>CM046880.1:138322880-143435600 GCA_025667525.1 Glebionis coronaria
CTTTCTTGATCTTGAACGTTTATTTTGCTTTGGGAGGAAGCAAATAATCTTGGCCATTGATTTGGGACACGTCATGATGCTTGGGGGCTAAGGAATGATGTGATTGGTGGATTGGGGAATTGGGGGTTTGGTGCACATGAGTGGGATGCAGGTTTTTAGGAGTGGGAAAGGTTTGTGAGTGTGTGAATTAAGTGTGTGTGGGTTTAATTGAGAATTACCCAAGTAAAAGTGAGGGTAAAATCTGGGGTGGTAAGAATGATGAACAGTTACCATTTGATCCGAAAATAGGGGAGTTACATGTGTTAGGCGCCCTTTTTCTTTTAAATGTTTGGGTTTGGCAATTTCAGCCCTTGTCTTTTCAGATTTTTGGCTTTTAAAGATTTTCAGCCTAAAAAACATAATCCTTTGCAAATATCTTTCACCTTTTGACATATTTGGCACCAACTTTTCCAAAAAATGTTTCAAGGACTATTTTTGACATCTTGAGTAATTTCAAGGGCTGAATTTGGACAAAGTTGATCTTCAAAGGTCTTCTTTGTATCTTAATCTTCATGAGGGACCATTTTTGGCAATTTGAATTTGTTGAGGGACTAATCTTGCCATTTCTTCAAAGTTGAAGGACCTTTTTGCAATTTTGACAAACTTAAGGGACCAAACTTGTACTTATCAATATACAAGGGTTTTAAGTGTCATTTCTTCATTCATTGAGGATCAATCTTGTTTGTCTTCAAGTCTTCAAGGGTATTTGATGAAAATTCCATGATTAGGGCCCGGTTCTTTGTATGGCTTCGTTTCTCGTGTTCGTTTTTCCTTGTATCTTGTGATCTTTTGTCTTTTTCACGATATCCATACCTAAAATACACAAGTAAACAAACACAAGCATATATATGGTATTTTATGACATTTTAGTGCATTTAAAGCCCGAAAAGAACGATGAGATCATGTATAAATGCCATCTCATCACTCCCCCATACTAAGCCATTGCCGTGCCCTCACGCAATGCTAAGAATAAAGTATATAAGCATCACCAAAGTTCAATTTTATTAACCTTTATTGAAAAGTAAAAGACTTGCAGCATACTACGAGAATGTGTAAAGACATAATGTATGATTTTCATCACCAAAATGTGACTTTTAGGGTCTAAGAATAGAAACAAGTTAATGTCCCTTAGAGTAAATTTCGTCGTCCTTGATTGTCATACATTCCATGCTAAGTGCAAAAACAAGATCATTGTTGGTACAAGTCACAATGCTAACACTACTCATACGTCCAAATTGTGTAATACTTTTTCTCCCCGCAATCCTAGTTATTATAAAAGGAAATGGGTTACTAGCATTTTTTATCTATTTGTCATGGATCACAAGTGATTCATATTGACTTATTTAAGTAGTTATTAGTCCGAAAGCAAAGTAGCACGATTTGATCAATAGTTAGCCGAAGGTCAAAATCTTTTAAAACGGCTTCTCGTGTATCTCCTTAAGTTCATATCTTGGCATAACTCGTTTCACGATTTGAGACCTTTCTCGGACCGATATTTGGCATGTACTTCATACTTCAAATCTTGGGAAGACGTTCTTGAAATTATGGTCTTCTCTTCATATATTTGGAATTTCTTCACTTGACGTTTTTGAGAGATTCTTCATATAGGACCACGACTTCATCATTTTTCTTCAATCTTTACTTTGGATTTTGATATACAACGATCCGCCTCCTTTTCGGACTTGGATATATTCATCCTCATACCTTGTTAGGGTCTTTTTGGATAGACTTTCTCCATTCTTTAGGGGAGTAATAGCTTCTCGTCGTGTGTCTCGATCCTTCATATTGATTTTGGAACAATGATACTTCACATCATCTTTGGATCTTTAGCAAAAATAGAGCTCCTCATGCCTTGTTAGGGCCTTTTTGGATGATCGCCAATCTTCGCGTCCCGCTTCAATAAGTTATGCCTTGGCTATGAACTCTATTCAACCCCGAGCAACTTTTAAACGATCTTGCGCTAGAGGCTAAGTAACCTTTCAAATCGTACGACCTTACTTATTGCAATTATGATTTATTCCTAATGCATTGATCTTATGGGAAGAAAAAGCCACAATTAAAAACATATGAGTTTTTGAAAGAACATTTTCATGTTCTACGTTTAGCATGATCACTTGTCTAACTCTATCATTTCTCGTTCTTCACTATTTAAAGACCTCTAATTAAAGAGACTCGTGAATACTTAGCCATGCAAGTCAAAATTAAGCCAAATTTGGATTAGCTTTCATTAAGACTATATCAAATCAAAGTTTTGGGTTTTCAAGCCACCTATAGGATCTTGCACTTTCTTGGACTTTTTCAAGTTTAGAGAATGCGTTTTAAAGTTCCCTTGATAAGTGACTTTCTAGAATCAATTATAGGAACTTGCGAAAAGTTCTTGTTCTTAACCCGAATGAATTAAGACTTTCGCGTTTTAAAGCTCCCTATATAAAAGTCTAGCAAAACTTGAATTGAGCGGGTTAAGGAATGTAAATGGCTCCAAATGCCCATCAAGTCAAAAATTAACTCTTATTCTACCCATCGGAAAATATACATTCGTGTCTTAAAAACACTTATGAAAACTAAGAAAAATTTTAAAATTTGGCCATTTTTAGCCTTATTAGCAAAACATTGAAAATTGGAAAACGTGAGGGCGTAGCAAAGCAAGTACCTATTCACCCCCCCATACTAAAAGTAAACATTGTCCTCAATGTTTTGAGTCTAAAGGTGGAGCACCCCCATACTAGAGACGAAGAATTGAATGCTTAGGATCTAGCATGGAAAGGGTGATCAACAATATATCTAAAGCCGTTTATTAATTATGCTAAAAGATAATTGTTAGAACAATAAAGGATATGTCATGGAATCGTGAAAAACTTCTTCAAACGAACGATGGAGGCTCACGTAAACGAACACGAGAGTCTTCAATCGTAGACGATGATGATGATCTAGATAACACAATCACAAACAACCACGAGACAACGAGTTGGAAGGGTACAAGTCCCCTTATTAGTGAACATAAAGCATAAAGATAAGCATGGGATCTCCCCCACGAGGCACCTCGTTTTTGATTACCGAGTCATGAGCTCGACTCGATCCCCTCAATGCTAATTATCATTGGGGAAGGTGTCTTGGTCGGGGGCAACCATTGAAGGAATTTCCCCACCAAAGTAGTGCTTAAGCCTATGTCCATTCACCTTGAAATTGGGACCATCATTTTGAGCTAGCTCAATGGTCCCATATGGAAACACTTGTGTAATGGTGAACGGACCCGACCAACGAGATTTCAATTTCCCGGAAAATATCTTAAGACGTGAGTTAAAAAGCAACACTTGATCACCAACGTTAAAAACCCGGTTTTTAATCTTTGAATCGTGAAACTTTTTAGTCTTTTCTTTAAAAATTAATGAATTTTCATAAGCATTATCCCTTAATTCATCCAATTCATTCAATTGTATTTTCCGGTGATCTCCCGCGGTTTTCAAGTCAAAATTAGCATGCTTAAGGGCCCAATATGCCTTATGCTCCAATTCAATGGGCAAATGACAATTCTTCCCATAGACTAACTTATAAGGAGTGCAACCGATAGGTGTCTTATAAGCGGTCCTAAAGGCCCATAAAGCGTCATCGAGTTTGTCGGACCATGAAGCACGGTTTTCTCCAATCGACCTTTCTAAAATCCTCTTCAAAGCTCGGTTCGAAACCTCGACTTGCCCACTCGTTTGCGGGTGATAAGCCGTAGAAAGACGATGTGTAACTCCATATTTCTTTAGAACCTTTTCGAATTGGTCATTACAAAAATGGGTTCCACGATCGCTTATAATAGCACGAGGGGTTCCGAACCGAGAGAATAGTTGCTTTAAAAACTTCACTACCACACGAGCATCATTAGTAGGCAAAGCCTTAGCTTCCACCCACTTAGAAAGGTAGTCCACCGCGACGAGGATATATTTGTTGCCATGAGACGATGGGAACGGCCCCATAAAGTCTATTCCCCATATGTCGAAAATCTCACACACTTGAATTATATTTTGCGGCATTTCATCACGTTGAGACGATTTTCCTTGACGTTGGCACGAATCACACGACTTTACAAGTGCGTGTGCATCACGATAGATAGAAGGCCAAAAGAAACCGGCATCGAACACTTTCTTAGCCGTGAGATTAGCACCGTGGTGACCACCCGTGGGTCCCTCGTGACAAGCTCTAAGGATATTAGAAGCTTCGGTACCAAACACACAACGTCGAACGAGTTGATCCGCACAAATCCGAAAGAGATAAGGGTCGTCCCAAAAATAGAACTTGACGTCACGAAAGAATTTTCGTTTTTGTTGTGTCGTCATACCCTTGATTATGAAATTGCCCGCATGGTAATTTGCAATGTCGGCAAACCATGGGGTGGTGTCTTTAGAATTCACTACACCGAGAGTCTCAAGAGGAAATGTTTCGGTAATTTCCTTATTCTCGAAAACATCTTTGTGAGGATCTTCTAGACGAGAGAGATGATCGGCCGCTAGATTCTCGGCTCCTTTTTTGTCAAGCACGGTGACATCAAATTCTTGGAGGAGGAGCATCCAACGAAGCAATCTCGGCTTTGCATCTTGCTTAGCTAAGAGGTACTTGATAGCCGAATGGTCGGTATACACAATGCTTTTAGTTAAGACGAGATAAGGTCGGAATTTCTCAAAAGCATAGACCACGGCAAGGAATTCCTTTTCCGTTGTGGTGTACTTTAATTGAGCCTCGGTCATCGTCTTACTAGCATAGTGGATAGGACGGAAATGCTTGTCGTATCGTTGCCCTAAGACGGCCCCTATAGCATAATCACTTGCATCGCACATGATTTCAAAGGGTAATTCCCAATTAGGAGCAACAAGAATGGGAGCTTCGGTAAGTTTCCTTTTTAGAGTCTCGAAAGCCTTAACACAATCCTCATTAAAGTTAAAAGGAGCATCCTTCTCGAGAAGGTGTGTCATAGGACGAGAAATCTTCGAAAAGTCCTTGATGAAACGACGATAAAAGCCCGCGTGGCCTAGGAAACTACGAACTCCCTTAACGGTTTTGGGATGAGGTAACTTGGCGATGACGTCTACCTTAGCTTTATCGACCTCAATCCCCGCCTTCGACACCTTATGTCCTAAGACGATTCCTTGTTTACACATGAAATGACATTTCTCCCAATTAAGCACAAGATTGGTTTCTTCACAACGTTTTAACATTTGTTCGAGATTAGATAAACATGACGTGAACGAATTACCAAACACCGAGAAGTCATCCATAAACACTTCCATCGACTTCTCGATCATGTCGTGAAAAATCGCCATCATACACCGTTGAAACGTACCGGGTGCATTGCAAAGTCCGAAAGGCATCCTACGATAAGCGAACGTTCCATAAGGACACGTAAACGTAGTCTTCTCTTGATCACGAGGGTCGATAGGAATTTGAAAGTAACCGGAAAAACCATCTAAAAAGCAATAGAATTCATTTCCCGCAAGTCGCTCCAACATTTGATCCATGAAGGGCAAAGGAAAGTGGTCTTTACGAGTGGCGTCATTTAACTTTCGGTAGTCAATACACACCCTCCAACCGGTCACAACACGAGTGGGAATTAACTCGTTGTTTTCATTAGGCACAACGGTCATTCCTCCCTTTTTAGGGACACAATGGATTGGGCTCACCCATGGGCTATCGGATATAGGATAAATCATTCCCGCGTCAAGGAGTTTAAGGACCTCCTTTTTAATGACATCGTGAATTTTGGGATTTACCCTTCTTTGACTTTGAATTGCGGGTTTGTAGTCCTCCTCCATTAAAATCTTGTGAGTACAAAATTTTGGATCAATACCCTTAATGTCGGAAATTTTCCACGCAATTGCCCCTTTGTGAGCCTTAAGAACTTTCAAGAGCTCGGTTTTTTTCATCATTAGCAAGATCTTTTGCAATAATAACCGGCAACTTGTCATCACCTTCCAAGAATGCATATTCAAGGTGAGAAGGAAGATCTTTCAATTCAAGGATAGGCGGTTCCTCGATTGAAGATTTAGGTTCAACACTCATAACTTCCATCGGCGGAAGAAATGGTGGAATAGAAATATCATCACTAATCAACACCTCATCTTCATTGTCGATTTCATTTGAAGTGAGATCGCCTCCTTGGAATGGAGTGAGATTTGGTGTGGAATTAGCAAGAATCGGATCCAAAATAGTGGGATTGCCACTTGACGAGCTATCGGAAAAACCTAACACTTCTTGTGAAAACTCATCGCAAACCACATCAACGATGTCAATGTGATTGATGGTAGCGATTGCATAAACATGAGAAGGTTTCGAGTTTTGAGTAGCGTTTATAACAAGTTCCTCTTCGTTGAATCTCAAAGTGATAGTTCTCGCATGAACATCGATAAGCGATCTCGAAGTATCTAAAAATGAACGTCCTAAAATTAGAGGAACTTGAGGATCCGCGGGGATGTCGACTACTATAAAATCAACGGGATAGTAGAACTTCCCCACTTTCACGAAAACATCTTCGGCTATTCCACATGCCATAATCGTAGAATGATCGGCCATCTCGATGGACATGTTCGAAGGAATAAGAGCCGGAAGCGAAAGCGATTTCCAAATGGAAAATGGCATCAAATTAATGCTCGCACCAAGATCGGCCAAGGCGAGGCATTCTTTCATCTCTTGTATGTCACAAGGAATGAGAAACTTCCCGGGATCACCAACTTTTTCCGGTATGCGGTTAAGATAAACCGAAGAACAATTAGCAAGCTTTGAAAGCTTTTCCTTATCGCTCATCATACTTTTAAAAGTGGAAGCGAAACGAGGCATATATAACAACGCGTCGGCTAAACTCACATCAAAATGAACTTGTTGAAACATCTTAATAAAAAGCTCGATTTGTTGTTTGTTACGTTCTTGCATTTTCTCTTTGTTTCGTCTTGAAGGGTAGGGTAAAGGTGGTGTGGGTAGGTCATTAGGCAACGGCCTTGGAAACTCGGGTTCCACAATTGGTATTGGTGTAACCGTAGGTGTGGTATGAGCGGTACTTCGTGGGATTGTAATGTGCTCCTTTTCGACCATCACCTCGGGTTCTTTCTCGATTTCCTTCTCCGTAGAAGTACTTGGACGAGAGATTGGTTCCTTGAAAGTTTTACCACTTCGTGTAGTAATAACCTTCATTTCTCCCTTCGGGTTTGCAATGGTATCACTCGGAAGACCACCCGAAGAATAGGGTTTACACATGATTGCTTCAAACATCTTAGCCATTCGGTCCTCAAATTTTGATTGCCTAGCATCCGCTTTCAATAACTCTTGCTTAATCTCATGTTGTCCTAATTCCATCTTTTGTTGGTTTTGTTGAAGACGTTGGACATTTCCTTCCATTTTATTTGCATGAGTTTTAAGTTCATTAGCAAGTTCATTTTTAAGCTCGTTTTTCAACTCGGATCTTAAGCTAATCATCTCACGTTGCATGTTATCAAATTTAGCATCATTTGCTTTTGCATAATCCAAAAATTCTCCTTGCAAATTTTTCGTGTGAGCATTTTGAAAACCTTGTGTAGTGTTTTGAAAATCACGGTTTTGGTTTTGATTAGAGATTTGTCCATTCCCACTTTGATAATTCCCTTTGTTGTAATTGCGTGTGTTGCCTTGGTAATTACCTTGGTTGTTGTTTCGATAATTGTTAGTATTTTGATTTGGTGGAGCTTGATTTTGGCGGGAACCTTGGCCGTTTAGGTTGTAAGTTCCCGTTGCTACGTAAGCACTCGAAGTGTTACCATCCGCGGTAATGCACTCGGATAAATCATGAGCTCCTCCACACGATAAACAACTCTTAGCAACCGCTTTAACCGAAGCGGAATTGGAAGCTTCTTGAGCCTTCCAATGGGACATTAGATTAGCAAATCTATCAAAAAACCGATTTTCCTCATTAGCTTCATCATGTAAGGCGTTAATGCTACGAGACGATTGTGACGACGATGACGAACCCATATTGGCAACACTCGGTGTGTTACGAGGGCTATAAACCTTAGATCGATTCTCAATGATTTGTAAAGCCTCATTTGTCGTCTTGCACAAAAAATTACCACCCGCGGCGGCATTCAAATAATCTCGTTCATGATCATTAAGCCCATTATAAAATGTATCAATTTGATGTAATTCCGAAAAATCATGGTGAGGACATTCATGTAACATCTCCTTAAATCGTTCCCATGCCATAGAAAAACTTTCATTGTTACGTTGCACAAATCGTGAAATCTCATTTTTTAAGTGTGTTGTTTTCGATGGTGGAAAAAACTTGTTCACAAACTTAGAAACGAGATCGGCCCATGTCAAAATCGAATTTGGCGGTTCTTTCTCGAGCCAAATTTTAGCGGGTCCATCCAACGAATATGGAAACAACATCATCTTAATGGCGTCATGCGGAACATCTTTGAATTTGCTAGTAGCGGTGAGACGGTTGAAATTCCTAATGTGGTAATGCGGGTTGTCTTTCTCGTGACCTCGAAACTTGTTTGCTTGCAACATCGACATTAAACCCGTCTTAATCTCGAAATTCTCCGCAAGGATGGCGGGAATAACAATGGCCTCTCCAAAACCCTCGGTGGGTGCTTGTAGCAACTCCATCATAGTACGATTAGCCATTACGACTTCTTGTTCTATAATAGGTTCAACAATTGGAGGTTCTTCAACAATCAACGATCCTTGATTTGCTTGCTTTTGAAGTCGTTTACGAGCTCGTTTTGCTTGATTACGAGTGATCATAAACTTCACGAAGAATGGGAGGTGAGCAAAGAAGATTCTTTTTGGTTGTTTTGTGGATTTTTAATTTTTTTGTGTTTTTGATGATATTTAATTTTTTTGGATTTTGGTGTATCTTCGTAGACAACAATCTACAAAATCTCTCCTCGAATCAAACTCTTGATTAAAGAAGCCTCAAAGGAATGAAAACGATCACGTGGAGTGAACGCCTTCGAATGACTTTAGAACTTTGGTGAAAACCAAATTGTTCACGAGGGTTTAATCACAAAGAAAACCAAGCAAATATAGTATACGTATTAATACTTTGGGCGGCAAAACCCTCGATTAGCCTTCAATCTCAAAATACTCACAAGCAAGCGGGGAAACGAGGCGGCGCGAAGCACTTAAGAGCCTTTTTCCTTAGGGTATATTTTATAATACCCGCCTTATACCCACCTTATAGTTCGTATCTTTCAAAATCGAGCTTCACGAAAGTATTTATCTATTTTTGCCTTTTCTTTTTGTTTGAGATTCGAATACAATGATCGAGTGATGAAATCCCGAATCAAGGTTGTGTTTTCACACTTTTGGAGATATTGTATTTTGATTGTGATACTTAATACAATATATTAATAATATTCACAAAGAAAAACCGAGAAAACCGATAATACGTGTTAAGGGAGTTCCACTTAACACAAATACTATTTATGATAATATCAAAAACAAAATTTTCCAAATTAAGACACGACACACCTCCCCGGCAGCGGCGCCAATTTGATAGAAGTAGAAATACGTCTTTTAGGAAAAAGAACGTAAATAGGGTAAGCGTGCACGACGATTTAGGAAAACCGTGTGTGAATGACCCTAAAAGTGAGTTCGTTCTCGAGGAGGTATGGTGTTGTGAATTAACTTGTATTTATTTGAGATTAATATTAAGAAGAATGGGGGTGAGAAGAAGAAAAGGCGGATACGTGAAAATTAAACTATGACGAAAACGTAAGACCGTAGAAAAACCACAAAAATTAAAAATTATTAAAACCAAAAACAAAATATCAACAAGGCTAAAAACAAGTCTAAAATAATATAAATAAAGTTAAAAATCCAACAAAGATATTTTAAAACCTTTTGTTAATTAAATAATTAATTTTAAATGCTAATTAAAGCCCTAAAATTAAATTTAACTAATTCAAAAGTCTAAAATATGATTTTATTGAACAATTACTTAACTTATATTATTAGAAGACTAAAAAGTAATTTTCTAAAAATTAAAACCTATTAAAACTATTTTTAAAACCCTAAAAATGATTTAAACTAATTAAAAACTAATTAAACTTAAAATAATTATAAAAATAAATCTAAAAGCTTAAAAATTATTCTAAAAATGGAAATGATCCTAATTAATACTAAAGAACTTAAGATAAATGAAAAATAAAGAAAAAGAAAATTTTGAAATTTAAATAATAAAATAATATTAAAATATTACTAAAAAATAAAAGTTTCTAAAATTTAAAATAAAAAATTTCTAAAAATCCTAAATAAAATAATTAAGAGAAAAACACAAATCTAAGCTTCTAAACCTTTTTTAATAATTTTATAAAAATCTTTAAAGTATATTAAAAAACCTTAAAATATTATAAAATTAAAAATAAATGTTTTTGAAACCAAAATAAGATGAAAACCTCAAAAATATATTTTAAAAACTAAAAACTATTTTTCCTAAAAATAAAAACTATTTTTGGTATTTTTCAATGATTTATTAAAAACGTATATTAATTAAATCCTAATAATGATTCTATTAAAGGGAAAAATGTAAAACCACTTTTTAAAAATCAAAAATACTATTACTCACTCAGGAAAAATAAGCAAAAGAAAATAAGCCCAACAAATAAGCTGAAAAGAAGTAAATAAGCCACGTTTTTTTTAAATAAGCTAAAAATAAGAAACGGGTTAAATAAATATGCAAACCACAACTCTTAATCAAAGTCCCCAGGGCGCATTTGGTTAACACGTTGGGTTGTTGAACGGCTGGTCACGGGTTCGAGTCCAGGCAACCCCTCTTTTTGCACTTAGTTGCGCCGCAACGTTTTTTTTCTTGCGCCGCAACTAGTGTTGCGAGAGTACCTTTGGTCTGCAGCTCCTTCAGTTGCGCCGCAACTAGGAGGTCTTGCGGCGCAATTAGTATAACGTGCCTGGTTTTTCTGATGAACCAAACAAGTGCACACTTATGCACTTTTGATGCCAAGAGGAGCTTGGCAATGAGCTTGTTTGGAGATTACTTTTGGACAATTGGGCACCCTTGAGCTTATTGAAGCTCAAGGAGTCAAGTAACACACAAATAACAACAAGAATCAAAGATTTAGCATCAAAATCATGAAAAACCAAGCAATTTAGCAATATGCAGATTTTTAACTTACTCTTTCCTTAAAAACCTAACAAACTTGTTCAAATCTTGTTCCAAACTAATTAACTACTTACTAATCACCTTAATCAACCCTAAACAAGCAATCTAACACCTTTTAATTATCACTAATCAAAACTATGTCCTGCTAAAACGTGTTGCCAAACACCACTTTACTTTTTGAAAACCAATTTTTCCAAATCAAAACCTTATGAAACCTAACCAAATTGTTATCAAAGCTTCATAACATGTATATCAACTCAAAATATCATCAAATCAACAGCTAAATCACACTTAAACACATAATCACATAAGATCATATAAACTACTATTTTTGAACTTTCAAAAGGGAAATAAGAAAGATACCTTAGGGCTTTAACATCCAAAGCCCTAGAGGGTGTGTAACCCTCCTCTAATCTAACCCGGGTTGGAGCTGAACTAAATCAACACCTTCTTCTTCCCTGTTTAAAACAAATCAAACAAAAACAAGAAAATACAAGGATAATATGCAATCTCTCTTTTTTTTTTGTTTTATTTTCTTTCTTTCTAAAACACTTTCAAAACCTTAACAAACCTTTTAAATACGTTTTTAAAACACTAATTAATCCAAACTTCTTAACATCCAAACCTTAGAACAATTCTCACCAAAATTTTCCAATTTTCAAAAACTTGAAAACAAGTTTTGAAACACAAATCACTTCACCAAACTTAAAACTTGGAACTCAGAATTAAGCTTAACACAACACTCAACTTTTAAAAACAATAAAAAAGGAATTACACTTGAATATTTCAAAAACCAAACTTTTTATTTCTTTAAAAAGGTATTACATGTGCAAGCTTAAAAACTGGAACAAAGGGATCACCACAGCTTGGGTCTCCTTTTATAGAGCCTATAGAACATCCTAGAAGCATAAAAACATAAAACCTAATACATAGAAAATCCCAAATGTGCCCTTGAATGATTTTGAGTGCATTTTGTCCTTTCTTGATCTTGAACGTTTATTTTGCTTTGGGAGGAAGCAAATAATCTTGGCCATTGATTTGGGACACGTCATGATGCTTGGGGGCTAAGGAATGATGTGATTGGTGGATTGGGGAATTGGGGGTTTGGTGCACATGAGTGGGATGCAGGTTTTTAGGAGTGGGAAAGGTTTGTGAGTGTGTGAATTAAGTGTGTGTGGGTTTAATTGAGAATTACCCAAGTAAAAGTGAGGGTAAAATCTGGGGTGGTAAGAATGATGAACAGTTACCATTTGATCCGAAAATAGGGGAGTTACATGTGTTAGGCGCCCTTTTTCTTTTAAATGTTTGGGTTTGGCAATTTCAGCCCTTGTCTTTTCAGATTTTTGGCTTTTAAAGATTTTCAGCCTAAAAAACATAATCCTTTGCAAATATCTTTCACCTTTTGACATATTTGGCACCAACTTTTCCAAAAAATGTTTCAAGGACTATTTTTGACATCTTGAGTAATTTCAAGGGCTGAATTTGGACAAAGTTGATCTTCAAAGGTCTTCTTTGTATCTTAATCTTCATGAGGGACCATTTTTGGCAATTTGAATTTGTTGAGGGACTAATCTTGCCATTTCTTCAAAGTTGAAGGACCTTTTTGCAATTTTGACAAACTTAAGGGACCAAACTTGTACTTATCAATATACAAGGGTTTTAAGTGTCATTTCTTCATTCATTGAGGATCAATCTTGTTTGTCTTCAAGTCTTCAAGGGTATTTGATGAAAATTCCATGATTAGGGCCCGGTTCTTTGTATGGCTTCGTTTCTCGTGTTCGTTTTTCCTTGTATCTTGTGATCTTTTGTCTTTTTCACGATATCCATACCTAAAATACACAAGTAAACAAACACAAGCATATATATGGTATTTTATGACATTTTAGTGCATTTAAAGCCCGAAAAGAACGATGAGATCATGTATAAATGCCATCTCATCAGTGGGTTTTTATTTACATTTTATACAATAAAATTTTGAGTGCTTATATAATAATAATAAACATTAATTCTCAAAATCTGATTTTTATTTTCATCTTCACCAAAACTGCCATATCTAGAGTTCTATATGGAGATAGAACCTCAAATTTTTATCACATAAACTACATGATATGTGCTCCATTTAAATCTTCTATAGCTACTGTTGAATCATCCTCTAAGTATTTTCCAAAAATCGTCCAAAACAGTAAACTCAGATTTGCACCTTTAACTTGTTTTGGTCATATCTCACTCATTACAATGATTCCATTGAATGGCCAACTCTCATATGTGTACAAGACCCATAGATTACTGTAAATCAATTCTACTTCATCATTTTATCAGTTCATGACATGTTTCTTTACTGTTTTATACAGCCATCATTTTTAAGCAAGATTTTAGCCTTGTTTCTTATAGTTTTTCACCTTTTTAAGCATGTTTATCAACACCAAATCCCCACACAATATTTTTAATCATCATTCATCATCACATACATATACATAAGTAAAAGAAATACAAGATTACATAATCAAAAATAACAAGAAGATGAGGAGGACAATCTTTATACCACCAAGTTGATGTAGGTTATGATTTGGACATGGTTTTTGATGGAGAAACTTGTGGATAACCAAGACCATCTTCAAGACCACCATTCTTCATGAACACCTAGTGGAAAATCAGCCCCAAGACTCCATGGAAACTCCTCCTTGGATGTTATAATCACCACCAATCAATAGGATTTCAAAAGGGCTTCAACATGTGTATGAATAACACATGATTTCATGGATGAAATTGATCAAAAGGGGTGTTATGGTGGAGTGTTTTTGGACGGCACAAATGGAGGAGGAAGAGAGAATTGTGTGTGGTATTGCATGTTGAAATGAGAGGAAATGGTTTGTGATGGTGGTTTTACAAGTTAGTGGAAAAGTGTAGCTTAACTTGTAACCTTAGCTTACAAGTGTAAGTTACTTTGTTGCAAGTTTGCCACATCAAGGGTGGTGTTGCTTAGTTAGGCCGGTTTTGAGTGGGGTGGGACAAGTGTCCCACTTGTCTCATCCCCATTTATTTACGGGTACTCCTCGATTCTAGTTTCTTCGATTTGCGTGCCCTCGGGTCGTTTTACGAAAACGTTTTTATAAATTATGAATCAACGTCACAAAACGAATCCAATAAAAATTGTCTCATAAAAAACGAAGTTCGAAAACGTAAATACGTAATCCTAGGGTTTCCGGTTTAGTCGTAAAGGACGTTAAAATAAAATAGTAAGTCCTAATTTCTTCTCGTAAATTTGTGAGTTTATGAACTAACACAAATTTAAAACTCCAAAATAATATTCACGGATAAATTTATTTTCTGAAATGTCGGACTATCACCAAAGACGGTGTATGTAAACGTAAGCACGTAACGTTGAATCCTCCGGTTTAGACGTAGTCGATGCTACTTCAAGACGTAAATCCAAATTACTTCCCAAAAATAAGTGAGTTCATAATGTAACATTAAAATAATGTTTTTAAATAATACTTGAGAATAAAATATCAATCGTAAATTGACGGATTGTCACAGCATTTACCCCTAAACAGGATCTTTGTCCTCAAAGATCATCTTACTACTCGCTTCTTATAGAGTTAAAGCCATGTGGGTATTTCCTCCACATTCGGTCTTTTCTCACAAGTGTAATTCATTACAACACGCGAGTTTCATCAAACATAACTACGGGAATAAGGTCAGGCTAAATGTTGACTTACTTTCTCTATCCATGATGTTCACGGGTTTCTGATGAATGCAACTTTTCGCCGATCTAAGCTTTACTAAGAGCAATCAGATTTTCACTTGATATATATTCCATCAAGTTCGATTTACGAAACATAATTCACGCAGTCCTTGAAGTCCTTGGGTAGATCCAGCTTATATGCCTTTCAAACCAAATCTTTTACATCATCTCAATGGTCCCATACAATGGGGACTTATATCC
Source organism: Glebionis coronaria (assembly GCA_025667525.1). NCBI lineage: Eukaryota > Viridiplantae > Streptophyta > Magnoliopsida > Asterales > Asteraceae > Glebionis > Glebionis coronaria. Next base: position 138,337,994 of record CM046880.1, read on the forward strand.
CATGATTTGTCAGATCATTAGTTCATTTCTCCAAGGTTAAAATTTTTGGCATAACTTCGCTACCCATCTGGCACTTCAAGATCTACATTTCATATTCACATAACCTCCTGCTCACTATCGGCAGTCAGTAATCAAATCCTAATTTCAACAATCATTTCAGATCTCGTGGGTCGGATTTCATAAGGTTAGGTTCGCCATCATAGGAAACCTTAAACCTAAAAGACATGTCCAACTCACAATGGGTGTATGTCGGGTGTCTTCATCTCAACTCTTGCTTACAGATGCTCTAATATAGATCCTAACAAGATTCGATCTCGATCCTAATACGATAATTATCAATGATAATCTTTCAAAGGAAAACGATTATATGGTCTATTACCAAAGGTCAATCATTCAAACATAGAATAACACTTACAGTATTTTGTATCGTTACTTTACCTCATCCCTTCGATTGGGGTGGTACACAGTACTCTCATCAAGGTTCGTTCTCAATGACTTCTGAGCAAATCTCTAGAAATTGGATGCGAAGCGAGGATCTTGATAAAGATGTTTGATACAGGCACACTATGTTTACATAACTCTTTTGCATTTATCATTAACGAGAATGATATTAGCAGATTTGGTCAGTCTGTCGACGATGACCCAAATCGAATCTAATTCAGATGATGACCTTTGCGATAGCTAGACGTTTACTAATGTATGAGGCGATGTCTGCCTTCATAATTTGTCATTAGTACAACTTCTTTAGACAAAAGATACTTTTAGTCATAAATGACATGAATAGAATACTTATACTTACAAATTCCAACATAACTATATCTCACAATCCTCTATATTTAGGCAACCACCCGTGGCCTTTTATACATTTTAACGACATCGGCTTCTCAATTTTTAATGGTTCACATTAGCCGCGAATCCCTTTTTATTATCTATATTACCCTTTTTATAAGCATCGGCTATATTTTAAATTGTTTGGCAATTCATTTTGCACATTCATTATTAATAAATACATCGTAATTGATTCTTTATCCTTTCCTGATGATATAATTATCATGTCCGTATTTATTCAAAATGTCTTTCTTTATATTTTCTAAGTTCTAGTCTCGTTTCCACTATTATTTTTATCCGTTTTACTCAATCCGACGTCTAAAGCGTCGATAATTATTACAACTAATTAAATGTTAAATATTCAATTTTTATGAAATGTAAACGTAAAGATTTTAAATTTCTTAGTTTGGCCAATTTTATAAAATATTCAAAAATAAATTTGAATTTAATTAACAAGATTTTTGTTGATTTATCGAAAATAATTAAAATAATTAATAAGATCCGAAAATGTTCGAGAAATCTTTGGTTATACTTTGGTCAAAATTTTCTTAGTTGAAAAGCAAAAATTGTCGTTTCAAATTTCAAGTTATGGTTTAAATGGGTTTCCTCAATCCTTCTTAGGTTGTCTTAAGGTATGCAAAAACATTTACCCCTAAACAGGAGTTTAGTTAAATGTTTTGGTTATAAAGGAATAATCCCTCAAAAAGTTCTTTGTTAAAACATTTTTCAAAATATATTTGCACTTTCTTTTTAGTATAACTCAAAGTCTTAAATGACTTCTAACTTTTGAAGAGTCAATTTATATTCCATTATCTATTAATCACACAGTTAAATCATGTAAAGTATTAAGTCTTAAGTCTTATGTTAAATATTCAAGGTATAATTTTTAATTGTTCGGCCAATTCAGGGCAATCTATAATTAATTATTAACTTCATTCTTATTCTTGTAAACAAACATATAGTCCTTAATGATCACGAGCATGAATTTATCAAATTACAGCCTACACGCGTGATTCACCAAATTTATGAATGCTACATGTGCATCGGTCAATCCAAATGACATCACGTGAAACTCATAATGTTCATTACAAGTACCGGATGTAGTGATTGGAATAGATAATCTTTTTCGCAGATGCGAAGTTGATGATAACCATGCCATGAATCAAATCTTTAAAACATATGCTAGAACCTTGTAAATGATCGAACAAATCTTCCATTTCGAGTTATGGATACTGTTTTCGATTGTCAATTTACTCAGTTCACAGTAATCTATAAATATAAGGAATGATAACACCATAGCTCTTCATAATGACGAGCTTGGTAGAATAAAATCTTTCTCCGACAACTCTCTCAGTTGTACGGTAATTCCTTTAATTCAGATGGTGATGTCGTACAGTGCACAAGCCACAGGTGCAGCACCGGGAATATAACCAATACCAAATTCAAATTGCCTTAATGGCGAAAGTCTAGGTAATTTACCAGCAAATACTTCCTAAAATTTCATATAACAAAAATATCTTTTAATAAATTCATATTAGGTTCTTCTAGATTACAATATCTATAACTAGTTCACAACCATTCACGGTATAATTTCAAGTCTAAATGCAGGATATGGTCATCCGTCGAGAATTATTTAGATCGCTTTTGATAATCAACATCTTTATCATTTAGGGGAATTCTATTCGAGTTCCCATCAATTAAGACAATGTCGTTATGTCATAATCAATCAATCCATTCTACTGGCACTATCAACTTTTCAGTTTTATTGCCGTCGATAAGATGTGATCTTCTTAAAAGACTAATAATAACTCTTAATCCTTCACAAATTCAAGGATATCTGGATACACAATTACTATTAAAAGAGTAAGGTCAACGCATAATCTATGCGAGAGGATTTCAAATCAGATACAGACGAAAACATTTAACGAATATGAATATATCCCATGTTTTCATAATTTGAGTACGCATTCGAAAGCTCCTCGGATCGTTACCCAGGTCATTCAAATGAAATCAGATCATAATAAATGATAAGAACGTCAATACATCCAGTCGGGTATCAACACTCGGTTATCAGATACTTTTCCTAAGAATCTCACTACGGGGGAATTGGACAAGAAGGGAATATCAATTGTCAATGAAGACAATATCCACAGATGAGTAAATTCGACTCAGAAGAATAAATAATACAGGCACATATGTAGGTGTCCCTATCAATATGTCCCTATTTTTCACTTCTTGCAGATCTTATAAAATTTAATCTTTCACAATCTTTAAATAAAACCTAGTGTTTATTCATTAGTTTTATGGTGACTACTAATCAGCCTTGCATGGTCACTTCCAAATTGTATGTAGGCGCGCAACTATATACAATTTCAAGATTAACGATGCAATACTCCGTTCGTCAAAATTTTATCATCATATTTAAAAGAACATTTTCATGCTTAATTCTTAAATAAGAATCAAAAATAAATTTACAAAGATTTTCTTTGTTATGGAAATAATTAAGTTTCCAAAGCGTCTCATAAACAACTTCATTTTGATATCCATCACTTATAAATCTCACTTTAAATAATCCTTACGGTGATGAAAATTCAATCTTTTATAAAGGGATACTGTTTTATCTTGTAAAAACAATCAGTGATCTGCAAAATAGTGATGAAAGCTTGTTCATCAAGAACTAACTACAATATGATAGGAAATGAGCTTTAGCCAAATAATCATGAGGTTCATGATCTCGATGGCACTCAAAAGAATAATCCACAACGTAACTCAATTCAAGATGAGTACTTGTTCAATGGTTGCATCACTAATGCGAACATTAGGATGAAGCAATAAAGGATAGATAACATCGATACATGTAGAATTTAGCAATCAAAGGTAGTCTTTTTCATTAATCACAAACAAGTCAAAATTGTACCGTAACACATTACGTGTCACTATGTCATACAATTCTCAGAACTCATCCTACCAACTGATGTCTCAGTTAAGTTAGGTATTTTTAAAAGATACCACAATTAATACTAATCTATATGAGTCATTAGGTGTTCCACATGTCCCGAGAGATCCATCGGTCCCAATTCAGAAGAAGATTTCTTCAATTTATTCCTTGGACACTGGGCATCCTCATTAGTGGACAATGGCCTAGGAGCAACCCTTAACACGAACCTACAATCATTTAAAACCTCATAATTCAATCACAAAACTAAACGACTTCCTCTTAACAATCTCATATTCCATATAGGTTAAATTTTTACTTTATTCAAGTTTTCAATTAACTTATACTCAATTCGGTATCCTACCTCATTTCTCAATACACCAACTTTATTCTTAGGCCTTAATAGGGCAATAAAAGCTCGATATGAACAACACTTAATTTCCAATCCTATAGCTCTTACAACAACAATTATCAAATGAGTCACTAGTATGAAATGACTTGATCAGTCAATTAGACTTCTCGGAAAGGTATTAGTGGCATGAGGCTTTTGGGTAATGGTTCCAATGACAGCCTCAAGTGCAACATTCACCCTTTCGATTCTGATTTAAGAATTCGATGACAACGAATCAGATGACATCTTTCTAGGTGGTAACGTTTTGTCAAACTCCACTCTATAAGGAAAGATCATCATGTCCTCGATATCAGATTTAATCTCGCCAATTCTTTTTCAATATCGCAATCAACTAATATCTACATTTCTACGAATATCAACCATTTGTTGGGATCGTAGATATCCACAACTTGGTTTAGATCTAGGATAGCAAGAATTCCTACAAGAATAGCTTCGATTAATTTACTAGGGGATTTAGGGTTTCTTGTGACAATCTACGTCGTATAAATACCTCGTATAAATATCAAAATAAGCATCAAACAATCATGTAATAAAATTACATCATATATATATATATAATCCAAGTTATATATCTCTATATTATATATAGGTATATTTATGACTTGAAACCACAGTTTTAGATCCCAGTCATATCCCAGTCACATCTTTTAACCAATAGGATTTGAGAATTTCCTAGAAAATCTCCAAATCCCACAAAATTCGGAATTAAAATCGCAGTTTTTTGAAAATCGCGTTTTGGAACCGCAGTTTTGAAAACTGCAGTTTGGAAATCGCGTTTTGAAGGAAAATTTCGGATTTTGTTTAAAAAAACATGGCCAGGGCAAGATTTGAACTTGTGACCTTTGATTCAGAGACAAATACCTTTACCAACTACGCTAGCCAATTATTTGTGATTTCCTATCAAAAACTTTAATAATAACTTCTATAAAACACACACACAAACTATCAATCTTCTGTATTTTATATATACGTATCTCAAATCACTTTTCACCTACAATTTCGGAATTTATGAAAATCTGTTACTAAAATATAGGTTTTTAAAGATACGTTTCGTTTGTTTTATCCAAACCCTAATGCTCATATGCAAAAACATACGTAACAAATAAATCACTCATTCTTCTCAAACCCTAATAATGTATGTTTTTTTTTTCTCAAAACCTTAAATGATCTTATATTTGTTTATTGTATTTGCAGATATATGGTGAGGCTTTGTGGGTGTTCTGGCTTTGTTTATATAGGTTTTTAAAAGATTAATTAGCTCTATCTCTTTTTTTTTATTAATTGATGTGTCGTGTTTGTATAGGTTAAATCAACAAATGGTGATACTTTTCTTGGAGGAGAGGACTTCGATAATATTATGTTGGAATTCTTGGTCAGTGATTTTAAGACGACAGATGGAATCGATCTGATCAAACATGACAAAGCAAAGCAAGTTGTGAAATCTTTGAATTTATTATATTTCTGATTATCTATTTTACTGTTTTGGTGATTAAAACAATCAGTAATGAGACTGAATATAATTTTTAATTTCACTTTTTTAGTTACTGTTATGCGAGTGGCAAAATTAAGAGCCTAATCCAAAAGTGGTTTATAGTGCTCCTCCTTCTTTGGGACATAATGCTCAAACACAAGGTATGTATTGAGTCTTAGTAAGCCTTTTATGCACAAGCCTTTTACAATAGTGCTTTTATGATTTTTGGCTAATTCATTCACATACCTTTTTTATGTTACATACATGCTTTAATTCAAAGGAGCGCAGTCCGGTTAGAACACATGAGTAAAGTTGTTAGTTCAACAAGGAATGAAGAAAATACACAGTGAAATCCATATCGTGGATGCTGAAATTATAGAAGGCGTCCGTCAACAGGTTGTAATTGACTTTTGTAGGTAAATCATCCTCTGAATACCTCCTTGATTTTCTCAATATAATCTCAGAACCTAGAGCACTTAATGAACCTATTTTTATCCCATGATGTTCAAATCTACAAAATATCCTCCTCAAATGTTTAAATGATGACACGGATCTGCAAAAAAAATGCTTTATCACACTAAATATAAAGCCATAAATGATGGAATTGATCTAAGCTGTGAAACCCTACGACAAGGTATGTTTGTGGCAGCAACTTTCAAACTCTGACAAAAGACCTTTTCACACTTTTGGAGTGCTTATTGCAGGTGACTAAAGCAAAAAGAAACTCGAACATGAAGACTAACCAAGTAACACGCCGCCCTATCTTTTGTAAACAATAATACACGAAATACAATAGTATCACCGCAATGTACATAGTGGTAGGTGTTATACTAAGGTATCTAACTACTTAATCATGCTAACATAGCAGCAATCTCATGTGTCTAGAAAGAAAATATGTAGTAAATACATTAAAATCTTGATGATCCCATTAATTGCAAAATAGCAACTTTTAAACTCTGACAAAAGACCTTTTCGTACTTTTGAAGTGCTTATCGCAGGTGACTGAAGCGCCAAGAAACTCGAACATTAAGACTAATCATCAGGTAACACTCCACCCTATCTTTTGTAAACAATAATAGACGAAATACAATAGTATCACCGCAATGTACATAGCGGTATGTATTATACTAAGGTACCTAACGACTTAATCATCTAACATAGCAGCAAACTCATGTGTCTAGAAAGAAACTATGTAGTAGCGTAAATTTGTGAATTCAAATATCAACGCCTGTTAGTTATCCAACTAAAGACTCAGATCAACGATCATGTCCTTACACAACATCATTTCTGTTGGCAGTGCAAGTGCTCCTTAAACTTGCAGCACATAAAGGATGGATTGGCTGTTTACTGATGGTATGTTTGGACACAACTCCTTTTTATTTCTATACTCAAATTTGCAGGTTGTCGTCTCCAATTGATCCTAAAACAATTTTTGTTCTGAATATTAAGCTTGGGTTTTTCCTAGATGGCTTTTTATGTGATCAGTATATGGCGATTTCTACCTACTTAACTCTAAATTAGACACTGAATTGTATTTCATTCAAATGGTCAGAATAGGTTGAGTCGTACTTGTGAGTCTGGTAAGCTAGGATTTTCAACATAGCAGCAAAACACTACACTATGATCATAATACTTTGTTGTTTTTTGAATTGAAAGAGAATATACATACACATGTTATCTTTGTCCGCTAAACGACTCAGGTAAATTGTCAACATAGCAGCAAAACACTACACTATGATCATAATACTTCGTCGTTTTTTGGATTAAGAGAATATACATACACATGTTATCTTTCTCTGCTGAACGAATTAGGTAAGTACTAAAAGTTTTGAGTTTTTGAGAAATGCATAAAACTAACAGTTTTTTTGGAAAAAAATCTAGATTTGAACCAGGTGTATGTTTTTTGGTTATGTATACTTTGTTAATCTATTATGAATTTATGATTACTGGTAATTTGGTTTTTTTTCAGAATGATATATGTTTTTGTTCATGATTTTTTTTATTCAGTTCGATATTAATGTTTAGTCCAGTTCTCAACAAGTTTGCCCTTACCTGCTAACCTTAATGCTAATCCTTGGTGCACATACTTTTCTTTTTCTTTTTTATTATTCTTCTTTTTTACTGTCAATCCTATTATTATTGATGCAAATCGAAGCTAATGAAGCATGTATGATTAATTGCCTAATTAAGCTGTCCTCCTCATATATTAGTATACTGTTGTAGGTAACGAATTTGATGGGTGATGTAAAGTTTAAAGTAAAAGTAATGGTGGATGACATGATTGATCCGGGTGTGAATTTACTTGCTGGTCCTTCCTATTACAAATAGAAAAGTAATGAAAATCTTAATGCATCTCAAGCGTCCGATACTAATGTTTAGTCCAGTTCTCAACAGGTTTGTTCTCCCTCACCTGCTACCCTTAACGCTCATGCTGCAGCATCTATTAATTATTAGCTCACATCATACTTTAAGAACTTCTTATCTTTTATTTTCTTGGTGGCCATTGTGCCCCTCCGATATATCATATCCTAGGCATGGTGAATATGGCAGTTAAACCAGCTGGTTGTGTAGATTTGTGGAACTGCCATGCTTGACACTCTTATGCATCATCTGTAACGATAGTTATAAACCGTTTATAGGTTTTAAGCTGTTTTGACATAGATTGTATACATGTTCTTAAATGTTTTTTTTCTATAAAAAAGGGCAGCGATGAGAACCTAGAAAAGTCGTGCACCACTCGGATTCATTGTGATTGACAAACTTACTCCAACACATATTTTTTTTCTGAGCCTTTTTAGAAAACTATATTTTTTATGATAGTAGTTATGGTCTTATGGATGATGGGATCTCTTTATAAGAGATCAAACCACATATAGCTCTAATTATCTGTTGGGGATAGCAGGTGTAATATCGATTAGGTACTGCCCTCATGAAGAGAATTAGCAACAACATTCGGGCTTTATATATCACTCAAAAAAGGTGTTAACCAAACGCACTCGTAATAAAGGTACATTGCAGTGGCGCAGGCTTCGCACAGTGCGAAGATGTTTTCGTATAACTAAGACTTTAATTTTATACATGAGGATATATATGTTAAGTTAATGATAATTTTTTATTTTTACTCTTGGTGACTTAAGCACAAGCCTTTTGTTAATTAGATTGATATGATTACATATAGCTGATACAAAATTATTAAGACCTGATAGTTTTCTTTTGACATTCAAAAGCCAAAATAAATAAATTTAGGGCTTGCAAAAAAATCATTTAAATTTGCTTGATTTAGAGTTTAGACTACTTTTTAAGATTTACAAATCTAGACATTCTAGCCAATCGGATCAATCACGAAACACTGATAAACATTACATCTTTTGCATGTTCCTGTCTTCCTCAACGAATAGAGTGATTCCTGATAGTGCTACAAGAGTTTTGAATTTCTTATCAAATGAAATCATTAAGTCAATAAAATGTAACCAAGATATTTTAGCTTCTGAACGGTCTTCTGTGGTAGTGTCTTCATCCAGCTGACTTATATATACAGGGAGAATTTCTTTTGCCATATAATCCGATAAAGATGTAATCATAGCTGAAATCCGTTCTTCCCTACAAGAGTAACCAAAAAGCATTGTTTCGTAAACGAGTGGCTATAATTCATCCATTGTATCACAAGCTCTTCAATGGCCCACATAGTAAAATGGCGTTCATAATTGATATAGAATTCATAAGCTCTTCAATGGCCCAAAGCGATTAATGCAGAATAAATGAACCATTATGATCATGCACTTGCCGGGATTTTCTTTGTGTACAAAAGCAAACTCAACATAGTATTCCACCTACAAATTGTATCTGTAGTTACTAACCATGTGAAAGTGTTAAAAACCATCTTCCAAGCTCAACGTAGCCATGTTAGGGAGTATAAATATTACTACCACTCAACTCTTCACTTATTTAATTTATATATCCACAATTTATGTCTTATTTGAAAGCATATGTTCAGGCTAGGTGCGCCCCCAGAGAAAACAAAATCGTTTGCATAAAGTAATTTGGGGAACTATTGAGGCAAATTTAATGAAGTAGAACGATGCTGTTTTGCAGGTGTAGTAGAAGTTTAACCTTAGCATCTGTGAGAGTTTGAGTCTCAAGTAAATTTGTAGTAACCGGTTTCTTACATTAATTTTGTTATGTTACCTCAAATCTCAATATAAGTAAAGTATTTCGATCCAATTCGAGAATAGATGTCATGCCTATAGTGTACTTTACAAATTTGCTCTAAATATTCCATCTTCTGGTTGTAAAAACTTGAACCTTGGATGCTCACATCAGTTAAATTGCTCTTGATAAATAAATGAACTTTATGTCTTAGAATAATAAGACTGTATTCCTTTCTTTCATAATTTTTGGTTGTTTGCTTCAGGCGTACACGGAGGGTGATGGAAAGTCTCAACCCATTAGAGGAGATCAGATCTGCCTTTTCCTTGTGACCATGCCATTGTTTGTCTTTGGTTTGGTTGTTTGGTTAGTCTCCTAGATAGCTAATGTCACAAACTGTGATACAATTTGAACCCAGGTAAAATGTTAAAACTCAGGTCGTAGACGTGTGAGGTTCTCAACAAGCGTAGATAGATTCGGTTTCTAAAGTCTCAATGAGTGAATTCCAAATGGGAGACTCAGAGAGATCAAGAATTTCTAACCTTGTCAGCTATGACAATTCTCCGGGAACATGGCCTGTAAACATCAAATTCGACAAGTTTAAATACAACAAACTTGCAAGACTTTCAAATCTTGTAGGAATTTGTGAAACTGAAGTCATGCTTAGCAAAATTCAGGCTTTCAAGATGCTTTAGACCAAAAATAACACTGGAATCATTCATTCAACATATCGTTTCTTTGCTCAAGTTTAAACCGGTAACCTGACCATTGATGCTGCAAGTGACCCCACCAATCAGTGGCATCCCGTTCCCGAGTCACTAAATTTCTTGAAAGTGAAGAATTAAACTGAAGTTAGTCCTTAAACTGGATCAAAATCGACTGATGGTTTGTTTGACATTGGCCTGAAACCAGTATTGATCCATTTAATCTTTGGCTAAATGGTGAAATTTGAATCAAGGAGCCAATTTAACTTACATGCTAAAGACATTACAATTCTTCGCCATCATCAAGTTAGTACGTAATTGTTCCTTCCTTTCTTCTTCTAATATTAACCCTTATTTTTAATTGTATTTGCATCTTTTTTTTCTAATATTGACCTTTATATTGTAACTGTATTACGTTTCTTAATCACAGCTACAACAATGAAAAAGGGTAAATTGATCGAATGATCAGTACGAAGCGACCGAAAATTGGTGATATAATTTCAGTTATTGTAAGCTACTTGCGCAGTTATGACTTTTGTGCCGATTTAAACGTTTCTTTGCTTTTCAAGACTTTCACTAGCAAACAGATCCTACGGTTATCAGGTTCACCTTCTTCACGCATTTAGTGCTCTCGGGGTGCTGGAAACTGTCATCAAGCATGCAAAGATGTTTATAGTTTATACCATAAATCCATACGGAAGCCATGGACATGGCCCCTTGCAGGTGTCTTGGTAGCAATATGGTGAGGTTGGTACGATCTCATGCCTATCTTAGAATCTGTTGCACCGTCCATGGATTGTTGGTTGATATTGGCAGATCCAACTATTATGTATTCATCATCAACTGCCATATGATAGTCTCATTGACATACATAGACGAATAAAAGTTTATGCCATCTGTGGCCTATAAAAATCTTCATTTCTTGGATGATGAACTCACGAGCCAGGACTGGTTGGAGGACCTGCATGCAAAGAACTTGGTTTACACCTTTATAATTAGTGTCCAACTGCTTATATGCTATATAGAGTTAAGTTGAATAGTTAAGTTTTTTTTTTGTTTTGTTGCTGTAGGTACCTCATATGCTTTAGGCGTAGCGGTAATGTGGCTATACCACTGTTGTTAGATATCTAACAGAGGTATAGATACTTCCTCTTTTGATTACATTTGTATACGAGTTGTGTGTATATAGTTTTAATAGGCTATATCCATGAGTGATGATTAGTCTTTTATGCAGTGAACATTAATTATTGAACTCAGTTAGCTATGGATGTTTAAGAGTATTTCTGGCCACCGATGGCTAACTTCAGTTACTTGATAAATCAAATATCTAATGAAGGACACAGTCCTCGTGCTTCTCCCAATGAACAAGGGAAGCAACCAAAGAAGCTGTTTCATAACAAGTCTTACTCAAGGGTCCTACCACCAAACGAGATCCGGCGACTAATTTCACAGAAATCAGAAGGTTCCGAAAGTGAGAAAGAACATGAATGTGGGAGAAATAGCAAGTGAAGGTTTAATTTCCCCACGTGAAAACCCAGACCCAAATGATACTCGTGAAATGGATTAGTCGAGCTGCTAAGGAAGAACATATTGTTAGAATTGCTTAGCCTTTTGCATGTACTATACCTATCCTATCCTAAGCCGTATCTTCAATCTGAACTATCTTGTAAACGGGTCGAAATTGCCACCAGATCATGTTCACCATGTGATTTATGTAACAATAGATTATCGTTTTTCCCCAATTTCCATCAGTTAATATACCCCATAAAAGGCAGCTATTCTTTGAGAAGGGTGTGCATTGGTTTGGTTTACTGGTTGTTGGTTTATTCGATTCGCGGAGCAAAATTTGTTTGAGTCAACTCAAAAACTAAACCGAATCAAACGAGAATTTATCGGTGTTTGTGATTTGAGTTCTCATATCTTCATGATGTTCTCATAAGTAGCACTTGTAAGATGTGCATAACTCTTTAAGGTCCATCGGAATCCAGGTGTAACTTGGATTACAAACTTTTGTTTGTGGGTTCAAGTCCTGTTTGGACAAAGGGTAGATTAGTTGGGTCAAGGGTGTGTGACTTTACATGGTTTCGTGATGATAGTATTTTGTGACATGTATAAATTGTTGACTTGTTGGGACGATCTTCATTTCACAGGCTTATAATCTGGTTATACTACTCCTCCACCTCAGCACGATGAAGTTGTCATTGATATTAGGCATGTTAGTCTCTTCCTTCTTCTTGATTGTCTTATGATAATCCATGATATCATTATCCAGATAACTTGATGGTTTATTATAGTCTTTTGTATAATTTGTCTTGTCAAACATGTTTATTGCACATCTAATTGTGTTTTATAGTGGAAATTGGATTCTTACTGGTACTCCTTTGGACTTGAATGATCCTCGGGTTATAGCTATGGCGGCTACTGAATGTCGTCTTCGTGAGACAGACTATGATGAATATGAAGTTAACGGTGCCAATGGAGCTTCCTTATGTCGCTCAGTTGCTATCACAGTATGTTATTGCTATCTCTCGCATGACAATAAAGAGTCAAATTTTCTGTTAATGTAATATAACCACCTTAGTCATGTAGAATTGGTTATCTCATTCTTAACGGTATTGCATATATTATGGATTTATTTTGGGCAGTTGATGGCTCTTCTGCTGTTAAGGCATGCTCTCACTATTGGAGATGGTGACAGTGATGACGATGACGACTCCACACACCTTTTTTTGCTGTAAGTGGATTTTAAGAAAAGTTTTTTTGGTAATCCCATACATCGAATAATACCGGCTATCTTAAAAAAAGCATTTCCGTGACCCTCTTTTGGATATTTTGATTGGCAGTCTCTATTGGCAAATTCTAGGTGCGGTTTCTGCTTCTGTTTATGTGGAATTACCATTTGTACAGGCTGCCAATGTTAATTCCCAAACTCTTGAAAAAATTATAAACTGATTGTGATTTCAAGTATGTAAGATTTGCCTTAAATATCAGAATTGGGCTCTTTTTCTACATTGAGTTTTGCATTATTTTGATGTTTACTCTAACTTTTTTGTAGTTATTCAAAAACTTCTCATGTGTTTAAAATTGCTTCCTTATAGGTTGGTTCTTACTTCATTACTACAATATTTATTAGAGGTGGCAAGATAAAAGTCGATTTACTGGCAAAAGTTTGAATGTGTCAAGTTAAAAGTCATCTACTATGCTGTCCAAACGCAGACTTACATGTGTCTGATGAGCCTTCATCCGACGTGAGCAGTGGAAAGATAATAACTAAAGTAGTGGAAAGATACTAACCAAGGATCACAAACGCAGACTTACATTGAGTCAAATTTCACTTCCATAAGGTGTTTATATTGGCTTCTGAACTTTAGTTTCACTTAAGAATGTTTTTACAGGACGTTAGTTCTGATTATTATATCAGCAGTGATGCTAAATATCCTTGACATAATCGGGTTTTCTGAGCTTCTTTTATTCCTTGGGTAGAGTATAACTGACTAACTAATCAATGTATACTTTATCTTTTGAGCCCACAGATATTGATCTTATAAGTCCTCTTCTAAATCCAACCTTCTTATGCAAATGGAAATGGAAATGATAGTTAATTTTTACATTAAGAGACTTCAATATGCCTTTTTATTTTATTATTTTTATTATTTATTCACACATGGATAGTTATATATTATTCATTTTTTTGTAATGGTTGTATTAGTTTAATCTCTTTTTTCTTAAAATATTAAAACTCATAATTTATTATTCTCTGTCTTGCTGAAAAGAGAAAAAAACACGATGTGGAATTTTTGTCAACCAAATTTTCTTATCCCTTTTATGCTAAAATCATTATAAAAATATTATACCCCTCTTAAAGCATTTATTTCCTGCTCCCAAGAATATATAAATGCTAAGTCTAAACATAAATTAGTTATGACCATCATTTAACAACCTTAAAAATATCAAAAATTAGTTTCCTTTTAGTTTTCTTTTAACAAAAACATGCCGGACTACGAACAGATATAACTGATACACAAAATTACTTTTAGAAAAGATTTACGAAACGACCCCGCCCGTTGGGCGGGTTACGACGCTAGTATATATATATATATATATATATATATATATATATATATATATATATATATATATATATATATATATATATATATATATATATATATATATATATATATATATATATATATATATATATATATATATATATATATATATATATATATATATATATATATATATATATATATATATATATATATATATATATATATATATATATATATATATATATATATATATATATATATATATATATATATATATATATTAAAATAACACTTCTCAGTCTGGCCTTGTCGGTAACTCGAGAATTCTTCGGCACCGTTATAGTCAAAATATTTTTAGACATTTTGGGAAAAATGTTTATAGTTAAAAGATTTTTGAAATGTTTTATTCAAAACCTTGGTTTTAAAAATCTTTCGTTCTCTATAACGAGAGCTCAGTTACCAAACTGTAACACCCCCAAATTTATACAACTCAATACAGCGGAAGACTAGTTGGTGTTACGGGATAGCACATTACTCACATCATAGACAACGCATAAAAATCGCGTCGTTTATTAATAAAGCATTTCCATTCATAAATATCAAAGTTACATAGGTCCCAAGTCATTGTAATTAATACAGGTTTTACAAAACATTTGAATGGAAATAAGTATTTAGGTGCGGGCCATGAATTCTTGTTGTCTTCCCGAGAATTACCTTCAAGTACCTGAGATAAAACATGTTAAAAGAAAAGGTCAGCGATAACGTCGAGTGAATTCATAGAGTTTAATAAATTCCATCAGTATAACTTTGGTGTAAAATTATTACCAAAAATCATTTCATACAAATCATTTTAATAGGCCATAAAATAGCCAAAGTCATTTTTATACAAATCCTTATTGGAAATCATAATATAGGCATTTGCTTTAAAAATCATTATACGAGCCAATGTCGTAAAAACATCATACAATACGTCTTATGACGTTGCATGAAAAATAAAAACCGTTATATGAATATGGTTATGAAAACCAAAACACGAACATAATATCAATAGTATGACCCTGTATTGCTAGTCAGGCAATACATCGTAATTCGGAGCGTCTAGTAGTATTTCGTTAATTTGGATTATTATAAGCCGCATGACATTGTTACCTTACTAAACCAACAACGGGTAGCTAACCCGATACTCAATTTGCCCATCTAAAGTAGCGTGTCGTCACAAAGGTCACGTTATGGAAATCTTCTCATACATAAATTCGCTTACCAATCAATGTGGCACGACGGGGATCAACCGTCAAGGCGCGAACTGGGGTGATCGTCCCCAAATAGTACTATTATATGCACAAGCGTCTACCAAATCCCGGTAGTTCACAATTCATGCTAATGGGACTTTTAGTGACATAACCTAACTTTAATAATCCATTTAATTACATCTATCGAGTCCTTTAATCATTTATCGGGTCATACAATCATTCGGGTCCAAATCAATAATCAAACAATCGGGACAAATGGTGTCCTATTTTATAAAAGCTAACATGTTATCTCCCTCACGGGTTTATAAAACATTTCATGAAAATATTTAAAAGAGTGCGAGGCTATGAACTCACGTTGATGTGGGAAGGCGGGTTATCGGCAATTCGGACGTACGATACGTGCTTCAATCACGGAAACCTAGACAAATAATACTCGTCTTAGACTCATGTCCAATGACTTTATCAAAATAACAATTATGTATACATATGATGATTATATATATATGATGATCAAGTGGGTTTACATATTCTCTTTTACTCATTTTAGTGTTTACGTAGTGGTAACTTCTTACTAGTTTACTAGTTTTACCTATTTACGTGTTTTTAAGTCCAACAAGCTTATTATAAGTACTTTAACTTGTTTTAATCCATTTTATACTTATATTATCAGTATCTATACTTTCCATGTTGGGCCCAAATGGTTTAAGCCCAATAAGTTCTTTTTATAAGTGTTTATCTTATTTAGTCCAATTATTAGTCCAATATGCTTAGTTAGCTCGTTAATGTCCGTATGTCCTATAGTTCAGGTTTTATCGGTTTTTACTTGTTATATATGTTTATATATCAGTATATGAGTTTTATAAATTTTACATTAGACGGGTCCAACCGTCTAAGTTTTATTTAACAAAAACGTTAATTTTACGATAATAGCCGAAAAAGTCGTAAAAATTAAGTTTATAGTTTTTATTACTTATAAGTATTATTCCACTACCATTTTTATAATTTATACACTTATTTAACCTTTTACATATTTATATAAATAAAATCCATAAGTTAGTGGATTTTTATTTTACATTTTATACAATAAAATTTTGAGTGCTTATATAATAATAATAAACATTAATTCTCAAAATCTGATTTTTATTTTCATCTTCACCAAAACTGCCATATCTAGAGTTCTATATGGTGATAGAAGCTCAAATTTTTATCACATAAACTACATGATATGTTATCCATTTAACTCTCGTATTGCTACTGTTGAATCATCATCTAAGTATTTTTTAAAAATCGTCCAAAACAGTAAACTCAGATTTGCACCTTAAACTTGTTTTGATCATATCTCACTCATTACAATGATTCCATTGAATGGCCAACTCTCATATGTGTATAAGACCCATAGCTTACTGTAAATCAATTCTACTTCATCATTTTATCAGTTCATGACATGTTTCTTTACTGTTTTATACAGCCATCATTTTTAAGCAAGATTTTAGCCTTGTTTCTTATAGTTTTTCACCTTTTTAAGCATGTTTATCAACACCAAATCCCCACACAATATTTTTAATCATCATTCATCATCATATACATATACATAAGTAAAAGAAATACAAGATTACATAATCAAAAATAAAAATAAGACGAGGAGGACAATCTTTATACCACCAAGTTGATGTAGGTTATGATTTGGATATGGTTTTTGATGGAGAAACTTGTGGATAACCAAGACCATCTTCAAGACCACCATTCTTCATGAACACTGAAATTGTGTATAATGCAGTTCGTTTTTTCTCAGTTCTTGCTAATGGAAAGTCCAACCAATATCGGGTTTTTAATTGTTCTTGGTTGTTAAACTTGCTTGGATATTCTATTTGCTAATTCAATCAAAACCTTGCAAAACGGAAAAATATTACCTACTTATATGTAAAACAAATTGCAAATACCAAGTTTTTATTCAAGTAAATCTCAAAATGTAAAACATGAAACTAAAAGGACTGAAATTGTAAATCAGATAACTACAAGGATCAAAAGTGCAAAACTATTAACCAACTAACCAAAATTGTAACAAACTAACAACTATCCAACTGAATTTAACAACTTTTAAAACTATAGGGACTAAACTCTTGCAAACCCTAAAAACATGGAAAGTTAGCCAATTTTAAACACTGTTTAAAACACTAGGGACTAAGATGCAATTTCCAAAACTATTTAAGCAAAAACGGGCAAAACAAGAAAATAAGCTCGTTTGAGCTTATTACTCAACCAAATTTGATGAGACAAATTGCAAAACTCTTAAAATCTCAAATAAGCTATGTGTGTCCAAGGAAACTGGCTAAAGTTGGGAAATAAGCAAAAGAGTGCTTATCAATAAGCACAAAATAAGCTATAGCAAAATCCAATCAGTCACAACTTGATTTTATTATTGAAACTGATTAAGCAACTGAATTAAGGAATGGGAAATCAAACTAGAACATTTTTCATCAAGAAATAAGCCTAGAATCTGAATTAAGCTAAAAATGGGCTTATGTTGACCAAGCGTTGACCAGCTTATTTTCAAAAAGCTGATTTTCTCAAAAATCACGTAACTCAATTACTTAAGAGGATTTGTGAAGAAAAATGGGCATGTTTATGAAGAGAATACTGAGATACAAATTTTCAGCTTACAAGTTACAGAAACTTCAATTAAGTTTGCTTATCTGAATATTGCTTATTACTATCTGATTATGGAATACTGTAGAAAATGCTCTTGGATTCTGAAACTATATGATATAAGCTATGAATGAAAACAAATTTGGTGAAATTTCATCTAGAAATGAATGAGTTCTAATCAAATCAAAATCACAAGTTCTAAAAACCAAAACTGCATAAGACTGACCCAAACATTTTGTGTGCCATTTGCCTGTTTGACCAACTTTTTTACTTGTAAATGACTGGAAAAACTCTTTACTACCACCTTTTAACTGCAAATAAACTCTAAAACACCAAAACTCAATGATTGAAAACTCTTGTTAAGCTAGTCCCAAACACTCCTTTACTGATGTTACAAACTTTTTACAAAGACTTTTTAAGATCTGAATTAAGCTGAATCAAATGCTTAAGCAATCTAAACTCAATGACCAAAATTAAAGGTATAAGAGCTAAATGCAATCAATTAACACAACAAGAACTTCAATTAGGGTGCAAGGCCAAATATGACTGAAATGATGCAGTAAACTAGAACTAGACCCAAATCAAAGCAAAAGTAAGCAGGATTAAGCTACTAACACTCAAAGATCAATTAATCAACAACTTCAAACAACTTTTATCAGGCAGCCATCAAATTACACTAGGAAAAGAAATCATGCTTTTGACTTATTGAGAGGAATTGAAACAAGAACTTTAAAACCTATTAGAGTTATCCTTTGAGAAGAAGAGGAGCGCTGAGCTCTCTTACCCTAGTGATAACCACCACCTTATCACTAGGAAACTATCAATCAACAAGATCAGCTAACAAATCAACAGGAATCATCAAAAAGCTTGAAAACTTCATTGGAACTATGGAATGAACTGAAATCTTCAAGAACAGCTAACAAACTTCTCCAATGTCAGTTATGATCAGTCTATGATCATAACAAACACAAAACAGCAACTCAAGTAGCAGGAAATGAACAGGAATAGGAAGAACAATTTTGGCGGGAAAGCTTGAATTCAAATTTTATTCAATGAAAAACGGTTACAAAGTTGTTGGAAGCTAGTAACTAACTAACTAACTCAAGAGTTTGTCACACTCTTGAGTAGCTAGGGTAGAAATGAAGGAAAAGGGAAAGGAAATTGAGAACTATGTGTTTTTACAAATTAAAGCTACACGTTACAAATGAGGTCTATCCATCTATTTATAGGCATGAAGGAGAAGTTAGTTGGGGTTGGTGACGTGTCAGAACCAATCCCAGCTTGCCACGTGTACAATTCTGCAAAAGGGCATTTGCAGGTATGAACAAGGATTTGGGTTTTCTTGATTAAGTGAATGATATGTTAATTGATTGGCACCATTGTGTTTGTCTCTTCAAAACGATCAAGTTTGGTGTTGAAATCTTTCCATGAAATTGCTTGTAGCTAAAACGCGATCCTGGCAAATTTATTTGATGAAGAAGACGCCACGTGTCAGCCTTTGATTGGTTAAAAATTGGTCACACGGATTGAACTGTTGTGATTGGGTATTTAATGCATGTCGGCTGAGTGGATATTAATTATTCAATCCGTGTGCTAACTTTCTTCTCTTCTCATTGGTTGAAATACTTGTCACATGGATCAAACTTGAATATCTTTCCAATATTGGCAGAATTGGTCCTTTAACTTGGCAGATTTTTGTTTTGGGCTAGGATCTTCATTCTTTTGACATATTTGATCCTTCAACTTTCATTCTTTGAACAAAATGGTCCTTTGACTGAGTTGACTTGAGAGTTGACCAAGTTTGACTTGAATCTTGACTTTCACAATATTTGCACTTTTAGTCCTTCAACTTTGATAACTTGTCAAGATAGGTCCTTGTACTTCAAAGTCTTGTCACTTTTGATCCTTCTTTGTCTTTTCATCCATTTGATCTTGATTTTTCTTTGTTTGCTTGGAAATGTATCTTTTT
This sequence comes from Glebionis coronaria, assembly GCA_025667525.1. Lineage (NCBI taxonomy): Eukaryota > Viridiplantae > Streptophyta > Magnoliopsida > Asterales > Asteraceae > Glebionis > Glebionis coronaria. The sequence continues at coordinate 138,358,410 of CM046880.1, forward strand.
ACCTACACAAACACAAACATACCACATAACACTGTTTTTGCCAAATAAATTGGTATTTTGCTTCATGTTTTAGGGTTATTTGTTGATAAAAGGATATGAGTTTAAGCTCATATCAAATTCCCCTACACTTGAACATTGTCATGTCCTCATGCAATATTATATATTAAAGCTCAAATTTACATTTCCCTCATAATTAATCCACCTTGGCCATATGAGATGCATCTACACTACTCTAAACTAAATGATGCATGATTTTGACTTTTAATAATGCAATGAACAAAATACAATTCTATCTATATCTTTTTGATTTTTCTTGAAATGGTTTTGATGGAAATAACTCATAAAGAATTCAATGGCTTAGATTAGGGCTTGGGTACCATGGACATTTATCACCCTCAAGTTTCACTTTCCCCATACCAAGCTTAAAAATGGGATCATTGCATTCACAAGTAAAAAGTGCATCAACTTATTCATGACAATTAAATGTGGAACCGGTTATTATTTGAGCAAATTGCTTGGAGGCAAATTTGTTATTATTTCAAGTGTGAAGTATAAGAAGTGTAAAATCCAAAAATAAGGAAGCACGGTTTTAATCCTAAGTAATCTTCTCATCCATTACTTGAAAAACCGCTCACAATTAATACAAGTCCGTTTCAAGAATAATAAGTCATTCGCCTTATGTGTAAAATCCTCATGTCATGCTTTCATAAGTAGCTACACACTCGCTAAGGAAAGAAAAATAAAACTCACGCAATAATTTACATCCGCCATCTTTTTGAGACTTTGGATCTTCAACCCCGCAACCCGTCAAGGCAATATTGGATTGGAGCAATCTATTGAATCCCCGCAACCCGTCAAGGTAATATTGGAACTCAATAGTCACTATAATTAACACCACACTGCCCCTCTTGGGAGTCTTGCATTATTTTTTTTCTTTTTCTTTCTTTTTCTTTTCTTTTTTTTTTCTAGCCACTCATTTTTTTTCATAAGCCGCTCTTATTTTTCTTTATTCCTCACAAAGAAATTTGAAAAGAAGAAAAGGAAAAACACCCGCTAAATATGGAGCATGACATAAGTCTAGTACACATAAAACGTGCTAACTTAGAATCTTAAGACGTACTCATATCAACCATAAATGATTAGCCAAAAATGCGTAAGAGATTACAAACCAATTAAAACCGTACTTGATTATTTATTAACAATTATATACATGCGAAGAAATTAGAGGTAGAGAAGAGAAGGGTTTAGCCACAAGTAATTGCCATGAAGTCTATCTAGCCCTTTTATACTTGCTTCAACTCTATCATTTCCCATTCTCCACAAATTTAAAATCTCAAATAATGAAATTAGTGGATGCTTAGCCTAATAGACCAATGAAGGACTACATGGTTAAGGATACAAGCTAGAGAGTGCTAAAATAAGCAAACTCGGGTTGAGTCAAAATATCCATGGCGGGCCTAATATGTCAAAGAAGTCTAAACTCGTTAAAACCATGTTTTATTATATTCTTCCTTTTTTATATAATTTTGATGAAAAATAAAAGAAGAAATATATACAATGCAAATGTGTTATGCAAAATGAAAAATGATTGATGCAAAATTTATGAATGCATATTTTTGTTGGCCAAAGTAGATCAAAAATTTGAAAAATGTTGAAAATTCAATTTTCCATGTTATCATGCAAGACAATGACAAGTTCTAGGTAAGGTCACTTCGATAGAAGACCCCCCTACACTTAAGCTAAACATTGTCCTCAATGTTTAAGAGCATGGAAGTATAAAAACTTCCCCTACACTTATGACAATTAATAGACTTTGCTTAACTCAAGTTAAGGAAAGGACAACTATTAGTGAAATCATGTTTAAGCACAAGGTGTCAATGAAAAATCACTATAGTAACGAAGTGAACCGGATACAAGGGCCTCCTCCATAAGCTCCAAAGCATGAGATGAGTGAGCAACCCTACAAACAATCATGAAGACAAAAGAAGGTCTCCCCTACACTTATCTCCAAGTCTATACCTTTATTTCTAACCTACAACACTCTAAACCTAGTTATACGATGCTTGAGTTAATGAGTCTCTAGCTCGACTCGTCCCCAATGAGTTAATTCATGGGGAAAATGGGGACCTCTTGGACCATTTCAACGTAAATGTCCTCCCCAAAGTAATGTTTAACACGGTGACCATTCACTTTAAAATTTGGACCATCGGGTTGGGACAACTCAAGAGTTCCATATGGAAACACTTGAGCAATAGTGAATGGACCGGACCATCTCGACTTAAGCTTGCCCGCAAAAATCTTCAATCTTGAGTTAAAGAGGAGAACCGGCTCTCCAACTTTGAACTCACGATTCTTGATCTTAGCATCATGCAATTTCTTAGTCTTCTCCTTGTAAAGCAAAGAATTCTCATAGGCATTGGCTCTCAACTCATCCATCTCATTGAGTTGATCTTTCCTATGTGAACCGGCTTGGTTTAAATCAAAGTTAGCCCACTTGAGAGCCCAAGATGCCTTATGTTCTAACTCAAATGGGAGGTGGCACGCGTTTCCATAGACAAGCCTATAAGGTGAACAACCAATTGGTGTTTTGAAAGCCGTCCTAAATGCCCACAAAGCATCATCAAGCTTATCCGACCAAGAAGCTCGATGTTCTCCCACCGTTCTCTCTAAAATTCTCTTTAAACCACGATTTGTGACCTCGGTTTGACCATTTGTTTGAGGGTGATACGCGGTAGAAAGTCTATGATTCACTCCATATTTCTTCATAACTCTCGTGAATTGATCATTACAAAAGTGCGTACTACGATCACTTATGATGGACCGAGGTACACCAAATCTAGCAAACAATTGTTTCAAAAACTTTACAACCACTCTAGCATCATTGGTAGGTAAGGCTTTAGCCTCCACCCATTTAGACACATAATCCACCGCCACAAGTATATACTTGTTTCCCTTAGAGGATGGAAAAGGTACCATGAAATCAATGCCCCATACATCAAATATCTCACACTCTTGGATAAAATTTTGTGGCATCTCATCACGTTGTGTAATTTTTCCTTGTCTTTGACACACATCACAAAATTTCACCATTTCTTGGGCATCTTTGTAAATGGAAGGCCAATAGTAACCCGAATCAAAGACTTTCTTGGCGGTGTAGTTAGGCCCAAAATGTCCACCCGTAGGTCCTTTATGACACGCCTCTAAGATCTTGAATGCCTCGGGCCCATCTACACACCGTCTAATGATTTGGTCCGCACATTGCCTAAAAAGATATGGATCATCCCAAAAGTAATACTTAACTTCCTTAAGAAACTTTTTCTTTTGTTGATAAGTAAGACCTTCAATAAGCACATTGCCCACAAGATAGTTTGCGATATCCGCAAACCAAGGTGTGGCATCCTCTTGGGAAGAGATAGACATGAGCTCCTCTAATGGAAAGGATTCATTGATTTCTTGTTGTGGGAAATCTCCTTGAAAAGGATGCTCAAGTCTACTCAAATGATCCGCCGCTAAATTCTCGGCCCCTTTCTTATCACGAATCTCTATCTTAAACTCTTGAAGCAACAAAACCCATCTCAAAAGCCTAGGCTTATCATCTTGTTTTGTCATAAGATACTTGAGAGCGGAATGATCCGTATACACTATGGTTTTGGAAAGCACAAGATATGGTCTAAACTTCTCAAAAGCATATACTATAGCAAGCAACTCTTTTTCCGTGGTAGTGTAATGAAGTTGTGCACCGGTCATGGTTTTACTCGCATAGTGTATAGGTTGAAAATGCTTATTAACTCTTTGTCCTAAGACGGCCCCCACCGCATAATCACTAGCGTCACACATAAGCTCAAAAGGTAATTCCCAATTTGGAGAAACCAAAACGGGAGCCTTAGTCAATTTTTCCTTAAGAGTCTCAAAAGAGTCTAAACAAGCTTGGTCAAAAATGAAAGGAGCCTCTTTCTCCAAGAGTTGAGTCATTGGTCTAGCTATCTTAGAAAAATCTTGTATAAAGCGCCTATAAAATCCCGCATGACCTAAGAAACTCCTCACACCTTTAACCGAGGTGGGTGGGGGAAGCTTAGCAATCACATCAATTTTAGCTCGATCAACTTCTAATCCCTTATTGGATATCTTGTGTCCTAAAACAATCCCCTCTTTCACCATAAAGTGACATTTCTCCCAATTAAGCACCAAACGTGTTTCCTCACAACGCTTAAGCATTCTCTCAAGATTGGTGAGACATGAGCTAAAGGAGTTTCCAAAGACGAAAAAGTCATCCATAAAAACCTCCATGGTTTGCTCTATCATGTCATGGAAAATCGCCATCATGCACCTTTGAAACGTCCCCGGTGCATTACATAAGCCAAAAGGCATTCTCTTGTAAGCAAATGTACCGTAGGGACAAGTGAATGTGGTCTTTTCTTGATCCTTAGGGTCAATGGGTATTTGGAAATAACCCGAAAAGCCATCAAGAAAACAATAGTACTCATTTCCCGCTAAGCGTTCAAGCATTTGATCCATAAAGGGAAGCGGGAAATGGTCTTTCCTAGTTGCCTCATTGAGTTTTCTATAATCAATGCAAACTCTCCAACCGGTCACAAGTCTCGTGGGAATAAGCTCATTGTTCTCATTAGGCACCACGGTGATTCCACCCTTCTTTGGAACACAATGAACCGGGCTAACCCATGGAGAGTCGGAAATGGGGTAAATCATACCCGCATCTAAGAGTTTAATCACTTCTTTCTTAATAACCTCATGGATTTTTGGGTTAACTCTCCTTTGGTTTTGAATGGCGGGTTTATAGTCATCCTCCATAAGGATTTTGTGAGTACAAAAATGTGGATCAATTCCCCTTATGTCGGATATTTTCCATGCTAAAGCTTTCTTATGTTTCTTAAGAACTTCAATAAGTTGCTCTTTCTCATCCTTTTTCAACTCTTTAGCAATAATCACCGGTAATTGGTCTTTTCCTTCTAAGAAAGCATATTCTAAGTGGGATGGAAGTTCCTTAAGTTCAATGGGAGGTGGGCTCTCTATGGAAGGTTGTACTATGGAAGGTTCCTCAATGGTAATCTCTTGTGGAATAGGAGAAGGAATAGGGTCCTCATTGAGCAACTTTTGGATCGTAAGAATATCTTCTTCCCAATTAATGGGAGAATCATCATCACCAAGAAAGTTGGACTCAAATTCCTCCAAGAGGAAATCACTCTCTCCAAAAGGTGTTAAAGAGGGAGCAATTGAGGCCACGGTTTCAACATGGGGTATCTCATTACTAGCACTCTTACAAGCATCATGAAAGTGTTCATTACACACTCATCTAGCACATCCGCAATGTTAATAGTCTTACAAGGTCTAGACTCCTTAACCTCTTTTCTATCACAAATCTTCCCTAGCTTAAAAACCACTCTCTCATCTTCTACTCTCATAATTAATTCTCCTTCCGCCACATCTATCAAGGTACGACCCGTTCTCAAAAACGGTCTACCAACAATCAAAGGAACTCTAGGATCCATGTCATAATCGACCACTACAAAGTCGGCCGGAAAGGTAAACTTATCCACACCTACAAACACATCTTCCGCTATACCTACGGGGTGAGCTATGGTTCGGTTGGCTAATTCAAGAGTCACCCTAGTGGGAGTGAGCTCGGGAAGAGATAGTTGTTTCCAAACCGATAAAGGCATGAGGTTTATGCTCGCCCCTAGATCCGCCAAAGCCATGCAATTTTCAACACCGGGAAAATTACAAGGTATCAAGAAGCGCCCCGGATCTCCAAGTTTTGTTGGTAAGGTTTTATGTAACACCGCGGAACAATTTTCATTAAGGGATGTGTTGGGCAAATCAACCAATTTTTCTTTGTTTGAGAGCAAATCCTTGAACATCTTAGCAAACTTTGGCATATAAGCAAGAGCTTCCGCAAAGGATATATTGATGTTGAGTTGCTTGAACATCCTTAAGAAATTGGAGACTTGGATGTCATCCTTGTTCTTTAACTTGTCCTTTTTCAACCTTGAAGGATATGGAAGAGTAGGCTTTGGTGTAGGTGGAATAGGTGTTGTGGTGGAAGATTTGTCTTTGTTAGCTTCTTCATTGGGAAGTGTGGAAGGTAAAGGAGAAGTATGAGGTGGTTGAGAAGGTGTGTTTGAGTGAATAGGAGCATTTTGAGGAGGTGGAGTAGAAGTAGAAGGCTTGTCACAAGTAGGAGCACAAGTAGGTTGAACAATAGTAGGTTTAGGAGGTGAAGGATTCTTTGTTGTTGTTCCACTCCTTGTTGTAATAGCATTGACATTGGCCCGTGGGTTTGTTTGTGTGTTGGAAGGTAAAGCCCCTTGTGGTATTTGATTTAATACCACTAAAACCTTATTGAATTGGTCATTCATTTTCTTCTCCATAGCTTGGAACTTCCTTTCATTCTCTTGATTCATCTTTTCAAGAGATCCATTGTGTTAAACTCTTGTGGCACATAACCTTGAAAACCTTGAGGTTGGAAAGGTAAAGGTTGGGAGTTAAATCCTTGATTTGGTGGATAAAAGGTATTTGCTTAGGGTTGAAATTGATTGGGTGCCTTGTAGTTATTTCCTTGATAAGGTGGTCTTTGCCCTTGATTCCTTGGTAAAATTTGAGGAGTATTTTGTGGAATTTGGGTGGGTGGTTGGGGTGGGAAGCCGGGTGGAGAAAGGTAGTTTTGGGATTTGTAAGAAAGGTTATTTGGATTGATATTAGGCTTGAAGTGTTCACGATGTTCTTCTTGGTAAGCATAGCATTCCCCTTGATACCCTTGCACCTTATCACATTGTTCATAAGAATGGGGATCCCCACAAGTAACACAAGAAATGGTGATGGCATTCACATTATTTGAGGAATTGTTCAATGACAAGTTCTTAAAAGCTTGAAGCATTTCTAAGTGTACATGCAAATTCTTCTCACTATCTCTATCCATCCTTTGAAAAATCTCTTCTTGAAACTTGAGGAGTTGGTTGTCACAAGGGGTTTGAGAATTGTTTTGGATAACATGAACCTTTTCTTCAAATGGATTGTTTGTTTGAACCATTGCCTTAGTCTCAATGATATCCAAAGCCTCTTGGTAAGTCTTAAGAATAATATTCCCTCCCGCGGAAGCATTGAGTGAATCTTGGTGGTGAGATTTAAGGCCATCATAAAAGAGGTTGATTTGATGAACTTGATCCAATCCATGATTAGGGCATCGCCTCAACAACTCACTATACTCTTCCCAAGCATCACTAAAGGATTGACTAGGTTTTTGTTGAAAGCCCATAATTAAAGTCCTCAAAGCCATAGTCTTATGTGGAGGAAAGAACTTGTTCAAAAACTTAGTGGTGAAACCATCCCATGTGGTGATACTATCGGGTGGTTGGGTGTCTAACCAATGCTTAGCGGTTCCCTCTAAAGAAACTGACACTAACATCAACCTAATCACCTCATGTGGAACCCCATTATGCTTAATGGTATTGCAAAGTGAAAGGAATCTCTTAAGGTGAGCATGAGGATCCTCATTTTGTTTACCAAAGAAAGGTGATTGTGCAACCATATTGATCATAGATGTATGTAGCTCAAATGTGTTAGCGGGAAAGTCGGGAATCTTAATGGCACTAGAATATCCATGAATGTTGGATTGCATACATTCATACAAAGTGCGATTATCAATAGCCATGGCTTCTTGTGGTGGAGTCAAAGCACGATTCTCGTGATCGGCTTGGTGGACGATGGTGGTCTTACTCTTTCTCTTTTTCTTCCTTTTTGGAGGAAGAGGTTGTACACCAATCGGTATTTGTGCACGCCCGCGAGTGAGCATGCAACTCAATACGAGGAATGAGAGAGAAGCTCTCGTGTGACTTTGAAGAGAAATGGATTATCCTCTTCGAGTTTCAATATTAAATATCCACAAGAAAATAACAATATATGTATGTACTACTTGGGTGCAAGACCCTCAATGAAGCCTTCCTTCTTAGAATACTTACAAGTGAACGGGGGGTTAGGTGGCGCGAAGCACTTAAGTACCTGTTGACCCTTAGATGGCATTTTATAGCACATCGCCTTTCTATTCACTTAAATGTTCGTATTCTTCGAATTGTTGCTTATTGAGAGTATTTATCTATTCTTGCTTTATTTTGTTTGATCGATACACGTGTCAAGGACCGGAACGCCCCTCAACACGGTGTATTGCCTCGGCAATACTTATGGAAGATATGTAGATTGATTGTTCTTATACGTATACGTATTTACTTATAATAATATATGGAAAATATTTTTGTATTTATGAGTTTTTTAAGGGAAAATACTATATGTACATAAAAACCGAGAGAATCCAATAATATATTTTTTTGGGTGCAATCTCTTAGGAAAAAGATTGCTTTTTGGATTTTTTTAGTTTTTTGGTCAATTCTTTAGGAAAAGAATTGTTTTGTTAATTTTTAGTTTTTATATATTTTTATATTTTTTTTTTATTTTTTTTTTATTTATGATACGTAAAAATAACGTTCACAAAGTGAACGGATCCCAAAAGCCAATGAAAACCGTCAATTGATAGTCTCTCGTGTAGTCAAAGAACCGGCAGCGGCGCCATTTGAAATTGTGTATAATGCAGTTCGTTTTTTCTCAGTTCTTGCTAATGGAAAGTCCAACCAATATCGGGTTTTTAATTGTTCTTGGTTGTTAAACTTGCTTGGATATTCTATTTGCTAATTCAATCAAAACCTTGCAAAACGGAAAAATATTACCTACTTATATGTAAAACAAATTGCAAATACCAAGTTTTTATTCAAGTAAATCTCGAAATGTAAAACATGAAACTAAAAGGACTGAAATTGTAAATCAGATAACTACAAGGATCAAAAGTGCAAAACTATTAACCAACTAACCAAAATTGTAACAAACTAACAACTATCCAACTGAATTTAACAACTTTTAAAACTATAGGGACTAAACTCTTGCAAACCTTAAAAACATGGAAAGTTAGCCAATTTTAAACACTGTTTAAAACACTAGGGACTAAGATGCAATTTCCAAAACTATTTAAGCAAAAACGGGCAAAACAAGAAAATAAGCTCGTTTGAGCTTATTACTCAACCAAATTTGATGAGACAAATTGCAAAACTCTTAAAATCTCAAATAAGCTACGTGTGTCCAAGGAAACTAGGTTAAAGTTGAGAAATAAGCAAAAGAGTGCTTATCAATAAGCACAAAATAAGCTATAGCAAAATCCAATCAGTCACAACTTGATTTTTTTATTGAAACTGATTAAGCAACTGAATTAAGGAATGGGAAATCAAACTAGAACATTTTTCATCAAGAAATAAGCCTAGAATCTGAATTAAGCTAAAAATGGGCTTATGTTGACCAAGCGTTGACCAGCTTATTTTCAAAAAGCTGATTTTCTCAAAAATCACGTAACTCAATGACTTAAGAGGATTTGTGAAGAAAAATGGGCATGTTTATGAAGAGAATACTGAGATACAAATTTTCAGCTTACAAGTTACAGAAACTTCAATTAAGTTTGCTTATCTGAATATTGCTTATTACTATCTGATTATGGAATACTGTAGAAAATGCTCTTGGATTCTGAAACTATATGATATAAGCTATGAATGAAAACAAATTTGGTGAAATTTCATCTAGAAATGAATGAGTTCTAATCAAATCAAAATCACAAGTTCTAAAAACCAAAACTGCATAAGACTGACCCAAACATTTTGTGTGCCATTTGCCTGTTTGACCAACTTTTTGACTTGTAAATGACTGAAAACTCTTTACTACCACCTTTTAACTGCAAATAAGCTCTAAAACACCAAAACTCAATGATTGAAAACTCTTGTTAAGCTAGTCCCAAACACTCCTTTACTGATGTTACAAACTTTTTACAAAGACTTTTTAAGATCTGAATTAAGCTGAATCAAATGCTTAAGCAATCTAAACTCAATGACCAAAATTAAAGGTATAAGAGCTAAATGCAATCAATTAACACAACAAGAACTTCAATTAGGGTCCAAGGCCAAATATGACTGAAATGATGCAGTAAACTAGAACTAGACCCAAATCAAAGAAAAAGTAAGCAGGATTAAGCTACTAACACTCAAAGATCAATTAATCAACAACTTCAAACAACTTTTATCAGGTAGCCATCAAATTACACTAGGAAAAGAAATCATGCTTTTGACTTATTGAGAGGAATTGAAACAAGAACTTTAAAACCTATTGGAGTTATCCTTTGAGAAGAAGAGGAGTGCTGAGCTCTCTTACCCTAGTGATAACCACCACCTTATCACTAGGAAACTATCAATCAACAAGATCAGCTAACAAATCAACAGGAATCATCAAAAAGCTTGAAAACTTCATTGGAACTATGGAATGAACTGAAATCTTCAAGAACAGCTAACAAACTTCTCCAATGTCAGTTATGATCAGTCTATGATCATAACAAACACAAAACAGCAACTCAAGTAGTAGGAAATGAACAGGAATAGGAAGAACAATTTTGGCGGGAAAGCTTGAATTCAAATTTTATTCAATGAAAAACGGTTACAAAGTTGTTGGAAGCTAGTAACTAACTAACTAACTCAAGAGTTTGTCAGACTCTTGAGTAGCTAGGGTAGAAATGAAGGAAAAGGGAAAGGAAATTGAGAACTATGTGTTTTTACAAATTAAAGCTACACGTTACAAATGAGGTCTATCCATCTATTTATAGGCATGAAGGAGAAGTTAGTTGGGGTTGGTGACGTGTCAGAACCAATCCCAGCTTGCCACGTGTACAATTCTGCAAAAGGGCATTTGCAAGTATGAACAAGGATTTGGGTTTTCTTGATTAAGTGAATGATATGTTAATTGATTGGCACCATTGTGTTTGTCTCTTCAAAACGATCAAGTTTGGTGTTGAAATCTTTCCATGAAATTGCTTGTAGCTAAAACGCGATCCTGGCAAATTTATTTGATGAAGAAGACGCCACGTGTCAGCCTTTGATTGGTTAAAAATTGGTCACACGGATTGAACTGTTGTGATTGGGTATTTAATGCATGTCGGCTGAGTGGATATTAATTATTCAATCCGTGTGCTAACTTTCTTCTCTTCTCATTGGTTGAAATACTTGTCACATGGATCAAACTTGAATATCTTTCCAATATTGGCAGAATTGGTCCTTTAACTTGGCAGATTTTTGTTTTGAGCTAGGATCTTCATTCTTTTGACATATTTGATCCTTCAACTTTCATTCTTTGAACAAAATGGTCCTTTGACTGAGTTGACTTGAGAGTTGACCAAGTTTGACTTGAATCTTGACTTTCACAATATTTGCACTTTTAGTCCTTCAACTTTGATAACTTGTCAAGATAGGTCCTTGTACTTCAAAGTCTTGTCACTTTTGATCCTTCTTTGTCTTTTTCATCCATTTGAGCTTGATTTTTCTTTGTTTGCTTGGAAATGTATCTTTTTACCTACACAAGTGTATACAACACACAAACATACCACATAACACTGTTTTTGCCAAATAAATTGGTATTTTGCTTCATGTTTTAGGGTTATTTGTTGATAAAAGGATATGAGTTTAAGCTCATATCAAACACCTTGTGGAAAATCAGCCCCAAGACTCTATGGAAACTCCTCCTTGGATGTTATAATCACCACCAATCAATAGGATTTCAACAGGGCTTCAACCTGTGTATGAATAACACATGATTTCATGGATGAAATTGATCAAAAGGGGTGTTATGGTGGAGTGTTTTTAGACGGAACAAATGGAGGAGGAAGAGAGAATTGTGTGTGGTATTGCATGTTGAAATGAGAGGAAATGGTTTGTGATGGTGGTTTTACAAGTTAGTGGAAAAGTGTAGCTTAACTTGTAAGCTTAGCTTACAAGTGTAAGTTACTTTGTTGCAAGTTTGCCACATCAAGGGTGGTGTTGCTTAGTTAGGCTGGTTTTGAGTGGGGTGGGACAAGTGTCCCACTTGTCTCATCCCAATTTATTTACGGATACTCCTCGATTCTAGTTTCCTCGATTTGCGTGCCCTCGGGTCATTTTACGAAAAACGTTTTTATAAATTATGAATCAACGTCACAAAACGAATCCAATAAAAATTGTCTCATCAAAAACGGAGTTCGAAAACGTAAATACGTAATCCTAGGGTTTCCGGTTTAGTCGTAAAGGATGTTAAAATAAAATCGTAAGTCCTAATTTCTTCTCGTAAATTTGTGAGTTTATGAACTAACACAAATTTAAAACTCCAAAATAATATTCACGGATAAATTTATTTTCTGAAATGTCGGACTGTCACCAAAGACGGTGTATGTAAACGTAAGCACGTAACGTTGAATCCTCCGGTTTAGACGTAGTCGATGCTACTTCAAGACGTAAATCCAAATTACTTCCCAAAAATAATTGAGTTCATAATGTAACATTAAAATAATGTTTTAAATAATACTTGAGAATAAAATATCAATCGTAAATTGATGGATTGTCACATCATGACCATAGACAAGTTCTAGAAAACTTATTATAACAATTTGCGTTTCTCAACGCCAAACTATCGTAACAAATCAACTTAGATAAAATATGGTTTTTAGAACTAGGAGGTAAAATGATTCTACAACATTAGCTTGAAATCATTTATAAAGGATCATATCATAGCATCATCACTAGTTATATTCACATACCCATATAGTTACAAATAGCTTAGCCTAACATAGTAATCAAAGTAACAATTGGAAAAGAGTAAGAGAACATCATACTTAGATTGGATTGAATAAACGAGTACACAAGTGTCACGATTGTATCGTTCCTCCAAGAATCAAATAGTGGAATACTCTCGTTACAAGTATCTCCCAAAAGTGGATAATACTGAAAGTTTACTAGAAAGACTAAAATACTCGATCTATGGAGTATTGAGAGAGAGAGGTGTGTGTAAAATGGATGGAAATGGCCTCTATTTATAGTGTTGTCTGGGGTCAAATGTGCCCCGCACTTCTCCTCAAGTGCGCCCGCACTTTGGAGATGCGAATGTGCGCTGCACTTATAACTTTGTGCGCCGCACTTCTGGGCGATTTCAGAATCTTCTTTTAATAACTTAGTCTTTATTGCTTATTGAGGCCCTTTCTTTGTATCTTCACTTTGCTCCTTCATACTTTACCTCTGCATATAAAACACAACATATTAAGTATCGGAAGCTCTTATTTATACTACAAAGTGGCATTATAATGATAGGTTAAATATGTATAATTAGGTCGTTATCAGGTGGTTATACCATCAACATCATTAAGATGAAAAGCTTGGCGAACCAAAGCTTTAGTAACCACCCATTCAGCCTCATGAACAGTAGCATATAATGTAATCACTCCATCAACTGTTCTGGAACGAACGATGTTCCAAAACTGCTTGATGTGTGTGATAGGGACAAGTGGATTGTGAGTAAGAGCATACCTTAGAGGAGAAGCATTCAAATGCGTAAACATCTCAGTATATTGAGGATGAAGATTATTATCAGCAACCAAATACACCACCATATTATGTTGACTCTTGAGTTACAACTCCACATTATCTGGTTTGAACTTTGGTGCCATTGGAAATGTATATGAAAACTTGTAAGTGACAAATAATGAATGCATGAAGGTTGGAAAGTTTTGCTAGACAAGAATAGTTGTTACCTTGTTGAAACAAAATGAGCCGTATTTATAGGAAAGAAACTAGCACACTATTGGTTGAAAAAGAAGGCAAAGATACTCAAAAAGTAATGGTGTAAATCTTGAAAATATTTAACTTATCTTTGCATTAATAAAAAGTTACCAAGTTGCTAAAATTACGGCCCAAATTTTCTTCAAAAATAACAACTGGGTAGGACTCAATGTTGTCAACGGTCAAAAATTAATTGTCAGCGTAACGGCTATATCTTGTCAGCGTGTAAATTTTTCCATGTCAGCGTTCAATTTGGTCCTATCAGCGTCTGGAGTAAAATATGTCAGTGGCCAAAAATAAAAGAAAAAAGAAAAATAAAAAGACCTTTACAAAGATATTTGCCCTAATGAAGATAACTTCAACTCTGACACAGACTGAAAATAGCATTCTCTGTTCAATTATACACACTTGCATAAGAAAATAGACATAATTTCCCTCAAGTGAACCTTGCCAAAGTAAGTCCTTACAGATGAAGTAATCCCCATGTAAACGCTTTGTAACTCCCAGTGTAATCCATTAAAAATATATATACCAAGTCTCCCAACCGACCAATACCAAATCTAGGTCAAAAAGTCTTGGCAGTATACAAAGTATAAAATTTTGCATGCTACAGTCCCTCAGAGATTAGAAATTCCAACAAATTCTTAAAGAAGAAGTCTTCACTATTTCTAATCCCCACTCACCTGTGGACACAATCTAGAATTGTGATAAGAGCATTCTAAGAATACCCAAGATCCTAAAGGTACCCTAAACCTCCCCTTAAACTATGATGTGACAAATTTTTATTTCAAGATAGGAATGTAAACCATCCAACCATCATAAATAAACCTTTGACACAGTATTTGAAGCTCAACGGATCCATAAGCAACTTTGTATCCAAATGAACAATGCTCACAATCCTGCATGATTAGATGAAAACCACAAAAACTAACATGTTGCTGTCACCGTCCATTTTGACACTTGTTAGCGTCTAAAGAAACACTTGTCAGCATCTGTCTAAACACTTTGTCAGTGTCTTAACAAACACTTGTCAGCGTCAATCTAAACGCTTGTCAGCGTCTCAACGAACTTTGTCAGCTTTAGAAAATAATAGTGGAAAGACCTAATACTTTTACAAAGACCAATAGCAGTGCATATCCTGTACATACTTTTACAATAAGTTCCAAAAACACATTTTAGGTAAGATTGATCATTCCAATGCTTGTTACCAAGTACTGAAACCTCCCAGCATCAAAAGGTTTAGTTAACAAATCTGCCACATTTTCTTCAGTGTCAACCCTATCTGGTTGTATTAAACCTTTTTCAAAACAGTCTCTTATAAAATGATGTCTAATTTCTATGTGTTTTGTTTTAGAATGATGTACATGATTCTTAATAATGCATAATGTACTGTTATTGTCTACAAAAATCTTGGTATGCATAAAATTATACCCATAATCCAACAGTTGGTTCTGAATCCATAGAACTTGTCCACAACAAGCAGCTACAGCTACATATTCTGATTCAGTTGTAGAGTTGGCCACCAATGTTTGTTTCTTGCATTGCCAAGATATCAATCTGCTCCCAAGAAATTAGCATCCACCAGTTGTAGATTTTCTATCATACTTGTCACCTCCATAATCATTGTCTAAATAACCAATAAGCTCCAAAGGAGAACTTTTAGGATACCATAATCCCAAAGAGGGATAGCACCTAAGGTATCTAAAGATCCTTTTAACAACATAAAGATGACATTCCTTAGGATTCACTTGATGGTGTGCACATGCACACACAACAAACATGATGTCAGGTCTAGAGGTTATAAGATACATCAATGATCTAATCATTGATCTATAATGCCTGACATCCACTTCATTTCCATCTCCAATCTTTCCCTAAGGGTGTTCCCTATCCATGGGTGTGCTAGCCCGTTTTTCATGTGGAGAAAAGACAAACTTCTTCAAGATTTCTTCTACATAATTGTCTTGAGAGATAAAGATACCATCTTCTTTCTGTTAAACTTGTAACCCCTAGAAAGAAGTTCATCTCTCCCATTGCACTCATCTTGAATTTGTCTGTCATGAGCTTGGAAAATTCTTCACTCATCTTTGGATTTGATGAACCAAAGATAATGTCATCCACATAGACCGGAACAAGTAGAAAGTATTTACCCGTCTTCTTGGTAAATAAAGTCTGGTGTATGGTGCCCCTCTTAAAACCATTTTCCACCAGATAGGTGGACAATGTTCCATACCATGCTCTTGGGGCTTGATGAAGTCCATACATTGCTTTCTTCACCCTATACACTTTGTTTGGATGTTCTGATTCTTCAAAACCTGGAGGCTGCATTACATAAACCTCCTCTACAATTGTGCCATAAAGAAAAGCACTCTTCACATCCATTTGATAAACTATTAAGCCCATGCAAGAAGAATAAGCTAGGAAAATCCGTATTGCTTCAATCCTTGCAACAGGTGCAAAAACCTCTTCATAGTCTATCCATTCCTCTTGTGTATAGACTTGAGCAACTAAACGTGCCTTGTTTCTGACCATAAACCCTCTTTCATCCTTCTTGTTTCTAAGAACCCATCTTGTCCCTATAGGTCTTACATACCTGGGACAATGCACTAACTCCCAAACGTCTTGAATGGCAAACTGGTGAAGCTCATCCTGCATTGCTTCCACCCAACTTGGTTCTTTGATAGCATCAAAAATCTTCTTAGGTTCATGTTGTGACAGAAAACAAGCAAACAAACATCCCCGTACAAGAGGGGTATCAACCTTCTTGTTGATATTGGCAATAAAACCTCCTTGATTCTGATGAGACCTTCTTGTTTAAACAGGAGACAAAACATCACCAATGATTAGAGAAGGAGGATGATTTTTGATAGTAGATGTAAGTGTTCCTCCTTCAATAAGTGTGTTGTCTTTAATCTCAGTCTCTATGTTGCCAATATCATCTTCATATCCTCCTCCATCATCACTAGAATGAACCTCTTCATGAACTCTTGAAGGTTCACCTTGTTCAAAAGTTTTGGAAGAGAATAGATGCCCAATCAGGTTGTCAGCATCTGATCTGTCAGCGTCTGAGTTTAACCTGTCAGCGTCTGATTTGCCTTTATCAGCGTCTGAAGATTCATGCATGTTGTCACCAACTGGTTTTTCATGTGGACCAACTTTTTCCTAATCAGCAGCAGCAGCTTGTGCAAATCCATCAGTCCATATAGGAATGGTAACATACACAAGTATGTGGTTTGATTTGACTGTATTTGATCCTTCTTCCTTGTCAACCTGTTTTCCTGCAATTTCAACAATAGGTTCTTCCATAACATTTGAATCCTTTTTCACAATGTCTTGATTAGTAACAAGCATATAATTCAAAGTCCTAGATAAAGGCTCTAGATTAAAGAACCAATTTGGTCTACTCTCAGGATCACTAGGTTTACTCTGCACTAAATAGCCCATAAAATATCATTCATCACCTTTAGCACTAAACTTTCCTAAGGCATCACTAGTATCTAGTATCACTACATGACATCCTAAGTGTTTAAGAAAACTAATATTATGTTTCCTATTCCAAAACAGCTCATAAGGTGTCTTATTATGGATTTTGTTGAACAAAGCTCTATTCTGAACATAACAGGCTGTATTCACAGCCTCAGCCCAAAAAGCAATAGGAAAATGAGCATCAACCAACATTGTCCTAGCTGCTTCTAAGAGTGTCCTATTCTTCCTTCCATCCACCCCATTCTGTTGTGGGGTTCTGATGAGATGGCATTTATACATGATCTCATCGTTCTTTTCGGGCTTTAAATGCATAAAAATGTCATAAAATACCATATATATGCTTGTGTTTGTTTACTTGTGTATTTTAGGTATGGATATCGTGAAAAAGACAAAAGATCACAAGTTACAAGGAAAAACGGACACGAGAAATGAAGCCGTACAAAGAACCGGGCCCTAATCATGGAATTCTCAACAAATACCCTTGAAGACTTGAAGACAAACAAGATTGATCCTCATTCATTGAAGAATTGACACTTAAAACCCTTGTATATTAATAATTACAAGTTTGGTCCCTTAAGTTTGTCAAAATTACACAAAAGGTCCCTCAACTATGAAGAAATGGCAAGATTAGTCCCTCAACAAATCAAAATTGCCAATAATGGTCCCTCATGAAGTCAAAGATACAATGAAGACCTTTGAAGATCAAGAATGTCCAAGATCAGCCCTTGAAATATCTCAAAATGGCAAAAATAACCCTTGAAATCCTTCTTCCAAAGTTTTGTGCCAAAAGTGACAAATGGTGAAACTTATTTACAAAGGGGAATACGTTTTAGGGCTGAAATGCTTTGTTTACCAAAAATCCCAAAGAACAAGGACCATTCTTGTGCACTGAAACATTCAAACTTCAAAAATGCGCCAAACACATCCCATTCCCCCAATTTCGGATCAAAAGGTGTTACTGTTCACCTTTTACCACCCAGAGTTACATCACTTAAAACAAAGGGTAATTTGCAATTACCTTGGCACACGTTTGATTCACCTCACCTTAAACACATCCCACACATAAAACCCTTATTCCCACTCACAAAGGACCCCACCCCTAATTCCCTTTCCACCAATCAGAATGCAACTTAGCCTCCAAGTTATGTGACATGTCAAAATCAACAGCTATGCTTCATTGCTTCATTCCAAAGCTAAAATGAACAGCCTTGATCAACTTGGACAGCTCAAATTCAGAAAACGTCTAGAAGACTCAAGGGCATAATAGGGAATTCAGTTCTAGGGTTTGTGAATAGTGTTTAGCCATGCATTTGCCTAGAAAAGGAGACCTCAACATGTGAGAGTCCCTTTGTTCCAGTTTTAGGCTATCAATCTTTGTAATTCCTTTTTAAGTTAAATAAAATTTGAATTTCTGAATTTTGAAATCTCTTTTTGATTTAGTTAAAAGTTTGGTGTTTGAGTAGCCTAATTCTGAGTTCCATTTGATTGTTAAGACCTACCTCAATCTTGTGGTTAAGGCACGTCTTGTTTCATTAGGTTTTTAAGGTTTGAATACCTTGAAATCCTAGGTTCTGTTTTGGTTTATTTTGTGTACTAACCCTTGACCATTTGCTATAAGCTCTTACAAGCTTGTTGACACCAAGCTTGTGAAGGGATTAGAGCCTTTGGTTGAATTGTTTGCTGCTTGTGTTGAAGATATCAAGTCCTTGAGGTTCTACTTTGAACCATCAACCAAGGCAATTTGCATCTCCTTATTTGAAGTACCTTGGTCTTGTTCTAGTTGTTGAACAAGGTCCAAGGAGCATTGCTGGCCTTTCTAGGATGTTGTGGAAGGCAGGTATAAGCTCTTGTTAAGATTCCCCTAAAAATTTCATGTTTATGACTGTTTTTGATTTTGTGCTTTGATTTTGAGTATTGGTGTTTGTGCTGGTGATTTTTGAGTTTGATTGTGTTAGTTGCTATTGTTTAAGTGTTTTTGATCATTAAAATCAGTAGGTTATTAGAAGAAATCACAAGTTTCTTTGATAAGTGACTGATTAAGGAGTGTTTGGGATTACTGCATAAGTTGGATTTGTGGTTTGCTAAGTGTTTGTTTAGTGTAAGCAAGTATTGGTATCTGTTATTTAGGTGCTTGTGTTCATCTGTTTGCAGGTTTTGTGGGTTTGATCACATAAATTAATTATTTGGCTATAAAATCTTCATAACTTGGTAAAATTGGCTAGGATTTTGAGGACACCTAGATCTAGGCTTAGGCTAGGGTTAACAAGTGCTAAATCATAGTTAATCACACCAGGGAAGAAGGTTTTGAGGCTTGAAATTGGATCAAGTGTCAAGTATATCAGCAAACTTGTTTCTGCATATGTTCATTGTTCATCAGTAACTTCTATTGCTTTGATCTTGTTGATTTCTTTGATTCAATGTTTGATTCTTGTTGCTTTGAGTTTATTGTTAGTTTATATAGCTTGTGTATGCATCTGGTTAAGTTTGGTTGACTTATTGTGGCTAAATCTGCTTATTAAGTGCTTAACTGCTTATTTGCATATCTGGAGCATATCTGGTGACTGTTTGGCTTATTGTGGCTTATTGTGTGGACCATTTTGTGATTTTATTGTTGCTATTGACTCCTTGTGATTCACTGATCACAAGGGTGCCTTTGTTTCCAATTGAATCAAACCAGAACTCTCATATAAGCTTGGTCAAATAGTCAAAGCAGTGGGAACTCCTTTCCCCTACTGGTTGCCACTACTAGTGTTAAATTGGTGTCAGCTTATCAATAAGCTATAATAGCTTATTCCAACCTGCAACAACTTTGTTTTTGTAATAGGTGCTCATATTTTGACCCATTTGTTCATACTGGAGCATTTGGGTGGTTGACTTTTAGGTTTGACTAGAAAACCAACTCCTTTGACTTTTACATAAGCTCATTTGTGCTTATTCTGGCTTATTGGTTGTGCTTATTGGATTTTTGTTGATTGATATTTCTTATTGAGTCCATTTGAAAGCTTTTGCAAGTTGAATCAAGTCCTGAGGTGCATTATTTCTCAAAAACGACTATTTTGTCGTTTTGTGGATTTTTGCTTTTCTATTTTCTGGCTTATTGAGTGAGCTTTTTGGAAATTTCTTTTGACAGATCTCTTAAGCATCCTAAAAGAGGGTTGTGTGTCAAATTAGAGCTTATGGCATTAGCTTATGGCTTAATGGGCTGAAAAGCCCAATAAGAATAAGCTTTATGTTCAATAAGCTGTGATAAGCTCATATTCAGCTTTTGGGCCTTTAGAGTTTTGTTCTTAGAATTGAATTTTAAGTCAGATAGGGCTTTTCCAAGTCAATTGGGCCAAGTTTGACTTTTTGGGCCCAAAAGCCCATTTGTGTTGACTGAATTTGGGTTTGGCCCATTTGAGGGCCCATTAGGGGTATTTTGGTAATTTCACTTTGATTTTCTGATTATTTAGGTTAAAATAAACTAGTTTGCATGTTTTTAGAATTTTTTATAATTTTTGGATTTTTAATATTATTTTAATATTATTTTATTATTATTTTTAAAATTTCACATTTTCCAACTTTTTATATTTTTCTTAGGTTTAATACATTAAAATAGGAATTTAGCAACTTTTAGAATAATTTTATCACTTTTAGATTAATTTTTATAATTATTTTAAGTTTTAATAGTTTTTAAATCATTTTAAATAGTTTTTATTAGTTTTAAAATTTCTAAAAATAGTTTTTAATCTTTTTAGGTCATTTTAGAGGTTTACCAATTGAAAAATCTTTATTTGGGCTTTTTGATAATTTATTTGATTTTTAGGGCTTTAATTAGCATTTAAAAATTGAATATTTAATTATTTAAAAGGTTTGAAAAAGTTTTGATCATTGGTAAACTCTTAGTTTATTATTTTTGATTTTTGGTAAATTTTTGGTAATTTTTAGAATTTATTTTTATTTTGGTGATTTTTAAGGTTCTACGTTTTAACTTTCTAGTAGTGATTTTTTGTTAATTTTTATTTTTACGTCTTCGTCATTTTCTTTTATCATCCCCTTTAAACCAAATATTAATCACAAATCTTGAACATCTTAGTCACACACATATACCTCCTTGGGAAACGAACTTTCACACCATTAAGGGTCATTAGTGTTGATTTTCCTAAATCATCACTCGATACTTACCGCTTTTACGCCTTTTCCCTAAAAGGTGTAATTTACCACAATCACTTTGGCGCCGCTGCCGGGGAGGTGTGTCGTGATTAATTTGCATTGTTGTTTTTAATATTAACCATATAGTATTTGTATTAGTAGAACTCTACTAATACGTATTATCGGTTTTCTTGGTTTTTCTTGTACAAATATTATTACTATATTGTATTAAGTATCACAATAAATTTACAATATCTCTGATACTTGCATTTTTGTATGGGGTTCAATTTTACTCTCGATATCCTCTCGAATTGATCTCGGTCTTAAGTGGAATGATTGTTCTTGGTTACTAAAAAATGGTTTGGATTTTTAATCTACTAAATGTTAAATGCTCTAAAATGTAAACTTAAATTTAAAAGTAATCAAATTAATAACAATTAATAAAACTTGAATTAAAATTAAAATTAAGATTTAAAAATAAAAACAAGAAATAAAGAAACAATAAACAGTAAGAAAACCTTAAAGATACCCAAAAGAAATTGATTCGGAAGATTGTCCTTGATTCGGAAGTTTTCACCCGGAAGTTTATCCGGAACTTTATTCGGAACTTGGTTCGGAACTTCGTTCGGAAGTTTGGCTCGGAAGTTGGGTCGGAACTCTCATGCGGAACTTCATTCGGAAGATTGATTCATTCGGAAGTTTTACTTCATCCGGAACATTTAGACTCATTCGGAACTTTTGGAAAACAAATTCATTCGGAACTTAAAACTCATCCGGAACTTCAGTTCATTCTGAAGATTGGATTCATCCGGAACTTTCTGTTCGTTCGGAACTTTTTGAAAAGAAATTGATTCGGAACTTTAAAAACATGCATTCATTCGGAACTTACTGTTCATCCGGAACTTCAGTTCATCCGGAACTTCAGTTCATTCGGAAGATACGATTCATCCGGAACTTTCTGTTCGTTCGGAAGTTTTGATTCATGCGGAACTTTTAACTAAAATAGTTCACTCGGAACTTTTGTGTTCATCCGGAAGATTTGTGTTCATCCGGAAGTCTGGGAAACCCAGATACAGGAACTTACCCGAAGAACAAGGAAACTCGATTTTAATCCAAAAATCATCAAGTTTTTCACCAAAAACTTAAATAAACTAATCACTAAGCATCAACTAACCATAAACTACAAATCCCATCAACAAAAACACCAAACCCAACAAGTTTTGAAGATCAAATCAATCAAATAAGAACTTGAAAACTTGAAATAAAAGATGATGATGAACAAGATGAAATGGAAAGATTATACAAGAACTTGTATTGATGATTAATGTTTTAACAAGATCAAACAAAGATTAAGATTACAAGATTTGAGAAACAAAGATCAAAATCACCAAACACCCTAGTGGTGTTGGTGATACCTACGAAACAGAAAAGAGAGAAAAGTGGGGAGAAAGAAAACTAAAACTAAAAACTCACTAGCTAAAATGTGTGAGGGTGGACTATTTATAGGCTTTTCTTTTGGTTGGTGAGTGGGCTTTCTCCCGTTCTTCTTGTCTTCTCGTCTTTTCAGAAAAGTTGACGTTTTCGATTCTGATTCGGGATTTGTCGTCGATTAAATTCAACTCGTCTTTTAATTTCTTCGTTTAATAGACTTGAGTTTCTTCGACTTATATAAATCTTCCATCTTTGGTCCTTTTCTTCGATAAATCTTCGAATAGGCCCAGTGACTTCAAATCTTTTGCATCTCTTGGATAATAGACTTCATCTTGAGTCTTTTTTTCTTCGATAAATCCCGTGCAATCCCATGTTTTCTTCAATATCCATCGGTTGGCTCTGAAAACACAATAAACACAAAAACCACGCATAATTCCAAACAAATGATATTAAATACGTGTTTTGGTCTTGTTTTAGCCAGAATTAAGTGGTAAAAGGATGGGTGTTTACACACCTATCAAATCCCCTACACTTAACCATTGCCATGCCCTCATGCAATGCTTAGTGATAAAGCAATTATACATTTTTCTCATAATTAATCAACCTTGGCCTTATTCAAATACTACTAAACAAAAATTAACACACTAAGAGAAATTAAAACTTTAAAGTAAACAAAAGGATGGAAATAACTTGTAAATAAACCAATGACTTACATTAGGGCTTTGGTGCTGCGAAGATTTATCACCCTCAAGTTTCACGTTCCCCAAACTAAGCTTAAAAACGAGATCATTGTTATTATAAGTTAGCATTTCAAACACTAACACACATGGCTTAATTAAATGCTTAAACTCCCTTATTCCTAGGTGTATCTCTTATATTTTATTTGTCTTAGAATGATCATGAAGATGCATTTTTGGACTTATTTCGATAGTTTAATTAGGCTGAAAGCAAAGTAGGACGATTTGATCAATAGTTAGCTAAAGGACAAAATCTCTTAAAACTGCTTCTCGGGATATCAAAAAGTCATATCTTGGCATAACTCGGTTCATGATTTGAGACCTTTCTCGGGCCGATATTTGGCATATACTTCATACTTCATATCTTGAGAGACGTTCTTGAGATAATGGTCTTCTCATCGTTAATAGAGTTTCTTCACTTGGAGACTTTTTAGGGGTACTCCAACTTTGTTGACCACGACTTCATGATTATTTCTTCAATCTCTAATTGGGATTTTGAGATACAACGATCCGCCTCCTTTTCGGACTTGGATCTATTTATCCTCATACCTTGTTAGGGTCTTTTCGGATAGACTTCTCCATGATCTTTATGGGAGTTGATTGCTTTTCGTCGTGAGTCTTGATCCTTCATGTTGATTTAGGAATAATGCTTTTCACATCACTTTGGATCTTCAGCAATAAAATGGAATCCTCATGCCTTGTTAGGGCCTTTTCGGACTCGCCAATCTTCGCGCCCCGCTTCATAAGTTATGCCTTGGCTATGAACTCTTATCATTACCGAGCAACTTTTAAACGATCTTGGGCTAGAAGCTAAGTAACTTTTCAAATCGTACGACCTTACTTATTGCAGATAATTTATTAGCAAGTGATGGGAGAATAGGCAAATAATTACACTAAGTGAGCTTGTGCAAGAATACCGACTTATAATTGACTCTATCATTTCTCGTCCCCCACAATTTAAAATCTCAAGTAATGAGACTCGTGGACACTTAGCCTAATAAACCAATTAAGGTCTACATGGTTAAGGATACTAGCTAGAATAACTTGGATAAGTCTATTCGGGTTGAGTCAAAATGAACGCAACAGGCCTAATATGTCAAAGACTTCTAAACTAGCTTCACCACTTTATTAAAATTCGACTTTATTGCGGGATATATACATACGAAAGCAAAGATAAAAATTTAAAAATTACGACTAAATGGCCAAAGTTAATAAAAAATTTGAAAAATGTTGAAAAATATGATTTTCCGGTTAAATGAAGGCATTTTCATGGAAAAGTCCACTTAAAACTTCGATAGAAGTCCCCCTACACTTAAGATAAACATTGTCCTCAATGTTTAAGCATGTGGGAAAAGTCTCCCCTACACTTATGACATTGTGCACGTTGGTTAACTCGAGTTAAGGAAGAGACGACTAAAGTGATCAATTTCAAATGTGAGTATGAAGAAAATTGAATCACGATAGTTGAGAGATAGAACCGGTTTTCGGATAACACGGGAACACAGTTCGTCAAAGATTCCAAGAGTGCACTTATCCCTGTAATCACATCACCACACAAAGACAAACATGTATAGAAGTCCCCCTACACTTAGGGGATTAAAACATAAAAGGATAGATACTCGGGCTGCCTCCCGAGGAGCGCTTGTTTTTGATAACCGAGTCACGAGCCTGACTCGACCCAAAATTAGTTCATGGGGAACATGGTGAGGGATGGAATCATCTCCTGAGAGGTGTCCTCACCCAAGTACAACTTCATCGGGCGATTATCCGGAAGGGGCTCATTGTTGTTGTTATTATTCATGTTGTTGAAAGGTGGGTTGTTGTTGTTATTATTGTTTGGAGGTGGTACACCGGCCATGTCTAAGTGATCGAGAGGCTCGGGCTCTTGATAAGATGTGGATCGAGTGCGCATACACCTGCAAAAGAACTAACAAGAGAAAAACAAGGCAAAAATATTTTTGGTTTTTATGTTTTTTAATTTTTTTGTATTTTTGAAAATTTTATATTTTTTAGGATTTTTTGAAAATTTTTATGAAAAATTAACGTTCACGGGGAACGGATCCCAAAATCCAAGTTCTCACAAAAAACTTTTGATCTTAACGAGAAGAGCCGGCAGCGGCGCCATTTGATACTTGCATTTTTGTATGGGGTTCAATTTTACTCTCGATATCCTCTCGAATTGATCTCGGTCTTAAGTGGAATGATTGTTCTTGGTTACTAAAAAATGGTTTGGATTTTTAATCTACTAAATGTTAAATGCTCTAAAATGTAAACTTAAATTTAAAAGTAATCAAATTAATAACAATTAATAAAACTTGAATTAAAATTAAAATTAAGATTTAAAAATAAAAACAAGAAATAAAGAAACAGTAAACAGTAAGAAAACCTTAAAGATACCCAAAAGAAATTGATTCGGAAGATTGTCCTTGATTCGGAAGTTTTCACCCGGAAGTTTATCCGGAACTTTATTCGGAACTTGGTTCGGAACTTCGTTCGGAAGTTTGGCTCGGAAGTTGGGTCGGAACTCTCATGCGGAACTTCATTCGGAAGATTGATTCATTCGGAAGTTTTACTTCATCCGGAACATTTAGACTCATTCGGAACTTTTGGAAAACAAATTCATTCAGAACTTAAAACTCATCCGGAACTTCAGTTCATTCGGAAGATTGGATTCATCCGGAACTTTCTGTTCGTTCGGAACTTTTTGAAAAGAAATTGATTCGGAACTTTAAAAACATGCATTCATTCGGAACTTACTGTTCATCCGGAACTTCAATTCATTCGGAAGATACGATTCATCCGGAACTTTCTGTTCGTTCGGAAGTTTTGATTCATGCGGAACTTTTAACTAAAATAGTTCACTCGGAACTTTTGTGTTCATCCGGAAGATTTGTGTTCATCCGGAAGTCTGGGAAACCCAGATACAGGAACTTACCCGAAGAACAAGGAAACTCGATTTTAATCCAAAAATCACCAAGTTTTTCACCAAAAACTTAAATAAACTAATCACTAAGCATCAACTAACCATAAACTACAAATCCCATAAACAAAAACACCAAACCTAACAACTTTTGAAGATCAAATCAATCAAATAAGAACTTGAAAACTTGAAATAAAAGATGATGATGAACAAGATGAAATGGAAAGATTAAACAAGAACTTGTATTGATGATTAATGTTTTAACAAGATCAAACAAAGATTAAGATTACAAGATTTGAGAAACAAAGATCAAAATCACCAAACACCCTAGTGGTGTTGGTGATACCTACGAAACAGAAAAGAGAGAAAAGTGGGGAGAAAGAAAACTAAAACTAAAAACTCACTAGCTAAAATGTGTGAGGGTGGACTATTTATAGGCTTTTCTTTTGGTTGGTGAGTGGGCTTTCTCCCGTTCTTCTTGTCTTCTCGTCTTTTCAGAAAAGTTGACGTTTTCGATTCTGATTCGGGATTTGTCGTTGATTAAATTCAACCCGTCTTTTAATTTCTTCGTTTAATAGACTTGAGTTTCTTCGACTTATATAAATCTTCCATCTTTGGTCCTTTTCTTTGATAAATCTTCGAATAGGCCCAGTGACTTCAAATCTTTTGCATCTCTTGGACAATAGACTTCATCTTGAGTCTTTTTTTCTTCGATAAATCTCGTGCAATCCAATGTTTTCTTCAATATCCATCCGGTTGGCTCTGAAAACACAATAAACACAAAAACCACACATAATTCCAAACAAATGATATTAAATACGTGTTTTGGTCTTGTTTTAGCCAGAATTAAGTGGTAAAAGGATGGGTGTTTACACACCTATCAATCTCCAAAAGTGTGAAAACACAACCTTAATTGGGATTTCATCACTCAATTTTTGTATTCGAATCTCAAACAAAAAGAAAAAGGCAAAAATAGATAAATACTTTTGTGAAGCTCGATTTTGAAAGATACAAACTATAAGGTGGGTATAAGGCGGGTATTATAAAATATACCCTAAGGAAAAAGGCTCTTAAGTGCTTCGCGCCGCCTCGTTTCCCCGCTTGCTTGTGAGTATTTTGAGATTGAAGGCTAATCGAGGGTTTTGCCGCCCAAAGTATTATTACGTATACTATATTTGCTTGGTTTCTTTGTGATTAAAACCTCTTGAACAATTTGGTTTTCACCAAAGTTCTAAAGTCATTCGAAGGCGTTCACTCCACGTGATCGTTTTCATTCCTTTGAGGCTTCTTTAATCAAGAGTTTGATTCGAGAAGAGATTTTGTAGATTGTTGTCTACGAAGATACACCAAAATCCAAAAAAATAAAATATCATCAAAAACACAAAAAAATTGAAAATTCACAAAACACCCAAAAAGAATCTTCTTTGCTCACCTCCCATTCTTCGTGAAGTTTATGATCACTCGTAATCAAGCAAAACGAGCTCGTAAACGACTTCAAAAGCAAGCCAATCAAGAGACGTTGATTGTTGAAGAACCTCCAATTGTTGAACCTATTGTAGAACAAGAAGTCGTCATGGCTAATCGTACTATGATGGAGTTGCTACAAGCACCCACCGAGGGTTTTGGAGAGGCTATTGTGATTCCCGCCATCCTTGCGGAGAATTTCGAAATTAAGACGAGTTTAATGTCGATGTTGCAAGCAAATAAGTTTAGAGGTCACGAGAAAGACAACCCGCATTACCATATTAGGAATTTTAACCGTCTCACCGCCACTAGCAAGTTTAAGGATGTTCCACATGACGCCATTAAGATGATGTTGTTTCCATACTCGTTGGATGGACCCGCAAAAATTTGGCTCGAGAAAGAACCGCCAAATTCGATTTTGGCATGGGCCGATCTCGTTTCTAAGTTTGTGAACAAGTTTTTTCCACCATCTAAAACAACACACTTGAAAAATGAGATTTCACGATTTGTGCAAAGAAATAATGAAAGTTTTTCAATGGCATGGGAACGATTTAAAGAGATGTTACATGAATGTCCACACCATGATTTTACGGAATTGCATCAAGTGGATAATTTTTATAATGGGCTTAATGATCATGAACGAGATTATTTGAATGCCGCCGCGGGTGGTAATTTTTTGTGCAAGACGACAAATGAGGCTTTACAAATCATTGAGAATAGATCTAAGGTTTATAACCCTCGTAACACACCGAGTGTTGCCAATATGGGTTCGTCATCTTCGTCACAATCGTCTCGTAGCATTAACGCCTTACATGATGAAGCTAATGAGGAAAATCGGTTCTTTGATAGATTTGCTAATCTAATGTCCCATTGGAAGGCTCAAGAAGCTTCCAATTCCGCTTCGGTTAAAGCGGTTGCTAAGAGTTGTTTATCTTGTGGAGGAGCTCATGATCTTTCCGAGTGCATTACCGCGGATGGTAACACTTCGAGGGCTTATGTAGCAACGGGAACTTACAACCAAAACGGTCAAGGTTCCCGCAAAAATCAAGCTCCACCAAACCAAATGTTAACAATTATCGAAACAACAACCAAGGTAATTACCAAGGCAATACACGCAATTACAACAAAGGGAATTATCAAAGTGGGAATGGACAAATTTCTAATCAAAACCAAAACCGTGATTTTCAAAACACTACACAAGGTTTTCAAAATGCTCACACTAAAAATTTGCAAGGAGAATTTTTGGATTATGCAAAAGCAAATGATGCTAAATTTGATAACATACAACGTGAGATGATTAGCTTAAGATCCGAGTTAAAAAACGAGCTAAAAAATGAACTTGCTAATGAACTTAAAACTCATGCAAACAAAATGGAAGGAAATGTCCAACGTCTACAATAAAATCAACAAAAGATGGAATTAGGACAACATGAGATTAAGCAAGAGTTATTAAAAGCGGATGCTAGGCAATCAAAATTTGAGGACCGTATGGCTAAAATGTTTGAAGCAATCATGTGTAAACCCTCTTCCTCGGGTGGTCTTCCTAGTGATACCATTGCAAACCCGAAGGGAGAAATGAAGGTTATTACTACACGAAGTGGTAAAACTTTCAAGGAACCAATCTCTCGTCCAAGTACTTCTACGGAGAAGGAAATCGAGAAAGAACCCGAGGTGATGGTCGAAAAGGAGCACATTACAATCCCACGAAGTACCGCTCAAACCACACCTACGGTTGAACCAATACCAATTGTGGAACCCGAGTTTCCAAAGCCGTTGCCTAATGTCCAACCCACACCACCTTTACCCTACCCTTCGAGACGAAACAAAGAGAAGTTGCAAGAACGTAACAAACAACAAATCGAGCTTTTTATAAAAATATTTCAACAAGTGCATTTTGATGTGAGTTTAGCCGACGCGTTGTTATATATGCCTCGTTTCGCTTCCACTTTTAAAAGTATGATGAGCGATAAGGAAAAGCTTTCAAAGCTTGCTAATTGCTCTTCAGTTTATCTTAACCGCATACCGGAAAAAGTTGGTGATCCCGGAAAGTTTCTCATTCCTTGTGACATACAAGATATCAAAGAATGCCTCGCCTTGGCCGATCTTGGTGCAAGCATTAATTTGATGCCATTTTCCATTTGGAAATCGCTTTCACTTCCGGCTCTCATTCCTTCGAACATGTCCATCGAGATGTTCGATCATTTTACGATTATGGCAAGTGGGGAAGTTCTACTATCCCGTTGATTTTATAGTAGTTGACATCCCCGCGGATCCTCAAGTTCCTCTAATTTTAGGTCGTTCATTTTTAGACACTTCGAGATCGCTTATCGATGTTCATGCAAGAACTATCACTTTGATATTCAACGAAGAGGAACTTGTTATAAACGCTACTCAAAACTCGAAACCTTCTCATGTTTATGCAATCGCTACCATCAATCACATTGACATCGTTAATGTGGTTTGCGATGAGTTTTCACAAGAAGTGTTAGGTTTTTCCGATAGTTCGTCAAGTGGCAATCCCACTATTTTGGATCCGATTCTTGCTAATTCCACACCAAATCTCACTCCATTCCAAGGAGGCGATCTCACTTCAAATGAGATCGACAATGAAGATGAGGTGTTGATTAGTGATGATACATCTATTCCACCATTTCTTTCGCCGATGGAAGTTATGAGTGTTGAACCAAAATCTTCAACCGAGGAACCACCTATCCTTGAATTGAAAGATCGTCCTTATCACCTTGAATACGCATTCTTGGAAGGTGATGACAAGTTGCCGGTTATTATTGCAAAAGGTCTTGCTAATAATGAAAAAACCGAGCTCTTGAAAGTTCTTAAGGCTCATAAAGGGGCAATTGCGTGGAAAATATCTGACATTAAGGGTATTGACCCAAAAATTTGTACTCACAAGATTTTAATGGAGGAGGACTACAAACCCGCAATTCAAAGTCAAAGAAGGGTGAATCCCAAAATTCACGATGTCATTAAAAAGGAGGTCCTTAAACTCCTTGACGCGGGAATGATTTATCCTATATCCGATAGCCCATGGGTGAGCCCAATCCATTGTGTCCCTAAAAAGGGAGGAATGACCGTTGTGCCTAATGAAAACAACGTGTTAATTCCCACTCGTGTTGTGACCGGTTGGAGGGTGTGTATTGACTACCGAAAGTTAAATGACGCCACTCGTAAAGACCATTTTCCTTTGCCCTTCATGGATCAAATGTTGGAGCGACTTGCGGGAAATGAATTCTATTGCTTTTTAGATGGTTTTTCCGGTTACATTCAAATCCCTATCGACCCTCGTGATCAAGAGAAGACTACTTTTACGTGTCCTAATGGAACGTTCTCTTATCGTAGGATGCCTTTCGGACTTTGTAATGCACCCGGTACGTTTTAACGGTGTATGATGGAAATTTTTCACGATATGATCAAGAAGTCGATGGAAGTGTTTATGGATGACTTCTCGGTGTTTGGTAATACGTTCACGTCATGTTTATCTAATCTCGAGCAAATGTTGAAACGTTGTGAAGAAACCAATCTTGTGCTTAATTGGGAAAAATGTCATTTTATGTGTAAACAAGGAATCGTCTTAGGACATAAGGTGTCGAAGGCGGGGATTGAGGTCGATAAAGCTAAGGTAGACGTCATCGCCAAGTTACCTCATCCCAAAACCGTTAAGGGAGTTAGGAGTTTCCTAGGCCACGCGGGCTTTTATCGTCCGTTCATCAAGGACTTTTCGAAAATTTCTCGTCCTATGACACACCTTCTCGAGAAGGATGCTCTTTTTAACTTTAATGAGGATTGTGTTAAGGCTTTCGAAACTCTCAAAAGGAAACTTACCGAAGCTCCCGTTCTTGTTGCTCCTAATTGGGAATTACCCTTTGAAATCATGTGCGATGCAAGTGATTATGCTATAGGGGCCGTCTTAGGGCAACGTTATGACAAGCATTTCCGCCCTATCCACTATGCTAGTAAGACGATGACCGAGGCTCAATTAAAGTACACCACAACAGAAAAGGAATTCCTTGCCGTGGTCTATGCTTTTGAGAAATTCCGACCTTATCTCGTCTTGACTAAAAGCATCGTGTATACCGACCATTCGGCTATCAAGTATCTCTTAGCTAAGCAAGATGCTAAGCCGAGATTGCTTCGTTGGATGCTCCTCCTCCAAGAATTTGATGTCACCGTGCTTGACAAAAAAGGAGCCGAGAATCTAGCGGCCGATCATCTTTCTCGTCTAGAAGATCCTTACAAAGATGTTTTTGAGAACAAGGAAATTACCGAAACATTTCCTCTTGAGACTCTTGGTGTAGTGAATTCTAAAGACACAACCCCATGGTTTGCCGACATTGCAAATTACCATGCAGGCAATTTCATTATCAAGGGTATGACGACACAACAAAAACGAAAATTCTTTCGTGACGTCAAGTTCTATTTTTGGGACTACCCTTATCTCTTTCGGATTTGTTCGGATCAACTCGTTCGACGTTGTGTGTTTGGTGCCGAAGCTTCTAATATCCTTAGAGCTTGTCACGAGGGACCCACGGGTGGTCACCACGGTGCTAATCTCACGGCTAAGAAAGTGTTCGATGCCGGTTTCTTTTGGCCTTCTATCTATCGTGATGCACACGCACTTGGGAAGTCGTGTGATTCGTGCCAACGTCAAGGAAAATCGTCTCAACGTGATGAAATGCCGCAAAACATAATTCAAGTATGTGAGATTTTCGACATATGGGGAATAGACTTTATGGGGCCGTTCGCATCGTCTCATGGAAACAAATATATCCTCGTCGCGGTGGACTACCTTTCTAAGTGGGTGGAAGCTAAGGCTTTGCCTACTAATGATGCTCGTGTGGTAGTGAAGTTTTTGAAGCAACTATTATCTCGGTTCGGAACCCCTCGTGCTATTATAAGCGATCGAGGAACCCATTTTTGTAATGACCAATTCGAAAAGGTTCTAAAGAAATATGGAGTTACTCATCGTCTTTCTACGGCTTATCACCCGCAAACGAGTGGGCAAGTCGAGGTTTCGAACCGAGATTTGAAGAGGATTTTAGAGAGGTCAATTGGAGAAAACCGTGCTTCATGGTCCGACAAACTCGATGACGCTTTATGGGCCTTTAGGACCGCTTATAAGACACCTATCGGTTGCACTCCTTATAAGTTAGTCTATGGGAAAAATTGTCATTTGCCCATTGAGTTGGAGCACAAGGCATATTGGGCCCTTAAGCATGCAAATTTTAACTTAAAGACCGCGGGAGATCACCGGAAAATACAATTGAATGAATTGGATGAATTAAGGGATAATGCTTATGAAAATTCATTAATTTTTAAAGAAAAGACTAAAAAGTTTCATGATTCAAAGATTAAAAACCGGGTTTTTAACGTTTGTGATCAAGTGTTGCTTTTTAACTCTCGTCTTAAGATATTTTCCGGGAAATTGAAATCTCGTTGGTCGGGTCCGTTCACCATTACACAAGTGTTTCCATATGGGACCATTGAGCTAGCTCAAGATGATGGTCCTAATTTCAAGGTGAATGGACATAGGCTTAAGCACTACTTTGGTGGGGAAATTCCTTCAATGGTTGCCCTCGACCAAGTCACCTTCCCCAATGATAATTAGCATTGAGGGGATCGAGTCGAGCTCATGACTCGGTAATCAAAAACGAGGTGCCTCGTGGGGGAGATCCCATGCTTATCTTTTATGCTCACTATTCACTAATAAGGGGACTTGTACCCTTTCAACTCGTTGTCTCGTGGTTGTTTGTGATTGTGTTATCTAGATCATCATCTACGAATGAAGACTCTCGTGTTCGTTTACGTGAGCCTCCATCGTTCATTTGAAGAAGTTTTTCACGAATCCATGACATATCCTTTATTTTTCTAACAATTATCTTTTAGCATACTTAATAAACGGCTTTAGATATATTGTTGATCACCCTTTCCATGCTAGATCCTAAGCATTCGACTCTTTGTCTCTAGTATGGGGGTGCTCCACCTTTAGACTCGAAACATTGAGGACAATGTTTACTTTTAGTATGGGGGGGTGAATAGGTACTTGCTTTGCTACGCCCTCACGCTTTCCAATTTTCAATGTTATGTTTTGCTAATAAGGCTAAAAATGGCAAAATTTTAAAAATTTTCTTAGTTTTCATAAGTGTTTTTAAGACACGAATGTATATTTTCCGATGGGTAGAATAAGAGTTAATTTTTGACTTGATGGGCATTTGGAGCCATTTACATTCCTTAACCCGCTCAATTCAAGTTTTGCTAGACTTTTATTTAGGGAGCTTTAAAACGCGAAAGTCTTAATTCTTTCGGGTTAAGAACAAGAACTTTTCGCAAGTTCCTATAATTGATCCTAGAAAGTCACTTATCAAGGGAACTTTAAAACGCATTCTCTAAACTTGAAAAAGTCCAAGAAAGTGCAAGATCCTATAGGTGGCTTGAAAACCCAAAACTTTGATTTGATATAGTCTTAATAAAAAGCTAATCCAAATTTGGCTTAATTTTGACTTGCATGGCTAAGTATTCACGAGTCTCTTTAATTAGAGGTCTTTATATAGTAAAGAACGAGAAATGATAGAGTTAGACAAGTGATCATGCTAAACGTAGAACATGAAAATGTTCTTCCAAAAACTCATATGTTTTTAATTGTGGCTTTTTCTTCCCATAAGATCAATGCATTAGGAATAAATCATAATTGCAATAAGTAAGGTCGTACGATTTGAAAGGTTACTTAGCCTCTAGCGCAAGATCGTTTAAAAGTTGCTCGGGGTTGAATAGAGTTCATAGCCAAGGCATAACTTATTGAAGCGGGACGCGAAGATTGGCGATCATCCAAAAAGGCCCTAACAAGGCATGAGGAGCTCTATTTTTGCTAAAGATCCAAAGATGATGTGAAGTATCATTATTCCTAAATCAATATGAACGATCGAGACACACGACGAGAAGCAATTACTCCCCTAAAGATCATGGAGAAAGTCTATCCAAAAAGACCCTAACAAGGTATGAGGATAAATATATCCAAGTCCGAAAAGGAGGCGGATCGTTGTATATCAAAATCCAAAGTAAAGATTGAAGAAAAATGATGAAATCGTGGTCCAATATGAAGAATCTCTCAAAAACGTCAAGTGAAGAAATTCCAAATATATGAAGAGAAGACCAAAATTTCAAGAACGTCTTCCCAAGATTTGAAGTATGAAGTACATGCCAAATATCGGTCCGAGAAAGGTCTCAAATCGTGAAACGAGTTATGCCAAGATATGAACTTAAGGAGATACACGAGAAGCCGTTTTTTAAAAGATTTTGTCCTTCGGCTAACTATTGATCAAATCGTGCTACTTTGCTTTCGGACTAATAACTACTCAAATAAGTCAATATGAATCACTTGTGATCCATGACAAATAGATAAAAAAATACTAGTAACCCATTTCCTTTTATAATAACTAGGATTGCGGGGAGAAAAAGTATTACACAATTTGGACGTATGAGTAGTGTTAGCATTGTGACTTGTACCAACAATGATCTCGTTTTTGCACTTAGCATGGAATGTATGACAATCAAGGATGACGAACTTTACTCTAAGGGACATTAACTTATTTCTATTCTTTGACCCTAAAAGTCACTTTATGTGATGAAAATCATATGTTATGTCTTTACACATCATCATAGTATGTTGCTAGTCTTTTTACTCTTCAATAAAGGTTAATAAAATTGAACTTTGGTGATGCTTAGATACTTTATTCTAGCATTGCGTGAGGGCACGGC
Organism: Glebionis coronaria; assembly: GCA_025667525.1. NCBI lineage: Eukaryota > Viridiplantae > Streptophyta > Magnoliopsida > Asterales > Asteraceae > Glebionis > Glebionis coronaria. The sequence goes on from CM046880.1 coordinate 138,394,019, forward strand.
AATGGCTTAGTATGGGGGAGTGATGAGATGGTATTTATACATGATCTCATCGTCCTTTTCGGGCATTAAATGCATAAAAATGTCATAAAATACCATATATATGCTTGTGTTTGTTTACTTGTGTATTTTAGGTATGGATATCGTGAAAAAGACAAAAGATCACAAGTTACAAGGAAAACGGACACGAGAAATGAAGCCGTACAAAGAACCGGGCCCTAATCATGGAATTCTCAACAAATACCCTTGAAGACTTGAAGACAAACAAGATTGATCCTCATTCATTGAAGAATTGACACTTAAAACCCTTGTATATTAATAATTACAAGTTTGGTCCCTTAAGTTTGTCAAAATTACACAAAAGGTCCCTCAACTATGAAGAAATGGCAAGATTAGTCCCTCAACAAATCAAAATTGCAAATAATGGTCCCTCATGAAGTCAAAGATACAATGAAGACCTTTGAAGATCAAGAATGTCCAAGATCAGCCCTTGAAATATCTCAAAATGGCAAAAATAACCCTTGAAATCCTTTTTCCAAAGTTTTGTGCCAAAAGTGACAAATGGTGAAACTTATTTACAAAGGGGAATACGTTTTAGGGCTGAAATGCTTTGTTTACCAAAAATCCCAAAGAACAAGGACCATTCTTGTGCACTGAAACATTCAAACTTCAAAAATGCGCCAAACACATCCCATTCCCCTAATTTCGGATCAAAAGGTGTTACTGTTCACCTTTTACCACCCAGAGTTACATCACTTAAAACAAAGGGTAATTTGCAATTACCTTGGCACACGTTTGATTCACCTCACCTTAAACACATCCCACACATAAAACCCTTATTCCCACTCACAAAGGACCCCACCCCTAATTCCCTTTCCACCAATCAGAATGTAACTTAGCCTCCAAGTTATGTGACGTGTCAAAATCAACAGCTATGCTTCATTGCTTCATTCTAAAGCTAAAATGAACAGCCTTGATCAACTTGGACAGCTCAAATTCAGAAAACATCTAGAAGACTCAAGGGCATAATAGGGAATTCAGTTCTAGGGTTTGTGAATAGTGTTTAGCCAAGAATTTGCCTATAAAAGGAGACCTCAACATGTGAGAGTCCCTTTGTTCCAGTTTTAGGCTATCAATCTTTGTAATTCCTTTTTAAGTTAAATAAAATTTGAATTTCTGAATTTTGAAATCTCTTTTTGATTTAGTTAAAAGTTTGGTGTTTGAGTAGCCTAATTCTGAGTTCCATTTGATTGTTAAGACCTACCTTAATCTTGTGGTTAAGGCACGTCTTGTTTCATTAGGTTTTTAAGGTTTGAATACCTTGAAATCCTAGGTTCTGTTTTGGTTTATTTTGTGTACTAACCCTTGACCATTTGCTATAAGCTCTTACAAGCTTGTTGATACCAAGCTTGTGAAGGGATTAGAGCCCTTGGTTGAGTTGTTTGCTGCTTGTGTTGAAGATATCAAGTCCTTGAGGTTCTACTTTGAACCATCAACCAAGGCAATTTGCATCTCCTTATTTGAATTACCTTGGTCTTGTTCTAGTTGTTGAACAAGGTCCAAGGAGCATTGCTGGCCTTCCTAGGATGTTGTGGAAGGCAGGTATAAGCTCTTGTTAAGATTCCCCTAAAAATTTCATGTTTATGACTGTTTTTGATTTTGTGCTTTGATTCTGAGTATTGGTGTTTGTGCTGGTGATTTTTGAGTTTGATTGTGTTAGTTGTTATTGTTTAAGTGTTTTTGATCATTAAAATCAGTAGGTTATTAGAAGAAATCACAAGTTTCTTTGATAAGTGACTGATTAAGGAGTGTTTGGGATTACTGCATAAGTTGGATTTGTGGTTTGCTAAGTGTTTGTTTTGTGTAAGCAAGTATTGGTATCTGTTATTTAGGTGCTTGTGTTCATCTGTTTGCAGGTTTTGTGGGTTTGATCACATAAATTCATTATTTGGCTATAAAATCTTCATAACTTGGTAAAATTGGCTAGGATTTTGAGGACACCTAGATCTAGGCTTAGGCTATGGTTAACAAGTGCTAAATCATAGTTAATCACACCAGGGAAGAAGGATTTGAGGCTTGAAATTGGATCAAGTGTCAAGTATATCAGCAAACTTGTTTTTGCATATGTTCATTGTTCATCAGTAACTTCTAGTGCTTTGATCTTGTTGATTTCTTTGATTTAGTGTTTGATTCTTGTTGCTTTGTGTTTATTGTTAGTTTATATAGCTTGTGTATGCATCTGGTTAAGTTTGGTTGACTTATTGTGGCTAAATCTGCTTATTAAGTGCTTAACTGCTTATTTGCATATCTGGAGCATATCTGGTGACTGTTTGGCTTATTGTGGCTTATTGTGTGAACCATTTTGTGATTTTATTATTGCTATTGACTCCTTGTGATTCACTGATCACAAGGGTGCCTTTGTTTCCAATTGAATCAAACCAGAACTCACATATAAGCTTGGTCAAATAGTCAAAGCAGTGGGAACTCCTTTCCCCTACTGGTTGCCACTGCTAGTGTTAAATTGGTGTCATCTTATCAATAAGCTATAATAGCTTATTCCAACCTGCAACAACTTTGTTTATGTAATAGGTGCTCATATTTTGACCCATTTGTTCATACTGGAGCATTTGGGTGGTTGACTTTTAGGTTTGACTAGAAAATCAACTCCTTTGACTTTTACATAAGCTCATTTGTGCTTATTCTGGCTTATTGGTTGTGGTTAATAGATTTTTGTTGATTGATATTGCTTATTGAGTCCATTTGAAAGCTTTTGCAAGTTGAATCAAGTCCTGAGGTGCATTATTTCTCAAAAACGACTATTTTGTCGTTTTGTGGATTTTTGCTTTTCTATTTTCTGGCTTATTGAGTGAGCTTTTTGGAAATTTCTTTTGACAGATCTCTTAAGCATCCTAAAAGAGGGTTGTGTGTCAAATTAGAGCTTATGGCATTAGCTTATGGCTTAATGGGCTGAAAAGCCCAATAAGAATAAGCTTTGTGTTCAATAAGCTGTGATAAGCTCATATTCAGCTTTTGGGCCTTTAGAGTTTTGTTCTTAGAATTGAATTTTAAGTCAAATAGGGCTTTTCCAAGTCAATTGGGCCAAGTTTGACTTTTTGGCCCAAAAGCCCATTTGTGTTGACTGAATTTGGGTTTGGCCCATTTGAGGGCCCATTAGGGGTATTTTGGTAATTTTAATTTGATTTTCTGATTATTTAGGTTAAAATAAACTAGTTTGCAAGTTTTTAGAATTTTTTATAATTTTTGGATTTTTAATATTATTTTAATATTATTTTATTATTATTTTAAAATTTCACATTTTCCAACTTTTTATATTTTTCTTAGGTTTAATATATTAAAATAGGAATTTAGCAACTTTTAGAATAATTTTATCACTTTTAGATTAATTTTTATAATTATTTTAAGTTTTAATAGTTTTTAAATCATTTTAAATAGTTTTTATTAGTTTTAAAATTTCTAAAAATAGTTTTTAATCTTTTTAGGTCATTTTAGAGGTTTACCAATTGAAAAATCTTTATTTGGGCTTTTTGATAATTTATTTGATTTTTAGGGCTTTAATTAGCATTTAAAAATTGAATATTTAATTATTTAAAAGGTTTGAAAAAGTTTTGATCATTGGTAAACTCTTAGTTTATTATTTTTGATTTTTGGTAAATTTTTGGTAATTTTTAGAATTTATTTTTATTTTGGTGATTTTTAAGGTTCTACGTTTTAACTTTCTAGTAGTGATTTTTTGTTAATTTTTATTTTTACGTCTTCGTCATTTTCTTTTCTCATCCCCTTCTAGACCAAATATTAATCACAAATATTGAACATGTTAGTCACACACATATACCTCCTTGGGAAACGAACTTTCACACCATTAAGGGTCATTAGTGGTTGATTTTCCTAAATCATCACTCGATACTTACCGCTTTTACGCCTTTTCCCTAAAAGGGTGTAATTTACCACAATCAGGTTCTATTTATGCTAAACTGCCTAGTAATCCCTTTATTGACACATAAGTCATCTAACAATTGGTTTCTAAACTCACCACCATTATCACTTCTAAGTATTTTAACCTCGTTCCTAGTCTTTTTCTCAATATGGGTAATAAATTTAATCAAGACTGTGGTAGTTTCACTTTTTAAAGCCAATAAGAAAGTCCAAGTAAATCTAGAAAAATTGTCAGTTATAACAAAACAATAAGATTTACCATTTAAACTTTCTATATTAGTTGGACCAAATAAGTCCATATGTAGTAAGTGAAGTGCTTTAGAACTAGAGTGCACAAGTTTAGACTTAAATGAGACTTTGTGTTGTTGCCTTTGAGACATGCAACACAAGAAGGATCATTGTGGAAAGCCTTTTGATATTCTGATTTTGCTAGGGGTTTCAATTTATCTCTCGGAATCCTCTCGAATTGATCTTGGTTCTAAGTGGAATGATTGTTCTTGGTTACTAACAAGGAGAGTGGTTTTCTATTCTACTGAATGTTTAAATGCATAAAATGTAAACTTAAATTTAAAGGCAATTAATTTAATGACAATTAATAAAACTAAAATTAAAATTAAACTTAACAAATAAAATAAAAATATGAAATGAAATGAAGAACAGTAAGAAACAGGAAACAGTAAGTAAATACCACTTAACTCTTAATTGAAATGCTCAAAAGAAAAACTGATTCGGAACTTTCAAAGTCTCTTGATTCGGAACTTTACTCGAAAGTCTTCATCCGGAACTTTCTTCGGAACTTGATTCGGAACTTCACCCGGAACTTTCACCCGGAACGTTGTTCGGAAGATTGATTCGGAAGTTGGTTCGAACTTTTGGCTCGGAAGTTTATTCGGAAGATTTGGAAATAAAACTCCTTCGGAACTTTTTGAAAGAAAAATTCATTCGGAACTTAAAAACATGCATTCATTCGGAACTTTTGGAAATATCATTCATCCGGAACTTTCAGTTCATTCGGAAGATTTGTTCATCCGGAACTTTCAGCTCATTCGGAACGTTTCAACTGATTCGGAACTTTTAAAGGAAAACTCATTCGGAACTTTTCAAAAACATATTCATTCGGAACTTTCTTGTTCATCCGGAACTTTGGTGTTCATCCGGAACTTTTGTTCATCCGGAAGTCTGGGAAACACACAAGAACTGTAACTTAAGCAGAAAAACAGGGAGAAATGTTTTGATCCAAAATCAAACTAAATAATCAAAAAGGTTTTACCAAATTAACAAAAAATCATCTAATAACCATAAGCAACAAATCCCAACAGTAAAAACACAAATTCAACAACTTTTTAAAGATCAGATCAATCAAATAAGAACTTAAGAACTTGAATAAAAAGAGGAAAGATGAACAAGATGAAATGGAAAGATTAAACAAGAACTTGTATTGATGATTAATGTTTTTACAATCACAAAAGAAAGATTAAAATTATAAGATTTGAAGAACAAAGATTAAAATCACCAAACACCCTAGTGGTGTTGGTGATGCTACGAAACAGAAAGGGAGAAAAAGGTGGGGAAAAGAAAAACTAAAAACTAAAAACTGGGTGCAAAGTGTGTGAGGGGAACCCTTTATATAGGTGTTCCCTTTGGTTGGTGAGTGGGCTTTCTCCCGTTCTTCTTGTCTTCTCGTCTTTTCAGAAAAGTTGACGTTTTCGATTCTGATTCGGGATTTGTTGTCGATTAAATTCAACTCGTCTTTTAATTTCTTCGTTTAATAGACTTGAGTTTCTTCGACTTATGTAAATCTTCCATCTTTGGTCCTTTTCTTCGATAAATCTTCGAATAGGCCCAGTGACTTCAAATCTTTTGCATCTCTTGGACAATAGACTTCATCTTGAGTCTTTTTCTTCGATAAAACCCGTGCAATCCCATGTTTTCTTCAATATTCATCCGGTTGGCTCTGAAAACACAATAAACACAAAAACCACGCATAATTCCAAACAAATGATATTAAATACGTGTTTTGGTCTTGTTTTAGCCAGAATTAAGTGGTAAAAGGATGGGTGTTTACACACCTATCAAATCCCCTACACTTAACCATTGCCATGCCCTCATGCAATGCTTAGTGATAAAGTAATTTTAAACTTTTCTCATAATTAATCAACCTTGGCCTTATTAAAATACTACTAAATAAAAATTAAAATACTAAGAGAAATTAAAACTTTAAAGTAAACAACAGGATGGAAATAACTTGCAAAGAAACCAATGACTTACATTAGGGCTTTGGTGCTGCGAAGATTTATCACCCTCAAGTTTCACGTTCCCCAAACTAAGCTTAAAAACGAGATCATTGTTATTATAAGTTAGTAAATCAAACACTTACACACATGGCTTAATTATATGCTTAAACTCCCTTATTCCTAGGTGTATCTCTTATATTTTATTTTTGTCTTAGAATGATCATGAAGATGCATTTTTGGACTTATTTCGATAGTTTATTAAGGCTGAAAGCAAAGTAGGACGATTTGATCAATAGTTAGCTAAAGGACAAAATATCTTAAAACTGCTTCTCGGGATATCAAAAAGTTCATATCTTGGCATAACTCGGTTCACGATTTGAGACCTTTCTCGGGCCGATATTTGGCATGTACTTCATACTTCATATCTTGAGAGACGTGCTTGAGATAATGGTCTTCTCATCGTTCATAGAGTTTCTTCACTTGGAGACTTTTGAGAGGTACTCCAACTTTGTTGACCATGACTTCATGATTATTTCTTCAATCTCTATTTGGAATTTTGAGATACAACGATCCGCCTCCTTTTCGGACTTGGATCTATTTATCCTCATACCTTGTTAGGGTCTTTTCGGATAGACTTCTCCATCATCTTTATAGGAGTTGATTGCTTTTCGTCGTGAGTCTTGATCCTTCATATTGACTTTGGGAATAATGCTTTTCACATCACCTTGGATCTTTAGCAATAAAATGGAATCCTCATGCCTTGTTAGGGCCTTTTCGGACTCGCCAATCTTCGCGCCCCGCTTCATAAGTTATGCCTTGGCTATGAACTCTTATCATTACCGAGCAACTTTTAAACGATCTTGGGCTAGAAGCTAAGTAACCTTTCAAATCGTACGACCTTACTTATTGCAGATAAATTATTAGCAAGTGATGGGAGAATAGGCAAATAATTACACCAAGTGAGCTTGTGCAAGAATACCGACTTATAATTGACTCTATCATTTCTCGTCCTCCACAATTTAAAATCTCAAGTAATGAGACTCGTGGACACTTAGCCTAGTAAACCAATTAAGGTCTACATGGTTAAGGATACTAGCTAGAATAAACTTGGATAAGTCTATTCGGGTTGAGTCAAAATAAACGCAACGGGCCTAATATGTCAAAGACTTCTAAACTAGCTACACCACTTTATTAATATTTTTGACTTTAATGCGGGATATATACATATGAAAGCAACGATAAAAAATTAAAAATTACGACTAAATGGCCAAAGTTAATAAAAAAATTGAAAAATGTTGAAAAATATGATTTTCCGGTTAAATGAAGGCATTTTCATGGAAAAGTCCACTTAAAACTTCGATAGAAGTCCCCCCCTACACTTAAGATAAACATTGTCCTCAATGTTTAAGCATGTGGGAAAAGTTTCCCCTACACTTATGACATTGTGCACGTTGGTTAACTCAAGTGAAGGAAGAGACGACTAAAGTGATCAATTTCAAATGTGAGTATGAAGAAAATTGAATCACGATAGTTGAGAGATAGAACCGGATTTCGGATAACACGGGAGTACGGTTCTTCAAAGATTCCAAGAGTGCACTTATCCCTGTAATCACATCACCACACAAATACAAACACCTATAGAGGTCCCCCCTACACTTAGGGGTTAAACGATAAAAGATAGATACTCGGGCTGCCTCCCGAGGAGCGCTTGTTTTTGATAACCGAGTCACGAGCCTGACTCGACCCAAAATTAGTTCATGGGGAATGTGGTGAGGGATGGAATCACCTCCTGAGAGGTGTCCTCACCAAAGTACAACTTCACTCGTTGGCCATTCACCTTAAAATTCTGTCCATCAGGTTGAGCGAGCTCGAGAGTACCATAAGGAAAAATTTGGGCAATGGTGAATGGGCCGGAACAACGAGATTTGAGCTCGCCCGAAAAGATTTTCAACCGAGAGTTAAAAAGTAAGACTTTGTCTCCAACATGGAACTCTCGGTTCTTGATCTTAGAATCGTGAATGAGCTTAGTCCTTTCCTTATAGATTAAAGAATTTTCCTAAGCCTCATTACGGAGTTCATTGAGCTCATTGAGTTGGATCTTGCGTAGGTCACCGGCTTTGTTAATATCAAAATTATCCCACTTCAAGGCCCAGTAAGCCTTGTGCTCCAACTCAATGGGGAGGTGGCATGCTTTCCCGTACACGAGACGATATGGTGTACAACCAATCGGAGTCTTGTAAGCGGTACGGAAAGCCCACAAAGCATCATCAAGTTTATCAGCCCATGAGGCACGATGCTCTCCCACGGTTCTTTCAAGAATTCGCTTCAGTCCTCGGTTGGATATTTCAGCCTGGCCATTAGTTTGTGGGTGGTAGGCTATGGAAAGACGATGATTTACACCGTACTTAGCCATGACTCTTGCGAATTGGTCATTGCAAAAATGAGTCCCACGATCACTAATAATGGCGCGAGGCACACCGAATCTAGCGAATAGAGCTTTCAAAAAGTTACAAACCACCCTTGCGTCGTTAGTGGGTAAAGCTTTGGCTTCAACCCATTTGGAGACGTATTCAACGGCTACAAGGATGTATTTGTTTCCTTTAGAAGAAGGGAATGGCCCCATAAGGTCGATACCCCAAACATCAAAGATTTCACACTCTTGAATGAAATTATGAGGCATCTCGTCTTTATGTGTGATCGTTCCTTGTTTTTGGCAATCATCACATCGTTTAACCATATTGTGAGCGTCACGATATATGGAGGGCCAATAAAATCCCGAGTCAAACACTTTTTTGGCGGTGTAGTTGGGACCAAAGTGACCACCGGTGGGTCCTTTGTGGCAAGCATCAAGGATTTTCAAAGCTGTCGGTCCATCAACACATCGGCGGATAATCAGGTCGGCGCATTGTTTGAATAGGTAAGGGTCGTCCCAAAAGTAAGTCTTAATGTCGGTGAAGAACTTCTTCTTTTGTTGAGACGTCAACCCTTCCTTGAGAATTCCACCCGCCAAGTATTTTGCAAAGTCCGCAAACCACGGGGTTGCATCAGAATTCGAATTTATAGACATTAAGGTCTCCAAGGGAAAAGAATCATTGATTTCTTTGTTCGGATGATCCCCTTGGTAAGGATCCTCAAGTCTGCTGAGATGATCCACGGCTAGGTTTTCAGCTCCTTTTTTATCGCGAATTTCGATTTTAAATTCCTGGAGCAGCAAAACCCAGCGAAGAAGTCTTGGTTTGGAATCTTGCTTTGTAAACAAGTACTTCAACGCGGAATGATCCGTGTAAACGATTGTGGTGGAAAGGACAAGATAGGGGCATAATTTTTCAAAAGCATAGACAACAGCTAAAAGCTCTTTTTCGGTTGTCGTATAATGCAATTGTGCCCCCGTCATTGTCTTGCTAGCGTAATGGATTGGTTGGAAGTGTTTATTCACTCTTTGTCCCAGAACCGCTCCAATAGCAAAATCACTAGCATCGCACATCAACTCAAAGGGAAGCTCCCAATTAGGGGTAACCAAGACGGGTGCCTTAGTAAGCTTATCCTTAAGCAAGTTGAAGGCTTCAAGGCACTCTTTGGAAAACATAAAAGGAGTATCTTTTTCCAAGAGGTGGGTCATCGGGCGAGCGATTTTAGAGAAATCCTGAATGAATCGATGATAGAAGCCCGCATGACCCAGAAAACTTCTCACACCCTTCACGGTTGAAGGTGGAGGTAATTTGGCTATGACATCTACTTTAGCACGGTCGACTTCAAGACCAGCTTTAGAGATTTTGTGTCCTAGCACAATGCCTTCTTTTACCATAAAATGGCATTTTTCCCAATTCAGAACAAGTCGAGTGTCTTCGCACCGCTGAAGCATACGTTCCAAATTGGCAAGGCAAGAAGAGAAGGAATCCCCGAAGACCGAGAAATCATCCATGAAGACTTCCATGGTTTGTTCAACCATGTCATGGAAGATAGCTAACATGCACCTTTGGAAAGTCCCGGGGGCATTGCATAAGCCAAAAGGCATTCTTTTGTAAGCAAATGTGCCATAGGGACAAGTGAATGTTGTCTTCTCTTGATCTTGGGGATCGATGGGTATTTGGAAATAACCCGAGAAACCATCAAGAAAGCAGTAATATTCATTACCCGCTAAACGTTCAAGCATTTGGTCCATAAAAGGTAGAGGGAAATGATCTTTTCTCGTGGCATCATTGAGTTTGCGGTAGTCTATACAAACTCTCCACCCAGTAACGAGACGAGTGGAAATCAACTCGTTGTGTTCATTGGGAACAACGGTTATTCCGCCCTTCTTGGGCACACAATGGATTGGACTAACCCATGGTGAATCTGAAATAGGGTAAATCATACCCGCATCAAGAAGTTTGATAACCTCTGTTTTGATGACTTCATGGATTTTTGGATTCACCCTTCGTTGGCTTTGAATTGTGGGCTTAAAGTCGTCCTCCATGAGAATTTTGTGTGTGCAGGAGTGAGGATCAATTCCGCGAATATCAGAAATTTTCTAAGCAATCGCCTTTTTGTGATCTTTAAGCACGGCGATGAGGCGAGATTTTTCTTCTTCCTTCAAGTCCTTCACGATAATGACGGGCGACTTCTTCTCTTCTTCAAGAAACACGTACTCGAGATGAGGCGGCAACTCCTTAAGTTCTAAATCCGGAGGATTTTCGACGGGAGGCGTATTCAAAGTCGGAGTATCGATAGCAATGACCGTGGGAGATGGTGGAGAAAGATTGTCTTCGTTGAGAAGGTTGTCAAAGAAATGCATGTCTTCATCCCCATCGGTGGGAGAATCATCAGTAGCTAAATTCACATCTCCCATGGTGTCTTCAAGATTGTTCCAAAACAAATCACTATCTCCAAATAGAGACAATGATGAATCGATAGAGGCAACGGTTTCAACATTGGGAAGAGAGGTAGGAATACTTTTGCAAGCATTTTGGAAGTGTTCTTCACAAGCCTCATCAAGAACGTCAATACAATTAACACTCTCGTTGGAATAAGGTTGTTTGGACAACTTTCCCATGTTGAAGACGATTTTATCGTCACCCACTCTCATGATAAGCTCACCGGCTTCAACATCTATGAGAGTGCGACCGGTCCTCAGGAATGGACGACCCACGATGAAGGGAACACGAGGGTCCATCTCGTAGTCGACGACGATGAAATCAGCAGGAAAAGTGAATTTGTCGACTCCTACAAAGACGTCTTCGGCTATCCCCACTGGATAAGCAACCGTACGGTTAGCTAATTCCAAAGTCATTTTGGTGGGGACTATCTCAGGGAGAGATAATTGCTTCCAAACGCTTAGAGGCATGAGATTAATACTGGCACCTAGATCGGCTAGGGCCATGCAATTCTCTACTCCCGGGAAATTACAAGGGATTAAGAAACGACCCGGATCACCAAGCTTGGTTGGCAATTTCCTTAAGAGCACTGCAGAGCAATTCTCATTAAGTTGGGTGTTGGCAATATCGAGAAGCTTTTCCTTGTCGCTCAGAAGATCTTTAAACATTTTCGCATATTTAGGCATGTGAGCGAGAGCCTCAGCGAAGGAGATATTGAAATTCAATTGTTTGAACATCTTAAGAAAGTTCGAAACCTGAATATCGTCCTTGCTTTTGAGCTTCTCTTTCCTCAACCTAGATGGATAAGGTATATTAGAAGAAGAGGAAGGCTTTGGGAGAATAGGATCACTCACATCCGTGGGTGGAGGAGGGGTAGAAGGAAGAGGTGGAGAAATTGGGGAAGGAGAAGGATGACGAATAGGAGCAGGTGACTCGTTCTCCTTAGTCACAATCACCGGTGGAGGTATAGGAAGCTCGGGTTCCTTGGTACCTTTACCACTGCGAGTAGTGATTGCTTTCATCTCCCCTCTTGGATTCGCAACGGTGTTACTCGGAAGAGTACCCGAAGAAGAGGGTTGATTACCTTGGAAGAAACTAGCCATCATGTTCTTCAAATCATTAGTTTGGCTATCCAACGTGTTTCTCATGTCGGCTCTCAAATTGTTTCCTTGCTTGACCAGGTCTGCTTTCAAGTTGAGCACTTCCCGCTGAAGATTTTCCACGATCACATCGTTAGTTCTCATGTAGGTCTGCACTTCTTGGTGTAAAGCGGTGGGTTGGTTAGGAGGAGCATTGTATGCGGGTGGTTGATAAGCAGGTGGCTGGTAGACTTGGCTGTTTCGTTGAGGTGGTTGTTGCTGCTTGTGAGGAGGGATGTATGGTGTACGAGGTTGTTGTTGTTGTTGAGGAGGGCGGTTGAGGTTTTATTGTTGGTTTGGGTTGGTAGGAGGAAAACCGGGTGGGGAAAGGTAGTTGTTGGAGCGGTAGCTAAGCAAATTACGGTCACCTTGAGGTCTAGCTTGATAAGCAGGTTGAGGATAGGTGCCATAAGCTGCATTCACATTCTCAGCAGGGTAGTCTTGGGTGGCGGTACAAGAGGTGTAAGAGTGAGGACCACCGCATATCTCACAAGGTTGGCTGACAGCGTTAACTTGAGCGTTTTTAGCGTTGCTGTTGTTGGTGTTGTTGACGGTGTGGGTAACAAGCGATTCAAGAAGCGTAGTGATTTTGTCCAGTCGCTTGTCGCTGTCACTAGTGCTAGCACTAGCGACATTGGTCCGAACACTCTTGGTTTGCACACGAGATTTATTCTCAATGATATCCCAAGCAGCATTGGAAGTCTTAGCCAATAGATTACCCCCCGAGGCACTGTTTAGTGAATCTTGGTCACTCATGCTTAAACCATTGTAAAAAGTATTAATTTGATGTACTTTGGTAAAACCATGTTGTGGGCATTTTCTTAAAAGATCTTTAAAACGATCCCAAGATTCACTGAACGACTCATCGTACTTTTGTTCAAAATTTATGATTTCATTCCGTAAATCGGTAGTACGAGAGGGTGGGAAAAAGTAATTGATAAACTTGGTTTCCAAATCCGTCCACGAGAGAATACTCTGTGGCGGTTCCTTAGCAAGCCAATGTCGGGCTTGTCCCTCTAAAGAAAAGGGAAAAAGTTGTAACCTGATAACCTCTTGTGGAACACCATTGAATTTGACCGTGTTGGTTAGTTGCAAGAATCTCTTGATATAGTCGTGTGGATCATCAATGGTACGTCCTAAGAATGGTTGAGCGGAGACCATCTGGATAAAGCCTGATTTTAGCTCAAAGTTGTTAGCGGTAATTGGAGGTATGACAATTGGATCAGTGTTGCCATCTACATGAGCTTGCAGCAGTTCAATCATCGGGCGATTATCCGGAAGAGGCTCATTGTTGTTGTTATTATTCATGTTGTTGAAAGGTGGGTTGTTGTTGTTATTATTGTTGTTCGGAGGTGGTATGTTGTTGTTGTTTTGTACACCGGCCATGTCTAAGTGATCGAGGGGCTCGGGCTCTTGATAAGACGTGGATCGAGTGCGCATACACCTGCAAAAGAACTAACAAGAGAAAAACAAAGCAAAATATTTTTGGTTTTTTTATGTTTTTTACTTTTTAGGATTTTTTGAAAATTTTATATTTTTTAGTGTTTTTGAAAGTTTTTATGAAAAAGTAACGTTCACGGGGAACGGATCCCAAAATCCAAGTTCTCACAAAAAACTTTTGCTCTTAACGAGAAGAGCCGGCAGCGGCGCCATTTGATATTCTGATTTTGCTAGGGGTTCAATTTATCTCTCGGAATCCTCTCGAATTGATCTTGGTTCTAAGTGGAATGATTGTTCTTGGTTACTAACAAGGAGAGTGGTTTTCTATTCTACTGAATGTTTAAATGCATAAAATGTAAACTTAAATTTAAAGGCAATTAATTTAATGACAATTAATAAAACTAAAATTAAAATTAAACTTAACAAATAAAATAAAAATATGAAATGAAATGAAGAAACAGTAAGAAACAGGAAACAATAAGTAAATAACACTTAACTCTTAATTGAAATGCTCAAAAGAAAAACTGATTCGGAACTTTCAAAGTCTCTTGATTCGGAACTTTACTCGGAAGTCTTCATCCGGAACTTTCTTCGGAACTTGATTCGGAACTTCACCCGGAACTTTCACCCGGAACTTTGTTCGGAAGATTGATTCGGAAGTTGGTTCGGAACTTTTGGCTCGGAAGTTTATTCGGAAGATTTGGAAATAAAATTCATTCGGAACTTTTTGAAAGAAAAATTCATTCGGAACTTAAAAACATGCATTCGTTCGGAACTTTTGGAAATATCATTCATCCGGAACTTTCAGTTCATTCGGAATATTTGTTCATCCGGAACTTTCAGCTCATTCGGAACTTTTCAACTGATTAGGAACTTTTAAAGGAAAACTCATTCGGAACTTTTCAAAAACATATTCATTCGGAACTTTCTTGTTCATCCGGAACTTTGGTGTTCATCCGGAACTTTTGTTCATCCGGAAGTCTGGGAAACACACAAGAACAGTAACTTAAGCAGAAAAACAGGGAGAAACGTTTTGATCCAAAATCAAACAAAATAATCAAAAAGGTTTTACCAAATTAACCACAAATCATCTAATAACCATAAGCAACAAATCCCAACAGTAAAAACACAAATTCAACAACTTTTTAAAGATCAAATCAATCAAATAAGAACTTAAGAACTTCAATAAAAAGAGGAAAGATGAACAAGATGAAATGGAAAGATTAAACAAGAACTTGTATTGATGATTAATGTTTTTACAATCATAAAACAAAGATTAAATTATAAGATTTGAAGAACAAAGATTAAAATCACCAAACACCCTAGTGGTGTTGGTGATGCTACGAAACAGAAAGGGAGAAAAAGGTGGGGAAAAGAAAAACTAAAAACTAAAAACTGGGTGCAAAGTGTGTGAGGGGAACCCTTTATATAGGTGTTCCCTTTGGTTGGTGAGTGGGCTTTCTCCCGTTCTTCTTGTCTTCTCGTCTTTTCAGAAAAGTTGACGTTTTCGATTCTGATTCGGGATTTGTTGTCGATTAAATTCAACTCGTCTTTTAATTTCTTCGTTTAATAGACTTGAGTTTCTTCGACTTATGTAAATCTTCCATCTTTGGTCCTTTTCTTCGATAAATCTTCGAATAGGCCCAGTGACTTCAAATCTTTTGCATCTCTTGGACAATAGACTTCATCTTGAGTCTTTTTCTTCGATAAAACCCGTGCAATCCCATGTTTTCTTCAATATTCATCCGGTTGGCTCTGAAAACACAATAAACACAAAAACCACGCATAATTCAAAACAAATGATATTAAATACGTGTTTTGGTCTTGTTTTAGCCAGAATTAAGTGGTAAAAGGATGGGTGTTTACACACCTATCACCTTTTCAGGCAAACCACCAACTAAACCATGTCTCACAAGTCTGTTTATATTCTTAAAGTTTATGTGCCCTAACCTTCTATGCAATAGATTACTTTCATCTACTGAAGCTTTAGCATCTATACATGACAAATTGTTGTTCATCCTAATTCTATTAAGATTTACATTATCAATGTCCTTATGCCTAGGTGTTCTATAATCAATAAACTTCTCATCAGGCATCTTAAAGTCTTTGTTTAACACCAAGCATTCAGTATTAGTAAAAAGAACCTTATTCTTGTTATCACAAACTTGTGATACAGTAAACAGATTATAATCAAGTTGCTTTACCAGAAACACGTTTTCAAAACGCAAATTATTGGTGATAAGAGTGCCTTTGCCAGAAATTGTACCATATCCTCCTCCAAAGTACACTTTGTCACCATCTTTAATGGGGGTAAAGTTAGTCAAATAATCTTCCTTCCCCGTCATGTTCCTAGAGCATCCACTGTCCCAATATCCAAAATCATTTACCTGGTTTTGAATGCCCTGTACATAAATAAAACAAATTAGTTTTCTTTGGGAACCCAAGCATGAGCAGACTTGGATTCATTTAGTTGTTCAACAAGAACAGATTTAGTCCTTATAACAACCCCTTGTTCATCCCTTTGAAGATTGAACACCCAGTTGACTCTAATTGGTTTAGTTATGACCTTTGAAATATAATGAAATTTGTTACAGGTCATAGAAAATTCCATCAGAATTAGGGTTTTGGTCTTGTTTAGGTCTCCATGACAAACTGGATGAAGCTTTAGATCCTTGTCCCATGGGTTTCAAATACCTCCCATTGCTTGGTCTAATATATGGTCTAACAACAGCCAGTTGTGGCATTTTCATACCAAACTTGAAGCTGTCAACGTTTATTTTGGTCCTGTCAGCGTCACATTTGTACCTGTCAGCGCCTGATTTGTTTCTGTCAGCGCCAAAACTAGGGTTTGCTTCAGAAACCCATTGTATGTTTGACCAAGTGTTGGTCTTTTGAAAAGGCCTATTTCCATGAGAGTTAGCTCTTCTAGAGAAGTAGGGAGCTGGTTTAGGAGACTGTAAGCTAGATTGGACATTAGGTTAGGGTTGACCATGGTTGACCTATTGTTAGCGTTGACTTTTGAAGCACTGACACATTTATAAGCCAAATGAGAAAAACTCCCACATATATAACAAGCTTTTCTAGACATAGCCCTAGGTCTAGATGAAAAGAACCATGTCCCATTAACACTAGCTTGACTTTGTGGTGACCTAGGTTTCCTATACATTTCAGCATACTTAACACTAGGTTTTCTATTAACATATGAGCCAAGGTCAACAGGTTTTCCAGTAGAAGGGTTGGTCACAGTTATGGGTGTTGACTCAAGTGGACTCTCACTAAGCATTCCACCTTTTACAAACAATGTAGGATTGGCTTTCTTCCATTGTTCCAAGTCAGTCACTTTCTGCTTATACTCCTCTACTGGAGTAAGAACTCTTGGTGGAGGAATGAATTCCTTTTCTTGGAGTTCTAGTATACCAGTCCAAGATAAATCCTTTCTCAGGACACCATGAAAGTTTCCAGCATGTGGTGGAACATTAGCATACTCTTTTAGCCTAATCCCAGACATATCCCTAGAGTCTCTTTGCTCACTTACACATTTTTCTAGGGTTTGAGAGGCTTTATCAAACTTTTGAATTTTAAGCCATACATTCTCTTTGTCTTTAATGGCCTCATCTAGCTTAGTTTGTATTACTCCTTTGGATCTCACCAGTATGTCCCTCAGTTCAACACTAACTTTGAGGTCATGAGACAAAACATTAATTTGATCTTTTAGGTCAAATTCCATTTTCTTATATTCTTCTAAAGTCTTTTCAGTTTGAACAAGTGCCATTTGATAATTAGATAACTTGCATTTTTCATCAAAAACATCTGATTTTAACTTTAAGATCTCTTTGTTATGTTTTTCAGTGTTTAAACGACAGTCTTTACTACATAAAGCATCATCATATACCTCATTATCTGATGAAGACAAAGAATGTACCATGAGAGCAAAGTGAACATGCTCTTCTTCTTCCTTTTCTGAAATCGAGGCCTTGTTCTCTTCCACATCTTTTGCCAAAAAGCTCCAGTCCCATCCAACACCATCAATGTCTTGCATGGAAACCATAGCCTTTGTGTCTTCAACCTAGATGATTTGGCTTGAAGGCTTGAAGGCTTTCCAGCATCAGATCTTCTTGGAGATCTACATTCCCTCATAAAGTAACCCATCCTATGATAGTTGTAACATTCCACCTTGAATTTATCAAACCCAGCAGTGTCTTTAGCATTGAAGGTCATTTTCTTCCTGAATCTCCTATTCCATATGTTGGCCCTTATGCTTGCAAGTGCCATATTCCATTTAATATCCATCTCTTCCAAATTCTCCTCACTGATTTGTTCAAGGTCCTCATATGTAATCACTGAACCATTGGGCAATGCAGCAATGTATGCACACACTGTGTCTAGATCAATGCCAGCATGTTTAATCCTTGGTGAGTCAACATTGTATGTGTCAGCGTCTGAATGAGAAGCGCTGATAAAGGTTGATCCACCGCTGACACAAGTTGATCCAATAAAAGATGCACATATGATTCTCTCTTATCAACTTGAGCTTCAATATGTGAGATGAAATCCATGTTTCCAGAGGTAAATTTGCTTCCATGATCCAAGAGGATTTCATTCTCTACAATCTTTAGCTTATTGTAGACGTCATCAAAAGTAGAACTCTTGTGGGCATTGGTAGCAATAATAGACCTAGGTTCAATTTTCCATGCATCACCAAGACTTTTAAGGAAAGTAGTAATGATATCAACATCATTGTACACTGTTCCCATAAAGGACAATTTGCTAGTGATGTCTAGAAGCCTGCTTCTTACCCCAATTAGCTTCTCATTGGGGAGAGCCTTGAACACAACATACTCATGCAAGAGTTGCTTCTTCTTTTCTGAGGCAGTATCATCATTACCACCATAGTTGACTTGAAGAGCTTCCCAAAGTTCTTTGGCAGACTCAAAACCTCTATACTTTTGTTGATTTCTTGGTCCCAAAGAGAGTTTGAGAATGCTTAAAGTTTTCATGTCATTCCTTATCTTTGCAATATCCTCAGTTGAGATAGCTCTCCCATCCGTAGGTCTTTCTTTTTTATCCTCTTCAGTTGAACCCTCAACGAATCTTAAAGCAATAGCAGCAGCAATCTTAGCCTCTTTATCGAATGTTTTTCCATATTCAATAATTTCCCAGAGAGTGTGATCATGAACTTGAAGGTACTGTTCAAAATTGAACTTCCATAGCTCAAAGTTGTCAGGGTCTAGCATGGGAATTTTTAGGTTGTGACTTGATGAGTAGGAGGTCATATCTGGAGTAGACATCTTGTCTGGTTTTTAGGGTTTCTTGAATAGTTAGGGTTTTTGGCGATTTAGGGTTTTTAGGGTTTCGTGTTCTTTTGATCAAAGTTCGATTAGCTTGTGTTAACGATTAGCTTTGTGTTAACGAGATTGGATCAAGATTAACACTAAGAGAAACTTTGTGTTATGAAACAATCTAAGTGCTATGCGGAATTTAACACTTAGAACGAGAACACACAAAACATAATAACCTAAATTTTCACTTTGATTGATGATCAAAACTTGTGTACAATGAAAGTGGAAAACATATATTTACCTAAAACCTAAAGACCTCCTTTTATAGAATAAGGAACCTTGTACAAGAGTCTACGTATCAACTATTTTAGGTAAAGATAAACATAGAAAATACAATGTCAAACGTATCTTTACTAGAAGTACAAAACGTGTAGACTAAGTATTTTATCAGTGGTTGAACTTCTTCTTGTCAGCGCTTCAATATCTCTTGTCAGTGTCCAGCTGTCAGCACCTTATTATCTATTGTCAGCGTCCCAGTGACTTAGCTATTTTTATTCCCAACACTAAGTCAGCTCATTTCTTACCAATCCACAAGGATGATCCGGTCAGCAAACTCGCCGATACTTACAAGAAGGAGATCACGAGACTTCATGGTGCTCCATCCAGTATAGTCTCGGACAGAGATCCTCGGTTCACTTCGCGATTTTGGAAGAGTCTGCAGAATGCTTGGGGGACAAAACTTAAGCTTAGAATGGCTTTTCATCATCAAACAAACTAACAATCAGAGACAACGATTAAGACATTAGAAGACATGCTTCGATCATGTGCATTGGATTGGACAAGAGACTGGGATGATAATATCTGTTTAGTAGAGTTTGCATACAACAACAGTTGGCACGCCAGCATTAAGTATGCATCGTTCGAGATGTTGTATGGCAAGAAGTGTCTCGCCCCAATCTGTTGGGATCAGGTTGGTGAGCGAACACTTGAAGGACCGGAGATGATAGAGTTGACCAACGAGAAGGTCGCTGTAACTAAGCAGAAATTACAAGAAGATCATGCATGTTAGAAGAGTTATGCCGACAAGCATCGTAGGGACTTACATTTCAACATAATAGATCATGTCTTTCTTAAGGTATCGTCGGCATGTGGTGTTAGACGTTTTGGAATCAAAGGGAAACTCAGTCCTCGATTCATCGGAGCGTTTGATATCATCTAGCGAGTCGGTGATGTAACGTATCGTTTAACGTTACCTCCGAAGCTTTCTCACGTTCATGACGTTTTCCATGTGTCCTTACTTAGAGGGTACAATTATCATCCCCTTCACATGGTTCAGTATCCACTGGAACAGATTCGTGAAGATCTTACCTTCATAGAGGAACCCCAACGAGTTCTTGACAGGCAAGAATGAGTCATGAGGAAGAAGACGATTCCATTCGTCAAAATCCTTTGGAGGGATCATACCAAGCGGGAAGCCACTTAGGAAACAGAGGAGTCTATCCGGGCTTCTTTCCCTCATTTCAAGTTTTGAATTCGGGTATGTTCCTCTTTCAGTTTACTTTATCTATAATTCGGGGACGAATTATTCTTTTTAGGGGGGAAGAGTTGTAAAACTCGCATGCTTTTACCATGAATAGTACACTTAGTAAACGTATGTACATATCAAAACTTTCATTTTATAGCATGAACACATGTCACGATTATTAATTACAGAAGTTATGTACGTATTATTATACGATAAGTATTAAGTACATGATAGTACACGATAATTATTAACAATAATAAATATAATCACGAACATGAAATCATGAACGTAAGAATCATGAACACGTAATTACGTACTTAATTAATATAATACGATTAAGATCGTTACGTACAAGTATTTATATATAACACGAACATTTAGGTATATTATAACAAGAACACGAACACGTAAAATATAACACGGGAAAAACTTCAGGTTTTTCCCATATGGGCCCCATATGCCGCGGACACCAAAGAGGAAAAGGGCCAAGCCCATGTTAAGTTTACTAAGTAAACAAATAAGGGTTAACATGTTTTCACTTTACAGATTTTTCATAAAAAAACAAAAACCCTAGCCTCCTTCTCTTTTGTCTCCTTTGGCCGCCGGCAGTAACAACACCACAAGTGGTGTTTGTTTGATTTTTGGTTGATTAATTCAAGCATCGTGTTCGTGTTATTAACCTCCATTCGTTACACGCATTCGATAATCCGTTATCCCTTTTCTTTGATTCTTTTTATTTAATTATGAACTTGTAAACATAGGATTAAATAAACAAGTAGTTAAAACATGTTAGATTTGTCATGGGGGAAAATTAAGGGATGTTTTCGGGTTGGTTTGTTCGGTCGACACCCAACCGAGAGCCCAAGGCTCTCGGCGTGTTTTGGTTCACACCACCAACCGAGACTTGTGTCTCGATGTGGTTGGTCTCAGTCGATAGCAGCAACAAGGGACCCCGACTCGCGTCGGGGTGGCCTTGTGGTTGATTGGGGGTCTCGACAGCAAGCAGCCACCACCACCGGCACACAACCGATGGCGGCGTTGGGTCAAGCAGGAGGAACCGCAGGCAGCAGGGGGAACCACGTGTATTCACACAAACAGTGGCCACCGGCCGAGTCGGTTTGCCACTGTTAAGGGTGTGTTTGGTTGGTCCGGTTCAGGGGTTTTCCGGTCCGGTTCACGATAGTTCTAAATTAAAGTCACGGGTCCGGTTCATGACTAAAATTATACAAGTATTTTATTTTTTACAAGTTATTATTTTTAACAAGATGATTAAATTAATTAATAACATGACTTATAATTAATTTAATTAATCATGGACTTAGGTTAATTATTAATTATGAAATAATACATGTTTAAACTAAGTATTTATTTATTTAATTTAGACTATATTATTAATTAATTATTTAAGACATGATATATAATTAACTAATAAACATGACTTAGGTTTTGATTAATATAATATTAATACATGTTTAACCTAAGCATTTTATACACCTTAATTTAATTAAATCATGCTTATATTTAATTAAATCATATAACCTATAGTTTATTTAATTAACATGATATTATTAATAAACTATACTATAATCACATTACTTAAGTTATTTAACCAGTAAACTTAAGCTTATATTATTAGCTTATTAATTCAGCTTAATTCTAAATATGGAAACTTTCTAATTCAGGAAACTTACTATTTTTGGAAAATTTCTATTTTTAGAAACTGATCTCTTTTAAGAAGTTAATCTATTTTTGGAAACTTTCTATTTTTGTAAACTTTCTATTTTTGGAAACTTTCAGTTTTAGGAAACCTTTTATCTTTAGAAAGTTACTTATTATTACCCAACAAGTATAATAATGCAAGAAATACAAGTCATACTTAAAAAATAATACATAGAATACATGATAAACACAACATAACCTTAAAATTAGTAAAACAAGACAAGAACATATAAAACAAGCTAAGACACGATATAATCAGTTAAGTACTCAGTAAACAGAATACTTATACATGTACCCTATTATTGTAACATTAGTGAGATCGAATTAGGACTTCCATTCTTTCGTCTTCTTCGTTCACTGGACATAAGGAACGGATTTCCCGTCCTTTTAGTATGGACATTATTTCCTTATTAGGATTCCCCGTTTGCAGCCAAATGTTTTCCCAATATTGTTTTTTATGTTTGATACTTATGTTAGAATAATTTCCTAAGCCATATACATGCATGACCAATGTCACCTAGTTCCAAAACCATAACACTAGAGGCACCAGTGTTATGACCTCCCCACGGCGATGTGATTGCTCGTGGCGTCCCTTTTCAGTTTTGGCCATTATATTATATTATCATGTGGGGCGTATGGGTGCATCCTAGTTAAATGTTTACCAGTATTATCAGAGTGATTGCGATGTGTGCCTTGCATCCTTCACTAGGAGTTGATCCCTCCTACCAAGACTATTTAATTAGAGGAAGCCCCTCTAATTGCATGACGAGGTCTCCCCTCCAAGTATTCATGTACGGTGGAACCTCATGACCTATATGGGATATTTGGCTAATTAATACAGATTTTACATAAAAAAATAAGTCTTTCCAAACTATAAAACCAGTTTTATGAACATGATTCCAGGTTGCTTAGAACTTATACTTTTCCACTGCTATTAGTCTTTATGCTTATGTTATTCCATGCTATGCTTGTATATTCGTGCACTGAGCATTATGCTCAGCCGTTTTCCTTTCATGTTCCCAAACGGAAGGTACTCAAGGGCGCTCATAGACTTTAAGCATACGTGCATATGGATTGGAAGCTATCTAGCCTTCTCTACTTTATGCATTTCATCATACATTTTGCTACTTATTTCTTTGGACATTGTTTAGTCCTTTTCCTTTACAACACTTAAGTTTGTGTGTGATGAGCTTATACTTGGGGTACCGATTTTTGTTTCCGGTATTTCCTTTCATGATCATTTAATGTTTTTAAGACATTTACCTTGTATACTTTGATGACACGCCATAATCACGTGTGACATTCCATTTACCAAAATGGGGTGTTACATATTATTACCATTGTTATATCTATTTTGAACCGGTGGAGCAACATGGTTTTGACGAGGAGCTTGACCGTTAGGGCCATAAGTTCTCGTCGCCGCAAAAGCACTAGCTTGATCATACCCCGTGGTTGAACAAGCATAATTCGGATGTGCTCCACCACATGATACACAAAAATTCTCAACCACATTAACCGAAGCATGAGGATTCTTCCTAATCTCACTCAAAATAGTGTCAATCTTAGAGTCCAATCTAGCAATCACGGAATTAGATGAATTCACATGAGAAACAACCGGTATGTTTCGTGAATATTGGACTCTAGATTTATTCTCAATGATAACCCACGCGTCTCTCGGAGTTTTTCTTAAAAGATTACCACCCGCGGTGGCATTTGAAGAATCTTGTTCAACCATATTAAGTCCATTATAAAAGTTATTGATTGGGTGTAACTCCGTGAAACCGTGGTGTGGACATTGTCTCACCAAATCCTTTTCCCAAGCGTCACCAAACGATTCATGCACTTTTGTTCAAATCTTGTTATTTCGTTATTAAAGTGAGTGGTTTTTTATGGTGGAAAGAAGTAATTCATGAACTTTGACACAAAAATCAGGGAATGCAAATCCACTTTCACTTCCTTGCATTCCTGAATTCAGAATTCGTATCCTTACAGAAAACTTTTGCCAAAAGAACTTCTCACTTGAACTAAAAACCTTTGATAACTTTTAACACTAAACTTGCAAGTAAAAGTAAAGATTTAACTAACTAATACAGTAAAAATGGAACTCGGCTTATTGAATAAAACTTAAAATTTTCATTATCATTAATCATTAAAAATTTTACAATAAAACTGGAACAAGCAAAATAAAGGGTACATGCACCCTTTATATACAACTAGATAAATCATTCTAGATACATGATTAAAAAATAAAGAAAAAAGGAAACCCTAAACCCTAATTGCTTGAAAATCCGAAATTACCCTTGAAGAAATCTTGGTCAAAGGTAGCATGTGATGTTCCAGCCGTTTGGAAGCTTGTGTTGATCAATCTTGACTATTAAATCTTCCTTTGGGGCAAAGGAATCATTTTGGAACGTTGATGTAAATAGTACCACGTGAAAGATGTAGCAGGGGAGGGGACAAGGGAGTGATAGGTTGTTTTCTGGGTGTAAGGATGTGTTGGGAGTGGGGTTGGGATGAAAACCCCCAAAATTAATTGGGGTTTAAGTTAAAGATTAGGGTAATTAAAACTGGGGTTTTTAGGGTTTGTTGGATGAAGATGAGTAAAAAGGGGTTAATTAATCTGTTTTGAGGATTAACACTATTGTTTCCCATGTTTTTACAAAGTTGAAACATATTATAAATCTGTTTTATTAATTTAGAAAGTGGGTTTTGACGTGGAGGGGAAAAAGATGGTGATTGGTTAAAAGATTAAGTGGGGTGACGTGTCAAAGGCAGATAAGTGGAGGAGAGAATGGTTGTCTGGCAAAAACAGCCCCTTGTCTTCCCATTTGTGTTCACTTTGTATTAAATAGCCAACAAGTTGTATTCCCTTTGTTTTAAGTTTCACCAAGTTGTCATTTTTGGCACATAACTTTGCAATTCTTGTATCAAGGTCCATATAAGCATTTTTAGCAATCTTCAAGGGCTTATTATGTATAGTCTTCAAACATGGAGGACTTCTCTTGCCATTGATGATTTCACCAAGGTCCTTTCTTGCCAAATCTTCAAAGATGAGGGACCAATCTTGCCAATCTTCAATTCTTCAAGGGTATTTTTGGAAATTCAATTCTTGGGCCCGGTTCTTTGTGCGGCTTCATTTCCCATGTTTGTTTTTGCTTCATTCTTGTGATCTTTTGGTGAATTCACGATATCCGTACCTAAATTACACAATGAACAAACACAAGCATATATTTGGGTATTTTGATGATATTTTAAGCATTTTAAGCCCGATTTGGACGATGAGACTATGTATAAATACAGTCTCATCACTCCCCCATACTAAACCATTGCCGTGTCCCCACGCAATGCTAGAATTAAGTATCATAGCACTTCCAAATTTCATTTTATGATGACATTTATTGAAGACATAAACTTAAATAAACTACTACACGTGTTTTAGACATAATGTATTGTTTTCATCACGATAAAGTGACTTTTCGGATCATAGAACAAAAACACGTGAATGCTTCGTTAGAAATAATTTCGTCGTCCTTGATTTTCACCCAATTCCATGCTAAGCGTGTAACGAGATCATTGTTATTATAAGTTAGCAACACGATCATGTCTCATGAATGTTAATTACGAACCTAGACTCCCTTATTCCTACTTGGTATCTCTTATATTTTATTTTTGTCTTAATGATCACGAGGATACATCATTGACTTATGCGTGAACAGAGAGTAAGTCTTAAAATAGAGTTTTAACGGTGTAACCAAAATCATTAAATTAATAATTCATCCTAATAGACAACGATGTCAAAAAATTAAGTCAACAAGAAGGATCGATAAACACGGTTTTATAACGGTTTTGAACATGAGACTTATTACCAAGACTTTTATACGCCCCCTAACGGAAGGGCCTTATTATCATCGGTTTACCTCCATCTTTTATTCAACTTCGCCATGAAGCTTTTATTATGACTTCGGTCTTGCCTTGCCTTTTATTATCTGCCTCATCGGTGGTTTTATTAGCCAAAGACGTATATCCTCACGCTAAAGCGAATTTTGGATCTTTAAAGCTTCAAAGATTAAGGCTTGATTCACTTTCAATTTGGGCATAGATTTTTCGGCCTTGTGAGCTTCAAATTTTTTCTTAATTTAGGTAAGCACTTGAAATCTTATTGTTAGGTGAAGCTTTCGATTATTCGGGTGCCAATACTTCAAAACCGTGACGCTGGCGATACCTTAATGTTTTCCCAATTTAATTACATGGAAGCTACTAAAAAAAATTAGAAACCAACAATAGTGACTAAACCGCTAAATCAATATTTATTAACAATTTATTATGCAAAAGCGTGGGGAGAATAAGCTAATAATTACTACACATGAGATCTTGACGATTACGAGACTTATAAATAACTCTATCATTTCTCGTCCTTATTTAAGAGACTTAGCCTAAAAAAGTTAAGGAATCGAAGCTAAGTGCTCAACACGCACGGTCGAGTCAAAAATTACTCTTATTCTCACCATCGGAAAACCTACATTCGTGTCTTAAAAACTTATGAAAAACAAGAAAAAAATTTAAAATTTGGCCATTTTTAGCCTTATTTGCAACAAAACGATAGCAAAAAGATGAATATTGGATTGCGTGGTGACGTAAGCAAGGTGAAGTATCTACTCACCCCCCCATACTAAAACTAAACATTGTCCTCAATGTTTCGAGTTTAGGGGTGAAAACACCCCCATACTAGAGACGAAGTCGAATGCTTAATCTCGAGCATGGAAAGGGTAAAACGAATAACCTAAAAGCCGTTTATGAATTATGCTAATAAGATAAACGTTAGAACATAAAAGGATATCATCGGATATTGGAATCTTCAAAGGCAACGATCGAAGCTCGAGTGATCCGTAAAACGAACACGAGAGGCTTCAATGATGACGATGAACCTAATAAATCACAATCACAAACAACCACGGAACAAAGGTTGGAAGAGCACAAGTCCCCTCATTACATTAACTAAGAAAGCGATAATATTTACAAGGATAAGCATGAGAATCCCCCACGAGGAACCTTGTTTTTGATAACCGAGTCAAAAGCTCGACTCGAATCCCCATAAATGTGATCATTTAGGGATAATCATGGTTTGGTCATTTTTGGTGGGGCTTACATGATAAACAATGCCCAAAAGCAACCAGTACTAAGGACTAAGTCCTTTCATGATGCAAAATACCGGGATCGAAGATGGCGTCCTCGTTTTCATGGGCTAAACGAACCAACGCCACTTCAACACATGCTCGAACCAAGACCCCAAAGGGGTCTAAGAAAAGAGATGAGAAATAGAAGGGTGGGGCAATAGGTAAGTCAACATAATGAGCTACTCGAGGTAGACTCACACCAAGCAAATAGATAAGTTTTCCATTTATTGCATTGGTTGAAGACCGAGATTTCCCTTTACAAGCAATTCCGGGATCGTAAATCTCGTCCTCGGTGGAGAAATGTGAGGGAACATAAGGGGCTTCTACCACACTAAAACCACACACACCATCGTCAAAAGGAGTAGACGAGGTGGTAGCACTCATAAAACGATGTGATGACGGAGTTAAACATGTAGAAAAATCTTTTAAAACATTTTAAAAATCTTTTCCTTTTTCATCGTTTAAAAACTCTTTATGCAACCCCGATTTAATAATGTCGAAAATATTTGGCGTGTCAAATTCAAAATTAGTCGCGCTAAAAATCCTCACATTTAAGTCCTTGGTGGGAGGGGGTGGCGGATTATATAAGTTCTCAAAACGTTTGTCAATAAAGAACACCGCCCCCTCGGGGTCAACATACTCGTCATCCTCATGAACGTCGATCTCATCGATTTCTTCATCAAAAATAGGCTTGTCAAACCAAGGTTTGTCATTCCCTTCCTTGAGTATCTTAGAAACTCTCTCGAAAAGATCACGATCAAGCACGATACCATCATTCTTTTGTGGGGATTGTTGATAAGTTAAATCCTCACGAATGTGGTAAACGTAATTCTCATTTGAGGAGTGTTGATTAGGTAACTCCTCGAGAATTGGATTTTTGGTGGTCACATGAGTTGGTTCGTCATCGAAAATAAGACGTTCCAACTCATTTAGTTCATCCTCGATTTTGGAAAGATCGACCTCACTCGTAGGTGGAAGTAAAGGCATAAGAGCTAGCTCTCGTTCAATGATTTCCTCAATCTCGGGATCAAACTCATAATCATCGTACTTCACATGTTTCTTTTTAGGAGAATCAAAAATTTCATGTGGATTTCGAAGTACGTGATCAAGCTCGGCAAAATCGCCATCGTCATCGTCAAAGAAAGAGTCGATGTGAGCACTCACAACCATGGTCTTACAAGTCGAATGACTATGCTTAGGTGACTTTTCTAAGACGAGAGGATCGATGTCGATAAACCCTTTAGCCTCAACGGGTGTTGGGCTAGGCAAAGGAGGCACTTCGATGGAGTTAGAAGTTGAAGCCTCAAAGACGTGGTCCTTCGAAGGTGGTGAAGACGAGCCCATTTTGGTTATTGTCTTGATGGCACTAACGTCGCCCTTCGGAATTGGTGCTTCACTTGTTTCGCTAAATACATCCCAAAGTGAGTTTTCATCCATAAATTTACACATACCCTTTTGAATTAGGTACACGTACTCTTTATCATTAAAATCATCATCTTTAAAACCGTTTTTCTTAATTCTTTCAAAACATGCATTAAGCCTCATTCTTTCCGCTAAAGTGAACATTTTGAAATCATTAGGATTTGAATCATTAGGTTTTGAAACCTCGGTTTTCTCATTGTCATTAAAAACTTGGGATTTTCTAGCGAAAAAGTCCATTTTGTCATCCCCATATCTCATAGTAAGTCTCCCCTCGTGAATGTCGATTACGGTTCGAGCCATCGATAAGAATGGTCGGCCTAAAATAATGGGACATTTAGGGTCGCACTCGTAATCGGATATAAAGAAATCCGCAAGAAAAACAAACTTTCCAACTTTGACATAGACATCCTCGGCTATTCCAATTGGTATAAGTGGAGTACAATTTGCAAGCTCGATTGTCATGTTCATGGGGGTAAGTGAAGGCAATCTCATCAATTTCCAAAGAGAATGAGGCATTAGATTGATGCTAGCACCTAAATCGGCAAGGGCTAAACATCCTTCAATCTCGGACAAATCACAAGGTAGTAGAAATTGGCCTGGATCCTCTTCCTTTCTCGGCATACGCCTTTTAGGTTTTTTAAGAAGGATCGATGCACAAGTTTCTTCAAGGGTTACTTTGGTAAGGTCGATAAAGCTCTCTTTTTGAACCGTGGATGGAATTTGAGGTACATGAGGGTGTGCACTCTTTTCCTTGGTCGCCACGTTCACCCCATCGACTTTAGAACAATAAGACGTCTTAGAAGTCGAGGGTTGAGAAGTAGGAACAACTCAAAATCCTTCAAGGTTAGGGGTAATCACACGACCTTTCTCACGAGACGAGGCGGCTTTACATTGTTCCTTCGGATTTGAAACGGTGTCACTAGGTAACGAACTCGATGACGCACCCGAGGACTTGTTCATAATGGCCGAAAACATATTTTTAATGTCAATTTGTCCTTGCTCAATCTTCGTGTTTTGCAATTTCAGAGTATTAGAAAAGTCGTTTTTCAAAGTACCAATTTCTCCCTCTAATCGTCTCATATTAGCCTCATTCGTTTTCATGTAATTTTGAAAATCGTTTGACGAACTATTTTGATTTGAATTAAAGTTCCCTTGGTTTTGATTGTTTCTTTGTAAATTTCCTTGATTACCACTTGAAAAATTGTTTCCTTGATTGTTGTTGTTTGAAAAATTCGAGTTTTGGTTATTGTCTCGGTTTTGCCAATTCAAATTACGACCTTGATTATAACCTTGATTTTGATTCGAAAAATTTCCTTGTTGATTATTTCCTTGAAAATTGTTACGATTTTGAAAATTGTTGCCTTGGTTATAATTGCATTGTTGTGATGGACCCGCGTTATTTTGATTTTGAAAAGTGTTGTTTCTATTTAACTCACTCACATTCGACGTTTGGCTATCTGTAGCCGCAAACTCGTAATAATTATGAGGTCCACCACAAAACGTACACGAAACCTCAACCGCTTTCAGCATAGCAGGAGCGTCTTTCTTTTGCATCTCAACGAGAAAAGACGTGAACACATTCGTCAACTTTTCGACTTTCGCATCAACTCTCTCAATGTTGCGATTAGAACTACTAACATTGGCGACATTGGCAACACTCGGTGCGTTGCGGAGTTGGTAAACCTTGGATCGGTTTTCGATAATTATCAATGCATCTTTCGGAGTCTTACACAAAAAGTTGCCACCGGCGGCGGAATTCAACGAATCTTGTTCTTGAAAATTAAGACCGTTGTAAAACGTATCGATTTGGTGCAACTCGGAAAAACCATGGTGAGGACATTGCCTAAGCAATTCCATAAAACGATCCCACGCGTCTCTAAAAGATTCATTCGATTTTTGCTCAAATTTCGTAATTTCATTTTTGAAAAACGTCGTCTTAGACGGTGGGAAAAAATAATTAACGAACTTGGAGACGAGATCCTTCCACGTAACTATCGAATTAGGTGGCTCTTTCTCGTACCAATCCTTGGCGGCACCATCGAGCGAGTACGGAAAAAGCATAAGCTTGACGACATCGGTGTCGACGTTCTTAAACTTGCTCGTGGCTAAAAGACGATCAAAATTCCAAATATGGTCGTGAGGATTATCGGCTTCACGACCTCGAAACTTTGTAGCTTGGATTAAGGAAAGCATTCCGCTCTTAATCTCAAAATTCTCCGCTTCGATAGCGGGAATTACGATCGCGTCTCCATAACCCTCGGTGGGTGCTTGGAGCAATTCCATCATCGAACGATTGTCGGCCATCTCCTCTACGGTTTCTTCAACAACGATATTAGGAACGTCGGTTTCTAATTCTCGTCTACGTCGTCGATTCCTTCGATTACGATTGCGTCGATTCGAAGCGTCGCTAGAATTAGAATAATCCTCCGATCGAGTGCGCATGTACTAAGCGTAGAATGGGTGGTAGCAAAGAAGATTCTTTTTGCGGCTTTTGGATTTTTCAATTTTTTGGTTTTTGATTGTTTTTTTGATTTTTTTGGATTTTCTTGTATTACGTGGACACAAATCTACAAATCTCCCCTCGAATCGATTTCTCGATTAAAGGAGCCTCAAAGAATGAAAACGATCACGTAGAGTGAACGCCTTCGATGACTTTAGAACGTTGGTGGAACACCAAAACGTTCAAGAGGGTTTAATCTAGAAAAACAAGCAAACATAGTATACGTAGATAATACTTGGGCGGCAAACCCTCGATTAGCCTTCTTTCTCAAAACACGCACAAGCAAGCGGGGGAACCGAGGCGGCGCTAAGCACTTAAGAGCCTTTTTCCCTTAGGTCGTGAAATAAAACCGCCTTATACCCACCTTATAGTTTGTGTTAATTGAAATTAAGCCTCATGAAAGCATTTATCTATTTTGCCTTAAACTTTTGCTTTGGATTCGAATACAATGATCGAGTGATGAAATCCCGAATCAAGGTTGCGTTTTCACGCTTTTGGAGTACTTGTATATTTATTGTTCTTAGGTAGATACAATATAGTAATAATATATTCACAATAAAAACGAAAACCAATATATCCACAATATAGTTGATGACGTATAGTCCCCAGTCGGGTCAGGAACCCGGCTCACGGGTACTACCCGTATCCGGCCCATCACAGATGGGTGGGAATAATGTCATTTAAGCTTATGGGCTTGGATGAACAGTAACCGCACACATGTGTACGGCCCACGGCCCGGCACGGCCGGTACAGGGTTAGACAGAATCATATTCTGTCTATGATTAGAATTTACCCCAAAAGAGAGGATATTCACTCACCATAATTAGAAGATAACAATCAATCTAATTCTGGTACTTATCCTTTCCTTGGGGCCGAAGTATCAGTGACAGCCCATTAGGGCTTCACTGCCTATAAAAGGAACCCCAAGGGTTCCACAAAGGTATTACGTTCTATACTCTCAACTCACTCAATTCTCATAAACCCTAAACCGATACTTACTCTCACGCCGGAGTCTAATCGTGGGAAACATTCCCACTGTAAGTCTTACGCGTGTTGTTTAGTGTGCAGGATCCCAACCATACAGTTCACTTGGTGCAGGAGCCGGAGCCCAGCTAACCCGAATTAAGCCTAATTCGGGTCTAGCAAGGATCACCCAACTTTTGCATCAACAAGTTGGCACTATCCGTGGGACCCATTACACTAAGCTAGAGCGAAATCTCATTTTGAATTTCCAATGACGAAGGGGCATCCCCAAGCTAACCCCAGGAACACGAATCCTGGAAATCGGAATTCCCAAGGGGAAGGGACACTCATCCCCAATCAATCCCCTAGCCGCCCAGCGGGCGGGCCAAACAACCGCGGTGGTTTTCAGTCCATGGGGGTGACGAGCACGATCTCCATAACACCCCCACCTACTTCAACCCTGGATAACCCTGATCCAGGGAGTGTGCCCAATCCCCCTAACAAGGAGCCGCGCAGACCATCGATTGAGGAGGAAGTAGAAGTCCAGCCACTCAGCGAGGAGGATCTCACTCGAGTTCTCACGCATAACTTTGATAGGATCGTCCCAGGGATTGCATCAAGGTTGAATCTAGGGAGGAATCTCCAATCTATACTCAACTTTGGCAATACCGGACCAATCACCTCTTCCCAAAATCAGAGGAAAAGGAAAAGCTGGCCTCAGGAGCAGAGCATCTTTGAGGAAACTCCTCAACCTAGGAATGTGTTCGAGCGCATAGGAGATCGCCTCATACAGGAACTATAGCAGTCACGAGAAGGGTGAGAGAAGTCCGACGGTTCACACGAGCGACCAGACCGAGAGCTGACCAGAGCCGCTCGCCACACAAGTGTGTGGGAAAGGATGGACACTAGGAAGAAGGCTCCTGGCTCTTCTCAAAAGAGTGGTCCTTGCCCAAGGGATAGGGCACCACCCCCGTCTCCAGATCCATCAGGAGAGGACTCGGATGACCATCCACCCAAGCGTCGTCGGCCTAGGCGTACCCCTCCACCACCACCAAACAATGATGAGTATTATGGTGTCCCTTATTATCGAGAGGCAGAAGCGGAGGATCTATCCCGCCCGTGGTGCGACCCATGGGATGACCCTAGGCTCACCCGTCCATGGGCGGATCCCAGGGAAGATCCTTTTACTCTCCGTATACGGAACTACTTTGAGGACACAAAACGTCGCATGCCGGCGTGTGTCAAGACCTATGATGGAACTGGTGATCCGGATGATCACCTCAAAATATTTGATACGCAGGCTAAAATTGAGCGATGGCCCATGCCTATATGGTGCCAAATGTTCAATTCGACTTTGATCGGTAATGCCCGTCACTGGTTTGAGGGACTCCCTCCACGAAGCATTGATAGCTTCACGGAACTACGCACGGCGTTCAAAAATAATTATACTCAGCGGAAGAAGTATAATAGGGATCCAGTCTCATTGGCAACTGTCAAGCAACGGTCGGGGGAGTCTACAAAAGCCTTCACTGAACGCTTCAACGATGAGTGCACACGCACAAAGACGATGCCGGAACTCCTGAAAATCTCTGACTACATGCACGCCATAACAGATAGGGAGTTAATCAGGTGTCTCAATGACAAGCGTCCAGAGAGGTATGATGATCTCATGGAAAGGGTCAGAAACTTCATAGAGGGAGAAACAGCGGTTGCCGCGGCTTACCCTTCCAAAGGAAACGGCTACCGATCAAACGACCAGTCCCGGAGACAGTCAGGTGGTCAAAGCAATCAAAACAGCAGTATGGGCTCAGATTACAAGAGCCAAAACAAAGGAGGACGGCCGGATGATAAGTTTACCCCCCTAAAGATGTCCTACCGGGAGATCTTACTGACGGAAGGGGTAAATTTTCCGAGACCTCCCCCAATGACAACTCCGCCGGACTGTCGTCAAGGAAATCGTTTCTGCGAGTTCCATAATGACAAGGGCCACGGCACTGAGGAGTGTATCCAGCTCAAGAAGCACATTGAGTCGCTGATCAAGTCAGGTAAACTCAAGCATTTGGTTAAGGATTGGAAGGATGGAAAAGACAACAAGAAGTATGACAAGAAGGATCCCCAAAAGGACAAACCTTCGACCATATACATGATCCAATCCAGACAACGCCGCACGAGGAAGAAAATTGGCCAAAAATTTTCACGCGGCAGGGAAATCTCATTCCCTCCCATCATAGCAAGCGATGTGATTGATGCGCCTCTCACTATTGAGATAAGCATTGGAACACATAATGTTCGTCGCATGTATGTGGATGGAGGGTCGTCGGCAGAAGTACTGTACGAACACTGTTTTGTGCAGTTACGACCAGAAATAAGAAGCCAATTAGTACCGGCCACGGCGCCGCTCACTGGCTTTAGTGGAGACACTATCTGGCCGATAGGGCAACTGCGTCTGCTTGTAACCATTGGGAATGAGGAACACTCCACTACGGCGTGGATGAACTTCATGGTGATATGCTCACATTCTCCGTACAATGGGATCATAGGCAGACCAGGTATTCTGGCTATACGGGCGGTACCTTCCACGGCACACGAAATGATCAAGTTCCCTGTTGAGGGAGGAATCGTCACCATTTACAACACAATCGTACCAGCATCCGAGTGTCATACCGTGACAACACCGGCTCCACCTGTTCCACCCAAGGATGGATCACCACCTCCCAATTGGAAGGTGGCAATCCATCCTGACTACCCGGAACAGGAGATATCCATAGGGGGCGCTCTCGGATAGCGGAAAAAGGGCCATGTGCTCTCTTTTAAGTGAAAACCTAGATATATTCTCATGGGAGCCAAAGCATATGACAGGCGTGCCACGCGTGATAGCAGAACATAAGCTCCAGATCCGCTAGGGGTACCAACCCATCAAGCAAAAGAAGTGCGGCCAGGCGCCTAAGCGTAGCCGAGTGATAGTGGAGGAAGTACGGAAACTAGTAGACGCAGGTATCATGCGCGAGGTATACTACCACGAGTGGTTATCCAATCTGGACATGGTCAAAAAACATGACGGAAGTTGGCGCATGTGTGTGGATTTCACGGATCTGAACAAAGCCTGTCCACATGATTGTTACCCGTTACCGGAGATTGACTGGAAGGTGGAATCCCTATGTGGATATCCCTTTAAGTGCTTCTTAGACGCATATAAAGGATACCACCAGATCCAGATGGTGGAGGAGGACGCAGAAAAACGGCGTTCCATACGAGTCAGGGCGTATATTGCTATACGAAAATGCCGTTTGGACTAAAGAACGCCGGTGCTACATACCAGCGGCTTGTGGACAAAGCTTTTGAATCACAGATAGGCCGCAACCTGGAAGTCTATGTGGATGACTTAGTCATAAAAAGTCATACGGAGGATGCACTTCTCCGGGATGTCCAAGAGACATTCGACACACTGAGGAGGATTAACATGAAGCTAAATCCAAAGAAATGCACGTTTGGGGAAATGGAGGGAATGTTCCTTGGATATATGATTGATCCAAATGGTATCAAACCTTGCCCAGAGAAAACGGACGCCGTAATACAGCTGCCATCCCTTCAGACACGGAAGGAGGTGCAATCCTTAAATGGGAAGCTGGCCGGGCTAAATAGGTTCCTATCCAAATCTGCAGAGAAGTCATTACCCCTATTTAAGACACTCAAGAAGTGCATTAGGAAGGGAGACTTCCGGTGGACAAAGGAAGCCGAGGAAGCTTTTGGCCAACTCAAGCAGCACCTGGCATCTCTCCCTATGCTAGTAGCTCCCCGGCCAAAGGAGGAACTCATTATGTATCTCTCAGCCACTCATGGCGCAATAAGTGTGGTACTCATGACAGACAGGGATACGGTACAAACTCCGGTCTACTTCATAAGTAGAACATTGCAAGGGCCGGAGCTGAATTACTCCTCTATGGAAAAATTGGTTGTGGCACTAGTGTTTGCTACAAAGCGGTTGCGCCGATACTTTCAAGCGCACCCAATTGTAGTCATTACGGACCAACCAATAAAGCAAGTCATCTCTAGATCGGATGTAACAGGGAGGCTACAAAAATGGAGCATCCTATTGGGGGAGCATAATATATCTTATAGGCCAAGGACGGCTGTTAAAGGCCAGATCTTGGCAGATTTCTTGATAGAGAAGCCGGATGAGGAAGGACCAATCGTTAAACAAAACGAGACTCCAACAGAACCATGGGTGTTATTTACGGACGGATCTTCATGTACGGATGGGTCAGGAGCAGGCCTCATCCTCACAAATCCGGAAGGAATGGAGTTTACGTACGCCCTCCGTTTTGAGTTCACAGCCACCAACCACGAAGCGGAATATGAAGCATTAATTGCGGGTTTAAAAATCGCCGCTAGAATGGGAGTCCGCAACCTTGAGGCCTACGTGGACTCGTGGCCTGTCACGAACCACATTCTAGGTGGATATGTGGCTAAGGAGGACAACATGGTCCGATACTTGGAGAAAGTCAAGTCACTCATCGCGGCTTTCAGCAAGTTTTCCATCAAGCAGGTGCCAAGAGGTGAAAACAAGAAGGCGGACGCTCTTAGCAAAATTGCATCCACAAGCTTCGCCCACTTGTCCAAGCAAGTCTTGGTGGAAATACTCAAGGAGAAGTCTATAACATAAGGGGAGGTCGCTACTATAGTTGAAGAGGATGGACCTACATGGATGACCCCGATTATCAACTATTTGACTAGTGAAACCCTTCCGGACGATGAAAAAGCAGCACGGCGCATCAGAAGGAAGTCGCAACACTTCGAACTCCGAGAAGGTATCCTTTATAAGCGCTCTTTCTTGCAGCCGTGGTTGCGGTATGTTGGACCACGTCAGGCTACCTATGTAATCAGTGAAATACATGAAGGGTTGTGCGGCATGCACGCAGGTCCACGATCCGTGGTAGCTAGAGCCTTACGGACAAGATATTATTGGCCTACCATGCACAGGGACGCGCGCGACATGATTCGCAAGTGTAGTGATTTCCAAGTGCATAGACCAGTGCCGCGACATCCGCAGCAAGAGCTTACACCTATCACATCCCCATGGCCATTCTATAAGTGGGGAATCGACATCGCAGGACCATTTCCTGTAGCTGCAAGGGGAGTTAAGTTCTTGATTGTCGCGATGGACTACTTCACACGATGGATAGAGGCCAAGGCAGTCAAATCCATCACAGGCAAACAAGTTAAAAAGTATTTTTGGGAGCATATTGTGTGCCGTTTTGGCCTACCAGGAGAAATCATCTCGGACAACGGTAAACAGTTCGTGGATAATCCATTCAAGGACTGGTGTGCATCATTGAATATCAGGCGGCGCTTCGCGTCTGTTAAGCATCCGCAGACAAATGGCCTTGTGGAACGAGCGAATAGAAGCTTGGGAAACGGCATCAAGGCACGTTTGGATGAGCGAAGTGCCAAATGTGTGGATGAGCTACCACATGTTCTATGCGCACATAGGACTATGATCAAAACAGCCAATGGAGATACTCCATTTGCATTGGCCTACGTCACTGAAGCTGTTATACCAGCAGAAATAGGAATGCCTACCATCCGCACGGCGGAGGTTAATGTCGTCACGAACGACGAGCAGCTGTGAATCAACCTGGATCTGTTGGAAGAAAAAAGGGAGATAGCAGCCATTAATGAGGCTAAGTCCAAGGCTAAAATGAAGGCTTATTATGACGCCAAGGTTAAAGGTGTTTCTTTTCGACCGGGGGATTATGTCTATCGTGCTAACGAAGCAAGTCGAGCGGAGAATACAGGAAAGCTGGACCCTAAGTGGGAAGGACCGTATGAGGTCACGGAAGCCTTGGGACGAGGCACGTACAAGTTACGTGACATGGATGGCCGCGAACTGGAACGCACATGGAACATCTCCAATCTCAAAAGGTGCTATCTTTGAATGCTACGGCTTCCGCATGGGTACTTCGCTATATGTGGCTTTAATGAAGATCCATGCACACTATCTGTTTTGCTTCTTATGTTTTGTCTAGGTTCCTTTTTTGTTTTTTAGGACTTCTCATTCTTGTTCAAACAAAAAATGTAAACGTTCTAATAAAATGTCGTGGTGCCTAGCTAGCTACACGGCTTGTTTTGTGCAAATTGTTTCTTGGGATTGTGTTAGTCATATGAATTTTAGTTATTATTATAATATGCCATGTTCCATTCATATGCATTCATTCACTCACCGTACATGTACTATACGCCTCCAGGCGGGGTAAGAGGATTAAGTGAACCTACTAATTCAACTTGCCGTGTAAGAGGGATGCAACCCCAGCGGCGCGGATCATGTATCCTTACTAGACACCTTACTCACAAGACGTTGTGGTAAGTTTTGTATGCCGTACTCACGGAGTGCTATGCATAGTAAAGACGCACGTTGCATGTCTAGTAAATTATAGACTTGTATGTATTTTCTCTTTTGTGTAAGACGTGACATGTCATGTAGTATCGGTATCCGATATTTAAGAAAATAAAAATACTCAAGTTTCCAAATAAATAACAAAATGGTCGTGGTTATCACGGACTTACATACAAAGTACAGTTATTTGACACATGTCTTAGCCGTGTACATGCACGGACGAATAAAAACCACAAATGTTTACAAGATAAATTACAAGGGGGGGTAGGAATTCCCCCATGTCTTTCTTTCCTTCTTCAATCAGAGCACGGAGGGCCTCCCCGCGAGCGTCCTTTCCATCCTGTGCCTTGACCGCAGTCGCATCTAACACCTCAGCAAGCAGCTTTTCACCCTTCATCACCTTTGTCACGGAGTCGTAAGTAGGCAAGGTCAATTGAATAGGATCCGCAGTAAGCTTGGACATAACCATCTTGTTCGGAACATCCGTAAGCGCCTCAAGTTCATCCAGAAGGGGGTGTTGGATTGCCGCCAGTGCATCCATCGACGCAGTCATATTGTCCGCAACAGAAGGGTTATGGTAGGGATGCTGCGTAATGTCCTCATTCTTGCCCAACAATTCTGCAGCCTGGACCAAACCCTCATGCCTACCACGGTCGATTCCATCTGATACTACCCGGCAAAGGCTTGCAGTAGGTGCGGAGCTTCCATGGCCTTGCTTATGGCGAGGCGCATTCCTTGCCCAATCATCCACCTACGTCTGGCTATGGCGGATAGCAAGGGAGGACACAGTCTTTTAGCACAACCTGTGGCCATCTTGCTCAGTTCCTCCTCCGTCGTTGCAGTTTGCTCTTCCAACTGGGCCCGCACTTGTGTTAGCTCCTCCTTCAGCGTATCGCGCTCTTGGGCGAGGTTGAAAGCTTGTACGGTTACGGCCTTGGTGGAAGCTTCGGCCGCGGACACCTGCATGTGGAATTTCGAGTTATCACAATGATAATATATTCTTTTTCTTGGGTCGAATAAGAAATCAAGGAGAAAGTATATGTATAAATTTTTTGAAACCATACCTTCTCGTTCGATGCGGTTACAAGGGCCTCGAGCTCGACGATGCGCTTTTCACGGCTGTCAGCATGATGAGCTTGCTCTTTCACTGTAGCCTCGGCCGTTACCAGGGCTGCTTGTAGTGATGCCATGGTCTTCTCATTCTTCACAACCATTGCCTCCCGACGGGCTATCCTTTTGTCTGCCCGCTTCACATTTGCTAGGGCCTTGATCAGGCGGCGCCTCAGAGCGGCACCCACCGTTACTTGATGCGCGGACGACACGTCAAACTGCTCCAGAAGGGATTCATGATCCGGCTCATCTAAGTCTTGTGCGAGGGCGGGCGGGGTGATGTGCTCGATGAATTATGAACACTCAGATTCCGCTTCCAACTTTGTTAGACTTGAGAGATTCCATGCTAGGCGCAGGCTATTTTCTGACCCTTCGGGGAGTGGCTCCTCTGCGTGGGTCGCAACAGGGGATGTGGGTCTGTTTGATGGTGCGGGGGATGGATTCCTCTCCACTTCTTCCTCTTGGGCTACGACCGACGGATCCGCCCTGTTATTGACATTTCAAATTTTGTTTAGGCATTATCTATTTCGCAAGCAAAATGGTGCGGTTGGTATACGACGGGTACTTACGTGGTATCAATTGCAGGTTCTGGGCGGGTAGGAGCTACGGCACTCACAGGGGTAGCTCGCCAGACTTGCTCTTCCATGTGCATGGTAGGGTCGGCCTGGGCAGTCGCAGTACCACTTCCCTCTTGGTACTGTGGATGATCCTTCCTAAGCTTCTTTGGGGGAGCATTCGAAGCCCCGGCCTCATCCCCTATCGTCTTTGCCACCCTCCTGGTGGTCTTTCTCTTTCTAGAGGTGGGGGTGGACCCGGAAACTTGAGTGATGTCTTCTTCCTAGTGCGTCGTGGTTCCCTCCAATAGTAGCTCTTCACCATCTTCATTGTGGAAGTCCAATGGGGATTTCTCGAGGGCAGGCTCCTCTTTATCTGATCTTTGCTCGGATGTTTCTTCGAGTGGAATGGTGCGGTCTGTGGTCGCATCAAGCAGGGGGATCTCATTCTCCTTCAGAGGGCGGAACCCTTCAGGCACCTTCATTGGGTCGCCCTGGCGTATTAATCCGTGTAGATTCATTTCTGCGGACATTTATAAATACATGGGTTAGTGCGGTTCTACAAATACGCATGACATTTCACATTTACAAGGTATAAGTAAACCTACCCTCTCCCTGTTCCGTCAGGAAGCACGGATATAAGTCATCCCTCCCAAAGTAGCGGCGGCTTATTCCTACTAAGCACAGAAAGTGTTCCGGCAACCCCCTATGGAATTCTGTGCGGTGGGTATCTAGTGATTTTAAGTCTTTGCTACTATAGTCTTTGGATTTGGGCGGAAAATCTTTGGGTGCTTTGGTTTTGAGTACGAAAGGAGTAGGTAATACCTTCTCATCAACAAAGAAGTAATGGTCGTACCAGTTCTTAAGAGAGTCTAAAGGCTTCCTACACGTCATGGGGGCGTTCTCGGGTCACTTTTTAAACGATAGCCACCCATTCACTAGCTGGGGGAAGTAAAAAGCCCTAAAAAGGTTCACGGTCGGAGTCACTCTGCAGGTATGGCATGTAATTTCAAACTGGTTGATTTTACACGCCCCTATGCAGTGAAGCTGGGTTATGTGGAAGTCGTAATACAATAGCAGATCTACCAAGAATTTAGACAGGGGGATACGATAGTTGGCCGAATCAAATAGGCGCGTGTACACGCCTATTTTCCCCGCCGGTGCATCCGTAATTGCCTCACCTTCACCTGGATAGGTTGGGTGTACGCTTTCGGGAATGTAATACTTCGACAGAAAGTCGATGTATTTTTTCGCCGACATCATGTTAAGGACATCCGTGATAAGTGGGTTGTCCTTTACCATGTTTTATAAAAAGGTTTTGAAAGGCGTGATGATCTAACCTGCGGCGGAGGAAATCCGTGGAATCGAAGGCAAAGTTTTGGAAGTTGAAGCTTGGAAATAACAATGGCGGAAGGAAGGATGAATTGTGTGTGTAACAAACACACACACCAACTCTTTTATAGGGTTTCCTCGGTAGCGTGGATGTTCGACACGTGTAGGCCACCACGCCTATCCAACGGCTGGGATTTCTGACATTTCTACAGAATCAGAAGGGGCCCACAGGTCACTTCTTGGCAGTTTTACGTGGCTCAATGGTGGGCATTAATGGTGCACTTTTGCAGAAGTGCGGCTGAAAAGTTGACTACCATTAATGCATTTATTCTTTTGTCAGGATGTGCGGTCTTACGTAAGACCATATTCAATGCTACATTTAATTTGTCTCGGCCGTTACGTGCGGCTAAGGTGCTATTAGAATAATATTCCTAAGGCATACAGCCACGTGCGGCCAAAGCAAATTTTTCAATGTTTCTCATTTCCTAGGTCTTTCTTGTTATGTCCGGAGAGCATCTTGATAGTCTAGAGGTTACGCCTACGGCTGTAACAACTAGACTGGGGGACATGATGACGTATAGTCCCCAGCCGGGTCAGGAACCCGGCTCACGGGTACTACCCGTATCCGGCCCATCACAGATGGGTGGGAATAATGTCATTTAAGCTTATGGGCTTGGATGAACAGTAACCGCACACACGTGTGCGGCCCACGGCCCGGCACGGCCGGTACAGGGTTAGACAGAATCATATTCTGTCTATGATTAGAATTTACCCCAAAGAAGAGGATATTCACTCACCATAATTAGAAGATAACAATCAATCTGATTCTGGTACTTATCCTTTCCTTGGGGCCGAAGTATCAGTGACAGCCCATTAGGGCTTCACTGCCTATAAAAGGAACCCCAAGGGTTCCACAAAGGTAATTACGTTCCATATTCTCAACTCATTCAATTCTCATAAACCCTAAACCGATACTTACTCTCACGCCGGAGTCTAATCGTGGGAAACATTCCCACGGTAAGTCTAACGCGTGTTGTTTAGTGTGCAGGATCCCAACCA
The DNA here is from genome assembly GCA_025667525.1 of Glebionis coronaria. NCBI lineage: Eukaryota > Viridiplantae > Streptophyta > Magnoliopsida > Asterales > Asteraceae > Glebionis > Glebionis coronaria. Next base: position 138,436,667 of record CM046880.1, read on the forward strand.
TACAGTTCACTTGGTGCAGGAGCCGGAGCCCAGCCAACCCGAATTAAGCCTAATTCGGGTCTAGCAAGGATCACCCAACTTTTGCATCAACAATAGTAAAATGATTTTTGTGTTTAATTTAGGAAAATTAAACACGATTTATTTGGATACTATAATATAATAAGGAAAAATATCAAAAATGAGTATGTACGATATTCATGCTTTCCAAAAATTGAAAAGCAAAAACGCACTACTCACACAAACACGATACTAATAATGGCACACTAAAAACACCTCCCCGGTAGCGGCGCCAAATGATAGTTGTGTTTTTGTATACAAGTCTTAGGAAAGACAAGTATAAGTGCGGCAAGTATTAAACTCGACGGTTTAGGAAAACCGACAAGTCGAATAAATGCGGGTTCGTTCTCGAAGGAGGTGTGTGGATTAATGTGCCAATATATAAAATCAAGTTTGGATTAGTGACGTTTTTGGTTTAGAAGAGAAAAAGTAAAGACGAGCTACGACTACGATTACACTACGACGTTGACGTAAAACGGTGACGTAATTACGTAAAACGTGACAAAATTAAAAATTAAACCTAAAAATTAATTAAAAGTTTAAACTAAGTCTAAAATAATATAAATAAGAATAAAATCCAACAAATATATTTTAAAACCTTTTATTAATTAAATATTCAATTTTAAATGCTAATTAAAGCCCTAAAATTAAATATAATTAAGAAAAAGCCCAAAATATTATTTTATTGAACAAATAACTCACTTATATTATTTAAAGACTAAAAAGTATTTTTCCTAAATTTTTCAAACTATTTTTCTATTTTTAAAACACTAAAAACTATTTTTAAACTAAAATAATGATTAAAAAATAATAAAATAATGCTAAAAATGATTTGACAATTTTAAAAATCCTAATTTATACTAATGAACAGTAGAAAAATGAAAAAGTTTGAAAAATGTAAAATTTTTCACTAAAAGACAAAAACAGCTTATAATTAAACCCTAATTAAGCTAAATTAATTCTAGAAAAGAATTAAAAAGTGAACAGTAAAAACTTTTTAAACTAAAAATCTTAAACTATTTTTCTAAGTCTAAGAAAATTTTTAAAAATGAAAATTATAAGTTTTCTACACTAAAAGACAAAAACAGTAATATTAAAAGTAATTTAAAATAGCAATTAAATGTAAAAAACAAAAGATGAACAGTAACAGAAAAATAAATTAAGCAGAAAAATCAAAAATAAAATAAGAAAAATAACAAAATTGGTTTGAAGGTCTAATTCCTATTTTACTCCACTAAAGACAAAAAAACAAGATTACTGAAAGTGACACTTGACTGCTTTTGTTTTCTAGTGAAGCAGGGGGAACTATAATACTAGCAGTGGGAATAGAGTTCCCACTGTTAGTACAAAAAACGTATTTGGTGCAATTATGAGCTTAGGAAAGCTCTTGCTTGAGTATTGCTTGGACAATGAGGCACCCCCACAACCAGTTGGGTTGTGGGGAGTCAAGATAAACAAGAAACGGCACAAGTTGCACACAAAAATCACTCACAAATGCCCCTAATCAGTCAATGTGTTTCAGAAAGAAGGTCCAAATGGGTTTGCTGATAAAGTAGGCTTCTAGGTGAGATTAAGCAGACCAAATCTTGACAAAATTAACACCAAACCACAAAAACCAGATTCTAAAACCTAATTTATGGTCTACCCTAAATGTGTGCAAGAATTGATGGTCAAAATTATAAAATCAAGGCTGCTACAAGCCTACTGAGTGATTGGACCAGTTTAACCAAAAATTTATCATGCAAATATCTATCCTATTGTTACCAAACTAAAACTAACAACAGATATTACCTACCTTACTCTAACAAAATGTATCCAAGCTGTCTTTTGGCCAAATAGTTGTCAATTACTTAACCAAAAACACAGACCCAAACACCCTTATATGGAAAACTGACAAGAAAATAACAAAGGCAATTTTAATTTACTCACTTAAATTCAAATATTCCTAATCTAGCATGCATAAATTACTTTTAAAATACCAAAAAGCAATCAACTAAGCAGTATATACACAAGCACACAATCTTACTTAATAAATCAAAAGGAAGGGAGTTCACACTTACATAAACTCAAACTTTTCAGAATGAGCATGAAACTGGATGCCACCAGCTCCTTGATGACTTTGATAGACAAAAGTGAGCTTCTGAAATTGCTTATGAAAGGGCTTGGTCAAGAGGTCTACAACAGACCAACACCCAAGGAGACTACAGCAGTCAAACCTTGGGTGTTATGGCTTCTTTGATGGTTCCTGAAAATGCAAAGAAAGATTCCAAGTCCTATAGACCTACCTAAAGCTCATTTGTCAGATGAGCTTATGGGTAGCTTATAGAACAGTAAATGTTCAACACAAGCTAAAAAGCCAAACCTTTTTAAAACTGATTTGTTTTTACCAAATCTTTTGTAACCAATAAACAAGGATTTAAACTAAACTAGAATACTAATCTAAAAATCAGGGAATACAAATTCACTTTCACTTCCTTGCATTCCTGAATTCAGAATTCGTATCCTTACAGAAAACTTTTGCGAAAAGAACTTCTCACTTGAACTAAAAACCTTTGATAACTTTTAACACTAAACTTGCAAGTAAAAGTAAAGATTTAACTAACAAATACAGTAAAAATGGAACTCAGCTTATTGAATAAAACATAAAATTTTCATTATCATTAATCATTAAAAAATTTACAATAAAACTGGAACAAGCAAAATAAAGGGTACATGCACTCTTTATATACAACTAGATAGATCATTCTAGATGCATGATTAAAAAATACAGAAAAAAGGAAACCCTAAACCCTAATTGCTTGAAAATCCGAAATTACCCTTGAAGAAATCTTGGTCAAAGGTAGCATGTGATGTTCCAACTGTTTGGAAGCTTGTGTTGATCAATCTTGGCTGTTAAATCTTCCTTTGGGGCAAAGGAATCATTTTGGAACGTTGATGTGAATAGTACCACGTGAAAGATGTAGCAGGGGAGGGGACAAGGGAGTGATAGGTCGTTTTCTAGGTGTAAGGATGTGTTGGGAGTGGGGTTGGGATGAAAACCCCCAAAATTAATTGGGGTTTAAGTTAAAGATTAGGGTAATTAAAACTGGGATTAGGGTTTGTGGGATGAAGATGAGTAAAAAGGGGTTAATTAATCTGTTTTGAGGTTTAACACTATTGTTTCCCACGTTTTTACAAAGTTTAAACATATTATAAATCTGTTTTATTAATTTAGAAAGTGGGTTTTGAAGTGGAGGGGAAAAAGATGGTGATTGGTTAAAAAATTAAGTGGGGTGACGTGTCAAAGGCAGATAGGTGGAGGAGAGAATGGTTATCTGGAAAAAACAGCCCCTTGTCTTCCCATTTGTGTTTACTTTGTATTAAATAGCCAACAAGTTGTATTCCCTTTGTTTTAAGTTTCACCAAGTTGTCATTTTGGCACATAACTTTGCAATTCTTGTATCAAGGACCATATAAGCCTTTTTAGCAATCTTCAAGGGCTTATTATGTATAATCTTCAAACATGGAGGACTTCTCTTGCCAATGATGATTTCACCAAGGTCCTTTCTTGCCAAATCTTCAAAGATGAGGGACCAATCTTGCCAATCTTCAATTCTTCAAGGGTATTTTTGGAAATTCCATTCTTGGGCCCGGTTCTTTGTGCGGCTTCGTTTCCCGTGTTTGTTTTTGCTTCAAACATGGAGGACTTCTCTTGCCAATGATGATTTCACCAAGGTCCTTTCTTGCCAAATCTTCAAAGATGAGGGACCAATCTTGCCAATCTTCAATTCTTCAAGGGTATTTTTGGAAATTCCATTCTTGGGCCCGGTTCTTTGTGCGGCTTCGTTTCCCGTGTTTGTTTTTGCTTCATTCTTGTGATCTTTTGGTGAATTCACGATATCCGTACCGAAAATACACAATGAACAAACACAAGCATATATTTGGGTATTTTGATGATATTTTAAGCATTTTAAGCCCGATTTGGACGATGAGACTATGTATAAATACAGTCTCATCACTTATGTCATTTCATGTTATGCTTGTATATCCGTTCACTGGGCGTTTTGATCAGCCGTTTTCTTTTCATGTTCCTAAACGGCAGGTACTCAGGTATGCAACTAGGACTTGAGAGTATGTGCATATGGATGGGAGTTATCTTGCCTTCATTTCTTTATGCATTTTCCATACATTACATTACTTAATTTCTTTGGACGTTGTTTAGTCCTTTTCCATTTCAGTACTTATATTCATGTGTGTGAGCTTATATTGGACTACCGATGTTTGTTTCCGGTATTTCCTTTTATGGTCATTTAATGTTTTTAGACATTTACCTTGCATGCTTTGATGACACGTCATAATTATCTTGTGATATTCCATTTATTAAAATCGGGTGTTACACCGCCGGCCCATCGAAACATCGTTGGATAATTTGGTTCGCGCATTGCTTGAAAAGATAAGGTTCGTCCCAATAATAGTGTTTTATGTCCTTGAAAATTTTCTTGCGTTGTTGGGACGATAACCCTTCAATAAGAACACCACCCGACAAACAGTTTGCAATGTCCGCAAACTATGGGGTTTCATCCTCCTTCGAATGGATTGACATTAATGTCTCAAGAGGGAAAGATTCGTTGATTTCTTTGGTGGGTAATTCTCCTTGATAAGGATCCTCAAGTCGGGTAATCCGCGGCTAGGTTCTCGGCTCCCTTTTTATCGTGAATTTCGATTTTTGACTTCTTGTAAGAGCAAAACCCAACGAAGGAGTCTTGGATTAGCATCTTGCTTGGTCAACAAGTATTTCAAAGCGGAATGTTCAGTGTAGACGATGGTGGTGCAAAGCACAAGATAGGGGCGAAATTTCTCAAAAGCATACACTACTGCTAAAAGCTCTTTTTCGGTAGTGGTATAGTGCAATTGAGCCCCCGTCATTGTCTTACTTGCATAATGGATAGGTTGGAAGTGTTTGTTAACTCGTTGACCTAAACCCGCTCGAAATCACTAGCATTGCACATTAGCTCGAATGGTAACTCCCAATTTGGAGAGACTAAGACCGGTGCCTTAGTTAATTTACCTTTAAGAATTTCTAAGGATTCAAGACATTCGGGTGAAAAGATGAAAGGATCGTCCTTTTCAAGAAGGTGAGTCATCGGTCGGGCTATTTTAGAAAAATCTTGGATAAAGCGTCGATAAAATATCGCATGACCTAAAAAACTCCTAACTCCTTTGACGGTGGTAGGTGGAGGCAATTTAGCAATTATGTCAACTTTAGCACGGTCGACTTCGATATCGTCTTTTGAAATTTTGTGACCGAGGACGATGCCTTCGTTTACCATGAAATGGCACTTTTCCCAATTAAGAACGAGACGAGTATCTTCACACCATTTAAGCATACGTTCTAGATTGGCAAGCAAAGAAGAGAAAGAATCACCAAAACCAGAGAAATCGTGCATAAAGACTTCCATAGTTTGTTCAACCATATCATGGAATATTGCCATCTTATACCTTTGGAACTTCCCTGGGGCATTGCATAAGCCTAATGGCATTCTTTTGTAAGCAAATGTTCCATAAGGACAAATGAATGTGGTTTTCTCTTGGTCTTTTGGATCGATAGGAATTTGAAAATATCCGGAGAAACCGTCTAAGAAGCAATGATAGTCATTTCTCGCTAAACGCTCGAGCATTTGATCCATGAATGGAAGAGGAAAATGATCCTTACGAGTGGCATCATTAAGCTTACGATATTCTATACAAACTCGCCAACCCGTAACAAGTCAAGTAGGAATTAACTCATTGTTTTCATTGGGAACAACGGTTGTCCCTCCCTTTTTTGGCACACAATAGACCGGACCCACGGTGAATCCGAAACAGGGTAAATCATGCCGGCATATAGAAGTTTGATAACTTTTTTCTTTATGACTTCATGAATTTTGGGATTTACCCTTCTTTGACTTTGGACCACAGGTTTAAAGTCATCTTCCATAAGAATTTTATGTGTGCAAAAATTAGGATCAATTCCGCGAATGTCAAAGATTTTCCAAGCAATAGTTTTCTTATGCTTCTTAAGAACTTCAATAAGTCGAGCTTTTCATCCTCTTTTAAGTCCTTAGCAATTATGATGGGTAACTTATCAACTCATTCTAGGAAAGCGTATTCGAGATGAGAAGGTAAATCCTTAAGCTCTGAACCTGGTGGATTTTTAGTGGAAGGCTTAGTCAAATTAGGATCATCATTTGTAACTTCCTTAGGAGTAGGTGGAGAAATATGGTCCTCATTGAGAAGTTTCTCAATGGTACGAATGTCTTCTTCCCATTCGGTGGGAGAATCGTCATATTGTAATTCCACGTCTGCTAAACTTGCTTTGAATTATTGTAAAAGAAAGTTACTTGCTCCAAAAGGAGTCAAGGAAGGAGTAATAGAAGATACAGTCACAACATAGGGTAAAGGAGAAATCTAGCTCTTAAAAGCCTCATGAAAATGTTCCTCGCATGCTTCGTCAAAAACATCAATTATGTTCACAGATTCGGGCTAATCGAGAAGTTTAGAAAGTTTACCCATATTAAATACGATCTTGTCATCCCCAACCCTCATAATAAGCTCACCTGCGGCTACATCAATCAATGTATGCTCAGTCCTCAAAAAGGGTCGTCTCACAATTAAGGGAATGCGGAGAACCATCTCGTAGTCAACAAACGATGAAATCGGCGGGGAAAGTAAATTTGTCGACTCCTACAAAAACATCCTCGGCTATCCCCACCAGATAAGCAACCGTACGGTTAGCTAACTCTAAAGTCATACGAGTGGGGACTAGCTCGGGTAGAGATAATTGTTTCCACACGGACAATTGCATAAGATTAATACTCGCTCTGAGATCCGCCAAAGCTATACAATCCTCTATACCGGGTAAATTGCAAGGGATAAGGAATCGACCAGGGTCTCCAAGCTTAACCGGTAATTTTCTTAAAAGAACCGCGTAACAATTTTCATTCAATTCGGTGTTGGTGATATCAAGCAATTTTTCCTTGTCGGTTTAAAGATCTTTAAACATTTTGGCGTACTTAGGCATGTGAGCGAGAGCCTCGGCAAAGGTCATACTGAAATTCAATTGTTTGAACATTTTTAAGAAGTTCGAAACTTGAATATCATCTTTGTTCTTCAACTTATCCTTCCTTAACCTTGAAGGGTAAGGTATATTGGATTTTGGAGAAGAATGTTACCCCTCGCGGCCGAGTTTAGTGAATCTTGGTCATTCAAAGTTAATCCATTGTAAAAGGTATTGATTTGGTGAACTTTGGTAAAACCGTGTTGTGGACATTTTCTCAAAAGTCCTTAAATCTATCCCAAGATTCACTAAATGTCTCACCGTACTTTTGGTCAATTTTAATGATGTCATTCCGCAAAGCAGTAGTACGTGAGGGTGGGAAGAAATAATTAATAAACTTAGTTTCCAAATCCTCCTATGTGGTGATACTTTGGGGTGGTTCCTTGTCAAGCCAAATCCGGGCTTGCCCCTCCAGGGAGAAAGGAAAGAGTAACAATCAAATTATCTCTTGTGGAATCCCATTGTATCTAACGGTGTTTGCCAAGTAAAGAAACCTCTTAACATGGGCGTGTAGGTTAACATTAGTACGGCCTAAAAATGGTGCCGCGGAAACCATTTTAATAAAACCCGTCTTAAGCTTAAAATTATTAGCTCTAATATCTGGCACCACAATCGTGTCATCATTACCCTCGACATGAGATTGCAAGATCTCAATCCACGGGCGGTTATCCATGGCTAAAGTAGTTTCGAAAGTTCGATTCTCGGGATCGGCTTGATTTGTGACGGTATTTTTGTTCGACTTATGTTGCTCCTATTTTAATCACTTTACCATGGTTAGATTATAAGAAATAAAGATGAAAATAGATGAATTATAGAGACAAAAAATAGAGAGAGAAAAGAGAGAGATGTTTTAAACTTGTGGGAGGATTAGATTAAAGAAAAATGAAATCACCAACCCTTCCTAACATGCTAGGAAGGGCTTATATAGTCGGGCTCACATGTAGCTTTAATGGACTATATTGCTTGATGGGCCGGGCTTGAATAAAATGCTTAGTACCTTGAAAGAGGCCTTTTAAGATAGCCATCAAGCCCGTATTACACGACTATTCTACTACCTATTACAACGTTCTAATAAACAATACATTATAAATCTATGACCGATCATTCTTGTTTGACTCAATATTTTGAGGCTAACAATCTCCCTCAATGAAAGGTCATTCCCTATGAAATTTGGAGATTTGTAGAGATCACTAATCTCGCTATAAGTGAGTCTTGAACGTGTAATAGTAGTCTTGTTCCTTCATGCTGTAATCTTTGAGCCTTTGTTGTTGTCTTTCGACTTTGTCTCTAAACTTGAGATCTTCAAACCATCCTTGACTTGTCTTTGCCATCTTAATATCTTGTGTCTTCATCCACATGCTTACAATATTCATCATCTTGAAAGCTTGCTTTGATCATCAGAGTTGCGGAAGTTTTTAGCTTTCTTGATTGTTGAATATGTCTTAGGGAATGAGTATGTGGTTTTTTGAATCTTCGACTTTGCTGAGTACATTGTAACACCACCTTCTTGAGACAAAACATAGACACGGACTGAATGGCTTTAACATTCGTCCTAAATCGGTACCGTTTTACCTCCAGTCGGTGAAGACTAATAATTGTGAAAACACTTATCCTTTTACCACTTAAAAACAAATAAAAACGAGACCAAAACGTGTGTTTAATGTGGTAAAAGTCGGAATTACGCGTGGTTTGTGTTTTTGTTATGTTTTAGGACCAAAAGATGAAAAAGGAAGAAAACACGGGCTTTCACGGGCTTTTATCGAAGAAAAAGACGAAAGACAAAGTCAAAAGATCAAGAGTGCAAAAAGAACGGAAGTCAAAGGCCTATTCTAAGATTTATCGAAGAAAAAGATCAAATACGGAAGTTTAACGAAGTCGAAGAACCAAGTCTAATAAAAGAAGAAAATTAGAAGACGAGTTCATTTTATCGATAGACAAATCCCGAGACAAAGTCGAGAATGACGAATTAATTAAGAAGACGAGAAGACAAAGAGAAAGAAGGAAGCAACAACACCACAACCCTTCTACTATAAATAGACCATTTTCCATCATTTTGTAGGAGTAGATTTTAGTTTGATTTTCAAGTAATTAGGAGTAGGTTACTTTCTCTCTATCTTTCTTTCATGTTCTTAAGCTTTTAACCTTTTTAATCTTAATCTTCATCTTTAATTCAAGTTTTTTTATATTAATCTCCTTCTTCCTTTCTTATTTTAATCTTGTGTTTGATTTGGTTAATCATGTAGTTTATTTGATCTTTATGCTTATTTGATCGAAGTGCTTATTCCATTGTTCTTAATGTTTTGATGTGGTTGATGTTATAGCTTATTGTGGTTATTACTTATTTTGTGTTTAGCTTATTTTTATTTAAGTTGATTTGGTAGATTAATGTTTTAAAAGTTGATTTTATTAATTTTAACTATTTGGTGTTTTTAGAGTTTTTGATTTGTGTCTTATTTAGCTTCTTCTAAAAATTAGTTTGGTTTAATTTTTTCTTATTTGCTTATTTGGTTTTAGCTTATCTTTAATTTTTACCGGATTGTTAAAACTTCTTAATTCCGAATTGCGAAACCCTAGGATTCTGACTTGTTACCTTTTTCAGCTTTTTCCGAATTAAGCATATTGGGTTATTCAGAATTAGATACTAAGCTCATTATTCCGAGTTTGTTATAAACAAACTTTATTCCGAACTATGTGTAAATCACACTTTCCGAATTAGGTCTATGATCCAACATTCTGAATTAGTTCAGGTTCTTACATGATTCTGAATTACATACTTGTCCATTTCACGAATTGTCTTTAGTAATGTTTTCCGAATTAAGTAACAATTTGAGATTCCGAATTACGTTTCAATTTTATTCCGAATTAGTTTATGATTTCAGGATTCCAAATTAAGATAACATACTTATTCCGAGTTAGGTTAGGGAATTGGTTTCCGGATTGTATTTAAATGTTTAGATTCCGAATTAGATAAATTTGAGTATTCCGAATTAATTACTTGGTTTGTTTTCCGAATTATTTTCAAATTTATATTTTCCCGCCTTTTTGTCAAGCTTTATTTTAAATTGTTTTGTTTAGTTTTATTTTCAATTTTACTTTTTATAAAGTTTTAATGTGTTTATTTCATTTAAATTTTGTCATTTATTTTATACTTTTCAAATTTTAATTTTTAAGTATAAATAGATAACGACATCTTCTTTTTAATTAACCAAAAACGACTGAATCACACTTAAACCCGATTTCAATTCGAATCGAAACAAGAGAACATATTTTTATTATAAAAATTCAGTTATTAAATGGGCGCCGCTGCCGGCTCTTTTCGTAAAGATTACCGGTTTTTTTGTGAGAGACGCGTTAGATTTTGGGATCCGTTCACTTTTGAACGTTATTTTTCTTAATTAAATTTCATAAAATTACAAAAAAAAATCAAAAATTCCAAAATTCCAAAAACATTTAAAAAATCAAAAAAAGAATTTCTTTTCAAAAGTTTTGCACCAAAAATATTTTCTTTTTACGTTAACTTTGTTTCTTCTTCTATTTCTTTGCTATATTTTTCTTTTGTAGGTGTATGCGTACCCGTTCGCGCAAAAGGAAATCCATTCAAGCCGCTATCATTGAGCCTCGTGTTGTTAATACTATGGATAACCGTCCAATGATCGAGCTCTTGCAATCACACGTTGAAGGCAATGACGATGCGATTGTGGTACCGGCTATTTACGCAAACAACTTCGAGCTCAAAACCGGTTTTATTCAAATGGTTTCCGCAACACCTTTCTTGGGCCGCACTCATGATGATCCTCATGATCACATCAAGAGGTTTGTCCACTTAACTAATAATGTGAAATACAATGGGGTCTCACAAGAGGTAATTCGTTTGCTTCTCTTTCCTCTCTCTCTCGAGGGACAAACCCGAGCTTGGCTTGAAAAGGAACCACCCCAAAGTATTGCCACATGGGCGGACTTAGAGACTAAATTCATAAATTATTTCTTTCCACCCTCACGTACTACCGCTTTGCGGAATGATATCATCAATTTTGAACAAAAGTACGGTGAGACGTTTAGTGAATCTTTGGATCGTTTTAAGGAACTTTTGAGAAAGTGTCCACAACACGGTTTTACTAAGGTGCATCAAATTAATACTTTTTATAATGGATTAAGTTTGAATGACCAAGATTCATTAAATAGTGCTTCGAGGGGTAATATTCTTGTTAAATCAATGAATGATGCTTGGGCAATTATTGAAAACAAGGCCAAAGTGCAAACTAAAAGTGTAAGGGCTACCATGGCTAGTACTAGTGATAGTGAGACCAACAACCAAATTCAAGCACTTACATCAATTGTGACTGAACTTGCCTTACATGTTCAAAACACCCCTAGTCAACATGTGAATGCTCTTAATGTGACTTGTGAAACATGTGGTGGGCCACACTCTTATGTTAATTCTGATAAGACTTATGACCAATCTCACGGGGAAGTGTATGCTTACAACAACACTGAAAGGGTTCATTTTAAGCCGAATGTCGATGTTAATCATTTGTCCTATAATTCCACAAATTATTTGGCTCCACCGGGTTTTCAACAAAGACCATACCCACCCACCCAAAACAACCAAGGGCCAACACGAGCTAATTTTCAACAAAATGCAAATGTGAGGGGATATAATGCTAATCAAGGACCTTATCAAGTGCCAAATCAAGGCTATACAAACCAAGGTTTTAATCCTCAAGGTTTTCCACCATACAACCAATACCCAAACCAAGGTTTCCAACAACAAGGGTTTAATTTACCTAATCCACAAATGGACTTAGTTCTTCAAAATATTTCGGAACAAGATAAGAAATTGAAGGAAATGCAAGGGTCCACAGATAGGAAATTCGTTCAAATGTTTCAAGCCCTTCGTCCCCAAGGTAATCTTCTTTCAATAACCGAAACCAACCCTTGAGCTAATGTGAGTGCTATTACTACACGCAGTGGAGTAACTTTAGTAAGACCTTCTATTCCTCCCCCAGTTACTCCACCTTCACCTCCTCCACCCCCATTTATTCCTCCTACTACAACGCCTAGTACTAGTTCTCTATTACCATCTCAACCTTCAACCTCTCACTCTTCAACATCTCAACCTTCACCTTCTCAACCTTCAACATCTCAATCTACACCTTCACCTTCTCCACCTACACCTCCTAAGCCCAATATTCCTTATCCTTCTCGGTTAGACAAGTGCAAAGTGCTCACTAAAGAGGATACTCAAGTTACTTCCTTTTTGAAGATGATCACACAAATGAACATTAACATTAGCCTTGTCGAAGCACTGGTCCAAATGCCAAAATTTGTTAAAGCATTAAAGGAGTTGCTTAGTAAGAAGGAGAAGATGGCTGAGTTTGTCAATACTCGATTAAATGAAAATTGTTCTGCAGTCCTTCTCAAAGAACTTCCGGAGAAACTTGGAGATCCCAGTCGTTTTGTGTTACCTTGTTCATTTTCTCAAATCAAGGAATTTACTGCCTTATCCGATCTCGGAGCAAGTATCATTTTGATGCCATTAACTGTTTGGAAGAAGTTATCATTACCCGATCTTATACCAACCCGTATGACCCTTGAGTTAGCAAATCGAACTCTCGCTTACCCCGTTGGTATTGCCGAAGATGTTTTTGTTAAAGTTGGTACCTTCACTTTTCTGGTTAATTTTGTTGTTTTTGATTATGAGATGGATCCTCGTATTCCGTTAATACTTGGACGGGCATTCTTGCGAACCAGAAAAGCTTTAGTCGATGTTGCCGAAGGTGAGCTATTTCTTAGGGTCGGGAATGATCAACAAGTTTTTAAAATGGGGAAGATTACAAGCAAATCAAATGGAAAAGAATCGGTGAAAATGATTGATGTGCTTCAAGACGAGCTTGTTACAAATCCTTTGGAAACTACAAAGCTTGATGATTCTGTGCTACAAAACAAGCCTCTTTTCGAGACTTTCTATGATAACCCACTTTTTCAAGACCATGTGGATGATTCTGATGATTCTCTTCCCAATTTGGATGCTCCACCAATATATGATGAATCTGATGATTCACTTCCCAATTTAGATGCTCCACCAATCTATGATGAATATGATGATTATACTTCCGATTTGGATGCTCCACCAATTTTTGATGAATATGATGATTCTACTTCCAAGTATGAAGACATGCCGACTTATGATGACTTTGATGATGTTGACACTCTTTCGAGTGATTCTTCAAGTGTTGTTTCTTCTAATGAAATTGTGCTCCTATTTTTTATGAGGATCCTCCACCAACAACGCTTGATACTACTTTATAGGATTACTCTTTTGAGGAAGATTTCACAACCTTTCTCAATACTTACTTTCCTAATGAGAATGATTCTCCTACTTTGGGTTTTTATTATGGCCTCTACCCTCCGTCGGATGTTAAGAAACCCGTTCCAAAAGAGAAGAAACCGGACGACACCAACATTCGCAGTACTTATGTTTTGACACCTCTCTTTCCACCTTCTTCGGATGAGATTGTGTGGTATATGGGCGAATCTTCTTCAAGGTCTACTTAGTGTCATTCTTATTTTCCCCTAAAGGAAAAGGTGTTCGATCCGGGTATCACAGTTTTTAAGCCATCTCAGTATCCATCTGATGAAATAAAAGGAAAGACTTTTGGAAAATATGGAGCTATGCTTTCACCTTACTACACCTTCTATCACCGTGTTCAACTTTTTCTTAAGGGAACCTCACCTACTCTACTTTGGCTTGTGCTCTTCACCTTAGGCTTATGCTACTTGTTGGATAAGAACCACGTATTTGACCCTGGTGGATTTTCTTCAAGGTCTTTTATGAGCTTTTCACCATAGTATTCGGGGTCGATTCAGGCTCGTGACTCAGTCAACAAAAACAAGAGCTTCCCGGGAGGCAACCTGATGATCTATCCTTCTTTATCCGTTATTCATAATAAGTATACGGGGGCCACGTAGGTGTTTGTTGTTTTGTTTCTTATGATGTGCAGGGATTAGAGCTTTCAAAGATCCATTTTTTATCACTTTTGACGACCCGTGATTCCGTGTACCCGTATTCCTGGTTCTATCTTAAACTCTTTTGATTCACTATTTTATATCCATAATTGTTGAAATAGGAATCACTTTAGTTGTCTTTTCCTTAGCAAGATTTAAACAAAGTGCACAATGTCCTAAGTGTAGGGGATTTTACTCCCACATGCTTAAACATTAAGGACAATGTTTATATTAAGTGTAGGGGAGACTTCTATCGAAGTTAAATGGGCTTTTCCATGAATATGTCCTCATTTTAACCGGAAATTGATTTTTCGACGTTTTCCAAAATTTTTGATCTATTTTGGCCTATTAGTATTTTCTTTTGTTATCGTTATTTTCTTTTATCATATGTATTTATTTCATTTCTAGAATAAAGTCAAAATAAATTATTAAATAAAATGGTTTTAACAAGTTTAGATGTCTTTGATATATTAGGCCTGTCGTGAATATTTTGACTCAACCCGAGTTTACTTATTTGAGTTTACTCTAGCTAGTATCCTTAACCATATGGAACTTTATTGGTTTAGTAGGCTAAGTATCCACGAGTCTCATTGCTTGAGATTTTAAATTGTGGAGAACAAGAGATGATAGAGTCAATTATAAGTTTTGTATTCTTTCATGAATTTATGTGAGTTAATTATAAGCTTTTTCTCCCATCGCTTGTCAATAAATAATTGCAATAAACAAGGTCGTACGATTTGAAAAGTTACTTAGCTTCTAGCCCAAGATCGTTTAAAAGTTGCTCGGGATTAATTAGAGTTCATAGCCAAGGCATAACTTATTGAAGTGGGATGCGAAGATTGGCGAGTCCAAAAAGGCCCTAACAAGGCATTATGGCTACATTTTGTTGCTAAGGATCCAAAGTGATGTGAAGAATCATTATTCAAAAATTAATATGAAGGATCGAGACACACGACGAGAAGCAATTATTCCCATAAAGATCATGGAGAAGTCTATCCGAAAAGACCCTAACAAGGTATGAGGATAAATAGATCCAAGTCCGAAAAGGAGGCGGATCGTTGTATATCAAAATCTCAAATAAAGATTGAAAAAAAATGAAGAAGTCGTGGTCCAAGTTTGAAGAATCTCTCAAAAACTTCAAGTGAAGAAATTCCTATTATGAAGAGAAGACCATTATTGCAAGAACGTCTCTCAAGATTCAAAATATGAAGTCAATGCCAAATATCGATCCGAGAATGATCTCCAATCGTGAAACGAGTTATGCCAAGATATGAACTTTATGAGGTTTCGAGAAGCAGTTTTAAAAGATTTTGTCCTTTAGCTAACTATGGATTAAATCGTCCTACTTTATTTTCGGCCTTAATAAACTATCAAAATAAGACAAAAATACATCCTCGTGATCATTCAAGACAATAATAAAATATAAGAGATACACCTAGGAATAAGGGAGTCTAAGTGAATAATTGAGCCACATGAGTAAATGTTAGCTTTACTAACTTATAATAACAATGTTCTCATTTTTAAGCTTGGTGTGGGGAACGTGAAACTTGAGGGTGATGAATATTCATGACACCAATATCCCTAATGTAAGTCTTAGATTTCTTTACAAGTTTCTTCCTTCAAACATTTTGAAATTTTCTATCTTTTTAGTTTCTATAGTATCGTAGTATGTAATAAAGGCCGAGGTGGGTTAATTATGAGGAAAATGTAAATGTTGCTTTGTAACTAATGCATTGCATGAGTTCATTTCAATGGACAAGTGTAGGGGATTTAATAAGTGTGAAAACACTTATCCTTTTACCACTTAAAAACAAATAAAAACGAGACCAAAACGTGTGTTTAATGTCGTAAAAGTCGGAATTACGCGTGGTTTGTGTTTTAGTTGTGTTTTAGGACCAAAAGATGAGAAAGGAAGAAAACACGGGCTTTCACGGGCTTTATCGAAGAAAAAGACGAAAGAAAAAGTAAAAAGATCAAGAGTGCAAAAAGAACGGAAGTCAAAGGCCTATTCTAAGATTTATCGAAGAAAAAGACCAGAGACGGAAGTTAAACGAAGTCGAAAAACCAAGTCTAATAAAAGAAGAAAATTAGAAGACGAGTTCATTTTATCGATCGACAAATCTCGAGACAAAGTCGATAATGACGAATTAATTAAGAAGACGAGAAGACAAAGAGAAAGAAGGAAGCAACAACACCACAACCCTTCCACTATAAATAGACCATTTTCCATCATTTTGTATGAGTAGATTTTAGTTTATTTTTCAAGTAATTAGGAGTATGTTACTTTCTCTCTCTAACTTTCTTTCATGTTCTTAAGCTTTTAATCTTTTTGTCTTAATCTTTTGAATCTTAATCTTCATCTTTAATTCAAGTTTTTTAATATTAATCTCATTCTTCCTTTCTTGTTTTAATCTTGTGTTTGATTTGGTTAATCATGTAGTTTATTTGGTCTTTATGCTTATTTGATTGAAGTGCTTATTCCATTGTTCTTAATGTTTTGATAAGGTTGTTGTTATAGCTTATTGTGCTTATTACTTATTTTGTGTTTAGCTTATTTTTATTTAAGTTGATTTGGTAGATTAATGTTTTAAAAGTTGATTTTATTAATTTTGACTATTTGGTGTTTATAGAGTTTTTGATTTGTGTCTTATTTAGCTTCTTCTAAAAATTAGTTTGGTTTAATTTTTTCTTATTTGCTTATTTGGTTTTAGCTTATTTTTAATTTTTACCGAATTGTTAAAAGTTCTTAATTCCGAATTGCAAAACCCTATGATTTCGACTTGTTACCTTTTTCAGCTTTTTCCGAATTAAGCATATTGGGTTATTCCGAATTAGATACCAAGCTCATTATTTTGAATCACATATAAACAAACTTTATTCCGAACTATGCGTAAATCACACTTTCTGAATTAGGTCTACGATCCAACATTCCGAATTAGGTCAGGTTCTTACATGATTCTGAATTACATACTTGTCCTTTTTCCGAATTGTCTTTAGTAATGTTTTCAAAATTAAGTAACAATTTCATATTCCGAATAACTTTTCAATTTTATTCCGAATTAGTTTATGATTTCAGGATTCCGAATTAAGATAACATAGTTATTCCGAATTAGGTTAGGGAATTGGATTCCGGATTGTATTCAAATGTTTAGATTCCGAATTAGATAAACTTGAGTATTCCGAATTAATTACTTGGTTTGTTTTCCGAATTATTTTCAAATTTGTATTTTCTCGCCTTTTTTGTCAAGCTTTATTTTAAATTGTTTTGCTTAGTTTTATTTTCAATTTTACTTTTTATAAAGTTTTAATTTGTTTATTTATTTTAAATTTTGCCATTTATATTATACTTTTCAAGTTTTAATTTTTAAGTAGAAATAGATAACGACATCTTCTTTTTAATTAACCAAAAACGACTAAGTCACACTTAAACCGGATCAATTCGATTAGACATATCAAGAATCAATAATTCAGTTATTAAAGACCGTTATATGATATAAAATGTCGTACCTATGATTAGGT
The DNA here is from genome assembly GCA_025667525.1 of Glebionis coronaria. Taxonomy (NCBI): domain Eukaryota; kingdom Viridiplantae; phylum Streptophyta; class Magnoliopsida; order Asterales; family Asteraceae; genus Glebionis; species Glebionis coronaria. Next base: position 138,454,323 of record CM046880.1, read on the forward strand.
AGATTCAATTAAGAACATCCTTGACAGGGTTTCGCGGCTGTACTAGCCGTTCTTTTTACTCGGCCGTCTCAAAGCAAGACTGCGAACATAAAGAGTGAATCAATTAGATAAATATCCGCTTGATTAAAGTCGTCAATAAATTCCTGGAACAAGTTTGATTCTTAAATAATCTTACCATTGTTGCTTTCCAGTTGAAACAAGCTTGATTCATAAAGAATCTCGCAAGTTACCTACCGTACCGTTGTTTGATGTTGATGCTAGAAGGATTTCTATTCGTCACTGTGTCTATTAATGAATGTCCTGGCAAGACTATAAAGATATTGTGTAGAAACCTGAAACGTGTTTGAATCAATAGAGAATCAAACCACTGTTGCTTGTCAGTTTACACATGTTCAATTCATAAAGAATCTTACACGTGACCTACCGAAGTGTTGTTTGATGTTAACACTGGAAGGATTTCCACTGATCATTGTGAATACTAGGTAGTATCACTCTGAGTGTTCTAGCAATATCATAAGGATATGACGTAGGACTCTCTTCTTCCTCATTATGTGTGTCCTAACGAGAGTTTATTGATCTCTTGGCTCTATACTCGATTAGTGCACTTTTAGTGGTCGGAGGCTGGAGCAGATGCCACCTATTCAATATTAACTATCTCGGAGTGAGAAAGTCAATAGAATTCGTGTTGATCTCCGTGACAATAAAACAAACTTCTTTTGAGAGAAGCCCGAGTCAACTGGGAAAGGTTGTGCATTACATCACTAGGTCCATGATGTGTTGTCTTCATGATGTGTTGACCCAATTTCTGCCTAAGTTGTATGGAGGGATTCTTTCTTTACACCCTTTATCCTTACATTTATTTTTTATTCTTCAACCCCTTCAATGCTTACCAAGACATCATTACTAGCACCCTTTTGTAATTTTTCTAGTGCTAGCATCAGTACTTATTTGGCATTCAACTACGTTCACATTCTACTCCATCTTTACTAAGGACTTCTAATAATCTATTGGATTGTCCCTGGGAAGATCCCTCCAGTTCTGGTTGGATCATAGGACGTATGCCTAACCACCCTTTTGACACAAATAACGTCGTGAATTAAAGATATTGTGGGTATGAGATCGTAACCATAAAACCACTTAACACCTTAATAGTTTTGTTGTTTCATAAAAGCTCCTACTTCACATGTACATCGATAATCGAAAGTGTTTCGCACATGTGGGTAAGAGTTAAAGTGCTTGAGTCTTAGATCACATTTTCTCCCCTATCTCTAATATATAAATCATTTGATATTAGAGATACCAAATTTGATTAAAATATACCGCGAAAAATAGACTTGAAAATCTTTGGGAGAAAAATGTGTCTAACTAGCATGAATTATTTGGAATGCTCCCCCTCAAAAGTTGATCCAATTTAAAATTCATTGTGAGGATGTCATCCACATTTCTACTTTTTAGGGTAGGAGTTGTTGAACACATAATTTTTGAAAGATTTTGAATAATCATTGAAAAATTCTTGAAAAAATTGTGTTCAACGCTTTTTGAAAAACTCCATTTCTTTTTTGGCAAATAGGTTTTTCTAAAGCATAAACTTGAGTTCATAGACATTGAATGTCATGAAAAATCCACTCAAGTGTAAGAAATTTTCTCTTCTTTTGTTGAGGGTAAGGGCAATAAAGCGTACACTCCCCCGTGAATATAGATCCGGGTTGCAATCTGAAAGTTATTACAAGCCATTGTGTTGAGCTCAAAACTTTGAATGTTTAGTTAAGCTCAAAATATTTATGGTTGCCATTTCCTAGGTTGCTGGGAAGGGATCCTAGGTTTTGGTTGACTACCATTAGGAGTGTGTTGAACTCTAGCGGTTGTTGGTGCACTAGGTTTTGAATACACGGTGTTTTCTTTCTAAATCTTCCCTTTTTGATTAGCATCCTCTGGGGTTGTTGGTATGAACTAAGTCATTTGAACCTACAAATTCCTTTGTGGACACAAATGTCACACGCTTGGGGGTATTCCTAGAAGTTCTAGGTACATTCACATGGGTAGGTTTAGCAATAGTGTTCTTTCTAAATGGAGGTACATAGGGTGATATGGATGGTTTTAGAACACTTGGTTGCACATTAGTCTTAGGGGGTAACCTAGATTTACATGAGAAGAATTGGAGAAAGGAGTCAGTTTTCCTAAGATAGATGGCTTTGGATCATTGTAGGAATTGGGTTGTCGAACAACAGGTTTCACAACTTTAGGTTCCATAATTTTCCCACCCATTTTGGCAACGAGTTTCTTTAACTCTTCCATTGTTATGTCCTTTTCTTGCATCTGAGCTTTCTAGTCTGTAATTTCCATACTCTATTCGTTCATTTCTCGACACGAGGCGGAAAGTTTTACGTGTAAGTTATTATCATTTAGACCTTTTCCGACTTTGTCTTGCAAAGCAATTTCAAGAGAATGACAATGTTTTTGAAGGAAATCACATCGGTGTTGAATTAACACAAAAGCCTTTTGATCAACATTATCTTTGTGTTTCGAAAGTTCAGTTTCAAGACGCTCACACTCTTTGGTCTTATCAAGATATTTGCATGCAACGTAATAATATTCATCACTATCTGCACAAGATGTGAGAGCAACACACAAAATATTTTTAGAGAGACATTCTTGCAAGAATAGATTATATGTTATAGAAAACTCGTCTCTTTCAGGTTGATGGTCGTAAATTTCTTTTTCAAGAGATTCCACATATTTCAAATCGTTAAACATTTCTTGCTCTATTAACGTTTCAAATTCCAAAGCATGTTTCTTTATTCTTTCCGCAAGCAGAATCAAAATAGTTTTCACAAGCACAATTATATCGTGAGGAACTTCTTTATCGCCTTTCAAAATTTCACGTTTTTTCCAGTCATCTTCAACAACCTTTTTGAAATTTTCAATGTTACTCTTAAGAATACTAAGTGCTTTGTTACTCTTGCTGATAGAAGCTTGATGCGGCAAGTATCTAACATATTTTTAAACATTAGTTTTCTTAGTGGCAGAAACTTGTTTCCATTTAATTCTTATTTGTTCACATTCAAAAAATATTTGCTCACGAGACTTTTGTGTTTGTAGTTTGAAAACACCATAAAGACTGTTTTCATAAGCATAATTATATGGTTTAACAAATTCTTTATTAACTTTTGATCTACTCTCTTCTTCCAAATCATTTGTCTTTTCACTATCGGGGCTAACAAAAAGGTAATCAAGATCGATCCATTGGGACTCATCAAGATATAGGTGTTGGTTCTCAGATTGAGCTTGCTCAAGGTACTTAGGATTTGAAAAACTAGGTTTACCCTTGAAAACGAATGAGGTGCCAACATTCTCATGGTTTGAACTGATTGATTTGTTTTATAAACAATTTTCTTATAAAAATCAATTTGAGTTTCAAGTTCCACCAATTTGTCGACGTCTTTCGCTTGTCTAGTTTTGAACTCCTTTTCCAATTATTCAACCACTGTGTTCTTTTCATTAGAAAGTTTAGTTTTATCCTCTTGAAAAAAACTGTTCACTTAAGTTAGCTCATTCACTTTAGTGGTAGCAAGATACGTTTTATGACTTCGGTACTTAAAGAGGTGTTATGATTATGATTCTCTTGTTCCAAAAGCTTAAGAGATTCGTTTTATTTCTTTTCAAAATCGTCATTTTTCTTATCAATTAAATACCCTTTGTACCCCTCAATCTCGTTGGTCTTTTGAAGAAGCTGAGCTCGATAACTATCAATGGTCTCACTAGATTTTATTAGAGCAACTTTGTGTTCTTCAAAATTTTGAGTGAGTGTAGCGTTTGCCTTTTTAATTGCTTTTGGGTCTTTCTAGTTTCTTTGACATATTTTTGTAAAGTAGCAATTAAATTGGCATGTGCAATACCCTCCTCATCATCATACTCATTTGCATGTTGATCATCCTTAGACTCATTATTGCACATATCTGATGAATCGGGTGTGGTAGTGCTATCAACCTTTTCCGTCATACATGTGTCTATAAAGCTTTGAGTTTGATCACAATGCTCATGTGTATTAGCATTAGCAAACATGTTATATTCATCATTGTGTACCTCTTCCAATGGGTTAGAGTCGCAGACAGGGCCATTATCATAGGAAGGTGTATTGCTGATGACAGTCTCAGAACTGATGCCTTGTGTGCCAGTGATGCTGCTTTCTTTCCCATGTATGGTATGATCATTCTACATACCATGCTTTGTGTTCCGTGATGTGCAGCTTTCATTACATGACCCGATATTGTACCACCACTTGCCTTTAACCTTTTGTCTATCTCTTCTTCATGAACTATTATTTTGTTGACATAGGTTGCATTGAATTTGATATTCTGGGTGATCAAATCTTTGTAGGAGAGAGCATCCAATCCATTATGCCTTTTGAAGCACTCCTTTGTTCTTGGAGACTCGAAGAATTCAAATTTAAATTGAATTGCAAGTGTTGTCTTAAGTTCAGTTAAAGTGGTCCGACATTCACTACAAATGAGTCTTTGTTTGAAAATATGTGTGGCAAGTGTATCCATGGTTTGGGTGAATGTTCTTGTGAAAGTGCTAGTGGATTCACCTAAGACTTGCAAAACTTGTGTGAGGGACTCAAAAGACAACTGAAGACCTTTAATACCGTTCATTGAACTTGCTCTCATGATACGAGTCCACTCTTGTAGTCGGTCCATATCGAGGTCTGTTACGTTTGAACTCACAACATTCGTATTAATCTTTTCCATGATGATCGTTTTCTTTGTTGATGAAGTGACTTTGGAACTTAAGTAGATATGGTGTAATAAGGTTGTGGTTTAAATTCCGAAAATTAAGATTTTTCCACAGTCCGACAACAAATTTTCCAGTCCGATACAACAGTAAACCGAAAAAAATTTGTAATCGCCAAATTTTAAAATCGAGTTAGAAATAGCCAAAAACTAGTGTGGAAAAAATTTGAATTTAGTTGACATAAAATTTTTAACTCGTTTATTCTTTTTCTTTTTTTTGGAAACAATATTCCGAAACTAGTCTAGATACTGGCTAAGTGTAAAAATGACTCGAACAAAAATCTCGACAAACAAAGATCTCGGAATATGAAACACAAGATTTCGGAATAAATATAATTTAAGAATCTGAAACTTCAATGATTTCGGAATCCAACTCTAACCAAGAATCCGGAATCCTAAAATTCGGAATATAAGAATCCGGAATACAAGAATTCGAAATACACAAGTACAGAATCTGTAATCCAAAACCCTTATAATTTCGGAATCCAATCACCAAATCCGAAATCCCAAATCCGGAATACAATCTTCACCAATTAAATAAAGATTTTGGAATTTCCTTTTATCAAATCCGGAATATGCACCAAATCCGGAATATTCTCCAAATCTGGAATATTCTCCAAATCCGGAATATGCACCAAATCAAGAATATTCACCAAATCTAGAATATTCTCCAAATCCGGAATATCAAATCTTGTCTTGGATTCGGAAGTTTTACAAAACTCTAATTCAGAATAGAAAACACTCACAGATTCCGAATACACGCTGGTCTAGGATTCTATTCGGATGTTTCTTCTTGGCTCAATTCGGAATAGAGAGGGAGTCACCAATTCGGAATCTTGCCCAAAAGAAAAAATGTCGGACAATAAGAAAAACGAGATCTTTACCAAAAATCGAGCCAAACGCCCCAAAATCTTACGTTTTTAACCAAAATCACTACCCCAAGTCCCTACCACAACTATGTATGAGATTGTTATGAAGATTTAGAGCTCGAAAACACAAAAAAAATTGAGACGAGATGATTTGATGATAAAATCACACGAATGAAAATCAATAACCACAAACCAAACACTAATCTGTCCCGTGGCGAATGATACCAATTGTTTCTCCCATTTTAATCACTTTACCATGGTTAGATTATAAGAAATAAAGATGAAAATAGATGAATTCTAGAGAGAGAAAGTAGAGAGAAAAGAGAGAGATGTTTTAAACTTGTGAAGGATTAGATTAAACAAAAATGAAATCACCAACCCTTCCTAACATGCTAGGTAGGTCTTATATATTCGGGCTTACATGTAGCCTTAATGGACTATATTGTTTGATGGGCCGGGCTTGAATAAAATGCTTAGTACCTTGAAAGAGGCCTTTTAAGCTAGCCATCAAGCCCGTATTACACGAATATTCTACTACCTATTACAGCGTTCTAATAATCTATACATTATAAACCTGTGACCGATCATTATTGTTTGACTCCATATTTTGAGGCAAAGAACTTCCTTTTAGGAGGTCGAGGTACACCACTTGGTATGTGTGTACGCGCGCGAGTGCGCATACAACTAAAAACCAAGGAGTAAAAGGATTGCCATTGATGACTTTGAAAGGGGAGGGATTACCCCAATCGAGGTTCGATATCAAAAAGTTACAAAAAATATATACGTAATACTACTTGGGTGGCATACCACTTACTACTATCACCTTCAAAAGAATCACAAGGGAGCGGAGGAACGAGTCGGCGCGAAGCCTTCTCCTTTCGAATATGAAATACACTCTACTTATACCCCCCACACAGTAAGTTCTCAATCTAGATCAAATAGCTCGTAGTATTTATCTATTGTTCATTAATTAACTTTGATCGCTACACGTGAAAAGCACTGGAATGTCACTAATCACGGTGTATTGCAAAAGCAATGCTTATGGAGATTGATGAATCCTATAGATTCGGATCTTTAAGCTGCTAGGCATGATTATCATTCATATAATTTAACATAGCGGAATTAGAACAATAATCATGAACAAGGTGTTGTGAACAAAATGAATTTTTCCCAAACGTTACTTTTATTATTAAACACAAATAACATCTAGACGTGTATACATTGAATCCCACGTCTAGACACACGAATTGCTTGTAGGTTACATTGTGAATGATTGTTATAATAAAACCTACGGTCTGGCATTCTTTATATAATAGAATGACCAGACGTTTACAAAGAAAACTAGATAAAACCAAATCTTCTAAATATATCTTAATATATTTTCTACAAGTTTGTCCACCAGCTTGTAGAATCTTCTTTTGTCAGATTTAGTCCTTGTCTTTTAGTTTTGACACATCAACTTAATAATTCAACCCAACAATCTTCCCCTAGTTGATGATGTCAAAACACTTCCACTTAAGCGTGAATCCTTTGTATGTAGTACATGCTCCAAGAAGCTTCCCCTTAAGTATAGCACATATTCTTCCCCTTTTTTGACATGATCAAATAGGGAACCATGAAATAGTATGCAATCTTGAAGATTCTCCAAAAGTAGCTCTTTGTAATGACTTTGAAGAAAAATAACTATAATATTCTTGATGTAGAAGTAGAATAACCCAAACATGTGTTCTATGTCTTGCATTATCCATGTGACGTCGAACTTATATGACACAGAAAATATAAGTAGACCTCGATCTCTTTGTCAAAATCCTCATACTTTGTGAGACATTGAGCAAGATAATGTAACTCCTTCAAGTGATAGCAAGGTATCTAGTTGCTAGATTTGACAAGTCTTCGTCACCAAACATTTAAAGCACGAACAAGTTATCATCAAAGTGAATGGCTATTGACTTTAAAGATATGATAAAACACAAACTCGCGAAAATCTACTTCAAGCATCAAGTTTACCATAAGAATTCTTCCCCTTAATCATATACTTCTTCTAAGAAAAATATCCGAGCCATAAATATCAAAACGATATTCTGAATAAAATAGAGATTCCATGTACCTTCGTGTATAAATACCTCGTTTTGTGTGCCAAAACCGAATCAAAATACCAAACAGTAGCTTTTCTTCCTTTATCCGAGATCCTTCACTGTCCAAGATCCCATCACTATGTGTTAACATATCGCTGACAACGCGTCATTCTGTCAACGCTTCTGTCAGCTTTTGACTTATTCCTATCAACGTCTACTTCTATCAGCGGCTGACCTACACTCGTCAGCGTCTCGATTACAAACGTCAGTGAATAAACTACACGTGTCAGCGTGTAACATATACTCTATCAGCAGATGAAATCTATGTGTCAGCGTCGAACTTTAATACTCGTCAACGGCTTAACTCAGCCTCGACACAGCCTCTGACCACTTTGCACTTTGATTGGTACACGAATATAATAAACCAATTTGAAACAAGTACCAAAGTGAACCAATATTTAAACATATATCGTAATACTTACTTTATATCCTTGGTCCACAACATGATCTTCTTCCATCCAGCATGTACTTGCGTTACAGTATTCTGTTACTATAAAACAATCCTATTATTCTTTTGGCAGCCAATTTGAATGGACCACGAATCAAACACAACAGCCCATATACATGTAAGATATCACGTTTGCTAACTGCTGCTCTTTCCCACGTGATGTAGACTTTCCATTTGTGGCTTCCTTAATTCCCACAGCAAATAACTAATGAATATCTTATACTCTTTTTGCAATCACGTGACACCATATACTTTCTTTTGCTACTTCCAATATACAATCACTATTATCCACATGAACAGCAACAATACAAAACTCTTTCATTCGTACCTTTTTCTCTATACCAGGTGAAGCAAAAATCAAACATTACGTCGCAATCAACTTTTCTAGGACCACAACAGCTATACTTGAACAATATTCATCAACCATACAATCAAGATCTGCTACTCTGTTCACAGTACGACCAAACAAAGCTTTACATCATGTACGAACAACAACCTGTTTGAGAATTTTGTGCAAACACTGATCGACACACAACGCTTTGGTTCATCAAAGCTTCAACCCTGATTTAGGGTTTTGGATCAAACCCTAACACTTTAACAGCTTTAAAACGAATTACTGCTTCTTCTTTTCTTATATAACAAACACAAAAACACTCTTTTCTGCTTTCAAAGTCGATCTAGGGTTTCTGAAAACCCTAGTTCATGATTTTATGTAAAAAAAAGCATTATTGAAAATCACATTCTGCAACGAACTTCGACTTGGAATAACTTTTTCATGAAAGCTCAGATCGAAGATCCCTTCGGTGTGATCCTAGACACAAGTTCCAAGAATCTACAGCAAAAATTTCATGATGATCCAACGGTTAACGAAGGAAAAATCGCGTTTTTACTAAAGCTGTCCACAGAAAAACTGCACGTAATCACTTATTCTGTTGCTGACTTCGACGCGCTATAACGTTTTCTTGGGGACTGATCTTGACAATCCCTATGTTGGATATCTAGATATATGTGTGTAGAACACACACAAAAGTTTTCGTGGCGACCCAACGGTTCAATAAAAAGTTGCCCTTCACAACACTGCTGCACACACAAAACTTGCATAAAAACCCTAGACGGGTTTTTCTTCGTTTTCACTAAGAACGAACACCTCGTTGATCCTAGTATCGAGAGCCACCCGTTCTTATACCAATTGATGAATCCTATAGATTCGGATCTTTAAGCTGCTAGGCATGATTATCATTCATATGATTTAACATAGCGGAATTAGAACAATAATCATGAATAAGGTGTTGTGGACAAGATGAATTTTTCCCAAACGTTACTTATAAATAACATCTAGACGTGTATACATTGAATCCCACGTCTAGACACACGAATTGCTTGTAGGTTACATTGTGAATGATTGTTATAATAAAACCTACGGTCTGGCATTCTTTATATAATAGAATGACCAGACTTTTACAAAGGAAACTAGATAAAACCAAATCTTCTAAATATATCTTACTATATTTTCTACAAGTTTGTCCACCAGCTTGTAGAATCTTCTTTTGTCAGATTTAGTCTTTGTCTTTTAGCTTTGACACATCAACTAAATAATTTGACCCAACAGAGATACGTGTGTTAAGTTTCGTATCTACGTATACGTAATATATACAATATAGTATAAAGAAAATATTTTTTTATTTTTTTATTTTTTTTAAAGAAGATATATTCACAAGAAAAAGATGAGAGAAACAAAATAAGAAAAATAATATGTATAGTAGTACTTAATAGTTTTTGTGTAAGACATTAGGAAAAGTGTTACTTTTTTAATTTTTTTTGTGCAAGTCTTGGGAAAGAAATGTTTTTTGTGATTTTTTAATTTTTTTGTATTTTTACAAAAAAGTTACAAAAAATATATACGTAATACTACTTGGGTGGCACACCACTTACTACTATCACCTTCAAAAGAATCACAAAGGAGCGGAGGAACGAGTCGGCGCGAAGCACTTAAGAGCCTTCTCCTTTCGAATGTGAAATACACTCTACTTATACCCCCCATACAGTGAGTTCTCAATCTAGATCAAATAGCTCGTAGTATTTATCTATTGTTCCTTAATTAACTTTGATCGCTACACGTGAAAAGCACCGGAACGCCACTAATCACAGTGTATTTAAAAAGAAATACTTATGGAGATATGTGTGTTAAGGTTCGTATCTACGTATACGTAATATATACAATATAGTAAAAAGAAAATATTTTTTATTTTTTTATTTCTTTAAAAGAAGATGTATTCACAAGAAAAAGATGAGAGAAACGAAATAATAAGTATAGTAGTACTTAATAGTTTTTGTGTAAGACTTTAGGAAAAGTGTTACTTTTTCTATTTTTTTGTGTGCAAGTCTTAGGAAAGAAATCTTTTTTGTGATTTTTTAATTTTTTTTTGTATTTTTATGTTTTTGATTTTTTTTGTCTTTTTGATTTTTTTAACATGAAAAATAACGTTCAAAAGTGAATGGATCCCAAAATCCAAATCGTCTCACGAAAAATCGTCAATCGTATCGAAATCGAAGCGGCAGCGACGCTAATTTAATATTCGTTTATTAGTATAATCGTCTTTCCTCGAATCAACTCGAATATGGATTTCCAATTTAACAATGAGATTTATCGTTTTTGGTTCAGTAAAGGATATTTGGTATTTATGTCTAATTCACAAAGCACGTAAAAAGAGTAAAAATAATAGCTACTACGTATATGTAATTACTCTAAAAACAAAGTGCACGTACCACAAGTTTAACACAAAGTACAAGTATTTAATGCACAAGTATGAAAAATAAAATGTAAATTCAATTAAAGAAAATGCAAAATCTAAAAACACCCTACCAAAGGATTTAAAATTGATTTTTATATTTTTTATAATTTTTTATTAAAACTATTTTTATTTTTTTATTTTGGAAAATGAAATTTAATTTTTAATACTAATATAAACCGGTTTCAAAACTTGTATAAGCCCAGTCTAATCCGAATCAAAATCCACAAGCCCAATGTAGCTAAACCGGCCCAAAGTGTTCACCCAACTCAGGAACTTTTTGGGCTAAAAATGTAAAAGAATGAAAGTTAAAAACTAAAGTGCAATTAGCTAATCTTTCAATAAAAGAAATAAGAAGATAAAAGAAGGGCTTAAGTGCAAGTATTAGACTTGTAATAAGCTAAAAGCGGGCACAAAGTAAAATAAGCTAGAACAGGTTTATTAATGGACCAAATTCCAAAATTCTTTTTGCAAAATGTTACAAATCGAAAATAAGCTAGTCAAAACTGAAATCAGCTTCTGAAATAAGCTAAAACTCTCAAACGTATTTTTCAATAAGCACTTTTTATGAAAACAACTTATCTACTCAAGCTTATGACCTAAAAAGTTCAAGATCTACTTATTAGATGAGATTATCGACGAAATATGAGCTAGAATCTTATAAGGTACTCTAGATAAGCAAATAAGCTATAGTTGACCAAAATTAGCTTATGTTGACCACGTTGACTTTTTGACTTTAAGCTATAAGCTTCAAATCTTTTATAATCAATGTTAAGATGATAATAAGCAAGTTTTGTGAAGAAATTAAGCTAGAAAATACCTAGATAAGCTATATTGAAAAGTAATAAGCTAACAGTAGATAAAATGGATGAACAACTGATTTCTAGTGCAAATTCTAGCTTATTGAGTGATTATATTGAAAAGCTGACAACTAGAAACTTGTATTCTAACTGATAGGCTATCTAGAACACCAAAACACACACCTAACTCTAATTAATGACGATCTTATTAAGCTTGAAAAGTGACTGTTTAACAAGTTTTATGACAGAATGATCTAAAAACACTTAACACATAAGATCCTTTTTTACTTTGAAATGAACCAAAACTTTGACTAAAATGAGGCTTCTAAAAGGAGACTAAAATGATGCAATAACACTCATAAACCAGAACTCAAACACAAAGGCTATGGACGATGATCCAAACAGTACTTAAAGATCTTTTAAGGAAATTTAACAAGGTAACTACTAGATCTAGACACTACTACAAAACATGCCATAGAAACTGGTCAAAATGGTTTATGAAAAGTGGTTTTTGAACCACTCTCCAAGGGGGGGGGGTATCTCCTTGATCGATACATATGAAAACCGGTTATGCAACCAGTCTTTATTATAAGAATCAACACCGGTTCTCTTCATAAGAATGAGTCTCCATAATAAACTAGACACATTTTTTATTTAAAATAGAGACTGGTTCTCCAGCAACATGTTTTTTAGAAAAATCCAACCTATCTTTATATGTAGTAAAAAAAGGTTTTATCCCAAAACCTGTCTTTTTTTAACATATTTAAAAAAAAGCAGTTAAAGCATTTTGGAATTCTTTTATAAATTCCAAAATTTACAAATTTGACCCACCAAAATAAAGAAATACAAATACATCAAATATATATAATTTGATTTTGATGGACCATAATTGTCAAAACTATTATGTCAATCTTTCAATTTAGCTTAACATAAATAAAATAAACGTTCAAATCAAATAAAGGTACGAGAATTCAACAAATAACTATAAAGAAAACCACTAGAATTCAATCTAATTATCTAGGTTTAATCTCTGCATAATGTAAACCATTCTCCAATGATCGCTTTTAACTCTTTGTTGTCCAAGAAACGCTCGTTACTCCAAGGTACCTGTAAGTAATATAATGAAATGTAAATGTCAGCAAAAGAAACACTTAAATCTTATTATCGGGACTTCAAATCAAAAAGGCAGGCATTAATCTACTTGAAAGGTTGAATGGGGGACTGGGCAATATGGAGAGGCGTGTAAAATAAATTGATCAATAATCAAGCATAGAAGCGAAGGTGGTCACTACATACAAGTAAAACTCTTCACTGCATACAAGTGGGTTGGGCTTCTATTTGCAAACCTAAACTATCTACTAAGACTACCAAAACAATCATATCATGATCAACAAGTATTTTCTAACAGTCAGCAAATTATGTAAGTGTGATACAAATCAAGGAATTAAAATAGATTGAAGACAAATTGCTAGCTATTTAAAAAGGATTTACTATGTTCTGGAAGTCCTCATTTTGATATTTGATCATGAAATCATGCATCCATTTCATCACGTAGTATCCACACTCCCAATCATAAGGTTGACGATTTACAGCGGGGAATTGCCACTTCAGACTACCAACGACCCTAAAAAGAAAATAATAGTGTGTAACTAAAAATTTGTAAATACAAATGTCAATACTAAAAAACTTTAAGATAATACTTACGACTCCACAAGTCTAGTGAGCCTATAAGTTCCCTCTTTCTTATTTGAATACCTAGAAGAATTGAAAAGAAATCTCATTCCATGTTTGGGGCATATTATGTAGAGTATCCAATGCTCGCTACATTTTTATACACGTTTTAGTAAAAAGAAAAAACAATACTACATGGACAATATTAAAATGATAATTAAGATGGTAAGATATGGTACCCTTGTAGATAAGGTGTAAGATAAAACTCGTAACCCATCAACGCTTGACTTAGGTAATCAATGGTAGCCTTCCTTTCATATAAGCAAGCATTCGACATAATCATTCCTGGGTACAATTGTTCTTGGAGGAATGCCCCTTAAGATGATGGAGTAACCTAATTTGAACATACAAGATGTACAAACATAAATGTATGTGAAATTGAGTATTTGTAAGTTCGTTTAATCTCGATTCTTGACAAATTGAAAGGCCTAAAAATATCGAGCTTTAAATTGTTCTTGGTTGTTAAGGGTATTTGTATTTCTATGTCTATTTCAATCAACATGTGAAAAGATGAAAATATTAAGGCTACGTATCCGTAAAACAAAGTGCAAGTACCAAATACTATTCATAAAGTACAACAATCTATTGCATGAACGTAAAATGCTTGAAATGTAAACTAAATGATAGTATAAGGACTGAAATGTAAAATCAGGAACTAAAAGGACCAAATATGAAAATGTAACAAACTAGTTAACCAACTTAACAAATTTCCAAAACTCCTAACTGAATTTGTAACAACTTAAAATCCAGGGACTACTATTTGCAAAACCAAAAAAGTGTGAAAATTAGCACTGATTACAAACTATAGCAAAAACAAAGGACCAAATGGTAATTAAAATGAAACTTTTGTGAAAAACGGGTTATAAGACTCCAATAAGCTGGATAGAGCTTATTAATGAACCAAATTCAAAATGGTTTGTTGCAAACTGCTTAAAAGGTAAAATGAGCTAGCCCAGTAACAGGAAATTGCTTAAAAGCTTGTAAATCTCAAGTTAGCTTATCTTAATAAGCCAAGAATAAGCCCATTTGAAAACTAGTCAACCACAATTTGATTTTCTTGCAAAAACTGATTAATCAACTATCAAAAAGATTGGAATGTCTTTTAGAATTGAAAATCATCAACTATATAAGCCAGAATTTTGAATAAGTTAAAATTGGCTTATTTGACCAAATTTGACCAAAAATCCAAAAAGCTGAAAACCTCAAAATCCACTCAAGACATGTTGGCAAATTGATTTATGAAAGAAAATTGGGAAGTTTATGAAGTAGATTTTAAGATATAGCAAAACAGTATGGACCTTGTTACAGAAACTGAATATTGCTTAAGTTCTTATCAAAAAGCTGATTTCTCACTCAAAATGATAAACTGTATTGTTTCCTTATGAACACTAAAACTTAAGATGTAATAACTGGGTTTTACTTAGTTATGAAAGTCCGTAAAACCCGACCTTTTCGAATTGATCACGGTTGAAAGTGCGACTCAGTCGTTCTTGGTGGAAAATAAATAGGGTTTGATTATCTATTTTAAGCTAAAAGTGAAAATTGTCATTGCGTAAATAAGTAAAAATGAAAGCTTTAAAATATTAAGACTAAAATTAAATACTCTAAAAATTGAAAAGTAAATGATGAAAACTTATAAAAATGTGAACTTTAGAAAAATAAACTAAAATAAGACGAGTTAGAATAATGCTAAGTAAAAAGGCGGGAAAAAATAAAGTTGAAATTAAAAACTAGAAATAACAAAACCTTATCCGGAATACTCAATTTGCAGGCTTATCCGGAATGTGGAACAATGGTGTTATCCGGAATACATGAAATGAAGGTTATCCGGAATGTTGGTAGAATAGGCTTATCCGGAATTGGAGAAACTTGCTATCCGGAATGTTGAAATCTACAGCTTATCCGGAATGTATATCCGGAATAAAAATATGCACCTTATCCGGAATCTTATCCGGAATTCATACTTCGAAAGCTTATGCGGAATAAACAACTATCCGGAATCCAAATTTAAAGACTTATCCGGAATGTGCGACTTCGAAGGCTTATCCGGAATCCACAACAATTGCTTATCCGGAATTTACATTAAACCACTATCCGGAATCTTGTACTTTAAGCCTTTATCCGGAATAAATAAAAGGGGAGCTTATCCAGAATTTTGAACATGAATGCTTATACGGATTATACAATTATCCGGAATCCAACATTTGAAGACATATCCGGAATAAAGAAATAAGCTATATCCGGAATATAGGGGTTTTAAGAAACTCGGATTAAACAAAAACTTAAACAAATAAGCAAATCTAAAATAAGCACTTACCAAAACTTAACCCAAAAAGATTTTTAAGAAAAACTAATAAGCCACAAATTAAAAACTTTTAAAACACTAAATAAGCTAGATATTGAAAATCAACTTTTTATCAAAATATTAAACTTATCAAAATCAACTTATTTTTAAGAACTATTAATCATAAAAATTAAGAAAATAAGCACTATGATCTAAAAACTTATAAAATCACCAATTCAATAAGCTCAATCAAATAAGCTACACAATCAAATCGTCAACAAAACTAAAATTAACTACATGATTATCAAGATTTAAAAGATTAAGAAAGGTAGAATGAGAATTAAGAAAAATGCTTGATTTAATTAAAGATTAAGATCAAAAGATTACAAGATTAATGTTTTATAAACTTGAAAAACTAGAGAGAAGGAAATTAAAAACACACTTAAAAATTAAAATTAAACTAAAAACTAACTACAAACTAACTAACACCCTCTTAATGACATATTAGGAGGGTATTTATAGGAGGTGGGGAGGTTAAGTGTTTATGCTTCCTTCTTTATTTCTTCTCGTCTCGACTCGATTTAATTTCTTTGTCTTTTTCGACGTTGTCTCGGGATTTGTCGACATAAGTTGAACTCGTCTTATAATATTCATATATAATTAGACTTGAGTTCTTCGACTTCATTAAACTTCCGTCTTTAGACTTTTTCTTCGATAAATCTTCAGAATAGGCCTTGGACTTCCATTCTTTATGCACTCTCGATCTTTTGACTTCGTCTTTTGTCTTTTTCTTCGATAAAAGCCCGTGATAGCCCGTGTTTTCTTCCTTTTTCATATTTTTATCCTGAAACACAATAAAAACACAAACCACGCATAATTACGACTTTTACGACATAAAATACACGGTTTGGTCTTGTTATTATTGGAAATAAGTGGTAAAAGGATAAGTGTTTTCACACTTATTAAATCCCCTACACTTGACCATTCCAATGCCCTCATGCAATGCATTAATTTCGAAGCACGGTTTACATTTCTCATCATAAATAACCCACCTTGCCCTTTATTAAATAGTAAACACTAAGGAAACTAAAAGAACAAAACAAATAAGAAATCAAAGACTTACATTGGGTTTTTTGTTGTCATGAATGTTTATCATCCTCAAGTTTCACGTTCCCCATACCAAGCTTAAAAACGAGATCATTGTTATTATAAGTTAGCAAACTAAAACAAACTCATGTGGGCCAATTATTCACTTAGACTCCCTTATTCCTAGGTGTATCTCTTATATTTTATTGTTTTCTTGAATGATCACGAGGATGCATTGTTTGACTTATTTCGATAGTTATTTATGCTGAAAATAAAGTGGGACGATTTAATCAATAGTTAGCTAAAGGATAAAATCTTTTAAAACTGCTTCTCGGGACCTCATAAAGTTCATATCTTGGCATAACTCGCTTCACGATTTGAGACCTTTCTCGGACCGATATTTGGCAGCGACTTCATACTTCAAATCTTTGAGAGACGTTCTTGAAATTATGGTCTTCTCTTCATAATAGGAATTTCTTCATTTGAAGTTTTGAGAGATTCTTCATCTTTGGACCATGACTTCTTCATTTTTCTCCAATCTTTATTTTGGACTTTGATATACAACGATCCGCCTCCTTTTAGGACTTGGATCTATTTATCCTCATACCTTGTTAGGGCCTTTTTGGATAGACTTCTTCATGATCTTTAGGGGAGTTTTTGCTTTTCGTCGTGTGTCTCGATCCTTCATATTGATTTTTGATAAATGATTCTTCACATCACTTTTGGATCTTTAGCAACAAAATGTAGCCCTCATGTCTTGTTAGGACCTTTTCAGACTCGCCAATCTTCGCATCTCGCTTCAATAAGTTATGCCTTGGCTATGAACTCTAATTAATACCGAGCAACTTTTAAACGATCTTGTGCTAGAAGCTAAGTAACTTTTCAAATCGTACAACCTTATTTATTGCAAATATATTTATTAACAAGCGATGGGAGATTAGGCTTATAATCAACTCACATAAATTCACGAAAGAATACCAAACTTATAATTGAATCTATGATCTCTCTTTCTCCATAATTTAAAATCTCAAGGAATGAGACTCGTGGATGCTTAGCCAATTAAATCAAAGTTTTGGGTTTTCGAGTCATCTATAGGATGTTGCAAACTCTTAGACTTTTTCAAGTTTAGAAATCGCATTTTAAAGTTCCCTTGATAAACGACTCTCTAGGATCAATTATAGGAACTTGCGAAAAGTTCTTGTTCTTAACCCGTGAGAGTTGAGACTTTCGTGTTTTAAAGTTCCCTATATAAAATCCTAGCAAAACTTGACTTAAACACGTTAAGGATACTAGCTAGAGTAAACTTAGATAAGTAAACTCGAGTTGAGTCAAAATATTCACGACTTTGAAAAATTTAAAACCACTTTATTAAACTTTTATTTTAGCAAGGAAAGTAAATAACGATAACAAAGGAAAATACTACTATACTACTAGGCCAAAATAGATTAAAAATTTTGAAAAATGTCAAAAAATTAGATTTTCCGGTTAAAATGAGGGCAAATTCATGGAAAAGACCACCTACTTCGATAGAAGTCGCCCCTACACTTGATATAAACATTTTCCTCAATGATTAAGCATGTGGGAGTAAACTCCCCTACACTTATGACATTGTGCACTTTGTTTAAATCTTGCTAAGGAAAGGAAAACTATAGCGATTTCAATGTGAACATATAAGATACGAAATATTGAATCACGAGAGTTTAGGATAGAACCAGGAAGATGGGTACACGGAATCACGGTTCATCAAAAGTCATCGAGAATGGATCTTTGAAGCTTTAATCCCTGCACATCATAAGAACCAAGAGAACAAACACATATGGGCTCCCCCCTACACTTATTATGAAAACGGTAAAGGATATATCAACGGGTTGCCTCCCGAGAAGCGCTTGTTTTTGTTAACCGAGTCACGAGCCTGACTCGACCCAGAACTAGTTCAAGGGAAACGTGGTGAGGGATGGAATCATCTCATGAGAGATGTCCTCACCAAAGTACAACTTCACTCGCTGGCCATTCACTTTGAAATTAGGCCCATTCGGCTGAGAAAGCTCAATGGTGCCATAGGGGAAGACTTTGGCGACGGTGAATGGACCAGACCAACGGATCTTCAGCTTGCCCGAGAAGATCTTCAACCGATAGTTAAAGAGTAAAACTGGATCACCAACGTGAAACTCTCGGTTCTTAATCCTAGCATCATGGATGATCTTGGTCTTCTCCTTGTAGATTAATGAGTTCTCATAAGCTTCATTCCTTAGTTCATTGAGCTCGTTGAGTTGAATCTTCCGAAGATCACCAGCTTTGTTGATGTCGAAGTTTGCCCACTTCAAGGCCCAGTACGCCTTATGTTCCAGCTCAATAGGGAGGTGGCATGCTTTCCCGTACACAAGACGATATGGAGTGCAACCAATCGGAGTCTTATATGCGGTACGGAAATCCCACAAAGCATCATCTAACTTATCAGCCCACGATGCACGATGCTCTCCCACAGTACGCTCAAGAATTCTCTTCAATCCACGGTTAGATTTCTCGGCTTGACCATTTGTTTGGGGATGATAAGCGGTGGAAAGACGGTGATTGACATCATACTTAGCCATGACTCTAGCAAATTGATCGTTGCAAAAATGAGTCCCGCGGTCACTGATGATAGCACGAGGAACACCGAATCGAGCAAAAAGTTGCTTCAGAAAGTTCACAACCACCCTCGCATCGTTCATAGGGAAAGCCTTAGCTTCAACCCATTTAGATACGTAGTCAACGGCTACGAGGATGTACTTGTTCCTTTTAGATGATGGAAATGGCCCCATAAAGTTGATGCCCCATACATCAAAGATTTCACATTCTTGTATGAAATTTTGAGACATCTCATCTTTATGTGTGATCTTGCCTTGGCGTTGGCAGGCATCACAATTTTTAACCATCTCGTGAGCGTCACGATAAATGGTGGGCCAATAGAATCCCGAGTCAAACACTTTCTTCGTGGTGTAGTTGGGACCAAAGTGACCACCGGTGGGTCCTTTATGGCAAGCTTCGAGAATGTCTAACGATGCGGGTCTATCAACACACCGACAAATAATCAGATCAGCACATTGTTTGAAGAGATAAGGGTCATCCCAAAAGTAAGTCTTAACATCTTTAAAGAACTTCTTCTTTTGTTGGGATGTTAACCCTTCGATGAGAATACCACCCGCTAAGTAGTTTGCAATGTCCACAAACCACGGGGTGTCATCAAGATTGGATTTGATAGACATTAAGGCCTCAAGGGGAAAAGAGTCATTGATCTCTTGATTCGGATGATCCCGTTGATAAGGATCCTCAAGTCTACTTAGATGATCCGTGGCTAGGTTTTCGGCTCCCTTCTTGTCACGAATTTCAATTTAAAAATCTTGAAGGAGCAAAACCCAACGAAGAAGTCTTGGCTTGGAATCTTGTTTAGTCAACAAGTACTTCAACGTGGAATGATCGGTGTACACGATTGTGGTTGAAAGAACAAGATAGGGGTGGAATTTCTCAAAAGCATACACTACAGCTAAAAGCTCTTTTTCGGTAGTGGTATAATGCAATTGAGCCCCCGTCATTGTCTTGCTAGCATAATGGATTGGTTGGAAGTGTTTGTTCACTCTTTGGCCCAAAACCGCTCCAATAGCAAAGTTGCTAGCATCACACATCAATTCAAAAGGTAGCTCCCAATTGGGGGTAACCAAGACCGTTGCCTTAGTTAGCTTGTCCTTAAGAAGATTGAAGGATTCAAGACCCTCTTTAGAAAAGATAAAAGGAGTATCTTTTTCCAAGAGGTGGGTCATCGGGCGAGCGATTAGAAGCCCGCATGACCAAGGAAAATTCTCACACCCTTCACAGTTGAAGGTGGAGGTAATTTGGCTATGACATTCTAATGAAATGATTTTGCTAGGTTCAATTGTTGTTCTCGGTATCTTAACGAATTGATTTCCGGCTTAAAGTACGACTCAGTTGTTTTTGGTGAAACAAATATTTTTGGTTGTTTTTAAAATAAAAGTGTGAAACTTTAAAGTAAAAGTGCAATTAAAGTAAATCTAAAACTAATTTAAAGTAAAGGGCGAGTATTTAAAAGCTTGACTGAAATTAAAAGGCAATTAAAGTAAATGACGCAAACTTAATACTATCTAAGGCAAACTTAAAACGCAACTAAAACTTAAACTAAGGCAAGGCTAAAATAAAGCTAAAGCAAGTAAACTTAAAGTGCGACTAATGAAAAAGGCGGGAAAAATAAAGTTTGAAATTAAAAATTAAAAACAGAAACTTAAAAACAAAAACTAAAACGAACCTGAATACAGCTCATTTGGAACAATCCTTCGTCCTATATAATCACTCATCCGGAATGTCACCTTCGTTCGGAATGATTCTTCTTCGCTTTGAATATTACCAAAATCCTTGATCCGGAACAAATTAATCTGAATATGTCACTTATCCAAAACAATCCTTCGTTCGGAACTTTACTGATTCGGAACTTTACTGAAAGAAATCCTTGATTCGGAAGTTTCTGCTTAACCCTTGAGTCGGAACTTTGGACTTGATCCGGAACTCTTCCGAATGAACCCTCCTGGTTCGGAACTTCTTATGCCAAATCCTTGACTCGAAACTTTGGTTCGGAAGACTTTGATTCGGAACTCTTCCGAATGAGTTGCTTGATTCAGAAGTTCTGCTTAAGCCTTGACTCGGAACTCTTCCGAGTGAGGCCCTCTGGTTCGGAACTTTTTGATGTTCCGAATGAACACCCTCTGGTTCTGAACTTTTGATCCGGAACTTCCTGATTCGGAAGTTTTCCTTGATCCGGAACTTCTTAATCCCAAGCCTTCGTTCGGAACTTCTTGGTTCGGAACTTTTGGTTCGGAACTTTTGAATGTTCTGAATGAAGCTCAAAGACTTTGGTTCGGAAGTTTTCCTTGTGAACAAAGAGTTGATCCGGAACTTTCCTGGGAATCACAGTAACAGAAACAAACACCCCCGAAGAACAGGGAATTACAGTAACACAAATCTAACCACAAATTAACCAAAATAAAACACAAGATTAAACCAAACTAATTAACAAAACATTCAATAATCATAAACAAACAATCTAAATCAATAAAACTAACAAATCTAACCACAATAATCAAAACCCACTTGGATCAAAATAAGAACATGAACATGAACAAAAACATAAAAATCAAAGATTCAGAAAGGTAGATAGGAGATTAACAAGATAAAGTAAAGATTGACAAGAATTAAATGGAAACTTACTTGAAATTAAATGAATTTAAGGTGCAAGACAAGGTAATTAAATTGACATGAAATTAAATGTGCATAAATTTAAAGTGGAAGAAATGGTTTGTCAAGCCACCCAACAAAATGAAAAGTGATTAAGGCTAATCTATATATAGGGGAGAATTAGAAAGCTTCCTCCCCTTCTTCATTTCTTCTTAATTGCGTCATTAGGTCCTTAAGCCTTTAATCTTCATTAATTGCACCATTAGTCCTTTATTCTTCTAATCTTCTTTAAACTTGGACTTTAATGACTTTTGGCTCGGGATTTCTTTGAACTCGTCTTTAAATTCTTCAATAAATTAGACTTGAGTTTCTCGGCTTTTGATAAACTTCCGTCTTTTGACTTTTTCTTCGATAAATCTTCAGAATTGGTCTTGGACTTCCGTTCTTTTTGCACTCTTGACTTCTCGACTTCATCTTTCATCTATTTCTTCAATAAAAGCCCGTGAATGCCCGTGTTTTATCCACTTTTCACCTTTTCGTCCTAAATCACAACAAAAACACAAACCACGCATAATTCCGACATAAAAGACATAAAATACACGTTTTGGCTCGGTTATTATTGTAATTAAGTGGTAAAAAGGATGGGTGTTTACATACCTATCAAATCCCCTACACTTGACCATTGCAATGTCCTCATGCAATGCATTAGTTACAAAGCACGTTTAAATTTTTCATCATAATCAATCCACGTTGGCCTTTATTAAAGAGATAGAAAACTATAAACATTCAAAGCAAAGAAATCAAAAACATACCTTGGGTTTTGGAAATGTTGTGAATAATCATCATCCTCAAGTTTTCACTTTCTCCAAACCAAGCTTAAAAACGAGATCATTGTTATTATAAGTTAATAGACTAACACGAATTCATGTGGGCCAGTTACTCACTTAGACCCCCTTATTCCTAGGTGTATCTCTTACATTTTATTTTTGTCTTGAATGATCACGAGGATGTATTTTCGACTTATTTCGATAGTTTATTAGGCAGAAAATAAAGTGACGATTTAATCAATAGTTAGCTAAAGGACAAAATCTTTTAAAACTGCTTCTCGGGGCCTCATAAAGTTCATATCTTGGCATAACTCGTTTCGCGATTTGAGACCTTTCTCGGATCGATATTTGGCAGCGACTTCATACTTCAAATCTTTGAGAGACGTTCATGAAATAATGGCCTTCTCTTCATAATTGGAATTTCTTCACTTGAACTTTTTGAGAGATTCATACTTGGACCACGACTTCTTCATTTTTCTCCAATCTTTATTTTTGATTTTGATATACAACGATCCGCCTCCTTTTTGGACTTGGATCTATTTATCCTCATACCTTGCTAGGGTCTTTTCGGATACACTTCTCCATGACTTTTGGGGAGTTTTTGCTTTTCGTCGTGTGTCTCGATCCTTCATATTGATTTTCGATAAATGATTCTTCACATCACTTGGGATCTTTAGCAACAAAATATAGCCCTCATGTCTTGTTAGGACCTTTTTGGACTCGACAATCTTCGCATCCCGCTTCAATAAGTTATGCCTTGGCTATGAACTCTAATCCAAACCGAGCAACTTTTAAACGATATTGGGCTAGAAGCTAAGTAACTTTTCAAATCGTACAGCTTTATTTATTAGCAGATAAATTATTAGCAAGCGATGGGAGAATAGGCTCATAATTAACTCACATAAATTCACGAAAGAATACCAAACTTATAATTAGCTCTATCATCTCTCGTTCTCCACAGTTTAAAATCTCAAGGAATGAGACTCGTGGATGCTTAGCCTATTAAATCAAAGTTTTGGGTTTTCGAGTCATCTATAGGATCTTGCAAATTCTTAGACTTTTTCAAGTTTAGAAATCGCATTTTAATGTTCCCTTGATAAACGACTCTCTAGGATCAATTATAGGAGCTTGCGAAAATTTCTTGTTCTTAACCCGTGAGAGTTAAGACTTTCGCGTTTTAAAGCTCCCTATATAAAAGCCTAGCAAAACTTGACTTAAACACGTTAAGGATACTAGCTAGAGTAACTTAGGCAAGTAAACTCGGGTTGAGTCAAAAGATTCATAACGTTTAAACATTAAAACCACTTTATTAAACATTTATTCTAGCAAAGAAAGAAAATAACTATACAAAGGGAGAAACTAATAGGCCAAAATAGATCAAAAATTTTGAAAAATGTCGAAACATTGATTTTCTGGTTAAAATGAGGACAGATACAAGGAAAAGACCACTTAACTTCGATAGAAGTCCCCCTACACTTAAGATAAACATTGTCCTCAATGTTTAAGCATGTGGGAGTAAACTCCCCTACACTTAGGACATTGTGCATGTTGTTTAAATCTTGCTAAGGAAAGGACAACTAAAGAGATTCCTATTTTAATATTGAGAAAATATAAAATAGTGAATCGAAAAGAGTTTAGGATAGAACCGGGAAGAAGTGGACACGGAATCACGGGTCGTCAAGAATCATCAAGAGTGTATCATTGAAGCTCGAATCCCTGATTAAGAAGAGAGGAAAGGAAAGCAAACCAACGGGTCTCCCCCCTACACTTATGGTAAAAACAAAGAAAAAGATAGATAGATAATTGGGTTGCCTCCCAAAAAGCGCTTGTTTTTGTTATCTGAGTCACGATCCTGACTCGTCCCCGAATTAAATGGTCCATAGGGAAACCTCTAATGTTATACCGGGATCAAAGACCTTGTCCTCGTTCCCGGAGGAATATAACAAAGGAGAGGCAGGAGGATAAGTCTTAAACGGTAGAAATGTCCTTTCAACGTACGAGAAGTATGTGAAATCTTGATCCTCGGGAGGTGGGGTGGGTATAGGATCACATTGTCATCCTCCAAAGACAATGGATGTGGACCAATTGGCAAAGCCGTAAGGTTATCAATCATAAAATGGTCATTGTCACCTCCCGGGTCAAAACACTCATCCTCATTTCCCGGAGAGGGAAATTGATACATCACCTGCTTGGGCGTGCATTCAGTAGGATGAGGGGGCAATATAGTAGGAGAAGTAAGAGAAGAATTACCTTCCACCTGCGATACCTTTCCAGTAGAGTCAGAACTCTCCACCTCTGCGATAGAAGGGGTCATGGCTATCAAAGTATGCTCATCAGTAACAAGATAGTCATAGCTATCAATGCCTTCAATCCTTTCGTCAAAGAGAGGATTCACCTCACTAGATATGTAATCGTCATCAAAATCAAATAAAGGGTTCGAATAAATCTTGAAAATTTCCTTCGGAACGTCTTCATCGGATAGTGACTCGTCATCACTAGAAGTAGAATCATCATCTTGATCGAAAAGAGGATTAGAGAAAACCATAGAATCCTTTTCCAAAGGTTGGTGGAAGGAACATCATCAGAAGAAAGTGCATCATACTCATCGTCATTGTCGGATGTCAACTCAGATTCACTTGGAATTGGGACAAGGTTATCAGCACTAGACGTATTGAATACGTCGGATTCCTTTGTAGGAATTGTGCTAATATCCTCATCCCTTAGGATGGTTGAATCCTTAGGCTCCGGCAAGTCAGGAGAAGGAATAGCATTCTCATTGGTCCAAGAAATAGGACTCTCATCGTCATCACTGTCATAATAATATGGAGGCACAAGCGGAGGAGCATAAGCATTAAAGTTATATACCTGCTCTTGGTGCTGATCCGCTTGCCATTTCTCCATCATCCTGTTGACGGCTTCTTGAACTTTTTGAAAGTTGTCAAAACGTGTGGCCAGTAGATCAGGAGGAAATGCACGACAGGGTTGAGGATTGACGGTGTGACGTGGGGGCTCACGGTTATAAACACTGGGATGATAGCACGGAACTTTCTCAAAGATCTTCGACGGATCAGAAGAAGAAGCATCGTGAGGGCCCCCACAAATATAGCACCACGGGTATGTTGAAAAACCCGGTGCGGCTTGAGGATAGGGATTGTCATAGACGGGAGAGGGTGGGAAAGTATTGTAAGAGTTGAAGTATGAATTTGTTGAATTGCAAAATGGACAAAATCCAAATTGTATATCGTCGATATCAAAACCACACCGCTCACAAGTACACCATTGACATGTTTGAAAACCATGCCATGGTCGCCCACACCGGCCGCAAGACTATGAAGAATTATAGAGAAGAGGGGTAAAGAAAAGAATTACAAATAATAGAGGATAAAGAGTAATATTTTTGGTGCAAAACTTTGAAAAAGAAATGCTTTTTATTATTTTTCAAATGTTTTTGGGGTTTTTGGAAAAATTTTGACACGAAAAATAACGTTCACAAGTGAACGGATCCCAAAAAGCAACGCGTCTCTCACAGAATACCGTTAATCTTTACGAAAAGAGCCGGCAGCGGCGCCATTTTAATGAAATGATTTTGCTAGGTTCAATTGTTGTTCTCGGTATCTTAACGAATTGATTTCCGGCTTAAAGTACGACTCAGTTGTTTTTGGTGAAACAAATATTTTTGGTTGTTTTTTAAATAAAAGTGTGAAACTTTAAAGTAAAAGTGCAATTAAAGTAAATCTAAAACTAATTTAAAGTAAAGGGCGAGTATTTAAAAGCTTGACTGAAATTAAAAGGCAATTAAAGTAAATGACGCAAACTTAAAACTATCTAAGGCAAACTTAAAACGTAACTAAAACTTAAACTAAGGCAAGGCTAAAATAAAGCTAAAGCAAGTAAACTTAAAGTGCGACTAATGAAAAAGGCAGGAAAAATAAAGTTTGAAATTAAAAATTAAAAACAGAAACATAAAAACAAAAACTAAAAAGAACCTGAATACAGCTCATTTGGAACAATCCTTCGTCCTGAACAATCACTCATCCGGAATGTCACCTTCGTTCGGAATGATTCTTCTTCGCTTGGAATATTACCAAAACCCTTGATCCGGAACAAACTATTCTGAATATGTCACTTATCCAAAACAATCCTTCGTTCGGAACTTTACTGATTCGGAACTTTACTGAAAGAAATCCTTGATTCGGAAGTTTCTGCTTAACCCTTGAGTCGGAACTTTGGACTTGATCCGGAACTCTTCCGAATGAACCCTCCTGGTTCGGAACTTCTTATGCCAAATCCTTGACTCGAAACTTTGGTTCGGAAGACTTTGATTCGGAACTCTTCCGAATGAGTTGCTTGATTCGGAAGTTCTGCTTAAGCCTTGATTCGGAACTCTTCCGAGTGAGGCCCTCTGGTTCGGAACTTTTTGATGTTCCGAATGAACACCCTCTGGTTCGGAACTTTTGATCCGGAACTTCCTGATTCGGAAGTTTTCCTTGATCCGGAACTTCTTAATCCCAAGCCTTCGTTCGGAACTTCTTGGTTCGGAACTTTTGGTTCGGAACTTTTGAATGTTCCGAATGAAGCTCAAAGACTTTGGTTCGGAAGTTTTCCTTGTGAACAAAGAGTTGATCCGGAACTTTCCTGGGAATCACAGTAACAGAAACAAACACCCCCGAAGAACAGGGAATTACAGTAACACAAATCTAACCACAAATTAACCAAAATAAAACACAAGATTAAACCAAACTAATTAACAAAACATTCAATAATCATAAACAAACAATCTAAATTAATAAAACTAACAAATCTAACCACAATAATCAAAACCCACTTGGATCAAAATAAGAACATGAACATGAACAAAAACATAAAAATCAAAGATTCAGAAAGGTAGATAGGAGATTAACAAGATAAAGTAAAGATTGACAAGAATTAAATGGAAACTTACTTGAAATTAAATGAATTTAAGGTGCAAGACAAGGTAATTAAATTGACATGAAATTAAATGTGCATAAATTTAAAGTGGAAGAAATGGTTTGTCAAGCCACCCAACAAAATGAAAAGTGATTAAGGCTAATCTATATATAGGGGAGGATTAGGAAGCTTCCTCCCCTTCTTCATTTCTTCTTAATTGCGTCATTAGGTCCTTAAGCCTTTAATCTTCATTAATTGCACCATTAGTCCTTTATTCTTCTAATATTCTTTAACTTGGACTTTAATGACTTTTGGCTCGGGATTTCTTTGAACTCGTATTTAAATTCTTCAATAAATTAGACTTGAGTTTCTCGGCTTTTGATAAACTTCCGTCTTTTGACTTTTTCTTCGATAAATCTTCAGAATTGGTCTTGGACTTCCGTTCTTTTTGCACTCTTGACTTCTCGACTTCATCTTTCATCTATTTCTTTAATAAAAGCCCGTGAATGCCCGTGTTTTATCCACTTTTCACCTTTTCGTCCTAAATCACAACAAAAACACAAACCATGCATAATTCCGACATAAAAGACATAAAATACACGTTTTGGCTCGGTTATTATTGTAATTAAGTGGTAAAAAGGATGGGTGTTTACACACCTATCAAATCCCCTACACTTGACCATTGCAATGTCCTCATGCAATGCATTAGTTACAAAGCACGTTTACATTTTTCATCATAATCAATCCACGTTGGCCTTTATTTAAGAGATAGAAAACTATAAACATTCAAAGCAAAGAAATCAAAAACATACCTTGGGTTTTGGAAATGTTGTGAATAATCATCATCCTCAAGTTTTCACTTTCTCCAAACCAAGCTTAAAAACGAGATCATTGTTATTATAAGCAATAATAGTCATTACCCGCTAGACGTTCAAGCATTTGGTCCATGAAAGGAAGGAGAAAATGATCCTTTCTCGTAGCATCATTGAGTTTGCGATAGTCTATACAAACTCTCCACCCAGTAACGAGACGAGTAGGAATCAACTCGTTGTTTTCATTGGGCACAACGGTGATTCCGCCTTTCTTAGACACACAATGGACGGGACTAACCCATGGTGAATCCGAGATAGGGTAGATCATTCCCGCATCAAGAAGTTTGATAACCTCTTTTTTTATAACGTCATGGATCTTGGGATTCACCCTTCTTTGGTTTTGAATAATGGGTTTAAAGTCGTCCTCCATGAGAATTTTATGTGTGTAAAAGTGAGGATCAATCCACGAATATCGGAGATTTTCCACGCAATCGCTTTCTTATTATTCTTCAGCACGGCGATAAATCGGTATTCTTCGTCTTCTTTCAAGTCCTTTGCGATGATGACGGGTGACTTCTTATTGTCGTCAAGGAACACGTATTCGAGATGAGACGGTAGGTCCTTAAGGTCTAAATCCGGAGGATTTTCGATGGAAGGCGTAGTCAAATTCGGTTCATCGATAGGGATATCCTTAGGAGATGGTGGAGAAATATGGTCCTCATTAAGAAGTTTCTCAATGGTATGAATGTCTTCATCCCAATTGGAGGGAGAATCGTCATATTGCAAGTCCACATCTCCCAAAGATGCTTCAAATTCTTTCAAAATGAAATCACTTTCTCCAAATGGAGTTAGTGATGGAGCAATAGAGGCAACGGTCTCAACAATGGGAAGAGAAGAGAAACACTTTTACAAGCGTCTTTGAAATGTTCTTCACAAGCCTCATCAAGAACGTCAATGAAATTAACGCTCTCGTTTGCAGAAGGCTGTTTAGAAAGTTTACCCATGTTGAAGACGATTTTATCGTCACCGACTCTCATGATTAATTCGCCCGCGGCTACATCAATGAGAGTGCGACCGGTCCTCAAGAATGGACGTCCAACGATTAATGGAACACGGGGGCCATCTCGTAGTCAACAACAAGAAAATCCGCCGAAACGGTGAATTTGTCGACACCGACGAAGACGTCTTCGGCTATCCCCACCGGATAAGCAACCGTACGGTTAGCTAATTCCAATGTCATTCATGTGGGGACTCGCTTGGGTAGAGATAATTGTTTCCAAACACTTAATGGCATTAATTTAATACTAGCACCTAGATCGGCTAGGGCCATACAATTCTCTACCCTTGGGAAGTTGCAAGGAATGAGAAAACGACCCGGATCACCAAGTTTGGTGGGTAATTTCCTTCAGAGCACTGCGGAGCAATTCTCGTTAAGTTGGGTCTGAGCGATATCAAGAAGTTTATCCTTATCACTGAGAAGATCTTTAAACATTTTAGAATATTTGGGCATGTGAGCGAGAGCCTCAGCAAAGGAGATATTGAAATTCGGTTGTTTAAACATTTTAAGAAAGTTAGAAACCTGAATATCATCCTTGTTCTTCAATTTCTCTTTCCTCAACCTTGAAGGATAAGATATATTGGGTTGAGATGAAGGCTTTGGAATGGAATTCTCACTCACATCCTTGGGTGGTGGAGGGGTGGAAGTAGAAGGCGGAGGAATTGGAGAAGTAGAAGTTGGAGGAATTGGAGAAGTAGAAGTTGGAGGAATTAGAGAAGGGGACTCGTTTTCCTTTGTCACAATCACCGGTGTAGGTGTAGGAAGCTCGGGTTCCTTTAAACCTTTTCCACTTCGAGTGGTGATTTCTTTCATCTCCCCTCTTGGATTAGCAACGGTGTTACTCGGAAGAGAACCCGAACTAGAGGCTTGATTACTTTGGAAGAAACTAGCCATCATATCCCTTAAGTCATTCGTTTGACTGCTCAAAGAGTTTCGCATATCGGCTCGAAGATCATTCCCTTGTTTCACCATATCTCCTTTCAAGCTGGCCATTTGCCGCTGAAGATTCTGCACTATTGCGTCATTAGTCTTCATGTAAGTTTCAACGTCTTGATGAAATGCGGTGGGTTGGGTGGGAGGAAGAGCATGGTAGGCAGGTGGTTGATAAGCGGGTTGTTGGTAAACTTGGTTGTTTCCTTGAGGTGGATATGGGTCTCTTTGGGTTTGATATTGATTTGGAGCTCGTGGTGGTTTTTGATTGTTGCGATTGAGGTTGTTTGGGTTTTGAGGTGGAAAACCGGGTGGTGAAAGAAAGTTGTTTGAGCGATAGCTGAGCAAATTGCGGTCATCTAGAGGACGTGCTTGATAGCCTCCCTTAGAAAAGTTATCGTTGGTGGCATACACATTTTCCGGATTGTCATGAGTCGAAGGACAATCGGTGTATGAATGAGATCCCCCGCATATTTCACATGATTAACTCAAAGCATTAGCTTGGGCATTGATTTGTTTGGCATTGTTGGCGGTTTGTACAGCAAGCGATTCCACAAGCGAAGTAAGCTTATCAATTCTCTTGTCAGCGTCACTAGTACTAGCACTAGCCACATTAGTTCGAACATTATTGGTTTGCATCTAGACTTATTCTCAATTATATCCCATGCGGCATTAGAAGACTTAACCAAAATGTTACCCCCCGAGGCACTATTTAGTGAATCTTGGTCATTCATGCTTAAACCATTGTAAAAAGTATTTATTTGATGTACTTTTGTAAAACCATGTTGTGGACACTTTCTTAAAAGTTCCTTAAGACGTTCCCAAGATTCACTAAATGTCTCACCGTACTTTTTTTCAAAGGTAATGATTTCATTCCGCAAAGCGGTAGTACGTGAGGGTGGGAAAAAGTAGTTGATGAATTTAGTCTCTAAATCCGTCCACGTAAGAATACTTTCTGGCGGTTCCTTATCAAGCTAATGACAGGCTTGTCCCTCTAAGGAGAAAGGAAAAAGTTGTAAGCGAATTACCTCTTGTGAAACCCCATTATACTTAACCGTATTAGTGAGTTGAAGGAACCTTTTTATATGGTCATGAGGATCATCAAGTGTACGCCCCAAGAATGGTTGAGCAGAGACCATTTGAATGAAGCCGGATTTGAGCTCAAAGTTGTTGGCTCCAATCTCGGGTATGACAATAGCATCGGTGTTGCCCTCTACTTGCGATTGCAAAAGCTCGATCATTGGTTGATTGTCCATGGTGACAATAGGTGGAGTAATGACTTCGGCTTGAGCTACTTTCTTCTTATGAGCACGAGTACGCATACACACCTACAAAAGGAAAAGAAAAATAGACAAGAAATATTTTTGGTTTTTATGCTTTTCTATTTTTTTGGATTTTTGAAAAAAAATTAATTTTTATGGATTTTTTAAAATTTTTAAGCAAGAAAAATAACGTTAAAAAATGAACGGATTCCAAAATCCAACGCGTCTCTCACTAAAAACCGTTAATCTTAACGAAAAGAGCCGGCAGCGGCGCCATTTAATAACTGGGTTTTACTTAGTTATGAAAGTTCGTAAAACCCGATCTTTTCGAATTGATCACGGTTGAAAGTGCGACTCACTCGTTCCTGGTGGAAAATAAATAGGGTTTGATTATCTATTTTAAGCTAAAAGTGAAAATTGTCGTTGCGTAAATAAGTAAAAATGAAAGCTTTAAAATATTAAGACTAAAATTAAATACTTTAAAAATTGAAAAGTAAATGATGAAAACTTATAAAAATGTGAACTTTAGAAAATTAAACTAAAATAAGACGAGTTAGAATAATGCTAAGTAAAAAGGCGGGAAAAAATAAAGTTGAAATTAAAAACTGGAAATAACAAAACCTTATCCGGAATACTCAATTTGCAGGCTTATCCGGAATGTGGAACAATGGTGTTATCCGGAATACATGAAATGAAGGTTATCCGGAATGTTGGTAGAAATAGGCTTATCCGGAATTGGAGAAACTTGCTATCCGGAATGTTGAAATCTGCAGCTTATCCGGAATGTATATCCGGAATAAAAAAATTCACCTTATCCGAAATCTTATCCGGATTTCATACTTCGAAAGCTTATGCGGAATAAACAACTATCCGGAATCCAAAATTAAAGACTTATCCGGAATGTGCCACTTCGAAGGCTTATCCGGAATCCACAACAATTGCTTATCCGGAATTTACATTAAACCACTATCCGGAATCTTGTACTTCGAGCCTTTATCCGGAATAAATAAAAGGGGAGCTTATCCGGAATTATGAACTTGAATGCTTATACGGAATATACAATTATCCGGAATCCAACATTGGAGACATATCCGGAATAAAGAAATAAGCTATATCCGGAATATAGGGGTTTTAAGAAACTCGGATTAAACAAAAACTTAAACAAATAAGCAAATCTAAAATAAGCACTTACCAAAACTTAACCCAAAATATTTTTAAGAAAAACTAATAAGCCACAAATTAAAAACTTTTAAAACACTAAATATGCTAGATATTGAAAATCAACTTTTTATCAAAATATTAAACTTATCAAAATCAACTTATTTTTAAGAACTATAAATCATAAAACTTAAGAAAATAAGCACTATGATCTAAAAACTTATAAAATCACCAATTCAATAAGCTCAATCAAATAAGCTACACAATCAAATCATCAACAAAACTAAAATTTATTACATGATTATCAAGATTAAAAAGATTAAGGTAGAATGAGAATTAAGAAAAATGCTTGATTTGATTAAAGATTAAGATCAAAAGATTACAAGATTAATGTTTTAATAAACTTGAAAAACTAGAGAGAAGGAAATTAAAAACACACTTAAAAATTAAAAATAAACTAAAAACTAACTACAAACTAACTAACACCTTCCTAATGATATATTAGGAGGGTATTTATAGGAGGTGGGGAGGTTAAGTGTTTATGCTTCCTTCTTTCTTTCTTCTCGTCTCGACTCGCTTTAATTTCTTTGTCTTTTTCGACCTTGTCTCGGGATTTGTCGACATAAATTGAACTCGCCTTATAATCTTCATATATAATTAGACTTGAGTTCTTCGACTTCATAAAACTTCCGTCTTTAAACTTTTTCTTCGATAAATCTTCCGAATAGGCCTTGGACTTCCGTTCTTTATGCGCTCTCGATCTTTTGACTTCGTCTTTTGTCTTTTTCTTCGATAAAAGCCCGTGATAGCTCGTGTTTTCTTCCTTTTACATATTTTTATCCTGAAACAAAATAAAAACACAAACCACGCATAATCCGACTTTTACGACATAAAATACACGTTTTGGTCTTGTTATTATTGGAAATAAGTGGTAAAAGGATAAGTGTTTTCACACTTATTAAGATGTTAAGCTACAATTGTGAAAACATTTCATCTAATATTATCTAGTAATGAAGAAATGACAAGGAATCAAAATGAGCTAGTTTAACTGATGAACTATGAAAATGACTTGACCCAAACTGTTTCACTACAAATTGCCTTTTTGACTTTTCTTTTTACTTCAAAACTGAACCAAAATGTTTACACTAGATGACTTAGTGTAAATGAACACATAATATCAATTTTATACAACTTGAATTGCCAAATGATTCAGAACCAAACACCACTTTAAAATCAGTTATTGAAATTTTTCAAAGAGTTTTTACGCACAAATGAATTACTGGTTTAGGCACCTATCAAAACTTAACAAAGTGATGAATTGAAAATGTTTTGAGCCAAGAACAAGCTTAGTAACAAGATGAATAACAAATTGTCTTATGAGCATAAACTGATGAAAATTCAAATGAAATTAAGTAAAACTATATGACAGGCTGCAAAACTACAAGTAATCTATCAAACTAACTCAATTATACTACAATTACACTAAACACACATTCAGGTCAGCACATAATAGCTACACTAGGAATTGAGCATGCAGGTTCACTTTAGAGGAACAAAAGTGAGGAAAATATAACTTTTTAGCTATGAAGCCTCCTCTAATGGAGTAGAGGAGCGCTGAGCTCTCTAAACAACTCTAAACCACCATTAATCAGTCAGAATTCATCATCATATCAACACCAGAACAATGCTACAATCATCAATCTGCTACAAGTCTGCAATTGGTTGGAAATGGACTGCTAATGAACTCTAAGTGAAACTGAACAGCTACAAGTTCTTCAAAACATCAAAAAGGCATCCATTGATCATGGAAAATCAACAGGAACACACATTATCAACAGGATCAATGTATTGAATGAAGTAGAATGAGATTGAAGTAAACTGAATTTTGAATTTTATTAATTGGAGGGAAAAGTGGTTACAAGTGATAACTAACTATCTAACTAACTCTTAGGTGTGTGTCAAGCACTTAAGAGTTGTTCTAACTGAAAGTGAAAAGCTAGAATTGAGAGAGAAAAATATAGTGTATGTTTTCACACCTAAAGTCTACTTACATCAAATGAGCTAATGACTGGGTATTTATAGAGAAAAGAGGAGAGTTAGTTGGGGTAGATGACGTGTTTCATCCAATCAAAGATTGCCAGGTGTCCTCCTTTGCTCAATTATGAAATCCATCTCAAGAACATGATTGGGGGTTTTTGCTTGGATTAATTTCATTCTAATTGGTTATGAGAAATGGATTCTTTGCTTGATTCCGAGTCTTTTTCATGTAGAACACTTTGCTTGAAACTCACTCTAGCTAAATCCACAACCTGGCCTCGTTACTCGTTTGAATATGACACGTGGAAGGAGTTTATTGGTGGAAAGTGTTTCACACGGATTGATATCCAAAATTGGATAAAAGAATTATGGAGTGGCGAGTTCCCATTGGCTCAAAAGGGGAAAGTGGGAAATACTGTAGTAGATTTGGTATTTAATGAAACCAGCGCTAGTGGCCCAGCTGGCAGCTTATTTGGTGATCCTTGACCCAATTTTCAAGCCTTCTCATTGGTGGAGGTGTTAACACACGGATTAAGTATCCAAAATTGTATGAAAATTGTCACTTTCAACCCCTAGACTTTGGAAGATTTATGATTTGAGCTCTAGTCTTCATTTCTTTGGCAAAATTAGTCCTTTGACCTTCATTCTTGATCATTTGAGTCCTTTGACTTGGTTGACTTGAGAGTTGACCAGGTTTGACTTTGATCTTGACTTTTCCAAAATTGCACTTTAGTCCCTCAACTTTTGAATGTTGTCAAGATAGGTCCTTCATCTTCTCATGGGTATTTGCTATGTGTTTTAGGGTGATTTGTTGACTTATTGATATGAGATTCTGCTCATATCAGATCCCCTACACTTGATCATTGTCATGACCTCATGCAATGCCATATTTTAAAGCACCAATTTAAATTTTTCTCATAATTAATCAACCATGGCCAATATGAAATGCTTATACACTACTCTACACTATATGATGTATGATTTTGATTTTATACAATGCAATGCAAAGGAAAACAATTCTATGTATATATTTTTTGATTTTCTTGAAATGGTTTTGATGGAGATAACTCATAAAGAAATCAGTGACTTAGATTAGGGCTTTTGGTACCATGAACACTTATCACCCTCAAGTTTCACTTTCCTCATACCAAGTTTATAAATGGGATCATTGTATTCATAAGTAAAAATTGCATCAACTTACTCATAACAATTAAATGGGGAACCGATTATTATTTGAGCAAATTGCTTAGGAGCAAATTTGTCTTATTTGAAGCGTGAAATATAAGAAATGTAAAATCCAAAAATAAGGAAGGACGGTTTTAATCCTAAGTAATCCTCTCATCCATTACTCGAAAAACCACCCACAATTAATATAAGTCCGACTCAATAATAATAAGTCATTCGCCTTATGTGTAAGATCCTTATTTCATGCATTAATAAGTAGCTACACACTCGCTAAGGAAAGAAAAATAAAACTCACGCAATAATTTATATCCGCCGCCTTTTTGGGACTTTGGATCTTCAATCCCGCAAACCGTCAAGGTAATATTGGATTGGAGCAACTATCAAATCCCCGCAACCCTTGTGAGGGTAATATTGGAATTCAATAGTCAGTATAATTAACACTTCACTGCCCCTCTTGGGAGTCTTGTATAATTCTTTTTTTTCTTCTTTTTTTTTCTAGCCACTCATTTTTTTTCAAGCCGCTCTTATTTTTCTCTTTATTCCTCACAAAGAAAGTTGAAAAACATAAAAGGAAAAACACCCGCTAAGTATTAAGCATGACATAAGTCTAATACACATAAAACGTTCTAACTTAGAATCTTAAGACGTACTTATATCAACCATGAATGATTAGTCAAAAATGCATAAGAGACTACAAACCTAT
The DNA here is from genome assembly GCA_025667525.1 of Glebionis coronaria. Classification (NCBI taxonomy): domain Eukaryota; kingdom Viridiplantae; phylum Streptophyta; class Magnoliopsida; order Asterales; family Asteraceae; genus Glebionis; species Glebionis coronaria. The sequence continues at coordinate 138,491,354 of CM046880.1, forward strand.
TAAAACCATTCTTGATTATTTATTAACATATATACATGCGAAGAAAATAGAGGCAAAGAAAGAGAAGGGTTTAGCCACAAGTAATTGTCATGAAGTTTACCTAGCCCTTTCATACTTGCTTCAACTCTATCATCTCCAATTTCTACAAATTTAAAATCTCAAATAATGAGACTAGTGGATGCTTAGCCTAATAGACCAATGAAGGACTACATGGTTAAGGATACTAGCTAGAGTAAGCTTAGATAAGCAAACTCGGGTTGAGTCAAAGTATCCATGGTGGGCCTAATATGTCAAAGAAGTCTAAATTTGTTAAACCATGTCCTATTTATATTTTTTTCTTTTTATAAATTTTGATGAAAAATAAAAGAAGAAATATATACAATGCAAATGTGATATGCAAATGAAAAATGATTAACACTCTGTTCCTAAGTTTATATTTTGGAGTGAAAAGGAAAGCTTTGGGATGTAAATAAAAAAATTGTGTTCCTGAGAATTTTTAGGAGAGAAGCGGAAAGTAAAAGAGAGTAAATTACACCATAATTACTCTTCAAATCTTCTTCCCAAATTGGGATGAAAGTGAGTGAAGTTGATTTTTAAAGGTTTTTTTACTTACTTTCTCCTCTTTTCTTTCCGACTCAGGAACATAATATAAAAAATCATTTCATATTTCTCTCCTCTTTACTTCTCTCCTTTTTCCCCTCTCCCTCTCTCTTCTTTCTTTTTTATACTCGGGAACAGAGCGTAATGCAAAAATTATGAATGCATATCTTTTTGGTGGCCAAAGTAGATCAAAAATTTGAAAAATGTTTGAAAAATTAATTTCCATGTTATCATGAAGGTCAATGACAAAATCTAGGTAAGGTCACTTCGATAGAAGACCCCCCTACACTTAAGATAAACATTGTCCTCAATGTTTAAGAGCATGGGAGTATAAACTCCCCTACACTTATGACAATGAATAGACTTTGTTTAACCCAAGCTAAGGAAAGATCAACTATAGTGAATTCATTTTTTAAGCACAATATGTCTATGAAAAATCACAATAGTAACAAAGTGAATCGGATACAAGGGCCTCCTCCATAAGCTCCAAAGCACGTGATGAGAGAGCAACCCTACAAACAACATGAAGACAAAAGGAAGGTCTCCCCCTACACTTCTCCTCAACTCTATATCCTTATTTCTATCCTACCACACTCTAAGTCTAAAAACTCTAAACCTAGATATTCAAGCTTGATTTATAGAGTCTCTAGCTCGACTCTTCCCACAATGAATTAATTCATGGGGAAAATGGGGATCTCTTGAACCATGTCCACGGAAATGTCCTCCCCAAAATAGTGCTTAACACGGTGACCATTCACTTTGAAATTTGGACCATTAGGTTGTGACAACTCAATAGTTCCATATGGAAACACTTGAGCAATAGTAAATGGACCGGACCATCTCGAGTTAAGCTTGCCCGCAAAGAGTTTCAACCTTGAGTTAAAGAGGAGAACCGGCTCTCCAACTTTGAACTCACGGTTCTTAATCTTAGCATCATGCAATTGCTTAGTCTTTTCCTTGTAAAGTAATGAGTTCTCATAAGCATTGGCTCTCAATTCATCCATTTCATTGAGTTGGTCCTTTCTATGTGAACCGGCTTGATTTAGATCAAAGTTTTCCCACTTGAGAGCCCATGAAGCCTTATGCTCTAACTCGAATGGGAGGTGGCATGCTTTTCCATAGACAAGCCTATATGGAGTACAACCAATTGGTGTTTTAAAAGCCGTCCTAAAATCCCACAAAGCATCATCAAGCTTATCCGACCAAGAAGCTCGATGCTCTCCCACCGTTCTTTCCAAAATTCTCTTTAAACCATGATTTGTGACTTCGGCTTGACCATTGGTTTGGGGGTGATACGCGGTAGAAAGTCTATGGTTAACACCATATTTCTTCATAACTCTTGTAAATTGATCATTACAAAAATGAGTATCATGATCACTTATGATGGCCCGATTGCTTCAAAAATTTCACTACAACTCGAGTATCATTAGTAGGCAAGGCTTTGGCCTCAACCCACTTTGAAACATAGTCCACGGCTACGAGTATGTACTTGTTTCCCTTAGATGATGGAAAAGGTCCCATGAAATCTATTCCCCACACATCAAAAATCTCACATTCTTGTATGAAGTTTTGTGGCATCTCATCTCGTTGAGTAATATTTCCTTGTCTTTGACATACATCACAAAATTTCACCATCTTTTGGGCATCTTTATATATGGAAGGCCAATAGTAACCCGAATCGAAGACTTTCGTGGCGGTGTAGTTGGGCCCAAAATGTCCACCCGTAGGTCCCTTATGACAAGCTTCTAAGATCTTAAATGCCTCGGGCCCATCTACACACCGTCTAATGATTTGGTCCGCACATTTCCTAAATAGGTAAGGGTCATCCCAAAAGTAATATTTCACTTCCTTAAGAAATTTCTTCTTTTGTTGCAAAGTGAGACCCTCTATGAGCACATCCCCCACAAGATAGTTTGCAATATCCGCAAACCAAGGGGTGGCATCCTCTTGAGAAGAGATAGACATGAGCTCCTCTAATGGAAAGGATTAATTAATTTCCTTATGAGGTAAGTCACCTTGAAAAGGATGCTCAAGTCTACTCAAGTGATTCGCCGCTAAATTCTCGGCTCCTTTCTTATAACGAATCTCAATAGAAAACTCTTGTAGCAACAAAACCCATCTCAAAAGTCTAGGCTTAGAATCTTGTTTTGTCATGAGGTACTTGAGAGCGGAATGGTCCGTATACACTATGGTTTTGGAGAGCACAAGATAACGTCGAAGTTTCTCAAAGGCATAGACTATAGCAAGCAACTCTTTTTACGTGGTGGTATAGTGAAGTTGAGCACCCGTCATGGTTTTACTAGCATAGTGTATAGGTTGAAAATGCTTATTCACTCTTTGTCCTAACACGGCCCCCACGGCATAATCACTAGCGTCACACATGAGCTCAAAAGGCAATCCTAATTTGGAGAAACCAAAACGGGAGCCTTAGTCAACTTTTCCTTAAGTATATCAAAATAGTCTAAACACTCTTGGGTGAAAATGAAAGGAGCCTCTTTTTCCAAGAGGTGGGTCATCGGCCTTGCAATCTTAGAAAAATCTTGTATGAAACGTCTATAGAATCCAGCATGACCCAAAAAAATTCTAACTCCTTTCACCGTGGTAGGTGGGGGAGCTTAGCAATTACATCAATTTTAGCACGATCCACTTCTAAATCCTTATTGGATATCGTATTTCCCAAGACTATCCCCTCTTTGACCATGAAATGGCACTTCTCCCAATTAAGAACAAGACGTGTTTCTTCACACCTCTTAAGCATACGTTCCAAATAGGATAGACAAGAAGTGAATGAATATCAAAAGACCGAGAAATCATCCATGAAAACTTCCATAGTGTGCTCAATCATGTCATGAAAGATTTCCATCATACACCTTTGGAATGTCCCCGGTGCATTGCACAGGCCAAAAGGCATTCTCTTGTAAGCAAATGTACCATAGGGACAAGTGAATGTGGTCTTTTCTTGATCCTTAGGGTCAATGGGTATTTGAAAATAACCCGAAAATCCATCTAGAAAGCACTAGTACTCATTTCCCGCTAAGCGTTCAAGCATTTGGTCCATAAAAGGCAATGGGAAATGATCTTTTCTAGTAGCATCATTGAGCTTCCTATAATTAATACAAACTCTCCAACCGGTGACAAGTCTAGTAGGAATAAGCTCATTGTTCTCATTAGGCAGTACGGTGATTCCACCCTTCTTAGTAACACAATGTACCGGGCTAACCCATGGAGAGTCGGAAATGGGGTAAATCATGCCCGCATCAAGGAGTTTGATAACTTCCTTCTTAATGACATCATGGATTTTTGGGTTAACCCGTCTTCGGATTTGAATGACGGGTTTGTAATCATCCTCCATAAGGATTTTGTGTGTGCAAAAATTTGGATCAATTTCCCTTATGTCGGATATTTTCCATGCTATGGCTTGCTTATGTTTCTTAAGCACCTCTATGAGTTTTTCCGTCTCATCCTCTTTCAAGTCTTTAGCAATGATCACGGGTAATTGGTCTTTTCCCTCTAGGAAAGCATATTCAAGGTGGGATGGAAGATCCTTATGTTCAAGGGTAGGTGGTCTCTCTATGGAAGGTTTCACTATGGATGGATCATCTATGGTAACTTCTTGTGGGATAAGTGAAGGAATAGGATCCTCATTGAGCAACTTTTGGATAGTGAGAATGTATTCTTCCCAATTGATGGGAGATTCATAATTACCAAGGAAGTTGGACTCAAATTCCTCCGAGAGGAAATCACTCTCTCCAAAAGGTGTTAAGGAAGGAGCAATTGAGGCAACGGTCTCTACATGAGGCATGTCTTCACTATCATTCTTACAAGCTTCATGAAAATGCTCATCACATACCTCATCAAGAATATCCACTATGTTAATTGTTTCACAAGCTTCAGACTTCTTAGTCACTTTTCCTAGCTTAAACACCACTTTCTCATCCTCAACTCTCATAATTAGTTATCCCTCCGCCACGTCTATAAGAGTACGACCCGTCCTCAAAAATGGTCTACTAACTATAAGAGGAACTCTCGGGTCCATATCATAATCAACCACTACAAAGTCCGCCGGAAAGGTAAACTTATCCACACCTACAAACACATCCTCCGCAATGCCTACCGGATAGGCTATGGTACGATTGGCTAACTCAAGGGTCATCCTAGTAGGAGTGAGCTCGGGAAGAGAGAGTTTTTGCCAAACCGATAAAGGCATGAGATTAATGCTTGCCCCTAGATCTGCTAGTGCCATGAAATTTTCCACCCCGGTAAAATTACAAGGGATCAAAAATCGCCCCAGATCTCTAAGTTTTGTAGGTAAGGTTTTGAGCAACACGGCAGAGCAATTCTCATTAAGTGATGTGTTAGGCAAATCCACCAATTTTTCCTTGTTGGAGAGGAGATCTTTGAACATTTTATCAAACTTTGGTATATATGCAAGAGCTTCCGCAAAGGAGATGTTTATGTTAAGTTGCTTGAACAATCTCAAAAAATTAGAGACTTGAATATCATCCTTGATTTTCAATTTCTCCTTTCTCAATCTTGATGGATATGGTAAGCTTGGTTTTGGTGTAGGTTGAGTAGGTGTTGTGGTGGAAGGTTTATCTTTGTTAGGTTCTTCATTAGTAGGTGCGGAAGGTAAAGGAGAAGTGGGTGTAGCTTCTGAAGGTGTAGGTGTTAAAGAGGTAGAGCTTGAAGGTGGTGAATTAGATGTTGAAGGCGTATCACAAGGTGGAACTATAGTAGGCTTAACCATAGAAGGTGTAGGAGGTGAAGGATCATTAGTTGTCTTTCCGCTTCTTGTTGTGATAGCATTGACATTAGCCATTGGGTTTGTTTGTGTGTTTGAAGGTAGAGCCCCTTGTGGCCTTTGAGTATGCATAATTTGGTTGTGTAGAAGAGCAAATTTCTTGTTGTTTTCCTCTTGAGCCTCTTTCATTTGTCTTTCATAAGAAGTAAGCGATTGAAGAATCAAATCCATGGGATTAGGTTTCACATTTCCTTGATAAAAACCTTGGTTAAGATATTGAGGTGGAGGTGGTTGGTTAAATCCTTGATTATGTGTCTGAAAGTTATTCCCGTGATGTTGAAAGCTATTGGGTGCTCTAAAGTTGTTCCCTTGGTAGTTTGGCCTAGGCCCTTGATTTCGTTGAAGCAATTGAGGATGATTGGGTTGATTTTGGGTGGGTGGATGGGGTGGAAAGCCGGGTGGAGCAAGGTAGTTAGTTGACTTGTAAGAGAGATTGTTTTGATTGATGTTAGGTTTGAAGTGCTCTCTATGTTCTTCTTGATAAGCATAACACTCAACTTGATAACCTTGAACCTTATCACATTGTAAGTAGAATGATGACCTCCACAAGTCTCACATGAAATAGAAATGGCATTCACATCATTGTTGGAATAGTTGGCCAAGGAAACTTTCATAAAGTCTTGCATCATTGTTTGTTGCATCTTTTGGGTATTTTGCAAGAGTGTTTGATTTTCATTTTGGGCTTGGCTCCATTCTTGCATTTGTGAAATGAGTTGACTCTCAAATGTTTCGGAAACACTCTCTTGAATAACATGGACTCTCCTCAAATTGTGTGTTAGTTTGCACCATGGATTTAGTCTCAATAATGTCTCATGCCTCTTGAACGGATTTGGAAAGAATATTCCCAACCGCGGAGGAATTGAGGGAATCTTGATGATGTGGTCTTAATCCATTGTAGAAATTATTGATTTGGTGAACTTCATTGAATCCATGATTGGGGCATTTTCTCAATAACTCCTCGTACTCTTCCCAAACATCACTAAAGGTTTGGCTAAGTTTTTGTTGAAATCCAATAATTAGGTTTCTCAAAGCCATGGTCTTAGATGGGGGAAAGAACTTGTTCAAAAACTTCTTAGTAAAGTCATCCCATGTAGTAATGCTCTTAGGTGGTTGCTTATCAAGCCAATACTTAGCATTGCCCTCTAATGAGAATGGAACTAGGAGCAACTTAATGGCATCATAGGAAACTCCATTGTATTTAATGGTATTGCAAAGAGATAGAAACTTCTTTATATGATCATGTGGATCATCACTAAGTCTCCCAAAAAATGGTGTGTTTGAAACCAAGGTAATCATGGGGCGGTCTTAAGCTCAAAGGTGTTTGCGGGTATCTCGAGTATAACAATAGCATCGGCATATCCTTGCACATTGGATTGTAGGTGTTCCATCAATGGTCGATTGTCAACGGCGTCAATGGCTTCTTATGTGTTGTTCAAAGCACGATTCTCGGGATCGTCTTGATAGACGGTGTTGTTTTTACTTTTTCTCTTTTTCTTCCTTTTCGGAGGAAGGGGTTGTACACCAAATGGTATTTGTGCACGCCCGCGGGTGAGCATGCAACTCAAATCAAGGAGTGAGAGAGAAGCTCTGGTTCGACTTTGGAAAAGAAGGGATTATCCTTTCCGAGGTTCAATAAGTAATATCCACAAGAAAGTATAGTATATGTAAGTAATACTTGGGTGCAAGACCCCCAATCAAGCTTTCCTTCTTAGAATACGCACTACTGAACGGGGGGTTAGGTGGCGCGAAGTGTAACACCCCCAAGTTGGTCAAATGCAGCGGAATAGTAACTGAGGTGTTACTTTGGTGGATCGATAGTAAATAGTATACAGAGCATGATCATAAAATATCATTTAAAACATATTACATGAATTTAACTTTACAATTTAAATAATTTCTCTTGAAATCAACATTTAATATTGTCTGTAGAAATATCCCAGCCCGATGGTAAATATGATGCTTCCTATGATGCTGGAATCCAATGCACATGAACCTGCTTATTTTCCTGAGAAAACATGTTAAAAATCGGTCAACATAAAGTTGGTGAATTCATGGAGTTTAGTTGAAAAAGTATAAGTACTTATATGCCAAACACCACGAAGGTAGCAGGACATCACAGCCCAACGCTACAGTAGTTCCTACTGCCCTGTAATAGAAGCTAGACATGATTCTCAGTACGCCCATTGGGTCTATCCTGATGAGGTTTCCCTTAATCCGACAATGACATAAACCTGCTGCTCGGCCTAAGCAATAAGTGACAGTTGATCACGACAGGCCGGGTGTTGTCAATACCCGAATAGATCTATCCATACATTTCGCGCTACACTATTAACTATTACAGTCCACGAGAATGGGGCAAACAGTAGGCAAATAAATTGTTGTTGTCTGTGCATGCTTGCATATAAATAGTGTTGTATGTTTTCTCCCCCAGTTATAAAACAGTAAAGATGGGGCCATGAACTCACCTCAGTAGTAATGATGTAGTGATGATGTCACTGAATGTACTGGCACAGTATGATCACGAAGCAGTAGAATTACCTATGTAATTTATGTGTGTCTTAGTAGATGCACAAATAAAATGCATATATAAATGTAGTTGATGAAAATGCATGATCACAGATTTATTAAGTTGTTATCGTTTTAAGTGTTAAACTTATAGTAAGTTATTGTAATAAGTACACCTTTAACTTAATAAAGTGTATTTACCTTGGTTGAATGGTAATAGTTTAAATGAATTAAATAAAATAATTTTTATTTAATTAAGTCTTATAAAAATAATATTTCATAAAAAGTCTTTCAAGTTTCCGTTATCGTAATAATAATGTACAATGCATATAATCCTCTAGTATGTGCTTGAGCTTATTAAGTAAATCGATGGTTTTAATAATTGTGAAAGTTTTAGTGGTTTAATAATAATGTAGTCGTTCAATCGGGATATATTTAGGAATACTAAATATTTTGTTGTCGGGCCAGTTTATTTATTCGGGCTATTTAATGGGTCAAATATCCTAAATATATTATATTTTTATTATAAAAATAATTAATTAATTAAATTCAATATTTAATATAAAGGTTTTGAAAATGTGGAACATGTCCCTTTTAAGGAAACCAAAAGATGTTGGTGTTGGGGAAACATGAGACAAAAGTGTTGGTGTAGGGGAAACAAGAAACAATTTTGGGAAATGGAAAGTTACACTACGTACGTCTTTTCTTTACATGTTTCAATAGTGGCTAGATTTGTACTAACGGTGGTAATTATAAACTAACGGTGGTAAAATCTTTATGGTGCTTTGTTTTCGAAAGTGAATAGCGAGATCAATAGTGATTCGTGGTACAAACTAAAGGCATCGTTAGAAAGCTAGTTGGGTCGTCTAGAGACCCGTATGCTTAGTTTTATAAATCGAGATTGTTTGATAGGGTAAAATCATGTTCTAAATAGGTGTCGAGAACTATTTTAAAAGACAAGTGTTTATCGAGGTACTTTCGATCTAGTATACGGTTTTCGATAAATACCTTTGGTTCAAACTAAAAATAGGCTCGTGTAGACGACATGGCCGTCTACAACTTTTGTTCTTTACTCGACTTGGGGCGATGTTGTTTATAGGGTTAAAAATAGGTCGTAAAAGGTCGTGTTTTCCAATACTAAATCGAGTTATATTTTCTATTACACTAAGCCTAAATCGGTATTTTCGCCGATTAATATCTAGCGCGTTTCTTAACCATTTTATGTGATTCGAGTTGGGTTATAATCTCGGGACTATGGGCTACGTTTTGCCCCCATAAAACCCGTGGGCACTCGATCCTAGGTGGCTCGTTTTGTGTCTCAAACATTGCGGCTTGCTTGTATCTACATGTTAACTCACTGTTGGTTTTAGAAAAAGGGTACTTCCTGTTTTAAAACTTCTAAACCTTACGATTCTAGTATGCATGAGACGTTAAGTTTACTATGTATGCTATAAAAACCTTAGCTTGGTATTATTTTCAAACAGAAAGACGTATGTATCATGCGTTATATCGTGATGGTTTTTGACAACTTCAAAATGGTATAACTTGTTTTATTCTTGGCCAACTAACGTGATTACAGGTCCTACGGTCTCCTGAACAGTCTGTCCTCGAAACCTTCTAAAATGAGCTCGAACTATCCCGGTCGAGCTCCTTTTTGGGTTACACAAAATCATAGTCTGTGAGGGGGCTTTAAGATTTGGCTTAAGTTTATATTGGCTCACGTTCAAATCCTATTAACATGTTAATTCGTTTCTTACCATATTAAACTTCAAGCACAACTATGGACAAATGTATTATATGTAGAAGAAAGATGACTATACTTACAGGGAACTAGAACGTAGTGCGAGTACGACATGATTTCAGCGGAACCCTTGTTTCGTTCCGGTTCGTCAACGAGCCACATCCGTCTTCTAAACCCATCTCCCTAACGAACCCGACGTCATTTGGAAACCACATGAGTCGTCATATGATTGCTATCGTAAGGGCACGAAACAAAGATGATGTGGTGTTGTGGTTTTCACTCGTCGACCAAGGAAAACAAGGGAAGCAGTGTGCATGATAGCTTGTTTTCACTTGTAAAGGAGACAATGGGTGTGCTTACTGTATGCCGAGAGTAAGAGAGATATAGAAAATGAGATTGGATGTTGCAGTTGTAGGTTTATATAACGAGAGGGACAGAGTAGGAGATTGTTGTGTATGGCGTGTGTGTTATACACGAGTGAGGGAAGAGAGGAAAAATAGCAATGTGTTGTGTCTGTGGCTTATACCACATATAAGAGTTAGGTTAGGATTTGGTAGGATTTTCTTGTACTTAGGATAGATTGTTTTAGATATTTAGGATCTTACTTACACATACTAGCGTGTACATGCTTACATCCACATGAGGTTTTGATTTGGTTAAATTTGTTATATATGCAACGTGTACATGGTTTCACCATTTGATTTAGGCATTGTCCTTTCTTTTTCTTATGCTTTCATACGCCTGCTACTGAATCATTTTAAGAGGGAATGATATTTGTGTATGATTATGTTCATGCATGAGTTTCAATATATACATACGTCCCATATATGGTAGTACAATCTTTGAGGCTAAATTTAATGGAAAAGGTGTTGTGTTTTAGCTTTAATGCGTAATATTTTGGATCGTCATTAATTATAATATAGTTAATAATTATATGAGTACATAAAATTTGTATAAAAATAAATAGCACTATGGTTAAAATATCAATTTTTAAGTAATATAAGTAAATAAATAATATTTACTATATTATGTTCTCGTTTGTAAAAGTCGTTGATAAAAATATTATAGGATGAGTAGTAATAAAGTAAATCCAGTGACGTGTTAAAAGCCCAAAATTTGGGGTTTTACAGCACTTACCCGTTATTTTAGCTTTGTCCTCAAAGCTTAAGATGAAGTTACTCGTCCAGGGAATAAGTGAGGACACTTTTTCTTGAACGTGTAATCTTGTGAACTCAAGTTTAGACTCTCAGGTGATATTTAAAATGTAGTTATTGATCGTACGCCTCCGATGAGTACATTTTAATGCACAAGGTATCTTGTCTTTTATGTTTTGAAAATTTATTCATTTGGTCCTTCTACTGTTGTAATGTGGCCCTCAGGGCACAAATATCTTTCCAACAAAATAACCTAGGGCTTAAATTTAGTTTCAAAAGTGTCAAAATCAACCCCTAGGGTTTTTAATCCGTGTTAAGTCAACTAGGGCTTCTTTTAAGTTCATTGAAATCCATGTTTAGTCCATAGAGTTGTCTAGGGCTTGAAATATGTTTTAAAAGTGGCAAAACCAGTCCCTAATGGTTTACAAGGTTGGATAAAATATTACAAGTTCGTTTTAAGTCTTGGCTCTATTCATTGTGTTTCATGGGTCTTATCGGGCCGCAGTGTGCATAGATAAGGCTTGTTAATTAAGTCTCAATAAGCTTATGTGATGTTGGGTTAAAAATAAGCTGAGAACCAATATCACAACGCTATGGTCCAAGAGAGATGAACATGAATCTTTATAAGGATATAAAGTATTTTGGACGAACCGCGAGTCAAAAGGAATACATTCCATAGCTGGATTAATAAAATAATATCGATAATGAGTCACGTCGAATATATTTAAGCCCACTTGTTTATAAATTTTTATTTACATCGATAAGCGTCCTCATCCATGTAAAGTAAAAATTTATAACTTCATGGTTCGGTGACCTATGATTTCTTTATTCAAACGAAAAAGCGTCCTAAATCGTTTCAATAAGGATTTCATAGCCCAACCTACTCAAATATTCCCGGCAAGGCTTACCATCAAAACGAATATAATATCTAAAAATAAATATTACGAAACCAAAGTGTATGAGTCAATGAGTTGTGTTCCGTGAGTAGATGTTCAAATCTAAGGTGATTTGGTTAAGGTGAAAGTATAAGTAGTAATTATAAAACGTATAGTTTAGTAGTATAAAACGTATAGTTTTAGTATTATAAAACGTATCACACTTATTAAAACTGATAAGTGTGAAGTTGGAATGTAAAAAGGTGGATTTCGTTGACCCGTATTATTACTTATAGTATAAAGAGAGTATGTGTATATTTATTTCGTAGTGAGTCTACGTACTTGGTAAACTTAAATACTTGTGATAATGGTTTTAGACCTTATAAAATCTAAAATAATGTATGCATATGCTCATGTGACTTATAGTCCCAAAAATGATCAATTGTATGTTTTGTATGCTCATAAAGATGTAGTCATACGAAATATTCAATGAATAATAGTATGTCTGTATGCTCATAAAAATGTAGTCATACGAAATGTTCCTGTGATCCTATGATTGAATACTCACAATCATAATGTATTGTTCAAAGTTCCAGTGATCAAAATGAATGAATGCTCATGATGCATATGATAGTGCAAAGTTTTTCATGCTGTAAAGCATTATGCAATGTTTGAAAGGAGTAATTTTACCCACTAGCTAGTACTACTAGCTAAAAATTTAGTATGAAATTTGTTAAGTTTAGTTAGATACTAAATGATTTTGTTAGATTTCCAAAGACAAAATTTCTAAAGAGTAAATAGGATTTCCAAAGAGTTAGTTTGAATAAAGTTTCTCAAGATTTATAAAAATCTAAGTTAGATTTTTCAAGGTTTACAAAATCTAGTTAGATTTTCCAAGATTTATAAAGATTGGGTTAGATTTCCAAAGATTTACAAAATCTAGTTATGATTCTCAAAGATTTGCTAAAATCTTGTTAAATTTTTAAAGATTTACTAAGATCTAGTTATGTTTTCAAAGATTTATAAAATCTTTTTAGATTCTTCCAAAGATTTCACAATATCTAGTTAGATTTTTAAAGATTATAAAATCTTTTTAGATTTTCCAAAGATTCACAGTATTTAGTTAGATTTTTAAAGATTATAAAATCTTGTTAGATTTTCTAAATATTTATAATGATTGGGTTAGATTGTATTTAGATATTTCTAAGGGTTGTTATGTACAAGGTTATTTGTGGTTACAATGCGTTGTTCAGGCCATCATACTTCAGAAGCCATTCTATAAACGTTTGAGGAGCGAGGGTACTTTAAATCGTAAACTCAACCACCCAGTCAAAACGTAATATCGAGATGGAACATCTTTAGTATAAAGCTCCCTAGTAACATGGCATGTTTGTATGTTTCATTAAATACCTTAAGTATTCTAATAGCTTCAAGAGGATATTACATAATCGTAATATGTATAGCACGTATGCTCTATATGCTATATGCCTAACTATTAGGGTCCCCAAAAATCAATTTTTCTTTAAACTTATTTTTATATTCAGTTATAGTCCAGTTTTAAAATTTTTATTATTTAAAAAATTTTAAGTTTTTGATCTGGTTCTCTATAACCTGGCTCTGATACCATTTCTGTAACACCCCCAAGTTGGTCAAATGCAGCGGAATAGTAACTGGGGTGTTACTTTGGTGGATCGATAGTAAATAGTATACAGAGCATGATCATAAAATATCATTTAAAACATATTACATGAATTTAACTTTACAATTTAAATAATTTCTCTTGAAATCAACATTTAATATTGTCTGTAGAAATATCCCAGCCCGATGGTAAATATGATGCTTCCTATGATGCTGGAATCCAATGCACATGAACCTGCTTATTTTCCTGAGAAAACATGTTAAAAATCGGTCAACATAAAGTTGGTGAATTCATGGAGTTTAGTTGAAAAAGTATAAGTACTTATATGCCAAACACCACGAAGGTAGCAGGACATCACAGCCCAACGCTACAGTAGTTCCTACTGCCCTGTAATAGAAGCTAGACATGATTCTCAGTACGCCCATTGGGTCTATCCTGATGAGGTTTCCCTTAATCCGACAATGACATAAACCTGCTGCTCGGCCTAAGCAATATGTCACACCCCACCATGGCGGAATATGGGGCGCGACGTATGGATATCATCACAACATGGCGTGTCTATAGAGATAACTATATGAAATAAGAAATGTCATAAAATGGTGACACAAAAGTCATGACAATATCTCAATAAATGCAGGAGTCTAGGTAAGTAGGTAACAGTCCTACCTCTTACCCAAGACAATAAAATATCACAACAAAACAAACATATAGGTGCCAATAATATCACTTATTAAACAAGCAAAAGAAACTAAGAAGGAACGGGGATCTCCTTCTATATGCAATCCTAAGCTTCTCCAATCCTAGCCACTTATGTTCTCATGCTTAACCATAGTATCACCTGAAAGAGACACTAAAACACGTCAACATAAAGTTGGTGAGAGTCATAGGTTTAGACTCCAACGCTAAATCAGTTACAAGCTGTGAATAACAATCATCAACAAAAGAACATATGGACAATGTGTTACAATTATGTATTAACAACTATCAATTAAGACCAATCATACCAAACAAATCCAAGGCTCCTACCTTGCCAAACAACATCATGGTACCTTAGATGATCACCCTATGTACCTATCCCAAGGCCACTACCTTGGCAAACCACAAGGCCACTACCTTGTCAAACCACAAGGCCACTACCTTGTCAAACCACAATAACATATCAAAAATCGCATAGCAGTTAATCACATAAGTGTACACACAAGTCCATCACAACCATAAAACATTCACAGCAACAATTTAGAAACAACTCAACACAGTGTCTCTTCCATCCCATCTGGAAGTCAAAAACAAAAATAAACATGGGACTATGAACACTCACCTGATAGCTCCTTCACACGTCCTTGCACTAGCAACAAGCTAACAAACCAAAAACACGAAATCAATAAACGAACCAATCACTAAGATGGCTCATTAACCTATGATGGACATCTAGCCTATTCTCACATATATACCTCATTAATAAGCTCTAATTACCCCATTACCCTTCCTTAACAAGTCCTTAACTTGGTTAAGTTTAATAACTAACCCGTTCGTATTTTATCCAAAACAGTCCCAGTTTTAGGTCTCAAAACTTTAGGTCAAACGCCAACTTAAACCTACCCATGGTTTCTGTAAAAGGAATATTCACACCCTTACATGTGTTGGCTAACACCTCCCACTTGCCCTAACCTTAAAGCTACTGTTAAGACCCCGATATATATATATATCTACTTTCGTCATTCCAGATTTCCTGATTTTAAACGTACTAAAAGTTTGTTACCATTAAGGGGTCTTACCCTAAACCACCACCTTAGCCCAAGTGCAGATATTAACTACAATATATAAACCATCTCCCACGTTCGTGAGAAGATCCCAATGCAACCCTAAGTGCCCCAAACAACCCAAAACTTAAAAAGAAAACAGGCTGAATTCAAAACTGTTTTAGCCTCCGACCGTTGTAACCTGTTTTTGACCCACTTCCCGACCTCCAATTTAGTTCTAGTTTCTTGCATTAGAAAGCCACTTCAATAACCTTTTCAGGGATACTTGGATCGCATCTTGAATGTTCCTAGAACTCCCGATATGATCAAAACAATTGACTCAAAATTCTGCCCAGTTTTTAAAAACGGGTTTAAACAAATTGAACTAATTAATTACCCATAACCCCATCTAATACAAGCCCTAGATTATATGATCATCATATTATGATTATAACATCATTAATTTACTGATTTTATATAAACCCTAACCCTAATCCATCATAAGAATGATTAATTAAACATAAAAACAATTCAATCAAAAAGGTTTAAGAAGGTTTACCTTTGATTTATGAAAACCTCCAAATTTTATGAAGAACCCTAATTTTTTTATGAAACCCACGAATTTTCTTTGTTTCCAGGAGATAATAATGAATTTTCTTGTTTAGTATAACTTTATATAGGGTATGGGTGAATCCTAGTCCAACCCATAGCCCACTTTATATAGGGTATGGGTGAATCCTTTTTTCCTCCCTTTTTCCTTTTTTTTTCTTTTCTGGCGTTCAAACCAACCCACACCCTCCTTAATTTCGTTTTTTTTCCTTTTTTATTATTAATATATGTATTAATAATATTACCTTAATTTTCCTTAATTTATTTCAGCTCCAAAAGCCTCCAAAACCCCAAAACCGTAAAACTAGTCAGTTTTTACGCGTTTTACCGTAAAAGACGTAAAATATACACTTTTATAAAAAATCTCAAATTTTGAAATAAACTTTATAACTAAGTCCTAAATGACTTAAAACCATCCCGAAAAATACTCACATGACTAATTACCTCTTCCGAGACCTCTAAATGCTAAACCGTAAATCGTAAAAATACGATTTTCTATAATACATATACGTATACGTAAAACTACTAAATAACACCATTTCACTTCATAGTCACTACCATGTGAGCTCATGAACATGAAATCATCACACATCGTTTCACTCACAAGGTACCCCGTACCGGAAACGATATCCAAACCACAATCTATACACACCAATTAGCACATAAACACGTAACTAGCACAAAATAAAACTAAGTGACGAACCTCAAAACCAGGGTTGTCACATCACTCCCTCCTAATAGAAATCTCGTCCCGAGATTTACTCCTTAGGATCAAACACACAAACAACAAATCACATGAGGATACTTGTTCTAAACGAACTCCTCTCATTACCACGTGAACTTTAGTTCAAGTTTCAAAATACCATATATACAAACCAAAAATAATTAAACTCATTGCCAAACTCTTGACCTCATAGTCAATAAATCTCACAAATGACTCTTTGATAAAAGAAAGACTCTTATTAACACAAGTCCCGAATAACCGTACATGCACAATGCATTCTCAAACAACATTTACCAATCTCAATACATGAAATGTATCATGTATACAACTCATTTCCCCCAGGTAATTCTATGCTCATAAGCTAATGGTCTGATCTTCCCAAAGATCATAAATTGACCTACAAAACTCTACATCAACACTTCCATCTTTCCAAATCATACCACCCGTTACTATGGGTGAAACTCCATACATAACTTTGTCACTAAATCTAGTGGTTTCCTCCTTTTCTACATAGCATCCCTTGTTGCTCTTATTCTGTCCACAAACACCATTACCACATTAGTAGCCTCTTTTACCAATTCTAGTCCACAATGAGGACAATCTCACCCTATCCTTTCATATCATGCCTCAAATGGCATTTATCGACTTCTAGTACGATAACTATCATTATATGAAAACTCAGCCATCGCTAACGAGTTTCCGAACTACCTCTAAATCAATCACCCATGTCCAATTATGTTCATCAACTCCATCAGTCCGTATCCCAAACTACTTTAAATTCCAATTTCCTTACAAAGTGACCTATGACGGTCTTTCACATATCCATTAATTCTTCCAACTTCCCAACTACGTGACTTCTCATTCCTCTTGAAATAGGTGATGAATTAGTCAGTCTATCAACTATCACCCAACTCTCATCGTACTTAATCCCCCACCGCATTATGTATCCCTTCCACCAACTTCGTCCTTACATCGCCCTTTCTAAACTACTCCTATCCATGTAGGAAGTATAGTCTACGTCCCTTTCCTCCTTACGATTGTCCAAGCCACGCAACATAAATGTTGACGCGTTCACTGCTTTAGACAACTCAACTCGTGCAACCCACATCCTTCATCCAAACCACTCTAATACATCATCCCTATAGTTCAAGTTCATCTCAGCTTCACCTCATCCTTCTTATTCCATGTCTCATCGACCATGCTTGCCTTTCCCAGATGGTACTTGGCCTTGCAATTTTCTTTCATCAATTAACTCCACCCATCACCTTTGCCAAATGTTCAATCAAGATGATTGAATATGTGTTGGATACGTTCATGATCCGTATAGATCATTCTCCACGTCTCGTACACCAAATGCCTCTAGCATTCTAGGCAGATATAACAGTCCAGCTCCACTAACTAAGTCTATCCAGTTCTTCCAAATCTTCAGTTCCTGCAACGTATAAGCGATCGCTTTTCTTTGTCGTCCTCGTACGCGTCCAAATCCCTGCTCCACGTATCGTCATGCTTCGTGAATTCATCCAGTCCTTCCGATAATGCCAAGATCTGCTCATCATCCAATCCACCTCTTCAGCCTCCAAAATTCTTCCTCGTCCTTCTTCACTTCGCCCCTTGCTGGTTCCACGATATGCCATCATCTCTGACTACTAGTCCTGGCCAACTAAATCCTAAAACTCACACTTAAAAATCTTACGTTTCATTCCCTTTACTAACAACTCCAAAACCAACACATAATTCGCCTCATCCTCCTTCTAAGATTTGAGTAGATCAAGATGTCGTCGATGCTCCCGATGACAACTCGTTTATAGACGTTCATGCACACTCGGTTCATTGACTCCATGAAAACCGCTAGTGCTTTGGCGAAGCCAAATGCATAACCGTAAACCCAAAGCGTTCATACAACATCCTTAGCAATTTCAACTATGTCCTCCTCACACCCTCTCTTAGCGGCAATACGAATAAATTCCTTGCAATTTCTAACAGCTCTTGTTCTTAATTCACTCCATCAACGATTTGCCTTGGATGACACTAACTACAACTCCTCTCACTTCTCCTACTTGCTCTATTCATGGTTCTACCTCAACGCTCCTAAACCATACAAAACCAAAACTACATCCTGAATACACCAGATACGATCGACGAATTAAACCCACGGATAACTAACGACATTTCACGTGCACCAATTAAAACAAATCAAAAACCACGAGACTCCAAAGAAAACTCAAACTTAAAACATGTATCAATTTCCAAATGACCCATGACAACGAAAAATAATCCAAGAAACACCCAATGGCAACCAAAACATATTACGCCCCGCCACATATTATTTAAACTGTGCAAAGATCGACTTTCCAAAAGAATATATATCTTTTTTTATTTTTATTTTATTATTACCTCCCACATCTATGTGACTCAAACAATCTACAAACAACCCTCTTGACGAACTCAAAACTCAACTCAAAAACTAGGTATCCCGTGCATCCCAAATCATAAAAATAAACTACTATTCAAACTCAACCTTTAACCCGACACTTGTACAATAATTTCGGCCAAGATACTGACCTCCCATGACTATTCATTCTGAATATTTGAAAAGTACGTTCCGAGTACATAATTTTTGGCTTTTGAATCACTCAAAAACTCTAAAAACGAACAAGTTATGACCAAAACAGTTTTATACTAGTTGTTTTTAAAAACTAAAGATTAAACTTAGTGATTAATGTAATCCTTTTAAATGACAGATATAATTGTATGTGTAACCTTCATAAACTCAATTTAACCTTGTATTAATAATTATAAATGACGTGAATCGGTTAAACCCAATTATATAAACTATGTAAGTAGAAAGAAATTTTACTTTGCTTTATTTTAAAGAAAGTCCTTTAGAATTTGAAATATATAAGTGTTGATAAAAAAAAGTCTTATGTTACATCTTGTTTCAAACATGACTCCAACACCTTACCCTTATTTTACCGAATACAACCAACTATCTAACTCTATAGTAGATTTCTAAGTCCCCCCTTTTTCCATATACCAACCAAAAGAAATGTAAGACTCAACCTAAAAGATTTCATTATCCCAAAAGAAATCTCCATTTATTTCAACGGACTTAAAACCCAGAACAACATTTTAAAACGTACACGTGAAATATGAACTCAAAGAATACGCTACAAGACACAGTTCAAAAAAAATTCGAAACGTTGTTGAAACTCCTTCAACTCCAGCACCATAAAACACGAACAAACACAAGGTACGTTCAAGTTATAATAACTAGTGAACGACCATATACCATAACTTAACACATAGTAGTATATATACATCCACATATATATACCTATTAAATCACCCAAAACATACTCGTTACCATACATGTCGGATCAACCAATCACGTCATACACTCGTTTTTTCACACGACTAATCACCATCTCACCGTGCCACAACAAGGCATAATGCCCACCTCCAAAACCATATCGTGTGACCCCATAATCACACACCACAACTATAACCCAAAACATAAAACACAAAAAGAACAATAGCCGTATCATAGGCAGCCATTACATAAATCCATATATAATACGTATACCCAAATTCTACATCTCATCATATACAAGCATGTACTAACCATCTTTCATGCAACCATACTTGAGAACCCATTGAAGTTGTGGTACTTGTATAACTATGTTGGCCACCATACTTATACAATTACCCTTTCCCCAATGCACTCCCTCCTATGATGACACTTATAAGAATCAATACAACATATAACACATAAATCTATCTACTCACATAAGCTCATAACCACATAACCAATAAGGTCCAAAACTCCATCTATAAAATAACATAATAAAACCCTTGGAATACAAAAATCCATAGTCTAGCTAAAACAGCCTAGACTAAATCCAAAATGAAAACATAATCAGTTATAAGTCATGTCGCCCATAAGAGTGGAAATAGCATAAGGTCTTTCATATAATGATAGTTATCGTACTAGAAGTCGATAAATGCCATTTGAGGCACGATATGAAAGGATAGGGTGAGATTGTCCTCATTGTGGACTAGAATTGGTAAAAGAGGCTACTAATGTGGTAATGGTGTTTGTGGACAGAATAAGAGCAACAAGGGATGCTATGTAGAAAAGGAGGAAACCACTAGATTTAGTGACAAAGTTATGTATGGAGTTTCACCCATAGTAACGGGTGGTATGATTTGGAAAGATGGAAGTGTTGATGTAGTGTTTTGTAGGTCCATTTATGATCTTTGGGAAGATCAGACCATTAGCTTATGAGCATATAATTACCTGGGGGAAATGAGTTGTATACATGATACATTTCATGTATTGAGATTGGTAAATGTTGTTTGAGAATGCATTGTGCATGTACGGTTATTCGGGACTTGTGTTAATAAGAGTCTTTCTTTTATCAAAGAGTCATTTGTGAGATTTATTGACTATGAGGTCAAGAGTTTGGCAATGAGTTTAATTATTTTTGGTTTGTATATATGGTATTTTGAAACTTGAACTAAAGTTCACGTGGTAATGAGAGGAGTTCGTTTAGAACAAGTATCCTCATGTGATTTGTTGTTTGTGTGTTTGATCCTAAGGAGTAAATCTCGGGACGAGATTTCTATTAGGAGGGAGTGATGTGACAACCCTGGTTTTGAGGTTCGTCACTTAGTTTTATTTTGTGCTAGTTACGTGTTTATGTGCTAATTGGTGTGTATAGATTGTGGTTTGGATATCGTTTCCGGTACGGGGTACCTTGTGAGTGAAACGATGTGTGATGATTTCATGTTCATGAGCTCACATGGTAGTGACTATGAAGTGAAATGGTGTTATTTAGTAGTTTACGTATACGTATATGTATTATAGAAAATCGTATTTTTACGATTTACGGTTTAGCATTTAGAGGTCTCGGAAGAGGTAATTAGTCATGTGAGTATTTTTTGGGATGGTTTTAAGTCATTTAGGACTTAGTTATAAAGTTTATTTCAAAATTTGAGATTTTTTATAAAAGTGTATATTTTACGTCTTTTACGGTAAAACGCGTAAAAACTGACTAGTTTTACGGTTTTGGGGTTTTGGAGGCTTTTGGAGCTGAAATAAATTAAGGAAAATTAAGGTAATATTATTAATACATATATTAATAATAAAAAAAGGAAAAAAAACGAAATTAAGGAGGGTGTGGGTTGGTTTGAACGCCAGAAAAGAAAAAAAAAAGGAAAAAGGGAGGAAAAAAGGAAAGTGGGCTATGGGTTGGACTAGGATTCACCCATACCCTATATAAAGTTATACTAAACAAGAAAATTCATTATTATCTCCTGGAAACAAAGAAAATTCGTGGGTTTCATAAAAAAATTAGGGTTCTTCATAAAATTTGGGGGTTTTCACAATACGTGACAGCTGATCACGACAGGCCGGGTGTTGTCAATACCCGAATAGATCTATCCATACATTTCGCGCTACACTATTAACTATTACAGTCCACGGGAATGGGGCAAACAGTAGGCAAATAAATTGTTGTTGTCTGTGCATGCTTGCATATAAATAGTGTTGTATGTTTCCTCCCCCAGTTATAAAACAGTAAAGATGGGGCCATGAACTCACCTCAGTAGTAATGATGTAGTGATGATGTCACTGAATGTACTGGCACAGTATGATCACGAAGCAGTAGAATTACCTATGTAATTTATGTGTGTCTTAGTAGATGCACAAATAAAATGCATATATAAATGTAGTTGATGAAAATGCATGATCACAGATTTATTAAGTTGTTATCGTTTTAAGTGTTAAACTTATAGTAAGTTATTGTAATAAGTACACCTTTAACTTAATAAAGTGTATTTACCTTGGTTGAATGGTAATAGTTTAAATGAATTAAATAAAATAATTTTTATTTAATTAAGTCTTATAAAAATAATATTTCATAAAAAGTCTTTTAAGTTTCCGTTATCGTAATAATAATGTACAATGCATATAATCCCCTAGTATGTGCTTGAGCTTATTAAGTAAATCGATGGTTTTAATAATTGTGAAAGTTTTAGTGGTTTAATAATAATGTAGTCGTTCAATCGGGATATATTTAGGAATACTAAATATTTTGTTGTCGGGCCAGTTTATTTATTCGGGCTATTTAATGGGTCAAATATCCTAAATATATTATATTTTTATTATAAAAATAATTAATTAATTAAATTCAATATTTAATATAAAGGTTTTGAAAATGTGGAACATGTCCCTTTTAAGGAAACCAAAAGATGTTGGTGTTGGGGAAACATGAGACAAAAGTGTTGGTGTAGGGGAAACAAGAAACAATTTTGGGAAATGGAAAGTTACACTACGTACGTCTTTTCTTTACATGTTTCAATAGTGGCTAGATTTGTACTAACGGTGGTAATTATAAACTAACGGTGGTAAAATCTTTATGGTGCTTTGTTTTCGAAAGTGAATAGCGAGATCAATAGTGATTCGTGGTACAAACTAAAGGCATCGTTAGAAAGCTAGTTGGGTCGTCTAGAGACCCGTATGCTTAGTTTTATAAATCGAGATTGTTTGATAGGGTAAAATCATGTTCTAAATAGGTGTCGAGAACTATTTTAAAAGACAAGTGTTTATCGAGGTACTTTCGATCTAGTATACGGTTTTCGATAAATACCTTTGGTTCAAACTAAAAATAGGCTCGTGTAGACGACATGGCCGTCTACAACTTTTGTTCTTTACTCGACTTGGGGCGATGTTGTTTAGAGGGTTAAAAATAGGTCGTAAAAGGTCGTGTTTTCCAATACTAAATCGAGTTATATTTTCTATTACACTAAGCCTAAATCGGTATTTTCGCCGATTAATATCTAGCGCGTTTCTTAACCATTTTATGTGATTCGAGTTGGGTTATAATCTCGGGACTATGGGCTACGTTTTGCCCCCATAAAACCCGTGGGCACTCGATCCTAGGTGGCTCGTTTTGTGTCTCAAACATTGCGGCTTGCTTGTATCTACATGTTAACTCACTGTTGGTTTTAGAAAAAGGGTACTTCCTGTTTTAAAACTTCTAAACCTTACGATTCTAGTATGCATGAGACGTTAAGTTTACTATGTATGCTATAAAAACCTTAGCTTGGTATTATTTTCAAACAGAAAGACGTATGTATCATGCGTTATATCGTGATGGTTTTTGACAACTTCAAAATGGTATAACTTGTTTTATTCTTGGCCAACTAACGTGATTACAGGTCCTACGGTCTCCTGAACAGTCTGTCCTCGAAACCTTCTAAAATGAGCTCGAACTATCCCGGTCGAGCTCCTTTTTGGGTTACACAAAATCATAGTCTGTGAGGGGGCTTTAAGATTTGGCTTAAGTTTATATTGGCTCACGTTCAAATCCTATTAACATGTTAATTCGTTTCTTACCATATTAAACTTCAAGCACAACTATGGACAAATGTATTATATGTAGAAGAAAGATGACTATACTTACAGGGAACTAGAACGTAGTGCGAGTACGACATGATTTCAGCGGAACCCTTGTTTCGTTCCGGTTCGTCAACGAGCCACATCCGTCTTCTAAACCCATCTCCCTAACGAACCCGACGTCATTTGGAAACCACATGAGTCGTCATATGATTGCTATCGTAAGGGCACGAAACAAAGATGATGTGGTGTTGTGGTTTTCACTCGTCGACCAAGGAAAACAAGGGAAGCAGTGTGCATGATAGCTTGTTTTCACTTGTAAAGGAGACAATGGGTGTGCTTACTGTATGCCGAGAGTAAGAGAGATATAGAAAATGAGATTGGATGTTGCAGTTGTAGGTTTATATAACGAGAGGGACAGAGTAGGAGATTGTTGTGTATGGCGTGTGTGTTATACACGAGTGAGGGAAGAGAGGAAAAATAGCAATGTGTTGTGTCTGTGGCTTATACCACATATAAGAGTTAGGTTAGGATTTGGTAGGATTTTCTTGTACTTAGGATAGATTGTTTTAGATATTTAGGATCTTACTTACACATACTAGCGTGTACATGCTTACATCCACATGAGGTTTTGATTTGGTTAAATTTGTTATATATGCAACGTGTACATGGTTTCACCATTTGATTTAGGCATTGTCCTTTCTTTTTCTTATGCTTTCATACGCCTGCTACTGAATCATTTTAAGAGGGAATGATATTTGTGTATGATTATGTTCATGCATGAGTTTCAATATATACATACGTCCCATATATGGTAGTACAATCTTTGAGGCTAAATTTAATGGAAAAGGTGTTGTGTTTTAGCTTTAATGCGTAATATTTTGGATCGTCATTAATTATAATATAGTTAATAATTATATGAGTACATAAAATTTGTCTAAAAATAAATAGCACTATGGTTAAAATATCAATTTTTAAGTAATATAAGTAAATAAATAATATTTACTATATTATGTTCTCGTTTGTAAAAGTCGTTGATAAAAATATTATAGGATGAGTAGTAATAAAGTAAATCCAGTGACGTGTTAAAAGCCCAAAATTTGGGGTTTTACACGAAGCACTTAAGTACCTATTAACCCTTAGACGGCATTTTAAAGCATGTCCCCTTTCTATTCACTTTGTAGTTTGTATTCTTCGAATTCTTGCCTATTTGAAGTATTTATCTATTCTTGCTTTAATTAAATTTGATCGATACACGTGTCAAGGACCGAAACGGTCCCAAACACGGTGTATTGCAAAAGCAATACTTATGGAAGTATGTGTATTGAGTGTTCGTATACGTATACGTATCTACATATAATAATATATCAAAAATATTTTTGTATTTATTGGGTTTTTAAAGAAAATACTATATGTACGTAAAAACCGATGAAATCCAATAATATATATTTTTGGTTGCAATCTCTTAGGAAAAAGATTGCTTTTTGAATTTTTTATTTTTTTGGTTCAATTCCTTAGGAAAAGAATTGATTTTGTTATTTTTTAAGTTTTTATATTTTTATATTTTTGATTTTTTTTATGTTTTTTATTTATGATACGTAAAAATAACGTTCACAAGGTGAACGGATCCCAAAATCGAATTGAAACCGTCAATGAATAGTCTCTCGTAATGTCATGAACCATCAGCGGCGCCATTTGAAATTGAGTATTTGTAAGTTCGTTTATTCTCGATTCTTGACAAATTGAAAGGCCTAAAAATATCGAGCTTTAAATTGTTCTTGGTAGTTAAGGGTATTTGGATTTCTATGTCTAATTCAATCAACACGTAAAAAGATGAAAATATTAAGGCTATGTATCCGTAAAACAAAGTGAAAGTACCAAATACTATTCACAAAGTACAACAAACTAATGCATGAAAAGTAAATTGCTTGAAATGTAAACAAAATGTAAGTATAAGGATTGAAATGTAAAATCAGGAACTAAAAGGACCAAATATGAAAATGTAACAAACTAGTTAACCAACTTAACAAATTTCCAAAACTCCTAACTGAATTCGTAACAACTTAAAATCCAGGGACTACTATTTGCAAAACCTAAAAAGTGTGAAAATTAGCACTGATTACAAACTATAGCAAAAACAAAGGACCAAATGGCAATTAAAATGAAACTTTTGTGAAAAACGGGTTATAAGACTCCAATAAGCTGGATAGAGCTTATTAATGAACCAAATTCAAAATGGTTTGTTGCAAACTACTTAAAAGTTAAAATGAGCTAGCCCAGTAACAGGAAATTGCTTAAAAGCTTGTAAATCTCAAGTTAGTTTATCTTAATAAGCCAAGAATAAGCCCATTTGAAAACTAGTCAACCACAATTCGATTTTCTTGCAAAAACTGATTAATCAACTATCAAAAAGATTGGAATGTCTTTTATAATTGAAAATCATCAACTATATAAGCCAGAATCTTGAATAAGTTAAAATTGGCTTATTTGACCAAATTTGACCAAAAATCCAAAAAGCTAAAAACCTCAAAATCCACTCAAGACATGTTGGCAAATTGATTATGAAAGAAAATTGGGAAGTTTATGAAGTAGATTTTAAGATATAGCAAAACAGTATGGACCTTGTTATAAAAACTAAATATTGCTCAACTGCTTATCAAAAAGCTGATTTCTCACTCAAAATGTTAAACTGTATTGTTTCCTTATGAACACTAAAACTTAAGATGTTAAGATACAGTTGTGAAAAGATTTCAGCTAATATTATCCAGTAATGAAGAAATGACAAGGAATCAAAATGAGCTAGTTTAACTGATGAACTATGAAAATGACTTGACCCAAACTTTTTCACTACCAATTGCCTTTCTGACTTTTCTTTTGACTTCAAAACTAAACCAAAATGTTTACACTAGATGACTTAGTGTAAATGAACACATAATATCATTTTTATACAACTTGAATTGCCAAATGATTCATAACCAAACACCACTTTAAAATCAATTATTGAACTTTTTCAGAGAATTTTTAAGCACAAATGAATTACTGGTTTAAGCACCTATCAAACTTAACAAAGTGATGAATTGAAAATGTTTAGAACAAGCTTAGTAACAAGAAGAATAAAAAATTGAGTCTTATGAGCATAAACTGATGAAAATTCAAATGAAATTAAGTAAAACTATATGACAGACTGCAAAACTACAAGTAATCTATCAAACTAACTCAATTATACTACAATTACACTAAACACACATTCAGGTCAGCACATAATAGCTACACTAGGAATTGAGCATGCAGGTTCATTTTAGAGGAACAAAAATGAGGAAAATAGAACTTTTTAGCTATGAAGCCTCCTCTGATGGAGTAAAGGAGCGCTGAGCTCTCTAAACAACTCTAAACCACCATTAATCAGTTAGAATTCATCATCATATCAACACCAGAACAATGCTACAATCATCAATCTGCTACAAATCTACAATTGGTTGGAAATGGACTACTAATGAACTCTAAGTGAAAGTGAACAGCTGCAAGTTCTTCAAAACATCAACAAGGCATCCATTAATCATGGAAGATCAACAGGAACACACAGTATCAACAGGACCAATGTATTGAATGAAGTAGAATGAGATTAAAGTAAACTGAATTTTGAATTTTATTAATTGGAGGGAAAAGTGGTTACAAGTGATAACTAAATATCTAACTTACTCTTAGGTGTGTGTCAAACGCCTAAGAGTTGTTCTAACTGAAAGTGAAAAGCTGGAATTGAGAGAGAAGAATATAGTGTATGTTTTTCACACCTAAAGTCTACTTACATCAATGACTGGGTATTCATAGAGAAAAGAGGAGAGTTAGTTGGGGTAGATGACGTGTTTCATCCAATCAAAGATTGCCAGGTGTCCTCCTTTGCGCTTAATTTCAGTCTAATTGGTTATGAGTAATGGATTCCTTGCTTGAATCTCACTCTAGCTAAATCCACAACCTGGGCTCGTTACTCTTTTGAATATGACACGTGGAAGGAGTTTATTGGTGGAAAGTGTTTCACTCGGATTGATATCCAAAAGTGGATAAAAGAATTATGGAGTGGCGAGTTCCCATTGGCTGAAAAGGAGAAAGTGGGAAATACTGTAGCAGATTTGGTATTTAATGAAATCGGCGCTAGTGGCCCACCTGGCAGCTTATTTGGTGATCCTTGACGCAATTTTCAAGCCTTCTCATTGGTGGAGGTGTTAACACACGGATTACGTATCCAAACTTGTATGAGAATTGTCACTTTCAGCCCCTAGACTTTGGTAGATTTATGATTTGAGCTCTAGTCTTCATTTCTTTGGCAAAATTAGTCCTTTGACCTTCATTCTTGATCATTTGAGTCCTTTGACTTGGTTGACTTGAGAGTTGAACAGGTTTGACTTTGATCTTGACTTTTCCAAAATTGCACTTTAGTCCCTCAACTTTTGAATGTTGTCAAGATAGGTCTTTCATCTTCTCATGGCTTGTCATTTTTATCCTTCTCGTCTTTTCATCATAAATGAGCTTGATTTCACTTGTTTGCTTCAAATTTGTATCCTTGTTACCTAAATAATCACAAACACAAAACATACCACATAATACTGCTTTATCGTATAAAAGTTGGGTATTTGCTATGTGTTTTAGGGTGCTTTGTTGACTTATTGATATGAGATTTTTCTCATATCAGTATGCAAAAAAGAAAAATGCATTTTAGCTAAATATCCAAAACATATATTTATTTACATCTCAAATAAGGTCAGTATGCCACACTCGAGTTCTTTAATCGTTAACAGTTCAATAATATCGGATGCATTAATTGAAAAGTATGAGTCCTCGGCTTGGCGAAATACCTCCTTTTCAACGCGAACAACATACGGATGAGCACAATCTCCACGACTCATCCAACGGTTATAGCCGTCTAACACACTCTGGGGTCCATTTGTTTGCATATGATCCAGAGTTATGAATTTCTTTCTATTAATATCTTTCCCTTTTTCAGCCTGCAATCATATTAATAAGACAATAATCTTCTGCAATGGGACAATTTCTAGTCTGAATTACAAACAGGGACAGTTTGTATGCATATCATGCTCCAAAGCTATGAATTTCATTCACTAATATCTTTCTCTTTTTCAGCCTGCAATCATATTAAAAAGACAATAATCTTCTGCAATGGGACAATTTCTAGTCTGAATTACAAACAGGGACAGTTTCTAGTCTAAATTTTAGAACTTAACTGTCAGCAAATATTATCTATATTCGAAGTCAAGGTTGTTTTTCCAAGTTTTTCCGTCTATATGACTTGATTCATGAGTGTAAGGTTTCCCTTTAGAGTGTCAATGATAATCTACAAAACTATTATGAGGGATATTTTTATAACGATATTGACCGGGTATAATCAATTGAACAAAGACATCCGCAAGATCTAAAATCAGCACAAATAAAACTCAAAGCCATGGTACAATCTCACAATATACGCATAACAGATATGTGACACAAAAAGACTTGACTGGCACTCAAAATGCCATTTGTGTGCTTTGCTTAAAACCTGTAGACTGGTTGGCCTAAATGTGTATGTGTTGTATTCTAAAAAATTAGGTTTTTAACACCGTAACTTGAAACTATGACTTCTAGTGTATATAAGTATATATTATAGGCAGATTTGAACTACTCCAAGAATGTAAAACCAACCTCTAAAGGATAGGCATGGTATATATTCAGATAGATAAAACAAGCAAAATGTAATAAATTATCAAGACAATAGCTAATCAGTGGAACAAAACAACAAAAACAAAAGATTGTGGTACCAGAACAAATAACATCCTATAAACTACACGCATCGTTTTTACATAAAACACATAACAGGGCAGCCTCAATTTATAACAGATAAACAAAAATCATTATGCTTTATAAGCTTCAACTATATAAAACAATTTACAGCATGCTTTCTTTTGTATAGTATATGCTATTAGGGGCTTAATACTTATATGATTAAACGTAATCATCTGGATTTCATACAGGAGCAGATACAAGACAGACATAAAATGGGGACAGACATAAGAGTTATAGTCCAGAAGATATGTTTGATCGTGAAGCATAGCTAAGTTTGACCATTAAACGTTTATACGAAAGCCAAATAGCACCGACGATTCAGAATCATCCAAGGATAACTTGGCAACTCACGCCTCACGGATACAAAGAAATAATGCACGCAACTAGTCATGTGAATAGCAGGTCTGTGAGAAAGTACAACTCATTCATAAAGGCATTCAACATTTGAACTCACAGATAAGAAGAAATAATTAACACAACTAGTCATGTGTACAGCAGGTTTGTAAGAAAGTAGAACTCACTCATAACGGCTCTCAACAACTGACTCAAGATTTTTTATTTATATAAGAAAAAAGAGGCAAAACCAAGTTTACACGTACGGTTATCATTTGCTTAGAACTTCGACAACTACATTGGCTTTCTTTGAAAACTAAAGCCAACTTCATAAGTTAAAACTCATATATGTAAAGCATGTCGATACAAATTAAAGTTATGATCTCCATCTAGTAACCAAATGAATAATACAATTGTGCTCCAGAATTGTCGAAAGGTTACACTAACGAACTAGAACTACAAGTTGTGGTTATTTGTTAGCTACAGAACTTAGCATTTTTGCTTGGTATAACATAGAGAACTAAATTGGCTAATTTTTTTATAAAAACTTGAAACAAGTTAGAACACATAAAAGGACTAGTAAGATGCATATCTAATTAAGGTTATGAATCACTCTAGACTTGAAACTATAAAGTGATTGTATTTTGACTTAGAGCCAGGTAGACCAGTTTCAAGCTTTGGAATGGTAAAGCTATTATAAATACAACGTTAAGCTAAAACATTTTCCAAATAAGATTGGAATGAGTAGTAAGAGTGTAACCAAAGGAAAAGATTTAGCTGCTCTATGATACTTTTCATGTCTCATTTCGTGTGTCATGTCATTAGTCCTAGTTTGGTCTAAGTAAAGATACAACTACAAATACCATTTAACCATGACTAAAGAAAATAAAAATAACATTTTTTTGTTTATTCAGGCAATATAACAAACACTTGAAGTGCAATAACCCAATTGGGTCAACAGCCTGAGTTGGGGGTTTCCATAGCCAGGCGATACTAAACACATAAGCACATAGTTGATAATTTATAACACAGATTAACACAAATCCCTAAACAACAATACCAATTGAATATAAAAAAATAGGTAAGAAAGAAAGATATACCATTTTTGTTGCTCAACTGAAGAAGTTTGGTGTTGGTGAGATAGGTTATCGGTGGTTTAGGTTTAGGGTTCGTGATAATGATACAGGAAGATGTGTGGCCCTTTTATTCATCCTTTTTGGGCGGGCTTGGGTTACAACGCGGAGAGTTGTGAAAAAATGGAGGGAACATTTTATCTTTTTGCATCCGGATCTTTAGGGATTGTTTCCTTAAATTCAAGTTTGACATCCTTAATCGAGGATTTGATACTAGCGGATCTGTATGGATAGTAGACTATAATGTAGGATTTGATAATAGCTGATAAAGAAGAAGATGAAGTATGTTTTTTAAAACTTTTTTATACATAAACAAAAAGTTACAACTACATTTCTTTGTCATTAAAAAATAATTTTTACATAAAACTATCAAGTAAAAGTAAAATATTAATTTTATTGTAAAAAAGGATGTTCATCTTATAGCAAGTCGCATGTAAATCGTCAAAAAAAAAGTTGTTTGTGGCGGAAAAATTGATGGTCGCCTGGTTTCTTTATAGTTTCGAGCCTACTGAAATTTGTTTTCTTAAACAAAACAATCCCGTCACTTTCTTTATTTGTTTTTATGTCTAGATAGAAGACACTAATAATGATACAAAACTATGTATATAGAAATAAAAAAACAAAGCTTCACATGTCTTCATTTTTATTTAACTTTACGTGTTATCTTAAAATATTAAATCAAAATTAAAATGTGATAATTAGATTACTTATATACTTAAATATTAAATAAGGGGATTTTTATATGTGCTTTATTACATGTATAGTGCACATATTTTTTTCAAACTTCGTGTCCTTCTTGATGATCGTATCTCAAGTAAAATGTATCATCAAGAACATCATCCGTAGATTGAACATCGATAGAAAAAAAAGGTAGCTCGTCAAACTGATTGTATTCATCTTCGTCAACAACATCATCCATTCCAACTGTACTTCGTTTATTCTCCAATGCAGTGTTTTCCTACAATTTTCAACCATTGAGAGTATGTGTCCTTTTCACAAGCAAGACATGCCTTCTCTTCTTTCGTACCGTACCCTGATACGTTACCGTAAGCTGGAAAATCATTTATGGTAAAATAAATCATGAAAAATAGATGCAACCTCTCTTTTTTGTACGCATCATAGATTTCAACGCCCGATCCCCATAAATCTGTCATGTCATCAATTAGAGGGCGCAAGTACACATCAATTTCGTTCCCAAGTTGTTTTGAACCTTGAATTAATAATGGCATCATGATGTATCTCCGTTTTAAACATAATGTGGAAGATTGTATGTGCATAGAATAACCGACCAAGTGCGATGACGACTACTCAAACTTTTGCACAAATTGATTCCATATGAACAAAGTCCAAATCGTATATTTCTCATATCAGATTCGAATTTTTCAAAATCACGATCGTTCGTTTTCCATTGAGGTGAGTCAGGCATGATGCGGTATTTTTTTACACTTTATTTTAGGAAAACCAAAGCGACAAATGCGGGTAAGTATTAAGTATCACGTTTTGTGAAAAACGTAAATACCGACAATCGAGTTCATTCTCGAAGAGGTATGGTGTTTAGCCAACAGTTATAGATGTTATTTAATCGAGTGATTACGCTTTTGGAAAGATAAAAGGAAAGAAAAACAAAGACACATTACGCTAAAAGCTACACTACGACGTAAAAAACGCGAGATCGTAAAACTCGATGAAAATCGAAAGTACTCTAAAAATCACCAAAATTTTAACTTAAGCTAAGAAAAATGTAATTAGAACAAAAATGAAAACCAAATTTTCCATAACCTTTTAAATTATTTTATATTAAATTTAAAATTTTTAATAAAAAAACTAAAATTAAATAAAATTAATAAAAAGTGAGAATGGAATTTTTTTCTTGTTTTGTAAACCTAAAGTATATTAACTAAAACCTAACAACTATTTTTCCAAAAATTTAAAATACTTTTATCTATTTTTAAATAAATTTCGAAAATTTAATATTAAAATATCAATAATAAATAATCTAATAACGACAAAAATCTGAAACTATTTTTAAAAAGTCTTAAACTGAATTGAGAACACAAGAAAATTGTAAAAAGCAAAAAACCAAAACTAAATAAGCTGATAAGCAGCTTATGATGTTCGAACACTAATAATAAGTTAAAGTGAGAAACCCCTGAAGTATTAAATCAACCAAACTTTTACCAGTAAAGTCCCTAGGACAACTGGTAAAGGTGTTGGTGTCTCAGAGTAAGGGCGCAGGTTCGAGTCCTGGCCCTTACTTTTTATTCAAAATATATATTATTTTTTAAAACTCGTGTATAGTAACTTAAGACTTTACAAAAACAAAAGATCAAATCTGGTTAACAAGATTCTAGTACAAATCAAACAGAAAAAACACCACCAGACTTAACCTCTTTGCTTGTTCTATTTTTTTCTTTGATATGCACTTGGCCGATGTGGGGGATTTATGGAGGCCGGGTATAGGGAGTCGTTGTTTGCTTAGGCCACAAACGGCACCCTCGCAACCTTTTGGTTGTGAGGAGTCACACACAAACACTCAACAACATAAGATCACACAAAATCAACCAAACTCAAGGAAAATCAGGCAAGAACAAAAAGTATGCAAAAAAGTACTAGCGAGCTCTAAAAACGAAACAAAAACTTCCTATAGATTCTGCGATGATAAGCTATGATATCTGGACCAGCAACTTCGAATCTTAAACTACGTGACTATGAGTTTGACTCGAACCCAGTTTGACTGATCTAAAATCTTACACAACGGTCACAGCTAAATGAACAGCTAACAAATTGTCCTTAAATCCTACCAACTGATCCAAACAATCTAAACTGAAATATCTAGTACCGAACACTAGTTAACAGATTAATGAACAAAATTTTAAATGCTACAATTGAAAACAAAGAGCACAAGATCGAATCACATTAACAAGCAGCACAAAGGAGCAATTCAAGCAATCTTATACTACAATTACACTACTACAAATCAGTAACTAATAAAGATGAAGCGATTTACGCTGCCATCCCAGCCTCCGTTGATGATGAGCTAGGATATGGGCTTTGAACACAATTTTGTCACTAGTTTCTAAACCACTAATAAAAACCTGCTTGTATCAA
The DNA here is from genome assembly GCA_025667525.1 of Glebionis coronaria. NCBI lineage: Eukaryota > Viridiplantae > Streptophyta > Magnoliopsida > Asterales > Asteraceae > Glebionis > Glebionis coronaria. Next base: position 138,525,546 of record CM046880.1, read on the forward strand.
CCACGAGCAAAAGGATTCTGAAATCAGTATTCCAGCTGAACAAACTTGATATTCAAAAGGCTCAACTCAACTTAATACAAAAGCTGATCCAAGCAGCTTACACGAAATAGAAAAGGTGCAAAGCTAATTTACCTAATTCTGTATCTAAAAAACGCTTGAAATAACAATTCCACTATTTTTACCCAAAACTAAACTGACATGAAAAATTATTCAGAAACCTCTCATAAGCTCAATCGAGCTTATGGGCTAATTGAATTATAAAAGCTCTAAAATTCAGTCTATCACCAAAGCTTATAAAAACTGAAATCAATATCAACTTTTGATACACAAATCGAATTATAAACAAACCGAAACCATAAGCTATATTCGAAAACAAATCCGCATCGTTCATCACACAAAAAATAATCATAAATCGAAACTGCTTCTTTAATCAACAACATACATCAACATAAACCAAAACCTTAACTAAAAGTCCGCTAATCCTAACCCCTCTAAATCTGGTGTAGAGCTAAATGAAGCTTGATGGCAAGTCGCTACCTTCAAACTACATTGTCCCAAACACCCATATGAAAGTTGAGAAGGCAGATTCTTAATAAGTTTCGATATAAAAACGCCACCAATGGCCAATATTTCAACAGCTATTGATCAAGTAACATTCTAACACAGAATATAATCAAATGATTCACAATCTCGCTAACAAGAAAAATTACACTAGACACTTCATGAATTCATATCACAAAACATAGAACTTTGCACATCAAAATTTAGACAGTAAAATAAAAAGGGGAAAGAAGGAACTCACCTCTAGGGTGCACTTCCACACCCTATGATTTTTGAGCTTATGTGATAGCACTATCACAAGCACTCCCAACCTGTTAAAACACAAGTAACAAACCAAAACAGTAACAAACTGATTTCTTGTATCACTTCTTACAAATCTTTCATACAACCTTTAAAACCTTATTTTTTTGCAAGAAAAATAAATTGACAGAAAAGTAAAGTGCTTTTAAAAGTAAATAACAATAATTTAAAACATGGAACTCAATTAATTCATTCAAATAAATTCGGGATACAAATTCAGAGAATGAAAAATTGGAACAAAACAATATTCTGCTACTAAGGTCCTGTATATACAAAGTCAAAGTGAGGGACGATTCTAGATACCCTAAACCCTATTTGTAAACATCCATCCTTGCCCTTGAACGAATCTTTGATTATACTAGTTTGATTCCACTTTTGAATTCTTGGTCTTTGTAGAATCTTGGCCACATGTGATTGTGCACGTGTAAGAAATGATCTAAACCCTTGATTTTGGTGTGGTGAGCACGAAATATCATCCTATCCATCCAATTGGTCTTTAATGTCAGTCAATGGTGGTGACCCGTGATATATTGTTGCTGAGAGAGGGACAAGATGGTGAGTGGTCACTATCTTGAGCATGTGGGGGTGTTGTATGTAAGCTAACAAGCAAAATACCCAACTTAATTTAGGGTTAATTTATGGGGATAAGTTAATTGGGACTGGGTAATTATTAGGGTTTATGATGTGAAGATGGTGGTTAATGAAGGAATAGATATGTTTTGATGTTAACAAATCTGTTTCCCTGGCTAATATTATTTGACAAGTTTGACTTGGGCCAAATTTAATAAACCGGGTATAAAATATCAGACTGGTGGTGGGCTGATGGGTTTCGGTGGATAAATGGGTAGTGAGGTGGCTGTATTAGGTGAGGTGGGGTGATATGACTGGTGGAGTTTGAGTGATGTGGCGAGGGTGGATTGTGGTTTGCACAGGTTTGGTCTCCGAGTTTTTGAAAACTCTTCATAATAAAACTTTATCAGCTTATATGTTGTTCCCTTTGATGATAAGTTAGGACAATTTACAAAATCAGTCCTTTTATCTTATATTTCTTAGGAAAAAGGACTTGTCTTGCAATATCTTGGATATTTAAGGGCCATTCTTGTACATTCTTGAAACTTAATGGACCAAACTTGTATAATTAAGATTTACAAGGGCCAAAAGTGACATGTCTTCAAACATAAAGGACCTTTCTTGTATTTTCTTCAAACTTCAAGGGCATTTTTGAAAATTCCACAATCGGGTCCGGTTCATTGTGCGGCTTCGTTTCCCGTGTTCGTTTTTGCTTGTTTCTTGTGATCTTTTGTCTTTTTCACGATATTCGTACCTAAAACATACAAAAATCGAATACAAGCACATTTTATGGTATTTTATGATATATTTAACCTTTTTAAGCCCGATTTGGACGATGAGACCATGTATAAATGCAGTCTCATCACCCCCCATACTAAACCATTATCGTACTCTCACACAATGCTAGAATAAAGTATCTAAGCATCTCCAAAATTCATTTTTATCGAATTTTATTGAAATTTAAACTTACTACACTACTACTACTTGTGTTTTAGACATAATGCATGATTTTCATCGCAAAATTGGACGTTTAGGTTCATAGAATAAGAACACGTGAATGCTTCGTTAGGAATAATTTCGTCGTCCTCGATTTTCATCCAATTCCATGCTAAGAGTGTAACGAGATCATTGTCATTATAAGTTACTAATGCTAACACTACTCATATGCCCTAATCACGTACTTAGACTCCCTCAATACTAACTTGTATCTGTTATATTTTATTTTTGTCTTGAATGATCATGTTGATACATTTTTTACTTATGCGATGATAGAGATTAAGGTCCAAAAATAGAGTCATAAAGGCGTAACCAAAACCATCGAATTAATAACCTCTCCTAATAGACAATGATGTCAAAAAAATAAGTCAACAAGAAGGATCGATAAACACAATTTTATAACGATATTGAACATGAGACTTATTACCAATTTAGAATTGCTTTAACGCTAGCTTTTATTTAACTTCGCCTGAAGTGTTTATTATGGATTTGGTATTGTCCTAGTCTTTTATTTAACCTCGCCATGAGGTTTTATTATGACTTGACGTATATCCTCACGTTAAGGCGAATTTTGGATCTTAAAGGCTTTGAGATTTAAGACATTCACTTTCAATTTTTACATAGATTTTTCGGCCTTGTGAGCTTGAAATTTTTGCTTGATTTAGGTGAAGAGGAACTTAAAAATTATTATTGGGGAAGCCTTTGATTATTCGGGGTGCCAATACTTCAAAACCGTGACGCTGGCGATACCTTAATATTTTCCCAATTTAATTACATGGAAGCTACTAGAAATGACTAGAAACCAACAATCAAGACTAAACCGCTAAGTCAATATTTATTAGCAAAATATATATACAAGCGAAGGGAGAATAAGCAAACAATTAGAACACATGAGTTTTTGAAAGAATACGAGTACTCTACGTTTAGCATAGTAACTTATAATTAACTCTATCATTTCTCGTCCTCATTTAAGAGACTTAGCCTAATATGAGTTAAGGAATCGAAGCTAAGTGCTCAACACGCACGGTCGAGTCAAAAATTACTCTTATTCTCGCCATCAGAAAATCTACATTTGTGTCTTAAACACTTATAAAAACATGAAAAAAAATTAAAAGTTGGCCATTTTTAGCCTTATTTGCAACAAAACGATAAACAAAAAGATAAACTTTAGAAAGCGTGAAGGTTTAGCAAGGCAAGTATCTATTCACCCCCCCCCCTAATACTAAAGTTAAACATTGTCCTCAATGTTTCGAGTCTAAGGGTAAGATACCCCCATACTAGAGACGAAGTTGAATGCCTAATCTAGCATGGAAAGGGTGGAACCATTAAATCTATAGCCGTTTATGAAGTGTGCTAAAAGACCTAAGGTTAGAACATCAAAGGATATATCATCGGATATCAGAATCTCCAAAGGAAACGATCGAAGCTTGAGTGATACGTAAAACGAACACGAGAGGCTTCAATGATGACGATGAACCTAATAAATCACAATCACAAAAAACCACGGAACAAAGGTAGGAAGAGCACAAGTCCCCTCATTAGTTTAACTAAGAAGGTAATAATATTTACAAGGATAACCATGAGAATTCCCCCACGAGGCACCTTTTTTTTATAACCGAGTCAAAATCTCAACTCGAATCCCCATAAATGTGATCATTTAGGGATTATCTTGGTTCAGTCATTTTTGGTGGGACTTATATGTAATCAAGGCCCAAAAGCAACCGTGAATAAAGGCAAAGCCTTTATACCGGGATTAAAGATCGTATCCTCACATTTTGTTGAAAATAAAATACGCAAAACCGGAGGATACGTCTTGTAAGGAAGAAAACTCCTTACAACGTAGGTAAAATCATCATATCCACGGGGATGGTGTCACACCCCACCATGGCGGAACATGGGGCGCGACGTATGGATATCATCACAACAATAGCGTGTCTATAGAGATTACTAAATGATATAAGAAATGTCATAAATGGCGACACAAAAGTCATGACAATATCTCGACTTGCAGGAGTCTAGGTAAGTAGGTAACAGTCCTACCGCTTACCCAAGACAAACAAATAACATAACCAAACAAATATATTTGTGCCACAGTAACATTATTAAAAGAACAAATAAAAACTAAGAAGGAAACGGGGATTCTCCTTCTATATGCATTCCTAAGCTTCTCCAATCCTAGCCACATATGTTCTCATGCTTAACCATAGTATCACCTGAAAGAGACACTAAAACACGTCAACATAAAGTTGGTGAGAGTCATAGGTTTAGACTCCAACGCTAAATCAATTACAAGCTGTGAATAACAACCATCAACACAAAAACATATGGACATGTGCTACAATTATGTATTAACAACTAGCATTCAAGATCAATCATTCCAAACCCAAAATCCAAGGCTCCTACCTTGCCAAACAACATGGTACCATAGATGATCACACTATGTACCTATCCCAAGGCCACTACCTTGTCAAACCACAAGGCCACTACCTTGTCAAACCTCAAGGCCACTACCTTGTCAAACCACAATAACTGAGACGGCACGTGTCCCCTGATCCAAATCATACACAATCAAAAATCACATAGCAGTTAATCACATAATGTACACACAAGTCCATCTCAAATCACAAACACATTCACAGCATCAATTTAGAAAATAACTCAACACAGTGTCTCTTCCATCCCATCTGGAAGTCAAAATCAATATTAAACATGGGACTATGAAACTCACCTGATTGCTCATTCACAAGTCCTCGCACTAGCAACAAGCTAACAAACCAAAAACACGAAATCAATACACGAACCAATCACTAAGATGGCTCATTAACCTATGATGGACATCTAGCCTATTCCCACATATTTACCTCATTGATAAGCTCTAATCACCCCATTACCCTTCCTTAACAAGTCCTTAACTTGGTTAAGTTTAATAACTAACCCGTTCATATTTTACCTAAAACAGTCTGAGTTTTTAGGTCTCAAAACTTTAAGTCAAACGTCCACTTAAACATACCCATGGTTTCTGTAAAAGGAATATTCATACCCTTACATATGTTGGCTAACACCTCCCACTTGCCCTAACTTTAAAGCTACTGTTAAGGCCCCGATATACATATATCTACTTTTGTCATTCCAGATTTCCTGATTTTAAACGTACTAAACGTTTGTTACCATTAAGGGGTCTTACCCTAAACCACAACCTTATCCCAAGTGTAGATACTTACTACAATATATAAACCATCTCCCACTTTCGTGAGAAGATCTCAATCAACCCTAAGTACCCCAATCAACCCAAAACTTAAAGAGAAAACAGGCTGAATTCAAAACTGTTTTGACCTCCGACTATTATAACCTGTTTTTTGACCCACTTCCGGACCTCCAATTTAGTTCTCGTTTCTTGCATTGGAAAGCCACTTCAATTACCTTTTCAGGGGTACTTGGATCGCATCTTGAATGTTCCTAGAACTCCCGATATGATCAAAACAATTGACTCAAAATTCTGCCCAGTTTTAAAAAACGGGTTTAAACAAATTGAACTAATTAATTACCCATAACCCCATCTAATACAAACCCTAGATTATATGATCATCATATTATGATTATAACATCATTAATTTACTGATTTTATATAAACCCTAACCCTAATCCATCATAAGAATGATTAATTTAAACATAAAAACAATTCAATCAAAAAGGTTTAAGAAGGTTTACCTTTAATTTATGAAAACCCTAAATTTTGATGAAGAACCCTAAAACCACCATTTATGCCGACCAAACCTTGATCTCCAGGGATTTTATGAGTGTTTTGATTAATAAAAAGACTTTATATACTTTCTTAACAAGTCCTTGGCCGATGTACAAAAGCCCGGTTCCCTTTTTCCCTTTTTTCCCCTTTTCTTTTCTTTTTTTCACATAACCGACCTATACCCATTTAATTTCGTTTTTTTTCCTTTTTATTATTAATATTTTTGTTATTAATATTATTTTAATTTTCCTTAATTTATTTCAGCTCCTAAAGCTTCCAAAATCACAAAACCGTAAAACTAGTCAAATTTACGTGTTTTTCCGTAAAAGACGTAAAATATACACTTTTAAAAAAATCTCAAATTTTGCAATAAACTTTATAACTAAGTCCTAAATGACTTAAAACCATCCCGAAAAGTATTCATATGACTAATTACCTCATCCGCGACCTCTAAATGCTAAACCGTAAATCGTAAAAAATACGATTTTCTATAATACATATACGTATACTTAGAACCACCAAATAACACCATCTCACTTCATAGTCACTACCATGTGAACTCATGAACATGAAATCATCACACATCGTTTCATTCACAAGGTACCCCGTACCGGAAACGATATCCAAACCACAATCTATACACACCAATAAGCACATAAACACGTAAAGACACGTAACTAGCACAAAATAAAACTAAGTGACGAACCTCAAAACCAGGGTTGTCACATCACTCCCTCCTAATAGAAATCTCGTCCCGAGATTTACTCCTTAGGACCAACACACAAACAAAAAAAAAATCACACGAGAATACTTGTTCTAAATGAACTCCCCTCATTTCCACGTGAACTTTAGTTCAAGTTGCACTACAAACCAAAAATAATTAAACTCATTGCCAAACTCTTGACCTCACAGTCAATAAATCTCACAAATGACTCTTTGATAAAACAAAGACTCTTATTAACACAAGTCCCGAATAACCGTACATGCAAAATGCATTCTCAAACAACCTTTACCAATCTCAATACATGAAATGTATCATGTATACAACTCATTTCCCCCAGGTAATTCTATGCTCATAAGCTACCGGTCCGATCTTTCCAAAGATCATAAATGGACCTACAAAACTCTACATCAACTCTTCCATTTTACCAAAACATACCACCCGTTACTATGGGTGAAACTTCATACACAACTTTGTCACTAACTCTAGTGGTTTCCTTCTTTCCTACATAGCATCCCATGTTGCTCTCATCCTTTCCACAAATACCATTACCACATTAGTAGCCTCTTTTACCAATTCTAGTCCACAATAGGGACAACTCAACCTATCCTTTCATATAGTGCCTCAAATGGCATTTATCGACTTCTAGTATGATAACTATCATTATATGAGAAACTCAGCCATCGCTAATGAGTTTCCTAACTCCCTCTAAATCAATCACTCATGTCCTCAGTGTGACTCCTAAGGTTGTATAAATATCTCACTTGCCTATCCTTTTCCAGTTAGCCGGATATACTCATATCCGATCATGTTCATCAACTCCCTTTAGTCCGTACTCCAAACTACTTAAAATTCTAATTTCCTTACAAAGTGACCTATGACGGTCTTTCACATATCCATTAGTTCTTCCATTGCCATAATCCTTCATAAGACATTCCATACATATTAGGCTAACTTTTACGCAGAACCCTCTATTCCATCACATCCGTACGCAATCCTTCCAACTTCTCAACTACGTGACTTCTCATTCCTCTTGAAATATGAGATGAATTAGTCAGTCTATCGACTATCACCCAACTCTCATCGTACTTAATCCTCCCCCGCATTATGTATCCCTTCCACCAACTTCGTCCTTACATCGCCCTTTCTAAACTACTCCTATCTATGTAGGAAGTATAGTCTACGTCCCTTTTCTCCATATGATTGTCCAAGCCACGCAACATACATGTTGACGCGTTCTCTGCTTTAGACAACTCAACTCGTGCAACCTATATCCTTTATCCAAACCGCCCTAATACGTCATCCCTATAGTTCAAGTTCGTCTCAGTTTCACCCCATCCTTCTTATTCCATGTCTCATCGACCATGCTTGCCTTTCCCAGATGGTACTTGGCCTTGCAATTTTTTTCTTTCATCAATAAACTCCACCCATCACCTTTTCCAAAAGTTCAATCAAGATGATTGAATATGTGTTGGAGACGTTCATGATCCGTATAGATCATTCTCCACGTCTCGTACACCAATTGCCTCTAGCATTCTAGACAGATATAACAGTCCAGCTCCACTAACTAAGTCTATCCAGTTCTTCCAAATCTTCAGTTCCTGCAACGTATAAACGATCGCCTTTCTCTGTCGTCCTCGTACGCGTCCAAATCCTTGCTCCACGTATCGTCATGCTTCGCGAATTCAGCCAGTCCTTCCGATAATGCCAAGATCTGCACATTATCCAATCCACCTCTTCAGCCTCCAAAACGCTCCCTCATCCTTCCTCACTTCACCCTTGTTGGTTCCATGATATGCCACCACCTCTACTGCTCATCCTCGTAAACTTAATCCTAAAACTTACTCTTGAAAATCTCACGTATAACTCCCTCTTATCAAACCACTCAACCGCTTCCACATCACATTTACTACCAGGCAACTCAACCTTTATCCTACATCCCTTGCAATTTCTAACCACCCTCTATGACGCGTTACTTGTGACAATATCCATACATTATACAAATCTCTATTCCTCTCACTGGTACTCCAAGAGACCATATATTCACATTTGTTCGTCTACGAACTCTTCCCTCCCCACTAAGGGAATTCTGACTGTTCTCTCATAGGCACCTACTTAAGCGTGTAGGCGCGACCAAGTCTTTCATACGACTACCTCAACGCTCTCAATCAATATGTAACCAAAACTACATCCTGAATCCACTAGTTACGATCGACGAATCAAACCCACGGATAACTAACGACATTTCACGTGCACCAATTAAAACAAGTCAAAACCACGAGACTCAAAAGAAAACTCAAACCCAGAACATATATCAATTCAAAATGACCCATGACAACGAAAAATAATCCAAGAAACACCCAATGGTAACCAAAACATATTACGCCTCGAGACATATTATTTAAACCGTGCAAAAGATCGACTTTTCCAAAAGAATATATTTTTATTTTTTTTCCTCCCCACATCTATGTGACTCAAACCATCTACCAACAACCTTCTAGACGATCTCAAAACTCAACTCAAGGACTAGGTATCCCGTGCATCCTAAATCATAAAAAAAAACTACTATTCAAACTCAACCTTGAACCCGACACTTGTACAACAATTCCGACCAAGATACTGACCTCCCATGACTATACATTCTGAGTATTTGAAAAGTACGTTCCGAGTACATAATTTTAGGCTTTTGTATCATCCAAAAAGCTTTAAAAACGAGCAAGTTACGACCAAGACAATTTTATACTAGTTGTTTTAAAACTAAAGAATAAACTTAGTGTTTAATGCAATCCTTTTAAATGAAAGATATAATTGTATGTGTAATCCTCATAAACTCAATTTAACCTATAAATGACATAAATCAGTCAAACCCAATTTTATAAACTATGTAGGTAGAAAGAAATTTTTACTTCGCTTTATTTCAAAGAAAGTCTTTTAGAATTTGAAATAATTAAGTGTTGATTAAAATGAAATCTTATGTTACATATTGTTTCAAACACGACTCCAACACCTTACTCTTATTTTACCGAATATAACCAACCATCTAACTCAATACATACCGACCGAAAGAAATGCAAGACCCAACACAAAAGATTTCATTATCTCAAAAGAAACCCCAAGTTATTTCAATAGACTTGAAACCAAAAACACCATTTTAAAACGTGCACGTGAAATACGAAACTCAAAGAATACGCTACAAGACACACTTCAAAAGACTCAAAACGTCGTTGGAACTCCATTAAACTCCAGCACCATAAAACACGAACAAACACAAGGTACATTCAAGTTATAATAACTGGTGAACGACCATATACCATAACTTAACACATAGTAGTATATACATCCGCATATATATACCTATTAAATCTCCCAAAACATACTCGTTATCATACACGTAAGTCAATCAATCGCTTTATACGCTCGTTTTTCCATACGAGTAATCACCATCTCACCGTGCCACAACAAAGCATAAAACCCACCTCCAAAACCAAACCATATCGCGTGACCCCAAAATCACACAACACAACTATAACCCAAAACATATAACACACTAATAAAATATCCATATCGTAGGCAGCCGTTACATAAACCCATATATATTACGTATACCCAATTCTACATCTCATCATATACAAGCATGTACTAACCCTCTTTCATGCAATCATACTTGAGAACCCATTGAAGTTGTGGTACTTGTATAACTATGTTGGCCACCATACTTATACAATTACCCTTTCCCCAGTGCACTCCCTCCTATGATGACACTTATAAGATTTAATACAACATATAACACATAAATCCATCTACTCACATAAGCTCATAACCACATAAACAATAAAGTCCAAAACTCCATCTATTAAAATAACGTAGTAAAACTCTTGAAATACATAAATCCATAGTCTAGCTAAAACAGCCTAGACTAAATCCAAAATGAAAACATAATCAGTTATAAGTCATGTCACCCGTAAGAGTAGAAACAGCTTAAAACCCTTCCTATCCACCTACTCCTAGTAACTCGAACCACCACACGATTCTTAGGGAACATGACTTAAACATCAAAAGAAAAGTAACATACCTCAGGTATGTAAAATAACTCGATAAAAGATAGAAACTACCTTGTACTAAATTATGTACTATAATGTACAATTTAAGCAAAATACAACAGTGACTAGCGTGGACGATTATGGTTCAACCCGCACTAGTCACAAACCCGAAAAGAAAATAACATGTGACTAAGTATGAACTTACTACGGTTCAATCCATACTAGTCAAAACATCGCAATAAATAACATCCAAACACATCAATTAATATAAAATGCACACATACTCCTATGACGCCTATATGCAGGGACCCTTAAGCTATAGACTAGGCTACGAAACTAGGCAACCTAATTCTCTATAACCATTGGCTCTGATACCATTCTGTCACACCCCACCATGGCGGAACATGGGGCGCGACGTATGGATATCATCACAACAATAGCGTGTCTATAGAGATTACTAAATGATATAAGAAATGTCATAAATGGCGACACAAAAGTCATGACAATATCTCGACATGCAGGAGTCTAGGTAAGTAGGTAACAGTCCTACCGCTTACCCAAGACAAACAAATAACATAACCAAACAAATATATTTTTGCCACAGTATCATTATTAAAAGAACAAATAAAAACTAAGAAGGAAACGGGGATTCTCCTTCTATATGCATTCCTAAGCTTCTCCAATCCTAGCCACTTATGTTCTCATGCTTAACCATAATATCACCTGAAAGAGACACTAAAACACGTCAACATAAAGTTGGTGAGAGTCATAGGTTTAGACTCCAACGCTAAATCAGTTACAAGCTGTGAATAACAACCATCAACACAAAAACATATGGACATGTGCTACAATTATGTATTAACAACTAGAATTCAAGATCAATCATTCCAAACCCAAAATCCAAGGCTCCTACCTTGCCAAACAACATGGTACCATAGATGATCACACTATGTACCTATCCCAAGGCCACTACCTTGTCAAACCACAAGGCCACTACCTTGTCAAACCTCAAGGCCACTACCTTGTCAAACCACAATAACTGAGACGGCACGTGTCCCCCGATCCAAATCATACACAATCAAAAATCACATAGCAGTTAATCACATAATGTACACACAAGTCCATCTCAAATCACAAACACATTCACAACATCAATTTAGAAAATAACTCAACACAGTGTCTTTTCCATCCCATCTGGAAGTCAAAATCAATATTAAACATGGGACTATGAAACTCACCTGATTGCTCCTTCACAAGTCCTCGCACTAGCAACAAGCTAACAAACCAAAAACACGAAATCAATACACGAACCAATCACTAAGATGGCTCATTAACCTATGATGGACATCTAGCCTATTCCCACATATTTACCTCATTGATAAGCTCTAATCACCCCATTACCCTTCCTTAACAAGTCCTTAACTTGGTTAAGTTTAATAACTAACCCGTTCATATTTTACCCAAAACAGTCCGAGTTTTTAGGTCTCAAAACTTTAAGTCAAACGTCCACTTAAACATACCCATGGTTTCTGTAAAAGGAATATTCATACCCTTACATATGTTGGCTAACACCTCCCACTTGCCCTAACTTTAAAGCTACTGTTAAGGCCCCGATATACATATATCTACGTTTGTCATTCCAGATTTCCTGATTTTAAACGTACTAAACGTTTGTTACCATTAAGGGGTCTTACCCTAAACCACAACCTTAGCCCAAGTGTAGATACTTACTAAAATATATAAAACATCTCCCACGTTCGTGAGAAGATCCCAATCAACCCTAAGTACCCCAATCAACCAAAAACTTAAAAAGAAAATAGGCTGAATTCAAAACTGTTTTGACCTTCGACTATTGTAACCTGTTTTTGACCCACTTCCGTACCTCCAATTTAGTTCTTGTTTCTTGCATTGGAAAGCCACTTCAATTACCTTTTTAGGGGTACTTGGATCGCATCTTGAATGTTCCTAGAACTCCCGATATGATCAAAACAATTAACTCAAAATTCTGCCCAGTTTTTAAAAACGGGTTTAAACAAATTGAACTAATTAATTACCCATAACCCCATCTAATACAAACCCTAGATTATATGATCATCATATTATGATTATAACATCATTAATTTACTGATTTTATATAAACCCTAACCCTAATCCATCTTAAGAATGATTAATTTAAACATAAAAACAATTCAATCAAAAAGGTTTAAGAAGGTTTACCTTTAATTTATGAAAACCCTAAATTTTGATGAAGAACCCTAAAACCACCATTTATGCCGACCAAACCTTGATCTCTAGGGATTTTATGAGTGTTTTGATTAATAAAAAGACTTTATTTACTTTCTTAACAAGTCCTTGGCCGATGTACAAAAGCCCAGTTCCCTTTTTCCCTTTTTTCCCCTTTTCTTTTCTTTTTTTCACATAACCGACCTATACCCATTTAATTTCGTTTTTTTCCTTTTTATTATTAATATTTGTGTTATTAATATTATTTTAATTTTCCTTAATTTATTTTAGCTCCTAAAGCTTCCAAAATCACAAAACCGTAAAACTAGTCAAATTTACGCGTTTTTCCGTAAAAGACGTAAAATATACACTTTTAAAAAAATCTCAAATTTTGCAATAAACTTTATAACTAAGTCCTAAATGACTTAAAACCATCCCGAAAAGTATTCATATGACTAATTACCTCATCCGCGACCTCTAAATGCTAAACCGTAAATCGTAAAAAATACGATTTTCTATAATACATATACGTATACTTAGAACCACCAAATAACACCATCTCACTTCATAGTCACTACCATGTGAACTCATGAACATGAAATCATCACACATCGTTTCATTCACAAGGTACCCCGTACCGGAAACGATATCCAAACCACAATCTATGCACACCAATAAGCACATAAACACGTAAAGACACGTAACTAGCACAAAATAAAACTAAGTGACGAACCTCAAAACCAGGGTTGTCACAGATGGGTTGGTTCACTTTGAAACAAAGGTAAAATTGGAAGAGTATGAATCTAATTATGAGTTTCAAAAATTCCCCCCGGATCGAAGGCAAAAGCCTCAATAAAATCCTCATTCTCATCGAGAGGCGGTCCATCGGTGAACCCCTCGAGAATGGAAACGTCACAAGTAGTAGAGAGAGAATTCTCAACCTCATGAAACTTCGGGTGGGTGACTAAAAAATCCAGCTCATCGAGTTTAGGATCCTTAGAATCCTCACTCTCGATGTCCTCGAACGTCTCATCAAATAGAGGATTTACGTCACAAAAAATGAATGCGTCATTAAATTCAAAATAAAGGGTTTGCAAAGATTTTAAAATCGTTGTTTTGAACGTCCTCGTCGATTAGTGACTCGTCATCACTAGCGGAAAAATCATCGTCATCAAAAAGTGGGTTTGAGGAAGTCGTTGATTCTCTCCCTGGAGTGTCATTGGGAGAGACATCATCACATGATATAGAATCACACTCACTATTGTGATTTGCCTCGTTAGAATCTTCGTGGAAAAATTCATCCAGAGAAAAATCACTTACCTCATCTTCAGAGAAACCGTAGGCTTACTTTGGATTGGAATAGGGATCTCGACACTAGGATTAGTGCCAAGATTCGTCCCCCCCATACTTAGAGAGGCATTGGTGTCTGTAGTGGGTATATGAGTAGTTTTTCCATGATAAGGGTCGAGATTGAAAACATCGCTATCATCATCGTCGTATTGGTAATCATATGGAATCTCAAGAGACGTAGAGGCATAAGTATCTATATTTGACGCTTTCCCTCGTTGCTTTTCCATTTCTATCTCTTCCCTTATACTTCCAAAAATGCCCATCACTCCTTGCAAGTATTCTTCTCCATGGTCCTGTAAGAAAGCGGCAAAGGAGTTTTGTCTCTCGTTACTTGACTCATGAGAATTTTGGTGTTCGAGATCGTATGGCAAGGCCTCAAAATAATAGAAAAATATGGCTCATTATAATTCATCGGTTGGCAAGAAAAAGTATCGTGAGGCCCCCCACAATTGTCGCAACACGGATTTTGAGAAAATTCGGTTCGTCGCGTGGATAACAATCCCCATCGACATAGTTGTAACTCGTATATTGTGGAGGTGATTCGTCAAATCCGTTGAATTGATTGTCGAAAGACGTATTTTGATTCACTGGTTGACAATCATACCCATAGTGAGGTTCGTTTAGACAATTCTCACATGAATATGACGGTAGGTATTGCGACGATTGGTCATAGAAATTAGGATTCGGTTCGTGGTCATTATAATCATGCGTACAACTAAATCCGAAATCGTGCTCCAAACCGTAAAAATTACATGAATAAGACGAGGGCGGTTGTGGAGTATGGTCATAAGATTGGAATCCGTAACCATTGTCGTTTCGATTCGTTTCATCATCTTGGTTATTACCACAATAATAAGACGAATCATTCGACGAATAAAACGAAGACGACTGGTGACCTTGGTCGTAGGATTGGAATCTGTCACCATTTTCATTTTGAGGAGATTTGTAGATATAACCCTCCCTTCCTCCTAAAATCTCGCAACTATAGCAATTACCACCATCGGGCGGTCCTCCACAATATGGACACGAATAGTAACCATCATTCAACATGATGCAACGAGAAAATCGTAATTGAGAATTAAACAATTAGAGGGTTAAAGAAGAGAATTATGAAAATAGAGGGAAAGTGAGAAGATTATTTTTGTGTTTTTGGTTTTTCAATTTTTTTTGTAATTTTTGTGTATTACGTAGAAGTTAATCTACAAAAATTATCCACTAATCAAAGGTCTCGATTAATGAATCCAAGATGAGTGAAGGCAAATACGTGAAGTAAAAACCTTCGTTCGACTTTGAAACGTTGGCAGAACGCCAAAAGGTTTCGAGGGTTCAATAATTAAAACTCACAAAATAGATTAACAATACTTGATTTGGCAAACCCCTAATTAATCGTCACTTTCAAAATACGCACAAGCAAGCGGAGAAAACGAGGCGGCGCGAAGCACTTAAGAGCCTTTTTTTCTTTATGTCATGAAATAAAACCGCCTTATACCCACCTTATAGTTTGTATTTATCGAGATTAAACCAATTAAGAGTATTTATCTATTTTTCCTTTGATTTCGTTTGAATTCGATACGCTTATTAGTGACCGGAACACCCACTATTAAGGTGAGATTTCTCGCGTATTTGGATAATTATTGTGTGTTAATTGTTCTACGTAAATACAATATATTATGCACAAGAAAACGAGAAAACGAATTTGTGTTAATAGAGTTCTATTTAACACGATTTATTTGTATGGCTAATAGTATAGAAAAATAAAAAGAAGTATTTACGATAAAAACGTAAACACTCAAATAAACATGATAAATAAATATGGCCAAACACACCTCCCCGGCAGCGGCGCCATTTTTGATGCGGTATTTTTGTACACTTTATTTTAGGAAAAACAAAGCGACAAATGCGGGTAAGTATAAGTATCACGTTTTGTGAAAAATGTAAATACGGACAATCGAGTTCGTTCTCGAGGAGGTATGGTGTTTAGCCAACAATTATAGACGTTATTTAATCGAGTGATTACGCTTTTGGAAAGATAAAAGGAAAGAAAAACAAAGTCTGATAACGCTAAAAACTACACTACGACGTAAAAAACACGAGATCGTAAAACTCAACGAAAATCGAAAGTACTATAAAAATCACCAAAATATTAACTTAAGCTAAGAAAAATGTAATTAAAAATGAAAACCAAAATTTCCAAAACTTTTTAAACTAGTTTATATTAAATTTTAAAGTTTAATAAAAAACCAAAATTAAATAAAACTAATAAAAAGTAAAAATGAAAATTTTTCTTGTTTTGTAAACCTAAAGTTAATTAATTAAAACCTAAAAACTATTTTTCCAAAAATTTAAAATACTTTTATCTATTTTCAAATGAATTTCTAATATTTAAAATTAAAATATTAATAATAAATAATTTAATAAAGACAAAAATATGAAACTATTTTTTAAAAAATCTTAAACTGAATTGAGAACACATGAAAATTGTAAAAAGCAAAAAACCAAAACTAAATAAACTGATAAGCAACTTATGATGTTCGAACACTAATAATAAGCTAAAGTGAGAAACCCCTTAAGTATTAAATCAACCAAACCTTTACCAATAAAGTCCCTAGGGCAACTGGTAAAGGTGTTTGTGTGTGAGAGTAAGGGCGCAGGTTCGAGTCCTGGCCCTTACTTTTTATTCAAAATATATTTTTTTTAAACTCGTGTACAGTAACTTAATACTTTACAAAAACAAAAGATCAAATCTGGTTAACAAGATTCTATTATAAATCAAACAGAAAAAACACCACCAGACCTAACGTCTTTGCTTGTTCTATTTTTTTCTTTGATATGTACTTGGCTGATATGGGGGATTTATGGAGTCCTGGTATAGGGAGACGTTGTTTGCTTTGGCCACAAACGGCACCCTCACAACCTTTTGGTTGTGAGGAGTCACACACAAACACTAAACAACACAAGATCACACAAAACCAACCAAACTCAAGGAAAATCAGGCAAGAACAAAAAGTATGCAGAAAAGTACTAGCGAGCTCTGAAAAGGAAACAAAAACTTCCTATAGATTCTGCAATGATAAGCTATGATATCTGGACCAGCAACTTCGAATCTTAAACTACGTGACTATGAGTTTGACTCGAACCCAGTTTGACTGATCTAAAATCTTACACTACGGTCACAACTAAATGAACAGCTAACAAATTGTCCTTAAATCCTACCAACTGATCCAAACAATCTAAACTGAAATATCTAGTACCGTGCACTAGTTAACAGATTAATGAACAAAAATTTGAATGCTACAATTGAAAACAAAGAGCACAAGATCGAATCACATTAGCAAGCAGCACAAAGAAGAAATTCAAGAAATCTTATACTACAATTACACTACTACAAATCAGTAACTAATAAAGATGAAGCGATTTATGCTGCCATCCCAGCCTCCGTTGATGATGAGCTAGGATATGGGCTTTGAACACAATTTTGTCACCAGTTTCTAAACCACTAATAATAACCTACTTGTATCAAGCACGAGCAAAACGCAATCAGTATTCCAGCTGAACAAACTTGATATTCAAAAGGCTCAACTCAACTTAATACAAAAGCTGATCCAAGCAGCTTACGCGAAACAGAAAAGATGCAAAGCTGATTTACCTAATTCTGTATCTAAAAAACGCTTGAAATAATAATTCCACTATTTTTACCTAAACTAAACTGACATGAAAAATTATTCAGAAACCTCTTATAAGCTCAATCGAGCTTATGGGATAATTGACTTATAAAAGCTCTAAAATTCAGTCTATCACCAAAGCTTATAAAAACTGAAATCAATATCAACCTTTGATACAAAAATCAAATTATAAACAAACCGAAACCATCAGCCATATTCGAAAAACAAATCCGCATCGTTCATCACACAAAAAACATTCATAAATCAAAACTGCTTCTTTAATCAACAACATACATCAACATAAACCAAAACCTTAACTAAAAGTCTGCTAATCCTAACCCTCTAAATCTGGTGCAGAGCTAAATGAAGCTTGATGGCAAGTCGCTACCTTCAAAATACATTGTCCCAAACACCCATATTAAAGTAGAGGAGGCAGATTCTTAAATGGTTTCGATATAAAAACGCCACAAATGGCCAATCTTTCAACAGATATTGATCAAGTAACATTCTAACGCAGATTATAATCAAATGATTCACAATCTCGCTAACAAGAAAAATTACTCTAGACACGTCATGAATTCATAGCACAAAACATAGAACTTTGCACACCAAATTTAGATAGTAAAATAAAAAGGGCAAAGAAGGAACTCACCTCTAGGGTGCACTTCCACACCCTATGATTTTTTAGCTTGTGTGATAGCACTATTACAAGCACTCTGATAGGTGTGTAAACACCCATCCTTTTTACCACTTAACTGCAATAATAACCAAGCCAAAACGTGTATTTTATGTCGTAAATGTAGGAACTATGCGTGGTTTGTGTTTTTGTTGTGATTTAGGACGAAAATGTGAAAAGGGGAGAAAACACGGGCATTCACGGGCTTTTATCGAAGAAAAGAAGAAGTCAAGAAATCAAGAGTGCAAAAAGAACGGAAGTCCAAGACCAATTCTGAAGATTTATCGAAGAAAAAGTCAAAAGACGGAAGTTTACTAAAAGCCGAAGAACTCAAGTCTAATTTATTGAAGAATTACAAGACGAGTTTAAAGAAATCCCAAGACAAAGTTGTTAAAGTCAAAGAATTAAGAAGACAAGGACTTAATCATGCAATTAAAGAAAGAAGAAAGAGGGGAGGAAGCTTCCTAAGCACCTCCCTAATCCTCCTATAAATAGATCATTAGGATTTACATTTCATTTTGTTGGCTAAGTGTGACAATTAGCTCTTCCATTTTAAATTACTTGCACATTTAAATACATGTCATTTATTTAATTGTCTTGCACCTTTAATTCATTTTAATTACAAGTAAGTGTTCTTAATTTCGTTGCTTTAATCTTAATTTTACCTTTGATCAAGTTTAATCTTATCATTCTCCTTCTACTTTTCTTCTTTTTGGTTCATTCAAATTTCGGATTAAGTAAGTTTTGCTTAATCCCTTTACTTATTTGATTAAAAGTTTTGTCTTTTCTTTTACTTTTAAGCGTTCATATGAAATAAGCTATAAGTTTGACAATCTTATTTGCTTATTTGGTATTTAGCTTAATTGTTTTCAAGTTTTTCTCAAAAGTTTTACCTTTAGATTCCATTTCATTAAGTTTCGTCTTTTAAATTTTGAAAAGGTTTTAACTTTTTTGCTTATTATCTCGTCCTTTTTCACTTCATTTAAGTTTATTTGGTTACTGCTTATTAGTCATAGCTTATTGTCTTGTGCTTATTGCGAATTTGTAACTCCATTGGAAAGAAGGGATTCTACACATTGCGACAGCTCCACTTAGCCACATTCCGATTGTGACAGAATTGGGACAAGGGTTTTAGATTCTGACGGATTGCGATAGAGTAACATCTCCCTCATTCCGATCTGGGATTGTGATCGCACATTCCGACGGCTCTTGAGGTATTTTGAGTCGAAGTGCTGCCCAAATTTAATGAGCAACATTCCGATCTGAACGTATTCCGACAACTTATTACGATGGAAGTGACATTCCGATAGGTTGCATTTTCCTTATTCCGATAGACCTAGTTTTATACATTCCGATAGACACATTCCGATCTGACATTCCGATGGACTTGGTGATAGTTTTCCGATCTGGATTCCGATGGTTTGGGGTTTAGAATTATACTTTGCTTTGTTTTGCTTTTAAGTTACACTTTAATACTTTGTCAAATTTAATTTTCGCCACGCTTTAATTTTAAGTCGTTTAATTAATTTACTTTTCAAAGTTTTAATATTGCACTATTTAAGTTTTAATTAGGTTTAGTTTTAAATTACTTTCATTTACTTTAATGTTTTGCAATTTAATTACACTACAACGACAAATCTTTGTTTTCCACCAATGACCGTTGAGTCGCATAGTAATTCCATTTTTCAATTCGAAGAGACTGGAACAACGATATTTTCTTACTAGGTAAAAGCCTCGTATTAAATGGCGCCGCTTCCGGCTCTTTTCGTAAAGATTAACGGTTTTCTGTGAGAGACGCGTTGCTTTTTGGGATCCGTTCATTCGTGAGCGTTATTTTTCTTGCTTAAAATTTCAAAAATTCCATAAAAATTAAAAATTGTTAAAAATCCATAAAAATTAAAAATTTTCAAAAATCCAAAAAGATTTTATTTTTATCTTTATAGTGTATATATATTCTCTTTGTGTTTGGTATTGTTTTCTTTTGCTTTCGCAGGTGTATGCGTACTAGATCTTCTACTTATCCAGAGCCCGAGACTCGTGAAGATTTAGGTATGGCAGGTGTGAACAACAACAATAATCCACCGTACCTTAATAATAACAACAACAATGTTCTTCCACAGCCCGATCTTCGGACAATGGAGGAGCTTTGTCAACCCACCATGTTTGGACGAGGAGGACCGATTGCGCCGATGCAAATCACGGCTCCGGAGTTTTCGTTGAAGCATCACATGATCCAGCAAGTGCAAACTAATTTCGCGGAATGCCTGATGATGATGCCAATAAACACCTCGACAAATTCATTACTATTACCCAAAGCATGAAGTTGCCCGGTGCCACAATGGATGTTCTTCGCCTTCAACTCTTTCCACATACTTTATCACACCATGCCGAGAAATGGTTTGATCGTCTCCCGAAGAACTCCATTCAAACTTGGGATGACATGACTCAACGCTTTTTGTCGCGCTACTTTCCACCATCTATGGTCACGAGCCTTCGCAATCAAATCAGCGGCTTCATGCAATAACTCGATGAATCTCTCTTTGATGCTTGGGAAAGATATAATGTTTTGATCGATCGATGTCCAAACCACAACATGCTCCCTGTCACCTTAATTGATACTTTCTACAACCGTTTGACTTTTCGTGATCGTGATACGATTAATGTAGCCATCGGTGGCACATTTATAAAAAGAAGACCCGAGGAGTGTAGAGAGCTTATTGAGAACATGAATACTCATCACAAAAACTGGGATTCCTCCGCTTCTTCAAAGAACAACCCGAGAGTCAATGTTTCTTCTACTTCAGCAAACCCCGATATGACCGAATTCACCCGCATGATGGCCGAAATGAACAAAAATATCTTGCTCCTCGCTACAAACCAACAACAAGTTAAAGCGGTAGCCAATCCTTATGAGACATGCGGCAGTCCTCACTCATACACTGATTGTCCTTCTACTCAAGGAAATCCGGAAAACGTGTATGCGGCTTATGGTAATTATTCACCGGAAAATTATCAAGGCCGACCTCAAGGGGATCGAAATTTGCTAAGTTACCGGTCCAACAACTACCTTTCACCCGGTTTTTCTCCTCAAAACCACAACCCTAACAACAACTACACTAGAAGCAACCAAATCCCACCTAGAGCTTCTAATCCTTATCACCCACCCGCTCAACAAGCCCCACCCATGAATCAAGATGTTGAAGCCTTAATGAGAACTCAAGGAGAGCAAATCAAGAATCTACAGAGCCAAATTATCAATTTGAAAGGGGATATCACCATGCAAGGGAATGACATTAGATCCGAGCTTCGAAATGATATACAATCCTCCTTCAGCAATCAAACAAATGATTTAAAGAATATGCTGGCTAGTTTCTTGCCCACCACTCAACCCTCTACTTCGAGTTCTCTACCCTCAAACATCGTCACCAATCCGCGAGCGAATGTGAGTGCTATTACTACCTGTAGTGGAGTTACTTTAGTAGGACCACCTATCCCGCCCCCATCATCTACACCTCCTCCACCACCATTTATCCCTACTACTCCTACACCTAGTATTAGTACACCATTACCGTCTCTGCCTCGTCATGACGAAGTACCCACCAAGAATCCTCCACCAACCCCACCTTCCACCTATAAACCCAAGATTCCTTATCCATCTCGCTTAGACAAGGCCAAAATGCACACCAAGGATGACATTCAAGTGTCAAACTATTTGAAGAAAGTTTCGGAAATGACCGTCACTTTTCCCCTTGTTGAAGCTCTAGCACAAATGCCTAAATTTGTCAAGATGTTTAAGGAATTGCTTAGCAAGAAGGGGAAGATGGCCGAGTTTGTTAATACTCGATTGAATGAAAATTGCTCTGCCGTCCTTCTTAAAGAACTTCCGGAGAAACTTGGAGATCCCGGTCGTTTTGTGCTACCTTGTACTTTTAACCAAACCGACAAATTTACTGCCTTAGCCGATCTCGGGGCAAGTATTAATTTGATGCCTTTAAGCGTTTGGAAAAAGTTATCATTGCCCGACCTTACACCCACAAAATGACTCTTGAGTTAGCCAATCGCACTCTCGCTTACGCCGTTGGTATTTCCGAAGATGTGTTCATTAAAGTTGGCACATTCACTTTTCCGGTCTACTTCGTCGTTGTTGATTATGAAATGGACCCTCGTATTCCGTTAATACTTGGGCGCCCATTTTTGAGAACCGGTAGAGCTTTAATTGATGTGGATAAATGTGAGCTCATCTTAAGAGTCAGGGATGATGCACAAGTTTTTGAAATGGGAAAGCTTACAATCAAATCCTATGGAAGAGAATCCAGGAATATGATTAATGTGCTCGATGACTTTGTCGTCTACAACAATCCTCTATTCGAGTCTTGCAATGATAATCCACTGTTTCAAGATGATGTGGATGATTCTCTCTCCAATTTGGAACCTTCACCCATATATGATTCTCCACTGATCTTTGATGCTTATAATGATGATTATAGCTCCGATGGGGATGATTATGATGATTTTACTTCCGAGTATCCCGACATGCCCACTTATGATGATTTTGATGAGGCTGATACTCTTTCTAGTGATTCTTCTCATGATGAAGATCCTCCACCTACATCACTTGATCCTACTTTGGATGATTACTCATTTGAGGAAGACTTTTCTACTTTTCTCAATACTTACTTCCCTCATGAGAGTGATGCTCCTCCTTTAGACTTTGATAATTATGGTCTTGATCCTACTTCGGATTTGAAGAAAATTCTTTAAAAGGAGAAGCAACCAGACGACACCAACATCCGCAGCACGTATGTTTTGACACCTCTTTGTCCACCTTCCGAGGACGAGGTTGTGCCTTTTCTTCGCGGATCATATTCAAATTCTGTTGAGCCTGAGTGCTATTTTCCCCTAAAGGAAAAGGTGTTCGACCCCGGTATCGATATTCTTCAGCCATCTCAGTATCCGTCTGATGAAATAAAAAGGAAAAATTTTTGGAACTACTGGAGATATGCTTGCACCTCTTCACCCTTGCTCCCACCGTGCTCCATCTTTGCTTAAGGGAACCTTGCCTATTCTTCTTTGGCTTGCCTTGTTCGCCTTAAGCTTGTGCTATTTGATGGACGAAAACTATGTATTTGATCCCGGTGGATGTGTTTCATGCTTCTTCCTTTGCTAATAAGGTCGAGTCAGGCTCACGACTCGGGTAACAAAAATCAAGCGCTTCTTCAGAGGCAACCCAAGTATCTATCTTTTAGCTATTTCTATCCTAAGTGTAGGGGAGACTCGTTGGTGTTTGCTATTTCCTCTCTTCTCATATTCAGGGATTCGAGCGTTCAATGATCCACTCGTGATGATTTTTGACGACCCGTGATTCCGTGTTTCCGTCTTCCCGGTTCTATCCTAAACTCTTTTCGATTCACTATTTTATATTTTCTAATATTAAAATAGGAATCTCGTTAGTTGTCTTTTCCTTAGCAAGATTTAAACAACGTGCACAATGTCCTAAGTGTAGGGGAGTTTACTCCCACATGCTTAAACATTGAGGACAATGTTTATATTAAGTGTAGGGGGACTTCTATCAAAGTTAAGTGGTCTTTTCCTTGTATTTGTCCTCATTTTAACCGGAAAATCAATTTTTTTTGACATTTTTCAAAATTTTTGATCTATTTTGGCCTATTAGTTTTACCTTTGTATAGTTATTTTCTTTCTTTTCTAGAATTAATTTTAATAAAGTGGTTTTAATTTTCAAACGTTGTGAATCTTTTGACTCAACCCGGGTTTACTTATCTAAGTTTACTCTAGCTAGTATCCTTAACGTGTTTGAGTCAAGTTTTGCTAGGCTTTTATATAGGGAGCTATAAAACGCGATAGTCTTAACTCTCACGGGTTAAGAACAAGAACTTTTCGCAAGTTCCTATAACTGATCCTAGAGAGTCGTTTATCAAGGGAACTTTAAAATGCGTTTTCTAAACTTGAAATAGTCTAAGAATTTGCAAGATCCTATAGAAAACCCAAAACTTTGATTTAATAGGCTAAGCATCCACGAGTCTCATTCCTTGAGATTTTAAATTGTGGAGAACGAGTGATGATAGAGCCAATTATAAGTTTGGTATTCTTTCGTGAATTTATGTGAGTTAATTATAAGCCTATTCTCCCATCGCTTGCTAATAAATTTATCTGCAATAAATAAGGTTGTACGATTTGAAAAGTTACTTAGCTTCTAGCCCAAGATCGTTTAAAAGTTGCTCGGTATGGATTAGAGTTCATAGCCAAGGCATAACTTATTGAAGCGGGATGCGAAGATTGGCGAGTCCGAAAAGGCCCTAACAAGGCATGAGGGCTACATTTTGTTGCTAAAGATCCAAAGTGATGTGAAGAATCATTTATCAAAGATCAATATGAAGGATCGAGACACACGACGAAAAGCAAAAACTCCCCAAAAGATCATGGAGAAGTCTATCCAAAAAGGCCCTAACAAGGTATGAGGATAAATAGATCCAAGTCCTAAAAGGAGGCGGATCGTTGTATATCAAAGTCCAAAATAAAGATTGGAGAAAAATGAAGAAGTCGTGGTCCAAATATGAAGAATCTCTCAAAAAGTTCAAGAGAAGAAATTCCTATTATGAAGAGAAGACCATTATTTCATGAACGTCTCTCAAGATTTTAAGTATGAAGTCGCTGCTAAATATTTTTCTGAGAAAGGTCTCGAATCGCGAAGAAAGTTATGCCAAGATATGAACTTTTTGAGGTCCCGAGAAGCAGTTTTAAAAGATTTTGTCCTTTAGCTAACTATTGATTAAATCGTTCACTTTATTTTCGGCCTAAATAACTATCGAAATAAGTCAACAATGTATCCTCGTGATCATTTAAGACAACAATATAATATAAGAGATACACCTAGGAATAAGGGAGTCTAAGTGAATAATTGGCCCACATGAGTTCGTGTTAGTTTGCTAACTTATAATAACAATGATCTCGTTTTTAAGCTTGGTTTGGAGAAAGTGAAAACTTGAGGATGATGATCATTCATGACATTTCCAAAACCCGAAGGTATGTTTTTGATTTATTTACTTTGAATGTTTATAACTTTCTATCTCTTTATTAAAGGCCAATATGGATTGATTATGATGGAAAGTGTAATCGTGCTTTGTAATTAATGCATTGCATGAGGACATTGCAATGGTCAAGTGTAGGGGATTTGATAGGTGTGTAAACACCCATCCTTTTTACCACTTAACTACAATAATAACCAAGCCAAAACGTGTATTTTATGTCGTAAATGTCGAAAATATGCGTGGTTTGTGTTTTTGTTGTGATTTAGGACGAAAATGTGAAAAGGGGAGAAAACACGGGCATTCACGGGCTTTTATCGAAGAAAAAGACAAAAGACGAAGTCAAGAAATCAAGAGTGCAAAAAGAACGGAAGTCCAAGACCAATTCTGAAGATTTATCGAAGAAAAAGTCAAAAGACGGAAGTTTACTAAAAGCCGAAGAACTCAAGTCTAATTTATTGAAGAATTACAAGACGAGTTTAAATAAATCCCGAGAAAAAGTCGTTAAAGTCAAAGAATTAAGAAGACAAGGACTTAATCATGCAATTAAAGAAAGAAGAAAGAGGGGAGGAAGCTTCCTAAGCACCTCCCTAATCCTCCTATAAATAGATCATTAGGATTTAGATTTCATTTTGTTGGCTAAGTGTGACAATTAGCTCTTCCATTTTAAATTACTTGCACATTTAAATACATGTCATTTATTTAATTGTCTTGCACCTTTAATTCATTTTAATTCCAAGTAAGTGTTCTTAATTTTGTTGCTTTAATCTTAATTTTACCTTTGATCAAGTTTAATCTTATCATTCTCCTTCTACTTTTCTTCTTTTTGGTTCATTCAAATTTCGGATTAAGTAAGTTTTGCTTAATCCCTTTACTTATTTGATTAAAAGTTTTGTCTTTTCTTGTACTTTTAAGCGTTCATATGAAATAAGCTATAAGTTTGACAATCTTATTTGCTTATTTGGTATTTAGCTTAATAGTTTTCAAGTTTTTCTCAAAAGTTTTACCTTTAAATTCCATTTCATTAAGTTTCATCTTTTAAATTTTGAAAAGGTTTTAACTTTTTTGCTTATTATCTCGTCCTTTTTCATTTCATTTAAGTTTATTTGGTTACTGCTTATTAGTCATAGCTTATTGTCTTGTGCTTATTGCGAATTTGTAACTCCATCGGAAAGAAGGGATTCTACACATTGCGACAGCTCCACTTAGCCACATTCCGATTATGACAGAATTGGGACAAGGGTTTTGGATTCCGATGGATTGCGATAGAGTAACATCTCCCTCATTCCGATCTGGGATTGCGATCGCACATTGCGATCGCACATTCCGACGGCTCTTGAGGTATTTTGAGTCGAAGTGCTGCCCAAATTTACTGAGCAACGTTCCGATCTGAACTTATTCCGACAGCTTATTACGATGGAAGTGACATTCCGATAGGTTACATTTTCCTTACTCCGATAGACCTAGTTTTATACATTCCGATAGACACATTCCGATCTGACATTCCGATGGACTTGGTGATAGTTTTCCGATCTGGATTCCGATGGTTTGGGGTTTAGAATTATACTTTGCTTTGTTTTGCTTTTAAGTTACACTTTAATACTTTGTCAAATTTAATTTTCGCCAAACTTTAATTTTAAGTCGTTTAATTAATTTTCTTTTCAAAGTTTTAATATTGCACTATTTAAGTTTTAATTAGGTTTAGTTTTAAATTACCTTCATTTACTTTAACGTTTTGCAATTTAATTACACTACAACGACAAATCTTTGTTTTCCACCAATGACAGCTGAGTCGCATAGTTAATCCATTTTTCAATTCGAAGAGACTGGAACAACGATATTTTCTTACTAGGTAGTGACGCGTGATATATTGTTGATGAGTGAGGGACAAGATGGTGAGTGGTCACTATCTTGAGTATGTGGGGGTGTTGTATGTAAGCTAACAAGCAGAATATCCAACTTAATTTAGGGTTAATTGTTGGGGATAAGTTAATTGGTACTAGGTAATTACTAGGGCTTATGATGTGGAGATGGTGGTTAATGAAGGAATAGATATTTTTTGATGTTAACAAATCTGTTTCCCTGGCTAATATTATTTGACAAGTTTGACTTGGTCCAAAGTTAATAAACCGAGGATCAAATATTAGACTGGTGGTGGGCTGATAGGTTTGGGTGTATAAATGGGTAGTGAGGTGGTTGTATTAGGTGACGTGGGGTGATATGACTGGTGGAGTGGGAGTGATGTGGCGAGGGTGGATTGTGGTTTGCATAGGTTTGGTCCCCAAGTTTTTGAAAACTCTTCATAATAAAACTTTATCAGCTTATATGTTGTTCCCTTTGATGATAAGTTAGGATAATTTATAAAATCAGTCCTTTTAACTTATATTTCTTTAGAAAAAGGACTTGTCTTGCAATATCTTGGATATTTAAGGGCCATTCTTGTACATTCTTGAAACTTAATGGACCAAACTTGTATAATTAAGATATACAAGGGCTAAAAGTGACAAGTCTTCAAACATAAAGGACCTTATTGTATTTTCTTCAATCTTCAAGGGCATTTTTGCAAATTCCACAATCGGGTCCGGTTCATTGTGCGGCTTCGTTTCTCGTCTTCTTTTATGCTTATTTCTTGTGATCTTTTGTCTTTTTCACGATATTCGTACCTAAAACATACAACAAACGAATACAAGCACATTTTATGGTATTTTATGATATATTTTGTTGGGAATAAAATGAGCTAAGTCACTGAGACGCTGACAAGAGTAATTTGGACGCTGACAAGAGGAAATGAAGCGCTCACATATCAAGCACTGACAAGGAATATTCAAGTGCTGACAAGAAGAAGTCCAACCACTGATAGGAATGCTTAGTCAACACGTTTAATATTTGAAGTAAAGATATGCTCAACATTGTATTTTCTATGTTTATCTTTACCTAGAATAGTTGATAGGTAAACCTTTGTACACGACTCCTTGTGTTATGATAGGAGGTTGTAGGGTTTGTAGCTGACATATACATTATTCAGTTTTCACAATTTTCATTGTAAGCAAGTTCGTTTATCAATCTAAAGTGAAAGTTTGGTTTACTTGTTTGTTTGTTCTTTATTCTAATTGTTAATTCCGCATAACACTTGGATTGTTCAATACAACAAAGTTTCTCTAAGTATTAATCTTGAGTCAATCTCATTTAATACAAAGCTAATCGATCTAAATTTGGGATCAACAAGTGGTATAAGAGCTTGTTCAGGAACTTTGATCTAAAAGAACAGTAAACCCTAAAACACCAGAAACCCTAAAACCAGACTAGATGTCTGCTACAGAATCCTCTTCCTCATCAAATCACAACCTAAAAATCCCTATGCTCGACCCTGACAACTTTGAACAATGGAAGTTCAATTTTAAACAATACCTTCAAATTCATGACCACACTCTCTGGGAAATTATTGAATTTGGAAATCAATTTGATAAAGAAGCTAGGATTACTGCTACTATTGCAGCAAGAACAACAGCTGGTTCCACTGCTGAAGAACTTAGAGAAAGACCTGAATATGGAAGAGCTATCTCAACTGCAGATATAGCCAGAAGAATGAATGACCTGAAAACTTGAGCATTCTTAAACTCTTCTTGGGACCAAAGAATCAACACAAGTACAGAAGTTTTGAGTCTGCTAAAAATCTTTGGGAAGATCTTCAAGTCACCTATGGTGGTAATGAAGATACTGCCAAAGAAAGGAAAAAGCAAATTTTGCATGAATATGCTGTGTTTAAGGCTCATCCCAATGAGAAGCTAAGTGAGGTGAGAAGCAGGCTTCTAGACATCACTAGGAAGTTTTCCTTTATGGGAACAAAACATGATGATGCTGATATCATTGATACTTTCCTTGGAGGCCTTGGTGATGCATGGAAAATTGAGGCTAGGTCAATCATTGCTACCAATGCCCATAAGAGTTCATCCTTTGATGACGTCTATAATAAGTTAAAGATTTTGGAGAATGAAATCTTACTAGATCATGGAAGCAAGTCAACATCTGGAAACATAGATTTCATCTCACATAGTGAAGCTCAAACCAGTAAAAGAGATTCATATGTACATCCTGTTAGTGGATCAACTTGTGTCAGCGGTGGATCAACCTTTGTCAGTGGCTCAAATTTTGACGCTGACACATACAATGTTGACTCACCAAAGCTTAAACTTGCTGGTATGGATTTGGATACAGTATGTGCATACACTGCTGCATTGCCCAATGGTTCCTTAATTACTTCTGAGGATCTTGAGCAAATTAGTGATGAGAACTTGGAAGAGATGGAAATCAAGTGGAATATGACACTTGCAAGCATAAAGGCCAACAGATGGAATAGGATATTTGGAAGAAATATGACCTTCAATGCTAAAGACACAGCTGGATTTGATAAATACAAGGTTGAGTGTTATAACTGTCATAGGATGGGTCACTTCATGAGGGAGTGCAGATCTCCAAGAAGGTCTGATGCTGGAAAGACTTCAAGCCAAATCATCAAGGTTGAAGATGCTAAGCCAAAGGCTATGGTCGCCATGCAAGATATTGATGGTGTTGGATGGGATTGGAGCTTTATGGAAAAGGATGTAGAGAATCAGGCTTTAATTTCTGAGAAGGAAGAAGAAGAGCATGTTCACTTTGCTCTCATGGCCAACTCCTCATCTTCATCTGATAATGAGGTATATGATGATGCTTTCTGTAGTAAAGGGTGTCGATTAAACATTGAAAAGCTTAACAAAGATAATTTAAAATTAAAATCAGATATTTTTGATGTAGAATGCAGGTTAGAAAATTATAAAAGGGCACTTGCATAAACTGAAGGGACTATAGAGGAATATAAGAAAATGGAATTTGACCTAAAAGATCAAATTAATGTTTTGTCTCATGATCTTAGAGTTAGTGTTGAACTTAGGGACACTCTGATGAGATCTAGAGCAGATGTGCAACTTAAGTTAGATGAAGCCATTAAAGATAAAGCAAATGTAGGGCTTAAGATTGAAAAGTTTGATAAAGCTAGTTAAACCCTAGAAAAGTGTGTCATTGAACAAAGAGACCCCATGGACAAATCAGGGATTGGGATTAATATTTAGTATTTGCAAGTTTGTTTTTTCTCGACTCAAGACAAACTGAAAGGCCTACTAATATCAAGCTTTAAATTGTTTTTGGTTGTTAAGGGTTATTTGGATTTTAGGCCTAATTCAAACAAACACGTAGAAAAATGAAAATATTAAAGCTATGTATCCGTAAAACAAAGTGCAATTACCAAATAGTATTCACAAAGTACAAGTATTTAATGCATGAAAAGTAAAAAAATCTTAAATGTAGTGGCAATGAAAATATAGGGACTAAATGTGCAAAATCAGAAACTATAGGGACCAATTATGAAAATTATAACAACTAGTCAATCAAACTTAACAACTTTTAAAACTGACTAACCAATTTTGTAACAAACTGAAATGTAAGGACTGACTTTTGCAAAACCTAAAAAGATTAAAGTTTTAAAGCTAATTAACAAGTTTTCGAAAAGTTAGGGACCAAAATGCAAATAAAGTGAAAACTTTTCACAAAACGTGTACAATAGTAACAATAAGCTCGTTTGAGCTTATTACTGAACCAAAATGACTCTAATCTTTTGCAAACTGCTTAAAATTGAAAATAAGCTAGGCTGGTAAAAGGAATTTATCTAAAAGCTGATAAATCTCAACTTAGCTTATCTCAATAAGCCTTCAATAAGCCCAAAAGAAATCCAGTTATCCACAAAACGATTTTATTGCAAAAACTGATTAATCAAGCTTCAAGAAGCTTGGAATGTCTTTCAGATTTAAAAATGGTCAACAAAATAAGCTAGAATCTTTAATAAGCCAAAAACAGCTTATTTGACCAAAGTTTGACCAAAAACTCAATAAGCTGAAATCTCATAAATCACTCGTGACATGTTTTCAAATGATTTCACGAAAGAAAATAAGGAGATTTGTGAAGTGGATTATGAGATCTATGAAAACAGTATGCAACTTATCACAGAAACTAAAGTTTGGTCTAGAGCTGATTAATAAGCCAAGAACTCACTCAAAAGCTAAAACTGTAGAATTTTCTTATAAGCACTAAAAGTATGGATGTTAAGCTACAAGTTTAAAAAAGTTTCAGCTAATTTCATCAAGAAATAAAGGAATGCTAAGGAATCAAAGTGAGCAAGTTTGACTGATATCCTTTTCAAAGACTTGGCCCAAAGTTTTCTTATACCAATTGCCTTTTTGAAAACAGAATTGACCATAAAACTTTACCAAAATGATTATACTAACTGACTTAGTGTAATTGAACTCTAAACAACAAGTTATACAAACTGATTCAGCAAAAAGGTTTTGATCCAAACACTACTTTTAAAAGCTGATTAGAATTTTATCAAAGACTTTATGAGCACAAATGTTTGACAGCAAATGAGTTTTATCTAAACTTGTTCAAATGATGATATGAAATGGTTCAAGAGCAAAAATTAACAGGTTTACTAGTAACAATACAAAATGAGCACTAATGAGCAATGACTAATGAGAAGTTAAACTTTAACCAAGTAAAACTGAATGTAAAGCTGTTATACTACAAATAAGCTACCAATCCAACAATCTTACACTACAATCAAGCTAATCGCATTATCAGTTCAACATTTAAGATGTACACTAAGAATTAAGCATACATTGACTGTTTAGGGGAATTTAAACAAGGAATTAAGAACTTTTTAGCTTTGAAGCCTCCGTTGATGGAGTAATAAGCGCTGAGCTTATTGAAGTCTACAAAACCACCATTAATCATCCACTAATCACCATCATATCATCACCAAAACCAGCTGCATTCATCTACTGTAAAACCCGCATGCTTTTACCATGAATAGTACCCTTAAGATCGTACGTACTAATTAAAACTTTCCTTTTATAGTATGATTACGTTCACGTATAAGAATTTTAATTATTACGTACGTGTTAGAACACGATAAATATTTATTACGTATGAACACACGATAATTATTCAAACAATAATTAATCACGAACATGCGATCATGAAATCATGAACGTAAATTAATCACGAGCTAATATTAATTACGTATATATATTTATTACGAACACGAATAAATATATTAAGTCACGGTTAATAATTAACTAGAACACATAAAACACGAACACGATAAAACACGAACGAACACTAAAATAATTATACTCGGAAAAGGTACGGGTTACCCCATGTGGGCCCCCTACCCGCAGCTACACCAAGAGGATGGGCCAAGCCCATCTAATTTTTACTAACAAGGGGTTAAGGTAAAATCTTTTAGTCATTTTTCACATTACAAGAAAAATAACAAAAACCCTAATCTTGTTCTTCTTGCTTCTCTTGGCCGCCGGCTATATATCATCAAAAGGGGGCGTTCGGTTGATTTTTGATCTTGAATTTTGTGCAAGCATTCGTGTGTGTTCATCCTTGTTTGATCCACGCATTCGGTATAACCTTTTTAATCCTTTTCTTTTATGTTTTGATTTAATAAGTCACATAAAATCATGATGTGTTTTTAAAAACTAATTAAAAACATTTATTAAACATGTAAATGGTTATGGGGTAAATCAAAACAAGGGATTTAGGGGTGTTTGATGTTGGACGATGCCTAACCAAGACCAAGGGGGTCTCGGCTTGGCTTATGAACCACCACCGAGACCTCATGGTCTCGGTATGGTGGTGTGGGTCCTACGACAACAACAAACAAGGGGTATGGTGTTGATTACGGGTCCGGTTCATGGTTTCTAGTCACGGTTCGGTTCATTCATTATGTTAAGTTTTATTATTTTAATACTTATATGTTAAAAATTAAATTAATAAAACATGACATAATTAATTTAATAAACATGAATTGGGTTATAATTTAATTGTTAGATCGTGAATTTTTAACCTAAGTATTTGTATTTTTCTAGACTTTGTAATTAATTAATTATTAAAAACCATGACTATAATTAATTAATTAACATGACTTAGGTTATATTATTAATAATTAATAATACATGTTTTAACCTAAATATTTAATTTTATTGAATTAAAAACATGATATATTTAATTAAATACTTTTAACCTATAGTTTATTTAAATTACATGTAATAATTAATAAACTATACCTTATATCAATATGACTTAGAATAATAATCAGAAAAACACTTAAGCTTATATAGTTAGCTTATTTAACCAGCTTATATCTAATTATGGAAACTTTCTGTTTATAGAAACTTATCTAATTAAGGCAGCTAATCTATTTATTGAAACTTTCTATTTTTAGAAACTTATCTATTTTAAGCAGTAATTCTATTTTTGGAAACTTTCTATTTTTGGAAACTTTCTCATTTTGGTAACTTTCTATTTTTGGAAACTTTCTATTTTAGGAAACCTGCTATTTTTAGAAAGTTACTTATTATTACACAGTAAGTATAATAATACATGAAATACAAGTAATCCTAATCAGAATAGATAGAATATAAGATAAATACAGTATAAAGCTCTAAACAGTAAAACATGACATGAACGTATAAAATAAGCTAAGACATGACATAAAACCAGTTACGTATTTAGTAATCAGATACTTATACACATATGTATTTATGTAGCCTTAGTGATACCGAAGTAGGACTTTCCTCCGTTCGTCTTCTTCGTTCACTGGACATAAGGTACGGATTCCCGTCCTTTCAGTATGGACATTCTTTCCTTATTAGGATTTCCCGTATGCAGCCAACTGTTTCCCCGTAGTATAAGTTTATATGTTTGATTTGCTTATGTTTAATTTAGAATACCTATAGCCATATACATGCATGACCAGTATCACCTAGTTATGGAGGTGCCATAACCATAACACTAGAGGAACTGGTGTTATGACTTCCCTATGGTGGAGTGATTGCTCGTGGCGTCCCTTCAACTTTTGGCAATATTATTATATTTATCATGTGGGGCGTATGGGTGCATCCTAGTTACATGTATTCAGCAGATTACTCAGTGTGAATGTGGTGTGTGCCTTGCATCCTTCACAAGGAGCTGATCCCTCCTACCCAAACCAGTATATTAAATTAGAGGCAGCCCCTCTAATTTGCATGATGAGGTCACCCCTCCAAGTATTCATGCACGGTGGATTTTCATGACCAATAAACATAAGGCTTTTCAAACTATAAAACCAGTTTTACCAAGACTTAACCGGGTTATTCGGGACTTAGTTTCTTCCGCTGTTATATGCTTATATGCTCATATTGTTCATGCTTTATTGTACATTCGTGCACTGAGCGTATTGCTCAGCCGTTTTCCTTTTCTACGTTCCCAAAACGGCAGGTACTCAGGGGCGCTCGTAGACTTTAAGCGTACGTGCATATGGATTGGAAGCTTTCTAGCCTTTCTTTACTTTATGCATTATCTTTACTTTGATACTCTTTCCATGGACATTGTTCAGTCCTTTCATTTACAGTACTTATGTTTGTGTGTGATGAGCTTTACTTTTGGACTACCGATTTTTGATTCCGGTATTTCCCTTTTATAGTCATGTAATGTTTTAGACATTTATCCTTGTATGCTTTGATGACACGCCAGAATTACATGTGACATTCCATTATAAAAATGGGGTGTTACAATTATGGTATCAGAGCTAAGGCTTCGACCTGTAGGCTCTCAAAATATGACCTGTGATTAGTGGGTAGTCACTATGGTCTTTCTAAAACTGACAGTTATTTTCATGCATTCATCATTTCTATGCATACATATATATGCCATTGTCGCAGGTTTATGACTAAGTAATGGTTGGTACAGGACTGGCCCTATTTAGTCGCATGTGTTTTATCGAAACTTTTAAATTTGGGACCGACCCATAGGCGTCCCCTCGCCATGTCTTTTATTTTGGGTGAACTGACCATAGGCGTTCAGTCTCGAGCATACAAAAGTTTTCATAAAACTGCATCATGCATTCATACACAAATTTTCTTGCATAAATTTTTTCTCTTGATTTATTGGTATAATTTTTTTTTCATGTATATATATTTTATGTTTTGATCTGTTTAATCATATGTTTTATGTTATACTGTCAGATGGTTCTCACACGCGAGCAGGAACAACTCAATGCAGCAATCCAAGCTGTAATGCAAGCTTTGCTTCCTCAACTGAGGAATGACATCAGGGCTGAGGTTCAAGCTGCCAACAATCAGCAGCATAACCAAGCACCACATCCTCCCCCTCCAATGACATTGGCAATATGGCTGGAGAGATTCAACAAGCTCCGTCCTAGAGCTTTCGAGAAAACAGATAGCCCCAGTGACACTGAAAGCTGGTTGGCTCACATCGAGAAGATCTTCAATGCTATGGGTTGTGACCCCGTGTTTAAGGCGAGGTTGGCATGCTACCGGTTCGAAGGCGATGTGTTAAATTGGTGGTTAGCATTGAAGCAGTCTGAGGGAGGTGACGATTGGGTGGCTGGTTTGACATGGGCTCAGTTCAAAGATAGGGTGATGGAGCAGTTCTTTCCCAAGGCTGAGCAAGACAAGCTCAAGAGGGAGTACCATGGGATCCGACAGAGAGCTGGGGAGAATAGCAATGAGTTATGCAACGCTTTCTTCGCTTAGATGGTTTCCTTGTTTCAGCAGCAGGTACTCCTAAGGAGCAGGCACACCACTTTAGGTGGGCTCTTCGCACATCGGTCGCAAACAATCTGGTGTGTGCTACGTTCAACACTGTAGCACAAGTGGCCGATGCGGCACGTAAGCTGGAGATGCTGCATGAGGGAGATGAGTTCGGGGAAGCTGAGAAACCCGACAAGAGGTAAACATTCGTATTCAAGCGGTGACCAATCCGTATTCTTTCTATATATGTCAATTATTCATCTCTTAAATTGTATCTTCCAGGCAGAAAACTAGGGATTGGTCTCAGTCGGCTACTCACCCGCAACCTCATCACCCAAAGGAAACAATCAGACTAACGACCGCTCTGCTATGGATAGGCGTGGCGGTAATGATAATTACCGTAACAACGCTGGACACTCCAACGGCAGCAGGTCCTAATACTTACGCATTTTCTTATGATTTCATGTTATAATTCATATTCTGACACTCTAGCAAATCTTCTACCAGGAACCATGGAAACGGTAGGGACCAGAACCAGAGAGGTTCACAGCCTAGCCGTCCAGCTATCACTGGTATTCAATCTTACGCTTATTCGCATTGTCCTTTGTACCCTATTATCATGTCTCATGTAAAATGTTTTATCAGGTCCTTAGCCAGCCAGAGCACCTGCTGTAGGATATACTCATCCTCTTTGCTCTACTTGCCACCATAGGCACCCAGGGCCATGTCGTCGTAACACTGACGCATGCTTCAAGTGTTGTCTTCCTAGCTATATCATGAAGGACTGCCGTAAGGGCGAGATGGAGGACACATAGGGACATGCTGATACCAAGCCGCCTCCTACCACTGGACGTGTCTACACGACATCTCGAGACCAGGCCAACAAGTCTACAGGTACCATCACTGGAATCTTGTATATGTATGGTCAGGCTGCGTGTGTACTTTTTGATATGGGTGCTACTCACTCGGTCATTTCTATTGCCTATGCTAAGAACAATAGGATGCTCCCCATGCCACTAGATAATAGACTTACTATTTCCACGCCTTTGAGGGACTCTGTATTAATCACCCATGTATACAAGAGTCTTCCCCTAGACTTTGACGATAAGGTTCGTCCTGTTGACGCACTTCCGCTGGACATGAATGACTTTGACATGATTTTGGGCATGGATTGGCTATCCAAGCATCATGCTACCATAGACTGCCATTCATATCGGGTCATCTTCGGTAATGTTAATGCACCAGAGTACATTCATAACGGGTTCGTACCCGGACGGTCTGTACAAATCATATCTACCCTACAAGCGCGTGCACTACTATCACATGGTTGTGAGGGTTATCTAGCTACGGTTCACGATATGGAGGCTGAATCTCCATCAATTTAGGATCAACCAATAGTGTCGGAATTCCAAGATGTATTTCAAGAAGAACTTCCGGGCATACTGATAGGTGTGAAAACACCCATCCTTTTACCATTTATTTCTTGCTAAAACGAGACCAAAACGCGTATTTAATATCATTTGTTTGGATTTATGCGTGGTTTGTGTGTTTGTTGTGTTTTCAGAGCCAACCGGATAAATATTGAAGAAAACATGGGATTGCACGGGTTTTATCGAAGAAAAAGACGAAAAGACGAAGTCTATTGTCCAAGAGATGCAAAAGATTTGAAGTCAATGGGCCTATTTGAAGATTTGTCAAAGAAAAGGACCAAATATGGAAGATTTACATATGTCGAAGAACTCAAGTCTATTAAACGAAGAAATTAAAAGACGAGTTGAATTTATTCATCGACAAATCCCGAATCAGAATCGAAAACGTCAACTTTACTGAAAACACGAGAAGACAAAAAAGAAAGGAAGAAAGCCCACTCACCAACCAAGCCCAAGGCCTATAAATAGAGATCCCTTCACACATTAGAACCAGTTTTTTCATTTCCCTTTTTTTCTTTCTTCTGTTTCGTAGAAAACCAACACCATTAAGGTGTTGGTGATTTTTCATCTTTGTTTTCACAAATCTTGTAAGTTTTAATCTTTCCTTTTGATTGTTTAACCTTAATCTTTCAATATAATCTTTCATTTAATCTTGTTCATCTTTCTCTTGTTGATTTAAAGTTTTAAAGTTTTATTTGGTTGATTTTAATCTTCAAAAGTAAGTGGGTTTTGTGTTTTTGTTGATTTGATTTGATGTTTATCATTAGTAGATGATTCGTGGTTAGTTTGGTTAAATCTTTTGGTTAAAACTTGGTTATTTTAGTCAAATTCGTGTTTGGTTTATCTCCCTGTTCTTCGTCTTCAAAACAATCCCCAGATTCCGAATGAGCAACCTTTATTCCGAATGAAGGATTTGGGTTAATTATTCCGAATAAAGATTTTGCTTAGTATATTCCGAACGAGCTAAGTATTCCGAACCAAGGGTTTTTGTCATTTTATTCCGGGTGAACATTTTATTCCGGATCAAGCTTTCTTTTCAAATATTCCGGATAAACGTTTCATATTGATATTCCGAATGAGCGCTTGTTTTAAATTATTCCAGATCAAGAGAAATTATTCCGGATCAACTACATATTCCGAACCAAGGTCTTCTTAACTTTATTCCGAACCAGCAAAATATTCCGGATGAGTTTATATTCCGGGTGAACCAATTATTCTGAATCAAGCTTTTATTATTTTATTCCGCATAAAGCCATTATTCCGAATCAAGCATTTCTTCGAATTATTCCGAACGAGCAAGTATATTCCGAACGAAGCTTTCTCTGTTTATTATTCCGAATGAGCGAACATTCCGGATGAAGCAAAACATTCCGAATGAAGGTTTTCTCCAAATATTCCGGATGAGCACATATATTCCGGATGAAGCATTTTATTCCGCATGAAGCTTATTTATTCCGAGTGAAGGACATTTATCTTGAGTCAAGAGATTATTCCGCATGAACCAAACATTCCGAATGAACAGTTTTTAGTAAGTTTAATTTGAGCTTTATTAATTTTAAATCGTTTTTAAATCGTTTTTAATTTGCCGAGTTACTTTTAAGATTAATTGTTTTTAGCTTATTTTTACCACTTTGCTTGTTTAATTCTTTTAGGTAGAGTAGATACCCAAACCCCTTTCTAATCACCAAGAACGATAGTTCCACTTTGAGCCGTGATCAATTCGAGAAGATACTGAGAAACGAACTTTCAACCAAGAAAAAATAGTGTATCAAATGGCGCCGCTGCCGGCTCTTTTCGTAAGGATTAACGGTTTTTGTGAGAAATTGGATTTTGGGATCCGTTCACCGTGAACGTTACTTTTTCATCATTAAAAATTTTCAAAAACCCTAAAATATATAAAATTTTCAAAAATACAAAAAAATTAAAAAACATAAAAAACCAAAAAGATTTCTGTTTTGTTATTTCTTTTGTAGGTGCATGCGTACACGATTAACGTCTTATCCCGAGCCCGAGACTCTCGATAACTTAGACATGGCCGATGTACACAACAACAATAATAATCCACCTTAAAACAACATGAATAATAACAACAATGAACCTCTACCAGACAATCGTCCTATGATCGAACTTTTGCAAGCACATGTAGAGGGTAACAACGATCCTATTGTCATACCCGTGATTGCAGCCAACAACTTTGAGCTCAAATCCGGCTTCATTCAAATGGTCTCTGCTCAACCATTCTTGGGGCGTACCATTGATGATCCTCATGACCACATCAAAAGGTTCCTTCAACTCACGAATACGGTCAAATTCAATGGGGTTCCACAAGAGGTAATCCGCTTACAACTTTTTCCTTTCTCCTTAGAGGGACAAGCCCGACATTGGCTTGCAAAGGAACCGCCACAAAGTATTCTTACGTGGACGGACTTAGAGACCAAATTTATAAACTACTTTTTCCCACCTCACGTACTACAGCTTTGCGGAATGAAATTATTAATTTTGAACAAAAGTACGATGAGACTTTTAGTGAATCTTGGGACCGTTTTAAAGACCTTTTAAGAAAGTGCCCACAACATGGTTTTACCAAAGTGCACCAAATTAATACTTTTTACAATGGTTTAAGCATGAATGACCAAGATTCACTAAATAGTGCCTCGGGGGGGGGGGGGGGGGGTAATATTTTGGTTAAGTCTTCTAATGCCGCTTGGGATATTATTGAGAATAAGTCTAGAGTGCAAACCAAGAGTGTTCGGACCAATGCCGCTAGTGCTAGCACTAGTGACAACGACAAGAGAATTGACAAACTTACTTCGCTTATTGAATCACTTGCTGTCCACACCGCTAACAATACCAAAAGCATCAACGCTCAAAACGCTCAAGTCAATGCTGTAAGCCAACCATGTGAAATATGCGGGGGTCCTCACTCTTACACTACTTGTACCTCCACCCAAGACTATCTTTGTGAGAATGTTAACGCAGCATATGGTACCTATCCTCCGGGAGGCTATCCAGCCCGTGCTCAAGGAGACCGTAACTTGCTAAGTTATCGTTCCACCAACTTTCTTTCCCCGCCCGGTTTTCCTCCAACCAATCAAAACCAACAACAAAACCTTAACCGAACCAATCAAAACCAACCTCGAGCACCTTACGAACCACCTCAAAGACAACCATATCCACCTTAAAATCCTACTCAAGTTTACCAACCCGCTCCTTACCAACCACCTGCTTATCAAGCACCTCCTCCTACTCAACCCACCGTTTTCAACCACGAGGTCGAAAGGTACATGTGGACGAATGATGTGTTGGTGAAGAATCTGCAGACCCAGATTATTAATTTGAAGGGCGATATGGTGAAACAAGGGAATGATCTTAGAGCCGATATGCAAAACTCTTTGAGTAGTCAAACGAATGACCTAAGGGACATGATGGCTGGTTTCTTCCAAGGTAATCAACCCTCTTCTTCGGGTACTCTTCCGAGTAACACCGTTGCTAATCCAAGAGGGTAGATGAAAGCAATCACCACTCGCAGTGGAAAAGGTACCAAGGAACCCGAGCTTCCTACACCTACACCGGTGATTGTGACAAAGGAAAACGAGTCTACTTCTCCAATTCCTCCACCTCTTACTTCTACCCCTCCACCACCCAAGGTTGTGAGTGATCCTACAATTCCAAAGCCTTCCTCTTCTTTCGATATACCTTATCCCTCAAGGTTGAGGAAAGAGAAGTGAAAGTCCCAAATTACAACTATTGTTGAAACTAAGTCACGAAAAACAATAACACACAATAGATATACTTTTTAAATGAGTAATGCTTTATTAACTATTATCAACAAAGTATTACAAAGTGTTATGAATACACCTGTTGAATAACAACAAGAAATGAACCCTAGAACAAGTAAACTTGATTTGAGACTCAAGTTTACAAGAGAACCAATGAGTCGCTGATGGACAGCTGAGGGCTCAGTGGTTCCAGTGGGAGAAAGAACTTAGATTAAGATTCCAAGCACAAGGGTTGAATCTTAACTTCTTTCTCATCCCTATTTATAGTGGTACGAGGTTGTATCCTTAGTGGGAGTAGTTGATACGTGTCATCTTCTTAGTGGAAGAGTACAACGTATTAAATGCATGTCCAAATCGAGACATGCCTTTAACTACTTTAGGTGAACAGTTCTGCCAACTGTTCACCTTTGTTCCACTAGGTCGTACTAGGCATTGACTTGAATCTCTTGTTTTGTCCCGCTCAAAACACTTGCAAGATTCTCCCGCCTAAACTATAAAGGGTTGGATAAGCTTTGCTTAATCCAAGTCTCTAGGGTTCTTAAGTGATCTCTGAGTGTTGTCAACTCAGAGATCCCTTAACACCAGTGCATTCCTTTGACATCCCAGCTATCCATAATCGCTTGTGAGTCTGACTTCAGATTGTCTTCGACTTCTCTGACGTTGTCTTTGACTTGAATGATCCTGGTGTGCCAGCTGAGGCTTTGCCTTCCACTGGTCTAGTCTCTGTCGCTGGTCTTCTCAGCGACCTTTAAACACTTAGTCTAATTTAAACAAATCTAGACAGGGCCATAGTTAAAACTTTCATTGGCCCAACAATCTCCCCCTATTTGTTTATAAATTATACTAAGTCTAAAATTATTGTAAGTGAGTACACAGCTTCTTCTTACACATAATTTAACAAACATACCTCAAAGTTTTATTAAACAAAATGAACCTAGTCTATTACAAGAACACCCTGGGGTGTAAACATAAACAAAAGTAAATAGGTTCTTCAGCGATCAAGGCCTTGATCACAGAGTCTCTGGGCTTCGACTTTGTCACTCCTAGAGTTGATGACAAGTTCAATTTCAAAATCGAACTAATCAGCTTCTTTGCAATTCCTTAGGATGCCCTGCTTGAGTCTGATTAGCTGAATGGTTGAAGCCAAAGGTAGCTCATTTAACCGCTGAAAAGCATAATCACAGTTGCCATTCAAAAAGACCATACCTGCCTCTGGTTCTGTGTATACTTGGCCTTCTATAGGTTTGGTGATTTCTTTGGGAAGGACCAAGTTCCTTTGCATCCCATCGACCACTACTTCTTCAGTGACCAGCCTTTCTATCAGAGGCCCCATTGGGGTTTTCCTTTTCCTTTGCACCTGAGGAGGTGGTTGAGAAGAAAGCTGAGGAGGCAGGGGTGCCTTCAGCTTCTTTGTTGTGTCTCTTACCCAATTAAGTTTTGCTTGAATGTTTTTCATCATTTGGGCAGCACCAGGCTCAGTCTTCTTTTGGGCAAGAGCCAGCAATTCCAACAACTCAGAGAGGCTCAGATCTCTGAGTTTAAAGTCACTGGAGACTTTGTAGTTATGTATATCATTTTCCCTATAAATAGTCATTACCACCCTTTTGTCTTTGTCAGTGAAACATGTATACTTGGTGATACGACCGGGTTCAGCTCTCTGGTTGACAAGTCTTTGATATTCCTTTAAGAGGTTGTTCCTCTTGTCCTCCAGTTCCTTGAGCTTGACAAGCTGAGCTTTCTTAGCAGTGGGAGAGAGCTTGTCCAGGGCTTCTTTGCTTCTCAGTTCAGCAGCCCTGATGTTTGCCAATCTTTGATGTTCAATGATTTGGGCTTTTGCTTGGTCTGGGGTGAGTGGTGGTTCATCAGCGCTCTTGAATTTGTTGATTTTAGAGTTTTTGGAGGGTTTAGCTGTGGATCCACCTTCAGCTTGAAGGGAGTGTAAGGTTATCTCAGGTTGCTCAACATCAATTCCTTTTCCCTTATCTTTCGCAGATTCAACAGCGAATTTGAAAGATCTCAGTGGTTTGGGTGTTGGAATTTCAGCTGTGGATTCATCTTCTTCAGAGGAGGAGGCAGAATTCTCCCCCTCAGGCATAGCCCCAGCAGGTGCTGTGCCTGAACCTGACTTATTGAATCGAAGGAACTCGTTGTGAACAAATATGCAAATTTCTTTAAGTTCACCTTGGAGAAGTTCCTGAAGAAGACGCCTTGAGGGTTCAGCAGCTTGAGTTATAGCTGCAACATTTGCC
Source organism: Glebionis coronaria (assembly GCA_025667525.1). Classification (NCBI taxonomy): domain Eukaryota; kingdom Viridiplantae; phylum Streptophyta; class Magnoliopsida; order Asterales; family Asteraceae; genus Glebionis; species Glebionis coronaria. Next base: position 138,569,516 of record CM046880.1, read on the forward strand.
TGTACCGCTGAGGTGAGAACAGAGGGTATATACTGCTGAAGACTATGGTTTAGTAGAGTAGGTAGTTGTGTCTTCAGAGCATCGTTCAGCAGTTGCGGAAGCATAGCTGTCATAGACGATTCCACTGATGAAGTTAGTGAAGTCTCTAGATTGGTGGTGAGCTCCTCAGCAGCATGAGTGAGGGTTTGGATTTCAAAGAGGAGATCATCATTTGTGACTTTGGGCTTTGTGGTGCTGATATCCCCTCTCTTTTGCCATAAAGCCTTAGCAGCCAATTCCTGTACATTTTTCATTCTAGGAACTTGTGCTGACTTGCGGAATTGTAAATACTCCAAGTGTTGCTTAGCCCCTAGTTCCAAAACGTTTGGCAAGGTGGGGAATGGAATAGGTGCAGGTGAGCAAGGTCTCTGTTCCCATAGCTTTCTGGCAGCCAATTCCTGAACATTTGGAAGTGATGGAACAGAGGCAGTCTTCAGCTCAATGGAAGACAGATTGTAATCATCAGTGCTCATCTCCTCAAACTCAGAGGTGAAGGTGCCTTCCTCTACAACAAAAAATTCATCATCAGGCAATGATTCAATGTCTGAGAGGGCATCAACATCTATAGTGGCAACTTCAACGGTTTCGTCATCAGCAATCGAGTAATCATCATTGTTAAGTTGTTCCTGATGAAGATTGTGAGCCTGTGATAAGAGTTATTAGTTGACCAGTTGTGAAATAATAATGCAGTTATAGATCGCCAGTCGCTGCCCCTAGGAAAGCTGGGTGTGATTATCCAGCCCCCCTAAGGATTTCTCCTTGGGACTCTTTTAATGTGAAATAGATATGTTGAAGGATCGCCATTCGCTGCCCCTAGGATAGCTGGGTGTGATTATCTAGCTCCCCCGTAAGGATTACTCCTTGGGACTCTTTTTATATGTGAAAGTTATGAGGTGAATGGTCGCCGTTCGCTGCCCCTAGGATAGCTGGGTGTGATTATCCAGCTCCCCCTGAAGGATTTCTCCTTGGGACTCTTTTATTGTGAAACATGATATGGGAATGGTCGCCTTTCTCTGCCCCTGGGATAGCTGGGTGTGATTATCCAGCTCCCCCTGAGGGATTTCTCCCTGGGACTCTTTTGATTGTGAATTAATATGAGGGTGATGGTCGCCTTTTATCGCTGCCCCTAGAAAGACTGAGGGTGATGATTCAGTCTTTCCAAAAGAATAAATTCTTTGGGACTCTTTTAATAATGAGGGGGACCCAGAGTCAGTGAGAAGTGCAGAGACTCTGGGTTGGGACTTATATGTACTCAGGTTGTTGTTTGCCAAGAGCACAGTCCAGAGGGTGAAGGATCATCGGGGTGCGTTAAGAGCACAAGTGAATCATATCCTAGTGAAGCCAGAGTGTACAGAGAGTCCTAAAGGATCTAGGTGCTGACACAGACACGCTAAGAGTTGAGGCAAACTCTAAATTACATCACTCTCTCCTAAAGACAATGAGAGTGAATGTATGTGGACCTCTGAGAAGGAAAAATAAAGGACAGACTAATACCTGAGTGATATCAGCGTAGAGAGGGATCTTAGTCGTCTTCGCTGACTTGGAGACACTAGACACTGGTTGTTTGTCAGCAATGGGCTCTTCTACCACATCCACCAGAGAAGGGGATGGGTTCTTCTTTGTCTTTATCTTCTTTGAAGGATTAACAGAAGGGGTTTCAGAGGAAAGGGGGATGTCTTTCCTCTTCTTCTTCTTTTCCTTAAGCACCTTGGGCTGAGAAGTAGATTGCACAGAGGTCTTGGACAGAGACTTATCAACCGTGCTTTCAACATTCACCTCAAGTTGAGGGATCAAGGGCTCATCATCCTCAGCTAGTAGCCCAACAACTCTCATCATATGTCTGGTAAGGGGCACTTCATTATCTATGGGAGTCTTTAGAGAAGCTGCGGTGATGTGATGAGAGGGAAAGGAGTGTAAAGCATCATTGGTGTAGGATTCACCAAGAATATCTTCTAAGACAAGAGAGAGATATCTGGTGTAGCAGATGGTGGCCCCACGATTCTTCTTTCCTTTGTTTTCCAACTTAGCAATGAGGTCGGTGTACAGTATGTGAGCGATTCCAATATCCAAACCCCAGATTAAGCTGTATGCAATGGCTAGCTGGGAGCCAATGAGTTGGTCATGTGATCCAGTGTTTCCTCCAAGACACTTTACGATGTATAGCATCATCGTTCTCCATGTGGGAGAGAAGTAATTCACCTCGATGAGAGATTTGCTTTGGAATCCAGCAGCGGTGAAAGGTTGTTCATGATCATCATGAGGTTGAAGGGTGGCCAGAGCTTTTCTCACAGTGGCACTGGTGGGCAAAGCTGACGTGTTACTGTTGTAAGGGAGTCCAATGGCTTTAGCAAAGGTTGTGAAATCAAAGGTGAGAGGTTGAGGAAGATGAAAGGGAATGTGTGTGTTAGGAAATTTTTAAAATGACAAAAAGATTTTGGGTCAAGGGTTTTGTAAGGTTGAGCCGTTTTCCAAATTTGAGCATTAAATGCAAAAGTTAATCTTTTCAGAAAAACGTGGGTCCCCTTAACCTTTCATGAGATACTTGTCCCCTTGGAAAGCGGGAAAGTTGGTAGCATTAAGAGAAAATCATTTGAATTTAATATCAGAATATACACATTCCCATTGAAATGTAACTACCTCGTTACATTCAATTCCCTTAAAAGCCCAAAGACAACGGTCATCATCAGATTTATTTGCCAATATTGAGCATTCCCAGCTCAGCGACCAGCCTAGTAAAACTTGGCTCAGCCAGCGGCTTGGTGAAAATGTCAGCGAGCTGGTACTCAGTGGGTATGAAATGTAGCTCAATATCACCTTTTAGAATATGGTCTCTGATAAAGTGATACCTGATGTCAATATGCTTGGTTCTGGAATGAAGTACTGGATTATTGGAGATGGCTATGGCACTGGTGTTGTCACAGAATATGGGAACCTGCTCATAGTTAATTCCATAGTCAGCCAACTGACTTTTCATCCAGAGAACTTGTGCACAGCAACCAGCGGCCGCAACATATTCAGCCTCAGCTGATGACATGGCCACAGAGTTTTGCTTCTTAGCACTCCAACATACCATCTTTCCTCCAAGGATTTGACAGCTACCAGAGGTGCTCTTTCTGTCAAGGCAGCACCCTGCGTAATCTGAGTCGGAGTAGGCTTTAAGGTCGAAGCCTGAGCCATTTGGGTACCAGAGACCCAATGAGGGAGATCCTTTTAAGTACCTGAAAATTCTTTTGACAGCTACAAGGTGGGATTCCTTGGGGTTAGCTTGGTACCTAGCACAGAGACAAGTGGAGAATTGTATGTCTGGTCTGCTTGCTGTGAGGTACATCAGTGACCCAATCATGCCTCTATATAAGGTCTCATTAACAGAGACCCCTGAGTCATCAGCTCCCAAGTTGTTGGGAGGAAGCATGGGGCATTTCACTGATGCACAATCAGACAGATCATACTTCTTGAGCAAATCTCTAACATATTTTTCTTGACAAATAGAAATTCCTTTGGAATTTTGTTTGATTTGAAAACCCAAGAAAAAGGTTAGTTCCCCCATCATGCTCATTTCATACTTTTTGGTCATTAGTTTGGCAAATTGTTTGCTCAAGATAACATTGGTTGAACCAAAAATTATGTCATCCACATAAATCTGTACTAAAATGACGTCACCCTTGGACCTATAGGTGAACAAGGTTTGGTCAATGGTACCTCTGACAAATTTATTTTCAAGAAGGAATTTTGAGAGAGTTTCATACCAGGCTCTGGGCGCTTGTTTCAGCCCATAGAGTGCTTTGTGAAGTCTGCAGACATGATTGGGGTAGTCACTATTTTCAAACCCTGGGGGTTGACTGACATATACTTCCTCTGCAAGTTTCCCGTTAAGAAAGGCACTCTTCACATCCATCTGATAAACCATGAAACCCATATAAGCTGCAAAGGCTAGGAAGATTCTGATGGCTTCCAATCTGGCCACTGGTGCGAAGGTTTCATCATAATCAATTCCTTCAGATTGATTATAGCCCAGCACCACGAGCCTAGCCTTGTTTTTTACAATCATACCAGCTTCATCCCTTTTATTTCTGTAGACCCATTTTGTTCCAACCACTTGCTTATCAGCTGGAGCTTTAACCAGAGTCCACACCTTGTTTCTCTTGATCTGATTGAGTTCATCTTGCATGGCAACAACCCAGCCTTCATCAAGCAGAGCAGCAGCCACGTTCTTAGGTTCATCCTCAGAGAGAAAATTTGCAAAAAGGCATTCATTTGCAGAGGCGGTTTCCAGAGTTCTTAATTTTCCTCTGGTGGTGACTCCCTTAGAGGGTTCTCCAAGAATATTAACTAGAAGAATATCTTGGTTCCTACTCCATTTAGATTGTGGAGCAGGAGTCTTTGTGGGATCAGGAGTCACTTCAAGTTCAGGGAGTGATGGAGGTTCATCACATGTAATCTCTTCGTCCATGATCTCTTCATCTGATTGAATATCTAAAGTGACTGAATCAGCATTTTCTTCAGAGATTTGAGTAAGAGATTCAACACCAACAGTCTCTGGAATGATGTCAGAGATGGAGTGAGGATCAAAAGCTTGAACATATGGAAGATCCTTGTGACGACTTTGAGATGATTCCTTGGGATTTGAGAAATCATCTTTGGGATAAGATTTAACTTCATTGAAGTCAATGTCACAATCCTCTGAGTTGGTGTGTGTGATGACAGCGTCAGCTTCATTAAAGGTGACATGAATGGACTCTTCTAATTCTTGCCTGCGAATATTGAATACTCTGAAAGATCTGGAGGTAGGAGAGTATCCAAGGAAGAATCCATCATCTGATTTTTCATCAAATTTACCCAGGTGATCTTTGTAATTGTGAATGAAAACAGGGCAACCAAAGACATGGAAGTAGCTTACATCAGGGGCTCTCTTCCTATACACTTCATAAGCGGTCTTACCATGTCTCTTCACAATAATGGATCTGTTTTGTGTGTAGCATGCTGTGTACACAGCTTCACCCCAGAATTGTTTAGGAAGTCTTGATTCGCTGAGCATCATTCTGGCAGCTTCAATGAGAGTTCTGTTTCTTTTTCAGCGACACCGTTTTGTTTAGGGGTTCCTGGGTTTGAGAAGTTCTGTGATATACCCTTTTCATCACAAAAGGCTTCCATGGCATGGTTTTTGAATTCTGTGCCATTGTCACTTATGATAGCCTTTACTCTACAATCATTGAAGTTTTCTATTTCTTTGATGAAGGACATGATTCTTTCAGCACCATCACTCTTTCTCTTAAGAAAGAATACCCATGTGAATCTGGAGAATTCATCTACAATGACCAAGGTATATTTGTTGTGATTAAGGGATTGAGGTTTAACTGGTCCAAACAAGTCCATGTGAAGAAGATGAAGGCACTTGTTAATGGAGAATGATTGTTTTGTTTTGAACGAAGCTCTGTGATGCTTCCCTTTCTCGCAGGCTGAGCAGGGTCTGTCCTTGCTGAAGGTCAGAGAGGGAAGTCCAGCTACCAAGTCATTCTTTGCCAGTTTGTTGATGTTTTTGAAGTTAAGATGGGAGAGTCTCTTATGCCAAGCCAATTTTCGCTATCAGATGCTTTGGCAAAGAGACAGGTGTTCTCTCCTTTAGGAGATGACGTCATGCCAATAACATAAACATCCCTTCTTCTGGGTGCAATCAGAACGACATCATCGTTCTGATTGAAGATAGTTCCTTGGGTATTAGAGAACAGAACCTTGAACCCAGCATCGCAGAGTTGACTGATGCTGATTAGGTTGTGCTTCAAACCATTTACATAAGCGACCCTTGTGAAGGTTAATCCATTGCAATCCACTGAGCCATATCCTTCAGTGGCCCCTGAGGAGTCATCCCCAAAGACTACTTTTGGACCAGGCTCCTTCTTATATCTATGCAGATATTGTTTTATTCCTGTCATGTGTCTGGAGCACCCACTATCCAAGTACCAAACAGATTTCTTTAGGTATGCCTGCATAGATATAACAAACCAGATTAGTTTCTATGATGAACCCACTTTCCAGTGGGTCCATGCTGTCGCTGACTGGCGACATTGGGTCTTCTGGGCCTTTCCCCCCCTCTTTGGTTGCAATCCCTGGTTTCATGACGCATGCTGCCACAAATGTCACAACCAGGGTAATGTTCACACTCATCAGAGTGGTGGTCATAAAAGCCACAATATTTACAGGGAGGATTAGGCCTGTAACCCTGAGAATTTTCTCTGGATTTTGGTTGCTCAGGTCTTCTAGAGGGCCTGTGAGGGGTTTTAGATCTAAGATGTGTTCGAGTTCTTTGAACAGCGATGATCTCCTCATGCTCTCTAGAAGAGTGTTCAGTGGACTCACATGTGATACACTTGGGTTTCTTGGAACAATCCTCTGAGGAATGATTTTTGAAACCATAGTGTTTGCAAGGCATGAATAGCATTCTCCCCTTTGAGCTGCTGGAGCTTTCACCAAGAGAGTTAACAGAAGGACTGTTATCCTTGGGGTTGATTTTTTCTTTCAACCCTTTTACCTCTTCCATCAGGGTGAGGAGAAGTTTCTTGGTGGGTGATAACTCTGCGGGGGAAGAAGTGGGTATGTCAGTGTTCTTGGCCACATAAACCTTCTTGTGTGCTTTATCAGCAACTTTGGAAGTGAGGTTCCCAGAGGTTTTGAGAACTGGTTTTGGGCCAAGCAAGGAATCTGATGGGTTAGCACCAGCAAGTTTGGGAGTGGCTGATGCGTCAGATTCTTTGTCAGAGTCCTTCTCAACCACAGAGGTGGAGAGAGGAGAAGAGACTTCTGATGGGACAAATTTAACACTGGGCACTGGAATGTGATTTTTGAACCTACCCTTACCCCCTATTGCTTGAACCACATTCCCTGGAATGGTTTCAGCAACTATTTCTTCCACAGTGGACTGGCCAAGGTTCCATTTTCCAATGGTTTTTCTCAACTCAGAGTTTTCATCAGCTAAAGATTCATTTTCAATGGACAACTTGCTGACCTCATTTTGAATTTGATTAACGATGTTCACAAAAGGTTTGAGATTAGCTAATTCAGATTGACAAAGACTCAACTCGTTTTTGAGATTTTGAAACTTATTTAATAGATTTTTTCTTTGTTCTTCTACAAAATGGAGGTCAACTAAAGTGTAGTCGCTGACATGGTCTCTGTCAGGACCCTCAGGCATGGAGAGTAATATTTGTACCTTTTTCATAGTGATGTCAACCCATTGACCTGATCTTGCTTCACTTTTACCAACTGCTGGTTCTTCATCAGCAACAGCCATGAAGGCTCTGACGGTAGTGGTTCCTTCATCCTCAGAGGTGAGGGGTTCATCATCCCAGTCAAAAGAAGCAGCTATTAGACCTTTTTCAGTCTTTTTGTTATCCTTCTTCTTGGCTGCATCATCAGCTTTCTGATTGAGTTTAATCAGCTCAGCTTTCAAGGCCTTGTATTTTACCTTGTAGTCCTTTTTACCCTCAGAGTCACTGAGAGAGGATTGCTTGAAAGGTGAGGAAGAAAACTTCTTTTTGCTGAGGGTTTTGCTGGATGATGGAAAGCTGGGAGACGATGTCTTGTTTGACCAGCAGTCCTTTTGGAAATGACCAGTCTTTCCACAAGTGTAACATGACACTTTGGATTTGTCAATCTTGGCAGCACCAACTCTACCAGATCTTTTGTAGTATCTCTTCTGGTCAGCTAAAAGGGCTCTGTCATGGAATTCAGCATGTAATTCATCAAGGAATTCTTGACTGCTTCTTGTGTCTTCTTCCACGTCAGAGTCACTATCCTGAAAAGAGTGGTTAGAAACAAGAGCTTTTGACCCAGATATAGGAGAGGTAAACTTATCAGTCTCTGATTTGTAAATAGAGTCAATCAGTCCTTCTTCATAATTGTATCTACCAAACAGTTGAGCAAGAGTATCATTTTTTATGGCATTATTTGCTCTCCGGGTTTGGTTAAGACTAAGCCATTTCCTAGGCAAGCTGTTTACAAACGTGGCATTAACCTCAGCCTTGGGTAGTACAACACCATTGTTACCTAAATCATTCAGCAAGATCTTGAGTCTAGTGTACATTTGAGAAACAGTTTCAGTTTCCAAGGCTTTGAAAGCGTTAAACTTAAGTCTTAATGCTTGGATTTTGGTCTCTTTAGTCTCTTCTGGTCCTTCATACCCTAGAACCAACTCAGTCCACATTTCTTGTGCGATGTTGCACTTGGTGATGGACTTCATAATGTTCTTGGGTAGGCAAGAGACTATTATACTTTTAAGTCTCTTGTCCTGGTTAGCCAGACGTCTATCAGCGGGAGACCATTGCTTAACAGGTGTCTTAATGGGTCTCTCTGGTGTAGAGGAAATGGCCAGTGGTACATAAGGACCATTTTCTAAGATTTCAAACAATAAGGGTTCTAGACCATCTAAGTATATAAGAAATTCACTTTTCCAACGTGAGAAATCTTCTTCATCAAAAGTTGGAACATTAGACACATGTGACCCTCCACGATTATCAAGAAGTTGTGGAAGATCATCCTCATTTACACCAGTGCTTACAACAGGTGTAGGCATGGTAGTAGATGTGGTGGCTGGTGCGTTTGTTGAAGTATTTGCTTGGTTAGATTGACCAAACGGTGGTGGGATGGGTGGCATAGTTTCAGTCATATTTGGATCTTGATTTTAAAAACTAGAACGGTTTTTAGAAAAGTTTTATAAATCAAACCGCTCTGATACCAATTGAAAGTCCCAAATTACAACTATTGTTGAAACTAAGTCACGAAAAACAATAACACACAATAGATATACTTTTCAAACGAGTAATGCTTTATTAACTATTATCAACAAAGTATTACAAAGTGTTATGAATACACCTGTTGTATAACAACAAGAAATGAACCCTAGAACAAGTAAACTTGATTTGAGACTCAAGTTTACAAGAGAACCAATGAGTCGCTGATGGACAGCTGAGGGCTCAGTGGTTCCAGTAGGAGAAAGAACTTAGATTAAGATTCCAAGCACAAGGGTTGAATCTTAACTTCTTTCTCATCCCTATTTATAGTGGTACGAGGTTGTATCCTTAGTGGGAGTAGTTGATACGTGTCATCTTCTTAGTGGAAGAGTACAACGTATTAAATGCATGTCCAAATCGAGACATGCCTTTAACTACTTTAGGTGAACAGTTCTGCCAACTGTTCACCTTTGTCCCACTAGGTCGTACTAGGCATTGACTTGAATCTCTTGTTTTGTCCCGCTTAAAACACTTGCAAGATTCTCCCGCCTAAACTATAAAGGGTTGGATAAGCTTTGCTTAATCCAAGTCTCTAGGGTTCTTAAGTGATCTATGAGTGTTGTCAACTCAGAGATCCCTGAACACCAGTGCATTCCTTTGACATCCCAGCTATCCATAATCGTTGGTGAGTCTGACTTCAGATTGTCTTCGACTTCTCTGACGTTGTCTTTGACTTGAATGATCCTGGTGTGCCAGCTGAGGCTTTGCCTTCCACTGGTCTAGTCTTTGTCGCTGGTCTTCTCAGCGACCTTTAAACACTTAGTCTAATTTAAACAAATCTAGATAGGGCCATAGTTAAAACTTTCATTGGCCCAACAAGAAGCTCAAAAGCAAGGACGATATTCAAGTTTCAAACTTTCTCAAAATGTTTAAACAATTGAATTTCAACATCTCCTTCGCTGAGGCTCTCGCTCACATGCCTAAATATGCGAAGATGTTTAAAGATCTTCTTAGTGACAAGGAAAAGCTTCTTGATATTTCTAATACCCAACTTAATGAGAATTGCTCCGCGGTTCTCTTAAGGAAATTGCCAACCAAACTTGGTGATCCGGGTCGCTTCTTAATCCCTTGCAACTTCCCGGGAGTAGAGAATTGCATGGCCCTAGCCGATCTAGGTGCTAGTATTAACTTAATGCCATTAAGTGTTTGGAAGCAATTATCTCTCCCCGAGCTAGTCCCCACCAAAATGACTTTGGAATTAGCTAACCGTACAGTTGCTTATCCAGTGGGGATAGTCGAAGACGTTTTCGTTGGCGTTGACAAATTCACCTTCCCAACGGATTTTGTTGTCGTTGACTACGAGATGGACCCTCGTGTTCCATTAATCGTTGGACTTCCATTCTTGAGGACCGGTCACACTCTCATCGATGTAGAAGCAGGTGAGCTTATCATGAGAGTTGGTGACGATCAAATTGTCTTCAACATGGGTAAGATTTCTAAACAGCCTTTTTCATACGAGAGTGTTAATTGTATCGACGTTTTTGATGAGGCTTGTGAAGAACACTTTAATGATGCTTGCAAAAATAGTCTTACCTCTCTTCCCAATGTTGAGACCGCTGCCTCTATTGCTCCATCACTAACTCCATTTGGAGAAAGTGATTTCCTTTTGACTGAATTTGAAGCAACTTTGGGAGATGTGAACTTACAATATGACGATTCTCCCACCGATTGGGATGAAGACATTCGTACCATTGAGAAACTTCTCAATGAGGACCATATTTCTCCACCATCTCCCAAGGATATTGCTATCGATGAACCGAATTTGACTACGCCTTCCATAAAAAATCCTCCGGATTTAGAGCTTAAGGAATTACCATCCCATCTCGAGTACGTATTTCTTGAAGACAAGAAGCAGTCACCCGTCATCATCGCTAAGGACTTGAAAGAAGAAGAAAAATCTCGCCTTATCGCCGTGCTTAAAGATCATAAGAAGGCAATTGCTTGGAAAATTTCCGATATCCGTGGAATTGATCCAAACTTTTGTACTCACAAAATTCTCATGGAAGATGACTTTAAACCCGCAATCCAAAGCCAAAGAAGGGTTAATCCTCGAATTCACGACGTCATCAAACAAGAGGTTATCAAACTTCTTGATGCCAACATGATTTACCCTATTTCGGATTCGCCATGGGTAAGTCCTGTCCATTGTGTGCCAAAGAAAGGCGGAATAACCGTTGTTCCCAATGAACACAACGAGTTGATTCCTACTTGTCTCGTTACTGGGTGGAGAGTTTGTATCGACTATCGCAAACTCAATGATGCCACGAGAAAAGATCACTTTCCTCTTCCTTTCATGGATCAAATGCTCGAGCGTCTAGCGGGTAATGATTACTATTGCTTCTTAGACGGTTTCTCCGGGTATTTTCAAATTCCCATCGATCCTAAAGACCAAGAGAAAACCACATTCACTTGTCCCTACAGAACATTTGCTTACAAACGAATGCCTTTCGGTTTATGTAATGCTCCTGGGACGTTCCAAAGGTGTATGCTGGCTATCTTCCATGACATGGTTGAAGAAACTATGGAAGTCTTCATGGATGATTTCTCGGTTTATGGCGATTCTTTCTCTGCTTGCCTTGCCAATTTAGAACGTATGCTTAAGCGGTGTGAAGACACTCGCCTTGTTCTAAATTGGGAAAAATGCCATTTCATGGTAAAAGTGGGCATCGTGCTAGGACATAAAATCTCAAAAGCCGGTCTCGAAGTGGACCGTGCTAAAGTTGATGTCATAGCCAAATTACCTCCACCTTCAACCGTGAAGGGTATGAGAAGTTTCCTTGGTCATGCGGGCTTCTACCGTCGATTTATCAAAGATTTTTCTAAAATCGCTCGCCCGATGACCCACCTCTTGGAAAAAGATACTCCTTTTATCTTTTCCAAAGATTGTATTGAAGCCTTCAACCTTCTTAAGGATAAGCTAACTAAGGCACCGGTCTTGGTTACCCCTAATTGGGAGTTACCTTTTGTGTTTATGTGCGATGCTAGCGACTTTGCTATTGGAGCGGTTTTGGTCCAAAGAGTGAACAAACACTTCCAACCAATCCATTACGCTAGCAAGACAATGACAGGGGATCAATTGCATTACACGACAACCGAAAAAGAGCTTTTAGCTATTGTCTATGCTTTTGAAAAATTTCGCCCCTATCTTTTCCTTTCTACTACCATCGTGTACACGGACCATTCCGCGTTGAAGTACTCGTTAACTAAACAAGATTCTAAACCAAGACTTCTTCGCTGGGTTTTGCTACTTCAAGAATTTAAAATCGAAATTTGTGATAAGAAGGGAGATGAAAACCTAGCCGCGGATCATCTCAGTAGACTTGAGGATCCTTATCAAGGGGATCATCCGAACAAAGAGATCAATGACTCTTTTCCCCTTGAGACCTTAATGTCTATCCACTCGAATCTTGATGAGACCCCGTGGTTTGCGGACATTGCAAACTACTTGGCGGGTGGAATTCTCATTGACGGGTTAACATCCCAACAAAAGTAAAAGTTCTTTAAAGATATTAAGACTTACTTTTGGGATGACCCGTATCTCTTCAAACAATGCGCTGATTTAATTATTCGCTGATGTGTCGATGGACCGGCAGCTTAAGACATTCTCGAAGCTTGCCACAAAGGACCCACCGGTGGTCACTTTGGTCCCAACTTCACTGCAAAGAAAGTGTTTGACTCGGGATTTTATTGGCCCTCCATTTATCGCGATGCTCACGAAATGGTGAAAAAATGTGATGCTTGCCAACGACAAGGTAAGATCACACATAAAGATGAGATGCCTCAAAATTTCATACAAGAATGTGAAACCTTTGATGTATGGGGTATCGACTTTATGGGGCCATTCACTTCATCTAAAGGAAACAAATACATCCTTGTAGCCGTTGACTACGTTTCTAAATGGGTTGAAGCCAAAGCCTTACCCACTAACGATGCAAGGGTGGTTTGTAACTTTTTGAAGCAGCTATTCGCTAGATTCGGTGTGCCTCGTGCCATTATTAGTGATCGCGAGACTCATTTTTGCAATGATCAATTCGCAAGAGTCATGGCTAAGTATGGTGTCAATCATCGTCTTTCCACCGCATACCACCCACAAACTAATGGGCAGGCTGAAATCTCTAACCGAGGGTTAAAGCGAATTCTTGAACGAACCGTCGGAGAGCATCGTGCCTCATGGGCTGATAAACTTGATGATGCTCTGTGGGCTTTTCGTACCGCATAGACTCCGATTGGTTGTACACCATATCGTCTCGTGTACGGGAAAGCTTGCCACCTCCCCATTGAGTTGGAGCACAAGGCTTACTGGGCCTTGAAGTGGGCTAACTTCGACATCAACAAAGCCGGTGACCTACGCAAAATCCAACTCAATGAGCTTAATGAACTCCGGAATGAGGCTTATGAAAATTCCTTGATCTATAAGGAAAGAACTAAGCTCATTCATGATTCAAAGATTAAAAACCAAGAGTTCCAAGTTGGAGACAAAGTTTTACTCTTAAACTCTCGGTTGAAAATCTTTTCGGGCAAACTCAAATCTCGTTGGTCCGGCCCATTCACCATTGCCCATATTTTTCCATGTGGTAGTCTTGAGCTCACTCAACCTAATGGACCGAATTTTAAGGTGAATGGCTAACGAGTGAAGTTGTACATTGGGGAGGACATCTCTCATGAGATGATTCCATCCCTCTCCACCTTTCCTTTGAATTAGTTCGGGACCGAGTCAGGCTCGTGACTCGGTTAACAAAAACAAGCGCTCCTCGGGAGGCAACCCGAGTATCTATCCCTTTCCGTTTTACCTCCTAAGTGTAGGGGAACCTATATAGGTTGTTTGTGTTTGTATGGTGATGTGATTACAGGTATGAATGCACTTTTGGAACCTTTGAAGAACCGTGCTCCCGTGTTATCCATAATTCGGTTCTATCTCTCTACTATCGTGATTCAATTTTCTTCATACTCACATTTGAAATTGATCACTTTAGTCGTCTCTTCCTTAGCTTGATTTAACCAACGTGCACAATGTCATAAGTGTAGGGGAGACTTTTCCCACATGCTTAAACATTGAGGACAATGTTTATATTAAGTGTAGGGGAGACTTCTATCGAAGTTTTAAGTGGACTTTTCCATTAAAATGCTTTCATTTAACCAGAAAATCATCTTTTTTAGCATTTTTCAAATTTTTAATTAACTTCGGCCATATAGTCGTAATTTTTAATTTTTTATCGTTGCTTTCATATGTATATATCCCACAATAAAGTCAAAAATATTAATAAAGTGGTGTAGCTAGTTTAGAAGTCTTTGACATATTAGGCCCGTTGCGATTATTTTGACTCAACCCGAATAGACTTATCCAAGTTTGTTCTAGCTAGTATCCTTAACCATGTAGACCTTAATTGGTTTATTAGACTAAGCATCCACGAGTCTCATTATTTGAGATTTTAAATTGTGGAGAACGAGAAATGATAGAGCCAATTATAAGTCGGCATTCTTGCACAAGCACACTTGGTGTGCTTATAAGCTTTTCCTCCCATCGCCTTAAATAAATAAATGCAATAAGTAAGGTCGTACGATTTTATTGAATAACTTAGCTTCTAGCCCAAGATCGTTTAAAAGTTGCTCGGTAATGATGAGAGTTCATAGCCAAGGCATAACTAATGAAGCGGGGCACGAAGATTGGCGAGTCCGAAAAGGCCCTAACAAGGCATGAGGATTCCATTTTATTGCTAAAGATCCAAGGTGATGTGAAAGGCATTATTCCCAAAATCAATATGAAGGATCAAGACTCACGACGAAAAGCAATCAACTCCCATAAAGATCATGGAGAAGTCTATCCGAAAAGACCCTAACAAGGTATGAGGATAAATAGATTCAAGTCCGAAAAGGAGGCGGATCGTTGTATCTCAAAATCCCAATTAACGATTGAAGAAATAATGATGAAGTCGTGGTCAACAAAGTTGGAGTATCCCTCAAAAGTCTCCAAGTGAAGAAACTCTATTAACGAAGAGAAGATCATTATCTCAAGAACATCTCTCAAGATATGAAGTATGAAATACATGCCAAATATCGGCCCGAGAAAGGTCTCAAATCGTGAAGCGAGTTATGCCAAGATATGAACTTTTTGAGGTCCCGAGAAGCAGTTTTAAGAGATTTTGTCCTTTAGCTAAATATTAATCAAATCGTCCTACTTTGCTTTCAGCCTAAATAAACTATCGCAATAAGTCCAAAAATGCATCTTCGTGATCATTCTAAGACAAAAATAAAATATAAGAGATACACCTAGGAATAAGGGAGTTTAAGCATATAATTAAGCCATGTGTGTAAGTGTTTGTTTTGCTAACTTATAAATAACAATGATCTCGTTTTTAAGCTTAGTTTGGGGAACGTGAAACTTGAGGGTGATAAATCTTCGCAGCACCAAAGCCCTAATATAAATCTTAGATCTCTTTACGAGTTATTTCCATATAGCTATTTTTAAGTGAAAATGGTTTTCTATCCCTTTTGTCTCCTTTAAAGCTTTTATTTCTTTACAGTAGTATAATTTTTGTTTTAGTAGTATATTAATAAAGGCCAAGGTTGATTGATTATGAGAAAAGTGTAAATTTTCTTTGTCACTAAGCATTGCATGAGGGCATGGCAATGGTTAAGTGTAGGGGATTTGATAGGTGTGAAAACACCCATCCTTTTACCACTTATTTCTTGCTAAAACGAGACCAAAACGCGTATTTAATATCATTTGTTTGGAATTATGCGTGGTTTGTGTGTTTGTTGTGTTTTCAGAGCCAACCGGATAAATATTGAAGAAAACATGGGATTGCACGGGTTTTATCGAAGAAAAAGACGAAAAGACGAAGTCTATAGTCCAAGAGTTGCAAAAGATTTGAAGTCAATGGGCCTATTTGAAGATTTATTGAAGAAAAGGACCAAAGATGGAAGATTTACATATGTCGAAGAACTCAAGTCTATTAAACGAAGAAATTAAAAGACGAGTTGAATTTATTCATCGACAAATCCCGAATCAGAATCGAAAACGTCAACTTTACTGAAAAGACGAGAAGACAAAAAAGAAAGGAAGAAAGCCCACTCACCAACCAAGCCCAAGGCCTATAAATAGAGATCCCTTCACACATTAGAACCAATTTTTTCATATCCCTTTTTTTTTCTTTCTTCTGTTTCGTAGAAAACCAACACCATTAAGGTGTGGGTGATTTTTCATCTTTGTTTTCACAAATCTTGTAAGTTTTAATCTTTCCTTTTGATTGTTTAACCTTAATCTTTCAATATAATCTTTCATTTAATCTTGTTCATCTTTCTCTTGTTGATTTAAAGTTTTAAAGTTTTATTTGGTTTATTTTAATCTTCAAAAGTAAGTGGGTTTTGTGTTTTTGTTGATTTGATTTAATGTTGATCATTAGTAGATGATTCGTGGTTAGTTTGGTTAAATCTTTTGGTTAAAACTTGGTTATTTTAGTCAAATTCGTGTTTGGTTTATCTCCCTGTTCTTCGTCTTCAAAACAATCCCCAGATTTCGAATGAGCAACCTTTATTCCGAATGAAGGATTTGGGTTAATTATTCCGAATAAAGCTTTTGCTTAGTATATTCCGAACGAGCTAAGTATTCCGAACCAAGGGTTTTTGTCATTTTAATTCGGGTGAACATTTTATTCCGGATCAGGCTTTCTTTTCAAATATTCCGGATAAACGTTTCATATTGATATTCCAAATGAGCACTTGTTTTAGATTATTCCGGATCAAGAGAAATTATTCCGGATCAACTACATATTCCGAACCAAGGTCTTCTTAACTTTATTCTGAACCAGCAAAATATTTCGGATGAGTTTTTATTCCGGGTGAACCAATTATTCCGAATCAAGCTTTTATTATTTTATTCCGCATAAAGCCATTATTCCGAATCAAGAATTTCTTCGAATTATTCCGAACGAGCAAGTATATTCCGAACGAAGCTTTCTCTGTTTATTATTCCGAATGAGCGAACATTCCGGATGAAGCAAAACATCCGAATGAAGGTTTTCTCCAAATATTCCGGATGAGCACATATATTCCGGATGAAGCATTTTATTCCGCATGAAGCTTATTTATTCCGAGTGAAGGACATTTATCTTGAGTCAATAGATTATTTCGCATGAACCAAACATTCCGAATGAACAGTTTTTAGTAAGTTTAATTTCAGCTTTATTAATTTTAAATCGTTTTTAAATCGTTTTTAATTTGCTGAGTTACTTTTAAGATTAATTGTTTTTAGCTTATTTTTACCACTTTGCTTGTTTAATTCTTTTAAGTAGAGTAGATACCCAAACCCCTTTCTAATCACCAAGAATGATAGTTCCACATTGAGCCATGATCAATTCGAGAAGATACCGAGAAACGAACTTTCAACCAAGAAAAAATAGTGTATCACATACCACCTGCACGAGAAGTGGAATTCAATATCGAGCTTATTCCAGGAGCTGAACCGATCTCCAAGGCTCCTTATAGCATGGCTCCTATAGAGTTAAAGGAGCTGAAGGATCAACTGCAAGAACTTCTAGAACGAGGTTTCATTCGACCGAGCGCATCTCCATTGGGCGCACCGGTCTTATTTGTTAAGAAGAAGGACGGCAGTATGCGTCTTTGCATAGACTATCGCGAGCTCAACAAGATTACTATCCGGAATAGGTATCCACTGCCGCGTATAGATGATCTGTTTGACCAACTCCAAGGGGACAAACACTTCTCCAAGATTGATCTTAGGTCAGGCTATCATCAGCTACGGGTTAAGGAGCAGGACATCGCCAAGAGTGCTTTTCGTACCCGCTATGGCCACTACGAATTTGTAGTTATGCCATTCGGCCTGACTAATGCTCCAGCAGTGTTCATGGACTTGATGAACAGAATCTTCCATGAATTTCTGGACAAGTTCGTCATTGTCTTCATCGATGACATCCTGATTTTCTCAAAGTCCAAGGAGGAACACAAAGACCATCTTCGTACAGTACTACAGATTCTTCGCCAGAAGCAGCTGTATGCTAAATTCTCCAAATGTGAGTTCTGGTTAGACAAGGTGGCATTCTTAGGTCATATTGTATCAGCATAAGGAATCACTATGGATCCAGCGAAGGTTGAGGCCATTACTAAGTGGCCGAGGCCGACATCAGTAACGGAAGTCCGTAGTTTCTTAGGCTTAGATGGCTATTACCGTAGGTTCGTGGAGAACTTTTCCCGCTTAGCACTACCATTGACCAAACTGATGCGGAAAGGGGAGAAATTCGTCTGGACTGAGGAACGAGAGAAGAGCTTTGAAGACCTGAAGTAGAAGCTAGTATCTGCACCTATTCTTACTCTCCCATCTGGTACGGGTGGATTTCAAATCTACAGTGATGCATCGGGGAAGGGACTTGGCTGTGTTCTCATGCAACATAGGAAAGTGATTGCGTACGCTTCACTTAAGCCTTATGGAGAAAATTACCCTACGCATGACTTAGAACTTGCTGCAGTCATGTTTGCATTGAAGATATGGAGGCACTACTTATATGGAGAATCATGTGACATTTTCACGGACCACAAAATCTTGAAGTATATCTTCACTCAACGTGAATTGAACATGAGGCAGAGGAGATGGTTAGAGCTGTTGAAGGATTATGACATTAATCTACAGTATCATCCCGGAAAGGCAAATGTAGTAGCAGATGCTCTTAGCAGGAAGGCCGGAATGATCAACGACATTAAAATTGAGGAGGAAATCATAAGAGACTTGGAGCGACTAGACATCGAGATCATGGTACGTGGACAACACGGTTACTGGGCTAATCTTAGAGTAGAACCCGAGTTACTCTCTAAGATCAAGGAAGCTCAGAAAGATGATGGAGAAATCTAGGCGATAGTTCAGAATTTGGAGAAACAGACGGAATTCAGAGTAGATGCAGATGGTATCGTATGGCAGGACACGAGACTTTGTGTTCCTGATGATCAAGAACTCCGGGAAGCCTTGTTAGCTGAAGCTCATAGCTCCCCATTCACTATACATCCTGGTTCGACTAAGATGTACCATGACATCAAGCAGTACTTTTGGTGGAGTGGTATGAAACAGGATGTGGCCACTTACGTCTCCAAATGTCTTACCTGCCAGCAGGTTAAGATCGAGCATCAGCGATCTGGCGGTCTCCTTCAACCGTTAGACATTCCTGAGTGGAAGTGGGACAAAATCACCAAAGATTTTGTTACTGGTCTTCCGCCTACCAAGAGGAAGCACGATGCAATTTGGGTTATCGTAGATCGACTTACCAAATCAGCTCATTTCTTACCGATCCGCAAGGAAGATCCGGTAAGTAAACTCGCCGATACGTATAAAAGAGAGATCATGAGACTCCACGGTGCTCCATCCAGCATCGTCTCAGACAGAGATCCTCGTTTCACTTCGCGATTTTGGAAGAATCTGCAGAAGGCTTGGGGTACACAACTTAAGCTTAGCACGACTTTTCATCCTCAAACAGACGGACAGTCGGAGCGAACGATTCAAACATTGGAAGACATGCTGAGGTCATGTGCATTGGAATGGATGGGTGATTGGGACGATTACATCTGTTTGGTGGAGTTTGCATACAACAACAGTTGGCACGAAAGTATCAAGTGTGCTCCTTTTGAGATGTTGTATTGCAGAAAGTGTCGCGCCCCAATCTGCTGGGATCAGGTTGGCGAGCGAACACTTGAGGGACCAGAAATCATAGAGATGACCAATGAAAGGATCACAGTAGCTAAGCAGAAACTTCAAGAAGCACGGTCACGTTAGAAGAGTTACGCCGATAAGCATCGTAGGGACATACATTTTAATGTAGGAGATCACGTCTTCCTTAAGGTTTCGTCGGCACGTGGTGTTAGACGCTTTGGGATTAAAGGGAAGCTCAGTTCTCGTTTCATCGGACCGTTTGATATCATTGAACGAGTCGGTGAAATATCTTACCGGTTAGCGTTATCTCCGCAGCTTTCGCATGTAGACAATGTGTTTCATGTGTCCTTCCTCAGAGGGTACCAGTATCATCCCCTTCACATGGTTCAGTATCCACTGGAACAGATACGTAAAGATCTCACTTTAATAGAAGAACCCGAACGAGTTCTTGACAGACAAGAACGAGTCATGAGAAGGAAGACGATTCCATTCGTCAAAATCCTTTGGAGGTATCATACCGAGCGGGAAGCCACTTGGGAAACAGAGGAGTCTATCCGGGCTTCTTACCCTTATTTCATATTTTGAATTCGGGTATGTTCTTCTTTTCCACTTTACTTTATCTATAATTCGGGGACGAATTATTCTTTTTAGGGGGGAAGAGTTGTAAAATCCGCATGCTTTTACCATGAATAGTACCCTTAAGATCGTACGTACTAGATTAAAAGTTTCCTTTTATAGTATGATTACGTTCACGTATAAGAATTTTAAGAATTACGTACGTGTTAGAACACGATAAGTATTTATTACGTATGAATACACGATAATTATTCAAACAATAATTAATCACGAACATGCGGTCATGAAATCATGAACATAAATTAATCACGAGCTAATATTAATTACGTATATATATTTATTACGAACACGAATAAATATATTAAGTCACGGTTAATAATTAACTAGAACACATAAAACACGAACACGATAAAACACGAACGAACACTAAAATAATTATACTCGAAAAAGGTACGGGTTACCCCATGTGGGGCCCCCTACCCGTGGCTACACCAAGAGGATGGGCCAAGCCCATCTAATTTTTACTAACAAATGGTTAAGGTAAAATCTTTTATTCATTTTTCACATTACAGGAAAAATAACAAAAACCATACTTGTTCTTCTTGCTTCTCTTGGCCGCCGGCTATATATCATCAAAAGGGGGTGTTTGGTTGATTTTTGATCTTGAATTTTGTGCAAGCATTCGTGTGTGTTCATCCGTGTTTGATCCACGCATTCGGTATAACCTTTTTAATCCTGTCTTTTATGTTTTGATTTAATAAGTCACATAAAATCATGATATGTTTTTAAAAACTAATTAAAAACATTTATTAAACATGTAAATGGTTATGGGGTAAATCAAAACAAGGGATTTAGGGGTGTTTGATGTTGGCCAACGCCTAACCGAGACCAAGGGGGGTCTCGGCTTCGCTTATGAACCACCACCGAGACCTCATGGTCTCGGTATGGTGGTGTGGGTCCCACGGCAGCAACAAACAAGGGGTATGGTGTTGATTATGGGTCCGGTTCATGGTTTCTAGTCACGGTTCGATTCATTGATTATGTTAAGGTTTATGATTTTAATAGTTATATGTTAAAAATTAAATTAATAAAAAATGACATAATTAATTTAATAAACATGACTTAGGTTATAATTTAATTGTTAGATCATGAATTTTTAACCTAAGTATTTATATTTTCCTAGACTTTATAATTAATTAATTATTAAAAACCATGACTATAATTAATTAATTAAAATGACTTAGGTTATATTATTAATAATTTATAATACATGTTTTAACCTAAGTATCTAATTTTATTTAATTAAAAAAATGATATATTTAATTAAATACTTTTAACCTATAGTTTATTTAAATTACATGTAATAACTAATAAACTATACCTTATATCAATATGACTTAGAATAATAATCAGAAAAACACTTAAGCTTATATAGTTAGCTTATTTAACTAGCTTATATCTAATTATGGAAACTTTCTATTTTTAGAAACTTATTTAATTAAGGCAGCTAATCTATTTATGGAAACTTTCTATTTTTAGAAACTTATCTATTTTAAGCAGTAATTCTATTTTGGAAACTTTCTATTTTTGGAAACTTTCTATTTTTGGAAACTTTCTATTTTTGGGAACTTTCTATTTTTGGTAACTTTCTATTTTTGGAAACTTTCTATTTTAGGAAACCTGCTATTTTTAGAAAGTTACTTATTATTACACAGTAAGTATAATAATACATGAAATACAAGTAATACTTAATCAGAATAGACAGAATATAAGCTAAATACAGTATAAAGCTCTAAACAGTAAAACATGACATGAACGTATAAAATAAGCTAAGACATGACATAAAACCAGTTACGTATTAATAATCAGATACTTATACACGTATGTATTTATGTAGCATTAGTGATACCGAAGTAGGACTCTCTTCCGTTCGTCTTCTTCGTTCACTGGACATAAGGTACGGATTCCCGTCCTTTCATTATGGACATTCTTTCCTTATTAGGATTTCCCGTATGCAGCCAACTGTTTTCCCGTAGTATAAGTTTATATGTTTGATTTGCTTATGTTTAATTTAGAATACCTATAGCCATATACATGCATGACCAGTTTCACCTAGTTATGGAGGTACCATAACCATAACACTAGAGGCACTGGTGTTATGACTTCCCCACGACGGAGTGATTGCTCGTGGCGTCCCTTCAGATTTTGGCCATATTATTATATTTATCATGTGGGGCGTATGGGTGCATCCTAGTTACATGTTTTCAGCAGATTACTCAGTGTGAATGTGGTGTGTGCCTTGCATCCTTCACAAGGAGCTGATCCCTCCTACCAGTATATTAAATTAGAGGCAGCCCCTCTAATTTGCATGATGAGGTCACCCCTCCAAGTATTCATGCACGGTGGATTTTCATGACCTATATTGGCTAATGGTAGAATATGTTAAATAGTTTTTATAAGATAAACATAAGGCTTTTCAAACTATAAAACCAGTTTTACCAAGACTTAACCGGGTTATTCGGGACTTAGTTTCTTCCGATGTTATATGCTTATATGCTCATACTGTTCATGCTTTATTGTATATCCGTGCACTGAGCGTATTGCTCAGCCGTTTTCCTTTTCTATGTTCCCAAAACGGCAGGTACTCAGGGGCGCTCGTAGACTTTAAACGTACGAGCATATGGACGGGAAGCTTTCTAGCCTTTCTTTACTTTATGCATTATCTTTACTTTGATACTCTTTCCATGGACATTGTTTAGTCCTTTCATTTACAGTACTTATGTTTGTGTGTGATGAGATTTACTTTTAGACTACCGATGTTTGATTCCGGTATTTCCCTTTTATGGTCATGTAATGTTTTAGACATTTATCCTTGTATGCTTTGATGACACGCCATAATTACACGTGACATTCCATTATCAAAATGGGGTGTTACATCTACGTTGCTACATTGCTACAATTGGACTGCAAATGGATTTCCAATGAACTCTGAACCAGCTGCAAGTCTTCAAAGTATCAAACAACTTCCATTGATCATGGATGATCAATCGAAACACTCAGTATTACTAAGATTATGGCAATGAAGGTAGGAGAATGAGAATTGAGTTAAAATGAATGTTGAATTTCATTAATGGTGGGAAATTTAGTTACAAATCTGTTGCTAACTAACTAACTGACTCTTAGGTGGTTGTCAAACACCTAAGAGTAGTTGCTAACTACTTTGAGAAACTAAAGATGAAAGAAAATCGAGAAGTGTGTGTTTTCACACCTACAAACTACAAGTACAAATGAACTAGCTAGGGCCTATTTATAGAGTGAGAATGAGATTCTGTTGGGAATGATGACGTGTTGTAGCTAATCACTGAGCTCCACGTGTACTCATTTGGTCAATTGCAAATTCCAGCTTATGAACACATTTGGGTATTTTTGATTGAAGCACTTTCAATCCAATTAAGTTGTTGGGTTGAGTTCCTTGCTTAATTCCGAGCACTTTTCATGTTTATAAATCCTCTTGATATGCAATGTAGCAAATTCCCGTTCCTGGGTTTGAATTTGTTTGAAGACGACACGTGGCAATGTTTTATTGGCCTTCAGTAGTTCACACAGATCATTATCCACTTTGGATATATATAATATTGCATGGCGCTTTCTTATTGGACGAAATGAGCTAGGTGGGTTTTACTATTTGGATTCGTTTATTAATGACTGGTGGCGCTAGTGGGCACATGTGGCAATCCTTGTCACCCTCTTCCTTTGCTCTCATTGGCTTCTTTCATTTCACACGGATTAAGCCCCAAAATAGTATTAGAAATGACAATTTCTGTCCCTTGACTTTGGCAGAATCTTCATTTGAGCTCCAATCTTTATTTCTTTGGCATTTTTGATCCTTTAAACTTCAAATTTGTTCATAAAGCATCCTTTGACTTGTTTGACTTGAAGGTTGACCAGATTTGACTTTGATCTTTGACTTTCTCAAAATTGCACTTTATTCCTTCATCTTTTGAATGTTGTCAAGATAGGTCCTTTGTCTTGTAAGGCTTGTCACTTTTGATCCTTCTCTTGTCTTTTCTTTATTTTTTAGCTTGATTTTACTTGTTTGCTCCAAATTTGTATCCTTGTTACCTAAACAAGCACAAACACAAAACATACCCCATAATACTGCTTTTATGTATAAAAGTTAGGTATTTGCTATGTTTTAGGGTGACTTGTTGACTTATTGATATGAGATTTTGCTCATATCGAATCCCCTACACTTGATCATTGCCATGACCTCATGCAATGCCATATTTTAAAGCACCAATTTACATTTTTCTCATAATTAATCCACCTTGGCTAATATGAAATGCTTTTACACTAATCTACACTATATGATGCATGATTTTGATTTAATGCAATGCAAAGGAAAGCAATTCTATTTATATATTTTTGGATTTTCTTGAAATGGTTTTGATGGAAATAACTCATAAAGAAATCAATGACTTAAATTAGGGCTTTTGGTACCATGAACACTTATCACCCTCAAGTTTCACTTTCCCCATACCAAGCTTAAAAACAAGATCAGTGTTATCCACAAGTGAAAGTGCGTCAAATTATTCATATAGATTAAGTGTGTTACTCTAATATCCCCACTTATTATACCTCTAAGACCGGTTATTATTTGAGCAAATTTCTTGGGAGCAAATTTGTCATTATTTATAGCGTGAAATATAAGAAATGTAAAATATCAAAATAAGGAAGCACGGTTTTAATCCTAAGTAATCCTCTCATCCATTACTCGAAAAACCGCCCATAATTGATATAAGTCCGACTCAAGAGTAATAAGTCATTCTTCTTATGTGTAAGATCCTTATGTCATGCATTAATAAGTAGCTACACACTCGCTAAGAAAAATAAAACTCACGTAATAATTTACATCCGCCGCCTTTTTGAGACCCTGGATCTTCAATCCAGCAACACGTCAAGGTAATATTGGATTGGAGCAATAATAAGTGTGAAAACACTTATCCTTTTAACACTTATTTCCAATAATAACAAGACCAAAACGTGTATTTTATGTCGTAAAAGTTGGAATTATGCGTGGTTTGTGTTTTTATTGTGTTTTAGGACCAAAAGATGAAAAAGGAAGAAAACACGGGCTTTCACGGACTTTTATCGAAGAAAAACGGGAAAAGACGAAGTCAAAAGATCAAGAGTTCAAAAAGAACGGAAGTCGAAGGCCTATTCTGAAGATTTATCGAATAACAAGTCTAAAGACGGAAGTTTAATGAAGTCGAAGAACTCGAGTCTAAATAAATGAAGAAATGTTAAGACGAGTTTAATTAATCCCGAGACGACATCGAGAAACACAAATGAATTAAATCGAGTCGAGAAGAAAAGAAAGAAGGAAGCACCACACATGCACTTCCCACTTCCCTATAAATACCCTCCTAATCACATTAGGAGGGGGTTAGCTAGTTTTTTATTTTTTAAGTTTTCTTTCTAGTTTTAGAGAGAGAAAGTTCTAAACTTTCTCT
Source organism: Glebionis coronaria (assembly GCA_025667525.1). NCBI lineage: Eukaryota > Viridiplantae > Streptophyta > Magnoliopsida > Asterales > Asteraceae > Glebionis > Glebionis coronaria. The sequence goes on from CM046880.1 coordinate 138,595,078, forward strand.
CACTAAGTTTTTCATTCTTCCTTTCTTTCAAGCTTTCATAATTCTTGTGTTTGGATTTCATTTATCTAATTCAAGTTAAGCTTTTTGTTCTTTAATCTTCCTCTACCTTTCTTTATTTTACTTGTTCTTAATCCGAAAACTCATGTTTAATCCGAATGGTTCTCGATTCGTGTTGATTGTGGTGGTGTTTCGTGATTAAAAGGTTAAGTTTTCTTGTTCTACATAAGCTGTTGAACGAATAAGCTATAAGCTCTTCATGCTTATTGGCTTATTCGATTGTTTGGCTTATTTACTCTTTAAGTTTTTCAAAATAGATTGATTGTTTTAAATCCATCTTATGGAAGTTTGAATGTTTTAGGTTTCAAAAGTTTTAGAATTTGCGCTTATTTACTCTTTCTTAAGTTTGAAAATTGCTTATTGGTTGCTGCTTATTGGATTGAGGTTATTTCCCTTTGGACGCCTTTTCTTTCTGATAAGGGTTTTGCTTGGTACGATCCTTGGCTTCGATTGCTTAGGGTGCGATCAGTTTGTTACTTCCCTGGTACGATCCGGAACCACGATCCAAAACCACGATCACTCATTGCGATCGTGGTTGCAATCTGGTAGTACGATCGCCCTCCCATCGTACTAAGCGAGTACGATTGAGTCTCTTCCCTGCTTTGATCGCATTGATTGCGATTGGCTTGTTACGATCCCCATTGCGATCAGGTTGCGATGGTGGGTACGATGGTAAGTCACGATGGTAAGATTGCGATGGAGTTGCGATGGAGTTGCGATGGAATGACTGCGATCTATGTGCGATCGCAGTGCACATTATTTTTAGTCTTTGTTCTATTTTCCTAAGTTTTTAAATTTACTCTTTCCCGCTTTTTGTCTTAGTATATTTTAAACATCTTTTCTAGTTTTAAATCATTTACATCTTAGTTTCCAACATTGCAAGCTTTTATTTTGTAGTATAATTCTAAGTTCTCCATTTTACTCAACGAAAGCTTTAATTACTCGCATTTAGTTTTAAAATTAGATAACTAAACCAAACCATTCTCTTGTTCACCAAAAGACAACTGAGTCGCACTCTAGACCGGTATTCAATTCGAAAAGACTTGGGACAACAATATTTTATACTTAGCATAAAGTTTAGTATTAAATGGCGCCGTTGCCGGCTCTTTTCGTTACGATTAACGGTTTCTAGTGAGAGACGCATTGAATTTTGGGATCCGTTCTTTGAACGTTATTTTCCTTGCTTTAAAAATTTTCAAAAACCCTTAAAAAATATAAAACTTTTAAAAAATACAAAAACATAAAAAAATCATAAACAACAATTCTTTTCCAAAGGTTTTGCACCAAAAAGATTATATAGATATTCTCTGTGTATATTTTTCTTCTGCAGGTGTATGCGTACTAGATCTTCGAACTATTCTGAGCCCGAGACTCGTGAAGATTTAGATATGGCTGGTGTTAATAACAACAATAATAATCCACCTCTACCCAATCTAAATAACAACAATAACAACAACAACAACAATGTCCACCTACCTGATTTACGAACAATGGAGGAATTGTGTCAACCCACCATGAACGGACGCGGAGGCCCGATTGCGCCAATGCACGTCACGGCTCAGGAGTTTTCGTTGAAGCATCACATGATCCAACAAGTGCAAACGAAACCATTTCGCGGAATTCCCGATGATGATGCCAGCAAACACCTCGACAAATTCATTACCATCACCCAAAGTATGAAGTGCCCCGGTGTTTCTATGGATGACCTTCGCCTCCAACTTTTTCCCCACTCGCTTTCTCACCATGCCGAAAAATGGTTTGACCGTCTTCCTAAAAATTCTATTCATACGTGGAATGACATGACTCAACGCTTTTTGTCGCGCTACTTCCCACCATCCATGGTCACAAGCCTTCATAACCAAATCAGTGGATTCATGCAAGACAATGATGGATCGCTATTCGATGCTTGGGAACGATACAATGATTTGATCGACCGCTGTCCAAATCACAACATGCTCCCCGTCACTCTCATTGACACCTTCTACAATGGTCTCACTTTTCGTGATCGTGACACGATCAATGCCGCCGCCGGTGGTACCTTTATGAAAAAGAGACCGGAGGAGTGTAGAGAGTTGATTGAAAACATGACTACTCACCACAAGAATTGGGATTCATCCGCATCCTCAAGATATAACTCGAGAGTCAATGTTTCTTCTACTACTTCCAATCCTGAGATGACTGAAATTTCTCGACAACTCGCAGAGATGAACAAGAATTTCATGACCATGGCCACAAACCACTTTCAACAAGCTAAAGCCGTTGCTATTTCTTGTGACACATGTGGTGGTCCTCATTCTTACAATGATTGTCCTTCTACTCAAGGCAATTTTTCTGAAAACGTTAACGCAGCTTACGGTACTTATCCCACGGGAGGCTATCAAGCTCGTCCTCAAAGAGACCGTAGCTTGATAAGTTATCGTTCCAACAATTATCTTGCTCCACCTGGTTTCCCTCCTACCAACCAAAACCAACAACAAAGCTATAGCCAAAACAACCAATCCCAAACTCGAGCTAACAATCAATATCCATCCCAAAGAAACCCATACCCAACTCAAGGAAATTCTCAAGCTTACCAAGCTCCACCTCTCAATCAACCGATGGCAGTGAGTCCAGACGTCGAGACGTTCATGAAGACTAATCGGGAGCTGGTGACGAATTTTCAGAGTCAAGTCATCAACTTGAAGGGCGAAATGGCGAAACAAGGGAGCGATATTCGAGCCGAGCTAAGGAATGACATGGCAAAACAAAGCAATGAAATTCGTGCCGACATCAGAGATTCTTTCAGCACTCAAGCGCTTAACATTCGTGATATGATTGGTTCACTCATCCAAGGTAATCAACCCTCTTCTTCGGGTACTCTTCCGAGTAACACCGTTGCGAATCCAAGAGGGGAGATGAAAGCAATCACCACTCGTAGTGGAAAAGGTTATACGGAACCCGAGCTTCCTACACCTCCACCCGTGATTGTGAACAAGGAAAAAGAGCAACTTTCCTCACCTCCTTCACCTTCTATCCCCATTTCCCCACCACCCGTGGTTGTGAGTGATCCTATTTCCCTAAAGCCTTCTTCTTCATCCAATATACCTTATCCTTCAAGGTTGAGGAAAGAGAAGCAAAAGAGCAAGGATGATATTCAGGTTTCAAACTTTCTCAAAATGTTTAAACAATTGAATTTAACATCTCCTTTGCCGAGGCTCTCGCTCACATGCCCAAATATGCTAAGATGTTTAAAGATCTTCTAAGTGACAAGGAGAAGCTTCTTGACATTGCTTAGACCCAACTTAATGAGAACTGCTCCGCAGTGCTATTAAGGAAATTGCCCACCAAACTTGGTGATCCAGGTCGCTTCTTGATTCCTTGAAAATTCCCAGGAGTAGAGAATTGCATGGCCCTAGCCGATCTAGGTGCCAGTATAAACTTAATGCCTTTAAGTGTTTGGAAGCAATTATCTCTCCCCGAGCTAGTCCCCACCAAAATGATTTTGGAATTAGCCAACCGTACGGTTGCTTATCCAGTGGGGATATCCGAAGATGTCTTTGTTGGCGTTGACAAATTCACCTTCCCGGCGGATTTTGTCGTCGTTGACTACGAGATGGACCCTCGTGTTCCATTAATCGTTGGACGTCCATTCCTGAGGACCGGTCGCACTCTCATTGATGTAGCCGCGGGCGAAATAATCATGAGAGTTGGTGACGACAAAATTGTCTTCGACATGGGTAAGATTTCTAAGCAACCTTATTCGTATGAGAGTGTTAATGCTATTGATGTTCTCGATGAGGCTTGTGAAGAACATTTTCATGATGCTTGCAAAAGTACTCTTTCTTCTCTACCCAATGTTGAGACCGTTGCCTCAATTGCTCCGGCATTGACTCCTTTTGGAGAAAGTGACTTGGATGATTTCGAAGCTAGCTTGGGTCCTCTCGATATTAAGTATGATAATTTGTCCACCGATTGGGATGAAGATATTCGTACTATTGAGAGACTTCTCAATAAGGACCCGTTTTCTCTTCCTGCTCATAAAGAGGTGACTAATGATGATCCATCGTTAGTTTCACCATCTATTGAGGATCCTCCCACTCTTGAGCTTAAGGACCTACCTCCTCATCTTGAGTACGTTTTCCTTGAAGACAACGGGAAGTTACCGGTTATCATCGCGAAGGACCTGAAAGAAGAAGAAAAATCCCGACTCATCGCCGTGTTGAAGAAGCATAAAAGAGCTATCGCTTGGAAAATCTCCGACATTCGCGGAATTGATCCTCACTTTTGCACACATAAAATTCTCATGGAGGACGACTTTAAGCCCACAATTCAAACCCAACGAAGGGTGAATCCTAAAATCCATGAAGTCATCAAAAAAGAGGTTATCAAACTTCTTTATGCGGGTATGATTTACCCTATTTCGGATTCACCATGGGTTAGTCCAGTCCATTGTGTGCCTAAGAAAGGCGGAATCACCGTTGTGCCCAATCAAAACAACGAGTTAATTCCTACCCGTCTCGTTACTGGGTGGAGAGTTTGTATAGACTACCGCAAACTCAATGATGCCACGAGAAAGGATCATTTCCCTCTCCCTTTCATGGACCAAATGCTTGAACGTTTAGCGGGTAATGAATATTACTGCTTTCTTGATGGTTTCTCGGGTTATTTCCAAATACCCATCGATCCCCAAGATCAAGAGAAGACAACATTCACGTGTCCCTATGGCACATTTGCTTACAAAAGAATGCCTTTTGGCTTATGCAATGCCCCCGGGACTTTCCAAAGGTGCATGTTGGCTATCTTCCATGACATGGTTGAGCAAACCATGGAAGTCTTCATGGATGATTTCTCGGTCTTTGGGGATTACTTCTCTTCTTGCCTTGCCAATTTGGAACGTATGCTCAAGCGGTGCGAAGACACTCGCCTTGTTCTGAATTGGGAAAAATGCCATTTTATGGTAAAAGAAGGCATTGTGCTAGGACACAAAATCTCTAAAGCCGGTCTTGAAGTCGACCGTGCTAAAGTAGATGTCATAGCCAAATTACCTCCACCTTCAACCGCGAAGGGTGTGAGAAGTTTTCTGGGTCATGCGGGCTTCTATCGTCAATTCATTCAGGATTTCTCTAAAATCGCTCGCCCGATGACCCACCTCTTGGAAAAAGATACTCCTTTTATCTTTTCTAAAGAGTGTATCGAAGCCTTCAATCTTCTTATGGATAAGCTAACTAAGGCACCGGTCTTGGTTACCCCTAATTGGGAGCTGCCTTTTGAATTGATGTGCGATGCTAGCGACTTTGCTATTGGTGCGGTTTTGGGCCAACGAGTGAATAAACACTTCCAACCAATCCACTATGCTAGCAAAACAATGACGGGGGCTCAATTGCATTATAAGACAACCGAAAAAGAGCTTTTAGCTGTTGTCTATGCTTTTGAAAAATTTCGCCCCTATCTTGTTTTATCCCCCACCATCATATACACGGACCATTCCGCGTTGAAGTACTTGATGACTAAGCATGATTCTAAGCCAAGACTTCTTCGCTGGGTTTTACTCCTTCAAGAATTCAACATTGAAATTCGTGACAAGAAGGGTGCTGAAAACCTAGCCGTGGATCATCTGAGTCAACTTGAGGATCCATATCAAGGGGATCATCCGAACAAAGAGATCAATGACTCTTTCCCCCTTGAGACCTTAATGTCTATAAATCTCAATCTTGATGACACCCCGTGGTTTGCGGACATTGCAAACTACTTAGCGGGTGCAATTCTCATCAAAGGGTTAACATCCGAACAAAAGAAGAAGTTCTTGAATGATGTTAAGACTTACTTTTGGTATGACCCTTATCTATTCAAACAATGTGCTGATCTGATCATTCGTCGTTGTGTTGATGGACCGACAGCTTTGCAAATCCTTGATGCTTGCCACAGAGGACCCACCGGTGGTCACTTTGGTCCCAACTACACCGCTAAGAAAGTGTTTGACTCTGGATTCTACTGGCCCACCATTTATCGTGACGCTCATGAAATGGTTAAGCATTGTGATGCTTGCCAACGCCAAGGCAAGATCACACATAAGGATGAGATGCCTCAAAATTTCATACAGGAATGTGAAATCTTTGACGTATGGGGCATCAACTTTATGGGACCCTTTCCATCCTCCAAAGGGAACAAATACATCCTCGTAGCCGTTTACTACGTTTCTAAATGGGTTTAAGCCAAGGCTCTCCCTACGAACGACGCGAGGGTGGTTGTGAACTTTTTGAAGCAGCTTTTCGCTCGATTCGGCGTTCCTCGTGCTATTATCAGTGACCGCGGGACTCATTTTTGCAACGATCAATTTGCAAGAGTCATGGCTAAGTATGGTGTTAATCATCGTCTTTCCACCGCCTATCATCCCCAAACCAATGGGCAAGCCGAGATCTCCAACCGTGGATTGAAGCAAATTTTGGAGCGTACTGTAGGAGAGCATCGTGCCGCGTGGGCCGATAAGTTAGATGATGCTCTGTGGGCTTTCCGTACTGCTTATAAGACCCCGATCGGTTGTACACCTTATTGTCTTGTGTACAGGAAAGCATGCCACCTCCCCATCGAGCTGGAACATAAGGCGCACTGGGCCTTGAAGTGGGCTAACTTCGACATCAACAAAGCCGGTGATCATCGCAAGATTCAACTCAACGAGCTCAACGAACTGAGGAATGAAGCTTATGAGAACTCGCTGATCTACAAGGAGAAGACGAAGATCATTCATGACGCAAAAATCAAGAACCGAGAGTTCCACGTTGGTGATCAAGTCTTACTTTTTAACTCTCGGTTGAAGATCTTCTCTGGCAAGTTGAAGAGCTGCTGGTCTGGTCCATTCACCGTCGCCAAAGTCTTTCCATATGGGACCATTGAGCTTTCTCAGCCAAATGGGCCCAATTTCAAGGTGAATGGCCAGCGTTTGAAGCTGTAATTTGGTGAGGACATCTCTCATGAGAGGATTCCATCCTTCACCACGTTCCCCATGAACTAAATTGGGTCGAGTCAGGCTCGTGACTCAGTGAACAAAAACAAGCGCTTCTCGGGAGGCAACCCGTGATCTATCCTTTATTGCTTTCATAATAAGTGTAGGGGGAGCCCCGTATGTGTTTGTTGTCTTGTTTCTTGTGCTGTGCAGGGATTAACGCTTCAAAGATCAATCTTGATGACTTTTGACGAACCGTGATACCGTGTTCCCATCTTCCCGGTTCTATCCTAAACTCTTGTGATTCAATATTTCATATTTTATATGTTCACATTGAATTCACTTTAGTTGTCCTTTCCTTAGCAAGATTTAAACAAAGTGCACAATGTCCTAAGTGTAGGGGAGTTTACTCCCACATGCTTAAACATTGAGGACAATGTTTATCTCAAGTGTAGGGGGGACTTCTATCGAAGTAAGTGGTCTTTTCCATGAATTTTCCCTCATTTTAACCGGAAAATTTGATTTCTCGACATTTCTCAAAATCTTTAATCTATTTTGGCCTAGTTGTATAGTTGTATTTTCATTTGTTATGTTTATTTTCTTTCCTTACTAGAATAAATTTTAATAAAGTGGTTTTAAATTTTTCTTAGTCGTGAACATTTTGACTCAACCCGAGTTTACTTATCTAAGTTTACTCTAGCTAGTATCCTTAACGTGTTTAAGTCAAGTTTTGCTAGGCTTTTATATAGGGAGCTATAAAACGCGAAAGTCTTAACTCTCACGGGTTAAGAACAAGAACTTTTCGCAAGTTCCTATAATTGATCCTAGAGAGTTGTTTATCAAGGGGACTTTAAAATGCGAATTCTAAACTTGAAAAAGTCTAAGAGTTTGCAAGATCCTATAGATGACTCGAAAACCCAAAACTCTGATTTAATAGGCTAAGCATCCACGAGTCTCATTCCTTGAGATTTTAAACTGTGGAGAACGAGAGATGATAGAGTCAATTATAAGTTCGGTATTCTTTCGTGAATTTATGTGAGTTAATTATAAGCCTATTCTCCCTTCGCTTGTTAATAAATATATCTGCAATAAATAAGGTTGTACGATTTAAAAGGTTACTTAGCTTCTAGCCCAAGATCATTTAAAAGTTGCTCGTACGGATTAGAGTTCATAGCCAAGGCATAACTTATTGAAGCGGGATGCAAAGATTGGCGAGTCCGAAAAGGCCCTAACAAGGCATGAGGGCTACATTTTGTTGCTAAAGATCCAAAAGTGATGTGAAGAATCATTTATCGAAAATCAATATGAAGGATCGAGACACACGACGAAAAGCAAATACTCCCCTAAAGATCATGGAGAAGTCTATCCAAAAAGGCCCCAACAAGGTATGAGGATAAATAGATCCAAGTCCTAAAAGGAGGCGGATCGTTGTATATCAAAGTCCAAAATAAAGATTGGAGAAAATTGAAGAAGTCGTGGTCCAAAGATGAAGAATCTCTCAAAACTTCAAGTGAAGAAATTCCTATTATGAAGAGAAGGCCATTATTTCATGAACGTCTCTCAAAGATTCGAAGTATGAAGTCGCTGCCAAATATCGGTCCGAGAAAGGTCTCAAATCGTGAAGCGAGTTATGCCAAGATATGAACTTTATGAGGTCCCGAGAAGCAGTTTTAAAAGATTTTGTCCTTTAGCTAACTATTGATTAAATCGTTCACTTTATTTTCGGCCTAAATAACTATCGAAATAAGTCAAACAATGCATCCTCGTGATCATTCAAGACAAAAATAAAATATAAGAGACACACCTAGGAATAAGGGAGTCTAAGTGAATAATTGGCCCACATGAATTCGTGTTAGTTTGCTAACTTATAATAACAATGATCTCGTTTTTAAGCTTGGTATGGGGAACGTGAAACTTGAGGATGATAAACGTTCATGGCAGCCAAAACCCAATGCAAGTTTTTAATTTCTTTACTTGTTTCTATCTTTTCATATTTAGTATTTAATAAAGGCCAAGGTGGGTTATTTATGATGGAAAATGTAAACCGTGCTTTAAAATTAATGCATTGCATGAGGGCATTGCAATGGTCAAGTGTAGGGTATTTAATAAGTGTGAAAACACTTATCCTTTTACCACTTATTTCCAATAATAACAAGACCAAAACGTGTATTTTATGTCGTAAAAGTCGGAATTATGCGTGGTTTGTGTTTTTATTGTGTTTTAGGACCAAAAGATGAAAAAGGAAGAAAACACGGGCTTTCACGGACTTTTATCGAATATAAACGGGAAAAGACGAAGTCAAAAGATAAAGAGTGCAAAAAGAACGGAAGTCGAAGGCCTATTCTGAAGATTTATCGAAGAACAAGTCTAAAGACGGAAGTTTAATGAAGTCGAAGAACTCGAGTCTAAATAAATGAAGAAAAGTTAAGACGAGTTTAATTAATCCCGAGACGACATCGAGAAAGACAAATGAATTAAATCGAGTCGAGAAGAAAAGAAAGAAGGAAGCACCACACATGCACTTCCCACTTCCCTATAAATACCCTCCTAATCACATTAAGAGGGGGTTAGCTAGTTTTTTATTTTTTAAGTTTTCTTTCTAGTTTTAGAGAGAGAAAGTTCTAAACTTTCTCTCACTAAGTTTTTCATTCTTCCTTTCTTTCAAGCTTTCATCATTCTTGTGTTTGGATTTCATTTATCTAATTCAAGTTAAGCTTTTTGTTCTTTAATCTTCCTCTACCTTTCTTTATTTTACTTGTTCTTAATCCGAAAACTCATGTTTAATCCGAATGGTTCTCGATTCGTGTTGATTGTGGTGGTGTTTCGTGATTAAAAGGTTAAGTTTTCTTGTTCTACATAAGCTGTTGAACGAATAAGCTATAAGCTCTTCATGCTTATTGGCTTATTCGATTGTTTGGCTTATTTACTCTTTAAGTTTTTCAAAATAGATTGATTGTTTTAAATCCATCTTATGGAAGTTTGAATGTTTTAGGTTTCAAAAGTTTTAGAATTTGCGCTTATTTACTCTTTCTTAAGTTTGAAAATTGCTTATTGGTTGCTGCTTATTGGATTGAGCTTATTTCCCTTTGGACGCTATTTCTTTCTGATAAGGGTTTTGCTTGGTACGATCCTTGGCTTCGATCGCTTAGGGTGCGATCAGTTTGTTATTTCCTGGTACGATACGGAACCACGATCCAAAACCACGATCACTCATTGCGATCGTGGTTGCAATCTGGTAGTGCGATCGCCCACCCATCGTACTAAGTGAGTACGATTGAGTCTCATCCCTGCTTTGATCGCATTGATTGCGGTTGGTTTGTTACGATCCCCATTGCGATCAGGTTGCGATGATGGGTACGATGGTAAGTCACGATGGTAAGATTGCGATGGAGTTGCGATGGAGTTGCGATGGAATGACTGCGATCTAAGTGCGATCGCAGTGCACATTATTTTTAGTCTTTGTTCTATTTTCCTAAGTTTTTAAATTTACTCTTTCCCGCTTTTTGTCTTAGTATATTTTAAACATCTTTTCTAGTTTTAAATCATTTACATCTTAGTTTCCAACATTGCAAGCTTTTATTTTGTAGTTTAATTCTAAGTTCTCCATTTTACTCAACGAAAACTTTAATTACTCGCATTTAGTTTTAAAATTAGATAACTAAACCAAACCATCCTCTTGTTCACCAAAAGACGATTGAGTCGCACTCTAGACCGGTATTCAATTCGAAAAGACTTGGGACAACAATATTTTATACTTAGCATAAAGTTTAGTATTAAGCAACTATCAAATCCCCGCAACCCTTGTAAGAGTAATATTGGAATTCAATAGTTACTATTATTAACACTTCACTGCCCCTCTTGGGAGTCTTGTATAATAATTATTTTTTTCTTTCTTTTTCTTTTTCTTTTTCTAGCCACTTATTTTTTCATAAGCCGCTCTTATTTTTCTTTATTCCTCACAATGAAAGTTGAAAAGAATAAAAGGAAAAACACCCGCTAAGTATTAAGCATGACATAAGTCTAGTACACATAAAACGTTCTAACTTAGAATCTTAAGACGTACTTATACCAACCACGAATGATTAGTCAAAAATGCATAAGAGACAACAAACCAATTAAAACCGTTCTTGATTATTTATTAACATATATACATGCGTTGGCAAGAAAGTAAAGGTTACGAAAGGGGATATAAAAGCCATAATTAAGGAATATGAGGTTTATCTAGCCCTTTACACTTACTTCAAACTCTATCATTGTGACAACCACGGTTTTGAGGTTCGTCACTTAGTTTTATTTTGGGCATATTTCGTGAAATTATGTGTCTTTATATGTTTACGTGTTATTTGGTGTGAATAGAGTGTTGTTTGGACATCGTTTTCGGGTACGGGGTACCTTGTGAGTGAAACAATGTGTGATGTTTTTCATGTTCATGAGCTCACAAGGTAGTGACTATGAAATGAAATGGTGTAATTTAGAGGTTTACGTATACGTATATGTATTATAGAAAATCGTATTTTTACGATTTAAGGTTTAGCATTTAGAGGCCTCGAATGAGGTAATTAGTCGCGAGAGTATTTTTCGGGATGGTTTTAAGTCATTTAGGACTTAGTTAATTAGTTTATTTCATATTTCAAGAGTTTTTATAAAACTGTATATTTTACGTCTTTTACGGTATACGCGTAAATTTGACTAGTTATACGGTTTTGAGGTTTTTGAGGCTTTAGGACCTGAAATAAATTAAGGAAAATTAAGGTAATATTATTAATACAATTATTAATAATAAAAAGAAAAAAAAACGAAATTAAAGGGGTATAGGTCGGTTAAGTGAAAAAAAGGAAAAGAAAAAGAGAAAAAGTAGGGAAATTATATATGACAATTTTACTTAGGTTAGGATTAGTATTTTAACTATATAAAGTGTTAACTAAAATAAAAAAAACAAACATAATCCCTAGAGATCAAAGGGTAGACGTGTTTTTTTATGTTTTAGGGTTCTTCATAATTTTTTGTGTCTTCCATTATTCTTAAATTAAAAACCTTCAATCTCTTTTTAATTTAATTGTTTTTAATTCATTCTTAATCATTATATGATGTATTTAGGTTAGGGTTTATTATAAAATCTGTATTCTAATGATATAAAAATGATTAGAATAATTAGGGCTTGTAATTATATAAATTATGGGTAATTAATTAGGTTAGTTTAATTAAATTCGTAATTAAAAACTGGGCAGAATTTTAGGGCTAATGTTTTGATCATATCTAGAGTTCTACAAACTTTTAATTTTCGAATGTTATATACCTGAAAAGGTAATTGAATTGGATTTCAAATGCAAGAAACTACAATTGAATTGGAGGTCGGGAAGTGGGTCAAAAACAGGTTACAACAGTCGAAGGTCAAAACAGTTTTAAAATCAGTCGGGTTTAATTTAATGTTTTAAGGTGGTTAGGGTACTTAGGAATACAATTGGACTCTCAAACAAACAAGAGAGTTAGTTTATATGTTATATAAGATATCGGAAAGAGGGCTAATCAATTGGGATAGTGGAAGACCCTCAGAGCATAACAAACTTTTCATATGTTCAAAATCGCTAAAATCTGGATAGGGGAAAGTATAAGTTGTATATCGGGAACTTAATGTTTGCTTTGATGTTGGGGCATGAGCTGAGATTTTAGCTGAAACATATAAGTTTATGGGATTTTCATGGCAAGGAATGTGGGTTAGGTTTGGTGGGCGTTTGGCTCATAATACGGAGTATGAAAATCGGGACTGTTTTGGGGAAAATGTTAACGGGACATGTTATGAAGTTAACTAACTTAAGGGCTTATAGAGGGGTGTAATGGGATGCTTATAGCACATAAATGAGGTTAAGTTGTAGGAGAACGTTAGATATCCATCATAGATTGATGAGCCATTTTGGTATGTAGTTCATCTCTTGATTGTATATGTTTGTGTGTCTAGATTTTTGCTAGAGCACGGATATTTGGAGAAGCTTGAATCAGGTGAGTTTCATAGTCCCATGTCTTTTTATGATTTGACTTCCAAATGGGATGGAAGAGACATTGTATGGCTTTGTAACTAATGTTGTGAATGTTTTAATGATTTGTGATGGACTTGTGTGTACACTTATGTGATTAACTACTATGTGATTCGTGATTGTGTTTATGATTTGGATCGGGGGACACGTACCATATCAGTTATTGTGGTTTGACTTGGTACCAAGGGGATGTTGACAAGGCGAGGCCTTGGGATTGGTTCATAGGTGTATGGGCACCTATGGGACCATGGTGTTTGGAAAGGCTTGGAGCCTTGGAATTTGGTTTGGTATGATTAATCTTGAATTGTTAGTTGTTAATGCACATTTGTAACATATTGTCCATATATTTTTATTGTCGGTGGTTATTTACAACTTATATTATAACTGATTTGAGGTTGGAGTCTAAACCTATGACTCTCACCAACATTATGTTGACGTGTTTTAGTGTCTCTTTCAGGTGAGAATGTGGTTAAGCATGAGAATAGGAGTGGCTAGCTTTGGAGGCTTAGGATTGCATTTGGAGGAACCCCCTTTCCTCTTAGTCTTTAATTGATGTTTGAATAAGTGATACTCTGTTGACACCTATATGTTTGCTTTGTTTATGTTAATTGTTTGTCTCAGCTAAGCGGTATGATTGTTGTAACACCCCCAAATTTATACAATTCAATACAGCGGAAGACTCGTTGGTGTTACGGAATAACACATTACTCACATCATAGACAACGCTTAAAAATCACGTCGTTAAATAATAAAGCATTTCCATTCATAAATATCAAATTTACATAGGTCCCAAGTCATATTATTTCATACAATTTTTACAAATCATTTGAATGGAAATTGTTATTTAAGTGCGGGCCATAAATTCTTGTCGTCTTCCCGAGAATTACCTTCAAGTACCTGAGACAAAACATGTTAAAAGAAAAGGTCAGCGAAAACGCCGAGTGAATTCATAGAGTTTAATTAAATCCATCAATATAATATCGGTATAAAATTATTACCAAAAATCATTTTGTACAAATCTTTGTAATAGGCCATAAAATAGGCAAAGTCATTTTATACAAATCCTTATCAAAAATCATAATATAGGCGTTTGCCTTCAAAATCATTATACGAACCATTGTCGTAAAAACATCATACAATACGTTTTATAACGTTGTATAGAGTTAAATAAAAACCGTTATATGAATATGGTTATGTAAAACCAAAACACGAACATAATATCAATAATAAGACCCCGTATTGCTAGTCAGGCAATATATTGTAATTCAATGCGTATAGCAGTATTTTCGTTATTTGGATTATTATAAGCCGCATGACATTGTTACCTTACTACAACAAACAACGGGTAGCTAACCCGAAACTCATTTGCCCATCTAAATTAGCGTGTCGTCACAAAAATCACGCTATGGAAATCTTCTCATACATAAATTCGCTTACCAATCAATGTGGCACGACGGGTATCAACCGTCAAGGCGCGAACTGGGGTGATCGTCCCCAAATAGTACTATTATATGCATAAGCGTCTACCAAATCCCGGTAGTTCACAATTCATGCTAATGGGACTTTTATTGACATAACCTAACTTTAATAATCCATTTTATTTCATACATCGGGTCATATAATCATTCATCGGGTCATACAATCATTCGGGTCCAAATCAATAAACAAACAATCGGGACAAATGGTGTCCTATTTTATCAAAACTAACATGTTATCTCCCTCGCGGGTTTATAAAACATTTCATATAAACATTTAAAAGAGTGCGAGGCTATGAACTCACGTTGATTGGGAAACGCGGTTATCGGCGATTTGGATGTACGGTACGTGCTTCAATCACGGAAACCTAGACAAATAATACTCGTCTTAGACTCTTGTACAATGAATTTATAAAAATAATAACTATGTATACATATGATGATTTCATGGGTATGATGATGATCAAGTGGGATTGTACATTGTCATTTACTCATTTTATTGTTATGTGTTGGTAACTTTTATACTAGTTTACTAGTTTTACTTATTTATATGTTTTAGTCACAATAAGCCTATTATAAACCCAATACCTTATATTGGTCCATTTTACACTTTTATTATCAGTATTATACTTTACATTTTGGGCCCAAGTGGGTTAAGCCCAATAAGTAAGTTTATAAGTGTTTTACCAAACTAGTCGGGTTAATAGTCCAATAAGGCTACTTTGGCCCGATAATGTCTATATGTTGTAAACCTCGGGTTTTAACGGTTTTTACTTGTGTTATAAGTTTATACATCAGTATGTGAGTTCATAAAAGTTTACATTAGACAGGTCCGACCGTCTAAGTTTTATTTGACAAAAAAGTTAATCTTTCGGTTTTAGCCGAAAAGACGTAAAACTTAGGTATATAGTTTTATAACTTGGAAAAACATTTATACTTGTAATTTATATAAAATGTCCCATTTTAATACCAATATATATATATATATATATATATATATATATATATATATATATATATATATATATATATATATATATATATATATATATATATATATATATATATATATATATATATATATATATATATATATATATATATATATATATATATATATATATATATATATATATATATATATATATATATATATATATATATCTTTTTATTTATGATTATTATCAACTAGTGGGTTTTATATATGTATATTTTATATAAATTTTTGAGTGCTTATATTATATACTATTTATTTACAAAATCAGTCCTAAATTTTAAGTCCACTAAAATGTCCATATCTACAGTTCTATAATGAGATAGGACCTCAAATGTTTATGACAGAAACTACATGATATGTGCTTCATTTAACTTCTTTATAGATACTGATTAATCAACCTCTAAATATTTTAATAAATTCGTCCAAAACAGTGTAGGCAGATTTGCACTCTAATCTTGTTTTGATCATATCTTACTCATTTTGATGATTCCATTGCATGGACAACTCTCACATGTGTATAACACCTAATAGTTACTGTAAATTGATTCCACTATGTCAGTTTATCAGTTTATCATTTGGTTACTTACTGTTTTTATACAGCCATCATTTTATGCAATATTTTAACCTTGTTACCTATGGTTTTCCATCTTTTTAACCATATTTATCAACACTTGATCCCCACACAATATTTTTATCATCATATATTCATCATATACATATAAAATAGGAAAGAAAATACAAGATTACATAATCAAAATAACAAGAGGATAGGAAGAACAATCTCTGTACCACCAAGGTTGTGTAGGTTATGATCAAGGCTTGGATTTTTGATGGAAAAACTTGTGATAGATCAACACCAACTTTGAAGACCACCAATATTTGTAAACTTCTTGTAGAAATCATCCCTAGGACATCATCAAATCACCTCCTTGGATGTTAGAATCACCTCCAATCTTCAAGGTTTCAAAGGAGCATCATCATATGTGTTTATAACACAAAGTTTATGGTTAAATTTAATCAAAAAGGGTGTGTAGTGGTGGTGGTGGGACGGAATAGAGAGAGAGAGAGAGGGAGGAGAGAATGAGTGGTATTGCATGTATGAGTTTTGTGAGATATGGTTTTGGTGTTGGATGGTTTTGTTAGCTAACTTAGTTAAGTTAGACAAGTGTAGCTTGTAAGCTACATGTTTGACACATCATGGTGTGTATTGGAGCCCATTTGGCCGTCCCATGTAGTGGGGTGGGCAAGTGTAAAACTTGTCCCATCCCACTAATTTACGGGTACTCCTCGATTCTAGTTTCCTCGATTTGCGTGCCCTCGGGTCGTTTTACAAAAAACGTTTATATAAATTATGAATCAACGGCACAAAACGAATCTAATAAAAATTGTCTCAATAAAAACGGAGTTCGAAAACGTAAATACGTAATCCTAAGGTTTCCGGTTTAGTCGTAAAGGACGTTAAAGTATTCACGTAAGTCCTAATCTCTTCTTGTAAATTAGTGAGTTTATGAACCAACACAAATTTAAAATCCCAAAATAATATTCATGGATAAATTTATTAAGTGTCGGACTGTCACCAAAACGGTGTATGTAAACGTAAGCACGTAACGTAGAATCCTCCGGTTTAGACGTAGTCGATGCTACTTCAAGATGTAAACCCAAATTTCTTCCCAAAAATAAGTGAATTCATATTATAACATTAAAATAATGTTTTTAAATAATACTTGAGAATAAAATATCGATCATAAATTGACGGATTGTCACAGCATTTACCCCTAAACAGGATCTTGGTCCTCAAAGATCGATGTATCTTACTACTCGTTTCTTATAGAGTTAAAGCCATGTGGGTATTTCCTCTACATCCGATCTTTTCTCACAAGTGTAATTCATTACAATACGCGAGCTTCATCAAACATAACTACGGGAATAAGATCAGGCTTAATGTTGACTTAATTTCTCTATCCATGATGTTCACGGTTTTTTGATGAATGCAATTTTTCGCCGATCTAAACTTTACTAAGAAACAATCAGATTTTCACTTGATAGATATTTATCAAGTTCAATTTACGAAACATAATTCATGCAGCCCTTGAAGTCATAGGGTAGATCCAGCTTATATGCCTTTCAAACCAATTTTTTACATCATTTCAATGGTCCCATACAACGGGGACTTATTTCCCATGATCCTTCAGACCATCCATTCATTTTTCCATGGTGAAATATTTTTTGGCATAACTTCGCTACCCATCTTGCACTTCAAGATCTACACTTCATATTCACATAAACTCCTGCCCACTACTGGCAGTCAATAATCAGATCCTAATTTCAACAATCATTTCAGGTTTCACGGGTCGGGTAATTTGTAAGGTTAGGTTTGTCATCATAGTCAACCTTAAACCTAAAAGACATGTCCAACTCACAATGGGTGTATGTCGGGTGTCTTCATCCCAACTCCTGCTTACAGATGCTCTCATATTTAGATCCTAACAAGATTCGATCTCGATCCTAATACGATAAATATCAATGATAATCTCTCCAAAGGAAAATGATTATACGGCTCATTACCAAAGGTCAATCATTCAGGCATAAAACATCACTTATAGTATTTTGTATCGTTACTTTACCTCGTCCCTTCGATTGGGGTGGTAAACAGTACTCTCATCAAGGTTCGTTCCCAATGACTTCTGAGAAAATCTCTAGAAATTCGATGCTAAGCGAGGATCTTGATAGAGATGATCGATACATGCACACTATGTTTACACAACTCCTTTAAATACAAAAGAGTCAATTTCTTCATCAAGAATCTATCATTAACAGGAATGATATTTGCAGATTTGGTCAGTCTGTCGACGATGACCCAAATCGAATCAAATGCAGATGATGACCTTTGCAATAGTTAGACGTTTACTAATGTATGAGGCGATGTCTGCCTTCATAATTTGCCATCAGTACAACTTCTTCAGACAAAGATACATTAAATCAGAAATGGAAAGAATATAATACTTATACTTACGAGATTTCAACATGACTAAATCTCAAAATCCTCTATATTTAGGCAACCACAAGTGGCCTTTAAAACATTTAACGCTATCGGCTTCTCGATTCTAATGGTTCACATTAGCCGCGAACCCCTTTTTATTATCTATATTATCCTTTTTACAAGCATCGGCTATATTTAAATTGCTCGGCAATTTATTTTGCACAGTCATTATTAAGGAACACATCCTAATTGGTTCTTTATCTTTTCTATATAATGTGTCAGTATCTACATTCACTTTTCCTGGTGAAATAATTATCATGACCGTATTTATTCAAAAATTCTTTCTTCATATTTTCTAAGTTTTAGTCTCGTCTCAACTATTATTTTTATCAGTTTTGCTCAATCCGACGTTTAAAGCGTCAATAAATATTTCAAGTAAATAAATATTTAATTTTTATGAAATGTAAACGTAAAAATTTTAAATTTCTTAGTTCGACCAATTATATAAAAATGTTCAAATAAATTTGAATTTAATTAACAAGATTTTTGTTGATTTATCAAAAATAATTAATAAGATTCGTAAATGTTCGAAAAATCTTTGTTTATACTTTGGTCACAATTTTCTTAGTTGACAAACAAAAATTGTCGTTTCAAATTTCGAGTCATGGTTTAAATGGTTTTCCTCAATCTTTCTTAAGTTGTCTTGAGGTATACACAAACATTTACCCCTAAACAGGAGTTTAGTTAAATGATTTAGGTATAAGGAATGATTCCTTAAAAATCTTTTGTTAAAACATTTGTCAAAACATATTTGCACCTCCTTTTTGGTATAACCCTAAGCCTTAATGGCTCTAATCTTTGAAAAGTCAATATGGATCCCATTATCTTACCATCATTAATCAAACGGTCATTTAATATAAATGATTAAGTCTTAAATCATATGTTAAATATTCAAGGTACAGGTTTTCATTGTTCGGCCAATTCAGGGCATTCTACAAATGATTATTAACTCCTTCTTATTCTTATAAACAAACAAACGGTCCTTAATGATCACAAGCATGAATTTATTAAATTACAGCCTACACACGTGATTCACCAAGTTTATGGATGCTACATGTGTATTAGTCCATCCCAAACGACATCACGTGAAACTCATAATGTTCATTACAAGTTCTGGATGTAGTAATTGGAATAGATAATCTTTTCGCGGACGCGAAGTTGATGATAACCATGCCGTGGATCAAATCTTTAGAACATACGCTAGAACCTTGTAAATGATCGAACAAATCTATCATCTTGGGTAGTGGATATAGATTTTTATCATCAGTTTACCTAGTTCACGATAATTCAACAAATATAAGGAATAATAACACCATAGCTCTTCATGATAACGAGCTTGGTAGAATAAAAGCTTTCTCCGACAACTCTCTCAGTTGTACGGTAATTCTTTTAATTCAGATGGTGCTGACGTACAGTGCACAAGCCACAGGTGCAGCACCGGGAATATAATCAATACCAATTTCAACTTGCCTTAATGGCAAAAGTCTAGGTAATTCACCAACAAATACTTCCTAAAGTTTTAAATAACAGAAAAATCTTTTAATACATTTTCTTTAAGTTCCTTCTAGATTATAATATCTGTTGATCCCAAACTCAGATCGATTTAGCTTGTGTATACGAGATTAGATCAAGTTATACACGTAGAGAAACTTTGTTTATGTATGAAACAATTTAAGTGTTATGCGGAATTAACACTTAAACAAGAACACAAACAGATGTAAAACAAACTTTCACTTGATTGATAATAACGAACTTGCTTACAATGAAAGTGTTTAACGTATGAAAACTTATATTGAAATATAACCTAAAGGTCTTCTTTTATAGACATAAGAAGCCTTGTACAAGAGTCTACGTATCAACTATTATAGGTAAAGATAATTATAGAAAATACAATGTTGATCCTATCTTTACTAGAAACAAACTAGAAACAAAATACACGTAGACCATATCTTTCTATCAGTGCTTGTCTTCAACCTATCAACGCTTGACTTCTTCTTGTCAACGCTTGATCTGTCAGCGTTTGTTTTCTTCTTATCAATGCTTGTTTTCCTCTTGTCAGCGCTCAAGTAGACTGGCTAGATTTTATTCCCAACAATCCTCCCCTAAACTTGATATCTACTCTAGTAATCAAGTTTCTGAATAAAAATTATGAACTAGGAGGAATCTTACAAATCTTATCATATTGGTAATAAACATGCCTAATCAAATCTTTGGCCACGTCACTTGAATAGTCAATCTCCAGCTGTGTTGTTTTCATCTTTTACAAAACTTCTTTGGACATGGGATACTGACCATCTACAAGAAGATACCCAGCAAACTTTGTAGAGCTCAAGTAGTACACACCAGCAGCTGAATACAAACGCCATTGAAGACCACTGATATCATCCTTAAGATCCTTCCAAACAGTATGATCTTCTTCTTTTGGTCCACACATTCTCTTGAATGTTGACCAAAGTTTTATTCCATTGACTGAAGTAGGAGCTTCACTCTCATACTTGGCCTCCAACAACCTCCAAAGGTCTACCAAGTATTCTCTATCCACACTTGCAAAGAGAGATACAAGAGTAGTAAATGTGTGTACCTCTTTCCCGTACCTGCCAATCTTCCAAAACCCACTTACATCTTCTTCATAGCTTATGATAGGGTTTCTGGCATCAAGAGGTAACACTTGTACCATATCTAAAGCTTCCATGGGTGAGAGTTTGATGCTCCTTCTTATAATAGCTTCACTGGGATTCAATCTATCCATATCTTTAGGGAACTCAAGTGGAACTCCCTTCTTCATAGGCCTTGGAACAATCATTGCCTTCTGAATCTCCATCTCTTCTGCAAGTTCTTCTTTCCTTTCATCTGAAAGAAGTCTTAGAGTGTTCATCTCCTGCACTTTTGCCCAAATAGGATAAGCCTTGTACTCCAATTCTTGAAAAGATAATCCCTGCAATTTCTTGAAGGTCCATCCAGTTCCATGACATCTGAGTAACATGTAGTAGAGCTCTCTTCTATCCCTTTTCAGTAGTGAGAAAATATTGCTAGCCTTGTGCTTTATAATTACCTTGCAGTCATTTTGAACTCTTAGAAGAATCTCCAATCCCCAAATCTGGTCTGAAATAGTCAAATCTGGATTCTCCATAATCCTATTCTCCCAAGCATGGTACATCTGAACTACTTCTGGCATATCAAAGTCTACTTGCAATTTCAACTCTCTAAGCTTCTCCCTTGCCAAGTCATCACCATATTCAAGTCTTTCTGGTTGTTCAATTATCATCACACTTGAATCTGAACTTTCTTCATCACTTCCTTCTTGTTCCTCAAAAGTGACAACAAATGGTGATTCACCAACCTTCTTCATCTCTTGTTCCACAAGTTGTGCAGCCAACCTTGAATCAAACTCTACCTGTGCTGCATCCTTTGGAACTTCTACTTCTACCATGATTCCTTTACCCTTATCTAATGGATCAATGATGGGTAAGGATGATGGTAATACCTGTGACGACACTTCTTTGACGATAGCTGATGACTGGAATACATCAACCATATCTGCAGGTCTGTCAACGCTCAAATTCCCTTGTGTCAGCGCCCAAATTACTCTTGTCAGCGCTTGGTGTGTCAGCGTTCAAATTTTGCTTGTCAACGCCCAACTTACTTGTCTCAGCGTCTCTTGTAAATTGCTCCAACATAGTTGTAAACGACAAGTTTAAATTTGTAGGAGTTACCAGAGATCTATCAAAACCTGATTGCTTCTTCAATTCAGTTAGGGCCTCAACAATACCCAAAGATTCTCCATCATGTGAGCCTTTATCACTCACATTAATCTACTCATCCTCCCCTTTGGAATATTCCTCCATCACAGGCCTAGTGCTAGCATTCTCCAAAATGACAATCCTCTCCCTCAATTGCTTGAGTTCAAAGCCTTGTGTACTAACAATTTGTACCAAGTCTGCATTTTGCTTTTGCAAGCTAATGCAGATAGCCGTCAATTCCATTAATGTGTATGGTTCCAATCTGCCCTCCTCTAAAATGGGTATTTGACCTCCCAAGTTAGAGTCATGGGGCATGGATGAGGTCTTAAAGATGTTAGGACTGTCTTGGCCTACATCGAAGTTAGAACCAATAGTCCCAGCCTCATCCATAGCACCAACCACACTTGTGGTGGTGGTTCTCTCTGCTACATGGCTAGGACCACTAGAGGAGAACACTCCAGTAGTCCTTTGGCGTTTTTGCAACCTATATTGAGGTGGGGTAGAAGATGATGTGGATTGGGTGGATGTGGGAAGGTTAAGGGGTGTTTGGGTCTGTAAAGGAAAAGTGTCAACGTTTGGATTACTTGTGTCAACGCCAACATTTAAGGTGTCAACGTCGAAGGGTTCTTGGTCAATTTCCATGTGTTGAGGTGAAGGCAAAGGTTCTGGTATTGGGTCAAGTGGTGGTTGTGGGTCTGGCTGGGGTTGTGCTGCTGCAATAACAGCAAGCATAGCTGGTGTGAGGGGTAATTCACGGTGAGGGGGTGAATTCATCTTGGTAAAAATAGCTTTCTTTTGCACAGGGATCTCATAAAAATCATCATGATCCCTTGTGCAGTAATTTTGCACATCAAAAACCATTTGCAAAAATCTGGGATAAGCCAAAGTCATCTTATTCCCTTTGTTTTTACACATGCGATCAAAAATCATTTTGGAATAATTAAACTTTTGCCCATTTGCAATGCACACAATGGCACTAGCAATTGATCTATTAATTTCATTGTGTGCAGTACATTTAGGACTCAAACATTGTAGGATGACATGTATGAGGTACTTCCAGGCTGGGGGAAACTCTTGTTTATGATATTTTTTTAAAGTTCCCTCATCAGGGAAAGGATAACCCAAAGCCCGAAGTCCTTGTTCTATTTCAGTAATGGGAAGGGTGGTTATATCATCTACATCATCAAGATGCAAAGCCTGGCGAACCAAGGCTTCAGTAACCACCCATGTACGCCCATGAACAATAGCTGATAATGTAGTCACATTATTAATTGTTGAGGAACTAACAGTGTTCCAAAACTGCTTAATATGAGTGACAGAGATGAGAGGAGCATGAGAAAGAGCATACCTAATGGGGGATGCATTCAAATACGCCACCATCTGGGTTTATTGGGGAAACATAGTATCATCAGCGTCCAAATAAGCAATCATGTTGTGTTGACTCCTGAATCCCAATACCAAGTCACTTGGTTTAAATTTTGGTGCCGTTGTTGAAGAAAGCTGTTTATGAATATTGAGAAAGATGAATTATAGGAGAAAATTGTTAGACAAGAATATGAGGTACCCTGTTAAAAAATAAGAGCCAAATATATAGGAGAGATAGGCACATGTGATTGGTCAAAAATTAGGCAACTATTTTCAAAATATAATCATGAAAATATTGAAAATAAAATAAGTTATCCTTGTGCATTAATTAAAAGTTATCTGATCCCAAAATTACGGCCCCAAAATGCGTCAAAAATAACAACTGGGTAGGTCCCAATGAGTGTCAACGGTCAAAAATAACCCATCAACGCCCAACGGCTATATTCTTGTCAACGTTTGCCAAAGCCATGTCAGCGTCTAAATTGGTCATAACAACGCTTGGAAAAATACTTGTCAGCGTCCAAAATTAAAAGTAATAAAAATGAAAAAGGACCTTAACAAATTAATTTATCCTAGTGAAGATAACCTATAAATTGATAATTATTATAGGGCGGCAAGCACTGTCCAGTTATGCACACTTGCTTATGCAAGATAGACATAACAGTCCTCTAGTGTTCCTTGCTAACCAAAATTCTTAACAACTAAGTTATCTCATAAAATTCCTTGTAACTCCCAGGTAAACCCATGATAAAATCATTCCCAAGTCTCCCAATAGACCACAACCAATTCTAGGCCAAAAATGTCTTGGCAGCATGCATAGTATATCAACTTTGCATGCTACAGTGCCTCATGATTTAGTAAACTAACTCATACTCACCTGTGGACACAATCTAGAATTGTGATAAGAGTATTATAAGAATACCCAAAAGTCCTAAAGGTTCCTAAAACCTCCCCTTAAAATGTGATACATATGTTGCCCAAATGAACATAAAAATTTATGTCAAGATAGGAATATAAATATTCCAACCATCATCCATAAATGAAAACATGCTCAAATGATTCTCCAAGGATCCATAAGCAACTCTGTATCCAATGGTACAATGCTAACACCACCTGCACACTTAGATCAAAAACCACAAAACTAACATTGTTGCTGACAACGCCACGATAACACTTGTCAGCGTTAAGGTAACCTTTGTCAGCGTTAGAAAAAATATAGTGGAAAATCTAACTCCTCAAAAAGACCAATAACAATGCATTATCCTGTACATACTTTTACAAAAAGACCCGAAAACACATATTAAGTGAGATTGATCATTCCAATACTTGTTACCAAGTATTGAAACCTTCCAGCATCAAAAGGTTTAGTTAATAAATCAGACACATTTTCTTCTGTGTCAACCCTATCTGGTTGTATTAAACCCTTTTCAAAACAATCTCTTATAAAATGATGTCTAATTTCTATGTGTTTGGTTTTAGAATGATGTACATGATTTTTAATAATGCGTAAAGTGCTGTTATTGTCAACAAAAATCTTGGTATGCATGAAATTATACCCATAATCCAACAGCTGGTTCTGAATCCATAAGACTTGTCCACAACAAGCAGCTGCAGCAACATAGTCTGCTTCAGTTGTAGAATTGGCCACCACTGTTTGTTTCTTGCATTGCCAAGATATCAACCTACTCCCAAGAAACTGACATCCACCAGTTGTGGATTTTCTATCAAACTTATCACCACCATAGTCACTGTCTGAATATGCAATAAGCTCCAATGGTGAATCTTTCGGATACCATAATCCCAGATCTGGATAACATCTAAGGTACCTAAAGATTCTCTTGACAGCATAAAGGTGACACTCTTTGGGAGTTACTTGATGGCGTGCACATGCACACACAACAAACATAATGTCAGGTCTTGAGGCTGTGAGATACATTAATGAACCAATCATTGATCTATAGTGTCTGACATCCACATCTTTTCCATCTCCAACTTTTCCCCAAGGGTGTTCTCTATCCATAGGAGTAGTAGCCCTCTTTTCATGTGGAGAAAAGCCAAACTTCTTCAAGATCTCTGCTACATACTTATCCTGAGAGATGAAGATACCATCTTCTTTCTGCTGAACTTGTAACCCTAGAAAGAAGTTCATCTCCCCCATTGCACTCATCTTGAATTTGTCTGTCATAAGCTTGGAAAAGTCTTCACTCATCTTTGGATTTGTGGAACCAAAGATGATATCATCAACATAAACCTGAACAAGTAAGACATCCTTACCAGCCTTCTTTGTAAATAATGTCTGGCCTATGGTGCCCCTTTTGAAACCATTTTCCACCAGATAAGTGGACAATGTGCCATACCATGCTCTTGGGGCTTGATGAAGTCCATACATAGCTTTCTTAACTCTATACACCTTGTCTGGATTCTCTAGATCTTCAAAACCAGGAGGCTGCATAACATACACCTCCTCAACAATTGTGCCATACAGAAAAGCACTCTTCACATCTATTTGATAGACAGTGAAGCCCATGCAGGAAGCATAGGCTAGAAATATCCTTATAGCCTTAATCCTTGCAACTGGTGCAAAGACCTCCTCATAGTCTATCCCTTCCTCTTGTGTATATCCCTGAGCCACTAAACGTGCCTTGTTTCTGACCACAATGCCTCTTTCATCTTTCTTGTTTCTTAGAACCCATCTTGTCCCAATAGGTCTAACATATCTGGGACAATCAACCAACTCCAAAACATCCTAAATAGCAAATTGGTGAAGCTCATCCTGCATTGCTTCCACCCAACTTGGTTCTTTGAGAGCATCAAAAATCTTCTTGGGTTCCTGTTGTGACAGAAAATAGGCAAACAAACATGCTTGAACAAGAGGGGTATCAACCTTCTTGTGTATATTGGCAATAAATCCTCCAAGACTTTGATGAGATCTTCTAGTCTGAACAGGAGACATGACATCCCCAATAATTTGAGAAGTGGGGTGATTTTTCATTGTAGAAGTAAGAACTCCTCCCTCAAAAAGTCTGTTGTCTTCAATATCATCATCCAAGTTACCAATATCTTCTTCAGACTCTCTTCCATCAATATTTGTATGAACCTCTTCATGTCTGCTTGAAGGTTCACCTTGTTCAAAATTAGAATAGAAAATATGCTCAAAAGAGTTGTCAACGCCTGAACCAAAGTTGTCAGCGTTTGATCCATCCACGCCTGAAATGGTGTTGTCAACGTTTGACCCATCAACGCCTAAATTTGTCCTGTCAGCGCCAGATTTTCCTTTGTCAGCGCCTGAAGGACCATGCATGTTGTTAACTGGTGATACTTGGGGACCACCATTTTCCTTTCCAGCAGAAGCAACAGCAGCAAAGGCATCTGTCCATATGGGAATAATGATATACTCTTGTATGGGAGATGACTTGTCTGCTTGTGATCCAACCTTTTCATTAACCTTTGTACTTGAAACAACAACAACTGGTTCTTCCACAACATTTGAAGTTACCTTCACAATGTTTGGATTAGTAACAGGCATATAATTGAAAGTCCTAGATAGAGGTTCCAAGTCAAACAACCAATTTGGACCACTTTCAGGATCACTAGGTTCACTAGGTTTACTCTCTAAAAACCTAACATGTACTTTTTCAAGTATACGTTTTTCCTTCTTAAGGTAAACCCTATATCCCTTACTCTGCACTGAATAACCCATGAAATAGCCTTAATCACCTTTAGCACTAAATTTACCTAAGGCATCACTAGTATCTAGTACAACTACATGACAACCAAAAGGTTTAAGAAAACCAATATTAGGTTTCCTTCCCCAAAGTAACTCATAAGGTTTTTTGTTATGTATATTGTTGACCAATGCTCTATTCTGAACATAATAAGCTGTATTCACAGCCTCAACCCAAAAAGCTATGGGAAAGTGAGCATCAGCCAACATAGTCCTGGCTGCTTCAGTTAGGGTTCTATTCTTTCTCTCAGCAACCCCATTTTGCTGTGGGGTTCTGGCAACACTAAACTGCCTAGTAATCCCTTTCTTGGCACAAAATCATCCAACAGTTTATTTCTAAACTCACCACCATTATCACTTCTAAGCATTTTAACTTCATTACCAGTCTTTTTCTCAATTTGGTTAATAAAGTTAATTAAAGTATCAATAGTGTCACTTTTCATGGCTAAAAAAAGTCCAAGTAAACCTAGAAAAGTCATCTGTGATGACAAAGCAGTATGATTTACCATTCAAACTCTTTATATTAATTGGACTAAACAGGTCCATATGCAGCAAGTGAAGTGGTTTAGAACTAGAATGCACCTGTTTAGACTTAAATGAGACCTTGTGCTGTTTGCCTTTAAGGCATGCAACACAAGAGTGGTCATTGTGGAAAGCCTTTTCAGGCAAACCATCAACCAAACCAAGCCTCACAAGTCTGTTTATATTTTTAAAGTTTATGTGCCCTAGTCTCCTGTGCCATAGATTACTCTCATCAACTGAAGCTTTAGCATAAAAACATGACATATTATTATTCATCCTAATACCATTAAGATTCACATTATAAATGTCCTTATGCCTAGGTGTTCTATAGTCAATAAATTTATCATTTGGTATTTTAAAATCCTTGCTCAACACCAAGCATTCAATATCAGTGAAAAGAACCTTATTTTTGTTATCACAAACTTGTGATACACTAAAAAGATTATAATCAAGTTCTTTTACCAGAAACACGTTTTCAAAACACAAGTTTTTGGTGAGAAGAGTTCCTTTGCCTGTGATAGTTCCATATCCGCCTCAAAAGTAAACTTTATCACCATCCTTAATGGGAGTGAAGTTAGTAAGATAATCTTCCTTCCCAGTCATGTGCCTAGAGCATCCACTATCCCAATAGCCATAATCATTTACCTGTTTTTGAATGCCCTGCACATAAAGAAAACAAATTATTTTTCTTTGGGAACCCAAGCCTAAGCAGACTTGGATTCATCTGGTTGTTCAACAAGAACATACTTAGTTCTCATAACAACCCCTTGTTCATCCCTTTTTGGATGAAACACCTAGTTAACCCCAATTGGTTTTGTGATGACCTTTGAAATATAATTAAATCTGTTGCAGGTCATAGAAATCCTATTAGAATTAGGGTTTTGATCTTGCTTAGGTCTCCATGTCAAGCTAGAAGAAGCTCTAGACCCCTTTCCCTGTGGTTGCAAATATTTAGGTCTGGTAACGTTTCTGTCAGCGTTGGATTTGGTCTTGTCAACGCTGAAATTACCCTTATCAGTGTTGAACCTAGGGTTTGCTACAGGAACCCAATGCCTATTAGACCATGTATTAGTCTTCTGAAAAGGTCTTTGTCCATGAGTGTTAGACCCTTTGGTAAAGAATGGGGCTGGTCTAACAACTTGTGGACTTTGCTCCACAAAAGTTTTGGGTCTGACAATGTTTGACCTTTTGACAGCGTTGACCTTGGAAGCGTTGACACACTTATAGGCTAAATGTGAAAAGATACCATAAGTGTAACAGGCTTTTCTAGACACAACTCTAGGTCTAGAAGAAAAGAAACCTGTTCCATTATCACTAACTTAGCTTTTTGGTGACCTAGTATTCCTATACATTTCTGCATACTTAATGCTAGGTTTTTTAACAGTGTTTGAGCCAAGGTCAACAGTCTTGCCAGTGATTGGGTTTATTACTTTGATAGGGGTCGACTCATTTGGACTATCACAAAGCATGCCACCCTTGACAAACAAGGTAGGGTTGGCTTTCTTCCATTCATTCAAGTCAGTCAACTTTTGCCTATATTCCTCAACTGGGGTAAGGACTCTTGGTGGAGGAATAAATTCCTCTTCTTGAAGTTCTGGTAAACCAGTCCAAGATAAGTCCTTTCTTTGGACACCATAGAAGTCCCCAGCTGGTGGTGGAACAACAGAATACTCTTTCATCCCAATCCCAGTCATGTCCCTAGAATCCCTCTATTTACTAACACATTCTCCTAGGGTTTGTGAGGCCTTATCAAATCTCTGAAATTTAAGGTCTACGTTATCCTTATTCTTGATAGCCTCATCTAACTTAGCCTGTAATTCAACATTGACCCTTTCCATGATGTTTCTAATATCATTACTAGCATTTAAATCATGTTTTAAGATATTTATTTTATCCTTTAGGTCAAGCTCCATTTTCTTATACTCAGAAACTGTCTTTTCAGTTTGAGTGAGAGCAATTTGATAGTTAGACAACTTGCATCTCTCAGTACTCACATCTCCTAACAATCTTAAAACCTCTTTGTTAAGTTTTTCAGTATTCAAACGACAACCCTTACTACAAAAAGCATCATCATATACCTCATTGTCTGATGAAGATGAGGAGTGTGCCATGAGAGCATATTGAACATGATCTTCTTCTTCTATATCAGCAACCAAAGCTTTATCCTCTTCCTCATCCTTAGCCAAATAGCTCCAGTCCCATCCAATGCCATCAATTTCTTGCACAGCCACCTTGGCCTTAGGATCCTGAGCCTTAACAATTTGGCTTGAGGGTTTTCCAGCATCAGATCTTCTTGGAGATCTGCATTCCCTCATAAAGTGACCCATACGATGACAATTGTAGCACTCAACCTTGGATTTATCAAATCCAGTAGTGTCCTTTGCATTGAAGATCATCTTCTTCTTGAACCTTCTATTCCATCTGTTTGCTCTTATACTAGCAAGAGCCATGTTCCACTTTATATCCATCTCCTCCAAATGCTCATCACTTATTTGCTCAAGGTCCTCATATGTAATCACTGAACCATTGGGCAATGAAGAAATGTATGCAAACACAGTATCCAGATCCAAACCAGCAGGCTTAACTCTTGGTGAGTTAATTTTGTACGTGTCAGCGTCTGAATGTGAGGCGTTGACAGGATATGATCCAGCGTTGACACATGTTGATCCAGTAACTGGGTGCATGTATAAATCCTTCTGATCAAATTGACCTTCACTATGTGAGAAGAAGGCCATGTTACTATTGGTAGACTTACTTCCATGCTCCAAAAGAGTTCAATTCTCCAACAGCCTCAGTTTATTGTAAACATCATCAAAAGTAGAACTTTTGTGCGTGTTGTTGGCAGTTATAGATCTTGCCTCAATCTTCCACGCATCACCAAGGCTTTTAAGAAAAGTGGCAATAATGTCAACATCACCAATTTGTGTCCCCATGAAGGACAGCTTGCTTGTAATGTCAAGAAGTCTGCTTCTCACACTACTTAGCTTCTCATTAGGTTGAGACTTAAAAACATCATACTCATGTAAGAGTTGCTTCTTTTTCTCTTCCTTAGTATCAACATTACCACCATAGGCAACTTCAAGGGCTGCCCAAAGGTCTTTTGCAGACTCATAACCTCTGTATTTGTGATGATTTTCTTGTCCCAAAGAGAGTTTCAGAATGCTTAGGGTTTTCATATCAACCCTTTTCTTTGCCATGTCATCAGCAGACACAGCTCTACCATCATCAGGTTTTTCTTTCTTATCTTCTTTAGAACATCCTTGAACGGCTGATCTTGTAGCAATGTCATCTACAATCTTTTGAGCTTTATTGAACGTGTTTCCATATTCAATAATCTCCCAGAGAGTGTAGTCATGGATTTGCAGATATTGCTCAAAGTTGAACTTCCACAGCTCAAAATTGTTTGCATCTAGCATGGGAATCTTGATGTTGTGGTTTGAGGAGGAGGAGGTTACTTCTGGAGTGGACATGATGTTTTTAGGTTTTTAGAAAATTAGGGTTTTGTTGATTTGGGGTTCTTGTGTTCTTTTAGATCAAAGTTTCTCAACAAGCTCTGATACCACTTGTTGATCCCAAACTTAGATCGATTTAGCTTGTGTATACGAGATTAGATCAAGTTATACACGTAGAGAAACTTTGTTTATGTATGAAACAATTTAAGTGTTATGCGGAATTAACACTTAAACAAGAACACAAACAGATGTAAAACAAACTTTCACTTGATTGATAATAATGAACTTGCTTACAATGAAAGTGTTTAACGTATGAAAACTTATACTGAAATATAACCTAAAGGTCTTCTTTTATAGACATAAGAAGCCTTGTACAAGAGTCTACGCATCAACTATTCTAGGTAATGATAATTATATAAAATACAATGTTGATCTTATCTTTACTAGAAACAAACTAGAAACAAAATACGCGTATACCATATCTTTCTATCAGTGCTTGTCTTCAATCTATCAACGCTTGACTTCTTCTTGTCAACGCTTGATCTGTCAGCGTTTGTTTTCTTCTTATCAACGCTTGTTTTCCTCTTGTCAACGCTCAAGTATACTGGCTACATTTTATTCCCAACGATATCTATGACTAATTCACAACCATTCATGGTATAATTTCAAGTCTAAATGCAGGATATGGTCATCCATCAAGAATTATTTAGATCACTTTTGATAATCAACATCTTATCATTTAGGGGAATTCTATTCGAGTTCCCATCAATTAAGACAATGTCGTCATGTCATAATCTATCAATCCATTCTACTGGCACTATCAACTTTCTAGTTTCGTTACCGTTGATAAGATGTGAACTTCTCAAAAGACTAATAATAACACATAATCCTTCACAGATTCAAGGATATCAGGAGACATAACTAAACTTAAAAGAGTAAGGTCAACGCATAATCTACGCGAGAGAATTTCAAATCAGATACAGACGAAAACATTAACGAATATGAATATATCCCATGTTTTCATGAATGGAGTACGCATTCGAAAGCTCCTCGGATCGTTACCCATGTCATTCAAATGAAATCTAATCAAAAGAAATGATAGGAATGTCGATACATCCAGTCGGGTATCAACACTCGGTAATCAGATACTTTTCCAAAGAATCTCACCACGGGAGAATTGGAAAAGAAAGAGTTGTCAATTGCCAGTTAAGATAATTCCCACAGATGATTAAATTCGGTTCAGAAGAATAAATAGTACGGGCACATATGTAGGTGTCCCTAACACTATGTCCCTATTTTCGCACTTCTTGCAGATCTCACAAAATTTCAATCCTTCACAATTTCAAGGAAAATATAATGTTTATTAACAATTTTTATGGTGACTACTAATCAGCCTTGCATGGTCCCTTCCAAATTGTATGTAGGCGCGCAACTATATACAATTTCAAGATTAACGATGCAATACTCAGTTCGTCAAAACTTTGTCATCATGTTTAAAATATATATTCATGCTTAATTCAAAATGAATTTACATATATGTTCTTTATCGTGGAAACAATCAAGTTTTCCAAGATGTTTTATAAACAACTTAATTTCGATATCGATCACTTATAAATCTCACTTTGAATAATCCTTGTAGTGATGAAAATTCAGTTTTTCTCAAGGAATACTGTTTCAACTTATAAAACAATGAGTGATCTGCAAAAGAGTGATGAAAAGTTGTTCACTAAGAACTAACTTCAGTATATCCGGAAATGAGCTTAGCCACTTAATCATGAGGTTCATGACCTCGATGGCACTCAAAAAGAATAATTCACAACGTAACACAAATCGAGATGAGTACTTGTTCAATGGTTGCATCACTAATGCGAGCATTAGAAACAAGCAAGAAAAGATTGATAACATCGATACATGTAGAATTTAGCAATCAAAGGTAGTCTTTTCATTAATCACAAACAAGTCAGAATTGTACCGTAACACATTGTGTGTCACTATGTCATACAATTCCAAGAACTCATCCTACCAACTGATATCTCAGTTAAGTTAGGGATTTTTAAAAGATACCACAATGAATACTAATCTACAAGAGTCATTAGGTGTTCCACATGTCCCGAAAGATCCATCGGTCCCAATTCAGAAGAAGATTTCTTCAATTTATTTATTGGACACTGGGCATCCTTGTCATTGGACAATGGTTTAGGAACAACCCTTAACACAAACTAACAACCATTTAAAACCTTATAATTCAATCAAAGAACTTAACGACTTCCTCTTATCAATCTCATATTTCATATGAATTAAATTTTTCTTTATTCAGGTTTCCACCAACTTATACTCAATTCGATATCCTACCTCATTCTCCAGTACTTTCAACCTTATTCATAAACCTTAAAAGGGCAATAAAAGCTCGATATGAACAATACTTAATTCCAATCCTATAGCTCTTACAACAATAGTTATCAAATAAGTCACTAGTATGAAATGACTCACACATTCAATTAGACTTCTCAGAAAGGTACTAGTGGCCTGAGGCTTTTGGGTAAAGGCTCCAATGACAGCCTCAAGTGCAACATTCACCCTTTCGATTTCAGTTTTAAGAATTGGGTGACAATGAATCAGATGTCACCTTTCCAGGTGGTAACATTTTGTTAAACTCCACTCTATAAGGAAAGATCGTCATGACATCGATATCAGTTTTAATCTCGCCAATTCTTATTTAATATCATAATCATCTAATACCAACATTTCTACGAATATCAACCATTTTGTTGGGATCATAGATATCCACAACTTGGTTTAGATCTAGAATAGCTAGAATTCCTACGGGAATAGATTCGATTAATTTACTAGGGGATTTAGGGTTCCTTGTGACAATCTGCGACGTATAAATACCTCATATAAGTATTAAAATAATCATCAAACAATCATGTAATCAAATTACAACATTATATATATATATATATATATATATATATATATATATATATATATATATATATATATATATATATATATATATATATATATATATATATATATATATATATATATATATATATATATATATATATATATATATATTAAAATAACACTTCTCAGTCTGACCTTGTCGGTAACTCGGGAATTCTTCGACACCGTTATAGTCAAAAGATTTTTAGACATTTTTAGAAAAATGTTTATAGTTAAAATATTTTGAAATGTTTTATTCAAAAC
This sequence comes from Glebionis coronaria, assembly GCA_025667525.1. Lineage (NCBI taxonomy): Eukaryota > Viridiplantae > Streptophyta > Magnoliopsida > Asterales > Asteraceae > Glebionis > Glebionis coronaria. The sequence goes on from CM046880.1 coordinate 138,629,614, forward strand.
CTTAGTTTTAAAAATCTTTCGTTCTCTATAACGAGAGCTCTGGTACCAAACTGTAACACCCCCAAATTTATACAATTCAATACAGCGGAAGACTCGTTGGTGTTACGGGATAGCACATTACCCAAATCATAGACAACTCTTAAAAATCACGTCGTTTAATAATAAAGCATTTCCATTCATATATTTCAAATTTACATAGGTCCCAAGTCATATTATTTCATACAATTTTTACAAAGCATTTGAATGAAAATTATTATTTAAGTGCGGGTCATGAATTCTTGTCGTCTTCCCGAGATTTACCTTCAAGTACCTGAGACAAAACATGTTAAAAGAAAAGGTCAGCGAAAACGCCGAGTGAATTCATAGAGTTTAATTAAATCCATCAATATAATATCGGTATAAAATTATTACCGAAAATCATTTTGTACAAATCTTTGTAATAGGCCATAAAATAGCCAAAGTCATTTTATACAAATCCTTATCAAAAATCATAATATAGGCATTTGTCTTCAAAATTATTATACGAACCATTGTCGTAAAAACATCATACAATACGTTTTATAACGTTGTATAGAGTTAAATAAAAACCGTTATATGAATATGGTTATGTAAAACCAAAACACGAACATAATATCAATAATAAGACCCCGAATTGCGAGTCAGGCAATATATTGTAATTCAATGCGTATAGCAGTATTTTCGTTATTTGGATTATTATAAGCCGCATGACATTGTTACCTTACTACAACAAACAATGGGTAGCTAACCCGAAACTCATTTTCCCATCTAAATTAGTGTGCCGTCACAAAAATCACACTATGGAAATCTTCTCATACATAAATTCGCTTACCAATCAATGTGGCATGACGGGGATCAACCGTCAAGGCGCGAACTGAGGTGATCTTCCCCAAATAGTACTATTATATGCATAAGCGTCTACCAAATCCCGGTAGTTCACAATTCATGCTAATGGGACTTTTAGTGACATAACCTAACTTTAATAATCCTTTTTATTTCATACACCGGGTCAAATAATTATTCATCGAGTCATACAATCATTCGGGTCCAAATCAATAAACAAACAATCGGGACAAATGGTGTCCTATTTTATCAAAAATAACATGTTATCTCCCTCGCGGTTTTATAAAACATTTCATAAAAACATTTAAAAGAATGCGAGGCTATGAACTCACGTTGATTGGGAAAGGCGGTTATCGGCGATTTGGATGTACGGTACGTGCTTCAATCACGGAAACCTTGACAAATAATACTCGTCTTAGACTCTTGTCCAATGACTTTATAAAAATAATAACTATGTATACATATGATGATTTCATGGGTATGATGATGATCAAGTGGGATTGTACATTCTCATTTACTCATTTTATTGTTATGTGTTGGTAACTTTTGTAATAGTTTACTAGTTTTACTTATTTACATGTTTTAGGCCCAATAAGCCTATTATAAGCCCAATACCTTATATTAGTCCATTTTACACTTCTATTATCAGTATTATACTTTACATGTTGGGCCCAATTGGGTTAAGCCTAATAAGTAAGTTTATAAGTGTTTTACCAAACTAGTCGGGTTAATAGTCCAATAAGGCTACTTTGGCCCGATAATGTCTATATGTTGTAAAGCTCGGGTTTTATCGGTTTTTACTTGTGTTATAAGTTTATACATCAGTATGTGAGTTTATAAAAGTTCACATTAGACGGGTCCGACCGTCTAAGTTTTATTTGACAAAAACGTTAATCTTTCGGTTTTAGCCGAAAAGACGTAAAACTTAGGTATATAGTTTTATAAATTGGAAAAACATTTATAATTGTAATTTATATAACATGTCCCATTCTAATACCAATATATATATATATATATATATATATATATATATATATATATATATATATATATATATATATATATATATATATATATATATATATATATATATATATATATATATATATATATCTTTATTTATGATTATTATCCACTAGTGGGTTTTATATATGTATATTTTATATAAATTTTTGAGTGCTTATATTATATACTATTTATTTACAAAATCAGTCCTAAATTTTAAGTCCATTAAAATGTCCATATCTAGAGTTCTATAATGAGATAGGACCTCAAATTTTTATGACAGAAACTACATGATATGTTATTCATTTAACTTTCGTATAACTACTGATAAATCAACCTCTAAATATTTTAATAAATTCGTCCAAAACAGTGTAGGCAGATTTGCACTCAAATCTTGTTTTGATCATATCTCACTCATTTTGATGATTCTATTGCATGGCCAACTCTCACATGCGTATAACACCTAATACTTACTGTAAACTGATTCCAATATGCTATTTTATCATTTTATCATTTGGTTAATTACTGTTTTTATACAGCCATCATTTTAAGTAATATTTTAACCTTGTTACCTATGGTTTTCCATCTTTTTAACCATATTTATCAACACTTGATCCCCACACAATATTTTTATCATCATATATTCATCATATACATATACAATAGGAAAGAAAATACAAGACTACATAATCAAAATAACAAGAGGATAGGAAGAACAATCTCTATACCACCAAGGTTGTGTAGGTTATGATCAAGACTTGGATTTTTGATGGAAAAACTTGTGATAGATCAACACCAACTTTGAAGACCACCAATATTTGTAAACTTCTTGTAGAAATCATCCCTAGGACATCATCATATCACCTCCTTGGATGTTAGAATCACCTCCAATCTTCAAGGTTTCAAAGGAGCATCATTATATGTGTTTATAACACAAAGTTTATGGCTAAATTTAATCAAAAAGGGTGTTTAGTGGTGGTGGTGGATGGAATAGAGAGAGAGAGAGAGAGAGAGAGAGAGAGAGGGAGGAGGAGAGAATGAGTGGTATTGCATGTATGAGTTTTGTGATAAATGGTTTTGGTGTTGGATTGTTTTGTTAGCTAACTTAGTTAAGTTAGACAAGTGTAGCTTGTAAGCTACATGTTTGACACATCATGGTGTGTGTTGGAGCCCATTTGGCCGTCCCATGTAGTGGGGTGGGCAAGTGTAAAACTTGTCCCATCCCACTAATTTACGGGTACTCCTCGATTCTAGTTTCCTTGATTTGCGTGCCCTCGGGTCGTTTTACGAAAAACGTTTTTATAAATTATGAATCAACGGCACAAAACGAATCTAATAAAAATTGTCTCATCAAAAACGGAGTTAGAAAACGTAAATACGTAATCCTAAGGTTTCCGGTTTAGTCGTAAAGGACGTTAAATTATTCACGTAAGTCCTAATCTCTTCTCGTAAATTAGTGAGTTTATGAACCAACACAAATTTAAAATCCCAAAATAATATTCAGGGATAAATTTATTTCCTGAAGTGTCGGACTGTCACCAAAACGGTGTATGTAAACGTAAGCACGTAACGTAGAATCCTCCGGTTTAGACGTAGTCGATGCTACTTCAAGATGTAAACCCAAATTTCTTCCCAAAAATAAGTGAGTTCATATTATAACATTAAAATAATGTTCTTAAATAATTCTTGAGAATAAAATATCGATCATAAATTGACGTATTGTCACAATTGTTACCTACTTACCTAGACTCCTGCATTGTTGAGATATTTTCATGACATTTGTGTCACCATTTTATGACATTTCTTATTTCATTTAGTTATCTCTATAGACACGCCATGTTGTGATGATATCCATACGTCGCGCCCTATATTCTGCCATGGTGGGGTGTGATAGAATGGTATCAGAGACAATGGTTATAGAGAATTAGGTTGCCTAGTCTCGTAACCTAGTCTATAGCTTAAGGATCCTCGCATATAGGCATCGTAGGAGTATGTGTGCATTTGATATTAATTGATGTTATTGGTTTTTACTTGCGATGTTTGTTAAGTTTTGACTAGTATGGGTTGAACCATGGTAGTTCATACTTAACCACATGTTATTTTCTTTCGGGTTGTGACTAGTGTAGGTTGAACCATAATCGTCCACTGATACAGGGTTTTTCGATGGGTTCAAAATATTTCTCGGAATCCTCTCGAATTGATCTCAGTTAAAAGTGGAATGATTTGTTCTTGGTGACAAAAAGTGGATTTGGTTTTCTATTCTACTAAACAGGTAAGTGAATAAAATGATAATGAAGTAAACTTAAAACAAGCAACAAATAAAAGGCAAAACTGGAAAAATACCCTTACAGAAAAATACCCTATGCGGAATGTAACACCATTCGGAAAGTCAACAAGTCTACGCGGAAAATACCCCTATGCGGAAAGATGGCTTATGGAAAAACTGCTCTATTCGGAAAATTGGCATCTATGCGGAATATGATCTCTATGCGGAATATGATCTCTATGCGGAATATCTATGCGGAAAAAAATAAGCTTATGCGGAAAAACAGGGCTATTCGGAATATATGATATATTCCGAATAAGGAAAAATAAATCAGGCTATGCGGAAAATCAATGCTGTTCGGAATATTCAAAATATTCCGAGTAAGGGAAATGACAACTTTGGCTATGCGGAAAATTATTCCGAGTAAAGGAAATACAAACAACCCTATTCGGAATATCTAGGATTCCGAATAAGGGAGGTATACAATCGTCTATTCGGAAAGTAGAGGAATGAAAGAACAGTAACAGTCGAGTAAAACAGGGGATACGTTTTAAATCCAAAATCAACTCCAATACTTAAAAAGGTTTTACCAAACTAACCAATAATCATTAACATACCATAAGAAACAAATCCCACCAATAAAAACACTAAATCAACAACTTTTTAAGATCAAACTAGAATCAAATAAAAACTTAAGAACTTGCAATAGATGATGATGAAGAACAAGATGAATGAAAAGATGGAATAGATTGATTAATGTAAAAGTAACAAGGTTAATGATTAAGGATTACAAGATTAAAAGAAAAAGATGAAAATTACCAAACTCCCTAATGGAGTTGGTGATGGAACGAACAAAAGCCTGGGAAAGAAAAGTGAACTCACTCCCTAATTGTGTGAAGGGAAAAACTATTTATACTCCTAGTGGTTGGTTGGTGAGTGGGCTTTCTCCCTTTCTTCTTGTCTTCTCGTCTTTTCAGAAAAGTTGACGTTTTCGATTCTGATACGGGATTTGTCGTCGATTAAATCCAACTCGTCTTTTAATTTCTTCGTTAAATAGACTCGAGTTTCTTCGACTTATGAAAATCTTCCGTCTTTAGTCCTTTTCTTCAATAAATCTTCGAATAGGCCCAGTGACTTCAAATCTTTTGCATCTCTTGGACAATAGACTTTATCTTGAGTCTTTTTCCTTGATAAATCCCGTGCAATCCCATGTTTTCTTTAATATTTATCCGGTTAGCTCTGAAAACACAATAAACACAAAAACCACGCATAATTCCAAACAAATGATATTAAATACGTGTTTTGGTCTTGTTTTAGCCCGAATTAAGTGGTAAAAGGATGGGTGTTTACACACCTATCAAATCCCCTACACTTAACCATTGCCATGCCCTCATGCAATGCTTAGTGATAAAGCAATTTTACATTTTTCTTATAATCAATCAACCTTGGCCTTATTCAAACTCTACTAAACAACAATTAAAATACTAAGAGAACTTAAAACTTTAAAACAAACAAAAGGATGGAAATAACTTGTAAAGAAATCAAGGACTTACATTAGGGCTTTGGTGTTGCGAAGATTTATCACCCTCAAGTTTCACGTTCCCCAAACTAAGCTTAAAAACGAGATCATTGTTATTATAAGTTAGTAAATCAAACACTTACACACATGGCTTAATTAAATGCTTAAACTCCCTTATTCCTAGTTGTATCTCTTATATTTTATTTTTGTCTTAGAATGATCATGAAGATGCATTTTTGGACTTATTTCGATAGTTTATTAAGGCTGAAAGCAAAGTAGGACGATTTGATCAATAGTTAGCTAAAGGACAAAATCTCTTAAAACTGCTTCTCGGGATATCAAAAAGTTCATATCTTGGCATAACTTGGTTCACGATTTGAGACCTTTCTCGGGCCGATATTTGACATGTACTTCATACTTCATATCTTCGAAAGACGTTCTTGAGATAATGGTCTTCTCATCATAATAGAGTTTCTTCACTTGGAGACTTTTGAGAGGTTCTCCAACTTTGTTGACCACGACTTCATGATTATTTCTTCAATCTCTATTTGGGATTTTGAGATACAACGATCCGCCTCCTTTTCGGACTTGGATCTATTTATCCTCATACCTTGTTAGGGTCTTTTCGGATAGACTTCTCCATGATCTTTATGGGAGTTGATTGCTTTTCGTCGTGAGTCTTGATCCTTCATATTGACTTTAGGAATAATGCTTTTCACATCACTTTGGATCTTCAGCAATAAAATTGAATCCTCATGCCTTGTTAGGGCCTTTTCGGACTCGCCAATCTTCGCGCCCCGCTTCATAAGTTATGCCTTGGCTATGAACTCTTATCATTACCGAGCAAATTTTAAACGATCTTGGGCTAGAAGCTAAGTAACTTTTCAAATCGTAAGACCTTACTTATTGCAGATAAATTATTTAGCAAGTGATGGGAGAATAGGCAAATAATTACACCAAGTGAGCTTGTGCAAGAATACCGACTTATAATTGACTCTATCATTTCTCGTCCTCCACAATTTAAAATCTCAAGTAATGAGACTCGTGGACACTTAGCCTAATAAACCAATTGAGGTTTACATGGTTAAGGATACTAGCTAGAATAAACTTGGATAAGTCTATTCGGGTTGAGTCAAAATAAACGCAACGGGCCTAATATGTCAAAGATTCCTAAACTAGCTACACCACTTTATTAATATTTTTGACTTTATTGCGGGATATATACATATGAAAGCAACGATAAAAATTTAAAAATTACAACTAAATGGCCAAAGTTAATAAAAAATTTGAAAAATGTTGAAAAATAGGATTTTCCGGTTAAATGAAGGCATTTTCATGGAAAAGTCCACTTAAAACTTCGATAGAAGTCTCCCCTACACTTAAGATAAACATTGTCCTCAATGTTTAAGCATGTGGGAAAAGTCTCCCGTACACTTATGACATTGTGCACGTTGGTTAACTCGAGTTAAGGAAGAGACGACTAAAGTGATCAATTTCAAATGTGAGTATGAAGAAAATTGAATCACGATAGTTAAGAGATAGAACCGGATTTCGGATAACACGGGAGCACGGTTCTTCAAAGATTTCCAAGATTGCAGTTATCCCTGTAAGCACATCACCACACAAACACAAACGACCAAAATAGGTCCTCCCCTACACTTAGGGGGTTAAAGGGATAGATACTCGGGCTGCCTCCCGAGGAGCGCTTGTTTTTGATAACCGAGTCACGAGCCTGACTCGACCCAAATTCAGTTCATGGGGAACGTGGTGAGGGATGGAATCACCTCCTGAGAGGTGTCCTCACCAAAGTACAACTTCACTCGTTGGCCATTCACCTTAAAATTCGGTCCATTAGGTTGAGCGAGCTCAAGAGTACCATATGGAAAAATTTGGGCAATGGTGAATGGGCCGGACCAACGAGATTTCAGCTTGCCCGAAAAGATTTTCAACCGAGAGTTAAAAAGTAAGACTTTGTCTCCAACATGGAACTCTCGGTTTTTGATCTTGGAGTCGTGAATGAGATTAGTTCGTTCCTTATAGATCAAAGAATTTTCATAAGCCTCATTCCGAAGTTCATTCAGCTCATTGAGTTGGATCTTGCGTAGGTCACCGGCTTTGTTGATATCAAAATTATCCCACTTCAAGGCCCAGTAAGCCTTGTGCTCCAACTCAATGGGGAGGTGGCACGCTTTCCCGTACACAAGACGATAAGGCGTACAGCCGATCGGGGTCTTGTAAGCAGTACGGAAAGCCCACAAAGCATCATCAAGTTTATCAGCCCATGCGGCACGATGCTCTCCCACGGTTCTTTCCAAAATTCGCTTCAGTCCTCGGTTGGATATTTCAGCCTGGCCATTAGTTTGTGGGTGGTAGGCTGTGGAAAGACGATGATTTACACCGTACTTAGCCATGACTCGAGCAAATTGGTCATTGCAGAAATGAGTCCCACGATCACTAATAATGGCGCGAGGCACATCGAATCTAGCGAAGAGAGCTTTCAAAAAGTTACAAACCACCCGTGCGTCATTAGTAGGCAAAGCTTTGGCTTCAACCCACTTAGAAACGTAGTCAACGGCTACAAGGATGTATTTGTTTCCTTTAGACGAAGGGAATGGCCCCATAAAGTCGATACCCCAAACATCAAAAATTTCACACTCTTGAATGAAATTCTGAGGCATCTCGTCTTTATGTGTGATTTTGCCTTGCTTTTGGCAAACATCACATCGTTTGACCATATCGTGAGCGTCACGGTATATGGAGGGCCAATAAAATCCCGAATCAAACACTTTCTTTGCGGTGTAGTTGGGACCAAAGTGACCACCGGTGGGTCCTTTGTGGCAAGCATCAAGGATGTCCGACGCTGCCGGTCCATCAACACATCGGCGAATAAGCAGGTCGGCACATTGTTTGAATAGGTAAGGGTCGTCCCAAAAGTAAGTCTTAATGTCGGTGAAGAACTTCTTCTTTTGTTGAGACGTGAACCCTTCCTTGAGAATTCTACCCGCCAAGTAGTTCGCAAAGTCCGCAAACCACGGGGTTTCATTCGGCTTCGAGTTTATAGACATTAAGGTCTCCAAGGGAAAAGAATCATTGATTTCTTTGGTCGGATGATCCCCTTGGTAAGGATCCTCAAGTCTACTGAGATGATCCGCGGCTAGGTTTTCTGCTCCTTTTTTATCGCGGATTTCGATTTCTAATTCCTGGAGCAGCAAAACCCAGCGAAGAAGTCTTGGTTTGGAATCTTGCTTTGTCAACAAGTACTTCAGCGCGGAATGATCAGTGTACACAATGGTGGTGGAAAGGACAAGATAGGGGCGGAATTTTTCAAAAGCATAGACAACAGCTAAAAGCTCTTTTTCGGTTGTCGTATAATGCAATTGTGCCCCAGTCATTGTCTTGCTAGCGTAATGGATCGGTTGGAAGTGTTTGTTCACTCTTTGTCCAAGAACCGCTCCAATAGCAAAATCGCTAGCATCGCACATCAACTCAAAGGGCAACTCCCAATTAGGGGTAACCAAGACGGGTGCCTTAGTTAGCTTATCCTTAAGCGAGTTGAAGGCTTCAAGGCACTCTTTGGAAAAGATAAAAGGAGTATCTTTTTCCAAGAGGTGGGTCATCGGGCGAGCGATTTGAGAAAAATCTTTGATGAATCGACGATAGAAGCCCGCATGACCCAGAAAACTTCTCACACCCTTCACGGTTGAAGGTGGAGGCAGCTTAGCGATAACATCGACTTTAGCACGGTCAACTTCAAGACCGGCTTTCGAGATCTTATGTCCAAGCACGACGCCTTCTTTTACCATAAAATGGCATTTTTCCCAATTCAGAACAAGGCGAGTGTCTTCGCATCGCTTTAGCATACGTTCTAAATTGGCAAGGCAAGCAGAGAAGGAATCCCCGAAGACCGAGAAATCATCCATGAAGACTTCCATGGTTTGTTCAACCATGTCATGGAAGATAGCTAACATACACCTTTGGAAAGTCCCGGGCGCATTACATAAGCCAAAAGGCATTCTTTTGTAAGCGAAAGTGCCATAGGGACAAGTGAATGTAGTCTTCTCTTGATCTTGGGGATCGATGGGTATCTGAAAATAACCCGAGAAACCATCAAGAAAGCAGTAATATTCATTACCGGCTAAGCGTTCAAGCATTTGGTCCATGAAAGGTAGAGGGAAATGATCCTTTCTCGTGGCATCATTGAGTTTGCGGTAGTCTATACAAACTCTCCACCCAGTAACGAGACGAGTGGGAATCAACTCGTTGTGTTCATTGGGAACAACGGTTATTCCTCCCTTCTTGGGCACACAATGAATTGGACTAACCCATGGTGAATCCGAAATAGGGTAAATCATACCCGCATCAAGAAGTTTGATAACCTCCGTTTTGATGACTTCATGTATTTTTGGATTCACCCTTCGTTGGCTTTGAATAGTGGGCTTGAAGTCGTCCTCCATGAGAATTTTGTGTGTGCAGAAGTGAGGATCAATTCCACGAATATCCGAGATTTTCCAAGCAATAGCCTTCTTATGATCCTTCAATACAGCGACGAGGCGAGTCTTCTCTTCATCTTTCAAATCCTTCGCAATGATGACGGGCGACTTTTTGTTGTCGTCAAGGAACACGTACTCGAGATGTGGCGGCAACTCCTTAAGTTCCAAATCCGGAGGATTGTCGACGGGAGGCGTATTCGAAGTCGGAGTCTCGATAGCAATAACAGTGGGAGATGGAGGAGAAGGATTGTCTTCTCTGAGGAGGTTTGCAATGAAACTAAGATCGTCATCCCAATTGGCAGTAGAATCGTCATTTTCTTGCTTCACATCTTCCAAGGTGGCTTCCAAATCTTTCCAAAGGAAATCACTTTCTCCAAAGAGAGATAGTGATGAGTCGATAGAGGAAACGGTCTCAACATTGGGAAGAGAGGTAGGAATGTTTTTACAAGCATCCTTGAAGTGTTCTTCACAAGCCTCATCAAGAACGTCAATACAATTAACACTCTCGGAAGAAGAAGGCTGTTTAGATAACTTTCCCATGTTGAAGACTACTTTATCGTCACCCACTCTCATGATAAGCTCACCGGCTTCAACATCAATGAGAGTGCGACCGGTCCTTAAGAATGGACGACCAACAATGAGTGGCACACGTGGGTCCATCTCGTAGTCGACGACAACAAAATCAGCAGGGAAGGTGAATTTGTCGACTCCTACAATGACGTCTTCGGCTATCCCCACTGGATAAGCAACCGTACGGTTGGCCAATTCCAAAGTCATTTTGGTGGGGACTAGCTCTAGGAGAGATAATTGCTTCCAAACACTTAGAGGCATAAGATTAATACTGGCACCTAGATCGGCTAGGGCCATGCAATTCTCTACTCCCGGGAAGTTGCAAGGGATAAGAAAACGACCCGGATCACCAAGCTTGATTGGCAATTTCCTTAAGAGCACTGCAGAGCAATTCTCATTAAGTTGGGTGTTGGCAATATCGAGGAGCTTTTCCTTGTCGCTCAGAAGATCTTTAAACATTTTGGCATACTTGGGCATGTGAGCGAGAGCCTCAGCGAAGGAGATATTGAAATTCAGTTTTTTGAACATTTTAAGGAAATTCGAAACTTGAATATCATCCTTGCTGTTTTGCTTCTCTTTCCTTAACCTTGAAGGATAAGGTATATTGGAAGAAGAGGAAGGCTTAAGAGGAATAGGATCACTCACAACCACGGGTGGAGGAGGGGTAGAAAGAAGAGGTGGAGAAATTGGGGAAGGAGAAGGATGAGGAATAGGATCAGGTGACTCGTTCTCCTTAGTCACAACCACCGGTGGAGGTATAGGAAGCTCGGGTTCCTTGGTACCTTTACCACTTCGAGTGGTGATTGCTTTCATCTCCCCTCTTGGGTTCGCAACGGTGTTACTCGGAAGAGTACCCGAAGAAGAGGGTTGATTACCATTGAAGAAACTAGCCATCATGTTCCTCAGATCATTAGTTTGGGTATCCAACGTATTTCTCATATCAGCTCTCAAATCATTTCCTTGCTTTACCAAATCAGCCTTCAAATTGCGTACTTCCTCTTGGAGATTTCCCACTATCACATCATTGGTTCTCATGTAGGTTGCAACCTCTTGGTGTAATGCAGTGGTGGCTTGGTTGGGAGGAGCATTGTATGCAGGTGGTTGGTAAGCAGGTTGTTGGTAGACTTGATTGTTACGTGGAGGTGGTTGTTGTTGCTTGTGAGGTGGGATGTATGGTTGTCGAGGTTGTTGTTGTTGTTGAGGTGAGCGGTTAAGGTTTTGTTGTTGGTTTGGGTTGGTAGGAGGGAAACCAGGTTGTGAAAGATAGTTGTTGTTGCGGTAGCTAAGCAAGTTACGGTCACCTTGGGGTTTTGCTTGATAAGCGGGTTGAGGATAGGTGCCATATGCCGCATTCACATTCTCAGCAGGGTAATCTTGGGTGGCGGTACAAGTTGTGTAAGAATGAGGACCACCGCATATCTCACAAGGTTGGCTGACAGCGTTCACTTGAGCGTTTTTGGCGGTGTTGCTGTTGTTGTTGCTGACGGTATGTGTGACAAGCGATTCAAGAAGCGTAGTGATTTTGTCTAATCGCTTGTCGCTGTCATTAGTGCTAGCACTAGCAACATTGGTCCTAACACTCTTGGTTTGCACACGAGATTTGTTCTCAATGATGTCCCAAGCAGCATTGGAAGTCTTAGCTAATAAATTACCCCCTGAGGCACTATTCAGTGAATCTTGGTCATTCATGCTTAAACCATTGTAAAAAGTATTTATTTGATGAACTTTGGTAAAACCATGTTGTGGGCATTTTCTTAAAAGATCTTTAAAGCGATCCCAAGATTCACTGAATGACTCGTCGTACTTTTGTTCAAAGGTTATAATCTCATTCCGCAAAGCGGTAGTACGAGAGGGTGGAAAAAAGTAGTTGATAAACTTTGTTTCCAAATCCGTCCACGAGAGAATACTCTGTGGCGGTTCCTTAGCAAGCCAATGCCGGGCTTGTCCCTCTAAAGAAAAGGGAAAAAGTTGTAACCTTATAACCTCTTGTGGTACACCATTGAGCTTGACCGTGTTGGTGAGTTGTAGAAATCTCTTGATATGGTCATGTGGGTCGTCAATGGGTCGTCCCAAGAATGGTTGAGCGGAGACCATCTGGATAAAGCCTGACTTTAGCTCGAAATTGTTGGCGGCAATTGGTGGTATAACAATTGGATCCGTGTTGCCATCGACATGAGCTTGTAGCAATTCAATCATTGGGCGGTTATCCGGAAGGGGCTCATTGTTGTTATTATTGTTCATGTTGTTGTTGTTGTTATTATTGTTGTTCGGAGGTGGTATGTTATTGTTGTTTTGTACACCAGCCATGTCTAAGTTATCGAGAGGCTCGGGCTCTTGATAAGACGTTGATCGAGTGCGCATACACCTGCAAAAGAACGAACAAAGAAAAACAAAGCAAAAATATTTTTTGTTTTTAATGTTTTTTACTTTTTAGGATTTTTTGAAAATTTTATATTTTTAAGTGTTTTTGAAAAATTTTATGAAAAAGTAACGTTCACGGGGAACGGATCCCAAAATCCAAATTCTCACAAAAAACTTTTGATCTTAACGAGAAGAGCCGGCAGCGGCGCCATTTGATACAGGGTTTTTCGATGGGTTCAAAATATTTCTCGGAATCCTCTCGAATTGATCTCAGTTAAAAGTGGAATGATTTGTTCTTGGTGACAAAAAGTGGATTTGGTTTTCTATTCTACTAAACAGGTAAGTGAATAAAATGATAATGAAGTAAACTTAAAACAAGCAACAAATAAAAGGCAAAACTGGAAAAATACCCTTACAGAAAAATACCCTATGCGGAATGTAACAACATTCGGAAAGTCAACAAGTCTACGCGGAAAAATACCCCTATGCGGAAAGATGGCTTATGGAAAAACTGCTCTATTCGGAAAATTGGCATCTATGCGGAATATGATCTCTATGCGGAATATGATCTCTATGCGGAATATCTATGCGGAAAAAAATAAGCTTATGCGGAAAAACAGGGCTATTCGGAATATATGATATATTCCGAATAAGGAAAAATAAATCAGGCTATGCGGAAAATCAATGCTGTTCGGAATATTCAAAATATTCCGAGTAAGGGAAATGACAACTTTGGCTATGCGGAAAATTATTCCGAGTAAAGGAAATACAAACAACCCTATTCGGAATATCTAGGATTCCGAATAAGGGAGGTATACAATCGTCTATTCGGAAAGTAGAGGAATGAAAGAACAGTAACAGTCGAGTAAAACAGGGGATACGTTTTAAATCCAAAATCAACTCCAATACTTAAAAAGGTTTTACCAAACTAACCAATAATCATTAACATACCATAAGAAACAAATCCCACCAATAAAAACACTAAATCAACAACTTTTTAAGATCAAACTAGAATCAAATAAAAACTTAAGAACTTGCAATAGATGATGATGAAGAACAAGATGAATGAAAAGATGGAATAGATTGATTAATGTAAAAGTAACAAGGTTAATGATTAAGGATTACAAGATTAAAAGAAAAAGATGAAAATCACCAAACTCCCTAATGGAGTTGGTGATGGAACGAACAAAAGCCTGGGAAAGAAAAGTGAACTCACTCCCTAATTGTGTGAAGGGAAAAACTATTTATACTCCTAGTGGTTGGTTGGTGAGTGGGCTTTCTCCCTTTCTTCTTGTCTTCTCGTCTTTTCAGAAAAGTTGACGTTTTCGATTCTGATTCGGGATTTGTCGTCGATTAAATCCAACTCGTCTTTTAATTTCTTCGTTAAATAGACTCGAGTTTCTTCGACTTATGAAAATCTTCCGTCTTTAGTCCTTTTCTTCAATAAATCTTCGAATAGGCCCAGTGACTTCAAATCTTTTGCATCTCTTGGACAATAGACTTTATCTTGAGTCTTTTTCCTTGATAAATCCCGTGCAATCCCATGTTTTCTTTAATATTTATCCGGTTAGCTCTAAAAACACAATAAACACAAAAACCACGCATAATTCCAAACAAATGATATTAAATACGTGTTTTGGTCTTGTTTTAGCCCGAATTAAGTGGTAAAAGGATGGGTGTTTACACACCTATCATCCACGCTAGTCATTGTTGTAATTTACTTAAATTGTACATTATAGTACATAATTTGGTTCATGTTAGTTTCTGTCTTTTGTTGAGTTATTTTATGTACCTGAGGTACAATATTTTTCTTTTGATGTTTAAGTCATGTTCCCTAAGAATCATGTGGTGGTTCGAGTTACTAGGAGTAGGTGGATAGGAGTTGTTTCCACTCTGATGGGCGACATGATTTATAATTAATTATGTTTTCGTTTTGGATTTTGTCTATGCTGTTTTAGCTAGACTATGGATTTCTGTATTCCAAGAGTTTGACTATGTTATTTTATAAGTTGGAGTTTTTGACCTTATTGTTTATGTGGTTATGTGACTGGGTGAGTTGATGGATTTATGTGTTATGTGTTGTATTGATTCTTATAAGTGTCATCATAGGAGGGAGTTCATTGGGGAAAGGGTAATTATATAAGTATGGTGGCCAACATAGTTATCAAGTACATAAACTTCAATGGATTCCTAAGTATGATTGCATGAAAGAGGATTAATACATGCTTGTATAGTAGATGTTGGACGGATTTGAGTATATGTATCCTAATATGCCTATATATGTATGATCCCCTACAATTATCGAATGTATCCTTATGATGGTGGCTAGCTCGCTTCTTTTTAGATATTCAACCTCCGTTGTAGCGTATTCTTCGAGTTTCCTATTTCACGTGTCCGTTTTAAAATGGTGTGTTTGGTTTTAAGTCTATTGAAATAACTTGGGATTTCTTTTGGGATAATGATATCTTTTGTGTTGAGTCTTACATTTCTTTTGGTCGGTATATATTGAAAAAAAAAGACTTGGAAATCTACTATAGAGTTAGTTAGTTGGTTGTATTCGTAAAATAAGGGTAAGGTATAGGAGTCGTGTATACAACAAGATATAACATATGTTTTTTTTATGTAATCAACAAATATTTATTTCAAATTCTAAAAGACTCTCTTAAAAATAAAGCAAAATAAAATTTCTTTCTACTTAAATAGTTCATATAAACCAGTTTAAACGATTTACGTCATTTATAATTATTTAGGTAAAATTATGTTCATAAAAATTTCACATACAATTATTTATTTCATTTAAAAATATTATATTAATCACTAAGATGATTCTTTAGTTTTAAAACAACTAGTATAAAATGTTTTGGTCGTAACTTATTCGTTTTTAAAGCTTTTTGGGTGATTCAAAAGCCGAAAATTAGGTACTCGGAACATAATTTTCAAATATTCAGAATGTATAGTTATGGGAGGTCAGTACCCTGGTCGAAATTATTGTACAAGTGTCAGGTTCAAGGTTGAGTTTTGAATAGTAGTTTTTAAACTTATGATTTGGGATGTTCGGAGTACCTAGTCTTTGAGTTGAGTCTTGAGATCGTATAGAGCGTTGTTTGTAGATTGTTTGAGTCACATAAATGTGGAGAGGTAAAGAAAAATAATCTTTTAGGATAAGTCAATGTCGTGCAAGGTTCAAAAAATATGTCACGGGGCGTAATATGTTTTGGTTCCATTGGGTGTTTCTAGGATTATTTTTCGTTGTCATAGGTTATTTTGAATTGATACATGTTTTGGGTTTGAGTTTTCTTTTGAGTCTCGTGGTTTTTGACATGTTTTAACTTGTAAAACCCGCATGCTTTTACCATGCATAGTACCCTTAGGATCGTACGTACTAGATTAAAACTTTCCTAATATAGCATGATTACGATTACGTGTTAGGAGTTTACGTATTACGTACGTGTTAGAACACGATAAGTATTTACTATGCACGATCACGTAATAATTATTTAACGATAATGAATCACGAACATGCGATCATGAAATCATGAACGTAATTAAAACACGAACTATTATTAATTACGTATATATATTTATTACGAGCGTAATTAAATATATTAGATCACGGTATTTACGTAACGAGAACATTTAAAACACGAACATAAATAATCACAAACGTGTAACTAAATAACGAGACACGGAAAAAGGTACGGGTACCCCAAGTGGGGTCCCTACCCGCGGCCAACAAGGACAAATGGGCCAAGCCCATTTGTCAAATTTACTAAAAGGGGGTTTATTATTTTTACACTACTCAAATAAACTTTACAGAAGATTTTAAGAAAACCTAAAACCTCCTCCTTCCCTTTGTCTCTTTGTGCCGCCACCCTAAAAACACCATACAAGGTGATTTTGATCTTTGATCTTGAAGTTTTGGTGATTGATCGTGTTGGTTCTTCGTCCTCTTGATCCACGAATTCGGTAAAACCTTTTTAAACCTTTTCTTTTGATTTAATCTTTTTATAAATTATGAACATGTGATGTTTTTACAAAAACATAATAATTAATCATGGATCTAACATGTTTTGGTGTTAAATAAAATCAAAAGAGTGTTTTTAAGGGGTGTTTGTTTTGGCCGAAGGCTGCAACCGAACCCGAATGGGTTTCGGTTTGCCAAGCCGACCACCACCAAGACCATATGGTCTTGGTTGGTGCGTGTGGGTCCCACGACAACAAGGAAACAGGGGGTACCCCGAGTTGGTTCGGGGTACGGTGTCGATTTCATGTCCGGTTCATGCTTTTTAGTCTAGATCCGGTTCATGGTGTATGTTAGTTTTTTTATGTTTATGAACTTATGTTAAAATTAAATTAATAAAATGATGTGATTAATTTAATAACATGACTTAGGTTATTTAATTATTAATGATCATGAAATTATTTTAACCTAAGTATTTATATATTTAAGACTTATAATTAATTAATTATTTTAAAACCATGGATATAATTAATTAATTTACATGACTTAGGTTATATTATTAATATATAATAATACATATTTTAACCTAAGTATTTAAATTATTTAATTAAAAACATGTTATACTTTAATTAAATATTTTAACCTATAGTTTAATTTAATTACATGAATTAATTATTAAACTATACATTATATCATATGACTTAGAAAATAATCATGAAAAACACTTAGGCTTATATACTTAGCTTATTTAATCAGCTTATTTCTAATTATGGAAACTTTCTATTTTTAGAAACTTAATTAAATAAGGCAGCTAATCTATTTATAGAAACCTTCTATTTTTAGAAACTTATTTATTTCAGGCAGCTAATCTATTTATGGAAACTTATTTAATTAAGGCAGCTAATCTATTTATGGAAACTCTATTTTTAGAAACTTATCTATTTTAAGCAGTAAATCTATTTTTGGAAACTTTCTATTTTTAGAAACTTTCTATTTTTGGAAACTTTCTATTTTTGGAAACTTTCTATTTTTGGTAACTTTCTATTTTTGGAAACTTTCTATTTTTGGAAACTTTCTATTTTAGGAAACCTTCTATTTTTGGAAAGTTACTTATTATTTCGCAGTAAGTATAATAGCACATGAAATACCAGAAATACTTAATCAGATTAAACAGAATATAAAATTTAACACAGTTTAAGGCTTAAAACAGTAAAACATGGTAAGAACACATAAAATAAGCTAAGACATGACATAAAACCAGCTATGTATTTAGTAAGCAGATACTTATTTATGTACGTATTTATGTAGCACTAGTGATTCAGAAGTAGGATTCCTCGCAGTTCGTCTTTCTCGTTCACTGGACATAAGGCACGGATTCCCGTCCTTTCAGTATGGACATTCTTTCCTTATTAGGATTCCCCGTATGCAGCCAACTGTTTTCCCGTAGTATAAGTTATGAGTTTGATTGCTTATGTTTAATTAAGATTACCTATAGCCATATACATGCATGACCAGTTTCACCTAGTTATGGAGGTATCATAACCATAACATTAGAGGCACTGATGTTATGACTTCACCACGGCGGAGTGATTGCTCGTGGCGTCCCTTCAGCTTTTGGCCATTTATTTATATTTATCATGTGGGGCGTATGGGTGCATCCTAGTTACATGTTTTATTCAGGATTACATGGTGAATGTGGTGTGTGCCTTGCATCCTTCACAAGGAGCTGATCCCTCCTACCCAAAAACCAGTATATTAAATTAGAGGCAGCCCCTCTAATTTGCATGATGAGGTCACCCCTCCAATTATTCATGCACGGTGGATTTTCATGACCTATATTGGCTAATGGTAAAATATGACAAACAGTTTTTATAAGATAAACATAAGACTTTCAAACTATTAAACCAGTTTTATTAAGACTTAACCAGGTTACTCGGGACTTAGTTTTCTTCCGCTGTTATTATGTTATATGCTTATCCTATTCATGCTTTATTGTACATCCGTGCACTGAGCGTATTTCCTCAGCCGTTTTCCTTTTCTATGTTTCCAAAACGGCAGGTACTCAGGGACGCTCGTAGACACTAAGAGTACGTGCATATGGATTGGAAGCTGTCTAGCCTTCTTTACATTATGCATTTCCTTTCTTATGATACTTATGCTTTGGACATTGTTTCGTCCTTTCCTTTATTATACTATATTTGTGTGTGATGAGCTTTACTTTTGGACTACCGATGTCTGATTCCGGTATTTTCCTTTTTATGGTCAAGTAAGGTTTAGACATTTTTCCTTGTATGCTTTGATGACACGCCATAATTACTGTGATATTTCCATTTCCAAAATGGGGTGTTACATAACTCGTGCACATGAAATGTCGTTAGTTATCCATAGTTTTGATTCGTTGGTCGTGTGTGGTGGGTTCCAGATGTAGTTTTGGTTTTGAATTGATTGAGAGCATTGATATAGTCATATGAGAGAATAGTTGGAATGCCCTTTGTGGTGGGGAAAGAGTTAGAAGTTCGTAGAAAGGCGAACTAATGTGGTCATGAGGTCTCTTAAGAGTGCCAAGGGAGATGAATAGATATTTGTATAAAGTATGGATATTGGTACAAGTAACGCATCATAGAGAATGTTGGAAGGGGATGTGATACTTCAAAGATACTTGTGATATTCGTTAGGTATGTAAAATTTTCCGAAAATTTCTTAAGATTTAGTAGGTTTACCTATTATCTTGAAGTAGAACCATGAACAGAGCCAGTAGAAGGAGCAAGAGGAGTTGTAGTTAGTGCCTTTCCGCGAAAATTGTTGATGGAATGATTTTAAAGACACGAGTTGTTAGAAATTGCAAGGAATGCAAGATAAAGATTGAGTTGCCTGGTAGTAAATGTGATGTGAAAGAGGTTGGATGGGTTGATAAGAAGGTGTATCGATCTTTTAGAATGTGTGTAGAATTTCGCGAGTAGAAGAGGTAAAATTTGTTTGTGTTGCTGCCAAGAGAGGATGTAGGGATAATGTTAGGAATGTTGAATGGACGCTTTGGGTTTACAGTTATGCATTTGGCTTCACCAAAGCACTAGTGGTTCTCATGGAGTCAATGAACCGAGTGTGCATGACCGTATATAAACAAGTTGTCATCGGGAGTATCGACGACATCTTGATCTACTCAAAGTCTATGAAGGAGAGTGAGGCGAATAATGTGTTGGTTTTGGAGTGGTTTAGAAAAAGAAATTATACGTGAGATTTTCAAGTGGGAGTTTTAGTATTAAGTTTACCATGATGAGTAGTCAGAGATGATGGCATATCATGGAACCAGCAAGGGGCAAAGTGAAGAAGGATAAGGAAGCATTTTGGAGGCTGAAGAGGTGGATTGGATAATGAGTATATACTGGCATTATCGGAAGGACTGGATGAATTCACGAAGCATGACGATACGTGGAGCAAGGATTTGGATGTGTACAAGGACGACAAAGAAAGGCGATTGCTTATGCGTTGCAGGAACTGTAGATTTAGAAGAACTAGATAAGACTTAGTTAGTAGAGATGGATTGTTAGATCTGCCTAGAATGCTAGAGACATTTAGTGTACGAGACGTAGAGAATGATCTATGCGGATCATGAACGTCTCCAACGAATATTCAGTCCTCTTGATTGAACATTTGGCAAAGGTGATGGGTGGAGTTAAGTGATGAAGGAAAATTGCAAGGCCATGTACCATCTAGGAAAGGTAAGCATAGTTAATGAGACAGGGAATAAGAGGGAGGAAGTGATGCTCAGACAAAATTAGCTATATGGATGACGTGTTAGGAGGGAATAAATGATGGGAAGTAAGCATAGTATACCGTTGATAGACTAATGGTTGGTATGAGCATACCACAAGGATAATGGAGGAAGACGCCTAGAGCATTGGCTTGCGGTTTGGATATAGTTGGAGAATGCATTTTGTTTAGGAAGAATTATTCTACAAAGAGAGTCACTAGTTAGAGGGGCGTATTCCTCACTGATGAGAATTTAGGGAATAAAAGAGGATCGCCTAAATTATTGGCTGAAGATGAGACAGCAGATGGTATGGAAATTAATATTATGGAGAGACAAGCGAGAAGTAGTATAGAGGAAGAATGGCTTGAGGGAGAAAAGGGTTGTCAAGATAGTGTCGTAATATAGAAGGGAAAACCGTTAGGTCTGGTGATAGGAATGTAGTAGAAACTGTTGGATTTAATCCATAGAAGATGAGGTGGATCACCGTTATGGTGGGGTGAAGTTAGAAGCAATCAGCATATTGGACCGGAGTTGGAACGGAAAACTACAAGAGGTGGTGGCGGTGCTTAAGTAGAGGTTGAAAATGGCAAAGGACTGACAAGAGAGCTGTCTGGACAAGAGGCGTAAGCCATTGGGATTTGAGATTAGGGATAAGGTTGTGCTATAGGTTTCACCATGGAAAGAAGTGACGTGGTTTGGGATGAAAGGGAGGTTAACACCTAGAATCGTGGGTCCATTCGAAATCTTCTAAAGGATTGGACCAATGGCTTATAGGTTGGAATTACTGGGAGACTTGAGTAGTATGTGTGATGTATTTCATGTGTTAAACTTGAGTAAATTCTTAGCAAGAACCTACTTGCAAGTACCGTTAGATGATATTAGTATGGATACGAGTCTTCGTTTCAACGAATAGCCGGTAGAGATTTTGGATCGTGAAGCTAAGACGTTGGAAAAATTAATATATCGTAGTTATGGGTATATGGAATTTGAAACGTCGACTAGAGTTCACGTGGGAACGGGAGGAGTTTATGAGGAACAAGTATCCTCAACTATTGTTAATGACGATCCTAAGAAGTAAATCTCGGGACGAGATATCTATTAGGAGGGAGTGATGTGACAACCACGGTTTTGAGGTTCGTCACTTAGTTTTATTTTGGGCATATTTCGTGAAATTATGTGTCTTTATGTGTTTACGTGTTATTTGGTGTGAATAGAGTGTGGTTTGGACATCGTTTTCGGGTACGGGATACCTTGTGAGTGAAACAAAGTGTGATGTTTTTCATGTTCATGAGCTCACAAGGTAGTGACTATGAAATGAGATGGTGTAATTTAGTGGTTTACCTATACGTATATGTATCATAGAAAATCGTATTTTTACGATTTAAGGTTTAGCATTTAGAGGTCTCGGATGAGGTAATTAGTCGCGAGAGTATTTTTCGGGATGGTTTTAAGTCATTTAGGACTTAGTTAATTAGTTTATTTCATATTTCAAGAGTTTTTATAAAACTGTATATTTTACGTCTTTTACAGTATACGCGTAAATTTGACTAGTTTTACGGTTTTGAGGTTTTTGAGGCTTTAGGAGCTGAAATAAACTAAGAAAAATTAAGTTAATAATATTAATACAATTATTAATAATAAAAAGAAAAAAAACGAAATTAAAGGGGTATAGGTCGGTTAAGTGAAAAAAGGAAAAGAAAAAGAGAAAAAGTAAGGAAATTATATATGGCAATTTTACTTGGGTTAGGATTAGTATTTTAACTATATAAAGTGTTAACTAAGATAAAAAAACAAAAATAATCCCTGGAGATCAAAGGGTCGACGTGTTTTTTTGTGTTTTAGGGTTCTTCATAATTTTTTGTGTCTTCCATTATTCTAAAGGTAAAAACCTTAAATATCTTTTCCATTTAATTGTTTTCAATTCATTCTTAATCATTATATAATGGATTTAGGTTAGGGTTTATTATAAAATATGTATTATAATGATATAACAATGATTAGAATAATTAGGGCTTGTAATTAAATAAATTATGGGTAATTAATTAGGTTAGTTTAATTAAATTCGTAATTAAAAACTGGACATAATTTTAGGACATGTTTTGATCATATCTAGAGTTCTACAAACTTTTAATTTTCGAATCTTATATCCCTGAAAAACTAATTGAATTGGCTTTCAAATTCAAGAAAGTAGAATTGAATTGGAGGTCAGGAAGTTGGACAAAAACATGTTACGACAGTCGAAGGTCAAAACAGTTTTGAAATCAGTCGGGTTTAACTTAATGTTTTAAGGTGGTTAGGGTACTTAGGAGTACAATTGGACTCTCAAACAAATATGAGAGTTAGTATATATGTTATATAACATATCTGAAAGAGGGCTAATCAATTGGGATAGTGGAAGACCCTCTGATCATAACAAACTTTTCATATGTTCAAATTCGGTAAAATCGGGACATGCAAAAGTATAAGTTGTATATCGGGGACTTAAAATTTGCTTTGATATTGGGGAAAGGGCTCAGATTTTAGATAAAACATATAAGTTTATGGTATTTTCATGGCAAGGAATGTGGGTTAGGTTTGGTGGGCGTGTGGCTCATAATACGGAGTATGAAAATCGGGACTGTTTTGGGTAAAATGTTAACGGGACAGGTTTTGAACTTAACTAAGTTATGGTCTTATAGAGGGGTGTAATGGGATGCTTATAGCACATACATGAGGTTAAGTTGTAGGAGAACGTTAGATATCCATCATAGATTGATGAGCCATTTTGGTATGTAGTTCATATCTTGATTGTATATGTTTGTGTGTTTAGATTTTTGCTAGAGCACGGATATTTGGAGAAGCTTGAATCAGGTGAGTTTCATAGTCCCATGTCTTTTTATGATTTGACTTCCAGATGGGATGTAAGAGACACTGTTTAGTTTTGTAACTAATGTTGTGAATGTTTTAATGGTTTGTGATGGACTTGTGTGTACACTTATGTGATTAACTGCTATGTGATTCTTGATTGTGTTTATGATTTGGATCGGGGGACACGCACCGTCTCAGTTATTGTGGTTTGACTTGGTACCAAGGGGATTTTGACAAGGCGGGGCCTTAGGATTGGTTCATAGATGTATGGGCGTCTATGGGACCATGGTGTTTGGAAAGGCTTGGAGCCTTGGAATTTGGTTTGGTATGATTAATCTTGAATTATTAGTTTTTAATGCACATTTGTAACACATTGTCCATATATTTTTATTGTTGGTGGTTATTCACAACTTATATTATAACTGATTTGAGGTTGGAGTCTAAACCTATGACTCTAACCAACATTATGTTGACGTGTTTTAGTGTCTCTTTCAGGTGAGAATGTGGTTAAGCATGAGAATAGGAGTGGCTAGCTTTGGAGGCTTAGGATTGCATTTGGAGGAACCCCTTTTCCTCTTAGTCTTTAATTGATGTTTGAATAAGAGATACTTTGTTGACACCTATATGTTTGCTTTGTTTATGTAAATTGTTTGTCTCGGGTAAGCGGTAGGACTGTTACCTACTTACCTAGACTCCTGCATTGTTGAGATATTGTCATGACATTTGTGTCACCATTTTATGACATTTCTTATTTCATTTAGTTATCTCTATAGACACGTCATGTTGTGATTATATCCATACGTCACGCCTCATATTCCGCCATGATGGGGTGTGTGACAACCATGGTTCTGAGGTTCGTCACTTAGACTATAGTTTAGGGTGTTTTGTGTAAATATGTGCTTTTATGTGCTTATGTGTTTATTTTGTGTGTTTGAAGTGAGGTTTGGATATCGTTTATGGGTATATGGTACTCATAAGTAAATCCAGGAACGGTTATTTCATGTTCATGAGCTCACAAATTGGTGACTATGAAATGAAGTGGTGTTATTTTGGTGTTTTACGTATACGTATAAGTATTATAGTAAATCGTATTTTTACGATTTTAGGTTTAGCATTTAGGGATCTCGGATAAGGTAATTAGTCACGGGAGTATTTTTCGGGATGGTTTTAAGTCATTTAGGACTTAGTTATTTAGTTTATTTCATATTTCAAGAGTTTTTATAAAACTATATATTTTACGTCTTTTACGGTATACGCGTAAATTTGACTAGTTTTACGGTTTTGAGGTTTTGGAGAAATTTAAAGGAATTTAAGGTCATGATAATTAATAGTTAATTTACAGGAAATAATATAAAAAATAAAGAAAAAGGCTATTTGGGTCGGTTATGGTCCAATTTGGTGGAAGGGGTTAGAAAATGTGGAAAGTTTTGGTTTTAGCTTTAAATTTGGATTAGGAAAGGTGTTTTAATATAAATTAAGACTGTAACACCCCCAAATTTATACAGTTCAATACAGCGGAAGACTCGTTGGTGTTACGGGATAACACATTACTCACATCATAGACAACGCTTAAAAATCGCGTCGTTTAATAATAAAGCATTTCCATTCATAAATATCAAATTTTACATAGGTCCCAAGTCATTGTATTTTATATAGGTTTTACAAAGAATTTGAATAGAAATTTATTATTTAAGTGCGGGCCATGAATTCTTGTTGTCTTCCCGAGAATTACCTTCAAGTACCTGATATAAAACATGTTAAAAGAAAAGGTCAGCGATAACGCCGAGTAAATTTATAGAGTTTAATGAAAACCATTAATATATCATCGGTATATAGTTATTATCGAAAATCATTTTGTACATATCTTTATAGTAGACTATAAAATATGCCAAAAACATTTTAAACAAATCCTTGTCAAAATCACAATATAGGCTTTCGCCTTCAAAACCATTATACGAACCAATGTCGTAAAAATATCATACAATACGTTTTATAACGTCGTGTAGAGTTAAATAAAAACCGTTATATGAATATGGTTATGTAAAACCAAATCACGAACATAATATCAATAATAAGACCCCATATTGCTAGTCAGGCAATATATCGTAATTCAGTGCATGTAGCAGTAGTTTCGTTATTTGGATTATTATAAGCCGCATGACATTGTTACCTTACTATAACAAACAACGGGTAGGTAGCCCGAAACTCAATTTTCCCATCTAAATTAGCGTGTCGTCACAATAATCACGCTTGTGTAAATCTTCTCATACATAAATTCGCTTACCAATCAATGTGGCACGACGGGGATCAACCGTCAAGGCGCGAACTGGGGTGATCGTCCCCAAATAGTACTATTATATGCATAAGCGTCTACCAAATTCCGGTAGTTCACAATTCATGCTAATGGGACATTTAGTGACATAACCTAACTTTAATAATACATTTCATTTCATTTTATCGGGTCATTTAATCATTCATCGGGTCATACAATCATTCGGGTCCAAATCAATAAACAGACAATCGGGACAACTAGTGTCCTATTTCATAAAAACTAACATGTTATCTCCCTCGCGGGTTTATAAAACATTTCATAAAAACATTTAAAAGAGTGCGAGGCTATGAACTCACGTTGATGTGGGAAGGCGGGTTATCGGCAATTCGGATGTACGGTACGTGCTTCAATCACGGAAACCTAGACAAATAATACTTGTCTTAGACTCTTGTCCAATGACCTTATAAAAATAAAAATTATGTATACATATGTTGATTTGATATATATGTTGATCAAGTGGGTTTATATATTCTCATTTACTCATTTTAGTGTTATGTATTGGTAATTTTCAAGACTAGTTACACTAGTTCAACTTGTTTACATTTTGAGGCCCAATGGGCCCTTTACAAGCCCAATATATTATATTAGCCCAATTATACTTTTATTATCAGTATTATACTTTACATGTTGGGCCCAAATGGGTTAAGCCCAATAAGTAAGTTTATAAGTGTTTTACTAACTAGTCGGGTTTACAGTCCAATAAGGCTACTTTGGCCCGTTAACGTCTATATGTTGTAAAGCTCGGGTTTTATCGGTTTTTACTTGTTATATAAGTTCATATATCAGTATGTGAGTTTATAAAAGTTTATATTAGACGGGTCCGACCGTCTAAGTTTTATTTGACAAAAACGTTAATATTTCGGTTTTAGCCGAAAAGACGTAAAACTTAGTATATAGTTTTTATAACTTGGAGAAACATTTATACTTGTAATTTATATAACATGTCCTATTTTAATATCAATATTTATATAACTCTTTTATTATAATTATTATCCACTAGTGGGTTTTATATATTTATATATTTTATATAAATTTTGAGTGCTTATATTATATATTATTTATACAAAATCAGTCTTAAAAATCTAGTTTTACTAAAATGGTCATATCTAGAGTTCTACATGGAGATAGAACCCCAATTTTTTATCACAGAAACTAAATGATATGTGCTTAATTTTATTTCTTTATAGCTACTGATGAATCAACCTCTAAGTATTTTATAAAATTCGTCCAAAACAGTGTAATCAGATTTGCACTCTAAACTTGTTTTGATCATATCTCACTCATTTTTATGATTCCATTGCATGGCCAACTCTCACATGTGTAAAAGACTCATAGCTTACTGTATATTAATTTATCAAAGCCATTTTATCAGTTTATCATAAGAGTATTCAGTGTTTTATACAGCCTCCTAATTTAGCCATGATTTAACCATTTTTACATGTGATTTTTCCATCTTTTTACCCATGTTTATCAAATATATCAACACCAAATCCCTACATAATATTTTTAATCATCATTCATCATCATATACATATACATAAATAAAGAAATCACAAGATTACATAATCAAAATAACAAGAGGATAGGAAGAAACAATCTCTATACCACCAAAGTGATGAAATAATGAGTTTTTGGATGAACAAGACTTGGTTTTGGGTAAGCAATCTTATGAGATATCAACACCACTTCTAGGATCACCAAGTATTTGTAGACTCCTTGAAAAATCAGCCCTTGATCTTCATTAAATCTCCTTGCTAGTTGTTAAGATCACCTCCAATCAACAAGACATCAAAAGGCTTTCATCTTGTGCAAGTTAAACATATGATTCATGGTTGAATTTTTGATCAAATTGGGTGTTTTGGGTGGAGTATGGGACGAAATAGGAGAGAGGAAGAGAGAAAATGGAGTGGTATTGCATGTATGAATGAGAAAGTGGGAGGAGTTAGATGGTTTTGTGTTAGTTGTGTGGTCTTGGAAGAAACTAAGGACATGTGTCATTGGTTTACACACAAACTTGACACCTATATGGTGTATTGGTTAAGCTTGGATGGTTATAGTTTTACGAAAAATGTTTTTATAAATTATGAATCAACGATACAAAACGAATCTAATAAAAATTGTCTCATCAAAAACGGAGTTCGAAAACGTAAATACGTAATCCTAAGGTTTCCGGTTTAGTCGTAAAGGACATTAAATTATAATCGTAAGTCCTAATTTCTTCTCGTAAACTTGTGAGTTTATGAACCAACATAAATTTAAAATTCCAAAATAATATTCACGGATAAATTTATTTCCTAAAATGTCAGACTGTCACCAAAACGGTGTATGTAAACGTAAGCACGTAACGTAGAATCCTCCGGTTTAGACGTAGTCGATGCTACTTCAAGATGTAAATCCAAATTTCTTCCCAAAAATAAGTGAGTTCATATTATAACATTAAAATAATGTTTTCAAATAAATATTGAGAATAGAATATAAACGATAAATTGACGGATTGTCACAGCATTTACCCCTAAACAGGATCTTTGTCCTCAAAGATCATCTTATCTTACTACTCGCTTCTTATAGAGTTAAAGCCATGTGGGTATTTCCTCCACATTCGGTCTTTTCTCACAAGTGTAATTCATTACAATACGCGAGTTTCATCAAACATAACTACGGGAATAAGATCAGGCTTAATGTTGACTTACTTTCTCTATCCATGATGTTTACGGGTTTTTGATGAATGCAACTTTTCGCCTATCTAAACTTCATTAAGGAATAATCAGATTTTCACTTGATAAACATTTCATCAAGTTAGATATACGAATCATAATTCACGCAGCTCTTGAAGTCCTAGGGTAGATCTAGCTTATATGCCCTTCAAACCAATTTTTACATCATCTCAATGGTCCCATTCAGCGGGGACTTAATTCCCATGATCTTTCAGATCACCTATTCATTTTTCCAAGGTGAAAATTTTTGGCATAACTTCGCTACCCATCCGGCACTTCAAGATCTACAATTCATATTCACATAACCTCCTGCCCACAAATGGCAGTCAATAATCAGATCCTAATTTCAACAATCATTTCAGGTCTCGCGGGTCGGGTATTTTGTAAGGTTAGGTTTGTCGTCATAGAAAACCTTAAACCTAAAAGACATGTCCAACTCACAATGGGTGTATGTCGGGTGTCTTCATCCCAACTCCTGCTTACAGATGTTCTAATATTTAAATCTTAACAAGATTCGATCTCGATCCTAGCACGATAATTATCAATGATAATCTCTCCAAAGGAAAACGATTTTACAGTTTATTACCAAAGGTCAATCATTCAAACATAGAACAACACTTATAGTATTTTGTATCGTTAATT
Organism: Glebionis coronaria; assembly: GCA_025667525.1. Taxonomy (NCBI): domain Eukaryota; kingdom Viridiplantae; phylum Streptophyta; class Magnoliopsida; order Asterales; family Asteraceae; genus Glebionis; species Glebionis coronaria. The sequence continues at coordinate 138,658,933 of CM046880.1, forward strand.
TCCCTCGTCCCTTCGATTTGGGGTGGTACACAGTACTCTCATCAAGATTCGTTCGTAATGACTTCTGAGCAAATCTCTAGAAATTCAATGCGAAGTGAGGATCTTGATAGAGATGATCGATACAGGCACACCATGTTTACACAACTCCTTTAAATACAAAAGAGTCAATTTCTTCATCAAGAATCTATCATTAACAGGAATGATATTACTAGATTTGGTCAGTCTGTCGACGATGACCCAAATCGAATCAAATTCAGATGATGACCTTTGCAATAGCTAGACGTTTACTAATGTATTAGGCAATGTCTGCCTTCATAATTTGCCATTAGTACAACTTCTTCAGATAAAGATACATTTAGTCAGAAATGACAGGAATAGAATACTTAATCTTATGAGATTTCAACATGACTAAATCTCTAAATCTCCATATTTTTAGGCAACCACAAACGGCCTTTTATACATTTAGCTCCATCGGCTCTTATTACTAATGGTTCACATTAGCCGCGAACCCCCTTTTATTATTTAAATTATCCTTCTTACAAGCATTGTTTATTTTTATATTGTTCGGCAATTTATTTTGCACCTTCATTATTAAGGAACATGTCCTAATTGGTTCTTTATCTTTTCTACATAATGTGTCAGTAATTACATTCACCTTCCTCGATGAAATAAATATCATGACCATATTTATTCAGAAATTATTCCTTCATATTTTCTAAATCTTAGTTCTATCTCAACTATTATTTTTATCAGTTTTGCTTGATCCGACGTTTAAAGCGTCGATAATTACTACAAGTAATTTAATAATAAATATTTAATTTTTATGAAACATAAACGCAAAAGGTTTTTAAATTTTCTCAGTTTGTCCAATTATATAAAAATGTTCAAAATAAATTTGAATTTAATTAACACAATTTTTGTTGATTTATCGGAAATAATTAGTAAGATCCGTAAATGTTCGAAAAACCTTCGTTTATTCTTTGGTAAAAAATTTCGTAGTTGAAAAGCAAAAATTGTCGTTTAAAATTTTTAAGTCATGGTTTAACGGTTTCCTCAATCCCTCTTAGGTTGTCTTGAGGTATACACAAACATTTACCCCTAAACATGAGTTTAGTTAAATGTTTTAGTTATAAGGAATGATTCCTTAAAAATCCTTTGTTATAACATTTGTCAAAACGTATTTGCACCTCCTTTTTGGTATAACCCTAAGCATTAATGGCTCTAATTTTTGAAATGTCAATATAGATCCCATTATCTTATTAATCACACGGTCAAATCATGTAAAGGATTAAGCCGGTAATCACATGTTAAATACTCAAGGTACAAGTTTTCACTACTCGGCCGACTCAGGGCATTCTACAAATAATTATTAACTCATTCTTATTCTTATAAATGAACAAATGGTCCTTAATGATCACAAGCATGAATTTATCAAATTACAGCCTACATACGTGATTCACCAAATTTATGGATGCTACATGTGTATTAGTTAATCCAAACGACATCACGTGAAACTCATAATGTTCATTACAAGTACCGGATGTAGTGATTGGAATAGATAATTTTTTTCGCGGACGCGAAATTGATGATAACCATGCCATGGATCAAATTCCTGAATATACGCTAGAACCTTGTAAATGATCGAACAATCTATCATCTTGGGTAGTGGATATAGATTTTAATCGTCAATTTACTTAGTTCACGGTAATTAATAAATATAAGGAATGATAATACCATAGCTCTTCATGATGACGAGCTTGGTAGAATAGAAGTCTTCTCATAAAACTCTCTCAGTTGTAGGGTAATTCTTTTAATGCAGATGGTGCTGACGTACAGTGCACATGCCACAGGTGCAACGCCGGGAATATAATCAATACCAATTTCAATTTGCCTTAATGACAAAAGTCTAGGTAATTTACCAACAAATACCTCCTAAAGTTTCAGATAATAGAAACATCTTTTAGTACATTTACTTTAAATTCTTTCTAGGTTATAATATCTATGACTAATTCACAACCATTCATGGTATAATTTCAAGTCCAAATGCAGGATATGGTCATCCATCAATAATTATTTAGATCACTTTTGATAATCAACATCTTATTATTTAGGGGATTTCTATTCGAGTTCCCATCAATTAAGACAATGTCGTCATGTCATAATCAATCAATCTATTCTACTGGCATTACCAACTTTTCAGTTTTATTGCCGTCGATAAGATGTGAACTTCTCAAAAGACTAATAATAACTCATAATCCTTCACAAATTAAAGGATATATGGAGACACAACTACCATTAAAAGAATAAGGTCAACGCATAATCTACGCGAGAGAATTTCAAATCAGATATAGATGAAAACATTTAACGAATATGAATATATCCCATATTTTCATAATTTGAGTACGCATTCGAAAGCTCCTCGGATCGTTACCCAGTTCATTCAAATGAAACCAAATCAAAAGAAATGATAGGAACGTCGATACATCCAGTCGGGTATCAACACTCGGTAATCAGATACGTTTCCTAAGAATCTCACTATGGGAGAATTGGACAAGAAAGAATTGTCAATTCTCAAATAAGACAATTTTGCACAGATGAGTAAATTCGACTCTGAAGAATAGATGCTACAGGCACATATGTAGGTGTCCCTAACACTATGTCCCTATTTTTCACTTCTTGCAGATCTCATTAAATTTAATCTTTCACAATCTTTAAAGAAATGTAGTGTTTATTAATCAGTTTTATGGTGACTACTAATCAGCCTTGCATGGTCCATTCCAAATTGTATGTAGGCGCGCAACTATATACAATTTCAAGATTAACGATGCAATACTCAGTTCGTCAAAATTTTATCATCATGTTTATAATAAAAACATTTTCATGCTTAATTCTTAAATAAGAATAAAAAATAAATTTACAAAAAATTTTCTTTGTTATGAAACAATTAAGTTTTCCAAGGTGTTTCATAAACAACTTCATTTCGATAACGATCACTTATAAATTTCACTTTGAATAATCCTTATAGTGATGAAAATTCAATTTTTCTCAAGGGATACTGTTTTATCTTATAAAAACAATGAGTGATCTGCAAAAGAGTGATGAAGAGTTGTTCATCAAGAACTAACTACAATATAATAGGAATGAGCTTATCTAAATAATCATGAGGTTCATGACCTCGATGGCACTCAAAAAGAATAATCCACAACGTAACTCAATTCGAGATGAGTACTTGTTCAATGGTTGCATCACTAATGCGAGCATTAGGATGAAGCAATAAAAGATAGATAACATCGATACATGTAGAATTTAGCAATCAAATGTAGTCTTTTAATTAATCACAAACAAGTCTAAATTGTACCGTAACACATTATGTGTCACTATGTCATACAATTCCAAGAACTCATCCTACCAACTGATGTCTCAGTTAAGTTAGGGATTATTTTTAAAAGATACCACAATGAATACTAATCTACAAGAGTCATTAGGTGTCCCACCTATCCCGGAAGATCCATCGGTCCCAATTCAGAAGAAGATTTCTTCAATTTATTTATTGGACAATGGGCATCCTCGTCAATGGTCTAGGAACAATCCTTAACACGAATCAACAATCAATTAAAACCTTATAATTGAATCACATGACTTAACGACTTCCTCTTAACAATTTCATATTGCATACAAGTTAAATTTTACTTTATTCAAATTTCAATCAATCTTATACTTAATGCGATATCCTACCTCATTCTCCAATACTTTCATCCTTATTCTTACACCATGAAAGGGCAATAAAATTTCGATATGAACAACACTCAATTTTCAATCCTATAGCTCCTTCATCAATAGTTATCAAATGAGTCAGTAGTATGAAATGACTCACACATTCAATTAGACTTCTCAGAAAGGTACTTGTGGCATGAGGCTTTTGGGTAATGGTTCTAATGACAGCCTCAAGTGCAAAATTCACCCTTTCGATTTCAATTTAAGAATTAGGTGACAACGAATCAGATGACACCTTTCTAGGTGGTAACATTTTGTCAAACTCCACTCTATAAGGAAAGATCGTCATGGCATCGATATCAGACTTAATCTCGCCAATTCTTCTTTAATATCACCAACAACTATTATCAACATTCCTACGAATATCAACCATTTCGTTGGGATCATAAACATCCACAACTTAGTTTAGATCTAGGATAACTAGAATTCCTACGGGAATAACTTCGATTGATTTACTAGGGGAGTTAGGGTTCCTTGTGACAATCTACGTCGTATAAATAATTTGTATAAGTATTAAAATAATCATCAACAATCATGAAATCAAATTACAACATATATATATAATCCAAGTTATATATACATACATATATATATATATATATATATATATATATATATATATATATATATATATATATATATATATATATATATATATATATATATATATATATATTAAAATAACACTTCTCAGTCTGGCCTTGTCGGTAACTCGGGAATTCTTCGGCACCGTTATAGTCAAAAGATTTTTAGACATTTTTAGAAAAATGTTTATAGTTAAAAGATTTTGAAATGATTTATTCAAAACCTTGATTTTAAAAATCTTTCGTTCTCTATAACGAGAGCTCTGGTACCAAACTGTAACACCCCCAAATTTATACAGTTCAATACAGCGAAAGACTCGTTGGTGTTACGGAATAGCACATTACTCACATCATAGACAACGCTTAAAAATCGCGTCGTTTAATAATAAAGCATTTCCATTCATAAATATCAAATTTTACATAGGTCCCAAGTCATTGTACTTTATACAGGTTTTACAAAGAATTTGAATGGAAATTTATTCTTTAAGTGCGGGCCATGAATTCTTGTTGTCTTCCCGAGAATTACCTTCAAGTACCTGAGATAAAACATGTTAAAAGAAAAGGTCAGCGATAACGCCGAGTGAATTCATAGAGTTTAGTGAAAACCATTAATATATCATCGGTATATAGTTATTATCGAAAATCATTTTGTACATATCTTTATAGTAGACCATAAAATAGGCCAAAAACATTTTATACAAATCCTTGTCAAAATCAAAATATAGGCTTTCGCCTTCAAAACCATTATACGAACCAATGTCGTAAAAATATCATACAATACGTTTTATAACGTAGTGTAGAGTTAAATAAAAACCGTTATATGAATATGGTTATGTAAAACCAAATCACGAACATAATATCAACAATAAGACCCCATATTGCTAGTCAGGCAATATATCGTAATTCAGTGCATGTTGCAGTAGTTTCGTTATTTGGATTATTATAAGCCGCATGACATTGTTACCTTACTATAACAAACAACGGGTAGCTAGCCCAAAACTCAATTTGCCTATCTAAATTAGCGTGTCGTCACAATAATCACGCTTGTGTAAATCTTCTCATACATAAATTCACTTACCAATCAATGTGGCACGACGGGGATCAACCGTCAAGGCGCGAACTGGGGTGATCGTCCCCAAATAGTACTATTATATGCATAAGCGTCTACCATATCCCGGTAGTTCACAATTCATGCTAATGGGACTTTTAGTGACATAACCTAACTTTAATAATCCATTTCATTTCATTTTATCGTGTCATTTAATCATTCATCGGGTCATACAATCATTCGGGTCCAAATCAATAAACAGACAATCGGGACAACTAGTGTCCTATTTCATAAAAACTAACATGTTATCTCCCTCGCGGGTTTATAAAACATTTCATAAAAACATTTAAAAGAGTGCGAGGCTATGAACTCACGTTGATGTGGGAAGGCGGGTTATCGGCAATTCGGATGTACGGTACGTGCTTCAATCACGAAAACCTAGACAAATAATACTTGTCTTAAACTCTTGTCCAATGACCTTATAAAAATAACAATTATGTATACATATGATGATTTTATATATATGATGATCAAGTGGGTTTATATATTCTCATTTACTCATTTTAGTGTTATGTATTGGTAATTTTCAAGACTAGTTACACTAGTTCAACTTGTTTACATTTTGAGGCCCAATGGGCCCTTTACAAGCCCAATATATTATATTAGCCCAATTATACTTTTATTATCAGTATTATACTTTACATGTTGGGCCCAAATGGGTTAAGCCCAATAAGTAAGTTTATAAGTGTTTTACTAACTAGTCGGGTTTATAGTCCAATAAGGCTACTTTGGCCCGTTAACGTCTATATGTTGTAAAGCTCGGTTTTTATCGGTTTTTACTTGTTATATAAGTTCATATATCAGTATGTGAGTTTATAAAATTTTATATTAGACGGGTCCGACCGTCTAAGTTTTATTTGACAAAAACGTTAATCTTTCGGTTTTAGCCGAAAAGACGTAAAACTTAGTATATAGTTTTTATAACTTGGAAAAACATTTATACTTGTAATTTATATAACATGTCCTATTTTAATATCAATATTTATATAACTCTTTTATTATAATTATTATCCACTAGTGGGTTTTATATATTTATATATTTTATATAAATTTTGAGTGCTTATATTATATATTATTTATACAAAATCAGTCCTAAAAATCTAGTTTACTAAAATCGTCATATCTAGGGTTCTACATGGAGATAAAACCCCAAATTTTTATCACAGAACTAAATGATATGTGCTTCATTTTATTCCTTTATAGCTACTGATGAATCAACTTCTAAGTATTTTATAAAATTCGTCCAAAACAGTGTAATCAGATTTGCACTCTAAACTTGTTTTGATCATATCTCACTCATTTTTATGATTCCATTGCATGGCCAACTCTCACATGTGTAAAAGACTCATAGCTTACTGTATATTAATTTATCCAAGCCATTTTATCAGTTTATCATAAGAGTATTCACTGGTTTATACAGCCTCCTAATTTAGCCATGATTTAACCATTTTTACATGTGGTTTTTCCATCTTTTTACCCATGTTTATCAAATCTATCAACACCAAATCCCCACATAATATTTTTAATCATCATTTATCATCATATACATATACATAAATAAATAAATTACAAGATTACATAATCAAAATAACAAGAGGATAGGAAGAAACAATCTCTATACCACCAAAGTGATGAAATGATGAGTTTTTGGATGAACAAGACTTGGTTTTGGGTAACCAATATTATGAGATATCAACACCACTTCTAGGATCACCAAGTATTTGTACACTCCTTGAAAAATCAGCCCTTGATCTTCATGAAATCTCCTTGCTAGTTGTTAAGATCACCTCCAATCAACAAGACATCAAAAGGCTTTCATCTTGTGCAAGTTAAACATATGATTCATGGTTGAATTTTTGATCAAATTGGGTGTTTTGGGTGGAGTATGGGACGAAATAGGAGAGAGGAAGAGAGAAAATGGAGTGGTATTGCATGTATGAATGAGAAAGTGGGAGGAGTTAGATGGTTTTGTGTTAGCTTGGTGGTCTTGGAAGAAACTAAGGACATGTGTCATTGGTTTACACACAAACTTGACACCTATATGGTGTATTGGTTAATCTTGGATGGTTATAGTGGGGGTGGGACAAGTGTCCCACTTGTCTCATCTCCACTAATTTACGGGTACTCCTCGATTCTAGTTTCCTCGATTTACGTGCCCTCCGGTCGTTTTACGAAAAATGTTTTTATAAATTATGAATCAACGATACAAAACGAATCTAATAAAAATTGTCTCATCAAAAACGGAGTTCGAAAACGTAAATACGTAATCCTAAGGTTTCCGGTTTAGTCGTAAAGGACATTAAATTATAATCGTAAGTCCTAATTTCTTCTCGTAAACTTGTGAGTTTATGAACCAACACAAATTTAAAATTCCAAAATAATATTCACGGATAAATTTATTTCCTAAAATGTCAGACTGTCACCAAAACGGTGTATGTAAACGTAAGCACGTAACGTAGAATCCTCCGGTTTAGACGTAGTCGACGCTACTTCAAGATGTAAATCCAAATTTCTTCCCAAAATAAGTGAGTTCATATTATAACATTAAAATAATGTTTTCAAATAAATATAGAGAATAAAATATAAACGATAAATTGACGGATTGTCACAAAGACCCCTAAAGGCCATGAACGACTTATATCAGCTATAGGGTCGAAAATACATCAATGGAGGTTAGGGTTTTCAAGAAAAATCAATCCCTTGAAGATTAGAGGTAAAAATCATGTTCTAATTACGTTTTTATTAAATAAATCATGTTTCTAATTCATGTAAACATCAATTATATTGGATTTAGGGTTAGGGAAAAATAAAAATCTGAGAATTTACGTTATTATAATGATTAGATAAATTAGGGCTTGTGATTAAATAAATTATGAATAATTAATTAGGTTAATTCAATTAAATTCGTAATTAAAAACTGGGCATAATTTTTGGTGATGTGTATAGATCATAAGTTGATTTGGATTGGAAGAGCCTCTTTGTGATAAACTAATCAATATGTAAAATATCGTCATAGGTCATTTGTGTAAGGAATTGGAATTTTTAAGTAGTTTACGGTATGGACTAAAGGGAGTTGATGAACATGATTGGATATGAGTATATCCAGCTAATTGGAAAATGATTGATACAAGTATAGGAGTCGTGTTGCCAACTTGGGTAACTGATTTAGAGGGATGTGGAAAACTCGTTAGCGACGTCTGAGTTTTCATATAATGATAGTTATCATACTAGAAGTCGATGAATGCCATTTGAGGCACTATATGGAAGGATTGGGTGAGTTGTCCTTATGGTGGACTAAAGTTCGTGAAAGAGACTACTAATGTGGAAATGGTGTTTGTGGAAAGGATGAGAGTAAAAAGAGATGACATGTTGAAAAAGAGGAAATCACTAGAGTTTAGTGACAAAGTTATGTAGGAAGTTTCACCAATAGTAACGGGTGGTATATTTAAGAGAAAAAGGAAAAGTTGATGTCGAGTTTTGTCGATCCATTTATGATCTTTTGAAATATTGGACCAGTAGATTATGGGTATAGAATTACCTGGAGAATTGAGTGGTGTACATGATATATGTCATGTATTGAGATTTCGGAAATGTGGTTTGAGAATGATAATTTTCATGTGCGGTTATTATGGATTTGTGTTAAAAAAAAGTCATTTGTGAGATTTATGGGTTGTGAGGTCAATAGTTTGGGAATGATTTTAAATAATGTTGGTTAATATATGTGGTATTTTGAGACTTGAACTAAAGTACACATGGAAATGAGAGGAGTTCATTTAGAAAAAGTATCCTCATGTGATTTGTTGTTTGTGTTTTTGATCCTAAGGTGTGAATCTCGGGACGAGATTTCTATTAGGAGGGAGTTATGTGACAACCATGGTTTTAGGGTTCGTCACTTAGACTATAGTTTACGGTGTTTTGTGCAAATATGTGCTTTTATGTGCTTATGTGTTTATTTTGTGTGTTTGGAGTGAGGTTTGGATATCGTTTATGGGTATATGGTACTCATAAGTAAATCGAGGAACGGTTATTTCATGTTCATGAGCTCACAAATTGGTGACTATGAAATGAAGTGGTGTTATTTTGGTGTTTTACGTATACGTAAAAGTATTATAGTAAATCGTATTTTTACCATTTAAGGTTCAGCATTTAGAGATCTCGGATAAGGTAATTAGTCACGGGAGTATTTTTCGGGATGGTTTTAAGTCATTTAGGACTTAGTTATTTAGTTTATTTCATATTTCAAGAGTTTTTATAAAACTATATATTTTACGTCTTGTTAGGACCATTGGAATAGTTATTTGTAATAGGTAGACTAGGAGGTATGTAGTTCCTCCTGGTCATAGTAGTAGTAGGAGCAAGTCGTGCTCCTGGTCTTAGTTAAAGTCAAACTTTATTATTTAGTTATTATTCTGTTAGGATATGCATGAGATATGTTAGGAAAGGATATGCATATCAGTTTTACACGTTTTGTTTAATGATGTATTAGGGTTTCCTTGTAGTATAAAAGGAACCTTAGGCAGAAGGGTTAGACACACCTTCATAAAACGTAATTCTAGTTATCATTAATATTAGAAATCCTTAGAAAAGGATCAAGTCATTATAGTTATTTTGTTCTTCTTTATAGTATTTTTATTCCGCACTTATATTGTGTATAAAGTCTCTCTGTGAATAGACTTGTGATTACAGAAGTCGTTCACCGTTCCTGACAGGCTGCAAGATCCACATCTAGTGGACCCAACAAGTGGTATCAGAGCCTGGGGGAGTCTTTGTACAAGAAGAATCAGTTTTTCTCGTTACTAACATTTTTGTTTAATCATGTCTACCTCAAGTTCTACTCAAACAGGAGAAGATAGTACTCCTAAAACTCTGCAACCTCAGCAAATCGTTGCTACGGTTTCCAACACAAATGGTAAGTTTCCTCTTCTGAAAAAGGACGAGTATGATAGCTGGGCAATGAAGATGGAATGGTGGATCACCAACACTGATCAAGACATTTGGAAGATCATTCTGAATGGGAAGAGCAGGAAGTTGACTGGAAGGGACAAGAATGGTAATATTACTATTCTTGACCCTAAAACTCATGAAGAAATCACAGCTCTTCAGAAGGAGGTCAAAGCAAAATCTATTTTGCTTCAGTCCCTTCCTGATGATCACATGGGTGACTTCTATCATTTGGATGATGCTAGAGAGATCTGGAATGGAATAAAAGCAAGGTTTGGTGGGAATGAGGAGTCAAAGAAAATGCGAAGATCCATGGTGAGAGATGAATTCACAGAATTCAAGATCTCAGAAACTGAAGGTATCCATCAAGGGTATGACGGGTTCCAAAAGATATTGAGCCAATTGAATCAACTTCGGTCAAAACCTGACGATGGTGATATCAATGCAAGATTTCTTAGAGCCTTACCCTACTCATGGAATCAGGTAGTAATCTCTCTCAAAGCAAAAGGTGGGCTTGACTATCTTAATTTTGATGATTTATTTCATAAGCTCAAAACTTTTGAGCCTCATGTGAGGGGATATTCAAGTGATTCTTTTCCCACTCCTGCTAATTCTGCCTTTGTGAGTTCTATGGGATCCAGTCCCATGTCTTATGCTAGTAGCCCAAGCAATACTGTGTCTTCTCAACATACTTTTCAACATACTTCTACTCCTGAACCAACAGCCAAGTCTGGTAGCATGGTAGAAGCTGTTCTTCACTCTTTTGTTGCTGACGTTGATGCTCAACAGTAACTTGCTTTTGATGACTTCAAACAAGTTGATAAAATTGACCTGGATGAAATGGATCTCAAATGGAAGATGTCCATGCTCACTCTTAGGGTTCACAAGTTTGAGAAGAAAGCCGGACGAAAATTTAATTACAACCCAAGAGAGCCAGCAAGGTTTGATAGAAGCAAGGTTTAATGCTATAACTGCCAGCAGCAAGGTCACTTTGCTAGGGAATGCCCTAACAAGAATGAACAGGAGAAGAGCAGATATTCAGCTTTTAAGATTCAGGAGGTGAAGGATGACAAGAAGGCATTGGTGTCTGTTGACTCTATGGTCAACTGGAATGATCATCAGACTACTACACTAGAAACAGTTGAGCCCTCTACTGACGTGTTTGCAATGATTGCTGGGAATCTATCTGATGTAGAGGAAGCAGAAGAGTTTGCTCTTATGGGCATCTCACCTCAGGTACAACATTGTCCTCTTGGTTGTCATGATAAATATTCAGAATTGTTTTCCCAATATAATGACTTAAATGATCAGAATGATAAGTATTTTTTAGAGGTTCAAGCCTATAAGGCTTCTTTAAAAACATTAGAACAACAAAAGAGGTGGCTTCAAGATACTCAACGTGAGTATGAGGATAAAATTAGGATTATGAACATTGATTTAGAAAACACAACAAATATGCTTAAATACACAGAAAAGGTAAAAGATGACAGTATCAAAGAAAAACAAGAGATGAAAGAAAGATTAGATGCTACACTTTTGAGATTTGAAAAATGGCAAAAGGCACCTAAGAATCTTTCAAAATTAATTAATAGTAGCATGTCTTGTAGGACTAAAAGAGGGTTAGGATTTGATAAATATATTGATTCAGAAGATGTGTTTGATTTATCTTTTTCGAGTGTCTTTGATCCCGACAAAGAGGAAGAGGGAGAACCTAGCTACAATAGGTTTAAACCAGCAGCAGAAATGCACGCTGTCCCTCCACCTCTTACTGGAACTTTCATGCCCACTTCTAGGCATGATGACTTGGATGGATCACAGATGCATGAGTCCCCAAAAAGTTCTACTAATTCTAATGACTTTGTCTCGTGTACTTTCAGTGACAAAGCCAGTGACTCTGCATCAAGTGGTTCAAGTAAAGAGTCGAGACCTACAAGTTCCAAGTCGAATGATCATGCTGCTACTAGTGCTAGGAAGTGTGAAGAGAGAGTTGCTTTTAATTCAACAGTATCTAGTCCTGGTTTATTGAGTCCTAGGAAGATTGGTTCTCCTAGAATTGTGTGTAATAAAGTTAGCAGTATGAAACAATGTCATTCTAATAAAAGGTCGTTTAAAACATGTTTTGTTTGTGGGAGTGCATTTCATTTGATTAAAGATTCTGATTTTTATGACAAACATTCTTCTGTGCATCAAGCATTTCCTGCTCCTGGTCCACCAGGAGTTGTTCCATATTCTACTAGAAGACTAAACCCAAGTGCTCAATCTTTTTCTTCTTCTAGAAGGACCTCTCCATTAGCTTCTGATCATTGGAGAAACATTGGATTAACATCAAATAGACCAACCAGTAACTATTTTCAGAATTTTAATCCAAATTATGCTAATAATTTTGACCACATGTATTTTGGATTGGGAAATTTGGGAACTACTGTTAAGCCCTCAGCAGGTTGTTCTTGGTCAAACAATAACACCAATATGATGAATAGGCAACCAAAGAACAACGGTGGATCTCATCAATCTTCTTGGCTATCCTCTAAAGATCCACAAGGCAGGCTCAAACCTGAGAAGGTTTGGGTCTCCTTAAGACACTAACTTTTGTCTTTTTATTTTCTTGTTGTTGTAGGTTACTCCATACCAAGATCCTACTCTAGGAATGGTTGATAATGGATGCTCTAGGAGCATGACAGGAAATAAAAGTCTTCTATCTAACTTTGTACCATTTCAAGGCGGAAAGGTCTATTTTGGAGGAGGTGAAGGCAGGATCACTAGCAAAGGAACGATTCAGACGCTCAATCTTAATTTTGAGCAGGTCTACTATGTGGAAGCACTTCAACACTTCAAGTTGATATCTGTCTCTCAGATTTGTGACAAGAAGCAGCTTGTCCTCTTTACGGATACTGATGCACTTGTGTTATCCAAAGACTTTAAACTTCCGGATGACTCACAGGTTCTACTCAGAATTCCTAGAAGACACAATCTCTATAGTATCAAGCTGAATGAAGTCAACCCTACTGGTCAACTAGCATGTTTGGTTGCTAAAGCCTCAGAAGATAAAGCCACTCAATGGCACAGAAGGATGGGACATATGAACTTCTAGACCATTCACAAACTAGCAAATATGAACCTGGTCTCTGGTTTACCTCCCAAGTCATTCAGAAATGATATTAATTGTCTTGCATGCAACAAAGGCAAACAACATTAAGCATCCTTCAAGGCCATTACTGCTCTCAGCCTTATAACTGAACCATTGCAGCTACTACACATGGATTTATTTGGTCCTACCTCTATTAGGAGCATTGATCACAAACAATTCTGTCTGGTGGTAACTGATGTATATAGCAGGTTTACGTGGGTTTTCTTCATGGCTGCCAAGAGTGAGACCTACTTAATTCTCAAAGATTTTATTACACTTACAGAGAATCAGCTGTCCAAGAAGGTTAAAGGTATTCGATGTGATAATGGAACCGAATTCAAAAATGCAGACCTCATAGCACTTTGTAATTCTAAAGGCATCAAAAGAGATTATAGTGCAGCAAGAACTCCTCAACAGAATGGCGTGGCAGAAAGAAAGAACAGGACTCTAATAGAAGCAGCAAGAACAATGCTTGCCGATTCCAAGCTTCCAACCATGTTCTGGACAAAAGCTGTTAATACTGCAAGCTATGTTTTGAATAGAGTTTCTATTACAAATCCTCACAAGAAGACTCCCTATGAGCTACTAACAGCCAAAGTACCAAATATTGCTCATTTGAAGCCATTTGGGTGTCCTGTCTCTGAATACTAGTGACTATTTAGGGAAATTTGATGGCAAGGTAGATGAAGGATACATTGTGGGATATTCAGCTCACTCTCGGGCTTATCGTGTCTACAATCTCCAAGCCAAGCGAGTAATTGAAACTATAAATCTCAGGTATTTTGAGGAGAAGTCAAACATCCAAGGCAAGGGTCCTGAATGGTATTTTGATCTTGATTATCTTAGTGATTCATTAGGATATTTTCGTTTCAAAACTAACCATGATGCAGGTCCACAAGTGTTTGCAACTTCTAGTACAGGTGCTCATTCTAGTCTTTCCAACTCAGATGATATTTTTGTTGTTCCATCCTATTCCACCACCGTCTCTCCTACTCCTCCTAGTGATGCAACTCCATTGGATGTGATGGATTCACAAGCAGCTCTTGACACATTACTCAAGCAACAACAAGAAGCTACTACAGCAGCTGCTCAAGGTGGCTTTGAGTTTCCCTTGCATACGTCTGCTGACAAAGCTGCTCCAAGTACTCCAACTGTTACTCCTAGTGCTAGTTCAACACCTATTGGTAGTCCGGCTAGTGATTCTACTTCCCATACTAGATTCTCAAGTCCTTCTGACCTGGGCAACTATCCAAAGAAGTCTTCTACCAAGCTGGATGATATTCATAAGCAACTAATAGATGGCATTTTCAACTCTGCTTCATATGATGATGACTTTGTTGGGGATCTTACTAACTTGGCACCAGAAGTGGAAGTAGCTTCCAATCCAGTGTTGCAGTCACATAAAGATCATCCTACTACTCAAATCATTGGAGATCCTGGTTCTACTGTCAAGACTCGCAGAATGCATAAGAAGGCCACGTCTGATCATCATGCTCTTGTGAGCTATATTGAAGATCAAAAGCGTAATAATCATACGGACTTTCAACATTGTTTGTTTGCTTGTTTTCTTTCACAGGTGGAACCTAGATCAGTCTCTTATGCTCTTGAGGATCAAAGTTGGATGGAGGCTATGCAGGAGGAAATGGAGCAATTCTTGTTTCAGAATGTTTGGATCCTAGTTGACTTGCCGGATGGAAAGACAGCAATTGGTACCAAATGGATTCTCAAAAACAAGAAAGATGCACGGGGTATTATGGTGAGAAATAAGGCGAGGTTGGTTGCACAGGGTCATACACAACTTGAAGGCATTGACTACACTGAAGTTTTTGCTCCTGTTGCTAGGATTGAGGCCATTCGTCTGTTTTTGGCTTTTGCTTCTTATATGGGCTTTACAGTTTTTCAGATGGATGTCAAGAGTGCATTTCTCTATGGCAAGATTGATGAGGAAGTTTATGTCACTCAACCTAAGGGCTTTGTAGATCCACTTAATCCCAAGAAAGTTTACAAGGTGTTCAAAGCTCTTTATGGACTTCATAAGGCTCCAAGAGCTTGGTATGAGCGTCTCTCAACTTTCTTGTTGAAACATGGCTATAGAAGAGGTACCATTGACAAAACACTAATCCTTAAAAGGAATACCAAGGACATTATCCTGGTTCAGGTATATGTGGACGATATTATTTTTGGTTCTACTGAAAAGGAATGGTGTGATGAGTTTGAACAACTGATGAAGGGCGAATTTCAGATGAGTGATATGGGAGAGCTTACATTTTTCCTTGGTCTTCAAGTCAAGCAACAATCGGATGGAATCTTCATAAGTAAAGATAAGTATGTTCATGAGATCCTTCAGAAGTTTGATATGGATCCTCTTAGACCAGCAGCAACACCTTATGAAGTTGCTAAAGTCAAACTCAAGAATGAGCCAGATCCTCCGGTAAATGTTCACATGTACAGGTCTATGATTGGCTCACTCATGTATTTGACTGCATCACGTCCGGATATCATGTTTGCAGTAAGTGCTTGTTCTAGACATCAGGTGGCTCCAACGATTTCTAACTTGAATATAGTCAAGAAGATTTTCAAGTACATCAAGGCTCAACCCAAGATAGGCTTGTGATCATAGAGAATCACCTTTTGTTCTTGAAGCATATAGTGCTAGTGACTATGCAGGTGCTAATAATGACAGAAAATCTACTACTGGTGGTTGTCAGTTTTTGGGTCGAAGACTTATTTCATGGCAATGCAAGAAACAGATGATTGTAGCTACTTCCTCAACAGAAGCTGAATACGTTGCTGCTGCTAGCTGTTGTGGAAAAGTTTTGTGGATCCAAAATCAGATGCTGGATTATGGGTTCAATTTTATGAACACCAAAATTTTCATTGATGATTGTAGTAAAAATACGTCTTTTAGGAAAAAGAACGTAAATAGGGTAAGTATCGAGTGATGATTTTAGGAAAAATCAACACTAATGACCCACAATCAAATAAAATGAGAGATGAAAGATTCGTTTCCCAAGGAGGTATGGTGTTGTGAATTAACTTGTAGTTGTTTGAGATTAATATTAATGAGATGGAATGACGGTTTCGTGAAAATTACACTATGACGTAAAAACGTAAACGTAAAGCCGTAGAAAAACACAAAAATTAAAAATTTATTAAAACTAAAAACAAAATATCAAAAAGGCTAAAAACAAGTCTTAAATAATATAAACAAAGATAAAAATCCAACAAAGATATTTTAAAACCTTTTATTAATTAAATAATTAATTTTAAATGCTAATTAAAGCCCTAAAATTAAATTTAACTAATTCAAAAAGTCTAAAATATGATTTTATTGAATGATCACTTAACTTATATTATTAGAAGACTAAAAAGTAATTTTCTAAAAATTAAAACCTATTAAAGCTATTTTTAAAATTCTAAAAATGATTTAAACTAATTAAAAACTAATTAAACTTAAAATAATTATAAAAATAAATCTAAAAGCTAGAAAATTATTCTAAAAATGGAAATAGTCCTAATTAATGACAAAGAACCTAGGAAAAATGAAAAAGAAGGAAAAATAAAATTTTGAAAAATTAATAATAAAATATTATTAAAATAATACTAAAAAATAAAAGTTTATAAAATTTAAAATAAAAAATCTATAAAAATCCTAAATATTATAACTAAGAGAAAAACACAAATCTAAGCTTCTAAACCTTTTTTATTAATTTTATAAAAATCTTTAAAGTTTATAAAAAACCTTAAAATATTATAAAATTAAAAATAAATGTTTTTGAAACCAAAATAAGATGTAAACCTCAAAAATATATTTTAAAACCTAAAAAGTATTTTTCCTAAAAATAAAAACTATTTTTGGTATTTTTTTATTGCTTTTCTAAAATCCGGGTATTAAATAAATTATAAAAAAAATAATCTAGAAAGTGTAAAAATATGAAACTAATTTTGAAAAATCAACAAACCTAATATTTATCTAAGAAAAATAAAAAGAACCCAAATAGCTTAATAAATAAGCAGGAAATAAGCTCAAAAGCTACGGCTTATGTAATAAGCAACAAGCCAAAAACGGGTTAAGTAAAGTTTGAAACCAAACTTATTAGTCAAAGTCCCCAGGGCGCAGTGGTGATTGTGGTGTGGTGTGAACGTGGTGACCAGGGTTCGAATCCTGAAACCCCCCCCTTTTTGTCACTTAGTTGCGCCGCAACGCTTTTTTCTTGCGCTGCAACTAGTGAAACGATAGCACCTTGATCAGCAGCTCCTTCAGATGCGCCGCAACTAGTAGGTCTTGCGGCGCAACTAACGTGACAGAATGCTTTTGAACACCAAGCAGGTTTGGCTTTTGCCTTGCTTTCTCACAAGTGATTAAAAGGCCAAAGGAGTCGACCTTATGAGCTTATTTGGTGAGGTATTTTAGCAATGGGGGCACCCTTGTGCTCATAGAAGCACAAGGAGTCAAGTAACAAACAAGATTAAAACACTTAGCACTCAAATTCCACAAAACAAGCACACATAGGTTATGCTAGTTGCTGTAATACAGAATACATATTTGGAGGACTTAGCAACTTTTTACATGCACTCTAGTTAACTTCTAAGCTCCAAAATAAGCATACACAATCACAAATGATGCACAAGTAATCAGCAATCCTGGATAACCTTATAACTTAACAGAAAACAAAGGATCAAGCACAAAAATTCAACAAAATTTGGCAGATTAAGGCAATAGCAGATTTTTGACTACCTTTTTCACTTTAAAACCACACCATTTGCTTCCAACTTGCTTCCAAATTAAACCACTACTAACAACTATCTTAACTTAACCTATTACCACCCTTCTAACACCCTATTAAACACTAAATTAAGCACTATCCCCTGCTAAAACGTATTGCCAAACACCCTTTTAAAATTTTGAAAAACGTTTTAACACATCAAATCCTTACAAAACTTGATTAAACTTGTTCCAATATCTCAAAACATGCATAACAACACTTGAGAACACAAATCAAACAACTTAAACTCACAATAGCACAGAATCAAATGAAATCACATGAGCTTGCTATTTTATGAACTTACAAGGGTAAAAAGTGATTTACCTTAGGGTCTTAACCTCCAAGACCCTAGAGGGTGTATAACCCTCCTCCTTACCAGCCCGGGCTGGTGCTGAACTAAATCAACAAACCTTCAACCTGTTTGAACACAAAACAAAGAAAACACACAATAATACTATATAATGTATTTTTCTGATTTCTTTCTTTCTTCTTAAAAACTTTGCAAAACTTTTTCAAACCTTTCTAAAACGTTTCTATTATACTTAAATCACCAATAAACATGAACTCCTAACACAAAAACCTTTTGAGCAGATTTTACCAAAATCTCTCAAAATCTCAAAACCTAAAAGTAACTTTAAACCTCCAAGTTACTTCACCAAATCAAATCATGGAACTCAGTCTCAAGCTTAACAACACACAACTTTTAAAAACAAAAAGGAATTATAATTGATTAAATCAAAATACCAAACTTTTATTTATTAAAAAGGAATTACAAGTTAAAAGCTTGAAACTGGAACAAAGGGGTCATCACAGGTTGATGCCTCCTTTTATAGAGCCTATAGAACATCCTAGAAGCATAAAAACATAAACCCTAATACATAGAAAATCCCAAATGTGCCCTTGAATGATTTTGAGTGCATTTTGTCCTTTCTTGATCTTGAACGTTTATTTTGCTTTGGGAGGAAGCAAATAATCTTGGCCATTCAATTGGGACACGTCATGATGCTTGGGGGCTAAGGAATGATGTGATTGGTGGATTGGGGAATTGGGGGTTTGGTGCACATGAGTGGGATGCAGGTTTTTAGGAGTGGGTTGAGTTTTGGCATGTGTGAATTACTTGTGTGCAAGTTTAATTGGAAATTTACCATGGATAAGTGAGGGTAAATTCTGGGCTTGGTAAAATGGTGAATAGTACTCCCTTTGATCCGAAATTGGGGGAATTACATGTGTTAGGCGCTTTTTTTGTTTTTTGAATGTTTCAGTTGCCACTTTTGGTCCTTATGTTTTGTTATTTTTGGCTTTTAAAGTTTCCTGCCCTAAAACTGGATATCCTTTGTTAATATCTTCCATCAATTGACACTTTTGGCACAAACTTTCCACAAAGGCTATTCAAGGGTACTTTTTGACATTTTTGAATATTTCAAGGGCTGAACTTGGACAATGATGATCTTCAAAGGTCTTCAATGTGTCTTTCACTTCATGAGGGACCATTATTGACAAATTAGAATTGTTGAGGGACTAATTTTGCCATTTCTTCAAAGTTGAAGGACCTTTTTGCAATTTTGACAAACTTAAGGGACCAAACTTGTAATTATCAATATACAAGGGTTTTAAGTGTCATTTCTTCAATGAATGAGGATCAATCTTGTTTTGTCTTCAAGTCTTCAAGGGTATTTGATGAAAATTCCATGATTAGGGCCCGGTTCTTTGTACGGCTTCGTTTCTCGTGTCCGTTTTTCCTTGTATCTTGTGATCTTTTGTCTTTTTCACGATATCCATACCTCAAACACACAAGTAAACAAACACAAGCATATATATGGTATTTTATGACATTTTTATGCATTTAAAGCCCGAAAAGAACGATGAGATCATGTATAAATGCCATCTCATCACTCCCCCATACTAAGCCATTGCCGTGCCCTCACGCAATGCTAGAATAAAGTATCTAAGCATCACCAAAGTTCAATTTTATTAACCTTTATTGAAGAGTAAAAGACTTGCAACATACTACGAGAATGTGTAAAGACATAATGTATGATTTTCATCACCAAAAGGTGACTTTTAGGGTCAAAGAATAGAAACAAGTTAATGTCCCTTAGAGTAAACTTCGTCATCCTTGATTGTCATACATTCCATGCTAAGTGCAAAAACAAGATCATTGTTGGTACAAGTCACAATGCTAACACTACTCATACGTTCAAATTGTGTAATACTTTTTCTCCCCACAATCCTAGTAAAAATACGTCTTTTAGGAAAAAGAACGTAAATAGGGTAAGTATCGAGTGATGATTTTAGGAAAAATCAACACTAATGACCCACAATCAAATAAAATGAGAGATGAAAGATTCGTTTCCCAAGGAGGTATGGTGTTGTGAATTAACTTGTAGTTGTTTGAGATTAATATTAATGAGATGGAATGACGGTTTCGTGAAAATTACACTATGACGTAAAAACGTAAACGTAAAGCCGTAGAAAAACACAAAAATTAAAAATTTATTAAAACTAAAAACAAAATATCAAAAAGGCTAAAAACAAGTCTTAAATAATATAAACAAAGATAAAAATCCAACAAAGATATTTTAAAACCTTTTATTAATTAAATAATTAATTTTAAATGCTAATTAAAGCCCTAAAATTAAATTTAACTAATTCAAAAAGTCTAAAATATGATTTTATTGAATGATCACTTAACTTATATTATTAGAAGACTAAAAAGTAATTTTCTAAAAATTAAAACCTATTAAAGCTATTTTTAAAATTCTAAAAATGATTTAAACTAATTAAAAACTAATTAAACTTAAAATAATTATAAAAATAAATCTAAAAGCTAGAAAATTATTCTAAAAATGGAAATAGTCCTAATTAATGACAAAGAACCTAGGAAAAATGAAAAAGAAGGAAAAATAAAATTTTGAAAAATTAATAATAAAATATTATTAAAATAATACTAAAAAATAAAAGTTTATAAAATTTAAAATAAAAAATCTATAAAAATCCTAAATATTATAACTAAGAGAAAAACACAAATCTAAGCTTCTAAACCTTTTTTATTAATTTTATAAAAATCTTTAAAGTTTATAAAAAACCTTAAAATATTATAAAATTAAAAATAAATGTTTTTGAAACCAAAATAAGATGTAAACCTCAAAAATATATTTTAAAACCTAAAAAGTATTTTTCCTAAAAATAAAAACTATTTTTGGTATTTTTTTATTGCTTTTCTAAAATCCGGGTATTAAATAAATTATAAAAAAAATAATCTAGAAAGTGTAAAAATATGAAACTAATTTTGAAAAATCAACAAACCTAATATTTATCTAAGAAAAATAAAAAGAACCCAAATAGCTTAATAAATAAGCAGGAAATAAGCTCAAAAGCTACGGCTTATGTAATAAGCAACAAGCCAAAAACGGGTTAAGTAAAGTTTGAAACCAAACTTATTAGTCAAAGTCCCCAGGGCGCAGTGGTGAGTGTGGTGTGGTGTGAACGTGGTGACCAGGGTTCGAATCCTGAAACCCCCCCCTTTTTGTCACTTAGTTGCGCCGCAACGCTTGTTTCTTGCGCCGCAACTAGTGAAACGATAGCACCTTGATCAGCAGCTCCTTCAGATGCGCCGCAACTAGTAGGTCTTGCGGCGCAACTAACGTGACAGAATGCTTTTGAACACCAAGCAGGTTTGGCTTTTGCCTTGCTTTCTCACAAGTGATTAAAAGGCCAAAGGAGTCGACCTTATGAGCTTATTTGGTGAGGTATTTTAGCAATGGGGGCACCCTTGTGCTCATAGAAGCACAAGGAGTCAAGTAACAAACAAGATTAAAACACTTAGCACTCAAATTCCACAAAACAAGCACACATAGGTTATGCTAGTTGCTGTAATACAGAATACAGATTTGGAGGACTTAGCAACTTTTTACATGCACTCTAGTTAACTTCTAAGCTCCAAAATAAGCATACACAATCACAAATGATGCACAAGTAATCAGCAATCCTGGATAACCTTATAACTTAACAGAAAACAAAGGATCAAGCACAAAAATTCAACAAAATTTGGCAGATTAAGGCAATAGCAGATTTTTGACTACCTTTTTCACTTTAAAACCACACCATTTGCTTCCAACTTGCTTCCAAATTAAACCACTACTAACAACTATCTTAACTTAACCTATTACCACCCTTCTAACACCCTATTAAACACTAAATTAAGCACTATCCCCTGCTAAAACGTATTGCCAAACACCCTTTTAAAATTTTGAAAAACGTTTTAACACATCAAATCCTTACAAAACTTGATTAAACTTGTTCCAATATCTCAAAACATGCATAACAACACTTGAGAACACAAATCAACTATCTATAACACACTTAATCAATTAATCAAGCAAAATCATGTAACAAGTACTTTTGTGAACTTTTCAAAGAGTAAAAGAGAGTTACCTTAGGACCCCTACATCCAAGGGTCCTAGTGGATGTTGAATCCACCTCCAAACCAGCCCGGGCTGGTGCTGATCCTTGATCAACAACCTTGACACCTGCTTATGACAAATCAAACAAAAAAAATGGATAAAACAAGATATATCAATATTTTGTTTTTATTCTCTTCTTTTTTATAACTCTTCCAAAACCTTTTTAATCTTCTTAAAACGTTTTTAAAACCCTATAACACCAAATGAATCACACTTCTTATCACAAATCCAATGGATCAAATTCTTACCAAAATTTGTCCAAATTTCATAAACTATGAACAACTTTGAAAATCAAAGTTGCTTAACCATAAAACAAAGTGGAACTCAGAATCAATCTCCTCACAACACACAATCTTTTAAAAACAATAAAAAAGGAATTACACTTGAATATTTCAAAAACCAAACTTTTTATTTCTTTAAAAAGGAATTACATGTGAGAGACTAGAAACTGGAACAAAGGGGTCATCACAGGTTGATGCCTCCTTTTATAGAGCCTATAGAACATCCTAGAAGCATAAAAACATAAACCCTAATACATAGAAAATCCCAAATGTGCCCTTGAATGATTTTGAGTGCATTTTGTCCTTTCTTGATCTTGAACGTTTATTTTGCTTTGGGAGGAAGCAAATAATCTTGGCCATTCAATTGGGACACGTCATGATGCTTGGGGGCTAAGGAATGATGTGATTGGTGGATTGGGGAATTGGGGGTTTGGTGCACATGAGTGGGATGCAGGTTTTTAGGAGTGGGAAAGGTTTGTGAGTGTGTGAATTACTTGTGTGCAAGGTTAATTGGTTTTTACCCAAGTAAATATGAAAGTGAAACCTGGGGAGTAAGAATGATGCACAGTAAGTATTTTAATCCGAATTTGGGGGAGAGAACATGTTAGGCGCATTTTTCGTTTGAAAGTTCCAATTGTGACACATTTGGTCCTTATCCTTTCTTTCTTTTGTCCTTTTACTTTAAAAACCCATCAGCGCCTGAATAAGCTTGTATCAACTTCCAAGTTTTGTCATTTTTGGCACAAAACTTTGTAAAAAGTGTTTCAAGGATGATTTTTGCCATTTTGAATATTTTCAAGGCTGATTTTGAACATTGTTGATCTTCCAAGGTCTTCTTTGTATCTTAATCTTCATGAGGGACCATTTTTGGCAATTTGAATTTGTTGAGGGACTAATCTTGCCATTTCTTCAAAGTTGAAGGACCTTTTTGCAATTTTGACAAACTTAAGGGACCAAACTTGTAATTATTAATATACAAGGGTTTTAAGTGTCATTTCTTCATTCATTGAGGATTAATCTTGTTTTGTCTTCAAGTCTTCAAGGGTATTTGATGAAAATTCCATGATTAGGGCCCGGTTCTTTGTACGGCTTCGTTTCTCGTGTCCGTTTTTCCTTGTATCTTGTGATCTTTTGTCTTTTTCACGATATCCATACCTAAAACACACAAGTAAACAAACACAAGCATATATATGGTATTTTATGACATTTTTGTGCATTTAAAGCCCGAAAAGAACGATGAGATCATGTATAAATGCCATCTCATCACTCCCCCATACTAAGCCATTGCCGTGCCCTCACGCAATGCTAGAATAAAGTATCTAAGCATCACCAAAGTTCAATTTTATTAACCTTTATTGAAGAGTAAAAGACTTGCAACATACTACGAGAATGTGTAAAGACATAATGTATGATTTTCATCACCAAAAGGTGACTTTTAGGGTCAAAGAATAGAAACAAGTTAATGTCCCTTAGAGTAAATTTCGTCATCCTTGATTGTCATACATTCCATGCTAAGTGCAAAAACAAGATCATTGTTGGTACAAGTCACAATGCTAACACTACTCATACGTCCAAATTGTGTAATACTTTTTCTCCCCGCAATCCTAGTTATTATAAAAGGAAATGGGTTACTAGCAATTTTTTATCTAATTGTCATGGATCACAAGTGATTCATATTGACTTATTTGAGTAGTTATTAGTCCGAAAGCAAAGTAGCACGATTTGATCAATAGTTAGCCGAAGGACAAAATCTTTTAAAACGGCTTCTCGTGTATCTCCTTAAGTTCATATCTTGGCATAACTCGTTTCACGATTTGAGACCTTTCTCGGACCGATATTTGGCATGTACTTCATACTTCAAATCTTGGGAAGACGTTCTTGAAATTATGGTCTTCTCTTCATATATTTGGAATTTCTTCACTTGACGTTTTTGAGAGATTCTTCATATAGGACCACGACTTCATCATTTTTCTTCAATCTTTACTTTGGATTTTGATATACAACGATCCGCCTCCTTTTCGGACTTGGATATATTTATCCTCATACCTTGTTAGGGTCTTTTTGGATAGACTTTCTCCATTCTTTAGGGGAGTAATTGCTTCTCGTCGTGTGTCTCGATCCTTCATATTGATTTTGGAATAATGATACTTCACATCATCTTTGTATCTTTAGCAAAAATAGAGCTCCTCATGCCTTGTTAGGGCCTTTTTGGATGATCGCCAATCTTCGCGTCCCGTTTCAATAAGTTATGCCTTGGCTATGAACTCTATTCAACCCCGAGCAACTTTTAAACGATCTTGCGCTAGAGGCTAAGTAACCTTTCAAACCGTACGACCTTACTTATTGCAATTATGTTTTATTCCTAATGCATTGATCTTATGGGAAGAAAAAGCCACAATTAAAAACACATGAGTTTTTGAAAGAACATTTTCATGTTCTACGTTTAGCATGATCACTTGTCTAACTCTATCATTTCTCGTTCTTCACTATTTAAAGTCCTCTAATTAAAGAGACTCGTGAATACTTAGCCATGCAAGTCAAAATTAAGCCAAATTTGGATTAGCTTTCATTAAGACTATATCAAATCAAAGTTTTGGGTTTTCAAGCCACCTATAGGATCTTGCACTTTCTTGGACTTTTTCAAGTTTAGAGAATGCGTTTTAAAGTTCCCTTGATAAGTGACTTTCTAGAATCAATTATAGGAACTTGCGAAAAGTTCTTGTTCTTAACCCGAATGAATTAAGACTTTCGCGTTTTAAAGCTCCCTATATAAAAGTCTAGCAAAACTTGAATTGAGCGGGTTAAGGAATGTAAATGGCTCCAAATGCCCATCAAGTCAAAAATTAACTCTTATTCTACCCATCGGAAAATATACATTCGTGTCTTAAAAACACTTATGAAAACTAAGAAAAATTTTAAAATTTGGCCATTTTTAGCCTTATTAGCAAAACAAAACATTGAAAGATGGAACACGTGAGGGCGTAGCAAAGCAAGTACCTATTCACCCCCCCATACTAAAAGTAAACATTGTCCTCAATGTTTCGAGTCTAAAGGTGGAGCACCCCCATACTAGAGACGAAGAATCGAATGCTTAGGATCTAGCATGGAAAGGGTGATCAACAATATATCTAAAGCCGTTTATTAATTATGCTAAAAGATAATTGTTAGAACAATAAAGGATATGTCATGGAATCGTGAAAAACTTCTTCAAACGAACGATGGAGGCTCACGTAAACGAACACGAGAGTCTTCAATCGTAGATGATGATCTAGATAACACAATCACAAACAACCACGAGACAACGAGTTGGAAGGGTACAAGTCCCCTTATTAGTGAACATAAAGCATAAAGATAAGCATGGGATCTCCCCCACGAGGCACCTCGTTTTTGATTACCGAGTCATGAGCTCGACTCGATCCCCTCAAAATGTGAACATTTAGGGAATTCATGGTATGGTCAATTTTTGATGGGGCTTACATGATAAACAAGGCCCAAAAAGCAACCGGTATAAAGGACTAAGTCCTTAAATGATGCAAAATACCGGGGTCGAAAATGGCGTTCTCGTTTCCATTGGAAAAACAAATTAACACCACTTGAACATGTGCCATAAACTCAAAGAGTTTGAAGAAAATAGATGAGAAGTAGAAGGGTGAGACAATTGGTAAGACAAACGTTTGAGCTACTCGAGGTAGACTCGCACCAAGCAAATAGATATAGTTTCCATTTATTGCATCGGTGGAAGACCGAGATTTCCCTTTACATGAAATTCCGGGATCGAATATCTCGTCCTCGGTGGACAAGGATGAGGGAACATAAGGGGCTTCCCCCATACTAGAACCACACAAAACATCGTCAAAAGGAGTAGACGAGTTTGTAGCACTCAAAACACGTGGTGATGACGGAGTTAGATTTGTAGAAAAATCAATTAAATTACATTTAAGATCTTTTCCTTTTTTATCTTTTAAACTCTCCTTATGAAAACCCTTGTTGATTATGTCGAAAATATTCGGTGTTTCTAAGACGATGTTAGTCACACTAAAAATTCTCACATTTTGAAACCGTTTTGGTTTTGGTGGTGGCAAGTTCTCAAAACGTTTATCGACGAAGAAAACCTCCCCATCGGGGTCCATATATTCATCATCCGAAAGATCTTCCGTAGAAACCGGCAACTTATCAATACTTTTCAAGAATGAATGTTCGAGATGAGGCGAAGAATTTTTCGATTCAAGTATTGATGGTTTCTTCTTTGTAGGCTTAGCACTCATAACCTCCACCGGCGGAGGAAATGGTAAATTGTTTTTGGCGACATTCCCTAAAACTCTTGGTGAAAATTCTTTGCAAATGACATTGGTCGAGTCACCATGGTTTAAAGTTGCAATAGAATATACATGAGAAAGATTGGAGTTTTGTGTTGCATTGATGACAAGTTCTTCTTCATTGAAACGAAGGGTGATTTTACGAGCATGAACATCGATAAGTGCTCTTGATGTATCCAAAAATGAACGACCCAAAATGAGAGGAACTTTTCGATCGATGGGAATGTCAACAACGATAAAGTCAACGGGATAGTAAAACTTTCCGACTTTAACGAAAACGTCCTCGGCTACTCCACATGCCAAAATCGTAGAATGATCGGCCATCTCGATGGACATGTTCGAAGGAATGAGAGCCGGAAGCGAAAGCGATTTGAAAATCTCGAGAGGCATTAAATTAATACTAGCACCAAGATCGGCCAAGGCGTAGCATTCCTCCATATCTTGTATAGCACACGGAATCAAAAATTTACCGGGATCACCGACTTTTTGTGGTATGCGGCTTAGAAAAACCGATGAACAACTAGACGATTGTTGTAACTTCTCTTTGTTGTTTAGCATACTTTTGAAGTTTGCGGCGAATCGAGGCATCATGATTAAAGCATCGGCAAAACTTATATTAAAATGCAAATCACGAAACATTTTCATAAATAGCTCAAATTGATAATTGTTCCTTTCTTGTGCTTTCTCTTTGTTTCGTCTCGATGGGTAGGGTAAAGGTGGTGTGGGTTGGTCATTAGGCAACGGCCTTGGAATCTCGGGTTCCACAATTGGTATTGGTGTAACCGTAGGTGTGGTTTGAGCGGTACTTCGTGGGATTGTAATGTGCTCCTTTTCGACCATCACCTCGGGTTCTTTCTCGATTTCCTTCTCCGTAGAAGTACTCGGACGAGAGATTGGTTCCTTGAAAGTTTTACCACTTCGTGTAGTAATAACCTTCATTTCTCCCTTCGGGTTTGCAATGGTATCACTAGGAAGACCACCCGAAGAAGAGGGCTTACACATGATAGCTTCAAACATCTTAGCCATACGGTCCTCAAATTTTGATTGCCTAGCATCCGCTTTAGATAACTCTTGCTTAATCTCATGTTGTCCTAATTCCATCTTTTGTTGGTTTTGTTGAAGACGTTGGACATTTCCTTCCATTTTATTAGCATGAGTTTTAAGTTCATTAGCAAGTTCATTTTTAAGCTCGTTTTTCAACTCGGACCTTAAGCTAATCATCTCACGTTGCATATTATCAAATTTTGCATCATTTGCTTTAGCATAATCTAAAAATTCTCCTTGAAAATTTTTCGTGTGAGCATTTTGAAAACCTTGTGTAGTATTTTGAAAATCACGGTTTTGGTTTTGATTTGAGATTTGTCCATTCCCACTTTGATAATTCCCTTTGTTGTAATTGCGTGTGTTGCCTTGGTAATTACCTTGGTTGTTGTTTCGATAATTGTTAACATTTTGATTTGGTGGAGCTTGATTTTGGCGGGAACCTTGGCCGTTTTGGTTGTAAGTTCCCGTTGCTACATAAGCACTCGAAGTGTTACCATCCGCGGTAATGCACTCGGATAAATCATGAGCTCCTCCACACGATAAACAACTCTTAGCAACCGCTTTAACCGAAGCGGAATTGGAAGCTTCTTGAGCCTTCCAATGGGACATTAGATTAGCAAATCTATCAAAAAACCGATTCTCCTCATTAGCTTCATCATGTAAGGCGTTAATGCTACGAGACGATTGTGACGATGATGACGAACCCATATTGGCAACACTCGGTGTGTTACGAGGGCTATAAACCTTAGATCGATTTTCAATGATTTGTAAAGCCTCATTTGTCGTCTTACACAAAAAATTACCACCCGCGGCGGCATTCAAATAATCTCGTTCATGATCATTAAGCCCATTATAAAAGGTATCAATTTGATGCAATTCCGAAAAATCATGATGAGGACATTCATGTAACATCTCCTTAAATCGTTCCCATGCCATAGAAAAACTTTCATTGTTTCGTTGCACAAATCGTGAAATCTCATTTTTTAAGTGTGTTGTTTTCGATGGTGGAAAAAACTTGTTCACAAACTTAGAAACGAGATCGGCCCATGTCAAAATCGAATTTGGCGGTTCTTTCTCGAGCCAAATTTTTGCGGGTCCATCCAACGAATATGGAAACAACATCATCTTAATGGCGTCATGCGGAACATCTTTGAATTTGCTAGTGGCGGTGAGACGGTTGAAATTCCTAATATGGTAATGCGGGTTGTCTTTCTCATGACCTCGAAATTTGTTTGCTTGTAGCATCGACATTAAACCCGTCTTAATTTCGAAATTCTCCGCAAGGATGGCGGGAATAACAATGGCCTCTCCAAAACCCTCGGTGGGTGCTTGTAGCAACTCCATCATAGTACGATTAGCCATTACGACTTCTTGTTCTATAATAGGTTCAACAATTGGAGGTTCTTCGACAATCAACGATCCTTGATTTGCTTGCTTTTGGAGACGTTTACGAGCTCGTTTAGCTTGATTACGAGTGATCATAAACTTCACGAAGAATGGGAGGTGAGCAAAGAAGATTCTTTTTGGTCGTTTTGTGGATTTTCAATTTTTTTGTGTTTTTGATGATATTTAATTTTTTTGGATTTTGGTGTATCTTCGTAGACAACAATCTACAAAATCTCTCCTCGAATCAAACTCTTGATTAAAGAAGCCTCAAAGGAATGAAAACGATCACGTGGAGTGAACGCCTTCGAATGACTTTAGAACTTTGGTGAAAACCAAATTGTTCACGAGGGTTTAATCACAAAGAAAACCAAGCAAATATAGTATACGTATTAATACTTTGGGCGGCAAAACCCTCGATTAGCCTTCAATCTCAAAATACTCACAAGCAAGCGGGGAAACGAGGCGGCGCGAAGCACTTAAGAGCCTTTTTCCTTAGGGTATATTTTATAATACCCGCCTTATACCCACCTTATAGTTCGTATCTTTCAAAATCGAGCTTCACGAAAGTATTTATCTATTTTTGCCTTTTCTTTTTGTTTGAGATTCGAATACAATGATCGAGTGATGAAATCCCGAATCAAGGTTGTGTTTTCACACTTTTGGAGATATTGTATTTTGGTTGTGATACTTAATACAATATATTAATAATATTCACAAAGAAAAACCGAGAAAACCGATAATACGTGTTAAGGGAGTTCCACTTAACACAAATACTATTTATGGATAATATCAAAAACAAAATTTTCCAAATTAAATCACGACACACCTCCCCGGCAGCGGCGCCAAAATGATTGTAGTAAAAATACGTCTTTTAGGAAAAAGAACGTAAATAGGGTAAGTATCGAGTGATGATTTTAGGAAAAATCAACACTAATGACCCACAATCAAATAAAATGAGAGATGAAAGATTCGTTTCCCAAGGAGGTATGGTGTTGTGAATTAACTTGTAGTTGTTTGAGATTAATATTAATGAGATGGAATGACGGTTTCGTGAAAATTACACTATGACGTAAAAACGTAAACGTAAAGCCGTAGAAAAACACAAAAATTAAAAATTTATTAAAACTAAAAACAAAATATCAAAAAGGCTAAAAACAAGTCTTAAATAATATAAACAAAGATAAAAATCCAACAAAGATATTTTAAAACCTTTTATTAATTAAATAATTAATTTTAAATGCTAATTAAAGCCCTAAAATTAAATTTAACTAATTCAAAAAGTCTAAAATATGATTTTATTGAATGATCACTTAACTTATATTATTAGAAGACTAAAAAGTAATTTTCTAAAAATTAAAACCTATTAAAGCTATTTTTAAAATTCTAAAAATGATTTAAACTAATTAAAAACTAATTAAACTTAAAATAATTATAAAAATAAATCTAAAAGCTAGAAAATTATTCTAAAAATGGAAATAGTCCTAATTAATGACAAAGAACCTAGGAAAAATGAAAAAGAAGGAAAAATAAAATTTTGAAAAATTAATAATAAAATATTATTAAAATAATACTAAAAAATAAAAGTTTATAAAATTTAAAATAAAAAATCTATAAAAATCCTAAATATTATAACTAAGAGAAAAACACAAATCTAAGCTTCTAAACCTTTTTTATTAATTTTATAAAAATCTTTAAAGTTTATAAAAAACCTTAAAATATTATAAAATTAAAAATAAATGTTTTTGAAACCAAAATAAGATGTAAACCTCAAAAATATATTTTAAAACCTAAAAAGTATTTTTCCTAAAAATAAAAACTATTTTTGGTATTTTTTTATTGCTTTTCTAAAATCCGGGTATTAAATAAATTATAAAAAAAATAATCTAGAAAGTGTAAAAATATGAAACTAATTTTGAAAAATCAACAAACCTAATATTTATCTAAGAAAAATAAAAAGAACCCAAATAGCTTAATAAATAAGCAGGAAATAAGCTCAAAAGCTACGGCTTATGTAATAAGCAACAAGCCAAAAACGGGTTAAGTAAAGTTTGAAACCAAACTTATTAGTCAAAGTCCCCAGGGCGCAGTGGTGAGTGTGGTGTGGTGTGAACGTGGTGACCAGGGTTCGAATCCTGAAACCCCCCCCTTTTTGTCACTTAGTTGCGCCGCAACGCTTGTTTCTTGCGCCGCAACTAGTGAAACGATAGCACCTTGATCAGCAGCTCCTTCAGATGCGCCGCAACTAGTAGGTCTTGCGGCGCAACTAACGTGACAGAATGCTTTTGAACACCAAGCAGGTTTGGCTTTTGCCTTGCTTTCTCACAAGTGATTAAAAGGCCAAAGGAGTCGACCTTATGAGCTTATTTGGTGAGGTATTTTAGCAATGGGGGCACCCTTGTGCTCATAGAAGCACAAGGAGTCAAGTAACAAACAAGATTAAAACACTTAGCACTCAAATTCCACAAAACAAGCACACATAGGTTATGCTAGTTGCTGTAATACAGAATACAGATTTGGAGGACTTAGCAACTTTTTACATGCACTCTAGTTAACTTCTAAGCTCCAAAATAAGCATACACAATCACAAATGATGCACAAGTAATCAGCAATCCTGGATAACCTTATAACTTAACAGAAAACAAAGGATCAAGCACAAAAATTCAACAAAATTTGGCAGATTAAGGCAATAGCAGATTTTTGACTACCTTTTTCACTTTAAAACCACACCATTTGCTTCCAACTTGCTTCCAAATTAAACCACTACTAACAACTATCTTAACTTAACCTATTACCACCCTTCTAACACCCTATTAAACACTAAATTAAGCACTATCCCCTGCTAAAACGTATTGCCAAACACCCTTTTAAAATTTTGAAAAACGTTTTAACACATCAAATCCTTACAAAACTTGATTAAACTTGTTCCAATATCTCAAAACATGCATAACAACACTTGAGAACACAAATCAACTATCTATAACACACTTAATCAATTAATCAAGCAAAATCATGTAACAAGTACTTTTGTGAACTTTTCAAAGAGTAAAAGAGAGTTACCTTAGGACCCCTACATCCAAGGGTCCTAGTGGATGTTGAATCCACCTCCAAACCAGCCCGGGCTGGTGCTGATCCTTGATCAACAACCTTGACACCTGCTTATGACAAATCAAACAAAAAAAATGGATAAAACAAGATATATCAATATTTTGTTTTTATTCTCTTCTTTTTTATAACTCTTCCAAAACCTTTTTAATCTTCTTAAAACGTTTTTAAAACCCTATAACACCAAATGAATCACACTTCTTATCACAAATCCAATGGATCAAATTCTTACCAAAATTTGTCCAAATTTCATAAACTATGAACAACTTTGAAAATCAAAGTTGCTTAACCATAAAACAAAGTGGAACTCAAAATCAATCTCCTCACAACACACAATCTTTTAAAAACAATAAAAAAGGAATTACACTTGAATATTTCAAAAACCAAACTTTTTATTTCTTTAAAAAGGAATTACATGTGAGAGACTAGAAACTGGAACAAAGGGGTCATCACAGGTTGATGCCTCCTTTTATAGAGCCTATAGAACATCCTAGAAGCATAAAAACATAAACCCTAATACATAGAAAATCCCAAATGTGCCCTTGAATGATTTTGAGTGCATTTTGTCCTTTCTTGATCTTGAACGTTTATTTTGCTTTGGGAGGAAGCAAATAATCTTGGCCATTCAATTGGGACACGTCATGATGCTTGGGGGCTAAGGAATGATGTGATTGGTGGATTGGGGAATTGGGGGTTTGGTGCACATGAGTGGGATGCAGGTTTTTAGGAGTGGGAAAGGTTTGTGAGTGTGTGAATTACTTGTGTGCAAGGTTAATTGGTTTTTACCCAAGTAAATATGAAAGTGAAACCTGGGGAGTAAGAATGATGCACAGTAAGTATTTTAATCCGAATTTGGGGGAGAGAACATGTTAGGCGCATTTTTCGTTTGAAAGTTCCAATTGTGACACATTTGGTCCTTATCCTTTCTTTCTTTTGTCCTTTTACTTTAAAAACCCATCAGCGCCTGAATAAGCTTGTATCAACTTCCAAGTTTTGTCATTTTTGGCATAAAACTTTGTAAAAAGTGTTTCAAGGATGATTTTTGCCATTTTGAATATTTTCAAGGCTGATTTTGAACATTGTTGATCTTCCAAGGTCTTCTTTGTATCTTAATCTTCATGAGGGACCATTTTTGGCAATTTGAATTTGTTGAGGGACTAATCTTGCCATTTCTTCAAAGTTGAAGGACCTTTTTGCAATTTTGACAAACTTAAGGGACCAAACTTGTAATTATTAATATACAAGGGTTTTAAGTGTCATTTCTTCATTCATTGAGGATTAATCTTGTTTTGTCTTCAAGTCTTCAAGGGTATTTGATGAAAATTCCATGATTAGGGCCCGGTTCTTTGTACGGCTTCGTTTCTCGTGTCCGTTTTTCCTTGTATCTTGTGATCTTTTGTCTTTTTCACGATATCCATACCTAAAACACATAAGTAAACAAACACAAGCATATATATGGTATTTTATGACATTTTTGTGCATTTAAAGCCCGAAAAGAACGATGAGATCATGTATAAATGCCATCTCATCAATTGACAACCAAAGCACTATCTGCATTGTGAAGAATCCTGTTTTTCATCAACGTACAAAACATATTGAAATTCGGCACCATTTTATACGGGATGCCAATGAGAAGAAGTTAATACAGGTTCTTAAGGTTCAT
The DNA here is from genome assembly GCA_025667525.1 of Glebionis coronaria. Lineage (NCBI taxonomy): Eukaryota > Viridiplantae > Streptophyta > Magnoliopsida > Asterales > Asteraceae > Glebionis > Glebionis coronaria. The sequence continues at coordinate 138,693,488 of CM046880.1, forward strand.
ACGGATGATAATGTTGCTGATCTGTTGACTAAAGCCTTTGATGGTCCTCGGTTCACCCACTTGGTGGTTCACATTGGAATGGTCAATCCTTGAGACCTAGGATTGAGGGGAGGCTAAGCCTAAGGGGAGGCTTAGTGTACATATTTACTTGCACAGATTAACATATTGGTAGATTTTAACAACATATTGAATGGGTTCTTGTGGTGTGTGTTACTCCTAGTGGAGGATTTTGCTCACTTCTGGTGGTTGTCTTCCTTAATGGTTGGCTTCTAGTCATTTATGGTTGGCTTCTAGTGGATAATAATCCTTCTTTATCAAGTGCTGGTTGGCTTCTAGTCTTGGTTTGGGTCACTGTTCACTTCATTGACTTTTGTTGACCACATTATTCTTCTAGTGTTGACCGTTATGCGTTTTGACTTTTAGTCAACGCACGCAAATTCTGGTATATATCCTCTTATGTAACTTTGGTAAATTGGGATTTGCAAATAATGTTATAAGGGGCAAGTGGTTACTTTGCATTAACTACCTAATTTGAAAGGGAAACCCACATTATTAGGGGTCAATGAACAGTTACTAGACCATTATTTATGGTCAATTAACCCCCTTGACTCATTCATCACAATCATAACACACACACACACGCTCCTACTCTCTCAAACCCTAACAAATCATCTTCCATTACTTCTGATCAACATCAATGGCTGCTTTGGTCTACCAACCGCTCACAATAAGGTCGCTTATCTAGGAGATGGTCCTAAACGTGATGACTTCACGGACATTCTAAAATTTATTGAGGCTTCTAACCTCAGGTATGCTTTTACTGTGTGCCCCATTGTTTATGATAGTGTGATTCGTCAGTTTTGGGGTTCTGCTACACTTGTGGCTGTGGTTGGTCGTCCACGTGAACTCTATGCTACCATTGATGGACGTTCTTATGTGGTTACTGAAGCTTATATTAGGAGTTCACTTCATCTTCAAGATGAAGGTGGTGTTGTTTCCATCCCCAATGCTGAGGTTTTGGAGGGGATGGCTGCTATTGGGTATAATCATGGGGGGAAGTTTAACTTCCAAAATAATAGGTTTTCCCCTAGTGGAAGCTTCTAGTACACTTTTTGATTCATTGTTTAAGCCCCAAGTCTGGGAGTTGGGATGCTTTTCCCACTCCTTTGGCTACTGGTCTGATCTGCATAGCATAGGGTAGGGTGTTTAATTTCTCTCGCTATTTGTTTGATGGGATGGTTAGCAATCTGTCTAGTACCGGTTCTAGGAAGAAAATTTTAATGTATCCTAGGTTTTTACAACAGATACTTGTGTGTTTACCTCGTGATAGGGAGGAGTATGAGACCCCTAAGCTTACTGCTAAAGTGTACTATAATATGGCTCATGGGTTTAGAGGAGAGTGGAGGCCCCTTACTGATGCAATGTTAGGCCTTGCCCAAGGTCCTCCTGATGTTGTTCCTCCGGCTTTCCAAGCCGAGGAGGAACATCCATTAGGTGATGACCCGATGGAGGAGGAGCATCATGCTGGTGGTGCACCAAATGTGGTTGTGGAAGAGCCGGTTGAGAAGGTGGTGGTTGAAAGGCCATCCACTTCCAAGGCTGCCCCCTCTTCGATGCCACATTCGTCTCCATTTGTGGATACTCCCCCTCCTAGTCCTATCCCTCACTCTTCTGATAAGCCTTCTGGTTCTCGTGCTCATGATGATGACCCCTTTATTGCTTCTGGTTCCAATGAAGCCTTCCCAGACCCAAGACCTCTTTGTGGGAAAGCAGAGGAGCCTACTACACTTACTTCTTTGCTTGATCTAATGCACAGGTACCATGAAAGGATTCTTTCTTTGGTGGCGAATTTGAATCAACATCGTAAACTTACCAGGGAATTTGTTCTTCCCTTGGCTGCCTGGATTAAAGCTTTGGAGAAACAGCAGAGGCGAAGAACGAAGCATGTGGTTCAGTCTGATTCTGATGAGGAGGTTGAAGATCTTGTGGAGGATGGCTTGAATTTGTTAGCGAAGGCTGCGTTTGCTGATAAGTCATATGGTGATCTGCCGATTCCTCCTACTTCATCAAGCATCCCTCCTACTGCTGCTCCACCAAAGGAAGATGTTGCTGGTCCTACTGTTAGTCCAACTGCTGGCTCATCTCATGATCCTAAGGGGAAAGCCCCTACGACTGCTGCTCCCTCACCCCCTCGCAAGCGTACTCGCAGACAACTTGAGGAGGATAGGTTGGGTGAGGAGGCTGCATACAGAATGCAAGCGGAGATTGACCTAGCTGCTCGGGCTGAGGAGGAAGCTCTTTAGAAGCAGAGACATGAACAGTTGCAGCATGATGCTATGCATTGGGACGATAACGAGTGGATGCGGGTGCTCACTATTCTTACCTCGGATTATTCGCAATTTACTGATCTCTTGGGTTCTGATGTGAATGGGCAGAATTGTATTCCTCGAGCTATGGTGTTAATGTGTAAGCAACGATTAGCGCTTTCTGCTCAACTGCGTGAAAAGCGTAAGAACAATCCTTTGACGAGAACCGAGGAGAAAAAGTTGATGCAGAGGTATGACAAGTATCAGTCGGCAGCTCATTTTACTGTTGGTTGGACATGGGAGCGGGTTCGGGCATTGTCTTTTGATGAGCTTAAGGCGCTATATGAACGAATGATCAAGCGTCAGAGCACACCTGTTCCGGAGCGTTTCATCTATCGTCCTCCTCCACAAGTGGTTCCTACTTCTCAACCTGCTGTTGCTCCTGGTTCTACATCTGATGCTCCTCTTGGTTCTGCTGGTATTCTGTCGGTTGTTGATGTTTCTACTGCTGGTACCACACCTACACCTTCGGTTTCTCCTCCTATTTCATCTTCGGGTCCTACCACCACCACCACCTATGCTACCACTACCACCACCACTGCTACTCCTGCTATGGCACAACCATCATCACCCGTGACTGGTCCTCAGCCTATTCCTTCTTCTGGTGCAGCTACTGTTGATCCTTTGGTTGGACAAGGTATTGATTCTACTTCTGCTAATCCTATTCCTGCTGCGAAGGTAAAGGTTGAACCCTCGTCTGGTGCTCCCACTCCTCGTCGTTCCATCCGCAAGCAGTTGGCTAGACGTGCTAGACGTGGCAAGTCTGTTCCTTATGAGAAGCGTGCTCCCGAAAATCTTATTGATGCATCTTCTGATAGTGACTCAGAATTGCCATCGGGTAATGGATCTCTTACTGGTTGGACGGTTAAGCCTTCCACGACTCTTCCTGGTACTTTCACTCATAGGATTACCATTAGTGATGGTCATGTTTGGTATGCTTCGGGTTTGCAAGGTATTTTGTCTTGGGCGGATCGTAAAGATCTTATGTCCTTGTATGGGTTTGTGGATGCTGGTATGCCTGTTCATCCTAGTGAAGTGCCCTCCTGGCCTGGTCTGCGAATGTGGGCTGATTTGAAAATGATGCTTGATTCCCCTCCACATGCTCCTCTTTCTAGTGTCTGGAAGGACCAACCAACATAGGTTATCAAGAGATGGAAGTTATATGCTGGTTGTGGTGTGCATGTATTGGATTTGGAGTTTGGTGCTATGGTGTTCATGCTCACGGTTTTGGACTATCCGTTGACTATTGCTTCGATGGAGGCCATGCTTGCTTGTCACTTGCAGATTTCCAATGCCCCTTCCGGGAATGAGACTTCTATGGCAACTACACTAGTGGAAGGGTTACAAGCTCGCCTGCAAGCTGAGAAGGTGGCTGCGTTTGGTCTGTGATGGGTTGGTTTGTAAGTTTTTATGTTTTGTGTTTTATGTTCATTTGTTAATACTACAATTCTTTTCACCAATATGTAAAGTGATTGGTGACTTCCATTTGTTATAGTTAAAAAAACAAAAAAAATAAATAAATAAAAAAACAAAAAAATAAAAAAATATACTTTTTATATAATATCTGCTTATACTTTAAACAAATCATGGATTTTACACTTGTGAATAATATACCATCTGCTGATACTGTTTCAACACATTAGGTTCCTGCTGCTGATTCACACTTGTGCTGGTTTGATGTTTCATCTGGTGTTGGACTTGGTCCACACAACACATGGTCCTCAACTCACCATGTCTCACCGACAAGAAAGAGTTGATTCACCTTGAGGGTACGGCTCCTAGTGTGATTCTCAAATCCGTTGATGTTTGCCAGGTTACCCAAAACGGGATGGTTTTCACTTGCCATGGTCCTAGACTGAAAAATGGCTAATCCAAGGGGGTACGGCTCTTGGTAAAGATTTTATCAAATCCGTTGATAGTTGTAATAGCTTGCTTAAAGCTATAGGGTTTTCAACTCACCGATGCTTCATTGCTAAGAGTTGGCGAGTCCAGAAGGGTACAACTTCTGGTAAAGACATATCAAATCCGTTGCCGGCTGTGATGATTTGCCTAAAATCATCAAGGTACCCCCACTCACCATTGATTCACGTTCTAAGAGTTAGGCTGGGTTCTGGTCTCCCAAGGTGATGCTTATTCCACCAGAAATACTGGCTAGCCCAAGAGCGAGCAACTACTTGGTAAAGGCTCATCAAATCTGCTCATGTTGCTGTAAAGATTCAACACGATGCTGATTTGTTTCAAGCTTTGGAGAAGCTTCTAGTGTTCCTTGTTGCAGCGGTTCTTATGTTCCTTATATTGCTGATACTGCTGTTTCTTTTGCTGTTCCAATCCTCAAGATTTATTGCACGTTTTACCAGGAAACTTGAACTCAACAGGTCAAATTCAAGTTTAGGGGTGGATTGTTAGGACCATTGGAATAGTTATTTGTAATAGTTAGACTAGGAGGTATGTAGTTCCTCCTGGTCATGGTAGTAGTAGGAGCAAGTCGTGCTCCTGGTCTTAGTTAAAGTCAAACTTTATTGTTTAGTTATTATTATGTTAGGATATGCATGAGATATGTTAGGAAAGGATATGCATATCAGTTTTACACGTTTTGTTTAATGATGTATTAGGGTTTCCTTGTAGTATAAAAGGAACCTTAGGCAGAAGGGTTAGAGACACCTTCATAAAACGTAATTCTAGTTATCATTAATATTAGAAATCCTTAGAAAAGGATCAAGTCATTATAGTTATTCTGTTCTTCTTTATAGTATTTGTATTCCGCACTTATATTGTGTATAGAGTCTCTCTGTGAGTAGACTTGTGATTACAGAAGTCGTTAACCGTTCCTGACAGGCTGCAACATCCACATCTAGTGGACCCAACAAGTCTTTTACGGTATACGCGTACATTTGACTAGTTTTACGGTTTTGAGGTTTCGGAGGCTTTAGGAGCTGAAATAAATTAAAGGAATTTAAGGTCATGATAATTAATAGTTAATTTACAGTAAATAATATAAAAAATAAAGAAAAAGGCTATTTGGGTCGGTTATGGTCCAATTTGGTGGAAGGGGTTAGAAAATATAGAAAGTTTTGGTTTTAGCTTTAAATTTGGATTAGAAAAGGTGTTTTAATATAAATTAAGACCCCTAAAGGCCATGAACGACTTATATCAGCTATAGGGTCGAAAATACATCAATGGAGGTTAGGGTTTTCAAGAAAAATCAATCCCTTGAAGATTCGAGGTAAAAATCATGTTCTAATTACGTTTTTATTAACTAAATCATGTTTCTAATTCATGTAAACATCAATTATGATGGACTTAGGGTTAGGGAAAAATTAAAATCTGAGAATTTATGTTATTATAATGATTAGATAAATTAGGGCTTGTGATTAAATAAATTATGAATAATTAATTAGGTTAATTCAATTAAATTCGTAATTAAAAACTGGGCAGAATTTTTGGTGCATTGTTTTGATCATATCTAGAGTTCTACAAACTTTTAATTTTCGAATCTTGTATCCCTGAAAAGGTAATTGAATTGGCTTTCAAATGAAAGAAACTAGAATTGAATTGGTTTAACACCCCCAAATTTATACGCAGCGGAATACATCTTTGGGTGCTAAACAATGATACAACAACACATAAATTATAAAGAACGACTCGAAAAGAGACGTTTCAAATTTATCGTTCCTAAAAAATTTATCAGAGTAGCGTAGTCCCAAGTAATCGTTACCAAAAGATAAGTTAAAACAACATATTAGTTTGTTTTAAAAATGGAACGATAAATAAATCAAAGAGTTGGAACAACAAAAGCAGTGCACAACTTCAATCCCCGTGACCTCCAAGCTTCCACTTCTTGATTACCTGAAATACATGTGAGTAAAACAATCAGCAAAAATGCCGAGTGAAATCTATAGGTTTATGTAATCAGTTTGAACACAAGCAAAGATTATAAGTTTGTGGCATGCTTAACAAGCATTAAATAATAATTTGCATCAACAATAATAATTGTATATAGCATAAATTGCAATAAGCTCATGGAACCGAGCCCTTAAACACTCCTTTTAGAGGTCTGATAAGACAGGAGATTTATTAATTGTCGTTACCTCAAGATTATTGGTACATTGCCGTATACTTGACTTCTCAATACAATATGTTCAAACAGTGTGGAGGTCGGGCCTAAGCTTCTGTGACAAGTCCACACAAACTGAACCGGGGCGGCTTCCCCCATAGATCTATTAATTGTACTAGCGGTTAACCCATCATAGGTTAATTAACGGTCCATAACTGAGGCTTTAACAATGGCAATCACTTAATGCAATTTAAAGGCAACCACGGGTCCATTCAAAGAGGGACAAGCATACCATGAAAGACTTGTGTTCTAAGTTTATAAAAACATGTATTCCCACTCGCGGGTTTAAAATCATTTAATAACTAGTATAAAGTGAGGCTATAGACTCACCTTAGCCAATAGTGGTAATGAGACGATCGCCGACGATAGATGATGCCTTTCAAACACGAGAACCGCAACCTATCAAATAAGGTGCGTTCATTAATAATAGACTCGAGAAATAAACCATACATAAGAATATAAAACTCGACTCATAAAATCACGACAAACTCGAGAGAAAACGATACAAGTGATACTATTACACTCTCCTATATATTTAGTTTATTATTCTATGCCTTTAATAAAAATCTGCCGGAACATACCGAATGTCCAAGCCATTTTCCCATACTTAAACATATCAACTTTTTATGATACTACTCAGAGAACTTACTTACTATATGTAGAAAGTCCTCCCAAGATCCCATCAAAAGATTTTACTCCTAAAGTTCCCTGCCCGACTCATCTTTGAATCACAAAATCTGGACAGTTTAGCGACCTTGACTTACGAAACCATTTTGACCATTCTAAACAACTCCATTTATAAAACCGTCACTTGATTATAAAAATAGACTCAAAATTCTAAACTTTGAGCCTGAGAACAGCCCTTGAATCATTTTGAAACTCGTTTTATAATCCCCGAGATTCGATCCAAATATTGACAACAATTTTCGGATTGTGTCAACACTCGTCTCCCGGTACACGAAAATCAAACTAGTGTATCTTCCACCTCGTTTGGAGTTGGAAGGCCTACCTTATATCAAATCGAAGCTAACGAAATTCTCTACAACATAATCCCATAATATCAATCTATATTCAGACTTAAGACCCCAGAAATTTGCCTCAAACCTACTGCCCAAAATTGATTATAAAAATCTCTTACAAAATCAAGTTTTTAATTAAAACCAACAACTTTTATCATTATTCTAACATCCTAATATCATCATAAACCCATCCTAACACTTGTATCATCATCAAAATCAAAAACTCAAAAATTAAAGTTCATCTTTTTAACAAAAACATGGCATAAACACCATTTGATCATCACTACTAACACATGCATGATCAAAATTTCCACCTAACAAGCCTAGTTTTTATCAAAATTAAAAACTTAATGCATGTAAGAAAAATTAGTATCATTAGAATCACCTTGAAAAACTAGGAATGGGACTTGTTTTAGTTTGGATTGAATCAAATTGGATCATCAAAAAAATTTGATGATTTGTGTGTGTGGGTTGTACGGCCAAAAAAGAAAGAGAAGGAAGAAATGGTGATTTTATTTTAATGAATTGTTTAATGAAATGTAGGTAGTGGAAAATATTTATATAGTGTAAGGTTAGGGTAGTTTTTGCCAATTTGTGATAGTTTTGGTCCAAAATGTAAATATTAGTTAGAAAGCGGGAAATGACTAAAAGTCAACAAATATTTACGGGACTCGGGTTTCGTAAAAATATTTAAAATTTTTAAACGAACACGAAAAATAATAATATAACGACTCGATACGTAATTAAAACGATATCGTCGAAAATATTAAATATCGAAACGATCGATAATAAAATATAAAATTGTGGGCATCCGTCGGTATCGCGATCACTAGTAGTCCTCGTTACTCGTCAAAATATTAAAATATAATATTTAATATCGGTTTCAACTTAAACCGTTAAGCATAATAGTATTTAACTTTATAAAGTACTTCAAAATAATTGAAAATAGAATTAAACTATGACCTTATTTTTACGGGTTTTACATCCTCACCACCTTAAGGGAGCGACGTCCCGCGCTCAACTCGCCTCATACACGAGTTTTTCACTACCCGGAAGGATGACGACATTCCTTATAAAGAAGTCCTCACGTTCCCACGTGAATCTCGAACCACGATCTCCACTGGTTCTTTTACAAAAAACGTAACTTGTCGTCAAGTTGTATCTCACCAAAAAGGAATAAATAGATCCTTATCCACTAGTCACCCGTCAAGCTTGACACATGAAAATTTTATGAATCACACGAAGCTCATTCGACGACAAGAATAGATGACAGGATTTTCGGGTAAGTCCAGTTAAAAGGAATGTTGCAATTTAAAGGATAGCCACTGGCCGGATAGCCATGGACACACATAAAAAAGAATTAACAAGAAAAACATTTTCGTCATCAGAGGGTGCTCACACGCGGGTCCCTATTCAAAAGATAATACAAAGACACCATCTCACTTTTGCCAACGCGCATTAAAGTCTCAATAAACATCATCGTTGAAAGTCAAAAATATATTACATAATATGTGTTCTACATGATCGGACGTCATCGGATGATGTCGTCTCAAGTTCTAAAAACTTACGATCATTTGACTAGATCACACACCATATAAGTACATAAAAGAAAAGGTCGAACATAAACATCGAGTATAGATTTCCACCATTAATCATCGAGAAAACCTTGAACGATCCCTTGATAATAACCATTTGATCTCCAGAGTCTTTCCACCTGCGGTGTCGGCTTCAACATACTCCTCGTGGTTGTAACGAATTTATTAACTCCATTCATTAAGAGATTCGGTCCTCAATTATTCCACAAGTACACGCATAAATCCTGGTGACACTTATCGTTTCTTCTTATACACTGCTTCCCGAGATTCATTTTAAACTCAGAATAAAATAGTGATCTTCAATACGAGGAACATAACGAGATAAAAATAAATTCAATAAACGCATAAACGGACAAGATGTGGTAAAATGATTTAAGGTTGACGATCGACGAGGGATCTCGACTCACGCAACCGTAAAACATAATTATTCACAATACTAGAAAAATGAGAGCGAAGAATAAATTAAATATTAACATTAAAATAACGTTTGTCACAATTATCCGTCCTGGATTTATTATTACCTTAAAACTCAGTTGAAGTACCTTCTTGATAAAGATGATATATTAAAATAGAAGTTAAATAGCTTCATAATTTATTTTTGTTGTCTTAAGAAACTTTAAAAGAATGACATGAATTTACTAATTAAACTCGTACTGATGGTTACGATTTAGAAAATATAATTTCCAAATTAAATCATTATTAGGAATATAAATTAAACCGGTAATTTCATTACATTAAAAGTAATGTATGATAAGTTAATTAGTTCAAAAGATATAACATAATTTCATTTTAAACATTAGTTTTAGTTATATAAAATATGATGTATAAATTTGACCTTTTACTTGTGATGGTTATTTGAATAATTTTAAAATCATTGGAAAAATGTATAAAAGTTCCATGAAAATTTTATAATACGTTGTAGAAATACATAAAGGTGTTCATTATTTCAAAATAAACATCCGATATATTTGGGTTTCAAAAAGTGACAAGATAACAAACGAATACGAATGAAAATAATGGTCAACAGTTAGTACGAAATCAACGGTACAAAAGGGGACGAAACAAATGTCGTATGAATTCTTAAAGAGAATAATAAAATAAAGGCGTTGATGGTAAGACGATAAGAAATAATAGATTAAACAAGTTGTCAATTTTGTTAGTGCGGTCGATGGTTCACCAATATCAGCTCGTTAACTTAGCGGTGATCAATACATGATCGGAAATAAAATCCATACAAAAATTTTAATAAAAGAAAATTCCTAAAAATCACTTGTAATTAAAACAAATTAAATGAACGATGTTAGTGTTTAAAGAGAGAAGTCAAAGCACGGTTCATATGAGTGGATTTCGAGACAAACGAGAGTGACGGACGTCATCCCAGATATACGGAAATCAATCTAGTGATAATTCATTATTCACGTGCGGAGATATTCCAAAGATCTACCCAGTCGCATAAAGAAGATTGGACGAGAAAGAAGGATAAAACATCGAGACTTTCAAATCTTTTATCAACAGTCAATAATTAGACGAACGGTCAAAAGAAATCAGTTATAAGACAAAATGAAGTAACAAGTGGAAAAACGATAGTCGAGTAAAAACGTATTCGTAAGCGCGTAATTCGTTTAAGAAAAGGTAAGAAAACGTATGCGGATGCATAGAAATTGCGCTACTTGCATAAAATATAAAGGTTTTCAAAACTTCTTTTCACTTTATTTCATTTTATTTATCTTTATCATAAATACAAGTAAAAAGTTGATTATTATCTAGATTTTTAAGGTGACTACTATTCAGTCTAGCATGGCTCCTTCTAGATTAGACATAGGTGATCAGGCCATGTATAATTTAGGAATAGCAATGCAGTGCTCAGTTTCGTCGAAAAGTATTACGTTCCTTATGTTTATATATAAACCATGCTATTTGTAAAATGGAATTTTAAAGTAGTTTATAAATTTATAAGATACAAGTAATTTGTGAAATACTCAATAAGCAACTTTTAATGTTACAAAAAGTATTTTATAAGACCAAAGTAAAAACAATTGGTGAAAATAATCGTAAAACAAAATCAGATTTATTTATAAGGTGACATTATGACAACGTATAAAGTAGCCAAAGGTTTGCAAAAAGTGGCAAATAGTAGCTCAATAAACAACCAATGAAATGGTTACAAGTTGTTAAGGTTTCAAAAGGTTATAAGGTTTAGACGAAAACGCCATGAGACACGTGATGACAATGTCGAAAAAGAATGTGAAGGCAAAACTTCAACACTCAACCCATATTAGTGGAAGGTTACAAGAAAATAAAAATAAAATAACATCGAATGACAAATAAGTCATATATAAAAAGAATAAATCACTCCATATGTGTATTCTATGTAAGATACTCGACACAACATGCTTTTAAGAAAGTATATTATTCATTATCAAATTACACCATTAATCCGGTAATTGCTAATCCTGTAATGTTTCTATTTTTAAACATTTTCACATGCAACTAGTATTCGTTAGTTGTAAAATAACATTTATTAAAATTTTACGATCTCAAATGAAATCAAAACTGCTTAGAAACGTTTAAAACTCATGTTCTGAATTTTCTATCAGATTTAACTTTTAATATGAGCCGATTAATTAACCCGATAACGACATCTCCAAGACTCGGAGTCTAAAGCATTCTGATGCAAAACGACGTTTCAGACGACTTTCTAGTTTTACCCGAGACCTGAAACCCAATATAAAATGACCAAAATACCCCTACAAGTTCTGTGCAGGTTTGACTATTTTATTTAAAAAAAACAGGTTTTACTTTTAAGTTTTGACTTGTTTACACACCCCATGCAGTTTCTCCAGTAAATGTATTTTTCGACACTTCCTAACGACTCAAAATATATATACACACATGTCTTGTGGATTTTACAACAACGAAAAATAAATCTCATAATGAGCATCAAATAAAAATATAGCATAATGAATGACAAGATATGCTTCAAGATATTCAACACGAAATTTATTAAGCAAAACGGTGAATGACGTTCGTAATTTAAGTTTCAAGGTGCAATGTAGGAAATTCTCCTTGGTGCCACGATTGTCCAAAAACACAAAACGTAACAAGAAAAGAATGGAACATTCATAGGTTGCGTTCCAGGAGCAAGAAGGTTAATGAAAGAGGATAATACAAGTTTATAGATGTAAATTCGTATTCCAATCTAGCGCCATAATCTAGATGATGATTTATAAAATTACGATGACGCTACCGAGATATAAGCGAACAATACACTTCGGAGTCGATACATATAAATGTGAATGAATTAAATCTTCACATGCCGTGTAAAACGGTGATAAAAATCAACAAAATATTATGAAAAACCATGATATTATTCAACACGATTATAGGAAGTGTTTCAAGATGTATGACTCACACGATAGCGGTTAGTCTATTCCAAGGACACATTGAGCTACACAATGGTCTAGAGACTACGTTTCAAGACGTCCAAGCACAAACAGCCGGAAGACGATTTGGATATCTATATAGATATCTCAAAGGGTTAAATAATGCATATAGCACACGCAGATGAAGGTATGTAAGGTCATAATATAAAATTTTGTAATAGAAGCAATTTAAATACTTCAAAATAAATACAGAAAGATCTTGAAAATTCATTGTATTTATTTAAGTTAATCATTAATAAATGATAAACTTTTATCGAAAAGTTTAACGATATACATATATATCGATAAAGGTATCCTAGATATAAATATATATCCATAAATGGATCATAGTATTAATTTATAAATACATGCCAATTAGGTATACGTAATAACGCATACTAAAATTGTAATCTCAGAAGTAGCTTGAACCTGAAGTCACGCGAAGTCATGTGCACCGACTCTTTGAAAAATAAAAACCGACAGTTATAGTTTAGGTTTTTAAAATAGACCTAGTTCTGTATAACTCATGGCTCTGGTACCAATCTTTAACACCCCCAAATTTATACGCAACGGAATACATCTTTGGGTGCTAAACAATGATACAACAACACATAATTTATGAAGAACGACTCGAAAAGAGACGTTTCAAATTTATCATTCCTAAAACATTTATCAGAGTAGCGTAGTCCCAAGTAATCGTTACCAAAAGATAAGTTAAAACAACATATTAGTTTGTTTTAAAAATGGAACGATAAATAAATCAAAGAGTTGGAACAACAAAAGCAGTGCACAACTTCAATCCCCGTGACCTCCAAGCTTCCACTTCTTGATTACCTGAAATACATGTGAGTAAAACAATCAGCAAAAATACCGAGTGAAATCTATAGGTTTATGTAATCAGTTTGAACACGCAAAGATTATAAGTTTGTGGCATGCTTAACAAGCATCAAATAATAATTTGCATCAACAATAATAATTGTATATAGCATAAATTGCAATAAGCTCATAGAACCGAGCCCTTAAACACTCCTTTTAGAGGTCTGATAAGACAGGAGATTTATTAATTGTCGTTACCTCCAGATTATTGGTACATTGCCGTATACCTGACTTCTCAATACAATATGTTAAAACAGTGTGGAGGTCGGGCCTAAGCTTCTGTGACAAGTCCACACAAACTGAACCGGGGTGGTTTCCCCCATAGATCTATTAATTGTACTAGCGGTTTACCCATCACAGGTTAATTAACGGTCCATAACTGAGGCTTTAACAATGGCAATCACTTAATGCAATTTAAAGGCAACCACGGGTCCATTCAAAGAGGGACAAGCATACCATGAAAGACTTGTGTTCTAAGTTTATAAAAACATTTATTCCCCCTCGCAGGTTTAAAATCATTTAATAACTAGTATAAAGCGAGGCTATAGACTCACCTTAGCCAATAGTGGTAATGAGACGATCCCCGACGATAGATGATGCCTTTCAAACACGAGAACCACAACCTATCAAATAAGGTGCGTTCATTAATAATAGACTCAAGAAATAAACCATACATAAGAATATAAAACTCGACTCATAAAATCACGACAAACTCGAGAGAAAACGATACAAGTGATACTACTACACTCTCCGATATATTCATTTTATTATTCTATGCCTTTAATAAAAATCTGTCGGAACATACCGAATGTCCAAGCCGTTTTCCCATACTTAAACATATCAACTTTTTATGATACTACTCAGAGAACTTACTTACTATATGTAGAAATTCCTACCAAGAGCCCATCAAAAGATTTTACTCCTAAAGTTCCCTGCCCGACTCATCTTTGAATCACAAAATCCGGACAGTTTAGTGACCTTGACTTACGAAACCATTTTGACCATTCTAAACAACTCCATTTATAAAACCGTCACTTGATTCTAAAAATAGACTCAAAATGCTAAACTTTGAGCCTGAGAACAGCCCTTGAATCATTTTGAAACAAATTTTATAATCCCCGAGATTCGATCCAAATATTGACAACAATTTTCGGATTGTGTCAACACTCGTCTCCCGGTACACGAAAATCAAACTAGTGTATCTTCCACCTCGTTTGGAGTTGGAAGGCCTACCTTATATTAAATCGAAGCTAACGAAATTCTATACAACATAATCCCATAATATCAATCTATATTAAGACTTAAGACCCCCGAAATTGGCCTCAAACCTACTGCCCAAAATTGATTATAAAAATCTCTTACAAAATCAAGTTTTTGATTAAAACCAACAACTTTTATCATTATTCTGACATCCTAATATCATCATAAACCCATCCTGACACTTGTATCATCATCAAAATCAAAAACTCAAAAATTAAAGTTCATCTTTTTAACAAAAACATGGCATAAACACCATTTGATCATCACTACTAACACATGCATGATCAAAATTTCCACCTAACAAGCCTAGTTTTTATCAAAATTAAAAACTTAATGCATGTAAGAAAAAATAGTATCATTAGAATCACCTTGAAAAACTAGGAATGGGACTTGTTTTAGTTTGGATTGAATCAAATTGGATCATCAAAAAAATTTGATGATTTGTTTGTGTGGGTTTTACGGCCAAAAAAGAAAGAGAAGGAAGAAATGGTGAATTTATTTTAATGAATTGTTTAATGAAATGTAGGTAGTGGAAAACATTTATAGTGTAAGGTTAGGTTAGTTTTTGCCAATTTGTGATAGTTTTGGTCCAAAATGTAAATATTAGTTAGAAAGCGGGAAATGACTAAAAGTCAATTTTACAAATATTTACGGCACTCGGGTTTCGTAAAAATATTTAAAATTTTTAAACGCAAACGAAAAATAATAATATAACGACTCGATACGTAATTAAAATGATAACGTCGAAAATATTAAATATCAAAATGATCGATAATAAAATATAAAATTGTGGGCATCCGTCGGTATCGCGATCACTAGTAGTCCTTGTTACTCGCCAAAATATTAAAATATAATATTTAATATCGGTTTCAACTTAAACCGTTAAGCATAATAGTATTTAACTTTATAAAGTACTTCAAAATAATTGAAAATAGAATTAAATTATGACCTAATTTTTACGGGTTTTACAATTGGAGGTGGGGAAGTGGGTCAAAAACGGGTTACAACAGTCGGAGGTCAAAGCAGTTTTGAAATCAGTCGGGTTTAAATTAATGTTTTAAGATGTTTAGGGTACTTAGGAGTATAATTGGACCTTCAAACAAACATGTGACTTAGATTATATATTAAATAAAAGATCTGGAGGAGGGCTAAACAAATGGGTTAGGGTAAGACCCTCTGATGATAACAAACTTTTCATATGTTCAAAATCAGTAAATTCTGGATAGGTAAAAGTATATATATATATATATATATATATATATACACACACATATATATATATATATATATATATATATATATATATATATATATATATATATATATATATATATATATATATATATATATATATATATATATATATATATATATATATATATATATATATATATATATATATATATATATATATATATATATATATATATATATATATATATATATATATATATATATGTATATATATATGCAGGCCTTAACAGTAGCTTTAAAGTTGCGGCCAAAGGGGAGAGTTAGCTAACACATGTAAGGGCATAGGGTTTCTTTAACAGGGATGTTATTTTGGTTAAGGGGGTGTTCGACCAATAGTTTGAAGTATGAAAAACGGGACTGTTTTGGGTTAAATGTTAACGAGACGAGTTATGAACTAAACTAAGTTAAGAGCTTTATATATGGGTGTAATGAGATTCATATGGCATATAAATGGGTTTAAGTTGTAGGATAAGGTTAGATATCCATCATAGATTGATGAGCCATTTTGGTATGTGGTTCATGTCTTGATTGTATACGTTTGTGCGTTTAGATATTTGCTAGAGCGCAGATATTTGGAGAAGCTTGTTCAGGTGAGTTTCATAGTCCCATGTTTTTATGAGTATAATTGTTTTGACTTTTAGATGGGATGGAAGAGACACTCTATGGTTTTGTAACTAATGCTGTGAATGTTTTTATGGTTTGCGATGGACTTGTGTGTACACTTATGTGATTAACTGCTATGTGATTCTTGATTGTGTTTATGATTTGGATCGGGGGACACGTACCGTCTCAGTTATTGTGGTTTGACTTGGTACCAAGGGGATGTTTACAAGGCGGGGCCTTGGGATTGGTTCATGGGTGTATGGGCGCCTATGGGACCACGGTTATTGGTAAGGCTTGGAGCCTTAGAATTGTGGTTACTGGTAAGGCTTGGAGCCTTGGATTTGTGGTTATTGGTTAATCTTGAATGATAGTTGTTAATACATAATTGTAGCACATTGTCCATATGTTCTTTTTTAATGGTTGTTATTCACAGCTTATAACTGATTTGGCGTTAGAGTCTAAACCTATGATGTCGACGTACAGTCGGTATTCGGCCCGACCCAACAGGCCCGCGACCCACACACACCTAACTTATCCTTCAAGAAACCCTAAGCCTATATAAACAGGGGTAGGGATCTCATTATAATCAGGTTCTCTCTCTCAACTACACCTCTTTTACTATATATCGCACCAATATTAACTTGACCGTCGGAGGTGGACCCCGGGGCTCCAGCCTCGGGTCCACGTCTAACCGGTTTACCTTTGTTTGCAGCATTATTCAGCACTCGGGAAGACGATTAACGGCCCAGGAGATTCGTCGAACCGGCCCAACCAAACTATGCTCCAACAAGTTGGCGCCATCCGTAGGACCATGACTAAACCATGTTCTGCGTTCTCATGTTGCTAAAAAGCAATGACTTGTATCGAAAATCGGTAACCCTAAAACTGTCGCACTTTAGCTTTCCGTTTACTACATTGCGCATCTTGTTATATATGTATGTAAATCCGCATGATGAAGCACATACGGGTAATATGCCAAGACTTTAGGCATAGTCTTTTGCATTAAAAATTAAATTTCCTTGTTTTTTAGGATCGGTAGTAATAGCTATCCAAGGTTTCATAAAAAACAACAAACTTGATTTGCTAAATCAATATGCACCATGACAAAACAAGACCAACATCATTGCTTTTAGTTGTAACTGGTTCTGATGATAATGACACTTTATATGACCTTATATGAATGTCAGCCAAGATACGAGTTAAGTACTCTATTTGATTTGTGGTCATGGGTTTTCGTTTTGCCAATCTTATTTTGACTTATAAACATTGGCTATGTTAGCACATTATAATTATATGATCATTGTTGCTGATAGTTACTAAAACATTAAATTCCACAAAGCAATGAGATAACCATGCACGGCTAAGTATCGCTAATATGACACATATTTCATGCTCACAAGAATTTCTTTCTTTTTACTTAGTGGTCGTGGTTATGGTTTCGTTTGTCGCATTAGTTCAACAATTCAAATATATTTTTTTAAGTATATTAGGCATATCTTTTTCAATGGGTAACAAGATATTATTTATATCTTTTAAATTGGGTAAAAGTATATTGCGATATATTTAAATTTATAAAAGATTACGAGACTTTTAGATTTATATAAAAATATTTCTAATATCTTATTTTTTAATAGATAACAAGATATTACCTATATCTTTTAAGTTCAAAAAATATATTATCAATATTTTTTTATATTAATAAAAGATATTACATATATCTCTTCACTTATTAACAAAATATTATTTATGTCTTTTAGCTTTGTGCGACTTCCTTTTATTACGATAAATGTTCGCATCTTTCAATACATATCTAGATAGATATTTTCATGTCTATTATTTAGTGATTACTTATTATATATATATATATATATATGTTAGTCCGTACACTCGGATATCTTCTGCCTACGGGCGTACATGTACACATCGTTCCCAGGTGGAATAAGAGGATTGAGTGAACCTAATAATTAAACTTGTCGTGTAAGAGGGATGCAACCCCAACGACCATGGATCATGTATCCTTGTTAGACACCTTACTATCAAGACGTTGTAGTAAGTTACGCAAACCACATGACTCATGATGGACTTGCAAAAGACACACTGTGCACGTCTAACAAAATTTTGTCAAAACTTTGACCGTCCTTATGGTAGTAACGGTACGCCGCACGTAATAGCATAACGCATCCCATAAGTTAGTTAAGATACGTCTTATAATATGTGACAATTCGCGGTTATGGCAAGATCCATCCGCGTTGGTTTGAACGTTCGAACCTAATCTCTATCTTTTGTACGCGGCTATGGTACGTCCATTCGCGTTGGTCTACGCGACCGTAATTTTTTGAATACTTGATTAAGTTTAATATTACTAATCGAGTTTAGCACCATTAAACTTGGGGGGCTACCAGGGTATAATAATACCACTATTTCCGTGCATGACACGCAAATATCTTTGGATATATTCCTTTGCCGCAGGAGTCCTCCTTCTTCCGGTTTATTCCTTTGCCATGGAAGTACCTCTTCCATTGGCTTATTCCTTCGCCGCGGAAGCGCTCCTTTCGCGCGCTTGTTTATGCGCCATGGAAGTATATGTTCCATTGGCTTTTTCCTTCGCCGCGGATGCCCTCCTTCCGTACGCTTGTCCTTTTTCCACGGAAGTATCTCTTCCGTTGGCTTATTCATACGCTGTGGAAGTATTCTTCCACGTGCTCATTATCATTCGTCGTGGAAGTACTCTTCCACGGGCTCATTCTCCTTCGCCGTGGAAGTATCTCTTCCACGTGCTCATTATTTTCGTCGTGGAAGGGATACTTCCACGTGCTCGTTATCTTTCGCCGTGGAAGTCTTCTCCCACGTACTCATTATCTTTGCCGTGGAAGTATTCTTCCACGGGCTCATTCTCCTTCGCCATGGAAGTATCTCTTCCACGTGCTCATTATTTTTGCCGTGGAAGTATCTGTTCCACGTGCTCCTTATTTTCTCCGTGGAAGTATCTCTTCCATGTGCTCCTTATTTTCGCCGTGGAAGGATTCTTCCACGTGCTTATTATTTTCGCCGTGGAAGTACGTCTTCCACGTGCTTCTTATCTTCGTCGTGGAAGTATCTCTTCCACGTGCTTATTATCTTCGCCGTGGAAGTATCTCTTCCACGTGCTCATTATTTTCGCCGTGGAAGTATCCCTTCCACGTGCTCAGACTCTTCGCCATGGAAGTATTCTTCCACGTGCTTCTTATCTTTGCCGTGGAAGTATCCCTTCCACGTGCTCATTCTTTTCGACGTGGAAGTACGTCTTCCACGTGCTTCTTATCTTCGCCGTGGAAGTATCCCTTCCACGTGCTCATTCTTTTCGCCGTGGAAGTATCTCTTCCACGTGCTTATTATCTTTTTCGTGGAAGTATCTCTTCCACGTGCTTGTTCTTTTCGCCGTGTAAATATCTCTTCCACGTGCTTATTATCTTCGTCGTGGAAGTATCTCTTCCACGTGCTTGTTATCTTCGCCCTGGAAGTATCTCTTCCACGTGCTTATTATCTTCGTCGTGGAAGTATCTCTTCCACGTGCTCATTATTTTCGCCGTGGAAGTACGTCTTCCACGTGCTTCTTATCTTCGCCGTGGAAGTATCCCTTCCACGTGCTCATTCTTTTCGCCGTGGAAGTATCCCTTCCACGTGCTCATTCTTTTCGCCGTGGAAGAATACTTCCACGTGCTTCTTATCTTCGCCGTGGAAGTATCCCTTCCACGTGCTCATTCTTTTTGCCGTAGAAGTATCTCTTCCACGTGCTTCTTATCTTCACCGTGGAAGTATCCCTTCCACGTGCTCATTCTTTTCGCCGTGGAAGTATCTCTTCCACGTGCTTCTTATCTTTGTCGTGGAAGTATCCCTTCCACGTGCTCATTCTTTTCGCCGTGGAAGAATACTTCCACGTGCTTCTTATCTTCGCCGTGGAAGTATCCCTTCCACGTGCTCATTCTTTTCACCGTGGAAGAATACTTCCACGTGCTTCTTATCTTCGCCGTGGAAGTATCCCTTCAACGTGCTCATTCTTTTTGCCGTGGAAGTATCTCTTCCACGTGCTTCTTATCTTCTCCGTGAAAGTATCCCTTCCACGTGCTCATTCTTTTCACCGTGGAAGTACGTCTTCCACGTGCTTCTTATCTTCGCCGTGGAAGTATCCCTTCCACGTGCTCATTCTTTTCTCCGTGGAAGTATCTCTTCCACGTGCTTCTTATCTTCGCCGTGGAAGTATCCCTTCCACGTGCTCATTCTTTTCGCCGTGGAAGAATACTTCCACGTGCTTCTTATCTTCGCCGTGGAAGTATCTCTTCCACGTGCTTGTTATCTTCGCCGTGGAAGTATCTCTTCCACGTGCTTATTATCTTCGCCGTGGAAGTATCTCTTCCACGTGCTCATTATTTTCGCCGTGGAAGTATCCCTTCCACGTGCTCAGACTCTTCGCCGTGGAAGTATTCTTCCACGTGCTTCTTATCTTTGCCGTGGAAGTATCCCTTCCACGTGCTCAGACTCTTCGCCGTGGATGTATTCATCCACGTGCTTCTTATCTTCGCCATGGAATTATCTCTTCCACGTGCTTATTATCTTCGCCGTGGAAGTATCTCTTCCACGTGCTCATTATTTTCGCCGTGGAAGTACGTCTTCCACGTGCTTCTTATCTTCGCCGTGGAAGTATCCCTTCCACGTGCTCATTCTTTTCGCTGTGGAAGTATCTCTTCCACGTGCTTCTTATCTTCGCCGTGGAAGTATCCCTTCCACGTGCTCATTCTTTTTGCCGTGGAAGAATACTTCCACGTGCTTCTTATCTTCGCCGTGGAAGTATCCCTTCCACGTGCTCATTCTTTTCGCCGTGGAATAATACTTCCACGTGCTTCTTATCTTCGCCGTGGAAGTATCTCTTCCACGTGCTTGTTATCTTCGCCATGGAAGTATCTCTTCCACGTGCTTATTATCTTCGCCGTGGAAGTATCTCTTCCACGTGCTCATTATTTTCTCCGTGGAAGTATCTCTTCCACGTGCTCATTATTTTCGCCGTGGAAGTACGTCTTCCATGTGCTTCTTATCTTCGCCGTGGAAGTATCCCTTCCACGTGCTCATTCTTTTCGCCGTGGAAGTATCTCTTCCACGTGCTTCTTATCTTCGCCGTGGAAGTATCCCTTCCACGTGCTCATTATTTTCGCCGTGGAAGAATACTTCCACGTGCTTCTTATCTTCGCCGTGGAAGTATCTCTTCCACGTGCTTGTTATCTTCGCCGTGGAAGTATCTCTTCCACGTGCTTATTATCTTCGCCGTGGAAGTATCTCTTCCACATGCTCATTATTTTCGCCGTGGAAGTATCCCTTCCACGTGCTCAGACTCTTCGCCGTGGAAGTATTCTTCCACGTGCTTCTTATCTTTGCCGTGGAAGTATCCCTTCCACGTGCTCATTCTTTTCGCCGTGGAAGTACGTCTTCCACGTACTTCTTATCTTCGCCGTGGAAGTATCTCTTCCACGTGCTCATTCTTTTCGTCGTGGAAGTATCTCTTCCACGTGCTTCTTATCTTCGCCGTGGAAGTATCCCTTCCACGTGCTCATTCTTTTCGCCGTGGAAGTATCTCTTCCACGTGCTTCTTATCTTCGCCGTGGAAGTATCCCTTCCACGTGCTCATTATTTTAGCCGTGGAAGTATTCTTCCACGGCGCATCGTTATTTTAGCCGTGGAAGTATTCTTCTACAGCGCATCGTTATTTTAGCCGTGGAAGTATTCTTCCACGGCGCATCGTTATTTTAGCCCTGGAAGTATTCTTCCACGGCGCATCCTTATCTTTTGCCGTGGAAGTACGCCTTCCACTGGCTCATTCTGCCACAGAAGTACGTCTTCTGTTGGTACATATCTTTGTTACGGAAGTACGTCTTCTGTGACGAATTACTTTGCCCGACCACGGAGTGATGTTTCCAAAATTTACATCGTTTATACTTAATTAGATGGAGCTTGATCAACTATGTTTAATCTAGGAAAAACTGTGACAAATTTTGGAAGTCATTATCGGATGTTGGGGTCGTAAGACGGATGTAATATCCGCATCACTTTTCCACAGAGGTACGTCTTCTGTTGGCTTTAAGACGAATGACACATTCGCATTATGTTGCATCATTAGTGGGTATAAGAAGTACGCCTTCAAATGTTCATGATGCAGCATACGGGTTCCACCTCCACCTTCACAAAACCTTCTTATCATCCTCACGTTAGAGATGAATAAGAATGATACCTTGCCAATGCCAGTGTTACCCCGGCTATAGAAACATGTTTTCTTCTTACAGGGTCCTTACCGTCTAAACACGGGAAACCAAGCATTCGAGCACAAACACCCGTCTTACGTATACATGTTTTCCCATTTCTTTCAACGTAGATATGCTTACAGGTAGCGGATATGGTGTAAAGTCTAGTAACCTCGGTGACAACCTCGCATACTAGACTGGGGGGGACATGATGTCGTATAGTGGCTATGCTCACTATTCGCAATCCCATCCCATCATCTTTTTGCTAAAGGAAGCCCATTACGAGTGGAGCCATATGTTACGGACGACCCACAAGGATGTCCTAGCAGCAAGCCGCACGCGGTTGTTTAGTGAGCATGATACACGTATGAGTCTAGCATAACATGATCATGGACCATATCATACTAGACTGGGGGACATGTCGACGTACAGTCGGTATTCGGCCCGGCCCAACAGGCCCGCGGCCCACACACACCTAACTTATCCTTCAAGAAACCCTAAGACTATATAAACAGGGGTAGGGATCTCATTATAATCAGGTTCTCTCTCTCAACTACACCTCTTTTACTATATATCGCACCAATATTAACTTGACCGTCGGAGGTGGACCCCGGGGCTCCGGCCTCGGGTCCACGTCTAACCGGTTTATCTTTGTTTGCAGCATTATTCAGCACCCGTGAAGACGATTAACGGCCCAGGAGAGTCGTCGAACCGGCCCAACCAAACTATGCTCCTACATATGACTCTCACCAACTTTATGTTGACGTGTTTTAGTGTCTCTTTCAGGTGAAAATGTGGTTAAGCGTGAGAATAGCAGTGGCTAGCTGGAAGGCTTAGCATTGCATTTGGAGGAACCCCCTTTCCTCTTAGTCTTTATATATGTTTGAATAAGTGATACTTTGCAGATACCTATATGTTTGTTATTTTGTTAATTGTATGTCTTTGGTAAGAGGTAGACCTATTACCTACTTACCTAGACGCCTGCATTGTTTGAGATATCTTCATGACATTGTGTCACCATTTATGATATTTCCATTTCATTTAGTTATCTCTATAGACACGCTATTGTTTTGATGGTATCCATACATCGGGCCCCATATTCTGCCATGGTGGGGTGTGACAGGGTGTGACAATCATCTCTTATTCTCCACAGTTTAAAATCTCAAATAATGAGACTAGTGGATGCTTAGACTCATAAACCAATGAAGGCCTACATGGTTAAGGCTAATAGCTAGAGTATGCTTAGATAAGCAAACTCGGGTTGAGTCAATGTATCCATGGGGATCCTAATATGTCAAATAAATCTTAATTTTTTAAACCATGTCCTTTATAAAAATTTTTCCTTTTTATATACTTTTGATGAAAATAAAAGAAGAAATATATACAATGCAAATGTGTTATGCAAGATGAAAAATGATTTAATGCAAAAAATTATGAATGCAGATTTTTGGTGGCCGAAGTAGATCAAAAATTTTGAAAAATGTTTGAAAAATTAATTTCTAAGTTATCATGAAGTCAATGGAAAAGTTCTAGGTAAGGTCATTTCGATAGAAGACCCCCTACACTTAAGATAAACATTGTCCTCGATGTTTAAGAGTATTGGAGTGAATTCCCCTACAATTATAACATTGTGTAGTTTTCTTAGCCCAAGCTAAGGAAAGATCAACTATAGTGAATTCATTTTTAATCACAATGTGGTTACGAAAAATCACAATAGTAACAAAGTGAACCAGATACAAGGGCCTCCTCCATAAGCTCCAATGCACGTGAAAAGAGTGATCAACCCTACAAACAACATGAAGATAAAAGGAAGGTCTCCCCCTACACTTATCCTCAACTCTATACCCTTATTTCTATCCTACCACACTCTAAGTCTAAAAACTCTAAGCCTAGTTATTCAAGCTTGATTTATGGAGTCTCTAGCTCGACTCATCCCATACTTAAAAGTGTCTAAAACCTGTCACGGAGATTCTTTTTTACCCTTTTTAAGGAAAATCTCCATGATAAGGTAAAGTAAGTTTTCAATTATCAAAACTCCATAAATATCCCCCTGGATCAAATACATAATTACCATCCCACTTATAACATAATCCAACAACTAACTTCCCACGCAATAATGAAAAGGATGAGGTGTTGTTCTTCAAAATGGTTGCCCATATGTTCTTCCAAAGGTGATAAGGTGATACTCTTAAATCTCTCACAAGTTTTCCTTTTATTGCATCAGGCGGATACTGATATGGTTTAGCAAGCTCTATACCAGGATCAAAAATCATTTCCTTTATAGGAAAATAACAAGTGGTGGTTGCCTTTGAATATTCCCACTTATAGGTCACATGATGAGAGAAAGGTTGTGGAGCAATGGGTTACAACAAGCTCTTGGAAGAAACCATCATGACTTGTTTTCCTTTGTCACTTTGAAAGGTTGAGGTAAAAAGGAGAGAAGGTAAAGGATCTTCATGCAATAGATAACCTAGAAAGAGTATGTCTCCCTCCTTATCAACATATCTAAGAGTGTACTCAAAAGGTATATCAACCTCTAAAAACTCATCACTCTCATCCATGATAGAATCCTCCTCATCACCATAAACATCATAGATTGGTATGTCAAAGATTGGTGTCTCCTCAAAACTCAAGGAAGCGTGATCATCAAATAATGGAGATTCACAAGTGGAAAACTCATCATCACTATAATCATCAAATTTTGGTGTAACACAAAGAGGAGGTTCATCATCACTAAAATCCTCATTGGTTTCTTCATCATGGTGGAAAATTGGGTTATCAAAGGATGTTTCAAAGAGAGGATTGGAATGAATCACAAAATCACCAAAGTTAAGCTCTTGAGGTTCATGAAAATCCAAAGATGAGGTAATAGAGGCAATGATCTCAACATAAGAAGGATCATAATTTCCACTTGTGAAAGCTTCATAAAAATATTCATCACAAACTTCATCAAGGATATCATCTTGAGTTCCCTCCCCATTAACAACATCAATATGTTTCACAGTTTCGGCTCATTAGATTTCTTTGACAACTTTCCCATGTTAAAGACAAATCTTTCATCTCCTACCCTCATTGTAAGTTCACCTTCCGCCACATCTATAATAGTACGACCCGTTCTCAAAAATGACCTACCAACAATCAAAGGAACTTTCGGATCCATATCATAATCAACCACCACAAAATCCATGGGAAATGTAAATCTATCCACCCCAACAAAAACATCCTCCGCAATGCCCACCGGATAGGCTATGATACGGTTGGCTAACTCAAGGGTCATCCTAGTAGGAGTGAGTTCGGGAAGTGAAAGTCTTTTCCAAACCGATAATGGCATGAGATTTATGCTTGCCCCTAAATCCGCTAGTGCCATGCAATTTTCCACCCTCGAGAAATTTCAAGGAATCAAAAACCTCCCCGGATCTCCAAGCCTAGTAGGAAACTTCTTAATCAAAACTGTGGATCAATTTTCATTTAAGGAAGCATTAGGCAAATCCACCAATTTCTCCTTGCTAGAAAGAAGATCCTTGATCATCTTAGCAAATTTAGGCATATTGGCTAAGGCTTCTGCAAAGGATATGTTTATGTTTAGTTGCTTGAACATCCTCAAAAAGTTTGACACTTGAATATCATCCTTATTCTTAAGCTTTTCCTTTCTCATTCTTGATGGGTATGGGAGACATGGTTTTGTTTGAGGTTGAGTGGTTGATGAAGGATTTTCTTTGTTGGGTTCTTCATTATAAGGTGTGGAAGTTGAAGGAATAGAAGGTGTAGGTGTTGATGTTGATGTCTTATCACAAGGTGGAACCATAGTAGGCTTAGGTGGTGAAGGATCATGAGTTTTGTTTCCACTCCTTGTTGTGATAGCGTTGAAATTAGCTCTTGGATTTGTTTGTGTGTTTGAAGGTAGAGCCCCTTGTGGCCTTTGATTAAGCATCATCAAAATCCTTTTGGTAGTGACCTCATTCATGGCTCTCATTTGATCTTGTGTTCTCTTTTCACTTTCACGAATTCGTCTTTCAAGTAGCTCAAAGGTATCATTTTGCCCATATCCTTGATTTTGAACTTGATGGTATCCTTGGTTTTGAAAGGGTGGAGGAGGTTGGTTAAATCCTTGATTGTTTGTATGAAAGTTATTTCCTTGATGTTGAAAGTTGTTGGATGCTCTATAGTTGTTTCCTTGGTAGTTTGGCCTAGGCCCTTGATTTCTTTGAAGCAATTGAGGAGGATTGGGTTGATTTTGGGTGGGTGGATGTGGTGGAAAACCGGATGGAGCAAGGTAGTTATTTGATTTGTAAGAGAGATTGTTTGGGTTGATGTTAGGTTTGAAGTGCTCTCTATATTCATCTTGATAAGCATAACATTCAACTTGGTAATTTTGAACCTTGTCACATTGTAGGTAAGAATGAGGACCTCCACAAGTCTCACATGAGATGGTAATAGCATTCACATCATTGGTGGAAGTATTGCCCAAGGAAACATTCATAATGTATTGTATCATTGTTTGTTGCATCTTTTGGGTATCTTGCATTATTGCTTGTTGCACCTTTTGGTTTTGGGTCCATTCTTGCATTTGTGAAAGGAGTTGACTTTCAAATGATTTGGAAACACCCTCTTAAACAACATGGAATCTCTCATCAATTTGAGTGTTTGTTTGCACCATGGATTTAGTCTCAATAATGTCCCATGCCTCTTGAATGGATTTGGAAAGAATATTCCCACCCACGGAGGAGTTGAGGGAATCTTGATGATGTGGTCTTAATCCAGTTTTATAAATTATTGATTTGGTGAACTTCATTGAATCCATGATTGGGTCATTTTCTCAATAACTCCTTGTACTCTTCCCAAGCATCACTAAAGGTTTGGCTAGGTTTTTGTTGAAATCCAATAATTAGGTTTCTCAAAGTTGTGGTCTTAGATGGAGGAAAGAACATGTTCAAAAACTTCTTAGTAAAGTCATCCCAAGTGAGAATGCTCTTAGGTGGTTGTTTATCTAGCCAATATTTAGCATTGCTCTCTAAGGAGAATGGAACTAGGATCAACTTAATAGCATCATGGGGAACTCCATTGTACTTAAGGGTAGTGCAAAGAGATAGAATCTTCTTGATATGATCATGTGAATCATCACCAGGTCTCCCAAAAAATGGTGTGTTTGAAACCAAGGTAATCATGGATGTCTTAAGCTCAAAGGTGTTTGCGGGTATCTCGGGTATAACAATAGCATCGGCATATCCTTGCATATTTGATTGGAGGTGCTCCATCAAAGGTCGATTGTCAACGGCGGCGATGGCTTCTTGTGTGTTGATCAAAGCACGACTCTCGGGAATGGCTTGATGGACGGTGTTGTTCTTACTCTTTCTCTTTTTCTTCCTTTTGGGAGGAAGGGGTTGTACACCATAAGGTATTTGTGCACGCCCGCGGGTGAGCATGCAACTCAAATCAAGGAGTGAGAGAGAAGATCTCGTTCGACTTTAGAAAAGAATGGATTATCCTTTCCGAGGTTCAATAAGTAATATCCATAAGAAAGTATAGTATATGTAAGTAATACTTGGGTGCAAAACCCCCAATCAAGCTTTCCTTCTTAGAATACTCACTGGTGAACGGGAGGTTAGGTTTCGCGAAGCACTTAAGTACCTATTAACCCTTAGACGGCATTTTATAGCACGTCATCTTTCTATTCTTTTTGTAGTTTATATTCTTCGAATTTTTGCCTATTGGAAGTATTTATCTATTCTTGCTTTAATTAAATTTGATCGATATACGTGTCAAGGACCGGAACGCTCCCGAACACGGTGTATTGCAAAAGCAATACTTATGGAAGTATGTGTATTGAGTGTTCGTATACGTATACGTATATGTATCTACATATAATAATATATCAAAAATATTTTTGTATATATTGGGTTTTTAAAGAAAATACTATATGTACGTAAAAACCGATGAAAACCAATAATATATATTTTTGGGTGTAATCTTTTAGGAAAAAGATTACTTTTTGGATTTCTTTTATTTTTTTGGTTCAATTCTTTTGGAAAAGAATCAATTTTGTTATTTTTTTAGTTTTTATATTTTTATATTTTTGATTTTTTTTCTTTTGGATTTATGATACGTAAAATAACGTCCACTCGGGGAACAGATCTCAAAATCCAATCGAAACCATCAATCAATAGTCTCTCGTAATGTCATGAACCGGCAGCGGCGCCATTTAATATTTAGTATTTGCAAGTTCGTTTTTGCTCGACTCAAGACAAATTGAAAGGCCTACTAATATCAAGCTTTAAATTGTTTTTGGTTGTTAAGTGTTATTTGGATTCTAGGTCTAATACAAACAAACACGTAGAAAAACGAAAATATTAAAGCTACGTATCCGTAAAACAAAGTGCAATTACCAAATAGTATTCACAAAGTACAAGTATTTAATGCATGAAAAGTAAAAAATGCTTAAAATGTAAAGGCAATGAAAATATAGGGACTAAATGTGCAAAATCAGAAACTATAGGGACCAATTATGAAAATTATAACAACTAGTCAAACAAACTTAACAACTTTCAAAACTGACTAACCAATTTTGTAACAAACTGAAATGTAAGGACTGACTTTTGCAAAACCTAAAAAGATTAAAGTTTTAAAGCTAATTAACAAGTTTCAGAAAAGTTAGGGACCAAAATGCAAATAAAGTGAAAACTTTTCACAAAACGTGCACACTAGTAACAATAAGCTCGTTTGAGTTTATTACTAAACCAAAATGACTCTAATCTTTTGCAAACTGCTTAAAATTGAAAATAAGCTAGGCAGGTAAAAGGAATTTATCTAAAAGCTGATAAATCTAAACTTACCTTATTCAATAAGCCAACAATTAGCTCAAAAGAAATCCAGTCATCCACAAAATGATTTTATTGCAAAAACTGATTAATCAAGCTTCAAGAAGCTTGGAATGTCTTTCAGATTTAAAAATGGTCAACAGAATAAGCTAGAATCTTTAATAAGCCAAAAATAGCTTATTTGACCAAAGTCTGACCAAAAACTCAATAAGCTGAAAATCTCATAAATCACTCATGACATGTTTGCAAATGATTTCATGAAAGAAAATAGGGAGATTTGTGAAGTCTGTTATGAGATCTATGAAAATAGTATGCAACTTATCATAAAAACTGAAGTTTGGTCTAGAGCTGATTAATAAGCCAAGAACTCACTCAAAAGCTAAAACTGTAGAATTTCCTTATAAGCACTAAAAGTATGGATGTTAAGCTACAAGTTTAAAAAAGTTTCAGCTAATTTCATCAAGAAATAAAGGAATGCTAAGGAATCAAAGTGAGCAAGTTTGACTGATATCCTTTTCAAAGACTTGACCCAAAGTTTTCTTATACCAATTGCCTTTTTGAAAACAGAATTGACCACAAAACTTTACCAAAATGATTATACTAACTGACTTGGTGTAATTGAACTCTAAACAACAAGTTATACAAACTGATTCAGCAAAAAGGTTTTGATCCAAACACTACTTTCAAAAGTTGATTAGAATTTTATCAAAGACTTTATGAGCACAAATGTTTGACAGCAAATGAGTTTTATCTAAACTTGTTCAAATGATGATATGAAATGGTTCAAGAGCAAATATTAATAGGTTTACTAGTAACAACACAAAATGAGTACTAATGAGGAATGACTGATGAGAAGTTAAACATTAACCAAGTAAAACTGAATGTAAAGCTGTTATACAACAAATAAGTTACCAATCCAACAATCTTACACTACAATCAAGCTAATCACATTATCAGTTCAACATTTAAGATGTACACTAAGAATTGAGCATTCATTGACTGTTTAGGGGAATTTAAACAAGTAATTAAGAACTTTTTAGCTTTGAAGCCTCCGTTGATGGAGTAATAAGCGCTGAGCTTATTAGAGTCTACAAAACCACCATTAATCAGCCACTAATCACCATCATATCATCACCAAAACCTGTTGCATTCATCTACCCTGCTACACTGCTACAATTGGACTGCAAATGGATTTCCAATGAACTCTGAACCAACTACAAGTCTTCAAAGTATCAAACAACTTACATTGATCATGGATGATCAATAGAAACACTCAGTATTACTAAGATTATAGCAATAAAGGTAGGAGAATGAGAATTGAGTGAAAATGAATGTTGAATTTCACTAATGGTGGGAAAATTGGTTACAAATCTATTGCTATCTAACTAACTGGCTCTTAGGTGGTTGTCAAACACCTAAGAGTAGTTGCTAACTACTTTGAGAAACTAAAGATGAAAGAAAATTGAGAAGTGTGTGTTTTCACACCTACAAACTACAAGTACAAATGAACTAGCTAGGGCCTATTTATAGAGTGAGAATGAGATTCTGTTGGGGATGATGACGTGTTGTAGCTAATCACTGAGCTCCACGTGTACTCATTTGATCAATTACAAATTCCAGCTTATGAACACATTTGGGGATTTTTGATTGAAGCACTTTCAATCCAATTAAGTTGTTGGGTTGAGTTCCTTGTTTGATTCCGAGCACTTTTCGTGTTTATAACTCCTCTTGATATGCAGTGTAGCAAATTTCCGTTCCCGGGTTTGAATTTGTTTGAAGGCGACACGTGGCAATGTTTTATTGGCCTTCAGCAGTTCACACAGATCATTATCCACTTTGGATATATATAATATTGCATGGTGCTTTCTTATTGGGCGAAATGAGCTGGGTGGGTTTTACTATTTGGATTCGTTTATTAATGACTGGCGGCGCTAGTGGGCATATGTGGCAATCCTTGTCACCCTCTTACTTTGCTCTCATTGGCTCATTTCATTTCACACAGATTAAGCCCCAAAATAGTATGAGAAATGACAATTTTAGTCCCTTGAATTTGGTAGAATCTTCATTTGAGCTCCAATCTTTATTTCTTTGGCATTTTTGATCCTTTAAACTTCAAATTTGTTCATAAAGCATCCTTTGACTTGTTTGACTTAAAGGTTGACCAGCTTTGATCTTTTACTTTCTCAAAATTGCACTTTAGTCCTTCATCTTTTGAATGTTGTCAAGATAGGTCCTTTGTCTTGCAAGGCTTATCACTTTTGATCCTTCTCTTGTATTTTCTTCATTTTTATTTTGATTTCACTTGTTTGTTCTAAATTTCTATCCTTGTTACCTAAACAAGAACAAACAGAAAACATACCCCATAATACTGCTTTTATGTATAAAAGTTAGGTATTTGCTATGTGTTTTAGGGTGATTTGTTGACTTATTGATATAAGATTTTGCTCATATCAGGGATGAATGATTATGTTGTTGTTCCTCCACCTTCTGGGAATTTTTATGGTGTTCAGAGAAAATATCTCTCTTTGACTGGTATTCCAGAACTTCAAGAAGAGGAATTTATTCCTCCACTTAGAGTGCTCACCCCAGTTGAGGAATATTAACAAAAGGTGACTGATCTTGAGCAATGGAAACAGCCAACCCTTTTCTTTTTGTTAAGGGTGGAATGCTTAGTGAGAGTCCATTTGTGCGTACACCTATTTCT
The DNA here is from genome assembly GCA_025667525.1 of Glebionis coronaria. Taxonomy (NCBI): domain Eukaryota; kingdom Viridiplantae; phylum Streptophyta; class Magnoliopsida; order Asterales; family Asteraceae; genus Glebionis; species Glebionis coronaria. Next base: position 138,725,782 of record CM046880.1, read on the forward strand.
ATGACCAACCCCACCACTGGAAAACCCGTTGACCTTGGCTCACCAGTTAAGAGAAACCTAGTGTTAAATATGCTGAAATGTATAAAAAACCTAGGTCACCACAAAGCCAAGCTAGTGTTAATCGGATATGATTCTTTCAATCTAGACCTAAGGTTATGTCTAGAAAAGCTTGTTACACATGTGGGGAGTTTTTCTCACTTGGCCTATAAGTATGTTAGTGCCTCTAAATTCAACACATACAATAGGTCAACCATGGTCAAACCCAGACCTTTTGTCCAACCAAGCCCACAAGTCACTAGACCAGCTCTCTTGTTTTCTAAAGGGACAAATACTCTTGGAAAAGGCCCTTTCAAAAGACCAACACATGGTCTAACAGACAATGGGTTCCTACATCAAACCCTAATTTGGGCGCAAACAAGAACAAATTCAGCGCTGACAGTAACAAATTCAACGCTGGCATGAACAATTTCAACACTGATAGCTCTAGATTTGGTATGAAAATGCCACAACAAGCTGATGTTAGACCTTGTGTTAGACCAAGTCACAATAGATATTTACAACCTAAGGGAAAGGGGTCTAAAGCTTCATCTAGTTTGACATGGAGACCAAAACAAGACCAAAACCCTAATTCTGATGGAATTTATATGACCTACAACAGATTTAATTATCTTTCAAAGGTTATTACTAAACCAATTGGGGTAAACTGGGTTTTCAGGCCACAAAGGGATGAACAAGGGGTTGTTATAAGGACTAAGTCTGTTCTTGTTGAACAACCACATGAATCCAAGTCTGCTCAGGCTTGGGTTCCCAAACAAAACTAATTTGTTTTCTTTATATGCAGGCATTCAAAAGCAGGTCAATGATCATGGATATTGGGACTGTGGATGCTCTAGGCACATGTGGATGCTCTAGGCACATGACGGGGACTTTGGAGGAGGATATGGAACTATATCAGGCAAAGGCACTCTTATCACCAACAACTTACGTTTTGAGAATGTTTTTATGGTAAAGGAACTTGAATATAACTTGTTTAGTGTGTCACAAGTTTGTCACAACAAAAATAAAGTTCTTTTCACTAATACTGAATGCTTGGTGTTGAGTAAAGATTTTAAGATGCCTGATGAGAAGTTTATTGAATATAGAACACCTAGGCATAAGGACATTTATAATGTTAATCTCAAATGGATTAAAATGAACAAAAATTTGTCATGTATTTATGCTAAAGCATCAGTTGATGAAAGTAATTTATGGCACAGAAGGTTAGGGTACATAAGTTTTAAGAATATATATAGACTTGTGAGACATGATCTACTTGATGGTTTGCCTTCAAAGGCTTTCCACAATGATCATTTTTGTGTTGCAGGCCTTAAAGGCAAACAACATAAGGTCTCCTTTATATCTAAAAGTGTGCATTACAGTTCTAAACCACTTTACTTGTTACATATGGACTTATTTGGCCTAACTAATATAGAAAGTCTTAATGGTAAATCTTACTGTTTTGTTATAACTGATGATTTTTCTAGGTTTACTTGGACTTTCTTTTTGTCTTTAAAAAGTGATACTTCCAAGGTTTTGATTAACTTTATTATGATTTAAGTTCATTTGGATACCATACTTTTCCTTAGATATGAGGGAACTCATCCCCATCCTCCTTCTTATTTTAATCCAATGGATAAGATTAAACAAAAAATATATTTCCACCCTCTTTTTTCAAACATTAATATCTCTTAAACCGTTAGTCGTTATGCAAAAAAAACATACCGTTACAAAGAGAATTTAATTATCTTTCTATAGATATGCTATATGATACACTCTCGACAAATTTATTTTTTTCATTTTTTTCACGTTTTCGAAAATTATCATATATGATACTAATATCATATATGATGTATCACCAGTATCATATATGATATAGCCTATCATATATGATAGATACCCATATCATATATGATTTAACACTGTTATCATATATGATGAAACAGTATTATCATATATGATATTTCACGTAAATTTTAACAAGAAGAAAAAAACGAATTTTTTTCTTCGAAAATATATCATATTGCATATTGGTAGAAAGATAATTAAACGCTCGTCGCAATGGTATAATTATTTTCATTTAATACTTAACGGTTTAAAAGATATTTAAATTACAAAAAATAGATAAAAAATAAAATATATTTCATCTCATTCATTAGATGGAAATGGGATTAGTCCCCTCATATCCATGAAAAAAGTAAGGTATCCAAAATAACTCTTCTCTAACTTTGTTACCTAAATTGAAAAGAAAACGGGTAATGAGGTTAAAATTCTTAGAAGTGATAATGGTGTTGAGTTTAGAAATACACTGTTAGATACCTTTTGTGTTGATAAAGGGATTTCTAGAGAGTTTAGCATAGCTAGAACTCCACAGCAGAATGGTGTGGCTGAAAGAAAGAATAGAACACTCATAGAATGAGCTAGGACAATGTTGGCTGATGCTAAGTTTCCCATTGCTTTTTGGGCTGAGGCTGTGAACACAACTTGCTATGTTCAAAATAGAGCCTTGGTTAACAAGATCCACAATAAGACACCTTATGAGCTATTCTGGAATAGGAAGCCTAATATAGGATTTCTTAAACCTTTTGGATGTCATGTAGTGATACTTGATACTAGTGATGCCCTAGGTAAGTTTAATGCAAAAGGTGATGTAGGATACTTTGTGGGTTATTCTATGTATAGCATATGGTATAGGGTTTACAACAAAAAGTAAAACGCATCCTTGAAAAGGTGCATATTAAGTTTTTAGAAAGTAAGCCCAGTGATCCTGAGAATGGACCAGATTGGTTATTTGATTTAGAACCATTATCTAGGACCTTGAATTATATGTCTGTTACTAATCCAGACATTGTAAAGAAGGATTCAAATGTCTTAGAAAAACCTACTGTTGAGATTTCAGGTACACGGTTGCTAAAGAAGAAGGATCACATGCAGTGAGTCAAACCCCATACTTGATTATGTTACCATTCCTATATGGACTGATGGGTTTATGCAAGCCTCTACTGCTGCTGAAAAGGAGGAAGAAGGGCCACAAGAAAAGCCAGTTGATGAAACCATGCATGCATCTTCAAGCGCTGACAAAGCCAATTCAGACACTGACAGGTTGAATTCAGACGCTGACACATTGAGTTCAAACGCTGACAACCTGTTTGGAAATTTATTCTCTTCCTCCAACAGAAATACTATTGAACATGTTGGAGCTCCTATACTCAATCAAGAGGTCAATTCAAGTGAGGATGGGAGTGGAAATGAAGATGATATTGGCAACATGGAATCTATTATAGAAGATAATTCACTATTTGGGGGAGGAATACTTACAAAGGTGGCAAAAGATCATCCTCCTTCCCAAATAATTGGTGATGCTTAGACTCCAGTTCAAACAAGGAGATCTCATCAAACTCAAGGTGGTTTCATTGCCAATATTCACAAGAAGGAAGATACCCCTCTTGTGCAGGCATGTTTCTTTGCATGTTTTCTGGCACAAAAGGAAACCAAGAATATTTTTGATGCTCTTAAAGAATCAAGCTGGGTGGAAGCAATGCAGGATGAGCTTCATCAGTTTTCCATTCAAGATTTGTGGGAGCTAGTGGATTATCCAAGGTATGTTAGAACTATTGGGACACGTTGGGTTCTAAGGAACAAAATGGATGAAAGAGGGATTGTGGTCAGAAACAAGGCACGACTAGTTGCTCAGGGCTATACATAAGAAGAAGTAATAGACTATGAAGAGGTCTTTTCACCTGTTGCAAGGATTGAAGCAATAAGGATTTTCCTAGCCTATGATTCTTTCATGGGTTTCACAGTTCATTAGATGGATGTGAAGAGTGGTTTCTTATATGGTACAATTGAGAAGGAAGTATATGTAATGCAACCTCCTAGTTTTGAAGATTCAAAGCATCCAGACAAGGTGTATAGAGTCAAGAAAGCAATGTATGGACTTCATCAAGCCCCAAGAGCATGGTATGGTACATTATCCACCTACCTGGTGGAAAATGGGGTTAAGAGGGGCACCATAGACCAGACATTATTTACCAAAAAGATTGGTAAGGATTTTCTTCTTGTTCAGGTCTGTGTGGATGATATTATCTTTGGTTCATCTAATCCAAAGATGAGTGGAGACTTTTCCAAGCTCATGACAGACAAATTCAAGATGAGTGTAATGGGAGAGATGAATTTCTTTCTAGGTTTACAAGTACAACAGAAAGAAGATGGTATATTTATCTCTCAAGATAAGTATGTTGCTGAGATCTTGAAGAAGTTTGGTTTTTCTCCACATGAAAAACGGGCTAGCACACCCATGGATAGGGAACACCCTTGGGGAAAAACTTGAGATGGAGAAGATGTGGATGTCAGGCATTATAGATCAATGTTGGGTCATTGATGTATCTTACAGCCTCTAGACCTGACATCATGTTTGTTGTGTGTGCATGTGCACGCCATTAAGTGACTCCCAAAGAGTGTCATCTTCATGCGGTCAAAAGGATTTTTAGATACCTTAGGTTCTATCCCACCTTGGGATTATGGTATCCTAAAGATTCTCCATTGGAGCTTATTGGCTATTCAGACAGTGATTATGGAGGTGATAAGTTTGATAGAAAATCCACAACTGGTGGATGACAATTTCTTGGGAGTAGATTGATATCTTGGCAATGCAAATTTTATGGATCCAAAACAAGCTGTTGGATTATAAGTATAATTTTATGCATACCAAGATATTTTTAGATAATAACAGTACATTATTCATCATTAAGAATCTTGTACATCATTCTAAAACAAAAAAACATAGAAATTAGGCATCATTTTATAAGAGATTGTTTTGAAAAAGGTTTAATTCATCTAGATAGGGTAGACACAGAGGAAAATGTGGCTGATCTTTTAACTAAACCTTTTGATGTTGGGAGGTTCTAGTACTTGGTAACAAGTATTGGAATGATCAATCTCACCTAAATGTGTTTTTGTAATCATTGTATAGTTTGTACATGATGTGTACTGTTATTAGTCTTTGTACAAGATTAGGTTTTCCACTTTATTTTTCTAACGTTGACAAAGTTTATTTGAACGCTAAATGGCCGCTGACAGCAATATTTTAGTTTTGTGGTTTTTGATCTAATCATGCAGGCATTATGAGCATTGTACATTTGGATACAGAGTTGCTTATGGATCTTTAGATCTTATAAGGAATGTGTTATAGTTTATGTATGATGGTTGTAATGTTTACATTCCTATCTTGACATAAATTTTTGTCATATACTTTTTATTTTGCAACTTTGTATATCATTGTTTAAGGGGAGGTTTAGGAAACCTTTAGGCTTTTGGGTATTCTTAGAATGCTCTTATCACAATTCTAGATTGTGTCCACTGGGGAGTGAGATTTAGAATTTCTAATTCGTGAGGCACTGTAGCATGCAAAGTTGATATAGTGTGCACGCTGTCAAGATATTTTGGCCTAGAATTGGGTTTTGTCGGTTGGGAGACTTGGTGATGTTTTCATTGGGCTTACCTGGGAAGTTACAAAGGGTTTATATGAGGTAACTTCATTGTTAAGAACTATGGTTAGGAAGGGACACTTGAGGACAATTATGTATATCTTGCTTAAGCAAGTGTGCATGATTGGACAGTGCTTGCCACCCTATTGTCATTTTCAGTCTAAGAGTTATCTTCACTAGGGTAAACTTCTTTGTTAAGGTCTTTTTATTTTTAATTATTTTTCTTTTTGCCCACTGACATGTTTCTTTCCAAACGCTGATAAGACCAATTTAAACGCTGACATGGCAAAATATCAAGGCTGACAAGAATATAGCCGTTAGACGCTGATGTTTACTTTTTGACCGTTGAAAAACATTGGATCCTACCCAATTATTATTTTTGACGAAAATATGGGCCGTAGTTTTAGCGAGTTGGTAACATTTAATTAATGTATGAGATAAGTTATATATTTTTCAAGATTGTCATGATTACTTTTTGAATATAACTTCCTCATTTTTCAACCAAACATATGTTTTTACCTCACCTATAAATTTGGCTATTTTCTTTCAAACAGGGTAACTACTATTTCTTGTCTTCTAAAATCTCTCATACCTTCATATCTCCATCATTTTCATATCATAGTTTTCTGATAGGTGTGTAAACACCCATCCTTTCTACCACTTAATTACAATAATAACCGGACCAAAACGTGTATTTTATGTCTTTTATGTCGGAATTATGCGTGGTTTGTGTTTTTGTTGTGATTTAGGACGAAAAGGTGAAAAGTGGAGAAAACACGGGCATTCACGGGCATTCACGGCTTTTATTGAAGAAAAAGATGAAAGACGAATTCAAGAAGTCAAGAGTGCATAAAGAACGGAAGTCCAAGACCAATTCTGAAGATTTATCGAAGAAAAAGTCAAAAGACGGAAGTTTACTTAAAGCCGAGAAACTCAAGTCTAATTTATTGAAGAAATTAAAGATGAGTTCAAAGAAATCCCAAGCCAAAAGTCCTTAAAGTCCAAGTTTAAAGAAGATTAGAAGAATAAAGGACTAATGATGCAATTAATGAAGATTAAAAGAAGGAGGGACTTAATCTCGCAATTAAGAAGAAATGAAGGAGGGGAAGCTTCCTAATCCTCCCCTATATATAGTTTAGTTGTTAATCATTTTTAGTTGTTGGCTAAGTGTGACAATTAGTCTTCCACCATTTACTTACCTTGCACCTTTAATTCATGTCATTTAAATACTTGTCAATTTAAATACCTTGTCTTGCACATTAAATTCCTTTAATTTCAAGTAAGTTTTCATTTAATTCTTGTCAATCTTTATTTTATCTTGTTAATCTCCTATCTACCTTTCATGATCTTGATTTTTATGTTTATGTTTGTATTCATGTTCATATCTTTATTTTGATCAATTGGGTTTTTGATTATTGTGGTTAAATTTGTTTGTTTTGTTGATTTAAATTGTTAGTTTATGATTATTGAATGTTTTGTTATTAGTTTAGTCAAATCGTGTGTTTGATTTTGGTTAATTTGTGGTTAGATTCTTGTTATTTTGATCCCTTGTTCTTCGGGGGAGTTTGTTTCTGTGTCTGAGATTCCCAGAAAAACTTCCGAACCAAGAGAAGAGAAGGCTTTCATTCGGAACTCAAAAGTTCCGGATCAAGAGGTTTCATTCGGAACTCAAAAAGTTCCGACCCAAGCATTGCTCATTCGGAAGTCTCAAACTTCCAGATCAAGGTAAAGTTCCGACTCAACCAGGCTTCATCCGGAACATTTAAAGTTCCGGAGGAAAGTTCCGAGTCAATACTTCCGACTCAAGCATTGTTTATTCGGAACTCAGAAAGTTCCGGATCAAGAGACTTCATTCGGAACTCAAAAAGTTCCGAGTCAAGTCTACCGAACGAAGTTCCGGATCAAGGGGAGGAAAAAAGTTCCGGATCAAGGGGAGGAAAAAGTTCCGGATCAACACCAAAACTTCTGAGTCAAGCTTCATCCGGAAGTTCATTCGGAAGTTTTAAACTTCCGAATCAAGGTTTCTTTCAGGTTCTTTTTAGTCTTTCTTTTTAAATATCTATTCCTTATTTTCAAGCTTTATTTTTCCCGCCTTTTATTTTAGTTGTGCTTTAAGTTTAATTGCCTTAGCTTTATTTTAGACTTGCCTTAGCTTAAATTTTAGTTGCGATTTAAGATTGCCTTAGTTAGTTTTAAATTTGCGTCATTTACTTTAGTGCCTTTAATTTCAGTCACGTTTTAAATACTTGCACTTACTTTAATTAGACTTAGATTTACTTTAAAGTCATTTACTTTAATTGTTTTGCACATTTTATTTATAAACAACCAAAAATATTCTTTTTCACCAAAAACAATAGAGTCACATAGAGAACCTAGATCAATTCGATTAGACACACATCAAAGAACTTTTTAACCTGAGTAAAAGCTAGTTATCAAATGGCGCCGCTGCCGGCTCTTTTCGTAAAGATTAACGGTTTTCTGTGAGAGACGCGTTGCTTTTTGAGATCCGTTCACTTGTGAGCGTTATTTTCTTGTTCAAAAATTCAAAAAAAAAACCATAAAAATTAAAAATTGTTAAAAATCCATAAAAATTAAAAATTTCAAAAATCCAAAAAGATTTTATCTTTATTGTGTATATATTGTCTTTGTGTTTGGTTTCTTTTTCTTTTGCATTTTCAGGTGTATGCGTACTAGATCTTCTAATTATCAAGAGCCCGAGACTAAAGAAGATTTAGCTATGTCAGGTGTAAACAACAATAATCCACCGCACCCTAATAATAACAACAATGTTCTTCCACAACCCGATCTTCGGACCATGGAGGAGCTTTATCAACCTAAAATGTTTGGACGAGGAGGACCGATTGCGCCGATGCAAATCAACGCTCCTGAGTTTTCGCTGAAGCACCACATGATTCAGCAAGTGCAAACAAACCCATTCCGTGGATTGCCTGATGATGATGCCAACAAACACCTCGACAAGTTCATTACAATCACCCAAAGCATGAAGTTGGCTGGTGCCACAATGGATGAACTTCGCCTACAACTCTTTCCACATACTTTATTACATCATGCCGAGAAATGGTTTGATCGTCTCCCGAAGAATTCTATTCACACTTGGGATGACATGACTCAACGCTTTTTATCGCGCTCCTTTCCACCATCCGTGGTCACGAGCCTTCGCAATCAAATCAACGGTTTCATGCAAGACCCTGATGAATCTCTTTTTGATGCTTGGGAGAGATATAATGTCTTGATCGATAGATGTCCAAACCATAACATGCTCCCTGTGACCTTAATAGACACTTTCTACAACGGTTTGACTTTTCGAGATCGTGATACGATAAATGCAGCCGCCAGTGGCACATTCATGAAAAGGAGACCCGAGGAGTGTAGAGAGCTAATTGAGAACATGACTACTCACCACAAAAACTGGGATTCCTCTGCTTCTTCAAGGAACAACCCGAGAGTCAATGTTTCTTCCACCTCAGCAAACCCTGATATGACCGAACTCACCCGTATGATGACTGAAATGAGAAAAAGTATTACGCTTCTCGCTTCAAACCAACAACAAAAACAAGTTAAAGCGGTTGCTAATCCTTGTGAAACATGCGGCAGTCCTCACTCATACACCGATTTTCCTTCTACACAAGGAAATCCGGAAAATGTGTATGCAGCTTATGGTAATTATTCACCGGAAAATTACCAAGCTCGACCTCAAGGGGATAGAAATCTGCTGAGTTACCATTCCAACAATTACCTTTCACCCGGTTTTTCTCCTCAAAACCAAAACCCCGCCAACAACTACAATAGAAGCAACCAAATCCCACCAAGAGCTTCTAATCCTTATAACCCACCCGCCCAACAAAACCCACCCATTAACTCTGATGTTGAAGCCATTATGAGAACTCAAGGTGAGCAAATCAAGAATCTATAGAGCCAAATAATCAATTTGAAAGGAGATATCACGAAGCAAGGAAATGAGATAAGGTCCGAGGTTCGTGATAATATTCAATCCTCTTTCAGCACTCAAACGAATGAATTAAAGAATCTATTGGCTAGTTTCTTGCCCGCAGCTCAACCTTCTTCTTTGAGTTCTCTACCTTCAAACACCGTCACCAATCTGCGAGCTAATGTGAGTTCTATTACTACTCATAGTGGAGTTACCATCGTAGGACCACCAATCCCACCCCCATCATTTACACCTCCTCCACCACCATGTATCCCTACTCCTCCTACACCTAGTATTAGTACACCATTACCGTCTCCGCCTCGTCATGACGATGTCTCTCGGAAGGACCCTTCAACATCTCAACCTTTACCGACTACACCTTCACCTTCCACCTATAAACCCAACATCCCGTACCCTTCTCGCTTAGGCAAGACCAACGAGCTAACCAAGAATGACTGTCAAGTATCGAAATATGTGAAGATGCTATCTCAAATGAACATCAACATTAGCCTTGTTGAAGCACTTGTCCACATGCCGAAATTTGTCAAAGCATTCAAGGAATTGCTTAGCAAGAAGGAGAAGCTGATTGAACTCGCAAACACACGCTTAAATGAAAACTGCTCTGCAGTTATTCTTAAAGAACTTCCAGAAAAGCTTGGAGATCCCGGTCGTTTTGTGTTGCCTTGCGTGTTCAACAAAACTGAAGAATTCACTGCCCTTGCTGATCTCGGGGCCATTATTAATTTGATGCCACTGAGTGTTTGGAAAACACTATCATTACCCGACCTCACTCCAACAAAGATGACTCTTGAACTTGGAAACCGCACTCTCGCTTACCCCGTTGGTATAGCCGAAGACGTGTTCATCAAAGTTGGCACATTCACTTTCCCGGTCGATTTTGTCGTAGTTGATTATGAAATGGACCCTCGTATTCCCTTAATACTTGGTCGGCCATTCTTGAGAAACGGACGTGCTTTAGTGGATGTTGCCGAAGGCGAGTTAATCTTACGAGTCGGGGATGATTCACAAATTTTTAAAATGGGGAAGCTTACAGGCAAATACTATGGACGAGAATCAGTGAATATGATTAATGTGCTCGATGACTTTACCGTCTATGACAATCCTCTATTCGATTCTTCCATCGATAATCCACTCTTTGACGATGATGTGGATAATTCTCGGTCCACTTTGGAACCTTCTCCCATTTATGATTCTCCACCGGTCTTTGATGCTTATGATGATGATTCTAGCTCAGATTCGGATGATTTTGATTGTACTTCTGAGTATCCCGAGCTGCCCACATATAATGATTTCGATGAGGCTGATACTCTTTCGAGCGATTCTTCACATGATGAAGATCCTCCACCTACATCACTCGATCCTACTTTGGACGATTACTCATTTGAGGAAGACTTCTCTGAATTTCTCAACACTTACTTCCCTCATGAGAGTGATGCTCCTCCCTATGACTTTGAAGATTATCGTCTTGATCCTACTTTGGATTTGAAGAACATTCTGTCAAAGGAGAAGAAACCGGTCGACAACAATATCCGTTGCACATATGATTTGACACCTCTTTGTCCCCCTTCTGAGGACGAGGTTGTGCTTCTTTGCGGATCTTCTTCACACTCGGCTGAGCCTGAGTGCTATTTTCCCTTAAAGGAAAAGGTGTTCGACCCCGGTATTGTAATCTTTATGCCATCTCAGTATCCACCTGATGAAATAAAAGGAAAAATCTTTGGAAATTTTGAAGACATGCTTGCACCACTTCACCCTTGCTTCCACCGTGCTCCATCTTTGTTTAAGGGAACCTTGCCACTTCTTCTTTGGCTTGCCTTGTTCGCCTTAAGCTTGTGCTATTTGATGGACGAAAACTATGTCTTTGATCCTGGTGGATATGTTTCATGCTTCTTCCGTTGATGATCAAGGTCGAGTCAGGCTCACGACTCGGTTAACAAAAACCAAGCGCTTCTTGGGAGGCAACCCATGCATCTATCTTTTCGCTTTCTTTACCATAAGTGTAGAGGAGACCCGTTGGTTTGCTATTTCCTCTCCTCACTTCTTAATCAGGGATTCGAGCGCTCATGATCCACTCTTGATGATTCTTGACGACCCGTGATTCCGTGTTCTACTTCTTCCCGGTTCTATCCTAAATTCTTTTCGATTCACTATTTTATATTTTCTCAATATTAAAATAGGAATCTCTTTAGTTGTCTTTTCCTTAGCGAGATTTAAACAACGTGCACAATGTCCTAAGTGTAGGGGAGTTTACTCCCACATGCTTAAACATTGAGGACAATGTTTATCTTAAGTGTAGGGGGGACTTCTATCGAAGTTAAGTGGTCTTTTCCTTGTATTTGCCCTCATTTTAACCGGAAAATCAATTTTTCGACATTTTTCCAAATTTTTGATCTATTTTGGCCTATTAGTTTTTACCTTTGTATAGTTATTTTCTTTCTTTGCTAGAATAAATGTTTAATAAAGTGGTTTTAATTTTCAAAACGTTGTGAATCTTTTGACTCAATCCGAGTTTACTTATCTAAGTTTGCTCTAGCTAGTACCCTTAACGTGTTTAAGTCGAGTTTTGCTAGGCTTTTATATAGGGAGCTATAAAACGCGAAAGTCTAAACTCTCACGGGTTAAGAACAAGAACTTTTCGCAAGTTCCTATAATTGATCCTAGAGAGTCGTTTATCAAGGGAACTTTAAAATGCGATTTCTAAACTTGAAAAAGTCTAAGAATTTGCAAGATCCTATAGGCGACTCGAAAACCCAAAACTTTGATTTAATAGGCTAAGTATCCACGAGTCTCATTACTTGAGATTTTAAACTGTGGAGAACGAGAAATGATAGAGCCAATTATAAGTTCGGTATTCTTTCGTGAATTTATGTGAGTTAATTATGAGCTTATTCTCCCATCGCTTGCTAATAATTTATCTGCTAATAAATAAGGTTGTAGGATCTGAAAAGTTACTTAGCTTCTAGCCCAAGATCATTTAAAAGTTGCTCGGTATGGATTAGAGTTCATAGCCAAGGCATAACATATTGAAGCGGGATGCGAAGATTGGCGAGTCCGAAAAGGCCCTAACAAGGCATGAGGGCTATATTTTGTTGCTAAAGATCCGAAGTGATGTGAAAAATCATTTATCGAAAATCAATATGAAGGATCGAGACACACGACGAAAAGCAAATACTCCCCAAAAGTCATGGAGAAGTGTATCCGAAAAGACCCTAACAAGGTATGAGGATAAATAGATCCAAGTCATAAAAGGAGGCGGATCGTTGTATATCAAAATCCAAAATAAAGATTGGAGAAAAATGAAGAAGCCGTGGTCCAAGTATGTATCTCTCAAAACATCAAGTGAAGAAATTCCATTATGAAGAGAAGACCATTATTTCATGAACGTCTCTCAAGGTTTGAAGTATGAAGTCGCTGCCAAATATCAGTCCGAGAAAGGTCTCAAATCGCGAAGCGAGTTATGCCAAGATATGAACTTTATAAGGTCCCGAGAAGCAGTTTTAAAAGATTTTTTCCTTTAGCTAACTATTGATTAAATCGTTCACTTTATTTTCAGACTAAATAACTATCGAAATAAGTCAACAATGCATCCTCGTGATCATTCAAGACAATAATAAAATATAAGAGATACCCCTAGGAATAAGGGAGTCTAAGTGAGTAATTGGCCCACATGAGTTCGTGATAGTTTACTAACTTATAATAACAATGATCTCGTTTTTAAGCTTGGTTTGGAGAAAGTGAAAACTTGAGGATGATGATTATTCATGACATATCCAAAACCCAAGGTATGCTTTTGATTTCTTTACTTTGAATGTTTATAGTTTCTATCTCTTTAATAAAGGCCACTATGGATTGATTATGATGAAAAGTGTAAACGTGCTTTGTAACTAATGCATTGCACGAGGACATTGCAATGGTCAAGTGTAGGGGATTTGATAGGTGTGTAAACATCCATCCTTTCTACCACTTAATTACAATAATAACCGGACCAAAACGTGTATTTTATGTCTTTTATGTCGGAATTATGCGTGGTTTGTGTTTTTGTTGTGATTTAGGACGAAAAGGTGAAAAGTGGAGAAAACACGGGCATTCACGGCTTTTATTGAAGAAAAAGATGAAAGACGAAGTCAAGAATTCAAGAGTGCATAAAGAACGGAAGTCCAAGACCAATTCTGAAGATTTATCGAAGAAAAAGTCAAAAGACGGAAGTTTACTTAAAGCCGAGAAACTTAAGTCTAATTTATTGAAGAAATTAAAGATGAGTTCAAAGAAATCCCAAGCCAAAAGTCCTTAAAGTCCAAGTTTAAAGAAGATTAGAAGAATAAAGGACTAATGATGCAATTAATGAAGATTAAAAGAAGGAGGGACTTAATCTCGCAATTAAGAAGAAATGAAGGAGGGGAGGAAGCTTCCTAATCCTCCCCTATATATAGTTTAGTTTTTAATCATTTTTAGTTGTTGGCTAAGTGTGACAATTAGTCTTCCACCATTTACTTACCTTGCAACTTTAATTCATGTCATTTAAATACTTGTCAATTTAAATACCTTGTCTTGCACATTAAATTCCTTTAATTTCAAGTAAGTTTTCATTTAATTCTTGTCAATCTTTATTTTATCTTGTTAATCTCCTATCTACCTTTCTTGATCTTGATTTTTATGTTAATGTTTGTGTTCATGTTCATATCTTTATTTTGATCAATTGGGTTTTTGATTATTTTGGTTAAATTTGTTTGTTTTGTTGATTTAAATTGTTAGTTTATGATTATTGAATGTTTTGTTATTAGTTTAGTCAAATCGTGTGTTTGATTTTGGTTAATTTGTGGTTAGATTCTTGTTATTTTGATCCCTTGTTCTTCGGGTGAGTTTGTTTCTTTGTCTGAGATTTCCAGGAAAACTTCCGAACCAAGAGAAGAGAAGGCTTTCATTCGGAACTCAAAAGTTCCGGATCAAGAGGTTTCATTTGGAACTCAAAAAGTTCCGACCCAAGCATTGCTCATTCGGAAGTCTCAAACTTCCGGATCAAGGGAAAGTTCCGACTCAACCAGGCTTCATCCGGAACATTCAAAGTTCCGGACGAAAAGTTCCGAGTCAATACTTCCGACTCAAGCATTGTTTATTCGGAACTCCAAAAGTTCCGGATCAAGAGACTTCATTCGGAACTCAAAAAGTTCCGATCAAGTCTTTCGAACGAAGTTCCGGATCAAGGGGAGGAAAAAAGTTCCGGATCAAGGGGAGGAAAAAGTTCCGGATCAACACCAAAACTTCCGAGTCAAGCTTCATCCGGAAGTTCATTCGGAAGTTTTGAACTTCCGAATCAAGGTTTCTTTCAGGTTCTTTTTAGTCTTTCTTTTTAAATATATATTCTTTATTTTCAAGCTTTATTTTTCCCGCCTTTTATTTTAGTTGTGCTTTAAGTTTAATTTCCTTAGCTTTATTTTAGACTTGCCTTAGCTTAAATTTTAGTTGCGATTTAAGATTGCCTTAGTTAGTTTTAAATTTGCGTCATTTACTTTAGTGCCTTTAATTTCAGTCACGTTTTAAATACTTGCACTTACTTTAATTAGACTTAGATTTACTTTAAAGTCATTTACTTTAATTGTTTTACACATTTTATTTATAAACAACCAAAAATATTCTTTTTCACCAAAAATAATAGAGTCACATAGAGAACCTAGATCAATTCGATTAGACACACATCAAAGAACTTTTTAACTTGAGTAAAAGCTGGTTATCATTTTCCCAAAATCAATCTTCATGGCACCAAAGTTTAAACCTGCTCAAGTGAATAGGGGTTCAGAAGCCAACACAACATGGTGGCTTACTTAGAGGAAGATAATACTTTGCATCCCCAATACACTCAGATGATTGCGTATTTGAATGCGTCTCCTTTAAGGTATGCACTTTCACATAATCCACTCGTCTCTATCACACACATTAAGCAGTTTTGGAACACTGTTAGTTCCAAAACAATTAATGGAGTGATTACTAATAACTATTTTTTATAAGAAAATATTTATGTTCTTTGTGTGTCTTATCGAATTGATCCCAGTTTAAAAGTGTGTCTCAGTCGTTTTTGGTGAATAAAAAGAGAATAGTTATCTACATCTACTTAGAAAGTAAAATGCGAAAAATATTAAAAATAAACTAAAGACAAATGACAAATAATAAAGAAATTAAACGAATTAAAACTTATTAAAAAGTAATAAAGAAAAATGCAAGAAAAGAATTTGGGACATAAAAATAATAAATGTCGAGATAAAATAAAAATATAAAATTCGAAATATAAAATAAAAATAAAAGTCAAAACTTTCAACTAAAAATAAAACAACTTTCGGATAAAAATTAAAAATAACTTTCGGATAAATGCCTAAAATGACTTTCGGTATTTTTTTTCTTTAAAATCACTTTCGGAAAGTTCCTATCACTTTCACATTTGCAAGTTCACTTTCGGAAAGTTTCTAGATAATACAACTTTCGCAATCAATTTTTTTTTGCTTTGTTTTGTGACAAATCACTTTCAGTGCTTTTTTATACTTAATCACTTTCGGAGCTTTTGGCTTCAACAACTTTCGCAACTTTTTATTTTTTTACTTTCGGAACTTTTGCTATTACCCACTTTCGCTATTATATATTTAGGGGGGAAAAATATTGACTTTCGGAGTTATAGAAATAAAAAGATTTTCGCAATAAAAAAATATGAGTTTCGGACTGTTTTTGTCAAAAGGAGTTTCGGAATTTTTACTAAAAATTGAGTTTCGGGGAAAGAAAAGTGTACTGAGTTTCAGATTAAAAATAAAAACTTACTTTCGGGGAAAAGGGCTAAACCATCTTCCGAAACTCAGACTATAACTAGACTTCGCAAGATCTAAAAAAACAGTGAATAAAAATAAGCCAAAATTAGCAAAATTAGTCTAAGAAATAAGCAAAAATTAAGCTAAATTAATTTCTAAAATAAGCTAAACACAATACTAACAAAAACTATAAAAAGCACCAAATAAGAAAAATAAATAAGTCTAATCTAAAAATATTAAACTACCAAAACCACTCAAATAAAAAAAGCTAAATTCAAGATAATCAATAAGCCCAATAAGCTATAACATCAACCACATCAAAACAATAAGAATAATGAAATAAGCAATTCACTCCAATAAGCAATAAGATCAAACAAACTACATGGTTAACCAAATTAAACTCAAGATTAAAAGCAAGAAAGGAAGAATGAGATATATTTAAAGATCTTGAATTAAAAATGAAGATTAAGATTCAAAAATACAAGATTAAAGATGAAAAGCTTGAAAACATGAAAGAAAGTTAGAGAGAGAAAGTAACTACACCTACTCCTAATCACCTTAATGAAAAACTAATGAAAACTAACTATTACAAATGAAGGTTTAAGATCTATTTATAGTGGAAGGGATGTGGTGTTGTTGCTTCCTTCTTTCTCTTTGTCTTCTCGTCTTTTTAAATAATTCGTCTTTCTCGACTTTGTCTCGGGATTTGTCGATAGATAAAATGAACTCGTCTTTTAATTTTCTTATTTTATTAGACTTGGTTCTTCGACTTCATTAAACTTCCATCTTTGGTATTTTTCTTATATAAATCTTCAGAATAGGCCTTTGACTTCCGTTCTTTTTGCACTTTTGATCTTTTGACTTCGTCTTTTATCTTTTTCTTCGATAAAATCCCGTGTTTTCTTCCTTTTTCATATTTTGGTCCTAAAACACAATAAAAACATAAACAACGCATAATTCTGACTTTTACGACATTAAATACACATTTTGGTCTCGTTTTTATTTGTTTTAAGTGGTGAAAGGATAAGTGTTTCACACTTATTAAATCCCCTACACTTGACCATTGCAATGACCTCATACAATGCATTAATTTCAAACCAAGATTTACATTCTCCATCATAATTAACCCACATTGGTCTTTATTACAATATACTATTACTACTACAATAAAAGAAACTTAACAACGAGGAAAAGATAAAAAAATTATAAAAGATATAATAATTTCATTCAATTTATTAACATCGAAATTGTTTGATGGAAGAAACTTATAAAGAAATCTAAGACTTAAATTAGCGTTTTGGTGTCATGAATATTAATCACCCTCAAGTTTCACGTACCTCATACCAAGCATAAAAACAAGATCATTGTTTACCATAAGTTCTCAAGTTAAAACCACTTATATAAGACAATTGCGTAATACTCCTTCTCCAATATTCCTAAGTTGTAAAGATTGTCATTCACCCGTAGGCTCATTTGACTTATTAAATAATCATTAGTCCAAAAATGAAGGCAAAACGGTGTAAACCCGACACCTAGAACCAAACCTCGTCCTTAAAAACGTTGTCACTAAAGTAAGCCCACATCAAGGATAATTTAACACGATTTAGGGAATAAATTCCCGGATCCGATATTTGGCCAATAGTACTCCTTATTATTATTTTCACCAAAGTCATGTTGACTTAATGCAGAGTTTAGCAAATTCACATCATATACCCTTAGTCTCTTTAAGATGTAAAGGTGCTCCTCATCTATGATCCACACCCTAAGGTTCCTTGAACCACAAACAAGGGAATTGAATATTTATTAATTTTTATTAAACACTCTCAATGCCATACACCCTAAGGATTTAATGACAAGGTTCGTGATACATGCCCCACACCCTAAGGCTCCTTGAGGTCATGTTTTAATCTTATTCTTCTTTATTTATGATATATATAGTAGGCCAAATTTCGCGGTCCCATGGTCTGAATACCTCCTACTTAGTGGTTATGAGCCATCTTATTCGGAAGTCCACAAAGCTGGCATCCTCAATATGTTTATGCTTTAATTACAAGGAAATAAAAGAGTTGGTTAAGAGCTAAAATATTGAATCTAAACCGCAAAAATACTCATTTATTAAGCAATTAAATATACAAGCGGGAAGAAAGAGCCACAAAAACTCATATATGGAAAAATTAACCCTTAAACTTATTATCAACTCTATCATCTCTCGTTATCCACAATTTAAAATCTCAAGGAATGAGACTCGTGAATTCTTAGCCTAATAAACCAATTAAGGTCCATATGGTTAAGGATACTAGCTAGAGTAAACTTAGATAAGTAAACTCGGGTTGAGTCAAAATATTCATGACATACCTAATATACAAAAGACTTCTAAAATTGTTAAAACCATTTTGTTTATTTATTTTTTTGACTTTAGTCTAGAAATGAAATAAATACATACGATGAAAGAAAATAACGATAAGAAGGGAAAATACTACTAGGCCAAAATAGATCAAAAAATTTGAAAAATGTCGAAAAATCAATTTTCCGGTTTAAATGAGGACATATTCATGGAAAATCCCACTTAACTTCAATAGAAGTCTCCCCTACACTTGATATAAATATTGTCCTCAATGTTTAAGCAAGTGGAGGTAAACTCCCCTACACTTAGGACATTGTGCACGTAGTCTAAATCTTGCTAAGGAAGAGACAACTAAATTGATTCCCATTTCAACATTTATCGATAAAATATTGAATCACAAGAGTATATGATAGAACCGGGAAGATGGTACACGAGATCACGGGTCGTCAAATATCATTAATAGTGGATCTCTAGAAGCTCTAATCCCTGCACATCATAAGAAACAAAACAACAAACACCTACGTGGCTCCCCCTACACTTATTATGAAAAAGGGTTAAAAAGGATAGATCATCGGGTTGCCTCCTGAGAAGCGCTTTTTTTTGTTAGCCGAGTCACGAGCCT
Organism: Glebionis coronaria; assembly: GCA_025667525.1. Taxonomy (NCBI): domain Eukaryota; kingdom Viridiplantae; phylum Streptophyta; class Magnoliopsida; order Asterales; family Asteraceae; genus Glebionis; species Glebionis coronaria. Next base: position 138,745,028 of record CM046880.1, read on the forward strand.
GACTCGACCCAGAATCAATTCAAGGGAAACGTGGAGAGGGATGGAATCATCTCATGAGAGATGTCCTCTTCAAAGTACAACTTAACACGTTGGCCATTCACCTTAAAGTTGGGCCCATTTGGTTGAGATAGCTCAATGGTGCCATGAGGGAAGATTTGAGCCACAGTGAATGGACTGGACTAACGGCTTTTAAGTTTGCCTGAAAAGATTTTCAACCGAGAGTTAAAGAGTAAAACTTGATCACCTATGTGAAACTCTCGGTTCCTAATCCTAGAATCATGAATGAGCTTAATCTTCTCCTTATAGATCAAATAATTCTCATAAACCTCATTCCTAAGTTCATTAAGTTCATTGAGATGGATTTTCCTAAGATCATCGGCTTTGTTAATGTCAAAATTAGCCCATTTCAAGGCCCAATAAGCCTTATGCTCCAACTCAATGGGGAGGTGGCACGCCTTTTCGTACACGAGGCGATAAGGGGTACAACCTATAGGTGTCTTATAAGCGGTACGGAAAGCCCACAAAGCATCATCTAATTTATCGGCCCATGAGGCACGATGCTCTCCCACGATACACTCTAAGATTTGCTTAAGTCCACGGTTGGAAATCTCAGCTTGACCATTAGTTTGTGGATGATACGCGGTGGAAAGTCGGTGATTGAAACCATACTTAGCCATAACTCGTGCAAATTGATCATTGCAAAAATGAGTACCAAGATCATTAATGATAGCACGAGGAACGCCGAATCTAGCAAACAATTGTTTCAAGTAGTTCAAAACCACCCTCGCATCGTTAGTAGGTAAAGCCTTTGCTTTAACCCATTTGGATACGTAGTCAACGGCTACGAGGATGTACTTGTTCCTTTAGATGATGAAAATGGCCCTATAAAGTCGATGCCCCATACGTCAAAGATTTCACACTCTTGGATGAAATTTTCAGGCATCTCATCTTTATGTGCGATCTTCCCTTGTCTTTGGCAAGCATCACAATGCTTAACCATTTCATGAGAGTCATGATAAATGGTGGGCCAATAGAATCCGGAATCGAAAACTTTCTTAGCGGTATAGTTAGGACCAAAGTGACCACCGGTGGGTCCTTTGTGGCAAGCTTCAAGGATTTGTAAAGCCGCCGACCCATCAACACAGCTACGAATGATAAGATCCGCACATTTCTTGAAAAGATAAGGGTCGTCCCAATAATAGTTCTTAATATCCTTAAAGATTTTTTTCTTTTGTTGGGACGTTAACCCTTCCATAAAAACTGTTAATCCCACTTCAATCCATAACATAATATTTAGAGAGAGAAAGAGAAGAAAAGTAGAGAGAGAAACTAGAGAGACAAACAAGAAAGAATGGTTGATTACTATGAGAAGAAAGAATGAACCAACACCCTCTTCCATACATGGAAGAGGGTATATATACCCTAGGCTTTGTTGGGCCGTGGGTTAAGTAACATGGGCCGGGCTTGGCTTGTCTTGGGCTTAGAGCCCCTATCTTATACAATATTAGCTTAAAGTCCAAGCCCGGTTAACCCGACTAACCTATTACAATAAAAGACCAATAACGACTAAGATGACCTATTACATACTTGTTCGACTATATAAAATATAGGGCTAACAATATCCCCCAATGTATCGGTCATCTTTAAATGCATAAGATGATTGAGAGAATACATTCTTGTGGAGGTGATCTTCTTCTTAGGTCTTGTATCTTGGTCTTGATTTTGTTTGTAACGGCTTTGTTCCTTCATGCTTTTGTGATTTTATCTTGAGCCTTTGTCATTTGACATTGAGTGCTTGAGATCTTCATCTTGTGCTCATTGTGACTAAGATGACCTAATACATTCTTACATTCTTAGGTATCTTGATTTTCGCCATCTTGTGCTCTTGTGACTTCAGAATCGACATCGATTAGTACACAGCTATGCCACCTTCTTGATATGCAGCAACATATATAGACACGGATAAAATGGCTTTGAACATTTCATCCTAACTCGGTAGTGTTTTACCTCCGGTCGGTGAAGACCGTTAGACGGTATCAGATACCGTACATGTAATCAGGTAGATTCGATTAAGAACCTCCTTGACAGGGTTTCTTGGCGGTTGTAGCCAATTCTCTTCACTCAACCGTCTCAAAGCAGACTGCGAACGTAAAGAGTGAATCATAAGGATAAATTATCCGTCTGATTAGAGTCGTCAATTCAGAATTCCTGGAACAAGTTTGATTCTATAAGAATCGCACCATTGTTGTTTTCCAGTTTGTCACAAGCTTGTAAGTTACCTACCGTAGTGCTGTCTGATGTTGACACTGGAAGGATTTCCATTCGTCATTGTGAACACTAATGAGTGTGATGAGATGGCATTTATACATGATCTCATCGTTCTTTTCGGGCTTTAAATGCATAAAAATGTCATAAAATACCATATATATGCTTGTGTTTGTTTACTTGTGTATTTTAGGCATGGATATCGTGAAAAAGACAAAAGATCACAAGATACAAGGAAAAACGGACACGAGAAACGAAGCCGTACAAAGAACCGGGCCCTAATTCATGGAATATTCAACAAATACCCTTGAAGACTTGAAGACATACAAGATTGATCCTCATTTATTGAAGAAATGACACTTAAAACCCTTGTATATTGATAATTACAAGTTTGGTCCCTTAAGTTTGTCAAAATTACACAAAAGGTCCTTCTACTTTGAAGAAATGGCAAGATTAGTCCCTCAACAATTCCAAATTGCCAATTATGGTCCCTCATCAAGCCAAAGATACAATGAAGACCTTTGAAGATCAAGAATGTCCAAAATCAGTCCTTCAAATATGCAAAAGTGGCAAAAACAATCCTTGAAACACTTTTGGAAAAGTTTTGTGCCAAAAGTGTCAAAGGCTGAAAGTTAATAACAAAGTAAACCAAGTTTTGATGGCTGAAAACACGTTTTACAAAAATTCCCAAAACACAAGGGCCAAATATGTGCTATTGAAACATTTAAACATGAAATTGCGCCAAACAACTCCACTTCCCCCATTTTCGGATCAAACGTGTCACTATTCACCTTTTCACACCCAGATTTTACATCAACTTAAACAAAGGGTAAAACTCAATTACCCTTACTCACACTTGATTCACACGCCTATAATCCCATCCCAACCTTAAAACCCTCACTCCCACTCACCAAGAGGCCCCACCATTCAAACCCGTCCACCAATCAAAACACAACTTGTTCTCCAAGCCTAGCCACGTGTCAAGATCAACAGCTGACACTCATTGCTTCATCACAAAGCTATTTTAAACTGTTTGGATGCATTTTGGACAGCTCATCAACAAGAAACGCCTAGAAGACCTCAAGGTCATTTTAGAGAATTTAGTGCTAGGGTTTGTGAATAGTGTAGCCTGGCATTTGCCTATAAAAGGAGACCTCAACATGTGAGAGTCCCTTTGTTCCAGTCTTTACCTTTAAACTTGTAATTCCTTTTTGAAATTTATAAAAGTTGGTATTTTGAGAAAATTGTAATTCCTTTTTATGTTTTTGAAAGTTGGTATTGTTTAAAGGTGATTCTGAGTTCCATTGATTGCTATAAGTGTGCTTGAATCATTTGGTTCAAGGAGGTTTATGTTTGGTAAGTTTTTCAAGTTTGAAAAATCTTGAAAGAAGGTTTCTGAATTTTGCTATATTTGTGTACTAATCCTTATCCAAAAGCTGTAAGCTCTTGCAAGCTTGTTGACACCAAGCTTGTGAAGGGATTAGGGCCTTTGGTTGGGCTGTTTGTTCATTGTGTTGAAGAAATCAAGCCCTTGAGTGTCTGCTATGAAACATCAACCAAGGCATTCGTCATCTTTCTTGTTGAAGTACCTTGGTCTTGTTCTAGTTGTTGAACAAGGTCCAAGGAGCATAGCTGGCCCTCCTAGGATGTTGTGGAGGGCAGGTATAACCTCTTGTTAAGATTCCTCTCAAAAATCATATGTTATTGTATGTTTTGCATTTTGGTATATGATTTGGTGTTCCTGTGTTGTGCTTTGTGTTTTATGGTTGTAATTTGTTAGTTGTCACCTAGTGTAGCTATTTGATCATTAAAATCAATAGGTTGTGTTTAAAAACCAGAAGTTTGTTTGAAAAGTGCTTGATAAAGGATTGTTTGGGATTACTGGTTCATAAGGCCTTGTGGCCTTGAGCCCTTGGTTCTTAGGGTTTGGGAGGTCTAAACAAGTCCTAATATACAAGTTTTAGTCATTGGTTAAGTTTCTGAAAGTTTGGAAAAGGGATTTGAAGTTTTGTAAAAATCTGATAAAAGTGGTTTTGGAATTGGTCAAACACATCAGATCCAATAACTTCTTTGTTTGTTGGATCTAAGGTCTGAAATCAGGTTTGGGAATAGTTTGGATGATAAGCTATTTATTGGTTATCTGGTTGTTGAATTTGGTGGCTTATTGTGATTGTTATAGCTTATCAAAAGTTGCTGAAGTGGTCATTTGCATCAGCAAAGTGACCACCTCATTTTGTGATTGCATTTGTTATCCTATTGTATGCCTTGTGATTTTGCTGCTTGGAACTTGTTTATGTGCTGCTTGTGAGTGGATTTTGCTATTTGGTGTGCTTTGTATCTGGCTTATAAGCTAACTGGCTTATTAAGCCCTTATTGCCAAAATTTGCCATCAAAAGGTCAACTTACCTCTTGATTCACAAGGCCTCCTCCTTGAGTCCTTCAGAAAAATTGCTTATAACAAGCCCTTATACCATTCCTGATCATTTGGTGAACTTTGGAGTACTTTGACTTTTGGTCAAATAAGAACAAATTGGCTTATTTTTGAGAACTGCTTATTGGCACATGCAACAACTTGGCTTTTGTAAAAGAAATCATTTTTCTTAGCTTAATAACAAATCTGGAAGGTTACAAGTCTTTTGGTTAAGCTTTTGCTAGAAAACTAGCTTATTTGGCTTTTTCAGCCAGCTTATTTGCTCTTACAGCTTATTCTACTTGGATTTTTGTGATTTTCTTGATTGATTATTCTTAGTTAAGCTATTTGTGAGCGTTTGCAACAAACTAGAGCTTCTGAGGTGCCCTAAATCTCAAACCCGACTATTTTGTCTTTTAGTGAATTTTTACTTTGCTTATTTATGGCTTATTGAGTCTGCTTTTTCAAAATTTCTTTTTACAGATCTCATAAGCATCCCAAAATAAGGTTGTGTGTCAAACTAGAGCTTATGGCATTGGCTTATTGCTTAATGGGCTGAAAAGCCCAATAAGAATAAGTTGCCTGCTTATTAAGCTGTGATAAGCTCACATTCAGCTTTTGGGCCTTTAGAGTTTTGTTCTTAGAATTAAATTTTGAGTCAGATAGGGCTTTTCCAAGTCAATTGGGCCAAGTTTGACTTTTTGGGCCCAAAAGCCCATTAAGGTTGACTGTTTTTGGTTTTGGCCCATTTGAGGGCCCAATAGGGGTATTCTGGTCATTTCACTTTGATTTTCTGATTATTTAGGTTAAAATAAACTAGTTTGCAAGTTTTTAGAATTTTTTATAATTTTTGGATTTTTAATATTATTTTAATATTATTTTATTATTATTTTTCAAATTTCACATTTTCCAAGTTTTTACATTTTTCTTAGCTTTAATACATTAAAATAGGAATTTAGCAACTTTTAGAATAATTTTATCACTTTTAGATTAATTTTTATAATTATTTTAAGTTTTAATAGTTTTTAAATCATTTTTAATAGTTTTTATTAGTTTAAAAATTTCTAAAAATAGTTTTTAATCTTTTAAGGTCATTTTAGAGGTTTACCAATTGAAAAATCTTTATTTTGGCTTTTTGACAGTTTATTTGATTTTTAGGGCTTTAATTAGCATTTAAAAATTGAATATTTAATTATTTAAAAGCTTTGAAAAAGTTTTTGATCATTGGTAAACTCTTAGTTTATTTATTTTGATTTTTGGTGAATTTTTGGTAATTTTTAGAATTATATTTTATTTTTGTAGTTTTTACGGTTTTACGTTTTATCGTTGTAGTAGTAATTTTCACGTCTTCACCATCTTCTTTTCTCATCCCTTCTTAACCAATCATTAATCACAAACATTTAACAAGTTTTTCACACACATATACCTCCTTGGGAAACGAACTTGGAACTTCATAAGGGTCATTAGTGTTTGATTTTCCTAAATCATCACTCGATACTTACCGCTCATTTACTCTCTTTTGTTTTCCTAAACAAGAGGTGTAATTTTACTTCAATCATTTTGGCCCCGCTGCTGGGGAGGTGTGTCGTGATAAATTTGCATTGTTGTTTTTAATATTAACCAAAATAGTATTTGTATTAGTAGAACTCTACTAATACGTATTATCGGTTTTCTTGGTTTTTCTTGTGAAAATATTATTACTATATTGTATTAAGTATCACAACAAATAAACAATATCTCCAAAAGTGTGAAAACACAACCTTGATTCGGGATTTCATCACTCGATCATTGTATTCGAATCTCAAACAAAAAGAAAAGGCAAAAATAGATAAATACTTTCGTGAAGCTCGATTTTGAAAAATACAAACTACAAGGTGGGTATAAGGCGGGCATTATAAAATATACCCTAAGGAAAAAGGCTCTTAAGTGCTTCGCGCCGCCTCGTTTCCCCTCTTTCTTGTGAGTATTTTGAGATTGAAGGCTAATCGAGGGTTTTGCCGCCCAAAGTATTATTACGTATAATATATTTGCTTGGTTTCTTTGTGATTAAAACCTCTTGAACAATTTGGTTTTCACCAAAGTTCTAAAGTCATTCGAAGGCGTTCACTCCACGTGATCGTTTTCATTCCTTTGAGGCTTCTTTAATCAAGAGTTTGATTCGAGGAGAGATTTTGTAGATTGTTGTCTACGAATATACACCAAAATCCAAAAAAATTAAATACAATCAAAAACACAAAAAAAATTGAAAATTCACAAAACACCCAAAAAGAATCTTCTTTGCTCACCTCCCATTCTTCGTGAAGTTTATGATCACTCGTAATCAAGCAAAACGAGCTCGTAAACGTCTTCAAAAGCAAGCAAATCAAGAGACGTTTATTGTTGAACAACCTCCAATTGTTGAACCTATTGTAGAACAAGAAGTCGTCATGGCTAATCACACTATGATGGAGTTGCTACAAGCACCCACCGAGGGTTTTGGAGAGGCCATTGTGATTCCCGCCATTCTTGCGGAGAATTTCAAGATTAAGACGGGTTTAATGTCGATGTTGCAAGCAAATAAGTTTAGAGGTCATGAGAAAGACAACCCGCACTATCACATTAGGAATTTTAACCGTCTCACCGCTACTATCAAGTTTAAGGATGTTCCACATGACGCCATTAAGATGATGTTGTTTCCATACTCGTTAGATGGACCCGCAAAAATTTGGCTTGAGAAAGAACCGCCAAATTCGATTTTGACATGGGCGGATCTCGTTTCTAAGTTTGTGAACAAGTTTTTTCCACCATCTAAAACAACACATTTGAAAAATGAGATTTCACGATTTGTGCAAAGAAATAATGAAAGTTTTTCAATGGCATGGGAACGCTTTAAAGAAATGTTACATGAATGTCCACACCATGATTTTTCAGAATTACATCAAATTGATACTTTTTATAATGGGCTTAATGATCATGAACGAGATTATTTGAATCCGCCGCGGGTGGTAATTTTTTGTGCAAGACGACAAATGAGGCTTTACAAATCATCGAGAATAGATCTAAGATTTATAGCCCTCGTAACACACCGAGTGTTGCCAATTTGGGTTCGTCGTCATCATCATCGTCTCGTAGCATTAATGCCTTACATGATGAAGCTAATGAGGAAAATCGGTTTTTTGATAGATTTACTAATCTAATGTCCCATTGGAAAGCTCAAGAAGCTTCGAATTCCGCTTCGGTTAAAGCGGTTGCAAAGAGTTGTTTGTCTTGTGGTGGAGCTCATGATCTTTCCGAGTGCATTACCGCGGATGGTAACACTTCGAGTGCTTATGTAGCAACGGGAACTTACAACCAAAATGGTCAAGGTTCCCGCCCGAATCAAGCTCCACCAAATCAAAATGCTAATAATTATCGAAACAACAACCAAGGTGGTAATTACCAAGGCAATTCACGCAACTACAACAAGGGGAATTATCAAAATGGGAATGGATAAACTAGGATTTTGTTAATCCAAATTTTTAACAATTAAGTTCGTTTTTCCTCGATTCGACTCGAATTTGATTTCCGTTTTTACGTTTCAACTTAAATTGTTTTTGGTACAATCTCTTTTTGGGTATTTTTTTAAACTAATTTAAAACTTATTAAATGAAAACTAAATTTAATTAACTATTTTTAAACTAATTTTAAAAACAATAAAAGCTATTTAAAATTAATCTATCTAAAAAATTATAAAAATAAATCTATAAAAATAACTTCTACTAAACTTTTAAAAATAATCTATTTAAAACTTTTTAAACTAAATACTTAAAAAAAATCTACTAAACTTTTTAAATAAAAAAAAAATCTTTAAATGAAAACTTAATAATACTATTTTTAAAACTAATAAAATTTAAACTAAAAGTAAATAAAATAAGAATTATATTTTTTTATCTTTTTATTTTTTTATAAAAACTGAATTAAAAGAAAAATAAAACTTTTTAATTAAAATTTAATTGAACTAAAAATTTATTTTAATCTATTTATTAAAACTGCCAGCTATATCTAAGGCTATATTAATGGAATTATGTAAAGTTAAACACAAAAAGATCCTAGATGAGATGGTTGGGGCGCAGCCCTTGTGTGCGAGGGGTCGAGGGTACGAATCCCTCCCCAGACCAAATTATGTTAATATTATTTTTACTTTTTTGGGACAGTGGAAAGACCCAACAGATCAATAGGATCTGTTGGCTTAATCAGCAAAAATAGTAAAAACCAAATAAGCTAATATCAGTTCACAGAAAATAAGCAGACCAGTACGACAACTGAATAAGCTAAATAAGTCCTATCAGATAAGCAATAATCAGATAATCTACTGATAAATAAGCACCTAAAAACAGATATAAGCTATTCGAGACCCCATCTCAGATACTAATAAGCAGATAAAAGAAATCCTACGAAACCAAGGTAAGCAAATAAATCGAATAAGCTAAACAATCTAAATCGAAGCAAAATTAAACCAAAACAGCCTTAAGAAAATTAAACAGATCCAATCACCTAACTAATAACTAAAATTATTCTAACACAACTCAATTATAACACTAAAATAACCAGATAAAAAAACAAATCCAAATAATTCTAAATCTTATAAAATGAAACAAACAGATTCAACACTAAACAATATTCCAATCATAAACTAACACAAACTCAAATATAAGACCAACAAACTATATAAAAAAAAAACTATATTAAAACTTAAACAAACTTAATCTAAAAAGCTGATGAGTCTAATAAGCATAAGCAAATCCAAAAACTAGCATTAACCAAACTAAAATAAGTAGTCTTAAACAATATGAAAACCAAACAGAAACTTAAACATATAACATAAGCCAATATAATCAAACTAAAACATAAAAAAAAATAAAAAGGAGAAGAACCTTTTTGGAGATTTCCGTTGGGAAGAAGATTGAGGCGCTGAGCCATCTTAATCGAAAACGAACACCACCATCTTCAACTTCGACTCATCATCTAAGCTCTCGGACATTATTATTATTATTATATTTTTTTTTATTTTTTATTTTTTTCTTTTTTTATTCGAATAATATTAATAATAATTAACAGAACCAAAAGCAGTATCGAAACATTAACTGAGTAAATAAATCCACGAACAGTAATAATTTTTAAAAAAAATGAAATTAAAATCTTGGACAGAAAAATTAAGATGAGACGAAAACTAATTGATAGATAAATTGAATTAATTAAAATTTTCATTAATTAAAAAGAGAATTACAATACTGGAAATATAAAAATTACAAGATTAAACCTATCTAATTTTCTGAAAATAAACACTAATTTAATCTACTCCTAAAATTAATTAAAAACTAAGAAAAATAATGAAAAAGCTTAAGAAGATCGATCCTCTAATACATGATGGGGCTTTTTATAGGCAAACCCACCAAAAACCTTCTTCAAACTCCTTGGAGGCCACGGCTTAAGATCACATCCCTTCATTTATTTCTCTCTCTTTTTCTTCTCATCGAACGGCAGATATAAACCATAGGCCACGGATTGCCAGCGTGGAATTTAATTGGAGGACCACTTTGGGTGTTCTTCCCCGAAAATTGGGGGGGATTTAAATGTTTTAATGTGAATTAACCTTATGTGTAAAATCCCCCAATTTTTACTAAGTATTTTGGTGATTAGGGTTTTTGAGAAAGGGGTAAAAAAATGGTGGAAGTGGAGGCTGTTTTTTCGTTTGGGAGAGAAAGAAGTAAATGGGTGAAAAGATTCTTGGATGTAACGAAACATTTAAGGAGTGGGAGTATTTATTATTATTTTTTTTTAATTAATATGTGAATGGGGATAGGTAAAAAAAACGTGTGGGGTTTGTTAGGGTGTGGGGAGGTGCAGCGTAAAATTGGGTGTATGGGAGTGAAATGTTTATTCAAAACGTGTGTGATGAGGGTATTGACCAAACATGTAAAACCGTTCCAAATTTGTTATTCATCACATGGGCTTTTAGCCCAACTAACATTTCCTTTCGTCTCCTTTTAGTTTTAGCTTGTGGCCCAATTGTGGCGTTACCCCATCCGTTTAAAATGATAAAGAATAAAAATGGTTATTGGGCTTTTAAGCCCAATACCCAATTGTGGGGCCCACTTGGTCCGAAATCTTCATAAATAATTATATCCACTAAGGCGAGCTCGATTTCGGCTTTATTTGATCGTTTCTTCAAAACTGTGTCGACTTTGCCGGTTTTCGTGAACTTGGGCACATTTTGGTCTTTTGACTTTGTCTTCGTCTTTTCTTGGACTTTTCTTCAACTTTTGACCGTAAAATCCCGTGTTTTCTTTCCTTTTAATCATTTGTACCTATTTAAACACAAAAACACAAAACCACGCGTAATTCCGACTTTTACGACATTAAACACATGATTAGGTCTTGTTTTTCCTTGATTTTAGTGGCAAAAGGATAAGTGTTTACACACTTATTAAATCCCCTACACTTGACCATTGCAATGACCCCATGCAATGCATTAAAGCAAAAAGTTACATTTTTCTCATAATCAATCCATCTCGGCCTTTATAATTATTACCACTACTACTATGACGAAAAGATTAAAACTTTAAAGGAAACAAAAATTAAATGATTAGCTTGAAATTATTTGATGGAGAAACTCGTAAAGAAATCTAAGACTTAGATTAGGGCTTTGGTGTCATGAATATAAATCACCCTCAAGTTTTACGTTCCCCAAACCAAGCTTAAAAACGAGATCATAGTTATTATAAGTTAGCACAACTAACACTTGCTCATGTGGTTTAGTTAATCACTTAGACCCCCTTATTCCTACGGTGTATCTCTTGTATTTTATTTTTGTCTTGAATGATCACGAGGATGCATTTTTGACATATTTCGATAATTTATTAAGGCCGAAAAGAAAGTGGGACGATTTAATCAATAGTTAGCTAAAGGACAAAATCTTTTAAAACGGCTTCTCGAAACCTCATAAAGTTCATATCTTGGCATAACTCGTTTCACGATTTGAGACCTTTCTCGGACCGATATTTGGCTTGTACTTCAAACTTCAAATCTTGAGAGACGATCTTGAAATTATGGTCTTCTCTTCATTTTGGTATACATCTTCATAAGGAGTGAAAGATGCTTCAAACGTTGACCACGACTTCTTTATTTATCCTCTTCTTTATTTAGGATTTTGATATACAACGATCCGCCTCCTTTTCGGACTTGGATCTATTTATCCTCATACCTTGTTAGGGTCTTTTTGGATAGACTTCTCCATGATCTTTAGGGGAGTAATTTGCTTCTCGTCGTGTGTCTTGATCCTTCATATTGATTTGGATTAATGATCTTCACATCATCTTAGGATCTTTAGCAAAAAGTGAATCATCATGCCTTGTTAGGGCCTTTTTGGACTCGGGTATCCTCATGCCTTGTTAGGGCCTTTTTGGATAAGCCAATCTTCGCGTCCCGTTTCAATAATTTATGCCTTGGCTATGAACTCTAATTAATACCGAGCAACTTTTAAACGATCTTGTGCTAGAAGCTAAGTAACCTTTTAAATCGTACAACCTTATTTATTGCAATTATATTTAACAAGTGATGGGAGAAAAAGCTCATAACTAACTCACATAAGTTAATGAAAGAATACCGAACTTATAATTAACTCTATTATCTCTCGTTCTCCACAATTTAAAATCTCAAGTAATGAGACTCGTGGATGCTTAGCCTAATAAACCAATTAAGGTCCATATGGTTAAGGATACTAGCTAGAGTAAACTCGGATAAGTAAACTCGGGTTGAGTCAAAATATTCATGACGGGCCTAATATATCAAAGATATCTAAACTTGTTAAAACCATTTTATATATTTATTTATTTTTGACTTTATTCTTGAAATGGAAATTAAAAATAAGATGCGATGACAAAAGAAAATAAATGAAAAATATTACACGGCCAACATGGATCAAAAATTGGAAAAACGTTGAAAAATTTTTAAAAATTTTCCGGTAAAATGGGGTCAAATTCATGGAAAAGGCCACTAAAATTTCGATAGAAAACCCCCCTACACTTAATATAAACATTGTCCTCAATGTTTAAGCATGTGGGCGAATAAACTCCCCTACACTTAGGACATTGAGTACGTTGTTTAAAATCGAGCTAAGGAAAGGACAACTAAAGTGATTACATTTATTTGTTTTATTTATAGACAAGATTGAATCACAATAGCAAAAACTTATCGAAGGAACCGGGTACACGGGTAACACGGGAACACGGGTCTCGTCAAAAGTACCAAAAGTGGATCATCAAAGCACATGCACCTACACAATCACAACACAACACACAAACAAACAACCTACACGGCTCCCCCCTACACTTATTGGTGAAAATAGATAAAAGATAGATAATCGGGTTGCCTCCCGAGAAGCGCTTGTTTTTGTTAACCGAGTCACGAGCCTGACTCGACCCCGAATTAAATGGTCCATGGGGAAGCCTCGAATGTGATACCGGGATCAAAAATCTTATCCTCGGTCCCGGATGAACATAATAAATGAGAGGCAGGAGGATAAGTCATAGAAGGGAGAAAAGTCCGCTCAACATACGAGAAGTATGTGAGGTCGTGATCCACGGGAGGTGGGGTGGGTAAAGCCGTAAATGTATGAATCAAAGAATGGTCAATGTCACCTCCCGGGTCAAAGTAATCATCCTCATGAACGTGAATCTCTTCGATTTCTTCATCATAGATAGGCTCGTCAAACAAAGGTTTGTCGTTCCCCTCATTGAGGATTTTAGAAATTCTCTCGAAGAGATCACGATCAAGTACGAAACCATCATTCATTTGTGGGATTCGTTGATAAGTTAAATCCTCACGAATGTGGTAAACGTAATTCTCATTAGAGGAGTGTTGATTAGGTAACTCCTCGAGAATTGGATGAGAATCGATGGTAGAATCAAAAGTAATTGGCGAAGAGGCAAATGTGAATTTGTCAAAATCCGAGTTCTCAAAATCAATATCAATATCAAGTTTTAAAACACCATTTGCCTTCTCATCAATACCATGATCACAATTAAGCTCATGCGAGAAATCCAATAACACGGGATCATAAAAAGCATCCTCGTGATGAAATTTCTCGATACTTGGGGTATAAAAGTCATCACTAAGGAGTAAAGAATCCGATAAATCATTATCATGGTTTTCAAAAGTCGGTCTTGGTAAAATAGGCGAATCATCCTCATCCGATCCCGAGGAATAATTAAAAATGTAGTCGGAATCACAAGATAACTCATCCCTATCTACAAACTCCTTAGGTGTAGGACAACTTATGGGTTCTTCTTCTATGCACTCACACTCCTCAAAAATTGGTTTCTCAAAACATGTCTCGCTAAGAGGATTTGAAGAAAGCATAAAGTCATTTGAAGGGGTAGGTGAAGGAGGCATAAAAGAAATGGGGTTATCAACGGGTAATGAAGGCTCAAGTGTAATCTCGGGAATTTCCTCAATAGGAGAGCTAATTGTATCCGTGGGTGTCAACACCGGAGGGTGAGTAAAACTCATGATAGTCTTCGGGCCTTGTCTCTCCTTTATTGGCGGAGAGATGGAAGGATCCACAGTGGGAACATCACTACTAGTAGTGGTGTTAGCCTCAATATCATCACTCAAAGACGGCTCAATATCAAATTGATCTTGATAGGTTTCTAAAATGAGCATGAATTTCCTATCGGTGGACTCTTGCATTTGTCTAGTAGATTCTAACATTACTTCCATGATTTTCTCATGTTCGGTCAATTTTTGTAGAATCAAGTCCATTTGAGGGTTGTGCATGTCCATTTGATTAAAGTATTGAAAATTGCCGTTATTTGGAAAACCTTCATTATTTGAAAACCCTTGATTTTGAAATTCCCCATAAAACCGTTGATCATATTGTGGTGGGTCATTAGTTGTAGGAAAACTAGGGGAGCCAAAATAAGTATTAGTATCATAACACATACTTTCCTCAATATTATAAATCTCCTCATAAGTTTTGTCACAATTAAAATAAGCATGAGGCCCACCACAAGTCGAACACTCCTCGGACATAATCTTATAACGCTCTTCTTGCAAGATTTCCCAAATCGGACGATTATCCATGGTAGTGTCGAAAGAAATCGAAAATAACAATGATTATTAAGCTACGTAATATATTATAATAAAAGAAAAATCTTTTTGTATTTTTTTAGAAAAATATATATATATATAAGAAAAATCGAAAGAAATCGAACTAAAAATTAACACTAATACGTAATATTTTTAGGAAAAAGTATTACGTTTTGCTTTTTTTAATTTTTTTGGTGCAATTCTTAGGAAAGAAATTGCTTTTGTGATTTTTTTAATATTTTTGTATTTTTAAGTTTTTGATTTTTTTTTTTTTTTGTTTTTGATTTTGTGTGCAAGAAACGTAACGTTCAAAGAATGAACGGATCCCAAAATCCAAATGTCTTCACGAAAAAATCGTCAATCGTACGAGCGAAGCGGCAGCGGCGCCATTTTAAACTAGGATTTTGTTAATCCAAATTTTTAACAATTAAGTTCGTTTTTCCTCGATTCGACTCGAATTTGATTTCCGTTTTTACGTTTCAACTTAAATTTTTTTTGGTACAATCTCTTTTTGGGTATTTTTTTAAACTAATTTAAAACTTATTAAATGAAAACTAAATTTAATTAACTATTTTTAAACTAATTTTAAAAACAATAAAAGCTATTTAAAATTAATCTATCTAAAAAATTATAAAAATAAATCTATAAAAATAACTTCTACTAAACTTTTAAAAATAATCTATTTAAAACTTTTTAAACTAAATACTTAAAAAAAATCTACTAAACTTTTTAAATAAAAAAAAAATCTTTAAATGAAAACTTAATAATACTATTTTTAAAACTAATAAAATTTAAACTAAATGTAAATAAAATAAGAATTATATTTTTTTATCTTTTTATTTTTTTATAAAAACTGAATTAAAAGAAAAATAAAACTTTTTAATTAAAATTTAATTGAACTAAAAATTTATTTTAATCTATTTATTAAAACTGCCTGCTATATCTAAGGCTATATTAATGGAATTATGTAAAGTTAAACACAAAAAGATCCTAGATGAGATGGTTGGGGCGCAGCCCTTGTGTGCGAGGGGTCGAGGGTACGAATCCCTCCCCAGACCAAATTATGTTAATATTATTTTTACTTTTTTTGGACAGTGGAAAGACCCAACAGATCAATAGGATCTGTTGGCTTAATCAGCAAAAATAGTAAAAACCAAATAAGCTAATATCAGTTCACAGAAAATAAGCAGACCAGTACGACAACTGAATAAGCTAAATAAGTCCTATCAGATAAGCAATAATCAGATAATCTACTGATAAATAAGCACCTAAAAACAGATATAAGCTATTCGAGACCCCATCTCAGATACTAATAAGCAGATAAAAGAAATCCTACGAAACCAAGGTAAGCAAATAAATCGAATAAGCTAAACAATCTAAATCGAAGCAAAATTAAACCAAAACAGCCTTAAGAAAATTAAACAGATCCAATCACCTAACTAATAACTAAAATTATTCTAACACAACTCAATTATAACACTAAAATAACCAGATAAAAAAACAAATCCAAATAATTCTAAATCTTATAAAATGAAACAAACAGATTCAACACTAAACAATATTCCAATCATAAACTAACACAAACTCAAATATAAGACCAACAAACTATATAAAAAAAAAACTATATTAAAACTTAAACAAACTTAATCTAAAAAGCTGATGAGTCTAATAAGCATAAGCAAATCCAAAAACTAGCATTAACCAAACTAAAATAAGTAGTCTTAAACAATATGAAAACCAAACAGAAACTTAAACATATAACATAAGCCAATATAATCAAACTAAAACATAAAAAAAATAAAAAGGAGAAGAACCTTTTTGGAGATTTCCGTTGGGAAGAAGATTGAGGCGCTGAGCCATCTTAATCGAAAACGAACACCACCATCTTCAACTTCGACTCATCATCTAAGCTCTCGGACATTATTATTATTATTATATTTTTTTTTTTTTTCTTTTTTTATTCGAATAATATTAATAATAATTAACAGAACCAAAAGCAGTATCGAAACATTAACTGAGTAAATAAATCCACGAACAATAATAATTTAAAAAAAAAATGAAATTAAATCTTGGACAGAAAAATTAAGATGAGACGAAAACTAATTGATAGATAAATTGAATTAATTAAAATTTTCATTAATTAAAAAGAGAATTACAATACTGGAAATATAAAAATTACAAGATTAAACCTATCTAATTTTCTGAAAATAAACACTAATTTAATCTACTCCTAAAATTAATTAAAAACTAAGAAAAATAATGAAAAAGCTTAAGAAGATCGATCCTCTAATACATGATGGGGGTTTTTATAGGCAAACCCACCAAAAACCATCTTCAAACTCCTTGGAGGCCACGGCTTAAGATCACAGCCCTTCATTTATTTCTCTCTCTTTTTCTTCTCATCGAACGGCAGATATAAACCATAGGCCACGGATTGCCAGCGTGGAATTTAATTGGAGGACCACTTTGGGTGTTCTTCCCCAAAAATTGGGGGGGATTTAAATGTTTTAATGTGAATTAACCTTATGTGTAAAATCCCCCAATTTTTACTAAGTATTTTGGTGATTAGGGTTTTTGAGAAAGGGGTAAAAAAAATGGTGGAAGTGGAGGCTGTTTTTTCGTTTGGGAGAGAAAGAAGTAAATGGGTGAAAAGATTCTTGGATGTAACGAAACAGTTAAGGAGTGGGAGTATTTATTATTTATTTTTTTTTTTTTAATTAATATGTGAATGGGGATAGGTAAAAAAAACGTGTGGGGTTTGTTAGGGTGTGGGGAGGTGCAGCGTAAAATTGGGTGTATGGGAGTGAAATGTTTATTCAAAACGTGTGTGATGAGGGTATTGACCAAACATGTAAAACCGTTCCAAATTTGTTATTCATCACATGGGCTTTTAGCCCAACTAACATTTCCTTTCGTCTCCTTTTAGTTTTAGCTTGTGGCCCAATTGTGACGTTACCCCATCCGTTTAAAATGATAAAGAATAAAAATGGTTATTGGGCTTTTAAGCCCAATACCCAATTGTGGGGCCCACTTGGTCCGAAATCTTCATAAATAATTATATCCACTAAGGCGAGCTCGATTTCGGCTTTATTTGATCGTTTCTTCAAAACTGTGTCGACTTTGCCGGTTTTCGTGAACTTGGGCACATTTTGGTCTTTTGAGTTTGTCTTCGTCTTTTCTTGGACTTTTCTTCAACTTTTGAACGTAAAATCCCGTGTTTTCTTTCCTTTTAATCATTTGTACCTATTTAAACACAAAAACACAAAACCACGCGTAATTCCGACTTTTACGACATTAAACACATGATTAGGTCTTGTTTTTCCTTGATTTTAGTGGCAAAAGGATAAGTGTTTACACACTTATTAATGGACAAGTCACAAATCAAAACCAAAACCGTGATTTTCAAAACACTACACAAGGTTTTCAAAATGCTCACACTAAAAATCTTCAAGGAGAATTTTTGGATTATGCTAATGCAAATGATGCTAAATTTGATAACATGCAACGTGAGATGATTAGTTTAAGATCCGAGTTGAAAAACGAGCTAAAAAATGAACTTGCTAATGAACTAAAAACTCATGCAAACAAAATGGAAGGAAATGTCCAACGTCTTCAACAAAACTAACAAAAGATGGAATTAGGACAACATGAGATTAAGCAAGAGTTATTAAAAGCGGATGCTAGGCAATCAAAATTTGAGGACCGAATGGCTAAGATGTTTGAAGCAATCATGTGTAAACCCTCTTCCTCGGGTGGTCTTCCTAGTGATACGATTGCAAACCCGAAGGGAGAAATGAAGGTTATTACTACACGAAGTGGTAAAACTTTCAAGGAACCAATCTCTTGTCCAAGTACTTCTACGGAGAAGGAAATCGAGAAAGAACCCGAGGTGATGGTCGAAAAGGAGCACATTACAATCCCACGAAGTACCGCTCATACCACACCTACGGTTTAACCAATACCAATTGTGGAACCCGAGTTTCCAAAGCCGTTTCCTAATGACCAACCCACACCACTTTTACCCTACCCTTCGAGACGAAACAAAGAGAAATTGCAAGAACGTAACAAACAACAAATCGAGCTTTTTATAAAGATGTTTCAACAAGTGCATTTTGATGTGAGTTTAGCCGACGCGTTGTTGTATATGCCTCGTTTCGCTTCCACTTTTAAAAGTATGATGAGCGATAAGGAAAAGCTTTCAAAGCTTGCTAATTGTTCTTCGGTTTATCTTAACCGCATACCGAAAAAAGTTGGTGACCCCGGAAAGTTTCTCATTCCTTGTGACATACAAGATATGAAAGAATGCCTCGCCTTGGCCGATCTTGTTGCGAGCATTATTTTGATGCCATTTTCCATTTGGAAATCGCTTTCGCTTCCGGCTCTTATTCCTTCGAACATGTCTATCGAGATGGCCGATCATTCTACGATTTTAGCATGTGGAGTAGCCGAAGATGTTTTCGTGAAAGTGGGGAAGTTCTACTATCCCGTTGATTTTATAGTAGTTGACATCCCCGCGGATCCTCGAGTTCCTCTAATTTTAGGTCGTTCATTTTTAGACACTTCGAGATCGCTTATCGATGTTCATGCAAGAACTATCACTTTGAGATTCAACGAAGAGGAACTTGTTATAAACACTACTCAAAACTCGAAACCTTCTCATGTTTATGCAATCGCTACCATCAATCACATTGACATCGTTGATGTGGTTTGCGATGAGTTTTCACAAGAAGTGTTAGGTTTTTCCGATAGCTCGTCAAGTGGCAATCCCACTATTTTGGATCCAATTCTTGCTAATTCCACACCAAATCTCACTCCATTCCAAGGAGGCGATCTCACTTCAAATGAAATCGACAATGAAGATGAGGTGTTGATTAGTGATGATACTTCTATTCCACCATTTCTTCCGCCGATGGAAGTTATGAGTGTTGAACCAAAATCTTCAATCGAGGAACCACCTATCCTTGAATTGAAAGATCTTCCTTCTCACCTTGAATACGCATTCTTGGAAGGTGATGACAAGTTGCCGGTTATTATTGCAAAAGGACTTGCTAATGATGAAAAAACCGAGCTCTTGAAAGTTCTTAAGGCTCATAAAGGGGCAATTGCGTGGAAAATATCCGACATTAAGGGTATTGACCCAAAATTTTGTAGTCACAAGATTTTAATGGAGGAGGACTACAAACCCGCAATTAAAAGTCAAAGAAGGGCGAATCCCAAAATTCACGATGTCATTAAAAAGGAGGTCCTTAAATTCCTTGACGCGGGAATGATTTATCCTATATCCGATAGCCCATGGGTGTGCCCAATCCATTGTGTCTTTAAAAAGGGAGGAATGACCGTTGTGCCTAATGAAAACAACGAGTTAATTCCCACTCGTGTTATGACCGGTTGGAGGGTGTGTATTGACTACTGAAAGTTAAATGACGCCACTCATAAAGACCACTTTCCTTTGCCCTTCATGGATCAAATGTTGGAGCGACTTGCGGGAAATGAATTCTATTGCTTTTTAGATGGTTTTTTTGGTTACTTTCAAATCCCTATCGACCCTCGTGATCAAGAGAAGACTACTTTTACGTGTTCTTATGGAACGTTCGCTTATCGTAGGATGCCTTTCGGACTTTGTAATGCACCGGGTACGTTTCAACGGTGTATGATGGCGATTTTTCACGATATGATCGAGAAGTCGATGGAAGTGTTTATGGATGACTTCTCGGTGTTTGGAAATTCTTTCACGTCATGTTTATCTAATCTCGAGCAAATGTTAAAACGTTGTGAAGAAACCAATCTTGTGCTTAATTGGGAAAAATGTCATTTTATGTGTAAACAAGGAATCGTCTTAGGACATAAGGTGTCGAAAGCGGGGATTGAGGTCGATAAAGCTATGGTAGACGTCATCGCCAAGTTACCTCATCCCAAAACCGTTAAGGGAATTAGGAGTTTCCTAGGCCACGCGGGCTTTTATCGTCGTTTCATCAAGGACTTTTCGAAAATCTCTCGACCTATGACACACCTTCTCGAGAAGGATGATCCTTTTAATTTCAATGAGGATTGTGTCAAAGCTTTCGAAACTCTCAAAAGGAAACTTACTGAAGCTCCCATTCTTGTTGCTCCTAATTGGGAATTACCCTTTGAAATCATGTGCGATGCAAGTGATTATGCTATAGGGGCCGTGTTAGGGCAATGTTATGACAAGCATTTCCGTCCTATCCACTATGCTAGTAAGACGATGACCGAGTCTCAATTAAAGTACACCACAACAGAAAAGGAATTCCTTGCCGTGGTCTATGCTTTTGAGAAATTCCGACCTTATCTCGTCTTGACTAAAAGCATCGTGTATACCGACCATTCGGCTATCAAGTATCTCTTAGCTAAGCAAGATGCTAAGCCGAGATTGCTTCGTTGGATGCTCCTCCTCCAAGAATTTGATGTCACCGTGCTTGACAAAAAAGGAGCCGAAAATCTAGCGGCCGATCATCTCTCTCGTCTAGAAGATCCTCACTAAGATGTTTTTGAGAAAAAGGAAATCACCGAAACATTTCCTCTCGAGACTCTCGGTGTAGTGAATTCTAAAGACACCACCCCATGGTTTGTCGACATTGCAAATTACCATGCGGGCAATTTCATAATCAAGGGTATGACGACACAACAAAAACGAAAATTCTTTCGTGACGTCAAGTTCTAGTTTTGGGACGACCCTTATCTCTTTCGAGTTTGTTTGGATCAACTCGTTCGACGTTGTGTGTTTGGTGCCGAAGCTTCTTATATCCTTAGAGCTTGTCACGAGGGACCCACGGGTGGTCACCACGGTGCTAATCTCACGGCTAAGAAAGTGTTCGATGCCGGCTTCTTTTGGCCTTCTATCTATCGTGATGCACACGCACTTGTGAAGTCGTGTGATTCGTGCCAACGTCAAGGAAAATCGTCTCAAGGTGATGAAATGCCGCAAAACATAATTCAAGTTTGTGAGATTTTCGACATATGGGGAATAGACTTTATGGGGCCGTTCCCATCGTCTCATGGCAACAAATATATCCTCGTCGCGGTGGACTACCTTTCTAAGTGGGTGGAAGCTAAGGCTTTGCCTACTAATGATGCTCGTATGGTAGTGAAGTTTTTGAAGCAACTATTCTCTCGGTTCGGAACCCCTCGTGCTATTATAAGCGATCGTGAAACCCATTTTTGTAATGACCAATTCGAAAAGGTTCTAAAGAAATATGGAGTTACTCATCGTCTTTCTACGGCTTATCACCCGCAAACGAGTGGGCAAGTCGAGGTTTCGAACCGAGCTTTGAAGAGGATTTTAGAGAGGTCAATTGGAGAAAACCGTGCTTCATGGTCCGACAAACTCGATGACGCTTTATGGGCCTTTAGGACCGCTTATAAGACACCTATCGGTTGCACTCCTTATAATTTAGTCTATGGGAAGAATTGTCATTTGCCCATTGAATTGGAGCACAAGGCATATTGGGCCCTTAAGCATGCAAACTTTGACTTGAAGACCGCGAGAGATCACCAAAAAATACAATTGAATGAATTGGATGAATTAAGAGATAATGCTTATGAAAATTCATTAATTTTTAAAGAAAAGACTAAAAAGTTTCATGATTCAAAGATTAAAACCCGGGTTTTTAACGTTGGTGATCAAGTGTTGCTTTTTAACTCTCGACTTAAGATATTTTCCGGTAAATTGAAATCTCGTTGGTCGGGTCCGTTCACCATTACACAAGTGTTTCCTTATGGGACCATCGAGCTAGCTCAAGATGATGGTCCTAATATCAAGGTGAATGGACATAGGCTTAAGCACTACTTTAGTGGGGAAATTCCTTCAATTCTTTCCCTCGACCAAGTCACCGTCCCCAATGATAATTAGCATTGAGGGGATCGAGTCGAGCTCATGACTCGGTAATCAAAAACGAGGTGCCTCGTGGGGGAGATCCCATGCTTATCCTTTATGCTTACTATTCACTAATAAGGGGACTTGTACCCTTTCAACTCGTTGTCTCGTGGTTGTTTGTGATTGTGTTATCTAGATCATCATCATCATCTACGATTGAAGACTCTCGTGTTCGTTTACGTGAGCCTCCATCGTTTTCTTGAAGAAGTTTTTCACGAATCCATGACATATCCTTTATTGTTCTAACAATTATCTTTTAGCATACTTAATAAACGGCTTTAGATATATTGTTGATAACCCTTTCCATGATAGATCCTAAGCATTCGATTCTTCGTCTCTAGTATGGGGGTGCTCCACCCTTAGACTCGAAACATTGAGGACAATGTTTGCTTTTAGTATGGGGGTGAATAGGTACTTGCTTTGCTACGCCCTCACGCTTTCCAACTTTCAATGTTTTGTTTTTGTTGCTAATAAGGCTAAAAATGGCCAAATTTTAAAATTTTTGTTAGTTTTCATACGTGTTTTTAAGACACGAATGTATATTTTCCGATGGGTAGAATAAGAGTTAATTTTTGACTTGATGGGCATTTGGAGCCATTTACATTCTTTAACCCGCTCAATTCAAGTTTTGCTAGACTTTTATATAGGGAGCTTTAAAACGCGAAAGTCTTAACTCATACGGGTTAAGAACAAGAACTTTTCGCAAGTTCCTATAATTGATCCTAGAAAGTCACTTATCAAGGGAACTATAAAATGCATTCTCTAAACTTGAAAAAAGTCCAAGAAAGTGCAAGATCCTATAGGTGGCTTGAAAACCCAAAACTTTGATTTGATATAGTCTTAATGAAAGCTAATCCAAATTTGGCTTAATTTTTACTTGCATGGCTTAGTATTCACGAGTCTCTTTATTTAAAGTTCTTTATATAGTGAAGAACGAGAGATGATAGAGTTAGACAAGTGATCATGCTAAACGTAGAACATGAAAATGTTCTTTCAAAAACTCATATGTTTTTAATTGTGGCTTTTTCTTCCCATAAGATCAATGCATTAGGAATAAATCATAATTGCAATAAGTAAGGTCGTACGATTTGAAAGATTACTTAGCCTCTAGCACAAGATCGTTTAAAAGTTGCTCGGGGTTGAATAGAGTTCATAGCCAAGGCATAACTTATTAAAGCGGGACGCAAAGATTGGCGATCATACAAAAAGGCCCTAACAAGGCATGAGGAGCCCTATTTTTGCTAAAGATCCAAGATGATGTGAAGTATCATTATTCCTAAATCAATATGAAGGATCGAGACACACGACAAAAAGCAATTACTCCCCTAAAGATCATGGAGAAAGTCTATCCAAAAAGGCCCTCACAAGGTATGAGGATAAATATATCCAAGTCCGAAAAGGAGGCGGATCGTTGTATATCAAAATCCAAAGTTAAGATTGAAGAAAAATGATGAACCCGTGGTCCAAATATGAAGAATCTCTCAAAAACGTCAAGTGAAGAAATTCCAAAAATGAGAAGAGAAGACCATAATTTCAAGAACGTCTTCCCAAGATTTGAAATATGAAGTACATGCCAAATATCGGTCTGAGAAAGGTCTCAAATCGTGAAACGAGTTATGCCAAGATATGAACTTAAGGAGATACACGAGAAGCCGTTTTAAAAGATTTTGTCCTTCGGGTAACTATCGATCAAATCGTGCTACTTTGCTTTCGGACTAATAACTACTCAAATAAGTCAATATGAATCACTTGTGATCCATGACAAATAGATAAAAAATGCTAGTAACCCATTTCCTTTTATAATAACTAGGATTGCGGGGAGAAAAAGTATTACACAATTTGGACGTATGAGTAGTGTTAGCATTGTGAATTGTACCAACAATGATATCGTTTTTGCACTTAGCATGGAATGTATGACAATCAATGATTACGAAGTTTACTCTAAGGGACATTTACTTGTCTCTATTCTTTGACCCTAAAAGTCACTTTCGTGATGAAAATCATATATTATGTCTTTACACATCTTCGTAGTATGTTGCAAGTATTTTACTCTTCAATAAAGGTTAATAAAATTTAACTTTGGTGATGCTTAGATACTTTATTCTAGCATTGCGTGAGGGCACGGCAATGGCTTACTATGGGGGAGTGATGAGATGGCATTTATACATGATCTCATCGTTCTTTTCGGGCTTTAAATGCATAAAAATGTCATAAAATACCATATATATGCTTGTGTTTGTTTACTTGTGTATTTTAGGTATGGATATCGTGAAAAATACAAAAGATCACAAGATACAAGGAAAAACGGACACGAGAAACGAAGCCGTACAAAGAACCGGGCCCTAATTCATGGAATATTCAACAAATACCCTTGAAGACTTGAAGACATACAAGATTGATCCTCATTTACTGAAGAAATGACACTTAAAACCCTTGTATATTGATAATTACAAGTTTGGTCCCTTAAGTTTGTCAAAATTACACAAAAGGTCCTTCTACTTTGAAGAAATGGCAAGATTAGTCCCTCAACAATTCCAAATTGCCAATTATGGTCCCTCATCAAGCCAAAGATACAATGAAGACCTTTGAAGATCAAGAATGTCCAAAATCAGTCCTTCAAATATGAAAAAGTGGCAAAAACAACCCTTGAAACACTTTTGGAAAAGTTTTGTGCCAAAAGTGTCAAAGGCTGAAAGTTAATAACAAAGGAAACCAAGTTTTGATGGCTGAAAACACGTTTTACCAAAATTCCCAAAACACAAGGGCCAAATATGTGCTATTGAAACATTTAAACATGAAATTGCGCCAAACAATTCCACTTCCCCCATTTTCGGATCAAACGTGTCACTATTCACCTTTTCACACCCAGATTTTACATCAACTTAAACAAAGGGTAAAACTCAATTACCCTTACTCACACTTGATTCACACGCCTAGAATCCCATCCTAACCTTAAAACCCTCACTCCCACTCACCAAGAGGCCCCACCATTCAAACCCGTCCACCAATCAAAACACAACTTGTTCTCCAAGCCTAGCCACGTGTCAAGATCAACAGCTGACACTCATTGCTTCATCACAAAGCTATTTTAAACGGTTTGGATGCATTTTGGACAGCTCATCAACAAGAAACGCCTAGAAGACATCAAGGGCATTTTAGAGAATTCAGTGCTAGGGTTTGTGAATAGTGTAGCCTGACATTTGCCTATAAAAGGAGACCTCAACATGTGAGAGTCCCTTTGTTCCAGTCTTTACCTTTAAAACTTGTAATTCCTTTTTGAAATTTATAAAAGTTGGTATTTTGAGAAAATTGTAATTCCTTTTTATGTTTTTGAAAGTTGGTATTGTTTAAAGGTGATTCTGAGTTCCATTGATTGTTATAAGTGTGCTTGAATCATTTGGTTCAAGGACGTTTATGTTTGGTAAGTTTTTCAAGTTTGAAAAAGCTTGAAAGAAGGTTTCTAAATTTTGCTATATTTGTGTACTAATCCTTATCCAAAAGTTGTAAGCTCTTGCAAGCTTGTTGACACCAAGCTTGTGAAGGGATTAGGGCTTTGGTAGGGTTGTTTGTTCATTGTGTTGAAGAAATCAAGCCTTTGAGTTTCTGCTTTGAAACATCAACCAAGGCATTCATCATCTTTCTTGTTGAAGTACCTTTGTCTTGTTCTAGTTGTTGAACAAGGTCCAAGGAGCATAGTTGGTCCTCCTAGGATGTCGTGGAGGGCAGGTATAACCTCTTGTTAAGATTCCTCTCAAAAATCATATGTTATTGTCTGTTTTGCATTTTGGTATATGATTTGGTGTTCCTGTGTTGTGCTTTGTGTTTTATGGTTGTAATATGTTAGTTGTCACCTAGTGTAGCTATTTGATCATTAAAATCAATAGGTTGTGTGTAAAAATTAGAAGTTTGTTTGAAAAGTGCTTGATAAAGGATTGTTTGGGATTACTGGTTCATAAGGCCTTGTGGCCTTAAGCCCTTGGTTCTTAGGGTTTGGGAGGTCTAAACAAGTCCTAATATACAAGTTTTAGTCATTGGTTAAGTTTCTGAAAGTTTGGAAAAGGGATTTGAAGTTTTGCAAAAATCTGATAAAAGTGGTTTTGGAATTGGTCAAACACATCAGATCCAATAACTTCTTTGTTTGTTGGATCTAAGGTCTGAAATCAGGTTTGGGAATAGTTTGGGTGATAAGCTATCTATTGGTTATCTGGTTGTTGAATTTGGTGGCTTATTGTGATTGTTATAGCTTATCAAAAGTTGTTGAAGTGGTCATTTGCATCAGCAAAGTGACCACCTCATTTTGTGATTGCATTTGTTATCCTATTGTATGTGATACAAGGCTTTTACCTAGTAAGAAAATTAAAGTTCGTTGTGTTGGTCTAATCGAATTGAGAAACTTGTGTTTAATGTGTGTGACTCAGTTTTATTTTTGTAAAACAAAGATGTGTCGTTGTAGTGTTTAAAATTAAAGGTGCAAAACAATTAAAGTATAAAAAGATTAAAGTTCGTGTTCTCGGTATCTTAACGAATTGATCTAGGCCCTATGTGTGACTCAGTTGATCTTTGGTGAAAAAGAATATTTTTGGTTGTTTTTAAATAAAAGGGCGAAACAATTATGGTAAAGGTGCTCTTAAAGTAAATCTAAGTCTAATTAAAGTAAAGGTGCAGGTATTTAAAAACGTGACTGAAATTAAAGGGCACTAAAGTAAATGACGCAAACTTAAATCTAACTAAGGCAAACTTAAAGCGCGACTAAAACTAAGGCAAGTCTAAAATAAAACTAAGGCAAATAAACTTAAAGTGCAATTAAAATAAAAGCGGGAAAAATAAAGCTTGAAAATAAAAATCAAAGACAAAAGCTAATAAGAACCTGAATACAGCTCATTCGGAATTATCATTCGTTTGGAACAATCACTCGTCCGGAATGTCACCTTCGGTTGGAATGATTCTTCTTCGCTCGGAATATTACCAAAATACTTGATCCGGAACAAATTGATCTGAATATGTCACTTATCCAAAACAATCCTTCGTTCGGAACTTTACTGATTCGGAACTTCTAAATTTTGCCTTGATTCGGAAGTTTTTGGTCACCCTTGATTCGGAAGATTCCGAATGAAGCCTCCTTGATTCGGAAGTTTAGAACTTCCGAATGAACACTCCCTTGTCCGGACTTTTCCCTTGATTCGGAAGTTGGTTCGGAACTTTTAAGTTCCAAATGAACAGCCCTTGGTTCGGAACTTTGGAAACTTCCGAATGAATACTCACTGATCCGGAACTTTTGGAGTTCCGAATGAAATGCTTGATCCAGAACTTTTGAGTTCCGAATGAAGCTTCTCTGGTTCGGAACTTTTGAGTTACGAATGAATGATTCTTGAGTCGGAAGATTTCCTTCGTCCGGAACTTTGAGAGTTCCGGATGAACAAGCCTGACTCGAAAGTATTGCTGAGCCTAAAATCTTCCGGATGAAACCCTTGATTCGGAACTTTGAAGTTCCGAATGAACGTTTTCCCTCCTTCTTGGTTCGGAAGTTTTCCTGGAAAGATCAAAAACACAACAAACTATCCCGAAGAACAAGGGATCAAAGAAAACAGCAGATCTAAACACAGATTAACCAAAATAAACACAAACAATCTAATAAAACTATCCACGAATCAACAGTAAATATAAACGAACAATTTAAAACAAGAAATCAAACAACTTTAACCACAGTAATCAAAAACCACTTGGATCAAAATAAAAGCATGAACATGAACATAAACATAAACACATAAATCAAAGATTAAGAAAGGTAGATAAGAGATTGACAAGATAAAGTAAAGATTGACAATAATTAAATGAAAACTTACTTGAAATTAAATGAATTTAAGGTGCAAGACAAGGTATTTAAATTTGACAAGAAATTAAATGACAAGGTAAGTAAATGGTGGAAGACTAATTGTCACACTTAGCCAACAAGGAAAAATAATGACTATCCTAATCTATATATAGGGGAGGATTAAGGAAGCTTCCTCCCCTCTTTCCTTTTTTCTTAATTACAAGATTAGGTCCTTTCTTCTTAATTCTTCATTAATTACACCATTAGTCCTTTTCTTCTAATCTTCTTTAAACATGAACTTTGAGGACTTTTGGCTTCGGGATTTCTTTGAACTCGTCTTTAAATAAAATAGACTTGAATTCTTCGGCTTTTGATAAACTTCCGTCTTTTGATTTTTTCTTAGATAAATCTTCAGAATTGGTCATGGACTTCCGTTCTTTTTGCACTCTTGACTTCTTGACTCCGTCATTCATCTTTTTCTTCAATAAAAGTCCTTAAATGCCCGTGAATTCCCGTGTTTTTTCCACTTTTCGCCTTTTCGTCCTAAATCACAACAAAAACACAAACCACGCATAATTCCGACATAAAAGACATAAAATACACGTTTTGGTCCGGTTATTATTGTAATTAAGTGGTAGAAAAGATGGGTGTTTACACACCTATCAAATCCCCTACACTTGACCATTGCAATGTCCTCATGCAATGCATTAGTTACAAAGCAAGATTACACTTTTCATCATAATCAATCCACGTTGGACTTTATTAAAGAAATAGAAAATTAAAAACATACAAAATAAAGAAATCAAAAGCATACCTTGGGTTTTGAAAATGTTATGAATAATCATCATTCTCAACTTTTCACTTTCTCCAAACCAAGCTTAAAAACAAGATCATTGTTATTATAAGTTAGTAAACTATCACGAACTCATGTGGGCCAATTACTCACTTAGACTCACTTATTCCTAGGTGTATCTCTTATATTTTATTATTGTCTTGAATGATCACGAGGATGCATTTTTGACTTATTTCGATAGTTATTAAGTCTGAAAATAAAGTGCACGATTTAATCAATAGTTAGCTAAAGGACCAAATCTTTTAAAACTGCTTCTCGGGACCTCATAAAGTTCATATCTTGGCATAACTCGCTTCGCGATTTGAGACCTTTCTCGGACCGATATTTGGCAGCGACTTCATACTTCAAACCTCGAGAGACGTTCATGAAATAATGGTCTTCTCTTCATAATAGGAATTCTTCACTTTGAAGTTTTGAGAGATTCATACTTGGACCACGACTTCTTCATTTTTCTCCAATCTTTATTTTGGACTTTGATATACAACGATCCGCCTCCTTTTATGACTTGGATCTATTTATCCTCATACCTTGTTAGGGTCTTTTCGAATACACTTCTCCATGACTTTTGGGGAGTATAGCTTTACGTCGTGTGTCTCGATCCTTCATATTGATTTTCGATAAATGATTCTTCACATCACTTTGGATCTTTAGCAACAAAATATAGCCCTCATGCCTTGTTAGGGCCTTTTTGGACTCGCCAATCTTCGCATCCCGCTTCAATAAGTTATGCCTTGGCTATGAACTCTAATCCATACCGTGCAACTTTTAAACGATATGGGGCTAGAAGCTAAGTAACTTTTCAAATCGTACAACCTTATTTATTAGCAGATAAATTATTAGCAAGCGATGGGAGAATAGGCTTATAATTAACTCACATAAATTCACGAAAGAATACCGAACTTATAATTGGCTCTATCATCTCTCGTTCTACACAGTTTAAAATCTCAAGTAATGAGACTCGTGGATACTTAGCCTATTAAATCAACGTTTTGGGTTTTCGAGTCGCCTATAGGATCTTGCAAATTCTTTAGACTTTTTCTTGTTTTAGAAATCGCATTTTAAAGTTCCCTTGATAAACGACTCTCTAGGATCAATTATAGGAACTTGAGAAAAGTTCTTTTTCTTAACCCGTGAGAGTTAAGACTTTCGCGTTTTATAGCTCCCTATATAAAAGCCTAGTAAAACTCGACTTAAACATGTTAAGGATACTAGCTAGAGTAACTTAGATAAGTAAACTCGGGTTGAGTCAAAAGATTCACAACGTTTAAAAATTAAAACCACTTATTAGACATTTATTCTAATAAGGAAAGAAAATAACTATACAAAAAGGAAAAACTAATAGGCCAAAATAGATCAAAAATTTTGAAAAATGTCGAAAAATTGATTTTCCGGTTAAAATGAGGACAAATACAAGGAAAAGACCACTTAACTTCGATAGAAGTCCCCCCTACACTTAAGATAAACATTGTCCTCAATGTTTAAGCATGTGGGAGTAAACTCCCCTACACTTAGGACATTGTGCACTGTGTTTAAATCTCGTTAAGGAAAAGACAACTAAAGAGATTCCTATTTTAATATTGAGAAAATATAAAATAGTGAATCGAAAAGAGTTTAGGATAGAACCGGGAAGAAGTAGAACACGGAATCACGGGTTGTCAAGAATCATCAAGAGTGGATCATTGAAGCTCGAATCCCTGATTAAGAAGTGAGGAGAGGAAATATCAAACCAAAGGGTCTCCCCCCTAGACTTATGATAAAGAAAGCGAAAAGATAGATACATGGGTTGCCTCCCAAGAAGCGCTTGATTTTTGTTAACCGAGTCGTGAGCCTGACTAGACCTTGATCATCAACGGAAGAAGCATGAAACATATCCACCAGGATCAAAGACATAGTTTTCATCCGTCAATAAGCACGAGCTTAAGGCGAACAAGGCAAGCCAAAGAAGAAGTGGCAGGGTTCCCTTAAGCAGCGATGGAGCATGGTGGAAGCAAGGGTGAAGTGGTGCAAGCATGTCTTCAAAATTTCCAAAGATTTTTCCTTTTATTTCATCAGGTGGATACTGAGATGGCTTAAAGACTTCAATACCGGGGTCGAACACCTTTTCCTTTAGGGGAAAATAGCACTCAGGCTCAGCCGAGTGTGAAGAAGATCCGCAAAGAAGCACAACCTCGTCCTCAGAAGGGGGACAAAGAGGTGTCAAATCATATGTGCAATGGATTTCGGTGTCGACCGGTTTCTTCTCCTTTGACAAAATGTGCTTCAAATCCAAAGTAGGATCAAGACGATAATCTTCAAAGTCATAAGGAGGAGCATCACTCTCATGAGGGAAGTAAGTGTTGAGAAATTCAGAGAAATCTTCCTCAAATGAGTAATCGTCCAAAGTAGGATCGAGTGATGGCGGAGGATCTTCATCGTGTGAAGAATCGCTTGAAAGAGTATCAGCCTCATCAAAATCATCGAAAGTGGGCAGCTCGGGATACTCAGAAGTACAATCAAAATCATCCAAATCTGAGCTAGAATCATTATCATCATAAGCATCGAAGACCGGTGGAGAATCATAAATGGGAGAAGCTTCCAAATTGGATCGAGAATCATCCACATTATCTTCAAAGAGTGGATTATCGATTGAAGAATCGAATAGAGGATTGTCATAGACGACAAATTCATCGAGCACATTCATCATATTCACTGATTCTCGTCTAAAAGATTTGCCTGTAAGCTTCCCCATTTTAAAAACTTTTGAATCATCCCCGACTCGTAAGATTAACTCACCTTCGGCCACATCTACTAAAGCTCGTCCGGTTCTCAAGAATGGCCGACCAAGTATTAAAGGAATACGAGGGTCCATTTCATAATCAACTACGACAAAATCGACCGGGAAAGTAAATGTGCCAACTTTGATGAACACGTCTTCGGCTATACCAACGGGGTAAGCGAGAGTGCGGTTTGCAAGTTCGAGAGTCATCTTTGTTGGAATGAGGTCGGGTAATGATAGTGTTTTCCAAACACTCAAAGGCATCAAATTTATACTAGCCCCGAGATCAGCAAGGGCAGTAAATTCTTCAGTTTTGTTGAACACGCAAGGCAACACAAAACGACCGGGATCTTCAAGCTTTTCCGGTAATTCTTTAAGAATAACTGCTGAGCAGTTTTTATTTAAGCGTGTGTTGGCGAGTTCAATCAGCTTCTCCTTCTTGCTAAGCAATTCCTTGAATGCTTTGACAAATTTCGGCATGTGGCAAAGTGCTTCAACAAGGCTAATGTTGATGGTCATTTTAGATAGCATATCCACATATTTCGATACCTGACAGTCATTCTTGGTTAGGTCGTTGGTCTTGCCTATGCGAGAAGGGTATGGGATTCTAGGTTGATAGGGAGACGGTGAAGGTGTAGTTGGTGAAGGTTGTGATGTTGAAGGGTGTGATGTTGAAGGGTCCTTCCGAGATACATCGTCATGACGAGGCGGAGACGGTAATGGTGCACTAATACTAGGTGTAGGAGGAGTAGGGATACATGGTGGTGGTGGAGGTGTAGATGATGGTGGTGGGATAGGTGGATTGACAATGGTAATTCCACTACGTGTAGTTATAGCACCCACATTAGCTCGTGGATTGGGGACGGTGTTTGAAGGTAGAGAACCCGAAGAAGAAGGTTGAGCTTCGGGCAAGAAACTAGCCAATAGATTCTTTAATTCAGTTGTTTGAGTGCTGAATGAGGATTGAATATTATCACGAACCTCGGTTCTAATGTCATTTCCTTGTTTCAATATATCTCCTTTCAAATTGATTATTTGGCTCTGTAGATTCTTGATTTTCTGACCTTGAGTTCTCATGATGGCATCAACATCGGGATTAATGGGTGGGTTTTGTTGGGTGGGTGGTTGATAAGGGTTAGAAGCTCTTGGTGGGATTTGGTTGCTTCTATTGTAGTTGTTGGCGGGGTTTTGGTTTTGAGGAGCAAAACCGGGTGAAAGGTAATTGTTGGAACGGTAGCTCAGCAGATTTCTATCCCCTTGTTGTCTAGCTTGGTAATTTTCCGGTGAATAATTACCGTAAGCTGCATACACATTTTCCGGATTTCCTTGTGTCGAAGGAAAATCGGTGTATGAGTGAGGACCGCCACATGTTTCACAAGGATTAGCAATCGCTTTAACTTGTTCTTGTTGTTGTTGGTTTGAAGCGAGAAGCGTCATACTTTTGCTCATTTCGGCCATCATGCGGGTGAGTTCGGTCATCTCAGGGTTTGCTGAGGTAGAAGAAACATTGACTCTCGGGTTGTTCCTAGAAGAAGCAGAGGAATCCCAGTTCTTGTGGTGAGTAGTCATGTTCTCAATTAACTCTCTACACTCCTCGGGTCTCCTTTTCATGAATGTGCCACCGGCGGCTGCATTGATCGTATCACGATCTCGAAAAGTCAAACCGTTGTAGAAAGTATCTATTAAGGTCACAGGGAGCATGTTGTGGTTTGGACATCTATCGATCAAGACATTATATCTCTCCCAAGCATCAAAAAGAGATTCGTCAAGGTCTTGCATGAAACCGCTGATCTGATTGCGAAGGCTTGTGACCATGGATGGTGGAAAGTAGCGCGACAAAAAGCGTTGAGTCATGTCATCCCAAGTGTGAATAGAATTCTTCGGGAGACGATCAAACCATTTCTCGGCATGATGCGATAAAGTATGTGGAAAGAGTTGTAGGCGAAGAACATCCATTGTGGCCCCCGGCAACTTCATGCTCTGGGTGATTGTAATGAACTTGTCGAGGTGTTTGTTGGCATCATCATCAGGCAATCCACGGAATGGGTTTGTTTGTACTTGCTGAATCATGTGGTGCTTCAACGAAAACTCAGGAGCGTTGATTTGCATCGGCGCAATCGGTCCTCCTCGTCCAAACATTGTTGGTTGACAAAGTTCCTCCATGGTCCGAAGATCGGGCTGTGGAAGATCATTGTTGTTATTATTATTATTATTGAGGTGCGGTGGAATGTTGTTGTTGTTAACACCTGCCATACTTAAATCTTCTTGAGGCTCGGGCTCTTGATAATTAGAAGATCTAGTACGCATACACCTGAAAATGCAAAAGAAAACAAAACCAAACGCAAAGACAATATATACACAATAAAGATAAAATCTTTTTGGATTTTTGAAATTTTTAATTTTTATGGTTTTTTTTATCAATTTTTTAATTTTTATGATTTTTTTGAATTTTTTAGATAAGAAAAATAACGCTCACAAGTGAACGGATCACAAAAAGCAACGTGTCTCTCACAGAAAACCGTCAATCTTAACGAAAAGAGCCGGCAGCGGCGCCATTTGATACAAGGCTTTTACCTAGTAAAAAAATTAAAGTTCGTTGTGTTGGTCTAATCGAATTGAGAAACTTGTGTTTAATGTGTGTGACTTAGTTTTATTTTGGTAAAACAAAGATGTGTCGTTGTAGTGTTTAAAATTAAAGGTGCAAAACAATTAAAGTATAAAAAGATTAAAGTTCGTGTTCTCGGTATCTTAACGAATTGATCTAGGCCCTATGTGTGACTCAGTTGATCTTTGGTGAAAAAGAATATTTTTGGTTTTTTTTAAATAAAAGGGCGAAACAATTATGGTAAAGGTGCTCTTAAAGTAAATCTAAGTCTAATTAAATTAAAGGTGCAGGTACTTAAAAACGTGACTGAAATTAAAGGGCACTAAAGTAAATGACGCAAACTTAAATCTAACTAAGGCAAACTTAAAGCGCGACAAAAACTAAGGCAAGTCTAAAATAAAACTAAGGCAAATAAACTTAAAGTGCAATTAAAATAAAAGCGGGAAAAATAAAGCTTGAAAATAAAAATCAAAGACAAAAGCTAATAAGAACCTGAATACAGCTCATTCGGAATTATCCTTTGTTTGGAACAATCACTCGTCCGGAATGTCACCTTTGGTTGGAATGATTCTTCTTCGCTCGGAATATTACCAAAATCTTTGATCCGGAACAAATTGATCTGAATATGTCACTTAACCAAAACAATCCTTCGTTCGGAACTTTACTGATTCGGAACTTCTAAATTTTGCCTTGATTCGGAAGTTTTTGGTCACCCTTGATTCGGAAGATTCCGAATGAAGCCTCCTTGATTCGGAAGTTTAAAACTTCCGAATGAACACTCCCTTGTCCGGACTTTGCCCTTGATTCGGAAGTTGGTTCGGAACTTTTAAGTTCCGAATGAACAGCCCTTGGTTCGGAACTTTGGAAACTTCCGAATGAATACTCACTGATCTGGAACTTTTGGAGTTCCGAATGAAATGCTTGATCCGGAACTTTTGTGTTCCGAATGAAGCTTCTCTGGTTCGGAACTTTTGAGTTCCGAATGAATGATTCTTGAGTCGGAAGATTTCCTTCGTCCGGAACTTTGAGAGTTCCGGATGAACAAGCCTGACTCGGAAGTATTGCTGAGCCTAAAATCGTCCGGATGAAACCCTTGATTCGGAACTTTGAAGTTCCGAATGAACGTTTTCCCTTCTTCTTGGTTCGGAAGTTTTCCTGGAAAGATCAGAAACACAACAAACTATCCCGAAGAACAAGGGATCAAAGAAAACAGCAGATCTAAACACAGATTAACCAAAATAAACACAAACAATCTAATAAAACTATCCACGAATCAACAGTAAATATAAACGAACAATTTAAAACAAGAAATCAAACAACTTTAACCACAATAATCAAAAACCACTTGGATCAAAATAAAAGCATGAACATGAACATAAACATAAACAAATAAATCAAACATTAAGAAAGGTAGATAAGAGATTGACAAGATAAAGTAAAGATTGACAATAATTAAATGAAAACTTACTTGAAATTAAATGAATTTAAGGTGCAAGACAAGGTATTTAAATTTGACAAGAAATTAAATGACAAGGTAAGTAAATGGTGGAAGACTAATTGTCACACTTAGCCAACAAGGAAAAATAATGACTATCCTAATCTATATATAGGGGAGGATTAAGGAAGCTTCCTCCCCTCTTTCCTTTTCTCTTAATCACAAGATTAGGTCCTTTCTTCTTAATTCTTCATTAATTACACCATTAGTCCTTTTCTTCTAATCTTATTTAAACTTGAACTTTGAGGACTTTTGGCTTCGGGATTTCTTTGAACTCGTCTTTAAATAAAATAGACTTGAATTCTTCGGCTTTCGATAAACTTCCGTCTTTTGACTTTTTCTTCGATAAATCTTCAGAATTGGTCGTGGACTTCCGTTATTTTTGCACTCTTGACTTCTTGACTCCGTCTTTCATCTTTTTCTTCAATAAAAGTCCGTAAATGCCCGTGAATTCCCGTGTTTTCTCCACTTTTCGCCTTTTCGTCCTAAATCACAACAAAAACACAAACCACGCATAATTCCGACATAAAAGACATAAAATACACGTTTTGGTCCGGTTATTATTGTAATTAAGTGGTAGAAAAGATGGGTGTTTACACACCTATCAGTATGCCTTGTGATTTTGCTGCTTGGAACTTGTTTATGTGCTGCTTGTGAGTGGATTTTGCTATTTGGTGTGATTTGTATCTGGCTTATAATCTAACTGGCTTATTGAGCCCTTATTGCCAAAATTTTCCATCAAATGGTCAACTGACCTCTTGATTCATAAGGCCTCCTCCTTGAGTCCTTCACAAAAATTGCTTATAACAAGCCACCATTCCTGATCATTTGGTGAACTTTGGAGTACTTTGACTTTTGGTCAAATAAGCACAAATTGGCTTATTTTTTAGAACTGCTTATTGGCACATGCAACAACTTGGCTTTTGTAATAGAAATCATTTTTCTTAGCTTAATAACAAATCTGGAAGGTTACAAGTCTTTTGGTTAAGCTTTTGCTAGAAAACTAGCTTATTTGGCTTTTTCAGCCAGCTTATTTGCTCTTATAGCTTATTCTACTTGACTTTTTGTGATTTTCTTGATTGATTATTCTTAGTTAAGCTATTTGTGAGCTTTTGCAACAAACTAGAGCTTCTGAGGTGCCCTAAATCTCAAACCCGACTATTTTGTCTTTTAGTGAATTTTTACTTTGCTTATTTCTGGCTTATTGAGTGTGCTTTTTCAAAATTTATTTTTACAGATCTCATAAGCATCCCAAAAGAAGGTTGTGTGTCAAATTAGAGCTTATGGCATTGGCTTATTGCTTAATGGGCTGAAAAGCCCAATAAGAATAAGCTGCCTGCTTATTAAGCTATGATAAGCTCACATTCAACTTTTGGGCCTTTAGAGTTTTGTTCTTAGAATTAAATTTTGAGTCAGATAGGGATTTTCCAAGTCAATTGGGCCAAGTTTGACTTTTTGGGCCCAAAAGCCCATTAAGGTTGACTGTTTTTGGTTTTGGCCCATTTGAGGGCCCAATAGGGGTATTCTGGTCATTTCACTTTGATTTTCTGATTATTTAGGTTAAAATAAACTAGTTTGCAAGTTTTTAGAATTTTTTATAATTTTTGGCTTTTTAATATTATTTTAATATTATTTTATTATTATTTTCAAATTTCACGTTTTCCAACTTTTTACATTTTTCTTAGCTTTAATACTTTAAAATAGAAATTTAGCAACTTTTAGAATAATTTTATCACTTTTAGATTAATTTTTATAATTATTTTAAGTTTTAATAATTTTTAAATCATTTTAAATAGTTTTTATTAGTTTAAAATTTTCTAAAAATAGTTTTTAATCTTTTTAGGTCATTTTAGAGGTTTACCAATTGAAAATCTTTATTTAGGCTTTTTGATAATTTATTTGATTTTTAGGGCTTTAATTAGCATTTAAAAATTGAATATTTAATTATTTAAAAGGTTTGAAAAAGTTTTTTATCATTGGTAAACTCTTAGTTTATTTATTTTGATTTTTGGTGAATTTTTGGTAATTTTTAGAATTAATTTTTATTTTTGTAGTTTTTACGGTTTTACGTTTTGTCGTTGTAGTAGTAATTTTCACGTCTTCGTGATCTTCTTTTCTCATCCCTTCTTAACCAATCATTAATCACAAACATTTAACAAGTTGTTCACACACATATACCTCCTTGGGAAACGAACTTGGAACTTCATAAGGGTCATTAGTGTTTGATTTTCCTAAATCATCATTCGATACTTACCGCTCATTTACTCTCTTTTGTTTTCCTAAACAAGAGGTGTAATTTTACTTCAATCAGAGTGTCACTCTGAATGTTTTGGAAAGATCACACGGATTTTTCGAAGAAACCTGGAATCATGTTTGAATCATTTAAGAATCCAAACTTAGTTACTTTCCAGTTCTGACAAGTTTGATTCGTGTAGAATCGCACAAGTTACCTACCATGAGCTGGTTTGATGTTGGCTCAAGTAGGATTTGCATCTTCATTGTGAATCATATCACTAAGATGTTCTGGCAATATCACAAGGATAATGCATAGGACTCGATTATGTCCTAATGAGATGATAGATTGATCTCTTTTTGGCTCTAGACTCGATAAGTGCATTTTGGTAATCAGAGGCTGGAGCAGACTACCACATTTTCAATATTAACTGACTCGAAGTGAGAAAGTCAATAGATACGTGTTGATCTCCGTGATAATGAGACAAGTTTCTTTTGAGAGAAACTCTAATGGCTGGGGAAGGGTTGTACATTGCATCACTGGGTCCATGATGACTTGTCTTCAATAGATGTATTGACCCAGTTTCTGCCTAAGTTGCATAAAATATTCAACTCCTTCAATGCTTACCAATACGTTATCACTAGCACCTTGTTGTGATTGTTCCAGTACTAACTTAAGTAATTGGTCCGTATTCAGCTTCATTCTACTCCATCTTTCCTAAGGACAACTATTTTTAGCTATGGAATGTCCTTTGGTAGATCCCTCCGGTTCTTGTTGGATCATAGGACTTAGATTCCTATCCTAAACCACCTTTTGACTCCATCGTTTTGTCGTGGATAGTAGGTTGTTTTAGGTAAAGATCGTAACCATAAAACAATAGAAAACCATTCAAAGTGCTTGATAAAAATCAAAACTTTTAACACTTTGAAAGTTTTACTTTTCCGAAAACTCCCCCTACACACATGCATCGATATTCGAAATAGTTTAGCATGTGAAGGAAAGAGTTTCACTTGAGTCTTTAAGATCACATGTTGCGATATATTACATTTTAATCACATTTTCTCCCCCTATCTCTAATATAAAAATATAATATTAGAGATACCAATTGATTAAAATATGACAATTTCTGAAAACCGATTGGGAGAGAAACATGTGTGCATTCATGAAACATGGAAAATTAAGTCGGGTCGCTCCCCCTCCACAATATATCTGTGTCTTGAGACACCACAAAATATGATGAGGTACGGAGATAAGATACCTTTTCCGATATAATATATTACATTTGACAATTTTATATCATTTTCGGAATTTTTTTTATTAATAATTATAATTTACATACTAGGAGAAGGCAAACGGGCAACAAGATGCGCCGCTAGCCCTTTTGTATAGCAATACCAAGTGTATTAAATACAACGTTTGTAGATTTAGGAGTCAAAACATTACTATTCATAACACGTTGTATTCTGGTAAGTAGCTCCACCGCCTTAGGTGCAAGGAAACCAAATGTATCAAACTCGAAAGGAATAAAC
Organism: Glebionis coronaria; assembly: GCA_025667525.1. Lineage (NCBI taxonomy): Eukaryota > Viridiplantae > Streptophyta > Magnoliopsida > Asterales > Asteraceae > Glebionis > Glebionis coronaria. The sequence continues at coordinate 138,784,986 of CM046880.1, forward strand.
ACGTGTTTATTTTCAACACATGCTTTCTCATGTTTAGTCACTTTGCACGAGGTAGCAGCCTGGCCCGCTGTAAAATCTCGACTACCTAGCCTTACGATAGGAGAAACCCCTGTCAAATCAACGCACGCATGTTTACCTCCAACCCATCCAAAAACCAAAACATCAGCGGGTCTTAATGTGGATCTTCTATCTGATGGGTCGGTCAAGAAATTCACAGGTGCCTCTTTCTTGGCGGAGATCCCGGCACACCTACATATATCATAAAGAACGTCCCTGACAAAATCATGTCGGTACTTGAAGCCCTGAAGTTCTTTACAATAAACCGCATGTTCCCTAAAAGAATCCAAACATGCCTTGCGACAAATAGGGCATATAGCATCAACCGGAAATAATGGAATCATAAGGCGATACTTATGGATAGTGCGGTATTCCACCGGCGACATATGTTGACCGAGCCCGTCTATGGGGATAGTTGTTGGAAATCTTGAGCATGTGGTGCGTGTAGGCACTCGAAAACTTCTTTCTGTCTAACGGTCATGTCAAAGTGGGCTTCCATATATTTGACCATCTCACTAAAAAGAGCACTCGCCAATGTTTCTTGGGCTTTAGATGGGGCGGTGTCCTTATTAGCGAAAACGCTAAAATCAAAGCATGGAATCATATCACGAAGACAAGCCAAAGCAGAAACGTAATCATCGTCCATACAACATATGCCACTGTCACGTAAGATGTGGTCTTGTAGCACCCAATATTGAGCCTTCGAGGCCACAAAAGCATAGGAGGAGACCATTTTTGCTGAGTACAAGCCCAACCCACCAAGACGAATGGGTAAAGAAGCAAGTTTCCACTGCAAGTCACCAAAAAAAGGTCCTCCACAAACCACTATATATTCGATTAAAACACGCAACCCTTTGTCAAAAAACAAAGCCGCCTCCTCCATATGTATAGGTTGACATGTCCTTAAACCAAAATAAAGTTTAGCAATACCCATACATGAACGAAGTAAAAGGAGCTCACTTTGCGGGTCATGAAGTTGTGGAAGAAGACCCATCAATTCAACAGCATTTACGGCTCTCCTCATAGCCAACCCACTAATAAAATCAGCATCTCTACTAACAGCTCCCCCAAGAAGATTCACGCCCAAAGACGGCCTACGAATATCAACCGGAAATAAACCCTCCCGAAGCTTCGTACCATTACAAGAGGGCCAACAAATCTCTGTTTTCTTGATGTTAAGTTCAAGACCCAAACCTGGACCAGTCGTCTTTATAATGTCTAACACCTTGGATACCTCTTCTGAATCTCCAATAATGGTTCAATCATCAAGATACCAAGCATGAAGAAGAATCTTACAACTGTCTCTGATCTTATGTACAAGCGGGTGCAAGACAAGAGCAAAAAGAAGAGGTCCCAATGGGTCGTCTTGCTGCACTCTCGTGGCAGACCAAATATGCGTGTCTCCTATATACAACCTCGCTGCTTGACCATATAAGAAATTTACCCACAAAGAAATAGAAGGACACCTCACCCTAACTTCATGAAGAAGTGTCAATCTATCCACAAGGTTAAATGCATTTTAGAAGTCCACAGTGAGCATTGCAAGAGACCCATCATTATGGTATTCAGTCAAAACCCTATTGGCGCTATGTAAAATACTCAGCGCCACCCGACACTCCGACTCCAAACTGGAAATCACCAAGGTACTTGGACATTTCCTTACCCACACCTTTCATAGCAACCTTGGAAATCAAACGTCTCCATATAGTGCCCACTGCAATAGGTCGAATCCCGTTATATGGTTTAAGTAGAGGCGTGAGAGGAGCAGATGCAACAAACTCTGCCAAAATAGACGGACACCTCCCTCCTAGCCATAAAGTAACGACCGATGTGATGGCCATTAAGAGATCTGTGGCAGTAGCAGAACCCTGTCCACACAGAGCATCTAATATATGTTGTGTCCTCAAACTATCTCTCTCACATGAAGTACCTTTAGGAAAAGATTTAATGCAACCAAATACACAATCACTCTCTACTACAAGAGGAGACTCAGAAATGTGTTGCTCGGCATGGATGGGGGTGGCTTGTAAGGATGCTTAGCCTCCAAGGCTTTAATAGTATCACCCGAGTATGGAGCTACACCAGAAGAGGATAGCACTTTTACTGCAGCTGTAAAGTGCCCATCCACAACCTTGCGAAGACATTGTCTGATGTTGGTATTGCCCGTTGTGCTATCCTCCATCAAATCACCTAGACCCTCGCCAAATGATCCCAGCCTAGCAACATCCACCATGCTTTTAACTAACGTTGCGATACCATCATCTTTCCCCCATGTAGCTAGTGACTTCAAGATAGAACATTGTTGCAAATATTTTCTATTTCCGGACCTACGCTCTTGTCTAGTCTTGGGCCTACATACCTGCAGCATACGTCGTGGAAGAAGTAACAACTTAACCCACGCACCAACGGAATTGGGTCGGGCAACCACTTGGTAAAGAACTGTTTTTAACGCCTGACAGAAAGCGAGACGACATCCATGGGGAATACTCTTGACAGTTGTGATAGGCAATTTAAAAACACGGTCAAGAAGCTCAACATCCAAAGCCAACCCTTCAGTTACTTATATCTCGTATTCATTATAAGAAGGCTTGGAAATTCCAACAATGTAACCATTCATGTCGCCTGGCTCGTTTGAAGGACGAACAAGACCATCTTAGTGATGACATGACCGACTCATAGCATGGAAAGTCATACACTCCCCACATAACCATTTTTCAAATGCCTTCAAAGTTTCCTCGACTGCCAGATATAATCCATGGTCCGTAGAAATAGCCTCACGTAATACATCTTTACGTTCATCGGTCGAAAAATGACGCCTCTTAATATGAGAAAACAAATGAGCAAACCCTTATTGCCCACTTGACAATCCGGGCAACAATGAAAACCTAGAAATGGACATGGCCAAGTTCCGTCCGAAGAGGTAGATGATGATGTATTAAAAATAGAATGATTAATATATATGAAATCGGTTTGAAAATAAAAGGATGGTGTGTTTTATGTATGTTTTGTGGTTGAGACATTTTCACAAACACTTGGAGTGTTGAAAAACATTTAAGCGGATTTTATGCTAAAGAATATGAAAATTACAATGAGTATTTGCGTTTTATTGTTGTGAAATCGAGAAAGGTTATAAGGCTACATTATTTTCGGTTGTATTGTCACAATTGTATTGGATTTTTGTAGTTCGATTAGTGACGTGTTTTAGAGGCAGTGTGATTAATCATTCTATACTTGATCACTTTTATATGCACCAAAAAACCATATTCCCCGATCAAACCATTTAACCACCCACAACAAAGTGAGGAGATATAAAAACCAAATTAAAGGCTTGATTTTGAGATATAAAAACCAAATTATGAGGAAGGGAGTGTTGAACACACAATTTTGAAAGATTTAGAAAAACCTTTTGAGAAATTCTTGAAAATTTGTGTTCAACGGTTTTAAAATAGTCATGATAGAAGACTTCTCTTTTATTTCTTTCGGAAAGTGCACTAAAACGTACACTTCCCTTACGGGTCCGTTTTTCATGAGCTCAAAACTTTGATTGTTTCGTGACTAGCTCATGACCGAGAAAAATAAATTTCCCGTTGTGAAGGATAAGTTATCATCCGTGATAAACTTTCCTTAAGTTGAAGTTCGAGTTCTAAGCTGACATTTACTTAGAAATCGTTTTTCATGAACTTAAAAACTTTGAATCTTTTTATGAGAAGCTCATGACCGAGAAATATTAATTTCTCGTTGAGAAGGATAAGTTATCGTCCGTGATAAACTTTCCTTATTTGAGGTCCGAGTCCTAAGCTGTTATGCGCTTAGAAGTCATTATGAAAGAGTATCAAGCAGCTTCATTTGCCAAAACCTCCAAGTCTTCTGGAGTCATATACTTCATACCAAGATGGCCAACGAGATACTGAAACCGATTTTGAGATAGGGCTTTACTAAACAAGTCTGCTATCTGGTACTCAGTTCTAACAAAGTATAATTCCACGATACCACGTTCCGCTTGTTCCTTGATGAAGTCATAATTGACTACAATGTGCTTGGTACGGGAGGCTGAACCGGATTGCAAGATGTCACACCCCACCATGGCGGAATATGGGGCGCGACGTATAGATATCATCACAACAACAGCGTGTCTATAGAGAGAACTAAATGAAATTGAAATATCATAAATGGCGACACAAATGTCGTAACAATATCTCAACAATGCAGGCGTCTAGGTAAGTAGGTAACAGGCCTATCTTACAAAAGACATACAAATGAACAAACATCAAACATATAGGTACCATAAAGTTCACTTAATCAAGACACAAAATAAAATCTAAGAGGAAAGGGATTCCTCCTAATGCAGTCTTAGTAGCCTCTAAACTCTAGCCACTTCTAACCTCATCCTCCTCAACTACTTCACCTGAAAATGACACTAAAATCTGTCAACATAAAGTTGGTGAGAACATAGGTTTAAGTTATCTAGAACATCATAAGAAACCTTTACATCCGCTGCAAATAAGTTGAAGGAAAACAATTTATAGTAATGGACCATAATGTAATAATCATGTTACATGCATCCACAACAAAACTTAAACCAAGTATCGATCACATCTACAATTCTCAAAGCACACTATAACAATAAGGAAGTATTCCATCACACACACCACACTATCCGGATCTTCGCACACCACCCGTGGAAGATGAACTATATCCCCGTCGAGATATCTTGCCTCCGAAGAGACGATGCACAAGCACTCAGGACGGATCGTGCCCCACGAACCAAGAACTCAGGACGGATCGTGCCCCACGCTCCACACACATCATAACTGGTCCCATAGACCCCCATACATCTATGTACCAATCCCAATCATAACACAATCAAGATTCACATATCATAACACATATCAAAGCACATATGAGAACACATAAGCACGCAAGTCACACAATAACACATCTATGTCCAAACATTTATAAAAATATAGTACCAAAACATTTTAAGAACACCACAAGTGTCATCTCCATCCCATACTAGAAGAAAACATTTAAAAACTTAGTAAAAATGGGACTATGAACTCACCTGATAGCACATCAAGCTAGCACTCCTGCAAACCTATAAAATCATACAAGACACCCTTAGCTCAGGTCTTAACACCCAAGTTAAGTAAAAATCAAGGAGATGAATCTAATCTCCCAATCCCCACTATCTAGTTCTCCCACTACAAGCTATTCTATACGTAAAATTCTAGTTTTTCCCTGGTACAGTTTACTAGTCACTAAACGATCACATGAAGTGAAGTTAACACCACACTTGACTCCTACCCTACTGGAGTTATGTTGTTATATGATCTAAGAACTTCAAAAACCAATTTTACTTTCTAATTACACGTTTAACGCTTTCGTTTAGTCTCTACGCCAAAAGTCGTTTTCACCAAAACTGATTTTCTGTACATGCTAAATGTTCCACACCAAAAGCCCGACCTAAACACCATAACTTTTATTGAAAACCTCCAGTACTTTTATATACATTATAAAGAGTTCCCAAATCAAAAATATTTGGCTATCTCATTCGTTTGGTTAGGTTTTGACTCAAATCCCCGAAATCAAAATTTATTCCTGAACAGCGCACTGTTTTTGTAAAAATTATTTGACGCCTTCCCGAACTCCATTTTCGACCAACCTTACATTTTTGAAAAGTAGACTCTCTGAACTTAATTTTAAAAAAAAAACTCGACCAAAGGTGCTACCTACTGCCCGGAACAGTCGACACAAGACAGCCTTAAAAATCAGATTGTTTTACGCCTTTATGCACTAACCCTCTAAATATCATTAATTATCCCTAAGTTTATAACACAAACCCTAAAATCATTAATGGATCTTAATTAATATATTTTTCCATAAAATTAATAAAACCCTAATCATCTCAATGATGGTTAATTAACAATACAATTATGATTAATTAATAAAAACATAAATTATATTAAGGTTTAATTGATCACTTACCTTGAAACAAGAAAAATTAATGAACCCTAATCATAATTTCGACTTCTCTTGATATCCATGGAAGATTTAGACTGATTTTAGGTTTATTTAGGGTTATTAGTCGTTTTTAGGGGTCTAGGGGTGTTTATATAGGCCTTGGTAACCTTCTGGACAAGTTTAGGCCCAATTAGGACTTTTAAATAGTAATTATCCTATTTTTATTAATTTAATTATTCAAATTAAGGCTATGGGACCCACAAATTCGACTCCTCTATGTGTTTTATCATATTTACACTCTCCCCCTTTTATTTTATGTTTACTTATACTCCTATACACTTTCGGGACCAAACCGGGTACCCTTTTGCTAATTTTTCGACTTTTTACGCGATTTTTGAACTAGCCTTCATTTCTAAAAGTTTCTAAATATAGAAAGTAACTATAAAACTTATCCTAACCATATTATATATACTTAATACATACATACAACATATGATACATATACGAAACCTTATCAAAACGATACCCGAACTTTTCTGCAGTTCATTTCTGAACTTATTTCATTTCATTTCACTTCCAACTTATACCATGATCTATACATTCATATGAACTCATGAGCACGAACCAGCCCCATCACATCATCATATAACATACCATGTACTACATAAACAATGTCTAACATCATGATAAAGTCTCAAATATGAGCACATAACACGTAAACGCACACCAAGCACATGATCAACATCAAACAGTCAAAAGTGAAAAATCCAAAATCTAGGGGTTGTCACACAAGAGATAGCTATCGTCAACTTTGAGTCACAATACATAGGTATTTAATCAAAGTGGAAGCCATAATCCGTGAGTTGAGTTCTCATCTAGAGGACTTGAGCACAAAACGCGGATAGAGCCACATATTCTGCTTCAGCTGATGACGACCAGTGATGAGATGGCATTTATACATGATCTCATCGTTCTTTTCGAGCTTTAAATGCATAAAATGTCATAAAAATACCATATATATGCTTGTATTTGTTTACTTGTGTGTTTTAGGTATGGATATCGTGAAAAAGACAAAAGATCACAAGAAACAAGGTAAAACGAACACGGGAAACAAAGCCGCACAATGAACCGAGCCATAGTTATGAATTTCCAATAAAAGTCATTGAAGAATGAAGATTTGGCAAGAAAGGCCCCTCAACTATTGAAGACTTGACACTTTTAGTCCTCGTAAAATATCAAGAATACAAGAAAGGACCCCAAAGTATTAAGAAAAGTCAAGTTCGGCCCTTGAAGATTCAAGAAATATACATAACAAACCCTTGAAATACTTATTCAAAAGTTTTGTAGCCAAAATAGAATAAACAATACTTCATTTACACTAGAAACAAGTTTTGTTGGGGCAAAATACTTGTTATACATCTTTGACCAAAATTAGGGGGTATTTTTGGCAAGTTCAAACTTCACAAACTAAACAAACAGCCAACATCTTCTTCCCCACTTATTTCGGATCAAAAAGAAATTACTGTTACCATTAACCCTCATTACCACCTCTTTGTTTTACCAGAGGGTAAATCCCAATCACCCTCACACACTTGAATCTCACCTTACTTCTTCCTACGTGGCATTCCCATCATCCCTTGCACCAATTAAAAAATGACTTGGGCTCCAAGACAAATCTCATATGGCCCCATCAACGACCATCTGTCATTTCGTGCTCACAAAGAAAAAATGAATGGCCAGTATTGATTTAATCTTGCTGTCAATCACATGGACGATTTTGAGAATCAAAATCCAAGGGTATTTCTGGAATCACGCCAAGCATTAGGGTTTAGAATATTGGATACTAGAATGTTCTTGTAGCAATTATAAAAGGAGGTCTGGATTGTGGCAGCCCCTTTTGTTCCAGTTTTTCTCTCAACACTGTAATCCCTTTTTTTATTTTTAATGAAAGTTGGTGTTTGTTCTTTTCAATTTAATTCCTTTTTATACTAGTTAAAAGTTGGTATTCGATAGAGAGAAGTTGAGTTCCATCTGTCCAAATATGTTTTATGTATCATCTGGTTGAGTTTTTGAAAGTGTGTCTCAAGTTTGTTAAAGAAAAAGTTTTTACAAAAAAAAAATCAGGTTGTTTATTGTTCTTGTTACTGTTCACGTTTGATAATTCTTAGCAGGTGGTTTATTAATTGGGTTTGGTGCTTGGTTCTGTTGTTGAACCCCAACAAGCACTTTCACCCTTTCCTTGCTCGTATCGCCGTCCAAGATACCAAAGGGCTTGCTAGTTGTTGACAAGTCTCTTTGGAGCATTGTTGGGCTAGGTTGGATGTAAACCTAGCCAGGTTCAACTTCCTTTCTCTCTTTTTAAGTTTCTGCAAAAAATAGTTGTAAATTCCTTGTTTTTCTGCTATGAATGATATGTGCAAGTGATTATGTGTTCTTCTGTTTAAGTGAAGTTGATTTTTGAATTTGCTATTTGAAGTATTACTTGAAAAGAATTTGTTGAGTTGGTGGCCATTGGTGGCGTTTTAATCAAAATCCTTTGTTAAAAAATCTGCAATCCCAACAGATGCAGCAGTACTCAACCAAACCAACTGCTCTGTTAAGCTATTTGGTTAATACATCCTTTTATTATCTTTCTATACGTTTTTTTATTTTCTGATAAAGAAAAACAAAGGATATAAAAATAGGCTGCTTGTGGGTTTCGAACCCCTGACCTCATCAACAATACAGACACAGCAACCACCCTGTACAACCATTTGCTATATGGTTTCTTTTTGTTAACAATTCCTTTTCTTTTTCCTTTATACTTTTTTTACATTCATATTATTTAAAGCTAATCAGTCCTTTAAGCTTATTTCGAGCTTATTTAGGCTTTTCTTGTCAGCTTATTATTTTTACTAGACCTAGATTAGTATTTAATATTTTCTATAAATTTTTGGTTTTTTTAAAAAATCATTTAATATTTTTAATTATTTAATTAGTTTTTATTTTTGTTTAATTCATTAAAAAATATTTAAAAGTCTAAAAAAATATAATTTTTTTTTCTAAAATTTTCTTTTGTCATTTAGTACATAGGAAAAATAAATTTGCTTTTGTATAGGTTAAATTTCATAATTTTTTTTTTATTATTTCATTTTCTAAGAATATTTTAGTTTTAAATTTGAGAAAAGTCATAAAAAATAGTTAAATTAAGTTTTTATTTTCAAAAAAATAATTTTTAGTTTTTAAATAGTATAAACTAGGTTTTCGAATATAAAAAATTTAATTTTTGTCTTTTTCTTAGTTAATTTATTTTTTAGGGTTTTTACGTAACTTTAAATATTAGTATAAAATTATTAAAAAGTTTTTAGAATTTATTGTTTTCATTTTTGTTTTTCTTATATTTTTCTTAACTTAGATTAAAATTTTGGTACTTTTTAGTGGAGTTTGATTTTTTGTCAATTTTTACGATTTCGCATTTACTACGTTGTAATATAGTTTTTAGCGTATTCCGTCATTTTCTTTCTTCTTTCCATCAAATATTAATCACAAACAATTAACAAGTTTTTCACACACCTATACCTCCTTGGGAAACGAACTTTCACCTTTGGGTCATTAGTACACGGTTTTCCTAAACCGTCGTATTTAATACTTATCGCTATTTACGCTCTTTTCCTAAAGAGTAGTAAAACACTACAATCATTTTGGCACCACTGTCGGGGAGGTGTGTCGTGATTAATTTGTCTTGTTGTTTTTAATATTAACCATAAACAGTATTTGTATTAGTAGAAATCTACTAATACGTATTATCGGTTTTTTTTTTGTTTTCTTGTGAAATTATTATTAATAAATTGTATTAAGTATCACAATCTATACAAAATATCTCCAAAAGTGTGAAAACACAACCTTAATTGGGATTTGATCTCCTAATTATTGTATTCGAATCTCAAACAAAAGAAAAACGCAAAAATAGATAAATACTTTCGTGAAGCTCGATTTTGAAAAATACGAACTATAAGGTGGGTATAAGGCGGGTATTATAAAATATACCCTAAGGAAAAAGGCTCTTAAGTGCTTCACACCGCCTCGTTTCCCCGCTTGCTTGTGAGTATTTTGAGATTGAAGGCTAATCGAGGGTTTTGCCGCCTAAAGTATTATTACGTATAATATATTTGCTTGGTTTTCTTTGTGATTAGACCCTCTTGAACAATTTGGTTCTCACCAAAGTTCTAAAGTCATTCGAAGGTGTTCACTCCACGTGATCGTTTTCATTCTTTTGAGGCTTCTTTAATCAAGAATTTTATTCGAGGAGAGATTTGGTAAATTGTTGTCTACGAAGATACACCAAAATCCAAAAAAATTAAAAACAATAAAAAACACAAAAAAAATTGAAAATTCACAAAACACCCAAAAAGAATCTTCTTTGCTCACCTCCCATTCTTCGTGAAGTTTATGATCACTCGTAATCAAGCAAAACGAGCTCGTAAACGTCTTCAAAAGCAAGCAAATCAAGAGACATTGATTGAAGAACAAACTCCAATTGTTGAACCTATTGTAGAACAAGAAGTCGTCATGGCTAATTGTACTATGATGGATTTGCTTCAAGCACCCACCGAGGGTTTTGGAGAGGCGATTGTGATTCCCGCTATCCTTGCGGAGAATTTCGAAATTAAGACAGGTTTAATGTCGATGTTGCAAGCTAATCAGTTTAGAGGTCATGAGAAAGACAACCCGCACTATCACATAAGGAATTTTAATCGTCTCACCGCAACTAGCAAGTTTAAGGATGTTCCACATGACGCAATAAAAATGATGTTGTTTCCATACTCATTAGATGGACCCGCTAAAATTTAGCTTGAGAAAGAACCACCAAATTCGATTTTGACATGGGGTGATCTCGTTTCTAAGTTTGTGAACAAATTTTTTCCACCATCTAAAACAACACATTTGAAAAATGAGATTTCAAGATTTGTACAACGAAATAATGAAAGTTTTTCAATGGCATGGGAACGATTTAAAGAAATATTACATGAATGTCCACACCATGATTTTTCGGAATTACATCAAGTTGATACTTTTTATAATGGGCTTAATGATCATGAACGAGATTACTTGAATGCCGCCGCGGGTGGTAATTTTTTGTGCAAAACGACCGATGAAGCTTTAAAGATTATCGAGAATAGATCTAAGGTTTATAGCCCTCGTAACACACCGAGTGTTGCCAATATGGATTCGTCATCATCGTCATCGTCTCGTAGCATTAATGCCTTACATGATGAAGCTAATGAGGAAAATCGGTTTTTCGATAGATTTGCTAATCTTATGACTCATTGGAAAGCACAAGAGGCTTTGAATTCCGCTTCGGTTAAAGCGGTTGAAAAGAGTTGTTTGTCTTGTGGTGGAGCTCATGATCTTTCCGAGTGCATTACCGCCGGTGGTAACACTTCGAGTGCTTACGTAGAAACGAGAACTTATAACCAAAACGGCCAAGGTTCCCGCCCAAATCAAGCTCCACTAAATCAAAATGCTAATAACTATCGAAACAACAATCAAGGTGGTAATTATCAAGGAAATTCACGTAACTACAACAAAGGGAATTACCAAAGTGGGAATGGACAAGTCACTAATCAAAACCAACACCGTGATTTTCAAAACACTACACAAGGTTTTCAAAATGCTCACACTAAAAATCTTCAAGGAGAATTTTTGGATTATGCTAAAGCAAATGATGCTAAGTTTGATAACATGCAAAGTGAGATGATTAGCTTAAGATCCGAGTTGAAAAACGAGCTTAAAAACGAACTTGTTAATGAACTTAAGACTCATGCTAATAAAATGGAAGGAAACTTCCAACGTCTTCAACAAAATCAACAATAGATGGAACAAGGACAACATGAGATTAAGCAAGAATTGTTAAAAGTGGATGCTAGGCAATCAAAATTTAAAGACCGAATGGCAAAAATGTTTGAAGCAATCATGTGTAAACCCTCTTCCTTGGGTGGTCTTCCTAGTGATACCATTGCAAACCCGAAGGGAGAAATGAAGGTTATTACTACACGAAGTGGTAAAACTTTCAAGGAACCAATCTCTCGTTCAAGTACTTCTACGGAGAAGGAAATCGAGAAAGAACCCGAGGTGATGGTCGAAAAGGAGCATATCACAAGCCCACGAAGTACCGCTCAAACCACACCTACGGTTGAACCAATACCAATCATGGAACCCGAGATTCCAAGGCAGTTGCCTAAGGTCCAACCCACACCACCCTTACCTTACCCTTCGAGACGTGACAAGGAAAAGGCACAATAACGGAATAATTATCAATTTGAGCTTTTTATGAAAATGTTTCGTGACATACATTTTAACATAAGTTTTGCCGACGCTCTTATCATGATGCCTCGATTCGCCGCAAACTTCAAAAGTATGCTAAACAACAAAGAGAAGTTACAACAATCGTCTAGTTGTTCATCGGTTTTTCTTAGCCGCATACCACAAAAAGTCGGTGATCCCGGTAAATTTTTTATTTCGTGTGCAATTCAAGATATGGAGGAATGTTACGCCTTGGCCGATCTTGGTGCTAGTACTAATTTAATGCCTCTTGAGATTTTCAAATCGCTTTCACTTCCGGCTCTTACTCCTTCGAACATGTCTATCGAGATGGCCGATCATTCTACGATTTTAGCATGTGGAGTAGCCGAGGACGTTTTCATTAAAGTCGGAAAGTTTTACTATCCCGTTGACTTTATCGTTGTAGACATTCCTATCGATCGAAAAGTTTCTCTCATTTTGGGTCGTTCATTTTTGGATACATCAAGAGCACTTATTGATGTTCATGCTCGAAAAATTACCCTTCGTTTCAATGAGGAAGAACTTGTCATCAATGCAACACAAAACTCCAATCTTTCTCATGTCTATTCTATTGAAACTTTAAACCATGGTGATTCAACCAATGTCGTTTGCAAAGAATTTTCACCAAGAGTTTTAGGAAATGTCGCCAAAAACAATTTACCATTTCCTCCGCCGGTGGAGGTTATGAGTGTAAAGCCTACAAAGAAGAAACCGTCAATACTTGAATCGAAAAATCCTTCGCCTCACCTCGAACATTCATTCTTGAAAAGTGTTGATAAGTCGCCGGTTCCTACGGAAGATGTTTTGGATGACGAATATGTTGACCCCGATGGGGAGGTTTTCTTTGTCGATAAACGTTTTGAGAACTTACCACCACCAAAACCAAAACGGTTTTCAAATGTGAGAATATTTAGTGTAACTAACATCGTCTTAGAAACACCAAATATTTTCGACATAATCAAAAAGGGTTTTCATAAGGAGAGTTTAAAAGGTAAAAAAGGAAAAGATTTTAAATGTGATTTAATTGATTTTTCTACAAAACTAACTCCGTCATCACCACGTGTTTTGAGTGCTACAAGCTCGTCTACTCCTTTTGACGATGCTTTATGTTGTTTTAGTATGGGGGAATTCCCTTATGTTCCCTCATCCTTGTCTACCGAGGACGAGATATTCGATCCCGGAATTTATTATAAAGGGAAATCTCGGTCTTCCACCGATGCAATAAATGGAAGCTACATCTATTTTCTTGGTGCGAGTCTACCTCGAGTAGCTCAAAAGTTTGTCTTACCAATTGTCCCACCCTTCTACTTCTCATCTCTTTTCTTCAAACTCTTTGAGTTTATGGCACGTTTGGAAGTGGCGTTGAATTGTTTATTTAATGAAAACGAAGACACCATCTTCGATCCCGGTATTATGTATCATTAAAGGACTTAGTCCTTAATACCGGTTGCTTTTTGGGCCTTGTTTATCATGTAAGCCCCATCAAAAATTGACCATACCATGATTTTCCCTAAATGTTCAAATTTTGAGGGGATCGAGTCGAGCTCATGACTCGGTAATAAAAAACGAGGTGCCTCATGGGGAGATCCCATGCTTATCCGTTTTATGCTTTCTAATAAATAATGAGAGGGGATTTGTGCCCTTCCAACTCGTTGGCTCGTGGTTGTTTCTGATTGTGTTATCTAGATCATCATCATCATCTACGATTGAAGACTCTCGTGTTCGTTTACGTGAGCCTCCATCGTTTGCTTGAAGATGTTTTTCACGAATCCATGACATATCCTTTATTGTTCTAACAATTATCTTTTAGCATACTTAATAAACGGCTTTAGATATATTGTTGATCACCCTTTCCATGCTAGATCCTAAGCATTCGATTCTTCGTCTCTAGTATGGGGGTGCTCCACCTTTAGACTCAAAACATTGAGGACAATGTTTACTTTTAGTATGGGGGGTGAACAGGTACTTGCTTTGCTACGCCCTCACGTTTTCCAACTTTCAATGTTTTATTTTATTTTGTTGCTAATAAGGCTAAAAATGGCCAAATTTTAAAATTTTTCTTAGTTTTCATAAGTGTTTTTGAGACACGAATGTATATTTTCCGATGGGTAGAATAAGAGCTAATTTTTGACTTGATGGGCATTTGGAGCCATTTACATTCCTTAACCCGCTCAATTCAAGTTTTGCTAGACTTTTATACAGGGAACTTTAAAACACGAAAGTCTTAGCTCATTCGGGTTAAGAACAAGAACTTTTCGCAAGTTCCTATAATTGATCCTAGAAAGTCACTTATCAAGGGAACTATAAAATGCATTCTCTAAACTTGAAAAAGTCCAAGAAAGTGCAAGATCCTATAGGTGGCTTGAAAACCCAAAACTTTGATTTGATATAGTCTTAATGAAAGCCAATCCAAATTTGGCTTAATTTTGACTTGCATGGATAAGTATTCACGAGTCTCTTTAATTAGAGGTCTTTTTATAGTGAAGAACGAGAAGTGATAGAGTTAGACAAGTGATCATGCTAAACGTAGAACATGAAAATGTTCTTTCAAAAACTCATATGTTTTTAATTGTGGCTTTTTCTTCCCATAAGATCAATGCATTAGGAATAAAAATAATTGCAATAAGTAAGGTCGTACGATTTGAAAGGTTACTTAGCTTCTAGCCCAAGATCGTTTAATAGTTGCTCGTGGTTGAATAGAGTTCATAGCCAATGCATAACTTACTGAAGCGGGACGCGAAGATTGGTGAAGATCCAAAAATGCCCTTACAAGGCATGAGGATCTCTATTTTTGCTAAAGATCCAAGATGATGTGAAGTATCATTGCTCCAAAATCAATATGAAGGATCGAGGCACACGACTAAAAGCAATTACTCCCCTAAAGATCGTGGATAAAGTCTATCCAAAAAGACCCTTACAAGGTATGAGGATAAATATATCCAAGTCCGAAAAGGAGGCGGATCATTGTATATCAAAGTCCAAAATAAAGATTGAAGAAAAATGATGAAGTCGTGGTCCAAATATGAAGAATCTCTCAAAAACGTCAAGTGAAGAAATTCCAAAAATATGAAGAGAAGACCATAATTTCAAGAACGTCTTCCCAAGATTTGAAGTATGAAGTAGATGCCAAATATCGGTCCGAGAAAGGTCTCAAATCGTGAAACAAGTTATGCCAAGATATGAACTTAAGGAGATACACGAGAAGCCGTTTTAAAAGATTTTGTCCTTCGGCTAACTATCGATTAAATCATGCTACTTTGCTTTCGGACTAATAAATACTTAAATAAGTAAATATGAATCACTTTTGATCCATGACAAGTAGTTAAAAAATTCTAGAAACGCATTTCCTTTTATAATAACTAGGATTGCGGGGAGAAAAAAGTATTACACAATTTGGACATATGAGTAGTGTTAGCATTGTGACATGTACCAACAATGATCTAGTTTTTGCACTTAGCATGGAATGTATGACAATCAAGGATGACGAAGTTTACTCTATGGGACATTTACTTGTTTCTATTCATTGACCCTAAAAGTCACAATCGTGATGAAAATCATACATTAGGTCTTTACACATCTTCATAGTATTGTTGCAAGTCTTTTACTTTTCAATAAAGGGAAATAAAATTGAATTTTGGTGATGCTTAGATACTTTATTCTAGCATTACGTGAGGGTATGGAAATGGCTTAGTATGGGGGAGTGATGAGATGGCATTTATACATGATCTCATCGTTCTTTTCGGGCTTTAAATGCATAAAATGTCATAAAAATACCCTATATATGCTTGTATTTGTTTACTTGTGTGTTTTAGGTATGGATATCGTGAAAAAGACAAAAGCTCACAAGAAACAAGGAAAAACAAACACGAGAAATGAAGCCGCACAATGAATCGAGCCCTAGTTATGAATTTCCAAGAAAAGTCATTGAAGAATGAAGATTTGGCAAGAAAGGCCCCTCAACTATTGAAGACTTGACACTTTTAGTCCTCGTAAAGTATCAAGAATACAAGAAAGGACCCCAAAGTATTAAGAAAAGTCAAGTTCGGCCCTTGAAGATTCAAGAAATATACAAAACAAAACCTTGATTACTTATTCAAAAGTTTTGTGGCCAAAATAGAATAAACAATACTTCATTTACACTAGAAACAAGTTTTGTTGGGGCAAAATACTTGTTATACATCTTTGGCCAAAATTAGGGGGTATTTTTGGCAAGTTCAAACTTCACAAACTATACAAACAGCCAACATCTTCTTCCCCACTTATTTCGGATAAAAAAGAACTTACTGTTACCATCAACCCTACATTACCACCTCTTTGTTTTACCAGAGGTTAAATCCCAATCACCCTCACACACTTGAATCTCACCTCACTTCTTCCTACGTGCATTCCCATCATCCCTTGCACCAATTAAAAAACGACTTGGGCTCCAAGACAAATCTCACATGGCCCCATCAACGGCCATCACTCATTTCGTGCTCATAAAGAAAAAATGAATGGCCAAGATTGCTTTAATCTTGCTGTCAATCACATGGACGATTTTGAGAATCAAAATCCAAGGGTATTTCTGGAATCACGCCAAGCATTAGGGTTTAGAATATTGGATACTAGAATGTTCTTGTAACCATTATAAAAGGAGGTCCGGATTGTGGCAGCCCCTTTTGTTCTAGTTTTTCTCTCAACACTGTAATCCCTTTTTGATTTTTAATGAAAGTTGGTGTTTGTTCTTTTCAATTTAATTCCTTTTCACACTAGTTAAAAGTTGGTATTTGATAGAGAAAAGCTGAGTTCCATCTATCCAAATATGTTTTGTGTATCATCTGGTTGAGTTTTTGAAATTGTGTCTCAAGTTTGTTAAAGAAAACGTTTTTACAAAAAAAAATCAGGTTGTTTATTGTTCTTGTTACTGTTCACGTTTGATAATTCTTAGTAGGTGGTTTATTAATTGGGTTTGGTGCTTGGTTTTGTTGTTAAACCACAACAAGCACTTTCACCATTTCCTTGGTCGTATCGCTGTCCAAGATACCAAAGGGCTTGCTAGTTTTTGACAAGTCTCTTTGGAGCATTGCTCGGCTAGGTTGGATGTAAACCTAGCCAGGTTCAACTTCCTTTCTCTCTTTTTAAGTTTCTGCAAAAAATAGTTGTAAATTCCTTGTTTTTCTGCCATGAATGATATGTGCAAGTGATTATGTGTTCTTCTGTTTAAGTGACGTTAATTTGTGAATTTGCTATTTGAAGTATTACTTGAAAAGAATTTGTTGAGTTGGTGGCCATTGGTGGCGTTTTAATCAAAATCCTTTGTTAAAAATTCATTGTTTGGCCACAAAGAGGTGTTTGGGACATTGAGGTTTGATGGTAGTAGCTCACCACCAAGCCCCACATTAGCTCTGCACATACTTGATAGGTGTAGGAGAGTGATTTTTTACAAAAAGAATTAAGGGTTTAATTCAAAAATCTTGTTCTCAAGTTTGATGTAAAAATCTGCTTAGTATTTTAAGTTTGGTGAACTACTTGTTTAGCTGTGCTCATCTTGATCAGTATTAAGACATTTGTTTTTTTTTGCTTTTCTATTTAATGAGGATTATAAAGTGTCACTCTTAGTCACTTTCTGCCTAAGTAAGTGGCCATTCACACTAGTAGGATTTTGGGTTTAATCTCGAGTCTTCTTGGTAATGCAACTTAGTAAGTCATAAGGATTTTCGTCAATTCAAGTTTGACTTGTGTTGTTTTGGTGTTTTTATTGCTCATTAACAAGTTGTGATAAACTATAAAGTGGATTTATGGTAAACTGCACCAGCAACTCCATCACTCTTTTCTGTATGCATAATGACAGTAGAACACCTAAGCATAATTTGGTGTTTGATTCGTGAATTCAGGTTGATTGGGTCTTGTTAAGTATGGTTTGTGGATTGTGTACCGAATTGAAAGCCACGAGAGGGTTCACTTGTGTTGTAGGAATCAATTGCTCAAAATAGTCGCATTCTTAGTTCATTTTATTATCCTCAACTCTGCACATGTTCATCAGCGAGATTTAAGGAGCCATTTTAAGGTTTTGAAAGCTGCAAATGTAAGCACAAGTAGGTTTATAGGTGTTTAACATCTGGTTGAAGGATTAGAGAGTTGAAATTGCTTATTCAGTGAGTTGACTTAAGCCAAATTTTGACTTATAAACTTCCTAATGCACACGATCTGCTAGTTTTAGTTCGTACTTGTATTTTATTTGAATCTTACTTGTTAATTGTGTTCCTGTCATTGTTATTTATCATTGTTAAGCTTATAAGACCAACTGTCTTTAAGCTTATTCTTGTCCAAAGACACTGCTGGTAGCAAGAACATTCACTGTCAAGAATTTGTCAAGCTTGGTTGTCAAAAAGTATTGGCTCTAATAAATTATCTGGGTAAAAAAAACTGCCAGGCAGGACGCTCGAACCTCTGACATCTGCAATCCCAACAGACGCAGCAGTACTCAACCAAACTAACTGCTCTGTTAAGCTATTTGGTTAATACATCCTTTTTTTTATCTTTCTATACGTTTTTTTATTTTATGATAAAGAAAAACAAAGGATATAAAAATAGGCTGCTTGTGGGTTTCGAACACCTGACCTCATCAACAATACAGACACAACAACCACCCTGTACAACCATCTGTTCTATGGTTTCTTTTTGTTAACAAACCCTTTTCTTTTTCCTTTATACTTTTTTTTACATTCGTATTATTTAAAGCTAATCAGCCCTTTAAGCTTATTTCGAGCTTATATAGGCTTTTCTTGTCAGCTTATTATTTTTACTAGACCTAGATTAGTATTTAATATTTTCTATAAATTTTTGGTTTTTTAAAAAATCATTTAATATTTTTATTATTTAATTAGTTTTTATTTTTGTTTAATTCATTAAAAATATTTAAAAGTCTAAAAAAATATAATTTTTTTTTCTAAAATTTTCTTTTGTCATTTAGTACATAGGAAAAATAAATTTGCTTTTGTATAGGTTAAATTTCATAATTTTCTTTTTTTTATTATTTCATTTTCTAAGAATATTTTAGTTTTAAATTTGAGAAAAGTCATAAAAAATAGTTAAATTAAGTTTTTATTTTCAAAAAAATAATTTTTAGTTTTTAAATAGTATAAACTAGGTTTACGAAGAAAAAAAATTTAATTTTTGTCTTTTTCTTAGTTAATTTATTTTTTAGGGTTTTTACGTAACTTTAAATATTAATATAAAATTATAAAAAAGTTTTTAGAATTTTTTAGTCCTCGTAAAATATCAAGAATACAAGGAAGGACCCCAAAGTATTAAGAAAAGTCAAGTTCGGCCCTTGAAGATTCAAGAAATATACAAAACAAACCCTTGAAATACTTATTCAAAAGTTTTATGGTCAAAATAGAATAAACAATACTTCATTTACACTAGAAACAAGTTTTGTTGGGGCAAAATACTTGTTATACATCTTTGGCCAAAATTAGGGGGTATTTTTGGCAAGTTCAAACTTCACAAACTAAACAAACAGCCAACATCTTCTTCCCCACTTATTTCGGATCAAAAAGAAATTACTGTTACCATCAACCATACATTACCACCTCTTTGTTTTACTAGAGGGTAAATCCCAATCACCCTCACACACTTGAATCTCACATCACTTCTTCCTACGTGGCAATCCCATCATCCCTTGCACCAATTAAAAAACGACTTGGGCTCCAAGACAAATCTCACATGGCCCCATCAACGGCCATCACTCATTTCGTGCTCACAAAGAAAAAATGAAAGGCCAATATTGCTTTAATCTTGCTGTCAATCACATGGACGATTTTGAGAATCAAAATCCAAGGGTATTTCTGGAATCACGCCAAGCATTAGGGTTTAGAATATTGGATACTAGAATGTTCTTGTAACCATTATAAAAGGAGGTCCGGATTGTGGCAGCCCCTTTTGTTCCAGTTTTTCTCTCAACACTTTAATCCCTTTTTGATTTTTAATGGAAGTTGGTGTTTGTTCGTTTCAATTGAATTCCTTTTCATACTAGTTAAAAGTTGGTATTTGATAGAGAAAAGCTGAGTTCCATCTATCCAAATATGTTTTGTGTATCATCTGGTTGAGTTTTTGAAAGTGTGTCTCAAGTTTGTTACAGAAAAAGTTTTTACAAAAAAAAATCAGGTTGTTTATTGTTCTTGTTACTGTTCACGTTTGATAATTCTTAGCTGGTGGTTTATTAATTGGGTTTGGTGCTTGGTTCTGTTGTTGAACCCCAACAAGCACTTTCACCATTTCATTGGTCGTTTCGCTGTCCAAGATACCATAGGGCTTGCTAGTTGTTGACAAGTCTCTTTGGAGCATTGTTGGGCTAGGTTGGATGTAAACCTAGCCAGGTTCAACTTCCTTTCTCTCTTTTTAAGTTTCTGCTAAAAATAGTTGTAAATTCCTTTTTTTTCTGCCATGAATGATATGCGAAAGTGATTATGTGTTCTTCTGTTTAAGTGAAGTTGATTTGTGATTTTGCTATTTGAAGTATTACTTGAAAATAATTTGTTGAGTTGTTGGTCATTGGTGGCGTTTTAATCAAAATCCTTTGTTAAAAAATCATTTTTTGGCCACAAAGAGGTGTTTGGGACATTGAGGTTTGAGGGTAGTAGCTCACCACCAAGCCCCACATTAGCTCTGCATATACTTGATAGGTGTAGGAGAGTGATTTTTGACAAAAAGAATTAAGGGTTTAATGCAAAAATCTTGTTCTCAAGTTTGATGTAAAAAACTGCTTAGTATTTTAAGTTTGGTGAACTACTTGTTTAGCTGTGCTCATCTTGATCAGTATTAAGACATTTGTTTTGTTTAGCTTTTCTATTTAATGAGGATTATAAAGTGTCACTGTTAGTCACTTTCTGCCTAAGTAAGTGGCCATTCACACCAGTAGGATTTTGGGTTTAATCTCGAGTCTTCTAGGTAATGCAACATAGGAAGTCATATAAGGATTTTTTTCAATTCAAGTTTGACTTGTGTTGTTTTGGTGTTTTTATAGCTCATTAACAAGTTGTGATAAACTATAAAGTGGATTTATGGTAAACTGCACCAGCAACTCCATCACTCTTTTCTGGTTGATTGGGTCTTGTTAAGTATTGTTTGTGGATTGTGTACCCAATTTAAAGCCACGAGAGGGTTCACTTGTGTTGTAGGAATCAATTGCTCAAAATAGTCGCACTCTTAGTTCATTTTATTAGCCTCAACTCTGCACATGTTCATCAGCGGGATTTAAGGAGCCACTTTGAGGTTTTGAAAGCTGCAAATGTAAGTACAAGTAGGTTTATAGGTGTTTAACATTTGGTTGAAGGATTAGAGAGTTGAAATTGCTTATTCAGTGAGTTGAGTTAAGCCAAATTTTGACTTATCAACTTCCTAATGCACACGATCTGCTAGTTTTAGTTCGTACTTCTGTTTTATTTGAATCTTACTTGTTAATTTGTGTTCCTGTCATTGTTAATTATCATTGTTAAGCTTATAAGACCAACTGTCTTTAACATTATTCTTGTCCAAAGACACTGCTGGCAGCAAGAACATTCACTGTCAAGAATTTGTCAAGCTTGGCTGTCAAAAAGTATAGGCTGTAATAAATTAACTGGGTAAAAAAAACTGCCAGGCAGGAGGCTCGAACCTCTGACATCTGCAATCCCAACAGACGCAACAGTACTCAACCAAACCAACTGCTCTGTTAAGCTATTTGGTTAATACATCCTTTTATTATCTTTTTATACGCTTTTTTTTATTTTTTGATAAAGAAAAACAAAGGATACAAAATAGGCTGCTTGTGGGTTTCGAACCCCTGACCTCATCAACAATACAAACACAGCAACCACCCTGTACAACCATCTGCTCTATGGTTTCTTTTTGTTAACAATTCCTTTTCTTTTTCCTTTATACTTCTTTTTACATTCGTATTATTTAAAGCTAATCAGCCCTTTAAGCTTATTTCGAGCTTATTTAGGCATTTCTTGTCAGCTTATTATTTTTACTAGACCTAGATTAGTATTTAATATTTTCTATAAATTTTTGTTTTTTTAAAAAATCATTTAATATTTTTAATTATTTAATTAGTTTTTCTTTTTGTTTAATTCATTAAAAAATATTAAAAAGTCTAAAAAATATAATTTTTTTCTAAAATTTTCTTTTGTCATTTAGTACATAGGAAAAATAAATTTGCTTTTGTATAGGTTAAAATTTCATAATTTTCTTTTTTTTATTATTTCATTTTCTAAGAATATTTTAGTTTTAAATTTGAGAAAAGTCATAAAAATAGTTAAATTAAGTTTTTATTTTCAAAAAAATGATTTTTAGTTTTTAAATAGTATAAACTAGGTTTACGAATAAAAAATTTAATTTTTGTCTTTTTCTTAGTTAATTTATTTTTTAGGGTTTTTACGTAACTTTAAATATTAATATAAAATTATTAAAAAGTTTTTAGAATTTTTTGTTTTCATTTTTGTTTTATTTAAATTTTTCTTAACTTAGATTAAAATTTTGGTACTTTTTAGTGGAGTTTGATTTTTTGTCAATTTTTACGATTTCGCATTTACTACGTCGTAATATAGTTTTTAGCGTATTCCGTCATTTTCTTTCTTCTTTTCATCAAATATTAATCACAAACATTTAACAAGTTTTTCACACACATATACCTCCTTGGGAAGCGAACTTTCACCTTTGGGTCATTAGTACACGGTTTTCCTAAACCGTTGTATTTAATACTTATCGCTATTTACGCTCTTTTCCTAAAGAGTAGTAAAACACTACAATCATTTTGGCACCGCTGCAGGGGAGGTGTGTCGTGATTAATTTGTCTTGTTGTTTTTAATATTAACCATAAATAGTATTTATATTAGTAGAAATCTACTAATATGTATTATCGGTTTTTTTTGGTTTTCTTGTGAAATTATTATTACTATATTGTATTAAGTATCACAATCAATACAAAATATCTCCAAAAGTGTGAAAAAACAACCTTAATTGGGATTTGATCTCCTAATTATTGTATTCGAATCTCAAACAAAATAAAAAGGCAAAAATAGATAAATACTTCCGTGAAGCTCGATTTTGAAAAATACGAACAATAAGGTGGGTATAAGGCGGGTATTATAAAACATACCCTAAGGAAAAAGGCTCTTAAGTGCTTCGCGTCACCTCTTTTCCCCGCTTGCTTGTGAGTATTTTGAGATTGAAGGCTAATCGAGGGTTTTGCCGCCCAAAGTATTATTACGTATAATATATTTGCTTGGTTTTCTTTGTGATTAAACCCTCTTGAACAATTTGGTTCTCACCAAAGTTCTAAAGTCATTCGAAGGCGTTCACTCCACGTGATTGTTTTCATTCCTTTGAGGCTTCTTTAATCAAGAGTTTGATTCGAGGAGAGATTTGGTAGATTGTTGTCTACGAAGATACACCAAAATCCAAAAAAATTAAAAACAATCAAAAACACAAAAAAATTGAAAATTCACGAAACACCCAAAAAGAATCTTCTTTGCTCACCTCCCATTCTTCGTGAAGTTTACGATCACTCGTAATCAAGCAAAACGAGCTCGTAAACGTCTTCAAAAGCAATAAAATCAAGAGACGTTGTTTGAAGAACAAACTCCAATTGTTGAACCTATTGTAGAACAAGAAGTCGTCATGGCTAATCATACTATGATGGAGTTGCTTCAAGCACCCACCGAGGGTTTTGGAGAGGCCATTGTGATTCCCGCTATCCTTGCGGAGAATTTCAAAATTAAGACGGGTTTAATGTCGATGTTGCAAGCTAATAAGTTTAGAGGTCATGAGAAAGACAACCCGCACTATCACATAAGGAATTTTAATCGTGTCACTGCAACTAGCAAGTTTAAGGATGTTCCACATGACGCAATTAAAATTATGTTGTTTCCATACTCGTTAGATGGACCCGCTAAAATTTGGCTTGAGAAAGAACCACCAAATTCGATTTTGACATGGGGTAATCTCGTTTATAAGTTTGTGAACAAATTTTTTCCACCATCTAAAACAACACATTTGAAAAATGAGATTTCAAGATTTGTACAACGAAATAATGAAAGTTTTTCAATGGCATGGGAACGATTTAAAGAAATGTTACATGAATGTCCACACCATGATTTTTCGGAATTACATCAAGTTGATACTTTTTATAATGGGCTTAATGATCATGAACGAGATTACTTGAATGCCGCCGCGGGTGGTAATTTTTTGAGCAAAACGACCGATGAAACTTTAAAGATTATCAAGAATAGATCTAAGGTTTATAGCCCTCGTAACACACCGAGTGTTGCCAATATGGGTTCGTCATCATCGTCATCGTCTCGTAGCATTATTGCCTTACATGATGAAGCTAATGAAAAAAACCGTTTATTCGATAGATTTGCTAATCTTATGACTCATTGGAAAGCACAAGAGGCTTTGAATTCCGCTTCGGTTAAAGCGGTTGAAAAGAGTTGTTTGTCTTGTGGTGGAGCTCATGATCTTTCCGAGTGCATTACCGCCGGTCGTAACACTTCGAGTGCTTACGTAGCAACGGGAACTTATAACCAAAACGGCCAAGGTTCCTGCCCAAATCAAGCTCCACCAAATCAAAATGTTAATAATTATCGAAACAACAATCAAGGTGGTAATTATCAAGGAAATTCACGTAACTACAACAAAGGGAATTACCAAAGTGGGAATGGACAAGTCACTAATCAAAACCAAAACCGTGATTTTCAAAACACTACACAAGGTTTTCAAAATGCTCACACTAAAAATCTTCAAGGAGAATTTTTGGATTATGCTAATGCAAATGATGCTAAGTTTGATAACATGCAACGTGAGATGATTAGCTTAAGATCCGAGTTGAAAAACGAGCTTAAAAACGAACTTGCTAATGAACTTAAGACTCATGCTAATAAAATGGAAGGAAATGTCCAACGTCTTCAACAAAATCAACAAAAGATGAAACAAGGACAACATGAGATTAAGCAAGAATTGTTAAAAGCGGATGCTAGGCAATCAAAATTTGAAGACCGAATGGCAAAAATGTTTGAAGCAATCATGTGTAAACCCTCTTCCTCGGGTGGTCTTCCTAGTGATACCATTGCAAACCCGAAGGGAGAAATGAAGGTTATTACTACACGAAGTGGTAAAACTTTCAAGGAACCAATCTCTCGTTCAAGTACTTCAACGGAGAAGAAAATCGAGAAAGAACCCGAGGTGATGGTCGAAAAGGAGCATATCACAAGCCCACGAAGTAACGCTCAAACCACACCTACGGTTGAACCAATACCAATCATGGAACCCGAGATTCCAAGGCCGTTGCCTAAGGTCCAAACCACACCACCCTTACCTTACCCTTCGAGACGTGACAAGGAAAAGGTACAAGAACGGAATAATTATCAATTTGAGCTTTTTATGAAAAAATTTTGTGACATACATTTTGACATAAGTTTTGCCGACGCTCTTATCATGATGCCTCGATTCGCCGCAAACTTCAAAAGTATGCTAAACAACAAAGAGAAGTTACAACAATCGTCTAGTTGTTCATCGGTTTTTCTTATCCGCATACCACAAAAAGTCGGTGATGCCGGTAAATTTTTGATTCCGTGTGCAATTCAAGATATGGAGGAATGCTACGCCTTGGCCGATCTTGGTGCTAGTATTAATTTAATGCCTCTTGAGATTTTTAAATCGCTTTCGCTTCCTGCTCTTACTCCTTCGAACATGTCTATCGAGATGGCCGATCATTCTACGATTTTAGCATGTGGAGTAGCCGAGGACGTTTTCGTTAAAGTCGGAAAGTTTTACGATCCCGTTGACTTTATCGTTGTAGACATTCCTATCGATCGAAAAGTTCCTCTCATATTGGGTCGTTCATTTTTGGATACATCAAGAGCACTTATTGATGTTCATGCTCGAAAAATCACCCTTCGTTTCAATGAGGAAGAACTTGTCATCAATGCAACACAAAACTCTAATATTTCTCATGTCTATTCTATTGCAACTTTAAACCATGGTGATTCAACCAATGTCGTTTGCAAAGAATTTTCACCAAGAGTTTTACGAAATGTCGCCAAAAACAATTTACCATTTCCTCCGCCGGTGGAGGTTATGAGTGTAAAGCCTACAAAGAAGAAACCGTCAATACTTGAATCGAAAAATCCTTCGCCTCACCTCGAACATTCATTCTTGAAAAGTGTTGATAAGTCGCCGGTTTCTACGGAAGATATTTCGGATGACGAATATGTTGACCCCGATGGGGAGGTTCTCTTTGTCGATAAACGTTTTCAGAACTTACCACCACCGAAACCAAAAAGGTTTTCAAATGTGAGAATTTTTAGTGTGACTAACATCGTCTTAGAAACACCAAATATTTTCGACATAATCAAAAAGGGTTTTCATAAGGAGAGTTTAAAAGGTAAAAAAGGAAAAGATTTTAAATCTGATTCAATTGATTATTCTACAAAACAAACTCCGTCATCACCACGTGTTTTGAGTGCTACAATCTCGTCTACTCCTTTTGGCGATGCTTTATGTTGTTTTAGTATGGGGGAATTCCCTTATGTTCCTTCATCCTTGTCCACCGAGGACGAGATATTCGATCCCAGAATCTATTATAAAGGGAAATCTCGGTCTTCCACCGATGCAATAAATGGAAACTACATCTATTTTCTTGGTGCGATTATACCTCGAGTAGCTCAAAAGTTTGTCTTACCAATTGTCCCAACCTTCTACTTCTCATTTCTTTTCTTTAAACTCTTTGAGTTTATGGCACGTGTGGAAGTGGCGTTGAATTGTTTATCCAATGAAAACGAAGACGCCATCTTTTATCCCGGTATTTTGTATCATTAAAGGACTTAGTCCTTAATACCGGTTGCTTTTTGGGCCTTGTTTATCATGTAAGCCCCATCAAAAAATTGACCATTCCATGATTTTCCCTAAATGTTCACATTTTGAGGGGATAGAGTCGAGCTCATGACTCGGTAATAAAAAACGAGGTGCCTCATGGGGGAGATCCCATGCTTATCCTTTTTATGCTTTCTAATAAATAATGAGAGGGGATTTGTGCCCTTCCAACTCGTTGTCTCGTGGTTGTTTGTGATTGTGTTATCTAGATCATCATCATCATCTACGATTGAAGACTCTCGTGTTCGTTTACGTGAGCCTCTATCGTTTGCTTGAAGAAGTTTTTCACGAATCCATGACATATCCTTTAATGTTCTAACAATTATCTTTTAGCATACTTAATAAACGGCTTTAGATATATTGTTGATCACCCTTTCCATGCTAGATCCTAAGCATTCGATTCTTCGTCTCTAGTATGGGGGTGCTCCACCTTTAGACTCGAAACATTGAGGACAATGTTTACTTTTAGTATGGGGGGTGAATAGGTACTTGCTTTGCTACGCCCTCACGTTTTCCAAATTTCAATGTTTTATTTTATTTTGTTGCTAATAAGGCTAAAAATGGCCAAATTTTAAAATTTTTCTTAGTTTTCATAAGTGTTTTTGAGACACGAATGTATATTTTCTGATGGGTAGAATAAGAGGTAATTTTTAACTTGATGGGCATTTGGAGACATTTACATTCCTTAACCCGCTCAATTCAAGTTTTGCTAGACTTTTATACAGGGAACTTTAAAACACGAAAGTCTTAGCTCATTCGGGTTAAGAACAAGAACTTTTCGCAAGTTCCTATATTTGATCCTAGAAAGTCACTTATCAAGGGAACTATAAAATGCATTCTCTAAACTTGAAAAAGTCCAAGAAAGTGCAAGATCCTATAGGTGGCTTGAAAACCCAAAACTTAAATTTGATATAGTCTTAAGGAAAGCTAATCCAAATTTGGCTTAATTTTGACTTGCATGGCTAAGTATTCATAAGTCTCTTTAATTAGAGGTCTTTATATAGTGAAGAACGAGAAGTGATACAGTTAGACAAGTGATCATGCTAAACGTAGAACATGAAAATGTTCTTTCAAAAACTCATATGTTTTTAATTGTGGCTTTTTCTTCCCATAAGATCAATGCATTAGGAATAAAAATAATTGCAATAAGTAAGGTCGTACGATTTGAAAGGTTACTTAGCTTCTAGCCCAAGATCGTTTAAAATTTGCTCGTGGTTGAATATAGTTCATAGCCAAGGCATAACTTACTGAACCGGGACGCGAAGATTGGTGAAGATCCAAAAAGGCCCTTACAAGGCATGAGGAGCTCTATTTTTGCTAAAGATCCAATATGATGTGAAGTATCATTGCTCCAAAATCAATATGAAGGATCGAGACACACGACGAAAAACAATTACTCCCCTAAAGATCGTGGAGAAAGTCTATCCAATAAGACCCTTTCAAGGTATGAGGATAAATATATCCAAGTCCGAAAAGGAGGCGGATCGTTGTATATGAAAGCCCAAAATAAAGATTGAAGAAAAATGATGAAGTCGTGGTCCAAATATGAAGAATCTCTCAAAACGTCAAGTGAAGAAATTCCAAAAATATGAAGAGAAGACCATAATTTCAAGAACGTCTTCCCAAGATTTGAAGTATGAAGTACATGCCAATATCGGTACGAGAAAGGTCTCAAATCGTGAAGCAAGTTATGCCAAGATATGAACTTAAGGAGATACCCGAGAAGCCGTTTTAGAAGATTTTGTCCTTCCGCTAACTATCGATTAAATCATGCTACTTTGATTTCGGACTAATAAATACTCAAATAAGTCAATATGAATCACTTGTGATCCATGACAAGTAGTAAAAAAATTCTAGAAACCCATTTCCTTTTATAATAACTAGGATTGCGGGGAGAAAAATTATTACACAATTTGGACATATGAGTAGTGTTAGCATTGTGACTTGTACCAACAATGATCTCGTTTTTACACTTAGCATGTATTGTATGACAATCAAGGATGACTAAGTTTACTCTATGGGACATTTACTTATTTCTATTCATTGACCCTAAAAGTCACAATCGTGATGAAAATCATACATTATGTCGTTACACATCTTCGTAGTATTGTTGCAAGTCTTTTACTTTTCAATAAAGGGAAATAAAATTGAATTTTGGTGATGCTTAAATACTTTATTCTAGCATTGCGTGAGTGCACGGCAATGGCTTAGTATAGGGGAGTGATGAGATGGCATTTATACATGATCTCATCGTTCTTTTTAGGCTTTAAATGCATAAAATGTCATAAAAATACCATATATGTGCTTGTATTTGTTTACTTGTGTGTTTTAGGTATGGATATTGTGAAAAAGACAAAAGATCAGAAGAAACAAGGAAAAACGAACACGAGAAACGAAGCCGCACAATGAACCAAGCCCTAGTTATGAATTTCCAAGAAAAGTCATTGAAGAATGAAGATTTGGCAAGAAAGGCCCCTCAACTATTAAAGACTTGACACTTTTAGTCCTCATAAAATATCAAGAATACAAGAGAGGACCCCAAAGTATTAAGAAAAGTCAAGTTCGGCCCTTGAAGATTCAAGAAATATACAAAACAAACCCTTGAAATACTTATTCAAAAGTTTTGTGGCCAAAATAGAATAAACAATACTTCATTTACATTAGAAACAAGTTTTGTTGGGGCAAAATACTTGTTATACATCTTTGGCCAAAATTAGGGGGTATTTTTGGCAAGTTCAAACTTCACAAACTAAACAAACAGCCAACATCTTCTTCCCCACTTATTTCGGATCAAAAAGAAATTACTTTTACCATCAACCCTACATTACCACCTCTTTGTTTTACCAGAGGGTAAATCCCAATCACCCTCACACACTTGAATCTCACCTCACTTCTTCCTACGTGGCATTCCCATCATCCCTTGCACCAAATAAAAAATGACTTGGGCTCCAAGACAAATCTCACATGGCCCCATCAACGGCCATCACTCATTTCGTGCTCACAAAGAAAAAATGAATGGCCAAGATTGCTTTAATTTTGCTGTCAATCACATGGACGATTTTGAGAATCAAAATCCAAGGGTATTTCTGGAATCACGCCAAGCATTAGGGTTTAGAATATTGGATACTAGAATGTTCTTGTAACCATTATAAAAGGAGGTCCGGATTGTGGCAGCCCCTTTTGTTCCAGTTTTTCTCTCAACACTGTAATCCCTTTTTGATTTTTAATGAAAGTTGGTGTTTGTTCTTTTCAATTTAATTCCTTTTCATACTAGTTAAAAGTTGGTATTTGATAGAGAAAAACTGAGTTCCATCTATCCAAATATGTTTTGTGTATCATCTGGTTGAGTTTTTGAAAGTGTGTCTCAAGTTTGTTAAAGAAAAAGTTTTTACATAAAAAAACAAAAAAAAACAGGTTGTTTATTGTTCTTGTTACTGTTCACGTTTGATAATTCTTAGCAGGTGGTTTATTAATTGGGTTTGGTGCTTGGTTCTGTTGTTGAACCCCAACAAGCACTTTCACCATTTCCTTGGTCGTATCGTTGTCCAAGATACCAAAGGGCTTGCTAGTTTTTGACAAGTCTCTTTGGAGCATTGCTGGGCTAGGTTGGATGTAAACCTAGCCAGGTTCAACTTCCTTTCTCTCTTTTTAAGTTTCTGCAAAAAATAGTTGTAAATTCCTTGTTTTTCTGCCATGAATGATATGTGCAAGTGATTATGTGTTCTTCTGTTTAAGTGAAGTTGATTTGTGAATTTTCTATTTGAAGTATTACTTGAAAAGAATTTTTTGAGTTGGTGGCCATTGGTGGCGTTTTAATCAAAATCCTTTGTTAAAAATTCATTTTTTTTTGCCACAAAGAGGTGTTTGGGACATTGAGGTTTGAGGGTAGTATCTCACCACCAAGCCCCATATTAGCTCTGCACATACTTGATAGGTGTAGGAGAGTGATTTTTGACAAAAAGAATTAAGGGTTTAATGCAAAAATCTTGTTCTCAAGTTTGATGTAAAAATTTGCTTAGTATTTTAAGTTTGGTGAACTACTTGTTTAGCTGTGCTCATCTTGATCAGTATTAAGACATTTGTTTTGTTTTGCTTTTCTATTTAATGAGGATAATAAAGTGTCACTCTTAGTCACTTTCTGCCTAAGTAAGTGGCCATTCACACCAGTAGGATTTTGGGTTTAATCTCGAGTCTTCTAGGTAATGCAGCTTAGGAAGTCACAAGGATTTTTGTCAATTCAAGTTTGACTTGTGTTGTTTTGGTGTTTTTATAGCTCATTAACAAGTTGTGATAAACTATAAAGTGGATTTATGGTAAACTGTACTAGCAACTCCATCACTCTTTTCTGTATGCATAATGACAGTAGAACACCTAAGCATAATTTGGTGTTTGATTCGTGAATTCAGGTTTATTGGGTCTTGTTAAGTATTGTTTGTGGATTGTGTACCCAATTGAAAGCCACGAGAGGGTTCACTTGTGTTGTAGGAATCAATTGCTCAAAATAGTCGCACTCTTAGTTCATTTTATTAGCCTCAACTCTGCACATGTTCATCAGCGGGATTTAAGGAGCCATTTTGAGGTTTTGAAAGCTGAAATGTAAGCACAAGTAGGTTTATAGGTGTTTAACATCTGGTTGAATAATTAGAGATTTGAAATTGCTTATTCAGTGAGTTGAGTTAAGCCAAATTTTGACTTATAAACTTCCTAATGCACACGATCTGCTAGTTTTAGTTCGTACTTGTGTTTTATTTGAATCTTACTTGTTAACTTGTGTTCCTGTCATTGTTATTTATCATTGTTAAGCTTATAAGACCAACTGTCTTTAAGCTTATTCGTGTCCAAGGACACTGCTGGCAGCAAGAACATTCACTGTCAAGAATTTGTCAAGCTTGGCTGTCAAAAAGTATAGGCTGTAATAAATTAACTGGGTAAAAAAAACTGCCAGGCAGGAGGCTCGAACCTCTGACATCTGCAATCCCAACAGACGCAGCAGTACTCAACCAAACCAACTGCTCTGTTAAGCTATTTGGTTAATACATCCTTTTATTATCTTTCTATACGCTTTTTTTTTTATTTTCTGATAAAGAAAAACAAAGGATATAAAAATAGGCTACTTGTGGGTTTCGAACCTCTGACCTCATCAACAATACAGACACAGCAACCACCTTGTACAACCATCTGCTCTATGGTTTCTTTTTGTTAACAATCCCTTTTCTTTTTCCTTTATACTTTTTTTACATTCGTATTATTTAAAGCTAATAAGCCCTTAAAGCTTATTTCGAGCTTATATAGGCTTTTCTTGTCAGCTTATTATTTTTACTAGACCTAGATTAGTATTTAATATTTTCTATAAATTTTTGGTTTTTTTAAAAAATTATTTAATATTTTTAATTATTTAATTAGTTTATATTTTTGTTTAATTCATTAAAAAATATTTAAAAGTCTAAAATAATATAATTTTTTTTTTCTAAAATTTTCTTTTGTCATTTAATACATAGGAAAAATAAATTTGCTTTTGTATAGGTTAAATTTCATAATTTTCTTTTTTTTATTATTTCATTTTCTAAGAATATTTTATTCTTAAATTTGAGAAAAGTCATAAAAAATAGTTAAATTAAGTTTTTATTTTCAAAATAATAATTTTTCGGTTTTAAATAGTGTAAACTAGGTTTACGAATAAAAAAAAATTTAATTTTTGTCTTTTTCTTAGTTAATTTATTTTTTAGGGTTTTTACGTAAATTTAAATATTAATATAAAATTATTAAAAAGTTTTTAGAATTTTTTGATTTCATTTTTGTTTTATTTATATTTTTCTTAACTTAGATTAAAATTTTGGTACTTTTTAGTGGAGTTTGATTTTTTGTTAATTTTTACGATTTCGCATTTACTACGTCGTAATATAGTTTTTAGCGTATTCCGTCATTTTCTTTCTTCTTTCCATCAAATATTAATCACAAACATTTAACAAGTTTTTCACACACATATACCTCCTTGGGAAACGAACTTTCACCTTTGGGTCATTAGTACACGGTTTTCCTAAACCGTCGTATTTAATACTTATCGCTATTTATGCTCTTTTTCTAAAGAGAAGTAAAACACTACAATCAACCAGGTCACAAGCTTTTCTACCCTTAGAAATTGTACGCTACCAGAAGTGCTTTTTCGACTATCAAGGCAACCTGCGTGATCAAAAACTGAAAAAGCTGTTAGATAAAAACCGGTTTCCCTCGGATACCAGAGTCTCATGTGAATGGTATTCTTAAGGTACCGAAAGATCCGTTTAACCTATTTGAGGTGCTTTTGAGTAGGTATAGCTTGATATCGTGCACAATATCATGTGGCATGATGAATATCATGCCTGCTGGCTGTAAGGTACATAAGTGACCCGATCATACTGCGATATCGCGTTTGATCTACGGGATATGAGTACAAGTCAGCGTCTAGGGATTTGGTCGACAATGGTGTACCAAAGCGAGCACATGATTGCATACCATGCTTTTTAAGTATTTCTTGAGCATACTTAACTTGGTTAATAAAAATACCATGTGGGGATTGATGAATCTGGAGGCCTAAAAAGAATTTTATCTCCCCCATCATTGACATTTCAAATTTTTGTGCATTAATTTTTCAAAACGTTTTGAAAGTTTTGGGTTTGTAGAACCAAAAATGATGTCACCAACATAAACTTGCACAAGCAATACGTCATCCCCATATTTATTAATAAAGAGATTAGGATCAATGGAACCTTTGGAGAATCCTTCGGATACCAAGACATTTGATAATTCATCGTACCACGCCCTTGGAGCTTGTTTGAGTCCATATACTGCCTTCTTGAGACAGTAGACTTTGTCAGGATGATGAGGATCAATGAACCCTTCCGGCTGATTCACATATACTTCTTCCTTCAAATGACCGTTGAGGAAAGCAATTTTAACGTCCATCTGATAAACCATGAAGCCTTTTTGTGCAGCATAAGCAAGGAATATCCTGACAGCTTCCAAACGAGCAACTAGAGAAAATGATTCATCAAAATCTATCCCTTTTTGTTGACGATATCCCTTAACCACAAGACGAGATTTGTTTTTTATGATGGTTGGTTCTTTATCCAGTTTGTTTTTCCATATCCATTTTAAATCTTAGAGTGAAATTCCATAGGGTCTGTCAACAAGTTCCCAAAAATTTAGGCGTTCAAACTGATGAATTTTTTCTTGCATTGATTCAATCCACACATGATCAGTCATGGATTGCTTGATGTTTGTAGGTACAGTTGAACTCATGGTGAGTGCATACATACACACATCGCCATCGGTGTCGAGTTGTCTGCGTGTTCGAACCGGTTGTGAAGGATTTCTAATGACTTGCTCGAGTGGATGATCACATGTCCAATGGTGAGTGGATGGATATCGTTGGTAGAATGTATTCATGTTGGACGGATCAACATGTTGAGTAGAAGACTCCCCGACTTCGTGTACCGGTCTACCAAATGGGTTGATAAATTCTTCTTCGTTAGGTTGTGCATCGACAGCTTGATTGTTGTTTCCTCCTTCATCATTGACGGTTGGTGATGTTGGTTGTATGATGGTTTCTTGAGTTTGTTGAATATCCAATGGAATTGTCTCTTGAGCAACGGTTGTTGAAGTAGATGCAGCTGTGTATTGTTGACTTTGTTCGGGTGCATCAGCAGCAATGACAACGGAAGGCTTTTACACAACTAGATTGTTTCCATAATAATATTCATCAAACATGGATCATATAAATCAACCAACTCATTCATTTGAGTCCTATCCGTCGAGTCTGTTGTAGGAGTACTTTCTTGACATTCTTGCACGAGACGTACATTGTTTTGTGTAGGTGCCATTGCTGGAAATTAAGGTGCGGGACTTGAGCTGTCGTGATCAAGTACCATTTGTGGCAATTCGTCAAAGTTGACATTAATTGTTTCGACAATAATCTTTGTTCTCTTGTTGTAAACTAGGTATCCTTTCAACAAATTAGCATACCCAACAAAAATACATGCATCGCCTTTTTCTTTCATCTTGTCGAGATTATCATCGTCTTTAAGAATGTAGCATAAAGATCCAAATACGTGAAAGAATTTAACAGTAGGTTTCCTACCATTGATGATGTGGTATGATGTCTTTTCATGTCTAGGGATTACGAGAGAACAATTCTGAGTATAACTGGCAGTTGCAATTGCTTCAGCCCAGAAGAATAGTGGTAACTTTGATGCAGAAAGCATTGTTCGAGCTGCCTCAACCAAAGTACGGTTCCGTCTTTCGACAATGCCGTTTTTTCAGGAGTTCGAGCAATAGACGTTTGATGTTCGATGCCTTCTTCTTGAAAGTAAGATTGCAATGTCTTGTTCAAAAATTAAGTACCCCTATCCGTTCTTACGGTTAAGACTTGAGCTTGAAGATTACGTTGTATCATCTTGAGAAAGTTTTTGAGAACTTCTGGTGTTTCATCTTTGGACCTTAAGAAGAAAGTCCATGTGTATCTAGAGTAATCATCAACAATCACGAGAATATACTTTTTCCCGTTAATACTCTCTACATGCATGGGACCACATAAATCCATGTGTAGAAGTTCCAATCGTCCTTTTGAGCTTGGAGTAGTCTTTGTTTTGAAAGACTTCCGTTTTGCTTTCCCCAACTCATAGGAAGAACAAAGATGGTCTTTGACGAATTTTAACTTAGGAAGACCGGTCACAATATCATTCTTCGAAAGCAAGTTGATGGTGTCAAAGTTGAGATGTGACAATCGTTTATGCCATAACCATGCTTGAGAGGAGGAAGCTTTCGCCATTAAGCAAATTGGATTCGATGAAGATGCGTCTTGAAGAGTTACTCTGTAGAGATCAGAACCACGAGAACCTGTAAGAAGGTCATTCCCATCGTAGTCTCTAACATAGCAAGTAGTTTTCCGAAATGCCACTTCCAAATCCGCATCACAAAATTGACCAAC
The DNA here is from genome assembly GCA_025667525.1 of Glebionis coronaria. Lineage (NCBI taxonomy): Eukaryota > Viridiplantae > Streptophyta > Magnoliopsida > Asterales > Asteraceae > Glebionis > Glebionis coronaria. The sequence goes on from CM046880.1 coordinate 138,821,185, forward strand.
CAAGAATAAATTGTAATTCAGTCCCTCGACGTAATAAAACCGTTTAATAGTAATATTCCCTTGAACCAAGTCTCCATATCCGAGTATCTGTGCAAACTGATCATTTCCAAACCGTACCGTACCTAGAAACTTCTCCACGAAGTTAATTAGAAGCTTGAGATTGCCCGTCATGTGCTTTGTGCACCCAGAGTCCATTATGAATAGAATGATCTCGACGAGCTGCATAAGAATTAGAAGACAATGTAGAGTTTGACAAATGGGAACCCTTGATAGAAGTGGGTTCCAAAATATTAGTAGGCTTAGATTCTAAAGGCAAGCTAACACTCATAGACCCAATTAGAATAGTGGTTGTCTTAGGTAACCATTTGTATCCGGGTGGTGTTAATCTTGATTACCCCGTTTACATGTCCTACTCATGTTATCATAAAGCTTCTCTAACATGTTTTGTTTACGCAGAGTAGTGGATTCTAACGCACTTAGTTTCTTAAGTGGTTGAGCAGTGGATTGGTTCAAAGTTCTTGTGGGTTTTCTAGTACTAGTGGGCACAAGAATAGGCTTCCTAGTTCTAGCATTCATGCCATTATGATTAAAAGCACAAGCATCATTATTGAAAGTACGAACACATTTTCCACATTTAACACAAACAAATTCATCATTAGAAGTCTTAATATTCAAACTTTCATTACATGCAGTTACAGACGTTTTATTCTTAGAAAACTTAAAATTCCTACGGTGGTCTTCTACTTCCATCTTCTTCCCTTGACTATTGTTAGGCATGACTCTATCTTCAATTCTAGTGCTCTTAAGTTGTGGTCCGCTAATGCGAGTAGTGGTAGTTACTCCTGTAGAAGAAGACACACGTTGATTAGTTTTCCTAGTATTATGAGTTAACCGCGATGTTCCAGTTTGAGTGGACCTAGTGTTCATCTTATACATTCCAGGTGCTATCACATTTGTGCTCTTATCAGTTCCTTACTTAGGCAAAGTCTGTGGGGGTTTGCCCAAAATAGATTATTTAGGGCATTTAACCGCATTCGGTTGACGAACGGAGGATGGTTTACCCAATTCCGACTTTCCTTTCATTTTCTCAATGAGTTTTTGTAGCTCACTGATGGCTATGTCCCTTTCTTGTAGTTGATCTTTCAAATCATTTATTACGAAACCTTTTTCATTCAATAGTCGAACCGAAGAAGCTGCCATTTATTGACACTTTTTATGATTATGAAAATTTTCACCTTTTTGTAAAGCAAGTTCAAGAGAAATGGAGTGTTTCTCAAGTTGGGAAAAACTTTTCGAAAGTTTGTTATATGACTGAATTTGTTTCGAAAGCTCTACTTCAAGATTGCGACATTTCTCGTCCGATTCTGATACTAGACATGGTACATGAAAATATTGATCAAGATCGGTATACACACCAATTATAGCATTTATATGGTCAGCATAAAAGTATTCCTTAGAAAGTCGATCAATTTCGTTAGAAAGTTGGTGTTCTTGTGTCTTTAATTTAATTTGAAGAAAATCAACTTCATCTTCAAGAGATTTAACATATTGTAAATCAGTTGTCATTTCCTCAGTGAGAGCGTTATAAAACATTTCAATATTATTTGAAGGATCATCGATGGTTGGAACAATACATTGTTGAATGACGACTTCTACTTGTGGGTTAGGTTTAATATTCCAAACGGTATCTCTAGAAACTTTTGCATAATCGACGACACCTTTGTACAAATTTAAAACCCCTTGTTTTTTAAAACTCAAATTGCTGAACACTTTTACTTTTCTCATCCCATTTACGTTTTTCATCCGAAATTTGTTTTTCTAACAAAATTGATTGCTTTTTGAAACTCCTTTTTAAAGAAAGTTTCTTTTGGGGTTCATCACTTGGTGGTGGAACACTATTATATATCTTTTGTTCTTTGGAAAGTTCTTTTTGAGGAACAAACTTAATATAATGATCAAAATCAGAAAGGTTTATTAAATCACTTAAGTTTGATCGACTTTCTTCTTGATGACGAATGATTTCGTCTCAGTCAGGGGAAAGCATAAGAGCAAGATTATCAACATAACAACCGATATCATAAAGACCAGACTTGATAGTTTGAACGTTCTTGAGATATTCAGGCTTAACAAAACTTGTTTTCATATTTCTATTGAGCATATTCATAGTTTGAATAGACTGACTCGTTTTGTAAACAATGTTGTTTAACGTGTCGACTCCCTTTTCCAAAGCAAGAACTTTTTCAATATCCTTTTCTTCATGAGTTTTATAAAGCTCAGTTTGTTCTTTGTTAGCCGACTCTAATTCAGTAATCTGGATTTTATGTAGCAGCAGTTGTTCTTCAAGTTCCAATATCTTTTGTTTTGACATATGAATTTCGTGTGTTACTTCAGAACAATATTGTTCATTGAGCACCTTAGGTACATATACCAAACCATTAGCTATCTCAGCTCGTCGATCAGCTTCTTTTACATAATCACACTCTTTAAGCATGTCTATCTCCTCGGCAAGGATGTGTTTGCTTGCTTCAAACGTTTATTAGCCTCTTTGTTTTCATCAATTTCACGTTTTAAAGAATTAATAATAGAAGCAAGCAAATCACGATCCTCATCCTAGTCAGTATCCTGAACAACATTTCCGTCATCATTACACATATGTTGTGAATCCGTTGAGATATAGCTATCCTCCGTGTCTATTACATATGTGTCATTGATGCTTTCGGGTTGCTCAGGATGCCGTCGTTCATTAACAAACACATAATAGTTATCATATGATGGTACCTTTTCAATTGGCTAAGTATCAAAGATAGGTCCAGAAGTATCAGCAGTCTCTAGAATCACTTCTTTAATCTTTGCCATGTACACATAATGTGCCTCCAACTCTTGATCATCGGCTTTATCGTCAGTGTCATCACGCCAGTCAACTTCATCTGCTGTGAGTGGAATCCCTACTTCTTCTTTCTTACACAGCAACATCTTTTCCTTGTGATATCCCGAATCCTTAACCCGTTTTGGCTTCTTGCATTCCCTAGCCATGTGCCTAAATCCCTTGCAATTGAAGCATTGAATCCCAGTCTTTTGCACAATTAGAGTGCCTACAGTATCTCTAGCCCCAACTTGATTCGGCATCCTCTGATTATCATACCTAGCATCACGATCATACCTAGGTGCATGATTAACTTCCTTATATCGAGCATTGGATGATGATCTGAGGTTGTTGTTGGTAGGTTTGTAGATCTTCTTGTAAGTTGTGGTGAGTAAAGACACGAGTTCTTCAATCTTCTTGTCCCTTGAAGTTTGTTCATCATCACTGTCTCCATCTGACTCGGTGTCATACTTTGGAGGTTGAATGGGGACAATTGCTTTTGCTTTGTTTTTAGCAGTAGCTAGAGGTTTGGTGGATGAGCTTGATGACTTTGAGGAATGAGTAGGTGGTTGTTAACGGTATACGGGTTTTGTTAACGTAGCAGCCACAAAAGGAATAGAGTTAGCAGACTGTTATGCCTTTTCAGCCCTTAGTTCATTCACTTCATTCTGATGTTGTTTCAGGATATCATAAAGTTTGTGATACGAGATGGTCTTGATATCTTCCGTTTGTTTAACCAAAGTCACAAACCATTGCCATTCCGGTTTGAGTTGAAGTAGAAACTGAACATTGGCATGATGATTGGAGAGGTGCACTAATTTCTGACAAGCTCATTCATCATTTTGTAGAATCTCGAGTAATATGAGTCAATGGATTCACCATCTTCGGATGTGAATTTTCCGAACTCCCAATGTAAATTAGTCTCGAGATCTTGAACATTTATTGACTCACCTTGCTTCAAACAATGAATTGCATTCCACATTTCCATAGCATTGACGTGCATCAATAATGTACAGATTTTGTATGTAAGAAAGTTAAGTTCTCGTTCTCGGTATCTTAATGAATTGATCTAGGTTCTATGTGCGACTCTATTGTTTTTGGTGAAACAAATATTTTGGTTGTTTTTAAATAAAATATGCAAAACAATTAAAGTAAAAGTGCACTAATACTTTGCTTTTAGCTAGGTATAAAATCTTATCGTCCGAATCTTTTCGAATTGAAAACCGGTCTTAAGTGCGACTCAATCGTCTTTTGGTGAATCAAGAGAATGGTTTGGTTTGTTTGTCTATTTTAAATTAATGGCAAGAAATTAAAGTGTCGTTGAGTAAAATGGAAGAATAAAGATTAAAGCTAGAATGACGAGTGAAAATAAATGCATGTAAACTTAAAAGTAATAATGGAAAAATACTAGCACACTAAATAAAACTAACACATGGAAAATTTTCTAAAAATAAGAACTTAATTAAAAAGTACTAAAAGAAAGTAAGATCGGAATACACCAAAACAAGCCAATCGGAATAAGCCAAAATAAGCCCAGATCGGAATGTATTCCGAGGTGGTCGGAATATGGGAAGAATGCATACAATCGGAATATATGGCTTAGTCTCAATCGGAATGATAAAAAAGAAAGGGAAATCGGAATGTTAGCCAATGGACCAATCGGAATATCCAACAAATGGGGGTAATCGGAATGTAGGACACGTGACACGATCGGAATAATCAGGAATAGCACCAATCGGAATAACAGGTACTGATGCCAATCGGAATGTGCAACGAATTCCTTCAATCGGAATACACAAAGAGATCAGATCGGAAAATCAAAACCCTTTTCCGATTTTACAATCGGAAAGAGGGGGTGGGGGGCAATCGGAATATGTAGATCGGAAAAGGGTTTAAAACCTTTTCCGAAAATGATGGAATTCGTTTAAAAAGCCAATGAAATAAGCTAAAATGATAAGCTTCTCACCAACTAAAACGAATCTATACTAAACCAAATCAAATAAGCACTTTTATCAACTTATGTAACTCGAAAATAAACAAACTCTTGGATCAAACAATAAAAACATGAACTTTTTAAGGAAAACTTTAATAAGTAAATAAGCTAATCATAAAAAATAAGCCAATAAGCACAAAAGTCTCAAAGCTTATTCAAATGAAAACTTATGAAATGTTCAAAAGATTAACTTTTTAAGCACGAAATCAATTAGAACAACACGGATCATATGATAATCGCACCAACATCAATCTAGATCAAAGAAAAGTAGAATGAGATTAAGGATTAAAAGCTTAAAATAGAACTTGATTAATGGAAATAAGCAATACAAAGATGCTTAATCTTAAAAGATTAAGAAAGAAGATGAAACTTAGTGAGAGAAAGTTTAAGACTTTCTCTCTCTAAAGAGTGAAAAACTAAAATTAAAGACTAACTAGCTAACCACACTCCTAATGACTATTAGGAGGGTATTTATAGGAAAGGTGGAAGGAGTGCATGTGTTGCATCTTCTTTCTTGCTTTCTTCACGTTTTTCTAGACTCGACTTTAATTCTTTGTCTTTGTCGTCTCGGGATTTGAACTTGTCTTTTAATTTTCTTCTTCTATTAGACTTAAGTTCTTCGACTTCGTTAAACTTCCGTCTTTAGACTTTTTCTTCGATAAATCTTCAGAATAGGCCTTGGACTTTCGTTCTTTTTGCACTCTTGATCTTCTGACTTCGTCTTTTCCCGTTTTCTTCGATAAAAGCCCGTAAAAACCCGTGTTTTCTTCCTTTTTCATATTTTGGTCCTAAAACACAATAAAAACACAAACCACGCATAATTCCGACTTTTACGACATAAATCACACGTTTTGGTCTTGTTATTATTGGAAATAAGCAGTAAAAGGATAAGTGTTTTCACACTTATTAAATCCCCTACACTTGACCATTGCAATGCCCTCATGCAATGCATTAATTTTAAAACTCGGTTTACATTTTCCATCATAAATAACCCACCTTGGCCTTTATTAAATGCTAAACATGAAAAGATAGAGAAATTAAAAACTTACATTGGGTTTTGGCAGCCATGAACGTTTATCATCCTCAAGTTTCACGTTCCCCATACCAAGCTTAAAAATGAGATCATTGTTATTATAAGTTAGCAAACTATCATGAACTCATGTGGGCCAATTACTCACTTAGACTCCCTTATTCCTAGGTGTATCTCTTATATTTTATTTTTGTCTTGAATGATCACGAGGATGCATTGTTTGACTTATTTCGATAGTTATTTAGTCCGAAAATAAGGTGAACGATTTAATCAATAGTTAGCTAAAGGACCAAATCTTTTAAAACTGCTTCTCGAGACCTCATAAAGTTCATATCTTGGCATAACTCGCTTCACGATTTGAGACCTTTCTCGGACCGTTATTTGGCAGCGACTTCATACTTCGAATCTTTTAAGAGACGTTCTTGAAATTATGGTCTTCTCTTCATAATAGAATTTCTTCACTTGAAGTTTTGAGAGATTCTTCATCTTTGGACCACGACTTCTTCATTTTTCTCCAATCTTTATTTTAGACTTTGATATACAACGATCCGCCTCTTTTTAGGACTTGGATCTATTTATCCTCATACCTTGTTAGGGTCTTTTTGGATAGACTTCTCCATGACTTTTGGGGAGTTCTTGCTATTCGTCGTGTGTCTCGATCCTTCATATTGATTTTCGATAAATGATTCTTCACATCACTTTTAGATCTTTAGCAACAAAATGTAGCCCTCATGCCTTGTTAGGGCCTTTTCCGACTCGCCAATCTTCGCATCCCGCTTCAATAAGTTATTCCTTGGCTATGAACTCTAATCCGTACCGAGCAACTTTTAAACGATCTGGGGCTAGAAGCTAAATAACCTTTTAAATCGTACAACCTTATTTATTGCAGATAAATTTATTAACAAGCAGAGGGAGAATAGGCTTATAATTAACTCACATAAATTCACGAAAGAATACCAAACTTATAATTGACTCTATCATCTCTCGTTCTCCACAGTTTAAAATCTCAAGGAATGAGACTCGTGGATGCTTAGCCTATTAAATAAAAGTTTTGGGTTTTCGAGTTGCCTATAGGATCTTGCAAATTCTTAGACTTTTTCAAGTCTTAGAAATCGCATTTTAAAGTTCCCTTGATAAACGACTCTCTAGGATCAATTATAGGAACTTGCGAAAAGTTCTTGTCCTTAACCCGTGAGAGATAAGACTTTCGCGTTTTATAGCTCCCTATATAAAAGCCTAGCAAAACTTGACTTAAACATGTTAAGGATACTAGCTAGAGTAAACTTAGATAAGTAAACTCGGGTTGAGTCAAAATTTTCACGACTAAGAAAAATCTAAAACCACTTTATTAAAAATTTGTTCTAGCAATGGAAAGAAACTAAACATGCTAAAGGAAAATACAACTATACAACTAGGCCAAAATAGATTAAAAATTTTGAAAAATGTCGAAAAATCAAATTTTCTGGTTAAAATGAGGGCAAATTCATGGAAAGGACCACTTACTTCGATAGAAGTACACCCTACACTTGAGATAAACATTGTCCTCAATGTTTACGCATGTGGGAGTAAACTCCCCTACACTTATGACATTGTGCACTCTGTTTAAATCTTTCTAAGGTAAGGACAACGAAAGTGAATTCAATGTGAACATATAGAATATGAAAAATTGAATCACAAGAGTTTAGGATAGAACCAGGAAGATGGGAACACGGTATCACGGTTCGTCAAAAGTCATCAAGGTGGATCTTTGAAGCTTTAATCCCTGCACAGCACAAGAAACAAGACAACAAACCTATGCGGGGCTCCCCCTACACTTATTATGAAAGCAGTAAAGGATAGAACACGGGTTGCCTCCCGAGAAGCGCTTGTTTTTGTTCACCGAGTCACGAGCCTGACTCGACCCAATTTTAGTTCATGGGGAACGTGGTGAGGGATGGAATCATCTCATGGGAGATGTCCTCACCAAAGTACAGCTTCAGACGCTGACCATTCACCTTGAAGTTGGGCCCATGTGGCTGAGAAAGCTCAATGGTCCCATATGGAAAGACTTTGGTGACGGTGAATGGACCAGACCAGCGGCTCTTCAACTTGCCAGAGAAGATCTTCAACCGAGAGTTGAAGAGTAAGACTTGATCACCAACGTGGAACTCTCGGTTCTTGATTTTAGCGTCATGAATGATCTTGGTCTTCTCTTTGTAGATCAACGAGTTCTCATAAGCTTCATTCCTCAGTTTATTTAGCTCGTTGAGTTGAACCTTGCGATGATCACCGGCTTTGTGGATGTCGAAGTTAGCCCACTTCAAGGCCCAATGCGCCTTATGTTCCAGCTCGATGAGGAGGTGGCAAGCTTTCCCGTACACAAGACGATAAGGTGTACAAACGATCGGGGTCTTTTAAGCAGTACGGAAAGCCCACAGAGCATCATCTAACTTATCGGCCCACGCGGCGCGATGCTCTCCCACAGTACGTTCCAAAATTCTCTTCAAGCCACGGTTGGAAATCTCGGCTCGCCCATTGGTTTGGGGATGATAAGCGGTGGAAAGACGGTGAGTGACACCATACTTAGCCATGACTCTTGCAAATTGATCGTTGCAAAAATGAGTCCCGCGGTCACTGATAATAGCACGAGGAACGCCAAATCGAGCGAAAAGCTGCTTCAAAAAGTTCACAACCACCCTCGCATCATTCGTAGGAAGAACCTTAGCTTCAACCCATTTAGAAACGTAGTCGACGGCGACGAGGATGTACTTGTTCCCTTTGGATGATGGAAATGGCCCCATAAAGTCGATGCCCCATACATCAAAGATTTCCCATTCCTGTATGAAATTTTGAGGCATCTCATCCTTATGTGTGATCTTGCCTTGACGTTGGCAAGCATCACAATGTTTAACCATTTCGTGAGCGTCACGATAAATGGTGGGCCAATAGAATCCAGAATCAAACACTTTCTTAGCGGTGTAGTTGGGACCAAAGTGACCACCGGTGGGTCCTTTGTGGCAAGCTTGAAGAATGTCAAAAGCTGCCGGTCCGTCAACACATCGACGAATGATCAGATCAGCACATTGTTTGAATAGAAAAGGGTCATCCCAAAAGTAAGTCTTAACATCGTTCAAGAACTTCTTCTTTTGTTGCGATGTTAACCCTTTGATGAGAATACCACCCGCTAAGTAGTTTGCAATGTCCGCAAACCACGGGGTGCGATCAAGATTGAGATTTATAGACATTAAGGTCTCAAGGGGGAAAGAGTCATTGATCTCTTTGTGGGGATGATCCCCTTGATATGGATCCTCAAGTCTGTTTAGATGATCCGCGGCCAGGTTTTCGGCTTCCTTCTTGTCACGAATTTCAATGTTGAATTCTTGAAGGAGTAAAACCCAGCAAAGAAGTCTTTGCTTAGCATCATGCTTTGTCATCAAGTACTTCAACGCGGAATGGTCCGTGTATACGATGGTGGGGGATAAAACAAGATAGGGGCGAAATTTCTCAAAAGCATAGACAACAGCTAAAAGCTCTTTTTCGGTTGTCGTATAATGCAATTGAGCCCTCGTCATTGTTTTGCTAGCATAGTGGATTGATTGGAAGTGTTTATTCACTCTTTGGCCCAAAACCGCACCAATGGCAAAGTCGCTAGCATCGCACATCAATTCAAAAGGTAGCTCCCAATTAGGGGTAACCAAGACCGGTGCCTTAGTTAGCTTATCCTTAAGAAGATTAAAGGCTTCGAGACACTCTTTATAAAAGATGAAAGGAGTATCTTTTTCCAAGAGGTGGGTCATCGGGCGAGCGATTTTAGAGAAATCCTGAATGAATCGACGATAGAAGCCCGCATGACCCAGAAAACATCTCACACCCTTCATGGTTGAAGGTGGAGGTAATTTGGCTATGACATCAACTTTAGCACGATCGACTTCAAGACCGGCTTTTGAAATTTTGTGTCCTAGCACAATGCCTTCTTTTACCATAAAATGGCATTTTTCCCAATTTAGAACAAGGCGAGTGTCTTCGAACCGCTTAAGCATACGTTCCAAATTGGCAAGGCAAGAAGAGAAGGAAACCCCGAAGACCGAGAAATCATCCATGAAGACTTCCATAGTTTTCTCAACCATGTCATGGAAGATAGCCAACATGCACCTTTGGAAAGTCCCGGGGGCATTGCATAAGCCAAAAGGCATCCTTTTGTAAGCAAATGTGCCATAGGGACAAGTGAATGTTGTCTTCTCTTGATCTTGGGGATCGATGGGTATTTGAAAATAACCCGAGAAACCATCAAGAAAGCAGTAATATTCATTACCCACTAAATGTTCAAGCATTTGGTCCATAAAAGGTAGAGGGAAATGATCCTTTCTCGTGGCATCATTGAGTTTGCGGTAGTCTATACAAACTCTCCACCCAGTAACGAGACGGGTAGGAATCAACTCGTTGTTTGCATTGGGCACAACGGTGATACCGCCTTTCTTAGGCACACAATGGACTGGACTAACCCATGGTGAATCCGAAATAGGGTAAATCATACCCGCATCAAGAAGTTTGATAACCTCTTTTTTGATGACTTCATGGATTTTAGGATTCACCCTTTGTTGGCTTTGAATTGTGGGCTTAAAGTCGTCCTCCATGAGAATTTTATGTGTGCAGAAGTGAGGATCAATTCCACGGATGTCGGAGATTTTCCAAGCGATAGCTCTTTTATGCTTCTTCAACACGGCGACAAGTCGGGCTCTTTTGTCTTCTTTCAGATCCTTTGCGATGATGACCGGTAACTTCTCGTTGTCTTCCAGGAAAACGTACTCTAGATGAGGAGGTAGGTCCTTAAGCTCGAGAGTAGGAGGATCCTCAATAGATGGTGAAACTAACGATGGATCATCATTAGTCACCTCTTTAGGAGCAGGAGGAGAGAACGGGTCCTCATTGAGAAGTCTCTCAATAGTACGAATGTCTTCATCCCAATTGGTGGACAAATTATCATAGTTAATATCGAGAGGACCCAAGCTAGCTTCGAAATCATCCAAGTCACTTTCTCCAAAAGGAGTCAATGCTGGAGCAATTGAGGCAATGGTCTCAACATTGGGTAGAGAAGAAAGAGTACTTTTGCAAGCATCATGAAAATGTTCTTCACAAGCCTCATCGAGAACATCAATAGCATTAACACTCTCATATGAATAAGGTTGCTTAGAAATCTTACCCATGTTGAAGACAATTTTATCGTCACCAACTCTCATGATTATTTCGCCCGCGGCTACATCAATGAGAGTGCGACCGATCCTCATGAATGGACTTCCAACGATTAATGGAACACGGGGATCCATCTCGTAGTCAATGACGACAAAATCCGCCGGGAAGGTGAATTTATCAACGCCAACAAAGACATCTTTGGCTATCCCCACTAGATAGCAACCGTACGGTTGGCTAATTCCAAAGTCATTTTGGTGGGGACTAGCTCGGGGAGAGATAATTGCTTCCAAACACTTAAAGGCATTAAGTTTATACTGGCACCTAGGTCGGCTAGGGCCATGCAATTCTCTACTCCCGGGAAGTTGCAAGGAATCAAGAAGCGACCCAGATCACCAAGTTTGGTGGGCAATTTCCTTAAAAGCACTGCGGAGCAGTTCTCATTAGGTTGGGTCTGAGAGATGTCAAGAAGCTTTTGCTTATCACTTAGAAGATCTTTAAAATCTTAGCGTATTTGGGCATGTGAGCGAGAGCCTCGGCAAAGGAGATGTTAAAATTCAATTGTTTAAACATTTTTAGAAAGTTTGAAACCTGAATATCATCCTTGCTCTTTTGCTTCTCTTTCCTCAACCTTGAAGGATAAGGTATATTGGATGAAAAAGAAGGCTTTAAGGGAATAGGATCACTCACAGCCACGAGTGGTGGGGAAATGGGGATAGAAGATGAAGGAGGTGGGGAAAGTTGCTCTTTTTCCTTGTTCACAATCACGGGTGGAGGTGTAGGAAGCTCGGGTTCCATATAACCTTTTCCACTACGAGTGGTGATTGCTTTCATCTCCCCTCTTGGATTCGCAACGGTATTACTCTGAAGAGTACCCGAAGAAGAGGGTTGATTACCTTGGATGAGCGAACCAATCATATCACGAAGGTGAACAGCTTGATTATTAAAAGAGTTTTGCATGTTGGCATTAATTTCATTGCTGTGTTTGGCCATGTCATTCCTTAGCTCGGCTCGAATATCGTTCCCTTGTTTTGCTATTTCTCCCTTCAAGTTGCGGACTTGACTCTGAAGATTCGTTACCATCTCCCGATTAGTCTTCATGAATGTCTCGACTTCTGGACTCACTGCCATCGGTTGATTGAGAGGTGGAGCTTGGTAAGCTTGAGAATTTCCTTGAGTTGGGTATGGGTTGCGTTGGGATTGATATTGATTGTTTGCACGAGGTTGGGATTGGTTGTAGCTTTGTTGTTGGTTTTGGTTTGCAGGAGGGAAACCAGGAGGAGCAAGATAATTGTTGGAACGATAACTTACCAAGCCACGGTCTCCTTGCGGGCGGGCTTGATAGCCTCCCGTGGGATAAGTGCCGTAAGATGCGTTAACGTTTTCAGAAAAATTGGCTTGGGTAGAAGGACAATCATTATAAGAATGAGGACCACCACATGTGTCACAAGAAATAGAAACGGCTTTAGCTTGTTGAAAGTGGTTTGTGGCCATGGCCATGAAATTCTTGTTCATCTCAGCGAGTTGACGAGAAATTTCAGTCATTTCAGGATTGGAGGTAGTAGAAGAAACATTGACTCTCGAGTTAGATCTTGAGGATGCGGATGAATCCCAATTCTTGTGGTGAGTAGTCATGTTTTCAATCAACTCTCGACACTCCTCGGGTTTCCTTTTCATAAATGTACCACCGGCGGCGGCATTGATCGTGTCACGATCACGAAAAGTGAGACCATTGTAGAAGGTGTCAATGAGAGTGACGGGGAGCATATTGTGATTTGGACAGCGGTCGATCAAATCATTGTATCGTTCCCAAGCATCGAAAAGTGATTCATCATTCTCTTGCATGAATCCACTGATTTGGTTACGAAGGCTCGTGACCATGGATGGGGGAAAGTAGCGCGATAGAAAGCGTTGAGTCATGTCATTCCACGTATGAATAGAATTCTTAGGAAGACGGTCAAACCATTTTTCAGCATGGTGAGAAAGCGAGTGTGGAAAAAGTTGGAGGCGAAGGTCATCCATAGAAACACCGGAGCACTTCATGCTATGGGTAATGGTAATGAATTTGTCGAGGTGTTTGTTGGCATCATCATCCGGGATTCCACGAAATGGGTTCGTTTGCACTTGCTGGATCATGTGATGCTTCAACGAAAACTCCTGGGCCGTGACGTGCATCGGCGCAATCGGGCCTCCGCGTCCGTTCATGGTGGGTTGGCACAATTCCTCCATGGTTCGTAAATCAGGTAGGTGGACATTGTTGTTGTTGTTGTTGTTATCCAAATTGGGTTGAGGTGGGTGATTATTGTTGTTATTAACACCAACCATATCTAAATCTTCACGAGTCTCGGGCTCAGAATAGTTGGAAGATCTAGTACGCATACACCTGCAGAATAAAAATATACACAAAGAATATCTATATAATCTTTTTGGTGCAAAACCTTTTGAAAAGAATTGCTTTTAATGATTTTTTAATGTTTTTGTATTTTTGAAAAGTTTTATATTTTTTAGGATTTTTGGAAATTTTTAAAGCAAGGAAAATAACGTTCAAAGAACGGATCCCAAAATTCAATGCGTCTCTCACTAAAAACCGTTTATCGTAACGAAAAGAGCCGGCAGCGGCGCCATTTAATACTTTGCTTTTAGCTAGGTATAAAATCTTATCGTCCGAATCTTTTCGAATTGAAAACCGGTCTTAAGTGCGACTCAATCGTCTTTTGGTGAATCAAGAGAATGGTTTGGTTTGTTTGTCTATTTTAAATTAATGGCAAGAAATTAAACTGTCTTTGAGTAAAATGGAAGAATAAAGATTAAAGCTAGAATGACGAGTGAAAATAAATGCATGTAAACTTAAAAGTAATAATGGAAAAATACTAGCACACTAAATAAAACTAACACTTGGAAAATTTTCTAAAAATAAGAACTTAATTAAAAAGTACTAAAAGAAAGTAAGATCGGAATACACCAAAACAAGCCAATCGGAATAAGCCAAAATAAGCCCAGATCGGAATGTAATCCGAACTGGTGGTCGGAATATGGGAAGAATGCATACAATCGGAATATATGGCTTAGTCTCAATCGGAATGATCAAAAAGAAAGGGAAATCGGAATGTTAGCCAAGGACCAATCGGAATATCCAACAAATGGGGGTAATCGGAATGTAGGACACGTGACACGATCGGAATAACCAGGAATAGCACCAATCGGAATAACAGGTAATGGTTCCAATCGGAATGTGCAACGAATTCCTTCAATTGGAATACACAAAGAGATCAGATCGGAAACTCAAAAACCTTTTCCGATTTTACAATCGGACAGAGGGGGTGGGGGCAATCGGAATATGTAGATCGGAAAAGGGTTTAAAACCTTTTCCGAAAATGATGTAATTCGTTTAAAAAGCCAATGAAATAAGCTAAAATGATAAGCTTCTCACCAACTAAAACGAATCTATACTAAACCAAATCAAATAAGCACTTTTATCAACTCATGTAACTCGAAAATAAACAAACTTTTGGATCAAACAATAAAAACATGAACTTTTTAAGGAAAACTTTAATAAGTAAATAAGCTAATCATAAAAAATAAGCCAATAAGCACAAAAGTCTCAAAGCTTATTCAAATGAAAACTTATGAAATGATCAAAAGATTAACTTTTTAAGCACGAAATCAATTAGAACAACACGGATCATATGATAATCGCACCAACATCAATCTAGATCAAAGAAAAGTAGAATGAGATTAAGGATTAAAAGCTTAAAATAGAACTTGATTAATGGAAATAAGCAATACAAAGATGCTTAATCTTAAAAGATTAAGAAAGAAGATGAAACTTAGTGAGAGAAAGTTTAAGACTTTCTCTCTCTAAAGAGTGAAAAACTAAAATTAAAGACTAACTAGCTAACCACACTCCTAATGACTATTAGGAGGGTATTTATAGGGAAGGTGGAAGGAGTGCATGTGTTGCATCTTCTTTCTTGATTTCTTCACGTTTTTCTCGACTCGACTTTAATTCTTTGTCTTTGTCGTCTCGGGGTTTAAACTTGTCTTTTAATTTTCTTCTTCTATTAGACTTAAGTTCTTCGACTTCGTTAAACTTCCGTCTTTAGACTTTTTCTTCGATAAATCTTCAGAATAGGCCTTGGACTTCCGTTCTTTTTGCACTCTTGATCTTCTGACTTCGTCTTTTCCCATTTTCTTCGATAAAAGCCCGTAAAAACCCGTGTTTTCTTCCTTTTTCATATTTTGGTCCTAAAACACAAAAAAAAAACACAAACCACGCATAATTCCGACTTTTACGACATAAATCACACGTTTTGGTCTTGTTATTATTGGAAATAAGTGGTAAAAGGATAAGTGTTTTCACACTTATTATGCACTAATTTAAATCTAACTCTAATTTAAAGTAAATGGTGCAAGTATTTAAAAGCGTGACTAAAATTAAAGGGCACTAAATGTAAATAACGCAAACTTAAAACTAACTAAGGCAATCTTAAAACGCAACTAAAACTAAATCTTAAACTAAGGCGAGGCTAAAATAAATCTAAGGCAAATAAACTTAAAGTGCGAGTAAGGAAAAAGGCAGGAAAAATAAAGCTCGAAATTAAAATTAAAAACTGAAATTAAAGAACCTGAAAATCAGCTTATCCGGAATAATACCCTTATTCGGAATAAATGGCTTACTCGGAATATGTCACCTATCCGGAATAATCCTCTCTATTCGGAATATTAGTCTATTCGGAATAATCTGCCTATCCGGAATACTCTTGCTATTCGAAATATTAGCCTTATTCGGAATACCTTCTCTATTCGGAATGTTTGCCCTATCCGGAATAAGTAGCCAATCCGGAATAACTTCCCTATTCAGAATAATCTTGCTATTCGGAATATTAGCCCTATGCGGAATACCTTCCCTATTCGGAATATTGAATATTCCGAATAAACCTCTCTGCTAAAACCTTGATCCGGAATAACAGTCTTATCCGGAATATTTGAAGATTCCGAATGAGAAGCTTTTTAAAACCTTTATTCAGAATGCTGCTGGGCTTGCGTCTCCTAGAAAGATCAGAAACAGAAACAAACACCCCGAAGAACAAGGGAATAGAAAAAGACACGATCTAGATAAAAATTAAGCTAAATCAACCACAAGATTAAATCAAACTAACAAATAAACAACTATTAATCATAAACAAACAATCCAAAACAACAAAACTAACAAAACTAATCAAGATAATCAAAACCCACTTAATAAATTTGACAAAAACTCAAGAACATGAACATGAATAATAAACATATAAACCAAAGATTAAAGAATGGTAGAATGAGAGATCAAACAATAAAGATAAATAATAACAAGAATTAAAAGAACACTTACTTGAAATTAAATGGTAATTAAGGTGCAAGACAAGTATTTAAATTTGACAAGTAATTAAATGACAAGGTAATTAAAAGTGGAAGAACTAATTGTCACTATTAGCCAACAAAAATGAAAAGATTAATCCTAATGACTATATATAGGGGAGGATTAAGGGGTGCTTAGGAAGCTTCCTCCCCTCTTTCCTTTCTCCTTAATTGCATGCTTAGTCCTTCCTTCTTAATCTCTTTGTTAATTGCACTATTAGTCCTTAAGCCTTTAAATCTTCTTTAATCTTGGACTTTAATGACTTTTGGCTCGGGATTTCTTTGAACTCGTCTTTTAATTCTTCAATAAATTAGACTTGAGTTTTTCGGCTTTTGATAAACTTCCGTCTTTTGACTTTTTCTTCGATAAATCTTCAGAATTGGTCTTGGACTTCCGTTCTTTTTGCACTCTTGACTTCTTGACTTCGTCTTTCGTCTTTTTCTTCGATAAAAGCCCGTGAATGCCCGTGTTTTCTCCACTTTTCACCTTTTCGTCCTAAATCACAACAAAAACACAAACCACGCATAATTCCGACATAAAAGACATAAAATACACGTTTTGGCTCGGTTATTATTGTAATTAAGTGGTAAAAAGGATGGGTGTTTACACACCTATCAATTCCCCTACACTTAACCATTGCAATGTCCTCATGCAATGCATTAGTTACAAGCACCTTTACATTTTTCATCATAATCAATCCACGATGGCCTTTATTAAAGAGATAGAAAATTATAAACATACAAAGTAAAGAAATCAAAAAGCATACCTTGGGTTTTCGAAATGTCATGAATAATCATCATTCTCAAGTTTTCACTTTCTCCAAACCAAGCTTAAAAACGAGATCATTGTTATTATAAGTTAGCAAACTATCACGAACTCATGTGGGCCAATTACTCACTTAGACTCCCTTATTCCTAGGGGTATCTCTTATATTTTATTGTTGTCTTGAATGATCACGAGGATGCATTGTTGACTTATTTCGATAGTTTATTAGGCCGAAAATAAAGTGAACGATTTAATCAATAGTTAGCTAAAGGACTAAATCTTTTAAAACTGCTTCTCGGGACCTCATAAAGTTCATATCTTGGCATAACTCGCTTCGCGATTTGAGACCTTTCTCTGACCGATATTTGTCCGCGACTTCATACTTCAAACCTTGAGAGACGTTCATGAAATTATGGTCTTCTCTTCATAATGGAATTTCTTCACTTGAAGTTTTGAGAGATTCATACTTGGACCACGACTTCTTCATTTTTCTCCAATCATTATTTTGGTCTTTGATATACAACGATCCGCCTCCTTTTTGACTTGGATCTATTTTTCCTCATACCTTGCTAGGGTCTTTTCGGATACACTTCTCCATGACTTTCGGGGAGTTTTTGCTTTTCGTCGTGTGTCTCGATCCTTTATATTGATTTTCGATAAATGATTCTTCACATCACTTTGGATCTTTAGCAACAAAATATAGCCCTCATGTCTTGTTAGGACCTTTTTGGACTCGCCAATTTTCGCATCCCGCTTCAATAAGTTATGCCTTGGCTATGAACTCTAATCCATACCGAGAAACTTTTAAACGATCTTGGGCTAGAAGCTAAGTAACTTTTCAAATCGTGCAACCTTATTTATTGCAGATAAATTTATTAGCAAGCGATGGGAGAATAGGCTTATAATTAACTCACATAAATTCACGAAAGAATACCGAACTTATAATTGGCTCTATCATCTCTCGTTCTCCACAGTTTAAAATCTCAAGGAATGAGACTCGTGGATACTTAGCCTATTAAATCAAAGTTTTGGGTTTTCGAGTCGCCTATAGGATCTTGCAAACTCTTAGACTTTTTCAAGTTTTAGAAATCGCGTTTTAAAGTTCCCTTGATAAACGACTCTCTAGGATCAATTATAGGAACTTGCGAAAAGTTCTTGTTCTTAACCCGTGAGAGTTAAGACTTTCGCGTTTTATAGCTCCCTATATAAAAGTCTAGCAAAACTTGACTTAAACACGTTAAGGATACTAGCTAGAGTAAACTTAGATAAGTAAACTCGGGTTGAGTCAAAAGATTCACAACGTTTGAAAGTTAAAACCACTTTATTAAAATTTATTCTAGCAAAGAAGGAAAAATAACTATCCAAAGGTAAAAACTAATAGGCCAAAATAGATCAAAAAAATTGAAAAATGACGAAAAATTGATTTTCCGGTTAAAATGAGGACAAATACAAGGAAAAGAGCCACTTAACTTCGATAGAAGTCCCCCTACACTTAATATAAACATTGTCCTCAATGTTTAAGCATGTGGGAGTAAACTCCCCTACACTTAGGACATTGTGCACTTTGTTTAAATCTCGCTAAGGAAAAGACAACTAAAGAGATTCCTATTTTAATATTTAGAAAATATAAAATAGTGAATCGAAAAGAGTTTAGGAGAGAACCGGGATAATGGAACACGGAATCACGGGTCGTCAAGAATCATCAAGAGTGGATCATTGAGCGCTCGAATCCCTGAATAGTAGAAGAGAGGAGAGAGCAAACACCAAGGGGTCTCCCCTACACTTAGGATAAAGAAAGCTAAAAGATAGTTGCATGGGTTGCCTCCCAAGAAGCGCTTGGTTTTTGATTACCGAGTCGTGAGTCTGACTCGACCTTGATCATCATAGGAAGAAGCATGAAACATATCCACCAGGATCAAAGACATAGTTTTCGTCCATCAAATAGCACAAGCTTAAGGCGAACAAGGCAAGCCAAAGAAGATTAGGCAAGGTTCCCTTAAGCACCGATGGAACACGTTGGAAGCAAGGGTGAAGTGGTGCAAGCAGATTTCCATAAGTTCCAAAGATATTTCCTTTTATTGCATCAGGTGGATACTGAGATGCCTGCAGAATATCGATACCGGGGTCGAACACCGTTTCCTTTAAGGGAAAATAGCACTCAGGCTCAGCAGAGTGTGAAGAAGATCCGCGAAGAAGCACAACCTCATCCTCAGAAGGGGGACAAAGAGGTGTTAAATCATATGTGCTGCGGATATTGGTGTCGACCGGTTTCTTCTCCTTTGAAAGAATGTTCTTCAAATCCAAAGTAGGATCAAGACGATAATCTTCAAAATCTAAAGGAGGTGCATCACTTTCATGAGGGAAGTATGTATTGAGAAACGTAGAGAAGTCTACCTCAAATGAGTAATCGTCCAAAGTAGGATCGAGTGATGGCGGAGGATCTTCATCATGAGAAGAATCGCTCGAAAGAGTATCAGCCTCATCGAAATCAGCATACGTGGGCAGATCGGGATACTCAGAAGTAAGGTCATCATAATCATCCGAATCTGAGCTAGAATCATCATCATAAGCATCAAAGATCGGTGGAGAATCATAAATGGGAGAAGGTTCCAAATTGGAGAGAGAATCATCCACATCATCATGAAATAGTGGATTATCAATGCAAGACTCGAATAGAGGATTGTTGTAGATGACAAAATCATCGAGCACATTAATCATATTCACTGATTCTCGTCCATAGGATTTGCTTGTAAGCTTCCCCATTTTAAAAACTTGTGAATCATTCCCGACTCTTAAGATTAACTCACCTTCGGCAACATCAACTAGAGCTCGTCCGGTTCTCAAGAATGGTCGACCAAGTATTAAAGGAATACGAGGGTCCTTTTTATAATCAACAACGACAAAATCGACCGGGAAAGTAAATGTATCAACTTTAATGAACACGTCTTCGGCTATACCAACGGGGTAAGCGAGTGTGCGATTAGCAAGTTCAAGAGTCATCTTTGTGGGAGTGAGGTCGGGTAATGATAGTGTTTTCCAAACACTCAAAGGCATCAAATTAATACTGGCCCTGAGATCAGCAAGGGCAGTTAATTCTTTAGTTTTGTTGAAAACGCAAGGCAACACAAAACGACCGGGATCTCCAAGCTTTTCCGGAAGTTCTTTAAGAATAACTGCTGAACAGTTTTCATTTAAGCATGTGTTGGCGAGCTCAATCAACTTTTCCTTCTTGTTAAGCAATTCCTTGAATGCTTTGACAAATTTCGGCATGTGGACAAGTGCTTCGAGAAAGCTAATGTTGAAGTTCATTTGAGAGATCATCTTCACATAGCTCGACACTTGAGAGTCATCCTTAGTTAGCATTTTGGTCTTGCCTAAACGTGAAGGATAAGGGATATTGGGTTTGGGTGGTGAAGGTGAAGGCGTAGCAGGTAAAGGTTGAGATGTTGAAGGGTCCTTCCTAGGTACATCGTCATGACGAGGCGAAGACGGTAATGGTGTACTCATACTAGGTGTAGGAGGAGTAGGGATAAATGGTGGTGGAGGAGGTGTAGATGATGGGGGTGGGATTGGTGGTCCTACGATGGTAACTCCACTACGGGTAGTAATAGCACTCACATTTGCTCGCGGATTGGTGACGTGTTTGAAGGTAGAGAACTCGAAGTAGAAGGTTGAGCGCCGGGCAAGAAACTAGCAAGCATATTCTTCAAATCATTTGTTTGATTGCAGAAGGAGGATTGAATATTATCTCGAAGCTCAGATCTTATCTCGTTCTCTTGCTTGGTGATATCTCCTTTTAGATTGATAATTTGACTCTGCAGATTCTTGATTTGCTCACCTTGGGTTCTCATTATGGCTTCAACATCTGGGTTAATGGGTGGGGTTTGTTGAGCGGGTGGGTGATAAGGATTAGAAGATCTTGGTGGGATTTGGTTGCTTCTATTGTAGTTGTTGGCGGGGTTTTGGTTTTGAGGAGAAAAACCGGGTGAAAGGTAGTTGTTTGATCGGTAACTCAGCAAATTTCTATCCCCTTGAGGTCGAGCTTGGTAATTTTCCGATGAATAATTACCATAAGCTGCATACACATTTTCCGGATTTCCTTGAGTCGAAGGACAATCAGTGTATGAGTGAGGACTGCCGCTTGTTTCACAAGGATTAACAACCGCTTTAACTTGTTGTTGTTGGTTTATAGCGAGAAGCAAGATATTTTTGTTCATTCCAGTCATTATGCGGGTGAATTCAGTCATGTCGGGGCTTGCTGAAGTTGGAGAAACATTGACTCTCGGGTTGTTCCTTGAAGAAGCGGAGGAATCCCAGTTTTTGTGGTGAGTAGTCATGTTCTCAATAAGCTCTCTACACTCCTCGGGTCTCCTTTTCATAAATGTGCCACCGGCGGCTACATTAATCGTATCACGATCACGAAAAGTCAAACCGTTGTAGAATGTATCAATTAATGTGACTGGAAGCATGTTGTGGTTTGGACAACGATCAATCAAGACATTATATCGTTCCCAAGCATCAAAAAGAGATTCATCAGGGTCTTGCATGAAACCGCTGATTTGATTGCGAAGGCTCGTGACCATGTATGGTGGAAAGTAGCGCGACAAAAAGCGTTGAGTCATGTCATCCCAAGTGTGAATAGAATTCTTCGAAAGACGATCAAACCATTTCTCGGCATGATGTGATTAAGTATGTGGGAAGAGTTGTAGGCGTAGAACATCCATTGTGGCACCATGCAACTTCATGCTTTGGGTGATTGTAATGAACTTGTCGAGGTGTTTGTTGGCATCATCATCAGGCATTCTGGCGAATGGATTAGTTTGCACTTGCTGAATCATGTGGTGCTTCGACAAAAACTCCGAAGCCGTGATTTGCATTGGCGCAATCGGTCCTCCTCGTCCAAACATGGTAGGTTGACAAAGTTCCTCCATTGTCTGAAGATCTGGCTGTGGAATAACATTGTTGTTATTATTGAGGTGCGGTGGATTATTGTTGTTGTTAACACCTGACATACTTAAATCTCCTCGAGTCTCGGGCTCTTGATAATTAGAAGATCTAGTACGCATACACCTGAAAATGCAAAAGAAAAAGTAACCAAACACAAAGACAATATATATACACAATAAAGATAAAATCTTTTTGGATTTTTGAAATTTTAAATTTTTATGGATTTTTAGCAATTTTTAATTTTTATGATTTTTTGAAATTTTTGTGCAAGAAAATAACGCTCACGAATGAACGGATCCCAAAAAGCAACGTGTCTCTCACAGAAAACCGTTAATCTTTACGAAAAGAGCCGGCAGCGGCGCCATTTTAATGTACAGATTTTGTATGTAAGAAAGTTAAGTTCTCGTTCTCGGTATCTTAACGAATTGATCTAGGTTCTATGTGCGACTCTATTGTTTTTGGTGAAACAAATATTTTGGTTGTTTTTAAATAAAATGTGCAAAATAATTAAAGTAAAAGTGCACTAATTTAAATCTAACTCTAATTTAAAGTAAATGGTGCAAGTATTTAAAAGCGTGACTAAAATTAAAGGGCACTAAATGTAAATAACGCAAACTTAAAACTAACTAAGGCAAACTTAAAACGCAACTAAAACTAAATCTTAAACTAAGGCAAGGCTAAAATAAATCTAAGGCAAATAAACTTAAAGTGCGAGTAAGGAAAAAGGCAGGAAAAATAAAGCTCGAAATTAAAATTAAAAACTGAAATTAAAGAACCTGAAAATCAGCTTATCCGTAATAATACCCTTATTCAGAATAAATGGCTTACTCGGAATATGTTACCTATCCGGAATAATCCTCTCTATTCGGAATATTAGTCTATTCGGAATAATCTGCCTATCCAGAATACTAGCCCTATTCGGAATACCTTCTCTATTCGGAATGTTTGCTCTATTCGGAATAAGTAGCCAATCCGGAATAACTTCCCTATTCGGAATATCTTGCTATTCGGAATATTAGCCCTATGCGGAATACCTTCCCTATTCGGAATATTGAATATTCCGAATAAACCTCTCTGCTAAAACCTTGATCCGGAATAACAGTCTTATCCGGAATATTTGATGATTCCGAATGAGAAGCTTTTTAAAACCTTTATTCGGAATGCTGCTGGGCTTGCGTCTCCTGGAAAGATCAGAAACAGAAACAAACACTCCGAAGAACAAGGGAATAGAAAAAGACACGATCTAGATAAAAATTAAGCTAAACCAACCACAAGATTAAATCAAACTAACAAATAAACAACTATTAATCATAAACAAACAATCCAAAACAACAAAACTAACAAAACTAATCGAGATAATCAAAATCTACTTAATAAATTTGACGAAAACTCAAGAACATGAACATGAATAATAAACATATAAACCAAAGATTAAAGAAAGGTAGAATGAGAGATCAAACAATAAAGATAAATAATAACAAGAATTAAAAGAACACTTACTTGAAATTAAATTGTAATTAAGGTGCAAGACAAGTATTTAAATTTGACAAGTAATTAAATGACAAGGTAATTAAAAGTGAAAGAACTAATTGTCACTATTAGCCAACAAAAATGAAAAGATTAATCCTAATGACTATATATAGGGCAGGATTAAGGGGTGCTTAGGAAGCTTCCTCCCCTCTTTCCTTTCTCCTTAATTGCATGCTTAGTCCTTCCTTCTTAATCTCTTTGTTAATTGCACCATTAGTCCTTAAGCCTTTAAATCTTCTTTAATCTTGGACTTTAATGACTTTTGGCTCGGGATTTCTTTGAACTCGTGTTTTAATTCTTCAATAAATTAGACTTGAGTTTTTCGGCTTTTGATAAACTTCCGTCTTTTGACTTTTTCTTCGATAAATCTTCAGAATGGTCTTGGACTTCCGTTCTTTTTGCACTCTTGACTTCTTGACTTCGTCTTTCGTCTTTCTCTTCCATAAAAGCCCATGAATGCCCCTTTTTTCTCCAATTTTCACCTTTTCGTCCTAAATCACAACAAAAACACAAACCACGCATAATTCCAACATAAAAGACATAAAATACATGTTTCGGCTCGGTTATTATTGTAATTAAGTGGTAAAAAGGATGGTGTTTACACACCTATCAATCAAGCGTGGAATAAATATCATTATCAATCCCAGTGAGTATGTAGTTAACAGCATCAACTTCATCTTGGAGGAGTTTCTTTTTCTCAGCAGGACATGTATTGAAATTCTCCATAGCTCGTGTTGTTGATGAAGTGCCATCCTCTGCTTCTGTGGTAATGGGTCTGAATCAAACACTAGAGGTGGATTCTCAAGGCATTGACGAAGAGCAGTTCGGTTCTATTTTCCATCGAGAAATCTGAGAAAACGATATCTCCATTAAACATAGCAACTGGCAGTGAGCACAGGTGGATTTCCATTTCCACCTTATTCCAAACGAATTTGATTGGCAGTCGCATTGTTGATATTGTTGTTAGACATTGTCGATGATTGTGAATGGATTAGGATCTTAGTAGATGTGTTGTGATGAGGTGTGGTTGATGTTGTCGAGAAAAGATGTTAAAATCCCCTAAGAATTGTCTCTCCAAAAACCAAAAATTCCAAGGCCAAAAACACTCATTTCACTTTTTCGAAAAAAATGCTATTAACGGATAATTGAGTATTTTCGGAAAAATTGAGTATCTTCGGATTAAAGGTATATATTCGGATAATTGCAAGATCTTCGGATAAATGATCAAATTCAGAATAATTGCACTTCTTTGGAATAATGAGGATTTTCGGATAAAACTGTGTTTTCGACAAAAGTTGGTTTTTCGGATAAAGTGCACTTCTTCGGAATATTTGACAATTTTCGAAATAATGGACAATTTCGGATAAATGAGGGTTTTCGGAAAAATGGAGGTTTTCGGATAAACTTACTATTTTTGGAATAACGAAGATTTTCGGAAAAGACTGATTTTTGGATAAACCTTGATCTTCGGATAATCCCTTTTCGGATAAAATCTTCGGAATAAAGGATTATATTCGGAATAATTCTTCGGAATAAAGGATTATTTTCGGAATAATAAACCCTTTTCCGAAAATGTTCACTGTTGATCGACAAACCCCTTTTCTCGGATCAAACTTGTAAAAACGTAACTTTTTGCCAAAAATTGATCCAAATACCCAAAAAATTTTATGTTTTTACCCAAAGAAACAATACCAAATCTCTACCACTACTATGTAGAAGATTTGTATCAAGATTAAACCATAAAAAACCCAAAAAATGGATCAAGGATTATGGATCAAATACATCACAAAATCAATAAGAACACAAACCACGAATCTTCAGTCACCTATCCACTATAGGCTCTTGAAACCACATGTTAATCCTACTTCAATCCATAACACAATATTTAGAGAGAGAAAGAGAAGAAAAGTAGAGAGAAACTAGAGAGATAAACAAGAAAGAATGGTTGATTACTATGAGAAGAAAGAATGAACCAACACCCTCTTCCACACATGGAAGAGGGTATATATACCCTAGGCTTTGTTGGGCTGTGGGTTAAGTAACATGGGCCAGGCTTTGCTTGTCTTGGGCTTAGAGCCCCTATCTTATACAATATTATCTTAAAAGTCCAAGCCCAGTTAACCCGACTAACCTATTACAATACAAGACCAATAACGACTAAGATGACCTATTATATTCTTGTTCGACTATATAAAATATAGGGTTAACAAAAACACCACCCGCCAAATAGTTTGCAATGTCCCCAAACCATGGGGTATCGTCAAGATTGGAATTAATAGACATTAAGGTCTCATGGGGAAAGTATTCATTAATCTCTTGATTTGGAAGTTCCCTTTGATAAGGATCCTCAAGTATACTAAGATGATTCGCGGCTAGGTTTTCTGCTCCCTTTTTATCACGGATTTCGATTTTAAATTCTTGGAGGAGCAAAACCTAACGAAGGAGTAGTGGTTTAGCATCTTGCTTGGTCAACAAGTATTTCAAGGCGGAATGGTCGGTGTAAACGATGGTGGTGGAAAGCACAAGATAGGAGCGGAATTTCTCAAAAGCATACACTACAGCTAAAAGCTCTTTTTCGGTAGTGGTTTAAAGCAATTGAGCCCCCGTCATTGTCTTACTAGCATAATGGATTGGTTAGAAGTGTTTGTTAACTCATTGACCTAAAACTGCTCCTACCGCGAAATCACTAGCATCGCACATGAGCTCGAAAGGGAACTCCCAATTTGGAGAGACTAAGACCGGTGCCTTAGTTAATTTACCTTTAAGAAGTTTGAAAGATTCGAGACAATGTTGAGAAAAGATGAAAGGGGCCTCATTTTCTAAGAGATGAGTCAATGGTCGATCTATCTTAGAGAAATCTTGAATGAAACGTCGATAAAATCCCGCATGACCTTAAAAACTCCTAACTCCTTTGACGGTGGTAGGTGGAGGCAACTTAGCAATGACGTCAACTTTAGCACGGTCGACTTCGATACCGGCTTTAGAAATTTTATGACCTAGGACGATGCCTTCTTTAACCATGAACTGGCATTTTTCCCAATTAAGAACGAGACGAGTGTCTTCACACCGTTTAAGCATACGTTCTAAATTGGCAAGGAAAGAAGAGAAAGACACACCATAGACCGAGAAATCATCCATAAAGATTTCCATAGTTTATTCAACCATGTCATGGAATATAGCCATCATACACCTTTGGAAAGTCCCAGGAGCATTGCATAAGCCGAAAGGCATTCTTTTGTAAGCAAATGTTCCATAAGGACAAGTGAATGTGGTTTTCTCTTGGTCTTTTGGATCGATAGGGATTTGAAAATATCCAGAGAAACCATATAAGAAGCAATAGTAGTCATTACCCGCTAAACGCTCGAGCATTTGATCCATGAAAGGAAGAGGAAAATTATCCTTACGAGTAGCATCATTGAGCTTACGATAGTCTATGCCAACTCGCCAACCCGTTACAAATCGAGTAGGAATCGACTCATTGTTTTCATTGGGAACAACGGTTATTCTGCCTTTCTTAGGCACACAATGGACAGGACTAACCCGTGGTGAATCCGAAATAGGGTAAATCATGTCGGCATCTAGAAGTTTGATAACTTCGTTCTTAATGACTTCATGAATCTTTGGATTAACCCTTCTTTGACTTTGGATTGCGGGTTTAAAGTCATCTTCCACGAGAGTTATATGAGTGCAGAAGTTAGGATCAATTCTGCGGATGTCGGAGATTTTCCAAGCAATTGCTTTCTTATGATTCTTAAGCACTTCGATAAGTCGAGATTTTTCATCCTCTTTTAAGTCATTTGCAATTATGACGGGTAACTTATCATTGTCTTCTAGGAAATGTATTCTAAATGAGACGTGATAGTTGTAATTTCACACTCGTTTAGGAAAACGAGGGCAAATAGGGTAAGTACGACGATTTAGGAATACCGTGCACAATAACCCAAAATGGAGACTTCGTTCTAAAGGAGGCTTGATGTGTGTGTTAAGACATGATAACTTCGAGATTAATATTAAGAAAGAAAATGAGAAAGAAAATGATGATGGTTACGATTAAAATTAAACTACGGTGAAAGAGGGAAACGTAAAACCGTAAAACGTGGCGAAATTTAAAAATTACCCTAAAAATTCCTAGAAAATCACAATAAATCACTAAAAATGCAAATAGAATTTACAAAAAATCAAAACTTACTCAAACCTTTTATTTAATTAAATAATAATTTTTTAAAGCTAATTAAAGCCCTAAAAATCAATTTAATTAATAAGAAGCCCAAAATAAGATTTTTCAATTTGTAAACCTCTAAAATAACTTAATTAAACTAAAAAGTATTTTTGAAAAATTTAAAACTAATTAAAACTATTTAAAATGATTAAAAACAAAAATTAAATATTAAAATTAAATATTAGAATAATATTAAAAATTCAAAATTTATAAAAAATTCTAAAAACTTGCAAACTACTTTATTTTAACTTAAATAAACAGAAAATGAAAGTGAATGACCTAAATACCCCTATTGGGCCTCCAAATGGGCCAAAAGTGAAAACAGTCCAAGTCAAATGGGCTTTTTAGCCTAATAAGAAAAAAGTCAACCAAATAAGCTAAAAAGTTCCAGTCTAGCTTAAAATTCAATTTAAAACCCAAAACTCTAAAGGCCCAAAAGCTGAATCAGTGCTTATCATATCTTAATAAGCAAACAGCTTATTCTTAATGGGCTTTTTGGCCCATTAAGCCATAAGCTAATGCCATAAGCCGAAATTTGACACACATCCTTCTAATGAGACTATAAAGCTGTTTGTAAAAAGATTTTTTGAATAAGCTCAAGAAATAGGCCTGAAATAAGCCAAAGCTCTCTACACAAAACGACAAAATAGTCGTTTTCGAGTTCTAGACCACTTCAAGAGCTAATTCAACTTGCAAAAGGTTTTAAATCACTTAATTAAGCTTAATAATAAAAAAGATTTCAAATAAGCACGCTGGAATAAGCAATAAGCTGTTTGGTAAAAAGTCAACTAGTTCGTTTTCTAGTCAAACCTAAAAGTCAAAGTCTCAAATGCTCCAGAATAGTCAAATGGGTCAAATAAGGAAGATTGATTACCAAAACAAAGTTGCTGCACGTCAAAATAAGCTAGAACAACTTATTGATAAGCTGATGACCTTTTTACACTAGCAGTTGGAACTTTCAGTGGAAAGATTTCCCACTAATTGACTTTCTTGACTTTTTGTTTTTAGTAAGCTTTTGTTGGGATTCATTGGACAAAGAAGGCACCCTTACAACCAGTGGGTTGTAAGGAGTCACAATCAAACAAGAAAACACAAAATCACACAGCCAATTTCTACAGTTAATTCAATAAGTGCTCAGATATGATCCAGACTTGAAGGACGCAGATCTGATGATAAAAGCTAATGTTTAAGCTAGTTTAAACAGAACAAACTTTACAGAAAGCATACAATAGCAATAACAGACTTAATAACTCACAAATAAACTCATATCATGTACTGATTACAAGATTTGAACTAGATCAAAGCTTTTGCAAGTTACTGGTGAACAATGAACAACCACGATCCCTTTTTACTGATATACTTGACCAAATCTTGAATTTCAAAACCACAAATCTACAAATCAGGATACATAAACTTGGTTTTAGAACTTGTTAACCCTAGATTAGCATACACTCTAGGTGTTCCCAAATTTTTAGATCAAAAGGTCCTAAAACAAGCTAGATAGACCAATGATTCAGATTATGTGATTCAAGATACAAAACAGGCAAATATCAACTCACAACCACTTAAATATCAGATACAAACTCAAACAAATCCTTAACACTTACTAAATACACAACCAAGTTCAATGATTCAGTAAGCCCAAACAACCCTTTAACTTTTTAAATCCAAGTTTAACAAAGCAAATATGTTTTTCAGGTTTAACCAAACTCAAACAAGTATCATAGCAACATTGTAAAGCATAAAGAACAAGATTGCAGGCATCAAACAACACGAAACAACATCAGGCAACAAATCACTTAGAACAAGTATTTTTGCCTGATTTTGGAGAAAATAAGACAAACCTCATGAATGTACATCCACACTCACGATTTTGAGAGCTATTGTGGTGGCTTAACAACCACAAGCTTCCAATAGGCTGCTAAGATCAATAGGGTTAGTAACAAACAGATTAATAAAAGAAATGGAAAATGAAACAGAATCCTTCCAAACATTGTACCCCACTCCTTGAATATTCCCAAACCTAGATCTCACTACACCTTGATAAGTCTCTTATCAGGGTGCTATGATCAATCCAAGGCCCAAAAACTCAAAGTGTTTGTACAAGAAAATGGAAAAAAATCAGATTTTAGAAAACTTTGAATAAAACTTGCATAAACCTTAAAACCAAACTTTTTTAGAACTCAAAATCAAACTCATACATTAAACAGTAACAAGAAAGTAAAGTGGTGCGTGGAATTCCTCACAAAGTTCAAACATTTTTCATTCACTTGAAAAGATGATTTACATACTTTTGACATAGGAAAACCAAGAACATTTGTAAAGTAAAACCTAACACCCTTTATATAGAGGGTTACAAGTGACTATGAAACTAAAAAAATACTAGAAACCCTAATGCTGGACTTCCAAATTTGTCCTTGAAGGTTTGAAAATTTCTTGAACATGTGTTAAGTTGACTTAAATTGATCCAATGGGCCCAAATAAGCTTAGGAATGAAGCAAGGTTGTGGTTCGTTGATCTCCTGGCAAGTTTTGTCTTCTTCCAAAAAGTAGCAGCAGGGGAGTATACATGTGACAAAGGGAGTGATGAGGTGGCATGTTTAAGAGTTGGGTTATGTTTAGTGTAACCTTAATCACTAATCTGGAAAATATTAGGGTTTAATTCTTAGTGATTAGCAAAACCCTAATTCGTGTTCTTGAGATGAATAGTGAGGTTTGATCTTGATTTGGGTTTAAAATTTGTTAACCGCCAAGTTTAAATAACTAATTAATATTAGTTATAAACGGGTGTGAGTGGTTTAGTGATGTGGCAGGTTGGAGAGTTGTGATTGGTGGTTTTGAGTGAGTGGGGCACGTGGCAAGCTATGGTTGGTCTAGGTAAGTTTCATGTCTCCCATATTAAACCCCTATTCTTTCTTTGTGTTGTCTTTTGTGTTTCAAACAACCTTAAACGAATTTCCCTTTATAATGAAGTTTTGTTTTTCATACTTTGGCCACAAAAAGTTTTGCAAAGTATTTCAAAGGTTATTTCTTGTAATTTCATGATTCTTCAAGGGCGCTTTTTGACATATCTTCATTCTTCAAGGTCTTTACTTGTATCTTTGTCTTCATGGAGGACTAAAAGTGACAAGTCTTCAAATTTAAGGGACCATACTTGCCAATTCTTCAAACTTGAGGGTCCTTTTTGTAAATTTGACAAACTCTAGGGACTAAACTTGTAATTATGAATAAAAAAGGGTATAAAGTGTTAATTTTTAATAATGAAGTACCCTTCTTGTACAATCTTCAATTCTTCAAAGAACTTTCTTGGAAAATCAACTCTAGGGCCCGGTTCATTGTGCGGCTTCTTTTCCCGTGTTCATTTTTAGATTGATTCTTATGATCTTTTGTCATCTTCTCGATATCCGTACCTAAAATACACATTGAACAAACACAAGCATATATTTGGCACTTTTTATGATATTTTACCCATTTTAAGCCCGTTTTGGACGATGAGACTATGTATTAAAGCAGTCTCATCACTCTCCCATCCTAAACCATTGTCGTGCCCTCACGCAATGCTAGGATAAAGTATTATAGCACCTCCAAAATTCCTTTTTATGTACTTTTATTGAATCATAAACTTACCACACTACTACTACTTGCTACTACTTGCGTTTTAGACATAATGTATGATTTTCATCGCAAAATGGGAGGTTTAGGTTCATATAACAAGAACACGTGAATGCTTTGTTAGAAATAATTTCGTCGTCCTCGATTTTTACCCAATTCCATGCCAAGCGTGTAACGAGATTATTGTCATTATAAGTTAATAATGCTAACACTACTCATATGCCCTAATCACGTACTTAGACTCCCTTAATCCTATTTGGTATCTCTTATATTGTATTTTTGTCTTGAATTTTCACGAGGATACATTTTTTACTTATGCGGTGATAGAGATTTAGGTCCAAAAATAGAGTCATAACGGTGTAACCAAGACCATCTAATTAATAACCTCCCCTAATAGACAACGATGTCAAAAAATTAAGTCAACAAGAAGGATCGATAAACACGGTTTTATAATGGTTTTGAACATGAGACTTATTAACAAGACTTTTATACGCCCCATAACGGGTGAGCCTTATTATCATAGGTTTACCTCTATCTTTTGTTCAACTCCGCTATGGAGCTTTTATTATGACTCCGGTCTTGCCTTGCCTTTTGTTTAACCTCGCCATGAGGTGTTTATTATGGCCAAAGACGTATATCCTCATGCTAAAGCGATTTTTGGATCTTTAATACTTCAAAGATTAAGGCTTAATCACTTTCAATTTTCCATAGATTTTTCGGCCTTGTGAGCTTCGAATTTTTTCTTGATTTAGGTGAGCACTTGAAATCTTATTATTGGGCGAAACTTTTGATTATTCGGGTTGCCAATAATTCAAAACGTGACGCTGGTGATACCTTAATGTTTTCCCACTTTAATTACATGGAAGCTACTAGAAAATACTAGAAACCAACAATCAAGACTAAACCGCTAAGTCAATACTTATTAGCAAAGTATATATACAAGCGAAGAGAGAATAAGCAAACAACTAGAACACATGATGTTTTTGAAAGAATACGAGTACTCTACGTTTAGCATAGTAACTTATAATTAACGCTATCATTTCTCGTCCTCATTTAAGAGACTTAGCTTAATATAAGTTAAGGAATCGAAGCTAAGTGCTCAACACGCACGGTGGAGTCAAAAATTACTCTTATTCTCGCCATCGGAAAATCTACATTCGTGTCTTCAAACACTTATGAAACATGAGAAAAATTTTAAAATTTGGCCATTTTTAGCTTTATTTTGAAACAAAACGATAAACAAAAAGATAAACATTGAAAAGCGTGAGGGTTTGGGAA
The DNA here is from genome assembly GCA_025667525.1 of Glebionis coronaria. Lineage (NCBI taxonomy): Eukaryota > Viridiplantae > Streptophyta > Magnoliopsida > Asterales > Asteraceae > Glebionis > Glebionis coronaria. The sequence goes on from CM046880.1 coordinate 138,853,982, forward strand.
GGCAAATATGTATTCACCCCCATACTAAAGTTAAACATTGTCCTTAATGTTTCAAGTCTAAGGTTAGGATACCCCCATACTAGAGACGTAGTGAATGGTTAATCTAGCATGGAAAGGGTGGAACCATTAAATCAATAGCCGTTTATGAAGTGTGCTAGAAACCTAAGGTTAGAACATCAAAGGATAAATCACGTGGATATCGAGAAATTCTTCAAAGCAAACGATCGAGTGCTCACGTAAAACGAACACGAGAGGCTCCAATCGTGAAGATGATGACCTAATTAAACATATGTCACAAACAACCACGGAAACAACGAGTTGGAATGGCACAAATCCCCTCACGTAAGCTACATTAGAAAGCGATTATATGTACATGGATAAGCATGGGACTCCCCCACGAGGCACCTCGGTTTTGATTACCGATTCATGAGCTCGACTCGATCCCCTCAATACTAATTATCATTAGGGAAGGTGACTTGGTCGAGGTCGTTCTAAGAAGGAACTTCCCAACCAAAGTAGTGCTTCAACCTATGGCCATTCACCTAAAAGTTAGGACTATCATTTTGAGCTAGCTCGATGGTCCCATAAGGAAACACTTGGGTAATGGTGAATGGACCCGACCAATGGGATTTCAACTTGCCGGAAAATATTTAATCTCGAGTTAAAAAGCAACACTTGATCTCCAATGTTAAAAACCTAGTTTTTAATTTTAGAATCATGAAACATTTTGGTTTTCTCTTTGTAAATCAATGAATTTTCATAAGCAATGTCCCTTAATTCATCCAATTCATTCAATTTCATTTTTTGGTGTTTTCTCGCGGTCTCAATGTCATCATTACAATACTTTAGGGTCCAATAAGCTTTGTGTTCGAGTTCAATGGGCAAGTGGCACTTCTTCCCATACACAAGCTTGTAAGGAGTGCCCCCAATGGGCGTCTTATGAGCGGTACGAAAGGCCAATAAAGCATCGTCTAACTTACCCGACCAAGATTATCGGTTTTCCCCTATCGATCTCGCTAAGATCCTCTTCAAAGCTCGGTTTGAAACCTCAACTTGCCCACTCGTTTCTGGGTGATAAGTAGTAAGCCGATGTGTAACCCCATATTTCTTTAGAACCTTATCGAATTGGTCATTATAAAAGTGGGTTCCACGATCTCTTATGATTGCACGAGGGGTTCCAAACCGTGAGAACAATTGCTTCCAAAACTTGACTACCACACGAGTATCGTTTTTGGGCAAAGCCTTAGCTTCCACCCACTTGGATAGGTAGTCAACGACGACAAGGATGTACTTATTACCACGAGATGATGGGAACTGCCCCATAAAATCAATTCCCCAAACGTTAAAGATCTCACACACTTGGATGATATTTTTTGGCATTTCATCATTTTGTGAGGCTTTTCCTTGATGTTGGCATGAGTCACACGAGTTGACAAGTGCGTGTGTTTCTCGGTAAATAGTAGGCCAAAAGAAACCGGCATCAAAGACCTTCTTCGCCGTGATATTAGCACCATGGTGACCACCCGTTGGTCCCTCGTGACAAGCTCTAAGGATATTAGAAGCTTCGGTGCCAAACACATAACGTCGAATAATTTGATATGCACAAGTCCGAAATAGGTAAGGGTCGTTCCAAAAGTAGAACTTGACGTCACGAAAGAATTTTCGCTTTTGTTGAGCCGTCATACCCTTAATGTTGAAGTTGCCCGCATGGTAATTTGCGATGTCCACAAACCATGGGAAGGATGAGTCTTTCTTAAAATTTACTACACCAAGTGTCTCGAGAGGAAATGTTTCGTAGATTTCCTTGTTTTGGTACACATTTTGGTGAGGATCTTCCAATCTAGAGAGGTGATCGGCCGCAAGATTCTTGGCTCCTTTTTTGTTAAGGATTGTGACATCAAATTCTTGTAGGAGGAGAATCCAACGAAGCAATCTCGACTTTGCATCTTGCTTAGCCAAGAGGTACTTGATTGCCGAATGATACGTATACACGATGCTTTTGGTCAAGACGAGGTAAGGTCGGAATTTCTCAAATGCATACACCACAGCAAGGAATTCCTTTTTCGTTGTGGTATACTTAAGTTGAGTCTCGGTCATCGTCATGCTAGCATAGTGGATAGGAAATAAGTGCTTTTCATGACGTTGCCCTAAAACGGCCCCAATAGTGCAATCACTTGCATCACACATTAGCTCAAAGGGGAAGTTCCAATTGGGAGCAACAAGAATGGGAGCTTCAGTAAGTTTCCTCTTAAGGATTTCAAAGGCTCATACACAATCTTCGTTAAAGAAAAAAGGAGCATCTTTTCCAAGGAGGTGTGTAATGGGTCGAGATATCTTTGAAAAATCCTTGATGAATCGACAATAAAAGCTCACGTGGCCTAGGAAACTCCTAACTCCCTTAACGGTTTTGGGATGAGGTAATTTGGCGATGACGTCTATCATAGCTTTGTCTACCTCAATCCCCGCTTTCGAAACCTTGTGCCCTAAGACGATTCCTTCTTTAACCATAAAATGACATTTTTCCCAATTGATCACAAGGTTGGTTTCCTCACAACGTTTTAACATGTGTTTCAAATTTCCTAAGCACGAAGTGAACGAACTACCAAACACGGAAAAGTCATCCATAAAGACTTCCATCGTCTTCTCAATCATGTCATGAAAAATAGCCATCATACACCGTTGAAAAGTTCCCGGTGCATTGCAAAGTCCGAATGGCATTCTACGATAGGCAAACGTTCCATATGGACACGTAAACGTAGTTTTTTCTTGATCACGAGGATCGATGGGGATTTGAAAGTAACCGGGAAAACCATCTAAGAAGCAATAGAAATCGTTTCCTGCAAGACGCTCCAATATTTTATCCATGAAGGGCAAGGGAAAATGGTCTTTACGAGTGGCGTCATTTAACTTACGATAGTCAATACACACCCTCCAACCGGTCACGAGTCGAGTTGGAATTAACTCGTTGCCATTGTTAGGCACAACGGTCATTCCTCCCTTTTTAGGGACACAATGAATGGGACTAACCCAAGGGATATCGGAAATAGGGTAAATTATTCCCGCGTCAAGGAGTTTAAGGACTTCATTTTTGATGACATCGTGAATTTTGGGGTTCACCCTTCTTTGACATTGGATTGCGGGCTTGTAGTCTTCCTCCATAAAAATTTTGTGGGTACAAAATTTTGGGTCGATTCCCTTAATGTCGGATAATTTCAACGAAATTGCACCTTTGTGAGTCCTGAAGACATTGATAAGTGTGGTTTTTTCATCATCCGAAAGATCCTTCACAATAATAACTGGCAACTTATCGTCTCCTTCCAAGAATAGGTATTCAAGATGAGGAGGAAGATCTTTCAACTCGAGGATTGGTGGTTCCTCGATTGAACATTTGGGTTCGATACTCATTGTTGGGTCCAATTATTAAGTTGATAAGTCAAAACACAACAAAATAAGAAGACAAGGGCTAAAAAGTACAAGTTGCAAAAGAACAAGCCGTTGGAGTCTTTTTATTACTTTAGCTTTCTTTGTAAGCTATGTTTTCTAGTATATAAAGAAAACATAGACGTAGGTTTTTATATCATAATATTCAATCACAATGTAAACCTAAAGTGTGTGTCGCACTAGACGTGGGATTCAATGTATACACGTCTAGTGGATGTTTGTTATTAATATAATGAACATCCCAATTGTTTTAATTCGTGTTCTTTGTGCCTAAACACCTTGTTATGATCATTGTTCTTTTCCGCTATGTTATCATATGAATGATGATCAAACCTAGATATATGGTTCATAACCATTGAGCCCAACGATCAATAGGACTCATCAATTGGTATCAGAGCCTAAGGCTCTTGATATCTAGGTCCGACGAGGTGTTCGTGTATGGTGAAGAGAAGAAAAATTCGTATAGAGTTTTTCTGGACGTTTTTGTGTGCGCAGCAGTATTCAGAAGGTCATAACTTTTGATTGAACCGTTGGATCGTCACGAAATTTTATATGTGTATTCTACATACATAGATCTAAACATCCACCGGAGGGATTGTCGAGTTTTATCCCCAAGAAAAAGTTATTAAGCGTCAAAGTCAGCAGTGAGTGTATGCAGTTTTTGGTGAACAGCCGTATTCAAACCACGATTTCTCCTTCGTTAACCGTTGGATCATCGTGAAATTTAATCTGTAGGTTCTTGGCACATGTGTCTAGGATCCCACCGAACGGATCTTCGATCTGAGCTCCCATGAAGAATTTATTCGATGTCGAAGTTCGCTACAGAATGTGATTTTTCAAATTTCTAGTTTACATAAAATCATGAATTAGGGTTTCTCCCAAACCCTAGATCATTAAAAACATAGAAGATTCATGTTTGTGAAGTAAATCACATAAATATGACATGTTGGATCTAAAGGTTTTGTAATTCGTTTTAAGGTTGTTGACATGTTAGGGTTTGATCCAAAACCCTAAATCGAGGTTAAAGCAGAAGAATGAATCATGGTACTTAAGAATGACGTGTGAATTGTGGTCTGAATCTGATTGCACAAGCAAATGCAAGCAGGTATGATTTTTATTAAAGATTCGGTTATGATACGTGAATGACTGAAAGAAATTATACGCTGTGATTGAAAATCCCTGGTCTTTAGGGATTATTTTTTATCTCCTATATAATTGGGATGTGATTTGTTCTTGACGTAATTATGGAAGTCTATATTCTTGCGTTTATTGGAGATAAAGAAGGAAAGTGATTATTCTACATGTGGTGGCTGTGATATTCACATATACTGTATTTATCACGTAAAGTCAAAGAAAAAGGGTCTGATGTATCCAAAGAAGTTATATATGGACGTTTTATTGGTCAGATCAAGAATGCAAGTGAGATTTGTCATATGTTCACATGAACGTTTACTTCAAGAATGAGATTTATACATGGACGTATTATTGGACGTATACATGGCAAATATTCTGTTCACATAAATGTGAATTTGTGTTCACATGGTCATTAGTGGAAAATATATAATTTGATCATATATGAACGTGATTCATAGTTTGGTCAAATTATGCGCATATTAAAAGTGACGTAGAGCAAATTATACATGTGAATGTGATTCATAATATGGTCAAATTATACATGTTGTGGTTTACGTAGGGAAGTGGGGCCTTTTATGATTAAAGAAGGCACGTACTTATGTGTGATGTGAGCCACAGATTATTATTTGAACGAGACAGAAGTAGACGCTGACAAAGGTTAAGTCGACGCTGACAAAGAGGAATTTGACGCTGACAGAATAAGTCAACGCTGACAGGTTGACAGTGTTGTCCGAGATATGTGTTTCAAACGCTGATACGTGTTGTCCGATATCGGGTAATGAATGTGGATATTGGACAGTAAGGGTTCTCGGATAACAAACTGATTGCTGCTGTTAGAGAAAATGGGTACGTTTTAAGCACACAAAAAGGAGGATTACACACACAAAGGTACATGGAATCTCCGTTTAATATAGAATATCATAATGATATTAATGGCTCGGATATTTTTACAAGGAGTAAATGGTTTTTAAGTAAGTTAGCAATAATTCATGAAGACTTTGTTTAATATTCAAATATGTAATCGGGATAGCCTTGTGAAAGAGTTATTCGACTTCTAACTTTTACATATGAGGATATTGGTTCATTAAGACTTGTCATGAAGAGGTGTTAGCTTAAGGGGAAGAATTCTTATGGTAAGATTGATGATTGAAGAAGATTTTCGCGAGTTTGTGTTCTATCATATAATTGGTGACAACGGACTTGATAAAAAGATAGCAAAGGTATGGGATTTTTCTTAAGATGCTCTATGCTCATATTTGATAGAGAACTCTTTTTGTCAAGAGACTACTCATTATAGCCGTGAGTTTTTAAGTCTGCTCATTATAGCCGTGAGTTTTGGAGTCGCATGGATACAACAAGACATGGAACATAAGTTTGGGTTGTTTTACTTCTGCATCAAGACTACTTTATTTATTTTTCTTCAGGATCATTACATAGAGCTACTTTTGGAGAATCTACAAGATTGCATACTTTCACATATTCCCTATTGATGTGTCAAAAAGGGGAAGAATATGTGCTATACTTAAGGGGAAGCTTCTTGGAGATCATGTACTAAATACAAAGGATTCATGCTTAAGAAGAGTGTTTTGACATCATCAACTAGGGGAAGATTGTTGGGTCCAATTATTAAGTTGATAAGTCAAAACACAACAAAATAAGAAGACAAGGGCTAAAAAGTACAAGTTGCAAAAGAACAAGCCGTTGGAGTCTTTTTATTACTTTAGCTTTCTTTGTAAGCTATGTTTTCTAGTATATAAAGAAAACATAGACGTAGGTTTTTATATCATAATATTCAATCACAATGTAAACCTAAAGTGTGTGTCGCACTAGACGTGGGATTCAATGTATACACGTCTAGTGGATGTTTGTTATTAATATAATGAACATCCCAATTGTTTTAATTCGTGTTCTTTGTGCCTAAACACCTTGTTATGATCATTGTTCTTTTCCGCTATGTTATCATATGAATGATGATCAAACCTAGATATATGGTTCATAACCATTGAGCCCAACGATCAATAGGACTCATCACTCATAACCTCCACCGGCGGAGGAAATGGGAAATCGTCAAGAAAATCCTTGATAATCGAAAAGTCCTCATCATTGTCGAGGTGTTCGTTAGAAGTTCGAGGCACATCAAACTCTTCCAAAGTAAAACCACCTCCTTCAAATAGAGTGAAGGATGGTGTCAAGTTATCAAGAATAGGATCGAGCATAATGGGATTGCCACTATTTTCTTCATCACCAAAGCCTAAAAATTCTAGTGAAAATTCTTCGCAAACGACATCGATCATATCAATATAGTTTATGGCCACGATATTATAAACATGAGAAAGTTTGGAGTTTTGTGTTGCATTTATAACAAGTTCCTCGTCGTTGAAACGTAAGGTGATTTTCCTTGCATGCACATCAATCAACGCTCTCGACGTATCTAAAAACGACCGACCTAAAATAAGAGGAACTTGAGGATCCGTGGTAATATCGACTACGATAAAGTCTACCGGATAATAGAACTTTCCCACTTTCACAAAAACGTCTTCGGCCAATCCATATGCGGGAATTGTGGAATGATCGGCCATCTCGATAGACATTCTTGAAGGAGTAAGATTAGGAAGATTGAGCGACTTGAATATTGCAAGAGGCATCAAGTTAATACTAGCACCAAGATCGGCCAAGGCATAGCATTCTTACATATCTTGAATACCAATTGGTATTAAGAACTTACCGGGGTCACCAACTTTTTGAGGAATTCGGTTAAGATAAACCGATGAACAACTAGACAATTTTTACAATTTCTCGTTGTTGTTCAACATACTCTTAAAGTTGGCGGAAAAACGAGCATCATAATCAAAGCGTCAGCAAAACATATGTTGAAATGCATATCACGAAACATCTTAATAAAAAGCTCAAATTGGTAGTTGTCACACTATTGCAATTTCTCCTTACAAAGTCTCGATGGGTAAGGCAAGGGTGGTGTGGGTTGGGGCATAGGCATAGTGATATGGATTCGTATAAGCGGAAGCAAAATACCTAGGCAAAACCCTAGCGGCGATGACGCTTGGCCAACCAAGTCGTCTTTGACGGATTGTTAATTGCGGCCAACCGGATAATAACGTGAGAAGTATTCTTCAATAATATTTGTTTATTATTTCCTACCCAACCAAAGAGATTACAATGTCTTTAAATAAGAAACGAACCAACGACAAAAAGAAATAGATAAAACGTAATCTCAACAAAATATAAAAGATATGGAAGGAAATAAACTATCTCTTATTTTGGTTGGAGTGGGTCACAAAAGTTGGGTCGGTCCTAGCCACTTTGGACGCCTGTTTGTTGCAAGCTCGGCGGGTCTTCATCTGGTAGGGTTGGATCATTATTATCCTCCCCCTCTAAAAAACGACCCGACCCCGAGTCACCTTCGAACTCACCATCAGTCATGTAAGGCCTTAAATCTGCGACATTAAAGGTAGTGGATACCCCATAATGCCCTGGCAAGTCAATCTTGTACGCATTATCATTAATCCTCTTGAGCACACAAACGGGCCATCAGCCCGTGGATGTAGCTTCCCAAAACGGCCTTGGGGGAAACGTTCACGACGCAAAAGAAATCCACACAAGGTCACCTTCGTGAAATACTACACATTTGTGATGCTTGTTTGTGCGGGCTTGATATTGCAAATTGTGCTTTGTAATTTGGTCACGCACCTGTTCATGTAGCAATTTAATTTGGGCAGCTTGTGCATCACCATCAGCGCTGAACGAGTAGATGTTGATCCCAAACTTAGATCGATCTAGCTTTATGTATACGAGATTAGATCAAGTAATACACTTTGAGAAACCTTTGTATATGCTTATGAATCTAAGTGTTATGCGGAATTTAACACTTAAACAAGAACACACAATGATATAAACAAACTTTCACTTTGATTAATGATATCAAACTTGCTTACAATGAAAGTAGTTTACGAATGAAAACTTATATGAAACATTAACCTAAAGGTCTTCTTTTATAGACATAAGAAGCCTTGTACAATAATCTACGTATCAGCTATTCTAGGTAAAGATAAATATAGAAAATACATTGTTGTTCCTATCTTTACTAGAAGTAATCTAGAATACAATAAACGCGTAGAGTATATCTTCCCATCAGTGCTTGTCTTCAATGTGTCAACGCTTGACTTTATCTTGTCAACGCTTGAGCTGTCAGCGCTTGTATTGTTCTTGTCAACGCTTGTTTTACTCTTGTCAGCGCTCAAGTGATCTGGCCTTAATTTATTCCCAACAATCCTCCCCTAAACTTGATATCCACTCTTATGATCAAGTTTCTGAATAAGCATTAAGGACTAGGATGAATCTTACAAACCTTCTCATATTGGTAATGAATAAATCTGATCAAGTCTTTTGCCACGTCACTTGAATAATCTATTTCCAGCTGAGTGTCCTTCATCTTCTCTAAAATAGCCTTGGATATGAAATACTGACCATCCACAAGTAGATACTCAGCAAACTTTGTAGAACTCAAATGGTAAACACCAGCAGCTGAATATAATCTCCATTGAAGACCACTGAGGTCATCTTCAAGATCCTTCCAAATAGCAGGATCCTCATCTCTTGGTCCACACATTCTTTTGAATGTGGACCACAGTTTTATTCCATTAGCTGAAGTTGGTGCTTCAGCCTCATACTTGGTCTGTAGCAACCTCCATAGATCAACCAAGTCTTCTCTATCACAACTTGCAAACAAAGATATGAGAGTGGTAAAAGTGTGTACCTCTTTACCATATCTGCCAATCTTCCAAAACCCACATTCATCTTCTTCATAGCTCACAATTGGGTTTCTGGAATCTAATGGTAACACTTGCACCATATTTGAAGCTTCTAATGGTGAGAGCTTGAGGCTCTTTCTTATAACAGCTTCACTTGGATATAGTGGATCCATATCTTTGGGAAACTCAAGAGAAATTCCCTTCTTCACTGGTCTGGGAACAAACATAGCTTTCTTGAGCTCCATTTCTTCTGCAAGTTCTTCCTTTCTTTCATCAGAAAGAAGTCTGAGAGTGTTTGCTTCCTGCACTCTCACCCAAATGGGATAAGCCTTGCATTCCAACTCATCAAATGTCAATGCCCTCAACTTCTGGTAAATCCATCTAACTCCATGACATCTGAGCAACATGCAGTATAGCTCCCTTCTATCCCTTTTCAACTCTGAGAGAATATTGCTTGCCTTGTGTTTCAAAATTACCTGGAAATCCTTCTGAACTCTAAGAAGAATCTCCAAACCCCATATTTGATCTGAAATGGTCAAGTCTGGATTCTCCATACATCTTTCTTCCCAAGCATTATACATTTGAACCACCTCTGGCATGTCAAAGTCAACCTGCAATTTCAACTCTCTCAACTTCTCCTCAGCCAACTCATCTCCATACTCAAGTCTTTCTGGTTCTATAATCATCACACTTGAGTCTGAGCTAGCTCCATCACTTCCTTCTTCTGAATTCACAACAAATGGTGACTCTTTCACCTCCTTTTTATCTTGTTCCATGATTTGTGCAGCCAATCTTCTATCAAATTCAACTTGAGCTGCATTCTTTGGAACACTCTCTTCTACCATAATTCCCTTACCCTTGTCTGATGGTGCAATTGTTGGTAAGGTAGATGGTGATACCTGTGCAGAAATCTCCTTGATGATGGATGATGACTGGGATACATCACCCTCTTGTGCAGGTCTGTCAACGCCCAATTTTGTTCTATCAGCGCCCAAAATATTTCTATCAGCGTCCAAATTCTCCTTGTCAACACCCAAATATCCTGCCTCAGCGCCTTTTGTAACTTCTTCCAACATGGCTGTAAATGATAAATTCAAGTTGGTAGGAGAAACTAAGGACGTATCAAAACCTGTTTGTTTCTTCAAAGTTGTAAGGGCCTCAGCAACATCCAAGGATTGACCATCATGGCTGCCCTTATCACTCAGATTTATTGGATCTTCCTCCCCTTTGGAAGATTCCTCCATACCCCTCCTTGCACTAGCACTCTCCAAAACAACAATCCTCTCCCTCAATTGCTTGAGTTCAAGGCCTTGTGAGCTGACAACTTGTACTAAGTCTGCATTTTGCTTTTGTAAGCTCATGCAGACTGCCGTCAATACCATAAGAGTCATTGGTTCCAGTCTGCCCTCTTCTAAAATGGGGATTTGACCTCCCAAGTCAGATTCATTGGGCAAGGATGAGGACTTAATGATGGTGGGACTGCCTTGGCCAGCTTCTAAGCCAGAACCAATAGTCCCAGCCTCATCCAGGGCACCAGCCACACTTGTGGTGGTGGTTCTCTCTGCTACATGGCTAGGACCACAGGAGGAGAACACTCCAGTAGTCCTTTGGCGTTTCATCAACCTATATTCAGGGGTGTGGAAGATGGTGTGGAAGAATGGGTGGATGTGGGTTGGTTAAGGGGTGTTTGGGTTTGTGAAGGTTGTGTGTCAACGTTGGAAATAGACACATCAACGCCAACATTTAATGTGTCAGTGTTGAAGGGATCTTGGTCAAGTTGCATATGTTCAGGTGAAGGTAATTCTTCAGGTATTGGGTCAATTTGTGGTTGGGGTCAATTTGGGGTTGAGGGTCTGGTTGGGGTTGTGTTGCTGCAATAACAGCAAGCATAGCTTGGGTTAAGGGTAGGTCACGATGGGGTGGTGAGTTCATCTTCATAAAAATAGCTTTCTTTTGCTCAAGGATCTTATAAAAATCATTATGATCCTTTGTGCAGTATCCTTGGACATCAAAAACCATTTGTAAAAAACGGGGATAAGCTAAAGTCATTTTGTTCCCCTTATTTTTACACATGCCCTCAAAAATCATTTTAGAATAATTAAATTTTTGCCCAGTTGTAATACACACAATAGCACTGGCAATAGATCTATTGATCTCATTGTGTGTAGTGCATTTGGGACTCAAACATTGAAGGAGGACATGGATGAGGTACTTCCAGGCTGGGGGAAATTCCTGCTTATGATACTTGTTTAAGGTACCTTCATTAGGAAAAGGATATCCCAAAGCCCTAAGCCCTTGTTCTATTTCATTAATGGGAAGGGTGACTATACCATCAGCATCATCAAGATGCAAGGCTTGGCGTACCAAAGCCTCAGTAACCATCCAAGGTCTCCCAAGAACAATAGAAGTCAATGTAGTCACTCTATTAACCGTTGAGGAACTAACAGTGTTCCAAAACTGTTTAATATGTGTGACTAGAATGAGTGGTGCATGAGAAAGAGAATACCTTAAGGGGATGCGTTCAAATACGCCACCATTTGTGTGTATTGGGGAAACAGAGTATCATCAAAGATAGGTGTGTAAACACCCATCCTTTTTACCACTTAATTACAATAATAACCGGACCAAAACGTGTATTTTATGTCTTTTATGTCGGAATTATGCATGGTTTGTGTTTTGTTGTGATTTAGGACGAATAGGTGAAAAGTGGAGAAAACACGGGCATTCACGGGCATTTACGGGCTTTTATTGAAGAAAAAGACGAAAGACGAAGTCAAGAAGTCAAGAGTGCAAAAAGAACGGAAGTCTAAGACCAATTCTGAAGATTTATCGAAGAAAAAGTCAAAAGACGGAAGTTTATCAAAAACCGAGGAACTCAAGTCTTATTTATCGAAGAATTAAAAGACGAGTCCAAAGAAATCCCGAGCCAAAAGTCATCAAAGTCCAAGATTAACAAAGAGATTAAGAAGGAAGGACTTGATGGCGCAATTAAGAAGAAAGGAAGGAGGGGAGGAAGCTTCCTCTAACCACCCTCCTAATCTCCTATAAATACACCCCATTTTCATTCATTTGTTTTTGTTGACTAATCGTGACAATTAGTTCTTCCACCTTTACTTTTATGCACCTTTATTTACTTGCACCTTTAATTACATGTCTTGCACCTTATTTACCATTTAATTTCAAGTAAGTGTTTCTTTTAATTCTCGCACCTTTACTTTAAATTGTTGATCTCATTCTTCCTTTCTTTAATCTTTGATTTATATGTTTTTTGTCTTGTTTATTTGTTTAAAGATTTCATTTTTATGCTTTTGATTGTTTTAAATCATTTATTTTCATAGCTTATTTTGTTTATTTTCAAGTTTTTAAAGTTTTTACAAAAGTTATTTTCGTTTTAAAAGTGGTTTTTCGTAAAGTTTATTCATTTCTTGTGTTAAAAGTTGTTAAATTTCAGCCCAGTAGCTTATTTTCATACGGTTTACCTTAGGATTTCGTCTAGTGCTTATTAGAATCATAGCTTATTGTTCTAGCTTATTTTTCATCCATTTCACTGTATTCCGATTGGGATAGATCGGAAAAGGGTTTATATATTCCGACCATAGCTACATTGCTTGGTCGGAAAAGGGTTTCAGTATTCCGATTGGTGGCTTGGTATTCCGATCAGGGGAGGTTAGGGTATTCCGATCAGGTAAGAGTGACAACTTTCCGATTGGTGCTCCTTTCCACATTCCGATTGAGGTGTTTATTTGGACATTCCGATTAGGTAAGGTGACATATTCCGATCAGTGGGGTTCCGACCAACATTCCGACCAGGTCTTTCCATATTCCGATCAAGAGGTAAGTTTATATTCCGATCGAGGTGTTGTTTGATATTCCGATCATGGGTTCCGATCAACATTCCGACAATATCTCTTCCATATTCCGATCAGAGGTTAGTTGATATTCCGATCAAGGTTTGTCTGGATATTCCGATCTGGGGTAAGTGACATATTCTGATTGGTTTTCCGATCAATATTCCGATTTGGGTGTAAGCTAACATTTCGATCAAGGTAAGATCGGAATATATTCCGACAATTAGTTTATTTTTCATGTTTTGACTCGTTTAATTTTTACATTCTCATTTTAATACTTTGTCAATTTTAATTCCGCCACGCTTTAAATTTTAGTCATTTAATTAATTTTACTTTCCGTCACGTTTTTAAATATTGCACACTTTCTTTTAATTAGACTTAGATTTATTTCAACGCCATTTTATTATAACGCCATTTAATTTTAATTGTTTTGCACATTTTCATATACTACAACGACAACACTTTTGATTCACCAAAATAAAACTGAGTCACATAGAGAACCTAGATCAATTCGAAGAGATTGGTACAACGACAAATTTTAACCTGAGTAAAATCGAGTTATTAAATGGCGCCGCTGCCGGCTCTTTTCGTAAAGATTAACGGTTTTCTGTGAGAGACGCGTTGCTTTTTGTGATCCGTTCACTTGTGAGCGTTATTTTTTGCATCAAAATTCAAAAAAAATCATAAAAATTAAAAATCCATAAAAATCCATAAAAAATAAAATTTTCAAAAATCTAAAAAGATTTTATCTTTATTGTGTATATATATTGTCTTTGTGTTTGGTTTCTTTTTTCTTTTGCATTTTCAGGTGTATGCGTACTAGATCTTCTAATTATCAAGAGCCCGAGACTCAAGAAGATTTAGCTATGTCAGGTGTAAACAACAATATTCCACCGCACCTTAATAATAACAACAATGTTCTTCCACAGCCCGATCTTCGGACCATGGAGGAGCTTTGTCAACCTACAATGTTTGGACGAGGAGGACCGATTGCGCCGATGCAAATCAACGCTCCTGAGTTTTCGTTAAAGCACCACATGATTCAGCAAGTGCAAACTAACCCATTCCGTGGATTGCCTGATGATGATGCCAACAAACACCTCGACAAGTTCATTACAATCACCCAAAGCATGAAGTTGGCTGGGGCCACAATGGATGAACTTCGCCTACAACTCTTTCCACATACTTTATTACATCATGCCGAGAAATGGTTTGATCGTATCCCGAAGAATTCTATTCATACTTGGGATGACATGACTCAACGCTTTTTGTCGCGCTACTTTCCACCATCCATGGTCACGAGCCTTCGCAATCAAATCAGCGGTTTCATGCAAGATCCTGATGAATCTCTTTTTGATGCTTGGGAGAGATATAATGTCTTGATCGATAGATGTCCAAACCACAACATGCTACCCAGGACCTTAATTGATACTTTCTACAACGGTTTGACTTTTCGAGATCGTGATACGATCAATGCAGCCGCCGGTGGCACATTCATGAAAAGGAGACCCGAGGAGTGTAGAGAGTTAATTGAGAACATGACTACTCACCACAAAAACTGGGATTCCTCTGCTTCTTCAAGGAACAATCCGAGAGTCAATGTTTCCTCCACTTCAGCAAACCCTGATATGACCGAACTCACCCGTGTGCTGACTGAAATGAGCAGAAGTATGCAACTCTTGGCTTCAAACCAACAACAACAACATGTTAAAGCTGTTGCTACTCCTTGTGAAACATGCGGCGGTCCACACCCATACACCGATTGTCCTTCGACACAAGGAAATCCGGAAAATGTGTATGCAGCTTATGGTAATTATTCACCGGAAAATTACCAAGCTCGACCTCAAGGGGATAGAAATTTGCTGAGCTACCGGTCAAACAATTACCTTTCACCCGGTTTTTCTCCTCAAAACCAAAACTCCACCAACAACTACACTAGAAGCAACCAAATCCCACCAAGAGCTTCTAATCCTTATCACCCACCCGCTCAACAACTCCCACCCATTAACCCCGATGTTAACACCATCATGAGAACCCACGGTGAGCAAATCAAGAACCTGCAGAGCCAAATTATCAATCTGAAAGGAGATATTACCAAGCAAGGAAATGAGATTAGATCCGAACTTCGAGATAATCTTCAATCCTCCATCAGCACTCAAACGAATGATATAAAGAATATGTTGGCTAGTTTCTTGCCCCCTGCTCAACCTTCTACTTCGAGTTCTCTACCTTCAAACACCGTCACTAATCCGCGAGCCAATGTGAGTGCTATTACTACCCGTAGTGGAGTCACCATAGTAGGACCACCAATCCCACCACCATCACCTACACCTCCTCCACCACCATTTATCCCTACTCCTCCTACCCCTAGTATTAGTGCACCATTACCGTCTCCGCCTCGACGTGATGAAGTTCCCACGAATGACCCTTCAACATCTCAACCTTTACCTACACCTACACCTTCACCACCCAAACCCAATATCCCTTATCCTTCTCGTTTAGGCAAGACCAAAATGCTAACCAAGGATGACTCCGAAGTGACACGCTATGTGAAGATGATTTCTCAAATGAACTTCAACATTAGCTTTCTTGAAGCACTTGTCCACATGCCCAAATTTGTTAAAGCATTTAAGGAATTGATTAACAAGAAGGAGAAGCTGATTGAACTCGCCAACACACGATTAAATGAAAACTGCTCTGCAGTTATTCTTAAAGAACTTCCGGAAAAACTTGGAGATCCCGGTCGTTTTGTGTTGCCTTGCGTGTTCAACAAAACTGAAGAATTTACTGCCCTTGCTGATCTCGGGGCTAGTATTAATTTAATGCCATTGAGTGTTTGGAAAACACTATCATTGCCCGACCTCACTCCAACAAAGATTTCTCTTAAACTTGCTAATCGCACTCTCGCTTACCCCGTTGGTATTCCCGAAGATGTGTTCATCAAAGTTGGCACATTTACTTTCCCGGTCGATTTTGTCGTTGTTGATTATGAAATGGACCCTCGTATTCCTTTAATACTTGGTCGGCCATTCTTGAGAACCGGACGAGCTTTAGTGGATGTTGCCGAAGGTGAGTTAATCTTAAGAGTCGGGAATGATTCACAAAATTTTAAAATGGGAAAGCTTACAGGCAAATCCTTTGGAGGCCGAGAATCAGTGAATATGATTAATGTACATGATGACTTTGTTGTCTACAACAATCCTCTATTCGATTCTTACATCGATAATCCACTTTTTCATGATGATGTGGATGATTCTCGCCCCACTTTGGACGCTTCTCCCATTTATGATTCTACACCGGTCTTTGATGCTTATGATGATGATGATTCTATCTCAGATTCGGATGATTATGATGACCTTACTTCTGAGTATCCCGAGCTGCCCACGTATGATGATTTCGATGATGCTGATACTCTTTCGAGCGATTCTGCACACGATGAAGATCCTCCGCCATCACTCGATCCTACTTTGGACGATTACTCATTTGAGGAAGACTTCTCTATGTTTCTCAACACTTACTTCCCTCATGAGAGTGATGCACCTCCTTTGGACTTTGAAGATTATCGTCTTGATCCTACTTTGGATTTGAAGCACATTCTTTCTAAGGAGAAGAAACCGGTCGACACCAATATCTGCAGCACGTATGAGTTAACACCTCTTTGTCCCCCTTCTGAGGACGAGGTTGTGCTTCTTCGCGGATCTTCTTCAAACTCTGCTGAGCCTGAGTGTTATTTTCCCTTAAAGGAAAAGGTGTTCGACCTCGGTATTGAAATCTTTAAGCCATCTCAGTATCCACCAGATGAAATAAAAGGAAAAATCTTTGGAATTATTGAAGACATGCTTGCACCACTTCACCCTTGCTTCCACCGTGCACCATCACTGCTTAAGGGAACCTTGCCTACTCTTCTTTGGCTTGCCTTGTTCGCCTTAAGCTTATGCTTATTGATGGATGAAAACTATGTCTTTGATCCTGGTGGATATGTTTCATGCTTCCTCCGTTGATAATCAAGGTCGAGTCAGGCTAATGACTCGGTTAACAAAAATCAAAGAGCTTCTTGGGAGGCAACCCATGCATCTATCTTTTCGCTTTCTTTATCATAAGTGTAGGGGAGACCCGTTGGTGATTGCTCTCTCCTCTCTTCTACTAATCAGGGATTCGAGCTTCAATGATCCACTCTTGATGATTCTTGACGACCCGTGATTCCGTGTTCTACTTCTTCCCGGTTCTATCCTAAACTCTTTTCGATTCACTATTTTATATTTTCTCAATATTAAAATATGAATCTCTTTAGTTGTCTTTTCCTTAACGAGATTTGAACAACGTGCACAATGTCCTAAGTGTAGGGGAGTTTACTCCCACACGCTTAAACATTGAGGACAATGTTTATATTAAGTGTAGGGGGGACTTCTATCGAAGTTAAGTGGCCTTTTCCTTGTATTTGTCCTCATTTTAACCGGAAAATCAATTTTTCGACATTTTTCAAATTTTTTTATCTATTTTGGCCTATTAGTTTTTCCTTTTGTATAGTTATTTTCTTTCTTTATTAGAATAATCTTTAATAAAGTGGTTTTAATTTTCAAACGTTGTGAATCTTTTGACTGAACCCGGGTTTACTTATCT
Source organism: Glebionis coronaria (assembly GCA_025667525.1). NCBI lineage: Eukaryota > Viridiplantae > Streptophyta > Magnoliopsida > Asterales > Asteraceae > Glebionis > Glebionis coronaria. The sequence goes on from CM046880.1 coordinate 138,871,791, forward strand.
AAGTTACTCTAGCTAGTATCCTTAACGTGTTTAAGTCAAGTTTTGCTAGGCTTTTATATAGGGAGCTATAAAACGCGAAAGTCTTAACTCTCACGGGTTAAGAACAAGCACTTTTCGCATGTTCCTATAACTGATCCTAGAGAGTCGTTTATCAAGGGAACTTTAAAACGCGATTTCTAAACTTGAAAAAGCCTAAGAATTTGCAAGATCCTATAGGCGACTCGAAAACCCAAAACTGTGATTTAATAGGCTAAGCATCCACGAGTCTCATTCCTTGAGATTTTAAACTGTGGAGAACGAGAGATGATAGAGCCAATTATAAGTTCGGTATTCTTTCGTGAATTTATGTGAGTTAATTATAAGCCTATTCTCCAATCGCTTGCTAATAATTTATCTGCTAATGAATAAAGTTGTACGATTTGAAAAGTTACTTAGCTTCTAGCCCAAGATCGTTTAAAAGTTGCTCGATATGGATTAGAGTTCATAGCCAAGGCATAACTTATTGAAGCGGGATGCGAAGATTGGCGAGTCCAAAAAGGCCCTAACAAGGCATGAGGGCTATATTTTGTTTCTAAAAATCCAAAGTGATGTGAAGAATCATTTATCAAAAATCAATATGAAGGATCGAGACACACGACGAAAAGCAAAAACTCCCCAAAAGTCATGGAGAAGTGTATCCGAAAAGACCCTAACAAGGTATGAGGATAAATAGATCCAAGTCATAAAAGGAGGCGGATCGTTGTATATCAAAGTCCAAAATAAAGATTGGAGAAAAATGAAGAAGTCGTGGTCCAGGTATGAATCTCTCAAAACTTCAAGTGAAGAAATTCTATTATGAAGAGAAGACCATAATTTCATGAACGTCTCTTAAGGTTTGAAGTATGAAGTCGCTGCCAAATATCGGTCCGAGAAAGGTCTCAAATCGCGAAGCGAGTTATGCCAAGATATGAACTTTATGAGGTCCCGAGAAGGAGTTTTAAAAGATTTTGTCCATTAGCTAACTATTGATTAAATCGTTCACTTTATTTTCAGACTAAATAACTATCGAAATAAGTCAAACAATACATCCTCGAGATCATTCAAGACAAATAATAAAATATAAGAGATACCCATAGGAATAAGGGAGTCTAAGTGAATAATTGGCCCACATGAGTTCGTGTTAGTTTACTAACTTATAATAACAATGATCTCGTTTTTAAGCTTGGTTTGGAGAAAGTGAGAAGTTGAGGATGATGATTATTCATGACATTTCAAAAACCTAAGGTATGTTTTTGATTTCTTTACTTTGAATATTCATAGATTTCTATCTTTTTAATAAAGGCCAACGTGGATTGATTATGATGAAAAATATAAACGTGCTTTGTAACTAATGCATTGCATGAGGACATTGCAATGGTCAAGTGTAGGGGATTTGATAGGTGTGTAAACACCCATCCTTTTTACCACTTAATTACAATAATAACCGGACCAAAACGTGTATTTTATGTCTTTTATGTTGGAATTATGCGTGGTTTGTATTTTTGTTGTGATTTAGGACGAAAAGGTGAAAAGTGGAGAAAACACGGGCATTCACGGGCATTTACGGGCTTTTATTGAAGAAAAAGACGAAAGACGAAGTCAAGAAGTCAAGAGTGCAAAAAGAACGGAAGTCTAAGACCAATTCTGAAGATTTATCGAAGAAAAAGTCAAAAGACGGAAGTTTATCAAAAACCGAGGAACTCAAGTCTTATTTATCGAAGAATTAAAAGACGAGTCCAAAGAAATCCCGAGCCAAAAGTCATCAAAGTCCAAGATTAACAAAGAGATTAAGAAGGAAGGACTTGATGGCGCAATTAAGAAGAAAAGAAGGAGGGGAGGAAGCTTCCTCTAACCACCCTCCTAATCTCCTATAAATACACCCCATTTTCATTCATTTGTTTTTGTTGACTAATCGTGACAATTAGTTCTTCCACCTTTACTTTTATGCACCTTTATTTACTTGCACCTTTAATTACATGTCTTGCACCTTATTTACCATTTAATTTCAAGTAAGTGATTCTTTTAATTCTCGCACCTTTACATTAAATTGTTGATCTCATTCTTCCTTTCTTTAATCTTTGATTTATATGTTTTTTGTCTTGTTTATTTGTTTAAAGATTTCATTTTTATGCTTTTGATTGTTTTAAATCATTTATTTTCATAGCTTATTTTGTTTAATTTCAAGTTTTTAAAGATTTTACAAAAGTTATTTTCGTTTTAAAAGTGGTTTTTCGTAAATATTATTCATTTCTTGTGTTAAAAGTTGTTAAATTTCAGTCCAGTAGCTTATTTTCATACGTTTTTCCTTAGGATTTCGTCTAGTGCTTATTAGAATCATAGCTTATTTTTCTAGCTTATCTCCATTTTCCTTTACTGTATTCCGATTGGGGTAGATTGGAAAAGGGTTTGTATATTCCGACCATAGCTACATTGCTTGGTCGGAAAAGGGTTTCAACTTTCCGATTTGGGAGACTTTGGTATTCCGATCAGGATAAGGTAAGTGGTATTCCGATCAGGTAAGTGACAGATATTCCGATTGGTGCTTTTTCCCTTATTCCGATCGAGGTGTTGTTTGATATTCCGATCACGGGTTCCGATCAGCATTCCGACCATATCTCTTCCATATTCCGATCAGAGGTTAGTTGATATTCCGATCAAGGTTTGTCTGGATATTCCGATCTGGGGTAAGTGACATATTCCGATTGGTTTTCCGATCAATATTCCGATTTGGGTGTAAGCTAACATTCCGATCAAGGTAAGATCGGAATATATTCCGACAATTAGTTTATTTTTCATGTTTTGACTCGTTTAATTTTTACATTCTCATTTTAATACTTTGTCAATTTTAATTCCGCCACGCTTTAATTTTTAGTCATTTAATTAATTTTACTTTCCGTCACGTTTTTAAATATTGCACACTTTCTTTTAATTAGACTTAGATTTATTTCAACGCCATTTTATTATAACGCCATTTAATTTTAATTGTTTTGCACATTTTCATATACTACAACGACAACACTTTTGATTCACCAAAATAAAACTGAGTCACATAGAGAACCTAGATCAATTCGAAGAGATTGGTACAACGATAAATTTTAACCTGAGTAAAATCGAGTTATTAATCAGCTTCAAGATACGCGATCATATTATGTTGACTTCTGAACCCCAATTCCAAATCTGATGGTCTAAACTTTGGTGCCATTGTTGAAAGCTGTTAAATTTAAGTGATGAAGATGAAGTTGATAAGAGAAAAGTGTGTTAGACAAGAATTATAGATACCCTGTTTAAAAATAGGAGCCAAATTTATAGGAGAAGAAAATGCATGTGATAGGCCCAAAAATAGGCAAGTATTTTCAAAAAGTAATCATGAAAATATTGAAAAATTATAAGTTTATCTCATGCATTAAATGAAAAGTAACAACTCCCAAAATTACGGCCTAAAAATATGTCAAAAAGTAACAACTGGGTAGGTCCCATTGAGTGTCAACGGTCAAAAATAACCTATCAACGCCCAACGGCTATAATCTTGTCAACGTTTGCCTATAGCCATGTCAGCGTCTAAATTGGTCACAACAACGCTTGGAAAATTCTTGTCAGCGTCCAAAAAATAAAAATGTTTAAAAATGAAAAATGACCTTAACAAAGTAATTTATCCTAGAGAAGATAACCAAAAAGCTGATAATTATTATAGGGCGGCAAGCACTGTCCAGTTATGCACACTTGCTTAAGCAAGATAGACATAACAGTCCTCTAGTGTCCCTTGCTAACCAAAACTCTTAACAACCAAGTTACCTTACAAAATTACTTGTTACTCCTAGGTGAATCCCATAACAAAATTATTCCCAAGTCTCCCAACAGACCACAACCAATTCTAGGCCAAAAATGTCTTGGCAGCATGCATAGTATATCAACTTTGCATGCTACAGTGCCTCATGATTTAATAAAACTAACTCATACTCACCTGTGGACACAATCTAGAATTGTGATAAGAGTATCATATGGATACCCAAACATCCTAAAGGTTCCTAAAACCTCCCCTTAAACTATGATACATAAGTTTGCTAAAATCATGCATGAACATAAAAATTTATGTCAAGATAGGAATTAAAAATTCCAACCATCATCCATAAATAAAAACTTGTCCAAATGCTTCTCCATTGATCCATAAGCAACTCTGTATCCAATGATATACTGCTAACACCATCTGCACATTTAGATTGAAAACCACAAAACTAACATTGTTGCTGACAACGCCCCGATAACACATGACAGCGTTGAGGGAAGCTTTGTCAGCGTTAGACAATTATATTGCTGACAACATTACAAAAACACTTATCAGCGTTCAAGCAACCTTTTTCAGTGTTAGAAAAATAAAGTGGAAAATCTAAATCATCAATAAGACCAATAACAATGCATCATCCTGTACATACTTTTACAAAAAGACTCCAAAACACATATCATGTGAGATTGACCATTCCAATACTTGTTACCAAGTATTGAAACCTCCCAGCATCAAAAGGTTTAGTTAATAAATCTGACACATTTTCCTCAGTGTCAACCCTATCTGGTTGTATTAAACCTTTCTCAAAGCAATCTCTAATAAAATGGTGTCGAATTTCTATGTGTTTAGTTTTAGAATGATGTACAGGATTCTTAATGATGCATAAATTGCTGTTATTGTCAACAAATATCTTGGTATGCATGAAATTATACCCATAGTCCAACAGCTGGTTCTGAATCCACAAAACTTGTCCACAACAAGCAGCTGCAGCAACATACTCTGCTTCAGTTGTAGAATTAGCCACCACTGTTTGTTTCTTGCATTGCCAAGATATCAACCTGCTCCCAAGAAATTGACATCCACCAGTTGTGGATTTCCTATCAAGTTTATAACCTCCATAATCACTATCTGAATATGCAATCAGCTCCAATGGTGAATCCTTTGGGTACCACAAACCAAGACCAAGATAGCATCTTAGGTACCTAAATATCCTCTTCACAGCATAAAGGTGACATTCTTTGGGAGTCACTTGATGGCGTGCACAAGCACACACAGCAAACATGATGTCAGGTCTGGAGGCAGTAAGATACATCAAGGATCCAATCATGGATCTATAGTGCCTGACATCAACATCTTTCCCATCTCTAATCTTTCCCTAAGGGTGTTCTCTATCTATAGGAGTAGTAGCCCTCTTTTCATGTGGAGAGAAGCCAAACTTCTTCAAGATCTCAGCCACATATTTATCCTGGGAGATGAAGATACCATCTTCTTTCTGCTGAACTTGTAAACCAAGAAAGAAGTTCATCTCCCCCATATCACTCATCTTGAATTTGTCTGTCATAAGCTTGGAGAAATCCTCACTCATCTTTGGATCAGTAGACCCAAAAATGATATCATCAACATAGACCTGGACAAGCAACACATCCTTGCCTTTCTTCTTTGTAAAAAGTGTCTGATCTATGGTGCCCCTCTTGAATCCATTGTCCACCAAATAGGTAGACAAAGTACCATACCATGCTCTAGGGGCTTGATGAAGGCCATACATAGCCGTTTTGACTCTATACACTTTATCTGGATTCTCTGGATCCTCAAAACCAGGAGGTTGCATCACATATACCTCCTCAACAATAGTTCCATAGAGGAAGGCACTCTTGACATCCATTTGATAGACAGTGAAGCCCATGCAGGATGCATAGGCTAGAAAAATCCTTATAGCTTCAATCCTTGCATTTGGTGCAAAGAATTCCTCATAGTCTATCCCCTCCTCTTGTGTATATCCCTGAGCCACTAACCTTGCCTTGTTTCTGACCACAATGACTCTTTCATCTCTTTTGTTCCTTAGAACCCATCTTGTCCCTATAGGTCTGACATATCTGGGACAATCAACCAGCTCCCAAACATCCTGAATTGCAAATTGGTGAAGCTCATCCTGCATTGCTTCCACCCAACTTGGTTCTTTGAGAGAATCAAATATTTTCTTGGGTTCCTGTTGTGACAGAAAACAGGCAAACAAACATGCTTGCACAAGAGGGGTATCAACCTTCTTGTGTATATTGGCAATAAACCCACCAAGACCTTGATGAGATCTTCTAGTCTGAACTGGAGTCATAATATCACCAATGATTTGGGAAGTGGGGTGATTCTTCATTGTGGAAGTGAGAACCCCTCCTTCAAAAAGTCTGGTGTCCTCAACCTCATGCTCCATGTTGCCAATATCTTCTTCATCAGACTCTCTTTCATCAACATGAGGATGAACCTCTTCATATATATTGGAAGGTTCACCTTGTTAAAAAATGGAAGAGAAAAGATGTGCAGAATTGTTGTCAACGCCTGAATTTTGTTTGTCAGCGCTTGGGCTAACAACGCTTGAACTGTTGTTGTCAACGTCTGAACCATCAACGTCTGAATTGGTCTTGTCAGCACTAGATTTGCCTTTGTCAGCGCCTGAAGGACCATGCATGTTTGTATCTGGTGGTGCTTGGAGACCACCATTATCTTTACCAGTAGCAGCAGCAGCAGCAAAAGCATCTGTCCAAATGGGAATGGTAACATATTCTTGTATAGGAGATGTCTTTTCTGCTTGTGATCCAACCTTTTCATGAACCTGAGTACCTGAAACATCAACAACTTGTTCCTCCATAACATTTGAAGATACCTTCACAATGTCTGGATTAGTGACTTGCATATAATTTAAAGTTCTAGATAAAGGTTCCAAGTCAAACAACCAATTAGGACCACTTTCAGGATCACTAGGTTTATTTTCAAAAAACCTAACATGTACTCTTTCAAGTATACGTTTTTATTCTTTAAGATAAACCCTATATCCCTTGCTCTACACTGATTACCCCATGAAGTAACCTGAAATTGTGTATAATGCAGTTCGTTTTTTCTCAGTTCTTGCTAATGGAAAGTCCAACCAATCGAGTTTTTAATTGTTCTTGGTTGTTAAACTTGCTTGGATATTCTATTTGCTAATTCAATCAAAACCTTGCAAAACGGAAAAGTAATACCTACTTATATGTAAAACAATTTGCAAATACCACGTTTTTATTCAAGTAAAATTCAAAATGCCAAATATGAAACTAAAAGGACTGAAATTGTAAATTCTAAGAAAGATAAATGCTTGAAATGTAAATTCTAATAATTCTAGGGACTAAAAGTGTAAAACATATAACTACAAGGATCAAACTTGCAAAATTTATAACCAACTAACCAAAAGTGTAACAAACTAACAATTATCTAACTGAATTTAACAACTTTTAAAACTACAAGGACTAACAAAGTGCAAACCCTAAAAACATGGAAGTTTAGCCAATTATACACACTGTTTAAAACTAAAGGGACCAAAGAGCAATTTCAAAAACTTTTTAAGACAAAACGGGTTTAGACCAAAAATAAGCTCGTTTGAGCTTATTACTCAACCTAATTTAATGAGACAAGTTTCAAAACTCTTCTAATCCCAAATAAGCTACGTGTGTCAAAGGAAACTGGCTAAAATTAAGAAATAAGCAAATGAGTGCTTATCAATAAGCACAAGATAAGCTATAGCAAAATCTAATCAGTCACAACTTGAATTTTTTAATGAAACTGATTAAGCTATCCAAGTGATGAACGGGAAATCAAACTAGAACATTTTTCATCAAGTAATAAGCTCTAAATTTGAATTAAGCTAAAATTGGGCTTATCGTTGACCAGCGTTGACCAGCTTATTTTTCAAAAAGCTGATTCTTTCAAAAATCATGTAACTCAATGACTTAAGAGGATTTGTGAAGAAAAATGGGCATGTTAATGAAGAGAATAAGGAGATTCAAAATTTCAGATTTCATTTACAGAAACTTGAGCTAAGTTTGCTTAACAGATTTTTGCTTATTGCTAACTGATTATTGAAAACTGTATTGAATGCTTATGGAAACTGAATCTATATGATATAAGCTACAAATGGAAACAAATTTGGTGCAAATTCATCAAGTATTGAATGAGTAATGATCAAATCAAAATCACAAGTTCTAGGAACCAAAACTGAAAGAAATCCACCCAAACAATTTTCATGCCATTTGCCTGTTTGACTGTATTTTTGACTTGTAAAAGACTTAAAACTCTTAATATCCACCAATTGACTCCAAATGAACTTAAAAACACCAGGATTCAATTATTGAAATCTCTTGTTAAGCTATTCTCAAACACTCCTTTAACTGGTTTTTATGAATATTTGTGAAGACAATTTGAATTTGAAATGGAACTGAGTGAAAATCTATAGCAAGCTAGACTAAGTGATCAAAATGAAATGTTTAAAAGTATAAAGCAAGTACTTAACTCTTCTAGAACTACAAACAAGATGCAAGACCAAAATTGACTGAATTAATGCAGTAAACTATGATTCAACCCAAATCAAAGCACAAGTAAACAGGATTAAGCTACAAACTCAGAAAGATCAATCAATCAGTAAGTCTAAACAACTTTTATCATTCAAACACCAAGATTACTCTAGGAAAAATAGCATGCATATGACTTATTGAGAGGAATTGAAACAAGAACTTTTAGAACCTATTGGAGTTAACCACTGAGAAGAAGAGGAGCGCTGAGCTCTCTTAGCCTAGTGATAACCACCACCTTATCACTAGGAAACCAATCAATCAACAATAACAGCTAACTAATCAACAGGAATCATCATTCTACTTGAAAATCTTCAAAAACCAATGGAATAACTGAATTCTGATCAAACAGCTATCAAACTCCTTCAATGTCAGTTATGATCAATCAATGATCATAACAAACACAAAACAGCAACAACAGTATCCAATAGCAGCAAGAAATGAACAGGAATAGGAAGAACAGTTTTGGCGGGAAATGGAAGATTTGAATTTTATTCAATGAAAACGGTTACAAAGTTGTTAAGAAGCTACTAACTAACTAACTGACTCAAGAGTTTGTCAGACTCTTGAGTAGCTAGGGTAGAAATGAAGGAAAAGGGAAAGGAAATTTAGAACTATGTGTTTTCACAAAACTAGGCTACCAGTACAAATGAAGTCCTATCCAACTATTTATAGACATGAAGGAAGAGTTTGTTGGGGTTGGTGACGTGTTAGAACCAATCCCAGCTTGCCACGTGTAAAATTCTGCATATTGCATTTGCAGGTATGAACAAGGAATTGGGCTTTTCTTCATTAATTGATTTCATGTTAATTGATTGGCACCATTGTGTTTATCTCTTCGAAACGATCAAGATTGGTGTTGAAATCTTTCCATGAAATTGCTTGTAGCTCAAATACGATTCTGGCAAATATTTTCCTTGAAGAAGACGCCACGTGTCAGCGTTTAATTGGCTAAAAGTTGGTCACACGGATCACACTGTTGTGATTGGGTATTAATGAATTGCGGCTGTGAGTGGGTAATAAATGCACTAGTTTGGTGATCAGTGTGCTTTGTTTCCTCTCTCCTCATTGGTCCATTCTTTGTCACATGGATTAAACTTTACATATCTTTCAAAAATTGGCAGAATTGGTCCTTCAACTTGGCAGATTGTATTTTCAAGCTAGGATCTTCATTCTTTTGACATATTTGGTCCTTCAACTTTCATTCTTGAACAAAATGGTCCTTTGACTGAGTTGACTTGAGAGTTGACCAAGTTTGACTTGAATCTTGACTTTTTACAATATTTTCACTTTAGTCCTTCAACTTTGACAACTTGTCAAGATAGGTCCTTATACTTCAAAGTCTTGTCACTTTTGATCCTTCTTTGTCTTTTTCATCCATTTGAGCTTGATTTCTCTTTGTTTGCTTGAAAATGTATCCTTTTACCTACACAAGTGTACACAAACACAAACATACCACATAACACTGTTTTTACAAGATAAATTGGTATTTTGCTTCATGTTTTAGGGTTATTTGTTGATAAAAGGATATGAGTTTAAGCTCATATCAAATTCCCCTACACTTGAACATTGTCATGTCCTCATGCAATATTATATATTAAAGCTCAAATTTACATTTCCCTCATAATTAATCCACCTTGGCCATATGAGATGCATCTACACTACTTTAAACTAAATGATGCATGATTTTGACTTTTAATAATGCAATGAACAAAATACAATTCTATCTATTTCTTTTTTATTTTTCTTAAAATTGTTTTGATGGGAATAACTCATAAAGAATTCAATGGCTTAGATTAGGGCTTGGGTACCATGGACATTTATCACCCTCAAGTTTCACTTTCCCCATACCAAGCTTAAAAATGGGATCATTGCATTCATAAGTAAAAAGTGCATCAACTTATTCATGACAATTAAATGTGGAACCGGTTATTATTTGAGCAAATTGCTTGTGAGCAAATTTGTCATTATTCAAGTGAGAAGTATAAGAAGTGTAAAATCTAAAAATAAGGAAGCACGGTTTTAATCCTAAGTAATCCTCTCATCCATTACTTGAAAAACCGTTCACAATTAATATAAGTCCGTTTCAAGAGTAATAAGTCATTCGCCTTATGTGTAAAATCCTCATGTCATGCTTTCATAAGTAGCTACACACTCGCTAAGGAAAGAAAAATAAAACTCACGCAATAATTTACATCCGCCATCTTTTTGAGACTTTGGATCTTCAACCCCGCAACCCGTCAAGGCAATATTGGATTGGAGCAATCTATTGAATCCCCGCAACCCGTCAAGGTAATATTGGAACTCAATAGTCACTATAATTAACACCACACTGCCCCTCTTGGGAGTCTTGTATTATTTATTTTTTCTTTTCTTTTTCTTTCTTTTTTTTCTAGCCACTCATTTTTTTTTTTATAAGCCACTCTTATTTTTCTTTATTCCTCACAAAGAAATTTGCAAAGAAGAAAAGGAAAAACACCCGCTAAGTATGGAGCATGACATAAGTCTAGTACACATAAAACGTGCTAACTTAGAATCTTAAGACGTACTCATATCAACCATAAATGATTAGCCAAAAATGCATAAGAGATTACAAACCAATTAAAATCGTACTTGATTATTTATTAACAATTATATACATGCGAAGAAAGTAGAGATAAAGAAGAGAAGGGTTTAGCCACAAGTAATCGCCATGAAGTCTATCTAGCCCTTTTACACTTGCTTCAACTGTATCATTTCCCATTCTCCACAAATTTAAAATTTCAAATAATGAAATTGGTGGATGCTTAGCCTAATAGACCAATGAAGGACTACATGGTTAAGGATACTAGCTAGAGAGTGCTAAAATAAGCAAACTCGGGTTGAGTCAAAATATCCATGGCGGGCCTAATATGTCAAAGAAATCTAAACTTGTTAAAACCATGTTTTATTATATATATTTTTTTTCCTTTTATATATTTTTGATGAAAAACAAAAGAAAAGATATATACAATGCAAATGTGTTAAATGATTGATGCAAAAATTATGAATGCATATTTTTGTTGGCCAAAGTAGATCAAAAATTTGAAAAATGTTGAAAATTCAATTTTCCAAGTTATCATGCAAGACAATGACAAGTTCTAGGTAAGGTCACTTCGATAGAAGACCCCCTACACTTAAGCTAAACATTGTCCTCAATGTTTAAGAGCATGGAAGTATAAAAACTTCCCCTACACTTATGACAATGAATAGACTTTGCTTAACCCAAGTTAAGGAAAGGACAACTATTAGTGAAATCATGTTTAACCACAAGGTGTCAATGAAAAATCACTAAAGTAACGAAGTGAACCGGATACAAGGGCCTCCTCCATAAGCTCCAAAGCATGAGATGAGTGAGCAACCCTAAAAACAATCATGAAGACAAAAGAAGGTCTCCCCTACACTTATCTCCAATTCTATACCTTTATTTGTAACCTACAACACTCTAAACCTAGTTATACGATGCTTGAGTTAATGAGTCTCTAGCTCGACTCGTCCCACACTTAAAAGTGTCTAAAACCTATCATGGAGAAGAAAAATTTTGCCCTTTTTAAGAAAAATCTCCATGATAAGGTAAAACAAGTGTTCATTTATCAAAACTCCATAAATATCCACCAGGATCAAATACATAATTACCCTCCCACTTATAACACAATTCAACAACTAGCTTCCCAAGCAATGGTGAAAAGAATGAGGTGTAATTTTCTAAAATGGTTTCCCATATGTTCTTCCCAAGGTGATAGGATAAAGCTCTCAAATCTTTCACAAGGTTTCCTTTTGTTGCATCAGATGGATACTGAGATGATTTAGCAAGCTCTATGCTAGGATCAAAAATCCGTTCCTTGATGGGAAAACAACAAGTGTTGGTGGCCTTAGAAGACTCTTCTTTGTAAATCATATTGTGAGAGAAAGGTTGTGAAGGCATGGGTAACAACAAGCTCTTGGAAGGAACTATCATGACTTGTTTTCCTTTATCACTTTGAAAAGGTGAAATGGGCAAGGAAAAAGGTGAAGGATCTTCATTCAATAGGGATTCTAAATAGAGTATGTCCCCCTCCTCATCAAGGTAACCAAGAATATACTCAAAAGATATATCCTCCACTGAAAACTCATCACTCTCATCCATTATAGAATCCTCCTCATCACCATAAACATCATAGATTGGACTATCAGAAATGGGTGATCCCTCAAAACCAAAGGAAGTATGATCATCAACAAATGGAGAGTCACAAGTAGAAAGCTCATCATCACTATAGTCATCATATGTTGGTGAATCACAAAGAAAAGATTCCTCATCACTTAAGTCCTCATGATTAAGATTATCATTGTGGAAAAGTGGATTGTCATATGGGATTGCACTAAAGTTTAGCTCTTGAGGTTCATGAAAATCCAAGGAGGAAGTAATGGAAGCAATGGTCTCAATATGAGGGTAATCATAGTTTCCACTTGAGCAAGCTTCATAAAAGTACTCATCACAAACTTCATCAAGAAGATCATCTTGTGTTTCCTCCTCATGCACAACATCAATGTGTTTTACCGCTTCGGGCTCATTAGACTTTTTGGACAACTTCCCCATGTTAAACACCACTCTCTCATCTCCTACCCGCATTGTAAGTTCTCCTTCCGCCACATCAATTAAAGTACGACCCGTTCTCAAAAATGGCCTACCAACAATCAAAGGCACTCTAGGATCCATATCATAATCAACTACCACAAAATCCGCGGGAAATGTAAATCTATCAACCCCAACAAAAACATCATCCGCAATTCCCACCGGATAAGCTATAGTACGGTTGGCCAACTCTAGAGTCATCTTAGTAGGAGTAAGCTCGGGAAGTGAAAGTCTCTTCCAAACCGATAATGGCATAAGATTTATACTTGCTCCTAAATCCGCTAAAGCCATACAATTTTCCACCCCCGGAAAATTGCAAGGAATCAAAAACCTCCCCGGATCTCCAAGCTTAGTAGGCAACTTCTTAAGCAAAACCGCGGAGCAATTTTCATTCAAAGAAGCATTAGGCAAATCCACCAATCTTTCCTTGTTAGAAAGCAAGTCCTTAATCATCTTAGCAAACTTAGGCATATTGGCTAAGGCTTCCGCAAAGGAGATATTGATGTTAAGTTGCTTGAACATCCTCAAAAAGTTAGAAACTTGGATATCATCCTTGTTCTTAAGCTTTTCTTTTCTCAATCTTGAGGGATAAGGAAGACTTGGTTTTGGTTGTGGTTGAGGTGTGGATGAAGGATTTTCCTTATTGAGTGTTTCATGAATAGGCTTTGAAATTGGAGAAATGGGAGCATTTTGAGGTGGTGAAGTAGAGGTAGAGGGCTTGTCACAAGTAGGAGCACAAGTGGGTTGAACAATAGTAGGTTTAGGAGGTGAAGGATCCTTTGTTGTTGTTCCACTCCTTGTTGTAATAGCATTGACATTGGCCCGTGGGTTTGTTTGTGTGTTGGAAGGTAAAGCCCCTTGTGGTCTTTGATTTAATACCACCAAAACCTTATTGAATTGGTCATTCATTTTCTTCTCCATAGCTTGGAACTTCCTTTCATTCTCTTGATTCATTTTTTGCAAGAGATCCATTGTGTTAAACTCTTGTGGCACATGACCTTGAAAACCTTGAGGTTGGAAAGGTAAAGCTTAGGAGTTGAATCCTTGATTTGGTGGATAAAAGGTATTTGCTTGAGGTTGAAATTGATTGGGTGCCTTGTAGTTATTTCCTTGGTATGGTGGTCTTTGCCCTTGATTCCTTGGTAAAATTTGAAGTGGATTTTGTTGAATTTGGGTGGGTGGTTGGGGTGGGAATCCGGGTGGAGAAAGGTAGTTTTGAGACTTGTAAGAAAGGTTATTTGGATTGATATTAGGCTTGAAGTGTTCACGATGTTCCTCTTGGTAAGCATAGCATTCCCCTTGATACCCTTGCACCTTATCACATTGTTCATAAGAATGGGGACCTCCACAAGTTACATAAGAAAGGGCAATGGCATTCACATTATTCGAAGAATTGTTCAATGACATGTTCTTAAAAGTTTGAAGCATTTCTAGTTGTACTTGCAAATTCTTCTCATTATGACTATCCATCCTTTGAAAAATTTCTTCTTGAAACTTGAGGAGTTGGTTGTCACAAGGGGTTTGAGAATTGTTTTGGATAACATGAACCTTTTCTTCAAATGGATTGTTTGTTTGAACCATTGCCTTAGTCTCAATGATGTCCAAAGCCTCTTGGTAGGTCTTAAGAAGAATATTCCCTCCCGCGGAAGCATTGAGTGAATCTTGGTGGTGAGATTTAAGGCCATCATAAAAGAGATTGATTTGGTGAACTTGATCCAATCCATGATTAGGGCATCGCCTCAACAACTCACTATACTCTTCCCAAGCATCACTAAAGGATTGACTAGGTTTTTGTTGAAAGCCCATAATTAAAGTCCTCAAAGCCATAGTCTTATGTGGAGGAAAGAACTTGTTCAAAAACTTAGTGGTGAAACCATCCCATGTGGTGATACTATCGGGTGGTTGGGTGTCTAACCAATGCTTAGCGGTTCCCTCTAAAGAAAATGACACTAACATCAACCTAATCACCTCATGTGGAACCCCATTATGCTTAATGGTATTGCAAAGTGAAAGGAATCTCTTAAGGTGAGCATGAGGATCCTCATTTTGTTTACCAAAGAAAGGTGATTGTGCAACCATATTGATCATAGATGTATGTAGCTCAAATGTGTTAGCGGGAAAGTCGGGAATCTTAATGGCACTAGAATATCCATGAATGTTGGATTGCATACGTTCATACAAAGTGCGATTATCAATAGCCATGGCTTCTTGTGGTGGAGTCAAAGCACGATTCTCGTGATCGGCTTGGTGGACGATGGTGGTCTTACTCTTTCTCTTTTTCTTCCTTTTCGGAGGAAGAGGTTGTACACCAATCGGTATTTGTGCACGCCCGCGAGTGAGCATGCAACTCAATACGAGGAATGAGAGAGAAGCTCTCGTGTGACTTTGAAGAGAAATGGATTATCCTCTTCGAGTTTCAATATTAAATATCCACAAGAAAATAACAATATACGTATATACTACTTTGGGTGCAAGACCCCCAATGAAGCCTTCCTTCTTAGAATACTTACAAGTGAACGGGGGGTTAGGTGGCGCGAAGCACTTAAGTACCTATTGACCCTTAGATGGCATTTTATAGCACATCGCCTTTCTATTCACTTAAATGTTCGTATTCTTCGAATTGTTGCTTATTGAGAGTATTTATCTATTCTTGCTTTATTTTGTTTGATCGATACACGTGTCAAGGACCGGAACGCCCCTCAACACGGTGTATTGCCTCGGCAATACTTATGGAAGATATGTAGATTGATTGTTCTTATACGTATACGTATTTACTTATAATAATATATGGAAAATATTTTTGTATTTATGAGTTTTTTTAAGGGAAAATACTATATGTACATAAAAACCGAGAGAATCCAATAATATATATTTTGTTTGCAATCTCTTAGGAAAAAGATTGCTTTTTGGATTTTTTATTTTTTTGGTCAATTCTTTAGGAAAAGAATTGTTTTGTTAATTTTTTTTTTAGTTTTTATATATTTTTATATTTTTGATTTTTTTATTTGTTTTTTATTTATGATACGTAAAAATAATGTTCACAAAGTGAACGGATCCCAAAAGCCAATGAAAATCGTCAATCGATAGTCTCTCGTGTAGTCAAAGCCCCGGCAGCGGCGCCATTTGAAATTGTGCATAATGCAGTTCGTTTTTTCTCAGTTCTTGCTAATGGAAAGTCCAACCAATATCGGGTTTTTAATTGTTCTTGGTTGTTAAACTTGATTGGATATTCTATTTGCTAATTCAATCAAAACCTTGCAAAACGGAAAAATAATACCTACTTATATGTAAAACAATTTGCAAATATCACGTTTTTATTCAAGTAAAATTCAAAATGCCAAATATGAAACTAAAAGGACTGAAATTGTAAATTCTATGAAAGATAAATGCTTGAAATGTAAATTCTAATAATTCTATGGACTAAAAGTGTAAAACAGATAACTACAAGGATCAAACTTGCAAAATTTATAACCAACTAACCAAAAGTGTAACAAACTAACAATTATCTAACTGAATTTAACAACTTTTAAAACTACAAGGACTAACAAAGTGCAAACCCTAAAAACATGGAAGTTTAGCCAATTATACACACTGTTTAAAACTAAAGGGACCAAACAGCAATTTCAAAAACTTTTTAAGACAAAACGGGTTTAGACCAAAAATAAGCTCGTTTGAGCTTATTACTCAACCTAATTTAATGAGACAAGTTTCAAAACTCTTCTAATCCCAAATAAGCTACGTGTGTCAAAGGAAACTGGCTAAAATTGAGAAATAAGCAAATGAGTGCTTATCAATAAGCACAAGATAAGCTATAGCAAAATCTAATCAGTCACAACTTGAATTTTTTAATGAAACTGATTAAGCTATCCAAGTGATGAACGGGAAATCAAACTAGAACATTTTTCATCAAGTAATAAGCTCTAAATTTGAATTAAGCTAAAATTGGGCTTATCGTTGACCAGCGTTGACCAACTTATTTTTCAAAAAGCTGATTCTTTAAAAAATCATGAAACTCAATGACTTAAGAGGATTTGTGAAGAAAAATGGGCATGTTAATGAAGAGAATAAGGAGATTCAAAATTTCAGATTTCATTTACAGAAACTTGAGCTAAGTTTGCTTAACAGATTTTTGCTTATTGCTAACTGATTATTGAAAACTGTATTGAATGCTTATGGAAACTGAATCTATATGATATAAGCTACAAATGGAAACAAATTTGGTGCAAATTCATCAAGTATTGAATGAGTAATGATCAAATCAAAATCACAAGTTCTAGGAACCAAAACTGAATGAAATCCACCCAAACAATTTTCATGCCATTTGCCTGTTTGCCTGTATTTTTGACTTGTAAAAGACTTAAAACTCTTAATATCCACCAATTGACTCCAAATGAACTTAAAAACACCAGGATTCAATTATTGAAATCTCTTGTTAAGCTATTCCCAAACACTCCTTTAACTGGTTTTTATGAATATTTGTGAAGACAATTTGAATTTGAAATGGAACTGAGTGAAAATCTATAGCAAGCTAGACTAAGTGATCAAAATGAAATGTTTAAAAGTATAAAGCAAGTACTTAACTCTTCTAGAACTACAAACAAGATGCAAGACAAAAATTGACTGAATTAATGCAGTAAACTATGATTCAACCCAAATCAAAGCACAAGTAAACAGGATTAAGCTACAAACTCACAAAGATCAATCAATCAGTAAGTCTAAACAACTTTTATCATTCAAACACCAAGATTACTCTAGGAAAAATAGCATGCATATGACTTATTGAGAGGAATTGAAACAAGAACTTTTAGAACCTATTGGAGTTAACCACTGAGAAGAAGAGGAGCGCTGAGCTCTCTTAGCCTAGTGATAACCACCACCTTATCACTAGGAAACCAATCAATCAACAATAACAGCTAACTAATCAACAGGAATCATCATTCTACTTGAAAATCTTCAAAAACCAATGGAATAACTGAATTCTGATCAAACAGCTATCAAACTCCTTCAATGTCAGTTATGATCAATCAATGATCATAACAAACACAAAACAGCAACAACAGTATCCAATAGCAGCAAGAAATGAACAGGAATAGGAAGAACAGTTTTGGCGGGAAATGGAAGATTTGAATTTATTCAATGAAAACGGTTACAAAGTTGTTAAGAAGCTACTAACTAACTAACTGACTCAAGAGTTTGTCAGACTCTTGAGTAGCTAGGGTAGAAATGAAGGAAAAGGGAAAGGAAATTTAGAACTATGTGTTTTTACAAAACTAGGCTACCAGTACAAATGAAGTCCTATCCAACTATTTATAGACATGAAGGAAGAGTTTGTTAGGGTTGGTGACGTGTCAGAACCAATCCCAGCTTGCCACGTGTAAAATTCTGCATATTGCATTTGTAGGTATGAACAAGGAATTGGGCTTTTCTTCATTAATTGATTTCATGTTAATTGATTGGCACCATTGTGTTTATCTCTTCAAAACGATCAAGATTAGTGTTGAAATCTTTCCATGAAATTGCTTGTAGCTCAAATACGATTCTGGCAAATATTTTCCTTGAAGAAGACGCCACGTGTCAGCGTTTAATTGGCTAAAAGTTGGTCACACGGATCACACTGTTGTGATTGGGTATTAATGAATTGCGGCTGTGAGTGGGTAATAAATGCACTAGTTTGGTGATCCGTGTGCTTTGTTTCCTCTCTCCTCATTGGTCCATTCTTTGTCACATGGATTAAACTTTACATATCTTTCAAAAATTGGCAGAATTGGTCCTTCAACTTGGCAGATTGTATTTTCAAGCTAGGATCTTCATTCTTTTGACATATTTGGTCCTTCAACTTTCATTCTTGAACAAAATGGTCCTTTGACTGAGTTGACTTGAGAGTTGACCAAGTTTGACTTGAATCTTGACTTTTTACAATATTTGCACTTTAGTCCTTCAACTTTGACAACTTGTCAAGATAGGTCCTTATACTTCAAAGTCTTGTCACTTTTGATCCTTCTTTGTCTTTTTCATCCATTTGAGCTTGATTTCTCTTTGTTTGCTTGAAAATGTATCCTTTTACCTACACAAGTGTACACAAACACAAACATACCACATAACACTGTTTTTACAAGATAAATTGGTATTTTGCTTCATGTTTTAGGGTTATTTGTTGATAAAAGGATATGAGTTTAAGCTCATATCATAACCCTCATCACCTTTTGCACTAAATTTCCCTAAGGCATCACTAGTGTCTAAAACTACTACATGACAACCAAAAGGTCTGAGAAAACCAATATTAGGTTTTCTACCCCAAAGTAACTCATAAGGTGTTTTGTTCTGAATTTTGTTAACTAATGCTCTATTTTGAACATAACAAGCTGTATTAACAGCCTCAGCCCAAACGGCTATAGGAAAATGAGCATCAGCCAACATTGTTCTGGCTGCTTCAATTAGGGTTCTATTTTTCCTCTCAGCAACCCCATTTTGCTGTGGGGTTCTAGAAATACTAAATTGCCTAGTAATTCCTTTCCTGGCACAGAAATCATCTAGCTTCTTATTCCTAAATTCTCCACCATTATCACTCCTAAGCATTTTAACCTCATTGCCAGACCTCTTCTCAATCTGAGTGATAAAATCAATTAGAATATCAGTTGTGTCACTCTTCATAGCTAGAAAGAATGTCCAAGTAAACCTAGAAAAGTCATCTGTGATGACAAAGCAATATGACTTACCATTCAAACTTTCTATATTGGTTGGACCAAAGAGGTCCATGTGTAGCATATGAAGAGGTCTAGAACTAGTATGCACCTGTTTGGACTTGAATGAAACCTTGTGCTGCTTGCCTTTAAGACATGCAACACAAGAGTGGCCATTGTGGAAGGCCTTCTCAGGCAAACCATCAACTAAACCAAGTCTCACAAGCCTATTTATATTTTTAAAATTTATGTGCCCTAGTCTCCTGTGCCACAAATTACTCTCATCTACTGAGGCTTTAGCATAAAAACAAGACATATTATTATTCATTTTAATCCCATTCAAATTCACATTATATATATCCTTATGCCTAGGTGTTCTATACTCAATATATTTCTCATCAGGGATCTTAAAATCCTAGCTTAACACCAAACACTCAGTATCAATAAACAGAACTTTATTTTGGTTATCACAAACTTGTGATACACTAAAAAGGTTGTAATCAAGTTCTTTTACCAGAAATATGTTCTCAAAACGCAAATTCTTGGTGAGAAAGGTTCCTTTGCCTGTGATAGTACCATATCCGCCTCCAAAGTAAACCTTATCACCATCTTTAATGGGAGTGAAGTTCGTCAAATAGTCTTCCTTCCCTGTCATGTGCCTTGAGCATCCACTATCCCAATATCCATAATCATTGACCTGTCTTTGAATGCCCTGCACATAAAGAAAACAAATTAGTTTTCTTTGGGAACCCAAGTCTTAAAAGACTTGGATTCATCTGGTTGTTCAATAAGAACAGACTTAGTTCTCACAACAACCCCATTCTCATCCTTCTTAGGATGAAATACCCAGTTAACCCCAATAGGTTTTGTAATGACCTTTGAAATATAATTAAATCTGTTGCATGTCATTGAAATCCCATTATCATTAGGGTTTTGATCTTTCTTGGGTCTCAATGTTAAGCTTGAAGAAGCTTTAGACCTCTTACCATGTGGTTGCAAATATTTAGGTCTGGTCACGTTTCTGTCAGCGTTGGAATTGGTCTTATCAACGCTGAAATTACCCTTGTCAGTGTTGAACCTAGGGTTTGCTACAGAAACCCATTGCCTATTAGACCAGGTGTTTGTCTTTTGAAATGGTCTTTGTCCATGAGTGTTAGACCCTCTAGTAAAGAATGGGGCAGGTCTAATCACTTGTGGACTTTGCTGCACACAAGGTTTGGGTCTGACAACGTTTGACTTCCTAACAACGTTGACTTTGTTCCTGTCAGCGCTGAAATTGTTCCTGTCAGCGTTGGCTTTGGGAGCGTTGACACACTTGTATGCCAAGTGTGAAAAGTTACCGTAAGTGTAACAAGCTTTTCTAGACACAACCTTAGGTCTAGAAGAGAAGAAGCCTGTTCCATTATTGCTAACTTGGCTCTTGGGTGACATAGTATTCCTATACATCTCTGCATATTTAATGTTAGGTTTTCTATCAGTGTTTGAGCCTAGGTCAACAGCTTTACCAGTGACTGGGTTTGTAACCTTAATGGGAGTTGACTCATTGGGACTTTCACATAGCAAGCCACCCTTAACAAACAAAGTAGGGTTAGCTTTCTTCCATTCATTCAGGTCAGTCAACTTTTGTTGGTACTCTTCAACTGGAGTGACAACTCTTGGTGGAGGAATGAATTCCTCCTCTTGGAATTCTGGCAAACCAGTACAAGATAGGTCCTTTTGTTGGACACCATAGAAGTCACCAGCTGGTGGTGGAACCACATAGTAGTCTTTCATACCAATCCCAGTCATGTCCTTAGGATCCCTTTGTTTACCCACACAGTCTCCTAGGGTTTGAGTGGCTCTATCAAATCTTTGAATTTTAAGGCCAACATTGTCTTTCTTCTTAATAGCCTCATCTAGTTTAGCCTGTAACTCACCATTAACCCTTTCCATGATGTTTCTAATATCCATACTAGCCTCTAACTCATGTTTTAAGATATTTATTTTATCTTTTAAGTCAAATTCCATTTTCTTGTATTCAGAAACGGTTTTCTCAGTTTGAGTGAGGGCTACTTGGTAATTAGACAATTTGCACTTTTCAGTACTCACATCACTCATTAATCTTAACACTTCTTTGTTAAGTTTCTCAGTGTTTAACCTACAACCTTTACTACAAAAAGCATCATCGTATACCTCATTATCAGATGAAGAGGAGGAGTGTGCCATGAGAGCATATTCAACATGCTCTTCTTCTTCAACCTCAGCAATCAAAGCTTTATCCTCTTCAACATTCTTAGCCAGATAGCTCCAATCCCATCCCATACCATCAATTACTTGAACTGCAACCATGGCTTTGGAATCCTGAGCTTTAACAACCTGACTTGAGGGTTTACCAGCATCAGATCTTCTAGGAGATCTGCATTCCCTCATGAAGTGCCCCATACGATGACAGTTGTAGCATTCAACTTTGGATTTGTCAAATCCAACTGTGTCTTTAGCATTGAAGGTCATCTTCTTCTTAAACCTTATGTTCCACCTATTTGCTCTTATACTAGCAAGAGCCATGTTCCACTTAATGTCCATCTCTTCCAAATGCTCATCACTTATCTGCTCAAGGTCCTCATATGTAATCACTGAACCATTGGGAAAAGAAGCAATATAAGCACATACAGTATCCAAATCTAAACCAGCAGGTTTAACTCTTGAGGAGTCACTCTTGAATGTGTCAGCGTCTGAATAGGAGACGTTGACAGGACTTGTTCCAACGCTGACATATGATGATCCAGTAACTGGATGCATGTAAGAGTCCTTCTGATTGAATTGACCTTCACTATGAGAGAAAAAGGCCATGTTACTGGTGGTAGACTTGCTTCCATGCTCTAAAAGAGTTTCATCTTCCAGCAGCCTTAGTTTGTTGTAGATGTCATCAAACGAGGAACTCTTATAAGTATTGTTGGCAAGAATAGATCTTGCCTCAATCTTCCATGCCTCACCAAGACTTTTAAGAAAGGTAGCATTAATGTCGACATCACCAAGTTGTGTCCCCATTAAGGACAACTTGCTTGTAATGTCAAGCAATATGCTTCTCACACTACTCAGTTTCTCATTGGGTTGAGCTTTGAAGACAGTATAATCATGCATGAGTTGCTTTTTCTTCTCTTCCTTAGTGTCTGCATTGCCACCATATGCAACTTCAAGAGCTTCCCAAAGGTTTTTAGCAGATTCATAGCCTCTATATTTATGCTGGTTCTCTTGTCCCAAAGAGACTTTCAGAATATTTAGGGCTTTCATGTCGACCCTTTTCTTTGCTATGTCTTCAGAAGCCACAGCTCTACCATCTCCAAGTTTTTCTTTCTTATCCTCTTCAGAACATCCAGCAACAGCTGATCTTTGAGCAATAACATTAGCAATCTTTTGGGCTTTATCGAATGTGTTTCCATATTCAATAACCTCCCAGAGTGTGTAGTCATAGATTCCCAGATATTGCTCAAAGTTGAATTTCCACAAATCAAAGTTGGTTGCATCAAGCATGGGAATCTTGATGTTTGGTAAATATGAGGAGGAGGAGGTTATTGCTTCAGACATGATGTTGTTAGGGTTTTTGAGAAAATTAGGGTTTTGGTGATTTTTAGGGTTCTTGTGTTCTTTAAGATCAAAAGTTCCTCAACAAGCTCTGATACCACTTGTTGATCCCAAACTTAGATCGATTTAGCTTTATGTATACGAGATTAGATCAAGTAATACACTTTGAGAAACCCTTGTATATGCTTATGAATCTAAGTGTTATGCGGAATTTAACACTTAAACAAGAACACACAATGATATAAACAAACTTTCACTTTGATTAATGATATCAAACTTGCTTACAATGAAAGTAGTTTACGAATGAAAACTTATATGAAACATTAACCTAAAGGTCTTCTTTTATAGACATAAGAAGCCTTGTACAATAATCTACGTATCAGCTATTCTAGGTAAAGATAAATATAGAAAATACATTTTTTTTCCTATCTTTACTAGAAGTAATCTAGAATACAATAAACGCGTAGAGTATATCTTCCCATCAATGCTTGTCTTCAATGTGTCAATGCTTGACTTTATCTTGTCAACGCTTGAGCTGTCAGCGCTTGTTTTGTTCTTGTCAACGCTTGTTTTACTCTTGTCAGCGCTCAAGTGATCTGGCCTTAATTTATTCCCAACAGTAGAGACCAGGAAAGGGAGCAAGGTCCAGTGGAGTAAATGGATTCCTGCCATATACAACGAAGAACGGACTTCGCCCCGTCGAACTATGAGTTGAGTGATTGTAAGCAAATTCCGCCTGTGGAAGAACAAGATCCCATTGCTTCGTATTGTCCCCCACCAAACAACGTAACAGATTACCCAAACTCCGGTTCGTGACTTCAGTTTGGCCATCGGTTTGAGGGTGATGAGACGTGCTGAACTGAAGTTTTGCCCCCAAACTCTGCCAAAGTATCCTCCAAAAATGACTAATAAACTTCACATCCCGGTCCGATGTAATTTTTTTTGGAACCCCATGCAGCCGAACGATCTCAGAAAAATACAATCGAGCAACTTGTGAAGCATCATACGTTTTAGAACATGGAATGAAATGTGCCATCTTTGAAAAACGGTCTACAACAACCATGATATAATCCTTGTTTCGTTGCGTAAGTCGTAACTCGAGAACAAAATCGAGACTTACATCCTCCCACGGAGCCGCTGGCGTAGGGAGAGGGGTGTAAAGGCCCTGATTTATGTTGTGCGTCTTGGCAACATGGCACACACGAAACCGATTAAGAACTTTCATCACATCTCTCACAAGTTTTGGCCAAAAAAAATCTTTCTCCCACAAGTGAAATTGTTTTCTCACGTCCAAAATGTCCCGCTAAATCCCCTTGATGACATTCCAAGATAATGGCTTCACGAAATGACGAGATTGGGACACACAAACGACGACCTTTAAATAGCAACCTGTCCCGTCGAACATAATCACGAAACGGACTTGAAACACTCTTTGCCCACACCTCTTTAAAATCTGGATCATCCGCATATAAGTGTTTCATAGGTTCGAAACCCGCCACCTATGCAGTAGTTGTAACCATGAGACTAGGGCGACGACTTAAAGCATCGGCCACCGTGTTGGCTGTCCCGGCTTTATGCATAATGACGAACGTAAAATATTGCAAGGTTTCTACCCATTTGGCGTGACGTGGATTCAACTTGGCCTGCCCCTGAATAAATTTTAGAGCCTGATGATCTGAGTACAAAATGAATTTACTAGGCAACAAATAATGTCTCCAATAATCCAAGCTACGAACAATGGCTATAATTCCTTGTCGTAAGTACTATAGCGATGTCGCGTCTCATTGAACTTTTCGCTAAAAAAGTGATAGGGCGGTTCAACTGGCTCAAAACTCCGCCAATTCCAAGGCTGGAAGCGTCACATTCAACTTGAAAAACATGATTAAAGTTAGGCAAAGCAAGAACGGGTGCTTCGATTACCGATGTTTTTAACTTGTCGAATGCGGCCTGAGAAGCTGGGGACCAAACAAACTTGCTACGTTTCAAACATTCCGTCATAGGAGCCACGATGGTACTGAAATCCCGTATGAAACGGCGATAAAAAGAGGCGAGTCCGTGAAAACTTCGCACATCATGTAATGAAGTAGGAGTCGGCCATGTGGTAATCGCATCAATCTTGGATGTGTCCATGCGAATACCCGTACCCGAGACCAGGTAGCCAAAAAAATCACCTCCTGTTTAAGAAAATGACAATTTGTTTCATTGGCATACAACCTTTGTTCCCGTAAAATGCTGAAAACGTCCCGAAGGTGGCGAAGATGTTCGTCCAAACTTGTGCTAAAAACCAATATATCATCAATGTATACCACCATGAAACGACCAATGAATGCCTTAAAAATGTGATTTATTAAACGCATGAAAGTGCTAGGGGCATTTGACAACCCGAAAGGCATAACCATCCACTCATATAATCCATCACGAGTCTTAAAAGCCGTCTTCCACTCGTCACCTGGACGTATACGAATCTGATGGTACCCACTACGTAAATCAATTTTCGAAAATATGGTTGCCCCATGCAACTGGTCAAGAAGATCATCAAAGCGTGGAATTGGAAAACGATAATTAATAGTAGTTTTATTTACAGCTCTACTATCGATGCATATTCTGAAAGTATCGTTTGGTTTTGGCACAAGTAAGGCGGGTACTGTAGAAGGGCTCATGCTCTCCCGGACAAGAAATTTTTCTAGTAACTCGGCCACTTGTCGATGGAGTTCGTCAAATTCCTTCGGGTTCATTCGGTACACATGTTTATTGGGAATACTAGCACCTGGTATAAAACAATGCAATGTTGAATTTCACATACCAATGGGAGGCCTGCAGGGATATCATTGGGAAAAATGTCAGACAATTCACGCAACAATGGCAATACTTCTGATGGTATGTGTCCTCTGGGTTCGTTCTCTTCGAGCACAACTAAGCTAAAAACTGGTGTGATGGATGGCAGCTTAGCAAGACCAATAAAATCAGCCTTGGTCAATGTAGCCGAAGTGGCCGGGTGATCTCGTGGGTGAAGAGGGGCCAAGGTAATGCTTAACCCATCTTTTTTGAAAGAATAAGTGTTTCGGAAACCGTCATGTTTAACACGTCGATCATAAAGCCACGATCGTCCTAATAATAAGTGACAAGCATCCATTGGAATTACGTGACACCAAATTTCATCCGCATACTTGACATTTAAAACATCGAAGATGGGTTGAACTTCCTGGTTGTGAACTTTCAACAAATTCCCTTTTTTGAACCATTTTAACTAGTATGGATCGGTATGATCGTGCAGTTGTAACCCGAGTTTTTCAACCATGGTAGTAGCCACCATGTTGTCACAAGACCCACCATCGACAATCACAGTACAAACTTTCCCTTTTGAGGTGCAATTGGTGCGAAAAATGTTGTGACGTAGCCACTTTGTGTCATCTTCATCATCCCCTATAGTCGCGTGTAGGAGCCTGGGAGATACCAACAGTTCACCCTTATTCGGGTAAATAATGTCAGATTAGTCCTCTCCATCTGTGTCATATTGTGGCTATGTGTCGTCCACGAAAGCGACTAACTGTTTGTTGGGGCAGTCACGCTTTAGATGGCCGAATCCTTGACATTTGAAACATCGAAGAGGGGCTGAACTTCCTGGTTGTGAGTTGGCGGGTGGTGTTGGGTCTCTTTTTACTGGTCTCGGTTGTGGTGCGGGTGTGGGTTTTTGGTTGGTAATCGGTTGTTTGAGAAAAAATCTGTTCTTTTGAAGGAGTTGTTTTTCAACCCGTAATGCCAACTTACACACATCATTAAAAGAATAATATTGTTGTAAGGAAACGACGTCTCCTATTTCCAGTTTGAGGATACACAAGAAACGAGCTATAAGCTGTTCTTCGTCTTCTTCGGCCCCACAACGCATACGTAAACGTTCGAACTCCCCAATAAGTTCTTCCACCGTTAAAGAGTCGTGTTTCAGATTTTGGTAATCAAGATGGGAGTCTTGTTTGTAAGTAACTGGAAGGAACTTCGCCTTTAATAACTTTTTCATCTTGTCCCATGAGTCGACCTTATGTTTTCCTGCCCGATAACGTTGCGTTTGAACATGTTCCCACCATAAGGACGCTGATTTCTTAAGTTTTAGGGCAACAACCATTACCTTAAGGCGATCTGGAATATCCTGAATATCAAATAGACGTTCAACTGTTTGCAACCAATCTAAGAAGTCATCGGGTTGTAGGCGACCTTCAAACTCCGATATGTCAGTACGGAGACCCAACGAACTTAATGGATTAGGTGGTGGTGTAGGAGGGTTACGGCGGTGACGCTCAGAGGGTGTTTGTGGAGGCTGGTGATGAAAAAAAAATTCAAACTCGGTTCTATCTGATTCAGTGGGTGTTTCTTCATACTGTCTTTCATATCGATTAAAAGGATTGATTTCGAGTTCTCGAATCCGTTCACGAAGTTTTTCAATCTCGACGTCGCGGGGATCGCGTTCATTGTTACCGTTGCCTCTGCCGGCGAATCGACGGTGTTGGTGTAGGCGATCTCTTCCTGGTGCAAACATCTCGAGATACCTGAGCTCTGTGATACCACTTGATACAGATTCGTATAAGCGGAAGCAAAATGCCTAGGCAAAACCCTAGCGGTGATGACGCTTGGCCAACCAAGTCGTCTTCGACGGATTGTTAATTCCGGCCAACCGGATAATAAAGTAAGAAGTATTCTTCAATAATATTTGTTTATTATTTCCTACCCAACCAAAGAGATTACAATGTCTTTAAATAAGAAACGAACCAACTACAAAAGGAAACAAATAAAATGCAATCTCAACAAAATATAAAAGATACGGAAGGAAATAAACTATCTCTTATTTTGGTTGGAGTGGGTCACAAAAGTTGGGTCGGTCCTAGCCACTTTGGACGCCTGTTTGTTGCAAGCCCGACGGGTCTTCATCTAGTAGGGTTGGATCCGTATCACATAGCCTTTGGAATCTCGGGTTCCAATGTTGGTAAAGGGTCAACCGTAGGTGTGGTTTGAGCGGTAGTTCGTGGGATTGCAATGTGCTTCTTTTCGACCACCACCTCGGGTTCTTCAATTTACTCCACCGTAGGAGTAATTGGTTGAGGAGTCGGTCCTCAAAAGTCTTACCACTACGTGTGGTAATCACTTTCATCTCTCCCTTCAGGTTTGACACGGTGTTACTAGGAAGACCAACCGAAGTAGAGGCTTTGTTCATCATGATTGCATCCAAAATAGCATTGAGCTTAACGTCTTGCTTAACGGCACTTTGGTCTATCCTTTGTTCAAGCCTAGATTGACTTTCTTCAATTTTGTTATTTTGACCTCTAATTTGATTTGGAAAATCATTTTTCAACTCAATTTTCATGTTGGCATTTTCCTTAGCAAAATTAGCTAACTCCTTTGTGTTCTTAGCCGTTTCCCTAGCTTGACTAGCCAATTGCTCTTGGATGTTTTCGAGAATCTTGTCATTTGCCGTAGTGTAATTTAAAAAGTCATTTGGAAGCTCTTTAATGTAAGCATTTTGAAATCCTTGATTCGGGTTTTGAAAATTACGGTTTTGATTTTGGTTTTGCACTTGATTACTAGTCCTTTGATTCCCATAGTTTTTACCCTTATAATTGTTCCTTTGATAACAAACTTGATTGTTTCGATAATTGTTAGCATTTTGATTTGGTGGAAAACCCGGTGGAGTCACTTGATTAGTGCGGGTAACTTGACCGTTTTGGTTATAAGTTCCCGTGGCCACATAGGCACTCGAAGTGTTACCACCGTTGGTAATGCACTCGGAGAAATCATGACCTCCACCACAATACATACAAGAAACCTCAACCGCTTTAGCCGTAGCGGGAGTGGGTTGTTCACCAACTTTAAACTCAATCAAAAGTCCCTTAAGCTTATCAAAAATCTTGTTCACCAAATTCGCCTCTATTTGGCAAGCATCGATGGTATGTGATAATGAAGGTGAAGACGAAGCCTTGTGAACACTCTATGTGCTACGATGGCTATAAACCTTGGACCTATTCTCATGATCAACAACGATTCCTCGACCGTTTTACACAAAAAAATTACCACCCGCGGCGGCATTAAGATAATCTCTCCCATGATCGTTCAAGCCATTGTAAAACGTGTCAATTTGGTGCAAGTCGGAAAAATCGTGATGACGACATTCATGCAAAATTTCCTTAAACCTATTCCAAGCCGTTGAAAAACTCTCATTATACTCTTGTGAAAACTTTTAAATCTTGTTTTTCAAGTTCATAGTCTTAGGGGCGGGAAAAATTGGTTCACGAAATTCGAAACGAGATCCTTCAACGTCAATATAGAATTGGGTGGCTCTTTCTCTAACCAAATTTTAGCGGGCCCCTCTAAGTAATACGAAAAAAGCATCATCTTAATCGAGTCGTTCGAGACGTCCTTAAACTTGCAAGTGGAGGTAAGACGATTAAATTGGTGAATATGGTTATGAGGGTTGTCCTTCTCGTCACCACGAAACTTGTTGTTTCGAATCATGGACAACAAACCCGTCTTAACTTCAAAATTCTCCGCAAGGATAGTGGGAATCACAATCGCTTCTCCATAATCCTCGGTGGGTGCTTTAAGCAACTCCATTATAGTACGATTAGCCATGGGTGCTTCTTGTTCTACGATGGGTTCGTCAATAGGATATTCTTCACTAGAAGGTGTTCATTCCTTTCGGTTTTTACGTTTACGTGCATGTCTTACTTGGTTACGAGTTTGCATAAACGTCACGTACAACGTGGGGATGAGCAAAGAAGATTCTTTTGGGTGTTTTTACTTTTTCAATTTTTTTGTGCTTTTGATTGTTTTTTACTTTTTTTTGGATTTTTGTGATGTATTACATAGACACAAATCTACAAATATCTCCTCAAATCAAAATCTATCGATTAAAGGAGCCTCAAGGAATGAAAACGATCACGTGAAGTGAACGTCTTCGATAACTTTAGAACGTTGGTGGAACACCAAAACGTTCAAGAGGGTTTAATCTTTGAAACCAAGAAAATATATAGATACGTAGATAATACTTTAGGTGGTAAACCCTCGATTAGCCCTTTTTATCAAAACACGCACAAGCAAGCGGAGGAAACTAGGCGGCGCTAAGCACTTAAGAGCCTTTTTCCTTTAGGTCGTGAAATACAACCGCCTTATACCCACCTTATAGTTTGTGTTTATCAAAATCAAGCTCCACGAAAGTATTTATCTATTTTGGCTTTTTTCTTTGTTTGAGATTCGAATACAATGATTGAGTGATGAAATCCCAATCAAGGTTGTGTTTTCACACTTTTGGAGTACTTGTGAATTTATTGTGATACGTATACAATATAGTAATAATATTTCACAAAAAAAAAAGAAAACCGATAATACGTATGATTAGATTGCTAATCACACAAATACTTATTATGGATAATATCAAAAAAAATGGTTCAAACTTAACACAACACGCCTCCCCGGCAGCGGCGCCAAAAATTGATAGTTGTAATTTCACACTCGTTTAGCAAAACGAGGGCAAATAGGGTAAGTACGACGATTTAGGAAAACCGTGCACAAATGACCCAAAATGGAGAGTTAGTTCTCAAGGAGGCTTGGTGTGTGTGTTAAGACTTGATAACTTCGAGATTAATATTAAGAAAGAAAATGAGAAATAATATGATGACGGTTATGATTAAAATTAAACTATAGTGAAAGACGGAAATGTAAAACCATAAAACGCGACGAAATTTAAAAGTTACCCTAAAAATTCCTAGAAAATCACAATAAATCACTAAAAATGCAAATAGAATTAAAAAAATTTAAAACTTACTCAAACCTTTTATTTAATTAAATAATATTTTTAATGCTAATTAAAGCCCTAAAAATCAATTTAACTAATAAAAAGCCCAAAATAAGATTTTTCAATTTGTAAACCTCAAAAATAACTTAATTAAACTAAAAAGTATTTTTGAAAATTTTAAAACTAATTAAAACTATTTAAAATGATTAAAAATTAAAATTAAATATTAGAATAATATTAAAAATTCAAAATTTATAAAAAATTCTAAAAACTTGCAAACTACTTTATTTTAACTTAAATAAATAGAAAATGAAAGTGAAATGACCTAAATACCCCTATTGGGCCTCCAAATGGGGCAAAAGTGAAAACAGTCCAAGTCAAATGGGCTTTTTGGCCCAATAAGCAAAAAGTCAACCAAATAAGCTGAAAAGTTTCAGTCTAGCTTAAAATTCAATTTTAAACACAAAACTCTAAAGGCCCAAAAGCTGAATCAGTACATATCATAGCTTAATAAGCAAACAGCTTATTCGTAATGGGCTTTTTGGCCCATTAAGCCATAAGCTAATGCCATAAGCTGAAATTTGACACACATCCATATAATGAGATTATAAAGCTATTTGTAAAAATAATTTTTGAATAAGCTCAAGAAATAAGCCAAAGCTCTCTACACAAAACGACAAAATAGTCATTCTCGAGTTCTAGACCACTTCAAGAGCTGATTCAACTTGCAAAAGGTTTTAAGTCACTTAATTAAGCTTAATAATCAAAAAGATTTCAAATAAGCACACTGAATAAGTTGGAATAAGCAATAAGTTGTTTGGTAAAAAGTCAACTAGTTTGTTTTCTAGTCAAACCTAAAAGTCAAAGTCTCAAATGCTCCAGAATAGTCAAATAAGGAAGATTAATTACCAAAACAAAGTTGTTGCAAGTATAAATAAGCTAGAACAACTTATTGATAAGCTGATGACCTTTTTACACTAGCAGTGGGAATTTTCAGTGGAAAGATTTCCCACTGATTGACTTTATTGACTTTTTGTTTTTAGTGAGCTTTTGTTGGATTCAATGAAAAAACAAGGCACCCTTACAACCAGTGGGTTGTAAGGAGTCACAATCAAACAAGAAAACACAAAATCACCTAGCCAATTTGTACAGTTAATTCAATAAGTGCTCAGATATGATCCAGACTTGAAATAGGCAGATCTGATGATAAAAGCTAATGTTTAAGCTAGTTTAAACAGACCAAACTTCACAAAAAGCATACAATAGCAATAGCATACTTAATAACACACAAATAAACTCATATCATGCACTGATTACAAGATTTGAACTAGATTAAAGCTTTTGCAAGTTACTGATGAACAATGAACAACCACAATCACTTTTTACAGATATACTTGACCAAATATTGAATTTCAAAACCACAAATCTACAAATTAGGTTACATAAACTTGGTTTTAGCACTTGTTAACCCTAGATTAGCATACACTCTATGTGTTCCCAAATTTTCAGATCAAAAGGTCCTAAAACAAGCTAGATAGACCAATGATTCAGATTATGTGATTCAAGATACAAAACAGGCAAATATCAACTCACAACCACTTAAATATCATATACAAACTCAAACAAATCCTTAACACTTACTCAATACACAACCAAGTTTAATGATTTAGTAATCCCAAACAACCCTTTAACTTTTTAAATCCAAGTTTAACAAAGCAAATGTGTTTTTCAGGTTTAACCAAACTCAAACAAGCATCATAACAACATTGTAAAGCATAAAGAACAAGATTGCAGGCATCAAACAACACAAAACATTAGCAGGCAACAAATCACTTAGAAAAAGTATTTTTGCCAGATTTTGGAGAAAATAAGACAAACCTCATGAATATACATCCACACTCACGAATTTGAGAGCTATTGTGGTAGCTTAATAACCACAAGTTCCAATAGGCTGCTAAGATCAACAGGGTTAGTAACAAACAAATTAATAAAAGAAATGGAAAATGAAACAGAATCCTTCCAAAAATGGTACCCACTCCTTGAATATTCCCAAACCTATATCTCACTACACCTTGATAAGTCTCTTAGCAGGGTGCTATGATCAATCCAAGGCCCAAAAACTCCAATTGTTTATACAAGAAAATGGAAAAAATTCAGATTTTGTAAAACTTTGAACAAAACATGCATAAACATAAAAACCAAATTTTTTAGAACTCAAAGTTCAAAGTTTAAACATTTTTCATTCACTTGAAAAGATGATTTACAGTCTTTTGACCTAGGAAAACCTAGAACAATTGAAAAGTAAAACCTAACACCCTTTATATAGAGGGTTACAAGTGACTAGGAAACTAAAAAAATACTAGAAACCCTAATGCTAGACTTCCAAATTTGCCCTTGAAGGTTTGAAAATTTCTTGAACATGTGTGAACTCTTGGCTGTTTGTGGAGCTGTAAAGTTTACATGAATTGATCCAATGGGTCCAAATAAGCTTAGGAATGAAGCAAGGTTGTGGTTCGTTGATCTCCTGGCAAGTTTTGTCTTCTTCCAAAAAGTAGCAGCAGGGGAGTATACATGTGACAAAAGGAGAGATGAGGTGGCATGTTTAAGTGTTGGGTTTTGTTTAGTGTAACCTTAATCACTAATTTGGAAAATATTAGGGTTTAATTCTTCGTGATTAGCAAAACCCTAATTCGTATTCTTGAGATGAATAGTGAGGTTTGATCTTGATTTGGGTTTAAAAACTTGTTAACCGCCAAGTTTAAATAACTAATTAATATTAGTTATAAACGGGTGTGAGTGGTTTAGTGATGTGGCAGGTTGGAGAGTTGTGATTGGTGGTTTTGAGTGAGTGGGGCACGTGGCAAGCTATGGTTGATCTAGGTAAGTTTCATGTCTCCCATATTAAACCCTTCTTCTTTCTTTGTGTTGTCTTTTGTGTTTCAAACAGCCTTAAACGAATTTCCCTTTATAATGAACTTTTGTTTTTCATACTTAGGCCACAAAAAGTTTTGCAAAGTATTTCAAAGGGTATTTCTTGTAATTTCATGATTCTTCAAGGGCTCTTTTTGACATATCTTCATTCTTCAAGGTCTTTACTTGTATCTTTGTCTTCATGGAGGACTAAAAGTGACAAGTCTTCCAATTTGAGGGACCATACTTGCCAATTCTTCAAAGTTGAGGGTCCTTTTTGTAGATTTGACAAACTTTAGGGACCAAACATGTAATTATAAATAAACAAGGGTATAAAGTGTCAATTATTTAATAATGAAGGACCCTTCTTGTACAATCTTCAATTCTTCAAGGACTTTTCTTGGAAAATCAACTCTAGGGCCCGGTTCATTGTGCGGCTTCTTTTCTCGTGTTCGTTTTTTGATTAATTCTTGTGATCTTTTGTCATTTTCTCGATATTCGTACCTAAAATATACATTGAACATACACAAGCATATATTTGGCAGTTTTTATGATATTTTTACCATTTTAAGCCCGTTTTGGACGATGAGACTATGTATAAAAGCAGTCTCATCAAGACGGTAAATCCTTAATCTCTAAATCCGGTGGATTGTCGGTGGAAGGCTTAGTCAAATTTGGATCATCGTTTGTAACTTCCTTAGGAGTATGTGGAGAAATATGGTCCGCATTGAGAAGTCTCTCAATGGTACGAATGTCTTCTTCCCAATGGGTGGGAGAATCGTCATATTTTAAGTCCACGTCCCCTAAACTTGCTTCAAATTCTTGTAAAAGAAAGTCACTTTCACCAAATGGAGTCAATGATGGAGCAATAGAAGCTACGGTCTCAACATGAGGTAAATGAGAAGTCCCGTGCTTACTAGCCTCGTGAAAATGTTCTTTGCATGCTTCGTCGAGCACATCAATGAAATTCACGAATTTGGGCTCATCGGAACGTTTGGAAAGTTTACCCATGTTAAAGACGATTTTATCATCCCCTACCCTCATGATAAGCTCACCCGCGGCTACATCAATAAATGTACGCCCGGTCCTCAAGAAGGGTCGTCCCATAATTAAGGGAACAAGGGGATCCATCTCTTAGTCGACTACAACGAAATCAACGGGGAAAGTGAATTTGTCGACTCCTACGAACACATCCTCGGCTATCCCCACCGGATAAGCAAACGAACGGTTAGCTAATTATAAAGTCATACGATTAGGGACTAGCTCGGGTAGAGATAATTGCTTCCACACGGACAATGGCATAAGATTGATACTCGCTCTGAGATCCGCCAAAGCCATACAATTCTCTACACCCGGAAAATTGCAAGGAATAAGGAATCGACCAGGATCTCCTAACTTAACCGGTAATTTTCTGAAAAGAACGGCGAAACAATTCTCATTCAATTGGGTATTGGCAATATCAAGCAACTTTTCCTTATCACTTAAAAGATCCTTAAACATCTTAGCATTCTTAGTCATGTGAGCGAGAGCCTCGGCAAAGGTGATATTAAAATTCAAGTGTTTGAACATTTTTAGGAAGTTTGAAACTTGAATATCATCCTTATTCTTCAATTTCTCTTTCCTCAACCTTCAGGGATAAGGTATATTGGGTTGAGATGAAGTCTTTGGAGTGGATTGCTCACTTACATCCTTGGGTGGAGGAGGGGTAGAAGTGGAAGGTGAAGGAATCGGTTTGGGAACCGAAGGTGTGGTATAAAATTTAGGTAAAAGAGGGACATAAGGTGTAGACAAAGGCATTAAGGGTGGTATCTCACAAGTAGAAGGTGAAGGAGGGTGGGTAGAAGTAGAAGGAATCTTGGGTCCTTAGTTAGGTGGGGAATAAGAAGGTTCTTCGGTGGTCTTACCGCTCCTAGTAGTGATGGCATTAACGTTGGCCCTAGGATTAGTCACAGTGTTAGAAGGGAGGACACCTTGGGGTCGAAGGGTTTGAAGCATTTGCATAAATTTCCTATCGGTCGATTCTTGCATCTCTTTCATGGTTCGCTCATGATCGATTAATTTTTGTAGAACCAAGTCCATTTTAGGATTATGCATGTTCATTTGATTTTACCCTTGATTATTAAACCCTTGGTTAGGAAAACCTTGGTTTGGATTACAATTTTAAAAACCTTGATTAAAACCTTGGTTTTGAAAAACTTGGTTATTAAAGCCTTGATTTTGATTATTAAACCCTTGGTTTTGCCTTTGAAAAGTCCCTTGATTTTGATTAAAACCCCTTGTATTATTATTCCCTTGAAAATTACCCCGTTGAGGACCTTGGTTCCTATTTTGGGCGGGTGGGGGTGGTCTTTGTGGAGCTACAAAACCCGGGGGAGCCAAAGTTAGTCGATTTATAAGATAAATTGTTCACATTGACATTCGGTTTAAAATGCACCCTCTCATTAGTGTTATAAGCATAAACTTCTTGTTGATGTGGTTCATAAACCTTGTCACAGTTATAGTACAAATGTGGTCCACCACAAGTCTCATATGTTTCACAAGTCTCTTTTAAAGCATGTACATGTGTAGTGGGAGGGTTATCTCTTAAAGCAAGTTGTTTTACTATTGAAGTAAGCTCCTTAATTAGATTTGTCACCTCACTATCACTATCACTAGCACTAGCCATTGTAGCCCTTACACTCTTGGTTTGGACTTTTTCTTTGTTTTCAATGATTGCCCAAGCCTCGTTCATAGTTTTCACAAGAATATTACCCCCGAAGCACCATTTAGTGAATTTTGGTCATTCAAACTTAATCCATTTTAAAAATTATTAATTTGATGTACCTTAGTAAAACCGTGTTGTGGACACTTTCTCAAAAGTTCCTTAAAACGATCCCAAGATTCACTAAATGTCTTACCGTACTTTTAGCCAAAATTGATGATATCATTCCGCAAAGCGGTAGTACGTGAGGGTGGAAAGAAGTAATTTATGAATTTTGTCTCTAGGTCCGCCCATGTGGCAATACTTTGGGGAGGTTCCTTATCAAGCCAAGTCTGGGCTTGTCCCTCGAGAGAGAAAGAAAGAGGAGCAAACGAATTGCCTCTTGTGAGACCCCATTGTATTTCACAGTATTGGTTAAGTGTACGAACCTCTTGATATGATCGTGAGGATCATCATGAGTGTGGCCCAAGAAAGGTGTTGCGGAAACCATTTGAATAAAACCGGTTTTGAGTTCGAAGTTGTTGGCGTCAATAGTCGGCACCACAATCGCATCATCGTTGCCTTCAACGTGTGATTGCAAGAGCTCGATCATTGGACGGTTATCCATGGTGTTAACAACAGGAGGCTCGATAATAGCGGCTTGAATGGATTTCCTCTTGCGCGAACGGGTACGCATACACCTACAAAAGAAAAATATAGCAAAGAAATAGAAGAAGAAATAAAGTTAACGTAAAAAGAAAATATTTTTGGTGCAAAACTTTTAAAAAGAAATGCTTTTTATGAGTTTTTAAATGTTCTTGGATTTTTGAAATTTTTAACTTTTTTCAATTTTTGAAAAATTTGTGAAATTTAAGCTAGAAAAATAACGTTCAAAAGTGAACGGATCCCAAAATCCAACGCATCTCTCTCACAAAAAACCGTTAATCTTTACGAAAAGAGCTGGAAGCGGCCCCATTTTAATAACTATTTTTTATAAGAAAATATTTATGTTCTTTGTGCGTCTTATCGAATTGATCCTGGTTTAAAAGTGTGACTCAATCGTTTTTGGTGAATAAAAAGAGAATAGTTATCTATATCTACTTAAAAAGTAAAATGCGAAAAATATTAAAAATAAACTAAAGACAAATGACAAATAATAAAGAAATTAAAGGAATTAAAACTTATTAAAAGGTAATAAAGAAAAATGCAAGAAAAGAATTTGGGATATAAAAATAATAAATGTCGAGATAAAATAAAAATATAAAAGTCGAAATATAAAATAAAAATAAAAGTCAAAACTTTCAACTAAAAATAAAACAACTTTCGGATAAAAATTAAAAATAACTTTCGGATAAATGCCTAAAATAACTTTCGGTATTTTTTTATTTAAAATCACTTTCGGAAAGTTCCTGTCACTTTCACATTTGCAAGTTCACTTTCGGAAAGTTTTTAGACAATACAACTTTCGCAATCAATTTTTTTTTTCTTTGTTTTGTGAGAAATCACTTTCGGTGCTTTTTTTACTCCATCACTTTCGGAGCTTTTGGCTTCAACAACTTTCGTAACTTTTTACTTTTTTACTTTCCGAACTTTTGCTATTACCCACTTTCGCTATTATATATTTAGGCGGGAAAAATATTGACTTTCGGAGTTATAGAAATAAAATGAGTTTCGCAAGAAAAAAATAAAAAAAATAAAATATGAGTTTAAGACTGTTTTTGTCAAAAGGAGTTTCGGAATTTTTTGCTAAAAATTGAGTTTCGGGGAAAGAAAGGTATATTGAGTTTCGGATAAAAAATAAAAACCGACTTTCGGGGAAAAGGTCTAAACCCTCTTCCGAAACTCAGACTATAACTAGACTTCGCAAGATCTAAAAAAACCGGGAATAAAAATAAGCCAAAAGAAGCCAAATTAGTCTAATAAATAAGCAAAAATTAAGATAAATTAATTTCTAAAATAAGCCAAACTCAATACTAATAAAAACCTATAAAAAGCACCAAATAAGAAAAATAAATAAATCTAATCTAAAAACATTAAACTACCAAAACCACTTAAATAAAAATAAGCTAAATTCAAGATAATCAATAAGCACAATAAGCTATAACATCAACCACATCAAAACGATAAGAATAGTGAAATAATCAATTCACTCCAATAAGGAATAAGATAAAACAAACTACATGATTAACCAAATTAAACTCAAGATTAAAAGCAAGAAAGGAAGAATGAGATATATTTAAAAAGCTTGAATTAAAAATGAAGATTAAGATTCAAAAATACAAGATTAAAGATGAAAAGCTTGAAAACATGAAAGAAAGCTAGAGAGAGAAAGTAATTACACCTACTCCTAATCACCTTAATGAAAAAATTAATGAATACTAACTATTACAAATGAAGGTTTAAGGTCTATTTATAGTGGAAGGAATGTGGTGTTGTTGCTTCCTTCTTTCTCTTTGTCTTCTCGTCTTTTTAAATAATTCGTCTTTCTCGAGTTTGTCTCGGGATTTGTCGATAGATAAAATGAACTCGTCTTCTAATTTTCTTCTTTTATTAGACTTGGTTTTTCGACTTCGTTAAACTTTCGTCTTTGGTCTTTTTCTTCAATAAATCTTCAGAATAGGCCTTTGACTTCCGTTCTTTTTGCACTTTTGATCTATTAACTTCGTCTTTTGTCTTTTTCTTCGATAAAAGCCCGTGAAAGCCCGTGTTTTCTTCCTTTTTTATATTTTGGTCCTAAAACACAAAAAAACACAAACCACGCATAACACCGACTTTACGACATAAAATACACGTTTTGGTCTCGTTTTTATTTTTTTTATGTTGTGAAAGGATAAGTGTTTTCACACTTATTAATTACATTGACTGCTACTGTTCATGGGGCTCAATGGGTGGTTACTGAAGCTCTGTTCGCCAAGCTTTGCATCTTGATGATGCTGATGGTATAACTACCCTTCTCTTGACAGAGCTAGAGTTAGGACTCCAATGCTTGGGGTATGCTTTGCCTCCAGTGGGCCATTTAAACAAATATACCGAACAACAATTTCCCCCAGCTTGGAAGTTCCTAGTACATGTCATCCTACAATGTTTGAGTCCCAAATGCTCCTCATTCAATGAAATCAACCATTCAATCAGGAGTGCCATTGTTTGTATTGCAACTGGGCAAAGATATAATTTTTCAAAATTGATTTTTTATGGCATGTGTCACAACAAGTGTAAAAAGATCACTCTTGCTTACCGTAGGTATTTACAAATGGTTTTTGATATGCAAGGATATTGCAATAGGGACCATGAACACTTTTATGAGGTCCCTGTTCAAAAGAAAACTGTTTTTGGGAATATGAATTCACCACCCTATAGAGACTTACCACTCACCCCAGTCATGCTAGCTGTCATTGAGGCAGCTGCACACCCTCAACCACAACCAGACACACTTCTAGAACACCCTCCATCACCCCAACACATGGACCTAGCCCCTCAACCATCAGGCCCTGACACTGAAAATGTAGGCGCTGACACACCCAACCAAAATGCTGACACCAGTATTCCTCACACTCAAACACACCCCCACACCTAAACAGACCCTCATTCCACTTCCTCTTCAGAAAAACTAGATTTTAGGTTTGAGAAACGCCAAAGGACTGCTGGAGTGTTCTCCTCTAGTGGTCCTAGCCATGTAGCAGAGAGAACCACCACCACAAGTGTGGCTGGTGAACTGGGTGGGGCTGGGACTATTTACTCTCGCTTAGATGCAGGTCAAGGTAGTCTCAACATCATTAAGACCCCATCCATGGCCTATGAATCTATTTTGGGAGGTCAAATTCCGATCATAGAGAAGGGCAGATTGGAACCTTTATCTCTTTTGGAATTGACGGCGGTTTGCGTTTGCTTGCAAAAGCAAAATGCAGACCTTGTATAAGTTGTCACAGGTCAAGGCCTCGAACTCAAATCATTGAGGGAGAGGATAGTTGTTTTGGAAGCTGCCAATGCTAGGAGAAGGCAGGCTAGAGTCCTTTCATCAGGGGAGGATTCTTACAAAGGGAGGAGGATGCACCTATTGAGCCATTAAATTTGAGTGAAAAGGGATCACAAGAAGAAGGTGGTTCTATTAGAAGTAAACATGTGGAGATAGCTGAAGCACTGACTATTTTGAAGGAGAAACCAGTTCTTGATGTTTCTTCAATTACTCCTAAGAAGCTATCGTTTGTAGAGATGATGATGCAGGTTTCTGAATCAGCCGTTGACATTCAAAGTTTGAGCGCTGACAAGAGCAAAGCAAGAGCTGACAGACCTACATGTATGATTGGTGTATCCCAACCACCAGTTATCATTAGGGATGTTACTACATAGGTGCCAACCATGACTTTACCAGCTATTGAAGCTAAGGATAAGGGTAAAGGGATTTTGGAAGATGTTCAGGTACCAAAGAATGCAGCCCAGGTACATTATGATTCAGTTTTGACTTCACAATTGCAAGAACAAGATAGGTTGGAGACTACCACAGAAAAGGCTAAGGATGGTAGTGATGGTGATGAAAGCTCTAGTTCTAGTGTTATGATTATAGAAGAGCCAGAGAGGTTGGAATATGGAGAGCATGACTTAGCTAAGGAAAGGCTGAGAGTTTTAAAGATAAAAGTAGATTTTGATATGCCTGAAGTGATGGAAATGTATTTTACATGGGAATCTACTATTGAGAAGAATCCAGACATGTCAATCATTGGACAAATTTGGGGTTTGGAGATCTTGCTGAGAGTTTAGGAAGACTGCAAGGTGATTTTGAAGCACAAGGCTAGTAAGGTGCATTCTCAGCTAAAAAGGGATAGGAGGGAGCTCTATTTTATGCTGCTTAGGTGTCATCAAGGTGGATGGACCTATGAAAGATTGAGGAAACTATCCTTTGAAGAATTGGAGTTTCATGTTTATCCAATTTGGGAACGAGTTTTTGAGGAAAACACTATGAGGCTTCTGTCAGATGAAAGGAGAGAAGAAATTGAGGAAAATATGCAGATCAAGAGGGCTTCTATTGTACCAAGGCCAGTGAAGAAGGGAATTCCCATTGAATTTCTAGTCTTTGATAAATTGAATCCTAGTGAAGCAGTGTTCAGAAAGAGTATAAAGCTTTCACCTTTGGAGGCTTCAGATGTTGCAGAGGTATTGCCCTTTGTTGGAAATATGTTTTACGTATTAAGAAGGATCGGTCACTCCAACAATAGTCCATGTAATAGCTCGTAGTTTAGTTATGTTAGCCGTATTTAAAGTGATGGTCATATAATATACCGTTGCGAAGCTCGTGAAAAATACTATTCAACGGTGTCGAGAGTTCTTAGTTATTAATGTTTATGTAACGGGAATTTGTCCCGAACACACAAATGAGGAAGGCCTCCTAAACACTTACTACTTAGTATAAAAGGCCTCCTAAGCCTCATTTGTGTGTGTGTTTTCCATTTCATTTGTTTTGTAGAGAGAGAAACGTATGTGTTTCTCTCACTAGGAATTCACACCTTTGTTTTTCTCTTTTCCTTCATCTAATCTAATCTTTATTTTTTTGGTTTAATCTTCATCTACATTTCTATATCATTATAAGTCGTGTGTTACAATCCAACAAGTGGTATCATTCGCCAAGGGATTCATATTGAAGCATTTCGTGTGATTTTGATTGTTTTTCGCCAAAACATCAAAAACATTTTCGTGTTTGTTTGTGTGTCTAAGTCGTATACGTTCTTTAAATCGTGTAGTAGTAATTTAGGCATCTTGGTTTTGGCTAAAACTCAAGTTTTTGGATCAAAAGTTGATAAATCTCTTGTTTGTTCATCTTTCCGAATTTCTTGCAAGTTTCTCCATCGGAAAGTACAAAGCACGTGAGGCCAGATCGCAATAACCTTAGGTTCTACTTTGCGATCTAAACATTTCGATACCTTATTCCGATCTGGACATTCTGATCGTTCTTTGCGATCTGGGATTCCGACGGCTCTTAAGGAACTTTGAGTCGTTACTCTGCCTAAATTTTGTCAGCATTCCGATCTGAAGTATTCCGATCTGAAGTATTCCGATCTGAACATATTCCGATCTGAACATATTCCGATCTGAAGTCATTCCGATACAAGCAACATTGCGACAGATCAACATTCCGATCAAAGGACATTCCGATCAAAGGACATTCCGATAGAGGGACATTCCGATAGAGAGACATTCCGATCGTTGGACATTCCGATGGAATTTTTTTGTTAGAGTAATTTTTAGTGTTAGCCACCATCTAGACTAGTCTCAGAACATAGTTTACACGAAGATCAAAAAAAAAAAAAAAAAAAAAATTTTAGGTCAAGTAGAATCAAATTTTTTCCCTACTAGTTTTTGGCTTTCTCGAACTCAATTTCAAAATTTGGCGATACACAATTTTTTCAGCTTACCGTTTTGTCGGACTGAGGAATTTATTGTCGGACTGAGAAAAAAAAATAAAAAAAAATCGGAAGTTTCGGAATTTCAACTTCACCACACGCTTTCTACGAATTGAGATCCTGTTGTTCACACGACTTCTACGATGACGTCTCAACAAGATATTTATGCTGCGGGTACTGAGAATCGTCCACCCATGCTTACCAAGGAGAACTACACTACATGGGCTAGTCGTCTCCTTCGTTATGCAAAATGTAAACCTCTGGGAAAGTTGATTGTCAACTCGATTCAAAAGGGTCCGTATGTTAGAAGAACAATTATTGTACCTGGAGATCCTACGAATGCTAACCCAGTGGCTGACTCTAGTCATGAGCAAACAGATGAAGAATTAACTGAAGCTGAATCCAAACAACTCGACGCTGATGATCAAGCAATTCAAGTCATTCTTATGGGACTTCCTGAAGATGTTTATGCTGCTGTCGATAGTTGTGAAACCGCACACGAGATGTGGCTTAGGATTCAGAAAATGATGAAGGGCAGTGAAATTGGTTTACAAGAAAAGGAAACTAAGTTGCTTCGTGAATGGGAGAAATTTACGTCTACTGAAGGGGAACAAATTGAACCTTATTATCATCGGTTTTCAACCCTCATGAACCATCTTAGAAGAAACAAACATGAACCTGCACAAATTGCTGCCAACATTAAATTTCTTGATAATCTTCCTTCTGAATGGTCACGATATGTCACTCTTGTCAATCAAACCAAGGATCTTCATGTTGTGGACTACACTCAAGTTTATGACTATTTGAAGATGAATCAAGATGAAGCTAACGAAGTTAGGGCAGAAAGACGTGCCAAGACACAAGATCCATTGGCTTTTATGGCAAACTCTCCATCATCTATGTCATATCCCATGGTACCCTATCATCAACCCTCATCTAGTAACTTCATGCCACAACAACAACAACAACAACTCACTGCTTATGGATATCAACATCCTGCTGCTATGAATTACTTACAACAACCCATTGCCTGTTTTGATGACATTACCGATCCTACTCATGCTATTAATACTGGTCTTGCCCTTCTTGCTAAGGCATTCAAATTCACCATTAACCCCACCAACAACAATCAGAGAATCTCCTCAAACACTAGAAATAGGCAGATTGCTCAACCTTTCATGAATGCGAATCAAGATCGCCAATTGGTAGTTGCTGGAAACACGGGGACTCAGTTTCAACAATATGGTCAGAATGCTGGGCAGACC
Organism: Glebionis coronaria; assembly: GCA_025667525.1. Classification (NCBI taxonomy): domain Eukaryota; kingdom Viridiplantae; phylum Streptophyta; class Magnoliopsida; order Asterales; family Asteraceae; genus Glebionis; species Glebionis coronaria. The sequence continues at coordinate 138,916,077 of CM046880.1, forward strand.
GTTGGCAATGCAGGAAATCAGTATGGTCAAAACCGTGGTCAAAATCCGGGTGTTCCGAATGCGGGTAATCAGAATGGGTTAATTGTTGTGCCAGCGGTTGGTAACCAGATGGGAAACATTGTGGCTGCAAGGGCTGAGAATACTGGTACGGGAAATGGAAACAACAATCGTCAGGTTCAGTGCTACAACTGCAGGGGATTTGGTCATTATGCTCGTGATTGCACAGTCAAAAAGAAGAGGGATGCTGCTTATCTTCAGACTCAGCTTCTCATAGTACAAAAAGAAGAGGCAGGAATCCCACTTCAAGCTGAGGAATTTGATCTTATGGCTTCTGCTGCAGAATATAACGAGGAAGAAGAGATGAATGCCAACTACATCTTGATGGAAAACTTACAGCAAGCATCAACCTCAGGAATGCATGATGACAGAGCTCCCGTCTATGATGCAGACGGTCCCTCTGAGGTACACCCAAGTTTTGATGATAATGATATATATAATATGTCTAATCAGGAGGAAGAGTATACTGAGATGCTTGAGCCCTACATTGAGACACACGAGGATCAAACGAATAATAGTAATATTATTTCGAATGAGCCTAGTGTGGACCTTAGTGTGGATCAAGTTGCTCAGCCTACAACCCTTCCTGATGAGACACATGCGTATTATAAATCTCTATTTGATAAGCTTGCTAAGGATGTAGATCATGCTACGGTGGTTAATAATAAGTTTAGAGAAACTAATGCCAAATTGACCACTGAGCTTGCAGGATATAAGGAACGGGAGAAAAGTTTTGAGATTCATCATGCTAAAATCAAGGAACTTGAACAAGCTCATGCTACATCTGTTTATCAAGAAAAATGCACCACTAAGAAATTAAATGCCTTACACTTAAGTAGTGCTAAAAAGATAAGCGAATTGAATGATGAAATCACTTCTCTTAATAAACAGCTTTCAACTGAAAAAGCTATTGTTTCTGATTTAAAAGAAGAAAGAAAAAAGCTAAAACATGATTTCAAAATTCGAGAAGATGAGCTTCTTGAGGATTTTTGCAAAGCGCAGGATAGGATTAGAGAATTAGACGACCTTTTAGTAAAACGTGGCCAAACTATGCAGACGATAAATATGCTCGCACCAAAAGTGAATGAGATAAATTACACTCGATACAAAATGGCTTTAGGTTGTCCTCTTCCCCCTAATCCAGGATACCTTAAGCAAGTTCAAGCCACTAATGAAACTTTATATAATGGTAGTGTGCTATTGTCTGATGAGCATGATCCTCCTAGTGTGCATGATTCCGAGGAAACTACTGAACTTGCTGTAGAGTCTCGTTTAAGAATGCAAAAGCTTGATAAAGAAGTGATACCCGTTTATTATCCGAAAGTTAACCCTCCAACTGTTTTTGTTCGGTCTAAAACGAATACTGAAATGCTTTTGCTACCAAGTGAGGAATTGTCTGATGACCCTCCTAAACCGAGTATCACTCGCCGATTTCTAAACGAGCTTAAAGATAACTTTGTCATCCTTAAACGTGTTGTTAATTCAAAAATAACTGGAGGTAATTTTACATCACCTGTTCAGATTGAGGTTCAGAAAATTCTTCAAAACGATATTAATCCGATTATTAATCAAGTTGATGCTCGGTTAGGAAATTTGGAAAACGCTTTTCTAAAAGAATTAGCAAACTTTGTTGAAGACTTTAAATCTTTGACGAAGGAAGCTGATGAATCTCTTGATAAAATCAAAGTTTTGGAAAACGAGCTTGAACGCCTCTCTAAAGCTCGTGATTGTATTGATAGTAGCCCTGTCGAGTTAGGTACCTCTATGTCGCATAATGAGAACCTCCAAACTGAGCTTGATCATATGAAAGAGAAAATGGAATCTTATGTCATTAAAAAGGATAAAGAATTCACCGATCTTTGGAATAAATTTGTCAGAAAATGTGATGAATGCAAATATGACAAGATTTCGTATGAAAAAGCTCAAAATGAAATGCAACAAACTATCATAAGGTTACAGGCTCAGTTAGGAGGGGTTTCGGAAACAAATTTGGCCTCGTCAGGGTTAGAGAGTTCTAGTGGTGGTAATGTTCAGAAGCTTAAGGCTAAGATTGTAGATTTAGAATCTGTTGTTGTTTCATATAAGCGGGCTGTTGAACAAAGTAAGTCTGTCTATCAGAAACTTATTGATAAAATCTATGAGAACTGTAAGTTAAAGGCCTTGTTAAAAGATAAGACTTCTGAACCTAGCTCGATTGTGGATACGATGATCCAGAAACCAGCATCCTCGGGACCCACTCGTATTGCTGTGACACCTTTTCCCAAGGTTGCTGGAACGAAAACTGCTGTGATTGCCCCAGGAATGTTTCGTGTTAGTTCTCCCTCCGTGCCTAGCAAACAACGTAAAGCAAGCGTTAGGACAAAACCGATCACTATAACTCAACCACAAGTTATTGATCTAAAAAGTGATAATTCTAATAGACGCGTGTCTTCTTCTACAGGAATAAACAACTACACTAAGAGCAGAAGGCCACAGCCTACGAGCAATACAAGGAATGATAGGGTCCCTTTTGCCTCTAGAAGTAGTCGCCCCAAGATCAATAATGTGGAAGTAGAAGAACACCCTAGGAATTTACCGCTTTTTAATCATAATCAGAAACCTAATTCATCCGAATGTAATGACTTTAAGCTTGCTATTCGGAATGAAAAATCTGAAGTTATTTGTGCTAAATGTAATAAATGTTTCTTTACTTTTAGTCATGATGCTTGTGGTTTGACTATGAATGGTTTGAATTATGGTGGTTACACTCGAATTGACAAGCTGTCAGTCAGTGAACAACAACGCACTCCTAAGGCTAAGGTGTATGTTCCAAAAAGTACGCATGTAGGGTCCACAGAAAGTCTTGCTAAGCCTAGTAGCCCTAGACTCACCTCTAAATGGTTGCCTACTGGTGGAAATTTTGACTGTAGTGGCAAAATTATCGACACTAGTAGATCTCATACTGACAGTGAAACGTCGGTATGTGATACGGCTTAATTATCTTCTAACCCTACAGGAACCTATTTCATCGGTTGCCAAAATATTTGTTTCTCTTATCATTGGCAGGCTGTTGAAATTTGTCTCTGGTGCGTGGACTCGGGCTGTTCCAAACATATGACTGGGAAGCCTTCTCAAGAACTTTGTATGGCGTTTCATGGGAACTGTTCGATTTGGAAATGATCACGTTGCAGCAATTCTAGGCTATGGTGATCTTCATTGGGGAAATATAATCATCACCAGAGTCTCTTTTGTTGATGGCTTGGGACATAACTTGTTCTCGGTTGGGCAATTTTGTGACTCAGACTTGGAGGTCGCTTTCAGAAGTCATACATGTTTTGTAAGAGATCTTGAAGGAATTGATCTGTTGAAAGGAAATCGTACCACCAACCTTTACACCATTGATCTTTTTCAAATGTCTGCTGCTTCTCCAATTTGTCTCATGGCCCGAGCCCCATCAACAAAGTCGTGGTTATGGCATCAAAGGTTATCTCATCTCAATTTCGATGACATCACCCATCTCGCGAAAGATGATCTCGTTACCGGTATTCCAAAGTTTAAATATACCAAAGACCATCTTTGTCCTTCATGTGAGCAAGGTAAAAGTAAGAAGAAGCCTCACAAACCCAAACCTGTTCCCAACTCAACGAATAGGTTACATCTCCTACATATGGATTTGTGTGGCCCAATGAGAATCAAAAGTATTAATGGAAAGCGGTATGTCCTTGTCATTGTGGATGACTATTCTCGCTACACATGGGTTCATTTTCTTGCTTCAAAAGATGAAACCCCTGATGTAATTATTAACTTCTTGAAGAAAACATCAGTTCTACTGCAAGCCCCTGTCATTATTGTGAGAACGGATAACGGTACAGAATTCACAAATCAGAAATTGAAAGCTTATTTTGACGAAGTTGGGATTTCTCATCAAACTTCGGCTGTAAGAACTCCAGAGCAGAATGGAGTTGTGGAACGGAGGAATCGTACGTTAGTTGAAGCTGCTCGAACGATGCTTCTCTCCTCTAGTGCACCGTTATTCCTTTGGGCCGACGCTATAGCAACTGCATGTTATACTCAAAACCGCTCCATTATTCACACCCGTTTCAACAAAACACCTTATGAGATCATTAATGGAAGAAAACCGGATATTTCATTTTTACATGTCTTCGGTGCATTATGTTATCCGAAGAATGATCGTGAAGATATCGGTAAACTTGAACCTAAAGGTGATATTGGCTTTTTCATTGGTTATTCTTCAACTGCTTGTGCTTACAGGGTTTATAATCGAAGGACAAGAAAGGTAATGGAGACTATGAACGTTACCTTTGATGAACTCTCGGGTATGGCCTCTCAGCATAGAAGTTCACATCCCGAGCTTCAAGGTCAGACTTCTGGACACGTAAGTTCAGGACTCGCGCTTCAATTTGCGCCGTCAGCAATCTCATCGTTACAACCTTCGGAACGTGACTTGGAAGTTTTATTTGGGCCTATTTATGATGAATATATGGAGGGTCCTTCGTCATTTGGTGTTCCTCAAAATGCCCCGGCTGCACCTGCTACGGTAGCTCAAGAACCTCCGACTGCATCTACACCATCGGCATCTACTTCTGCACCATCTACGTCAACCTCAACCATAGTACCTCAAAACATTCCAACCACTTCTCCGATTGCTGACGCAACTCAACAACATTCTCAGCAAATTCCTACTCATGTTCATCTTCAGAATGAAATAGTTGCTGAAAATGCAAACAATGCGATGCTCAACGAACACGAGTTTGTTAATCCATTTGCGGCTTCCACAAGCACTACTCAGCCTTCAGCACCATATGTGGATCCGTCGAGCTCGCATCAAGTTTCTCATACACTTCCACATGAACACAAATGGACTAAGAATCATCCTTTGGTTCAAGTGATTGGCAATCTCTCACGACCGGTCTCAACACGAAATCAGATGCGTACCGATGGTGATATGTGTATCTATGCACTATCAGTCAGCACTATGGAACCAGCAAGTGTGAAAGAAGCAATGACCGATGCATCATGGATTGAGTCTATGCAAGAAGAACTCAATCAGTTCATCCGACTCGATGTATGGGAGTTAGTACCTCGACCAGACAATATCGATCCGCTTACCCTGAAATGGTTATTCAAAAACAAGATGGATGAGGAGCAAACGGTCATTAGGAACAAGACTCGGTTAGTTGTGAGAGGTTATAAACAGCAGGAGGGAATTGATTTCGCCGAGTCCTTCGCCCCGGTTGCTAGGATGGAAGCTATTAGGATTTTCTTGGCATATGCTGCACACAAATCGTTCACTGTGTATCAAATGGACGTGAAGACAACTTTCTTGCATGGGCCGTTAAAAGAAGATGTGTATGTATGTCAACCTGAAGGTTTCATTAGTACCGAACATCCAAGCCATGTCTACAAGTTGAAAAAGGCAATTTATGGTTTGAAACAAGCACCAAGGGCATGGTACGACGAATTATCATCATTTCTTCTACAAAATCACTTCAGCAAAGGAACCATTGATCCAACGTTGTTTATCAAGCACTATGGAAACGACATCTTGGTGGCTCAGGTCTATGTAGATGATATTATATTTGGTTCTACTAACCCAAAATATTCCATATTATTTGCCGACCTTATGAAAAGTCGATTCGAAATGTCCATGATGGGGGAAATGACGTTCTTTCTTGGTCTCCAATTCACCAATCCCCCCGTAGTATTTTCATAAATCAGTCCAAGTATGTGCTTGAGATTCTAACGAAATTTGGTATGGATAACTGTGATCCTATTGGTACTCCAATGGACACTAAACACAAGCTTGATTTGGATATTAAAGGGACATTTGTAGATGCTACAAAATACCGAAGTATGATCGGGTCCCTTATGTACTTAACCTCAAGCAGACCGGACATTGTGCATGCTACTTGTTTATGTGCTCGGTACCAGGCTCAGCCAACCGAGAAGCACCTCAAGGAGGTTAAAAGGATCTTTCGTTATCTCCGGGGAACCATTAACATGGGTCTCTGGTATACGAAGGATTCTGGTTTTAATCTCACTGGTTTTTCAGATGCCGATCATGCAGGGTGTCAGGATACATTCAAGAGCACTTCCGGTGGAGCACAATTCTTAGGCGAGAAGCTAGTGAGCTGGTCATCAAGGAAACAAGACTGTACGGCGTTGTCAACCGCGGAAGCAGAATATGTGTCTCTATCCGTGTGTAGTGCTCAAGTCCTTTGGATGAGAACACAACTCACGGATTATGGCTTTTTCTTTAACAAAGTCCCTATTTAATGTGATTCACAATCAGCCATAGCCATATCCTGCAACCCGGTCCAACACTCCAAGACCAAGCACATAGCTGTCCGATTCCATTTCATAAAGGAGCATGTGGAAAAAGGAACGATCGAACTGTTCTTTGTCAAGACGGACTACCAACTAGCCGACATCTTCACCAAAGCTCTTTCTCAAGACAGATTTGAATTCTTGGTTCGTCGACTTGGTATGCGTAGTTTCACACCTGATGAACTTGAACGTCTTGCACATTCGCAGTAATCTTGTATATATTTATCAGAAAATCAAAATACAAAAATATAAAACCTATAAAAACAAAAAAATGAGAAAACCTTTCAAAAAAATACCAAAAATATTCTTCTCCGACATGTCTCAGCATCGATAATATGGACGTGCTTAGAAATGTTGTTCAATAACGACACGGGTACGTACATAAAGTTCGAATGAGAGTTCAAATGTTTTCAAAACATGTCTTTTCTATTTTTCTTCTCATAATGGCTTATAGTCACATGTCAGACTATAACCCGGTCCCTAAATAAAGGAAAGTCTTTGACTTATCCTCAACAACGAGAAACTCATTTTTCTCTGTCATGAGCTTATATCGAAACATTCAAAGTTTTAAGCTCATGAACACAATTTTTCTCGGACTTTTGAGCACAATTTTTCAAAGTATTTCAAAACAATGTGCTCATATACTCCCCTATTTAAATACAATCTCTTTTCGAGGGGGAGTATAATGTCTTTATAAACAGTTGTTCCAAAGTTTCATGACACATTATTCTCTCCATGTTTCATCACTAGTTTCACAAAAATTTCAATTTCATGCAATTTTTGAGGGGGAGAATAGTGATTAAAATGTGTTATCTTGAATAAGATCTTTGATATAAGTGCTTTCTCTTCCTAATATGTGCAAAAATCTCTCCTTTTATGATGCACATATGTAGGGGGAGCGTTTTTGGTGATATAGAAAACTCTTAAGGTGTAAACATTGATTTCATCAACACCTTGACTGCATTTTCAATTGATTTTTCTGGTTATGATATCTATACCCTTCAACACAATTAATCACGACGATATTGGTGTCAAAAGGTGGTTAGGTATTCGTCCTATGATCCAACCAGAACCGGAGGGATCTTCCCCGGGATAATCCATTAGAACTTAGAAGTCCTTAGGAAAGATGGAGTAGTTGAGTGTACGGGAATAATGCCGACTAATGACTTAAGCTAGCACTGGAACAATCACAACAAGGTGCTAGTTATGACGTCTTGGTAAGCATTGAAGGGGTTGAAGAATGAAAAAGAAATGTAAGGATAAAGGGTGTAAAGAAAGAAGCCCTCTATACAACTTAGGCAGAAACCGGGTCAATACATCTTTTATCAGAATCACTTTGATGATTTCTGATACTGAAGACAAAGCATCATGGACCCAGTGATGCAATGCACAACCCTTCCCAGCCTACTCAAGCTTCTCTCAAAAGAAGTTTGTTTTATTGTCACGGAGTTCAACTCATTTCTATCAACTTTCTCACTCCGAGATAGTAGATATTGAATAGGTGGCAGTCTGCTCCAGCCTCCGATCACCAAATAAACGTGCACTTATAGAGTCTAGAGCCAACGAGATTCATCAAATAATCTCATTAGGACACTTATTCCATAGATCAATTGTTGTTCATCATTAGAACACAAGCGATGATTTACAGAGTCCTACGCTCTATCCTTGTGGTATTGCTAGAACGTTCAGAGTGATACTCTTTAGTATTCACAGTGATGAATGGAAATCCTTCCAGTGTTAACATCAAACAGCACTGCGGTAGGTCATATGTAAGATTCACTTGAATTAAACATATGTTAACTGGAAAGCAACGGTGGTTTGATTCTTAATTGATTCAAACTCGTTCCAGGTCTCGACGCAATATCTTTATGATCTTGCCAGAACATTCAGAGTAATACTTTTCAGTATTTACAGTGACGAATGGAAATCCTTCCAGTGTCATCATCAAACAGCACTGCGGTAGGTAACTTGTGCGATTCTATATGAATCAAACTTGTGTCAACTGGAAAGCAACGATGGTTTGATTCTTAATTGATTCAGACTTGTTCCAGGAAAGTGAATTGACGACTTAATCAGCAGAATGGAACTGCATGATTCACTCCTTACTTTGAATTATCTTTCGATATATTCAAGTATTGAGAACGGCTACCACAGCTGGAAATCCTGTCAAGGAAGTTCTTTGAACTTACCTGATCACAGGTACAATATTCGTACTGTATAACGGGAAACCGGTGGAATGCAAACGGTGGCGTTATCTCAAGAGTCGCAATTCCAGGCCACATATTCAGGATTATTGAAGAAAGCTCAAGAACATCTAAAGACAAAGACTTCCGCTACTCTGATGATCAAGGGAGATTGTTAACAAGCTTTCATGTCAACTCAAAACATGAGTATGTGGGTAAAGACACAAGAACACAAGCTGGAAAAGTTACAAGATCAAATCAAGGCAAAGATCAAAGATCCAAGATCACAAGTCATGAAAGGAACTATGAAAGAACTCTCAAGATAACGAGCTTCAAAGTCTGCAACACCAACGAAGTGAAGTCACATATTACATGACCACCCCTTAGGGGGAGATTGTTAGCCGTATTTAAAGTGATGGTCATATAATATACCGTTGCGAAGGTCGTGAAAAATACTATTCAACGGTGTCGAGAGTTCTTAGTTATTAATGTTTATGTAACGGGAATTTTTCCCGAACACACAAATGAGGAAGGCCTCCTAAACACTTACTACTTAGTATAAAAGGCCTCCTAAGCCTCATTTGTGTGTGTGTTTTCCATTTCATTTGTTTTGTAGAGAGAGAAACGTATCTGTTTCTCTCACTAGGAATTCACACCTTTGTTTTTCTCTTTTCCTTCATCTAATCTAATCTTTCTTTTTTTGGTTTAATCTTCATCTACATTTCTATATCATTATAAGTCGTGTGTTACAATCCAACAAGTGGTATCATTCGCCAAGGGATTCATATTGAAGCATTTCGTGTGATTTTGATTGTTTTTCGCCAAAACATCAAAAACATTTTCGTGTTTGTTTGTGTGTCTAAGTCGTATACGTTCTTTAAATCGTGTAGTAGTAATTTAGGCATCTTGGTTTTGGCTAAAACTCAAGTTTTTGGATCAAAAGTTGATAAATCTCTTGTTTGTTCATCTTTCCGAATTTCTTGCAAGTTTCTCCATCGGAAAGTACAAAGCACGTGAGGCCAGATCGCAATAACCTTAGGTTCTACTTTGCGATCTAAACATTTCGATACCTTATTCTGATCTGGACATTCCGATCGTTCTTTGCGATCTGGGATTCCGACGGCTCTTAAGGAACTTTGAGTCGTTACTCTGCCTAAATTTTGTCAGCATTCCGATCTGAAGTATTCCGATCTGAAGTATTCCGATCTGAACATATTCCGATCTGAACATATTCCGATCTGAAGTCATTCCGATACAAGCAACATTGCGACAGATCAGCATTCCGATCAAAGGACATTCCGATCAAAGGACATTCCGATAGAGGGACATTCCGATAGAGAGACATTCCGATCGTTGGACATTCCGATGGAATTTTTTTGTTAGAGTAATTTTTAGTGTTAGCCACCATCTAGACTAGTCTTAGAACATGGTTTACACGAAGATCAAAAAAAAAAAAAAAAAAAAAAATTTTAGGTCAAGTAGAATCAAATTTTTTCCCTACTAGTTTTTGGCTTTCTCGAACTCAATTTCAAAATTTGGCGATACACAATTTTTTCAGCTTACCGTTTTGTCGGACTGAGGAATTTATTGTCGGACTGAGAAAAAAAAATAAAAAAAATCGGAAGTTTCGGAATTTCAACTTCACCACACGCTTTCTACGAATTGAGATCCTGTTGTTCACACGACTTCTACGATGACGTCTCAACAAGATATTTATGCTGCGGGTACTGAGAATCGTCCACCCATGCTTACCAAGGAGAACTACACTACATGGGCTAGTCGTCTCCTTCGTTATGCAAAATGTAAACCTCTGGGAAAGTTGATTGTCAACTCGATTCAAAAGGGTCCGTATGTTAGAAGAACAATTATTGTACCTGGAGATCCTACGAATGCTAACCCAGTGGCTGACTCTAGTCATGAGCAAACAGATGAAGAATTAACTGAAGCTGAATCCAAACAACTCGACGCTGATGATCAAGCAATTCAAGTCATTCTTATGGGACTTCCTGAAGATGTTTATGCTGCTGTCGATAGTTGTGAAACCGCACACGAGATGTGGCTTAGGATTCAGAAAATGATGAAGGGCAGTGAAATTGGTTTACAAGAAAAGGAAACTAAGTTGCTTCGTGAATGGGAGAAATTTACGTCTACTGAAGGGGAACAAATTGAACCTTATTATCATCGGTTTTCAACCCTCATGAACCATCTTAGAAGAAACAAACATGAACCTGCACAAATTGCTGCCAACATTAAATTTCTTGATAATCTTCCTTCTGAATGGTCACGATATGTCACTCTTGTCAATCAAACCAAGGATCTTCATGTTGTGGACTACACTCAAGTTTATGACTATTTGAAGATGAATCAAGATGAAGCTAACGAAGTTAGGGCAGAAAGACGTGCCAAGACACAAGATCCATTGGCTTTTATGGCAAACTCTCCATCATCTATGTCATATCCCATGGTACCCTATCATCAACCCTCATCTAGTAACTTCATGCCACAACAACAACAACAACAACTCACTGCTTATGGATATCAACATCCTGCTGCTATGAATTACTTACAACAACCCATTGCCTGTTTTGATGACATTACCGATCCTACTCATGCTATTAATACTGGTCTTGCCCTTCTTGCTAAGGCATTCAAATTCACCATTAACCCCACCAACAACAATCAGAGAATCTCCTCAAACACTAGAAATAGGCAGATTGCTCAACCTTTCATGAATGCGAATCAAGATCGCCAATTGGTAGTTGCTGGAAACACGGGGACTCAGTTTCAACAATATGGTCAGAATGCTGGGCAGACCGTTGGCAATGCAGGAAATCAGTATGGTCAAAACCGTGGTCAAAATCCGGGTGTTCCGAATGCGGGTAATCAGAATGGGTTAATTGTTGTGCCAGCGGTTGGTAACCAGATGGGAAACATTGTGGCTGCAAGGGCTGAGAATACTGGTACGGGAAATGGAAACAACAATCGTCAGGTTCAGTGCTACAACTGCAGGGGATTTGGTCATTATGCTCGTGATTGCACAGCCAAAAAGAAGAGGGATGCTGCTTATCTTCAGACTCAGCTTCTCATAGCACAAAAAGAAGAGGCAGGAATCCCACTTCAAGCTGAGGAAGAAGAGATGAATGCCAACTACATCTTGATGGCAAACTTACAGCAAGCATCAACCTCAGGAATGCATGATGACAGAGCTCCCGTCTATGATGCAGACGGTCCCTCTGAGGTACACCCAAGTTTTGATGATAATGATATATATAATATGTCTAATCAGGAGGAAGAGTATACTGAGATGCTTGAGCCCTACATTGAGACACACGAGGATCAAACGAATAATAGTAATATTATTTCGAATGAGCCTAGTGTGGACCTTAGTGTGGATCAAGTTGCTCAGCCTACAACCCTTCCTGATGAGACACATGCGTATTATAAATCTCTATTTGATAAGCTTGCTAAGGATGTAGATCATGCTACGGTGGTTAATAATAAGTTTAGAGAAACTAATGCCAAATTGACCACTGAGCTTGCAGGATATAAGGAACGGGAGAAAAGTTTTGAGATTCATCATGCTAAAATCAAGGAACTTGAACAAGCTCATGCTACATCTGTTTATCAAGAAAAATACACCACTAAGAAATTAAATGCCTTACACTTAAGTAGTGCTAAAAAGATAAGCGAATTGAATGATGAAATCACTTCTCTTAATAAACAGCTTTCAACTGAAAAAGCTATTGTTTCTGATTTAAAAGAAGAAAGAAAAAAGCTAAAACATGATTTCAAAATTCGAGAAGATGAGCTTCTTGAGGATTTTTGCAAAGCGCAGGATAGGATTAGAGAATTAGACGACCTTTTAGTAAAATGTGGCCAAACTATGCAGACGATAAATATGCTCGCACCAAAAGTGAATGAGATAAATTACACTCGATACAAAATGGCTTTAGGTTGTCCTCTTCCCCCTAATCCAGGATACCTTAAGCAAGTTCAAGCCACTAATGAAACTTTATATAATGGTAGTGTGCTATTGTCTGATGAGCATGATCCTCCTATGGACACTAAACACAAGCTTGATTTGGATATTAAAGGGACATTTGTAGATGCTACAAAATACCGAAGTATGATCGGGTCCCTTATGTACTTAACCTCAAGCAGACCGGACATTGTGCATGCTACTTGTTTATGTGCTCGGTACCAGGCTCAGCCAACCGAGAAGCACCTCAAGGAGGTTAAAAGGATCTTTCGTTATCTCCGGGGAACCATTAACATGGGTCTCTGGTATACGAAGGATTCTGGTTTTAATCTCACTGGTTTTTCAGATGCCGATCATGCAGGGTGTCAGGATACATTCAAGAGCACTTTCGGTGGAGCACAATTCTTAGGCGAGAAGCTAGTGAGCTGGTCATCAAGAAAACAAGACTGTACGGCGTTGTCAACCGCGGAAGCAGAATATGTGTCTCTATCCGTGTGTAGTGCTCAAGTCCTTTGGATGAGAACACAACTCACGGATTATGGCTTTTTCTTTAACAAAGTCCCTATTTAATGTGATTCACAATCAGCCATAGCCATATCCTGCAACCCGGTCCAACACTCCAAGACCAAGCACATAGCTGTCCGATTCCATTTCATAAAGGAGCATGTGGAAAAAGGAACGATCGAACTGTTCTTTGTCAAGACGGACTACCAACTAGCCGACATCTTCACCAAAGCTCTTTCTCAAGACAGATTTGAATTCTTGGTTCGTCGACTTGGTATGCGTAGTTTCACACCTGATGAACTTGAACGTCTTGCACATTCGCAGTAATCTTGTATATATTTATCAGAAAATCAAAATACAAAAATATAAAACCTATAAAAACAAAAAAATGAGAAAACCTTTCAAAAAAATACCAAAAATATTCTTCTCCGACATGTCTCAGCATCGATAATATGGACGTGCTTAGAAATGTTGTTCAATAACGACACGGGTACGTACATAAAGTTCGAATGAGAGTTCAAATGTTTTCAAAACATGTCTTTTCTATTTTTCTTCTCATAATGGCTTATAGTCACATGTCAGACTATAACCCGGTCCCTAAATAAAGGAAAGTCTTTGACTTATCCTCAACAACGAGAAACTCATTTTTCTCTGTCATGAGCTTATATCGAAACATTCAAAGTTTTAAGCTCATGAACACAATTTTTCTCGGACTTTTGAGCACAATTTTTCAAAGTATTTCAAAACAATGTGCTCATATACTCCCCTATTTAAATACAATCTCTTTTCGAGGGGGAGTATAATGTCTTTATAAACAGTTGTTCCAAAGTTTCATGACACATTATTCTCTCCATGTTTCATCACTAGTTTCACAAAAATTTCAATTTCATGCAATTTTTAAGGGGGAGAATAGTGATTAAAATGTGTTATCTTGAATAAGATCTTTGATATAAGTGTTTTCTCTTCCTAATATGTGCAAAAATCTCTCCTTTTATGATGCACATATGTAGGGGGAGCGTTTTTGGTGATATAGAAAACTCTTAAGGTGTAAACATTGATTTCATCAACACCTTGACTGCATTTTCAATTGATTTTTCTGGTTATGATATCTATACCCTTCAACACAATTAATCACGACGATATTGGTGTCAAAAGGTGGTTAGGTATTCGTCCTATGATCCAACCAGAACCGGAGGGATCTTCCCAGGGATAATCCATTAGAACTTAGAAGTCCTTAGGAAAGATGGAGTAGTTGAGTGTACGGGAATAATGCCGACTAATGACTTAAGATAGCACTGGAACAATCACAACAAGGTGCTAGTTATGACGTCTTGGTAAGCATTGAAGGGGTTGAAGAATGAAAAAGAAATGTAAGGATAAAGGGTGTAAAGAAAGAAGCCCTCCATACAACTTAGGCAGAAACCGGGTCAATACATCTTTTATCAGAATCACTTTGATGATTTCTGATACTGAAGACAAAGCATCATGGACCCAGTGATGCAATGCACAACCCTTCCCAGCCTACTCAAGCTTCTCTCAAAAGAAGTTTGTTTTATTGTCACGGAGTTCAACTCATTTCTATCAACTTTCTCACTCCGAGATAGTAGATATTGAATAGGTGGCAGTCTGCTCCAGCCTCCGATCACCAAATAAACGTGCACTTATAGAGTCTAGAGCCAACGAGATTCATCAAAAAATCTCATTAGGACACTTATTCCATAGATCAATTGTTTTTCATCATTAGAACACAAGCGATGATTTACAGAGTCCTACGCTCTATCCTTGTGGTATTGCTAGAACGTTCAGAGTGATACTCTTTAGTATTCACAGTGATGAATGGAAATCCTTCCAGTGTTAACATCAAACAGCACTGCGGTAGGTCATATGTAAGATTCACTTGAATTAAACATATTTTAACTGGAAAGCAACGGTGGTTTGATTCTTAATTGATTCAAACTCGTTCCAGGTCTCGATGCAATATCTTTATGATCTTGCCAGAACATTCAGAGTAATACTTTTCAGTATTACAGTGACGAATGGAAATCCTTCCAGTGTCATCATCAAACAGCACTGCGGTAGGTAACTTGTGCGATTCTATATGAATCAAACTTGTGTCAACTGGAAAGCAACGATGGTTTGATTCTTAATTGATTCAGACTTGTTCCAGGAAAGTGAATTGACGACTTAATCAGCAGAATGGAACTGCATGATTCACTCCTTACTTTGAATTATCTTTCGATATATTCAAGTATTGAGAACGGCTACCACAACTGGAAATCCTGTCAAGGAAGTTCTTTGAACTTACCTGATCACAGGTACAATATTCGTACTGTATAACGGGAAACCGGTGGAATGCAAACGGTGGCGTTATCTCAAGAGTCGCAATTCCAGGCCACATATTCAGGATTATTGAAGAAAGCTCAAGAACATCTAAAGACAAAGACTTCCGCTACTCTGATGATCAAGGGAGATTGTTAACAAGCTTTCATGTCAACTCAAAACATGAGTATGTGGGTAAAGACACAAGAACATAAGCTGGAAAAGTTACAAGATCAAATCAAGGCAAAGATCAAAGATCCAAGATCACAAGTCATGAAAGGAACTATGAAAGAACTCTCAAGATAACGAGCTTCAAAGTCTGCAACACCAACGAAGTGAAGTCACATATTACATGACCACCCCTTAGGGGGAGATTGTTAGCCGTATTTAAAGTGATGGTCATATAATATACCGTTGCGAAGCTCGTGAAAAATACTATTCAACGGTGTCGAGAGTTCTTAGTTATTAATGTTTATGTAACGGGAATTTGTCCCGAACACACAAATGAGGAAGGCCTCCTAAACACTTACTACTTAGTATAAAAGGCCTCCTAAGCCTCATTTGTGTGTGTGTTTTCCATTTCATTTGTTTTGTAGAGAGAGAAACGTATATGTTTCTCTCACTAGGAATTCACACCTTTGTTTTTCTCTTTTCCTTCATCTAATCTAATCTTTCTTTTTTTGGTTTAATCTTCATCTACATTTCTATATCATTATAAGTCGTGTGTTACAATCCAACAAGTTATTTACACTTATTAAACAAATCCCAAACCGAGCCCATAAGTTCTATGGGCCGGCGGCCAAATGTAAGCCCAAGCCCATGTCATGGGCTTGGGTATATAAACCCACTCCTTTGATGGAGAGGGTGGTGCTTTTCATAATTTACACATAGTAATCTTTTGTTTCTCTCTCTAGAAGTGTGTGAACTCTATCATCTCTCTATCTCTTTCTCTCTCTAAAACATAAGCAAGATTTACATATCCTACAAATGGTATCAAGAGCCATGGGATGATTGTATTGTTTATGTGTTTGTGTTCTTGATTCATACATCTATTTTGATCCATTTTACACGAACCAAATTTTATTTTTTTTGTGTTTTTTATGGTTTTTTCTTGATACAAATCTTCTACATAGTTGTGGTAGAGATTTGGTATAGTTACTTTGGCTAAAAACACAAAATTTTTGGGTGTTTTGATCATTTTTTGGCTTAAAATCTCGAATTGGTTGAGTTTTGTCCAAGAAAAGTGGGATATACTCCGATCAGGGTCATCGGAAAAGGGTTTAAAGGATTCAAAAAGTTATTCCGATTAGTGTCATCAGAAAAGGGTTTAAGGATTCCGATCACATTCCGACGAAGGGATTCCGATTGCATTCCGATTTGAGTATTTCGATTTGAGTATTCCGATTTGGGTATTCCGATTTGGGACATTCCGATCTGTGACATTCCGATTAGGGACATTACGATAAAGGGTATTCCGATTAAGGACATTCCGATCAAGGGTATTCCGATAGGACTTATTCCGACGGCTTTCCGACTGATATTCCGACAGCTTTCCAATCCTTTATTCCGATCAACATTCTGACAATCCAAAAATTATTCCTTGTGTGTAATTTTGACTTGGAATTTTTGGTTTATCGAGAACATATTTTAGGGGATTTTAACATTGTTTCTTGACTTCAACTCACAACAACAAACACATTTACTTTCTCTCATTGTTCGATCAATATTTGTAAATCTTAACTTATCGAAATGGAGTACACATCTCTTACGGATAAGTCCATCCTCTCAGGTACGAATAATCATCCACCAATGTTGGAGAAGTCTATGTACGAGGATTGGACTTCCCGAATGGAACTTTACATGTTAAACAAAGAGAATGGACATCTCATTTGGGCATCGGTGCTCAATGGACCATTAGATTATGGTACAGTGACGGAAGGTACGACTACTCGTCCTCGCACAATGGGTGAATTGACTGGAGATATGAAGATTCAATACAAATGTGATAAGTATGCTACAAACATCATTCTCCAAGCCCTTCCTCCAGATGTCTACA
Source organism: Glebionis coronaria (assembly GCA_025667525.1). Lineage (NCBI taxonomy): Eukaryota > Viridiplantae > Streptophyta > Magnoliopsida > Asterales > Asteraceae > Glebionis > Glebionis coronaria. The sequence goes on from CM046880.1 coordinate 138,933,502, forward strand.
AACTCGTCAGCAAACATAAAGTTGCCAAAGATTTATGGGATAGAATTCGTGTTCTAATGCAAGGCACCTCGTTAACTAAACAAGAACGAGAGTGTAAGCTTTATGATACTTTTGATAAGTTTGCCTATGTGCCAAGGGAGACTCTCAATGACTACTATATGAGATTTACCCTATTGTTGAATGAGCTTAATATCTATGGCATGGCAATTCCTAGGTTTTAATTGAACACCAAGTATTTGAACACTCTTCCTTCAGAATGGAAAAAGTACGTGACGGATGTTAAATTGGCTAAGGACTTACATAACACTAATGTGGATCAACTTCAAGCTTTTTTTCAATAACACGAATGCCATGTCATCGAGGCTCGGTTTTCTAAACCTCAAGTTCATGATCCACTTGCCATGTATGTTTCTCAACAAAACATGGCTTATACTTATCAACAACCATCATACTTGCAGCAACCACCACCACACACCTATCAGCAACCACAACAACCATCTTATCAACCACCAATGATGCCACAGTAAGCATTTCAACAAAGTGTTCATCAACAATCTTTTCCACAGCAACCACCATATCAGACATCACCATCACAAGCCACCACTTCTCCAATGGGCTATACTCCTCAGCAAGGATATTTTACAATAGAAGCACAACCAGCACAAGCTTTCTAACCTAATGAACTTCCACCAATCCAAGCACCGGTCTTTACTCCAAATGATACGCCAGCTGATGTTATAAACCATCGCATTGCCTACGTGTCAAAACTTGTTGCAACTAGAGGATTTCCACTAACAAACAATCAGCTCCGCACCTCTTTAAATCCTCGATAACAAGCTACTGTTCAAGATGGTCAAGTAATAGTGCAACCTATTTAGGGAAGGAAAAATTCATATGGACCTCCTACAAGGACTGTGAATGCTCAAGCTGTGAATTCTCAAGCTAATGGAAATGGAAGCACCATTGGTCCTCAAAAGGTTGTGACTTGCTACAATTGCCGAGGACAAGGTCATATGGCTAGGCAATGCACTCAACCGAAAAGGAGAAGGGATGAAGCGTGGTTTCGTGAGAAAATGTATTTGGTTGATGCTCAGTCTAAGGGAAAGATTTTGGATTCAGAGGAGTTAGCATTTCTTGTAGACCCAGGAGCAGCAGATACTGAAGGCATTGTAGTCGTTTCCACTTCTAATGCAACTTATCAAGCAGATGATCTTGACGCATATGATTCGGATTGCGATGACATTCACTCTGCCCAAGCTGCTCTCGTTGCTAATCTCTCTCACTACGGTGTGATGTCGTCAGTGAGGTACCCACCACAACCAATTTTGGTAATGATGATAACCCACATCAAGTTGGGCATGAAAATGACACCCACGAACAGCATTCGGGAACTAGTAACTCAAATGACGTGGTACCCAATCCTACACATTCGAGTGAACCTCAACCAAATGCTACGACGGGTATGGAATCTTATGCTCAACATGATTTGGTCATGGTGCCTAAACATATTATTGATCAAATGCATATGGCTCTCAGAAAATCCGTAGATATGAATTCCACCCTAACTGCTGAGCTTGCGTTACATAAAGAAAAGGTCAAAACTGTGACACCCTAGAATCGAGGTCATTAACGATACCCTAAATTACGCTAATTTTTGAAATTTTTAATAAATTATAATTTCTATAATTATAAGTATTTTGGTTAGAGCCGATGTTCGAGGTTATAATTTTTACGGTTGACGTTTTGAGAAGGACGATGACGATTACGATCCCGAGGGATGCCCAATTTTATATAATTTTTGACGATTTATCGATAATGTAATTTTTCGAGAATTTTATTTACGGTTCGTGTTAAGTTGAGTCGGGTGAGTTTTATAGCCTTCCAAGTACATTTAAAGTATCCCAAAAATATTTTGGAGCGTTCGGGAAGATTTCCGACTCCCGTAAAATTTTCAAAATTGACAAATGGGTCAAACCCGCAAAGTTTTGAGGTCGTTTTCTATTTAAGGACAAAAGAAGCCCAAAATTGCACAAAGGTCCCTCCTAACTATCAAAAAGGGCCAAAATTGAAACACACACAAACACATACAACACTTGCACCAAAAATCAAACCATCACTCTCTTCTCTCTCTCTCTAGCTCACGGCACACCCAACCAACACAAAAATCCACCAAAAATCTTTTCCACTTGATTTTTCAAAAATCTAAGGTTAGACCACGCTTAGTTTGGTCATTCCCCACCTATTCATGTGCTCAAATCCAACATGCATTGATAAAAATTTTTCAAGATTTTTCCATATGATCCAAATTCGTTTTTGAGGCTTAAAGAGCTAGTGCATGTTAATAATTTAGTGTTATGGAAGTATAAACACCATGAAAACCCACCAAAATTAATTTGGTTGTGGTGATTGGGTCACCCAAACCCCACGGCAAAGGGGGTGTTTGGGGAGCCATGGTGGTTGTTGATTTTGCATGTTATATTTGTGTTTGGTTTGTTGTTTTAGGAAGATTCATATAGGTTTTATTACTTGCATGTTTATTTTCTTTGATTTTTGATATTGAGATTGATTGATCAATAGGGGTAGGATGGAAGTTTGATGTTAGGATATGTTTGGGAAGGCTTAGGATGATGTTTAGTGTTGGTTAGAAGTCTTGGAATCGAGTCTAAGCATGTTTTTGGTATAGTCATTTTTAGGCAGAAACATTTGGTCTATTTTGGAAAAATGATTTTTGTTCCAGGTCTTGAAAACTAAATATAGTGATAGAGGGTTTTTCTAGCTTTAATTTGGTATAAGGTAGAGCCCGTGACTCAAAACGAGCTAAAAGTTATGACATTTTAAAGATCGGGTACCGGGAGACGAGGACTTTCACAATCCGGATTTGTGTAAAGTTTTAGTCAAATCCCGAGGGTCACAAGTATAATTTGGTAAATGGTCAAGGGTCAAAATTTGGTCCCTAACCTGTACAAATGGGTCTATATGTTGACTTATGAGTCAAGGAAGTCAAAGGTATTTTTCATATAGGTCAAAGTGGTCAAAATTGGTCGAAGCGCAATTTCAGCCCGTAAAATGTAGTCGTGGAAATGAGTTGCGTGACGGGTCGTAAAAGTGGAAACTTTTGTTGGGCTTAAAAACATGTTATCTACAGGTCATATAGGATTTTTGGAAATTTTGTCAAATTTTATAAGCATGGTTTAATAAGGTAAAACAGCCCGTACTTTAGTCAAGTACCGGCGAGAATGAGTAAAAATGGACAACGTAGGTTATAAGAATGAATGGAATAAAATGAATGATACTTGTTGTTTTTGTTTTTGGCGTGAGTTATATTTGTCTTAAGTGACTTGTATATATGTATTTTATACAGTACCGTAAGTATATAAATGAGATTACTCATTACGCGTCATTTGTGATAGGTGTTGATTTACCCGGGCATCCGTTTCATCGTCAGTGAACACTCCTCGAACTACCGACTACTTAATATCTAAGGTGTGAATTTATAGCCTCGCTTATATTATTTCAAATTGTTTTACCCGCGAGGGAAATGCATGCTAGTTTTTAAAAAGGAACGTATATCATGAATGATTGTTAGACCCGAAAGTTGCCTTAGAAATTGTGTTGAGTACCAAAGTTGCAAAAGTCCCTAAATTCATGAACTATTAACTATTGTCTTGCCCTCGAGTAGGGGGAAATAGCCGCTTATGCAATTTGTAGTACTACGGGGTTAACGACCCAATGCTAGCCGAGAAGCTGTACTTATAGTAAGTTCTGCGGTAGATTATTTTGTATGAGAAATAAGGTATAATTGCAACTGATGCCTTTAGAAGGGGCACTGGTTTCATCTGAATCATGCCGGTATATTTACGCGGGTGATTGAGTTAACGGATTAGTGTCATGAGCTTAAACACAATTGTCAGTATCCTGATTATAGTTTGTTTGATCGACAAGACTATAAATGATCACGAATGGTTTTTATTATATATATACATTCAAATGGATTGAAAAACCTATGAATTCCACTCAACGTTTTCGTTGACCAAATTTTTGGCATGTGTTTCAGGTAACCGCTGAGCAGTAGGATGGAGCATGCATGGGATGGATGTTGTGTGTACGGCTTGGTGTCCGCTTGTTTTTCCCTCCTTTTCTATTTAAACAATTTTTATGTTTAATGTCATGTGGTTGTAAACTGAAGTTTTTGGGTTGAGATTCATGGGGACCGAAAACGCTAAACTCTGTGCACTATTTGGGGTTGGAAAAACTGTGGACATGTATTATCTAACAATTTTAAATTTCAAATTTTAAGTCGACGTCTTTTTAGCGTCGTTTGATATATCTTGTGTGCAATGAATACTGTGTAGCACCCATTGTTGTAGTTCCGCTGCGCATAACAATTGTGGGGGTGTGACAGATTGGTAATCAGAGCCACGAGTTATAGAGAACTAGGTCGTTTTTGAAAATCCTAAACTATAACTTTTGGTGTCGTAAGAAAAGGGTCCAAGCACACACAACTATCCTGCATGGCTCCGGTAAGATTTATTGTTGTATTTATGGCATTTGACGTATACTTTTGAGTAAAGTATATAAGTGGGTAATTATTATATAAGTATGGAATTACTATATGTAGACGTTGAATTTTACGTGAAATATCCGACATCGTAATTTTCATATTAATCATGCATGAGCATCATATTATTACATTTTGGGCATATGTACCACCTTTGCATTGCATTTGCATGCATATATTTATAATTATTGTATAATTACTTATGTACCCTCCGAAATTCGCTGTTATTGCAGGAATGGCCGAGGTACCGCCCAACGATAACGGAAACGATTACGTCGTAGGTCACGAAGGGGGACCGTTTCCTCCGAACCCGCCGGACAATAATAATGGATGGATCGCTCCAGAAGACGAAATAGGGCCGGAAAACGACAATGGCGAAAGTGAGGTGGATAATTTCAGCATGAGTAGTGACGACGATGAGGATTCCGAAGAAGAGCCCGAGGAGCTATTGGATGATGGCATTCCCGAGGATGCCGTAGGCCAGACCGAACCCGATTTGTTTCAATCCCCGAGTTCGCCGAAGGGTTATGAGGTACCACCGACCGGTCGTTATGAGCAGCAACCCTTTGATCGCCCGATGGACAATAGTAATGGGAACAGTGGAGAGTCATCCAAGTCGCCATCGATTCACGAGAATATTGCAAGGGTCTATTTTCCGAGACCGAGTCACTACTGGGATCCCGCAGGTCGTTTGGGGAGGATGGAAAGGTTAATGTATGAGCGGTTTGTAGTTGAGACTAGGGTGATTAAGAAGTTTGATAAGACTGAGAGGGAACATCAAAGACTGTTGGAAAGGACTTCAAGGATTGCGTATGATGGGATGATGAACACAAGTGCCATCAACAGTTTAAAATCAATGGTTGCGAATTTAAGTGCTAGTCTTGATCGTGTGAGGGAAGATCAGATGAGGTTGTCGAGGATGCAGAGTTGGGAGCATCGTGTGAGGGATTCATTGCCCCCGGATTGGAGATTCGTGGACGATGTGGAGATGGAGGCGAACGACTTTATGGTTCAGCCGCCTACTGGAAGTGCTTGTATTTCGGTGGGAAATCAGGTAGCGATTGAGCATGGATCCACATCAGGGACGAGAAAGGAAACAGAATGTGGGCCGGATGAGAAAGGAAAGGGAAAAGTGGATGATGTGGATGAGGACGTGAGTGATGAGGAAACCGAGGAAGACGACGACGAGCCGCCATCCAAGAGGCCGTGTGGATCACCACGTGCCTAGTTACTTGTTTTGTATTTTCTTTGATCATTGTAATAGAACTATTTTAGACCTTTGTATGATGGTATTATGACGAGAAACTCAAGTACTTGATGTTTTGTGGTGAATGATTGTAGTGGCATTACTTGTCACGATTTTGGTTAACTATCAATACAATCTATGTTACCTTTCATGATCTGTGATATGTCTTAAATTTGATCTTTTGTGGTGTGAATTGATGAATATTAGTAACTCCGTAGTGATGTGTCGTTGTATGTATTTTATGTCTGGGAAACTTGATATGAATACTTACATTGCTTTTCTATTTTCCTTGTCTTGCAGAAAGAGATATTCGATAAAACAATGCCTCCAAAGTTGACTGCCGATCGTGTTAACAACATGATTCAGGAAGCGATAGCTAATGCGTTGCAAGCGGACCGAGCTGGGAGAAATCAGGATCCAGGAAGGAACGCGGGGAGACAACCAGCCCCGAGAGTGTGTACCTATTCAAGCTTTATGAAGTGCGGTCCTACGCAGTTCCGTGGATCGGGTGGAGCCCTAGAGCTTAGGCGATGGTTGGAAAAAGTTGAGAGTACGTTTGAAATCAGTGGTTGTGCAGAGGCGGATAAAGTAAAGTTTGCAGCAGCTACATTTCTGGATGATGCGTTAAGCTGGTGGAATACCCAGGTAGCTACGGTGGGATTGGCTGTGGCAAATGCAAGAACGTGGAATGCGACCAAAGCTTTGTTAACTAAGAAGTTCTGCCCAGAGGAGGAATTGGGGCAATTGGAGGACGAATTGAGACATTTGACCTTAAGGAACAACGATATAGCTGCTTACACCAGGAGATTCAATGAGTTAAGTCTCTTGTGTCCGGACATATTTGCAAATGATGCCAAGAAAATGAAGCAGTATATTAAGGGTTTATCTAGCAACATCAAAGGTGAAACAACTTCGTCGAAACCTGGAACGTTTGATGAAGCGGTTCAAATGGCACACGCTTTGATGGATGTTAAGCTTCAGGACAAGCAGAACTACATTGCTGAGGGCAACAAAAGAAAATGGGAGGCAGCACAAGGCAATCAATCCCAAGGCCAGAACCGAGGAGGAAACCGAAACAACCAAGGGCCGAACCGTAATCAGCAGTTTAATCAGAGAAGGAACGAAGGGATGAGGGCCGCGACGAACCCTAGAGGTGTGAAAGTGAACCCCCATTGTGGAAAGTGCAACTTGTATCATGTTGGAAACTGCCCGCCGGCATGCGGCAAGTGTGGAAAGGCAGGTCATAGGACTGCTAGTTGTCGAACGGGAGGAGTAGCCACTGGGGCTAATGCTATCAGGATGAGAGGATGTTATAGCTGTGGAGAAAGAGGGCATGTGCAAGCAAATTGCCCGAAGACAGGAAACAGACGGGGAGGAAATAATGCGGCAGCTGTGTATCAAGTGGGAACTGCTGATAAACCACAAGGTCCAAATGTGGTTACCGGTACGTTTTTGCTAGACGCTTGTTATGCTAGTATTTTATTTGATTCTGGCTCCGACAAGAGTTTTGTAGACGTTAGATTTAGTCGTCATATCGATAGAGAACCGGTGTTGTTAACGACTAGTTATAATGTTAAATTAGCCGATGGAAAAATTGTTAGTACGAATTCTATACTGAAAGGGTGTACCTTGAAGTTAGGAAATTACGCTTTTGATATCGACTTATTTGAACCTTGCAATTGATCTGTTCCAGTGTATACTCAAAGATCGATTTAAGATCAGGGTATCATCAACTGCGTGTAAGAGAGGAGGATATTCCTGTAACTGCCTTTCGTACGCGGTATGGACACTTTGAATTTCGAGTGATGCCGTTTGGGTTGACGAACGCGCCTGCTGTATTCATGGATCTTATGAATCGCGTGTGCAAGCCGTATCTAGATAAGTTTGTTATTGTTTTCATCGACGATATACTTATTTACTCTAAAAGTAAGGAGGAGCACGAGAAGCACCTGAGAAAGATTTTGGAGTTGTTAAGGAAGGAGAAGTTGTATGCAAAATTCTCTAAGTGTGAGTTTTGGTTGGAATCAGTGCAGTTTCTAGGTCATGTGATTGATAGTGAGGGAGTTCGTGTAGATCCTGCTAAGATCGAAGCGATCAGGGAATGGTCAGCACCGACGACGCCGACTGAAGTTCGACAATTTTTGGGTTTAGCTGGGTATTATAGAAGGTTTATTGAAGGATTTTCGTTGATTGCGAAACCATTGACGCGGCTTACCGAGAAGAATAGGGTGTATGAATGGGGAATTGAGGAAGAGCTTGCTTTCGAAACGCTCAAGGATAAGTTATGTTCCGCGCCGATTTTATCATTGCCTGAGGGAACCGAAGATTTCGTGGTGTATTGTGATGCGTCTCGTAAAGGTTACGGAGCAGTATTAATGCAACGTGAAAAGGTGATAGCTTACGCGTCGAGGCAATTAAGGAAGAACGAGGAGAACTACACGACGCACGATTTGGAATTAGGAGCGGTGGTTTTTGCGTTGAAGTTGTGGAGACACTATCTGTATGGGACAAAGTGTGTTGTATTCACTGATCACAAGAGTTTGCAGCACATTTTAGATCAAAAGGAGTTAAATATGCGACAAAGACGATGGGTTGAACTATTGAGTGATTATGATTGTGAAATTCGCTATCACCCTGGGAAGGCGAATGTTGTAGCGGATGCACTGAGTAGGAAAGAACGGGAGAAACCTTTGAGGGTTAGAGCTTTAGTGATGAGTGAGAGCGTAGACTTAACCGAAACCATACTGAAGGCTCAGGAGAGAGGATTGATGAAAGGGAATGTTGAAGCCGAGAACTTGGGACGAATGTTGAAACCTCTTTTCGTGATTAGGTCTGACGGACTAAGATATTTTGAGAATCGGATTTGGTTACCATTGTGTTCATCTGAGGAAGGAAAGCCTGGAGTTCGAGAATTGGTTATGAATGAGTCGCATAAGTCGAAGTATTCGATACATCCTGGATCGGATAAGATGTACCACGACCTGAAGAAAGTCTATTGGTGGCCGAATATGAAGGCAGATATTGCTCGTTACGTTAGTAAGTGTTTGACTTGCGCGAAGGTTCAGGCAGAACATAAGAAACCATCTGGATTGTTGGTACAACCGGAAATCCCGGAATGGAAATAGGAGAAAATCGCAATGGATTTTGTGACGGGTTTACCTAGGACTCCTAGTGGAAGCGATATGATATGGGTAATTGTGGACAGGTTGACGAAATCTGCTCATTTCTTACCCATGAAGAAGACGGACAGCATGGAAAAACTCGCCAGCGTGTACGTGAAAGAGATCGTCTGTAGACATGGAGTGCCGTTATCGATCATTTCGGATCGTGACAGTAGATTTACGTCGGAATTTTGGAAATCGCTTCAACGTGCGATGGGCACCGAACTGAGTTTAAGCACGGCTTATCACCCGGAAACTGACGGCCAGAGTGAACGAACGATTCAAACGATGGAGGACATGCTCCGAGCATGCGTGATCGATTTTGGAGGAAGTTGGGAACGCCACTTGCCTCTAGTGGAATTTTCGTACAATAATAGTTATCACGCGAGTATCAAAGCGGCACCGTTCGAAGCATTGTATGGAAGGAAGTGTAGATCGCCCGTGTGTTGGAGTGAAGTAGGGGAAAGTCAATTGACTGGACCCGAAATGGTTTTAGAAACGACAGAGAAGATCGTGCAGATCAAGAACCGACTACTTGCTGCGAGAAGCCGACAGAAGAGTTATGCCGATAACCGAAGGAAACCTTTGGAGTTTGAAATTGGAGATATGGTTATGCTCAAGGTATCGCCGTGGAAGGGTGTAATTCGTTTTGGAAAGAAAGGAAAGTTGAGTCCGAGGTATATTGGACCGTTTAAGATCGTTGAACGAATTGGACCAGTAGCGTACAAGTTAGAATTGCCGACCGAGCTTAGTGCTATTCATGACACGTTTCACGTATCGAACCTGAAGAAGAGTTTGGCGGACAAGGAATTGGTGATTCCTTTGGACGAGATTCGACTAGACGACAAAATGCACTTTGTGGAAGAACCTGTGGAAATTATGGACCGGGAGGTCAAGCGGTTGAAGCGTAGTAGGATTCCCATTGTGAAGGTCCGATGGAATTCTAAGCGTGGACCGGAATACACCTGGGAACGTGAGGACTTTTTCAAGGAAAGGTATCCTCATTTGTTCCAGTAAGACGAAATGTGAGTACAAGAAGAGGCGAGCGCCGGGACGTCGCTCTCTTTAAGGAGGGGTGGATGTGACACCCTAGAATCGAGGTCATTAACGATACCCTAAATTACGCTAATTTTTGAAATTTTTAATAAATTATAATTTCTATAATTATAAGTATTTTGGTTAGAGCCGATGTTCGAGGTTATAATTTTTACGGTTGACGTTTTGAGAAGGACGATGACGATTACGATCCCGAGGGATGCCCAATTTTATATAATTTTTGACGATTTATCGATAATGTAATTTTTCGAGAATTTTATTTACGGTTCGTGTTAAGTTGAGTCGGGTGAGTTTTATAGCCTTCCAAGTACATTTAAAGTATCCCAAAAATATTTTGGAGCGTTCGGGAAGATTTCCGACTCCCGTAAAATTTTCAAAATTGACAAATGGGTCAAACCCGCAAAGTTTTGAGGTCGTTTTCTATTTAAGGACAAAAGAAGCCCAAAATTGCACAAAGGTCCCTCCTAACTATCAAAAAGGGCCAAAATTGAAACACACACAAACACATACAACACTTGCACCAAAAATCAAACCATCACTCTCTTCTCTCTCTCTCTAGCTCACGGCACACCCAACCAACACAAAAATCCACCAAAAATCTTTTCCACTTGATTTTTCAAAAATCTAAGGTTAGACCACGCTTAGTTTGGTCATTCCCCACCTATTCATGTGCTCAAATCCAACATGCATTGATAAAAAATTTTCAAGATTTTTCCATATGATCCAAATTCGTTTTTGAGGCTTAAAGAGCTAGTGCATGTTAATAATTTAGTGTTATGGAAGTATAAACACCATGAAAACCCACCAAAATTAATTTGGTTGTGGTGATTGGGTCACCCAAACCCCACGGCAAAGGGGGTGTTTGGGGAGCCATGGTGGTTGTTGATTTTGCATGTTATATTTGTGTTTGGTTTGTTGTTTTAGGAAGATTCATATAGGTTTTATTACTTGCATGTTTATTTTCTTTGATTTTTGATATTGAGATTGATTGATCAATAGGGGTAGGATGGAAGTTTGATGTTAGGATATGTTTTGGAAGGCTTAGGATGATGTTTAGTGTTGGTTAGAAGTCTTGGAATCAAGTCTAAGCATGTTTTTGGTATAGTCATTTTTAGGCAGAAACATTTGGTCTATTTTGGAAAAATGATTTTTGTTCCAGGTCTTGAAAACTAAATATAGTGATAGAGGGTTTTTCTAGCTTTAATTTGGTATAAGGTAGAGCCCGTGACTCAAAACGAGCTAAAAGTTATGACATTTTAAAGATCGGGTACCGGGAGACGAGGACTTTCACAATCCGGATTTGTGTAAAGTTTTAGTCAAATCCCGAGGGTCACAAGTATAATTTGGTAAATGGTCAAGGGTCAAAATTTGGTCCCTAACCTGTACAAATGGGTCTATATGTTGACTTATGAGTCAAGGAAGTCAAAGGTATTTTTCATATAGGTCAAAGTGGTCAAAATTGGTCGAAGCGCAATTTCAGCCCGTAAAATGTAGTCGTGGAAATGAGTTGCGTGACGGGTCGTAAAAGTGGAAACTTTTGTTGGGCTTAAAAACATGTTATCTACAGGTCATATAGGATTTTTGGAAATTTTGTCAAATTTTATAAGCATGGTTTAATAAGGTAAAACAGCCCGTACTTTAGTCAAGTACCGGCGAGAATGAGTAAAAATGGACAACGTAGGTTATAAGAATGAATGGAATAAAATGAATGATACTTGTTATTTTTGTTTTTGGCGTGAGTTATATTTGTCTTAAGTGACTTGTATATATGTATTTTATACAGTACCGTAAGTATATAAATGAGATTACTCATTACGCGTCATTTGTGATAGGTGTTGATTTACCCGGGCATCCGTTTCATCGTCAGTGAACACTCCTCGAACTACCGACTACTTAATATCTAAGGTGTGAATTTATAGCCTCGCTTATATTATTTCAAATTGTTTTACCCGCGAGGGAAATGCATGCTAGTTTTTAAAAAGGAACGTATATCATGAATGATTGTTAGACCCGAAAGTTGCCTTAGAAATTGTGTTGAGTACCAAAGTTGCAAAAGTCCCTAAATTCATGAACTATTAACTATTGTCTTGCCCTCGAGTAGGGGGAAATAGCCGCTTATGCAATTTGTAGTACTACGGGGTTAACGACCCAATGCTAGCCGAGAAGCTGTACTTATAGTAAGTTCTGCGGTAGATTATTTTGTATGAGAAATAAGGTATAATTGCAACTGATGCCTTTAGAAGGGGCACTGGTTTCATCTGAATCATGCCGGTATATTTACGCGGGTGATTGAGTTAACGGATTAGTGTCATGAGCTTAAACACAATTGTCAGTATCCTGATTATAGTTTGTTTGATCGACAAGACTATAAATGATCACGAATGGTTTTTATTATATATATACGTTCAAATGGATTGAAAAACCTATGAATTCCACTCAACGTTTTCGTTGACCAAATTTTTGGCATGTGTTTCAGGTAACCGCTGAGCAGTAGGATGGAGCATGCATGGGATGGATGTTGTGTGTACGGCTTGGTGTCCGCTTGTTTTTCCCTCCTTTTCTATTTAAACAATTTTTATGTTTAATGTCATGTGGTTGTAAACTGAAGTTTTTGGGTTGAGATTCATGGGGACCGAAAACGCTAAACTCTGTGCACTATTTGGGGTTGGAAAAACTGTGGACATGTATTATCTAACAATTTTAAATTTCAAATTTTAAGTCGACGTCTTTTTAGCGTCGTTTGATATATCTTGTGTGCAATGAATACTGTGTAGCACCCATTGTTGTAGTTCCGCTGCGCATAACAATTGTGGGGGTGTGACAAAAACTTTTGAAATGCTTCCTCAAGCAGAGAAAATAACATGTTCTGAATTTGACCAATTTAGTTTTGAAAAGATTGAACACTTGAAAGAAATAGAATCATTAAAAGCTAATCTTTCCAATGAATTAAAAGCAAAAGAGTCGGTTGTCAATGATTTTCAAAAACTTAAAATGGATTTCAAAACTCTCGAGTCTAAAAAGTTTGAATCAGAAATTAATGCTACCAAACTTCTTAAATTCAAGGAACAACAGCTTTTAAAACAATACGCTTCCACAGAAAAGGTTCATCTTTTAACTAAATCATTTAAAGAACTCGAACTTAAGCGTCTTCAAAATTTACCACCTAATCCCGGTTATGCAAAACAAGCTCGGGAATATATTCCCGGTCTTTATGATATGATCATAATTGGCAAATCGAAAGAAGCACCTTATGTTCGTAGTTCTAAGGAGACACAGTAACTTATGGAAGAAACTCATTCTAAAATGTTTTCAAAATTCCATACGATTGGTTATGATAAGCATAATAAAGATCAACTTTCTAAAAAGACATGTATTCGCTTACAAAAGGAATTAGCTGAACTAACAGTTCTTGTGCCCCCAAGTTTGTCAAATGAAAACCCTCCTAGTACGTCTCCTACACTCGTCAAAATGGATTTTAACGAAGTTACTTCCACCGGTAAGTAAGGCGTCCGTTAACTTAAAAGCGGTACACCAACACTTAGCCGATTTTGACAAGGTCATTTTGGAACGTACGACGGCCACGGCCATAACGGAAGGTGAATGGAACTTTGATCACACTAGAGCTGCGTTTCGAGATGAAATTGTTCCGTTTGTAAAGAATGTTAAGACTTGTCTTAGTAATCTTGATCAAGATTTACATTTGGAAATAGAAGAAGTTAAACGTGTTTTCAATGAAATGGATGATGCTTATGAAAACAGTTTACTTGAAATAGAACGGGTCTCTCGCCAAAATGATGAGCTTCTGAAGCAAGTGATGTCTCATGATATAGTTTCCGTCTGTGTGAATAAAAGTGTTGATAATGATTCTATTGTACATAATGTTGAATCTGTGGATACTGTGGTAGATAGTACTTGTCACGAATCTGATAAAGCTTCAAGATTCATATTCTTATCTTTCAAAACGTTTTGATGAGATTCAAACATATTGTATTTTGCTTGAATGCAAGCAACAATTTATTCAAGAAATCTTTGAAACATCATTCGAAGGTGTTAATATCGATGATGCAAACTTTAAAAAGAATTTTTGATTGAATTTACAATCAAAACAGCGTCAGCCAAGTGACAAAGTTGCTAAATCTTTGCCGATAGACATAGAGAAATCTAAGGAGCTTAACTGCGTGAACGTACTTGAGGCCGCTGAGAATTTTAAACTTGATCTAGATAATCGAGTTTCCAAGATTTTGTCCAAAGTTGATAACTTAAAACAGAAAGATACATGACTCTTCGATTCAGTAAAGCCCGCATGTGTTAATACCACTGCACAGAATCAATCATTGATTGAACATTTGAATCGGAAGTCGGTGGAAATATCTGATTTGAGGGAAAAAAATTTTGATAAAAATATAGTCTTGGTTGAGTTGAAGGAAACACTTCGTACTCTAAAAGGTAAGAATGTTGTGGATAACGCAACCACTGTCTCAGCATCGTCCTATAGTGCAATCAAAAGGAACCTTATATCCGTCACACCATTTAATAAGGGCCCTAGGACTAAACTGTGACAACCGTGGTTTTGAGGTTCGTCACTTGGTCTTATTTTAAGGTTAATTTATGTGTGACTATGTGATTTGCATGTTTACATGTTATTTTGCGTGAACGAGGTTGGTGTGGATATCGTTTATGGGTATAAAGTACTCATAAGTAAATCGAGGAACGGTTATTTCATGTTCATGAGCTCACAAATTAGTGACTATGAAATGAATGGTGTTATTTTGGTGTTTTACGTATACGTATAAGTATTATAGTAAATCGTATTTTTTTTTTACGATATGGGGTTTAGCATTTAGAGGTCTCGGGTAAGGTGTTTAGTCATGTGAGTATTTTTTTGGATGGTTTAAAGTCATTTAGGACTTAGTTATAAAGTTTATTTCAAAATTTAAGGATTCATCAAAAATAATTTTCTTGAAGATTTGAGGTAAAAATTTGATTAAATTCTTATAGTTTTCATGTTTTATATCATTAAGGATTCAAGTTTTATTTAATCAATTCATATAATTGATTAGGGTTCTTATAGATATGTAATTAGGGGTTTTATAACAATTAACATGATTAGGATAATGATTGGTGGTTATTAGTGATGTTAATTAGGGTTTTTAAAAACTGGGCAAACTTTTAGGTCACTTGTTTTGATCATATCTAGAGTTCTACAAACCGTTATTTTGCGATCCAAGCATCCCTGAATAGGTAATTGAAGTGGATTTCAAATTCAAGAAACTAGAACTAAATTGGAGGTCAGGAGGCGGGTCAAAAACAGGTTACAACAGTCGGAGGTCAAAACAATTTTGAAATCAGTCTGGTTTAATTTAATGTTTTAAGGTGATTGAGGTACTTAGATGTACATTTGAACCCTCTAATGAGCATGGGAGTTGGTTTATATATTAAATAAGAGGCCTGGAGGAGGGATAAGAAAATGGGTTAGGGTAAGACCCCCTAATCATAACAAACTTTTTCTATGTTCAAAATCGGTAAAATGCGGATAGGCAGAAGTATGTATATATATATCGGGGCCTTAACAGTAGCTTTAAGGTTGGTGCAAAAGGGAGGAGTTAACTAACATATGTAAGGGCATAGGGTTTCCTTTACAGAGATCATGGGTAGGGTTAGGTGGGCGTTTGGCTTATAGTTTGGAGACCTAAAAACCGGGACTGTTTTGGATAAAATGTTAACGAGACGGGTTATGAAGTAAACTATTTTAAGGGCTTTATAGAGGGGTTTAATGAGATTCTTAGAGCATATAAATGAGGTATATATATGGGAGAAGGTTAGATGTCCATCATGGGTTGATGAGCCATCTTTGTTTTTGGTTCATGTTTTGATTGTGTGCTTTTGTTTGTTTGCTTTTTGCTAGTGCGCGGATTCTTGGAGAAGCTTGCTCAGGTGAGTTTCATAGTCCGATATCTTTTAATGATTTTCACTTCCAGATGGGATGGAAGAGACACTGTATGGTTTTGTAACTAATACTGTGAATGTTTTTATGGTTTGTGATGGACTTGTGTGTGCACTTATGTGATTAACTGCTATGTGATTCTTGATTGTGTTTATGATTCGGATCGAGGGACACGTACCGTCTCAGTTATTGTGGTTTGACTTGGTACCAAGGGGATGTTGACAAGGAGGGGCCTTGGGGAGATACATAGATGTGTGAGCATCTATGGGACCAATGGATAATGACAAGGCGGGGCCTTGGGATTGGTACATAGGTGTATGGGCGCCTATGGTACCATGGTGTTTGGTAAGGCTGGGAGCCTTGGATTTGGTTTGGAATGATTGATCTTGAATGTTAGTTGTTAATGCATACTTGTAGCACATCGTCCATATGTTTAGTGGTTTATGGTTGTTCACAGCTTATTTAATCTATTTTCGGTTGGAGTCTAAACCTATGACTCTCACCAACATTATGTTGACGTGTTTTAGTGTCTCTTTCAGGTGATAAAGTGGTTAAGCGTGAGAACATATGTGGCTAGGATTGGGGTCGCGTTGGAATGCATTTAGAAGGAGATCCCTGTTCCTTCTTAGTTTATTTTTCTTTTTGTTTCAATAAGTGATACTATGAACCTATATGTTGATTTGTTTGTGTTATTTGTTTCTCTTGGGTAAGAGGTGGGACTGTTACCTACTTACCTAGACTCTTGCATTGATGAGATATTGTCATGACATTTGTGTCACCTTTTATGACATTTCTAATTCATATAGTTCTCTATATGGACATGCTATTGTTATGATGATATCCATGCGTCGCGTCCCATATTCCGCCATGGTGGGGTGTGACATAAACCATCTCAAAATTTGGTCACTAAAGATAAGGCGGAATCAAAACCAGCTTCTAATATTCCCGTGTTACCTTCTACAGGAGTAATCACCACTACTAAGGCTCAAATATCTAAGCTTAAAAGAAACAAGAAGAATGATAGGATCATGCCCCCATCTAGTAGTCAAGAGAAGAAGAAAGTAGAAGCCCATCCTAGGAATGTTATTTCTGTTTTGAATAAAAAGAATCATGTAGCTAAACCTAAAGGCTCTGCGGTTGTGCAGCGTTCTAAGCCTACTGTGAATTCTAATTTGAAATGTTGGAATTGCAATGAATGTATGTTTTCTAGTCGTCATGACTCTTGCCTTATTGACCATGTGAATGAGATGAATGCACGGAAAAATGGATTAGAATGGAAACCGACTGGGAAAGTGTTAACCCAAGTTGGTTGGATGTGGAGCCCCACTGGTAAAACTTTCACTATAGTAGGAAATATGTGCCCTTTAACTAGGATCACTCCCACTGAGGGGAAGAAAGCCTGCCCTTTAACCAGGAGTACCAAGGCTACCAAAACACAAGTGTGTCCTTTAACTAGGAACACCGACACTACTGTAGGAACCAAGTGCCCTTTAAATAGGTCTACTCCCACTGTAGTGCCCGCGAATAATCCAAAACCTAAGAAAGTTGGAACAGTAAAACCTGTTAGTGCTAAAACTCACATTAGAAAACGCAGGAAATCTAAGGGTCTCATAAATGCTAGAAATTCTGATAATCTTATATCTCTATCTGCTAACACTCCGGAACCAAAAGTTTCCAATGAATTGTCTACTGTTGTTATTGAAAAAAGGTGGTCCAAATTGTTCTCTGGTATTTGGACTCTGGTTGCTCCAAGCATATGACCGGAGATCGCTCTCAGCTCAGAAATTTCGTCAGCAAGTTTCTTGGTACGGTTAGATTTTGAAATGATCATATTGCTAAGATAATGGGTTACGGTGAATATCATATTGGGAATGTTATAATTTCAAGAGTGTATTACGTGGAAGGTCTTGGTCACAACTTATTTTCTGTGGGACAATTTTGTGATGCAAACCTAGAAGTTTCTTTTCGAGAGCATACCTGCTTCATTCGTAATTTGGAAGGGGTTGATTTATTGAAAGGTACTCGAGGGAATAATTTGTACACTTTGTCTCTACAAGACATGATGGCCGCTTCTCCCATATGTCTTCTCTTCAAAGCATCAAAGACTAAGTCATGGTTATGGCATCGACGGTTATCTCATCTTAACTTTGACGCTATTAATCATTTGGCGAAAAACGAACTTGTTCGTGGTCTTCCTAAACTTTCATTTCACAAGGATCATTTGTGTTCTGCGTGTACAATGGGGAAAAAGCAATAAAAAATCATACAAACCAAAGACTCAAGACACCAACCAAGAGAAATTTTATTTGTTGCATATTGATCTTTGTGGGCCAATGCGTGTTGAAAGTCTTAGTGGAAAAAAGTACATCCTCGTAATTGTCGATGATTACTCTCGGTTTACATGGGTGAAATTTCTTAGAAGAAAGAATGATGCACCTAAATTCATCATCAGATTTCTCAAGATGATTCAAGTACGTCTCAACACTACTGTCTGACGCATTTGTACAGATAATGGAACCGAATTTGTGAATCCAATCTTGCGTGATTATTATGAAGAAGTTGGCATATCTCATGAAACATTCGTTGCACGCACTCCAAAACAAAACGGTGTCGTTGAAAGGCGAAATCACACAATTATGGAAGTTGCTCACACGATGTTAATTTACGCAAAGGCTCCATTGTTTTTATTGGCAGAAGCAGTATCTACAGCAGTGTACACCCAAAACCGGTCACTAATTCGTAAACGCCATGGTAAAATACCTTATGAGCTTCTACATGGAAAAGTACCAGATTTATCATATCTTCATGTATTTGGTTCTCTTTGCTATCCAAATAATGATGGTGACAATTTGGGAAAACTTCAACCAAAGGCTGATATTGGTATTTTCATTGGTTACGCACCCGGAAAGAAGGCATACCGAATCTACAACCGTAAATCTCGCAAGATCCTCGAAACTATGAATGTTGATTTCGATGAGCTGACAACGATGGTTTCTTAGCAAAGCAACTCTAAACCAGCACTTCATGAAATGGGACCCAGTAACATTAGTTCTGGTCTTGTCCCAAACAACCCCACTTCATCATCATTTATACAACCTACTAGGAATGAATGGGATACGTTGTTTCAAACCGTTCTTTGATGAATTATTTACTCCTCTAACTATTGTTGCTCCAGAACCTGAGGTAATAGCTCCGGTAGCCGAAGTTTTCGCTCCAACAACCGAAGCACAATCAGACACATCTGCACCTACAATTGGTCAAGCTATACCTTCAACGAGTAATTCTCAACCAACACATGTTTCAACTATCCATGTCATGCCTATTGATGATGAAGAGGATGATGATGATCACGATTTGGAATTTGATCAAATGCGTGAACTTCCATTCTTTGGTGTACCTATTCCCAACCCTAATCAAGCCGGGTCGTCCACCTCAGAGGAAGCTCCTACTACGGTCTACTCCAATCCACGGATTCGTGAACATGACAGCAAGTGGACAAAGGATCATCCTATAGATTCTATTATTGGTGACCCTAATCGTCCGGTATCCACACGGAGTCAGTTACAAGAAAATGCAATGTTTTGTCATTTTGATGCTTTTCTCACTGAAGTTGAACCTAAGACATGGCAAGAAGAGTTTACTCAATCCTGTTGGATAGAAGCTATGCAAGAAGAACTTAATGAATTTATACGTCTTAAAGTATGGGAACTTGTCCCATGCCCGGATCAAGTGCAGTTACTCACTTTGAAATGGGTTTACAAGTTGAAACTCGATGAGTTAGGCGGAATATTGAAAAACAAAGCTCGACTAGTAGCTCGTGGATACAAGCAATTATTGGGCATCGACTTTATGTAATCCTTTGCACCTGTTTCCCGTTTGGAAGCTATTAGACTATTCCTCGCTTATGCAGCCCACATGAATATGATCGTCTATCAGATGGATGTGAAGACGGCATTTCTTTATGGTGAAATCAAGGAAGAGGTCTATGTTCAACAGCCGGATGGTTTTGTGATTCCTAATTATCCTAATCATGTGTACAAGCTTAAGAAGGCTCTCTATGGGTTGAAGCAAGCTCCACGCACATGGTATGATCTATTGTCACAATTCCTCATTACACAAGGCTTCGCTAAAGGCAAGGTGTATCCCACGCTGTTCATTCAGAAACGAGGTAAAGATATGATTATGGTACAAATATATGTTGATGATATTATATTTGCAGCCTCAACCCAAACCTTATCAGACGAATTTTGGAAACTCATGTCTTCCAAGTTTAAGATGTCAATGATGGGCAAGGTATCATTCTTCTTAGGTCTTCAGATATCTCAGGTCCCAGAGGCATCTTTATCTATCAATCCAAGGACGCCTTTGAATCGCTTAAGAAGTATAAGATGGAATCTTGCGACCCTATGGATACTCCAATGGTGGAACGAACTAAGCTTGATGCAGATCCACATGGAGTTGCCGTTGATCCGACACTTTATCGTGGAATGATCGGTACTCTTCTGCATATCACAGCTAGTCGACCTGATCTTCAGTTTGCTATATGTATGTGTGCTCGGTATCAAACTAGGCCTACTGAGTTACACTTAGCTACTGTTAAACGGATCTTTCGATATCTTAAAGGAACCATTAATCGGGGACTTTGGTATTCAAAGGACTCTTCAATTGCACTAATGGCATATGTAGATGCGTAATCACGCGTGTTGTCAAGATACAAGGCGTAGCACGAGTGGAACTTTGCAACTACTAGGAGATAGACTAATCAGTTGGGCATCGAAAAGGCAAAAAAGCGCTGCAATTTCAAGTACGGAAGCAGAATACATAGCTATGTTCGGTTGTTGTGCTCAAATTCTTTGGATGAGATCGCAATTAACCGACTATGGTCTAGGTTTCAACAAAATTCCGATGTACTGCGACAACAAAAGTGCAATTGCCTTATGCTGCAAAAATGTTCAATTCTCCCGGTCGAAGCATATTGACATTCGCTACCACTTCATCAAGGAGCAAGTTGAAAATCGAGTGATCGAGCTTTACTTTGTCCGATCTGAGTATCAATTGGCAGATATTTTCACGAAGGCTTTAGATCGCACTCGAATGGAATTTTTGCCAACAAGCTAGGAATGAGAACTCTCTCGCCTGAGACTCTAAAGGAACTGGCAGATGAAGCGAAAGAATATTGGTGGTAAACTATTCTCCGTATCCTTGGTGATCATCTGTATATATTATTTATATTTTTATCCACAAAAGCAAAATACAAAAATATAAAATCATATAAAAACCATAAAAATTGAAAAATTCAGAAAAATCCAAAAATATTTTTACTTTATTTTTCAAAGGCATGTATTTTGGTACGATAATATTTACGGCCTTAGAAATGTTGATTAATATTGACACGGCACCATAAATAGAGTTCGTACAAAAGTTGTAAATATTTCATAAAACATGCCTAAATGGCTTGTAGTTATTTCTGACTGCAACCCGGTTTTCATTTTAAAGTCAAGTATTTATTATGAAAGCTTTGGCTCACAACGGGAATTAATTTTCTCAGGTAAGGTTTACTTTAAAACCTTGTAAGGGACCAAGTTTACTTTATAACTTGGTCTAACACAAATCTATGTACCTTTCAGTGCATTTATTTGTTAAAACAAGAGAAGTCTTGTTTTTATGATGTTATCATCTCTACAACCATAGCTATCTACAATTGGTATCTACATACTCGACGATGCAACTACTCAAACGACGACTACAGCTCTTTCAATAGAAAACGGGTCAACAATTGAGGGGGAGCAATTGTCAAGCATTCAGAATCTTCGATGCCGAACGTGCCAAGTTTACAAGTTGGTGTCAAGACAACAATACCAATCGTACACGTGGTGTCAAGAAATGAATTCAGACGTGACGAGGCGACCAACATATGCTGCCAAGAACCATTTGATCTTATCATATGATGTTCTCATCTATAGGTCCAACCTTGTCAATTCTTTTCTAATATGTTGAATATGTGATCATGTTACAAATCGGTATCATATCTCATACATTTGGTATAATGAAGATAAAACGGACTTGCATTTTTCTTCCCAAAACCTTTGTTAAAACTTCATTAAATCAATTGATATTAAACACATCGATTGGGTTAATATTTTTAATATGGGGGAGAAAATGTGATTTAATATGGGAAATTATAAAAAATGGTTTGACTTAACGTGATAGCTCATCCTGACATGTGCGAAATGTTTTCGAATGACGTGGCATATGTTAAGGGGGAGCAAAATGGATTTTTATGGTGACATATACTTACCCAAAACCCATTTATTTCACGACGATGAAGATTGTGTGACATAAGGATGGTAGGATAGGTTAAGTCCAATGATTCTTCAAAAACCGGAGGAATCTTCCCAAGGTCATTCCATAGATAGAAATAGTAGTACTTAGGAAAGATGGAGAAATATTGTGAACGTACTTGAATGCCGACCAAGTACTTAAGTTAGCACTGGAACAATCACAACAAGGTTCTAGTTATGACGTATTGGTAAGCATTGAAGGGGTTGAAGAATGAAAAATAATTGTAAAGATAAAGGGTGTAAAGAAAGAAGCCCTCCTTACAACTTTAGGCAGAAACCGGGTCAACACATATGTTATTGAGATCATTTTAATGATGCTCGATATTGAAGATAGACATCATGGACCCAGTGATGCAATGCACAACCCATCCCAGCTAACTTAGATATCTATCAAAAGGTATTTGTTTTAATCACACAGAGACAACACGTTATCTATTGATTTATTCACTCCGAATAAATAGGTATTGAAATGGTGGCACTCCTCTCTAGCCTTCGATCACTAAAATCCAAAATGCACGATCGAGTCTAGAGCCATTTGAGATCATCAAATATCTCATTAGGACACACTTTCATATTTCCTTGCTTCTTCACACACTGTGAAAAGTAAGAAATATCTTAAGAGTCCTACGCAAAATCTTCATGATCTTGCCTAAACATCCGAGTAATACGACAGTATTTACAATGAAGATGGAAATCCTTCTTGAGCGAACATTTAAAAGATCATGGTAGGTGACTTGTGCGATTCTTTATGAATCAAGCTTGTGATAACTAGAAAGCAATAGTGGTTTAATTCTTAACTGAACTTAAACACGTTCCAGGCCTCTACGCAAAATTTCAGTGATCTTGCCAGAACACTCAGAGTGATACCTTAGAGTTCACAGTGATGAGTGGAAATCCTTCTAGTGTTAACATCAAACATCACTTGGTAGGTAACTTGCAAGATTCAATACGAATCAAGCTCGTGACAACTAGAAAGCAACGATGGTGCAATTCTTTAATGAATCAAACTTGTTCCAGGAATCAGAATTGACGGCTTCAATCATGCGGATAATTTTATCCAAATGATTCACTATTTTCGTTCGCAGTCAGCTTTGGACGGTCGAGTAAAGAGAACAAGTTTACCCGCGAAATATTGTCAATGAGATTTTTAATTAAATCTACCTGCCACAAGTACGATATTTTATATCGTCCAACGGTCTTCACCGACCGGAGGTAAAATGCTACCGAATTAGAATGAAATGTTCAAAGCCATTTCGTTCGTGTCTACTTATGTTGCGGCATTTGAAGACGGTGGCGTTGCGGAATCCGAGAAGAAGTCGTCCCCGCATGCTTATACTTTTCGCACTTAATACTTCGACAAATTCAAGAAAGCCTAAAAGTTAAGTCTTCCGTTGTATCAAACTCTGAAGCTTTCATGAATTACAAAGGTATAAGTATGTTGGATATGATGTCACGAGGAGGCGAAGATCACAAGTGATGGATGCACTGTTGAATCCCAGATCTTAAGACTCAAACAGTAAAAACCGTTTTATCTAGGTTGATCATCATTCATATGATAACATAGCGGAATAAGAACAATGATCAAGAATAAGATGTTTAACAAAGATGAATAATTCCCAAAGGGTTTGTATTATTGATGATTAACACAAACCACTCTAGGCATGTATACATTGAATCCCATGCCTAGAGATCAAAGACTCTGTAGGTTACATTTGAGTAGTATAAATATGTGTATAAAACCTACGGTCTGGTGTTCCTTTTATAACTTAAGGAACCCAGGGATACATGGAAACTAAATAAGATAATAATGACTAAATCAAAACAGAATTATTCATTCTTATCACTACTTGACCAAATCTACATGTTTTTAGTATATAGCAGGGGAATCTTCACAGCAGTGGAAAGTTTTGTAGCAGGGGAAACTTTCTTGTATTTTGTCCACCAGCTTGAAGTTTCTCCTAATGCCATATTTGGTCCTTCTTGTTTCCATAGTGATTTGACTCATCAACTTTTGACCCAACAATCTTCCCCTAGTTGATGATGTCAAAACACTTCCCCTTAAGCATACAACACCAAGGATCAACAGGCTGAACATTCTCTGTAGACAACTTCCCCTTTTTGACATGATCAAATAGGGGTCTTATATATGAACAACCTTGATTTTCAACTACTATTTAACCAATATCATACATCAAACCCCAGCATTCCACTTTTCAAGATACCCTCCATGAAGCACAGTAGTACCACCTACCTAATAAAAATGATCTTGACCAGTAGATACTCACATGAGTTGTAGTAACACCAATGAACAGTAAAAAAAATCTTCTCCTTGACATCATATGTGAATGACTAACACTCTATCAAATGAGCTGCCCTTTAAAGTGTGCTAGTCATTGATGAATCTTCAATTCTGTAGGCTTTATGTAATGATTACATATGAAGAATATGAATTATAACTTACTTGATGGTGAAGAAGAATAACCCGAACTTGCATTCTATAACTTTCACTAACCATGTGACAAAGAGTCTGCATATACAAAATCCTCATTTACCTTTGAAACGAGACACTGAGCACGATAATGTAACTCCTTCAAGTGATAGAAAATATGTGCATAGAGTACCATAAGAAAAATCACATATTCCTAGATCTTGTATCACTTTGTCATTAAGTGTTTAAGAATAAAACACATACCCGCGAAAATCTACTTCGTCCTCAAAAAAATGATAAACACTTTTCTTCGTAATCAATAAAATTAAATCAAGCCTTTATATCTTTAAGCCCATTTGCTGTGAATAACCAAACTCCAAAACTCTGCTGTCCCAAAATTCATATCTACAACAGGGGGAACTTTAAAAAACAGTGGGAATCTATTAATGAAAGCAGGGGGAAAAATTGAAGGCAGGGGAACGTAGCAGGGGGAACTTTTAATGAAAGCAGGGGGAACTTTTTCACAAGCAGGGGGAACTTTTAATGCCCCTGTTTTTGTTATTAACTGTACCAAACCCACTCAAAGTGGGAATGAGTTTTATAACAGGGGAATAAATAACAAAAACAGATGAACATAAAAAATATACCTTACTATGAAAAGTATACCTGCACTCAATAAACCCAAACATCAATCTTTGTACCAATTGATAAGTATAATACATCAATCCCACGTGATGTATTTGTCTTGCATTGGCTAGACCGCAAATTGATATCCCACTTGAATAAGTATCCTAGGGACCACCATGCCTCTTTCTCTTGCATTATTATCCCACGTCAACATGAAGAGCAATTATAATATGTTGGACCACACAAAAGTTACTTTATTATTTAAACCTTACGTGATGAAGTTTCAAACAATTCAAATATTGTTTCTTTATGCTTGGCCCCAACAAAATAATCAACTTGCATTTGTCCTCACGTGACTAATACTGTCATACAACATCGATTCTTTCTCTGACTTTTGAACCATGTCTGTATTATTCTGTTTGCTCTAGAAGGAATATTAGAAAAAGGAATAAATACTCCCACTTACGTCTTCTCTTTTTCTATTGTTTGCTGTTCGTAACCCACGTTACCCATATACCTCTCGAACAAAGCAGCAACAACCATCTTAGCAAATATTTACAACTTTAATTCAAACATCAATATTTTTTAGGGCTTTGAGGAATCACTAGCCGTGTACCCGTGCAATGCGACGGCGGTTATCGGTGACTAATTTCTTAGCGAGTAAATATTTTTTACCATCATTTTTTCCATGGCTTTATTACTATAGCCGAGTACCCACATTTTGCAACGGCGGGTACTCGTGTAACCAAATTTATATGTGAATGAATGTCTTTCGATTATACTTTGTTCATGATGACAACCTTATAAAAAGTATTGTGTGTATGTGATGATAAGTTTTTTTTTAAAAAGGAAAAGATCATCGCAAAATATACAAATATTACAAGTTGATAGGCGTTTAGTGTTCAACTTTTTTTATTAAGTTATTTAATATCAAATCAAAACTTTGTGATATTTTCTTACCATATAAAAGATTTTGTGAATTAACTACGAAAATAACTTTTTTTTTGGTATCCTCGAGGCAAAGCCAAACATGAGATTACATAGATCTGTAATGTACAATGCAAAAAACAGAAAGCACATGGTTTTATAAATCATATGAGTGTGCAAAGATCCGTAATGTTAATGCATGTGTGTATAACATACAAACGTTTTAGAACAACACTACATGGTTTTGGATGACCTTAAAAAGGCAATCCCCTTAGTGAATCTCGGGCAACGAAATAATAAATTTTGCTAAATAAAAAAAACCAAAAATAAATCTAAGATGAGTACGGTATCATTTTGGTCTCGTACAGATATCATTTTCGAGGTATCGTTTTTTTTTCGACCAGAATATGTATGGATCCCGAAACCGAGTGTTATACCAGTGCCGGGTTCAAATAACCGGTACTAAACCAAAGTGAGTACGTTTATCCATATGAATCTACCACAGTTAGTCGTTATACAAACAAAATGACCAAAATTAATGAAACTTGATTGATTATATGAATGAAACGAACCTTTCTTAACTGACCTTGTGGGAATATACAACCAAGTTTTGTTTGCTGTTTTCGTTGTTTGATGAAGTGGTTAGAGGATGAGCACATGTAGACCAATTTGCATATACTCACATTCTGTTCATTTCTAGTTCACTTACTGAACCACAAAAGAAGATCAAAAAGAGTAACCTTGCAGCGATACTCACAATCACAAATGGTTGACAAAAAACCTATACATAAGTTCGTTAACAAAACTCTATATCCAAAAGTCACATCAAACAAAGAATAAAGTTAAAAAAAAAAGCAGAAATAAATCTATCAGCAGTTAGAGAATAATTCAACCCCAAAAAAAATTACTACAAAAACAAACTCTATAAGCGAACAAAAGCTTTACCAGTCCCTAATACAGGTCTTTTAACCAAGTGAACACAGATGTAGATGCAACTATTTATATTGACATCAGTTACATGTATATAGCTTAAAGGCATATTGTTACAACTATTAAGTTTTAATGGGTTGTTAGGATGTATCAAAATTATTGGCCGTTACAAATATAAGAAGTAATGATGGTGTAAATGAGCCATTATTTATATTGATATCAGTTACATGATCTGCATTTGAAAACTACATTGATGTTTTGTTTTAATACATTGTGTAGTAGAGATTTTAAAGAATTCCTATTAGCAAAAGACAAATCACAAATCTTTCCATTATAAGAAATGTTAGTGGCTGAATTTTTAAGACTACTAAATATAGAAATGATATAAATGTTTTATAAAGTAGTATAGATAACTCTCAATAAACTCTAAAATCACAACCATCATCTCAGCAACAAAAATCACCAATCTAGGGTTCTTTAATCAAACCCTAAAAACAAAAAAAATTAAAGATCCACTTCTTCTTTTTATCTCTTCTTTTTCTGATTTTATGCCTACAATGCAACCAATTGCATTTCAACTAGGGTTCATCATTGATCCCGGATCAACTCACCCTAGCCAGTCGAAACAACAATAACAATCGATTGGTCCCGGACCAATACTCATCATTATTATCAAATGCAATCAACAGCTTGTAAACAAAAATTAAATTAAGAAGAAATAAGAACAAGAATCAAACCTCATCTTTTTCCTCATTAGGAGTTTCTTGCAAAACACTAAATCAGGACCTTTAGCGACACTTTTTCTGTCACAGAAACTGTCACAGACCTGGAAAACCGTCGCTATTCTGTCGCTAAAACCGTCGCGAATTCTGGACAGCAACTTCACAACAACATAAAGACGAAAAACATCTTGATCTCTTAGATATCTAGAGCCACCCGCTCTGATACCACTTGTTGAATCCCAGATCTTAAGACTCAAACAGTAAAAACCGTTTTATCTAGGTTGATCATCATTCATATGATAACATAGCGGAATAAGAACAATGATCATGAATAAGATGTTTAACAAAGATGAATAATTCCCAAAGGATTTGTATTATTGATGATTAACACAAACCACTCTAGGCATGTATACGTTGAATCCCATGCCTAGAGATCAAAGACTCTGTAGGTTATATTTGAGTAGTATAAATATGTGTATAAAACCTACGGTCTGGTGTTCCTTTTATAACTTAAGGAACCCAGGGATACATGGAAACTAAATAAGATAATAATGACTAAATCAAAACAGAATTATTCATTCTTATCACTACTTGACCAAATCTCCATGTTTTTAGTATATAGCAGGGGAATTTTCACAGCAGTGGAAAGTTTTGTAGCAGGGGAAACTTTCTTGTATTTTGTCCACCAGCTTGAAGTTTCTCCTAATGCCATATTTGGTCCTTCTTGTTTCCATAGTTATTTGACTCATCAACTTTTGACCCAACATGCACAAGATCAAGGCAAGAGATTAATGCTCAAGCTTGATATCAATGATCACATCAGCATCTTCATCAGAAAAGAAATAGAAAAGAAAGACGAAGACTACGAGATCAAGACAAACATAGTATGCTAAGTTTATTTTATTATTGTAACTTGGGTAACGCCCTTGTTTGGAGTGACCTCCCTTAGGGGGAGATTGTTAGAAATACGTTTTACGTATTAAGAAGGATCGGTCACTCCAACAATAGTCCATGTAATAGCTCGTAGTTTAGTTATTTACACTTATTAAACAAAGCCCAAACCAAGCCCATAAGTTGTATGGGCCGGCGGCCAAATGTAAGCCCAAGCCCATTGCATGGGCTTGGGTATATAAACCCTCTCCTTTGATGGAGAGGGTGGTGGTTTTCATAATTTACACATAGTAATCTTTTGTTTCTATCTCTAGAAGTGTGTGAACTCCATCATCTCTCTATCTCTTTCTCTCTAAAACATAAGCAAGATTTACATATCCTACACCCTTGTATTTCAGAAACCCAATAATCAATTATGAAGAAGATGCAAGTGGGTTCTGGATGATCACCAGATATGGTAAAAAGGTACATACTTTTACTTCCTTGATCTCATTATTTACAAGCATGGATAGAGAAGACTTGGTAGATCTGTGGAATCTGATGAAGACCAAGTATGAAGCTGAAGAGCCTACTTCAGCTAATGGAATAAAGATCTGGACAACATTCAAGATGATGATTGCACTAGATGAAGTTGATCCAATATAGTTGGATCTGGATGATATTAGTGGTTTAAACTGGCGTCTACATTTAGCTGTTGGTGTTTACCATCTAAGAACTACAAAGTTTTCAGAGTATCTTCTGGTTAATGCTCAATATCCTATGTCTAAGGATGTTTTGAAGAAGATGGTGTCTACACAGCTAGAAGTTGATTATACTAGTGATGTTAGCAAGGATTTAAGTAGATTTTTTTATTTTCTAATTAACAAGTAGTTTGTATTTGTAAGAATACTCCTTGTACTTAGTTTTTATTCAGAAACTTGATTGCTAGAGTAGATATCAAGTTTAGGGGAGGATTGTTGGGAATAAAATGAGCTAAGTCACTGAGACGCTGACAAGAGGAAATGAAGCGCTGACAGATCAAGCACTGATAAGAAATATTCAAGCGCTGACAAGAAGAAGTCCAACCACTGATAGGAATACTTAGTCAACACGTTCAATATTTGAAGTAAAGATATGCTCAATATTGTATTTTCTATGTTTATCTTTACCTAGAATAGTTGATAGGTAAACATTTGTACACGACTCCTTGTGTTATAAAAGGAGGTCGTAGGGTTTGTAGTTGACATATACATTATTCAGTTTTCACAACTTTCATTGTAAGCAAGTTCGTTTATCAATCTAAAGTGAAAGTTTGGTTTACTTGTTTGTTTGTTATCTATTCTAAGTGTTAATTCCGCATAACACTTGGATTTTCTCAATACAAAATTTTTTTTATAAGTACTAATCTTGATTCAATCTCGTTTAATACAAAGCTAATCGATCTAAGTTTGGGATCAACATATTTAACCTTTTTAAGCCTGATTTGGACGATGAGACCATGTATAAATGCAGTCTCATCAAGCCACATGTCTCATTTTCCCATACTCTTTACGCTCTTCGGCATGCCAACACAACAATTGGCATCCTTTGGGTTTACATATAATTTTTTTAATCTATGTATAATGGGAAGATACCGCAACTATTTAGTAGGAGGACCATTCTTTCTCACATCACTATTAAGTTATAGAATATTCGTGCTTATACCTCAATTCCATACATATTGGACATTCATGTAGACCTTTATACGTTGGTGTGTATAATATGCAATTGTTTGGACATGCATGTATTCTTTGGACCTCCAATCCCATCAGACATGTTAGTTTTTTCACTTAACCAACTGAGCTAGCTCAGTTGGCCACCAAGGGTAACCTTGGGGAGGTTTTATTGGAGCGGTCTCAAGTTCAAGTGTCACTAAGGATCTTTAGGGACCCGAATTAAATAAAAGCCGGTGTGGAGTTTATCCCCTAAAGGAGAAGATTCGAGGCTTGCATACTGCCCAATTGGATGTCACTGTGGGCTCGAATCACTGACTACTAACTCGCCGTTCAAAAAAATGTTAGTTTTTCGCTTGATACGTCGAGACATGCAACTTATTATCTTCAAGGAACACTTCATGCAACAACTCTAATAGGACAGTGAAGCTTTTGTCATTCCAACTACTTTTTGCTTTTAAGTCTAACATCTTCATCACTAAAGAAAGTTTGGTGAAATTCTTACATCCATTGTACAATGGCTTTTCGGCATCTACAAACAATTGATGTAATTATTTTACATTCTCTTCAACAACATTATTTTCCACGTCGAGTGGCATCTCATATAGATTATCACGATTATTATCGTCATGACTATCATTCACATTGTTATTAGTGTCTGGAACAAATGTATGACTATCAGCTTGCGACTCACCATAAAATCTCCAACAAGTATAGTTTTTATCAAAGCCTTGTTGTGTGAGATGGCCTTTAATCTTGTTAGAACCATTATTTCTAGACTCTTTACAAGGATACGCATCTAATAAATTCAGACATTCCTTTCATGTACTATGAGGTAAACATTTTATCGAATGTTTTCAAACCCGGGTCAACCTGGCTGGGTCAACCGGTTAACCCGGTTCCGGCCAAAAAACGGGTCATATTGACCCGGGTTTCAGATTTTCGAAACTCGGCTAGACCCGCCGGGTTTGGGGTGACCCGGGTTAACCCGGTTCTCGAGACCTGGTCGGGTTTAAATTCTTTCGTTTTTTAAATAATAATATTTAAATTTTATGTATTTGTTACGTAATATTATTTTTATATATTATATTAGTTGATAAACAATTTATATTTTTAATATACAGTAGTTTTTATAGTTTTTATATAAAATTTTTTGTTAATTATTAAAATATATAAAAAAATTATTTTTTTAGAAAACCATGTTAACTTGGGTTAACCCGATCGACCCAGGTTGACCCGCACCCGATAACTCGACCGGATTGATCTAAAACACGTTTCAAAACATTGGTTTTATCTAATTATGATCCATCTGAAAAAAGAAAAAAAATCATGTCGTAATATAATGCAGATATAATCCTTGATTATAATATCCTATATATGGAAAACTAAGACATAACAATTTTTTTATGAATGAGAAAAATCATACTGCAGTTGACCCATCACGAACATATCACATTCTAAAACATTTCACATTCCCGAGCTTTCCCTCTAAAACAATAAACACATTTTTTAGAAACACGCTATGCCGTTGACCAATCTCTCCAGGTTTTAATCTTCTATCGTCTGAATTTATTACTGTTTAGATTTTGTTTGTATTTTTTAGAATTCAGGTAGACCAAATTGAGATGGAGTTACTTCAGGAATTAAAAATTGTTAATTTTTAGACGTAATTAATAAGATTTTATTTGTGTAATTGTATCCCTGTTTATAAATAGTGGGTTTAGTTAGTTTAATGAGCCTTGTGAGATCGGGAAACTTGAGGGGTTAGAAGTTGTTTGGCCTGGCGGGATTCCAGTTGAATTAAGTGTATTTTACTAGTAGGTTTCTAGTTGAGTTAGCTAAGTGTCAAAATTTGACGGTTTTAGGACTAGCAGTTACTAAGATATCGAGTGAGTTGCTGAAAGAAATAGGTAACATAAGTAAGTGACAGACGTTGTCAGTTTATACTACATAGTTAACGAGTGAGATACCGAAAGAAATAGGTACACTTTCATGGCTAAATATTGATTTAATGTTATTTTAGAGGCACGCGTTGTAAGGGGAGATTGAACATATTGAATTTCCATTATTCAGTCATATATTAATTTGGTAAACTGTAAGGATATCCTAGTTAAGCCTCTACATATGAGTCCTACCCGAGTAACCTGAACTGATAAAACATTTTTCTTTTTTAGAGGGTGTCTTGGGATCTCTATAAGCAAGCTTAAGAAACCAAACAGTTTCACCAAAGGCATTTGGCCAACCATATGTGAGTGGACATCAACCAAATATGTTGGCGTTCCTGTCTCGTTTGACACATATGTGAGCTGATATTTGTGAATAGCTAGTGTAGGCTGTAAAAATTTGCAGGTCAAAAAAGAAATAAAAAATAAAAAGAAAACTTTGTTGGTGTTTACTTTGTCCCAACTAGGGTATAGATAATCAATCCTAGCTACGTAACAAAACAATGGTTACCGGATATCACATGGAATCGTGTAATCACTTTCCAAAGTAAATTATTCGACCCTAATACCTGGGTATCACGAATACCTACTTCGGATAAGAACACATGCTGTTAATGATTTAGGCACAAATCACTAAACCTTTTGCTGTTATGTATTTCTTATTTCTGTGTCCCTTCATGCAAGTTATGGTCACCTATTTATAGGTGGGGTACTCAACCCTAGTCAATGGTATTAAGAGGAATTAACGGTCAATTAATATCCTCTTAATAGGCTCCATAATACCAGGTCAAAATGGTTACAAGACCAATTAAACGTGGTCTTTAATGCACTTGAATTGTAAAAGACTGTTACAAGCATACTTGTTCAGCTCCAGCATTAGTCTATCCTTCAGTCCCACTGAAGCATCAGCAAACCCTAAAGGGTGTTCCTGCTGAAGCCTTCAGTACTAAAGAAGACTAGCTGATGAGTAAACACTGAAGACAAGTCTTCAGTGAAATACACCCTGATGAATACCTTCAGTCCAGAGTTCAACTCACTGAAAATCATCAGCAATGCTGAACAACTTTAACCACAATATGAGTCAGGGTGTTCAGTGACTTATGGGTGTACACTCCGTACATCCTTACCTATTCACCAGTATGAACTGACCCACAATTGAACTATATTTCCATCAATCCTTCCCAGTATAGTACAATTCCTTTTGCATGAAAATTAACATTAACAAAACCAATGCAAAATTATGAAAATATCCTAAGGATAGAATTTCCATCTTAGTACATCACTTCAAACATTCGAGAATCATGGTGTTCTAAGAATTGAACCCTTCAACTACTTTGAATACCTGAAGATAAACTACACACAAGTTTTCAAATACATAACAACTCTTGACACTACTAGCCATGTGTCCATATCCAAATTCATAAATGTTGTAAGAGCCAAGTCCATGCTCCATGAGGCGGCGAAACCTCAACATTTACATAGGTGGTTCCTCTTTAGTTCATGTTCGTGCTTCAGCATTTTTTCAAAGACATTAACCATTGAGAAGTTATAACTTCATCCTCCTTCAGAAAGTACAAGCACATCCTTGGGATGATATGCATGTGCTTCAGTCCCCTGAATGTTCAGCTTTCCACATTGAACTCAGCTCCCAAGTTTCCTCAGGAGGGAGTTGGGTGTCCTAGCATTCAGTGACTAGAGTGGACTTTTAAACCCATCCCATCAGCAGACTTTATAACCAAGTCTCTAGCCAATCCCTTCGTCAAGTGATCAGCTAAATTTTGTTGAGACCTCACAAACTCTATTGAAATCACCCCATTCATGATTAACTCACGAATCATGCTATGTCTAACACCTAAGTGTCTAGACTTACCATTGTAAATTTGGCTATATGCCTTAGCCAATGTAGCTGCACTATCACAACGGATTGAAATGGGTGCCATAGGTTTGACCCACAATGGAATCTCAAGAAGCAAGTTTCTCAACCATCCAGCTTCTTTGCTAGCAGCTGCTAGAGCTACAAACTCAGATTCCATGGTAGAACCAGTAATGCAAGTTTGCTTCTTGGATGCCCAAGAAATTGCACCACCACCAAGTAGAAATACTCAGCCACTGGTGGATGAATTATCCTCAGTATTGTTGATCCAACTTGCATCAGTGTTACCTTCCAACACTGAAGGATATCTAGTATATGACAAACAATAATCCATTGTTCCTTTCAAATACTTCAGTACTCTCTAAATTACTTGCCAATGCTGAGTACTAGGATTACTAGTATACCTACTCAGTTTACCCACATCAAATGCAATGTCAGGCTTAGTACTAGTCATGGCATACATCAAGCAACCAATAACACTTGAATACTCAAACTGGGAGACAGCCTGACCATTGTTAGGCATCAGTTTCTCACTTGTATCCATAGGTGTACTCACTGCAGTACAATCAAAGTGATTAAATTTCTTCAGCACCTTCTCAATGTAATGAGACTGAGAAATCACAATACCATCACTTTCATGTTTAATCCTTATGCCAAGGATAACATCTGCCTCCCCCATGTCCTTCATGGAGAACTTTGATGACAAAAATTCCTTTGTCTGATCAACCTTAGCTTGGTCAGTACCAAAGATTAACATGTCATCAAGATATAGGCAAATGATGACTCCTTCACCAGATTCATCAAATTTTCTATATACACATTTGTCAGCTTGATTGAGTGAATAACCATTAGACAAAACCACTTCATCAAATTTTTGGTGCCATTGCTTAGGTGCCTGCTTCAGTCCATACAAGGACTTGATCAGTTTACACACCTTGTGCTCATTACCAGGCATGATTAAACCCTGAGGTTGGTTCATATAAACCTCCTCATCCAAATCACCATTTAAGAATGCTGTCTTCACATCCATATGATGAATAATCAGATTGTGAATACTTGCTAGAGCAATCAGCATTCTTATGGTACTGATACGTGCTACTAGAGCATAAGTATCAAAATAGTCTATCCTAGACTTTTGTTTAAAGCCTTGAATGACTAGCCTTGCCTTGAACTTTTCAATAGTTCCATCTACCTTCATTTTCCTTTTGAAAATCCATTTGTTACCAAGTGGATTACAACATGGAGGTAGATCAACCAACACCCAAGTGTTGTTGCCCATGATGGAATAAATCTCATCATTTATTGCTTCTTTCCAGAAAGCAACATCTTGGGACTTCATTGCTTCAGCAAATGTTTTGGGATCATCCTCAACATTAAAGCAATAGGAGTATTGGTCAGAGACCTCATCTCTTGTCCCTTCAACTATGTATAGTTGAAACTTAGGCCCAAAATTCTTTTGAGTCCTATGCCTTGTGCTTCTTCTAAGCTCAGGCTCAGGTTGGTAAACCAAAACCTCATCAGTGACCCTTTCAGGTTCTAATGAAGCACCAATGTCCTCAACTCCAGCAGGAGTCCTAAGGCTTGGTCTACGGACTAATAAGAACCTTGTTTCATCAAAGTTAACATCCCTTGATTCAATGACTGAGTTTATAGAAACTGAATCATTAGGTTCAATAACATAGAACCTATAAGCCATGGAATGCTCAACATATCCAATAAAGATGCATTCAATGCCTCTTTAACCCAAGATTTTCACTTTTGGATCAGGGAGTCTTACAACAGCCCTACAACCCCAAACCTTGAGAAAGTTCAAGTTTGGTTTCCTTTTAGTCCAGAGTTCATAAGGGGTAATTATGTTCCTTTTGTTGGGAACCCTATTTAGTAAATAGCAAGCTGTTAACATAGCTTCACCCCAAAATCCTTGACTCAATCCTGAATAGGATAACATGGAGTTAATCATTTCTTTCAGTACTCTATTTTTCCTTTCAGATATACCATTTTTCTGAGGGGTATAAGGAGCAGTCATTTCATAAATAATAGCAACAGACTGAAAATACTGAGCATCCATGTACTCACCTCCCCTATCAGTCCTAAATCTTTTGATTTGGGCTCCTTGTTTTAATTCAACTTCAGTTTTAAATACTTTAAATTTATCTAATGCTTCATCCTTAGTATGTAACAAATAAACATAACAAAACCTTGAAGCATCATCGATAAATGTTACCAAGTATTTCTTATTCCGTAATGAAGGAGTAGAATGCAAATCACATAGGTCACTATGGATTAGCTCCAAGACTTTAGTTTCACGTTTTACATCTTGAAATGGTTTTTTTAGTTATTTTGTTCAACATGCAAGTCTGACACTTTTCAGTGTCCATGTCAAATACTGGGATACAGTTGCTCCAGAATCAACCCACCACGCAACATCATCATCCTACACAAAATAAGCTTCAGATACATATGTAACATAATAAATCTAGAGAGATTCATTAAACATATTCTGACCTTTCAGTGTTGTGTTGTTAGAACTAATCACTGAACCTTTTGTGCCTGATCCACTAGCTTTGCTGCCAGTATCAACACCTTTGCAATCCCTTTTGAAGTTTCCAGGTTTCCCACACTTCCAACAAGCTACTGATGACTTCTTGTTAGGATTTTCTTTGGTGTTATCCTGATGCTTACGTTTGCCCTTTTTGTCATTTTACCTGATGGAGTTGTTATGCTCCACCATATTGACAACTGATGAACCGGCAACATTGTTGCTCTTTGTCTTGTCACTTTCATGCACCCTGAGGAATTCCTTAATGCGCAAATGACTGCCCAACTCAACTAGAGTTAATTCCTTTCTTCTTATGTTTAAAGTTATGCTTGAAATCTTTCCAAGAAGGTGGTAATTTGTCAATGACACAAGAGACCTGAATGGTCTCATCCATGTTCATTTTATGTTGTGTAAATCTACCAAGTATTCCAAGAAGTGCATTGTATTGTTCCATGACTGGTCTTGAATCAGTCATTTTGTAATTTGTGAAATCACTCACAAGGAACTTTTTACTTGATGCATCCTCAGCCATATATTTGACTTCCAAGGAATCCTATAGCTCTTTACCAGATTCATAATTTTGGTAAATATCAAACAAGGAATCAGACATACCGTTGAGAATAATACCACGACACACATAGTCATCATTTTCCCATTTGCTCCTTTTCCCTATATTCTCCAAAGTAGCATCATCACTACCATCAGGAATAGGATTAGTCAGCACATACACCACGCTCATGGTAGAAAGAAGAAAGTGCATCTTCTGTTGCCATCTTCTGAAATCCACCCCTTCAAACTTATCCAGCTTGGAGAAGTTAGCCACCATATGCTTCATAGCAGCCGCCATTTATTATCACAAAATAATTTACTTTGATTGTTGGTGTTTACTTCGTCCCAACCAGGGTATAGATAATCAATCCTAGCTACGTACCAAAACAATGGTTACCGGATATCACTTTGAATCGTGTAATCACTTTCCAAAGTAAATTATTCGACCCTAATGCCTGGGTATCATGAATACCTACTTGGGATAAGACCAAATGCTGTTAATGATTTAGGCACAAATCACCAACCCTTTTGCTGTTATGTATTTCTTGTTTCTGTGTCCCTTCATGCAAGTTATGGTCACCTATTTATAGGTGGAGTACTCAACCCTAGTCAATGGTATTAAGAGGAATTAACAACCAATTAATCTCCTCTTAATAGGCTCCATAATACCAGGTCAAAGTGGTTACAAGACTAATTAAACGTGGTCTTTAATGCACTAGAATTGGTCAAAGACTGTTAAAAGCATACTTGTTCAGCTCCAGCATTAGTCTATCCTTTAGTCCCACTGAAGCATCAGCAAACCCTGAAGGGTGTTTCTGCTGAAGCCTTTAGTACTGAAGAAGACTAGCTGATGAGTAAACACTGAAGACAAGTCTTCAGTGAAATACACCCTGATGAATACCTTCTGTCCAGAGTTCAACTCACTGAAGATCATCAGCAATGTTGAACAACTTTAACCACAATATGAGTCAAGGTGTTCAGGGACTTATGGGTGTACATTCCATACCTCCTTACCCATTCACCAGTATAAACTGACCTACAATTGAACAATATTTCCAAAAAAACTTAAGTAACAACTGAAACTAATGGACAAATTTTACATAAATTACATGTTCTACCAAGATTCACATAAAGTACATCAATCGGGACATAGTTGAAGAGTCACCGAATAACATTTTCAACTATAGATCAAATCTGAATGTGATTGTAAGATTGTTTTGCGTATTTGACCTGCTATGTCTCGCCATATTAAATTATTTACCTGTTATGTCTCGCCATATCAAATTTTTTACACAAGGCATGCATTAGATTCCGCCTAGTTGTTGACTAAAACCAAAACCAAAGTTTTTTTACACAAGGATTGCATTAAACAGTATCATGTTAGGAATATCCATCCTTTTTCATATTTGTACGAAGTTTTATTTGAATTTGAAGATGTTTGCTTGTAGTGACCTGAAGTATGAA
The DNA here is from genome assembly GCA_025667525.1 of Glebionis coronaria. NCBI lineage: Eukaryota > Viridiplantae > Streptophyta > Magnoliopsida > Asterales > Asteraceae > Glebionis > Glebionis coronaria. The sequence continues at coordinate 138,972,392 of CM046880.1, forward strand.
ATATGTGGTTGGTTTATTCTTGATGCGAGTATTGTGTGTGGGTAGGATTTGCAAAAGCTAATGCACTTCCATCTCCTAAATTATGTACCACGCCATGTCTTGTACTAGTATGATATGGCTTTCATTGCGTTATGGACGTATGCTATGTCAAGATTGTATAGAATCATGCCTTGCATTTTGTTTCTTGGTAAGATGTAACTTTGATGTTTGGTGTTATTCATGCATACACCACAAGTATTTGAAAATGGGTCAAAATAGGCGTGTTTGGGTTAACACCTGCACTCATAGTCTTGCGCTTCCGCATACCAAACTTAGCTCTCCTTAACTTCGACTCAATGCATGGTTATGTAATATTGTTTACAGTCTAGAACACCATTAAAAAACATTTGATATAATTTACATATGACATACCTTAATCGTAGATTAATGTTTCTTCCAAGACTCTTGTTAGGGTCCGTATGTTCGCTGAATAGGATGGGATTGGGCATGCATTGCGTATCTATAGCTAGACAAACAACCATTTAACTCAAGTTGGTCTTATGGGCTTCTTAGTTTGAGTTGTGTCCTTAAAATAGCTTATTAGACGGGTCAAACGGGTTTAGTTCGACCAGGATACACTTTTATATTAGCGGTCTCTTAAATAGCATCATTTTAGACAAACACCCGTTTAGCTTATTAAATGCTTATCAAATAAGCTTAGACAAACACCCATTTAGCTCAAGTTTGGCTTATGGTCTTATCAAACCTAGGCACTAATAGACGAAGTTCTTAAAGTGTCTCAAGCATCGGCTATTAAAGTCCTTTATAACTATGTTCTAGTAATGTGTTTTCTATCAAAGTCCCTTATAAAGAGACTGAAGCATCGACTATCAAAGTACCTTTTAACTATATTCTATATATTTTAAAGCTTTTTGATGGGACTTAATATAATGCAGGTACAAATTCCAGAAGAGACGATACGAAATTTTCAAGAGGGCAACCCATTAAAGACGCAATTGCAGTTATGAGGTAAGTACTTGTGAAAAACACATGCACAACAGGCAGTGGGGAGACTGTGCTGATTCAATGTCACATACAAATACATAAGGAAAAGGATCCTTATGCTGTAAAAAAGGAAAAGGATCCCTTTCTTCAATTTTTTTTTAGTTGTTTAATGAATAACTATTTTTGCCCTCATATTGCGATATATAAACAACCCAAAATCTATTACCATATTTTTTATTTAATTGTTCAATTGGTGTGAGGTCCCTTGGCGCGAGCCGGGGAGCGGTGCGCCACCCTAGGTTTGGCGCCAAAGGCTTACCAGTCGCGCCAACATCCACCATTCCCTCACTCTTATAGATAAATTAAAAAGATATACGAAACATTAAAACAACGGGGTCTTATTCAAAATATGTTACTTAAGATGTTAATGTAAAAGGATACGAAACATCAAACAACAGGGACTTAACAAAATATGATATCTCTAGCTTTTTTGAAATGGTTTGTAGTTATTTTTTGTTTTACTTTTTAAGTGTTAAATGATATAAAGAGCTTTTGATTAGAAGTTCGAAATAGAGAGTACTAACACATGTATTTAAAAAAAATGGTGTTTTTAACATAAATACATAGAGACATGTTGTTAGATACATATGAGTGTCTTTATTATGTAAAAAGACCATTTTTCATTCACAAGACCATATTTGATGCGTTTTATATTATGAACACTTGTTTTTTCAAGAAAACCAATCTCAGTTTGTCCAAAGGAATAGGGTTTTATGTAACCAATCTCTATTTGGGGGTGTTTATAGCCTTTTGTGTAATGAGACAAAGCTTAAACAGTTATCTAGAATGAAAAAACAGATCAACATAAGCTATTATGATCAATCAAAACAGGCTTAGCAAGTATTATTATGCAAGTTCACAAAATCACCTAAGTTTTGCCTAGAAATGAGTAAACAAAGCTTACACTGCTTCCAGGCCTCCTTTGATGGCGTAATAAGCTTAGACAACATCAACTTCACCAAGTAAACCTTGATCAACATAGCTACAACTCAAATCAACAGAAATCAAAGAGATTATGTTCAAATAACAGAATTTCCCGCCAAACTTGATCTATGATATGAGAAAAATCTCATATCAATTAATCAACAAATCACCCTAAAATACATGGAAAAAACCTAACTTTTGTGCTATAAAGCAGAATTATGTGGTGTGTTTTGTGTTTATGTTTAAATAGGTAACAAGGATACATCTTCAAGCAAACAAGAAGAAATCAATCTTATTTATGATGAAAAGACAAGAGAAGGATCAAAGATGACAAGTCAATTGAAGATGAAGGACCTATCTTGACAATATTCAAAAGTTGAGGGACTTAAATGTAAACTTTGGAAAAGTCAAGATCAAAGTCAAACCATGTCAAATCTCAAGTCAACCAAGTCAAAGGGCTAAAATGAACAAGAATGCAAGTTGAAGGACTAAAATTGCCAGCTCATTTTGATATTCTCCAAAAGTTTAAGGACTGTTTTTGTCAAAAATGCCTCAAGTTTGGTCATGATCCGTGTCAACATGCTTTGAGCCAATCACAACAAGAGAAAACTAAGTATTGTATCGCCAGCTGTATTGCCATGTCACCCATTCATTAAATGAAACGAATCCAAACAGTGCAGTCCACTTTCTCTTATTTAGCCAATCAGAAATGGACATGCAATAATTCCTATTATCCAAAGTGGATAATGATCCGTGTGAAGGACCAAGAGCGAATAAAAGAACGACACGTTCATCTTCTTCTTCAAACGAGCCCAGATCATGGATTCATCTATACTGCATTACATAAAAAGTTTTATACATGAAAAGTGATCGTCTTTGAGCAAGGATTCCATCCCAAGTGGTTAATTAGCCTGAAAGTCAACCCATAACAAAAGCCCAAATTCAAAGATTAACGGATATGAGCAATTTATAGATTTATGACACCTGGCAGCATTTGATTGGTGGCAACACGTCATTCCTCTTCATCTCACTTCATCTCAAGTCTATAAATAGAGGATTAGGCTCTCATTTGTTGTAACGTAGAAAGTGTGAAAAACACACACACTTCTCTTTTACTCCTTCAATTCAGTTAGGAGTTAGTTAACAACTCAAGAGATTGACAACCTCTTGAGTCTATTAGTAGTTATAACTGATTTCCTTACCTCTTGTAACAACTTTCACTTTAATCAATAAAAATTCACAATTCTCCCTCATTACTCCTTTACTATTCACTACATCTCTTTGTTCCTGCTGTTGTTATAATTTTCTACTGATTACAATTGATCAATGGAAGCTTTGTAAATGCTTGTTACTATTCAATTCGATCCAGTTCATTTCAGTTCCTGCTTTGAATATAATTATAGCTGTTTGGGTATATGATTAGAAATGGTGAATGGAGGTGATTGATATGGTAGATTAGTGGTGCTAAGGTGGTGGTTTAGCAAAGTTAGAAGGCTCAGCGCCTCTCTACTCCATCAGAGGAGGCCTTTTGCTAAAAGGTTTTAAGTTTCTTAGTTTGGTTCCACTCAAATGTTGATTGCATGTTCAATTCCTAGTGTAAACATAATATGCTGCTCTGATCATGTGTTAGAACTTGTTTTAGTGTAATTGATTTAATTTGATAGCTTGTAAAATCTCATATCAATCTACACTAAAACTTGAATCAAACGCGATCAAACCAGCTTCACAAGCTTATGTTTAAGCTTATGAATATAACATGTCAGCTATATCAACAGTTAGGCACCAGTAGTAACAAAAATCAAATGAAGACGATGGATGAACAATGTTTTAATGGAAGTTTTATTAATGGTGTAGAAGATGAGTACAAATGAGTGTAAATGAATTCAGAAAACCAAGCTAGCTTAGGATTTAAGCTAACTAAAAATGATAGAATAATTGCTGAATTTTAAAGCTAAGTTTCTACTATGTGTAAAATGAGACGAGAAGAGTATTTATAGGCCGTTGGAGGAGCGTCTTGGGTGTTGGTGGAATGTTAAGGTTACAGTTGTGGTAGTGAATGACAGTCTGACAGCCAACAAGAAAACGCCAGCTCAGATTAGGTTTTATATGGTGTTGGTAAATTGGGCGTTTTTGTTCCAAGCCACGGCATCATAATTGGATAGCACCTTCTTGTTTGTCTTGGTCTTCTGATCACTTTTGATGTTGACCTCGTCCTATGAAAGTGCCTCAATGGATGGCAGTGATGGTTGGAGAAGTAAACGCGTGGCTGCTTTGTATTGGAGGAAAAGGTGAGTGGTGGATTGATGAGGTGTATCTGCCAAAAGACCAAAAGTGATAAAGTGAATAGATGATTTGCTGATCTGTGTGATCCCAATCTCTTGCCTCTCATTGGCTGGTTTCGGATAGGTATTAGAAATATTTTCCGTTTGTCACTTTTAGTCCTTGTACTTTGGCAGTATGCAAATTAAGCATATAACTTCATAGAAACTTCATCTTTAGTCCGCCAAACTTGGTTCTTTTGGCACTTTTGGTCCCTTGAGCATGTCTTTTATCTTTTTCTTTAATAAAAGCCCGTGAAATCCCGTGTTTTCTTCATTTTTATCTTTTGTAACTATTTTCCCACAAAAACACAAAACCACGCGTAAATCCGACTTTTACATTTATTAACTCACGTTTTGGTTTGGTTTTTCCTTGTTTTTAGTGGTAAAAGGGTAAGTGTTTACACACTTATCAGGTCGTTTTAGGGCAACGTCTTGCAAAACACTTCTTGCCTATCCACTATGCTAGCAAAACGATGACCAAGAATCAAATGAAATACATCACAACGGAAAAAGAATTACTTGCCGTGGTGTATGCTTTTGAGAAATTCCGACCTTATATCGTTTTGACGAAAAGGATAGTATATATGGATCATTCGGCTATCAAGTTCCTCTTTGCTAAACTTGACGCTAAGACGAGATTGCTTCGTTGGATTCTCCTCCTACAAGAATTTGTTGTCACAATACTTGAAAAAAAAGGAGCCGAGAATCTCGCGGCCGGTCATCTATCGATTAGAAGATACTCACCAAAGTGTGCTCGGGAACAAGGAAATTACCGAAACATTTCCACTAGAGACGCTTGGTGTAGTGAATTCTAAGGAAGATTCTTCGACACCATGGTTTGCGGACATCTGGAATTACCATGCAGGCAACTTCATCATCAAGGGTATGAACATTCAACAAAAACGAAAATTCTTTCGTGACGTCAAGTTCTATTTTTGGGACGACCCTTATCTCTTTCGGACTTGTGTGGATCAAATCATTCGACGTTGTGTATTTGACACCGAAGCTATTAATATCCTTAGAGCTCGTCATGAGAGACCCACGGGAGGTCACCATGGTGCTAATCTCACGGCGAAGAAAGTTTTTGATGTCGGTTTATTTTGGACTATTATATACTGATATGAGCAAAATCTCATATCAAATAATTAACAAATCACCCTAAAACACATAGAAAATACCTAACTTTTGTGCTATAAAGAAGTATTATGTGGTATGTTTTGTGTTTGTGCTTAAATAGGTAACAAGGATACAATTTCAAGCAAACAAGAGGAAATCAAGCTCATTTATGATGAAAAGACAAGAGAAGGATCAAAGATGACAAACCATTTGAAGAAAAGGACCTATCTTGACAATACTCAAAAGTTGAGGGACTTAAATGCAAACTTTGGAAAAATCAAGATTAAAGTCAAAGTTGGTCAAACTTCAAGTCAACCAAGTCAAGGGCTCAAATAAACAAGAATGCAAGTCAAATGACCAAATTTGCCATTAGAATGAAGAAAAGAGCTCATTTGAATAATCTGCTAAAGTTAGGGACTGAAAATGACAATGTTACCTATACTTTGGTTTAATCCGAGTCATTACCATTTAAACCAATAAAAATGCAAAGAGAAAGGAGTGCGGATTGCCATGTATGATGCCAGCTCACAACTTCATTTATTAATCGAACCAAGAACAGTGGAAGCGCACTACACATTTATCAACCAATAAGAAACAGTCACTCCATAATTCATTTTATCCAAAACGGATAACGATCCGTGTGCCTGGCCGTTACCCAATAAAAACATGACACGTGTCATCTCTTTCAAGCAACAAGCCCAGAATCAAAGATGAGCTACAAGGCATTTCATAACAAACTTTCTACATGAAAAAGACTCAGAATAAGAAGACGAATCCAACTACACAAGTGAATTAGACCGAAGATCAATGGATTTAAAAAACCTTTTTGTGTTCTTGATGAAGAATCTACAATTCACCAATTCTTGACACCTGGCATCTCCCCATTGGTTGTAACACGTCACAATCTCCAACAACTTGTCATCAAACTCTATAAATAGCAGCTAGGCCTTTCATTTTTAGAGTGAAGTTAAGTGTGAAAAACACACACTTGTAAATTTTCTCTCTCAGTTTCTAGTTAACCTTTCATAGTTAGCTTCTCTCAAGTGTTTGACACACACTTGAGAGGTAGTTATTTTGTTAGATTTTGTAACCACTTTTCCCTCTTAAATCAATAAAAGCACAAAAATATTCATCTCATTCTCTTATCTTCATTTACCTTACTCAAATCATCATAACTGTTGATACATTGTGTTTCCGTTGTTCATTCATTGATCAATGGCGTTTCTGATGTGATTTGGAAGTTTATCAAGCTTTTATAGCAAGTTCAGTTCATTCCAGTACCTGTTGTAGCAGTTTAGTAGCAGATTTTGATGATTGATTTATAAATGGAATTTGGAGGTGATATGGTTGTAGATTGTAGCTGAATTGGGTTTGAAGGAAGTGGTTTTAGAGAGTACAACACTCCTCTACTCCATCAATGGAGGCTTCAAGCTAGAAGGTGTCATATTTCTGATTTTTGTTCCCCTGAATTGAATTGCATGCTAAATTCCTAGTTTAGTTGTTGTCCCATAATATTTAGATGATTAATGATAGAAAATAGATGAAAAGAGATGGATTCTTAGAGAGAGAAAGTAGTGAGAGAAAGTAGAGAGAGAGATGATTAACTTGGTGAATATTAGATTAGAATAAGATTAGTTACAAATGACCATCCACCCTCCTAACATGCTAGGAGGGTAGTATATATAGTCCACCCACATGCGGGCTTTAATGGGCTATATATTGGGTCGGGCTTGTCTTTTGGACTTTAATTAGTTTAAATCCAAGCTCGTGAACCACGACTATTTAACTATCTATTACAACGTTCTAATAAATATTACAATATAAATCTATGACCGAACATTCTTGTTTGACTCATTATTTTGAGGCTAACAATATCCCCCAATGTGAGGTCATTCCTCTTCGATATTCGGATTCCAATGGAGATTTATGAATTTCGTCATAAATGAGTCTTGAACATGTAACAGTAGTCTTGTTTCTTCATGCTGTGATCTTTGAGCATTTGTCGTTGTCTTTCGACTTTGTCTTTTATCTTAAGATCTTCAAATCATTCTTGACTTGTCTTTGCCATCTTGTGATCTTGTGTCTTTATCCATAATACAAGGCTTTTACCTAGTATGAAAATTTATCGTTCTAGTGTTCTAATCGAATTGATTATTGGTTTAAAGTATGACTCAGCTGATCTTTGGTGGAACCAAAAGTTTTGTCGTTGTAGTATTTTAAAGTGCACAACAATTAATATTAAATGGCGTTATAATAAAGTGGCGTGAAATTAAATCTAAGTCTAATTAAAAGAAAGGTGCGATATTTAAAACTTTGACGGAAATTAAAATAATTAAATGACTAAAAATTAAAGCATGGCGGAAATTAAAATTAGACAAGTATTAAAATGATAATGTAAAAATTAAACAAGACAAAGTATAAAGAAAAACAACCCAATCGGAATATATTCCGATCAGTCCACAATCACCTTAGATCGGAATGATGGCCGGAACCCAATCGGAATGCTGTCACTTACCCAATCGGAATAACCAAAACCCTCTGATCGGAATGATTGTCTTACCTTTTGATCAGAATGTGGAATAAACTTGGTCGGAATGCTGATCGGAACCCACTGATCGGAATATGTCACCTTACCTGATCGGAATGTCCAAACACGCACCTCGATCGGAATGAGGAGTGAAGTACCAATCGGAATATCTGTCACTAGACCAGATCGGAATACCCACTTACCTTGCTCTGATCGGAATACCAACTTATCCACCAATCGGAATACTAAAACCCTTTTCCGACCAAGCAATTTAGCTATGGCCGGAATGAATAAACCCCTTTCCGATTTACTAATCGGAATACGAAGGAAATAACCAAAAATAAGCTAGAATAATAAGCTATGATTCTAATAAGCAAAAGTCTAGAATCCTAAAGCAAACCGATTAAGAAAAAGCTAATAAACAGAAATTTCAAGACTTTTAAAGCACGAAATGAATAAGCTTTACGAAAAACAACTTTTTATACGAAAATAACTTTTATAAAAACTATATAAACTTGAAAATAAACAAAATAAGCTATGAAAATAAATGATTTAAAACAATCAAAAGCATAAAAATGTAATCTTTAAACAAGTAAACAAGATAAAAAGCATATAAATCAAAGATTAAAGAAAGGTAGAATGAGATCAACAAGATAAAGTAAAGGTGCGAGAATTAAAAGAAACACTTACTTGAATTTAAAGATATTAAAGGTGCAAGACAAGTATTTAAATTGACATGAAAAGTAAAGGTGCAAGTAAATAAAGGTGGAAGAACTAATTGTCACAATTAGTCAACAAAAACAAATGAATGAAAATGGGGTGTATTTATAGGAGATTAGGAGGGTGGTTAGAGGAAGCTTCCTCCCCTCCTTCCTTTCTTCTTAATTGCGCCCTTAAGTCCTTCCTTCTTAATCTCTTTGTTAATCTTGGACTTGGATGACTTTTGGCTCGGGATTTCTTTGGACTCGTCTTTTAATTCTTCGATAAATAAGACTTGAGTTCCTCGGCTTTAAGTAAACTTCCGTCTTTTGACTTTTTCTTCGATAAATCTTCAGAATTGGTCTTGGACTTCCGTTCTTTTTGCACTCTTGACTTCTTGACTTCGTCTTTCATCTTTTTCTTCAATAAAAGTCCGTAAATGCCCGTGAATGTCCGTGTTTTCTCCACTTTTCACCTTTTCGTCCTAAATCACAACAAAAACACAAACCACGCATAATTCCGACATAAAAGACATAAAATACACGTTTTGGTCCGGTTATTATTGTAATTAAGTGGTAGAAAAGATGTGTGTTTACACACATATCAAATCCCCTACACTTGACCATTGCAATTTCCTCATGCAATGCATTAGTTACAAAGCCCGTTTACATTTTTCATCATAATTAATCCATGTTGGCCTTTATTAAAGAGATAGAAACTATAAACATTCAAAGTAAAGAAATCAAAAGCATACCTTGGGTTTTGGAAATGTTATGAATAATCATCATCCTCAAGTTTTCACTTTCTCCAAACCAAGCTTAAAAACGAGATCATTGTTATTATAAGTTAGTAAACTATCACGAACTCATGTGGGTCAATTACTCACTTAGACTCCCTTATTCCTAGGTGTATCTCTTATATTTTATTATTGTCTTGAATGATCACGAGGATGCATTTTTGACTTATTTCGATAGTTATTAAGTCTGAAAATAAAGTGGGATGATTTAGTCAATAGTTAGCTAAAGGGCAAAATCTTTTAAAACTGCTTCTCGGGACCTCATAAAGTTCATATCTTGGCATAACTCGCTTCGCGATTTGAGACCTTTCTCGGACCGATATTTGGCAGCGACTTCATACTTCAAACCTTGAGAGACGTTCATGAAATAATGGCCTTCTCTTCATAATAGGAATTTCTTCACCCGAAATTTTGAGAGATTCATACTTGGACCATGACTTCTTCATTTTTCTCCAATCTTTATTTTGGACTTTGATATACAACGATCCGCCTCCTTTTATGACTTGGATCTATTTATCCTCATACCTTGTTAGGGTCTTTTCGGATACACTTCTCCATGACTTTTGGGGAGTTTTTGCTTTTCATCGTGTGTCTCGATCCTTAATATTGATTTTTGATAAATGATTATTCACATCACTTTTGGATCTTTAGCAACAAGATATAACCCTCATGCCTTGTTAGGGCCTTTTTGGACTTGCCAATCTTCGCATCCCGCTTCAATAAGTTATGCCTTGGCTATGAACTCTAATCCATACCGAGCAACTTTTAAACGATCTTGGGCTAGAAGCTAAGTAACTTTTCAAATTGTACAACCTTATTTATTGCAGATAAATTTATTAGCAAGCGATTGGAGAATAGGCTTATAATTAACTCACATAAATTCACGAAAGAATACCAAACTTATAATTGACTCTATCATCTCTCGTTCTCCACAGTTTAAAATCTCAAGGAATGAGACTCATAGATACTTAGCCAATTAAATCAAAGTTCTGGGTTTTCGAGTCGCCTATAGGATCTTGCGAATTCTTAGACTTTTTCAAGTTTAGAAATCGCGTTTTAAAGTTCCCTTGATAAACGACTCTCTAGGATCAATTATAGGAACTTGTGAAAAGTTCTTGTTCTTAACCCGTGAGAGTTAAGACTTTCGCGTTTTATAGCTCCCTATATAAAAGCCTAGCAAAACTTGACTTAAACACGTTAAGGATACTAGCTAGAGTAACTTAGATAAGTAAACTCGGGTTGAGTCAAAAGATTCACAACGTTTTGAAAATTAAAACCACTTATTCAAAGATTTATTCTAATAAGGCAAGAAAATAACCATATAAAAGGAAAAACTAATAGGCCAAAATAGATCAAAAATTTTGAAAAATGTCGAAAAAATTGATTTTCCGGTTAAAATGAGGACAAATACAAGGAAAAGGCCACTTAACTTCGATAGAAGTCCCCCCTACACTTAACATAAACATTGTCCTCAATGTTTAAGCATGTGGGAGTAAACTCCCCTACACTTAGGACATTGTGCACGTTGTTTAAATCTCGCTAAGGAAGAGACAACTAAAGAGATTCCTATTTTAATATTGAGAAAATATAAAATAGTGAATCGAAAAGAGTTTAGGGTAGAACCGGGAAGAAGTAGAACACGGAATCACGGGTCGTCAAGAATCATCAAGAGTGGATCATTGAAGCTCGAATCCCTGATTAGTAGAAGAGAGGAGAGAGCAAACACCAACGGGTCTCCCCTACACTTATGATAAAGAAAGCGAAAAGATAGATGCATGGGTTGCCTCCCAAGAAGCGCTTGATTTTTGTTAACCGAGTCATTAGCCTGACTCGACCTTGATCATCAACGGAAGAAGCATGAAACATATCCACCAGGATCAAAGACATAGTTTTCGTCCATCAAATAGCACAAGCTTAAGGCGAACAAGTCAAGCCAAAGAAGAGTAGGCAAGGTTCCCTTAAGCAGTGATGGAGCACGATGGAAGCAAGGTTGAAGTGGTGCAAGCAGATTTCCATAAGTTCCAAAGATATTTCCTTTTATTTCATCAGGTGGATACTGAGATGGCTGCAAAATATCAATACCGGGGTCGAACACCTTTTCCTTTAAGGGAAAATAGCACTCAGGCTCAGCAGAGTGTGAAGAAGATCCGCGAAGAAGCACAACCTCGTCCTCAGAAGGGGGACAAAGAGGTGTTAATTCATAAGTGCTGCGGATATTGGTGTTGACCGGTTTCTTCTTCTTTGAAAGAATGTGCTTCAAATCCAAAGTAAGATCAAGACGATAATCTTCAAAGTCCAAAGGAGGTGCATCACTCTCATGAGAGAAGTAAGTGTTGAGAAACATAGAGAAGTCTTCCTCGAATGAGTAATCGTCCAAAGTAGGATCGAGTGATGGCGGAGGATCTTCATCATGTGAAGAATCGCTCGAAAGAGTATCGGCATCCTCAAAATCATCAAAGGTGGGCTGTCCGGATACTCAGAAGTAAGGTCATCATAATCATCCGAGTCTGAGCTAGAATCATCATCATAAGCATCAAATACTGGTGGAGAATCATAAATGGGAGAAGCTTCCAAAGTAGGGAGAGAATCATCCACATCATCTTCAAAAAGTGGATTAGCATCGCAAGACTCGAATAGAGGATTGTTGTAGACAACGAAGTCATCATGCACATTGATCATATTCACTGATTCTCGGCCTCCAAAGGATTTTCCTGTAAGCTTTCCCATTTTGAAAACTTGTGAATCATCCCCGACTCTTAAGATTAACTCACCTTCGGCCACATCAACTAAAGCTCGTCCGGTTCTCAAGAATGGGCGACCAAGTATTAAAGGAATACGAGGGTCCATTTCATAATCAACAACGACAAAATCGACCGGGAAAGTAAATGTGCCAATTTTAATAAACACGTCTTCGACTATACCAACGGGGTAAGCGAGAGTGCGATTTGCAAGTTCAAGAGTCATCTTTGTTGGAGTAAGGTCGGGCAATGACAGTGTTTTCCAAACACTCAATGGCATCAAATTAATACTAGCCCCGAGATCAGCAAGGGTAGTAAATTCTTCAGTTTTGTTGAATACGCAAGGCAACACAAAACGACCGGGATCTCCAAGCTTTTCCGGCAGTTCTTTAAGAATAACTGCAGAGCAGTTTTCATTTAAGCGTGTGTTGGCGAGTTCAATCAGCTTCTCCTTCTTGTTAAGCAATTCCTTAAATGCTTTAACAAATTTGGGCATGTGGACAAGTGCTTCAAGAAAGCTAATGTTGAAGTTCATTTGAGAAATCATCTTCACATAGCGTGTCACTTCGGAGTCCTCCTTGGTTAGCATTTTAGTCTTGCCTAAACGAGAGGGATAAGGGATATTGGGTTTGGGTGGTGAAGGTGAAGGCGTAGCAGGTAAAGGTTGGGATGTTGATGGGTCATTCGTGGGAACTTCATCACGTCGAGGCGGAGACGGTAATGGTGCACTAATACTAGGTGTAGGAGGGGTAGGGATAAATGGTGGTGGAGGAGGTGTAGATGATGGTGGTGGGATTGGTGGTCCTACGATGGTGACTCCACTACGGGTAGTAATAGCACTCACATTTGCTCGCGGATTGGTGACGGTGTTTGAAGGTAGAGAACTCGAAGTAGAAGGTTGAGCAGGGAGCAAGAAACTAGCCAGCATATTCTTAATATCATTCGTTTGAGTGCTGATGGAGGATTGAAGATTATCTCGAAGTTCGGATCTAATCTCATTTCCTTGCTTGGTAATATCTCCTTTCAGATTGATAATTTGGCTCTGTAGGTTCTTGATTTGCTCACCGTGGGTTCTCATGATGGTTTCAACATCGGGGTTAATGGGTGGGAGTTGTTGAGCGGGTGGGTGATAAGATTAGAAGCTCTTGGTGGGATTTGGTTGCTTCTAGTGTAGTTGTTGGCGGAGTTTTGGTCTTGAGGTGAAAAACCGGGTGAAAGGTAGTTGTTTGATCGGTAACTCAGCAGATTTCTATCCCCTTGTCGAGCTTGGTAATTTTCCGGTGAATAATTACCATAAGCTGCATACACATTTTCCGGATTTCCTTGAGTCGAAGGAAAATCGGTGTATGAGTGAGGACCGCCGCATGTTTCACAAGGAGTAGCAATAGCTTTAACTTGTTGTTGTTGTTGGTTTGAAGCCAAGAGTTGCATACTTCTGCTCATTTCAGTCAGCACACGGGTGAGTTCGGTCATATCAGGGTTTGCTGAAGTGGAGGAAACATTGACTCTCGGATTGTTCCTTGAAGAAGCAGAGGAATCCCAGTTTTTGTGGTGAGTAGTCATGTTCTCAATTAGCTCTCTACACTCCTCGGGTCTCCTTTTCATGAATGTGCCACCGGCGGCTGCATTAATCGTATCACGATCACGAAAAGTCAATCCGTTGTAGAAAGTATCAATTAAGGTCACAGGGAGCATGTTGTGGTTTGGACAACGATCAATCAAGACATTATATCTTTCCCAAGCAACAAAAAGAGATTCATCGGGATCTTGCATGAAACCGCTGATTTGATTGCGAAGGCTCGTGACCATGGATGGTGGAAAGTAGCGCGGCAAAAAACGTTGAGTCATGTCATCCCAAGTGTGAATTGAATTCTTCGGGAGATGATCAAACCATTTCTCGGCATGATGTAATAAAGTATGTGGAAAGAGTTGTAGGCGAATTTCATCCATTGTGGCACCAGCCAACTTCATGCTTTGGGTGATTGTAATGAACTTGTCGAGGTGTTTGTTGGCATCATCATCAGGCTATCCACGGAATGGGTTAGTTTGCACTTGCTGAATCATGTGGTGCTTCAACGAAAACTCAGGAGCGTTGATTTGCATCGGCGCAATCGGTCCTCCTCGTCCAAACATGGTGGGTTGACAAAGCTCCTCCATGGTCCGAAGATCGGGCTGTGGAAGAACATTGTTGTTATTATTGAGGTGCGGTGGATTATTGTTGTTGACACCTGACATAGCTAAATCTTCTTGAGTCTCGGACTCTTGATAATTAGAAGATCTAGTACGCATACACCTGAAAATGCAAAAGAAAAAGAAACCAAACACAAAGACAATATATATACACAATAAATATAAAATCTTTTTGGATTTTTTTTTTTTGAAATTTTTTCATTTTTATGGATTTTTATCAAGTTTTTAATTTTTATGGTTTTTGGAATTTTTTAAGCCAGAAAATAACGCTCACAAGTGAACGGATCCCAAAAAGCAACGCGTCTCTCACAGAAAACCGTTAATCTTTACGAAAAGAGCCGGCAGCGGCGCCATTTGATACAAGGCTTTTGACACCCCGTATAAAAATTAAGTTCGTTGTGGTGGTCTAATCGAATTGATCTAGGTTCTCTATGTGACTCAGTTGATTTTGGTGGAAACAAAAAGGTTGTCGTTGTAGTATATTTAACGTGTACAACAATTAAAATTAAATGGCGTTATAATAAAGTGGCGTGAAATTAAATCTAAGTCTAATTAAAAGAAAGGTGCGATATTTAAAACTTTGACGGAAATTAAAATAATTAAATGACTAAAAATTAAAGCGTGGCGGAAATTAAAATTAGACAAGTATTAAAATGATAATGTAAAAATTAAACAAGACAAAGTATAAAGAAAAACAACCCAATCGGAATATATTCCGATCAGTCCACAATCACCTTAGATCGGAATGATGGCCGGAACCCAATCGGAATGCTTTCACTTACCCAATCGGAATAACCAAAACCCTCTGATCGGAATGATTGTCTTACCTTTTGATCGGAATATGGAATAAACTTGGTCGGAATGCTTATCGGAACCCACAGATCGGAATATGTCACCTTACCTGATCGGAATGTCCAAACACGCACCTCGATCGGAATGAGGAGTGAAGTACCAATCGGAATATCTGTCACTAGACCAGATCGGAATACCCACTTACCTTGCTCTAATCGGAATACCAACTTATCCACCAATCGGAATACTAAAACCCTTTTCCGACCAAGCAATTTAGCTATGGTCGGAATGAATAAACCCCTTTCCGATTTACTAATCGGAATACGAAGGAAATAACCAAAAATAAGCTAGAACAATAAGCTATGATTCTAATAAGCAAAAGTCTAGAATCCTAAAGCAAACCGATTAAGAAAAAGCTAATAAATAGAAATTTAAAGACTTTTAAAGCACGAAATGAATAAGCTTTACGAAAAACAACTTTTTATACGAAAATAACTTTTATAAAAACTATATAAACTTGAAAATAAACAAAATAAGCTATGAAAATAAATGATTTAAAACAATCAAAAGCATAAAAATGTAATATTTAAACAAGTAAACAAGATAAAAAGCATATAAATCAAAGATTAAAGAAAGGTAGAATGAGATCAACAAGATAAAGTAAAGGTGTGAGAATTAAAAGAAACACTTACTTGAATTTAAAGATATTAAAGGTGCAAGACAAGTATTTAAATTGACATGAAAAGTAAAGGTGCAAGTAAATAAAGGTAGAAGAACTAATTGTCACGATTAGTCAACAAAAACAAATGAATGAAAATTGGGTGTATTTATAGGAGATTAGGAGGGTGGTTAGAGGAAGCTTCCTCCCCTCCTTCCTTTCTTCTTAATTGCGCCCTTAAGTCCTTCCTTCTTAATCTCTTTGTTAATCTTGGACTTGGATGACTTTTGGCTCGGGATTTCTTTGGACTCGTCTTTTAATTCTTCGATAAATAAGACTTGAGTTCCTCGGCTTTAAGTAAACTTCCGTCTTTTGACTTTTTCTTCGATAAATCTTCAGAATTGGTCTTGGACTTCCGTTCTTTTTGCACTCTTGACTTCTTGACTTCGTCTTTCATCTTTTTCTTCAATAAAAGTCCGTAGATGCCCGTGAATGTCCGTGTTTTCTCCACTTTTCACCTTTTCATCCTAAATCACAACAAAAACACAAACCACGCATAATTCTGAAATAAAAGACATAAAATACACGTTTTGGTCCGGTTATTATTGTAATTAAGTGGTAGAAAAGATGTGTGTTTACACACATATCAATCCACATGCTCAAACTATTAATTGTTGAATAAGTCTTTGGGCATGAATATGTGGTTATGAATCTTTGACTTTGCTGAGTACACCGTGATGCCACCTTCTCGAGATAAAACATAGACACGGACTGAATGGCTTTGACATTTGTCCTAAATCGGTAGCGTTTTACCTCCGGTCGGTGAAGACCGTTATACGATATTAAATATCGTACATGTGATTAGGTAGATTCAATTAAGAATCTCCTTGACAGGGTTTCGCGGCTGTACTAGCCGTTCTCTTTACTCGACCGTCTCAAAGCAAGACTACGAACATAAAGAGTGAATCAATTGGATAAATATCCGCTTGATTAAAGTCGTCAATTCAAATCCCTGGAACAAGTTTGATTCATTAAGAATCTTACCATTGTTGCTTTCCAGTTGACACAAGTTTGATTCATAAAATTCTCACAAGTCACCTACCGTAGCGCTGTTTGATGTTGACGCTAGGAGGATTTCCATTCGTCATTGTGAATATTAATGAATATCACTCTGAATGTTCTAGCAAGACCATAAAGATATTGCATAGAAACCTGAAACGAGTTTGAATCAATTCAGAATCAAACCACTGTTGCTTTTCACTTTTGCATATGTTCAGTTCATAAAGAATCTTACACATGACCTACCGCAGTGCTGTTTGATGTTAACACTGGAAGGATTTCCACTCATCATTTTGAATACTCAGTAGTATCACTCTGAGTGTTCTAGCAATATCACAAGGATATAGCGTAGGACTCTCTTGATCTTCATCCGTGTGTCCTAACGAGATTTGATTGATCTCTTGGCTCTAGACTCGATTTTTGCACTTTTAGTGGTCGGAGGCTGTAGCAGATGCCACCTATTCAATATCAACTATCTCGGAGTGATAAAGTCAATAGAAGTCGTATTGATCTCCGTGACAATAAAACAAACTTATTTTGAAAGAAGCCTGAGTAGCTAGCAAAGGGTTGTGCTTCACATCACTGGGTCCATGATGAGTTTGTCTTCATGATGTGTTGACCCGGTTTCTGCCTAAGTTGTATGGAGGGCTTCTTTCTTTAGACCCTTTATCCTTACATTTCTTTTTCATTCTTCAACCCCTTCAATGCTTACCAAGACATCATTAATAGCACCTTTTTGTGATTGTTCCCGTGCTATCATCAGTACTTAGTCGGCATTCAGCTTCGTTCACATTCTACTCCGTCTTTCCTAAGGACATCTAATAATCTATTAGATTGTCCCTGGGAAGATCCCTCCGGTTCTGGTTGGATCATAGGACTTAAACCTAACCACCCTTTTGACACCAATAACGTCGTGAATTAAAGATGTTGTGGGTATTTAATCGTAACCATGAGTGCTTGAGTCTTTAGATCACATTTTAATCACATTTTCTCCCCCTATCTCTAATATATAAAATCTTTTGATATTAGAGATACCAAATTTGATTAAAATATATTTTGAAAAATAGTCTTGAAAATCTTCGGGAGAAAAACGTGTCAAACTTAGCATGAGTTTTGGAACGCTCCCCCTCAAAAATTGATCCAATGGAATTGTCATTACGAGGATTTGATCCACATTAAACTTTTGAGGATAGGAGTCAACATGTTGAACACACATTTATTGAAAGATTTTGAATATCATTGAGAAGTTTTTGAAAAAATTGTGTTCAACGCTTTTTGAAAAATCAATTCTTTTTGTCGAAAAGGTTTTTCTAAAGCATAAACTTGAGTTCATAGACTTTGAATGTCTTGACGAATCCACTCAAGTGTAAAAAGATTTAACTTTTTTTGCTAAGGGTAAGAGTACAAAAGCGTACACTCCCCCGTGAATTTAGAGCCGGGTTGCAATCTGAAAGTGATTACAAGCCATTGTGTTGAGCTCAAAACGTTGAATGTTTTGTGACAAGATCAACCCAAGATAGATTGCTCTACCCGTTGTTGGAAATATTGTCCAAAATAGACAATTTCCTTTATTAAAAGAAGAAATGACATGTTTTGAAAAATATTTACAACTTTCATTCGAGCTTTATGTACACACCCGTGTCGTTATTGATCGACATTTCTAGGTACGTCCATATTATCGATACTGAAAGACATGTCGAGAAGAATATTTTTGGATTATCAAAGATTTTTTTAATTTTGTATTTTGCTTTTTCATTAATATTTACAAGTAGATGTTTGATAGATGAATCAAGCAGGCTTCTTTGCCCGAGCCTCCCGTTCTGCTGGAGTCAAACATCTCATACCAATTTGCCTTACAAGATACGCAAACCTCTCTTTCGAAAGAGCTTTTGTAAACATGTCAGCTAATTGGTAATCAGTTCCAACAAAGTATAATTCAACAATACCCTTTTCAACTTGTTCCTTAATGAAGTGATATCTGACATCAATGTGCTTCGTGCGGGAATGCTGTACCGGATTGCAGGAGATGGCTATGGCAGACTTTAAGTCACAGTACATAGGTACTTTATCAAAGTGGAAGCCATAATCCGTGAGTTGTGTTCTCATCCAAAGAACTTGAGCACAACACGCAGATAGAGACACATACTCCGCTTCGGCTGATGAAAGTGACGTATAATCCTGCTTCTTGGAAGACCATCTCACAAGCTTATCTTGACCTAGAAATTATGCACCACCAGAAGTACTTTTACGTGTATCAAGACACCCTGCATGATCAGAATCTGAATATGCCGTTAGAAAGAAACCGGTTTCCCTCGGATACCAGAGTCCCATGTGAATGGTATTCTTAAGGTATCGAAAGATCCATTTAACCTCCTTGAGGTGCTTTTCAGTGGGTCGTGCTTGATATCGTGCATACGCATGTAGCATGATGAATAGTCTGCTTGTTGTCAAGTACATGAGGGACCCGATCATCGAACGATATCTCGTTTGATCTATGGGTAATCCCTCCAAATCAGCATCTAGGGATGTGGTTGATAATGGTGTCCCAACGGGGTCACATGATGTCATACCATGCTTTGTGATTATCTCTTGACAATACTTAGCTTGGTTAATGAAGATACCACTTGGGGATTGGTGAACTTGAATTCCTAGAAAGAATTTTAGTTCGCCCATCATAGACATTTCAAATCTGCTGTGCATTACTTTTTTAAACCATTTTGAATGTTTTGGGTTTGTAGACCCGAAAATAATGTCATCAACATAAATTTTCACAAGCAAAATGTCATCCCCATATTTATAAGTGAACAAAGTTAAATCAGTGGAACCTTTTGAGAAACCTTCGGAGACCAGAAATTTCGAGAGCTCGTCGTACCACGCCCTTGGAGCTTGCTTGAGTCCATAAAGTTCTTTGTGGAGACGATACACCTTGTCAGGATAATGAGGATTGATGAATCCTTCTGGCTGCGTGACATAGACTTCTTCCTTCAAAGGACCGTTAAGAAACGCCGTTTTTACGTCCATTTGATAGACAATGAATCCCTTATGTGCATCATAAGCAAGAAAAATCCTGACCGCTTCCATTCGAGCTACTTGTGCAAATGATTCTTCAAAATCAATACCCTCTTTCTGTCCATACCCTTTAGCCACTAGCCTAGATTTATTCTTGATGATCGTGTTCTCTTCATCCATCTTGTTTTTTCCAGATCCATCAAAGATTTAATGGTATTACATCGAATGGTCTGTCAACAAGTTCCCAGACTTTAAGTCTTTCAAATTGTTGAAGTTTATCCGTCATCGATTCAATCCAAGCGTGATCAGCCATTGCTTCTTTGATGTTTTTCGGTTCAGTTGAACTCACGGCGAGTGCGAACATACAAACATCGCCATCGGTGTTAAGCTGTCGTCTTGTGCGAACAGGCTGTGAAGGGTTTCCAATTACATGAACCAAAGAATGATCTCGGGTCCAATGATGTGTTGAAGGATTTCGTTGATAGAACGTATGCATATTTGACGGATCAACATGGCGAGTAGAAGATTGTCCAGTTTCGTGTACCGGTGTACCGAATGGGTTGATAAATTCGTCTTCGTCAGATAATGCATTATCTGCTTGATTTGTGTTCTCTGGAGCAATGACAGTAGTTGTGGATGTTGTAGGATCGATTATTGAAGTGATATTCTGAAGAAGGTAAATCTGCAGCAACCCGTGTTGAAGTAGATGAAGTTGTATCCATTTGTTGATGATGATCGGTATCATCATTCATATCATGAGTGACAGCAGAAGACTTCGATACAACTTTTTTCTCCCCTATGAAATATTCATCATACATTGGTCCATATAACATTTCTAACTCTTCAATTGTCGTGTCGACTGTCATATCAGTTCTAGGAACATTTTCTGGAACCAGCGTTGAACTTGACGGTTCATTGCTGTGGTCTTGAGTTCCGAGTTCCGTGCGGTTGTGAACGGAAGTCGTTTGTCGTTGTGGATCGGGACTTAAACTGTTTTGTTCAAGTACCATTTCTTGTAATTCATCAAATCGAATGTGAATGATCTCGACAATCAATTTTGTTCTCTTGTTGTATACTCTGTATCCCTTAGACTGAGTTGCATATCCCACAAGAATACATGCATCACCTTTCTCTTTCAGCTTATCCAAATTTTCACCATCTCGAATAATGTAACAAGTACATCAAAAAACATGAAGGTGTTTGAGTGAAGGTTTTCGATCTTGAATTATGTGATATGGTGTCTTTTCGTGTCTTGGGATAATTAAGGAACGGTTTTGTGTGTAGCATGCGGTTGACACGGCTTCGGCCCAAAAGTATAGTGGAAGTTTTGAAGCTGATAATAATGTTCGAGCAGCCTCAACTAAAGTACGGTTTTGTCTTTCAACAACGCCGTTTTGTTCGGGTGTTCGAGCAATAGATGTTTCATGTTCAATTCCTTCGGCTTCAAAATAGTTTCTCAGTTTTGAATTCACAAATTATGTACCTCTGTTAGTACGAACCACTTTGACTTGAGCTTGAAGACCACATTGTATCAGTTTAAGAAAGCTGATGAGAACTTCGGGTGTTTCATCCTTGGACCTCAAAAAGTGAGTCCATGTGTACCTTGAGTAATCATCGACAATTACCAGAATATATTTCTTTCCATTGATACTATGAACACGCATCGGACCACATAGATCCATATGAAGAAGATCTAACCGTCCTTTAGAACTGGGTGTGGTCTTTGTTTTGAAGCTACTTCGTTTAGCTTTACAAAGCTCACAAAAAGAACAAAGATGATCTTTGATGAATTTCAAGCTTGGAAGGCCTCTCACAATATCTTTCATGGAAAGCAAGTTGATGGTATCAAAATTAAGATGAGATAAACGTTTATGCCATAACCATGTCTGAGTCGTTGAAGCTTTAGCCATGAAGCAAATTGGAGTTGATGAAGTTGTGTCTTGAAGTGAAATTGTGTAAAGATCAGTACCCCGTGTACCGGTAAGTAAGTCATTCCCATCATAATCACGAACAAAACATGTCTTCTTTCTGAAAGCAACCTCCAAATCCGCATCACAGAATTTACCAACCGAGAAAAGATTGTGATTGAGCCCTTCGACGTAGTATACCCTTTTGATTGTAATATTCCCCTGAACCAAATCTCCATATCCTAGGATCGGTGCAAATTGATCATTTCCTAATCGGACCGTACCCAGGAACTTCTCCACGAAGTTAATTAGAAGCTTGAGATTCCCCGTCATGTGCTTCGTGCATCCGGAGTCCAGTATGAAGAGAATTATTTGTATCACCTGCAGGAGAGTTAGAACACGATGTAGCATTTGCTAAATTGGATACCACAGTAGTTGTGATAGTAGAATCATTAGTGTCCTTAGTAACATTTGAAGGAAAACTAACACTCGTTTTCACATTTTCTGTCCTAGCTTTAGGCATCCATTTATATCCTGGAGGACATTGATTAGCAAACCACCATTTCCAAGACTTAGTAGCAGACTCATATAATTCCTTAATTATGCTTCTAGGGTTCTTAGTGGTGGAGTCTGATGCATTACTTTTCTTAGTGGGGGTAGCACCAGAATGGTTCACTTTGCGTTTGGGTTTACTAGCACTAATAGGCATCACAACTTGCTTCAGAGTTCTAGTATCTACGTCTTTGACTTTATTCATAGCAAAAATAGAATGATTAGCATTAGCACACTTTCCACATTTGACACAAACAAATTTCACATTCATAGCATTCAAATCATTCACATCATTCAAATCGTCATTACATGCGATTACAGACTTTTTATTCTTAAAAACATTCAAATTCGTAGGATGTTCTTCTACTTTCTTCATCTTCCCTTGATTCTTGTGTTTCCAGACCTTACCATTCACTTGAGTGCTCTTAAGCTGAGGCCGGCTAACTTCGGGTGATGAGAACTTCGGGTATTTCATCCTTGGACCTCAAGAAGTGAGTCCATGTGTACCTTGAGTAATCATCGACAATTAACAGAATATATTTCTTTCCATTAATACTATGAACACGCATCGGACCACATAGATCCATATGAAGAAGATCTAACCGTCCTTTAGAACTGGGTGTGGTCGTTGTTTTGAAGCTACTTCGTTTAGCTTTACAAAGCTCACAAGAAGAACAAAGATGATCGTTGATGAATTTTAAGCTTGTAAGGCCTCTCACAATATCTTTCTTGGAAAGCAAATTGATGGTATCAAAGTTAAGATGAGATAAACGTTGATGCCATAACCATGCTTGAGTCGTTGAAGCTTTAGCCATGAAGCAAATTGGAGTTGATGAAGTTGTGTCTTGAAGTGAAATTGTGTAAAGATCAGTACCCCGTGTACCGGTAAGTAAGTCATTCCCATCATAATCACGAACAAAACATGTCTTATTTCTGAAAGCAACCTCTAAATCCGCATCACAGAATTGACCAACCGAGAAAAGATTGTGATTGAGCCCTTCGACGTAGTATACCCTTTTGATTGTAATATTCCCCTGAACCAAATCTCCATATCCTAGGATCGGTGCAAATTGATCATTTCTAAATCGGACCGTACCCAGGAACTTCTCCACGAAGTTAATTACAAGCTTGAGATTCCCCGTCATGTGCTTCGTGCATCCGGAGTCCAGTATGAAGAGAATTATTTGTATCACCTGTAGGAGAGTTAGAACACGATGGAGCATTTGCTAAATTGGATACCACAGTAGTTGTGATAGTAGAATCATTAGTGTCCTTAGTAACATTTGAAGGCAAACTAACACTCGTTTTCACATTTTCTGTCCAAGCTTTAGGCATCCATTTATATCCTGGAGGACATTGATTAGCAAACCACCATTTCCAAGACTTACTAGCAGACTCATATAATTCCTTAATTCTACTTCTAGGGTTCTTAGTGGTGGAGTCTGATGCATTAGTTTTCTTAGTGGGGGTAGCACCAGAATGGTTCACTTTGTGTTTGGGTTTACTAGCACTAATAGGCATCGCAACTTGCTTCTTAGTTCTAGTATCTACGTCTTTGACTTTATTCATAGCACACATAGAATGATTAGCATTAGCACACTTTACACATTTGACACAAACAAATTTCACATTCATAGCATTCAAATCATTCACATCATTCAAATCGTCATTACATGCAATTACAGACTTTTTATTCTTAAAAACATTAAAATTCCTAGGATGTTCTTCTACTTTCTTCATCTTCCCTTGATTCTTGTGTTTCCAGACCTTATCATTCACTTGAGTGCTCTTAAGCTGAGGCCGGCTAACACTAGTAGTGGAGACTATTCCTGTAGTAGAAGACACACGAATATTAGTGTTTCTAGAAGTCTGAGGCGATTGAGTAAGTTTGTTTGTGGGCTTAGTGGTCATTCTATACATCCCTGGTTTAATCACATTATTGTTCTTAACGCTTGGTGCTATAGTATTCCTTGTGGGTTGAGCTTGTGGTAACCTTTCCTTTCCATCCATCTTGGGGGCAAACACAGGTTTTGCAAACGAGGAATTTGATAAAGCAGATGGTTTTCCCAAGATAGAGGATCTATTTACTTTAGAGGCATTGGGTTTTCTAATAACAGGTTTCTTAATGCTAGGTTCCACAACTTTCCCACCCATTTTAGCAACGAGTTTCTGCAACTCTGCTATCGCTCTGTCCTTGTCTTGTAACTGAGCTTTCAACCCTTTAATTTCCAAATTCTGTTCATTCATTTCTCGAAACGTTTGGGAAAGTTTTTCTTGCAATTTATTATCATGTGGAAAACTGCCAACGTCTTTTTGCAAAGCAAGTTCAAGAGAATGACAATGTTTTTGAAGGAAATCAGTTTTGTGTTGAAGTAACTCAAAAGCCTTTTTATCAACATTTTCTTTACGTTTCAAAAGCTCAATTTCAAGACATTAACATTCTTTGATCTTATCAAGATATTTGCATGCAACATCAGAATATTCATCAATATCAGCACAAGATGTAACATAAGCACACATAACATCTTTAGAAACGCATTCTTGCAAGAGTAGATCATATTCATCTGAAAAATCATACTTTTCCATTTGAATATCATCAATGTGTTTCTCAAGAGATTCAACATATTTTAAATCATCATACATTTCAGTCCGAATAAACTCCTCAAGTTGAAGAACAGTTTCTTTAATCAACGCTGTGTTAAAAATTAAGAGTTCTTTCACAAGGAATGTAATATCTTGAGGAATCAGACGTGTCCACTCAGCATTTTCACGTTTTGCCCAGTCTCTTTCAACAATAGATTTAACATTATCTATGTGGTGTTTAAGTGTAACACCCCATTTTGATAAATGGAATGTCACGCGTAATTATGGCGTGTCATCAAAGCATGCAAGGTAATATGTAGTAAAACATACATGACCATAGGGAAAACCGGAATCAAACATCGGCTCCCAAACATAAGCCCAAAACATAAATAAAGGAAATGAACTGAATAAAGACTAAACAAGCATAACTATATGAAGGCAAAAAAGGAAAAGAAGTCTCTGGCAGCTTCCATCCTATGCGCGTCCTCCAAATGCTCGAGTCTTGGGTACCTGCCGTTTTGGGACATGGAAAGGAAAGTAACGGCTGAGCAAGACGCTCAGTGCACGGATGTACAATATAGCATGAATAGAATAAGCATGTAACATATAACAGCGGAAGACTAAGTACTGAGTAAACTGGTTAAGTAACAAGAAAACTGGTTTTATAGTTTGAAAAGCCTTATGTTTAACCTGTGAAAACTGTTTTAACATATATATACCATAGCCCATATAGGTCATGAAAAGGTCACGTGCATGAATACTTGGAGGGGTGACCTCATCATGCTGATTAGAGGGGATGCCTCTAATCAATATACTGATTTGGGTAGGAGGGATCAACTCCTTGTGAAGGGTGCAAGGCACACACCACATTCACCATGATAAACTGAATAAAACATGTAACTAGGATGCACCCATACGCCCCACCTGATATAATAATATGGCCAAAACTGAAAGGGACGCCACGAGCAATCACTCCGCCGTGGGGAAGTCATAACATCGGTGCCTCCAATGCTATGGTTATGGTACCTCCATAACTAGGTGAAACTGGTCATGCTTGTATATGGCTATAGTTTATGCTAAATTAACATAAGCAGTTCAAAACAATAAAACAAATGCTGGGGAAAACAGTTGGCTGCATACGGGGAAATCCTAATAAGGAAGGAATGTCCATACTGAAAGGACGGGAATCCGTACCTCAAATCCAGTGAATGAACGGAAGAAAGACTCCTACTTCTGGATCACTAACGCTACATGAATACACACGTGTATAAGTATCGATTCACTGATTACGTACTGGGTTCTGTGTCTCATTATAGCTGATTTAGTATGTTTTAGGTCATGGTTCACTGTTTAAAGCCTTAAACTGTGTTTATCTTGTATTCTGATTAATCTGATTAAGTATTACTGGTGTTTCATGTATTATTATACTTACTGTGTAATAATAAGTAACTTTCCAAAAATAGCAGGTTTCCAAAAATAGAAAGTTTCCAAAAATAGAAAGTTTCCAAAAATAGAAAGTTTCCAAAAATAGAAAGTTACCAAAAATAGAAAGTTTCCAAAAATAGAAAGTTTCCAAAAATAGAAAGTTTCCAAAAATAGAAAGTTTCCAAAAATAGAATTTACTGCCTAAAATAGATTAGTTTCTAAAAATAGAAAGTTTCCAAAAATAGATCAGCTGCCTTAATTAAATAAGTTTCCATATATAGAAGGTTTCCATAATTAGATTAGCTGCCTCAAATAGATTGATTTCCATATATAGAAGGTTTCCATAATTAGATTAGTTGCCTTATTTAATTAAGTTTCTATAAATAGAAGTTTCCATAATTATAATTAAGCTGATTTCATAAGCTAACATATAAGTCTAAGTGTTATAAGCTTATTACTTAAGTCATATGATATAGTGTATAGTTTAATTATTATTTCATGTATTTTAATCAAACTATAGGTTAAGCATTTTAATTAAAGTATAACATGTATTAATTAAAATGAAATGAAAATACTTAGGTTAAAATGTGTATTATTATTAATAATAATATAACCTAAGTCATGTCTAAATTAATTAATTATAGGCATGTTTTAATAATTAATTAATTATAACTTATAACATAAAATACTTAGGTTAAATTAATGTCATGATAAACTAATAATTAAAATAACCTAAGTCATGATTTAATTAATATTTCATGTTATTAATTAATTATATCCTAAGTTCATGATTCATAAAAATTACATGTAACATAGATCATGATTTTAACCAACGAACCATGAATCGGGCATGAATTCGACACCGTACCCCGGGCCAAACCCGGGGCACACGTGTCCCCTTGCTGTCGTGGGTCCCACATGAGCCAACCAAGACCAATTGTGGTCTTGGTGGTGGCGGCAATAGCAAACCAAACCCCCCCCTCGGGTTTGTTTGCTAGGCGGCCAAAAACAAACACCCTTATAAACCATTCTTTGATTTTAATTAATACCAAAACATGTTAGATCAATGATTAATTACCTTGTTTTCATAAGAAAAAATAATAACATGTTCATGAAAATAATCAAAGATTAAAAGAATTAAAAAGAATTAAAAAGAAGGGTTAGAAAGGTATACCACTATGTAGCTTGGAAAAGGGATGAACAAACACTGATTATACAATAGTTTTCAAGATCAAAATCAAACAAATCACCCCCTATGGTGGTGTTTATGTGGCGGCACAAAGAGGAAGAAAAGGAGAGGAGAAAAACTCTTTTAGGGTTTTTGTTTATTTCTTGAAAAATGAAAAGTGAAAACATGTTTTACTCTTTACCCCCCTTTACTTGTAAAGTCCATGGGCTAAGCCCATTTCTTGTGTATGAGCCGTGGGTATGGGGGCCCCACATGGGGTACCCGTACCTTTCTCGTGTCCCGATGTTTCGTGTTCGTTCGTGGTTAAACGTGCTCGTGTTTAAAGTGTTTCTGTTTAATCTAACGTGTCGTTTATCGTAAACTTAACGCTCGTAATTATATTATAAGTAATTACGTAATTATTTTAGTTAGTATTTTAAATGGTGATCATGATTTAATTATGTTCACGTGATATATTTATTAACTGTTTATCATGTGTTCGTACGTAATCGATACTTGTCATGTCATACACGTATGCACTTGCTTGATTATTAGCACATGAATGTGATCAATACTACATGAGGTAAGTTTTAATCTAGGACGTACGATCTTAAGGTTACTGTTCATGGTAAAAGCACGCGGGTTTTACAATTCTTCCCCCCTAAAAAGAATAATTCGTCCCCGAATTATAGATAAAGTAACTGGAAGCGAAACATACCCGAATCAAACTGGAAAGGTATGCAAAATAACGGAAATGAAGGTGACATGGTAGAAGGGAACGTGGAACATGACATGTCTTGAAAAGACATGGAACGTGACGTGACTGAAAGGACATATCTAATCGATAAGAGAAAAATGGATAAGAAGTCCGGACGAACTTGTCCGTTTCCAAGTGGCCTCCCTCTTGGAACGGTTCCTTCAGAAGATCCTGACACTAATGATAAATCTTGGTCCTCCTGACCTTGACTTGGAATACGAAGAAATTCTTGGTTATTAACGGAAGGTAGATCCCCTAAATTCGATCGAGGAAATAAGAGTTAACGTGCAAGGGTACTGAAACGTTACGATGCAAGACCATCTGACTTAACTGATAATTTGAAACGATGCGCGAGACATAAAGAAACGTAGTACGTGAAACATTTTGAACGTGATACGTGAAAAATTTTGAACGTGCTACGTGGAGATATGGCGAGTGTAGTATGAGTAAACATATCGTGATCCATGATACGTGTAACATATTTTGATCATGATATGAGGAACGTGGAATGAACATGACATGTGAGACATATCGTGATCATAGAATATAATGGCGGTAACGCCAAACGCTACAAGGTGAGACGTGGAATATGACGTGAAACGTCTATCTGATGATGGAGGGTTATACTAAACTTGGGTCTGGTCTCACAAGTTCTTGCAACCTTCCCAGAATGATAAAAGAAATGAACGTAAAATCGTAAGCCAAAATACGATCATGAACGTGAATAGTGTCATGAACGTGAGCGCGAAAGCAAGTCGTAGAATTAGAATGAAGACGTAAAGTAAGTTAGGAGTACAATTACGAATCTTTGTCTGACCGATAGCTGAGGGATTGCCAAGTGATCGGATGAGCCTTGGCTGGAACATGTTTGTTCAATCTGTTGGTTCTGAAATCCGTACGGATGTAAGGATTCTGCAGACTTGATCAAACTGTTGACAATAACCCAGATAGTATCATGCTTCTTCTGAGTTTGCTGAAATCTGGTGACTAAAATCCATGGAGATCTTGTCCCTTTTCGATTCACAATTTCATATGATGAAAACATACCCGTCTGTTGGTGTCCTATCTTAGCCTGTTTGTATAACAGGTATGAAGATATGAACGTAACTGTATCCTGTTTCGTAGAAACTTGATACATGGAAGGTTGCGAAACTCTGAGTCTCTGAATCTAGACTTCTCCTAGCGTAGGATTTTATAGAACACCTAATGTAGTGTCGGGTTCTCTTCTTTACTCATAAGCTGAGTCATGGTAAGATTAACCGTAGAATGCCATGTGATTCAGCGTGTCACTGAAATCAAATATAATTGATATCGGAAAGAATTCCAGGGTAAAATTTCTCTTGTCATAGAATTTGCCACGTAGTGCAGATATGGTCTTCCTGTTCTTCTCTAGGCTTAGAGGAAATCAGGTTATCCTCAATGAAAACGCTGATGAATTTGTTTAGGAGTTCATGGAAACTCAATTTATTAAGTTCATAATGCGGTTGGAGCATTGATGAGACTAATTCAAAATCATAAATCTAGCATGACCGAGTCGTGCACGAATAGCAGTCATGGACATGTCCTGCTTTTTCACTTGTCACTGTTGGCAGCATGATTGTGAGTTCGATCTTGGAAAAGTGATTAACACTAAACGGTTGATTGGACATGTTGTCCATGTGTGGAGGAGAATAACGGTCATGAATGGTGATTTGTTTAAGTCGACGGTAGTCGACACATAATCTCATGGTACCATCCTTCTCCTTGAAGGTTCTTCTGGAGTGTAAGGAACAATTTTGGAATAACCCGTTGGTTATGCGTAAAAGGACCTTAGTAGTCGTGTGTTACTAACAGCTAGAAAATTTTAGCAACATGGCTAACAAAGCGCGTGCTTGAAAAGCATAGATAACTTGTACAGATTTTCCTGATGGAAAATCAAGCTGAAAGTATTCAGGAGCCTGAACATTACTGTACATAATTATGAATCATAGCATGGTGTGGTGTTCATAGTACATAATTAGGATAAAATTTATCTCGTGTCTGTCCGAGGAAAATGCGTTAGCAGCTTGGATCTCATCATTAAGCTGAAGGAAAACCGTCGTATACGTGGGAATACGAAAGGCGTCCTTCATGGTCATGAATATATGAACTATGGTGAAAGAAATGAAAGTGACGTCGGCAACGTGACGGTTCTCACTGATGCGCCGATAACGGTATTGAAATTCTTGTGGCCTGATTAATACATGGCACAACAACATAGATATACCCTTGGAGGGTACCCTGAATTTCTTAGAAATATTCCATAATTAGACGTGAGTCATGTGTCTTGACTCGTGTCTTGAGAAATGTGAGCGTGACATATGCCTTGACTGGTATCTTGACATGTGTCCTCAGAAAGTATACGTGAGACATGTGTCTTGACTGATGTCTTGACATGTGTCTCGAGATGTGAAACAATTAGAACTACTAATATTAGGTTAATATGCCAGAATTGGCGGATCGGTTGGACTACTGATCATTTGTATGTCTGATCACGTCCGCGACCAGAGCCTCGGTTGCGATTTCTAGGATATTTTTTGTCATGGTAGTGGTTACTATCGTCTTGTCTGTAGGTTCCATGACGGTCATTCTCATGACCATGACTCATGTAACTATTTAGCTGAGTGGCTGGCTGGTACTGGTTTGCACTCATATGGCTGACATGACAGCCGAACGACGTGTGACATGTAACTATGAATTTAGGACAATGATTGATGGGAATTGTCTGATGGTGAAGCATCTTCTCGTCCAATTGCTTTGCTCCGACGCCTTTGTCTTTGTCTTTTAGAATCTCCAGGTTGTGAACAGCATCAGCATCAGCATCTCGTAGCGTCTCCCAACATCAGCAGCATCAACCCTCAGTGACATCTCCAAGCTATGAGCGGCATCGACAATCTTGTAAAATATCAGTAAGTGAACATACGCCTGAGATGATTTAGAATCGACTAGCGAATACTCGTGAAGTATTGCAAGTGGAATACACATGGATTAAGGTACATGTAATACACATGAAATACGGTACGTAGAGTACACATGGAATACACATGAAATGATCGGTATGGGCTCGATCATTTGTCCTGATTTAAGGAAAGTAAACCGGTTAAACGGTTAGGAAAACCATCATGATAACCTGGCAGTATTAGCATAGACATCATTCTGGTTGCATAGAGAAACGCTAAAGTGTGGTTACACAAAATTCAACGATGATTTGCCTGACAGCATGATCAATGAAAACCAACCATGACTATCATGAAAGCATGATTAGAGAAATCTAACAATGTCTTGTAGGACAACTTAAATAACAAAAGAGGCGTGAAACATAATCAACATGAAGACGGAATTATCATGAGGAAACATGAAACCATCTATTACGAAGAAGTGTATAACATAATCAGCATGAAACTGAAGTTAACCATGACAGTATGAAGGCATACTTGACATAAAACATAATAACTTATGATGGGACATGAAAAAATTTTATGCCAATTTAAATCATGAGAAAAATTTTATGCAAGAAAAACAGTGCATGAATGCGTAATGTAGTTTATAAAACCTTTATATGTGCGAGGGAACGCCTATGGGTCGGTTCCAAAACAAAAGACATGGCGAGGGGACGCCTATGGGTCGGTCCCAAAGTTAAAAGTTTCGATAAAAGCACATGCGACTAAATAGGGCCAGTCCTGTACCAACCATTACTTAGTCAAAATTCCTGTAACAGATGACATATGATATAAATGCATGAATGCATGAAACATAATAATTAAAAGTCATTGTCAAAACTTAACAGAAAAATTTTTATGTGAAAATTATGAACTACTGGGGTCAGTCCACATCGTCACAGTTCACGAGGAACATCATGCATAGACAATGACACATAACTAAGTATGGATGACGGTTGTTCATTCCATATTAGTAAGACGATACTGGTGAAAACATCATGGTGAAAACAACAAGGTGCTGAAAACGTCATGGCTAAAACAAAAAGGTGCTGAAAACGTAATGGTTGAAACAACAACGCGCTGAAACATCAATACGTGGAATAACAAACGTTGGCTTAGGAAGCTCCTGGTGACTACCCACTAGTCACAGGTCGAGTTTTAGAGCCTACAGGTCGAAGCCTTGGCTCTGATACCATAATTGTAACACCCCATTTTGATAAATGGAATGTCACGCGTAATTATGGCGTGTCATCAAAGCATGCAAGGTAATATGTAGTAAAACATACATGACCATAGGGAAAACCGGAATCAAACATCGGCTCCCAAACATAAGCCCAAAACATAAATAAAGGAAATGAACTGAATAAAGACTAAACAAGCATAACTATATGAAGGCAAAAAAGGAAAAGAAGTCTCTGGCAGCTTCCATCCTATGCGCGTCCTCCAAATGCTCGAGTCTTGGGTACCTGCCGTTTTGGGACATGGAAAGGAAAGTAACGGCTGAGCAAGACGCTCAGTGCACGGATGTACAATATAGCATGAATAGAATAAGCATGTAACATATAACAGCGGAAGACTAAGTACTGAGTAAACTGGTTAAGTAACAAGAAAACTGGTTTTATAGTTTGAAAAGCCTTATGTTTAACCTGTGAAAACTGTTTTAACATATATATACCATAGCCCATATAGGTCATGAAAAGGTCACGTGCATGAATACTTGGAGGGGTGACCTCATCATGCTGATTAGAGGGGATGCCTCTAATCAATATACTGATTTGGGTAGGAGGGATCAACTCCTTGTGAAGGGTGCAAGGCACACACCACATTCACCATGATAAACTGAATAAAACATGTAACTAGGATGCACCCATACGCCCCACCTGATATAATAATATGGCCAAAACTGAAAGGGACGCCACGAGCAATCACTCCGCCGTGGGGAAGTCATAACATCGGTGCCTCCAATGCTATGGTTATGGTACCTCCATAACTAGGTGAAACTGGTCATGCTTGTATATGGCTATAGTTTATGCTAAATTAACATAAGCAGTTCAAAACAATAAAACAAATGCTGGGGAAAACAGTTGGCTGCATACGGGGAAATCCTAATAAGGAAGGAATGTCCATACTGAAAGGACGGGAATCCGTACCTTAAATCCAGTGAATGAACGGAAGAAAGACTCCTACTTCTGGATCACTAACGCTACATGAATACACACGTGTATAAGTATCGATTCATTGATTACGTACTGGGTTCTGTGTCTCATTATAGCTGATTTAGTATGTTTTAGGTCATGGTTCACTGTTTAAAGCCTTAAACTGTGTTTATCTTGTATTCTGATTAATCTGATTAAGTATTACTGGTGTTTCATGTATTATTATACTTACTGTGTAATAATAAGTAACTTTCCAAAAATAGCAGGTTTCCAAAAATAGAAAGTTTCCAAAAATAGAAAGTTTCCAAAAATAGAAAGTTTCCAAAAATAGAAAGTTACCAAAAATAGAAAGTTTCCAAAAATAGAAAGTTTCCAAAAATAGAAAGTTTCCAAAAATAGAAAGTTTCCAAAAATAGAATTTACTGCCTAAAATAGATTAGTTTCTAAAAATAGAAAGTTTCCAAAAATAGATCAGCTGCCTTAATTAAATAAGTTTCCATATATAGAAGGTTTCCATAATTAGATTAGCTGCCTGAAATAGATTGATTTCCATATATAGAAGGTTTCCATAATTAGATTAGTTGCCTTATTTAATTAAGTTTCTATAAATAGAAGTTTCCATAATTAGAATTAAGCTGATTTCATAAGCTAACATATAAGTCTAAGTGTTATAAGCTTATTACTTAAGTCATATGATATAGTGTATAGTTTAATTATTATTTCATGTATTTTAATCAAACTATAGGTTAAGCATTTTAATTAAAGTATAACATGTATTAATTAAAATGAAATGAAAATACTTAGGTTAAAATGTGTATTATTATTAATAATAATATAACCTAAGTCATGTCTAAATTAATTAATTATAGGCATGTTTTAATAATTAATTAATTATAACTTATAACATAAAATACTTAGGTTAAATTAATGTTATGATAAACTAATAATTAAAATAACCTAAGTCATGATTTAATTAATATTTCATGTTATTAATTAATTATATCCTAAGTTCATGATTCATAAAAATTACATGTAACATAGATCATGATTTTAACCAACGAACCATGAATCGGGCATGAATTCGACACCGTACCCCGGGCCAAACCCGGGGCACACGTGTCCCCTTGCTGCCGTGGGTCCCACATGAGCCAACCAAGACCAATTGTGGTCTTGGTGGTGGCGGCAATAGCAAACCAAACCCCCCCTCGGGTTTGTTTGCTAGGCGGCCAAAAACAAACACCCTTATAAACCATTCTTTGATTTTAATTAATACCAAAACATGTTAGATCAATGATTAATTACCTTGTTTTCATAAGAAAAAATAATAACATGTTCATGAAAATAATCAAAGATTAAAAGAATTAAAAAGAATTAAAAGGAAGGGTTAGAAAGGTATACCACTATGTAGCTTGGAAAAGGGATGAACAAACACTGATTATACAATAGTTTTCAAGATCAAAATCAAACAAATCACCCCCTATGGTGGTGTTTATGTGGCGGCACAAAGAGGAAGAAAAGGAGAGGAGAAAAACTCTTTTAGGGTTTTTGTTTATTTCTTGAAAAATGAAAAGTGAAAACATGTTTTACTCTTTACCCCCCTTTACTTGTAAAGTCCATGGGCTAAGCCCATTTCTTGTGTATGAGCCGTGGGTATGGGGGCCCCACATGGGGTACCCGTACCTTTCTCGTGTCCCGATGTTTCGTGTTCGTTCGTGGTTAAACGTGCTCGTGTTTAAAGTGTTTCTGTTTAATCTAACGTGTCGTTTATCGTAAACTTAACGCTCGTAATTATATTATAAGTAATTACGTAATTATTTTAGTTAGTATTTTAAATGGTGATCATGATTTAATTATGTTCACGTGATATATTTATTAACTTTTTATCATGTGTTCGTACGTAATCGATACTTGTCATGTCATACACGTATGCACTTGCTTGATTATTAGCACATGAATGTGATCAATACTACATGAGGTAAGTTTTAATCTAGGACGTACGATCTTAAGGTTACTGTTCATGGTAAAAGCACGCGGGTTTTACATTAAGAATACCTAACTTTTTCCTACTCTTGCTTTTAGATTCATCTAGAGGGAGGTAGTTTATGTATTTGTAAACATTAGATTTCTTATGGGCAAATGCTTTCTTCCATTGAATTCTCTATTGTTTGCATTCTAAAAACACTTCCTCACGGGTTTTCTGAGTTAGTTTTTTGAAAAGACCGTAAAGACTATTCTCATTGTAAAACCCGCATGCTTTTAACATGAATAGTACCCTTAAGATCGTACGTACTAGATTAAAACTTTCCTATTATAGCATGATTACGATTACGTGTTAGGATTTTACGTATTACGTACGTGTTAGAACACGATAAGTATTTACTACGCACGAGCACTGTGACAATCCGTCAATTTATGGTTGATATTTTATTCTCAAGTATTATTTAAAAACATTATTTTAATGTTATATTATGAACTCACTTATTTTTGGGAAGTAATTTGGATTTACGTCTTGAAGTAGCATCGACTACGTCTAAACCGGAGGATTTTACGTTACGTGCTTACGACACCGTCTTTGGTGACAGTCTGACATTTCAGAAAGTAAATTTATCCGTGAATAGTATTTTGGGATTTTAAATTTGTGTTGGTTCATAAACTCACAAATTTACGAGAAGAGATTAGGACTTACGATTATAATTTAACGTCCTTTACGACTAAATCGGAAACCTTAGGTTTACGTATTTACGTTTTTGAACTCCGTTTTTGATGAGACAAATTTTATTTGATTCGTTTTGTGCCGTTGATTCATAATTTATAAAAACGTTTTTCGTAAAACGACCCGAGGGCACGCAAATCAAGAAAACTAGAATCGAGGAATACACGTAAATTAGCGGGATGGGACAAAACAAGTTTATCCCACCCCACTAAAAGGGATGGCCTCTTGATGTGGCACCCTTATAACTATTAAGCTTACACATGTAAGCCTAAGCTTAACATGTAAGCTATATCTTTCACCAAACCAACAAAACCACTTCATTTTACCATTTGCATTCATAAACACATGCAAACAACTCTCTCATCCTTCCTCTCTCTCTATATTTCGTCTCATAGCACCCTAAAACACCCATTTTGATCAAATTCAACCACAAAATCTCATGTTATTTCTACATATGATGATGTCCTTTTGAAGATATGAAGATTGGAGGTGATCTTAACTTATGAAAAGGAGTTTTCATTAGGTTAAAGGGCTGATTTCATGGAGGTGTTCATCCATCCAAAGGACCCAAGAAGTTTCATTGCTAAAGTTGAAGATTTGATAACAAGAACTAAGTCTTGTTCATCAAAAACCTCATCTTTTCATCGTTAATGGTGGTATAGAGATTGTTCTTCCTATCCTTTTTTTTATTTTGATTATGTAATCTTGTAATTTCTTTATTTATGTATATGTATATGATGATGAATGATGATTAAAAATGTTGTGTGGGGATCAAGTGTTGATAAATATGATTAAAAAGATGAAAAACCATAAGAAACAAGGCTAAAATCTTGCTTAAATTGTTGGATGTATAAAAATAGTAAGTAACCAAGTCATAAACTGATAAAATGGTAAAGTGGAATCAATATACAGTAAGTATTAGGTGTTATACACATGTGAGAGTTGGCCATACAATGGAATCATAAAAATGAGTGAGATATGATCAAAACAAGTTTAGAGTGCAAATCTGCCTATACTGTTTTGGACGAATTTATTAAAATACTTAGAGGTTGATTCATCAGTAGATATAATGGAGTAAAAGGAAGCACACATCATTTAGTTTCTGTGATAAAAATTTGGGGTTCTATCTCCATGTAGAACTCTAGATATGATCATTTTAGTAAACTAGATTTTTAGGGCTGATTTTGTGAAATTAATGTTTAATATTATTATATAAGCACTCAAATAAATATAGTATAAAATATGAATTAAAACCCACTAACTTATATATTTCATTTATATAAAAATGCATAAGGATAAATAAACGGACATTATACAAAAATGGTTGTTTGGTAAATTTTATAAGTTATAAAAACTATATACTAAGTTTTACGTCTTTTCGGTTAAAACCGAAAGATTAACGTTTTTGTTAAATAAAACTTAGACGGTTAGACCCGTCTAATGTAAACTTTTATAAAATCACATGCTGATATATAAACATATATAACAAGTAAAAACCGATAAAACCCGAGCTTTACAACATATAGACATTAACGGGCCAAAGTAGCCTTAATGGACAATAAACCTGACTAATTTGGTAAAACACTTATAAACTTATTTATTTGGCTTAACCCATTGGGGCCCAACATATAAAGTATAATACTGATAATAAAAGTATAATTGGGCTAATGAATAGTATTGGGCTTGTAATAGGCCCTTTGGGCTTTAAAATGTAAACAAGTTGAACTAGTGTAACTAGTCTTGAAAATTTCCAACACATAAACACTATAATGAATGAGTAAAGATGTATAAACCCACTTGATCATCATATATATATAAAATCATCATATGTATATATAATTGTTATTTCTATAAAGTCATTGGACAAGAGTCTAAGACGAGTATTATTTGTCTAGGTTTCCGTGATTGAAGCACGTACCGTACATCCAAATCGCTGATAACCGCCTTCCCACATCAACGTGAGTTCATAGCCTCACACTCTTTTAAATTTTTTGATGAAATGTTTTATAAACCCGCAAAGGAGATAACATGTTAGTTTTGATAAAATAGGACACCATTTGTCCCGATTATTTGTTTATTGATTTGGACCCGAATGATTTTATGACCCGATGAATGATTATATGACCCGATAGATGAAATAAAATGGATTATTAAAGTTAGGTTATGTCACTAAAAGTCCCATTAGCATGAACTGTGAACTACCGGGATTTGGTACACGCTTGTGCATATAATAGTACTATTTGGGGACGATCACCCCAGTTCGCGCCTTGATGGTTGATCCCCGTCGTGCCACATTGATTGGTAAGTGAATTTATGTATGAGAAGATTTTTATAGCGTTATTTTTGTGACGACACGCTTATTTAGATGGGCAAATTGAGTTTCGGGCTAGCTACCCGTTGTTTGTTGTAGTAAGGTAACAATGTCATGCGGCTTATAATAATCCAAATAACGAAATACTGCTATACGCACTAAATTACGATATATTGCCTGACTAGCAATACGAGGTCTTATTATTGATATTATGTTCGTGTCTTGGTTTTGCATAACCATATTCATATAACGGTTTTTAATTAACTCTATACAACGTTATAAAACGTATTGTATGATGTTTTTACGACAATGGTTCGTATAATGATTTTGAAGGTGAAAGCCTATATTATGATTTTGACAAGGATTTGTATAAAATGTTTTTGGCCTATTTTATGGCCTAATACAAGGATTTGTACAAAATGATTTTCGGTAATAAATATATACCGATGATATAATAATGGATTTCATTAAACTCTATGAATTCACTCGGCGTTTTTGCTGACCTTTTCTTTTAACATGTGTTGTCTCAGGTACTTGAAGGTAATTCTCGGGAAGACAACAAGAATTCATGGCCCGCACTTAAATAATAATTTCCATTCAAATGCTTTGTAAAACTTGTATGAAATACTATGACTTGGGACCTATGTAAATTTGATATTTATGAATGGAAATGCTTTATTAATAAACGACGCGATTTTTAAGCGTTGTCTATGATGTGAGTAAAGTGCTATCCCGTAACACCAACGAGTCTTCCGCTGTATTGAGTTGTATAAATTTGGGGTTGTTACAGTTTGGTACTAGAGCTCTCGTTATAGAGAACGAAAGATTTTTAAAACCAAGGTTTTGAATAAAACATTTCAAAATCTTTTAACTATAAACATTTTTCTAAAAATGTCTAAAAATCTTTTGACTATAACGGTGCAGAAGAATTCCCGAGTTACCGACAAGGCCAGACTGAGAAGTGTTATTTTAATATATATATAACTTAGATTATATATATATATGATGCAATTTGATTACATGATTGTTTGATGATTATTTTAATATTTATACAAGGTATTTATACGACGTAGATTGTCACAAGGAACCCTAAATCCCCTAGTAAATCAATCGAAGCTATTCACTTAGGAAATCTAGCTATTCCAGATCTAAACCAAGTTGTGGATATTTATGATCCCAACAAAATGGTTGATATTCGTAGAAATGTAGATATTAGTTGATTGTGATATTGAAGAAGAATTAGCGAGATTAAATCTGATATCGATGTCATGACGATATTTCCTTATAGAGTGGAGTTTGACAAAACGTTACCACCTAGAAAGATGTCATCTGATTCGTTGTCATCCAATTCTTAAATTTGAAATCGAAAGGGTGAATGTTGCACTTGAGGCTGTCATTGGAACCATTACCCAAAAGCCTCATGCCACTAGTACCTTTCCGAGAAGTCTAAGTGAATGATCGAGTCATTTCATACTAGTGACTCATTTGATAACTATTGTTGGAAGAGCTATAGGATTGGAAATTAAGTGTTGTTCATATCGAGCTTTTATTGCCCTATTAAGGTCTAAGAATAAGGTTGAAAGTATTGGAGAATGAAGTAGGATATCGCATTGAGTATAAGTTGGTTAAAACTTGAATAAAGTAAAATTTAACCCGTATGGAATATGAGATTATTGAGAGGAAGTCATTAAGTCATGTGATTGAATTATAAGGTTTTAAATGATTGTTAGTTTGTGTTAAGGGTTGTTCCTAGGCCATTGTCCACTAACGAGGATACCCACTGTCCAATAAATAAATTGAAGAAATCTTCTTCTGAATTGGGATTGATGGATCTTTCGGGACATGTGGAACACCTAATGACCCTTGTAGATTAGTATTCATTGTGGTATCTTTTAAAAATAATCCCTAACTTAACTGAGACATCAGTTGGTAGGATGAGTTCATGGAATTGTATGACATAGTGACACGTAATGTGTTACGGTACAATTTTGACTTGTTTATGATTAATGAAAAGACTACCTTTGATTGCTAAATCCTACATGTATCGATGTTGTCTATCTTTTATTGCTTCATCCAAATGTTCACATTAGTGATGCAACTATTGAACAAGTACTCATCTCGATTTGAGTTGCGTTGTGGATTATTCTTTTTGAGTGCCATCAAGATCATGAACCTCATGATTATTTGGCTAAGCTCATTTTCCATTATATTGTAGTTAGTTCTTGGTGAACAATTTTTCATCACTCTTTTGCAGATCACTCATTGTTTTTATAAGATAAAACAGTATTCCTTGAGAAAAATTGAATTTTCATCACCG
The DNA here is from genome assembly GCA_025667525.1 of Glebionis coronaria. Classification (NCBI taxonomy): domain Eukaryota; kingdom Viridiplantae; phylum Streptophyta; class Magnoliopsida; order Asterales; family Asteraceae; genus Glebionis; species Glebionis coronaria. The sequence goes on from CM046880.1 coordinate 139,013,111, forward strand.
TAAGGATGATCTAAAGTGAGATTTATAAGTAATCGTTATCGAAATGAAGTTGTTTATGAAACACCTTGGAAAACTTAATTGTTTTCATAACAAAGAAAATCTTTGTAAATTTATTTTTGATTCTTATTTAAGAATTAAGCATGAAAATGTTTTTATTATAAACATGATGATAAAATTTTGACGAAATGAGTATTGCATCGTTAATCTTGAAATTGTATATAGTTGCGCGCCTACATACAATTTAGAAGTGACCATGCAAGGCTGATTAGTAGTCACCATGAAATTATTAATAAACACCAAATTTTCTTTGAAGATTAGGAAAGATTAAATTTTATGAGATCTGCAAAAAGTGCAAAATAGGGACATATTATTAGGGACACCTACATATGTGCCCGTACTATTTATTCTTTTGAGTCGAATTTACTCATCTTTGGAATTTGTCTTATTTGAAAATTGATATTTTCCTTCTTGTCCAATCCTCCCGTGGTGAGATTCTTAGGAAAAGTATTTGATTGCTGAATGTTGATACCCGACTGGATGTATCGATGTTCCTATCATTTCTTTTGATTAGATTTCATCTGAATGACCTGGGTAACGATCCGAGGAGCTTTCAAATGCGTACTCAAATTATGAAAACATGGGATATATTCATATTCGTAAAATGTTTTCGTCTTTATCTGATTTAAAATTCTCTCGCGTAGATTATGCGTTGACATTACTCTTTTGATGATAGTTATGTCTCCTGATATCCTTGAATTTGTGAAGGATTATGAATTACTATTAGTCTTTTGAGAAGATCACATCTTATCAATGGTAACAAAACTGAAAAGTTGATAGTGCCAGTAGAATGGATTGACTGATTATGACATGACGACATTGTCTTAATTGATGGGAACTCGAGTAGAATTCCCATAAATGATAAGATGTTGATTATCAAAAGTGATCTAAATAATTCTTGATGGATGACCATATCCTGCATTTAGACTTGAAATTATACCATGAATTGTTGTGAATTAGTCATAGATATTATAATCTGGAAAGAACCAAATATGAATTTATTAAAAGATGTTTCTGTTATCTGAAACTTTAGGAGGTATTTGTTGGTAAATTACCGAGACTTTCTCCATTAAGGCAAGTTGAATTTGGTATCGATTATATTCTCGGTGTTGCACCTGTGGCGTGTGCACTGTATGTCAGCACCATCTGAATTAAAGGAATTACCGTACAACTGAGAGAGTTTTCGGAGAAAGATTTTATTCTACCGAGCTCGTCATCATGAAGAGTTATGGTGTTATCATTCCTTATATTTATAGATTACTGTGAACTGAGTAAATTGACAATCGAAAACGATATCCATGACTCGAAATGGAAGATTTGTTCGATCATTTACAAGTTTCTAGCGTATGTTTTAAAGATTTGATCCATGGCATGGTTATCATCAACTTCGCGTCCGCGAAGAAGATTATCTATTCCAATCACTACATCCAGAACTTGTAATGACCATTATGAGTTTCACGTGATGTCATTTGGATTGACCAATGCACATGTAGCATCCATAAATATGGTGAATCACGTGTGTAGGTTGTAAATTGATAAATTCATGCTCGTGATCACTAAAGAACCATATGTTTGTTTATAAGAATAAGAAGGAGTTAATAATTATTTATAGATTTCCCTGAATTGGCCGAACAACGAAAACCTGTACTTTGAATATTTAACATATGACTTCAGACTTAATCCTTTACATGATTTAACCGTGTGATTAATAAGATAATGGAATATATATTGACTCTTAAAAAATTAGAGCCATTTAAGACTTTGGGTTTTACCAAAAAGAAAGTGCAAATATGTTTTGACAAATATTTTATCAAAAAGAACTTTTGAGGGATTATTCCCTTATGCCCAAAACATTTAACTAAACTCCTGTTTAGGGGTAAATGTTTGTGCATACTCCTAGACAACTTAAGAAGAATTAAGGAAACTATATAACTTATGACTTGAAATTTGAAACGACAATTTTTGCTTTTCAACTAAGAAAATTTTGACCAAAGTATAACCAAAGATTTTTCGAACATTTACGAATCTTATAAATTATTTTCGATAAATCAACAAAAATCGTATTAATTAAATTCAAATTTATTTTGAACATTTTTCGATAATTAGAAAAACTAATAAAATTTAAAATTTTTATGGTTACGTTTCATAAAATTAAATATTTATTATTTAATTACTTTTAATAATTATCGACGCTTTAGACGTCGGATTGAGTAAAACTGATAAAAATGATAGTTGAGACGAAACTAAAACTTAGAAAATATGAAGAAAGAATTTCTGAGTAAAGTGTAGACATGATAATTATTTCATAAGGAAAGATGAATGTAAATACTAACGCATTATGTAAAAAGGATAAAGAATCAATCAGGATGTATTCCTTAATAATGAATGTGCAAAATAAATTACCGAACAATTTAGTAATAACTAATGCTTGTAAGAAGGATAATATAGATAATAAAAAGGGGTTCGCGGCTAATGTGAACCATTAAAATTGAGAAGCCGATGGCGTTAAAGGTATAAAAGGCCACTTGTGGTTGTCTAAATACGGAGGATTTGAGATTTAGTTATGTTGGAATCTCGTAAGTTTAAGTATTCTATTCATGCCATTTCTGATTTAATGTAATTTTTATCTGAAGAAGTTGTACTGATGGAAAATTATGAAGGCAGACATCGCCTCATACATTAGTAAACATCTAACTATTGCAAAGGTCATCATCAGAATTTGATTCGATTTGGGTCATCGTCGACAGACTGACCAAATCTGCTAATATCATTCCTGTTAATGATAGATTCTTGATGAAGAAATTGACTCTTTTATATTTAAAGGAGTTGTGTAAACATAGTATGCCTGTATCGATCATCTCTATCAAGATCCTCGCTTCGCATCTAATTTCTAGAGATTTGCTCAGAAGTCATTGGGAAAGAACCTTGATGAGAGTACTATTTACCACCCCAATCGAAGGGACGAGGCAAAGTAAAGATACAAAACACTAGAAGTCTTGTTTTATGCTTGAATGATATACCTTTGGTAATGAACCGTATAATCGTTTTCCTTTGGAGAAATTATCATTGATGATTATCGTATTAGGATCGAGATCGAATCCTGTTAGGATCTAAATATGAGAGCATCTGTAAGCAGGAGTTGGGATGAAGATACCCGACATACACCCATTGTGAGTTGGACATGTCTTTTAGGTTTAAGGTTTCTTATGATGACAAACCTAACCTTACAAAATACCCGACCCGCGAGACCTGGATTGATTGTTGAAATTAGGATTTGATTATTGACTGCCAGTAGTGGGCAGGAAGTTATGTGAATATGAAATGTAGATCTTAAAGTGCCAGATGGGTAGCGAAGTTATGCCAAAAATTTCCACCTTGGAAAAAAATGAATTAATGATATGAAGGATCATGGGAAATAAGTCCCCGTTGTATGGGACCATAGAGATGATGTAAAAGTTGGTATGAAAGGCATATAAGCTGGATCTACCCTAGGACTTCAAGGGTTTCGTAAATTATGATTCGTATATCTAACTTGATAAAATGTCTATCAAGTGAAAATCTGATTTCTTCTTGATGAAATTTAGATCGGAGAAAAGTTGCATTCATCAAAAACCCGTGAAAATCATGGATAGAGAAAGTAAGTCAATATTAAGCCTGATCTTATTCCTGTAGTTATGTTTGATGAAACTCGCGTATTGTAATAGATTACACATGTGAGAAAAGACCGAATGTGGAGGAAACACCCACATGGCTCTAACTCTATAAGAAGCGTGTAATAATATAAAATGATCTTTGAGGACAAAGATCCTATTTAGGGGTAAATACTGTGACAATCCGTCAATTTATGGTTGATATTTTATTCTCAAGTATTATTTAAAAACATTATTTTAATGTTATATTATGAACTCACTTATTTTTGGGAAGTAATTTGGATTTACGTCTTGAAGTAGCATCGACTACGTCTAAACCGGCGGATTACGTTACGTGCTTACGTTTACATACACCGTCTTTGGTGACAGTCTGACATTTCAGAGAGTAAATTTATCCGTGAATAGTATTTTGGGATTTTAAATTTGTGTTGGTTCATAAACTCACAAATCTACGAGAAGAGTTTAGGACTTACGATTATAATTTAACGTCCTTTACGACTAAATCGGAAACCTTAGGTTTACGTATTTACGTTTTTGAACTCCGTTTTTGATGAGACAATTTTTATTAGATTCGTTTTGTGCCGTTGATTCATAATTTAAAAAAAACATTTTTCGTAAAACGACCCGAGGGCACGCAAATCGAGAAAACTAGAATCGAGGAATACCCGTAAATTAGCGGGATAGGACAAAACAAGTTTATCCCACCCCACTAAAAGGGATGGCCAAAAGAGGACACCACATCTCTTGATGTGGCACCCTTATAACTATTAAGCTTACACATGTAAGCCTAAGCTTAACATGTAAGCTACACCTTTCACCAAACCAACAAAACCACTTCATTTTACCATTTGCATTCATTAACACATGCAAACCACTCTCTCATCCTTCCTATCTCTCTATATTTCGTCTCATATCACCCTAAAACACCAATTTTGATCAAATTCAACCACAAAATCTCATGTTATTTCTACATATGATGATGTCCTTTTGAAGATATGAAGATTGGAGGTGATCTTAACTTATGAAAGGGATTTTTCATTAGGTTAAAGGGCTAATTTCATGGAGGTGTTCATCCATCCAAAGGACCCAAGAAGTTGTCTTGCTAAAGTTGAAGATTTGATAACAAGAACCAAGTCTTGTTCATCAAAAACCTCATCTTTTCATCATTAATGGTGGTATAGAGATTGTTCTTCCTATCCTTTTGTTATTTTGATTATGTAATCTTGTAATTTCTTTATTTATGTATATGTATATGATTATGAATGATGATTAAAAATGTTGTGTGGCGATCAAGTGTTGATAAATATGATTAAAAAGATGAAAAACCATAAGAAACAAGGCTAAAATCTTGCTTAAATTGTTGGCTGTATAAAAATAGTAAGTCACCAAGTCATAACCTGATAAAATGGAAAAGTGGAATCAATATACAGTAAGTATTAGGTGTTATACACATGTGAGAGTTGGCCATACAATGGAATCATAAAAATGAGTGAGATATGATCAAAACAAGTTTAGAGTGCAAATCTGCCTATACTGTTTTGGACGAATTTATTAAAATACTTAAAGGTTGATTCATCAGTAGATATAAAGGAGTAAAATAAAGCACATATCATGTAGTTTCTGTGATAAAAATTTGGGTTTCTATCTACATGTAGAACTCTAGATATAATCATTTTAGTAAACTAGATTTTTAGGACTGATTTTGTGAAATTAAAGTTTAATATTATTATATAAGCACTCAAATAAATATAGTATAAAATATGAATTAAAACCCACTAACTTATATATTTCATTTATATAAAAATGCATAAGGATAAATAAATGGACATTATATAAAAATGGTAGTTTGGTAAGTTTTATAAGTTATAAAAACTATATACTAAGTTTTACGTCTTTTCGGATAAAACCGAAAGATTAACGTTTTTGTTAAATAAAACTTAGACGGTTAGACCCGTCTAATGTAAACTTTTATAAACTCACATACTGATATATAAACATATATAACAAGTAAAAACCGATAAAACCCGAGCTTTACAACATATAGACATTAACGGGCCAAAGTAGCCTTAATGGACAATAAACCCGACTAATTTGGTAAAACACTTATAAACTTATTTATTAGGCTTAACCCATTTGGGCCCAACATATAAAGTAAAATACTGATAATAAAAGTATAATTGGGCTAATGAATAGTATTGGGCTTGCAATAGGCCCATTGGGCTTTAAAATGTAAACAAGTTGAACTAGTGTAACTAGTCTTGAAAATTTCCAACACATAAACACTATAATGAATGAGTAAAGATGTATAAACTCACTTGACCATCATCATATATATAAAATCATGATATGTATACATAATTGTTATTTTTATAAAGTCATTGGACAAGAGTCTAAGACGAGTATTATTTGTCTAGGTTTCCGTGATTGAAGCACGTACCGTACATCCAAATCGCCGATAACCGCCTTCCCACATCAACGTGAGTTCAAAGCCTCGCACTCTTTTAAATTTTTTGATGAAATGTTTTATAAACCCGCGAGGGAGATAACATGTTAGTTTTGATAAAATAGGACACCATTTGTCCTGATTGTTTGTTTATTGATTTGGACCCGAATGATTTTATGACCCGATGAATGATTATATGACCCGATAGATGAAATGAAATGGATTATTAAAGTTAGGTTATGTCACTAAAAGTCCCATTAGCATGAATTGTGAACTACCGGTATTTGGTAGACGCTTGTGCATATAATAGTACTATTTGGGGACGATCACCCTAGTTCGCGCCTTGACGGTTGATCCCCGTCGTGCCACATTGATTGGTAAGCGAATTATTGTATGAGAAGATTTTTATAGCGTGATTTTTGTGACGACACGCTAATTTAGATGGGCAAATTGAGTTTCGGGCTAGCTACCCATTGTTTTTTGTAGTAAGGTAACAATGTCATGCGACTTATAATAATCCAAATAACGAAATACTGCTATACGCACTAAATTACGATATATTGCCTGACTAGCAATACGAGGTCTTATTATTGATATTATGTTCGTGTTTTGGTTTTGCATAACCATATTCATATAACGGTTTTTAGGGGGTGTTTGTTTTAGCTTATATAATGGGCTTATAAGCTTATTAGCTTATATAAGCTTATAAGCTCAAACCAAGTGTTTGGTTAAGCTTATATAAGTGGGCTTATAAGCTTATATATGGGTGTTTTGATAAGCCACAAGAATGTGGCTTTTTTATGAAGGTTTGGGCTTATATAACATATTTACCATTTTACCCTCATGTTAATTTAGCTTATATAAGCTATGGGCTTATAAGCTTAAACATAGGCTTATATAAGCAAAAAATGGCTTATATAAGCCATAAATGGCTTATATAAGCCCATTACATAAGCTAAAACAAACACCCCCTTAATTAACTCTATACAACGTTATAAAACGTATTGTATGATGTTTTTACGACAATGGTTCGTATAATGATTTTGAAGGTGAAAGCCTATATTATAATTTTGACAAGGATTTGTATAAAATGTTTTTGGCCTATTTTATCGCCTAATACTAGGATTTGTACAAAATGATTTTCGGTAATAAATATATACCGATGATATAATAATGAATTTCATTAAACTCTATGAATTCACTCGGCGTTTTCGTTGACCTTTTCTTTTAACATGTTTTGTCTCAGGTACTTGAAGGTAATTCTCGGGAAGACAACAAGAATTCATGGCCCGCACTTAAATAATAATTTCCATTCAAATGCTTTGTAAAACTTGTATGAAATACTATGACTTGGGACCTATGTAAATTTGATATTTATGAATGGAAATGCTTTATTAATAAACGACGCGATTTTTAAGCGTTGTCTATGATGCGAGTAATGTGCTATCCCGTAACACCAACGAGTCTTCCGCTGTATTGAGTTGTATAAATTTGGGGGTGTTACAAGCACGCAATAAATATTTAACAATAATTAATCACGAACATGCGATCATGAAATCATGAACGTAATTAAATCACGAACTATTATTAATTACGTATATATATTTATTACGAGCGTAAATAAATATATTAGGTCACAATAATTACTTAACGAGAACACATTAAACGCGAACACAAATAATCACGAACGAGTAACTAAACATCGAGACACAGAAAACGGTACGGGTACCCCATGTGGGGCCCCTACCCGCGGCAACAAGGGAGAGATGGGTGATAGTTGAGTTTTTGTATACCCTTTAGGAAAAGAGCAACAAATAGGGTAAGCACGGCGATTTAGGAAAACCGTGTGTAAATGACCCTAAAATGAGTTCGTTCTCAAGGAGGCTAGTGTGTTATGTGTGTAATGATTTGGATTATCTTTGTGATTAAACTTTTGAGAAAGAAAAATAGAAATGAGATTAGAAGAGAATGACGGTTATGAAGACGGATTAAACTAAGTCGAAAAAGGTATACACGTAAAACCGTAAAAAGTGCCAAAATTAAAATTTTAACCTAAAAATTACCAAAAATCCACAATAATATTCTAAGAGTTTACAAAAAATCCAAACTTGCTAAAACCTTTTAATTAATTAGATAATGACTTTTTAATGCTAATTAAAGCCCTAAAAATCAAAATTAATTATCAAAAAGCCCTAAATAATATTTTAAAGTTTGTAAAGCTCAAAAATACTCTAATTAAGCTAACAAGTATTTTTCAAAATTTTAAAACTAATAAAAACTATTTTTAAACAATTAAAAACTACTAAAATCAATTAAAACTTAAATTAATTCTAGAAACTAATTAAAAGACCTAAAAAATATTTAGAAAGTCTCAAAATTCCTAGTTAAGTGTTTAGAACCTAGGAAAAATATAAAAACTTAGAAAATTAGAATTTTATTTTTTAATAATAAAATAATATTAAAATAATATTAGAAATCCAAAAATCATAAAAAATTCTAAAAACTTGCAAACTAGCTTAATTTAACCTAAATAACTCTGAAATGAAAGTGAAATTACCTAAATACCCCTATTGGGCCTAGAAAATGGGCTAAACCCAAAACATTACACTATTGGGCAATATTTGGGCCCAATAACAAAAATTGTTCAAAATAAGCCCAAAAAGCACAGGTTGACTCAAAATTTGATTTTAAACAACTTTTTCCAAAGGTCCAAGAGCTGAAAATGTGAAATAAGCTAGCTTATAACAAGCAACTTATTCTTAATGGGCTTTTTGGCCCATTAAGCTATAAGCCAATGCCATAAGCTAAAATTTGACACACAAGCTTCTTTTGACCTAATAAAGACTTCTGAAAAAAGAAATTTGAAATAAGTCCAAGGAATAAGCCTGAAAATGCAATAAGCAATCTACAGAAAACGACAAAATAGTCGTTTTTGAGTTCTAGGCCACCCCAAGTGCTGATTCAAGTTCCAAAAGCTTTGAAATGACTTAAGTAAGAAAATCAACAAAGAGTTTTCAAATAAGCTGACTCAATAAGCTGGAAAAAGCAAATAAGCACTTATGTAAAAGTCAAATAAGTTGGTTTTCTAGTAAAAAGTCAAAGTCCAATAAGCTCCAGTCTACTTAAATGGGTCAAATAATGAAGACCTATCACAAAAAATAAGTTGTTGCAAGTATGGATAAGCTAGAATAGCTTATTGATAAGCTGAGTTCAAAATTACACTAGCAGGGGCTAGTTTTGGGTGTTGAGCAGTGGAAACTTTTTCCACTGCTTGACTTGTTTGACTTTTTGTCTTTAGTGACTTTTTTGGAGATTCAGATTACACAAAGGCACCCAAATGATCTTTGGATCAAAAGGTGTCAATAACAATCAAAATAACACAATCACTAACACCCAATTGATACAGTTTAATCAATCAATCACCAATTATGATATAGACATGAACAATAAGCAGTTAAGCACTTATGAGCAGTTTTAGCAATAATCAGCCAGCCAAATTCAACCAAATGCATACACAAGCTATTATAAACTCCAATAAGCAAGTCTAAACAGGTTTCATGCAATGGTTCAAAGAATTAAGCAAGATTCAAGCCAATGAAAGTTACTGATGAATACTAACACATGCAGTTTTCTACTTTGCTGATGTATTTGACACTTAAGCCAGATTCAACACCTCAAATCTTTCAAACAGGTTATAATGACTATGTTTAAACCACTTTTATCCCTAAGCATGCATACACACTAAGTGTTCCCAAAATCCTAGGTCAAAACAGGCAATATTAAAGTCTATATAGCAGATTGTTTGATTCAAGGCTTCAAACCCAAAAACTTACAGTAAAACACTCTCAACCAAGTATATATCAGATACCAAGCATAAACAACACAATCCAACAACACAATATCAAGTTGCAAGCATAAACAGATAGTCCCAAACACCCCTTAATCTTTTCAAAATCAAATTTTTCAAAGGCAAAGTGAGATTTAAGGCCACCCAAGCATCAATTAACACTATAACAGGTATGATTAACAGATTCAAGCAAGAACAAGCCACAAAATTCACAAGATCACAAGTCACATACAAATATCACCAAAAATCATGAATTTAAGCAGATTTTAGTATTGAGTATGCAAACCTCATGGATGTACATCCACACCCACGGATTTTGAGCTTATGTGCTAGCAAGAACAAGCACAAGCTTCCACAACAAAGCCTGCTAAGATTGAACAAGGTTAAAGCACAAGAGTATAAAAACAGAAACTTGAAAAATCTTGATTGATGCAACCTTGTTACCCCACACTTGATTATCCCCAAGTTATAAGCCTCACAACACCTTAACTAACTCAGTTAGGATGCTATGATCAGCCCTATAACCCAAGAATTCCAAGATTTGAACAAGTACTTAGCAAAATATCAAGAAAGAGGAAAATTGCAAACTTTTGCAACCTCCAAGTGAAAACAGATTTTTAACTTCTAAACTAACAATCATATATCAGTAATAAGCAGTAAATAAGATTGGCCAATGAATTTTTTTCAATGCTTCAAACACAATTTCATTAAACTGAAATGGGATTTACAGAAGTTGAACAAGGGAAAAATCAAAAGCAAACGTCTATGTGACACCTAAGGGCTTTATATATAGCCTTACAAGTGACTAAGGAAGCTGAAAAATACATAAACCCTAGTTGTGAAGTCCCAGAAATGCCCTTGAGAGCTTTGGCATTTTGTTGAATCATGTGACTGAATTTGGAGCCTTGTGGTAGCTGGCATGTAGAAAACTTGATCAAAGGGTGAAGAATAAGCTTAGGATTGAAGCAGGATCCCTGGTCGTTGGATGTCTGTTCTTTTCTTGTCTTCTTGTCCAAGGGTGAAAACAGGGGAATCTTGTGAGCTGGGAGGTGATGTGGCAGTCATTTTGAAAGTTGGGATGTGATTAAGGTAACCTTAATCATAAATCTGGACAATCTTAGGGGCTAATTTCAACAGGTTTAAGAAAACCCAATTTGATGAAGAACACCAAGAACATGGTGTTTAATCCGTTTTGGTTTTTAAATATGTGTTAGGCGCGTGTTTTAACTAACTAATTATTTAGTTAATTAATCTGCTGAGTGGATGTGTGAGGTGGACAAAGGGTGGAAGGGGATTGGTGGGTTTTGGTGAGTGGGGCACGTGTCATGCCCTGGTTGGACTAGGTATCTTCCTTTGTCTGCCAACTTTAGCCCCTAATCTTTCCTTTTCCTTTCATTTTGTAAATAACCAGCCAAAACTCCTTTTCCTTTGTTAATGAAGTTTTCAATTTCACACTTTTGCCCCAAAAAGTTTTGTAAAGTAAATTCAGGGGTATTTCTTGCCATATTTGAATTCTTCAAGGGGTGATTTGGCATTTTGATGATGGATAATGGTCTTGACTTGTATAATGATCATTTTGGAGGACTGAATTTGCCAAGTCATGTTTGATGAGGGACCATTTTTGCCAAATGTTGAAAGTTAAGGGTCCTTTTTGTAATTTTGGGATTTTCAAAGGACCAAACTTGATGTATTTTACTTTGTGGAGGATAATGGTTGACAATTTAGCTTTGTTGAGGGGCTAAACTTGCCAAATCTTCAAAGTGGAGGGCCCTTTTTGTAATTTTGACAAACTTTAGGGACCAATCTTGTAATTATGAAGATACAAGGGTATAAAGTGTCAATTCTTCTATATTGGAGGACCCTTCTTCATATTTCTTCAAATCTTCAAGGGTTTTCTTGGGAAAATTCTTCATTAGGGTTTGGTTGAAAGTGCGGCTTCGTTTCTCGTGTTCGTTTTTGTATGATTCTTGTGATCTTTTGTCATTTTCTCAATATCCGTACCTAAAATACACAAGTAATATGCACAAGCATATATATGGGTATTTTGATGATATTTAATGCATTTTAAGCCCTATTTGGACGATGAGACTATGTATAAAAGCATTCTTATCACTCCCCCATACTAAACCATTGTCGTGCCCTCACGCAATGCTAGAATAAAGTATCGTAGCATCTCCAAAATTCATTTTATTCTCTTTATTGAATGATAAACTAGCTACACTACTACTATTGCTACTTCTACTTGCGTTTTAGACATAATGTATGATTTTCATCGCAAAATGGGACGTTTAGGTTCATAGAATAAGAACACGTGAATGCTTCGTTAGAAATAATTTCATCGTCCTCGATTTTCACCCCAATTTCATGCTAAGCGTGCAACGAGATCATTGTCATCATAAGTTGGTAATGCTAACACTACTCATATGCCCTAATCACGTACTTATCCTCCCATTATTCCTAAGTTGTATCTCTTATATTTTATGTTGTCTTGAATGTTTCACGAGGATACATTGTTTGACTTATGCGATAATAGAGATTTAGGTCTAAAAATAGAGTCTTAACGGTGTAACCAAGACCATCAAATCAATAACCCCTCCCAATAGACAACGATGTTAAAAAATTAAGTTGACAAGAAGAATCGATAAACACGGTTTTATAACGGTTTTGAACATGAGACTTATTACCAAGACTTTTATACGCCCCCTAACGGAAGGGCCTTATTATCTTTGGTTTACCACCATCTTTTATTCAACTTCGCCATGAAGCTTTTATTATGACTTCGGTCTTGCCTTGCCTTTTATTATCCACCTCGTCGGTAGTTTTATTAGCCAAAGACGTATATCCTCACGCTAAGGCGAATTTTGGATCTTTAAAGCTTCGAAGAGTAAGGCTTGATTCACTTTCAGTTTTGCATAGATTTTTCGGCCTTGTGGGGCTTCAAATTGTTTGCTTGATTTAGGTGAGCACTTGAAATCTTATTATTGGCTGAAGCTTTTGATTATTCGGGTGCCAATACTTCAAAACCGTGACGCTGGCGATACCTTAATGTCTTCCCAATTTAATTACACGGAAGCTACTAGAAAAGACTAGAAACCCAACAATCCCAACTAAACCGCTAAGTCAATATTTATTAAGCAAAAAATATTTACATGCGAAGGGAGAATAAGCAAATAACGAGAACACATGAGTTTTTGAAAGAATACGAGTACTCTACGTTTAGCATAGTAACTTATAATTAACCCTATCATTTCTCGTCCTCATTTAAGAGACTTAGCCTAATGTGTAGTTAAGGAATCAAAGCTAAGTGCTCAACACGCACGGTCGAGTCAAAAATTACTCTTATTCTCGCCATCGGAAAACCTACATTCGTGTCTTCAAAACACTTATAAAACATGAGAAAAATTTTAAAATTTGGCCATTTTTAGCCTTATTTTGCAACAAAAACGATAAACAAAAAGATAAACTTTGGAAAGCGTGAAGGTTTGGCAAGGAAAGTATCTATTCACCCCCCATACTAAAGTTAGACATTGTCCTCAATGTTTCGAGTCTAGGGGTGCAAACACCCCCATACTAGAGACGTAGTCGAATGCCTAATCTAGCATGGAAAGGGTGTAACCAATAAATTAATAGCCGTTTATGAAGTGTGCTAATAACCTAAGGTTAGAACATCAAAGGATATGTCATGGATATTGAGAAAGTCTTCAAAGCAAATGATCGAGTGCTCCCATAAAACGAACACGAGAGGCTCCAATCGTGAAGATCATGATCATCTAAAGTCCACAATTCACAAACAACCACGGAACAAAGGTTGGAAGAGCACAAATCCCCACACGTTAACTACATTAGAAAGAGATAATATATACATAGGATAAGCATGGGACTCCCCAACGAAGCTCCTCGTTTTTTACTACCAAGTCATGAGCTTGAATCGATCCCCTCAATACTAGTTATCATTGGGGAAGGTGACTTGGTCGAGGTAGTTCAAGGATGGAACTTCCCCGCCAAAGTAGTGCTTCAACCTATGTCCATTCACCTTGAAGTTAGGACCATCATCTTGAGCTAGTTCGATGGTCCCATACGGAAACACTTGAGTCACGGTGAATGGACCGGACCAACGGGATTTCAACTTACCGGAAAAGATTTTTAATCTTGAATTAAAAAGAAAAACTTGATCCCCAATGTTAAAAACCCGGTTTTTAATTTTAGAATCATGCAACTTTTTAGTCTTTTCTTTGTAAATTAATGAATTTTCATAAGCAAAGTCCCTCAATTCATCTAATTCATTCATTTGCATTTTTTGGTGTTTTCCCGCGGTCTCCATATCATCATTACAATGCTTTAGGGCCCAATAAGCCTTGTGTTCTAACTCGATAGGCAAATGACAATTCTTTCCATACACAAGCTTATAGGGAGTGCACCCAATGGGCGTCTTATAAGCGGTCCTAAAGGCCCATAAAGCATCGTCCAACTTATCCGACCACAATTGTCGGTTTTCCCCAACGGATCTCTCCACGATCCTCTTCAACGCTCGGTTTGAAACCTCGACTTGTCCACTCGTTTGTGGGTGATAAGCCGTAGAAAGCTGATGTGTAACCCATATTTCCTTAGGACCCTTTCGAATTGGTCGTTACAAAAATGGGTTCCACGATCGCTTATGATCGCACGAGGGGTTCCAAACCGAGAAAACAAGCTTTTCAAGAACTTGACTACCACACGAGCATCATTAGTGGGCAAAGCTTTGGCCTCCACCCACTTAGATAGGTAGTCAACCGCAACGAGAATGTACTTATTACCACGAGATGATGGGAACGGCCCCATAAAGTCTATACCCCAAACGTCAAAGATCTCACACACTTGGATGATATTTTGTGGCATTTCATCTTTTTGTGAGGCTTTTCCTTGTCGTTGGCATGAATCACAAGACTTCACAAGATCTTGTGCATCTCGGTAAATAGTAGGCCAAAAGAAGCCGGCATCGAACACCTTCTTAGCCGTGAGATTAGCACCGTGGTGACCACCCGTGGGTCCCTCATGGCAAGCTCTAAGGATGTTAGAAGCTTCGGTGCCAAATACACAACGTCGGATGATTTGATCCGCACAAGTTCGAAACAAGTAAGGGTCGTTCCAAAAGTAGAACTTGACGTCACGAAAGAATTTTCGTTTTTCTTGAGTCGTCATACCCTTAACGATGAAGTTACCCGCATGGTAATTTGCAAAATCCGCAAACCATGGGGTGGAAGGATCAAGCTTAGAATTCACTACACCAAGTGTCTCGAGCGGAAATGTTTCTGTGATTTCCTTGGGCTCGTAAACACTTTGGTGAGGATCTTCCAAACGAGAAAGATGATCGCCGCTAGATTCTCGGCTCCTTTTTTGTCAACGATGGTGTGATCAAATTCTTGAAGGAGGAGAATCCAACGAAGTAATCTAGACTTAACATCTTGCTTTGCCATGAGATACTTGATAGCCGAATGGTCCGTATACACTATGCATTTAGCTAAGACGAGGTAAGGTCGGAACTTCTCAAATGCATACACCACGGCAAGGAACTCCTTCTCCATTGTAGTGTATTTTAGTTGAGCCTCGGTCATCGTCTTGCTAGCATAGTGAATAGGCAAGAAGTGCTTATCATGACGTTGCCCCAAAATGGCCCCAATAGCGTAATCACTAGCATCACACATTAGTTCAAAGGGGAGGTTCCAATTGGGAGCAACAATAATGGGAGCTTCGGTAAGTTTCCTCTTGAGGATTTCAAAGGCTCGTACACAATCTTCGTCAAAGACAAAACGTGCCTCTTTTTCAAGAAGATGTGTAATGGGTCGAGAAATCTTCAAAAAATCCTTGATGAATCGACGATAAAAGCCCGCGTGGCCTAGGAAACTCCTAACTCCCTTGACGGTTTTGGGATGAGGTAATTTGGCGATGACGTCTACCTTAGCTTGGTCTACCTCAATCCCCGCCTTCGAGACCTTTTGCCCTAAGACGATTCCACTCTTAACCATAAAATGACACTTTTCCCAATTAAGCACAAGGTTGGTTTCCTCACAACGTTTCAACATTCTTTCAAGGTTCGACAAACACGAAGTGAACGAATCACCAAACACGGAAAAGTCATCCATGAAGACTTCCATCGTCTTCTCGATCATGTCATGAAAAATAGCCATCATACACCTTTGAAAGGTTCCCGGTGCATTGCAAAGTCCGAATGGCATTCTACGATAGGCAAACATTCCATATGGACACGTAAACGTAGTTTTTTCTTGATCACGAGGATCGATGGGAATTTGGAAGTAACCGAAAAAACCATCTAAAAAGCAATAGAAATCGTTTCCCGCAAGATGCTCCAACATTTGGTCCATGAAGGGCAAGGGAAAATGGTCTTTTCGAGTGGCTTCATTCAACTTTCGATAGTCAATGCACACTCTTCATCCGGTCACGAGTCTAGTGGGAATCAACTTGTTGGCATCGTTTGTCACTACGGTAATCCCACCCTTTTTAGGGACACAATGAATAGGAATCACCCAAGGGCTATCGGAAATCGGGTAAATCATTCCCGCGTCAAGGAGTTTAAGGACCTCCTTTTTGATGACGTCGTGAATTTTGGGGTTCATCCTCCTTTGACTTTGGATTGCGGGCTTGTAATCCTCCTCCATTAAGATTTTGTAGGTAAAAAACTTGGGATCGATTCCCTTAATGTCGGATAACTTCCACGCAATTGCCCCTTTGTGATCCTTTAGAACATCGACAAGTGCGGTTTTTTCATCATTCGAAAGTTCCTTCGCAATAATAACCGGCAACTTGTCATCCTCCTCCAAATAGACATATTCGAGATGAGGAGGTAAATCTTTCAACTCAAGGATAGGTGGTTCCTCAAGTGAAGATTTGGGCTCGATGCTCATAACCTCCTCAGGTGGAGGAAATGGGAAATCGTTAAGAAAATCCTTGATGATCGAGAAGTCCTCATCGTTGTCGAGGTCTTCGTCACAAGTACGTGGAACATTGCATTCTTCCAACGTAAAACCACCACCTTCAAATGGAGTGAAGGTTGGTGTCGAATTATCAAGAATTGGATCTAACATAGTGGGATTGCCACTAGTCTCATCATCACCAAAACCTAGAACTTCTTGTGAGAATTCCTCGCAAACCACGTCGATCATATCAACGAGGTTTATGGTTGCAACAGAATAAACATGAGAAATTTGATAGTTTTGAGTTGCGTTTATAACAAGTTCCTCGTCGTTGAAACGTAAGGTGATCTTTCTAGCATGAACATCAATCAAAGCCATAGACGTATCTAAAAACGAACGACCTAAAATGAGAGGAACTTGAGGATCCGTGGGGATATCAACAACGATAAAGTCTACGGGATAGTAGAACTTCCCCACTTTCACAAAAACGTCTTCCGCCAAACCACATGCGGGAATCGTGGAATGGTCGGCCAACTCGATAGACATTAGTGAAGGAGTAAGATTAGGAAGATTGAGCGACTTGAAGATTGCAAGTGGCATCAAGTTAATGCTAGCACCAAGATCGGACAAGGCGAAGCATTCCTCCATATCTTGGATTGCACAAGGGATCAAAAATTTACCGGGATCATCGACTTTTTGAGGTATGCGATTAAGATAAACCGACGAACAACTAGACAATTGGTGCAATTTCTCCTTGTTGTTCAACATACTCTTAAAGTTAGCGGCAAATCGAGGCATCATGACCAAAGCATCGGCGAAACTCACATTAAGGTGCAAATCACAAAACATTTTCATAAAAAGCTCAAATTGATAATTGTCGCGCTCTTGACGTTTCTCCTTCCTAAGTCTCGATGGATAGGGCAAAGGTGGTGTGGGTTGAGGCATAGTAGGCATAGCCTTTGGAATCTCGAGTTCCAATGATGGTAATGGGTCAACCGTAGGTGTGGCATGAGCGGTACTTCGTGGGATTGGGACATGCTCCTTTTGGACCACCACCTCGGGTTCTTCCTCAATTGCTTCCTCCGTAGGAGCAATTGGTTGAGGAGTCGGTTCCTTGAGTGTCTTACCACTACATGTGGTAATCACTTCCATCTCACCCTTAGGGTTGGATATGGTGTTGCTAGGAAGACTACTCGAAGACGGTTTACACATTATTGCCTCAAACATAGACGAGATTTTATCTTCAAACACGGATTGCCTATTATCGGCTTTTATCATTTCTTGTTTAATCTCGTGTTGCCCTTGTTCCATTTTTTGTTGGTTTTGTTGCAACCTAGTGACATTTCCTTCCATTTTGTTGGTGTGGATTTTAAGTTCATTAGCTAACTAATTTTTCAACTCTTTCTTCAAGTCGTTCTTAAACTCGGATCTTAGGCTAATGATTTCTCTTTGAATATTGTCAAACCTAGCATCATTCCCACTAGCATATTCAACAAACTCACTTGGAAGATCTTTCAATGTTTGCAAACTTTTGTTGTTGTTGTGAAAATCATTTTGATTCTTGTTTGAAACTTGATTATTAGCCCCTTGATTCCTATAGTTTCCCTTGTTGTAATTGTTTTTGAAACCAACTTGATTGTTGCGATAGTTTTTGTTAGCATTTTGATTTGAACCAAAACCCGGTGGAGTCATTTGATTAGAGCGGGAAACTTGTCCGTTTTGGTTGTAATTTCCCGTGGCCGCGAAGGCACTCGAAGTGTTACCACCGTTGGTAATGCACTCGGAGAAATCATGACCTCCACCACAATACATGCAAGAAACCTCAACCGCTTTAGCCGTAGCGGGAGCACTTTGTTCACCAACTTTAAACTCAATCAAAAGTCCTTTTAGCTTATAAAAAATCTTGTTTTCCAAGTTCGCCTCAATTTGGCAAGCATCGATGGTAGTAGACAAAGAAGGTGAAGCCGAAGACGAAGCCATACGAACACTAGACGTGCTACGAGGACTATACACCTTAGATCTATTTTCAATTATCACCAAAGCTTCCTCAACCGTTTTACACAAAAAATTACCACCCGTGGTGGCATTCAAATAATCCCTTTCATGATCATTAAGTCCATTGTAAAACGTGTCAAATTGATGCAAGTCGGAAAAACCGTGATGAGGACATTCATGTAACATTTCCTTAAACCTATTCCAAGCCGTTGAAAAACTTTCATTAAATTCTTGTGAAAACTTTGAAATCTCGTTTTTCAAGTGCGTAGTCTTAGAGGGCAGAAAAAATTGGTTCACAAACTTAGAAACGAGATCCTTCCACGTCAATATAGAATTGGGTGGCTCTTTCTCTAACCAAATATTAGCGGGCCCCGCTAAGGAATACGGAAAAAGCATCATCTTAATCGAGTCATTCGAGACATTCTTAAACTTGCAAGTGGCGGTAAGACGATTGAATTGGCGGATATGGTTGTGTGGATTGTCCTTCTCATCACCACGGAATTTGTTGTTTTGGATCATCGACAACAAACCCGTTTTCACCTCAAAATTCTCCGCAAGGATAGCGGGAATCACAATAGCCTCTCCATAACCCTCGGTGGGTGCTTGAAGTAACTCCATCATAGTTCGATTTGCCATGGTTGGTGCTTCTCTTACAATGGGTTCGTCAATAGGAGACTCATCACTAGAATTGTTTGGAGTGGGAGTTTTGTTCTTTCGTTTACGTGCACGTCTTGCTTGATTACGAGTTAGCATAAACGTCACGTACAATGAGGGGTTGAGCAAAGAATATTCTTTTTGGTGTTTTGTATTTTTCATTTTTTTTTGTGGTTTTTGATTGTATTAACCTTTTTGGATCTTGGTGAATGTATTAAGTAGACACAAATCTACAAATCTCCTCCTTAATCAAATCTCTCGATTAAAGAAGCCTCAAGGAATGTAAACGATCACGTGAAGTGAACGCCTTCGATGACTTTAGAACGTTGGTGGAACACCAAAACGTTCAAAAGGGTTTAATCAATGGAAACCAAGAAAATATATATGATACTTAGTAATACTCTGGGCGGCAAAACCCTCGATTAGCTCTCAAAATCAAATACTCACAAGCAAGCGGGGAAACGAGGCGGCGCGAAGCACTTAAGAGCCTTTTTCCTTAGGATATATTTTATAATATTCGCCTTATACCCACCTTATAGTTTGTATTTTTCAAGATTAAGCTTCATGAAAGTATTTATCTATTTTTGCCTTTTTCTTTGGTTTGAGATTCGAATACAATGATTGGGTAATGACCTCCCAAGTCAAGGTTGTGATTGCTCACGTATTTGGAGTACTTGTGAATTTATTGTTCTACGTATACAATATAGTAATAATATTCACACAAAAACCAAAAACCGATAATACGTATTAGTAGAGTGCTACTAATACAAATACTAATTATGGTTAGTATATAAAAACAACAATTCCAATCAAAACACAACACGCTTCCCCGGCAGCGGCGCCAAAATGATAGTTGAGTTTTTGTATACCCTTTAGGAAAAGAGCAACAAATAGGGTAAGCACGACGATTTAGGAAAACCGTGTGTAAATGACCCTAAAATGAGTTCGTTCTCAAGGAGGCTAGTGTGTTATGTGTGTAATAATTTGGATTATCTTTGTGATTATACTTTTGAGAAAGAAAAATAGAAATGAGATTATTAGAGAATGACGGTTATGAAGACGGATTAAACTAAGTCGAAAAAGGTATACACGTAAAACCGTAAAAAGTGCCAAAATTAAAATTTTAACCTAAAAATTCCTAAAAGTTACCAAAAATCCACAATAATATTCTAAGAGTTTACAAAAAATCCAAACTTGCTAAAACCTTTTAATTAATTAGATAATGACTTTTTTAATGCTAATTAAAGCCCTAAAAATCAAAATTAATTATCAAAAAGCCCTAAACAAGATTTTAAAGTTTGTAAACCTAAAAAATACTCTAATTAAGCTAAAAAGTATTTTTCAAAATTTTAAAACCAATAAAAACTATTTTTAAACAATTAAAAACTTACTAAAATCAATTAAAACTTAAATTAATTCTAGAAAATAATTAAAAGACCTAAAAAATATTTAGAAAGTTGCAAAATTCCTAGTTAAGTGTTTAGAACCTAGGAAAAATATAAAAACTTAGAAAATCAGACTTATAATTTTTAATAATAAAATAATATTAAAATAATATTAAAAATCCAAAAATCATAAAAAATTCTAAAAACTTGCAAAATAGCTTAATTTAACCTAAATAACTCAGAAATGAAAGTGAAATTACCTAAATACCCCTATTGGGCCTAGAAAATGGGCTAAACCCAAAACAGTACACTATTGGGCCAAATTTGGGCCCAATAACAAAAATTGTTCAAAATAAGCCCAAAAAGCACAGATTGACTCAAAATTTGATTTTAAACAACTTTTTCCAAAGGCCCAAAAGCTGAAAATGTGAAATAAGCTAGCTTATAACAAACAGCTTATTCTTAATGGGCTTTTTGACCCATTAAGCTATAAGCCAATGCCATAAGCTAAACTTTGACACACAAGCTTCTTTTGACCTAATAAAGACTTCTGCAAAAAGAAATTTTAAATAAGCTCAAGGAATAAGCCTGAAAATGCAATAAGCAATCTACAGAAAACGACAAAATAGTCGTTTTTGAGTTCTAGGCCACCCCAAGTGTTGATTCAAGTTCCAAAAGCTTTGAAATGACTTAATTAAGCAAAATCAACAAAGATTTTTCAAATAAGCTGACTCAATAAGCTGGAAAAAGCAAATAAGCACTTATGTAAAAGTCAAATAAGTTGGTTTTCTAGTAAAAAGTCAAAGTCAAAGTCCAATAAGCTTCAGTCTACTTAAATGGGTCAAATAATGAAGACCTATCACAAAAAATAAGTTGTTGCAAGTCTGGATAAGCTAGAATAGCTTATTGATAAGCTGAGTTCAAAATTACACTAGCAGGGGCTAGTTTTGGGTGTTGAGCAGTGGAAACTTTTTCCACTGCTTGACTTGTTTGACTTTTTGTCTTTAGTGACTTTTTTGGAGATTCAGATTACACAAAGGCACCCAAATGATCTTTGGATCAAAAGGAGTCAATAACAATCAAAATTCACAATCACTAACACCCCAATTGATATAGTTTAATCAATCCATCACCAGATATGATACATACATGAAC
Source organism: Glebionis coronaria (assembly GCA_025667525.1). Lineage (NCBI taxonomy): Eukaryota > Viridiplantae > Streptophyta > Magnoliopsida > Asterales > Asteraceae > Glebionis > Glebionis coronaria. The sequence goes on from CM046880.1 coordinate 139,035,205, forward strand.
AATAAGCAGTTAAGCACTTATGAGCAGTTTTAGCAATAATCAGCCAGCCAAATTCAATCAAATGCATACACAAGCTATTATAAACTCCAATAAGCAAGTCTAAACAGGTTTCATGCAATGGTTCAAAGAATTAAGCAAGATTCAAGCCAATGAAAGTTACTGATGAACACTAACACATGTAGTTTTCTACTTTGCTGATGTATTTGACACTTAAGCCAGATTCAACACCTCAAATCTTTCAAACAGGTTATAATGACTATGTTTAAACCACTTTTATCCCTAAGCATGCATACACACTAAGTGTTCCCAAAATCCTAGGTCAAAACAGGCAATATCAAAGTCTATATAGCAGATTGTTTGATTCAAGGATTCAAACCCAAAAACTTGCAGTAAAACACTCTCAACCAAGTATATATCAGATACCAAGCATAAACAACACAATGCAACAACACAATATCAAGTTGCAAGCATAAACAGATAGTCCCAAACACCCCTTAATCTTTTCAAAATCAAATTTTTCAAAGGCAAAGTGAGATTTAAGGCCACCCAAACATCAATTAACACTATAACAGGTAAGATTAACAGATTCAAGCAAGAACAAGCCACAAAATTCACAAGATCACAAGTCACATACAAATATCACCAAAAATCATGAATTTAAGCAGATTTTAGGATTGAGTATGCAAACCTCATGGATGTACATCCACACCCACGAATTTTGAGCTTATGTGCTAGCAAGAACAAGCACAATCTTCCACAACAAAGCCTGCTAAGATTGAACAAGGTTAAAGCACAAGAGTATAAAACAGAAACTTGAAAAATCTTGATTGATGCAACCTTGTTACCCCACACTTGATTATCCCCAAGTTATAAGCCTCACAACACCTTAACTAACTCAGTTAGGATGCTATGATCAGCCCTATAACCCAAGAATTCAAAGATTGGAACAAGTACTTAGCAAAATATCAAGAAAGAGGAAAATTGCAAACTTTTGCAACCTCCAAGTGAAAACAGGTTTTTAACTTCTATACTAACAATCATATAGCAGTAATAAGCAGTAAATAAGATTGGCCAATGACTTTTCTTCAATGCTTCAAACACAATTTCATTAAACTGAAATGGGATTTACAGAAGTTGAACAAGGGAAAAATCAAAAGCAAACGTCTATGTGAGACCTAAGGGCTTTATATATAGCCTTACAAGTGACTAAGGAAGCTGAAAAATACATAAACCCCAGTTGTGAAGTCCCAGAAATGCCCTTGAGAGCTTTGGCATTTTGTTGAATCATGTGACTGAATTTGGAGCCTTGTGGTAGCTGGCATGTAGAAAACTTGATCAAAGGGTGAAGAATAAGCTTAGGATTGAAGCAGGATCCTTGGTCGTTGGATGTATGTTCTTTTCTTGTCTTCTTGTCCAAGGGTGAAAAACAGGGGAATCTTGTGAGCTGGGAGGTGATGTGGCAGTCATTTTGAAAGTTGGGATGTGATTAAGGTAACCTTAATCATAAATCTGGACAATCTTAGGGGCTAATTTCAACAGGTTTAAGAAAACCCAATTTGATTAAGAACACCAAGAACATGGTGTTTAATCCGTTTTGGTTTTTAAATATGTGTTAGGCGCGTGTTTTAACTAACTAATTATTTAGTTAATTAATCTGCTGAGTGGATGTGTGAGGTGGACAAAGGGTGGAAGGGGATTGGTGGGTTTTGGTGAGTGGGGCACGTGTCATGCCCTGGTTGGACTAGGTATCTTCCTTTGTCTGCCAACCTTAGCCCCTAATCTTTCCTTTTCCTTTCATTTTGTAAATAACCAGCCAAAACTCCTTTTCCTTTGTTAATGAAGTTTTCAATTTCACACATTTGCCCCCAAAAAGTTTTGTAAAGTAAATTCAGGGGTATTTCTTGCCATATTTGAATTCTTCAAGGGATGATTTGGCATTTTGATGATGGATAATGGTCTTGACTTGTATAATGAGAATTTTGGAGGACTGAAATTGCCAAGTCATGTTTGATGAGGGACCATTTTTGCCAAATGTTGAAAGTTAAGGGTCCTTTTTGTAATTTTGGGATTTTCAAAGGACCAAACTTGTAATTTCTTGTACTTTGAAGGACTTCATGATGTATTTGACTTTATGGAGGATAATGGTTGAAAATTTAGCTTTATTGAGGGGCTAAACTTGCCAAATCTTCAAAGTAGAGGGCCCTTTTTGTAATTTTGACAAACTTTAGGGACCAATCTTGTAATTATGAAGATACAAGGGTATAAAGTGTCAATTCTTCTATATTGGAGGACCCTTCTTCATATTTCTTCAAATCTTCAAGGGTTTTCTTGGGAAAATTCTTCATTAGGGCTTGGTTCAAAGTGCGGCTTCGTTTCCCGTGTTCGTTTTTGTATGATTCTTGTGATCTTTTGTCATTTTCTCAATATCCGTAGCTAAAATACACAAGTAACAAACACAAGCATATATATGGGTATTTTGATGATATTTAATGCATTTTAAGCCTTATTTGGACGATGAGACTATGTATAAAAGCAGTCTCATCAATGGGCCAAGCTCATCTCAATTTTCACTAAAAGGGGGTTAAGGGAAAAACACTACTCATTTTTCACTTTACAGAGGATTTTCACAAAAACCTAAAAAGTTCTTCCTCCTCCTTCTTTTTCTTTTTTTGGCCGCCACCCTCAAACACACCAAAGGGGGTGTTTAATTGATCTTTGATCTTGGATTTGTTGCTAGTGTTCGTGTTTGTTCATCATTGTTTAGATCCACGCATTTGGTAATTCTTTTAACCATTTTCTTTTGATTTAATCTTTTAAATAATTAAGAACATGATATGTTTTTCTTAAAAACCTAATTAAATCATAGATCTAACATGAAATTGGTTTTAGAGTAAATCAAAAGGGATGTTTTAGGGGTGTTTGTTCTTGGCCGCCGCCTAAATCGAACCCGAGAAGGTGTCGGTTTGGCTACACGACCACCACCGAGACCATATGGTCCCGGTTGGTTGGTGTGGATCCCACAGCAGCAACAAGACAAGGGGAACCCCGATGTGGTTCGGGGTATGGTGTCGATTTTATGTCCGGTTCATGGTTCTTAGTCAAGATCCGGTTCACGGTGTATGTTAAGATTATTTTTTTTATATAATCTTATGTTAAAATTAAATTAATAACATGACATGATTAATTTAATAACATGACTTAGGTTATTTTAATTTTTAAAATCATGAAATTATTAACCTAAGTATTATATATTTTTAGACTTATAAATTAATTAATTATTTTAAAACCATGGTTATAATTAATTAATTAACATGACTTAGGTTATATTATTAATAAATAATAATACATGTTTTAACCTAAGTATTTAACTTTATTTAATTAAAAACATGATATATTTTAATTAAATATTTTAACCTATAGTTTATTTTAATTACATGAAATAATTAATAAACTATACATTATATCATATGACTTAGAAAATAATCATGAAAACACTTAGGCTTATATACTTAGCTGATTTAACCAGCTTATATCTAATTATGGAAACATTCTATTTTTAGAAACTTATTTAAATAAGGCAGCTAATCTATTTATGGAAACTTTCTATTTTTAGAAACTTATTTATTTCACGCAGCTAATCTATTTATGGAAACTTATTTAAATAAGGCAGCTAATCTATTTATGGAAACTTTCTATTTTTAGAAACTTATCTATTTTAAGCAGTAATTCCATTTTTGAAAACATTCTATTTTTGGAAACTTTCTATTTTTGGAAACTTTCTATTTTTGGAAACTTTCTATTTTTGGTAACTTTCTATTTTTGGAAACTTTCTTTTTTTGGAAACTTTCTATTTTTGGTAACTTTCTATTTTTGGAAACTTTCTATTTTAGGAAACCTACTATTTTTGGAAAGTTACTTATATTACACAGTAAGTATAATAATACATGAAATACCAGAAATACTTAATCAGAGTAAACAGAATATAAGATAAACACAATTTAAGGCTTTAAACAGTAAAACATGATAAGAACATATAAAATAAGCTAAGACATGACATAAAACCAGCTACGTATTTAGTAAGCAGATACTTATTCATGTATGTATTTATGTAGCATTAGTGATACGGAAGTAGGATTCCTCTCAGTTCATCTTCTTCGTTCACTGGACATAAGGTACGGATTCCCGTCCTTTCAGTATGGACATTCTTTCCTTATTAGGATTCCCCGTATGCAGCCAAATGTTTTCCCATAGTATAAGTATTTGTTTGAATTGCTTATGTTTAAATTAGAATACCTATAGCCATATACATGCATGACCAGTTTCACCTAGTTATGGAGGTACCATAACCATAACATTAGAGGCACTGATGTTATGACTTCACCACGGTGGAGTGATTGCTCGTGGCATCCCTTCAGCTTTTGGCCATTTATATTATATTTATCATGTGGGGCGTATGGGTGCATCCTAGTTACATGTTGTCAGTCAGGATTTCATGGTGAATGTGGTGTGTGCGTTGCATCCTTCACAAGGAGCTGATCCCTCCTACCCAAAAACCAGTATATTAAATTAGAGGCAGCCCCTCTAATTTGCATGATGAGGTCACCCCTCCAAGTATTCATGCACGGTGGATTTTCATGACCTATATTGGCTAATGGTAAAATATGTTAAACATTTTTTACAAGATAAACATAAAGCTTTTCAAATTATAAAACCAGTTTTATCAAGACTTAATCAGATTACTCGGGACTTAGTTTCTTCCGCTGTTACATGTTATATGCTTATCCTATTCATGCTTTATTGTACATCCGTGCACTAAGCGTATTTCTCAGCCGTTTTTCTTTTCTATGTTCCCAAAACGGCAGGTACTCAGGGACGCTCGTAGACTTTAAGAGTACGTGCATATGGACTGGAAGCTTTCTAGCCTTTCTTTACTTTATGCATTACTTTTCTTTTAATACACTTGCTATGGACATTGTTTAGTCCTTTCCTTTACTATACTATGTTTGTGTGTGACGAGCTTTACATTTGGACTACCGATGTTTGATTCCGGTATTTTCCTTTTATGGTCATGAAATGTTTAGACACTTTTCCTTGTATGCTTTGATGACACGCAATAATTACGTGTGACATTTCCATTATCAAAATGGGGTGTTACACTCATAAGCATGATTATATGGTATTACAAACTCATTATTGACAAGTGATTGACTATCATCATCCCAAAGGGTAGTCTCTTCACTATTGGGACTAACAGGCATGCAATTAAGATCGGTCCTTTCAGTCTCATCAAGATAAAGACACGGGTTCGCAGCTTGAGCTTTGGCAAGGTACTCAGGACTTGCAAAGCTAGCTTGAACCTTAAACATCGACGGAGGTGCTAGCATTCTTACGGATTGAATAGAATCATGCGTTTTATAAACAACTTTCTTCAAAAATTCGACTTGTTCTTCTAGTTTCGTTACTTTTTCGGTTTCTTTATCATATCTACTTTTGAAGTCTTGTTTTAACACCTACTTCTTGGTTCTTATCCTCAGGAATTTTAGCAGAATCTGTAGTGATCATAGAGAGATTTTGTTCAAGTTCATTAACTTTGGTATTGGCAAGGTACGTTTTTTGACGTTCATCCATTAAGAAAACATTATATTGTCGCTTCTCTTTGGCTAATAACTCAAGATTTGTATTATATTTGTTATCAAAATCATCCTTTTGACTTTTTAACGCACTTCCCTTGTACCCCTCAATCTCTTTGGTTTTCTGAAGGAGCTCATCTCTATAGCTTTCAGTCATCTCAGTAGATTTGATAAGAGCAGCTTTGCATTCTTCAAAATTTTGAGTGAGGGTAGCATTTGCCTTCTTTAATTGCTTTTGACTCTTTTTATTTTCAGTCATCTCAGTAGATTTGATACGTTCCTCTTCATCATATTCATTTGCATGTTGATCATCCTTAGACTCATTATTGCACATGTCTGATGAATCGGGTGTGGTATTGCTATCAACCGTTTCCATCATACACGTGTCATTAATGGCATTGGGTAGATCACTATGCTCCTGAATATCACCAAACACATTATATTCATCAGTAGTGTGTACCTTATCGATTGGCTCAGTGTCAAAGATAGGGCCATTGTCATTTTCAGTGACTTTGAGAACTTCTTCAACCTTTTCCATGTACGAATAAGGTGCATCGAGCTCTTGATCATAAACTTCATCATCAGCATCATCAAGCATTGCTCCTTCCTCGGCTAACAATTTAACCCATGCTTCCATCTTCTTGCATAGCAACATCTTTTCCTTGTGATAGCTGGAGTCTCTAACCCTTTTCGGTTTCCTGCATTCCTTTGCCATATGCCCATAACCTTGGCAATTAAAACATTGAATCCCACTCTGTTGAACCACATGACTTCCAACCGTTTCCCTATTCCCAGTAGTAGCAGCAATCCTCTGAGTATCATACTTGGCAGTTTGTCGATCATACCTTGCAGAACCCTCAACATGAGTTGGATTATGTCGATCATACCTAGAAAGACTTTCACCACGTCGACGTGTGTCATACCTTGGAGGACTCTCAACATATTGATTCTTTGTGTTAGATGATGTTCGAAGATTGTTGTTGGTGGGTTTGTAGATTTTCTTGTAAGTCTTCATTATGAAAGCAATTTGTTGTTTCATCTCTTGGTTCTTTTGAGCTTGGTCTTCATCACTATCTTCTTCAGATGATGATTTAGATGGTGGTGATGGTGCTCTTGGCACTTTACCTCGAGATCTTGTGGATGATGAAGACTTAGATGATGTGGAATATCGTGGTGAAGATGATGTAGTGGAATATGACTTTGGAGCACGAGAGTGATGACCTTGAACATGTTGAGTTGTAGTCACTAAAGCAAGTGGATTAGCCGTCTTTACAACACGTTCAGCTCGAATCTCATTTGCTTCATTCTGAAATTGCTTCAAGATGTCAAAGAGTCGATGATATGAGACCTCGTCTAACTTTTCTTGTTGTTTCACCAAAGTTACGAACCGTGTCCACTCGGGTTGAAGTTGTTGAAGAAATTGAACATTGACTTGCATGGTGGAGACTTGCAGATTATTTCTTGTCATGTCATTCATCATCTTATACAACCTGGAGTATTAAGAGTCAATTGATTCTCCATCCCTTGAAGTAAACTTACCAAAATTCCAAAACAAGTTTGTTTTGACATCTTGTTTGTTGAGTGATTCTCCTTGTTGCAAGCGTTCAATAGCAGTCCACATTTCATGTGCTGTAGGGCATGCATCAACCATGGAATAAATATCATCTCCAATCCCACTTAAAACCATATAGATGGCTTCCTTCTCCGCATCATGCCAAGCATAATTTTTAGGTGTGAGATCGGCTCGTGTTTCATCACGTTCACATGCAGGTATTGGATCAGTAGTATCTGTGGCTACTCTTGGAGGAATTGAGATTTTCTTGAATACATATGGTCCATGAGTAATACATTTCCTCAAGGCATCACCATTGGGTCTTGTATCAAGATATCGTATGAAACGAGATTGCCATTGAGCATACCGACCAGACACAAGCATTGGTGGTCTCTCTTTATTATCCGCCACCATGATATTGCTGTTTGTGACACGATACTATTGAGTAGAATCCATATCTAGAGACTTGAAATCGATGAAATGAAAATGGATCTTAAGTAGATGTGTGTTGATTGTTGTTGTCGATGAAAAATGTTAAAATCCCCTAAAAAATTGTCTTCACAAGAAACCAAAAAATAGAAGGCGAAAAATCACACGTACTTTTGGGTTTTTTCGGAATAACTAACATTTTCAGAGAAATTGGGGTATTTCAGAATAATGAAGTTTTCAGAGAAACAACTTCTTCGGAAGAGTAATGTTTTCAGAAAAAAACAACTTCTTCGGAATATGGATGTTTTCAGAAAAACAAATTCTTCGAAATATTGATGTTTTCAGAAAAACAACTTCTTCGAAATAGATACTTCTTCGGAATATTGATGTTTTCAGAAAACTGCACTTCTTCGGAATAATGGTGTTCTTCGGAATAATGGTGTTCTTCGGAATAAATGATATTTTCAGAAAAGCGTGAATCTTCGGAATAATCTTCGGAATAGATGCTTTTTCAGAGAATTAGGCTTTTTCGGATTAATCTTCGGAATAAATGCTTTTTCAGAAAATGAGACTTTTTCGGAATAATCTTCGGAATATACCAAATTCAGAGAAAATGAAAATTTCAGAGAAACTTACCTTCTTCGGAATAAACGTTTCCTCGGAATAGAGGCTTTTTCGGAGTAAGTCAATTTTCAGAAAAATCACTTCTTCGTAATAATAAACCCTTATCTAAAAATCCTTTTTTCGGAATAATTTACCCTTTTCCGAAAATCTTATTTCTGAATGATATTGAAGCAGTGACAAACCGTAACCCAAAAATATGAATCCAAACACCTCAAAATCTTGCGATTTTTACCACAAAAACCAAACCAAATCCCTACCAAATCAATATAAATGATTTATATCAAGATTTATAGCCCGAAATACTAAAAATTTTTAATTCGGGATGATTTAGATAGAAAAATCAACCAAATCAAACTCAAACCAAACAACCAAACACAATCTACCCCGTGGCGATTGATACCAATGTTGTCCCATAATATTTAGATGATTAATGATAGAAAATAGATGAAAAGAGATGGATTCCTAGAGAGAGAAGGTAGTGAGAGAAAGTAGAGAGAGATGATTAACTTGGTGAATATTAGATTAGAATAAGATTAGTTACAAATGACCATCCACCCTCCTAACATGCTAGGAGGGTAGTATATATAGTCCACCCACATGCGAGCTTTAATGGGCTATATATTGGGTCGGGCTTGTCTTTTGGACTTTAATTAGTTTAAATCCAAGCCCGTGAACCATGACTATTTAACTATCTATTACAACGTTCTAATAAATATTACAATATAAATCTATGACCGAACATTCTTGTTTGACTCAATATTTCAAGGCTAACATTAGTGTTTAGATTTGTTCTAGCTTAATTGTGTTAGATTGATAGCATTTGAGTGATTTTACAGCTTTTACCTTAGTTTACTTACTTTCAGTTCTGATTTTCATCAGTAAGTAATCTTTGCTATCATTTTGTGGTAAAGTGTGTTTACCTGTTTGTTTACAGCCTAAACATACCTTATTTTGTCATACAAACAAGAGTAAATGGAAGTCATAACTTGATTCTCACTTGTGCTAAAAATTGCTTTGTAAAAGTTTTGATAAGCAGTTTTAAGTAGTGTTTGGATTTGAGTAGCACTTGGGGTTCAAGCTTGTTTAATAAGTTGAGATTTGCTTATTCACATTTAGCAAACTAGTGTAAAATCATTTGTTCAGTTTTGTGGTCAAAAAGGCAATTGGCTAGAAAAAGTATGGGTCAAGTATTTTCATCAGATATTCAGAAAACTTGTCAAATTTAATTCATTGCCTTGTATTCATTTCTGAATCATTTTGCTTGAAACAAGTTTCTAGTTGTTGTTTAACATCCAAAGTGTAAGTCTGTAAAAGGGAATTCTACAGTTTCAAGTCTTCAGCTAGAAATAAGCTTTTTAATATGCTCAAGAACAATTGCCAGTTTCTGTAATAAGATCCAAACTATTTTCTTGAATCTCCATTTCTACTTCGTAAATGTGCTCATTTTCCTTCATAAACCTTGTTACAAACATGTCATGAGTGAGTTTTGAAATTTTCAGCTTATTGAAAAATCTGGTCAACGTTGGTCAAATAAGCTCTTTTCAGCTTAAAATCAGTTTCCAGCTTATCTAGTTAATCATTTTTAGATTGGAAAGATATTCCATACTCCTTGTAAGCTGTTTAACAAGACTGATCATTAAAATCAAGTTGTGGATGCCGGGGAGTTTCAGATTGCTTATTCTTGGCTTATTTGAATAAGCTAATTTGAGTTTTACTAGCTTTTAAGCAAATTCCTTTTGCATACCTAGCTATTTTTCATTTTAAAAACAAACTAGAGCTTAATTGGTCCATTAATAAGCTCATACGAGCTTATTCATTTGGTTGTGCCCATTTTTTCTAAATTTTCCATATTAATTGCTCTTTGGTCCTTCTTGTTTGTTACAATTGTCATTTGTAGCTAAAATTGCTTAAATTTAGGGTTTGCTAGATTTCAGTCCCTAAAGTTTCAGGTTTTTGTTAATTTCAGTTAGGAAGTGTGTTAATTGGATAAATTTGTTACAAGTTTGTTAGAATTTTACATTTTTGGTCCTTTCAGTTTCAGAAATTTACATTCTAGTCTTTAACTTTCATTTAGTTTACATTTTTAGCACATTTACTTTTATGCATTTTAATTTTGGACTTTTGTGAATAATATGTGGTAATTGCAAAGTGTTTTACGGATATGTAACTTAATATTTTTCACCCTTTTTACGTGTTGATTGAAATAGACATAGAATTTCAAAATATCCTAACAACCAAGAACAATTAAAGACTTGAGATTTTTAGGACTTTCAATTTTTCAAGAATCGAGAGAAAACGAACTTCAATATACTCAATTTCAAATAGCGCCGCTGCCGGTTCATGACATTACGAGAGACTATTGATTGACGGTTTTCAATGGCTTTTGGGATCCGTTCATCCCGTGAACGTTATTTTTACGTATCATAAATCAAAAACATATAAAAAAATCAAAAATATAAAAATATAAAAAACTAAAAAATAACAAAAACGATTCTTTTCCTAAAGAATTAACCAAAAAAATAAAAAAATTTAAAAAACAATTTTTTTCCTAAGGGATTGCAACCAAAAATATATATTATTGGATTTCATCGGTTTTTACATACATATAGTATTTTCTTTAAAAAAACTCAATAAATACAAAACTATTTTCTCTATATTATTATATGTAGATACGTATACGTATACGAACAATCAATACACATATCTCCATAAGTATTGCTTTTGCAATACACCGTGTTAGAGAGTGTTCCGGTCCTTGACACGTGTATCGATCAAATTTAATTAAGCAAGAATAGATAAATACTTCCAATAGGCAAGACTTCGAAGAATACAAACTACAAAGTGAATAGAAAGGCGACGTGCTATAAAATGCCGTCTAAGGGTTAATAGGTACTTAAGTGCTTCACGCCACCTAACCCCCCGTTCACTAGTGCGTATTCTAAGAAGGAAGGCTTGATTGGGGGTCTTGCACCCAAGTAGTACTTACGTATATTATACTTTCTTGTGGATATTTCATATTGAATCTCGAAGAGGATAATCCCTTCTTCTTCAAAAGTCGAACGAGAGCTCTCTCACTCATTGATTTGAGTTGCATGCTCACCCGCGGGCGTGCACAAATACCATTTGGTGTACAACCCCTTCCTCCCAAACGGAAGAAAAAGAGAAAGAGTAAAAACACCACCGTCCATCAAGCCGATCCCGAGAATCGTGTTTTGATCCACACACAACAAGAAGCCATGGCCGACGTTGACATTCGACCTTTGATGGAGCACTTGCAATCCAATATGCAAGGATATGCCAATGCTATTAAGATACCCGAGATTCCCGCAAACACCTTTGAGCTTAAGACCTCTATGATTAACTTGGTTTCAAACACACCATTTTTTGGGAAATCTAATGATAATCCACATGATCACCTTAAGACGTTTTTTTCTCTTTGCAACACCATTAAGTACAATGGAGTTCCCCATGATTCCATTAAGTTGATATTGATACAATTTTCACTAGAGGGCAATGCCAAGTATTGGTTAGATACACAACCACCCGAGATCATTACTACTTGGGATGATTTCACTAAGAAGTTTTTGAACAAGTTCTCTCCCCCATCTAAGACCATGACTTTGAGAAACTTAATTATAGGCTTTCAACAAAAACCTAGTCAAACCTTTAGTGATGCTTGGGAGGAGTTCAAGGAGTTATTGAGAAAATGCCCAAATCATGGATTCAATGAAGTTCACCAAATCAATACTTTCTATAATGGATTAAGACCTCATCACCAAGATTCACTCAACTCTTCCGCGGGTGGAAATATTCTTTGTAAATTCATTCAATACGCTTGGGACATTATTGAGACCAAATCAATGGTGCAAACTAACACACAATTTGATGAAAGGGTTCATGTTGTGAAAGATAGTTCTCAAACACGTTGTGATAACCAATTCCTCAAGAGTCACCAAGAGACACTCAAAATAATGGAAAGGAATCAAGACATGAATTTTAAGTTAAATCAAGAATTAATCCAAACCCTTAAGGGCCTTTCCTTGAACAATTCCACCAATGATGTGCATGCTATTGCTCTTTCATGTGAGACTTGTGGAGGTCCCCATTCCTATCAACAATGTGACAAAGTTCAAGGTTATCAAGTTGATTGTTATGCTTACCAAGAAGAACATAGAGAACATTTCAAACCCAACATCAATCAAAACAACCTTTCTTACAAGTCTCAAAACTACCTTGCTCCACCCGGATTCCCACCCCATCCACCCTCCCATACTCAACCCAATCCCCCTCAATTGTTACAAAGGAACCAAGGGCCAAGACCACAATACCAAGGGAAAAAATATAAAGCACCCAACAACTTTCACAATCAAGGAAATAATTTCATCCACCCAATCAAGGATTTAATCCACCACCTCCACCCTTCCCAAATCAAGGATACCCTCAAGTTCAAAATCAAGGATATGGGCCACATGATAATCATGAGTATGTTGAGAGGAGAATTCGTGAAAATGAAAAGAGAATGCAAGAGCAAATGAGACATACAATGGAGGAGAATACCAAGAGGATTTTGATGGCATTTAATCAAAGACCATAAGGGGCTTTACCTTCTAACACACAAACAAACCCGAGGGCTAATGTCAATACAAGAAATGGCAGGACAACTCATAATCCTTCACCACCCAAACCTACTTTGGTAAAGCCTACTATGATTCCATCTTGTGATAAGCCTTCTACATCTAATTCACCATCCTCAAGGTCTACAACTTCAACACCTACACCTCCTACTCCTTTAACTTCCACACTTATCAATGAAGAATCCAACAAAGAAAATCCTTCATCAACCACTCAACCATAACCAAAACCAAGTCTCCCTTACCCATCAAGATTGAGAAAGGAGAAGCTTAAGAACAAAGATGATATACAAGTCTCAAACTTTTTGAGGATGTACAAGCAACTTAACATAAACATCTCCTCTGCAGAAGCCTTAGCCAATATGCCTAAGTTTGCTAAGATGATCAAGGACTTACTTTCTAGCAAGGAAAAATTGGTGGATTTGCCTAATGCTTCCTTAAATGAAAATTGCTTCGCGGTTTTGCTTAAGAAGTTGCCTACTAAGCTTGGAGATCCGGGGAGGTTTTTGATTCCTTGCAATTTTCCGGGGGTAGAAAATTGCATGGCATTAGCGGATTTAGGGGCAAGCATAAATCTCATGCCATTATCGGTTTGGAAAAGACTTTCACTTCCCGAGCTCACACCTACTAAGATGACTCTTGAGTTGGCCAACCGTACTATAGCTTATCCGGTGGGAATTTCGGAAGATGTTTTTGTTGGGGTTTATAGATTTACCTTTCCCGCGGACTTTGTGGTGGTTGATTATGATATGGATCCGAGAGTTCCTTTGATTGTTGGTAGGCCATTTTTGAGAACGGGTCGGACTCTAATAGATGTGGCGGAAGGAGAACTTACAATGAGGATATGAGATGAAAGAGTTGTGTTTAACATGGGCAAGTTGTCAAAGAAGTCTAATGAGCCTGCAACGGTCAAGCATATTGATGTTGTGAATGAGGAGGAAACTCAAGATGATATCCTTGATGAAGTTTGTGATGAATATTTTTACGAAGCTTGCTCAAGTGGAGATTATGACCTTCCTTATGTTGAGACCATTGCATCCATTACCTCATCCTTGGATTTTCATGAACCTCAAGAGCTTAACTTTGGTGATTTTGTGATTCATTCCAATCCTCTCTTTGGAACGTCATTTGATAACTGATTGTGGTGTTTTACCACACCTTTAGGAAAAGGAGGGTAAATAGGGAAAGTATTAAATACTACGGTTTAGGAAAACCGTGTACAAATGACCCTAAGGTGAATTCCAAGTTCGTTTCCCAAGGAGGTATATGTGTGTGAATAATTCGTAATTGGTTTGAGATTAATATTGGTTAGAAGGGGATGAGAAAAGAGGATGACGAAGACATGAAATTAATTACTACTACGACTTAACGAAAAACCGTAAAATAAACTAAAATAAAAATTAATTCTAAAAATTACCAAAAAATCACCAAAAATCAAAATAAATAAACTAAGAGTTTACCAATGATCAAAACTTTTTCAAACCTTTTAATTAATTAAATATTCAATTTTTAAATGCTAATTAAAGCCCTAAAAATCAAATTAATTATCAAAAGGCCCAAATAAAGATTATTCAATTGGTAAACCTCTAAAATGACCTAAAAAGATTAAAAACTATTTTTAGAAATTTTTAAACTAATAAAAACTATTTAAAATGATTTAAAAACTATTAAAACTTAAAATAATTATAAAAATTAATCTAAAGATGATAAAATTAATCTAAAAGTTGCAAAAATCCTATTTTAGTGTATTTAAGCTAAGAAAAATAAAAAAGTGCAGAAATGTGAAATTAGAAAAATAATAATAAAATAATATTAAAATAATATTAAAAATCCAAAAATTATAAGAAATTCTAAAAACTTGCAAACTAGTTTATTTTGACCTAATTAAACAGAAAATGAAAGTGAAATGACCAGAATACCCCTATTGGGCCCTCAAATGGGCCAAAACCCAAAACAGTCAACACTAATGGGCTTTTTAGCCCAAAAAGTCGAACTTGGCCCAATTGACTTGGAAAATCCCTATCTGACTCAAAAGTCAATTCTAAACACAAAACTCTAAAGGCCCAAAAGCTGAAAGTGAGCTTATCACAGCTTATTAAACAAACAGCTTATCCTTATTGGGCTTTTTAGCAAATTAAGCAATAAGCTAATGCCATAAGCTCTAATTTGACACACAACCTTCTTTTGGGATACTAAAGAGATCTGCAAAAAGAAATTTTGTAAAAGCACACTCAATAAGCCAGAAATAAGCAAAGTATAAATCCATTAAAAGACAAAATAGTCGGGTTTGAGATTTAGGGCACCTCAGGACTTGATTCAACTTGAAAAATGTCACAAATGACTTCAATAAGCCAAATCAATCAACAAAATTCCAATAAGCAACACCAATAAGCCAGAATGAACCAATAAGCACTTATGAAAAAGTCAATTAAGTTGGTTTTCTAGTCAAACCCTAAAGTCAACCCACCAAATGCTCCAGTATGAACAAATGGGTCAAATAATGAGCACCTATTACAAAATCCAAGTTGTTGCTAGTTAAAATAAGCTATAATAGCTTATTGATAAGCTGAACACAAAAATACACTAGCAGTGGCTAGCAGCAGGGGAAAGGAGTTCCCACTGCTTTGACTATTTGACCAAGCTTTTTAGAGAGATTATGTATGTTTTATTGGAAGACAAGGGCACCCAAGTGATCAGTTAATCACAAGGAGTCACAATCAAGCACAAAACACACTTTGGTTCACTCAATAAGCACAGAAAAATCAAACAATGCTCAGATCTAGCACAGACATGGAATATAAGCTGTTATGAACACTTAAGCAGTTTTAAGCAAGAATAAGCACTCCAAATTCAACAAGATGCATACACAAGCTATATAAACTATGATTAAGCATAAACAAACTTAAATAAGCCACTAAATCAAAGTATGGAACAAGATCAAAGCAAATTACACCTTCTGATATGAACTACAAGAACTCATGCACACTTTGCTGATCTAATTGACCACAGATCCAATTTCAGGAACTCAAATCTCTTTCCCTGGTGTAATTAACTAAGTTTAATCACTAGTTAACCCTAGTCTATGATTAGATCTAGGTGTCCCTTAAACTACAGCCAATTTTAACAAGTAAACAAGATTTTAGAGCACTTTAATGGATTTAGGTGTTTCAAACCACAAAACTTGCAGACAAATGATACTTAGCACCCACTAAACAGATACAAACACAAAGCACCACAAAGCATCAACACAAATCAACACAAACCTAAATCAAGCTGTTATCCCAAACAACCCTTAATCTACCATTTTTCAAAGCAACTTGTGATTTTCACTAATAACCTACTGATTTTATGAATCAAAAACACTTCCTAAGTGACAACTAACAGAATCAAACACTAAGATCACAACCTTAAAAACAGAATAACAAAATCACAGTCCAAAATCAAAAACAGGCAAGAACATGAATTTTTTAGAGGAAACTTAAACAAGGGATTATACCTGCCCTCCATAACATCCTAGGAGGGCCAGCTATGCTCCTTGGAACCTGTTCAACAACTAGAACAAGACAAAGGTTCTTCAAGAAGGAAGATCAAATCCTTCTGATGTTTAAAGTAGAACAAGGAATTGATTATGAAATTTCTTCAACACAAATAAGCAAACAACTCAACCAAGAGCTTATAACTCTTCTCAGGCTTGGTGTCAACAAGCTTGAAGGAGCTTAAGGTTGTTGGCTAAGGGTTAGTACACAATAATATCCAAAACAGAACCAAGGATTTCAAGGTTTTTGAACCTTGAAAACATTATAAACAAAGACGTGCCTTAACCACAAGATTAAGGAAGGTCTTAATGATCAAATGGAACTCAGATTAAGGCTTTTCTAACACCAACTTTTAATAAACACAAAAGAGAATTAAAAATTTTTATGAAATTCAAATTTTATTTAACTTACAAAGGAATTACAAAGATTGATAACCAAAATCTGGAACAAAGGGACTCTCACAGGTTGATGTCTCCTTTTATAGGCAAATGCTAAGCTTACACTATTCACAAACCCTATAAGTGAAATTCCAATATTTTCCTTGAGGTCTTCTAGACGAATCCTTGATATGAGCTGTCCAAAATGATCAAAACCGTTCAAAATAGCTTTAGAGGTAAGCAAAGAGTATTGGCTGTTGATCTTGACACGTGGCAGTACTTGGGGAATAATTTGTGATGTGATAGGTGGACGAGGTTGAGTGTGGGCCCTTTTGGTGAGTGGAGGTGAAGGTATTATGTGTGGGATAGGTTTCTACATGTGTGAATCACACATGTGCCAAGGTAATTGGAGTTTACCCTTTGTTTTAAGTGAGGTAAAAACTGGGTTCATCACGTGAATAGTAACTATTTTGATCCGGTTTTGGTGGATTGGGAATGTGTTTGGCGCATTTTTGTTTTGAATGTTTCAAATGCCCATGTTTGGCCCTTGTGTTTTAGGAAAGATAGTAAATCAAGTTTACAGCCAACAAAAACGTGTTTCCTTTGTTATTAAACTTTGGTTTTTCACACTTTTGCCACCAAACTTTTCCAAAAAGGTTTAAAGGGTTATTTTTGCCATGTTTTCATAATTGAAGGACTGATTTTGGACTTTGTTGATCTTCAAAGGTCTTCAATGTATCTTTGACTCCATGAGGGACCATAATTGACAAATTAGATTTGATGAGTGACTAATCTTGCCATTTCTTCAAAGTTGAAGGACCTTTTTGCAATTTTGACAAACTTAAGGGACCAACCTTGTAATTATGAATTCACAAGGGTTTTAAGGGTCATTTCTTCATTGTTTGAGGATCAATCTTGCATATCTTCAAGTCTTCAAGGGTAAATGTTGTTTAATTCATGAACTAAGGTCCGGTTCTTTGTACGGCTTCGTTTCTCGTGTCCGTTTTCCTTGTTTCTTGTGATCTTTTGTCTTTTTCACGATATCCATACCTAAAATACACAAGTAAACAAACACAAGCATAATATATGGTATTTTATGACATTTTTATGCATTTAAAGCCCGAAAAGAACGATGAGATCATGTATAAATGCCATCTCATCACTCCCCTTACTAAGTCATTGCCGTGCCCTCACGCAATGCTAGAATAAAGTATCTAAGCATCACCAAAATTCAATTTTATTAACCTTTATTGAAAAGTAAAAGACTTGCAAAAATACTACGAGAATGTGTAAAGACATAATGTATGATTTTCATCACGAATGTGAATTTTAGGGTCAAAGAATAGAAACGAGTAAATGTCCCTTAGAGTAAATTTCGTCATCCTTTATTGTCATACATTCCATGCTAAGTGAAAAAACGAGATCAATGTTGGTACAAGTCACAATGCTAACACTACTCATACGTCTAAATTGTGTAATACTTTTTCTCCCCGCAATCCTAGTTATTATAAAAAGAAATGGTTACTAGCATTTTTTAACTATTTGTCATGGATCACAAGTGATTCATATTGACTTATTTGAGTAGTTATTAGTCCAAAAGCAAAGTAGCACGATTTAATCGATAGTTAGCCGAAGGACAGAATCTTTTAAAACGGCTTCTCGTGTATCTCCTTAAGTTCATATCTTGGCATAACTTGTTTCACGATTTGAGACCTTTCTCGGATCGATATTTGGCATGTACTTCATACTTCAAATCTTGGGAAGACGTTATTGAAATTATGGTCTTCTCTTCATATATTTGGAATTTCTTCACTTGACGTTTTTGAGAGGTTCTTCATATTAGGACCACGACTTCATCATTTTTCTTCAATCTGTATTTTGGACTTTGATATACAACGATCCGCCTCCTTTTCGGACTTGGATATATTTATCCTCATACCTTGTTAGGGCCTTTTTGGATAGACTTTCTCCATGATCTTTAGGGGAGTAATTGCTTTTTCGTGGTGTGTCTCGATCCTTCATATTGATTTATGAATAATGATACTTCACATCATCTTGGATCTTTAGCAACAAAATAGAGCTCCTCATGCCTTGTTAGGGCCTTTTTGGATCTTCACCAATCTTCGCGTCCCGCTTCAATAAGTTATGCCTTGGCTATCAACTCTATTTAACCCCGAGCAACTTTTAAACGATCTTGCGCTAGAGGCTAAGTAACCTTTCAAATCGTACGACCTTACTTATTGCAATTATTTTTATTCCTAATGCATTGATCTTATGGGAAGAAAAAGCCACAATTAAAAACATATGAGTTTTTGAAAGAACATTTTCATGTTCTACGTTTAGCATGATCACTTGTCTAACTCTATCACTTCTCGTTCTTCACTATATAAAGACCTCTAATTAAAGAGACTCGTGAATACTTAGCCATGCAAGTCAAAATTAAGCCAAATTTAGATTAGCTTTCTACCCAATATGAATAACAATAATAACAACAACAATGTTCCCCTACCTGATTTACGAACAATGGAGGAATTGTGTCAACCCACCATGAACGGACGCGGAGGCCCGATTGCGCCGATGCACATCACGGCTCAGGAGTTTTCATTGAAGCATCACATGATCCAACAAGTGCAAACTAATCCATTTTACATCAAAACGATCGATGTAAAATTACGTCTTTTAGGAAAAAGAGTGTAAATATGGTAAGTATTAAGTGATGATTTAGGAAAATCAAGCACTAATGACCCAATGAAGTTCGTTTCCCAAGGAGGTATATATGTGTGACTAAAATGTAGCAAGGTTTGAGATTAATATTGGTTAGAAGGAGATGAGAAAAGAGGATGACGAAGACGTGAAATTAATTACTACGACGACTAAACGTAAAATAGTAAAATAAGCCAAAATAAAAATTAGTTCTAAAAATTACCAAAAATTCACCAAAAATCTTAATAAATAAACTAAGAGTTTACCAATGATCAAAACTTTTTCAAACCTTTTAAATAATTAAATATTCAATTTTTAAATGCTAATTAAAGCCCTAAAAATCAAATTAATTATCAAAAAGCCCAAATAAAGATTTTTCAATTGGTAAACCTCTAAAAGGACCTAAAAAGATTAAAAACTATGTTTAGAAATTTTTAAACTAAGAAAATCTATTTAAAATGATTTAAAAACTATTAAAACTTAAAATAATTATAAAAATTAATCTAAAAGTGATAAAATTAATCTAAGATTTGCAAAAATCCTATTTTAATGTATTTAAACTAAGAAAAATGTAAAAAGTTGAAAAATGTGAAATTTGAAAAATAATAATAAAATAATATTAAAATAATATTAAAAATCCAAAAATTATAAAAAAAATTCTAAAAACTTGCAAACTAGTTTATTTTAACCTAAATAAACAGAAAATGGAAGTGAAATGACCAGAATACCCCTATTGGGCCCTCAAATGGGCCATAACCAAAATCAGTTAACACAAATGGGCTTTTTAGCCCAAAAATTCAAACTTGGCCCAATTGACTTGGAAAAGCCCAATCTGACTCAAAATTTAATTCTAAACACAAAACTCTAAAGGCCCAAAAGCTGAAAGTGAGCTTATCACAGCTTATTAAGCAAACAACTTATCCTTATTGGGCTTTTTAGCCCATTAAGCAATAAGCTAATGCCATAAGCTCTAATTTGACACACAACCTTCTTTTGGAATGCTTAAGAGATCTATAAAAAGAAATTTTGAAAAAGCACACTTAATAAGCCAGAAATAAGCAAAGTACAAATCCACTAAAAGAAAAAATAGTCGGGTTTGAGATTTAGGGCACCTCAGAACTTGATTCAACTTGCAAAATGTCACAAATGAACTCAATAAGCCAAATAAATCAATAAAAATCCAATAAGCAACACCAATAAGCCAGAATGAACCAATAAGCACTTATGAAAAAGTCAATTAAGTTGGTTTTCTAGTCAAACCTAAAAGTCAACACACCAAATGCTCCAGTATGAACAAATGGGTCAAATAATGAGCACCTATTACAAAATCCAAGTTGTTGCTGGTTAAAATAAGCTATTATAGCTTATTGATAAGCTGAAACCCAAAATACACTAGCAGTGGCTAGCAGCAGGGGAAAGGAGTTCCCACTGCTTTGACTATTTGACCAAGCTTTTTAGAGATATTTAGTTGGATTCAATTGGAAACAAAGGCACCCTTGTGATCAGTGAATCACAAGGAGTCAATATCAACAAGAAATCCACAATTTGGTTCACACAATAAGCCCAGAATAAGCAAATAGTCACCAGATATAGCACAGATATGGGTAATAAGTAGTTATGCACAAATAAGCAAATATAGCATGAATAAGCCAACCAAATTCAACAGGATGCATACACAAGCTATACAAAATATGATTAAGCACAAACAAACTCAATTCAATCACTGAATCAAAGTGAATAAGCAGAATCAAGCATCAACAGTTACTGATAAGAACAAGTATAATATGCAGAAACCTATTGCTGATCTAATTGACCATAGATCCAATTTCAGGCACTCAAATCTCTTTCCTTGGTGTTATTAGCCTAGTTTAATCACTTGTTAACCCTAGTCTATGATTAGATCTAGGTGTCCTTTAAACCACAGCCAAAAATATCAAGTAACAAAGATTTTATACCCCTATTATGAATCTAGGTGTTTCAAACCACAAAACCTGCATACAAATGACCAAGTAAACCAGGTAAGAAGATACCAACAGATAACAACACAAAACCAACACTCAACAAACCACAAATCCAACTTATGCAGTTAAACCAAACACCCCTTAATAATCTGTTTTGACAAATTTTCAAAGGATTTTTCAGATTCAAACCACAAAACAAGTTAACAACACCTCAATAACATCAAACCAACACAAATAAACCAGATTCAACAATAATAACACAGATTCAAGAACAATCATGCAATATCACCAAAATTCAGAAAATAAAGGAGAAAATGAAAAGGGAGAAGGTGCAAACCTCCAAGACCTACATCCAGGCCCTGGATTGTTTGAGCTGAGGTACTAGCAAAACAAGTACCAACTTCCAAGTACCTGCTAAGAAGAACAAACCAAGTGATGAACAATATCAAGCACTTTACTGATTTTTGAAACACAAGCCTTATCAATTAAAACCTTGCCTTAAAAACCTTCAAACATGAAAATGGAACTCAGAATTAGGATATTCTAACACCAACTTTTAATAAACAAGAACAAGATTTCACAAATTTATGAAAATCAAATTTTATTAACTTAAAAAGGGATTACAAAGATTGATAGCCTAAAATTGGAACAAAGGGACTCTCACAGGTTGAGGTCTCCTTTTATAGACATATGCTAAGCCTATACCGTTCACAAACCCTAGAAGTGAAATTCCTAAAATGTCCTTAAGCACTTGATGCTGTTTGTTGTTGATGAGCTGTCCAAAATGATCCAAGACGTTCATTTTAGCTTTGGGGTTAAGCTAAGAGTGTGGGCTGTTGATCTTGAGACGTCAGCTTACTTGGAGAGAAAGTTGTTCTCTGATTGGTTGAAAGGGAATTGGGGTTGGGGTCCATGGTGAGTGGGAGTGAGGGTTTTTGATGTGGGATGAGTTTCTGCATGTGTGAATCACACATGTGCCAGGGTAATTGAAAATTACCCTTTGTTTAAGTGAAGTAATTTCTGGGGGTGAAGAAAGGTAAACAGTAATGTTTTTGATCCGATTTTGGGGGAAAGTTGTCTGTTTGGCACAATTTCATTTCAAATGTTTCACTTGCACAACATTAGTCCTTGTTCTTTGGCCAAACATGTATAGCAAGTTTATTTTCCTAATAAACTCGTTTCCCTTTGTTTTTGAATTTTCAGACTTCATGTTTTGGCCACAAAAAGTTTTCAAAAGGGATTTTAGGGCTTTTATCACTTTAGGCTAATTACAATTTCAGTCCTTTTAATATTTAAACCATATTTAAAGGACTAGAAATGTAATATTATTGAACTTCAAGGGCTTCTTTGGATTTTGGACTTTATGAAGGACCATTCTTGACAAATTAGATTTGATGAGGGACTAATCTTGCCATTTCTTCAAAGTTGAAAGACCTTTTTCAATTTTGACAAACTTAAGGGACCAAACTTGTAATTATGATTTCACAAGGATTTTAAGTGTCATTTCTTCATTCATTGAGGATCAATCTTGCATATCTTCAAGTCATCAAGGGTAAATGTTGGATAAATCATGAACTAGGGCCTGGTTCTTTGTACGGCTTCGTTTCTCGTGTCTGTTTTTCCTTGTTTCTTGTGATCTTTTGTCTTTTTCACGATATCCATACCTAAAATACACAAGTAAACAAACACAAGCATATATATGGTATTTTATGACATTTTTATGCATTTAAAGCCAGAAAAGAACGATGAGATCATGTATAAATGCCATCTCATCACTCCCCCATACTAAGCCATTGTTGTGCCCTTACGCAGTGCTAGAATAAAGTATCTAAGCATCACCAAAGTTCAATTTTATTAACCTTTATTTAAAAGTAAAAGACTTGCAAAAATACTATGAAGATGTGTAAAGACATAATGTATGATTTTCATCACGAATGTGACTTTTAGGGTTAAAGAATAGAAACAAGTAAATGTCCCTTAGAGTAAACTTCGTCATCCTTGATTGTCATACATTCCATGCTAAGTGCAAAAACGAGATCATTGTTGGTACAAGTCACAATGCTAACACTACTCATACGTCCAAATTGTGTAATACTTTTTCTCCCCGCAATCCTAGTTATTATAAAAAGAAATGGGTTACTAGCATTTTTTAACTATTTGTCATGGATCACAAGTGATTCATCTTGACTTATTTGAGTAGTTATTAGTCCGAAAGCAAAGTAGCACGATTTAATCGATAGTTAGCCAAAGGACAAAATCTTTTAAAACGGCTTCTCGTGTATCTCCTTAAGTTCATATCTTAGCATAACTCGTTTCACGATTTGAGACCTTTCTCGGACCGATATTTGGCATGTACTTCATACTTCAAATCTTGGGAAGACGTTCTTGAAATTATGGTCTTCTCTTCATATATTTGGAATTTCTTCACTTGACGTTTTTGAGAGATTCTTCATATTTGGACCACGACTTCATCATTTTTCTTCAATCTTTATTTTGGACTTTGATATACAACGATCCGCCTCCTTTTCAGACTTGGATATATTTATCCTCATACCTTGTAAGGGTCTTTTTGGATATACTTTCTCCATGATCTTTAGGGGAGTAATTGCTTTTCGTGGTGTGTCTCGATCCTTCATATTGATTTAGGAATAATGATACTTCACATCATCTTGGATCTTTAGCAACAAAATATAGCTCCTCATGCCTTTTTAGGGCCTTTTTGGATGATCACCAATCTTCGCGTCCTGCTTCAATAAGTTATGTCTTGGCTATGAACTCTATTCAACCCCGAGCAACTTTTAAACGATCTTGCGCTAGAGGCTAAGTAACCTTTCAAATTATACGACCTTACTTATTGCAATTATTTTTATTCCTAATGCATTGATCTTATGGGAAGAAAAAGCCACAATTAAAAACATATGAGTTTTTGAAAGAATATTTTCATGTTCTACGTTTAGCATGATCACTTGTCTAACTCTATCATATCTCGTTCTTCACTATATAAAGACCTCTAATTAAAGAGACTCGTGAATACTTAGCCATGCAAGTCAAAATTAAGCCAAATTTGGATTAGCTTTCATTAAGACTATATCAAATCAAAGTTTTCGGTTTTCAAGACACCTATAGGATCGTGTACTTTCTTAGAATTTTATAATTCCCTTGATAAGTGACTTTCTAGGATCAATTATAGGAACTTGCGAAAAGTTCTTGTTCTTAACCCGAATGATCTAAGACTTTCGCGTTTTAAAGCTCCTTATATAAAAGTCTAGCAAAACTTGAATTGAGCGGGTTAAGGAATGTCAATGGCTCCAAATGCCCATCAAGTCAAAAATTAGCTCTTATTCTATCCATCAGAAAATATAAATTCGTGTCTTAAAAACACTTATGAAAACTAAGAAAATTTTTAAAATTTGGCCATTTTAGCCTTATTATCAACAAAATAAAACATTGAAAATTGGAAAGCGTGAGGGCGTAGCAAAGCAAGTACCTATTCACCCCCCATACTAAAAGTAAACATTGTCCTCAATGCTTTAAGTCTAAAGGTGGAGCACCCCCATACTAGAGACGAAGAATCGAATGCTTAGGATCTAGCATGGAAAGGGTGATCAACAATATATCTAAAGCCGTTTATGAAGTATGCTAAAAGAAAATTGTTAGAACAATAAAGGATATGTCATGGATTCGTAAAAAACTTCTTCAAGAAAATGATGGAGGCTCACGTAAACGAACACGAGAGTTTTCAATCGTAGATGATGATGATGATCTAGATAACACAATCACAAACAACCACGAGACAACGAGTTGGAAGGATACAAGTCCCCTTATTAGTGATTAGTAAGCATAAAAGGATAAGCATAGGATCTCCCCCACGAGGCACCTCATTTTTGATTACCGAGTCATGAGCTCGACTCGGTCCCCTCAATGCTAATTATCATTGGGGAAGGTGACTTGGTCGAGGTCAACCATTGAAGGAATTTCCCCACCAAAATAGTGATTAAGCCTATGTCCATTCACCTTAAAGGTAGGACAATCATCTTGAGCTAGCTCGATGGTCCCATAAGGAAACACTTGTGTAACGGTGAAAGGACCCGACCAACGAGATTTCAATTTTCCGGAAAATATCTTAAGTCGAGAGTTAAAAAGTAACACTTGATCACAAACGTTAAAAATCCGGTTTTTAATCTTTGCATCATGAAACTTTTTAGTCTTTTCTTTGAAAATTAATGAATTTTCATAAGCATTGTCTCTTAATTCATCCAATTCATTCAATTGTATTTTCCGGTGATCTCTCGCGGTCTTCAAGTTAAAGTTTGCATGCTTAAGGGCCCAATATGCCTTGTGCTCTAATTCAATGGGCAAATGACAATTCTTTCCATAGACTAACTTATAAGGAGTGCAACCGATAGGTGTCTTATAAGCGGTCCTAAAGGCCCATAAAGCGTCATCGAGTTTGTCGGACCATGAAGCACGGTTTTCTCCAACTGACCTCTCTAAAATCCTCTTCAAAGCTCGGTTCGAAACCTCGACTTGCCCACTCGTTTGCGGGTGATAAGCCGTAGAAAGACGATGAGTAACTCCATATTTCTTTAAGACCTTCTCGAATTGGTTATTACAAAAATGGGTTCCACGATCGCTTATAATAGCACGAGGGGTTCCGAACCGAGAGAATAGTTGTTTCAAAAACTTCACTACCACACGAGCATCATTAGTAGGTAAAGCCTTAGCTTCCACCCACTTAGAAAGGTAGTCCACCGCGACGAGGATATACTTGTTACCATGAGACGATGGGAACGGCCCCATAAAGTCTATGCCCCAAATGTCGAAAATCTCACACACTTGAATTATGTTTTGCGGCATTTCATCACGTTGAGACGATTTTCCTTGACGTTGGCACGAATCACATGACTTCACAAGTGCGTGTGCATCACGATAGATAGAAGGCCAAAAGAAGCCGACATCGAACACTTTCTTAGCCGTGAGATGAGCACCGTGGTGACCACCCGTGGGTCCCTCGTGACAGGCTCTAAGGATATTAGAAGCTTCGGCACCAAAAACACAACGTCGAACGAGTTGATCCGCACAAACTCGAAAGAGATAAGGGTCGTCCCAAAAATAGAACTTGACGTCACGAAAGAATTTTCGCTTTTGTTTTGTCGTCATACCCTTGATTATGAAATTGCCCGCATGGTAATTTGAAATGTCGGCAAACCATGGGGTGGTGTCTTTAGAATTCACAACACCGAGAGTCTCGAGAGGAAATGTTTCGGTGATTTCCTTGTTCTCGAAAACATCTTTGTGAGGATCTTCTCGACGAGAGAGATGATCGGCCGCTAGATTCTAGGCTCCTTTTTTGTCAAGCACGGTGACATCAAATTCTTGGAAGAGGAGCATCCAACGAAGAAATCTCGGCTTAGCATCTTGCTTAGCTAAGAGATACTTGATAGCCGAATGGTCGGTATACACGATGCTTTTAGTCAAGACGAGATAAGGTCGGAACTTCTCAAAAGCATAGACCACGGAAAGGAATTCCTTTTCCGTTGTGGTGTACTTTAATTGAGCCTCGGTCATCGTCTTACTAGCATAATGGATAGGACGAAATGCTTTTCATAACGTTGCCCTAAGACGGCCCCTATAGCATAATCACTTGCATCGCACATGATTTCAAAGGGTAATTCCCAATTAGGAGCAACAAGAATGGGAGCTTCGGTAAGTTTCCTTTTGAGAGTTTCGAAATCTCTAACACAATCCTCATTGAAATTAAAAGGAGCATCCTTCTCGAGAAGGTGTGTCATAGGTCGAGAGATTTTCGAGAAGTCCTTGATAAAACGACGATAAAAGCCTGTGTGGCCTAGGAAACTCCTAACTCCCTTAACGGTTTTGGGATGAGGTAACTTGGCGATGACGTCTACCTTAGCTTTATCGACCTCAATCCCCGCTTTCGAGACCTTATGTCCTAAGACGATTCCTTGTTTACACATAAAATGACATTTTTCCCAATTAAGCACAAGATTGGTTTCTTCACAACGTTTTAACATTTGCTCGAGATTAGATAAACACGACGTGAACGAATTGCCAAATACCGAAAAGTTATCCATAAACACTTCCATCGACTTCTCGATCATATCGTGAAAAATCGCCATCATACACCGTTGAAACGTACCCGGTGCATTACAAAGTCCGAAAGGCATCCTATGATAAGCAAACGTTCCATAAGGACACGTAAACGTAGTCTTCTCTTGATCACGAGGGTCGATAGGGATTTGAAAGTAACCGGAAAAACCATCTAAAAAGCAATAGAATTCATTTCCCGCGAGTCGCTCCAACATTTAATCCATGAAGGGCAAAGGAAAGTGTTCTTTGCGAGTGGCGTCATTTAACTTTCGGTAGTCAATACACACCCTCCAACCGGTCACAACACGAGTGGGAATTAACTCGTTGTTTTTGTTGGGCACAACGGTCATTCCTCCCTTTTTAGGGACACAATGGTTTGGGCTCACCCATGGGCTATCGGAGATAGGATAAATCATTCCCGCGTCAAGGAGTTTAAACACTTCCTTTTTAATGACATCGTGAATTTTGGGATTCACCCTTCTTTGACTTTGAATTGTGGGTTTGTAGTCCTCCTCCATTAAAATCTTGTGAGTACAAAATTTTGGGTCAATACCCTTAATGTCGGAAATTTTCCACGCAATTGCCCCTTTATGAGCTTTAAGAACTTTCAAGAGCTCGGATTTTTCATCATTAGCAAGACCTCTTGCAATAATAACCGGCAACTTGTCATCACCTTCCAAGAATGCGTATTCAAGGTGAGAAGGAAGATCTTTCAATTCAAGGATAGGTGGTTCCTCGATTGAAGATTTTGATTCAACACTCATAACTTCCATCGGCGGAAGAAATGGTGGAATAGAAGTATCATCACTAATCAACACCTCATCTTCATTGTCCATTTCATTTGACATGAAATCGCCTCCTTGGAATGGAGTGAGATTTGGTGTAGAATTAGCAAGAATCGGATCCAAAATAGTGGGATTGCCACTTGACGAGCTATCAGAAAAACCTAACACTTTTGGTGAAAACTCATCGCAAACCACATCAACTATGTCAATATGATTGATGGTAGCGATTGCATAAACATGAGAAGGTTTCGAGTTTTGAGTAGCGTTTATAACAAGTTCCTCTTCGTTGAATCTCAAAGTGATAGTTCTTGCATAAACGTCGATAAGCGATCTCGAGGTGTCTAAAAATGAACGACCTAAAATTAGAGGAACTTGAGGATCCGCGGGGATGTAAACTACTATAAAATCAACGGGATATTAGAACTTCCCCACTTTCACGAAAACATCTTCGGCTACTCCACATGCTAAAATCTTAGAATGATCGGCCATCTCGATAGACATGTTCGAAGGAATAAGAGCCGGAAAGCGATTTCCAAATGGAAAATGGCATCAAATTAATGCTCGCACCAAGATCGGCCAAGGCGAGGCATTCTTTCATATCTTGTATGTCACAAGGAATGAGAAACTTTCCGGGGTCACCAACTTTTTCCGGTATGCGGTATGAGAAAGTGACTTGGATGATTTTGAAGCTAGCTTGGGTCCTCTCGATCTTAAGTATGATGATTCTCCCACCGATTGGGATGAAGACATTCGTACAATTGAGAAACTTCTCAATGAAGACCCGTTTTCTCCTCCTTATCCTAAAGAGGTGACTAATGATGATCCATCTTAGTTACACCATTTATTGAGGATCCTCCTACTCTTGACCTTAAGGACCTACCTCCTCATCTCGAGTACGTTTTCCTTGAAGACAACAAGGAGTTACCGGTCATCATCGCAAAGGACCTGAAAGATGAAGAAAAATACCGATTTATCGCCGTGTTGAAGAATCATAAGATAGCGATTGCGTGGAAGATCTCCGATATTCGTGGAAATGATCCTCACTTTTGCACACATAAAATTCTCATGGAGGACGACTTTAAACCCACTATTCAAAGCCAACGAAGGGTGAATCCTAAGATCCATGACGTTATCAAAAAAGAGGTTATCAAACTTCTTGATGCGGGCATAATCTATCCTATCTCGGATTCACCGTGGGTTAGTCCAGTCCATTGTGTGCCTAAGAAAGGCGGAACCACCGTTGTTCCCAACGAAAACAACGAGTTGATTCCTACTCGTCTCGTTACAGGGTGGAGAGTTTGTATAGACTATCGCAAACTCAATGATGCTACGAGAAAGGATCACTTTCCCCTTCCTTTCATGGACCAAATGCTTGAACGTCTAGCGGGTAATGACTATTACTGCTTCTTAGACGGTTTCTCGGGTTATTTTCAAATACCCATCGATCCCCAAGACCAAGAGAAAACCACATTCACTTGCCCTTATGGAACATTTTCTTACAAAAGAATGCCTTTCGGCTTGTGCAATGCTCCTGGGACATTCCAAAGGTGCATGATGGCTATCTTCCATGACATGGTTGAAGAAACCATGGAAGTCTTCATGGATGATTTCTCGGTCTATGGTGATTCATTCTCTTCCTGCCTTGCCAATTTAGAACGTATGCTTAAGCGGTGCGAAAACACTCGCCTTGTTCTAAATTGGGAAAAATGCCATTTTATGGTAAAAGAAGGCATTGTGCTAGGACACAAAATCTCTAAAGCCGGTCTTGAAGTGGACCATGCTAAAGTGGATGTCATAGCCAAATTACCTCCACCTTCAACCGTGAAGTGTGTGAGAAGTTTTCAGGGTCATGCGGGCTTCTATCGTCGTTTCATTCAGGATTTCTCTAAAATCGCTCGCCCGATGACCTACCTCTTGGAAAAAGATACTCCTTTTATCTTTTCCAAAGAGTGTATTGAAGCCTTCAATCTTCTCAAGGATAAGCTAACTAGGGCACCGGTCTTGGTTACCCCTAATTGGGAGCTACCTTTTGAATTGATGTGCGATGCTAGCGACTTTGCTATTGGAGCGGTTTTGGGCCAAAGAGTGAATAAACACTTCCAACCAATCCATTACACTAGCAAGACAATGACGGGGGCTCAATTGCATTATACGACAACCGAAAAAGAGCTTTTAGTTGTTGTCTATGCTTTTGAAAAATTTCGCCCCTATCTTGTCCTTTCCACCACCATCGTGTATACCGACCATTCCGCGTTGAAGTACTTGTTAACTAAGCAAGATTCTAAGCCAAGACTTCTTCGTTGGGTTTTGCTCCTTCAAGAATTCAACATTGAAATTCGTGACAAAAAGGGAGCCGAAAACCTAGCAGCGGATCATCTGAGTAGACTTGAGGATCCATATCAAGGGGATCATCCGAACCAAGAGATAAATGACTCTTTTCCCCTTGAGACCTTGATGTCTATTCACTCCAATCTTGATGACACCCCGTGGTTTACGGACATTGCAAACTACTTAGCGGGTGGTATTCTCATCAAGGGTTAACATCCCAAGAAAAGAAGAAGTTCTTTAAAGATGTTAAGACTTACTTATGGGATGACCCTTATCTATTCAAACAATGTGCTGATCTGATCATTCGTCGATGTGTTGATGGACCGGCAGCTTTGCAAATCCTTGATGCTTGCCATAAAGGACCCACCGGTGGTCACTTTGGTCCCAACTACACCGCTAAGAAAGTGTTTGACTCTGGATTCTATTGGCCCACCATTTATTGTGACGCTCACGAAATGGTTAAGCATTGTGATGCTTGCCAACGCCAAGGCAAGATCACACATAAAGATGAGATGCCTTAAAATTTCATACAAGAATGTGAAATCTTTGACGTATGGGGCATTGACTTTATGGGGCCATTTCCATCATCCAAAGAGAACAAGTACATCCTCGTAGTCGTTGACTACGTTTCTAAATGGGTTGAAGCTAAGGCTCTCCCAACGAACGATGCAAGGGTGGTTGTGAACTTTTTGAAGCAGCTGTTTGCTCGATTCGGTGTTCCTCGTGCTATAATCAGTGACCGCGGGACTCATTTTTGCAATGATCAATTTGCAAGATTCATGGCTAAGTATGGTGTCAATCACCGTCTTTCCACCGCCTATCATCCCCAAACCAATGGACAAGCCGAGATCTCCAACCGTGGATTGAAGCGAATTCTGGAACGTACTGTGGGAGAGCATAGTGTCGCGTGGGCCGATAATTTAGATGATGCTTTGTGGGCTTTCTGTACCGCATATAAGACGCCGATTGGTTGTACACCTTATCGTCTTGTGTACGGGAAGGCATGCCACCTCCCCATCGAGCTGGAACATAAGGCGTACTGGGCCTTGAAGTGGGCTAACTTCGACATCAACAAAGCCGGTGATCTTTGCAAGATTCAACTCAATGAGCTCAACGAACTGAGGAATGAAGTGTTGGGAATAAATTATGGCCAGTCTACTTGAGCGCTGACAAGAGTAAAACAAGCGTTGACAGGAGTAAAACAAACGCTGACAACTCAAGCGTTGACAAGACAAAGTCAAGCGTTGATACATTGAAGACAAGATGGAAAGATATACTCTACGCGTTTATTGTATTCTAGATTACTTCTAGTAAAGATAGGAACAACAATGTATTTTCTATATTTATCTTTACCTAGAATAGTTGATACGTAGATTATTGTACAAGGCTTCTTATGTCTATAAAAGAAGACCTTTAGGTTATTGTTCAATATAAGTTTTCATACGTAAACTACTTTCATTGTAAGCAAGTTTGATATCATTAATCAAAGTGAAAGTTTGTTTATATCTTGTGTGTTCTTGTTTAAGTGTTAATTCCGCATAACACTTAGATTGATATATACATATACAAAGGTTTCTCTAAGTGTATTACTTGATCTAATCTCGTATACATAAAGCTAAATCGATCTAAGTTTGGGATCAACAAGTGGTATCAGAGCTTGTTGAGGAACTTTTGATCTTAAAGAACACAAGAACCCTAAAATCACCAAAACCCTAATTTTCTCAAAAACCTAACAACATCATGTCAAATCCAGAAATAACCTCCTCCTCCTCACCTTTACCAAACATCAAGATTCCCATGCTTGATGCAACCAACTTTGAATTGTGGAAATTCAACTTTGAGAAATATCTAGGGATCTATGACTACACACTCTGGGAGATTATTGAATATGGAAACACATTCAATAAAGCCCAAAATATTGCTGATGCTATTGCTGGAAGAGCAGCTGTTGCTGGATGTTCTGAAGCAGATAAGAAAGAAAAGCCTGATGATGGTAGAGCTGTGTCTGCTGAAGACATAGCAAAGAAAAGGGTTGACATGAAAACCCTAAATATTCTGAAACTCTCTTTGGGTCAAGAGAACCAGCATAAATACAGAGGTTATGAATCTGCTAAAGACCTTTGGGCAGCTCTTGAAGTTGCATATGGTGGCAATGAAGATACTAAGGAAGAGAAGAAGAAGCAACTCATACATGATTATGCTGTCTTCAAGGCTCAACCTAATGAAAAGCTTCGTAGTGTGAGAAGCATACTTCTTGATATTACTAGCAAATTGTCCTTCATGGGGACACAACTTGGTGATGTTGACATTAATGCTACTTTTCTTAAAAGTCTTGGTGAGGCGTGGACGATTGAGGCAAGATCTATTCTTGCCAATAATACTCACAAAAGTTCCACGTTTGATGATATCTACAACAAACTGAGGCTGTTGGAAGATGAAACTCTTTTAGATCATGGAAGCAAGTCCACCAACAGTAACATGGCCTTCTTTTCTCATAGTGAAGGTCAATTCAATCAGAAGGACTCCTACATGCATCAAGTTACTGGATCATCATGTGTTAGCGCTGGAACATGTCCTGTCAACGTCTCCTTTTCAGACGCTGACACATTCAAAAGTGACTCACCAAGAGTTAAACCTGCTGGTTTGGATCTGGATACTGTATGTGCTTATATTGCTTCTTTGCCTAATGGTTCAGTGATTACATATGAGGACCTTGAGCAGATAAGTGATGAGCACTTGGAAGAGATGGATATTAAGTGGAACATGGATCTTGCTAGTATAAGAGCAAACAGGTGGAACATAAGGTTTAAGAAGAAGATGACCTTCAATGCAAAGGACACAGCTGGATTTGATAAATCCAAAGTTGAGTGCTACAACTGTCATCGTATGGGGCACTTCATGAGGGAATGCATATCTCCTAGAAGATCTGATGCTGGCAAACCTTCAAGCCAAATTGTTAAGGCTCAGGATCCTAAAGCCATGGTTGCAGTTCAAGGAATTGATGGTATGGGATGGGATTGGAGCTATCTGGCTAAGGATGTGGAAGAGGATAAAGCTTTGGCTGCTGAAATAGAAGAAGAAGAGCATGTTCAATATGCTCTCATGGCACACTCCTCCTCTTCATCTGATAATGAGGTATACGATGATGCTTTTTGTAGTAAGGGCTGTAGGTTAAACACTGAGAAACTTAACAAAGAGGTGTTAAGATTATTAGATGATGTGAGTACTGAAAGATGCAAACTGTCTAATTACCAACTAGCTCTCACTCAAACTGAGAAGACAGTTTCTGAATACAAGAAAATGGAATTTGACTTAAAAGATAAAATAAATATCTTAAAACATGAGTTAAATGCTAGTATGGATATTAGAAACATCATGGAAAGGGTTAATGGTGAGTTACAGGCTAAGTTAGATGAGGCCATTAAGAATAAAGATAATGTTGGCCTTAAAATTCAAAGATTTGATAAGGCCACACAAACCCTAGGAGAATGTGTGAGTAAACAAAGGGATCCTAAGGACATGACTGGGATTGGGATGAAAGACTACTCAGTGGTTCCACCACCAGCTGGTGACTTCTATGGTGTCCAACAAAAGGACCTATCTTGGACTGGTTTGCCAGAACTCCAAGAGGAGGAATTCATTCCTCCACCAATAGTTGTCACCCCAGTGGAAGAGTATCAACAAAAGTTGACTGACTTGAATTAATGGAAGAAAGCTAACCCTACCTTATTTGTTAAGGGTGGCTTGCTATGTGAAAGTCCTAATGAGTCAACTCCTGTTACAAACCCAATCACTGGTAAAGCTGTTGACCTTGGCTCAAACACTGTTAGAAAACCTAGCATTAAGTATGCAGAGATGTATAGGAATACTAGGTCACCTAAGAGCCAAGTTAGCAATGATGGAACATGCTTCTTCTCTTCTAGACCTAGGGTTGTGTCTAGAAAAGCCTGTTACACTTGTGGTAGCTTTCCACATTTAGCATATAAGTGTGTCAACGCTCCCAAAGTCAACGTTGTTAGAAAATCAAACGTTGTCAGACCCAAACCTTGTGTGCAGCAAAGTCCACAAGTTGTTAGACCTGCCCTATTCTTCACTAGAGGGTCTAACACTCATGGACAAAGACCATTTCAAAAGACAAATACTTGGTGTAATAGTCAATGGGTTTCTATAGCAAACCCTAGGTTCAACGCTAACAAGGGAAATTTCAGCGTTGACAATACCAAATCCAACGCTGACAGAAACGTGACCAGACCTAAATATTTGCAACCACAGGGTAAGGGGTCTAAAGCTTCTTCAAGCTTAACATGGAGACCTAAGAAAGATCAAAACCCTAATGATAATAGGATTTCAATGACCTGCAACAGATTTAATTACATTTCAAAGGTCATTACAAAACCTATTGGGGTTAACTGGGTATTTCATCCTAAGAAGGATGAAAATGGGGTTGTTATGAGAACTAAGTCTGTTCTTATTGACCAACCAGATGAATCCAAGTCTTCTAAGGCTTGGGTTCCCAAATAAAACTAACTTGTTTTCTTTATGTGCAGGGCATTCAGAGACAGCTCAATGATTTTGGATATTGGGATAGTGGATGCTCAAGGCACATGACAGGGAAGGAAGATTATTAACTAACTTCACTCCCATTAAGGATGGTGATAAGGTTTACTTTGGAGGCGGATATGGTACTATCACAGGCAAAGGAACACTTCTCACCAAGAACATGCATTTTGAAAACATATTTTTGGTAAAGGAACTTGATTACAATCTTTTTAGTGTATCACAAGTTTGTGATAACAAAAATAAAGTTCTGTTTACTGATACTGAATGTTTGGTGTTAAGCAAGGATTATAAGATCCCTGATGAGAAATATATTGACTATAGAACACCTAGACATAAAGACATATACAATGTGAATCTGAATGGGATTAGAATGAATAACAATATGTCTTGTTTTTATGCTAAAGCTTCAGTAGATGAAAGTAATTTATGGCACAGGAGACTAGGGCACATAAATTTTAAGAATATAAACAGGCTTGTGAGACTTGGCTTGGTTGATGGTTTGCCTGAAAAGGCCTTCCACAATGACCACTCTTGTGTTGCATGTCTTAAAGGCAAGCAACACAAGGTCTCATTCAAGTCCAAACAGGTGCACTCTAGTACTAGACCTCTTCACTTGCTTCATATGGACCTCTTTGGTCCAACCAATATAGGAAGTTTGAATGGTAAGTCATACTGCTTTGTTATCACAGATGACTTTTCTAGGTTTACTTGGACCTTTTTTCTAGCTATGAAGAGTGATACAACTGACACTTTAATTGATTTTATCACTCAGATTGAGAAGAAAACAGGCAATGAAGTTAAAATGCTTAGGAGTGATAATGGTGGTGAATTTAGGAATAAAGTGTTAGATGATTTTTGTGCCAGGAAATGAATTACTAGGCAATTTAGTGTTGCCAGAACCCCTCAGCAAAATGGGGTTGCAGAAAGAAAGAATAGAACCCTAATTGAAGCAGCCAGAACCATGTTGGCTGATGCTCATTTCCCTATAGCTTTCTGGGCTGAGGCTGTTAATACAGCTTGCTATGTTCAAAATAGAGCATTGGTCAACAAAATTCAGAACAAAACACCTTATGAGTTACTTTGGGGAATAAAACCTAATATTGGTTTTCTCAGACCTTTTGGTTGTCATGTAGTAGTTTTAGATACTAGTGATGTCTTAGGTAAATTTAGTGCAAAAGGTGATGAAGGCTAATTCATGGGGTATTCAGTGCAGAGCAAGGGATATAGGGTTTATCTTAAAAAGGAAAAACGTATTCTTGAAAGAGTACATGTTAGGTTTTTAGAGAGTAAACCTAGTGATCCTGAAAGTGGTCCAAATTGGTTGTTTTACTTGGAACCCTTATCTAGGACTTTAAATTATATGCCTGAAACTAATCCAAACATTGTGAAGGTAACTTCAAATGTTGTGGAAGAACAAGCTGTTGATGTTTCAGGTACACAGGTTCATGAAAAGGTTGGATCACAGGCAGAAAAGCCATCTCCTATACAAGAATATGCTACAATCCCCATATGGACATATGCTTTTGTTGCTGCTGCTACTGCTGGAAAAGATAATGGTGGTCCCCAAGTACCACCAGATAACAACATGCATGGTCCTTCAGGCACTGACAAAGGCAAATCTAGCGCTGACAAGACCAATTCAGACGTTGATGGCTCAGACGTTGACAACAACAGTTCAAGCGTTGTTAGCCCCTCCGCTGACAACCAAGGTTCAGGTGTTGACAACACTTCTGCACATCTTTTCTCTTCCACTTTTGAACAAGGTGAACCTTTCAATTTATATGAAGAGGTTCATCCTCATGTTGATGAAAGAGAGTCTGATGAAGAAGATATTGGCAACTTGGAAAATGAGGTTGAAGACACCAGACTGTTTGAAGGAGGAGTTCTCACTTCTACCATGAAGAATCACCCCACTTCTCAAATTATTGGTGATATTATGACTCCTGTTAAGATGATGAGACTGCTTTTATACATGGTCTCATCGTCCAAATCGGGCTTAAAATCAATTAAATATCATCAAATATGCCAAATATATGCTCGTGTTTGTTACTTGTGTATTTTTAGGTACGGATATTGAGGAAATGGCAAAAGATCACAAGAATCAATCAAAAACGAACACGGGAAATGAAGCCGCACAATGAACCGAGCCCAAGTTTGGATTTTGCAAAATGACCCTTGAAGAATTGAAGATTGGCAAATTTAGTCCCTCATCTTTGAAGAACTTGTCACAATTGACCCTCCAAATATCAATTATACAAGTATGGTCCTTGATGTTTGAAGATATTACAAGAAAAGTCCCTGAAATTTGAAGTTTGTACAAGTTAAGCCCTTGGAAAAAGTTTTTAAAATCTTTTGTGCCAAAATTGACAACTTACCAAAAGTTGTCATGTGTAAAACAAGAGTTGATAGCCTTTATTTACAAAATGAAGAGAATAGAGAAGCTTGGGGACCTGATCTGCCAACTACCCAAACTTTCCCACCCACTCAGCTTATGACACCTCAGCCCTGCCCACCCATTAACCCATATACCTTACCCAAACCCGTCCACAAGCCCAACCCCGTTTTATTTAAATACCAGTCAAATGGTCAACATGACCTTTCCCACTAAACAAGGGATTTGAATTTCCCTAAAACCTTTTTAGATTAAACACTAAACCTGGTAAACCTTTTTAAACATAAACCCTAATTATGAATATCACTCAAATCAAAGGGTTATGTTTTGATTAAGTGCAGATTATTAATAAACCCTCACCTCACCCTAACCCACCTCCTAACCACCCCACCAACACACCCATGTGAGCAGTAGGGACCTCCCCTGCTGCGTCACTTTCACCCAAAACCCAATACCCCGACAAAATCAACGATTGTAACCAACTCCTTGATCCCAAAGCTTTATTGGACGTCTATGATCAATTATTCCAAGCTGGCATATCACATGGGCATTTTTGACCGATTTTGAAGACCAAAGCCAAGGGCATTTTTGAGATTCCATCAATTAGGGTTTTAGCTTATCATTTTTTTATTCAGAACCTAGAATCTTCTTGTAGCCAGTATATAAGGCACCTTAGGTTTCATTTTTCAAGTTGTTCCAGATTTTCCTTTAATATTTTTGTAATTCCTTTTTTATTTAATGCAAAGTTGGTGTTTGTTTAAAATACAAGTATAATTCCTTTTGATTATTAAAAAGTTGGTATTAAGTTTTTAAGGAAAATCTGAGTTCCAAATTTAATTGGTGAAATAAATTTTGTTTTTCAAAATTGTTTCAAGGTTTTCTGAATTTAAAGATTTCTTGGTGAAACTTGTTTCAGAAATTGTTGTTTTGGATTCATTAGGAGTTATTTGGTGTTAGAGTTGAGAGAAAAACGTATTAAAAGTTTGTGGAAAAAGTTTTTAAGGAAGAAAAAAGTAAAATAGAATATACATATATTTTGCTTGTTCTTTTAATTTTCTTCTTAGCAGGTTTAAGTTTGGTGATTTGTTTTGATCTTAGTTTCTGCATACACCCGAGTGTATTGGAGAAGGCTAAACCAGCCTTAGTTGGTCTTGGATGTGAGACCAACAAGGTATATCCTTGTTTCAATTTTGCTATTTAAAAAGTTGAAGTTCTTGTGATTTTGTATGCTAAGTGTTAGAATGTGTGTTAATCTGGTTTGGTTTGTGCTATCTAAGTGTTGTATGCATGTTAGATGATTAGTGAAGCAGTTTTGAGTATGTTTGATTTGATTTGGTTTGTTAAAAAGTGAAAAACAAAATTTAAAGGGTTGTTTGGATACGGGTTTAAGCAAGGTTAAAAACCTTTGATTGTGTTTAAAAACGTGTTAGATAGGTTCAATAGGGTAGTGTAGGATTGCAACTAGTTTAGTTACAAGTTTGGAAAGAATTTGAAGCATGTTGAGTGTCTAAAAAGTGAAAAAGAAGTTTAAAAATCGGTTTAGTCATTTTCTGCTTAAGTTTTGGTAAGATTGTGCATCACATATTGAAATCTGCTAGAAGTTAGGCTGTTATAGGGTTTGATTTGTTTGTATGAGAGTTTGTTGAGCTTGTATGCAAAATCCTAGCCTTGGAAACTCATCATAGTGCAAGCTGTTAAGCAAGAACACCACCAGACCTTGAAATAGACATCAGCAACTTGGTTTTGTTTTGATTGTGCAATTTTTGTGCTAAAGGTGTTTGTTTTCTGCTTGATTGTGACTCCCTACACTCCAAAGAGTGTAGGGGTGACATGATTGTTCAAAAAACACCACCAAAAAGCTCACAGCCAAGCTCCTCTTGGCTAAACTCACTTGTGAAGAAAACAAGATAAATCTGCTTGTGTAGAAAAGAAGATACTGGCCACATTTTTTTATTTAATCTTGATTAAATTTGGCTAAAAAAGGGTATTGGACTTGTGTTGTAAGCATAACAGTGTTAACAAGTTTGGGTTTGAAGTTTAAAAAAGAAAAAAAAATATAAAGAACAAAAAGGGGGGTTGCTCAGCCTCGAACCCCCGTCTCCACACTCACACACATCACACATTACCATTGCGCCCTAGGGTCTTTGACTGCTAGGGTTTGCATTGGAAATTTACTTAAGGGTGTTTTGAGTTTGGCTTATTAAAACAAGTCGTGACCATTTTCAGCTTATTTAAGCTTATTTGTTTAGCTTTTTGGTAGCTAGTATTTTTCCTAGGATAGTATTAGTATTTTAGATTTTTCTGTTTAAAAGTTTTATTTTTCCCATTATTTAATTAATTATTAGGATTATTTTTAGATTAAAATTTAGAAAGTCATTTAAAAATAGTAAACAGTAATTAAAAAAATCCAAAAAAATAGTTTTTAGGTTTTAATTTGTATTTTTGAGGTTTACATTCAAAAAAGTTTTCAAAAACTTTAATTTTTAATTTTATTTGATTTTAGGTTTTTTATTAAACTTTAAAAATTAATATAAAATTAATTAAAAGGTTTTAGGAACTTTCATTTGCATTTTCTTCTTAGTTAGAATATTTAGGATTTTTGAGAATTTTTTAGATTTTATTTTTGAACTTTTTATTTTTTTCAATATTTTAATATTATTTTATTCATAAAAATTCAAAGTTTTATTTTTAACTTTTTTTCATTTTTCCTAGATTCTAGACATTAAATTAGGAACTTTTTCACTTTCCAAATATTTTTTAGGCTTTTCAATTAATTTTTAGAATTAATTTAAGATTTAATAGATTTTAATAGTTTTTAGGAGTTTAAAAATAGTTTAATTTGGTTTTAAAATTTTTAAAAATAGTTTTTAGCTTAATTAAGTCATTTTTGAGGTTTACAAACTTGAAAACCTTGTTTGGGGCTTTTTAATATTTAAAAGTGATTTTTAGGGCTTTAATTAGCATTAAAAAGTCATTATTAAATTAATTAAAAGGCTTTAGCAAGTTTGGATTTTTTTTAAACTCTTAGAATTTTATTGTGGATTTTTAGTAATTTTTAGGAATTTTTAGGTTAAAATTTAAATTTTGTACTTTTTACGTTTCTACGTCTTAACTTTCTAGTAGTGTTTTCGCCTATTTTTCTATTGTTTCGTCTTCGTCATTTTCTCTTCTCCTTTCTTCTTGTTAATAATCAAAAACATTAATCAATCAATCATTACACAACACACGTGCCTCCTCGAGAACGAACTCACTTTTAGGGTCATTCACACACGGTTTTCCTAAATCGTCGTGCACGCTTGCCCTATTTACGTTCTTTTTCCTAAAAGACGTATCAAAACGATTATCATTTTGGCGCCGCTGCCGGGGAGGCGTGTTGTGTTTTGATTGAACCATTGTTGTTTTTTATATTAGCCATAAAAGTATTTGTATTAATAGCACTCTATTAATACGTATTATCGTTTTTCGGTTTTTGTGTGAATATTATTACTATATTGTATACGTAGAACAATAAAATCACAAGTACTCCAAATACGTGAGCAATCACAACCTTGATTCGGGATTTCATCACTCGATCATTGTATTCGAATCTCAAACCAAAGAAAAAGGCAAAAATAGATAAATACTTTCGTGAAGCTTGATTTTGATAATACAAACTATAAGGTGGGTATAAGGCGGTTGTATTTCACGACCTAAAGGAAAAAGGCTCTTA
Source organism: Glebionis coronaria (assembly GCA_025667525.1). Taxonomy (NCBI): domain Eukaryota; kingdom Viridiplantae; phylum Streptophyta; class Magnoliopsida; order Asterales; family Asteraceae; genus Glebionis; species Glebionis coronaria. The sequence continues at coordinate 139,076,533 of CM046880.1, forward strand.
AGTGCTTCGCGCCGCCTCGTTTCCTCCGCTTGCTTGTGCGTATTTGATTTTGAGAGTGAATCGAGGGTTTTGCCGCCCAAAGTATTATTACATATCATATATATTTTCTTGGTTTCTATTGATTAAACCCTCTTGAACGATTTGGTGTTCCACCATCGTTCTAAAGTCATCGAAGGCGTTCACTCCACGTGATCGTTTTCATTCCTTGAGGCCTTTTTAATCAAGAGATTTGATTGAGGAGGAGATTTGTGGACTTTTTGTCTACTTAATACATTCACCAATTTCCAAAAAGGTTAATACAATCAAAAACCACAAAAAAATTGAAAAACACAAAATACCAAAAAGAATCTTCTTTGCTCGTCTCCACGTTGTACGTGACGTTTATGCTCACTCGTAATCAAGCAAAACGTGCACGTAGACGAAAGAACAAAACTCCTACTAAAACTCATTCTAGTGAGGAGTCTCCAAGTGAGGAACCTATTGTAGAACAAGAAGCTATCATGGCTAATCGTACTATGATGGAGTTGCTTCAAGCACCCACCGAGGGTTTTGGAGAGGCCATTGTGATTCCCGCCATCCTTGCGGAGAACTTTGAGATCAAGACGGGTTTAATGTCTATGCTTCAAGCAAACAAGTTTCGCGGACACGAAAAAGACAACCCACATTATCACATTATTCAATTTAATCGTCTCACCGCGACAAGCAAGTTTAAGGATGTACCACACGATGCCATTAAGATGATGTTGTTTCCTTACTCGTTAGATGGACCCGCCAAGATATGGCTTGAGAAAGAACCGCCGAATTCGATTTTGACATGGGCCGATCTCGTGTCTAAATTTGTGAATCAATTTTTTCCACCATCTAAGACAACACATTTGAAAAACGAGATTTCACGTTTTACACAAAGACCAAATGAAAGTTTTTCAATGGCTTGGGAAAGGTTTAAAGAAATGTTACATGAATTTCCACACCATGATTTTTCCGAATTGCATCAAATTGACACTTTTTATAATGGGCTTAATGATCATGAACGAGATTATTTAAATGCCGCCGCGGGTGGTAATTTTTTGTGCAAAACGACCAATGAGGCTTTGAAAATCATAGAAAATAGGTCTAAGGTCTATAGCCCTCGTAACACACCGAGTGTTGCTAATTTGGGCTCGTCATCATCTCGTTCCATTAATGCCTTGCAAGATGAAGCAAATGAAGAAAACCGATTTTTCGATAGATTTGCTAACCTTATGTCCCATTGGAAGGCTCAAGAAGCTTCCAATTCCGCTTCGGTTAAAGCGGTTTCTAAAAGTTGTTTGTCGTGTGGGGGAGCTCATGATCTTTCCGAGTGCATTACCGCGGATGGTAACACTTCGAATGCTTTTGTAGCCACGGGAACTTATAACCAAATCGGTCAAGGTTCTCGTTCAAATCAAGCTCCACCAAATCAAAATGCTAATAATTATCGCAACAACAACCAAGGTGGAAATTACCAAGGAAATCAAAGGAATTATAACAAAGGTAATTACCAAAGTGGAAATGGGCAAATTTCAAACCAAAACCAAAACCGTGATTTTCAAAACAATGCCCAAGGTTTTCAAAATGATCACACCAAAAATCTTCAAGGAGAGTTTTTGAATTATGCTAAGGCTAATGATGCTAAGTTTGATAATATGCAACGTGAGATGGTTAGCTTAAGATCCGAGTTGAAAAACGAGCTTAAAAACGAACTTGCTAATGAACTTAAAACTCATGCTAATAAAATGGAAGGAAATGTCACAAGACTCCAACAAAATCAACAAAAAATGGAGCAAGGACAGCATGAGATTAAGCAAGAATTGTTAAAAGCGGATGCTAGGCAATCTAAGTTTGAAGACCGTATGGCTAAAATGTTTGAAGCTATCATGTGTAAGCCCTCTTCTTCGGGTGGTCTTCCTAGTGATACCATCGTAATCCCGAAGGGAGAATTGAAGGTTATTACTACTCGTAGTGGTAAAACTTTCAAAGAACCCATTTCTCGTCCAAGTACTTCTATGGAGAAGGAAAAAGAGAAAGAACCCGAGGTTGTGGTTGAAAAGGAGCACATCTCAAGCCCACGTAGTACCGCTCAAACCACACCTACGGTTGAACCTACACCAATCATGGAACCCGAGATTCCAAGGCCGATGCCTATGCCTAATTTGCCCCAACCCACACCACCTTTACCCTACCCATCAAGACGAGACAAGGAAAAGGCACAAGAACGAAATAATTATCAATTTGAACTCTTTATGAAAATGTTTCGTGACTTGCATTTTAATATAAGTTTTGCCGACGCCTTAGTCATGATGCCTCGATTCGCCGCGAACTTCAAAAGTATGTTGAATAACAAAGAAAAATTGCAAAAATCGTCTAGTTGTTCTTCGGTTTTTCTAAGCCGCATACCTCAAAAAGTCGGTGATCCTGGAAAGTTTTTAATCCCATGAGCTATCCAAGACATGGAAGAATGCTACGCCTTGGCCGATCTTGGTGCTAGTATTAATTTGATGCCTCTTGAGATTTTTAAATCGCTCAATCTTCCAAATCTCACTCCTTCAAGAATGTCAATCGAAATGGCCGATCATTCTACGATTCTAGCTTGTGGAGTTGCCGAGGACGTCTTTGTGAAAGTTGGAAAGTTCTACTACCCTGTAGACTTTATTATTGTTGATATTCCTATCGATCCTAAAGTTCCGTTAATTTTAGGTCGATCTTTTTTGGATACCTCGAGAGCACTTATCGATGTGCATGCAAGAAAAATCACTCTTCGTTTCAATGAGGAAGAACTCGTCATTAATGCAACCCAAAACTCCACTCTTTCTCATGTGTATTCTATCACATTTTTGTACAATGTCAATCCCATCAAAAGCATTTGCAAAAGAATTTCCAATAGAGTTTTAGGAGTTGTTGAGAAAAATGAAGTTCCGTCCCCTCCGCCGGTGGAGGTTAAGAGTGTTAAGCCTATGATTCCAATCTCGAGTGAATCTTCGGATGATGAATACGTTGATCCCGATGGGGAGGTTTTCTTTGTTGACAAAAGATTTGAAAACTTGCCACCACCTAAGCCAAAAAGATTTCAAAATGTGAGAATTTTTAGTGTGACTAACATAGCTTTAGATACACCAAATATTTTTGACATAATTAAATCGGGTTTTCACAAGGAGAATATAAAAGATGAAAAAGGAAAAGATTTTGAATTTAATTTAAAAGATTTTTCTACAATTCTAACTCCGTCATCACCGCGTGTATTGAGTACTACAAGCTCGTCTTCTCCTTTTGACGATGCTTTGTGTGGACTTAGTGTGGGGGAAGCCCCTTATGTTCCCTCCCCTTTCTCCACCGAGGATGAGATATTTGATCCTGGAATTGCTTATATAGGGAAATCTCGGTCTTCCACCGATGCAATAAATGGAAAATCTTTTCATTTGATTGGTGCGAGTCTACCTCGAGTAGCTCAATGTTATGACTTACCCATTGTCCCACCCTTCTATTTCTTCTCTCCTATTTTCTTCTATCCCATTGGGGTTTGTGTTGAAGAAGCGTTGTTTCGTCTTTCATCCGAAAACGAGGACGCTATCTTTGACCCCGGTATACGTTTATCGGGTTTTTAAAGTACTCCACGTGCTTTTGGGCCTTGTTTATCATATAAGCCCCACCAAAAATTGACCACACCATGATTATCCCTAAATGATCACATTTATGGGGATTCGAGTCGAGCTTTTGACTCGGTTATCAAAAACAAGGTGCCTCGTGGGGGAGACCCATGCTTATCCATGTATATATTATTGCTTTCTAATTAGCTAATGTGAGGGGATTTGTGCCCTTCCAACCTTTGTTCCGTGGTTGTTTGTGCATTGTGGTTTTTAGATCATGATGTTCACGATTGGAGCCTCTCGTGTTCGTTTCATGGGAGCACTCGATCGTTTGTTTTGGAGGCCTTTCCCAATATCCATATGATATATCCTTTTATGTTCTAACCTTAGGTTTTTAGCACACTTCATAAATGGATATTAAATTAATGGTTGCACCCTTTCCATGCTAGATTAGGCATTCGACTACGTCTCTAGTATGGGGTGTTTGTACCCCTAGACTCGAAACATTGAGGACAATGTTTAACTTTAGTATGGGGGGGGGGGGGTGAATAGATACTTGCCTTGCCAAACCTTCACGCTTTCCAAAGTTCATCGTTTTGTTGCAAAATAAGGCTAAAAATGGCCAAATTTTAAATTTTTCTCATGTTTTATAAGTGTTTGAAGACACGAATGTAGATTTTCCGATGGCGAGAATAAGAGTAATTTTTGACTCGACCGTGCGTGTTGAGCACTTAGCTTTGATTCCTTAACTACACATTAGGCTAAGTCTCTTAAATGAGGACGAGAAATGATAGAGTTAATTATAAGTTACTATGCTAAACGTAGAGTACTCGTATTCTTTCAAAAACTCATGTGTTCTCGTTGTTTGCTTATTCTCCCTTCGCATGTAAATATTTTTTGCTTAATAAATATTGATTTAGCGGTTTAATTTTGATTGTTGGGTTTCTAGTCTTTTCTAGTAGCTTCCGTGTAATTAAATTGGGAAGACATTAAGGTATCGCCAGCGTCACGGTTTTGAAGTATTGGCACCCCAATAATCGAAAGCTTCACCCAATAATAAGATTTCAAGTGCTCACCAAAATCTAGCAAACAATTTGAAGCCCCACAAGGCATAAAATCTATGCAAAATTGAAAGTGAATCAAGCCTTAATCTTCGAAGCTTTAAAGATCCAAAATTCGCTTTAGCGTGAGGATATACGTCTTTGGCTAATAAAACCACCGATGAGGCGGATAATAAAAGGCAAGGCAAGACCGAAGTCATAATAAAAGCTTCATGGCGAAGTTGAATAAAAGATGGAGGTAAACCAAAGATAATAAGGTCCTTCCGTTAGGGGGCATATAAAAATCTTGGTAATAAGTCTCATGTTCAAAACCGTTATAAAACCGTGTTTATCGATTCTTCTTGTCAACTTAATTTTTTAACATCGTTGTCTATTAGGAGGGGTTATTGATTTGATGGTCTTAGTTACACCGTTAGGACTCTATTTTTAGACCTAAATCTCTATTATCGCATAAGTCAATGATGTATCCTCGTGATCATTAAAGACATAATAAAATATAAGAGATACAACTTAGGAATAATGGGAGAATAAGTACGTGATTAGGGCATATGAGTAGTGTTAGCATTACTAACTTATAATGACAATGATCTCGTTGCACGCTTGGCATGGAATTAAGGTGAAAATCGAGGACGATGAAATTATTTCTAACGAAGCATTCACGTGTTCTTATTCTATGAACCTAAACGTCCCATTTTGCGATGAAAATCATACATTATGTCTAAAACGCAAGTAGTAGTAATTGTAGTAGTAGTAGCTAGTTTATCATTTCAATAAAGTGAATAAAATTAAATTTTGGAGATGTTTTGATACTTTATTCTAGCATTGCGTGAGGGCACGACAATGGTTTAGTATGGGGAGTGATGAGACTGCTTTTATACATGGTCTCATCGTCCAAATCGGGCTTAAAATCAATTAAATATCATCAAATATGCCAAATATATGCTCGTGTTTGTTACTTGTGTATTTTTAGGTACGGATATTGAGGAAATGGCAAAAGATCACAAGAATCAATCAAAAACGAACACGGGAAACGAAGCCGCACAATGAACCGGGCCTAAGTTTGGATTTTGCAAAATGACCCTTGAAGAATTGAAGATTGGCAAATTTAGTCCCTCATCTTTGAAGAACTTGTCACAATTGACCCTCCAAATATCAATTGTACAAGTATGGTCCTTGATGTTTGAAGATATTACAAGAAAAGTCCCTGAAATTTGAAGTTTGTACAAGTTAAGCCCTTGGAAAAAGTTTTTAAAATCTTTTGTGCCAAAATTGACAACTTACCAAAAGTTGTCATGTGTAAAACAAGAGTTGATAGCCTTTATTTACAAAATGAAGAGAATAGAGAAGCTTGGGGACCTGATCTGCCAACTACCCAAACTTTCCCACCCACTCAGCTTGTGACACCTCAGCCCTGCCCACCCATTAACCCATATACCTTACCCAAACCCGTCCACAAGGCCAACCCCTTTTTATTTAAATACCAGTCAAATGGTCAACATGACCTTTCCCACTAAACAAGGGATTTGAATTTCCCTAAAACCTTTTTAGATTAAACACTAAACCTGGTAAACCTTTTTAAACATAAACCCTAATTATGAATATCACTCAAATCAAAGGGTTATGTTTTGATTAAGTGCAGATTATTAATTAACCCTCACCTCACCCTAACCCACCTCCTAACCACCCCACCAACACACCCATGTGAGCAGTAGGGACCTCCCCTGCTGCATCACTTTCACCCAAAACCCAATACCCCGACAAAATCAACGATTGTAACCAACTCCTTGCTCCCAAAGCTTTATTGGACGTCTATGATCAATTATTCCAAGCTGGCATATCACATGGGCATTTTTGACCGATTTTGAAGACCAAAGCCAAGGGCATTTTTGAGATTCCATCAATTAGGGTTTTAGCTTATCATTTTTTTATTCAGAACCTAGAATCTTCTTGTAGCCAGTATATAAGGCACCTTAGGTTTCATTTTTCAAGTTGTTCCAGATTTTCCTTTAATATTTTTGTAATTCCTTTTTTATTTAATGCAAAGTTGGTGTTTGTTTAAAATACAAGTATAATTACTTTTGATTATTAAAAAGTTGGTATTAAGTTTTTAAGGAAAATCTGAGTTCCAAATTTAATTGGTGAAATAAATTTTGTTTTTCAAAATTGTTTCAAGGTTTTCTGAATTTAAAGATTTCTTGGTGAAACTTGTTTCAGAAATTGTTGTTTTGGATTCATTAGGAGTTATTTGGTGTTAGAGTTGAGAGAAAAACGTATTAAAAGTTTGTGGAAAAAGTTTTTAAGGAAGAAAAAAGTAAAACAGAATATACATATATTTTGCTTGTTCTTTTAATTTTCTTCTTAGCAGGTTTAAGTTTGGTGATTTGTTTTGATCTTAGTTTCTGCATACACCCGAGTGTATTGGAGAAGGCTAAACCAGCCTTAGTTGGTCTTGGATGTGAGACCAACAAGGTATTTCCTTGTTTCAATTTTCCTAGTTAAAAAGTTGAAGTTCTTGTGATTTTGTATGCTAAGTGTTAGAAAGTGTGTTAATCTGGTTTGGTTTATGCTATCTAAGTGTTGTATGCATGTTAGATGATTAGTGAACCAGTTTTGAGTATGTTTGATTTGATTTGGTTTGTTAAAAAGTGAAAAACAAAATTTAAAGGGTTGTTTGAATACGGGTTTAAGCAAGGTTAAAAACCTTTGATTGTGTTTAAAAACGTGTTAGATAGGTTCAATAGGGTAGTGTAGGATTGCAACTAGTTTAGTTACAAGTTTGGAAAGAATTTGAAGCATGTTGAGTGTCTAAAAAGTGAAAAAGAAGTTTAAAAATCGGTTTAGTCATTTTCTGCTTAAGTTTTGGTAAGATTGTGCATCACATCTTGAAATCTGCTACAAGTTAGGCTGTTATAGGGTTTGATTTGTTTGTATGAGAGTTTGTTGAGCTTGTATGCAAAATCCTAGCCTTGGAAACTCATCATAGTGCAAGCTGTTAAGCAAGAACACCACCAGACCTTGAAATAGACATCAGCAACTTGGTTTTGTTTTGATTGTGCAATTTTTGTGCTAAAGGTGTTTGTTTTCTGCTTGATTGTGACTCCCTACACTCCAAAGAGTGTAGGGGTGCCCTGATTGTTCCAAAAACACCACCAAAAAGCTCACAGCCAAGCTCCTCTTGGCTAAACTCACTTGTGAAGAAAACAAGATAAATCTGCTTGTGTAGAAAAGAAGATACTGGCCACGTTTTTTTATTTAATCTTGATTAAATTTGGCTAAAAAAGGGTATTGGACTTGTGTTGTAAGCATAACAGTGTTAACAAGTTTGGGTTTGAAGTTTAAAAAAGAAAAAAAAAATATAAAGAACAAAAAGGGGGGTTGCTCAGCCTCGAACCCCCGTCTCCACACTCACACACATCACACATTACCATTTCGCCCTAGGGTCTTTGACTGCTAGGGTTTGCATTGGAAATTTACTTAAGGGTGTTTTGAGTTTGGCTTATTAAAACAAGCCGTGACCATTTTCAGCTTATTTAAGCTTATTTGTTTAGCTTTTTGGTAGCTAGTATTTTTCCTAGGATAGTATTAGTATTTTAGATTTTTCTATTTAAAAGTTTTATTTTTCCCATTATTTAATTAATTATTAGGATTATTTTTAGATTAAAATTTAGAAAGTCATTTAAAAATAGTAAACAGTAATTAAAAAAATCCAAAAAATAGTTTTTAGGTTTTAATTTGTATTTTTGAGGTTACATTCAAAAAAGTTTTCAAAAACTTTAATTTTTAATTTTATTTGATTTTAGGTTTTTTATTAAAGTTTAAAAATTAATATAAAATTAATTAAGAGGTTTTAGGAACTTTCATTTGCATTTTCTTCTTAGTTAGAATATTTAGGATGTTTGAGAATTTTTTAGAATTTATTTTTGAACTTTTTATTTTTTTCAATATTTTAATATTATTTTATTCATAAAAATTCAAAGTTTTATTTTTAACTTTTTTTCATTTTTCCTAGATTCTAGACATTAAATTAGGAACTTTTTCACTTTCCAAATAGTTTTTAGGCTTTTCAATTAATTTTTAGAATTAATTTAAGATTTAATAGATTTTAATAGTTTTTAGGAGTTTAAAAATAGTTTAATTTGGTTTTAAAATTTTTAAAAATAGTTTTTAGCTTAATTAGGTCATTTTTGAGGTTTACAAACTTGAAAACCTTGTTTGGGGCTTTTTAATATTTAAAAGTGACTTTTTAGGGCTTTAATTAGCATTAAAAAGTCATTATTAAATTAATTAAAAGGCTTTAGCAAGTTTGGATTTTTTGTAAACTCTTAGAATTTTATTGTAGATTTTTAGTAATTTTTAGGAATTTTTAGGTTAAAATTTTAAATTTTGTACTTTTTACGTTTCTACGTCTTAACTTTCTAGTAGTGTTTTCGCCTATTTTTCTATTTTTTCGTCTTCGTCATTTTCTCTTCTCCTTTCTTCTTGTTAATAATCAAAAACATTAATCAATCAATCATTACACAACACACGTGCCTCCTCGAGAACGAACTCACTTTTAGGGTCATTCACACACGGTTTTCCTAAATCGTCGTGCACGCTTGCCCTATTTACGTTCTTTTTCCTAAAAGATGTATCAAAACGATTATCATTTTGGCGCCGCTGCCGGGGAGGCGTGTTGTGTTTTGATTGAACCATTGTTGTTTTTTATATTAGCCATAAAAGTATTTGTATTAATAGCACTCTATTAATACGTATTATCGTTTTTTCGGTTTTTGTGTGAATATTATTACTATATTGTATACGTAGAACAATAAAATCACAAGTACTCCAAATACGTGAGCAATCACAACCTTGATTCGGGATTTCATCACTCGATCATTGTATTCGAATCTCAAACCAAAGAAAAAGGCAAAAATAGATAAATACTTTCGTGAAGCTTGATTTTGATAATACAAACTATAAGGTGGGTATAAGGCGGTTGTATTTCACGACCTAAAGGAAAAAGGCTCTTAAGTGCTTCGCGCAGCCTCGTTTCCTCCGCTTGCTTGTGCGTATTTGATTTTGACAGTGAATCGAGGGTTTTGCCGCCCAAAGTATTATTACATATCATATATATTTTCTTGGTTTCTATTGATTAAACCCTCTTGAACGATTTGGTGTTCCACCATCGTTCTAAAGTCATCGAAGGCGTTCACTCCACGTGATCGTTTTCGTTCCTTGAGGCCTTTTTAATCAAGAGATTTGATTGAGGAGGAGATTTGTGGACTTTTTGTCTACTTAATACATTCACCAATTTCCAAAAAGGTTAATACAATCAAAAACCACAAAAAAATTGAAAAACACAAAATACCAAAAAGAATCTTCTTTGCTCGTCTCCACGTTGTACGTGACGTTTATGCTCACTCGTAATCAAGCAAAACGTGCACGTAGACGAAAGAACAAAACTCCTACTAAAACTCATTCTAGTGAGGAGTCTCCAAGTGAGGAACCTATTGTAGAACAAGAAGCTATCATGGCTAATCGTACTATGATGGAGTTGCTTCAAGCACCCACCGAGGGTTTTGGAGAGGCCATTGTGATTCCCGCCATCCTTGCGGAGAACTTTGAAATCAAGACGGGTTTAATGTCTATGCTTCAAGCAAACAAGTTTCGCGGACACGAAAAAGACAACCCACATTATCACATTAGGCAATTTAATCGTCTCACCGCGACAAGCAAGTTTAAGGATGTACCACACGATGCCATTAAGATGATGTTGTTTCCTTACTCGTTAGATGGACCCGCCAAGATATGGCTTGAGAAAGAACAGCCGAATTCGATTTTGACATGGGCCGATCTCGTGTCTAAATTTGTGAATCAATTTTTTCCACCATCTAAGACAACACATTTGAAAAACGAGATTTCACGTTTTACACAAAGACCAAATGAAAGTTTTTCAATGGCTTGGGAAAGGTTTAAAGAAATGTTACATGAATGTCCACACCATGATTTTTCCGAATTGCATCAAATTGACACTTTTTATAATGGGCTTAATGATCATGAACGAGATTATTTAAATGCCGCCGCGGGTGGTAATTTTTTGTGCAAAACGACCAATGAGGCTATGAAAATCATAGAAAATAGGTCTAAGATCTATAGCCCTCGTAACACACCGAGTGTTGCCAATTTGGGCTCGTCATCATCTCGTTCCATTAATGCCTTACAAGATGAAGCAAATGAAGAAAACCGATTTTTCGATAGATTTGTTAACCTTATGTCCCATTGGAAGGCTCAAGAAGCTTCCAATTCCGCTTCGGTTAAAGCGGTTTCTAAAAGTTGTTTGTCGTGTGGGGGAGCTCATGATCTTTCCGAGTGCATTACTGCGGATGGTAACACTTTGAATGCTTTTGTAGCCACGGGAACTTATAACCAAATCGGTCAAGGTTCTCGTTCAAATCAAGCTCCACCAAATCAAAATGCTAATAATTATCGCAACAACAACCAAGGTGGAAATTACCAAGGAAATCAAAGGAATTATAACAAAGGTAATTACCAAAGTGGAAATGGGCAAATTTCAAACCAAAACCAAAACCGTGATTTTCAAAACAATGCCCAAGGTTTTCAAAATGATCACACCAAAAATCTTCAAGGAGAGTTTTTGAATTATGCTAAGGCTAATGATGCTAAGTTTGATAATATGCAACGTGAGATGGTTAGCTTAAGATCCGAGTTGAAAAACGAGCTTAAAAACGAACTTGCTAATGAACTTAAAACTCATGCTAATAAAATGGAAGGAAATGTCACAAGACTCCAACAAAATCAACAAAAAATGGAGCAAGGACAACATGAGATTAAGCAAGAATTGTTAAAAGCGGATGCTAGGCAATCTAAGTTTGAAGACCGTATGGCTAAAATGTTTGAAGCTATCATGTGTAAGCCCTCTTCTTCGGGTGGTCTTCCTAGTGATACCATCGTAAACCCGAAGGGAGAATTGAAGGTTATTACTACTCGTAGTGGTAAAACTTTCAAAGAACCCATTTCTCGTCCAAGTACTTCTATGGAGAAGGAAAAAGAGAAGGAACCCGAGGTTGTGGTTGAAAAGGAGCACATCTCAAGCCCACGAAGTACCGCTCAAACCACACCTACGGTTGAACCTACACCAATCATGGAACCCGAGATTCCAAGGCCGATGCCTATGCCTAATTTGCCCCAACCCACACCACCTTTACCCTACCCATCAAGACGAGACAAGGAAAAGGCACAAGAACGAAATATCAATTTGAACTCTTTATGAAAATGTTTCGTGACTTGCATTTTAATATAAGTTTTGCCGACGCCTTAGTCATGATGCCTCGATTCGCCGCGAACTTCAAAAGTATGTTGAATAACAAAGAAAAATTGCAAAAATCGTCTAGTTGTTCTTCGGTTTTTCTAAGCCGCATACCTCAAAAAGTCGGTGATCCTGGAAAGTTTTTAATCCCATGAGCCATCCAAGACATGGAAGAATGCTACGCCTTGGCCGATCTTGGTGCTAGTATTAATTTGATGCCTCTTGAGATTTTTAAATCGCTCAATCTTCCAAATCTCACTCCTTCAAGAATGTCAATCGAAATGGCCGATCATTCTACGATTCTAGCTTGTGGAGTTGCCGAGGACGTCTTTGTGAAAGTTGGAAAGTTCTACTACCCTGTAGACTTTATTGTTGTTGATATTCCTATCGATCCTAAAGTTCCGTTAATTTTAGGTCGATCTTTTTTGGATACCTCGAGAGCACTTATCGATGTGCATGCAAGAAAAATCACTCTTCGTTTCAATGAGGAAGAACTCGTCATTAATGCAACCAAAAACTCCACTCTTTCTCATGTGTATTCTATCACATCTTTGTACAATGTCAATCCCATCAAAAGCATTTGCAAAAGAATTTCCAATAGAGTTTTAGGAGTTGTTGAGAAAAATGAAGTTCCGTCCCCTCCGCCGGTGGAGGTTAAGAGTGTTAAGCCTATGATTCCAATCTCGAGTGAATCTTCGGATGATGAATAGGTTGATCCCGATGGGGAGGTTTTCTTTGTTGACAAAAGATTTGAAAACTTGCCACCACCTAAGCCAAAAAGATTTCAAAATGTGAGAATTTTTAGTGTGACTAACATTGCTTTAGATACACCAAATATTTTTGACATAATTAAATCGGGTTTTCACAAGGAGAATATAAAAGATGAAAAAGGAAAAGATTTTGAATTTAATTTAAAAGATTTTTCTACAATTCTAACTCCGTCATCACCGCGTGTATTGAGTACTACAAGCTCGTCTTCTCCTTTTGACGATGCTTTGTGTGGACTTAGTGTGGGGGAAGCCCCTTATGTTCCCTCCCCTTTCTCCACCGAGGACGAGATAATTGATCCTGGAATTGCTTATATAGGGAAATCTCGGTCTTCCACCGATGCAATAAATGGAAAATCTTTTCATTTGATTGGTGCGAGTCTACCTCGAGTAGCTCAATGTTATGACTTACCCATTGTCCCACCCTTCTATTTCTTCTCTCCTATTTTCTTCTATCCCATTGGGGTTTGTGTTGAAGAAGCGTTGTTTCGTCTTTCATCCGAAAACGAGGACGCTATCTTTGACCCCGGTATACGTTTATCGGGTTTTTAAAGTACTCCACGTGCTTTTGGGCCTTGTTTATCATATAAGCCCCACCAAAAATTGACCACACCATGATTATCCCTAAATGATCACATTTATGGGGATTCGAGTCGAGCTTTTGACTCGGTTATCAAAAACAAGGTGCCTCGTGGGGGAGACCCATGCTTATCCATGTATATATTATTGCTTTCTAATTAGTTAATGTGAGGGGATTTGTGCCCTTCCAACCTTTGTTCTGTGGTTGTTTGTGCATTGTGGTTTTTAGATCATGATGTTCACGATTGGAGCCTCTCGTGTTCGTTTCATGGGAGCACTCGATCGTTTGTTTTGGAGGCCTTTCCCAATATCCATATGATATATCCTTTTATGTTCTAACCTTAGGTTTTTAGCACACTTCATAAATGGCTATTAATTTAATGGTTGCACCCTTTCCATGCTAGATTATGCATTCGACTACGTCTCTAGTATGGGGGTGTTTGTACCCCTAGACTCGAAACATTGAGGACAATGTTTAACTTTAGTATGGGGGGGCGAATAGATACTTGCCTTGCCAAACCTTCACGCTTTCCAAAGTTCATCGTTTTGTTTATCGTTTTGTTGCAAAATAAGGCTAAAAATGGCCAAATTTTAAATTTTTCTCATGTTTTATAAGTGTTTGAAGACACGAATGTAGATTTTCCGATGGCGAGAATAAGAGTAATTTTTGACTCGACCGTGCGTGTTGAGCACTTAGCTTTGATTCCTTAACTACACATTAGGCTAAGTCTCTTAAATGAGGACGAGAAATGATAGAGTTAATTATAAGTTACTATGCTAAACATAGAGTACTCGTATTCTTTCAAAAACTCATGTGTTCTCGTTGTTTGCTTATTCTCCCTTCGCATGTAAATATTTTTTGCTTAATAAATATTGATTTAGCGGTTTAATTTTGATTGTTGGGTTTCTAGTCTTTTCTAGTAGCTTCCGTGTAATTAAATTGGGAAGACATTAAGGTATCGCCAGCGTCACGGTTTTGAAGTATTGGCACCCCAATAATCGAAAGCTTCACCCAATAATAAGATTTCAAGTGCTCACCAAAATCTAGCAAACAATTTGAAGCCCCACAAGGCCTAAAATCTATGCAAAATTGAAAGTGAATCAAGCCTTAATCTTCGAAGCTTTAAAGATCCAAAATTCGCTTTAGCGTGAGGATATACGTCTTTGGCTAATAAAACCACCGATGAGGCGGATAATAAAAGGCAAGGCAAGACCGAAGTCATAATAAAAGCTTCATGGCGAAGTTGAATAAAAGATGGAGGTAAACCAAAGATAATAAGGTCCTTCCGTTTGGGGGCGTATAAAAGTCTTGGTAATAAGTCTCATGTTCAAAACCGTTATAAAACCGTGTTTATCGATTCTTCTTGTCAACTTAATTTTTTAACATCGTTGTCTATTAGGAGGGGTTATTGATTTGATGGTCTTAGTTACACCGTTAGGACTCTATTTTTAGACCTAAATCTCTATTATCGCATAAGTCAACGATGTATCCTCGTGATCATTAAAGACATAATAAAATATAAGAGATACAACTTAGGAATAATGGGAGAATAAGTACGTGATTAGGGCATATGAGTAGTGTTAGCATTACTAACTTATAATGACAATGATCTCGTTGCACGCTTGGCATGGAATTAAGGTGAAAATCGAGGACGATGAAATTATTTCTAACGAAGCATTCACGTGTTCTTATTCTATGAACCTAAACGTCCCATTTTGCGATGAAAATCATACATTATGTCTAAAACGCAAGTAGTAGTAATTGTAGTAGTAGTAGCTAGTTTATCATTTCAATAAAGTGAATAAAATTAAATTTTGGAGATGTTTTGATACTTTATTCTAGCATTGCGTGAGGGCACGACAATGGTTTAGTATGGGGGAGTGATGAGACTGCTTTTATACATGGTCTCATCGTCCAAATCGGGCTTAAAATCAATTAAATATCATCAAATATGCCAAATATATGCTCGTGTTTGTTACTTGTGTATTTTTAGGTACGGATATTGAGGAAATGGCAAAAGATCACAAGAAACAATCAAAAACGAACATGGGAAACGAAGCCGCACAATGAACCGGGCCTAAGTTTGGATTTTGCAAAATGACCCTTGAAGAATTGAAGATTGGCAAATTTAGTCCCTCATCTTTGAAGAACTTGTCACAATTGACCCTCCAAATATCAATTGTACAAGTATGGTCCTTGATGTTTGAAGATATTACAAGAAAAGTCCCTGAAATTTGAAGTTTGTACAAGTTAAGCCCTTGGAAAAAGTTTTTAAAATCTTTTGTGCCAAAATTGACAACTTACCAAAAGTTGTCATGTGTAAAACAAGAGTTGATAGCCTTTATTTACAAAATGAAGAGAATAGAGAAGCTTGGGGACCTGATCTGCCAACTACCCAAACTTTCCCACCCACTCAGCTTGTGACACCTCAGCCCTGCCCACCCATTAACCCATATACCTTACCCAAACCCGTCCACAAGCCCAACCCCGTTTTATTTAAATACCAGTCAAATGGTCAACATGACCTTTCCCACTAAACAAGGGATTTGAATTTCCCT
This sequence comes from Glebionis coronaria, assembly GCA_025667525.1. Lineage (NCBI taxonomy): Eukaryota > Viridiplantae > Streptophyta > Magnoliopsida > Asterales > Asteraceae > Glebionis > Glebionis coronaria. The sequence continues at coordinate 139,092,407 of CM046880.1, forward strand.
AAAACCTTTTTAGATTAAACACTAAACCTGGTAAACCTTTTTAAACATAAACCCTAATTATGAATATAACTCAAATCAAAGGGTTATGTTTTGATTAAGTGCAGATTATTAATTAACCCTCACCTCACCCTAACCCACCTCCTAACCACCCCACCAACACACCCATGTGAGCAGTAGGGACCTCCCCTGCTGCGTCACTTTCACCCAAAACCCAATACCCCGACAAAATCAACGATTGTAACCAACTCCTTGCTCCCAAAGCTTTATTGGACGTCTATGATCAATTATTCCAAGCTGGCATATCACATGGGCATTTTTGACCGATTTTGAAGACCAAAGCCAAGGGCATTTTTGAGATTCCATCAATTAGGGTTTTAGCTTATCATTTTTTTATTTAGAACCTAGAATCTTCTTGTAGCCAGTATATAAGGCACCTTAGGTTTCATTTTTCAAGTTGTTCCAGATTTTCCTTTAATATTTTTGTAATTCCTTTTTTATTTAATGCAAAGTTGGTGTTTGTTTAAAATACAAGTATAATTACTTTTGATTATTAAAAAGTTGGTATTAAGTTTTTAAGGAAAATCTGAGTTCCAAATTTAATTGGTGAAATAAATTTTGTTTTTCAAAATTGTTTCAAGGTTTTCTGAATTTAAAGATTTCTTGGTGAAACTTGTTTCAGAAATTGTTGTTTTGGATTCATTAGGAGTTATTTGGTGTTAGAGTTGAGAGAAAAACGTATTAAAAGTTTGTGGAAAAAGTTTTTAAGGAAGAAAAAAGTAAAACAGAATATACATATATTTTGCTTGTTCTTTTAATTTTCTTCTTAGCAGGTTTAAGTTTGGTGATTTGTTTTGATCTTAGTTTCTGCATACACCCGAGTGTATTGGAGAAGGCTAAACCAGCCTTAGTTGGTCTTGGATGTGAGACCAACAAGGTATTTCCTTGTTTCAATTTTCCTAGTTAAAAAGTTGAAGTTCTTGTGATTTTGTATGCTAGGTGTTAGAAAGTGTGTTAATCTGGTTTGGTTTGTGCTATCTAAGTGTTGTATGCATGTTAGATGATTAGTGAACCAGTTTTGAGTATGTTTGATTTGATTTGGTTTGTTAAAAAGTGAAAAACAAAATTTAAAGGGTTGTTTGGATACGGGTTTAAGCAAGGTTAAAAACCTTTGATTGTGTTTAAAAACGTGTTAGATAGGTTCAATAGGGTAGTGTAGGATTGCAACTAGTTTAGTTACAAGTTTGGAAAGAATTTGAAGCATGTTGAGTGTCTAAAAAGTGAAAAAGAAGTTTAAAAATCGGTTTAGTCATTTTCTGCTTAAGTTTTGGTAAGATTGTGCATCACATCTTGAAATCTGCTAGAAGTTAGGCTGTTATAGGGTTTGATTTGTTTGTATGAGAGTTTGTTGAGCTTGTATGCAAAATCCTAGCCTTGGAAACTCATCATAGTGCAAGTTGTTAAGCAAGAACACCACCAGACCTAGAAATAGACATCAACAACTTGGTTTTGTTTTGATTGTGCAATTTTTGTGCTAAAGGTGTTTGTTTTCTGCTTGATTGTGACTCCCTACACTCCAAAGAGTGTAGGGGTGCCCTGATTGTTCCAAAAACACCACCAAAAAGCTCACAGCCAAGCTCCTCTTGGCTAAACTCACTTGTGAAGAAAACAAGATAAATCTGCTTGTGTAGAAAAGAAGATACTGGCCACGTTTTTTATTTAATCTTGATTAAATTTGGCTAAAAAAGGGTATTGGACTTGTGTTGTAAGCATAACAGTGTTAACAAGTTTGGGTTTGAAGTTTAAAAAAGAAAAAAAATATAAAGAACAAAAAGGGGGGTTGCTCAGCCTCGAACCCCCGTCTCCACACTCACACACATCACACATTACCATTGCGCCCTAGGGTCTTTGACTGCTAGGGTTTGCATTGGAAATTTACTTAAGGGTGTTTTGAGTTTGGCTTATTAAAACAAGCCGTGACCATTTTCAGCTTATTTAAGCTTATTTGTTTAGCTTTTTGGTAGCTAGTATTTTTCCTAGGATAGTATTAGTATTTTAGATTTTTCTGTTTAAAAGTTTTATTTTTCCCATTATTTAATTAATTATTAGGATTATTTTTAGATTAAAATTTAGAAAGTCATTTAAAAATAGTAAACAGTAATTAAAAAAATCCAAAAAAATAGTTTTTAGGTTTTAATTTGTATTTTTGAGGTTTACATTCAAAAAAGTTTTCAAAAACTTTAATTTTTAATTTTATTTGATTTTAGGTTTTTTATTAAACTTTAAAAATTAATATAAAATTAATTAAAAGGTTTTAGGAACTTTCATTTGCATTTTCTTCTTAGTTAGAATATTTAGGATTTTTGAGAATTTTTTAGAATTTATTTTTGAACTTTTTATTTTTTTCAATATTTTAATATTATTTTATTCATAAAAATTCAAAGTTTTATTTTTAACTTTTTTTTATTTTTCCTAGATTCTAGACATTAATTTAGGAACTTTTTCACTTTCCAAATATTTTTTAGGCTTTTCAATTAATTTTTAGAATTAATTTAAGATTTAATAGATTTTAATAGTTTTTAGGAGTTTAAAAATAGTTTAATTTGGTTTTAAAATTTTTAAAAATAGTTTTTAGCTTAATTAGGTCATTTTTGAGGTTTACAAACTTGAAAACCTTGTTTGGGGCTTTTTAATATTTAAAAGTGATTTTTAGGGCTTTAATTAGCATTAAAAAGTCATTATTAAATTAATTAAAAGGCTTTAGCAAGTTTGGATTTTTTGTAAACTCTTAGAATTTTATTGTGGATTTTTAGTAATTTTTAGGATTTTTTAGGTTAAAATTTTAAATTTTGTACTTTTTACGTTTCTACGTCTTAACTTTCTAGTAGTGTTTTCGCCTATTTTTCTATTTTTTCGTCTTCGTCATTTTCTCTTCTCCTTTCTTCTTGTTAATAATCAAAAACATTAATCAATCAATCATTACACAACACACGTGCCTCCGCGAGAACGAACTCACTTTTAGGGTCATTCACACACGGTTTTCCTAAATCGTCGTGCACGCTTGCCCTATTTACGTTCTTTTTCCTAAAAGACGTATTTCTACGATTATCATAAGACTAGAAGATCTCATCAAGGTCTTGGTGGGTTTATTGCCAATATTCACAAGAAGGTTGATACCCCTCTTGTGCAAGCATGTTTGTTTGCCTGTTTTCTGACACAACAGGAACCCAAGAAGATATTTGATGCTCTCAAAGAACCAAGTTGGGTGGAAGCAATGCAGGATAAGCTTCACCAATTTGCAATTCAGGATGTTTGGGAGCTGGTTGATTGTCCCAGATATGTCAGACCTATAGGGACAAGATGGGTTCTAAGAAACAAGAGAGATGAAAGAGGTATTGTGGTCAGAAACAAGGCAAGATTAGTGGCTCAGGGATATACACAAGAGGAGGGGATAGACTATGAGGAGGTCTTTGCACCAGTTGCAAGGATTGAAGCTATTAGGATCTTTTTAGCCTATGCATCTTGCATGGGCTTCACTGTCTATCAAATGGATGTCAAGAGTGCCTTCCTCTATGGAACAATTGTTGAGGGGGTATATGTGATGCAACCTCCTGGTTTTGAGGATCCAGAGAATCCAGACAAGGTGTATAGAGTCAAGAAGGCTATGTATGGACTTCATCAAGCCCCTAGAGCATGGTATGGTACTTTGTCTACTTATCTAGTCGACAATGGATTCAAGAGGGGCACCATAGATCAGAAACTATTTACAAAGAAGAAAGGTAAGGATGTGTTGCTTGTTCAGGTATATGTTGATGACATCATTTTTGGGTCTACTGATCCAAAGATGAGTGAGGATTTCTCCAAGCTGATGATAGACAAATTCAAGATCAGTGCTATGGGGGAGATGAATTTCTTTCTTGGTTTACAAGTTCAGCAGAAAGAAGATGGTAACTTCATCTCCCAGGATAAGTATGTGGCGGAGATCTTGAAGAAGTTTGGCTTTTCTCCACATGAAAAGAGGGCTACTACTCCTATGGAAAGAGAACACCCTTGGGGAAAGATTAGAGATGGGAAAGATGTTGATGTCAGGCACTATAGATCCATGATTGGATCATTGATGTATCTTACAGCCTCCAGACCTGACATCATGTTTGTTGTATGTGCTTGTGCACGCCATCAAGTGACTCCCAAAGAATGTCACCTTTATGCTGTGAAGAGGATCTTTAGGTACCTAAGACGTTATCCCAGTCTTGGTTTATGCTACCCAAAGGATTCACCATTGGAGCTGATTGCATATTAAGACAGTGACTATGGAGGTGATAAGTTTGATAGAAAATCCACAACTGGTGAATGTTAGTTTCTTGGGAGCAGGTTGATATTTTGGCAATGCAAGAAACAAACAGTGGTGGCTAATTCTACAACTGAAGCTGAGTATGTGGCTGCAGCTGCTTGTTGTGGACAAGTTTTGTGGATTCAGAACCAGCTGTTGGACTATGGGTATAATTTCATGCATACCAAGATATTTGTTGACAATAACAGCACTTTATGCATTATTAAGAATCCTGTACATCATTCTAAAACTAAACACATAGAAATTAGACACCATTTTATAAGAGATTGTTTTGAAAAAGGTTTAATATAGCCAGATAGGGTTGACACAGAAGAAAATGTGTCAGATTTACTAACTAAACCTTTTGATGCTGGGAGGTTTCAATACTTGGTAACAAGTATTGGAATGATCAATCTCACATAATATATGTTTTGGAGTCTTTTTGTAAAAGTATGTACAGGATAATGCATTGTTATTGGTCTTTTTGAGGATTTAGATTTTCCACTATATTTTTATAACACTGACAAAGGTTGCTTGAACGCTGATAAGTGTTTTTGTGACGTTGTCAGCAATATATTTGTCTAACGCTGACAAAGCTTCCCTCAACGCTGTTATGTGTTATCGGGGCGTTGTCAGCAACAATGTTAGTATTGTGGTTTTCAATCTAAATGTGCAGGTGGTGTTAGCAGTATACCATTGGATACAGAGTTGCTTATGGATCAATGGAGAAGCATTTGGGCATGTTTTTGTTTATGGATGATGGTTGGAATTTTTAATTCCTATCTTGACATAAATTTTTTATGTTCATGCATATTTTTAGCAACTTATGTATCATAGTTTAAGGGGAGGTTTTAGGAACCTTTAGGATGTTTGGGTATCCATATGATACTCTTATCACAATTCTAGATTGTGTCCACAGGTGAGTATGAGTTAGTTTTACTAAATCATGAGGCACTGTAGCATGCAAAGTTGATATACTATGCATGCTGCCAAGACATTTTTGGCATAGAATTGGTTGTGGTCTGTTGGGAGACTTGGGAATGATTTTGTCATGGGTTTTACGCGAAAGTCTTAACTCTCACGGGTTAAGAACAAGAACTTTTCGCAAGTTCCTATAATTGATCCTAGAGAGTTGTTTATAAAGGGAACTTTAAAATGCGATTTCTAAACTTGAAAAAGTCTAAGAATTTGCAAGATCCTATAGATGACTCGAAAACCCAAAACTTTGATTTAATAGGCTAAGCATCCACGAGTCTCATTCTTTGAGATTTTAAACTGTGGAGGACGAGAGATGATAGAGTCAATTATAAGTTTGGTATTCTTTCGTGAATTTATGTGAGTTAATTATGAGCCTATTCTCCCATCGCTTGTTAATAATTTATCTGCAATAAATAAGGTTGTACGATTTGAAAAGTTACTTAGCTTCTAGCCCAAGATCGTTTAAAAGTTGCTCGATAATAATTAGAGTTCATAGCCAAGGCATAACTTATTGAAGCGGGATGCGAAGATTGGCGAGTCCGAAAAGGCCCTAACACAGCATGAGGGCTACAGTTTGTTGCTAAAGATCCAAAAGTGATGTGAAGAATCATTTGTCGAAAATCAATATGAAGGATCAAGACACACGACGAAAAGCAAATACTCCCCTAAATATCATGGAGAAGTCTATCCGAAAAGACCCTAGCAAGGTATGAGGATAAATAGATCCAAGTCCTAAAAGGAGGCGGATCGTTGTATATCAAAATCCGAAATAAAGATTGAAGAAAAATGAAGAAGTCGTGGTCCAAATATGAAGAATCTCTCAAAAACTTCAAGTGAAGAAATTCCTATTATGAAGAGAAGACCATAATTTCAAGAACGTCTCTCAAAGATTTGAAGTATGAAGTCGCTGCCAAATATCGGTCCGAGAAAGGTCTCAAATCGCGAAGCGAGTTATGCCAAGATATGAACTTTATGAGGTCCCGAGAAGCAGTTTTAAAAGATTTTGTCCTTTAGCTAACTATTGATTAAATCGTCCACTTTATTTTAGGCCTAAATAACTATCGAAATAAGTCAAACAATGCATCCTCGTGATCATTCAAGATAAAAATAAAATATAAGAGATACACCTAGGAATAAGGGAGTCTAAGTAAATAATTGGCTCATATGAATTCGTGTTAGTTTGCTAACTTATAATAACAATGATCTCGTTTTTAAGCTTGGTATGGGGAACGTGAAACTTGAGGATGATAAACGTTCATGGCAGCCAAAACCCAATGTAAGTCTTTGATTTGTTTCTATCTTTTTATTTTCTTTAAATGTTTAGTATTTAATAAAGGGCCAAGGTGGGTTATTTATGATGGAAAATGTAAACCGTTCTTTAAAATTAATGCATTGCATGAGGGTATTGCAATGATCAAGTGTAGGGGATTTAATAAGTGTGAAAACACTTATCCTTTTACCACTTATTTCCAATAATAATAAGACCAAAACGTGTATTTTATGTCGTAAAAGTCGGAATTATGCGTGGTTTGTGTTTTTATTGTGTTTTAGGACCAAAAGATGAAAAAGGAAGAAAACACGGGCTTTTACGGGCTTTTATCGAAGAAAAACAAGAAAAGACGAAGTCAAGAGATCAAGAGTGCTTAAAGAACGGATGTCCAAGACCTATTCTGAAGATTCATCGAAGAAAAGGTCTAAAGACGGAAGTTTAATGGAGTCAAAGAACTCAAGTCTAAATTAAAGAAGAAAATTATTAAGACAAGTTCAAATCTCGAGACGACGTCGAGAAAAGACAAAGAATTTAATCGAGTCGAGAAGAAGAGAAAGAAGGAAGCACACCACACATGCACTTCCCACTTAGCCTATAAATACCCTCCTAATCACATTAGGAGGGTGGTTAGCGAGTTTTTCATTTTTTCATTTTTCTTTCTAGTTTTAGAGAGAAAGTTCTCAACTTTCTCTCACTAAGATATTTCTTTTCTCCATTTTTATCTTTCAAGTTTTAAGCAATTTTGTATTTGGATTTCATTTAATTACAAGTTTAAGTTAGTCCTCTTGTTCATTGATCTTCTTCTTCATTTCTTGATTTACTTTTGATATTGATCCGAAATTCACATTTCATACGGTTTGGGTGATTGGATGAGTTCGTGATTAAAAGGTTAATCTTTCTTGTTCTACATAAGCTCTTGAACGTATAAGCTATAAGCTCTTCATGCTTATTGGCTTATTCGATTGTTTTTGCTTATTTACTTTTAAGTTTTCCTAAAAGAATTATTGTTCTTAAATCCATTTTATGGAAGTTCGAATGTTTTAGATTTCAAAAGTTTTAGAATTTGTGCTTATTTACTCTTTTAGAAGTTTGAAAGTGCTTATTGGTTACTGTTTATTTTCTTGAGCTTATTTCCCTTTTGGACGCCTTTTCTATCTTAGGAGGGTTTTACTTGGCCCCGATCTTGCTACGATTGCATTAAGTGCGATCCAGTTGTTTTACCTTGGTACGATCCATTTGGGTTCGATTGTTTAGACTGCGATCTGTGTTTTTTTTTCCGGCACGATCCACGCCCACGATCACTCATTGCGATCTGGGGTGCGATCGAGTCTCACTTCCTTGTTTCGATCGCATTGAGTGCGATCTTTGTGTTACGATCCGGAACCACGATCAAAGACCACGATCACTCATTGTGATCGTGGTTGCGATCTGGTAGTACGATCGCCCCTCCCATCGCACTAGTGAGTACGATCTAATCTCTTTTGTTGAAATCGCATTGAGTGCGATTGGTGGGCACGATCCACATTACGATCATTGGTTGAAATGGAACATTGCGATCAGGTTGCGACGGATCATTACGATGGAGTTGTTGCGATGGAGTGCGATCACATTATGATCGGACTCATATTTTGATTTACTTTAAGTTTTCAAATTTAGCTTTTTCCCGCACTTTTACTTAGTTTATTTTAAACATGTTTTTAAGTTTTTGAATTTTTAAGTTTTAATTTCCAAGGTTGCAAGCTTTTATTTGTAGTTTAATTTTAAGACTTCTATTTTACTCAATGACAATTTTAATTACTTGCATTTAGTTTAAAAATTAGATAACCAAACCAAACCATTCTCTTGTTCACCAAAAGACAATTGAGTCGCACTTTAGACTGGAAATCAATTCACAGAGATCGGACGATAAATATTTTATACTTGGTGTGAAAACCCGTGTATTAGTCCTCAATGTTTCGAGTCTAAAGGTGGAGCACCCCCATACTAGAGACGAAGAATCGAATGCTTAGGATCTAGCATGGAAAGGGTGATCAACAATATATCTAAAGCGTTTTATTAAGTATGCTAAAAGATACTTGTTAGAACAATAAAGGATATGTCAATGGATTCGTGAAAAACTTCTTCAAGAAAATGATGGAGGCTTACGTAAACGAACACGAGAGTCTTCAATCGTAGATGATAATGATCTAGATAGCACAATCACAAACAACCACGAGACAACGAGTTGGAAGGGTACAAATCCCCTCTAATTAGTTATTAGTAAGCATAAAAGGATAAGCATGGGATCTCCCCCACGAGGCACCTCGTTTTTGATTACCAAGTCATGAGCTCGACTCGATCCCCTCCATGCTAATTATCATTGGGGAAGGTGACTTGGTCGAGGTCAACCATTGAAGGAATTTCCCCACCAAAGTAGTGCTTAAGCCTATGTCCATTCACCTTGAAGTTAGGACCATCATCTTGAGCTAGCTCGATGGTCCCATAAGGAAACACTTGTGTAACGGTGAAAGAACCCGACCAACGAGATTTCAATTTCCCGGAAAATATCTTAAGTCTAGAGTTAAAAAGTAACACTTGATCACCAACGTTAAAAACCCGGTTTTTTAATCTTTGCATCATGAAACTTTTTAGTCTTTTCTTTGAAAATCAATGAATTTTCATAAGCATTGTCTCTTAGTTCATCCAATTCATTCAATTGTATTTTCCAGTGATCTCCCGCGGTCTTTAAGTCAAAGTTTGCATGCTTAAGGGCCCAATATGCCTTGTGCTCCAATTCAGTGGGCAAATGACAATTCTTCCCATAGACTAACTTATAAGGAGTACAACCGATAGGTGTCTTATAAGCGGTCCTAAAGGCCCATAAAGTGTCATCGAGTTTGTTGGACCATGAAGCACGGTTTTCTCCGATCGACCTCTCTAAAATCCTCTTCAAAGCTCGGTTCGAAACCTCGACTTGCCCACTCGTTTGCGGGTGATAAGCCGTAGAAAGACGATGAGTAACTCCAAATTTCTTTAAGACTTTCTCGAATTGGTCATTACAAAAATGGGTTCCACGATCGCTTATAATAGCACGAGGGGTCCCGAACCGAGAGAATAGTTGCTTTAAAAACTTCACTACCACATGAGCATCATTAGTAGGTAAAGCCTTAGCTTCCACCCACTTAGAAAGGTAGTCACCGCGACGAGGATATACTTGTTACCATGAGACGATGGGAACGGCCCCATAAAGTCTATGCCCCAAATGTCGAAAATCACACACACTTGAATTATGTTTAGCGGAATTTCATCATGTTGAGACGATTTTCCTTGACGTTGGCACGAATCACACGACTTCACAAGTGCGTGTGCATTACGATAGATAGAAGGACAAAAGAAGCCGGCATCGAACACTTTCTTATCCGTGAGATTAGCACCGTGGTGACCACCCGTGGGTCCTTCGTGACAAGCTCTAAGGATATTAGAAGCTTCCGCACCAAAAACACAACGTCGAACGAGTTGATCCGCACAAACCCGAAAGAGATAAGGGTCGTCCCAAAAATAGAACTTGACGTCACGAAAGAATTTTTGCTTTTGTTGTGTCGTCATACCCTTGATTATGAAATTGCCCGCATGGTAATTTGCAATGTCGGCAAACCATGGGGTGGTGTCTTTAGAATTCACTACACCGAGAGTCTCGAGAGGAATTGTTTCGGTGATTTCCTTGTTCTCGAAAACATCTTTGTGAGGATCTTCTAGATGAGAGAGATGATCGGCCGCTAGATTCTCAGCTCCTTTTTTGTCAAGCACGGTGACATCAAATTATTGGAGGAGGACCATCCAACGAAGCAATCTCGGCTTAGCATCTTGCTTAGCTAAGAGATACTTGATAGCCGAATGGTCGTTATACACGATGCTTTTATTTAAGACGAGATAAGGTCAGAATTTCTCAAAAGCATAGACCACGGCAAGGAATTCCTTTTCCGTTGTGATGTACTTTAATTGAGCCTCGGTCATCGTCTTACTAGCTTAATGGATAGGAAGGAAATGCTTTTCATAGCGTTGCCCTAAGACGGCCCCTATAGCATAATCACTTGCATCGCACATGATTTCAATGGGTAATTCCCAATTAGGGGCAACAAGAATGGGAGCTTTGGTAAGTTTCCTTTTAAGAGTTTCGAAAGCTCTAACACAATCCTCATTGAAATTAAAAGGAGCATCCTTCTCGAGAAGGTGTGTCATAGGTCGAGAGATTTTCGAAAAGTCTTTGATGAAACGACGATAAAAGCCCGCGTGGCCTAGGAAACTCCTAACTCCCTTAACGGTTTTGGGATGAGGTAACTTGGCGATGACGTCTACCTTAGCTTTATCGACCTCAATCCCCGCTTTCGAGACCTTATGTCCTAAGACGATTCCTTGTTTACACATGAAATGACATTTTTCCCAATTAAGCACAAGATTGGTTTCTTCACAACATTTTAACATTTGCTCGAGATTAGATAAACACGACGTGAATGAATTGCCAAACACCGAAAAGTCATCCATAAACACTTCCATCGACTTCTCGGTCATATCGTGAAAAATTGCCATCATAAACCATTGAAACGTACCCGGTGCATTACAAAGTCCGAAAGGCATCCTACGATAAGCAAACATTCCATAAGTACACGTAAACGTAGTCTTCTCTTGATCACGAGGTTCGATAGGGATTTGAAAGTAACCGGAAAAACCATCTAAAAAGCAATAGAATGCATTTCCCTCTAGTCGCTCCAACATTTGATCCATGAAGGGCAAAGGAAAGTGGTCTTTACGAGTGGCGTCATTTAACTTTCGGTAGTCAATACACACCCTCCAACCGGTCACAACATGAGTGGGAATTAACTCGTTGTTTTCGTTGGGCACAACGGTCATTCCTCCCTTTTTAGGGACACAATGGATTGGGCTCACCCATGGGCTATCGGAGATAGGATAAATCATTCCCGCGTCAAGGAGTTTTAAAACTTCCTTTTTTATGACATCGTGAATTTTGGGGTTTACCCTTCTTTGACTTTGAATTGCGGGTTTGGAGTCCTTCTCCATTAAAATCTTGTGAGTAAAAATTTTTTGGTCAATACCCTTAATGTCGGAAATTTTCCATGCAATTGCCCCTTTATGAGATTTAAGAACTTTCAAGAGCTCGGTTTTTTCATCATTAGCAAGACCTCCTGCAATAATAACCGGCAACTTGTCATCACCTTCTAAGAATGCGTATTCAAGGTGAGAAGGAAGATCTTTCAAATCAAGGATAGGTGGTTCCTCGATTGAAGATTTTGGTTCAACACTCATAACTTCCATCGGCGGAAGAAATGGTGGAATAGAAGTATCATCACTAATCAACACCTCATCTTCATTGTCGATTTCATTTGAAGTGAAATTGCCTCCTTGGAATGTAGTGAGATTTGGTGCAGAATTAGGAAGAATCGGATCCAAAATTGTAGGATTGCCACTTGACGAGCTATCGGAAAAACCTAACACTTCTTGTGAAAACTCATCACAAACCACATTAACTAAGTCAATGTGATTGATGGTAGCGACTGCATAAACATGAGAAGGTTTTGAGTTTTGAGTAGTGTTTATAACAAGTTCCTCTTCGTTGAATCTCAAAGTGATAGTTCTTGCATGAACGTCGATAAGCGATCTCGAGGTGTCTAAAAATGGACGACCTAAAATTAGAGGAACTTGAGGATCCGCGGGGATGTCAAATACTATAAAATCAACGGGATAGTAGAACTTCCCCACTTTCACGAAAACATCTTCGGCTACTCCACATGCTAAAATCGTAGAATGATCGGCCATCTCGATAGACATGTTCGAAGGAATAAGAGCCGGAAGCAAAAGCGATTTCCAAATGGAAAATGGCATCAAATTAATGCTCGCACCAAGATCGGCCAAGGCGAGGCATTCTTTCATATCTTGTATGTCACAAGGAATGAGAAACTTTCCGGGGTCACCAACCTTTTCCGGTATGCGGTTAAGATAAACCGAAGAACAATTAGCAAGCTTTGAAAGCTTTTCCTTATCGCCCATCATACTTTTAAAATTGGAAGCGAAACGAGGCATATATAACAACGCGTTGGCTAAACTCACATCAAAATGCACTTGTTGAAACATTTTTATAAAAAGCTCGATTTGTTGTTTTTTACGTTCTTGCAATTTCTTTTTTTTCGTCTCGAAGGGTAAGGTAAGGGTGGTGTGGGTTGGACATTAGGCAACGGCCTTGGAATCTCGGGTTCCATGATTGGTATTGGTTCAACCGTAGGTGTGGTATGGCGGTACTTCGTGGGATTGTAATGTGCTCCTTTTCGACCACCACCTCGGGCTCTTTCTCGATTTCCTTCTCCGTAGAAGTACTTGGACGAGAGATTGGTTCCTTGAAAGTTTTACCACTACGAGTAGTAATAACCTTCATTTCTCCCTTCGGGTTTGCAATGGTATCACTAGGAAGACCACCCGAGGAAGAGGGTTTACACATGATTGCTTCAAACATTTTTGCCATTCGGTCCTCAAATTTAGATTGCCTTAAATCCGCTTTTAACAATTCTTGCTTAATATCATGTTGTCCTTGTTCCATCTTTTGTTGATTTTGTTGAAGACGTTGGACATTTCCTTCCATTTTATTTGCATGAGTTTTAAGTTCATTAGCAAGTTCGTTTTTAAGCTCGTTTTTCAACTCGGATCTTAAGCTAATCATCTCACGTTGCATGTTATCAAATTTAGCATCATTTGCTTTAGCATAATCCAAAAATTCTCCTTGAAGATTTTTAGTGTGAGCATTTTGAAAACCTTGTGTAGTGTTTTGAATATCACGGTTTTGGTTTTGATTAGTGATTGTCCATTTCCACTTTGATAATTCCCTTTGTTGTAGTTACGTGAATTGCCTTGATAATTACCACCTTGGTTGTTGTTTCGATAGTTATTAGCATTTTGATTTGGTGGAGCTTGATTTGGGCGGGAACCTTGGCCATTTTGGTTGTAAGTTCTCGTTGCTACGTAAGCACTCGAAGTGTTACCATCCGCGGTAATGCACTCGGAAAGATCATGAGCTCCACCACAAGACAAACAACTCTTAGCAACCGCTTTAACCGAAGCGGAATTCAAAGCCTCTTGAGCTTTCCAATGAGTCATAAGATTAGCAAATCTATCGAAAAACCGATTTTCCTCATTAGCTTCATCATGTAAGGCATTAATGCTACGAGACGATGACGACGATGACGAACCCAAACTGGCAACACTCGGTGTGTTACGAGGGTTATAAACCTTAGATCTATTTTTGATAATTTTTAAAGCTTCATTGGTCGTTTTGCACAAAAAAATTACCACCCGCGGCGGCATTCAAGTAATCTCGTTCATGATCATTAAGCCCATTATAAAAAGTATCAATTTGATGCAATTCCGAAAAATCATGGTGTGGACATTCATGTAACATTTCTTTAAAGCGTTCCCATTCCATTGAAAAACTTTCATTATTTCTTTGAACAAATCTTGAAATCTCATTTTTCAAATGTGTTGTTTTAGATGGTGGAAAAAATTTGTTCACAAACTTAGAAACGAGATCACCCCATGTCAAAATTAAATTTGGCGGTTCTTTCTCAAGCCAAATTTTAGCGGGTCCATCTAACGAGTATGGAAACAACATCATCTTAATGGCGTCATGTGGAACATCCTTAAACTTGCTAGTTGCGGTGAGACGATTAAAATTCCTAATGTGATAATGCGGGTTGTCTTTCTCATGACCTCTAAACTTATTAGCTTGCAACATCGACATTAAACCCGTCTTAATCTCGAAATTTTCCGCAAGGATAGCGGGAATCACAATGGCCTCTCCAAAACCCTCGGTGGGTGCTTGTAGCAACTCCATCATAGTACGATTAGCCATGACGACTTCTTGTTCTACAATAGGTTCAACAATTGGAGTTTGTTCTTCAATCAACGTCTCTTGATTTGCTTGCTTTTGAAGATGTTTACGAGCTCGTTTTGCTTGATTACGAGTGATCATAAACTTCACGAAGAATGGGAGGTGAGCAAAGAAGATTCTTTTTGGGTGTTTTGTGAATTTTCAATTTTTTGTGTTTTTGATTGTTTTTAATTTTTTTTTGGATTTTGGTGTATCTTCGTAGACAACAATCTACCAAATCTCTCCTCGAATCAAACTCTTGATTAAAGAAGCCTCAAAGGAATGAAAACGATCACGTGGAGTGAACGCCTTCGAATGACTTTAGAACTTTGGTGAGAACCAAATTGTTCAAGAGGGTTTAATCACAAAGAAAACCAAGCAAATATATTATACGTAATAATACTGTGGGCGGCAAAACCCTCGATTAGCCTTCAATCTCAAAATACTCACAAGCAAGCGGGGAAACGAGGCGGCGCGAAGCACTTAAGAGCCTTTTTCCTTAGGGTATATTTTATAATACCCGCCTTATACCCACCTTATAGTTCGTATTTTTCAAAATCGAGCTTCACGAAAGTATTTATCTATTTTTGCCTTTTTCTTTTTGTTTGAGATTCGAATACAATAATTAGGAGATCAAATCCCAATTAAGGTTGTGTTTTCACACTTTTGGAGATATTTTGTATTTATTGTGATACTTAATACAATATAGTAATAATAATTTCACAAGAAAAACAAAAAAAAACCGATAATACGTATTAGTAGAGTTCTACTAATACAAATACTATTTATGGTTAATATTAAAAACAACAAGATAAATTAATAACGACACACCTCCCCGGCAGCGGCGCCAAAATGATTGTAGTGTTTTACCACACCTTTAGGAAAAGGAGGGTAAATAGGGAAAGTATTAAATACGACGGTTTAGGAAAACCGTGTACAAATGACCCTAAGGTGAATTCCAAGTTCGTTTCCCAAGGAGGTATATGTATGTGAATAAATCGTAATTGGTTTGAGATTAATATTGGTTAGAAGGGGATGAGAAAAGAGGATAACGAAGACGTGAAATTAATTACTACTACGACTTAACGAAAAACCGTAAAATAAGCTAAAATAAAAATTAATTCTAAAAATTACCAAAAATTCACCAAAAATCAAAATAAATAAACTAAGAGTTTACTAAAGATCAAAACTTTTTCAAACCTTTTAATTAATTAAATATTCAATTTTTAAATGCTAATTAAAGCCCTAAAAATCAAATTAATTATCAAAAAGCCCAAATAAAGATTTTTTAATTGGTAAACCTCTAAAATGACCTAAAAAGATTAAAAACTATTTTTAGAAATTTTTAAACTAATAAAAAGTATTTAAAATGATTTAAAAACTATTAAAACTTGAAATAATTATAAAAATTAATCTAAAGATGATAAAATTAATCGAAAAGTTGCAAAAATCCTATTTTAATGTATTTAAGCTAAGAAAAATATAAAAAGTGCAAAAATGTGAAATTTGAATAATAATAATAAAATAATATTAAAAATCCAAAAATTCTAAAAAACTCTAAAAACTTGCAAACTAGTTTATTTTGACCTAATTAAACAGAAAATGAAAGTGAAATGACCAGAATACCCCTATTGGGCCCTCAAATGAGCCAAAACCCAAAACAGTCTACACTAATGGGCTTTTTAGCCCAAAAAGTCAAACTTGGCCCAATTAACTTGGAAAAGCCCTATCTGACTCAAAATTCAATTCTAAACACAAAACTTTAAAGGCCCAAAAGCTGAAAGTGAGCTTATCACAGCTTATTAAACAAACAGCTTATCCTTATTGGGCTTTTTAGCCCATTAAGCAATAAGCTAATGCCATAAGCTCTAATTTGACACACAACCTTCTTTTGGGATACTAAAGATATTTGTCAAAAGAAATTTTGAAAAATCACACTAAATAAGCCAGAAATAAGAAAAGTACAAATCTATATAAAAGACAAAATAGTCGGGTTTGAGATTTAGGGCACCTCAGGACTTTATTCAACTTGCAAAATGTCACAAATGACTTCAATAAGCCAAATCAATCAACAAAATTCCAATAAGCAACACCAATAAGCCAGAATGAACCAATAAGCACTTATGAAAAAGTCAATTAAGTTGGTTTTCTAGTCAAACCCTAAAGTCAACCCACCAAATGCTCCAGTATGAACAAATGGGTCAAATAATGAGCACCTATTACAAAATCCAAGTTGTTGCTGGTTAAAATAAGCTAGAATAGCTTATTGATAAGCTGAACACAAAAATACACTAGCAGCGGCTAGCAGCAGGGGAAAGGAGTTTCCACTGCTTTGACTATTTGACCAAGTTTTTAGAGAGATTCTGTATGTTTTATTGGAAGACAATGTCACCCAAGTCTCACAAGGAGTCACAATCAAGCACAAAAACACACTTTGGTTCACTCAGTAAGCATAGAAAAATCAAACAATGCTTAGATCTAGCACAGACATGGAATATAAGTTGTTATGAACACTAAAGCAGTTTTAAGCAAGAATAAGCACTCCAAATTCAACAAGATGCATACACAAGCTATATAAACTATGATTAAGCATAAACAAACTTAAATCAGCCACTAAATCAAAGTATGGAACAAGATCAAAGCAAATTACACCTTCTGATATGAACTACAAAAACTCATGCACACTTTGCTGATCTAATTGACCACAGATCCAATTTCAGGCACTCAAATCTCTTTCCCTGGTGTAATTAACTAAGTTTAATCACTAGTTAACCCTAGTCTATGATTAGATCTAGGTGTCCCTTAAACTACAGCCAATTTTAACAAGTAAACAAGATTTTAGAGCACTTTAATGGATTTAGGTGTTTCAAACCACAAAACTTGCAGACAAATGATACTTAGCACCCACTAACCAGATACAAACACAAAGCACCACAAAGCATCGACACAAATCAACACAAACCTAAATCAAGCTGTTATCCCAAACAACCCTTAATCTACCATTTTTCAAAGCAACTTGTGATTTTCACAAATAACCTACTGATTTTATGAATCAAAAACACTTCCTAAGTGACAACTAACATAATCAAACACTAAGATCACAACCTTAAACACAGAATAACAAAATCACAGTCCAAAATCAAAAACAGGCAAGAACATGAAATTTTTAGAGGAAACTTAATCAAGGGATTATACCTGCCCTCCACAACATCCTAGGAGGGCCAGCTATGCTCCTTGGACCCTATTCAACAACTAGAACAAGACCAAGGTTCCTCAAGAAGGAAGATCAAATCATGCTGATGTTCAAAGTAGAACAAGGATTTGATTATGAAATTTCTTCAACACAAATAAGCAAACAACTCAACCAAGAGCTTATAACTCTTCTCGGGCTTGGTATCAACAAGCTTGAAGGAGCTTAAGGCTGTTGGCTAAGGATTAGTACACAATAATATCCAAAACAGAACCAAGGATTTCAAGGTTTTTGAACCTTGAAAACCTTATAAACAAAGACGTGTCTTAACCACAAGATTAAGGAAGGTCTTAATGATCAAATGGAACTCAGATTAAGGCTAATTCTAACACCAACTTTTAATAAACACAAAAGAGAATTAAAAATTTTTATGAAATTCAAATTTTATTTAACTTAAAAAGGAATTACAAAGATTGATAGCCAAAATCTGGAACAAAGGGACTCTCACAGGTTGAGGTCTCCTTTTATAGGCAAATGCTAAGCTAACACTATTCACAAACCCTAGAAGTGAAATTCCAATATTGTCCTTGAGGTATTCTAGACGAATCCTTGATATGAGCTGTCCAAAATGATCAAAACCATTCAAAATAGCTTTGGAGGTAAGCAAAAAGTATTGGTTGTTGATCTTGACACGTGGCAGTACTTGGGGAATAAGTTGTGATGTGATAGGTGGACGAGGTTGAGTGTGGGCCCTTTTGGTGAGTGAAGGTGAAGGTATTATATGTGGGATAGGTTTCTGCATGTGTGAATCACACATGTGCCAAGGTAATTGGAGTTTACCCTTTGTTTTAAGTGAGGTAAAAACTGGGTTCATCACGTGAATAGTAACTATTTTGATCCTATTTTGGTGGATTGGGAATGTGTTTGGCGCATTTTTGTTTTGAATGTTTCAAATGCCCATGTTTGGCCCTTTTGTTTTGGGAAAGATAGTAAATCAAGTTTTCAGCCAACAAAAACGTGTTTCCTTTGTTATTAAACTTTGGTTTTTAACACTTTTGCCACCAAACTTTTCCAAAAAGGTTTAAAGGGTTATTTTTGCCATGTTTTCATAATTGAAGGATTGATTTTGGACTTTGTTGATCTTCAAAGGTCTTCAATGTATCTTTGACTCCATAAGGGACCATAATTGACAAATTAGATTTGATGAGGGACTAATCTTGCCATTTCTTCAAAGTTGAAGGACCTTTTTGCAGTTTTGACAAACTTAAGGGACCAAGCTTGTAATTATGAATTCACAAGGGTTTTAATTGTCATTTCTTCATTGTTTGAGGATCAATCTTGCATATCTTCAAGTCTTCAAGGGTAAATGTTGGATAATTCATGAACTAGGGTCCGGTTCTTTGTACGGCTTCGTTTCTCGTGTCCGTTTTTCCTTGTTTCTTGTGATCTTTTGTCTTTTTCACGATATCCATACCTAAAATACACAAGTAAATAAACACAAGCATAATATATGGTATTTTATTACATTTTTATGCTTTTAAAGCCCGAATAGAACGATGAGATCATGTATAAATGCCATCTCATCAATAACCCACTTTTCCACCATGATGAAGACATCAATGAAGATTTTAGTGATGAAGAGTCTCTTCTTTGTGATACACCAACATATGATGATTATAGTGATAATGATCTTTCCACTTGTGACTCTCCATTTATTGATGATCACACTTCCTTGAGTTTTGAGGAATCGCAAATCTTTGATAAACCAATTTATGATGTTTATGGTGATGAGGAGGATTCTGTCATGGATGAGAGTGATGAGTTTTTAGAGGTTGATATACCTTTTGAGTACACTCATGGTTATATTGATGAGGAGGGAGACATACTCTTTCTAGAATCTCTATTGCATGAAGATCCTTTACCTTCTTCTTTTCCCACCTCAACCTTTCAAAGTGCTAAAGGAAAACAAGTCATGATGGTTCCTTCCAAGAGCTTGATGTTACCCATTACTCCACAACCTTTCTCTCACCATGTAACCTATAAGGGAGAATATTATAAGTCAACCACCACTTGTTTTTTTCCCATCAAGGAACGGATTTTTGATCCTGGTATAGAGCTTGCTAAACCATCTTAGTATCCGCCTGATGCAACAAAAGGAAAACTTGTGAAAGATTTGAGAGTATCACCTTATCACCTTTTGAAGGACATATGGGCAACCATTTTGGAGAACAACACCTCACCCTTTTCACCATTGCTTGGGAAGTTAGTTGTTGGATTGTGTTATAAGTGGGATGGTAATTATGTATTTGATCCAGGGGGATATTTATGGAGGTTTGATAATTGAAAACTTGCTTTACCTCATCATGGAGATTTTTATTAAAAAGGGCAAAACTTTTCTTCTTCATGATAGGTTTTAGACACTTGTAAGCGTGGAATGAGTCGAGCTAGAGACTCCATAAATCAAGCTTGAATAACTAGGTTTAGAGTTTTTAGACTTAGAGTGTTGTAGGTTAGAAATAAGGCTATAGAGTTGATGAGAAGTGTAGGGGAGACCTTCCTTTTGTCTTCATGTTGTTTGTAGGGTTGCTCACTCATCACATGCTTTGGAGCTTATGGAGGAGGCCCTTGTATCCGGTTCACTTTGTTACTATTGTGATTTTTCATAGACACATTGTGCTTAAAAAATGAATTCACTATAGTTGATCTTTCCTTAGCTTAGGTTGAGCAAAGTCTATTCATTGTCATAAGTGTAGGGGAGTTTACTCCCATGATCTTAAACATTGAGGACAATGTTTAGCTTAAGTGTAGTGGGGTTTTCTATCAAAGTGACCTTACCTAGACTTTGTCATTGACCTTCATGATAACATGGAAATTAATTTTTCAAATATTTTTCAAATTTTTGATCTACTTTGGCAACCAAAAATATGCATTCAAAATTTTTGCATTAATCATTTTTCATTTTCATATCACAATTGCATTGTATATATTTCTTCTTTTGATTTTCATCAAAAATATATAAAAAGAAAAATATAATAAGGACATGGTTTAACAAATTTTGAATTCTTTGACATATTAGGCCCGCCATGAATACTTTGACTCGACCTGAGTTTGCTTATCTAAGCTTACTCTAGCTAGTATCCTTAACCATATAGTCCTTCATTGGTCTATTAGGCTAAGCATCCACGACTCTCATTATTTGAGATTTTAAGTTTGTGGAGAATGGGAAATGATAGAGTTGAAGCAAGTATAAAAGGGCTAGATAAAATTCATGACGATTACTTGTGGCTAAACCCTTCTCTTTCATTGCCTCTATTTTCTTCGCATGTATATATGTTAATAAATAATCAAGAACGATTTTGATTGGTTTGTAGTCTCTTATGCACTTTTGACTCATCATTCATGGTTGGTATAATTACGTCTTAAGATTCTAAGTTAGAACGTTTTATGTGTACTAGACTTATGTCATGCTTAATACTTAGTGGGTGTTTTTCCTTTTATTATTTTCAATTCTTTGTGAGGAATAAAGAAAAATAAGAGCGGCTTATAAAAAATGAGTGGCTAGAAAAAAAAGAAAAAAAAAGAAAAAAAGAAAAAAACAATTATACAAGACTCCCAAGAGGGGCAGTGAAGTGTTAATTATATTAACTATTAGATTCCATTATTACCTTGACGGGTTGCGGGGATTTAATAGTTGCTCCAATCCAATATTACCTTGACGGGTTGCGGGATTGAAGATCTAAAGTCTCAAAAAGGCAGCGGATGTAAATTATTGCGTGAGTTTTATTTTTCTTTCCTTAGCGAGTGTGTAGTTACTTATTAACGCATGACATGAGGATTTTACACATAAGGCGAATGACTTATTACTCTTGAAAGGGACTTATATTATTTGTGAGCGGTTTTTCAAGTAATGGATGAGAGGATACTTAGGATTAAAACCGTGCTTCCTTATTTTTGGATTTTACATTTCTTATATTTCACGCTTCAAATAATGACAAATTTGCCTTCAAGAAATTTGCTCAAATAATAACCGGCTCCACATTTAATTGTCATGAATAAGTTGATGCACTTTTTACTTGTGAATGCAATGATTCCATTTTTAAGCTTGGTATGGGGAAAGTGAAACTTGAGGGTGATAAGTGTCCATTGTACCAAAGCCCTAATTTAAGTCATTGATTTCTTTATGAGTTTTTCCATCAAAACCATTTATGAAAAATAAAAAATATATAAATAGAATTGCTTTCTTTACATTGCATTGTACAAAATCAAAATCATGCATCATATAGTGTAGAGTAGTGTAAAGACATTCCATATTGGCCAAGGTGGGTTAATTATGAGGAAAATGTAATCTTATGCTTTAAAATATAGCATTGCATGAGGTCATGCAATGATCAAGTGTAGGGGATTTGATATGAGCAAAATCTCATATCAATTAATCAACAAATCACCCTAAAACACATAGAAAATACCTAACTTTTGTGCTATAAAGAAGTATTATATGGTATGTTTTGTGTTTGTGCTTAAATAGGTAACAAGGATACAATTTCAATCACAAGAGGAAATCAAGCTCATTTATGATGAAAAGACAAGAGAAGGATCAAAGATGACAAGCCATTTGAAGAAAAGGACCTATCTTGACAATACTCAAAAGTTGAGGGACTTAAATGCAAACTTCGGAAAAGTCAAGATTAAAGTCAAACTTGGTCAAACTTCAAGTCAACCAAGTCAAGGGTCTCAAATAAACAAGAATGCAAGTCAAAGGACCAAATTTGCCATTGGAATGAAGAAAAGAGCTCATTTGAATAATCTGCTAAAGTTAGGGACTGAAAATGACAAAGTTACATATAGTTTGGTTTAATCCGAGTCATTACCATTTAAACCAATCAAAATGCAAAGAGAAAGGAGTGCGAATTACCATGTATGATGCCAGCACACAACTTCATTTATTAACCGAATCAAGAACAGTGGAAGCGCACTACACATTTATCAATCAATAAGAAACAGCCACTCCATAATTCATTTTATCCAAAACGGATAACGATCCGTGTGCCTGGCCGTTTCCCAATAAAAACATGACACATGTCATCTCTTTCAAGCAACAAGCCCAGAATCGAAGATGAGCTACAAGGCATTTCATAACAAACTTTCTACATGAAAAAGACTCAGAATAAGAAGACGAATCCAACTACATAAGTGAATTAGACTGAAGATCAACGGATTTAAAAACCCCTTTTGTGTTCTTGATGAAGAATCTACAATTCACCAGTTCTTGACACCTGGCATCTCCCCATTGGTTGTAACACGTCACAATCTCCAACAACTTGTCATCAAACCTCTATAAATAGCAGCTAGGCCTTTCATTTTTAGAGTGTTGTTAAGTGTGAAAAAACACACACTTGTAAATTTTCTCTCTCAATTTCTAGTTAACCTTTCATAGTTAGCTTCTCTCAAGTGTTTGACACACACTTGAGAGGTGGTTATTCTGTTAGATTTTGTAACCACTTTTCCCTCTTAAATCAATAAAAGCACAAAATATTCATCTCATTCTCTTATCTTTATTTACCTTACTCAAATCTTCATAACTGTTGATACCTTGTGTTTCCGTTGTTCATTCATTGATCAAAGGCATTTGTGATGTGATTTGGAAGTTTATCAAGCTTTTCTAGCAAGTTCAGTTCATTCCAGTACCTGTTGTAGCAGTTTAGTAGCTGATTTTGATGATTGATTCAGAAATGGAATTTGGAGGTGATATGGTTGTATATTGTAGCTGAATTGGGTTTAAAGGAAGTGGTTTTAGAGAGTACAACACTCCTCTACTCCATCAATGGAGGCTTCAAGCTAGAAGGTGTCATATTTCTGATTTTTGTTCCCCTGAATTGAAATGCATGCTAATTTCCTAGTTTAAACATTACTTGCAAAAATGATCAAGTGTTTATCTTTGTTCTAGCTTAATTGTGTTAGATTGATAGCATTTGAGTAATTTTACAACTATTACCTTAGTTTACTTACTTTTAGTTCTGATTTTCATCAGTAAGTAATCTTTGTTATCATTTTGTAGTAAAGTGTGTTTACCTGTTTGTTTATAGCCTAAACATACCTTATGTTGTCATACAAACAAGAGTAAATATAATTCATAACTTGATTCTCACTTGTGCTAAAAATTGCTTTGTAAAAGTTTTGATAAGCAGTTTTAAGTAGTGTTTGGATTTGAGTAGCACTTGTGGTTCAAGGTTGTTTAATCTGTTTAGATTTGCTTATTCACATTTAGAAAACTAGTGTAAACTCATTTGTTCAGTTTTGTGGTCAAAACATCAGTCAAAAAGGCAATTGGCTAGAAAAAGTATGGGTCAAGTATTTTCATCAGATATTCAGAAAACTTGTCAAATTTAATTCATTGCCTTGTATTCATTTCTGAATCATTTTGCTTGAAACAAGTTTCTAGTTGTTTTTTTAACATCCAAAGTGGAAGTCTGTAAAAGGAAATTCAAAAGTTTTCAGTGTTCAGCTAGAAATAAACTTTTTAATAAGCTCAAGACCAATTGCCAGTTTTTGTAATAAGATCCAAACTATTTTCTTGAATCTCCATTTCTACTTCATAAATGTGCTCATTTTCCTTCACAAACCTTGTTACAAACATGTCATGAGTGAGTTTTGAAATTTTTAGCTTATTGAAAAATCTGGTCAACGTTGGTCAAATAAGCTCTTTTCAGCTTAAAATCAGTTTCCAGCTTATCTAGTTAATCGTTTTCAAATTGGAAAAACATTCCATACTCCTTGTAAGCTGTTTAACAAGATTGCTCATTAAAATAAAGTTGTGGATGCCGGGGAGTTTCAATTTGCTTATTCTTGGCTTATTTGAATAAGCTAATTTGAGTTTTACTAGCTTTTAAGCAGATTCCTTTTACATACCTAGCTATTTTTTCATTTTAAGCCTTTTAAAACAAACTAGAGCTTAATTGGTCCATTAATAAGCTCATACGAGCTTATTCATTTGGTTATGCCTGTTTTTGCTAAATTTTCCATATTAATTGCTCTTTGGTCCTTCTTGTTTGTTACAGTTGTCATTTGTAGCTAAACTTGTTTAAATTTAGGGTTTGCTAGATTTCAGTCCCTAAAGTTTCAGGTTTTTGTTAATTTCAGTTAGGAAATTTGTTAATTGGTTAAATTTGATACAAGTTTGTTAGAATTTTACATTTTTGGTCCTTTCAGTTTCAGAAATTTACATTCCAGTCTTTAACTTTCATTTAGTTTACATTTTTAGCACATTTACTTTTATGCATTTTAATTTTGGACTTTTGTGAGTAATATGTGGTAATTGCAAAGTGTTTTACGGATACGTAGCTTAATATTTTTCACCCTTTTTACGTGTTGATTTAAATAGACATAGAATTTCCAAATATCCTAACAACCAAGAACAATTAAAGACTTGAGATTTTTAGGATTTCAATTTGTCAAGAAGCGAGAGAAAACGAACTTCAATATACTCAATTTCATATACCGAGATGAGCATGCACTTAACAAGTCGTGTGACTTATGCCAACGTCAAGGAAAAGCCTCACAAAACGATGAAATGCCACAAAACATCATCCAAGTGTGTGAGATCTTTAACGTGTGGGGCATTGATTTTATGGGGGCGTTCCTATCTTCTCGTGGTAATAACTATATCCTTGTCGCCGTTGACTACCTATATAAGTTGGTGGAACCTAAGGCGTTGCCCACGAACGATGCTCGTGTGGTAGTCATGTTTTTGAAGCAATTGTTTTCTCGGTTTGGAACCCCTCGTGCAATCATAAGCAATCGTGGAACCCATTTTTGTAACGACCAATTCAAAAAGTTTATAAAGAAATATGGGGTTACACATCGTCTTTCTACGGCTTATCACCCAGTGATGAGACTGCTTTTATACATGGTCTCATCGTCCAAATCGGGCTTAAAATCAATTAAATATCATCAAATATGCCAAATATATGCTCGTGTTTGTTACTTGTGTATTTTTAGGTACGGATATTGAGGAAATGGCAAAAGATCACAAGAATCAATCAAAAACGAACACGGGAAACGAAGTCGCACAATGAACCGGGCCCAAGTTTGGAATTTTGCAAAAAGACCCTTGAAGAATTGAAGATTGGCAACTTTGGTCCCTCATCTTTGAAGAACTTGTCACAATTGACCCTCCAAATGTTAATTGTACAAGTATGGTCCTTAATGTTTGAAGATATTACAATTCCAGTCCTTGAAGAATCAAGAATATACAAAAGAAACCCTTGGATAAAGTTTCTAAAAGTTTTTGTGCCAAAATTGTAAATCTGCCAAAGTTGATAAAAGGAAATGAGGCATTGATGGATATTATTTACAAAGTGGAAGGAATGTGAAACTTTGGGGGTCAAAACAGCCAAATAGCTAAACATACCCATCCACTCATACCCTGCCACGTCACATGACCCACCCATTTACCCAACACCTACCCAAACCCATAACCCTACCCGTCCAAACCCAAGTTTATTAATTAGCCAGGGTCAAACGGTCAACCATTTTTTCCCACCCAAACACACTTTTTAAACAAATCATTTCAAAAAATAGATTAAACACCTTTCTTAATCCCCCTAGAACCCTAATTAATTCCAGCCTTAATCACCTTCAATCCAAAGGGTTTTTGGCTGATTCACTCCAGATTCTTGATTAACAATTACCTCACCCTAACCCACCTCTCAACCCACCACAAGACACACCCATGTGTCTTGTAGGACCATCCCCTGCCCATCGTTTTCACCCCAATTCCCACACCCGACCAGTTTAACGTGTGGGATCACTCTACTTGACCTCCAAGGTATTTTAGACGTCCAAGATCATTCCATCAAGCTGGCACTTCACATGGGACGCTTATGACTTAAATTCAAGTGAAGACCAAAGGGCAGACTTGGCATTTCCATCCTTTAGGGTTTAGGGTTGCAATTTCCTATAATATTTTATTTATCTTTCTAGATAGTTCTCTTAGATTGTATAAATAGGACATTTGTGTCTTGTTTCTTTTTTGGGTTCCAGTTTTTAGCAATTCTCATGTGTAATTCCTTTTTTAAAAATTAATGAAGTTTGGTGTTTGTGTTTAAACAAGTGTAATTCCTTTTATTAAATTTAAAAAGTTGGTGTATGATTGAATTGCTAGGCTGAGTTCCCTCATATTTGTGAAAGAGTTTGTGTGTTTAAGTTTTTCAAAAAGTTTTAAAAAAGGTTGAGATTTTTCAGAAATTTTAAGAACTTTTGAGAAGTGAAAGTGGACCAAAAGTTCTTGAGTTTCTGAATATTCAACTTGTTTTTAAAATTGTTAAAGGTTTGTGGAAAAGTTTTATAAAGGTTTTAAGTAAAATCAGAAAATCATTTTGTGCAAGTGTTCTTGAGTCTGTTCATCTTAGCAGGGTTGTGTTGATTGTTGATCAAGGTGTACTGCATAGGCCCGGGCCTATTGGAGGTGACAAAGCTGTCACAAAGGGACCTGGATGTAGGCCCCTTTTGGTAAAACTTCCTTTTCCTTTTTCCTTTTTCTATTTTTGAGAATTTTTGTGATTGTGCATGAAAAGTGTTTAATGTGTGTTATATGGGTTTGATTTGAGTTAAGTGGTGTTTATATGCATGTTAGAAGCTGTTAGAATCAGTTAGGAGTGGTTTAGCATAGGTTTTGTTTGAAAAATCTTGATTAAAGTTTTTTTAAGGGGTGTTTGGATAAGGGTTTAAGCAGGGGTTAAAGTCAGCAATTGTGCTTAAAACTTGTTTAGATACACTTTATAGGGTTTGTGTTAGTTATATGCTAGTTTGTATTCATTTTGTTAGAGTTTTAAAGCAAGTTGGGTGAACAAAAAGTGGAAAAGGATAGCTTAAAACTGTATGTCACTTTTCTGCTTGTTCATGTGAAATTTGTGCTTCCCAATTTGATAGGCTGTTAGAGTTAGGTTGTTACAGAATTTGAGATTGATTGTTTGCTAGTTAATGTGATTGTGTGCAAGTTCTTGGCTTTTGAATCACACCTTTGTGCAAGTTTTTAGCATAAAACCCCCACAGACCCCTAGATTGCATTACAGCAACCTTCATCAGTCTATTTTGTGCTTTTTGATCTAGGTTGTGTGCTTTTCCTTGCTTGTTTTTTGTATTACTTGACTTCCCACAACCAAACTGGTTGTGGGAGTGTCCTGCTTGTCCAAGAAATACCACCAAAATCGTCACAAACCAAGTCCTCTTGGTAATTTGCACTTGTGAAAACACCACATTTGCCTTTTGTTCTTTAAAAGTGCTAACTGGGCACGTTCTTGCTCATAATCTGTTTAATCTTTGATTAAATTGGTTTTTGTTTGTATTTTTTATACTTAACAAGTGTTACTATTTTTGTTTGTATTTTTTATACTCAAAAAGGTGCACCCTGCCTGGACTCGAACACGGGACTCCTCGTTGGGGGAGTGTACGCGTTTACCAGTGATCTAGATGCCCTTTTTACGTTTAGGTTTCATTTCATTAATTACTTAACATGTTTTTGTTTTAGCTTTTTAAATATAAGCCGTAGCTTATTTGGTCGTTTTTAGCTTATTTAAGTAGCTTAATTGTTATAGCTTATTTTTCCTAGGATTCTTTTATCGTTTTAGATTTTTCTGCTTTAAAATTTTATTTTTCCCTTTATTTAATTATTTATTAGGATTATTTTTGTATTTATTTTTAGAAAGTCAATTAAAAATAGTAAAAAGTATTTTAAAAATCCAAAAAAATAGTGTTTAGGTTTTATTTAAGTTATTTGAGGTTTACATTTAGTTAAGTTTTCAAAAAGTCTTATTTTTAATTTTATTTGATTTTAGGGTTTTTAGACAACTTAAAAAATTAATATAAAATTAATTAAAAGGTTTTAGAAACTTTAACTTGCATTTTTATCTTAGTTAGAATATTTAGGATTTTTGAGAATTTTTTAGAATTTATTTTTGAACTTTTTATTTTTTGTATTATTTTAATATTATTTTATTCACAAAAATTCAAAGTTTATTTTTTCTACTTTATTCATTTTTCCTAGGTTATAGACATTAAAATAGGAACTTTTTCACTTTCCAATTAATTTTTAGGCTTTTCAATTAATTTTTAGAATTAATTTAAGATTTAATAGATTTTAATAGTTTTTAGGAGTTTAAAAATAGTTTAATTTGGTTTTAAAATTTTGAAAAATATTTTTAGCTCAATTAGGTCATTTTTGAGGTTTACAAACTATTAAATCTTGTTTAGGGCTTTTTAATATTTAAAAGTGATTTTTAGGGCTTTAATTAGCATTAAAAAGTCATTATTTAATTAATTAAAAGGTTTTAGCAAGTTTGGATTTTTTGTAAACTCTTAGAATTTTATTGTGTATTTTTAGTAATTTTTAGGAATTTTTAGGTTAAAATTTTAATTTTTGTGTTCTTTTACGTTTCTACGTCTTAACTTTCTAGTAGTGTTTTCGTTAATTTTTTTTTTTTTTCGTCTTCGTCATCTTATCTTTTCTTCTTATTAATAATCAAAAACATTAATCAATCATTCATTACACAACGCACGTGCCTCCTCGAGAACGAACTCACTTTTAGGGTCATTCACACACGGTTTTCCTGAATCGTCGTGCACGCTTACCCTATTTACGTTCTTTTTCCTAAAAGACGTATTTCTACAACTATCATTTTGGTGCCGCTGCCGGGGAGGCGTGTTGTGTTTTGATTGAACCATTGTTGTTTTTTATATTAGCCATACTAGTATTTGTATTAGTAGCACTCTACTAATACGTATTATCGTTTTTTGGTTTTTGTGTGAATATTATTACTATATTGTATACGTAGAACAATAAATACACAAGTACTCCAAATACGTGAGCAATCACAACCTTGATTCGGGATTTCATCACTCGATCATTGTATTCGAATCTCAAACCAAAGAAAAAAAAGGCAAAAATAGATAAATACTTTCGTGAAGCTTAATCTTGATAATACAAACTATAAGGTGGGTATAAGGCGGTTGTATTTCACGACCTAAAGGAAAAAGGCTCTTAAGTGCTTCGCGCCGCCTCGTTTCCTCCGCTTGCTTGTGCGTATTTGATTTTGAGAGTGAATCGAGGGTTTTTCCGCCCAAAGTATTATTACATATCATATATATTTTCTTGGTTTCTATTGATTAAACCCTCTTGAACGATTTGGTGTTCCACCATCGTTCTAAAGTCATCGAAGGCGTTCACTCCACGTGATCGTTTTCATTCCTTGAGGCCTTTTTAATCAAGAGATTTGATTAAGGAGGAGATTTGTGGGCTCATTGTCTACTTAATACATTTCACCAATTTCCAAAAAGTTAATACCATCAAAAACCACAAAAAAATTGAAAAAACACAAAATACCAAAAAGAATATTCTTTGCTCGTCTCCACGTTGTACGTGACGTTTATGCTCACTCGTAATCAAGCAAAACGTGCACGTAGAAGAAAGAACAAAACTCCTACTAAAACTCATTCTAGTGAGAAGTCTCCAAGTGAGGAACCTATTGTAGAACAAGAAGCTATCATGGCTAATCGTACTATGATGGAGTTGCTTCAAGCACCCACCGAGGGTTTTGGAGAGGCCATTGTGATTCCCGCCATCCTTGCGGAGAACTTTGAGATCAAGACGGGTTTAATGTCTATGCTTCAAGCAAACAAGTTTCACGGTCACGAAAAAGACAACCCACATTATCACATTAGGCAATTTAATCATCTCACCGCGACAAGCAAGTTTAAGGATGTACCACACGATGCCATTAAGATGATGTTGTTCCCTTATTCATTAGATGGACCCGCCAAGATATGGCTTGAGAAAGAACCACCGAATTCGAGATTTCACGTTTTACACAAAGACCTAATGAAAGTTTTTCAATGTCTTGGGAAAGGTTTAAAGAAATGTTACATGAATGTCCACACCATGATTTTTCCGAATTGCATCAAATTGACACTTTTTATAATGGGCTTAATGATCATGAACGAGATTACTTAAATGCCGCCGCGGGTGGTAATTTTTTGTGCAAAACGACCAATGAGGCTTTGAAAATCATAGAAAATAGGGCTAAGGTCTATAGCCCTCGTAACACACCGAGTGTTGCCAATTTGGGCTCGTCATCATCTCGTTCCATTAATGCCTTGCAAGATGAAGCAAATGAGGAGAATCGGTTTTTCGATAGGTTTTCGACTCTTATGTCTCATTGGAAAGCTCAAGAAGCTTCAAATTCCGCTTTGGTTAAAGCGATTGCTAAGAGTTGTATTTCGTGTGGTGGAGCTCATGATTTTTCCGAGTGCATTACCGTGGATGGTAACACTTCAAATGCTTTTGTAGCTACGGGAACTTATAACCAAATCGGTCAAGGTTCCCGCCAAAATCAAGCTCCACAAAATCAAAATGCTAATAACTATCGAAACAATCAAAGTGGTGGTTACCAAGGAAATCAACGTAACTATAACAAGGGTAATTACCAAAGTGGAAATGGGCAAGTTTCTAATCAAAACCAAAACCGTGATTTTCAAACACCGACTCAAGGTTTTCAAAACGATCACACCAAAAATCTTCAAGGAGAATTTTTGAATTATGCTAAGGCTAATGATGCTAAGTTTGACAATATGCAACGTGAAATGGTTAGCTTAAGGTCCGAATTGAAAAACGAGCTTAAAAACGAACTTGCTAATGAACTTAAAACTCATGCTAATAAAATGGATGGAAATGTCACACGACTCCAACAAAATCAACAAAAAATGGAGCAAGGACAACATGAGATTAAGCAAGAGTTGTTAAAAGCGGATGCTAGGAAATCTAAGTTTAAAGACCGAATGGCTAAAATGTTTGAAGCTATCATGTGTAAGCCCTCTTCTTCGGGTTGTCTTCCTAGTGATACCATCGTGAACCCGAAAGGAGAATTGAAGGTTATTACTACTCGTAGTGGTAAAACTTTCAAAGAACCTACTTCTCGTCCAAGTACTTCTATGGAGAAGGAAAAAGAGAAAGAACCCGAGGTTGTGGTTGAAAAGGAGCAAATTCAAAGCCCACGAAGTACCGCTCAAACCACACCTATGTTTGAACCAATACCAATCATGGAACCCGAGATTCCAAGGCCGTTGCCTATGCCTACTTTGCCCCAACCCACACCACCTTTACCCTACCCTTCAAGACGAGACAAGGAAAAGGCACAAGAACGAAATAATTATCAATTTGAACTTTTTATGAAAATGTTTCGTGACTTGCATTTCAATATAAGTTTTGCCGACGCCTTAGTCATGATGCCTCGATTTGCCGCGAACTTCAAAAGTATGTTGAATAACAAAGAGAAATTGCAAAAATCGTCTAGTTGTTCATCGGTTTTTCTAAGCCGCATACCTCAAAAAGTCGGTGATCCTGGAAAGTGTTTAATCCCATGTGCTATCCAAGACATGGAAGAATGCTACGCCTTGGCCGATCTTGGTGCTAGTATTAATTTGATGCCTCTTGAGATTTTTAAATCGCTAAATCTTCCAAATCTCACTCCTTCAAGAATGTCAATCGAAATGGCCGATCATTCTACGATTCTAGCTTGTGGAGTTGCCGAGGACGTCTTTGTGAAAGTTGGAAAGTTCTACTATCCTGTAGAATTCATTGTTGTTGATATTCCCATCGATCCTAAAGTTCCGTTAATTTTAGGTCGATCTTTTTTGGATACCTCGAGAGCACTTATCGATGTGCATGCAAGAAAAATCACTCTTCGTTTCAATGAGGAAGAACTCGTCATTAATGCAACCCAAAACTCCACTCTTTCTCATGTGTATTCTATCACATCTTTGTACAATGTCAATCCCATCAAAAACATTTGCAAAAAGATTTCCAATAGAGTTTTAGGAGTTGTTGAGAAAAATGAAGTTCCGTCCCCTCCGCCGGTGGAGGTTAAGAGTGTTAAGCCTATGATTCCAATCTCGAGTGATTCTTCGGATGATGAATACGTTGATCCCGATGAGGAGGTTTTCTTTGTTGA
Organism: Glebionis coronaria; assembly: GCA_025667525.1. Taxonomy (NCBI): domain Eukaryota; kingdom Viridiplantae; phylum Streptophyta; class Magnoliopsida; order Asterales; family Asteraceae; genus Glebionis; species Glebionis coronaria. The sequence goes on from CM046880.1 coordinate 139,125,080, forward strand.
TAAAAGATTTGAAAACTTACCACCACCTAAACCAAAAAGATTTCAAAATGTGAGAATTTTTAGTGTGACTAACATTGCTTTAGATACACCAAATATTTTTGACATAATCAAATCGGGTTTTCACAAGGAGAGTTTAAAAGATGAAAAAGGAAAAGATTTTGAATTTAATTTAAAAGATTTTTCTACAATTCTAACTCCGTCATCACCGCGTTTATTGAGTACTACAAACTCGTCTTCTCCTTTTGACGATGCTTTGTGTGGACTTAGTGTGGGGGAAGCCCCATATGTTCCTTTCCCTTTCTCCACCGAGGACGAGATATTTGATCCTGGAATTACTTATATAGGGAAATCTCGGTCTTCCACCGATGCAATAAATGGAAAATCGTTTCATTTGATTGGTGCGAGTCTACCTCGAGTAGCTCATGTTTTTAGAGACTTACCCATTGTCCCACCCTTCTATTTCTTCTCTCCTATTTTCTTCTACCCCATTGGGGTTTGTGTTGAAGTAGCGTTATTTCGTCTTTCATCCGAAAACGAAGACGCTATCTTTGACCCCGGTATACGTTTATCGGGTTTTTAAAGTACTCCACGTGCTTTTGGGCCTTGTTTATCATGTAAGCCCCACCAAAAATTGACCATACCATGATTATCCCTAAATGATCACATTTATGGGGATTCGAGTCGAGCTTTTGACTCAGTTATCAAAAAAAAAGGTGCCTCATGGGGGAGACCCATGCTTATCCATGTACATATTATTGCTTTCTAATTAGTGTAATGTGAGGGGATTTGTGCCCTTCCAACCTTTGTTCCGTGGTTGTTTGTGAATTGTGGTTTTTAGATCATGATCTTCACGATTGGAGCCTCTCGTGTTCGTTTTATGGGAGCACTCGATCGTTTGCTTTGGAGGCCTTTCCCAATATCCATATGATATATCCTTATATGTTCTAACCTTAGGTTTATAGCTCACTTCATAAACGGCTTTAAATTTAATGGTTACACCCTTTCCATGCTAGATTAGGCATTCGACTACGTCTCTAGTATGGGGGTGTTTGCACCCCTAGACTCGAAACATTGAGGACAATGTTTAACTTTAGTATGGGGGGTGAATAGATACTTGCCTTGCCAAACCTTCACGCTTTCCAAAGTTTATCTTTTTGTTTATCATTTTGTTGCAAAATAAGGCTAAAAATGGCCAAATTTTAATATTTTTCTCATGTTTTATAAGTGTTTGAAGACACGAATGTAGATTTTCCGATGGCGAGAATAAGAGTAATTTTTGACTCGACCGTGCGTGTTGAGCACTTAGCTTTGATTCCTTAACTACACATTAGGCTAAGTCTCTTAAATGAGGACGAGAAATGATAGAGTTAATTATAAGTTACTATGCTAAACGTAGAGTACTCGTATTCTTTCAAAAACTCATGTGTTCTCGTTATTTGCTTATTCTCCCTTCGCTTGTAAATATTTTTTGCTTAATAAATATTGACTTAGCGGTTTAGTTAGGATTGTTGGGTTTCTAGTCTTTTCTAGTAGCTTCCGTGTAATTAAATTGGGAAGACATTAAGGTATCGCCAGCGTCACGGTTTTGAAGTATTGTCACCCTAATAATCGAAAGCTTCACCCAATAATAAGATTTCAAGTGCTCACCTAAATCTAGCAACAATTTGAAGCCTCACAAGGCCTAAAATCTATGCAAAATTGAAAGTGAATCAAGCCTTAATCTTCGAAGCTTTAAAGATCCAAAATTCACTTTTGCGTGAGGATATACGTCTTTGGCTAATAAAACCACCGATGAGGCGGATAATAAAAGGCAAGGCAAGACCGAAGTCATAATAAAAGCTTCATGGCAAAGTTGAATAAAAGATGGAGGTAAACCAAAGATAATAAGGCCCTTCCGTTAGGGGGCATATAAAAGTCTTGGTAATAAGTCTCATGTTCAAAACCGTTATAAAACTGTGTTTATCGATTCTTCTTGTCAACTTAATTTTTTAACATCGTTGTCTATTAGGAGGGGTTATTGATTTGATGGTCTTAGTTACACCGTTAGGACTCTATTTTTAGACCTAAATCTCTATTATCGCATAAGTCAATGATGTATCCTCGTGATCATTAAGACATAATAAAATATAAGAGATACAACTTAGGAATAATGGGAGAATAAGTACGTGATTAGGGCATATGAGTAGTGTTAGCATTACTAACTTATAATGACAATGATCTCGTTGCACGCTTGGCATAGAATTAAGGTGAAAATCGAGGACGATGAAATTATTTCTAACAAAGCATTCACGTGTTCTTATTCTATGAACCTAAACGTCCCATTTTGCGATGAAAATCATACATTATGTCTAAAACGCAAGTAGTAGTAATAGTAGTAATGTGGCTAGTTTATCATTTCAATAAAGTGAATAAAATGAATTTTGGAGGTGCTATGATACTTTATTCTAGCATTGCGTGAGGGCACGGCAATGGTTTAGTATGGGGGAGTGATGAGACTGCTTTTATACATGGTCTCATCGTCCAAATCGGGCTTAAAATCAATTAAATATCATCAAATATGCCAAATATATGCTCGTGTTTGTTACTTGTGTATTTTTAGGTACGGATATTGAGGAAATGGCAAAAGATCACAAGAATCAATCAAAAACGAACACGGGAAACGAAGTCGCACAATGAACCGGGCCCAAGTTTGGAATTTTGCAAAAAGACCCTTGAAGAATTGAAGATTGGCAACTTTGGTCCCTCATCTTTGAAGAACTTGTCACAATTGACCCTCCAAATGTTAATTGTACAAGTATGGTCCTTAATGTTTGAAGATATTACAATTCCAGTCCTTGAAGAATCAAGAATATACAAAAGAAACCCTTGCATAAAGTTTCTAAAAGTTTTTGTGCCAAAATTGTAAATCTGCCAAAGTTGATAAAAGGAAATGAGGCATTGATGGATATTATTTACAAAGTGGAAGGAATGTGAAACTTTGGGGGTCAAAACAGCCAAATAGCCAAACATACCCATCCACTCATACCCTGCCACGTCACATGACCTACCCATTTACCCAACACCTACCCAAACCCATAACCCTACCCGTCCAAACCCAAGTTTATTAATTAGCCAGGGTCAAACGGTCAACCATTTTTTCCCACCCAAACACACTTTTTAAACAAATCATTTCCAAAAATAGATTAAACACCTTTCTTAATCCCCCTAGAACCCTAATTAATTCCAGCCTTAATGACCTTCAATCCAAAGGGTTTTTGGCTGATTCACTCCAGATTCTTGATTAACAATTACCTCACCCTAACCCACCTCTCAACCCACCACAAGACACACCCATGTGTCTTGTGGGACCCTCCCCTGCCCATCGTTTTCACCCCAATTCCCACACCCGACCAGTTTAACGTGTGGGATCACTCTACTTGACCTCCAAGGTATTTTAGACGTCCAAGATCATTCCATCAAGCTGGCACTTCACATGGGACGCTTATGACTGAAATTCAAGTGAAGACCAAAGGGCAGACTTGGCATTTCCATCCTTTAGGGTTTAGGGTTGCAATTTCCTGTAATATTTTATTTATCTTTCTAGATAGTTCTCTTAGATTGTATAAATAGGACATTTGTGTCTTATTTCTTTTTTGGTTCCAGTTTTTAGCAATTCTCATGTGTAATTCCTTTTTTAAAAATTAATGAAGTTTGGTGTTTGTGTTTAAACAAGTGTAATTCCTTTTATTAAATTTAAAAAGTTGGTGTATGATTGAATTGCTAGGCTGAGTTCCCTCATATTTGTGAAAGAGTTTGTGTGTTTAAGTTTTTCAAAAAGTTTTAAAAAAGGTTGAGATTTTTCAGAAATTTTAAGAACTTTTGAGAAGTGAAAGTGGACCAAAAGTTCTTGAGTTTCTGAATATTCAACTTGTTTTTAAAACTTGTTAAAGGTTTGTGGAAAAGTTTTATAAAGGTTTTAAGTAAAATCAGAAAATCATTTTGTGCTAGTGTTCTTGAGTTTGTTCATCTTAGCAGGGTTGTGTTGATTGTTGATCAAGGTGTACTGCATAGGCCCGGGCCTATTGGAGGTGACAAAGCTGTCACAAAGGGACCTGGATGTAGGTCCCTTTTGGTAAAACTTCCTTTTCCTTTTTCATTTTTCTATTTTTGAGAATTTTTGTGATTGTGCATGAAAAGTGTTTAATGTGTGTTATATTGGTTTAATTTGAGTTAAGTGGTGTTTATATGCATGTTAGAAGCTGTTAGAATCAGTTAGGAGTGGTTTAGCATAGGTTTTGTTTGAAAAATCTTGATTAAAGTTTTTTTAAGGGGTGTTTGGATAAGGGTTTAAGCAGGGGTTAAAGTCAGCAATTGTGCTTAAAACTTGTTTAGATACACTTTATAGGGTTTGTGTTAGTTATATGCTAGTTTGTATTCATTTTGTTAGAGTTTTAAAGCAAGTTGGGTGAACAAAAAGTGGAAAAGAATAGCTTAAAACTATATGTCACTTTTCTGCTTGTTCATGTGAAATTTGTGCTTCCGAATTTGATAGGCTGTTAGAGTTAGGTTGTTACATGATTTGAGATTGATTGTTTGCTAGTTAATGTGATTGTGTGCAAGTTCTTGGCTTTTGAATCACACCTTTGTGCAAGTTTTTAGCATAAAACCCCCACAGACCCCTAGATTGCATTACAGCAACCTTCATCAGTCTATTTTGTGCTTTTTGATCTTGGTTGTGTGCTTTTCCTTGCTTGTTTTTTGTATTACTTGACTTCCCACAACCAAACTGGTTGTGGGAGTGCCCTGCCTGTCCAAGAAATACCACCAAAATCGTCACAAACCAAGTCCTCTTGGTAATTTGCACTTGTGAAAACACCACATTTTCCTTGTGTTCTTTAAAAGTGCTAACTGGGCACGTTCTTGCTCATAATCTGTTTAATCTTTGATTAAATTGGTTTTTGTTTGTGTTTTTTATACTTAACAAGTGTTACTGTTTGTGTTTTAAGTAAAAAAAAAAAAGAAAAAAAAAATCAAAAAGGTGCACCCTGCCTGGACTCGAACACGGGACCCCTCGTTGGGGGAGTGTACGCGTTTACCAGTGATCTAGATGCCCTTTTTACGTTTAGGTTTCATTTCATTAATTACTTAACACGTTTTTGTTTTAGCTTTTTAAATATAAGCCGTAGCTTATTTGGTCGTTTTTAGCTTATTTAAGTAGCTTAATTGTTATAGCTTATTTTTCCTAGGATTCTTTTGTCATTTTAGATTTTTCTGCTTTAAAATTTTATTTTTCCCTTTATTTAATTATTTATTAGGATTATTTTTGTATTTATTTTTAGAAAGTCAATTAAAAATGGTAAAAAGTATTTTAAAAATCCAAAAAAATAGTTTTTAGGTTTTACTTAAGTTATTTGAGGTTTACATTTAGTTAAGTTTTCAAAAAGTCTTATTTTTAATTTTATTTGATTTTAGGGTTTTTAGACAACTTTAAAAATTAATATAAAATTAATTAAAAGGTTTTAGAAACTTTAACTTGCATTTTTATCTTAGTTAGAATATTTAGGATTTTTGAGAATTTTTTAGAATTTATTTTTGAACTTTTTGTTTTTTGTATTATTTTAATATTATTTTATTCACAAAAATTCGAAGTTTATTTTTTCTACTTTTTTCATTTTTCCTAGGTTATAGACATTAAAATAGGAACTTTTTCACTTTCCAGTTAATTTTTAGGCTTTTCAATTAATTTTTAGAATTAATTTAAGATTTAATAGATTTTAATAGTTTTTAGGAGTTTAAAAATAGTTTAATTTGGTTTTAAAATTTTTAAAATTAGTTTTTAGCTCAATTAGGTCATTTTTGAGGTTTACAAACTATTAAATCTTGTTTAGGGCTTTTTAATATTTAAAAGTGATTTTTAGGGCTTTAATTAGCATTAAAAAGTCATTATTTAATTAATTAAAAGGTTTTAGCAAGTTTGGATTTTTTGTAAACTCTTAGAATTTTATTGTGGATTTTTAGGAATTTTTAGGTTAAAATTTTAATTTTTGTGTTCTTTTACGTTTCTACGTCTTAACTTTCTAGTAGTGTTTTCGTTAATTTTTTTATTTTTTCGTCTTCGTCATCTTATCTTTTCTTCTTATTAATAATCAAAAACATTAATCAATCATTCATTACACAACACACGTGCCTCCTCGAGAACGAACTCACTTTTAGGGTCATTCACACACGGTTTTCCTGAATCGTCGTGCACGCTTACCCTATTTACGTTCTTTTTCCTAAAAGACGTATTTCTACAACTATCACCCACAAACAAGTGGGCAAGTGGAGGTTACAAACCGATCTTTAAAAAGGATTTTAGAGTGGTCGATAGAAGAGAACCGACAATCTTGGTCTGACAAACTCGACGATGCTTTATGGGCCTTTCGTACCACTCATAAGACGCCCATTGGGTGTACTCCTTATAAGCTTGTGTATGGGAAAAATTGTCACTTACCAATTGAACTCGAACACAAAGCTTATTGGGCCCTATCGCATTGTAATGATGACATTGAGACCGCGAGAAAACACTAGAAAATGCAATTAAATGAATTAGAGGAATTGAGAGACATTGCTTATGAAAATTCATTGATTTACAAAGAGAAAACTAAAAAATTTCATGATTCTAAAATTAAAAACCGGGTTTTTAACATTAGAGATCAAGTGTTGCTTTTTAACTCAAGATTGAAAATATTTTCTGGCAAGTTGAAATCCGGTTGGTCCGGACCGTTCACCATCACCCAAGTGTTTCCATATGGGACCATCGAGCTAGCTCAAAATGATGGTCCTAACTTTAAGGTGAATGGTCATAGGGTTAAACACTACTTTGGTGGAGAAGTCCCTTCTTTGGACGATCTCGACCAAGTCACCTTCCCTAATGATAATTAGTATTGAGGGGATCGAGTCGAGCTCATGACTCGATAATAAAAAATGAGGCGCTTCATGGGGGAGATCCCATGCTTATCCATGTACATATTATCACTTTCTAATGTAATTTTAATGTGAGTGGATTTGTGCCCATTCAACCCTTTGTTCCGTGGTTGCTTGTGAACTGTGGTTAATTAGATCATCATCTTTACGATTGGAGCCTCTCGTGTTCGTTTTGCGTGAGCCTCGATCGTTTGATTGAAGAATTTTCCGATATCCAAATGATATATCCTTTTGTGTTCTAACAGTAGTTCTTTTAGCACACTTCATAAACGGCTTAAGATTTGATTGTTAATTACCCTTTCCATGCTAGATTAAGCATTCGACTCTTCGTCTCTAGTATGGGGGTATTTTACCTTAGACTCGAAACATTGAGGACAATGTTTAACTATAGTATGGGGGTGAATAGATACTTGCCTTGCTAAACCTTCACGCTTTCCAACTTTCATCTTTTTGTTATCGTTTTGTTGCAAATAAGGCTAAAAATGGCCAAATTTAAAAAAAACTCTCATGTTTTCTTAAGTGTTTAAGACACGAATGTAGATTTTCTGATGGCAAGAATAAGAGTTAATTTTTACTCGATCGTGCGTGTTGAGCACCTAGCTTCGATTCCTTAACTTTTATTAGGATAAGTCTCTTAAATGGGGACGAGAAATGATAGCGTTAATTATAAGTTACTTTGCTAAGCGTAGAGTAATTATATTCTTTCAAAAAATCATGTGTTCTAATTGTTTGCTTATTCTCCCCTCGCTTGAATATTAATTTTGCTAATAAATATTAACTTAGTGGTTTAGTCTTAATTGTTGGTTTCTAATTGATTCTAACAGCTTCCATGTAATTAAATTAGGAAAATATTTGAGAATCACCAGTGTCACAGTTTTGAAGTATTGGCACCCCGAATAATCGAAAGATTCACCCCAATAATAATTTTAAGTGCTCAATCACCTAAATCAAGCAAAAATTTCAAGCTCAGAAAAATCTATGAAAAGTTGAAAATGAAAGCCTTAAACTTTGAAGCTTGAAAGATCTAAAATTATGTTTACATTGAGGATATACGTCTTTTGCCATAATAAACACCTCATGGCGAGGTTAAAAAAAAGGCAAGGCAAGACCGAAGCCCTAAAAAGTGGAGGTAAACATATGATAATAAGGCCTATCCGTTAGGGGGCATATAAAAGTCTTGTAATAAGTCTCATGTTCAAAACCGTTATAAAACAGTGTATCGAATCTCACTTGCTAACTTAATTTTTTGACATCGTTGTCTATTAGGAAAGGTTATTAATTCAATGATTTTGGTTACGCCGTTTAGACTCTATTTTTGGACTTAATCTTTATTCACGCAAAAGTCAAAAATGTACAATCATGATCATTCAAGACAAATATAAAATATAAGAGATACCAATTAGGATTAAGGGAGTCTAAGTACGTGATTAGAGCATATGAGTAGTGTTTGCATTACTAACTTATAATGACAATGATCTCGTTACACGCTTAAATGGAATTGGGTGAAAACAAAGGACGACGAAATTATTTCTAATGAAGCATTCACGTGTTCTCATTCTATGAACCTAAAAGTCCCATTTTGCGATGAAAATTATACATAATGTCTAAAACACAAGTAGTAGTAGTTTAGTAAGTTAAAATTTCAATAATAGTAGATAAAAATGAATTTTGGAGATGCTACGATACTTTATTCTAGCATTACGTGAGAGCACGGTAATGGTTTAGTATGGGGGAGTGATGAGACTATATTTATACATAGTCTCATCGTCCAAAGCGGGCTTAAAACGGTGAAAATATCATTAAAAGTGCCAAATATATGCTTGTGTTTGTTCAATGTGTATTTTAGGTACGGATATCGAGAAAAAGACAAATGATCGCAAGAATCAAGCAAAAACGAACATGGGAAACGAAGCCGCACAATGAACAGGACCCAAATGTTGAATTTTCCAAAAAGTCCCTTGAATAATTGAAGATTGTCAAGTTTGGTCCCTCAACTATTGAAGACTTGTCACAAATGACCCTCCAAGAATCATTTTTGCAAGATAGGACCTTCATGTTTGAGGACATGTCAAAACAACCCTTGAAGATCAAGAAAGTTACACTTTAGATCCTTTTTAATACACAAGGACTAACAGCACAAATACAAAAGGATTAATGTTGCAAAGGGGCAAGGACAGAAGATATAAAGATAACAAAGAAGAGAATAACGGGGAGGGGTTATTTCTGCCAATTACCTAAACGAATTTAAACTTACTAACTCAAACAGCCATTAAGCCCCCACTCCATGTCACCCTGCCACCTCACCTCTCTCCACCAATCACTCCCCACCACATCAAACACCCCATGCCAGTCACCCCAACTAATCCATCTTATATTAATATTAAACTACATTTAAATTAGTTAAATATAATAAAATTGGGCGGTAAACATTAAACCCAAACCCTAAACGAATCAAAAACACATTGTTCATGTTCTTAATCCCTATAAACCTTAATCACTAATTGACTTCAAAACAAAGGGTTATGAGTTGATAGCTTCTAGATCAATGATTAAGGGTGTTGTTAACATAACCCAACCTCACTTTGGTCCCCTCCATGACCACGTGTCACCCCCACACCCTCCCCTGCACAACCTTGATGAAGAAGACAAAGCTATAACAGTCATCCAACAACACATGGAGTTTTCTTTCCTGCAAAGACACCAAGCAACAGCTATGATTGATTCTACACCCCTGGCAACTTCACTACACTCTAAGATGATCACATGGGCATCTTTTGACCCATTCACAAATTTCAAACTAAAGGGCAAGGTTGGAAGATCACCTCATTAGGGTTTTTAGTTTCTCCTTGCTTCTAGAACATAATGTACACCCTCTATATAAAGGGTATTAGGGTTAGCTTATTTTTCTTGTTCTTGAATTTCCTTGTTCACAAGCTTTATAATTCCTTTCTATTATTAATAGAAGTTGGTGAAAAATTTTGTGAAGAAACTCATGTTCCTCTTTAATTTTCTTGTTTTGTTTGTTATACTGATAATCCATCTCAAATTTTTGTTTTAAAATTCAAAAGTTTTCAAAAATTTCATATGGCCATTTTACTAAGTACTTTAGGGCTTAAACAGCTTTTGACTTGATCTTATATGTGATCAAAGCTTCACAATTCTGGATGAATTTGGGAGTGGTAAGGATATAAGATTCGGGTCAAAAGGGTTATGGGGCCAAGAGTCTTGCAAAAGGTTCCATTTTTCTGTTTTCTTACTTACACCCTTGTGAACTAACCATCTTGAATCCTATAAACCCTCATAAGTTGTCTCTTAAAGAGCTTGTGGAGTGATTTTCAAAATTCAAGGTGTCTTTTTCTTTGTTTTTTTTGTGGAACAAAACAGCATATCCAACTCAAAACCCCTTGGTTCTACTTTGAACCATCACCTAGGGGTTTCACCACTTAGTATCAAGACACCAAGTAGCTTATTCAACTGTGAACTAGACTACTTGGAGCTTTGCTGACCCTCACTTAGATGTAAGTGAGGGAGGTTCTCACTTTCTTCCTTTCTTTTTAATTTCTGTCATAAAAATTTTGCAAAGTGTTCCATTTTGAAAATCTGCCAATCCTGTGTTTTTTCTACTTGATTTGATGTATAACTTGAGTATCTTGCATGTTTAAGGGGTTTGGTTAAGCTCATTTTTAGTTTTCCTTCAAAAGTTTTTGATAAATTCTTATAAAAGTAAGTTAAAGGGTGTTTGGATCTACTTAAATCAGGCATTAGGTGACACACTTGTAGGAAAAAAGTGGTTTGAACATATTATATTAGGATATCTTTGATAATTTATGCAATTTAAAGTAATGGTTCAAGTTAAAAAAATCAGATTTGCAACATTTGGTAAAACTACATAGATATCATCATAAAGTCTTCTAGGATTGAGTGTTGTGTTTGTGCTCTTGAATTCAGGTGCAAAGATAGATTAGGTGATAGGATAGGGGTATATGCTATTAGACTTAGGTTTGGTTAGGTTTTTGTTCATGTTTTGTAGCTTAAAATCTCACAAAATGGTCAAGTAGTTCAGCTATCCACTTTTCTGCCTTACCACATACACCAGCAAATCCTTTAAGCTTAAATTTGTGTTTTAGGACTTTTATTTTTGGATCATAGGTAGTTCTAGGGTAGAATAAGAACATGGTTATCTGGTCTTGCGTTTTTATGAGCTTTTGGTAGCTTAAAATCAGCTTGTGAGTCACTATAGGCGCATTGAGAGCCACAAACTTTGATTTGTTGTCAACATGGGGATTTTAGGGTGATTTACATGAATTGGTGCATTATAATTGGCCAAGTTGATAGGTTTTAGGTTATCATAGGTCTAGGATAGTTGGTATATCAAGTTTTGAGGGTCTTTGTTGCTTAATTATTGGCTTATAGCTCACTGTTGGGCCTTAGGAACCCACAGCCCCAAATTTCTTGTTCTTAGCTGATTAGTTGGTTGACAATTTTGGCTTAACTCATTTTTCTCTTAACATTTATGTCATTTTAGACTTTTTGGTTTGGGATTTTTCCCTGTATTTATTTATTTTCTAGCATTATTTTAATCTTATTTTAATTTTAAGTCTTTTAAAAATAGATTTAAGTTATAAAAAATTTAAAAAGATACTTTTTAGTCTTATAATAATATATTAAGGGTTTAAAAACCATAAAAACCCAAATTGGAATTTTTAATATTTTATTTGATTATTAAGGTTTTAATTAATCTTTAAAAATTAATATAAAATTAATTAAAAGGCTTAAAAATTTTTGTTGGTTTTTATATCTTAGTTATATTATTTGGGAATTTTTAGTGAATTTAATTAGTTTTTAGTTCAATTTCATTTTTTGCCACATTTTTAAGTTTAACGTTTTAATTCAAAAGTTGTTTTTAGGGTTTAAAAATAGTTTTAATTGGTTTAAAATTTTTCAAAAGTAGTTTTTGGCTTAATTAGAATATTTTTGAGGTTTACAAGTTTTAAAATCTTAGTTTGGGCTTTTTGTTAATTTATTTAATTATTAGGGCTTTAATTAGCATTTAAAAATTAAATATTAATTAATTTAAAAAGTTACAAGAAGTTTTGTTCACTTGTAAACCTTAGACATATTTGTAGGGATTTAATTTGAATTTTTGGCAATTTTTAGGTAAAGTTTTAATTTTGTCGATTTTTACGAGTTTACGTTTTATACGTCATAGCTTAATTTTTAGTGTAATCCGTCGTTCCATCTAGATCATTTTCATTCCATTAATGTTAATCCAAAACATAACAAGTTTAACACACACAATTATCCTCCTTGGTAAACGAAGTCACACATTGGGTCGTAAGTATTTGATTTTCCTAAATCATATTACTTAATACTTACCACATAAATTTTTTTTCCTAAAAGCGTATTTTTACTACTGTTAGTCGTCGTGTCAGTCCCAACTCAGGTTGGGTTGGCTGTAGCTTTGGAAGACGAATCGATGCCTAGTGACCCCAGCATGGCTTCCATCAGCCAACAGAAGAAGGCTCTATCTGAGCATGTTCCACCCCAATAGTCTATTTTATTATTTACACTATATATGGTGTTAAATCTTGAACATATATTATGTAAGTTGTAATATTTTAGCCGCGGATGTCTATGGTGTTCTGTCTTCTGATTAATTTTGTTTGATGTTGTGATTTAGTAGATAATATATATCACTAATCGTGACGTGTCACAGTGTATCGTACATAGACAATACAATGAATGACTAGACGTGCACTATGTGTCGTTTAACAAGTCCATCACTTAGTAGTGTGGTATGTTTTAATCTTATAACAACGTCTTGAAAATAAGGTGTCTAGTAAGGATTCGTGATACGTGGTCATTGGGGTTGCATCCCTCTTACGCGGCCAGTTGAATTATTAGGTTCACTCAATCCTCGTATTTCACGTAGAGACGAATGGTACATGTACGACCGTGGGCAGAATATAGTGAATAATTGATTAACGAAGGATAATTAACTATGCAGACGAAAACCAATAATTATTAAAGAAAGAACGGGGCCGCGGAGTTAGCTAGGCACCGCGGCGTTTTATTAAGACTTTGCGAATTTTTTCAAATCATAAAAAATCCTAACACGGAAAAATAAAAAATAAAAAATTACATGGATATTTATTGGAGCTGACTACAGCTAGAGATTATCCATGTGGTGGTCGTATCCTCAAAGATATCCGTTCTTTAGATTGCAGATGTTCCATGTACGGCCTAAATCACGACCATCCATGTCACGCATTAATAAGTGTGTAAAAACTTATCCTTTTACCAGTAAAATCAATGAAAAATAAGACCTAATCATGTGTTTAATATCGTAAAAGTCGGAATTACGCGTGCTTGTGTTTTTGTGTGAAATAGTTACAAAAGATCAAAAGGAAAAAAAACACGGGATTTCACGGTTAATTGTTGAAGAAAATTCAAAGAAAGAGCCAAAGTCAAAGTCAAAGAACCAAAAATGTACCAAAGATCACGAAAACCGGCAAAATCGACACGACTTTGAAGAAAAGATCGACAAAGCCAAAAACGAATCAGTTTTTAGTGATTTAATATTAATGAAGACATTTGAGCCTTGTGGGCCCCACTTTTGGTTATTGGGCTCAAAAGCCCAATAAGGGGTTCAACTTATTTACCTTGATTGAAACAAGCCTAAAACAAGGCCCTAATAAAAAGTTTATGAGACGGATGGAGTGTAATGGGCTGCAAGCCCATTGTCTTGACAAAATTAATAAACAAGGGACGTGTTTTGGGTTTACATGACCCAATTAGGGTTAAAAACCATGGGACGGTTAAAAGCTATTTGATATCACTTGGTCAAACTCACCACATCCCTTTCATTCGTTAAAAAAATGTTTACCCTTCTCTCTCCTAAAACATAATAACCAGATACATCCATTTACCCTCACCCCCAAAACCTGTAACTTTACTGTTACCCAAACCCTAGTTAATAAATTAATTTGGGGCTTTTTACTTTTGTGAGGCGCGTGTTATTCACGCAAGGGAATTAATTCCCAAGTATTTCGGATCAAGAAGATGGAGGGCATCCAGTGACGTGGCTCATCTCTCTCATGTGATTGGCTAATACACATCACTCTCCTCAATCATCTAATCATCTAAATACACATCAGCATCGAAGAAGCACAAGAAACACACATCCAATCCAACCTGGCGATCCGTGTGCACTTAAATGAGTTTCAGCCATTTGATCAAGCTTTGGGAAGAAAGAGAAGAAAAGATGTATAATGAACGATCAAGATTGTAGATCGTGCTCACCAATCCTTCCTCAGTAAGTTTTAGGGTTTGCATATAAAATCCTCATTATTGTAATTTTTATTCTATTCAATTTTTATTTTTTTCCTAGTTATTTTATGCTAAATAGTTTTTAGGTTAATTGTAATTTTTCCTTTCCAGTATTTGTAATCTCTTTTTAATATTAATAAAAGTTTATTTTCATTTAAATCGTGCCTTATTTTCTGTTAAGAAATTTTTATTTACAATTTAATCTATTATCTGTTTGGTTATAATAACTTTCATTTTATTTGATCAGGTTTAATTAATAGCTTGTTTTGAATAAATAAAATAAATATTGGAAGAATTTTCCCCCACTGGGAAGTTTATATTAAATCTAGTTCGAGAGAATGATGGTTTGCTGTTGATGGTTCGATGATGTTTGGTTAAGGTGGTCTCGATTTGGTTTCATAGACGGCTATGCGCTGCTCTACTGCTCAAAGGATTCGTCACAAGGTTCACTTCCATTTTTTTACTTGTTATTTCATTTATATGTTTTAGATAAATCTGTTTTGATTGTATAATTTATTCTTGAATTTGCTTTGGTTGATATTGGTTATTTGATAAGTTGAAGCTGCTTTTGTTTTAGTTGATCTGAGATTTATATTCTAGTTAATATGATTTGATCTTGTTTTAAAAGTTAGCTATAATAGATATTTTATATTGCTAGGGCTTGGTTAATAATCTGATTTTGAGTACTAGTAGTTTAAATTTATTGTCTAAAGGATTTGATAATAGTCTGTTTTTTCTTATTTGCTTATTATTATTGCTGAGTTTGTTCTATTTCGCTGATATAGTTAGGGTGCATATTGTTTTAGTTAATAAGTTTTGAATTAAGCTGATATTCATCTGTTTTTAGAGTTGATTTTGATTTTAGTTTGCTTTGGTTTAAGATCTGATTTAATCTGCTATAAACTGGTATTCACTTGCTTAGTTTTAAGTTGTTGAGGTTTTGATTATATTGCTTAGATGGTTCATTTTTGCTGATTCAAGTATTTAGTATTGTTGCATTTGCTTTGCTGAGGTTCTAATGCTAGCAGAATACATTGGTCTGTTGGTTTAGTACTGATTTACCTGTCCAAAATAGCAGCCAACAAGTGATTACTATAACCTTGGTTTTCGTTCAGCTTGTTAAAAAAATAAAAAAAAATCATCCAAAAAATTATCCACTACTGGAATCGAACGCATGACCTCCTGTTCATGCACCCAACGTGATAACCATCTCATCTAAGCTCTCTTTTGGTTTAATTATTACCGTGGTCGTTAATATAGGTTTTTTTAATTAGCTGTCAGTTTTATTAATTAGTTTAAATACAAGTTTTTTATTTTAATAATGTCAATTAAATTTACTTTTAGTTTTTAAATAGTTTCAAAGTATAAAAAATAAAATAAAAATATTTTATAACTTTTAGAAATTTAAATTGTTTTTAAAGTTAGTTTTTAAAATTAGTTTTTAATTAATTTAGTTTTTTATAAAATTAGTTTTACGTTTTATTTAAATTTAAAATAGTTTTTTTTTTTAATTTGTTTAAGTAGTTTTATTTTTTAAAATTAGTAAAAATAGTTTTAAATAGATTTGTTTAAATTTGTTTAATTAGAATTTTTAATAGTGAAAAAGTGTTTTTAATTAAAGATTTTCTTTTTAATTAGTTTGAATAGTTTATAGTTTTTAAATACTAAACAAAGTACTTTTAACCAAGAACAATTAATCTTACGTATAAATTGGATATCAATTCGAGTTGAGTCGAGGAACGAAAAAAATAATCTTTAAAGAATTGCAGAATTCCTACATTACGTATCTTGTACGTGCCTTTTCCCGGAGCTTCTGTCACCTCATACGGTCATTGCCACTTTGGTACAAGTTTCTTGTATTCTCCACACGTCTTGCTTTGTTGGAACAATAAAAAATCACCTAGTTAAAAAAATACTCCCCTTACCTTAGCGTCGTAATACCCTTTCATTTTTTACTTAGCTCTGGTTTCATTGATTGCTACTAACTCCCGCTTTTCCTCTAGTAGATCCAGATTAATCCGTAGCTCTTCGTCATTCGTGATGATGTCCACTTCCGTCGTGCGGATTGTTGGCATCCCTATTTCTCATGGAATGACGGCTTCCATGCCGTAGGCTAGCGCAGACGAGGTATCTCTGTTAACCGTCTTAACCATCGTCCTATGTGCACAGAGCTTATGGCGTAATTCATCTACCCATTTGGATCCCTTCCCGTCCAAACGTGCTTTTATTCCTTCCACCAAGCTTCTATTAGCTCGTTCAACTAAACCATTGGTCTACGGATGTTTGACTAATGCGAACCGTTGTGTGGTGTTCAACGCCGCGCACCAATCTTTGAAAGGGTTATCCGCGAACTGCTTTCCATTATCATAGACTATCTCCCCTGGTAGACCAAACGACATACAATATTCTCCCAAACAAACTTTTTTACCTGCTTGCATGTGATGGTTGATATTGCTTTGGCTTCGATCCATCGGGTAAAATAGTCCATGGCCACGATCAAGAACTTGACGCCCCTAGCTGCTACAAGAAAAGGACCTGCAATATCAATTCTCCACTTGTAGAGCGACCATGGGGACGTAATGGGTGTCAACACCTGTTGTGG
The DNA here is from genome assembly GCA_025667525.1 of Glebionis coronaria. Lineage (NCBI taxonomy): Eukaryota > Viridiplantae > Streptophyta > Magnoliopsida > Asterales > Asteraceae > Glebionis > Glebionis coronaria. Next base: position 139,141,956 of record CM046880.1, read on the forward strand.
ATGACGTGGTAATGGCCTATGGACTTGACAGTCGTTGCACTTAAGGATCAAGTTTCGTGTGTCCCTATGCATATTTGGCTAATAATACCCTGTTCATAGCGCTCTTGTCACGACCGACCTAGGCCCTACATGCATGCTACACGACCCTTCATGGATTTCGCTGATCACGTAACCGACCTGGCATGGCCCGACGCGGCGTAACCAAGGCTGTAAAAATGATCGCTTGTAGAGAATTCCATCACGGACCTCAAACCGGTGCGAGTTTCTCTGGATACGCTGCACTTCCGTCTCATGGTGAGGGAGGGTCCTATTGGTTAAGTAGTCAATGATTGGGGTCATCCATGTAGCTCCCTCTTCATCGATGATTGTGGAGACTTCCTCACCTGCGATTGACTTATCTTTATGGTTCTCCACCAATACTTGTTATGATAAGTGAGCGAAGCTAGTGGACGTGATCTTGCTCAAAGCGTCTGCTTTTTGGTTTTCTCCTCTTGGAACTTGTCTTATGGTGAACATGCTAAATATCGCAATGAGTGACTTGACTTTCTCCATGTATTGGACCATATTGTCCTCCATAGCTTCATATTCCCCTAAGATATGGTTCGCTACCAATCGTGAGTCAAAATATGCCTCTAGGTTGCGTACGCTCATTCAAGCAGTAATCCTTAGGCCCGCGATCAATGCCTCATATTCGGCCTCATTGTTTGTGGTTGTGAATTCAAAACGTAGAGTGTAAGTGAACTCCATAACTTTCGGGTTTGTGAGTATGAGATCGGCCCCTGACCCATCAGTGCATGAGGATCCATCCGTAAAAAAGATCCATGGTTCCTGGGGTCCCCTCCACCTTAGGAGTGATTGTAGTCTCTTCCTCTGGTTTTTCAATGTTAAAGTCCACCATGATTTGCCCTTTTACCATTGTACGCGTCCTGTACGAGATGTTATGTTCTCCTAACAAGACGCTCGACTTCTACAACCTTCCTGTCACATCTGGCTTAGAAATTACCTGCTTAATCGGCTGATCCGTTATAACTACAATGGGATGTGCCTGGAAGTAACGGCGTAATCTTTTCGTAGCATAAACCAGTGCTAGGACCAGCTTTTCCATCGGGGTGTAATTCAATTCCAGTCCCCTGTAGTGCTCTGCTCACGAAGTAAACTGGTGTTTGGACTGAGTTTCTGTCGGTCATTAGTTCTGCGCTTATTCCTCCGTGTGTAGCGGATAAGTAGATGATTAGTTCCTCCTTAGGTCGTGGTGCGAATAACATGGGGAGGGCCGCCAGGTGTTTCTGAATAAGGGAAACGACTTTTCCACAGAATTGGATAGAAATCTGTTCAGACCTGTCAGTTGACCATTAAGGGACTGAACTTCTTTTAGTGTCCGAGGAGATGGAAGTTGTATGACACGTTCCGTCTTAACTGGACACGGTTTAATGCCATTACGGTCTATCATATACCCTAAAAACATCCCCTCTGTTGCTCTGAATGTACACTTCTTGAGGTTCAACTTCATGTTCATTTTTTGTAACGTCTCGAAGGTTTCCTAGATGTCCTTGATAAGTTCTTCCTCTGTGTGGCTTTTGATAACCATGTCTTCTACGTAGACCTCTAAGTTACGACCAATTTGGTTTTCGAAGGCTTTGTCGACCAGCCGCTGGTAGGTGGCCCCTACATTTTTGAAACCGAACGACATCTTTGTGTAGCAATAGACGCCCTAACTTGTGTGAAACGCTATTTTTTCTTCATCCTCTGCTACCATTTGGATTTGGTGGTACCCTTTGTATGCGTCCGTAATTTTTTAAAGGGATACCCGCACAAGGATTCGATTTTCGGCAGTGGGTAACAGTCCTGTAGACAAGCCTTGTTTAGGTCAGTAAAGTCTACACACATGCGCCAACTACCATCATGCTTCTTGACCATGACCGAATTAGAAAGCCATTCATGGTAGTAAACCTCTAGCATGATGCCTGCATCAACCAGCTTTTTTACTTCTTCGAGTATCACCTTGCTTTGTTCTAGGGCATGCCCTCGCTTCTTTTGTCTTACCAGGGGATATCCGGTGCAGGTTTGTAGCTTGTGCTCCGTTATCGAACGAGGCACAACTATCATATATGTTAGCTCCCATATGAATACATCGAGGTTGGCCTTGAGGAGGGTACACATGGCATCTCTGCCCTTGATAAACAGAGTCCCTCTAATTGGTAACTCTTGGTCAGGATAGTCTAGGTGAATTGATACTTTCAGGTTTGTTGGTGGTGATTCTTTTTCATGCGCGACCTGTTGTGGTGGCACAGCTATCGCGTGACACTCTGCCGATGGCACTACCGTATTGAAGATAGTAACGATTTTGCCTTCTATCGGGAATTTCAACATACCATGGGTTGTAGATGGTACGGCTCGGATGGCTAGGATTCGAGGTCTTCCAACGATGCCATTATATGGCGATGAAGAGTGTATCACCATCAAACTCATCCATGTTGTGGTTGAGTGTTCTTCGTCTCCGATCGTTACCAAGAGCCGTAGCTTACTAATGGCCAAATTGTTTCACCACTAAAGCCTATGAGCGGCGACGTTTCCGGCGTTAACTGGCTTCTAACTTCTTCTTTAGCCATATGAAGCAATGCTCGTATAGAACTTCCGTTGAAGATCCTCCGTCTATATACAAGTGGTAGACTATGTGGTTTCCTATATCTACTTCGTTTATGAGAGGTCCCTCGGCTACATTGCTTGCTGTTATAGGGGGAATGAGATCTCCTTACCACGGGAACATTTTTGACTAATTTTCTGCCTAGTCCTGCGTTGCCACGACTGTAACATAAATATGGTTGTGGGCTTATGCTTCGAGTGATCTTTCTTATCATTCCTCTTATTATCATTCCCATCTTTCCAATCTTTGATGAGGAGCTTGAGTTTTCCTGAATTCACCAAAGATTCGATATGCTTTTTTAGCTGAATGTACTCATATGTTCCATGACCCTTGTCATTATGGAACTCGCAAAACTGATTGCCTTGATGGCGGTCAACTGGAGTTGTCATCAGGGGTGGTTTTGGAAAGTTCGCCCCTTCCGACATTAGTATCCCCCTTGGGGTCATTTTGATGGGGGTGAACTTGTCATTCCCGCGCACACCTCTTGATTGACCACGATAGTCGAGGCTTCGATTGTTCGACTGATTGTTTGAGTGTCGCTTGGGCGGAACATATGCCCTGTAGCTCTGGTTTCCCTTTCTATTGTGGGCAGCCACGTTTTCTCCATAGACAAAGGATCTAACTCTCCTCATTAATTCGTTGAAGGTTACCGGAATCCTGTCATTCATGTGTCTAATTAATTCCTGATCCGTTATTGCATGCATATAGTCAGAGATTTTTAGAACCTCCGGGCACTCCCTAATTTTGGTGCATTCGTCTTTGAAGCGCTCCGTGAAATCTTTCGTGGATTCACCTTGTAGTTGCTTTACCGTGGCGAGTGAGATCGGATCTTTGTTATACTTTTTTTCTCTGAGTATAATTTCTCCTGAACACGGTTGTTCGAAACGTTCTATGCTTCGTCGGGGCAGTTTTTCAAACCAGTCCTTAGCATTGAAATTCGAATTGAACATGTGGCACCACAGGGGCATCGACCAACGTTCAATTTTTACTTGTGTCTTAAAAACTTTTAGATGGTCATCCAGATCGCCAGTTCCATCATAGGTCTTGACGTTCGGCGGTATGCGTCGTATTTTGTCCTCTGAATAGTTTTGGATACGGCTTGTGAATGCGTCCTCTTTTTATTGACACCACGGGAGGGAGAGATCCTCATTTTCACGCTGAGATTGGCGGTATGAGTGTCCCGGGTGTTCTCTTTCGCAATCTGAGGATTCCTAGGAGGAATACCTTGTCCTACGACGTCTAGAGTGATGATCATCGGAGTCTGATCCAGATGAATCATAGATCGGTGAGCGTCTCGACTGGATGCGATGAATTTTCCTTCGAGGGGTGGAGTTCGGTCTCTCCCCTCAGCTGATGGGCTAATTCTGTTGAAGACGCTAGTTTGTCAGGCGTTTTCTTTTGGTGTTTCTAAGGCTGCGTGTCCCATAGATCCATCAGAGTGGTTCGTACCCTCTTTATCTGCTTCTAGGTCATTAAGGATTCGATCACCGATGTGATCAAAAACATTCTGAGGTTGAGGTTGTTCTTTCTCCTGAGATTGTTCCTCTGTTTGACGCCTTCTTCGCCTCTTCTAGGGACGTTGTGGCGTTTCGCCTTCAAAATTATCAAAGCAAAGCCTGGACTAGAGGATCCTTCTCATATTCAAACTTGTTGTGATGGCTAGAATGATGGTATCGAAGTTCTATGTAATGTAGTCTTCGACACTCCCATCTTTGATTGAGACGGTCATGTCACCTTCCGTCTCCATAACGGGTTGTTTTTCTGCCCCTTTGTCAGGGGGAGGAGGTTCTGACCCTGGGTCAGGGTTGTTCACAGATAAGGTTGGTGCTAGAGGCCAAACAGTGGACCAGTTCCTCGCTGGTTAACCGTGTTTCAATTACTTTCTCCACCAGTTGACCCTGTGCGGTGATTGAGTGGTGGGGTTAAGTATCTTTGTCACTGATGTTTTCTTTCCAACGTTCTTTGGGTAAAGATGTCCCTTCATCATCGGTTGAGTTTAGTGTAGGGTCCCACGTATGGCGCCAACTTGTTGATACAAAATTTGGACGGGCCTTGAGTAACCCAAATTAGGCTTAATTTGGGTATCCGGGACTTCTAGCTCTCATATCAAGTGAACTTCAAACGAGACCCTACACAATAAGAAAAACACGCTGTTAGGCTTAGCGTGGGAGGGTTACCTACGATTAGACTCTGTTGTGAGAGTAAGTAATCGATTTAGGGTTTAGTAATTAGTAAGGGTTGTTATTATGATGTGAACGTCCCTTTGTAGAACCCTTGGGGGTTCCTTATATAAGCGGTAAACGCTAGTTGGGCTTTACCGATCTTGAGCCCCAAGCAAGGGATAATTACCATATAATAACCTTCCAAATAAGGCTAGTAAATATCACCTGCTTTTAGGCGAATCACAATCTTACTTAGGTTGTGATTCTTTCTAACCCATCCCGCGTGCGACATGGACGCAGTCTTTACCCTCCCGTGTGCGACCATTACTATTCGGGCCTTATAAACCCAAAGCAATGACTACACAACCCATACTTGCTGGGTTGGATGCGGATAGTACCTATAGGTTGGGTTCATGACACGGCTGGGACTATACATATTCAATCAGCCTTGGATGAAACCTATGATGGATTTGATGAAAACCTACATGATTCATTCTAGGTTTCATAGTGTTGATCCCTTTGAATAGATCAAGATCCTGTTAAGGATTACACAATATCTTGAAAACAAACTAGAGCACTTGAGAGACTCTTACTAAGCTCAAATAAGTTATGCGGAATCTAACTTATAAAAGCAAAGAAGAATAGAGATGTATACTAACTATTCGATTCTTATTATCGACTGTATTGAGGTACAATAAATTCATCGTACCTATGTTCCTTTTATAGTGCAAGGAACACCTAGAATATTCTATTATGATAAGTATATCACAGATGATATACTCTCAATATAACTAGAACATATCTTTACTAAAGATATATCTATTCTTATCTAATAAGCAGTACTTAACAAAAGCCTAATGTACTTAGCATGTACCACGCATATACTAGTATTACTTACTTACACTAACGGTACTTGGTTACATAACTAACGGTACTTGGTACTATTACAAATAATTCCCAACAATCCTCCCCTAAACAAGAATGATAACTTGTTGTCTTCTTGTTTCTCTGTATGTTAAACGTATAAGAATACATGTTTTCAAACTTCACTTCAAAATTAGGTAGGTCTAGGTAATTTTGATCTATGTACCAAATGAATTCATTCAAACACTTTTGTAGATCTTCTTCTGGTATAATGAACTTCAATTCTTTATGAACTTCGGTCTTTGTCTTCAAACCATGATCTTCTGTGTCTTGAACTTTAACATTCTTGAATCTTTACAACAACTTTATTGACTTCATGTATCAGATCATCAAAGCTTGACATCTTTATCTCTAATCCCAATAATTATCCCTTATCTGATGATGACAAAACTTCCCTGTCATCTCCTTGACTTTGAACATGCATGAATCTCCTTGAACAAGACATCAGTATAATTATGAATCAACATCCTTGCTTGTATCAACTCACCTGAAATAAAACAGTTAACAACAAACCAATATGGATTGGCATCATGATTTTTAGCAAACCATTAACTATCAATGTATTTGATTTATTCTTTACTAGTTAGTCGTACACTCTTGAATAGCCAATACTTTATTCATCAAGAATAAGGTGTACTGATAACCCTATAACTTTTGGTGAATTGTCAACCATATAACAGATTTGATAGAGTCTTTACCTAGAACCGTTTGCCCTAGGACTAGCCAACTCTTTGCAATTAAGCATGGTGAGCTAATGACCATGTAGTTTTTAGAAAACTACCAACTATCAACGGATTTGAGAAGTAATTACCATAAACCGTTTGCCTATGGACTTGCCAGTTCTTATGTGTATTAGACATGGTGAACTGATGACCATTTGTGAAGTGTGACTAAAAGTCAAACACTTAAAGTTCTTTTTTAGCTTCCTCCTCACTCCAAATCCTTGATTTGATGCTTGATCGTCCTTATCAATTCCAAAGCACTTGTGGATTCTTCTAAAACTTCTAGTTGAAGATCCAACATTCTTTCTAGCTTTCTTCTTCCAAAAGGATACCTTCTTTCTTGAAGCATGTAGTAAGTGACATCATCTACATCCAAAGTATGTATTCCACAAGATCAATAGTATCTCTAGTATGTCGGAACCTTTTCTTCCAATTCTGTCCATAATTCTGAATCAATAGTATTTAGTTCATACATCAATCTGTTAGCCTCAAAATATTGAGTCAAACAAGAATGCTTGGTCATATGTTTATTATGTATCGTATATTAGAACGTTTTAATAGGTAGTAGATTAGTCGTGTTATACGGGCTTAACTTTAGGCTAAAGTTCATTCATAAGTAACTAAAACCCAAAAGGAAAGCCTGGCCCATTAGACTATAGTCCATAAACAAGCCCGCATGTGGGTGGACTATATATACCCTTCCTAGCATGTTATGAAGGGTGTTGGTCATTTTCATTTTTCTCTCATTAATCTAATCCTCCAAAAGTTCCAACCATTCTCTCTACTTTCTCTCACTACTTTCTCTCTCTAGAAATCTTCCATCTTTTATCTACCTTTCTTGTTTAATCATCTAAATAATATGGGACAACAATTGATATCATTCGCCACGGGGTAGATACGTGATTGGTTTTGGTTTTCATATTGAATTCGTGTGGTTTTCTTTCTAAATAGCTCGAATCATAAAAAAAAATTGCATTTTCGTGGTGTTAGTGAGTAGACAAATCAAGTATATAGGCGTGGTAGTGATTTGGGTTACTTAGATTGGTTAAAAACGCGAAATTTTGTGGTGTTTGGCTTCTTTTTAGGCTTGAAATCTCGAATTTCACAAAGTTCATCCGAGATCCTATTTTATAGGAAATCTGTCATAATTCCGCAATATTTGAATATTGTGGAATTGAATCATGTTTGGTATTGCGTAATTATTGAAAATATTGCAGAATTATTCAATTTCTTGCAATTGCGGAATTGATTCATTGATTGCGAAATTGAATCTTGTGTTCATTGCGAAATTATAACGTATTAAGGATTGCGGAATTGAATCTTGTGTTCATTGCGAAATTATAACATATTAAGGATTGCGGAATTGTATCTTGTGTTCATTGTGAAATTATAACATATTCAGTATTGCGGAATTGTGTTAAAAACAAAAGGATTGCGGAATTATACTCTAGGGTATTGCGGAATTAATTCCCTTCATACATTGTGCAATTGTGACATTTTCCCACTTTTGCGGAACTGTGTCATTTTACTTTGCGGAATTGTGTCACCTTGAACCACTATCGCGAAATTGAATATCTACATTGCGAAATCTTTGTAAATTTTCGAAAAATGTGTTTTTGAAAATTTTGCCTTAGAATTTTTGGTTTATTACGAAGACATTTTTTAGGGGATTTCAACACTTTTCATCGAAAACACCAATCACACCTCATCTACGTAAGATCCTACATTTCTACACTTCAGAGATTATCGAGATGGATTCTACTGTAGAGTATCGTGTCACGAACAACAACATTATGGTGGCGGGTAACAAAGAAAGACAACCAATGCTTGTGTCGGGTCGATATGATCAATGGCAATCCCGTTTTCTATGTTATCTTGATACAAAACCTAACGATGATGCTTTAAGGCAATGCATTTTTTATGGACCCTATAAACCCTAAAGGATTCAAGTTCCTGCAGTACCATCCACAGACACAACTGATGCACAAATCGCATATGAACGTGATGAAAAGAGAACCAACCTCACTCCAGAGAACCGTGCTTGGTTTGATGCAGAGAAGGAAGCAATTTACTTAATTCTCAGTGGCATTGGAGATGATATTTATTCCACGGTTGATGCATGTTCTACTGCTAAAGAAATTTGGACGCCTATTTAAAGATTGCAACAAGGTGAATCACTTAACAAACAAGACATGAAAACTAAGATGTTTTGGGACTTTGGAAAGTTTACCTCAAAGGATGGGGAATCAATTGATTCTTATTACTCCCGATTCTACAAAATGATGAATGACATGACCCGAAACAACTTGCAAGTTTCCACCATGCAAGTCAATGTCCAATTTCTACAACAACTTCAACCAGAGTGGACACGATTTGTTACCTTAGTGAAACAACAAAAAAATTTAGATGAAGTTTCATATCACACGCTCTTTGATGTTTTGAAACAATTTCAAAATGAAGAAATTGAACTTCGAGCTGAACGTGCTGAAAAGGTTTCAAATCCACTTGCTTTGGTGTCAACCACTCAACATTACCCAGATTATCATTCTCGTGCTCTAAAGACCTACTACACTCAATCATCATCGCCGCGATCATCCACTGTGTCTAAGTCACATGCTCCAACAAGATCCCGAGGCGAAGAAGTTGCAAGAGCACCATCACCCACACCTGAGCAATCATCTGAAGAAGACAGTGATGAAGAACTTGCTCAAAAGGATAGGAAATTCAAGCAACAAATAGCTTTTATTATGAAACAATACAATAAAATCTACAAACCTACCAACAACAACCTTAGAACATCATCTAACACGAGGAACAACTATGCTGAGAGTCCTCCAAAGTATGATCGACAACCTGCAAAGTATGATAATCAGAGGGTTGCTACTATTGTTGGAAACAGAGACACTGTTGGTACTCAAGTTGTGTAACAAACTGGGATTCAGTGTTTTAACTGCCGAGGTTATGGGCATTTGGCTAGGGAATACAGACAGCCAAAGAGGGTCAAAGATTATGGGTATCATAAAGAAAAACTGCTGTTGTTTAAGAAAATGGAAGCTTGGATCAAGCTATCAGCTGAGGAAGGAGAAATGCTTGACGGCACAGATGATGAACTCTCCGACCAAGAACTCGAGGCACATTATTCATACATGGCAAAGATTAATGAGGTCCTTAACATCACTGAAGATGACAATGGTCCTATCTTTGATACCGAGCCAATTGATAAGGTACAACATGATGATGAATATAATGTATTTGGTGATACACATGAGCATAGTAATCTACCAACAACAATTACTCACACGTGAATGATGGAAACGGTTGATAGCAATACGACACCCGATTCATCATACATGTGCAATAATGAGTTTGAGGATGATCAACATGCAAATGAGTATGATGACGAGGAGCGTGTCGCGCTTGCTAATTTAATTGCTAGTTTTCAAAAAGATGTCAATGAAAATAGAAAGAGTCAAAAGCAATTAAAGAAGGCAAACGCAGTGCTCACTCAAAACTTTGAAGAATGCAAAGCCGCTCTTATAAAATCTAGTGAGACTATTGATAGTTATAGGGCTGAGCTTCTTCAAAAGACCAAAGAGCTTGAGGGGTAAAAAAGTCATGTCATCAACGTTAAAAAGGACGATTTTGAAAATAAATACAACGAAGCTCTTGCTTTGTTAACTAAAGAAAAACGTCAATTCAATGTTTTATTAAGTGATGAACGTCAAAAAACGTACCTTGCCACCACAAAAGTTAATGAACTTGAACAGAGGCTTTCTATGAATACCACTGATTCTACTAAAATTCTTGACGAAAAGAAACAAGAGGTTGAAACATTAAAACAAGATTTCAGAAATAGATAAGGCAAATATACTGAAAAAGCAAAGGATCTCGAAGAACAAGTCGATTTTTTGAAAAAAGTTGTTTATAAAACGCATAACTCTATTCAAAATGTTAGAATGATAGCACCTCGGTTGTTTTTCAAGGGTGAACCTAGCTTTGCCACCCCCAAGTACCTCGAAAAAGCTCAAGCTGCTAACCCTCACTTATATCTTGATGAGTCCGAATGGACCGGTCATGATTGCCCAGTAGCTAACCTCGATAATGAAGAGACGTCCCTTTGGGATGAGGAGAGTAGATCACCGGTCAATAAAGATTTTGTGACATCATATAATTATGCTTATGAAAACAGTCTTTATGGTCTTTTCACTCCACAAAAACAGAAGTCTCGTGAGGAATTTTTAGAATGCAAACAACGAAGAATTCAATGGAAGAAAGCTTTTGCCTCTAAGTGGAAAACTAATGCTTTTAAATATATTAACTATTTGCCTCTTGATGCTTCTAAAAGTAAAAGTCGAAAAACACTTGGTATTGTTAAACAGTACATTGATAATGTTCAATCAATTGTTGAAAGCGATTGGGAAAAACGTCAAAAGGATAAGTGGAAAACAAAGATTCCTCACGACATAACTGTGCTGGTGAAAGAACTTTTAATACCAAATACGAAGATAATCAAAGAAAATGTTTTTAAGTTTGAAAAATTAATTTTGTCTGAAATGTTCGATGATTTGAAATATGTTGAGTCTCTTGAAAAAGAAATTGATGAGCTTCAAAATGACAAATCAGATTTTTCAAACGAATATGATCTACTCTTAGAAGAATGTCTCTCCAAAGATATTTTGTGTGTTACTCTTCAATCTTGTGCTGATATCGATGAATATTCTGATGTTGCATGCAAATATCTTGATAAGATCAAAGAATGTGAGCGTCTTGAGATTGAGCTTTCGAAACGTAAAGAAAATGTTGATAAAAAGGCTTTTGAGTTACTTCAACACAAAACTGGTTTCCTTCAAACAAATTGTCATTCTCGACATCAGAAGTTTTCCACATGATAATAAATTACAAGAAAAACTTTCCCAAATGTGTCAAGAAATGAATGAAAAGAATTTGGAAATTAAAGAGTTAAAAGCTCAATTACAAGACAGGGAAACAATGATAGCAGAGTTGAAGAAACTCGTTGCTAAGATGGATGGAAAAATTGTGGAGCCTAGTGTTAAGAAACATGTTGTAAGACAACCCAATGCGCACAAAGTGACTAGACCCTCTGTCTTGGAAAAACCATCTGTTTTCTCTAATTCTGCATTTGCAAAACCTGCGTTTGCCCCCAAGACGGATAGGTTACCACAGAATACTCTCAAAACACATATTCGATCACAAAGCATCAAGAACACAAATTTGAGTAAACCAGGGATGTATAGATTGGCCAGTAAACCCACACACAACAAATAAAGTCAATCACCTCAGACTTCTAGAAACACTAATAGACGTGTGTCTTTTACTACAGGAGTAGTCCCCACCGCTAGTGTTAGCCGGCCTCAACTTAAGAGCACTCGAATGAATGAAAAGGTCTGGAAAAACAAAAGTCAAAGGAAGATGAAGGAAGTAGAAGACCACCCTAGGATTTTCAATGTTTCCAAGAATAAAATGTTTGTAATCGCGTGTAATGACGATTTGAATGATACAACTTTGAATGCTTTGAATGTTAAGTTTTTTTGTGTGAAATGTGGAAAGTGTGGTAATGCAAATCATGCTATGTGTGTTTCGAATAATGTCAAAAGCGTAGCTACTAGAACTAATAAGCAAACTGCGATGCCTATTAGTGCTAGTGATGAGACTGCTTTTATACATAGTCTCATCGTCCAAAAAGGGCTTTAAATGCATTAAATATCATGAAAATACCCAAATATATGCTTCTGTTTGTTGCTTGTGTATTTTAGGTACGGATATTCAGAAAATGACAAAAAATCACAAGAATCATGCAAAACCGAACACAGGAAACGAAGCCGCACATTAAACCAAGCCCTAATGAAGAATTTTCCAAGAAAACCCTTGAAGATTTGAATATTTATGAAGAAGGGTCCTCCAATGTTGATGAATTGACACTTTATACCCTTGTATCTTCATAATTACAAGATTGGTCCCTAAAGTTTGTCAAAATTACCAAAAGGGCCCTCCACTTTGAAGAATTGGCAATTTTAGTCCCTCAACAAAACTAAAATGTCAATTTTATCCTCCTCAAAGTCAAACATACCAAGAAAGACTCCAAGTTACAAGCAATTACAAGTTTGGTCCTTGAAATATGTCAATTTGCAAAAAGGGCCCTTGACTTTCAACTTTTGGCAAGAATGGACCCTCAAAAATGAAGACTTGGCAATTTTAGTCCTTCAAAATGTCAATCATACAAGTAAAGACCATAATCCTTGAAGAAAACACCAAATCAGTCCTTCAAGAATCAAGAAATGGCAACAAATACCCCTAAAAATACTTTGGAAAAGTATTTGGGGCAAAAGTGTGAAAATGAAAAGTTTGCTAACAAAGGAATCCGGATTTGTTGAGTTTATTTACAAAGTGAAAGGGAAAGAAAGTTAAAGGGCTAATCTTGGCAGACAACAATTGTTACCTAGACCTATGAGGGCTTGACACGTGCCCCACTAACACCCCACAACCAATCAGAGTTCACCATTACTCCACTTCACCCATCCAGTAAATCTGGTTAAATAATTATTTAAACTAGGCGCCTTAACACAACATTTAAACTTAATCACCCCTCATCCGGATCAAAACCTCCACTATTCACCTCAAGAACAATTTTGGGTTTTCTTAATCCTGTTGAAATTAGACACTAAGATTGTCCAGATTAGTGATTAAGCATCCTTTAATCACATCCCACCCTTGAAAACACATGCTACTTTTCCCCACACCCCACACAAGATTCCCTGCTACACACCTTTGTGCATACTGTCAAATTTTAGACAGTCATCCAACGTCCCACAACAAAGCTTGAAAGTTAAGCTTATTACAAGCCCTTTGATCAACTTTTCACAATGCCAGCTCCACAATAATCCAAAAGAGAGTCACATGATCTTCAAAGTTCAAAACAAGACAACGGGCAATTCTGGGACTTCACAGCAATTAGGGTTACGTTTTTTAGCTCTTTACTAGTTCATTATAGCCTATATAAGGCATAGGACCATTTACATTTCAGTTTGCTCTTGATTTTTCCTTGGTTCACAAATTTGTAAATCATATATTCATCTTAATGAAATGTGTTTGAATTTGGTAAAGAAAGTTCAAGTGCCATTCTTATTATATGTTTCTTATTGTTGAATGTTTATTGTTCTTGAATCCTAAACCTGTTTTCAAAAGGAGTGTGCAAAAGTTTGCACATTTTCCACTTTTCTTGATATTTTGCTAAGTCTTGTTCAAACCTTGGAATTCTTGGGCTATAAAGCTGATCATAGCATCCTGATATTAAGTTATAAAGGTGTGGTGAAGCCTATAACTTGGGGATAATCAAGTGTGGGGAACTAGGGTTGCATTAATCAAGAAGTTTTTATCTTTCTGTTTTGATATTTGTGCTCTTAACTTTGTTGAATCTTAGTAGGCTTATTTGTGGAAGCTTGTGCCTGTTCTTGCTAGCACATAAGCTCAAAATTCGTGGGTGTGGATGTACATCCATGAGGTACACATCATTCTACTCAAAATCTGACTAAATTTTGGATTTTTGGTGATTTTGTGTGTGACTTGTGTTCTTGCTGATTTTGTGGCTCAATCTTGCTTAAATCTGCATATCTCATCTGTTATTGTGCTTATTTGGGCTTGGATGGTCTTGCATAACACTTTTGATTTGAAAATTTGATTTTGAAAAGTTAAAAAGGTGTTTGGGATTATCTGTCTTGGATCATTGTGTGTTATTTTGTGGTTGGAAGTTTGTGTTATTGCTTTGTATCTGTTATATACTTGTTTGAGTGCTATTTGCTGCAAGTTTTCAACATTGAAACCTCAAATCAAAGATTGTGCTATAGATTGCTTGTTTTGACTGTTTTTGACCTAAGACTTTGGGAACACCTAGAGTGTATGCATGCTTAGGGCTAAAAAGTGTTTAAACATAGTTCTTATAACCTGTTAACAAGATTTGGAGGTTTGAATTTGCCTTTGGTGGTCAATTGCATTAGCAAGTGTTCATAACTGCATGTTAATAGTTCATCAGTAACTTTAAGTGCTTGAATCTTGACCTATACTTTGAATCAGTGCATGAAACCTGTTTAGACTTGCTTATTTAAGTTTATTATTGCTTGTGTATGCATTTGGTTAAGTTTGGCTGGCTGAATTGTGCTATAAGTGCTTATTGAACCATAACTGTTTATTTGTTCATGTCTGTGCTACATCTGGTGATGTTTTGATTAAACTGTACTAACTGGCTGTTAGTGATTGTGATTTCTTTGTTGTATTTGACTCCTCTTGATCCACTAATCATTTGGGTGCCTTTGTGTAACTTGAATCTCCAAAAAAGTCACTAAAGACAAAAAGTCAAACACGTCAAGTAGTGGAAAAAGTTTCCACTGCTCAACATCCAAAACTAGCCCCTGCTAGTGTAACTTTGCATTCAACTTATTAATAAGCCATATTGGCTTATCCAACCCTCCAACAACTTATTTTTTGTGATCAATCTTCCTCATTTGACCCATTTGTTTGAACTGGAGCTTATTAGACTTTCACTTTGACTTTTTGCTAGAAAACCAACTCATTTGACTTTTTCATAAGTGCTTATTTGCTTATTTCAGCTTACTGAGTGAACTTATTTGAAAACCTTTTGTTGTTTAAGCTTAGTTAAGTCATTTAAAAGCTTTAGAAACTTGAATCAGCTCTTGGGATAGCCTAGAACTCGAAAACGACTATTTTGTCGTTTTGTGTAGATTGCTTATTGCATTTTCAGGCTTATTCCTTGGACTTTTTTCAAGTTTCTTTTTAAAGAAGTCTTAAGTAACTCAAAAGAAGCTTGTGTGTCTAATTTGAGCTTATGGCATTAGCTTATAGCTTAATGGGCCAAAAGCCCATTAAGAATAAGTTGTTTGATATAAGTCAGCGTATTTCACATTTTCAGCTTTTGGGCCTTTGAAAAATTGTGTTCATAATCAAATTTTGAGTCAGATAGGAGCTTTTGGGCTTAATTGGACAACATTTTGCTTATTGGGGCTATTTGAGCCTATTAAGGGGACTGTTTGGACTTTTGGCCCATTTGGAGGCCCATTAGGGGAATTTTGTAATTTCAACTTCATTTCTGTGTTACTTAGGTTAAATTAAGCTAGTTTGCAAGTTTTTAGAATTTTTTATAAATTTGGATTTTTAATATTATTTTATGATTATTTTATTATTAAAAATTAAAATTTAGATTTTTCTAGTTTTTACATTTTTTATGTTAAATACATTAAGTTAGGAATTTTACAACTTTTATAATATTTTTATTGTCCTTAGATTAATTTTTATAATTATTTTATGTTTTAATAGTTTTTAATTGTTTTTAAATAGTTTTAACTAATTTTAAAATTTTTAAAAATAGTTCTAAATTAAGTTAGGTCATTTTAGAGGTTTATAATTGCAAAAAATCTCATTTTGGGCTTTTTGTTGATTAAATTGATTTTTAGGGCTTTAATTAGCATTAAAAAGTCATTATCTAATTAAATAAAAGGTCTGACTGATTTTTGATTTTTTATTAACTCTAATTACATTATTTAGGATTTATTGCAATTTTCTAGGAACTTTTAGGGTAAATTTTTAATTTTGGTACTTTTCACGGTTTTACGTGTACGACATTTTCGTTTTAGTTTAATTCGTCATCGTAACCGTCATTCTCTTCTTACCTCATTTCTATTTTCTTTTCTCATAATCATTTAATCACAAAGTTAATCATCTCTCTACACAACATGTGGAAACCATAAATCACAGATCGAATAAGCTTACTAGGATAATCAACGTTCATATGATAAACATAGCGGAATTAGAACATTGATTATGAACGAGGTGTTTCTTTTCCAACGATTACTTGTATTAAACTTCAAACGATTACAAGTAACAAACCTAGACGTGTTTACAAGGTTACACACGTCTAGAACACACGACTCAACTTTAAGACTACATTGTGAATGATGAGATGAATAAAACCTACGGTCGTTGTATTCTATATATACTAGAATACAAGACTTTTCTTACAAGAAAACTTTAATTACATTAGAAGTCCCTCCATCTTTTGCTAATAAGTCCTCCTTGTTGTATGAAAGGGCTCCATACTCTTGTAAAGCTTGATATTTGCATATAAGTCCTTCTTGTTTCATTATACTTGTTTTGTCTCATCAAATTAATTCCCAACAATCTTCCCCTATTTGATGATGACAAAACCAATCTTCAAATCTTGATCTTTCACGAATGAAACAAGCTTCCCCTTAAAGTAAGATTTCTTGTAAAACATATCACCACATAAAATTAATTCCCAACAATCTTCCCCTATTTGATGATGACAAAACCAATCTTCAAATCTTGATCTTTCACGAATGAAACAAGCTTCCCCTTAAAGTAAGATTTCTTGTAAAACATATCACCACATAAAATTAAGTTGTATACCTTGATCTTTGAATCTCCTTCCCCTTTTTGCCTCATCCAATAGGGGTCTTCTAAAGATAAACAACTAATAAACGCTTCCCCTTGAGTGGTGCATGTAAATGAATCACGAACCATGTAGACTCTAATTGTAGATTACGAATGAAGAAAAACGAATATAACCTATTTGTTGAAGAAGTGTAATCTCCCAAGCTTGTACCTTATATCTTGCACTATCATTGTGACGTCGAACTTATATGAAAACGTAAAAGTATAAGCAGACCTCGATCTCTTGTCAAAATCCTCATCCTTTGTGAGACACTGAGCACGATAATGTAACTCCTTCAAGTGATAGCAAGGTATCTAGTTGCTAGATTTGACAAGTCTTCGTCACCAAACATTTAAACGAACAATCAAGTTATCTCAAAAGAGAGGCGAATCTTTTGAGATATGATAAAATACAAACCTGCGAAAAACAACTCCAACACCAAATAAGCAATAATCAATCGTCTTCATCGAAACCTCCAATTGGAAATGAAAATTATCTAAGTACAATATCATCCTCTTCTTTTATGCAACTGCTGCCTCTGTCGGCGTTCTGCTTCTAATCCAAGTCGGTACGTAACCGCAAGGTTAGCCTTGTCACATAATCAAATAAAACTTTATTGTATCAAACATAATCTTCAAAAACGAGCCATAAAAATTTAACAGTCAGTTCTGTCCGAGATCCTTTGTCATCCAATATATCATCAGTATGTATTGTCCTATATCGGACAGTACGTGTCAGTGCTTAAAAACCATATATCGGACAACACGCTGTCAGCGTCTAAATTATAATGTGTCAGCGTCTTCTCTGTCAGCGTGTGTTTTATACTTGTCAGCGGCTAAAAAAAATATTACTCCACTGAACCACTTTTCCTTTGTCTTCATAAACTTCAATATCCAGCCCATATACCTCAAACGCATCTCATCAAAATAATAACAATAATATTGATCAAAGCATTCTTGAATTTACCTTCGTGGACCAATTAACATTCACATCACAATGTGCACTTCCATCAGCCACACGTGATGGCAACACAATCACCTTGAAGTACACCTGCTGCTCTTGTACCAACTTGTACTTTTGTTCGTCCTTATTCTACTACTTTTCTGTTTGAATACGCCAAGCAAAAATCACAGCGTGGGACCTCGTACTTTGTTTCTTTTGGCAGTCAACAATTTCAATATTGCAACTAGTTATGCATAAAACATGTACAGTTGTGTCTGAACCACAATAGTACATCCTTGACCTTCGATCCAATAATTGCTTCAATAAATCAGTACTATGCTTGGGACCATATTAATTAGAAAGATAAAGAATTCATAGCAATCATGTCATTGCCAATAAACATACACATCAGATCTTGTCCTACACGTCTCTATCTTATTTCGATAATAACTTTATTGAGCCAAAACCATAAATACATGCATACTGCAGCTCATGTTCTTTTCACCTCCTTTTCATGGACCACCAAATTCCTTTTTCTTTGCAGCGTAGCCATAATAGTTGATCAACAAAACAGCATCTTTAGAATTATTAACACGTACTGGGACCAACAGCTTTAAACACTATACGATCAAATCACCGTATAACATTCCTATGTTCGTCATTAATTCAGATTGGATCTAGGGCTTGTAACAAACCTTAAAAACGATTTTGAATATCAAAACCCTAACCCAGGGTTTGAGGATCGAACATCATAAAAACATATCAAATCTGGAACATCTTTTCTGTTTTAGAGTCGATCTAGGGTTTAGGGGAAGAAACCCTAAATCTTTATTCAATAAAAAGAAAACCAGAAACTTTAACCTTTCTCTGCAGCCAACTTCGACGATGTATATCTCCCCCATAAGCTCTCAGATCGAAGATCCCTCCGGTGAGATTCAAGTCATATATGCCAAGAACCTACAGCCCAAATTTTGCGACGATCCAACGGTTAACGAAGGATTTATCGCAGTTTGAAAATCACTGCTCAGAAACATACGAATCTAAAATCATATACGGATTTTAAGCTTCTTCTTCGTTCTTCGACTCGAACACCTTGTAAATTCCTGGTATCAAGAGCCACCCGCTCTGATACTAATTGTGGAAACCATAAATCACTGATCGATTAAGCTTACTAGGATAATCAACGTTCATATGATAAACATAGCGGAATTAGAACATTGATTATGAACAAGGTGTTTCTTTTCCAACGATTACTTGTATTAAACTTCAAACGATTACAAGTAACAAACCTAGACGTGTTTACAAGGTTACACACGTCTAGAACACACGACTCAACTTTAAGACCACATTGTGAATGATGAGATGAATAAAACCTACGGTCGTTGTATTCTATATATACTAGAATACAAGACTTTTCTTACAAGAAAACTTTAATTACATTAGAAGTCCCTCCATCTTTTGCTAATAAGTCCTCCTTGTTGTATGAAAGGGCTCCATATTCTTGTAAAGCTTGATATTTGCATATAAGTCCTTCTTGTTTCATTATACTTGTTTTGTCTCATCAAATTAATTCCCAACACAACACACTAGCCTCCTTGGGAAACAAACTTGAACCACATTGGTTATTAGTGCTCGGTTTTCCTAAACCGACACTTAATACTTGCCCTATTTTACCTCCTTTTCCTAAAGGTGTGTAAAAACACGACATCAATTTTGGCTAGAAAACCCAAATGCAAAGTGAATCATTCTGGTGCAACCCCCCTGAGAAAAGTATTGCATCAGACTCCACCACTAAGAACCCTAGAAGCAGAATTAGGGAATTATATGAGTCTGCAAGCAAGTCTAGAAATGGTGGTTTGCTAATCAATGTCCTCCAGGATATAAATGGATGCCTAAGGTTAGAACTGAAAATGTGACAACGAGCGTTTGTGTGTCTTTAAGTGAAACTAATGATTCGGATATCACAACTAACATGGAATCCAATTTAGCAAATGCTCCATCGTGATCTAATTCTTGTGAAGGTGATCGAGATAATTCTATTCATACTGGACTCCGGATGCACGAAGCACATGACGGAGAATACCAAGCTTCTAATTAACTTCGTGGAGAAGTTCCTGGGTACGGTCTGATTCGGAAATGATCAATTTGCACCGATCCTAGGATATGGAGACTTGGTTCAGGGAAATATCATTATCAAAAGGGTTTACTACGTCGAAGGGCTCAATCATAATCTTTTCTCGGTTCGTCAATTATGTGATGTGGATTTTGAGGTTGCTTTTAGAAAGAAGACATGTTTTGTTCTTGATTATGATGGGAATGACTTACTTACCAGTTCACGGGGTACTGATCTCTACACTATTTCACTTAAAGACTCCACTTCTTCAACTCCAATCTGTTTCATGGCTAAAGCTTCAACGACTCAAGCTTGGTTATGGCATCAACGATTATCTCATCTTAACTTTGATACCATCAACTTGCTTTCCAAGAAACATATTGTGCGAGGCCTTCCAAACTTGAAATTCATCAAAGATCATCTTTGTTCTTCTTGTTAGCTTTGTAAAGCTAAACGGAGTAGCTTCAAAACAAAGACTACGCCAAGCTCTAAAGGACGGTTAGATCTTCTTCATATAGATCTGTGTGGCCCCATGCATGTTAAAACCATCATGGGAAGAAATATGTTATGGTAATTGTCGATGACTACTCAAGGTACACGTGGACCCTCTTTTTAAGGTTCAAGGATGAAACACCTGAGGTTCTCATTAACTTCCTTAAGCTGGTACAACGTGGTCTTCAAGCTCACGTAAAAGTGGTACGTACTGACAGAGGCATAGAATTCTTGAATTCAACTCTGAAGAAATATTTTGAAGCCGAAGGGATTGAACATGAAACATCTATTGCTCGAACACCTGAAGAAAACAGAGTTGTTGAAAGACGAAATTGTTGGAAATACGTTTTTAACGTATATTAGAAGTATCAGTCACTCCAATTATATTATTAAACGTTATAAGCTCGTAGTTAGAAAGTTAATACATTTATCTTATCATCCTAGCCCATGGGTCTGTCCATGGGTTAGAAGGACCAAGTCCACTAAGGACTTGGGTATATAAGCTCTCTCCTTTGATGGAGAGGGTGTTGGTTGTTTTATTTCATTTTGATAATAAACACACATTTCTCTCGTCTTTCTCTCTCTAGTTTCTCTCTCTAGAAAACAACAACCCTCTTGATTAGATCAAAGATTATCATATTTCTACAATTGTTATCAAGAGTCATGGGGTGATTTAAGGTTTTGATTTGTGTTATTCTTTAGTTTTTATTGTGTTAGGTGTTTTAAGGATAATAAATCTCTAATCTTGAAATTTTTTCGCGTTTTTATTGTTTAAGTTGGTAAACAAATCAACTACAAAGTTGTGGTAGTGATTTGGTATACTTGATTTGGTTAAAATCACAAAAGTTTTTGGTTATTTGGTGATTTTTTCGGGGTGTTTTTAGCATAACATTGATATCAGATATATAAATATTCGGATATTGAGTCTGTTTTGCGAAGTACCAAAGAGGGTTTTTGATTATTCGGAAGTTATCACGAGGGTTTCTGTTTTTCTGAAGTATTGAAGATCAAGATTCAGAAGTTCTTCCAACAGCAACTATTCCGAAGTTCTTCAACATCCAGAATTTCGAAGTGAAACACCTTAATATTTCGAAGTCTTCAACATCGATATTCCGAAGTAATCTCAGAGGTTTATTCCGAAGTAAATCATTATTTTCATATTCCGAAGTTATTCAACATCCATAATTCCGAAGTGGAAAACTTTGATATTCTGATGTTCTTCAACGTCTCACATTCCGAAGTACACCATTTTCCATATTCCGAAGTGAACTCAGAGCTTTATTCCGAAGTGTACTGTGACATTTATTTCGAAGTACACATTCTCTATATTCTGAAGTGATTTCAGAAAGACATTCCGAAGTTCTCAAGTTCAGGGATTCAGAAATAGTCTTTCAGAATTATTCAGAAGTTGATTGGTAATTTATTCAGAAGTTAATTTTTTTTAATTTTTGAAATTTACCTTACAAGTAATTTGGGATTTTGACAATTTCTTCACCAACACACAAACTAAGCATCAACAACAACACAGTTTCACAACCTTATTTCATTGGACGATAAAAAGATAATCTTTTTCCATCAAGTGTTCAAAAAATGAATCCTCATTCATTTATGCCAACCATGACATCGCTTACCGATATTTCTATCATCTCGGGTACTGATACCCGCCCACCGTTGCTCATCAAAGAGTTATTTAAAGCATGGCAAGGTTGCATGAGAACTTACATTATGGGTAAACCCAATGAGAGACTTATGGTTCAATCCATTGAGCAAGGTCCACTCGATTGGGGAGAAGTTACTATCAACAATGTGACTCGGCCAAGGTTATTTTATGAATTAACGGATGCTAACAAAATCATTGCCGATGCGGATGAAAGGGCCGTTCAGACCATACTTCAAGCTCTTCCACTAGATATTTATCGAATGGTAATCGAACACATAGTGGCAAAGGATCTTTGGGATCGCTTAACTGTTTTGTTACAAGGGACTTCACTTACCAAGCAGGAAAGAGAGTCTCAACTTTATGACTTGTTCGATAGGTTCACATACATTCCAGGGGAAACACTTCATGACTACTACTGGCGTTTAATACAAAGTTTTAGCCAAGTATAAAATATTATCGTCCGATCTTTTCGAATTGATTACCGATTAAGAGTGCGACTCAATTGTCTTTTGGTGAACAAGAGGATGGTTTGGTTGATTATCTATTTTAAACTTAAAAGCAAATAACTGTCGTTGAGTAAAGATTAAAGCTTTTACAAAATCGAACTAAAAGTTATTTAGAAAAAGACTTAAAACATAAAACTTTGTAAAACTGTAAAACTATAAAACGTAAACAATCGAAATGCAAAACTGAATTCTATCGGAATGTACTAAATTCATAACCATCGGAATGTGATTAAAACCAAGCCATCGGAATAATTCATCTTAATATTCATCGGAATACCAAAGTCCATTCTGTCGCAATGTTGTTCTATCGGAATACAAGGTATTGGAATGTTTTTGTCGCAATATGATTCTATCAGAATGATGAGTTATCGGAATGTATCAAACTAAAATTGGGCAGAGTTTTGACTTAAAAGGACCTTAAGCCCCGTCGGAATATGCGATCGCAATGAGCGATCGCAATCCCAGATCAGAATAAGGGGGAAATAACCAAACTATCGCAAAGTAAAACCCCAATGGGTGATTGCGATAAACAAAAGCAGCCGTCGGAATGTCTGAATCCCCAATATTGCGATGGAACGCAATAGTAATCCGAAATTGGTGGCAAGCAGAAAACTCAATAAGCACGTATAATAAGCTCACTTAATCGAATCTTAAATAACTCAATAAGCTTAAATTTGATAACTTTCAAAACATAAAATCATAAACTTTATAAAAGAACTTTAAAAAGACTTAAACCTTTTTAATAATCTGAAAATTAATAAGCTAGAACATGAAATAAGCCAATAAGCATAAAGAGCTTATAACTTAAACCGCAAGAGAGCTTATGTAGGAATGAAAAGTTTAACCTTTTAAACACGAAATCATCAAAGCAAACGTATGAAGTATAAATTTCGGATCAAAAGTTAAAGTAAACCAAGAAATGTAGAAAGAGATTAAAGAACAAAATACTTAAACTTGAATTTTGATTAATGAAATCCAAATACAAAAAGCTTAAACTTGAAAGATTAAAAGAATGAAAAGATGAAAAACTTAGTGAGAGAAAGTTTGGAACTTTCTCTCTCTAAAAACTAGAAAGGAAAAATTAAAAATGAAACTAGCTAACCACCCTCCTAATGTGATTAGGAGGGTATTTATAGGCTAAGTGAGAAGTGCATGTGTGGTGTGCCTCCTTCTTTCTTTTCTTCTCGACTCGATTTAATTCTTTGTATTTTCTCGACGTCGTCTCGGGATTTGAACTCGTCTTTTAATTTTCTTCTATAATTAGACTTGAGTTCTTCGACTTCATTAAACTTCCGTCTTTAGACTTTTTCTTCGATAAATATTCAAAATAGGCCTTGGACTTCCGTTCTTTTTGCACTCTTGATCTTTTGACTTCGTCTTTTCTCGTTTTCTTCGATAAAAGCCCGTGAAAGCCCGTGTTTTCTTCCTTTTTCATTTTTTGGTCCTAAAACACAATAAAAACACAAACCACGCATAATTCCGACTTTTACGACATAAAATACACGTTTTAGTCTTGTTATTATTGGAAATAAGTGGTAAAAGGATAAGTGTTTTCACACTTATTAAATCCCCTACACTTGACCATTGCACATCCCTCATGCAATGCATTAATTTTAAAGCACGGTTTACATTTTCCATCATAAATAACCCACCTTGGCCTTTATTAAATATTAAACTTTAAGGAAAATAAAAAGATAGAAACAAGTAAAGAAATTAAAGACTTACATTGGGTTTTGGCTGCCATGAACGTTTATCATCCTCAAGTTTCACGTTCCGCATACCAAGCTTAAAAACGAGATCATTGTTATTATAAGTTAGCAGACTAACACGAATTCATGTGGGTCAATTATTCACTTAGACTCCCTTGTTCCTAGGTGTATCTCTTATATTTTATTATTGTCTTGAATGATCACGAGGATGCATTTTTGAATTATTTCGATAGTTATTTAGGCCAAAAATAAAGTGGGACGATTTAAGCAATAGTTTGCTAAGGACAAAATCTTTTAAAACTGCTTCTCAGAACCTCATAAAGTTCATATCTTGGCATAACTCGCTTCACGATTTGAGACCTTTCTCGGACCGATATTTGGCAGCGACTTCATACTTCAAATCTTTGAGAGACGTTCTTGAAACTATGGTCTTCTCTTCATAATAGGAATTTATTCACTTGAAGTTTTGAGAGATTCTCATCTTTGGACCACGACTTCTTCATTTTTCTCCAATCTTTACTTTGGACTTTGATATACAACGATCCGCCACCTTTTAGGACTTGGATCTATTTATCCTCATACCTTGCTAGGGTCTTTTCAGATAGACTTCTCCATGATCTTTAGGAGAGTATTTGCTTTTCGTCGTGTGTCTCGATCCTTCATATTGATCTTTGATAAATGATTCTTAACATCAATTTTGGATCTTTAGCAACAAAATGTAGCCCTCATGCCTTGTTAGGGCCTTTTCAGACTCACCAATCTTCGCATCCCGCTTCAATAAGTTATGCCTTGGCTATGAAATCTAATTAATACCGAGCAACTTTTAAACGATCTTGTGCTAGAAGCTAAGTAACTTTTCAAATCGTACAACCTTATTTATTGCAGATAAATTTTTTAGCAAGCGATGGGAGAATAGGCTTATAATCAGTTCACATAAACTCATGAAAGAATACCAAACTTATAATTGACTCTATCATCTCTCATTCTCCACAATTTAAAATCTCAAGGAATGAGACTCGTGGATGCTTAGCCAATTAAATCAAAGTTTTGGGTTTTCGAGTCGCCTATAGGATCTTGCATCTTCTTAGACTCTTTCAAGTTTAGAATTTGCGTTTTAAAGTTCCCTTGATAAACGACTCTCTAGGATCAATTATAGGAACTTGCGAAAAGTTCTTGTTCTTAACCCGTGAGAGTTAAGACTTTCGCGTTTTAAAGCTCCCTATATAAAAGCCTAACAAAACTTGACTTAAACACGTTAAGGATACTAGCTAGAGTAAACTTAGATAAGTAAACTCGGGTTGAGTCAAAATATTTACGACTTTGAAACATTTAGAACTACTTTATTAGACTTTATTTAAGTAAGGAAAGTAAATAACCATAACAAAGGAGAATACTACAATACTACAAGGCCGAAATAGATTAAAAAATTTTGAAAAATGTCGAAAAATCAATTTTCCGGTTAAAATGAGGGCAAATTCATGGAAAAGACCACTTACTTCGATAGAAGTCCCCCCTACACTTGATATAAACATTGTCCTCAATGTTTAAGCATGTGGGAGTAAACTCCCCTACACTTATGACATTGTGCACTTTGTTTAAGTCTTGCTAAGGAAAGGACAACTAGAGTGATTTCAATGTGAACATATGAAATATTGAATCACGATAGTTTAGGATAGAACCAGGAAGATCGAAACACGGGATCACGGTTCGTAAAAAATCGTCAAAAGTACTCTTTGAAGCTTGAATCCCTGCACAAAATAAGAAACAAGAAAACAAACACATACGGGGCTCCCCCTACACTTATTACGAAAACGATAAAGGATAGATCACGGGTTGCCTCCCGAGAAGCGCTTGTTTTTGATAACCGAGTCACGAGCCTGACTCGACCCAAAACTAGTTCATGGGAAACGTGGTGAGGGATGGAATCATCTCATGAGAGATGTCCTCACTAAAGTACAACTTCATGCGCTGGCCATTCACCTTAAAATTGGGCCCATTTGGCTGAGAAAGCTCAATGGTGCCATATGGAAAGACTTTGGCGATGGTGAATGGACCAGACCAACGGCTCTTCAACTTGACCGAGAAGATCTTCAACCGAGAGTTAAAAAGTAAGACTTGATCACCAACGTGGAACTCTCGGTTCTTAATCCTTGCATCATGGATGATCTTGGTCTTCTCCTTGTAGATCAATGAATTCTCGTAAGCTTCATTCCTCCATTCATTAAGCTCGTTGAGTTGAATCTTGCGAAGATCACCGGCTTTGTTGATGTCGAAGATAGCCCACTTCAAGGCCTAGTATGCCTTATGTTCCAGCTCGATAGGGAGGTGGCATGCTTTCCCGTACACAAGACGATAAGGTGTACAACCAATCGGGGTCTTATATGCTGTACGGAAAGCCCACAGAGCATCATCAAACTTATCGGCCCACGCGGCACGATGCTCTCCCACAGTACGCTCCAAAATTCGCTTCAATCCACGGTTGGAAATTTCGGCTTGCCCATTGGTTTGGGGATGATAAGCGGTGGAAAGACGGTGATTGACACCATACTTAGCCATGACTCTTGCGAAGTGATCATTGCAAAAATGAGTCCCGCGATCACTGATGATAGCACGAGGAACACCGAATCGAGCAAAAAGCTGCTTTAAAAAGTTCACAACCACCCTCGCATCGTTCGTAGGAAGAGCCTTAGCTTCAGCCCATTTAGAAACGTAGTCAACGACTACGAGGATGTACTTGTTCCCTTTAGATGATGGAAATGACCCCATAAAGTCGATGCCCCATACGTCAAAAATTTCACATTCTTGTATGAAATTTTGAGGCATCTCGTCTTTATGTGTGATCTTTCCTTGTCATTGGCAAGCATCACAATGTTTAACCATTTCGTGAGCGTCACGATAAATGGTGGGCCAATAAAATCCTGAGTCAAACACTTTCTTGGCGGTGTAGTTGGGACCAAAGTGACCACCGGTGGGTCCTTTATGGCAAGCATCAAGGATTTGTAAAGCTGTCGGCCCATCAACACATCGACGAATGATCAAATCAGCGCATTGTTTGAAGAGATAAGGGTCATCCCAGAAGTAAGTCTTAACATCTTTAAAGAACTTCTTCTTTTGTTGGGATGTTAACCCTTCGATGAGAATTCCACCCGCTAAGTAGTTTGCAATGTCTACAAACCACGGGGTGTCATCAAGATTGGAGTGAATAGACATTAAGGCCTCAAGGGGAAAAGAGTCATTGATCTCTTGATTCGGATGATCCCCTTGATAAGGATCCTCAAGTCTACTTAGATGATCCGCGGCTAGGTTTTCGGCTCCCTTCTTGTCACGAATTTCAATGTTAAATTCTTGAAGGAGTAAAACCCAACGAAGAAGTCTTGGTTTAGAATCTTGCTTAGTTAACAAGTACTTCAATGCGGAATGATCGGTATACACGATGGTGGTAGAAAGGACAGGATTGGGGCGGAACTTCTCAAAAGCATACACTACAGCTAAAAGCTCTTTTTTGGTAGTGGTATAATGCAATTGAGCCCCCGTCATTGTCTTCCTAGCATAATGGATTGGTTGGAAGTGTTTGTTCACTCTTTGGCCCAAAATCGCTCCAATAGCAAAGTCGCTAGCATCACACATCAATTCAAAAGGTAGCTCCCAATTAGGGGTAACCAAGACCGGTGCCTTAGTTAGCTTATCCTTAAGAAGATTGAAGGATTCAAGACACTCTTCGGAAAAGATGAAAGGAGTATCTTTTTCCAAGAGGTGGGTCATCGGGCGAGCGATTTTAGAGAAATCTTGAATGAATCGACGATAGAAACCCGCATGACCCAGAAAACTTCTCACACCCTTCACGGTTGAAGGTGGAGGTAATTTGGCTATGACATCTACTTTAGCACGGTTCACTTCAAGACCGGATTTAGAGATTTTATGTCCAAGCACGATGCTTTCTTTTACCAAGAAATGACATTTTTCCCCATTCAGAACAAGGCGAGTGTCTTCACACCGCTTAAGCATGCGTTCCAAATTGGCAAGGCAAGAAGAGAAGGAATCACCATAGACCGAGAAATCATCCATGAAGACTTCCATGGTTTCTTCAACCATATCATGGAAGATAGCCATCATACACCTTTGGAATGTCCCAGGAGCATTGCATAAGCCGAAAGGCATTCTTTTGTAAGCAAATGTTCCATAAGGACAAGTGAATGTGGTTTTCTCTTGGTCTTGGGGATCGATGGGTATTTGAAAATAACCCGAGAAACCGTCTAAGAAGCAGTAATAGTCATTACCCGCTAGACGTTCAAGCATTTGGTCCATGAAAGGAAGGGGAAAATGGTCCTTTCTCGTAGCATCATTGAGTTTGCGATAGTCTATACAAACTCTCCACCCTGTAACGAGACGAGTAGGAATCAAATCGTGTTTTTCATTGGGAACAACGGTGATTCCACCTTTCTTAGGCACACAATGGACTGGACTAACCCATGGTGAATCCGAGATAGGATAGATCATGCCCGCATCAAGAAGTTTGATAACCTCTTTTTTTATAACGTCATGGATCTTGGGATTCACCCTTCTTTGGCTTTGAATAGAAGGTTTAAAGTCGTCCTCCATGAGAATTTTATGTGTGCAAAAGTGAGGATCAATTCCACGAATATCGGAGATCTTCCACGCAATCGCTTGCTTATGATTCTTCAGCACTGCGATAAGTCGGGATTTTTCTTCTTCTTTCAAGTCCTTAGCGATGATGACCGGTAACTTCTTGTTGTCTTCAAGGAAAACGTACTCGAGATGAGACGGAAGGTCATTAAGCTCTAAATCCGAAGGATTTTCGGTGGACGGCGTAGTAAAATTTGGATCATCGGTAGAGATAGCCTTAGGAGACTATGGAGAAATATGGTCCTCATGGAGAAGTTTCTCAATGGTACGAATGTCTTCATCCCAATTGGAGGGAGAATCGTCATATTGTAAGTCCACATCTCCCAAAGTTGCTTCAAATTCTTTCAAGATGAAATCACTTTCTCCAAATGGAGTTAGTGATGGAGCAATAGAGGCAACGGTCTTAACAGTGGGTAGAGAAGAAGAACTACTTTTACAAGCGTCTTTGAAATGTTCTTCACAAGCCTCATCGAGAATGTAAATGAAACTAACACTCTCGTTTTTAGAAGGTTGCTTAGAAAGCTTACCCATGTTGAAGACGATTTTCTCGTCACCAACTCTCATGATTAATTCGCCCGCGGCTACATCAATGAGAGTGCGACCGGTCCTCAAGAATGGACGTCCGACGATCAATGGAACACGGGGGTCCATCTCGTAGTCAACGACAACAAAATCTGCCGGAAAGGTGAATTTGTCGACACCGACGAAGACATCTTCGGCTATCCCCACTGGATAAGCAACCGTACGGTTAGCTAATTCCAAGGTCATTCGGGTGGGGACTAGCTCGGGTAGACACAATTGTTTCCAAACGCTTAGAGGCATTAGGTTGATACTAGCACCTAGATCGGCTAGGGCCATACAATTCTCTACCCCGGGGAAGTTGCAAGGAATGACTAAACGACCCGGATCTCCTAACTTAACTGGAAGTTTTCGTAAAAGAACGGCAGAACAATTCTCATTTAATTGGGTATTGGCGATGTCGAGTAATTTTTCCTTATCACTTAAAAGATCCTTAAACATCTTAGCATATTTAGGCATGTGAGCGAGAGCCTCAGCAAAGTAGATATTAAAATTCAGTTGTTTAAACATTTTGAGAAAGTTAGAAACCTGAATATCATCCTTGTTCTTCAATTTCTCTTTCCTCAACCTTGAAGGATAAGGTATATTGGGTTGAGATGAAGGCTTTGGAATGGAATTCTAACTCACATCCTTAGGTGGTGGAGGGGTGGAAGTAGAAGGTGGAGGGACCGGTTTTGGAACCGAAGGTGTGGTATAAACTTGAGGTGTTGGTGGGACATAAGGTGCAGACTAAGGCATAACGGGTGGTATATCACAAGTAGAAGAAATTTCGGGTCCTTGGTTAGTTGGTGAAGAAGAAGGTTCAACGATGATCTTACCGCTCCTAGTAGTGATGGCATTAACGTTGGCCCTAGGATTGGTCACGGTGTTAGAAGGGAGAGTACCTTGGGGTGAGCCTTGGGGATTAATGGCTTGAAACATTAGCATAAATTTCTTATCACTCGATTCTTGCATAACAGTCATGATTTTCTCATGATCACTCAACTTATCAGTCAATTTTTGAAGAGCCAAGTCCACTGAAGGGGAATTCGTGTTTTGCCCTTGATTGTGAAAACCTTGGTTTGGATATTGTTGTTGATAAGCATTGTTATTATTAAAACCTTGGTTAAAGTTGTTATTTTGAAACCCTTAGTTTTGCCCATTAAAAGCACCTTGAATTTGATTATTAAAATTTCCTTTATTTGAGTTATAATTCCTTTTATTATTAGAAGAATTCCCTTGGTAGTTACTTCTTTGTCCTTGGTTCCTTGGTGGGTATTGTGTGTTGTTCAATTGAGGTGGTGGTGGTCTATTATGGGATTGAAAACCGGGTGGTGAAAGAAAGTTATTCGAACGATAACTACGCAAATTGCGGTCACCTTGAGGACGTACTTGATAGCCTCCCATAGAAAAGTTACCGTTGGCGGCATACACATTTTCCGGATTGTCTTGAGTATAAGGACAATCGGTGTATGAATGAGAATCCCCGCAAATCTCACAAGACGTGGCTACAGCTTTAGCTTGTGGAAATTGGTTAGTGGCTAAAAATTCAATCTTTTTGCTCATTTCAACTATTGCGCGGGACATTTCGGTAATATCAGGGTTTGAAGAAGTAGAAGAAACATTGACTCTCTGATTTAATCATGAGAATGCAGATGAATCCCAATTTTTGTGGTGAGTGGTCATGTTCTCAATCAGCTCTCTACACTCTTCAGGTCTTCTCTTCATGAATGTACCACTGGCGGCAGCATTAATCGTATCACGATCACGAAAAGTTAACCCATTGTAGAAGGTATAAATCAATGTAACGGGGAGCATGTTGTGGTTTGGACAACGGTCGATCAAGACATTATAACGTTCCCAAGCACCGAAAAGCGACTCATCAGGTTCTTGAGTAAATCCACTGATTTGGTTGCGAAGACTAGTGACCATGGATGGTGGAAAGTAACGCGACAAAAAGCGTTGAGTCATGTCATTCCATGTATGAATTGAGTTTTTGGGAAGACGATCAAACCATTTCTCAGCATGATCGGATAAAGTGTGTGGAAAAAGGTGAAGGCGAAGAAAATCCATGGAAGCACCGGGAAGTTTCATGCTTTGGTTGACGGTAATGAACTTGTCAAGATGTTTGTTGGCATCATCACCCGGTAATCCGCTAAACAGGCAAGCGTTTTGAACTTGCTGGATCATGTGATGCTTCAACGAAAATTCAGGAGTCGTGATTTGAATCGGCGCAATCGGTCCTCCGCGTCCATTCATGGTGGGTTGACACAGTTCCTCCATTGTTCGTAAATCAGGTAGGGGAACATTGTTGTTGTTGTTGTTGTTATTGTTATTCAAATTTGGTAGAGGTGGGTTGTTATTGTTGTTATGCACACCAGCCATATCTAAATCTTCACGAGTCTCGGGCTCAGAATAATTTGAAGATCTAGTACGCATACACTTGCAGAAGAAAAAGATACCAAAGAAACAGAGAATATATATATATATATATCTTTTTGGTGCAAAACCTTTGGAAAAGAAATGCTTTTTATGATTTTTAAATGTTTTTGTATTTTTGAAAATTTTATAATTTTTATGGATTTATGAAAATTTGTTAGGCAAGGAAAATAACGTTCCTAAAAGAACGGATCCCCAAAATTCAATGCGTCTCTCACTAAAAACCGTTAATCTTAACGAAAAGAGCCGGCAGCGGCGTCATTTAATACAAAGTTTTAGCCAAGTATAAAATATTATCGTGATCTTTTCGAATTGATTACCAATTAAGAGTGCGACTCAGTTGTCTTTTGGTGAACAAGAGGATGGTTTGGTTGATTATCTATTTTAAACTTAAAAGAAAATAATTGTCGTTGAGTAAAGATTAAAGCTTTTACAAAATCGAACTAAAAGTTATTTAGAAAAAGACTTAAAACATAAAACTTTGTACAACTGTAAAACTATAAAACTTAAACAATCGAAATACAAAACTGAATTCTATCGGAATGTACTAAATTCATAACCATCGGAATGTGATTAAAACCAAGCCATCGGAATAATTCATCTTAATAGTCATCGGAATACCAAAGTCCATTCTGTCGCAATGTTGTTCTATCGGAATACAAGGTATCGGAATGTTTCTGTCGCAATATGATTCTATCGGAATGATGAGCTATCAGAATGTATCAAACTAAAATTGGGCAAAGTTTCGACTTAAAAGGACCTTAAGCCGCGTCGGAGTATGCGATCGCAATGAGCGATCGCAATCCCAGATCGGAATAAGGGGGAAATAACCAAACTATCGCAAAGTAAAACCCCAATGGGTGATTGCGATAAACAAAAGCAGCCGTCGGAATGTCTGAATCCCCAATATTGCGATGGAATGCTATAGTAATCCGAAATTGGTGGCAAGCAGAAAACTCAATAAGCACGTATAATAAGCTCACTTAATCGAATCTTAAATAACTCAATAAGCTTAAATTTGATAACTTTCAAAACATAAAATCATAAACTTTATAAAAGAACTTTAAAAAGACTTCAACCTTTTTAATAATCCGAAAAGTAATAAGCTAGAACATGAAATAAGCCAATAAGCATAAAGAGCTTATAACTTAAACCGCAAGAGAGCTTATGTAGGAATGAAAAGTTTAACCTTTTAAACACGAAATCATCAAATCAAACGTATGAAGTATAAATTTCGGATCAAAAGTTAAAGTAAACAAAGAAATGTAGAAAGAGATTAAAGAACAAAATACTTAAACTTGAATTTTGATTAATGAAATCCAAATAGAAAAAGCTTAAACTTGAAAGATTAAAAGTGAGAAAAGACAGAAAACTTAGTGAGAGAAAGTTTGGAACTTTCTCTCTCTAAAAAATATAAAGGAAAAATTAAAAATGAAACTAGCTAACCACCCTCCTAATGTGATTAGGTGGGTATTTATAGGCTAAGTGGGAAGTGCATGTGTGGTGTGCCTCCTTCTTTCTTTTCTTCTCAACTCGATTTAACTCTTTGTCTTTTCTCGACGTCGTCTCGGGATTTGAAATCGTCTTTTAATTTTCTTCTATAAGTAGACTTGAGTTCTTCTACTTCATTAAACTTCCATCTTTATACTTTTTCTTCGATAAATCTTCAGAATAGGCCTTGGACGTCCGTTCTTTTTGCACTCTTGATCTTTTGACTTCGTCTTTTCTCGTTTTCTTCGATAAAAGCCCGTGAAAGCCCGTGTTTTCTACCTTTTTCATCTTTTGGTCCTAAAACACAATAAAAACACAAACCACGCATAATTCTGACTTTTACGACATAAAATACACGTTTTGGTCTTGTTATTATTGGAAATAAGTGGTAAAAGGATAAGTGTTTTCACACTTATTAGCGTTTCACTACATTGATGAATGATTTGAATGTGTATAATCTAAGGATTGCTCAATTTCAACTCAACACCAAGTTCTTGAACACATTACCCCAAGAGTGGAGCCAATATGTGACTGATGTTAAAATGATTTGGGATTTGCACAAGTCAAATTTAGATCAACTCTATGCTTTCTTGCAGCAACACGAGAAGCACGTGATCCAGAAACGCATCTCTCAAGGATCTTATTCCGAACCATTGGCGTTAATGGCAAATCATCCAACTTTGTCATATCACAATTCTCCGTATGCTATGGGACAACAATCTTCATATCAGCCCTTGTATCAAACTCCAAGCTTTCCTCAGTATTCGATTCTACCACAACCACCTACATCATATCAGCAACAATATCAACAACCATCATTATCATCACAACGTGCTCAACAACCATACACTCCTTATCAACCACCAACAAATCCTGCTATCACTTACCAGCAACATGAAGTTCCTCAACCTCACTACTCACAACATGATAGTACTCCTTCTAGTGTGTATGTGGCTCCACCAGCACCAGTTTTCTACTGTGATGATGAGGTTCCAATTCCCGAGTTCAGACAAGGGGATAATCCTACTGATGTACTAACACAAATGTCTGCCTACATAACTCAAACGTTGAACAAAAGAGGTTATACTAGACTATCTCCAACAAACAATCAGTTGAGAACTTCTTCTAACTCTCGTCAACAAGCAACAATTCAAGATGGTAGAGTTACCGTTCAACCACTTCAGGGGAGACCAATCTCATCTAATATTGTTGCACGCCCATTCAACACCGCTCCAAGAGGAAACAACAGTGGCAAGGTGAAGATGATTATCTGCTATAACTGCAAAGGGGAAGGACACATGGCTAGGGAGTGTAAGTAGCCAAAAAGGAAGAGGGACGTCACCTAGTTTCAAGAAAATATTTACTTGGTGAATGCTCAGGCACAAGGTCGAGAACTCGCTGAAGAGGAGTTAGCATTTCTAGAAGATCCAGGAGTTGCAGATACTGAAGGACTCATAGTAGCTTCTACCAACAATGCAGCATACTAATGTGATGATCTTGATGCATACGATTTCGACTGTGATGATCTCAATACCGCCAAGGCAACTCTCATGGCAAATCTTTCACTTTATTGAGCTGACATAATTTCTGAGGTACCAAATATTGCCAATGATACTAGTATTGTACCTTATCAAGTTGAGCAAGTGTCTGAGTATCCGGAACAACCTCCAGTGGTTAGTAACTCAAACGAGGGGACAAACATGATAGCAATATCAATGCAAGTCCCCAGACTTTGAGTGAAACACAACCGGGAGCTATTACGTCTACAAATTCGTTTGCTCAACAAGATTTGGTTATGGTGTCGGCCTCTATGCTTGGCCAAATGAACAATGCGGTCCTTGAAACCCTCAGTGTTAATCAGACATTATCTACCGAGCTTGCTTTGTATAAGGAAAAGGTTAAAACCTTGGAACTAACTCCACTGACCACAACCTTAACCAATCCAGAATTTGATAGGTTTAGGAAAGTCCAAATGGATCATTTGCTAGAAATTGGGAGTTTAAGAGAAAATATTTCAAAAGAACTTAAAGAAAAAGAGTCAGTCGTTAATAATTTTCAAAAACTACAAACGGATTTCGAAATTCTCGAGTCTAAAAGGGTTGAAACGGAAATTAAGGCGTCTGAGAAAGTTAAAAAGACTAAAGTTTTGCTTTTAAAACAATACTCTGCTTCACATTTAGTACACTTGTTTCATTCTTCGTTTAAGGAATTCACTTTATCGCGTCTAATAGACCTACCACCTAACCCGGGGTATGCAAAGCAAGCATTTAACCACAACCCACGACTTTATGATGCAACCAAGTTAGAATTGGTCTTAGATCCGATTGTGTTTTCAAATGAATATGAGAATATGTCACTACATGAAGAGAATCGATCAAAAGTAATTTTTACATATCCTAAGTATGATTATCCACAGCTTAATAAAGAGAATGCAAAAACGGATCTTAGAATTCGCTTTAATATGCAAAGGGAATTTATCCATACACCAACTTACATGTCTACTAGAGAAAGCCTTAGTATATTTCCTACACTTGTCAATCCGGATGAACCTAAGGAAATTCCAAAGGATCTTCCACCGGTAAGTACGGTATTGCGAAGCTTGAAAGAGATTAGGCGATATCGTACCGGATTTGACAAGGTCATCAAGGAATGTACGACTTCAACGGCTCAAACCGTTGGAGAATGGGCTTTCGAACACATGAAAATGGTGTTTGAGAAAGAGATCGTTCCGTTTGTAAATAATGTTAAAGAGGGTCTTCTAGATCTTGGGGATAATCTTAACTTCGAAGTGGCTGAAGTTTGAAAAGTTTTCTATGAAATAGATGATGCTTATGAGCAACATCTAATTGAGAAAGAAAAGATTTTGTCCGAATATGACCGATTTTTGGAACATGTCGTGTCTCTTGATGTGATGCAAGTTGTTACTATTGAATGTTCTATTGAGATTACGTCTACTGTGAATAATTGTGATGATGTGCATATTGTTGAACCTGTGAATAATGTTGATAATCATTCTTGTCACGAATCTAACGCTGATTTTTTAAAGCTTCAAGATTCTTATAACTTACTTTCAAAACGTTTTGATGAGCTTCAACAACATTCTATATCTCTTGAAATTGAAAATCAATCTAAAAATGAAACTTCTTAAAAAAACAAATGATTGTGAAAACTCCGTTGAGACTAGTGACAAGATGATTCAGGTGGTTCAGGCATTAGAGGAAGAAATTATGAGACTTAAGAGAGAATCATTAGCACAGAAATTGGAACTAGAGGCTGCAGAGATTAATAATCATGCCCTAGAAGATAGAACTACTTCTATGCTAGGGGAGTTTGATAAAGTAAAGCAGGGTTTTCACAAATTTATGGTTCGTTAGAAGAACGCTTCGCTATTAATGCGGCAGAGCAAAAGACACTTGTTGACCAACTGAACCATAAGTGTGAGGAAATCTCTGAATTAAATATTTAACTCATAGACAAAAACATGGTTTTGGCTGAATTAAAGGAGACACTTCAACTCAAAGGACAAGAAGTTGTTGATAATACAACCACAATCTCTGCCCCGACCTCTAGTGCTCCAAAAAACAAAAAGGTGGTGATCACTAAGAACCCGTACCATAAGAACAATCCACTATCATATAAGCTATATATGGAGCATGCAGTTAAGCACGCAGATCTTGCTAGGGATGTTGTAGATGATCTCTATGAACTAGATCCCATGAATTGTCACTATTACTCTGCTCATGCTTACATTGAGAAGGTACAACAATGCTTAGAGCATTTGAATTACATAGGACAACCGGGTTCTGCACCACTTAAACAACAAACCTCCACCATTGCCATGACTCTATTCAATAAGAATCCAGAAGCTAAGCCTATTTTAAACACACCCATCAAGGCTAAATCAAAATATTTCACTAATGTTCCATTGGCTTCTACAGGAGTAATTGTATCTACTAAGGCTAAAAGATCTCAAGACAAGAAATATAGGATCAAGCCTTCCACTAGTAGGACTGTGAAGAAGAAAGTAGAAGTTCACCATAGGAATGTTATTTCAAATTTGAATAAAAAGAATCATGCAACTAAGACTAAAGGCCATGCGCTTGTACAACAGCCTAAGCAAAATTTGAATTCTAATTTGCGTTGTTGGAATTGTAATGAATGCATGTTTTCTCAGCGTCATGATTTATGTCTTGTTGATCACGTGAATGAATGTATGCAACTAGGAACAGTCTTGAATGGACTCCAACGGGGAAGAAATTCACCCAAGTTGGTTGACAATGGAAACCCACTGGTAGGACCTTCACTGCAAATGGAACTATGTTCCCTTTGGATCACATCCACGAAAGTTAGGTCTCAGCGTTCTTTAAATAGGAACACTAGCACTAAAAAATGGAAAAAGCGCCCTTTAACTAGGTCTGCCCCCACTATTGTGCCTACCAGTGAAGAGGTACATCAGGATCTTAGACAACTAGAATCTAAGCCGGCATCTAGGAAGAAAATTTGGAAGCATAAGAATTCTTATGCTAGCAAATATAAGATAAATATATATATGTACCTGCTAACACAGAGGAACATCTAGATTCTGATACATCGTCTTTGTCTGGTGATATTTTCAGGTGGTCCAAATCATCCTCTGGTACTTGGACTCTGGATGCTCAAAGCATATGACCGGAGACCGCTCGATGCTCAGAAATTTCGTCAGCAAGTTTCTAGGAACGGTGAAATTCGGTAACGATCATATTGCGAAGATCATGGGTTATGGTGAATATCAAATTTTGGAATGTTACGATTTCAAGGGTATATTACGTGGAGGGACTTGGTCACAATTTATTCTCAGTAGGACAATTTTGCGATTCAAAACTTGAGGTTGCTTTTCGACAACATACTTGCTTCATTCGTGATCTTGCAGGAAATGATTTGTTAAAAGGTTCTCGAGGGGATAATCTTTACACACTGTCAATTCAAAACATGATGGTCGCCTCTCCTGTATGCCTTCTCTTCAAAGCATCTAAGACCAAGTCATGGTTGTGGCATCTCCAGTTATATCATCTTAACTTTGATGCTATTAACCGTT
The DNA here is from genome assembly GCA_025667525.1 of Glebionis coronaria. Classification (NCBI taxonomy): domain Eukaryota; kingdom Viridiplantae; phylum Streptophyta; class Magnoliopsida; order Asterales; family Asteraceae; genus Glebionis; species Glebionis coronaria. The sequence continues at coordinate 139,180,516 of CM046880.1, forward strand.
TGGCTAAAAACAAGCTTGTTCGTGGTCTTCCAAAACTTAAGTTAGACAAGGATCATTTATGCTCCGCGTGTTCTTTGGGGAAAAGCACCAAGAAATCATACAAACCAAAAGCTGAAGATACCAACCAAGAACCATTGTATCTGTTGCACATGGATCTTTGCGGGCCAATGCATACGACTAGTGTGAGTGGTCGAAAATACATTCTCGTCATGGTGGATGATTATTCAAGATTTACATGGGTTATTTTCTTCGAAACCAAGAATCAAGCACCAACATATATTATTACTTTTTTTTAAGATGATTCAGGTGCGTCTTATCGCTACTGTTCGTCGCATTCAAACTGATAATGGAACTGAGTTCGTTAATCAGACTCTACGAGATTATTATGAAGAGGTCGGTATTTCACATGAAACTTCAGTTGCTCGCACTCCACAACAAAATGGTGTTGTGGAAAGACGTAACCGTACACTAATGGAAGTTGCTAGAACTATGTTGATTTATGCGAATGCTCCCTTATTCTTATGGGCTGAAGCAGTGGCAACCGCATGTTATACACAAAACCGCTCCATCATTCGTAAGCGCCAGGGAAAAACTCCATATGAGCTACTTCATGGACATAAACCCGATATCTCATTTCTTCATGTGTTTGGTGCATTGTGTTATCCAAATACTAATAGTGAGAATTTGGGAAAACTTCAACCGAAGGCTAATATTGGAATTTTCATTGGTTACTCACCCTCAAAGAAAGCTTACCGAATTTATAACCGTCGTCTTGACAAGATAGTAGAAACTTTGGATGTCGATTTTGATGAGCTGACAACGATGGCTTCTGAGCAACGCAGAGCTAAACCCGCATTACATGAGATAGGAACCGGTATGATTAGTTCCGGATTAACACCCAACAATCCTACTTCTCCATCATTTACACCACCTACAAGGCCCGAGTGGGATGAGTTATTTCAACCTATGTTTGATGAATTCTTTGATCCTCCAAGTGATGATTCTCTAGCATCTGCGGAAGTAGCTCCGATTCCCGAAGTTGTTGCTCAAGATAATGGAAATCAATCAGATGCATCTACAATTTCTATTGAACCAGATGCACCATCCCCTAGAAATTCTCAAACTACACCCGAATAAACACCCCCACTCGTTCCTAATGATATTGAAGAGGATTACTATGATCACGATTTGGAAATTGCTCACCTACAAGAGCTTCCATTCTTTGGTTCACAAATACCCGAAAACACGAACGGTGCATATACCTTAGAGGAAGCTCCTCCAATCGTTCACTCCAGACCACCACGAATTGAAAATCACAACACCAAATGGACAATGGATCACCCAATCCGCAATATTATTGGTGAAATCGATCGACCAGTCGTAACACGCCATCAAATCAAAGAACATGCATTATATTGCTACTTTGATGCATTTCTTTCTGATATTGAACCTAAAAATTGGCAACAAGCCATGACACAATCATCTTAGATTGAAGCCATGCAAGAGGAACTTAATGAATTTTAACGTCTTGACGTATGGGAATTAGTTCCTTTACCCGATAACGTTGACATCCATACATTGTTGTGGGTATATAAGGTTAAACTCGATGAGTTAGGTGGAGTGTTAAAGAACAAAGCTAGATTGGTTGCTAGAGGTTACAAACAATCTTAAGGTATTAAATTTGAAGAATCCTTTGCTCCTGTTGCACGATTGGAGGCAATTAGACTATTCCTTGCTTATGTTGCTCACATGAATATGATTGTCTACCAAACGGATGTTAAGAAGGCATTTCTTAATTGTGAATTAAGGGAATATGTCTACGTAAGCCAACTGAATGGATTCGTCAACTCGGAGTATCCTAATCACGTGTTCAAGCTCAAGAAAGCTCTTTATGGTTTGAAACAAGCTCCACACGTGTGGTACGATCTCCTATCGTCTTATCTCATCTCGGAAGGCTTCTCCAAAGGCAAAGTGGACCCTACATTGTTTATTCTCAAGGAGGACAACGACATGATACTTGTACAAATTTATGTTGATGATATAATTTTTGCTGCCACTAATCGAAGACTGTCTGACCATTTTGAGAAAATCATGTCCACACTTTTTAAGATGTCAATGATGGGAAAATTTTCATTTTTCTTAGGGTTACAAATTTCTCAAAATCCTAGAGGCATCTTCATTAATCGATCTAAATATTCTCTTGAATCATTGAAAAAGTATCATTTTAAAAACTGTGCCCCCGTGGATACTCCAATGGTGGAGAGATCCAAGTTAGGTGAGGATAGGGATGGGATTGCTGTCGATCCTAAACTTTACCGTGGAATGATCGGCACCCTTCTCTATCTGATTGCTAGCAGGCCTCATTTGCAATTTGCTATATGCATGTGTGCCCGGTATCAGGCTCGGCCTACCGAAAAGCATTTACATGTTGTGAAAAGGATCTTTCGATATCTTAAAGGAACACTTCATCATGGTCTATGGTATCCGAAGGATTCCTCTATTGCACTAATATCATATGCAGATGCGGATTATGGCGGGTGTCAAGATACTAGACGTAACACTTCTGGCAGTGTGAAACTTCTTGGAGATATACTGATTAGTGGGCATCCAAAAGGCAGAAAAGCGTTGCGATATCAAGTACAGAGGCATAATACATTGCTATGTCCGGTTGTTGTGCTCAAGTTCTTTGGATGAGATCACAATTAACTGACTACGGTCTTGGATTCAATAAAATTCCGATGTACTGTGACAACAAAAGCGTCATTGCCCTTTGTTGCAACTACGTTCAACACTCCCGGGCAAAGCACATTGACATTCGCTACCATTTCATCAAAGAGAAAGTGGAAAATGGAGTGATCGAACTGTATTTTGTCAACACTGAGTATCAGCTGGCGGATATATTCACCAAAGCATTAGATTGAGGACGTATCGAGTTTTTTGATCGAAAAGCTAGGCATAAAATCATTCTCACCAGCGACACTTAAAGAGTTGGTAGAAGAATCTGCAGAATAGTGGTGGTAAACTATTCTAGAGTATCTTTTTATTGTGATCTTGTATATTATCGTATATATATAAACCACCAAAAGAAAAATAAAAAATATAAAACATACAAAAACCATAAAAAAATATAAAATCAAGAAAATCCAAAAATATTTTTCATTTTAAATCAGGCATGTCTTTTAGACGGTAATATTTACGGCCTTAGAAATGTCGATTAAAATTGACACGGCGCCATAAATAGAGTCCGTATAAAAGTTGTACATATTTTAAAACATGCCCATATGGCTTGTAGTTATTTCTGACTGCAACCCGCTTTTCGCATTAAAATCACGTATTTGCTTGGAAAATGTTGGCTCACAACGGGAAGTAATTTTCTCGGGTATGATTTACTTTAAATTCATATAAGGGATCAAGTTTACTTTATAACTTGGTCTAACACAAATTTGTGTACGCTTCAGTGCACTTATTTTGTTAAAATAAGAGAAATCTTATTTCCACCACGAACGTTCTTATATCAAATTAAAAAAAAGTCTTTCATCAGTACTCCTTAATACAAAGACTACAGCTCTTTAAATAGAAAACGGGTCTGTATTTAAGAGGTAGAAAATATCACATCATTTTCATCATCAAATCGATTTTCAAACGTCTTTAAGAAAAATAATTGGTTACATGCTTAATGGTGAACCATTCTTCGTGTGTATTTGTTGTACTTCGTGATTTTTCATGATTTATGTTACTCGGAATTAGGCATTTTCATGGTAAAATGATAAATGAGCGTTAAGGCATAGGAGTTTAAGTGAGTTGTTTGGTTGAGTGTGAACAAATAGTTAATAGACTATTTAAGTGAAACATAGAAAGAAAACGAAGGACCATGATAGGTGTGTAAACACCCATCCTTTTTACCACTTAATTACAATTATAACCGAGCCAAAACGTGTATTTTATGTCTTTTATGTCGGAATTATGCGTGGTTTGTGTTTTTGTTGTGATTTAGGACGAAATTGTGAAAAGTGGAGAAAACACGGCATTCACGGGCTTTTATTGAAGAAAAAGATGAAAAGACGAAGTCAAGAAGTCAAGAATGCAAAAAGAACGGAAGTCCAAGACCAATTCTGAAGATTTATCGAAGAAAAAGTCGAAAGACGGAAGTTTACTTAAAGCCGAAGAACTCAAGTCTATTTTATTGAAGAATTAAAAGACGAGTTCAAAGAAATCCCGAGCCAAAAGTCATTAAAGTCCAAGATTAAAGAAGATTAAAAGGCTTAAGGACTAATGGTGCAATTAACAAGAGATTAAGAAGAGAAGGACTAAGCATGCAATTAAGGAGAAAGGAAAGAGGGTAGGAAGCTTCCTAAGCACCCCTTAATCCTCCCCTATATATAGTCATTAGGATTAATCTTTTCATTTTTGTTGGCTAATAGTGACAATTAGTTTTTCCACTTTTAATTACCTTGTCATTTAATTACTTTTCAAATTTAAATACTTGTCTTGCACCTTAATTACCATTTAATTTCAAGTAAGTTTTTCTTTTAATTCTTGTCAATCTTTATCTTCATTGTTCATCTCTCATTCTACCTTTCTTTAATCTTTGATTTTTATGTTTATGTTCATGTTCATGTTCTTATTTTGATTAAAGTGGGTTTTGATTATCTTGATTAGTTTTGTTAGTTTTGTTGTTTTGGATTGATTGTTTATAATTAATAGTTTTTTATTGATTAGTTTGATTTAATCTTGTGGTTGATTTTGCTTAAGTTTGATTAGATTCGTGTGAATATTTTGTTCCCTGTTCTTCGGGGTGTATGTTCTTTGTTTCTGATCTTTCCCAGGAAAAACAAGCCAAAAGTATTCCGAGTAAAGGATTCAAGGTACTCTATTCGGAATCCTCAAATATTCCGGATCAAGGTTTTAGAAAAGGTGGTTTATCCGGAATATCCATTATTCCAAATAGACAGGACATTCCGAACAGCAAAGATATTCCGAATAGCCAACTTATTCCGGATAGGGAACTATTCCGAACAGCCAACTTATTCCGGATAGGGCACTTATTCCGAATAGCAAAATATTCCTGGTAAGGAACTTATTCCGGATAGGCCAGTTATTCTGAGTAGGAATTTATTCCGGATAGGGAGGTATTCCGGATAGGGGAACATTCCGAATAGACCAATATTCCGAATAGAGGATTATTCCGGATAGGTGACATATTCCGAGTAAGCCTAATATTCCGAATAAGGGTATTTATTCCGGATAGGTAATTTTCAGTTTCTTTAATTTCAGTTTTTTAATTTTCTGCTTTTTAATTTCGAGCTTTATTTTTCTCGCCTTTTTCCTTACTCGCACTTTAATTTTATTTGTCATAGATTTATTTTAGCCTTGCCTTAGTTTAAGATTTAGTTTTAGTTGCGTTTTAAGTTTGCCTTAGTTAGTTTTAAGTTTGCGCTATTTACATTTAGTGCCCTTTAATTTTAGTCACGCTTTTAAATACTTGCACCATTTATTTTAAATTAGAGTTAGATTTAAATTACTGCACTTTTACTTTAATTGTTTTGCACATTTTATTTAAAAACAACCAAAATATTGTTTCACCAAAAACAATAGAGTCACACATAGAACCTAGATCATTTCGTTAAGATACCGAGAACAACAATTGAACCATACAAAATCCATACATTAAAATGGCGCCGCTGCCGGCTCTTTTCGTAAAGATTAACGGTTTTCTGAGAGAGACGCGTTGCTTTTTGGGATCCGTTCACTTATGAGCGTTATATTTCTTGCCTAAAAAAAAAAATCTAATCTAAAAAATCATAAAAATTAAAAATTGATAAAAATCGATAAAAATTAAAAATTTCAAAAATCCAAAAAGATTTTATCTTTATTGTGTATATATATTGTCTTTGTGTTTGGTATTGTTTTCTTTTGCCTTTATAGGTGTATGCGTACTAGATCTTCTAATTATCAAGAGCCCGAGACTCGAGAAGATTTAAGTATGTCAGGTGTTAACAACAACAATAATCCACCGCACCTCAACAATAACAACAATGTTCTTCCACAGCCCGATCTTCGGACAATGGAAGAGCTTTGTCAACCTACCATGTTTGGACGAGGAGGACCGATTGCACCGATGCAAATCACGGCTCCAGAATTTTCGTTGAAGCACCACATGATTCAGCAAGTGCAAACTAACCCATTCCGTGGATTGCCTGATGATGATGCCAACAAACACCTCGACAAGTTCATTACAATCACTCAAAGCATGAAGTTGCCTGGTGCCACAATGGATGTTCTTCGCCTACAACTCTTTCCACATACTTTATCACATCACGCCGAGAATGGTTTGATCGTCTTCCAAAGAATTCTATTCACACTTGGGATGACATGACTCAACGCTTTTTATCGCGCTACTTTCCACCATCCATGGTCACGAGCCTTCGTAATCAAATCAGCGGTTTCATGCAAGAACCCGATGAATCTCTCTTTGATGCTTGGGAAAGATATAATGTCTTGATTGATCGTTGTCCAAACCAAAACATGCTCCCTGTCACATTGATTGATACTTTCTACAACGGTTTGACTATCGTGATACGATTAATGCAGCCGCCGGTGGCACATTTATGAAAAGGAGACCCGAGGAGTGTAGAGAGCTTATTGAGAACATGACTACTCACCACAAAAACTGGGATTCTTCTGCTTCTTCAAGGAACAACCCGAGAGTCAATGCCTCTTCTACTTCAGCAAACCCTGATATGACCGAACTCACCCGCATGACGACTGAAATGAGCAAAAGTATCTTGCTTCTCGCTTCAAACCAACAACAACAAGTTAAAGCGGTTGCACCTTCTTGTGAAACATGCGGCGGTCCTCACTCATACACCGATTGTCCTTCTACACAAGGAAATCCGGAAAATGTGTATGAAGCTTATGGTAATTATTCACCCGAAAATTACCAAGCTCGACAACAAGGGGATAGAAATTTGCTGAGTTACCGGTCCAACAATTACCTTTCACCCGGTTTTTCTCCTCAAAACCAAAACCCCGCCAACAACTACAATAGAAGCAACCAAATCCCACCAAGAGCTTCTAATCCTTATCACCCACCCGCTCAACAAACCCCACCCATTAACCCCGATGTTGAAGCCATCATGAGAACCCAAGGTGAGCAAATCAAGAATCTGCAGAGTCAAATTATCAATCTTAAAGGAGATATTACCAAGCAAGGAAATGAGATAAGATCCAAGCTTCGAGATAATATTCAATCATCCTTCAGCAATCAAACAAATGATTTGAAGAATATGCTTACTAGTTTCTTGCCCGCCGCTCAACCTTCTACTTCGAGTTCTCTACCTTCAAACACCGTCACCAATCCGCGAGCAAATGTGAGTGCTATTACTACCCGTAGTGGAGTTACCATCATAGGACCACCAATCCCACCCCCATCATCTACACCTCCTCCACCACCATTTATCCCTACTCCTCCTACACCTAGTATTAGTGCCCCATTACCGTCTCCGCCTCGTCATGACGATGTACCTAGGAAGGACCCTTCAACATCTCAACCTTTACTTACACCTTCACCTTCACCACCCAAACCCAATATCCCATATCCTTCTCGCTTAGGCAAAACCAACGAGGTAACCAAGAATGACTGTCAAGTGTCGAGCTATATGAAGATGCTCTCTCAAGTGAAAATCAACATTAGCCTTATTGAAGCACTTGTCCACATGCCGAAATTTGTCAAAGTATTCAAGGAATTGCTTAGCAAGAAGGAGAAGCTTATTGAGCTCACCAACACACGCTTAAATGAAAACTGCTCTGCAGTTATTCTTAAAGAACTTCCGGAAAAGCTTGGAGATCCCGGTCGTTTTGTGTTGCCGTGCATTTTTAACAAAACCGAAGAATTTACTGCCCTTGCTGATCTCGGGGCCAGTATTAATCTTATGCCTTTGAGTGTTTGGAAAACACTATCATTACCCGACCTCACTCCAACAAAGATGACTCTTGAACTTGCAAATCGCACTCTCGCTTACCCCGTTGGTATTGCCGAAGACGTGTTCATTAAAGTTGGCACATTTACTTTCTCGGTCGACTTTGTGGTTGTTGATTATGAAATGAACCCTCGTATTCCTTTAATACTTGGTCGGCCATTCTTGAGAACCGGACGAGCTTTAGTTGATGTGGCCGAAGGTGAGTTAATCTTAAGAGTCGGGAATGATTCACAAGATTCTAAAAGGGGGAAGCTTACAAGCAAATCCTTTGGACGAGAATCAGTGAATATGATTAATGTGCTTGATGATTTTGTCGTCTACAACAATGCTCTATTCGATTCTTCCATTGATAATCCACTTTTTCAAGATGATGTGGATGATTCTCTCTCCAATATGGAACCTTCTCCCATTTATGATTCTCCACCGATCTTCGATGCTTATGATGATGATTCTAGCTCAGATTCGGATGATTATGATGACCTTACCTCCGAGTATCCCGACCTGCCCATGTATGATGATTTCGATGAGGCTGATACTCTTTCGAGCGATTCTTCACATGATGAAGATCCTCCGCCATCACTCGATCCTACTTTGGACGATTACTCATTTGAGTAAGACTTAGCTACATTTCTCAACACTTACTTCCCTCATGAGAGTGATGCACCTCCTTTGGATTTTGAAGATTATCGTCTTAATCCTACTTTGGATTTGAAGAAAATTCTTGCAAAGGAGAAGAAACCGGTCGACACCAATATCCGCAGCACGTATGAGTTAACAACTCTGTGTCCCCCTTCTGAGGACGAGGTTGTGCTTCTTCGCGGATCTTCTTCACACTCTGCTGAGCCTGAGTGCTATTTTCCCCTAAAGGAAAAGGTGTTCGACCTCGGTATCGATATTCTGCAGCCATCTCAGTATCCACCTGATGAAATAAAAGGAAAAATCTTTGGAACTATTGAAGGCATGCTTGCACCTCACCATACTTGCTCCCACCGTGCTCCATCGCTGCTTAAGGGAACCTTGCCTCTTCTTCTTTGGCTTGCCTTGTTCGCCTTAAGCTTGTGCTATTTGATGGACGAAAACTATGTCTTTGATCCTGGTGGATATGTTTCATGCTTCTTCCTATGATGATCAAGGTCGAGTCAGGCTCACGACTCGGTAATCAAAAATCAAGCGCTTCTTGGGAGGCAACCCATGCATCTATCTTTTAGCTTTCTTTATCCTAAGTGTAGGGGAGACTCGTTGGTTTCCTATTTCCTCTCCTCTCTTCTTCTAATCAGGGATTCGAGCTTCAAAGACACACTCTTGATGATTCTTGACGACCCGTGATTCCGTGTTTTAACACCCCCAAATTTACACGCAGCGGAATCCATCTTTGGGTGCTAAACAATGATACAACAACACATAATTTATAACGAACGACTCAAAAAGAGACGTTTTAGATTTATCGTTCCTAAAAAATTTGTCAGAGTAGCGTAGTCCCAAGTAATCGTTACCAAAAGATAAGTTAAAAAACATACTAGTTTGCTTTTAAAAATGGAACGATAAATAAATCAAAGAGTTTGAACAACATAGCAGTGCACAATTTCATTCTGGTGACCTCCAAGCTTCCACTTCTTGATTATCTGAAATACATGTGAGTAAAACAATCAGCAAAAATGCTGAGTGAATCTATAGGTTTATGAAATCAATTTGAACACAAGCAAAGATTATAAGTTTGTGGCATGCTTATAAGAATCAAATAATAATTTGCATCAACAATGATAATTGTATATAGCATAAATTGCAATAAGCTCATGGAACCGAGCCCTTAGACACTCCCATATCAGTCTAATAAGACGAGAGATTTATTAATTGTCGGTTACCTCTAGATTATTGGTACATTGCCGTATACCTGACTTCTCAATACAATATGTTCAAACAGTGTGGAGGTCGGGACTAAGCTTCTATGACAAGTCCACAAAAATTGAACCGGGGCGGCTTCCCCCATAGATCTATTAATTGTACTAGCGGTTAACCCATCATAGGTTAATTAACGGTCCATAATTGAGGTTTTAACAAAGGCAATCACTTAATGCAATTTAAAGGCAACCACGGGTCCATTCATAAAGGGACAAAGCATACCATAAAAATCTTGTGTTCTAAGTTTATAAAAACATGTATTCCCCCTCGCGGGTTTAAAATCATTTAATAACTAGTATAAAGCGAGGCTATAGACTCACGTTGATAATGAAAGGCGGATTATCGGCTACGGGCGTGCTTCGGTCACGGAAACCTATATGAATAATAATCGGTCTTAGACTCTTGTCTAATGACTTTTATCAAAATAACAATATACATATGATGATTTTGTACATATGATGATGATCAAGTGGGTTTATATATCCTTGTTTACTCATTTTAGTGTTTACGTATTGGTAACTTTTTACTAGTTTACTAGTTTTACCTACTTACCTATTTTAAGTCCAATAAGCTTAGTATAAGTTCTTTAACTTGTTTTAATCCATTTTATACCTATATTATCAGTATCTATACTTTCCATGTTGTGCCCAAATGGGTTAAGCCCAATAAGTCCTTTTTATAAGTGTTTAACTTATTTAGTCCAATTATTAGTCTAATATGCTTAGTTAGCTCGTTAATGTCCGTATGTCCTATAGTTCGCGTTTTATCGGTTTTTACTTGTATTACTTACTTATATATCAGTATATGACTTTTAAAAAACTTTACATTAGACGGTTTTGATCGTCTAAGTTTTATTTGGCGAAAAACGTTAATTTTACGGTAATAGCCGAAAAAGTCGTAAAAATCAAGTTTATAGTTTTTATTACTTATAAGTATTATTCCACTACCATTTATATAATTTATCCATTTAATTAACCTTTTACATATTTATATAAATAAGTTTCATAAGTTAGTGGGTTTTTATTTTACATTTTATACAATAAAATTTGAGTGCTTATATAATAATAATAAACATTAATTCTCAAAATCTGATTTTTATCTTCATGTTCACCATTTTTATCATATATAGAGTTCTATAATGAATTAGAAGCTCATTTTTGGGTGGCATGATCTTCATAGTATGTGCTACATTTAACTTAGTTATAGCTACTGCTCATTTTAAGTTTATCTATGCTTAACAGTCCCTACAAAACTGCTTATTCAGATTAGAACACCCAACTTGTTTTGATCATATCTCACTCATTATATTGATTCTATTGCATGGCCAACTCTCACATGTGTATAACATCTTGTACTTACTGTAAATGGATCATACCATGCAATTTTATCAGTTCTAGTTTTAGTTATATACTGTTTTTATACAGCCAACTAAATAAGCATGATTTTAGCCTCATTTCTTATGGTTATTAACATTTTTAAGCATATTTATCAACACTTGATCGCCACACAACAATTTTATCATCATATATACATCATATACATATACAAAATAAAGAAAATACATTTGTTCTTTACAAAAATAACAAGAGAAAATGGAGAGGATGATCTTTTTTACCAACCAAGTGTATTTCTTGTTTTTGGAAGACAAGAACTTGATGAACACCACAAATAACTCCAAGATCATCAAACACCAAGAACAATAGTTGAGAAATCAGCCCTAGGACACAAGCAAATCACCTCCAATGTTGTTAATATGACCACCAAATGATCAAGGCTTCAAGATAACTCCATGATAGAGCTAGATAACATGTATTTCATGGCTAGAAAAGATCAAAAGGGGTGTTTGTAGCTTAAAAGTGGATGGCAAGGGGTGGTGTGGTTGAGAGGATTTGAAGTTGTTTTGCATGTATGGAAAGATGGAAATGAGAAATGGTTGAATGGTTTGATGGTTTTAGCAAGTTGTAGCTTGAGGTGTAAGCTTAGTCTTACACTTGTAAGTACTTAGCTAACATGATGCCACATCCTTAGATGTGGTGTCATGTGCCATTCCATTTAAGCTAGTGGGGTGGGATAATGTATTTTGTCCCACCTCACTAATTTACGGGTATTCCTCGATTCTAGTTTTCTCGATTTGCGTGCCCTCGGATCGTTTTACGAAAAACGTTTTTATAAATTATGAATCAACGACACAAAACGCATCCAATAAAAATTGTCTCATCAAAAACGGAGTTCAAAAACGTGAATACGTAATCCTAAGGTTTCCGGTTTAGTCGTAAGGGACGCTAAATTATGCACGTAAGCCCAAATTTAAATCCGTAAATTGTGAGTTCGTCAACTAACAGAAAAATAAGTTTCAAAATATTATACGAGAAAATATTTCACTACCTGAAAATGTTAGATTGTACTTTTTAAAAGTTTAAACGCACACAAAAAATAATAATATAACGACTCGATACGTAATTGAAACGATATCGTCGAAAGTATTAAATATCGAAACTATCGATAATAAAATACAAAATTTTTGGCATCCGTCGGTATCGCGATCACTAGTAGTCCTCGTTGCTCGTCAAAATATTAAAATATAATATTTAATATCGGTTTCAACTTAAACCGTTAAACATAATAATATTTAACGTTATAACATACTTCAAAATAATTGAAAATAGAATTAAATTATGACCTTATTTTTACGGGTTTTACATCCTCACCACCTTAAGGGAGAGACGTCCCGGCGCTCGACTCGCCTCACTTTTACCAGTGCGCATTAAAGTCTCAATAAACATCGTCGTTGAAAGTCAAAAAGATATTACATAATATGTGTTCTACATGATCGGACGTCATCGGGTGATGCCGCCTCAAGTTCTCACAACTTACGATCATTTGACTAGATCACACACCATATAAGTACATAAAATAAAAGGTCGAACATAAACATCGAATATAGATCTCCACCGTTAATCATCGAGAAAACCTTGAACGAACCCTTGATAATAACCACTTGATCTCCAGAGTCTTTCCACTTGCGGTGTCGGCTTCAACATACTCCTCGAGGTTGTAACGAATTTATTAACTCCATTCATTAAGAGATTCGGTTCTCCATCATTCCACAAGTACACGCATAAATCCTGGTGACACTTATCGTTTCTTCTTATACACTGCTTCCCGAGATTCATTTTAAACTCAGAATAAAATAGTAATCTTCAATACGAGGAACAGAACGAGATAAAAATGACTTCAATAAACGCATAAACGAACAAGATGTGGTAAAATGATTTAAGATTAACGATCGACGAGGGATCTCGAATCACGTAACTGTAAAACATAATAATTCGCAATACTAGAGAAATGAGAGCGAAGAATGAATTAAATATTAACATTAAAATAACGTTTGTCACAATTATCCGTCCCGGATTTGGTATTACCTTAAAACGCAATTGAGGTACTTTCTTGATAAAGATGATATATCAAAAAAAAAATAAAAAAAATAGAAGTTAAATAGCTTCATAATTTATTTTGGTTGTCTTAAGAAACTTTGAAAGAATGACATGAATTTATTAATTAAACTCATATTGATGGTTACAATTAGAAAATATAATTTCCAAATTAAATCATTATTAGAAATATAAATTAAACCGGTAATTTCATTACATAAAAAGTAAAGTATGATAAGTCAATTACTTCAAAATACAAAAACATAATTTCAATTTAAACATTAGTTTTAGTTATACAAAATATGATGTATAAATTTGACCTTTTACATGTGATGGTTATTTTGATAACTGAGAATCATTGGAAAAATGGATAAAAGTTCCATAAAAATTTTATAATACCTTGCAGAAATACATAAAGGTGTTTATTATTTCAAAATAACATGGGATATATTTGGGTTTCAAAGTGTGACAAGATAACAAACGAATATGAATGGAAATAATAGTCAACAATTAATACGAAATCAGTGGTACAAAAGAGAACGAAGAAAATTCGTATGAATTCTTAAAGAGAATAATAAAATGAAGGTGTTGATAGTAAGACGATAAGAGGTAATAGATTAAACAAGTTGTCAATTTTGTTAGTGCGGTCGGTGGTTCACCAACATCAGCTCGTTAACTTAGCGGTGGTCGATACATGATCGGAAATAAGATCCACACAAAAATTTTAATCAAAGAAAATTCCTAATAATCACTTGTAATTAAAAAAAATCAAATGAACAATGTTAGTGTTTAAAGAAAGAAGTCAAAGCACGGTTCACAAGAGTGGATTTCGAGACAAACGAGAGTGACGGACGTCATCCCGGATATACGAAAATCGCTCTAGTGATAATTCATTATTCACGTGCGGAGACATTCCAAAGATCTACCCAGTCGCATAAAGAAGATTGGACGAGAAGGAAGGATAAAACATCGAGACTTTTAGGTCATTTATTAACAGTCCATAATTAGACGAACGGTCAAAAGAAATCAGTTACAAGACACAATGAAGTAACAAGTGAAAAAGCGATCGTCGAGTAAAAACGTACTTAAAATCACGTAATTCGTTTAACGAAAGGTAAGAAAACATATGCGGATGCATAGAAATTGCGCTACTTTCATAAAATATAAAGGTTTTCAAAACTTCTTTTCATTTTATTTCATTCTATTATGAATACAAGTAAAAAGTTGATTATTATCAAAAAAATTTATGGTGACTACTATTCAGCCTAGCATGGCTCCTTCTAGATTAGACATAGGTGATCATGCCATGTATAATTTAGGGCTAGCAATGCACTGCTCAGTTTCGTCGAAAAGTATTACGTTTCTTATGTTTATATATAAACCATGCCATTTGTAAAATGGAATTTAAAAATAGTTTATAAATTTATAGGATACAAGTAATTTGTGAAATACTCAATAAGCAACTTTGAATGTTTCGAAAAGTATTTTATAAGACCAAAGTAAAAATAATTGGTGAAAATAATCGTAAAACAATATCAGATTTATTTATAATATGACATTATGACAACGTATAAAGTAGTCAAAGTTTTGCAAAAAGTAGCAGATAGTAGCTCATAAAACAATCAATGAAATGGTTACAAGTTGTTAAGTTTTCAAAGGGTTATAAGGTTTAGACGAAAACGTCATGAGATACGCGATAAGAATGTCAACGTAGAATGTGAAGGCAAAACTTCAAAACTCAACTCAAATCAGTGGAAGGTTAGAAGAAAACGAAAATAAAATAACATCGAATGACAAATGAGTCATATATATGAAAAGAATAAAACAATCCATATGTGTATTCTTTGTAAGATACTCGACACAACATGCTTTTAAGAAAGTATGTTATTCGTTTTCAAATTACCCCATTATTCCGGTAATTGCTAATCATGTACTGTTTCTATTTTTAAATATTTTCACATGCAACTAGTATTCGTTAGTTGTAAAATAATATTTGTTAAAATTTTACGATCTCAAATGAAATCAAAACAGCTTAGAAACATTTAAAACTCATGTTCTGAATTTTCTATCAGATTTAACTTTTAAATATGAGCCGATTAATTGACCCGATAAACGACATCTCCAAGACTCGGAGTTTAAAGCATTTTGATGCAAAACGACGTTTCAGACGACTTTCTAGTTTTACCCGAAACCTGAAACCAATGTAAAATGACCAAAATACCACTGCAAGTTCTGTGCAGGTTTGACTATTTTATTTTAAAACACATGTTTTACTTTTAAGTTTTGACCTGTTTGTACTGCCCCTACAGTTTCTGCATAAAGTGTATTTTTCGACACTTCTTAACGGCTCAAAATATATACATATATACACACATGTCTTGTGGATTTTATAACAACGAAAAAATAAATCTCGTAATGAGCATCAAATAAAATATAGCATGATGAATGACAGAAAATGCTTCAAGGTATTCAACACGAAATTTAGGAAGCAAAACGGTGAAAGACGTTCGTAATTTAGATTTCAAAATGCAATGTAGGCAAATCTCCTTGGTGTCACGATTGTTAAAAACACAAAACATAACAAGAAAAAAAATGGAACATTAACATGCTACACTCCGGGAGTGAGAAGGTTAATGAAAAACAAATGATACAATTTTATATAAGTAAAATCGTATTCCAATTCTAGCGCCATAATCTAGACGATGATTTATAAAATGACTATGACGTTACCAAGATATAAGCGAACAATACACTTCGCAGTCGATACATATAAATGTCAACGAATTAAATCTTCGCATGTCGTGTAAAACGATAATAAAAATCAACAAAATATTATGGAAAACCATGGTATTATTCAACACTATTTTAAGAAATGTTTCAAAATGTATGACTCACACGATAGCGGTTAGTCTATTCCAAGGACACATTGAGCTACACAATGGTCTAGAGATTACGTTAAAAGACGTCCAAGCACAAATAGCCGGAAGACGATTTGAATATCTATATAGATATCACAAAGGGTTAAATAATGAAATTAACGCGCGCAGATGAAGGTATGTGAGGTCATAATATAAAATTTTTGCAATAAAAGCAATTTAAATACTTCAAAAATATATACAGAAAGATCTTGAAAATTCATTGTATTTATTTAAGTTAATCATTAATAAATGATAAACTTTTATCGAAAAGTTTAACGACATAAATATATATCGATAAAGGATTATAGTATTTATTTAGAAATACTTAGCAATAAGGCATACATAATAATGTATACTAAAGTTGTAATCCCAGAAGTAGCTTGAACCTGAAGTCACGCGAAATCATGTGCACCGACTCTTTGAAAAATAAAACCGACAGTTATAGTTTAGGTTTTTAGAAAAAGACCTAGTTCTCTATAACTCATGGCTCTGGTAACAATCTTTAACACCCCCAAATTTACACGCAGCGGAATCCATCTTTGGGTGCTAAACAATGATACAACAACACATAATTTATAAAGAACGACTCGAAAAGAGACGTTTTAGATTTATCGTTCCTAAAACATTTGTCAGAGTAGCGTAGTCCCGAGTAATCATTACCAAAAGATAAGTTAAAACAACATATTAGTTTGCTTTTAAAAATGGAACGATAAATAAATCAAAGAGTTTGAACAACATAGCAGTGCACAATTTCATTCTCGTGACCTCCAAGCTTCCACTTCTTGATTACCTGAAATACATGTGAGTAAAACAATCAGCAAAAATGCCAGTGAATCTATAGGTTTATGAAATCAATTTGAACACAAGCAAAGATTATAAGTTTGTGGCATGCTTATAAGCATCAAATAATAATTTGCATCAACAACGATAATTGTATATAGCATAAATTGCAATAAGCTCATGGAACCGAGCCCTTAGACACTCCCATATCAGTCTAATAAGACGAGAGATTTATTAATTGTCGGTTACCTCCAGATTATTGGTACATTGCCGTATACCTGACTTCTCAATACAATATGTTCAAACAGTGTGGAGGTCGGGCCTAAGCTTCTATGACAAGTCCACAAAAACTGAACCGGGGCGGCTTCCCCCATAGATCTATTAATTTTACTAGCGGTTAACCCATCATAGGTTAATTAACGGTCCATAATTGAGGTTTTAACAAAGGCAATCACTTAATGCAATTTAAAGGCAACCACGGGTCCATTCATAAAGGGACAAAGCATACCATAAAAATCTTGTGTTCTAAGTTTATAAAAACATGTATTCCCCCTCGCGGGTTTAAAATCATTTAATAACTAGTATAAAGCGAGGCTATAGACTCACGTTGATAATGAAAGGCGGATTATCGGCTACGGGCGTGCTTCGGTAACGGAAACCTATATAAATAATAATCGGTCTTAGATTCTTGTCTAATGACTTTTATCAAAATAACAATATACATATGATGATTTTGTACATATGATGATGATCAAGTGGGTTTATATATCCTTGTTTACTCATTTTAGTGTTTACGTATTGGTAACTTTTTACTAGTTTACTAGTTTTACCTACTTACCTATTTTAAGTCCAATAAGCTTAGTATAAGTTCTTTAACTTGTTTTAATCCATTTTATACCTATATTATCAGTATCTATACTTTCCATGTTGGGCCCAAATGGGTTAATCCCAATAAGTCCTTTTTATAAGTGTTTGACTTATTTAGTCTAATTATTAGTCCAATATGCTTAGTTAGCTCGTTAATGTCCGTATGTCCTATAGTTCGGGTTTAATCAGTTTTTACTTGTATTAGTTACTTATATATCAGTATATGACTTTAAAAAAACTTTACATTAGACGGATTTGATCGTCTAAGTTTTATTTGGCGAAAAACGTTAATTTTACGGTAATAGCCGAAAAAGTCGTAAAAATCAAGTTTATAGTTTTTATTACTTATAAGTATTATTCCACTACCATTTATATAATTTATCCATTTAATTAACCTTTTACATATTTATATAATTAAGTTTCATAAGTTAGTGGGTTTTTATTTTACATTTTATACAATAAAATTTGAGTGCTTATATAATAATAATAAACATTAATTCTCAAAATCTGATTTTTATCTTCATGTTCACCATTTTTATCATATCTAGAGTTCTATAATGAATTAGAAGCTCATTTTTGGGTGGCATGATCTTAATATTATGTGCTACATTTAACTTAGTTATAGCTATTGCTCATTTTAAGTTTATCTATGCTTAACAGTCCCTACAAAACTGCTTATTCAGATTAGAACACCTAACTTGTTTTGATCATATCTCACTCATTATATTGATTCCATTACATGACCAACTCTCACATGTGTATAACATCTTGTACTTACTTTAAATGGATCATACCATGCAATTTTATCAGTTCGAGTTTTAGTTATATACTGTTTTTATACAGCCAACTAAATAAGCATGATTTTAGCCTCATTTCTTATGGTTATTAACATTTTTAAGCATATTTATCAACACTTGATCCCCACACAACATTTTTATCATCATATATACATCATATACATATACAAAATAGAGAAAATACATTTGTTCTTTACAAAAATAACAAGAGAAAATGGAGAGGGTGATCTTCTTTACTAACCAAGTGTATTTCTTGTTTTTGGAAGACAAGAACTTGATGAACACCACAAATAACTCCAAGATCATCAAACACCAAGAAAAATAGTTGAGAAATCAGCCCTAGGACACAAGCAAATCACCTCCAATGTTGTTAATATGGCCACCAAATGATCAAGGCTTCAAGATAACTCCATGATAGAGCTAGATAACATGTATTTCATGGCTAGAAAAGATCAAAAGGGGTGTTTGTAGCTTAAAATTGGATGGCAAGGGGTAGTGTGGTTGAGAGGATTTGAAGTTGTTTTGCATGTATGGAAAGATGGAAATGAGAAATGGTTGAATGGTTTGATGGTTTTAGCAAGTTGTAGCTTAAGGTGTAAGCTTAGTCTTACACTTGTAAGTACTTAGCTAACATGATGCCACATCCTTAGATGTGGTGTCATGTTCCATTCCATTTAAGCTAGTGGGGTGGGATAATGTATTTTGTCCCACCTCACTAATTTACGGGTATTCCTTGATTCTAGTTTTCTCGATTTGCATGCCCTCGGGTCATTTTACGAAAAACGTTTTTATAAATTATGAATCAACGACACAAAACGAATCCAATAAAAATTGTCTCATCAAAAACGGAGTTCAAAAACGTAAATACGTAATCCTAAGGTTTCCGGTTTAGTCGTAAGGGACGCTAAATTATGCACGTAAGCCCAAATTTAAATCCGTAAATTGTGAGTTCGTCAACCAACACAAAAATAAGTTTCAAAATATTATACGAGAAAATATTTCACTACCTGAAAATGTTAGATTGTACTTTTTAAAAGTTTAAACGCACACGAAAAATAATAATATAACGACTCGATACGTAATTGAAACGATATCGTCGAAAGTATTAAATATCGAAACTATCGATAATAAAATATAAAATTTTTGGCATCCGTCGGTATCGCGATCACTAGTAGTCCTCGTTGCTCGTCAAAATATTAAAATATAATATTTAATATCGGTTTCAACTTAAACCGTTAAACATAATAATATTTAACGTTATAAAATACTTCAAAATAATTGAAAATAGAATTAAATTATGACCTTATTTTTATGGGTTTTACGCGTGTTCCCTTCTTCCCGGCTCTATCCTAAACTCTTTTCGATTCACTATTTTATATTTTCTCAATATCAAATAGGAATCTCGTTAGTTGTCTTTTCCTTAGCAAGATTTAAACAAAGTGCACAATGTCCTAAGTGTAGGGGAGTTTACTCCCACATGCTTAAACATTGAGGACAATGTTTCTATTAAGTGTATGGGGGACTTCTGTCGAAGTTAAGTGGCCTTTTCCTTGTATTTGTCCTCATTTTAACCGGAAAATCAATTTTTCGACATTTTTCAAAATTTTTGATCTATTTTGGCCTATTAGTTTTTCCTTTTGTATAGTTATTTTCTTTCTTTGCTAGAATAAAATTTTAATAAAGTGGTTTTAATTTTCAAACGTTGTGAATCTTTTGACTCAACCCGTGTTTACTTATCTAAGTTTACTCTAGCTAGTATCCTTAACGTGTTTAGGTCAAGTTTTGCTAGGCTTTTATATAGGGAGCTATAAAACGCGAAAGTCTTAACTCTCACGGGTTAAGAACAAGAACTTTTCGCAAGTTCCTATAATTGATCCTAGAGAGTCGTTTATCAAGGGAACTTTACAACGCGATTTCTAAACTT
The DNA here is from genome assembly GCA_025667525.1 of Glebionis coronaria. NCBI lineage: Eukaryota > Viridiplantae > Streptophyta > Magnoliopsida > Asterales > Asteraceae > Glebionis > Glebionis coronaria. The sequence goes on from CM046880.1 coordinate 139,201,111, forward strand.
GAAAAAGTCTAAGAATTTGCAAGATCCTATAGGCGACTCGAAAACCCAGAACTTTGATTTAATAGGCTAAGCATCCACGAATCTCATTCCTTGAGATTTTAAACTGTGGAGAACGAGAGATGATAGAGCCAATTATAAGTTCGGTATTCTTTCATGAATTTATGTGAGTTAATTATAAGCCTATTCTCCCATCGCCTGCTAATAAATTTATCTGTAATAAATAAGGTTGTACGATTTGAAAATTTACTTAGCTTCTAGCTCAAGATCGTTTAAAAGTTGCTCGGTATGGATTAGAGTTCATAGCCAAGGCATAACTTATTGAAGCGGGATGCAAAGATTGGCGAGTCAAAAAAGGTCCTAACAAGACATGAGGGCTATATTTTGTTGCTAAAGATCCCAAGTTATGTGAAGAATCATTTATCAAAAATCAATATGAAGGATCGAGACACACGACGAAAAGCAAAAACTCCCCAAAAGTCATGGAGAAGTGTATCTGAAAAGGCCCTAACAAGGTATGAGGATAAATAAAGCCAAGTCCAAAAAGGAGGCGGATCGTTGTATATCAAAGTCCAAAATAAAGATTGGAGAAAAATGAAGAAGTCGTGGTCCAAGTATGAATCTCTCAAAACTTCAAGTGAAGAAATTCCTATATGAAGAGAAGACAATAATTTCATGAACGTCTCTCAAGGTTTGAAGTATGAAGTCGCTGCCAAATATCGGTCCGAGAAAGGTCTCAAATCGCGAAGCGAGTTATGCCAAGATATGAACTTTATGAGGTCCCGAGAAGCAGTTTTAAAAGATTTTGTCCTTTAGCTAACTATTGATTAAATCGTTCACTTTATTTTCGGCCTAATAAACTATCGAAATAAGTCAAACAATGTATCCTCGTGATCATTTGAGACAATAATAAAATATAAGAGATACACCTAGGAATAAGGGAGTCTAAGTGAATAATTAGCCCACATGAGTTCGTGTTATTCTACTAACTTATAATAACAATGATCTCGTTTTTAAGCTTGGTTTGGAGAAAGTGAAAACTTGAGAATGATGATTATTCATGACATTTCCAAAACCCAAGGTATGATTTTGATTTCTTTATTTTCTTCCTTTGAATGTTTATAATTTTCTATCTCTTTAATAAAGGCCAACGTGGATTGATTATGATGAAAAATGTAAACGTGCTTTGTAACTAATGCATTGCATGAGGACATTGCAATGGTCAAGTGTAGGGGATTTGATAGGTGTGTAAACACCCATCCTTTTTACCACTTAATTACAATAATAACCGAGCCAAAACGTGTATTTTATATCTTTTATGTCGGAATTATGCGTGGTTTGTGTTTTTGTTGTGATTTAGGACGAAATTGTGAAAAGTGGAGAAAACACGGCATTCACGGGCTTTTATTGAAGAAAAAGATGAAAAGACGAAGTCAAGAAGTCAAGAGTGCAAAAAGAACGAAAGTCCAAGACCAATTCTGAAGATTTATCGAAGAAAAAGTCGAAAGACGGATGTTTACATAAAGCCGAAGAACTCAAGTCTATTTTATTGAAGAATTAAAAGACGAGTTCAAAGAAATCCCGAGCCAAAAGTCATTAAAGTCCAAGATTAAAGAAGATTAAAAGGCTTAAGGACTAATGGTGCAATTAACAAGAAATTAAGAAGAGAAGGACTAAGCATGCAATTAAGGAGAAAGGAAAGAGGGGAGGAAGCTTCCTAAGCACCCCTTAATCCTCCCCTATATATAGTCATTAAGATTAATCTTTTCATTTTTGTTGGCTAATAGTGACAATTAGTTCTTCCACTTTTAATTACCTTGTCATTTAATTACTTGTCAAATTTAAATACTTGTCTTGCACCTTAATTACCATTTAATTTCAAGTAAGTTTTTCTTTTAATTCTTGTCAATCTTTATCTTCATTGTTCATCTCTCATTCTACCTTTCTTTAATCTTTGATTTTTATGTTTATGTTCATGTTCATGTTCTTATTTTGATTAAAGTGGGTTTTGATTATCTTGATTAGTTTTGTTAGTTTTGTTGTTTTTGATTGATTGTTTATGATTAATAGTTGTTTATTGAATAGTTTGATTTAATCTTGTGGTTGATTTTGCTTAAGTTTGATTAGATTCGTGTGAATATTTTGTTCCCTGTTCTTCGGGGTGTCTGTTCTTTGTTTCTGATCTTTCCCAGGAAAAACAAGCCAAAAGTATTCCGAGTAAAGGATTCAAGGTACTCTATTCGGAATCCTCAAATATTCCGGATCAAGGTTTTAGCAAAGGTGGTTTATCCGGAATATCCATTATTCCGAATAAGCAGGACATTCCGAACAGCAAAGATATTCCGAATAGCCAACTTATTCCGGATAGGGAACTATTCCGAACAGCCAACTTATTCCGGATAGGTCACTTATTCTGAATAGCAAAATATTCCGGGTAAGGAACTTATTCCGGATAGGCCAGTTATTCCGAGTAGGAATTTATTCCGGATAGGGAGGTATTCCTGATAGGGGAACATTCCGAATAGACCAATATTCCGAATAGAGGATTATTCCGGATAGGTGACATATTCCGAGTAAGCCTAATATTCCGAATAAGGGTATTTATTCCGGATAGGTAATTTTCAGTTTCTTTAATTTTAGTTTTTAATTTTCTGCTTTTTAATTTCGAGCTTTATTTTTCCCGCCTTTTTCCTTACTCGCACTTTAAGTTTATTTGCCTTAGATTTATTTTAGCCTTGCCTTAGTTTAAGATTTAGTTTTAGTTGCATTTTAAGTTTGCCTTAGTTAGTTTTAAGTTTGCGCTATTTACATTTAGTGCCCTTTAATTTTAGTCACGCTTTTAAATACTTGCACCATTTATTTTAAATTAGAGTTAGATTTAAATTACTGCACTTTTACTTTAATTGCTTTGCACATTTTATTTACAAACAACCAAAATATTTGTTTCACCAAAAACAATAGAGTCATACATAGAACCTAGATCAATTCGTTAAGATACCGAGAACAACAATTGAACCATACAAAATCCATACATTAGACCAAAGTGTAAAATTGAAAATTTTGACCTAGGTCAAAATACATATACCCGCCCCCTTTGTCTTATCTATTTTTTTTCGTTTCACTGTTTCACAAACACACACAAAGTCTTGCCGCCATTGTTGAACTACTTCAACCTTTTCTTATCTTGCCAATTCTCTGCTAATATCATCTAGGTAAGTACAATCTTTTATGAATCCATTGTGGTTATCATTCCATTGAACCCTATGTCTCTGATTAAATCTTATTAGGGTTTATAAATGGGTTTTTTCAATTAAGTGGATCGTATGTATAAATTGATAGATGGTTTTTTGTTCGAATAAGTATTAGAACACAGGATACTGCTTAGATTACCTTAAAATAAATTCTAATTGTTTTAGGATCAAAAATCTGTTTGATATTAGTGATGAACAATTAGGAGTAAATTTTTTGCGAAGTAAAATCACAAAGTATTTTTGCGAAGTAAAATCACAAAGAATTTTTGCGAAGTAAAATTTGGTTGCGAAGTTCATTATTGCGAAGTAATGGTTCTTTGACTGAGATTGCGAAGTGAGTTTTTGTGCACTCTAATTGCGAAGTGGTTTTGTTGTATGCAAAGTATATTTGATTGCGAAGTACATGATATTGCGAAGTAGACTTACCAGGTATATTGATTGCAAAGTCGTTTTGATTGCGAAGTAGTATCTCTATATTGATTGCGAAGTTGTTTTGATTGCGAAGTAGCATTTCTATATTGATTGTGAAGTCGTTTTGATTGCGAAGTAGCATTTCTATATTGATTGCGAAGTAGTTGTTTTGCGAAGTCGTTTTGATTGCGAAGTAGTCTTTCTTTTTGCACAGTATATTTGATTGCGAAGTAACTATTATTGCGAAGTAGTATTAATTGGTTATTGCGAAGTAGTATTGATTGGTATTGCGAAGTAGTATTAATTGGTTATTGCGAAGTAGTATTGTTTGGTTATTGCGAAGTAGTATTGATTAGTTTTGCGAAGTAGTATTGATTGGTATTGCGAAGTAGTATTGATTGGGATTGCGAAGTAGTATTGATTGGTATTGCGAAGTTACTTTGCACAGACTTATCTATTCAATCAATTGCTTGTATTATGTATTTGTTTTCCATATGATAGGCTTGCCATGCTTGAAGGATTTTTATGCATAGTGATATATAGTTTTGTCTGTATCAACCTTGTGTGTTTTATCTTAAGCAGAAACATGTCTCTCACTATGGATCAACAACGACAAGCCGATCTCAAGCTAGTTCCAATAGATGAACGTCTTAAGTTCAAACCAAATAATCTCTAACTACAAGAATATTATGTACCAACTCAGCATGCTTTCAAAGTAGCCATGGAGATCCTTGATCTTTCACCAATCAAAAATGCATTACGGTATACGGCATAAGTTCCAAGGGTGTACATGCATGAATTTTGGGTCTCCAAGAAGTCACTGTCTAACACAAAGATCTCATTCACAATCGACAAACGTAAAAAGATAGTCTCTCTTACCCACTTTCGCCAGATCCTTGGATTACCTCGTTTAGCTGAAGGGGACGAGTTTGTGGAAGATCCAACCAAGGACGATCTCGTAGATACACTTCAATCGTTAGGATATGGTACATAATTGAGGAACTTGTCACAGTTTACCATATCACAATTAGGACAACCATGGAAGGCGATATTCGACATCCTTATTCGGTGTCTTACTGCAAAACATAGTGGATCTGACTCATTCAGACTTCCTCAAGCTTGCATTTTTTGGGGTATCTTTAAGAACCAAAAGATAGATTATGCCAAATATGTGTGGCAGGAGTTCACCTATCAACTATTTGACAACAAAAAGAAGAAGTCTGACCATTTTCCATTTCCTCGATTCATAAAGTTGATCATTAATTACTTCATGCAAGAAGATGACGAAATCAATAAACGTGGAAAGTTCTTCTACCATACTGAAGAAGACGATGATCTATTGACCTTCATGAAAACAGAAGGACAAAGGGATACCTATTCATGGATTCCTGCTCAAGTTCCTGATAACTTGCTGAATGATGCTATCAAGAAAAGTGAGGTTTACAAGAAAGTTTTGCGAGAGGTGGAAACACAAAAAGAACGAGTTGCTTCTGGAGAATTTTCTTCATCAAAACCAAAAGACAAACGCAAAAATAGTGAACCATCAGAAGAAACAGATTCACCTAAGCCCAAAAGGAAGAAAAGTGTTGCTAAGTCTAGTGGGAAGCAGCTGATGCTTGAGGATGAAGATGAAGATATCAATGAAGAAGAACTCCTTCGCAAAAATGAAAGACGCAATGTAAAGAAAGCTATCATGCAAAGTAAGAAAGACACGGGGGGTAGTGGTTCTGGTATGAAGGCAAATGAAACTATACTACCTCCTGATATTGCTGAATTTGGGAAGCCTAATGATTACATACCTCTTCGTGAGAAATCTGCCCAAGTTGATGACAATGTCGACATTCATGATGAACAACAAGCTCATGACGGATTGAAAGATGTGGACATTGTCTGGTCTACTGATACGACATCATTTGTTAACACTGAACATATTGTTACAAACGTTGAAACTACCAAAGCTACAAGTACTACAGTGCCTCCACCAAGTACTACAGTGACTCCACCTGCGTCAATTCAACTTCCCTTAACTTTACCAAGTCAACCTCTCTCCGCTTCAGTTTCAAGCACTGCCATGACCATTGCTCTTACACAACAAACACCAGTAGCACCGATCTCGTTGATTCCATCATTACCAGCATTGTTCATGCTTCAAATGGAACAACTCATGAAAGCTCAACAAGAAGAGATGGTTGATGGTTGTATTTTACAACCTTGTTTAGGAAAACAAGGTGTAATTAGGGTAAGTACACAAGTAGTTTAGGAAAACCACAAGTTATGACCCAAAGTGGGGATCGTTCTCAAGGAGGCTTGGTGTGTGTGTTAAGAAATGATTAGTGATGTTATTATATGATTATGAAAAAGAAAATAGAAATGGGATAAGAAGAGAATGACGGTTATGATGACGGATTACACTAAGACGCAAAAGTCGTACACGTAAAACCGTAAAAGCACCAAAATTAAAATTTCACTCTAAAAATTCCTAAAAAATTGCAATAAATCCTAAATAATGTATTTAGAGTTTACAAAAAAAATCAAAAATCACCCAAACCTTTTATTTAATTAAATAATGATTTTTTAATGCTAATTAAAGCCCTAAAAATAAATTTAATTAATCAAAAAGCCCAAAATGAGTTTTATCACTTTGTAAACCTCTAAAATACCCTAACATAATTTAAAACTATTTTTGAAAATTTTAAATTTAATTAAAACTATTTAAAAACAATTAAAAACTATTAAAACTTAAATTAATTATAAAAATTAATCTAAGAACAATAAAAATATTATAAAAGTTGTAAAAGTCCTAACTTAATGTATTTAACCTAAGAAAATATAAAAACTTGAAAATCGAAATTTTAATTTTTAATAATAAAATAATATTAAAAATCCAAAATTTATAAAAAAATTCTAAAAACTTGCAAAATAGCTTAATTTAACCTAAATAAACAGAAAATGAAGTTGAAATTACAAAAATACCCCTAATGGGCCTCCAAATGAGCCAAAATCCAAAACAGTTACCTTAATGGGCTCAAATAGGCCCAATAAGCAAAAAGTTGTCTAATTAGCCCAAAAACTCCTATCTGACTCAAAATTTGATTTTAAACACAACTTTTCAAAGGCCCAAAAGCTGAAAATGTGAAATAAGCTGATTTATACCAAATAGCTTATTCTTAATGGGCTTTTTGGCCCATTAAACTATAAGCTGATGCCATAAGCTCAAATTAGACACACAAGCTTCTTTTGAGCTAACTAAGACTTCTGTAAAAAGAAATTTGAAATAAGCCAAAGGAATAAGCCTGAAAATGCAAAAAGCAATCTATAGAAAACGACAAAATAGTCGTTTTTGAGTTCTAGGCTATCCCAAGAGCTGATTCAAATTGCAAAAGCTTTTAAATGACTTAACTAAGCTTAATCAACAAAAAGTTTTCAAATAAGTTGACTCAATAAGCTGGAAAAAGAAAATAAGCACTTATGAAAAAGTCAAATAAGTTGGTTTTCTAGAAAAAAGTGAAACTCAAAGTCTAATAAGCTCTAGTTCAATCAAATGGGTCAAATAATGAAGATCTATCACAAAAAATAAGTTGTTGCAGGTCTGGATAAGCCAAAATGGCTTATTGATAAGCTGAATGAAAAATTACACTAGTAGGGGCTAGTTTTGTTTTTGAGCAGTGGAAACTTTTTCCACTGCTTGACTTGTTAACTTTTTTGTCTTTAGTGACTTTTTTGGAGATTCAAGTTACACAAAGGCACCCAAATGATCAGTGGATCATAAGGAGTCAATAACAACAAAGAAATCACAATCAACAACAGCCAATTAGTACAGTTTTATCAATTAAGCACCAGATCTGACACAGACATGAACACATAAGTAGTTGAGGTTCAATAAGCACTTAGAGCACAATTCAGCCAGCCAAACTTAACCAAATGCATACACAAGCAATATTAAACTTAAATAAGCAAGTCTAAACATGTTTCATGCCCTGATTCAAAGTATTAAGCAAGATTCAAGCCCTTAAAGTTACTGATGAACACAAAAACATGCAGTTAAGAACACTTGTTGATGCAATTTACCAACAAGCCAAATTCAAACCTCCAAATCTATCACATATGTTATATAAATGATGTTTAAACAACTTTTAACCCTAAGCATGCATCAATTCTAGATTTTACCAAAATCTTAGGTCAAAAACAGTTAAAATCAACAAGATATAGCACAATGTATGATTTGAGGTTTCAAGCCTGAAAACTTGCAGCAAAATGCACTCAAACAAGCATATATCAGATACAAAGAAAATACAGAAACTTCCAACCACACAATAACAAGTTATGATTCAGAACAGGTAATCCCAAACACCCTTTTAACTTTTCAAATCAAGATTTTCAAATCAAAACAGCATTCCAAGGTTACCCAAGCCCAAATCAACACAATAACAGATGAGATAAACAAATTAGAACAAGATTAAGCCACAAAATTCACAACAACACAAGCAACACTCAAATATCACAAATATCCAATATTTTATCAGATTTTGAGATTAAGGGTGTGTACCTCATGGATGTACACCCACACCCACAAATTTTGAGCTTATGTACTAGCAAGAACAAGTACAAGCTTCCACAACAAAGCCGGCTAAGATTCAACAAGGTTAGAAGCAAAATATCAAAAACAGTAAGGTTGAAAAGCCTTGATTAATGCAACTCTTGTACTCCACACTTGATTATCCCCAAGTTATAAGCTTCACCACACCTTGATAACACAATATCAGGATGCGATGATCAGCCTTATAGCCCAAGAATTCCAAGATAGACCAAGAACTTAGCAAAATATCAAGCTTGAAGGAAAATGTGCAAACTTTTGCACACTCCTTGAAAACGGGTTTTGAGATTCAAAAACAATGAACAAAGAACAATAACAAACAGATTATAAGAGTGGCACTTGAGCTTTCTTCAACAAATTCAAACACATTTCATTGATATGAATATGAGATTTACAGATTTGTGAACAACTGAAAATTCAAGAGCAAGCTAAAATGTAATGACCTAAGGCCTTTATATAGGCATACATGAACTAGTTAAGAGCTAAAAAACGTAAACCCTAATGTAGTAGAAGTCCCAAAATGCCCTTGTGAAGTTTGAACTCTTGGAGAATCATGTGACTGATTTTTGGCAGTTTGTTGTAGCTGGCATGTGAAAAGTTCATCTAATGGCTTGTATTAAGCTTGAAATGTAAGCTGGATCCTTGGACGTTGGATGGCTGTTACAATCTTGTCTTCTTGCTCAAAGGTGTAGCAGGGGAGGTCCCATGTGGACATGTGAACGGTGTGATGGCCAGTATTAAGGTTGGAATGTGATTAAGGGGTCATCAATCACTAATCTGGAAGGTTTTGTGGGTTAATTGTTACACAATTAAGAAAACCTAATTTTCATAAGAACACTCAAGAACACCAGGTTTGATCTTTGTTTTGGGTTTAAGAGGTGTTTAGCGCGAGTTTTTATTATTAATTAACATTTGAAAAGTTAATTAATAATATCCGGGTGAGTTGAGGGTGATGTGGAGGAAGGGAGAGTTCTCATTGGTTGAGGGGGTTGAGTGGGACACGTGGAATGTTGTGAGTGGTCTAGGTTTCTTTTATGTCTGGCCAGCTTTAATCCTTCACCTTTAATAACCCTTTCATTTGCAAATGAATCCGTCCAAACTCCATTTCCTTTGTATTTGAAGTTTGTTTTTTCACACTTTTGCCCCAAAATGTTTTGTAAACTGATTTCAGGGGTAATTCTTGCCAATTCTTGATTCTTGAAGGACTGATTTGGTATTTTCTTGATTGATAATGGTCTTGACTTGTTTGTTTGACTTCTTGGAGGACTTAAATTGCCAAGTCATGATTAATGAGGGATCATTTTTGCCAAATCTTCAAAGTCAAGGGTCCTTTTGGTAGTTTTGATATTTTCAAAGGACTAAATATGTAATTCTTGTAACTTGGAGTCCTTCTTGGTATGTTTGACTTTGAGGAGGATAAATATTGACATTTTAGTTTTGTTGAGGACTAAAATTGCCAATTCTTCAAAGTGGAGGGCCCTTTTTGCAATATTGACAAACTTAAGGGACCAATCTTGTAATTATGAGGATACAAGGGTATAAAGTGTCAATTCTTAAATATTGGAGGACCCTTCTTCATAAATCTTCAAATCTTCAAGGGTTGTCTTGGAAAATTCTTCATTAGGGCTTGGTTCAATGTGCGGCTTCGTTTCCCGTGTTCGTTTTTGCATGATTCTTGTGATCTTTTGTCATTTTCTCAATATTCGTACCTAAAATACACAAGCAACAAAGCATATATTTGGGTATTTTCATGATATTTAATGCATTTTGAGCCCTTTTTGGACGATGAGAGTATGTATAAAAGCAGTCTCATCACTCCCCCATACTAAACCATTGTCGTGCCCTCACGCAATGCATCTCAAAAATTCATTTTTATTCACTTTATTGAATGATAAACTAGCTACACTACTACTATTACTACTACTCGTGTTTTAGACATAATGTATGATTTTTATCGCAAAATGGGACGTTTAGGTTTATAGAATAAGAACACGTGAATGCTTCGTTAGAAATAATTTCATCGTCCTCGATTTTCACCCCAATTCCATGCCAAGCGTGCAACGAGATCATTGTCATTATAAGTTAGTAATGCTAACACTACTCATATGTCCTAATCACGTACTTATCCTCCCAATTTCCTAAGTTGTATCTCTTATATTTTATTATGTCTTGAATGTTTCACGAGGATACATTGTTTGACTTATGCGATAATAGAGATTTAGGTCTAAAAATAGAGTCCTAACGGTGTAACCAAGACCATCAAATCAATAACCCCTCCTAATAGACAACGATGTCAAAAAATTAAGTCAACAAGAAGGATCGATAAACACAATTTTATAACGGTTTTGAACATGAGACTTATTACCAAGACTTTTATACGCCCCCTAACGGAAGGGCTTTATTATCTTTGGTTTACCTCCATCTTTTATTCAACTTCGCCATGAAGCTTTTATTATGACTTCGGTCTTGCCTTGCCTTTTATTATCCACCTCATCGGTAGTTTTATTAGCCAAAGACGTATATCCTCACGCTAAGGCGAATTTTGGATCTTTAAAGCTTCAAATATTAAGGCTTGATTCACTTTCAATTTTACATAGATTTTTCGGCCTTGTGGGGCTTCAAATTGTTTGCTTGATTTAGGTGAGCACTTGAAATCTTATTATTGGGTGAAGCTTTTGATTATTCGGGTGCCAATACTTCAAAACTGTGAAGCTGGCAATACCTTAATGTCTTCCCAATTTAATTACACGGAAGCTACTAGAAAAGACTAGAAACCCAACAATCCCAACTAAACCGCTAAGTCAATATTTATTAAGCAAAAAATATTTACAAGCGAAGGGATAATAAGCAAACAACGAGAACACATGAGTTTTTGAAAGAATACGAGTACTCTACGTTTAGCATAGTAACTTATAATTAACCCTATCATTTCTCGTCCTCATTTAAGAGACTTAGCCTAATTTGAAGTTAAGGAATCAAAGCTAAGTGCACAACACGCACGGTCGAGTAAAAAATTACTCTTATTCTCGCCATCGGAAAACCTACATTCGTGTCTTCAAACACTTATAAAACATGAGGAAAATTTAAACTTCGGCCATTTTTAGCCTTATTTTGCAACAAAACGATAAACAAAAAGATAAACTTTGGAAAGCGTGAAGGTTTGGCAAGGCAAGTATCTATTCACCCCCCCCCCCCCCCCCATACTAAAGTTAAACATTGTCCTCAATGTTTCGAGTCTAGGGGTGCAAACACCCCCATACTAGAGACGTAGTCGAATGCCTAATCTAGCATGGAAAGGGTGTAACCGTTAAATTTAAAGCCGTTTATGAAGTGTGCTATAAACCTAAGGTTAGAACATCAAAGGATATATCATGGATATTGAGAAAGTCTTCAAAGCAAACGATCGAGTGCTCCCATAAAACGAACACGAGAGGCTCCAATCGTGAAGATCATGATCATCTAAAATCCACAATTCACAAACAACCACGGAACAAAGGTTGGAAGGGTACAAATCCCCACACGTTACTACATTAGAAAGCGATAATATGTACATAGGATAAGCATGGGAATCCCCCACGAGGCACCTCGTTTTTGATTACCGAGTCATGAGCTCGACTCCATCCCCTCAATACTAATTATCATTGGGGAAGGTGATTTGGTCGAGGTAGTTCAAGGATGGAACTTCCCCGCCAAAGTAGTGCTTCAACCTATATCCATTCATCTTGAAATTGGGCCATCATTTTGAGCTAGCTCAATGGTCCCATATGGAAAAACTTGAGTCACGGTGAATGGACCAGACCAACGGGATTTCAACTTACCGAAAAAGATTTTCAAACGAGAATTAAAAAGCAAAACTTGATCCCCAATGTTAAAAACCCGGTTTTTAATTTTAGAATCATGCAACTTTTTAGTATTTTCTTTATAAATCAATGAATTTTCATAAGCAATATCCCTCAATTCATCCAATTCATTTAATTTCATTTTCTGATGTTTTCCCGCGGTCTCCATGTCATCATTACAATGCTTTAGGGCCCAATAAGCCTTGTGTTCCAATTTAATTGGCAAGTGACAATTTTTCCCATACACAAGCTTATAGGGAGTGCACCCAATGGGTATCTTATGAGCGGTCCTAAATGCCCATAAAGCATCGTCAAACTTATCCGACCAAGATTGTCGGTTTTCCCCAACGGATCTCTCCAAGATCCTCTTCAACGCTCGGTTTGAAACCTCGACTTGCCCACTCGTTTGTGGGTGATAAGCCGTAGAAAGCCGATGTGTAACGCCATATTTCCTTAGGACCCTTTCGAATTGGTCGTTACAAAAATGGGTTCCACGATCGCTTATGATCGCACGAGGGGTTCCAAACCGAGAAAACAAGCTTTTCAAAAACTTGACTACCACACGAGCATCATTGGTGGGCAAAGCCTTAGCTTCCACCCACTTAGATAGGTAGTCAACCGTGACAAGGATGTACTTATTACCACGAGATGATGGGAACGACCCCATAAATTTGATGCCCCAAGCGTCAAAGATCTCACACACTTGGATGATATTTTGTGGCATTTCATCTTTTTGTGAGGCTTTTCCTTGTCGTTGGCATGAGTCACACGACTTCACAAGCTCATGTGCATCTTGGTAAATAGTAGGCCAAAAGAAGCCGACATCAAACACCTTCTTAGCCGTGAGATTAGCACCATGGTGACCACCCGTGGGTCCCTCATGACAAGCTTTAAGGATGTTAAAAGTTTCGGTGCCAAATACACAACATCGGATGATTTGATCCGCACAAGTTCGAAACAAGTAAGGGTCGTTCCAAAAGTAGAACTTGACGTCACGAAAGAATTTTCGTTTTTCTTGAGTCGTCATACCCTTGATGATGAAGTTGCCCGCATGGTAATTTGCGATGTCCGTAAACCATGGGGTGGAAGAATCAAGCTTAGAATTCACTACACCAAGTATCTCGAGCGGAAATGTTTCGGTGATTTCCTTTGGCTCGTAAACACTTTGGTGAGGATCTTCCAAACGAGAAAGATGATCGGCCGCTAGATTCTCGGCTCCTTTTTTGTCAAAGATTTTGTGATCAAATTCTTGAAGGAGGAGAATCCAACGAAGTAATCTCGGCTTTGCATCTTTTTTAGCCATAAGATACTTGATAGCCGAATGATCCGTATACACTATGCATTTCGTCAAGACGAGATAAGGTCGAATTTTCTCAAATGCATACACCACGTCAAGGAACTCCTTTTCCGTTGTAGTGTATTTTAGTTGAGCCTCGGTCATCGTCTTGCTAGCATAGTGAATAGGCAAGAAGTGCTTTTCATGACGTTGCCCCAATACGGCCCCAATTGCGTAGTCACTAGCATCACACATGAGCTCAAAGGGGAGGTTCTAATTGGGAGCAACAAGAATGGGAGCTTTGGTAAGTTTCCTCTTAAGGATTTCAAAGGCTCGTACACAATCTTCGTCAAATACAAAACGTGCCTGTTTTTCAAGAAGATGTGTAATAGGTCGAGAGATCTTTGAAAACTCCTTGATGAATCTACGATAAAAGCCCGCGTGGCCTAGGAAACTCCTAACTCCCTTAACGGTTTTGGGATGAGGTAATTTGGCGATGACGTCACCTTAGCTTGATCTACCTCAATCCCCGCTTTCGAGACCTTGTGCCTTAAGACGATTCCACTTTTAACCATAAAATGACATTTTTCCCAATTGAGCACAAGATTGGTTTCCTCACAACGTTTCAAAATTCTCTCAAGATTCGACAAACACGAAGTGAACGAACAACCAAACACGGAAAATTCATCCATGAAGACTTCCATTATCTTCTCGATCATATCATGAAAAATGGCCATCATGCACCTTTGAAAGGTTCCCGGTGCATTACAAAGTCCGAATGGCATTCTACCTTAGGCAAACGTTCCATATGGTCACGTAAACGTTGTTTTTTCTTGATCACGAGGGTCGATGGGGATTTGGAAGTAACCGGAAAAACCATCTAAAAAGAAATAGAAATCGTTTCCCGCAAGACGCTCCAACATTTGGTCCATGAAGGGCAAGGGAAAATGGTCTTTACGAGTGCCTTTATTCAACTTTCGATAGTCAATGCACACTCTCCATCCGGTTACGAGTCTAGTGGGAATTAACTCGTTGGCATCGTTTGGCACCACGGTCATTCCTCCCTTCTTAGGGACACAATGAATAGGACTCACCCAAGGGCTATCGGAAATAGGGTAAATTATTCCCCCGTCAAGGAGTTTAAGGACTTCCTTTTTAATGACGGCGTGAATTTTGGGGTTCACCCTCCTTTGACATTGGATTGCGGGCTTGTAATCCTCCTCCATTAAGATTTTATGGGTACAAAATTTGGGATCGATCCCCTTAATGTCGGATAACCTCCACGCAATTGCCCCTTTGTGATCCTTTAGAACATCGACAAGTACGGTTTTTTCATCATCCGAAAGTTCCTTCGCAATAATAACCGGAAACTTGTCGCCATCCTCCAAAAAGACATATTCTAGATGAGGAGGTAAATCTTTCAACTCGAGGATAGGTGGTTCCTCAATTGAAGATTTGGGCTCGATACTCATAACCTCCTCGGGTGGAGGAAATGGGAAATCGTTAAGAAAATCCTTGATAATCGAGAAGTCCTCATGGTTGTCGAGGTCTTCGTTACAAGTACGTGGAACATCGAATTCTTCCAACGTAAAACCACCACCTTCAAATGGAGTGAAGTTTGGTGTCGAGTTATCAAGAATGGGATCTAACATAGTGGGATTGCCACTATTTTCATCATCACCAAAACCTAGAACTTCTTGTGAAAATTCCTCGCAAATAACGTCAATCATATCAACGAGGTTTATGGTTGCAAAGGAATAAACATGAGAAATTTGAGAGTTTTGAGTTGCGTTTATAACAAGTTCCTCGTCGTTTAAACGTAAGGTGATCTTTCTTGCATGAACATCGATCAAAGCCATAGACGTATCTATAAACGAACGACCTAAAATGAGAGGAACTTGAGGATCCGTGGGGATATCAACAACGATAAAGTCTACGGGATAGTAGAACTTCCCCACTTTCACAAAAACGTCTTCCGCCAATCCACATGCGGGAATCGTGGAATGGTCGGCCAACTGGATAGACCTTAGTGAAGGAGTAAGATTAGGAAGATTGAGCGACTTGAAGATTGCAAGTGGCATCAAGTTAATGCTAGCACCAAGATCGGCCAAGGCGAAGCATTCCTCCATATCTTGAATTGCACAAGGGATCAAAAATTTACCGGGATCACCGACTTTTTGAGGTATGCGATTAAGATAAACCGACGAACAACTAGACAATTGGTGCAATTTCTCCTTGTTGTTTAACATACTCTTGAAGTTAGCGGCAAATCGAGGCATCATGACCAAAGCATCGGCGAAACTCACATTAAAGTGCAAATAACGAAACATTTTCATAAAAAGCTCAAAATGGTAATTGTCGCGCTCTTGACGTTTCTCCTTTCTAGGTCTCGATGGATAGGGCAAAGGTGGTGTGGGTTGAGGCATAGGCATATCCTTTGGAATCTCGGGTTCCAATGTTGGTAATGGGTAAACCGTAGGTGTGGCATGAGCGGTACTTCTTGGGATTAGAACATGCTCCTTTTGGACCACCACCTCAGGTTCTTCCTCAATTGCTTCCTCTATAGGAGCAATTGGTTGAGGAGTCGGTTCCTTATGTGCCTTACCACTACGTGTGGTAATCACTTTCATCTCATCCTTAGGGTTTGATACGGTGTTTCTAGGAAGACTACTCGAAGACGGTTTGCACATAATAGCCTCAAACATAGATGAATTTGTCCTCAAACATGGATTGCCTCTTCTCGGCTTTAATCATCTCTTGCTTAATTTCATGTTGCCCTTGTTCCATTTTTTGTTGGTTTTGTTGTAACCTTGTTACATTCCCTTCCATTTTGTTTGTATGGATTTTAAGCTCATTTGATAACTCATTTTTCAACTCTTTCTTCAAGTCGTTCTTAAACTCGGATCTTAGGCTAATGATTTATCTTTGAATGTTGTCAAACCTAGCATCGTTCCCGTTAGCGTATTCAACAAATTCATTTGGAAGATCTTTCAACATTTTCAAACTTTTGTTGTTGTTTTGAAAATCATTTTGATTTTTGTTTGAAACTTGATTATTAGCCCCTTGATTACCATAGTTTCCCTTGTTGTAATTGTTTTTGAAACCAACATGATTGTTGCGATAATTGTTGTTAGCATTTTGATTTGAACCAAAACCCGGTGGAGTCAATTGATTAGAGCGGGTAACTTGACCGTTTTGGTTGTAAGTTCACGTGGCCGCGTAGGCACTCGAAGTGTTACCACCGTTGGTAATGCACTCGGAGAAATCATGACCTCCACCACAATACATGCATGAAACCTCAACCGCTTTAGCCGTAGCGGAAGCACTTGGTTCTCCAACTTTGAACTCAATTAAAAGTCCTTTAAGCTTATCAAAGATTTTGTTTTCCAAGTTCGCCTCAATTTGGCAAGCATCGATGGTATTAGACAAAGAAGGTGAAGCCGAAGACGAAGCCTTACGAACACTAGACGTGCTACGAGGACTATACACCTTAGATCTATTCTCAATTATCACCAAAGCTTCCTCAACCGTTTTACACAAAAAATTACCACCCGCGGCGGCATTAAGATAATCCCTTTCATGATCATTAAGTCCATTGTAAAACGTGTCAATTTGATGCAAATTGGAAAAACCGTGATGAGGACACTCATGTAACATTTCCTTAAACCTATTCCAAGCCGTTGAAAAACTTTCATTAAACTCTTGTGAAAACTTTGAAATCTCGTTTTTCAAATGCGTAGTCTTAGAGGGCGGAAAAAATTGGATCACAAACTTAGACACGAGATCCTTCCACGTCAATATAGAATTGGGTGGCTCTTTCTCTAACCAAATTTTAGCGGGCCCCGCTAAGGAATACGGAAAAAGCATCATCTTAATCGAGTCATTAGCAACATCCTTAAACTTCCAAGTGGCGGTAAGACGATTAAATTGGCGGATATGGTTGTGTGGATTGTCCTTTTCATCACCACGGAATTTGTTGTTTTGGATCATCGACGACAAACCCGTTTTCACTTCAAAGTTCTCCGCAAGGATAGCGGGAATCACAATAGCCTTTCCATAACCCTCGGTGGTGCTTGAAGTAACTCCATCATAGTTCGATTCGCCATGGTTGGTTCTTCTCTTACGAGGGGTTCGTCAATAGGAGACTCCTCACTAGAAATATTAGGAGTAGGTGTTGACTCCTTTCGGTTTTTTCGTTTACGTGCACGTCTTGCTTGATTACGAGTAAGCATAAACGTCACGTACAACGTGGGGGTGAGCAAAGAAGATTCTTTTTGGTGTTTTACTTTTTCAAATTTTTTGTGGTTTTTGATTGTTTTTACTTTTGTTTTTTGTATTTTTGTGAATGTATTAAGTAGACCAAAATCTACAAATCTCCTCCTTAATCAAATCTCTTGATTAAAGAAGCCTGAAGGAATGAAACCGATCACGTGAAGTTAACGCCTTCGATGACTTTAGAACGTTGGTGGAACACCAAAACGTTCAAGAGGGTTTAATCAATGAAACCAAGAAAGTATATATGATACTTTATAATACTTTGGGCGGCAAAACCTTCGATTAGCTCTCAAAATCATATACTCACAAGCAAGCGGGGAAACGAGGCGGCGCGAAGCACTTAAGAGCCTTTTTCCTTAGGATATATTTTATAATATCCACCTTATACCCACCTTATAGTTTGTATTTTTCAAAATTGAGCTTCACGAAAGTATTTATCTATTTTTGCCTTTTTCTTTGGTTTGAGATTCGAATACAATGATTGGGTAATGACCTCCCAAGTCAAGGTTGTGATTTCTCACTTTTGGAGTACTTGTGTATTTATTCTTCTATGTATACAATATAGTAATAATATTCACACAAAAAACGAAAAACCAATAATACGTATTAGTAGAGTGCTAATAATACAATTGATATTATGGCTATATATAAAAACAACAATTGCCAAATCAAAACACAACACGCCTCCCCGGAAGCGGCGCCAAAATGATGGTTGTATTTTACAACCTTGTTTAGGAAAACAAGGTGTAATTAGGGTAAGTACACAAGTAGTTTAGGAAAACCATAAGTTATGACCCAAAGTGGGGATCGTTCTCAAGGAGGCTTGGTGTGTGTGTTAAGAAATGATTAGTGATGTGATTATATGATTATGAAAAGGAAAATAGAAATGGGATAAGAAGAGAATGACGGTTATGATGATGGATTACACTAAGACGCAAAAGTCGTACACGTAAAATCGTAAAAGCACCAAAATTAAAATTTTACTCTAAAAATTCCTAAAAAATTGCAATAAATCCTAAATAATGTATTTAGAGTTTACAAAAAAAATCAAAAATCACCCAAACCTTTTATTTAATTAAATAATGATTTTTTAATGCTAATTAAAGCCCTAAAAATTAATTTAATTAATCAAAAAGCCCAAAATGAGTTTTATCACTTTGTAAACCTCTAAAATACCCTAACTTAATTTAAAACTATTTTTGATAATTTTAAAATTAATTAAAACTATTTAAAAACAATTAAAAACTATTAAAACTTAAAATAATTATAAAAATTAATCTAAGAACAATAAAAATATTCTAAAAGTTGTAAAATTCCTAACTTAATGTATTTAACCTAAGAAAAATATAAAAACTTGAAAAATAAAAATTTTAATTTTTAAAAATAAAATAATAATAAAATAATATTAAAAATCCAAAATTTATAAAAAAATTCTAAAAACTTGCAAACTAGCTTAAATTTAACCTAAATAAACAGAAAATGAAGTTGAAATTACAAAAATACCCCTAATGGGCCTCCAAATGGGCCGAAATCCAAAACAATTACCTTAATGGGCTCAAATAGGCCCAATAAGCAAAAAGTTGTCCAATTAAGCCCAAAAGCTGAAAATGTGAAATAAGCTGACTTATACCAAACAGCTTATTCTTAATGGGCTTTTTGGCCTATTAAACTATAAGCTGATGCCATAAGCTCAATTAGACACACAAGCTTCTTTTGAGCTAACTAAGACTCCTGTAAAAATAAATTTGAAATAAGCTAAAGGAATAAGCCTGAAAATGCAAAAAGCAATCTACAGAAAACGACAAAATAGTCGTTTTTGAGTTCTAGGCTATCCCAAGAGCTGATTCAAATTGCAAAAGCTTTTAAATGACTTAACTAAGCTTAATCAACACAAAGTTTTCAAATAAGTTGACTCAATAAGTTGGAAAAAGCAAATAAGCACTTATGAAAAAGTCAAATAAGTTGGTTTTCTAGCAAAAAGTTAAAGTCAAAGTTTAATAAGCTCCAGTTCAATCAAATGGGTCAAATAATGAAGATCTATCACAAAAAATAAGTTGTTGCAGGTCTGGATAAGCCAAAATGGCTAATTGATAAGCTGAATGAAAAATTGCACTAGCAGGGGCTAGTTTTGGGTGTTGAGCAGTGGAAACTTTTTCCACTGCTTGACTTGTTGACTTTTTTTGTCTTTAGTGACGTTTTTGGAGATTTAAGTTACACAAAGGCACCCAAATGATCAGTGGATCATAAGGAGTCAATAACAACAAAGAAATTACAATCAACAACAACCAATTAGTACAGTTTAATTAATTAAGCACCAGATCTGACACAGACGTGAACACATAAGCAGTTGAGGTTCAATAAGCACTTAGAGCACAATTCATCCAGCCAAACTTAACCAAATGCATACACAAGCAATATTAAACTTAAATAAGCAAGTCTAAACAGGTTTCATGCACTGATTCAAAGTATTAAGTAAGATTCAAGCATTTAAAGTTACTGATGAACACAAAAACATGCAGTTAAGAACACTTGTTGATGGAATTGACCAACAAGCCAAATTCAAACCTCCAAATCTATCACATATGTTATATAAATGATGTTTAAACAACTTTTAACCCTAAGCATGCATAAATTCTAGATTTTACCAAAATCTTAGGTCAAAAACAGTTAAAATCAACAAGATATAGCACAATGTATGATTTGAGGTTTCAAGGCTGAAAACTTGCAGCAAAATGCACTCAAACAAGCATATATCAAATACAAAGCAAATACACAAACTTCCAACCACACAATAACAAGTTATGATTCAAGACAGGTAATCCCAAACACCCTTTTAACTTTTTAAATCAAGATTTTCAAATCAAAACAACATTCTAAGGTTACCCAAGCCCAAATCAACACAATAACAGATGAGATAAACATATTAGAACAAGATTAAGCCACAAAATTCACAAGAACACAAGCAACACTCAAATATCACAAATATCCAATATATTATCAGATTTTGAGATTGAGGTTGTGTACCTCATGGATGTACATCCACACCCACGAATTTTGAGCTTATGTACTAGCAAGAACAAGTACGAGCTTCCACAACAAAGCCTGCTAAGATTCAACAAGGTTAGAAGGAAAATATCAAAAATAGTAAGGTTGAAAAGCCTTGATTAATGCAACTCTTGTACTCCACACTTGATTATCCCCAAGTTATAAGCTTCACCACACATTGATACCATGATATCAGGATGCTATGATCAGCCTTATAGCCCAAGAATTCCAAGATAGACCAAGAACTTAGCAAAATATCAAGCTTGAAGGAAAATGTGCAAACTTTTGCACACTCCTTGAAAACCGGTTTTGAGATTCAAAAACAATGAATAAAGAACAATAACAAACAGATTATAAGAGTGGCACTTGAGCTTTCTTCAACAACTTCAAACACATTTCATTGATATGAATATGAGATTTACAGATTTGTGAACAACTGAAAATTCAAGAGCAAGCTAAAATGTAATGACCTAAGGCCTTTATATAGGCATACATGAACTAGTTAAGAGCTAAAAAACGTAAACCCTAATGTAGTAGAAGTCCCAAAATGCCCTTGTGAAGTTTGAACTCTTGGAGAATCATGTGACTGATTTTTGGCAGTTTGTTGTAGTTGGCATGTGAAAAGTTCATCTAATGGCTTGTATTAAGCTTGAAATGTAAGATGGATCCTTGGACGTTGGATGGCTGTTATAATATTGTCTTCTTGCTCAAAGGTGTAGCATGGGAGGTCCCATGTGGACATGTGAATGGTGAGGTGGCCAGTATTAAGGTTGGGATATGATTAAGGGGTCATCAATCACTAATCTGTAAGGTTTTGTGGGTTAATTGTTACACAATTAAGAAAACCTAATTTTCATAAGAACACTCAAGAACACCAGGTTTGATCTTTTTTTTGGGTTTAAGAGGTGTTTAGCGCGAGTTTTTAATAATAATTAACATTTGAAAAGTTAATTAATAATATCTGGGTGAGTGGAGGGTGATGTGGAGGAAGGGAGAGTTCTCATTGGTTGAGGGGGTTGAGTGGGACACGTGGGAGGTTGTGAGTGGCCTGGGTTTCTTTTATGTCTAGCCAGCTTTATTCCTTCACCTTTAATAACCCTTTCATTTGCAAATGAATCCGTCCAAACTCCATTTCCTTTGTATTTGAAGTTTGCTTTTTCACACTTTTGCCCCAAAATGTTTTGTAAAATGATTTCAGGGGTAATTCTTGCCAATTCTTGATTCTTGAAGGACTGATTTGGTATTTTCTTGATTTATTATGGTCTTGACTTGTTTGTTTGACTTCTTGGAGGACTGAAATTGCCATGTCATGATTAATGAGGGACCATTTTTGCCAAATCTTCAAAGTCAAGGGTCCTTTTGGTAATTTTGATATTTTCAAAGGAACAAATTTGTAATTCTTGTAACTTGGAGTACTTCTTGGTATGTTTGACTTTGAGGAGGATAAATATTGAGATTTTAGTTTTGTTGAGGGACTAAAATTGCCAATTCTTCAAAGTGGAGGGCCCTTTTTGCAATATTGACAAACTTTAGGGACCAATCTTATAATTATGAGGATACAAGGGTATAAAGTGTCAATTCTTCAATATTGGAGGACACTTCTTCATAAATCTTCAAATCTTCAAGGGTTGTCTTGGAAAATTCTTCATTAGGGCTTGGTTCAATGTGCGGCTTCGTTTCCCGTGTTCGTTTTTGCATGATTCTTGTGATCTTTTGTCATTTTCTCAATATCCGTACCTAAAATACACAAGCAACAAACACAAGCATATATTTGGGTATTTTCATGATATTTAATGCATTTTGAGCCCTTTTTGGACGATGAGACTATGTATAAAAGCAGTCTCATCACTGGTTCGAGTTAAAGAGGAGTTAGCTTATAGACAGCAAAGTGAAGAATCTACAAGAAAAGCTCAAGAAGACGGAATTGCTAAATTCCAAGAAGATTTAGAATTATCTCGCAAACTACATGCAGAAGAACTAGCTCAAGTCAAAGCAAATGAAATCGCCAAAAATGAAGCAAAGCTCATATGTCTTCGAGAACTCAAAAAGAAGTACCGAGATGAGAAAGAGGTTCTTGCCAAAGCTAACGACTCAATTGTTGAATCACTTGATGACAAGGTTAAGGAATCTATTGACACCCTACAAGACGTGTTGAAACAAATTGCTGCAAGCAAGTTCATGAGCAAGTCTTCTGACACTCATAAGTCAGATTTTCTCATTTCTCAAAGGCTCACGGATTATGAGTTGAAGAAACTCTAACATGCTCGGATGATTCAATTTGGGTCCTACAGCCAAACCAAAGCTCAAAAGAACCTTCATAAGGCTCTTAAAACGGCTATGGATGAAGATACTGAGATATTCAAGAAACATGGTACTGTAGTTCCTTACAATATCCTAAATGAAGATAAAGAGGAAGAAGAATCTGACAACAATGACGATGATGCTGATGATGACAATGATGATGATGACAATGATGATGATGACAATGAGAATAACGAAGAAGGTAGTGATGACGAAGGTGGAAGTGATGACGAAGTAGGGAGTGATGACGAAGACGGTAGTAATGACGAAGGCGGTAGTGATAAACATAGTGATGGTGATGATAATGGTGATGGTGACGACAAAAATGGTGATGAAGAAGAAGAAGGGGACGGTGATACAGGGAAAAGGATGAAGATAAGGAAGACAAGTCTGATAAAGAAAAGTCCAAAGGTGAAAAATCTCACAAGGATGATGTTACCAAGGATAAATCAACTCCAAAAGCTAAGACACCTCCACCCCGCCAAGGCAAACACACCAAGATGTTTCATGATGTAAATGCTACTACAACCTCATCACATACTCCAGCCACAACCGCTCCTGCAACCACTGTTCCTGTCACATCTGCTCCAGTTACTGCTGCTTCAGTTACCACACCTTTAGTGCAACAACAACTGATAGAACCCGATCAACCTGTATCGAATTTTCCAGTCTCTAATCCAGTCCAAGACATACCAGAAACTGAAGCCGTAGCCGTACTTGTTGTTGATGTTCCTGTCTCTACTCAAGTTCCTGATGTTCCAGAGTGAAGTGAACCAACATGGGTGGATACACTCGAGGATGATGAAAATGCACCTGCACAACCTTGGATTTCAAACGCTGTTGCACTTCGTCCACTAACAAAGGCTGATGAAGTTGAATTCTCCCAATTCCTAAGCAATCCAATAGATTTTTCAAGATTCTTGGAGTACAACTATGGGTCTAACATAACTCTGTTGATCCCAAATTTAGATCAATTTAGCTTGTGTAAACGAGAATGAATCAAGTTAAACACTTATAGAAACTTTGTTGTGTATAAAACAATCTAAGTATTATGCGGAATTAATACTTAAACAAGAACACACAAACAAGATAAACCAAACTTTCACTTTGATTGATTAATCGAACTTGCGTACAATGAAAGTGTGAAAAACATTTATTGAACTAAATCTAAAGGCCTCCTTTTATAGATTTAGGAACCTTGTACAAGAGTCTACGTATCAGTTATTTTAGGTAAAGATAAACATAAGAAATACATTGTCGGACATATCTTTACTAGAAACATAAAACGTGTAGACTAAGTATCCTATCAGTGCTTGACTTCTCCTTATCAACGCTTGACTTCTTCCTGACAACGCTTGACTTGACAATGCTTGATTTCTTCCTATCAACGTCCAATTTCCTCTTGTCAACGTCTAAGTGTCTTGTCTTCATTTTATTCCCAACAATCCTCCCCTAAACTTGATATCTTCTCTAGTAATCAAGTTTCTGAATAAAAACTAAGTACAAGGAGGATTCTTACAAATACAAATTACTTATTAAGTTGGAAATAAATAAACCTAATCAAATCTTTGCCAACATCACTTGTATAATCCATCTCCAGCTGTGTCGACACCATTTTCTTCTAAACTTCTTTGGACATAGGATACTCAACATCCACAAGAAGATACTCAGAAAGGTTTGTAGTACTCAAATGATACACACTAGCTGTTGAATGTAGACGCCATTGAAGTCCACAAATATCATCAAGATCCTTCCATAATGGATCCTCATCATTTGGCTCACACATCCTATTGAATGTTGACCAAATCTTTATTCCATTGACTAAAGTAGGTGCTTCATTCTCATACTTGGCCTACATCAACCTCTAAAGGTCTTCCAAGTATTCCCTATCCAGGCTTGCAAACAAAGACATAAGAGTAGTGAAAGTATGTACCTCTTTCCCATATCTGCCAATCATCCAAAACCCACTTGCATCTTCCTCATAGTGAACTATAGGGTTTCTGGAATCATGAGGTAACACCTCTACCATATGTGAAGCTTCCAAGGGTGAGAGCTTAATACTCCTTCTAATAACAGCTTCACTAGGATTCACTCTATCCAAATTTTCTTAGAACTCAAGTGGAACTCCCTTCTTCAATGCTCTTGGTGTAACCAAATCCTGTTGGATCTGCATCTCTTCTGCAAGTTCTTCCTTTCTTTCATCTGAAAGAAGCCCGATAGTGTTCTGCTCTTGAACACTTGCCCATATAGGATAAGTGATATAGTGTTTTTACACACCTTTAGGAAAAGGAGGTAAAATAGGGCAAGTATGCACTACGATTTAGGAAAACCGTGTGTGAATGACCCTAAAAGTGAGTTCGTTCTCGAGGAGGCACGTGTGTTGTGTAATGAATTGATTTTGATTGATTTTATTGTTATGAGAAGAAAAGAAAAGAGAATTAAGAAAGAAAGACGGTTACGAAGACGGATCGAGCTAAGACAAAAAGATCGTTCACGTAAAACCGTAAAAAACTACAAAATTAAAATTTTTAAACCTAAAATTAAATAAAAGCTAAAAGTAATCTAAAATAATATAAATAAGAATAAAAATCCAATAAAAAATTTTAAAACCTTTTATTAATTAAATAATCAATTTTAAATGCTAATTAAAGCCCTAAAATTAAATATAATTCATCAAAATGTCCAAAATATTATTTTATTGAACAAATAACTTACTTATATTATCTAAAGACTAAAAAGTAGTTTTCCTAATTTTTAAAAACTATTTTTCTATTTTTTAATCACTAAAAACTATTTTAAAACTAAAATAATTATAAAAAACAATAAAATAATGCCAAAAATAATTTGACACTTTTAAAAATCTTAAATTACTCTAATAAACAGTAGAAAAGTAAAAAAGTTTGAAAAATATTAATTTTACCACTAAAAGACAAAAACAGTTTAATATTAAACCCTAATTAAACTAAATTAATTCTAAAAAATAATAAAAAGGTGAACAGTGAAAACTTTTAAAACCAAAAATCTTAAAATATTTTTCCTAATCTATGAAAATTGATTAAACAGTAAAATAAGTATTTTTGGCACTAAATGCCAAAAACAGAAATAATAAAAGTTAATTAAAATAGCTAATAATTATAAAATATAGTAAATGAACAGTAATAAAAATTTTATTTAAACAGAAAAATCCTAAATTAAATTAGAAAAATAACAAAACAAGTTTGAAGTCCTAATTAAAATTTTTACCCACTAAAGACAAAAAAGTGAAATTACTGAAAGTGACATGTTGCTGGATTTGTCTGCTAGTGAAGCAGTGGAAACAAGTATGCTACCAGTGGGAAAGGAGTTCCCACTGCTAGTGTATTTGGAAGGTCTGGGGACCTTATAAGCTCAGGAGAGCTTATTGTGAGCTTATATTTTGGACAAAAGGCACCCTTATACTCAGTTGAGTATAAGGAGTCAAATGGAACACTAAAAACAAGCAATCACTTCACAAAAATCCACACAAGAAGCACACCAAGTTTCTGATTAAGCTATGGGTTGTCTGATGAACAGTAGGCACAAATTACTTGCACAAAAATGAAATTCAAGGCCTCAAATCTTGCAATCTAGCTAAACAAATGACAAATAAGCAGTACACAATCCTTAAACAACCTATTATCTAGCAATGTTCAAGATTTCATGGCAAATTTCACTTGATAATAAACAGAAAAGTGGATGACTAGTTTTGATTGTTTTTTACCAAAAATTTAGCATACAAACTTGTTCAATACCTGTCCAAACTGAAAAACCCATACAACTACCACCTAATGAAAACCTAGGGAGTGTTTCTAGACAGGTTTTCAACCAATAACTTATCACAATCCCTAGTTAAACCCGTATCCAAACACCCCTTTATATCTGAAAAATGAAATTTTCCAAAACAAATCAACTCAAAACCTATCCAAAATGACTTGAGACTAGTCTAGCATGCACAAATCATCAAAATAAGCAATATTAAACACTCAAATAAGCACTTAACCAGATTTCATGCAATATCATATAAACACCAAAATCTAAAAACTGAAAATGAAACAAGATTTTTACCAAGAGGGACCTACATCCAGGTCCCTCAGTGGTTGCTTAACCACCTCCAAACAGGCCCGGGCCTGTGCTGAGCCTTGGATAAATCAAACTCTTAAACCTGCTAAGAAAAATAATGAAGAACAAGCACCAAGTGCAATATCTGATTTTTTGAAACCTATTTAAACCTTTTCAAAAACTTTTCAACACTTCTCAAACGTTTTTCTTTCAAAACACTTAGACCAAACACACTTGCAATCCTGAAAAATCAACCTTGAAACAAGATTTCACCAAATGAAATCTATATTTCAGAAACTTGAAAATAATTTTGAAAACTCAAAATTACTTCAACAAACAATTTTTGGAACTCATTATTCTAGCTAAAATAATTTACCAACTTTTAAACAAGCATAAAAGGAATTACATATGAAAAATACCAACTTTATATTAATTTAAAAAGGGATTACAAGAATTTGCTAGAAAAACTGGAACAAGAGAAAAAATGAAGAACCTAATGCCTTATATAGTGCTGGCTACAAGATTCTAGAAAGATGAGAACAACTAAACCCTAAAGACTGATTTTCCAAATAAGCCCTTTGCAATATTCGGATCAAAGTGGAGAATATGCTGATTTTGAATGAGCTCTTGGTGCAACATGTGATGTGCCAGTGTACTTGTTGATCTTGGACCGTTTAATAGTTCTTGGGGACAAAGGAATCATTGTGGGTCGTTGGTTTGGTCGGGTTTAGGGTTTTGAGGGAAAGGGACGGGGCAGGGGAGGGTCCCACAAGACACATGGGTGTGTCTTGTGGTGATTTGGGATGTGGGTTTGAGTGAGAGTGAGATTAATTTGTAATCTGGAAAGATTTAGCTTAAACCCCTTTGTTTTGGGATCAATCGAACCTGGGATAATTAGGGTTTATGGGGGATTAGAGTGGGTGATTTAATCTATTTTGGGTTTAATAGATTTTAAATTAAGTGTTTTGGGTGGGAAAAAAGTGTTGACTGGTGGGTTTTGACCAGGTCTATTTAATAAACCTGGTATTGGGTATGGTTACGGGTTTGGGCTGGGTTTGGGTATGGATAATGGGTAGGGTCGGGTTAAGCTGGGGTGTCAATTTCTGGTTGGTGGTGAGAGTTTGGTTGTCTGGCAGTTTTGGTCCCCCAAGGTTCCTTTCTCTTTCACTTTGTATAAAATAGTTCCAAACTACATTCCCTTTGATTTTAACTTTGGCAGTTTGACATTTTTGGCACATAATGTTTTGCAAACTTAATATAAGGACTTCAAATGTAATAAATGCAATCTTCAAGGGCCAAACTTGTAATATATTCATTCCTCAAGGACCATTCTTACAAAACTTGATTTCTTCAAGGTCTTAACTTGCCAAGTCTTCAAAAATGAGGGACTAAAGTTGCCAATCTTCAATTCTTCAAGGTCAATTTTGGAAATTCCAGATTTGGGTTCGGTTCATTGTGCGGCTTCGTTTCCCGTGTTCGTTTTTGACTGATTCTTGTGATCTTTTTGTCTTTTCCTCAATATCCGTACCTAAAATACACAAGCAACAAACACGAGCATATATTTGGCAGTTTTAATCATATTTTATGCATTTTAAGCCCGATTTAGACGATGAGACTATGTATAAAGCAGTCTCATCACTCCCCCATACTAAACCATTGCCGTGCCCTCACGCAATGCTAGAATAAAGTATCGTAGCACCTCCAAAATTCATTTTATTCACTTTATTGAATGATAATTAGCTACACTACTACTATTACTACTACTTGCGTTTTAGACATAATGTATGATTTTCATCGCAAAATGGGACCTTTAGGTTCATAGAATAAGAACACGTGAATGCTTCGTTAGAAATAATTTCGTCGTCCTCGATTTTCACCCTAATTCCATGCCAAGCGTGCAACGAGATCATTGTCATTATAAGTTAGTAATGCTAACACTACTCATATGCCCTAATCACGTACTTATCCTCCCATTATTCCTAAGTTGTATCTCTTATATTTTATTTTGTCTTGAATGTTTCACGAGGATACATTGTTGACTTATGCGATAATAGAGATTTAGGTCTAAAAATAGAGTCCTAACGGTGTAACTAAGACCATCAAATCAATAACCCCTCCCAATAGACAACGATGACAAAAATTTAAGTTAACAAGAAGAATCGATAAACACGGTTTTATAACGGTTTTGAACATGAGACTTATTACCAAGACTTTTATACGCCCCCTAACGGAAGGGCCTTATTATCTTTGGTTTACCTCCATCTTTTATTCAACTTCGCCATGAAGCTTTTATTATGACATCGGTCTTGCCTTGCCTTTTATTATCCGCCTCATCGGTGGTTTTATTAGCCAAAGACGTATATCCTCACGCTAAAGCGAATTTTGGATCTTTAAAGCTTCGAAGATTAAGGCTTGATTCACTTTCAATTTTGCATAGATTTTTCGGCCTTGTGGGGCTTCAAATTGTTTGCTAGATTTAGGTGAGCACTTGAAATCTTATTATTGGGTGAAGCTTTTGATTATTCGGGTGCCAATACTTCAAAACCGTGACGCTGGCGATACCTTAATGTCTTCCCAATTTAATTACACGGAAGCTACTAGAAAAGACTAGAAACCCAACAATCCTAACTAAACCGCTAAGTCTATATTTATTAAGCAAAAAATATTTACATGCGAAGGGAGAATAAGCAAATAACGAGAACACATGAGTTTTTGAAAGAATACGAGTACTCTACGTTTAGCATAGTAACTTATAATTAACTCTATCATTTCTCGTCCTCATTTAAGAGACTTAGCCTAATGTGTAGTTAAGGAATCAAAGCTAAGTGCTCAACACGCACGGTCTAGTCAAAAATTACTCTTATTCTCGCGATCGGAAAACCTACATTCGTGTCTTCAAACACTTATAAAACATGACAAAAATTTTAAAATTTGGCCATTTTTAGCCTTATTTTGCAACAAAACGATAAACAAAAAGATAAACTTTGGAAAGCGTGAAGGTTTGGCAAGGCAAGTATCTATTCACCCCCTCATACTAAAGTTAAACATTGTCCTCAATGTTTCGAGTCTAGGGGTGCAAACACCCCCATACTAGAGACGTAGTCGAATGCCTAATCTAGCATGGAAAGGGTGTAACCATTAAATTAATAGCCGTTTATGAAGTGTGCTAAAAACCTAAGGTTAGAACAATTAAGGATATATCATTTGGATATTGAGAAATGTCTCCAAAGCAAACGATCGAGTGCTCCCATAAAACGAAACACGAGAGGCTCCAATCGTGAAGATCATGATCTAAAAACCACAATGCACAAACAACCACGAAACAAAGGTTGGAAGGGCACAAATCCCCTCACATTACACTAATTAGAAAGCAATAATATGTACATGGATAAGCATGGGTCTCCCCCACGAGGCACCTTGTTTTTTATAACCGAGTCAAAAGCTCGACTCGAATCCCCATAAATGTGATCATTTAGGGATAATCATGGTATGGTCAATTTTTGGTGGGGCTTACATGATAAACAAGGCCCAAAAAACAACCGGTATTAAGGACTAAGTCCTTTGATGGTGCAAAATTCCGGGATCGAAGATGGCGTTCTCGTTTTCATTGGAAAAACAAATCAACGCCACTTCATCGTGTGCCAACATAAACTCAAAGAGTTTCAAGAAAATAGACGAGAAGAAATAGAAGGGTGGGACAATGGGTAAGTCATGAAA
The DNA here is from genome assembly GCA_025667525.1 of Glebionis coronaria. Lineage (NCBI taxonomy): Eukaryota > Viridiplantae > Streptophyta > Magnoliopsida > Asterales > Asteraceae > Glebionis > Glebionis coronaria. The sequence goes on from CM046880.1 coordinate 139,231,894, forward strand.
ACATTGAGCTACTCGAGGTAGACTCGCACCAATCAAATGAAAAGATTTTCCATTTATTGCATCGGTGGAAGACCGAGATTTCCCTTTATAAGCAATTCCAGGATCAAATATCTCGTCCTTGGTGGAGAAAGGGGAGGGAACATAAGGGGTTTCCCCCACACTAAGTCCACACAAAGCATCGTCAAAAGGAGAAGACGAGCTTGTAGCACTCAAAACACGTGGTGATGACGGAGTTAGGATTGTAGAAAAATCTTTTAAATTCAATTCAAAATCTTTTCCTTTTTCATCTTTTAAACTCTCCTTGTGAATACCCGATTTAATTATGTCAAAAATATTTGGTGTTTCTAAAGCAATGTTAGTCACACTAAAAATTCTCACATTTTGAAACCGTTTTGGTAAAGGTGGTGGTAAGTTTTCAAAACGTTTGTCGACAAAGAAAACTCCCCCATCGGGATCAACATATTCATCATTCGAAGAATCATTCACAATTGGAATCGTACTCTTAACCTCCACCGGCGGAGGGGACGGAACTTCATTTTTCTCAACAACTTCTAAAACTCTATTTGAAATCTTTTTGCAAATGTTTTTGATGGTATTGACATTGTACAAAGACGTGATAGAATACACATGAGAAAGTGTGGAGTTTTGAGTTGCATTAATGACGAGTTCTTCCTCATTGAAACGAAGAGTGATTTTCCTTGCATGCACATCGATAAGTGCTCTCGTGGTATCCAAAAGTGATCGACCTAAAATTAGCGGAACTTTAGGATCGATGGGAATGTCAACAACAATAAAGTCTACAGGATAGTAGAACTTTCCAACTTTCACAAAGACGTCCTCGACAACTCCACAAGCTAGAATCGTAGAATGATCGGCCATCTCGATTGACATTCTTGAAGGAGTAAGATTTGGAAGATTGAGCGATTTAAAAATCTCAAGAGGCATCAAATTTTCTTCCATGTCTTGTATAGCACATAGGATTAAAAACTTGCCGGGATCACCGACTTTTTGAGGTATGCGGCTTAGAAAAACCGATGAACAACTAGACAATTTTTGCAATTTCTCTTTGTTATTCAACATACTTTTGAAGTTCGCGGCAAATTGAGGCATCATGACTAAGGCGTCGGCAAAACTTATATTAAAATGCAAGTCATGAAACATTTTCATAAAAAGTTCAAATTGATAATTATTTCGTTCTTGTGCCTTTTCCTTGTCTCGTCTTGAAGGGTAGGGTAAGGGTGGTGTGGGTTGGGGCATAGGCATAGGCATCGGCCTTGGAATCTCGGGTTCCATGATTGGTATTGGTTCAACCGTAGGTGTGGTTTGAGCGGTACTTCGTGGGCTTTGAATTTGCTCCTTTTCTACCACCACCTCGGGTTCTTTCTCTTTTTCATTCTCCATAGAAGTACTTGGACGAGAAATGGGTTCTTTGAAAGTTTTACCACTACGAGTAGTAATAACCTTCAATTCTCCTTTCGGGTTCACGATGGTATCACTAGGAAGACCACCCGAAGAAGAGGGCTTACACATGATAGCTTCAAACATTTTTCCCATTCGGTCTTCAAACTTAGATTGCCTAGCATCCGCTTTTAACAATTCTTGCTTAATCTCATGTTGACCTTGCTCCATTTTTTGTTGATTTTGTTTGAGTCTTTGAACATTTCCTTCCATTTTATTAGCATGAGTTTTATTTCATTAGCAAGTTCGTTTTTAAGCTCGTTTTTCAACTCGGATCTTAAGCTAACCATTTCACATTGCATATTGTCAAACTTAGCATCATTAGCCTTAGCATAATTCAAAAATTCTCCTTGAAGATTTTTGGTGTGATTGTTTTGAAAACCTTGAGTAGAAGTTTGAAAATCACGGTTTTGGTTTTGGTTTGAAATTTGCCCATTTCCACTTTGATAATTACCCTTGTTGTAATTCCTTTGATTTCCTTGGTAATTTCCACCTTGGTTGTTGTTTCGATAATTATTAGCATTTTGATTTGGTGGAGCTTGATTTTGGCGGGAACCTTGACCGATTTGGTTATAAGTTCCCGTGGCTACATAAGCACTCGAAGTGTTACCATCCGCGGTAATGCACTCGGAAAGAACATGAGCTCCACCACACGACAAACAACTCTTAGAAACCGCTTTAACCGAAGCGGAATTCGAAGCTTCTTGAGCTTTCCAAAGGGACATAAGGCTAGCAAATCTATCAAAAAATCGATTTTCTTCATTTGCCTCATCATGTAAAGCATTAATGCTACGAGACGATGACGAGCCCAATTTGGCAACACTCGGTGTGTTACGATGGCTATAAACCTTAGACCTATTCTCAATTATGACCAAAGCTTCCTCGACCGATTTACACAAAAAATTACCACCCGCGGCGGCATTTAAATAATCTCTTTCATGATCATTAAGTCCATTGTAAAACGTGTCGATTTGGTGCAAGTCGGAAAAACCGTGATGAGGACATTCATGTAACATCTCCTTAAACCTATTCCAAGCCGTTGAAAAACTTTCATTTGATTCTTGTGAAAATTTAGAAATATCATTTTTCAAATGCGTAGTCTTAGAGGGCGGAAAAAATTAGTTCACAAATTTCGAAACGAGATCCTTCCACGTCAATATATAATTGGGTGGCTCTTTCTCTAACCAAATTTTAGCGGGCCCCGCTAAGGAATACGGAAAAAGCATCATCTTTATCGAGTCATTCGAGACATCCTTAAATTTGCAAGTGGCGGTAAGACGATTGAATTGGCGGATATGGTTGTGGGGATTGTCCTTCTCATCACCTCGGAATTTGTTGTTTTGGATCATCGACAACAAACCCGTTTTCACCTCAAAATTCTCCGCAAGGATAGCGGGAATTACAATAGCTTCTCCATAACCCTCGATGGGTGCTTGAAGTAACTCCATCATAGTTCGATTCGCCAGGTTGGTGCTTCTCGTACAATGGGTTCGTCAATAGGAGACTCCTCACTAGAATGAGTTGGAGTGGGAGTTTTGTTCTTTCGTCTACGTGCACGTTTTGCTTGATTACGAGTTAGCATAAACGTCACGTACAACGTGGAGACGAGCAAAGAAGATTCTTTTTGGTGTTTTTAATTTTTCAATTTTTTTGGTTTTTGATGGTATTAACTTTTTTTGGAAATTGGTGAAATGTATTAGGTAGACAAAAATCTACAAATCTCCTCCTTAATCAAATCTCTCGATTAAAAAAGCCTCAAGGAATGAAAACGATCACGTGAAGTGAACGCCTTCGATGACTTTAGAACGATGGTGGAACACCAAATCGTTCAAGAGGGTTTAATCGATAGAAACCAAGAAAATATATATGATATGTAATAATACTTTGGGCGGCAAAACCCTCGATTCACTCTCAAAATCAAATACGCACAAGCAAGCGGAGGAAACGAGGCGGCGCGAAGCACTTAAGAGCCTTTTTCCTTTAGGTCGTGAAATACAACCGCCTTATACCCACCTTATAGTTTGTATTTTTCAAAATCGAGCTTCACGAAAGTATTTATCTATTTTTGCCTTTTTTCTTTGGTTTGAGATTCGAATACAATGACTGGGTAATGACCTCCCAAGTCAAGGTTGTGATTTCTCACGTATTTGGAGTACTTGTGAATTTATTGTTCTACGTATACAATATATTAATAATATTCACACAAAAACCGAAAAACCGATAATACGTATTAGTAGAGTGCTACTAATACAAATACTAATTATGGCTAGTATAAAAAATAACAATTGTTCAATCAAAACACAACACGCCTCCCCGGCAGCGGCGCCAAAAATGATATAGTGTTTTTACACACCTTTAGGAAAAGGAGGTAAAATAGGGCAAGTATGCACTACGATTTAGGAAAACCGTGTGTGAATGACCCTAAAAGTGAGTTCGTTCTCGAGGAGGCACGTGTGTTGTGTAATGAATTGATTTTGATTGATTTTATTGTTATGAGAAGAAAAGAAAAGAGAATTAAGAAAGAAAGACGGTTACGAAGACGGATCGAGCTAAGACAAAAAGATCGTTCACGTAAAACCGTAAAAAACTACAAAATTAAAAATTTTTAAACCTAAAATTAAATTAAAAGCTAAAAGTAGTCTAAAATAATATAAATAAGAATAAAAATCCAATAAAAATATTTTAAAACCTTTTATTAATTAAATATTCAATTTTAAATGCTAATTAAAGCCCTAAAATTAAATATAATTAATCAGAATGTCCAAAATATTATTTTATTGAACAAATAACTTACTTATATTATCTAAAGACTAAAAAGTATTTTTCATAAGTTTTAAAAACTATTTTTCTATTTTTTAATCACTAAAAACTATTTTAAAACTAAAATAATTATAAAAAATAATAAAATAATGCCAAAAATAATTTGACACTTTTAAAAATCTTAAATTACTCTAATAAACAGTAGAAAAATGAAAAAGTTTGAAAAATATTAATTTTACCACTAAAAGATAAAAACAGTTTAATATTAAACCCTAATTAAACTAAATTAATTCTAAAAAATAATAAAAAGGTGAACAGTGAATACTTTTAAAACCAAAAATCTTAAAATCTTTTTCCTAATCTATGAAAATTGATTAAACAGTAAAATAAGTATTTTTGGCACTAAATGCCAAAAACAGAAATAATAAAAGTTAATTAAAATAGCTAATAATTATAAAATATAGTAAATGAACAGTAATAAAATTTTTATTTAAATAGAAAAATCCTAAATTAAATTAGAAAAATAACAAAACAAGTTTGAAGTCCTAATTCAAATTTTTACCCACTAAAGACAAAAAAGTGAAATTACTGAAAGTGACATGTTGCTGGATTTGTCTGCTAGTGAAGCAGTGGAAACAAGTATGCTACCAGTGGGAAAGGAGTTCCCACTGCTAGTGTATTTGGAAGGTCTGGGGACCTTATAAGCTCAGGAGAGCTTATTGTGAGCTTATATTTTGGACAAAAGGAACCCTTATACTCAGTTGAGTATAAGGAGTCAAATGGAACACTAAAAACAAGCAATCACTTCACAAAAATCCACACAAGAAGCACACCAAGTTTCTGATTAAGCTATGGGTTGTCTGATGAACAGTAGGCACAAATTACTTGCACAAAAATGAAATTCAAGGCCTCAAATCTTGAAATCTAGCTAAACAAATGACAAATAAGCAGTACACAATCCTTAAACAACCTATTATCTAGCAATGTTCAAGATTTCATGGCAAATTTCACTTGATAATAAACAGAAAAGTGGATGACTAGTTTTGACTGTTTTTTACCAAAAATTTAGCATACAAACTTGTTCAATACCTGTCCAAACTGAAAAACCCATACAACTACCACCTAATGACAACCTAGGGAGTGTTTCTAGACAGGTTTTCAACCAATAACTTATCACAATCCCTAGTTAAACCCGTATCCAAACACCCCTTTATATCTGAAAAATGAAATTTTCCAAAACAAATCAACTCAAAACCTATCCAAAATGACTTGAGACTAGTCTAGCATGCACAAATCATCAAAATAAGCAATATTAAACACTCAAATAAGCACTTAACCAGATTTCATGCAATATCATATAAACACCAAAATCTAAAAACTGAAAATGAAACAAGATTTTTACCAAGAGGGACCTACATCCAGGTCCCTCAGTGGTTGCTTAACCACCTCCAAACAGGCCCGGGCCTGTGCTGAGCCTTGGATAAATCAAACTCTTAAACCTGCTAAGAAAAATAATGAAGAACAAGCACCAAGTGCAATATTTGATTTTTTGAAACCTATTTAAACCTTTTCAAAAACTTTTCAACACTTCTCAAACGTTTTTCTTTCAAAACACTTAGACCAAACACACTTGCAATCCTGAAAAATCAACCTTGAAACAAGATTTCACCAAATGAAATCTATATTTCAGAAACTTGAAAATAATTTTGAAAACTCAAAATTACTTCAACAAACAATTTTTGGAACTCAGTATTCTAGCTAAAAATAATTTACCAACTTTTAAACAAGCATAAAAGGAATTACATATGAAAAATACCAACTTTATATTAATTTAAAAAGGGATTACAAGAATTTGCTAGAAAAACTGGAACAAGAGAAAATGAAGAACCTAATGCCTTATATAGTGCTGGCTACAAGATTCTAGAAAGATGAGAACAACTAAACCCTAAAGACTGATTTTACAAATAAGCCCTTTGCAATATTCGCATCAAAGTGGAGAATATGCTGATTTTGAATGAGCTCTTGGTGCAACATGTGATGAGCCAGTGTACTTGTTGATCTTGGACCGTTTAATAGTTCTTGGGGACAAAGGAATCATTATGGGTCGTTGGTTTGGTCGGGTTTAAGGTTTTGAGGGAAAGGAACGGGGCAGGGGAGGGTCCCACAAGACACATGGGTGTGTCTTGTGGTGATTTGGGATGTGGGTTTGAGTGAGAGTAAGATTAATTTGTAATCTGGAAAGATTTAGCTTAAACCCCTTTGTTTTGGGATTAATCGAACCTGGGATAATTAGGTTTTATGGGGGATTAGAGTGGGTGATTTAATCTATTTTGGGTTTAATAGATTTTAAATTAAGTGTTTTGGGTGGGAAAAAAGTGTTGACTGGTGGGTTTTGACCAGGTTTATTTAATAAACCTGGTATTGGGTATGGTTACGGGTTTGGGCTGGGTTTGGGTATGGATAATGGGTAGGGTCGGGTTAAGCTGAGGTGTCAAGTTCTGGTTGGTGGTGAGAGTTTGGTTGTCTGGCAGTTTTGGTCCCCCATGGTTCCTTTCTCTTTCACTTTGTATAAAATAGTTCCAAACTTCATTCCCTTTGATTTTAACTTTGGCAGTTTGACATTTTTGGCACATAATGTTTTGCAAACTTAATATAAGCACTTCAAATGTAATAAATGCAATCTTCAAGGGCCAAACTTGTAATATATTCATTCCTGAAGGACCATTCTTGAAAAACTTGATTTCTTCAAGGTCTTAACTTGCCAAGTCTTCAAAAATGAGGGACTAAAGTTGCCAATCTTCAATTCTTCAAGGTCTATTTTGGAAATTCCAGATTTGGGTCCGGTTCATTGTGCGGCTTCATTTCCCGTGTTCGTTTTTGACTGATTCTTGTGATCTTTTTGTCTTTTCCTCAATATTCGTACCTAAAATACACAAGTAACAAACACGAGCATATATTTGGCAGTTTTAATGATATTTTATGCATTTTAAGCCCGATTTGGACGATGAGACTATGTATAAAAGCAGTCTCATCAATAAGCTTTATATTCCAACTCATCAAAAGACAATCCCTTTAACTTCTTAAAAGTACAACCTCCTTGATGACATCTGAGCAACATGTAGTAGAGCTCCCTTCTATCCTTCTTAGTCTGTGAAAGAAATTTGCTAGCTTTATACTTCAGAATCACCTTGCAATCCCTTTGAACTCTTAGTAGAATCTCCAAACCCCAAATTTGATCTGGTAAAGTCATGTCTGGATTCTCCAATACCTTATTCTCCCATGTAAAGTACATCTGAGCAACTTCAGGTATCTCATAATCCACCTGATTTTTCAACTCTGCAATCTTTTCCTATGCCAACTCATCACCATATTCAAAAGTCTCTCTGGTTCTTCAATAATCATTACACTTGAATCTGTACTCTCATCTTCGCTGCCTTCCTTACTCTCAATAGCAATTTTCTTCATCCTCTCCTCTTTATCAAGTTGTGCAGCCAACAGGGAATAAAATTTTACTTGGGCTGCATCCTTGGGAACTACTGTTTCTACCATAATCCCTTTACCTTTATCTAATATATCAATGATGGGTAAAGATGATTATGGTACCTGTGTAGACACATCCTTGATGATAGGTGATGATTGGGATACATCAACCGTATCTATTCCTTTGCCAACTCATCACCATATTCAAGTCTCTCTGGTTCTTCAATAATCATTACACTTGAATCTGTACTCTCATCATCACTGACTTCCTTACTCTCAATAGCAGTTTCCTTCATCCTCTCCTCTTTATCAAGTTGTGCAGCCAACATGGAATCAAATTTTACTTGGACTGCATCCTTGGGAACTACTGTTTCTACCATAATTCATTTACCTTTATCTAATATATCAATGGTGGGTAAAGAGGATGATGGTACCTGTGTAGACACATCCTTGATGATAGCTGATGATTGGGATACATCAACCATATCTACAGGTATATCAACGTCTAAAACCTATATGTCAACGCCTAACTTACTCCTATCAGCGTTTAGCTTGTCAGCGTCAAAAACCTGCTTATCAACGCTCAACTTACTCTTGTCAGCGCTTGGCTTAGAAACCTATTCCAGCATCTCCATAAATGATATCTTTGTTGGAGTTGCCAGTGAAACATCAATAACTGGCCTCTCATTCAAGCTAGTCAAAGCTTCAGCCATCTCCACACCAATAGAACCACCTGAGCCTTTGTCACTTAAATTAAATGGCTCTCCAGGATCTTCCTCCCCTTTGTAAGAATCCTCCCCTGATGAAAGGACTCTTGTCTGCCTTCTCCTAGTCTCAGCAGCTTCCAAAACAACAATCCTCTCCCTCAATTGCTTGAGTTCAAGGCCTTGTGTAGAGACAGTATGTACAAGGTCTGCATTTTGCTTTTGCAAGCTCATGCAGACACCCGTCAATTCCAACAATGTGTAGGGTTCCAATCTGCCCTCATTTAGAATAGGAATTTGACCTCCCAAAGTAGATTCATGGGGCATGGATGATGTCTTAATGATGTTAGGACTGGCTTGGCCTGCATCTAAGCTAGTACAAATAGTCCTAGCCCCACCCATGTCACCAACCACACTTGTGGTGGTGGTTCTCTCTACAACATGGCTAGGACCACTAGAGGAGAACACTCTAGTAGTCCTTTGGCGTTTTTCCATCCTAAAGTCTGGGGGTGTAGAAGATGATGTGGATTGGGTGTCTGTTTGAAGGTTAAGGGGTGTTTGGGTTTGTTGTAAAAGTGTATCAGCGTCTAGATTTGGAACATCAACGCCAACATTTAACGTGTCAACGTTGAAGGGATCTTGGTTAATTTCCATATGATGGGGTAATGGTGGTTGTTAAGGTAATGGGTCTGGTTGTGGTAGGGGGTCTAGTTGAGGTTGTGCTGCTGCAATAACAGCAAGCATGGCTTGGGTAAGGGGTAAGTCTCGATGAGGTGGTGTATTCATCTTTCCAAAAATTGCTTTCTTTTGAACAGGGATCTTATAAAAATCATTGTGATCCCTAGTGCAATATCTTCGTTCATCAAATACCATTTGTAAAAACCTTGGGTAAGCAAGAGTCATCTTGCTACCCTTGTTATGACAAAATGCCATCAAAAATCATTTTAGAAAAATTATATTTTTGCCCAGTAGCAATACACACAATGGCGCTCCCAATTGAACGGTTAATTTCATTGTGTGCAGTACATTTGGGACTCAAACATTGAAGAATCACATGTATCAAGTACTTCCAAGCTGGGGGAAATTCCTGTTTTGAATATTTTTTTAAAGTGCCCTCTTCAAGCAAAGGATAACCCAAACCTTGAAGTCCTTGTTCTAGCTCACCAATGGGTAGGGTGGTTATACCATCTGCATCATTAAGATGCAAAGCTTGGCGAACCAAAGCTTCAGTAACCACCCATGGAAGCCCATGGACTGTAGAAATCAATGTAGTCACATTATTAACTGTTGAGGAAGTGACAGTATTCCAAAACTGTTTAATATGAGTGACAGTGATAAGAGGAGCATGAGAAAGTTCATACTGATAAGACTGCTTTTATACATAGTCTCATCGTCCAAAACGGCTTTAAATGCACTAAATATCATGAAAATGGCCAAATATATTCTTGTGTTTGTTACTTGTGTATTTTAGGTACGGATATTGAGAAAATGACAAAAGATCACAAGAATCATGCAAAAACGAACACGGGAAACGAAGCCGCACATTGAACCAAGCCCTAATGAAGATTTTCCAAGACAAACCCTTGAAGATTTGAAGATTATGCAAGAAGGGTCCTCCAATATTGAAGAATTGACACTTTAAACCCTTGTATCTTCATAATTACAAGATTGGTCCCTAATGTTTGTCAAAATTACAAAAAGGGCCCTCCACTTTGAAGAATTGGCAAATTTAGTCCCTCAACAAAACTAACTTGTCAATATTAGTCCTCCTCAAAGTCAAACATACCATGAAGGACTTCAAGATACAATAAATTACAAGTTTGGTCCTTAAACTATGTCAAATTACAAAAAGGACCCTTAACTGTGAAGAAATGGCAAAAATGGTCCCTCATTAATCATGACTTGTCAATCTCAGTCCTCCAAGAAGTCAACCATACAAGTCAAGACCATTATCTATGAAGAAAATGCCAAAACAGCCCTTCAAGAATCATGAATTGGCAAGAAATACCCCTGAAAATACTTTGGAAAAGTATTTGTGGCCAAAGTGGGAAAAATGAAACTTCATTTACAAAGGATATCAGGTTTTGGGGTTTAAAATTGCAAATGAAAGGAATTATAAAGATTGAGGGTTTAATTTGGCCGACATACATTCTTACCTTAACCAACCATAGCATGCCACTTGTCCCACTCACCCCTTACAACCAATCACAACCTTCCCTCCTTCCACCTCACCAATCCACTTAACCTGGTTTTATATTAATTAACCCTTGGCGCCTAAATATATATTTAAACACTAATCCACCCAAAAACGGATTAAACTCACCCACTATTCATCTCAAGAACAAAATTAGGTTTTCCTAATCTGCTTGTAATTAGACCACCACATGCTCCAAATTAGTGATTAATGGTCCCTTAATCACATCCCAACCTTAAAAACATGTGCCACATCACTCAAAAGACCCACATGAGATTCCCCTGCACCAAGGTTGAAGATACTGCCAAAACTCCACCAGTCATCCAACGCCCAACATTCAAGCTTACTTTTTAAGCTTATTTGAAGCCCTTGGATAATTTTCACCATTGCCAACTCACATAACCTGCCAAAACAAAGTCACATGTTCAAGCAAGTTCAAACCCCTCAAGGGCATATCTGGAACTTCATCATTTAGGGTTTTACGTTTTTTATTGCTTCACTAGTTCATTTGTAGCCTATATAAGGCATAGGATGTGCAACATTTGCACTTGCTCTTGATTTTTCCTTTGTTCAAGTTCTGTAAATCCTTTGTCATTTATGAATGAAAAGTGTTTGAAACTTTGAAGAGAAACCAAGTGCCAATCTTTATTATTGCTTGTTAATTTTACATGTTAACTAAACCTGAATCCTAAAACCTGTTTTCTAAGGAGTGTGCAAAAGTTTGCATATTTTCCTTAAATCTTGATATTTTGCTAAGATCTTGGTACACCTTGGAATTTTTGGGATATAAGTTGATCATAGCACCCTGATATTGTGATATCAAGGTGTTGTGAGGCTTATAACTTGGGGATAATCAAGTGTGGGGTACAAGAGTTACATTAATCAAGGATTTGTCACCTTACTGTTTTTATAATTTTGCTTCTCACTTTGTTGAATCTTAGCAAGAGTGTGTGTGTGGAAGCTTGTGCTTGTTCTTGCTAGCACATAAGCTCAAAATTCGTGGGTGTGGATGTATATCCATGAGGTTTGAACCTTTCTACCTCAAATCTGCTTAAAATGTTAATTTTTTGTGATTTTGTGTTCTACTTTTGTTCTTGCTGAATTTATGGTCTAATCTTGCTTAATACTGCATATTACATCTGTTTATGTGTTTGATTGGGCTGGGGTAACCTTGGAATACACCTATACTTGTTTAAATTTGATTTGAAAAAGATAAGGGATGTTTGGGATTATCTGTTTAAGATCATAGTTTGCTATTGTGTTGTTAGAAAGTGTTGTTTATGCTTTGTATCTGTTATTTACTTGGTTGAGTACTAAAACCTGCAAGTTATTGGCTTTAAAACCAAGATTGTGCTATATCTCACTTGTTTTAACTGATTTTGACCTATGAATTTGGTAATACCTAGAGTATATGCATACTTAGGGTTAAAAAGTGTTAACACATAGTTTATATAACCTTATAACAAGATTTCAGTGTTTAAATTTAGCTTGTTGGTCAAGTATATCAGCAAAGTGAAAAATATGCTTGTTTAAGTGTTCATCAGTAACTTTTTGTGCTTGAATCTTGATTTAGGCCTTGAACCAATGCATGTAACTTGTTAATTTATGTTCATTTGAATTAAATATAGCTTGTGTATGCTTTTGGTGCAATCTGGTTGGCTGAATTTTACTTAAACAGCTTATTAAGTTCATAACTGCTTATTGTTCATGTCTGGGCTAGATCTGGTGATGTTTTGAATTAACTGTGCTAATTGGCTGATTGTGATTGTGTTTTTGTGATTGTTATTGACTCCTTATGATTAACTGATCATTTGGGTGCCTTTGTGAAACTTGAATCCACAAAAAAGTCATATAAGACAAAAAGTCAATTCGGTCAAGCAGTGGGAAAAGTTCCCACTGCTCAACACCCAAAACTAGCCCCTGCTAGTGTTAATTCTCTTTCAGCTTATTTATAAGCCAAATTGGCTTATCCAGACTTGCAACAACTTATTTTTTGTGATCAATCTTCATAATTTGACCCATTTATTTGATCTGGAGCTTATCAGACATTGGCTTTGACTTTTTACTAGAAAACTCATAAGGTTGAATTTTAATTAAGTGCTTATCTGCTTATTCCAGCTTATTGAGTGTGTTTATTGAAAAAGGTTTTGTTGATTAAGCTTAGTTAAGTCATTTAAAAGCTTTTGAAAGTTGAATCAGCTCTTGGGGTGGCCAAGTACTCGAAAGCGACTATTTTGTCGTTTTGTGAAGATAGCTTATTGCTTATTCACGCTTATTCCTTGTTCTTTTTCCAATTTTTTTTTACAGATTAAGTAACTCAAAAGAAGCTTGTGTGTCTAATTTGAGCTTAAGACACCAGCTTATAGTTTAATGGGCAAAAAAGCCCATTAAGAATAAGTTGCTTTGAAATAAGTTAGCTTAAACTCATTTTCAGCTTTTGGGCCTTCAGAGTTTTGTTCTTAAAATCAAATTTTGAGTCAGATAGGAGCTTTTGAGCTTATTCGGACAACATTTTGCTTATTGGGCCCAAATTAAGCCCATTAAGGGACTGTTTTGTCTTTTAGCCCATTCTAGGCCCATTAGGGGTATTTTGTAATTTCAACTTCATTTTTGTGTTTATTATGTTAAAATAAGCTATTTTACAACTTTTTAGAATTTTTTATAAATTTTGGATTTTTAATATTATTTTATTATTATTTTATTATTAAAAATTAAAATTTAGATTTTACAAGTTTTTATATTTTTCTTAGGTTAAATACATTATGTTATGAACTTTACAATTTTTAGAATATTTTTATTATCATTGGTTTAATTTTTAGAATTATTTTAAGTTTTAATAGTTTTTAATTGTTTTTAAATAGTTTTAATTAATATTAAAGTTTAAAAAATAGTTTTAAATTTAGTTAAGTCATTTTAGAGGTTTACAATTGAAAAAATCTCATTTTGGGCTTTTTGTTAATTAAATTGATTTTTTGGGCTTTAATTAGCATTAAAAAATTATCATTAAATTAAATAAAAGGTTTGAGTGATTTTTGATTTTTTGTAAACTCTAATTACATTATTTAGGATTTATTGCAATTTTCTAGGAATTTTTAGGGTAAATCTTTAATTTCATCACTTTTCACGGTTTTACGTGTACGACTTATCGTCTTAGTGTAATTCCTAATCATAACTGTCTTTCTCTTCTAATCTCATTTCTTTTCTTTTCTCATAAATATAATCACAACCCATTAATCAATTCTTAACACAACGCACTTGCCTCGTTGAGAACGATCCCCACTTTGGGTCATTTACTTGTGATTTTTCCTAAATTACTTGTGTACTTACCCTAATTACCTTTGTTTTCCTAAACAAAGTGTAAAAAACTCAACTATCAATTTTGACGCCGCTGTCGGGGAGGCGTGTTGTGTTTTGATTTGGAAATTGTTGTTTTTATATATAGCCATAATATCTATTTATATTAGTAGCACTCTACTAATACGTATTATCGGATTTCGTTTGTTGTGTGAATATTATTACTATATTGTATACGTAGAACAATAAATTCACAAGTACTCCAAAAAGTGTGAAAACACAACCTTGACTTGGGAGTTCATTACCCAATCATTGTATTCGAATCTCAAACCAACAGAAAAAGGCAAAAATAGATAAATACTTTCGTGAAGCTCGATTTTGAAAAATACAAACTATAAGGTGGGTATAAGGCGGGTATTATAAAATATACCCTAAGGAAAAAGGCTCTTATGTGCTTCGCGCCGCCTCGTTTCCCCGCTTACTTGTGAGTATTTTGAGATTGAAATCTAATCGAGGGTTTTGCCGCCAAAAGTATTATTAAGTATCATATATACTTTCTTGGTTTTATTTGATTAAACCCTCTTGAACGTTTTGGTGTTCCACCAACGTTCTAAAGTCATCGAAGGCGTTCACTTCACGTGATCGTTTTCATTCCTTGAGGCTTCCTTAATCAAGAGATTTGATTAAGGAGGAGATTTGTAGATTTTTGTCTACTTAATACAATCACAAAAATCCAAAAAAAGTAAAAACAATCAAAAACCAAAAAAAAAATTGGAAAAATACAAAACACCAAAATGAATCTTCTTTGCTCATCCCCACGTTGTACGTGACGTTTATGCAAACTCGCAACCAAGCAATACGTGCACGTAAACGTAGAAACCGAAAGGAGTCAACACCTACTCCTAATCTTTCTAGTGAGGAATCTCCTATTGACGAACCTATCGTAAGAGAAGAACCAACCATGGCGAATCGAACTATGATGAAGTTATTTCAAGCACCCACCGAGGGTTATGGAGAGGCTATTGTGATTCCCGCTATCCTTGCGGAGACGTTTGAAGTGCAATCAGGTTTGTTGTCGATGATCCAAAACAACAAATTCCGTGGTGATGAAAAGGACAACCCGCACAACCATATCCGCCAATTCAATCGTCTTACCGCTACTTGCAAATTTAAGGATGTTGCTAATGACTCGATTAAAATGATGCTTTTTCCGTATTCCTTAGCGGGGCCCGCTAAAATTTGGTTAGAGAAAGAGCCACCCAATTCTATATTGACGTGGAAGGATCTCGTTTCTAAGTTTGTGAACCAATTTTTCCGGCCCTCTAAGACTACGCATTTGAAAAACGAGATTTCAAAATTTTCACAAGAATTTAATGAGATTTTTTCAACGGCTTGGAATAGGTTTAAGGAAATGTTACATGAGTTTCCTCATCACGGTTTTTCCGACTTGCATCAAATTGACACGTTTTACAATGGACTTAATGATCATGAAAGGGATTATCTAAATGCCGCCGCGGGTGGTAATTTTTTGTGTAAAACGGTTGAGGAAGCGTTGTTGATAATTGAAAATAGATCTAAGGTGTATAGTCCTCGTAACACATCGAGTGTTCGTAAGGCTTCGTCTTCGGCTTCACCTTCTTTGTCTAATACCATCGATGCTTGCCAAATTGAGGCGAACTTGGAAAACAAAATCTTTGATAAGCTTAAATGACTTTTAGTTGAATTCAAAGTTGGAGAACAAAGTGCTCCCGCTACGGCTAAAGCGGTTGAGGTTTCATGCATGTATTGTGGTGGAGGTCATGATTTCTCCAAGTGCATTACCAACGGTGGTAACACTTCGAGTGCCTACGCGGCCACGGGAATTTACAACCAAAACGGTCAAGTTTCCCCCTTTAATCAATTGACTCCACCGGGTTTTGCTCCAAATCAAAATGTTAACAACAACTATCGAAACAATCAAGTTGGTTTCAAAAACAATTACAAAGGAAACTATGGGAATCAAGGGGCTAATAATCAAGTTTCAAACAAAAATCAAAATAATTATTTTGAAAACAACAACAAGGGTTTGCAAACTTTAAAATATCTTCCAAATGAATTTGTTGAATACGCTAATGGAAACGATGCTAGGTTTGACAACATTCAAAGAGAAATCATTAGCCTAAGATCCGAGTTTAAGAACGACTTGAAGAAGGAGTTGAAAAACGAGTTAGCAAATGAGCTTAAAATCCATACAAACAAAATGGAAAGGAATGTATCTAGGTTACAACAAAACTAACAAAAAATGGAACAAGGGCAACATGAAATTAAGCAAGAGATGATTAAGGCCGATAAGAGGCAATCCATGTTTGAAGACAAAATTTCATCTATGTTTGAGGCTATTATGTGCAAACCGTCTTCGAGTAGTCTTCCTAGCAACACCATATCGAACCCTAAGGGAGAGATGAAAGTGATTACCACACGTAGTGCTAAGACACTCAAGGAATCGACTCCTCAACCAATTGCTCCTACGGAGGAAGCAATTGAGGAAGAACCTGAGGTGGTGGTCGAAAAGGAGCATGTCCCAATCCCACGAAGTACCGCTCATGCCACACCTACGGTGGACCCATTACAACATTTGGAACCCGAGATTCCAAAGGCTATTCCTATGCCTCAACCCACACCACCTTTGCCCTATCTATCGAGACTTAGAAAGGAGAAACGTCAAGAGCGCGATAATTACCAATTTGAGCTTTTTATGAAAAATTTTTGTGACGTTCATTTTAATGTGAGTTTCGCTGATGCTTTGGTCATGATGCCTCGAGTTGCCGCTAACTTTAAGAGTATGTTGAACAACAAGGAGAAATTGCAACAATTGTCTAGTTGTTCATCGGTTTATCTTAACCGCATACCTAAAAAAGTCTGTTATCCTGGTAAATTCTTGATTCCTTGTGCAATCCAAGATATGGAAGAATGCTATGCCTTGGCCGATCTTGGTGCTAGCATTAACTTGATGCCACTTGCAATCTTCAAGTCGCTCAATCTTCCTAATCTTACTCCTTCACTAATGTCTATCGAGTTGGCCGACCATTCTACGATTCCCGCATGTGGATGGCAGAAGACATTTTTGTGAAAGTGGGAAAGTTCTATTATCTGGTAGACTTTACTGTTGTCGATATTCCCATGGATCCTCAAGTTCCTCTCATTTTAGGTCGTTCGTTTTTAGATACGTCTATGGCTTTAATCGATGTGCATGCTAGAAAGATCACCTTACGTTTCAATGACGAGGAACTTGTTATAAACGCAACTCAAAATTCTCAAATTTCTCATGTTTATTCCGTTGCAACCATAAACCTCGTTGATATGATTGACGTTGTTTGCGAGGAATTTTCACAAGAAGTTTTAGGTTTTGGTGATGATGAAAATAGTGGCAATCCCACTATGTTAGATCCCATTCTTGATAACTCGACACCAACCTTCACTCCATTTGAAGGTGGTGTTTTTACGTTGGAATAATTTGATGTTCCACGTACTTGTGACGAAGACCTCGACAATGATGAGGACTTCTCGATTATCAAGGATTTTCTTAACGATTTCCCATTCCCTCCACCCGAGGAGGTTATGAGTATCGAGCCCAAATCTTCAATTGAGAAACCACCTATCCTCGAGTTAAAAGATTTACCTCCTCACCTCGAATATGTATTTTTGGAGGAGGGCGACAAGTTGGCGGTTATTATTGCGAAAGAACTTTCGGATGATGAAAAAACCGCACTTGTCGATGTTCTAAAGGATCACAAAGGGGCAATTGCGTGGAAGTTATCCGACATTAAGGGGATCGATCCCAAATTTTGTACCCACAAAATCTTAATGGAGGAGGATTACAAACCCGCAATCCAATGTCAAAGGAGGGTGAACCCCAAAATTCACGACGTCATCAAAAAGGACGTCCTAAAACTCCTTGATGCGGGAATGATTTACCGTTGTGCCAAACGATGCCAACGAGTTAATTCCCACTAGACTCATGACCGGATGGAGAGTGTGCATTGACTATCGAAAGTTGAATGAAGCCACTCGAAAAGACCATTTTCCCTTGCCCTTCATGGAACAAATGTTGGAGCGTCTTGCGGGAAACGATTTCTATTGCTTTTTAGATGGTTTTTCCGGTTACTTCCAAATCGCCATCGATCCTCGTGATCAAGAAAAAACTACGTTTATGATACAAGGCTTTTGACACCCTGTAAGAAAATTAAAGTTCGTTGTGTTGGTGTCTAACCGAATTGATCTAGGTTCTCTATGTGACTCAGATTTATTTTGGTGAAACAAATATTTTTTGGTTGTTTTTAAATTTAAATGTGCAAAGACTTAAAAGTAAATGTCGTTGAAAGTAAAGTGGCGTGAAATTAAATCTAAATCTAAATAAAATTAAATGTGCGATATTTAAAGACGTGACGGAAAGTAAATTAATTAAACGACTAAAAATTAAAGCGTGACGGAAATTAAAATTAGACAAAGTATAAAAACATAAACTAAAAATTAAACAAGACAAAGTATAAAGAAAATAGCCCAATCGGAATATATTCCGATCTGACCTCGTCGGAAAATACTCACCCCCTGATCGGAATGTAGATGGTCTGATCGGAATACCTGTCACCTCCCCATTCGGAATATCAACCTTACCTTCGATCGGAATGATACTTACCTTTGGTCGGAATGTAGACTTGGTCGGAATGTAGACTTGGTCGGAATGTTGAGCAGAACTCCTAATCGGAATATCAAAGCTCCCCAGATCGGAATACCACGCAACACCTCAATCGGAATAAGGGCAAAAGTACCAATCGGAACAACTGTCACTAATTCAGATCGGAATACCACTTACCTTTACCCTGATCGGAATACCAAGCTATACCTCCAATCGGAATACAGTTAGGAAGGACAAACCCTTTTCCGACCAAGCCAAGAAGCTGGTCGGAATATATAAACCCTTTTCCGATCGTTAAGATAGGAATACGGAGAATTGGGTGGAAAATAAGCTATGATTCTAATAAGCACAAGTCTAATTTTCTAAGTTAAACCGTATAAGAAAAAGCTGTAAAACAGAAATTTAAAGAGTTTTAAAACAAGAAATGAATAAGCTTTAAGAAAAACAACTTTTTATACGAAAACAACTTTTGTAAAAACTATAGAAACTTGAAAATAAACCAAATAAGCTATGAAAATAATTGATTTAAAATAATCAAAAGCATAAAAATGAAATCTTTAAACAAATAAACAAGATCAAAAGCATATAAATCAAAGATGAGAGAAAGGTAGAATGAGATCAACAAGATAAAGTAAAGGTGCGAGTAATTAAAGAAACACTTACTTGAAAATTAAAAGGTAATTAAGGTGCAAAACATGTATTTAAATGTGCAAGTAATTTAAGGTGCAAGTAAATAAAAGTGGAAGAGATAGTTTGTCAAGCTATCCAACAAAACTAAATGAAATGAAAATGAGAGTGTTTATAGGTGATTAGGGGAGAGGACAGAGGAAGCTTCCTCCCCTCCTTCCTTTCTTCTTAATTGCGCCCTTAAGTCCTTCCTTCTTAATCTTTTTGTTAATCTTGGAATTTGATGACTTTTTGCTCGGGATTTCTTTGGACTCGTCTTTTAATTCTTCGATAAATAAGACTTGAGTTCCTCGGCTTTAAGTAAACTTCCGTCTTTTGACTTTTTTCTTTGATAAATCTTCAAAATTGGTCTTGGACTTCCGTTCTTTTTGCACTTTTGACTTCTTGACTTCGTCTTTCGTCTTTTTCTTCAATAAAAGTCCGTAAATGCCCGTGAATTCCCGTGTTTTCTCCACTTTTCACCTTTTCGTCCTAAATCACAACGAAAACACAAACCACGCATAATTCTGACATAAAAGACATAAAATACACGTTTTGGTCCGGTTATTATTGTAATTAAGTGGTAGAAAAGATGTGTGTTTACACACATATCAGTTTACGTGCCCATATGGAACGTTTGCCTATCGTAGAATACCATTCGGACTTTGCAATGCACCGGGAACCTTTCAAAGGTGCATGATGGCTATATTTCATGATATGATCGAGAAGACGATGGAAGTCTTCATGGATGACTTTTCCATTTTTGGTAGTTCGTTCACTTCGTGTTTGTTGAATCTTGAGAGAATGTTGAAGCGTTGTGAGGAAACCAACCTTGTGCTTAATTGGAAAAAATGTCATTTTATGGTTAAAAGTGGAATCGTCTTAGGGCACAAGGTTTCGAAAGAGGGGATTGAGGTAGATCAAGCTAAGGTAGACGTCATCGCCAAATTACCTCATCCCAAAACCGTTAAGGGAGTTAGGAGTTTCCTAGGCCATGCGGGCTTTTATCGTCGATTCATCAAGGATTTTTCAAAGATCTCTCAACCTATTACACATCTCCTTGAAAAAGATGCACGTTTTGTCTTTGATGAAGATGGTGTACGAGCCTTTGAAATCCTTAAGAGGAAACTTACCGAAGCTCCCATTCTTGTTGCTCCGAATTGGAACCTCCCCTTTGAGCTCATGTGTGATGCTAGTGACTACGCTATTGGGGCCGTATTGGGGCAACGTCATGAAAAACACTTCTTGCCTATTCACTATGTTAGCAAGACGATGACCGAGGCTCAATTAAAATACACTACAACGGAGAAGGAGTTCCTTGCCGTGGTGTATGCATTTGAGAAATTCTGACCTTCTCGTCTTGACAAAATGCATAGTGTATACGGATCATTCGGCTATCAAGTATCTTATGGCTAAAGAAGATGCAAAGCCGAGATTACTTCGTTGGATTCTCCTCCTTCAAGAATTTGATCACAAAATTGTTGACAAAAAAGGAGCCGAGAATCTAGCGGCCGATCATCTTTCTCGTTTGGAAGATCCTCACCAAAGTGTTTATGAGCCCAATGAAATCAGAAAAATTTCCTCTCGAGACACTTGGTGTAGTGAATTCTAAGCTTGATTCTTCCACCCCATGGTTTGCGGACATCGCAAATTACCATGCGGGCAACTTCATCATCAAGGGTATGACGACTCAAGAAAAACAAAAATTCTTTCGTGACCTCAAGTTCTACTTTAGGAACGACCCTTACTTGTTTTGAACTTATGCGGACCAAATCATTCGACGTTGCGTCTTTGGCACCGAAGCTTATAACATCCTTAGAGCTTGTCACGAGGGACCCACGGGTGGTCACCACGGTGCTAATCTCACGGCTAAGAAGGTTTTTGATGCCGGTTTCTTTTGGCCTACTATTTACCGAGATGCACATGAACTTGTGAAGTCGTATGACTCATGCCAACGAAAAGGAAAAGCCTCACAAAAATATGAAATGCCACAAAATATCATCCAAGTGTGTGAGATATTTGACGTTCGGGGCATTGACTTTATGGGGCCGTTCCCATCATCTCGTGGTAATAAGTACATCCTTGTCGTCGTTGACTACCTATCTAAGTGGGTGGAAGCTAAGGCTTTGCCCACCAATGATGCTCGTGTGGTAGTCAAGTTTTTGAAAAGCTTGTTTTCTCGGTTTGGAACCCCTCGTGCGATCATAAGCGATCGTGGAACCCATTTTTGTAACGACCAATTCGAAAGGGTCCTAATACACATCGTCTTTCTACGGCTTATCACCCACAAACGAGTGGGCAAGTCGAGGTTTCAAACCGAGCGTTGAAGAGGATCTTGGAGAGATCTGTTGCGGAAAACCGACAATCTTGGTCGGATAAGTTGGACGACGCTTTATGGGCCTTTAGGACCGCTCATAAGACGCCCATCGGGTGCAATCCCTATAAGCTTGTGTATGGGAAGAATTGTCTGTTGCCAATTGAACTCGAACACAAAGCTTATTGGGCCCTTAAGCATTGTAATGATGAAATGGAGACCGCGGGAAAACACTAGATAATGCAATTAAATGAATTGGATGAATTAAGGGACATTGCTTATGAAAATTCATTGATTTATAAAGAAAAGACTAAAAAGTTTCATGATTCAAAAATTTAAACCGGGTTTTTAACATTGGGGATCAAGTTTTGCTTTTTAACTCTCGTTTGAAAATCTTTTCCGGTAAGTTGAAATCTCGTTGGTCCGGTCCATTCACCGTGACTCGAGTTTTTCCTTATGGGATCATCGAGCTAGCTCAAAATGATGGCCCCAATTTCAAGGTGAATGGACATAGGTTGCAGCACTACTTTGGCGGGGAAGTTCCATCCTTGAACTACCTCGACCAAATCACCTTCCCCAATGATAATTAGTGTTGAGGGGATCGAGTCGAGCTCATGACTCGGTAATAAAAAACGAGGTGCCTCGTAGGGGAGTCCCATGCTTATCCTATGTACATATTATCGCTTTCTAATGTAGTAACGTGTAGGGATTTGTACCCTTCCAACCTTTGTTCCGTGGTTGTTTGTGAATTGTGGACTTTAGATGATCATGATCTTCACGATTGGAGCCTCTCGTGTTCGTTTTATGGGAGCACTCGATCGTTTGATTTGAAGACATTCTCAATATCCATGATATATCCTTTGATGTTCTAACCTTAGGTTTATAGCACACTTCATAAACGGCTTTAAATTTAACGGTTACACCCTTTCCATGCTAGATTAGGCATTCGACTACGTCTCTAGTATGGGGGGTTTTCCAACCCTTAGACTCGAAACATTGATGACAATGTTTAACTTTAGTATGGGGGGGGTGAATAGATACTTGCCTTGCCAAACCTTCACGCTTTCCAAAGTTTATCTTTTTGTTTATCGTTTTGTTGCAAAATAAGGCTAAAAATGGCCAAATTTTAAAAATTTTCTCACGTTTTATAAGTGTTTGAAGACACGAATGTAGGTTTTTCGATGGCGAAAATAAGAGTAATTTTTTACTCGACCGTGCGTGTTGAGCACTTAGCTTCGATTCCTTAACTTTTAATTAGGCTAAGTCTCTTAAATGAGGACGAGAAATGATAGAGTTAATTATAAGTTACTATGCTAAACGTAGAGTACTCGTATTCTTTCAAAAACTCATGTGTTCTCGTTATTTGCTTATTCTCCCTTCGCATGTAAATATTTTTTGCTTAATAAATATTGACTTAGCGGTTTAGTCTTGATTGTTGGTTTCTAGTCTTTTCTAGTAGCTTCCATGTAATTAAATTGGGAAAACATTAAGGTATCGCCAGCGTCACGGTTTTGAAGTATTGACAACCCGGATAATCGAAAGCTTCACCCAATAATAAGATTTCAAGTGCTCACCTAAATCAAGCAAACAATTTGAAGCTCACAAGGCCGAAAAATCTATGCAAAATTGAATGTGAATCAAGCCTTAATCTTTAAAGCTTTAAAGATCCAAAATTCGCCTTAGCGTGAGGATATACGTCTTTGGCCATAATAAAACCACCGATGAGGCGGATAATAAAAGGCAAGGCAAGACCGAAGTCATAATAAAAGCTTCATGGCGAAGTTGAATAAAAGATGGAGGTAAACCTATGATAATAGGCCCTTCCGTTAGGGGGCGTATAAAAGTCTTTGTAATAAGTCTCATGTTCAAAACAATTATAAAACCGTGTTTATCGATCCTTCTTGTTAACTTAATTTTTTGACATCGTTGTCTATTAGGAGGGGTTATTAATTCGATGGTCTTGGTTACACCGTTAGGACTCTATTTTTAGACCTAAATCTCTATTATCGCATAAGTCAAACAATGTATCTTCGTGAAACATTCAAGACAAAATAAAATATAAGAGATACAACTTAGGAAAATGGGAAGATAAGTACGTGATTAGGGCATATGAGTAGTGTTAGCATTACTAACTTATAATGACAAGGATCTCGTTGCACGCTTAGCATGGAATTGGGGTGAAATCCGAGGACGATGAAATTATTTCTAACGAAGCATTCACGTGTTCTTATTCTATGAACCTAAACGTCCCATTTTGCGATGAAAACCATACATTATGTCTAAAACGCAAGTAGTAGAAGTAATAGTAGTAGTATAGCTAGTTTATCATTCAATAAAGTGAATAAAAATGAATATTGGAGGTGCTACGATACCTTATTCTAGCATTGCGTGAGGGCACGACAATGGATTAGTATAGGGGAGTAATAAGACTGCTTTTATACATAGTCTCATCGTCCAAAACGGGCTTTAAATGCTCTAAATATCATGAAAATGGCCAAATATATGCTTGTGTTTGTTACTTGTGTATTTTAGGTACGGATATTGAGAAAATGACAAAAGATCACAACAATCATGTAAAAACGAACACGGGAAACGAAGCCGCACATTAAACCAAGCCCTAATGTAGATTTTCCAAGACAAACCGTTGAAGAATTGAAGATTATGCAAGAAGGGTCCTCCAATATTGAAGAATTGACACTTTAAACCCTTGTATCTTCATAATTACAATATTGGTCCCTAAAGTTTGTCAAAATTACAAAAAATGGCCCTCCACTTTGAAGAATTGGCAAATTTAGTCCATCAACAAAACTAAATTGTCAATATTAGTCCTCCTCAAAGTCAAACATACCATGAATGACTTCAAGATACAAGAAATTACAAGTTTGGTCCTGAAAATATGTCAAATTACAAAAAGGACCCTTAACTGTGAAGAAATGGCAAAAATGGTCCCTCATTAATCATGACTTGTCAATATCAGTCCTCCAAGAAGTCAACCATACAAGTCAAGACCATTATCTATGAGGAAAATGCCAAAACAGCCCTTCAAGAATCATGAATTGGCAAGAAATACCCTTGAAAATACTTTGGAAAAGTATTTGTGGCCAAAGTGGGAAAAATGAAACTTCATTTACAAAGGATATCAGGTTTTGGGGTTTAAAATTGCAAATGAAAGGAATTATAAAGATTGAGGGTTTAATCTGGCCGACATACATTCTTACCTTAACCAACCATAGCATGTCACCTGTCCCACTCACCCCTTACAACCAATCACAGCCTTCCCTCCTTCCACCTCACCAATCCACTTAACCTGGTTTTATATTAATTAACCCTTGGCGCCTAAACACATATTTAAACACTAATACACCTAAAAACGGATTAAACTCACCCACAATTCATCTCAAGAACAAAAATAGGTTTTCCTAATCTGCTTGTAATTAGACCACCACATGCTCCAGATTAGTGATTAATGGTCTCTTAATCACATCCCAACCTTAAAAACATGTGCCACATCACTCAAAAGACCCAGATGAGATTCCCCTGCACCAAGGTTGAAGATACTGCCAAAACTCCACCAGTCATCCAACGCCCAGCATTCAAGCTTACTTTTAAGCTTATTTGAAGCCATTGGATACATTTTCACCATTGCCAACTCAGATAACCTGCCAAAACAAAGTCACATGTTCAAGCAAGTTCAAACCCCTCAAGGGCATATCTGGAACTTCATCAGTTAGGGTTTTACGTTTTTTATTGCTTCACTAGGTCATTTGTAGCCTATATAAGGCATAGGATGTGCAACATTTGCACTTGCTCTTGATTTTTCCTTTGTTCAAGTTCTGTAAATCCTTTGTCATTTATGAATGAAAAGTGTTTGAAACTTTGAAGAGAAAACAAGTGCCAATCTTTATTATTGCTTGTTAACGTTACATGTTAACTAAACCTGAATCCTAAAACCTGTTTTCAAAGGAGTGTGCAAAAGTTTGCATATTTTCCTTAAATCTTGATATTTTGCTAAGATCTTGGTACACCTTGGAATTTTTGGGCTAAAAGTTGATCATAGCACCCTGATATTGTGATATCAAGGTGTTGTGAGGCTTATAACTTGGGGATAATCAAGTGTGGGATACAAGAGTTGCATTAATCAAGGATTTGTCACCTTATTGTTTTTATAATTTTGCTTCTCACTTTGTTGAATCTTAGCAGGAGTGTGTGTGGAAGCTTTTGCTTGTTCTTGCTAGCACAAAAGCTCAAAATTCGTGGGTATGGATGTACATCCATGAGGTTTGAACCTTTCTACCTCAAATCTGTTTAAAATCTTGATTTTTGGTGATTTTGTGTACTACTTGTGTTCTTACTGAATTTATGGTCTAATCTTGCTTAATACTGCATATTACATCTGTTTATGTGTTTGATTGGGCTTGGGTAACCTTGGAATACACTTATACTTGTTTAAATTTTATTTGAAAAAGATAAGGGGTGTTTGGGATTATCTGTTTAAGATCATAGTTTGCTATTGTGTTGTTAGAAAGTGTTGTTTATGCTTTGTATCTGTTATTTACTTGGTTGAGTACTAAAACCTGCAAGTTATTGGCTTTAAAACCTTGAATCCAAGATTGTGCTATCTCACTTGTTTTAACTGATTTTGACCTAAGATTTTGGTAATACCTATAGTATATGCATGCTTAGGGTTAAAAAGTGTTAAATCATAGTTTATATAACCTGGTAACAAGATTTGAGTGTTTAAATTTGGCTTGTTGGTCAAGTATATCAGCAAAGTGAAAAATCTGCTTGTTCAAGTGTTCATCAGTAACTTTTTGTGCTTGAATCTTGATTTAGGCCTTGAACCAACGCATGTAACTTGTTAATTTATGTTCATTTGAATTAAATATAGCTTGTGTATGCTTTTGGTGCAATTTGGTTGGCTAAATTTTGCTTAAACAGCTTATTAAGTTCATAACTGCTTATTGTTCATGTATGGCCTAGATCTGGTGATGTTTTGAATTAACTATGCTAATTTGCTGATTGTGATTGTGTTTTTGTGATTGTTATTGACTCCTTATGATTAACTGATCATTTGGGTGCCTTTGTGAAACTTGAAACCACAAACAAGTCATATAAGACAAAAAGTCAATTAAGTCAAGCAGTGGGAAAAGTTCCCACTGGTCAACACCCAAAACTAGCCCCTGCTAGTGTTAATTCTCTTTCAGCTTATTTATAAGCCAAATTGTCTTACCCAGACTTGCAACAACTTATTTTTTGTGATCAATCTTCATCATTTGACCCATTTATTTGATCTGGAGCTTATCAGACCTTGGCTTTGACATTTTACTAGAAAACTCATAAGGTTGACTTTTAATTAAGTGCTTATATGCTTATTCCAGCTTATTGAGTGTCCTTATTGAAAAAAAATTTGTTGATTAAGCTTAGTTAAGTCATTTAAAAGCTTTTGAAAGTTGAATCAGCTCTTGGGGTGGCCTAGAACTCGAAAACGACTATTTTGTCGTTTTGTGAAGATAGCTTATTGCTTATTCAGGCTTATTCCTTGTGCTTTTTCCAATTTTCTTTTTACAGATCTCTTAAGTAACTCAAAAGAAGCTTGTGTGTCTAATTTGAGCTTATGGCATCAGCTTATAGCTTAATGGGCCAAAAAGCCTATTAAGAATAAGCTGCTTTGAAATAAGCTAGCTTAAACTCATTTTCAGCTTTTGGGCCTTTAGAGTTTTGTTCTTAAATTCAAATTTTGAGTCAGATAGGAGCTTTTGGGCTTATTTGGACAACATTTTGCTTATTGGGCCCAAATTAAGCCCATTAAGGGATTGTTTTGTCTTTTAGCCCATTTCTAGGCCCATTAGGGGTATTTTGTAATTTCAACTTCATTTCTTTGTTTATTAGGTTAAAATAAGCTAGTTTGCAACTTTTTAGAATTTTTTATAAATTTTGGATTTTTAATATTATTTTATTATCATTTTATTATTAAAAATTAAAATTTTGATTTTTCAAGTTTTTATATTTTTCTTAGGTTAAATACATTAACTTAGGAATTTTACAACTTTTAGAATATTTTAATTGTCATTAGATTAATTTTTAGAATTATTTTAAGTTTTAATAGTTTTTAATTGTTTTTAAAAATAGTTTAAATTAATTTTAAAAATTTCAAAAATAGTTTTAAATTTAGACAAGTCATTGATGTAGGTTTTTCGTACACGTTTTAGGAAAAACGCGTATGAGTGGCAAGTATTAAGTCTTACGCTTTAGGAAAAACGTAAAACCGAATAAATGCGGGTTCGTTCTCGAAGGAGGTGTGTGAATTAATGTGCCAAAATATAAAATAACAATGTTTGGATTAGTGACGTTTTTGGTTTTGAGAGAGAAAAATAAAAGACGAGCTACGACTACGTTTAAACTACGACGAATTAACGTAAAACGCGAACGTAAATACGTAAAACGTGACGAAATTAAAAAATAAACCTAAAAATCAATTAAAAGATTAAACTAAGTCTAAAATAATATAAATAAGAATAAAAATCCAACAAATAATTTTTTTAAACCTTTTATTAATTAAATATTCAATTTTTAATGCTAATTAAAGCCCAAAAATTAAATATAATTAACAAAATGCCCAAAATATTAATTTATTGAACTAATAACTAACTTATATTATTTAATGACTAAAAACTATTTTTCTTGAATTTTAAAAACTATTTTTCTATTTTTTAATCACTAAAAACTATTTTTAAGTTAAGATAATCATAAAAAAATAATTAAATAATGACAAAATTAATCTAACAATTTTAAAATTC
Organism: Glebionis coronaria; assembly: GCA_025667525.1. Lineage (NCBI taxonomy): Eukaryota > Viridiplantae > Streptophyta > Magnoliopsida > Asterales > Asteraceae > Glebionis > Glebionis coronaria. Next base: position 139,260,236 of record CM046880.1, read on the forward strand.
CTAAATTACTCTAATGAACAGTAGAAAATTGAAAAAGTTTGAAAAATGTAAAAATTTTCACTAAAAGACAAAACAGTTTATAAAATAAACCCTAATTAAACTAATTTAATTATAAAAAAATAATTAAAAAGATGAACAGTAAAAACCTTTTTGACTAAAAATCTTAAAATATTATTCTAATCCTAAGAAACATTTTAAAACAGAAAAATATGTATTTTCTACACTAAAAGACAAAAAACTGATTATTAAAAAGTAATTAAAATAGCTAAATAATATAAAAAATGGAAAATGAACAGTAAAATAAAAAGTGATTAAACTGAAAAATCAAAGATTAAAAAATAAAAATATAGAAAAAAGTTGGAAGTCTAAATCCTAAAAATTACCACTAAAGACAAAAAAATAAGGAAACTGAAAGTGACACTAAGCTAATTTTGTCCTCTAGTCCAGCAGTGGGAACTAAATACAAAGACGGTGGGAACTGAGTTCCCACTGGCAAGCAAAGAAAACGGGTCTGTGGAATTTTAAGCTTGTAAGTTGCTAGTTACTTGGTATCTTTTGGAAACAAGGGCACCCCCACACTCATGGAAGTGTGGGGAGTCAATTTCAAGCAAATAACACACAAGCTCAGTGCAAGAATCACACAAAAATCCCTATGAACAGTTGCTGTAATGGACTAGGGGGGCTGTGGGGGGCAGTAGGGTATCTAGGTGCACTAGGGTGAGTTTTAAAGCTTGTAAACTTGCACACTACCTAACCAAGATACATACAAACTAAATGCAACCCTAGTCTACCCTATTATCTAACATTATGCAAAAAATGATGGGCAATATTAAGCTAAAACAAGAAGTTTTGGAGCACTTAACAGATTTTTACCTATGAAAACTCATTGTGCACATATAATAAGCTTAAAAAGCCATGAAACCTGAAGCAATCTACCTAATATATCCTATTACTACCTATAGAGTGAGTCTAATCCGTTTTTAAAGCAAGTGGTATCAAAATCTCCTAGCTAAAACATAGAACCAAACACTACCTTAAATCTGAAATCACTACTTTAACACACCAAACTTAATTTAACTTTAACCAAACTTAAATCCAGTTATCTAATCATGCTTATAAACTTATATAAAGCCTAATCAAGCAATAAAATAGACACAAGAGCAGATTCTAACAAAACACATAAGCATGCACAAAATAAATAAGTAGGTATTAAAGATAGAGGGTTCAAGCCACCTTTTTAGCTGATGCCTTCTCTATCTGAAACTTTCTGGATTTATGAGCTTATGCAAGATTGTTGTGAGCTGTTGATGTAGAGAAAGAAAGTGTGGGGACCACAGCAGTCCCAAACACACTCAATATGTCTTCAATGCTAAGAAAAAAATTGAAGTGGAGCTCTTGGAATCTTGTAACCTGCCAAGATGAAGCAACAATAATAGTGACCTGTTATGCAAGCTTATAGGCTATGAGCAAGCTTATTGATTAAGTTGCTCACAGCTTATAGCTTAGAATAATGAAAAAAACTTGAAACAGATTTTCTAAAAAAAAACTCAATTGGAGCAAACCTTGGTACCCAAACCAATGATGATTTTCAATATTCCAATATCACAATTCCACTATCACTTCCTTGTGATTTTGGATTACTGAATATCTTTTTTAAAAAAAACGATTCTTGATGAGATTTTTAAACAAATAAAACTTTTGGAAAATTTAACTAAACTGCAAGATTAATAACATTACACTAAGAAAGCTTTAAAAATGGAACTCAGAACTTATGCAAACTTCCAATCTTTTCATTGTCATTAATAGGATTAAAAATGTTTACAAAAAAACTGGAACGAAATAAAATGGTAAACCTAAGTGCCTTATATAGGCTACATCATATTCTAGAAAGCTTTAAAAACCCTAATCTTGAATTTCCCAAAGTGCCCTGAGCATCAAAAACGAATATGCTGAATTTATCCTCAATTTGAATTGATCTTTGGTGTCCCATGTGATATGACAGCTAGCTAGTGATCTGAGGCGTCCATTTTAACCTTGGGGACTAAGGAGAGCATATGAGTTGTTGATGTAGTCAAAGTATTCCAAAGTTGCCATATTTGGTGAAGCAGGGGAGGACGGGGGACCCACAAGGTGGTCACGGGTTGGGAATTTGGTGAGTGGGTTTGGTTTATGGGTGGTTTAATTAGCAAACTGGAAAAGGATGTGGGTTAATTTTGTGGATTAAAAGGTTTGGGAAATTAGGGTTCTTAATCTGGGATTAGGGGTAATTTAGGGGTGATGAAGTTTAGGAGGGAAAGAGGTATTAAATTAATCTGTTTAAACAGGTTATAAAAATTAATTAGGTTTTGTTTAGTGGAGAAGTGACGTGGGTGTAGGGTGTTTCGTGATTGGCTGGGGGTTTAAGGTTGTTGACGTGGCGGCTTGTGAGGGGTGGAAGGGTTAAGGATGTCGGGGGTGTTAGTTATTTAATGGAGGTGGGGTTAAAATGTTTGGGAGGCTGGCAGAAATGGTCCCTATGGTTAAGTGGCTTCTTTGACAGCTTTGCAATAATAGTCCACCAGTTATTTCCTCGTTAGTCCTTGGAAGTTTCATCATCAGTCCTTTAGGATTGATAAATTTAGTCCTTGTGCTAACAATAGCAACAAACTTGTAATTTAATCACTTTCCAAGGGCTTTACTTGTATAAATATGAAACTTTAGGGACCCACACTCATATTGATGGATAATTGAGGGGTATAAAGTGTCATTCTTCCAAAGTTAAGGGGCCAAACTTGTACAATCTTCAAACTTCAAGGGCATTTTTGCAAAATTCATAACTTGGGCCCGGTTCTTTGTGCGGCTTCGTTTCCCGTGCTCGTTTTTGCTTGATTCCTTTGATCTTTTGGTGAATTCACGATATCCGTACCTAAAATACACAATGAACAAACATAGGCACATATATGGGTATTTTGACGATATTTTAAGCGTTTTAAGCCCATTTTGGACGATGAGACTATGTATAAATACAGTCTCATCATTCCCCCATACTAAACCATTGCCGTGTCCCCACGCAATGCTAGAATTAAGTATCATAGCACTTCCAAAATTCATTTTATGATGACATTTATTCAAGACATAAATTTAAATAAACTACTACACGTGTTTTAGACATAATGTATTGTTTTCATCACTACTAAGTGACTTTTGGGATCATAGAACAAGAACACGTGAATGCTTCGTTAGAAATAATTTCGTCGTCCTCGATTTTCACCCAATTCCATGCTAAGCGTGTAACGAGATCATTGTCATTATAAGTTAGCAACACGATCACATCTCATGAGTGTTAATTACGAACCTAAACTCCCTTATTCCTACTTGGTATCTCTTATATTTTATTTTTGTCTTAATGATCACGAGGATACATCATCGACTTATGCGTGAATAGAGATTAAGTCTAAAAATAGAAACTTAACGGTGTAACCAAAATCATTAAATCAATAATTCATCCCAATAGACAACGATGTCAAAAAATTAAGTCAACAAGAAAGATCGATAAACACGGTTTTATAACGGTTTTGAACATGAGACTTATTACCAAGACTTTTATACGCCCCCTAACGGAAGGGCCTTATTATCTTTGGTTTACCTCCATCTTTTATTCAACTTCGCCATGAAGCTTTTATTATGACTTCGGTCTTGCCTTGCCTTTTATTATCCGCCTCATCGGTGGTTTTATTAGCCAAAGACGTATATCCTCACGCTAAAGCGAATTTTGGATCTTTAAAGCTTCGAAGATTAAGGCTTGATTCACTTTCAATTTGGGCATAGATTTTTCGGCCTTGTGAGCTTCAAATTTTTGCTTAATTTAGGTGAGCACTTGAAATCTTATTATTAGGTGAAGCTTTCGATTATTCGGGTGCCAATACTTCAAAACCGTGACGCTGGCGATACCTTAATGTTTTCCCAATTTAATTACATGGAAGCTACCAAAACAAATTAGAAACCCAACAATAGTGACTAAACCGCCAAATCAATATTTATTAACAATTATTTATGCAAAAGCGTTGGGAGAATAAGCTAATAATTACTAAACATAAGATCGTGACGATTACGAGACTTATAAATAACTCTATCATTTCTCGTCCTCATTTAAGAGACTTAGCCTAAAAAGTTAAGGAATCGAAGCTAAGTGCTCAACACGCACGGTCGAGTCAAAAATTACTCTCGTTCTCACCATCGGAAAACCTACATTCGTGTCTTCAAACACTTATAAAACATGAGAAATATTTAAAATTTTGGCCATTTTTAGCCTTATTTTGCATAAAACGATAACAAAAAGATGAATATTGGATTGCGTGTTGACGTAAGCAAGGTGAAGTATCTACTCACCCCCCCATACTAAAACTAAACATTGTCCTCAATGTTTCGAGTCTAGGGGTGTAAACACCCCCATACTAGAGACGAAGTCGAATGCTTAATCTCGAGCATGGAAAGGGTAAAACGAATAACCTAAAAGCCGTTTATGAATTATGCTAATAAGATAAACGTTAGAACATAAAAGGATATCATCGGATATCGGAATCTCCAAAGGCAACGATCGAAGCTCGAGTGATCCGTAAAACGAACATGAGAGGCTTCAATGATGACGATGAACCTAATAAATCACAATCACAAACAACCACGAAACAAAGGTTGGAAGAGCACAAGTCCCCTTGTTACATTAACTAAGAAAGCAATAATATGTACAAGGATAAGCATGAGAATCCCCCACGAGGCACCTTGTTTTTGATAACCGAGTCAAAAGCTCGACTCGGATCCCCATAAATGTGATCATTTAGGGATAATCTTGGTTTGGTCATTTTTGGTGGGGCTTACATGATAAACAAGGCCCAAAAGTACGTGGAGTACTTTAAAAACCCGATATACGTATACCGGGGTCAAAGATAGCGTCTTCGTTTTCGGATGAAAGACGAAACAACGCTACTCCAACACAAACCCCAATGGGGTAGAAGAAAAGAGATAAGAAGTAGAAAGGTGGGGCAAATGGTAAGTCAAACTTATGAGCTACTCGAGGTAGACTCACACCAAGCAAATAGATAAGATTTCCATTTATTGCATCGGTGGAAGACCGAGATTTCCCTTTACAAGCAATTCCGGGATCGTAAATCTCGTCCTCGGTGGAGAAATGGGAGGGAACATTTGGGGCTTCCCCCACACTAAAACCACACCAACCATCATCAAAAGGAGTAGACGAGGTGGTAGCACTCATAACACGATGTGATGACGGAGTTAAAAATGTAGAAAAATCTTTTAAAACATTTTTAAAATCTTTTCCTTTTTCATCGTTTTTAAACTCTTTATGAAAACCCGATTGAATAATGTCGAAAATATTTGGCGTGTCAAATTCAAAATTAGCCGCGCTAAAAATCCTCACATTTAAGTCATTGGTGGGAGGGGGTGGCGGATTATATAAGTTCTCAAAACGTTTGTCAATAAAGAACACCGCCCCCTCGGGGTCTACATACTCGTCATCCTCATGAACGTCGATCTCATCGATTTCTTCATCAAAGATAGGCTTGTCAAACCATGGTTTGTCATTCCCCTCCTTGAGTATCTTAGAAACTCTCTCGAAAAGATCACGATCAAGCACGAAACCATCATTCTTTTGTGGGGATCGTTGATAAGTTAGATCCTCACGAATGTGGTAAACGTCATTCTCAAATGAGGAGTGTTGATTAGGTAACTCCTCGAGAATGGGATTTTTAGTGGTCACATGAGTTGGTTCGTCATCGAAAATAAGACGTTCCAACTCATTGAGTTCATCCTCGATTTTGGAAAGATCGACTTCACTCGTAGGTGGAAGTGAAGGCATAAGAGCTAGCTCTCGTTCAATGATTTCCTCAATCTCGGGATCAAACTCATAATCATCGTACTTCACATGTTTCTTCTTAGGAGAATCAAAAATTGCATGTGGATGTCGAAGTACATGATCAAGATCGGCAAAATCGCCATAGTCATCGTCAAAGAAAGAGTCGATGTGAGCACTCACAACCATGGACTTACAAGCACTAGGGCTATGCTTAGGTGACTTTTCTAAGACGAGAGGATCGATGTCGATAAACCCTTTAGCCTCAACGGGTGTTGAGCTAGGCAAAGGAGGCATTTCGATGGAGTTAGAAGTTGAAGCCTCAAAGACGTGGTCCTTCGAAGGTGGTGAAGACGAAGCCATTTTGGTCATTGTCGTGATGGCATTAACGTCACCCTTTGGAATTGGTGTTTCACTTGTTTCGCTAAAAACATCCCAAAGTGAGTTTTCATCCATAAATTTACACATACCCTTTTGAATTAGGTACACGTATTCTTTGTCATTAAAATCATCATCCTTAAAACCGTTTTTCTTAATTCTTTCAAAACATGCATCAAGCTTCATTCTTTCCGCCAAAGTAAACATTTTGAAATCATTAGAATTTGAATCATTAGGTTTTGAAACCTCGGTTTTTTCATTCTCATAAAATCCTTGGGATTTCCTAGCGAAAAAGTCTATTTTCTCATCCCCATATCTCATAGTAAGTCTCCCCTCGTGAACGTCGATTACGGTTCTAGCCGTCGATAAGAATGGTCGGCCTAAAATAATGGGACATTTAGGGTCACACTCGTAATCGGATAAAACGAAATCCGCGGGAAAAACAAACTTTCCAATCCTAACATAGACATCCTCGGCTATTCCAATTGGTATTAAAGGTGTGCAATTTGCAAGCTCGATTGTCATGTTCGTGGGGGTAAGCGAAGGCAATCTCATCAATTTCCAAAGAGAATGAGGCATGAGATTGATGCTAGCACCTAAATCGGCAAGGGCTAAACATCCCTCAATCTCGGAAAAATCACAAGGTAATAGAAATTGGCCCGGATCCTTTTTCTTTCTCGGCATACGCCTTTTGGGTTTTTTAAGAAGGATCGAAGCACAAGTTTCTTCAAGGGTTACTTTGGTAAGGTCGACAAAGCTCTCTTTTTGAACCGTGGATGGAATTTGAGGTACACGAGGGTGTGCACTCTTTTCCTTGGTCGCCACGTTCACCCCATTGACTTTAGAACAAGAAGACGTCTTAGAAGTCGAGGGTTGAGAGGGATAAACAACACGGAATCCTTCAAGGTTAGGGGTAATCACACGACCTTTCTCACGAGACGAGGCGGCTTTACATTGTTCTTTCGGATTAGCAACGGTGTCACTAGGTAACGAACTCGATGACGAACCCGAGGCTTTGTTCATAATGGCCGAAAACATCTTTTTAATATCAATTTGCCCTTGCTCAATCTTCGTGTTTTGCAATTTCAAAGTATTTGTAAAGTCGTTTTTCAAAGTACCAATTTCTCCCTCTAATCGTCTCATATTAGCCTCATTCGTTTTCATGTAATTTTGAAAATCGTTTGACGAACTATTTTGATTAGAATTAAAGTTCCCTTGGTTTTGATTACTTCTTTGAAAATTGTTTTGATTCCCACTTGGAAAATTATTTCCTTGATTGTTATCTCGATTTTGCCAAGTTATATTACGACCTTGATTATAACCTCCTTGATTTTGATTCGAAAAATTTCCTTGTTGATTATTTCCTTGAAAATTGTTTCGATTTTGAAAATTGTTGCCTTGGTTATAATTGCCTTGTTGTGATGGACCGGCGTTATTTTGATTAGAAAAATTGTTGTTTAACGCACTCACATTCGACGTTTGGCCATCCGTAGTCGCACACTCGTAATAATTATGAGGTCCACCACAAAACGTACACGAAACCTCAACCGCTTTCACCGTAGCGGGAGCGTCTTTCTTTTGCATCTCAATGAGATAAGACGTGAACACATTCGTCAACTTATCGACTTTTGCATCAACTCTCTCAATGTCGCGATTAGAACTACTAACATTGGCGACATTGGCAACACTCGGTGCATTGCGGAGTTGGTAAACCTTGGATCGGTTCTCGATAATTATCAAAGCTTCTCTCGGAGTCTTACACAAAAAGTTGCCACCGGCGGCGGAATTCAACGAGTCTTGTTCGTGAAAATTAAGACCGTTGTAAAACGTATCGATTTGGTGCGACTCGGAAAAACCATGGTGAGGACATTGCCTAAGCAATTCCTTAAAACGATCCCACGCGTCTCTAAAAGATTCATTCGATTTTTGCTCAAATTTCGTAATCTCGTTTTTGAAAAACGTTGTCTTAGACGGTGGGAAAAAATAATTAACGAATTTGGAAACGAGATCCTTCCACGTAGTTATGGAATTAGGTGGCTCTTTCTCGTACCAATCCTTGGCGGCACCATCGAGCGAGTATGGAAAAAGCATAAGCTTGACGACATCGGTGTCGACGTTCTTAAACTTGCTCGTGGCCAAAAGACGATCAAAATTCCGAATATGGTCGTGAGGATTATCGGCTTCACGACCTCGAAACTTTGTAGCTTGGATCAACGAAAGCATTCCGCTCTTGATCTCAAAATTCTCCGCCTCGATAGCGGGAATTACGATCGCGTCTCCATAACCCTCGGTGGGCGCTTGGAGCAATTCCATCATAGAACGATTGTCGGCCATCTCCTCTACGGTCTCTTCAACAACGATATTAGGAACGTCGGTTTCTAATTCTCGTCTACGTCGTTGATTCCTTCGATTACGATTGCGTCGATTCGAAGCTTCACTAGAATTGGAATAATCCTTCGATCGAGTGCGCATGCACTAAGCGTAGAATGGATGGTAGCAAAGAAGATTCTTTTTGCGGCTTTTTGATTTTTTCAATTTTTTTGGTTTTTGATTGGTTTTTTAATTTTTTTGGATTTTTAAATGTATTACGTAGACACAAATCTACAAATCTCTCCTCGAATCGACTTTCTCGATTAAGGAGCCTCAAAGAATGAAAACGATCACGTGGAGTGAACGTTCTCGATGACTTTAGAACGTTGGTGGAACACCAAAACGTTCAAGAGGGTTTAATCTTGAAAACAAGCAAATATAGTATACGTAGATAATACTTGGGCGGCAAACCCTCGATTAGCCCTCTTTCTCAAAACACGCACAAGCAAGCGGAGGAAACGAGGCGGCGCGAAGCACTTAAGAGCCTTTTTCCTTTAGGTCGTGAAATACAACCGCCTTATACCCACCTTATAGTTTGTGTTAATTGAAATTAAGCCTCACGAAAGTATTTATCTATTTTGCCTTTAAACTTTTGCTTTAGATTCGAATACAATGATCGAGTGATGAAATCCCGAATCAAGGTTGCGTTTTCACGCTTTTGGAGTACTTGTATATTTATTGTTCTTACGTAGTACAATATAGTAATAATATTCACAAGAAAAACGAAAAACGAATATATCTACAATATAGTAAAGATTGATTTGTGTTTAATTTAGGAAAATTAAACACGATTTATTTGGATACTATAATATAATAAGGAAAAATAACAAAAATGAGTATGTACGATATTCACGCTTTCCAAAAAATGAAAAGCAAAAACGCACTACTCACACAAACACGATACTAATAAAATTGGCACACTAAACACCTCCCCGGCAGCGGCGCCAAAAATTGATGTAGGTTTTTCGTACACGTTTTAGGAAAAACGCGTATGAGTGGCAAGTATTAAGTCTTACGCTTTAGGAAAAACGTAAAACCGAATAACTGCGGGTTCGTTCTCGAAGGAGGTGTGTGAATTAATGTGCCAAAATATAAAATAACAATGTTTGGATTAGTGACGTTTTTGGTTTTGAGAGAGAAAAATAAAAGACGAGCTACGACTACGTTTAAACTACGACGAATTAACGTAAAACGCGAACGTAAATACGTAAAACGTGACGAAATTAAAAAATAAACCCAAAAATCAATTAAAAGATTAAACTAAGTCTAAAATAATATAAATAAGAATAAAAATCCAACAAATAATTTTTTAAAACCTTTTATTAATTAAATATTCAATTTTTAATGCTAATTAAAGCCCAAAAATTAAATATAATTAACAAAATGCCCAAAATATTAATTTATTTAACTAATAACTATCTTATATTATTTAATGACTAAAAACTATTTTTCTTGAATTTTAAAAACTATTTTTCTATTTTTTAATCACTAAAAACTATTTTTAAGTTAAAATAATCATAAAAAAATAATTAAATAATGACAAAATTAATCTAACAATTTTAAAATTCCTAAATTACCCTAATGAACAGTAGAAAATTGAAAAAGTTTGAAAAATGTAAAAATTTTCACTAAAAGACAAAACAGTTTATAAAATAAACCCTAATTAAACTAATTTAATTATAAAAAAATAATTAAAAAGATGAACCGTAAAAACCTTTTTGACTAAAAATCTTAAAATATTATTCTAATCCTAAGAAAAATTTTAAAACAGAAAAATATGTATTTTCTACACTAAAAGACAAAAAACAGATTATTAAAAAGTAATTAAAATAGCTAAATAATATAAAAAATGGAAAATGAACAGTAAAATAAAAAGTGATTAAACTGAAAAATCAAAGATTAAAAAATAAAAATATAGAAAAAAGTTGGAAGTCTAAATCCTAAAAATTACCACTAAAGACAAAAAAATAAGGAAACTGAAAGTGATACTAAGCTAATTTTGTCCTCTAGTCCAGCAGTGGGAACTAAATACAAAGACGGTGGGAACTGAGTTCCCACTGGCAAGCAAAGAAAACGGGTCTGTGGAATTTTAAGCTTGTAAGTTGCTAGTTACTTGGTATCTTTTGGAAACAAGGGCACCCCCACACTCATGGAAGTATGGGGAGTCAATTTCAAGCAAATAACACACAAGCTCAGTGCAAGAATCACACAAAAATCCCTATGAACAGTTGCTGTAATGGACTAGGGGGCTGTGGGGGGCAGTAGGGTATCTAGGTGCACTAGGGTGAGTTTTAAAGCTTGTAAACTTGCACACTACCTAACCAAGATACATACAAACTAAATGCAACCCTAGTCTACCCTATTATCTAACATTATGCAAAAAATGATGGGCAATATTAAGCTAAAACAAGCAGTTTTGGAGCACTTAACAGATTTTTACCTATGAAAACTCATTGTGCACATATAATAAGCTTAAAAAGCCATGAAACCTGAAGCAATCTACCTAATATATCCTATTACTACCTATAGAGTGAGTCTAATCCGTTTTTAAAGCAAGTGGTATCAAAATCTCCTAGCTAAAACATAGAACCAAACACTACCTTAAATCTGAAATCACTACTTTAACACACCAAACTTAATTTAACTTTAACCAAACTTAAATCCAGTTATCTAATCATGCTTATAAACTTATATAAAGCCTAATCAAGCAATAAAATAGACACAAGAGCAGATTCTAACAAAACACATAAGCATGCACAAAATAAATAAGTAGGTATTAAAGATAGAGGGTTCAAGCCACCTTTTTAGCTGATGCCTTCTCTATCTGAAACTTTCTGGATTTATGAGCTTATGCAAGATTGTTGTGAGCTGTTGATGTAGAGAAAGAAAGTGTGGGGACCACAGCAGTCCCAAACACACTCAATATGTCTTCAATGCTAAGAAAAAAATTGAAGTGGAGCTCTTGGAATCTTGTAACCTGCCAAGATGAAGCAACAATAATAGTGACCTGTTATGCAAGCTTATAGGCTATGAGCAAGCTTATTGATTAAGCTGCTCACAGCTTATAGCTTAGAATAATGAAAAAAACTTGAAAAAGATTTTCTAAAAAAAAACTCAATTGGAGCAAACCTTGGTACCCAAACCAATGATGATTTTCAATATTCCAATATCACAATTCCACTATCACTTCCTTGTGATTTTGGATTACTGAATATCTTTTTAAAAAAAAACGATTCTTGATGAGATTTTTAAACAAATAAAACTTTTGGAAAATTTAACTAAACTGCAAGATTAATAACATTACACTAAGAAAGCTTTAAAAATGGAACTCAGAACTTATGCAAACTTCCAATCTTTTCATTGTCATTAATAGGATTAAAAATGTTTACAAAAAAACTGGAACGAAATAAAATGGTAAACCTAAGTGCCTTATATAGGCTACATCATATTCTAGAAAGCTTTAAAAACCCTAATCTTGAATTTCCCAAAGTGCCCTGAGCATCAAAAACGAATATGCTGAATTTATCCTCAATTTGAATTGATCTTTGGTGTCCCATGTGATATGACAGCTAGCTAGTGATCTGAGGCGTCCATTTTAACCTTGGGGACTAAGGAGAGCATATGAGTTGTTGATGTAGTCAAAGTATTCCAAAGTTGCCATATTTGGTGAAGCAGGGGAGGACGGGGGACCAACAAGGTGGTCACGGGTTGGGAATTTGGTGAGTGGGTTTGGTTTATGGGTGGTTTAATTAGCAAACTGGAAAAGGATGTGGGTTAATTTTGTGGATTAAAAGGTTTGGGAAATTAGGGTTCTTAATCTGGGATTAGGGGTAATTTAGGGGTGATGAAGTTTAGGAGGGAAAGAGGTATTAAATTAATCTGTTTAAACAGGTTATAAAAATTAATTAGGTTTTGTTTAGTGGAGAAGTGACGTGGGTGTAGGGTGTTTCGTGATTGGCTGGGGGTTTAAGGTTGTTGACGTGGCGGCTTGTGAGGGGTGGAAGGGTTAAGGATGTCGGGGGTGTTAGTTATTTAATGGAGGTGGGGTTAAAATGTTTGGGAGGCTGGCAGAAATGGTCCCTATGGTTAAGTGGCTTCTTTGACAGCTTTGCAATAATAGTCCACCAGTTATTTCCTCGTTAGTCCTTGGAAGTTTCATCATCAGTCCTTTAGGATTGATAAATTTAGTCCTTGTGCTAAGAATAGCAACAAACTTGTAATTTAATCACTTTCCAAGGGCTTTACTTGTATAAATATGAAACTTTAGGGACCCACACTCATATTGATGGATAATTGAGGGGTATAAAGTGTCATTCTTCCAAAGTTGAGGGGCCAAACTTGTACAATCTTCAAACTTCAAGGGCATTTTTGCAAAATTCATAACTTGGGCCCGGTTCTTTGTGCGGCTTCGTTTCCCGTGCTCGTTTTTGCTTGATTCCTTTGATCTTTTGGTGAATTCACGATATCCGTACCTAAAATACACAATGAACAAACATAGGCACATATATGGGTATTTTGACGATATTTTAAGCGTTTTAAGCCCATTTTGGACGATGAGACTATGTATAAATACAGTCTCATCAGTCATTTTAGAGGTTTACAATTGAAAAAATCTCATTTTGGGCTTTTTGTTAATTAAATTGATTTTTTGGGCTTTAATTAGCATTAAAAAATTATTATTTAATTAAATAAAAGGTTTAATTGATTTTTGATTTTTTTTAAACTCTAATTACATTATTTAGTATTTATTGCAATTTTCTAGGAATTTTTAGGGTAAACTTTTATTTTTGTCACTTTTCACGGTTTTACGTGTACGACTTTTTGTCTTAGTGTAATTCCTAATCGTAACCGTCTTTCTCTTCTAATCTCATTTATTTTCTTTTCTAATCAATATAATCACAAAGTTAATCATCTCTCTACACAACACACTTGCCTCCTTGGGAAACGAACTTGAACCACATTGGTCATTAGTGATTGGTTTTCCTAAACCGACACTTAATACTTTCCCTATTTTGCTCTCTTTTCCTAAAGAGTGGTAAAAACACTACATCAATTTTTAATAGATACTTTCCTTGACAAACCTTCACGCTTTCCAAAGTTTATCTTTTTGTTTATCGTTTTGTTGCAAAATAAGGCTAAATATGGCCAAATTTTAATAAATTTTTCTCACGTTTTATAAGTGTTTAAAGACACGAATGTAGGTTTTCCGATGGCGAGAATAAGAGTAATTTTGACTCAACCGTGCATGTTGAGCACTTAGCTTCGATTCCTCAACTTTTAATTAGGCTAAGTCTCTTAAATGAGGACGAGAAATGATAGAGTTAATTATAAGTTACTATGCTAAACGTAGAGTACTCGTATTCTTTCAAAAACTCATGTGTTCTCGTTATTTGCTTATTCTCCCTTCGCTTGTAAATATTTTTTGCTTAATAAATATTGACTTAGCGGTTTAGTCTTGATTGTTGGTTTCTAGTCTTTTCTAGTAGCTTCCATGTAATTAAATTGGGAAAACATTAAGGTATAGCCAGCGTCACGGTTTTAAAGTATTGGCAACCCGAATAATAGAAAGCTTCACCGAATAATAAGATTTCAAGTGCTCACCTAAATCAAGCAAACTATTTGAAGCTCACAAGGCCAAAAAATATATGAAAAATTGAAAGTGAATGAAGCCTTAATCTTTGAAGCTTTAAAGATCCAAAATTTGCCTTAGCGTGAGGATATACGTCTTTGGCCATAATAAAACCACCGATGAGGCGGATAATAAAAGGCAAGGCAAGACCGAAGTCATAATAAAAGTTTCATGGCGAAGTTGAATAAAATATGGATGTAAACCTATGATAATAAGGCCCTTCCGTTAGGGGGCGTATAAAAGTCTTGGTAATAAGTCTCATGTTCAAAACCGTTATAAAACCGTGTTTATCGATCCTTCTTGTTAACTTATTTTTTTGACATCGTTTTCTATTAGGAGGGGTTATTAATTCGATGGTCTTGGTTACACCGTTAGGACTCTATTTTTAGACCTAAATCTCTATTATCGCATAAGTCAAACAATGTATCTTCGTGAAACATTCAAGACAAAATAAAATATAAGAGTAGTGTTAGCATATGAGTAGTGTTAGCATTACTAACTTATAATGACAATGATCTCGTTACACGCTTAGCATGGAATTGAGGTGAAAATCGAGGACGGTGAAATTATTTCTAATGAAGCATTCACGTGTTCTTATTCTATGAACCTAAACATCCCATTTTGCGATGAAAATCATACATTATGTCTAAAACGAAAGTAGTAGAAGTAATAGTAGTAGTATAGCTAGTTTATCATTCAATAAAGTGAATAAAAATGAATTTTGGAGGTGCTATGATACCTTATTCTAGCATTGCGTGAGGGCACGACAATGGATTAGTATGGGGGAGTGATGAGACTACTTTTATACATAGTCTCATCGTCCAAAACGGGCTTTAAATGCACTAAATATCATGAAAACGGCCAAATATATGCTTGTGTTTGTTACTTGTGTATTTTAGGTACGGATATTGAGAAAATGACAAAAGATCACAAGAATCATGCTAAACAAACACGGGAAACGAAGCTACACATTGAACCAAACCCTATTGAAGATTTTCCAAGACAAACCCTTGAAGATTTGAAGATTATGCAAGAAGGGTCCTCAATTATTGAAGAATTGACACTTTAAACCGTTGTATCTTCATAATTACAAGATTGGTCCCTAAAGTTTGTCAAAATTACAAAAAGGGCCCTCCACTTTGAAGAATTGGCAAATTTAGTCCCTCATAAAAACTAAATTGTCAATAGTAGTCCTCTTCAAAGTCAAACATACCATGAAGGACTTCAAGATACAAGAAATTACAAGTTTGGTCCTTAAAATATGTCAAATTACAAAAAGGACCCTTAACTTTGAAGAAATGGCAAAAATGGTCCCTCATTAATCATGACTTGTCAATATCAGGCCTCCAAGAAGTCGACCATACAAGTCAAGACCATTATCAATGAAGAAAATGCCAAAACAGCCCTTTAAGAATCATGAATTGGCAAGAAATACCCCTGAAAATACTTTGGAAAAGTATTTGTGGCCAAAGTGGGAAAAATGAAACTTCATTTACAAAGGTTATCAGGTTTTGGGGTTTAAAATTTCAAATGAAAGGAATTATAAAGATTGAGGGTTTAATATGGCCGACATACATTCTTACCTTAACCAACCATAGCATGCCACCTGTCCCACTCACCCCTTACAACCAATCACAGCCTTCCCTCCTTCCACCTCAACAATCCACTTAACCTGGTTTTATATTAATTAACCCGTGGCACCTAAACACATATTTTAACACTAATCCACCCAAAAACGGATAAAACTCACCAACTATTCATCTCAAGAACAAAATTAGGTTTTCCTAATGTTCTTGTAATTAGACCACCACATGCTCCATATTAGTGATTAATGGTCCCTTAATCACATCTCAACCTCAAAAACATGTGCCACATCACCCAAAAGACCCACATGAGATTCCCCTGCACCAAGGTTGAAGATACTGCCAAAACTCCACCAGTCATCCAACGCCCAGCATTCAAGCTTACTTTTTAAGCTTATTTGAAGCCCCTGGATACATTTTCACCATTGCCAACTCACATAACCTGCCAAAACAAAGTCACATGTTCAAGCAAGTTCAAAGCCCTCAAGGGCATATCTGGAACTTCATCAGTTAGGGTTTTACATTTTTTATTGCTTCACTAGTTCATTTGTAGCCTATATAAGGCATAGAATGTGCAACATTTGCACTTGCTCTTGATTTTTCCTTTGTTCAAGTTCTGTAAATCCTTTGTCATTTATGAATGAAAAGTGTTTGAAACTTTGAAGAGAAGCCAAGTGCCAATCTTTATTATTGCTTGTTAATGTTACATGTTAACTAAACCTGAATCCTAAAACCTGTTTTCAAAGGAGTGTGCAAAAGTTTGCATATTTTCCTTAAATCTTGATATTTTGCTAAGATCTTGGTACACCTTGGAATTTTTGGGCTATAAGTTGATCATAGCACCCTGATATTATGATATCAAGGTGTTGTGAGGCTTATAACTTGGGGATAATCAAGTGTGGGGTACAAGAGTTGCATTAATCAAGGATTTGTCACCTTACTGTTTTTATAATTTTGCTTCTCACTTTGTTGAATCTTAGCAGGAGTGTGTGTGTGTGTGGAAGCTTGTGCTTGTTCTTGCTAGCACATAAGCACAAAATTCGTGGGTGTGGATGTACATCCATGAGGTTTGAACCTTTCTACCTCAAATCTGCTTAAAATCTTGATTTTTGGTGATTTTGTGTTCTACTTATGTTCTTGCTGAATTTATGGTCTAATCTTGCTTAATACTGCATATTACATCTGTTTATGTGTTTGATTGGGCTTGGGTAACCTTGGAATACACTTATACTTGTTTAAATTTGATTTGATAAAGATAAGGGTGTTTGGGATTATCTGTTTAAGATCATAGTTTGCTATTGTGTTGTTTATCCTTTGTATCTGTTATTTACTTGGTTGAGTACTAAAACCTGCAAGTTATTGGCTTTAAAACCTTGAATCCAAGATTGTGCTATATCTCACTTGTTTTAACTGATTTTCACCTAAGATTTTGGTAATACATAGAGTATATGCATGCTTAGGGTTAAAAAGTGTTAAATCATAGTTTATATAACCTGATAACAAGATTTGAGTGTTTAAATTTGGCTTGTTGGTCAAGTATATCAGCAAAGTGAAAAATCTGCTTGTTTAAGTGTTCATCAATAACTTTTTGTGCTTGAATCTTGATTTAGGCCTTGAACCAATGCATGTAACTTGTTAATTTATGTTCATTTGAATTAAATATAGCTTGTGTATGCTTTTGCTGCAATTTGGTTGGCTGAATTTTGCTTAAACAACTTATTAAGTTCATAACTGCTTATTGTTCATGTCTAGGCTAGATCTGGTGATGTTTTGAATTAACTGTGCTAATTGGCTGATTGTGATTGTGTTTTTGTGATTGTTATTGACTCCTTATGATTAACTGATCATTTGGGTGCCTTTGTGAAACTTGAATCCACAAAAAAGTCATATAAGACAAAAAGTCAATTAAGTCAAGCAGTGGGAAAAGTTCCCACTGCTCAACACCCAAAACTAGCCCATGCTAGTGTTAATTCTCTTTCAGCTTATTTATAAGCCAAATTGGCTTATCCAGACTTGCAACAACTTATTTTTTGTGATCAATCTTCATCATTTGACCCATTTATTTGATCTAGAGCTTATCAGACCTTGGCTTTGACTTTTTACTAGAAAACTCATAAGGTTTAAGTGCTTATCTGCTTAGTCCAGCTTATTGAGTATGCTTATTGAAAAACTTTTTGTTGATTAAGCTTATTTAAGTCATTTAAAAGCTTTTGAAAGTTGAATCAGCTCTTGGGGTGGCCTAGTACTCGATTACGACTATTTTGTCGTTTTGTGAAGATAACTTATTGCTTATTCAGGCTTATTCCTTGTGCTTTTTCCAAATTTTTTTACAGATCTCTTAAGTAACTCAAAAGAAGCTTGTGTGTCTAATTGAGCTTATGGCATCAGCTTATAGCTTAATAGGCCAAAAAACCCATTAAGAATAAGCTGCTTTGAAATAAGTTAGCTTAAACTCATTTTCAGCTTTTGGGCCTTCAGAGTTTTGTTCTTAAAATCAAATTTTGAGTCAGATAGAAGCTGTTAGGCTTATTTGGACAACATTTTGCTTATTGGGCCCAAATTAAGCCCATTAAGGGACTGTTTTGTCTTTTAGCCCATTTCTAGGCCCATTAGGGGTATTTTTGTAACTTCAACTACATTTCTTTTGTTTATTAGGTTAAAATAAGCTAGTTTGCAACTTTTTAGAATTTTTTATAAATTTTGGATTTTTAATATTATTTTATTATTAAAAATTAAAATTTATATTTTTCAAGTTTTTATATATTTCTTAGGTTAAATACATCAAGTTAGGAATTTTACAATTTTTAGAATATTTTTATTGTCATTAGATTAATTTTTAGAATTATGTTAAATTTTAATAGTTTTAATTGTTTTTAAATAGTTTTAATTAATTTTAAAAATTTCAAAAACAGTTTTAAATTTAGTTAAGTCATTTTAGAGGTTTACAATTGAAAAAATCTCATTTTTGGCTTTTTGTTAATTAAATTGATTTTTTGGGCTTTAATTAGTATTAAAAAATTATTATTTAATTAAATAAAAGGTTTGAGTGATTTTTGATTTTTTGTAAACTCTAATTACATTATTTAGGATTTATTGCAATTTTCTAGGAATTTTTAGGGTAAATTTTTAATTTTGTCACTTTTCACGATTTTACGTGTACGACTTTTCGTCTTAGTGTAATTCCTAATCGTAACCGTCTTTCTCTTCTGATCTCATTTCTTTTCTTTTCTCATAAATATAATCACAAACCATCAATCAATTCTTAACACAACTCACTCCTTGAGAACGATCCCCACTTTGGGTCCTTTACCTGTGATTTTTCCTAAATCACTTGTGTACTTACCCTAATTACCTTTGTTTTCCTAAACAAAGTGTAAAAAACTCAACTATCACATACCTTATTGGGGATGCATTTAAATACTCCACCATCTGAGTATATTGGGGAAACAGAGTATTGTCAGCCTCTAAATAAGCAACCATGTTGTGCTGACTTTTGAACCCCAATTCCAAATCACTTGGTTTAAACTTAGGTGCAGTTGATGTAGAAACCTGTGATAAATGTTATGAAAGATGAATGTGTGTGAAAATTTAGTTAGACAAGATAAGCAGTTACCCGGTTTCAAAAGAATGAGCCAAATATATAGGAGAGGTGAAAACATGTGATTTGTCAAAGATGAGGCAGTTATTTTCAAAATATAATGATTAAAATCTTGAAAATATATAACTTATCTTGTGCATTAATAAAAAGTTACCAACTCCTTAAATTAAGGCCCAAATTTTCGTCAAAAATAACAACTGGGTGACCTAATGTTTATCAACGGTTAAAACTAACTTATCAACGCCCAACGGCTATATTCTTGTCAACGTTGTAATTTTCCATGTCAACGTCAAAATTCGTCCTAACAACGTTTGGAAATAAAACTGTCAGCGTCCAAAAATAAAAATATAAAAAAATAAAAAAAGGACCTTAACAAAGTAATTTATCCTAGTGAAGATAACCTATAGACTGAAAATTACCATAGGGTCGCAAGCAATGTCCAAGCATGCACACTTGCTTAAGCAAGATAGACATAATTATCCTCAAGTGTCCCTTGCTAACCAAAGTTCTTAACAGTGAAGTTATCTTATAAAATCCTTTGTAACTTCTCAGGTAAGCCCAATAAAAATCATACCCAAGTCTCCCAACAGACCACATCCAATTCTAGGTCAAAAAGTCTTGGCAGCGTGCAAAGTATATCAACTTTGCATGCTACAGTGCCTCACGATTTAGTAAACTAACTCGTACTCACTAGTGGACACAATCTAGAATTATGATAAGAGTATTATATGAATACCCAAAAAGTCCTAAAGGTTTCCTAAACCTCCCCTTAAAATAAGATATACATGTTGCTAAATAAAATACGTGCAATAAAAATTTATGTCAAGATAGGAATATAAATATTCCAACCATCATCCATAAACTTGAACATGCTCCAAGTAAGCTCCAAGGATCCATAAGCAACTCTGTATCCATTTGTACAATGCTAACAATGCCTGCATAATTGGATCAAAAACCACAAAACTAACATATTGATGTCAACGTCATTTTAACTCTTATCAGCGTTAAAATAACTTTTGTCGGCGTTAGACAATAAAGTGGAAAACCTAATTTTGTACAAATACCAATAACAATGCATATCTTGTACATACTTTTACAATAAGTTCCAAAAACACATATTAGGTAAGATTGATCATTCCAATACTTGTTACCAAGTATTGAAATCTCCCAGTATCAAAAGGTTTAGTTAATAAATCTGCCACATTTTCGTCTGTGTCAACCCTATCTGTTTGTATTAAACCTTTTTCAAAACAATCTCTTATAAAATGATGTCTAATTTCTATGTGTTTTGTTTTAGAATGATGTACAGGATTTTTAATAATGCATAAAGTACTGTTATTGTCTACAAAAATCTTGATATGCATAAAATTATATCCATAATCCAACAGTTGGTTCTGAATCCATAAGATTTGTCCACAACAAGCAGCTGCAACTACATATTATGCTTCAGTTGTAGAGTTGGCCACAACTGTTTGTTTCTTGCATTGCCAAGATATCAACCTGCTCCCAAGAAATTGGCATCCACCAGTTGTGGATTTTCTATCAAACTTGTCACTCCCATAATCACTGTCTGAATAAGAAATAAGCTCCAATGGAGAATCCTTTAGATACCATAATCCCAAGGTGGGATATCACCTAAGGTATCTAAAAATCCTCTTAACGACATGAAGATGACATTCTTTAGGAGTCACTTGATGGCGTGCACATGCACACACAACAAACATAATGTCAGGTCTAGAAGCTGTAAGATACATCAATGATCCAATCATTGACCTATAATGCCTAACATCCACCTTTTTTCCATCTCCAACCTTTCCCCAAGGGTGTTCCCTATCCATCGGTGTGCTAGCCCGTTTTTCATGTGGAGAAAAACCAAACTTCTTCAAGATCTCTGCTACATATTTGTTTTGAGAGATGAAGATACCATCTTCTTTCTTTTGAACTTGTAACCCTAGAAAGAAGTTCATCTCTCCCATTGAACTCATCTTGAACTTGTCTGTCATGAGCTTGGAAAAGTCTTCACTCATCTTTGGACTTGAAGAGCCAAAGATGATATCATCTACATAGACCTGAACAAGTAAGAAGTTCTTTCCAGTCTTCTTGGTAAACAAAGTTTGATCTATGATGCCCCTCTTGAATCCATTTTCCACCAGATAGGTGGACAATGTGCCATACCATGCTCTTGGGGCTTGATGAAGTCCATACATTGCTTTCTTCACTCTATACACCCTTGTTTGGATGTTCAGAGTCTTCAAAACAAGGAGGCTGCATAACATAAACCTCCTCTGCATTTATGCCATAAAGAAAAGCACTCTTCACATCCATTTGATAAACTATAAAGCCCATGCAAGAAGCATAAGCTAGGAAAATCCTTATTGCTTCAATCCTTGCAACAGGTGCAAAAACCTCTTCATATTTTATCCCTTCGTCTTGTGTATAGGCTTGAGAAACTAAACGTGCCTTGTTTCTTACCACAATTCCTCTCTCATCCTTTTTGTTTCTAAGAACCCATCTTGTCCCTATAGGTCTGACATATCTGGGACAATCAACTAACTCCCAAACATCTTGAATAGCAAATTGGTGAAGCTCATCTTGCATTTCTTCCACCCAACTTGGTTCTCTAAGAGCATCAAATATCTTCTTGGGTTCCTGTTGTGACAGAAAACAAGCAAACAAACATGCCTGAACAAGAGGGATATCAACCTTCTTGTGAATATTGGCAATAAATCCTCCATGATTCTGATGACACCTTCTAGTTTGTACAGGAGACATCACATCACAAATAATTAGAGAAGAAGGGTGATTCTTGATAGTAGATGTAAGCACTCCTCCTTAAATAATTGTGTTGTCTTCAATTTCAGTCTCCAAGTTGCCAATATCATATTCAAATTCTTCTTCATCATCACCTGAATGAACCTCTCCATGTATGTTGGAAGGTGCACCTTGTTCAAAAACACTGGAAGAGAATAAATGGTCAAAAGAGTTGTCAACGCCTGAATTAGGGTTGTCAACGTTTGAGCCATCAACGCCTGAATTTGGCATGTCAGCGCCAGATTTTCCTTTGTCAGTGCTTGAAGATTCATGCATGTTTTCATCAACTGGTGTTTCTTGTGGACCACCTTTTTCCTTTCCAGCAGCAGCAGCAGCAACAAATGCATATGTCCATATAGGAATGGTGACATACTCAAGTATGGGAGCTGATTTGTCTGCATGTGATCCTACCTCCTTATCAACCTGTATACCTGAAATTTCAACAGCTGGTTCTTCCACAACATTTGAATTCACCTTCACACCGTCTGGATTAGTAACAGGCATATTGTATAAGGTTCTAGATAAAGGTTCCAAGTCAAATAACCAATTTGGTCCACTCTCAGGATCACTAGGTTTACTTTCTAAAAACCTAACATGTACCTTTTCAAGTATACGTTTTCCCTTCTTAAGGTAAACCCTATATCCTCTACTATGCACTGAATAGCCCATAAAATAGCCTTCATCACCTTTAGCACTAAACTTTCATATGGCATCACTAGTATCTAATACAACTACATGACAGCCTAAGGGTTTAAGAAAACCAATATTAGGTTTCCTACTCCAAATAGCTCGTAAGGTGTCTTATTGTGGATTTTGTTGATTAATGCCCTATTTTGAACATAACAGGCTGTATTCACAGCCTCAACCCAAAATGCAATGGGAAAGTGAGCATCAGCCAACATTGTCCTAGCTGCTTCTATGAGTGTTCTATTCTTCCTTTCAGCCACCCCATTTTGTTGTGGGGTTCTAGCTACACTAAACCGCCTAGTAATCCCTTTCTTGGCACAAAAGTCATCTAACAGCTTATTTCTTAACTCACAACCATTATCACTTCTAAGAATTTTGACCTCATTCCCAGTCTTCTTTTCAATTTGGGTAATAAAGTTAATTAAAACATCAACAGTTTCACTTTTCAAAGCCAAAAGTAAGTCCAAGTAAATATAGAGAAATCATCAGTTATGACAAAACAAAAAGATTTACCATTTAAACTTTATATATTAGTTGGACCAAACAAGTCCATGTGCAGCAGGTGAAGTGGTTTAGAACTAGAGTGCACAAGTTTAGACTTAAAAGAGACTTTGTTTTGTTTGCCTTTAAGGCATGCAACACAAGAGTGATCATTGTGGAAAGCCTTTTCAGGCAAACCATCAACTAAACCATGTCGCACAAGTCTATTTATGTTCTTAAAATTTATGTGCCCTAACCTTCTATGCCAAAGATTACCCTCATCAACTGAAGCCTTAGCATATAGACATGACAGATTATTATTCATCCTAATTCTATTAAGATTCACATTATAAATGTCCTTATGCCTAGGTGTTCTATAATCAATGAATTTCGCATCAGGTAATTTAAAATCCTTGCTTAACACCAAGCATTCAGTATCAGTGAAAAGAACCTTATTTTTGTTATCACACACTTGTGATACACTAAACAGATTATAATCAAGTTCTTTTACCAGAAATACTTTTCAGAACGCAAATTGTTGGTGATAAGAGTGCATTTGCCAGTAATGGATCCATATCCTCCTCCAAAGTATACTTTGTCACCATCCTTAATGGGGGTAAAGTTTGTCAAATAATCTTCCTTCCCCGTCATGTGCCTAGAGCATCCACTATCCCAATATCCATGATCATTAACCTACTTTTGAATGCCCTGCACATAAAGAAAACAAATTAGTTTTCTTTGGGAACCCAAGTTTGAGCAGACTTTGATTCATTTGGTTGTTCAACAAGAACATACTTAGTCCTTATAACAACCCCTTGTTCATCCCTTTTTGGATTAAACACCCATTTAACCCTAATTGGTTTAGTTATGACCTTTGAAATATAATGAAATCTATTACAGGTCATAGAAATTCCATCTGAATTAGGGTTTTGGTCTTGTTTGGGTCTCCATGTCAAGCTAGAAGAAGCTTTCGACCCATTTCCCTTTGGTTGCAAGTATTTTTTATTACTTGGTCTAACAGGGTTGGAAACATTCCTGTCAGCGTTAAAATTGTTTTTGACAACGCTGAAATTACCCTTATCAGCGTCAAACTTAAGGTTTGTTACAGGAACCCATTGTCTGTTAGACCATGTATTAGTCTTTTGAAAAGGCCTTTGTCCATAAGTATTAGACCCTTTAGTAAAGAATAGAGCTGGTCTAATGACTTGTGGACTTTGCTGGACAAAAGGTTTGGGTTTGACCATGGTTGACTTTCTATCAGCGTTGACTTTTGAAGCATTGACACACTTATAAGCCAATTGCGAAAAACTCCCACAAGTATAAAAAGCTTTTCTAGACATAAATATAGGTCTAGTTGAAAAGAAACATGTCCCATTATCACTAACTTGACTTTTTGGTGACCTACGTTTTCTATACATTTCTGCATATTTAATACTAGGTTTTCTATCAACGTTTAAACCAAGGTCAACAGTCTTTCCAGTAGTAGGGTTGGTCACTTTTCTAAGTGTAGACTCATTTCGGCTTTCACTAAGCATGCCACCTTTAACAAACAAAGTAGGATTGGCTTTCTTCCACTGGTCCAAATCAGTCAATTTCTACTTATAATCCTCTACTGGAGTAAGAACTCTTGGTGGAGGAATAAATTCCTTTTCTTGGAGTTCTGGTATACCAGTCCAAGACAAATCCTTTCTAAGGACACAATAGAAGTTCCCAGCAGGTGGTGGAACACCAGCATACTCTTTCATCCCAATCCTAATCATATCCCTGGAATCCTTTTGTTCACTAACACATTTTTCTAGGGTTTGAGAAGTAATAAGTGTGAAAACACTTATCCTTTTACCACTTATTTCCAATAATAACAAGACTAAAACATGTATTCTATGTTGTAAAAGTCGGAATTATGCGTGGTTTGTGTTTTTATTGTGTTTTAGGACCAAAAGATGAAAAAGGAAGAAAACACGGGCTTTCACGGGCTTTTATCGAAGAAAACGAGAAAAGACGAAGTCAAAAGATCAAGAGTGCAAAAAGAACGGAAGTCTAAGGCCTATTCTGAAGATTTATCGAAGAAAAAGTCTAAAGACAGAAGTTTAATGAAGTCGAAGAACTCGAGTCTAATAGAAGAAGAAAATTATAAGACAAGTTCAATTTATATCGACAAATCCCGAGACGACGTCGAGAAAGACAAAGAATGTAAATCGAGTCGAGAAGAAAGAAAGAAAGAAGGAAGCACATGCACCTCCCCATCTCCTATAAATACCCTCCTAATGACACATTAGGAGGGTGTTAGCTAGTTTATTTTTCTTTCTTTTGTTTTAATTTTAGAGAGAGAAAGTGTTTAACTTTCTCTCACTAGAACTTCATCTTTTACTTCTTTTCATGTTTAAGCTTTTATTTAATCTTGTATCTTTGAATCTTTAATCTACAAGTTCAAGTTAAGTGAAAGTCCCTAATCAATGCTAGAAACCCTAATCTTAACTAATCAACACAAGGTATTACTTTTCAAACGTAATCTTATTATTGTATAATAAAGAATTACAAGTGTTATGGATAACACCGTTTGATGACAATGTGTTGTGCACACTTTGAACAACTATAAATCCTAACTTATGAATACAGTCGCAGCTGTTTGATTCTATAAGTTCTATGCAATAATGTTATGAATATCTCAAAGTGTTAAACATTAATGCATGTATACACATCCTATTTATAGTGTTATGAGATTGACCTAAATAGTACTTGATGGTGACTACACAAGCTTTCACAAGTTCCCACATCAGTCACATGATGTTCTTCTATTCTTGGTAGTCTTCCATTATGCTTTAAGGAAACAGTTGTCAAAACAGTTTCCTTTTTCTTCATAGTCTCGAACACACAAATGGCATGTCCAAAGTGTGTTGAGTGTTAACAGGGTATTGCCACCCCTATTAACTCTCAACCCCTCAGAGTCCCTGATACATCTTGGCTGTTATCCATCACAGCCAATGATTATGTCTTCAAGTAATCTTTGACTTCCTTGACAATGTCTCTGACATGGACTTCTCTGAGGTTGCTCACAGAGACTTGAATCCTGTAAGTCTTGCGATACTTGCCTTCCTCCTAGGCACAGGCAAGGGACTATCTAACAGCCTAATTATGTTTAAGTCTATGATCAGGGAATCTAACAAGTTTAGATTCCCAACAATCTCCCCCTATTTAAACATAAATATTTCTAGATCTAACTAAGTTAAGGTAAGTGAGTTAACAGCTTCTTCTTACTCATAACAGATCTAAACAAACATACCTCATGATTTTATTAATACTTAAAGAAAATTACAAGTACATTACACAAGTAAAATAAAAAGGTGAAGGTAAAATTGGGCTGTGAACATCTTCAATAGTCATCATTTTTAATCCTTTCTTCAGCTTCAGCCAAGTCCAGTCTGTTATCAAGTTATTCCTGCAAAGTCTTTTCAAACTTCTTGGAATACTCTGTGTTGATCTTGAGTGACTTCTTGTGACAAAGTAGCTAAATAGTTGAAGCTAAGCACAACTCATCTTCTCTTTGAAATGCATACTGGCAAGCCCTGTTCATAAATGCCATTCCTCTTTCAGGCTCTGTGTATGTCTGACCATCAACAGGGCCAACTATACCATTGGGTAGGATCAAATCCCTGTGCATGCCATCCACTTGAACATCATCTGTAACAAAAGTTTCTTTAACAAGTTGAGAAACTCTTCTTCTTTTGTTGTCAGTCTTTCGGGGTTCTTGTTCAAAAAGCTGTGGTGGGGGATCAATCTTGAGTTTGGCAGCTGTTTCTTTGATCCAGGTAAACTTGGCCTTAATAGTCTTAAGCAGAATAAAATTAGCCTGTCCAGTTCTTTTGGCAGCTAAGGCTTCAAGTTCGAACCATTCTGATACCCAAGTGTCTTTAGACTGAAGTTGTCAAACACATTCATATTTCCCTGTTGGTTATCCCTCCATAAGATCATCTGTGCGGTGTTTGTGGACTTATGAATGGTGTATTTGAACTTGGTTATCTTGTCAGGTGCATATCTGTTGTTAACGCATGCATCATAATCAGCTTTGACTTTCCTTAGTGCCTCAGCGCGTTTTGCTTCCATTTCCCTCAACCTTTGTTTTTGCTTTTCTCTTTCAGGTGGAGTCATCTTCCTCAGAGTAGCTTCATTCAATTCTTTGGCTGTCTTGAGTTCATTTAATCTTTTGTGTGACAATCCGTCAATTTATGATTGAGATTTTATTCTCGAATATTATTTAAAAACATTATTTTAATGTTACAATATGAACTCACTTATCTTTGGGAAGAAATTTGGATTTACGTCTTGAAGTAGCGTCGACTACGTCTAAACCGAAGGATTCTACGTTACGTGCTTACGTTTACATACACCGTCTTTGGTGACAGTCCGACAATTCAGAAAATAAATTTATCCGTGAATATTATTTTGGAGTTTTAAATTTGAGTTGATTCATAAACTCACAAATTTACGAGAAGAGATTAGGACTTACGATTTTATTTTAACGTCCTTTACGACTAAACCGGAAACCCTAGGATTACGTATTTACGTTTTCGAACTCCGTTTTGGATGAGACAATTTTTATTGGATTCGTTTTATGACGTTGATTCATAATTTATAAAAACGTTTTTCATAAAACGACCCGAGGGCACGCAAATCGAGGAAACTAGAATCGAGAAATACCCGTAAACTAGTGAGATGGGACAAAACACTTTGTCCCACCCCACTAGCTTAATGGGACGGCTACACTTGACACCACAACACTAATGTGTCATCAAGTTAAGCAACTTACACCAAGTGTAAGCCTAAGCTTACATTTCAAGCTAACTTTACCACTAAACCACAAAACAAGCAACTTGTTTTCACTTACACCATTTCTCACATGCATTCAACACCAAAATCCTCTCAACTCCATCCTTTGTGCCGTCCACTATTAACCAACAAACACCCCATTTGATCTTTTCTAGCCATAAACCACATGTTTACTAGTTCTATTAAGGTGTTCTCTTGAAGCCTTGATCATTTGGTGGACATATCAACAACTTTGGAGGTGATTTGCTTGTGTCCTAGGGCTGATTTTCCAACCTATGTTCTTGATATTTGATGGTCTTGGAGATACTTGTTGTGTTCATCAAGTTCTTGTCTTCCTAAAACAAGAAATCCACTTGGATTGGTAAAGAAGATCATCCTCTCCATTTTTCTCTTGTTATTTTGTAAAGAACAAATGTATTTTCTTTCATTTTGTATATGTATATGATGTATATATGATGATAAAAATGTTGTGTGGGGATCAAGTGTTGATAAATATGCTTAAAAATGATGATAACTATAAGAAATGAAGCTAAAATCTTTATTATTTAGTTGGCTGTATAAAAACAGTAGATAACTAAAAGATGAACTGATAAAATTGCATGGTTTGATCCATTTACAGTAAGTAGAAGATGTTATACACATGTGAGAGTTGGCCATGAAATGGAATCAAAATAATGAGTGAGATATGATCAAAACAAGTTAGGTGGTATAATCTGAATAAGCAGTTTTGTAGGGACTGTTAAGGCAAGTTAAACTCAAAATGGGCAGTAGCTATAACTAAGTTAAATGTAGCACATATTATGAAGATCATGCCATCCAAAAATGAGCTTCTAATTCATCATAGAACTCTAGATATGTTAAAAATGGTGAACATGAAGTTAAAAATCAGATTTTTGGAAATAATGTTTATTATTATTATATAAGCACTCACATTATAATGTATAAAATGTAAAAATATAAACCCACTAACTTATAAAACTTATTTATATAAATGTATAAAAGGTTAATTAAATGGGTAAATTATATAAATGGTGGTAAAATAATATTTATAAGTAATAAAAACTATAAACTTGACTTTTACGACTTTTTCGGCTAGCGCCGTAAAATTAACGTTTTTTGCCAAATAAAACTTAAACGACCAAACCCGTCTAATGTAAAGTTTATAAAAGTCATATACTGATGTATAAGTAACTAATACAAGTAAAAACCGATAAAACCCGAACTATAAGAATTACGGACATTTACGAGCTAACTAAACATATTGGACTAATAATTGGACTTAATAAGATAAAAACTTGTAAAAAGAACTTATTGGGCTTAACCCATTTGGGCCCAACATGGAAAGTATACATACTGATAAAATAAGTATAACAAGGATTAAAACAAGCTAAAGAACTTATAATAAGCTTATAGGACTTTAAACGTGTAAATAAGTAAAACTAGTAAACTAGTATAAAAGTTATCGACATATAACACAAAAATGAGCAAACGAGAATATGTAAACCCACTTGATCATCATATATATATAATCATCATATGTATACATAATTGTTATTTTTATAAAGTCATTGGACATGAGTCTAAGACGAGTATTATTTGTCTAGGTTTCCGTGATTGAAGCACGTACCGTACGTCCGAATTGCCGACAACCCGCCTTCCCACATCAACGTGAGTTCATAGCCTCGCACTCTTTTAAATGTTTTTAAGAAATGTTTTATAAACCCGCGAGGGAGATAACATGTTAGTTCTTATAAAATAGGACACCATTTGTCCCGATTGTTTGTTTATTGATTTTGGACCCGAATGATTGAATGACCCGATTGTATGACCCAATAAATGATTAAAGGACCCGATAGATGAAATTAAATGGATTATTAAAGTTAGGTTATGTCACTAAAAGTCCCATTAGCATGAATTGTGAACTACCGGGATTTGGTAGACGCTTATGCATTTAATAGTACTATTTGGGGACGATCACCCCAGTTCGCGCCTTGACGGTTGATCCCCGTCGTGCCACATTGATTGGTAAGCGAATTTATGTATGAGAAGATTTCCATAGCGTGACCTTTGTGACGACACGCTACTTTAGATGGGCAAAATTGGTATCGGGTTAGCTACCCGTTGTTGGTTTAGTAAGGTAACAATGTCATGCGGCTTATAATAATCCAAAATTTACAAAATACTAATAGACGCTCCGAATTACGAAGTATTGCCTGACTAGCAATACAGGGTCATACTATTGATATTATGTTTGCGTTTTGGTTTTCATAACCATATTCATATAACGGTTTTTATTTGATTTTATTGTATGATGTTTTTACGACATTGGCTCGTATAATGATTTTTAAGGCAATGCCTATATTATGATTTTCGATAATGATTTGTATAAAATGACTTTGGCTATTTTATGGCCTATTAAAATGATTTGTACAAAATGATTTTCAGTAATAATTTATACTGATATTATATTGATGGATTTTATTAAACTCTATGAATTCACTCGGCGTTATCGCTGACCTTTTCTTTTAACATGTTTTATCTCAAGTACTTGAAGGTAATTCTCGGGAAGACAACAAGAATTCATGGCCCGCACCTAAACAATATTTTCCATTCAAATACTTTGTAAAACTTTGTATGAAATATAATGACTTGGGACCGATGTAACTTTGATATTTATGAATGGAAATACTTTATTATTAAAACGACGCGACTTTTAAGCGTTGTCTATGATGTGAGTAATGTGCTATCCCGTAACACCAACTAGTCTTCCGTTGTACTGAGTTGTATAAATTTGGGGGTGTTACAGTTTGGTACCAGAGCTCTCGTTATAGAGAACGAAAGATTTTTAAAAAACCAAGGTTTTGAATAAAACATTTCAAAATCTTTTAACTATAAACATTTTTCTAAAAATGTCTAAAAATCTTTTGACTATAACGGTGCCGAAGAATTCCCGAGTTACCGACAAGGCCAGATCGAGAAGTGTTATTTTAATATATATATAACTTGGATTATATATATATATATATATGATGTAATTTTATTACATAATTATTTGATGATTATTTTAATATTTATACGAGGTATTTATACGACGTAGATTGTCACAAGTAACCCTAAATCCCCTAGTAAATTAATCGAAGCTATTCTCGTAGGAATCCTAGCTATCCTAGATCTAAACCAAGTTGTGGATATTTATGATCCCAACAAATGGTTGATATTCGTAGAAATATAGATAGTAGTTGATTGTGTTATTGAAGAGGAATTGGCGAGATTAAATCTGATATCGATGTCATGACGATCTTTTCTTATAGAGTGGAGTTTGACAAAACGTTACCACCTAGAAAGATGTCATCTGATTCGTTGTCACCCAATTCTTAAATTGAAATCGAAAGGGTGAATGTTGCACTTGAGGCTGTTATTGGAACCATTACCCAAAAGCCTCATGCCACTAATACCTTTCCGAGAAGTCTAGTTGAATGATCAAGTCATTTCATATTAATGACTCATTTGATAATTGTTGTTGTAAGAGCTAATAGGATTGGAAACTAAGTATTGATCATATTGAGCTTTCATTGCCTTTACAAGGCCTAAGAATAAAGATGAAAGTATTGGAAAATGAGGTAGGATATCAAATTGACTATAAAAGTGGTTGAAACTTGAATAAATTAAAATTCAACCCGTATGGAATATGAGATTGATAAGAGGAAGTCGTTAAGTTCTGTGATTGAATTTTAAGGTTTTAATTGATTGTTGATTCGTGTTAAGTGTTGTTCCTAGGCCATTGTCCACTAATGAGGATGCCCAGTGTCCAAGAAATAAATTGAAGAAATCTTCTTCTGAATTGGGACCGATGGATCTTCCGGGACATGTGGAACACCTAATGACTCTTGTAGATTAGTATTCATTATGGTATCTTTTAAAAATCCCTAACTTAACTGAGATATCAGTTGGTAGGATGAGTTTTGAGAGTTGTATGACATAGTGACACGTAATGTGTTACGGTACAATTTTGACTTGTTTGTGATTTTGATTGCTAAATTCTACATGTATCGATGTTATCTATCCTTTATTGCTTCATCCTAATGTTCGCATTAGTGATACAACTATTGAACAAGTACTCATCTCGATTTGAGTTACGCTGTGAATTATTCTTTTCTGAGTGCCATCGAGATTATGAACCTTATGATTAATTGGCTAAGCTCATTTCCTATCATGTTGTAGTTAATTCTTGGTGAACAAGCTTTCATCACTTTTCTGCAGATCACTCATTGTTTTTATAAGATAAAACGGTATCCTTTGAGAAATTTAATTTTCATCACAATAAGGATTATTCAAAGTGAGAATTATAAGTGATTGATATCAAAATGAAGTTGTTTATGAAACGCCTTGGAAAACTTAATTGTTTTCATAGCAAAGAAAATCTTTGAAAATTTATTTCTGATTCTTATTTAAGAATTAAGCATGAAAATGTTTTTATTATAAACATGATGATAAAATTTTGACGAACTGAGTATTGCATCGTTAATCTTGAAATTGTATATAGTTGCGCGCCTACATACAATTTGGAATGGACCATGCAAGGCTGATTAGTAGTCACCATAAAATTATTAACATACGCTGAATTTTCATTGAAGATTGTGAAAGATTAAATTTTATGAGATCTGCAAGAAGTGAAAAATAAGGACACAGTGTTAGGGACACCTACATATGTGCCTGTAGCATCTATTCTTCTGAGTTGAATTTACTCATCTGTGGAAATTGTCTTATTTGACAATTGACAATTCTTTCTTGTCCGATTTTCCCGTAGTGAGATTCTTAGGAAAAATATTTGATTACCGAGTGTTGATACCCGACTGGATGTATTGACGTTCTTATCATTTCTTATGATTTGATTTCATTTGAATGACCTAGGTAACGATCCGAGGAGCTTTCGAATGCGTACTCAAATTATGAAAACATGGGATATATTCATATTCGTTAAATGTTTTCGTATGTATCTAATTTGAAATTCTCTCGCATAGATTATGCGTTGACCTTACTCTTTTAATAGTAGTTGTGTATCCAGATATCCTTGAATTTGTGAAGGATTAAGAGTTATTATTAGTCTTTTGAGAAGATCACATCTTATCGACGGCAATAAAACTGAAAAGTTGATAGTGCCAGTAGAATAGATTGATTGATTATGACATGACGACATTGACTTAATTGATGGGAACTCGAGTAGAATTCCCCTAAATGATAAGATATTGATTATCAAAAGTAATCTAAATAATTCTTGATAGGATGACCATATCTTGCATTTAGACTTGGGATTATATCGTAAATGGTTGTGAATTAGTCATAGACATTGTAATCTAGAAGAACCTAATATTGAATTATTAAAAGATGTTTCTGTTATTTGAAACTTTAGTAAGTATTTGTTGATGGTTTACCTAGACTTTTGCTATTAAGGCAAGTTAAAATTGGTATTGATTATATTCCCGGTGTTGCACTTGTGACTTGTACACTATACATCAGCACCATCTAAATTAAAGGAATTACCGTACAACTGAGAGAGTTGTCGGAGAAAGATTTTATTATACCAAGCCTGTCATCCTGAAGAGCTATGGTGTTATCATTCTTTATATTTATAGATTACTGTGACTGAGTAAATTGACAATCGAAAAAAATATCCATAACTCGAAATGGAAGATTTGTTCGATCATTTACAAGGTTTTTGATCCTCAGCATGGTTATCATCAACTTCGCATCTGCGAAAAAGATTATCTATTCCAATCACTACATCCGGTACTTGTAATGAACATTATGAGTTTCACGTGATGTCGTTTGGATTGACCAATGCACATGTAGCATTCATAAATTGGTGAATCACGTGTGTAGGATGTGAATTGATAAATTCATGCTTGTGATCACTAAGGATCATTTGTTTGTTTATAAGAATAATAATGAGTTAATAATTAGTTATAAATTGCCCTGAATTGGCTAAACAATGAAAACCTATACCTTAAATATTTAACATGTGATTAAGGACTTAATCCTTTATATGATTTAACCGTGTGATTAATAGATAATGGAAGCTATATTGACTTTACAAAGATTAGAACCATTAACGCTTAGGGATTTAAAACTTAATCCTTTACATAAAATGACCATTGGATTAATAATGGTAAGATGTATGCATATAGACTCTTCAAAAATTAAGAGCCCTTTTAAGACTTTGGATTTTATCAAAAAGAAATGCAAATATGTTTTGACGAATATTTTAACAGAGGATTTATAAGGGACTATTCCCTTATACACAAACCATTTAACTAAACTTCTGTTTAGGGGTAAATGTTTGTGTATACCTTAAGACAATCTAAGAAGGATTGAGGAAACCATTTAAACCTTAACTTGGAATTTGAAACGAAAATTTTTACTTTTCAACTAAGAAAACTTTGACCAAAGTATAAACAAAGATTTTTCGAACATTTACGAAATCTTATTAATATTTTCGATAAATCAACAAAAATCGTGTTAATTAAATTCAAATTTATTTTGAACATTTTATATAATTGGTCGAACTAAGAAATTTAAATTTTTTACGTTTACGTTTCATAAAAATTAACTAATAATTATTTAATTAATTATAATAATTATCGACGCTTTAGACGACGGATTGAGAGAAACGGATAAAAATGATAGTAAAAGACGAAACTGAAACATAGAAGAAAGAATTTTGAATAAATATGATTGTGATATTTATTTCATCAGGAAGGTGAACGAAATTACTGACGCATAATATAGAAAGAATATCTGAGTGAATTGTGGACATGATAATTATATCATCATGAGAAGTGAATATAGATACCGACGCATTATGTAAAAAGAATAAAGAACCAATTAGGATGTGTTCCTTAATAATGAAGGTACAAAATAATTTGCCGAACAATATAAAAATAAACAATGATTGTAAAAAGAGATAATATAGATAATAAAAAGGGGTTCACGGCTAATGTGAACCATTAAAATTAAGAAGCCAATAGCGTTAAACGTTTTAAAGGCCACTTGTGGTTACCTGAATATAGAGGATTGTGAGATATAGTTATGTTGGAATTTGTAAGTATAAGTATTCTATTTATGTCATTTATGACTAAAAGCATCTTTGTCTGAAGAGTTGTACTGATGGCAAATTATGAAGGCAGGCATCGCCTCATACATTAGTAAACGTCTAGCTATTGCAAAGGTCATCATCTGAATTTGATTCGATTTGGATCATCGTTGACAGACCGACCAAATCTGCTAATATCATTCTTGATAATGATAAATGCAAAAGAGTTGTGTAAACATGGTGTGCCTGTATCGATCATCTATATCAAGATCCTCGCTTCGCATTGAATTTCTAGAGATTTGCTCAGAAATCATTGAGAACGAACCTTGATGAGAGTACTATGTACCACCCCAAATCGAAGGGACGAGGTAAAGTAACGATACAAAGTAATATAAGTGCTGTTTTATGTTTGAATGATTGACCTTTGGTAATAGACCATATAATCGTTTTCCTTTGGAGAGATTATCATTGATAATTATCGTATTAGGATCGAGATCTAATCTTGTTAGGATCTAAATCTTAGAGCATCTGTAAGCAAGAGTTGAGACGGAGACATCCGACATACACCCATTGTAAGTTGGACATGTCTTTTAGGTTTAAGGTTTCCTATGATGGCGAACCTAACCTTACAAAATACCCGACCCGCGAGATCTGAAATGATTGTTGAAATTAGGATTTGATTATTGACTGCCGATAGCGGGCAGAAGGTTATGTGAATGTGAAATGTAGATCTTGAAGTGCCAAATGGGTAGCAAAGTTATGCCACAATTATTAAACTTAGAAAAATGAATTCATGATCTGACAAATCATGGGATACAAGTCCCCGTTGTATGGGACCATTGAGATGATGTAAAAGTTGGGATTGAAAGGCATATAAGCTGGATCTACCCTAGGACTTCAAGAGCTGCGTGACTTATGTTTCGTATATCTAACTTGATGGAATATCTATCAAGTGAGAATCTGATTATTCTTAGTAGAGCTTAGATCGGCAAAAAGTTGCATTCATCAGAAACCCGTGAACATCATGGATAGAGAAAGTAAGTAATCATTTAGCCTGATCTTATTCCCGTAGTTAGTTTGATAGAACTCGCGTATTGTAATGAATTGCACTTGTGAGAAAAGACCGAATGTGGAGGAAATACCCACATGGCTTTAACTCTATACGAAGCGAGTAGTAAGGTAAGATGATATTTGAGGACAAAGATCCTATTTTGGGGTAAATGCTGTGACAATCCGTCAATTTATGATTGAGATTTTATTCTCGAATATTATTTAAAAACATTATTTTAATGTTACAATATGAACTCACTTATCTTTGGGAAGAAATTTGGATTTACGTCTTGAAGTAGCGTCGACTACGTCTAAACCGGAGGATTCTACGTTACGTGCTTACGTTTACATACACCGTCTTTGGTGACAGTCCGACAATTCAGAAAATAAATTTATCCGTGAATATTATTTTGGAGTTTTAAATTTGAGTTGATTCATAAACTCACAAATTTACGAGAAGAGATTAGGACTTACGATTTTATTTTAACGTCCTTTACGACTAAACCGGAAACCCTAGGATTACGTATTTACGTTTTCGAACTCCGTTTTGGATGAGACAATTTTTATTGGATTCGTTTTATGACGTTGATTCATAATTTATAAAAACGTTTTTCGTAAAACGACCCGAGGGCACGCAAATCGAGGAAACTAGAATCGAGAAATAACCGTAAACTAGTGATATGGGACAAAACACTTTGTCCCACCCCACTAGCTTAATGGGACGGCTACACTTGACACCACAACACTAATGTGGCATCAAGTTAAGCAACTTACACCAAGTGTAAGCCTAAGCTTACATTTCAAGCTAACTTTACCACTAAACCACAAAACAAGCAACTTGTTTTCACTTACACCATTTCTCACATGCATTCAACACCAAAATCCTCTCAACTCCATCCCTTGTGCTGTTCACTATCAACCAACAAACACCCCATTTGATCTTTTCTAGCCATAAACCACATGTTTACTAGTTCTATTAAGGTGTTCTCTTGAAGCCTTGATCATTTGGTGGCCATATCAACAACTTTGGAGGTGATTTGCTTGTGTCCTAGGGCTGATTTTCCAACCCATGTTCTTGATATTTGATGGTCTTGGAGGTACTTGTTGTGTTCATCAAGTTCTTGTCTTCCTAAAACAAGAAATCCACTTGGATTGGTAAAGAAGATCATCCTCTCCATTTTTCTCTTGTTATTTTATAAAGAAAAAATGTATTTTCTTTCATTTTGTATATGTATATGATGTATATATGATGATAAAAATGTTGTGTGGGGATCAAGTGTTGATAAATATGCTTAAAAATGATGATAACTATAAGAAATGAAGCTAAAATCTTGATTATTTAGTTGGCTGTATAAAAACAGTAGATAACTAAAAGATGAACTGATAAAATTGCATGGTTTGATCCATTTACAGTAAGTAGAAGATTTTATACACATGTGAGAGTTGGCCATGCAATGGAATCAAAATAATGAGTGAGATATGATCAAAACAACTTAGGTGGTATAATCTGAATAAGCAGTTTTGTAGCGACTGTTAAGGCAAGTTAAACTCAAAATGGGCAGTCGCTATAACTAAGTTAAATGTAGCACATATTATGAAGATCATGCCATCCAAAAATGAGCTTCTAATTCATCATAGAACTCTAGATATGTTAAAAATGGTGAACATGAAGTTAAAAATCAGATTTTTGGAAATAATGTTTATTATTATTATATAAGCACTCACATTATAATGTATAAAATGTAAAAATATAAACCCACTAACTTATAAAACTTATTTATATAAATGTATAAAAGGTTAATTAAATGGGTAAATTATATAAATGGTGGTAAAATAATATTTATAAGTAATAAAAACTATAAACTTGATTTTTACGACTTTTTCGGCTAGCGCCGTAAAATTAACGTTTTTCGCCAAATAAAACTTAGACGACCAAACCCGTCTAATGTAAAGTTTATAAAAGTCATATACTGATGTATAAGTAACTAATACAAGTAAAAACCGATAAAACCCGAACTATAAGAATTACGAACATTTACGAGCTAACTAAACATATTGGACTAATAATTGGACTTAATAAGATAAAAACTTGTAAAAAGAACTTATTGGGCTTAACCCATTTGGGCCCAACATGGAAAGTATACATACTGATAAAATAAGTATAACAAGGATTAAAACAAGCTAATGAACTTATAATAAGCTTATAGGACTTATGATGAGATGGCATTTATACATGATCTCATCGTTCTTTTCGGGCTTTAAAAGCACTAAAATGTCATAAAATACCATATATATGCTTGTGTTTGTTTACTTGTGTATTTTAGGTATGGATATCGTGAAAAAGACAAAAGATCACAAGAATCAAGGAAAAACGAACACGAAAAACGAAGCCGTACAAAGAACCGGGCCCTAATCATGGAATTTTCATCAAAAACCCTTGAAGACTTGAAGACAAAACAAGATTGATCCTCATTCAATGAAGAAATGACACTTAAAACCCTTGTATATTAATAATTACAAGTTTGGTCCCTTAAGTTTGTCAAAATTGCAAAAAGGTCCTTCAACTTTGAAGAAATGGCAAGAATAGTCCCTCAACAAATTCAAATTGCCAATTATGGTCCCTCATGAAGTTTAAGAGACATTGAAGACCTTTGAAGATCAACATTGTCCAAGATTAGTCCTTGAAAAATCACCAAATGACAAAAATTGCCTTTGAAACATCTTTATGGAAAGTTGGTGCCAAAATTGTCAAAGTGGGAAAGTTAATAACAAAGGAAAGGAGATTTTAGGCTGAAAATCCTTAAAGGCCAAAAAAACCAAAAACCAAGGACCAAAGTTGCCAAAGCTGGAACTTTCAAATAAAAATGCGCCTAACACCATCTCCACCCCCAAATTCGGATCAAAGGAAGCACTATTCACCTTCTTACCACCCCAGATTTTACCCTCACTTTTACTTGGGTAAAACTCAATTAAACCTTCACACACTTAATTCACACACTCACAAACCTTTCCCACTCCTAAAAACCTGCATCCCACTCATGTGCACCAAAACCCCAATTCCCCAATCCACCAATCACATCATTCCTTAGCCCCCAAGCTCATGACGTGGCTTAAATCAATGGCCAAGATTATTTGCTTCCTCCCAAAGCAAAATAAACGTCCAAGATCAAATGAGAGGACAAAATGCACTCAAGGGCACATTTGGGATTTTCTATGTATTAGGGTTTTATGTTTTTAGCCTTCTAGTATCTTCTTAGGACTCTATAAAAGGAGCTCACAACTTGTGTGAAGCCTTTGTTCCAGTTTCTAGTCTCTCACATGTAATTCCTTTTTAAAGAAATAAAAAGTTTGGTTTTTGAAATATTCAAGTGTAATTCCTTTTTTATTGTTTTTAAAAGTTTGTGTGTTGTGAGGAGATTGATTCTGAGTTCCACTTTTATTTGGTTAAGCAACTTTGATTTTCAAAGTTGTTTAAGGTTTTGAGATTTTGAGAGATTTTGGTAAAATCTTCTCAAAAGGTATTTTGGTGTTCTTGGTTCATGTTTGTTGGTGATTTAAGTGTTATAGAAACATTTTAAGAAGATTAAAAAGGTTTTGAAAGTATTTTGGAAAGAAGAAAAAGGAAACATAAAAAAATATATATTGTTATATTATTTTGTTGTTTTCTTGTTTTGTGTTCAAATAGGTTGAAGGCTTGTTGATTTAGTTCAGCTCCAACCCGGGTTGGATTGGAGGAGGATTTTCATCCTCTAGGTTCTTGGATGTAAGAACCTAAGGTATCTTCCTTTTACCTTGAAAAGTTCATTAAAGTGCTAGTT
Source organism: Glebionis coronaria (assembly GCA_025667525.1). Lineage (NCBI taxonomy): Eukaryota > Viridiplantae > Streptophyta > Magnoliopsida > Asterales > Asteraceae > Glebionis > Glebionis coronaria. Next base: position 139,300,399 of record CM046880.1, read on the forward strand.
TATATGATCTCATGTGATTTTGTTACTAAGTGTGTTATAGATAGTGGATTTGTGTTCTCAAGTGTTGTTATGCATGTTTTGAGATATTGGAACAAGTTTGCATAGGGTTTGTAAGGTTTTTCTTTGTTAAAATTGGTTTTCAAAAAGTTAAAAGGGTGTTTGGCAACAGGTTTAAGCAGGTTATAATCATTGATTTGTGTTGCTAAAAGATGTTAGGTTATTAGATTAAGGTTAAGTTAGATGTTAGTAAGATGGTAATATAGTTTGGCACACGTTTTGAGCAATTTTGTTGAGTTTAAATAGGATAAAGGGTGTTAAAAATCTGCATAGGGGTGAAATTTGCTTGGTTTTTCATGATTTTGATGCTTAATCTTTGAGTGCTTGGTGTTTAATTTGTGTGTTATTGACTCCTTGTGCTTCATTGAGCACAAGGGTGCCCCAATTGATCCAAAATATCTCCAAACAAAGCTCATTACCAAGTCCTCTTGGCTAAAAAGTGTGCACTCACACTCTTGTGATCATCAGTTCATCAGCAAACAAACCAGTTCCGTCATACAAGTTGCGGCGCAACTCCTAGTAGCTGCGGCGCAACTGAAGTAGCTGCAGACCGTGGTGATCTCGCAACACTTGTTGCGGCGCAAGACCCCACTAGTTGCGGCGCAACTAGTGACTTTTATTTTTTTTGGAGTGTTTTAATATTATTTTATTAATTAATTTTCAAAATTTTATTTTTCTTTCTTTTTCATTTTTCCTAGGTTCTTTGTCATTAATTGGGACTATTTCTATTTTTAGATTATTTTTATAACTTTTAGATTTATTTTTATAATTATTTTAAGTTTAATTAGTTTTTAATTACTTTTAATCATTTTTAGAGTTTTAAAAATAGTTTTAATAAGTTTTAATTTTTAGTAAATTACTTTTTAGTCTTATAATAATATAAGTTAAGTAATTGTTCAATAAAATCATATTTTAGACTTTTGAATTAGTTAAATTTAATTTTAGGGCTTTAATTAGCATTTAAAATTAATTATTTAATTAATAAAAGGTTTTAAAATATCTTTATTGGATTTTTGTCTTTATTTATATTATTTTAGACTTGTTTTAGTCTTTTTAATCTTTTTCTTGATTTTGTTTTTGGTTTTAATAATTTTTAATTTTAGTGATTTTTCTACGGTTTTACGTTTTCGTTTTTCACGTCATAGTATAATTTCCAAGAAACCGTCATTCCATCTTCTCAATATTAATCTCAAAGAAATACAAATTAATTCACAACACCATACCTCCTTGGGAAACGAATCTTTCATCTCTTTTATTTGATTGGGTCATTAATACTCCGTTTTCCTAAACGAGTATTTAACGCTTACCGCTACTTTACGTTTCTTCTCTTTGTTTTTCCTAAGGCAAAGAAAGGGGTGTAATTTACTACAATCATATTTTTGGCGCCGCTGCCGGGGAGGTGTGTCGTGATTTAATTTGGAAAATTTTGTTTTTAATATTATCCAAAATAGTATTTGTGTTAAGTGGAACTCCCTTAACACGTATTATCGGTTTTCTCGGTTTTTCTTTGTGAATATTATTAATATATTGTATTAAGTATCACAATAAAAATACAATATCTCCAAAAGTGTGAAAACACAACCTTGATTCGGGATTTCATCACTCGATCATTGTATTCGAATCTCAAACAAAAAGAAAAGGCAAAAATAGATAAATACTTTCGAGAAGCTCGATTTTGAAAAATACGAACTATAAGGTGGGTATAAGGCGGGTATTATAAAATATACCCTAAGGAAAAAGGCTCTTAAGTGCTTCGCGCCGCCTCGTTTCCCCGCTTGCTTGTGAGTATTTTGAGATTGAAGGCTAATCGAGGGTTTTGCCGCCCAAAGTATTAATACGTATACTATATTTGCTTGGTTTTCTTTGTGATTAAACCCTCGTGAACAATTTGGTTTTCACCAAAGTTCTAAAGTCATTCGAAGGCGTTCACTCCACGTGATCGTTTTCATTCCTTTGAGGCTTCTTTAATCAAGAGTTTGATTCGAGGAGAGATTTTGTAGATTGTTGTCTACGTAATACACCCAAAATCCAAAAAAATTAAATATCATCAAAAACACAAAAAATTGAAAATTCACAAAACAACCAAAAAGAATCTTCTTTGCTCACCTCCCATTCTTCGTGAAGTTTATGATCACTCGTAATCAAGCAAAACGAGCTCGTAAACGACTTCAAAAGCAAGCAAATCAAGGATCGTTGATTGTTGAAGAACCTCCAATTGTTGAACCTATTATAGAACAAGAAGTCGTCATGGCTAATCGTACTATGATGGAGTTGCTACAAGCACCCACCGAGGGTTTTGGAGAGGCCATTGTTATTCCCGCCATCCTTGCGGAGAATTTCGAAATTAAGACGGGTTTAATGTCGATGCTACAAGCAAACAAATTTCGAGGTCACGAGAAAGACAACCCGCATTACCACATTAGGAATTTCAACCGTCTCACGGCCACTAGCAAATTCAAAGATGTTCCGCATGACGCCATTAAGATGATGTTGTTTCCATATTCGTTGGATGGACCCGCAAAAATTTGGCTCGAGAAAGAACCGCCAAATTCGATTTTGACATGGGCCGATCTCGTTTCTAAGTTTGTGAACAAGTTTTTTCCACCATCGAAAACAACACACTTAAAAAATGAGATTTCACGATTTGTGCAACGTAACAATGAAAGTTTTTCAATGGCATGGGAACGATTTAAGGAGATGTTACATGAATGTCCTCATCATGATTTTTCGGAATTGCATCAAATAGATACTTTTTATAATGGGCTTAATGATCATGAACGAGATTATTTGAATGCCGCCGCGGGTGGTAATTTTTTGTGCAAGACGACAAATGAGGCTTTACAAATCATTGAAAATCGATCTAAGGTTTATAGCCCTCGTAACACACCGAGTGTTGCCAACATGGGTTCGTCATCGTCATCACAATCGTCTCGTAGCATTAACGCCTTACATGATGAAGCTAATGAGGAAAATCGGTTTTTTGATAGATTTGCTAATCTAATGTCCCATTGGAAGGCTCAAGAAGCTTCCAATTCCGCTTCGGTTAAAGCGGTTGCTAAGAGTTGTTTATCGTGTGGAGGAGCTCATGATTTATCCGAGTGCATTACCGCGGATGGTAACACTTCGAGTGCTTATGTAGCAACGGGAACTTACAACCAAAACGGCCAAGGTTCCCGCCAAAATCAAGCTCCACCAAACCAAAATGCTAACAATTATCGAAACAACAACCAAGGTAATTACCAAGGCAATACACGCAATTACAACAAAGGGAATTATCAAAGTGGGAATGGACAAATCTCTAATCAAAACCAAAACCGTGATTTTCAAAACACTACACAAGGTTTTCAAAATGCTCACACGAAAAATTTGCAAGGAGAATTTTTGGATTATGCTAAAGCAAATGATGCTAAATTTGATAATATGCAACGTGAGATGATTAGCTTAAGATCCGAGTTGAAAAACGAGCTTAAAAATGAACTTGCTAATGAACTTAAAACTCATGCAAATAAAATGGAAGGAAACGTCCAACGTCTTCAACAAAACCAACAAAAGATGGAATTAGGACAACATGAGATTAAGCAAGAGTTATTGAAAGCGGATGCTAGGCAATCAAAATTTGAGGACCGAATGGCTAAGATGTTTGAAGCAATCATGTATAAGCCCTCTTCTTCGGGTGGTCTTCCTAGTGATACCATTGCAAACCCGAAGGGAGAAATGAAGGTTATTACTACACGAAGTGGTAAAACTTTCAAGGAACCAATCTCTCGACCAAGTACTTCTACGGAGAAGGAAATCGAGAAAGAACCCGAGGTGATGGTCGAAAAGGAGCACATTACAATCCCACGAAGTACCGCTCATACCACACCTACGGTTATACCAATACCAAGTATGGAACCCGAGATTCCAAGGCCGTTGCCTAATGACCAACCCACACCACCTTTACCCTACCCTTCGAGACGAAACAAAGAGAAAGCACAAGAAAGGAACAATTATCAATTTGAGCTATTTATGAAAATGTTCCGTGATTTGCATTTTAACATAAGTTTTGCCGATGCTTTAATTATGATGCCTCGATTCGCCGCAAACTTCAAAAGTATGCTAAACAACAAAGAGAAGTTACAACAATCGTCTAGTTGTTCGTCGGTTTTTCTAAGCCGCATACCACAAAAAGTCGGTGATCCCGGTAAATTTTTGATTCCGTGTGCTATACAAGATATGGAGGAATGCTACGCCTTGGCCGATCTTGGCGCTAGTATTAATTTAATGCCTCTCGAGATTTTCAAATCGCTTTCGCTTCCGGCTCTTACTCCTTCGAACATGTCCATCGAGATGGCCGATCATTCTACGATCATGGCATGTGGAGTAGCCGAGGACGTTTTCGTTAAAGTCGGAAAGTTTTACTATCCCGTTGACTTTATCGTTGTAGATATTCCCATCGATCGGAAAGTTCCTCTCATTTTGGGTCGTTCATTTTTGGATACATCAAGAGCACTTATCGATGTTCATGCTCGAAAAATCACCCTTCGTTTCAATGAAGAAGAACTTGTCATCAATGCAACACAAAACTCCAATCTTTCTCATGTATATTCTATTGCAACTTTAAACCATGGTGACTCGACCAATGTCATTTGCAAAGAATTTTCACCAAGAGTTTTAGGGAATGTCTCCAAAAACAATTTACCATTTCCTCCGCCGGTGGAGGTTATGAGTGTAAAGCCTACAAAGAAGAAACCATCAATACTTGAATCGAAAAATCCTTCACATTCGTTCTTGAAAAGTGTTGATAAGTTGCCGGTTTCTACGGAAGATCTTTCGGATGATGAATATATGGACCCCGATGGGGAGGTTTTCTTCGTCGATAAACGTTTTGAGAACTTGCCACCACCAAAACAAAAACGGTTTCAAAATGTGAGAATTTTTAGTGTAACTAACATCGTCTTAGAAACACCGAATATTTTCGACATAATCAAAAAGGGTTTTCATAAGGAGAGTTCAAAAGATAAAAAAGGAAAAGATCTTAAATGTGATTTAATTGATTTTTCTACAAATCTAACTCCGTCATCACCACGTGATTTGAGTACTACAAACTCGTCTAATCCTTTCGACGATGTTTTGTGTGGTTCTAGTATGGGGGAAGCCCCTTATGTTCCCTCATCCTTGTCCACCGAGGACGAGATTTTCGATCCCGGAATTTCATGTAAAGGGAAATCTCGGTCTTCCACCGATGCAATAAATGGAAACTATATCTATTTGCTTGGTGCGAGTCTACCTCGAGTAGCTCGAACGTTTGTCTTACCAATGGTCCCACCCTTCTACTTCTCTTCTATTTTCTTCAAACTCTTTGAGTTTATGGCACATGTTCAAGTGGTGTTAAATTGTTTTTTCCATGAAAACGAGAACGCCATTTTTGACCCCGGTATTTTGCATCACTTAAGGACTTAGTCCTTTATACCGGTTGCTTTTTGGGCCTTGTTTATCATGTAAGCCCCGCCAAAAATTGACCACACCATGATATCCCTAAATGTTCACATTTTGAGGGGATCGAGTCGAGCTCATGACTCGGTAATCAAAAACGAGGTGCCTCGTGGGGGAGATCCCATGCTTATCTTTATGCTTTATGTTCACTAATAAGGGGACTTGTACCCTTCCAACTCGTTGTCTCGTGGTTGTTTGTGATTGTGTTATCTATATCATCATCATCGTCTACGATTGAAGACTCTCGTGTTCGTTTACGTGAGCCTCCTTCGTTCGTTTGAAGAAGTTTTTCACGATTCCATGACATATCCTTTATTGTTCTAACAATTATCTTTTAGCATAATTAATAAACGGCTTTAGATATATTGTTGATCACCCTTTCCATGCTAGATCCTAAGCATTCGATTCTTCGTCTCTAGTATGGGGGTGCTCCACCTTTAGACTCGAAACATTGAGGACAATGTTTACTTTTAGTATGGGGGGGTGAATAGGTACTTACTTTGCTACGCCCTCACGTGTTCCATCTTTCAATGTTTTGTTTTATTAATAAGGCTAAAAATAGCCAAATTTTAAAATTTTTCTTTGTTCTCATAAGTGTTTTTAAGACACGAATGTATATTTTCCGATGGGTAGAATAAGAGTTAATTTTTGACTTGATGGGCATTTGGAGCCATTTACATTCCTTAACCCGCTCAATTCAAGTTTTGCTAGACTTTTATATAGGGAGCTTTAAAACGCGAAAGTCTTAATTCATTCGGGTTAAGAACAAGAACTTTTCGCAAGTTCCTATAATTGATTCTAGAAAGTCACTTATCAAGGGAACTTTAAAACGCATTCTCTAAACTTGAAAAAGTCCAAGAAAGTGCAAGATCCTATAGGAGGCTTGAAAACCCAAAACTTTGATTTGATATAGTCTTAATGAAAGCTAATCCAAATTTGGCTTAATTTTGACTTGCATGGCTAAGTATTCACGAGTCTCTTTAATTAGAGGTCTTTATATAGTGAAGAACGAGAAATGATAGAGTTAGACAAGTGATCATGCTAAACGTAGAACATGAAAGTGTTCTTTCAAAAACTCATATGTTTTTAATTGTGGCTTTTTCTTCCCATAAGATCAATGCATTAGGAATAAAACATAATTGCAATAAGTAAGGTCGTACGGTTTGAAAGGTTACTTAGCCTCTAGCGCAAGATCGTTTAAAAGTTGCTCGGGGTTGAATAGAGTTCATAGCCAAGGCATAACTTATTGAAACGGGACGCGAAGATTGGCGATCATCCAAAAAGGCCCTAACAAGGCATGAGGAGCTCTATTTTTGCTAAAGATCCAAAGATGATGTGAAGTATCATTATTCCAAAATCAATATGAAGGATCGAGACACACGACGAGAAGCTATTACTCCCCTAAAGAATGGAGAAAGTCTATCCAAAAAGACCCTAACAAGGTATGAGGATAAATATATCCAAGTCCGAAAAGGAGGCGGATCGTTGTATATCAAAATCCAAAGTAAAGATTGAAGAAAAATGATGAAGTCGTGGTCCTATATGAAGAATCTCTCAAAAAAACGTCAAGTGAAGAAATTCCAAATATATGAAGAGAAGACCATAATTTCGAGAACGTCTTCCCAAGATTTGAAGTATGAAGTACATGCCAAATATCGGTCCGAGAAAGGTCTCAAATCGTGAAACGAGTTATGCCAAGATATGAACTTAAGGAGATACACGAGAAGCCGTTTTAAAAGATTTTGTCCTTCGGCTAACTATTGATCAAATCGTGCTACTTTGCTTTCGGACTAATAACTACTCAAATAAGTCAATATGAATCACTTGTGATCCATGACAAATAGATAAAAAATGCTAGTAACCCATTTCCTTTTATAATAACTAGGATTGCGGGGAGAAAAAGTATTACACAATTTGGACGTATGAGTAGTGTTAGCATTGTGACTTGTACCAACAATGATCTTGTTTTTGCACTTAGCATGGAATGTATGACAATCAAGAATGACGAAATTTACTCTAAGGGACATTAACTTGTTTCTATTCTTAGACCCTAAAAGTCACATTTTGGTGATGAAAATCATACATTATGTCTTTTCACAATCTCGTAGTATGTTGCAAGTCTTTTACTCTTCAATAAAGGTTAATAAAATTGAACTTTGGTGATGCTTAGATACTTTATTCTAGCATTGCGTGAGGGCACGGCAATGGCTTAGTATGGGGGAGTGATGAGATGGCATTTATACATGATCTCATCGTTCTTTTCGGGCTTTAAAAGCACTAAAATGTCATAAAATACCATATATATGCTTGTGTTTGTTTACTTGTGTATTTTAGGTATGGATATCGTGAAAAAGACAAAAGATCACAAGAATCAAGGAAAAACGAACACGAAAAACGAAGCCGTACAAAGAACCGGGCCCTAATCATGGAATTTTCATCAAAAACCCTTGAAGACTTGAAGACAAAACAAGATTGATCCTCATTCAATGAAGAAATGACACTTAAAACCCTTGTATATTAATAATTACAAGTTTGGTCCCTTAAGTTTGTCAAAATTGCAAAAAGGTCCTTCAACTTTGAAGAAATGGCAAGAATAGTCCCTCAACAAATTCAAATTGCCAATTATGGTCCCTCATGAAGTTTAAGAGACATTGAAGACCTTTGAAGATCAACATTGTCCAAGATTAGTCCTTGAAAAATCACCAAATGACAAAAATTGCCTTTGAAACATCTTTATGGAAAGTTGGTGCCAAAATTGTCAAAGTGGGAAAGTTAATAACAAAGGAAAGGAGATTTTAGGCTGAAAATCCTTAAAGGCCAAAAAAACCAAAAACCAAGGACCAAAGTTGCCAAAGCTGGAACTTTCAAATAAAAATGCGCCTAACACCATCTCCACCCCCAAATTCGGATCAAAGGAAGCACTATTCACCTTCTTACCACCCCAGATTTTACCCTCACTTTTACTTGGGTAAAACTCAATTAAACCTTCACACACTTAATTCACACACTCACAAACCTTTCCCACTCCTAAAAACCTGCATCCCACTCATGTGCACCAAAACCCCAATTCCCCAATCCACCAATCACATCATTCCTTAGCCCCCAAGCTCATGACGTGGCTTAAATCAATGGCCAAGATTATTTGCTTCCTCCCAAAGCAAAATAAACGTCCAAGATCAAATGAGAGGACAAAATGCACTCAAGGGCACATTTGGGATTTTCTATGTATTAGGGTTTTATGTTTTTAGCCTTCTAGTATCTTCTTAGGACTCTATAAAAGGAGCTCACAACTTGTGTGAAGCCTTTGTTCCAGTTTCTAGTCTCTCACATGTAATTCCTTTTTAAAGAAATAAAAAGTTTGGTTTTTGAAATATTCAAGTGTAATTCCTTTTTTATTGTTTTTAAAAGTTTGTGTGTTGTGAGGAGATTGATTCTGAGTTCCACTTTTATTTGGTTAAGCAACTTTGATTTTCAAAGTTGTTTAAGGTTTTGAGATTTTGAGAGATTTTGGTAAAATCTTCTCAAAAGGTATTTTGGTGTTCTTGGTTCATGTTTGTTGGTGATTTAAGTGTTATAGAAACATTTTAAGAAGATTAAAAAGGTTTTGAAAGTATTTTGGAAAGAAGAAAAAGGAAACATAAAAAAATATATATTGTTATATTATTTTGTTGTTTTCTTGTTTTGTGTTCAAATAGGTTGAAGGCTTGTTGATTTAGTTCAGCTCCAACCCGGGTTGGATTGGAGGAGGATTTTCATCCTCTAGGTTCTTGGATGTAAGAACCTAAGGTATCTTCCTTTTACCTTGAAAAGTTCATTAAAGTGCTAGTTTATATGATCTCATGTGATTTTGTTACTAAGTGTGTTATAGATAGTGGATTTGTGTTCTCAAGTGTTGTTATGCATGTTTTGAGATATTGGAACAAGTTTGCATAGGGTTTGTAAGGTTTTTCTTTGTTAAAATTGGTTTTCAAAAAGTTAAAAGGGTGTTTGGCAACAGGTTTAAGCAGGTTATAATCATTGATTTGTGTTGCTAAAAGATGTTAGGTTATTAGATTAAGGTTAAGTTAGATGTTAGTAAGATGGTAATATAGTTTGGCACACGTTTTGAGCAATTTTGTTGAGTTTAAATAGGATAAAGGGTGTTAAAAATCTGCATAGGGGTGAAATTTGCTTGGTTTTTCATGATTTTGATGCTTAATCTTTGAGTGCTTGGTGTTTAATTTGTGTGTTATTGACTCCTTGTGCTTCATTGAGCACAAGGGTGCCCCAATTGATCCAAAATATCTCCAAACAAAGCTCATTACCAAGTCCTCTTGGCTAAAAAGTGTGCACTCACACTCTTGTGATCATCAGTTCATCAGCAAACAAACCAGTTCCGTCATACAAGTTGCGGCGCAACTCCTAGTAGCTGCGGCGCAACTGAAGTAGCTGCAGACCGTGGTGATCTCGCAACACTTGTTGCGGCGCAAGACCCCACTAGTTGCGGCGCAACTAGTGACTTTTATTTTTTTTGGAGTGTTTTAATATTATTTTATTAATTAATTTTCAAAATTTTATTTTTCTTTCTTTTTCATTTTTCCTAGGTTCTTTGTCATTAATTGGGACTATTTCTATTTTTAGATTATTTTTATAACTTTTAGATTTATTTTTATAATTATTTTAAGTTTAATTAGTTTTTAATTACTTTTAATCATTTTTAGAGTTTTAAAAATAGTTTTAATAAGTTTTAATTTTTAGTAAATTACTTTTTAGTCTTATAATAATATAAGTTAAGTAATTGTTCAATAAAATCATATTTTAGACTTTTGAATTAGTTAAATTTAATTTTAGGGCTTTAATTAGCATTTAAAATTAATTATTTAATTAATAAAAGGTTTTAAAATATCTTTATTGGATTTTTGTCTTTATTTATATTATTTTAGACTTGTTTTAGTCTTTTTAATCTTTTTCTTGATTTTGTTTTTGGTTTTAATAATTTTTAATTTTAGTGATTTTTCTACGGTTTTACGTTTTCGTTTTTCACGTCATAGTATAATTTCCAAGAAACCGTCATTCCATCTTCTCAATATTAATCTCAAAGAAATACAAATTAATTCACAACACCATACCTCCTTGGGAAACGAATCTTTCATCTCTTTTATTTGATTGGGTCATTAATACTCCGTTTTCCTAAACGAGTATTTAACGCTTACCGCTACTTTACGTTTCTTCTCTTTGTTTTTCCTAAGGCAAAGAAAGGGGTGTAATTTACTACAATCAACTTAAAACGTGTAAATAAGTAAAACTAGTAAACTAGTATAAAAGTTATCGACATATAACACAAAAATGAGCAAACGAGAATATGTAAACCCACTTGATCATCATATATATATAATCATAATATGTATACATAATTGTTATTTTTATAAAGTCATTGGACATGAGTCTAAGACGAGTATTATTTGTTTAGGTTTCCGTGATTGAAGCACGTACCGTACGTCCGAATTGCCGACAACCCGCCTTCCCACATCAACGTGAGTTCATAGCCTCGCACTCTTTTAAATGTTTTTACGAAATGTTTTATAAACCCGCGAGGGAGATAACATGTTAGTTTTTATAAAATAGGACACCATTTGTCCCGATTGTTTGTTTATTGATTTTGGACCCGAATGATTAAATGACCCGATTGTATGACCCAATAAATGATTAAAGGACCCGATAGATGAAATTAAATGGATTATTAAAGTTAGGTTATGTCACTAAAAGTCCCATTAGCATGAATTGTGAACTACCGGGATTTGGTAGACGCTTATGCATTTAATAGTACTATTTGGGGACGATCACCCCAGTTCGCGCCTTGACGGTTGATCTCCGTCGTGCCACATTGATTGGTAAGCGAATTTATGTATGAGAAGATTTACATAGCGTGACCTTTGTGACGACACGCTACTTTAGATGGGCAAAATTGGTATCGGGTTAGCTACCCGTTGTGGGTTTAGTAAGGTAACAATGTCATGCGGCTTATAATAATCCAAAATTTACAAAATACTAATAGACGCTCCGAATTACGAAGTATTGCCTGACTAGCAATACAGGGTCATACTATTGATATTATGTTTGCGTTTTGGTTTTCATAACCATATTCATATAACGGTTTTTATTTGATTTTATACAACGTCATAAGACGTATTGTATGATGTTTTTACGACATTGACTCGTATAATGATTTTTAAGGCAATGCCTATATCATGATTTTCGATAAGGATTTGTATAAAATGACTTTGGCTATTTTATGGCCTATTAAAATGATTTGTACAAAATGATTTTCAGTAATAATTTATACTGATATTATATTGATGGATTTTATTAAACTCTATGAATTCACTCGGCGTTATCGCTGACCTTTTCTTTTAACATGTTTTATCTCAGGTACTTGAAGGTAATTCTCGGGAAGACAACAAGAATTCATGGCCCGCACCTAAACAATATTTTCCATTCAAATACTTTGTAAAACTTTGTATGAAATATAATGACTTGGGACCGATGTAACTTTGATATTTATGAATGGAAATACTTTATTATTAAAACGACGCGACTTTTAAGCGTTGTCTATGATGTGAGTAATGTGCTATCCCGTAACACCAACTAGTCTTCCGCTGTACTGAGTTGTATAAATTTGGGGGTGTTACATTTTGAATTCCTCAGCCTGTTTCTCTATTTCTTCAGGGGTTAAAGGAATCTCATTGGAAGGTGTAAAGGTTGAAAATTGGGAAAGGTCTGTGGTGGATCCTCCTGTCTCTAGCATCGCAGCTATCTTCTTGAGTTTGGTGTCTGTGTCAACCAAAACTATCTCCTTTCCTTTCTTCGAGACAGAGGACTCCACACTTATATTTTTCAAAACATCAGCTCTTCTGATAAATGTTGTCTGAGCCTGAGTTTGTATTGCTTTGGGAAGGGAGCTAACAGTGAACTCTAGCTTCTTGGCAGCTGGTTCATCATCATCCCCAGGCTCGCTGGTGTTAACCAAAGCCAGGGACTTTGATGAGTCATCTCCATCTTGATTCTGTTGCTCCCCCTGAGTGTCATCCTTATCATCAGGTATGTTGATAGGTGTGATGACTTGGAGAGGAACAGGTGTAATGGTGTTGTCAGCTGATGATGAGCCTTGTTTAGCAGATGCAAGGTTGAGTGTTGTTTCTTTCTCCCCCTCACGTTCATCCTGGCTACGTAGACGTTTGGATGAACGTGTCTGAAAATGCCTTGCAATCTGTTCAACAGAGGCAGCCATAGCACGTTGCCTTTTCCTTGAAGCCCTGGCAATCTTCAGCAGAAGGTTGCCATTTGCATTAGTGTTGGCCTGAACTCGACTGACAATGAAGTTTGCATGACGGTATTGCCTGTTGCGAACAGCTTCAAACTATCTGTGCATAGTTAGCTCATGCTCATGAAGTAAGGCAGGGACCTCTGAGTCAATGACATCCTTCATTCTTTTGGAAAGATGACTAAGTCCCTGTGCTACACCTTTCCTTGCACCATCCTTAATTGGTTCAGTAACCGCCTCAGCCATAGCCTATTGTATGATTCCAGGGAATGTAACAGTGAAGTTGTGCATTTCAGACTTGATCACATCCAGCTTCCTTGATAATCGTTCTATGTTAGATTGGTGATGAACAGGCTGAAGATTTTTGATGTTGAGGATTTGTTGAGCATAATCATCCCCCTTGGTAAAAGATCAAAGTTAGTTTGGGCAGGATGATCAAACATGAGAAACTCCACTGTTGGATCATAGGCTGGGCGTTGGAAGACTGTTGTTGAGGTAGTAGAGTTTGGAGTAACAACAGCGTCCTTGGGAGGAGGAGTATTATTTCCAGCTGGTGTGGACACATCTATTTCTTTGGGAGGAGAGACAGACTGCTGATCCTCCTCATCTTCTTCATCCTCCTCCTCAAACATCCCTTCAGGGATTTCATCTTCTGGCATTGACTCAAGGTCAGAGACATCATCCTCTAATGACAGCATTTCTTCATCAGTATTCAGCAAAGGCTCATCGTCATTAGGTTGGTCTTGAGTAATTGTATCAGCCTCTTTCTCCTGGTGTACCTGGGATTCAGTGACTGGCTGTACAATTTCAGCCTGTAAATTGTGATAATTAGTAACAAGGAAAAAGATAAGGGGAATGGTCACCATTTCGCTGTCCAAGAGAGGCTGAGGGTGATTACTCAGCCACTCTAAAGGATAAATCCTTGGGATTCTTTTAAGTGTGAAAAATATATGGTGGGTCCCTTGACCTTTCAAAATGCAAAGTGAGAAAATGACTGCTCAAGTGGGTCCCTTGACCTTTCAAAACTTATTTGTCTCCTCGTTATTCGAAAAATAAATGATTAAATATTTGAGAATGTTTTTTGCATTTACTTGGAAAGTAACTACCTAGTTTCATGTGAAAAACATTTAATATAGAATCAATCATTTAATGAACACATTTAATATCAAGCCACAGGCTTTGAGATATTGAGCATCCCTAGCTCAGCAACTAGCCTGTTGAACGAAGGTTCAGCCAAAGGCTTTGTGAAGATATCAGCTAGTTGCAGCTCTGTGGGAACAAAATGCAGCTCAATATCTCCCTTCATTATATGATCCCTGATAAAGTGATACCTGATATCAATGTGTTTGGTACGAGAGTGAAGAACAGGGTTGTTGGATATGGCAATGGCGCTGGTGTTGTCACAAAAGATTGGCACTTTGTCATATAGAATTTCATAGTCAGCCAATTGACTTTTCATCCAGAGCACCTGAGCACAACAGCTGGCTGCAGCGACATATTCTGCTTCAGCTGAAGACATAGCCACAAAGTTTTGCTTCTTAGCACTCCATCCAACCAATTTTCCTCCTAGGATTTGACAACTGCCTGAAGTGCTTTTCCTGTCAATACAGCATCCAGCATAATCTGAATCTGAATAGGCCTTGACATCAAAGCCTGATTCCTTTGGATACCAGAGACCTAGGGATGGTGTTCCTTTGAGATACCTGAAAATTTTCTTAACAGCCACTAGATGGGATTCTTTTGGGTTAGCTTGGTACCTTGCACAGAGACATGTGGAGAATTGGATATCAGGACGACTAGCTGTTAGATACATGAGTGACCCAATCATGCCTCTATATAAAGTCTCATTAACAGAGACCCCTGACTCATCAGGGCCCAAGTTGTTGGGTGGAAGCATGGGGCATTTCACTGATGCACAATCAGCTAAGTCATATTTTTTAAGTAAATCCTTAACATACTTTTCTTGAAAAATTGAAATTCCCTTAGGACATTGTTTAATTTGAAAACCCAAAAAGTAAGTTAATTCACCCATCATACTCATCTCATATTTCTTGGTCATTAATTTAGCAAAACGTTTACTAAGATTGACATTTGTTGACCCAAAGATGATATCATCCACATAAATCTGCACAATGATGAAATCGCTCTTTTCCTTGAAGGAAAGAGTGTTTTATCAATAGAACCCCTGACAAATTTAGTTTCTGTTAAGAAATTAGAAAGAGTTTCATACCATGCTCTTGGAGCTTGTTTCAGCCCATACATGGCTTTGTGTAGTCTGTACACATGGTTGGGAAACTCGCTGTTCTCAAATCCTTCAGGTTGTGCAACATATACTTCCTCAGCCAAATCACCATTGAGGAATGCACTCTTTACATCCATCTGATACACAGTCAAGTTCATATAGGCAGCATAAGCAAGGAAGATTCTGATGGCTTCAAGTCTTGCAACTGGAGCAAATGTTTCATCATAATCAATTCCATCAGTTTGAGAAAACCCCTGTGCCACCAGCCTGGCCTTGTTTCTGATGATGTTCCCAATTTCATCCATCTTATTTCTATAGATCCATCTAGTGCCTGTGATATTCTTTCCAGGTGGAGCTGGCACTAGTGTCCATACTTTGTTCCTTTTGAACTGATTGATTTCTTCTTGCATAGCAGCTACCCATCCTTCTTCTACCAGAGCCTCAGCTACTCTTTTAGGTTCAATTTGTGAGTTCAGCAAAAAGACATTCATTGGCTGAGGCAGACTTTGAGTCATGGATTCTTTGTCTAGTTTTGACCCCTACATTAGGTTCCCTAATAATATTGACAAGAAGAATGTGTTGATCTCTTGACCACTTATTTTGAGGAGCTGGGGACTCAAGGACAGGAACACTTGTGGGCACAGCAGTTACAATTTGAGTTTCATCCTGCTGACTAGGAGGGATTTCTTCAAAGACTACTTCAGTGTCAGAGTCTTCTTCAGCCATATCAAGAGGTACAACTTCATTATCAGCAGAAGATTCTTCCGGGATTTGAAGAATTGGTGATTCATCAATAGCATTAGAAGAAGAAGGACTACCAGAGGTTTGTGGTTCTTCTTCATCAAGTTCCTGAGAGGTAGGAATTTCTATGTTGTGAGTAGACAGAGGGTCAAAGGTAGGACCATAAGGAGTGAGAGTGTTGGAGTGATGATGGAGATGACTGGTAGGTCTTGGTTCAGAGAACTCATCACTTGGGAAAGATACATTTTCATTAAAATCAATTTCATCACCCTCTGTTCTTGTTCTCTGTAAGACTTCATCATCTTCATTGAATCTGACATGAAAGGTTTCTTCTACTTCTTGTCTTCTGATGTTGAATACTCTGAAGGCTTTGGCTGTTGGAGAGTATCCCAAGAGGAAACCATCATCAGCCTTTTCATCAAACTTTCCAAGTTTATCCCTGTAGTTGTAAATGAACACAGGGCATCCAAACACATGAAAATAGCTGACATCTGGAGATCTTTTTCTGAAAACTTCATCGGAAGTTTTACCATGTCTTTTGACAATGATTGATCTGTTTTGTGTGTAGCAGGCAGTGTGAACAGCTTCTCCCCTAAATTGCTTTGGTAAGGCTGCTCTATTCAACATAGTTCTGGCTGCTTCAATCAAGGTCATGTTTCTTCTTTTAGCCACACCATTTTGTCAGGAGTGCCAGCTGAAGAGAAGTTATGTGAAATCCCTTTTTCATCACAAAAAGATTCAAGTTGATGATTCTTTAATTCAGTACCATTATCACTTCTTAGAGCTTTGACTCTAACATCATTCATATTTTCAACCTGTCTGATGAAGGACATGATGGTATCAGCTGCATCACTTTTCCTTCTGAGGAAGAATACCCAAGTATATCTTGAAAATTCATCAACTATAACCAAGGTGTATTTGTTGAGATTAATGGTCTGAGGTTTGACAGGCCCAAACAAATCCATGTGAAGGAGATGTAAGCACTTGTCAATAGAGAATGATTGCCTAGTCTTGAATGAATACATGTGATGCTTTCCTTTGACACGGGGAGAACAATTCTTGTCTTTAGAAAACATCACTGATGGTAGACCAACAACCCAAGTTTTGAGTGGCTATCTTGTTGATGTTCTTGAAGTTGAGATGAGACAGTCTTTTATGCCACAACCAATTGACACTTTCAGAGGCTTTAGCAAGAAAACAATTTGAGCTGTCTTCAGAGCAAACAGCCATGTTGATGACATAAACATCTCTCCTTCTGGGTGCAATAAGCACAACATCATTGTTTTTGTTGAATATGGTTCCCTGAGTCTTAGTAAACAAAACCTTATAATCAGCATCACATAGTTGGCTGATGCTAATAAGATTGTGTTTAAGACCATTCACATATGCAACCCTGGTAAATGTAATCCCATTGCAATTCACTCAGCCATATCCTTCTGTGTCACCTGAAGAGTTATCTCCAAACACCACTTTAGGACCTGGCTCCTTTGAGTATCTGTGCAGGTATTGTTGAATCCCTGTCATGTGTCTAGAACAGCCACTGTCTAGATACCATACCGATTCCTTGAGATATTTCTGCACAGATACATAGAAATAGGTTAGTTCCTATGGTGAACCCACTTTCCAGTGGGTTCCCTGAATTGCTTATTAACAACTCTTGTGTTCCTGAAGAACTTTTGGCGTTGGGAGGGACAATTCACTGTTTCATGGGTATAACTTCCACAGATATCACACCCAGGGAAGTCACCACACTCGTCTGAGTGATGGTCTGTGAATCCACAGAATTTACAGGGAGGATAAGGTTTGTAGTTTCCCTGTTGTCTTTTGGAACCCTGTGGTCTATCTCTAGAGGGTGTCTGAGCTCTTTTAGCTGCCATGTGTCTGTCATGATCTAAAGTCATGTGGTGAGAGTTTTTACATACATTGCAATAAGGTTTGATTAACCTTTCCCCTTTGGGTTCACCTAGGACTGACTTAGGTTCATGAGAAGTAGAGCATTCAGTGGAAGGCTTAATGTGTTGTTTCAAGAGTTCTACTTTTTTCATTAGAGACAACAGGCGATCTTTAGTGGTAGGGTCAACCTTATTCACACCTTTAGTATCAACAGGCTTAAAAGCTACTTGTTTACCAGTTTGTTTAGCAGGCACATGAAAAACTTTAGCTGGAGGTTTCTCAATATCTGTTCTAAGTTCACCCATAGCAGCTCGAGAGGAACTGCTAGGTTCAACTCCAGAGAGTTTGGTCAGAGGTGGTAACTCAGCCATATCTTCACAGACAGGGTCATTAGTCAAAGTGGTATCTGACATATGAATTGTCTCTGTAGATTTGAAGACAATGTCTTTGGGTTTGGTGAGAATTCTCAACTTATTTTTCTTTGCAGATATATCCCTTTTAATGTCAGCAGGCACTTCATCATTAAGAAATTGATCTATAGTGAATCTAGCACACAACCATTTTTCAATAACCTTTTTTAATTCAGAGACTTGATCATTTAAAGCAATGTTTTTCATGGTTAACCTAGCTACTTCATTTTGTAGGGATATTTTCTCTAAATTAACCCGCCTGAGAGTTTCACATTCAGATTTAGCATTTAGCAATTCAGTTTTAACAGAGTGAAACTTATCAAGTAGGTTCTTTCTTTGTTCCTCAACAAAGTGTAAATCAACAATGGTGTAATCAAGGACATGCTTACGTTCATCACTATCAGACATAGATAAAAGTCTGTGTACCTTTTTCATTGTGATGTCGACCCATTGTCCTGATCTTGCATCACCTTTTCCAACAGCTGGTTCATCCTCAGCTATAGCCATGAAAGCCCTGACTCTAGTGGTATCTTCCTCATCTGAAGTCAGTGGCTCATCATTCCAATCATAAGCTTCAGCAACCAATCCTTTCTCTGTCTTTTTATCACCACCCTTCTTCTTGGACAGAGCTTCAAGCTTCAAGTTCATTTGTTCTAACTCAGCTTTAAGTGCCTTGTACTTGTTTTTGTAATCCTTCTTCTCAATGTCTGATGAATTGGATTGTAAGATGAGTTGTTATGTTGTTTGAACTTGTAAGGTTTGGATGAAGATGATGGATAGGAGGGTGAGGATGTCTTGGTGGAAGGACAGTCTTTTTGGAAATGTCCAAGCTTTCCACAGGCAAAGCAAGTTTCTTTAGACCTGTCAGTTGGTTTACTAGCTGATCCTATTCTCCCTGATCTTTTGAAGAATCTTCTTTGGTTGGCTAGCAAGGCTCTTTCATGAAACTCTGCATTAAGGTCTGTCAAGAACTCTTGGCTGCTGCGGGTGTCTTCTTCAACATCAGTGTCGCTGTCATGAGGATGTGTTACAGAGATCAGGGCTTTGGAAGATGCTCCTTGGACTACAAATCTTTCAGTCTCTGACTTGTAAATAGTATCGATCAGCCCTTCTTCATAATTATACTTTCCATAAAGCTGAGCAAGGGTGTCATTCTTGATTGAGTTGTTAGCTCTCTGAGTCTGATTCATACTCAGCCACTTTCTTGGAAGGCTGTTGACAAACGTGGCATTGATCTCAGCTTGACCAATAGTGACATCATTCATTGCTAGGTCATTGAGAAGAATCTTCAGCCTTGTATAGGTTTGCTGAACCTTTTCACCTTCAAGTGACTTGAAGGCATTGAACTGAAGTCTGAGTGCCTGAATCTTTGTCTCTTTTGTTTCAGAGGGTCCTTCATGGCCAAGGATGAGGTTTGTCCACATTTGTTTGGCTATGGGACACTGAATGACAGACTTCATGATGTGTTTGGGAAGACAGGATATGATGATGCTTTTGAGACGTTTATCTTGGTTTGCCAATTTTCTATCAGCTGGAGTCCATTGTTTGAGAGGTTTGGGAAGAGGGTTTTCTTCAGTGGATGTAAGCGCCATGGGAATATAAGGACCATTTTCTAAAATTTCTAGAAGAAAAGGTTCAAGTCCATCGAGATACACAAGAAATTGACTCTTCCAACTGGCAAAATCTTCTTCATCAAAGACTGGTACACTTGTGACATGTGATCCAGCTCTTGAGTCAAGAAGTTGGGGTAGATCATCGTCATTGGCAGGAGGGTTGAGTCTTGGTGAAGATGGTGTTGTGGAAGGTGATTGTGGTGGGTTAGAAGTTTCTGGCATGGTGGATCTTGATTATAAAACTAAGAACAATGTTTCTTGAAGGTTTTAATATCAAACCAGGCTCTGATACCAAATGAAAGTCCCTAATCAATGCTAGAAACCCTAATCTTAACTAATCAACACAAGGTATTACTTTTCAAACGTAATATTATTATTGTATAATAAAGAATTACAAGTGTTATGGATAACACCGTTTGATGACAATGTGTTGTGCACACTTTGAACATCTATAAATCCTAACTTATGAATATAGTCGCAGCTGTTTGATTCTATAAGTTCTATGCAATAATGTTATGAATATCTCAAAGTGTTAAACATTAATGCATGTATACACATCCTATTTATAGTGTTATGAGATTGACCTAAATAGTACTTGATGGTGACTACACAAGCTTTCACAAGTTCCCACATCAGTCAAATGATGTTCTTCTATTCTTGGTAGTCTTCCATTATGCTTTAAGGAAACAGTTGTCAAAACAGTTTCCTTTTTCTTCATAGTCTCGAACACACAAATGGCATGTCCAAAGTGTGCTGAGTGTTAACAGGGTATTGCCACCCCTGTTAACTCTCAACCCCTCAGAGTCCCTGATACATCTTGGCTGTTATCCATCACAGCCAATGAGTATGTCTTCAAGTAATCTTTGACTTCCTTGACAATGTCTCTGACATGGACTCCTCTGAGGTTGCTCACAGAGACTTGAATCTCTGTAAGTCTTGCGATACTTGCCTGCCTCCTAGGCACATGCAAGGGACTATCTAACAGCCTAATTATGTTTAAATCTATGATCAGGGAATCTAACAAGTTTAGATTCCCAACATTAAGTTTTTTTTAATCTTTAATCTTCTTCTACCTTTCTTGATTTTATTTACTTTTGGTTCGTATCATTTTTTATTTAATTTCATCTTTATGTTTATGTGATCAAAAAGTTCATCTTTTTTATCATATCTAAGTTTTTGTGCAAATTTAGCTTTGAGCTTATTATGCTTATTGGCTTATTTGGTACTTAGCTTATTTTATCTTTTAAAGTTTTCTAAAAAGTTTGTCTTTTTAAAGTTTGTTTTTGAAAAGTGCTTATTTAAAGTTTTGATAAGTTCTTATTCGTGCTTATTACACCTTTCATCTTATAATTAGTAAAGTTTTGGATAGTTCTTATTAAAACTTTGCTTATTTGGTCTTGATTTTCTCGAATTGCAAGTCATCGGAAAAGTTTAAACCCTTTTCCGATTGGGTATTCCGATTAGGGCCTTTCATTCCGATCTTTGCACTATTATTCCGATCACTGGATATCAGAAAAGGGTTTTGTGTATTCCGATTGGGATTCCTATTTGTATTCCGATCACTTCCTTTTTTATACATTCCGATAGGTTACATTATGGATTCCGATCACTTCCTTTTTGTGTATTCCGATTAAGACATTCCGATTGGGGTGATTTTTAGTGTTATTCTGATAGCATTCCTTTTTTCCACATTCCGATTGCTTTCCGATTGAGTGTATACCGATCGTATTCCGACCAGGTATTCCGTTGGTATTCCGATTAGGATTATTCTGACAGATTTAAGTTTTTTGTTTTACAAAGTTTTAAGTTTCAAAAATTGCACGCTTCCCGAAATCTCTGTTTTTACCAAGTGTTTTTCTAATTTTGTTTTTAAGTTTTCAATCATTTATTTTTAACTCGTCATTTTAGTTTAATTTTTAAAGCTTTTATTTTACTCAACGACACTTTCATATTTGCTATTAGTTTAAAATAGATAACCAAACCATTTTCTTTTCCACCAAGAACCACTGAGTCGCACACTTAACTTGTAATCAATTCTAAAAGATCGGACGATAAACTCTTTTATAATTAAGTAAAATCCATGTATTAAATGGCGCCGCTGCCGGCTCTTTTCGTTAAGATTAATGGTTTTTAGTGAGAGACGCGTTGAATTTTGGGATCCGCTCATTCTTGAACGTTATTTTCCTTGTTTTAAAATTTTCAAAAATCCATAAAAATTAAAAATTTTCAAAAAAATATATATATATATAGAAAACCATAAAAAACCAAAAATATTTCTTGTCTATTTTCCTTTTTCTTTTGTAGGTGTGTATGCGTACCCGTGCTCGTAAGAAGAAAGCAGCTCAAGCCGAAGTCATAAATCCACCTATTGTCCCTATGGACAATCAACCAATGATCGAGCTTTTGCAATCGCACGTAGAGGGCAACACCGATGCTATTGTCATACCCGAGATTGGAGCCAACAATTTTGAGCTCAAATTCGGATTTATTCAAATGGTCTCTGCTCAACCTTTCTTGGGGCGTTCGCTTGATGATCCTCATGACCATATAAAAAGGTTTCTTCAACTTACCAATACGGTTAAGTATAATGGGGTTTCACAAGAAGTGATTCGCTTGCAACTTTTTCCTTTCTCCTTAGAGGGACAAGCCCGGAATTGGCTTGATAAGGAACCGCCACAAAGTGTTCTTACGTGGACGGATTTAGAGACTAAATTCATCAACTACTTTTTCCCACCCTCACGTACTACCGCTTTGCGGAATGAAATCATTACCTTTGAACAAAAGTACGGTGAGACATTTAGTGAATCTTGGGACCGTTTTAAGGAATTTTTAAGAAAGTGTCCACAACATGGTTTCACAAAATTACATCAAGTTAATACTTTTTACAATGGTTTAAGCATGAATGACCAAGATTCACTAGAGAGTGCCTCGGGGGGTAACATTTTGGTTAAGTCTTCTAATGCCGCTTGGGATATTATTGAGAACAAGTCTAGAGTGCAAACCAAGAGTGTTCTGACTAATATGGCTAGTGCTAGCACTAATGAGAGCGACAAGAGAATTGATAAGCTTACTTCGCTTGTTGAAACACTTGCTCTCCAAACCGCTAACAATACCAAAGCTATCAATGCACAAGTTAATGCTTTGAGTCAATCATGTGAAATATGTGGGGGATCTCATTCATACACCCATTGTCCTTCGACTCATGACAATCCGGAAAATGTGTATGCCGACAACGGTAACTTCTCTATGGGAGGCTATCAAGCACGTCCACAAGGTAACCGAAATTTGATCATTTATCGCTCAAACAACTTTCTTTCACCACCTGGTTTCCCACCACAAAACCTATACAACCTCAATCGCAACAATCAAAACCAACCCCGAGCTCCAAATCAATATCAAACCCAAAGAAACCCATATCCACCTCAAAGAAACAATCAAGTTCACCAACCACCCGCTTATCAACCACCTGCCTTCCGGGCTCTTCCTCCCACCCAACCCACCACATTTAATCAAGAGGTTGACACTTACATGAGGACTAATGATGTGATAGTGCAAAATCTTCAACGGGAAATGGCCAACTTGAAAGCAGATATGGTGAAGCAAGGGAATGATCTTCGAGCCGATATGCGAAACTCTTTGGCAAGTCAAACGAATGACTTAAGGAACATGATGGCTAGTTTCTTCCCAAGTAATCAAGCCTCTGGTTCGGGTTCTCTTCCGAGTAAGACCGTTGCTAATCCAAGAGGGGAGATGAAAGCAATCACCACTCGTAGTGGTAAAGGTTTAAAGGAACCCGAGCTTCCTACACCTACACCGGTGATTCTGACAAAGGAAAACGAGTTCCCTTCTCCGGTTCCTCCACCTTCTATTTCTCCAACACCTCCAACTTCTACTTCTCCAATTCCACCACCTTCTACTTCCACCCCTCCACCACCCAAGGATGTGAGTGAGAATTCCATTCCAAAGCCTTTATCTCAACCCAATATACCTTATCCCTCAAGGTTGAGGAAAGAGAAATTAAAGAACAATGATGATATTCAAGTTTCTAACTTTTTTAAAATGTTTAAACAATTGAATTTCAATATCTCCTTTGCTGAGGCTCTCGCTCACATGCGCAAATATGCTAAAATGTTTAAAGATCTTCTCAGTGATAAGGAGAAACTTCTTGACATCGCTCAGACCCAACTTTACGAGAATTGCTCCGCAGTGCTCTTAAGGAAATTACCCACCAAACTTGGTGATCCGGGTCGTTTTCTCATTCCTTGCAACTTCCCCGGGGTAGAGAATTGTATGGCCCTAGCCGATCTAGGTGCTATTATAAACTTAATTCCTTTAAGCATTTGGAAATAATTGTCTCTACCCGAGCTAGTCCCCACTCGTATGACCTTGGAATTAGCTAACCGTACGGTTGCTTATCCGGTGGGGATAGCCGAAGACGTCTTCGTTGGTGTCGACAAATTTACCTTTCCGGTGGATTTTGTTGTCGTTGACTACGAGATGGATCCCCGTGTTCCATTAATCGTTGGACGTCCATTCTTGAGGACCGGTCGCACTCTCATTGATGTAGCCGCGAGCGAATTAATCATGAGAGTTGGTGACGATAAAATCGTCTTCAACATGGGAAAACTTTCTAAGCAACCTTCTGAAAACGAGAGTGTTAATTTCATTGACGTTCTTGATGAGGCTTGTGAAGAACATTTCAAAGACGCTTGTAAAAGTGGTTCTTCTTCTCTTCCAATTGTTGAGACCGTTGCCTCTATTGCTCCATCACTAACTCCATTTGGAGAAAGTGATCTCCTTTTGAAAGAATTTGAAGCAACTTTGGGAGATGTGGACTTACAATATGACGATTCTCCCTCCAATTGGGATGAAGACATTCGTATCATTGAGAAACTTCTCAATGAGGACAATATTTCTCCACAGTCTCCTAAGGATATCTCTATCGATGATCCGAATTTGACTACGCCTTCCATCGAAAATCCTCCGGATTTAGAGCTTAAGGACCTACCGTCTCATCTCGAGTAGGTTTTCCTTGAAGACAACAAGAAGTCACCCGTCATCATCGCAAAGGACTTGAAAGAGGAAGAAAAATCCCGACTTATCGCCATGCTGAAGAATCATAAGAAAGCGCTTGCGTGGAAAATCTCTGATATTCGTAGAATTGATCCTCACTTTTACACACATAAAATTCTCATGGAGGACGACTTTAAACCCACTATTCAAAACCAAAGAAGGGTGAATCCCAAGATCCATGACGTTATCAAAAAAGAGGTTATCAAACTTCTTGATGCGGGAATGATCTACCCTATCTCGGATTCACCATGGGTTAGTCCGGTCCATTGTGTACCTAAGAAAGGCGGAATCACCGTTGTGCCCAATGAAAACAACGAGTTGATTCCTACTCGTCTCGTTACAGGGTGGAGAGTTTGTATAGACTATCACAAACTCAATGATGCTACGAGAAAGGATCATTTTCCCCTTCCTTTCATGGACCAAATGCTTGAACGTCTAGCGGGTAATGACTATTACTGCTTTTTAGATGGTTTCTCCGGGTATTTTCAAATTTCCATCGATCCTAAATACCAAGAGAAAACCACATTCACTTGTCCTTATGGAACATTTGCTTACAAAAGAATGCCTTTCGGATTATGCAATGCTCCTGGGACATTCCAAAGGTGTATGATGGCTATCTTCCATGACATGGTTGAAGAAACTATGGAAGTCTTCATGGATGATTTCTCGGTCTATGGTGATTCTTTCTCTCATTGCCTTGCCAATTTAGAACGTATGCTCAAACGGTGTGAAGAAACTCGTCTCGTTCTTAATTGGGAAAAATGCCATTTCATGGTAAAAGAGGGCATTGTGCTTGGACATAAAATCTCAAAAGCCGGTCTTGAAGTGGACCGTGCTAAAGTGGATGTCATAGCCAAATTACCTCCACCTTCAACCGTGAAGGGTGTGAGAAGTTTCCTTGGTCATGCGGGCTTCTATCGTCGATTCATTCAAGATTTTTCTAAAATCGCTCGCCCGATGACCCACCTCTTGGAAAAAGATACTCATTTTATCTTTTCTAAAGAGTGTCTTGAATCCTTCAATCTTCTTAAGGACAAGGTAACTAAGGCACCGGTCTTGGTTACCCCCAATTGGGAGCTACCTTTTGAATTGATGTGTGATGCTAGCGACTTTGCTATTGGAGCGATTTTGGGCCAAAGAGTGAACAAACACTTCCAACCAATCCATTATGCTAGCAAGACAATTGTGACAACCCTAGGTTTTGGATTTGTCACTTGGTCTTACTTTTAGGTTATTTTATGTGTGCTTACTTTATTTGTGTGATTACGTGTTTATTTTGAGTGATTAAGGTTGGTGTGGTTATCGTTTATGAGTATAGAAGTACTCATAAGTAAATCGAGGAACGGTTATTTCATGTTCATGAGCTCACAAGTTGTGACTATGAAAGGAAATGGTGATATTTTGGTGTTTACGTATACGTATATGTATTATAGAAAATCGTATTTTTTTTACGATTTATGGTTTAGCATTTAGAGGTCTCGGATGAGGTAATTAGTCATATGAATATTTTTCGGGATGGTTTTAAGTCAATTAGGACTTAGTTATAAAGTTTATTTCAAAATTTGAGATTTTTATTAAAAGTGTATATTTTACGTCGTTTACGGTAAAACGCGTAAAAACTGACTAGTTTTACGGTTTTGAGGTTTTGGAGGCTTTAGGAGCTGAAATAAATTAAGGAAAATTAAGGTAATGTTATTAATACATATATTAATAATAAATAGAAAAAAAAAGAATTTAAAGGGGGTTTAGGTCGGTTTGGAAAAAAAAAGAAAAAAAGGAAAAAAAGAGGAAAAAGGAAAGTTGGGTTTTATATTTGGACTAGGATTCTTGTTACATTATATAAGGATTTTGAAGAGAAAAAAAAACATAAAATCCCTGGAGAAAAAGAATGGTCGACGGTTTATGGAGAACTTTTAGGGTTCTTCATCAAAATTTAGGGTTTTCGTAAATCAAAGGTAAACTTTCGTAATCCCTTTTTAATTTAATTGTTTTTAGTGTTTACATAATCATCTTATGATGGATTTAGGTTAGGGTTTTAATAAGAATATGTATTTTAATGATATTATAATGATTCGATGGTTTAGGGTTTGTAATTAATGGGGTTATGGGTAATTAATTAGGTTAAATTAATTAAACCCGTTTTTAAAAACTGGGTAGAATTTTGAGTCAATTGTTTTGATCATATCGGGAGTTCTAGGAACATTCAAGATGCGATCAAGTATCCTTGAAAAGGTAATTGAAGTGGATTTCCAATGCAAGAAACGAGAACTAAATTGGAGGTCGGGAAGTGGGTCAAAAACAGGTTACAACAATCGGAGGTCAAAACAGTTTTGTAATCAGCCTGTTTTCTTTTTAAGTTTTGGGTTGTTTGGGGTACTTAGGGTTGCATTGGGACCTTCTCACGAACATGAGAGATGGTTTACATATTGTAGTAAGTATCTGCACTTGGGCTAAGGTTGTGGTTTAGGGTAAGAACCCTTA
The DNA here is from genome assembly GCA_025667525.1 of Glebionis coronaria. Taxonomy (NCBI): domain Eukaryota; kingdom Viridiplantae; phylum Streptophyta; class Magnoliopsida; order Asterales; family Asteraceae; genus Glebionis; species Glebionis coronaria. Next base: position 139,327,684 of record CM046880.1, read on the forward strand.
ATTGTAACAAACTTTTCATACGTTTAAAATCAGTAAATTCTGGATAGGTAGCAATATATACACATATATCGGGGCCTTAACAGTAGCTTTAAGGTTGGGTCAAGTGGGAGGTTTTAGCTAACATGTATAAAAGTGTGAATATTCCTTTTACAGAAACCATGGGTATATTTAAGTGGACGTTTGACTTAAAGTTTTGAGACCTAAAACTGGGACTGTTTTGTGTAAAATTATGAACGGGATAGCTATTAAACTTAACCAAGTTAGGGACTTGTTAAGGAAGGGTAATGGGGTGATTAGAGCTTAACAATGAGGTCATTATGCAGGAATAAACTAGATGTCCATCATAGGTTGATGAGCCATCTTAGTGATTGGTTCATGTATTGATTTCGTATTTTTGGTTTGTTAGCTTGTTGCTAGTGCGAGGACTTGTGAAGAAGCTATCAGGTGAGTTTCATAGTCCCATGTTTAATATTGATTTTGACTTCCAGATGGGATGGAAGAGACACTGTGTTGAGTTATTTTCTAAATTGATGTTGTGAATGTTTTTATGGTTTGTGATGGACTTGTGTGTACACTTATGTGATTAACTGCTATGTGATTCTTGATTGTGTTTATGATTTGGATCGGGAGACACGCACCGTCTCAGTTATTGTGGTTTGACAAGGTAGTGGCCTTGTGGTTTGACAAGGTAGTGGCCTTGTGGTTTGACAAGGTAGTGGCCTTGTGGTTTGACAAGGTAGTGGCCTTGTGGTTTGACAAGGTAGTGGCCTTGGGATAGGTACATAGTGTGATCATCTATGGTACCATGTTGTTTGGCAAGGTAGGAGCCTTGGATTTTGGTTTGGAATGATTGATCTTGAATGCTAGTTGTTAATACATAATTGTAGCACATTGTCCATATGTTATTGTGTTGATGGTTGTTATTCACATCTTGTAATTGATTTAGCGTTGGAGTCTAAACCTATGACTCTCACCAACTTTATGTTGACGTGTTTTAGTGTCTCTTTCAGGTGATACTATGGTTAAGCATGAGAACATAAGTGGCTAGGATTGGAGAAGCTTAGGAATGCATATAGAAGGAGAATCCCTGTTTCCTTCTTAGTTTTTTTTGTTCTTTTAATAAGTGATACTGTGGCACACATATATTTGTTTGGTTATGTAATTTGTTTGTCTTGGGTAAGCGGTAGGACTGTTACCTACTTACCGAGACTCCTGAGTCTGATGAGATATTGTCATGACTTTGTGTCTCCATTTTATGACATTTCTTATTTCATATAGTTATCTCTATATGTTGGGAATCTAAACTTGTTAGATTCCCTGATCATTGATTTAAACATAATTAGGCTGTTAGATAGTCCCTTGCCTATGCCTAGGAGGCAGGCAAGTTTCGCAAGACTCACAGAGACCCAAGTCTCTGTGAGCAACCTCAGAGGAGTCCATGTCAGAGACATTGTCAGGGAAGTCGAAGAATTACCTGAAGACATACTCATTGGCTGTGATGGATAACAGCCAAGATGTATCAGGGACTCTGAGGGGTTGAGAGTTAACAGGGGTGGCAATACCCTGATAACTCTCAGCACACTTTGGACATGCCATTTGTGTGTTCGAGACTATGAAAAAAAAGGAAACTGTTTTGACAACTGTTTCCTTAAAGCATAATGGAAGACTACCAAGAATAGAAGGACATCATGTGACTGATGTGGGAACTTGTAAAAGCTTGTGTAGTCGCCATCAAGTACTGTTTAGGTCAAACTCGTAACACTATAAATAGGATGTGTATCCATGCATTAATGTTTAACACTTTGAGATATTAAGAAAATTATTGCATATAACTTAGTGAATCAAACAGCTACGACTGTATTCATAAGTTAGGGTTTATTGTTGTTCAAAGTGTGCACAACACATTGTCATCAAACTGTGTTATCCATAACACTTGTAATTCTTTAATATAGAATAATAAGATTACGTTTGAAAAGTAATACCTTGTGTTGATTAAGCTAAGATTAGGGTTTCTGGCATTGATTAGGGACTTTCAATTGGTATCAGAGCGGTGTTTGATATTAAAACCTTCAAGAAACATCGTTCTTAGTTTTATAATCAAGATCCACCATGCCAGAAACTTCTAACCCACCACAATCACCTTCCACAAACCCATCTTCACCAAGACTTAACCCTCCTGCCAATGACGATGATCTACCCCAACTTCTTGACTCAAGAGGTGGATCACACGTCACAAGTGTACCAGTCTTTGATGAAGAAGATTTTGCCAGTTGGAAGAGACAATTTCTTATATATCTTGATGGGCTTGAACCTTTTCTTTTAGAAATTTTAGAAAATGGTCCATATATTCCCATGGCGCTTACATCCACTGAAGAAAACCCTCTTCCCAAACCTCTCAAACAATGGACTCCAGCTGATAGGAAATTGGCTAACCAAGATAAACATCTCAAAAGCATCATAATATGCTGTCTTCCCAAGCATATCATGAAGTCTGTCATTCAGTGTCCCACAGCTAAACAAATGTGGACAGACCTCATTCTTGGCCATGAAGGACCCTCTGAAACAAGAGAGACAAAGATTCAGGCACTCAGACTTCAGTTTAAGGCCTTCAAGTCACTTGAAGGTGAAAAGGTTCAGCAAACCTATACTAGGCTGAAGATTCTTCTAAATGACCTAGCTATGAATGATGTCATTATTGGTCAAGCTGAGATCAATGCTACTTTTGATAACAGCCTTCCAAGAAAGTGGCTGAGCATGAATCAGACTCAGAGAGCTAACAACTCAATCAAAAATAATACCCTTGCTCAGCTCTATGGTAAGTACAATTATGAAGAAGGGCTGATCGATACTATTTACAAGTTAGAGACTGAAAGATTTGTAGTCCAAGGAGCATCCTCAAAAGCATTAATCTCTGCAACACATCCTCATGACAGCGATTCTGATGTTGAAGAAGATACCCGTAGCAGCCAAGAGTTTTTGACAGACCTCAATGCAGAGTTCCATGAAAGAGCCTTACTAGCCCACCAAAGAAGATACTTCAAAAGATCAGGAAGAGTAGGATCAGCGAGTAAACCAACTGACAGGTCAAAAGAAACTTGTTTTGCCTGTGGAAAGCTTGGACACTATAAAAAAGACTGTCCTTCCACCAAGACATCCTCACCCTCTTATCCATAATCTTCATCTAAACCCTACAAGTTCAAACAACATAACAACTCATCACCATCCAATTCTTCAGACACTGAGAAGAAAGATTACAAGAATAAGTACAAGGCACTTAAAGCTAAGTTAGAACAAATGAACTTGACGATTGAAGCTCTGTCTAAAAAGAAGGGAGGTGAGAAAAAGACAGAGAAAGGGTTGGTTGCTGAAACTTATGATTGGAATGATGAGCCACTGACTTCAGATGAAGAAGACACCACCAGAGTCAGGGCTTTTATGGCGATAGCTGAGGATGAACCAGTTGTTGGAAAAGGTGATGCAAGATCAGGACAATGGGTTGACATCACAATGAAAAAGGTACACAGGCTTTTATCCATGTCTGATAGTGATGAACGTAAGCATGTCCTTGATTACACCATTGTTGATTTACACTTTGTTGAGGAACAAAGAAAGAACCTACTTGATAAGTTTCACTCTGTTAAATCTGAAATGCTAAATGCTAAGGCTGAATGTGAAACTCTCAGGCGGGTTAATTTAGAGAAAATATCCCTGCAAAATGAAGTAGCTAGATTAACCTTGAAAAACATTGCTTTAAATGATCAAGTCTCTGAATTGAACAAGGTTATTGAAAAACGGCTGTGTGCTAGGTTCACTATAGATCAATTGCTTAATGATGAACTGCCTGCTGACATTAAAAGGGATATATCTGCTAAGAAAAATAAGCTGAGAATTCTCACCAAACCCAAAGACATTGTCTTTAAATCTACAGAGACCATTCATATGTCAGATACCACTTTGACAAATGACCCTGTCTCTGAAGATGTGGCTGAGCTACCACCCTTGCCCAAACTCTCTGGAGTTGAACCCAGCAGTTCTTCTAGATCTGCTAAGGATGAACTTAGGACAGATATTGAGAAACCTCCAGCTAAAGTCTCTCATGTTCCTGCTAAACAAACTGGCAAACAAGTAGCTTTTAAGCCTGTTACTACTAAAGCTGTGAATAAGGTTGAACCTACCACTGAAGATCGCCTGTTGTCTCTTATGAAAGAAGTAGAACTCTTGAAACAACACATTAAGCCTTCCGCTGAATGTTCTACTTCTCATGAACCTAAGTCAGTCCTAGGTGAACCCAAAGGGGAAAGGTTAATCAAACCTTATTGCAATGTATGTAAAAATTCTCACCATTCGACCTTAGATCATGACAGACACATGGCAGCTAAAAGAGCTCAGACACCCTCTAGGGACAGACCACAGAGTTCCAAAAGACAACAGGGAAATTACAAACCTTTTCCTCCCTGTAAATTTTGTGGGTTCACAGACCATCACTCAGACGAGTGTGGTGACTTCCCTGGGTGTGATATCTGTGGGAGTTATAACCATGAAACAATGAACTGTCCATCCCAACGCCAAAAGTTTTTCAGGAACACAAGAGTTGCTAATAAGCAATTCAGGGAACCCACTGGAAAGTGGGTTCACCATAGGAACTAATCTGTTTCTATGTATCTGTGCAGAAATATCTCAAGGAATCGGTATGGTATCTAGATAGTGGTTGTTCTAGACACATGACAGGGATTCAACAATACCTGCACAGATACTAAAAGGATCCAGGTCCTAAAGTGGTGTTTGGAGATAACTCTTCAGGTGACACAGAGGGATATGGCTCAGTGAATTGCAATGGGATTACATTTACCAGGTTTGCATATGTGAATGGTCTTAAACACAATCTTATTAGCATCAGCCAATTGTGTGATGCTGACTATAAGGTTTTGTTTACTAAGACTCAGGGAACCATATTCAACAAAAACAATGATGTTGTGCTGATTGCACCTAGAAGGAGAGATGTTTATGTCATCAACATGGCTGTGTTCTCTGAAGACAGCTCAAATTGTTTTCTTGCTAAAGCCTCTGAAAGTGTCAATTGGCTGTGGCACAAAAGACTGTCTCATCTCAACTTCAAGAATAACAATAAGATAGCCACTCAAAACTTGGTTGCTGGTCTACCTTCAGTAATGTTTTCCAAAGACAAGACTTGTTCTGCCTGTGTCAAAGGAAAGCATCACAGGTCTTCATTCAAGACTAGGCAATCATTCTCTATTGACAAGTGCTTACATCTCCTTCACATGGATTTGTTTGGGCTTGTCAAACCTCAGACCATTAATCACAACAAATACACCTTGGTCATAGTTGATGAATTTTCAAGATACACATGGGTGTTCTTCCTCAGAAGGAAAAGTGAAGCAGCTGAAACCATCATGTCCTTCATCAGACAGGTTGAAAATATGAATGATGTTAGAGTCAAAGCTCTAAGAAGTGATAATGGTACTGAATTCAAGAATCATCAACTTGAATCTTTTTGGGATGAAAAAGGGATTTCACAGAACTTCTCTTCAGCTGGCACCCCTGAACAAAATGGTGTGGCTGAAAGAAGAAACAGGACTTTGATTGAAGCAGCAAGAACCATGTTAAATGGTGCAGCCTTACCAAAGCAATTTTGGGGAGAAGCTGTTCACACTGCTTGCTACACACAAAACAGATCAATCATTGTCAAAAGACATGGTAAAACCTCCTATGAAGTTTTCAGAAAAAGATCTCCAGACGTCAGCTATTTTCATGTGTTTGGATGCCCTGTGTTTATTTATAACTACAGGGATAAACTTGGAAAGTTTGATGAAAAAGCTGATGATGGTTTCTTTTTGGGATACTCTCCAACAGCCAAAGCCTTCAGAGTATTCAACATCAGAAGACAAGAAGTAGAAGAAACATTCCATGTCATATTCAATAAAGATGATGAAGTCATACAGAGAATAGGAACAGAGGGTGATGAAATAGATTTTAATGAAAATATATCCTTCCCAAGTGATGAGTTCACAGAACCCAGACCTACCAGTCATCATCACTCCAACACTCTCATCCCTTATGTCCCTGCCTTTTACCCTCTGTCTACTCACAACATAGAAGTTTCTACCTATCAGGAACTTGTTGAAGAAGAACCTCAAATCTCTGATGGTCCTTCTCAAACTATTGATGACTCACCAATTCTTCAAATCCCTAAAAACTCTCCTGTTGATAATGAAGTAGCACCTCTTGATATGGCTGAAGAAGACTCTTACACTGAAGTAGTCTTTGAAGAAAGCCCTCCTAGTCAGCAGGATGAAACTCAAATTGTACCAGCTGTGCCCACAAGTGCTCATGTCCTTGAGTCCCCAGCTCCTCAAAATAAGTGGTCAAGAGATCAACACATTCTTCTTGTCAACATTATTGGGGAACCAAATGCAGGGGTCACAACTAGACAGCGAATTCAAGACTCAGAGTCAGCCTCAGCCAATGAATGTCTCTTTGCTGAATTTCTTTCACAAATTGAACCTAAAAGAGTAGCTGAGGCTCTGGTAGAAGAAGGATGGGTAGCTGCTATGCAAGAAGAGATCAATCAGTTCAAAAGGAAAAAAGTATGGACACTAGTGCCAGCCCCACCTGGAAAGAATATCACAGGCACTAGATGGATCTATAGAAATAAGATGGATGAAATTGGGAACATCATCAGGAACAAGGCTAGACTGGTGGCACAGGGATTCTCTCAGACTGAAGGAATTGATTACGATGAAACTTTTGCACCTGTTGCCAGACTTGAAGCCATCAGAATCTTCCTTGCTTATGCTGCCTATATGAACATCACTGTGTATCAGATGGATGTTAAGAGTGCCTTCCTCAATGGTGATTTGGCTGAGGAAGTGTATGTTGCTCAACCTGAAGGATTTGAGAACAATGAGTTCCCCAACCATGTGTACAGACTTCACAAGGCAATGTATGGTCTGAAACAAGCTCCAAGAGCATGGTATGAAACTCTTTCCAATTTCTTAACTGAAAATAAACTTGTCAGGGGTTCTATTGATAAAACACTCTTTACCTTCAAGGATAAGAGTGATTTCATCATTGTGCAGATTTATGTGGATGATATCATCTTTGGGTCAACAAATGTAAATCTTAGTAAACGTTTTGCTAAATTAATGACCAAGAAATATGAGATGAGTATGATGGGAGAATTGACTTACTTTTTGGGCTTTCAAATTAAACAATGTCCTAAGGGAATCTCAATTTGTCAAGAAAAGTATGTTAACGATTTACTTAAAAAAATATGACCTAGCTGATTGTGCATCAGTGAAATGCCCCATGCTTCCACCCAACAACTTGGGCCCTGATGAGTCAGGGGTCTCTGTCAATGAGACTTTATATAGAGGCATGATTGGCTCACTCATGTATTTAACAGCTAGTCGTCCAGATATCCAATTCTCCACATGTCTTTGTGCAAGGTACCAAGCTAACCCAAAAGAATCCCATCTAGTGGCTGTTAAGAGAATTTTCAGGTATCTCAAAGGAACACCATCCCTAGGCCTATGGTATCCAAAAGAATCAGGCTTTGATCTCAAGGCCTATTCAGATTCAGACTATGCTGGATGCTGTATTGACAGAAAGAGCACTTCAGGCAGCTGTCAAATCCTAGGAGGAAAATTGGTTGGATGGAGTGCTAAAAAGCAAAACTCTGTGGCTATGTCTTCAGCTGAAGCAGAATACGTCGCTGTAGCCAGCTGTTGTGCTCAGGTGCTCTGGATGAAAAGTCAATTGGCTGACTATGAAATCTTGTATGACAAAGTGCCAATCTTTTGTGACAACACCAGCGCCATTGCCATATCCAACAACCCTGTTCTTCATTCTCGTACCAAACACATTGATATCAGGTATCATTTTATCAGGGATCATATAATGAAGGGAGATATTGAGTTGCATTTTGTTCCCACAGAGCTGTAACTAGCTGATATCTTTACAAAGCCTTTGGCTGAACCTTCGTTCAACAGGCTAGTTGCTGAGCTAGGGATGCTCAATATCTCAAAGCCTGTGGCTTGATATTAAATGTGTTCATTAAATGATTGATTCTATATTAAATGTTTTTCACATGAAACTAGGTAGTTACTTTCCAAATAAATGCAAAAAACATTCTCAAATATTTAATCATTTATTTTTTAGATAACGAGGAGACAAACTATTTTGAAAGGTCAAGGGGACCCACTTGAGCAGTCATTTTCGCACCTTGCATTTAATACGGTTGAATAACTGTTCACTTAGTTTGAATATATATTGTCTCCTTTCTCCTCTCACCCACCACCATTCTCATTTCTCAAATCTACTTCTCTCTCTAAGTTCTTATCTCTCTTAACCTATCTGCCATTTTCTTTCACCTTCAACCTCGAATCCATGGCGTTCTCAGTTCCTAAAGCTTCAAATGTTAACTTCGAGATCAACGAGAGCATCCTCGCCTCCAACAACGCCATTGGATGGATTAAGGCACCAAACAGCACCTATTCAGATCTGGTAAATTTCATGCAGAATTGTGACCTAAGTGAAGCCTTCACCAAATCCCCATCCACCTTTTACCAAGAATACCTTAGGGAATTCTGGTATTCTGCTGAAGTGGTAGAAGACACCATAACATTTAGCCTTTCATGAAATGAACACCCTTTCGCCTTCTCCCTTAAAGACTTTTCAAGTGTGGCCGGATTGAAGCATGGAGATGAATGCCTAAAGGTAGTTGATAAAAAGGCTGTCAAAGAAGCCCTGGCCACACTCAACCCTTGCCATGACGTTAACCCTGCCCTTACACCAGCTGAGGTCCTCGCCAAATATCCTCTGAAGATTAAGTATTTCACTCCCATGTGGCGTGTCCTCTTCACCCACATTGTTAAATCCCTGGGAGGAATGCAGGGATCACAGGATCAGATGTCTTTCAACCATCAGGCTATTGCTTATGGATTAATCTGAGGAGCTGATGTTGACGTTGGAAGCATTCTCTTCTCCAACCTTATAGAACAACTGAAGGGAAGGAATCAGGTCAGGGAAAAGAATATCTGCTATGTGTGCTTCATGTCTCTGATCTTCGAAAGCTTGCTGGGAGATAACTACCACAACAAGGCCTTGACTGCTCTTAAGCCCTACCGCATCACATGTGCCATCTACAAAGAAATAGGAGCTGAAGACGTCCCTGTCACCGCCCATATGATGAATGTGGGCAACCAAGTACCAAACGCTGAGAAGCCCTTGCTCCCTTCCTCTGCGAAGGTGAATACTTCTAGTGTTGCTGGAAAGTCTAAGTCTTTGACCTATGGGCAGCACACTACTAAGTCCAAGGCTTCATCTGGCCAACAGCCTAAGAAGAAGAAAATCCCCTCTTCTTCCCACTCCAAAGCTGTTTCTAAGGCCAAGGGAAAGAAGACTGACACCTCCTCTGGTCCAGATACTCATGTGGATTCAGATTCATTGGCAGACAAACAACAGGAGTCTAGTGTCTCAAAGTCAGCTGAGACGACAGGAAACCAGCCTGATCAAGCTGATATCTCACAGGTAATCAGTGTACATTTTTAGAGGTTCACAAGCAGCCACTCTCATTTGTCTGTAGGAGAAAGTGGTGAAGTTAGGGTAATCCTCGACCCATAGAAGTCTGTCAATTCACTTAGAATCCTTTAAGACTTCTGTACACCCTGTCTTTGCACCAAGGAATGATTCATTTGTGTTTATAAAGCACCCCGATGCCCTGCACCCTCTAGACAGTATTCAGGCTAACAACAACTTGAATACACTAATGTCTCAACCTTGATCAGCTGTACTTCACACAGCCTCTTGGTTCCCTCCTTAAAAGAGTCCCAAAGGATTTATCCTTTCAGGAGGAACTGAATCATCACCCTTAGCTTTCCTAGGGACTGCGTAACAGGCGACCTTTAACCACATATGTTTCACTCTTAAAAGAGTCCCAAAGGTTTTAACCTTTTGGGGGGGCTGAATAATCACACTCAGCTTTCCTAGGGGCAGCGAATGGCGATCCATAAACAACATATGTCTCACAATCAAAAGAGTCCCAAAGGTTTTAACCTTTTGGGGGGGCTGAATAATCACACTCAGTTTTCCTAGGGGCAGCGAATGGCGATCATTAACCTTACTTTTTCACACTTAAAACAATCCCAAGGATTTATCCTTTGGAGTGGCTGAGCAATCACCCTCAGCCTCTCTGGGACAGCAAAATGGCGACCATTCCCCTTATATTTTTTCCCTGTTACTAATTACAACAAATTTGCAGGCTGAAATTGTACAGCCAGTCATCGAGTCTCAGGTACAACAAGAAAAGGAGGCTGATACAATGACTCAGGACAAACCCAATGATGAAGAGGAGAAGATGATGAGGAAGACCAGCTGTCTGTCTCTCCTCCAAAAGAAATAGCTGTGTCTACGCCTGACAATAAAGTTAGCATGGCGGTATTGCCTCTGTGGATCAGATTGCAAGACGTTTTCAAGCACGTTCATCCAAACATCTGCGAAGTCAGGATAAACGTGAAGGGGAGAAGAATACAACACTCAGCCTTGCATCTGTTGAACAAGGCTTATCATCAGCTAACCCCACAATCACACCTGTTCCTCTCCAAGTCATCACACCTATTGTAATACCTGATGATGAGGATAATACTCAGGGGGAGCAACAAACTCAAGATCGAGCTGACTCATCAAAGTCTCTGGTTTTGGTTAACACCAGCAAGCCTGAGGATGATGATGAACCAGCTGCCAAGAAATTAAAATTCACTGTTAGCTCTCTCCCCAAAGCTATTCAAACTCAGGCTCAGACAGCATTTATCAAAAGAGCTGATGTTTTGAAAAACATAAGTGTGGAGTCCTCTGTCTCGAAGAAAGGAAAGGAGATAGTTTTGGTTGACACAGATACCAATCTTAAGAAGATAGCTGCGATGCTAGAGACAGGAGGATCCACCACAGACCTTTCCCAATTCTCAACCTTTACACCTTCCGATGAGATTCCTTTGACCCCTGAAGAAATAGAGCAACAGGCTGAAGAATTCAAAAGATTAAATGAACTCAAGACAGCCAAAGAATTGAATGAAGCTACTCTGAGGAAGATAACACCGCCTGAAAGGGAAAAACAAAAACAAAGGTTGAGGGAAATGGAAACAAAACGCGCTGAGGCTTTAAGGAAAGTCAAAGCTGACTATGATGCCTGCGTGAACAACAGATATGCTTCTGGCAAGATAACCAAGTTCAAATACACCATTCATAAATCCACAAACACCCCACAGATGATCTTATGGAGGGAAAACCAACAGGGAAATATGGATGTGTTTGACAACTTCAGGTTAAAGACACTTGGGTTATCAGAATGGTTCGAACTTGAAGCCTTAGCTGCCAAAAAGACTGGACAGGCTAATTTTCTTCTGCTGAAGACTCTTAAGGCCAAGTTTAACTGGATCAAGGAAATAGCAGCCAAACTTAAGATTGATCCCCCACCACAGCTTTTTGAACAAGAACCCCCAAAGACAGGCAACAAAAGGAGAAGGATTTCACAAATTGTTAATGAAACTTTTGTTACTGAAAATGTTCAAGTGGATGGCATGCACAGGGATCTGATCCTCCCCAATGGTATTGTTGGCCCTGTTGATGGTCAGACATACACAGAGCCTGAAAGAGGAATGGCATTCATGAACAGGGCTTGCCAGTATGCTTTTCAAAGGGAAGATGAGTTGTGCTTAGCTTCAACTATTTAGCTACTTTGTCACAAGAAGTCTCTCAAGATCAACACAGAGTATTCCAAGAAGTTTGCCAAGACTTTGCAGGATGAACTAGATAACAGATTGGACTTGGCTGAAGCTGAAGCAAGGATAAAAAATGATGACTATTGAAGATGTTCACAGCCCTTTTTACCTTCATCTTTTATTTTGCTTATGTAATTCACTTGTAATTTACTTTAAGTTTTAATAAAATCATGAGGTATGTTTGTTTAGATCTGTTATGTGTAAGAAGAAGCTGTTAAACTCACTTACCTTAACTTAGTTAGATCTAGCATTATTTATGTTTAAATAGGGGGAGATTGTTGGGAATCTAAACTTGTTAGATTCCCTGATCATTGATTTAAACATAATTAGGCTGTTAGATAGTCCCTTGCATGTGCCTAGGAGGCAGGCAAGTTTCGCAAGACTCACATAGACCCAAGTCTCTGTGAGCAACCTCAGAGGAGTCCATGTCAAAGACATTGTCAGGGAAGTCAAAGAATTACCTGAAGACATACTCATTGGCTGTGATGGATAACAGCCAAGATGTATCCGGGACTCTGAGGGGTTGAGAGTTAACAGGGGTGGCAATACCCTGATAACTCTCAGCACACTTTGGACATGCCATTTGTGTGTTCGAGACTATGAAGAAAAAGGAAACTGTTTTGACAACTGTTTCCTTAAAGCATAATGGAAGACTACCAAGAATAGAAGGACATCATGTGACTGATGTGGGAACTTGTAAAAGCTTGTGTAGTCGCCATCAAGTACTGTTTAGGTCAAACTCGTAACACTATAAATAGGATGTGTATCCATGCATTAATGTTTAACACTTTGAGATATTAAGAACATTGTTGCATATAACTTAGTGAATCAAACAGCTACGACTGTATTCATAAGTTAGGGTTTATTGTTGTTCAAAGTGTGCACAACACATTGTCATCAAACTGTGTTATCCATAACACTTGTAATTCTTTATTATACAATAATAAGATTACGTTTGAAAAGTAATACCTTGTGTTGATTAAGCTAAGATTAGGGTTTCTTGCATTGATTAGGGACTTTCACTATAGATACGCCATGTTGTGATGATATCCATACGCCGCGCCCCATATTCCGCCATGGTGGGGTGTGACAGAATGGTATCAGAGACAATGGTTATAGAGAATTAGGTTGCCTAGTCGTGTAGCCTAGTCTATAGCTTAAGGGTCCCTGCATATAGGCGTCATAGGAGTATGTGTGCATTTATAGTATTGATGTGTTTGAATATTATTTTCGTAGTATTTGTTAGGTTATGAACTACTATGGTTAATACTTAACTACATGTTATTTTCTTTACGAGTTTTGATTAGTGCGGGTGGAACCATGGTCGTATACGCTAGTCATTGTTGGATTTCGCTTAATTATGTTTTCATGTTCTTTATACATTTTGAATTTTGTCTACGATGGTTCAGCTGGATTACGAGTTTATGTGTTTCGTGCATTGGCTATGTTATTTTAATACATGAGGCTTTGGATCTTATCTTGTGTGGTTATGTGATTGTGAGTTGTTGGATTATGTGTTATGTGTAGTATTAATTTCTTATAAGTGTCATCATAGGAGGGAGTACATTGGTGAAACGGAACATGTATAATTATGGAGGCCTACATAATTATATATGTGCCACAACACCACTGGACTTTCAAGTATGATTGCATGAAAGAGAGTTAATACATGCTTGTATAGTATATGTTGGATGGATTTGAGTGTATGTACGCTTATGCCTATGTATGTAAAATTATTTTCTACTTACTAGTTGTATTCTTGGGATGGTTGCTAGCTCGTTTCTCTTTGAGATGTTCAACTTCTGTAGTAGCGCATTTCTCGGGTCCACATTTCACGTGTTTGTTTGTACGGTACTTTTGGCGAGAAGGATTTTGAGATGGTGGAATTTCTTTTTGGGGTAAAGATGTCTTTTGTTTCAAGTTATACATGGTAAAAAAATAGAACTTGCAAATTGAAAAAAAAATAGTTGTTGGTAGTCGATGAAATAAGGAAGTGTCGGGATCATGTTTCAAATAAGGTGGAATATAAATTCTTTAACATATAAGCATGACTCGGTTATTTTAAAATATTTTGGTTTTGATCACCTAAAGTTATTATTCTTAAGTTAAAAATTTTGTTCTTATTTAGTGAAATATGTTAAAATCATGTAATTAATAGAGTTTTAATTTTCTAAAATTAAAATAAATTAGGGCTTGGATTTGGTAATTAATAAGAGGTTTTAGGTAAAAATCGTGTTGGTCATAACTTGTTCGTTTTTAAAGCTTTTTGGGTGATTCAAAAGCCTAAAATATGTACTCGGAACGTAATTTTCAAATATTCAGAAAGTTTGGTAATTGGAAGTCAATACCTTGGTCGAATTAATTGTACAAGTGTCGAATTCAAGGTTAATTTTCGGACAACATGGTTTAAACTTGTGTTTTAGGTATTTCGGGTTAATAAACACTTGGAGGGTTAACACAGAGATGAGTTGGGATGGAATTTGAGATTTGTTTAGACTTTAGAATACGTTGTTATATTTGATGAGTTTTGATTTATGGTATTTATGAGTAAGACTGAAATCGGGGTGACAGTTTTAAACCCGTCGAGTTATGTGATGGCTCCTAACTTGATTTCAAGACAGTTCTTGTTTGATGAGTTGTGAGATTTAGTTAGGTTGGTTACATAACTTTATGGTTTTAATAAATTTCCTCGCGGATGGATATGCCTCATGTGTTGTTGGTTGAGATTATTTTAGTATAAACTGAGTTCACGTTTGAACGTGAAGGTTTTATCAAGGATATGTATCCTCGTTTGTTTGCTGAGAATAAGTTTGAGTTTGGGAGTAAATATCGGGACGAGATTTCTATTAGGAGGGAGTGATGTGACAACCCTAGGTTTTGGATTTGTCACTTGGTCTTACTTTTAGGTTATTTTATGTGTGCTTACTTAATTTGTGTGATTACGTGTTTATTTTGAGTGATTAAGGTTGGTGTGGTTATCGTTTATGAGTATAGAAGTAATCATAAGTAAATCGAGGAACGGTTATTTCATGTTCATGAGCTCACAAGTTGTGACTATGAAAGGAAATGGTGATATTTTGGTGTTTACGTATACGTATATGTATTATAGAAAATCGTATTTTTTTTACGATTTACGGTTTAGCATTTAGAGGTCTCGGATGAGGTAATTAGTCATATGAATATTTTTCGGGATGGTTTTAAGTCACTTAGGACTTAGTTATAAAGTTTATTTCAAAATTTGAGGTTTTTATTAAAAGTGTATATTTTACGTCGTTTACGGTAAAACGCGTAAAAACTGACTAGTTTTACGGTTTTGAGGTTTTGGAGGCTTTAGGAGCTGAAATAAATTAAGGAAAATTAAAGTAATGTTATTAATACATATATTAATAATAAATAGAAAAAAAACGAATTTAAAGGGGGTTTAGGTCGGTTTGGAAAAAAAAAAGAGAAAAGAAGGAAAAAAGGAAAAAAAAGGAAATAGGAAAGTTGGGTTTTATATTTGGACTAGGATTCTTGTTACATTATATAAGGATTTTAAAGAGAAAAAAAAACATAAAATCCCTGGAGAAAAAGAATGGTCGACGGTTTATGGAGAACTTTTAGGGTTCTTCATCAAAATTTAGGGTTTTCATAAATCAAAGGTAAACTTTCGTAATCCCTTTTTAATTTAATTGTTTTTAATGTTTACATAATCATCTTATGATGGATTTAGGATAGGGTTTTAATAAGAATCTGTATTTTAATGATATTATAATGATTAGATGGTTTAGGGTTTGTAATTAAGGGGGTTATGGGTAATTAATTAGGTTAAATTAATTAAACCCGTTTTTAAAAACTGGGCAGAATTTTAAGTCAATTGTTTTGATCATATCGGGAGTTCTAGGAACATTCAAGATGCGATCCAAGTATCGCTAAAACGGTAATTGAAGTGAACTTCCAATTCAAGAAACGAGAACTAAATTGGAGGTCGGGAAGTGGGTCAAAAACAGGTTACAACAGTCGGAGGTCAAAACAGTTTTGTAATCAGCCTGTTTTCTTTTTAAGTTTTGGGTTGTTTGGGGTACTTATGGTTGCATTGGGACCTTCTCACGAACATGAGAGATGGTTTATATATTGTAGTAAGTATCTGAACTTGGGCTAAGGTTGTGGTTTAGGGTAAGACCCCTTAATTGTAACAAACTTTTCATACGTTTAAAATCAGTAAATTCTGGATAGGTAGCAATATATACACATATATCGGGGCCTTAACAGTATCTTTAAGGTTGGGTCAAGTGGGAGGTTTTAGCTAACATTTATAAAAGTGTGAATATTTCTTTTACAGAAACCATGGGTATATTTAAGTGGACGTTTGACTTAATGTTTTGAGACCTAAAACTGGGACTGTTTTGTGTAAAATTATGAACGGGATAGCTATTAAACTTAACCAAGTTAGGGACTTGTTAAGGAAGGGTAATGGGGTGATTAGAGCTTAACAATGAGGTAATTATGCGGGAATAAACTAGATGTCCATCATAGGTTGATGAGCCATCTTAGTGATTGGTTCATGTATTGATTTCGTATTTTTGGTTTGTTAGCTTGTTGCTAGTGCGAGGACTTGTGAAGAAGCTATCAGGTGAGTTTCATAGTCCCATGTTTAATATTGATTTTGACTTCCAGATGGGATGGAAGAGACACTGTGTTGAGTTATTTTCTAAATTGATGATGTGAATGTTTTTATGGTTTGTGGTGGACTTGTGTGTACACTTATGTGATTAACTGCTATGTGATTCTTGATTGTGTTTATGATTTAGATCGGGAGACACGCACCGTCTCAGTTATTGTGGTTTGACAAGGTAGTGGCCTTGTGGTTTGACAAGGTAGTAGCCTTGTGGTTTGACAAGGTAGTGGCCTTGTGGTTTGACAAGGTAGTGGCCTTGTGGTTTGACAAGGTAGTGGCCTTGGGATAGGTACATAGTGTGATCATCTATGGTACCATGTTGTTTGGCAAGGTAGGAGCCTTGGATTTTGGTTGGAATGATTGATCTTGAATGCTAGTTGTTAATACATAATTGTAGCACATTGTCCATATGTTATTGTGTTGATGGTTGTTATTCACAGCTTGTAATTGATTTAGCGTTGGAGTCTAAACCTATGACTCTCACCAACTTTATGTTGACGTGTTTTAGTGTCTCTTTCAGGTGATACTATGGTTAAGCATGAGAACATAAGTGGCTAGGATTGGAGAAGCTTAGGAATGCATATAGAAGGAGAATCCCCGTTTCCTTCTTAGTTTTTATTTGTTCTTTTAATAAGTGATACTATGACACACATATATTTGTTTGGTTATCTTATTTGTTTGTCTTGGGTAAGCGGTAGGACTGTTACCTACTTACCTAGACTCCTGAGTCTGATGAGATATTGTCATGACTTTGTATCTCCATTTTATGACATTTCTTATTTCATATAGTTATCTCTATAGACACGCCATGTTGTGATGATATCCATACGTCGCGCCCCATATTCCGCCATGGTGGGGTGTGACAACAATGACAGGGGCTCAATTGCATTATACCACTACCGAAAAAGAGCTTTTAGCTGTAGTGTATGCTTTTGAGAAGTTCCGCCCCTATCTTGTCCTTTCCACCACCATCATGTACACCGATCATTCTGCGTTGAAGTACTTGTTAACTAAACAAGATTCCAAGCCAAGACTTCTTCGTTGGGTTTTGCTCCTTCAAGAATTTAAAATTGAAATTCGTGACAAGAAGGGAGCCGAAAACATACCCGCGGATCATCTAAGTAGACTTGAGGATCCTTATCAAGGGGATCATCCGAATCAAGAGATCAATGACTCTTTTCCCCTTGAGGCCTTAATGTCTATTAATTCTAATCTTAATGACACCCCGTGGTTTGCGGACATTGAAAACTACTTAGCGGGTGGTATTCTCATCGAAGGGTTAACACCCCAACAAAAGAAGAAGTTCTTTAAAGATGTTAAGACTTACTTTTGGGATGACCCTTATCTCTTCAAACAATGTGCTGATCTGATTATTCGTCGGTGTGTTGATGGACCCGCAGCTTTAGACATTCTCGAAGCTTGCCATAAAGGACCCACCGGTGGTCACTTTGGTCCCAACTACACCGCGAAGAAAGTGTTTGACTATGGATTTTATTAGCCCACCATTTATCGTGACGCTCACGAAATGGTTAAGCATTGTGATGCTTGCCAACGACAAGGCAAGATCACACATAAAGATGAGATGCCTCAAAATTTCATACAAGAATGTGAAATCTTTGATATATGGGGCATCGACTTTATGGGGCCATTTCCATCATCTAAAGGGAACAAGTAAATCCTCATAGCCATTGACTACGTATCTAAATGGGTTGAAGCAAAGGCTCTCCCTACAAACAATGCGAGGGTGGTTGTGAACTTTTTGAAGCAACTTTTTGCTCGATTCGGTGTTCCTCGTGTTATCATCAGTGACTGCGGGACTCATTTTTGCAATGATCAATTCGCATGAGTCATGGCTAAGTATGGTGTCAATCACCGTCTTTCCACCGCCTATCATCCCCAAACAAATGGTCAAGCCGAGATATCTAACCGTGGACTAAAGAGAATTTTCGAGCGAACTGTGGGAGAGCATCGTGCCTCGTGGGCCGATAAGTTAGACGATGCTTTGTGGGCTTTCTGTACCGCTTATAAGACCCCGATTGGTTGTACACCTTATCGTCTTGTGTACGGGAAAGCATGCCACCTCCCTATTGAGATGGAACATAAGGCGTAATGGGCCTTGAAGTGGGCTAACTTCGACATCAACAGAGCCGGCGATCTTCGGAAGATTCAACTCAACGAGCTCAACGAACTGAGGAATGAAGCCTACGAGAATTCTTTGATCTACAAGGAGAAGACCAAAATCATTCAGTTGAAGATCTTCTCGGGCAAGCTGAAGAGCCGTTGGTCTGGTCCATTCACCGTCGCCAAAGTCTTCCCATATGGCACCATTGAGCTTTCTCAGCCAAATGGGCCCAATTTCAAAGTGAATGGCCAGCGTGTGAAGCTTTATTTTGGTGAGGACATCTCTCATGAGATGATTCCATCCCTCAACACGTTTCCCTTGAATTAAGTTCTGGGTCAAGTTAGGCTCGTGACTCGATTAACAAAAACAAGCGCGTCTCGGGAGGCAACCCGTTGATCTATCCTTTACTGTTTTCATAATAAGTGTAGGGGGAGCCCCGTATGTGTTTGTTGTCTTGTTTCTTATAATGTGCAGGGATTAAAGCTTCAAAGAGCACTTTCGATGACATTTGACGAACCGAGATCCCGTGTACCCGTCTTCCTGGTTCTATCCTAAACTATCGTGATTCAATATTTCATATCTTATATGTTCACATTGAAATCAGTATAGTTGTCCTTTCCTTAGCGAGATTTAAACAAAGTGCACAATGTCTTAAGTGTAGGGGAGTTTACTCCCACATGCTTAAACATTGAGGACAATGTTTACATCAAGTGTAGGGGGACTTCTATCGAAGAAAGTAAGCTTTTCCATTAATTTGTACTCATTTTAACCGGAAAATTTGATTTTTCGACATTTTTCAAAATTTTTAATCTATTTTGGCCTAGTAGTATAGCAGTATTTTCCTTTGATTATGGTTATTTACTTTCTGTGTTAGAATAAATTTTTCATAAAGTGGTTTTAAATTTTTCAAAGTGGTGAATATTTTGACTCAACCCGAGTTTACTTATCAAAGTTTACTCTAGCTAGTATCCTTAACGTGTTTAAGTCAAGTTTTGTTAGGCTTTTATATAGGGAACTTTAAAACGCGAAAGTCTTAACTCTCACAGGTTAAGAACAAGAACTTTTCGCAAGTTCCTATAATTGATCTGTAACACCCCCAAATTTATACAATTCAATACAGCGGAAGACTCGTTGGTGTTACGGGATAGCACATTACTCACATCATAGACAACGCATAAAAATCGCGTCGTTTAATAATAAAGCATTTCCATTCATAAATATTAGATTTTACATAGGTCCCAAGTCATTGAATTTCATACAGGTTTTACAAAGCATTATAATGGAAATTATTATTTAAGTGCGGGCCATGAATTCTTGTTGTCTTCCCGAGAATTACCTTCAAGTACCTGAGACAAAACATGTTAAAAGAAAAGGTCAGCGATAACGCCGAGTGAATTCATAGAGTTTAATTAAATCCATCAATATAACATCGGTATAAAATTATTACCAAAAATCATTTTCTACAAATCTTTGTAATAGGCCATAAAATAGCCAAAGTCATTTTATAAAAATCCTTATCAAAAATCATAATATAGGCGTTTGCCTTCAAAATCATTATACGAGCCATCGTCGTAAAAACATCATACAATACGTTTTATAACGTTGTATAGAGTTAAATAAAAACCGTTATATGAATATGGTTATGAAAAACCAAAACACGAACATAATATCAATAGTAAGACCTCGTATTGCTAGTCAGGCAATATATCGTAATTTGGTGCGTATAGTAGTATTTCGTTATTTGGATTATTATAAGCCGCATGACATTGTTACCTTACTATAACAAACAACGGGTAGCTAACCCGAAACTCATTTCCCCATCTAAATTAGCGTGTCGTCACAATAATCACGCTTGTGTAAATCTTCTCATACATAAATTCGCTTACCAATCAATGTGGCACGGCGGGGATCAACCGTCAAGGCGCGAACTGGGGTGATCGTCCCCAAATAGTACTATTATATGCATAAGCGTCTACCAAATCCCGGTAGTTCACAATTCATGCTAATGGGACTTTTAGTGACATAACCTAACTTTAATAATCCATTTCATTTCATACATCGGGTCATATAATCATTCATCGGGTCATACAATCATTCGGATCCAAATCAATAATCAAACAATCGGTACAACTAGTGTCCTATTTCATAAAAACTAACATGTTATCTCCCTTGCGGGTTAATAAAACATTTCATAAAAACATTTAAAAGAGTGCGAGGCTATGAACTCACGTTGATGTGGGAAGGCGGTTATCGGCGATTTGGATGTACGGTACGTGCTTCAATCATGGGAAACCTAGACAAATAATACCCGTCTTAGACTCTTGTCCAATGACTTTATAAAAATAACAATGATGTATACATATGATGATTTTATATATATGATGATCAAGTGGGTTTATATACTCTCATTTACTCATTTTAGTGTTATGTGTTGAAATTTTTCAAGACTAGTTACACTAGTTCAGTTTGTTTACATTTTGAAGCCCAATGGGCCTATTACAAGCCCAATACTATTCATTAGCCCAATTATACTTTTATTATCAGTATTATACTTTACATTTTGGGACCAAATGGTTTAATCCCAATAAGTAAGTTTATAAGTGTTTTACTAACTAGTCGGGTTTATAGTCCAATAAGGCTACTTTGGCCCGTTAATGTCTATATGTTGTAAAGCTCGGTTTTTATCGGTTTTTACTTGTTATATAAGTTCATATATCATTATGTGAGTTTATAAAAGTTTATATTAGACGGGTCCGACCGTCTAAGTTTTATTTGACAAAAACGTTAATCTTTCGGTTTTAGCTGAAAAGACGTAAAACTTAGTATATAGTTTTATAACTTGGAAAAACATTTATACTTGTAATTTATATAACATGTCCCATTTTAATATCAATATTTATATAACTCTTTTATTATAATTATTATCCACTAGTGGGTTTTATATATTTATATATTTTATATAAATTTTGAGTGCTTATATTATATATTATTTATACAAAAATCAGTCCTAAAAATCTAGTTTACTAAAATGGTCGTATCTAGAGTTATACATGGAGATACAACCCCAAATATTTATGACATATTCTACATGATATGTGCTTCATTTTATTACCTTATAGCTACTGATGAATCAACCTCTAAGTATTTTATAAAATTCGTCCAAAACAGTGTAGGCAGATTTGCACTCTAAACTTGTTTTGATCATATCTCACTCATTTTTATGATTCCATTGCATGGCCAACTCTCACATGTGTATAACACCTAATACTTACTGTATATTGATTCCATTTTACCATTTTATCAGTTTAACATTTGGTTACCTACTGTTTTTATACAGCCATCTTATTAAGCAAGATTTAACCATTTTACATGTGGTTTTTCCATCTTTTTACCCATGTTTATCAAATCTATCAACACCAAATCCCCACATAATATTTTTAATCATCATTCATCATCATATATATATACATAGATAAAGAAATTACAAGATTACATAATCAAAATAACAAGAGGATAGGAAGAACAATCTTTATACCACCAAGGTTGTGTAGGTTATGATCAAGGCTTGGATTTTTGATGGAAAAACTTGTGATAGATCAACACCAATCTTCAAGACCACCAATATTTGTACACTCCTTGTAGAAATCAGCCCTTGGATATCACCAAATCACCATCTTGGATGTTAGCATCACCTCCAATCTTCAAGGCTTCAAGGTTTCTTCATTATATGTGTAGATAACACATAGTTTATGGCTAGAAATGATCAAAATTTGATCAAAATGGTATTTTAGAGAGAGAGTGGAAGAAATTAGGGAGAGAAGGAGAGAGTGGTTTGCATGTATGAGTTTTGGAGAAGTGGTTTTGGATGTGTAGTTTTGAGGTGGAGTAGTTAACTTGATTAAGTTAGCTTAGACATGTGTTAAGTTTCTTTGTGAAGCTTTTGACACCTAAGGTGTGTGTTGGAGCATTTGTAGCCGTCCCATGTGTGGGGGTGGGACAAGTTTATCTTGTCTCATCCTCATTTAATTACGGGTACTCCTCAATTCTAGTTTTCTTGATTTGCGTGCCCTCGGGTCGTTTTACGAAAAACGTTTTTATAAATTATGAATCAACGGCACAAAACGAATCTAATTAAAATTGTCTCATCAAAAACGGATTTCAAAAACGTAAATACGTAATCCTAAGGTTTCCGGTTTAGTCGTAAAGGACGTTAAATTATAATCGTAAGTCCTAATCTCTTCTCGTAAATTTGTGAGTTTATGAACCAACTCAAAATTAAAATCCCAAAATAATATTTACGGATAAATTTATTTTCTGAAATATCGGACTGTCACCAAAGACGGTGTATGTAAACGTAAGCACGTAACGTGGAATCCTCCGGTTTAGACGTAGTCGATGCTACTTCATCACGTAATCCAAATTTCTTCCCAAAAATAAGTGAGTTCATAATATAACATTTAAATAATGTTTTTAAATAATACTTGAGAATAAAATCAACCATAAATTGACGGATTGTCACAGCATTTACCCCTAAACAGGATCTTTGTCCTCAAAGATCATCTTATCTTACTACTCGCTTCTTATAGAGTTAAAGCCATGTGGGTATTTCCTTCACATTCGGTCTTTTCTCACAAGTGTAATTCATTACAATACGCGAGTTTAATCAAACATAACTACGGGAATAAGATCAGGCTTATTGTTGACTTGCTTTCTCTATCCATGATGTTCACGGGTTTTTTATAAATGCAACTTTTCGCCGATCTAAACTTCATTAAGGAATAGTCAGATTTTCACTTGATAGGCATTTTATCAAGTTCGATATACGAAACATAATTCACGCAGCTCTTGAAGTCCTAGGGTAGATCCAGCTTATATGCCTTTCAAACCAATCTTTTACATCATCTCAATGGTCCCATACTACGGGGACTTATATCCCATGATCTTTCAGATCATCAATTTACTTTTTCATGGTTAAAATTTTTGGCATAACTTCGCTACCCATCCGGCACTTCAAGATCGACATTTCATATTCACATAACCTCCTGCCCACTAATGGCAGTCAATAATCAGATCCTAATTTCAACAAGCATTTCAGGTTTCGCGGGTCGGGTATTTTGTAAGGTTAGGTTTGTCATCATAGCCAACCTTAAACCTAAAAGACATGTCCAACTCACAATGGGGGTATGTCGGGTGTCTTCATCCTAATCCCTACCTACAGATGTTCTTCATATATATTTTAAGAAGATTCGATCTCGATCCTAATACGATAGTTTTCAATGATAATCTCTCCAAAGGAAAACGATTATACGGTTTATTACCAAATGTCAATTATTCAAGCATAACACAAGACTTCTAGTGTTTTGTATCATTACTTTGCCTCGTCCCTTCGATTGGGGTGGTAAATAGTACTCTCATCAAGGTTCGTTCCTAATGACTTCTGAGCAAATCTCTAGAAATTCGATGTGAAGCGAGGATCTTGATAGAGATGATTTATACGGCACACTATGTTTACACAACTCTTTTAAATACAACAGAGTCAATTTCTTCATCAAGAATCTATCATTAACAGGAATGATTGATGTAGAGTTTTTACCCCTTTAGGAAAAGGAAGGCAAAATAGTGGTAAGCGTTGAGCACGACGATTTAGGAAAACCGTGTACAAATGACCCAAAATGGGGATCGTTCTCAAGGAGGCTTAGTGTGTGTGTGATGAAATGATTATCTTTGTGATTATATTTATGAGAAAGAAAAATAGAAATGAGATAAGAAGAGAATGATGGTTACGATGACGAATTAAACTAAGACGAAAAAGGTGTACACGTAAAATTGTAAAAAGCACCAAAATTAAAATTTTACCCTGAAAATTCCTAAAAATCACTAAAAATCCACAGAAATATTCTAAGAATTTACAAAAAATCCAAACTTGCTAAAACCTTTTAATTAATTAAATAATGACTTTTTAATGCTAATTAAAACCCTAAAAATCAATATTAACTATTAAAAAGTCCAAAACAAGATCTTAAAGTTTGTAAACCTCAAAAATACCCTAGTTAAGCTAAAAAGTATTTTTCAAAATTTTAAAACCACTAAAAACTATTTTTAAACAATTAAAAACTATTAAAATCAATTAAAAATTAAATTAATTCTAGAAAATAATTAAAAGACTCTTAAAATATTTGGAAAGTTGCAAAATTCCTAATTAAGTGTCTACAATCTAGGAAAATATAAAAACTTAGAAAATCAGACTTTTAATTTTTAACAATAAAATAATATTAAAATATTATTAAAAATCCAAAAATCACAAAAATTCTAAAAACTTGCAAACTAGCTTAATTTAACCTAAATAACTCAAAAATGAAAGTGAAATTACCTAAATACCCTTAATGGGCCTAAAAAGTGGGCTAAACCCAAAACAGATCACTATTGGGCCAAATTTGGGCCCAATATAAAAAAGTGTCCAAAATAAGCCCAAAAAGCACTACTTGACTCAAAATTTGATTTTAAACAACTTTTTCCAAAGGCCCAAAAGCTGAAAGTATGAAATAAGCTAGCTTATACCAAACAGCTTATTCTTAATGGGCTTTTTGGCCCATTAAGCTATAAGCCAATGCCATAAGCTGAAATTAGACACACAAGCTTCTTTTGTCCTAAATAAGACTTCTGTAAAACGAAATTTGAAATAAGCCCAAGGAATAAGCCTGAAAATACAATAACCAATCTACAGAAAACGACAAAATAGTCGTTTTTGAGTTCTAGGCCACCCCAAGTGCTGATTCAAATTTTTATAGCTTTCAAATGACTTAATTAAGCAAAATCAACAAAGAGTTTTCAAATAAGCTGACTCAATAAGCTGGAAAAAGCAAATAAGCACTTATGTAAAAGTCAAATAAGTTGGTTTTCTAGTAAAAAGTCAAAGTCAAAGTCCTATAAGCTCTAGTCTGATCAATTGGGTCAAATAATGAAGATCTATCACAAAAAATAAGTTGTTACAAGTCTGGATAAGCTAAAATAGCTTATTGATAAGCTGAGTTCAAAATAACACTAGCAGGGGATAGTTTTGGGTGTTGAGCAGTGGAAACTTTTTCCACTGCTTGACTTGTTTGACTTTTTGTCTTTAGTGAACTTTTTGGAGATTCAGATTACACAAATGCACCCAAATGATCTTTGGATAAAAATGAGTCAAGAACAATCAATAAATCACAATCACAATCACCCAATTGATACAGTTTAATCAATAAAGTACCAGATCTAGCACAGACATGAACAATAAGAAGTTAAGCACTTATAAGCAGTTTTAGCAATAATCATCCAACAAAATGCATACACAAGCTATTATAAACTCTAATGAACAAGTTTAAACAGTTTTCATGCAATGGCTTAAAGCCTAAATCAAGATTCAAGCTTATGAATGTTACTGATGAACACTAAACACTAGCAGATTTCACTTTGCTGATGTATTTGACACACAAGCCAGATTCAACACCTCAAATCTCACAAACATGTTACAATAAAGATGTTTTAACAACTTTTAACCCTAAGCATGCATAAACTCTAGGTTTTCCCAAATTCTTAGGTCAAAAACAATCAAACTCAACAAGATATAGCAGATTGTTTGATTTTAAGGTTTAGGTCCAAAAACTTGCAGCAAAACACTCTCAAACAAGTGTATAACATATACCAAACACAAACAACACCTTCTAACAACACAATACCAAGATTCAAGCTTAAACAGGTAGTCCCAAACACCCCTTTATCTTTTCAAATCAAAATTTAAACAAGAAAAAGTGTGATTCAGTTAACCCAATGATCAATCTAGCATACTAACAACATTATCATGCAAGACTAAGCAGATTCAAGCCAAGAAATCAACAAGAACACCAATAGAGCACAAATCCACAAAAAATTCCAATATTTATCAAATTTTCAAGGATTTTAGACAAACCTCATGGATGTACATCCACACCCACGAATTTATGAGCTTATGTGCTAGCTAGAACAAGCACAAGCTTCCAATAACAACCATGCTAAGATTCAACAAGGTTAGAGAACAAAATCAAAAACAGAAAGGTGACTTTTTGGAAAATAAACTTGATTAATGCAACCTTGCTACCCCACACTTGATTATCCCCAAGTTATAAGCCTCACCACACCTTAATATCACAATTAGGATGCTATGATCAGCCCTATAACCCGAGAATTCCAAGGTTGAAACAAGAACTTAGCAAAATATCAAGTTTTGATCCAATGTGTAATTTCTTACACAAGGTTTAAAAAACATTTCAAGGTTCAATTCCAGTTAACAAATATCATAACAAGCTAAAATAAAGGTGGAACTTGGTCTTTCTTCAACAAAACTCAACACACTTTCATTAAATGAAAAGAGGATTTACAAGAAGTTGAACTAGGAAAAACCAAAAGCAAAGCAAAAATGTGAGGTCCTAAGCCTTTATATAGGCATACATGTTGTCTAGGAAAGCTGAAAAAAATGTAACCCTAGCTACTGAAGTCCCATTTTTGCCCTTGTGAAGTTTGAATATCTTGGAGTCTTGTGAGGAATTCTTGTCCTTTTGTTGAAGCTGGCAAAGGGGAAATGCATCCAAGGGTGGAGATGAAGCTTGAAAAGTAAGCCAAGTTCTTGGGCGTTGGATTTGTTGGTCTTGTTTTGTTTGGACGTGAAGAGTGGGTCAGGGGAGGGTTGGGTATGTCACATGCATGAGAGTGATGGGGGTTTAGGGTTTGTGTTAGGATCATAAGACCTTTAATCATAAATCTGGAAGCAATTAGGTCTTAATTCTTGTTAATTAGAAAAACCCTAATTCTGGTATGAACACCAAGAACATAGGATTTAATCTGTTTTGCAAGTTAATTATGTTTAAAAAGTTGTTTTAGGCGCCAAGATTAAATTAATCTTAAACCGGGTTAAGTGGAGTGTGAGGTGGCAGGATGGAGAGTTGTGATTGGTTGAAATGGTTAGTGGGGTGAGGTGGCAGCCCATGAGTGGTCTAGGTTTGTTTGTTTGTCGGCCATAAATAAACCCCAATCTTTTGTAAACTTGTCATTTCCAGCTTTTCTTCATAAAATCTAAATCCCTTTGTTAGCAAAGTTTCATTTTTCACACTTTTGCCCCAGATACTTTTCCAAAGCATTTTCAGGGGTATTTCTTGCCATTTTGTGATCTTTCAGGGACTGATTTGGCAATTTCTTCAATGGTAATGGTTTAAACTTGTATGATTGACCTTTTAGAGGACTGAAATTGTCAAATCAAGTTTGATGAGGGACCATTTTTGCCAATTGTTGAAGGTTAAGGGTCCTTTTTGTAATTTTGGGATTTTTAAAGGACCAAACTTGTAATTTCTTGTTCTTTGAAGGTATTCATAATATGTTTGACTTTGTGGAAGATAATGGTTGACAATTTAGCTTTGTTGAGGGGCTAAACTTGTCAATTCTTCAAAGTGGAGGGCCCTTTTTTAATTTTGACAAACTTTAGGGACCAAACTTATAATTATGAGGATACAAGGGTATAAAGTGTCAGTTCTTCCATATTGGAGGACCCTTCTTCATAATTCTTCAAATCTTCAAGGGTTGATCTTGGGAAAGTCTTCATTAGGGCTTGGTTCATTGTGCGGCTTCGTTTCCCGTGTTCGTTTTTGCATGATTCTTGTGATCTTTTGTCATTTTCTTAATATCCGTAACTAAAATACACAAGCAACAAACACAAGCATATATATGGGTATTTTGATGATATTTAATGCATTTTAAGCCGTTTTTGGACGATGAGACTATGTATAAAAGCAGTCTCATCACTCCCCCATACTAAATCATTGTCGTGCCCTCACGCAATGCTAGAATAAAGTATCGTAGCACCTCCAAAATTCATTTTTATTCACTTTATTGAATGATAAACTAGCTACACTATTACTATTGCTACTACTACTTGCGTTTTAGACATAATGTATGATTTTCATCGCAAAATGGGACGTTTAGTAAGAACACGTGAATGCTTCGTTAGAAATAATTTCATCGTCCTCGATTTTCACCCCAATTCCATGCCAAGCGTCCATCGAGATCATTGTCATTATAAGTTAGTAATGCTAACACTACTCATATGCCCTAATCACGTACTTATCCTCCCATTATTCTTAAGTTGTATCTCTTATATTTTATATTGTCTTGAATGTTTCACGAGGATACATTGTTTGACTTATGCGATAATAGAGATTTAGGTCTAAAATAGAGTCCTAATGGTGTAACCAAGACCATCAAATCAATAACCCCTCCTAATAGACAACGATGTCAAAAAATTAAGTCAACAAGAAGAATCGATAAACACGATTTTATAACGGTTTTGAACATGAGACTTATTACCAAGACTTTTATATGCCCCCTAACGGAAGGGCCTTATTATCTTTGGTTTACCTCCATCTTTTATTCAACTTCGCCATGAAGCTTTTATTATGACTTCGGTCTTGCCTTGCCTTTTATTATCCACCTCATCGGTAGTTTTATTAGCCAAAGACGTATATCCTCACGCTAAGGCAAATTTTGGATCTTTAAAGCTTCGAAGATTAAGGCTTGATTCACTTTCAATTTTGCATAGATTTTTGGGCCTGTGGGGCTTCAAATTGTTTGCTTGATTTAGGTGAGCACTTGAAATCTTATTATTGGGTGAAGCTTTTGATTATTCGGGTGCCAATACTTCAAAACCGTGACGCTGGCGATACCTTAATGTCTTCCCAATTTAATTACAAGGAAGCTACTAGAAAAGACTAGAAACCCAACAATCCCAACTAAACCGCTAAGTCAATATTTATTAAGCAAAAAATATTTACATGCGAAGGGAGAATAAGCAAACAACGAGAACACATGAGTTTTTGAAAGAATACGAGTACTCTATGTTTAGCATAGTAACTTATAATTAACCCTATCATTTCTCGTCCTCATTTAAGAGACTTAGCCTAATGTGAAGTTAAGGAATCAAAGTTAAGTGCTCAACACGCACGGTTGAGTCAAAAATTACTCTCATTCTCGCCATCGGAAAACCTACATTCGTGTCTTCAAACACTTATAAAACATGAGAAAAATTTTAAAATTTGGCCATTTTTAGCCTTATTTTGCAACAAAACGATAAACAAAAAGATAAACTTTGGAAAGCGTGAAGGTTTGGCAAGGCAAGTATCTATTCACCCCCCCCCATACTAAAGTTAAACATTGTCCTCAATGTTTCGAGTCTAGGGGTGCAAACACCCCCATACTAGAGACGTAGTCGAATGCCTAATCTAGCATGGAAAGGGTGTAACCATTAAATCAATAGACTTTTATGAAGTGTGCTATAAACCTAAGGTTAGAACATCAAAGGATATATCTTGGATATTGAGAAAGTCTTCAAAGAAAACGATCGAGTGCTCCCATAAAACGAACACGAGAGGCTCCAATCGTGAAGATCATGATCATCTAAAGTCCACAATTCACAAACAACCACGAAACAAAGGTTGGAAGGGCACAAATCACCACACGTTACTACATTAGAAAGTGATAATATGTACATAGGATAAGCATGGGACTCCCCCACGAGGCACCTCGTTTTTGATTACCGAGTCATGAGCTCGACTCGATCCCCTTAATACTAATTATCATTGGGGAAAGTGACTTGGTCGAGGTAGTTCAAGGATGGAACTTCCCCGCCAAAGTAGTGCTTCAACCTATGTCCATTCACCTTGAAGTTAGGACCATCATCTTGAGCTAGCTCGATGGTCCCATATGGAAATACTTGAGTCACGGTGAATGGACCGGACCAACAGGATTTCAACTTACCGGAAAAGATTTTCAAACGTGAGTTAAAAAGTAAAACTTGATCCCCGATGTTAAAAACCCGGTTTTTAATTTTAGAATCATGCAACTTTTTAGTTTTTTCTTTGTAAATCAATGAACTTTCATAAGCAATGTCCCTCAATTCATCCAATTCATTTAATTGCATTTTCTGGTGTTTTCCCGCGGTCTCCATATCATCATTACAATGCTTTAGGGCCTAATAAGCCTTGTGTTCTAATTCGATAGGCAAGTGGCAATTCTTCCCATACACAAGCTTATAGGGAGTGCACCCAATGGGCGTCTTATGAGCGGTCCTAAAGGCCCATAAAGCATCGTCCAACTTATCCGACCATGATTGTCGGTTTTCCCCAACGGATCTCTCCAAGATCCTCTTCAACGCTCGGTTTGAAACCTCGACTTGCCCACTCGTTTGCGGGTGATAAGCCGTAGAAAGCCGATGTGTAACCCCATATTTCCTTAGGACCCTTTCGAATTGGTCGTTACAAAAATAGGTTCCACGATCGCTTATGATCGCACGAGGGGTTCTAAACCGAGAAAACAAGCTTTTCAAAAACTTTACTACCACACGAGCATCATTAATGGGCAAAGCCTTAGCTTCCACCCACTTAGATAGGTAGTCAACCGCGACAAGGATGTACTTATTACCACGAGATGATGGGAACGGCCCCATAAAGTCTATACCCCAAACGTCAAAGATCTCACACACTTGGATGATATTTTGTGGCATTTCATCTTTTTGTGAGGCTTTTCCTTGTCGTTGGCATGAATCACATGACTTCACAAGATTTTGTGCATCTCGGTAAATAGTAGGCCAAAATAAGCCGGCATCAAACACCTTCTTAGCCGTGAGATTTGCACCGTGGTGACCACCCGTGGGTCCCTCATGGCAAGCTCTAAGGATGTTAGAGGCTTCGGTGCCAAATACACAATGTTGGATGATTTGATCCGCACAAGTTCGAAACAAGTAAGGGTCGTTCCAAAAGTAGAACTTGACGTCACGAAAGAATTTTCGTTTTTCTTGAGTCGTCATACCCTTGATGATGAAGTTACCCGCATGGTAATTTGCAAAATCCGCAAACCATGGGGTGGAAGAATCAAGCTTAGAATTCACTACACCAAGTGTCTCGAGCGGAAATGTTTCGGTGATTTCCTTGGGCTCGTAAACACTTTGGTGAGGATCTTCCAAACGAGAAAGATGATCGGCCGCTAGATTCTCGGCTCCTTTTTTGTCAACAATTTTGTGGTCAAATTCTTGAAGGAGGAGAATCCGACGAAGTAATCTCGGCTTTGCATCTTGTTTAACCATGAGATACTTGATAGCCGAATGATCCGTATACACTATGCATTTCGTCAAGACGAGATAAGGTCGGAATTTCTCAAATGCATACACCACGGCAAGGAACTCCTTCTCCGTTGTAGTGTATTTAAGTTGAGCCTCGGTCATCGTCTTGCTAGCATAGTGAATAGGCAAGAAGTGCTTTTCATGATGTTGCCCCAATACGGCCCCAATAGCGTAATCACTAGCATCACACATGAGCTCAAAGGGGAGGTTCCAATTGGGAGCAACAAGAATGGGAGCTTTGGTAAGTTTCCTCTTAAGGATTTCAAAGGCTCGTACACAATCTTCGTCAAAGACAAAATGTGCCTCTTTTTCAAGAAGATGTGTAATGGGTCGAGAAATCTTTGAAAAATCCTTGATGAAACGTCGATAAAAGCCCGCGTGGCCTAGGAAACTCCTAACTCCCTTAACGGTTTTGAGATGAGGTAATTTGGCGATGACGTCTACCTTAGCTTGATCTACCTCAATCCCCGCTTTCGAGACCTTGTGCCCTAAGACGATTCCACTCTTAACCATAAAATGACACTTCTCTCAATTGAGCACAAGGTTGGTTTCCTCACAACGTTTCAACATTCTCTCGAGATTCGACAAATACGAAGTGAACGAATTACCAAACACGGAAAATTCATCCATGAAGACTTCCATCGTCTTCTCGATCATGTCATGAAAAATAGCCATCATGCACCTTTGAAAGGTTCCCTGTGCATTGCAAAGTCCGAATGGCATTCTACGATAGGCAAACGTTCTATATGGACACGTAAACGTAGTTTTTTCTTGATCACGAGGATCGATGGGAATTTGGAAGTAACCGGAAAAACCATCTAAAAAGCAATAGAAATCGTTTCCCGCAAGACGCTCCAAGATTTGGTCCATGAAGGGCAAGGGAAAATGGTCTTTTCGAGTGGCTTCATTCAACTTACAATAGTCAATGCACACTCTCCATCCGGTCACGAGTCTAGTGGGAATTAACTCGTTGACATCGTTTGGCACAACGGTCATTCCTCCCTTCTTAGGGACACAATGAATAGGACTCACCCAAGGGCTATCGAAAATAGGGTAAATCATTCCCGCGTCAAGGAGTTTAAGGACTTCCTTTTTGATGACGTCGTGAATTTTGGGGTTCACCCTCCTTTGACATTGGATTGCGGGCTTGTAATCCTCCTCTATTAAGATTTTGTGGGTACAAAATTTGGGATCGATTCCCTTAATGTCGGATAACTTCCACGCAATTGCCCCTTTGTGATCCTTTAGAACATCGACAAGTGCGGTTTTTTCATCATTCGAAAGTTCCTTCGCAATAATAACCGGCAACTTGTCGCCCTCCTCCAAATAGACATATTCGAGATGAGGAGGTAAATCTTTCAACTCGAGGATAGGTGGTTCCTCAAGTGAAGATTTAGGCTCGATACTCATAACCTCCTCGGGTGGAGGAAATGGGAAATCGTTAAGAAAATCCTTGATAATTGAGAAGTCCTCATCGTTGTCGAGGTCTTCGTTACAAGTACGTGGAACATCGAATTCTTCCAACGTAAAACCACCACCTTCAAATGGAGTGAAGGTTGGTGTCGAATTATCAAGAATTGGATCTAACATAGTGGGATTGCCACTAGTTTCTTCATCACCAAAACCTAGAACTTCTTGTGAAAATTCCTCGCAAACCACGTCGATCATATCAACGAGGTTTATGGTTGCAACAAAATAAACATGAGAAATTTGAGAGTTTTAAGTTGCGTTTATAACAAGTTCCTCATCGTTGAAACGTAAGGTGATCTTTCTAGCATGAACATCGATCAAAGCCATAGACGTATCTAAAAACGAACGACCTAAAATGAGAGGAACTTGAGGATCCGTGGGGATATCAACAACGATAAAGTCTACGGGATAGTAGAATTTCCCCACTTTCACAAAAACGTCTTCCGCCAAACCACATGCGGGAATCGTGGAATTGTCGGCCAACTCGATAGACATTAGTGAAGGAGTAAGATTAGGAAGATTGAGCGACTTGAAGATTGCAAGTGGCATCAAGTTAATGCTAGCACCAAGATCGGCCAAGGCGAAGCATTCTTCCATATCTTGGATTGCACAAGGGATCAAAAATTTACCGGGATCACCGACTTTTTGAGGTATGCGATTAAGATAAACCGACGAACAACTAGACAATTGGTGCAATTTCTCCTTGTTGTTCAACATACTCTTAAAGTTAGCGGCAAATCGAGGCATCATGACCAAAGCATCGGCGAAACTCACATTAAAGTGCAAATCACGAAACATTTTCATAAAAAGCTCAAATTGATAATTGTCGTGCTCTTGACGTTTCTCCTTCCTAAGTCTCGATGGATAGGGCAAAGGTGGTGTGGGTTGAGGCATAGTAGGCATAGACTTTGGAATCTCGGGTTCCGATGTTGGTAAAGGGTCGACCGTAGGTGTGGCATGAGCGGTACTTCGTGGGATAGCGACATGCTCCTTTTGGACCACCACCTCGGGTTCTTCCTCAATTGCTTCCTCCGTAGGAGAAATTGGTTGAGGAGTCGGTTCCTTAAGTGTCTTACCACTACGTGTGGTAATTACTTTCATCTCACCCTTAGGATTGGATACGGTGTTGCTAGGAAGACTACTCGAACACAGTTTACACATAATTGCCTCAAACATAGACGAGATTTTATCTTCAAACACGGATTGCCTCTTCTCGGCTTTAATCATTTCTTGTTTAATCTCATGTTGCCCTTGTTCCATTTTTTGTTGGTTTTGTTGTAACCTTGTGACATTTCCTTCCATCTTGTTGGTGTGGATTTTAAGTTCATTTGCTAACTCATTTTTCAACTCTTTCTTCAAGTCGTTCTTAAACTCGGATCTTAGGCTAATGATTTCTCTTTGAATATTGTCAAACCTAGCATCATTCCCATTAGCGTATTCAACAAATTCATTTGGAAGATCTTTCAACGTTTGCAAACCTTTGTTGTTGTTTTGAAAATCATTTTGATTTTTGTTTGAAACTTGATTATTAGCCCCTTGATTACCATAATTTCCCTTGTTGAAATTGTTTTTGAAACCAACTTGATTGTTGCGATAGTTGTTGTTAGCATTTTGATTTAAACCAAAACCCGGTGGAGTCAATTGATTAGAGCGGGAAACTTGACCGTTTTGGTTGTAATTTCCCGTGGCCGCGTAGGCACTCGAAGTGTTACCACCGTTGGTAATGCACTCGGAGAAATCATGACCTCCACCATAATACATGCATGAAACCTCAACCGCTTTAGCCGTAGCGGGAGCACTTGGTTCACCAACTTTAAACTCAATCAAAACTCCTTTTAGCTTATCAAAAATCTGGTTTTCCAAGTTCGCCTCAATTTGTCAAGCATCAATGGTAGTAGACAAAGAAGGTGAAGTCGAAGACGAAGCCTTACGAACACTAGACGTGCTACGAGGACTATACACCTTAGATCTATTCTCAATTATCACCAAAGCTTCCTCAACCGTTTTACACAAAAATTTACCACCCGCGGCGGCATTTAAATAATCCCTTTCATGATCATTAAGTCCATTGTAAAACGTGTCAATTTGATGCAAGTCGGAAAAACCGTGATGAGGACATTCATGTAACATCTTCTTAAACCTATTCCAAGCCGTTGAAAAACTTTCATTAAACTCTTGTGAAAATTTTGAAATCTCGTTTTTCAAGTGCGTAGTCTTAGAGGGCGGAAAAAATTTGTTCACAAACTTAGACACGAGATCCTTCCACGTCAATATAGAATTGGGTGGCTCCTTCTCTAACCAAATTTTAGCGGGCCCCGCTAAGGAATACGGAAAAAGCATCATCTTAATCTAGTCATTCGAGACATCCTTAAACTTGCAAGTGGCGGTAAGACGATTGAATTGGCGGATATGGTTGTGTGGATTGTCCTTCTCATCACCACGGAATTTGTTGTTTTGGATCATCGACAACAAACCCGTTTTCACCTCAAAATTCTCCGCAAGGATAGCGGGAATCACAATAGCCTCTCCATAACCCTCGGTGGGTGCTTGAAGTAACTCCATCATAGTTCGATTCGCCATGGTTGGTGCTTCTCTTACAATGGGTTCGTCAATAGGAGACTCCTCACTAGAAAGATTGGGAGTGGGAGTTTTGTTCTTTCGTTTACGTGCACGTCTTGCTTGATTACGAGTTAACATAAACGTCATGTACAACGAGGGGACGAGCAAAGAAGATTCTTTTTGGTGTTTTGTATTTTTCAATTTTTTTTGTGGTTTTTGATTGTATTAACCTTTTTGATTTTGGTGAATGTATTAAGTAGACAAAAATCTACAAATCTCCTCCTTAATCAAATCTCTTGATTAAAGAAGCCTCAAGGAATGAAAATAATCACGTGAAGTGAACGCCTTCGATGACTTTAGAACGTTGGTGGAACACCAAAACGTTCAAGAGGGTTTAATCAATGAAACCAAGAAAATATATATGATACTTAGTAATACTTTGGGCGACAAAACCCTCGATTAGCTCTCAAAATCAAATACTCACAAGCAAGCGGGGAAATGAGGCGGCGCGAAGCACTTAAGAGCCTTTTTCCTTAGGATATATTTTATAATATCCGCCTTATACCCACCTTATAGTTTGTATTTTTCAAGATTGAGCTTCACGAAAGTATTTATCTATTTTTGCCTTTTTCTTTGGTTTGAGATTCGAATACAATGACTGGGTAATGACCTCCCAAGTCAAGGTTGTGATTTCTCACGTATTTGGAGTACTTGTGAATTTATTGTTCTACGTATACAATATAGTAATAATATTCACACAAAAATCGAAAACTAATAATACGTATTAGTAGAGTGCTACTAATACAAATACCATTTTGGTTAGTATATAAAAAAAACAATTCCAAATCAAAACACAACACGCCTCCCCGGCAGCGGCGCCAAAATGATGTAGAGTTTTTACCCCTTTAGGAAAAGGAAGGCAAAATAATGGTAAGCGTTGAGCACGACGATTTAGGAAAACCGTGTACAAATGACCCAAAATGGGGATCGTTCTCAAGGAGGCTTAGTGTGTGTGTGATGAAATGATTATCTTTGTGATTATATTTATGAGAAAAAAATAGAAATGAGATAAGAAGAGAATGACGGTTACGATGTCGAATTAAACTAAGACGAAAAAGGTGTACACGTAAAACCGTAAAAAGCACCAAAATTAAAATTTTACCCTAAAAATTCATTAAAATCACTAAAAATCCACAAAAATATTCTAAGAGTTTACAAAAAATCCAAACTTGCCAAAACCTTTTAATTAATTAAATAATGACTTTTTAATGCTAATTAAAGCCCTAAAAATCAATATTAACTATTAAAAAGTCCAAAACAAGATCTTAAAATTTGTAAACCTCAAAAATACCCTAATTAAGCTAAAAAGTATTTTTTTCAAAATTTTAAAACCACTAAAAACAATTTTTAAACAATTAAAAACTATTAAAATCAATTAAAACTTAAATTAATTCTAGAAAATAATTAAAAGACTCTAAAAATATTTGGAAAGTTGCAAAATTCCTAATTAAGTGTCTACAATCTAGGAAAAATATAAAAACATAGAAAATCAGACTTTTAATTTTTAACAATAAAATAATATTAAAATATTATTAAAAATCCAAAAATCATAAAAAATTCTAAAAACTTGAAAACTAGCTTAATTTGACCTAAATAACTCAGAAACGAAAGTGAAATTACCTAAATACCCTTAATGGGCCTAAAAAGTGGGTTAAACCGAAAACAGATCACTATTGGGCCAAATTTGGGCCCAATATAAAAAAGTGTCCAAAATAAGCCCAAAAAGCACTACTTGACTCAAAATTTGATTTTAAACAACTTTTTCCAAAGGCCCAAAAGCTGAAAGTGTGAAATAAGCTAGCTTATACCAAACAACTTATTCTTAATGGGCTTTTTGGCCCATTAAGCTATAAGCCAATGCCATAAGCTGAAATTAGACACACAAGCTTCTTTGGTCCTAAATAAGACTTCTGTAAAAAGAAATTTGAAATAAGCCCAAGGAATAAGCCTGAAAATACAATAAGCAATCTACAGAAAACGACAAAATAGTCGTTTTTGAGTTCTAGGCCACCCCAAGTGCTGATTCAAGTTTCTATAACTTTCAAATGACTTAATTAAGAAAAATCAACAAAGAGTTTCCAAATAAGCTGACTCAGTAAGGTGGAAAAAGCAAATAAGCACTTATGTAAAAGTCAAATAAGTTGGTTTTCTAGTAAAAAGTCAAAGTCCTATAAGCTCCAGTCTAATCAAATGGGTCAAATAATGAAGATCTATCACAAAAAATAAGTTGTTGCAAGTCTGGATAAGCTAAAATAGCTTATTGATAAGCTGAGTTCAAAATAACACTAATAGGGGCTAGTTTTGGGTGTTGAGCAGTGGAAACTTTTTCCACTGCTTGACTTGGTTGACTTTTTGTCTTTAGTGAACTTTTTGGAGATTTAGATTACACAAAGGCACCCAAATGATCTTTGGATCAAAAGTAGTCAAGAACAATCAATAAATCACAATCACAATCACCCAATTGATACAGTTTAATCAATAAAGTACCAGATCTAGCACAGACATGAACAATAAGCAGTTAAGCACTTATAAGCAGTTTTAGCAATAATCAGCCAACCAAATTCAACCAAATGCATACACAAGCTATTATAAACTCTAATGAACAAGTTTAAACAGTTTTCATGCAATGGCTTAAAGCCTAAATCAAGATTCAAGCTTATGAATGTTACTGATGAACACTAAACATTAGCAGATTTCACTTTGCTGATGTATTTGACACACAAGCCAGATTCAACACCTCAAATCTCACAAACAGGTTACAATAATGATGTTTTAACAGCTTTTAACCCTAAGCATGCATAAACTCTAGGTTTTCCCAAATTCTTAGGTCAAAAACAGTCAAACTCAACAAGATATAGCAGATTGTTTGATTTTAAGGTTTAGGTCCAAAAACTTGCAGCAAAACACTCTCAAACAAGTGTATAACATATACCAAGCACAAACAACACCTTCTAACAATACAATACGAAGATTCAAGCTTAAACAGGTAGTCCCAAACACCCCTTTATCTTTTCAAATCAAAATTTAAACAAGAAAAAGTGTGATTCAGTTAACCCAATGATCAATCTAGCATACAAACAACATTATCATGCAAGACTAAGCAGATTCAAGCCAAGAAATCAACAAGAACACCAATAGAGCACAAATCCACAAAAAATTCCAATATTTATCAAATTTTCCAGGATTTTAGATAAACCTCATGGATGTACATCCACACCCACGAATTTATGAGCTTATGTGCTAGCTAGAACAAGCACAAGCTTCCAATAACAACCTTGCTAAGATTCAACAAGGTTAGAGCACAAAATCAAAAACAGAAAGGTGACTTTTTGGAAAATAAACTTGATTAATGCAACCTTGCTACCCCGCACTTGATTATCCCCAAGTTATAAGCCTCACCACACCTTAATATCATAATTAGGATGCTATTATCAGCCCTATAACACAAGAATTCCAAGGTTGAAACAAGAACTTAGCAAAATATCAAGTTTTGATCCAATGTGTAATTTCTTACACAAGGTTTAAAAAACGTTTTAAGGTTCAATTCTAGTTAACAAATATCATAACAAGCTAAAATAAAGGTTGAACTTGGTCTTTCTTCAACAAAACTCAACACACTTTCATTAAATGAAAAGAGGAATTACAAGAAGTTGAACTAGGAAAAACCAAAAGCAAAGCAAAAATGTGAGGTCCTAAGCCTTTATATAGGCATACATATTGTCTAGGAAAGCTGAAAAAAATGTAACCCTAGCTACTGAAGTCCCATTTTTGCCCTTGTGAAGTTTGAATATCTTGGAGTCTTGTGAGAAATTCTTGTCCTTTTGT
Organism: Glebionis coronaria; assembly: GCA_025667525.1. NCBI lineage: Eukaryota > Viridiplantae > Streptophyta > Magnoliopsida > Asterales > Asteraceae > Glebionis > Glebionis coronaria. The sequence continues at coordinate 139,367,343 of CM046880.1, forward strand.
TGAAGCTGGCAAAGGGGAAATGCATCCAAGGGTGGAGATGAAGCTTGAAAAGTAAGCCAAGTTCTTGGGCGTTGGATTTGCTGGTCTTGTTTTGTTTGGACGTGAAGAGTGGGTCAGGGGAGGGTTGGGTATGTCACATGCATGAGAGTGATGGGGGTTTAGGGGTTGGGTTAGGATCATAAGACCTTTAATCATAAATCTGGAAGCAATTAGGTCTTAATTCTTATTAATTAGAAAAAGCCTAATTCTGGTATGAACACCAAGAACATAGGATTTAATCTGTTTTGGAAGTTAATTATGTTTAAAAAGTTGTTTTAGGCGCCAAGATTAAATTAATCTTAAATCGGGTTAAGTGGAGTGTGAGGTGGCAGGATGGAGAGTTGTGATTGGTTGAAATGGTGAGTGGGGTGAGGTGGCAGCCCATGAGTGGTCTAGGTTTGTTTGTTTGTCGGCCATAAAAAAACCCCAATCTTTTGTAAACTTGTCATTTCCAGCTTTTCTTCATAAAATCTAAATCCCTTTGTTAGCAAAGTTTCATTTTTCACACTTTTGCACCAAATACTTTTCCAAAGTATTTTCAGGGGTATTTCTTGCCATTTTGTGATCTTTGAGGGACTGATTTGGCAATTTCTTCAATGGTAATGGTCTAAACTTGTATGATTGACCTTTTAGAGGACTGAAATTGTCAAATCATGTTTGATGAGGGACCATTTTTGCCAATTGTTGAAGGTTAAGGGTCCTTTTTGTAATTTTGGGATTTTTAAAGGACCAAACTTGTAATTTCTTGTTCTTTGAAGGTGTTCATGATATGTTTGACTTTGTGGAAGATAATGGTTGACAGTTTAGCTTTGTTGAGGGGCTAAACTTGTCAATTCTTCAAAGTGGAGGGCCCTTTTTGTAAATTTGACAAACTTTAGGGACAAACTTGTAATTATGAGGATACAAGGGTATAAAGTGTCAATTCTTCCATATTGGAGGACCCTTCTTCATGATTCTTCAAATCTTCAAGGGTTGATCTTGGGAAAGTCTTCATTAGGGCTTGGTTCATTATGCGGCTTCGTTTCCCGTGTTCATTTTTGCATGATTCTCGTGATCTTTTGTCATTTTCTCAATATCCGTACCTAAAATACACAAGCAACAAACACAAGCATATATATGGGTATTTTGATGATATTTAATGCATTTTAAGCCCTTTTTGTACGATGAGACTATGTATAAAAGCAGTCTCATCAATGATATTAGCAGATTTGGTCAGTCTGTCGACAATGACCCAAATCGAATCAAGTTCAGATGATGACCTTTGCAATAGCTAGACGTTTACTAATGTATGAGGCAATGTCTGCCTTCATAATTTGCCATTAGTACAACTTCTTCAGATAGAGATACATTTAGTCAGAAATGACATGAATGGAATACTTATACTTACGAGATTTCAATATGACTAAATCACAAAATCCTCTATATTTAGACAACCTCAAGTGGCCTTTTATACATTTAACGCCATCAGCTTCTCAATTCTAATGGTTCACATTAGCCGCGAACCCCTTTTTATTATCTATATTATCCTTCTTACAAGCATCGTTTATTTTTATATTGTTCGGCAATTTATTTTGCACAGTCATTATTAAGAAACACGTCCTAATTGATTCTTTACCCTTCCTATATAATGTGTAAGTAATTACGTTCACTTTCCTAGATGGAATAAATATCATGACCGTATTTATTCGAAAGTTCTTTCTTCACATTTTCTAAGTCTTAGTTCTATCTCAACTATTGTTTTTATCAGTTTTGCTTGATCCGACGTTTTAAAGCATCGATAATTATTACACGTAAATTAACAATAAATATTAAGTTTTTATGAAACGTAAACGTTAAAAGTTTAAATTTCTTAGTTCGACCAATTATAATAAAATATTCAAAACAAATTTGAATTTAATTAACACGATTTTTGCTGATTTATCGAAAATAATTAATAAGATCCGTAAATGTTCGAAAAGCCTTCGTTTATTCTTTGGTAAAAATTTACTTAGTTGAAAAGAAAAAATTGTCATTTCAAATTTTAAGTCATGGTTTAACGGTTTCCTCAATCCCTCTTAAGTTGTCTTGAGGTATACACAAACATTTACCCCTAAACAAGAGTTTAGTTAAATGATTTGTGTATAAGGGAATAATCCCTTAAAAATCCTTTGTTAAAACATTTGTCAAAACATATTTCCATTTTCTTTTTGGTAAAACCCAAAGCCTTAATGGTTATAATTTTTGAAGAGTCAATATATTCTATTTTCTATTAATCACACGGTCAAATAATGTAAAGGATTAAGTCTTTCATCAAATGTTAAATATTCGAGGTACAAATTTTCACTACTCGGCCGACTCAGGGCATTCTACAAATAATTATTAACTCATTCTTATTCTTATAAATAAACAAATGGTTCTTAATGATCACGAGCATGAATTTATCAAATTACAGCCTACACACGTGATTCACCAAATTTATGAATGCTACATGTGTATTAGTCAATCCAAACGTCATCACGTGAAACTTATAATGTTTATTACAAGTTCTTGATGTAGTGATTGGAATAGATAATCTTTTTCGCGGACGCGAAATTGATGATAACCATGTCGTGGATCAAATTCTTGAATATACGCTAGAACCTTGTAAATGATCGAACAAATCTATCATCTTGGGTAGTGGATATAGATTTTAATCGTCAATTTACCTAGTTCACGGTAATTAAATAAATATAAGAAATAATAACACCATAGCTCTTCATGATGACGAGCTTGGTAGAATAAAAGCTTTCTCCGACAACTCTCTCAGTTGTACGGTAACACTTTCGATTCAAATGGTGCTGAAGTATAGTGCACACGCCACAGGTGCAGCACCGGGAATATAATCAATACCAAATTCAACTTGCCTTAATGGCGAAAGTCTAGGTAATTCACCAGCAAATACCTCCTAAAGTTTCAGATAACAGAAACATCTTTTAATAAATTCATATTAGGTTCTTTCTAGATTACAAGATTTATGACTAGTTCATAACCATTCATGGTATAATTTTAAGTCTAAATGTAGGATATGGTCATTCATCACGAATTATTTAAATAACTTTTGATAATCAACATCTTATCTTTTAGGGGAATTCTACTCGAGTTCCCATCAATTAAGACAATGTCGTCATGTCATAATCAACCAATCCATTCTACTGGCACTATTAACTTTCCAGTTTCATTGCCGTCGATAAGATGTGAACTTCTCAAAAGACTAATAATAACTCATAATCCTTCACAAATTCAAGGATATATGGAGACATAACTAACCTTAAAAGAGTAAGGTCAACGCATAATCTACGAGAGAGAATTTCAAATCAGATACAGACGAAAACATTTAACGAATATGAATATATCCCATGTTTTCATAATTTGAGTACGCATTTGAAAGCTCCTCGGATCGTTACCCAGGTCATTCAAATGAAATTAAATCAAAAGAAATGACAGGAATGTCGATACATCCACTCGGGTATCAACACTCAGTAATCATATACTTTTCCTAAGAATCTCACTACGAGAGAATTGGACAAGAAATGGTTGTCAATTGTCAAATAAGACAATATCCACAGATGAGTAAATTTGACTCAGAAGAATAAATGGTATGGGAACATATGTAGGTGTCCCTAACAATATGTCCCTAATTTGCACTTCTTGCAGATCTCATAAAATTTAATCTTTCGCAACTTCAAAGAAAATATAATGTTTATTAACAATTTCATGGTGACTACTAATCAACCTTGCATGGTCCCTTCAAAGTGTATGTAGGCGCGCAACTATATACAATTTCAAGATTAACGATGCAATACTCAGTTCGTCAAAATTTTATCATCATGTTTATAATAAAAACATTTTCATGCTTAATTCTTAAATAAGAATCAAAAATAAATTTACAAAGATTTTCTTTGTTATGAAAACAATTAAGTTTTCCAAGGTGTTTTATAAACAACCTCATTTCGATAACGATTATTTATAAGTCTCACTTTAAATAATCCATATGGTGATGAAAACCTAATTTTTCTCAAGTGATATTGTTTTAACTTATAAAAACAATTAGTGATCTGCAAAGGAGTGATGAAAAGTTGTTCACTAAGAACTAACTACAATATTCTAGGAAATGAATTTAGCCAATTAATCATGAGGTTCATGACCTCGATGGCACTCAGGAATACAAAGAGAAGAATTTGCAACTCAAACCGAGATGAGTGCTTGTTCAATGGTTGCATCACTAACACGAACATTAGGATGAAACAAGAAAAGATAGATAACATCGATACATGTAGGACTTAGCAATCAAAGGTAGTCTTTTCATTAATTACAAACAAGTCAAAATTGTATCGTAACACATTATGTGTCACTATGTCATACAATTCCAAGAACTCATCCTACCAACTGATGTCTCAGTTAAGTTATGGATTTTTAAAAGATACCACAATGAATACTAATCTACAAGAGTCATTAGGTGTTCTACATGTCCCGAAAGATCCATCGGTCCCAATTTCAGAAGAAGATTTCTTCGATTTATTTCTTGGACACTGGGCATCCTCGTCAGTGGACAATGGCCTAGGAACAACCCTTAACACGAACCAACAATCAATTAAAACCTTATAATTCAATCACAGGACTTAATGACTTCTTTTAACAATTTCATATTCCATACAGGTTAAGTTTTATTTCATTCAAGTTTCAATTAACTTATACTCAATGCAACATCCTACCTTATTCTCCAATATTTTCAACCTTATTTTTAGACCTTAATAGGGCAATAAAAGATCAATATTATCAACACTTAATTTCAAGTCCAATAGTTCTTACAACAATAGTTATCTAATGAGTCACTAGTATAAAATGACTCGATCATTCAAATAGACTTATCGGAAAGGTACTAGTGGCATGAGGCTTTTGGGTAATGGTTCCAATGACAGCCTCAAGTGCAACATTCACCCTTTCGATTTCAAATTTAAGAATTGGGTGACAACGAATCAGATGACACCTTTCCAGGTGGTAACGTTTTTTCAAACTCCACTCTATAAGGAAAGATCGTCATGACCTCGGTATCAGTTTTAATCTTGCCAATTCTTCTTCAATATCACAATAAACTAATATCTACATTTCTAAGAATATCAACCATTTTGTTGGGATCATAATTATGCACAACTTGGTTTAGATCTAGGATAGCTAGAATTCCTACGGGAATAGCTTCGATTAATTTACTAGGGGAGTTAGGGTTCCTTGTGACAATCTACGTCGTATAAATACCTCGTATAAATATCAAAATAATCATCAAACAATCATGTAATCAATTTACATCATATGTATATATATAATCCAAGTTATATATATTAAAATAACACTTCTCAGTCTGGCCTTGTCGGTAACTCGGAAATTCTTCGGCACCGTTATAGTCAAAAGATTTTTAGACATTTTTAGAAAAATGTTTATAGTTAAAAGATTTTGAAATGTTTTATTCAAAACTTTGGTTTTAAAAATCTTTCGTTCTCTATAACTAGAGCTCTGGTACCAAACTGTAACACCCCCAAATTTATACAATTCAATACAGCGGAAGACTTGTTGGTGTTACGGGATAGCACATTACTCACATCATAGACAACGCATAAAAATCGTGTCGTTTAATAATAAAGCATTTCCATTCATAAATATTAGATTTTACATAGGTCCCAAGTCATTGTATTTCATACAGGTTTTACAAAGCATTTGAATGGAAATTATTATTTAAGTGCGGGCCATGAATTCTTGTTGTCTTCCCGAGAATTACCTTCAAGTACCTGAGACAAAACATGTTAAAAGAAAAGGTGAGCGATAACGTCGAGTGAATTCATAGAGTTTAATTAAATCCATCAATATAACATCGGTATAAAATTATTACCAAAAATCATTTTGTACAAATCTCTGTAATAGGCCATAAAATAGCCAAAGTTATTTTATACAAATCCTTATCAAAAATCAAAATATAGGCGTTTGCCTTCAAAATCATTATACGAGTCATCGTCGTAAAAACATCATACAATACGTTTTATAACGTTGTATAGAGTTAAATAAAAACCGTTATATGAATATGGTTATGAAAAACCAAAACACGAACATAATATCAATAGTAAGACCTCGTATTGCTAGTCAGACAATATATCGTAATTTAGTGCGTATAGCAGTATTTCGTTATTTGGATTATTATAAGCCGCATGACATTGTTACCTTACTATAACAAACAACGGGTAGCTAACCCGAAACTCATTTGCCCATCTAAATTAGCGTGCCGTCACTATAATCACGCTTGTTTAAATCTTATCATACATAAATTCGCTTACCAATCAATATGGCACGACGGAGATCAACCGTCAAGGCGCGAACTGGGGTGATCGTCCCCAAATAGTACTATTATATGCATAAGCGTCTACCAAATCCCGGTAGTTCACAATTCATGCTAATGGGACTTTTAGTGACATAACCTAACTTTAATAATCCATTTCATTTCATACATCGGGTCATAATCATTCATCGGGTCATACAATCATTCGGGTCTAAATCAATAATCAAATAATCGGGACAACTATTGTCCTATTTCATAAAAACTAACATGTTATCTCCCTCGCGGGTTTATAAAACATTTCATAAAAACATTTAAAAGAGTGCGAGGCTATGAACTCACGTTGATGTGGGAAGGCGGTTATCGGCGATTTGGATATACGGTACGTGCTTCAATCACGGGAAACCTAGACAAATAATACTCGTCTTAGACTCTTGTCCAATGACTTTATAAAAATAACAATTATGTATACATATGACGATTTTATATATATGATGATCAAGTGGGTTTATATATTCTCATTTACTCATTTTAGTGTTATGTGTTAGAAATTTTTAAGACTAGTTACACTAGTTCAATTTGTTTACATTTTGAAGCCCAATGGGCCTATTACAAGCCCAATACTATTCATTATCCCAATTATACTTTTATTATCAGTATTATACTTTACATGTTGGGCCCAAATGGGTTAAGCCCAATAAGTAAGTTTATAAGTGTTTTACTAACTAGTCGGGTTTATAGTCCAATAAGGCTACTTTGGCCCGTTAATGTCTATATGTTGTAAAGCTCGGGTTTTATCGGTTTTTACTTGTTATATAAGTTCATATATCAGTATGTGAGTTTATAAAAGTTTATATTAGACGGGTCCGACCGTCTAAGTTTTATTTGACAAAAATGTTAATCTTTCGGTTTTAGCCGAAAAGACGTAAAACTTAGTATATAGTTTTATAAATTGGAAAAACATTTATACTTGTAATTGATATAACATGTCCCATTTTAATATCAATATTTATATAACTCTTTTATTATAATTATTATCCACTAGTGGGTTTTATATATTTATATATTTTATATAAATTTTGAGTGCTTATATTATATATTATTTATACAAAAATCAGTCCTAAAAATCTAGTTTACTAAAATGGTCGTATCTAGAGTTCTACATGGAGATAGAACCCCAAATTTTTATTACATATTCTACATGATATGTACTTCATTTTATTACCTTATAGCTACTGATGAATCAACCTCTAAATATTTTATAAAATTCGTCCAAAACAGTGTAGGCAGATTTGCACTCTAAACTTGTTTTGATCATATCTCACTCATTTTTATGATTCCATTGCATGGCCAACTCTCACATATGTATAACACCTAATACTTACTGTATATTGATTCCATTTTACCATTTTACCAGTTTAACATTTGGTTACCTACTGTTTTTATACAGCCATCTTATTAAGCAAGATTTAACCATTTTACATGTGGTTTTTCCATCTTTTTACCCATGTTTATCAAATCTATCAACACCAAATCCCCACATAATATTTTTAATCATCATTCATCATCATATACATATACATAAATAAAGAAATTACAAGATTACATAATCAAAATAACAAGAGGATTGGAAGAACAATCTTTATACCACCAAGGTTGTGTAGGTTATGATCAAGGCTTGGATTTTTGATGGAATAACTTGTGATAGATCAACACCAATCTTCAAGACCACCAATATTTGTACACTCCTTGTAGAATCAGCCCTTGGATATCACCAAATCACTATCTTGGATGTTAGGATCACCTCCAATCTTCAAGGCTTCAAGGTTTCTTCATTATATGTGTAGATAACACATAGTTTATGGCTAGAAATGATCAAAATTTGATCAAAATGGTATTTTAGAGAGAGAGTGGACGAAATTAGGGAGATAAGGAGAGAGTGGTTTGCATGTATGAGTTTTGGAGAAGTGGTTTTGGATGTGTAGTTTTGAGGTGGAGTAGCTAACTTGATTAAGTTAGCTTAGACATGTGTTAAGCTTCTTTGTGAAGCTTTTGACACCTAAGGTGTGTGTTCGAGCATTTGTAGCCGTCCCATGTGTGGGGGTGGGACAAGTTTATCTTGTCTCATCCCCATTTAATTACGGGTACTCCTCAGTTCTAGTTTTCTTGATTTGCGTGCCCTCGGGTCGTTTAACGAAAAACGTTTTTATAAATTATGAATCAACGGCACAAAACGAATCTATTAAAAATTTTCTCATCAAAAACGGATTTCAAAAACGTAAATACGTAATCCTAAGGTTTCCGGTTTAGTCGTAAAGGACGTTAAATTATAATCGTAAGTCCTAATCTCTTCTAGTAAATTTCTGAGTTTATGAACCAACTCAAAATTAGAATCCCAAAATAATATTTACGGATAAATTTATTTTCTGAAATGTCGGACTGTCACCAAAGACGGTGTATGTAAACGTAAGCACGTAACGTAGAATCCTCCGGTTTAGACGTAGTCGATGCTACTTCAAGACGTAATCCAAATTTCTTCCCAAAAATAAGTGAGTTCATAATATAACATTAAAATAATGTTTTTAAATAATACTTGAGAATAAAATATCAACCATAAATTGACGGATTGTCACATGATCCTAGAGAGTCGTTTATCAAGGGAACTTTAAAATGCGAATTCTAAACTTGAAAAAGTCTAAAAGTTTGCAAGATCCTATAGATGACTCGAAAACCCAAAACTTTGATTTAATAGGCTAAGCATCCACGAGTCTCATTCCTTGAGATTTTAAATTATGGAGAACGAGAGATGATAGAGTCAATTATAAGTTTGGTATTCTTTCATGAATTTATGTGAGTTGATTATAAGCTTTTTCTCCCATCTCTTGCTAATAAATATATTTGCAATAAATAAGGTTGTACGATTTGAAAAGTTACTTAGCTTCTAGCACAAGATCGTTTAAAAGTTGCTCGGTATTAATTAGAGTTCATAGCCAAGGCATAACTTATTGAAGCGGGATGCGAAGATTGGCGAGTCCGAAAAGGCCCTAACAAGGCATGAGGGCTACATTTTTTTGCTAAAGATGCAAAAGTGATGTGAAGAATCATTTATCGAAAATCAATATGAAGGATCGAGACACACGACGAAAAGCAAATACTCCCCAAAAGATCATGGAGAAGTCTATCCAAAAAGGCCCTAACAAGGTATGAGGATAAATAGATACAAGTCCTAAAAGGAGGAGGGTCGTTGTATATCAAAGTCCAAAATAAAGATTGGAGAAAAATGAAGAAGTAGTGGTCCAAGTATGAAGAATCTATCAAAAACATCAAGTGAAGAAGTTCCTATTATGAAGAGAAGACCATAATTTCAAGACGTCTCTCAAGATTTGAAGTATGAAGTCGCTGCCAAATATCGGTCTGAGAAAGGTCTCAAATCGTGAAGCCAGTTATGCCAAGATATGAACTTTAAGAGGTCCCGAGAAGCAGGTTTAAAAGATTTTGTCCTTTATCTAACTATTGATTAAATGGCCCCACTTTATTTTTAGCCTAAATAACTATCGAAATAAGTCAAACAATGCATCCTCGTGATGATTTAAGACAAAATTAAAATATAAGAGATACACCTACGAATAAGGGAGTCTAAGTAAATAATTGGGCCACATGAGTTCGTGTTAGTTTGCTAACTTATAATAACAATGATCTCGTTTTTAAGCTTGGTATGGGGAACGTGAAACTTGAGGATGATGAACATTCATGACAGCCAAAACCCCAATACAAGTCTTTGATTTCTTTACTTGTTTTGTACATATTTCTATCTTTTTAGTTTCCTTAAAGTTTAGTATTTAATAAAAGCCAAGGTGGGTTATTTATGATGAGAAATGTAATCAGTGCTTTGAAATTAATGCATTGCATGAGGGCATTGCAATGGTCAAGTGTAGGGGATTTAATAAGTGTGAAAACACTTATCCTTTTACCACTTATTTCCAATAATAACAAGACTAAAACGTGTATTTTATGTCGTAAAAGTCGGAATTATGCGTGGTTTGTGTTTTTATTGTGTTTTAGGACCAAAAGATGAAAAAGGAAGAAAACACGGGCTTTCACGGGCTTTTATCGAAGAAAACGAGAAAAGACGAAGTCAAAAGATCAAGAGTGCAAAAAGAACAGAAGTCCAAGGCCTATTCTGAAGATTTATCGAAGAAAAAGTCTAAAGACGGAAGTTTAATGAAGTCGAAGAACTCAAGTCTAATAGAAGAAGAAAATTATAAGACAAGTTCAATTTATATCGACAAATCCCGAGATGACGTCGAGAAAGACAAAGAATTTAAATCGAGTCGAGAATAAAGAAAGAAAGAAGGAAGCACATGCACCTCCCCATCTCCTATAAATACCCTCCTAATGACACATTAGGAGGGTGTTAGCTAGTTTATTTTTCTTTCTTTAGTTTTAATTTTAGAGAGAGAAAGTGTTTAACTTTCTCTCACTAGAACTTCATCTTTTACTTCTTTTCATGTTTAAGCTTTGATTTAATCTTGTATCTTTGAATCTTTAATCTACAAGTTCAAGTTAAGTTTTTTTTATCTTTAATCTTCTTCTACCTTTCTTGGTTTTATTTACTTTTGATTCGTATCATTTTTTATTTAATTTCATCTTTATGTTTATGTGATCAAAAAGTTTATCTTTTTGATCATATCTAAGTTTTTGTGCAAATTGAGCTTTGAGCTTATTATTCTTATTGGCTTATTTGGTACTTAGCTTATTTTATCTTTTAAAGTTTTCTAAAAAGTTTGTCTTTTTAAAGTTTGTTTTTGAAAAGTGCTTATTTAAAGTTATGATAAGTTCTTATTAGTGCTTATTACACCTTTCATCTTATAATTAGTAAAGTTTTGGATAGTTCTTATTAAATCTTTGCTTATTTGGTCTTGATTTTCTCGAATTGCAAGTCGAAGGTTAAACCCTTTTCCGATTCGGTATTCCGATTAGGGCCTTTCATTCCGATCTTTGCACTATTATTCCGTTCACTGGATATAGGAAAAGGGTTTTGTGTATTCCGATTGAGATTCCTATTTGTATTCCGATCACTTCCTTTTTTATACATTCCGATAGGTTACATTATGGATTCTGATCACTTCCTTTTTGTGTATTCCGATTAAGACATTCCGATTAGGGTGATTTTTAGTGTTGTTCCGATAGCATTCCTTTTTCCACATTCCGATTGCTTTCCGATTGAGTGTATTCCGATCGTATTCCGACCAGGCATTCCGATGGTATTCCGATTAGGATTATTCCGACGGATTTAAGTTTTTCGTTTTACAAAGTTTTAAGTTTTAAAAATTGCACGCTTCCCGAAATCACTATTTTTACCAAGTGTTTTTCTAATTTTGTTTTTAAGTTTTCAATCATTTATTTTTAAATCGTCATTTTAGTTTAATTTTTAAAGCTTTTATTTTAACACCCCCAAATTTACTCGCAGCGGAAACCAACCATTTGGGTGTTAAGAAATAGCACAATCGCAAAAGAATATAAATAACGACTCTAAAAGAGACGTTTTTAGATAAAAGGTTCCATTCATAAAGATCAGAGTAGTGGTCCCATAAACCGTAACCAACATTTCATACACAAGTCTTTTAAAAGTACACAAACATTTTAAAAGTAAAAGATAACTGAATGGAACGAAAACATGTTTTCCAAAACATTAGCGCTTGCCTCCTCGTCCATTCCAAACCTCTAGCATTCATCTTTAATTACCTGAGATAAACATGCTAAAAAGTCGGCTAAAAAGCCGAGTGAATTTATAGAGTTTATAAGAATAATAAGTGAACACAAGAATTTTTAATCATCTCAAACTTATCACACAGACAAGTCATATATATAGATAAATGCATTAAGCTCACGCCACTGAAAGTTAACCAACATGTCAAACCGAGTCACTTACGGCGCCGCTACTAACAGGTAATATTGTCATATACCAACGACTTCTTATACATAATATCCCTCTCAGGTGTTCACAAGGATACAAACCCTAGGATAAGGCTGTCAAACCAAATAGATCTATCATATGTATTAGCGTTTACCCCTTCGAGTAATTAACAGTGCATGAAATTCAGGGACTTCATAAGACAATGGTACTTATGCATTTATCATCTCATTCGGGTCCAGCATACCGAAAAAACTTGTGTTCATTTTATAAAACTGCATGTATCCCCCTCGCGGGTTTAACAAAACATTTAAAATAATAAAAGCGAGGCTATAAACTCACCTTAGCGATAGCTATATCGAACGAGGATACTGATCAGAATAATAGTGACGAAAGTGAAACGGTTAAATAAGGTAAGCCAAAAATCACGAGCTTCTAACAACGACCTAAGTCGATCAATTAAATCAAACCCGAACCATCTTTTGTCGTCCAATTCATTCAGTCCATAAAATACAAATGTATGATTTAAAACTGATATAGGTTTGGTACTACTTATATTAACTAGGAATCTTACATATGAAGATAGGTTGTGTTATTATATTAACAAAAAATCAACACATTTGGCTAATCAAACTACACGTGTATTTTGTAAACACGTACCTGCCATGTCAAGCATTTCATTTGTTATTTATAAAAGATAACTTTATGTTATAGACCGTATTTGATAAAGCGGGTATAATCGAAATCCGATATTTTAAAAGTTACACAATTTAAAAGATACGCGTAAAACACGGAAAATAAACGCTAAATATAAAATAAAAACATCGACATTCAGAGAACATTTATATTTTGATATATAAATGACTTAAAATAGTTAATGTGTCGAATAAACGAATGACACATAGAGGTTTAACGTAAATTACGAAAAATACTTTTAAAATAAAATAAAATAAAAATTAAACGACAACAATAGAAAATATTAAATATCGAAACTATCGATAATAAAATATAAAATTTGGGCATCCGTCGGTATCGCGATCACTAGCAGATAAATTCCATTCGTAAGATTCACGAAAGTTATAGTTTAACGATTCTCATTTAAAATCAACTAAAATCAATAAATCAATTCAAAAAAAATTTGAATTAAATTATATATTAGAGTAAAATATGACCTTATTATTGCGGGTTTTACATCGTTACCCCCTTAGGGAAGCACCGTCCCGGGGCTTACTTCTTCTTATGTCCGTCTACGAATAGATGCGGATACTTGCTCTTGAAGTAGTCCTCACGTTCCCAAGTGTATTCGGGTCCACGTCGGGAATTCCATCGCACTTTAACTATCGGGATCCGACTTTGCTTAAGCCGTTTTACTTCTCGATCCATGATCTCAACCGGTTCTTCAACGAAATGCAGCTTGTCGTCCAATTGAACCTCCTCAAGTGGAATTATTAAATTCTCGTCAGCCAAACACCTCTTAAGATTAGAAACGTGAAAAGTGTTGTGAATAGCACTTAACTTGTCCGGCAATTCCAATTTATATGCCACGGGGCCAACTCGATCAATAATCTTGAATGGACCAATATAGCGTGGACTAAGCTTTCCTCGTTTTCCAAATCGAATTACTCCTTTCCAAGGTGATACTTTCAACATAACCATATCGCCAATATAAAACTCCAATGGTTTTCGCCTCTTATCCGCATAGCTCTTCTGCCTACTACGTGTAGTCAATAAACGATTCTTGATTTGCACGATCTTCTCAGTCGTCTCTCTAATCAATTCAGGACCCGTCAATTGACTTTCTCCAACCTCACACCAACCAACTGGTGATCTACACTTTCGCCCATAAAGTGCCTCAAAAGGCGCCGCTTTGATACTCGTGTGATAGCTATTGTTGTATGAGAACTCCACTAATGGTAAGTGTCGATCCCAACTACCTCCAAAGTCTATTACACACGCTCGTAACATATCCTCCAAAGTCTGAATAGTCCTTTCACTTTGACAGTCCGTTTCCGGATGATACGCATTGCTCATATACAACTGAGTCCCCAAAGCTCGCTGAAGCGATTTCTAAAACTCAGATGTAAACCGACTATCTCGATCTGAAATAATTGACAAAGGAACTCCATGTCTACAAACTACTTCCTTTAAATACAACCGAGTAAGTTTGTCTAAATCATCGTTTTTCTTTATCGGTAAGAAACGAGCCGACTTAGTCAACCGATCAACAATCACCCAAATTGTATCATGACCACTAGAAGTTCTCGGAAGTCCCGAAATAAAGTCCATAGTGATCTTCTCCCATTTCCATTCTGGAATTTCAGGTTGTTTTAGTAAACCAGAAGGTCCTTATGCTCAAACTTCACCTTAACACACGTCAAGCATTTACTAACATAAGTGGCTATGTTAGCCTTCATGTTCGGCCACCAGTAGCATTTCTTTAAGTCTTGGTACATTTTATCCGATCCTGGGTGAATCGAATATTTAGACTTATGTGACTCGTGCATAATTAAATCTCTCATTCCTCCATACACCGGTAACCATACACGATTATTAAAATACCGAATTCCATCATCGCGAATCTCGAATATGGGTGTCATCCTTCTTCCCAAGTCTTCATCTCTCACATTCTCCTCTTTCATTGCTTTTGTTTGAGCTTTAAGTATTCGATTAGATAAATCGGAATAAGTTGTCATGGCTAAAGCTCTAACCCTTTTCGTCATTTCCCTTTCTTTCCTACTAAGAGCATCGACAACTATATTCGCCTTGCCGGGATGATAACGGATTTCACAGTCGTAGTCACTTAAGAGTTCAACCCAGCGACGTTGTCTCATATTAAGCTCCTTTTGGTCCAGGATATGTTGTAGACTCTTATGATCCGTATATACTACACATTTTGTACCATACAGATAATGTCTCCAGAGTCTAAGTGCAAAGATAACAGCACCAAGTTCTAAGTCATGAGTCATGTAGTTCTCTTCATGCTTTCTTAGTTGCCCTGATGCATAAGCGATGACTTTCTCCCTCTGCATCAATACAGCTCCATAACCTTTATGTGATGCATCACTATATACCACAAAGTCTTCAGATCCCTCAGGCAATGCCAAAATAGGTGGGAACACAACTTTTTTTTTAGCATTTGGAACACTTCCTATTCTTCCTTTCGCCATTCATACGTCTTGCTCTTTTGGGTTAGTTTGGTAAGTGGTTTAGAAATCAAAGAGAATCCCTCTATGAATCTTTGGTAATACCCAGCCAAACCCAAGAATTACCTTACTTCGGTCGGTGTTGTTGGGGCAGGCCAATCACGAATAGCCTCAATCTTTGCTGGATCAACATGAACACCATTACTGTCGATTACATGACCAAGAAACTGTACAGATCCTAGCCAGAAAGCACATTTCGACAATTTGGCATACAATTGTTCCTTCTTAAGCAACTCCAAAATAATCTTCAGATGCTCTTCATGCTCTTCCTTGCTCTTGGAATGGATAAGTATATCATCAATAAATACAATCACGAACTTATCAAGGTATGGCTTGCACACTCGATTCATTAAGTCCATAAAAATTGCTGGTGCATTAGTTAGACCAAAGGGCATCACTTGGAACTCGAAATGACCATACCGAGTCCTAAATGCAGTAACTGGTATATCTTCCTCCCTAATGCGAAGTTGATGATAACCCGATCGCAGATCGATCTTTGAGTACACATTCGAACCTTGAAGTTGATCAAATAGATCGTCAATCCTCGGAAGCGGATATCGGTTCTTGACCGTCAACTTGTTTAGCTCGCGGTAATCAATACATATACGAAACGATCCGTCCTTCTTCTTCACAAACAATATCGGAGCTCCCCAAGGCGATGAACTCGGACGAATAAATCCCTTCTCCGATAATTCCTTCAATTGATCAGCCAACTCCTTCATTTCTGATGGCGCTAGACGATAAGGTACGCGTGCGACAGGTTCAGCTCCAGGCACAAGTTCAATTTTAAATTCGACTTATCGAGGTGGTGGAAGTCCTGGCAAGTCGTCAGGAAACACCTCTGGATAGTCACAAATCACCGGCACATCTTCTAAATGCTTCTCCTTAGGTTCTGCCCCACTCACATGGGCTAAGAACAATTGGCATCCTCTTTCCATGTACTTCCTCACTTTTATACAATAGATCACCTTCAAGTGAGACGTACCACTATCTCCCTTTACTACCAAAGTCTTACCCTTAACAGGTACATGCACTACTTTCTTCCCACAAACAATGGTAGCATCATGCTTAACTAGCCAATTCATCCCAATAATCACGTCAAAAGTACCGAGCTCAATAGGCATAAGATCAATTTTGAATAAGTGATTCACTATGTTCAAAGTACAATCCCTTAGAATAGAACTAGTACTAGTTATCCTACCATCAACCAATCCAACCTCATACTTTGTATCTAATTCATCCGATTTAGTATCGAACAAAAGGCTAAAGCTTATGTTGATAAAGCTCTTATACGATCCAGAATCAAATAGTACTCTAGCATATCGGTTATTAAGTAAAAACGAACACGTCACGACGTTGGGTCCATCGTTCTGCTCAGCACCTCCAACAGCATACACTTTTCCTGCAGCATTTCCTTCTTGATTGTTCTTCTTCGGGCAGTTCCATCTCACATGGCCTTTCTCTCCACAATCATAACAAGTTATAACACGTTGAGTGTTTGCACCCGTGGCAACACCTCTGCACCAGCAATCTTTAGCCTTGTGGCCAGGCTTTCCACACTTGTTGCATTTCGGTGGACAGTTTCCAAAGTGTCGAATCCTACAATTATTACAATTAGGAGCATTTCCACCTTGATCACCTCTTGCATTCTGTGTATTGGTCATAGATCTTGCATTTCCTTGCCTCTGATTATTGTACTGATTATGGCGGTTGTTACCTTGGTTGTTTCCCCTGTTGTTGTTTCTGTAGTTACCACTACTACCACCTTGGTTATTGTTCTCCCATTTTCTCTTATTGCTTTCTGCAACTCTTTCAGCCTTAGCAGTTATCTTCTGCTCCATCAAAGTATGTGCCATTCGAACATCTTCATTCAACACAATAGGCCTTGAGGATGTGGTTTCCCCTTTGATGTTCTATGGCAGACCACTCAGATACGCATCAATTTTCTTTTTCTCAGACGGAACTGTTTCAGGACACAACAAAATCAACTCATTAAACCTTTGAGTATAAGCAGTGATATATGCTTTTTGTATGGGTTCGGATTAAATCTCGGTATCTCCTCGAATTGATCACAGCTAAAAGTGGAATGATTTGTTCTTGGTGACAAAAGGTGGGTTTGGTTATCTATGTTATTAAGAAGGTAAATGCGTAAGGTAATTAAAAGTAAACTAGAAGGAATTAATTATCAAAAGTAAAACTTGAATTAAAATGTAAATAAACAGTAACAGTAACTGAGAAATACCCTCACTGAAAACTAGTGCTATCCGGAATAAATGGAGAAAATGCTCTATTCGGAATGTTGAAGCTATCCGGAATAATCGTGCTAATCGGAATATTTAGACCATGCGGAATATGGACCATGCGGAATAAACAATCTCTATGCGAAATATTGGCTACTCGGAATAATTGCTCTATGCGGAACTTTTGACAATCCGGAATAGTAGGCTACTCGGAATAAATACCATGCGAAATATATAACTATGCGGAATACTGACCACTCGGAATAAAAATGCTATTCGGAATAAAATCCTATGCGGAATAAACGGGGCTATTCGAAATAGAAAATGCTATGCGGAATTTTGGAACTATGCGAAATATTAAAGACCATTCGGAATAAAGAGGTCTATGCGGAATATAAAAATATTCCGAGTAAGGGAAAAATTAAACAGACTATCCGGAATTTTGAAGATATTCAGAATAAGGGTCAAAACAAGATGACTACTCGGAATAACTGGAAATTGAAGAACAAATAAACCGAAATAACAGGGGAACACGAATTCGCCTAAAATCAACCACGGATCTAACCAAATCTTAACCAAAACTAATAGCAATTCATCTACTACCCGTAAAGATCACATCCCAATCATAAAAACACAAATTCAACAACTTTTTAAGATCAAAACTCAACTAAATAAGAACTTAAGAACTTTGAATAAAAATATGATGAAGAACAAGAGGAATGAAAAGATTAAAATGAAAACTTGAATTGATGATTAAGATTCAAAAACAAAATGAAAGGATTACACTTACACAATTCAAGAAGAAATCAAAGAAGATGAAAACCACTCCTTAAGGGAGATGGTTCTTCCTACGAAATAGGAAAAGAGAAACTGAAAACTAAAACTAGGTGCCAATTTTGTGAGGGATTTCCTTTTATAGGCTAAATGGTTGGTTGGTGAGTGGGCTTTCTCCCTTTCTTCTTGTCTTCTCGTATTTTCAGAAAAGTTGACGTTTTCGATTCTGATTCGGGATTTGTCGACGATTAAATTCAACTCGTCTTTTAATTTCTTCGTTTAATAGACTTGAGTTTCTTCGACATATGTAAATCTTCCATCTTTGGTCATTTTCTTCGATAAATCTTCAAATAGGCCCATTGACTTCAAATCTTTTGCATCTCTTGGACAATAGACTTCGTCTTTAGTCTTTTTCCTTGATAAAACCTGTACAATCCCATGTTTTCTTCAATAATCATCCGGTTGACTCTGAAAACACAATAAACACAAAAACCACGCATAATTCCAAACAAATGATATTAAACACGCGTTTTCGTCTTGTTTTAGTAAGAAATAAGTGGTAAAAGGATGGGTGTTTTCACACCTATCAAATCCCCTACACTTAACCATTGCCATGCCCTCATGCAATGCTTAATGATAAAGCAAATTTCCATTTTTCTCATAATCAATCAACCTTGGCCTTATTAACATACTACTAAACAAAAATTTAAATACTAAGAGAAATTAAAAACTTTAAAGGAGATAAAGGATAGAAACCATTTTCACTTGAAAATAGCTGTATGGAAATAACTTGCAAAGAGATCAAGGACTTACATTAGGGCTTCGGTGCGGCGAAGATTTATCACCCTCAAGTTTCACGTTCCCAAAACTAAGCTTAAAAACGAGATCATTGTTATTATAAGTTAGCAATTCAAACACTTACACACATGGCTTA
This sequence comes from Glebionis coronaria, assembly GCA_025667525.1. Taxonomy (NCBI): domain Eukaryota; kingdom Viridiplantae; phylum Streptophyta; class Magnoliopsida; order Asterales; family Asteraceae; genus Glebionis; species Glebionis coronaria. Next base: position 139,386,784 of record CM046880.1, read on the forward strand.
ATTAAATGCTTAAACTCCCTTATTCCTAGAGGTATCTCTTATATTTTATTTTTGTCTTAGAATGATCATGAAGATGCATTTTTGGACTTATTTCGATAGTTTATTTAGGTAGAAAGCAAAGTAGGACGATTTGATCAATAGTTAGCTAAAGGACAAAATCTCTTAAAACTGCTTCTCGGGGTATCAAAAAGTTCATATCTTGGCATAACTTGGTTCATGATTTGAGACCTTTCTCGGGCCGATATTTGGCATGTACTTCATACTTCATATCTTCGAGAGACGTTCTTGAGATAATGGTCTTCTCATCGTTAATAGAGTTTCTTCACTTGGAGACTTTTGAGGGGTACTCCAACTTGTTGACCACGACTTCATGATTATTTCTTTAAACTTTAATTGGGATTTTGAGATACAACGATCCGCCTCCTTTTCGAACTTGGATCTATTTATCCTCATACCTTGTTAGGGTCTTTTCGGATAGACTTCTCCATGATCTTTATGGGAGTTGATTGCTTTTCGTCGTGAATCTTGATCCTTCATATTGATTTTGAGAAAAATGCTTTTCACATCACTTTGGATCTTCAGCAATAAATTGGAATCCTCATGCCTTGTTAGGGCCTTTTCGGACTCGCCAATCTTCGCGTCCCGCTTCATAAGTTATGCCTTGGCTATGAACTCTTATCATTACCGAGCAACTTTTAAACGATCTTGGGCTAGAAGCTAAGTAACTTTTCAAATCGTACGACCTTACTTATTGCAGATAAATTATTAGCAAGTGATGGGAGAATAGGCAGATAATTACACCAAGTGAGCTTGCGCAAGAATACCGACTTATAATTGACTCTATCATTTCTCGTCCTCCACAATTTAAAATCTCAAGTAATGAGACTCGTGGATACTTAGCCTAATAAACCAATTAAGGTCTACATGGTTAAGGATACTAGCTAGAATAAACTTGGATAGGTCTATTCGGGTTGAGTCAAAATAAACGCAACGGGCCTAATATGTCAAAGATTTCAAAACTAGCTACACCACTTTATTAATAATTTTGACTTTATTGCGGAATATATACATATGAAAGCAACGATAAAAATTTAAAAATTACGACTAAATGGCCAAAGTTAATTAAAAATTTGAAAAATGTTGAAAAAGATGATTTTCCGGTTAAATGAAGGCATTTTCATGGAAAAGTCCACTTAAAACTTCGATAGAAGTCCCCCCTACACTTAAGATAAACATTGTCCTCAATGTTTAAGCATGTGGGAAAAGTCTCCCCTACACTTAGGACATTGTGCACTTTGGTTAACTCAAGTTAAGGAAGACACGACTAACGTGATCATTTTCAAATGTGAGTATGAAGAAAATTGAATCACGATAGTTGAGAGATAAAACCGGATTTTGGATAACACGGGAGCACGGTTCTTCAAAGGTTCCAAAAGTGCATTCATCCCTGTAATCACATCACCACACAAAGACAAACACCTATATAGGTCCCCCTACACTTAGGAGGTTAAAACGAAAAGGGATAGATACTCGGGTTGCCTCCCGAGGAGCGCTTGTTTTTTATAACCGAGTCACGAGCCTGACTCGACCCAAAATTAGTTCATGGGAAACGTGGTGAGGGATGGAATCATCTCATGAGAGATGTCCTCACCAAAGTACAACTTCACTCGTTGGCCATTCACCTTAAAATTAGGTCCATTAGGTTGATCGAGCTCGAGAGTACCATATGGAAAAATTTGGGCAATGGTGAATGGGCCGGACCAACGAGATTTTAGCTTGCCCGAGAAGATTTTCAACCGAGAGTTAAAGAGTAAAACTTTGTCTCCAACTTGGAACTCTCGGTTCTTAATCTTAGAGTCGTGAATGAGCTTAGTCTTCTCCTTATAGATCAAAGAATTTTCATAAGCCTCATTACGGAGTTCATTGAGCTCATTGAGTTGGATCTTGCGTAGGTCACCGGCTTTGTCGATATCAAAATTAGTCCACTTCAAAGGCCCAGTAAGCCTTGTGCTCCAACTCAATGGGGAGGTGGCACGCTTTCCCGTACACGAGACGATATGGTGTACAACCAATCGGAGTCTGCGGTACGGAAAGCCCACAAAGCATCATCAAGTTTATCAGCCCATGAGGCACGATGCTCTCCCACGGTTCTTTCAAGAATTCGCTTTAATCCTCGGTTAGAGATTTCAGCCTGGCCATTAGTTTGTGGGTGGTAGGCGGTGGAAAGACGATGATTAACACCATACTTAGCCATGACTCTTGCGAATTGGTCATTGCAAAAATGAGTCCCACGATCACTAATAATGGCACGAGGCACACTGAATCTTGCGTCATTAGTAGGTAAAGCTTTGTCTTCTACCCATTTGGAGACGTAGTCAACGGCTACAAGGATGTATTTGTTTCCTTTAGATGAAGGGAATGGCCCCATAAAGTCGATACCCCAAACGTCAAAGATTTCACATTCTTGAATGAAATTCTGAGGCATCTCGTCTTTATGTGTGATCTTACCTTGTTTTTGGCAAGCATCACATCGTTTAACCATCTAGTGAGCGTCACGATAGATGGTGGGCCAATAAAATCCCGAGTCAAACACTTTTTTGGCGGTGTAGTTGGGACCAAAGTGACCACCGGTGGGTCCTTTGTGGCAAGCGTCAAGGATTTCTAAAGCTGCCGGTCCATCAACACAACGGCGAATAATCAAATCAGCACATTGTTTGAATAGATACGGGTCATCCCAAAAGTAAGTCTTAATGTCTTTGAAGAACTTTTTCTTTTGCTGGGATGTTAGCCCGTCAACGAGAATTCCACCCGCTAAGTTGTAAAACCCGCATGCTTTTACCATGCATAGTACCTTAGGATCGTACGTACTAGTTAAAAACTGTCCTAATATAGCATGATTACGATTACGTATTAGGAGTTTATGTATTACGTACGTGTTAGAACACGATAAGTATTTTATATGAACGATCACGTAATAATTATTTTAGCAATAATTAATCACGAACATACAATCACGGAATCACGAGCGTAATTAAACACGAGTTATTATTAATTACGTATATATATTTAATACGAGCGTAATTAAATATATAAGTGTATGGTATTTACGTAACGAGAACATTTAAAACACGAACATAATTAAACGTAAATGTTACGAAATTACAAGACACGAAACGAGGTACGGGACCCCCACAAGGGAGTCCCTACCCGCGGCCAAAAACAAGGTAATGGGCCAAGCCCATTACCAATTTTACTAAGAGGGGGTAAATAGAGTTTTTACTACTCAAATTACTTTTACAGAAGAATTTCAAGAAAACCTAAAATCCCTTTTCCTCCTCTTTGTGTGCCGCCACCTACAATCACCATCAAGGTGATTTCTTTGATCTTGGATCTTGTTAAAGTAGTGTTTGTTCGTGTTTGTTCTTCACCCTCTTGATCCACGAATACGGTAAAAACCTTTTTAACCTTTTTCTTTTTAATTGATCTTTTATTTAATTAAGAACACGTGATGTTTTTTATAAAAACACATTAATTAAACCTAGATCTAACATGTTTGATCATTAATTAATCAAAAGGGGTCGATCTAAGGGGTGTTTGTTTTGGGCCGCAAGGTATAACCGACCCCAAGGGGGTTCGGTTTGTTCTTAGCCGACCACCACCAAGACCTTTTTGGTCTTGGTTGGTGCGTGTGGGTCCCACGGCAGCAAGGGGGTACCCCGATTTGGTTCGGGGTACGGTGTTGTTTCATATCCGGTGCATGTTTTTAGGCTTAGATCCGGATCATGATTATGTTAGTTGTTTATGTTATAAACTTATGTTAAAAATTAAATTAATAAAGATGTAATTAATTTAATAACATGACTTAGGTTAACTAATTATTAATAAACATGAATCATTTTAACCTAGGTATTTATATTATTAAGACTTATAATTAATTAATTATTTTAAAAACCATGAATATAATTAATTAATTAAACATGACTTAGGTTATATTGTTAGTATTTAATAATACATATTTTAACCTAAGTATTTAATATATTTAATTAAAAACATGTCATACTTTAATTAAATATTATAACCTATAGTTTAATTAAATTACATGAAATAATTATTAAACTATATAATATATCATATGACTTAGGAAATAATCATGAAAACACTTAGGCTTATTTACTTAGCTTATTTAACCAGCTTATTTCTAATTATGGAAACTTTCTATTTTTAGAAACTTAATTAAATAAGGAAGCTATTTTATTTATGGAAACCAGCTATTTTTAGAAACTTATTTATTTAAGGCAGCTAATCTATTTATGGAAACTTATTTAATTAAGGCAGCTAATCTATTTATGGAAACTTTCTATTTTTGGAAACTTATCTATTTTAAGCAGTAAATTCTATTTTTGGAAACTTTATATTTTTGGAAACTTTCTATTTTTGGAAACTTTCCATTTTTGGAAACTTTCTATTTTTGGTAACTTTCTATTTTTAGAAACTTTCTATTTTTGGAAACTTTCTATTTTTGGAAACTTTCTATTTTTGGAAACTTTCTATTTTAGGAAACTTGATATTTTTGGAGAGTTACTTATTATTACACAGTAAGTATAATAAACACATGAAATATCAGAAATACTTAATCAGAATGAACAGGATATAAGATTTAACACAGTTTAAGGCTGTAAACAGTGTAAATAGTAAGAACACATAAAATAAGCTAAGACATGATATAAAACCAGTTATGTATGTAGCAAGCAGATACTTATTTCATGTACGTATTTATGTAGCACTAGTGTTTCGGAAGTAGGATTCTCGCAGTTCATCGTTCTCGTTCACTGGACATAAGGTACGGATTCCCGTCCTTTCAGTATGGACATTCTTTCCTTATTAGGATTTCCCCGTATGCAGCCAACTGTTTTCCCGTAGTATAAGTATGAGTTTGATTGCTTATGTTTTAAATATGATTACCTATAGCCATATACATGCATGACCAGTTTCACCTAGTTATGGAGGTACCATAACCATAACATTAGAGGCACTGATGTTATGACTTCACCACGGCGGAGTGATTGCTCGTGGCGTCCCTTCAGCATGGCCAGTTATTTATATTTATCATGTGGGGCGTATGGGTGCATCCTAGTTACACGTTTTTATTCAGGATTACATGGTTAATGTGGTGTGTGCCTTGCATCCTTCACAAGGAGCTGATCCCTCCTACCCATAAAACCAGTATATTAAATTAGAGGCAGCCCCTCTAATTTGCATGATGAGGTCACCCCTCCAATTATTCATGCACGGTGGATATTCATGACCTATATTGGCTAAATGGTAAGATATGACAAACAATTTTTATAAGATAAACATAAGACTTTCAAACTATAAAACCAGTTTTTTTAAGACTTAACCAGGTTACTCGGGACTTAGTTTCTTCCGCTGTTATTATGTTATATGTTATCCTATTCATGCTTTATTATACACCCGTGCACTGAGCGTATTGCTCAGCCGTTTTCCTTTTCTATGTTCCCAAAACGGCAGGTACTCAGGGACGCTCGTAGACACTAAGAGTACGTGCATATGGACTGGAAGCTGTCTAGCCTTCTTTACATTATGCATTTCCTTTCTTTATGATACTTATGCTTTGGACATTGTTTCGTCCTCTTCCTTTATTATACCATGTTTGTGTGTGATGAGCTTTACTTTTGGACTACCGATGTTTGATTCCGGTATTTTCCTTTATATGGTCAAGTAATGTTTAGACATTTTACCTTGTATGCTTTGATGACACGCCATAATTACTATGATATTTCCATTTCCAAAATGGGGTGTTACAATTATGGTATCAGAGCCAAGGCTTCGACCTGTAGGCTCTCAAATATGACCTGTGATTAGTGGGTAGTCACTACGGTCTTCCTAGAACTGACAGTTTTTTTCCTGCATTCATCATTTTTAAGCATACATATATATGTCATTGTTACAGGGTTTTTGACTAAGTAATGGTTGGTACAGGACTGGCCCTATTTAGTCGCATGTGTTTTATCGAAACTTTTAGATTTGGGACCGACCCATAGGCGTCCCCTCGATATGTCTTTTGTTTTGGGTGAACTGACCAGAGGCGTTCACTCTCGAGCATCAAAAGTTTTCATAAAACTGCATCATGCATTCATACAAAAAATTTTCTTACATAAAATTTTTCTTGTGAAATTTTTAGTATAAAATTTTGTTCATGTATATATTTTATATTTTATGTTTTGAACTGTTAATCATATGTTTTATGTTATACTGTCAGATGGTTCTCACACGCGAACAGGAGCAGCTCAATGCTGCAATTCAGGCTACAATGCAAGCCTTGCTTCCTCAACTGAGGAATGACATCCGGGCTGAAGTTCAAGCTGCCAACAATCAGCCACCTCCTCCTCCTCCTCCAGTGACATTAGCAGTATGGCTGGAGAGATTCAACAAGCTCCGCCCTCGAGCTTTTGAGAAGACAGATAGCCCCAGTGATGCTGAAAGCTGGTTGGCTCACATCGAGAAGATCTTCAACGCTATGGGCTGTGACCCCGCATACAAGGCGAGGTTGGCATGCTATCGGTTCGAAGGCAATGTACTCAACTAGTGGTTAGCTTTGATGCAATCTGAAGGTGGTGATGAGTGGGTTGCTGGTCTGACTTGGGCTCAGTTCAAGGACAGGGTGATGGAGCAGTTCTTTCCCAAGGCTGAGCAGGACAAACTCAAGAGAGAGTACCATGGGATCCGTCAGAGAGCTGGGGAGAATAGTAACGAGTTTATGCAGCGCTTTCTTCGCTTGGCTGGTTTCCTTGGTGCGGCAGCAGGTACTCCTGAAGAGCAGGCGCATCACTTCAGATGGGCTCTCGCACATCGGTCGCAAAGAATCTGGTGTGCTACGTTCAATAATGTAGCACAAGTGGCCGATGCAGCACGAAAACTGGAGATGCTGCAGGAGAGGGATGAGTTTGGGGAAGCTGAAAGACCTAACAAGAGGTAAAACCTTAATATTCAAGCGGTGATCAATCCGTATATCTTCTATATGTCAATTATTCATCTCTTTAAATGTATCTTCCAGGCAGAAAACTGGGGACCGGTCTCAGCCGGCTACTCAGCAGCAGCCTCATCAGCCCAAGGGAAATGGTCAGACTAATGACCGATCAGCTACGGATAGGCGTGGCGGTAATGACAATTACCGTAACAACTCCGGGCAATCCAGCAACAGCAGGTCTCAATACTTACGAAATTTCTTATGTTTTATGTTATAACTCATATTCTGACACTCTAGCAAAATTCTACCAGGAACCATGGAAACGGTAGGGGCCAGAACCAGAGAGGTTCGCAGCCTAGCCGTCCAGCTATCACTGGTATTCAATCTTACGATTATCCGCTTTGTTCATTGTACCCAACTATTATGTCTCATGTAAAATGTTTTTATCAGGTCCTCAGCCAGCCAGAGCACCTGCTGGAGGATACACTCATCCTCTTTGCTCTACTTGCCACCGTAGGCACCCAGGACCATGTCGCTGTAATACTGATGCGTGCTTCAAGTTTGGTCTTCCTGGCCATATTATGAAGGATTGTCGTAAGGGCGAGATGGAGGGTACATCGGGACATGCTGATACCAAGCCGCCTCCTACTGCCGGGCGTGTCTACACGACATCTCGAGACCAGGCCAACAAGTCTACAGGTACCATCACTGGAATCTTGTATATGTATGGTCGCGCTGCATGTGTTCTTTTCGATACGGGTGCTACTCACTCGGTTATTTCTACTGCTTATGCTAAGAACATTAGGATGCCTCCCTTGCCACTAGAAAATAGGCTTACTATTTCCACGCCTTTGAGGGACTCTGTATTAATCACCCATGTATACAAGAGTCTTCCCCTAGAATTTGATGATAAGGTTCGACCTGTCGACGCACTTCCGCTGGACATGAATGACTTCGACATGATTTTGGGCATGGATTGGCTATCCGAGTATCATGCTACCATAGACTGCCATTCATATCGAGTTATCTTCGGTGATGTCAACGCACCAGAGTACGTTCATAACGGGTTCATACCCGGACGATCTGTACAAATCATATCCACCCTGCAAGCGCGTGCACTCCTGTCACATGGTTGCGAGGGTTATCTAGCTACGGTTCACGACATGGATGCTGAATCTCCATCGATTCAGGATCAACCTATAGTGTCGGAATTCCAAGACGTGTTTCCAGCAGAACTTCCGGGCATACCACCTGCACGAGAAGTGGAATTCAGTATCGAGCTGGTTCCAGGAGCTGAACCAATCTCAAAAGCTCCTTATCGCATGGCTCCCATAGAGTTGAAGGAGCTAAAGGATCAACTACAAGAACTTCTTGAACGAGGTTTCATTCGACCGAGCACATCTCCATGGGGCGCACCGGTTTTGTTTGTTAAGAAGAAGGACGGCAGTATGCGTCTTTGCATAGACTATCGCAAGCTCAATAAGATTACCATTCGAAATAGGTATCCACTGCCACGCATTGACGACCTGTTTGACCAACTCCAAGGGGCCAAACACTTCTCCAAGATCGATCTTAGGCCAGGCTATCATCAGCTACGGGTCAAGGAGCAGGACATCGCTAAGACTGCCTTTCGTACCCGTTATGGCCACTACGAGTTTGTAGTTATGCCATTTGGCCTGACAAATGCTCCTGCAGTGTTCATGGATCTGATGAACAGAATCTTTCATGAATTTCTGGACAAATTCGTCATTGTTTTCATCGATGACATCCTGATTTTCTCTAAGTCCAAGGAGGAACACGAAGACCATCTTCGTACAGTACTACAAATTCTTCGCCAGAAGCAGCTGTATGCTAAATTCTCCAAGTGTGAGTTCTGGTTAGACAAGGTGGCATTCTTAGGTCACATTGTATCAGCAGAAGGAATCACTATGGATCCAGCAAAGGTTCAGACCATCACTAAGTGGCCGAGGCCGACATCAGCGACGGAAGTCCGTAGTTTCTTAGGCTTAGCTGGCTATTACCGTAGGTTCGTGGAGAACTTTTCCCGCTTAGCACTACCATTGACCAAACTGATGCGGAAAAGGAAGAAATTTGTCTGGACTGAAGATCGAGAGAAGAGCTTTGAAGACCTGAAGCAGAAGCTAGTATCTGCACCTATTCTTACTCTACCATCTGGTACGGGTGGATTTCAAATCTACAACGATGCATCGGGGAAGGGACTTGGCTGTGTTCTCATGCAACATGGGAAAGTGATCGCGTACGCTTCACGGCAGCTTAAGCCTTATGAAGAGAATTACCCCACGCACGATCTGGAACTTGCTGCAGTCGTGTTTGCATTGAAGATATGGAGACACTACTTATATGGAGAATCATGTGACATTTTCACGGACCACAAGAGCTTGAAGTATATCTTCACTCAACGTGAATTGAACATGAGGCAGAGAAGATGGTTAGAGCTGTTGAAGGATTATGACATTAATCTTCAGTATCATCCCGGAAAGGCAAATGTAGTAGCAGACACCCTTAGCAGGAAGTCTGGAATGATCAACAGCATTAGAATCAAAGAGGAAATCATAAGAGACTTGGAGCGACTAGACATCGAGATCATGGTACGTGGACAACACGGTTACTGGGCTAATCTTAGAGTAGAACCCGAGTTACTATCTAAGATCAAGGAAGCTCATAAGGATGACGGAGAATTATGGGCGATAGTTCAAAATTTGGAGAAGCAGACAGAATTCAGAGTAGATGCAGACGGTATCGTATGGCAGGGCACTAGACTTTGTGTTCCTGACGACCAAGAACTCCGGGAAGCTTTACTAGCAGAATCTCATAGCTCCCCATTCTCGATACATCCTGGTTCAACCAAAATGTACCATGAAATCAAGCAGTACTTTTGGTGGAGTGGTATGAAACAGGATGTGGCCACTTACGTCTCCAAATGTCTTACCTGCCAGCAGGTTAAGATCGAGCATCAGCGATCTGGCGGTCTCCTTCAACCGTTAGACATTCCAGAGTGGAAGTGGGACAAATCACCATGGATTTTGTTACCGGTCTTCCGCCTACCAAAAGGAAGCACGATGCAATTTGGGATATCATTGATCGACTTACCAAATCAGCTCATTTCTTACCGATCCGCAAGGAAGATCCGGTAAGTAAACTCGCAGATACGTATAGACGAGAGATCATGAGACTACACGGTGCACCATCCAGCATCGTCTTAGACAAAGATCCTCGATTCACTTCGCGCTTTTGGAAAAGTCTGCAGAAAGCTTGGGGTACACAACTTAAGCTTAGCACGGCCTTTCATCCTCAAACGGACGGACAGTCGGATCGAACCATTCAGACATTGGAAGATATGTTGAGGTCATGTGCGTTAGAATGGACGGGTGATTGGGACGAATACATCTGTTTGGTGGAGTTTGCGTACAACAACAGCTGGCACGCGAGCATCAAGTGTGCTCCATTTGAGATGTTGTATGGCAGAAAGTGTCGCGCCCCAATCTGCTGGGATCAGGTTGCCGAGCGAACACTCGAAGGACCAGAAATCATAGAGATGACAAACGAGAAGATCGCAGTAGCTAGACAGAAGATTCAGGAGGCACGGTCACGTCAAAAGAGTTACGCTGACAAGCATCGTAGGGATTTACACTTTAACGTAGGAGATCACGTCTTCCTTAAGGTTTCGCCGGCACGTGGTGTTAGACGCTTCGGGATTAAAGGGAAGCCCAGTCCTCGTTTCATCGGACCGTTTGATATCACTGAACGAGTCGGTGAAGTATCTTACCGATTGGCGTTACCTCCGCAGCTTTCGCATGTGCACAATGTGTTTCATGTGTCCTTACTCAGAGGGTACCAATATCATCCCCTTCACATGGTTCAGTATCCACTGGAACAGATTCGTGAAGATCTCACTTTTATAGAAGAACCCGAACGAGTTCTTGACAGGCAAGAACGAGTCATGAGAAAGAAGACGATTCCATTCGTCAAAATTCTATGGAGGGATCATACCGAGCGGGAAGCCACTTGGGAAACAGAGGAGTCTATCCGGACTTCTTACCCTCATTTCATATTTTGAATTCGGGTATGTTCTTCTTTTCCAGTTTACTTTATCTATAATTCGGGGACGAATTATTCTTTTTAGGAGGGGAGAGTTGTAAAACCCGCATGCTTTTACCATGCATAGTACCTTAGGATCGTACGTACTAGTTAAAAACTGTCCTAATATAGCATGATTACGATTACGTATTAGGAGTTTATGTATTACGTACGTGTTAGAACACGATAAGTATTTTATATGAACGATCACGTAATAATTATTTTAGCAATAATTAATTACGAACATACGATCACGGAATCACGAGCGTAATTAAACACGAGTTATTATTAATTACGTATATATATTTAATACGAGCGTAATTAAATATATAAGTGTATGGTATTTACGTAACGAGAACATTTAAAACACGAACATAATTAAACGTAAACGTTACGAAATTACAAGACACGAAACGAGGTACGGGACCCCCACAAGGGAGTCCCTACCCGCGGCCAAAAACAAGGTAATGGGCCAAGCCCATTACCAATTTTACTAAGAGGGGGTAAATAGAGTTTTTACTACTCAAATTACTTTTACAGAAGAATTTCAAGAAAACCTAAAATCCCTTTTCCTCCTCTTTGTGTGCCGCCACCTACAATCACCATCAAGGTGATTTCTTTGATCTTGGATCTTGTTAAAGTAGTGTTTGTTCGTGTTTGTTCTTCACCCTCTTGATCCACGAATATGGTAAAAACCTTTTTAACCTTTTTCTTTTTAATTGATCTTTTATTTAATTAATAACACGTGATGTTTTTTATAAAAACACATTAATTAAACCTAGATCTAACATGTTTGATCATTAATTAATCAAAAGGGGTCGATCTAAGGGGTGTTTGTTTTGGGCCGCAAGGTATAACCGACCCCAAGGGGGTTCGGTTTGTTCTTAGCCGACCACCACCAAGACCTTTTTGGTCTTGGTTGGTGCGTGTGGGTCCCACGGCAGCAAGGGGGTACCCCGATTTGGTTCGGGGTACGGTGTTGTTTCATATCCAGTGCATGTTTTTAGGCTTAGATCCGGATCATGATTATGTTAGTTGTTTATGTTATAAACTTATGTTAAAAATTAAATTAATAAAGATGTAATTAATTTAATAACATGACTTAGGTTAACTAATTATTAATAAACATGAATTATTTTAACCTAAGTATTTATATTATTAAGACTTATAATTAATTAATTATTTTAAAAACCATGAATATAATTAATTAATTAAACATGACTTAGGTTATTTTGCTAGTATTTAATAATACATATTTTAACCTAAGTATTTAATATATTTAATTAAAAACATGTCATACTTTAATTAAATATTATAACCTATAGTTTAATTAAATTACATGAAATAATTATTAAACTATATAATATATCATATGACTTAAGAAATAATCATGAAAACACTTAGGCTTATTTACTAAGCTTATTTAACCAGCTTATTTCTAATTATGGAAACTTTCTATTTTTAGAAACTTAATTAAATAAGGCAGCTATTTTATTTATGGAAACCAGCTATTTTTAGAAACTTATTTATTTAAGGCAGCTAATCTATTTATGGAAACTTATTTAATTAAGGCAGCTAATCTATTTATGGAAACTTTCTATTTTTAGAAAATTATCTATTTTAAGCAGTAACTTCTATTTTTGGAAACTTTCTATTTTTGGAAACTTTCTATTTTTGGAAACTTTCTATTTTTGGAAACTTTCTATTTTTGGTAACTTTCTATTTTTGGAAACTTTCTATTTTTGGAAACTTTCTATTTTTGGAAACTTTCTATTTTTGGAAACTTTCTATTTTAGGAAACCTGCTATTTTTGGAAAGTTACTTATTATTACACAGTAAGTATAATAAACACATGAAATATCAGAAATACTTAATCAGAATGAACAGGATATAAGATTTAACACAGTTTAAGGCTGTAAACAGTGTAAATAGTAAGAACACATAAAATAAGCTAAGACATGATATAAAACCAGTTATGTATGTAGTAAGCAGATACTTATTTCATGTACGTATTTATGTAGCACTAGTGTTTCGGAAGTAGGATTCTCGCAGTTCATCGTTCTCGTTCACTGGACATAAGGTACGGATTCCCGTCCTTTCAGTATGGACATTCTTTCCTTATTAGGATTTCCCCGTATGCAGCCAACTGTTTTCCCGTAGTATAAGTATGAGTTTGAATGCTTATGTTTTAAATATGATTACCTATAGCCATATACATGCATGACCAGTTTCACCTAGTTATGGAGGTACCATAACCATAACATTAGAGGCACTGATGTTATGACTTCACCATGGCGGAGTGATTGCTCGTGGCATCCCTTCAGCTTGGCCATTTATTTATATTTATCATGTGGGGCGTATGGGTGCATCCTAGTTACACGTTTTTATTCAGGATTACAGGTGTGTGCCTTGCATCCTTCACAAGGAGCTGATCCCTCCTACCCATAAAACCAGTATATTAAATTAGAGGCAGCCCCTCTAATTTGCATGATGAGGTCACCCCTCCAATTATTCATGCACGGTGGATATTCATGACCTATATTGGCTAAATGGTAAGATATGACAAACAGTTTTTATAAGATAAACATAAGACTTTCAAACTATAAAACCAGTTTTATTAAGACTTAACCAGGTTACTCGGGACTTAGTTTCTTCCGCTGTTATTATGTTATATGTTATCATATTCATGCTTTATTATACACCCGTGCACTGAGCGTATTGCTCAGCCGTTTTCCTTTTCTATGTTCCCAAAACGGCATGTACTCAGGGACGCTCGTAGACACTAAGAGTACGTGCATATGGACTGGAAGCTGTCTAGCCTTCTTTACATTATGCATTTCCTTTCTTTATGATACTTATGCTTTGGACATTGTTTCGTCCTCTTCCTTTATTATACTATGTTTGTGTGTGATGAGCTTTACTTTTGGACTACCGATGTTTGATTCCGGTATTTTCCTTTATATGGTCAAGTAATGTTTAGACATTTTACCTTGTATGCTTTGATGACACGCCATAATTACTGTGATATTTCCATTTCCAAAATGGGGTGTTACATAAGTAGTTTGCAATGTCCGCAAACCACGGGGTTTCATCAGAAGTCGAGTTGATAGACATTAAGGTCTCTAGGGGAAAAGAATCATTGATTTCTTTGTTTGGATGTTCCCCTTGGTAAGGATCCTCAAGTCTACTGAGATGATTCGCGGCTAGGTTTTCAGCTCCTTTTTTATCGCGAATTTCGATTTTAAATTCTTGGAGTAGCAAAACCCAGCGAAGAAGTCTTGGTTTGGAATCTTGTTTAGTTAACAAGTACTTCAACGCGGAATGATCGGTGTAAACGATTGTGGTGGAAAGGACAAGATAGGGGCGGAACTTTTCAAAGGCATAGACAACAGCTAAAAGCTCTTTTTCGGTTGTCGTATAATGCAATTGGGCCCCCGTCATTGTCTTGCTAGCATAGTGGATTGGTTGGAAGTGTTTATTCACTCTTTGGCCCAGAACCGCTCCAATAGCATAGTCACTAGCATCGCACATCAACTCAAAGGGAAGCTCCCAATTAGGGGTAACCAAGATGGGTGCCTTAGTTAGCTTATCCTTAAGCAAGTTGAAGGCTTCAAGCCACTCTTTGGAAAAGATAAAAGGAGTATCTTTTTCCAAGAGGTGGGTCATCGGGCGAGCGATTTGAGAAAAATCTTTGATGAATCGACGGTAAAAACCCGCATGACCGAGGAAACTTCTCACACCCTTCACGGTTGAAGGTGGAGGCAACTTAGCGATAACATCGACTTTAGCACGGTCTACTTCAAGACCGGCTTTGGAGATCTTGTGTCCTAGCACGATGCCCTCTTTTACCATGAAATGGCATTTTTCCCAATTAAGAACAAGGCGAGTGTCTTCACACCGCTTAAGCATACGTTCTAAATTGGCAAGGCAAGCAGAGAAAGAATCGCCATAAACCGAGAAATCATCCATGAATACTTCCATAGTGTCTTCCACCATGTCATGGAAGATAGCCATCATACACCTTTGGAACGTCCCAGGAGCATTACATAAACCAAAAGGCATGCGTTTGTAAGCAAATGTTCCATAGGGACAAGTGAATGTGGTCTTTTCTTGGTCCTTGGGATCGATAGGAATTTGAAAATACCCGGAGAAACCGTCTAAAAAGCAGTAATAGTCATTACCAGCTAGACGCTCGAGCATTTGATCCATGAAAGGAAGAAGAAAGTGATCTTTTCTCATGGCATCATTGAGCTTGCGATAATCAATACAAACTCTCCACCCAGTAACGAGACGAGTGGGAATAAACTCGTTGTGTTCATTGGAAACAACGGTTATTCCGCCCTTCTTGGGCACACAATGGATGGGACTTACCCACGGCGAATCCGAAATAGGGTAAATCAAGCCGGCATCTAGAAGTTTGATAACCTCTTGTTTGATGACATCATGAATACGAGGATTAACCCTTCTTTGGCTCTGGATTGCGGGTTTAAAGTCATCTTCCATGAGAATCTTGTGAGTACAAAAGTTCGGATCAATTCCGCGGATGTCAGAAATTTTCCAAGCAATTGCCTTCTTATGATCTTTAAGCACGGCGATGAGGCGAGATTTCTCTTCTTCTTTCAAGTCCTTCGCAATGATGACAGGAGACTTCTTCTCTTCTTCAAGGAATATGTACTCGAGATGGGGCGGCAACTCCTTAAGTTCTAAATCCGAAGGATTTTCGATGGGAGGCGTTTTCAAAGTCGGAGCATCGATAGCAATAACCGTGGGAGATGGTGGAGAAAGATTGTCTTCTTTAAGAAGGTTCTCAATGAGGCGGAGATCTTCATCCCAATTGGTGGTAGAATCGTCATTAGCTAAGTTCACATCTCCCATGGTGGCTTCCAAATCTTTCCAAAGGAAATCACTTTCTCCAAATAGAGATAGTGATGAATCGATAGAGGAAACGGTCTCAACATTGGGAAGAGAGGTAGGAATACTTTTGCAAGCATCTTTGAAGTGTTCTTCACAAGCCTCATCAAGAACGTCAATACAATTAACACTCTCGTTAGAATAAGGCTGTTTAGACAACTTTCCCATGTTGAAGACGATTTTATCGTCACCCACTCTCATGATAAGCTCACCAGCTTCAACATCGATGAGAGTGCGACCGGTCCTCAAGAATGGACGACCAACGATCAATGGCACACGAGGGTCCATGTCGTAGTCAACGACAACGAAATCGGCAGGAAAAGTGAATTTGTCGACTCCTATAAAGACGTCTTCGGCTATCCCCACTGGATAAGCAACCGTACGGTTAGCTAATTCCAAAGTCATTTTGGTGGGGACTAGCTCATGGAGAGATAATTGCTTCCAAACGCTTAGAGGCATTAGATTAAAACTGGCTCCTAGATCGGCTAGGGCCATGCAATTCTCTACTCCCGGGAAGTTACAAGGGATTAAGAAACGACCCGGATCACCAAGCTTGGTTGGCAATTTCCTTAAGAGCACTGCAGAGCAATTCTCATTAAGTTGGGTGTTAGCAATATCAAGAATCTTCTCCTTGTCACTAAGAAGATCTTTGAACATTTTCGCGTACTTAGTCATGTGAGCGAGAGCCTCAGCGAAGGAGATATTGAAATTCAGTTGTTTAAACATTTTAAGAAAGTTTGAAATCTGAATATCGTCCTTGCTTTTGAGCTTCTCTTTCCTCAACCTTGATGGATAAGGTATATCGGAAGAAGAGGAAGACTTTGGGAGAATAGGATCACTCACATCCTTGGGTGGAGGAGGGGTAGAAGTAAGAGGTGGAGAAATTGGGGAAGTAGAAGGATGAGGAATAGGAGCACGTGAGTCGTTCTCCTTAGTCACAATCACTGGTGGAGGTATAGGAAGCTCGGGTTCCTTGGTACCTTTGCCACTGCGAGTGGTGATTGCTTTCATCTCCCCTCTTGGATTCGCAACGGTGTTACTCGGAAGAGTACCCGAAGAAGAGGGTTGATTACCTTGGAAGAAACTAGCCATCATGTTCTTTAAGTCATTCGTTTGACTATCCAAGGTGTTTCTCATATCAGCTCTCAGATCGTTCCCTTGTTTCTCCAGGTCTGCTTTCAAGTTGAGCACTTCCCGCTGAAGATTTCCCACGATCACATCGTTAGTCCTCATGTAGGTTTCCACTTCTTGGTGTAAAGCGGTGGGTTGGTTGGGAGGAGCATTGTATGCGGGTGGTTGATAAGCAGGCTGCTGGTAAACTTGGTTGTTTCTTTGAGGTGGTTGTTGTTGTTTGTGAGGTGGTATGTATGGTCCACGAGATTGTTGTTTTTGTTGAGGGCGGTTGAGGTTTTGTTGTTGGTTTGGGTTGCTAGGAGTAAAACCGGGTGGTGAGAGATAGTTGTTCGAACGGTAGCTAAGCAGGTTGCGGTCACCTTGAGGACGGGCTTGATAAGCGGGTTGAGGATAGGTACCGTATGCTGCATTCACATTCTCAGAAGGGTAGTCTTGGGTGGCAGTACAGGTGGTGTAAGAGTGAGGACCCCCGCATATTTCACATGGTTGGCTAACAGCATTGACTTGAGCGTTTTTGGCATTGATGTTGTTGGTGTTGCTGGCGGTTTGTGTAGCAAGCGATTCAAGAAGCGCAGTGATTTTGTCAAGTCGCGTGTCGCTGTCACTAGTACTAGCACTAGCGACATTGGTCCGAACACTCTTGGTTTGCACACGAGACTTATTCTCAATGATATCCCAAGCAGCATTGGAAGTCTTAGCCAAAAGATTACCCCCCGAGGCACTGTTTAGTGAATCTTGGTCATTCATGCTTAAACCATTATAAAAAGTGTTAACTTGGTGTACTTTGGTAAAACCATGTTGTGGGCATTTTCTCAAAAGGTCTTTGAAACGGTCCCAAGATTCACTAAACGACTCATCGTACTTTTGGTCAAAATTGATAATTTCATTCCGTAAAGCGGTAGTACGAGAGGGTGGGAAAAAGTAGTTGATAAACTTGGTCTCCAAATCCGTCCACGAAAGAATACTCTGTGGAGGTTCCTTAGCAAGCCAATGTCGGGCTTGTCCCTCTAAAGAAAAGGGAAAAAGTTGTAAACGGATTACCTCTTGTGGAACACCATTGAATTTGACCGTATTGGTGAGTTGCAAGAATCTCTTGATGTGGTCATGTGGATCATCAATGGTACGCCCCAAGAATGGTTGAGCAGAGACCATCTGGATAAAGCCGGATTTGAGCTCAAAATTGTTGGTTGCAGTCGCGGGTATGACAATTGGATCATTGTTACCATCTACATGTGCTTGCAGAAGTTCAATCATCGGGCGATTATCCGGTAGAGGCTCATTGTTGTTGTTATTATTGTTGTTGAAAAGTGGATTGTTATTGTTATTATTATTGTTTTGAGGTGGGTTATTGTTGTTGTTTTGTACACCGGCCATGTCTAAGTCTTCGAGAGGCTCGGGCTCTTGATAAGACGTTGATCGTGTACGCATGCACCGGCAAAAGAACTCACAAGGCAAAAACAAAGAAATATTTTTGGTTTTTATGTTTTTTTTTGTATTTTTGAAAATTTTATATTTTTTAGGATTTTTGAAAATTTTTATGAAAAAGTAACGTTCACGTGGAACGGATCCCAAAATCCAAGTTCTCACAAAAAACTGTTGATCTTAACGAGAAGAGCCGGCAGCGGCGCCATTTGATATACGCTTTTTTGTATGGGTTCGGATTAAATCTCGGTATCTCCTCGAATTGATCACAGCTAAAAGTGGAATGATTTGTTCTTGGTGACAAAAGGTAGGTTTGGTTATCTATGTTATTAAGAAGGTAAATGCGTAAGGTAATTAAAAGTAAACTAGAAGGAATTAATTATCAAAAGTAAAACTTGAATTAAAATGTAAATAAACAGTAACAGTAACTGAGAAATACCCTCACTGAAAACTAGTGCTATACGGAATAAATGGAGAAAATGCTCTATTCGGAATGTTGAAGCTATGCGGAATAATCGTGCTAATCTGAATATTTGGACCATGCGGAATATGGACCATGCGGAATAAACAATCTCTATGCGGAATATTGGCTACTCGGAATAATTGCTCTATGTGGAACTTTTGACAATCCGGAATAGTAGGCTACTCGGAATAATACCATGCGGAATATATAACTATGCGGAATATTGACCACTCGGAATAAAAATGCTATTCGGAATAAAATCCTATGCGGAATAAACGGGGTTATTCGGAATAGAAAATGCTATGCGGAATTTTGGAACTATGCGGAATATTAAAGACCATTCGGAATAAAGAGGTCTATGCGGAATATACAAATATTCCGAGTAAGGGAAAAATTAAACAGACTATCCGGAATTTTGAAGATATTCCGAATAAGGGTCAAAACAAGATGACTACTCGGAATAACTTGAAATTGAAGAACAGATAAACCGAAATAACAGGGAAACACGAATTCGCCTAAAATCAACCACGGATCTAACCAAATCTTAACCAAAACTAATAGCAATTCATCTACTACCCGTAAAGATCACATCCCAATCATAAAAACACAAATTTAACAACTTTTTAAGATCAAAACTCAACTAAATAAGAACTTAAGAACTTTGATTAAAAAGATGATGAAGAACAAGAGGAATGAAAAGATTAAAATGAAAACTTGAATTGATGATTAAGATTCAAAAACAAAATGAAAGGATTACACTTACACAATTCAAGAAGAAATCAAAGAAGATGAAAACCACTCCTTAAGGGAGATGGTTCTTCCTACGAAATAGGAAAAGAGAAACTGAAAACTAAAACTAGGTGCCAATTTTTGTGAGGGATTTCCTTTTATAGGCTAAGTGGTTGGTTGGTGAGTGGGCTTTCTCCCTTTCTTCTTGTCTTCTCGTCTTTTCAGAAAAGTTGACGTTTTCGATTCTGATTCGGGATTTGTCGACGATTAAATTCAACTCGTCTTTTAATTTCTTCGTTTAATAGACTTGAATTTCTTCGACATATGTAAATCTTACATCTTCGGTCCTTTTCTTCGATAAATCTTCAAATAGGCCCATTGACTTCAAATCTTTTGCATCTCTTGGACAATAGACTTCGTCTTTAGTCTTTTTCCTTGATAAAACCCGTGCAATCCCATGTTTTCTTCAATAATCATCCGATTGACTCTGAAAACACAATAAACACAAAAACCACGCATAATTCCAAACAAATGATATTAAACACTTGTTTTGGTCTTGTTTTAGTAAGAAATAAGTGGTAAAAGGATGGGTGTTTTCACACCTATCAAGCAGCAATGTTGCAGTCCTTCACCCGCAAATTTCACAGCTCCACTTCCATTTTCTGAATTTCCTCAGCAGAACAAAACTCCTCAGTCATCATAGTTCTCAACTGTGTCCAGGACCTCCCATGTGCCACTTCTAGTCCTAAGGTAGCTACTTGAGCATTCCACCAACTTAAAGCTGGACCTTGAAGTGTAGAAGTAGAAAACTTCACCTTGTTCCTTTCCACACAGTCACTGATACTAAACACACTTTCTGTCTTTTCAAACCAACGAGTCAATCCCACAGCTCCTTCAGTACCATGGAAGTTAATCGGCCCACATTTCTTGAAACTAGAGAAAGTACATTCTCTAACAGGTGGCACACCAATTGGACCAACATTTCCTCCTGCTCCACCAGCTCCACCGGCTTGGTTCCTTGCAGCACGATCTTTTGCAAGAGCTGCAGCAACAATTCTCTTCACCTCAGCCTGATTCATCCTACGTGGCGGTATGATTCTGTCACAACACAAAGAAAAACTCATGAGTGTTCATACAATGATATGGTCATAACATGTACAAATTTTTTGATCACAACATGAATGAATCAATATGTCATACAAAAATCACAACACAAAAGTAATTACTAGTATATGGGTCACGTGGGGATCCACGTAGCTCATATGCGTGTTAGTCACTAGCATCATCCTCTTCATGATCAATAGCCACGAGAAGGTAGATTTGTCAATTTCCATATCCTAGTAAATCCCGTAAAATAAATTTTATAAGGTCATTATATAGTTTCAAAAATTATGAAAAATACGAATAGATGCATTTACATCAAAATATCGTTCAAAGTCGACATATATAATTTATATCTCAATATATCTCAAAAATCTCGAATATCTTAAAGTATTTATTATTAAAATACTTAACAACGATGCTTCTCATATGCATTAACAATAGCATAAAAGTTACCTGAAGGGTTGGACTAGGAACACAAGAAGACTTAGTGCACAAAACACGGTTATAGTTTAGGTTTTTGAAAATGAGAGACCTAGTTCTCTATAACCTTAAGCTCTTGATACCAATCTTTAAAACCCCCAAATTTAGTCGCAGCGGAAACCAACCATTTGGGTGTTAAGAAATAGCACAATCGAAAAAGAATATAAAGAACGACTCTAAAAGAGACGTTTTTAGATAAAAGGTTCCATTCCTAAAGATCAGAGTACTGGTCCCACAAACCGTAACCAACATTTCATACACAAGTCTTATAAAAGTACACAAACATTTTAAAAGTAAAAGATAACTGAATGGAACGAAAACATGTTTTCCAAAACATTAGCGCTTGCCTCCTCGTCCATTCCAAACCTCCAGCATTCATCTTTAATTACCTGAGATAAACATGCTAAAAAGTCAGCTAAAAAGCCGAGTGCATTTATAGAGTTTATAAGAATAATAAGTGAACACAAGAATTTTTAATCATCTCAAACTTATCACACAGACAAGTCATATATATAGATAAATGCATTAAGCTCACGCCACTGAACGTTAACCAACATGTCAAACCGAGTCACTTACGGCGCCCCTACTAACAGGTAATATTGTCATATACCAACAACTTCTTATACATAATATCCCTCTCATGTGTTCACAAGGATACAAACCCTAGGATAAGGCTGTCAAACCAAATAGATCTATCATATGTATTAGCGTTTACCCCTTCGAGTAATTAACAGTGCATGAAATTCAGGGACTTCATAAGACAATGGTACTTATGCATTTATCATCTCATTCGGGTCCAGCATACCGAAAACAACTTGTGTTCATTTTATAAAACAGCATGTATCCCCCTCACGGATTTAACAAAACATTTAAAATAATAAAAGCGAGGCTATAAACTCACCTTAGCGATAGCTATATCGAACGAGGATAACGATCAGAATAATAGTGACGAAAGTGAAACGGTTAAATAAGGTAAGCCGAAAATCACGAGCTTCTAACAACGACCTAAGTCGATCAATTAAATCAAACCCGAACCATCTTTTTTCGTCCAATTCATTCAACCCATAAAATACGAATGTATGATTTAAAACTGATATAGGTTTGGTACTACTTATATTAACAAGGAATCTTACATATGAAGATATACAAGTTGACGTAGTTGTGTTATTATATTAACAAAAAATCAACACATTTGGCTAATCAAACTACACGTGTATTTTGTAAACACGTACCTGCCATGTCAAGCATTTCATTTGTTATTTATAAAAGATAACTTTATGTTATAGACCGTATTTGATAAAGTGGGTATAATCGAAATCCGATATTTTAAAAGTTACACAATTTAAAAGATACGCGTAAAACACGGAAAATAAACGCTAAATATAAAATAAAAACATCGACATTCAGAGAATATTTATATTTTGATATATAAATGACTTAAAATAGTTAATGTGTCGAATGAACGAATGACACATAGAGGTTTAACGTAAATTACGAAAAATACTTTTAAAATAAAATAAAATAAAAATTAAACGACAACAATAGAAAATATTAAATATCGAAACTATCAATAATAAAATATAAAATTTGGGCATCCGTCGGTATCGCGATCACTAGCAGATAAATTCCATTCGTAAGATTCACGAAAGTTATACTTTAACGATTCACATTTAAAATCAACTAAAATCAATAAATCAATTCAATAAAAATATGAATTAAATTATATATTAGAGTAAAATATGACCTTATTTTTGCGGGTTTTACATTTATTTTACTCAACGACACTTTCATATTTTCTGTTAGTTTAAAATAGATAACCAAACCATTTTCTTTTCCACCAAGAACCACTGAGTCGCACTCTTAACTTGTAATCAATTCAAAAAGATCGGACGATAAACTCTTTTATAATTAAGTAAAATCCATGTATTAAGAAGCTTTATCAAATCTTTGAATTTTAAGCTCTACATTGTCTTTGTTTTTAATGGCCTCATCCAACTCAGCTTGTATAACACCTTTGGATCTCTCCAAGACGTCCGTAATCTCAATACTAGCATTTAGGTCATTAGTCAAAACATTGATTTTATCTTTTAGGTCAAACTCTATTTTCTTATATTCAGCACAGTATTTTCAGTTTGAACAAGTGCAAGTTGATAGTTAGATAACTTGCATTTTTCATCAAAAACATCTGATTTTAACTTTAAAATTTCTTTGTTAAGTTTTTCAGTGTTTAAACGACAACCTTTACTACAAAATGCATCATCATATACCTCATTGTCTGATGAAGATGAAGAATGTGCCATGAGAGCATAGTGAACATGCTCCTCTTCCTTCTTTTCTGCAACCAAGGCTTTGTTCTCTTCCACATCTTTGGCCAAAAAGCTCCATTCCCAGCCAACACCATCAATCTCTTGCATGGCTACCATAGCTTTTGTATCTTCAACCTTGATGATTTGGCTTGAAGGCTTTCCAGCATCAGGTCTTCTTGGAGATCTGCATTCTCTCATGAAGTGACCCATTCTATGATAATTGTAACACTCAACCTTGGATTTATCAAACCCAGCAGTGTCTTTAGCATTAAAGGTCATCTTCTTCCTGAATCTCCTATTCCATCTATTGCCCCTTATGCTTGCAAGTGCCATATTCCACTTTATGTCCATCTCCTCTAAATGCTCATCACTAATTTGCTCAAGGTCCTCATATGTAATCACTGAACCATTGGGCAATGAAGCAACGTATGCACACACTATATCTAGATTAATACCAGCAAGCTTAAATCTTGGTGAGTCAAGATTGTATGTGTCAGCGTCTGAATGTGGGGTGCTGACAAAGCTTGATCCAACGTTGATACAAGGTGATCCAGTAACGGGGTGCATGTATGACTCCCTTTGATCAAATTGACCTTCACTATGTGAGAAGAAGGCCATATTTCCATTGGTAGATTTTCTTCCTTGATCCAATCGGATTTCACTCTCTACAATCCTCAGTTTATTATAGACTTCATCAAAAGTGGAACTTTTGTGAGCATTATTAGCATTCATAGACCTTGCTTCAATCTTCCATGCATCACCAAGACTTTTAAGGAAAGTTGTGATGATATCAGCATCATCATGCACTGTTCCCATAAATGACAATTTGCTTGTGATGTCAAGAAGTCTGCTTCTCACCCCACTTAGCTTTTCACTGGGAAGAGCTTTGAACACAGCATACTCATGCAAGAGTTGCTTCTTTTTCTCTGAGGCAGTATCATCATTACCACCATAAGTGACTTGAAGGGCTTCCTAAAGCTCTTTAGCAGACTCATATCCTCTATACTTATGCTGATTAGCTAGTCCCAAAGAAAGTTAGAGGATGCTAAGAGTTTTCATGTCATTCCTTCTCTCTGCAATGTCCTCAGCTGAGACAGCTCTCCCATCTGTAGGTTGTTCTTTTCGATCAGCTTCACTTGAGCCTGGAGTTGATCTTGAAGTAATAGCAGCTTGAATCTTGGCAACCTTATCGAATGTGTTTCCAAATTCAATAATTTACCATAGGGTGTGGTCATGGATTTGAAGATACTGCTCAAAATTGAACTTCCATAGCTCAAAGTTTTTAGGTACTAGCATGGGGATTTTTAGGTTATGACTTGAGGAGGAGGTCAACTCTGGAGTAGACATGTTGTCTGGTTTTTAGGGTTTCTTGAAAAATTAGCGTTTTTGGCGATTTAGGGTTTTTAGGGTTTTGTGTTCTTTAGATCAAAGTTCCTCAACAAGCTCTGATACCACTTGTTGATCCCAAACTTAGATCGATTTAGCTTGTGTAAACGAGAATGAATCAAGTTAAACACTTAGAGAAACTTTGTTGTGTATAAAACAATCTAATTATTATGCGGATTTAATACTTAAACAAGAACACACAAACAAGATAAACCAAACTTTCACTTTGATTGATTAATCGAACTTGCGTACAATGAAAGTGTGAAAAACATATATTGAACTAAACCTAAAGGCCTCCTTTTATAGATTAAGGAACCTTGTACAAGATTCTACGTATCAGCTATTTTAGGTAAAGATAAACATAAGAAATACATTGTCGAACATATCTTTACTAGAAACATAAAACGTGTAGACTAAGTATCCTATCAGTGCTTGAATTCTCCTTATCAACGCTTGACTTCTTCCTGTCAACGCTTGACTTGACAACGCTTGATTTCTTCCTATCAACGTCCAATTTCCTCTTGTCAGCGTCTAAGTGTCTTGGCTTCATTTTATTCCCAACAAACTCAAGCAATGGTTGTGAGAGGACTCAAAAATCCCAAACTTCGGGTTAAATCAAAGATCAGCAGTATGGAATACGAGTACAACACAAATGAGCTTCTGAAAGCGTTGAGAACTACTCAAAGTGACGGTCTTCATGCACCTGAAAAACCTCCTCTCCCCACAGCTGCAGATGATGATCAATTCGCACTTGAATTCTTCGTCAGCAAGGATCTCGAATACTTGGTCAAGGGAGCAAACAACTATGCGAACTCCTTAACATTGGTAAAAGCTGCAACTTGGGATTTGATACCTTGGATAGAAGAAAAAGTTAATCGTCTCTGGGTTCCACAAGTATATCCTGAATATGATCGGTATGCCGAATTGGGTGCTTCACATTGGGATGAGCGTGTGCGACACGCCTACAACTATGCATGTCTGCACAACTCAGGTCCTCAAGTCTTCTCTCTAATTCGAATCAAAAGCATCCAAGGAGTTAGGATTGAACCCAAAACTAGCTATCAACACTTGACAGAGATCAGAATCAAAAGAGAAGATGATAATATCTACACAATCCAGGAAGGAGATTTTCCACTTCTTCGTCTCGAAGATATTGAAGGAATGCTGCTTTTGATTACTCACAATGCGCTCAGACACTTGAACTCTGAAGAACTCATTGCCTTGAATTCAGCTCTTAGAATATACACACATCAAGTTGTCATCAAGAAAAGAGTTGAAGATCTGCAACTTGGAGTATAAAGTTATCAAAGGAAACTAAATCTTTCAAAACCACGTACTCAAGTGTTGCCGAGGCATACAGACAAATCTCCATACACCAGCACAACTGACCTGATGCCTGGCATTTACTACTTGAATAGCCGTGGTCTAATGAAGTTCATGAGAATTCCAGAGATCAACAAATTCTGTGACGGGACTCTCTCCCATATTCAGGAAAAGTTGGTGCATCTCAACAAGTATAAGACTCTTCTAGAGGTTACTATATAATGGCACACGGTGTTTCAACAGAGTGCTACATATACGATCAAGAAGATTGATGAAAAGCTGAGCGAAAGACGTCTTATAAGAAGTCTAGAACGATTCGTTGGTGGAAGATCATATGGAGCGCTCCACAAGCTAATTGAACGATCCATTTAAAATGGGTCGTACTATCTCAGGTCAACTCCATATATTTCTTGTGAATATGTAAATACTGTGATTATTGTGCTTTTGTGGCTTGCTGTAGTGTGAAAGTATGATAATGTTTCAAGAATTTCTCACGAGATTCTAAATCTTTCAAAATCTATCATACTCAAACACTACAACCAACCCTCATTAACTTGAGGGGGAGCATTGATATGTTCTATGGCCAGCAACTGATTTCATTTTGTTACCCAAAGACCGGTTAATCCATTAATATCCAAAATATTGATGGTTAACATTTTGGATAAGGGGAGAAAATGGGATTAAGGAGACTTGTAAATATATGTGGCTAAAATTGAAAAGAGCTTAATGGTAAACCTAACTTGATATATGCTATGCATATGTTAAAGGGGAGCATTTTGTTATCAAAAACACTGAAGGTACAAAACACTCTTGATATTTATATCACAAGTACATCAGTGATTTTAAGGAATTTTCATGAAGACGAACACTTACCCAAAACACATTTAATTCACGACGGATGTGGTGACAAAAGGGTGGTAGGATTAGGTGCTAGTCCAATGATTCTTCCAGAACCGGAGGAATCTTCCCAAGGACAATTCCATAGTTAGAAATAGAAGTCCTTAGGAAAGATGGAGAATGGATTGTGAACGTAGCTGAATGCCGACCAAGTACTGATGCTAGCACTGGAACAATCACAACAAGGTGCTAGTGATGATGTATTGGTAAGCATTGAAGGGGTTGAAGAATGAAAAAGAAATGTAAAGATAAAGGGTGTAAAGAAAGAAGCCCTCCTTACAACTTAGGCAAAAACCGGGTCAACTCATCTTGAAGACAAAGTATCATAGACCCAGTGATGCGATGCACAACCCCTCCCAGCCAGCTCAAATATCTCTCAAACGATATTGGTTTTAATGTCACGGAGTTCAACATGTTATCTATCGGTTTATTCACTCCGAATAAATTGATATTAAAAAGGTGGCAATCCTCTCCAGCCTCCGCTCACCAAAACAAAATGCACTATTGAGTCTAGAGCCACGAGATCATCAAAATTCTCATTAGGACACATTTTTAAAAACAAGAAAGATTTTTATGAGTCCTACGCAATATTCTTGTAATATTGCCAGAACATCTGAGTGATACGAAAGTATTACAATGAAGATGGAAATCCTGCTTGAGCCAACATCAAACAAGCTCATGGTAGGTGACACGTGCGGTTCTTTAAGAACTAATCTTGTGAAAACTGGAAAGAAACGATGGTTTAACTCTTAATTGAGAATAAACTTGTTCCAGGGCCTCTACGCAAAATCCAAGTGATCTTGCCAGAACACTCAGAGTGGCACTCTTTAGTGTTCACAGTGAAGAGTGGAAATCCTTCCAGTGTCAACATCAAACAGCACCGCGGTAGGTGACAAGCAAGATTCTAATAGGCACAAGCTCGTGACAACTGGAAAGCAACGATGGTGAAAATCTTAATTGAAATTCACTTGTTCCAGGATTCATGAATTGACGGCTTCAATCATAAGGATATCTAATATCCAAGTGATTCACTCTTTACGTTCGCAGTCAGCTTTGGACGGTCGAATAAAGAGAACGGGTTTACCCGCGAAATCTTGTCAAGGAGATCTTTAATTAGAGCTACCTATCACAAGTACGATATTTATTATCGTGCAACGGTCTGCACCGACCGGAGGTAAAATGCTACCGAATCAGAATAAAATGTCAAAGCCATTTTATTCGCGTCTTATTATGTTGTTGTATTTGAAGACGGTGACGTTGTGGGGTACCAGATGAAGTCGTCCTCACATACTTATTCCTTCTACATCAAATATTTCAGCAAAATTCAAGAAAGTATGACCTAAAAGTCTTCCGTTGTATCAACTCTAAACTTTCAAGAATTTAACAAAGGATAGGTATGTGGGACATGAAGTCACAAAGAGGCAAACATCACAAGAAGGCAAAAAACTGCACGCGAAGATGATCTCAAGTTACAAGACAAGTCAAAGCCAAAAGAACATGTTGCAAGCCAAAGCTCAAAGATTATTACAACATATTCACAATCCAGAAAAGAAAAAGAAGAAAAGAGAAACTACTACGAGCTTAAGAACGAAGACTTAGTATAGTATGCTAGGTTTAGAACTTTGTAAGTTGGAGTGATCTCCCTTATGGGGAGATTGTTGGAAATACGTTTTTAATGTATATTAGAAGTATCGGTCACTCCAATTATATTATTAAACGTTGTAAGCTCGTAGTTAGAAAGTTAATACATTTATCTTTTCATCCTAGCCCATGGGCCTGTCCATGGGTTAGAAGGCCCAAGTCCACTAAGGACTTGGGCATATAAGCCCTCTCCTTTGATGGAGAGGGTTTTGGTTGTTTTATTTCATTTTGATAATAAACACACATTTCTTTCATCTTTCTCTCTCTAGTTTCTCTCTCTAGAAAACAACAACCCTCTTGATTAGATCAAAGATTATCATATCTCACTTTAGTTGAGGCTGCTCGAACATTATTATCTGCTTCAAAACTATCACTATTTTTTCGGCCGAAGCCGTATCAACCGCATGTTACACACAAAACTGTTCCTTAATTATCCCAAGACACGAAAAGACACCATACACATAACTAATGATCGCAGACCTTCACTCAAACACCTTCATGTTTTTGGATGTACGTGTTACATTATTCGAGATGGTGAAAATCTGGACAACATGATGAAAGAGAAAGGTGATGCATGCATTCTAGTGGGATATACAACTCAGTCTAAGGGATACAGAGTGTACAACAAGAGAACATAATTGATAGTCGAGACTATTCATATCAGATTTGATGAATTACAAGAAATGGCACTTGAACAAAGCAGTTTAAGTCTCGATCCACAATGAAAAAAGACTTCTGTGCACAACCGCATGGAACTCGGAACTCAAGACCACATCAATGAACCGTCAAGTTCAAAGCTGGTTCCTGAACATGTTCCTAGAGCAGATATGACAGTGGACACGACACTTGAAGAGTTGGAAATGTTATATGGACCAATGTTTGATGAATATTTCACGGGGGCGAAACATGTTGTATCGAAGCCTTCCGCTATAACTCATGATATGAATGATGATATCGATCATCGTCAACAAAAGGATACAACTTCATCTACTTCAACACGGGTTGCTGCAGATTTACCTCCTCAGAATATCTCTTCAACAATCGATCCTATTACATCCACAACTACTGTCATTGCTCCAGAGAACCCAAATCAAGCAGACGATGCATTATCTGACGATGACAATTTTCAAAACCCATTCGGTACATCGGTACACGAAACTAGAGAGTCTTCTACTCGCCATGTTGATCCGTCTAATATGCATACGTTCTATCAACGACATCCATCAACACATCATTGGACCCGAGAACATCATTTGGTTCAAGTAATTGGAAACCCTTCACATCCTGTTCGTACAAGACGACAACTAGCCACCGATGGCGATGTTTGTATGTTCGTACTCGTCGTGAGTACAGCTTAACCGAAAAACATCAAAGAAGCCATGGCTGATCATGCTTGGATTCAATCGACGACGGATGAACTTCAACAATTTGAAAGACTTAAAGTCTGGGAACTTGTTGACAGACCATACGATCTGATTCCTTTAAATCTTCGTGTTGAAAATACGTTTTTACGTATTTAGGAAGATTCGGTCACTCCGACAATATATTAAGTAGTAGCTCGTAGTCTAGATATCTTTATTAAACAAACAAGGCCAAGACTAGCCTACAACATGTGTAGGCCGGCCCAATATTGTAAGCCCAAGCCCATCACAAGTCTTGGGTATATAAACCCTCTCCTTTGATGGAGAGGGTGGTGGTTTTTCATAATTTACACATAGTTATCTTTCACTTTCTCTCTCTAGAAGTGTGTGAACTCCATCATCTCTCTATCTCTTTCTCTCTCTAAAACATAAGCAAGATTTACATATCCTACAAATGGTATCAAGAGCCATGGGATGATTGTATTGTTTATGTGTTTGTATTCATGACTCATACGCCTTTTTTGATCCATTTTACACGAACCAAAAAATTTTTTGTGTTTTTTATGGTTTTTTCTTGATACAAATATTCTACATAGTTGTGGTAGAGATTTGGTATAGTTACTTTGGCTAAAAACATAAAATGTTTGGGTGTTTTGATCATTTTTTGGCTTAAAATCTCGAATTGGTTGAGTTTTGTCCGAGAAAAGTGGGATTTATTCCGATTAGTGTCATCGGAAAAGGGTTTAATAGTTATTCCGATTAGTATCATCGGAAAAGGGTTTAAGGTTTTCGATCGTATTCCGATTAGGGACATTCCGACAAGGGTATTCCGATTAGGGACATTCCGACAAGGGTATTCCGTTAAGGACATTCCGACAAGGGTATTCCGATAAGGACATTCCGACAAGGGTATTCCGATTAGGGACATTACGACAAGGGTATTCCGACTAGGACACTCCGACAAGGGTATTCTGATTAGGGACATTCCAATCAAGGGTATTCCAATTAGGGACATTCCGATCAAGGGTATTCCGAGAGGCTTATTCCGACAGTTTTCCGATCTTTATTCCGATCAACATTCCGACAACCCAAAATTATTCCTCAAGGCCCGATCCGTGTTAACCTTGATGGTTTCTACCAAGCTCTTCTCCCCCTTGATGGCCCATGGGTCCTCTGGAGGAGGATTGTCTGCATAGAGAGGCACCGTGAGCTAGGAATTAAAGTCTGCCTCTACGCATAGCTGCTCAATGACCATGTCTATAGGCGCGTCTTTCAGAGCTTCAATCTTGTCCAGCAGCGGATACTCGACTTGGTCCAGTGCGGCCATAGATACATCCATCTTCTTTTCAATGTCAGGCTTGTGATAGATGTGGCCCTTGACGTCCTTGCCTTGGCTTATCCATTCTGCTCGGGCCATCAGACCCTCGTGCCTACCATGGTCTATCCCATCGGACACCACATCAGCGAAAGGTTGGGCAAACTCTGGCGAATATGCTATTTTGTTCATAACCTCAAGCCGGATCCTATCAGCCATCTGCGGCCCGAAATCGCTGTAAGTAGATGAGGATAGAGCTCTTCGTCGAAATCGGTGGCCATGGCATCTACGCGTGTATCCAGCTCTCCTAGTCTTCCCTCCACAACCTTTTCATGTTCGACCCGGTAGTCCACAAAGGCCGACGCCAGCTGTTCCTCACCCTTCACCATTTGGCGTAAATCATCGCGCTCCTTGGTGAGATCAGCCACGTCCTTTGTCAACGATTGGGTCGATGCTTCTACGGCTGCTACATGTTGATGTAATTAGTAATTGTTGGAAATACGTTTTACGTATTAAGAAGGATCGGTCACTCCAACAAAATCCATGTAATAGCTCGTAGTTTAGTTATTTACACTTATTAAACAAAGCCCAAAACCGAGCCCATGAAATGTATGGGCCGGCGGCCTAATGTAAACCCAAGCCCATCTCATGGGCTTGGGTATATAAACCCTCTCCTTTGATGGAGAGGGTGGTGATTTCATTTCAAATAACACATAGTTCTTAAACTTTCTCTCTCTAGAAGTGTGAAATCATCTATCTTTCTCCTCTAAAACATAAGCAAGATTTACATATCCTACAAATGGTATCAAGAGCCATGGGATGATTGTATTATTTATGTGTTTGTGTTCTTGATTCATACGCCTATTTTGATCCATTTTACACGAACCAAATTTTTTTTTTGTGTTTTTATGGTTTTTTCTTGATACAAATCTTCTACATAGTTGTGGTAGAGATTTGGTATATTTACTTTGGCTAAAAACACAAAAATTTTGGGTGTTTTGATCATTTTTTGGCTTAAAATCTCGAATTGGTTGAGTTTTTTCCGAGAAAAGTAGGATATATTCGGACAGCTACTTCCATCGAAAAATGGTTTCTCATTCCGACCACTATTCTGACGAAGGGATTCTGATAGTATTCCGATTTGGGACATTCCAATTTGGGACATTCCGATTTGGGACATTCCGATTTGGGACATTCCGATTTGGGACATTCCGATTAGGGACATTCCGATTTGGGACATTCCGATTTGGGACATTCTGATTAGGGACATTCCGATTAGGGACATTCCGATTTGGGACATTCCGATTAGGGACATTCCGATTTGGGAAATTCCGATTTCGGACATTCCGATTTGGGACATTCCGATTTAGGACATTCCGATTAGGGACATTCCGATTAGGGACATTCCGATTAGGGACATTCCGATCAGGGGTATTCCGATAGACTTATTTTGACGGTTTTCCGACTAGTATTTCAACAGTTTTCCGATCCTTTATTCCGATCAACATTTCGACAATCGTGTGTAATTTTGACTTGGAATTTTTGGTTTATCGAGAACATAATTTAGGGGATTTCAACATTATTTCTCGGCTTTAACACACTACAACAAACACATTTAATTTCTCTCGTTGTTCGATCAATATTTGTAAATCTTAACTTATCGAAATGGAGTACACATCTCTTACGGATAAGTCCATCCTCTCGGGTACGGATAATCGTCCACCAATGTTGTAAAAATCTATGTACGAGGATTGGACTTCCCGAATGGAACTTTACATGTTGAACAAAGAGAATGGACATCTCATTTGGGCATCGGTGCTCAATGGACCATTAGATTATGGTACAGTGACGGAAGGTACGACTACTCGTCCTTGCACAACGGGTGAATTGACTGGAGATATGAAGATTCAAGACAAATGTGATAACTATGCTACAAACATCATTCTCCAAGCCCTTCCTCCAGATGTCTACAAACTCGTCAGCAAACATAAAGTTGCCAAAGAGTTATGGGATAGAATTCGTGTTCTAATGCAAGGCACCTCGTTAACTAAACAAGAACGAGAGTGTAAGCTTTATGATTATTTTGATAAGTTTGCATATGTGCCAGGGGAGACTCTCAATGACTACTATCTGAGATTTACCCTATTGTTGAATTAACTGAATATCTATGGCATGGCAATTCCTACATTTCAATTGAACACCAAGTATTTGAACACTCTTCCTTCATAATGGAAAAAGTACGTGACGGATGTTAAATTGGATAAGGATTTGCGTAACACCATTGTGGATCAACTTCAAGCTTTTCTTCAACAACATAAATGCCATGTGATCGAGGCTCGGTTGTCTAAACCTCAAGTTCATGGTCCACTTGCCATGTATGCTTCTCAACAAAACATGGCTTATACTTATCAACAACCATCATACTTGCAGCAGCCACCACCACACACCTATCAGCAACCACAACAACCATCTTATCAACCACCAATGATGCCACAGCAAGCATTTCAACAAAGTTTTCATCAACAATCTTTTCCACAGCAACCATCATATCAGACATCACCATCACAAGCCAACACTTCTCCAATGGGCTATACTCCTCAGCAAGGATATTTTCCAATAGAAGCACAATCAGCATAAGCTTTCTACTCTAATGAACTTCCACCAATCCAAGCACCGGTCTTTACTCCAAATGATACGCCAGCTTATGTTCTAAACCATCTCACTGCCTACTTGTCAAAACTTGTTGCAACTAGAGGATTTCCACCAACAAACAATCAGCTCCGCACCTCTTCAAATCCTCGACAACAAGCTACTGTTCAATATGGACCTCCTACAAGGACTGTGAATGCTCAAGCTGTGAATTCTCAAGCTAATGGAAATGGAAGCCCCATTGGTCCTCAAAAGGTTGTGACTTGCTACAATTGCCGAGGACAAGGTCATATGGCTAGGCAATGCACTCAGCCGAAAAAGAGAAAGGATGAAGCGTGGTTTCGTGAGAAAATGTATTTGGTTGATGCTCAGTCTAAGGGAAACATTTTGGATTCAGAGGAGTTAGCATTTCTTGTAGACTGATAACTAGGCTTTTACCTAGTAAGAAAATTTTCGTTGTTCTAGTATCTTCGAATTGAAAAATGGATTAACGTGCGACTCAGCTGTCTTTGGTGGAAACAAATGTTGTGTCGTTGTAGTAAAATTAAAATGCAAAACTTTAAAGTAAAAGACTGTAATTTAAATCTAAACTAATTGAAAATAAATGACGAGAATTTAAAAGCGTGACGAAAAGTTAAAAGCAATTAAAGTAAATAAGGCAAACTTAAAACTATCCTAAAGGCAAACTTAAAACGCAACTAAAACTTAAACTAAGGCAAGGCTTAAACTAAATGTAAGGCAAGTTAACTAAAAGTGCGACTAAGTAAAAAGGCGGGAAAATTAAAGTTTAAAACTTAAAAACTAAAAACTTAAAATAAACTAAAAATACCTTACTCGGAATAATTACTCGTTCGGAATGTCACCTTCACCCGGAATAATTCTTCTTCGATCGGAATAACTTGACAAAAACCTTGATCCGGAATAAAACCTTGATTCGGAATAAACACTTATCTAGAATAATAAGCTGATCCGGAATAACAAAGCTTCGTTCGGAATAATCAGATCAAATCACTCATTCGGAATGTATACTTCATCTGAAATAACTCCTCATTCGGAAAGTTGTGCTCATCCGGAATAATTGATTCGGAATGATGTCTTCGTTCAGAATATCTGTTGATCCGGAATAATTCACTTACCCGGAATAACTGTTGATCCGGAATAAGTTTATTCGGAATGTGGGCTCATTCGGAACATGTGGTTCATCCGGAATATTTGCTTCATTCGGAAAAGAAAAGCTTGACTCGGAAAGTTTGGTTGATCCAGAATAAAAGCTCAGACCTTCATCCGGAATAAACACTTCATCCGGAATGTAATGTTCGTCCGGAATAAACGGTTTATCCGGAATAAATACCTTGATTCGGAATATTCTAGCAGAAAGACCTTTATCCGAAATAATTGTCTTGATCCGGAATAACCAACAGAAAGCCTTGATTTGGAATAAATGGCTTTAATCCGGAATAACCTGGAAAACCAATTCGCGAAGAACAAGGAAGAACAAATATGCACGAATCTAATCTAATCTAATCAAAATCAACAAAAAGATTAAACCAAAATAACACAAATGATTAACTAAACAATAACCAATCAATACAAATCAATAAAACTAACAATAATAATCAAAATAATCAAAACCCACTTAATTAAATCAATAAAAACTTCAAGAACATGAACATAAACAATAAGCAATAAGATTAAAGATTAAACAAGAAAGGAAGATAAGAGATTAACAATAAAGATAAAGATTCAATAACATAAAAAAGAAACTTACTTGAATTTAAAGGTGCAAAGTAATTAAATTTGACAATTAAGTAAATGACATGTATTTAAATGTGCAAAAATTAAAGATGGAAGACTAATTGTCACACTTAGCCAACAAAATGAAATGAAATGAAATGAAAGCTATATATAGGGGATTAGGGAGGTGCTTAGTGGAAGCTTCCTCCTCTCTTTCTTCTTTCTTTAATTATCTTTTAGTCCTTTTCTTCTTAAATCTTCGACTTTGTCTCGGTATTAATAAACTCGTCTTGTAATTTCTTTAATAAATTAGACTTGAGTTCTTCGGCTTTTAGTAAACTTCCGTCTTTTGACTTTTTCTTCGATAAATCTTCAGAATTGGTCTTGGACTTCCGTTCTTTTTGCACTCTTGATTTCTTGACTTCGTCTTTTGTCTTTTTCTTCGATAAAAGCCCGTGAAAGCCCGTGTTTTCTCCCCTTTTCACATTTTCGTCCTAAATCACAACAAAAACAAAAACCACACATAATTCCGACATTTACGACATAAAATACACGTTTTGGCTTGGTTATTATTGTAGTTAAGTGGTAAAAAGGATGGGTGTTTACACACCTATCAAATCCCCTACACTTGACCATTGCAATGTCCTCATGCAATGCATTAGTTACAAAGCACGTTTTACATTTTCCATCATAATCAATCCATATTGGCCTTTATTAAAGAGATAGAAAATTATAAACATTCAAAGGAAGAAAGTAAAGAAATCAAAGACATACCTTAGGGTTTTGGAAATGTCATGAATGATCATCATCCTCAAGTTTTCACATTCTCCAAACCAAGCTTAAAAACGAGATCATTGTTATTATAAGTTAGCAAACTAACATGAACTCATGTGGGCCAATTATTTACTTAGACTCCCTTATTCCTAGGTGTATCTCTTATATTTTATTATTGTCATTAATGATCACGAGGATGCATTGTTGACTTATTTCGATAGTTATTTAGGCTGAAATAAAGTGGGACGATTTAATCAATAGTTAGCTAAAGGACAAAATCTTTTAAAACTGCTTCTCGGGACCTCATAAAGTTCATATCTTGGCATAACTCGCTTCACGATTTGAGACCTTTCTCGGACCGATATTTGGCAGCGACTTCATACTTCAAATCTTGAGAGACGTTCATGAAATAATGGCCTTCTCTTCATAATAGGAATATCTTCACTTGAAGTTTTGAGAGATTCTTCATACTTGGACCACGACTTCTTCATTTTTCTCCAATCTTTATTTGGGATTTTGATATACAACGATCCGCCTCCTTTTTGGACTTGGATCTATTTATCCTCATACCTTGTTAGGGCCTTTTTGGATAGACTTCTCCATGATCTTTACGGGAGTTTTTGCTTTTCGTCATGTGTCTCGATCCTTCATATTGATTCTTGATAAATGATTCTTCACATCACTTTTGGATCTTTAGCAACAAAATGTAGCCCTCATGCCTTGTTAGGACTTTTTTGGACTCGCCAATCTTCGCATCCCGCTTCAATAAGTTATGCCTTGGCTATGAACTCTAATCATTACCGAGCAACTTTTAAACGATCTTGGGCTAGAAGCTAAGTAACTTTTCAAATCGTACAACCTTATTTATTGCAGATAAATTTATTAACAAGCGATGGGATAATAGGCTTATAATTAACTCACGTAAATTCACAAAAGAATACCAAACTTATAATTGACTCTATCATCTCTCGTTCTCCACAATTTAAAATCTTAAGGAATGAGACTCGTGGATGCTTAGCCTATTAAATCAAAGTTTTGGGTTTTCGAGTCATCTATAGGATCTTGCAAACTCTTAGACTTTTTCAAGTTTAGATATCGCATTTTAAAGTTCCCTTGATAAACAACTCTCTAGGATCAATTATAGGAACTTGCGAAAAGTTCTTGTTCTTAACCCGTGAGAGTTAAGACTTTCGCGTTTTAAAGCTCCCTATATAAAAGCCTAGCAAAACTTGAATTAAACACGTTAAGGATACTAGCTAGAGTAAACTTAGATAAGTAAACTCGGGTTGAATCAAAAGATTCACAATGTTTAAAAATTAAAACCACTTTATTAAAATTTATTCTAGCAAAGAAAGAAAATAACTATACAAAGGGAAAAACTAATAGGCCAAAATAGATTAAAAATTTTGAAAAATGTCGAAAATTTGATTTCCGGTTAAAATGAGGACAAATACAAGGAAAAGGCCACTTAACTTCGATAGAAGTCCCCCCTACACATGATATAAACATTGTCCTTAATGTTTAAGCATGTGGGAGTAAACTCCCCTACACTTAGGACATTGTGCACATTATTTAAATCTCGCTAAGGAAGAGACAACTAAAGAGATTCCTATTTTAATATTGAGAAATATAAAATAGTGAATCGAAAAGAGTTTAGGATAGAACCGGGAAGATGGAAACACGGAATCACGGGTCGTCAAAAATCATCAAGAGTAGATCATTGAACGCTCGAATCCCTGAATACTAGAAGAGAGGAAATAACAAACACCAACGGGTCTCCCCTACACTTAGGATAAAGATAGCTAAAAGATAGATACTTGGGTTGCCTCCCAAGAAGCGCTTGATTTTTGTTCACCGAGTCGTGAGCCTGACTCGACCTTGATTAGCATAGGAAGAAGCATGAAACACATCCACCGGGATCAAATACATAGTTTTCGTCCATCAAATAGCACAAGCTTAAGGCGAACAAGGCAAGCCAAAGAAGAGTAGGCAAGGTTCCCTTAAGCAAAGATGGAGCACGGTGGGAGCAAGGGTGAAGAGGTGCAAGCATATCTTCAGTAGTTCCAAAAATCTTTCCTTTTATTTCATCAGACGGATACTGAGATGGCTTAAAAATTTCAATACCGGGGTCGAACAGCTTTTCCTTTAGGGGAAAATAGCACTCAGGCTCAGTAGAATTTGAAGATGATCCGCTAAGAAAATGCACAACCTCTTCCTCAGAAGGTGGACAAAGAGGTGTCAAAACATACGTGCTGCGGATGTTGGTGTCGTCCGGTTGCTTCTCCTTTGAAAGAATTTTCTTCAAATCCGAAGTAGGATCAAGACCATAATCATCAAAGTCTAAAGGAGGAGCATCACTCTCATGAGGGAAGTATGTATTGAGAAAAGTAGAGAAGTCTTCCTCAAATGAGTAGTCATCCAAAGTAGGATTAAGCATGGTAGGCGGAGGATCTTCATCATGAGAAGAATCACTCGAAAGAGTATCAGCCTCATCAAAATCATCATAAGTGGGCATGCCGGGATACTCGGAAGTAAAATCATCATAATCATCTCCATCGGAACTAGAATTATCATCATAAGCATCAAAGATCGGTGGAGAATCATATATGGGTGAAGGTTCCAAATTGGAGAGAGAATCATCCACATCATCTTGAAACAGTGGATTATCATTGCAAGAATCAAATAGAGGATTGTTGTAGACGACAAAATCATCGAGCACATTAATCATATTCGCTGATTCTCGTCCATAGGATTTGCTTGTAAGCTTCCCCATTTCAAAAACTTGTGCATCATCCCCGACTCTTAAGATGAGTTCACACTTATCCACGTCTATTAAAGCTCTACCGGTTCTCAAAAATGGGTGTCCAAGTATTAACAGAATACGAGGATCCATTTCATAATCAACAACGAAGAAGTCGACTGGAAAAGTGAATGTGCCAACTTTAATGAACACATCTTCGGCAATACCAACAGGGTAAGCGAGAGTGCGATTGGCTAGCTCAAGAGTCATCTTGGTGGGTGTAAGGTCGGGCAATGATAACTTTTTCCAAACACTGAAAGGCATCAAATTTATACTTGCCCCGAGATCGGCTAAGGCAGTAAATTTGTCGGTTTGGTTAAAAGTACAAGGTAGCACAAAACGACCGGGATCTCCAAGTTTTTTCGGAAGTTCTTTAAGAAGGATTGCAAAGCAATTTTCATTCAAGCGAGTATTAACAAACTCGACCATCTTCTCCTTCTTATTAAGCAATTCCTTAAACATCTTGACAAATTGTGGCATTTGAGCAAGAGCTTCAACAAGGGTAAAGGTGACTTTCATGTGGGCAATCTTTTCCAAAACGTTAGCGACAAGAATGTCATTCTTAGTCAAAATTCTAGCCTTGTTGAGTCGAGAAGGGTAAGGAATGCCGGGGTTGGGTGGTGGAGGTGTAGCAGGTGAAGGTTGAGATGTTGAAGGGTTAAAGGTGGGAGGTGGGGTTGGAGGATTCGTCTTGGGTACTTCTTCACGACGAGGCGGAGACGGTAATGGTGTACTAATACTAGGTGTGGGAGTAGTAGGGATAAATGGTGGTGGAGGAGGTGTAGATGATGTAACTGGGGGCGGGATAGATGGTCCTACTAAAGTAGCTCCACTACGGGTAGTAATAGCACTCACATTCGCTCTTGGATTGGTGACGGTGTTTGAAGGTAGAGATCCCGAAGTAGAGGGTTGAGTGGTGGGTAAGAAACTGGCCAGCATATTCTTCAAATCATTCGTTTGATTGCTGAAGGAGGATTGTATATCATTTCGAAGCTCGGATCTAATGTCATTCCCTTGCTTAGTGATATCCCCTTTCAAATTGATAATTTGGCTTTGCAGATTCTTAATTTGCTCTCCTTGGGTTCTCATTAAGGCTTCAACATCTTGATTAATGGGTGGCGCTTGTTGAGCTGGTGGGTGATAAGGATTAGAAGCTCGAGGTGGGATTTGGTTTCTTCTAGTGTAGTTGTTGTTGGGGTTGTGGTTTTGAGGAGAAAACCCGGGTGAAAGATAGTTGTTTGGCCGGTAACTTAGCAAATTTCGATCCCCTTGAGGTCGGGCTTGGTAATTTTCTGGTGAATAATTACCATAAGCCGCATACACGTTTTCCGGATTTCCTTGAGTGGAAGGACAATCAGTGTATGAGTGAGGACCGCCGCATGTCTCACAAGGATTGGCTACCGCTTTAACTTGTTGTTGTTGGTTTGAAGCGATGAGCAAGATATTTTTGTTCATTTCGGCCATAATGCGGGTGAATTCGGTCATGTCGGGGTTTGCTGAAGTAGAAGAAACATTGACTCTCGGGTTGTTCCTTGAAGAAGCGGATGAATCCCAGTTTTTGTGATGAGTAGTCATGTTCTCAATAAGCTCTCTACACTCCTCGGGTCTTCTTTTCATAAATGTGCCACCGACGGCTGCATTAATCGTATCACAATCACGAAGAGTCAAACCGTTGTAGAAAGTATCAATTAAGGTCACGGGGAGCATGTTGTGGTTTGGACATCGATCGATCAAAACATTATATCTTTCCCAAGCATCAAAGAGAGATTCATCGGGTTCTTTCATGAAACCGCTGATTTGATTTCGAAGGCTCGTAACCATGGATGGTGGAAAGTAGCGCGACAAAAAGCGTTGAGTCATGTCATCCCAAGTATGAATTGAATTCTTTGGAAGACGATCAAACCATTTCTCGGCGTGGTGTGATAAAGTATGTGGGAAGAGTTGAAGGCGAAGGACATCCATTGTAGCACCGGACAACTTCATGCTTTGAGTAATAGTAATGAATTTGTCGAGGTGTTTGTTGGCATCATCATCAGGCATTCCGCTGAATGGATTAGTTTGCACTTGTTGAATCATGTGATGCTTCAACGAAAACTCTGGAGACGTGATTTGCATCGGCGCAATCGGTCCTCCTCGTCCAAACATGGTGGGTTGACAAAGCTCCTCCATTGTCTGAAGATCAGGCTGTGGAAGAACATTGTTGTTGTTATTGTTGAGGTGCGGTGGATTATTGTTGTTGTTCACACCTGCCATAACTAAATCTTCACGAGTCTCAGGCTCTGGATAAGTAGAAGATCTAGTACGCATACACCTGCG
Source organism: Glebionis coronaria (assembly GCA_025667525.1). Lineage (NCBI taxonomy): Eukaryota > Viridiplantae > Streptophyta > Magnoliopsida > Asterales > Asteraceae > Glebionis > Glebionis coronaria. The sequence goes on from CM046880.1 coordinate 139,428,615, forward strand.
AAAGCAAAAGAAAAAAAATACCAAACACAAAGAGGATATATATACACTATAAAAATAAAATCTTTTTGGATTTTTGAAAATTTTTAATTTTTTGGATTTTAACAATTTTTAATTTTTATGGTTTTTGAAAATTTTAAGCAAGAAAAATAACGCTCACGAATGAACGGATCCCAAAAAGCAACGCGTCTCTCATTGAAAACCGTTAATCTTTACGAAAAGAGCCGGCAGCGGTGTCATTTGATAACTAGGCTTTCACCTAGTAAGAAAATTTTCGTTGTTCCAGTCTCTTCGAATTGAAAAATGGATTAACGTGCGACTCAGCTGTCTTTGGTGGAAACAAATGTTGTGTCGTTGTAGTAAAATTAAAATGCTAAACTTTAAAGTAAAAGACTGTAATTTAAATCTAAACTAATTGAAAATAAATGACGAGAATTTAAAAGCGTGACGAAAAGTTAAAAGCAATTAAAGTAAATAAGGCAAACTTAAAACTATCCTAAAGGCAAACTTAAAACGCAACTAAAACTTAAACTAAGGCAAGGCTTAAACTAAATGTAAGGCAAGTTAACTAAAAGTGCGACTAAGTAAAAAGGCGGGAAAATTAAAGTTTAAAACTTAAAAACTAAAAACTTAAAATAAACTTAAAATACCTTACTCGGAATAATTACTCGTTCGGAATGTCACCTTCACCCGGAATAATTCTTCTTCGCTCGGAATAACTTGACAAAAACCTTGATCCGGAATAAAACCTTGATTCGGAATAAACACTTATCCGGAATAATAAGTTGATCCGGAATAACAAAGCTTCGTTCGGAATAATCAGATCAAATCACTCATTCGGAATGTATACTTCATCCGAAATAACTCCTCATTCGGAAAGTTGTTCTCATCCGGAATAATTGATTCGGAATGATGTCTTCGTTCGGAATATCTGTTGATCCGGAATAATTCACTTACCCGGAATAACTGTTGATCTGGAATAAGTTTATTCGGAATGTGGGCTCATTCGGAACATGTGGTTCATCCGGAATATTTGCTTCATTCGGAAAATAAAAGCTTGACTCGGAAAGTTTGGTTGATCCGGAATAAAAGCTCAGACCTTCATCCGGAATAAACACTTCATCCGGAATGTAAGGTTCGTCCGGAATAAACGGTTTATCTGGAATAAATGCCTTGATTCGGAATATTCTAGCAGAAAGACCTTTATCCGAAATAATTGTCTTGATCCAGAATAACCAACAGAAAGCCTTGATTTGGAATAAATGGCTTTGATCCGGAATAACCTGGAAAACCAATTCGCGAAGAACAAGGAAGAACAAATATGCACGAATCTAATCTAATCTAATCAAAATCAACCAAAAGATTAAACCAAAATAACACAAATGATTAACAAAACCATAATCAATCAATACAAATCAATAAAACTAACAATAATAATCAAAATAATCAAAACCCACTTAATTAAATCAATAAAAACTTCAAGAACATGACCATAAACAATAAGCAATAAGATTAAAGATTAAAGATTAAACAAGAAAGGAAGATAAGAGATTAACAATAAAGATAACATAAAAAAGAAACTTACTTGAATTTAAAGGTGCAAGGTAATTAAATTTGACAATTAAGTAAATGACATGTATTTAAATGTGCAAAAATTAAAGATGGAAGACTAATTGTCACACTTAGCCAACAAAATGAAATGAAATGAAATGAAAGCTATATATAGGGGATTAGGGAGGTGCTTAGTGGAAGCTTCCTCCTCTCTTTCTTCTTTCTTTAATTATCTTTTAGTCCTTTTGATGTGATCGTGATAGTATAGTGATAATTTGAGATACGTTATAGGGTAAATTAGAAAATTACCTTTAGGAAAAAGTAATAGACTAATATTACCAATGATGAATTCAATTAAACACGTGATGAACCAAGTTCGTTGTACACGAAGATCGAGTGAATTTGAGACGTTTTTCTTTGATTTGGACAATCGATTTGAATTGGTTTTTGGGTTTTTAAACTAAAATTAAAGTCTACAAATTTTAAACTATTTAAAATTAACCTAAAGTGCATGAATCGTAAACCCCGCTATATTTAATTCTAAAAACACAATTACTTAAAAATTAAAGACTATTTAAAATTTAAACTAAATAATATTCTATAAAAAATTAATCTATTTAATAAAAATAACTTTTAAACTATTTTAAAAATCTAATTAAACTTTTTATTTTTTAAACAAATTTACTTTATTAAAAATTACTTAAAACAAATCTATTTAAAAACTATTTTTTATTTAAATCTAATATTATACAAAAAATCTAATTAATTAAAAATAAACCAATTAAACTATTTAAATTAAATAAAAACATATTTTTATTTATTTTATTTTTAAATTTATCATTATTCTAAAAACTCAGAACTTTGTATAATAAAATTCTTTATTAAAACTAAATAACTAAAAGAAAACGTAAATCAAATTAAAAACGTTTATAAAATCTAAATCTGCCAATTACAAGTTTTCTATATAATCCAAATGCAAGACAATTAAATCAAAAAAACATAGAGCTCAGGTGGCTATCACGCTTGGTTGTGAACCGGGGGGTCTCGAGTTCGAGCCCCATTAGTGACATATTTTTGGAAAATTTCTTTTTGGACAGTTAAGATAACCAGTCACAGGAGGTGACAATTGATATTGAATATTTGGGACTAATAAGTGTGAAAACACTTATCCTTTTACCACTTATTTCCAATAATAACAAGACCAAAACGTGTGATTTATGTCGTAAAAGTCGGAATTATGCGTGGTTTGTGTTTTTATTGTGTTTTAGGACCAAAATATGAAAAAGGAAGAAAACACGGGATTTCACGGGCTTTTATCAAAGAAAACGGGAAAAGACGAAGTCAAAAGATCAAGAGTGCAAAAAGAACGGAAGTCCAAGGCCTATTCTGAAGATTTATCGAAGAAAAAGTCTAAAGACGGAAGTTTAACGAAGACGAAGAACTTAAGTCTAATAGAAGAAGAAAATTAAACAGACAAGTTCAAATCCCGAGATGACAAAGACAAAGAATTAAAGTCGAGTCGAGAAAACGTGAAGAAGGCAAGAAAGAAGATGCAACACATGCACCCCTTCCTCCCTCCCTATAAATACCCTCCTAATAGTCATTAGGAGGGTGGTTAGTTAGTTAATTTTTATTTTTCTTAGTTTTCTCTAGTTTTAGAGAGAGAAAGTCTTAAACTTTCTCTCACTAAACTTCATCTTCTTTCTTAATCTTTCAAGATTAAACACTTTGTATTGCTTATTTTTATTAATCAAGTTCATTTTAAGCTTTTTATCCTTAATCTCATTCTACTTTTCTTTGATTTTAGATTGATTTTGGTACGATTATCATATGATCCGTGTTGTTCTAAATGATTTCGTACTTAAAAAGTTAATCTTTTGATCATTTCATAAGTTTTCATTTGATTAAGCTTTAAGACTTTTGTGCTTATTGGCTTATTTTTATGATTAGCTTATTTACTTTATAAAAATCTTCCTCAAAAAGTTTATGTTTTTATTGTTTGATCTAAAAAGTTGATTAAATTCGAGTCGGATAAGTTGAGTTAAGTGCTTATTTGATTCGGTTTTGTTGATTCGATTTAGTTTTGGGAATAAGCTCAATCTAATAGCTTATTTTCTAGCTTTCTAACCGAATCCCATAATTTTCGGAAAGGGTTTAAAACCCCTTTGCGATTGGCTTTTCCGACCGGACCCCATCTTCACATTCCGATTGATCCAATCGGATTAGGGCTTTGAGTATTCCGATTGAGCACCCTACATTCCGATCACCCTTGATCGGATTAGGGTTTGTAGATTCCGACGGGTGGAAGTTAAGTATTCCGATCTGTCCCTTTTGATTAACTTTCCGATTGGTTGTCTTGCGTCCCATATTCTGACGGTGGTTGTCTAGCTTATATTCCGATTGTAAATCCTTTAATATTCCGATCACGACCAAGTCACGATATTCCGATTTACCGATCGGAATACATTCTGATCGGAACTCTTTTTGGGACTATTCCGATTGTTTGCATTTGCTTGATATTCCGATCTTAATTTCTTTTAGTACTTATTTTTAAAAATTTTCCAAGTGTTAGTTTTATTTAGTGTGCTAATGTCTTTTCATTATTGCCTTTAAGTTTCCAATCATTTATGTTTACTCGTCATTTTAGATTTAATCTTTTAACTTCCGTTTTACTCAACGACACTTTAATCATTTGCTATTAGTTTAAAACAAACAAACCAAACCATTCTATTGATTCACCAAAAGACGATTGAGTCACACTTAAGACCGGTTTTCAATTCGAAAAGATTCGGACGATAAGATTTTATACCTAGCCAAAAGCGAAGTATTAAATGGCGCCGCTGCCGGCTCTTTTCGTTACGATAAACGGTTTTTAGTGAGAGACGCATTGAATTTCGGGATCCGTTCTTTGAACGTTATTTTCATTGCTATAAAAATTTCCAAAAATCCTTAAAAAATATAAAACTCTTCAAAAATACAAAAACATTATAAAATCATTAAAAAGCAATTCTTTTCAAAAGGTTTTGCACCAAAAAGATTATATAGATATTCTCTTTGTGTATATTTTTCTTTTGCAGGTGTATGCGTACTAGATCTTCGAACTATTCTGAGCCCGAGACTCGTGAAGATTTAGATATGGCTGGTGTTAATAACAACAATAATCACCCACCTCAACACAATTTGAATAACAACAACAACAACAACAATGTCCTCTTACCTGATTTACGAACCATGGAGGAATTGTGCCAACCCACCATGAACGGTCGCGGAGGCCCGATTGCGCCAATGCACGTCACGGCTCAGGAGTTTTCGTTGAAGCATCACATGATCCAACAAGTGCAAACGAACCCATTTCGTGGAATTCCGGATGATGATGCCAACAAACACCTCGACAAATTCATTACCATGACCCAAAGCATGAAGTATTACGATAAGATTTAATAAGTGTGAAAACACTTATCCTTTTACCACTTATTTCTAATAATAACAAGACCAAAACGTGTGATTTATGTCGTCGATGTGTTGACGGACCGGCAGCTTTTGACATCCTCCAAGCTTGCCACAAAGGACCCACCGGTGGTCACTTTGGTCCCAACTACACCGCTAAGAAAGTGTTTGATTCTGGATTCTACTGGCCCACCATTTATCGTGACGCTCACGAAATGGTTAAGCATTGTGATGCTTGCCAACGTCAAGGCAAGATCACACATAAGGATGAGATGCCTCAAAATTTCATACAGGAATGTGAAATCTTTGATGTATGGGGCATCGACTTTATGGGGCCATTTCCATCCTCCAAAGGGAACAAGTACATCCTCGTCGCCGTCGACTACGTTTCTAAATGGGTTGAAGCTAAGGCTCTTCCTACGAATGATGCGAGGGTGGTTGTGAACTTTTTGAAGCAGCTTTTCGCTCGATTTGGCGTTCCTCGTGCTATCATCAGTGACCGCGGGACTCATTTTTGCAACGATCAATTTGCAAGAGTCATGGCAAAGTATGGTGTCACTCACCGTCTTTCCACCGCCTATCATCCCCAAACCAATGGGCAAGCCGAGATTTCCAACCGTGGCTTGAAGAGAATTTTGGAGCGTACTGTGGGAGAGCATCGCGCCGCGTGGGCCGATAAGTTAGATGATGCTCTGTGGGCTTTCCGTACTGCTTACAAGACCCCGATCGGTTGTACACCTTATCGTCTTGTGTACGGGAAAGCCTGCCACCTACCCATCGAGCTGGAACATAAGGCGCACTGGGCCTTGAAGTGGGCTAACTTCGACATCAACAAAGCCGGTGATCATCGCAAGGTTCAACTCAACGAGCTAAATGAATTAAGGAATGAAGCTTATGAGAACTCGCTGATCTACAAGGAGAAGACGAAGATCATTCACGATGCTAAAATCAAGAACCGAGAGTTCCACGTTGGTGATCAAGTTCTACTCTTTAACTCTCGGTTGAAGATCTTCTCTGGAAAGTTGAAGAGCCGCTGGTCTGGTCCATTCACCGTCGCCAAAGTCTTTCCTTATGGGACCATTGAGCTTTCTCAGCCGAATGGGCCCAATTTCAAGGTGAATGGCCAACGTCTGAAGCTGTACTTTGGTGAGGACATCTCCCATGAGATGATTCCATCCCTCACCACGTTCCCCATGAACTAAAATTGGGTCGAGTCAGGCTCATGACTCGGTAACCAAAAACAAGCGCTTCTCGGGAGGCAACCCGTGATCTATCCTTTACTGCTTTCATAATAAGTGTAGGGGGAGCCCCGCATATGTTTGTTGTCTTGTTTCTTGTGCTGTGCAGGGATTAAAGCTTCAAAGACCCACCTTGATGACTTTTGACGAACCGTGATACCGTGTTTCCCTTCTTCCCGGTTCTATCCTAAACTCTTGTGATTCAATATTTCATATTTTATATGTTCACATTGAATTCACTTTAGTTGTCCTTTCCTTAGCAAAATTTAAACAAAGTGCACAATGTCATAAGTGTAGGGGAGTTTACTCCCACATGCTTAAACATTGAGGACAATGTTTATCTCAAGTGTAGGGGGACTTCTATCGAAGTAAGTGGTCTTTTCCATGAATTTGCCCTCATTTTAACCGGAAAATTTAATTTTTCGACATTTTTCAAAATTTTTAATCTATTTTGGCCTAGTTGTATAGTTGTATTTTCCTTTATCATTTTCAGTTTCTTTCCATTGATAGAATAAATTTTTAATAAAGTGGTTTTAGAATTTGTCTTAGTTTTGAACATTTTGACTCAACCCGAGTTTACTTACCTAAGTTTACTCTAGCTAGTATCCTTAACGTGTTTAAGTCAAGTTTTGCTAGGCTTTTATATAGGGAGCTATAAAACGCGAAAGTCTTAACTTTCACGGGTTAAGAACATGAACTTTTCGCAAGTTCCTATAATTGATCCTAGATGGTCGTTTATCAAGGGAACTTTAAAATGCACTTTCTAAACTTGAAAAAGTCTAAGAATTTGCAAGATCCTATAGGCGACTCGAAAACCCAAAACTTTGATTTAATAGGCTAAGCATCCACGAGTCTCATTCCTTGAGATTTTAAACTGTGGAGAACGAGAGATGATAGAGTCAATTATAAGTTCGGTATTCTTTCGTGAATTTATGTGAGTTAACTATAAGCCTATTCTCCCTCCGCTTGTTAATAAACTTATCTGCAATAAATAAGGTTTTACGATTTAAAAGGTTACTTAGCTTCTAGCCCCAGATCGTTTAAAAGTTGCTCGGTACGGATTAGAGTTCATAGCCAAGGCATAACTTATTGAAGCGGGATGCGAAGATTGGCGAGTCCGAAAAGGCCCTGACAAGGCATGAGGGCTACATTTTGTTGCTAAAGATCCAAAAGTGATGTGAAGAATCATTTATCGAAAATCAATATGAAGGATCGAGACACACGACGAAAAGCAAGAACTCCCCAAAAGTCATGGAGAAGTCTATCCGAAAAGACCCTAACAAGGTATGAGGATAAATAGATCCAAGTCCTAAAAGGAGGCGGATCGTTGTATATCAAAGTCCAAAATAAAGATTGGAGAAAAATGAAGAAGTCGTGGTCCAAAGATGAAGAATCTCTCAAAACTTCAAGTGAAGAAATTCCCATTATGAAGAGAAGACCATTATTTCAAGAACGTCTCTCAAAGATTCGAAGTATGAAGTCGCTGCCAAATATCGGTCCGAGAAAGGTCTCAAATCGTGAAGCGAGTTATGCCAAGATATGAACTTTATGAGGTCCCGAGAAGCAGTTTTAAAAGATTTGGTCCTTTAGCTAACTATTGATTAAATCGTTCACCTTATTTTCGGCCTAAATAACTATCGAAATAAGTCAAACAATGCATCCTCGTGATCATTCAAGACAAAAATAAAACATAAGAGATACACCTAGGAATAAGGGAGTCTAAGTGAATAATTGGCCCACATGAGTTCGTGATAGTTTGCTAACTTATAATAACAATGATCTCGTTTTTAAGCTTGGTATGGGGAACGTGAAACTTGAGGATGATAAACGTTCATGGCTGCCAAAACCAATGTAAGTTTGTAATTTCTCTACTTATTCTATCTTTTCATATTTAGCATTTAATAAAGGCCAATGTAGGTTATTTATGATGGAAAATGTAAACCGTGCTTTAAAATTAATGCATTGCATGAGGGCATTGCAATGATCAAGTGTAGGGGATTTAATAAGTGTGAAAACACTTATCCTTTTACCACTTATTTCCAATAATAACAAGACCAAAACGTGTGATTTATGTCGTAAAAGTCGGAATTATGCGTGGTTTGTGTTTTTATTGTGTTTTAGGACCAAAATATGAAAAAGGAAGAAAACACGGGATTTCACGGGCTTTTATCAAAGAAAACGGGAAAAGACGAAGTCAAAAGATCAAGAGTGCAAAAAGAAAAGTCCAAGGCCTATTCTGAAGATTTATCGAAGAAAAAGTCTGAAGACGGAAGTTTAACGAAGACGAAGAACTTAAGTCTAATAGAAGAAGAAAATTAAAAAGAGAAGTTCAAATCCCGAGACGACAAAGACAAAGAATTAAAGTCGAGTCAAGAAAACGTGAAGAAGGCAAGAAAGAAGATGCAACACATGCACCCCTTCCTCCCTCCCTATAAATACCCTCCTAATAGTCATTAGGAGGGTGGTTAGTTAGTTAGTTAATTTTTATTTTTCTTAGTTTTCTCTAGTTTTAGAGAGAGAAAGTCTTAAACTTTCTCTCACTAAACTTCATCTTCTTTCTTAATCTTTCAAGATTAAACACTTTGTATTGCTTATTTTTATTAATCAAGTTCATTTTAAGCTTTTTATCCTTAATCTCATTCTACTTTTCTTTGATTTTAGATTGATTTTAGTACGATTATCATATGATCCGTGTTGTTCTAAATGATTTCGTACTTAAAAAGTTAATCTTTTGATCATTTCATAAGTTTTCATTTGATTAAGCTTTAAGACTTTTGTGCTTATTGGCTTATTTTTATGATTAGCTTATTTACTTTATAAAAATCTTCCTCAAAAAATTTATGTTTTTATTGTTTGATCTAAAAAGTTGATTAATTTCGAGTCGGATAAGTTGAGTTAAGTGCTTATTTGATTCGGTTTTGTTGATTCGATTTAGTTTTGGGAATAAGCTCAATCTAATAGCTTATTTTCTAGCTTTCTAACCGAATCCCACAATTTTCGGAAAGGGTTTAAAACCCCTTTCCGATTGGCTTTTCCGACCGGACCCCATCTTCACATTCCGATTGATCCAATCGGATTAGGGCTTTGAGTATTCCGATTGAGCACCCTACATTCCGATCACCCTTGATCGGATTAGGGTTTGTAGATTCCGACGGGTGGAAGTTAAGTATTCCGATCTGTCCCTTTTGATTAACTTTCCGATTGGTTGTCTTGCGTCCCATATTCCGACGGTGGTTGTCTAGCTTATATTTCGATTGTAAATCCTTTAATATTCCGATCACGACCAAGTCACGATATTCCAATTTACCGATCGGAATACATTCCGATCGGAACTCTTTTTGGGACTATTCCGATTGTTTGCATTTGCTTGATATTCCGATCTTAATTTCTTTTAGTACTTATTTTTAGAAATTTTCCAAGTGTTAGTTTTATTTAGTGTGCTAATGTTTTTTCATTATTGCCTTTAAGTTTCCAATCATTTATGTTTACTCGTCATTTTAGATTTAATCTTTTAACTTCCGTTTTACTCAACGACACTTTAATCATTTGCTATTAGTTTAAAACAAACAAACCAAACCATTCTATTGATTCACCAAAAGACGATTGAGTCGCACTTAAGACCGGTTTTCAATTCGAAAAGATTCGGACGATAAGATTTTATACCTAGCCAAAAGCGAAGTATTAGGGACTAATAAGGATATCAGTCTGAGAAATAACAGTTTAAAAGAATCTGTTAAGACCAAATAAAAATAATCTAGCAGCAAAGGATTAAGCAAAATAAAATTCGAACAGTCCAAAATCAAATAAGCAGAAAGAGATTGCAATTATAGCTAATAAAAAGGCATTCAGGCTACAGCAGCTGGAAACTAACAGATAAACACAATCACACTATCATGAAAGAACTTAACAGCAGCCTTATGTTTTCTCAAACTCTAATCTTATTAAGCAACCAAGTCAAACTTAAAACAAGCATTCCTACAATCCGAATAACAGCAAAATAATAGCAAGTATTGTAAAGCCCTACCAATCTTCTATCAGCATATGGATTCAACAGTCATCAAATAATCTAGCAGATTATCCATCCAAACAGATTAAAAAATAACAGTCATTCAGCTATCATAGACATAACATAACCCAAGGGCAGTTCAAACTTAAATCAGCAACAAAAATAATGTAGCATAAATATTCATATCAGTAATATGTCATTCACCAAAAATAGAACTACGATTATACAAGATATCAGACAATCCAGTTCAAAAGTTGAAAATTAACCAAATAGGCATAAAACTGTATTAAACTAACTAAAACTACAATCCAATTCCAAAAAAACAGATAACTCAAGATAGCCTATCAGTTAAAACTAATAATCTCTAAACAAAATTAATCCTCAATCCAAACATTATCAGATTCATTAGCAATCGCAAATTAACTTAAAACAATCATAAACAAATACGCATTATCTACTCAAACATCTAAAACATGTTAACAGTTAAACACAATTTAATCTAAAAAAATTCGTAAAATAAAAGAGAGGAGCACCTTTTGGGATAACCTTTGAGCAGTAAGTTGTGCTGAACAACCTATGAACTGAAACTACACCTTAATCCACCATTAAAACGAACCAACAAACCCCATCGAATCATGCATCTCGAACCAAGCTGATTTGATTTTAAGTTTCTTCCAGTGGGGAAAAAACTTATCCAGTTCTTTACTTTTAATATTAAATTTAAACTATTAACTAGCTTAAATCTAACATTACAAACATTATTTTTGTGAAACAGTAATAAGACTAAATTCGAAAATCAATTTAAGCAAGGAATAAAACGAGACACAAATTAAATGGAACGAGTAAACTTTTATTTAATTCCAGAAATATTACAAGATTTGTTAAAAAGAAATACAGATTTAACCCTAAAACTATTTCTACAGCATAACTTTAATGTAAAGAAAAAGATGTGATTACAAGTATTTGGGGTGGGTTTTTATAGCCATCCCAAGGCTTTGCTGGGAAGAATATTCGCATCTCTGAAGCATATTCCATATTCATCTTGACCCTTGGATATTTATTCTTCTTTCTCTCTCCTGTTTGGCCTTGATCGGATGGATGATATGACACTACTAGCACACGGATTGCCAACGTGGCATCCGTGTGTACTAGTTGTGTTTCTTTCTAGCCATTTGATTGGTTGATTGTGGAAATTGAGGTGTCAAAACTAATTATTTGTTGCCACGTAGTCAAGCTCCTTCCATCTTCTCTTCCTATAAATTGGGGGAATTAATTCCCCCTCACGTGAATAGCACGTGGGATGAAAAGCCCCTTGATTAATTGACGAATTATTAACTAGGGTTCTTGGAACAGTAACTTAAAGTTACTGGTTTTGGTGGGATGGGGAAGATGATAGTAACATAGGGTGTATCGCCATTATTTAATGGTGAGTGGGTGAGAGAATAAAACGTGTGGAAAATAAACGAGTGGGTGAGAGGATACGGTTTTTATTTGTTTATATTGAAAGGTGTAACGTGTTTGACACACACGAAACCCTAAAGCCCATTCCATCTTTTCATTTGTTCCTTACATGTTTTGGGCTTGGGCCCAATATAATTTTTCCATCCGTTACACTGAATGGCAAATTGGGCCATATTTTATTACCTTAATCCGATTTGGGCTTTCCTTGGCCTAGTCCCAAAAATATAACAATGTTTATTCCATGTTGGGCTTTCCAGGCCCAATAGGCATTTGTGGGTCCCACTTGGTCCATTTTCTTGACAAATGATAAAATCCGCTAAAGTCGAGCTCGATTTTGGCTTCTTCAATCTTTTTCTTCAATCTCGTGCCGATTTTGCCGATTTTCGTGAACTTGGTACCTAAACATATTCAAACAAAAAATACACATATACAAGGCATTTTTGATACATTTCATGCATAATTTCATTGTTTTAAGCTACAAATGATATGAGTATTTAAGCTCATATCAAACTCCCCCTTGCTAAGCAATTGCCGTGTCCTCACGCAATGATAAAATAAAACTATAACTACACCATTATTCAACTTATGACTCTTTATTTTGCAAAGACATAATGTATTGCTTTCATTATTTGAAAAATAACTTTAAGGATCATAAAACTCAAATAGATTCATCGTCCCCGACTTTTCACTTTTCCATGCCAAGTGCAAAAACAAGATCATTGTTATTATAAGTTAGCAAACTAACACGAACTCATGTGGGCCAATTATTCACTTAGACTCCCTTATTCCTAGGTGTATCTCTTATATTTTATTGTTGTCTTGAATGATCACGAGGATGCATTGTTGACTTATTTCGATAATTTATTAGGCCGAAAATAAAGTGAACGATTTAATCAATAGTTAGCTAAAGGACAAAATCTTTTAAAACTGCTTCTCGGGACCTCATAAAGTTCATATCTCGGCATAACTTGCTTCGCGATTTGAGACCTTTCTCGGACCGATATTTGGCAGTAACTTTATACTTCAAACTTTAAGAGACGTTCATGAAATAATGGTCTTCTCTTCATATAGGAATTTCTTCACTTGAAGTTTTGAGAGATTCATACTTGGACCACGACTTCTTCATTTTTCTCCAATCTTTATTTGGGATTTTGATATACAACGATCTGCCTCCTTTTTGGACTTGGCTTCATTTATCCTCATACCTTGTTAGGGCCTTTTTGGATAGACTTCTCCATGACTTTTGGGGAGTATTTGCTTTTCGTCGTGTGTCTCGATCCTTCATATTGATTTTTGATAAATGATTCTTCACATCACTTGAGATCTTTAGCAATAAAATATAGCCCTCATGTCTTGTTAGGACCTTTTTGGACTCGCCAATCTTCGCATCCCGCTTCAATAAGTTATGCCTTGGCTATGAACTCTAATCCATACCGAGCAACTTTTAAACGATCTTGGGCTAGAAGCTAAGTAACTTTTCAAATCGTACAACCTTATTTATTGCAGATAAATTTATTAGCAAGCGATGGGAGAATAGGCTTATAATTAACTCACATAAATTCCCGAAAGAATACCAAACTTATAATTGGCTCTATCATCTCTTGTTCTCCATATTGTAAAATTTCAAAAATGTGAAATCAATGGATACTTAGCCTATTAAATCAAAGTTTTGGGTTTTCAAGTCATCTATAGGATCTTGCATCTTCTTATACTTTTTCAAGTTTTAGAATTTGCATTTTAAAGTTCCCTTGATAAACGACTTTCTAGGATCAATTATAGGAACTTGCGAAAAGTTCTCGTTCTTAACTCGTATGAATTAAGACTTTCGCGTTTTAAAGCTCCCTACATAATAGCCTAGCAAAACTTAATTCAGCTAAGGTTAAAAACCGAGTCGAGTCAAAAACTATTCTTATTTTCACCAACGGAAAGCCTACATTCGTGTCAAAAGCACTTATTTTATTTATTAAAACTTAAAAATAACACTAAAAATTTGAAATTTTATTGAAAAATGAGAAAACAATACGTTTGGATACGACAAAAGCAATAGCAAGCGATTATATCGATTGACTCCCCCATGCTAAAACCAAACATTGTCCTCAATGTTTCTTAGCTCAAGAGTAACACCCCCTTGCTAAAACACGAAGAGTCTAATGCAAAATCCTAGCATGGAAAGAGCACGTAAATCTATAAGCCGTTTAATAATTATGCCTCAAGATAAAACGTTCGTCGATAAAAATCAAGGGTAAGAAAGTGTGCCCCTATTTGGCATTCAAAGAATGGAAGATGAAGTGGACCGGCAAAAACCGAACACGAGAGTCTTCAAATATTAGGGTCATACCTAAGATTCACAACACAACAAAACATGAGCACGAGCTTGAAAGATCAAGCCTTATTAGTGTTAGAAAATAGAAAGAAGATAGAATGTATGGGACTCCCCCACAAGGCACCTCGTTTTTGTTCATCGAGTCATGAGCTCGACTCGATCCCCGCATTCATTGGTCCTTAGGTAAAATGGTGAAAACCGGCATAATAGAATAAAATCCAAGATAAAGCGCGATGTCGGGGTCAAAGATTACATCCTCGTTGTCGGATGACAAACGAAAGGATAAAACTCCAGCATAAATCTCTAACAAGAGATGGTAGTCACAACTAATGGTATGGATGTAGCATGCTCCCCGAGATAAACTCGCACCAAGATGATTAAAGAGTCTTTCAATTATTGCATCGGTGAAAGGCCGAGATTTCCCTAAATCAACGATTCCGGGGTCAAATACCTCGTACTCGGTGGAGAAAGGAATAGACAACAAGATGTCGTCCCCCCATGCTAATCCTAAATCATATGAAGCACATGGTAATGGTGGTACAAAAGTCTCAACACTAGTGGTTTCAACTTGCATGACTTTGTTGACCTTATCACTCTTAGGAATGTGAATAAAGGGGTCATGGTACTCAAAACGAGTCACATGAAAAACCCGTACATTAAGATCAAAGCGAGTGGGAAGGATAATTGGAGCAAAAGTAATTTCTCCCTCCGGGTCAACATTGTCATCATCATAAATCGGGTGATCAAACCAAGAGTCTTCATCACCGTCATTAGACTCTTCCTCAAATTCCGAAGGAATGTCTATGGAAAGTAACTTATCAAACTCCCTAATGAAAAGATCATCATCACAAAGGTTGTGAGATGTAGGAGGTATGATGCTATCAAAATCCTCTTGAAACAATGGGTTATTGTTCATTGAAGCTTCAAAAAGAGGATTTGAGCAAGTCACTAAAGTGTCATCATTCTCATTAGAAGGAAATTCATCGGAGAATTCCTTGAGAATGGTAGGTAAAACACGAGAATCACGCTCGATCTCGAGATCGGAAACGTCTTCACTTCCCCGTGGAAGTGGATCAACAAGTTCATCGACGAACTTATCGAATGAATAATCACTAACCTCACTCGGTGTGAAGTTAGGAATCAAAGGCTCTTCAAATGAAGATTGTGCCTTAGGAACATCAACATGATCCTGAGAAGAGAGTGAAAATGAGTCCATTTTCAAAGATTGTTCAATTAAAGCAATATCTCTCTCGGGATCAAAATTCTTACTATCAAACTCACTAGCAACAAACTGTGCACTAAGGTATTCATCAATTTGTTTTTCAATCTTAGAACTTTCATCCTCGTGTGGAGTGAATGTAGATGAGGAAAGGTTACAACATGTTTCAACAAAATTAGGTCTATCAATTTCCACATTTTCCAATCTCTTAGGAACCAATCTTGGAATTTTTTCCGGTTTGAAAATCATATGTTTATTACCATGAAACAATTTAAGCTCCCCTTCTTTCATATCAACTAAAACATCAGCCGTACACAAAAATGGTCGTCCTAAAATTATAGGCGCACGAGGATTCGGCTCATAATCAATGATAGCAAAATCGGCTAGGTAAACGAACTCCCCCACTTTAACAATGACATTTTCCGCTATACCAACCGGATGAGTGGTGGTACCATTAGCAAGCTCAATGATCATTCGAGTGGGCATAAGTCACAAATAGTCAAGAGTTTTCCAAATGGCTAGGGGCATAACGTTAATACTAGCTACTAGATCGGCTAGAGCTTTGTATTCCCTAAGCTCATCGAAAACACAAGGTATCAAGAATTGACCCGGATCATTATATTTCTTAGGAAATAAATCAAGAAAATCCGAGGTACTAATCACATTTAAAGTAGCCTTCGTGACATTCCAAAAGGTTTCTTTAGGTGGCACATAAAGCTCAAGCTTTCTTTCTAAATTATCATAAGCGGTGATAGCCTTAAGCTCTCCCTTCGGGTTAGGAATGGTATTACTAGGTAAGCAACCCAAAGAAGTAGATGGTTTAGAAATAAATCCCTCAAACATCGAAAGCAATTTATTTTGACTTTGTTCCAAATTTTATTGCATACGATTTTGACTTTGCTCAAACATTTGCTCAAATTTTTGTTCCATTCTTTGTTGATTAAGCTCAATCTTGTTATTTTGCCCCTTTAGCGTATTTTGAAACTCATTTTTCAAAGTTGCCATTTGTCCTTGAAGATTATTTTGAAAAGCTTTTAATTTTGCCTCATTTGATTTAATGTAGCTTGACAAATCATTTTGATTATTCCCTTGAAAACCTTGATTGTTTTGATTAGCATTAAACCCATTTCCTTGATTAAAATTCCCTTGGTTACCACGGTTAAAATTATTCCCATTGTTTCCATTGTTGTACCTATTTTGAACCGGTGGAAAACCCGGTGGAGCAACATGATTTTGACGAGGAACTTGACCGTTAGAGCCATAAGTTCCCGTCGCGGCAAAAGCATTAACTTGATCAAACCCCGTGTTTAAACAAGCATAATTAGGATGTGCTCCACCACACGATACACAAACATTCTCAACCATATTAATGGATCCATGAGGATTCTTCCTAATCTCACTCAACAAAGTCACAAATCCACTATCAATCTTAGAGTCCAATCTAGCAATCTCGATATTAGATGAATTCAAATTGGAAACAACCGGTGTGTTTCGTGAATATTGTGCTCTAGACTTATCCTTAATTATTCTCCACGCGTCTCTCAGAGTTTTTCTTAAAATATTACCACCCGCGGCGGCATTTAAAGAATCTTGTTCAATCATATTAAGCCCATTATAAAAGGTATTTATTTGATGCAATTCCGAGAAACCGTGGTGTGGACATTGTCTCAACAAATCTTTAAATCTTTCCCATGCAACCCCAAACGATTCATGCACTTTTTGTTCAAATCTAGTTATCTCGTTCTTAAAGTGTGTTGTTTTGGACGGTGGAAAGAAATAATTCATGAACTTAGACACTAAATCATCCCATGTTAAGATTGAACCTGATGGTTCTTTCTCATACCAAAGCTTAGCATTACCCTCGAGCGAGTACGGAAAAAGCATGAGCTTAATCACGTCATTCGGCACATCTCTAAACTTGAGAGTCGAGGTAATTCGATTAAAATTCTGTATGTGAGAATGCGGGCTATCGGTCTCATTGCCACGAAATTGGTTGGCACGAATGAGCGATAAAAGACCCGTCTTAATCTCAAAATGATCCGCCAAAATAGCTGGCACAACGATTGCTTCCCCATACCCTTCGGTGGGTGCACGGAGCAATTCCTCCATTGTTCGGTTATCGGCCATCTCTACAACAATAGGTGGAAGCTCGGGTTCCACTATTCATTGTTGACGATTTCTATTTCTACGAGGAATATTTTCAAGCCTATTAAAATCAATCACAAGACGAGAAGAACGTAATTGCATACACTACAAAGACGAGAATTTAGAGGATTGAAGAAAAGAAATTAGACAAAAAGAAGATTATTTTTGGTATTTTATTTGGTATTGCTCAATCAATAATGATCGATAAAAAACTAGGAATAAGGATAACTACTATGGAAGTAAATTACCCTCGGTCGACTTTGAAACGATAGGTGAAAACCTAAACGTCTCGAGGTTCAATAAGTAAACTACAAAAATAAGATTTATTACTACTTGAGTCGGCAAACCAATAATAGGTTGTCCCTCTCAGTATACGCACAAGCAAGCGGGGAAACGAGGTGGCACAAAGCACTTAAAAACCTTTTTCCTTAGACGGCCATTTATAGCACGTCGCCTTATACCCACCTTATAGTTTGTATAAATCGAGTTCAAACTTCTTATTAGTATTTATCTATTTTGCCTTTTATTTTTGTTTTGGATTCGAATACAATAGCTAGGTGATGAAATCCAAACTAAGGCCTTATTTGAAAAGTATGTAAATTTATTGTTCTACGTAATACAATATATTATTCACAAAAAAACGAGAAAAACGATACATACTATATAATAGAAAAATAACAAAACTTTCCGAGGACGGAAAGGGTCTTCAAATCAACGATCAACAAATCTCCACAAAAGCGAATCGTATCCCCGGCAGCGGCGCCAAAATTTTTGATGTGATCGTGATAGTATAGTGATAATTTGAGAAACGTTATAGGGTAAATTAGAAAATTACCTTTAGGAAAAAGTAATAGACTAATATTACCAATGACGAATTCAATTAAACACGTGATGAACCAAGTTCGTTGTACACGAAGATCGAGTGAATTTGAGACGTTTTGCTTTGATTTGGACAATCGATTTGAATTGGTTTTCGGGGTTTTAAACTAAAATTAAAGTCTACAAATTTTAAACTATTTAAAATTAACCTAAAGTGCATGAATCGTAAACCCCGCTATATTTAATTCTAAAAACACAATTACTTAAAAATTAAAGACTATTTAAAATTTAAACTAAATAATATTCTATAAAAAAAATTAATCTATTTAATAAAAATAACTTTTAAACTATTTTAAAATTCTAATTAAACTTTTTATTTTTTAAACAAATTTACTTTATTAAAAATTACTTAAAACAAATCTATTTAAAAACTATTTTTTTATTTAAATCTAATATTATACAAAAAATCTAATTAATTAAAAATAAACCAATTAAATTATTTAAATTAAATAAAAACATTTTTTTATTTATTTTATTTTTAAATTTATCATTATTCTAAAAACTCAGAACTTTGTATAATAAAATTCTTTATTAAAACTAAATAAATAAAAGAAAACGTAAATCAAATTAAAAACGTTTATAAAATCTAAATCTGCCAATTACAAGTTTTCTATATAAGGCAAATGCAAGACAATTAAATCAAAAAAACATAGAGCTCAGGTGGCTATCACGCTTGGTTGTGAACCTGGGGGTCTCGAGTTCGAGCCCCATTAATGACATATTTTTGAAAATTTCTTTTTGGACAGTTAAGATAACCAGTCACAGGAGGTGACAATTGATATTGAATATTTGGGACTGATAAGGATATCAGTCTGAGAAATAACAGTTTAAAAGAATCTGTTAAGACCAAATAAAAACAATTTAGCAGCAAAGGATTAAGCTAAATAAAATTCAAACAGTCCAAAATCAAATAAGCAGAAAGAGATTGCAATTATAGCTAATAAAAAGGCATTCAGGCTACAGCAGCTAGAAACTAACAGATAAACACAATCACACTATCATGAAAGAACTTAACAGCAGCCTTATGTTTTCTCAAACTCTAATCTTATTAAGCAGCCAAGTCAAACTTAAAACAAGCATTCTTACAATCCGAATAACAGCAAAATAATAGCAAATATTGTAAAGCCCTACCAATCTTCTATCAGCATATGGAGTCAACAATCATCAAATAATCTAGCAGATTATCCATCCAAACAGATTAAACAATAACAGTCAATCAGCTATCATAGACATAACATAACCCAAGAGCAGTTCAAACTTAAATCAGCAACAATAATAATGTAGCATAAATATTCATATCAGTAACATGTCATTCACCAAAAATAGAACTAGATTATACAAGATATCAGGCAATCCAGTTCAAAAGTTACAGATTAACCAAATAGGCATAAAATTGTATTAAACTAACTAAAACTACAATCCAATTCCAAAAAAAACAGATAACTCAAGATAGCCTATCAGTTAAAACTAATAATCTCTAAACAAAATTAATCCTCAATCCAAACATTATCAGATTCATTAGCAATCGCAAATTAACTTAAAACAAGCATAAACAAATACGCATTATCTACTCAAACATCTAAAACATGTTAATAGTTAAACACAATTTAATCTAAAAAATTCGTAAAATAAAAGAGAGGAGCACCTTTTGGGATAACCTTTGAGCAGTAAGTTGTGTTGAACACCCTATGAACCGAAACTACACCTTAGTCCACCATTAAAACGAACCAACAAACACCATCGAATCATACATCTCGAACCAAGCTGATTTGATTTTAAGTTTCTTCCAGTGGGGAAAAAACTTATCCAGTTCTTTACTTTTAATATTAAATTTAAACTATTAACTAGCTTAAATCTAACATTACAAACATTATTTTTGTGAAACAGTAATAAGACTAAATTCTAAAATCAATTTAAGCAAGAAATAAAACGAGACACAAATTAATTGGAATGAGTAAACTTTTATTAAATTCCAGAAATATTACAAGATTTGTTAAAAAGAAATACAGATTTAACCCTAAAACTATTTCTACAGCATAACTTTAAAGTAAAGAAAAATATGCGATTACAAGTATTTGGGGTGGGTTTTTATAGCCATCCCAAGGCTTTGCTGGGAAGAATATTCGCATCTCTGAAGCATATTCCATATTCATCTTGACCCTTGGATCTTTATTCTTCTTTCTCTCTCCTGTTTGGCCTTGATCGGATGGATGATATGACACTACTAGCACACGGATTGCCAATGTGGCATCCGTGTGTGTTAGTTGTGTTTCTTTCTAGCCATTTGATTGGTTGATTGTGGAAATTGAGGTGCCAAAACCAATTATTTGTTGCCACGTAGCCAAGCTCCTTCCATCTTCTCTTCCTATAAATTGGGGGAATTAATTCCCCCCACGTGAATAGCACGTGGGATGAAAAGCCCCTTGATTAATTGACGAATTATTAACTAGGGTTCTTGGAACAATAACTTAATGTTACTGGTTTTGGTGGGATGGGGAAGATGATAGTAACATAGGGTGTATCGCCATTACTTAATGGTGAGTGGGTGAGAGAATAAAACGTGTGGAAAATAAACGAGTGGGTGAGAGGATACGGTTTTTATTTGTTTATAGTGAAAGGTGTAACGTGTTTGACACACACGAAACCCTAAAGCCCATTCCATCTTTTCATTCATTCCTTACATGTTTTGGGCTTGGGCCCAATATAATTTTTCCATCCGTTACATTGAATGGCAAATTGGGCCATATTATATTACTTTAATCCGATTTGGGCTTTCCTTGGCCTAGTCCCAAAAATATAACAATGTTTATTCCATGTTGGGCTTTCCAGGCCCAATAGGAATTTGTGGGTCCCACTTGGCCCATTTTCTTGACAAATGATAAAATCCGCTAAAGTCGAGCTCGATTTTGGATTCTTC
The DNA here is from genome assembly GCA_025667525.1 of Glebionis coronaria. Lineage (NCBI taxonomy): Eukaryota > Viridiplantae > Streptophyta > Magnoliopsida > Asterales > Asteraceae > Glebionis > Glebionis coronaria. The sequence goes on from CM046880.1 coordinate 139,449,798, forward strand.
AATCTCGTGCCGATTTTGCCGATTTTGCCGATTTTCGTGAACTTGGTACCTACACACATTCAAACAAGAAATACACATATACAAGGCATTTTTGATATATTTCATGCATAATTTCATTGTTTTAAGCTACAAATGATATGAGTATTTAAGCTCATATCAACTTTTCTTCTTTAATCTTCGACTTTCGTCTCGGGATTAATAAACCCGTCTTGTAATTTCTTCAATAAATTAGACTTGAGTTCTTCGGCTTTTAGTAAACTTCCGTCTTTTGACTTTTTCTTCGATAAATCTTCAGAATTAGTCTTGGACTTCCGTTCTTTTTGCACTCTTTATTTCTTGACTTCGTCTTTTGTCTTTTTCTTCGATAAAAGCCCGTGTTTTCTCCCCTTTTCATATTTTCGTCCTAAATCACAACAAAAACACAAACCACGCATAATTCTGACATTTACGACATAAAATATACGTTTTGGCTTGGTTATTATTGTAGTTAAGTGGTAAAAAGTATGGGTGTTTACACACCTATCACTTAACAGGGCTACTATCAATACAATCACGAGCTTTAGAGAGGCGTTCAAGATCGTTTTCCAAAACTTTGATTTTATCAAGAGATTCATCAGCTTCCTTCGTCAACGATTTAAAGTCTTCAACAAAGTTGGTTAATTCTTTTAGAAAAGCGTTTTCCAAAATTTCCTAACTGAGCATCAACTTGATTAATAATCAGATTAATAACGTTTTGAAGAATTTTCTGAACCTCAATCTGAACAGGTGATGTAAAATTACCTCCAGTTATTTTTTAATTAACAACACGTTTAAGGATGAAAAAGTTATCTTTAAGCTCGTTTAGAAATCGGCGTGTGATACTCGGTTTAGGAGGGTCATCAGACAATTCCTCACTTTGTAGCAAAACCATTTCAGTACTCGTTTTAGACCAAACAGAAATAGTTGGAGGATTAACTTTCGGATAATAAACGGGTATCACTTCTTTATCAAGCTTTTTCATTCTTAAACGAGTCTCTACAGCAAGTTCAGTAGTTTCCTCGGAATCATGCACACTAGGAGGATCATGCTCATCAGACAATGGCACACTACCATTATATAAAGTTTCATTAGTGGCCTGAACTTGCTTAAGGTATCCGGGATTAGGGGGAAGAGGACAACCAAAAGCCAATTTGTATCGAGTGTAATTTATCTCATTCACTTTTGGTGCGAGCATATTTATCGTCTGCATAGTTTGGCCACGTTTTACTAAAAGGTTGTCTAATTCTCTAATCCTATCCTGAGCTTTGCAAAAATCTTCAAGAAGCCCATCTTCTCGAATTTTGAAATCATGTTTCAGCTTTTTTCGTTCTTCTTTTAAATCCAAAATAATAGATTTTTCAGTTGAAAGCTGTTTATTAAGAGAAATGATTTCATCATTCAATTCGCTTATCTTTTTAGCACTACTTAAGTGTAAGGCATTTAATTTCTTAGTTGTGCATTTTTCTTGTAAAACCGATGTAGCATGAGCTTATTCAAGTTCCTTGATTTTAGCATGATGAATCTCAAAACTTTTCTCCCGTCCCTTATATCCCGCAAACTCAGTGGTCAATTTGGCATTAGTTTCTCTAAACTTATTATTAACCACCGTAGCATGATCTACATCCTTAGCAAGCTTATCAAATAGAGATTTATAATACGCATGTGTCTCATCAGGAAGGGTTGTAGGCTGAGCAACTTGATCCACACTAAGGTCCACACTAGGCTCATTCGAAATAATATTACTATTATTCGTTTGATCCTCGTGTGTCTTAATGTAGGGCTCAAGCATCTCAGTATACTCTTCCTCCTGATTAGACATATTATATATATCATTATCATCAAAACTTGGGTGTACCTCAGAGGGACCGTCTGAATCATAGACGGGAGCTATGTCATCATGCATTCCTGAGGTTGATGCTTGCTGTAAGTTTGCCATCAAGATGTAGTTGGCATTCACCTCTTCTTCCTCGTCATATTCTGTAGCAGAAGCCATAAGATCAAATTCCTCAGCTTGAAGTGGAATCCCTGCCTCTTCTTTTTGTGCTATGAGAAGTTGAGTCTGAAGATAAGCAGCATCCCTCTTCTTTTTGACTGAGTCCCCGTGTTTCCAGCAACTACCAATTGGCATTCTTGATTCGCATTCATGAAAGGTTGAGCAATCTGCCTATTTCTAGTGTTCGAGGAGATTCTCTGATTGTTGTTGGTGGGGTTAATGGTGAATTTGAATGCCTTTGCAAGAAGGGCAAGACCAGTATTAATAGCATGAGTAGGATCAGTGATGTCATCAAAACAGGCAATGGGTTGTTGTAAAGCAGCAGGAGGTTGATATCCATAAGCAGTGAGTTGTTGTTGTTGTTGTTGTGGCATGAAGTTACTTGATGAGGGTTGATGGTAGGGTACCATGGGATATGACATAGATGATGGAGAGTTTGCCATAAAAGCCAATGGATCTTGTGTTTTGGCACGTCTTTCTGCCCTAACTTCATTAGCTTCATCTTGATTCATCTTCAAATAGTCATATACTTGAGTGTAGTCCACGACATGAAGATCCTTGGTTTGATTGACAAGAGTGACATATCGTGACCATTCAGAAGGAAGATTATCAAGAAATTTGATGTTGGCAGCAATTTGTGCAGGTTCATGTTTGTTTCTTCTAAGATGATTCATGAGGGTTGAAAACCGATGATAATAAGGTTAAATTTGTTCCCCTTCAGTAGACGTAAATTTCTCCCATTCACGAAGCAACTTAGTTTCCTTTTCTTGTAAACCGATTTCACTGCCCTTCATCATTTTCTGAATCCTAAGCCACATCTCGTGTGCTGTTTCACAACTATCGACAGCAGCATAAACATCTTCAGTAAGTCCCATTAGAATGACTTGAATTGCTTGATCATCAGCGTCGAGTTGTTTGGATTCAGCTTCAGTTAATTCTTCATCCGTTTGCTCATGACTAGAGTCAGCCACTGGGTTAGCATTCATAGGGTCCCCAGGCACAATAATTGTTCTTCTAACATACGGACCCTTTTGAATCGAGTTGACAATCAACTTTCCCATAGGTTTACATTTTGCATAACGAAGGAGACGACTAGCCCATGTAGTGTAGTTCTCCTTAGTAAGCATGGGTGGACGATTCTCGGTACCCGCAGCATAAATATCTTGTTGAGACGTCATCGTAGAAGTCGTGTGAAAAACAGGATCTCAATTCGTAGAAAGCGTGTGATGTTGTTGAAATTCCGAAACTTCTGATTTTTTATTTTTTTTCAGCCCGACAATAAATTCCTCAGTCCGACAAAACGGTAAGCAGAAAATTTTTGAATCGCCAAATTTTAAAATTGAGTTAGAAATAGCCAAAAACTAGTAGGGAAAAAATTTGATTTTACTTGACCTAAAAATTTTAACCTTTTTTTTATATAATCTTCGTGTAAACTCTGTGCCGGGACTAGTCTAGATGGTGGCTAAGTCTAAAAATTACTTAAACAAAATTTCCATCGGAATGCCCATCGGAATATTCTATCAGAATGATCTATCAGAATGGTATCGGAATGTTGATCGGAATGATCTAGCGGAATGATCTATCGGAATGGTATCAGAATATTCTATCGGAATGTGGATCTGTCGGAATACCCCTTCTATCGGAATGTTGGATCTGTCGGAATGTTGATCTGTTGGAATGTTGATCTGTCGGAATGTTGAGCTGTCAGAATGTTGATCGCAATATGGCTAAAACTATTTGGACAGAGTAACGACTCAGTATCCCTTAAAAACCGTCAGAATCCTCGATCGCAATGAGTGACCTGAATAACCGTCGGAATAAGGTGTCTGAATCCTTGTGATCACAAAGTAAAACCCTTGGGTTATTACGATCGAGCCTCACTCACAAGAACTTTCCGATGGAATCAGTTGCTAATACAAAAGATTTCTTAACTTTTGATCCAAAAGATTTGTGTTTTAACCAAAAACCAAGATACCCAAATCACTAATACACGAATAAAGAAGGTATGCGACTTAAGAACACTAACAAACACGAAAAAAAATTGAAACTTTGGTAAAAAACAATCAAAAACTCACGAAATGCTTAGATACGAATCCCTTGGCGAATGATACCACTTGTAGGAATGATTCACACGACTATATAGGATATAGAAATGAAGATAAAGATTAAACCAAAAAAAAGATTAGATTAGATGAAGAAAAAGAGAAAAACAAAGATGGTTGTGAATTTCTAGTGAGAGAAACACAAACGTTTCTCTCTCTACAATCTATGAAAAATGGAAGACACACACACAAATGAGGCTTAGGAGGACTTTTATACTAAGTACCAAATGTTTAGGAGGCCTTCCTCATTTGTGTGTTCGGGACTAAATCCCGTTACAAAAGCAGTAATAACTAAAAACTCTCGACATCATTAAATGACATTTTTCACGAGCTTCGCAACGATATATTATATGACCATCACTTTAATTACTTCTAACAGGTTATTTTAATTACGTTTCGCACTTACCCTTCTAGTAGAATAGAAAACCAACTCCCCCTTTTAGTGACCATTAGCGACTATTTCACCATTAACCGTGATCAATTCGATTAGATACCGAGAACGATATCGAGTACACAAACATTAAGCAAAAAGTCATGTATTAGTACTCGATGGAATAATTTGTATACTTTGTCTCTACAAGATATGATGGCCGCTTCTCCCGTATGTCTTCTCTCCAAAGCATCAAAGACTAAGTCATGGTTATGGCATCGACGGTTATCTCATCTTAACTTTGACGCTATTAATCATTTGGCGAAAAACGGACTTGTTCGTGGTCTTCCTAAACTTTCATTTCACAAGGATCATTTGTGTTCCGCGTGTACAATGGGGAAAAGCACTAAGAAATCATACAAACCCAAGACTGAAGACACCAACCAAGAGAAACTTTATTTGTTGCATATGGATCTTTGTGGGCCAATGCGTGTTGAAAGTCTTAGTGGCAAAAAGTACATCCTCGTAATTGTCGATGATTACTCTCGGTTTACATGGGTGAAATTTCTTACAACAAAAAATGAGGCACCTAAATTCATCATCGGATTTCTCAAGATGATTCAAGTGCGTCTCAACACTACTGTCTGACGCATTCGTACAGATACTGGAACCGAATTTGTGAATCAAATTTTGCGTGATTATTATGAAGAAGTTGTCATATCTCATGAAACATCCGTTGCTCGCACTTCACAACAAAACAGTCTCGTTGAAAGGCGAAATCACACACTTATGGAAGTTGCTCGCACGATGTTAATTTATGCAAAGGCTCCACTGTTTTTATGGGCAGAAGCAGTATCTATAGCAGTGTACACCCAAAACCGGTCACTAATTCGTAAACGTCATGGTAAAACACTCATAACTGGTTTTTGGCCAGGTAAAAATATTCTTTGTCGTGTGTCTAATCGAATTGAAAAATGGATTAACTATGCGACTCAGTCGTTCTTTGGTGAAACAAAAGTTGTGTCGTTGTAGTAATTAAAAGTGCAAGACTTAAAAGTAAAAGGGCGTTAAAGTAAAACTAAGTTTAATTTAAAGTAAATGGCGAGTATTTAAAAGCGTGACGAAAATTAAAAGGCACTAAAAGTAAATAACGCAAACTTAAATCTATCTAAGGCAAACTTAAAACGCAACTAAAACTTAAAACTAAAGCAAGGCTAAATTAAATCTAAGGCAAGGAATCTTAAAGTGCGACTAAGTAAAAAGGCGGGAAAAGTAAAGCTTGAAAATTAAAGACAGAAAATTAAAAACAGAAACTAGAAAGAACCTGAAAATTAGCTCATCCGGAATAATACCCTCATTCGGAATAAACACTCATCCGGAATGTCACCTTCGTTCGGAATGTTTTTTTCTTCACTCGGAATATTTACCCAAAACTTTGATCCGGAATAAATCCTTTATCCGGAATATGTCACTTATCCGGAATAAAGTATTGATTCGGAATGTTGGTCTTGATTCGGAATGTTGCTTGATCCGGAATAATATTCCGAATAGAACTCCTTGATCCGGAATATGTCACTTATTCCAGATGGAAGTCCTTGATTCGGAATAATGCCTTGATCCGGAATATCTTGATTGGGAATGTTCTGTCTATCCGGAATGTTCTGTCTATCCGGAATAATTGTTGATCCGGAATAAATGGCTTATCCGGAATGTCAAATATTCCGAATGAAAGTATTGATCCGGAATAATATATATTCCGAATGAAGGTATTGATCCGGAATAATAAATTATTCCGAATAAATCTCCTTGATCCGGAATGTCCAATATTCCGGATGAACGACTTTGGTTCGGAACAATTGATATTACGAATGAACAACTTTTTTCACTGATCCTTGATCCGGAATGCACTGTTGATTCGGAATATCCCTGGAATACAGTAACAGAACTGGCGAAGAACAAGGAAGAACAAGGATAATACGGATCTAGATAAAACTGTATCAAATCAACCAGAAGATTAAATCAAACTAAACAAATAACATCTACTAATCATAAACAATCAATCCAAAACAATCAAACTAACAAAACTAACCACAATAATCAAAACCCACTTAATAAATATAACAAAAACTCAAGAACATGAACATGAACAATAAAGCATGAAGATCAAAGATTAAAGAAAGGTAGAATGAGAGATAAGCAATAAAAATAAAGATTGACAAGAATTAAAAGAACACTTACTTGAAATTAAATGTAATTAAGGTGCAAGACAAGGTATTTAAATTGGACAAGAAATTAAATGGACATGTATTTAAATGTGCAAGGTAAATAAAATGGAAGAAATAGTGTGTCAAACTATCCAACAAAATGAAAATGAGTATCCTAATGACTATTTATAGGGGAGGATTAAGGAGTGCTTAGGAAGCTTCCTCCCCTCCTTCATTTTTCCTTAATTGCACTCTTAAGTCCTTAAGCCTTTTAATCTTATTAATCTTGGACTTTAATGACTTTGTCTTGGGATTTCTTCAAACTCGTCTTGTAATTCTTCAATAAATTAGACTTGAGTTTTTCGGCTTTTGATAAACTTCCGTCTTTTGACTTTTTCTTCGATAAATCTTCAGAATTGGTCTTGGACTTCCTCGTTCTTTTTGCACTCTTGACTTCTTGACTTCGTCTTTCGTCTTTTTCTTCGATAAAAGCCCGTGAATGCCCGCGTTTTCTCCACTTTTCATCTTTTCGTCCTAAATCACAACAAAAACACAAACCACGCATAATTCCGACATAATTGACATAAAATACACGTTTTGGCTCGGTTATTATTGTAATTAAGTGGTAAAAAGGATGGGTGTTTACACACCTATCAAATCCCCTACACTTGACCATTGCAATGTCCTCATGCAATGCATTAGTTACAAAGCACGTTTACATTTTTCATCATAATCAATCCATGTTTGCCTTTATTAAAGAGATAGAAAATTATAAACATTCAAAGTAAAGAAATCAAAAGTATACCTTGGGTTTTGGAAATGTCGTGAATGATCATCATTCTCAATTTTTCACTTTCTCCAAACCAAGCTTAAAAACGAGATCATTGTTATTATAAGTTAGCAAACTAACACGAACTCATGTGGGCCAATTATTCACTTACACTCCCTTATTCCTAGGTGTATCTCTTATATTTTATTGTTGTCTTGAATGATCACGAGGATGCATTGTTTGACTTATTTCGATAGTTATTTAGGCCGAAAATAAAGTGAACGATTTAACCAATAGTTAGCTAAAGGACAAAATCTTTTAAAACTCCCACATATTAAGACATTCCGGATCAATATTAAGACATTCCGGAATGGAGAACTCGAAGAAGAAGGTAGAGTTGTGGGCAAGAAACTAGTCAGCATATTCTTTATATCATTCCTTTGAGTGCTGAAGGAGGATTGAATATTATCTCGAAGCTCGGATCTTATCTCATTCCCTTGCTTGGTGATATCTCCTTTCAAATTTATAATTTGGCTCTGCAGATTCTTGATTTGCTCACCTTGGGTTCTCATTATGGCTTCAACATCTAGGTTAATGGGTGGGGTTTGTTGGGCGGGTGGGTGATAAGGATTAGAAGCTCTTGGTGGGATTTGGTTGCTTCTATTGTAGTTGTTGGCGGGGTTTTGGTTTTGAGGAGAAAAACCAGGTGAAAGGTAGTTGTTGGACCGGTAACTCAGCAAATTTCTATCCCCTTGTTGTCGAGCTTGGTAATTTTCTGGTGAATAATTACCATAAGCTGCATACACGTTTTCCGGATTTCCTTGAGTAGAAGGACAATCAGTGTATGAGTGTGGACCGCTGATAGGTGTGAAAACACCCATCCTTTTACCACTTATTTCTTACTAAAACAAGACCAAAACGCGTGTTTAATATCATTTGTTTGGAATTATGCATGGTTTTTGTGTTTAATGTGTTTTCAGAGTCAATCGGATGAACATTGAAGAAAACATGGGATTGCACGGGTTTTATCGAAGAAAAAGACTCAAGACGAAGTCTATTGTCCAAGAGATTCAAAAGATTTGAAGTCAATGGGCCTATTTGAAGAAGAAAAGGACCAAAGATGGAAGACTTACATATGTCGAAGAAACTCAAATCTATTAAACGAAGAAATTAAAAGACGAGTTGAATTTAATCGTCGACAAATCCTGAATCAGAATCGAAAACGTCAACTTTTCTAAAAAGACGAGAAGACAAGAAGAAAGGGAGAAAGCTCACTCACCAACCAACCACTTAGCCTATATAAGGGAATCACCCTCACAATTTTTGGCATCTAGTTTTTCTTTCAGTTACACTCTTCCTAGTTCGTAGGAAACCATCTCCCTTAAGGAGTGGTTTTTCATCTTCTTTGATTTGTTCTTTAATCTTGTAAGTTTGATCCTTTCCTTTTGTTTTACTGAATCTTGATCATCAATACAAGTTTTCCTTTAAACTTTTCATTCCTCTTGTTCATCATCTTCTTTTATTCAAAGTATTTAAGTTCTTATTTAGTTGGTTTGATCATCAAAAGTTGTTGATTTTGTGTTTTTATGATTGGGATTTGTTACTTATGGTATTTAAATGAATATGGGTTAATTTGGCAAAACCTTTTTGATTATTTAGCTTGATTTGGCTTAAAATTTGTGTCCCCTGTTTTAAATAATTGCTACTGTTCTTCCTCCCAGACATTCCGAATTGCCCATTTACGTTGTCCCTTGTTCGGAATATTGGGATATTCCAAATAACCTGTTTCTTTTTCTCTTATTCGGAACATTTTATATTCCGAATAGTACCATTTACTTTCCTTTATTCGGAATATTTTATATATTCCTAGTAGAGTCTTTATTCCGAATAAGGAATACTTTCCGCATAGAGCCATTTTTCGAATATTCCGCATAGGGTAAAAATTCCGAGTAGGCATTTTATTCAGCATAGAGCATTTATTCCTAATAGGGCTTATTTACAGCAAGAGTCTTTTATTTATTTCATTATTTAATCGTTTAATTTTAATCACGTTTTATTTTCATTCATTAACTGTTCTTGGCTTTAATTTTTAGTTACTTGATTTATTTACCTTTTTAATAGAATAGAAAACCAAAACCCCTTTTTGTCACCAAGAACAATCATTCCACTTAGAGCTGTAATCAATTCGAGAGGATTCCGAGAACGAACTTTCAACTAGCAAAAATATCGTGTATTAAATGGCGCCGCTGCCGGCTCTTCTCGTTAAGATCAACAGTTTTTTGTGAGAACTTGGATTTTGGGATCCGTTCACCGTGAACGTTACTTTTTCATAAAAAATTTCAAAAACCCTAAAAAATATAAAATTTTCAAAAATCCTAAAAATTAAAAAACATAAAAACTAAAAATATTTTTGCTTTGTTTTTGCCTTGTTAGTTCTTTTGCAGGTGCATGCGTACACGATCAACGTCTTATCAAGATCCCGAGCCTCTCGAAGACTTAGACATGGCCGGTGAACAAAACAACAACAATAACCCACCTCAAAACAATAATAATAACAATAACAATCCACCTTTCAACAACAATAATAACAACAACAATGAGCCTCTACCGGATAATCGCCCGATGATTGAACTTCTGCAAGCACATGTAGATGGTAATAATGATCCAATTGTTATACCCGCGATTGCAGCCAACAATTTTGAGCTCAAATCCGGCTTTATCCAGATGGTCTCAGCTCAACCATTCTTGGGGCGTACCATTGATGATCCACATGACCACATCAAGAGATTCTTGCAACTCACCAATACGGTCAAATTCAATGGTGTTCCACAAGAGGTAATCCGTTTACAACTTTTTCCCTTTTCTTTAGAGGGACAAGCCCGGCATTGGCTTGCTAAGGAACCGCCACAAAGTATTCTTTCATGGACGGATTTGGAGACCAAGTTTATCAACTACTTTTTCCCACCCTCTCGTACTACCGCTTTGCGGAATGAAATTATCAATTTTGAACAAAAGTACGATGAGTCGTTTAGTGAATCTTGGGACCGTTTCAAAGACCTTTTGAGAAAATGCCCACAAAATGGTTTTACCAAATTGCACCAAATTAATACTTTTTATAATGGTTTAAGCATGAATGACCAAGATTCACTAAACAGTGCCTCGGGGGGCAATCTTTTGGCTAAGACTTCCAATGCTGCTTGGGATATCATTGAGAATAAGTCTCGTGTGCAAACCAAGAGTGTTCGGACCAATGTCGCTAGTGCTAACACTAGTGACAGCGATAAGCGACTTGACAAAATCACTGCGCTTCTTGAATCGCTTGCTACCCAAACCGCCAGCAACACCAACAGCATCAACGCTAGAAACGCTAAAGACGCTCAAGTCAATGCTGTCAGCCAACCATGTGAAATATGCGGGGGTCCTCACTCTTACACCACTTGTACCACCACCCAAGACTACCCTTCTGAGAATGTGAATGCGGCATATGGCACCTATCCTCAACCCGCTTATCAAGCTCGTCCTCAAGGTGACCGTAACTTGCTTAGCTACCACTCCAACAACTATCTTTCCCCATCCGGTTTTCCTCCTAGCAACCCAAACCAACAACAAAACCTCAATCGCCCTCCTCAACAACAACAACCTCGTACACCATACATACCACCTCACAAACAACAACAACCACCTCAAAGAAACAACCAAGTTTACCAGCAACCTGCTTATCAACCACCCGCATACAATGATCCTCCCAACCAACCAACCGCTTTACACCAAGAAGTGGAAACCTACATGAGGACTAACGATGTGATCGTGGGAAATCTTCAACGGGAAGTGCTCAATTTGAAAGCAGACCTGGTAAAACAAGGGAACGATCTGAGAGCTGATATGAGAAACACCTTGGATAGTCAAACGAATGACTTAAAAAACATGATGGCTAGTTTCTTCCAAGGTAATCAACCCTCTTCTTCGGGTACTCTTCCGAGTAACACCGTTGCGAATCCAAGAGGGGAGATGAAAGCAATCACCACTCGCAGTGGCAAAGGTACCAAGGAACCCGAGCTTCCTATACCTCCACCGGTGATTGTGACTAAGGAGAACGAGTCACCTGCTCCTATTCCTCATCCTTCTCCTTCCCTAATTTCTCCACCTCTTACTTCTACCCCTCCTCCACCCAAGGATGTGAGTGATCCTATTCTCCCAAAGCCTTCCTCTTCTTCCGATATACCTTATCCCTCAAGGTTGAGGAAAGAGAAGCTCAAAATCAAGGATGATATTCAGGTTTCGAACTTTCTTAAAATGTTTAAACAATTGAATTTCAACATCTCCTTCGCTGAGGCTCTCGCTCACATGCCTAAGTACGCGAAAATGTTCAAAGATCTTCTTAGTGACAAGGAGAAGCTTCTTGATATCGCTAACACCCAACTTAATGAGAATTGCTCTGCAGTCCTCTTAAGGAAATTGCCAACCAAGCTTGGTGATCCGGGTCGTTTCCTAATCCCATGTAACTTCCCAGGAGTAGAGAATTGCATGGCCCTAGCCGATCTAGGTGCCAGTATCAATATAATGCCTCTAAGCATTTGGAAGCAATTATCTCTCCCTGAGCTAGTCCCCACCAAAATGACTTTGGAATTGGCTAACCGTACGGTTGCTTATCCAGTGGGGATAGCTGAAGACGTCTTTGTAGGAGTCGACAAATTCACTTTTCCTGCCGATTTCGTCGTTGTGGACTATGATATGGACCCTCGTGTGCCACTGATTGTTGGTCGTCCATTCCTGAGGACCGGTCGCACTCTCATCGATGTTGAAGCCGGTGAGCTTATCATGAGAGTGGGTGATGATAAAATTGTCTTCAACATGGGAAAGTTGTCTAAACAACCTTATTCTAACGAGAGTGTTAATTGTATTGACGTTCTTGATGAGGCTTGTGAAGAACACTTCAAAGATGCTTGAAAAAGTATTCCTACCTCTCTTCCCAATGTTGAGACCATTTCCTCTATCGATTCATCACTATCTCTATTTAGAGAAAGTGATTTCCTTTGGAAAGATTTGGAAGCCACCATGGGAGATGTGAACTTAGCTAATGACGTATCTACCACCAATTGGGATGAAGATCTTCGCCTCATTGAAAATATTCTTAAAGAAGACAATCTTTCTCCACTATCTCCCACGGTTATTGCTATCGATGCTCCGACTTTGAAAACGCCTCCCATCGAAAATCCTCCGGATTTAGAACTTAAGGATTTGCCGCCCCATCTCGAGTATGTGTTCCTTGAAGAAGAGAAGAAATCACCCGTCATCATCGCGAAGGACTTAAAAGAAGACGAAAAATATCGCCTAATCGCCATGCTTAAAGATCATAAGAAGGCAATTGCTTGGAAAATTTCCGACATCCGTGGAATTGATCCGAACTTTTGTACTCACAAGATTCTCATGGAAGATGACTTTAAACCCGCAATCCAGAGCCAAAGAAGGGTTAATCCTTGAATTCATGACGTCATCAAACAAGAGGTTATCAAACTTCTAGATGCCGGCTTGATTTACCCTATTTCGGATTCGTCGTGGGTAAGTCCCGTCCATTGTGTGCCCAAGAAAGGCGGGATAACCGTTGTTTCCAATGAACACAACGAGTTGATTCCCACTCGTCTCGTTACTGGGTGGAGAGTTTGTATTGATTATCGTAAGCTCAATGATGCCACGAAAAAAGACCACTTTCCTCTTCCTTTCATGGATCAAATGCTCGAGCGTCTAGCTGGTATTGACTATTACTGCTTCTTAGACGGTTTCTCCGGGTATTTTCAAATTCCCATCGATCCCAAGGACCAAGAAAAGACCACATTCACTTGTCCCTATGGAACATTTGCTTACAAACGTATGCCTTTTGGTTTATGCAATGCTCGTGGGACGTTCCAAAGGTGTATGATGGCTATCTTCCATGACATGATGGAAGACACTATGGAAGTATTCATGGATGATTTCTCGGTTTATGGCGATTCTTTCTCTGCTTGCCTTGCCAATTTAGAACGTATGCTTAAGCGGTGTGAAGACACTCGCCTTGTTCTTAATTGGGAAAAATGCCATTTCATGGTAAAAGAGGGCATCGTGCTAGGACACAAGATCTCCAAAGCCGGTCTTGAAGTAGACCGTGCTAAAGTCGATGTTATCGCTAAGTTGCCTCCACCTTCAATCGTGAAGGGTGTGAGAAGTTTTCTCGGTCATGCGGGCTTCTACCGTCGATTCATCAAAGATTTTTCTCAAATCGCTCGCCCGATGACCCACCTCTTGGAAAAAGATACTCCTTTTACCTTTTCCAAAGAGTGTCTTGAAGCCTTCAACTCTCTTAAGGATAAGCTAACTAAGGCACCCGTCTTGGTTACCCCTAATTGGGAGCTTCCCTTTAAGTTGATGTGCGATGCTAGTGACTTTGCTATTGGAGCGGTTTTGGGCCAAAGAGTGAACAAACACTTCCAACCAATCCATTACGCTAGCAAGACAATGACTGGGGCTCAATTGCATTACACGACAACCGAAAAAGAGCTTTTAGCTGTTGTCTATGCCTTTGAAAAATTCCGCCCCTATCTTGTCCTTTCCACCATAATCGTTTACACCGATCATTCCGCGTTGAAGTACTTGTTGACTAAGCAAGATTCCAAACCAAGACTTCTCCGCTGGGTTTTGCTTCTCCAAGAATTTAAAATCGAAATCCGCGATAAAAAAGGAGCTGAAAACCTAGCCGCGGATCATCTCAGTAGACTTGAGGATCCTTACCAAGGGGATCATCCGAACAAAGAAATCAATGATTCTTTTCCCTTGGAGACCTTAATGTCTATCAACTCGACTGCTGATGAAACCCCATGGTTTGCGGACATTGCAAACTACTTGGCGGGTGGAATTCTCGTTGATGGGTTAACATCCCAGAAAAAGAAGAAGTTCTTTAACGACATTAAGACTTACTTTTGGGATGACCCGTATCTATTCAAACAATGTGCCGACTTGATTATTCGCCGATGTGTTGATGGACCGGCAGCTTTAGAAATCCTTGACGCTTGCCACAAAGGACCCACCGGTGGTCACTTTGGTCCCAACTACACTGCCAAAAAAGTGTTTGACTCGGGATTTTATTGGCCCACCATTTATCGTGATGCTCACGAGATGGTTAAACGATGTGATGCTTGCCAAAAACAAGGCAAGATCACACATAAAGATGAGATGCCTCAAAATTTCATACAAGAATGTGAAATCTTTGACGTTTGGGGTATCGACTTTATGGGGCCATTCCCTTCATCTAAAGGAAACAAATACATCCTTGTAGCCGTTGACTACGTCTCCAAATGGGTTAAAGCCAAAGCTTTACCCACTAATGACGCAAGGGTGGTTTGTAACTTTTTGAAATCGCTATTCGCTAGATTCGGTGTGCCTCGTGCCATTATTAGTGATCGCGGGACTCATTTTTGCAATGACCAATTTGCTAGAGTCATGGCTAAGTACGGTGTAAATCATCGTCTTTCCACCGCTTACCACCCACAAACCAATGGCCAGGCTGAAATATCCAACCGGGGATTAAAGCGAATTCTGGAAAGAACCGTGGGAGAGCATCGTGCCTCATGGGCTGATAAACTTGATGATGCTTTGTGGGCTTTCCGTACTGCTTACAAGACCCCGATCGGCTGTACGCCTTATCGTCTTGTGTACGGGAAAGCGTGCCACCTCCCCATTGAGTTGGAGCACAAGGCTTACTGGGCCATGAAGTGGGCTAACTTCGATATCAACAAAGCCGGTGACCTACGCAAGATCCAACTCAATGAGCTGAATGAACTCCGTAATGATGCTTATGAAAATTCTTTGATCTATAAGGAGAAGACTAAGCTCATTCACGACTCTAAGATTAAGAAACGAGAGTTCCAAGTTGGATACAAAGTGTTACTCTTTAACTCTCGGTTGAAAATCTTTTCGGGCAAGCTGAAATCTCGTTGGTCCGGCCCATTCACCATTGCCCAAATTTTTCCATATGGTACTCTCGAGCTCGCTCAACCTAATGGACCTAATTTTAAGGTTAATGGCCAACGAGTGAAGTTGTACTTTGGTGAGGACATCTCTCACGAGATGATTCCGTCCCTCACCACGTTTCCCATGAACTAATTTTGGGTCGAGTCAGGCTCGTGACTCGGTTATCAAAAACAAGCGCTCCTCGGGAGGCAGCCCGAGTATCTATCCTTTTACGTTTTAACCTCCTAAGTGTTGGGGGACCTATATAGGTGTTTGTCTTTGTGTGGTGATGTGATTACAGGGATGAATGCACTTTTGGAACCTTTGAAGAACCGTGCTCCCGTGTTATCCTAAATCCGGTTCTATCTCTCAACTATCGTTATCCAATTTTCTTCATACTCACATTTGAAATTGATCACTTTAGTCGTCTCTTCCTTAGCTTGACTTAACCAACGTGCACAATGTCATAAGTGTAGGGGAGACTTTTCCCACATGCTTAAACATTGAGGACAAGGTTTATCTTAAGTGTAGGGGATACTTCTATCGAAGTTTTAAGTGGACTTTTCCATGAAAATGCCTTCATTTAACCAGAAAATCATCTTTTTCAACATTTTTCAAATTTTTAATTAACTTTGGCCATTTAGTCGTAATTTTTAAATTTTTATCGTTGCTTGCATATGTATATACCCCGCAATAAAGTCAAAAATATTAATAAAGTGGTGTAGCTAGTTTAGAAATCTTTGACATATTAGGACCGTTGCGTTTATTTTGACTCAACCCGAATAGACTTATCCAAGTTTATTCTAGCTAGTATCCTTAACCATGTAGACCTTAATTGGTTTATTAGGCTAAGCATCCACGAGTCTCATTACTTGAGATTTTAAATTGTGGAGGACGAGAAATGATAGAGTCAATTATAAGTCGGTAATCATGCACAAGCTCACTTGGTGTAATTATCTGCCTATTCTCCCATCGCTTGCTAATACTTTATCTGCAATAAGTAAGGTCGTACGATTTTAAAAGTTACTTAGCTTCTAGCCCAAGATCGTTTAAAAGTTGCTCGGTAATGATGAGAGTTCATAGCCAAGGCATAACTTATGAAGCGGGGCGCGAAGATTGGCGAGTCCGAAAAGGCCCTAACAAGGCATGAGGATTCCATTTTATTGCTAAAGATCCAAAGTGATGTGAAAAGCATTATTCCGAAAATCAATATGAAGGATCAAGACTCATGACGAAAAGCAATCAACTCCCGTAAAGATCATGGAGAAGTCTATCCGAAAAGACCCTAACAAGGTATGAGGATAAATAGATCCAAGTACGAAAAGGAGGCGGATCGTTGTATCTCAAAATCCCAATTAGAGATTGAAGAAATAATCATGAAGTCGTGGTCAACAAAGTTGGAGTACCCCTCAAAAGTCTCCAAATGAAGAAACTCTATTAATGATGAGAAGACCATTATCTCAAGAACGTCTCTCGAAGATATGAAGTATGAAGTACATGCCAAATATCGGCCCGAGAAAGGTCTCAAATCGTGAATCGAGATATGCCAAGATATGAACTTTTTGATATCCCGAGGAGCAGTTTTAAGAGATTTTGTCCTTTAGCTAACTATTGATCAAATCGTCCTACTTTGCTTTCAGCCTAAATAAACTATCGAAATAAGTCCAAAAATGCATCTTCACGATCATTCTAAGACAAAAATAAAATATAAGAGATGCACCTAGGAATAAGGGAGTTTAAGCATTTAATTAAGCCATGTGTGTAAGTGTTTGGTATGCTAACTTATAATAACAATGATCTCGTTTTTAAGCTTAGTTTGGGGAACGTGAAACTTGAGGATGATAAATCTTCGCAGCACCGAAGCCCAAATGTAAGTCCTTGATCTCTTTGCAAGTTATTTCCATATAGCTATTTTCTAGTGAAAATGGTTTTCTATCCTTTTGTTTACTTTAAAGTTTTAATTTCTCTTAGTACTTTAACTTCTTGTTTAGTAGTACGTTAATAAGGCCAAGGTTGATTGATCATAAGAAAAATGTAACTTTGCTTTATCACTAAGCATTGCATGAGGGCATGGCAATGGTTAAGTGTAGGGGATTTGATAGGTGTGAAAACACCCATCCTTTTACCACTTATTTCTTACTAAAACAAGACCAAAACGCGTGTTTAATATCATTTGTTTGGAATTATGCGTAGTTTTTGTGTTTAATGTGTTTTCAGAGTCAACCGGATGAACATTGAAGAAAACATGGGATTGCACGGGTTTTATCGAAGAAAAAGACTCAAGACGAAGTCTATTGTCCAAGAGATGCAAAAGATTTGAAGTCAATGGGCCTATTTGAAGATTTATCGAAGAAAAGGACCAAAGATGGAAGATTTACATATGTCGAAGAAACTCAAATCTATTAAACGAAGAAATTAAAAGACGAGTTGAATTTAATCGTCGACAAATCCCGAATCAGAATCGAAAACGTCAACTTTTCTGAAAAGACGAGAAGACAAGAAGAAAGGGAGAAAGCCCACTCACCAACCAACCACTTAGCCTATATAAGGGAATCACCCTCACAATTTTTGGCATCTAGTTTTTCTTTCAGTTACACTCTTCCTAGTTCGTAGGAAACCATCTCCCTTAAGGAGTGGTTTTTCATCTTCTTTGATTTGTTCTTTAATCTTGTAAGTTTGATCCTTTCCTTTTGTTTTACTGAATCTTGATCATCAATACAAGTTTTCCTTTAAACTTTTCATTCCTCTTGTTCATCATCTTCTTTTATTCAAAGTATTTAAGTTCTTATTTAATTGGTTTGATCTTCAAAAGTTGATTTTGTGTTTTTATGATTGGGATTTGTTACTTATGGTATTTAAATGATTATGGGTTAATTTGGTAAAACCTTTTTGATTATTTAGCTTGATTTGGCTTAAAATTCGTGTCCCCTGTTTTAAATAACTGCTACTGTTCTTCCTCCCAGACATTTTGAATTGCCCATTTACATTGTCCCTTGTTCGGAATATTGGGATATTCTGAATAACCTGTTTCTTTTTCTCTTATTCGGAACATTTTATATTCCGAATAGTACCATTTACTTTCCTTTATTCGGAATATTTCATATATTCCGAGTAGAGTCTTTATTCCGAATAAGGAATACTTTCCGCATAGAGCCATTTTTCGAATATTCCGCATAGGGTAAAAATTCCGAGTAGGCATTTTATTCAGCATAGAGCATTTATTCCTAATAGGGCTTATTTACAGCAAGAGTCTTTTATTTATTTCATTATTTAATCGTTTAATTTTAATCACGTTTTATTTTCATTCATTAACTGTTCTTGGCTTTAATTTTTGGTTACTTGATTTATTTACCTTTTTAATAGAATAGAAAACCAAAACCCCTTTTTGTCACCAAGAACAATCATTCCACTTAGAGCTGTAATCAATTCGAGAGGATTCCGAGAACGAACTTTCAACTAGCAAAAATATCGTGTATTAACCGCCGCATGTTTCACAAGAATTGGCAACCGCTTTAACTTGTTGTTGTTGGTTTGAAGCGAGAAGCAAGATACTTTTGTTCATTTCAGTCATCATGCGAGTGAATTCGGTCATGTCCGGGTTTGTTGAAGTAGAAGAAACATTGACTCTCGGGTTGTTCCTTGAAGAAGCGGAGGAATCCTAGTTTTTGTGGTGAGTAGTCATGTTCTCAATTAACTCTCTACACTCCTCGGGTCTCCTTTTCATAAATGTGCCACCGGCGGCTGCATTAATCGTATCACGATCACGAAAAGTCAATCCGTTGTAGAAAGTATCTATTAAGGTCATAGGGAGCATGTTGTGGTTTGGACATCTATCGATCAAGACATTATATCTTTCCCAAGCATCAAAAAGAGATTCATCGGGATCTTGCATGAAACCGCTGATTTGATTGCGAAGGCTCGTGACCATGGATGGTGGAAAGTAGCGCGACAAAAAGCGTTGAGTCATGTCATCCCAAGTATGAATAGAATTCTTCGGGAGACGATCAAACCATTTCTCGGCATGATGTGATAACGTATGTGGGAAGAGTTGTAAGCGAAGAACATCCATTGTGGCACCAGACAACTTCATGCTTTGGGTGATTGTAATGAACTTGTCGAGGTGTTTGTTGGCATCATCATCAGGCATTCCTCTAAAAGGATTTGTTTGCACTTGCTGAATCATGTGGTGCTTCAACGAAAACTCCGGAGCCGTGATTTGCATCGGCGCAATCGGTCCTCCTCGTCCAAACATGGTAGGTTGACAAAGCTCCTCCATTGTCCGAAGATCGGGCTGTGGAAGAACATTGTTGTTATTATTGAGGTGCGGTGGATTATTGTTGTTGTTAACACCTGCCATACTTAAATCTTCTCGAGTCTCGGGCTCTTGATAATTAGAAGATCTAGTACGCATACACCTACAAAGGCAAAAGAAAACAATACCAAACACAAAGACAATATATATACACAATAAAAATAAAATCTTTTTGGATTTTTGAAATTTTTTATTTTTATGGAATTTTACAATTTTTTTAAATTTTTATGGTTTTTTGTAAATTTTTGTGCAAGAAAATAACGCTCACAAGTGAACGGATCCCAAAAAGCAACGCGTCTCTCACAGAAAACCGTTAATGTTTACGAAAAGAGCCGGCAGCGGCGCCATTTGATAACTGGTTTTTGGCCAGGTAAAAATATTATTTGTCGTGTGTCTAATCGAATTGAAAAATGGATTAACTATGCGACTCAGTCGTTCTTTGGTGAAACAAAAGTTGTGTCGTTGTAGTAATTAAAAGTGCAAGACTTAAAAGTAAAAGGGCGTTAAAGTAAAACTAAGTCTAATTTAAAGTAAATGGCGAGTATTTAAAAGCGTGACGAAAATTAAAAGGCACTAAAAGTAAATAACGCAAACTTAAATCTATCTAAGGCAAACTTAAAACGCAACTAAAACTTAAAACTAAAGCAAGGCTAAATTAAATCTAAGGCAAGGAATCTTAAAGTGCGACTAAGTAAAAAGGCGGGAAAAGTAAAGCTTGAAAATTAAAGACAGAAAATTAAAAACAGAAACTAGAAAGAACCTGAAAATTAGCTCATCCGGAATAATACCCTCATTCGGAATAAACACTCATCCGGAATGTCACCTTCGTTCGGAATGTTTTTCTTCACTCGGAATATTTACCCAAAACTTTGATCCGGAATAAATCCTTTATCCGGAATATGTCACTTATCCGGAATAAAGTATTGATTCAGAATGTTGGTCTTGATTCAGAATGTTGCTTGATCCGGAATAATATTCCGATTAGAACTCCTTGATCTGGAATATGTCACTTATTCCGGATGGAAGTCCTTGATTCGGAATAATGCCTTGATCCGGAATATCTTGATTCAGAATGTTCTGTCTATCCGGAATGTTCTGTCTATCCGGAATAATTTGTTGATCCGGAATAAATGGCTTATCCGGAATGTCAAATATTCCGAATGAAAGTATTGATCCGGAATAATATATATTCCGAATGAAGGTATTGATCCGGAATAATAAATTATTCCGAATAAATCTCCTTGATCCGAAATGTCCAATATTCTGGATGAACGACTTTGGTTCGGAACAATTGATATTCCGAATGAACAACTTTTTCCACTAATCCTTGATCCGAAATGCACTGTTGATTCGGAATATCCCTGGAATACAGTAACAGAACTGGCGAAGAACAAGGAAGAACAAGGATAATACGGATCTAGATAAAACTGGATCAAATCAACCAAAAGATTAAATCAAACTTAACAAATAACATCTACTAATCATAAACAATCAATCCAAAACAATCAAACTAACAAAACTAACCACAATAATCAAAACCCACTTAATAAATATAACAGAAACTCAAGAACATGAACATGAACAATAAAGCATGAAGATCAAAGATTAAAGAAAGGTAGAATGAGAGATAAGCAATAAAAATAAAGATTGACAAGAATTAAAAGAACACTTACTTGAAATTAAATGTAATGATGGTGCAAGACAAGGTATTTAAATTGGACAAGAAATTACATGGACATGTATTTAAATGTGCAAGGTAAATAAAATGGAAGAAATAGTGTGTCAAACTATCCAACAGAATGAAAATGATTATCCTAATGACTATTTATAGGGGAGGATTAAGGAGTGCTTAGGAAGCTTCCTCCCCTCCTTCATTTTTCCTTAATTGCACTCTTAAGTCCTTAAGCCTTTTAATCTTCTTAATCTTGGACTTTAATGACTTTGTCTTGGGATTTCTTCAAACTCGTCTTGTAATTCTTCAATAAATTAGACTTGAGTTTTTGGGCTTTTGATAAACTTCCGTCTTTTGACTTTTTCTTCGATAAATCTTTAGAATTGGTCTTGGACTTCCGTTCTTTTTGCACTCTTGACTTCTTGACTTCGTCTTTCGTCTTTTTCTTCGATAAAAGCCCGTGAATGCCCACGTTTTCTCCACTTTTCACCTTTTCGTCCTAAATCACAACAAAAACACAAACCACGCATAATTCCGACATAATTGACATAAAATACACGTTTTGGCTCGGTTTTTATTATTGTAATTAAGTGGTAAAAAGGATGGGTGTTTACACACCTATCAAACACCTTATGAGCTTCTACATGGAAAAGTACCAGATTTATCATATCTTCATGTATTTGGTTCTCTCTGCTATCCGAATAATGATGGTGACAATTTGGGAAAACTTCAACCCAAGGCTAATATTGGTATTTTCATTGGTTATGCACCTACAAAGAAGGCATACCGAATCTACAACCGTAAGTCTCGTAAGATCCTCAAAACTATGAATGTTGATTTTGATGAGCTGACAGCAATGGCTTCTAAGCAAAGCAGCTCTGAACCCGCACTTCATGAAATGGGACCCAATAACATTAGTTCTGGTCTTGTCCCAAATAACCCTACTTCGTCATCATTTACACCACCTACTAGGAATGAATGGGATACGTTGTTTCAACCGTTCTTTGATGAATTCTTTACTCCTTCAAGTATTGTTGCTCCAGAACCTGAGGTAATAGCTCCGGTAACCGAAGTTGTCGCTCCAGCAACTGAAGCACAATCAGACACATCTGCACCTACAATTGGTCAAGATATACCTTCAACGAGTAGATCTCAACCAACACATGTTTCAACTACCCATGTCATGCCTATTGAGGATGAAGAGGATGATGATGATCACGATTTGGAATTCGCTCAAATGCGCGAACTTACATTCTTTGGTGTACCTATTCCCGATTATAATCAAGTCGGGTCGTCCACCTCAGAGGAATCTCCTACTACGATTTACTCCAATCCACGGATTCGTGAACATGACAGCAAGTGGACAAAGGATCATCCTATAAATTCTATTATTGGTGACCCTAATCGTCCGGTATCCACACGAAGTCAGTTACAAGAAAATGCAATGTTTTGTCATTTTGATGCTTTTCTTACTGAAGTTGAACTTAAGACATGGCAAGAAGCTTTTACTCAATCCTGTTGGATAGAATCTATGCAAGAAGAACTTAATGAATTTATACGTCTTGAAGTATGGGAACTTGTCCCATGCCCGGATCAAGTGCATTTACTTACTTTGAAATGGGTTTACAAGGTGAAACTCGATGAGTTAGGCGGAATATTGAAGAATAAAGCTCGACTAGTAGCTCGTGGATACAAGCAATTATTGGGCATTGACTTTATGGAATCTTTTGCACCTGTTGCCCGTTTAGAAGCTATTAGACTATTCCTTGCTTATGCAACCCACATGAATATGATCGTCTATCAGATGGATGTGAAGACGGCATTTCTTAATGGTGAAATCAAGGAAGAGGTCTATGTTTAATAAGTGTGTAAACACTTATCCTTTTGCCACTAAAATCAAGGAAAAACAAGACCTAATAATGTGTTTAATATCGTAAAAGTTAGAATTACGCGTAGTTTTGTGTTTTTGTTTGAAATAGGTACAAATGATCAAAAGGAAAGAAAACACGGGATTTCACGGTCAAATGTTGAAGAAAAGTCCAAAAAGAGATGAAGACAAAGTCAAAAGACCAAAAGTATGCCAAAGATCACGAAAACCGGCAAATTCAACACGGTTTTGAAGAAATGATCAAGGAAGCCGTAATCGAGCTTGATTTTATCGGATTTAATCTTTTTGAAGATATTCGAGCTTTGTGGGTCCCACATTTGGGTATTGGGCCCAAAAACCCATTAGTGGATTTAATAAGTAGTTACTTATAAGGCCCAAAACCTTAAACAAATGAGACGGATTGGAAGAAATGTTTAAAAGCAAATTGGGCCAAGACCAATTACATAAACACAATGGACGGGTTATAGTGAAAAGTTTATTCACTTGGTTTGGTCAAAAAGGCTGGTCAACTCACAACAAAACTCACACACGTTGCAACCCTGGTTAACGCAACTCTCACCCCACACACGTTTTCTTAATAAATTATTTACCATCCACCCCACTTCATTTCGTTACAAACGAAGAAACTCACCAACTCTTTCTCTCCCACAAAATAAGCAGTCACCATTTTTACTGTACCCCTAAACCCTAGATCACAATTTACCCACTAAAAATTGGGGTTTTCACTTATTTGTGTGATTCACACGAATATCAATTAAATCCCCCCTTAATCGGAAGATCCAACACTGGTGGTCCTCAAATCATACGTGGCATTCCCTCCACTTGTGATTGGCCAAAACAACACCAAAAACCCAATCCTCCAACCAAAATCGTACACATCACCCCTAAACATACACAACTAGCACAAACTCGACACCCTGGTGATCCGTGTGATCTTTGATGCGTTTTCCACCGTAGATGAAGAGAATGAGAGAGAAAAGAAGAAAGAGCGGCTCAGATTGAATTACTTACTCTCGAAGCTTCATGAAGAAGCCTTGGGGGTTGGCTCTAAAAACCCTCTCATTTGTGTAATTTTGTGTGCCTTTCTTTTATTTTAATTTTTATTTGCTTATGTTATTTGGAAGTTGAACTGTTTGAATCTTCTTGTGTTCAATAGTTTTATTTATATTCCTGTTTAAATAGCTGTTATTTTGAATCTGCTTTTGTTTGACTTAATATTGTTTGGATTTGCTTAATATTTAGTTTTTGTTTAAGTTTTTGGTTTTAGCTTTTATTTTGATCTATCTGCTTGTGTTTGTGCGTAATACTGTTTGGATCTGCTTATGTTTATTTTTGGTTAATAGTTATTTGATATATCTTCTTTTGATTGATTAGATTAATTTGTGTTACTGTTTATCATTAAGCTGTTTGTTTGGATCTACGTATTTTGCTATTGTTTGGATATTGAATCTGTTAGATCTGCTAGATTAAGCTCCAAATATATCTGATTTTAGTTTATTAAAGTTTTAGTATATCTTTTTAAAGTTTCAGTAAGTGTTTGAACCTGCTTATTGCTTATTGGGTTTAATTTCCTGTTAGGATTGCTTATTTACTTTTCGAGTGCTTATTTGGTTTAGCTGAATATTGCTTATCTGTCTTTGCTGTTATTGCTGTTACAAGAAACAGACTCAATTAGTCTGTTATCTTTCTAATAAATTCCAAAAATAAAAATTATTAACAAAAATTCGTCCCTCCTGGGACTCGAACACCAGACCTCTCGCTTAGCAGCCAACACCCATAACCATCTTAGCTAAACCATCTTTTGTGTATTATTGTGCATCATTTAATTAATATAGGCTTTTAATGTACTGTCAGTTTTAATTAATTAAATTTTAAATACAAGTTTTGATTTAATTAATTTTTTTTATAAAAGGTTTATATCAATTTCGTTTTATTCAGTTTTTAAAAAAAAATAAAAAGATAAAAAATATTTTATTTTAATTACTTTTATAATTTTAAATTAGTTTTCATTTTAGTTTTATTTAAAAATAGTTTTATTGTTTTTAATTAGTTTAAATTAGTTTTCAAAATTTTGTTCAAATAGTTTTAAATATAGTTTTAAATAGTTTTAATATTGTCTTTATATTAGTTTAATTAATTTTGTTTAAGTTTCAAAAATAGTTTTTATTTAAATTAGTTTAAAATGGATTTATAAATTAGATTAAATTGTGTTTAATTAAATAGATTTTAGTCTTAAAATAACAAAAATATTCGTTTCACCAAGAACAAATTAATCCACATAAGTCCGATATCAATTCGAGTGAGTCGAGGAAAACGAACATAAAAAGAATTGACAAAATTCCTACATTAAATTGGCGCCGATGCCGCTTCGCTCGTTACGATTGACGATTTCGTGAGACGTTTGGATTTTGGGATCCGTTCTTTTTGAACGTTAACTTTCTTGCACAAAATCAAAAATACAAAAAAAATCAAAAAGATTAAAATACAAAAAAATTAAAAAACCACAAAAGCAAATTCTTTCCTAAGATTTGGAACAAAAAAATTAAAAAATACAAAAGTAATACTTTTTCCTTAAAGTATTACACCAAAAAATATTACGTATTAGTGTTATTTTTCTTAGTTCGATTTCTTTCGATTTTTCTTGTGAATATATATTTTTCTAAAAAATACAAAAAGATTTTTCATTTATTATATTATATTACGTAGTACAATTAATTTACCTACTTTTCAAATAAGGCCTTAGTTGGGATTTCATCACCTAACTATTGTATTCGAATCCTAAACGAAATAAAAAGGCAAAATAGATAAATACTAGTAAGACGTTTGAACTCGATATATACAAACTATAAGGTGGGTATAAGGCGACGCGCTATAAAAGGCCGTCTAAGGAAAAAGGTTTTTAAGTGCTTTGTGCCACCTCGTTTCCCCGCTTGCTTGTGCGTATATTGAGAGGGACGACCGATTATTGGTTTGCCAACTCAAATAGTAATTAAGTATATATTTTTCTAGATTTTTAATATTGCACCTCGAGAAGGATAATCCCTTTCCTCTCAAAGTCGAGCGAGGTCACCTACCTCATTCCAAAGTTTTAATTGTATGCGCACTCGCGCGCGTACATACATACCGATTGGTGTACCAAATACTTCTAATTCTTCTAAAAAGAAGAAGAAGAAAAACAAAAAGACCGTCATTAAAGCCGATCCTTAGAATCGAGCTTTGAACAACACGATGGCAACGGATAATCGACCAATGATTGAGATTCTCCAATCTCACGTTGAAGGATACGATGACGCGATTGTCGTGCCGGATATTGGAGCTAATAATTTTGAACTTAAAACGGGTTTTATTCAAATGGTTTCCGCTACACAATTTTTAGGCCGTACTAATGATGACCCACACGCTCACATCAAACGTTTCATACAATTGGCAAACACCGTCAAATACAATGGGGTGCCACAAGAGGCTATTCGTTTACAACTCTTTCTGTTTTCTCTCGAGGGACAAGCCCGGATTTGGCTTGATAAGGAACCACCCCAAAGTATTACAACATGGATTGACTTAGAGACCAAGTTCATAAACTACTTTTTCCCACCATCACGGACCACGACTTTAAGGAATGATATCATCACCTTTGAACAAAAATATGGGGAAACGTTTAGTGAGTCTTGGGATCGATATAAAGAGCTTTTAAGAAAATGTCCACAACACGGTTTCACTAAAGTGCATCAAATTAATACGTTTTACAATGGTTTAACTCTAAATGATCAAGACTCACTTAATAGTGCCGCGGGGGGCAATATTCTTGTGAAATCCATGAACGAGGCTTGGGCCATAATTGAGAACAAGGCAAAAGTTCAAACCAAGAGTGTTCGGACTACAATAGCTATTGCTAGTGATAATGAGGTGACTAATCAAATTAAGGAGCTTACTTCAATTGTGAAACACCTTGTTTTAAGAGATAACCCTCCCACTACACATGTGAATGTCGTGAAAAGAAACTTGTGAAACGTGTGAGACTTGTGGTGGACCACATTCGTACTATAATTGTGACAAGGTTTACAATAATCAACAAGAAGTTTATGCTTATAACAACAATGAAAATGAGCGGATTCATTTCAAACCAAATGTTGATGTTAGCCATTTGTCTTACAAGTCTAATAACTATTTGGCTCCCCCGGGTTTTGTAGCACCACAAAGACCACCCCCACCCGCCCAAAATAGGAACCAAGGTCCTTAACGGGGTAATTTTCAAGGAAATTCTAATCAACTGGGTTTTAATCAAAATCAAGGGAATTTTCAAGGGCAAAACCAAGGGTTCAATAATCAAAATCAAGGATTTAATAACCAAGGTTTTCAAAATCAAGGATTTAATCAAGGTTATAATCAATATCAAAACCAAGGTTTTCCTAATCAAAGTTTTCCAAATCAAGGGTATAATAAAATGAACATGCATAATCCTCAAATGGACTTGGTTCTACAAAAATTATCCGAACATGAGCGAACCATGAAAGAGATGCAAGAATATAATAGACAAATGCAAGAAGCAAACGATAAGAAATTTTTGACAATGATTCAAACCCTTCGTCCCCAAGGTGCCCTCCCTTCGAACACCGTGACCAATCCTAGGGCTAATGTTACTGCTATCACTACTAGGAGTGGTAAGACCACCGTAGAACCTTCCTATCCCCCACCTAACCAAGGAACCTAGATACCTTCTTCTTCTACACACCCTATTTCTCCTTCTACTTGTGACATACCACCTGTTATGCCTTCGTCTACACCTTATGTTCCACTGATATCTAAATTTTCTACCACACCTTCGGTTCCCAAACTGGTTCTTTCACCTTCCATTTCTACTCCTCCTCCACCAAAGGATGTGAGTGAGCAATCCACTCCAAAACCTTCATCTCAACCCAATATACCTTATCCCTCAAGGTTGCGGAAAGAGAAATTGAAGAATAAGGATTATATTCAAGTTTCGAACTTCCTAAAAATGTTCAAACAATTGAATTTTAATATCACCTTTGCCGAGGCGCTCGCTCACATGCCTAAGTACGCTAAGATGTTTAAGGACCTTTTAAGTGATAAGGAAAAATTGCCCGATATTGCCAACACCCAATTAAATGAGAATTGTTCCGCGGTTCTTTTGAAAAAATTACCGGTTAAGTTAGGAGATCCCGGTCGATTCCTTATTCCTTGTAATTTTTCGGGTGTTGAGAATTGTATGGCCTTGGCGGATCTCGGGGCGAGTATCAATCTTATGCCATTGTCCGTGTGGAAACAATTATCTTTACCCGAGCTAGTCCCCACTCGTATGACCTTGGAATTAGCTAACCGTACGGTTGCTTATCTGGTGGGGATAGCCGAGGATGTTTTTGTAGGAGTCGACAAATTCACTTTTCCCGCCGACTTCGTTGTAGTCGACTATGAGATGGATCCCCGTGTTCCCTTAATTGTGGGACGAACCTTCTTGAGAACCGGGCGTACATTAATTGATGTAGCCGCGGGTGAGCTTATCATGAGGGTCGGGGATGATAAAATCGTCTTTAACATGGGTAAACTTTCCAAACTTCCCGATGAGCCCGAATCCGTGAATTATATCGATGTGCTCGACGAAGCATGTGAAGAACATTTTCACGAGGCTTGTAAAAGCGGGATTTCTCATTTACCTCATGTTGAGACCGTAGCTTCTATTGCTCCTTCATTGACTCCATTTGCAGAAAGTGATTTTCTTTTACAAGAATTTGAAGCGAGTTTAGGGGATGTGGGGTTTTAAATATGACGATTCTCTCACCGATTGGGAAGAAGACATTCGTACCATTGAGAGACTTCTCAATGAGGACCATATTTCTCCACCTACTCCTAAGGAAGTTACAAACGATGATCCTAAATTGACTAAGCCTTCCATCGACAATCCGCCGGATTTAGAGCTTAAGGATTTACCGTCTCATTTAGAGTACGTTTTCTTAGAGGAGGATAATAAGTTACCCGTCATTATTGCTAAGGACTTAAAAAAAGATGAAAAATCCCGACTTATCGATGTGCTTAAGAATCATAAGAAAGCAATTGCTTGGAAAATCTCCGACATCCGCGGAATTGATCCTAATTTTTGCACTCATAAAGTTCTCATGGAAGATGACTTTAAACCCGCAATCCAAAATCAAATAAGGGTTAATCCAAAAATTCATGAAGTCATTAAGAAAGAAGTTATCAAACTTCTAGATGCCGGAATGATTTACCCTATCTCGGATTCGCCATGGGTTAGTCTCGTCCATTGTGTGCCTAAGAAAGGCGGAATCACCGTTGTTCCCAATAAAAACAACGAGTTGATTCCTACTCGACTCGTAACGGGTTGGCGAGTTTGCATAGACTATCGTAAGCTCAATGATGCCACTCGTAAGGATCATTTCCCTCTTCCTTTCATGGATCAAATGCTCGAGCGTTTAGCGGGTAATGATTTCTATTGCTTCTTAGATGGTTTTTCCGGATATTTTCAAATCCCTATCGATCCAAAAGACCAAGAGAAAACCACATTCACTTGTCCCTATGGAACATTTGCTTACAAACGAATGCCTTTCGGCTTATGCAATGCTCCCGGGACTTTCCAAAGGTGTATGATGGCGATATTTCATGACATGGTTGAAGAAACTATGGAAGTCTTTATGGACGATTTCTCGGTCTATGGTGATTCTTTCTCTTCTTGCCTTGTTAATTTAGAACGTATGCTTAAACGGTGTGAAGACACTCGTCTCGTTCTTAATTGGGAAAATGCCATTTCATGGTAAAAGAAGGCATCGTCCTCGGTCATAAAATTTCCAAAGCCGGTATCGAAGTCGACCATGCTAAAGTTGATGTTATTGCTAAGTTACCTCCACCTACCACCGTCAAAGGAGTTAGAAGTTTTTTAGGCCATGCGGGATTTTATCGACGTTTCATACAAGATTTCTCAAAAATAGCTCGTCCAATGACTCATCTCTTAGAAAAGTATGCTCCTTTCATCTTCTCTCAAGAATGTCTCGACTCTTTTGAACTTCTTAAAGGTAAATTAACTAAGGCACCGGTCTTAGTCTCTCCAAATTGGGAGTTACCTTTCGAGCTCATGTGCGATGCTAGTGATTTCGCGGTAGAAGCGGTTTTAGGTCAACGAGTTAACAAACATTTCCAACCCATTCATTATGCTAGTAAGACAATGACGGGGGCTCAATTGTATTATACCACTACCGAAAAAGAGCTTTTAGCCGTAGTGTATGCTTTTTAGAAATTCCGCCCCTATCTTGTGCTTTCTACCACCATCGTTTACACCGACCATTCCGCCTTGAAATACTTGTTGACCAAGCAAGATGCTAAACCGAGACTCCTTCGTTGGGTTTTGCTTCTACAAGAATTTCAAATCGAAATTCGTGATAAAAAGGGAGCAGAAAACCTAGCCGCGGATCATCTTAGTAGACTTGAGGATCCATATCAAGGGGAACCTCCAAATCAAGAGATTAATGAATCTTTTCCCCTTGAGACCTTAATGTCTATTAATTCTAATCTTGATGATACCCCATGGTTTGTGTACATTGCAAACTATTTGGCGGGTGGTGTTCTTATCGAAGGGTTATCGTCCCAACAAAAGAAAAAAT
Organism: Glebionis coronaria; assembly: GCA_025667525.1. Taxonomy (NCBI): domain Eukaryota; kingdom Viridiplantae; phylum Streptophyta; class Magnoliopsida; order Asterales; family Asteraceae; genus Glebionis; species Glebionis coronaria. The sequence continues at coordinate 139,480,731 of CM046880.1, forward strand.
TCTTCAAGGAAGTTAAAACGTACTATTGGGACGACCCTTATCTTTTCAAGCAATGTGCGGATTTAATCATTCGTAGATGTGTTGATGGGTCGGCGGCTTTACAAATCCTTGAAGCTTGCCATAAAGGACCCACCGGTGGTCACTTTAGTCCTAATTACACTGCTAAAAAAGTTTTCGACTCCGGATTCTATTGGCCCACCATTTACCATGACGCTCATGAAATGGTTAAGCATTGTGATGCTTGCCAAAGACAAGGCAAGATCACACATAAAGATGAGATGCCTCAAAATTTCACCAAGAGTGTGAAATCTTTGATGTATGGGGTATCGACTTTATGGGGCCATTTCCATCATCCAAAGGAAACAAGTACATTGTCGTAGCCGTTTACTACGTATCAAAATGGGTTGAAGCAAAGGCTTTACCTACTAACGATGCGAGGGTGGTTGTGAACTTCTTGAAACAATTGTTTGCTCGATTCGGTGTGCCTCGTGCTATTATTAGTAATCGCGGGACTCATTTTTGCAATGATCAATTCACACGAGTCATGGCTAAGTATGGTGTCAATCACCGACTTTCCACCGTGTATCATCCACAAACTAATGGACAAGCCGAGGTTTCCAACCGTGGTCTTAAGCAATTCTTAGAGCGAACCATGGGAGAGCATCGTGCCTCATGGGCCGATAAATTAGATGATGATTTGTGGGATTTCCGTACCGCTTATAAGACACCTATAGGTTGTACTCCTTATCGCCTTGTGTATGGAAAGGCGTGCCACCTCCCCATTGAGTTGGAGCATAAGGCTTATTGGGCCTTGAAGTGGGCTAATTTTGACATAAACAAAGCCAGTGATCATAGGAAAATCCAACTCAATGAACTCAATGAACTTAGGAATGAGGCTTATGAAAATTCATTAATCTACAAGGAGAAGACTAAGCTCATTCATGATTCCAAGATTAAGAACCGAGAGTTCCATATTGGTGATCAAGTTTTACTCTTTAACTCTCGGTTGAAAATCTTTTCGGGTAAACTTAAGAGCCGTTGGTCTGGTCCATTCACCATGGCCCAAATCTTCCCTTATGGCACCATTGAGTTATCCCAACCAAATGGGCCCAACTTTAAGGTGAATGGCCAACGGGTTAAGTTGTACTTTGGATAGGACATCTCTCATGAGATGATTCCATCCCTCTCCACATTTCCCTTGAATTAATTCGGGAAATCGAGTCGAGCTAGAGACTCGTGATAAATAAATCAACCATCGTTTAACTAGGTTAGATTTTTACCTTTACCATCCTTTCCACCCTTTTTCGCCTTCACCCATTTCCACCAATAAGTGTAGGGGGAGCCAAGTAGGTTGTTTGTGTGTTGTGATGTTGTGCAGGGACATGTGCTTTGATGATCCACTTTTGGTATTTTTGACGCGACCCGTGATCCCTTGTTTCCCGTGTACCCGGTTCCTTCGATAAGTTTTTGCTATTGTGATTCAATCTTGTATATAAATAAGACGAATAAATGTAATCACTTTAGTTGTCTCTTCCTTAGCTCCATTTTAAACAACATACTCAATATCCTAAGTGTAGGGGAGTTTATTCTCGCACATGCTTAAACATTGAGGACAATGTTTATATTAAGTGTAGGAGGGATTTCTATCGAAATTTTAGTGGGCTTTTCCATGAATTTGACCCCATTTAACCGGGAAATTTAAAAAAATTTCAACGTTTTCAAATTTTTGATCTATTTTGGCCTAGTTGTATTTCCATTTATTTTCTTTCCTTTTGTCATCGCATCGTAATAATTTCCATTTCAAGAATAAAGTCAAAAAAATAAATAAATGTATAAAATGGTTTTAAAAAGTTTAGATATCTTTGATATATTAGGTCCGTCGTGAATTTTTTGACTCAACCCGAGTTTACTTATCCAAGTTTACTCTAGCTAGTATCCTTAGCCATATGGACCTTAGTTGGTTTATTAGGCTAAGCATCCACGAGTCTCATTCCTTGAGATTTTAAAATTGTGGAGAACGAGAGATGATAGAGTTGATAATAAGTTTAAGGGTTACTTCTTCCTTATATGAGTTTTTGTGTCTCTTTCTTCCCGCTTGTATATTTAATTGCTTAATAAATGAGGATTTTTGCGGTGTCGATTCGATATCTTAACTCTTAGCCAAATCTTTATTCTCCTTGTAATTAAAGCATGAACACATTGAGGGTGTCAGCGTTGTGGACTTCCGACTAAGGTGGCTCATAACCACTAAGTAGGAGGTATTCAGACCATGGGACCGTGAAATTTGGCCTACTATATATATCATAAATAACGAAAGAATAAGATTAAAACATGACCTCAAGGAGCCTTAGGGTGTGGGGCATGTAGCACGAACCTTGTCATTAGAGCCTTAGGGTGTATGGCATGGTAAGTGTTGAATAAAAATTGATCCAAAAATCAATTCCCTCATTTATCGTTCAAGGAGCCTTAGGGTGTGGACAATAGATGAAGAGCATTTTTACATCTTAAAGAGCCTAAGGGTATATGATGTGAACTTGCTAAACTCCACATAAAGTCTACATGACTTTGGAGGAATAATTAATAAGTAGTACTATTGGCTAAATTTTGGGTCCGGGAATTTATTCCCCAAATCGTGTTAAATCATCCTTGATGTGGGCTTACTTTAGTGACAACGTTTTTTAGAACGAGGTTAGGTTTTGAGTGTCGGGTTTGCACTGTTTTGCCTTCATTTTTGGACTAATAATTATCAAATAAGTCAAATGAGCCTACGGGTGAATGACAATCAATAAAATCTAGAGATACAACCTAGGACTTGGAGAAAGAGTATTACACAATTGTCTTATATAAGTGGTTTTAACCTAAGAACTTATGGTAAACAATGATCTCGTTTTTAAGCTTGGTATAGGGAACGTGAAACTTGAGGATGATTAATATTCTTGACACCAAAGCCCTAATTTAAGTCTTAGATTTCTTTACAAGTTTCTTCCATCAAATAATCTCCAAGTTAATAAATTATTATAACCTTTTTCTCCTTTTAAATTTTTATCTTTTCATCGTAGTAGTAGTAGTGATAGTAATAAAGGCCAAGATGGGTCAATTATGAGAAAAATGTAACCTTAATGCTTTAAAACTATGCATTGCATGGGGTCATTACAATGGTCAAGTGTAGGGGATTTAATAAGTGTGTAAACACTTATCCTTTTGCCACTAAAATCAAGGAAAAACAAGACCTAATCATGTGTTTAATATCGTAAAAGTCGAAATTACGCGTGGTTTTGTGTTTTTGTTTGAAATAGGTACAAATGATCAAAAGGAAAGAAAACACGGGATTTCACGGTCAAATGTTGAAGAAAAGTCCAAAAAGAGACGAAGACAAAGTCAAAACACCAAAAGTATGCCAAAGATCACGAAAACTGGCAAATTCAACACGGTTTTGAAGAAATGATCAAGGAAGCCGTATCGAGCTTGATTTTATCGGATTTAATCTTTTTGAAGATATTCGAGCTTTGTGGGTCCCACATTTGGGTATTGGGCCCAAAAGCCCATTAGTGGATTTAATAAGTAGTTACTTATGGATCAATAGCCCATTAAGGCCCAAAACCTTAAACAAATGAGACGGATTGGAAGAAATGTTTAAAAACAAATTGGGCCAAGCCCAATTACATAAACACAATGGACGGGTTATAGTGAAAAGTTTATTCACTTGGTTTGGTAAAAAAGGTTGGTCAACTCACAACAAAACTCACACACGTTGCAACCCTGGTCAACACAACTCTCACCCCACACACGTTTTCTTAATAAATTATTTACCCACCACCCCACTTCATTTCATTACAAACGAAGAAACTCACCAACTCTTTCTCTCCCACAAAATAAGCAGTCACCATTTTTACTGTACCCCTAAACCCTAGATCACAATTTACCCACTAAAAATTGGGGGTTTTCACTTATTCGTGTGTTCACAGGAATACCAATTAAATCCCCCCCTTAATCGGAAGATCCAACATTGGTGGTCCTCAAATCATACGTGGTATTCCCTCTACTTGTGATTGGCCAAAACAACACCAAAACCTCATTCCTCCAATCAAAATCGTACACATCACCCCTAAACTAACACAACTAGCACAAACTCGACACCCTGGTGATCCGTGTGGTCTTTGATGCGTTTTCCATCGTAGATGAAGAGAATGAGAGAGAAAAGAAGAAAGAGCGGCTCAGATTGAATTACTTACTCTCGAAGCTTCATGAAGAAGCCTTGGGGGTTGGCTATAAAAACCCCCTCATTTGTGTAATTTTGTGTGCCTTTCTTTTATTTTAATTTTTATTTTATACAAAATAGATTTAGGGTTTATTGTAATTTTTCTTTCAAAAAAGTATTGTAATCAAATTTTTATTATAATGAAATTATTATTCTGTTAAATTTTTGTCTCGTTGTTATTATTGCAATTTATCTTAATTTTATTTTGATTAAATAATTATTGAAGTAAAAAAGGTAGAAATAATTTCCCCTACTGGGAATTTATAAAAAATTGTGGTTCGATTGGTTACTGTTGATGGTGATGATTTGTTAGTGATGTTTGGGTAAATAACGGTGTTGTTTGTTTGTTTCGGTTCACAAGGGGGTTCAGCGCCCACCTTCGTCCCAACGGTTGTCATCAAAAGGTTTGATTTTCTATTTTATTTATAAGTTTTTCTTAATTATCTGCTTATGTTATTTGGAACTTGAACTGTTTGAATCTGCTTTTGTTCAATAGTTTTATTTATATTCCTATTTAAATAGCTGTTATTTTGAATCTGCTTTTGTTTGACTTAATATTGTTTGGATTTGCTTAATATTTAGTTTTTGTTTAAGTTTTTTGCTTTTATTTTGATCTATCTGCTTGTGTTTGTGCGTAATACTGTTTAGATCTGCTTATGTTTATTTTCGGTTAATAGTTATTTGATATATCTGCTTTTGATTGATTAGTTTAATTTCTGTTACTGTTTATTCATTAAGCTGTTTGTTTGGATCTGCGTATTTTGCTATTGTTTGGATATTGAATCTGTTAGATCTGCTAGATTAAGCTCTAGATATATCTGATTTTAGTTTATTAAAGTTTTAGTATATCTTTTTAAAGTTTCAGTAAGTGTTTGAATCTGCTTATTGCTTATTGGGTTTAATTTCCTGTTAGGATTGCTTATTTACTTTTCGAGTGCTCATTTGGTTTAGCTGAATATTGCTTATATGTCTTTGCTGTTATTGTTGTTACAAGAAACAGACTCAGTTAGTCTGTTATCTTTCTAATAAATTCCAAAAATAAAAATTATTAACAAAAATTCGTCCCTCCTGGGACTCGAACACCAGACCTCTCGCTTAGCAGCCAACACCCATAACCATCTTAGCTAAACCATCTTTTGTGTATTATTGTGCATCATATAATTAATATAGGCTTTTAATGTACTGTCAGTTTTAATTAATTAAATTTTAAATACAAGTTTTGATTTAATTAATTTTTTTTATAAAAGTTTTATATCAATTTCGTTTTATTCAGTTTTTTAAAAAAAAATAAAAAGATAAAAAAATATTTTATTTTAATTACTTTTATAATTTTAAATTAGTTTCATTTTAGTTTTAATTAAAAATAGTTTTATTGTTTTTAATTAGTTTAAATTAGTTTTCAAAATTTTGTTCAAATAAATTTAAATATAGTTTTAAATAGTTTTAATATAGTCTTTATATTAGTTTAATTAATTTTGTTTAAGTTTCAAAATAGTTTTTGTGGATTTGCTATTTGCTAATCCGGTGGTCTAACATGGTGGTAGATGGTAGTGGTAGCCATTGTTGAAGCTTAGAGAGAGAGTGGTTGTGTGTGTAAAGAGAAAGAAAGGAAAATGTAATAAAATGAAAAGGAAACACAATCAACACCCCTCCTTGGAAGCCTAGGAGGGGTATATATAGCCACACACCATACACTTAACTATACATTGAACCTAGTCTAGTCTAAGCGTGTGTGACTATGATAACTAATGGGAATTCTTAAATGTCGTCACATAAAGTGAATTTCCAACAATCTTCCCCCATGGGACGACGTGTAGAATTCCTTACAATATTTTTCCTAACAAGTACATAATGATAAGAACAAGAGCTTTCATGAAGCGTCCAATGCTGATGATGTCTTCTGAGGCCTTTGACTTCAAAACGACTCATCTTTAACTTGTAGTAGAAATATTGTAACGGCATGAGCTAAGTAATCCATATACTTCTGGTTAAGGAGAAGCTTCTGAATTAACTTCCCCCTAATTCATGCCACATAAACTTGATGTAGAAGCTTTTAAATAGCTTCCCCCTAAACCGACAATCCTTGTAAGCAACTTCAAAGCTTTCAATAAAGCTTAGAATGATTAAGCGCACAGCGGAATCTAACAAGCAAATCCCATCATATAACATGATAACGTTGCTAAGAGGGATTGAAAGTTTGGGGCACACCAAGTAGATCAACAACTTCTCTTCTCACGCTTGAATAATTCTTCTGAATTTTTCTTCCCCCTGAGAGTTCAAGTTATGCATACTAGAAAGAATCAAGACATTTCTTCCCCCACATAGTTGAAGAAAGTAAATCAATCCCGAGTATGAAGCTCAAATACTGAAGTAGACACTTTATCCCATTCATGAAGTTGACATCGTAACACCAGAGTCAATTAAGTCCCGGAAATGCACATATCTTCTTCCGGAGATGCACCAGAGTCAATTAAGTCCCGGGAATGCATATCTCTCCATATAGGATAATGATGATGAATAATTGCAACAACCAAACAATTAAACATCGAATCAGTAGTGTACCGTTTAGAGATTGATAACGCCACGAGTTAAAACACTGATTTTCTCTGCGGCTATGACAAATGTCATCCTGGAATGTCTTCAAATCAAAAGAAGGTATGAAGTTCATCACGTGTACTCGTTGTGCGTTCAATGTGTCTTCTTCTTCCCCCTTGATGGTTTCGAAACTCGGAACCAGCAATATATCGTATGCACATGAACCTGAAATCTCGTGAGAATAATAAATAAGCTGAATTATATATTTTGTGAGAATCAGTTGTTGATCAAAATTCTCTACTCATAAACTTTCCATGTCCATCTTTACCAACCCCCTAGTAGGCAAATTTGAAGTGACCACTGATAGAATGAACCAGATACATCAAACATGAAACTGAGTAAGAATCCTTCGATCTTGTGACTTAAGCTTGCACAATTGTTGAATGAAGAACGGTGGAGAAATCTCTAAGTACTCAATGCATCACTGAAGAAGTATATAAGCACAACACCTCTTGAAATTATCCACGTTGACTAAGTGCGTGACACTGAGTACAACAATGTAACCCCTTTAAGTGATAGTTATCCGAGTCATCAACCATCCACCCCGAACCCGGAAACTAGATAAACAAGTCTTCATTCTAATATTAAGCACGAGCAAGTTATCTTTGAAAGATAAAATAAATACACGCCTTCGAAAAATCCGTCTCCAACTTCACATAATTTATACCCGATTAAACAAATCCATAGCCACTAAAAATCGCCAAATTTTCTCTTGGTCTCGTCAAATAAATTTCTTGTCACGTTGTCTCGTCACATTGTCATTATGAAGCCCAAATATAACAAAATTTGTCAAATTTAAATATTTTAACACAAAATTTTATAAAAGAATTTGTGCAAAATAACTAAATTCATCACCAAATTTCTTTACCCTTATATAAACTCACGGCCCAATATAAGTCACCAAATGAATGTTGTTAGAAATACGTTTTTACGTATATTAGAAGTATCGGTCACTCCACAATATTATTAATGTTGTAATAGCTCGTAGTTAGTGTTACTTATTAAGTTAAGTAAGAAACCGACCCATGGGCTTGTCATGGGTCGGCCCAAGCCCAAATAAGGGCCTTGGATATAAATACCCCTTTCCACCATGGAAAGGGGATGGTTGTTATTCATTCCAAACTTTCATTTGAATAAAATACACATAGTTTCTCTCTCACTTTCTCTCACTAGTTTCTCTCTCTAGGAATCTTCAACCCACTTCATAGATTCATAGGTTATCAAGATTCTACATTTGGTATCAAGAGCTATGGGGTGATTTAAGGTAATGATTTATGTTGTTATTTAGTTTTTGATTGTATTAGTGTTCTTTAAGAAGATCCATCTTGATTCTTGGAGTTTTTGGTGATTTTTTGATTGGGATTAGTAGATAAGTATTAGTTTTTACTTATTATTGTAGAAATCACAAAACTTTTTGGGTTATTTGGTAAAATCTGGGGTTTTTCATCATTCTTTTGATCGACTGTACACGAAACAAGGTTTCTGTTTCCCGAATCAAAAAGTTCCGAACCAAAAGTTCCGGATCAACCAAAGTTCCGGATCAAAAAGTTCTGAACCAAAAGTTCAAAATCAAGGAAAGTTCCGAACCAAAAAGTTCCGAACCAAAAGTTCCGGATCAAAGGAAAGTTCCGGATCAAGGGAAAGTTCCGGATCAAAGGAAAGTTCCGGATCAAGGTAAAGTTCCGGATCAAGGGAAAGTTCCGGATCAAGGAACGTTCCGGATCAAGGTAAAGTTCCGGATCAAGGGAAAGTTCCGGATCAAGGAAAGTTCCGGATCAAATCTTCCGAATCAACACTTCCGAATCAACAAAAGTTCCGAATCAAGGGATATTTTACTTGTTTTTTTTCGACAATTTTTTAGAGGATTTAATCTTAGTTTCTTACAACAAAAACTCAACACAACTCACAAACTTTACTTCACTGCTCGATCAACCGATAATCTTTGTCTCTTTGAAGTGAACAAAATGAATCCGAATTCATTAATGCCTCAGATGACATCACTTACCGACATTTCCGTCATTACGGGAACGGATAATCGCCCTCCAATGCTCATTAAAGAAGTCTTTGAAGCATGGCAAGGCCGTATGATGTCATACCTTAAGGGAAAACCGGTATATGGGAGGCTTATGGTCAAGTCAATTCTGAATGGTCCACTTGATTATGGTACCATCGTGGTTAACAATGTGACTCGACCAAGGGAGTTTGAAGAACTTACACCAGCTCAACAACTTGTTGCCGATGCAGACGAAAAGGCTCTTCAAACCATTCTCCAAGCTCTTCCACATGACATCTATCGAATGGTAAGTCAGTATACGGTGGCAAAGGATTTATGGGAACGTCTAAAGGTGTTGCTACAAGGTACGTCTCTTACCAAACAGGAAAGGGAATGTCAGTTGTATGATCTGTTTGATAGATTCGCGTACAGCCCAGGGGAAACGCTTCACGACTATTACTTCAGATTCACTACTCTCATGAATGATCTGAATGTATACAATCTCGTGATTGCTCCATTCCAGGTTAACACCAAATTTTTGAATACTTTACCTCAAGCTGAATGGGGTGAGTATATTACCGATGTTAAGTTAACCAGGGATTTGCATAAGTGCAATTTGGATCAACTATATGCTTTTCTTCAGCAGCATGAGAAACATGTGATCATGCACCGTTTGCCTCGAGGTATGTACCCTGATTCCTTAGCTTTGATGGCGAATCAACCAAGCTTGTCACACAACAACACTCCTTATATCTTGGGACATCAAGCCTATCATCCATCACCTTACATGACACCAACCTTCCCCCAATACTCGATTCTACCGCAACCACCCACCTCACATCAGCAACAATATCGGTTTAATGCACCTTCATCACAATATGCTTCACAACCTCACCCAGCAAGTATTGCACCTTATGCTCAGTCTTCATATTCTTCTTATCAAGAGAAGGCAGCATATCCATCAAGCTACTCTGACCACATGAGTGTTCCTTCTAGTGCTTATGCAGCTCAACAAGACTAAGCACTGTATTGTGATGATGATGATGAAGTCCCCATTCCTGAATTCAAACAAGGAACTGATCCAGTTGAAGTGTTAGCCACTATGTCTGCTTACCTCACAAGGACTTTAAGCAAACGAGGATTTAGAGGACCAGCTCCTACTAACAATCAGCTGAGGAATTCATCCAATTCTCGCCAACAAGCTACTATTGAGAATGGCAGGGTAATGGTTCAACCTATTCAACCTTATCAGGGGAGACCTACTACATCAACTACCAATGCTCGTACGGTCAATCCTGCTCCAATGGTCAACACTCCTCCACGGGCTAATTCCACAGGCAAGTTGAGAATGATTACATGCTACAACTGCAAGGAAGAAGGTCACATGTCCAGGGATTGCAAGAAACCCAAGAGGAGAAGGGATGGTCAATGGTTTGCAGAGAAGATTTATCTGGTGAATTCTCAGGCACAAGGAAGGGAACTTGATGAAGAGGAGCTTGCATTTCTTGCTAATCCAGTGATTGCTGAATAAGACATTGTCACCACACAGAATGCAGCATACCAAGCAGATGATCTTGATGCGTATGATTCAGACTGTGATGAACTTCAATCTGCACAGGCAGCTCTTATGGCAACTATCTCCAGCTTAGGGCCAGAAAAAAGATCTGAGGTACTTATTAATACCACTGATAATACCACTGATACTAGTATTCAACCACATCAAGTTGTGCAAGAGAGTGCTGATTCGAATGAGTCTTCGGTGGTGAGTCTTTCAAATGAGGAGACAATCAATGATAGTAATATCAATGTGAGTCCCCAGACTTTGAGTGAATCACAACCGGGAGCCATTTCGCATACGCATACTCCTGCTCAACAAGATTTGGTCATGGTTCCTGCTACATTACTTAGCCAAATGAATGCTGCACTCTTAGAAACCCTAGCTAAGAATAAGAATTTGTCTGATGAGCTTGCCTTATGCAACGAGAAAGTTCAAACTTTGGAATTAGTTCCTTCGTCTAGTGTTCTAACAAATCCCGAATATGATCATTTTCGAAACAAACAAATGGGTCATTTGCAAGAAATTGAAACCTTAAGAGCAAATCTTTCTAACGAACTCAAAGAAAAAGAGTTAGTGGTCACTAATTTTCAAAAACTTCAAACGGATTTTGAATTACTCGAGTCTAAGAAGAATGAAATGGAAATTAATGCGGCTAATAAGATTAGAAGTCTAGATTATTTGCTTTTAAGACAATACGCTGCTTCTCAACTAGTGCACTTATTTGATGCTTCGTTTAGAGAATTTAACTTATCACGTCAAAAAGGCCTTCCCCCTAACCTACGGTATGCAAAACAAGCTTTTATCCATAGTCCAAGACTTTATAATGCAACCCAATTAGGATTAGTCTTAGACCCGATTGTTATTTTCGATGATCGCACAAGTAAGGATCTAGTTGATGAGGATCGGTCATACAACTTTGCAAAATATCCCGATTGTGATTATTTTAAAATGACTCAGGAGCTTGCTAAAACGGATTTTAGAATTCGCTTCCATATGGACAAAGATCTCATTACAGCACCAACCTACATGTTAAATGAAGAAAACCCTAGTACACTTCCTACACTTGTCAAAATGGAAGGTCCTAAGGAAATTCCAAAGGATCTTCCACCTGTTAGCACTGTATGGTTAAACTTGCAAGAGATTAATCAATACTTTACTAATTTTGACAAGGTCATTTTGGAATGTACGACTTCAAATGGCCTAAACGCCGGAGAATGGGCTTTCGAACACATGAACGAGGTGTTTAAGAATGAGATCAATCCGTTTGTCGAAAGTCTAAAAGGAAGTTTTGCATCTCTTAAGGAAAATCTTGAGTTTGAAATTGGAGAAGTTCAAAAAGTGTTTTATGAAATGGACACCGCTTACGAACTTCAATTAATTGAAAAGGAAAAGATTTTATCCGAATATGACCGATTCTTGTCCGAAGTAATTTCGTGTGATGTGCTTACTATTGTGAATGTTAATTATTCGAATGAGCTTACATCCGCTATGATTAAATGTGATGATGTGAATATTTGTGATGATGTGTGTGATCTCTCTATAAATGTTGCTGATACTGTAAATGAAGTAGATAACCATTCTTGTCACGAATCTAACGCTGAATTTTTAAAGCTACAAGATTCTTACAATTTACTTTCAAAACGCTTTAATCAACTTGAACAACATTGTATATCTTTAGAATTAAAACAACAAACTCAAAATGAGGATCTTTTGATAACAAATAGTTGTGAAAACAGTGTTGAGACGAGTGACAAGATGATTGCAATAGTTAAGGCATTAGAGGAAGAGATTATGAGATTGAAGAGAGATGTGTCATCAAATGAAACACTAAAATTGGAACTAGAGGCTGCAGAGTCTAAAAACCAGGACTTAGAAATTAGACTTTCGTCTATTCTAGGGGAGATGGATCGGGCAAGACAGGGACTATCCGCTCTTTATGGTTCAATAGAAGAACGCTTAGCTTTTAATGCTGCACAGCAACAATCTTATGTTGAACAACTGAACCAAAAGTGTGAGGAAATCTCTGACTTAAACATCCAGCTCATTGACAAAAACATGGTTTTGGCTGAGTTAAAGGAGACACTTCTTCTCACCCGACAAGAAGTTGTTGATAACTTAGCTACCGACTCTGCACCGTCCTCTAGTGCTCCAACAACCAAGTCAGTAGTGCTCTATAAGAACCCGCTCCATAAGAAAAACCCGGTTACCTACGATGATTATATGAGGAATGCAATTAAGCATGTAGATCTTGTTAGGGATATCTTAGACGATCTTTATGCCTTAGATCCCTCAAGTAGCTACTATTATTCAGCCCATGAATATATTAAGCGTGTTCAATATTGCTTAGCCTACTTGCAATACATAGGTAAACCAGGTTCTGCACTACTCACTAATCGACCCATTGCTGTAACTCCATTCAATAAGACCCCAGGAGCAAAACCGTCATTGGCACCATCAAGTAAGGCACCTTTAAAATCTGTTGCTAATGTTCCCACTTTGCCTTCTACAGGAGTAAAAGAGTCTACTAAGGCTAAAGGATCGCCACTCAAGAAAGATAAGATCAAGCCCTCCACTAGTAGTACCAACAAGAAGAAAGTAGAAGCTCACCATAGGAATGTTAGTTCAGTTTTAAATAAAAAGAATCATGTTAAGACTAAAAGCTCTGCGCCTGTGCAGAAGCCTAAACCATTTGTGAATTCTGATTTAAAATGTTGGAATTGTAATGAATGTATGTTTTCCCAACGTCATAATTTGTGTCTTATTGATCATGTGAATGAAATGAATGCCATTAGGAATAATCTTGAATGGAAGCCAACTGGTAGAACTCGTGCCCAAGTTGGCTGGCAATGGCGTCCCACTGGTAGGACCTTTACATTAGATGGAAAAATGTGCCCTTTAACTACGAATGCATCCATTGAGGTTAGGTCTGAGCGTCCTTTAGTTAGGCACACTAGCACTAAAGTATGGAAACAGCGCCCTTTAATTAGGTCAGCCCCCACTATAGTGCCTATCAGTGAAAAAATACCTCAGGATTTAAGCCAACTAGAATCTACACCACCAACTAGGAACAAGAAGGCTAGGAAATCTAAGAAACCTAAAGTTAGCAAATCTAAGATTATTAAATCTGTACCTGCTAATAACAAGGAACATTCAGATTCCGATACCTCTACATTGTCCTCGTCTGGTGATATTTTCAGGTGGTCCAAATCATCCTCTGGTATTTGGACTCCGGTTGTTCAAAGCATATGACCGGAGATCGCTCGACGCTCCGAAATTTCGTCAGCAAGTTTCTTGGAACGGTTAAATTCGGTAATGATCATATTGCAAAGATAATGGGGTATGGTGAATATCAGATTGGAAACGTTACGATTTCAAGGGTATACTATGTAGAAGGTCTTGGTCATAATTTATTTTCAGTAGGACAGTTTTGTGATTCCAACCTAGAGGTTGCTTTTCGACAACATACTTGTTTCATCCGCAACTTGGAAGGAAAAGACTTGTTGAAGGGTTCTCGTGGTGCAAATCTTTATACGTTGTCCCTACAAGACATGATGGCCGCCTCTCCAGTATGTCTTCTCTCTAAAGCATCTAAGACCAAGTCATGGTTATGGCATCGCAGATTATCTCATCTCAACTTTGATGCTATTAATCATCTGGCTAAAAACGATTTAGTTCGTGGTCTTCCAAAGCTCAAATTTCACAAGGACCATTTATGTTCCGCGTGTTCAAGGGGGAAAAGTACCAAGAAATCATACAAGCCCAAAGCTGAAGACACCAATCAAGAAAAACTTCATCTTTTGCATATGGATCTTTGTGGGCCAATGAGAACTGAAAGTGTGAGCGGTAAGAAATTCATCCTTGTTATTGTGGATGATTTCTCCAGGTTTACATGGGTTAGATTTCTACGTACAAAGGATGAAGCACCGAAGGCTATCATCACTTTTCTGAAATTCATTCAGGTACGTTTAAATACTACTGTCCGCCGTATTCGTACAGACAATGGAACAGAGTTCGTCAACCAGACTCTTCGTGATTACTATGAAGGAGTTGGTATCTCACATGAAACATCCGCTGCACGCACTCCACAACAAAATGGTGTCGTTGAAAGACGGAATCGTACGCTTATGGAAGCTGCTAGGACTATGCTGATTTATGCGAACGCTCCATTGTTCTTGTGGGCAGAAGCTATATCTACTGCATGTTTCACCCAAAACCGTTCTATCATTCGGAAACGCCATGGAAAAACACCTTACGAGCTTCTACATGATCGTAAACCCGATGTTTCATTCTTTCATGTGTTTGGTGCTCTTTGTTATCCAAACATTAACAGTGAGAACTTGGGCAAACTTCAACCGAAAGCCGATATAGGTATTTTCATTGGTTACTCACCCTCCAAGAAAGCATACCGAATTTACAACCGTCGTCTTGGTAAGATAGTAGAAACTATGGACGCAGATTTCGATGAGCTGACAGCGATGGCTTCTGAGCAACGTAGCTCTGAACCCGCGCTTCATGAGATGGGAACCGGTGCTATTAGTTCCGGATTAGTTCCCAATAATCCTACTTCTACATCATTTTTACCACCTACAAGGCCCGAGTGGGATAAACTGTTTCAACCGTTGTTTGATGAATTCTTTGATCCCCTGAATGATGAAGTTCCAGCACCTCTAGTGATCGCTCCAATCCCTGAAGTGGTTGCTCAAGCTAATGAAGCTTTATCTAGTGCATCTTCAATTAACATTAAACCGGATGCACCTTTACCAAGTGATTCTCAAACTACACCTGAATCGTCACCCTTACTTGTGCCTAATGATGTTGAAGAGGTATCTATCGATCATGATTTGGAATATGCTCACCTACAAGAGCTTCCTTTCTTTGGTGTACCGATACCTGAAAACCCTTCAGCCGCGTTTACCTCAGAAGAAGCTCCTTCAATTGTTCACTCCAGACCACCACGGATTGAAAATCATAGCACCAAATGGACAAAAGATCACCCAATTAGGAATGTCATTGGAGATCTAGATCGATCAGTCTCTACACGCCAACAATTATAAAAGAGTGCACTCTATTGCTACTTTGATGCATTTCTCTCCGAAGTTGAACCTAAAAATTGGCAACAGGCTATGACTCAATCATCTTGGATTGAAGCCATGCAGGAGGAACTAAATGAATTCCAAAGACTTGAAGTATGGGAATTAGTTCCTCTCCCTGACAAAGTTAACATCCTTACTTTGTTGTGGGTTTATAAGGTTAAACTCGATGAGATGGGTGCAGTATTGAAGAATAAGGCTAGATTGGTTGCTAGAGGATATAAACAAGCCTTGGGTATAGACTTTGAAGAATCTTTTGCTCCTGTTGCAAGATTGGAGGCTATTAGACTACTCCTTGCATATGCTGCTCATATGAACATGATCGTCTATCAAATGGATGTGAAGACGGCATTTTTGAACGGTGAACTAAGGGAAGAAGTCTATGTTAGTCAGCCGGATGGGTTCGTTAGCACGGAGTTTCCTAATCATGTGTACAAGCTTAAGAAGGCTCTCTATGGGTTGAAACAAGCTCCACGCGCGTGGTATGATCTCCTTTCAACATATCTCATTTCGGAAGGCTTCTCCAAAGGCAAGGTGGACCCCACTCTATTCATTCTCAAGGAGGACAACGACATGATTCTGGTACAAATTTATGTTGATGATATAATATTTGCTACCTCTAACATAGAATTGTCCAAACGCTTTGAGAAGATAATGTCCACACGCTTTCAGATGTCAATGATGGGAAAATTTTCATTTTTCTTAGGATTACAAATTTCTCAGAATCCCAGAGGCATCTTTATTAATCAATCCAAATATGCTCTAGAATCTTTAAAGAAATATAACTTTGAAAATTGTGACCCCGTGGACACTCCAATGGTGGAGAAATCCAAGTTAGATGAAGATAGGAATGGGACTATTGTCGATCCAAAACTTTACCGTGGAATGATCGACACCCTTCTCTATCTGACTGCTAGAAGGCCTGATTTGCAATTTTCCGTATGCATGTGTGCCCGGTATCAGGCTCGGCCTACCGAAAAGCACCTACATGTTGTTAAAAGGATCTTCCGGTATCTAAAAGGAACACTTCATCGTGGTCTATGGTATCCGAAAGATTCCTCTATTGCTTTAATATCATACGCAGATGCCGATCATGCTGGGTGTCAAGACACGAGGCATATCACTTCTGGATCTGTGCAACTCCTTGGAGACAGATTGATCAGTTGGTCTTCAAAAAGGCAGAAAAGCGCTGCAATTTCTAGCACGGAGGCTGAATACATCGCCATGTCCGGTTGTTGTGCTCAAGTCCTTTGGATGAGATCACAATTAACTGACTACGGTTTGGGATTCAACAAAATCCCGATGTATTGTGACAACAAGAGCGCCATTGCCCTTTGCTGCAACTATGTTCAACACTCCCGGGCCAAGCACATAGACATTCGCTACCATTTCATTAAAGAGCAGGTGGAGAACGGAGTGATCGAGCTGTATTTTGTCACTACTGAGTATCAGCTGGCAGATATGTTCACCAAAGCCTTAGATCGAGGACGAATCGAGTTTTTGATCGACAAGCTTGGCATGAAATCATTCACTCCAGCGACTCTCAAAGAATTGGCAGAAGAATCAGCTGAATAGTGGTGGTAAACTATTCAAGCGTATCCTTTGTTCGTGATCATGTATATTATCGTATATATATAAACCACAAAAAGAAAAATACAAAAATATAAAACCAAGAAAAACCATAAAAAATATAAAACCTACAAAAACCATAAAAATTATAAAATCAAGAAAAACCAAAAAAAAAATTCGTTTTTTAAATCGGGCATGTCTTTTAGTACGGTAATATTTACGGCTTTAGAAATGTCGATCAATATTGACACGGCGCCATAAATAGAGTCCGTATAAAAGTTGTACATTTCTGAAACATGCCCATTATGGCTTGTAGTTATTTCAGATTGCAACCCAGTTTTCATATTAAAGTCACGTATTTCCTTGGAAAACATTGGCTCACAACGGGAATTAACTTTCTCGGGCATGATTTACAAGCCAAATCATGCAAAGGGATCAAGTTTACTTTACAACTTGGTCTAACACGAGTTAGTGTACGTCTTAGTGCATTAATTTGTCATAATAAGAGAAATATTATTGCCACCACGAATCAATCTTTTTCAAGATACTAATTGGAAATGCTTTCATCAATATTTGACTCTTTAAACAATGACTACAGCTCTTTAAATAGAAAACGGGTCATCGTTTAAGGGGGAGAAAATATTAAATCTTCTTCGTCATCAAAACGATTTTCAAAAGTGTTTGTGGAAAATTAATTGGCTAAATGGTTTATGAGTGGTCTTGCTTTAGAATACAACTTATGCTCGTTCAATGTGATAGGAATTGCTTTAAGATCTTGTGATTTGCTAATAGGTTGCGATGCTTAAGTTGTGTTGGCGAAATTTAACAATGGTTAGGAAAAAATGAAAAGATAAGGAATAAAAAGGGAAAAGGAGTGAAAACTGTAGGGACTTAAGTGACAATTTGTGAAATTTGTCAAAAATTGACCTAAGTCAAACCAACCCCCCCCCCCCCCCCCCCATTTTTCATCATTCACTGTTTCTGCTTTATCACTTTTCCGCCATTAACACACATAGAAACACATTCAAGCTCCAAAACTCTCGTTTTCAATCATCTAATCTGGTTCATTCGATTTAGAAGGTACAAACATCAATCTTTTGATTCTTAATTCACCTAATTCATGTAATTTCACTTAATTAATTCGTTTGAATTAAGTTAATCAAGATTAGGGTTTCTGCCTTAATTTAGGGTTAATTAATTAGGGGTTTTTTATGGGTTTTGCTCGGAATATCATTAGATTGTGTTAAGTTGCCTTAGATTGCCTTAAATCTCACACACGCGCCTAGAATAATCATTTATAGGGTGTGTTTAGAAGTTCCGGATGAACATGGCTAACAAACTTCCGAATGAAGGAAGTTCTGAACAAACTTCGGAATGAAGGAAGTTCTGAACAAACTTCCGAATGAAGGAAGTTCTGAACAAACTTCCGAATGAAGGAAGTTCCGAATGAAGGAAGTTCCGAACGAACTTCCGAATGAAGGAAGTTCCGAACGAACTTCCGAATGAAGGAAGTTCCGGATGAACTTCCGAATGAAGGAAGTTCCGAATGAACTTCTGAATGAAGGAAGTTCCGAATGAACTTCCGAATGAAGGAAGTTCCGAATGAACTTCCGAATGAAAGAAGTTCCGAATGAAAGAAGTTCCGAGTGAACTTCCGAATGAAGAAGTTCTGAGTGAACTTCCGAATGAAGAAGTTCCGAATGAAGAACTTCCGAATGAAGAAGTTCCGAATGAACTCCGAATGAAGAAGTTCCGAATGAAGGACTTCCGAATGAAGAGTTCCGAACGAACTTCCGAATGAAGAAGTTCCGAATGAAGGACTTCCGAATGAAGAGTTCCGAATGAAGAACTTCCGAATGAAGAGTTCCGAATGAAGGACTTCCGAATGAAGAGTTCCGAATGAAGGACTTCCGGATGAAGAGTTCTGAATGAAGAGTTCCGAATGAAAGTTGTTGGATTGATAGTTGTTTGCCTGTTATAAGTACTTGTTGAAATGTGTTATGCTTAGAAGTAATAATGATACATATCTATATATTTTGGTGCATCAACATTTCATGTCTTATCTTAAGCAGATACGATGACTAATCCAACAATACAAGCAATCCAAGACTCTAGAGCAGCCGCAATTGCCGAAGCACGAACCCTCAAGTTCATACCAAACAATTACCGGCTGAAGCAAGTCTCAAAATCCACTCACCATGGATTTAAAGTCGCCATAGCAATCCTTGATCACTCTCATTTCAAGAATGCTTTAAGGAGTACTGCCTCGGTGCCTTATGATTACATGTATGAGTTCTGGGCTACCAAGGAAAGCACTTCAAACAAGATCACCTTCACTCTCGACAACAAACAGCAGACACTTACTGTTTCAGACTTCCGTAAGATATTTGGCATTTGGGATACACCCAAAGGTATGTCATTTTCCAGGGATCCTACTAAAGACGAACTTATGGAGATGTTCGATGCTCTTGGATGTCCTGACATACGAGTTGTGTCTGAGTTTACCACCGCTAAAGTAGGTCAACCTTGAAGAGCAATCTTGGGTATTCTCAGTTGATGTCTTACACCGAAAACAAGTGGGCATGATGCTTTGCGTGGTCCAATTATGAACATCTTCCATGGAATGTACAAAGGCACAAATGCAGATTATGCATTATTGTTGTGGGAAGAATTCACCTTTCAACTCTTCCAAAACAAGAAGCTGAAGACTAATTTCTTTCCTTACCCTCGGTTTATCAAGCTTATCATTAATTATTTATGAAGAATGATGTTACTATTGATAGGCGTGCAGCAAGTCGTCATCACACTGAAGAGGCTGATCACACTGTGGATCTAAGGCATGAAGGACCATCTTGTGCTGTGATTCCTGGTCCTATTCTCGATTATCTTCTGACGGATAGAATTAAAGCTTCAGCTGATTACAAACTACTCCTACTAGAAATCAAGAAGCTAAAAGCAAGCCTTCAGACAGTAGAAGACTCATCTACTACGGTCAAGAGTAAAGGTAAACGCAAGCAACCAGCTGCTTTACCTGAACCCGAAACCAAGAAGAAGAAGACTGAAGCCAAGAAGAAAAGGGTACGGCTGATGAGTTAGTTCTCCGCGATGAAGAAGATGTTGATGATCCTACTCTTGACAAGGCTGAGAGAAAATTAATGAAGATAGCTATTGAAAGGAGTAGGAGAGATACGGGCGGTAGTGGTTCGGGTGCACAGACGAATATTGAAGAAGAGTACCAGGAGCCAGATGATGTTTATGAGTTTGGATCACCTGAAAGGTATTCTACTTCGAAGGAGACATCCATCCCTGTTTCAGCAAGTGTTGAAAAGGAGTCCGGTGCTCCTACAATCATGGTACCTACTCAACCTTTAGTAACTCAACCTCCACCAATACAGCCCTTACCAACCCGACCGGTACCAACACCAATCCTTCCACCTCCAATAGCTCCCATCCTCAGTACTGTGGTCACAACCGAGCCTCTTCAACCAACCCAAAGTAGCTCTGCATCATCTTCAATGGCTGCATTTGTAATGGCAGAGATGTTGGATAAACACACGGCTAATCAAAGAAGAGAGATGAATGAACTTCGAGAAGAGCTACTTAGAAGAGTGCAAAGTGAAGAAGCCTCAAAGAAAGCACAAGAAGATATGCTTGCTAAGTTCGCTGCAGAGATGGAGACGACACGTAAAGCTCATGCAGAAGAACTAGCTCAGGTTAAGCAGGCTGAAGCTGATAAGTATGCTGCACGAATCACGAGACTTCAAGCTATGAGGGATAAATAAAAGGAGCAGAAAGAAACACTTGAAGCCTCTGTTGAAGAGAGAGTGAAAGAATCCGTTGAGTCCATTATGCCAAAACTGCGTGATGAGTTGAAGACACTCGCGGCTGATAATTTGATGATCAAGTCATCCAATCCTTCTGAATCCGCCTACAAAATTGCCTATGATTTGACGAATTTTGAATTAAAGAAGATCCTCAAAGCTCGCATAAGGGAACTTGGATCTTTTGATAAATATAAGATTCAACGGACTCTCTACAAGTCACTCAATGACGCTATTATGGAGGATGATCGGTTATTTAAAGTGTTTGGAAGTGTGGTACCTTACCACATTCTGCCTGAGGAAGAAAGGGAAGAAACTGAACAAGAAGAGGGTGACGGTGAAGAAGAAGAAGAAGAAGAAGAAGAGGATGATGATGGTGACGATGATGGTGATGGTGATGAGGATGATGATGATGATGGTGATAATGGTGGTGATGGAAATGAGGAGAGTGCTAAGGGAAGCAACGAGGATAGCGATGAGGATGATGATGGTAAACAGCCTAAAACAGGGGATAAGGTTGCCAGCACAAAGAAACCTTCTAAGTCTGGAACCAAGTCTAAGAAAGATGCTGCAGAAAAGGAAAAATCCACTTCAACGGAATCAAGACGATCCAAGTGGCGCCATGATGTGAATGCTACTACGGCGTCATCGATTCCCGGTACATCTATTGCTGTGTCTATACCTGTTACCACTAACCCTGTTAGTTCTGTTGTTGCTCCTGTGATTGCAGAGTCAGTAACTGAACCTGAAGCTGCACAACACTCGCCGGTTCATGATACCGCCGAGATGCCTGAATCAGAACCAACAGATGTTCATGTCTCTACTCCTCTACAACAAGAACCACAATCTACTGTTCCTGAGTCAAGCACACGGGACTGGGCAGACACATTGGAGATTGACGAGACTGCACCGCCACAAGCTTGGATCACGGCAGCGGCTCAATATGATCCAATCACAGACGCTGACAGAGATGTTCTATATCTCCGAATCCGTAGTCCGATTGACTTGTGTGCATTTCTGACTCATGAGTATAAGACTTCGGTCACTCCGTCGTTGGTGAAGAGAGCGCTAAAGGATAAGAGAATTCGCGCCAAAACCAGGTTAACCCGAATGGAGTATGAGTATTATGCTGACGAGGTCCTGAAAGCTCTTAACACCGTTCAAAGGCCAGGCCTCCATGAATCAGAAAGAGCTCCACCTCCACTTGATCCATCTCAAGATAATCAAATTGCTCTCGACTTCTTCGTCACCTATGATCTTGAGTATCTCCTCAAGGGTTCATCAAAGTACGCAACCTCCCTGACCTTACTAAAAGCTGCTAACTGGGGGACAATACCCTGGATCGAGGAAAAGGTAAACCGACTCTGGGTCCCAAGGGTAACTCGTAATTATGATATGTATGTTGTTATAGGTGCATCTCATTGGGACGAACGAGTCCGAAGGGCGTACAGGGGTTGCTGCTTAGCCAATTCAGGAAGCAACGTTAGATCCGATATCCGCATCTCCAGTATTTTAGGGCTGAAAACTGAAGCCAAGAATGGCTATTATCATGTGACGGAGATTCGTCTAAAAAGGGAGGATGACAGAGAATACAAAATCCAGCAGGGAGATTTTTCTATCATTCGCCTTGAGGATATCGAAGACATGTTGCTTATGATGACCCGTGATCAACTCACCCATATTGCTCGTGAAGACATCATTGCCTTGAATACAGCACTTCGTATGTTCACACGAAGCGTTGTTATCAAGAAACGAGTTGAAGATCTTCAATTGGGAGTTGAAAGCTACCAAAGGAAGCTTAACCTAACCCGTCCAGTGAATCAAGTTCTACCTCAACATGTCACAAGATGTCCCTATACCGGCATTTCTGTTCCGAATTACGGGATTTTCTACTTGAACAGTCGAGGGATAATGAAGTTTATGAGGGTGGGTGAGCTTTATAAGTACAGTGATGGGACTCTCATATACGTCAGAGGAAAGTTGGATCATCTTAATTCGGGTGGGTCTTTACCAGAGATGACTGAGGATTGGCATCAAGGTTATCGGCAAATGGCGAAGTATGTGAGCAAGAAGATAGATCAAAAGCTCCGTGAACGTAGATTGATGAGGAGCTTAGAAAGATTCGTTGGTGGTAGACCATATGGAGTGCACCACAAGTTACTGCAACGATCCATCTAATGGGTCGTACATTTCAGGTCCACTTTATATTGGTTTTTAATTGTGAATATGTAAATTTGTGAATATTGTGCTTTTACGGCTTGATGTAGTGTTAAGGTATGATAATCTTTCAAGAATTTCTCACGAGATTTTAAATCTTTCAAAATATATCATACTAAAGCACTACAACTATCCCTTATTAATTTAAGGGGGAGCATTAACATGTTCTCTGGCCAAACATCGATTTCATTTTTTACCCAAAGACCGGTTAATCCATTCAATATCCCAAATATTAAGAGTTAACATTTTGGATAAGGGGAGAAAATGGGATTAAGGAGACTTAAATGATACTTGGCTAAAAGATGAAAAAGACTTAACGATTATCCAACTTAATATGTGTAAAGCGCGTGTTAAGGGGGAGCGTTTTTTATGAACAAAACACCTAAGGTACAAAACTTTTGATTTCAATATCACAAGTACCTTAGGTGATTTTCAAGGATTTTTCATGGTGGCTATACTTTCCCAAAACACGCTTAATTCACGACGAATGTGGTGACAAAAGGGTGGTAGGAACAGGTTTTAGTCCAATGATTCATCAGAGCCGATGGAATCTTCCCAAGGACAATTCCCTAGATAGAATTAGAAGTCCTAGGAAAGTTGGAGAAAGATTGTGAACGTAGCTGAATGCCGACCAAGTACTTAAGCTAGCACTGGAACAATCACAACAAGGTGCTAGTTATGACGTATTGGTAAGCATTGAAGGGGTTGAAGAATGAAAAAGAATTGTAAAGATAAAGGGTGTAAAGAAAGAAGCCCTCCTTACAACTTTAGGCAGAAACCGGGTCAATACATATGCTATTGAGATCATTTTTGTTAATGATTCTCGATATTGAAGAAAGACATCATGGACCCAGTGATGCAATGCACAACCCTTCCCAGCTAACTCAAATATCTCTCAAAAGGTATTTGTTTTAATCACACGGAGATCAACACGTTATCTATTGGTTTATTCACTCCGAATAGACTGATATTGAAAAGGTGGCACTCCTCTCCAGCCATCGCTCACTAAATCAAAACGCACTATCGAGTCTAGAGCCAAGAGATCATCAAAAGTCTCATTAGGACACTTTCCATTTATTCCTTGCTTTCTCACACACTGTGAAAAGTAAGAGATTTTCATGAGTCCTACGCAGTATTCCTGTAATATTGCCAGAACATCCGAGTAATACGCAAGTATTACAATGAAGATGGAAATCCTGCTTGAGCCAACATCAAACAAGCTCATGGTAGGTTACACGTGCGGTTCTTTTTGAACCAATCTTGTGAAAAACTGGAAAGAAACAGTGGTTTAATTCTTAATTGAACTTAAACTCGTTCCAGGCCTCTACGCATTATCATACGATCTTGCCAGAACACTCAGAGTGACTCTTTATTGATCACAGTGACGAGTGGAAATCCTTCTAGTGTTAACATCAAACAGCACTTGGTAGGTGACGTGCAAGATTCTTTATGAATTGAGCTCGTGATAACTGGAAAGCAACGATGGTGAAAATCTTAATTGAAATTCACTTGTTCCAGGTTTCATAAATTGACGGCTTCAATCATAAGGATTTTTAATCCAAATGATTCACTCTTTATGTTCGCAGTCAGCTTTGGACGGTCGAATAAAGAGAACGGGTTTACCCGCGAAATCCTGTCAGGAAGTTACTTAATTGAAACTATCCGTCACGGGTACGATATCTAATATCGTCCAACGGTCTTCACCGACCGGAGGTAAAATGCTACCGAATTAGAATAAAATGTCAAAGCCATTTTATTCGTGTCGTTGCTGTGTACCTGTTAAAGACGGTGGCGTTGCTGTGTACCTGTTGAAGACGGTGGCGTTGCTGTGGACCAGTAGAAGACGGTGGCGTTGCGGTGTACCTGTTGAAGTCGTTCCCACATGCTTATGTTTTTCTGCATCAAAGTTCAGCAAAATTCAAGAAAGTGCAAAATGAAGTCTTCCGCTGTACCAAACTCTGAAGCTTTCGAGAATTCAACAAAAAGACATAAGTGTGTGGAACATGGAGTCACGAGGAGGCAAGTTTCACAAGAAGGCAAAGATCGCACGTGATTGGTCAAAAGAACAATGCTCTCAAGCCAAAGCCTAAAAGATCAAATCAAAATATTCACAACAAAAAGAAAGAAGAAAAGACTACGAGCTGAAGAACAAAGACTTAGTATAGTATGCTAGGTTTATAACTTTGTAAACGTGGAGTGACCTCCCTTAGGGGGAGATTGTTAGAAATACGTTTTTACGTATATTAGAAGTATCGGTCACTCCACAATATTATTAATGTTGTAATAGCTCGTAGTTAGTGTTACTTATTAAGTTAAGTAAGAAACCGACCCATGGGCTTGTCATGGGTCGGCCCAAGCCCAAATAAGGGCCTTGGATATAAATACCCCTTTCCACCATGGAAAGGGGTTGGTTGTTGTTCATTCCAAACTTTCATTTGAATAAAATACACATAGTTTCTCTCTCACTTTCTCTCACTAGTTTCTCTCTCTAGGAATCTTCAACCCACTTCATAGATTCATAGGTTATCAAGATTATACAAATGTGGCCCAAAAAACAATTTCGTGGCCATCACTACTTAGTAGTACCCGGTCCAAGTAAGATTAGGGGTATTAAATACCCACCAAACCCTAAACAAACGCACAGTTTAACCCTAATCAGTCACATTGTTATTTCCTCCCCCCAAATACTCATCTCATCCCCAACCTCGTTTCTCTTCGCCCCTCCACCAGATCAATCATCCATCAACAAATACATCTCCATCCCATCTAATCTCAATCTCCTAAACTCCAATCTCAACAATCTCATCCTACATCATCATCATAATATTCAAAACAGCATCTCCAATTAAATCATAGCAATCCATATGATTAATCCATGAAGAACGAAAGGCGTGTCTTCAAGATCAATTTGATGGTCTCGGGTAAGATTGCATGTTGATTAAATTGATTGTGTATGAGTAAACAAAATAAAGAGATGATTGAAACACTCTTGTTAACAATCTTCTTTTATGTTCGAATATTAACATGGGTTTTATCCCAACACAAATCTATGATGATATTTGTTTTCGTTTAAATAGATCTCTATAAGATCTATGCACGTCTTATGAAAGATGGTACCGAAAAATAAATCTGAGATACTGATTTGTTTCTGTTTTAGTTGTGAGTCAGATTGGAGATCAAATAAATTAGTCGTAGATGGGATTAGGTGTCGACGGGTTTAGTGGTAGATTTAATTGGTGTTGTGGAGAAAAAAAGGATGGTGAGATGATGGTACTGGTCAAGTCGTTCTCGGTATGTTTTTTAAACAAGACATGCGGTTTTTGTAATACTTGTCACCAAGTCTGTTTTTTATAACCCATCGCAATGATTTTGTTTAAACCCATCGCAATGACTTAACCAAGCCATCGCAATGTAAACAACAAAAAAAACCATCGAAGTCTGTTTAAATAATATACCATCGCAGTCTAAAACTTTGAGTCCATCGCAGTCTTGACTTTTTTAACATCATCTTGATGGTTCCATCGCAACTTGATGGACACCATCGCAGTCCCATCGCAGTAAAAAAGATGCCATCAAAGCCTAACTTTTTGAAACCCATCGTAGCATGAGTTATTTTTCATCCCATCGCAGTCTTAAACTAGATATGGCCATCGTATCATGATGTCCCATCGCGATGGTACCCATCGAAATGGTACCATCGCAGTGAGCCATCGCATTACACCTATCGCACTCAATGCGATTGTACTGTAAAGCAGAAACCTTATCCATATCTGTACTTTTTCCGTTTTTCTAGGAACAAAGTTTTCTGGGCACATTTCATCTTCATCTTCAAAAAAAATGTTACATAACCCAGAAATGATATAAACCAGATAAAAAATAAGATCAGAAACAGTGGACATAAAACCAGATTTAAAAACGTGAAGGGACTTAAAATGATGACCACTTTTGACTAGTGGGTTCTGAAAACCAGATGTGGACTGTGACCATGATAAGAATGGATATAAGAATGGATATAAGAACATGTGAACGTGACAAAAAGCTTGTGAATATTGAAAGAAAACACAAACCGTGACAAAAAAATTTAGATCGGGACTGATGAGACTGCTTTTATACATAGTCTCATCTTCCAGTTAGGGCTTAAAATGCATTAAATATCATCAAAATACCCAAATATATGCTTGTGTTTGTTGCTTGTGTATTTTAGGTACGGATATTGAGATAATGACAAAAGATCACAAGAATCATGCAAAAACGAACACGGGAAACGAAGCTGCACAATGAACCAAGCCCTAGTGAAGACTTTCCCAAGATCAACCCTTGAAGATTTGAAGAATTATGAAGAAGGGTCCTCCAATTATGAAGAATTGACACTTTATACCCTTGTATCCTCATAATTACAAGTTTGGTCCCTAAAGTTTGTCAAAATTACCAAAAGGGCCCTTAACTTTGAAGAATTGGCAAGTTTAGCCCCTCAACAAAGCTAAATTGTCAACCAATATCATCCATAAAGTCAAATATATCATGAAGTCCTTCAAAGTACAAGAAATGACAAGTTTGGTCCTTTGAAAAAATCCAAAATTACAAAAAGGACCCTCAACTTTCAACAATTGGCAAAAATGGTCCCTCATTTATCAAGACTTGGCAATTTCAGTCCTCCAAGATGACAATCATACAAGTCAAGACCATTACCTTTGAAGAAAATACCAAACCAGCCCTTGAAGAATTCAATTATGGCAAGAAATACCCCTGAATTCACTTTACAAAAGTTATTGGGCCAAAAATGTAACAAGTCAAAAGTTGATAAGGCTTAAATGGGCGCTGACAGAGTTTTAATTGCAAGTGACAAGAAGAAAGGAAATAAGGGACCAAAAGGGGCCAGACAATAAACTTACCTAGACCAACCAGCTCTTGCCACGTGCCCCACTATCTCCTCTCCACCAATCACATTGCTCCCTGCTTCCACCTCACCATCCACTCACATTTATTTATTAAACTAATCCTAACAGATTAGTTTAAACTTGGCGCTAAACACCCAATTTAAAAACCAAACGGATTAAAAACATGTTCTTGGTGTTCTTGGCACGAATTGGGGATTTGCTAATTACCAACAATTAAACTCCCATAATGTGCAGATTTGTGATTAAGGGTCCTATAATCACAACCCAACCTTAAAACTTGACACCTCACCACCCCTTTTGTCTCCTTGTGTCTGCCCTGCTCCACACCCATGCATACTGCCAAAAAGGTGGCAGCAATCCAACGTTTGAGATACATGCTTACTTTCTAAGCTGCATATACACCCTTGGATGCTCTCACACATGCCAGCTACCACTACACAACAAGAAAAGTCACATGATTCTCCAAAGAAGACAAAGACCTCAAGGGCATTTTTGGGACTTTAGCATTAGGGTTTACACGTTTTGCAGCTTGCTAGGACCTTGTACACCTTCTATATAAAGGGTCTAGTTCATTTCATTTGTTCCTGCTTTTGGTTTTTCCTTTGTTCAAACACTTGTAAATCCTTTTTCAGTTTAATGAATTTGAGTTAAGTGCTTTGAAGAAAGACCAAGTGCCATCTTTATTCTGTTGTTTATGTTCTTAGTTTACTGCTTTTGAAGTTTAAAACCTGTTTTCAAAAGAGGAGTGTGCACAAGTTTGCATATTTTCCTCATTTTCTTGATATTTTGCTAAGTCTTGTTCCAATCTTGGAATTCTTGGGCTATAGGGCTGATCATAGCATCCTAACTGAGTTGGTTAAGGTGTGGTGAGGCTTATAACTTGGGGATAATCAAGTGTGGGGTAACAAGTTTGCATTAATCAAGATTTTTCCAAGTTTCTGATTTTTCATGTTATTGTGCTTAACCCTTGTTGAATCTTAGCAGGCTTTTGTGGAAGCTTGTGCTTGTTCTTGCTTGAATCTGTTATTTAGACTTGTTAGAGTGTTAATTGATGCTTGGTTGGCCTGAAATCTTGTTTTGCTTTTGAAAATCTTGATTTGAAAAAGTTAAAGGGGTGTTTGGGTCTACTGATTTATGCTTGTAATCTGATTTTGTGTTAAAGGAAAGTGTTGTTTATGCTTTGTATCTGATATACCTTTGTTTGAGAGTGTTTTGCTGCAAGTTATTGGGTTTGAACACTTGAATTGATCAATCTGCTATTAAGACCTTGTTTCTGCTTGTTTTGACCTAGGATTTTGGGAACACTT
This sequence comes from Glebionis coronaria, assembly GCA_025667525.1. NCBI lineage: Eukaryota > Viridiplantae > Streptophyta > Magnoliopsida > Asterales > Asteraceae > Glebionis > Glebionis coronaria. The sequence continues at coordinate 139,510,037 of CM046880.1, forward strand.
AGTGTGTATGCATGCTTAGGGATAAAAGTGGTTTAAACAAAGTTAACATAACCTGTTTGAAAGATTTGAGGTGTTGAAATTGGCTTGTGTGTCAAATACATCAGCAAAAGTTAGAAATCTGCATGTGTAGTGTTCATCAGTAACTTTAATAGCTTGGATCTTGCTTAATTCTTTGAACCAGTGCATGAAACCTGTTTAGACTTGCTTATTGGAGTTTATTATAGCTTGTGTGTGCATTTGGTTGAATTTGGTTGGCTGATTTGTGCTAAAACTGCTCTTGAATGCTAAACTGCTCATTGTTCATGTCTGTGCTATATCTGGTGATAGATTGATTAAACTGTATCAATTGGCTGTTTGTGATTGTGTTATTTTGCTTGTTATTGACTCCTTTTGATCCAAAGATCAATTGGGTGCCTTTGTGAAAACTGAATCCAAGAAAAAGTCACTAAAGACAAACAAGTCAAAATAGTCAAGCAGTGGGAAAAGTTCCCACTGCTCAACATCCAAAACTAGCCCCTGCTAGTGCAATTTTATCATCAGCTCATTAATAAGCTATTCTAGCTTATTCTGTCTTGCAACAACTTATTTTTTGTAATAGATCTTCATTATTTGACCCATTTAAGTGAACTGGAGCTTATCAGACTTTGACTTTGACTTTTCACTAGAAAACCAACTTGTTTGACTTTTAAGTTAAGTGCTTATTTGATTTTCCAGCTTATTGAGTGTGCTTATTTGAAAGTTCTTTGGTTTTTAAGCTTAGTTTTGTCAAAAGAAACATTTTGCAACTTGAATCAGCTTCTGAGGTGGTCTAGATCATAAAAACGACTATTTTGTCGTTTTGTGAATAAGTTGTTGACTTGTTTCTGGCTTATTGAGTGGTCTTATTTGAAATTTCTTTTTACAGAAGTCTTTGTTAGGTCAAAAGAAGGTTGTGTGTTAAATTTTAGCTTATGGCATCAGCTTATAGCTTAATGGGCCAAAAAGCCCATTAAGAATAAGCTGTTTATTATAAGTTAGCTTATTTCACATTTTCAGCTTTTGGGCCTTTGGAAAAAGTTGTTTAAAATCAAATTTTGAGTCAGACTGTGCTTTTTGAGCTTATTTTGAGCACTTTTTCTTATTGGGCCTTAATTAAGCCCAATAAGGGACTGTTTTGGGTTTGGCCCATTTTCTAGGCCCAATAGGGGTATTTAGGTAATTTCACTTTCATTTCTGAGTTATTTAGGTTAAATTAAGCTAGTTTGCAAGTTCTTAGAATTTTTTATAATTTTTGGATTTTTAATATTATTTTAATATTATTTTATTATTAAAAATTAAAAGTCTGATTTTCTAGGTTTTTATATTTTTCCTAGGTTCTAAATACTTAATTAGGATTTTTGCCACTTTCCAAATATTTTTTAGGTCTTTTAATTATTTGTTATAATTAATTTAAGATTTAATTGATTTTAGGAGTTTTTAATTATTTAAAAATAGTTTTAATTGGTTTTAAAATTTTGAAAAATAGTTTTTAGCTTAATTATAGTATTTTTGAGGTTTACAAACTTGAAAATCTTGTTTAGGGCTTTTTAATAATTAATTTTGATTTTTAGGGCTTTAATTAGCATTAAAAAGTCATTATCTAATTAATTAAAAGGTTTTTGCAAGTTTTGATTTTTTGTAAACTCTTAGATTATTATTAAGGATTTTTGGTGATTTTTAGGAATTTTTAGGAATTAATTTTAATTTTGGTGGTTTTTACGACTTTACGTGTACGCCTTTTTAGACTTAGTTTAATCCGTCTTCATAACCGTCATTCTTTTCTAATCCCTTTTCTATTTTTCTTTTCTCAAATATAATCACAAATTAATCCAAGTCATTACACACATAACACACTAGCCTCCTCGAGAACGAACTTAATTGGGTCATTCACACACGGTTTTCCTAAATCGTCGTGCTCACTTGCCCTACTTTGTTGCCTCTTTTTCCTAAAAGGGTGTACAAAACCTCAACATCATTTTGGCGCCGCTGCCGGGGAGGCGTGTTGTGTTTTGATTTGGCATTGTTGTTTTTATACTAACCATAATTAGTATTTGTATTAGTAGCACTCTACTAATACGTATTATCGTTTTTCGGTTTTTGTGTGAATATTATTACTATATTGTATACGTAGAACAATAAATACACAAGTACTCCAAATACGTGAGCAATCACAACCTTGACTTGGGAGGTCATTACCCAATCATTGTATTCGAATCTCAAACCAAAGAAAAAGGCAAAAATAGATAATTACTTTCGTGAAGCTTAATCTTGAAAATACAAACTATAAGGTGGGTATAAGGCGGATATTATAAAATATATCCTAAGGAAAAAGGCTCTTAAGTGCTTCGCGCCGCCTCGTTTCCCTGCTTGCTTGTGAGTATTTGATTCTGAGAGTGAATCGAGGGTTTTGCCGCCCAAAGTATTACTAAGTATCATATATATTTTCTTGGTTTCAATTTGATTAAACCCTCTTGAACGATTTGGTGTTCCACCATCGTTCTAAAGTCATCGAAGGCGTTCACTTCACGTGATCGTTTTCATTCCTTGAGGCCTTTTTAATCAAGAGATTTGATTAAGTGAGGAGATTTGTGGACTTTTTGTCTACTTAATACATTTCACCAAGTTCCAAAAAGGGTAATACAATCAAAAACCACAAAAAATTGAAAATATACAAAACACCAAAAAGAATCTTCTTTGCTCGTCCCCTCGTTGTACGTGACGTTTATGCTAACTCGAAATCAAGCAAGACGTGCTCGTAAACGAAAAAACAAATCCATCACTCCAAACAATTCTAGTGAGGAGTCTCCTATTGACGAACCCATTGTAAGAGAAGCACCAACCATGGCGAATCGAACTATGATGGAGTTACTTCAAGCACCCACCGAGGGTTATGGAGAGGCTATTGTAATTCCCGCTATCCTTGCGGAGAATTTTGAGGTTAAGACGGGTTTGTTGTCCATGATTCAAAACAACAAATTCCGTGGTGATGAGAAGGACAATCCACACAACCATATCCGCCAATTTAATCGTCTTACCGCTACTTGCAAGTTTAAAGATGTTTCTAACGACTCGATTAAGATGATGCTTTTTCCGTATTCCTTAGCGGGGCCCGCAAAAATTTGGTTAGAGAAAGAGCCACCCAATTCTATATTGACGTGGAAGGATCTCGTGTCTAAGTTTGTGAACCAATTTTTTCCGCCCTCTAAGACTACGCACTTGAAAAACGAGATTTCAAAGTTTTCACAAGAATTTAATGAAAGTTTTTCAACGGCTTGGAATAGGTTTAAGGAAATGTTACATGAATGTCCTCATCACGGTTTTTCCGATTTGCATCAAATTGACACATTTTACAATGGACTTAATGATCATGAAAGGGATTATTTGAATGCCGCCGCGGGTGGTAATTTTTTGTGTAAAACGGTTGAGGAAGCTTTGGTGATTATTGAAAATAGATCTAAGGTGTATAGTCCTCGTAGCACGTCTAGTGTTCGTAAGGCTTCGTCTTCGGCTTCACCTTCTTTGTCTAATACCATCGATGCTTGCCAAATTGAGGCGAACTTGGAAAACAAGATTTTTGATAAGTTGAAAGGACTTTTGATTGAGTTTAAAGTTGGTGAACCAAGTGCTCCCGCTACGGTTAAAGCGGTTGAGGTTTCTTGCATGTATTGTGGTGGAGGTCATGATTTCTCCGAGTGCATTACCAACGGTGGTAACACTTCGAGTGCCTTTGCGGCCACGGGAAATTACAACCAAAACGGTCAAGTTTCCCGCTCTAATCAAATGACTCCACCGGGTTTTGGATCAAATCAAAATGCTAACAACTATCGCAACAATCAAGTTGGTTTTAAGAACAATTATAACAAGGGAAATTATGGGAATCAAGGGGCTAATAATCAAGTTTCAAACAAAAATGATTTTCAAAATAACAACAAGAGTTTGCAAACATTGAAAGATCTTCCAAGTGAGTTTGTTGAATATGCTAGTGGTAATGATGCTAGGTTTGACAACATTCAAAGAGAAATAATTAGCCTAAGATCCGAGTTCAAAAACGACTTGAAGAAAGAGTTGAAAATGAGTTAGCTAATGAACTTAAAATCCACACCAACAAGATGGAAGGAAATGTCACTAGGTTGCAACAAAACCAACAAAAAATGGAACAAGGGCAACATGAGATTAAACAAGAGATGCTTAAGGCCGAGAAAAGGCAAACCGAAGCCGTATTGAGGCAATCTAATTTTGAAGATAAAATCTCGTCTATGTTTGAGGCAATAATGTGTAAACCGTCGTCAAGTGGTCTTCCTAGTAACACCATATCCAACCCTAAGGGTGAGATGAAAGTGATTACCACACGTAGTGGTAAGACACTTAAGGAGCCGATTCCTCAACCAATTGCTCCTACGGAGGAAGCAATCGAGGAAGAACCCGAGGTGGTGGTCCAAAAGGAGCATGTTCCAATCCCACGAAGTACCGCTCATACCACACCTACGGTTGACCCATTACCATCATTGGAACCCGAGATTCCAAAGGCTATGCCTACTATGCCTCAACCCACACCACCTTTGCCCTATCCATCGAGACTTAGGAAGGAGAAACGTCAAGAGCGCGACAACTATCAATTTGAGCTTTTTATGAAAATGTTTCGTGAGTTGCACTTTAATGTGAGTTTCGCCGATGCCTTGGTCATGATGCCTCGATTTGCCGCTAACTTTAAGAGTATGTTGAACAACAAGGAGAAATTACACCAAAAGTCTAGTTGTTCGTCGGTTTATCTTAATCGCATACCTCAAAAAGTCGGTGATCCCAGTAAATTTTTGATCACTTGTGCAATCCAAGACATGGAAGAATGCTTCGCCTTGGCCGATCTTGGTGCTAGCATTAACTTGATGCCACTTGCAATCTACAAGTCGCTCAATCTTCCTAATCTTACTCCTTCACGAATGTCTATTGAGTTGGCCGACCATTCCACGATTCTTGCATGTGGTTTGGCGGAAGACGTTTTTGTGAAAGTGGGGAAGTTCTACTATCCCGTAGACTTCATTGTTGTTGACATCCCCACGGATCCTCAAGTTCCTCTCATTTTAGGTCGTTCGTTTTTAGATACGTCTATGGCTTTGATCGATGTGCATGCTAGAAAGATCACCTTACGTTTCAACGACGAGGAACTTGTTATAAACGCAACTCCAAACTCTCAAATTTCTCATGTTTATTCCGTTGCAACCATAAACCTCGTTGATATGATTGACGTGGTTTGCGAGGAATTTTCACAAGAAGTTCTAGGTTTTGGTGATGAAGAAACTAGTGGCAATCCCACTATGTTGGATCCAATTCTTGATAATTCGACACCAACCTTCACTCCTTTCGAAGGTGGTGGTTTTACGTTGGAAGAATGCAATGTTCCACGTACTTGTGACGAAGACCTCGACAACGATGAGGACTTCTCGATTATCAAGGATTTTCTTAACGATTTCCCATTTCCTCCAACCGAGGAGGTTATGAGTATCGAGCCCAAATCTTCACTTGAGGAACCACCTATTCTCGAGTTGAAAGATTTACCTCCTCACCTCGAGTATGTCTATTTGGAGGAGGACGACAAGTTGCCGGTTATTATTGCGAAGGAACTTTCGAATGATGAAAAAACCGCACTTGTCGATGTTCTTAAGGCTCACAAAGGGGCGATTGCGTGGAAGTTATCCGACATTAAGGGGATCGATCCCAAGTTTTGTACCCACAAAATCTTAATGGAGGAGGATTTCAAGCCAACAATCCAAAGTCAAAGGAGGGTAAACCCCAAAATTCACGACGTCATCAAAAAGGAGGTCCTTAAACTCCTTGACGCGGGAGTGATTTACCCTATTTCCGATAGCCCTTGGGTGAGTCCTATTCATTGTGTCCCTAAAAAGGGAGGGATGACCGTTGTGCCAAACGATGCCAACGAGTTGATTCCCACAAGACTCGTAACCGGATGGAGAGTGTGCATTGACTATCGTAAGTTGAATGAAGCCACTCGAAAAGACCATTTTCCCTTGCCCTTCATGGACCAAATGTTGGAGCGTCTTGCGGGAAACGATTTCTATTGCTTTTTAGATGGTTTTTCCGGTTACTTCCAAATTCCCATCGATCCTCGTGATCAAGAAAAAACTACGTTTACATGTCCATATGGAACGTTTGCCTATCGTAGAATGCCATTCGGACTTTGCAATGCACCGGGAACTTTTCAACGATGCATGATGGCTATTTTTCATGATATGATCGAGAAGACGATGGAAGTCTTCATGGATGACTTTTCCGTGTTTGGTGATTCCTTTACTTCGTGTTTGTCGAACCTTGAGAGAATGTTAAAACGTTGTGAGGAAACCAACCTTGTGCTCAATTGGGAAAAGTGTCATTTTATGGTTAAGAGTGGAATCGTCTTAGGGCACAAGGTCTCGAAAGCGGGGATTGAGGTAGATCAAGCTAAGGTAGACGTCATCGCCAAATTACCTCATCCCAAAACCGTCAAGGGAGTTAGGAGTTTCCTAGGCCACGCGGGCTTTTATCGACGATTCATCAAGGATTTCTCAAAGATTTCTCGACCCATTACACATCTTCTTGAAAAAGAGGCACGTTTTGTCTTTGACGAAGATTGTGTACGAGCCTTTGAGATCCTTAAGAGGAAACTTACCGAAGCTCCCATTCTTGTTGCTCCAAATTGGAACCTCCCCTTTGAACTTATGTGTGATGCAAGTGATTACGCTATTGGGGCCGTTTTGGGGCAACGTCATGAAAAGCACTTCTTGCCTATCCACTATGCTAGCAAGACGATGACCGAGGCTCAACTTAAATACACTACAACGGAAAAGGAGTTCCTTGCCGTGGTGTATGCATTTGAGAAATTCTGACCTTATCTCGTCTTGACGAAATGCATAGTGTATACGGACCATTCGGCTATCAAGTATCTCATGGCTAAACAAGATGCAAAGCCGAGATTACTTCGTTGGATTCTCCTCCTTCAAGAATTTGATCACACCATTGTTGACAAAAAAGGAGCCGAGAATCTAGCGGCCGATCATCTCTCTCGTTTGGAAGATCCTCACCAAAGTGTTTACGAGCCCAAGGAAATCACCGAAACATTTCCGCTCGAGACACTTGGTTTAGTGAATTCTAAGCTTGATTCTTCTACCCCATGGTTTGCAGATTTTGCAAATTACCATGCGGGTAACTTCATCATTAAGGGTATGACGACTCAAGAAAAACGAAAATTCTTTCGTGACGTCAAGTTCTATTTTTGGAACGACCCTTACTTGTTTCGAACTTGTGCGGATCAAATCATCCGCCGTTGTGTATTTGGCACCGAAGCTTCTAACATCCTTAGAGCTTGCCATGAGGGACCCACGGGTGGTCACCACGGTGCTAATCTCACGGCTAAGAAGGTGTTTGATGCCGGCTTCTTTTGGCCTACTATTTACCGAGATGCACAAATCCTTGTGAAGTCTTGTGATGCATGCCAACGACAAGGAAAAGCCTCACAAAAAGATGAAATGCCACAAAATATCATTCAAGTATGTGAGATCTTTGACGTTTGGGGTATAGACTTTATGGGGCCGTTCCCATCATCTCGTGGTAATAAGTACATCCTTGTTGCGGTTGACTACCTATCTAAGTGGGTGGAGGCGAAGGCCTTGCCCACTAATGATGCTCGTGTGGTAGTTAAGTTCTTGAAAAGTTTGTTTGCTAGGTTTGGAACCCCTCGTGCGATCATAAGCGATCGTGGAACCCATTTTTGTAATGACCAATTCGAAAGAGTCTTAAGGAAATATGGGGTTACACATCGTCTTTCTACGGCTTATCACCCACAAACGAGTGGGCAAGTCGAGGTTTCAAACCGAGCATTGAAGAGGATCTTGGAGAGATCCATGGGGGAAAACCGACAATCTTGGTCGGATAAGTTAGACGATGCTTTATGGGCCTTTAGGACCGCTTATAAGACGCCCATTGGGTGCACTCCCTATAAGCTTGTGTATGGAAAGAATTGTCATTTGCCTATCGAGTTAGAACACAAGGCTTATTGGGCCCTAAAGCATTGTAATGATGATATGGAGACCGCGGGAAAACACCGGAAAATGCAATTAAATGAATTGGATGAATTAAGGGACATTGCTTATGAAAATTCATTGATTTACAAAGAGAAAACTAAAAAGTTGCATGATTCAAAAATTAAAAACCGGGTTTTTAACATTGGGGATCAAGTTTTGCTTTTTAACTCAAGATTGAAAATATTTTCCGGTAAATTGAAATCCCGTTGGTCCGGTCCATTCACCGTGACTCAAGTGTTTCCGTATGGGACCATCGAGCTAGCTCAAGATGATGGTCCTAACTTCAAGGTGAATGGACATAGGTTGAAGCACTACTTTGGTGGGGAAGTTCCATCCTTGAACTACCTCGACCAAGTCACCTTCCCCAATGATAATTAGTGTTGAGGGGATCGAGTCGAGCTCATGACTCGGTAATCAAAAACGAGGAGCCTCGTGGGGGAGTCCCATGCTTATCCTATGTACATATTATCGCTTTCTTAGTCTGATGTAGCTTACGTGTGGGGATTCGTGCCCTTCCAACCTTTGTTCCGTGGTTGTTTGTGATATGTGGTTTTTAGATCATGATCTTCACGATTGGAGCCTCTCGTGTTCGTTTATGGGAGCACTCGATCATTTGCTTTGGAGACATTTCTCAATATCCATGATGTATCCTTTGATGTTCTAACCTTAGGTTTTTAGCACACTTCATAAACGGCTATTAATTTAATGGTTACACCCTTTCCATGCTAGATTAGGCATTCGACTACGTCTCTAGTATGGGGGTGTTTGCACCCCTAAACTCGAAACATTGAGGACAATGTTTAACTTTAGTATGGGGGGTGAATAGATACTTGCCTTGCCAAACCTTCACGCTTTCCAAAGTTTATCGTTTTGTTTATCGTTTTGTTGCAAAATAAGGCTAAAAATGGCCAAATTTTAAATTTTTCTCATGTTTTATAAGTGTTTGAAGACACGAATGTAGATTTTCCGATGGCGAGAATAAGAGTAATTTTTGACTCGACCGTGCGTGTTGAGCACTTAGCTTTGATTCCTTAACTACACATTAGGCTAAGTCTCTTAAATGAGGACGAGAAATGATAGAGTTAATTATAAGTTACTATGCTAAACGTAGAGTACTCGTATTCTTTCAAAAACTCATGTGTTCTCGTTGTTTGCTTATTCTCCCTTCGCATGTAAATATTTTTTGCTTAATAAATATTGATTTAGCGGTTTAATTTTGATTGTTGGGTTTCTAGTCTTTTCTAGTAGCTTCCGTGTAATTAAATTGGGAAGACATTAAGGTATCGCCAGCGTCACGGTTTTGAAGTATTGGCAACCCGAATAATCGAAAGCTTCACCCAATAATAAGATTTCAAGTGCTCACCTAAATCAAGCAAACAATTTGAAAGCCCCACAAGGCCTAAAATCTATGCAAAATTGAAAGTGAATCAAGCCTTAATCTTCGAAGCTTTAAAGATCCAAAATTCGCTTTAGCGTGAGGATATACGTCTTTGGCTAATAAAACCACCGATGAGGCGGATAATAAAAGGCAAGGCAAGACCGAAGTCATAATAAAAGCTTCATGGCGAAGTTGAATAAAAGATGGAGGTAAACCAAAGATAATAAGGTCCTTCCGTTAGGGGGCGTATAAAAGTCTTGGTAATAAGTCTCATGTTCAAAACCGTTATAAAACCGTGTTTATCGATTCTTCTTGTCAACTTAATTTTTTAACATCGTTGTCTATTAGGAGGGGTTATTGATTTGATGGTCTTAGTTACACCGTTAGGACTCTATTTTTAGACCTAAATCTCTATTATCGCATAAGTCAAACAATGTATCCTCGTGAAACATTCAAGACATCATAAAATATAAGAGATACAACTTAGGAATAATGGGAGAATAAGTACGTGATTAGGGCATATGAGTAGTGTTAGCATTACTAACTTATAATGACAATGATCTCGTTGCACGCTTAGCATGGAATTGGAGTGAAAATCGAGGACGGTGAAATTATTTCTAACGAAGCATTCACGTGTTCTTGTTCTATGAACCTAAACGTCCCATTTTGTGATGAAAATCATACATTATGTCTATAACACAAGTAGTAGTGTAGCTAGTTTATCATTCCAATAAAGTGAATAAAATGAATTTTGGAGATGCTTTGATACTTTATTTTAGCATTGCGTGAGGGCACGGCAATGGTTTAGTATGGGGGAGTGATGAGACTGCTTTTATACATAGTCTCATCTTCCAATTAGGGCTTAAAATGCATTAAATATCATCAAAATACCCAAATATATGCTTGTGTTTGTTGCTTGTGTATTTTAGGTACGGATATTGAGATAATGACAAAAGATCACAAGAATCATGCAAAAACGAACACGGGAAACGAAGCCGCACAATGAACCAAGCCCTAGTGAAGACATTCCCAAGATCAACCCTTGAAGATTTGAAGAATTATGAAGAAGGGTCCTCCAATTATGAAGAATTGACACTTTATACCCTTGTATCCTCATAATTACAAGTTTGGTCCCTAAAGTTTGTCAAAATTACCAAAAGGGCCCTTAACTTTGAAGAATTGGCAAGTTTAGCCCCTCAACAAAGCTAAATTGTCAACCAGTATCATCCATAAAGTCAAATATATCATGAAGTCCTTCAAAGTACAAGAAATGACAAGTTTGGTCCTTTGAAAAAATCCAAAATTACAAAAAGGACCCTCAACTTTCAACAATTGGCAAAAATGGTCCCTCATTTATCAAGACTTGGCAATTTCAGTCCTCCAAGATGACAATCATACAAGTCAAGACCATTACCTTTGAAGAAAATACCAAACCAGCCCTTGAAGAATTCAATTATGGCAAGAAATACCCCTGAATTCACTTTACAAAAGTTATTGGGCCAAAAATGTAACAAGTCAAAAGTTGATAAGGCTTAAATGGGCGCTGACAGAGTTTTAATTGCAAGTGACAAGAAGAAAGGAAATAAGGGACCAAAAGGGGCCAGACAATAAACTTACCTAGACCAACCAGCTCTTGCCACGTGCCCCACTATCTCCTCTCCACCAATCACATTGCTCCCTGCTTCCACCTCACCATCCACTCACATTTATTTATTAAACTAATCCTAACAGATTAGTTTAAACTTGGCGCTAAACACCCAATTTAAAAACCAAACGGATTAAAAACATGTTCTTGGTGTTCTTGGCACAAATTGGGGATTTGCTAATTACCAACAATTAAACTCCCATAATGTGCAGATTTGTGATTAAGGGTCCTATAATCACAACCCAACCTTAAAACTTGACACCTCACCACCCCTTTTGTCTCCTTGTGTCTGCCCTGCTCCACACCCATGCATACTGCCAAAAAGGTGGCAGCAATCCAACGTTTGAGATACATGCTTACTTTCTAAGCTGCATATACACCCTTGGATGCTCTCACACATGCCAGCTACCACTACACAACAAGAAAAGTCACATGATTCTCCAAAGAAGACAAAGACCTCAAGGGCATTTTTGGGACTTTAGCATTAGGGTTTACACGTTTTGCAGCTTGCTAGGACCTTGTACACCCTCTATATAAAGGGTCTAGTTCATTTCATTTGTTCCTGCTTTTGGTTTTTCCTTTGTTCAAACACTTGTAAATCCTTTTTCAGTTTAATGAATTTGAGTTAAGTGCTTTGAAGAAAGACCAAGTGCCATCTTTATTCTGTTGTTTATGTTCTTAGTTTACTGCTTTTGAAGTTTAAAACCTGTTTTCAAAAGAGGAGTGTGCACAAGTTTGCATATTTTCCTCATTTTCTTGATATTTTGCTAAGTCTTGTTCCAATCTTGGAATTCTTGGGCTATAGGGCTGATCATAGCATCCTAACTGAGTTGGTTAAGGTGTGGTGAGGCTTATAACTTGGGGATAATCAAGTGTGGGGTAACAAGTTTGCATTAATCAAGATTTTTCCAAGTTTCTGATTTTTCATGTTATTGTGCTTAACCCTTGTTGAATCTTAGCAGGCTTTTGTGGAAGCTTGTGCTTGTTCTTGCTTGAATCTGTTATTTAGACTTGTTAGAGTGTTAATTGATGCTTGGTTGGCCTGAAATCTTGTTTTGCTTTTGAAAATCTTGATTTGAAAAAGTTAAAGGGGTGTTTGGGTCTACTGATTTATGCTTGTAATCTGATTTTGTGTTAAAGGAAAGTGTTGTTTATGCTTTGTATCTGATATACCTTTGTTTGAGAGTGTTTTGCTGCAAGTTATTGGGTTTGAACACTTGAATTGATCAATCTGCTATTAAGACCTTGTTTCTGCTTGTTTTGACCTAGGATTTTGGGAACACTTAGTGTGTATGCATGCTTAGGGATAAAAGTGGTTTAAACAAAGTTAACATAACCTGTTTGAAAGATTTGAGGTGTTGAAATTGGCTTGTGTGTCAAATACATCAGCAAAAGTTAGAAATCTGCATGTGTAGTGTTCATCAGTAACTTTAATAGCTTGGATCTTGCTTAATTCTTTGAACCAGTGCATGAAACCTGTTTAGACTTGCTTATTGGAGTTTATTATAGCTTGTGTGTGCATTTGGTTGAATTTGGTTGGCTGATTTGTGCTAAAACTGCTCTTGAATGCTAAACTGCTCATTGTTCATGTCTGTGCTATATCTGGTGATAGATTGATTAAACTGTATCAATTGGCTGTTTGTGATTGTGTTATTTTGCTTGTTATTGACTCCTTTTGATCCAAAGATCAATTGGGTGCCTTTGTGAAAACTGAATCCAAGAAAAAGTCACTAAAGACAAACAAGTCAAAATAGTCAAGCAGTGGGAAAAGTTCCCACTGCTCAACATCCAAAACTAGCCCCTGCTAGTGCAATTTTATCATCAGCTCATTAATAAGCTATTCTAGCTTATTCTGTCTTGCAACAACTTATTTTTTGTAATAGATCTTCATTATTTGACCCATTTAAGTGAACTGGAGCTTATCAGACTTTGACTTTGACTTTTCACTAGAAAACCAACTTGTTTGACTTTTAAGTTAAGTGCTTATTTGATTTTCCAGCTTATTGAGTGTGCTTATTTGAAAGTTCTTTGGTTTTTAAGCTTAGTTTTGTCAAAAGAAACATTTTGCAACTTGAATCAGCTTCTGAGGTGGTCTAGATCATAAAAACGACTATTTTGTCGTTTTGTGAATAAGTTGTTGACTTGTTTCTGGCTTATTGAGTGGTCTTATTTGAAATTTCTTTTTACAGAAGTCTTTGTTAGGTCAAAAGAAGGTTGTATGTTAAATTTTAGCTTATGGCATCAGCTTATAGCTTAATGGGCCAAAAAGCCCATTAAGAATAAGCTGTTTATTATAAGTTAGCTTATTTCACATTTTCAGCTTTTGGGCCTTTGGAAAAAGTTGTTTAAAATCAAATTTTGAGTCAGACTGTGCTTTTTGAGCTTATTTTGAGCACTTTTTCTTATTGGGCCTTAATTAAGCCCAATAAGGGACTGTTTTGGGTTTGGCCCATTTTCTAGGCCCAATAGGGGTATTTAGGTAATTTCACTTTCATTTCTGAGTTATTTAGGTTAAATTAAGCTAGTTTGCAAGTTCTTAGAATTTTTTATAATTTTTGGATTTTTAATATTATTTTAATATTATTTTATTATTAAAAATTAAAAGTCTGATTTTCTAGGTTTTTATATTTTTCCTAGGTTCTAAATACTTAATTAGGATTTTTGCCACTTTCCAAATATTTTTTAGGTCTTTTAATTATTTGTTATAATTAATTTAAGATTTAATTGATTTTAGGAGTTTTTAATTATTTAAAAATAGTTTTAATTGGTTTTAAAATTTTGAAAAATAGTTTTTAGCTTAATTAGAGTATTTTTGAGGTTTACAAACTTGAAAATCTTGTTTAGGGCTTTTTAATAATTAATTTTGATTTTTAGGGCTTTAATTAGCATTAAAAAGTCATTATCTAATTAATTAAAAGGTTTTTGCAAGTTTTGATTTTTTGTAAACTCTTAGATTATTATTAAGGATTTTTGGTGATTTTTAGGAATTTTTAGGAATTAATTTTAATTTTGGTGGTTTTTACGACTTTACGTGTACGCCTTTTTAGACTTAGTTTAATCCGTCTTCATAACCGTCATTCTTTTCTAATCCCTTTTCTATTTTTCTTTTCTCAAATATAATCACAAATTAATCCAAGTCATTACACACATAACACACTAGCCTCCTCGAGAACGAACTTAATTGGGTCATTCACACACGGTTTTCCTAAATCGTCGTGCTCACTTGCCCTACTTTGTTGCCTCTTTTTCCTAAAAGGGTGTACAAAACCTCAACATCAGGGACCAAAGAAAAAAATAATTTAGACCACCAAATCGAAACCAATAAACACGATCCAAGGATTGAACCGAGGCTCTGATGCCAATTGTGGATTTGCTATTTGCTAATCTGGTGGTCTAACATGATGGTAGATGGTAGTGGTAGCCATTTTTGAAGCTTAGAGAGAGAGTGGTTGTGTGTGTAAAGAGAAAGAAAGGAAAATGTAATAAAATGAAAAGGAAACACAATCAACACCCCTCCTTGGAAGCCTAGGAGGGGTATATATATCCACACACCATACACTTAACTATACATTAAACCTAGTCTAGTCTAAGCGTGTGTGACTATGATAACTAATGGGAATTCTTAAATGTCGTCACATAAAGTGAATTTCCAACACGACTAAAGCTCTTTCAATAGAACACGGGTCAACAATTGAGGGAGAGCAATTGTCAAGCATTCAGAATCTTCGATACCGAACGTGCCAAGTTCACAAGTTGGTGTCAAGACAACAATACCAATCGTATAAGTGGTGTCAAGAGATGATTTCAGACGTGACGAGGCGACCAACATTTGCCAACAAGAACCATTTGATCTTATCATATGATGTTCTCATCAATCAGGTCCAACCTTGTCAATTCATTCTTATATGGTGAATATGTGATCATGTTACAAATCGGTATCATATCTCACAAATTGGTCTCATGAAGATTAAAAGGACTTGTATTTTTCTTCCCAAAACCTTTGTTAAAACTTCATTAAATCAATTGATATTAAAAACATCGATTGGGTTAATATTTTTAATATGGGGGAGAAAATGTGATTTAATATGGGAAATTATCACAAATGGTTTGACTTAACGTGATGGCTCATCCCGACATATGTGAAATGTTTTCGAATATTGTGGCACATGTTAAGGGGGAGCAAAATGGACTTGCTATATCAAAATGGATTTCATGGTGACATATACTTACCCTAAACCCATTTATTTCACGACGATGAAGATTGTGGTGACATAAGGATGGTAGGATAGGTTAAGTCCAATGATTCTTCCAAAACCGGAGGAATCTTCCCAAGAACATTCCATAGCTAGAAATAGTAGTCCTTAGGAAAGATGGAGAAAGATTGTGAACGTAGCTGAATGCCGACCAAATACTTAAGTTAGCACTGGAACAATCACAACAAGGTGCTAGTTATGACGTAAAGCATTGAAGGGGTTGAAGAATTAAAAAGAATTGTAAAGATAAAGGGTGTAAAGAAAGAAGCCCTCCTTACAACCTTAGGTAGAAACCAGGTCAATACATATGCTATTGAGATCATTTTTAAATGATGCTTGATATTAAAGATAAGAAATCATGGACCCAATGATGCAATGCACAACCCATCCTAGCTAACTCAGATATCTCTCAAAAGATAGTTGTTTTAATCACACGGAGACAACGCATTATATATTGATTTAGTCACTCCGAATAAATTAGTATTGAAATGGTGGCACTCCTCTCCAGCCTCTGATCACTAAAATCCAAAATGCACGATCGAGTCTAGAGCCATTTGAGATCATCAAATATCTCATTAGGACACACTTCCATATTTCCTTGCTTCTTCACACACTGTGAAAAGTAAGAAAGATATTAAGAGTCCTACGCAAAATCTTCATGATCTTGCCTGAACATCCGAGTAATACGAAAGTATTTACAATGAAGATGGAAATCCTTCTTGAGCGAATATCAAAAAGCTCATGGTAGCTGACTTGTGCGATTCTTTATGAATCAAACTTGTAATAACTGGAAAGCAACAGTTGTTTTATTCTTAATTGGATTTAAACACGTTCCAGGCCTTTACGCAATATCTCAGTGATCTTGCCAGAACACTCAGAGTGATACCTTAATGTTCCAGTGATGAGTGGAAATCCTTCTAGTGTTAATCTCAAACAGCCCTTGGTAGGTAACTTGCAAGATTCTATACGAATCAAGCTCGTGACAACTGGAAAGCAACAATGGTGCGATTCTTTAATGAATCAAACTTGTTCTAGGAATCAGAATTGACGGCTTCAATCATGCGGATAATTTTATCCAAATGATTCACTCTTTACGTTCACAATCAGCTTTGGACGGTCGAGTAAAGAGAACGGGTTTACCCGTGAAATCTTGTCAAGGAGATTTTTAATTAAATCTACCTGCCACAAGTACGATATTTTATATCGTCCAACGGTCTTCACCGACCGGAGGTAAAATGCTACCGAATTAGAATGAAATGTTCAGAGCCATTTCGTTCGTGTCTACTTATGTTGCGGCATTTGAAGACGTTGACGTTGCGGAATCCAAGAAGAAGTCGTCCTCGCATGCTTATATTTTATGCACTTAATACCTCATCTAATTCAAGAAAGCCTAAAAGTTAAGTCTTCCGTTGTATCAAACTCTGAAGCTTTCAAGAATTACGAAGGTATAAGTATGTGGGACATGAAGTCACGAAGAGGCGAATATCACAAGTGATGGATGCACAAGATCAAGGCAAGAGATTAATGCTAAAGATTGATATCAAAGATCACATCAGCATGTTCACCAGAAAAGAAAAAGAAAAGAAAGACGAAGACTATGAGCTCAAGACAAGCATAGTATGCTAGGTTTATTTTATTATTGTAACTAGGGCAACACCCTTGTTTGGAGTGACCTCCCTTAGGGGGAGATTGTTGGAAATACGTTTTACGTATTAGAAAGGATCGGTCACTCCAACAATAGTCTAAGTGGTAGCTCGTAGTTTAGTTAACTTAATATTCAACAAACAAGGCCAAGCCAAGCCTACAACATGTGTAGGCCGGCGGCCCAATGTAAGCCTAAGCCCATCACATGGGCTTGGGTATATAAACCCTCTCCTTAGATGGAGAGGGTGTGGTTTCATTCATTTTTACACATAGTTAATCACTTTCTCTCTCTAAAGTGTGTGTGAAATCATCTATCTTTCTATCTCTTTCTCTCTCTAAACAGAAGCAAGATTTACAATATCATACATCCAATATTATTATTATGGGGCGTATGGGTGCATCCTAGTTTACATGTTTACACGTACAGGGTGATTGGTTTGGTGTGTGCTTTACACCCCATCACATTGGAGCTGATCCCTCCACCCATTTTACTATTAATAGAGGTCACCCCTCTATTGCATGACGAGGCAGTCCCTCTATTTATTCATGCACACGTTGATGATATTATTATGCATGACATGTTATGACATAAATTAGCTCGTGGGCATTTACTTAAATTACATGTACAACTCATGACATTTTAATTATCCTACATGCTTCATAAATTATCTCCCAGGTTTTCCTCAGGATATGCACGTTAATTCCGCTGCTTTCATGTTCATTATTCATGTTACATTTATTCTTTTCATGCATTTACATCTGTTCACTGAGCGTATTGCTTAGCCGTATTTTCTTTTCATGTCTTATACGGCAGGCACCTACGGACATGATTTGGGCATTGAGAGTATGTGCTTAGGATGAGAGCTATCTTAGACTCCTTCCCTTTATGCATTTTAAATACTTATGTTTTGGTTGGACACACATTTTGTCTTTTAGATTTCCTTTATTTTCATTCATGTTGAGTTTATGTTGGGAGCCGATGTTTGATTTCGGCTTTCCTGTTAGTCTTTTATGTCTTTATGACGTTATGCCTTTATTATGATTTGATGATACGTCATAATTATGACATAACGACCTCCTTGTCAAAGTGGTTCATTAAAAAATGAGAAATTGCCTTTGTTTTTTAACCATTTTAGGAAATAGCCCATGTTAATATCATGGTTCTAAATAGCGCGCTATAACACGCCTTATAGCGGGCTATAGCGTGAAGCGTGGCCTCCACGTTACGAAACAGACTAAGGCGTCGTCTCTAGGCGTAGCGTGCTAAAAAGCGGCATATAGCGTGATATAGAGCGTAGCGTGACGAATAACAAGTCTAATATTACGAGCTGAAATTATATTCATTCCATTCCAATAAAAGACGATTTATGAACATTACTACGGTACTAACAAGCTATAGCACATGTCTAATATTACGAGCTTTTTTAGCGGTTTAGTGACGAATAACAAGTCTAATATCGCAAGTGGAAAATACATTCATTTCATTCCAATGAAAGCATATTTGTGCAGATTACTAGGTACTAACAAGTTACATTTCGAACAAAAAATGTTTTTTGTCGTTTTTTTTTTTTGCATGCATTGATTATTAATTGTTGAACTTATATATTTAGTTCCTTAATTAACAAGGGAGAAGAAATAGATACCTATCATATTTGCTGAAATATGGGTATCATGCACACGTCTTGTATACAGGCAGATTGATAGCAAATAAGTACTGAAAATTTGAATGGGAACACATTGGGTTTTTAGATTTTATACATGCACGTAATGATGGAAGTAAAAATTTGTGATCCTAAGTATATGGAGGCCTTGTGCCATTGCACATGGTGCACACCCTCTCAGCCGGTCTTGACTACGTCACGCTTCACGTTATTTACAACCTTGCTTAATATACCCCACGCATATTGACATCCTTACTTAAACATAACAAACTTAACTGATCCAAAGTACAGTACAAATTAGTCCGAACATTGAACCCTTGAAGTCAAAAAGTAACCCCCATTCAACTGATTAAACTAAACAGTACAAATTAGTTACACCTAATTCTCCCAACATAAATATTTGTCTGAAATCTTGACGGCTTCTAACAGCTGCATCCAACAAACACATTTCATCTCATCTCAACCGTCCAATCAAAATCCATCTTGTAAGCGGCACATTCAACATTCAAATTTCATAGCAATTCACGCATACACCAAAATGGCCGAAAACTGCAAGAAACGAAAGACTAAACACGAAAAATGCTACGGCTTAGAGACTTTCCTTCAGCCGGGGTGTCCGGTTTCTCTTTCGGGCCCTTTTCGCGATAATGTGCGGGTTTTTCTAAGGGAATGTGGTCAGGCTGTGGATTATAATGTTGACGGAATGATGATACGGTGCACTTTTTTGTATGACGGAAACCGGGGCTTTGTTTTTCCCTTGTATACTATTGAGGAGTGTGTTCCGAGTTCACTTCAGCCCCTTTGTGACCATTGTCGTTGTTCCGGTAATTTTACACTTTTATTTACATTATTTGAGTTGGGGTTTATCAATTTTATTAATTTGTGCCAATTTTATGAATTGGGGTTCCAATTTTATGGGTTGGGGTTTATGAATTGTATTAATTTGTGCCAATTTTATGAATTATATAAATTTTTGCCAATTTTATGAATTGAGGTTCATGAATTTTATAATTTGTGCTAGTTTTATAAGTTGGGGTTTTGATATTATAGTTAGGGTTTATGTATTCGAGTTGGGTATTTTAAATTTGGTTTCGTCAAAATTGGGAGGTTTGGGGGCTTTTATATTTTGACTCGGGTTTATGTACCTTGATCACTTTCCGATTTGAAAGACACTTTGATTATTGTTTTCGAGTTGGGTCTTATGAATTCCATATGGGTTTTGGGTTAATTTTGTAATTAATTGTTACTGATTTTGATAATTTTGGGTTTTTGGCCTTTAGTTATTGGGGTTTATGCCATTTATTTAGTTCATTTTAGAATTGGATTTTTGAATAAGTTCAGTTAGGGTCTAAGCTTCTTGATTTTGTTTTGTATTGAATCTATGCTTTGAGGGTTTAATAATTAGGATGTGTATCATGTTAACAGGATGGAGTCATCATTTCGTGTCGAAAAGGAGATATCATTTCATTATCCCCATTGACAAGGACTGGAACAAACCGATAGATGTTGGTGTTCTGGATTTGCAAACTCATCTGTTACACGGTCTAATTCATTGCAATGGGTTCGGTCATCTGCTTTGTATCAATGGGATTGAAGGTGGATCAAGTTTCGTTTATGGTCGTGAAGTCATGGATCTGTGGGACCGGATTTGTACTTCTCTTCACAGCAGGTTGTCCCAATTACTGCAGATTAATATTTTTCGTGTTTGTAAATGGATACTAGTATGTGGTTATTTGAACTTGATTCGATAATATTGACTTTTGATTTGTTTATTTGAAGGAAAATAAGCCTTGTGGATACGTCAAAGAAGCGAGAGATGGATCTGCGGTTGTTATATGGAGTAGCGTATGGGCACACGTGGTTTGGAAGATGGGATTACAAGTTCTGCAATGGTAGCTTCGGGGTCACGAAAGATTTATATGATAAAGCACTCGATATAGTCAGCTCTCTTAAACTTGACACTCTAATTCGTGATAGGCGGCATCATTCTTCTATTAAGAAAATGATCTCTCAGTATAGGGATTCAAGTGATACTGAGTTGGTTACTATCAGAGAACTCTTTAGATTCATGCTTTCACTCAAATATCGAATCCCACATACGAAGATTAGTATTAGTTTAAAACCAAAGTCTAAGGAGAAAAGCGAGAAATGTAGAAAGTTTTCGAAGTTGGCTGCAAAATTGGACAGCAGGTGGCAAGTGAGCCGACTCGAGACTGTTGCTAATGTTGTGGTGAATGCTTTAGAAGAAAGAAAAGCGAGCCCTGTAAATGGAAATAGTGGGATGAGTAGGCAGGAGGTTCGTAACTCAGCTCGGTTACACATTGGTGACACAGGTCTCATTGATTATGTGTTAAAATCCATGAATAATGTGATTGTAGGAGAGTATGTTGTTCGTCGTGCTGTCAATGCTTCCACAGGTGTTCTTGAGTATTCACTTATTGAGTTTGATCAATATGAGGAATCGTTAGACCAAGTTGACTCGGAAACATCCGAGAGTGATGTATATAAACATGTCGCGCATTTGTATCAACGTGTTTTGATGGATTCTGTTTCTAAAATTGTCGAGGGTGCTGTGAGAACAATTTTGGATAGTAAGAACTTTACTAAAGAGTGGCCTTTTAAGGATGCTGCTGATGAGTATTTGAGATTTATAAGTCGAATGGTCCCGTCAGTTGACACCCAGCTGAGAAAAAGCTCGGTAGGTGAGCTGGTCGTGGTCCCACTCCATGCTACGGTTCATGACCTTAAAATTGAGATAGAGAAAGCTATGAGGGACACATACTGTATAATGGAGAATCTGAAGGTGAGAGAGATTGTGGAATTAGAAGGTGTCGATGAGGATGATGTCATCTTTGGGACGGTTGAGTCAGGGTCAGAGATAATGGTTCATGGATTTGGGGTTGACTTGCTGACGGATAGTGATCTGAACTATGAAGGTGGGGAGGATAATTGGGTAGTGAACTGTCAATGTGGTGCGGGAGATGATGATGGTGAGCGGATGGTGGCTTGTGATCTTTGTGAGGTTTGGCAGCATACTCTGTGCAGCGGAATTGATGATGACGAGGCTGTTCCACCGCTTTTCATATGCTACAGATGTTGTAACTCGATTGGTCCACAGAAGTGCATGAAGAAGGTTGCTAGGATGGGTTTTAAGGACTGGATGATGGTGCCTGTTGTTACTGAGACACACGTTGGATTGTTGTACTAGAGAAAATGTTCATAACTGTTGATAAAAAACAAAACGAAAACCAAATTCTTTTGTCTAGTAGTTGCATTGCATGGATTGCTTGCAACTTTATTGAAAAATCCAACTAGAAGTAACTGCATATAATGTTTTCATATTTCATGAAATGCACGAACTAACAACTCTAGCAGAACGGAGACCTGATTGGGACTCCCTTACGTCTGCTTGCCCCAGCCCCTGCGGTTGACCCTTTCTTGCTACTTGGACCAGCATCACGGCCATCGTCTGGTCTGGGAGGTCTAGTTGTTCCTTTTTTGGTTGTTGGCTTCAAATTGCTGATCTGAAACTATAATTTTGGGCAAGTAATTAGACCAAATGTTGATAAAAAGGAAGGAACGTCGTCATGATTATGATGATAACGTTAGTGTTAATAAGCGTGTATGTATGTATGTATGTACCTTGCAAGCCAAACAGCAGAATGAGTAGTAAGTTGGGTTGAGTCTTCGCATGCAGGTCTGGCAAGAGGTTTCTTGTCTCAAGATGCCTGTGTTTCGGTGAGGGAGGGGACGAAGTGACAACACTAGCCTTCCGTTGGACAAATAAGGCTGCAATTAATTAACTCAAGTACGATTAATTACACAAACCATTGCATTTCCATTTGACTAAAAACAAATTAAGGCAAAGCAAGCGCATACAAATAATCTGGAGTTTTGCATGACATCATTTTTCTGTACTTTTGGATACGTGTCATTTGATCAGAATACTTAATTTCGAGTTGCTTATGTCATAATCTATTCGACAAATGTTTAAAAAAAATCAAGGCTTGGGGTATTTCGACACCATCACTCTTGTACCCGGACACCATTATACACCACTAATGATTGACATATATAATAAATAGTTATGTGAAAACGAAATGTCATACTGGGAGAGTGACCTTTGCAGTCAAAAACTCATTTTTTTTATTTTTTTTATTGTTTTACTATTGTATTTATTTATAATTTTATTATATTTTTCTACCACCAATTAAAAGTAACCACATCCAGTTCATTAAGAAATTGTGATAACCACGTTCAGTGGGTTAGGCCATTCCGGAAATGGTGTTTCAAACGCTAGAATGGCTAACAGATCTCGGATACACTAAGTAAGGTTTTGGATTTGGGGTTACAAAACTAAGTAGGAAAGGATGTTGGATCTGGAGTTACAAAACTTGACTTTACTAAGAAAAACACTACACTTTTCGTTATCATTCGTGACTGAATGTGTGAAAGGAGGTGAGGCGGTCTACGGTTTAGTAATGGTCTTTGTCGGAGGTGAGGAAACCGAAGAGATGGTGGCCGGATATACGATGGTGGTTTGACCACAGGTGACGATGGTTGTTGTGGTTTGACCGCAAATGGGGTCTAGTTTGTGTGTTTAATCGGTTGTGATGATTAATGGTGGTGCCTCGTATGGTTGAAAATGGATCTGGGCAAAAGAAAATCTTAAAATTATAAAAGAAAAGATATAAAAGAGAAATATTAATATATTACGTGCAGTTGTATTTGTTTGTTACACTATTTGTTACTAGTAGAAGACAAGTTTGACTGCTCCTTATGTGAGAGCTTTTTTTATTGGAAATGATAATTGTAAATTAGATGGTGTTTGTATCATACGACCCAAAATCAAATGTATCGCATTTTTTGTTACATAAAAAGCCACAGTTCTTCACCCGAGGTTTTAGCTTTTTCTGTATTTCTCTTCCTTCAAGAATTCAAAATTAAAGATACTTTCTCTTTATTCAATAATTCAAAGTTAAAGGTACATGAAAAAATTCAAAACCAAATATCCATGGAAGAAGAATACATATCGGCATCTTCATGGAAGAAATAAAGATCCATGGAGGAAGAAACATTATCTATCGTGGATCTACATATGGTCAATATGTAAGAAATCTACTGTAAAAGCCTCATTTTGTGTATTATATCTTCTTTGTTTTAATTTTAATCAGTCAAGAGTACTTGGTTTATCGTTGGTTGTTGTTATGTTTCATGTATTTCTTGTGAAAGCGAAGTGTTTGCGGGAAAAACTAAGTGAAAAACTCGACAAAATTAATGTAGTTTAGTTGTTTCAATAACCTATTATGCTTCAAGTATTTTGATATGAGCTTTTTGTTTGTCCATTTTAGGAACATGGTGGCTCTTTAGACTTGGTCTTGGAAAAGGTACTCTTTTGCTTAAAACTTATTTGATTCAACATAACTTATATTTGTCATGTGTATCGTTATTAGTGGGTTATTATTATTTCACATATTTGAAATCCATTTTCATTCACTCTATTTTCAATTTGCAGGTTCTTTCACATTTGCTTGAAAATTAAAGGCTAGGCTCCTTAATACACAAGGTGCATATATGTATTGCTTATATGGGGTTTATATGGGGTGAGAGTGGTTACGAATCTTGAGCTTTCATGGGTAGATTGGTACAACAATCCTTAGATATATAATATTAGTATAATTTATGATCTACTTCTGTTTAATGATTTGGGTTTGATTCAGTTTGCTTATTCTTTGGTATTTTGTTTGCGTTTTTTGTACGTTCTGTTGGTTAAACGGTTCGTGATCTTATATAGTGGAATTTTGTGTTCGTCAGTTTTGACGAAGTGTTTTCTTATGTCTTGTAATTAATCTGATGGTATATAATGGTTGAGAGAATTTTTGATACATTTTTAATTAGCAGATATATGAAAATGGGTATAGAATGGTTGAAAGAATTAAGAACATCTACATTTTCAATTGACAATGTAATATAACTTCACACAGTATCAATCAATATGAGAATCTAAAATACTTATAAGGCATTTTGAAAATGATATTGTGACAATGAATGGAGTTGTTATTTTTAAAGATTATCTTCGTTCTAAAACTTAGATGACATTTTGATCATGGAATCAACTGATCCAGTACTTCCATTTTATCATTTGATCATTTGATAATTTTGACAATAAGAGCAAAAACCTAATCTATTACACATAATTTCTTATCGAAAATCTTTTAGTTTACCTTGAATTTTTACTATTAAAGCCCGTGTTGAACACGGGTTATGAGCTAGTACTATTTAATAACACATTTTTATTTTATTCTATCTCATTTTATCTTATCGTGCATACAAATTTTTTAAAAATTCAAGTTATATAATGTATGTCTTGATACACGTCATACAAACATAAAATATTTATAGGTACTCAATTAATTAAATTAGTGAAATTTGATTTTATAACCAAAAATCTCATTCGACAAATAAATACAAATAACAAAGAATAACTTTGGGTTACAAACTGATGCGGGGCATATTTGCTTTAGCTCTTCGAGCTTAGTCGTTGGTTTTTCAGTCAA
Organism: Glebionis coronaria; assembly: GCA_025667525.1. Classification (NCBI taxonomy): domain Eukaryota; kingdom Viridiplantae; phylum Streptophyta; class Magnoliopsida; order Asterales; family Asteraceae; genus Glebionis; species Glebionis coronaria. The sequence continues at coordinate 139,535,265 of CM046880.1, forward strand.
CATATGAAGTCAATTGCTTAAATTTTTCGTAAAGATTAAAGGGTAAAAAAGACAATGTATAATTGTCGTAACCTATCTTTTATTATTTGTATTTATTTTATTTCAACTAAAAATTGGTTTAGATTCATAAGAGTTATTTTGTTTCTTTATTCTAGATTTAGTAGAGATTTTTAGTTTTCTCACTAATTTTCTTTAGATTATAAATAATTGTAATAGGTTGGGGTTTTAAAGTAGATTATGAGTTTATAGAAAAACAAGAATGTTTCTCTTGAAGTCTCAATTGGGCACCTTTTGAGAGATTATTGAATTCTTTATTCATTGTTTTTGTGTGGTTTCTTGCATTTACAACAGTCTCACCATCATTTGGTATCAAGAGTCTAGGTTTGAAGAAGAAATGACACAGCTTATTGAAGCCATATCGCGAAAAACAATTTTTTTTGTTTTTGTTCGTCATTTTCTGTGAAGCTGTGAGAAAACTGACGACACACATTCGTTAACCGTTGGATCTCAATGATTTTTTGGCAGGATGTCCAAGACACAAGGATCTACGATCTCACTGTTCAAAGTTTTTGGTTTTTTTTTTGCCGAAGTTTTTGATACAATGGTCTATTGATGGAAAAGTTAAACCGTACGAAAAGTTGATGATAATGAAAAGGTAAAAACAACTATACATTATTGTATGACAACAAGAATAATTGTTTTTACCATCCGACTATCACTAATAACTCCAAACATATCACTACAACTCCCGTGTACGTCATTATCAACTACTGTTTCTTACATCTTTGTTAAAGGCATCTCCAACGTATAGCCCTCTTTCGAGGTTAAATACAGTGACACATCAACGTCATATCGTCATCTCATTATTTTATATAAAACATCCACAACCCATTAAACTTTACAAAGTTTAACAGGTTTCTACCTCATATACTATTTTATTTATTTTCATAATTACTATATACAAATTATGTGGATTAGTTTGTCATTCAAGCGTACATTCTATCATTTGCATTTTATTAATTAATTTAATATTATGTTTGCTCCATTATATATATTATTAAAATGTTATAAGTACACGGATAGGTCTACCACAATTGTATATGTTGGGATTTTAGATCTAGTTAAATCATTAATTATGGATACGCAGCGAAATGAATCTAGTAAAGTATTTATGATTAACTGATAGGTGTGTAAACACCCATCCTTTTTACCACTTAATTACAGTAATAATCGAGCCAAAACGTGTATTTTATGTCTTTTATGTCGGAATTATGCGTGGTTTGTGTTTTTGTTGTGATTTAGGACGAAAAGGTGAAAAGTGGAGAAAACATGGGCATTCACGGGCTTTTATTGAAGAAAAAGATGAAAGACGAAGTCAAGAAGTCAAGAGTGCAAAAAGAACGAAAGTCCAAGACCAATACTGAAGACTTATCAAAGAAAAAGTCAAAAGACGGAAGTTTACTAAAGCCGAAGAACTCGAGTCTTATTTATTGAAGAATTAAAAGACGAGTCCAAAGAAATCCCGAGCCAAAAGTCACTAAAGTCCAAGATTAAAGAAGATTAAAAGGCTTAAGGACTAATGGTGCAATTAACAAAAGATTAAGAAGAGAAGGACTAAGCATGCAATTAAGGAGAAAGGAAAGAGGGGAAGAAGCTTCCTAAGCACCCCTTTAATCCTCCCCTATATATAGATTAGATGAGATTAGCATTTTTCTTTGTTGGCTAATAGTGACAATTAGTTCTTCCACTTTTAATTACCTTGTCATTTATTTACTTGTCAAATTTAAATACTTGTCTTGCACCTTAATTACCATTTAATTTCAAGTAAGTTTTTCTTTTAATTCTTGTCAATCTTTATCTTTATTGTTCATCTCTCATTCTACCTTTCTTAATCTTTGATTTTTATTGTTTATGTTCATGTTCATGTTCTTATGTTCTTATTTTGATCAAAGTGGGTTTTGATCATCTTGATTAGTTTTGTTAGTTTTGTTGTTTTGGATTGTTTGATTATCATTAGTATATGTTTATTGTTTAGTTTGATTTAATCTTGTGGTTGATTTTGCTTAATTTTTATCTAGATCGCATCTTTTCTTGTTCCCTGTTCTTCGGGGTGTTTGTTTGTTGTTCATCTGATCTTTCCAGGTTCTGATCTTCCAAACTTTCCGAACGAAGGATAAAAAGGGTGGTCCATCCGGAATATTAAGTATTCTGGATAAGGGAATATTCCGCATAGGGCTAATATTCCGCATAGGGAGATTATTCCGCATAAGGAGATTATTCCGAATAGGGCCAATTATTCCGGATAGACATAATATTCCGGATAGGGAACTTATTCAGGATAGGGGATTTATTCCGGATAGGCAAGAACATTCCGAATAGCAAGATTATTCCGGATAGGGAGAGTATTCCGAATAGGCCAAGTATTCCGGATAGAGGATTATTCCGGATAGGTGACATATTCCGAGTAAGCCAAATATTCTGAATAAGGGTTTATTCCGGATAGCTAAATTTTCAGGTTCTTTTATTTTCAGTTTTATTTTAATTTTCTGGTTTTAAATTTCGAGCTTTATTTTTCCCGCCTTTTTCCTTAGTCGCACTTTAAGTTTATTTGCCTTAGATTTATTTTAGCCTTGCCTTAGTTTTAAGTTTTAGTTGCGTTTTAAGTTTGCCTTAGTTAGATTTAAGTTTGCGTTATTTACTTTTAGTGCTCTTTAATTTCCGTCACGCTTTTAAATACTTGCACCATTTACTTTAAATTATTTAGATTTACTTTTAAGTCATTTATTTTAATTGTTTCGCACTTTTATTTTAAATACTACAACGACACAACTTTTGTTTCACCAAAGAATAGCTGAGTCGCATATAGAACCTAGATCAATTCGTTAAGATACCGAGAACTTAACTTTCTTACATACAAAAACTATGTATCAAATGGCGCCGCTGCTGGCTCTTTTCGTAAAGATTAACGGTTTTCTGTGAGAGACGCGTTGCTTTTTGGGATCCGTTCACTTGTGAACGTTATTTTTCGTGTCAAAAATTTTCCAAAAACCCCAAAAAACATTTGAAAAATCATAAAAAGCATTTCTTTTTCAAAGTTTTGCACCAAAAATATTCCTCTTTATCCTCTATTATGTTTAATTCTTTTCTTTACCCCTCTTCTCTATAATTCTTCATGGATTCGTCTTGCGGCCGATGTGGGAGACCATGGCATGGTTTTCAAACATGTTAATGGTGTACTTGTGAGCGGTGTGGTTTTGATATCGACGATACACAATTTGGCTTTTGTCCATTTTGCAATTCAACAAATTCATACTTCAACTCTTACAATACTTTCCCACCCTCCCCCGTCTATGACAATCCCTATCCTCAAGACGCACCGGGTTTTTCTCCATACCCGTGGTGCTATATTTGTGGGGGGCCTCACGATGCTTCTTCTTGTGATCCGTCGAAGGTCTTTGAGAAAGTTCCGTGCTATCATCCCAATGTTTATAACTTTGAGCCCCCATGTCACACTGTCAATCATCAACCCTTTTGTGCACTTCCTCCTGAGCAAATGGCCCAAATTTTTGACACATGTCACAAAGTTCAAGAAGCTTGCAACAAGATGATGGAGAAATGTCAAGCGGATCAGCACAAAGAGCAGGTATCAAAACTTAATGCTTATACTCCTCCTCTTGTGCCTCCATATTATTATGACAGTGATGACGATGAGAGTCCTATTTCTTGGACCGATGAGAATGCTATTCCTTCTCCCGACTTGCCGGAGCCTAAGGATTCAACCATCCTAAGGGATGAGGATATTAGTACAATTCCTGCAAAGGAATCCGACGAATTCAATACGTCTAGTGCTGATAACCTTGTCCCAATTCCAACTGAATCTGAGTTGACATCCGACAGTGCCGATGAGTATGATGCACTTTCTTCTGATGATGTTCCTTCCACCAACACTTTGGAAGAGGATTCTTTGGCTCTCTCTAATCCTCTTTTTGATCAAGACGATGATTTTACTTCTAGTGATGACGAGTCATTATCTGATGAAGACGTTCCGAAGGAAACTTTCAAGATTTATTCGAACCTTTTATTTGATTTTGATGACGATTACATATCTAGTGAGGTGAATCTTCTCTTTGACGAAGGGATTGAAAACATTGATAGCTCTGCTTCTCTTGCTATTGATGAGCATACTTTGTTAGCCATGCCCCCTTCTATTGTAGAGGTGGAGAGTTATGACTCTACTGGAAAGGTATCGCAGGTGGAAGGTCATTCTTCTCTTACTTCTCTTACTATATTTCCCCCTCATCCCACTGAATACACACCCAAGCGGGTGATGTATCACTTTCACTCTCCGAGGAATGAGGATGAGTGTTTTGACCCGGGAGGTGAAAATGACCATTCTATGATTGATAACCTTACGGCTTTGCCAATTGGTCAGCATCCATTGTCTTTGGAGGATGACAATGTGATTCCTATACCCACCCCACCTCCCGAGGATCAAGATTTCACATACTTCTCGTATGTTGAAAGGACCTTTCTACCGTTTAAGACTTATCCCCCTGCCTCTCCTTTATTATATTCTTCCGGGAACGAGGACAAGGTCTTTGATCCCGGTATTACATTTGAGGCTTCCCCATGGACCATTTAATTCGGGGACAAGTCAGGCTCGTGACTCGGTTAACAAAAACAAGCGCTTTTTTGGAGGCAACCCAATTATCTATTTATCTTTTTCTTTGTTTTTACCTTAAGTGTAGGGGAGACCCGTTGGTTTGTTATTTCCTCTCCTCTATTAATCAGGGATTCGAGCGCTCAATGATCCACTCTTGATGATTCTTGACGACCCGTGATTCCGTGTTCCCTTCTTCCCGGTTCTATCCTAAACTCTATTCGATTCACTATTTTATATTTTCTCAATATTAAAATAGGAATCTCTTTAGTTGTCTCATCCTTAGCGAGATTTAAACAAAGTGCACAATGTCCTAAGTGTAGGGGAGTTTACTTCCACATGCTTAAACATTGAGGACAATGTTTATATTAAGTGTAGGGGGACTTCTATCGAAGTTAAGTGGGCTTTTCCTTGTATTTGTCCTCATTTTAACCGGAAAATCAATTTCGACATTTTTCAAAATTTTTGATCTATTTTGGCCTATTAGTTTTTCCTTTTGTATAGTTATTTTCTTTATTTGCTAGAATAAATGTTTAATAAACGTTGTGAATCTTTTGACTCAACCCGAGTTTACTTATCTAAGTTTACTCTAGCTAGTATCCTTAACGTGTTTAAGTCAAGTTTTGCTAGGCTTTTATATAGGGAGCTATAAAACGCGAAAGGCTTAACTCTCACGGGTTAAGAACAAGAACTTTTCGCAAGTTCCTATAATCGATCCTAGAGAGTCGTTTATCAAGGGAACTTTAAAATGCGATTTCTAAACTTGAAAAAGTCTAAGACCTTGCAAGATCCTATAGGCGACTCGAAAACCCAAAACTTTGATTTAATAGGCTAAGTATCCACAAGTCTCATTCTTTGAGATTTTAAACTGTGGAGAACGAGAGATGATAGAGTCAATTATAAGTTTGGTATTCTTTCGGGAATTTATGTGAGTTAATTATAAGCCTATTCTCCCATCGCTTGCTAATAAATTTATCTGCAATAAATAAGGTTGTACGATTTGAAAAGTTACTTAGCTTCTAGCCCAAGATCGTTTAAAAGTTTCTCTGTATGGATTAGAGTTCATAGCCAAGGCATAACTTATTGAAGCGGGATGTGAAGATTGGCAAGTCCAAAAAGGTCCTAACAAGGCATGAGGGCTATATTTTGTTGCTAAAGATCCAAAGTGATGTGAAGAATCATTTATCGAAAATCAATATGAAGGATCGAGACACACGACGGAAAGCAAAAACTCCCCAAAAGTCATGGAGAAATGTATCCGAAAAGACCCTAGCAAGGTATGAGGATAAATAGATCCAAGTCATAAAAGGAGGCGGATCGTTGTATATCAAAGTCCAAAATAAAGATTGGAGAAAAATGAAGAAGTCGTGGTCCAAGTATGAATCTCTCAAAACTTCAAGTGAAGAAATTCCTATATGAAGAGAAGACCATTATTTCATGAACGTCTCTCAAGGTTTGAAGTATGAAGTGGCTGCCAAATATCGGTCCGAGAAAGGTCTCAAATCGCGAAGCGAGTTATGCCAAGATATGAACTTTTTGAGGTCCCGAGAAGCAGTTTTAATAGATTGTGTCCTTTAGCTAACTATTGATTAAATCGTTCACTTTATTTTCGGCCTAAATAACTATCGAAATAAGTCAACAATGCATCCTCGTGATCATTCAAGACAACAATAAAATATAAGAGATACACCTAGGAATAAGGGATTCTAAGTGAATAATTGGCCCACATGAGTTCGCGTTAGTTTGCTAACTTATAATAACAATGATCTCGTTTTTAAGCTTGGTTTGGAGACAGTGAAAACTTGAGGATGATGATTATTCATGACATTTCCAAAACCCGAAGGTATGTTTTTGATTTCTTTATTTTCTTCCTTTGAATGTTTATAATTTTCGATCTCTTTAATAAAGGCCAACGTAGATTGATTATGATGAAAAATGTAATCTTGCTTTGTAACTAATGCATTGCATGAGGACATTGCAATGGTCAAGTGTAGGGAATTTGATAGGTGTGTAAACACCCATTATTTTTACCACTTAATTACAGTAATAACCGAGCCAAAACGTGTATTTTATGTCTTTTATGTCGGAATTATGCGTGGTTTGTGTTTTTGTTGTGATTTAGGACGAAAAGGTGAAAAGTGGTGAAAACACGGGCATTCACGGGCTTTTATTGAAGAAAAAGATGAAAGACGAAGTCAAGAAGTTAAGAGTGCAAAAAGAACGGAAGTCCAAGACCAAATCTGAAGACTTATCGAAGAAAAAGTCAAAAGACGGAAGTTTACTAAAGCCGAAGAACTCGAGTCTTATTTATTGAAGAATTAAAAGACGAGTCCAAAGAAATCCCGAGCCAAAATTCACTAAAGTCCAAGATTAAAGAAGATTAAAAGGCTTAAGGACTAATGGTGCAATTAACAAAAGATTAAGAAGAGAAGGACTAAGCATGCAATTAAGGAGAAAGGAAAGAGGGGAGGAAGCTTCCTAAGCACCCCTTAATCCTCCCCTATATATAGATTAGATGAGATTATCATTTTTCTTTGTTGGCTAATAGTGACAATTAGTTCTTCCACTTTTAATTACCTTGTCATTTATTTACTTATCAAATTTAAATACTTGTCTTGCACCTTAATTACTATTTAATTTCAAGTAAGTTTTTCTTTTAATTTTTGTCAATCTTTATCTTTATTGTTCATCTCTCATTCTACCTTTCTTAATCTTTGATTTTTATTGTTTATGTTCATGTTCATGTTCTTATGTTCTTATTTTGATCAAAGTGGGTTTTGATCATCTTGATTAGTTTTGTTAGTTTTGTTGTTTTGGATTGTTTGATTATCATTAGTATATGTTTATTGTTTAGTTTGATTTAATCTTGTGATTGATTTTGCTTAATTTTTATCTAGATCGCATCTTTTCTTGTTCCCTGTTCTTCGGGGTGTTTGTTTGCTGTTCGTCTGATCTTTCCAGGTTCTGATCTTCCAAACTTTCCGAACGAAGGATAAAAAGGGTGGTCCATCCGGAATATTAAGTATTCTGGATAAGGGAATATTCCGCATAGGGCTAATATTCCGCATAGAGAGATTATTCCGCATAAGGAGATTATTCCGAATAGGGCCAATTATTCCGGATAGACATAATATTCCGGATAGGGAACTTATTCAGGATAGGGGATTTATTCCGGATAGGCAAGAACATTTCGAATAGCAAGATTATTCCGGATAGGGAGAGTATTCCGAATAGACCAAGTATTCCGGATAGAGTATTATTCCGGATAGGTGACATATTCCGAGTAAGCCAAATATTCCGAATAAGGGTTTATTCCGGATAGCTAAATTTTCAGGTTCTTTTATTTTCAGATTTATTTTAATTTTCTGCTTTTAAATTTCGAGCTTTATTTTTACCGCCTTTTTCCTTAGTCGCACTTTAAGTTTATTTGCCTTAGATTTATTTTAGCCTTGCCTTAGTTTTAAGTTTTAGTTGCGTTTTAAGTTTGCCTTAATTAGATTTAAGTTTGCGTTATTTACTTTTAGTGCCCTTTAATTTCCGTCACGCTTTTAAATACTTGCACCATTTACTTTAAATTAGATTTAGATTTACTTTTAAGTCATTTATTTTAATTGTTTCGCACTTTTATTTTAAATACTACAACGACACAACTTTTGTTTCACCAAAGAACAGCTGAGTCGCATATAGAACCTAGATCAATTCGTTAAGATACCGAGAACTTAACTTTCTTACATACAAAAACTATGTATCATTAACACATATTATAAACAGATAGATACAGACATTTTATTTAATTGATTAAATAAAATAAACGGGTCTTGATCTTGATCTTGAAACTTTAACGACTAAATTATCGTCTCTATGTTTGCTCACACAACACATCAAACGAACACACTACGGTGCTAGTAGTTACTTCACTTATTACAACTTGTGTAGATCTTGTAACTTTAAAACCATAGATCTAAAACCCTAGATAGGGATTACGTAATGATCGTTTTATAACCGGTACAAGCAAAACCACCAAAATAATCAAAACCCTAAATTAGGGTTTATGCAAGCCGATCCAAAGGGTGACAAAAAACAAACACCAAAACCTTGATAAGAGTACCAAGGGGTTGGTATATGCTTAGTTACTTCATAGGGGAGTGATACATGAGTTTTGCTAGGTTCAATTTTACTCTCGATATCCTCTCGAATTGATCTTGGTCTTAAGTGGAATGATTGTTCTTGGTTACTAAATAAAAGGGTTTGGTTTTCTAGTCTAAAAAAAAAAGTGGAATTGAAAATTTAAATCAAAGACAATTACTTTAATTATAATTAACAAAGACTTGTATTAAACTTAAGATTAAAATTAAGATTGAAATTAAAGTTCAAATTACAGTTAAAACATAAATTGTGAAATAAACATAAAGAAACAGTAAGCAGACAAACAGTAACACTACAAGAAAATTGATTCGGAACTTTTACCCTTGATCCGGAAGTTTTACTCATCCGGAACTTGCTGATTCGGAAGTTTTGGACTTCCGAATGAAGCCCCTTGGTTCGGAACTTAATGATTCGGAAGTCACTGTTCACTGATGCGGAACTTACTGGTTCGGAAGTGATTGGTTCGGAACTTTATGCTTCGTTCGGAACTTTTCTGACTGATTCAGAACTTAATGCTTCATCCGGAACTTTTGTTTGGTTCGGAAGTTTTAAACTGGTTCGGAACTTTTTAAAGGTAAATTCATTCGGAACTTTTCACTGACTCGGAACTTTTGAAAACACAACTCATTCGGAACTTACTGTTCATTGATTCGGAACTTCTGGGAACCCAGATACAGAAACTTAAGCGAAGAACAAGGAAACACGGTTTTGATCCAAAAATCACCAAGTTTTTCACCAAAAACTAAAATAAATCAATCACAAAGCATCTACTAATCATAAACTACTAATCCCATCAACAAAAACACAAATCCCAACAACTTTTGAAGATCAAATCAAGAAAAATAAAAACTTAAGAACTTGAAGATAAAGATGAAGATGAACAAGATTAAATGGAAAGATTAAACAAGACTTTGTATTGAATGATTAATGTTTTAACAAGATCAAACAAGAATTAAAATAACAAGATTTGGAAAACAAAGATTAAAATCACCAATCACCCTAGTGGTGATGGTGATGAAACGGAACAGAGAGAAAGAGTGGGGAAGAAGAAAAAACTAAGCTAAACTTCTCTAAAATGTGTGAAGGGCTCCTTTTATAGGCTTGTCCTTTGGTTGGTGAGTGGGCTTTCTCCCGTTCTTCTTGTCTTTTCGTCTTTTCAGAAAAGTTTTCGTTTTCGATTCTGATTCGGGATTTGTCGTCGATTAAATTAAACTCGTCTTTTAATTTCTTCGTTTAATAGACTTGAGTTTCTTCGACTTATATAAATCTTCCATCTTTGGTCCTTTTCTTCGATAAATCTTCGAATAGGCCCAGTGACTTCAAATCTTTTGCATCTCTTGGACAATAGACTTTATCTTGAGTCTTTTTTCTTCGATAAATCCCGTGCAATCCCATGTTTTCTTCAACATTCATCCGGTTGGCTCTGAAAACACAATAAACACAAAAACCACGCATAATTCCAAACAAATGATATTAAATACGTGTTTTGGTCTCGTTTTAGCCCGAATTAAGTGGTAAAAGGATGGGTGTTTACACACCTATCAAATCCCCTACACTTAACCATTGCCATGCCCTCATGCAATGCTTAGTGACAAAGCAATTTTACATTTTTCTCATAATTAATCAACCTTGGCCTTATTTAAATTCTACTAAACAAAAATTAAAGAAACAAAACTTCAAAGGTAACAAAGGGATAGAAAACCATTTTCTCTTTGAAAATAGCTATATGGAAATAATTTGCAAAGAAATCGATGACTTACATTAGGGCTTTGGTGCTGCGAAGGTTTATCACCCTCAAGTTTCACGTTCCCCAAACTAAGCTTAAAAACGAGATCATTGTTATTATAAGTTAGCAATTCAAACACTTACACACATGGCTTAATTAAATGCTTAAACTCCCTTATTCCTAGGTGTATCTCTTATATTTTATTTTTGTCTTAGAATGATCATGAAGATGCATTTTTGGACTTATTTCGATAATTTATTAGGGCTGAAAGCAAAGTAGGACGATTTGATCAATAGTTAGCTAAAGGACAAAATCTCTTAAAACTGCTTCTCGGGATATCAAAAAGTTCATATCTTGGCATAACTTGGTTCACGATTTGAGACCTTTCTCGGGCCGATATTTGGCATGTACTTCATACTTCATATCTTCGAGAGACGTTCTTGAGATAATGGTCTTCTCATCATAATAGAGTTTCTTCACTTGGAGACTTTTGAGGGGTACTCCAACTTTGTTGACCACGACTTCATGATTATTTCTTCAATCTCTAATTGGGATTTTGAGATACAACGATCCGCCTCCTTTTCGGACTTGGATCTATTTATCCTCATACCTTGTTAGGGTCTTTTCGGATAGACTTCTCCATGATCTTTATGGGAGTTGATTGCTTTTCGTCGTGAGTCTTGATCCTTCATATTGATTTTAGGAATAATGCTTTTCACATCACTTTGGATCTTCAGCAATAAAATTGAATCCTCATGCCTTGTTAGGGCCTTTTCGGACTCGCCAATCTTCGCGCCCCGCTTCATAAGTTATGCCTTGGCTATGAACTCTTATCATTACCGAGCAACTTTTAAACGATCTTGGGCTAGAAGCTAAGTAACTTTTCAAATCGTACGACCTTACTTATTGCAGATAAATTATTAGCAAGTGATGGGAGAATAGGCAAATAATTACACCAAGTGAGCTTGCGCAAGAATACCGACTTATAATTGACTCTATCATTTCTCGTCCTCCACAATTTAAAATCTCAAGTAATGAGACTCGTGGATACTTAGCCTAATAAACCAATTAAGGTCTACATGGTTAAGGATACTAGCTAGAATAAACTTGGATAAGTCTATTCGGGTTGAGTCAAAATAAACGCAACGGGCCTAATATGTCAAAGACTTCTAAACTAGCTACACCACTTTATTAATATTTTTGACTTTATTGCGGGATATATACATATGAGAGCAACGATAAAAATTTAAAGATTACGACTAAGTGGCCAAAGTTAATAAAAAAATTGAAAAATGTTGAAAAATATGATTTTCCGGTTAATTGAAGGCATTTTCATGGAAAAGTCCACTTAAAACTTCGATAGAAGTCCCCCCTACACTTAAGATAAACATTGTCCTCAATGTTTAAGCATGTGGGAAAAGTTTCCCCTACACTTATGACATTGTGCACGTTGGTTAACTCAAGCTAAGGAAAATTCCAAGAGTGCACTTATCCCTGTAATCACACCACACAAAGACAAACACGTATAGAAGTCCCCCCTACACTTAGGGGATTAAAACATAAAAAGATAGATACTCGGGCTGCCTCCCGAGGAGCGCTTGTTTTTGATAACCGAGTCACGAGCCTGACTCGACCCAAAATTAGTTCATGGGGAACGTGGTGAGGGATGGAATCACCTCCTGAGAGGTGTCCTCACCAAAGTACAACTTCACTCGTTGGCCATTCACCTTAAAATTTGGTCCATCAGGTTGAGCGAGCTCGAGAGTACCATATGGAAAAATTTGGGCAATGGTGAATGGGCCGGACCAACGAGATTTGAGCTTTCCCGAGAAGATTTTCAACCGAGAGTTAAAAAGTAAGACTTTGTCTCCAACATGGAACTCTCGGTTTTTAATCTTAGAATCGTGAATGAGCTTAGTCCTTTCCTTATAGATCAAAGAATTTTCATAAGCCTCATTACGGAGTTCATTCAGCTCATTGAGTTGGATTTTGCGTAGGTCACCGGCTTTGTTTATATCAAAATTAGCCCACTTCAAGGCCCAATAAGCCTTGTGCTCCAACTCAATGGGGAGGTGGCACGCTTTCCCGTACACAAGACGATAAGGCGTACAGCCGATCGGGGTCTTATAAGCAGTACGGAAAGCCCACAAAGCATCATCAAGTTTATCAGCCCATGAGGCACGATGCTCTCCCACAGTTCTTTCAAGAATTCGCTTAAGTCCTCGGTTGGATATTTCAGCCTGGCCATTAGTTTGTGGGTGGTAGGCTGTGGAAAGACGATGGTTTACACCGTACTTAGCCATGACTCGAGCAAATTGGTCATTGCAGAAATGAGTCCCACGATCACTAATAATGGCGCGAGGCACACCGAATCTAGCGAAAAGAGCTTTCAAAAAGTTACAAACCACCCTTGCGTCATTAGTAGGTAAAGCTTTGGCTTCAACCCACTTTGAAACGTAGTCAACGGCTACAAGGATGTATTTGTTTCCTTTAGAAGAAGGGAATGGCCCCATAAAGTCGATACCCCAAACATCAAAAATTTCACACTCTTGAATGAAATTCTGAGGCATCTCGTCTTTATGTGTGATTTTGCCTTGCTTTTGGCAAACATCACATCGTTTGACCATATCGTGAGCGTCACGGTATATGGAGGGCCAATAAAATCCGGAATCAAACACTTTTTTAGCGGTGTAGTTGGGACCAAAGTGACCACCGGTGGGTCCTTTGTGGCAAGCATTAAGTATTTCAGACGCTGCCGGTCCATCAACACATCGGCGAATAATCAGGTCAGCACATTGTTTGAATAGGTAAGGGTCGTCCCAAAAGTAAGTCTTAATGTCGGTGAAGAACTTTTTCTTTTGTTGGGACGTCAACCCTTCCTTGAGAATTCCACCCGCCAAGTAGTTTGCAAAGTCCGCAAACCACGGGGTTTCATTCGGCTTCGAGTTTATAGACATTAAGGTCTCCAATGGAAAAGAATCATTGATTTCTTTGGTCAGATGATCCCCTTGGTAAGGATCCTCAAGTCTGCTGAGATGATCCGCGGCTAAGTTTTCAGCTCCTTTTTTATCGCGGATTTCGATTTTAAATTCCTGGAGCAGCAAAACCCAGCGAAGAAGTCTTGGTTTGGAATCTTGCTTTGTCAACAAGTACTTCAGCGCGGAATGATCGGTATACACAATGGTGGTAGAAAGGACAAGATAGGGGCGGAATTTTTCAAAAGCATAGACAACAGCTAAAAGCTCTTTTTCGGTTTTCGTATAATGCAATTGTGCCCCTGTCATAGTCTTGCTAGCGTAATGGATCGGTTGGAAGTGTTTGTTCACTCTTTGTCCAAGAACCGCTCCAATAGCAAAATCACTAGCATCGCACATCAACTCAAAGGGCAGCTCCCAATTAGGGGTAACCAAGACGGGTGCCTTAGTTAGCTTATCCTTAAGCGAGTTGAAGGCTTCAAGGCACTCTTTGGAAAAGATAAAAGGAGTATCTTTTTCCAAGAGGTGGGTCATCGGGCGAGCGATGTGCGAAAAATCTTTGATGAATCGACGGTAGAAGCCCGCATGACCCAGGAAACTTCTCACACCCTTCACGGTTGAAGGTGGAGGCAACTTTACGATAACATCGACTTTAGCACGGTCAACTTCAAGACCGGCTTTCGAGATCTTATGTCCAAGCACGACGCCTTCTTTTACCATAAAATGGCATTTTTCCCAATTCAGAACAAGGCGAGTGTCTTCGCACCGCTTTAGCATACGTTCTAAATTGGCAAGGCAAGCAGAGAAGGAATCCCCGAAGACCGAGAAATCATCCATGAAGACTTCCATGGTTTGTTCAACCATGTCATGGAAGATAGCTAACATGCACCTTTGGAAAGTCCCGGGCGCATTACATAAGCCAAAAGGCATTCTTTTGTAAGCGAAAGTGCCATAGGGACAAGTGAATGTAGTCTTCTCTTGATCTTGGGGATCGATGGGTATTTGAAAATAACCCGAGAAACCATCAAGAAAGCAGTAATATTCATTACCGGCTAAACGTTCAAGCATTTGGTCCATAAAAGGTAGAGGGAAATGATCCTTTCTCGTGGCATCATTGAGTTTGCGGTAGTCTATACAAACTCTCCACCCAGTAACGAGACGAGTGGAAATCAACTCGTTGTGTTCATTGGGAACAACAGTTATTCCGCCCTTCTTGGGCACACAATGGATTGGACTAACCCACGATGAATCCGAAATAGGGTAAATCATACCCGCATCAAGAAGTTTGATAACCTCTGTTTTGATGACTTCATGGATTTTTGGATTCACCCTTCGTTGGCTTTGAATAGTGGGCTTGAAGTCGTCCTCCATGAGAATTTTGTGTGTGCAGAAGTGAGGATCAATTCCACGAATATCCGAAATCTTCCAAGCAATAGCCTTCTTATGATCTTTCAATACAGCGACAAGTCGGGCTTTCTCTTCATCCTTCAAATCCTTAGCAATGATGACTGGCGACTTCTTCTCTTCTTCGAGGAATACATACTCAAGATGGGGTGGCAATTCCTTAAGTTCCAAATCCGGAGGATTGTCGACGGGAGGCGTATTCGAAGTCGGAGTCTCGATAGCAATAACAGTGGGAGATGGAGGGGAAGGATTGTCTTCTCTGAGGAGGTTTGCAATGAAACTGAGATCGTCATCCCAAGTGGCAGTAGAATCGTCATTGTCTTGCTTCACATCTTCCAAGGTGGCTTCCAAATCTTTCCAAAGGAAATCACTTTCTCCAAATAGAGATAGTGATGAGTCGATAGAGGAAACGGTCTCAACATTGGGAAGAGAGGTAGGAATGTTTTTACAAGCATCCTTGAAGTGTTCTTCACAAGCCTCATCAAGAACGTCAATACAATTAACATTCTCGTAAGAATAAGGCTGTTTAGATAACTTTCCCATGTTGAAGACTACTTTATCGTCACCCACTCTCATGATAAGCTCACCGGCTTCAAAATCAATGAGAATGCGACCGGTCCTCAAGAATGGACGACCAACAATGAGTGGCACACGGGGGTCCATCTCGTAGTCGACGACAACAAAATCAGCAGGGAAGGTGAATTTGTCGACTCCTACAATGACGTCTTCGGCTATCCCCACTGGATAAGCAACCGTACGGTTGGCCAATTCCAAAGTCATTTTAGTGGGGACTAGCTCTGGGAGAGATAATTGCTTCCAAACACTTAGAGGCATGAGATTAATACTGGCACCTAGATCGGCTAGGGCCATGCAATTCTCTACTCCCGGGAAATTGCAAGGGATAAGAAAACGACCCGGATCACCAAGCTTGATTGGCAATTTCCTTAAGAGCACTGCAGAGCAGTTCTCATTAAGTTGGGTGTTGGCGAGATCGAGGAGCTTTTCCTTGTCGCTCAGAAGGTCTTTAAACATTTTGGCGTATTTGGGCATGTGAGCGAGAGCCTCAGCGAAGGAGATATTGAAATTCAGTTGTTTGAACATTTTAAGGAAATTCGAAACCTGAATATCATCCTTGCTCTTTTGCTTCTCTTTCCTCAACCTTGAAGGATAAGGTATATTGGAAGAAGAGGAAGGCTTTAGGGTAATAGGATCACTCACAACCACGGGTGGAGGAGGGGTAGAATGATGAGGTGGAGAAATTGGGGAAGGAGAAGGGTGAGGAATAGGAGCAGGTGACTCGTTCTCCTTAGTCACAACCACCGGTGGAGGTATAGGAAGCTCGGGTTCCTTGGTACCTTTACCACTTCGAGTAGTGATTGCTTTCATCTCCCCTCTTGGGTTCGCAACGGTGTTACTCGGAAGAGTACCCGAAGAAGAGGGTTGATTACCTTGGAAGAAACTAGCCATCATGTTCCTCAGATCATTGGTTTGGCTATCCAACGTAGTTCTCATATCGGCTCTCAAATCATTTCCTTGCTTGACCAAGTCTGCTTTCAAATTGCGCACTTCCTCTTGGAGATTTCCCACTATCACATCATTGGTCCTCATATAGGTTGCAACCTCTTGGTGTAATGCAGTGTTGGTTTGGGTAGGAGGAGCATTGTATGCAGGTGGTTGGTAAGCAGGTTGTTGGTAGACTTGATTGTTACGTTGAGGTGGTTGTTGCTGCTTGTGAGGTGGGATGTATGGTTGTCGAGGTTGTTTTTGTTGTTGAGGAGGGCGGTTGAGGTTTTGTTGTTGATTTTGGTTGGTAGGAGGAAAGCCAGGTGGTGAAAGATAATTGTTTGATCGATAGCTAAGCAAGTTACGGTCACCTTGAGGTCTAGCTTGATAAGCAGGTTGTTGGTAGGTGCCATATGCCGCATTCACATTCTCAGCAGGGTAATCTTGGGTGGCGGTACAAGTTGTGTAAGAGTGGGGACCACCGCATATCTCACAAGGTTGGCTGACAGCGTTCACTTGTGCGTTTTTAGCGTTGTTGTTGTTGTTGTTGCTGACGGTGTGGGTGACAAGCGATTCAAGAAGCGTGGTGATTTTGTCAAGGCGCTTGTCGCTGTCATTAGTGCTAGCACTAGCGACATTGGTCCGAACACTCTTGGTTTGCACACGAGATTTGTTCTCAATGATGTCCCAAGCAGCATTGGAAGTCTTAGCCAATAGATTACCCCCCGAAGCACTGTTCAGTGAATCTTGGTCACTCATGCTTAAACCATTGTAAAAAGTATTAATTTGATGTACTTTGGTAAAACCATGTTGTGGGCATTTTCTTAAAAGATCTTTAAAGCGATCCCAAGATTCACTGAATGACTCATCGTACTTTTGTTCAAAATTTATGATCTCATTCCGCAAAGCGGTAGTACGAGAGGGTGGAAAAAAGTAGTTGATAAACTTTGTTTCCAAATCCGTCCACGAGAGAATACTCTGTGGCGGTTCCTTAGCAAGCCAATGCCGGGCTTGTCCCTCTAAAGAAAAGGGAAAAAGTTGTAACCTTATAACCTCCTGTGGAACGCCATTGAACTTGACCGTGTTGGTGAGTTGCAAGAATCTCTTTATATGGTCATGTGGATCATCAATGGTTCGTCCCAAGAATGGTTGAGCGGAGACCATCTGGATAAAGCCTGATTTTAGCTCGAAATTGTTGGCGGCAATTGGTGGTATAACAATTGGATCCGTGTTGCCATCGACATGAGCTTGCAGCAATTCAATCATCGGGCGATTATCCGGAAGGGGCTCATTGTTGTTGTTATTGTTCATGTTGTTGAAAGGCGGGTTGTTGTTGTTATTATTGTTGTTCGGAGGTGGTATGTTATTGTTGTTTTGTACACCAGCCATGTCTAAGTTATCGAGAGGCTCGGGCTCTTGATAAGACGTGGATCGAGTGCGCATACACCTGCAAAAGAACGAACAAAGAAAAGCAAAGCACAAATATTTTTGGTTTTTATGTTTTTTAATTAATTTTTTTTTTTTTTTTTTTATTTTGAAAAATTTATATTTTTTAGTTGTTTTTTTGAAAGTTTTCTAGAAAAAAGTAACGTTAACGGGGAACGGATCCCAAAATCCAAGTTCTCACAAAAAACTTTTGATCTTAACGAGAAGAGCCGGCAGCGGCGCCATTTGATACATGAGTTTTGCTAGGTTCAATTTTACTCTCGATATCCTCTCGAATTGATCTTGGTCTTAAGTGGAATGATTGTTCTTGGTTACTAAATAAAAGGGTTTGGTTTTCTAGTCTAAAAAAAAAAAGTGGAATTGAAAATTTAAATCAAAGACAATTACTTTAATTATAATTAACAAAGACTTGTATTAAACTTAAGATTAAAATTAAGATTGAAATTAAAGTTCAAATTACAGTTAAAACATAAATTGTGAAATAAACATAAAGAAACAGTAAGCAGACAAACAGTAACACTACAAGAAAATTGATTCGGAACTTTTACCCTTGATCCGGAAGTTTTACTCATCCGGAACTTGCTGATTCGGAAGTTTTGGACTTCCGAATGAAGCCCCTTGGTTCGGAACTTAATGATTCGGAAGTCACTGTTCACTGATGCGGAACTTACTGGTTCGGAAGTGATTGGTTCGGAACTTTATGCTTCGTTCGGAACTTTTCTGACTGATTCGGAACTTAATGCTTCATCCGGAACTTTTGTTTGGTTCGGAAGTTTTAAACAGGTTCGGAACTTTTTAAAGGTAAACTCATTCGGAACTTTTCACTGACTCGGAACTTTTGAAAACACAACTCATTCGGAACTTACTGTTCATTGATTCGGAACTTCTGGGAACCCAGATACAGAAACTTAAGCGAAGAACAAGGAAACACGGTTTTGATCCAAAAATCACCAAGTTTTTCACCAAAAACTAAAATAAATCAATCACAAAGCATCTACTAATCATAAACTACTAATCCCATCAACAAAAACACAAATCCCAACAACTTTTGAAGATCAAATCAAGAAAAATAAAAACTTAAGAACTTGAAGATAAAGATGAAGATGAACAAGATTAAATGGAAAGATTAAACAAGACTTTGTATTGAATGATTAATGTTTTAACAAGATCAAACAAGAATTAAAATAACAAGATTTGGAAAACAAAGATTAAAATCACCAATCACCCTAGTGGTGATGGTGATGAAACGGAACAGAGAGAAAGAGTGGGGAAGAAGAAAAAACTAAGCTAAACTTCTCTAAAATGTGTGAAGGGCTCCTTTTATAGGCTTGTCCTTTGGTTGGTGAGTGGGCTTTCTCCCGTTCTTCTTGTCTTTTCGTCTTTTCAGAAAAGTTTCCGTTTTCGATTCTGATTCGGGATTTGTCGTCGATTAAATTCAACTCGTCTTTTAATTTCTTCGTTTAATAGACTTGAGTTTCTTCGACTTATATAAATCTTCCATCTTTGGTCCTTTTCTTCGATAAATCTTCGAATAGGCCCAGTGACTTCAAATCTTTTGCATCTCTTGGACAATAGACTTTATCTTGAGTCTTTTTTCTTCGATAAATCCCATGCAATCCCATGTTTTCTTCAACATTCATCCGGTTGGCTCTGAAAACACAATAAACACAAAAACCACGCATAATTCCAAACAAATGATATTAAATACGTGTTTTGGTCTCGTTTTATCCCGAATTAAGTGGTAAAAGGATGGGTGTTTACACACCTATCAGGGAGTACCAAAATACGGTCGATCTTGCAAAGATTTACACTTTCAGGCTTAAGGGATTTCTAGAGCGAGAGACAGGGACCAAAATTCGGTCTAGGGAAAGAGACATGGTCAGGGATGAATGATTACGGGGAGGCAAGGGGTGTTTATATGGCCCTCAAGCCTTAAGGCCCATAACTTGTTCCCTACTTCAAGAAAAGATAATTAAGTAATTACTTAGCTTAATAATTTTCACAAAATTTCCATTCTATAACTACCATACGGGCCGACCACTTTGGGCTCCCTTAGAGTTTTCCGGTTTTGACTTTTAATCCCCTCTAATTTAATTTTCATGTTTAGTCGGTTAATCGCGTAACGCACTATAACGATAGTTAAATAAATAATAAGTGACGTTTTATTAAATATTTAATATAAACATTATATACTAAATACTTAATAAAGTGTGTTCTCTGTGTTTGAGTGTGTACCCCCGATAGGCTCACTCATTCTCGATGGCTAAACGATCGTATATCCCGACACTATAAAACAAATTTGTTCAGAGAGGTATCCCATTCAATACACACATGCCATGGAACTTCACAATTGATTGAGTGATGACGCATCTTCTTATTGAACGTTCAAACGGTCTTCATTGTGGATGGCCTAATGATGCATTGTGTGATGCAGCACATTGCTAATATAATCTATAACTATATTTATGTTTAGAGACGGAGCTAAAAATAAACATTAGAGAGGGCCTAAACTAATTTTTTTTCCAACAGTAACAATAGCTTTTTGTTTTACAAGCTTGGTAGTAACATACAATCACACCCTAGTACTGTAGATGTTTATCTTCTTATATTCATCAAACAAAAAGATATCGATTTAAAAAATGTAAAATTGAAATTAAGTAGAGTTAATAAGTAATGTACAAAATGCACACTATTATTTATACACTCATTTTTTTCATTCATTTCTCGCTTTCTATACTAGTGTTAAGGCCCGTGCACGCACGGGGACTTGAAAAAAAATAAAAAAATTAAGTAATAATTTTGTTATTACGATTTTATATGGATTATATTTGTTTTTAAGAACATCTAATGTTATGTTTGATTATGTTGTTGTTTTAATGTGCAAATTAATGTAAAGTCACCTCAATTCTTATTTTTTGAATTTCATACTCTTTTTAATATTGACGTTTTTATTCTAAATATATATATCTTAATTGTTAATTAACAAACCATTTGCATCAACCATACCTGTACATGATTTATAAAAAAATATTAAATTTTTAATACTTACATAGTTACAATACTCATAGACGCACGAGTTTTACATAATATTTCATTATGTGATAATATTAATTGATATTTTGTATAAATTTTTGTTGTATAAAGGATTTGACTTTGTATAACTGCAATGTTTGTTATCCTTTTCTAGACATTTTTTTTGGAACAGCGATTTCATTATAAAAAAAAACTAGCAAGATGCTAGAGTTACAAAGAAATAAGGTAAGGAGATTTAAGCCAATCGTTCCAAGTGAACGAGACTTTACTTCTAGACTTACACCAATTAAAAGAATACGAAACAATGTTATCAAAGATATTTCCCTTCATGAGGCCATTGCTATCAAACAAAATCTTATTACGTAGATTCCATATCCCCCACCACATTACGTATATGACTCCTTCCAAAATCTGTTTGTGCCAAGACGAGAGACGGAGTGATGTTAACCACGAAACACACTCTTCATACGATGAAATCCCTGTGTGAGGTACGTTCCACCATCGAGCGATCTTGTTGTATAATTGGTCTGCCATATTACAGTTGAAGAAAAGATGGGTGGTGGTTTCAATCCCATTCTCGCACACAGGGCATGAAATATAAGCAATATCGATGCCTATGCGAGATAAGTTAAACCTAGAGGGCAAAGCATCCCTCTTAATCTTCCATGCGAGAATATTGACTTTGATTGGAACGAATTTGATCCATCTAGTACTAGGAGCCACGATAATCGTCTGTTTTTTGTCTATAATTTTTCTTAGTGAAGCCACTGTGTAGACTCCATCTTTAGCCAAGGTCCAAATAAACCTGTCAGTTTGAGGAGCTAAAGAGATGTTGCTTACAATGTTTAAAATGGTCAGCAATTGATCAAGTTCTGGGCCTCCCCTTGCACACCGACGAAAGGACCCATCCAGAGTAGGGGCCATTAATTTATCCCGAATGCTCACTTCCTTGTTTACCTCCAGCGCGTAAACACGAGGGAATGTGTCTTTGAGAACACCAGCATCGCTCCATCTATCTTTCCAGAATCTCGTAGTACCACCGTCACCTACTTTCAGCTTAAGGAACTCGAAGAAGTCAACTCCCTTATTTTGTAGACAAACAGCCTCCTTAATGATACTTAGCCAGCAAGAATTATGACCTCGTTTTATGTTACGGCCAATGTTACCATCGTCCCCATGGATGGCTTTAATGACTCTTGACCAAAGCGAATTACCATGTACACAGAATTTCCAAAGCCATTTGAACATAAAGCTTCGATTTAAAGCGTAAAGACTTGCCACACCTAAGCCACCAGAATCTTTGGGGGACATAATCGTACTCCATTTGATCCAAGTGGCCTTCTTGCTTTTATTAACATGGCCATGAAAAAAATCTCTTCTAATAGATTCAAGTTCCGATAAAACTTTAGAAGGAGTCTTAAATATAGACATATAGAATAAAGGAATTGAACCGAGCACTGCTTTTAAAAGAGTGAATCTGCCTCCGATAGACAACGCCTTCATTTTCCATTTCGAAAGTCTGTGTTTCACTTTATCAAGCACCTCTTGCCAATTGTCGATACGGTGCATATTGCCTCCTACTAAAGTGCCCAGGTATTTGAATGGTGTGCGGAGAGTCAAACACCCTAGTTTGGTAGCTGCTTGGTTAACTCTATTGGTATTCACATTCATGCCCAAAATTTGACTCTTGCTCATGTTTATTTTAAGCCCAGATGCACGACGAAAACACTCCAAAACGTTGGTAAGAGTATCAATATTAGTTTCACTCCATTTACCTATGAACACAGCATCGTCCGCAAAAAATAGGTGCGAAATGGTCACTGTATTACTGAGATTAATACCATGAAACATTCCAGCATCTAAAACTCGTTGAAAAGAGATATGTAATGTTTCCATGATGAGAATAAACAAAAACGGGGAAAGAGCGTCACCTTGTTTAAGCCCTTTGAAAAACTGGAATTCTTTAGTAGGGTTGCCGTTGACGAGAATGGAACCTCTCGAAGACTTCAGGCAACCTTGAATCCATGACCTCCATTTGTAGCCAAAACTGAACTTATCCAACACTTGATCTAAAAAATCCCAACGGACAGAATCATAAGCCTTCTCAAAGTCGATCTTAAAAACGAGCCCTTGCTTATTCTTTGATGAACACCATTTCATTAACTCATTGAGGATGAATGGACCATCCATGATTTATCTCCCGGGGACAAAAGCGGATTGGACTTCATGCACGAGGCCGTCAAGAACCGGTATGAGTCTGGTCGCCAAAATTTTTGTAACAATTTTATACAAACTGCCGATAAGGCTGATGGGTCTGAAATCATTAACCCTGTTAGCATTGTGAACTTTAGGAATGAGGATAACGAAAGAAGAGTTACATCCACTCGAAAATTCACTATGCCTAAAAAAATAGTTAACCGCCATGAATACGTCGTTCCCAATTAAGTCCCAAAACTGACGATAGAAACCAAAGGTGAATCCGTCCGGCCCCGGGGCCTTATCCATACCACAACTCGAAACAGCCTGTTTCACCTCATCGCTTGTAACATCGATCTCAAGGGAAACCTTCTGATCCAAGGTAAGCGATTTAGGGAACGCCATGTTTAGCAAAATACGTTCATCAATAGGCGGGGCGAATCTGCTTTCAAAGTGATCAAGGAACTCTATTTTTACCTGGCTAGGAGTATCAATCCATGTCCCCTCTTTCATAATCCCATGAATACACGTTTGTTTCCTCTTTTTGTTAATAATACCGTGAAAGAAACGTGAGTTTTCGTCTCCCTCTATTGATCACTTAACCTTCGCTTTCTGTACGTTTTCATTTGCTTGGGATCTGTTGATTTCATGTATGGCGTTAATTATCTCCATCCTTTTCAGAACCAGATCGTCATTCCTTTTTCCTTTATCTATCTCCGTGTCTACAATAATAAGATCTTTGTGAAGGCGTTGAAGCTCAATTTTACTATCGGAAGTGTGAACGGCTCTCCATTCTTTGATTTTGGCTTTCAAAAATTTCAGTTTATACATCAGGTTTCGCATGGCGTTACCACTATCACCTGGGGCGACTTCCCATGTGTCCTCAACAAGCTTTCTAAACCCTATTTCCTGAATCTAGTGATGGTAGAATCTAAACGGAGTAGGGCCATAATCCGCTGAAACTTCACGAAGTAATATAGGGCAGTGGTCAGACAAAAAACGATCCAAAGTGATGGCACTAATATTGGGGGCAGAATTCCATAAACTCTCTGAAATTAAGAACCGGTCCAATTTACTCATCTTTGTCGCAGATTTGTGACACCACGTGTACGTATTACCACCTAAAGGAACCTCGTCGAGACATGCGTTAGAAATGAATGAGTTGAACAGTTCCGCGTCGCGGGCGTTGAAAATCGAACCAAACCGTTCAACATGAAATCTAACCTCATTGAAGTCGCCCATTAGGATAACTTCCCCTTTCCATCTATTTATCAAAGTACATAGATACTCCCATAGCATACGTTTCTCTTTTTTCTCGTGAGGGGCGTAAACAACAACAACAAGAATATCTAGATTAGTTTTCAACCACACACCTCTAACAATGACAAAGTAGTCCGAGGTAGTAGATTCCTCCTTACGAAAACAATTCGGATCCCATGTGCATAAGATACATCCTGAGTTACCAACTGCATTGCTGTGAACAAAATCGAAAGCAAAATTTCCCCAACAATACTTTACATTGAGAACCTCCATGTTGTCCATTTTGGTTTCCTGTAAAGCCAATATGTTAACTTTATGCTTGATGCATAACTCCCGAACCCAATCTTTTTTGGTCTTGTGGGCGAGACCTTGTACATTGAGGGACATAAAATTCATTGATGAACCACGTCCGCTCCATGTGATTCAATGATTTTCATTATATCGTTCTCACACCCACCCATATCGTACCCCATCGTTTGACCAACTTTTACCAACTTTTCAAGACTATGCAAAATAGAACCTCCTGTTTTTGGGGCATTAGAAGTTTTAAAGTGGCCAGAACTGCCCGAAATAGCTCCTTTATTGTTAACAGATTTATCTTGACTACACCCCGCCTTGTCTGCTTGGTTACCCATGTTCAAGTCAGGTGCATTATCATCTGCTTGTGCCAACTGATCTTCGTTCATATTAGGTGTATACCCTGGTGGATGTGGACGACTACTACTTTCGGAAGTAATAACATTCTCCTTATTAGCTTCTTTGTTAGCATCCTTATTTAACTCATCATAAATATTAAAGGGATCCTCCGACTGCACCACATTTTGGCCATCAAATTCATTGAATACGGTCTCTTGAACAACCTCAAGATCATTGTGTTCATTATGGTCGCTGAATACGTCTTCTCCTACAATGTTATCATTGTTGTCGTGTACCTCCTCGTCAATTGAATTCTCATCATCAGCCTCAACCATGAAGTCAGGAGTCCACCCAGGAACTTCTTTAGCACGAATCCAGAATACCTTACCGTGGAAAATAACCTTAAAAGTTTCGTGCACAATCTTTGTCATCTTGGTGGAGATGCATAATCTCTTAGAATGGTAGTATCTATTCTCCTCGTCGTCCACCTCTAATACTTCGCCCCATTTTCTAGCGATTTTCTTAAACGTATTGTCAGACCATAATTTAAATGGTACACCCTCAACGTCTATCCAAATAATTCTATTTTCAGTGACAAAATCCAAAGATGCTTCTTTAATTATTGAAAACCATGATCGAATCCCCATGCTACCTTGAAACGCCTCCCTAGAGTTGCTGCTAGGAAAGTCAATCATAACCCACTTCTCGCCCAAAAATCGAACAGATACATCAGCGAAACCCTCATTAGTGAATGCATTAATGATGTTACCCAAGGATGAGAAATCCTTTACCCTCCCCATCAAGGAGAGAGACAAATCTTGAAGGTTCAAACAGTCTTCTTCTAACAAAATGACGGGATCAGGGCTAGCCTCCGATTCGGTGTGACCTGACAACACGTGAGCAAAAGATTTGCTGCCTTGTGCAGCCTTATAAGTGGCAGCTGGTGTTTTTAAGGCTGCACTCTTGTTACTGACTCCTTTCTTCTGTTCTTGAGGTTTATCTTCCTTTAAAGAAGGCCGTTGAAACCGAGCGATGTTCGCGTGGAATTTGAACCGTCCCACCCATATGGTACAAAGGTTCTGAACAAGTCTATCGACATTGAAAATGTTAATGAAACGAACAAATCCAAACCTTTTTCCCCCTCTAGTTCTCTTCATTGGAATGAACGAATCTACGACGTGGCCATACACTTTGCACGAGTGGAATAAATCTTTAGCAGAAAATGCATCTGGGAAATTTGTAACAAAAATAGATGTAGAGATCTTCGCGACATCATCTTCTTTCGATTGATAGTTCACCATTATGTGTGTTGAAACGGGGTAAAGAGAAAAAACAAAAACGAAAAAAACCCTAATATTGCAAGATCTTAAAAAAACACGTCAGCCAAATAAAGAATTGTTTAAGGACGAAACAGGGGTCTGTAGTGAACCTACGGATAAGATTGATCACAACAGAATGTAGGGAACGATCGAAATCAGAAGCCTACATCCATTCACAACCTTACTGATAGATCTGCAGCCAAAACCCGATGAATCCATCACGATTAAACAAGACGTTATTATCCTTTTCTAGACATTGTGTGCGTTTAGTAGCATATAATGACCTTAAAAATGTATATGTCGTTGTAATATGTAGAATCCCTTTTATTTATTTTCATCTCACACTGATGTCTGATGTCCTGTATTCGTTTTGATATTTATATTTATGTTACTAATAATTTAATTTGGTTGCATTGCTTGATTATGTTAAGTGTCAAAATAAAAATAGACAATAATTTGTGTTTTTATTTGAATATTTATAAACATGTGATTTATTATTTCTTAAAACAACATATAATACAAATATAAAGTCTAGAGGGTATGAAGTTTAAGCAGGTATTTTGTATTTTCTAAAGTTATTAAAAAATATGGAAAATTATAAGTTTACACTTAAATCCATATAATTTATTTAAAATTCAACAACTAAATATTTATTAATCTCCTCCTCTTTTTTTAACTTTTTATTTTCAAAAATTTCGACACATATATTTTTGTGTCCCTTTTTTTGTTTTTATCAAATTCCTCAACAAAAAATTATAACCTTGACTAAATTATATTCAATTCTGACTTTTTCAACCAATCATATTGCTCGATTTTTTCTATGTGTCAAAATCAAGCCACTTGATTGGTCTAAATTTTTTTTACAACCTCTACTTTTCTTGAAAACTCTAAAATAATTAATTCCTTCATTATATAAAACATTATCCCTTCCCCATATATACCCACAAAAATCCTTTTATTTTCTCCATTTTATATTATCTTCTTCATTTCACTTTTAATATTTACACACTTTCCATTTCTTCCATTATTTTCCGACTAGTTGAGGGTAGCCGAACAATAAAAACTATATTTTTCTATTAAGTGTGAGCTAGTCGCTAGGTCAGTTGGGGTGGCCGAGCACCCTTCAGCCTCCCACTGGCTCCATCCTTATTTATGTTAAGGACTTGAAGTGCATTCGTAAAGATTTTCATATGTCATGAAGCTGATAAAGATAAAATGTTTAGTTTTGAATTAAAAACAAAGTGCACTAGTTAAAGATTTTGTGCTCAGGTTATGTATTTAGTGATCAAAACAGTTTGACACATCCTCTAATCAAAATTCACACCTAATAGAATGGTTACCAAGGAAATTTATTGATTGATTTTTCAAATTAGGGGGTTTGTATGGTTTGTAAATGGGTTTAGGATTTAGATTTAGATTCAAATTTAAATTTGGATTCAAATTTGAATTAGAAATTAAAAAAAAGACACATGTAAAGAGAGAAGATATATTATTATATACTAAATGTTTATTTTTAAAATTTTATATATAATAAAATAATAGATACTGTTATAAAAGATATAAGATAGACCCACAAATTTTTTTGATCTTGTGGAGAATTGAAAAGTGTGGACCATTAAGTGTTATAGTCAAATTATAAACTCATACATTTTAAAAAAGTGACAGGTTATAAAATTTTTCGATAAGAGATTAGTTGATGTGACGACCTAAAAGGTGAGGTTTAATATAAGTTTCACAATACTAAGTTTTTTAAGACGGACAAAGCAGTACAAATTTTAGCCAATAAGTGAAATAGGGAAGTTTAAAAATTAAATTTTAATCATTTGTATGAAGATTATATCGTATATAGTTATCTTATACTTGAGTTTGTGACTAAATATAATATACCTTTAGAATCTTATTTACTTTTTACAGTTTCTTTCATTCACTTTTTCAGAAGTAAATTGTCCTTTTTATTTAAAAAATTACAATCTTAATGTCATACGTATTCACACACCACAAATAAAATGCAAATCACCTACATACACACATGACTCGAATCGATGGCAAAACTTGAATATTTATTAAGAGAGGCTGAATTTTTAATTCCATAAAAATATTGTGTCGAATAGGATATTTAATGGTTATATGTATGTCATAGTTGCCACACAGAATTTGCTAAGCGTTTAAGCTTTATTGTTTCATATCTTGTGTATTGCCTCATATAAAATTAAATAAAAGATAAAAATTAGCTTAACGTCACATTCAAATAGACGTTGAACAACATTGGTATATATTTATCATATCGAGGTGAGATCCTTATAGAATATGCATCAAAAAAAGAAGGAAGGAAACAATCTCAACCACCCATTCAAGTTTCATCTAATGGTCTATATTAATCTTTTTAAATTTAATTTAAAAACCCATTTTCATCCTATTTCTTAAAAATTAAATATCTCTCAAACCGTTAATCGTTACGAAAAACTAGTTATACCATCGCGACAGGAATTAAGTTATCTTTCTATAGATAGGCACTTCTATACACTTTCGGCAAACTTTTTTTTTTAAAATTTACGCATAAAAAATTACATGTGATTCTCGAAAAATTACATGTAATTTTCGAAAATTACGTGTAATTTTTTTGGCGAGAATTTTTAACACTGTAAATCGTTAACTTTTGTGTGAATTACATGTAATTATGTGTGAATTACATGTAATTTTTGTAATAAAATAGTTTATTAGTGTTAAATGCAAATCACATGTAATTATGTGTGAATTACATGTGATTTTTGTAATAAAGTGGTTAGTTAGTGTTGAATGAAAATTACATGTAATTTTGTGTGAATTACATGTAATTTTGCTCAAATCACATGTGATTTTATAAATAATTACATGTAATTTTGCTTTAAATCACATGTGATGTAATAAATAATTACATGTAATTTTGCTTTAAATCACATGTGATTCATGTAGACTCACATAACTTCACATCTAACTTTCGTCCCATTTGACGCGTTAGTCTTTTTTTTAAGTTACATGTTTTCATAGATTTTTATTTTCAACTTTAATACCAATAATCTAGAAACCAAGTAAATCACATGCGATTCGTGATAAATCACATGTAATTCGTGGTAAATCACATGTGATTCGTGGTAAATAACATTTTCTCTCCATTCCTCACATCATCCATCCTTTCGAAGTGGTCTTGTGATCCATGTATGCTATCTAAAGTGGTCTTGTGATCCATGTATGCTATCTTGTGATCCATGTATGATAATTACATGTGAATTTGCTTGCATTACATGTAATTCGTGGTAAATTACATGTGATTCAAACAAAAGCACATGTGATTCATCTAAAGTGGGTTTGTTAGAAGAAGTTAAAGTTTTGAAATGTTTGAATCACATGTAATGCAAGCAAATTCACATGTAATTATCATCGAATTACATGTGATCCAATGCAAGCAAAATCACATGTAATTATCATCGAATTACATGTAATTCAAGCAGACTATTTAATATATTAACAAGATTACATGTGATTAAAAAAATCACATGTGATTCATCTAAAGTGGGTTTGTTAGAAAAAATTAAGGTTTCGGAATGCTTGAATCACATGTAATGCAAGAAAAATCATATGTAATTATCACCGAATCACATGCAATTCAAGCAGAATTACATGTGATTCAAACAAAATCACATGTAATTTAGAAGCCAATTTGTTTTATATATTTTACATAAATGAAAACATAATACGTGATTAAAAAAATCACATGTGATTCATCTAATGTGTGTTTGTTAGAAAAAGTTACGGTTTCGGTATGCTTGAATCATATGTAATGCAAGCAAAATCACATGTAATTATCACCGAATCACATGTAATTCAGAAGCCAATTTGTTTTACATATATTTTTTTTGGGTAAAGGGGACTCCACCCCGGTAAAATGAACATATTTTATATTAATGGCAACAAACATTTTAATATATTAACAACATTACATGTGATTCAAACATTTTAATGTAATTCACATAAATCACGTGTGGTTTTAAAATAATAACGAAAATATTTTTGTCATTTAATAGACGGTTATTTTCATATACTTTTAACGATTTTACAATGTTGAAATTCTCGTCAAAAAAATACACGTGATTTCACAAATCGCATGTGACGTTACAAATTCAAATGTGATTTTTAAAATAATTAATCAAACATGAGTTTTCGAGAATTACATGTAATTTTTCGAGAATTACATGTGATTTTTTTACGAAATTTTTTAAAAAAAGTTCGCCGAAAGTATATAGAAGTGCATATCTATGGAAAGATAATTTAATTCCCGTCGTGACGGTATAATTATTTTTTCATAACGATTAACGGTTTGAGAGATATTTAATTTTTAAGAAATAGGATGAAAATGTATTTTTTTAATTAAATTTAAAAAGATTAATATTGGATGGTGGAGATTGCTTCCTTTATTCTTTTTTGGATGCATGTTCCTTATAGAACTTTTCTCTTATCATATAAAAGAGATTAAAAGAAATTAATTCCTTGACTTTATATATCAAACAACTGACAAATATTATATTCAAAGTTTATTTATTACTAAAAAAAGAGGAGTAAACATATATCTATAATATTTGTATCTTATTAAGAAAACGTGTAACTGGTCAAACTCTACAATAAAATTATGATTTTTATCTTATTGAAAAACAAATATTTTTATCCTTATACCACAACGTCAAAGTTGTGAAAAGAAAAACAATTATTGTTACTTTTCACTGTAATCTATGAACAAAACTCTACCATAACTATGGAACACGGAGTAAAGAATGGAGGTTTTGCATTATGTTCTTGTGTTAATTTTTTAGTAGAAGAAAGTAAGAAAATAAAATAAAAAGCATCTTTTGTATGATATCAAAAATATTATGAGAAGGGAGGAAAATAATTATGTACTACAAAATGAGACTAATTACATATGCGTTGGTTCTTGCATATTCCTATATATTTACTTTGTCTACTTGAAAAAGTAGATGGTAGTAAAATAAAAATAAAGGATTTCTTTGTTAAATTTGTGCGTGGATAAAAATAAAAAACTACTAGTTTTTTGGTTATAAAAAAACAAAAAATACATACTATTTCTCATTCTTTGCTATAATTTTTAATATTATTGTATACTTTAAATCCAAATATTAAATATTTGATAGCTGATCAAGTTAAACTTTATACATTTGCAATTATTATTCATGACTAAGTTAACATAATAATTTACTTACTTTCTTTATTATTATTAGTCACGAGAAGGGTTTGCCTCACGTGTTATGGCAGAGCTTTTACCAGTTTAAATTTTATAAAATTGCAAAACTAAGCACAATGTTGTTATTTGATATTTTTAGTTGACTACGTTAACATAATTTACTTACTTGTTTTTTATTATAACATCGCTTAAAGATATATTAGTCACGAGAAGAGTTTGCCTCACACGTTATGCTAGAGTTTTTACCGATTTGAAATAAGGGTGATATTAGTATTCAATAATAAAAACTTTTTCTTTATGCGGCCATACGATTAAACTTTATCGGTGATTATGCACATTTGTAAAACTTTTTATTATGTTGTGTGGAAAAATTGCCCCTTATTGGACTCGAACTCACGCGAAAAGAGTTAGAAACGATGATTTTATTACACCAACTAATGTATTATAATTGTACTTTCATTTTATAGCTATATATTATTGGTATTGCAAAACAAAAGTGCTACTATTTGATGGATAAGAACAACTTCAAAAATTTCTTCTTATTTAAAATATAAATAAAGTTATATGGGTAATTATGTAATGTTGTCGTCATCTTGGAAAGTATGAACCGCTTGAACTTGTTAACTGATAGTTTAGTCGATTTAATGTTCGGTTTTTGGTTTAGTGGGAAAAACAAAAATATAAGATTGAATATTATGTGTAATCGTTGTTAGTTTTCTTAAACCATTTACACAAAAGTTTTCATGCATTAACATTTAATATATTATTATCTCTTTGTTTCCTTTAAATAAAAAAAACACAGACGTTTGTCTCTCTCTTCGTTATAAATCAAATCTTGAAATTCGATGAACGATACATTCATTTTTCTGCTCTAAGAAACACCACCTTACCTTTATCGTCGTCGTCAATCCATTACCACAACCATCATATGCCAGGTATGTCTTCAATAAATTTTTATTTTATTTTTTCTCTAACATCAAATCCGTGATCTAATATAATTTATATCTTTTATTTATAGAAATTTATTGTCTTTTATGTTGTGGGTTGCGTTATGATTTTTTAAATTTTTTTTCAAAATTTTAGATCTAGTTATTGTTGTAATAATTATCTCATTATTAGATCTAGAGTATTGGAGCCTTTATTGTCACAATTTTTAACTCGTTCTTGTATTTTATGTTTGTATATTGTAAGGGAAAATATGATCCAAAAATCGTATGTACAATCTCAGATAAATTTGATAATTTCTCATTAGAAATCCTCTGCTATATAAGGATGTAAGTTTATGCGAGGATGGCACCAAACCAAAAACGACACAACAACACAAAAAGACTATTCATAGTCACCAATGTATATAAAAAACATATCCTGCATACCAAACATCACTTTTTCGGTATAAGTTCCTATCCATATTGTATGTTTGGTGAAACGGGGAGTGGTAGTTAACGATAACAACTAAGTGTCTTTCTTTTTTTTGTAGTTTTGACAAATTTTTACAACCTACACCACCTATGTAACAAATTTTATCTCACATATCTCAAACGAGGCTTGAACCCACGACATCTAGGTTGATGAGTCACTCGTATCTTGCTGATTTAAGAGGTATTTTGTTTGGTTGTTTTTTTGGCTATAATCTGTTTGGTAATGTAGTTGTGATTATAAAAGTATCATTTAAACAAAACAAAAATGAATGCTCAACGTTTAATGCTAACATACTTGAGAAACGAGCATTTATAAAAACTACATTTAAATAAAAAAAAGAAAAATATTCATTGCCAAACGAGCTTTAAGAGCACCGGGTCAATGTGCCACATTACCTTTTTTCACTTAACTTACAACTAACTAGCACATTAAAAAAACATCGTCTAACTTACAATTTTAAAACCCACCAAACCCAAATAAAACACAAACACCATAAAACCTAATTGAAATAAACGAATAAACACAACCAACGACTCGTGGGTTATCGAACGAGTCATCCAACGCATACCAACTAACTCACCAAACATTCGAGTAACTTGCAACCAAGTTGACGCCACACGAGACTAACTAGCCTAACACCCACGACTCTAATATTCAAATGTTAATACTAAATACTTTGTAATACTACCACCCTCGAAAAATTATCGTACGGAGACAAGAAACACACACTTAGAGAAAAATGAAGTTAACATAGTTGTTACGTTAAAGTTCAGCCTCTCCGAGTTAGCCATGGGCAACAACCTTTCACGCCCATACTGTTGCAACATGAGGGGGCTTTCCCAGTAGCCTACTTTGCCAAAAGGTGGCAGAGCGCAACGACTCATCGCAAACATACTAAAACAACCTAAGGCTTGTCTTCATCTGAAGAAAAAAAAAAAACAGATTTAAGAAGTAGCTTATAGACTCAAACGTAAGCTCAGAAAAACCCACTCCATATTCCATGTGAGTTACTCGAATTCGATTAAATCTTGATTTCTACGAAAACCAAAGAACCCTCAAACGATTGATTAATGTATTTTCTTAGTATTCATTAAAGGTACTATAATAAAGTCAAATAATTACAAGTAACATTTTTAATAATGAAAATAATTTTAAAAACAACCATATAAGGTAGTAAAAAAAAAAGAAAGAATAGTGGCTTCACCAGAGTTGAGATCGTTATAAAACACTATCAAAACAAGGAACAAAAGAACATATCCTACCCACTTATTTTATTTTCATCCATCGGCTGAGATCAAAAGTTATATTTATATATAAACCTCCAAAATCAACCCCTGCCTCTCAATTCTTATCCTACATTCTCTCTCGTAACACACACACATCAGAAAACATAAAACCACCATAAAACCATTGTCGGCGTCGATTTGACTTTGATCCTCCATGGATCCTCCATCATTTCGTCGTCGATCCATCGTCTGCCATCGTTCTGTCACCGGTACTGATTCCGTTGCAAAGCGGAAATGATAACATGTATGTACAGTCGCCCCGCACAGGTTGCACCTAATCAGGCTCCTTTTAATATTAGCGATGGTTTGTATGGTATTTCAGCTGTTAGGTAGCTGGTTGCTGACAATGGTGGGGAGGATGTCGATTTTTAGAGATTCACAGTGAGTCAATTTTTAGAGGTTCCGGTTTCTTGTTATAACTTGAATTTACAAACGGTAACTTAGAGGCGCAACCGTTGAAATTATGTTTGATCTTCTATCAGTATGTATAGTGTGTGTAGCAAAGCATATATGCTGCTATAGTTGATTACAAGAATCATACTCCGTATGTGATTTAGACAAGAACCACATGTGATTCTTGTTTAAATCACATGTGATTTTAATTAAGTATGAGTTTTGTCATTAAATCACATGTGATTGTGAAACTTCTAAAACTTCATATAAAATTGTGATTTGTGTCCTAAAAAATTTGTTACTAGCAACAATGTCTGGTGGTGGTGGTGCTCTTACCGCACCAACCGTTGGAATGTTCAAAAATATGCTACTCAACTAGCTTTGATTTTCTTCTACGTATGTTTTTTCTGTTTTTTACTAATTAACTTATCTTGTTTGTTGTTGTCTGTGTAAGATTAAAGAAAGAATGCAAAACAGTTGAGATAACGGGACAAATATGGAAATCGGAAGATGATGGTACTACTGTTTTGTTTTCCGAGCAACCTTTTGAGTGGAAATTTTATGCGAGGCCTTCATATTTCTTTCTTTCAATTGCATTATAATGCTATGATATTATAGTTTGCCAAACAGTCATATTGATGTGGCATTTGCGTTTCAACAGTACACTCATGTTATGTTGCACTTTATTAACATGTTGGTTAAAATTGCTCGAAAATGTCCATTTTACCGGAAAAAGGTTGCTGTCATAGTTGGTTAATGAGTTGAAATTGAAAAAAAACCTTGCCAGGCTTAAAGTTGGTTAGTAAGTTAAAATTGAACATGTTGCTGCTATAGTTGGTTTATTTATCAAAATTGAAAATATTGTTGTCATGGTTATTCCATGGCCTGAATGGAACTTGAATGGAACTAGAAGGCATCTATTGTCAGAGTATTTGCAATGACTTTGAACTATGAATCTGTGAATCAAATAACAGTGAGTCAAATAACAGACCTTGCTGCACTCCATGGCTTATAATTGTGATGGTCAAAAGTAATGCATTTACTTAAAAAAAACATCAAGAACTACTTCTTCTAAAGTGGGTTTGTTAGAAGAAGTTAAGGTTTCGAAATTCTTGAATCACATGTAATGCAAGAAAAAACATATGTAATTATCACCGAATCACATGTAATTCAAGAAAAATTACATGTGATTCAAATAAAATCACCTGTAATTTGGAAGCTAATTTGTTATATATATATATTTTACATGTATGACAAAAGACGTTTTAATATATTGACAACATTACATGTTATTCAAACAAAATCACATGTGATTTAAACAAAATCACATGTGATTCATTGTGGGTTTATTAGAAAAAGTTACGATTTTAAAATGTTTGAATCACATGAAATTTAAGCAAAATTACATGCAATTATCACTGGATCACATGTAATTCAAGCAAAATTACATGTGATTCAAACAAAATCATATGTGATTCAGAAGCCAATTTGTTTCATATATTTTATATGAATAACAATAAACATTTTAATATATTGATAAAATTACATGTGATTTAAACAGAATCACATGTGATTTATCTAAAGTGGATTTGTTAGAAAAAATTAAGGTTTCGAAATGTCTAAATCACATGTAATGCAAAAAAAATCACATGTAATTATCATTGAATCACATGAATTCATGTAATGCAAGTAAAATCGCGTATAATTCAAGCAAAATTACATATAATTATCACTGTATCACATGTAATTCAAGTAAAATTACATGTGATTCAAACAAAATCACATGTGATTCAGAAGCCAATTTGTTCCATATATTTTATATGAATGACAACAAACATTTTAATATATTGATAGAATTACATGTGATTCTCGAAAAATTACATGTAATTTTCGAAAATTACGTGTAATTTTTTTTGCGAGAATTTTTAACACTGTAAATCGTTAACTTTTGTGTGAATTACATGTAATTATGTGTGAATTACATGTAATTTTTGTAATAAAATAGTTTATTAGTGTTAAATGCAAATCACATGTAATTATGTGTGAATTACATGTGATTTTTGTAATAAAGTGGTTAGTTAGTGTTGAATGAAAATTACATGTAATTTTGTGTGAATTACATGTAATTTTGCTCAAATCACATGTGATTTTATAAATAATTACATGTAATTTTGCTCAAATTACATGTGATTTTATACAAAATTACATGTAATTTTGCTTTAAATC
This sequence comes from Glebionis coronaria, assembly GCA_025667525.1. Taxonomy (NCBI): domain Eukaryota; kingdom Viridiplantae; phylum Streptophyta; class Magnoliopsida; order Asterales; family Asteraceae; genus Glebionis; species Glebionis coronaria. The sequence continues at coordinate 139,572,123 of CM046880.1, forward strand.
ACATGTGATTTTATAAATAATTACATGTAATTTTGCTTTAAATCACATGTGATTCATGTAGACTCACATAACTTTACATCTAACTTTGGTCCCATTTGACGCGTTAGTCTTTTTTTTAAGTTACATGTTTTCATAGATTTTTATTTTCAACTTTAATACCAATAATCTAGAAACCAAGTAAATCACATGCGATTCGTGATAAATCACATGTAATTGGCGGTAAATCACATGTGGTTCGTGGTAAATAACATTTTCTCTCCATTCCTCACATCATCCATCCTTCCGAAGTGGTCTTGTGATCCATGTATGCTATCTAAAGTGGTCTTGTGATCCATGTATGCTATCTTGTGATCCATGTATGATAATTACATGTGAATTTGCTTGCATTACATGTAATTCGTGGTAAATTACATGTGATTCAAACAAAAGCACATGTGATTCATCTAAAGTGGGTTTGTTAGAAGAAGTTAAAGTTTTGAAATGTTTGAATCACATGTAATGCAAGCAAATTCACATGTAATTATCATCGAATTACATGTGATCCAATGCAAGCAAAATCACATGTAATTATCATCGAATTACATGTAATTCAAGCAGACAATTTAATATATTAACAAGATTACATGTGATTAAAAAAATCACATGTGATTCATCTAAAGTGAGTTTGTTAGAAAAAGTTAAGGTTTCGGAATGCTTGAATCACATGTAATGCAAGAAAAATCATATGTAATTATCACCGAATCACATGCAATTCAAGCAGAATTACATGTGATTCAAACAAAATCACATGTAATTTAGAAGCCAATTTGTTTTATATATTTTACATAAATGAAAACATAATACGTGATTAAAGAAATCACATGTGATTCATCTAATGTTGGTTTGTTAGAAAAAGTTACGGTTTCGGTATGCTTGAATCATATGTAATGCAAGCAAAATCACATGTAATTATCACCGAATCACATGTAATTCAGAAGCCAATTTGTTTTACATATATTTTTTTTGGGTAAAGGGGACTCCACCCCGGTAAAATGAACATATTTTATATTAATGACAACAAACATTTTAATATATTAACAAAATTACATGTGATTCAAACATTTTAATGTAATTTACATAAATCACGTGTGGTTTTAAAATAATAACGAAAATATTTTTGTCATTTAATAGACGGTTATTTTCATATACTTTTAACGATTTTACAATGTTGAAATTCTCGTCAAAAAAATACACGTGATTTCAGAAATCGCATGTGACGTTACAAATTCAAATGTGATTTTTAAAATAATTAATCAAACATGAGTTTTCGAGAATTACATGTAATTTTTCGAGAATTACATGTGATTTTTTTACGAAATTTTTTAAAAAAAGTTCACCGAAAGTATATAGAAGTGCATATCTATGGAAAGATAATTTAATTCCCGTCGTAACGGTATAATTATTTTTTCATAACGATTAACGGTTTGAGAGATATTTAATTTTTAAGAAATAGGATGAAAATGTGTTTTTTAATTAAATTTAAAAAGATTAATTTGGATGGTGGAGATTACTTCCTTTGTTCTTTTTTTGATGCATGTTCCTTATAAAACTTTTCTCGGCTTCACCAAACACATCCTTCCCAAAAAAAAAAAAAAGAAAAAAAGTTAAGAAGATCTATTCCAAACACCCCCTAATATAAAACATCCTTATTTATGTATGTATCATACTGTTTATGTTTCAGTAAAGCCAAATGAATAATCTTCCAGCATAAGCGAGTAGAATTAAAGGTATATGTTTTAACTCTTAACCTGCTGCTGCATATAACGTGTTTGACTGAATATTTTCATAAAAGGCTTTACCAATCAGTTATGTCATAAAGATTTGTGAATATATTGAAACAATAATACGAGTAAATTTGGATCTTCTTTTAATAAAGGGCTTGCTTGTTGTTTTTTGTATACTATACTATTAGGACTCATATCGACATCTCGCATTTTATGTGAAATTATAATCATATATTATTGTTAGATTATGTAGTCCGACTTAAACACTCACCCATTGTTACATTACATGGAACGTGGATCATTCTGGTTCTGGGAGTGTTGTACAAAGCGGGCTAGGCGGGTTTTATCCTGAATTGATTTGCTGATATTGGATTTATATTTGGGAGTTTTATCCAAAATTAAATTACTAATTATGGGTCCACTATGGATCCACAATTAGCCCTTATCTTTTTTATTTGATCCTTGATGAGATATCGAGACTGATTCAGAAGGACATCCCATGGTGCTTGATTTTTGTGGACGATATTGTTGGCAGCGGAAGGTTTAAATAACAAACTTAGAGCTGGAGAGAAGTTCTAGAGGACAACGGCTTAAGGGTCAGCCGAGAGAAGACTGAATATCTATGATACGTGACTTCAGTAACGTTGTGATCGACCACAACGAAGAAGTTGATATTTGTATTGGAGACAATATCCTACAACCTAAGGAGTCTTTTCGATATCTTGGATCTATGTTGCACAAATCCAGGTGGATTGACGAAGATGAAGTGGAGGGCGGCCCAAGAGTCCTTTGTGATAGAAATGTCCCCCTCGAAAGGAATATTTTATAGTGTCCCTACCATGTTGCTAAGGTGGACTTGGACTTGTGGTTAATCATTGCGTGACATGGTCCCTTGCGGAGTGTATAGATCGGTACTTGAAGTCGAGACTATCATCAACAAGATGCGGGAAGGACGGTTGAGGTGGTTTAGACATGTGAGGAGAAGACCAGTCAGTAGCGTAGCGTTAGAAGAGTGGAAGCTTCGGTGGTCGACGACTTGAGGAGGAGGATGGGTAGACCAAAACTTAGGTGGGAGGTTAGTGTGGAAATCGACATGAAGGAGCTTGTCTTGTCCGAGGACAGCTAGAATTAGGTGGGTAGGTGGTAGACTTAGTGTTGGATGTGTTTGTTTCTTTGCTTCTTTGCTCTAGGTTGAATGCATTTTTGACGCTTTGGTTGGTTTTGGCCATCTTCTATCCGCGTGCTTAGTTTACTTGCCTCTTAGCAACAACAACAACAACAACGATACCCAATCCCGCCCGGGCAGGGTATGGGGGAGGTGAGATGTAGACAGATCATACCCCTATCCTCGGGAAACCCGGGGCTAGGGAGACTCGTTCATATAGACCTCCGGCTAAGAGAAAAGAGCAGAGGAACAATAACGCGCCAAAGTTTTTTGTTTCTTTTTTTTGTTTTTTTAATTTATTTATTTATTAATTTATATATATAGAAAGAAAACATAAGAGAATTTTATTTATTTAATTATATATATATATATATATATATATATATATATATATATATATATATATATATATATATATATATATATATATATATATATATATAATAAAATAAAAATACAAGATAGTAATAATAATAAAGAAAAAAGGAAAACAAGTTACATAAGGCTAGCATAACAAGAAATACATGCTAAACAAATGTGCCCTAAAAGGGCCCCGCAAGCCAAAGACACAAACGAGCAAGTACACCAAAGAGATGACAAGCATACAACAAGGCAAGGGTCACATACAAAAAGCAATCACAAACGAGATGAGCACACAGGTCAAACAAACAAAAGGCGGGCCTACAAACAGCCCAATAAAGCGAGAAAACAGCTACCCCGCTGAACCTACCATCTAACCCCTACCTAAAAAGAGGGCCAAAAACTAAAAAAAAAAAGAAAAAAGAAGGCATTGACGCAACGAAGCAACCAACAACTAACTAACGAGACAAAGAGTCAGTCAACCCAAAACAACGAAAAGAAAAACACACGCAAAAGCCAAGACTAACACAAAACCCCCTACCCACTTAAACCAATCCTAGCTCTCCACTCATTCCTATCGGAGGTCATGTCCTCGGATAAAAGAAGCTCCTTATTGTCTCGAAAGCGTTTGCTTCTGTTTGCCCGCCTGGTTTTTTTTGGGCATGCTTGTTTCTAATTGATACGTGTGTTGTGCATGTTTTATTTGGGGTTAGATGGTAGGCCTAGAGGGGTAGTTGGTTCGTGTTTATCTGTTTGCTTTTACTAGGCGCCTTCTAGTCCCGTTCTTTGCTTGATTTGGTTTGTCTTGTGCTTGCTATGTATCGCTTGCCTCGTGGTTGTATGCTTGCTTTTCTCGTTGTGCATCCTATGCTTTCTAGTACTTTGCAGGTTTGATTGTTTTGTGCCTTGCGTGTTTTGGCTTTATGCTTTGCCCCTTTGCTTTTGCTTTATCGTGTTTGGTTGGCCCTTTGGTCTCTCTTTTTTCTTTGGACTTGTTATGGGTTTGTGTTTGCTTTGCGCTCGGTGTGCTCACTTGTTGTTGTATGTATCATCGTTTTTGACCCATGCCTTTGTTATATGTTTGCCGTTTTGTTTTGTTTGCTTGCTCGTTTTATCTTTTGCGTTCGGGTCCTTTGGGGCTCGTTTGTTTGCCATGTGATTTTCTTGTTGCTGCCCGCCTTGCGTATCATTGCTTCTTTTTTCTCTCATGCCTTGTGCCCTTTTTCTATCTTGTTTTCGAGATAATATATATACATTTTACTAAAAAAATAAAAATAATAATAATAAATAAATCGGCGTTCTAGGGCTTTTCTTCTCCCTCTCTTAGCCAGAGGTCCACCTGGAAGCACCCTACCCTCGGGTTTTCCCTAGGGTAGGGGTATGTTCTGTCTACATTTCACCTATCGTTGTTGTTGTTGTAGTTGATGATTAAGGTGTCTTAATTTGTGAACAGATGATCTGTTGATGATTAGTTACATATATGAAACATTATCATGATAAAATCTCGATTCTTAAGGATATCGGAGATTTAGTCGTGGTTATGGAAAATGCGTTTTGAGATTTCGAACTCACAAACTTTACCTTACATACCGGTTATTGATTTGAAGAATAATGTCAATTATGCTCCCGTATATAGTTCTAATGCTGTGATGCATTTGGGAAAGAGTATACTATTCTATTAGAACTAATATTGACATATGGATATTAGAAAATGCATATTATATAAAAATAGAATGATATATTGTGGGTGCTATATTGAAACGTGTTCTATATGATTGACATGATACTTATTGGGAGGTTAAAATAGGTTTAATTCGCCGATTAGTTTTTAGTTAAGAAACATTTATAAAAATCTGCTTAGTTTAGGAAAAAGATTTTGAGGAAACACTAAGGTGAAATACTAGTCTACTGGCGTGTGTTACATCGTTGTAGAAGCACACATAAACAAGTATACAGCTTATGCAATATGGAAATAAACTAGATTGAAAATACCTGTATTCCTGTGCAGTCAATGTGTTGGGTTATTTCATCCAGCGCGACTACGTCTTGATGGGTAAGTCTGTATATAGTTATTATCCTGTGATGAGCATGGGCTTCTCCTGAGACGCAGTTTCGGCATGCTGCCAAATCACAGTCGATGCAGTATCGGTTCAGATTATTTCCTATGATGTGAGTTCTACAAGCCACAAAGAAAGTCCTTTCCAGAAATAGGAATATCCACATTATAGCGCTAACCTCCTACAGAAAGAAAATGCAATTAGTTAAAGATTTTAGATATGTTATAGAAGATCTCCATCTAAATATGCTATAGAGATTGGAATTGTTAAGGATATGTAGTATGTACAATGGTTTGCCAGCCAGTCTGCAAGCCTATGGTAAATGAAGTTTAAAATGACACAAAAGGGGGGGAAGACCAACAATAGCTGTCAAATGTTTCAAAATGTAACAAGCAGGGGCGGAGGCAGGATTTATGATAAAGGGGAGGGGGGACTCTATCTTACTGTAATAACGATATAGGAAACATCAACACCATAGTACGACAATATTGAAAGTTAACTTTATCTTTCCACTGTCAAGGGTGTTTTATCACTGGCTTTATTTTATTATCAAGTATATAATGGTTTACAAAATATCAAGTGAACTTTTTAACAGCCAAACCTGTTAACTGATAGCCTAATATCTTACCTTAATTCCTATCTCAAATGTTTCCAGTTTTTTGTTTACTGGCAGCCTTCATAATTAAAATGTAAAATCTCTTTCATGGTTTCAAGGCTTTAGCAATAAAGTAATGTTTATGGCACATTGATGCGGGTTTACATATGACCGCTTAAGAGGGTGGTACCAATAATTATTGTCTGTTTGTGTATATAATTCTGTATATGTAAGTATGCGTGCAGCCTAATACGGATCATTTATGCTCACCGGTCCATTTGAAGACACATATCTTGCAAACTATCTGGAGTGATGAACCTCTTATTCTCGGATCACTAAGGTTGGTCACAACTTCTTTTGGATGTCACTGGTTCTACTTATCTACTTACTACGTAATACATCAACACTTTTATGATGTTTGGGAGCTTTTTTCTCTGGCATTCCACTTAATTTATTGGACAACCTTGGCTATATGGCACTGTCAGTTAGTATATAGATACTAATGCTCTTCTCTTATTGTAGAACACGTCTGACTATACATCTTACGCCAATCTTACTTAAATGCTTATTTGAATGCCAAAAAAAAAACAAAAAAAAATCGCCATCCTTATTCTTAGTTTTTCATTTGGAACATTGAAAGACTTTATATTCTATATACATATTTATCACATAAACTAAGGAACAATAGTTAATAAGTTACTTTTACTGAACATCGTAATCACGACATTTGAAGAAAGTTATGATGTCAACTTGAAGCTGAGCTGTGACATGTAAACACACAGCACAATGGCATGCCAACTTGTAGAAAGAACAATTTAAATAAAAATAGACGATGAGAAATCTATTATGCAATTACATAATTAGATTATTAACGTTGTATACCCTATTCGAACAATAAAACTACAAGAAAGTGATTAAATTAATAAAGAAAGGTGTAATGTCTACTACCAATAGTAAATGAAAATCTCAAAGATAGAAAATTATTTTATATATTAACCAAGTTTGACATACTCTCTGTGTCAACTATTTACTAAAGAACAAGAGAATCAAATTTCTAGACATCTTGATTAGAAACACATGAAGGATATAAGACTACAAAAAAAAAAAAAAAAAAAAAACCACTTTCCAAGCCACCCTGAGGAATGGTTCAGACACGTTTAGGTCCCCTGCAGTATAGGTGGAAAATAGGTGGGCTGAGTATCAAAATGGATTCACACTAAAGGATAAAATTGACGGGAGGTAAAAAAGGGTAGGGTGGACGACCCATATACAGGTTTTTTCCTATTTATCAATTATATAAGTAACTAGCATATAAAATCGGATCAAAAGCTGTTCTTAAAGTGATAGTTATAAATTGTTTTAACACATAAACACTTGAATATAGTTTAAGTGATTTTAAACTGTCTGATGTCTGTTCTTAGTTTTTTTTTTTACTTTATTCGACCCTATGGATCGTTTAAGACTAGAGTATAACCCGAATTAACCCATTATCACATTAAGGGGGTTGAAAATTTCCCTTCTACTTATTCTTAGAAAGTAAACCCTAGTAGTTGCTAGAGTAGCATATGAATGTAAAGGCTTCACACTGCGTGCAACAGTTTACAAGTCTTTTATTATTGCATTGATAATCAATTACAAGAGATACATTGATACATCAATCACAAGAAATATAATAGTTATAGTAAAAGGAGTTATCTTTCATTTGTAATCATGTACATCTAATACAAGTTTAATATAATCTAAAATAGAGCAAGAGTTGTGTTGCTAAAATAAATTACATTAGGCAAACATGTGCATACCTGATTTGGGTTCATCCTTATTTTTTCTTGGTATGTTAGATGAGAGGAGCGTTTGTACTAATTCCTAGGGGTTAGGACAAACGAAGTGAGTAGCAGTAGTATCTTTTGTTAAGATTGGCTCTAATAGTTTTGGGCAAGTCTATTACCTGAATTTTATGCTCATGGTTTTAAGGATGAAAGGATTAAAGTGTAATTATATTTTGGTTGATATTTGAGTAATAACAATAATAGCATTTATTACCGTAATGCTATTAATGCAACACATATAGTTTTCAATCCAATAAAGTGATATTATTTGACTAGGCACATTTGCAGTGAACATTAATCAACTGTTATCGAATGGAGAGAACATTGCTTTCTGTTCTATATCTGAAAAATGTGTTATTGTATTTCTATTATCGTCAAACAAAATGTTGCAAGGTTATAAGTTGCTCCAATTTGCATTTCAAATTTTGAAACCAAGAACTAAGACACTACTATATACAAGATAATTATAAGTAACTGGTGACTGGGCTGCGAAAATGCAAGGAATATAGTACTAGTATATTTTCTTTTGTCAGGTAGATTTACGCAAACCAATGAAAGATTTTTCTGTTCATTCCTTCGAGGATTAAAATTTTACTTGTTTGTTTTGTTTAGTTTGGGGGTAATAGCATCTACATCCTCAAAAGACACCAAATGTTCGAGAATTCCATGAAGTGAAATTGTTTAACGAGTAACATATTGTTAAAAAAACACTACAAAGATCTGTACTTAGCAATCACCTAGAATGCCTTTAAAGTAGGAATCTCTACGGTCCTAATTTTGTAATGTTGCAAGTGGGCAAGACTTTTTGCTTCATTTTTGGAGAAGCAGTAACTTCTAATAATCATAATGGTTTCAACTTGTTATGGAATGGACGCGTGGCTTTCTTTCTTATACTTATTGTAAGCGTATTTCTATCTTGTCAAACAAAATATATTGGCATTGAAAGTTTATTTCATTTGAATTGACGTTGTGAATCCTAGAACTCACAGACACAGTCACACAGGAGTTTGATTCTGACTAGTCAATCCTCTTAGCACTTTAATTTAATCACTTTTGAAAAATATCTTTGCGGCCTAATATGATTATCATGAGACTGTAGTGCCGAGATCTTTCATGTAGTGTTTCTATAATTTGTAGCTGCATTGATGATTTCGTTTTTTCTTTTGTATTTTTTGAAAAAGTGGGAGTTGAAGTTCTCTTGTTATGGAATACGAAAGAATCACGGAGACTTTTTGGAATTAATTCGTTTCTATTAAGAGATGATATATTTTCCGTTTTTGACATCAAGGTTATACCACAATTACGGTGTGGTATTATCTGCTTTTGTATTGAATACTGTAAATATTATATGACTTGTGTTTACCAAAAGCGTTAGTTGGACTTAAGCTGACTGATGAAGTTTTAACCTCACTTTAGGGAAATGTCAGCTTCTCCTTGATGAAGGGTCAATCATTCACAACATGCTTTGTTCAATCATGGTGTTACATAGCATTTGCATTGATTCCTCAGTACAACCCATAGCTCGTCTGCCCTTCTTTTCATCCAGATCCCTTCACTAGTACTTAGAGCTCCCAAGTGTCAAAAAGTTAAAACTAAAACATAAGAAGTACTTGAAATATAACCTCTGTGTTATATGTGGGTTTACTAGTGCCATTCACATGTAGAGCCTCGTAATGGTGCTAAGGTTTTAGCTATTGAATTTTGTTTCCTAGCACATTCATGTGGGTTTTCTTATAGAGTTCTTCAAGGGACACCAAAATTATCATCATATTATGTGTATATATAGCTTAATGAGACTCACTTTTTTTTCACCTGTGCTTTTGTAAATCATGCTTTGCAATTTAACCGAAGTGATGAACTTCATATTTTTTTTTTTTGAAAGGCAACAATATATATAAATAAACAAAACAAAATGATACAAAGTTTGGCATCCCATCTCCTTAAATAAGACACTTAAGGAGCATGGAGCCCGAGAAGAAAACAAGACAAACCATTTGTACACCTCACCACAGACTCACAACACTGAAACAGTAACATGAACCAAAGTATAGAGATGCGCTCGAGCCTAAAATGCTACAGCAGAACGTGAATCACTACAACACATCAGAACATGAACCAATGCACACATGAGAACTGGAGAGCAAACGCATCTAGATCAACTGATCTTGCAGCTGACACTTTGCGGGCTCCCTCAGCCATTGTACCCAATCTAGCTCTTCATATTTATGTCTCTACGGATGGTCACTTCAAACTTTTGCAAGGTGTTGAAACTGATCTTACCTAATAATTTCTCACCACATTCACCTTATTATGACTTTTTAATGATATTTAAATCGTTTCAAGGTTCCCAGTGTTTTTTTAAGCTTGAACATCCCAATTTATCCTGCATAACTCATGTGGCACAATTCCTTATGAATTGGGTGACACTGTATAAATATACAGTGCTGCTTTTATATGAACACTATTGACTCATATAATTGAAGGAAATATTTTTTTAATTCTCCTTTTCAAAAGAATCGACCTTCTTCATCGTCATTCCTAAATTCCCACTTCACGTAAATCTAAATTGTGACAACGAGTTCAGATATAGAGATGGGACTACAAGCGAATATCCTATGAAATAGTAAATAATCAACAAAATCCATCAAATGTTCCAGTTTTTATAGAAGATGCATAGAAATGTTTAAAAATTTCAAAGAAATTCTGATTGATTATGGTCTACGCAGCCATTCCACAAGAAAAACCAGTTGCATAATCTAACAAACTCAGTTTTTAAAATAACGGAGCCCTCTGTGGGATTCCTTTGCGTCTCTTTGCAGTGCTTGCAGTATGATTTCTTTTATCTGCAACTTTCACTGTTAGCTGTTCTCCATTATCCCTCTGAAACTATAGTTAAGACTTAGGATAAGTAGTTAAATCAAGTTATGCAAAATAGGTAAGTAGCCAAAGATGAATAGCGTTATGTTGAGCAGTAATAGGAGTTTAGTACCTTGCAAGCAATCGAGCAGTAATGGTAGCGGCTAGCGTTCATGAGTTTTCGTGTACAGGTGTGGCAAGAGAGATGTTCTAACTGGCCTGAGCTTTTGTGGGGGAGGGGATGAAGTGTCAAAACTTTCTTTCTGTTGCATGCATATGGCTGCGATTAGAATACAAAATTAAGTTAACTATGTATACACGAAGCATTATATTATCACGATGTCACTCAATTTGACTTTAAATCTTCAATTAAAGATGAATAACTGTATATAGGTCAATACGTCTCTTAAAAATTCTTTATATAATCAGATCAATTGGTCCGGATGGTTATAGTAGGTTATATGAAATGAAACTACATTTCAGGGCAGTGACTGAATAAATTACTTCCATATCAATTGAAATAACTTGAAACTATATTGAATAAAAAAATTAACCTGTAGATTTGTTCACTGGCTTTTTGGTTCGACAGTGTGATAATTGCTTGATCATTTTCTAGAATAAGATCATATGTTATGATAATTACGGCAGCCGTACACTATACATTCTATAAGGACTGATCTGAACATGTGCATGTTAAATGTGTGTATTTTATGAATTGAAACACAGTGTTGTGCATACTAAATGAATTCTGTCATCTATGAACAACACGACACCTGATAGGATGGTACAGTAAGTTTCAGTCCGAATGATAGTATTACTTACGCGTACAACCACTGCTGAATTTTGTTTGGGTAACAGAAGTCGGGGAAAATACCGAACTCAATTTACTAGTCTGACACGCTTAGTTACATTGTTCTAGAATCGTACATATACATGGTTACTACTAATGCAATATCTGAAGACGGGCATTTATGATAAATAGAAAATACCTGTATCAGTGAGCTATCAATATGTTTTTTCATATCCTCTACGGTGACTGCGGCATTGTAGACATGTCTGTAGACCTGTATTACCCTGTGATCATGATGAGTGCCTTCCGTCATACAGTATTGACATGCAACCTTTTTGCAATCAATGCAGTAGTTATTTTGATCATTGCCTACAGAGTTGTGTGAGCTGCACTCCATAAAGAAAGTCCTTGCTAGAAAGAAGGTGAGCCACGATAGAGCACCAGCTTCCTACAAATACAGTATTCGTATAAACCAAAGCCGTATTACCGTTTTATATCCCTGTCTTCTGAATTACGGAGATGCACAACTTGGTTTTAGTTCACATATACAGTTATTTACCATGATCTTGACTTACCATAGCTAAATTTTTTACGAAAGAGATACAGCCTTTCCCAATGGTCCATATTAGTTCCTTTCGGATATATCTTTGTAATTATCACTGAAATAGATCTGTAAGAGGGGCAAGGATGTGCAAACTTTTTGAAGTAAAAGGGTATAATCACCATTCATTTCACAATGTTATCATCACTTATTATCTCGCCATCAGTCTTATCGATTTTTTGTTTGGTTGGATCTATTTGTTTTTGTTGTACATAGTTATATATGTAATATATGATACATGATACACTGGTTGAATGTATGAGTGTATGTATAGAAGTCTTTGTGCATGTATATACATTAATGTCTGTCTGCATGTTATCAGGTTAATATAAGTCATTCCCTCTCACTACATTTGAAGACTCATCATACAAACTGTTTGGATCGATGAACCTCAAATTCTAGACTCTCAAAAGGTTGGTAACCTTATACTTCTTATCAGTATTGTAGTTTCTAACCCTCTATAATATGTTACTACACGGACCACATTATCATTTTTTCATGACGCATAAACCCTCTTTTTCAGGCCTAAATATTTCATTGTAATAGTTTAATAATGCATGGTTCACAATGCTTATGGTTCCTATGTAGGTTCTGTAGCACGCTTGGCTTATTAATTATTGCATAATCGTTCTAACATGCTAGTAAATAAAGATTGAGAACTTTCACCCTATTGTTAACTGCCAACTTGACATACAATAATACGATCATCATACAAACATATTTCTCACAGAATGATAAAGGAGTGGTAGTCGGTAAATTACTCTAGTCTATAATCGTAATAATGGCATATGAAGCAAAGCAGTGCTACCCAGTTGATGGTAAACCATGACATGCAGCACAAGCCACTATGGATGTCACTTCCAGACCAAAAAGGATTAAAAAAATGAAGTCTAGCTCAGTTGGACTTGGATGGATGCATTTGGTTATAGTCTCCACGTGGGGGAGGTCAGGGGTTCGACTCCTGTCATTCCCCATGTGGGGGATTTTCCGAGAATTGGCAGCCGGGTTTGAATCCCATCGCAATGCCTTGAAGCCCCTCAATGGGAAACTTGATGGCTAGCATGGGGGTTGATATTCTCTTCGTGAGATGATTCGAACTCGGGTCGAGAGACTTGGTGCCTCGGTGGCACGCAAGATACTCCGCTGCGCCGTTCAAAAAAAAAAAAAAAAGAAAACATGATGATATATCTACATTTGAATTGACATAATTTGATTAGAAAACTACTTTATTAGAAAATTTGTTGGTATGTCTTGAATAATAAAAAGGAAAAAACAGTGATTGAGTTAAGAAAGAAAAGGTTAGTTTAAAAAAGGATCTGATTAGAGAATAAATTATCTTGCCATTTGCAGCAACATAATGTAAAACACCTGAAGGGTGTTTTATGCCATTGAAATAACAAAACACAAGGTGCCAACATTCTATGGCAGTGTGAATAGTGGATCTGATACATTTAGGAGACTTCATTAAACTAGTTACTGTAGGTCGCAAACATAGGCTGGGTTGAGCGGGTTAGGTAACGAGTTCGAGCCAAAACGGTTAATAATCAAGGAAGTATATAAAATGATTGTGTGGACTTCAAATAACTTTTATGACCTATTATCTAATCTTATAAGTAGTCCTTATATGATACTCCCTTCTCAAACAAAAAGCACACCGTTTAAGAAAAGTGAGACCACTACACTCCTCAACCAATCAACTATCTTCCCCACCCACTAAACTTCCTTTTGATCGGTTGAAATAAGAAGTGGACAATTATTTTGGGACATCCCAAAATGGAAAGGTGGACAATAATTTGGGACGAAGAGAGTATGAGTACAAATTATTCTAGGACAACACTAAAAGTTAAAATAAACAAATTAGGAGGTTTTAACACCCATATTTACATTGCTCGATCGATTTTAGAACTATGTGTTCTTTCTCTTATTAGGAGTTTTCTTGGGTTACCGATTGAGCCTGTTTCCCTATATAATGAATTGAAGTTGCACGCTCTATCAATTAGTTAAAGATGAAAGTAAACCTTAATAGATGCTAGAGTAACATATATTTAGAGGGCTTCATGGTTGTTGCAACACTTGGCAAACAGTTATATATTATTGCAATGATACACACAGATCACAAGTTATAGAATGGTTGTACTTGTAGACAAAAGGGTTACCTGCAATTCAAACTACATATCTAAATATCTAATAGAAATTAGATAAAATTTTGAAGAAATAACACTGGGTGAATTTTATTGTACCTTGTTATGATTCATCTTTGCTTTCTTCACCTTTAAAATCCTTTGCTTTAAGATAAACTTATGATATAAATTTTTTGTTCATCCCCTGAAAGGATTAAAGAGTAAAGTGTTTTTTAGTTAATAATTAGTGTTTAATTGCATTTACTCTTGGACATAATCAATACACCATTTTTACTCTCTCACAATCCAATAAAGTATGAGTAGAATTGTTGAACTTGACATATTTTGTAATAAAAACCATCACTTAAATGTCTAAAATAGCATCCTGTAAGGTATAGTTATGATCATGGTTCTAAATGACGCGCTAAGGCGTTAGGCGCGGCCTCCACGCTACGCAATAGGTCAAGGCGCGCTACGACATGAGGCGTGGTGAGTTTTTTTAATTCAACTCCAAAAGATGATTATTATTACATGTAAGGAGAGTTTCCTAACTTTAATTATTATGTACAAGGCTTATTGTGAACTAATATAAATATAATATTGAAATATGATAAAAAGTTAAAAACAACATAAATATTTTTAAATGTTGTGCCGCCATAAGCCACGCTTTAAAAACGCTAAAGCGTGTAGCTTGGACATGCCGTCACGCCACGCCTCATGCTATTTATAACCTTGGTTATGATTTGTGTGGATGTCAATACCATTATTGTTTTGTAATGTTGAACAGCAATAATTTTTTTTTTACTATATTTTCGCTGAGAAAAAACTTTTTGATTGAAATAGTTACAGTATTGAGGGAGTATTACTTTTCTTTTTATTCGTGTATATGTTAAATGTTATTAATAGGTCGAACGCAACATTTCGAGGTTGAAAATTCATCTAATGTCAACACACAGTATTTCTGTTAAATACAATTTAACCAAGGTATCCGCGCGACCGTTTCCGACCCTTTCCCTGGCCACCCTTAGATGTGTACTTAGTGACGTTTAAATCCTAAAACTCTTGTGAGAAGGTCGAGTGTCTTACCACTACACCAATTGATGGTGGTTGTATTATATATTTTATGTGTATAGTATATATACTATAACATTATTATTAAAATCATATTACACATTATAAAACATAGTATTGTTATAGAATAGAAATATTGTGTCATGAATTTCTAATTAGATAAGTATTCATTTAATTTTAGGGGGGAATTACATATATACCCGATGAAACTTGTATATTTGCATCTTTCCTCATAATTACAAGTTTCTAGTGCATAATGTTTAGTGGTATTTAAGCATGTTTGCAAGTTTTAGTGGATATGTAATTGCCCCTATTTTTAATATCCATATCTGCATATCATTCAAGATTTTTTGGCAAAATTCAAAATCAAAATTTTTTTCTTCAGTTTTACACAGCAACAAATAATAATTGTATTCACTATCGGCCACAAAGATCTAATTTAACTATGTCTAGTGGAATGATTCTACTTTTTTGTTGAATTCTGTGAGTGTATGTGCTGATGTGAGATGAACCCATTATCGATCAACGGAGTAACTGCATTTGATCAACCCATTATTAACAAAAAGATACGTATACACTTAAATCCTTATATTGAATGGTAATACTAAATTCGGATGTGAGATGAGAGGTAAAAGTGCTTTCAAGTTTTCTTAGTTGTTTTTTTTTTTTTTTTTTTGAAAGGGTAAAACTTAGTTGTTGATAATTGGTAATAGCATTACTCCTTTGATCCCATTAATGCGACACATTTGTTCATTTGCTATCCTATTCCAAAGATTTAGAATTGTTTGACTAGGTATATAAAGAAAGGCGGAGTAGTAAACTAGTAATGTATAAAATACCATTGCATGAAACAAATGGGAAATTCGTGCATTGAATTTGGCCAAGATAAAATTTCTCAACTGACATGGACATCGAAATTTAATGCGAATTAATACCTGTTACACACGTTCTCTTTTTCTATATCTGGTAAATCTGCGAATATATTTCTATTTTTGTGAAACATAATATTTTCTTATATACAAATAGACAATCCTTGAAAAAATTCCTAGCTCAGTTGCAAATTATTGAATAAATGTTTGTTGTCACGTCATTCGGCTATTTTGCTGTTTCAGATTGTTATTATGCCGTGCCGATTATACCTTTCAGTAGTTTTTTCTAATTTTTGCTTTCTCATGTTTTTATAAAATGGAAATTTAACTTTTTATCTTATTTTGCATACAAAAGAATCCCGAGACATTCTGCATTTGATTTGTTCCTATTAAAAATAGTTGATTTTTTTTTTATTTCTATGTCGCAGGGTGCACATCTGTATTCATCTTTTTATTTGCTTTTGATCATTATCGGTAACTCAGGTGGAGTGTCATAATGTGTAAGAACGTGGCTATACAAAAGTAATTCATTGAACGTGATAGAGCGAGTATATAGTGCCTTCGGCAGTTTAATGAGGTAATGTTCCAAATACTTTGAAAACACGTCTCATGCCTTATTGAAGTTATGGAAAGTATTTGAAACCTTACCTCATCAGCTGAAGACACTAGAATGTCGTACACTCTATGACGTTCAATAAAATACTTTAGTATAACTACTTTATTACCCATTATGACACTCCACCATAATGCGCAAAAGTAGATAAATAGATCAATATAAATGCACACCCTGCGACATGGAAAACAAAATCAACTATATTTAATAGGAACAAATCAAATGCAGAATGTCTCCTAATTCTTTTGTATGCAAACTAAGATAAGAAGTTCAGTTTCCATGTTATCAAAAAACAAGAGAAAGCAAATTATAAAAAAACTACTGAAAAGGTATGATCGTCACTACATAATAACAAGCTGAAACAACAATATAGCCGAATGATGTGACAACAAATATTTATTCAATTTAATGGTATTCATGTTTTCTTATCAGTTACTCCGAATGAGTTATGAAGACTTGAGAGCTGTATATCATCATCCCTTACCAGGTTCACAAATGAATTTCATCCTTGCAAAATTTTATTTCAATCTGCCTTTAGGTTTTGGGGTGTTTACAGAAGATTAATCTTCCTCATTATACAAAAGGTCAAAAGTATAGAATACAAAACAACTACTGGTGCTACCAAGAGTTTGTTAGTGGCTTTTCCAACAATGCCGAAAGATACTTCTCTCGTAGCTCTGGTCCTCTATCCAACTTTTTCCCTACCACCCACTTCACTTTGTTAAATCCGATGCTTTCCAGGATTGGCGTGTAAACATCTTCAAGTTGTTCTACACAGAAGAAATAATCAAGCCAAAACAACCCACTGGGCCTAAGAACCCTATAAATGTCAAATAACATAAAGTGTAGCAATGTGGTCGGTATCCAATTACTCAACACATGCATGGAGTGAACTTTATCTAATGTGTCATCGGAAAACGGAAGTCTCTGAGATACACTTATATACATAGGTTTTATAGTAGTTTTATAACATCAAGAGGTGTTGTACCTATGTATATACTTATATACATAGGTACAACACCTCTTGATGCTATAAAACTGTTGAAAGGACCATTTAAGTTCATTCAGGTTGTTGTTAATGGTTATATTTCTTTCCCTCATTCTTACTGCAAAAGTTGCCACACTCCCTCTAATATCGAGACCTATTCGGATCGTACCATTTTTCTAACTTCCAATACTTCATCAATCCTGAAGTCAATACCACCCCTGTTACTGGACTCAATCCACCATGTCTTCTCTCTACCTTCAAGGTCAAAACAGTCTTTACACTCATCAATCCCTCTTTGATCTCGTTTTCGGTTAATGAGGCGTAAGTAGTTCTTGCAAGACCAGAAGCTTTTTGGAATAGGGTAAGGCTCAACATACTCCGGCGGTGCAGCTGGATGGCAACGGTGACGGGGGAGCGGTTCACACCCTTTAAGGAGCAACTTCTGTGCTAAAAGCTCGTCATCTGGGCATGATCCATTTACTTAAGTTCATCCAGGAAAAAGATTACATGGGCTTCCTACTGGAGGGTATATTTCATCCGAGTCAAAGTTTGAGTTTATTCCAAATGGGAGCTCATTTGGTTGTGAAGGCGATGAATTCAGGTGACAGTTCACTTGTGGTTGCATCAACAGTGTTGGTCGTTGCTATGTTTTGAGTCGGGTTTAATGAACAAGAAGAGTAAAAAATAGGGGAGATAAACAAGGTTACGAGAATTTAAGACAAAAGGATGAAAAGATAGAACTGAGTCACGGATTCAGAACGAGTGCTATGAGGGGAATCCATGGAGGAAATGAAAGATGAAGAGTTTTTGTCTTCTTATAACACCTAAACCCAAACTAATAATGATAGTGATCTCGCTAACTAACTATTAAGTTAATCAAATGTATGCAGGAGTGAAGAATAATTCAATTCAAAAATTAGAGTAGGTATTTTTTGATCTCTCATATTTAAGTATCTATAAACAGGTATGGAGCTAGTAGAAAGTCCCCAACACTTCTCGGGTATAATGCAACTCCATGTTCACATCTACAGTGACTAAAATCTGGTTCTTTTTAGTGTAGAGGAATATTTGTTTCGGTAACATGAATTCTAAACTGTATGTGTAGAATGTAAAATTATAATGATTTAGTACCTCGCCAATAACCATTTTCCTTGGATATATTTTCGAAGATACAATCCGTGCACGGACGGATTTGAGGGGGTGCAGGGTGGTGGACCGAACAAGGCCTTCGATTTTTTAGAGACCCCATAATTTTAAGCAGCATGATTGATATTATTTAGTTTTAGTTTAAAATTAACACGACATCGAGTTAAATTCTAGCGAAAATAAGGTAAATAGGGTTAGTTCCTTGTGATTCAAAAAACAAGTGGAAACAGGGGCGATCTATGAGGAAGAAGATGATAGGCCATGTTGTGTGTTTACCCTAGTTTTTTAGATATTTTACACTTTAGTCCTAATTATAATCTTTTATCCTTTATAAACTTGATAGTTTTAACCCATGTTTGAGATAGTAGGGGGTATTGCAAAGACTCATATTTGAAATAATTTCGACAATTCTCATGTTAGTACTACTATGAATTAGCCCACGCTTCGCTGCAATGTTTGAAATTGACCAATGGTAAGCAGATAATGAATGTATAAGTTTACATAAAATTGAACCAATTAACTCATGAGTGTATCGATAAATGGTTTGCTATATGTATTAATCCACCTCGTGTATTAACACTATATCACTTCGGCGCTATTCAAGAAACTGAAAGCGGTTCCCCTTCTGTGATTTGCCTACTTCGTACTCGTCCTTTGTTGTATTTGGACAAATTCAGATAGAAACAAATAGTTGGTAGACCCATAAAAGAATAATGACGAGACTGTAATTATGCATAGTCTCGTCGTTTTTTTAGGCTTAAAATGGCATAAAATATCATAAAAACCGTGCAAAAACTTTTGTATTTGTTCAATGTGTGATTGTAGGTTCGAATATCGTGAAATAAACAAAAGATTAAAAGAATCAAGCAAAAACGAACACGGGAAACGAAGCCGCACAAAGAACTGGACCCGAGCAATGAATTTCCAAAGAAGTCCTTGAAGTTTGAAGATTTGTCAAGATTGGTCCTTCAACTATTGAAGACTTGTGATATTATACCCTTGTAAATCTCAAATATTACATTTGGGTCCATAATATTTCAAGATTATACAACAATAGCCCTTGAAGGATGCCAGATATACATGTTAAGTCTTTGTACATATTCATTATCAAAGACAAGGACCAATTTGTCATTTGCTCAAAGTTAAGAATAAAGGGAATGAAGAATTTGATGTTAAAACTTGGAATGCCAAAAATATGGAAGTGTAGGGGGCAATTTTGTACTAACTCAAACCCAAACCCATCATAAAACCCATCCTAGCCCATACCCCAGCCTAACTTGACAATACCCGGTCCATTTAACCCCGCTAATACGTTTAATATTAGTTTTCTTATAAATTAATATAAACTATTTAATTCCCGGTTAACACTCCTTTTCCTCATTAAACAAGATCAAACATGTGTTCTTAACACAAAAATCTTAAAATCATTACCTCACAAAATCATAGGCATATTCCCTATAATTGTCCAGAAACATAATTGATCACACCCTTAACCTTTTTCTACCACCAAATCGTTTGCCAGCACACTGGTAGGGTCCTCACGTGACAACCTTGCACCCTTGTATGCCCAAGAATAACAAAATTGGCATCTATACAGTGGATCAACGACTCATGAAGATTTCTTCCTACTAAAGACTTAAATCAAAGGCTATGATCACATCAAGGATAACTAGACAACAACAAGATCACATGGGCTTTGTTGACTTATTTTTCAAACATGAAGACCACAAGGGCATTTTGAGAATTGTATGTTTAAAGTTTATGTTTCTACTAATTTCCCTTTCCTAATATAAATATGAAGGTGTCATGTACCTCAAATTTTGTTCCAGCTTTGTAATATTTTTTTTAAAAGTAATGATAATGAAATTTTAAAACTTTTTGCAAGCTGTGTTTCATTGTTGTTGTTTATCTTTCCGAGTGTAATCCTTTTATGATTTTTGCAAGAAGTGTAATCTTATTAAAGCTTTTTCCAGTTTTTTTTGGTTAAGTCTTAAGACCCAAACTCAAATAAGCTCCGTATAAGCTTGTTTGACAACCAAGCTTATAGGATCAACTTCTTTGATCTTGTTTAACCTTTTTTGCAAGTTACTTTTCAAGTTTCAAGTGTAGTTTCAAAATTTTGGTTTCAAAATTTGTTCAAGTTATTTTTTGTTTAAACTCTGACTATAGCATAAGATGAGCCCAAAAGCTACTGACAATAGCTTTTAGACTCAGTTTTTGTTGTTTGGATTTGTTTTCTTGTTTGTTGATTTGTGCATGTACTAAAGATATATCCCAAGTGATTATTGTAGTAACTTGGGTGGGCTATTGTAGCCTTTCCCTCACTTTCTTCCCTTCATAAGCTCTCAAAAGCCTTTTTCTCCAGCCACAGAAGCTATTGGGTTGTGTTCAAGCTGAACAAGCTTGAATGTGGTAACCACCAATCTCTTTTTAGTTGTCACACTCCCAAAATATCAGAGTATAATGGCAACAAGGGAGTGGTGACTTCATGATTATCATACACACACAGTTACAAAGAACGACCTCTAAATGAGACGTTCGGAAAATTGATCACTTGCATTTGATAAAATAAATAGTTTTAACATAGTGCGGAAGCATAAAACTGGTCACAGATACAAAACATAGTTTCCAAATAGTACAAATGATCTTTGTTTTCAATAGAAATGACGGCAGTGCATGAGACCTCACATATCATCTTCCTTCTTAATACCTGATAAAAACATTGCTAAAGCGTCAACATAAAGTTGGTGAGTTCATAGGTTTAGTTAATTTGAAGTGTTTAATGAACCACAAGATTTTCCCATACGTGATGACAATATAACAAATACAAAGTCATCATAAAAGCATTTATTACAGTCTAAGCTCGTGACACCGAAGCGTTAACAACACCGGTAGTATAATCATATAAATGTAGCCCAACTGGATGCCTAAACCCACGACATCCTATCTTAGAGTCAAATGAAACTGTGCCCGCTTGTCCCTTGTTGGACCAAGACAGACAGGGGCGTCAACCCCGATAGATCTATCCATAACATTCGCGCTTACACAAAGTAATTAACGGTTCACGATTCACGGGCCAAAGCAACTGGGTTTTTAGTGGGACTTAGACTAGTATATAAATTAGTAAATGCACTTGTGTTCATACGTTAAATCAAGCAATGTCTCACCCCAAAAAGCAGTAAAAGCAGTTAAAAGTGGGGCTATAAACTCACCTCGTTAAATCAGCAAAGTAATGGAAATATGAATGTAGCTCGAGAATACGGTTACGCTATCCGCGACCTATTTGAATATAAGGACCGTGTTACGACATCTAAAGTTACACTAACAAAAAGCATGACATCCTAGTTGTGCTTGACGACATTTTTCGTTTACGGAAAACACGACAATTAAAACTTGATTAATTTATTAAACGGGCTCGGTATTACACTTATATTAAAGTTTTAGTTTGGGCTTATATAAACCCAAAACCAACCGAATGGCCCAAAACAAATATCCCATTTCACCCTTAATAAGTTTCGGCCCATGTGTGTGTTACCCAACCCGGCCCAGCCCAAGGGCGATATAAACAAGGGAAAAAGGGTTTGGTTATAATCATTTTACTTTCCCCAAACCACACACACACAAACTCTCTCTCGATATTAACTCCAGTCGCCTCATTTCTCTCTCTCCCCTCTCAAACCGGATCTAACACCCTCCATGGCCAAAATAAGCATCTCAGATTTATTAATATAAATCATCATGAAATCTTAGGGTGAATAACATGCGTGGGATGTGGGGTTTCGTCCCCACATCAAAACTAATCCGTTTTCGAGATGTTTTCCCAGGGAGATTCGATGATAGTTTCTTCACAAAAGATAAGTTCTCATCTTCTTTCCTTCTAAATAAATGGTTCAAACTGATTTTTGTTTTATACATTCGAAAATAAAAAAGATTCATTAGATTGAAATCATTTGTCTTATAAAAATATGAATAAGAGATTTTCGGATTAAATAAAACCAAATTAGTGTTTTCGAAATATTGGGGGTTTTCCAAATCAAGGGTTTCATTACAATTAATTAATGTTTTCATAAGTCTCTTAATGTTAATTATTGAATTAAAATGAGTTTTCAAAATTAGGGTTTCGAATAATTAGGGTTTTGATAAATCAAATGTTTAAACGTAATTGTTTAGTGTTTTCTTACATAAAAACTTATCAATTTCATCAAATAGTCCGATTTGTAAAATTAGGGTTTCGGTCAAATTGGGGGTTTGTTCATATTTCGGTTTTAATCTAATTAACTAGTTAATTCGTGTTTAGATTAGGTCTAATTAGTGTTTAAATCAATATACTAAAAATTAGGGTTTTGAAATAATTTGGGGGTTTTCATACTCGAGGGTTTAATTGTGATTAAGTAATGTTTCTGTAAAGAGGAATTATGTAAATTTTATATTGTGACCAATTTTTGAGTAAATAGGGTTTCGGCAGAATATAAGTCATTCGGGTGGTGTTGTTGGCTACTGTTATTATTACTAGTTTCTAATAATTTTATACAAAATAACAACAAAAAAATGTAAAGGGGGTCTTGGTATGGTCTCGGCAGAAACAAATGAGGGGTTGTGGTTTGTGGGTCAAGGTCCAATTTGATAGTACAATACCAACATTATTTCATTATATTGTTTAGGCCGAATAGTTTTTAAAAGACTAATTACTTTGCTTTGTTTCACAGGTTGTTTTAAAATTGACGAGCACAACTAGACATATGCAGAAAATAAAGGAAGGTGGTTAAAAGACTCACAACGGGGGTTTTGTTTTCGGTTTGGTATTCGGACAAGATAGGAACGGCTCGGCTGGCTCAAGACTTATCACTACTCCTTATGTTTTACCCAGAACTTGTAATTAAAACTGCTTGGATGACAGCAGGAACAAACTTGTAATATTTGGACTGTGGATGTGTTTTGTTTTGTGTTTGGACAGTGAACAATTTGGATAGTATTTAACTTGTAATAATTTGCTTAGGGTTAGTCTAAATCTGGAATTGGAGGTCTTGTGATGTACCCATTTTGGGTAAACTAGGCATGTGTGCTGGATTCTTGTGGGTAGTGGGTTGTATAAACAAAGAATATAGTTTCCAGGTCTGGATGTTTGACTAGTGTTGACCAAGATTTGAAAAATCTGAATAAAAGTTTACCAAGTTTGATTTTTGTATTCACTCTTTGTGTTAAATTAAATTGTATCATTTGGCCCAGCAAGGTTTATCAGATGACATAGTTTTAGACGCGGATACTTAACCACAAGAATAACATAATACAAACTCGACACACAACTTAAACAAGGATGGATACGTGTATTCTCGAAGGATTTAGCAAACATTCATAACCGGCGCAACCGTTTATACATAAAACGTTTAATAACGAACACGTCTCTTTCACAATATATAAGACGCGAAAATTCGAGTTGTTACATTCGCTCTCCCTAAAGAGGGCTTTGTCCGCAAAGCAAAACAAACAATACACTTACGTCGACACCACATTGGTAAACAATAAGGATACTTCATAAATATGAGATAACTTCCCAATTCGTTAAATCCACAAGGTTCAAAGCTCACATTAAATCAATACATGGAGAAATAAAGATGAAAAATTTGACGGATGTCACAGTATTCCCATGTTTTAGAGATTTCGTCACGAAATCAAGACGTTGTTGTAGTAGGGTGATTAGCAAAAAGAAGAGGATACTTGCTCTTGAATTGGTCTTCACGTTCCCACGTGTATTCTGGACCTCTACGTGCATTCCAACGGATTTTTACGATAGGTATACGACTTTGCTTGAGCTGTTTGACCTGACGGTCCATGACCTCCACCGGTTCTTCTACGAAGTTGAGTTTGTCGTCGAGTTGGATCTCTTCTAAAGGAATAACGAGTGTCTCGTCGGCTAAGCATTTCTTCAGATTGCAAATGTGGAACACATTATGCACTCGGCTAAGTTCTTGAGGTAACTCCAAACGATAGGCTACGGGGCCAATCCTCTCTATGATCTTGAATGGTCCAATGTAACGAGGATTCAACTTTCCACGTTTTTCAAAGCGAATCACACCCTTCCAAGGTGAGACCTTCAACATGACTCTATCGCCAACCTCAAACTCAAGGGGTTTGCGTCTCATGTCAACATAACTCTTTTGTCGATCTCTTACGGCTTGCATACGGCTCTTGATCTTAAAGATCTTCTCAGTAGTCTCATGTATGATCTCGGGTCCAGTGAGTTGGGCCTCACCCACCTCTGCCCAACACACGGGTGAACGACACTTTCTACCATACAATGCTTCGAACGGTGCTGCCTTAATGCTAGTGTGATAACTATTGTTGTATGAGAACTCCACCAGAGGTAGGTGCCTATCCCACCTATTTCCAAAGTCGATCACACAAGCTCTCAGCATATCTTCTAGGGTTTGAATGGTCCTTTCACTTTGACCGTCAGTTTGGGGATGATACGCAGTGCTCATATCCAACTGCGTTCCCAATGCTTTCTGCAACGACTTCCAAAACTGTGAAGTAAATCGGCTATCTCGGTCAGAGATTATAGACACAGGCACACCATGCCTCGTGACTACTTCCTCCAAGTATGTCCTTGCTAACTTATCCATTCCGTCTGTCTCCTTGATTGGTATGAAATGAGCCGATTTGGTGAGTCGGTCGACGATGACCCAAATAGTGTCGAATCCAGCTGAGGTTTTAGGTAGCTTTGTAATGAAATCCAGAGTGATCCTTTCCCACTTCCATTCTGGCAGTTCGGGTTGGACCAATAATCCTGATGGTTTCATGTGTTCGGCCTTGACCTTGACACAAGTCAAGCACTTGCCAACATATGTAGCAATGTCCGCCTTCATGTTCGGCCACCAATACAACATCTTAAGATCATGATACATCTTGTCAGATCCCGGATGTATGGAGTATTTTGACTTATGTGACTCATGCATAATCAAAGGTCGTAGGTCACCATGGCACGGTAACCAACTCCTATTATCAAGGCATAATGTCCCATCCGAGCGAGCTTCTAACTTCTTTATCATGCCTTCAACATCTTCAGTCTTAAGAATTTCCTCCTCGACTGCCTCCTTCTGAGCCTTGAGAATTAAGGATGGAAGATCTAAGTCAATGGTCATTACCAAGGCTTTCACTCTAATAACTCTCTCCTTTCGACTCAAAGCGTCAGCTACGACATTTGCCTTGCCCGGGTGATAACGGATCTCGCAATCGTAATCACTGAGCAACTCTAGCCAACGTCGTTGTCTCATGTTGAGTTCTTTTTGATTCAAGATGTGTTGTAGACTTTTATGATCAGTGAATACAACACACTTTGTGCCATAAAGGTAGTGTCTCCAAATCTTCAGGGCAAACACCACTGCTCCTAACTCTAGATCATGAGTTGTGTAGTTCTTCTCGTGCACTTTTAGTTGTCTTGATGCATAAGCAATGACCTTAGTCCTTTGCATCAACACCGCACCTAACCCTTTTATGGATGCATCATAATACACCACAAAGTCTTCATTACCCTCGGGTAGGGCTAGTATAGGTGCTTCACACAACATCTGCTTCAATGTTTGGAATGCCAAATCTTGATCCTCTTTCCACTCAAACTTCTTGTCCTTTTGAGTTAACTCCGTCATTGGTTTAGCTATCTTGGAGAAACCCTCAATGAATCTCCTATAGTAACCAGCAAGACCTAAAAATTGGCGGATCTCCGTGGGTGTTGTAGGAGTCGCACAATCTTTCACAGCCTCGATCTTAGCAGGATCAACGTAAATACCACTGCTATCGAGTACATGCCCAAGGAATTGCATCGTGTTTATCCAAAACTCACATTTGGAAAACTTTGCATATAACTTCTCCTTCCTCAGCAGCTCTAGTATGGTCTTCAAATGCTCTTTGTGTTCTTCTTCATTACGAGAGTAGATGAGAATATCATCGATAAATACAATCACAAACTTGTCCAAGTATGGTTTGCAAACTCGGTTCATGAGATCCATGAATACCGCGGGTGCGTTTGTCAAACCAAAAGGCATAACTTGGAACTCGTAGTGTCCGTACCGGGTTCTAAAAGCCGTCTTGTGGATGTCTTCTTCTCTAACCCTTACCTGATGATATCCTGACCTTAAATCAATCTTCGAGTATATGCTAGATCCTTGCAGTTGGTCGAAAAGATCGTCAATTCTTGGCAATGGGTAGCGGTTCTTTATCGTCAGCTTATTCAACTCTCGGTAATCAATACACATCCTAAAGGATCCATCTTTCTTTTTGACAAATAGGACCGGTGCTCCCCAAGGTGAGGAACTCGGCCTAATGAAACCTTTGCCAGAAAGTTCCTTTAGTTGTTCAGCTAACTCTGTCATCTCTGCCGGTGCTAAGCGGTATGGGGCTCTAGCAACAGGTGCGGCTCCTGGTGTAAGCTCTATGTGAAACTCCACTTGCCGTGCTGGTGGTAATCCCGGTAAGTCTTCTGGGAATACGTCCGGAAAATCTCTAACGATCGGTACATCTTCAACTTTCTTCTCATGATCTTCTTCTTCCTCCTTTCGCGTTACTTGAACCAAGAACACTGGACATCCCTTCTCAATGTATCTTTGGGTTCTAATACATGATATGACTTCCAGTCTTGATCCATTCTTCACTCCACTTCTTTCGCCTTGTATGATTAGTACATCGTTTCCATAAGGAACATGGACACACTTCTCATGACATACAATTTCCGCGTGATGCTTCGACATCCAATCCATTCCAATGATGACATCAAAACTTCCCAATTCTATGGGGAGTAAGTCAATACTGAACGAACGATCTTGTAACCTTATACTACATCCTTTCAGAATAGCATCGGTGGTTACTGACTTCCCATCGGCTAGTTCTACATTATACTTAATATCTAACGCAGTAGGGGTAATATTTAGGCGTTCACTAAATACAGATGACATAAAACTCCTATCTGCACCAGAATCAAATAGTACTGAAGCATAGTTGTTATTGACTAGAAACGCACCAGTCACAACATTGTTGTCCTGCACCGCAGCCTCAGCACACAAATGATACACCTTGCTAGGTGCCGTGAATCCTCCAGGAGCACTAGTTGTGGCTCGGTTATTTCCTCCCCGGTTCCCCTGGTTCTGTTTCTGGTTGCCTCGAATTTGATTACCACGACCTTGGTTCCCACTGCTCGGACACTTATTCTTGTAATGCCCTTTCTCTCCACACCCAAAACAAGTGACATTCGCTCCTTGGCCACCTTGAGTTCCCGGTCCTCTTTGGTTAGCAGGACGGGGTGGTGCTCGACATTCCTTGGCCTTATGTCCAGCCTTTCCACAGTTGTAGCATGTAGGGGGACATGCTCCCTCGTGGTGTCGGCCACACTTTCCACAGAAAGGAAGTCTTCCAGCATAGTTCCCAGCATTACTTTGCCCAGCAGTAAACACTCTAGCCACCTCTTGTCGCTTGTTCTGACTGTAGTTATTAGTGTTGTTGCTGTTGTTGCTATTGTTGTTATTGTTGTTGTAGTGATTGCCAGACCACTTCCTCTTGTCTCCAGTATTTTCTCCCAACTCTTGTACCACTTGGTACATCAAACTCTGAGCCATATCGATTGCCTCATGCAAATCAGTTGGCTTTGATGAAGTCACATTCCCCATGATACTCAAAGGTAAGCCCTCAATGTATTGCTCCAACAATCGATCGTCGTTGGGCACCATTTCGGGACATAGCAAGATTAGCTCTTGAAAGCGCTGATTGTATGCAGTGAGAGCGGTACCCTTGACCTTCAAGTTCCATAGCTCAACCTCCATTTGCTTGACTTCATTCCGTGGGCAATACTTCCTAACAAACATAGCCTTGAACTCACTCCAAGGTGTTGCTTGGGCAACATCAATGGTCACTGCACGTGCATAGACGTTCCACCAAGTCAAAGCACCATCCACCAATGTGCTTGACGCAAACTTTACCTTATCAGCTTCAGCAACATTGCTAATCCCAAATTGGGATTCCAACTTCTCAAACCATCTAGTCAAACCTACTGCACCTTCAGTACCGCGAAAACTCACTTGTGAACCGCACAGAATTCCTTGTAGGTGCAGGTCCGCGCAATGGCAACAGTGGCTCCTTGGTTTGTCTCCTCTTGCGTGCTCGCTGTACGATTCGCTTCGGCTGCTGCGAGTGCCTCAGCCACCCGTTCCGCGATCATTTGACTGAGCATGACAGGGTCAATCCCACCGGTAGCAGCTGGTGGATTCTGTGTCTCAGATCTTCTAACTGGGGCCATAATCTAAAAGGTAAACAAGACAATGAGTTTTGCCAGACATAACATTCATGGCACGCTCAATACAATTATGAAATGCTCAACGGTATAATAAACAATATATGATGATCGCACAAGTTTTGTAACCCAAATAAAATAATGTCACCCATAGAAATGATTTGCAATACATCATAATTCAACATACATAATAAAGAAAAAAGGAAAATGCCAACTAGCTGAGATAAACCTCATAGCTTAGTGGTCGTACAACAATGAGTCAACAGTACATGGTAAGTCTAACTAGTGCCCTCACGGCGCTGGTGAAGCTCTCTCTCTAACTCTGCCAACCTCCTCTCAACCACGATCTCACGAGCCTGGGAATCCCTAAGTCTGACATCGGTATCATAAAAAGCGGCCCTAAACCTCCTATCCAAGTCAGCAATAGGGTCCTCCACAGGTTCCTCTAGTCCACCTACCTCAACCTGTGGCTCTACTCCCCAACGGGTCATCAGACTCTCGATCTCCCCGAGGCGAGCATTCGGCATGGTGTCCATCTGGTCGAGAACAGCATGGAGCTGTCCTCGTAGACGGGTCACACAAACAGTCAATGTCGTCTCATCCTCCACTGGGCTCTTCTTCGTCAACGCCTCTAGCTTATCCTGCACCTCATTATACTCCTCACCCAAAGTCTCCACAGCATCCTCCAACCTGTTCAAACGGGTCGTCACACATCCATCCGCTGCTCCAAGCATCACAACTGTCGATGTAGCTCTCCTAGGAAGAGGGGTCGCAGCTCTCGGTCCAGTAGAGATGCCAACATCGGCAAGCATCTCCTGATACACAGTAGGTACAGTCTCTGGTGGTGGTGGTGGTAGTGACGCCTCTGGGGCAGGACTGGCAGGTGTGCGGGCTGCATGCCTGTCAGTGGTAGAGAAAGGTATGAGGGGTCGGTAAGGTGAAGGTGGTGGTCGGGCGGCTCTCCCCCGAAGACGTCGCCTAACATAGTAGAAAGGCAGAGTGCCAGGTGCTGGAGTAGGGATGTCTGTCCTTTCCCCTTCGTCTTCAGACGAAGACGAGGAGATGAGTGCGATGGAAGCCTCAGGAGTAGCAGCATATGTAGCAGGGGGGTCCTTAGTGTCAGTGACCTCCATGGGTTCACCTTCTCCATCGGTGAACTCCATATCATCATCCTCAGTATCCTCCATCGATTCACCCCTAGTGACTGATGCCTGCCCTGGTGACTGCACCACATCAGCGGCTAGGTCGCCCTCTCCTCCGCCTTCTAGGCTAAGTACGTCATCTGGTGGTGCATCAGGGATATGGATTGGTGAACGGTAAACCTCCTCTGTCTCTCTCTCAGTCTCATCATCTAAAGTCATCCGGTACCACGGATATCCTGATGGTGATCCTCTAGGTAATCCTACCGATGAACAGATAGTCGACTGTGAACTGCGGTTGTAGTATGCCCCTGTAGACGTGGAATCATCAGAAGAAGACATCGCTGTAACATAAACAGAATAGATGTGTGTAAATATCTCATATAATTAGTCCGTGAAAGGGACATCGACATAACATATAACAATCATTGTTCAAACCACATGTATCCCATATAACATAACTCAGATTTTGTTGTTGCACATGTACCCCATGTAAATATATCTCGTAATTATTAAATCACATGTATCCCATTTATTACATATATATATATCCATGTATATATATACTTAATACTTACAATCTGTATGATAATCAACTAAACACATAACAGTTATAGGCTAGAGTTACTAAATGCAACCTAGTTCTCTATAACCATGTCTCTGATACCAATCTGTCACACTCCCAAAATATCAGAGTATAATGGCAACAAGGGAGTGGCGACTTCATGATTATCATACACACACAGTTACAAAGAACGACCTCTAAATGAGACGTTCGGAAAATTGATCACTTGCATTTGATAAAATAAATAGTTTTAACATAGTGCGGAAGCATAAAACTGGTCACAGATACAAAACATAGTTTCCAAATAGTACAAATGATCTTTGTTTTCAATAGAAATGACGGCAGTGCATGAGACCTCACATATCATCTTCCTTCTTAATACCTGAGAAAAACATTGCTAAAGCGTCAACATAAAGTTGGTGAGTTCATAGGTTTAGTTAATTTGAAGTGTTTAATGAACCACAAGATTTTCCCATACGTGATGACAATATAACAAATACAAAGTCATCATAAAAGCATTTATTACAGTCTAAGCTCGTGACACCGAAGCGTTAACAACACCGGTAGTATAATCATATAAATGTAGCCCAACTGGATGCCTAAACCCACGACATCCTATCTTAGACTCAAATGAAACTGTGCCCGCTTGTCCCTTGTTGGACCAAGACAGACAGGGGCGTCAACCCCGATAGATCTATCCATAACATTCGCGCTTACACAAAGTAATTAACGGTTCACGATTCACAGGCCAAAGCAACTGGGTTTTTAGTGGGACTTAGACTAGTATATAAATCAGTAAATGCACTTGTGTTCATACGTTAAATCAAGCAATGTCTCACTGTCTCTCATCGGTTCTCCAGCATGCGAGTTCATTCCCCAAAAAGCAGTAAAAGCAGTTAAAAGTGGGGCTATAAACTCACCTCGTTAAATCAGCAAAGTAATGGAAATATGAATGTAGCTCGAGAATACAGTTACGCTATCCGCGACCTATTTGAATATAAGGACCGTGTTACGACATCTAAAGTTACACTAACAAAAAGCATGACATCCTAGTTGTGCTTGACGACATTTTTCGTTTATGGAAAACACGACAATTAAAACTTGATTAATTTATTAAACGGGCTCGGTATTACACTTATATTAAAATTTTAGTTTGGGCTTATATAAACCCAAAACCAACCGAATGGCCCAAAACAAATATCCCATTTCACCCTTAATAAGTTTCAGCCCATGTGTGTGTTACCCAACCCGGCCCAGCCCAAGGGCGATATAAACAAGGGAAAAAGGGTTTGGTTATAATCATTTTACTTTCCCCAAAACACACAGACACAAACTCTCTCTCGATATTAACTCCAGTCGCCTCATTTCTCTCTCTCCCCTCTCAAACCGGATCTAACACCCTCCATGGCCAAAATAAGCATCTCAGATTTATTAATATAAATCATCATGAAATCTTAGGGTGAATAACATGCGTCGGATGTGGGGTTTCATCCCCACATCAAAACTAATCCGTTTTCGAGATGTTTTCCCAGGGAGATTCGATGATAGTTTCTTCACAAAAGATAAGTTCTCATCTTCTTTCCTTCTAAATAAATGGTTCAAACTGATTTTTGTTTTATACATTCGAAAATAAAAAGGATTCATTAGATTGAAATCATTTGTCTTATAAAAATATGAATAAGAGATTTTCGGATTAAATAAAACCAAATTAGTGTTTTCGAAATATTGGGGGTTTTCCAAATCTAGGGTTTCATTACAATCAATTAATGTTTTCATAAGTCTCTTAATGTTAATTATTGAATTAAAATGAGTTTTCAAAAATTAGGGTTTCGAATAATTAGGGTTTTGATAAATCAAATGTTTAAACGTATTGTTTAGTGTTTTCTTACATAAAAACTTATCAATTTCATCAAATAGTCCGATTTGTAAAATTAGGGTTTCGGTCAAATTGGGAGTTTGTTCATATTTCGGTTTTAATCTAATTAACTAGTTAATTCGTGTTTAGATTAGGTCTAATTAGTGTTTAAATCAATATACTAAAAATTAGGGTTTTGAAATAATTTGGGGGTTTTCATACTCGAGGGTTTAATTGTGATTAAGTAATGTTTCTGTAAAGAGGAATTGTGTAAATTTTATATTGTGACCAATTTTTGAGTAAATAGGGTTTCGGCAGAATATAAGTCATTCGGGTGGTGTTGTTGGCTACTGTTATTATTACTAGTTTCTAATAATTTTATACAAAATAACAACAAAAAAATGTAAAGGGGGTCTTGGTATGGTCTCGGCAGAAACAAATGAGGGGTTGCGGTTTGTGGGTCAAGGTCTAATTTGATAGTACAATACCAACATTATTTCATTATATTGTTTAGGCCGAATAGTTTTTAAAAGACTAATTACTTTGCTTTGTTTCGCAGGTTGTTTTAAAATTGACGAGCACAACTAGACATATGCAGAAAATAAAGGAAGGTGGTTAAAAGACTCACAACGGGGGTTTTGTTTTCGGTTTGGTATTCAGACAAGAAAGGAACGGCTCGGCTGGCTCAAGACTTATCACTACTCCTTATGTTTTACCCAGAACTTGTAATTAAAACTGCTTGGATGACAGCAGGAACAAACTTGTAATATTTGGACTGTGGATGTGTTTTGTTTTGTGTTTGGACAATGAACAAATTGGATAATATTTAACTTGTAATAATTTGCTTAGGGTTAGTCTAAATCTAGAATTGGAGGTCTTGTGATGTACCCATTTTGGGTAAACTAGGCATGTGTGCTGGATTCTTGTGGGTAGTGGGTTGTATAAACAAACAATATAGTTTCCAGGTCTGGATGTTTGACTAGTGTTGACCAAGATTTGAAAAATCTGAATAAAAGTTTACCAAGTTTGATTTTTGTATTCACTCTTTGTGTTAAATTAAATTGTATCATTTGGCCCAGCAAGGTTTATCAGATGACATAGTTTTAGACGCGGATACTTAACCACAAGAATAACATAATACAAACTCGACACACAACTTAAACAAGGATGGATACGTGTATTCTCGAAGGATTTAGAAAACATTCATAACCGGCGCAACCGTTTATACATAAAACGTTTAATAACGAACACGTCTCTTTCACAATATATAAGACGCGAAAATTCGAGTTGTTACATTCGCTCTCCCTAAAGAGGGCTTTGTCCGCAAAGCAAAACAAACAATACACTTACGTCGACACCACATTGGTAAACAATAAGGATACTTCATAAATATGAGATAACTTCCCAATTCGTTAAATCCACAAGGTTCAAAGCTCACATTAAATCAATACATGGAGAAATAAAGATGAAAAATTTGACGGATGTCACATTAGTTTTTGTGAATCTCCATGAAAATGGTGATTGATGGCTAGTGTGTTATGATTTTTTGTGTAATTGGTACCCTTTGCATGATATTTGTTTGACTCTGTAGGTTTAAAGTAGTTTTGGTTTGATTTAGTGGAAACTTCTTTGCAAAATCTTAGTTTTAGGTTTTTAAGAGGGTGTTTGGATACGTGATTACTTATGTGTAAGGGACATATACCTGTTGATCAGTTGGTCTAGACAAGTTTCATAGGGGTTTATCATGTTAGTTTTAAGAGTTAAGTTGAAGTTTTATAGTTGAAGTCATGTTTTTTGTTTGCAAATTTTTTCATATAATCTGCCAAAAAACCAAAACAATGGGTCTGTATGACTGTTTTTGGTAATCTGAACATTGAATTTGGCTATACAGTTAGGATTTAGGTTAGACTAGGTTTACAAGTTGTTGGGTTGAGGTTTGTTAACATTTAGGTTAGGATTTGTGGCCTTAAAAGTCCACTAAGGTGCACATTGCACCAGCAAACAACAAACACACTCTCTGTCTGATCAGTGGGTATTAGGACCTTGAATTTTGTGTTTTATTCGTATGATTTTGGTCCTATGTTAGTTATATGATAGGTTAAGGTAGTATGATTATTAGTTTAAGTTTGGAATACATTTGTAGCTCATTAAGCCATATTTAAGTCACTGTTATTGCACACAGCACATCAGCAAGTCTTTTCTGCAATTTTTCTCTTTGTTTTGTCTGATCTGGTGATATTTGTGGATAGATTGGTGTTTGTAATTGTGTTTTCTATGTTGATATGGACTCCCCACAACTCATTGGTTTTGGGGGTGCCCTGTGTGCCCAAGAAAACCAAACAACAAGGCTCTATCAAGCCCAAATCACCCCTATAAACCCCTGTGCAATTAACACTGTCAGTGGGAAGGGGTGTTCCCACTAACTTCACAATTCTGTTCCCACTGTTAGAACAAAAGCTCAACAGCTTAATTTTTGTCTTTTACTAGCTTATTTAGTAATTCTTTTCAGCTTTTTCATTTTTTCCAAGTAGAATACAGTAAATTAAAATTTTCCAAAAAGGTTTCAGATTTTCCCCATTTTATTTTTTATGATTAATTTAATTTAAAAATTGTTTTAGCGTTTAAAAAATAGATTTAATTAGTGAAAAATTTTGGAAAAATATTTTTTAGTGTTAATTAAGTATATTTGAGGTTTACAAGTGATAAAATCTTTGTTTGGACTTTTTGTTAATTTATTTGATTTTTAGGGCTATAATTAGCATTTAAAAATTAAATATTAATTAATTTAAAAAGTTTCAAAAATTCTTTATTTGTAAACTCTAAATATATTTTTAGGTAGTTAATTTAATATTTTGAAATTTTTTTGTTAAGTTTTATTTTTTGACGCGTTTTACGATTTTACCTTTTATCCGTCGTAGTATAATTTTTAGCGTAATCATCTTTACTTTTCTCTCTCTTATTCTAAAAACAAACTAATCTAAACTTGGTTTTTAATATTGGCAGACAACACATACACCTCCTTCGAGAACGGACTCTAATATTCGATTTTGCGTTTTTCCTAAAACGTAACGTCTAATACTTACCGGTTTATACACTTTTTTCCTAAAAGGGTATAATTTACCTACAATCTTTTGGACTCCGCTGCCGGGGAGGTGTTTGTTTCCATATTATATATCGTGTTTGTTTTTGGGTCAAAAAGTTGATGTGGCAGAAACTCAAAAACGAAGAAAACATGAAGGCATTTGTCTAAGCGTTGACAAGTGTAATCCAAGCGTTGTCAAGAGTAAATTAGGCGTTGACAGAAGTCAACAAAAGTCAAACGCTGTTGGAAGCTTCTATTTAGGATAAGTATGCATAATATATTCTGTATTAGTTATTTAAATAGAAGATATTCATGTTTATTCATAGTTATCTTTTGTAAAACCCTAATCCTTACACTATAAAAGGAACCAAGGGTTATTAGGTTTTTCATATCATTCATACAAAATGTAAACCTAAATCGTGTGTCGACTAGGTGTGGGATTCAATGTATACACACCTAGTGATTGTTGATTATTAAAGTAATTAGCAATCCAATTGTTTAATTTATGTGTTCTTGTGCCCCAAACACCTTGTTACATAGTTATTGTTCTTTTTCCGCTTTGATTGTATAATCATATGAACAATGGCTATGCCTAGTATCTAAAAGATCGAGGAAACCAAGGTTTCCACAGTTGGTATCAGAGCCTCGTGGCTCGTGATGCTAGGACCAACAAGGTGTTCGTGTATTGTGAAGAAAAGAAAAATCCGTCTATGGTTTTTCTGGACGTTTTTCTGTGCGCAACAATATTCAGAAGGTCATAACTTTTTATTGAACCGTTGGATCATCACGAAATGTTTTATGTGTGTTCTACATACATATATCTAAACATTCACCGGAGGGATTGTCAAGATCTATCTTGAAGAAAAAGTTATTAAGCGTTGAAGTCAACAGTGTTTGTATGCAGTTTTCTGTGGACAACCATATTCAAAACGTGATTTCTCCTTCGTTAACCGTCGGATCGTTGTGAAATTCGCGCTGTAGGTTCTTGAAATTTATGTCTTGAATCTCACTAGAGGGGTTTTCGATCTGAACTCTTATAAAGGAGTTATTAGGTGTCGAATTTGACTGCAGAGAATGTTTTTCAAGAAGTTAAAATCTAGGGGTTTTCTCCACAAACCTAGGTAATTCATGTGTATGGCTTTTGATTGCATTAGCTATGGTGAGTTGATTATCAAATCGAAAATGAACCCTATTGTAATCATTATTCATGGCTGTGATGACGGTTTTTCGTTTTAGGGTTTTTCACAAACCCTAGATCGATTGTTCATTCACTATGGACCAAGCTAGCGACTGTAGTTCTTCAAGAAAACAAGGGAGCAGTTAGATTTGGATTCATTTACGTTTGGAGTTGCTGTGATTATTGAAAATGCAGTGGAAGAAGTTATAGCAATGATACAAATAAGATTGCTACAGTAATCTAGGATTTGTATGATTGCATATGATACTATATGTCACGTGGGCCTGGTATTTACATTGAATCTACGAGGTACTATTTCATTCTTTTATTTTGTAGCGTTGCTTCATTAAAAGAATGATTGACAAGTATTTTTGTAAATACTATGATGGTGACGTGATGTGACTGTGGGCCAAATATCACGTGGGATTACTACTTTGCATTCATGTGATCATAAAGAATTATAGTGATGTATAATATGAATTCAAGATGTAATGTGTTCTCACGTGTGGGATGCTAATGAAAAGTAATTGATGCTATTATTTGGACTTGCGTATCATGGACTAGCAAATATGGAGAAATAAAGTGAGCTGCTAGTTTAGTCGCTGACATGTGTTATTTAGCCACTGACAGAAGTCGACGCTGACAAGAATAAGGTAAGCGCTGTTGGGAAACGCTGACACTTGTTGTCCGATATATAGTTTTTTCAAATGCTGACAAGTATTGTCCGATATTGGACAATACACAGTGTTGATATCTTGGACAAAGGAAGATATTGGACATCAAACGGAATAGCTGCTGTTTGGAAAATTGATACGATTTTGGCACACAAAAAGGGGTATTTACACGCAAAGGTACATGGAATCTCCGTTTTTATACAGAATATCAATTTGATATTTATGGCTCGGATATTTTTACAAGGGGTCAATGATTTTTAAGTAAGTTAGCAACAATTCATGAAGACTTTGATTGATATTAGAGTATATAATCGGGATAGCCTTGTGAAAGAGTTATTCAGTAACAGCTTTTACATATGAAGATATTGACTTGTAATGAAGAGGTGTTGGCTTAAGGGGAAGAATTCTTATGGTAAGTTTGATGTTCGAAGAAGATTTTCGCGAGTTTGTGTTCTATCATATCTTTAAAGATGGTGCCTAGTCAACATTATTCTTTAGAGGTAACTTGTTTGTGCTTTTAATGGTTGGTAACGAAGACTTGTCATAACACTTGAAGGAGTTACATTATCGTGCTCAGTGTCTCACAAAGGATGAGAATATTGACAAGAGATCGAGGTCTACTTATACTTCGCCATTGGTATAAGTTCTTTATCATATGGATAGTGCAAGACATGGAACACGAGGTTGGGTTATTCTACTTCTACATCAAAAATATTATATTTGTTTCTTCAAAATCATTACATAGAGCCTACGTTTGGAGAATCTTCAAGATTGCATACATTGTTTACTTCCTTGTTGATGTGACAAAAAGGGGAAGACATACATGCTACAATTGAGGGGAAGTGATAGGTGTGTGAACACCCATCTTTTCTACCACTTAATTACAATAATAACCAAGCCAAAACGTGTATTTTATGTCTTTTATGTCGGAATTATGCGTGGTTTGTGTTTTTGTTGTGATTTAGGACGAAATTGTGAAAAGTGGGGAAAACACGGCATTTACGGGCTTTTATTGAAGAAATAGATGAAAAGACGAAGTCAAGAAGTCAAGAGTGCAAAAAGAACGAAATTCCAAGACCAATTTTGAAGATTTATCGAAGAAAAAGTCAAAAGACGGAAGTTTATCAAAAGCCGAGGAACTCAAGTCTATTTTATTGAAGAATTAAAAGATGAGTTCAAAAGAAGTCCCAAGCCACAAGTCATTAGAGTCCAAGTTTAAAGAAGATTAGAAGGAAAAAAGGACTAATGGTGCAATTAATGAAGATTAAAGGCTTAAGGACCTAATGACGCAATTAAGAAGAAATGAAGGAGGGGAGGAAGCTTCCTAATCCTCCCCTATATATAGATTAGATCTTAATTACTTTCATTTTGTTGTCTAATCGTGACAATTAGTTCTTCCACTTTTAATTACCTTGTCATTTAAATACTTGTCAAATTTAATTATCTTGTCTTGCACCTTAATTACCATTTAATTTCAAGTAAGTTTTTCTTTTAATTCTTGTTAATCTTTATCTTTATCTTGTTAATCTCATTCTACCTTTCTTTAATCTTTGTGTTGATTTGTTTATGTTCATGTTCTTAATTTTTGTTGATTTATTTAAGTGGGTTTTGATTATCTTGATCTTTATTGTTAGTTTGATTGTTTTGTATTGATTGTTTATGCTTAGTAGTTGTTTTGTTATTAGTTTGATTTATCTTGTGTTTGATTTAGCTTTGTTTTGGTTAAATTCGTGCTATATTTCTTTCCCTTGTTCTTCGGTTATTTGTTACGGTAACTTCCCAGGTTCTGATCTTCACTATTCCGAGTAAAGGGTTTTCTGAGTACTCTATTTGGAATAATCTTTATTCCGTAACAAGGTTTTTGCTAAGCTGGTCCATGCGGAATATTTGATATTCCGCATAAGGTGATTATTCCGAGTAAAGCTCAATATTCCGAATAGGCTCAAGATTCCGCATAGGGAAGGTTATTCCGAGTAGTCTGATATTCCGCATAGAAGGTTTATTCCGTATAGGGAACTTATTCCGGATAGGTGACATTATTCCGCATAGGGGACTTATTCCGAGTAGACTGACTATTCCGAATAGCAGGGAATATTCCGCATAGGCCATTATTCCGAGTAAGGTATTATTCAGGATAGGTGACATATTCCGAATAGCCATTTATTCCGAATAGGGGTTTATTCCGGATAGGGAAATCTTAGTTTTTAGTTTTCTGCCTTTTTCATTTCGAGTTTTATTTTCCCGCCTTTTTCCTTAGTTGCACTTTAAGTTTATTTGCCTTAGATTTATTTTAGTCTTGCCTTAGTTTAAGACTTAGTTCTAGTTGCGTTTTAAGTTTGCCTTAGTTAGATTTAAGTTTGCGTTATCTACATTTAGTGCCTTTTAATTTCCGTCTTGCTTTTAAATACTTTCACCATTTACTTTAAATTAGTTTTAGATTTACTTTAACATCATTTACATTTGAAGTTTTTGCACTTTTATTTTAAAAACAACCCAAAATATTTGTTTCACCAAGATCAACTGAGTCGTACTTTAAGCCGGAAATCAATTCGTTAAGATATCGAGAACAACAATTGAACCTAGCAAAATCTCTAGTTATCAAATGGCGCCGCTGCCGGCATAGGCCATTATTCCGAGTAAGGTATTATTCAGGATAGGTGACATATTCCGAATAGCCATTTATTCCGAATAGGGGTTTATTCCGGATAGGGAAATCTTAGTTTTTAGTTTTCTGCCTTTTTCATTTCGAGTTTTATTTTCCCGCCTTTTTCCTTAGTTGCACTTTAAGTTTATTTGCCTTAGATTTATTTTAGTCTTGCCTTAGTTTAAGATTTAGTTTTAGTTGCGTTTTAAGTTTGCCTTAGTTAGATTTAAGTTTGCGTTATCTACATTTAGTGCCTTTTAATTTCCGTCTTGCTTTTAAATACTTTCACCATTTACTTTAAATTAGTTTTAGATTTACTTTAACGTCATTTACATTTGAAGTTTTTGCACTTTTATTTTAAAAACAACCCAAAATATTTGTTTCACCAAGATCAACTGAGTCGTACTTTAAGCCGGAAATCAATTCGTTAAGATATCGAGAACAACAATTGAACCTAGCAAAATCTCTAGTTATCAAATGGCGCCGCTGCCGGCTCTTTTCGTAAAGATTAACGGTTTTCTGTGAAAGACGCGTTGCTTTTTGGGATCCGTTCACTTGTGAGCGTTATTTTCTTGCATAAAAAAATTCAAAAAAAAATCATAAAAAATTAAAAATTGTTAAAAATCCATAAAAATTAAAAATTTCAAAAATCCAAAAAGATTTTATCTTTATTGTGTATATATATTGTCTTTGTGTTTGGTTTATTTTTCTTTTGCATTTTCAGGTGTATGCGTACTAGATCTTCCAATTATCAAGAGCCCGAGACTCAGGAAGATTTAGCTATGTCAGGTGTAAACAACAATAATCCACCGCACCCTAATAATAACAACAATGTTCTTCCACAGCCCGATCTTCGGACCATGGAGGAGCTTTGTCAACCTACAATGTTTGGACGAGGAGGACCGATTGCGCCGATGCAAATCAACGCTCCTGAGTTTTCGTTGAAGCACCACATGATTTAGCAAGTGCAAACTAACCCATTCCATGGATTGCCTGATGATGATGCCAACAAACACCTCGACAAGTTCATTACAATCAACCAAAGCATGAAGTTGGCTGGTGCCGCCATGGATGAACTTCACCTACAACGCTTTCCACACACTTTATTACATCATGCCGAGAAATGGTTTGATCGTCTCCCGAAGAATTCAATTCACACTTGGGATGACATGACTCAACGCTTTTTGTCGCGCTACTTTCCACCATCCATGGTCACAAGCCTTCGCAATCAAATCAGCGGTTTCATGCAAGACCCTGATGAATCTCTTTTTGATGCTTGGGAAAGATATAATGTCTTGATCGATAGATGTCCAAACCACAACATGCTCCCTGTGACCTTAATAGATACTTTCTACAACGGATTGACTTTTCGTGATCGTGATACGATTAATGCAGCCGCCGGTGGCACATTTATGAAAAGGAGACCCGAGGAGTGTAGAGAGTTTATTGAGAACATGACTACTCACCACAAAAACTGGGATTCCTCTGCTTCTTCAAGGAACAACCCGAGAGTCAATGTTTCCTCTACTTCAGCAAACCCTGAGATGACCGAACTCACCCGCATGATGACTGAAATGGGCAAAAGTATTACGCTTCTCGCTTCAAACCAACAACAACAAGTTAAAGCGGTTGCTAATCCTTGTGAAACATGCGGCGGTCCTCACTCATACACCGATTGTCCTTCGACACAAGGAAATCCGGAAAATGTGTATGCAGCTTATGGTAATTATTCACCGGAAAATTACCAAGCTCGACCTCAAGGGGATAGAAATCTGTTGAGTTACCGATCCAACAACTACCTTTCCCCCGGTTTTTCTCCTCAAAACCAAAACCCCGCCAACAACTACAATAGAAGCAACCAAATCCCACCTCGTGCTTCTAACCCTTATCACCCACCCGCCCAACAAACCCCACCCATTATTCCCGATGTTGAAGCCATTATGAGAATCCAAGGTGAGCAAATCAAGAATCTACAAAGCCAAATCATCAATTTGAAAGGAGATATCACGAAGCAAGGAAATGAGATAAGGTCCGAGGTTCGCGATAATATTCAATCCTCCTTCAGCACTCAAACGAATGAATTAAATAATATGTTAGCTAGTTTCTTGCCCTCCACTCACCCTTCTACTTCAAGTTCTCTACCTTCAAACACCGTCACTAATCCGCGAGCTAATGTGAGTGCTATTACTACTCGTAGTGGAGTTACCATCGTAGGAGCACCAATCCCACCCCCATCATCTACACCTCCTCCACCACCATTTATCCCTACTCCTCCTACACCTAGTATTAGTGCACCATTACCGTCTTCGCCTCGTCATGACGATGTTCCTAGGAAGGACCCTTCAACATCTCAACCTTCACCTGCTACGCCTTCACCTTCCACCTATAAACCCAACATCCCATACCCTTCTCGCTTAGGCAAGACCAACGAGCTAACCAAGAATGACTGCCAAGTGTCGAAATATGTGAAGATGCTTTCTCAAATGAACATCAACATTAGCCTTGTTGAAGCACTTGTCCACATGCCGAAATTTGTCAAAGCATTCAAGGAATTGCTTAGCAAGAAGGAGAAGCTGATTGAACTCGCCAACACACGCTTAAATGAAAACTGCTCTGCAGTTATTCTTAAAGAACTGCCGGAAAAGCTTGGAGATCCCGGTCGTTTTGTGTTGCCTCGCGTGTTCAACAAAACTGAAGAATTTACTGCCCTTGCTGATCTCGGGGCTAGTATTAATCTTATGCCTTTGAGTGTTTGGAAAACACTATCATTGCCCGACCGGACTCCAACAAAGATGACTCTCGAACTAGCAAATCGCACTCTCGCTTACCCCGTTGGTATAGCCGAAGATGTGTTTATTAAAGTTGGAACATTTACTTTCTCGGTCGATTTTGTCGTAGTTGATTATGAAATGGACCCTCGTATTCCTTTAATACTTGGTCGGCCATTTTTGAGAACCGGACGAGCTTTAGTAGATGTGGCCGAAGGTGAGTTAATCTTACGAGTCGGGGATGATTCACAAATTTTTAAAATGGGGAAGCTTACAGGCAAATCCTTTGGAGACCGAGAATCAGTGAATATGATTAATGTGCATGAGGACTTCGTCGTCCACAACAATCCTCTATTCGAGTCTTGCAATGATAATCCACTGTTTCAAGCTGATGTGGATGATTCTCTCCCCAATTTGGAACCTTCTCCCATTTATGATTCTCCACCGGTCTTTGATGCTTATGATGATGAGTCTAGCTCAGATTTGGATGCTTTTGATGATTGTACTTCCGAGTATCCCGAGCTGCCCACATATGATGATTTTGATGAGGCTGATACTCTTTCGAGCGATTCTTCACATGATGAAGATCCTCCGCCATCACTCAATCCTACTTTGGACGATTACTCATTTGAGGAAGACTTCTCTGAATTTCTCAACACTTACTTCCCTAATGAGAGTGATGCTCCTCCTTATGATTTTGAAGACTATTGTCTTGATCCTACTTTGGATTTGAAGCACATCCTTTCTAAGGAGAAGAAACCGGTCGACACCAATATCCGCAGCACGTATGAGTTAACACCTCTTTGTCCCCCTTCTGAGGACGAGGTTGTGCTTCTTCGCGGATCTTCTTCACACTCTGCTGAGCCTGAGTGCTATTTTCCCTTAAAGGAAAAGGTGTTCGACCCCGGTATTGAAATCTTTAAGCCATCTCAGTATCCACCTGATGAAATAAAAGGAAAAATCTTTGGAAATATGGAAGACATGCTTGCACTTCACCCTTGCTTCCACCGTGCTCCACCGCTGCTTAAGGGAACCTTGCCTATTCTTCTTTGGCTTGCCTTGTTCGCCTTAAGCTTGTGCTATATGATGGACGAAAACTATGTCTTTGATCCTGGTGGATATGTTTCATGCTTCTTCCGTTGATGATCAAAGTCGAGTCAGGCTAATGACTCGGTTAACAAAAATCAAGCGCTTCTTGGGAGGCAACCCATGCACCTATCTTTTCGCTTTCTTTATCATACGTGTAGGGGAGACCCGTTGGTTTGCTATTTCCTCTCATCTACTCTCTTAATCAGGGATTCGAGCGCTCAACGATCCACTCTTGATGATTCTTGACGACCCGTGATTCCAGTTCTACTTCTTCCCGGTTCTATCCTAAACTCTTTTCGATTCATTATTTTATATTTTCTCAATATTAAAATAGGAATCTCTTTAGTTGTCTCTTCCTTAGTGAGATTTAAACAAAGTGCACAATGTCCTAAGTATAGGGGAGTTTAATCC
Organism: Glebionis coronaria; assembly: GCA_025667525.1. Lineage (NCBI taxonomy): Eukaryota > Viridiplantae > Streptophyta > Magnoliopsida > Asterales > Asteraceae > Glebionis > Glebionis coronaria. Next base: position 139,616,620 of record CM046880.1, read on the forward strand.
CACATGCTTAAACATTGAGGACAATGTTTATATTAAGTGTAGGGGGGACTTCTATCGAATTTAAGTGGCCTTTTCCTTGTATTTGTCCTCATTTTAACCGGAAAATCACTTTTCGACATTTTTCAAAATTTTTGATCTATTTTGGCCTATTAGTTTTTTTCCTTTTATATAGTTATTTTCTTGCCTTACTAGAATAAATGCTTAATAAAGTGGTTTTAATTTTCAAACGTTGTGAATCTTTTGACTCAACCCGAGTTTACTTATCTAAGTTACTCTAGCTAGTATCCTTAACATGTTTAAGTCAAGTTTTGCTAGGCTTTTATATAGGGAGCTATAAAACGCGAAAGTCTTAACTCTCACGGGTTAAGAACAAGAACTTTTCGCAAGTTCCTATAATTGATCCTAGAGAGTCGTTTATCAAGGGAACTTTAAAATGCGATTTCTAAACTTGAAAAAGTCTAAGAATTTGCAAGATCCTATAGGCGACTCGAAAACCCAAAACTTTGATTTAATAGGCTAAGCATCCACGAGTCTCATTCCTTGAGATTTTAAACTGTGGAGAACGAGAGATGATAGAGCCAATTATAAGTCCGGTATTCTTTCAGGAATTTATGTGAGTTAATTATAAGCCTATTCTCCCATCGCTTGCTAATAATTTATCTGCTAATAAATAAGGTTGTACGATTTGAAAAGTTACTTAGCTTCTAGCCCAAGATCGTTTAAAAGTTGCTCGGTATGGATTAGAGTTCATAGCCAAGGCATAACTTATTGAAGCGGGATGCGAAGATTGGCGAGTCCGAAAAGGCCCTAACAAGGCATGAGGGCTACATTTTGTTGCTAAAGATCCAAAGTGATGTGAAGAATCATTTATCGATAATCAATATGAAGGATCGAGACACACGACGAAAAGCAAAATCTCCCCAAAAGTCATGGAGAAGTGTATCCGAAAAGACCCTAACAAGGTATGAGGATAAATAGATCCAAGTCATAAAAGGAGACGGATCGTTGTATATCAAAGTCCAAAATAAAGATTGGATAAAAATGAAGAAGTCGTGGTCCAAGTATGAATCTCTCAAAACTTCAAGTGAAGAAATTCCTATTATGAAGAGAAGGCCATTATTTCATGAACGTCTCTCAAGGTTTGAAGTATGAAGTCACTGCCAAATATCGGTCCGAGAAAGGTCTCAAATCGCGAAGCGAGTTATGCGAAGATATGAACTTTATGAGGTCCCGAGAAGCAGTTTTAAAAGATTTTGTCCTTTAGCTAACTATTGATTAAATCGTTCACTTTATTTTCGGCCTAATAAACTATCGAAATAAGTCAAAAATGCATCCTCGTGATCATTCAAGACAACAAATAATAAAATATAAGAGATACCCATAGGAATAAGGGAGTCTAAGTGAGTAATTGGCCCACATGAGTTCGTGATAGTTTACTAACTTATAATAACAATGATCTCGTTTTTAAGCTTGGTTTGGAGAAAGTGAAAACTTGAGGATGATGATTATTCATAACATTTCCAAAACCCAAGGTATGCTTTTTGATTTCTTTACTTTGAATGTTTATAGTTTTCTATCTCTTTAATAAAGGCCAACGTGGATTGATTATGATGAAAAATGTAAACGTGCTTTACTAATGAATTGCATGAGGACATTGTAATGGTCAAGTGTAGGGGATTTGATAGGTGTGTAAACACCCATCTTTTCTACCACTTAATTACAATAATAACCAAGCCAAAACGTGTATTTTATGTCTTTTATGTCGGAATTATGCGTGGTTTGTGTTTTTGTTGTGATTTAGGACGAAATTGTGAAAAGTGGGGAAAACATGGCATTTACGGGCTTTTATTGAAGAAATAGATGAAAAGACGAAGTCAAGAAGTCAAGAGTGCAAAAAGAACGGAAGTCCAAGACCAATTTTGAAGATTTATCGAAGAAAAAGTCAAAAGACGGAAGTTTATCAAAAGCCGAGGAACTCAAGTCTATTTTATTGAAGAATTAAAAGACGAGTTCAAAAGAAGTCCCAAGCCACAAGTCATTAGAGTCCAAGTTTAAAGAAGATTAGAAGTAAAAAGGACTAATGGTGCAATTAATGAAGATTAAAGGCTTAAGGACCTAATGACGCAATTAAGAAGAAATGAAGGAGGGGAGGAAGCTTCCTAATCCTCCCCTATATATAGATTAGATCTTAATTACTTTCATTTTGTTGGCTAATCGTGACAATTAGTTCTTCCACTTTTAATTACCTTGTCATTTAAATACTTGTCAAATTTAATTATCTTGTCTTGCACCTTAATTACCATTTAATTTCAAGTAAGTTTTTCTTTTAATTCTTGTTAATCTTTATCTTTATCTTGTTAATCTCATTCTACCTTTCTTTAATCTTTGTGTTGATTTGTTTATGTTCATGTTCTTAATTTTTGTTGATTTATTTAAGTGGGTTTTGATTATCTTGATCTTTATTGTTAGTTTGATTGTTTTGTATTGATTGTTTATGCTTAGTAGTTGTTTTGTTATTAGTTTGATTTATCTTGTGTTTGATTTAGCTTTGTTTTGGTTAAATTCGTGCTATATTTCTTTCCCTTGTTCTTCGGTTATTTGTTACTGTAACTTCCCAGGTTCTGATCTTCACTATTCCGAGTAAAGGGTTTTCTGAGTACTCTATTCAGAATAATCTTTATTCCGTATCAAGGTTTTTGCTAAGCTGGTCCATGCGGAATATTTGATATTCCGCATAAGGTGATTATTCCGAGTAAAGCTCAATATTCCGAATAGGCTCAAGATTCCGCATAGGGAAGGTTATTCCGAGTAGTATGATATTCCGCATAGAAGGTTTATTCCGTATAGGGAACTTATTCCGGATAGGTGACATTATTCCGCATAGGGGACTTATTCCGAGTAGACTGACTATTCCGAATAGCAGGGAATATTCCGCATAGGCCATTATTCCGAGTAAGGTATTATTCAGGATAGGTGACATATTCCGAATAGCCATTTATTCCGAATAGGGGTTTATTCCGGATAGGGAAATCTTAGTTTTTAGTTTTCTGTCTTTTTCATTTCGAGCTTTATTTTCCCGCCTTTTTCCTTAGTTGCACTTTAAGTTTATTTTCCTTAGATTTATTTTAGTCTTGCCTTAGTTTAAGATTTAGTTTTAGTTGCGTTTTAAGTTTGCCTTAGTTAGATTTAAGTTTGCGTTATCTACATTTAGTGCCTTTTAATTTCCGTCTTTCTTTTAAATACTTGCACCATTTACTTTAAATTAGTTTTAGATTTACTTTAACGTCATTTACATTTGAAGTTTTTGCACTTTTATTTTAAAAACAACCCAAAATATTTGTTTCACCAAGATCAACTGAGTCGTACTTTAAGCCGGAAATCAATTCGTTAAGATATCGAGAACAACAATTGAACCTAGCAAAATCTCTAGTTATCAGGAAGCAATTTGAAGATGATGTACAACTTACAAGAGATATACAACGAGTTTTTCCGACATCAACTAGGGGAAGATTGTTGGGTCAAAAAGTTGATGTGGCAGAAACTCAAAAACGAAGAAAACATGAAGGCATTTGTCGAAGCGTTGACAAGTGTAATCCAAGCGTTGTCAAGAGTAAATTAGGCGTTGACAGAAGTCAACAAAAGTCAAACGCTGTTGGAAGCTTCTATTTAGGATAAGTATGTAGAATATATTCTGTATTAGTTATTTAAATAGAAGATATTCATGTTTATTCATAGTTATCTTTTGTAAAACCCTAATCCTTACACTATAAAAGGAACCAAGGGTTATTAGGTTTTTCATATCATTCATACAAGATGTAAACCTAAAGTGTATGTCGACTAGGTGTAGGATTCAATGTATACACACCTAGTGATTGTTGATTATTAAAGTAATTAGCAATCCAATTGTTTAATTTATGTGTTCTTGTGCCCCAAACACCTTGTTACATAATTATTGTTCTTTTCCGCTTTGATTGTATAATCATATGAACAATGGCTATGCCTAGTAGCTAAAAGATCGAGGAAACCAAGGTTTCCACATTTTTTCGAGTAGTACGTATTTGGCCTTCTATTTTGGGAGCGTACATATCGTATATACTCTTTTTGTTATTTTTCTACTATTATAGTACCATAAAGTAAATAAAGTGTTAAATAGAAATCTATTAACACAAAATCATTTTTCGTTTTTATTGTGAATACAATATTGTAATACGTAGCACAATTAATACACAATATTATCCAAATACGCGAGAAATGACACCTTAATAGTGGGCGTTCCGGTCATTATTAAGTGTATCGAATTCAAACGAAATCAAAGGTAAAAGAGATAAATACTCTTAGTTGATTTAATCTCAATTGATACAAACTATAAGGTGGTTATAAGGCGGTTGTATTTCACGACCTAAGGAAAAAAGGCTCTTAAGTGCTTCGTGCCGCCTCGTATTCTTCGCTCGCTTATGCGTATTAATTTAGTGACGATTGATTAAGGGTTTGCCATTCAAGTATTATTAATCTATTTTTGTGAGCTTATATTATTGAACCCTCGAAATGTTTTGGTGTTCCACCAACGTTTTAAAGTCGACGAAGTTTTTTATCATCCTGGCGTCGAGCTATTTTTCCGCAGGACCTCCCCTACAGTTTTACTTGACGTAATTACCTTCACTCCTCTTGGATTCATTAATCGTGACTTTGAATCTAGTGGATAGTTTTTGTAGATTAATTTCTACGTAATACACCAAAATTCCAAAAAAAACCATCAAAAAGCAAAAAAATTGAAAAATTCAAAACCCCAGAAAGAATCTTCTTTGCTACCCCGCATTCTACGTTTTGTTCATGCGCACTCATTCGTGTGATTTCCAAATTCTAGCAACGTATCGAATCGACGTAATCGAAATCGAAGGAATCGACAACGAAGACGTGAATTAGAAACGAACGTTTCTAATATCGTTGTTGAGACTAGAGACGATTGGTCAAGAATCGGACAATGATGGAATTGCTCCAAGCGCCCACCGAGGGCTATGAAGACGAGATCGTAATTCCCGCAATCGATGCGGAGAATTTTGAAATCAAAAACGGAATTTTGACTTTAATACAAGCAACAAAGTTTAAGGGCCGTGAGGCGGATAATCCTCACGATCACATTCGGAATTTTGATCGTCTTTTAGCCACGAACAAGTTTAAGAACGTTGACACCGATGTAATTAAGCTTATGCTTTTTCCATACTCGCTCGATGGCGCTGCCAAGGACTGGTACAAGAAAGAGCCACCTAATTTCATAATTACGTGGAAGGATCTCGTTTCCAAATTCGTTAATCATTTCTTTCCACAGTCTAAGACCACGTTTTTCAAAACCGAGATCACGAGGTTTGAAAAAAAGCCGAATGAGTTGTTTAGAGACGCGTAGGATTGTTTTAAGGAATTTCTTAGGCAATGTCCTCACCACGGTTTTTCCGAGTTACACCAAATCGACACTTTTTATAACGGTCTTAATTTTGAAGAGCAAGATTCGTTAAATTCCGCCGCGGGTGGTAAATTTTTGTGTAAAACTCCTAGGGAAGCGTTATTGATTATCTAAAATAGATCCAAGGTTTACCATCTCCGTAGCACACCGAGTGTTGCCAATGTCGCTAATGTTAGCCATGCTAATTGCGATATTGAGAGGGTTGATGCGAAAGACGACAAATTGACGAATGCTTTTACGTCGTTTTTGATCGAAATGAAAAACGCTCCTGCTACGGTGAAAGCGGTTGAGGCTTCGTGTACGTTGTGTGGTGGACCACATAATTATTACGAGTGTGCGGCTACAGATGACCAAACGTCGAGTCATAACGCGTTAAATGGAAACAATAGTTTTCAAAATCACAACAAGGCAATTATAGTAACCAAGGAAACAATTTTTCCAATCAAAATCAAAACAATTTTCATGGAAACAATCAACAAGGGAATTTTCAAAATCAAGGAATAATAACTATCAAGGTCAAAATTTGAAATGACAAAATCGAGGTTTTAACAACAACAATAATCAAAACTAGAATTTTTCTGAAAATCAAAATTCAAAATTTTCAAACAACAACAATCAAGGAAACAATTTTTCGAATGGGAATCAAAACCAAGGTTTTAATCAAAATTTTAATGGCTCAAATGATTTTCAAAATTACGTTAAATCAAATGTCGCTAATATGAAGAGATTAGAAACCCGAATTGGTGAAATGAAAAACTAATTTTCTAACACATTGAGAGGGAAAAACAAAAAGATCGATCAAGGTCAAATCGACATTAAAAATATGTTTTCGGCTATAATGAACAATCAATCGAGTTCTTCTTCGAGTTCGTTACCAAGTGACAGCGTACCCAATCCGAAGGAACACGTCAAAGCCGCCTCGTCTCATGGAAAAGTCGTTTGATTACCCCTAACCTTGATGGTTTTAGAGTTGTGCATTCATCTCACCCTCGACTTTAAAACGACTTCATGTTCTAAAGTCGAGAGAAAGAACGTAGTGACCAAGGAAAAAAGTGCAGATCCTCGTGTACCTCAAATTCTATCCACGGTTCAAAAAGAGAGTTTTATCGACCTTTGAAATTGTGTATAATGAAGTTCGTTTTTCTCAGTTCTTGCTAATTGAAAGTCCAATCAATATCGGGTTTTTAACTGTTTTTGGTTGTTAATCTTTTTTGGATATTCTATTTGCTAATTCAACAAAGCCTTGCAAAATTGAAAAATATTACCTACTTATATGTAAAACATCTTGCAATTACCAAGTTTTTATTCAAGTAAAATCAAAATGTAAATTTTAAAACTAAAAGGACTGAAAATGTAAATTCTATGAAAATTAAATGCTTAAAATGTAAATTCTAACAAGTATAAGGACTGAAAGTGTAAAACAGCAAACTATAAGGATCAATTATGAAAACTATGTAACAAACTAACCAAATTTGTAACAAATCACAAAACTGCTAACTAAATTCTAACAAATTTCAAACTGAAAGGACTTAATTGTGAAAACCCTAAAAAGATGTGAGTTTAGCCAAAGTTTTAAACTGTTTAATACACTAAGGACCAAAATGCAATTTCTGAAAAGATTTTAAGCCAAAACGGGTTACTCAAACAAATAAGCTCGTTTGAGCTTATTACTCAACCAAATCTGTTCAAACAAGTTGCAAAACACTTCAAATTGAAAATTAACTAGACCTGTAAGAAGATTTTGGCTGAAAGTGTAAAATAAGCAAATAAGCACTTCTCAATAAGCTCAAAATAAGCTCTAGAACAATCTGAACATCCACAATTGGATTTTTGTGATTAAACTGATTAATGAGCTCAAATGATGAGCGGGAAATCAAGTCATCAAATTTCATCAAGTAATAAGCTGGGAAATTGAATTAAGCTGAAATTGGCTTATGTTGACCAAGCGTTGACCAAAATATTTTTTCAAAAAGCTGAATTTCTCAAGAATCAACCAATAACATCTACTGAGTGGATTTGTGAAAGAAAATTGCAAAGTTAATGAATAGAATCAAAAGATCTGAAAATCCAGTTTTCATTTACAGAAACATTGCTTATCTCAACTGTTCAAATTTTTGCTTATTTCTATTTGCTGAATGGAAATTGTACAAAATGCTTATAGGATATGAAACTTCATATATTGAACTACAATTGAGAACTGGTTTGGCAAGATTTCATCAACAAACAAGCAAATGTGATGAGACTGCTTTTATACATGGTCTCATCGTCCAAAACGGACTTTAAATGCATTAAATATCATTAAATATACCAAATATATGCTCGTGTTTGTTACTTGTGTATTTTTAGGTACGGATATTGAGGAATTGGAAAAAGATCACAAGAATCAACCAAAAACGAACACGGGAAACGAAGTCGCACAATGAACCAAGCCCAAGTTTGGAATTTTGCAAAAAGACCCCTGAAGTTTGAAGAATTGGCAATTTTGGTCCCTCATTTTTAAAGAAATTGTCACAAATGACCCTCCAAATGTCATTTGTACAAGGAAGGTCCCTAAAGTTTGAAAGACATGTCAAATCAAGCCCTTGGAAAATGATCTAATGTTCAATATTAGCCTAAAGTAACTAAAGGACTAATGGTGCAAATGACCTTGGACTGGTCATGGAATGGAAATGGACTGGATGTGCAAAGATGTCAACAGATGTTAGTATTTTGGGACGGGTAATGAAAATGTCCACCACTAGCCCACTTACACCCCACCAGCCCAAACCTTTTAAATTAATAAAACCCGGTTTTAAAATGATCAACAAGTCAAATCCTAATTGTTTCCCACTAAACAAGGGATTTAAATTTCTTTACCCCCAAAGCAGATCAAACCACCCCTAATTATCCTTAAACCCTAAATTTCCCCAGGATTGATTAAACTCAAAACAAAGGGTTAATACCCCAATCTGTGCAGATCCTTAATTAAGCTTATTGTCACTTTATCCCACCACACAACAAACCCTCACATGGGCTGTGGACCCCACCCCGACCTCCCCCTACACCCGTCCCTTTCCCTCAAAAAACTAAACCCGACACATCCAACGATTCTGATGCATCCCTTTGTCCCCAAGTTCAAATGGACGTTCAAGATTAAAATTTCAAGGCTGTCATCCACATGGTTCGTTTCTGACCCAATTCTCAGTCAAAAGTAAAAGGGCTTATTTGGCAATTCCAGCATTAGGGTTTAGGATTCAATTTTATTGTAATTCTTTATTCAAGCATTCTAGATTGTTCCTTAGTTAGTATAAATAGAGACGTTTGTGTCTCATTTATTTTTGTTCCAGATTTTAGCAAAGCTTTTGTAATCCTTTTTTTATTAAATATAAAAGTTGGTATTTTCTAATGTAAATTATAATTCCTTTTTACTATTTTGAAAAGTTGGTGTAAGTTTGCTTAATCTGAGTTCCAATTGAGAAGTTTTAAAAAGTTTCAAAAAGTTTTTTAATTTTCAAAAATCCAATCTTTCATGAAGTGAAAGTGGACTGAAGGTTTTGGATTTCTGAAGTTAAAATTGTTTTTAAAACGTGTTTAAGGTCACTGATTTGTGTGGGAAAGGTTTTCAAAAAGTTTCATAAAAATCAGAATAGTGTATTATTATTTGTGCTCTTTTCAATCTTTCTTAGCAGGGGTGTTTGGAGCTTGATTAAGCCAAGGTTCAGCACAAACCCGTGTTTGTGGGAGGTGACATCAGTCACTGAGGGACTTGGAAGTAAGTCCCTCAAGGTAGAATCCTTTTTACTTTTTTTTTTAATTTTCAGTTTTGGTCACTTATGTGATTTGTATGAACTGCATGCAATGTGATGTTTATGTGGTTTGTTTATGCATGATAAGGAGTTATATGCATGATAGAAGCAACATAAGTCAGTTTGGATTAGTTTTGGTTTGATTTGGTGTGTAAAAAATCGTTTTTAGAATTTATAGGGGTGTTTGGATTTGTATTTTAAGCAGGCTTTGTGAAAAGTTTATGTGCTAAAATCCATTTAGAATCACTTCTTAGGTGATAGTTAGGTTGTATGCTAGCTAGGTTTTCAGGTTGGTAAGTTTTCAAGCAAGTTGTTTGACAAAAGTTGAAAAAAATAGCTAAAATTCAGTAAGCACTCATTTTGCCAAATTTTTGTGGAATTTGCTCACAGATTTTGCTAATCTGCTAGATCCTAGGTTGCTTAAGGTTTGTGAGTTGCTTTTATGCTGTTGGGTGAACTTGTGTGTAAACTATTGGCTTTTGAATCTCAGTTTTGTGCAAGCAATTAAGCTCATAAACCACCAGACCTAGCTAAGCATCTCAGCAACCTTGTGTGCCTGTTTTTGTGTATTTTTGGCTAGGATCTTGCTTGCTTTCTGTTTAACCTGACTCCTTGTACTCCAAAGAGTACAAGGGTGCCTTTGATCACCAAAAAACTCCCACCAAAAATCAAACCAAGCTCCTCTTGGTGTATGATATGAGCTTAAACTCATATCTTTTTATCAACAAATAACCCTAAAACATGAAGCAAAATACCCTTTTATATTGTAAAAAGCAGTGTTATGTGGTATGTTTGTGTTTGTGTGATCTTATGTAGGTAAAAGGATACAATTTCAAGCAAACAAGGAAAAACCAAGCTCAAATGGATGAAAAAGACAAAAGAGGATCAAAAGTGACAAGACTTTGAAGTCAAAGGACCTATCTTGACAATTTGTGAAAGTTGGAGGACTTAAAGTGCAAATAAAGAAAAGTCAAGATTAAAGTCAAATTTGGTCAACTACAAAGTCAACTCAAGTCAAAGGGCCATTTTGTTGAAGAATCAAAGTTGAAGGGTCAAAAATGTCAAAGGAATGAAGATATTAGCCCTAAATAGCAATCTGCCAAGTCAAGGGACTTAATTTGCCAAGTTGGGAAAGTTTTGTAATGTTTAATCCAAGTGAAAGGCTCTTAACCAATGAGAAGAGAGTAAAGGGTTCACACGGATCAAACATTAAATTCCCACTACAGCCGTCACATTTAATAACCCAATCACAACAGTGCAATCCGCAACATACTTTTTCAACCAATAAGAAGCTGCCACGTGTCCTTCTCTTTCAACAAAATATTTTCCAGGAACGGGATTTTGATAGAGGGCATTTCAAGTGAAGATCAAAACATCAAAGTTGCTCGTTTTGAAGAGACGAATCCAATGGTGTTAACCAATTAACAAATAATCCATTGAATCAAAAATCCCCAAAATGTGTTCATCACCTTCAAAGAAGATTTGCAGAATTCCTCCACGTGTCAAGTGATGATTGGCTCAAACACGTCACAACTCCAACAGAATCTTCCTATCTTGCCTATAAATACCCAGCTAGAACTTCATTTGTGATTGTAGCTTAATTTTGTTAACACATAGTTCTCTAAATTTCTCCTTTTCCTTTTTCCCTCCTTTTCACCTAACTACTCAAGAGTCTGACAAACTCTTGAGTTAGTTAGTTAGTTAGAACCTTGTAACTACCTTTTGTAACTGATTTCATCAATAAAATTTCAAATTCAAGCTTTCCCGCCAAATTCTGTTTCTCAAATTCCTGTTGAATCTTGTTGATCTTGGATACACTAGTTGCTGTTTGATGTTAGTTATGATCAACCATTGATCATAGCTTACATTGGTGGAGTTTTGTTGCTGTTTGATCAGAGTTCAAGTCCTTTCCATTGTTCTTGAAGTTTTCATGGCAGATTGATGAATTGTAGCTGTTTAGATTGTTGATTTGAGTTGATAGCTAGTGATAGGTGGTGGTATCACTAGGGCAAGAGAGCTCAGCGCTCCTCTTCTTCCCAGAGGACCTCTACATTAGGTTTCAAAGCTTCTGTTTTAAGTTCCTCTAAACAGTTCTTGCATGCTTAATTCCCTAATGTAATGTTGATGGCTGCCTGATTCTACTTGATAAGTAGTTGTTGATTGAGTGATCCTAGTGTATTGTAGCTTGTTCTTGTGCTTTTGTGTTCAGTCTTGTAGTTTTAAGCTCATTTTCAGTAACTTTTTAGTCCTATAGCTTAATGGAGTTCTAGTTGTTATAAGTGTGTGATTTCAGTTTGATTAGCTTACATTTTATCCATTAAAACAAGTCTGCTATAGCTCTTTGTTCAGTTTTAATCATAACTCATAAATCCTTTGTTAAAGTTTGATCAAAATCAGATAAAGGTGTGTTTGGGACTAGTGGTAAATCAGTTTTCAAGTGTTGCTAATTGGTGTTTAAGTGTTCATTTCTACTTAATAGGAGTTAACAAGTAGTTTTGAGCCTTTTGTAAGTCAGTATAATAGTCAAAAAGGCAATTGGTTAACAAAAAGTTTGGGTCATTCCTTTTATCAGCTTTTAGTTCAAAACTTGTCAGATTCATTTGCTTATTTCTCTTTCAAAACTTAATGAAATTTGCTCAAACCAGTTTCCAGTCTTAGCTTAAAACATAATCTTTCTGTCTCTAAGAGGAAATTCTACAGTTTCAAGAAATAAGCTAGGAAACAGCTTATTAGTTAAGGCTTGAGCATTTTGCATTCTCTGATGTGAGAGGCTTACTGTTTCACTAGATCTCTTAATCCACTTCATAAAACTAGCTGTTTTCTTTCACAATCCTGATTAGTAAGTATTGAATATGAAGTTTTGAGATTTTGAGCTTTTTCCAAAATCTGGTCAACGTTTGGTCAACATAAGCTCATTTGAGCTTATTTTCAGATATCTAGCTTATTACTGGATGAAATTTGTTCTAATTTGATTTCCCCTTCCTCAAATCAAGTGTTTAATCAGTTTTGATAAAAAAATCAAGTTGTGGATGTTTGGATTATGCTATAGCTTATTTTGAGCTTATTGATAAGCACTCTTTTGCTTATTTTGGACTTTTAGCTAAAATCCTTGAATACACGTTTCTTAAATCAGATTTGAAGTTGTTTGCAAGTTGTTTCAGCTTAATTGGTTGAGTAATAAGCTCAAACGAGCTTAATCTTTCATTGAGCCCGTTTTTACTTAAAAAGTTTGGAAATTTGCACTTTAGTCCCTGGTTTTCAATTAGTGTTTAAACCTAGCTTAATCTTTCTAATTTTCTGGTAATTGCATAATTCAGTCCTTGCATTTGTTAGTTTGTTAAATTTCAGTTTTAAAGTTTGTTAGTTTGTTAGTTTTTGGTTATTTTGTTAAAGTTTTTACAAGTTTAGTCCTTTTAGTTAACTGATTTACATTTTTAGTCCTTGTAACTTTTAGAATTTACATTTCAAGCATTTACATTTCATAGAAATTACATTTTTAGTCCTTATACTTTTATATTTTGCATTTTAATATTTTACTTAAATAAAATTTGGAATTTGCAATTTGTTTTACGTATAAGTAGGTTTATATTTTTCATTTTTACTTAGTGTTGTTTGAATTAGCAATAGATTACCAAGCAAGCTTGAACAACCAAAAACAATTATAAATTTGATATTGATTGGACTTTCTATTAGTTAAGAACTGAGAAAACGAACTTGCATTATACACATTTCAAGGATTTAACTCCCAACCTTTACCTTTCCAACCTCAAGGTTTTCAAGGTTATGTGCCACAAGAGTTAAACACAATGGATCTTTTGCAAAAGATGAATCAAGAGAATGAAAAGAAATTCCAATCTATGGACAAGAAAATGAATGACCAATTCAATAAGCTTTTCATGGCATTAAATCAAAGACCACAAGGAGCTTTACCTTCCAACACACAAACAAATCCAAGGGCCAATGTCAATGCCATTACAACAAGGAGTGGTACAACAACAAAGGATCCTTCACCTCCTAAACCTACTATTGTTCAACCCACTTGTGCTCCTACTTGTGATAAGCCTTCTACTTTTATTCCACCTCCTCAAAGTGCTCCTATTCACTCAAACACACCTTCTCAACCATCTCATACTTCTCCTTTACCCTCCACACTTCCAAATGAAGAGGCTAACAAAGACAAATTTTCCACTACAACACCTATTCCACCTACACCCAAACCTACTCTTCCATACCCTTCAAGGTTGAAAAAGGACAAGTTAAAGAACAAAGATGACATACAAGTCTCCAATTTCTTAAGGATGTTCAAGCAACTCAATATCAACATATCCTTTGCGGAAGCTCTTGCTTATATGCCAAAGTTTGCTAAGATGTTCAAGGATTTGCTATCAAACAAAGAAAAATTGATTGATTTGCCCAACACATCACTTAATGAAAATTGTTCCGCGGTGTTACTTAAAACCTTACCAACAAAACTTGGAGATCCGGGGCGCTTCTTGATACCTTGTAATTTTCCCGGTGTTGAAAATTGCATGGCTTTGGCGGATTTAGGGGCAAGCATAAATCTCATGCCTTTATCGGTTTGGAAACAACTCTCTCTTCCCGAGCTCACCCCCACTAGGATGACTCTTGAACTAGCCAACCGAACCATAGCTCACCCCGTAGGTATAGCGGAAGATGTGTTTGTAGGTGTGGATAAGTTTACCTTTCCGGCCGACTTTGTAGTGGTCGATTATGACATGGATCCTAGAGTGCCTTTGATTGTTGGTAGACCGTTTTTGAGAACGGGTCGTACCTTGATAGATGTAGCGGAAGGAGAATTAATTATGAGAGTAGAGGATGAAAAAGTGGTGTTTAAGTTAGGGAAAGTTTGTGATAGAAAAGAGGTTAAGGAGTCTAGACCTTGTGAGACGATTAACATTGTGGATGTGTTAGATGAAGTGTGTAATGAACACTTTCATGATGCTTGTAAGAATGCTAGTGATGAGATTCCACATATTGAAACCGTGGCCTCAATTTCTCCCTCTTTAACACCTTTTGGAGAGAGTGATTTCCTCTTGGAGGAATTTGAGTCCAACTTTCTTGGTGATGATGATTCTCCCATTAATTGGGAAGAAGATATTCTTACAATCCAAAAGTTGCTCAATGAGGACCCTATTCCTTCCCCTATTCCACAAGAGATTACCATTGAGGAACCTTCCATAGTGAAACCTTCCATAGAGAGTCCACCTTCCATTGAACTTAAGGAACTTCCATCCCACTTAGAATATGCTTTCTTAGAAGGAAAAGACCAATTACCGGTGATTATTGCTAAGGAATTGAAAGAGGATGAGAAGGAGCAACTTATTGAAGTCCTTAAGAAACATAAGAAAGCTTTAGCATGGAAAATATCCGACATAAGGGGAATTGATCCACATTTTTGTACTCACAAAATCCTTATGGAGGATGATTATAAACCCGCCATTCAAAACCAAAGGAGAGTTAACCCAAAAATTCATGAGGTTATTAAGAAGGAAGTGATTAAACTCTTAGATGCGGGTATGATTTACCCCATTTCCGACTCTCCATGGGTTAGCCCGGTTCATTGTGTTCCAAAGAAGGGTGGAATCACCGTGGTGCCTAATGAGAACAATGAGCTTATTCCCACGAGACTTGTAACCGGTTGGAGAGTTTGCATTGATTATAGAAAACTCAATGAGGCAACTAGGAAAGACCATTTCCCGCTTCCCTTTATGGATCAAATGCTTGAACGCTTAGCGGGAAATGAGTACTATTGTTTTCTTGATGGCTTTTCGGGTTATTTCCAAATCCCAATTGACCCTAAGGATCAAGAAAAGACCACATTCACTTGTCCATACGGTACATTTGCTTACAAGAGGATGCCTTTTGGCCTATGTAATGCACCGGGGACGTTTCAAAGGTGCATGATGGCAATTTTCCATGATATGATAGAGCAAACCATGGAGGTTTTTATGGATGACTTTTCCGTATTTGGGAACTCCTTTAGCTCTTGTCTCACCAATCTTGAGAGAATGCTTAAGCGTTGTGAGGAAACACGTTTGGTGCTTAATTGGGAGAAATGTCACTTTATGGTGAAAGAGGGGATTGTTTTAGGACACAAGATATCCAATAAGGGATTAGAAGTTGATCGTGCCAAAATTGATGTGATTGCTAAGCTTCCCCCACCCACCTCGGTTAAAGGTGTGAGGAGTTTCTTAGGTCATGCGGGTTTTTATAGGCGCTTTATACAAGATTTCTCTAAGATAGCTAGACCGATGACTCATCTCTTGGAGAAAGAGGCTCCTTTCATTTTTGACCAAGCTTGTTTAGAATCTTTTGAGACACTTAAGGAAAAATTGACAAAGGCTCCCGTTTTGGTTTCTCCAAATTGGGAATTACCTTTTGAGCTTATGTGTGACGCTAGTGATTATGCGGTGGGGGCCGTCTTAGGACAAAGAGTTAATAAGCATTTCCAACCTATACACTATGCGAGTAAAACCATGACCGGTGCACAACTTCATTACACTACCACGGAAAAAGAGTTGCTTGCTATAGTATATGCTTTTGAGAAGTTTAGACCATACCTTGTGCTTTCCAAGACCATAGTGTATACGGATCATTCCGCTCTCAAGTATCTTATGACAAAACAAGATGCTAAGCCTAGGCTTTTGAGATGGGTTTTGTTGCTTCAAGAGTTTAAGATAGAGATTCGTGATAAAAAAGGGGCTGAGAATTTAGCGGCGGATCATTTGAGTAGACTTGAGCATCCTTTTCAAGGAGATTTCCCACATCAAGAAATCAATGAATCCTTTCCATTAGAGGAGCTCATGTCTATCTCTTCCCAAGAGGATGCCACACCTTGGTTTGCGGATATTGCAAACTATCTTGTGGGCAATGTGCTTATTGAGGGTCTTACTTACCAACAAAAGAAAAAGTTTCTTAAGGAAGTTAAGTATTACTTTTGGGATGATCCATATCTTTTTAGGCAATGTGCGGACCAAATCATTAGACGGTGTGTAGATGGGCCCGAAGCATTTAAAATCTTAGAGGCATGTCATAAAGGACCTACGGGTGGACATTTTGGGCCTAACTACACCGCCGAGAAAGTCTTTGATTCGGGTTACTATTGGCCTTCCATTTACAAGGATGCTCAAGAGATGGTGAAATTTTGTGATGTTTGTCAAAGACAAGGAAAAATTACACAACGTGATGAGATGCCACAAAATTTTATCCAAGAGTGTGAGATATTTGATGTATGGGGAATAGATTTCATGGGACCTTTTCCATCCTCTAAGGGAAACAAGTATATACTTGTGGCGGTGGATTATGTGTCCAAGTGGGTGGAGGCTAAAGCCTTACCTACTAATGATGCTAGAGTGGTTGTAAAGTTCTTGAAACAATTGTTTGCTAGATTTGGTGTACCTCGGGCCATCATAAGTGATCGTGGTACGCACTTTTGTAATGACCAATTCACGAGAGTTATGAAGAAATATGGAGTTAATCATAGACTTTCTACCGCGTATCACCCTCAAACAAATGGTCAAACCGAGGTCACAAATCGTGGTTTAAAGAGAATTTTAGAGAGAACGGTGGGAGAGCATAGAGCTTCTTGGTCGGATAAGCTTGATGATGCTTTGTGGGCGTTTAGGACGGCTTTTAAGACACCAATTGGTTGTACTCCTTATAGGCTTGTCTATGGAAAAGCGTGCCACCTCCCATTTGAGTTAGAACATAAGGCATCTTGGGCTCTCAAGTGGGCTAACTTTGATTTAAACCAAGCCGGTTCACATAGGAAAGATCAAATCAATGAGATGGATGAGTTGAGAGCCAATGCCTATGAGAATTCTTTGCTATACAAGGAAAAGACTAAGAAATTGCATGATGCTAAGATTAAGAATCGTGAGTTCAAAGTTGGAGAGCCGGTTCTCCTCTTTAACTCAAGATTAAAGCTTTTTGCGGGCAAGCTTAAGTCGAGATGGTCCGGTCCATTCACTATTGCTCAAGTGTTTCCATATGGAACTCTTGAGTTATCCCAACCCGATGGTCCAAATTTTAAAGTGAATGGTCACCGTGTTAAGCATTACTTTGGGGAGGACATTTCCGTTGAAATGATCCAAGAGGTCCCCATTTTCCCCATGAATTAATTCATTGAGGGACGAGTCGAGCTAGAGACTCATTAACTCAAGCATCGTATAACTAGGTTAGAGTGTTGTAGGTTAGAAATAAAGGCATAGATTTGGAGATAAGTGTAGGGGAGACCTTCTTTTGTCTTCATGCTTGTTTGTAGGGTTGCTCACTCATCTCATGCTTTGGAGCTTATGGAGGAGGCCCTTGTATCCGGTTCACTTTGTTACTTTAGTAATTTTTCATCGACACCTTGTGCTTAAACTTGATTTCACTAATAGTAGTCCTTTCCTTAACTTGGGTTAAGCAAAGTCTATTCATTGTCATAAGTGTGGGGGAAGTTTTAATACTTCCATGCTCTTAAACATTGAGGACAATGTTTAGCTTAAGTGTAGGGGGGTCTTCTATCGAAGTGACCTTACCTAGAACTTGTCATTGTCTTGCATGATAACATGGAAAATTGGATTTTCAACATTTTTCAAATTTTTGATCTACTTTGGCCACAAAAATATGCATTCATAATTTTTGTATCAATCATTTTCATTTGCATAACACATTTGCATATTATATATTTCTTCTCTTATTTTGCATCAAAAATATATAAAAAGGAAAAAATATAATAAAACATGGTTTTAACAAATTTAGACTTCTTTGACATATTAGGCCCGCCATGGATATTTTGACTCAACCCGAGTTTGCTTATTTTAGCACTCTCTAGCTAGTATCCTTAACCATGTAGTCCTTCATTGGTCTATTAGGCTAAGCTTCCACCAATTTCATTATTTGAAATTTTAAATTTGTGGAGAATGGGAAATGATAGAGTTGAAGCAAGTGTAAAAGGGCTAGATAGACTTCATGGCAATTACTTGTGGCTAAACCCTTCTCTTCTTTGCCTCTAATTTCTTCGCTTGTATATAATTGTTAATAAATAATCAAGTACGGTTTTAATTGGTTTGTAATCTCTTATGCATTTTTGGCTAATCATTCATGGTTAATATGAGTACGTCTTAAGATTCTAAGTTAGCACGTTTTATGTGTACTAGACTTGTGTCATGCTCCATATTTAGCGGGTGTTTTTCCTTTTCTTCTTTTCAAATTTCTTTGTGAGGAATAAAGAAAAATAAGAGCGGCTTATGAAAAAAAAAATGAGTGGCTAGAAAAAAAAAAAATAAATAATAATGCAAGACTCCCAAGAGGGGCAGTGTGGTGTTAATTATAGTGACTATTGAGTTCCAATATTACCTTGACGGGTTGCGGGGATTCAATAGATTGCTCCAATCCAATATTACCTTGACGGGTTGCGGGGTTGAAGATCCAAAATCTCAAAAAGATGCGGATGTAAATTATTGCGTGAGTTTTATTTTTCTTTCCTTAGCGAGTGTGTAGTTACTTATGAAAGCATGACATGAGGATTTTACACATAAGGCGAATGACTTATTACTCTTAATACGGACTTATATTAATTGTGAGCGGTTTTTCAAGTAATGGATGAGAAGATTATTTAGGATTAAAACCGTCCTTCTTTATTTTTGGATTTTACATTTCTTATATTTCACACTTTAATAATGACAAATTTGCCCACAAGCAATTTGCTCAATTAATAACCGGTTTCACATTTAATTGTCATGAATAAGTTGATGCACTTTTTACTTGTGAATGCGATGATCCCATTTACTAGCTTGGTTTGGGGAAAGTGAAACTTGAGGGTGATAAGTGTCCATGGTACCCAAGCCCTAATCCAAGTCATTGAGTTCTTTATGAGTTATTCCCATCAAAACCATTTCAAGAAAAATCAAAAAGATATAGATAGAATTGTATTTTGATTCATTGTATTATTAAAAGTCAAAATCATGCATCATTTAGTTTAGAGTAGTGTAGATGCATTTCATATGGCTAAGGTGGATTAATTATGAGGGAAATGTTAATTTTTAAGCCTTGAAATATAATATTGCATGAGGACATGACAATGCTCAAGTGTAGGGGAATTTGATATGAGCTTAAACTCATATCTTTTTATCAACAAATAACCCTAAAACATGAAGCAAAATACCCTTTTATATTGTAAAAAGCAGTGTTATGTGGTATGTTTGTGTTTGTGTGATCTTATGTAGGTAAAAGGATACAATTTCAAGCAAACAAGGAAAAACCAAGCTCAAATGGATGAAAAAGACAAAAGAGGATCAAAAGTGACAAGACTTTGAAGTCAAAGGACCTATCTTGACAATTTGTGAAAGTTGGAGGACTTAAAGTGCAAATAAAGAAAAGTCAAGATTAAAGTCAAATTTGGTCAACTACAAAGTCAACTCAAGTCAAAGGGCCATTTTGTTGAAGAATCAAAGTTGAAGGGTCAAAAATGTCAAAGGAATGAAGATATTAGCCCTAAATAGCAATCTGCCAAGTCAAGGGACTTAATTTGCCAAGTTGGGAAAGTTTTGTAATGTTTAATCCAAGTGAAAGGCTCTTAACCAATGAGAAGAGAGTAAAGGGTTCACACGGATCAAACATTAAATTCCCACTACAGCCGTCACATTTAATAACCCAATCACAACAGTGCAATCCGCAACATACTTTTTCAACCAATAAGAAGCTGCCACGTGTCCTTCTCTTTCAACAAAATATTTTCCAGGAACGGGATTTTGATAGAGGGCATTTCAAGTGAAGATCAAAACATCAAAGTTGCTCGTTTTGAAGAGACGAATCCAATGGTGTTAACCAATTAACAAATAATCCATTGAATCAAAAATCCCCAAAATGTGTTCATCACCTTCAAAGAAGATTTGCAGAATTCCTCCACGTGTCAAGTGATGATTGGCTCAAACACGTCACAACTCCAACAGAATCTTCCTATCTTGCCTATAAATACCCAGCTAGAACTTCATTTGTGATTGTAGCTTAATTTTGTTAACACATAGTTCTCTAAATTTCTCCTTTTCCTTTTTCCCTCCTTTTCACCTAACTACTCAAGAGTCTGACAAACTCTTGAGTTAGTTAGTTAGTTAGAACCTTGTAACTACCTTTTGTAACTGATTTCATCAATAAAATTTCAAATTCAAGCTTTCCCGCCAAATTCTGTTTCTCAAATTCCTGTTGAATCTTGTTGATCTTGGATACACTAGTTGCTGTTTGATGTTAGTTATGATCAACCATTGATCATAGCTTACATTGGTGGAGTTTTGTTGCTGTTTGATCAGAGTTCAAGTCCTTTCCATTGTTCTTGAAGTTTTCATGGCAGATTGATGAATTGTAGCTGTTTAGATTGTTGATTTGAGTTGATAGCTAGTGATAGGTGGTGGTATCACTAGGGCAAGAGAGCTCAGCGCTCCTCTTCTTCCCAGAGGACCTCTACATTAGGTTTCAAAGCTTCTGTTTTAAGTTCCTCTAAACAGTTCTTGCATGCTTAATTCCCTAATGTAATGTTGATGGCTGCCTGATTCTACTTGATAAGTAGTTGTTGATTGAGTGATCCTAGTGTATTGTAGCTTGTTCTTGTGCTTTTGTGTTCAGTCTTGTAGTTTTAAGCTCATTTTCAGTAACTTTTTAGTCCTATAGCTTAATGGAGTTCTAGTTGTTATAAGTGTGTGATTTCAGTTTGATTAGCTTACATTTTATCCATTAAAACAAGTCTGCTATAGCTCTTTGTTCAGTTTTAATCATAACTCATAAATCCTTTGTTAAAGTTTGATCAAAATCAGATAAAGGTGTGTTTGGGACTAGTGGTAAATCAGTTTTCAAGTGTTGCTAATTGGTGTTTAAGTGTTCATTTCTACTTAATAGGAGTTAACAAGTAGTTTTGAGCCTTTTGTAAGTCAGTATAATAGTCAAAAAGGCAATTGGTTAACAAAAAGTTTGGGTCATTCCTTTTATCAGCTTTTAGTTCAAAACTTGTCAGATTCATTTGCTTATTTCTCTTTCAAAACTTAATGAAATTTGCTCAAACCAGTTTCCAGTCTTAGCTTAAAACATAATCTTTCTGTCTCTAAGAGGAAATTCTACAGTTTCAAGAAATAAGCTAGGAAACAGCTTATTAGTTAAGGCTTGAGCATTTTGCATTCTCTGATGTGAGAGGCTTACTGTTTCACTAGATCTCTTAATCCACTTCATAAAACTAGCTGTTTTCTTTCACAATCCTGATTAGTAAGTATTGAATATGAAGTTTTGAGATTTTGAGCTTTTTCCAAAATCTGGTCAACGTTTGGTCAACATAAGCTCATTTGAGCTTATTTTCAGATATCTAGCTTATTACTGGATGAAATTTGTTCTAATTTGATTTCCCCTTCCTCAAATCAAGTGTTTAATCAGTTTTGATAAAAAAATCAAGTTGTGGATGTTTGGATTATGCTATAGCTTATTTTGAGCTTATTGATAAGCACTCTTTTGCTTATTTTGGACTTTTAGCTAAAATCCTTGAATACACGTTTCTTAAATCAGATTTGAAGTTGTTTGCAAGTTGTTTCAGCTTAATTGGTTGAGTAATAAGCTCAAACGAGCTTAATCTTTCATTGAGCCCGTTTTTACTTAAAAAGTTTGGAAATTTGCACTTTAGTCCCTGGTTTTCAATTAGTGTTTAAACCTAGCTTAATCTTCCTAATTTTCTGGTAATTGCATAATTCAGTCCTTGCATTTGTTAGTTTGTTAAATTTCAGTTTTAAAGTTTGTTAGTTTGTTAGTTTTTGGTTATTTTGTTAAAGTTTTTACAAGTTTAGTCCTTTTAGTTAACTGATTTACATTTTTAGTCCTTGTAACTTTTAGAATTTACATTTCAAGCATTTACATTTCATAGAAATTACATTTTTAGTCCTTATACTTTTATATTTTGCATTTTAATATTTTACTTAAATAAAATTTGGAATTTGCAATTTGTTTTACGTATAAGTAGGTTTATATTTTTCATTTTTACTTAGTGTTGTTTGAATTAGCAATAGATTACCAAGCAAGCTTGAACAACCAAAAACAATTATAAATTTGATATTGATTGGACTTTCTATTAGTTAAGAACTGAGAAAACGAACTTGCATTATACACATTTCAGTGAAATCATCACAAGTGAAGATATTGTCACTTGCTTGTGTTCTTGAAAAGTCCCAACTGGGCACGTTTTGGTTTTAAATCTAGCTTAATCTTTGTCAAAAGTGGTTTGTGTTTGTGTTTTTGTGCTTAAAAAAAGGTCACTGGATTGGTTTGTAAAAGTTAAAAAGTAAAAAAAAAATAAGAAACAAAAAAGGGTTCGCCAGCCTCGAACCCTTGACATCACGCTCACAACACTCACACACTACCACTGCGCCCTTGGGTCTTTTACTGACCAAGGGTGCAAACCAAGTTTATTTAAGGAGAGTTTTGCTTGGCTTTTCAAATAAAAAGCCGTACCTTATTTTCCCATTTCTGGCTTATTGGATAAGCGTTTTTGCACCAATTTAATTTTCCTAGGGTAATCTTAGGTATTAGGATTTTTCTGGATCAAGTTTCAATTTTTCTCATTATTTTATTATTTTTTATTAGTTTTTCTTTAGCCGGTTTTTATTTAATAGTTAAAAAATAGTTAAAATAGGTTTTAATTTTTATAAAAAATATTTTTAGTTTTTAATTAATATATTTGAGGTTTACATCCACTTAGATTTCCAAAAACTTTTATTTTTAATTTTATTTGATTTTAGGGTTTTTTATAAACTTTAAAAATTAATATAAAATTAATTAAAAGGTTTTAGGAACTTTAACTTGCATTTTAGTCTTAGTTAGAATATTTAGGATTTTTGATAAATTTTTAGAATTTATTTATAAACTTTTTATTTTTTTGATTATTTTAATATTATTTTATTGGTAAAAATAGAAAGTTGTTTTTTTTCTACTTTTTTCATTTTTCCTAGGTTATAGACATTAAATTAGGAACTTTGTAACTTTCCAAATCTTTTTTAGGCTTTTCATTTATTTTCTAGATTTAATTTAAGTTTTAATAGATTTTAATAGTTTTTAGGAGTTTAAAAATAGTTTAATTTGGTTTTAAAATTTTTAAAAATAGTTTTTAGCTTAATTAGGTCATTTTTGAGGTTTACAAACTATAAAATCTTGTTTGGGGCTTTTTAATAATTAATTGTGATTTTTAGGGCTTTAATTAGCATTAAAAAGTCATTATTTAATTAACTAAAAGGTTTTAGCAAGTTTTGATTTTTTGTAAACTCTTAGAATTTTATTGTGGATTTTTAGTAATTTTTAGGAATTTTTAGGTTAAAATTTTAATTTTTGTAGTTTTACGATTTTACGTTTACGCCCTTTTCGTCGTAGTTTTAATTCGTCTTCGTAACCGTCTTTTCTTTCCTTTCCCATTTCTTTTCTTCTTGTTAATAATCATAAAATCATCAATCAAATCAACTCATTACACAACACACGTGCCTCCTCGAGAGAACGATCCCCATTTGGGTCATAACTTGTGGTTTTCCTAAATCACTCGTTAATACTTACCCCAATTTACCTTCCTTTTCCTAAAGGGGTAAAAATACAACTATCATTTTGGCGCCGCTGCCGGGGAGGCGTGTTGTGTTTTGATTGAACCATTGTTGTTTTTTTATATTAGCCATAATAGTATTTGTATTAGTAGCACTCTACTAATACGTATTATCGTTTTTTCGGTTTTTGTGTGAATACTATTACTATATTGTATACGTAGAACAATAAATTCACAAGTACTCCAAATACGTGAGCAATCAAAACCTTGATTCGGGATTTCATCACTCGATCATTGTATTCGAATCTCAAACCAAAGAAAAAAGGCAAAAATAGATAAATACTTTCGTGAAGCTTAATCTTGAAAATACAAACTATAAGGTGGGTATAAGGCGGTTGTATTTCACGACCTAAAGGAAAAAGGCTCTTAAGTGCTTCACGCCGCCTCGTTTCCTCCGCTTGCTTGTGCGTATTTGATTTTGAGAGTGAATCGAGGGTTTTGCCGCCCAAAGTATTATTACATATCATATATATTTTCTTGGTTTCTATTGATTAAACCCTCTTGAACGATTTGGTGTTCCACCATCGTTCTAAAGTCATCGAAGGCGTTCACTCCACGTGATCGTTTTCATTCCTTGAGGCTTCTTTAATCAAGAGATTTGATTAAGGAGGAGATTTGTAGATTATTGTCTACTTAATACATTCACCAAACTCCAAAAAAGTTAATACCATCAAAAACCACAAAAAAATTGAAAAACACAAAATACCAAAAAGAATCTTCTTTGCTCGTCTCCACGTTGTACATGACGTTTATGCTCACTCGTAATCAAGCAAAACGTGCACGTAAACGAAAGAACAAAACTCCCACTCCAACTCATTCTAGTGAGGAGTCTCCTATTAACGAACCCATTGTCCGAGAAGCACCTACCATGGCGAATCGAACCATGATGGAGTTACTTCAAGCACCCACCGAGGGTTATGGAGAGGCTATTGTGATTCCCGCAATCCTTGCGGAGAATTTTAAGGTGAAAACGGGTTTGTTGTCGATGATCCAAAACAACAAATTCCGTGGTGATGAGAAGGACAATCCCCACAACCATATCCGCCAATTCAATCGTCTTACCGCCACGTGCAAATTCAAGGATGTCTCGAATGACTCGATTAAGATGATGCTTTTTCCGTATTCCTTAGCGGGGCCCGCAAAAATTTGGTTAGAGAAAGAGCCACCCAATTCTATATTGACGTGGAAGGATCTCGTTTCAAAATTTGTGAACCAATTTTTTCCGCCCTCTAAGACTACGCATTTGAAAAATGAGATTTCTAAATTTTCACAAGAATCAAATGAAAGTTTTTCTACGGCTTGGAATAGGTTTAAGGAGATGTTACATGAATGTCCTCATCACGGTTTTTCCGACTTACATCAAATCGACACGTTTTACAATGGACTTAACGATCATGAAAGAGATTATTTGAATGCCGCCGCGGGTGGTAATTTTTTGTGTAAAACGGTTGAAGAAGCTTTGGTCATAATCGAGAATAGGTCTAAGGTTTATAGCCCTCGTAACACACCGAGTGTTGCCAAAATGGGCTCATCATCGTCTCGTAGTTTCAATGCCTTGCAAGATGAGGCTAATGAGGAAAATCGGTTTTTCGATAGGTTTTCGACCCTTATGTCCCATTGGAAAGCTCAAGAAGCTTCAAATTCCGCTTCGGTCAAAGCGGTTTCTAAAGTTGTTTGTCGTGTGGGGGAGCTCATGATCTTTCCGAGTGCATTACCGCGGATGGTAACACTTCGAATGCTTTTGTAGCCACGGGAACTTATAACCAAATCGGTCAAGGTTCCCGCCAAAATCAAGCTCCACCAAATCAAAATGCTAATAATTATCGCAACAACAACCAAGGTGGAAATTACCAAGGAAATCAAAGGAATTATAACAAAGGTAATTACCAAGTGGAAATGGGCAAATTTCTAATCAAAACCAAAACCGTGATTTTCAAAACAATGCCCAAGGTTTTCAAAATGATCACACCAAAAATCTTCAAGGAGAATTTTTGAATTATGCTAAGGCTAATGATGCTAAGTTTGACAATATGCAACGTGAAATGGTTAGCTTAAGATCCGAGTTGAAAAATGAGCTTAAAAACGAACTTGCTAATGAACTTAAAACTCATGCTAATAAAATAGAAGGAAATGTCACACGTCTCCAACAAAATCAACAAAAAATGGAGCAAGGTCAACATGAGATTAAGCAAGAATTGTTAAAAGCGGATGCTAGGCAATCTAAGTTTGAAGACCGTATGGCTAAAATGTTTGAAGCTATCATGTGTAAGCCCTCTTCTTCGGGTGGTCTTCCTAGTGATACCATCATAAACCCGAAAGGAGAATTGAAGGTTATTACTACTCGTAGTGGTAAAACTTTCAAATAACCCATTTATCGTCCAAGTACTTCTATGGAGAAGGAAAAAGAGAAAGAACCCGAGGTTGTGGTTGAAAAGGAGCAAATTACAAGCCCACGGAGTACCGCTCAAACCACACCTACGGTTGAACCTACACCAATCATGGAACCCGAGATTCCAAGGCCTATGCCTATGCCTACTATGCCCCAACCCACACCACCTTTACCCTACCCTTCAAGACGAGACAAGGAAAAGGCACAAGAACGAAATAATTATCAATTTGAACTCTTTATGAAAATGTTTCGTGACTTGCATTTTAATATATGTTTTGCCGATGCCTTAGTCATGATGCCTCGATTTGCCGCGAACTTCAAAAGTATGTTGAATAACAAGGAAAAATTGCAAAAATCATCTAGTTGTTCTTCGGTTTTTCTTAGCCGCATACCTCAAAAAGTCGGTGATCCTGGAAAGTTTTTAATCCCATGTGCTATCTAAGACATGGAAGAATGCTACGCCTTGGCCGATCTTGGTGCTAGTATTAATTTGATGCCTCTTGAGATTTTTAAATCGCTCAATCTTCCAAATCTCACTCCTTCAAGAATGTCAATCGAAATGGCCGATCATTCTACGATTCTAGCTTGTGGAGTTGCCGAGGACGTCTTTGTGAAAGTTGGAAAGTTCTACTATCCTGTAGACTTTATTATTGTTGATATTCCCATCGATCCTAAAGTTCCGTTAATTTTAGGTCGATCTTTTTTGGATACCTCGAGAGCACTTATCGATGTGCATGCAAGAAAAATCACTCTTCGTTTCAATGAGGAAGAACTCGTCATTAATGCAACCCAAAACTCCACTCTTTCTCATGTGTATTCCATCACATCTTTGTACAATGTCAATCCCATCAAAAGCATTTGCAAAAAGATTTCAAATAGAGTTTTAGGAGTTGTTGAGAAAAATGAAGTTCCGTCCCCTCCGCCGGTGGAGGTTAAGAGTGTTAAGCCTACATTTCCAATCTCGAGTGATTTTTCGGATGATGAATACGTTGATCCCGATGGGGAGGTTTTCTTTGTTGACAAAAGATTTGAAAACTTACCACCACCAAAACCAAAAAGATTTCAAAATGTGAGAATTTTTAGTGTGACTAACATTGCTTTAGATACACCAAATATTTTTGACATAATCAAATCGGGTTTTCACAAGGAGAGTGTAAAAGATGAAAAAGGAAAAGATATTGAATTGAATTTAAAAGATTTTTCTACAACTCTAACTCCGTCATCACCGCGTGTATTGAGTACTACAAGCTCGTCTTCTCCTTTGACGATGCTTTGTGTGGACTTAGTGTGGGGGAATCCCCTTATGTTCCCTCCCCTTTCTCCACCGAGGACGAGATATTTGATCCCGGAATTGCTTATATAGGGAAATCTCGGTCTTCCACCGATGCAATAAATGGAAAATCTTTTCATTTGATTGGTGCGAGTCTACCTCGAGTAGCTCATTTTAGAGACTTACCCATTGTCCCACCCTTCTATTTCTTCTCTCTTATTTTCTTCTACCCCATTGGGGTTTGTGTTGAAGTGGCGTTGTTTCGTCTTTCATCCGAAAACGAGGACGCTATCTTTGACCCCGGTATACGTTTATCGGGTTTTTAAAGTACTCCACGTACTTTTGGGCCTTGTTTATCATGTAAGCCCCACCAAAAATTGATCATACCATGATATCCCTAAATGATCACATTTATGGGGATTCGAGTCGAGCTTTTGACTCGGTTATCAAAAACAAGGTGCCTCGTGGGGGAGACCCATGCTTATCCATGTACATATTATTGCTTTCTAATGTAGTTTAATGTGAGGGGATTTGTGCCCTTCCAACCTTTGTTCCGTGGTTGTTTGTGCATTGTGGTTTTTAGATCATGATCTTCACGATTGGAGCCTCTCGTGTTCGTTTTATGGGAGCACTCGATCGTTTGCTTTGGAGACCTTTCCCAATATCCAAATGATATATCCTTATATGTTCTAACCTTAGGTTTTAGCACACTTCATAAACGGCTATTAATTTAATGGTTACACCCTTTCCATGCTAGATTAGGCATTCGACTACGTCTCTAGTATGGGGGTGCTTGCACCCCTAGACTCGAAACATTGAGGACAATGTTTAACTTTAGTATGGGGGGGTGAATAGATACTTGCCTTGCCAAACCTTCACGCTTTCCAAAGTTTATCATTTTGTTTATCGTTTTTGTTGCAAAATAAGGCTAAAAATGGCCAAATTTTAAAATTTTTCTCATATTTCATAAGTGTTTGAAGACACGAATGTAGATTTTACGATGGCGAGAATAAGAGTAATTTTTGACTCGACCGTGCGTGTTGAGCACTTAGCTTTGATTCCTTAACTACACATTAGGCTAAGTCTCTTAAATAAGGACGAGAAATGATAGAGTTAATTATAAGTTACTATGCTAAATGTAAAGTACTCGTATTCTTTCAAAAACTCATGTGTTCTCGTTGTTTGCTTATTCTCCCTTCGCATGTAAATATTTTTTGCTTAATAAATATTGACTTAGCGGTTTAGTTAGGATTGTTGGGTTTCTAGTCTTTTCTAGTAGCTTCCGTGTAATTAAATTGGGAAGACATTAAGGTATCGCCAGCGTCACGGTTTTGAAGTATTGGCACCCAAATAATCGAAAGCTTTACCTAATAATAAGATTTCAAGTGCTCACCTAAATCTAGCAAACAATTTGAAGCCCCACAAGGCCTAAAATCTATGCAAAATTGAAAGTGAATCAAGCCTTAATCTTCGAAGCTTTAAAGATCCAAAATTCGCTTTAGCGTGAGGATATACGTCTTTGGCTAATAAAACCACCGATGATGGCGGATAATAAAAGGCAAGGTAAGACCGAAGTCATAATAAAAGCTTCATGGCGAAGTTGAATAAAAGATGGAGGTAAACCAAAGATAATAAGGCCCTTCCGTTAGGGGGCGTATAAAAGTCTTGGTAATAAGTCTCATGTTCAAAACCGTTATAAAACCGTGTTTATCGATTCTTCTTGTCAACTTAATTTTTTGACATCGTTGTCTATTAGGAGGGGTTATTGATTTGATGGTCTTAGTTACACCGTTAGGACTCTATTTTTAGACCTAAATCTCTATTATCGCATAAGTCAATGATGTATCCTCGTGATCATTCAGACAAAATAAAATATAAGAGATACAACTTAGGAATAATGGGAGAATAAGTACGTGATTAGGGCATATGAGTAGTGTTAGCATTACTAACTTATAATGACAATGATCTCGTTGCACGCTTAGCATGGAATTAGAGTGAAAATCGAGGACGACGAAATTATTTCTAACGAAGCATTCACGTGTTCTTGTTCTATGAACCTAAACGTCCCATTTTGCGATGAAAATCATACATTATGTCTAAAACACAAGTAGTAGCAATAGTAGTATTATAGCTAGTTTATCATTTCAATAAAGTGATTAAAAATGAATTTTGGAGGTGCTTTGATACTTTATTCTAGCATTACGTGAGGGCACGGCAATGGTTTAGTATGGGGGAGTGATGAGACTGCTTTTATACATGGTCTCATCGTCCAAAACGGACTTTAAATGCATTAAATATCATTAAATATACCAAATATATGCTCGTGTTTGTTACTTGTGTATTTTTAGGTACGGATATTGAGGAATTGGAAAAAGATCACAAGAATCAACCAAAAACGAACACGGGAAACGAAGTCGCACAATGAACCAAGCCCAAGTTTGGAATTTTGCAAAAAGACCCCTAAAGTTTGAAGAATTGGTAATTTTGGTCCCTCATTTTTGAAGAACTTGTCACAAATGACCCTCCAAATGTCATTTGTACAAGGAAGGTCCCTAAAGTTTGAAAGACATGTCAAATCAAGCCCTTGGAAAATGATCTAATGTTTAATATTAGCCTAAAGTAACTAAAGGACTAATGGTGCAAATGACCTTGGACTGGTCATGGAATGGAAATGGACTGGATGTGCAAAGATGTTAACAGCTGTTAGTATTTTAGGACGGGTAATGAAAATGTCCACCACTAGCCCACTTACACCCCACCAGCCCAAACCTTTTAAATTAATAAAACCCGTTTTTAAAATGGTCAACAAGTCAAATCCTAATTGTTTCCCACTAAACAAGGGATTTAAATTTCTTTACCCCCAAAGCAGATCAAACCACCCCTAATTATCCTTAAACCCTAAATTTCCCCAGGATTGATTAAACTCAAAACAAAGGGTTAATACCCCAATCTGTGCAGATCCTTAATTAAGCTTATTGTCACTTTATCCCACCACACAACAAACCCTCACATGGGCTGTGGACCCCACCCCGACCTCCCCCTACACCCGTACCTTTCCCTCAAAAACCTAAACCCGACACATCCAACGATTCTGATGCATCCCTTTGTCCCCAAGTTCAAATGGACGTTCAAGATTAAAATTTCAAGGCTGTCATCCACATGGTTCGTTTTTGACCCAATTCTCAGTCAAAAGTGCAAGGGCTTATTTGGCAATTCCAGCATTAGGGTTTAGGATTCAATTTTATTGTAATTCTTTATTCAAGCATTCTAGATTGTTCCTTAGTTAGTATAAATAGAGACGTTTGTGTCTCATTTATTTTTATTCCAGATTTTAGCAAAGCTTTTGTAATCCTTTTTTATTAAATATAAAAGTTGGTATTTTCTAGTGTGAATTATAATTCCTTTTTACTATTTTGAAAAGTTGGTGTAAGTTTGCTTAATCTGAGTTCCAATTGAGAAGTTTTAAAAAGTTTCAAAAAGTTTTTTAATTTTCAAAAATCCAATCTTTCATGAAGTGAAAGTGGACTGAAGGTTTTGGATTTCTGAAGTTAAAATTGTTTTTAAAACGTGTTTAAGGTCACTGATTTGTGTGGGAAAGGTTTTCAAAAAGTTTCATAAAAATCAGAATAGTGTATTATTATTTGTGCTCTTTTCAATCTTTCTTAGCAGGGGTGTTTGGAGCTTGATTAAGCCAAGGTTCAGCACAAACCCGTGTTTGTGGAAGGTGACATCAGTCACTGAGGGACTTGGAAGTAAGTCCCTCAAGGTAGAATCCTTTTTACTTTTTTTTTTAATTTTCAGTTTTGGTCACTTATGTGATTTGTATGAACTGCATGCAAAGTGATGTTTATGTGGTTTGTTTATGCATGATAAGGAGTTATATGCATGATAGAAGCAACATAAGTCAGTTTGGATTAGTTTTGGTTTGATTTGGTGTGTAAAAAATCGTTTTTAGAATTTATAGGGGTGTTTGGATTTGTATTTTAAGCAGGCTTTGTGAAAAGTTTATGTGCTAAAATCCATTTAGAATCACTTCTTAGGTGATAGTTAGGTTGTATGCTAGCTAGGTTTTCAGGTTGGTAAGTTTTCAAGCAAGTTGTTTGACAAAAGTTGAAAAAAATAGCTAAAATTCAGTAAGCACTCATTTTGCCAAATTTTTGTGGAATTTGCTCACAGATTTTGCTAATCTGCTAGATCCTAGGTTGCTTAAGGTTTGTGAGTTGCTTTTATGCTGTTGGGTGAACTTGTGTGTAGACTATTGGCTTTTGAATCTCAGTTTTGTGCAAGCAATTAAGCTCATAAACCACCAGACCTAGCTAAGCATCTCAGCAACCTTGTGTGCCTGTTTTTGTGTATTTTTGGCTAGGATCTTGCTTGCTTTCTGTTTAATCTGACTCCTTGTACTCCAAAGAGTACAAGGGTGCCTTTGATCACCAAAAAACTCCCACCAAAAATCAAACCAAGCTCCTCTTGGTGTAATCATCACAAGTGAAGATATTGTCACTTGCTTGTGTTCTTGAAAAGTCCCAACTGGGCACGTTTTGGTTTTAAATCTAGCTTAATCTTTGTCAAAAGTGGTTTGTGTTTGTGTTTTTGTGCTTAAAAAAAGGTCACTGGATTGGTTTGTAAAAGTTAAAAAGTAAAAAAAAAATAAGAAACAAAAAAGGGTTCGCCAGCCTCGAACCCTTGACATCACGCTCACAACACTCACACACTACCACTGCGCCCTTGGGTCTTTTACTGACCAAGGGTGCAAACCAAGTTTATTTAAGGAGAGTTTTGCTTGGCTTTTCAAATAAAAAGCCGTAGCTTATTTTCCCATTTCTGGCTTATTGGATAAGCGTTTTTGCACCAATTTAATTTTCCTAGGGTAATCTTAGGTATTAGGATTTTTCTGGATCAAGTTTCAATTTTTCTCATTATTTTATTATTTTTTATTAGTTTTTCTTTAGCCGGTTTTTATTTAATAGTTAAAAAATAGTTAAAATAGGTTTTAATTTTTATAAAAAATATTTTTAGTTTTTAATTAATATATTTGAGGTTTACATCCACTTAGATTTCCAAAAACTTTTATTTTTAATTTTATTTGATTTTAGGGTTTTTTATAAACTTTAAAAATTAATATAAAATTAATTAAAAGGTTTTAGGAACTTTAACTTGCATTTTTGTCTTAGTTAGAATATTTAGGATTTTTGATAATTTTTTAGAATTTATTTATAAACTTTTTATTTTTTTGATTATTTTAATATTATTTTATTGGTAAAAATAGAAAGTTGTTTTTTTTCTACTTTTTTCATTTTTCCTAGGTTATAGACATTAAATTAAGAACTTTGTAACTTTCCAAATCTTTTTTAGGCTTTTCATTTATTTTCTAGATTTAATTTAAGTTTTAATAGATTTTAATAGTTTTTAGGAGTTTAAAAATAGTTTAATTTGGTTTTAAAATTTTTAAAAATAGTTTTTAGCTTAATTAGGTCATTTTTGAGGTTTACAAACTATAAAATCTTGTTTGGGGCTTTTTAATAATTAATTGTGATTTTTAGGGCTTTAATTAGCATTAAAAAGTCATTATTTAATTAACTAAAAGGTTTTAGCAAGTTTTGATTTTTTGTAAACTCTTAGAATTTTATTGTGGATTTTTAGTAATTTTTAGGAATTTTTAGGTTAAAATTTTAATTTTTGTAGTTTTACGATTTTACGTTTACGCCCTTTTCGTCGTAGTTTTAATTCGTCTTCGTAACCGTCTTTTCTTTCCTTTCCCATTTCTTTTCTTCTTGTTAATAATCATAAAATCATCAATCAAATCAACTCATTACACAACACACGTGCCTCCTCGAGAGAACGATCCTCATTTGGGTCATAACTTGTGGTTTTCCTAAATCACTCGTTAATACTTACCCCAATTTACCTTCCTTTTCCTAAAGGGGTAAAAATACAACTATCAAAATGCCAGCTAGATGAAAATGACAACTTTTTTAAGCAAAACTGAATGAAAATTGACCCAATCCTTTTTCTTGCCAATTGCCTTTTTGAACTAATATTTGACTTGAAAATGACTCAAAACACTTTGTTATGACCTATCAACTAGAAATGAACATTAACTTGCCAAAATCCAATACTTGAAAAATCAATTACCAACTAATGCCAAACACCCATTATCTGATCTTTTAACAACTTTTGTAAAGACTTTTTAAGTTCTAGTTTAAACTGTATGAAATCCTTTATCAAACCAAACTAAGTGTTCAAAATGAAATGTATAAAAGCTGTTTGCAAGTAATCAATACTACTAAAACTCAAATAAGGCAGGTATGCTAAAAGTTACTGAAATAAGCTATCACTAGAACAACTATCAAATCAATAAGCAGATAAGTAAAACTAGGCTACAAACAAGTTCACAATCAAACAACAACCAAGCTAAACAGATTTGATCATGCAATCATCAAGATTTAAGCTATGAAATGAAGCATGCAGTTGACAAATTTAGTGGAACCAAAATCAAGAAGCATTTGAACCTAGTGAAGAAACCAT
Source organism: Glebionis coronaria (assembly GCA_025667525.1). Taxonomy (NCBI): domain Eukaryota; kingdom Viridiplantae; phylum Streptophyta; class Magnoliopsida; order Asterales; family Asteraceae; genus Glebionis; species Glebionis coronaria. The sequence goes on from CM046880.1 coordinate 139,650,667, forward strand.
TGGGAAGTAGAGGAGTGCTGTACTCTCTATCCTAGTGCTAACCACCACCTTAGCACTAGATCAACAATCTACAATCAACAGATCAACTACCAATCAACAAGAATCATCTCCATGGCATGAACTCATCACTTGTGCTATGGATTTGAATTGAAATCAACAAACAGCTACAATTCTTCCTTTAAAGTCAATTATGATCAATGATTGATCATAACAAACTTCAAGCAGCAACACAAGTATCAATTGAGGCAAGAATGAACAGTAAATGATGAAGATAGAATTTGGCGGGAAATGATGAATTTGAATTTTATTAATGGAATTCAGTTACAAAGTTGTTGAAAGGATGCTAACTAACTAACTAACTCAAGAGTGTGTCAAACTCTTGAGTAGTTAAGCTAAGAAAGGAAAATGATGAGAGAAAATGTAAATGTGTGTGTTTTTCACACTTACAACTACTTACTTTCAAATGAAGCTAAAACAGACTATTTATAGACTTGAGAAAGAAGTTTGTTGGGGATGGTGACGTGTTGAGACCAATCCCAGCATTCCACGTGGCATAATTCTGCTAAGTTCATCTTGCAAGTATGAACATGAATTGGGGCTTTTTGATTGAGTTGATTTGATGTTAATTGGTGATGACCATTGTGTTCGTCTCTAAAAAATAAGCGCTTTTGATGTTTACAACTTTCCATGAAATCCATTGTAGCTTAAAAACGATCCTGGGAAATTTTTGGCCGTTTGAAACTGACACGTGTCATGATGTGAATGGCTGAATGGGAAGCACACGGATCAAACTGTTTAGATACTCTCATTAATGAGTGGCGGCTGCTAGTGGGTATTAAGTGCCCTTATGTGGCAATCCGTGTTTAAACTTTGCTGGCTTCTCATTGGTTAAGAATGTGACACATGGATTGAACTTGTAATAACTTCCAAAATTGGCAGATTTAACCCCTAGACTTTGGCAGCTTGTATCTTTGAGCTTGTAACTTCATTTCTTTGGCATTTTTAGCCCTTCTACTTCCATTCTTGAGCAAAATTGATCCTTTGACTGAGTTGACTTGATAGTTGACCAAATTTGACTATGATCTTTACTTTTTAAAATATTTACACTTTGGTCCTTCATCTTTGGCAGTTTGTCAAGATAGGTCCTTGTACTTCAAAGTCTTGTCACTTTTGATCCTTCTTTGTCTTTTTCATCAAATTAAGCTTGATTATTCCTTGTTTGCTTGAAAATGCATCCTTTTACCTGTACAAGTGTACACAAACACAAACATACCACATAACACTGTTTTTGCAAGATAAATTGGTATTTTGCTTCATGTTTTAGGGTTATTTGTTGATAAATTGATATGAGTTTTAGCTCATATCAAATCCCTTACACTTGAACATTGTCATGTCCTCATGCAATTCTATATATTTTAAAGCACAAATTTACATTTTCCTCATAATTAATCCACCTTCGCCATATGGAATGTATCTACACTACTCTAAACTACATGATGCATGATTTTGACTTTTAACGACGCAATGAACAAATTACAATTCTATCTATATTTTTTTTTGATTTTTCTTGAAATGGTTTTGATGGAAATAACTCATAAAGAATTCAATGACTTTGATTAGGGCTTGGGTACCATGGACATTTATCACCCTCAAGTTTCACTTTCCCCATACCAAGCTTAAAAATGGGATCATTGCATTCACAAGTAAAAAGTGCATCAACTTATTCATGATAATTAAATGTGGAACCGGTTATTATTTGAGCAAATTGCTTGTGTGCAAATTGTCATTATTCAAGTGTGAAATATAAGAAGTGTAAAATCCAAAAATAAGGAAGCACGGTTTTAATCCTAAGTAATCCTCTCATCCATTACTTGAAAAACCGCTCACAATTAATACAAGTCCGTTTCAAGAATAATAAGTCATTCGCCTTATGTGTAAAATCCTCATGTCATGCTTTCATAGGTAGCTACACACTCGCTAAGGAAAGAAAAATAAAACTCACGCAATAGTTTACATCCGCCATCTTTTTGAGACTTTGGATCTTCAACCCCGCAACCCGTCAAGGTAATATTGGATTGGAGCAATCTATTGAATCCCCGCAACCCGTCAAGGTAATATTGGAACTCAATAGTCACTATAATTAACACCACACTGCCCCTCTTGGGAGTCTTGTATTATTTTTTTTCTTTCTTTTCTTTTTCTAGCCACTCATTTTTTTTTCATAAGCCGCTCTTATTCTTCTTTATTCCTCACTAAGAAATTTGAAAAGAATAAAAGGAAAAAAACCCGCTAAATATTGAGCAAGACATAAGTCTTGTACACATAAAACGTTCTAACTTAGAATCTTAAGACGTACTTATATCAACCATGAATGATTAGAAAAAAATGCATAAGAGATTACAAACCGATTAAAACCGTTCTTGATTATTTATTAACAATTATATACATGCGAAGAAAATAGAGGTAAAGAAGAGAAGGGTTTAGCCACAAGTAATTATCATGAAGTTTATCTAGCCCTTTTACACTTGCTTCAACTCTATCATTTCCCATTCTCCACAAATTTAAAATCTCAAATAATGAAATTGGTGGATGCTTAGCCTAATAGACCAATGAAGGACTACATGGTTAAGGATACTAGCTAGAGAATGCTAAGATAAGCAAACTCGGGTTGAGTCAAAATATCCATGGCGGGCCTAATATGTCAAAGAAGTCTAAACTTGTTAAAACCATGTTTTATTATATTTTTTTTCCTTTTTATATATTTTTGATGTAAAATAAAAGAAGAAATATATACAATGCAAATGTGATATGCAAAATGATTGATACAAAAATTATGAATGCATATTTTTGTTGGCCAAAGTAGATCAAAAATTTGAAAAATGTTGAAAATCCAATTTTCCATGTTATCATGAGAAACAATGACTAGTTCTAGGTAAGGTCACTTCGATAGAAGACCCCCCTACACTTAAGCTAAACATTGTCCTCAATGTTTAAGAGCATGGAAGTATAAAAACTTCCCCTACACTTATGAAAATGAATAGACTTTGCTTAACCCAAGTTAAGGAAAGGACAACGATTAGTGAAATCATGTTTAAGCACAAGGTGTCAATGAAAAATCACTATAGAAACGAAGTGAACTGTAACACCCCTAAATTTATACAACTCAATACAACGGAAGACTAGTTGGTGTTACGGGATAGCACATTACTCACATCATAGACAATGCTTAAAAATTGCGTCGTTTAATCATAAAGCATTTCCATTCATAAAAGTCAAATTTACATAGGTCCCAAGTCATTATATTTAATACAAAGTTTTACAAAGTATTTGAATGGAAATTATTGTTTAAGTGCGGGCCATGAATTCTTGTTGTCTTCCTGAGAATTACCTTCAAGTACCTGAGATAAAACACGTTAAAAGAAAAGGTCAGCGATAACGCCGAGTGAATTCATAGAGTTTAATAAATTCCATCAATAATACTTTGGTATAAAATTATTATCAAAAATCATTTCGTACAAATCATTGTAATAGGCCATAAAATAGCCAAAGTTATAATATACAAATCCTTATCGAAAATCATAATATAGGCATTTGCCTTAAAAATCATTATACGAGCCAATGTCGTAAAACATCATACAATACGTCTTACGACGTTGTATAAAGTTAAATAAAAACCGTTATATGAATATGGTTATGAAAACCAAAATACGAACATAATATCAATAGTATGACCCCGTATTTCTAGTCAGGCAATACGTCGTAATTCGGTGCGTCTAGTAGTATTTCGTTAACTGGATTATTATAAGCCGCATGACATTGTTACCTTACTAAAACAAACAACGGGTAGCTAACCCGATACTCAATTTGCCCATCTAAATTAGCGTGTCGTCACAAAGGTCACGCTGTGGAAATCTTCTCATACATAAATTCGCTTACCAATCAATGTGGCACGACAGGGATCAACCGTCAAGGCGCGAAACTGGGGTGATCGTCCCCAAATAGTACTATTATATGCATAAGCGTCTACCAAATCCCGGTAGTTCACAATTCATGCTAATGGGACTTTTAGTGACGTAACCTAACTTTAATAATCCATTTTATTTCATCTATCGGGTCCTTTAATCATTTATCGGGTCATACAATCATTCGGGTCCAAATCAATAAACAAACAATCGGGATAAATTGTGTCCTATTTTATAAAAACTAACATGTTATCTCCCTCGCGGGTTTATTAAACATCTCATAAAAACATTTAAAAGAGTGCGAGGCTATGAACTCACGTTGATGTGGGAAGGCGGGTTATCGGCAATTCGGACGTACAGTACGCGCTTCAATCACGGAAACCTAGACAAATAATACTCGTCTTAGACTCTTGTCCAATGACTTTATAAAAATAACAAGTATGTATGTATATGATGATTTTTGTACATATGATGATGATCAAGTGGGTTTATATATCCTTGTTTACTCATTTTAGTGTTTACGTGTTGGTAACTTCTTACTAGTTTACTAGTTTTACCTATTTACGTGTCTTAGGTCCAATAAACTTATTATAAGTTCTTTAACTTGTTTTAATCCATTTTATACTTACATTATCAGTATCTATACTTTACATGTTGGGCCCAAATGGGTTAAGCCTAATTAATAAGTTTATAAGTGTTTTAGTCCATTTTGTTGTATTAGTCTAATAACGTTAACTTAGCCCGTTAATGTCCGTATGTTATATAGTTAGGGTTTTATCGGTTTTTACTTGTTATATATGTTTATATATCAGTATATGAGTTTTATAAAGTTCACATTAGACGGGTCCAACCGTCTAAGTTTTATTTAACAAAAACGTTAATTTTACGGTAATAGCCGAAAAAGTCGTAAAAATCATGTTTATAATTTTATAACTTATAAAACTTAACAAGTTACCATTTTTATAAAATATCCACTTATTTACCATTGTACATATTTATATAAATGTATTATATGAGTTAGTGGGTTTTTATTCACATTTTATACTATATAATTTTGAGTGCTTATATAATAGTATTATACTTTAATTTCCAAAATCTGATTTTTATTTTCATGTTCACCAAAACTGCCATATCTAGAGTTCTATATGAAGATAGAAGCTCAAATTTTTATGACATAAACTACATGATATGTGCTCCATTTAACTCTACTATAGCTACTGTTGAATAATCCTTTAAGTATTTTCTAAAAGTCGTCCAAAACAGTGAACTCAGATTGGTACTCTAAACTTGTTTTGATCATATCTCACTCATTACAATGATTCCATTGCATGGCCAACTCTCACATGTGTACAAGACCCATAGCTTACTGTATATCAATTTATTCAAGTCATTTTACCAGTTTACCATATGATTCTTTACTGTTTTATACAGCCATCTAAATTAAGCAAGATTTTAACCTTGTTTCTTATAGTTTTTCATCTTTTTAAGCATGTTTATCAACACCAAATCCCCACACAATATTTTTAATCATCATTCATCATCATATACATATACATAAGTGAAAGAAATACAAGATTACATAATCAAAAATAACAAGAGGATGAGGAGGACAATCTTTATACCACCAAGTTGATGTAGGTTATGATTTGGACATGGATTTTGATGGAGAAACTTGTGATGAACCAAGACCATCTTCAAGACCACCAATCTTCATAAACTCCTTGTGGAAAATCAGCCCCAAGACTCCATGTAAACTCCTCCTTGGATGTTAAAACTTGCACCAATCTTCATCTCTTTGAATGGAGATTAACATATGTTAATTATAACATATGTTAATTATAACATATGTTTGTGGTTAAAATTTGTATGGATGGGGTGTTTGTTCTTGATTTTTGGACGGCAAAGAGGAAGAGAAAGAGAGTGTTTTTGGGTGGTTTGCATGTGTACAAATGAGAGCAAATGGTATGATGGAATGGTTTTGTGTTGAGTGGAAGGAAACTAGCTTAAGTGTAAGGCTAACTTACACTTGTTAGCTTAATGTTTACATCTTGACACATCAAGTGTTGAGGTGTAGCTAGTTAGGCCGGTTTGAGTGAGGGTGGGACAAGTGTCCCACTTGTCTCATCCCCATTTATTTACGGGTACTCCTCGATTCTAGTTTCCTCGATTTGCGTGCCCTCGAGTCGTTTTACGAAAAACGTTTTTATAAATTATGAATCAACGGCACAAAACGAATCTAATAAAAATTGTTTAATAAAAAACGGAGTTCGAAAACGTAAATACGTAATCCTAAGGTTTCCGGTTTAGTCGTAAAGGACGTTAAATTAAAATCGTAAGTCCTAATCTCTTCTCGTAAATTTGTGAGTTTATGAATCAACTCAAATTTAAAATCCCAAATTAATATTTACGGATAAATTTATTTTTCGAAATGTCGGACTGTCACCAAAAGACGGTGTATGTAAACGTAAGCACGTAACGTAGAATCCTCCAGTTTAAACGTAGTCGATGCTACTTCAAGACGTAAATCCAAATTACTTCCCAAAAATAAGTGAGTTCATATAATAACATTAAAATAATATTTTCAATTAAATATTGAGAATAAAATATCAATAAAAAATTGACGGATTGTCACAGCATTTACCCCTAAACAGGATCTTTGTCCTCAAAGATCATCTTACTACTCGCTTCTTATAGAGTTTAAGCCATGTGGGTTTCCTCCACATTCGGTCTTTTCTCATAAGTGTAATTCATCACAACACGCGAGTTTCATCAAACATAACTACAGGAATAAGATCAGGCTAAATGTTGACTTACTTTCTCTATCCATGATGTTCACGGGTTTTTGATGAATGCAACTTTTCGCCGATCTAAACTTTACTAAGAAACAATCAAATTTTCACTTGATAGATATTCCATCAAGTTCGATATACGAAACATAATTCACGCATCTCTTGAAGTCCTTGGGTAGATCCAGCTTATATGCCTTTCAAACCAATCTTTTACATCATCTCAATGGTCCCATACAACGGGGACTTATATCCCATGATTTGTCAGATCATTAATTCATTTTTCCAAGGTTAAAACTTTTGGCATAACTTCGCTACCCATCTGGCACTTCAAGATCTACATTTCATATTCACATAACCTCTTGCCCACTACCGGCAGTCAATAATTAGATCCTAATTTCAACAATCAATTCAGGTCTCGCGGGTCGAGTATTTTGTAGGGTTAGGTTCGCCATCATAGGAAACCTTAAACCTAAAAGACATGTCCAACTCACAGTGGGTGTATGTCGGGTGTCTTCATCTCAACTCCTTCTTATAGATGCTCTCACATTCAGATCCTAATCAAGATTCGATCTCGATCCTAATACGAAAATTCTCAATGATAATCTCTCCAAAGGAAAACGATTATACGGTCTATTACCAAAGGTCAATCATTCAAACATAGAACAGCGCTTATAGTATTTTGTATCGTTACTTTACCTCATCCCTTCGATTGGGGTGGTACACAGTACTCTCATCAATATTCGTTCTCAATGACTTCTGAGCAAACCTCTAGAAATTCGATGCGAAGCGAGGATCTTGATAAAGATGTTCGATACAGGCACACTATATTTACATAACTCTTTTGCATTTATCAGTAACGGGAATGATATTAGCAGATTTGGTCAGTCTGTCGACGATGACCCAAATCGAATCAAATTCAGATGATGACCTTTTCAATAGCTAGACGTTTACTAATGTATGAGGCGATGTCTTCCTTCATAATTTGCCATTAGTACAACTTCTTTAGACAAAGATAATTTTAGTCATAAATGACATAAATAGAATACTTATACTTAAAAATTCCAACATAACTATATCTCACAATATTTAGGCAACCACAAGTGGCCTTTTATACTTTTAACGCTATCGGCTTCTCAATTCTAATGGTTCACATTAGCCACTAACCCCTTTTTATTATCTATATTATCTTTTTTTTTTTCAAACATCGTTTATTTTTATATTGTTCGGCAATTTATTTTGCACCTTCATTATTAAGGAACACATCCTAATTGGTTTTTTTTTATTTTCTACATAATGTGTCAGTATTTATATTCATTTTTCCTGATGATATAATTATCATGTCCATATTTATTCAAAAATTATTTCTTCACATTTTCTGAGTTTTAGTTTCATCTCAACTATTATTTTTATTAGTTTTGCTCAGTCCGGCGTCTAAAGCGTCGATAATTATTACAAGTAATTAAATAATAAATATTTAATTTTTATGAAACGTAAACGTAAAAATTTTAATTTCTTAGTTCGACCAATGATATAAAATGTTCAAAAATAAATTTGAATTTAATTAACACGATTTTTGTTGATTTATCGAAAATAATTAATAAGATACGTAAATGTTTGAAAAATCTTTGGTTATATTTTGGTCAAAATTTTCTTAGTTTGAAGAGCAAAATGTATCGTTTCAAATTTCAAGTCATGGTTTAAATGATTTCCTCAATCCTTCTTAAGTTGTCTTGAGGTATACACAATCATTTACCCCTAAACAGGAGTTTAGTTAAATGATTGGTGTATAAGGGAATAATCCCTTAAAAACCTTTGTTAAAACATTTGTCAAAACATATTTCCATTTTCTTTTTGGTAAAACCCAAAGTCTTAAAAGGGCTCTTAATTTGAAGAGTCAGTATAGATTCCATTATCTATTAATCACATAGTCAAGTAATGTAAAGGGTTTAGTCTTTAATCACATGTTAAATATTTAAGGTACAGGTTTTTATCGTTTGGCCAATTTAGGGCAGTCTATAACTAATTATTAACTCATTCTTATTCTTATAAACAAATAAATGGTCGTTAATGATCGCAAGCATGAATTTATCAAATTACAGCCTATACACGCGATTCACCAAAATTATGAATGCTACATGTGCATTGGTCAATCCAAATGACATCACGTGAAACTCATAATGTTCATTACAAGTTTTGGATGTAATGATTGGAATATATAATCTTTTTCACAGATGCGAAGTTGATGATAACCATGCCATGGATCAAATCTTTAAAACATACGCTAGAACCTGGTAAATGATCGAACAAATCTTCCATTTCGAGTTATGGATATCGCTTTCGATTATCAATTTACTCAGTCACAGTAATCTATAAATATAAGGAATGATAACACCATAGCTCTTCATAATGACGAGCTTGGTAGAATAAAATCTTTCTCCGACAACTCTCTCAATTGTACGGTAATTCCTTTAATTCAGATGGTGATGACGTATAGTGCACATGTCACAGGTGCAACACCGAGAATATAATCAATACCAATTTCAACTTGCCTTAATGGCGAAAGTCTAGGTAATTCATCAACAAATACTTATCAAAGTTTCAAATAACAGAATTATCTTTTAATAAATTCATATTAGGCCCTTTCTAGATTATAATATCTACGACTAATTCACAACCATTCATGGTATAATTTCAAGTCTAAATGCAGGATATGGTCATTCATCAAGGATTATTTAGATCACTTTTGATAATCAACATCTTATCATTTAGGGGAATTCAATTCGAGTTCCCATCAATTAAGAGAATGTCGTCATGTCATAATCAATCAATCCATTCTACTGGCACTATCAACTTTCCAGTTTCGTTGCCGTCGATAAGATGGGATCTTCTCAAAAGACTAATAATAACTCATAATCCTTCACAAGTTCAAGGATATCTGGAGACATAACTAACCTTAAAAGATTAAGGTCATCGCATAATCTATGCGAGAGAATTTCAAATCAGATACAGACGAAAACATTTAATGAATATGAATATATCCTATGTTTTCATAATTTGAGTACGCATTCGAAATCTCCTCGGATCGTTACCCAGGTCATTCAAATGAAATCAAATTAAAAGAAATGATAGGAACATCGATACATCCAGTCGGGTATCAACACTCGGTAATCAGATACTTTTCCTAAGAATCTCCCTACGAGAGAGTTGGACAAGAAAGAATTGTCAATTGTCAAATAAGACAATTTCCACAGATGAGTAAATTCGACTCAGAAGAATAGATGCTACAGGCACATATGTAGGTGTCCCTAACACTATGTTCCTATTTTTCACTTCTTGCAGATCTCATAAATTTTAATCTTCCACAATCTTCAAAGAAAATTTAGTGTTTATTAATCAGTTTTATGGTGACTACTAATCAGTCTTGCATGGTCCATTCCAAATTGTATGTAGGCGCGCAACTATATACAATTTCAAGATTAACGATGCAATACTCAGTTCGTCAAAATTTTATCATCATGTTTATAATAAAAACATTTTCATGCTTAATTCTTAAATAAGAATCAAAAATAAATTTACAAAGATTTTCTTTGTTATGAAAATAATTAGGTTTTCCAAGGTGTTTTATAAACAACTTCATTTTGATAACAATCACTTATAAATCTCACTTTAAATAATCCTTATAGTGATAAAAATTCAATTTTTCTCAAGGAATACTGTTTTATCTTATAAAAACAATGAGTGATCTGCAAAAGAGTGATAAAGAGTTGTTCACCAAGAACTAACTACAATATGATAGGAAATGAGCTTTAGCCAAATAATCATGAGGTTCATGACCTCGATGGCACTCAAAAGAATAATCCACAACGTAACTCAAATCGAGATGAGTACTTGTTCAATGGTTGCATCACTAATGCGAACATTAGGATGAAGCAAGAATAGATAGATAACATCGATACATGTAGAATTTAGCAATCAAAGGTAGTCTTTTCGTTAATCACAAACAAGTCAAATTGTACCGTAACACATTATGTGTCACTATGTCATACAATTCCAAGAACTCATCCTACCAACTGATGTCTCAGTTAAGTTAGGGATTTTTAAAAGATATCACAATGAATACTAATCTACAAGAGTCATTAGGTGTTCCACATGTCCCAGAAGATCCATCCGTCCCAATTCAGAAGAAGATTTCTTCAATTTATTTATTGGACACTGGGCATCCTCGTCAGTGGACAATGGCCTAGGAACAACACTTAACACGATCTAACAATCATTTAAAACCTTATAATTCAATCATAGGACTTAACGACTTCCTCTTAACAATTTCATATTCCATACGAGTTAAATTTTACTTTATTCAAGTTTCAATCAACTTATACTCAATTCGATATCCTACCTCATATTCCAATACTTTCAACCTTATTTATAAACCTTAAAAGGGCAATAAAAGCTCGATATGAATCAATACTTAATTCCAATCCTATAGCTCTTACAACAACAATTATCAAATGAGTCACTAGCATGAGATGACTCACACATTCAATCAGATTTCTCAGAAAGGTACTAGTGGCATGAGGCTTTTTGGGTAATGGTTCCAATGACAGCCTCAAGTGCAACATTCACCCTTTCGATTTCAATTTAAGAATTGGATGACAACGAATCAGATGACATCTTTCTAGGCGGTAACGTTTTGTCAAACTCCACTCTATAAGGAAAGATCGTCATGACATCGATATCAGATTTAATCTCACCAATTCTTCTTCAATATCACAATCAACTACTATCTACATTTCTACGAATATCAACCATTAGTTGGGATCATAAACATCCACAACTTGGTTTAGATCTAGGATAGCTAGAATTCCTACGAGAATAGCTTTGATTAATTTACTAGGAGATTTAGGGTTCCTTGTGACAATCTACGTCGTATAAATACCGTGTATAAATATCAAAATAATCATCAAACAATCATGTAATAAAATTACATCATATATATATATATAATCCAAGTTATATATATATATATATATATATATATATTAAAATAACACTTCTCAGTCTGGCCTTGTCGGTAACTCGGGAATTCTTCGTCACCGTTATAGTCAAAAGATTTTTAGACATTTTGAGAAAAATGTTTATAGTTAAAAGATTTTGAAATGTTTTATTCAAAACCTTGGTTTTAAAAAATCTTTCGTTCTCTATAACGAGAGCTCTGATACCAAACTGTAACACCCCTAAATTTATACAACTCAATACAGCGGAAGACTAGTTGGTGTTACGGGATAACACATTACTCACATCATAGACAATGCTTAAAAATCGCGTCGTTTAATCATAAAGCATTTTCATTCATAAAAGTCAAATTTACATAGGTCCCAAGTCATTATATTTAATACAAAGTTTTACAAAGTATTTGAATGGAAATTATTGTTTAAGTGCGGGCCATGAATTCTTGTTGTCTTCCCGAGAATTACCTTCAAGTACCTGAGATAAAACATGTTAAAAGAAAAGGTCAGCGATAACGCCGAGTGAATTCATAGAGTTTAATAAATTCCATCAATAATACTTTGGTATAAAATTATTATCAAATATCATTTCGTACAAATCATTGTAATAGGCCATAAAATAGCCAAACTTATTTTTATACAAATCCTTATCGAAAATCATAATATAGGCATTTGCCTTAAAAATCATTATACGAGCCAATGTCGTAAAACATCATACAATACGTCTTACGACGTTGTATAAATTAAATAAAAACCGTTATATGAATATGGTTATGAAAACCAAAATACGAACATAATATCAATAGTATGACCCCGTATTTCTAGTCAGGCAATACGTCGTAATTCGGTGCGTCTAGTAGTATTTCGTTAACTGGATTATTATAAGCCGCATGACATTGTTACCTTACTAAAACAAACAACGGGTAGCTAACCCGATACTCAATTTGCCCATCTAAATTAGCGTGTCGTCACAAAGGTCACGCTGTGGAAATCTTCTCATACATAAATTCGCTTACCAATCAATGTGGCACGACGGGGATCAACCGTCAAGGCGCGAACTGGGGTGATCGTCCCCAAATAGTACTATTATATGCATAAGCGTCTACCAAATCCCGGTAGTTCACAATTCATGCTAATGGGACTTTTAGTGACATAACCTAACTTTAATAATCCATTTTATTTCATCTATCGGGTCCTTTAATCATTTATCGGGTCATACAATCATTCGGGTCCAAATCAATAAACAAACAATCGGGACAAATGGTGTCCTATTTTATAAAAACTAACATGTTATCTCCCTCGCGGGTTTATAAAACATTTCATAAAAACATTTAAAAGAGTGCGAGGCTATGAACTCACGTTGATGTGGGAAGGCGGGTTATCGGCAATTCGGACGTACGGTACGCGCTTCAATCACGGAAACCTAGACAAATAATACTCGTCTTAGACTCTTGTCCAATGACTTTATAAAAATAACAAGTATGTATGTATATGATGATTTTTGTACATATGATGATGATCAAGTGGGTTTATATATCCTTGTTTACTCATTTTAGTGTTTACGTATTGGTAACTTCTTACTAGTTTACTAGTTTTACCTATTTACGTGTCTTAGGTCCAATAAACTTATTATAAGTTCTTTAACTTGTTTTAATCCATTTTATACTTACATTATCAGTATCTATACTTTACATGTTGGGCCCAAATGGGTTAAGCCCAATAAATAAGTTTATAAGTGTTTTAGTCCATTTTGTTGTATTAGTCTAATAACGTTAACTTAGCCCGTTAATGTCCGTATGTTATATAGTTCGGGTTTTATCGGTTTTTACTTGTTATATATGTTTATATATCAGTATATGAGTTTTATAAAGTTCACATTAGACGGGTCCAACCGTCTAAGTTTTATTTAACAAAAACGTTAATTTTACGGTAATAGCCGAAAAAGTCGTAAAAATCATGTTTATAGTTTTATAACTTATAAAACTTAACAAGTTACCATTTTTATAAAATATCCACTTATTTACCATTGTACATATTTATATAAATGTATTATATGAGTTAGTGGGTTTTTATTCACATTTTATACTATATAATTTTGAGTGCTTATATAATAGTATTATACTTTAATTTCCAAAATCTGATTTTTATTTTCATGTTCACCAAAACTGCCATATCTAGAGTTCTATATGGAGATAGAAGCTCAAATTTTTATGACATAAACTACATGATATGTGCTCCATTTAACTCTCCTATAGCTACTGTTGAATCATCCTCTAAGTATTTTCTAAAAGTCGTCCAAAACAGTGAACTCAGATTGGTACTCTAAACTTGTTTTGATCATATCTCACTCATTACAATGATTCCATTGCATGGCCAACTCTCACATGTGTACAAGACCCATAGCTTACTGTATATCAATTTATTCAAGTCATTTTACCAGTTTACCATATGATTCTTTACTGTTTTATACAGCCATCTAAATTAAGCAAGATTTTAACCTTGTTTCTTATAGTTTTTCATCTTTTTATGCATGTTTATCAACACCAAATCCCCACACAATATTTTTAATCATCATTCATCATCATATACATATACATAAGTGAAAGAAATACAAGATTACATAATCAAAAATAACAAGAGGATGAGGAGGACAATCTTTATACCACCAAGTTGATGTAGGTTATGATTTGGACATGGATTTTGATGGAGAAACTTGTGATGAACCAAGACCATCTTCAAGACCACCAATCTTCATAAACTCCTTGTGGAAAATCAGCCCCAAGACTCCATGTAAACTCCTCCTTGGATGTTAAAACTTGCACCAATCTTCATCTCTTTGAATGGAGATTAATATATGTTAATTATAACATATGTTTGTGGTTAAAATTTGTATGGATGGGGTGTTTGTTCTTGATTTTTGGACGACAAAGAGGAAGAGAAAGAGAGTGTTTTTAGGTGGTTTGCATGTGTACAAATGAGAGCAAATGGTATGATGGAATGGTTTTGTGTTGAGTGGAAGGAAACTAGCTTAAGTGTAAGGCTAACTTACACTTGTTAGCTTAATGTTTACATCTTGACACATCAAGTGTTGAGGTGTAGCTAGTTAGGCCGGTTTGAGTGAGGGTGGAACAAGTGTCCCACTTGTCTCATCCCCATTTATTTACGGGTACTCCTCGATTCTAGTTTCCTTGATTTGCGTGCCCTCGGGTCGTTTTACGAAAAACGTTTTTATAAATTATGAATCAACGGCACAAAACGAATCTAATAAAAATTGTTTCATCAAAAACGGAGTTCGAAAACGTAAATACGTAATCCTAAGGTTTCCGGTTTAGTCGTAAAGGACGTTAAATTAAAATCGTAAGTCCTAATCTCTTCTCGTAAATTTGTGAGTTTATGAATCAACTCAAATTTAAAATTCCAAATTAATATTTACGGATAAATTTATTTTTCGAAATGTCGGACTGTCACCAAAAGACGGTGTATGTAAACGTAAGCACGTAACGTAGAATCCTCCGGTTTAAACGTAGTCGATGCTACTTCAAGACGTAAATCCAAATTACTTCCCAAAAATAAGTGAGTTCATATAATAACATTAAAATAATATTTTCAATTAAATATTGAGAATAAAATATCAATAAAAAATTGATGGATTGTCACATGAACCGGATACAAGGGCCTCCTCCATAAGCTCCAAAGCATGAGATGAGTGAGCAACCCTACAAACAATCATGAAGATAAAATAAGGTCTCCCCTACACTTATCTCCAAGTCTATACCTTTATTTCTAACCTACGACACTCTAAACCTAGTTATACGATGCTTGAGTTAATGAGTCTCTAGCTCGACTCGTCCCACACTTAAAAGTGTCTAAAACCTATCATGGAGAAGAAAAGTTTTTCCCTTTTTAAAGAAAAATCTCCATGATGAGGTAAAACAAGTTTTCATTTATCAAAACTCCATAAATACCCCCAAGATCAAATACATAATTGCCATCCTACTTATAACACAATTCAACAACTAACTTCCCAAGCAATGGTGAAAAGAGTGAGGTGTAGTTCTCCAAAATGGTTTCCCATATGTTCTTCCCAAGGTGATAGGATAAAATTCTCAAATCTTTCACAAGTTTTCCTTTTGTTGCATCAGGTGGATACTGCGATGGTTTAGCAAGCTCTATTCCAGGATCAAAAATCCGTTCCTTGATGGGAAAACAACAAGTGTTGGTTGCCTTAGAAGATTCTCCTTTGTAAGTCACATTGTGAGAGAAAGGTTGTGAAGGCATAGGTAACAACAAGCTCTTGGAAGGAATCATCATGACTTGTTTTCCTTTATCACTTTGAAAGGTTGAGGTAGGCAAGGAAAAAGGTAAAGGATCTTCATTCAATAGAGATTCTAAATAGAGTATGTCCCCCTCCTCATCAAGATAACCAAGAGTGTACTCAAAAAGTATATCAACCTCTTCATCACCATAAACATCATAGATAGGTCTATCAAAGATTGGTGATCCCTCAAAACCAAAGGAAGTATGATCATCAACAAATGGAGAGTCACAAGTAGAAAGCTCATCATCACTATAGTCATCATATGTTGGTGAATCACAAAGAAAAGAGTCTCCATCACTAAAGTCCTTATGAAGATGATTATCATTGTGGAAAAGTGGAGTGTCATATGGAATTTCACTAAAGTTTAGCTCTTGATGTTCATGAAGATCCAAAAATAAGGTAATGGAAGCAATGGTCTCAATATGAGGTAAATCATAATCTCCACTTGAGCAAGCTTCATAAAAGTACTCATCACAAACTTCATCAAGAAGATCATCTTGTATTTCCTCCTCATGCACAACATCAATATGTTTTACCGCTTCGGGCTCATTCGACTTTTTTGACAATTTCCCCATGTTAAACACAACTCTCTCATCTCCTATCCGCATTGTAAGTTTTCCTTCCGCCACATCGATTAAAGTACGACCCGTCTCAAAAATGGCCTACCAACAATCAAAGGCACTCTAGGATCCATATCATAATCAACCACCACAAAATCCGCGGGAAAAGTAAATCTATCAACCCCAACAAAAACATCCTCCGCAATTCCCACCGGATAAGCTATAGTACGGTTGGCCAACTCAAGAGTCATCTTAGTAGGAGTGAGCTCGGGAAGTGAAAGTCTCTTCTAAACCGATAATGGCATAAGATTTATGCTTGCTCCTAAATCCGCTAAAGCCATACAATTTTCCACCCCCGGGAAATTGCAAGGAATCAAAAACCTCTCCGGATCTCCAAGCTTAGTAGGCAACTTCTTAATCAAAACCGCGGAGCAATTTTCATTCAAGGAAGCATTAGGCAAATCCACCAATCTCTCATTGTTAGAAAGCAAGTCCTTAATCATCTTAGCAAACTTAGGCATATTGGCTAAGGCTTCCGCAAAGGAGATATTGATGTTAAGTTGCTTGAACATCCTCAAAAAGTTAGAAACTTGGATATCATCCTTGTTCTTAAGCTTTTCTTTTCTCAATCGTGAGGGATAAGGAAGACTTGGTTTTGGTTGTGGTTGAGTGGTTGATGAAGGATTTTCCTTTTTGAGTGCTTCATGAGTAGGTGTTGAAGTTGGAGAAATGGAAGCATTTTGAGGAGGTGAAGTAGAGGTAGAAGGCTTGTCATAAGTAGGAGCACAAGTGGGTTGAACAATAGTAGGTTTAGGAGGTAAAGGATCCTTTGTTGACTTTCCACTTCTTGTTGTAATAGCATTGACATTGGCCCTTGGATTTGTTTGTGTGTTGGAAGGTAAAGCTCCTTGTGGTCTTTGATTTAATGCCATTAAAACCCTATTGGTTTGTTCCTCCGCTATACGTTTCATTTGGTCATTCACTTTCTTCTCAATAGCTTGGAACCTCCTTTCATTCTCTTGATTCATTTTGTGCAAGAAATCCATTGTGTTATAATCTTGTGACACATTTCCTTGAAGACCTTGAGGTTGGAAAGGTAGAGGTTGAGCATTAAATCCTTGATTTGGTGGATAAAAGGTATTTGCTTGAGGTTGAAATTGATTGGGTGCCTTGTAGTTATTTCCTTGATAAGGTGGTCTTTGCCCTTGATTCCTTGGTAAAATTTGAGGAGGATTTTGTTGAATTTGGGTGGGTGGTTGGGGTGGGAATCCGGGTGGAGTAAGGTAGTTTTGGGACTTGTAAGAAAGGTTATTTGGATTGATATTTGGCTTGAAGTGTTCACGATGTTCCTCTTGGTAAGCATAGCATTGCCCTTGATACACTTGCACCTTATCACATTGTTCATAAGAATGGGGACCTCCACAAGTTACACAAGAAAGGGTAATGGCATTCACATCATTTGAAGAATTGTTCAATGAAATGTTCTTAAAAGCTTGAAGTATTTCTTGTTGTACTTTCAAATTCCTCTCACTATCTCTATCCATCTTTTGAATGATCTCTTGTTGAAACTTGAGGAGTTGGTTGTCACAAGGGGTTTGAGAATTGTTTTGGATAACATGAACCCTTTCTTCAAATTGATTGTTTGTTTGAACCATTGCTTTAGTCTCAATGATGTCCAAGGCCTCTTGCACGGATTTAAGAAGAATATTTCCTCCCGCGGAAGCATTGAGTGAATCTTGGTGGTGAGGTTTAAGGCCATCATAGAAGGTATTGATTTGGTGAACATCATCCAATCCATGGTTAGGGCATCGCCCCAATAAATCTCTATACTCTTCCCAAGCATCACTAAAGGATTGACTAGGTTTTTGTTGAAAGCCTATAATTAAGGTCCTCAAGGCCATGGTCTTATGTGGAGGAAAGAACTTGTTCAAAAACTTAGTGGTGAAACCATCCCATGTGATGATACTATCAGGTGGTTGAGTGTCTAACCAATGCTTAGCTTGTCCCTCAAGTGAAAATGGCACTAACATCAACTTAATAGCATCATGTGGAACTCCATTTTGCTTAATGGTATTGCAAATAGAAAGGAATCTCTTAAGGTGATCATGAGGATCATCATTCTTGTTACCATAGAAAGGTGATTGTGCAACCATAGTAATCATAGACGTCTTGAGCTCAAATGTATTTGCGGGAAAGTCAGGAATCCTAATAGCACTAGCATATCCATGAACATTGGTTTGCATACGTTCCATCAAAGAGCGATTATCAATAGCCATGGATTCTTGTGGTGGAGGAGTCAAAGCACGATTCTCGTGATCGGCTTGATGGACGGTGGTGGTCTTACTCTTTCTCTTTTTCTTCCTTTTCGGAGGAAGAGGTTGTACACCAATCGGTATTTGTGCACGCCCGCGAGTGAGCATGCAACTCAATACGAAGAATGAGAGAGAAGCTCTCGTGTGACTTTGAAGAGAAATGGATTATCCTCTTCGAGTTTCAATATTAAATATCCACAAGAAAATAACAATATACGTATGTACTACTTGGGTGCAAGACCCCCAATGAAGCCTTCCTTCTTAGAATACTTACAAGTGAACGGGGGGTTAGGTGGCGCGAAGCACTTAAGTACCTATTGACCCTTAGATGGCATTTTATAGCACATCGCCTTTCTATTCACTTAAATGTTCGTATTCTTCGAATTGTTGCTTATTGAGAGTATTTATCTATTCTTGCTTTATTTTGTTTGATCGATACACGTGTCAAGGACCGGAACGCCCCTCAACACGGTGTATTGCCTTGGCAATACTTATGGAGAATATGTAGATTGGTTGTTCTTATACGTATACGTATTTACTTATAATAATATATGGAAAATATTTTTGTATTTATGATTTTTAAGAGAAAATACTATATGTACATAAAAACCGAGAGAATCCAATAATATATATTTTTGGGTGCAATCTCTTAGGAAAAAGATTGCTTTTTGGATTTTTTAATTTTTTGGTCAATTCTTTAGGAAAAGAATTGTTTTGTTAATTTTTTAGTTTTTATATATTTTTATATTTTTGATTTTTTTATTTGTTTTTGATTTATGATACGTAAAAATAACGTTCACAAGGTGAACGGATCCCAAAAGCCAATGAATACCGTCAATCGATAGTCTCTCGTAAAGTCAAAGAACCGGCATCGGCGCCATTTGAAATTGTGTATAATGAAGTTCGTTTTTCTCAGTTCTTGCTAATTGAAAGTCCAATGAATATCGGGTTTTTAACTGTTTTTGGTTGTTAATCTTTTTTGGATATTCTATTTGCTAATTCAACAAAGCCTTGCAAAATTGAAAAATATTACCTACTTATATGTAAAACATCTTGCAATTACCAAGTTTTTATTCAAGTAAAAATCAAAATGTAAATTTTAAAACTAAAAGGACTGAAAATATAAATTCTATGAAAATTAAATGCTTAAAATGTAAATTCTAACAAGTATAAGGACTGAAAGTGTAAAACAGCAAACTATAAGGATCAATTATGAAAACTATGTAACAAACTAACCAAATTTGTAACAAATCACAAAACTGCTAACTAAATTCTAACAAATTTTAAACTGAAAGGACTTAATTGTGAAAACCCTAAAAAGATGTGAGTTTAGCCAAAGTTTTAAACTGTTTAATACACTAAGGACCAAAATGCAATTTCTGAAAAGATTTTAAGCCAAAACGGGTTACTCAAACAAATAAGCTCGTTTGAGCTTATTACTCAACCAAATCTGTTCAAACAAGTTGCAAAACACTTCAAATTGAAAATTAACTAGACCTGTAAGAAGATTTTGGCTGAAAGTGTAAAATAAGCAAATAAGCACTTCTCAATAAGCTCAAAATAAGCTCTAGAACAATCTGAACATGCACAATTGGATTTTTGTGATTAAACTGATTAATGAGCTCAAATGATGAGCGGGAAATCAAGTCATATCAAATTTCATCAAGTAATAAGCTGGGAAATTGAATTAAGCTGAAATTGGCTTATGTTGACCAAGCGTTGACCAAAATATTTTTTCAAAAAGCTGAATTTCTCAAGAATCAACCAATAACATCTACTGAGTGGATTTGTGAAAGAAAATTGCAAAGTTAATGAATAGAATCAAAAGATCTGAAAATCCAGTTTTCATTTACAAAAACATTGCTTATCTCAACTGTTCAAATTTTTGCTTATTTCTATTTTCTGAATGGAAACTGTACAAAATGCTTATAGGATATGAAACTTCATATATTGAACTACAATTGAGAACTGGTTTGGCAAGATTTCATCAACAAACAAGCAAATGCCAGCTAGATGAAAATGACAACTTTTTTAAGCAAAACTGAATGAAAATTGACCCAATCCTTTTTCTTGCCAATTGCCTTTTTGAACTAATATTTGACTTGAAAATGACTCAAAACACTTTGTTATGACCTATCAACTAGAAATGAACATTAACTTGCCAAAATCCAATACTTGAAAAATCAATTACCAACTAATGCCAAACACCCATTATCTGATCTTTTAACAACTTTTGTAAAGACTTTTTAAGTTCTAGTTTAAACTGTATGAAATCCTTTATCAAACCAAACTAAGTGTTCAAAATGAAATGTATAAAAGCTGTTTGCAAGTAATCAATACTACTAAAACTCAAATAAGGCATGTATGCTAAAAGTTACTGAAATAAGCTATCACTAGAACAACTATCAAATCAATAAGCAGATAAGTAAAACTAGGCTACAAACAAGTTCACAATCAAACAACAACCAAGCTAAACAGATTTGATCATGCAATCATCAAGATTTAAGCTATGAAATGAAGCATGCAGTTGACAAATTTAGTGGAACCAAAATCAAGAAGCATTTGAACCTAGTGAAGAAACCATTGGGAAGTAGAGGAGTGCTGTACTCTCTATCCTAGTGCTAACCACCACCTTAGCACTAGATCAACAATCTACAATCAACAGATCAACTACCAATCAACAAGAATCATCTCCATGGCATGAACTCATCACTTGTGCTATGGATTTGAACTGAAATCAACAAACAACTACAATTCTTCCTTCAAAGTCAATTATGATCAATGATTGATCATAACAAACTTCAAACAGCAACACAAGTATCAATTGAGGCAAGAATGAACAGTAAATGATGAAGATAGAATTTGGCGGGAAATGATGAATTTGAATTTTATTAATGGAATTCAGTTACAAAGTTGTTGAAAGGATGCTAACTAACTAACTAACTCAAGAGTGTGTCAAACTCTTGAGTAGTTAAGCTAAGAAAGGAAAATGATGAGAGAAAATGTAAATGTGTGTGTTTTTCACACTTACAACTACTTACTTATAAATGAAGCTAAAACAGACTATTTATAGACTTGAGAAAGAAGTTTGTTGGGGATGGTGACGTGTTGAGACCAATCCCAGCATTCCACGTGGCATAATTCTTCTAAGTTCATCTTGCAAGTATGAACATGAATTGGGGCTTTTTGATTGAGTTGATTTGATGTTAATTGGTGATGACCATTGTGTTCGTCTCTAAAAAATAAGCTCTTTTGATGTTTACAACTTTCCATGAAATCTATTGTAGCTCAAAAACGATCCTCGGAAATTTTTGGCCGTTTGAAACTGACACGTGTCATGATGTGAATGGCTGAATGGGAAGCACACGGATCAAACTGTTTAGATACTCTCATTAATGAGTGGCGGCTGCTAGTGGGAATTAAATGCCCTTATGTGGCAATCCGTGTTTAAACTTTGCTGGCTTCTCATTGGTTAAGAATGTGACACATGGATTGAACTTGTAATAACTTCCAAAATTGGCAGATTTAACCCCTAGACTTTGGCAGCTTGTATCTTTGAGCTTGTAACTTCATTTCTTTGGCATTTTTAGCCCTTCTACTTCCAGTCTTGAGCAAAATTGATCCTTTGACTGAGTTGACTTGATAGTTGACCAAATTTGACTATGATCTTGACTTTTTACAATATTTACACTTTGGTCCTTCATCTTTGGCAGTTTGTCAAGATAGGTCCTTGTACTTCAAAGTCTTGTCACTTTTGATCCTTCTTTATCTTTTTCATCAAATTAAGCTTGATTATTCCTTGTTTGCTTGAAAATGCATCCTTTTACCTACACAAGTGTACACAAACACAAACATACCACATAACATTGTTTTTGCAAGATAAATTGGTATTTTGCTTCATGTTTTAGGGTTATTTGTTGATAAATTGATATGAGTTTTAGCTCATATCAACCTTACCAAAGTTCACCTTGAATAAGTTTGTGCTTCGATTCTTCTTAAAATACCAAAAATCCATATGCCGAGAAAAGAAGAAGATCCGGGCCAATTTCTATTACCATGTGATTTTTCCAAGATTGAGAGATGTTTAGCCCTTGCCAATTTAGGTGCTAGCATGAATATCTTGCCTCATTCTCTTTGGAATATGATGAAATTACCTAACCTTACCCCCACCGAACATGACTATCGAGCTAGCAAATTGTTCACCACTTAAACCGATTTGTATAGCCGAGGATGTCTATGTGAAAATTGGAAAGTTTACTTTTCCGACAGACTTCGTTATTTCCGATTATGAGTGTGACCTTAAATGTCCCATTATTTTAGGTCGACCATTTTTATCGACGGCTCGAGCCGTAATCGACGTTCACGGTGGAAAAATGACTATGACTTATGGGGAGGATAAAATGGACTTTTTCGCGAGTAGATCCCGAATTTAAAATGATCAAAGTAAAGCGAGGTTTCAAAATTTAACGATTTTAAAGTACATACTTTAGCGGAAAAATGAGGCTTGATACGTGTTTTGAAAGAATTAAAAGCAACGGTTTTCGAGATGAGGATTTTAACGACAAAGAATAAGTTTACCTAATCGAAAAAGGAATTCGTATATTTATGGACGAAAAATCATTTTGGGATGTATTCGGAGAAACAAGTGAACAAACAATTCCGGAGGGTAACGTTAATTCCATCACGACATTGACCAATATGGATTCGTTTTCACCACCTTCGAAGGACCATGATTTTGAGGCATAAACTTCTAGTTCCATTGAAGTGCCTCCATTTACTAGCCCAATATCAATTGAGGCTAAAGGTTTTACCGATACAAATCCGCTCATCATTGAAAGGTCACCTATGCATAGTCAATCGACTTGTAAGACCATGGTTGTGAGTGCTCACATCGACTCTTTCTTTGATAATGATTTTTCCAAAATCGATCACATACTCACAAATCTACAAGCTATATTTGAAGATTCTCCCAAAAATAATTCCTCATGTGGTGACTATGATGATTTTGAATATGACTTAGAGATTGAGGAAATTATTGAACGAGAGCTTGCTCTTTTGCCTCCACTTCCACCTACAAGTGAGTTAGATTTTACCAATCTCGAGGCCGAACTTGATGAGTTGGAACATCTTATTCGTAATGACGAACCAACTCATGTAACCACCCAAAATCCCATTCTCGAGGAGTTACCTAATCAACACTCCTCAAATGAGAATGATGTTTACCACATTCGTGAGGATTTAACTTATCAACAATCCTCACCAAAGAATGATGGCTTTGTGCTTGATCGTGATCTCTTCGAGAGAGTTTCTAAAATCATTCACGAGGGGAACGACAAACCTTGGTTTGACGAGCCTATCTACGATGAAGAAATTTTTGAGATTAACGATCTCGAGGATGACGTTTATGTTGACCTCGAGGGGGCGTTGTTCTTTGTTGATCAACGTTTTGAGTATTTATACAATCCACCTCCCCTCACCCACGACCTTAATGTGAGGATTTTTAGAGTGCCAACCATAACTTTTAAAACGCCAAATATTTTCGACATAATCAAAGGAAAAGATTTTGAAATTAATTTGAATTATGTTCCTACTATTCTAACTCCGTCATCACCACGTTATTTGAGTGCTACGAGATCGTCTACTCCTCTTGACGATGCTTTATGTGGTTTTAGTGTGGGGGAAGCCCCTTATGTTTCCTCACACTTTTCCACCAAGGACGAGATATTCGATCCCGAAATCGCATTTTTAGGGAAATCTCGGTCTTCCACCGATGCAATAAATGGAAAATATATCTATTTGCTTGGTGCGAGTCTACCTCGAGTAGCTCAAAGTTATTGTGCCCCACCCATTGTCCCACCCTTCTATTTATTCTCATCTATTTTCTTTGACCCTATCGGGTTTTTGGTTGGAGTAGCGTTGTTTCATCTTTCTTCCAAAAACGAAGACGATATCTTTGACCCTGGTATACGTTGATCGGGTTTTTAAGTACTCCACGTACTTTTTGGGCCTTGTTTATCATGTAAGACCCACTCATTGACCATCCATGATAATCCCTAAATGATCACATTTGTGGGGATTCGAGTCGAGCTCTTGACTCGGTTATAAAAAACGAGGTGCCTCGTGGGGGAATCCCATGCTTATCCTTGTAAATATTATTGCTTTCTAATAGTGTAATGCGAATACTTGTGCTCTTCCAACCTTTGTTTCGTGGTTGCTTGTGATTGTGATTTGTTAGGATCATCGTCATCATTGAAGCCTTTCGTGTTCGTTTTACGTATCACTCGAGCTTCGATCGTTGCTTTGAAGATTCCGATATCCGATGATATCCTTTTACGTTTTAACGTTTATTCTTTTAGCATAATTAATAAACGGCTATAGATTATTCGTTTTGCCCTTTTCATGCTCGAGATTAAGCATTCGACTTTTCGTCTCTAGTATGGGGTGTTTCACCCTTAGCATCGAAACATTAAGGAAAATGTTTAGTTTTAGTATGGGGGGTTAATAGATGCTTTACCTTCCTTGCGTCATCACGCAATCAAATTTTCATCTTTTTGTTGCAAAATAAGGCTAAAAATGGCCAAATTTTAAAATTTTTATCGTTTTTCATAATTGTTTAAGACACGAATGTAGGTTTTCCGTTGGTGAGAATAAGAGTAATTTTTGACTCGACCGTGCGTGTTGAGCACTTAGCTTCGATTCCTTAACTATATTAGGCTAAGTCTCATTAAATTGAGGACGAAAAATGATAGCATTAATTATAAGTTACTATGTGATAAAAGGCTTTTGGCCAGGTAAAAAGATTCATTGATGTGTGTCTAATCGAATTGATCCTGGTTAACTATGCGACTCAGTCGTTCTTTGGTGGAAACAATAAAGTTGTCGTTGTTGTAAAGGGAAATGTGCAAAGACTTTAATTATAATGACTTTAAAGTAAATCTAAATCTAATTTAAAATAAATGGTAAGTATTAAAAGCGTGACGAAAATTAAAAGGCACTAAGAGTAAATAACGCAAACTTAAAACTAACCTAAAGGCAAACTTAAAACGCAACTAAAACTTAAACTAAGGCAAGGCTAAAATAAATCTAAAGCAATTAAACTTAAAGTGCAACAAAGTAAAAAGGCGGGAAAAGTAAAGCTTGAAAATTAAAGAGTTAAAAACAGAAACTAAAAATAACCTGAACACAGCTTATCCGGAATAATCCTTCGTTCGGAATAAACATTCATCCGGAATGTCACCTTCGTTCGGAATGTTCTTCTTCACTCGGAATATTAACCAAAACCCTTGATCCGGAATAAATCCTTTATCCGGAATATGTCACTTATCCGGAATAAAATCTTGATTCGGAATGCTTGTCTTGATCCAAAATGTTGCTGATCCGGAATGTTATTTCGAATAGAACCCTTGATCCAGAATGTCTTAATATTCCGAATAAACTCCTTGATCCGGAATGATGTCTTGATCCGGAATAATATTCCGAATAGAACTCCTTGATCCGGAATATGTCACTTATTCCGGATGGAAGCCCTTGATCCGGAATATCTCCTTGATCCGGAATGTGTGGTTGATCCGGAATATTCTCTTGATCCGGAATATTCTGTTGATCCGGAATGTTCTTTTGATCCGGAATGTTTGGTTGATCCAGAACTTTTGGTTGATCCGGAATAATTGATTATTCCGGATGAAGAACCTTGATGCGGAATAATAACTATTCCGAATGAACTCAATTGATCCGGAATGTCCAATATTCCAGATGAACACCCTTTGAAGTCCTTCACACGGAATGTATGGCTTGATCCGGAACTTTTCCTGGGAAAGACCAGTAACAGACAACCGAAGAACAAGGAGAACAAGAACAACACGAATCTAATAGAAACTGAACAAAATCAACCACAAGATTAAATCAAACTAAACACAAAACATCTATTAATGATAATCAAACAATCCAAATCAATCAAACTAACAAATATAACCAAAATAATCAAAACCCACTTTGATCAATAAAATAAGAACATGAACATGAACATAAACATAAAGATTCAAGAAATGTAGATAGGAGATTAACAATAAAAATAAAGATTGACAAGAATTAAATGGAAACTTACTTGAAATTAAAGGAATTTAAGGTGCAAGACAAGTATTTAAATTGGACAAGAAATTAAATGACATGTATTTAAATGTGCAAGGTAATGAAAATGGAAGAAATAGTTTGTCAAGCTATCCAACAAAAACTAATGAAATGAAATCCTAAACTATTTATAGGGAAGATTAAGGAGTGATTAGGAAGCTTCCTCCCTCTTTCATCTTTTCTTAATTGCACACTTAAGTCCTTAAGCCTTTTAATCTTCTTAAATCTTGGACTTTAATGACTTTGTCTCGGGATTTATTTAAACTCGTCTTTTAATTCTTTAGACTTGAGTTCTTCGGCTTTTGGTAAACTTCCGTCTTTTGACTTTTTCTTCGATAAATCTTCAGAATTTGTCTTGGACTTCCGTTCTTTTTGCACTCTTGACTTCTTGACTTCGTCTTTCGTCTTTTTCTTCGATAAAAGCCCGTGAATGCCCGTGTTTTCTCCCTTTTTCATAATTTCGTCCTAAATCACAACAAAAACACAAACCACGTATAATTCCGACATAAATGACATAAAATACACGTTTTGGCTCGGTTATTATTGTAATTAAGTGGTAAAAAGGATGGGTGTTTACACACCTATCACTATGCTACACGTAGAGTACTCATATTCTTTCAAAAACTCATGTGTCCTAATTATTTGCTTTTTCTCCCAACTCTTTTATATTAAAATTGTTAATAAATAGGTTTTTTGCGGTTTAATCTCTATTGTTGGTTTCTAATTAATTCTAGTAGCTTCCATGTAATTAAATTGGGATAACATTAAGGTTTCGCCAGCGTCACGGATTTGAAGTATTAGCACCCGAATAATCAAAGGGTTCCCCAATAAGTTTAAGTTCCTCTTCACCTAAATCAAGCAAAAATTTCAAGCTCACAAGGCCGAAAAATCTATGCAAAAATTAAAAGTGAATGTTTTAAAACCATGAAGCCTTAAAGATCCAAAATTCTTATTAGCGTGAGGATATACGTCAAGTCATAATAAACACATCAAGGTGAGGTTAAATAAAAGACAAGGGCAAGACCAAAGTCATAATAAACACTTCATGGCGAAGTTCAATAAAAGATGGCGGTAAACCAATGCAAATTGTTAATAAGTCTCATGTTTAAATCCATTATAAAAATGTGTTTATCGATCCTTTTTATTGACTTAATTTTTTGACATCGTTGTCTATTGGGAAATATTATTAATTCGATGATTTTTATTACACCACTTTGACTCTATTTTTGAACCTAATCTCTATCATCGCATAAGTAAAAAATATATCCTCGTGATCATTAAGACAAAAATAAAATATAAGAGACACACCTTAGGAATAAGGGAGTTAAAGTACGTGATTAGAGCATATGAGTAGTGTTAGCATTACTAACTTATAATGACAATTATCTTGTTTCACGCTTAACATGAATTGGGTGAAAATCGAGGATGACGAACTTATCTCTATGAGTCATTCACGTGTTCTTATTCTTTAACCCTAAAAGTCACGTTCTCGTGATAAAAATAATACATTATGTCTAAAATGCAAGTGGTAGTTAATTTAAATTTACGTTTCAATAAATGTCAATTAAAATGAATTTTGGAAGTGTTATGATACTTAATTATAGCATTGCGTAAGGGCACGACAATGGTTTAGTATGGGGGAGTGATGAGGCTGCAATTATACATAGTCTCATCGTTCTTTTCGGGCGTAAAATGGCATAAAATATCATAAAAACCGTGCAAAAACCTTTATATTTGTTCAATGTGTGATTGTAGGTTCGGATATCATGAAATCAACAAAAGATCAAAAGAATCAAGCAAAAACGAACACGGGAAACGAAGCCGCACAAAGAACCGGACCCGAGAAATGAATTTCCAAAGATGTCCTTAAAGTTTGAAGATTTGTCATGATTTGTCCCTCAACTATTGAAGACTTGCCATATTATACCCTTGTAAATCTCAATATTACATTTGGGTCCCTAATATTTCAATATTATACAACAATAGCCCTTAAAGAATGCCAAATCATGTTAGGTCCTTGTACATATTCATTATCAAAGACAAGGACCCATTTGTCATTTGCTAAAAGTTAAGAACAAAGGGAATGAAGAATTTAATGTTAAAACATGGAATGCCAAAAATATGGAAGTACAGTGGGCAATTTTGTAATAACTCAAACCCAAACCCATCCTAAAACCCATCTTTGCCCACACCCCAACCCAACTCCACAACACCCGGTCCATTTATCCCCACTAATACGTTTAATATTAAATTTCTTTTAAATTAATATAAACAATTTAATTCCCGGTTAACACTCCCCTTCCGTATTAAACAAGATCAAACGTGTGTTCTTAACACACAAACCCTGAAATCGTTATCTCACCAAATCAAAAGGATATTCCATATAATTGTCCAGAAACATAATTGACCACACCCTTAACCTTTTTCCACCACCAAATCGTTTGCCAACACACTGGCGGGGTCCCCACGTGACACCCCTGCACCCTTGTATGCCCAAGAATAGCAAAATTAGCATCTATACAGTGGATCAATAACTCATGAAGATTTCTTCCTACCAAAGACTTAATTCAAAGGCTATAATCACATTAAGGACAACTAGACAATATCAACATCACATGGGCTTTGTTGACTTATTTTTCAAACATGAAGAACACAAGGGCATTATGGGAATTGTATGTTTAAGGTTTATGTTTCTAGTAATTTCTCTTTCCTAGTATAAATATGAAGGTGTCATGTACCTCATATTTTGTTCCAGCTTTGTAATATTTTTTTTAAAAGTAATGATAATGAAAATTTAAAACTTTTGCAAGTTGTGTTCCATTGTTGTTGTTTATCTTTCCTAGTGTAATCCTTTAATGATTTCTTCAAGAAGTGTAATCTTATTAAAGATTTTTCCAGATTTTTTAGTTAAGTCGTAAGACCCAAACTCAAATAAGCTCCCTATAAGTTTGTTTGACAACCAAGCTTATAGGATCAACTTCTTTGATCTTGTTTAACCTTTTTTGTAAGTTACTTTTCAAGTTTCAAGTGTGGTTTCAAAATTTTTTATGTTATTTTTTGTTTAAACTCTCACTATAGCATAAGCTGAGCCTAAAAGCTACTAACAATAGCTTATGGACTCAATCTTTGTTGTTTGGATTTGTTTTCTTGTTTGTTGATTTGTGCAGGTACTAAAGATATATCCCAAGTGACTGCTTTAGTCACTTGGGTGGTCTGTTGTAGCCTTTCCCTCACTTTCTTCCCTTCATAAGCTCTCAAAAACCTTTTTCTCAAGCCACATAAGCTATTGGGTTGTGTTTTGGTATGTGTTCAAGCTAAACAAGCTTCAATGTGGTAACCCCCAATCTTTTTTTAGTTTTTGTGAATCTCCATGAAAATTGTGATTGATGGCTAGTGTGTTATGAATTTTGTGTAATTGGTACCCTTTGCATGATATTTATTTGATTTTGTAGGTTTAAAGTAGTTTTGGTTTGATTTAGTGGAAACTTCTTTGTAAAATCTTAGTTTTAGGTTTTTAAGAGGGTGTTTGGATTTGTGAGTACTTGGGTGTGAGTGACACTTACCTGTTGATCAGTTGGTCTAGACAAGTTCTATAGGGGTTAATCTGATAGGTGTGAAAACACCCATCTTTTTACCACTTAATTACAATAATAACCAAGCCAAAACGTGTATTTTATGTCGTAAATGTCGGAATTATGCGTGGTTTGTGTTTTTATTGTGATTTAGGACAAAAAGGTGAAAAGTGGAGAAAACACGGGCATTCACAGGCTTTTATAGAAGAAAACGACAAAAGACGAAGTCAAGAGATCAAGAGTGCAAAAAGAACGGAAGTCCAAGGCCTATTCTGAAGATTTATCGAAGAAAAAGTCTAAAGACGGAAGTTTACTTAAAGCCGAAGAACTCGAGTCTAATAAATAAATAAATTATAAGACGAGTTTAATTAATCCTGAGACAAAGTCGATAAAGTCGAAGAACTTAAAAGACGAGAAGACGTGAAGAAAAAAAGAAAGAGAAGGCAACACATGCACCTCCCCATTTCCTATAAATACCCTCCTAAATTCATTTAGGAGGGTTGGTTAGTTTTAGTTAGTAGTAGTTTTCATTTTCATTTTGTAGGTGATTCTAGAGAGAGAAAGTGACAGTTTCTCTCACTAGGATCCCAATCTTTCATCTTCCTTTCTTGTTGTTTTTAATCAAATCTTTACTTGTGATAGCTTAATTCTTGGTTTAATCTTAATCTTATTCTACCTTTCTTAGCTTTTTATATAAATTGGATTCAATTTATGCACGTCTTTATTGATTTTTATGTTTGATTCCTTAAAAGGTTCGTCTTTTCATTTCCATTTAAGTTTTCATATGGAATAAGCTATAAGCTTGACAATCTTATTAGCTTATTTTGTGTCTAGCTTATTTGTTTTAAGTTTTCTTAAAAGTTTTTATATTTTTAAAGTTTGCTTATTTTATGTTTTTATAAAGTTTATGAATTTCGTATTTTAAAAGCTTTCAAATTTATGTTTATTAAGTTGTTCAAGTTTCAGTTTAGTGTGCTTATTGGTAGCGCTTATTGAACTTTGACTTATTTACATTTTTGGATTGATTTTGTGTTTCATCGCAATATCAAGGTTATTACACATTCCGACGCTTACTTGTTTGTATCGCAATAACCCAAGTGGGTTCTACTTTGCGATCATTTGTATCATCCCCCATATTCTGATCGGGATTGCGATCGCTCATTGCGATCGCATATTCCGACGGAGTTTAAGGTATATTGCGACGAAGTGCTGCCCAAATTTTGACAGCCACATTCGGATAGATTTTGGTACTTTAGTTATTCCGACAGCTTTTATTTTTTTTAGACATTCCGGATAGAATTTTTGTTTAATATTCCAACAATTTTATTTTATAATACATATTGCGATACCTTTTTTTTCATATACATATTGCGATGAAACTGATTGTGTATACAACATTGCGATGGACATGAAACTGATTGTGTATACAACATTGCGATGGACCAGCATGCATGCATGCTTCATTTCATTTAGCGCCAAAAGTGAGCAGCCAGGCTGGCTGCTTCCAGCAGCTAGCCTGCCTGCTTGCTTATTTAATACTATTGTTCCGTAATTGTTTAGTTTAATCTGAAAGTTGTTCCGATTTTATTTCTGAAAGTTACGTATTTTTAGTTGAATTTTTCGTCGATTTTTAGTATTAATATTTTTTCGTAAAGTTCAAGTTTTATCTTTTATTTAGTACCCGCTTTAGGTTTTTCCTCGTTTAGCTTTAAAGTACCATTTTAGTTTTATTCTCTCCTTTTTCATTTAGTAAACTTAATTTTCGAGTCGATAGTTAATTTCGTCCTTTAGTTTTATTTTTATTAATTGTTTCGCTTTGAATTTCGTTTTATTTTTCATTTATGTTAGTTTTAAAAGTTAAGTTGAAGTTTTATAGTTAAAGTCATGGTTTTTGTTTGCAAAATTTTTCATATAATCTGCCAAAAAACAAAAACAGTGGGTCTGTATGACTGTTTTTGGTAATTTGAACATTGAATTTTGGTATACAGTTAGGATTTAGGTTAGACTAGGTTTAAAAGCTGATGGGTTGAGGTTTTTTAACATTTAGGTTAGGATTTGTGGCCATAAAAGTCCACTAAGGTGCACATTGTACCAACAAACAGCAAAACACACTCTCTGTCTGATCAGTGGGTCTTAGGCCCTTGAATTTTATGTTTTATTCGCATGATTTTTGGTCCTATGTTAGTTATATGATAGGTTAAGGTAGTTTGATTATTAGTTTTAAGTTTGGAATACATTTCTAGCTCATTAAGCCATATTTAAGTCAATGTTATTGTACAAAGCACATCAGCAAGTCTTTTCTACAATTTTTTTCTTTGTTTTGTCTGATCTGGTGATATTTATGGCTAGATTGGTGTTTGTAATTGTGTTTTCTGTGTTGATATAGACTCCCCACAACTCATTGGTTGTGTGGGTGCCCTGTGTGCCCAAGAAAACCAAGTAACAAGGCTCTATCAAGCCCAAATCACCTCTATAAACCCCTGTGCAATTAACACTATCAGTGGGAAGGGGTGTTCCCACTGACTTCACAATTCTGTTCCCACTGTTAGAACAAAAGCTCAACAACTTATTTTTTTTCTTTTACTAGCTTATTTAGCAACTTTTTTTTTCAGCTTTTTCATTTTTCCCAAGTAGAATACAATAATTAGAATTTTCCAAAAAGGTTTAAGATTTCCCCCCTTTTATTTTATTTTTTTATGATTATTTTAATTTAAAAATTGTTTTTAGCCTTTGAAAAATAGATTTAATTAGTGAAATTTTTTGGAAAAATATTTTTTAGTGTTAATTAAGAATATTTGAGGTTTACAAGTGATAAAATCTTTGTTTGGATTTTTTGTTAATTTATTTGATTTTTTGGGCTTTAATTAGCATTTAAAAATTAAATATTAATTAATTTAAAAAGTTTCAAAAAGTTTTCTTTTTTTGTAAACCCTAGATATATTTTTAGGTAGTTAATTTAACTTTTTGAATTTTTTTTGTTAAGTTTTATTTTTTGACGCGTTTTACGATTTTACGTTTTATTTGTCGTAGTATAATTTTTAGCGTAATCATCTTTAATTTTCTCTCTCTTATTCCAAAAGCGAACTAATACAAAATTGGTTTTTAATATTGACACACAACAGATACACCTCCTTCGAGAACAAATTCTAATATTCGATTTTGTGTTTTCCTAAAACGTAACGTTTAATACTTACCAGTTTATACCCCTTTTTCCTAAAAGGGTATAATTTACCTAAAATCAAATAATCAATTTTGAAATATGCAATGCTAATGGAACATAAGAAAGTACATACGCGTTGTCCGTAAATGAGAGTATATATAAAAGAAAGTACTAACCGGTCGGATTGTTTACATCAGTGCTTAATCCAACTCTAAAATCACTTCCATATTTATTACGCTGTAGAGTTGACAAAGATTTTTTGATTATCAGTTCTTATCAATCGATTCTACGATAAGAAATATAACATTTTAAGTTTCAAGCAGCCTATCTTCATGACATGCTTGTAATTCTGCAAAATAAGATTGGCCAAACATCCCTTTAAACTTCAATCTTAAATATGACATAAGTTGTTTCTTGAACACGCTTAAACTCAAAAAATAATATTTAAAAAGCATACATGCAATTGAATCATGCATTTTCAACATTCACAATATTCAAAGGGTTAACCACCATATATCTTTTATGAGGCATTTAGGTTGAGGGAAAAAGGGAACATCAGTAACAAAAGGAACGGAGTAATGTGAAATAGATGGTCATTCTTAATAGACTTGTGATAGATAAAAATGTCGATGACAAACGACTAAGTGCCGACTCAGAGTTGAAGGCATTGTGCTGCCGATTCAAGTGCTCGACCTGCTATCGCTGCAAACACGATGCCGTGATGCCACGCCAAAAATCATGTCGACGACAACTATCATGATCGTCAAACCAATAACAGTGGGAAACTGACAAATACACACGCAAAACAATGTCTTCATCGCCGTTAGTCATGAGAACCATCGCGCCAAAAAGCAGACGGACAACAAGCATAAAAAATTGTCTTTCTACAGTCCTTATCC
This sequence comes from Glebionis coronaria, assembly GCA_025667525.1. Lineage (NCBI taxonomy): Eukaryota > Viridiplantae > Streptophyta > Magnoliopsida > Asterales > Asteraceae > Glebionis > Glebionis coronaria. Next base: position 139,685,372 of record CM046880.1, read on the forward strand.
ATCGAGTCTACGATAGGAAATAGAATATTTTAAGTTTCAATCAGCGTGTCTTAATAAGCTGAAAGTGAGGCTTTTCTAAGTCATATAAGCTCATAATTCTGCAAAACAAGATTCCTCAAACATACTTATAAACTTCAATCATAAATATGACATAAGTTGTTTCCTAAACACGCTTAAACCCAAAAACAACATTCAAATCCCAACAGTTGTTACCCTACCATAAATTCAAACACGCTTAAACCCAAAAACAGAATTGAAAAGCATACCTAAAATTTAATCATGCATTTTCACCCTTCACAATATTCAAAGGGTTAACCACCAGAAATCTTGTATGAGGCATTTAGGTGAGGGAAAAAGGGAATAGTGGTAACAAAAGGAACGGAGTAATGTGAAATAAATGGTCATTCTTAACAGGTCTGTGATTGATAAAAATGTCAATGGCAAACAACTAAGTGCTGGCTCAGAGTTGAAGGCGTCATGCCGACGATTTAAGTGCTCGACCTGCTATGGCTGCAAACACGATGTCGTGCTGCGACGTCAAAAATCAAGTCGACGACAACTATCATGATCGCCAAACCATGGTTACATTTGAGATGTTCTTATTGATATTGAACTTAATAGATCACTTTTAGATCTTAGTCTTGATATATACAGTGTATTGACAACATATAAAAATATGTTATAATGGCAGTTCAGGTTGTGGGAAGCAGTTCATCTTACCAAGTAAGGTACAAAAAGCAAAAAATTCTAGCCAAAATTTCATATTGAGACAATTATAGCTTATAGCATAGATGTGAATTTTGAGGATTGTCACACATACCTAATGTACGGACTGAATTCCCATACTTAAACACCACGAAATTTTACGAATATCGCTGTAGACCCCACTTACATCATGTAAAAAGCTCATAAAAATTTTCATAAATAGATTTTACTTTTAAGTCTCGTTGCCCAACACATTTCCTTCCTTGAAAATCCGGGCAGATTTGTATCCTTATGTTGTAAAACCATTTTGACTCTCCTAACCAATACCATTTGTAAATCCGATTCCTAAGTTTGAAAATAGACTCAAAACTCCAGGTTTAGAGCCAAAGAAAAGACCTCAATCATTTTTAAACTCTACTTATAGTCCCCGAGATTTGACCTAATATCGAACACAATTTCGGATTGCGTCGATACTCGCCTCCCGGTACACAAATATTCAAACCTATGTAACTTTTGACTCGTTTGGAGTTAAAAGCTCTATCTTATACCAAAACGAAGGTAGAAATAAGCTCTACAACTATATCCTATAATGATAACCTGGACTTAGACTTAAGACCACGAAAATTAGCCTTAAAAAATCTGGTCTAATTTGCCTCTCTCAAAATCATATCTACACATCTATTTAATCAACTTCATCAACTCCTATACTCCTAATATCATCATTCAAACATCCTAAAGTAATCATAACATCCTATATCACTTGTATGAACAACCTTCATCAAAAACCCATTTCATAAATCTTTCTTGCAACATGTTTAACCAATTTTAAAATGACATAAACATCATACCAAATACATACCCATTAACAAAATAAATCAAAAATCAAAAATCAACCAAACACCCCTTTGCCGTGGGTTTTGATGAACCAAAACAAGAAAAAAAATTAATTCCAACTTAATTAATTATCACACCATGTTTATAAACATTAGATTTAAACACGCATATAAGAAAATCAATTAAAAACCCACTTGTTCATAAGATTTAATTTTTGGAAAAATCAAGTGTTTACATGTTTGGTTTTAATGGATGAACATACTTACAATGAGGTTATAAGAGGTGGTCTTGAATTAGTTTTTCCAAAACCCCCAAAAAAATGGCGGTGGTGTATGACGGTCAAAGAGAGAGAGAGAGAGGGGAGAGGGAGTGATTTTTTTTGAAGTGTGTTATGATGTGTGTGTTTACTCTCTTCCTTTTTGTAAAATGGGAGGGACTAAACTTGCCATGTTAGCTATCTTTTGGTCTTAATTTCAAACAACTATTTAAAGATCGGGAATATGGCCTAGTAGTCGGTTTTGAATTTTTGCGGGAGTCGGGGTTCGTCCCGACTACCTCAAAATACTATTAAATGGTTCAAACGCACACAAAATAAAGTAAAACGGTTCCGACTCGACTTAACACGTAAATAAAATAAAAACTTCGAAAAATTCAAATATCGATCATTCGATAACAAAAGATATCGTAGTCGTTACTGGTTCTTCTTAAATCGTCAAACGTTAAAATTATGACCTCCAACATTGGTTTCAACTTAAACCGTCAAACATATTTCCAACAAAATTTCTTAAAAATTTCAAAAATATATGTAAATTAGGGTTAAATAGTGACCTCGGGTTCTGGGTATCACATCCTCCCCTCGTGGCTGAAAATCGAAATAACTGCCACGCCATGCCATGGGTTTTACTAAGGGTGTCAAACAATCAAAAGGGCCAGTTCGAAATAAATCATCCTTTTTTTGTAACCTTTGTCGGCTCCGACATGGAACCCTTGAGGGAAAACTGTATGCAAACACCATTGCTGCAACCTCGAGAGGTTACCACGTAAGATACAATCGATAACATCAATGTCAAACACCTATCAGTAACAAAGACACATGGTCAGCCCGTCGTGGCTGCTACCTGTTGTGCCAAGCGACGTGTTAGACTGACGGGGTCAAACAATCAAAAGGTTGAGTTTGAAATAAATCATCCTTTTTTTGTAACCATGGTAGCCTCAGATATGGAACCCTTCAGGGAAAACCGGATACAAACGCCATGGGTACAACCTCGAAAGGTTACCCCGCCATGATACGTGCGATCTCAGGTTTAACACGGGTCGTGTAGGGTCATCATAGCCCAAACAATTACGAATTCCAACAACAGGATCATCATATGAGCTAACCAGAACAATCGATACCATCAACCTCAAACACGTATCGGTAATCCAGAGGAATGGTCAGCCCGTCGTGGCCGAATATTAAAAGACCTGCCACACCAAGCGACTTGTCAAACAATCAAAAGGCCCAGTTCGAAATAAATTATCCTTTTATTGTAACCATGGAAGGCTTAGACATGGAATCCTTCGGGGAAAACCATATACAAACGCCATGGCTGCAACCTCGAGAGTTTACCCCGCCAAGATAGTATCATCATAAGAGCTAATCATAACAATCGATACCATCAACGTCAAACACGTATCGGTAACACAAATGGTCAGCCCGTTACGGCTGTCAATCGAAAGACCTGCCACGTTAAGCGAAGGGTTATACTAAGGGTGTCAAACAATCAAAAGGCCTAGGAACATGCATAATAATTGTATATTCCAAATGCACAAATACCCTTTGTCACAACCCCTAAAAATTATAACTTGATAAATAGGAAAATCAATGAGTAAAAGTAGCATAAAGGTAGATGAAAAAAGAAAAATTGACCAGGCAAGAAAGGGTTTCCATGAAACGCAAGCAATCATGGATTTCAACCAACTACGAATTATCAAACCCAAGAAATCACTTCAAATGAACGAATAAAATTAGGTTTCCATCAAACAAAATAAATGGTTTCCATTAAACAGAATAAATGGTTTCCATCAAGCAGAATAAAGGGTTTCATCAAACCCCATAAAACATACAATTTAACCAACTGCTATGTGTTGGGAATTATTTGTAATAGTACCAAGTACCGTTAGTTATGTAACCAAGTACCTTTAGTGTAAGTAAGTACTGCTAGTATATGCGTGGTACATGCCAAGTACCATTAGGCTTTTTGTTAAGTACTGCTTATTAGGTAAGAACAGATATATCTTTAGTAAAGATATGTTCTAGTTATATTGATAGTATATCGTATGTGATATACTTATCATAATAGAATATTCTAGGTGTTCCTTGCACTATAAAAGGAACATAGGTACAATGAATTTATTGTACCTTAACACAGTCGATTATAAGAATCGAATAGTTAGTATAAATCTCTGTTCTTCTTGGCTTTTATAAGTTAGATTCCATATAACTTATTAGAGTTTAATAAGAGTCTCTCAAGTGCTCTAGTTTGTTTGCAAGCTATTGTGCAATCCTTAACATGATATCGATCTATTAAAAGGGATCAACAAGTGGTATTAGAGCTTGTTGAGAAACTATAAATAAGAAGAACGAAACCCTAAACCCACACTCACAAAATTCACATCATGTCTCAAACTGGTGAACATCCTCAGTTTGAAGATGACTTCCAAATCCCTGATCCTATACCTCAGGGACAACCTCAAGTTGTGTAACCTGCACCAGTGGTTCCACCTCCACCATCTGCACAAACTACACAAGTTGTAGCTGCAACACCAACATCTACATCTTCTCCCCATACTCTGACTGCTGTAAAAATTCCCATTCTCAAAAGCGACAATTATGAAACATGGGCTATGCAGATGGAACACTATATGAATCACACAGATCACATTCTGTGGGAAGTCATTAAGAAAGGGAACTCTCTAAAAAAGCTACACTAGCTACCCGATGGTACATGTTATGCTTTGCCTGCTGTCACTACTGAAGATATTCAGTCTGAGATCAGAGAAAGAATGGCCTGAACTGCCGTGGATATGGCACTTTTAGAAAATATTCTACCTAGCTTTCATCATTACAAAGATGCAAAAGTTATGTGAGATGCAATCAAACTTAGATTTGGAGGAAACGAAAAATCTACGAAGATGAAGAAAACCGTGTTGAAACAAGAATTTGATAACTTCACAATTTCTATTGCAGAAGGGATCCATAAAGGATATGGAAGGTTTAGTAAACTACTTATTCAATTAGTAGTCCATGGACTAATAATCTCTAATGAAGAAGCTAATCAAAAGTTCTTGAGATGACTTGGATGTTACTCCATTTGATCAAAAGTTCTTGAGTTCCACCAGAATGGAAAGTGATGGCTATCCACTTTATCACAAGAGATGACTTGGATGTTACTCTATTTAATCATCTCTATAACAATCTCAGAGTATATGAGATGGATATTAAAGGTACTGAACCAACTAAAGCACCTGTATCAAAGCCAAACTTGGCTTTTGTGTCAGAAGAAACCAACGGTTCATACTATCAAAGTACCACTAGTGGATCAAGTAATACATACTACAAAGGTACCGCTGGTGGACCAACTAACAATACTTACTTCCAAGGTATTGCTAGTAGTTCATCAGTGACCCAAAATCTACAAGGAAGAACTCCATCATCACTTAATGACAATGATCAATTCTCATTCTTTGCTGGTCAAGACAACAGACCAAGGTTGACCCTTGATGATCTATTCTAGATGGATGATGCTGACATTAAAGAGATGGATCTAAAGTGGCAAGCTGCTATGTTATCTGTTAGATCCAATAGGCTCTATAAAAGGACTGGAAGAAAGATGACTGTTGATCCTAATAAACCATTAGGATATGAGAAGTCAAAGGTTGAATGCTATAACTGTAGAAAGCTTGGACTCTTGTCCACGGAATGCAATAGGGAGAAAGCTGAAGGAAGCAATCAGATGTCTAAGAACAACAACAGATGCAGCCCTAGAGTCATTGAAGTGCCCCAAAAGGTGAGAGCAAAAGCCCACGAAGTCCAAAAGGTTCTAAAGCCTTGATTTCAGTAGATGGAGTAGTCAACTTGGCTCAAGCACATGAAGAAGAGGAGCATGGCCTAATGGCTCTTTCTCATGTAGACACTGAGGTACATCCTTTTCTAAAGATTGTGTTCTTAAGTTTAATAGTCTTAAAGTAGAACTAGAAGAACAATATCAAAAGGTTAACATGCGTACTGTAGAGTTAAATGCTTTTAAACAAGGTGTTAACAAGTTAGAAGCTAATATAGTTTTGTATAGAAAAAGGTCAGCAAAACTATGAAGAGAAAATTAGGATTTTGACTCTTTAAATGAGAGAAAAAGATGTAGCTATCCAAGCCTTTGAAAGAAAACTTGTAAAAGTTACAACAGAAAATGAAGTTTTAAAAGCTAGTTTATTTAATGAAAGAGAAACTATTGAAAACTAGCAAAACTCTTCAAAAGGCATTGGAAAGCTAATCAATTCTCAGATGGGTTATTATGAGAAAACAGCTTGAGGTACATAGATGATCAGCCTGGGATAACTCTGACTGACAAGGACTTATCAAAAACTATATTTGATAGTTCTAGTGATTAAGAGAATGTTCCTGAGAATGATATATATGCTGAAGGAATGAAAGCAGTTCCTCCACCATTATCAGGAGTATACATGCCCCCAAATAATGATAAAAGTTTGTAGTTAAATGAATCAAAAGCTGTCTATGGTAAAAAATCAAGTGACTCAGATTTAGACTCTAGCAATTACACTTCTTGCACCTCTGACTCTAGTATATTGACCAAGGGAGAACCAATAGTGACTTAAAAGGTTGTCTATCCACCTCTAATGAGCACCTTTGTGCCTGAAGGATGCATGCCTTCACCTAGTTCTGCTCCCAAGCAGGTGAAATCTCCTAGGATGGCAATGTGTAGCAATGCAAAACATCATGGTAGCATTAAAAGAGGAGGACTAGGTTTTGAGAACACTAGGACAGACTTACATTTTGGATCTTATTTAAAATGAAGAGGATGTTTTGTATGTGGTAGGTTAAGTCATTTTATCAAAGATTTTACTGTGCATGAAGATAAAATTGCTAGACAAAAGGCTGCTAAAAGAGTCATCATGAGAAATCATGAGAAAGGTGCACAAGGTAAAAGTGCACAAGGTAAGAGTACACAGGGTAGAGGGCAAATGGGACCAAAGGATGTTAAACCTAAGTGGGGTTATGCACAAAGGGTGGTAAACAAAACAAGACCAATAAAGTAAGTCACCCTCATAGCAATAGAGACTTTATACCTAGAGCAGTACTTATGAAACAAGGTCTAGTACCTTTAAGGTCAAGTTCTCCAAGTACCGGCATACCAAAATCTGCTAGTACTGCTAGACAAAATACAAGTACCGCTGGTCAAAAGTCTAGAAATTCTGAGTTCACACTCTTGTGAAGAACTTATTTGACATTACTAGGATGTATGCAGATAAGTTCAATGCTCAGAAACCTAATTCAATTCAAATGTGGAAGCCAATAGGTCAATGGATGATCACTGATATAACTACTCATTATGTTTTTGATTGGCCTTCTAGAACTATAATTCAAGAGTGTTTGTAGCCTCATTAGAAAACCTACTTATAAAACACTAAAGTGTGTTGGCCCCATAAAATCCAAGCCTAATGTGGCTTGGGTTCCTGTTAAAAACTAATTTGGCTTTTACTTGTACAGGAGCATCTAATCATGAGTTGAAGGACAAAGGAATAATGGATAGTGGATGCTCAAGGCGCATGACAGGGAACAAAGACTACCTTACTGAATTTGATGAATTCAGAGGTGGACCAGTAGCCTTTAGTGGAAGTAAAGGCAGAATTAATAGAAAAGGAAAGATCAATACAAGAAAATTGGAGTTTGAGGAAGTGTTCTTTGTGAAGGATTTGAATGATTTCAAGCTCTTATCTATATCACAAATGTGTGAAAAAAAGAACAAGGTACTTTACCCAGATACATATTGCATGGTGCTTTCTCCAAACTTTAAGATGCCTAAGGAGTCTCAAGTACTGCTCAAAGTACCCATGCAAGAAAACATGTATACCTTCAATCTCCATACTATTGTTCCAACAGGTGGTATTACATGCTTGTTAGATAAAGCTTCTATTGATGAGTCAAATTTGTGGCATAGGAGGTTAGGTCATGTGAACTTTAAAAATCTTATTAAGATTTTTAAAGGAAATCTTGTGAGAGGATTACCTACCAAGTATTTTCAAAATGACCTAACATGTGTTGCTTGTAAAAAAGGTAAGCAACACAGGGCCTCTTGTAAGACCAAGACTGTCAATTCTGTGACTAAACCCTTGCAACTCTTACATATGGACTTATTTGGCCCATGATCTGTTAGGAGTATTAGTCACAATACATTTTGCCTAGTTATAATTAATGATTTTAGCTGGTTTAGTTGGGTTTTATTTATGTCTCATAAGAATGAAACCAATGAATTACTCAAAGACTTTGTTACATTAGTTTAGAAACAATTCACTAAACATGTTTTGATCATTAGAACATATAATGGGACAAAATTTAAGAATGCTGAATTTGATGAATTTTGTAGGTCTAAAGGGATCAAGAGACAATTAGTAATCCTAGGACTCCATAACAATATGAAGTGGCTGAAAGGAAGAATAGGACACTAATTGAGGCTGCTAGGACTATGTTAGTTGATTCACTTTTAGCTAATACATTATAGGTAGAAGCAATTAACACTGCATGTTATGTGCTTAATGGATTTTTAGTAAAAAAGCCCCATAATAGAACGCCTTATGAAATTCTAACTGGCATTAAGCCTACCATAAGTTACTTAAGATCTTCTGGGTGTCATGTTTCAATTTTGAATACTCTTGATCATTTGGGAAAGTTTGATGGAAAGTCCTCGATATTCATTGCAAAGTAGAGCATATAGGGTTTACAATTTGGCATCAGATATGGTAGAAGAGATTGGCCATATTCATTTCTTAGAGAATAAGCCCAATTTTTCAAGAATAGGTTATGCTTGGATGTTTGATCTAGACTATCTGACCAATTCCATGAATTGAATTTCTATTTAACAAGACTGTTAAACTAACAATGCTGGTGAAGAGACTACTACAACAAGCACATGTACTCAAGAAAAGGATTCGTCTACATCAGACACTAGGGATGATGATGATGATGATGCTTGTTGATACAAAAGTTGGATGATCCTAGATTAACCTGAATTAAGCTTAATTTGGGTGCTTGGGCTCCGGCTCCTGCACCAAGTGAACTTCTGGTTGAGATCCTACACACTAAAATAACACGCTGTAAGGCTTACCGTGGGAACGTATCCCACGATTAGACTCCAGCGTGAGAGTAAGTAATTGGTTTAGGGTTAGAAATCGGATGTGGTATGAGAATGTGAAGAATACAATCCCTTTATGGAACCATTGGGGGTTCCTTATATAGGCGGTCAAAACCTAGTGGGCTTTCACCGATGCTTCAAACCCCAAGTATGGGATAATCACCATAATTAGCTTGATTGTTATCTTCTAATTATGGTTAGTGTATATCATATACTTTAGGGTAAATCACAATCCCAATTGGGTTATGATTCCGTCTAACCCTGTGCCGGCTGTGTCGGGCCGTGGGCCGCACATAGCCTATGCGTCTAATGTTCATTCGAAGCCCATAAGCTCAAATAACACTAATCCAACCCATCCATGATGGGCCGGATACGGGTAGTACCCGTGGGCCGGGTTTATGCCCCGGCTGGGGACTATACGTCATCATGTCCCCTAGTCTAGTTGTTATAGCCGCATGCGTAATCTCTAGACTACCCTATGTCCCTTATGCTTTCTATGCAAAAACGGCGGTACACACAAAAAATGGTGGACCAGGACAAAATTAATGAATTCATTAATGGTAGGCAAGGTCAAGAGGACTGTTCAGATGCGTCTCTACAAAAAGTGCACCACATGGGGCCCACCTTTGAGCCACACAAAAACTGTTATGAGGTGACCCGTGGGTCCCTCTGACGATTCAACTATGTCATTTATCCCATACGTTGGATAGACGTAGTTGATTACACGTGGCAATTATCCAGGCCACCTCATAAACCAAGGCAACCCTATAAAAGCCTGTGTGTGTGACTGTGCACACACACAAGTCATACCTTCTACCACCATTGTTGCACCTTCCTTTATTACTTCTACTTTCTTTCCACGGAAATCCATCGTACCAGGTTAGATCACCGCGCCCTTCTCCATATATTTATAAAACATGGTGAAAGATAACCTCACAATCACGACCGTACTAAATGTGATGTCTGCGGAGAAATTAATAGATTTTCTGTCAGACTATTACATTCCTAAAAGCGTACACCCCACCTATCCGGGTGATGGTGAAGCTATCACGGGCGCTCCAGCGGGGAAAATATGTTAGCCCTATATTTTATATAGTCGAACAAGAATGTAATAGGTCATCTTAGTCGTTAAAGGTCTTGTATCGTAATAGGTTAGTCGGGAAAACCGGGCTTGGACTTTAAGCTAATATTGTATAAGTTAGGGGCGTAAGCCCAAAACAAAGCCAAGCCCGACCCAAGTCACTTAAACCCACAGCCCATAAGCCAAGGGTATATATACCCTCTTCCATGTGTGGAAGAGGGTGTTGGTTCATTTTACTTTCTCTCTCTAGTAAACATAAACCTTCCAAAATCTCTCTTGTTTCTCTCTCTACTTTTCTTCTCTTTCTCTCTCTAAATATCTCTTCTAAATCTTGTGTTATGGATTGAATGGGATTAAAATTTGGTATCAAGAGCCTATAGTGGATAGGTGATTGACGATTCGTGTGGTGTGTTCTTGATTTTTCGTGGTTATTTTGATCTATATCTCACGTCCCAAAAAATTTTCTTGTGTTTTTTTATGGTTTTTTCTCGATACAAATCTTCTACATAGTTGTGGTAGAGATTTGGTATATTTACTCTGGCTAAAAACACAAAATTTTTAGGTGTTTTGATCATTTTTTGGCTTAAAATCACGAATTGGTTGAGTTTTGTCCGAGAAAAGTGGGATTTATTCCGATCAGGTCATTGGAAAAGGGTTTACAGTTATTCCGATCAGTGTAATCGGAATAGGTTTTAGGGATTTAGATCTGAGCATTCCGATTTGGACATTCCGATTTGACATTCCGATCTGAGCATTCCGATTTGGACATTCCGATTTGACATTCCGATCTGAGCATTCCGATTTGGACATTCCGATTTGACATTCCGATATGAGCATTCCGATTTGACATTCCGATCTGGACATTTCGATAGGGTTTATTCCGACAAGGTTATTCCGACAAGGGTATTCCGATCAAGGCCATTCCGATGGATATTTTGTTTGAGTAATTTTTAGACTTAGCCACTATCTAGACTACTTTCGGAACATAGTTTACACGAAGATAAAAAAAAAGAAGAGTTTTTTGGCGGAAAAACTCTAGAAAAAATTATTTTTTCCTAGACCTTTTTTAGGCCATTTAAGCTTCAATTTCAAATTTTGGCGAAGCGAAAAATTTTTCGACCAAAAATTCGAATTTTCGGACCAAAATTCAAATTTTTAGGCCAATTTTAGGTTTTATTTTTGTCAAAAATTTTCACTTTTCAAATTTTTTCCCTACTAATTTTTGGCTATTTCTAACCCGATTTCAAAATTTGGCGATACAAAATTTTTCGGCTTACCGTTTTGTCGGACTGAGGAATTTATTGTCGGACTGAAAAAATTTGTAATTTTTTTTCGGAATTTCAACCACAATCAAATCACAACACATCCGCTAAGATCCGTAATCCATACACATCATATCCTCTTCGAGACATCCGTTCAATGGACATCTTCGTGGATTCAACACCAACAACGTCCATGACTGAGATGAATAAAGAGAAGATGCAGAATCCAGAGGTTAAGACAAATACTGAGACTCATATCAGTAAACCTTCTAACAAGGATTTTACCACCAAAACCTTTCATGCAATCAAATACAAGATGTCGAAAGCAAAAGAAAGATGCATGGAACACATAAAGTTGCTTCAGTCACACCTTCAGGTTCTTTCAAGAGAAGACCTAAAAGGCACTCGTCTTGAGATTGGATTCAAACGGGTATTCTTTCTATTATTTGGTCAAGATGTTGAGACATTCATCAAAACGATGCTACTTAATGTGGATCATCTTCAACAAGAACTTGACAGAGACGATTTTCACGAGAATATATCCATGTAGGTCCTTTTAGCTCTCAACAATCAGTTCCAGCAATTCATTGACTCAAGTGGCTTATCCAAAAACGATCGAGAGTTCACAAGCACATACTTTACTAAATATACTCTCGTAGATCTTCAAGCGTTCAAAGAGACACTTCTTCAACAAATGAGCAATATAAAGATGTCAATTGCTGAAAGAACACGCCATCAAAGGCACTTTCAAAAAAGGGTGAATCAAAGACTGATGTAGACGAAAGAGAGCACTGTCGATATAGATCAAGCATTGGATGCTTCTTCGGTTGATACAGAGAGCAGCGGGACAGAATCAGAAACGCAGCATATCAGTACCAGCTCAGGGAATGATCAAACAACCAATGATGCGGATATCAGACCTATTTATGATGATCAGCCAATGGCTATGGTACATTTAAATGCTAAATACGATGTTCCTCAACATACTGAGCAATCTGAACCCATTCTTGACACGTATCTAGTGGAAAAGGTTGATAGCAATACCACACCTGATTCATCAGATACGAGTACTAATGGAGGAGAGACTTCTCAGGATGTTAATTCTAAGATTCACGAGCTTGAAAGTCTGTTAGCTTAGAAGACTAAAGATTTTGAGGATGCCAAACTTGATTTTTCAAAGAAAAATAACAAATTTGAGGCTTACTTTGAAAAACTTGAGAAAGCAAATGTTGTTCTTTAACAAAAATTGGATCGTAAGATTCAAGATTTTAACGCGGAAAAAGAACATTTTGTGAAACAAATAAATTTGTTAGAAGCAAAGTTGGCTTCTCAAAATCCAAGTCCTCCGCCTGCTTCCTTAACTGAATTATCTGTGCAACCTATCGACACTGTAGACAGTAATGATGCGAATTCTGAGAACGACATATTTGACAATATGAATATTAAGTTAGAACGACGTGTCGCTCAATTACTTCTACAAAATGAGCAATTAAAGGCTCAGATTCAGGAAAAGGTTTTTGCACTGACAGCGGTGAAAAATGAATTAAGGAAACTAAAAAGAAATAGTGTGGATACTAAGTTAGCAAAACAGTCAGTCTTGGGGAAACCTCCTTCTCAACCAGTCAGAAACCGCTCAGTTTCTAGACAACCGAATGCGTTTAAATCTGAACGACTCAAAACGTCGAATCTGAGGTTTGCATCCCAAGTTGACGTGCGTAGCAATTTTCCTAAACCAGTCACTCCACAATCTAGACCCTCTTTAAGAAAATCCGCTTCTGCGAAGCCCGATCACATGAATGCTTCAACCAGCTCTAGAAGTAGCTCCAAGAACTTGCCTAAGCGTAGTACAAATGACGTGGATCACTAAAGCTATCTAGTGGATACTAAAAACAAGACACAAGCAAGAGATAGGACCAAACCACAACCTAGGAGTGTTGTTCACACATCTAGGAATTCTAGACCCTTCTATGATGTGCACAATTCTGCCAACCCTAGAAACTCTAGAGCCTTCTCAGATGCTAAGCACTTTGTTTGCACAAAATGTAACAAATGCGTGTTTAATGCCATTCATGATGATTGTATCAATAAAGTCCTGAACAAGGTGAACCAAAAAGCTAGAGCACCTCAGAGACGGAACCCTAAAGGAAATAGGTTTTCTCCAACTAAGTCTTCCGCCGTGCATGAGAAAACTATGTCTCCTCGACCCTGTCTTAGGTGGATACCAACGGGCAAAACCTTCAAAACAATAGGTCTTAGGTGGGTTCCTACTGGAAAGATATTTCCCTCTAGCTCGACAAAGGTTCCAGGTGAACCCCCACATGGTTCTCATCAAGATATCGCTAACCCACATGCAAGCATACAAGCTACTGATGAAAGTGCAGGTAATAAAGTAAAGGTTCAACAAGAACACAAAGGTTTTCCATATTCATACCGCTCAACAAAAGACACTCTCAGAGTTTGGTTGCTGAAGAAGCAGATATCAGTGAAACAAGCGTCTCAGGGGCTTCAAAACTAAGCTTCTACAATGACTTACAGTCACATTTCAGGCTGTAACTCGAACGTCAAAGAAAGGGAACTTTATCTCTTCAACGATAAGTTACCCTCAAAACGAGAAATTAATATTTCTCAGACACGAGCTTCTCTTAAAACTATTCAAAAGTTTTTAGCTCGTATACATGGCTTATAGTCAAATTACAGACTGTAACCCGGGCTCACAAGACAGGAAAGTTCATCCCGATGATGACTTATCCTCAGAACGAGAAATTAAGTTTTCTCGGACATGAGCTATCTGTAAAAACATTCAACGTTTTTAAGCTCATGTACAAAGACTTACAGTCACATGTCAGACTGTAACTCGTGCTTTAAAAATAGGAACGCTCATCCCGAGTATGACTTATCCTCAAAACGAGAAATTCGATTTTCTCGGACACGAGCTAACAATAAAACTATTCGAAAGTTTTAAGCTTGTGTAAACGACTTCTAAGCGCATCACAGCTTAGGACTCGGACCTCAACTAAGGAAAGTCTATCTCGGACGATAACTTATCCTTCTCAACGAGAAATTCATACTTCTCGGTCATGAGCTTCTCATAAAAACATTCAAAGTTTTTAAGTTCATGAAAAACGATTTCTAAGTAAATGTCAGCTTAGAACTCGAACTTCAACTTAAGGAAATTTTATCACGGATGATAACTTATCCTTCACAACGGGAAATTTATTTTTCTCGGTTATGAGCTAGTCACAAAATAATCAAAGTTTTGAGCACATGAAAAACGGACCCGAAAGGGGAGTGTACGTTTCAGTGCGCTTTCCCTAATCAATAGAAGAGAAGTCTTCTATCCTGATTATTTTAAAACCGTTGAACACAATTTTTCAAGAATTTCTCAAAAGGTTTTTCTAAATCTTTCAAAATTGTGTGTTCAACACTCCCTTCCTCATAAGTGGTTTTTATATCTCAAAATTTTCATATGTTATTTTGATCAATTTTTAAGGGGGAGCGTTTTAAAATCAAGCCTTTTAATGTTTTTGGGTACATCTCTAAAATTGTCATATTTTATGTATCCAACACATTCCGAAAATGATATGAAATTGTCAAATGTAATATATTATATCGGAAAAGGCATCTCAACTCCGTACCTCAACATATTTTGTGGTGTCGTTTTTCTAAAATTTTGTCAAATTTTGTCTCAAGACACACATATATTGTTGAGGGGGAGCGACCCGACTGAAAATGTTCCATGATTCATGCATGCACACATGTTTCTCTCCCGTCGATTTTTCGGAAAATGTCAAATTTTAATCAATTGGTATCTCTAACATTATATTTTTATATTAGAGATAGGGGGAGAAAATGTGATGAAAATGTAATATATCGCAACATGTGATCTTAAAGACTCAAGTGCAACTCTTTCCTTCACATGCCAAACTATTTCGTATATCGATGCATGTGTGTAGGGGGAGCTTTTCGGAAATGTAAAACTTTCAAGTGTTAAAAGTTTTGATTTTTATCAAACACTTTGAATGGTTTTCAATGGTTTATGGTTACGATCTATACCCAAAACAAGCTACTATCCACGACGGAATGATGGAGTCAAAAGGTGGTTTAGGATAGGAAACTAAGTCCTATGATCCAACCAGAACCGGAGGGATCTACCCAAGGACATTCCATAGCTAGAAATAGTTTTCCTTAGGAAAGATGGAGTGGAATGAATCTGAATGCGGACCAAGTACTTAAGTTAGCACTGGAACAATCACAACAAGGTGCTAATGATGACGTATTGGTAAGCATTGAAGGAGTTGAATATTCTATGCAAATTAGGCAGAAACCGGGTCAATACATCTATTGAAGACAAGTCATCATGGACCCAGTGATGCAATGCACAACCCTTCCCAGCCATTCGAGTTTCTCTCAAAAGAAACTTGTCTCATTGTCACGGAGATCAACACGTATCTATTGACTTTCTCACTCCGAGTCAGTTAATATTGAAAAGGTGGCAGTCTGCTCCAGCCTCCGATTACCAAAATGCACTTATTGAGTCTAGAGCCAAACGAGATCAATCTATCATCTCATTAGGACACAATCGAGTCCTACGCATTATCCTTGTGATATTGCCAGAACATCTGAGTGATACGATTCACAATGAAGATGGAAATCCTGCTTGAGCCAGCATTAAACAAGCTCATGGTAGGTAACTTGTGTGATTCTACACGAATCAAACTTGTGAGAACTGGAAAGCAATTAAGTTTCGATTCTTAATTGATTCAAACTTGATTCCAGGTTTCTTCGCAAAATCCGTGTGATCTTGCCAGAACATTCAGAGTGACACTCTTTAGTGTTCACAGTGACGAATGGAAATCCTTCCAGTGTCAACATCAAACAGCACTGCGGTAGGTAACATGCAAGATTCTTATGAATCGAGCTTGTGGCAAACTGGAAAGAAACAATGGTGCGATTCTTATAGAATCAAACTTGTTCCAGGAATTCTGAATTGACGACACTAATCAAACGGATAACCGTATCCTTTTTGATTCACTCTTTACGTTCACAGTCTGCTTTGAGACGGTCGAGTAAAGAGAACTGGCTACTACCGCCGGGAAACCCTGTCAAGGAGATTCTTAATCGAATCTACCCGATCACAGGTACGGTATCTAATACCGTCTAAACGGTCTTCACCGACCGGAGGTAAAACGTGTGAGACCCCCAAAATCAGGCAAGAAAACAACTAGGCAGCAAGGGGGTTCCACGTCATGGTACAAGAAACAATGAAATACTGTTGACACAAAGTTGACATAATAAAAACGTATACATTACATCATAAACATCAGAGTTTTTAAAACAAAGGTCCCAGATTTTTATTAGCGGAAAAATATATTATTTAATTATGGTTTTGTAACTTATAGTTAACAAGAATACATAATAAGCTTCTGACAGGTTTTAGACAAAACCAAAGTTTAAATATACACAGAAATCTCCAAGCTGTAATAATATTCTGCGGGCTCCCATCCAAGCAAAGCTAAGTAATAATGCCTGAGATTAAACATGTAAAATCATCAACATAAAGTTGAGTGATATTCATAAGTTTAGCAGTAAAGGTGTGGAACACAAGCATTTATTTGTAAAACAAGTAAATAGGGAAAATGGTTATGATCATTAACCATAGTCCGAAACCATTATTATTGCTATATAGTTCATGAACCGAAGCTTAACTCAATGTAAGTTCCTCTAGTGAGTATTCAGCCTAAATACTCAAGTATAAACAAATGCAATGCGTCAATGGTTAAACAACCGCAACATGGGACGGGGATTGTCAGTCCCGGTGGATCCACCCACAACATTCGCGCTTAGCAACACAAGTAAATTAACGGTTCATGATCAGGAGAGGAAACTTAAGGGCTATAACTAAAAGCAATAATAATAATGAAAATCCGTTGGAAATCATCAAGTTCTGGAAAGCATACAAGTTCTGGATAGCATACAAGTTCTGGATAGCATACAAGTTCTAGATAGCATACAGTTTTAAATGAATGTGTTCCACCATGTAAAATCTCACCCCGCGTTTAGAAACAATGTATAAGTAGTAAAAAGGGGCTATGAACTCACCTGATATAGCTATTACACGTAGATCAATGAACAAATGTCCAATAGTCGATACACGACTTCACGAGATAACAGTCACTCGTTGATCGAGCACGAGACGTCCAACAGTCGACATAAGACCGAGCGAGACCTAAAATGACGAAACGCGTCTTAGGCTCGAGGCTTTACATAAGTCATACGTATATGTAAATAGTTTACTTTAGTAAGTTTGGACATTGCATAAGTTTTGTAAAACTTTAATGAAAATTCACCATTTATAAAGTGTTATCAAATTTTGATAAACATAGCCCAGTACTAGCCCAATACTGGCCCATTAAGTTCTTAAGTATCTTAAACCCATTTTATATCATATTTTGTTTAATATATTAATCTTAACCTCATGCCCAATAATGGCCTAATAGTCATTATAACTGTATATTAGACTTTTATGGCCCAAGTCCACTTTATATAGTTTTCAGGTTATAAAACGCCTCCAAAAGATGTTCGCTTAATATTTCACGTTGGTCGGGTCTCGGATTTTCCAACTATCAGTATATGAACGGGTCTCGACTTCCTGTAAGTAGATCCTACCAACTCGGGTTTTATAAAAATGGCCAAGTTACATATTTTATTCAGTGATTAAATTCTTAAGATCACAACTATAATTTAATGCTTGTTTTGACTTGCATTTTGGTGTCAAAAATTAATATACAATGTCCAACACCTTAAATAAACTATTAAAAATTAATATAATCGGTAGTAGAACAAATATTATATATTTTCAAAATTAATAAACTTAATAAAAAGGACATGAAATAATGATCCTTACAATAGATGATGAGAAACAATAACAAATGCATCAAGATCTTGACCAACTCCCAATATACTCATAACCCACTATATAAATCTTGAATCCTTTTTTTTGTTCCTCCTTCAAAATTAGTCTAGAACTCTCAATAAAATGATGTAGGTGATGTTTATTATAAAAATAGCCTCAAAATTATACTAGCACAACAAACTTTCATCTTTATAACTAAGATGACTAGAAAATATTTAATGGTCATGTGGGTTTTGATGCACTTGAGTTACGGCAGAAAAGATGAACACAAAAGACATGATATTTGTTTTAATGAAATGGTAGAAAAGAAATGAGATCATATGGATTTAGTATATGCATTTTGTATGTAACAGGTGTCCATCAAGTAAATGGAATACTACCATAAGGACACCTCACAAAAGTGAGGGTGTCGTTGCTTATCACCAAGAGAGAAAATTTTATATTGTTTAACTTATCTCACAATGAACAACGCGGGTATTATCGAAGCCCGATATTTTAAAAGTTACACCAAAAAAGATACGCGTTAAACCACGAAAAATAAACGCTCAATATAAAATAAAAACGTCGACATTCGGAGAACATTTTTATTTCGATATATAAATGAGGGTTTATTATTTAATAAAATTAACGCATCATATAAATGAATGACACTTAAAGGTTTATCATAAATTTACGAAGAATGACCGTAAAACGAACAATTAAAATAATGACAAGAAAATACTTTTATTTCATAACGAGAAGATTTACGGTCGATAACGGGCATAGTTTTTGCCGATAAATAATAAATGACCAGTACTCAAAATATTATTAATGATCAGAAAAATAATTAAAATATAATTTAATTAAGATTCTCAAGATCTCAGGATTTACATATAAGAATACAAAAAAAAAATGCAATACGTTGGAAAATTCAAGAAGCACGAATAAAAGAATAAAATAATAACGGAAAAATACGAGTTCTTATAGTCGAACCCCCTAAAGGAACTCTGGTCCCCAGAGTTCCACTAGAGACGGAAGAAGATGCAAACAGATGGAAATAGAAAGTTTAGAACTGACTCATTGCTTCCCATGTAATTTCTGCACCTACGGCGAACCTTACAATTGGAATTCAACTGTGCTTCAGATTCTTAACTCTTTACAAAATTATTTCAAACTCGAATTGAAATAATAGCATTAAGTATGAAGAAATATAAAGAGTTAGAATTAACATAGGAATTGCTTAAACGGACAAGTTGCGCTACATCAAGTTAAAACTGATAATCGACAAGGAATCGCAAGTCGCGCAAACTGTAAAACATATCAATCTACCTTTCAAAAGTAAATAAAGAGAGATTTAATTTAAATATAGACATTTAAAATAAGAGTTGTCAGAATTGTCTGTCTAGGATTTGGTATTACATTCAAACTCAAATTAAGTATTTTCTTGATCTTAAAAATACAAGGCTTGAGGAAAAAAAAATGAAATTCGTATCGATTCTTAACGAACAGGATAGAATAGGGGCGTTGTCAATAAGACAATAAGAAAAAAGGAATATAGAAAGTCATCACTCCTTGAGTGCAGTTGGTGTCACCAACATTGGCTTATAAATTTCTAGGTAATCGATACACGATTGAAAGATAAAAGCTACACAACAATTTTTGAATCAAAGAAAATTTTTAATTAGTCACTTGGGTATGATTCAAGTAAAATGAACAACATTGGCAATTAGAGAGCGAAATCAACACATGGTTTACACGGGTGAATTTCGAGGCAATAGAGTCTGACACACATCATGACGAATGTACGATATCACTATCCATGCACAGTCATAAATCGTTATTCTCGTCCAGAGTCATTTCGAAGGTATACCAAAATGTACTCAAACAAAGTTGGTCGAGGAGAAAGTATAAAAACATTAGAACTTTCAAGTATGATATCAATCGTCAGTAACTTGACGAGCGGTAAATAAAATTGTATCATGAAAGAAAATGAGGTAACAAGTAGAGTAAAGCTCATTGAGTAAATAAAAATTGATTGTACTCGCAAACACGCAATTCGTTCAAGAAGAAAATAAAATAAAATAAATAAAGAAACATATGCATTTGTCATGAACATGTACTACTTACATAACGCATAAAAGCTTTCATAATTTGTTTTTAACAAAATTTTAAGGTGACTACTATTCAGCCTCGCATGGCTCCTTCTAAATTACGCATAGGTGATCAGGCCATGCATAATTTAGGACTAGCAATGTGATGCTTAGCTTCGCCAAACCAGTATTACCTGTCATACATTAAAAATATATAAAATACCATTTGTAAAACAGGATTCGAAATAATTTACGAAACGTTCTCGAGAGTAAGTAATTCGTGAAATGCATCGTAACAGTAATATCAAATAACTCTATAGAATAACATTCATATATTTTGTAAAGCTCAAGTAGAAGATTTAGATTTTGTAAAATAATTCGCAAACAGTACCAGTTTAAATTTATAAAATAGCGAGTGGGTTACACGAGAGTAATAAAGGGTAGTTCAAGACAATCAATGAAATGGTTACAAGATGATAGAATTTCAAAAGGTTTAGCCGGGATCATCATGAGATACGTATCAAAATGAAGACGAAAGATGCGAAAATAATAACTTCAAGTCTCGATCCAAATCAGTGGTACCATAGAGAAAAAGAAAGATAAAATATAATGACAAATAAGTGACGTATAGAATAAAAGATAAAGGAATCCATACGCGTGCACATCCAAAATTATTCGACATAAGTATGCTATTAAGAAAGTAGAGTATCAATTCTCGAATATTACAACTAACCTGAAAAGTTCCTATATTAGTAAAGTTTAGGAATTTAACACGTTCATAGTGACGCATAAAAATGTACACTTTCAAGACTCGATGTCTAAATCAATTTCGTGTAAAACAATGTTTTGGACAACTTTCTAGTTTTACTCGAGACTTGAAACGGATCAAAAATGGACGAAAATGCCCTCGCATCAAATCTGTCAACGAAATAATATTTTAGAAATACCCAGATATAAGTTCTTAAATTTTACAATTTTAAATGAGCGTAACATGCTCGTTTTTAAAATTTACGGGTCGAATTTTATGTCCTAAACGAACGTCTCAACAAATAGAAACATATTTTTATTTCTAAAGTTTATAAAAATATTTTCTCGACATTGTTAAATTACATGTAACTTTTCTGGAGAAAGTATATTTTTCGACACACCTTGAAATTGAATCAAATTTCATAATGACCCGGAGTTTATGTACACACATGATTTGTGGATCCCATAAAAACGAAAAAGAATAAATTGTATAATTAATCATACAAAGGAAAACATTGTGTAACAATGGTTCAAGAATACCAATGATAATCTTAGAAATAAAAAAAACGACGCATGACATCCGTATCTTCGATTTTAAGATGCAATGCAGGAAGGTCTCTTGGCGGCGTGATTTTTCCAAAATCACAAGACATACCGAGAAAGAAGTGGAACATTAAAGGGTTGCACTCCCGGAGCGAGGAGGTTTAATAAAAGAGGAGGATACAAGTTTATAGAAATAGAATCGTATTCCAAAAAATCGCCACATATCAGAGGATATGAATTACAAGATGACGATGGTGTTTCCAAGGTACAAACATACGTTGTAATTCGAAGTCTAAACGTAGAATGGTCAATGAAATAATATTTAATCGATATACGAGTGTCGTGTAAAACGGTGACATAAAAGTTAATCAAGGTTACAAAAACCTACGATATTATTCAACACTGATTCAAAGAATTCTTCGAGATATGTGACTCACAAGGTGTCCTTTAGTCTTTTTCGGAGACACATTGAGCTGCACAATGGTTTATAAACTAGACATACAATTACGAATGGTCGGAAAATAATTTGGATATCTAAATAGATATCTTTAAGAGGTTTAATAATGACAGTAACACGCACGGTAGTAGAATGAAAATCAGAAGTTTCATTGAAATCAACACTTATTTAATCCCGAACACTGGTATCACGAGAATACGACAACATGTAACAGTGAGTCGAGAAAAAAAACAGACGGTTCAAAACAAACAAGTATATGAAGTCAGTCGTATCACGCATAAACAAAATAGCAACAGTACTCAGTAAAGTGAGTATGAAAAGTCGGCAGTATATGCGCTCCAAATACAAGTATGAAATGTCAAAACGACATAAAATTATTGTAGCAAGATCAAGTTCACAAGAACAAGAATTCAAGTAATAAAGTAAGGACATATGTAATCACAATGATATCCGTAGATAATTCATTAAGCACAAAGGATTTGAAAAATGTAGTACTTATCGTCATTAGGATAATGTAATATTTCAAAATGTAATCAAGAAATGAAATACTACAACGATAATAAAAGTAAATAATAAGGATTAGAGAGTTACCCACGCAGATATCGAATAACAATGGCAGATTCTGTGTTTGACACTAAGAAACATAAAATATTTGAAATTGCGGTTATAGACTAAGTTTTGAAAACGACTCAGTTCCCTATAACCATCGCTCTGATACCAATCTGTGAGACCCCCAAAATCAGGCAAGGAAACAACTAGGCAGCAAGGGGGTTCCACGTCATGGTACAAGAAACAATGAAATACTGTTGACACAAAGTTGACATAATAAAAACGTATACATTACATCATAAACATCAGAGTTTTTAAAACAAAGGTCCCAGATTTTTATTAGCGAAAAAATATATTATTTAATTATGGTTTTGTAACTTATAGTTAACAAGAATACATAATAAGCTTCTGACAGGTTTTAGACAAAACCAAAGTTTAAATATACACAGAAATCTCCAAGCTGTAATAATATTCTGCGGGCTCCCATCCAAGCAAAGCTAAGTAATAATGCCTGAGATTAAACATGTAAAATCGTCAACATAAAGTTGAGTGATATTCATAAGTTTAGCAGTAAAGGTGTGGAACACAAGCATTTATTTGTAAAACAAGTAAATAGGGAAAATGGTTATGATCATTAACGATAGTCCGAAACCATTATTATTGCTATATAGTTCATGAACCGAAGCTTAACTCAATGTAAGTTCCTCTAGTGAGTATTCAGCCTAAATACTCAAGTATAAACAAATGCAATGCGTCAATGGTTAAACAACCGCAACATGGGACGGGGATTGTCAGTCCCGGTGGATCCACCCACAACATTCGCGCTTAGCAACACAAGTAAATTAACGGTTCATGATCAGGAGAGGAAACTTAAGGGCTATAACTAAAAGCAATAATAATAATGAAAATCCGTTGGAAATCATCAAGTTCTGGAAAGCATACAAGTTCTGGATAGCATACAAGTTCTAGATAGCATACAGTTTTAAATGAATGTGTTCCACCATGTAAAATCTCACCCCGCGTTTAGAAACAATGTATAAGTAGTAAAAAGGGGCTATGAACTCACCTGATATAGCTATTACACGTAGATCAATGAACAAACGTCCAATAGTCGATACACGACTTCACGAGATAACAGTCACTCGTTGATCGAGCACGAGACGTCCAACAGTCGACATAAGACCGAGCGAGACCTAAAATGACGAAACGCGTCTTAGGCTCGAGGCTTTACATAAGTCATACGTATATGTAAATAGTTTACTTTAGTAAGTTTGGACATTGCATAAGTTTTGTAAAACTTTAATGAAAATTCACCATTTATAAAGTGTTATCAAATTTTGATAAACATAGCCCAGTACTAGCCCAATACTGGCCCATTAAGTTCTTAAGTATCTTAAACCCATTTTATATCATATTTTGTTTAATATATTAATCTTAACCTCATGCCCAATAATGGCCTAATAGTCATTATAACTGTATATTAGACTTTTATGGCCCAAGTCCACTTTATATAGTTTTCAGGTTATAAAACGCCTCCAAAAGATGTTCGCTTAATATTTCACGTTGGTCGGGTCTCGGATTTTCCAACTATCAGTATATGAACGGGTCTCGACTTCCTGATAAGTAGATCCTACCAACTCGGGTTTTATAAAAATGGCCAAGTTACATATTTTATTCAGTGATTAAATTCTTAAGATCGCAACTATAATTTAATGCTTGTTTTGACTTGCATTTTGGTGTCAAAAATTAATATACAATGTCCAACACCTTAAATAAACTATTAAAAATTAATATAATCGGTAGTAGAACAAATATTATATATTTTCAAAATTAATAAACTTAATAAAAAGGACATGAAATAATGATCCTTACAATAGATGATGAGAAACAATAACAAATGCATCAAGATCTTGACCAACTCCCAATATACTCATAACCCAGTATATAAATCTTGAATCCTTTTTTTTTGTTCCTCCTTCAAAATTAGTCTAGAACTCTCAATAAAATGATGTAGGTGATGTTTATTATAAAAATAGCCTCAAAATTATACTAGCACAACAAACTTTCATCTTTATAACTAAGATGACTAGAAAATATTTAATGGTCATGTGGGTTTTGATGCACTTGAGTTACGGCAGAAAAGATGGACACAAAAGACATGATATTTGTTTTAATGAAATGGTAGAAAAGAAATGAGATCATATGGATTTAGTATATGCATTTTGTATGTAACAGGTGTCCATCAAGTAAATGGAATACTACCATAAGGACACCTCACAAAAGTGAGGGTGTCGTTGCTTATCACCAAGAGAGAAAATTTTATATTGTTTAACTTATCTCACAATGAACAACGCGGGTATTATCGAAGCCCGATATTTTAAAAGTTACACCAAAAAAGATACGCGTTAAACCACGAAAAATAAACGCTCAATATAAAATAAAAACGTCGACATTCGGAGAACATTTTTATTTCGATATATAAATGAGGGTTTATTATTTAATAAAATTAACGCATCATATAAATGAATGACACTTAAAGGTTTATCATAAATTTACGAAGAATGACCGTAAAACGAACAATTAAAATAATGACAAGAAAATACTTTTATTTCATAACGAGAAGATTTACGGTCGATGACGGGCATAGTTTTTGCCGATAAATAATAAATGACCAGTACTCAAAATATTATTAATGATCAGAAAAATAATTAAAATATAATTTAATTAAGATTCTCAAGATCTCAGGATTTACATATAAGAATACAAAAAAAATGCAATACGTTGGAAAATTCAAGAAGCACGAATAAAAGAATAAAATAATAACGGAAAAATACGAGTTCTTATAAAACGCTACCGAGTTAGGATGAAATGTTCAAAGCCATTTTATCCGTGTCTATATATGTTGTTGCATATCAAGAAGGTGGCGTAGCTGTGCAACCGATGTCGATTCAGAAGTCACAAGAGCACAAGATGGAGATAATCAAGATACCTAAGAATGTAAGAATGTAATAGGTCATCTTAGTTACAAGGAGCACAGATGAAGATCTCAAGCACTCAAAGTCAAATGACAAAGGCTCAAGATAAAGATCACGAAAGCATGAAGGAACAAAGCTGTTACAAACAAGATCAAGACCAAGATACAAGACCAAAGCAGGAAGATCTCCTCTACAAGAATGTATTCACTCAACCATCTTAGGCTTTTTAAGCTTTTTAAGATGACCGATACATTGGGGGAGATTGTTAGCCCTATATTTTATATAGTCGAACAAGAATGTAATAGGTCATCTTAGTCGTTAAAGGTCTTGTATCGTAATAGGTTAGTCGGGAAAACCGGGCTTAGACTTTAAGCTAATATTGTATAAGTTAGGGGCGTAAGCCCAAAACAAAGCCAAGCACGGCCCAAGTCACTTAAACCCACGGCCCATAAGCCAAGGGTATATATACCCTCTTCCATGTGTGGAAGAGGGTGTTGGTTCATTTTACTTTCTCTCTCTAGTAAACATAAACCTTCCAAAATCTCTCTTGTTTCTCTCTCTACTTTTCTTCTCTTTCTCTCTCTAAATATCTCTTCTGAATCTTGTGTTATGGATTGAATGAGATTAACAAAATATATGTATATACACGTCTATTTGACTCGGCCAACTACCACATCCCATTGTCTAGGTTCCTTGTAGACATCCTAACCTATTTTGATTTTCACATAACCCAACTACATTGCATAGGGGCGTGTAAGATCAATCAATTTGAGATCACATGCCACACCTGTGATGTAGCCCCCACCGTAAGTTTATTCAGGAGTTTTTACGCCCCCCAAATGGTAAATGGGTGGCTTTCATTCAAAAAACGATCCGCAAGTGCCCCAATGTGTTATAGGAAGCCTCTAGATTCGCTTAAGAATTGGTATGACCGGTACTTTTTTGTTGATGCAAAGGTCTTCCCCACGCCTTTTGTTCTTAAAACCAGGGTGCGACACGATTACCCACCCGCCACAAGCGATTATAGTAGTTAGGACGTTAGAACATTAGATACCCATCGTACTGACTTCCATAAGGTCCTACCAGAGAGCTTCCTATGCTTGGTAGGGATTAGCCGTAACTACTATGCCAGGTAGGAAAGATACCCGTGTTTCCTAAACGATCGTATACAGGGTGGGTATATTTAACTAACACATTTGTATGCATTTTGAATAAACTTTATGTAACTAACGCCTTTGTATGCATGTGTCAGAGATGAGGATATTTGGATTGCTACGCCAAGGAGACCCAAAAAAGGAAGCCGAAGGCTCACGACCTTTGCGCCTGGACGAGCCACCGCTGCTTGCTGCGACCCAAAACATGACCATGCCCCTAGAAGATGTGCGAGAGCCCCACTCGGATATGGGCGAAGAAGGAATAGAGAAGTCGCCATTGGATTTCCTGAATGAAGACGGTGACAACCTCTTGCTAGAAGGTGGTGAGGGCACGTCGAAGAACACCACGACTCCTCACCCAGAAAACCAAGATGATATTCAAGACCAATTGTCTGAGGAAGTCAACCAGATGCTTGAATCCGAGGAAGAAGAAGAAGGGAACCAGCCTAACTCCACCACACAACCAAAACCCGCCACAAAAAAGGCGCAAACTTAAGAGGAGAGTTGTGAGGGAAACGGAGGAAGAAGTAGGTGCGTCTAATGCGCCCATCAAGAGGTTGCGCAAGTACCATCCTCAATACAAAGAAGGTAGCAGCTTAACCGTGCCAAAGATCAACCCTCTTTCTCCCCCCATCGTGACCAGTGGCCAGGCGGAAAAGATTGTATGGAAAGCGATCCCTGTTGGAAATACATTTTACATATTAGAAAGGATCGGTCACTCCAACAATAGTCTAAGTAGTAGCTCGTAGTTTAGTTTTACTAATATTAAGCAAACAAGGCTAAGCCAAGCCTACAACATGTGTAGGCCGACCCAACTTGTAAGCCCAAGCCCATCTCATGGGATTGGGTATATAAATCCTCTCCTTAGATGGAGAGGGCGTGGTTTTCATTTTCAATTTACACATAGTTCTTTCATTTCTCTCTCTAGAAATGTGTGAAATCATCTATCTTTTTATCTATTTCTCTCTCTAAAACATAAGCTATATTTACAAAATCCTACAAATGGTATCAAGAGCCATGGGATGATTTTATTGTTTATGTGTTTGTGTTCTTGATTTTAGTAGCTTTTGATCTATTAAACCCACGTCCAATTTTTTTTTTGTGTTTTTATGGTTTTTTCTTGATACAAATCTTCTACATAGTTGTGGTAGAGATTTGGTATATTTACCTTTTTCACACCCCCACCATGGCGGAATATGGGGGGCGACGTATGGATATCATCACAACAATAGCGTGTCTATAGAGATAACTAAATGAAATAGAAATATTATAAATGGTGACACAATGTCATGAAGATATCACAAATAATGCAGGCGTCTAGGTAAGTAGGTAACAGGTCTACCTCTTGCCAAAGACATACAATTAACAAATACAAACATACAGGTGTCTACAAAGTATCACTTATTCAAACATAAGTAAAGACTAAGAGGAAAGGGGGTTCCTCCAATGCAATCCTAAGCCACCCAGCTAGCCACTCCTATTCTCACGCTTAACCATATTCTCACCTGAAAGAGACACTAAAACACGTCAACATAAAGTTGGTGAGAGTCATAGATTTAGACTCCAACTCCAAATCAATTATAA
Source organism: Glebionis coronaria (assembly GCA_025667525.1). Classification (NCBI taxonomy): domain Eukaryota; kingdom Viridiplantae; phylum Streptophyta; class Magnoliopsida; order Asterales; family Asteraceae; genus Glebionis; species Glebionis coronaria. The sequence goes on from CM046880.1 coordinate 139,713,651, forward strand.
GCTATGAATAACAACCATTAAAAAAAGAACATATGGACAATGTGCTACAATTATGTATTAACAACTAGCATTCAAGATTAACCAAATCACCACAAATCCAAGGCCCCAAGCCTTACCAATAACCACAATTCCAAGGCTCCAAGCCTTACCAATCACCATGGTCCCATAGGCGCCCATACACCTATGAACCAATCCCAAGGCCCCGCCTTGTCAACATCCCCTTGGTACCAAGTCAAACCACAATAACTGAGACGGTACGTGTCCCCCGATCCAAATCATAAACACAATCAAGAATCACATAGCAGTTAATCACATAAGTGTACACACAAGTCCATCACAAACCATAAAAACATTCACAGCATTAGTTACAAAACCATAGAGTTTCTCTTCCATCCCATCTGGAAATCAAATCATAAAAAGACATGGGACTATGAAACTCACCTGAACAAGCTTCTCCAAATATTCGCGCTCTAGAAAAAATCTAAACACACAAACGTATACAATCAAGACATGAACCACATAACAAAATGGATCACCAATCTATGATGGATATATAACCTTATCCTACCACTTAACCCCATTTATATGTCATATGCATCTCATTACATCCCTCTATTAAGCCCTTAACTTAGTTTAGTTCATAACTCGCCCCGTTAACATTTAACCCAAAACAGTCCCGTTTTTCATACTTCAAACTATGGGTCGAACACCCCCTTAACCAAAATAATATGCCCTGTAAAAGAAATCCTATTCCCTTACATCTGTTAGCTAACTCTCACATTTGGACTCAATCTTAAAGCTACTGTTAAGGCCTCCATATATATATATACTTTTACCTATCTAGAATTTATTGATTTTGAACATATGAAAAGTTTGTTATGATCAGAGGGTCTTACCCTAACCCATTTGTTTATCCCTCCTCCAGATATTTTATTTAACATATAATCTAAGTCTCATGTTCGGTTTAAGGTCCAATTATACTCCTAACAACCCGTAAACATCTTAAAACTTTACTTTAAACCTGACTGATTTCAAAACTGCCTTGACCTCCGACTGTTGTAACCTGTTTTTGATCCACTTTCCCACCTCCAATTTAGTTCTCGTTTCTTGCATTTGAAAGCCAACTCAATTACCTTTCCAGGGGGTACAAATATCGCAGATAAAAAGTTTTAAAACTCTAGATATGATCAAAACAATGACCCAAAAATTCTGCCCAGTTTTTAATGACGAATTTAATATGATTAACCTAATTAATCATACATAAACCCTAGTTAAAACCTAAAAACGATTTCCAATGATAAAAACTCATTAATTACATCATTAATTACAGATTATTAACAAAACCTAATCAAAATTTATGAATCTCAAACCCTAACCCATCATATTAGGTTACATACGTAATTAAACGTTAATTAAGCATAGTTTTAGTGCATACGTTAAACCATAATTGAATAATTGGGTTTTCTTCATCCACCATTGTTAATCACGACTCATATTAGGTTTGGGAGAAATAAAAATCGTTTTGGGGGCTAAAGGGAGTATTATGGGTAACTAAAACTAACCAGGAAGCCTAATAGTACTCAAACTGGGCTCCCCTTCCATTCCTTAAGCAAAATTTGGCCCAAAACCAAGTCCAACACCCTATGGACGAATTCTTTTAATTATATTAGTATGAATTAACTATTAATTATTATTACCTTAAATTCCCTTAATTTATTTCAGCTCCTAAAGCCTCAAAAACCTTAAAACCGTAAAACTAGTCAAATTTTCGCGTATACCGTAAAAGACGTAAAATATACAGTTTTATAAAAACTTTTGAAATATGAAATAAACTAATTAATAAGTCCTAAATTACTTAAAACCACCCCGAAAAATACTCCTGTTACTAAATACCTCTTCTGAGATCCCTAAACGCAAAACCCTAAACCGTAAAAATACGATTTTCTATAATACATATACGTATACGTAAAACCACTAAACAACACCATCTCATTTCATAGTCACTACACTGTGAGCTCATGAACATGAAATCATCACACATCGTTTCACTCACAAGGTACCCTGTACCCGAAACGATATCCAAACCACAATCTCTACACACCAATTAGCACATAAACACGTAAAGACACGTAACTTGCACAAAATAAAACTAAGTGACAAACCTCAAAATCGCGGTTTTCACATCACTCCCTCCTAAGAGAAATCTCGTCCCGAGATTTACTCCTTAGGATCAAACACACAAACAACAAATCACATGAGGATACTTGTTCTAATTGAACTCCTCTCATTTCCACGTGAACTTTAATTCATGTCTCAATTTACCACATATACTAACCAACAATATTTAAATTCATTCCTAAACTATTGACCTCACAACCCATAAGTCTCACAAATGACTCTTTGATAAATCAAAGACTCTTATTAACACAAATCCCGAATAACCGTACATGCAACTACGCATTCTCAAACAACATTTCCCAATCTTAATACAAGAAATATATCATGTACACCATTAACTCCCCAGGTAATTCTTTACCAACATACTACTGGTCCGATCTTTCCAAAGATCATAAATGGACCTACAAAACTCGACATCAACTTTTCCCTTTTTACCAAAATATACCACCCGTTACTATGGGTGAAACTTCCTACATAATTTGTCACTAAACTCTAGTGGTTTCCTCGTTTTTAACATATCATCTCTTGTTGCTCTCATCCTTTCCACAAACACCATTACTACATTAGTAGTCTCTATCACCAATTTTATTCCACCATAAGGACAACTCACCCTATCCTTCCATATAGTGCCTCAAATGGCATTCATCGACTTCTAGTATGATAACTATCATTGTATGAAAACTCAGACATCGCTAACGAGTTTTCCACCTCCCTCTAAATTAGTTACACAAGCTCTCAACACGACTCCTATACCTGTAGCAATTGCTCACTTCGTCCATCCATCTCCAATTAGCCTGATATACTCATATCCAATCATGTTCATCCAATCCCTTTAGTCCTTAACCCAAACCACTTAAAAATTCTATTTTCCTTACAAAAAAAGTTACCTATGACGGTATTTCACATATTCATTAGTTAGTCCTGTCAACTACCATCCAAACCCATGCTACAACTACTTCCATTAAATTTTGATAGCTCATTAGTAGCACCCATACACTTCTTTTCTCACTTTCCTCAATGAAAGATTTTTGATGATCCTTTATACTCAACTTACCCTTGAACATATTTAACTCTTTCTAAGACAATTAACTACATTTCTTCCTTTATACGTACACAACGTCTTACCTTCAAGGTCATAGTGCTCCTCGCGGCGTCTCAATTAGACCAAGCCCTTCGTCTCTCATGACACATCACATCTATAACTCCTCATCCCTTAGATTATTGATAGCCTTCCAATCACACAGTATAGGTCAGTGTCATTCCCTTTTCCACACTACAACAATATTAGCCTGCCTTGTGCTTTAGTCTACTCATTAGGCTCTACCAAAGTTTTACCTTTGGTTCCTATCTCAATCTATTTCATTTATGATCCGCATCTATCCACACTACCTTCTTCTTCCTTAACTCATGCCATACATCACGATGTGATGCTTCCCGTCTATCAAGGCATCTACACGTCGAAATTACCTAACTAACTTCACTTGTTTTACTTACGACCAATTCTCCTACTCCCTCCTAATAGGGATAGATTAGAGTTTCTCGTGATTCCACTCGGATCACAGTCTCATCTAAAACCCATATCAGTTTTCATTTTTTCTAAACCAATCCATATGATAAATTCTTACATAGGTCTCATAACTCTCTTCTTGACATTGTACCTACCACGTGGTACTTCAGTCATCAAGTCCTAGGGATACTTGGTTCTCCCTAATTCCTTCACTATCATGTCCAACCAAAATTTCTAACTCAATTCATCAACTCTATGGAAATCGTTATTGCATTGGATAATGCATAACTGTCTCTTCCAAAGATCCTTCATAAACACCTTCACTAAACCGACCCTCTAATAACTTCTGCACGAACTTATTCACCTCTAGCTTCACTACTCATCCCTCGATATTGATAGCCACGAATTTCTATCTTTGTGTAGTCACTCAAATCCCCTTGTTACTTCCACGAGTTCTTATCGCCTATGTTATGTAGTCACTCCATCACGATCTATTGGTTAAGCTCTTTGTCGCTCCACTCCGGTACTCGATCTGTCCTTCTTCGTCACAAACCATACGGAGATTCCCATTATAGTGCTTTTCACCTTTCCAGTCCTTGCACTTTTGTGACTCCTTCAAAATCTCTTGCATCCTTCTAGCAGCCGACACGTAGTCCTTTCGGCTCCTTGCTTCACGATGTAGCTCTTCATGCACTCCTTCTCGTCTCCATGTTGTTACCTAGGAACTTCACACTACTTAGTAGCTTCTAACTTCAACTCGTCTACCATAATATTTCTAAAGGTACTTCAACCCCTCAATGGCTCACTCTTCCTTACTTGTTGTACTTCACCATTAATAAGCCTCCTACCAATCATTCTTTCACATCCATGTTTTCCTTCACGTGTCTACTACTACCTTGCCTCCATAACTATACCAATTCCCTTGCGTGTTATTTGCCCCATCTGTCCATTAGTAGAAACTTTCTACTCTACCCTCACATCCGCTAGTACTTTCATCAATCTCCTAATGGTACTTCAACCAACTTCTCATAGCATGACATCTCGTTCCCATGACCAGTCAACTAACTTTACTTACTCCCTTATTCCCGTAACCAATCTAAGTTTCAAAACTCCACAAATCTTAATCATTCCTTCAACACAATATTTAAACCAAAATACATCTGTCCATTCTAATATCTAACCATAAGTAATACTACCCAACTCTATCCTCTCATCCTAACGTTCCCACAACCGCCTAACTAAATCAACCATGACTTGTACCAAAAGAATTCCAAACAATCGTGTCCCAAAATAAAATATAGGGTAAAACGAACCCCAGCCAAAACAACTGAAAACAAAACAATGTAATCCGAAAGATCAATGGAGTGTGCCAACAACAAAAGATAGACTCATCACGATTTGTATTACCAAATTTCAATATCTTAGAAAATTTTAAATTTTCATCTTAATTAGTTACTTCACATTAGGATCATACTTTAACACCAATAAATGAAATCATAGTCATATTTTACCATCTTCGTTACTATCAAAGGGCACAACTCAGTTAGTGTACTAAAACTCACTTTATCTATCATCTCCTTTAACAATAAACTCATCTTTTATCTTCATTATCTTATCAAAGGTATCCACTAGTTAGTATATTATAACGTTATTCTAACCATTATCTTGTTTACTCACATTAAACTCATTTCACTTGTTATTATGAAACCAATACGTGTTTATAAAATATGGTGTTTTTATTCATTTTATTCTATATTATAATTATTTTATATAATCCATTTAGGCTTTTTATAACTAACTATTACACGTTTACAAGGTGTGGTGTTATTATTATCATTATTATAATAAAATCTTCCTTTTTACTCTTCCACTCTTAAGAAAATTATCGTAAAATTTCTTTACCCTTTATATGTACTATCACATGTTACCTAGAAAACTAATCCATTCATTGTCGAGATTTTTTTTAACTTATTACCAATAAACTTAAAGAAAAGATATGTAAGTCAGTATATCATACCGTACACTTACAAAGTATTTTCAAAAGCATTTTCCTTTGATTAGCTAGACTCCTTTGCAAGAAAATTTGATAGTTCTCATCAATTAAGATACATACCCAAATGTAGACACACTTCAAAAGATTCAAAACGTCGTTAGAACTCCATCAAACTCCATCACTAATAAAATGTTTAAACACGAGAGAACACTAGGTACGTTCAAGTTATAATAACTATTGAACGACCGTATATCATACATAACATCTACTAGTATATATACATCCTCATATATATACCTATTAAATCTCTCAAAACATACTCGCTATCATACATGTCAAGTCAATCAATCGCGTCATACACTCGTTTTTCCATACGAGTAATCACCATCTCACCATGCCACAACAAGGCATAAAACCCATCACCGAAACCAAACCATATCGTGTGACCCTATAATACACAACACGACTATAACCCAAAACATATAACAATAAAAAACCATAGCCATATCATAGGCAACCATTACATAAACCCCTATTGTTTACAAATGCCTAAAATACATATCTCATCATATACAAGCATGTACTAACCCCTTTTTCATGCAACCATACTTGGAAGTCCATCGGTGTTGTGGCACATATATAATTACGTAGGCCTCCATAATTATATATGTCCCATTTCACCCATGTACTCCCTCCTATGACGACACTTATAAGAAATTAGTACTACACGGAACACATATATACCACATAAAATACACTATATATATATACCGTATAGGTCAAATAAGAACATCTCATACGTCAACCCTAACTTCATTCGTAACTCGAGGCTCAAACGCAAAAACAAATCAATAACAACAAAATATCAACATTAAAAAAATGATCATAACAATTCAGGCGGGAATTCGAATCTACTATAGTCGTAGACTCAACATCGGTACTATCCTATTATTACCCAACACACCTCTTCTTCTACGTGACATGGGTAACACTAAATAGGTTCCTACACTTCCGGTTCATACGTCACATCAATAGAAAATAAATGAATGTACTCACATATATTATATCTCAATAAGTAAATATGAAAGTAAATAAATATCCAAAACAAAATTAACACTTAAGCACTCCATATACTATAATGCACACATACCCTACGACACCTACATGCATGGATCCTTAAGCTATAGACTAGGCTACTAGACTAGGCAACCTAATTCTCTATAACCATTGTCTATGATACCATTCTGTCATACCCCCACCATGGCGAAATATGGGGCGCGACGTATGGATATCATCACAACAATAGCGTGTCTATAGAGATAACTAAATGAAATGGAAAGATTATAAATGGTGACACAATGTCATGAAGATATCACAAATAATGCAGGTGTCTAGGTAAGTAGGTAACATGTCTACCTCTTGCCAAAGACATACAATTAACAAATACAAACATATAGGTGTCTACAAAGTATCACTTATTCAAACATAAGTAAATACTAAGAGGAAAGAGGGTTCCTCCAATGTAATCCTAAGCCTCCCAGCTAGCCACTCCTATTCTCACACTTAACCATATTCTCACCTGAAAGAGACACTAAAACACGTCAACATAAAGTTGGTGAGAGTCATAGATTTAGACTCCAACTCCAAATCAATTATAAGCTGTGAATAACAACCATTAAAAAAAGAACATATGGACAATGTGCTACAATTATGTATTAACAACTAGCATTCAAGATTAACCAAATCACCACAAATCCAAGGCCCCAAGCCTTACCAATAACCATAATTCCAAGGCTCCAAGCCTTACCAATCACCATGGTCCCATAGGCGCCCATACACCTATGAACCAATCCCAAGGCCCCGCCTTGTCAACATCCCCTTGGTACCAAGTCAAACCACAATAACTAAGACGGTACGTGTCCCCCGATCCGAATCATAAACACAATCAAGAATCACATAGCAATTAATCACATAAGTGTACACACAAGTCCATCACAAACCATAAAAACATTCACAACATTAGTTACAAAACCATATAGTGTCTCTTCCATCCCATCTGGAAATCAAATCATAAAAAGACATGGGACTAGGAAACTCACCTGAACAAGCTTCTCCAAATATTCGCGCTCTAGCAAAAATCTAAACACACAAACGTATACAATCAAGACATGAACCACATAACAAAATGGCTCACCAATCTATGATGGATATATAACCTTATCCTACCACTTAACCCCATTTATATGTCATATGCATCTCATTACATCCCTCTATAAAGCCCTTAACTTAGTTTAGTTCATAACTCGCCCCGTTAACATTTAACCCAAAACAGTCCCGTTTTTCATACTTCAAACTATGGGTCGAACACCCCCTTAACCAAAATAACATGCCCTGTAAAGGATATCCTATTCCTTTACATCGGTTAGCTAACTCTCACATTTGGCCTCAATCTTAAAGCTACTGTTAAGGCCTCCATATATATATATATATATATATATATATATATATATATATATATATATATATATATATATATATATATATATATATATATATATATATATATATATATATATATATGTATATATATATATATATATATATATATATATATATATATATATATATATATATATATATATATATATATATATATATATATATATATATATATATATATATATATATATATATATACTTTTACCTATCCAGAATTTACTGATTTTAAACATATGAAAAGTTTGTTATGATCAGAGGGTCTTACCCTAACCCATTTATTTATCCCTCCTCCAGATATTTTATTTAACATATAATCTAAGTCTCATGTTCATTTTAAGGTCCAATTATACTCTTAACAACCCCTAAACATCTTAAAACATTACTTTAAACCCGACTAATTTCAAAACTGCCTTGACCTCCGACTGTTGTAACCTGTTTTTGATCCACTTTCCCACCTCCAGTTTAGTTCTCGTTTCTTGAATTTGAAAGCCAACTCAATTACCTTTACAGGGGTACAAAGATCGCAATTAAAAAGTTTGTAAAACTCTAGATATGATCAAAACATGACCCAAAAATTCTGCCCAATTTTTAATGACGAATTTAATATGATTAACCTAATTAATCATACATAAACCCTAGTTAAAACCTAAAAACGATTTCCAATGATAAAAACTAATTAATTACATCATTACTTACAGATTATTAACAAAACATAATCAAAATTTATGAATCTCAAACCCTAACCCATCATATTAGGTTACATACGTAAATTAAACGTTAATTAAGCATATTTTTAGTGCATACCTTAAACCATAATTGAATAATTGGGTTTTCTTCATCCACCATTGTTAATCACGACTCATATTAGGTTCGGGAGAAAGAAAATTCGTTTTGGGGGCTAAAGGGAGTATTATGTGTAATTAAAACTAACCAGGAAGCCTAATAGTACTCAAACTGGGCTCCCCTTCCCTTCCTTAAGCAAAATTTGGCACAAAACCAAGTCCAACAACCTATGGACGAATTTTTTAATTATAGTAGTATGAATTAACTATTAATTATTATTACCTTAAATTCCCTTAATTTATTTCAGCTCCTAAAGCCTCCAAAACCTTAAAACCGTAAAACTAGTCAAATTTACGCGTATACCGTAAAAGACGTAAAATATACAGTTTTATAAAAACTTTTGAAATATGAAATAAACTAATAAAATAATTCCTAAATGACTTAAAACCATCCCGAAAAATACTCATGTTACTAAATACCTCTTCTGAGACCCCTAAATGCAAAACCCTAAACCGTAAAAATACGATTTTCTATAATACATATACGTATACGTAAAACCACTAAACAACACCATCTCATTTGATAGTCACTACGTTGTGAGCTCATGAACATGAAATCATCACACATCGTTTCACTCACAAGGTACCCCGTACCCGAAACGATATCCAAACCACAATCTCTACACACCAATTAGCACATAAACACGTAAAGACACGTAACTTGCACAAAATAAAACTAAGTGACGAACCTCAAAATTCCGGTTGTCACAACTTTGGCTAAAAACACAAAATTTTTGGGTGTTTGGATCATTTTTTGGCTTAAAATCTCGAATTTGGTGTGTTTTGTCCGAGAAAAGTGGAAATATTGTTCACTGGTGTACTATTGCGACAGAAGTGCTTGATTTTCCATCGTAAAGCTTAAGGGTTTATGTATTGCGATCCATATTACGATTGGTGTTCATTTGTGATATTGCGATCCATATTGTGATTCACATTGCGATTGGTGTCCATTTGTGATATTGCGATCCATATTGCGATTCACATTGCGACTGGTGTTCATTTGTGATATTGCGATCAATATTCCGACCCACATTGCGAGAGAACTTGTTTTTGTGCATTGTGATAGAGATTCAGCTAGACATTCCGACAACTTAGTATATTGCGACAGGTTATTGCGATAGGATTATTGCGATAGGATTATTGTGATAGGAATTATTGCGATAGGATTATTGCGATAGGGATTATTGCGATAGGTGTTTATTGCGGCAGGTTGTGATATTGCGATAGGCTGAGACATTGCGACATAACTCTTTTTGGGCATTGCGATAAAGTGTCAAATATTCCAAGATTTTTCAAAAACGTGTTTATCAAGAACAACTATTAGGGGATTCTAACATTATTTCTCGACTTCAACACACAACAACAAACACAGTTACTTTCTCTCATTGTTCGATCAACGTTTGTAAATCTTAACTTATCAAAATGGAGTGCACATCTCTTACGGATAAGTCCATCCTCTCGGGTACGGATAATCGTCCACCAATGTTGGTGAAGACTATGTACGAGGATTGGGCTTCCCGAATGGAAATTTATATGTTGAACAAAGAGAATGGACATCTCATTTGGGCATCGGTGCTCAATGGACCATTGGTATATGGTACTGTGACGGAAGGTACTATTACTCGTCCTCGCACAACGGGTGATTTAACTGGAGATGATAAGATTCAAGATAAGTGTGATAAACAAGCTACAAACATCATTCTCCAAGACATTCCTCCAGATGTCTACAAACTCGTCAGTAAACATAAAATTGCTAAAGAGTTATGGGATAGAATTCGTGTTCTAATGCAAGGCACCTCGCTAACTAAACAAGAACGAGAGTGTAAGCTATATGATACGTTTGTTAAGTTTGTCCATGTTCCCGGGGAGACTCTTAATGATTACTACTTGAGATTCACTTTATTGTTGAATGAGCTCAATATTTATGGCATGGCAATTCCGACATTTCAGCTAAACATCAAGTATTTGAATACTCTTCCTTCTGAATGGAGAAAGTACTTGACGGCTGTCAAATTAGCTAAGGATTTGCATAACACCAATCTGGATCAACTTCAAGCTTTTCTTCAACAACACGAATGCCATGTGATCGAGGCTCGGTTGTCTATACCACAAGTTCGTGATCCACTTGCCATGTATGATTCTCAACAAATGACCCCCCCAGCAAAACATGGCTTACACTTATCAACAACCATCATACTTGTAATATCCACAACAACACACCTAACAGCAACCACAACAACCATCTTATCAACCACTAATGATGCCACATCAAACATTTCAACAAAGTGTTCATCAACAGTCTTTTCCACAACAACCAACACATCAGGCATCTCCATCACAAGCTATTATTTCTCCAATTGGCTTTACTCCTCAGAAAGGATTTTTTCCAATTGAAGCACCACAAGCACAAGCCCTCTACTCCAATGAACTTCCACCAATTGAAGCACCAGTCTTTACTCCAAATGATACGCCAATTGATGTGCTAAACCATCTCACTGCCTACTTGTCAAAACTTGTTGCAACTAGAGGATTTCCACCAACAAACAATCAGCTCTGCACCACTTCAAATCCTCGACAACAAGCCACTATTCAAGATGGTCAAGTAACAATGCAATCCATTCAGGGTAGGAAAAATTCATATGGACCTCCTACAAGGACCGTGAACTCAAGCTGTGACTTCTCAAGCTAGTGGAAATGGAAGCACTATTTGTCCTCAAAAAGTGGTGACTTGCTACAATTACCGAGGACAAGGTCATATGGCGAGGGAATGCACTCAGCCAAAAAGGAGATGGGATGCAACATGGTTTCGTGAGAAGATGTATTTGGTCGATGCTCAGTCTAAGGGGAAGATTTTGGATTCAGAGGAATTAACATTTCTTGCAGACCCAGGGGCAACAGATAATGAAGGCATTGTAGTCGTCTCTACTTCTAATGCATCATATCAAGCAGATGACCTTGATGCATATGATTCGGATTGTGATGACATTCACTCAACCAAAGCTGCACTCGTTGCTAATCTGTCTCACTACGGTTCTGATGTCATCAGCGAGGTACCAACCACATCTAATAATGTTCATGATAATCCACATCATGATGAGCATGAAAAATAACAACCTCAAACAGCATTCAGGAACTAGTAACTCAAATGATGTGGTATCCAACCCAACACATTTGAGTGAACCTCAACCAAATGCTACGACGGGTATGAAATCTTATGATCAACGTGATTTGGTAATGGTGCCTAAACATATTATTGATAACATGAATGTGGTTGTTTGACAGACCATGGATATGAATGCCAACCTAACCGCTGAGCTTGCACTGTATAAGGAAAAGGTCAAAACTATTGAAATGGTCCCTCAAGCAGATAAAATAACTTATTCTAAATTTGACCAATTTCGTTTTGAAAAGATTGAACACTTAAACGAAATAGAATCATTAAAAGCTACTCTTTCCAATGAATTAAAAGAAAAAGAGTCGGTTGTAAATGATTTTCAGAAACTTAAAATGGATTTTGAAACTCTCGAGTCTAAAAAGTTTGAATCAGAAATTAATGCTACCAAACTTCTTAAATTTAAGGAACAACAGCTTTTAAAACAATACGCTTCCATAGAAAAGGTTCATCTTTTAACTAAATCGTTCAAAGAACTCGAACTTAAGCGTCTTCAGGATTTACCACCTAATCCCGGTTATGCAAAACAAGCTCAGGAATATATTCCTTGTCTATATGATGTGACCCTAATTGGTAAATCGAAAGAAGCACCTTATGTTCGTAGTACTGAGGAGACACAGTCAATTGCGGAAGAAACTCAATCTAAAATGCTTTCAAAATTCCATAAGCTTGATTATGATAAGCAGAATAAAGATCAATTTTCTAAAAAGACCCGCATTCGCTTACAAAAGGAATTAGCTCAATTGTCAGCCTTTGTGCCCCAAAGTTTGTCAACGGAAAACCTTCCAAGTACGTCTCCTACACTTATCAAAACGGATTTAACTAAGTTAATTTCACCGGTAAGTAAGGTGTCCTTTAGCTTAAATACGGTGCACCAACACTTAGCCGATTTTGACAAGGTCATTGTGGAACGTACGACGGCTTCGGCCATAGCGGAAGGTGAATGGAATTTTGAGCACACTAGAGCTGCGTTCCGAGCCGAAATTGTTCCTTTTGTAAACAATGTTAAAGCTTGTCTTAGTAATATTGATCAAGATTTTCTTTTGGAAATAGAAGAAGTTAGACGTGTTTTCAATGAATGGATGATGTTTACGAAAATAGTTTACTTGAAATAGAACGAGATTCACACCAAAATGATCATCTTCTGAAGCAAGTGATGTCTCATGATATAGTTTCCGTCTGTGTGAATAAAAGTGTTGATAATGATTCTATTGTGCATAATGTTGAATCTGTGGTTAATGTGGTAGATAGTACTTGTCATAAATCTGACGCTGAATTTTTAAAGCTTCAAGATTCGTATTCTTCGCTTTCAAAACGTTTTAATGAGATTCAAACACATAGTATTTCACTTGAATGCAAGAAACAATTTATTCAAGAAATCTTTGAAACGTCATTCGAAGGTGTTAATATCATTGATGCAAATTTTCAAAAAAATATTCGATTGAATTTACAATCTAACCAGCGTCAGCCAAGTGACAAGGTTGCTAAATCATTGCCGATAGACATAGAGAAATCTAAGGAGATTAACTGTGTGAACGTACTTGAGGCCGCTGAGAATTTTAAACTTGATCTAGATAATCGAGTTTCCAAGATTTTGTCTAAAGTTAATACCTTAAAAAAGAAAAATACACGACTCTTCGATTCAGTAAGGCCCGCACGTGCTAATACCACTGCACAGAATCAATCATTGATTGAACAATTGAATCGAAAGTCGGTGGAAATATCCGATTTGAGGGAACAAATTTGTGATAAAAATCTGGCTTTGGTTGAGTTAAAGGAAACAATTCGTACCATAAAAGGTAAGAATGTTGTGGATAACGCAACCATTGTCTCAGCACCGTCCTCTAGTGCCATAAAAAAGAACCTGATCGCTGTCACACCACTTAACAAGGGCCCTAGGACTAAACCATCTCAAACATTGGTCACTAAAGATAAGGCAAAATCAAAACCAGCTTCTAATATTCCCGTGTTGCCTTCTATAGGAGTAAGCACCACTACTAAGGCTCAAAGATCTAAGCTTAAAAGAAACAAGAAGAATGATAGGATCTTGCCCCCATCTAGTAGTGAAGTTAAGAAGAAAGTAGAAGCCCACCCTAGGAATGTTATTTCTGTTTTGAATAAAAAGAATCATGTAGCTAAACCTAAAGGCTCTGTGGTTCTGCATCGTTCTAAGCCTACTGTGAATTCTAATTTGAAATGTTGGAATTGCAATGAATGTATGTTTTCTAGTCGTCATGATTCTTGCCTTATTGACCATGTGAATGAGATGAATGCCCGGAAAAATGGTTTAGAATGGAAACCGACTGGGAAAGTGTTAACCCAAGTTGGTTGGATGTGGCGCCCCACTGGTAGAACTTTCACTATCGTAGGAAATGCGGTCCCTTTAACTAGGATCACTCCCACTAAAGCGAAGAAAGCGTGCCCTTTAACTAGGAGTACCAAGGCTACCAAAACACAAGCGTGTCCTTTAACTAGGAACACCAACACTACCGTAGGAACCAAGTGCCCTTTAAATAGGTCTACTCCCACTGTAGTGCCCGCTAATACTCCAAAACCTCAGAAAGTTGGAACAATAAAACCTGTTAGTTTAAAACTCACAATAGAAAACACAGGAAATCTAAGGGCAACACAAATGTTAGCAATTCTGATAATACTATATTTGTATCTGCTAACACTCCGGAACCAATAGTTTCCTATGCATTGTCTACTGTTGTTGTTGAAAACAGGTGGTCCAAATTGTTCTCTAGTATTTCGACTCTGGTTGCTCTAAACATATGACCAGAGATCGCTCTCAGCTCAGAAATTTCGTCAGCAAGTTTCTTAGTACGGTTCGATTTGGAAATGATCATATTGCAAAGATAATGGGTTATGGTGAATATCATATTGGGAATATTATAATTTCAAGAGTGTATTATGTGGAAGGTCTTGGTCACAACTTATTTTCTGTGGGACAATTTTGTGATGCAAACCTAGAAGTTGCTTTTCAAGAGCATACCTGCTTCATTCGTAATTTTGAAGGGGTTGATTTACTGAAAGGTACTCGAGGGAATAATTTGTACACTTTGTTTCTACAAGATATGATGGCCGCATCTCCCGTATGTCTTCTCTCCAAAGCATCGAAGACTAAGTCATGGTTATGACATCGACGGTTATCTCATCTTAAGTTTGACGCTATTAATCACTTGGCAAAAAACGACCTTGTTCGTGGTCTTCCTAAACTTACATTTCACAAGGATCATTTATGTTCCGCGTGTACAATGGGGAAAAGCACTAAGAAATCATACAAACCCAAGACTGAAGACACCAGCCAAGAGAAACTTTATTTGTTGCATATGAATCTTTGTGGGCCAATGCGTGTTGAAAGTCTTAGTGGTAAAAAGTACATCCTCGTCAGTGTCGATGATTACTCTCGGTTTACATGGGTGAAATTTCTTACAACAAAAAATGAGGCACCTAAATTCATCATCTGATTTCTCAAGATGATTCAAGTGCGTCTCAACACTACTGTCCGACGCTTTCGTACAGATAATGGAACCGAATTTGTGAATCAAGTTTTGCGTGATTATTATGAAGAAGTTGACATTTCTCATGAAACATCCGTTTCTCGCACTCCACAACAAAACAGTGTCGTTGAAAGGCGAAATCACACACTTATGGAAGCTGCTCGAACGATGTTAATTTACGCAAAGGTGATGTAGAGTTTTCACTACCCTTTAGGAAACGAGAGCAAAATAGGGAAAGTATTAAGTGTCGGTTTAGGAAAACCAAGCACTAATGACCAATGTGGTTCAAGTTCGTTTCCCAAGGAGGCTTGGTGTGTGTGTTAAGAGATGATTAATGTGATTATGATTATGAGAAAAGAAAATAGAAATGAGATTAGATTAGAATGACGGTTACAATGACGAATTAAACTAAGACGAAATGTCGTACACGTAAAACCGTAAAAAGTGACAAAATAAAAATTTACCCTAAAATTCCTAGAAAATTGACAATAAATCCTAATTAATGTAATTAGAGTTTACAAAAAATCAAAAATCACTCAACCCTTTTATTTAATTAAATAATAATTTTTTAATGCTAATTAAAGCCCAAAAAATCAATTTAATTAACAAAAAGCCCAAAATGAGACTTTTTCAATTGTAAACCTCTAAAATGACTTAACTTAATTTACAACTATTTCTGAAAATTTTAAAATTAATAAAAACTATTTAAAAACAATTAAAAACTATTTAAACTTAAAATAATTAAAAAATTAATCTAATGACAATAAAAATATTCTAAAAATTGTAAAATTCCTAACTTAATGTGTTTAACCTAAGAAAAATATAAAAACTTGAAAAATCTAAATTTTAATTTTTAATAATAAAATAATAATAAAGTAATATTAAAAATCCAAAATTTATAAAAAAATCTAAAAAGTTGCAAACTAGTTTAATTTAACCTATTTAACACAGAAATGAAGTTGAAATTACCTAAATACCCCTAATGGGCCTAGAATGGGCCAAAAGTCCAAACAGTTAGCTTAATGGGCTTATCAAGGCCCTATAAGAAAAATGTTGTCCAAATAAGCCCAAAAGCTCCTATCTTATTCAAAATTTGATTTTAAAGACAAAACCTGAAGGCCCAAAAGCTAAAAATGAGTATAAGCTAGCTTATTTCAAAGCAACTTATTTTTAATGGGCTTTTTGGCACATTAAGCTATAAGCTGATGCCATAAGCTCAAATTAGATACACAAGCTTCTTTTGAGTTACTTAAGAGTTCTGTAAAAAGAAATTTGAAATAAGCACAAGGAATAAGCCTGAAAAAGCAATAAGCTATCTTCACAAAACAACAAAATAGTCGTTTTCGAGTTCTAGGCCACCCCAAGAGCTGATTCAAGTTTCCAAAGCTTTTAAATGACTTAACTAAGCTTAATCAACAAAAAGTTTTTCAATAAGCACACTCAATAAAATGGAATAAGCAAATAAGCACTTAATTAAAAGTCAACTTTATGAGTTTTCTAGCAAAAAGTCAAAGTCAAGGTCTGATAAGCTCCAGTTCAAACAAATGGGTCAAATGAGGAAGATTGATCACAAAAAGTAAGTTGTTGCAGGTCTGGATAAGCCAATATGGCTTATTAATAAGCTGAATGCAAAATTACACTAGCAGGGGCTAGTTTTGGTGTCTGAGCAGTGGAAACTTTTTCCACTACTTCACTTAATTGACTTTTTGTCTTTAGTGACTTTTTTGTGGATTCAAGTTTCACAAAGGCACCCCAATGATCTGTTAATCATAAGGAGTCAATAACAATCACAAAAACACAATCACAATCAGCCAATTAGTACAATTAATTCAAAACATTACCAGATCTAGCCCAAACATAAACAAATAAGCAGTTATGGTTCAATAAGCACTTATAGCACAATTCAGCCAGCCAAACTTCACCAAATACATACACAACCTATAATTAATTCAAATGAACAAATTTAAACAGGTTTCATGCACTGATTCAAAGCTTAGATCAAGATTCAAGCACAAAAAGTTACTGATGAACTATGAACAAGCATGTTTTTACTTTTGTTGAAACACTTGACCAACAAGCCAAATTCAAACACTCAAATCTTCAAACCAGGTTATATTAATTATGATTTAACACCTTTTAGCCCTAAGCATGCATATACTCTATGTATTTCCAAAATCTTAGGTCAAAATTAGTCAAATCCAATGAGATATAGCACAATGTTTGATTCAAAGGTTTAAGGCCAATAACTTGCAGGTTTTAGTTCTCAACCAAGTAAATAACAGATAACAAGCATAAACAACAACTTTCAAAAACACAATAGCAACTTATGATCTTAAACAGATAATCCCAAACACCCCTTATCTTTTTCAAATCATATTTAAACAAGTATAAGTGTATTCCAAGACTACCCAATCCCAATCAAACACATAAACAGATGTAATATGCAGTATTGAACAAGATTAGACCATAAATTCCACAAGAACACAAGCAACACACAAATTCACCAAAAATCAAGATTTTAAGCAGATTTTAGGTAGAATGGTGCAAACCTCATGGATGTACATCCACACCCACGAATTTTGAGCTTATGTGCTAGCAAGAACAAGCAGAAGCTTCCACACAAACTCCTACTAAGATTCGACAAGGTTTGAAGCAAAATATCAAAATGAGAAAAATGAAAAATCCTTGATTAATGCACCCTTAGTTCCCCACACTTGATTATCCCCAAGTTATAAGCTTCACAACACCTTGATATCACAATATCAGGATGCTATGATCAGCTTTATAGCCCAAGAATTCCAAGGTTTGAACAAGACTTAGCAAAATATCAAGATTCAAGGAAAAAATGCGAACTTTTGCACACTCCTTTGAAAACAGGTTTTAAGATTAAAGATTAGTAAACAAACAACAATAATAAGCAGATATAATGATTGGCACTTGAGTTCTCTTCACCAAATTCAAATACATTTCATTACTTTGAATATATGATTTACATAATTGTGAACTTAGGAAAATTCAAGAGCAAAAAGCAAATGTAGTGATGCTAATGCCTTATATAGGCTAAAAGTAAACTAGTGAAGCAATAAAAAACGTGAAACCCTAACTATGGAAGTTCTAGATATGCCCTTTAGGGTCTTGAGTCTGCTTGAACATGTGACAACATTTTGACAGGTTGTGTGAGTTGTCAAAGGTAAAAAGGTGATCAAGGGTCCAAGTTAAGCTTAAGTTCCAAGCTATTATGTGGGGCGTTGGATGGCTGGCACAATTTTGGCTTCTTCCTCAAAGGTGGTAAAGCAGGGGAATCTTGTGAGCTGTAGGATGACGTGGCAAGGGAGTTTAAGGTTGGGTTGTGTTTAGGTATACCTTAATCATAAATCTGGAGCATATTAGGGTTTAATTTCAAGCCATTAACAAAAACCCAATTTTGTTCTTGGATGAATAGTGAGTGAGTTTAATCTGGTTTAGGAGTGATTAAGGTTTATATTGTTGTTAAGGCGCCATGTTTAAAAAATTAATAAACCGGGTTTAAGTGGATGATGATGTGGAGGAAGGGAGAGTGGTGATTGGTTGGTTTTGGTAGTGGGGCACGTGTCATGTGATAAGAGGTCTAGGTAACTTCCCTTGTCTGCCCAAATTAGTCCCTTGTTTCTTTAACTCTTGCCACTTTGTATTAAACATGCCAAAACTCGATTTCCTTTGTATTTGAAGTTTCACTTTTCACACTTTTGCCCCAAATACTTTTCCAAAGTATTTTTAGGGGTATTTCTTGCCATTTTATGATTCTTGAAGGGCTGTTTTGGCATTTGCTTCATTGATAATGGTCTTGAATTGTTTGTTTGACTTATTGGAGGACTGAATTTGCCAAGTCATGATTTATGAGGGACCATTTTTGCCATTTCTTCAAAGTCAAGGGTCCTTTTGGTAATTTGACATTTTTAAAGGACCAAACTTGTAATTTCTTATGACTTGAAGTCCTTCATAGTATGTTTGACTTTCAGGAGGACTAATATTGACAGTTTAGTTTTGTTGAGGGACTAAAATTGCCAATTCTTCAAAGTGGAGGGCCCTTTTTGCTATATTAACAAACTTTAGGGACCAATCTTGTAATTATGAAGATACAAGGGTTTAAAGTGTCAATTCTTCAATATTAGAGGACCCTTCTTTCATAATCTTCAAATCTTCAAGGGTTTGTATTAGAAAATTCTTCATTAGGGCTTGGTTCAATGTGCGGCTTCGTTTCCCGTGTTCGTTTTTGCATGATTCTTGTGATCTTTTGTCATTTTCTCAATATCCGTACCTAAAATACACAAGAAACAAGCACAAGCATATTTTTGGCCATTTTCATGATATTTTATGCATTTAAATCCCTTTTTGGACGATGAGACTATGTATAAAAGCAGTCTCGTTTTTCAAATGCGTAGTCTTAGAGGGCGGAAAAAATTGGTTCACAAACTTAGAAACGAGATCCTTCCACGTCAATATAGAATTGGGTGGCTCTTTCTCTAACCAAATTTTAGTGGGCCCCGCTAAGGAGTACGGAAAAAGCATCATCTTAATCGAGTCATTAACAACATCCTTAAATTTGCAAGTGGCGGTAAGACGATTGAATTGGCGGATATGGTTGTGTGGGCTGTCCTTTTCATCACCATGGAATTTGTTGTTTTGGATCATCGACAACAAACCCGTTTTCACATCAAAATTCTCTGCAAGGATAGCGGGAATTACAATAGCCTCTCCATAACCATCGGTGGGTGCTTGAAGTAACTCCATCATAGTTCGATTCTCCATGGTTGGTTCCTCTCTTACGATAGGGTTGTCAATAGGAGACTCCTCACTAGAAAGATTATGAGTAGGTGTTGACTCCTTTCGGTTTCTATGTTTACGTGCACGTCTTGCTTGGTTGCGGGTTTGCATAAACGTCACGTACAACGAGGGGATGAGCAAAGAAGATTCTTTTTGGTGTTTTGTATTTTTTCCAATTTTTTTTTGTGGTTTTTGATTGTTTTTACTTTTTTTTTTGGATTTTTGTGATTGTATTAAGTAGACCAAAATCTACAAATCTCCTCCTTAATCAAATCTCTTGATTAAAGAAGCCTCAAGGAATGAAAACGATCACGTGAAGTGAACGCCTTCGATGACTTTAGAACGTTGGTGGAGCACCAAAATGTTCAAGAGGGTTTAATCAAATGAAACCAAGAAGGTATATATGATACTTAATAATACTTTGGCCGGCAAAACCATCGATTAGCTTTCAATCTCAAAATACTCACAAGCAAGCGGAGAAACGAGGCGGCGCGAAGCACTTAAGAGCCTTTTTCCTTAGGGTATATTTTATAATACCCGCCTTATACCCACCTTATAGATTGTATTTTTCAAAATCGAGCTTCACGAAAGTATTTATCTATTTTTGCCTTTTCTTTCTTGTTTGAGATTCGAATACAATGATTGGGTAATGACCTCCCAAGTCAAGGTTGTGTTTTCACACTTTTGGAGTACTTGTGAATTTATTGTTCTACGTATACAATATATTAATAATATTCACACAAAAAAACGAAAAACCGATAATACGTATTAGTAAAGTGCTACTAATACCAATAGATATTATGGCTATATATAAAAACAACAATTGCCAAATCAAAACACAACACGCCTCCCCGGCAGCGGTGCCAAAATTGATGTAGAGTTTTTACTACCCTTTAGGAAAAGAGAGAAAAATAGGGAAAGTATTAAGTGTCGGTTTAGGAAAACCAAGCACTAATGACCAATGTGGTTCAAGTTCGTTTCCCAAGGAGGCTTGGTGTGTGTGTTAAGAGATGATTAATTATGTGATTATGATTATGAGAAAAGAAAATAGAAATGAGATTAGAAAGAATGACGGTTACGATGACGAATTAAACTAAGACGAAATGTCGTACAGGGAAAACCGTAAAAAGTGACAAAATTAAAAATTTACCCTAAAAATTCCTAGAAAATTGCAATAAATCCTAATTAATGTAGTTAGAGTTTACAAAAAATAAAAAATCACTCAACCCTTTTATTTAATTAAATAATAATTTTTTAATGCTAATTAAAGCCCAAAAAATCAATTTAATTAACAAAAAGCCCAAAATGAGATTTTTTCAATTGTAAACCTCTAAAATGACTTAACTTAATTTAAACTATTTTTGAAAATTTTAAAATTAATAAAAACTATTTAAAAACAATTAAAACTATTTAAACTTAAAATAATTACAAAAATTAATCTAATGACCATAAAAATATTCTAAAAATTGTAAAATTCCTAACTTAATGTGTTTAACATAAGAAAAATATAAAAACTTGAAAAATCTAAATTTTAATTTTTAATAATAAAATAATAATAAAGTAATATTAAAAATCCAAAATTTATAAAAAATTCTAAAAAATTGCAAACTAGTTTAATTTAACCTAATAAACACAGAAATGAAGTTGAAATTATCTAAATACCCCTAATGGGCCTAGAATGGACCAAAAGTCCAAACATTTAGCTTAATGGGCTTATCAAGGCCCAATAAGAAAAATGTTGTCCAAATAAGCCCAAAAAATCCTATCTGACTCAAAATTTGATTTTAAAGACAAAACTATGAAGGCCCAAAAGCTGAAAATGAGTATAAGCTAGCTTATTTCAAAGCAGCTTATTCTTAATGGGCTTTTTGGCCCATTAAGCTATAAGCTGATGCCATAAGCTCAAATTAGAGACACAAGCTTCTTTTGAGTTACTTAAGAGTTCTGTAAAAAGAAATTTGAAATAAGCACAAGGTATAAGCCAGAAAAAGCAATAATCTATCTTCACAAAAAGACAAAATAGTCGTTTTCGAGTTCTAGGCCACCCCAAGAGCTGATTCAAGTTTCAAAAGCTTTTAAATGACTTAACTAAGCTTAATCAACAAAAAGTTTTTCAATAAGCACACTCAATAAGCTGGAATAAGAAAATAAGCACGTAGTTAAAAGTCAACTTTATGAGTTTTCTAGCAAAAAGTCAAAGTCAAGGTCTGATAAGCTCTAGTTCAAACAAATGGGTCAAATGAGGAAGATTGATCACAAAAAGTAAGTTGTTGCAGGTATGGATAAGCAAATATGGCTTATTAATAAGCTGAATGCAAAATTACACTAGCAGGGGCTAGTTTTGGTGTCTGAGCAGTGGAAACTTTTTCCACTGCTTGACTTAATTGACTTTTTGTCTTTAGTGACTTTTTTGTTGATTCAAGTTTCACAAAGGCACCCAAATGACCAGTTAATCATAAGGAGTCAATAACAATCACAAAACACAATCACAATCAGCCAATTAGTACAGTTAATTCAGAACATCACCAGATCTAGCCTATAAATGAACAAATAAGCAGTTATGGTTCAATAAGCACTTATAGCACAATTCAGCCAGCCAAACTTCACCAAATGCATACACAAGCTATAATAATTCAAATGAACAAATTTAAACAGGTTTCATGCACTGATTCAAAGCCTAGATCAAGATTCAAGCACATAAAGTTACAGATGAACTATGAACAAGCAGATTTTTACTTTTGCTGATATACTTGACCAACAAGCCAAATTCAAACACTCAAATCTTCAAACCAGGTTATATTAATTATGATTTAATACCTTTTAGCTCTAAGCATGCATATACTCTATGTATTTCCAAAATCTTAGGTCAAAATCAGTCAAATCCAATGAGATATAACACAATGTTTGATTCAAAGGTTTAAGGCCAATAACTTGCAGGTTTTAGTTCTCAACCAAGTAAATAACAGGTAACAAGCATAAACAACAACTTTCAACAACACAATAGCAACTTATGATCTTAAACAGATAATCCCAAACACCCCTTATCTTTTTCAAATCAGATTTAAACAAGTATAAGTGTATTCCAAGACTACCCAAGCCCAATCAAACACATAAACAGATGTAATATGCAGTATTGAAAAAGATTAGACCATAAACTCCACAAGAACACAAGCAACACACAAATTCACCAAAAATCAAGATTTTAAGCAGATTTTAGGTAGAACGGTGCAAACCTCATGGATGTACATCCACACCTACGAATTTTGAGCTTATGTGATAGCAAGAACAAGCACAAGCTTCCACACCAACTCCTGCTAAGATTCAACAAGGTTAGAAGCAAAATATCAAAATCAGAAAAATGAAAAATCCCTGATTGATGCAACCTTAGTTCCCCACACTTGATTATCCCCAAGTTATAAGCTTCACAACACCTTGATATCACAATATCAGGATGCTATGATCAACTTTATAGCCCAAGAATTCCAAGGTTTGAACAAGACTTAGCAAAATATCAAGATTCAAGGAAAATATGCAAACTTTTGCACACTCCTTTGAAAACAGGTTTTAAGATTAAAGATTAGTAAACAAACAACAATAATAAGCAGATATAATGATTGGCACTTGAGTTTTCTTCACCAAATTCAAACACATTTCATTACTTTGAATATATGATTTACATAATTATGAACTTAGGAAAATTCAAGAGCAAAAAGCAAATGTAGTGATGCTAATGCCTTATATAGGCTACAAGTAAACTAGTGAAGCAATAAAAAACGTGAAACCCTAACTATGGAAGTTCCAGATATGCCCTTGAGGGTCTTGAGTCTACTTGAACATGTGACAACATTTTGGCAGGTTGTGTGAGTTGTCAAAGGTAAAAAGGTGATCAAGGGTCCAAGTTAAGCTTAAGTTCCAAGCTATTATATGGGGCGTTGGATGGCTGGCACAATTTTGGCTTCTTCCTCAAAGGTGGTAAAGCAGGGGAATCTTGTGAGCTGTAGGATGACGTGGCAAGGGAGTTTAAGGTTGGGTTGTGTTTAGGTATACCTTAATCATAAATCTGGAGCATATTAGGGTTTAATTTCAAGCCATTAACAAAAACCCAATTTTGTTCTTGGATGAATAGTGAGTAAGTTTAATCTGGTTTAGGAGTGATTAAGGTTTAAATTGTTGTTAAGGCGCCAAGTTTAAAAAATTAATAAACCGGGTTTAAATGGATGATGATGTGGAGGAAGGGAGAGTAGTGATTGGTTGGTTTTGGTAGTGGGGCAAGTGTCATGTGATGTGAGGTCTAGGTAACTTCCCTTGTCTGCCCAAATTAGTCCCTTGTTTCTTTAACTCTTGCCACTTTGTATTAAACAGGCCAAAACTCGATTCCCTTTGTATTTGAAGTTTCACTTTTCACACTTTTTCCCAAAGACATTTCCAAAGTATTTTCAGGGGTATTTCTTGCCATTTTATGATTCTTGAAGGGCTATTTTGGCATTTTCTTCATTGATAATGGTCTTGACTTGTTTGTTTGACTTCTTAGAGGACTAAATTTGCCAAGTCATGATTTATGAGGGACCATTTTTGCCATTTCTTCAAAGTCAAGGGTCCTTTTGGTAATTTGACATTTTTAAAGGACCAAACTTGTAATTTCTTGTGACTTGAAGTCCTTCATGGTATGTTTGACTTTGAGGAGGACTAATATTGACAATTTAGTTTTGTTGAGGGACTAAAATTGCCAATTCTTCAAAGTAGAGGGCCCTTTTTGCAATATTGACAAACTTTAGGGACCAATCTTGTAATTATGAAGATACAAGGGTTTAAAGTGTCAATTCTTCAATATTGGAGGACCCTTCTTGCATAATCTTCAAATCTTCAAGGGTTTGTATTGGAAAATTCTTCATTAGGGCTTGGTTCAATGTGTGGCTTTGTTTCCCATGTTCGTTTTTGCATGATTCTTGTGATCTTTTGTCATTTTCTCAATATCCATACCTAAAATACACAAGAAACAAACACAAGCATATATTTGGCCATTTTCATGATATTTTATGCATTTAAAGCCCTTTTTGGACGATGATACTATGTATAAAAGATGTCTCATCACTCCCCCGTACTAAACCATTGCCGTACCCTCATGCAATGCTAGAATAAAGTATCGTAGCATCTCCAAAATTCATTTTTATTTACTTTTACTGAATGATAAACTAGCTACACTACTACTATTACTACTACTTGCGTTTTAGACATAATTTACGATTTTCATCGCAAAATGGGACGTATAGGTTCATAGAATAAGAACACGTGAATGCTTCGTTAGAAATAATTTCATCGTCCTCGATTTTCACCCCAATTCCATGCTAAGCGTGCAACGAGATCATTGTAATTATAAGTTAGTAATGCTAACACTACTCATATGCCCTAATCACGTACTTATCCTCCCATTTTCCTAAGTTGTATCTCTTATATTTTATTTTGTCTTGAATGTTTCACGAGGATACATTGTTTGACTTATGCGATAATAGAGATTTAGGTCTAAAAATAGAGTCCTACCGGTGTAACCAAGACCATCAAATTAATAACCCCTCCTAATAGACAACGATGTCAAAAAATTAAGTCAACAAGAAGGATCGATAAACACGGTTTTATAACGGTTTTGAACATGAGACTTATTACCAAGACTTTTATACGCCCCCTAACGGAAGGGACTTATTATCATAGGTTTACCTCCATCTTTTATTCAACTTCGCCATGAAGCTTTTATTATGACTTCGGTCTTGCCTTGCCTTTTATTATCCACCTCATCGGTGGTTTTATTAGCCAAAGACGTACATCCTCACGCTAAGGCGAATTTTGGATCTTTAAAGCTTCAAAGATTAAGGCTTGATTCACTTTCAATTTTGCATAGATTTTTCGGCCTTGTGAGCTTCAAATTGTTTGCTTGATTTAGGTGAGCACTTGAAATCTTATTATTGGGTGAAGCTTTCGATTATTCGGGTGCCAATACTTCAAAACCGTGACGCTGGCGATACCTTAATGTCTTCCCAATTTAATTACATGGAAGCTACTAGAAAAGACTAGAAACCAACAATCAAGACTAAACCGCTAAGTCAATATTTTTTAAGCAAAAAATATTTACAAGCGAAGGGAGAATAAGCAAATAATGAGAACACATGAGTTTTTGAAAGAATACGAGTACTCTACGTTTGGCATAGTAACTTATAATTAACTCTATCATTTCTCGTCCTCATTTAAGAGACTTAGCCTAATAAAAGTTAAGGAATCAAAGCTAAGTGCTCAACACGCACGGTCGAGTCAAAAATTACTCTTATTCTCGCCATCGGAAAACCTACATTCGTGTCTTCAAACACTTATAAAACATGAGAAAATTTTTAAAATTTGGCCATTTTTAGCCTTATTTTGCAACAAAACGATA
The DNA here is from genome assembly GCA_025667525.1 of Glebionis coronaria. Classification (NCBI taxonomy): domain Eukaryota; kingdom Viridiplantae; phylum Streptophyta; class Magnoliopsida; order Asterales; family Asteraceae; genus Glebionis; species Glebionis coronaria. The sequence goes on from CM046880.1 coordinate 139,740,569, forward strand.
AACAAAAAGATAAATTTTGGAAAGCGTGAAGGTTTGACAAGGCAAGTATCTATTCAGCCCCCATACTAAAGTTAAACATTATCCTCAGTTTTTCGAGTCTAGGGGTGCAAACACCCCATACTAGAGACGTAGTCGAATGCATAATCTAGCATAGAAAGGGTGTAACCGTTAAATTTAAAGCCGTTTATGAAGTGTGCTATAAACCTAAGGTTAGAACATCAAAGGATATATCATGGATATTGAGAAAGTCTTCAAAGCAAACGATCGAGTGCTCCCATAAAACGAACACGAGAGGCTCCAATCATGAAGATAATGATCATCTAAAATCCACAATTCACAAACAACCACGGAACAAAGGTTGGAGGGGCACAAATCCCCACACGTTACTACATTAGAAAGCGATAATATGTACATAGGATAAGCATGGTACTCCCCTATGAGGCACCTCGTTTTTCATTACCGAGTCATGAGCTCGACTCGATCCCCTCAATACTAATTATCATTGGGGAAGGTGATTTGGTCGAGGTAGTTCAAGGATGGAACTTCCCCACGAAAGTAGTGCTTCAACCTATGTCCATTTACCTTGAAATTGGGCCCATCATTTTGAGCTAGCTCGATGGTCCCATATGGAAAACTTGAGTCACGGTGAATGGACCGGACCAACGGGATTTCAACTTACCGGAAAAGATTTTCATACGAGAGTTAAAAAGCAAAACTTGATCCCTAATGTTAAAAACCCGGTTTTTAATTTTTGAATCATGCAACTTTTTAGTCTTTTCTTTATAAATCAATGAATTTTCATAAGCAATATCCCTTAATTCATCCAATTCATTTAATTGTATTTTTCGGTGTTTTCCCGCGGTCTCCATATCATCATTACAATGCTTTAGGGCCCAATAAGCTTTGTGTTCGAGTTCAATTTGTTGGGAATAAATTATGGGTCAGTTCACTAGACGCTGATAAGAAGAATTCAAGCACTGATAAGATGACAGTGGACGCTGACAGCCAAGCGTTGACATTTGAAGAAGTCAACGCTGACAGCCTTGAAGATTAGCACTGATGGAATATATCTTCATACGAATCTTTTTGTTTATTTGTTTCTTTATTTGTGTATGGTAAAGATAAGCTCGACATTGTATTTTCTATTATTATCTTTACCTAGAATAGTTGATTCGTAGCTTATTGTACAAGACTTCTTAATCTATAAAAGAAGATCTTTTAGGTTAATGTTAATCATCAGTTATCATAAGTTTTCACAAGTTAAACCTCTTTCATTGTAATCAAGTTCGATCATTCTAATACAAGTGAAAGTTTGTTTAACATCTTTGTGTTTTAGATTAAGTGTTAATTCCGCATAACACTTAGTTACTTTATTAATAAGCAAAGGTTTCTCTACGTGTATTACTTGATCTAATCTCGTATACACAAAGCTTAATCGATCTAAGTTTGGGATCAACAAGTGGTATCAGAGCTTGTTGAGAAACTTTTGATCTTTAAGTAACGCAAGAACCCTAAAACACCAAAAACCCTAAATTTCTCAAAAACCCTAAAAACATCATGTCTGGCACAGATCAACCTCCTGCTCCTGCTTTGCTACAAAACAACTCCACAAACCCTAGTATCAAAATTCCCATGTTTGATGCCAGGAACTTCGAACTTTGGAAGTCTAATTTTGAGCAATATGTAGCCATCCATGACTACACTCTTTGGGAGATTGTTGAATATGGGAACACATTCAACAAAGCTCAAAAGATTACTAATGCTATTGCTGCAAGGGTAGCTGTTCCTAATTGTCCTGAAGCTGATAAGAAGGAAAGGCCTGAAGATGGAAGAGCTGTATCTGCTGAAGATATAGCCAAGAAAAGGGTGGACATGAAAATTTTGAACATCATGAAACACGCCTTGGGTCATGAGAATCAACACAAGTACAAACGCTTTGAGTCTGCAAAAGAGCTTTGGGAAGCTCTTGAAGTAGCACATGGTGGCAATGCTGACACAAAAGAAGAAAAGAAGAAGCAACTCATGCATGAGTATGCTGTCTTTAAGGCTCAACCCAATGAGAATCTCAGCAGTGTGAGAAGTAGACTACTTGACATTACAAGTCAACTTTCCTTCATGGGAACACAGATTGATGACCCTGACTTGAATGCTACTTTTCTCAAAAGCCTTGGTGATGTATGGAAGATTGAGGCAAGATCCATTCTTGTCAATAACACCCACAAAACTTCTAGGTTTGATGACATCTTCAACAAACTAAGACTGTTGGAGAATGAATGGCTTTTGGAGAGTGATAATAAATCTTCCAGTAGCAACATGGCCTTTTTCTCACAAAGTGAAGGTCAATTTGATTCCATGAACTCCTATGGACATCCAACCACTGGATCTCAATGTGTCAACGCTGGATCACATCCTATCAGCGTTGGAACACAGTCTGTCAGCGCTGGATCATATCCTGTCAACGCTTCATACTCAAGCGTTGACACTCACAACTTTGGCGCTGATAGAATTAAACCTGCTGGTTTAGATCTAGATACTGTGTGTGCATTCATTGCTTCTTTGCCCAGTGATTCAAGGATTACATATGAAGATCTTGAGCAGATAAGTGATGAGCAATTGGAAGAGATGGACATCAAGTGGACTATGGCTCTTGTAAGTTTAAGAGCAAACAGGTTTAATAAAAGGTTCAAGAAGAAGATGACCTTTGATGCTAAGGATGTTGCTGGATTTGACAAATCCAAAGTTGAGTGCTACAATTGTCATCGGATGGGGCACTTTATGAGGGAATGTAGATCTCCAAGAAGATCTGATGCTGGTAAGCCTTCAAGCCAAATGGTTAAGAGCCAAGATCCCAAGGCCATGGTTGCTGTTCAACAAATTGATGGTGTTGGAGGATGGGAATGGAGCTGGAACTTTTTGGCTAAGGATGAGGAAGAGGACAGAGCCTTGGTTGCTGAAGTTAAAGAAGAGCATGTTGAATATGCTCTCATGGCACACTCCTCCTCTTCATCAGATAATGAGGTATATGATGATGCTTTCTGTTCTAAGGGTTGTCGTTTAAATACTGAAAAACTAAATCAAGAGATAGTAAAGTTATTAGATGAGGCAAGTGCTGAAAGATGCAAAGTATCTAATTATCAAATTGCTCTCACCCAAACAGAAAAGACAGTAGCTGAGTATAAGAAAATGGAGTTTGATTTAAAGGATAAAATAAATATCTTAAAACATGAGTTACATCAGAGTAAAGATATTCAAGATATCACAAACAGGGTTAATCTTGATTTGATAGCTAAGTTAGATGAGGCTAACAAAAATAAAGATAATGTGAGTCTTAAAATCCAGAGATTTGATAAGGACACAAAATCCCTAGGAGAGTGTGTTAGTAAACAAAGAGACTCTAAGGACATGAGTGGGATTGGGATGAAAGATTATACTGGTGTTCCACCACCAGCTGGGGATTTCTATGGTGTCCAATCAAAGGACTTATCTTGGACTGGCTTGCCAGAACTCCAAGAGAAGGAATTCATTCCTCCACCTAGAGTGACTTCCCCAGTTGAAGAATATAAACAAAAACTGACTGACCTAGATGAGTGGAAGAAAGCTAACCACACTTTGTTTGTTAAGGGAAGGTTGTTGTGTGAAAGTCCAAATGAGCCCACACCAATCACGAGCCATGATCCTACACCTATTAAAATCACACACCCAATTACTGGCAAAGCTGTTGACCTTGGCCCACAAACTGTTAGAAAACCTAGTGTTAAGTATGCAGAGATGTATAGGAATACTAGGTCACCAAAAAGCCAAGTTAGTAACCATGGAACAGGCTTCTTTGCTTCTAGACCTAAGACTATGTCTAGAAAAGCCTGTTACACTTGTGGTAGCTTTTCACATTTGGCATACAAATGTGTCAACGCTTCCAATGTCAACGCTGATAGGAACCATTTCAGCGCTGACAAAAGTCAACATAGGTCAAACACTGTCAGACCCAATACCTTTGTGAACAAAAGTTCACAAGTTGTTAGACCAGCCCCATTCTTTTCTAGAGGGTCTAACACACATGGCCTAAGACCTTTCCAAAAGTCAAACACTTGGTCCAATAGGCAATGGGTTCCTGTAGCAAACCCTAGGTTCAACGCTGATAAAGGCAATCGGGGCGCTGACAAGAACAATTTCAGCGCTGACAGACACACTGCCAAACCTAGGTATTTGCAACCACAGGGAAATAGGTCTAAAGCTTCTAGTAGCTTAACATGGAAGCCAAAACAAGACCAAAACCCTAATTCTACTGGTCTTTCTATGACATGCAACAGGTTTCATTATATTTCAAAGGTCATGTCAAGACCAATTGGGGTTAACTGGGCATTTCATCCAAAAAGGGATGAAAATGGGGTTGTTATGAGAACCAAGTATGTTCTTGTTGAACAACCAGATGAATCCAAGTCTTCCAAGGCTTGGGTTCCCAAAGAAAACTAATGTGTTTTCTTTATGTGCAGGGCATTCAGAAGAAGATCAATGATTATGGATATTGGGATAGTGGATGCTCAAGGCACATGACAGGAAAGGAAGACTATCTGACGAATTTCACTCCTATTCAAGATGGTGATAAGGTATACTTTGGAGGGGGCTATGGCACCATCACAGGAAAAGGAACCCTTATCACCAACAATCTACGTTTTGAGAATGTCTTCCTGGTAAAAGAACTGGATTATAATTTGTTTAGTGTATCACAAGTGTGTGATAACAAAAATAAGGTTCTTTTCACAGATACTGAGTGCTTGGTGTTAAGCAAAGATTACAAGCTCCCTGAAGAGAAATACATAGAATTTAGAACACCAAGGCATAAAGACACATATAATGTGAATCTTAATGGAATTAAGATGAATAATAAAATGATGTCATGTTTTTATGCTAAAGCCTCAGTAGATGAAAGTAATCTTTGGCACAGGAGATTAGGGCACATAAACTTTAAAAATATCAATAGACTTGTGAGACTTGGTTTAGTTGATGGTTTGCCTGAAAAGGCTTTCCACAATGACCACTCTTGTGTTGCATGTCTTAAGGGCAAGCATCACAAGGTCTCATTCAAATCTAAACAGGTGCACTCTAGTTCTAAACCACTTCACTTATTGCATATGGACCTCTTTGGTCCAACTAATATAGAAAGTTTGAAGGGTAAATCATATTGTTTTGTCATCACTGATGATTTTTCCAGGTTTACATGGACTTTCTTTTTAGCCAAGAAAAGTGAAACTGCCCAAAGTTTGATTAATTTCATTACCCAGATTGAGAAAAAGAATGGTAATGAGGTCAAAATTCTTAGAAGTGATAATGGGGGTGAGTTTAGAAATAAGTTGTTAGATGATTTTTGTGCCAAGAAAGGGATTACTAGGCAGTTTAGCATAGCTAGAACCCCACAGCAAAATGGGGTTGCTGAAAGGAAGAATAGAACCCTAATTGAAGCAGCCAGAACCATGTTGGCTGATGCCCACTTTCCTATAGCCTTTTGGGCTGAAGCTGTTAACACAGCTTGTTATGTTCAAAATAGGGCATTGGTCAACAAAATACATAATAAGACACCTTATGAGTTACTTTGGGGAAGGAAGCCAAATATTGGCTTTCTCAAGCCTTTTGGTTGTCATGTAGTTGTTTTAGAAACTAGTGATGCCCTAGGTAAATTTGATGCAAAAGGTGATGAAGGCTATTTCATGGGTTATTCAGTGCAGAGCAAAGGATATAGGGTTTACATTAAAAAGGAAAAACGTATACTTGAAAAAGTACATGTTAGGTTTTTAGAGAGTAAACCCAGTGATCCTGAGAGTGGTCCAAATTGGTTGTTTGACTTGGAACCTTTATCTAGAGCTTTAAATTATATGCCTGTTACTGATCCAGACATTGTGAAGGTAACTTCAAGTGTTTTGGAAAAGAGAATTGGTAATGTTTCAGGTATACAGGTTACTAAGAAGGATGGACCACCAGCAGTTGAGTCATCTCCCACACAAGAATATGTTACACTTCCTATATGGACAGATGAGTATTATGCTGATGCTGCTGCTGCTAGAAAAGATATTGGTGGTTTCCAAATACCACCAAATACAAACATGCATGGTTCTTCAGGCGCTGACAAAGGGAAATCAAGCGCTGACAAGAGCAATTCAGACGCTGATGGATCAGACGTTGACAACAACAGTTCAAGCGTTGTTAGCCCAAGCGCTGACAAACAAGGTTCAGACGTTGATGACACCTTTGCACATCTTTTCTCTTCCAATTTTGAACAAGGTGGACCTTCCAATGTCCATGAAGAGATTCCTGTTGATCAAAGAGAGTCTGATGAAGAAGATATTGGCAACATGGAGCGTGAAGTTGAGGACACCAGACTTTTTGAAGGAGGAGTTCTCACTTCCACAATGAAGAATCACCCCCCATCTCAGATCATTGGTGATGTTATGACTCCAGTTCAGACAAGAAGATCCCATCAAAATCTTGGTGGATTTATTGCCAATATACACAAGAAGGTTGATACCCCTCTTGTACAAGCATGTTTGTTTGCATGTTTTCTGTCACAAGAAGAACCCAAGAAGATTTTTGATGCTCTCAAAGAACCTAGTTGGGTGGAAGCAATGCAGGATGAGCTTCACCAATTTGCTATACAGGATGTTTGGGAGCTGGTTGATTGTCCTAGATATGTGAGACCAATTGGGACAAGATGGGTTCTAAGGAACAAGAAAGATGAAAGGGGTATTGTGGTCAGAAACAAGGCACGTTTGGTAGCTCAGGGATATACACAAGAGGAAGGTATAGATTATGAAGAGGTCTTTGCTCCTGTTGCAAGAATTGAAGCTATAAGAATTTTCCTAGCTTATGCCTCTTGTATGAACTTCACTGTTTATCAAATGGATGTGAAGAGTGCTTTCCTCTATGGAACAATTGTTGAGGAGGTATATGTTATGCAACCTCCTGGTTTTGAAGATCCTGAGAATCCAGACAAGGTTTATAGAGTGAAGAAAGCTATGTATGGACTTCATCAGGCCCCAAGAGCATGGTATGGTACATTGTCCACCTACTTGGTGGAAAATGGTTTTAAAAGGGGCACCATAGATCAGACATTGTTCACAAAGAAGAAAGGTAAGGATGTCTTACTTGTCCAGGTCTATGTTGATGATATCATTTTTGGATCCACTAATCCAAAGATGAGTGAAGACTTTTCCAAGCTTATGACAGATAAATTCAAGATGAGTGCAATGGGTGAGATGAACTTCTTTCTAGGTTTACAAGTTCAGCAGCAAGAAGATGGCATCTTCATCTCCCAAGACAAATATGTAGCTGAGATCTTGAAGAAATATGGTTTTTCTCCACATGAAAAGAGTACTTCCACTCCTATGGATAGGGAACACCCTTGGGGAAAAATTGGAGCTGGAAAGGATGTGGATGTTAGGCACTATAGATCAATGATTGGTTCATTGATGTATCTTACAGCCTCAAGACCTGACATCATGTTTGCTGTGTGTGCTTGTGCACGCCATCAAGTGACTCCCAAAGAATGTCACCTTTTTGCTGTGAAAAGAATTTTTAGGTATCTAAGATGTTATCCAGATCTTGGCTTATGGTACCCAAAAGATTCTCCATTGGAGCTTATTGCATATTCAGACAGTGACTATGGTGGTGACAAGTTTGATAGGAAATCCACAACTGGTGGATGTCAATTTCTTGGGAGTAGATTGATATCTTGGCAATGCAAGAAACAAACAGTGGTGGCAAACTCTACAACTGAAGCAGAATATGTTGCAGCAGCTGCTTGTTGTGGACAAGTCTTATGGATTCAGAACCAGCTGTTGGATTATGGGTATAATTTCATGCATACCAAGATTTTTGTAGACAATAACAGTACTTTATGCATTATTAAAAATCCTGTACATCATTCTAAAACCAAACACATAGAAATTAGACATCATTTTATAAGAGATTGCTTTGAGAAAGGTTTAATACAACCAGATAGGGTAGCCACAGAGGATAATGTGGCTGATTTATTAACTAAACCTTTTGATACTGGAAGATTTCAATATTTGGTAACAAATATTGGAATGGTTAATCTCACTTAATATGTGTTTTGGAACCTTTTTGTAAAAGTATGTACAGGATAATGCATTGTTATTGGTCTTTGTGATGATTTAGATTTTTCCACTTTATTTTTCTAACACTGACAAAGGTAAATGTAACGCTGACAAGTGTTATTTTGCCGTTGTTAGAGATATTATTGTCTAACGCTGACAAGAGTTCCTTCAACGCTGATAAGTGTTGTCGGGGCGCTGTCAGCAACAATGTTAGTTTTGTGGTTTTCAATCTAAATGTGTAGGTGGTGGTAGCTTTATGCCATTGGATACAGAGTTGCTTATGGATCTTTGAAGAGCTATTTGGACATGTTTTTGTTTATGGATGATGGTTGGAATATTTATATTCCTATCTTGACATAAATTTTTAATGTTCATATATATTTTGAGAAACTCATGTATCATAGTTTGAGGGGAGGTTTAAGGAACCTTTAGGACTCTTGGGTATTCTTACAATACTCTCATCACAATTCTAGATTGTGTCCACAGGTGAGTATGGGTTAGTTTTACTAAACCATGAGGCACTGTAGCATGCAAAGTTGACAAACTATGCATGCTGCCAAGACATTTTTGGCCTAGAATTGGTTGTGGTCTGATGGGAGACTTGGGAATAGTTTTGTTATGGGTTTACCTGGGAGTTACAAAGAATTTTATGAAATAACTTTGTTGGTAAGTATTTTGGTTAGCAAGGGACACTAGAGGACATTTGTGTCTATCTTGCTTAAGCAAGTGTGCATAAGTGGACAGTGCTTGCCGCCCAGTAATTATTATCAACTTGCAAGATATTTCCCTTAGGATAAATTACTTTGTTAAGGTATTTTTCTTTTTAAATATTTTTATTTTTATTTTTAGACGCTGACAAGTTTTTCTCCAAACACTGTTACGTCCAATCGTGACGCTGACAAGGCTTTAGGCAAACGCTGACAAGAAAATATAGCCGTTGGGCGTTGATGGGCTATTTTTGACCGTTGACACCTAGTGGGCCCTACCCAGTTGTTATTTTTGACTAATCTTTGGCCGTAATTTTGGGGAGTTGTTACTTTTAATTAATGCATGAGATAAGTTATATTTGATTCAATATTTTCATCATTACTCTTTGAATATAACTGCCTCATTTTTGACCAATCCAAATCATGCATCTCTCCTATAAATTTGGCTAAACTTTTTGTTCTGGGTATTCATATTTTCTTGTCTAACATTTTTCTCCTAGATTTTTCTCATATCACATAACCTAAACAGCTTTCAAACATGGCACCAAAGTTCAACTCAAACAATTTGACATTGGAGTTCAAGAGCCAACATAATATGGTAGCTTACTTGGCCGCTGATAATGATTTGTTCCCTCAGTATTCCCAAATGGTGGCATTTCTAAATGCATCCTCAATAAGGTATGCACTTTCTCATGAAGCACTAGTCCCTGTCGCACACATTAGACAGTTTTGGAATAATGTCAGTTCCACAACAGCTAATGGAGTGACCACATTAACATCTACTGTTCATGGAAGAACATGGGTGGTCACTGAAGCCTTGGTTCGCCAAGCTTTGCGTCTTGATGACGCTGATGGTGTGACTACCCTTGCCATTGCTACAATAGAACAAGGTCTTAGGGAATTGGGTTATCCTATTCCTGCTGGTAAAACTTTAAATAAATATCATAAGCAGGAATTTCCCTCGGATTGGAAATATTTAATACATGTCCTTCTTCAATGCTTAAGTCCAAAATGTACTGCTTTTAATGAAATAAACAGGTCCATTGCAAGTGCTTTGGTTTGTATGTCACGTGGGCTTAAGTATAATTTTTCAAAAATGATTTTTGAAGGGATGTGTAAAAATAAGGGAAGTAAAATGACTTTGGCTTACCCAAGATTTTTGCAAATGGTGTTTGATTTACAAGCATATTGTACTAGGGATCATGACACTTTTTATGAGATCCCTAAGCAAAAGAAAACCATTTTTGACAAGATGAGCTCCACAAATAGATCTATACCTCTCACCCAAGCCATGCTTGAAGTAATTCAGGCTGCTCAACCACAACCAGACCCTGTACCTCAACTTGAGCCTATCCTTGAACCATTACCTTCACCTGACCACATGGACGTTGACCAACCCAATGTCAATGCTGACACTCAAAATGTTGGCGCTGACACAGCCAATCCCAACGTTGATGACATCCCTGAACAATCCCAAACACCCCTTAACCAACCAACACCCACACCATCTACCTCATCTTCCACCCCATTACAATCTAGGTTGCATAAACGCCAAAGGACTACTGGAGTGTTCTCCTCTAGTGGTCCTAGCCTTGTTGCAGAGAGAACCACCTCCACAAGTGTGGCTGGTGCCATGGATGAGGCTGGGGCTATTGACACACGCTTAGATGCTGGTCAAGACAGTCCCAACATCATTAAGACCTCATCCATGCCCTATGATTCTATTTTGGGAGGTCAAATCCCCATTCTAGCTGAGGGCAGGTTGGAACCTATGACATTGAATGAATTGACGGCTGCTGTCATTAGCTTGCAAAAGCAAAATGTCAGCCTTGTACAAATTGTCAATAATCAGGGCCGTGAACTCCAAGTATTGAGGGAGCGGGTAACTGTTTTGGAGAATCCAAGTAGCAGGAGTAGAATGGAGGAATCTTCCAAAGGGGAGGATGAAGAGGATGAGCTGATTCATACAGCCAGTAAGAAGAGTTCACAATTTAGTGAATCTTTAAATGTTGCTGAAGCACTCACCAACTTGAAGAAGCACCCAATTATTGATACATCCAAGGTAACTCCATTGAACTTGGAAGGATCTTTCACAGCAACAATGGGCGCTGATACAGGTTTGAACGCTGACACATCCAGCGCTGACAAAGGTAATCGGGGCGCTGATAAAGGTAACTTGAACGCTGACAAAGTTGCAGGTGGTGTTGATGTATTCCAGTCATCAGCAATCATCAAAGATGTGTCCACACAAGTTTCTTCTTCTACCTTACCTATTATTGATCCAAAAGACAAGGGTAAGGGGATTCTGGTTGAAGAAGATGTTCCAAAGAAAGATGCAGCACAAATTGCATTTGATGAACAGTTGGCTGCACAACTTTTGGAAAAAGATTTGAAGAGGAGTGGTAGATCACCATTTGTTGCCACTTCTGAGAGTGAGGAAGAGAGTGTTGATGAAAAAGAAGAAGATAGCTCAGATTCAAGTGTTCAAATTATTGAAGATCCAGAAAGACTTGAATATGGGGATGAGTTGGCAAGAGAAAGATTGAGTGATTTGAAGAATCAGGTTGATTGGGACCTTCCAGAAATCACCAGAATGTACCATGCTTGGGAAGATAAGGTAATGGACAACCCAGAAATGAGTTTGTCAGATCAAATTTGGGGGTTGGAAATTCTTCTCAGGGTACAAGATGATATAAAGGTGATTTTGAGGTATAATGCACAAGAGGTCAAGACTTGGCTTAAAAGAGATAGAAGGCAATTGTATTACAAGTTGCTTAGATGCCATCAACCTAGATGGACATACAAGAAGTTGCTGGCTTTATCTTTTGAGGAGCTAGAGTATAGGGCACATCCTATTTGGAGGAATGTGCAAGAACATAATGTCTTACAGTTTCTTTCAGAAGAAAGGAAACAAGAGCTTGCTGAGGAAATGCAGATTCAAAAGGAGATGAGGATTGCTCAAAGACCAGTGAAGAAAGGAGATCCTCTCCAATTTCCCAAAGATATGGATGTGTATTATCCAACTGAAACTGTCATAAGGAAGCATCTCAAGCTTTCTCCATTGGAAGCTTCAGATTTGGTTAATGTAGTACCTCTAGATGACAGAAATCCAATCATAAGTTTTGATGAAGATGAGTGTGGATTTTGGAAGATTGGCAGATTTGGGAAGGAGGTACACACTTTCACTTCAATTATTTCTATTTTTGCAAGCATAGACAGAGAAGACTTGGTGCATCTACGGAGACTAATAGAGGCCAAGTATACAGCTGAAGCACCTACTTCAGCAAATGGAATAAGACTATGGCACACATTTTTGACTTTGTGTGGTCCAAGGGAAGCAGATCTTGCCATATGGAAGGATCTTGAAGATGACCTCAGTAATCTTCATTGGAGGCTTTATTCTACTTGTGGTGTGTTTCATTTGAGCTCTACAAAGTTTTCAGAGTATCTACTTGTGGATGCTAACTATTTCTTGTCCAAAGAAGTATTGGAGAAGATGAAGGAGACACCCTTGGAGATTGATTATACTAGTGACGTGGCCAAGGACTTAATTAGATATGTTTATCACCAACATAAGAAGTTTTTGCAAGATTCCTCCTAAGACTTAAGTTTTTATTCAGAAACTTGATCATTGGAATAGATATCAAGTTTAGGGGAGGATTGTTGGGAATTATGGGTCAGTTCACTAGACGCTGATAAGAAGAATTCAAGCGCTGATAAGATGACATTGGACGCTGACAGCCAAGCGTTGACATTTGAAGAAGTCAACGCTGACAGCCTTGAAGATTAGCACTGATGGAATATATCTTCATACGAATCTTTTTGTTTATTTGTTTCTTTATTTGTGTATGGTAAAGATAAGCTCGACATTGTATTTTCTATTATTATCTTTACCTAGAATAGTTGATTCGTAGCTTATTGTACAAGACTTCTTAATCTATAAAAGAAGATCTTTTAGGTTAATGTTAATCATCAGTTATCATAAGTTTTCACAAGTTAAACCTCTTTCATTGTAATCAAGTTCGATCATTCTAATACAAGTGAAAGTTTGTTTAACATCTTTGTGTTTTAGATTAAGTGTTAATTCCGCATAACACTTAGTTACTTTATTCATAAGCAAAGGTTTCTCTACGTGTATTACTTGATCTAATCTCGTATACACAAAGCTTAATCGATCTAAGTTTGGGATCAACACAATTGGCAAGTGACAATTCTTCCCATACACTAGCTTATAAGGAGTGCACCCGATGGGCGTCTTATGAACGGTCCTAAAGGCCCATAAAGCATCATCTGACTTATCCGACCAAGATTGTCGGTTCTCCCCAATCGATCTCTCCAAGATCCTCTTCAAAGCTCGGTTTGAAACCTCGACTTGCCCACTCGTTTGTGGGTGATAAGCCGTAGAAAGCCGATGTGTAACCCCATATTTCCTTAGGACCCTTTCGAATTGGTCGTTACAAAAATGGGTTCCACGATCGCTTATGATCGCACGAGGGGTTCCAAACCGAGAAAACAAGCTTTTCAAAAACTTGACTACCACACGAGCATCATTGGTGGGCAAAGCCTTAGCTTCCACCCACTTAGATAGGTAGTCAACGGCGACAAGAATGTACTTATTACCATAAGATGATGGGAACGACCCCATAAAGTCGATGCCCCAAACGTCAAAGATCTCACACACTTGGATGATATTTTGTGACATTTCATCTTTTTGTGAGGCTTTTCCTTGTCGTTGGCATGAGTCACACGACTTCACAAGTTCATGTGCATCTCGGTAAATAGTAGGCCAAAAGAAACCGGCATCAAAGACCTTCTTAGCCGTGAGATTAGCACCGTGGTGACCACCCGTGGGTCCCTCGTGACAAGCTCTAAGGATGTTAGAAGCTTCGGTACCAAAGACACAACATCGAATAATTTGATCTGCACAAGTCCGAAACAAGTAAGGGTCGTTCCAAAAATAGAACTTGACGTCACGAAAGAATTTTTGTTTTTCTTGAGTCGTCATACCCTTGATGATGAAGTTGCCCGCATGGTAATTTGCAATGTCCGCAAACCATGGGGTGGAAGAATCAAGCTTAGAATTCACTACACCAAGTGTCTCGAGCAGAAATGTTTCGGTGATTTCCTTGGGCTCGTAAACACTTTGGTGAGGATCTTCCAAACGAGAAAGATGATCGGCCGCTAGATTCTCGGCTCCTTTTTTGTCAACGATTTTGTGATCAAATTCTTGAAGGAGGAGAATCCAACGAAGTAATCTTGGCTTTGCATCTTTTTTAGCCGTAAGATACTTGATAGTAATAAGTGTGAAAACACTTATCCTTTTACCACTTATTTCTAATAATAACAAGACCAAAACGTGTATTTTATGTCGTAAAAGTCGGAATTATGCGTGGTTTGTGTTTTTATTGTGTTTTAGGACCAAAATATGAAAAAGGAACAAAACACGGGCTTTCACGGGCTTTTATCGAAGAAAACGGGAAAAGACGAAGTCAAAAGATCAAGAGTGCAAAAAGAACGGAAGTCCAAGACCTATTCTGAAGATTTATCGAAGAAAAAGTCTAAAGACGGATGTTTAATGAAGTCGAAGTACTTAAGTCTAATAGAAGAAGAAAATTAAAAGACAAGTTCAAATCCCGAGACGACATCGAGAAAAGACAAAGAATTAAAGTCGAGCCGAGAAGACGTGAAGAAAGAAAGAAAGAAGATGCAACACATGCACTCCTTCCACTTTTCCTATAAATACCCTCCTAATAGACATTAGGAGAGGAGTTAGTCTTTAATTTTTAGTTTTTCATTTTGCACTTTTCTTTCTAGTTTTTAGAGAGAGAAAGTTCTAAACTTTCTCTCACTAAGTTTCATCTTTTCTTTTAATCTTTAAAGATTAAACATTTGTGTATTGCTTATTTCATTAATCAAGTTCTAGTTAAGCTTTTAATCCTTAATCTCATTCTACCTTTCTTTGATTTTTAGATTAATTTTGGAGCAAATCACATTAAATCCGTGTTGATCTTGGTGGTTTTGTGCTTAAAAAGTTAATCTTTTTGTTCCTACATAAGCTTTCATTTGATTAAGCTTTAAGATTCTTGTGCTTATTGGCTTATTTTTATGATTAGCTTATTTACTTATAAAAAGTTTTCTTTAAAAGTTCATATTTTTATGGTTTGATTTAAAAGGTTGTTTAATTTTAAGTTTAGATAAGTTGATAATAGTGCTTATTTGATCCGGTTTAGTTTTGATTCGTTCAAGTTTGGGGATAAGCTTATCCTAGTAGCTTATTCCTTGGCTTACTTTCGGATCCCACCAAAATCGGAAAGGGTATAAACCCCTTTCCGATCAGCGTATTCCGACCAGCCACCCATCCTAATATTCCGATCGATTGATCGGATAAGGGTTTTGAGTTTTCCGATTACACCCCCTTATTCCGATAGTAGTGATCGGATTAGGGCTTTAATATTCCGACGGGTTGAGCTTTGAGTATTCCGATTGGGGTAATCTTGTTAGATATTCCGATTGGTCTCATTTTCTAGCATTCCAACGAGAGTTGTTTATATTATTCCGATTGGATTCGCTTTAGCTCATTCCGATAGAAGATTTTTACTGTATTCCGATTGATGCTGTTTTGGCAACATTCCGATAATAGGGGGATTTACCACATTCCGATTTGAACTATTTTGAGATATTCCGATTGAGGGTTTTAGCCACATTCCGATCGTGGGTTTTGAGTGATATTCCGATTAGTGTCTTTCTCCTATATTCCGATTAGGGCTTGTTTAGTTTATTGTTTTTATAAAATTTCTAAGTGTTAGTTTTATTTAGTGTGCTAGTACTTTTCTAGTATTGCCTATAAGTTTACAAGCATTTATTTTAACTCGTCATTTTAGTATTAATCTTTAAACTTCTACTTTACTCAACGACACTTAAATTACTTGCTATTAGTTTAAATTAGATAATCAACCAAACAATTCTCTTGTTCACCAAAAGACAATTGAGTCGCACTCTAGACCAGTATTCAATTCGAAAAGACTTGGGACTACGAATTTTGATACGAGGGGTAAAAACCGAGTATTAAATGGCGCCGCTGCCGGCTCTTTTCGTTACGATTAACGGTTTCTAGTGAGAGACGCATTGAATTTTGGGATCCGTTCTTTGAACGTTATTTTCCTTGCTTTAAACAATTTTCAAAGATCCTAAAAAAATATAAAATTCTTCAAAAATACAAAAACATAAAAAAAATCATAAAAAGCAATTCTTTTCCAAAAGGTTTTGCACCAAAAAGATTATATAGATATTCTCTCTGTGTATTTTTCTTCTGCAGGTGTATGCGTACTAGATCTTCGAACTATCCTGAGCCCGAGACTCGTGAAGATCTAGATATGACTGGTGTTAATAACAACAATCATAACCCACCTCTACCCAATTTGAATAACAACAACAATAACAACAACAACAATGTCCCCCTACCTGATTTACGAACAATGGAGGAATTGTGTCAACCCACCATGAACGGACGCGGAGGCCCGATTGCGCCAATGCACGTCACGGCTCAGGAGTTTTCGTTGAAGCATCACATGATCCAACAAGTGCAAACTAACCCATTTTGCGGAATTCCGGATGATGATGCCAACAAACACCTTGACAAATTCATTACCATCACCCAAAGCATGAAGTGCCCCGGTGTTTCTATGGATGACCTTCGCCTTCAACTTTTTCCCCACTCGCTTTCTCACCATGCCGAAAAATGGTTTGACCGTCTACCGAAGAATTCTATTCATACGTGGAATGACATGACTCAACGCTTTTTGTCGCGCTACTTCCCACCATCCATGGTCACAAGCCTTCGTAACCAAATCAGTGGATTCATGCAAGACAATGATGAATCGCTCTTTAATGCTTGGGAACGATACAATGATTTGATCGACCGCTGTCTAAATCACAACATGCTCCCCGTAACTCTCATTGATACTTTCTACAATGGTCTCACTTTTCGTGATCGTGACACGATCAATGCCGCCGCCGGTGGTCCTTTTATGAAAAGGAGACCGGAGGAATGTAGAGAGTTGATTGAAAACATGACTACTCACCACAAGAATTGGGATTCATCCGCATCCTCAAGATCTAATCAAAGAGTCAATGTTTCTTCTACTATTTCCAATCCCGAGATATCCGAACTTACCCGACAAATCGTGAGTATGCACAAGGATTTCATGTCCATGGCCACAAACCACTTTCAACAAGCTAAAGCCGTTGCTATTTCTTGTGACACATGTGGTGGTCCTCATTCTTACAATGATTGTCCTTCTACCCAAGGCAATTTTTCTGAAAACGTTAACGCATCATACGGTACTTATCCCACGGGAGGCTATCAAGCCCGCCCTCAAGGAGACCGTAGCTTGCTAAGTTATCGTTCAAATAACTATCTTGCTCCACCAGGTTTCCCTCCTACCAACCAAAACCAACAACAAAGCTATAACCGAAACAACCAATCCCAACTTCGTGCTAACAATCAATATCAATCCCATAGAAACCCATACCCAACTCAAGGAAATTCTCAATCTTACCAAGCTCCACCTCTCAATCAACCAATGGCAGTAAATCAAGACGTCGAGACGTTCATGAAGACTAATCGAGAGATGGTGACGAATCTTCAAAGTCAAGTCATCAACTTGAAGGGCGAAATGGCGAAACAAGGGAGCGATATTCGAGCCGAGCTAAGGAATGACATGGCAAAACAAAGCCATGAAATTCGTGCAGACATCAGAGACTCTTTCAGCACTCAAGCGCTTAACATACGTGATATGATCGGTTCGCTCATCCAAGGTAATCAACCCTCTTCTTCGGGTACTCTTCCGAGTAACACCGTTGCGAATCCAAGAGGGGAGATGAAAGCAATCACCACTCCTAGTGGAAAAGGTTATACGGAACCCGATCTTCCAACACCTCCACCTGTGATTGTGAACAAGGAAAAAGAGAAACTTTCCTCACCTCCTTCACCTTCTATCCCCATTTCCCCACCACCCGTGGTTGTGAGTGATCCTATTTCCCTAAAGCCTTCTTCTTCATCCAATATACCTTATCCTTCAAGGTTGAGGAAAGAGAAGCAAAAGAGCAAGGATGATATTCAAGTTTCAAACTTTCTAAGAATGTTTAAACAATTGAATTTTAACATCTCCTTTGCCGAGGCTCTTGCTCACATGCCCAAATACGCAAAAATGTTTAAAGATCTTCTTAGTGACAAGGAGAAGCTTCTTGACATTGCTCAGACCCAACTTAATGAGAACTGCTCCGCAGTGCTCTTAAGAAAATTGCCCACCAAACTTGGTGATCCGGGTCGCTTCTTGATTCCTTGCAACTTCCCGGGAGTAGAGAATTGCATGGCCCTAGCCGATCTAGGTGCCAGTATAAACTTAATGCCTTTAAGTGTTTGGAAGCAATTATCTCTCCCCGAGCTAGTCCCCACCAAAATGACTTTGGAATTAGCCAACCGTACGGTTGCTTATCCAGTGGGGATAGCCGAAGATGTCTTTGTTGGCGTTGACAAATTCACCTTCCCGGCGGATTTTGTTGTCGTTGACTACGAGATGGACCCCCGTGTTCCATTAATCGTTGGACGTCCCTTCTTGAGGACCGGTCGCACTCTCATTGATGTAGCCGCGAGCGAAATAATCATGAGAGTTGGTGACGATAAAATTGTCTTCAACATGGGTAAGATTTCTAAGCAACCTTATTCGTATGAGAGTGTTAATGCTATTGATGTTCTCGATGAGGCTTGTGAAGAACATTTTCATGATGCTTTCAAAAGCACTCTTTCTTCTCTACCCAATGTTGAGACCGTTGCCTCAATTGCTCCGGCATTGACTCCTTTTGGAGAAAGTGACTTGGATGATTTCGAAGCTAGCTTGGGTCCTCTCGATATTAAGTATGATAATTCGCCCACCGATTGGGATGAAGACATTCGTACTATTGAGAGACTTCTCAATGCAGACCCATTTTCTCCTCCTTCTCCTAAAGAGGTGACTAATGATGATCCATCGTTAGTTACACCATCTATTGAGGATCCTCCCACTCTTGAGCTTAAGGACCTACCTCCTCATCTTGAGTACGTTTTCCTTGAAGACAACGAGAAGTTACCGGTCATCATCGCAAAGGACCTGAAAGAAGAAGAAAAATCCTGACTCATCTCCGTGTTGAAGAAGCATAAAAGAGCTATCGCTTGGAAAATCTCCGACATCCGTGGAATTGATCCTCACTTTTGCACACATAAAATTCTCATGGAGGACGACTTTAAGCCCATAATTCAAAGCCAACGAAGGGTGAATCCTAAAATCCATGAAGTCATCAAAAAAGAGGTTATCAAACTTCTTGATACGGGTATGATTTACCCTATTTCGGATTCACCATGGGTTAGTCCAGTCCATTGTGTGCCTAAGAAAGGCGGCATCACCGTTGTGCCCAATGCCA
Source organism: Glebionis coronaria (assembly GCA_025667525.1). NCBI lineage: Eukaryota > Viridiplantae > Streptophyta > Magnoliopsida > Asterales > Asteraceae > Glebionis > Glebionis coronaria. The sequence goes on from CM046880.1 coordinate 139,759,839, forward strand.
ACAATGAGTTGATTCCTACCCGTCTCGTTACTAGGGTGGAGAGTTTGTATAGACTACCGCAAACTCAATGATGCCATGAGAAAGGATCATTTCACTCTACCTTTTATGGACCAAATGCTGAACGTTTAGCGGGTAATGAATATTACTGCTTTCTTGATGGTTTCTTGGGTTATTTCCAAATACCCATCGATCCCCAAGATCAAGAGAAGACAACATTCACTTGTCCCTATGACACATTTGCCTACAAAAGGATGCCTTTTGGCTTATGCAATGCCCCAGGGACTTTCCAAAGGTGCATGTTGGCTATCTTCCATGACATGGTTGAGCAAACCATGGAAGTCTTCATGGATGATTTCTCGGTCTTCGGGGATTCCTTCTCTTCTTGCCTTGCCAATTTGGAACGTATGCTTAAGCGGTGCGAAGACACTCGCCTTGTTCTGAATTGGGAAAAATGCCATTTTATGGTAAAAGAAGGCATTGTGCTAGGACACAAAATCTCTAAAGCCGGTCTTGAAGTCGACCGTGCTAAAGTAGATGTCATAGCCAAATTACCTCCACCTTCAACCGTGAAGGGCGTGAGAAGTTTTTTGGGTCATGCGGGCTTCTATCGTCGATTCATTCAGGATTTCTCTAAAATCGCCCGCCCGATGACCCACCTCTTGGAAAAAGATACTCCTTTTATCTTTTCTAAAGAGTGTATCGACGCCTTCAATCTTCTTAAGGATAAGCTAACTAAGGCACCGGTCTTGGTTACCCCTAATTGGGAGCTACCTTTTGAGTTGATGTGCGATGCTAGCGACTTTGCTATTGGTGCGGTTTTGGGCCAACAGGTGAATAAACACTTCCAACCAATCCACTATGCTAGCAAAACAATGACGGGGGCTCAATTGCATTATACGACAACCGAAAAAGAGCTTTTAGCTGTTGTCTATGCTTTTGAAAAATTTCGCCCCTATCTTGTTTTATCCACCACCATCGTATACACGGACCATTCCGCGTTGAAGTACTTGATGACTAAGCACGACTCTAAGCCAAGACTTCTTCGCTGGGTTTTACTCCTTCAAGAATTCAACATTGAAATTCGTGACAAGAAGGGTGCCGAAAACCTAGCCACGGATCATCTGAGTCGACTTGAGGATCCATATCAAGGGGATCATCCGAGCAAAGAGATCAATGACTCTTTCCCCCTTGAGACCTTAATGTCTATAAATCTCAATCTTGATGACACCCCGTGGTTTGCCGACATTGCAAACTACTTAGCGGGTGGTATTCTCATCAAAGGGTTAACATCCCAACAAAAGAAGAAGTTCTTGAATGATGTTAAGACTTACTTTTGGGATGACCCTTTTCTATTCAAACAATGTGCTGATCTGATCATTCGTCGATGTGTTGATGGACCGGCAACTTTGCAAATCCTTGTTGCTTGCCACAAAGGACCCATCGGTGGTCACTTTGGTCCCAACCACACCGCTAAGAAAGTGTTTGATTCTGGATTCTATTGCCCCACCATTTATTGTGACGCTCACGAAATGGTTAAGCATTGTGATGCTTGCCAATGCCAAGGCAAGATCACACATAAGGATGAAATGCCTCAAAATTTCATACAAGAATGTGAAATCTTTGACGTATGGGGCATCGACTTTATGGGGCCATTTCCATCATCCAAAGGGAACAAGTACATCCTCGTCGCCGTTGACTACGTTTCCAAATGGGTTGAAGCCAAGGCTCTCCCTACCAACGATGCGAGGGTGGTTGTGAACTTTTTAAAGCAGCTTTTCGCTCGATTCGGCGTTCCTCGTGCTATTATCAGTGACCGCGGGACTCATTTTTGCAATGATCAGCTTGCAAGAGTCATGGCTAAGTATGGTGTCAATCACCGTCTTTCCAACGCTTACCATCCCCAAACCAACGTGGATTGAAGCGACTTTTGGAGCGTACTGTGGGAGAGCATCACGCCGCGTGGGTCGATAAGTTAGATGATGCTCTGTGGGCTTTCCGTACTGCTTATAAGACCCCGATCAGTTGTACACCTTATCGTCTTGTGTACGGGAAAGCATGCCACCTCCCCATCGAGCTGGAACATAAGGCGCACTGGGCCTTGAAGTGGGCTAACTTCGACATCAACAAAGCCGGTGATCATCGCAAGATTCAACTCAACGAGCTCAACGAACTAAGGAATGAAGCTTATGAGAACTCGCTGATCTACAAGGAGAAGACCAAGATCATCCATGATGCAAGGATTAAGAACCGAGAGTTCCACGTTGGTGATCAAGTCTTACTTTTTAACTCTCGGTTGAAGATCTTCTCTGGCAAGTTGAAAAGCCGCTGGTCTGGTCCATTCACTGTCGCCAAAGTCTTTCCTTATGGGACCATTGAGCTTTCTCAGCCGAATGGGCCCAATTTCAAGATGAATGGCCAGCGCGTGAAGCTGTACTTTGGTGAGGACATCTCCCATGAGATGATTCCATCCCTCACCACGTTCCCCATGAACTAAATTTGGGTCGAGTCAGGCTCGTGACTCGGTGAACAAAAACAAGCGCTTCTCGGGAGGCAACCCGTGATCTATCCTTTATTGCTTTCATAATAAGTGTAGGGGGAGCCCCATATGTGTTTGTTGTCTTGTTTCTTGTGTTGTGCAGGGATTAAAGCTTCAAAGATCCACCTTGATGACTTTTGACGAACTGTGATACCGTGTTCCCATCTTCCCGGTTCTATTCTAAACTCTTGTGATTCAATATTCCATATTTTATATGTTCACATTGAATTCACTTTAGTTGTCCTTTCCTTAGGAAGATTTAAACAAAGTGCACAATGTCCTAAGTGTAGGGGAGTTTACTCCCACATGCTTAAACATTAAGGACAATGTTTATATCAAGTGTAGGGGGGACTTCTATCGAAGTAAGTGGTCTTTTCCATGAATTTGCCCTCATTTTAACCAGAAAATTCGATTTATCGACATTTTTCAAATTTTTTAATCTATTTTGGCCTAGTTGTATAGTTGTATTTTCCTTTATTATGTTTATTTTCTTTCCTTACTAGAATAAATTTTAATAAAGTGGTTTTAAATTTTTCTTAGTCGTGAACATTTTGACTCAACCCGAGTTTACTTATCTAAGTTTACTCTAGCTAGTATCCTTAACGTGTTTAAGTCAAGTTTTGCTAGGCTTTTATATAGGGAGATATAAAACGCGAAAGTCTTAACTCTCACGGGTTAAGAACAAGAACTTTTCGCAAGTTCCTATAATTGATCCTAGAGAGTCGTTTATCAAGGGAACTTTAAAATGCAATTTCTAAACTTGAAAAAGTCTAAGAATTTGCAAGATCCTATAGGCGACTCGAAAACCTAAAACTTTGATTTAATAGGCTAAGCATCCACGAGTCTCATTCCTTGAGATTTCAAACTGTGGAGAACGAGAGATGATAGAGTCAATTATAAGTTTGGTATTCTTTCGTGAATTTATGTGAGTTAATTATGAGCCTATTCTCCCTTCGCTTGTGAATAAACTTATCTGCAATAAATAAGGTTGTACGATTTAAAATGTTACTTAGCTTCTAGCCCAAGATCGTTTAAAAGTTGCTCGGTACGGATTAGAGTTCATAGCCAAGGCATAACTTATTGAAGCGAGATGCGAAGATTGGCGAGTCCGAAAAGGCCCTAACAAGGCATGAGGGATACATTTTGTTGCTAAAGATCCAAAAGTGATGTGAAGAATCATTTATCGAAAATCAATATGAAGGATCGAGACACACGACGAAAATCAAATACTCCCCTAAAGATCATGGAGAAGTCTATCCAAAAAGGCCCTAACAAGGTATGAGGATAAATAGATCCAAGTCCTAAAAAGAGGCGGATCGTTGTATATCAAAGTCTAAAATAAAGATTGGAGAAAAATGAAGAAGTCGTGGTCCAAATATGAAGAATCTCTCAAAACTTCAAGTGAAGAAATTCCTATTATGAAGAGAAGACCATAATTTCAAGAACGTCTCTCAAAGATTTGAAGTATGAAGTCGCTACCAAATATCGGTCCGAGAAAGGTCTCAAATCGTGAAGCGAGTAATGCCAAGATATGAACTTTATGAGGTCCCGAGAAGCAGTTTTAAAAGATTTTGTCCTTTAGCTAACTATTGATTAAATCGTTCACTTTATTTTCGGCCTTAATAACTATCGAAATAAGTCAAACAATGCATCCTCGTGATCACTCAAGACAAAAATAAAATATAAGAGATACACCTAGGAATAAGGGAGTCTAAGTGAATAATTGGCCTACATGAATTCGTGTTAGTCTGCTAACTTATAATAACAATGATCTCGTTTTTAAGCTTGGTATGGGGAACGTGAAACTTGAGGATGATAAACGTTCATGGCTGCCAAAACCAATGTAAGTGTTTGATTTCTTTACTTGTTTCTATATTTTTATGTTTAGTATTTAATAAAGGCCAAGGTGGGTTATTTATGATGGAAAATGTAAACCGTGCTTTAAAATTAATGCATTTCATGAGGGCATTGCAATGGTCAAGTGTAGGGGATTTAATAAGTGTGAAAACACTTATCCTTTTACCACTTATTTCCAATAATAACAAGACCAAAACGTGTATTTTATGTCGTAAAAGTCGGAATTATGCGTGGTTTGTGTTTTTATTGTGTTTTAGGACCAAAATATGAAAAAGGAAGAAAACACGGGCTTTCACGGGCTTTTATCGAAGAAAACGGGAAAAGACGAAGTCAAAAGATCAAGAGTGCAAAAAGAACGGAAGTCCAAGACCTATTCTGAAGATTTATCGAAGAAAAAGTCTAAAGACGAAAGTTTAATGAAGTCGAAGGACTTAAGTCTAATCGAAGAAGAAAATTAAAAGACAAGTTCAAATCCCGAGACGACATCGAGAAAAGACAAAGAATTAAAGTCGAGTCGAGAAGACGTGAAGAAAGAAAGAAAGAAGATGCAACACATGCACTCCTTCTACTTTTCCTATAAATACCCTCCTAATACACATTTGGAGGGGAGTTAGTGTTTAATTTTTAGTTTTTCATTTTGCACATTTCTTTCTAGTTTTTAGAGAGAGAAAGTTCTAAACTTTCTCTCACTAAGTTTCATCTTTTCTTTTAATCTTTCAAGATTAAACATTTGTGTATTGCTTATTTCATTAATCAAGTTCTAGTTAAGCTTTTAATCCTTAATCTCATTCTACCTTTCTTTGATTTTTAGATTAATTTTGGTGCAAATCACATTAAATCCGTGTTGATCTTAGTGGTTTTGTGCTTAAAAAGTTAATCTTTTTGTTCCTACATAAGCTTTCATTTGATTAAGCTTTAAGATTCTTGTGCTTATTGGCTTATTTTTATGATTAGCTTATTTACTTATAAAAAGTTTTCTTTAAAAGTTCATATTTTTATGGTTTGATTTAAAAGGTTGTTTAATTTTAAGTTTAGATAAGTTGATAATAGTGCTTATTTGATCCGGTTTAGTTTTGATTCGTTCAAGTTTGGGGATAAGCTTATCACAGTAGCTTATTCCTTGGCTTATTTTCGGATCCCACCAAAATCGGAAAGGGTATAAACCCCTTTCCGATCAGCGTATTCCGACCAGCCACCCATCCTAATATTCCGATCGATTGATCGGATAAGGGTTTTGATTTTTCCGATTACACCCCCTTATTCCGATAGTAGTGATCGGATTAGGGCTTTAATATTCCGACGGGTTGAGCTTTGAGTATTCCGATTGGGGTAATCTTGTTAGATATTCCGATTGGTCTCATTTTCTAGCATTCCGACGAGAGTTGTTTATATTATTCCGATTGGATTCGCTTTAGCTCATTCCGATAGAAGATTTTTACTGTATTCCGATTGATGTTGTTTTGGCAACATTCCGATCATAGGGGGATTTACCACATTTCGATTTGAACTATTTTAAGATATTCCGATTGAGGGTTTTAGCCACATTCTGATCGTGGGTTTTGAGTGATATTCCGATTAGTGTCTTTCTCCTATATTCCGATTAGGGCTTGTTTAGTTTATTGTTTTTATAAAATTTCTAAGTGTTAGTTTTATTTAGTGTGCTAGTACTTTTCTAGTATTGCCTTTAAGTTTACAAGCATTTATTTTAACTCGTCATTTTAGTATTAATCTTTAAACTTCTACTTTACTCAACGACACTTAAATTACTTGCTATTAGTTTAAATTAGATAACCAACCAAACAATTCTCTTGTTCACCAAAAGACAATTGAGTCGCACTCTAGACCGGTATTCAATTCGAAAAGACTTGGGACTACGAATTGTGATACGAGGGGTAAAAACCAAGTATTAATAGCTGAATGATCCGTATACACTATGCATTTAGTCAAGACGAGATAAGGTCGGCATTTCTCAAATTCATACACCACGGCAAGGAATTCCTTCTCCGTTGTAGTGTATTTTAGTTGAGCCTCAGTCATCGTTTTGCTAGCATAGTGAATAGGCAAGAAGTGCTTTTCATGACGTTGCCCAAATACGGCCCCAATAGCGTAGTCACTAGCATCACACATGAGCTCAAAGGGGAGGTTCCAATTGGGAGCAACAAGAATGGGAGCTTCGGTAAGTTTCCTCTTAAGGATTTCAAAGGCTCGTACACAATCTTCGTCAAAGACAAAACGTGCATCTTTTTCAAAGAGATGTGTAATAGGTCGAGAGATCTTTGAAAAATCCTTGATGAATCGACGATAAAAGCCCGCGTGGCCTAGGAAACTCCTAACTCCCTTAACAGTTTTGGGATGAGGTAATTTGGCGATGACGTCTACGTTAGCTTGATCTACCTCAATCCCCGCTTTCGAAACCTTGTGCCCTAAGACGATTCCACTTTTAACCATAAAATGACACTTTTCCCAATCAAGCACAAGGTTGGTTTCCTCACAACGCTTCAACATTCTCTCAAGATTCGACAAACACAAGTGAACGAACTACCAAACACGGAAAAGTCATCCATGAAGACTTCCATCGTCTTCTCGATCATATCATGAAAAATAGCCATCATGCACCTTTGAAAGGTTCTCGGTGCATTGCAAAGTGTGAATGGCATTCTACGATAGGCAAACATTCCATATAGACACGTAAACGTAGTTTTTTCTTGATCACGAGGATCGATGGTGATTTGGAAGTAACCGGAAAAACCATCTACAAAGCAATAGAAATCGTTTCCCGCAAGACGCTCCAACATTTGGTCCATGAAGGGCAAGGGAAAATGGTCTTTTCGAGTGGCTTCATTCAACTTACGATAGTCAATGCACACTCTCCATCCAGTCACGAGTCTAGTGGGAATTAACTCGTTGAAATCGTTTGGCACAACGCTCATTCCTCCCTTCTTAGGGACACAATGAATAGGACTCACCCAAGGGCTATCGGAAATAGGGTAAATCATTCCCGCGTCAACGAGGTTTAGGACTTCCTTTTTGATGACGTCGTGAATTTTGGGGTTCACCCTCCTTTGACATTGGATTGCGGGCTTGTATCCTCCTCCTTTAAGATTTTGTGGGTACAAAACTTGGGATCGATCCCCTTAATGTCGGATAACTTCCACGCAATTGCCCCTTTGTGATCCTTTAGAACTCCGACAAGTGCTTTTTTTCATCATCCGAAAGTTCTTTCGCAATATTAACCGGCAACTTGTCGCCCTCCTCCAAAAAGACATATTCGAGATGAGGAGGTAAATCTTTCAACTCGAGGATAGGTGGTTCCTCAATTTAAGATTTGGGCTCGATACTCATAACCTCCTCGGGTGGAGGAAATGGGAAATCTTTAAGAAAATCCTTGATAATCGAGAAGTCCTCATCATTGTCGAGGTCTTTGTCACAAGTACGTGGAACATCAAATTCTTCCAACGTAAAACCACCACCTTCAAATGGAGTGAAGGTTGGTGTCGAGTTATCAAGGATGGGATCTAACATAGTGGGATTGCCACTATTTTCATCATCACCAAAACCTAAAACTTCTTGTGAAAATTCCTCGCAAACAACGTCAATCATATCAACGAGGTTTATGGTTGCAACAGAATAAACATGAGAAATTTGAGAATTTTGAGTTGCATTTATAACAAGTTCCTCGTCGTTGAAACGTAAGGTGATCTTTCTAGCATGAACATCAATCAAAGCCATAGACGTATCTAAAAACGAACGACCTAAAATGAGAGGAACTTGAGGATCCGTGGGAATATCGACAACGATAAAGTCTACCGGATAATAGAACTTTCACACTTTCATAAAAACGTCTTCCGCCAATCCACATGCGGGAATCGTGGAATGGTCGGCCAACTCGATAGACATTAGTGAAGGAGTAAGATTAGGAAGATTGAGCGACTTGAAGATTGCAAGTGGCATCAAGTTAATACTAGCACCAAGATCGGCCAAGGCATATCATTCTTCCATATCTTGGATTGCACAAGGGATCAAGAATTTACCTGGATCACCGACTTCTTGAGGTATGCGATTAAGATAAACCGATGAACAACTAGACAATTGTTGCAATTTCTCCTTTTTGTTCAACATACTCTTAAAGTTAGCGGCAAATCGGGGCATCATGACCAAAGCATCAGCGAAACTCACATTAAAGTGAAAATCACGAAACATTTTCATAAAAAGCTCAAATTGATAATTATCGCGCTCTTGACGTTTCTCCTTCCTAAGTCTCGATGGATAGGGCAAAGGTGGTGTGGGTTGAGGCATAGGCATAGCCTTTGGAATCTCGGGTTCCAAATGTGGTAATGGGTCAACCGTAGGTGTGGCATGAGCGGTACTTCGTGGGATTTGGACATGCTCCTTTTCGACCATCACCTCGGGTTCTTCCTCAATTGCATCCTCCGTAGGAGCAATTGGTTGAGGAGTCGGTTCCTTAAGTGTCTTACCACTACGTGTGGTAATCACTTTCATCTCTCCCTTAGGGTTCGATATGGTGTTACTAGGAAGACTACTCGAAGACGGTTTGCACATAATAGCCTCAAACATAGATGAGATTTTGTCCTCAAACATGGATTGCCTCTTCTCGGCCTTAATCATTTCTTGCTTAATTTCATGTTGCCTTTGTTCCATTTTTTGTTGGTTTTGTTGTAACCTAGTTACATTCCCTTCCATTTTGTTTGTATGGATTTTAAGCTCATTTGCTAACTCGTTTTTCAACTCCTTCTTCAAGTCGTTCTTAAACTCGGATCTTAGGCTAATGATTTCTCTTTGAATGTTGTCAAACCTAGCATCGTTTCCATTAGTGTATTCAACAAATTCATTTAAAAGATCTTTCAAAGTTTGCAAACCTTTGTTGTTGTTTTGAAAATCACTTTGATTTTTGTTTGAAAGTTGATTATTAGCCCCTTGATTCCCATAGTTTCCTTTGTAATTGTTTTTGAAACCAACTTGATTGTTTCGATAGTTGTTGTTAGCATTTTGATTTGAAGCAAAACCCGGTGGAGTCAATTGATTAGAGCGGGTAACTTGACCGTTTTGGTTGTAAGTTCCCGTGGCCGCGTAGGCACTCGAAGTGTTACCACCGTTGTATTAAACAGGCCAAAACTCGATTTCCCTTGTCTGCCCAAATTGGTCCCATATTTCTTTAACTCTTGCCACTTTGTATTAAACAGGCCAAAACTCGATTTCCTTTGTATTTGAAGTTTCACTTTTCACACTTTTGCCCCAAATACTTTTCCAAAGTATTTTTAGGGGTATTTCTTGCCATTTTATGATTCTTGAAGGGCTGTTTTGGCATTTTCTTCATTGATAATGGTCTTGACTTGTTTGTTTGACTTATTGGAGGACTGAATTTGCCAAGTCATGATTTATGAGGGACCATTTTTGCCATTTCTTCAAAGTCAAGGGTCCTTTTGGTAATTTGACATTTTTAAAGGACCAAACTTGTAATTTCTTGTGACTTGAAGTCCTTCATGGTATGTTTGACTTTGAGGAGGACTAATATTGACTATTTAGTTTTGTTGAGGGACTAAAATTTCCAATTCTTCAAAGTGGAGGGCCCTTTTTGCAATTGTAGGATTGTAAATCTTGCTTATGTTATAGAGAGAGAAAGAGATAGAAAGATGGTGGATTACACACAATTCTAGAGAGAGAAACTTAATAAGAACTATGTGAAAATTATGAAACCACACACCCTCTCCATCAAAGGAGAGGGTTTATATACCCAAGCCCTCATCATGGGCTTGGGCTTACATTTTGGGCCGGCCTACACATGTTGTAGGCTAGGCTTGTTCTTGTTTAATAATTAAAGAAAGTTAACTAAACTACGAGCTATTACATGAACTATCGTTGGAGTGACCGATCCTTCTTAATACGTAAAACGTATTTCCAACAATCTCCCCCTAAGGGAGGTCACTCCAAACTAGGACATTACCCAAGTTACAATAATTAAATAAACCTAGCATACTATGCTTGTCTTGAGCTCATATTCTTCGTCTTTCTTTTTCTTTTCTTTTTCTGGTGAACATGCTGATGTGATCTTTGATATCAGTCTTGAGCATTAATCTCTTGCCTTGATCTCGTGCATCCATCACTTGTGATCTTCGCCTCTTTGTGACCTCACGTCCCACATACTTATACCTTCGTAATTCTTGAAAGCTTCAGAGTTCGATACAGCGGAAGACTTAACTTTTAGGCTTTCTTGAATTAGATGAGATACTAAGTGCATAAAGTATAAGCATGCGGGGACGACTTCTTCTTGGATTCCGCAACGCCACCGTCTTCAAATGCCGCAACATAAGTAGACACGAACGGAATGGCTTTGAATATTTCATTCTAAATCGGTAGCATTTTACCTCCGGTCGGTGAAGACCGTTGGACGATATTAGATATCGTACCCGTGACGGATAGTTTCAATTAAGTAACTTCCTGACAGGATTTCGCGGGTAAACCCGTTCTCTTTATTCGACCGTCCAAAGCTGACTACGAACATAAAGAGTGAATCATTTGGATAATAATATCCGCATGATTTGAAGCCGTCAATTCATGTTCCTAGAACAAGTGAAATTCAATTAAGAACCGCACCATCGTTGCTTTCCAGTTGTCACTAGCTTGATTCGTATAGAATCTTGCAAGTTACCTACCAAGTGCTGTTTGAGGTTAACACTAGAAGGATTTACACTCATCACTGTAAACACTAAGGTATCACTCTAAGTGTTCTGGAAATATCACTAAGATATTGCGTAGAGGCCTGGAACGTGTTTGAATTCAGTTAAGAATTAAACAGCTGTTGCTTTCCAGTTATCACAAGTTTGATTCATAAAGAATCGCACAAGTCACCTACCACGAGCTTTTTGATTTTCGCTCAAGAAGGATTTCCATCTTCATTGTAAATACTTTCGTATTACTCGGATGTTCAAGCAAGATCATGAAGATTTTGCGTAGGACTCTTAAAATCTTTCTTACTTTTCACAGTGTATGAAGAAGCAAGGAAATATGAAAGTGTGTCCTAATGAGATATTTGATGATCTCAAATGGCTCTAGACTCGATCGTGCATTTTGGATTTTAGTGATCGGAGGCTGGAGAGGAGTGCCACCTTTTCAATACTAATTTATTCGGAGTGAATAAATCAATAGATAATGCGTTGTCTCCGTGTGATTAAAACAAATACCTTTTGAGAGATATCTGAGTTAGCTCGGATGGGTTGTGCATTGCATCACTGGGTCTATGATGTCTGTCTTCAATATCGAGAATCATTAAAATGATCTCAATAGCATATGTGTTGACCCGGTTTCTGCCTAAAGTTGTAAGGAGGGCTTCTTTCTTTACACCCTTTATCTTTATAATTCTTTTTCATTCTTCAACCCCTTCAATGCTTACCAATACGTCATAACTAGCACCTTGTTGTGATTGTTCCAGTGCTAACTTAAGTACTTGGTCGGCATTCAGCTACGTTCACAATCTTTCTCCATCTTTCCTAAGGACTACTATTTCTAGCTATGGAATGTCCTTGGGAAGATTCCTCCGGTTCTGGAAGAATCATTGGACTTAACCTATCCTACCATCCTTATGTCACCACAATCTTCATCGTCGTGAAATAAATGGATTTTGGGTAAGTATATGTCACCATGAAAATCCATTTTGATATAGCAAATCTATTTTGCTCCCCCTTAACATATGCCACGATATTCGAAAACATTTCGCATATGTCAGGAAGAGACTGCACATTAAGTCAAACCATTTGTGATAATATCCCATATTAAATCACATTTTCTCCCCCATATTAAAAATAGTAACCCAATCGATGTTTTTAATATCAATTGATTTAATGAAGTTTTAACAAAGGTTTTGGGAAGAAAAATGCATGTCCATTTTATCTTCATGATATCAAACGTATGAGATATGATACCGATTTGTAACAAGATCACATATTCACCATATTAGAAAAGAACTGACAAGGTTGGACCTGATAGATGAGAACATCATATGTTAAGATCAAATGGTTCTTGTCAGCATATGTTGGTCACCTCGTCACGTCTGAAGTCATCTCTTGACACCACGTGTACGATTGGTATTGTTATCTTGACACCAGTTAGTGAGCTTTGCACGTTCGGCATCGAAGATTCTGAATGCTTGACAATTGCTCCCCTTCAATTGTTGACCCGTGTTCTATTGAAAGAGCTGTAGTCGTCGGTTGAGTAGTCGCATCATCGAGTATGTAGATACCAATTGTAGATAGCATGGTTGTAGAGATGATAGCTTCATAAAAACAAGACTTCTCTTGTTTTAACAAATAAATGCACTGAAACGTACATATATTCGTGTTAGACCAAGTTATAAAGTAAACTTGATCCCTTGCAAGGTTTTAAAGTAAACCTTGCCCGAGAAAATTAATTCCCGTTGTTAGCCAAAGCTTTCATAAGAAATACCTGACTTTAATGTGAAAACCGGGTTGCAGTCAGAAATAACTACAAGCCATTTAGGCATGTTTTATGAAATAATTACAACTTTTGTACGAACTCTATTTATGGCACCGTGTCAATATTAATCGACATTTCTAAGGCCGTAAATATTATCGTACCAAAAGACATGCCTTTGAAAAATAAAGTCAAAAATATTTTTGGATTTTTATGAATTTTTCAATTTTTATGGTTTTTATATGGTTTTATATTTTTGTATTTTGCTTTTGTGGATAAAAATATTAACAATATATACAAATGATCACCAAGGATACGGAGAATAGTTTTACCAAGACTATTCTTCGCTTCATCTGCTAGTTCCTTTAGAGTCTCAGGCGAGAAAGTTCTCATTCCTAGCTTGTCGGCCAAAAATTCAATTCGAGCTCGATCTAAAGCCTTCGTGAAAATATCCGCCAATTGATACTCAGATCGGACAAAGTAAAGCTCGATTACTCCATTTTCCACTTGCTCCTTGATGAAGTGGTAGCGAATGTCAATATGCTTCGACCGGGAGAATTGAACATTGTTGCAGCATAAGGCAATTGCACTTTTGTTGTCGCAGTACATCGGAATTTTGTTGAAACCTAGACCATAGTCAGTTAATTGCGATCTCATCCAAAGAATTTGAGCACATCAACCGGACATAGCTATGTATTCTGCTTCCGTACTTGAAATTGCATCGCTTTTCTGCCTTTTCGATGCCCAACTAATTAGTCGATCTCCTAGTAGTTGCAAAGTTCCACTCGTGTTACGCCTCGTATCTTGACAACCCGTGTGATCCGCATCTGCATATGCCATTAGTGCAATAGAAGAGTCCTTCGAATACCAAAGTCCCCGATTAATGGTTCCTTTAAGATATCGAAAGATCCTTTTAATAGTAGCTAAGTGTAACTCAGTAGGCCTAGTTTGATACCTGGCACACATACATATAGCAAACTGAAGATCAGGTCGACTAGCTGTGATATACAGAAGAGTACCGATCATTCCACGATAAAGTGTCGGATCAAAGGCAACTCCATGTGGATCTGCATCAAGCTTAGTTCGTTCCACCATTGGAGTATCCACGGGGTCGCAAGATTCTATCTTATACTTCTTAAGCGATTCAAGGGCATACTTGGATTGATTGATAAAGATGCCTCTGGGACTCTGAGATATCTGAAGACCTAAGAAGAATGATACCTTGCCCATCATTGACATCTTAAACTTGGAAGACATGAGTGTCCCAAACTCATCCGATAAGGTTTGGGTCGAGGCTGCAAATATAATATCATCAACATATATTTGTACCATAATCATATCTTTACCTCGTTTCTGAATGAACAACGTAGGATCCACCTTGCCTTTTGCGAAGCCTTGTGTAATGAGGAATTGTGACAAAAGATCATACCATGCGCGAGGAGCTTGCTTCAACCCATAGAGAGCCTTCTTAAGCTTGTACACATGATTAGGATAATTAGGATTCACAAAACCATCCGGTTGTTGAACATAGACCTCTTCCTTGAGTTCACCATTAAGAAATGCCGTCTTCACATCCATCTGATAGACGATCATATTCATATGGGCTGCATAAGCGAGGAATAGTCGAATAGCTTCCAAACGGGCAACAGGTGCAAAGGATTCCATAAAGTCAATGCCCAATAATTGCTTGTATCCACGAGCTACTAGTCGATCTTTGTTCTTCAATATTCCGCCTAACTCATCGAGTTTCACCTTGTAAACCCATTTCAAAGTGAGTAACTGCACTTGATCCGGGCATGGGACAAGTTCCCATACTTCAAGACGTATAAATTCATTAAGTTCTTCTTGCATAGCTTCTATCCAACATGATTGAGTAAAAGCTTGTTGCCATGTCTTAGGTTCAACTTCAGTGAGAAAAGCATCAAAGTGACAAAACATTGCACTTTCTGGTAACTGACTTCGTGTGGATACCGGACGATTAGGGTCACCAATAATAGAATCTATAGGATGATCCTTTGTCCACTTGTTGTCATGTTCACAAATCCGTGGATTGGAGTAAACTGTAGAAGGAGCTTCCTCTGAGGTGGACGACCCGGCTTGATTAGGGTCGGGAATAGGTACACCAAAGAATGGAAGTTCACGCATTTGAGCGAATTCCAAATCGTGATCATCATCATCCTCTTCATCATCAATAGGCATGACATGGGTAGTTGAAACATGTGTTGTTTGAGAATTACTCGTTGAAGGTATATCTTGACCAATTGTAGGTGCAGATGTGTCTGTTTGTGCTTCGGTTGCTGGAGCGACAACTTCGGTTACCGGAGCTATTACCTCAGGATCTGGAGCAACTATACTTGGAGGAGTAAAGAATTCATCAAAGAACGGTTGAAATAACGTATCCCATTCATTCCTAGTAGGTGGTGTAAATGATGATGAAGTAGGGTTATTTGGGACAAGACCAGAACTAATGTTACTGGGTCCCATTTCATGAAGTGCGGGTTTAGAGCTGCTTTGCTCAGAAGCCATTGCTGTCAGCTCATCAAAATCAACATTCATAGTTTCGAGGATCTTGCGAGAGTTACGGTTGTAGATTCGGTATGCCTCCTTTGCGGGGGCGTAACCAATGAAAATACCAATATCAGCCTTTGGTTGAAGTTTTCCCAAATTGTCACCATCATTATTTGGATAGCAAAGAGAACCAAATACATGAAGATATGATAAATCTGGTACTTTTCCATGGAGAAGCTCATAAGGTGTTTTACCATGGCGTTTACGAATTAGTGACCGGTTTTGGGTGTACACTGCTGTAGATACTGCTTCTGCCCATAAGAACAATGGAGCCTTTGCATAAATTAACATCGTTCGAGCAGCTTCCATAAGTGTGCGATTTCGCCTTTCAACGACACCGTTTTGTTGTGGAGTGCGAGCAACGGATGTTTCATGAGATATTCCAACTTCTTCATAATAATCACGCAAGATTTGATTCAAAAATTCGGTTCCATTATCTGTACGAATGCGTCGGACAGTAGTGTTGAGACGCACTTGAATCATCTTGAGAAATCCGATGATGAATTTAGGTGCCTCATTTTTTGCTTTCAAAAATTTCACCCATGTAAACCGAGAGTAATCATCGACAATAACGAGGATGTACTTTTTGCCACTAAGACTTTCAACACGCATTGGCCCACAAAGATCCATATGCAAAAGATAAAGTTTCTCTTGGTTGGTGTCTTCCGTCTTGGGTTTGTAAGATTTCTTAGTGCTTTTCCCCATTGTACACGCGGAACACAAATGATCCTTGTGAAATGATAGTTTAGGAAGACCACGAACAAGTTCGTTTTTCGCCAAGTGATTAATAGCGTCAAAGTTAAGATGAGATAACCGTCGATGCCATAACCATGACTTAGTCTTCGATGCTTTGGAGAGAAGACATACGGGAGAAGCGGCCATCATGTCTTGTAGAGACAAAGTATACAAATTATTCCCTCGAGTACCTTTCAGTAAATCAACCCCTTCCAAATTACGAATGAAGCAGGTATGCTCTCGAAAAGCAACTTCTAGGTTTGCATCACAAAATTGTCCCACAGAAAATAAGTTGTGACCAAGACCTTCCACGTAATACACTCTTGAAATTATAACATTCCCAATATGATATTCACCATAACCCATTATCTTTGCAATATGATCATTTCCAAATCTAACCGTACCAAGAAACTTGCTGACGAAATTTCTGAGCTGAGAGCGATCTCCGGTCATATGCTTGGAGCAACCAGAGTCCAAATACCAGAGAACAATTTGGACCACCTGTTTTCAATCACAACAGTAGACAATGCATTGGAAACTATTGGTTCTGGAGTGTTAGCAGATACAGATATGTTATTATCAGAATTGCTAACATTTTTGTTATCCTTAGATTTCCTGCATTTTCTAATGTGAGTTTTAGCATTTACAGGTTTTACTGTTCCAATTTTCTGAGGTTTTGGAGTATTAGCGGGCACTACAGTGGGAGTAGACCTATTTAAAGGACACTTTGTTCCTACAGTAGTGTTGGTGTTCCTAGTTAAAGGACACGCTTGTGTTTTGGTAGCCTTAGTACTCCTAGTTAAAGGGCACGCTTTCTTCGCTTTAGTGGGAGTGATCCTAGTCAGAGGGCACGTATTTCCTACTATAGTGAAAGTTCTACCAGTGGGGCGCCACATCCAACCAACTTGGGTTAACACTTTCCCAGTCGGTTTCCATTCTAATCCATGTTTCCGGGCATACATCTCATTCACATAGTCAATAAGGCAAGAATCATGACGACTAGAAAACATACATTCATTGCAATTCCAACATTTCAAATTAGAATTCACACTAGGCTTAGAATGCTGCACAACCGCAGAGCCTTTAGGTTTATCTACATGATTCTTTTTATTCAAAACAGAAATAACATTCCTAGGATGGGCTTCTACTTTCTTCTTCACTTGACTACTAGATGGGGGCAAGATCCTATCATTCTTCTTATTTCTTTTAAGCTTAGATCTTTGAGCCTTAGTAGTGGTGCTTACTCCTGTAGAAGGCAACACGGGAATATTAGAAGCTGGTTTTGATTCCGCCTTATCTTTAGTGACCAAAGTTTGAGATGGTTTAGTCTTAGGGCCCTTGTTAAGTGGTGTGACGGCTATTAGGTTCCTTTTGATTGCACTAGAGGATGCTGCTGAGACAGTGGCTGCGTTATCCACAACATTCTTACCTTTTAGAGTATGAAGTGTTTCCTTTAACTCAGCTAAGACCAGATTCTTATCACAAATTTGTTCCCTCAAATCAGATATTTCCACCGACTTTCGATTCAATTGTTCAATCAATGATTGATTCTATGCAGTGGTATTAGCACATGCGGGCTTTACTGAATCGAAGAGTCATGTATTTTTCTGTTTTAAGTTACCAACTTTGGACAAAATCTTGGAAACTCGATTATCTAGATCAAGTTTAAGATTCTCAGCGGCCTCAAGTACGTTCTCACAGTTATTCTCCTTAGATTTCTTTATGGCTATCAGCAAAGACTTAGCAACCTTGTCACTTGGCTGACGCTGTTTTGATTGTAAATTCAATCAAAAATTCTTTTCAAAGTTTGCATCATCGATATTAACACCTTCGAATGACGTTTCAAAGATTTCTTGAATGAATTGTTGCTTGCATTCAAGCGAAATACAATGTGTTTGAATCTCATCAAAACGTTTTGAAAGCGAAGAATATGAATCTTCAAGCTTTAAAAATTCAGCGTCAGATTCGTGACAAGTACTATCTACCACATTATCCACAGTTTCAATATTATGCACAGTAGAA
Source organism: Glebionis coronaria (assembly GCA_025667525.1). Lineage (NCBI taxonomy): Eukaryota > Viridiplantae > Streptophyta > Magnoliopsida > Asterales > Asteraceae > Glebionis > Glebionis coronaria. The sequence goes on from CM046880.1 coordinate 139,778,002, forward strand.
TCATTATCAACACGTTTATTCACACAGACGAAAACAATATCATGAGACATCACTTGCTTCAGAAGCTGATCATTTTGGCGTGAAACTCGTTCTATTTCAAGTAAACTGTTTTCATAAGCATCATCCATTTCATTGAAAACACGTTTAACTTCTTCTATTTCCAAATACAAATCCTGATCAAGATTACTAAGACAAGCTTTAACATTCTTTACAAACGGAATAATTTCGTCTCGGAACGCAGCTCTAGTGTGCTCAAAGTTCCATTCACCTTCCGTTATGGCCGAAGCCGTCGTACGTTCCAAAATGACCTTGTCAAAATCGGCTAAGTGTTGGTGTACCGCATTTAAGTTAACGGACGGCTTACTTACCGGTGGAATTAACTTCGTTAAATCCTTTTTGACAAGTGTAGGAGACGTACTAGGAGGGTTTTCATTTGACAAACTTTGGGGCACAAGAACTGTCAATTCAGCTAATTCCTTTTGTAAACTAATGCGGGTCTTTTTAGAAAATTGATCTTTGTTATGTTGATCATAATCAATTGTATGGAATTTTGAAAGCATTTTAGAATGAGTTTCATCCGCAAGTGACTGTGTCGCGTCAGAACTACGAACAAAAGGTGCTTCTTTGGATTTGCCAATTATGGTCATATCATAAAGACCGGGAATATATTCCTGAGCTTGTTTTGCATAACCGGGATTAGGTGGTAAATCTTGAAGACGCTTAAGTTCGAAGTCTTTAAATGATTTAGTTAAAAGATGAACCTTTTCTGTGGAAGCGTATTGTTTTAAAAGCTGTTGTTCTTTGAATTTAAGAAGTTTGGTGGCATTAATTTCTGATTCAACCTTTTTAGACTCGAGAGTTTCGAAATCCATTTTAAGTTTCTGAAAATCATTGACAACCGACTCCTTTTCTTTTAATTCATTAGAAAGATTAGCTTTTAATGATTCTATTTCTTTCAAGTGTTCAATTTTTTCAAAACGAATTTGGTTAAATTCAGAACATGTTATTTTCTCTGCTTGAGGGACCATTTCAAAAGTTTTGACCTTTTCTTTATGCAACGCAAGCTCAACAGTTAGGGTGGAATTCGTATCTACGGATTGTCTGAGGGCCATATGCATTTGATCAATAATATGTTTAGGCACCATTACCAAATCATGTTGAGCATAAGATTCCATACCCGTCGCAGCATTTGGTTGAGGTTCACTCAAATGTGTAAAATTGGGTACCACATCATTTGAGTTACTAGTTCCCGAATGCTGTTCGAGGTTGTCATTTTCATGCCCAACTTGATGTTGGTTATCATCAATATTATTAGATGTGTTTGGTACCTCACTGATGACATCAGAACCGTAGTGAGAGTGATTAGCAACGAGAGTAGCTTGGGCAGAGTGAATGTCATCACAATCCGAGTCGTATGCATCAAGATCATACGCTTGATAAGCTGCATTAGAAGTGGAAACAACTGCAATGCCTTCAGTATCTGCTGCCCCTGGGTCTGCAAGAAATGCTAACTCCTCTAAATCCAAAATCTTTCCCTTAGACTGAGCATCAACCAAATACATCTTCTCACGAAACCATGCATCATCCCTCCTCGTTTTCGGCTGAGTGCATTCCTTAGCCATATGACCTTGTCCTCGGCAATTGTAGCACGTCACAACCTTCTTAGGACCAATAGGACTTCCATTAGCTTGAAAATTCACAGCTTGATTGGTCCCAGTCCTTGTAGGAGGTCCATATGAATTTTGCCTTCCCTGAATTGGTTGCACCTTCACTTGGCCATCTTGAACAGTGGCTTGTTGTCGAGGATTTGATGAGGTGCGGAGCTGATTATTTGTTGGTGGAAATCCTCTAGTTGTAACAAGTTTTGACAAGTAGCTGTGAGATGGTTTAGAACATCAGCTGGCGTGTCATTTGGAGTAAAGACCGGTGCTTGGATTGGTGGAAGTTCATTAGAGTAGAAAGCTTGTGCTGGTTGTGCTTCTATTGGAAAATATCCTTGATGGGGAGTATAGCCCATTGGAGAAGTGTTGGCTTGTGATGGTGATGTCTGATATGGTGGTTGCTGCGGAAAAGATTGTTGATGAATTCCTTGTTGATATGCTTGCTGTGGCATCACTAGTGGTGGATAAGATGGTTGCTGTGGTTGCTGATAGTTGTGTGGTGGTGTCTGCTGCAAGTATGCTCGTTGCTGATAAGTATAAGCCATGTTTTGTTGAGAAGCATACATTGCAAGTGGATCATGAACTTGAGGTGTAGACAACCGAGCCTCGATCACATGGCATTCGTGTTGTTGAAGAAAAGCTTGAAGTTGATCCACATTGGTGTTATGCAAGTCCTTAGCCAATTTAACATCTGTCACGTATTTTTTCATTCTGAAGGAAGAGTGTTCAAATACTTGGTGTTCAATTGAAAGGTAGGAATTGTCATGCCATAGATATTGAGCTCATTCAACAATAGGGTAAATCTCAGATAGTAATCATTGAGAGTCTCCCCTGGCACATAGGCAAACTTATCAAAAGTATCATAAAGCTTACACTCTCGTTCTTGTTTAGTTAACGAGGTGACTTGCATGAGAACCCGAATTCTATCCCATAACTCTTTGGCAACTTTATGTTTGCTGACGAGTTTGTAGACATCTGGAGGAAGGGCTTGGAGAATGATGTTTGTAGCATACTTATCACATTTATCTTGAATCTTCATATCTCCAGTCAACTCACCCGTTGTGCGAGGACGAGTAGTCGTACCTTCCGTCACTGTACCATAATCTAATGGTCCATTGAGCACCGATGCCCAAATTAGATGTCCATTCTCCTTGTTCAACATATAAAGTTCCATTCGGGAAGCCCATTCCTCATACATAGTCTTCACCAACATTGGTAGACGAATATCCGTACCCGAGAGGATGGACTTATCCGTAAGGGATGTGTACTCCATTTCAATAAGTTAAGATTTACAAACGTTGATCGATCAATGAAAGAAAGTAAATGTGTTTGTTGTTGTGAGTTGAAGTCGAGAAACAATGTTAAAATCCCCTAAAATATGTCCTCGATAAACCAAAAATTCCAAGTCAAATTTTTTAAGGAATAACTTTTGTTTTCGGAATAGTGATCGGAATATCAATCGGAATAGTGATCGGAATAACCTTGATCGGAATAAACCCTAATCGGAATGTACCTAATCTGAATACCAAATTTGAATGCCAATCGGAATGCCGTGATCGGAATACCAAATCGGAATACCAATCTGAATACCAATCGGAATGCCGTGATCGGAATACCAATCTTAATACCAATCTGAATACCAATCGGAATGCCGTGATCGGAATACCAAAACTGAATACCAATCTGAATGCCAATCGGAATTCCGTGATCGGAATACCAAATCCGAATACCAATCTGAATGCCAATCGGAATGCCGTGATCGGAATACCAAATCTGAATACCAATCTGAATACCAATCGGAATGCCGTGATCGGAATACCAAATCTGAATACCAATCGGAATACCTAAACCCTATTCTGATTACACTGATCGGAATGTACTATAAACCCTTTTCCGATGACCAGATCGGAATAATGCCCACTTTTCTCGGACAAAACTCAACCAATTCGTGATTTTAAGCCAAAAAATGATCAAAACACCCAAAAAATTTATGTTTTTAGCCGAAGTAACTATACCAAATCCCTACCACAACTATGTAGAAGATTTGTATCAAGAAAAAACCATCAAAAACACAAAAAAAATTTTGAACGTGTGAAAATGGATCAAAAATGGCGTATGAATCAAGAACACAAACACATGAACAATACAATCATCCCATGGCTCTTGATACCATTTGTAGGACTGTAAATCTTGCTTATGTTATAGAGAGAGAAAGAGATAGAAAGATGGTGGATTACACACAATTCTAGAGAGAGAAACTTAATAAGAACTATGTGAAAATTATGAAACCACACACCCTCTCCATCAAAGGAGAGGGTTTATATACCCAAGCCCTCATCATGGGCTTGGGCTTACATTTTGGGCCGGCCTACACATGTTGTAGGCTAGGCTTGTTCTTGTTTAATAATTAAAGAAAGTTAACTAAACTACGAGCTATTACATGAACTATCGTTGGAGTGACCGATCCTTCTTAATACGTAAAACGTATTTCCAACAGCAATATTGACAAACTTTAGGGACCAATCTTGTATTATGAAGATACAAGGGTTTAAAGTGTCAATTCTTCAATATTGGAGGACCCTTCTTGCATAATATTCAAATCTTCAAGGGTTTGTATTGGAAAATTCTTCATTAGGGCTTGGTTCAATGTGCGGCTTCGTTTCCCGTGTTCGTTTTTGCATGATTCTTGTGATCTTTTGTCATTTTCTCAATATCCGTACCTAAAATACACAAGCAACAAACACAAGAATATATTTGGCCTTTTTCATTATATTTTATGCATTTAAAGCCCTTTTTGGACGATGAGACTATGTATAAAAGCAGTCTCATCAAAAGGCTCCAGTGTTTTTATGGGCAGAAGCAGTATCTACAGCAGTTTCACCCAAAACCAGTCACTAATTCGTAAACGCCACGGTAAAACACCTTATGAGCTTCTACATGGAAAAGTACCAGATTTATCGTATCTTCATGTGTTTGGTTTTCTTTGCTATCCAAATAATGACGGTGACAATTTGGGAAAACTTCAACCCAAGGCTGATATTGGTATCTTCATTGGTTATGCACCCACAAAGAAGGCATACCGAATGTACAATCGTAATTCTCGAAAGATCCTCGAAACTATGAATGTTGATTTTGATGATCTGACCGCTATGGCGTCTGAGCAAAGCAGCTCTGAACCCACACTTCATGATATGGGACCCAGTAACATTAGCTATGGTCTTGTCCCAAATAACCCTACTTCATCATTATTTACACCACCTTCTAGGAATGAATGGGATACGTTGTTTCAACCATTCTTTGATGAATTTTTTACTCCTCCAAGTATTGTTGCTCCGAAACCTGAGGTAATAACTCCGGTAACTGAAGTTGTCGCTCCAGCAACCAAAGAACAATCGGATACGTCTGCACCTACAATTGGTCAAGATATACCTTCAACGAGTAATTATTAACCAACACATGTTTCAACAACCCATGTCATTCCTATTGATGATGAAGAGAATGATGATGATCACGATTTGGAATTCCCTCAAATGCATGAACTTCCATTCTTTGGTGTACTAATTCCCGACTCTAATCAAGCCGGGTCGTCCATCTTAGAGGAAGCTCCTACTTCGGTCTATTCCAATCCACGGATTCGTGAACATGACAGCAAGTGGACAAAGGATCATCCTATATATTCTATTATTGGTGACCCTATCGTCCGGTGTCCACACGAAGTCAGTTACAAGAAAATGCAATGTTTTGTCATTTTGATGCTTTTCCCACTGAAGTTGAACCTAAGACATGGTAAGAAGCTTTTACTCAATCATGTTGGATAGAAGCTATGCAAGAAGAACTTAATGAATTTATACGTCTTGAAGTATGGGAACTTGTCCCATGCCCGGATCAAGTGCAGTTACTCACTTTGAAATGGGTTTACAAGGTGAAACTCGACGAGTTAGGCGGAATATTGAAGAACAAAGATCGACTAGTAGCTCGTGGATACAAGCATTATTGGGCATCGACTTTTATGGAATCTTTTGCACCAGTTGCCCGTTTGGAAGCTATTAGACTATTCCTCGCTTATACAACCCACATGAATATGATCGTCTATCAGATGGATGTGAAGACAGCATTTCTAAATGGTGAAATCAAGGAAGAGGTCTTTGTTCAACAGCCGGATGGTTTTGTGAATCCCAAATATCCTAATCATGTGTACATGCTTAAGAAAGCTCTTTATGGGTTGAAGCAAGCTCCACGTGCATGGTATGATCTGTTGTCACAATTTCTCATTACGCAAGGCTTCGCTAAAGGCAAGGTGGATCCCACGTTGTTCATTCAGAAACGAGGTAAAGATATGATTATGGTACAAATATATGTTGATGATATTATATTTGCAACCTCGACCCTATCCTTATCCGATGAGTTTGGGACCCTCATGTCTTCCAAGTTTAAGATGTCAATGGTGGGCAATGTATCATTCTTCTTAGGACTTCAGATATCTCAGAGTCCCAGAGGCATCTTTATCATTCAATCCAAGTATGCCCTTGAATCGCTTAAGAAATATAAAATGAAATCTTGTGACCCCGTGGACACTCCAATGGTGGAACGAACTAAGCTAGATGCAGATCCACATGGGATTGTTGTTGATCCGACACTTTATCATGGAATGATCGGTACCCTTCTGTATATCACAGCTAGTCGACCTGATCTTCAGTTTGCTATATGTATGTGTGCTCGGTATCAAACTCGGCCTACTGAGTTACACTTAGCTACTGTCAAATGGATATTTCGGTATCTTAAAGGAACGATTAATCGAGGACTTTGGTATTCGAAGGACTCTTCGATTGCACTTATGGCATATGCAGATGCGGATCACACGGGTTGTCAAGATACAAGACGTAGCACGAGTGGAACTTTGCAACTACTAGGAGATCGACTAATCAGTTGGGCATCGAAAAGGAAGAAAAGCGCTGTAATTTCAAGTATGGAAGCAGAATACATAGCTATGTCTGTTTCTATGCTCAAATTCTTTGGATGAGATCACAATTAACCGACTATGGTCTAGGTTTCAACAAAATTCCGATGTACTGCGACAACAAGAGTGCAATTGCCTTATGCTGCAACAATGTTCAATTCTCTTGGTCGAAGCATATTGACATTCGCTACCACTTTATCAAGGAGCAAGTGGAAAATGGAGTAATAGAGCTTTACTTTGTCTGATCTGAGTATCAATTGGCGGATATTTTCACGAAGGCTTTAGATCGCGCTCGAATGGAAATTTTATCCGACAAGCTAGGATTGAGAACTTTCTCGCCCGAGACTCTAAAGGAATTGGTAGATGAAGCAAAAGAATAGTGGTGGTAAACTATTCTCTGTATCCTTGGTGATCATCTGTATATATTGTTTATATTTTTTATCCACAAAAGCAAAATACAAAAGTATAAAACCATATAAAAACCATAAAAATTGAAAAATTCATAAAAACTTAAAAATATTTTTTACTTTATTTTTTAAAGGCATGTCTTTTGGTACGTTAATATTACGGCCTTAGAAATGTCGATTAATATTTACACGGCGCCATAAATAGAGTTCGTACAAAAGTTGTATATATTTCATAAAACATGCCTATATGGATTGTAGTTATTTCAAACTGCAACCCGCTTTTCATATTAAAGTCAAGTATTTCTTATGAAAGCTTTGGCTCAACAACGGGAATTAATTTTCTCGGGCAAGGTTTACTTTAAAACCTTGTAAGGGATCAAGTTTACTTTATAACTTGGTTTAACACAAATATATGTACGCTTCAGTGCATTTATTTGTTAAAACAAGAGAAGTCTTGTTTTTATGAAGCTATCATCTCTACAATCATAGCTATCTACAATTGGTATCTTCATACTCGACGATGCGACTACTCAAACGGCGACTACAACTCTTTCAATAGAACACGGGTCAACAATTGAGGGGGAGCAATTGTCAAGCATTCAGAATCTTCGATGCCGAAAGTGCCAAGTTCACAAACTCGTGTCAAGACAAAAATACCAATCGTACATGTGGTGTCAAGAGACGACTTTAGACGTGGCGAGGCGACCAACATTTGCCGACAAGAACCCTGTGAACTTATCATATGATGTTCTCATCAATCAGGTCCAACCTTGTCAATTTATTATAATATGGTGAATATGTGATTATGTTACAAATCGGTATCATTTCTCACAAATTGGTCTCATGAAGATTAAAAGGACCTGCAATTTTCTTCCTAAAACCTTTGTTAAAACTTCATTAAATCAATTGATATTAAAAACATTAATTGGGTTAATATTTTTAATATGAGGGAGAAAATGTGATTTAATATGGGAAATTATCACAAATGTTTGACTTAACGTGATGGCTCATTCCGACATATGCGAAATGTTTTCGAATATCATGGCATATGTTAAGGGGGAGCAAAACAGAGTTGCACATCAAAATTGGATTTTATGTTTATTTTTACTTACCCTCAACCCATTTATTTCACGACGATGAACATTATGGTGACATAAGGATGGTAGGATAGGTTAAAGTCCATTGATTCTTCCAAAACCGGAGGAATCTTCCCAAGGAGATTCCATAGCTAGAAATAGTAGTCCTTAGGAAAGATGGGTAAAGATTGTGAACGTAGCTGAATGCCGACCAAGTACTTATGTTAGCACTGGAACAATCACAACAAGATGTTAGTTATGACGTATTGGTAAGCATTGGAGAGGTTGAAGAATGAAAAAGAATTATAAAGATAAAGGGTGTAAAGAAAGAAGCCCTCCTTACAACCTTAGGCAGAAACCGGGTCAACACATATGCTATTGATATCATTTTAATGATGCTCGATATTGAAGATAGACATCATGGACCCAGTGATGCAATGCACAACCCATCCCAGCTAACTCATATATCTCTCAAAAGGTATTTGTTTTATTCACACGAAGACAACACATTATCTATCGATTTATTCAGTCCGAATATATTGATATTGAAAAGGTGGCACTCCTTAATAAGTGTGAAAACACTTATCCTTTTACCACTTATTTCCAATAATAACAAGACCAAAACGTGTGATTTATGTCGTAAAAGTCAGAATTATGCGTGGTTTGTGTTTTTATTGTGTTTTAGGACCAAAATACGAGAAAGGAAGAAAACACGGGCTTTCACGGGCTTTTATTGAAGAAAACGGGAAAAGACGAAGTCAAAAGATCAAGAGTGCAAAAAGAACGGAAGTCCAAGGCCTATTCTGAAGATTTATCGAAGAAAAAGTCAAAAGACGGAAGTTTAATGAAGTCGAAGAACTTAAGTCTAATAGAAGAAGAAAATTAAAAGACAAGTTCAAATCCCGAGACGACAAAGACGAAGAATTAAAGTCGAGTCGAGAAAACGTGAAGAAAGCAAGAAAGAAGATGCAACACATGCACTCCTTCCACCTTCCCTATAAATACTCTCCTAATAGTCATTAGGAGTGTGGTTAGATTTTTAGTTAATTTTTCACTTTATAGTTTTTAGAGAGAGAAAGTCTTAAACTTTCTCTCACTAGTTCATCTTTTTCTTTTAATCTTTCAAGATTAACTCTTTGTATTGCTTATTTTTATTAATCAAGTTCCATTTTAAGCTTTTATCTCTTAATCTCATTCTACTTTTCTTTGATTTAAGATTGATTTTGGTGTGATTATCATGTGATCCGTGTTGTTCTAATTGATTTCATGCTAAAAAGTTAATCTTTTGATCATTTTATAAGTTTTCATTTGATTAAGCTTTAAGACTTTTGTGCTTTTTGGCTTATTCTTATGATTAGCTTATTTTTCTTATTAAAAAGTTTTATTAAAAAGTTTAAGTTTTTATTGTTTGATCTAAAAAAGTTGCTTAATTTCGGTTTGATAAGTTGATTCTAGTGCTTATTTGATCCGGTTTAAGCATTGATTCGGGTTAGTGTTGTGATAAGCTCCAAAATATAGCTTATTTACTTGCCTAACCGATTTCCACAATTTTAGGAGGAGGTATAACTCCCCTTTCCGATTGGTCTTGATTTTCCGACAGCACCATACTCCACATTCCGACTGATCAATCGGATTAGGGTTTAACCTTTCCGATTGGTCCTCTTCTTGTTATTCCGATTGATCTTCGTATTCCGACGGCAGGTAATTTGCCCCGTTTTCTGATTGGGGTGTTTCACAAGTATTCCGACGGTGTCACCACTTAATATTCTGACTGGAGTGTTTTCGAATATTCCGATTGTTATTCTTTCCATTATTCCGATTGTGAGTAAGTTAATATTCCGATTGGGAGTGTTTACATATTCCGATTGTGGGTTTTGTCCCACATTCCGATCACAAGCTTTTACCCGTTTTCCGATCAACCGATCGGAAAACATTCCGATCGGGGGTACTTTTGGTTTGTTTTGGTTTCTTTCGATATCACTTTCTTATAGTACTTTTAATTTTCTGAAAATTTTCAAAGTGTTAGTTTTATTTAGTGAGTTAGTATTTTTCCATTGTCACCTTTACGTTTATATGCATTTGTTTTTACTCGTTATTCAAATTAATCTTTTAACTTCCATTTTACTCAACGACACTTTAATTACTTGCAATTAGTTTAAAACAAACCAAACCATTCTCTTGATTCACCAAAAGACAATTGAGTCGCACTTAAGACCGGTTTTCAATTAGAAAAGATTTGGAACTATAACGAACTTTGATACTTTGGGGGTAAATTTCCAAGTATTAAATGGCGCCGCTGCCGGCTCTTTTCGTTAAGATAAACGGTTTCTAGTGAGAGACGCATTGAATTTTGGGATCCGTTCTTTGAACGTTATTTTCATTGCTATAAAAATTTTTCCAAAAATCCCTAAAAAATATAAAACTTTTCAAAAATACAAAAACAATAAAAAAAAACCTATAAAAACCAAAAATATTATTCTCTTTGTGTATATTTTTCTTCTGCAGGTGCATGCGTACTAGATCTTCCAACTATTCTGAGCCCGAGACTCTTGAAGATTTAGATATGGCTGGTGTTAATAACAACAATAATCACCCACCTCAAAACAATTTGAATAACAACAACAACAACAATGTCCTTCTACCTGATTTACGAACCATGGAGGAATTGTGCCAACCCACCATGAACGGACGCGGAGGCCCGATTGCGCCAATGCACGTCACGGCTCAGGAGTTTTCGTTGAAGCATCACATGATACAACAAGTGCAAACGAACCCATTTCGTGGAATTCCGGATGATGATGCCAACAAACACCTCGACAAATTCATTACCATTACCCAAAGCATGAAGTGCTCCGGTGTTTCTATGGATGACCTTCGCCTTCAACTTTTTCCACACTCACTTTCTCACCATGCCGAAAAATGGTTTGACCGTCTTCCTAAGAATTCTATTCATACGTGGAACGACATGACTCAACGCTTTTTATCGCGCTACTTTCCCCCATCCATGGTCACTAGCCTTCGTAACCAAATCAGTGGATTTATGCAAGAGAATGATGAATCGCTTTTCGATGCTTGGGAACGCTACAATGATTTGATCGACCGCTGTCCTAATCACAATATGCTCCCCGTCACTCTCATTGACACCTTCTACAATGGTCTCACTTTTCGTGATCGTGACACGATCAATGCCGCCGCCGGTGGTAATTTTATGAAAAGGAGACCGGAGGAGTGTCGAGAGTTGATTGAAAACATGACTACTCACCACAAGAATTGGGATTCTTCCGCATCCTCAAGATCTAATCAGAGAGTCAATGTTTCGTCTACTTCTTCCACCACCAACTCATCTGTTTTGGAACGTGCTCTTCTTGATATCAACAAAAGTCTCCAAATTTTGACTTCTAACCAAACTCAACAAGCTAAAGCCGTTGTTATTTCTTGTGACACATGTGGTGGTCCTCATTCCTACAATGAGTGTCCTTCTACTCACGGCAATTATTCTGAAGACGTTAACGCATCATATGGTACTTATCCCACGGGAGGCTATCAAGCTCGCCCTCAAGGAGACCGTAACTTGCTAAGTTATCGCTCCAACAATTATCTTGCTCCTCCCGGTTTCCCTCCTGCAAACCAAAACCAACAACAAAGCTACAATCAATCCCAACCTCGTGCAAATAATCAGTATCAATCCCAAAGAAACCCATACCCAACTCAAGGAAATTCTCAACCTTACCAGGCTCCACCTCTCAATCAACCGATGGCAGTGAATCCAGATGTCGAGACATTTATGAAGAAATCGGGAGTTGGTGACGAATCTTCAGAGTCAAGTCCGCAACTTGAAGGGAGAAATGGCAAAGCAAGGGAACGATATTCGAGCCGAGCTAAGGAATGATATGGCCAAACACAATGATGCAATGAATGCAAACATGCAAAACTCTTTTAACAATCAAGCTCTTCACCTTCGTGATATGATTAGTTCGCTCCTCCAAAGTAATCAACCCTCTTCTTCGGGTACTCTTCCGAGTAATACCGTTGCGAATCCAAGAGGGGAGATGAAAGCAATCACCACTCGTAGTGGAAAAGGTTATATGGAACCCGAGCTTCCTACACCTTCACCGGTGATTGTGAACAAGGAAAAAGAGCAACTTTCTTCACCTCAATCACCTTCTATCCCCCTTTCCCCACCACCCGTGGTTGTGAGTGATCCTATTCCCTTAAAGCCTTCTTCTTCATCCAATATACCTTATCCCTCAAGGTTGAGGACAGAGAAGCAAAAGAGCAAGGATGATATTCAGGTTTCGAACTTCCTTAAAATGTTCAAACAATTGAATTTTAACATCTCCTTTGCCGAGGCTCTCGCTCACATGCCCAAATATGCTAAGATGTTTAAAGATCTTTTAAGTGATAAAGAAAAGCTTCTTGACATTGCTCAGACCCACCTTAATGAGAATTGCTCCGCAGTGCTCTTAAGGCAATTGCCCACCAAACTTGGTGATCCGGGTCGCTTCTTGATTCCTTGCAACTTCCCGGGAATAGAGAATTGCATGGCCCTAGCCGATCTAGGTGCCAGTATAAACTTAATGCCTTTAAGTGTTTGGAAGCAGTTATCTCTCCCCGAGCTAGTCCCCACCAAAATGACTTTGGAATTAGCCAACCGTACGGTTGCTTATCCAGTGGGGATTGCCGAAGATGTCTTTGTTGGCGTCGACAAATTCACCTTCCCGGCGGATTTTGTTATCGTTGACTACGAAATGGATCCCCGTGTTCCATTAATCGTTGGACGTCTATTTCTGAGGACCGGTCGCACTCTTATTGATGTAGCCGCAGGCGAAATAATCATGAGAGTTGGTGACGATAAAATTGTCTTCAACATGGGTAAGATTTCTAAGCAACCTTATTCGTATGAGAGTGTTAATGCTATTGATGTTCTCGACGAGGCTTGTGAAGAACATTTTCATGATGCTTGTAAAAGTACTCCTTCTCTACCCAATGTTGAGACCGTTGCCTCAATTGCTCCAGCATTGACTCCTTTTGGAGAAAGTGACTTGGATGACTTCGAAGCTAGCTTGGGTCCTCTTGATATTAAGTATGATAATTTGTCCACCAATTGGGATGAAGATATTCGTACTATTGAGAGACTTCTCAATGAGGACCCGTTCTCTCCTCCTGCTCCTAAAGAGGTGACTAATGATGATCCATCGTTAGTTTCACCATCTATTGAGGATCCTCCTACTCTTGAGCTTAAGGACCTACCTCCTCATCTTGAGTACGTTTTCCTGGAAGACGACGAGAAGCTACCGGTCATCATCGCAAAGGATCTGAAAGAAGACGAAAAAGCCCGACTTGTCGCTGTGTTGAAGAAGCATAAACGCGCTATCGCTTGGAAAATCTCCGACATCCGCGGAATTGATCCTCACTTTTGCACACATAAAATTCTCATGGAGGACGACTTTAAGCCCACAATTCAAAGTCAACGAAGGGTGAATCCTAAAATCCATGAAGTCATCAAAAAAGAGGTTATCAAACTTCTTGATGCGGGTATGATTTACCCTATTTCGGATTCACCATGGGTTAGTCCAGTCCATTGTGTGCCTAAGAAAGGCGGAATCACCGTTGTGCCCAATGCAAACAACGAGTTAATTCCTACCCGTCTCGTTAATGGGTGGAGAGTTTGTATAGACTACCGCAAACTCAATGATGCCACGAGAAAGGATCAATTTCCTCTACCTTTTATGGACCAAATGCTTGAACGTTTAGCTGGTAATGAATATTACTGCTTTCTGGATGGTTTCTCGGGTTATTTTCAAATACCCATCGATCCTCAAGATCAAGAGAAGACAACATTCACTTGTCCCTACGGCACATTTGCTTATAAAAGAATGCCTTTTGGCTTATGCAATGCCCCCGGGACTTTCCAAAGGTGCATGTTGGCGATCTTCCATGACATGGTTGAGCAAACCATGGAAGTCTTCATGGATGATTTCTCAGTCTTTGGGGATTCCTTCTCTGCTTGCCTTGCCAATTTGGAACGTATGCTTAAGCGGTGCAAAGACACTCGCCTTGTTCTGAATTGGGAAAAATGCCATTTTATGGTAAAAGAAGGCATTGTGCTAGGACACAAAATCTCTAAAGCCGGTCTTGAAGTTGACCGTGCTAAAGTTGATGTCATAGCCAAATTACCTCCACCTTCAACCGTGAAGGGTGTGAGAAGTTTTTTGGGTCATGCGGGCTTCTATCGTAGATTCATTCAAGATTTCTCTAAAATCGCTCGCCCGATGACCCACCTCTTGGATAAAGATACTCCTTTTATCTTTTCTAAAGAGTGTCTCGAAGCCTTCAATCTTCTCAAGGATAAGCTAACTAAGGCACCGGTCTTGGTTACCCCTAACTGGGAGCTGCCTTTTGAATTGATGTGCGATGCTAGCGACTTTGCTATTGGTGCGGTTTTGGGCCAAAGAGTGAATAAACACTTCCAACCAATCCACTACGCTAGCAAAACAATGACAGGGGCTCAATTGCATTATACGACAACCGAAAAAGAGCTTTTAGCTGTTGTCTATGCTTTTGAGAAATTTCGCCCCTATCTTGTTTTATCCACCACCATCGTATACACGGACCATTCCGCGTTGAAGTACTTGATGACAAAGAATGATGCTAAGCCAAGACTTCTTCGCTGGGTTTTGCTCCTTCAAGAATTCAACATTGAAATTCGTGACAAGAAGGGAGCCGAAAACCTGGCCGCGGATCATTTGAGTCGACTTGAGGATCCATATCAGGGGGATCATCCGAACAAAGAGATCAATGACTCTTTCCCCCTGGAGACTCTAATGTCTATAAATCTCAACCTTGATGGCACCCCGTGGTTTGCGGACATTGCAAACTACTTAGCGGGTGGTATTCTCATCCAAGGGATAACATCCCAACAAAAGAAGAAGTTCTTGAATGATGTTAAGACTTACTTTTGGGATGACCCTTATCTATTCAAACAGTGTGCTGATCTGATTATTCGTCGATGTGTTGACGGACCGGCAGCTTTTGACATCCTCCAAGCTTGCCACAAAGGACCCACCGGTGGTCACTTTGGTCCCAACTACACCGCTAAGAAAGTGTTTGATTCCGGATTCTACTGGCCCACCATTTATCGTGACGCTCACGAAATAGTTAAGCATTGTGATGCTTGCCAACGTCAAGGCAAGATCACACATAAGGATGAGATGCCTCAAAATTTCATACAGGAATGTGAAATCTTTGACGTATGGGGCATCGACTTTATGGGGCCATTTCCATCATCCAAAGGGAACAAGTACATCCTCGTCGCTGTCGACTACGTCTCTAAATGGGTTGAAGCTAAGGCTCTTCCTACGAATGATGTGAGGGTGGTTGTGAACTTTTTGAAGCAGCTTTTCGCTCGATTTGGCGTTCCTCGTGCTATCATCAGTGACCGCGGGACTCATTTTTGCAACGATCAATTTGCAAGAGTCATGGCAAAGTATGGTGTCACTCACCGTCTTTCCACCGCCTATCATCCCCAAACCAATAGGCAAGCCGAAATTTCCAATCGTGGCTTGAAGAGAATTTTGGAGCGTACTGTGGGAGAGCATCGTGCCGCGTGGGCCGATAAGTTAGATGATGCTCTGTGGGCTTTCCGTACTGCTTACAAGACCCCGATCGGTTGTACACCTTATCGTCTTGTGTACGGGAAAGCCTGCCACCTACCCATCGAGCTGGAACACAAGGCGCACTGGGCCTTGAAGTGGGCTAACTTCGACATCGTCAAAGCCGGTGATCATCGCAAGGTTCAACTCAACGAGCTAAGTGAACTAAGGAATGAAGCTTATGAGAACTCGCTGATCTACAAGGAGAAGACGAAGATTATCCACGATGCTAAAATCAAGAACCGAGAGTTCCACGTTGGTGATCAAGTCTTACTCTTTAACTCTCGGTTGAAGATCTTCTCTGGCAAGTTGAAGAGCCGCTGGACTGGTCCATTCACCGTCGCCAAAGTCTTTCCGTATGGGACCATTGAGCTTTCTCAGCCGAATGGGCCCAATTTCAAGGTGAATGGCCAGCGTTTGAAGCTGTACTTTGGTGAGGACATCTCTCAAGAGATGATTCCATCCCTCACCACGTTCCCCATGAACTAAAATTGGGTCGAGTCAGGCTCATGACTCGGTGAACAAAAACAAGTGCTTCTCGGGAGGCAACCCGTGTTCTATCCTTTTCTGCTTTCATAATAAGTGTAAGGGGAGCCCCGCATATGTTTGTTGTCTTGTTTCTTGTGCTGTGCAGGGATTTAAGCTTCAGAGAGCATCTTGATGACTTTTGACGAACCGTGATACCGTGTTTCCATCTTCCCGGTTCTATCCTAAACTCTTGTGATTCAATATTTCATATTCTATATGTTCACATTGAATTCACTTTAGTTGTCCTTTCCTTAACAAGATTTAAACAAAGTGCACAATGTCCTAAGTGTAGGGGAGTTTACTCCCACATACTTAAACATTGAGGACAATGTTTATCTCAAGTGTAGGGGGGACTTCTATCGAAGTAAGTGGTCTTTTCCATGAAATTGCCCTCATTATAACCGGAAAATTTGATTTTTCGACATTTTTCAAAATTTTTAATCTATTTTGGCCTATTTGTATAGTTGTATTTGCCTTTGTTATGTTTCCTTTGCTAGAATAAATTTTTAATAAAGTGGTTTTAGATTTTTCTTAGTCGCGAACATTTTGACTCAACCCGAGTTTACTTAACTAAGTTTACTCTAGCTAGTATCCTTAACGTGTTTAAGTCAAGTTTTGCTAGGCTTTTATATAGGGAGCTATAAAACGCGAAAGTCTTAACTCTCACGGGTTAAGAACAAGAACTTTTCGCAAGTTCCTATAATTGATCCTAGAGTGTCGTTTATCAAGGGAACTTTAAAACGCGATTTCTAAAGTTGTAAAAGTCTAAGAATTTGCAAGATCCTATAGGTGACTCGAAAACCCAAAACTTTGATTTAATAGGCTAAGAATCCACGAGTCTCATTCCTTGAGATTTTAAACTGTGGAGAACGAGAGATGATAGAGTCAATTATAAGTTCGGTATTCTTTCGTGAATTTATGTGAGTTAATTATGAGCCTATTCTCCCTCCGCTTGTTAATAAATTAATCTGCTAATAAATAAGGTTGTACGATTTAAAAGGTTACTTAGCTTCTAGCCCCAAATCGTTTAAAAGTTGCTCGGTAATGACGAGAGTTCATAGCCAAGGCATAACTTATGAAGCGGGGCGCGAAGATTGGCGAGTCCGAAAAGGCCCTAACAAGGCATGAGGGCTACATTTTGTTGCTAAAGATCCAAAAGTGATGTGAAGAATCATTTATCGAAAATCAATATGAAGGATCGAGACACACGACGAAAAGCAAGAACTCCCCAAAAGTCATGGAGAAGTCTATCCGAAAAGACCCTAACAAGGTATGAGGATAAATAGATCCAAGTCCTAAAAGGAGGCGGATCGTTGTATATCAAAGTCCAAAATAAAGATTGAAGAAAAATGAAGAAGTCGTGGTCCAAAGATGAAGAATCTCTCAAAAACTTCAAGTGAAGAAATTCCTATTAAAAAGAGAAGACCATAATTTCAAGAACGTCTCTCAAAGATTCGAAGTATGAAGTCGCTGCCAAATATCGGCCCGAGAAAGGTCTCAAATCGCGAACCAAGTTATGCCAAGATATGAACTTTCTGATATCCCGAGAAGCAGTTTTAAAAGATTTGGTCCTTTAGCTAACTATTGATTAAATCGTTCACCTTATTTTCGGACTAAATAACTATCGAAATAAGTCAAACAATGCATCCTCGTGATCATTTAAGACAAAAATAAAATATAAGAGATACACCTAGGAATAAGGGAGTCTAAGTGAATAATTGGCCCACATGAGTTCGTGATAGTTTGCTAACTTATAATAACAATGATCTCGTTTTTAAGCTTGATATGGGGAACGTGAAACTTGAGGATGATAAACGTTCATGGCCGCCAAAACCCAATGTAAGTTTTTAATTTCTTTACTTATTTCTATCTTTATGTTTAGTATTTAATAAAGGCCAAGGTGGGTTATTTATTATGGAAAATGTAAACCGTGCTTTAAAAATTAATGCATTGCATGAGGGCATTGCAATGGTCAAGTGTAGGGGATTTAATAAGTGTGAAAACACTTATCGTTTTACCACTTATTTCCAATAATAACAAGACCAAAACGTGTGATTTATGTCGTAAAAGTCGGAATTATGCGTGGTTTGTGTTTTTATTGTGTTTTAGGACCAAAATACGAAAACGGAAGAAAACACGGGCTTTCACGGGCTTTTATTGAAGAAAACGGGAAAAGACGAAGTCAAAAGATCAAGAGTGCAAAAAGAACGGAAGTCCAAGGCCTATTCTGAAGATTTATCGAAGAAAAAGTCAAAAGACGGAAGTTTAATGAAGTCGAAGAACTTAAGTCTAATAGAAGAAGAAAATTAAAAGACAAGTTCAAATCCCGAGACGACAAAGACGAAGAATTAAAGTCGAGTCGAGAAAACGTGAAGAAAGCAAGAAAGAAGATGCAACACATGCACTCCTTCCACCTTCCCTATAAATACTCTCCTAATAGTCATTAGGAGTGTGGTTAGATTTTTAGTTAATTTTTCACTTTATAGTTTTTAGAGAGAGAAAGTCTTAAACTTTCTCTCACTAGTTCATCTTTTTCTTTTAATCTTTCAAGATTAACTCTTTGTATTGCTTATTTTTATTAATCAAGTTCCATTTTAAGCTTTTATCTCTTAATCTCATTCTACTTTTCTTTGATTTAAGATTGATTTTGGTGTGATTATCATGTGATCCGTGTTGTTCTAATTGATTTCATGCTAAAAAGTTAATCTTTTGATCATTTTATAAGTTTTCATTTGATTAAGCTTTAAGACTTTTGTGCTTTTTGGCTTATTCTTATGATTAGCTTATTTTTCTTATTAAAAAGTTTTATTAAAAAGTTTAAGTTTTTATTGTTTGATCTAAAAAAGTTGCTTAATTTCGGTTTGATAAGTTGATTCTAGTGCTTATTTGATCCGGTTTAAGCATTGATTCGGGTTAGTGTTGTGATAAGCTCCAAAATATAGCTTATTTACTTGCCTAACCGATTTCCACAATTTTAGGAGGAGGTATAACTCCCCTTTCCGATTGGTCTTGATTTTCCGACAGCACCATACTCCACATTCCGACTGATCAATCGGATTAGGGTTTAACCTTTCCGATTGGTCCTCTGCTTGTTATTCCGATTGATCTTCGTATTCCGACGGCAGGTAATTTGCCCCGTTTTCTGATTGGGGTGTTTCACAAGTATTCCGACGGTGTCACCACTTAATATTCCGACTGGAGTGTTTTCGAATATTCCGATTGTTATTCTTTCCATTATTCCGATTGTGAGTAAGTTAATATTCCGATTGGGAGTGTTTACATATTCCGATTGTGGGTTTTGTCCCATATTCCGATCACAAGCTTTTACCCGTTTTCCGATCAACCGATCGGAAAACATTCCGATCGGGGGTACTTTTGGTTTGTTTTGGTTTCTTTCGATATCACTTTCTTATAGTACTTTTAATTTTCTGAAAATTTTCAAAGTGTTAGTTTTATTTAGTGAGTTAGTATTTTTCCATTGTCACCTTTACGTTTATATGCATTTGTTTTTACTCGTTATTCAAATTAATCTTTTAACTTCCATTTTACTCAACGACACTTTAATTACTTGCAATTAGTTTAAAACAAACCAAACCATTCTCTTGATTCACCAAAAGACAATTGAGTCGCACTTAAGACCGGTTTCTAATTCGAAAAGATTCGGAACTATAACGAACTTTGATACTTTGGGGGTAAATTTCCAAGTATTACTCCTCTCCAGCCTCCGATCAATACAATCCAATATGCACGATCGAGTCTAGAGCCATTTAAGATCATCAAATATATCATTAGGAGACACTTCCATAATTCCTTGCTTCTTCACACTCTGTGAAAACTAAGAAAGATATTAAGAGGCCTACGCAAAAATTTCATGATTTTGCCTGAACATCCGAGTAATACGAAAGTATTTACAATGAAGATGGAAATCCTTCTTGAGCGAATATCAAAAAGTTCATGGTAGGTGACTTGTGCTATTCTTTATGAATCAAGCTTGTGATAACTGGAAATCAACAGTGGTTTAAATCTTAACCGAACTTAAACACGTTCTAGGCCTCTACGCAATATCTTAATGATCTTGCCAGAACACTCAGAGTGATACCTTAGTGTTCACCGTGATGAGTGGAAATCCTTCTAGTGTTAACTTCAAACAGCACTTGGTAGGTAACTTGCAAGATTCTATATGAATTAAGTCCGTGACAACTGGAAAGCAACGATGGTGCGATTCTTTAATGAATCAAACTTGTTCCAGGAATCAGAATTGACGACTTAAATCCTGCGGATAATTTTTTCCAAATGATTCACTCTTTACGTTCACAGTCAGCTTTGGACGGTCGAGTAAAGAGAACGGGTTTACCAGCAAAATCTTGTCAAGGAGATCTTTAATCTACCTGCCACAAGCACAATACTTTATATCGTCCAACGGTCTTCACCGACCGGAGGTAAAATGCTACCGAATTAGAATGAAATGTTTAAAGCCATTTCGTTTGTGTCTACTTATGTTTCGGCATTTGAAGACGGTGGCGTTGCGGAATCCGAGAAGAAGTCGTATCCGCATGCTTATACTTTATGCACTTAATACTTCATTTAATTCTAGAAAGCCTAAAAGTCAAGTCTTCCGCTGTATCGAACTCTGAAGCTTTCAAGAATTACGAAGGTATAAGTATGTGGGACATGCGGTTACAAGGAGGCAAAATCACAATTGATGGATGCACAAGATCAAGGCAAGAGATTAATGCTAAAAATTGATATCAAAGATCACATCAGCATGTTCACTAGAAAAGAAAAGAAAAGAAAGACGAAGACTACGAGCTCAAGACAAGCATAGTATGCTAGGTTTATTTTATTATTGTAACTTGGGTAACGCCCTTGTTTGGAGTGACCTCCCTTAGGGGGAGATTGTTGGAAATACGTTTTACGTATTAGAAAGGATCGGTCACTCCAACAATAGTCTAAGTAGTAGCTCGTAGTTTAGTTTTACTAATATTAAGCAAACAAGGCTAAGCCAAGCCTACAACATGTGTAGGCCGGCCCAACTTGTAAGCCCAAGCCAATCTCATGGGCTTGGGTATATAAACCCTCTCCTTAAATGGAGAGGGTGTGGTTTTCATTTTCAATTTACACATAGTTCTTTCATTTCTCTCTCTAGAAGTGTGTGAAATCATCTATCTTTTTATCTATTTCTCTATCTAAAACATAAGCTAGATTTACAAAATCCTACAATCCCCGGCAGCACCGTGGCCCCTATTATTACTAAGCCTACGATAGCTTCAACATAATTATCCCTCTCTAGTCCTTTATCTTTTTCTTATATGTTTGCTGTTTAAGTAAAAACTTTAAAAGACTTATAAATTTATCGAAATAACAGGGTGGATCCGACGGCCGTGCCGTATGAGGGGGATGCTGTGAGGGAGCCATCGCTCATGATAACAGTTACTCTCTCTTCCCCTCCTCCAACCCATGCGGAAGAACCAAAAGCTGAAGGTCCCACTCCTCGCCTTTGCCCGCCATGGAGCCTGTCCGAGCTGATGAAGCTAGAGGCAGAGGAGGAGTGTAAGGAGTTTGTTGATCATCTGACTCCGCCCAGCCTGGCTCAGGACCTCAATGAGCTTACCTATGGAGATCTTCTTGACCAGTTCAATGTAGCCACCGCGCACTAGATGACCAATAACGCGGCTCTACGACAGTACTTTGAGACGACCTTGGGTCTCGTGCGGAGTGCAGATAGGAAGATTGTCCGGAAAGAAAAGCTGGTAGAAAAACATGAGCAAACCATATCTACTGTTAGCCTCAAAATATTGAGTGAAACAAGAATGCTCGGTCATATGGTTATTATGTATCGTATTTTAGAACGTTGTAATAGGTAGTATATTAGTCGTGTTATATGGGCTTAACTTTAGGCTAAAGTTCATTAATAAGTAACTAAAGCCCAAAAGGAAAGCCCGACCCAAACCATATAGTCCATAAAGAAGCCCGCATGTGGGTGTACTATAAATACCCTTGCTAGCATGTTAGGAAGGGTGTTGGTCATTTCATTTTCTCTCTAATCTAATATTTCACAAGTTTCTCCAACCATTTCTCTCTACTTTCTCTCACTACTTTCTCTCTCTAAAATTCATCTCATATCTACCTTTCTTTCTTTAAATTCGTGATTATATCATCATATATTAGGGATAACAATTGGTATCAATCACCATGGGGTAGTTTTGTGATTGGTTGTTGTGTTTTCACTTGATTTATTTGATTTGATCCTTATTTCTTCCACGAATTCAAGATTTTTTTATGTTTGTTTGTGATTTCAAGTCGTATACCTTCTTCAATAATGTTGTAGTGATTTTGGTATCTTGGTTTTTGTTAAAAACACAAACTTTTTTTTTGGATCAAACGTTCAAAATTTCTTGGTTTTTCTTCATTCCGAAATTCAAGATAGTATCACCATCGGAAAGTACAATTGAGAGGGGTTTGATCACAATAACCAACTGGTTCTACTTTGCGATCACTGGATTAGACACCTTATTCCGATCTGGACATTCTGATCGTTCTTTGCGATCTGGGATTCCGACGGTTTCAAGGGACTTTTGAGTCGTTACTCTGCCAAATTTGTTTTAGACACATTCCAATCTGAACATTCTGATCTGAACATTCCGATCTGAACATATTCCGATCTGAACATTGCGATCTAGGATTCCGACAAGTATACATTGCGATCTGGGATTACGACAGTACATTGCGATCTGGGATTCCGACAGTGCATTGCGATCTAAGCCACAGTCCAATGAACATTCCGATGGACATTCCGACGACACATTCCGATGGACATTCCGATGGCACATTAATAAGTGTGTAAACACTTATCCTTTTGCCACTAAAATCAAGGAATAACAAGACCTAATCATGTGTTTTATATCATAAAACTCGGAATTACCCGTGGTTTGTGTTTTTGTGTTTAAATAGGTACAAATGATCAAAAGAAGAGAAAACACGGGATTTCACGGTCAAATATTGAAGAAAAGTCCAAATAGAAACGAAGACAAAGTCAAAAGACCAAAAGTGTACCGAAGATCACGAAACCCGGCTAAACGGACACGGTTTTGAAGAAAAAAATCAACAAAGCCGAAATCGAGCTCGTTCTTAGTGGATTTAATATCGTTCGAGTTTAATGGGCCTTGTGGGTCCCACATTTGCTTATTGGGCCCACAAGCCCATTTGAAAAATTGAATTGATTGCATAACAGACCATGAGGCCCAAAAGAAGACAACCCATTATAAGGATTCGTGTAAAAATTGGGCCCAAGCCCATTTGGGTGAACAAATAAACATATTGAATGAATGAGAACTTTTTGGCTGAGTCAAAGAATTGGTCATCACAAACGACACACACTTTCAGTCAACGCCCACATTTTTTTTTCAACCGTAACCTCACCTCCCACGTGTACACACTACTCCCCCCACTCACGTTTAATAAAAAACGTTTTTATTCACCCAACGTTACCCACTTCCCAATAACAATAAATAAAACGTTTTGTTTTGTTTTCTTTTACCCCACACCCCCATAACACTCGTTCCTTCACTGTTTTCTTTCTCTTCTATTTTTTTACACAGCCTTCACAAAAAACCCTAATTTTCCATCACAAAAAATTACACTCTTAATTTTGGGGGTTTTACCCTCATGGATTAATTCACATGAATCCACTTAAATCCCCCCAAAAAAACGGAAGATCCACCAACTGTGGTCCTCTCTCTTGATCCTACGTGGCCTATTGCTTTATTTTGATTGGTTGTGACACCCTGTCAATACCAATCCATCCTATCATATCACACCATGTTGGCAATCCGTGTCATGGATTATTTTCAGCCATTTGATCAAGTGAAGAGAAGAGAGAGAAAGAAGAATGAAGGATTGAAGGGCCTGGATGATTTGCTTATTGATGAAGCTAAGAAGAAGGTTTGAGGGTTTCTCTTATAAAAACCCCCTTTCACATGTAATTGAGGGCAGATTTTTCTTTACTTTTAATTTTTCAGTAAATTAGGTTTTAGATTTAATCTTGTATTTTTATTTTCAACAAATGTAATTTTATTTTCGTTTAACTAGGTTAGATTTTTACCCTTTTTCACCCATTTTCACCAATAAGTGTAGTGGGGGAGCCATGTAGGTTGTTTGTTTGTGTGTTGTGATTGTGCAGGAACATGTGCTTAATGATCCACTTTTGGTATTTTTGACGAGACCCGTGTTCCCGTGTTTCCCATGTACCCGGTTCCTTCGATAAGTTTTTGCTATTGTGATTCACTCTTGTATATAAATAAAATGAATAAATGTAATCACTTTAGTTGTCCTTTCCTTAGCTCGATTTTAAACAACGTACTCAATGTCCTAAGTGTAGGGGAGTTTAATCTCCCACATGCTTAAACATTGAGGACAATGTTTATATTAAGTGTAGGGGGATTTCTATGGAAATTTTAGTGGACTTTTCCATGAATTTGACCCCATTTAACCGGAAAATTTTTAAAATTTTCAGCATTTTTCAAATTTTTGATCTATTTTGGCCTTGTAGTATTTTTTTTCTTTTATTCTCTTTTCTTTTGTAATCGCATCTTATTTATATTTTCTATTTTAAGAATAAAGTCAAAAATAAATAAATAAATAAAATGGTTTTAACAAGTTTAGATATCTTTGATATTTTAGGCCCGTCGTGAATACTTTGACTCAACCCGAGTTTACTTATCCAAGTTTACTCTAGCTAGTATCTTTAACCATATGGACCTTAATTGGCTTATTAGGCTAAGCATCCACGAGTCTCATTCCTTGAGATTTTAAATTGTGGAGAACGAGAGATGATATAGTTAATTATAAGTTTGATATTCTTTCATTAACTTATGTGAGTTAGTTATGAGCTTTTTCTCCCATCGCTTGTTAATAAATATATTTACAATAAATAAGGTTGTACGATTTGAAAAGTTACTAAGCTTCTAGCACAAGATCGTTTAAAAGTTGCTCGGTATTAATTAGAGTTCATAGCCAAGGCATAACTTATTGAAGCGGGACGCGAAGATTGGCATATCCAAAAAGTCCCTAACAAGGCATGAGGATACCCGAGTCCAAAAAGGCCCTCACAAGGCATGAGGATTCACTTTTTTTGCTAAAGATCCTAAGAGATTGTGAAGATCATTAATCCAAATCAATATGATGGATCAAGACACACGACGAGAAGCAATTACTCCCCTAAAGATCATGGAGAAGTCTATCCAAAAAGACCCTAACAAGGTATAAGGATAAATAGATCCAAGTCCGAAAAGGAGGCGGATCGTTGTATATCAAAATCCTAAATAAAGAAGAGGATAAATGAAGAAGTCGTGGTCAACGTTTGAAGCATCTTTCACTCCTTATGAAGATGTATACCAAAATGAAGGGAAGACCATAATTTCAAGATCGTCTCTCAAGATTTGAAGTTTGAAGTACAAGCCAAATATCGGTCCGAGAAAGGTCTCAAATCGTGAAACGAGTTATGCCAAGATATGAACTTTATGAGGTTTCGAGAAGCAGTTTTAAAAGATTTTGTCCTTTAGCTAACTATTGATTAAATCGTCCCACTTTATTTTCGGCCTGAATAAATTATCGAAATAAGTCAAAAATGCATCCTCGTGATTATTCAAGACAAAATAAAATACAAGAGATACACCGTAGGAATAAGGGGGTCTAAGTGATTAATTAAACCACATGAGTAAGTATTAGTTGTGCTAACTTATGGTAAATAATGATCTCGTTTTTAAGCTTGGTATGGGGAACGTGAAACTTGAGGGTGATTTATATTCATGACACCAAAGCCCTAATCTACGTCTTAGATTTCTTTACAAGTTTCTTCCATCAAATAATTTCCAAGTTAATAAATGGTTATAACTTTTGTCTCCTTTAAAGTTTTTATCCTTTAGTCGTAGTAGTAATAGTAATAGTAATAAAGGCCAAGATGGGTTAATAATGAGAAAAATGTAACTTTATGCTTTAAAATAATGCATTGCATGGGGTCATTGCAATGGTCAAGTGTAGGGGATTTAATAAGTGTGTAAACACTTATCCTTTTGTCACTAAAATCAAGGAATAACAAGACCTAATCATGTGCTTTATATCATAAAAGTCGGAATTACGCGTGGTTTGTGTTTTTGTGTTTAAATAGGTACAAATGATCAAAAGAAGAGAAAACACGGGATTTCACGGTCAAATATTGAAGAAAAGTCCAAATAGAAACGAAGACAAAGTCAAAAGACCAAAAGTGTACCGAAGATCACGAAACCCGGCTAAACCGACACGGTTTTGAAGAAAAAAATCAACAAAGCCGAAATCGAGCTCGTTCTTAGTGGATTTAATATCGTTCGAGTTTAATGGGCCTTGTGGGTCCCACATTTTCTTATTTGGCCCACAAGCCCATTTGAAAAATTGAATTGATTGCATAACGGACCATGAGGCCCAAAAGAAGACAACCCATTATAAAGATTCGTGTAAAAATTGGGCCCAAGCCCATTTGGGTGAACAAATAAACATATTGAATGAATGAGAACTTTTTGGCTGAGTCAAAGAATTGGTCATCACAAACGACACACACTTTCAGTCAACGCCCACATTTGTTTTTCAACCGTAACCTCACCTCCCACGTGTACACACTACTCCCCCCACTCACGTTTAATAAAAAAACGTTTTATTAACCCAACGTTACCCACTTTCCCAATAACAATAAATAAAACGTTTTGTTTTTTTTCTTTTACCCCACACCCCCATAACACTCGTTCCTTCACTGTTTTCTTTCTCTTCTATTTTTTTTACACAGCCTTCACAAAAAACCCTAATTTTCCATCACAAAAAATTACACACTTAATTTTGGGGGTTTTACCCTCATGGATTAATTCACATGAATCCACTTAAATCCCCCCAAAAAAACGAAAGATACACCAACTATGGTCCTCTCTCTTGATCCTACGTGGCATATTGCTTTATTTTGATTGGCTGTGACACCCTGTCAATACCAATCCATCCTATCATATCACACCGTGTTGGCAATCCGTGTCATGGATTATTTTCAGCCGTTTGATCAAGTGAAGAGAAGAGAGAGAAAGAAGAATGAAGGATTGAAGGGCCTGGATGATTTGCTTATTGATGAAGCTAAGAAGAAGGTTTGAGGGTTTCTCCTATAAAAACCCCCTTTCACATGTAATTGAGGGCAGCTTTTTCTTTACTTTTAATTTTTCAGTAAATTAGGTTTTAGATTTAATCTTGTATTTTTATTTTCAGCAAATGTAATTTTGATTATTAATTAATGAAAAGTCACTTTTAATTATTTTCATCTCCTTTAATTTTTCTGTCTAAATTTAACTTTATCTTCAAGTTACTGTTCATCTTTAATCCTTTTCTTATGATACTGTTCGTGAGTTTATTAATATAAAAAAAATAATAATAAAAAAGGAAAGTGAATTTTATTTTTCCCTACTGGAAAAATATTAAAGGATTATTGTTCTCGGTTACTGTGCATTTGTTTCGGTTCGAGTACTATTACTGTTTGAGGATCGTTATTGGTTCGAGAGGTCGAGAATCAAAGACATTTTTGTTCGCGGGTTGATTAACGGTGGTGTGAATCGGTTTTTTTAAGATGGCTCAGCGCAGCGTCTTCGGCTCAACGGATTCAACATCAGGTTTTAATCTTCTTTTTAAATTATTGTTATGTTTTAGTTTGATTAAATCTGCTTTTGTTTGATTTCTTTTGGAATTGAATCTGCTTAATAATTTTGTTTGGTTTATGTTACTGTCTGATTGTGTTTATATTTTTTTATTTTGTCTGGTTAATTTAGTTTGTTTGGATCTAGCTTATTTTGTTAAGTAGTGTTCGGGTAGTAGCTTATTTACTGGTTCGTTTGTTTGTATTTGCTTAATTGTTTTTGCTTATGGTGCTTATTCTATATTTAGTAGTATATCCAGTTTGGTTTATTTAGCTTATTGCTTATTGCTTTCAGCTTATTTTAGTCTCAGAATCGATTTGCTTATATAAGTTTGAATTTGTTTTGCATATTTTGGATTATAGCTTTTTAGCTTATACTGTTCATGCGTTATAGCTTATACTGATATTTCTTATTTGCTTTTGCTTATTTAGGATTTGGTATATTTGTTATCAGCTCTAGTTTTATCAGTTTTTTGTGTGCTTATTGCTTTTGCCTGTCTGAATTTTTAGCTTAGCTTATTTGGTTTCTTTTGTTTTGCTGATTAAGCCAACAGATCCAATTCATCTGTTGGGTCTATTAATCTGTCCAAAAAACTAAAAAAATTTTAATAGCAAAAGTTAAGGTCTGCTGGGAATCGAACACGTGACCTCTCGTCTGGCAACCGAACACCCCAACCAACTCAGCTAGGAACTCTTTTGTGTATTAACTCGCATAGTCTTTTTAATATAGGTTTAGTAATTAATTGGCAGTTTTTAATTAGATAGTTTAATTAGTTTTGAGTTTATTAAAATTAATTTAAAAAGTATTTGAATAGTATTTCGTTTAATTCTTTTTTTTATAAAATATAAAAAAATATAAAAAATATTTTATTTACTTTTATAATTTTATATTTGTTTTTCATTTTATTTTGTTTATTTTAATTTTACATAAAAGTCTTTAAAATGGTTTTAAATTAAGTTTTATTTTAAAATATATTTTTCATTTAAAGTTTTTAAAAGTTTCTTTTATCTAGTTTTCAATCAAATTAGTTTTAAATTTTAGTTTCAAAATAGTGTTTAATTAAATTAGATTAAATTAGTTTTTTTAAAATTGTTTAGATAATTTTTAAATAGTTTTATTATTAAATAGGTTCTAGTTTAAAATACCAAAAATAGATTTTACCAAAAACAAGTTAAGTCGAAACGTTAATCGGTAATCAAATTCGAGTCGAGTCGAGGAAAAACGAACTTAGTTGTTACATACAAAACCCTAGTTTCACACATTCCGATGGACATTCCGATGACTTGTTTAGCTAAATTTTGTTCGAGTATTTTTTCGACTTAGCCACCATCTAGACTAGTTTCGTAATATCGTCTACACGAAGATAAAAAAAAATCAAAAAAAATAAAAAGTTTTTTGGCGGGAAAACCATTTTAAAATTTATTTTTTCCTAGACCATTTTTAGGCCATTTATGCTTCGATTTCAAATTTTGGCGATGCGAAAAATTTTTCGACCATAAATTCAAATTTTCGGACCAAAATTCAAATTTTTAGGCCATTTTTAGGTTTTATTTTTGTCAAAATTTTTCACTTTTAAAAATTTTTCCCTATTAGTTTTTGGCTATTTCGGACTTGATTTCATAATTTGTTAAGACAAAATTTTCATTTTACCGTTTTGTCGGACTGAGGAATTTATTGTCGGACTGAGAAAAAAATCAGAATTTTCGAAATTGCAACCACAAACCAATCACACCATATCTACTTAAGATCCAAAGTCAATTCATCAACTGTGTCACCCATTATGGATTCCGTAACACAAGATGTGCATGCACTCAAATCCAAGATGTCGGTTGCAAAAGAACGATGCATGACACACTTTAGATCACTCTAGTCACACCTTCAAGTGATTTCAAATGACGATTTAAAAGGCACTCGCGTCGAACTTGGATTCAAACGGGTATTCATGTCACTAACTGGTCAAGATGTTGAGACATTCACAAGAACAATGTTACTCAATGCAGCTCACCTTGAACAACAACTTGCCAACGATGAATTTCAAGAGGTTGAATCCATAGATGCCGTTTTGGTTCTCGAAAATCAGTTTCAGCAATTCATTGGTAAACAGGTGTCTGTACACTATGATCGAGAATTCATAAACAATTACTTCTTTAAATATACTCGGTTAGAAGTTCAAGAATTCAAGGAGACGTTTCTTCAACACATGAGACAGTAAGGAAGTTAATTGCTGAAAGAACACGTCAGTTGAAAGACGGGTGAATGAAAGACTGATGCAGACGAACGAGATCAATTTCGATGATGGTCAAACATTGGATGATTGTTCGATTATCACAGAAATCAGCGGGATAGAATCAGAACAACAACAAACCGTCCACAGCTCAGGGAATGATCCAGCAGCCAATGATGCAGATATCAGACCCATTTATGATGAAGAGCCAATGGCTGAGGTACAATTAAATGTTGTGTATGATGATCATCAATATATTGATTTTAAGATTCATGAGCTTGAAACTATGTTAGCTCAAAAGACAAAAGATTTTGAGGACGCCAAACTCGAGTTTTCGAAGAAAAATGACAAATTTGAAACTTATTTTGAAAAACTTGAAAAAGCAAACGTTGTTCTTGAACAAAAACTAGATCGTAAAATTCAAGATTCTAATGCGGAAAAAGAACATTTTGTGAAACAAATAAATTTGTTAGAATCAAAGTTGGCTTCTCAAAATCCCAGTCCTCCGCCTGCTTCATTAAGTGAAATATCTGTGCAACCTATTGACACTGTAGATAGTAATGACGCTAATGCTGATAACGACATATTTGATAATATAAACATTAAGTTAGAACAATGTGTCGCTCAATTACTTCTACAAAATGAGCAATTGAAAGCTCAGATTCAGGAAAAGGTTTTTGCATTAACAGCAGTGAAAAATGAATTAAGGAAGCTAAAAGGAAATAGTGTGGATACTAAGTTAGCAAATCAGTCTATCTTGGGGAAACCTCCTACTCAACCATTCAGAAACCGCTCAGTTGCTAGACAACCAAATGCGTTTAAATCCGAACGACCCAAAACATCAAACTCGAGGTTTGCATCCCAAGTTGACATGCGTAGCAATTTGCCAAACACTGTCACTCCACAATCTAGATACTCCTTAAGATATTCTGCCTATGTAAAACCCAATCACATGAATGGTTCAAGCAACTCTAGCAATAGCCACAAGAACATGCCTAGGCGAAGTTCAAATGACACGGGTCATAAAAGCTATCTAGAGGATGCTAAGATAAAGACACAAGCAAGAGATAGGACCCAACCGAAACCTAGGAGTTCTAGAACCTTCTATGATGTGCCCAAATAAGCCTATCCTAGGAACACTAGATCCTTCTCAGATGCTAAGCACTTTGTTTGCACGAAATGTAACAAATGTGTGTTTAATGCCATTCATGATGATTGCATCACTAAAGTCCTGAACAAGGTGAACCAAACAGCTAGAGCATCTCAAAGATGGAACCCTATAGGAAATAGTTTTTATCCAGTTAAGTCTTCCGCGGTGCATGAGAAAGCTAAGTTTCCTAGACCCTGTCTTAAGTGGAGACAAACAGGTAGAATCTTCAAAACAACTGGTCTTAAATGGGTTCCTACTGGAAAAATATTTCCCTCTAGCACGACAAAGGTTCACTGTGAATCCCCACATGGTTCTCACAAAGATATCACTAACAAATATGCAAGCATACAAACTACTGATGAAAGTGCAGGTAATCAAGTAAAGGTTCAACAAGAACATAAAGGTTTTCCTTATTCATACCATTCAACAAAAGACACTCTCAGAGTTTAGTTGCTGAAGAAACAAATATCAGAGAAATATGTGTCTCAGGGGTTTCACAAGTAAGCAACACAATGGCACTTGAACAAAACAATTTAAGTCCCGATCCACAACGACAAACGACTTCCATTCACAACCGCACCAAACTCGGAACTCAAGACCACAGCAATGAACCGTCAAGTTCAAAGCTGGTTCCTGAACATGTTCCTAGAGCAGATATGACAGTGGACACGACACTTGAAGAGTTGGAAATGTTATATGGACCAATGTATGATGAATATTTCACGGGGGAGAAACAAGTTGTATCGAAGTCTTCCGCTGTCACTCATGATAAGAATGATGATACCGATCATCGTCAACAAAAGGATTCAACTTCATCTACTTCAACACCGCTTGCTGCAGATTTACCTCCTCAGAATATCACATCAACAACCGCTCCTACAACATCAACAACTACTGTCATTGCTCCAGAGAACACAAATCAAGCAGACGATGCTTTATCTGACGAAGACGAATTTATCAACCCATTCGGTACACCGGTACACAAAACTGGAGAGTCTTCTACTCGCCATGTTGATCCGTCAAATATGCATACATTTTATCAACAACATCCTTCAACACATCATTGGACCCGAGATCATCCTTTGGTTCACGTAATTGGAAACCCTTCACAGCCTGTTCGTACAAGACGACAACTCGCAACCGATGGCGATGTTTGTATGTTCGCACTCGCAGTGAGTACAGCTGAACCGAAAAACATCAAAGAAGCCATGGCTGATCATGCTTGGATTGAATCGATGACGGATGAACTTCAACAATTTGAAAGACTGAAAGTCTGGGAACTTGTTGACAGACCATACGATGTAATTCCATTTAATCTTCGATGGATCTGCAAAAACAAGATGGATGAAGAGAACACGATCATCAAGAATAAATATAGGCTAGTGGCTAAAGGGTATGGACAGAAAGAGAGTATTGATTTTGAAGAATCATTTGCACCAGTAGCTCGAATGGAAGCGGTCAGGATTTTTCTTGCTTATGCTGCACATAAGGGATTTATTGTCTATCAAATGGACGTAAAGACGGCGTTTATTAACGGTCCTTTGAAGAAGAAGTCTATGTCACACAGCCGGAAGGATTCGTCAATCCTCATTATCCTGACAGGGTGTATCGTCTCCACAAAGCACTTTATGGACTCAAGCAAGCTCCAAGGGCGTGGTACGACGAGCTCTCGAAATTTCTGGTCTCCAAAGGTTTCTCAAAAGGTTCCATTGATTTAACTTTGTTCACTTATACATATGGGGACGACATTTTGCTTGTGCAGATTTATGTTGATGACATTATTTTCGGGTCTACAAACCCAAAACTTTCAAAATGGTTTGAAAAAGTAATGCACAACAGATTTGAAATGTCTATGATGGGCGAACTAAAATTCTTTCTAGGAATTCAAGTTCACCAATCCCCAAGTGGTATCTTCATTAACCAAGCTAAGTATTGTCAAGAGATAATCAAAAAGCCTGGTATGACCTCATGTGACCCCGTTGGGACACCATTATCAACCACATCCCTAGATGCTGACTTGGAGGGATTACCCATAGATCAAACGAGATATCGTTCCATGATCGGGTCCCTTATGTACTTGACAGCAAGCAGACCAGATATTCATCATGCTACATGCTATTGTGCACGATATCAAGCACGACCCACTGAAAAGCACCTCAAGGACGTTAAACGGATCTTTCGGTACCTTAAGAATACCATTCACATGGGACTCTGGTATCCGAGGGAAACCGGTTTCTTTCTAACGGCCTATTCAGATTCTGATCATGCAGGGTGTCTTGATACACGTAAAAGTACATCTGGTGGTGCACAATTTCTAGGTCAAGATAAGCTTGTGGGATGGTCTTCCAAGAAGCAGGATTGCACGTCACTTTCATCAGCCGAAGCGGAGTATGTGTCTCTATCTGCGTGTTGTGCTCAAGTTCTTTGGATGAGAACACAACTCACGGATTATGGCTTCCACTTTGATAAAGTACCTAACTGTGACTCAAAGTCTGCCATAGCCATCTCCTGCAATCCGGTACAGCATTCCCGCACGAAGCACATTGATGTCAGATATCACTTCATTAAGGAACAAGTTGAAAAGGGTATTGTTGAATTATACTTTGTTGGAACTGATTACCAATTAGCTGACTTGTTTAAAAAAGCTCTTTCGAAAGAGAGGTTTGCGTATCTAGTTAGGCAAATTGGTATGAGATGTTTGACTCCAGCAGAACTGGAGGTTCTGGCAAAGAAGCCTGCTTGATTCATCTATCAAACATCTACTTGTAAATATTAATGAAAAAACAAAATACAAAAATATAAAACATATAAAAACAAAACACAAAATTAAAAATCGTTCAAAATCCAAAAATATTCTTCTCGACATGTCTTTCAGTATCGATAATATGGACGTGCCTAGAAATGTCGCTCAATAACGACACGGGTGTGTACATAAAGCTCGAATGAAAGTTGTAATATTTTTCAAAACATGTCATTTCTTCTTTTAATAAAGGAAATTGTCTATTTTGGACAATATTTCCAAACAACGGGTAGAGCAATCTATCACGGGTTGAGCTAGTCACAAAACATTCAACGTTTTGAGCTCAACACAATGGCTTGTAATCACTTTCAGATTGCAACCTGGACCGATATTCACGGGGGAGTGTACGATTTAGTGCCCTTACCCTCAGCAAAAGAAGAGAAATCTTTTTACACTTGAGTGGATTCGTCAAGACATTCAAAGTCTATGAACTCAAGTTTATGCTTTAGAAAAACCTCTTCGACAAAAAGAAATAGGATTTTCCAAAAAGCGTTGAACACAAATTTTTCAAGAATTTCTCAATGATTATTCAAAATCTTTCAAAAATTGTGTGTTCAACAACCCCCATCCACAAAAAGCGAAATATGGATCATATCCTCACAATGACAATTTAATTGGATTGATTTTTGAGGGGGAGCATTTTAACTTCATGCAAAAGATTAACACATCTTTCTCCCGGAGATTTTCACGACTATTTTTCAAAATATATTTTAATCAAATTTGGTATCTATAATATCAAAAGATTTTATATATTAGAGATAGGGGGAGAAAATGTGATTAAAATGTGATCTTATATAAGACTCAAGCACTTTAACTCTTACCTACATGTGCGAAACACTTTCGATTATCGATGCACATGTGAAGGGGGAGCATTTCTGAAACGACAAAACTAGCAAGGTGTTAAATGTTTTTCAAACACTTTGTTAGAATTTAAAGTGGTTTTCATAGTTACGATCAAATACCCACAACATCTTTAATTCACGACGTTATTGGTGTCAAAAGGGTGGATAGGTTTAAGTCCTATGATCCAACCAGAACCGGAGGGATCTTCCCAGGGACAATCCAATAGATTATTAGAAGTCCTTAGGAAAGATGGAGTCGAATGTGAACGAAGCTGAATGCCGACTAAGTACTAATGATAGCACTGGAACAATCACAACAAGGTGCTATTAATGATGTCTTAGTAAGCATTGAAGGGGTTGAAGAATGAAAAAGAAATGTAAGGATAAAGGGTCTAAAGAAAGAAGCCATCCATACAACTTAGGCAGAAACCGGGTCAACTCATCATGATGACAAACTCATCATGGACCCAGTGATGTGAAGCACAACCCTTTCCTAGCTACGCAGGCTTCTCTCAAAAGAAGTTTGTTTTATTGTCACGGAGATCAACACGACTTCTATTGACTTTCTCACTCCGAGATAGTTGATATTGAATAGGTGGCATCTGCTCTAGCCTTTGACCACTAAAAGTGCACAAATCGAGTCTAGAGCCAAGAGATCAATCAAATCTCGTTAGGACACACGGATGAAGATCAACAGAGTCCTACGCTATATCCTTGTGATATTGCTAGAACACTCAGAGTGATACTACTTAGTATTCACAATGATGAGTGGAAATCCTTCCAGTGTTAACATCAAACAGCACTGCGGTAGGTCATATGCAAGATTCTTTATGAATTGAACATGTGTAAAACTGAAAAGCAACATTGGTTTGATTCTGAATTGATTCAAACTCGTTTCAAGTTTCTACGCAATATCTTTATGGTCTTGCCAGAACATTCAGAGTGATATTTATCAATATTCATTGTGACGAATGGAAATCCTTCTAGCGTCAACATCAAACAGCGCTACGGTAGGTGACTTGCAAGATTCTTTATGGATCAAGCTTGTGTCAAATGGAAGCAACAATGGTAAGATTCTTTAAGAATCAAACTTGTTCCAGGAATTTGAATTGACGACTTTAATCAAGCGGATATATATCCATTTGATTCACTATTTATGTTCGCAGTCTTGCTTTGAGATGGTCGAGTAAAGAGAACGGCTAGTACAGCCGTGAAACCCTGTTAAGGAGATTCTTAATTGAATCTACCTGATCATAGGTACGGTATTTAATATCGTATAACGGTCTTCACCGACCGGAGGTAAAACGCTACCGATTTAGGACGAATGTCAAAGCCATTCAGTCCGTGTCTATGTTTTGTCTCGAGAAGGTGGTGTCACGGTGTACACAGCAAAGTCAATGTTTCAAAAACCACATACTCATGCCTAAAGACATATTCAACAATTAATAGTGTGAGCATGTGGATAAAGACACAAGATCGCAAGATGGCAAAGACAAGTCAAGGATGATTTGAAGATCTCAAGCTTAAAGACAAAGTCGAAAGACAACGACAAAGGCTCAAAGATCACAGCATGAAGGAACAAGACTACGATTACACGTTCAAGACTCATTTATGGCGAGATTAGTAATCTCTACAAATTTCCTAAATGACCAAGGTTTATGACCTCTCATTGGGGGAGATTGTTAGCCTCAAAATATTGAGTCAAACAAGAATGCTCGGTCATATGGTTATTATGTATCATATGTTAGAATGTTGTAATAGGTAGTATATTAGTCGTGTTATACGGACTTAACTTTAGGCTAAAGTTCATTAATAAGTAACTAAATCCCAAAAGGAAAGCCCGGCCCAAACCATATAGTCCATAAAGAAGCACACATGTGGGTGGACTATAAATACCCTTCCTAGCATGTTAGGAAGGGTGTTGGTCATTTCATTTTCTCTATAATCTAATATTTCACAAGTTTCTCCAACCATTTCTCTCTACTTTCTCACACTACTTTCTCTC
Source organism: Glebionis coronaria (assembly GCA_025667525.1). Taxonomy (NCBI): domain Eukaryota; kingdom Viridiplantae; phylum Streptophyta; class Magnoliopsida; order Asterales; family Asteraceae; genus Glebionis; species Glebionis coronaria. The sequence continues at coordinate 139,815,000 of CM046880.1, forward strand.
TCTAAAATTCATATCATATCTACCATTCTTTCTTTAAATTCGTGATTATATCATCATATATTAGGGACAACATCTACCCTGCAGGCGGACTTGTCCATGGCCGAGGCTACAATAAAAGAGCAAACAACCTATGCCACCGCGCGTGATGACCTCATCGCTAAGCTGGAAGCTGAGGCTCAAGCTTTAAAGGACAAGGTACGCCCCCATCCTTCACATGTTCTCACAGAAAATTTGACAACTTGTAAAATAAGCATTACTGTAGGATATGTAAATCTTACTTATGTTTTAGAGAGAGAAAGAGAGATGATTTCACACTTCTAGAGAGAGAAAGTTTAAGAACTATGTGTTTTGAATTGAAATCACCACCCTCTCCATCAAAGGAGAGGGTTTATATACCCAAGCCCATGAGATGGGCTTGTGTTTACCTTAGGCCGCCGGCCCATACATTTCATGGGCTCGGTTTTGGGCTTTGTTTAATAAGTGTAAATAACTAAACTACAAGCTATTACATGGACTATTGTTGGAGTGACCGATCCTTATTAATACGTAAAACGTATTTCCAACAATCTCTCCCTAAGGGAGGTCACTCCAAACAAGGGCGTTACCGAAGTTACAATAATAAAATAAACCTAGCATACTATGCTTGTCTTGAGCTCGTAGTCTTCGTCTTTCTTGTCTTTTTCTTTTCTGGTGAACATGCTGATGTGATCATTGATATCAATCTTGAGCATTAATCTCTTGCCTTGATTTGGCCGCGAGTCCACGTAGGCCTCAAGGTTGCGTACCCCCATTCTGGCCGTGATTTTTAAACCTTCTATCAATACTTCATACTCCGCCTCATTGTTTGTGGTTGTGAACTCAAAACGCAAGGCGTAAGTGAATTCCATGCCCTCCGGATTTGTTAGTATGAGGCCTGCTCCTGACCCATCCGTGCAAGAAGATCCATCGATGAATAGAACCCATGGTTTTTTTGGAATTTCTTCCAGTAGGGCCATTGGCGCATCCTCTTCGGGTTTCTCCACAATTAAATTTGCCAAGATTTGACCTTTAACGGTTGTTCTTGGTCTATAGGAGATATTATATTCCCCAAGAAGGACGCTCCACTTCTGCAATATATCGGCCACGTCCTGTCTAGAGATGATTTTTTTTATTGGTTGGTCTATGATGACCACAATTGGGTGCGCTTGAAAGTAGAGGCGCAACCTTTTTACCGCAAAGACCAGCGATAGGACCAACTTTTGCATCGAGGAATAATTCAATTCCGGTCCCTGCAATGTTATGCTTATGAAGTAGACTGGATTCTTGACTGCGTCCCGGTCAGTCAATAGGACGACACTTATTGCTCCATGCGTAGCAGATAAATACATGATTAGTTCCTCCTTAGGTCGTGGGGCAACGAGCATTGGGAGGGCCGCCAGGCGCTGCTTAAGCTACCCAAAAGCTTCCTCCGCCTCTCTTGTCCAGCGGAAATCCCCTTTCTTTAAGCACTTCTTGAGTGTTTTGAATAAAGGAAGTGATTTCTCTGCGGACTTCGAAACGAACCTGTTAAGCCCAGCCAACTTTCCATTAAGGGATTGGACCTCCTTTAGTGTACGAGGAGATGGTAAATGTATCACGACCTCAGTTTTTCAGGACACGGCTTGGTTCCATGTGGGTCTATCATGTATCCTAAGAACATCCCTTCCGTTTCCCCAAACATGCATTTTTTGGGGTTCAACTTCATGTTGATCTTTCTCAAAGTATCAAATGTATCATGGACATTACGGAGGAGCTCGTTCTCCGTATGGATCTTTATCACCAAGTCATCAACATATACTTCAAGGTTGTGTCCAATCTGTGAGTGGAACGCCTTGTCCACGAGCCGTTGATATGTTGCCCTTGCATTTTTTAGCCCGAATGACATTTTCGTATAACAATACACACCCTGACTGGTATGGAACGCCGTTTTTTCCTCGTCTTCCTCCAACATTTGGATCTGGTGATACCCTTTATATGCGTCCAAGAAGCATTTAAATAGGTACCCCGCATAGGGATTCCACTTTCAAGTCGATTTCCGGCAATGGGTAACAATCTTGCGGACAAGCTTTGTTCAAATCAGTGAAATCCACACACATGCGCCAGCTACCGTCATGTTTCTTGACCATGACCGTATTGGAAAGCTAATCATGGTAATAAACTTCCCGCATGATTCCCGCCTCAACCAGCTTTTTTACCTCACTTAGTATAGCCTGGCTGCGATTCGGAGCTTGGTCGCACTTCTTTTGTCTTACCGGAGGATACCCCGGTCGGATCTGGAGCTTGTGTTCTGCGACCGAGCGTGGTACACCTGTCATGTGTTTTGGTTCCCATGCGAATATGTCTAGGTTTTCCTTAAGGAGGTAGCACATAGCGTCCCTTCCTTTATCAGAGAGGGTTCCTCTGATAGCCAGTTCCTGTTCTGGATAATCAGGGTGGATGGCCACCTTCCACTTCACTGGGGATGATGCCTCCATCTTTGGGGTTGGTTCTATTGGTGTTGCGATAGCATTACATTCAGATGGTGGTACTATCGAGTTAAAGATGGTAACAATTCCCCCCTGACCTGGAATTTCAGCATGCCGTGTGCCGTAGACGGGACTGCCCGTATGGCAAGTATTCCTGGCCTTCCGATGATACCATTATACGGTGAATGATAACGTATAACCATGAAGTTCATCCATGCTGTAGTTGAATGATCCTTATCCCCAATAGTTACTAACAATCTTAACTGCCCTAGTGGCCAAATAGTATCTCCACTAAAACAAATCAGCGGTGACGTGGCCGACATTAGTTGGCTTTTGATTTCTGGTTTCAGCTGTATGAAACAATATTCATAGAGTATCTATGCGGATGATCCTACATCAACTTACATGCGATGAACATTGTGGCTTCCAATATTTACCTCAATCGTGAGAGGCGCGTCCACCACGTTGGTCGCCGTGATATGAGGAAATGAGATTTCCTTGGTACGGGAAAATTTCTGACTAACTTTCTGTTTCGTCCTACGCTGCCATGAATGAACCATGAATATGGTCGTAGGATTTTCCTTCTGGAAGTATTTTTTGTCGTTCTTTTTTTAATCCTTCCCATCCTTCCAGTCCTTGACCAGATGCTTGAGTTTGCCTGATTTGATCAGTGACTCTACGTGCTTCTTGAGCTGGATGCACTCATCCGTGTTGTGACCCTTGCCATTATGAAATTCACAAAAGCGATTTCCCTGACGGCGGTCAACCGGAGTTATCATTGGGGGCGGTCTTGGAAAGTTTTCCCCTTCCGTCAACATGATATCTCGATATGTCATCTTTAGAGGCGTGAACTTGTCGTTCGACCGCCCTCCTTTTGCTTGACTCTTATAGTCCGAGCTCCTGCTATTGCTTTGATTGTTGGACTGCCTCTTTGATTGGTCATTCAACCTATATCCTTGGTTTCCCCTTGAGGGGTAGGCCGCATATACAGCGGTCTCCCCTTCCAGAAAATTTCGGACCCTTTTCATGAGGTCGTCAAACTTTTCAGGCCGTCGATCGTTGAGGCGCCGGATTAATTCCTTGTCTATTATGCCATGCATATAGTTGGAGATATTGAGGACTTCTGGGCACGCCCTTATCCGCGTGCACTCGTGTTTGAAGCGTTCTGTGAAGTCCTCCATGGACTCCCCGGGCATTTGTTTAAACGTTGCCAATGAGACCGGGTCCCTATTACACTTCTTCCGCTGAGTATAATTTCTTCTAAATGCTGCGCGTAGCTCATCGAAGCTGTTAATGCTCCGGTGGGGAAGTTTTTTAAACCACTCGCGGGCATTGCCAATCAGGGTTGAATTGAACATTTGGCACCATATAGGCATCGACCATCGTTCAATATTTGCCTGTACGGTAAAAACTTTAAGATGATCGTCCGGATCACCCGATCCATATTAATGCACGCTGGCATGCGACGCTTTTTGTCCTCGGAGTAGTCCCGTATGCGGAGTGTAAAGTCATATTCTATTTCACTACACCATGGTAGGGAGAGATCCTCTTCATCATTCGTATGATAACGGGAACGTCCGTAGCGTTCTCCCTCTTCGTCTGATGGTTCCGAGGAGGAACAGCGAGTACCGCGACGTCTTGGGTGATGGTCATCCGAGTCAGACCCTGAGGGGTCATCGTAGGGTGGTTCCCCTCTACCCCTTGATTGTTTATAATAACCACTCTTATGGGAAGAGGTGGTAGCTTTCTTTGCCCCCGAATCTATTCTCTTCCACATGCTAGTGCGGCGACTGTCCTTTTGTGAGTCTCTTTTGTAGCGCGTCCTATAGATCCATCGGGATGATCCGACTCTTCGTGTGTCCCTTGCAACTCTTACATGATTCAGTCCCCTATGTGTTCGAAGACATTCCGCGGTTGGGGTTCTTCCTGCAGTGGAGGTTGTTCCTCATCCTGGTGTCTTCTTTGTTTCTTTAGAGTTTTTAGAGGAGTATCCTGCGCCGTACTTCCAAAGCTGAGTCGGGATTGAAGGTTCAATCTTGTTGTGATGGCCAGGAGAATTCTTGCCGTGATGGCTGGGATGATTCTGTCAAGGTTTTGTGTGAGTATCCCCTCAACATCTTCATCATCGAGCGAAGTAAGCTCGTGGTCCACCTCTCTGACCGGTGGCCTTTGCTCTTTCTTGTTAGGAGAAGGTAGTAGGGTGTGTAGGGACGTGCCCGTACCTCCAGGTGACTGTACCCCCTAGCTCTGGAGGTTAAACCCTCCGGACTGCCCCGTGAGAGGTGGCTCCCTGCTAACGAGAGGTGGGGTAGGGGTGACAAGAATGTCTCCCCCAGATTTTCGATTCCCCGGATGGGCGTTATTTTGGATACCCTGACAAGGGTTTCCCTTCGTCATCAGTAGAGTTTGAGTTTAGTGTAGGGTCCCACGGATGTCGCCAACTTGTTCATACAAAAGTTGGATGATCCTATCTTAACCTGAATTAAGCTTAATTCGGGTGCTTGGGCTCCGGCTCCTGCACCAAGTGAACTTCTGGTTGAGATCTTGCACACTAAAATAACACGCTGTTAGGATTACCGTGGGAACATATGCCACGCTTAGACTCCAGCGTGAGAGTAAGTAATTGGTTTAGGGTTAGAAATAGGATGTGGTATGAGAATGTGAAGAATACAATCCCTTTATGAAACCTTATATAGGCGATGAAACCCTAGTGGGCTTTCACCGATGCTTCGGCCCCAAGTATGGGATAATCACCATAATTAGCTTGATTGTTATCTTCTAATTATGGTTAGTGTATATCCTATACTTTAGGGTAAATCACATTCCCAGTTGGGTTGTGATTCTGTCTAAGCCTGTGCCGGCTATGCCGGGCCGTGGGCCACACATAGCCTATGCGGCCACTGTTCGTTCGAATCCCATAAGCTCAAATAACACTAATCCAACTCATCCATGATTGGCTGGATACGGGTTGTACCCGTGGGCCGGGTTTATGCCCCGGCTGAGGACTATACGTCATCAATGCTCATATCTATGTACTAGTTTTGCCTCATTTCTCACCTACATTGCCAATCCCAACACAAAAGCAACCAACAATACCAAGAGATGATCAAGCCTCACATGCTGAACTCGAGAGGCTTATTGATCAAGAGAAAAAAGCTACAGTTGAGGTTGTGTAAGTTAGAGAAGAATCATTAGAAACACATGGCTCAGCGGTACATATGCACACTGCCGGTACATCACATCCATGTACTACTGATCAAATTTCTACAAGTACTGCTAATTCTATAGAAGACATTCTTCTGTCTATGGATAATGAAGATGTCTATGCTAGTCTAAAGGAATGAATCTTCTCTAATTCTTCCTATGATGAGTAGGGTGTAGTGACTGATTTCAATAATATGGAAACTACAATACTAGTCAGTCCTATTCCCACTCATAGAGTAAACACCAACCATCCTATAGCTCAAATCATTGGAGATCCAAAGTCTGTTGTGCAAACTAGAAGACAAGTTAAAGCTAGCAATGAGACCCATGCACTTGTTAGTTATGTCAAGAAACAGCAGAGGACAAATCATAAATATACTCAGCATTGTCTGTTTGCTTTCTTTGTCTGTTTGCTTTCTTTCTATCACAAGTAGAGCCTAAGAACATCTCTCAAGCTCTTGGGGAAGAAAGCTGGGTGGATGCTATGCAAGAAGAGCTTATGCAGTTTGAATTGCAAAAAGTTTGGATTCTTATTGACCTACCATCTGGAAAGAGAGTAATTGGTACAAGGTGGGTTTTCAGAAACAAGAAGGATGAAAGAGGTGTTGTTGTCAAGAACAAGGCCAGACTTATTTCCTAAGGATATAGACAGGAAAAAAGGATAGATTATGATGAGGTTTTTTCACCAATGGCAAGAATAGAATCCATTAGGTTTTTTTGGCATTTGCATCATATATGGGTTTTATAGTCTATCAAATGGATGTGAAAAATGCTTTTATTTATGGCACCATTACTGAGGAGGTATATGCTTCACAACCTCCAGGTTTTGTAGATCATAAATTCCCCAACAGAGTATACAAAGTCATCAAAGCTCTTTATGGTCTTCATCAAGCTCCTAGAGCTTGGTATGCAACTTTGTGTAATTTTCTTTTGGAGCATGGATATAGAAGAGGGACCATTGGCAAGACTCTTTTCATAAAAAAGAATGCCAAGGATATCATCTTAGTACAAGTGTATGTGGATGTCGATGTATAGTCGGTAAAGGGACTGACCTAATAGGCCCGTGATCCAACAGGCCCACGACCCAACAGGCCTGTGACCAATACACCTAACTTACCCTTCAAGAAACCCTAGTCCTATAAATACAAGGGTAGGGGTCTCATTCTACATCAGGTTATCTCTCATACTTTCACCTCTTATACTATATTGATCAAATACTAACTTGACCGTCGGAGGTGGACCCCGGGGCTCCTATAAATACAAGGGTAGGGGTCTCATTCTACATCAGGTTATCTCTCATACTTTCACCTCTTATACTATATCGACCAAATACTAACTTGACTGTCGGAGGTGCACCCCGGGGCTCCTACCTCGGGTCCATTCCTAACCGGTTTTCTATTGTTTGCAACATCAGTCAGGACCCAGGAAGACGACGAACAGCCCAGGAAAGTCGTCAAGACCGGCCTAGCCCAACTATGCTTCAACAAGTTGGCGCCATCCGTGGGACCATGACTAAACATGCTTCGTGTTCTCACCTGACAGAAACAAAAACATTGGTTTCGATAGCGGCAATTCTAAAATCCTGTATTCTTATTCTTTGCATAATTTGCTATGTTGGTGATATCTTTTTTTTGCGAATACCGATTCCAATATCTTGTGATATTAGGCACATATATTTGATTCTAGTAGTATAATATGCATATAATATGATCTAAAAGATTTATTTTATCAATATCATCATCATCCGTAAATGTGACATTTTTTAGTCATTATTCTAAATCAAATCACGTTTAAATTTTAGACCGTACATTATCAATATTGAATCGGTAAAAACATTTACAAGTATTCTCAAGTGGATAAATATGTTAAAAATAACTTTATAATTGGTCGAAGATATTACATAATATCTTGGACGACTTCGTCCGTTCGGGGCGCTTCGCCAATTTGGATGTATTTTCTTTTTTTAGCCCCGGGGTCGCGGCGATCCTCCTATCTAGACATTTTTATTACAAATAATCATTCACTCGAATGTTTTGTTTACGTGCAACTTTGTGGATGGGTTTAAACAGTTTGAGATATTTGTTGCGTAAAGATAGAGAACAAGTATTTTGTTGTTATCTACATGTTTCGAAAGAAAATAATGCATGCCTGATGAGATGGCATTCATACATGATCTCATCGTTCTTTTCGGGCTTTAAATGCATAAAAATGTCATAAAATACCATATATATGCTTGTTTTTGTTTACTTGTGTAATTTAGGTATGGATATCGTGAAAAAGACAAAAGATTACAAGAAACTAGGAAAAACGAACACGAGAAACGAAGCTGCACAATGAACCGGGCCCTAGTTGGTGAATTATCAAAGAAAAACCCTTGAAGATTTGAAGATGTACAAGATTGAGCCCTTATTTATGAAGAAATGACACTTAATACCCTTGTATATTCATAATTACAAGTTTGGTCCCTTAAGTTTGTCAAAATTACAAAAAGGTCCTCCAAGTTTGAAGAATTGGCAAATTTAGTCCCTCAACAATACTAAATTGTCAATAATGGTCCTTCATAAAGTCCAAGGACCAAAGAATCCCTTGAAGTTCAAGAATATTACACTTCTAGTCCTTTTAAAATGGATTAAATATCAAAAGGACTAAAGTTGTAAATATGCCAACGTGTTAAAAGCCCTAAAACATTGTTTTGAAACTTTTTGTGGCCAAACTCTGAAATCAGAAACTTCCATAACAAAGGGAAACGAGTTTAATTGGAAAATAAACTTGTTATGCATTCTTTTCCAAAGACTGAGGGCCAAAGGTGGACAAATGAAACATTCAAACAAAATTTGCGCCAAACACAAACACAATCCACAAAAACCGGATCAAAATAGGTACTATTCACCCTTCATCACCCAGATTTTACTTTTACCAGTCAAAGGGTTATTCCTAATTGACTTAACCAAAATATAATTAACCCTTACACGAACCATTCCCACGCCCAAATTCTCACACCTACTCACCAAGGACCCCACCCCCATTCACCCATCCACCAATCATGTGACACCCTCCTCTCCAAGCAAAGCCACGTGGCCAAATAAACGACTCACACTCATTACTTAGACCCAAAGCTAAAATGAACATTCAGGATTAAATTTGATAGCTCACAACCTCAACACGCCATCAAGCACTCAAGGGTATTTTGGAGACTTCATAGCTAGGGTTTTGATGTATTTCACCTTCTAGAATGATCTTAATCGTCTATATAAGGAGGCCTCAACATGTGAGAGCCCCTTTGTTCCATATTTTAGCTAATTTCTTTGTAATTCCTTTTTATGAAATAAAAGTTAGTTTTCTGAAAATATTGAATTCTCATTTGTGTTTTATGAAACTTTGGTGTTTGATTAGCTAAGATCTGAGTTCCATTTACATGTTTGATTGATTTTGATGAAAAGTTTTAAGGTTTTAAAACACTTGTTTTCAAAAATCAAGGTATAATCTGGTTTGGTTAACTTTTGTGGTTTGTTCTTCTTAGCAGTTGTGGAAGCTAGTGCTTGTTCTTGCTAGCACCTAAGCTCAAACAATCCAAAGTGTGGATGTACATTTTGGAGGATTGAATCTCTTATCTCTTTTATTTTTCTTAAATATTGCATGATTTATGGTGATTTTGGATTTTGTTCTGTGAATCTGAGGATTTGTGGTTGATTTGTGTTTCTGAGGTTTGATTGTTGTTGTTAGGGTTGATTAGATCTTGGTTTGAGGGTTAAATCATAACAATCCTTTGAAAACTTGAGAAATCAGTTATCAAAGGGGTGTTTGGGTTAACTGATCTACCAAGGTTTAAGGCAACTTGAGTGGTTGTTTGTTGTTCCTTTGTGGTGGTTATTGTTTACCTGGTGTATTTGGTCACTTATCTGCTCATATTGTGGTTTGAATCATCATAATCCAACAAAGGTCTATAAAATCTGATTTACTTGGAAATTTTGGCTAAAATTTTGGGGACACCTAGATCTAAGGGTAGACTAGGGTTAACAAGTTCTAAGTTTTAGTTAACATAACCAGGGAAAGGGATTTGAGGGTTTAAAATTGGATTGGTGGTCAAATAGATCAGCAAAAGAGTTTTGAAAAACTGCCTTTGTTCATCAGTAACTGTTTGTGCTTGAATCTGCTTCTAATCTTTGATCCAGTGTTTGAAACAGGTTTATTTGTGCTTATTGGTCTTTATTATACCTTGTGTATGCATATGGTTCAATTTGGTTGGCTTATTCATGCTAAAACTGTTTTTTAGTTCATAACTACTTATTTTGCAAGTCTATATCATATCTGGTGACTGTTTGCTTATTCTGTGCTTATTGGCTTAACCAATTTGTGATTTATTTGTTGATATTGACTCCTTGTGATCCACTGATGTAAGACCCCAAAAATCTGTTAACGGGACAGGTAAGCACTGTGGGGTCCCACATCATGGTAACAACATACATGGCAATAAGGTAAATAAAAGACAAAGCAAATAATATGACACACTTCACGTGTTTATTCAAAAGCTGCGGAATAAAATATATAAATATGGTCCCAGATTTGCATAATATGACATCAACAAAAGTCACATAATTTTACCAACATACTCATAATAGTCTTAGTGCATAAAAGTACTTTTATTTGGCATGATTAACATGGCATAATTAGTTTTCCCAAAAGTTTCAACCAATAATGACATGGAATCGTCCAGTTGTCGGATCCTGCGGGCTCCCATCCTTAGCAAAATTTAGCATTAGCATTACCTGAGAAATAACATGTAAATATGTCAACATAAAGCTGAGTGAAATTCATAGGTTTAATAAGTGGTAATGTGAAATACAAACATTAGTTTTATAAAATAGCAACAGGATATGATTTAGTACCGTCATACAAAATCATTTATATTAATTTATTGCAATAGCTCACGACACCGAAGCTTTAACATAAATGTTTTACCCCTAGTAAGTATCTAGTCAAAATACTTAGGTAATTAAATGTAAGTGCGTCAAGGTAATCGGGACGGGGATTGTTAATCCTGATGGATCCATCCACAACATTCGCGCTTGCAAAATGTGAATTAACGGTTCATGATGTAGGGTCTTTTTGACTAAGGTACTAATGCAATAAGTAAATGTATAATCTGGGGAAAGCATACCGTTCTTGAATAGCATACTAAAAGTTTTAAATGATTGTATTCCACGCATGTTATTCTCACCCCGCAATTTGTAACAAGTATATAAGAAAAGGGGCTATGAACTAACCTTTAGTAAGTAATCACAAGGTAAAAGGGGCTAAGCAAAAAGAAGTCTTCACGGACCTATGCAATGGTGACGCGTAATAAGAATGCGTTCAATGAAGCAATAACGTTTTAGAAGTGGCGGGACATAATATGACTAGGTAACTTGCGTGCGATGGCGAGACCTAAGCTTAAGTTGTAATTTTGACCCAATACCTTGAACCTACTGTAATAACCTAATATCAACCTTGTATGATGGTCCAAGCATTTATGTGTGGGTTCCGAACACGTTTAAGACTCGGTTTGAAAAACCAAAACAAGGAACTGCATTCAGTTTTCTAGAAAAGGCTGTGAAGATTTGGTCATATCTAAAAATCGATAATAGTACAGGAGGTGAAATTTCTTGACATGTATAGGTATTCCTCTTACCTTTCTAAGTTGGGCAAAAACAGACCTAGAACTATTTTCAATCAACGGGAATTCCATTTTTAGTGGCAGACTATCAAAACAGAAAGTTGTAAACGTCTTACGATGCCTTCGGTAACTTGAGCACAAATCCCAAATGGTATAAGATTTTGACACCAAACCAAAAAGAGAAGTTGTCTTATGATTGAACCTACTGTAAAAATTTATAAAATCATAAATTCATCCTTTTTACCCAAGTCAATTAACCCACGTTTTAAGCATAACATTTAGATTTGACATAGTTTAGTAAAACGGCCGTTCCGGGCACATCCGGACACTTCCCGTTTCCATCCAACTCACCATATACTAAGCACATCAGTGGGTATAAAATTTTCAAATAAAAACACAGTCATATTTTTAATAAAATTTTTCCATAACCTGTTTGTTTCTGTGATAATTTTCATACTACACAAAACAACTCCATTCGGCTACCTAACCTTAATCAAGCAACACTTAAACTATACCAAATCGCCACGCAAGTGTCCTAAGTCCTAATATGACCTAATTTTCAAAAATCTCAGTGGGTTTCACCCAAGGAGTTCAAAATACATGAACAAGGAGAATCAAAATACTAGCAATATCAAAACTAAAATGCTAGGAGGGACTATACCTTCACAACAAGTAGGGATTAATCCAAACACGCAAATTAAACAATTCCTCCTCTTTGATCCTTAGAAATTTCGTGACCCTAGGTCATCATAACATACCCAAATCAAAAGTTTTCACAACATATAAAGGTTTTATGTATAAAAACATCAAAAACAAACATGGAATTTTACAAAAACATCATCAAATCATAAGATTTGATGATTTTTTGACCTCAATCAAAAACTTGATGCATGTTGTAATTAACACATGGGTATGAATAAGAATCAAAGATTAGACATGGAATTAGTATTAATTTACCTCAATTCAGAAAAAAATCAGAGGTTTTGAGTGGTGTTGGTGATGTGTCCGCCTAAGGAAAGAAGGAGACCATCGATGTTTTTTTTTTTTTGAAAGTTACTGATTTTTTTGTTTAAGTATAAGGCTAAAATAGATCAAATAAAGTCAAATTTGGGCTCCCTTGAGCCTAGCCCAGCTGAATACCCAAGAAAAGGCCCAAAGTATTTGGTGTTAACTCTCGAAATTTTAAGGGTTTAAATAATGTGCCGTTTCCGATGAAAACCGAGACTCGTTTATTTTTAAAACAAAATTTCTTTAAAATTACTCGTAAACACTAGTTTGGCCCGAATTTCACTAAGTTGGATCAAGGAGTCAATAATAACTAGAAATCACATAAAAATAATTTTTTATCGCGACGTTCGGACCCGAAAACTCAATCCGACAGCCGGAAAACGCAAAAATGCAAAAGTTCACCATTGCGTCCGTAATTGCTCAAGATGTCGTTTTTCATTATTTTTTAGGAAAAAAATCAATAATAAGACATATAAAATGTAATAAAACCTCGTAGAAATTACAAACATGATGTTCGGGCATTTTGCTAAATAATATCGTAAATTAGCGAAATTCGTAGAATTTTATATTTAACTAAAACCCGAGGATGACACGTAATCACTGTAAAATAAATATGGAATGTGGTGAAAGTGTGAATAAGCACGTATACCAGTTAAAAGAAAATTATCGAAATTCCGTGTTCTCACAGTCTTCCCCCCTAAAGGAACTCTGGTCCCTCAGAGTTTAACTGGAGGCAGTAGGTGACGGAAAGAGATGAGGATACTAGACTTTGAATTTCTCTTCGCTTTCCCAAGTGAAATCAGCGCCACGTCGCGAGTCCCAACGGACTTCAACGATTGGAAACCAACTGCGCCTAAGTTTCTTGACTTGTCGGTCCACAATTTCGATCGGCTCTTCAACGAAATACATTTTGTCGTCGACTTTGATCTCTTCTAACGGGATTTGAACGTCTAACTCGGCCAAACATTTCTTAAGGTTGGAAACGTGAAATACGTTATGCACGCAACTTAGTTCTTGTGGTAGGCTCAAACGATAAGCCACATGGCCAATACGTTCGATAATTTCAAACTTGGATTAAAATAATGACTTTTCAGTACGGAGAAATATCAACAGATAACATGAACACCATAATTGCTTAAACGGACAAGGCGCTCTAAAATAAGCCAAGATTGTAAATTAACAAGGAATCGCAAATCACGTAACTGTAAAGCGTCACAATTTACTTACTAGAAAAACAGAGGGAAATATGAATTACATATAGACATTTGGATTACAAGTTGTCACAACTATTTGTCTAGGATTTGGTATTACTTTGGATTTGGCTTAAGTATTTTCTTGATTATAAGAAAACTTTACACGGTTTAGTGATTTGAAATCAAACTATATATATTTAGTGAGTAACCAGTTGCTATATCTTTTCTTGATCAGGATTTCGAAGTAAAAGTAACTTAGTTCAAATAATTATTTCAATCAGCTCAAGAGCTTTTGGGATAACTGTATGAAATTATTGTTAAAAACTCAGGTTTATCGTTGTTAGAAATTATAAATTAAATTGATAATTTCATTAGGTTGAAAGTAAAGTATGATACAATCAAATACTTTTAAAAGATGCAGTTTGACATCCTTTTAAACACTAGTTATAATTCTACCAAAGAGGATGTATAGATCTTATATTTAACTTGAAACGGGTATTTTGGTAATTTAAACACTTGATAAAGTTTCTAAAACGTTCTTAAAATTTAGAATAATTTATAGAAATCCATATAGGTGTTTAATGTCTCAAATGATAAACATGTGACATATCCGAGTTTTCAAGATGTGACAAGATAGCAAACGAGTATGAATCGAATAAGAATCAACAATTAGTATACGAGTAATAGTATGAGGGGATAAAACATAATTCGTATCATTTTCTTAATGAACATGATAGTATAGATGCATCGATGATACGAAAATAAGAAATTAAGGAGTTAGCAATGATTAATTCACGAGTGTGGTTGGCGTCACCAACAACGGTTTTTTTTTTTAAATTCTCGATGGTCGATACACGATCGAAAGAGAAAAGCGACACAACAAGTTTTCGAACCAATAAAAATTATTAAGAAGTCACTTGAGAGTAATTCCAGTAAAATGAACAACATTAGCAATGAGAGAGTGAAGTCATCACATGGTTTACACAAATAAATTTCAAGACAACAGAGTCTAACTCACATCATGACAAATACACGAAATCATCGTTCACTTCTAGTCAGAAATCATTATTCGCGTTCGGAGATGTTTCGAAGGTCTATAAAGATAGATAGAGGAGGTCGATCGATGTAGAAGCATAACAATGTTGAAACTTTCAAGTCTGGTATCAATGGTAAGAAATTAGACAAGTTGTAACGAGAACTATGTCACGAAGGAAGATGAGGTTACAAGCAAAACAAAGATCGTTGAATAAGGATATATGTGCTTGAGGCATGTACTTTTTTATTTAAGAAAAGATAAGGGATCATATGTGTATGTCGCGAACTGGTGGTACTCGCATAAAATGTAATAGTTTTCTACCTTTATTTTATCTAAATTTTTAGAAACACAAGTAAAAGTTCTTTGACAAGATATTTTAGGTGACTACTATTTGGCCTCGCATTGCTCTTTCCAAATTACGCATAGGTGATCAGGCCATGCATAATTTAGGACTAGCAATGCGATGCTCAGCTTCGTCAAACCAGTATTACATATCATATGATTTAAAATATGTATATGGAATCAAAATAATTTATGAAACTTTTCGCCAGTACTAATTGGATAGATGTTTAAATCAACAATTTTATTGTTACAAGAATTCTTTACGAGACCAATTGTTGAACAATTTGTGAAAATACATTGTAAAATTAATATTTATTAATTTTATAAGATAACATTCAAGTATTTAATAAGGCCCAAGTGGAACATTTTATAAAATGATCCGCAAACAATACCATTTTGGGTTTATAGAGCAACTTATAAAATAGCGAGTGGGTTACATGGGGGTAAATAAGAGTAGTTCAAGACAACCAACAAAATGGTTACAAGTTGATAAGTTTCAAAAGGTTTAGTCAGTATCACCATAAAACACGTGTCAAGATGATAACGAACGATGTGAAAATAAGAACTTCAAACCTTGACCCAATTCAGTGGTGCGATAGAAGAAAAGAAAGATAAATAAAATGACAAATGAGTCATGTATAATAGAAAGGATTAAGGAATCCATACGCGTGCAGATAGAGATCCAGCTGAAGTAGGGCAATAGTAACACTTTAAGAATTATCCGCGACCTAATACGTAAAAAGTCAACAAAAGTCAAAGTATGACCCGAGTATGACCCAATAAGGAAAAGTTGTAAAAATACATGTAAGTTACTGTAATACAATAAAATATGGTCATACAAACTTGTTTCATCAAGGTATATAGCTTAGAACTCATTTTTATAAGTTTTGACTAACCGTATGGAAAATAGTCAACCTTTGCCTTTTCCGACTTGAGGCGAATTACTAATCGTTAGACCTAAATTTCACTTCAATTATGATTTTATACATCCTAAGTATCAGTATCGATCATCCCAAATCCAATCCAGAAAGTTTAGGCTTGCTTCAGGGACGTTTGGGTAATGAACTAGTCATTTACTCGCTTAATGAAAAAGTGCATAAAACTCCTTTTTGCGAGGCTTAAAAATCCTAATTAGACTCTTGGAAAAATTCTACAAAAATTCAGAGAAGTCATACACATCATGTAGTTAATATCTGGTGAATTTTAAGAAAAGTTTTGAAGTCTAGATACCTTTTTAAAAATAAAAACCAAAACGTATTCTGCGCGAAAAAGTCAAACCTTACAGTCTGTATTTTACATTTTTGAGGGTCAAATGCCCACTTTAAAGCTTCCGTTTCCGCAAAGGTGACTAAAAACATCATTCCGGACAAGTTTGTAGCTTTATCCGAAGGCTGAAAACACTTTTACGACACACTTATACCTATGACAGCAGCTATATAATCAAAATTTTGCAACTTTTCAATTTAGTCAACAATACCCACTTATGTGTCAAAAACTCAAAGGTAGCTAACGGCACTAAACCTTTGCATCAAAAGTCATCATTATATGTTTCTCAAATGTTTCAAGTGATAAATCTTGGCTAAACACTCATTAACCATACCAAGCACGCTAAACCAAACGCTAGTTTAAGTCGGTTGCTCCCTATTAGACTAGTTTCTAAAATTCCCGGTATTTCTTCGTTATGAAGAGATAGACGATGAACCTTATACCGTCGGAAAGGTGTTTTCATACCCGACATTCCTAGATATATGAATTTATCTCAGTTTTCCAAATGAAAAAAAAAATTCATCTTAGAGAAAAGTTAAAACTTTAGAAAATCGGTTATAAAATTAGCGATCACCGTTTTAGTCATAAAATTCAACTGGTGATGGCTATTAACGCAAGCTCAGCGGCCAGGGTTAGCTTATAATGTATACTAACTACCCAAGGCAAAACATAAGGGTTAAATGGGTCCTAACCTGTAGCAAAACACCAAGCATACCTGCTGGTCCAGAATGGGTTTTCAACCGTATTTCGGCTGTAACTTCTTAATGTGGATGAGTTAAAGGGTGTGCGAATAACCAAAACGAGCGTAAAAATAAGCTCTTTTATTCTGAAAAACTGAAAATAAAATTTGACCTTATTTTGGACCTCGAAATGCGTGTACATCAGCAAACTTTAATTATATTATTTTTCTCAAATTTCCAATTGCCACAAAATATTCGTTATAAAGAATTAGAAGTCGAATTTTATATCAAAACGATCGGCTAAACAAGATTGATCATTTTATTCGGCTAAAAATGAAATTTGTAAAAGTTTTGAACTTCGTTATGCGTGCTAAAGAATTCTGCAGCGCGTTAAATTTTATAAGGGGGCGTTTGGATCATGATTTTTTTTTTAGCTTTTCATTTGTCGCCAATTTCTTATTGTCTAACTTGTTTCACCAACAATTTTTATTTACCACTTCGAATACGCACATGGATTATGGATTCCAAAACGACAAAAAATACACATTTCGTAAGAATGAAGGAAAGTAGCAGCAGAAGGGCGTTTAAAGAATACTAGTCAACAAGACTATAAACAAAAGAAACGGACAACGTTCTTGACTTAATTTTCAATATACGAAGTAAAAACTTCATAGGCGTGCGATCTCTTCCAAACTCATAATAGATACCAAAGAAAAGGCGAAATATCAATAAGTCGCGCTCCAAGTATAGGATATTTTAAACGAGGAAGAATATTAGAAATCTATATGCGAAAAGCCGTAATCCAATCAATCGTCACGAACTAGACGTTTAGCTAAAAATCAGCATGACGTTTCCGAAATGTAAGCGAATATTATAATTCGAATTCGAAAGAAGAATAATCAGTGAAACATGAAATTTAGAACAATGTTCAAATGTCAAGTAAAACGGTGATATAAATGAGTAGCAAAGCGAGATTTAGAAAGATCTCATCGACTAAAACACTTAGAATATCTCAACTGGAGTTATCGTGAAAACTCGCGCAAACGATAAAAGCAAGTCGTTAGAAATAGTCGGTACAGAAAAATCGGAAGAATACAAGAATAAAGTAATGAATATTGTAGTAAATTATACAAGTCTCAATATACGTATAACTCAAGCAATAGTAAGGATTAGAGAGTTACCCGCGCGGATACCGAACATCTTGGCAGATTCCATGTTTGGCACTAAGACTCATAGGATTTTCTTGAAAAATAGGGGTCATAGACTAAGTTTAAAAACGACTTAATTCACTATGACCATGGCTCTGGTACCAATCTGTAAGACCCCAAAAATTTGGTAACGGGACAGGTAAGCACTGTGGGGTCCCACATCATGGTAACAACATACATGGCAATAAGGTAAATAAAAGACAAAGCAAATAATATGACACACTTCACGAGTTTATTCTAAAGCTGCGGAATAAAATATATAAATATGGTCCCAGATTTGCATAATATGACATCAACAAAAGTCACATAATTTTACCAACATACTCATAATAGTCTTAGTGCATAAAAGTACTTTTATTTGGCATGATTAACATGGCATAATTAGTTTTCTCAAAAGTTTCAACCAATAATGACATGGAATCGTCCAGTTGTCGGATCCTGCGTGCTCCCATCCTTAGCAAAATTTAGCATTAGCATTACCTGAGAAATAACATGTAAATATGTCAACATAAAGCTGAGTGAAATTCATAGGTTTAATAAGTGGTAATGTGAAATACAAACATTAGTTTTATAAAATAGCAACAGGATATGATTTAGTACCGTCATACAAAATCATTTATATTAATTTATTGCAATAGCTCACGACACCGAAGCTTTAACATAAATGTTTTACCCCTAGTAAGTATCTAGTCAAAATACTTAGGTAATTAAATGTAAGTGCGTCAAGGTAATCGGGGCGGGGATTGTTAATCCCGATGGATCCATCCACAACATTCGCGCTTGCAAAATGTGAATTAACGGTTCATGATGTAGGGGATTTTTGACTAAGGTACTGATGCAATAAGTAAATGTATAATCTGGGGAAAGCATACCGTTCTTGAATAGCATACTAAAAGTTTTAAATGATTGTATTCCACGCATGTTATTCTCACCCCGCAATTTGTAACAAGTATATAAGAAAAGAGGCTATGAACTCACCTTTAGTAAGTAATCACAAGGTAAAAGGGGCTAAGCAAAAAGAAGTCTTCACAGACCTATGCAATGGTGAAGGGTAATAAGAATGCGTTCAATGAAGCAATAACGTTTTAGAAGTGGCGGGACATAATATGACTAGGTAACTTGCGTGCGATGGCGAGACCTAAGCTTAAGTTAAAATTTTGACCCAACACCTTGAACCTACTGTAATAACCTAATATCAACTTTGTATGATGGTCCAAGCATTTGTGTCTGGGTTCCGAACACGTTTAAGACTCGGTTTGAAAAACCAAAACAAGGGACTGCATTCAGTTTTCTGAAAAAGGCTGTGAAGATTTGGTCATATCTAAAAATCGATAATAGTACAGGAGGTGAAATTTCTTGACATGTATAGGTATTCCTCTTACCTTTCTATGTTGGGCAAAAACAGACCTAGAAATATTTTCAATCAACGGGAATTCCATTTTTAGTGGCAGACTATCAAAACAGAAAGTTGTAAACGTCTTACGATGCCTTCGGTAACTTGAGCACAAATCCCAAATGGTATAAGATTTTGACACCAAACCAAAAAGAGAAGTTGTCTTATGATTGAACCTACTGTAAAAAGTTATAAAATCATAAATTCATCCTTTTTACCCAAGTCAATTAACCCACGTTTTAAGCATAACATTCAGATTTGACATAGTTTAGTAAAACGGCCGTTCCGGGCACATCCGGACACTTCCCGTTTCCATCCAACTCACCATATACTAAGCACATCAGTGGGTATCAAATTTTCAAATAAAAACACAGTCATATTTTTAAGAAATTTTGCCATAACCTGTTTGTTTCTGTGATAATTTTCATAGTACGAAAACGCCTCCATTCGGCTACCTAACCTTAATCAAGCAACACTTAAACTATACCAAATCGCCACACAAGTGTCCTAAGTCCTAATATGACCTAATTATCAAAAATCTCAGTGGGTTTCACCCAAGGAGTTCAAAATACATGAACAAGGAGAATCAAAATACTAGCAATATCAAAACTAAAATGCTAGGCGGGACTATTACTTCACAACAAGTAGGGATTAATCCAAACACGCAAATTAAACAATTCCTCCTCTTTGATCCTTAGAAATTTCGTGGCCCTAGGTCATCATAACATACCCAAATCAAAAATTTTCACAACATATTAAGGTTTTATGCATAGAAACATCAAAAACAAACATGGAATTTTACAAAAACATCATCAAATCATAAGATTTGATGATTTTTTGACCTCAATCAAAAACTTGATGCATGTTGTAATTAACACATGGGTATGAATAAGAATCAAAGATTAGACATGAAATTAGTATTAATTTACCTCAATTCAAAAAAAAATCAGAGATTTTGAGTGGTGTTGGTGATGTGTCAGCCTAAGGAAAGAAGGAGACCATCAATGTTTTTTTTTTTGAAAGTTACTGATTTTTTTGTTTAAGTATAAGGCTAAAATGGATCAAATAAAGTCAAATTTGGGCTCCCTTGAGCCTAGCCCAGCTGAATACCCAAGAAAAGGCCCAAAGTATTTGGTGTTAACTCTCGAAATTTTAAGGGTTTAAATAATGTGCCGTTTCCGATGAAAACCGAGACTCGTTTATTTTTAAAACGAAATTTCTTTAAAATTACTCGTAAACACTAGTTTGGCCCGAATTTCACTAAGTTGGATCAAGGAGTCAATAATAACTAGAAATCACATAAAAATAATTTTTTATCGCGACGTTCGGACCCGAAAACTCAATCCGACAGCCGGAAAACGCAAAAATGCAAAAGTTCACCATTGCGTCCGTAATTGCTCAAGATGTCGTTTTTCATTATTTTTTAGGAAAAAAAATCAATAATAAGACATATAAAATGTAATAAAACCTCGTAGAAATTACAAACATGATGTTCGGGCATTTTGCTAAATAATATCGTAAATTAGCGAAATTCGTAGAATTTTATATTTAACTAAAACCCGAGGATGACACGTAATCACTGTAAAATAAATAGGGCATGTGGTGAAAGTGTGAATAAGCACGTATAACAGTTAAAAGAAAATTATCGAAATTCCGTGTTCTCACAACTGATTACAAGGGTGCCTTTGTTTTCCATTGAATCCAACTGGATCTCTCTAAAAAAGCCAGTCAAATAGTCAAAGCAGTGGGAACTCCTTTCCCCTGATGCTAGCCACTGGTAGTGTTATTTCACCTTGTGCTTATCAATAAGTTGTTCTAGCTTATTTTAACCCGCAACAACTTTAAATTTGTAATAGGTGTTACTTATTTGACCCATTTGTTCATACTGGAGCATTTGAGGGGTTGACTTTGAGCTTTGACTAGAAAACTAATAACTTTGACTTTGACATAAGTGCTTATCAGCTTATTCAGCTTATTTGGCTTGGCTTATTGAACGTTTCTTTGTTGATTTGTCTTAATTAAGTCATTTAGAGTCTTTTGCATATTTCAAGGTCTGAGGTGGTCTAGAACTTCAAGTCGACTATTTTGTCTTTTAGTGAAAACTTACTTTGCTTATTTCTGACTTATTGGTTGAGCTTATTTGAAATTTCTTTTCACAAATCTCTTAGGCATCTCAAAAGAAGGTTGTGTGTCAAATCTGAGCTTATGGCATTGGCTTATAGCTTAATGGGCCAAAAAGCCCATTAAGAATAAGTTGTGTTACCATTAAGCTATGATAAGCTCACATTCAGCTTTTGGGCCTTCAGACTTTTGTGTGTAGAATTGAATTTTAAGCTAGACTGGTGATTTTCAGCTTATTTGGTTAAGTTTCAACTGTTTGGGCCCAAAAGCCCATTTCAATTGGACTTTTTTGTTTTTAGCCCATTTGGGGGCCCAATAGGGGTATTTTTGTAATTTAACCTTCATTTTCTGATTATTTAGGTTAAAATAAACTAGTTTGCAAGTTTTTATAATTTTTCATAATTTTTGGATTTTTAATAATATTTTAATAATATTTTATTATTAAATTTTAATTTTTACATTTTTGCAACTTTTATATTTTTCTTAGGTCAAATACATTAAAATATGATTTTTAAAACCCTTAGATTAATTTTAGCATCATTTTCTTAATTTCTAGAATTATTTTAATATTTGAATAGTTTTTAATCATTTAAAAATAGTTTTCCTTATTTTAAAAATTCATAAACATAGTTTTTAGTCTTTTTAAATCATTTTAGAGGTTTACAAAGTGAAAAATCTCTATTTGGACTTTTTAATAATTAATTGGATTTTTAGGGCTTTAATTAGCATTTAAAAATCAATATTTAATTAATTAAAAGTTTTGAAAAAGTTTTGATCATTTGTAAACTCTTAGTTTATTTTATTTGATTTTCGTTAATTTTTTTGGAATTTTTAGAATTAATTTTTATTTTAGTACTTTTTACGGTTTTTAATTTAGTCGTCGTAGTAATAATTTTCACGTATCTGTCATTCGATTTTCTCATCCCTTCTTTCTCAATATTAATCTCAAATCATTTACAAGTTTTTCACACACATATACCTCCTTGGGAAACGAACTTTCACCTTTAAGGGTCATTAGTGCTTGATTTTCCTAAATCATCACTTAATACTTACCGCTTTTACGCCTTTTTCCTAAAAGGTCGTATTTTACCACAATCATTTTGGCGCCGCTGCTGGGGAGGTGTGTTGTGATTAATTTGTCATTTTGTTTTTAGTATTAACCATATAATATTTGTATTAGTAGAACTCTACTAATACGTATTATCGGTTTTTTCATTTTTCTTGTGAAATTATTATTACTATATTGTATAAGTATCACAACAAATACAAAATATCTCCAAAAGTGTGCAAACAGAACCTTAATTGGGATTTGATCTCCTAGTTATTGTATTCGAATCTCAAACAAAAAGAAAAAGGAAAAAATAGATAAATACTTTCGTGAAGCTCGATTTTGAAAAATACGAACTATAAGGTGGGTATAAGGCGGGTATTATAAAATATACCCTAAAGAAAAAGGCTCTTAAGTGCTTCGCGCCGCCTCGTTTCTCCGCTTGCTTGTTAGTATTTTTGAGATTGAAAGCTAATCGAGGGTTTTGCCGCCCAAAGTATTATTACTTATCATATATATTTGCTTGGTTTCTTTGTGATTAAACCCTCTTGAAAAATTTGGTTTTCACCAAAGTTCTAAAGTCATTCGAAGGCGTTCACTCTACGTGATCGTTTTCATTCTTTTGAGGCTTCTTTAATCAAGAGTTTGATTCGAGAAGAGATTTGGTAGATTGTTGTCTACGAATACACACAAAAATCCAAAAAAATTAAAAACAATCAAAAACACAAAAAATTGAAAATCCACAAAAGACCCAAAAAGAATCTTCTTTGCTCACCTCCCATTCTACGTCAAGTTTATGCTAACTCGTAATCAAGCAAAAAGAGCTCGTAAACGTCGTCAAAGTCAAGGAAATCAAGAGCCTTTGATTGAAGAACAAACTCCAATTGTCGAACCCGTTGTAGAACCAATAGTCGCCATGGCTAATCATACTATGATGGAGTTGCTTCAAGCACCCACCGAGGGTTTTGGAGAAGCTATTGTGATTCCCGCCATCCTTGCGGAGAATTTCGAGATTAAGACGGGTTTAATGTCGATGTTGCAAGCTGATGTAGTGATGTTTAGTCGTTTTACTTACCTTTAGGAAAAAGTAAGCAAACGCTAAGTCGTGGTAAGTATTAATCAATACGCTTTAGGAAAAACGTAAAGACGACAATCGAGTTCGTTCTCGAGGAGGTATGGTGTTTAGCCAACAATAATTATACGTTATTTATTCGAGTTATTACACTTTTGGAAAGAAGGAAAGAAAAGAAAACGAGATCGGACTACGCTCAAAACGGACGAAAACGCGCGAACGTACGAACGTAAAAACGCCACCAAACGAAAAAATTACCTAAAAAATAATTAAAAATTCCTAAAAAGTTCTAAAAAGTCTAACTAAGAAGAAAATGTAAACCAAAAAATTTGAAAATTTTTAAATTAATTATTATGAATTATTAAAGTTTAATAAAAATCCTAAAAAAATTAACTAAGAAAAAGACAAAATAATAAATTTTTTATTCGTAAACCTAGTTTATACTATTTAAAAACTTAAAATATTTTTTTGAAAATGTTTCTAAACTTTTTTCTATTTTTTATCACTTTTTTTTTAAATTTTAAAATGAGAATAATCTTAGAAAATAAATAATAAAAAGAAAATTATGAAATTTAAGCTATACAAAAGCAAATTTATTTTTACTACATCCTAAATGACAAAAGAAAATTTTAGAAAAAAGAAATTATATTTTTTCGACGTTTAAATAATTTATTATGAATTAAAAACGATTTAAACTAATTAAATGTTTAAAAATATAAAATGATTTTATAAAAAAAATCCAACAAAATTAACGAAAGTTACAAATACTACTTAAAGGCTAGAAAAATTTAATCAGAAACAAATAATATTAAATAAGCAGTGTAATAAGCTAATTAAAAGCTGATAAGCTAAAAAAAGAGAAAAAACAAAATGGGTATAAATACCAATAGTTGTAATACATAAACTAAAAACTAGTGTAGATCAGTTGGTTAAAGGTGGGTTGCTGCATCTAGTGGTAGTTGAAGGTCAGGGGTTCGAAACCCTTTGCTACCCTTTTTGAACAAATGCTGAAAATAGAATGGAAAAACAAAAGACTGTATAACAGGAAAATAAAAGGAAAAGTTAACAAAAAGGGTCAATAGACCAGATGGTTGTGGAAGAGTATTATGCGTTTGATTTTGGGATTTGGTCAGGGGTTCGAAACCCTCTGCTGCCGCTTTTTATGGTCGTTTTTTATTGCTAAAAACCCTTTGGGAACCACAGATGAAGAATCCTAGCAGTTAATGTTCATATGGTTAACAGTGATTTGTTTAACAAAGATATATAACTCTTGAAAAACACAGAAACCACAAATACAAGCAACTCAAACAAATATAAAACCAATAATAATGCAATAATCCATTAGCAGCTTATGAAAACTAGTGTGCTCTCCAAATTTAAAAACTTGCTGCTACTTTCTTCTTCTTCTTTTTTCTTGGGTTACTTATATCCGTCGTGGGATCAAAAGGCGCACATTGACACAAAAACACTCCCAACAATATTACAACATCAAAACACAATCTGAATATCCACCAACACGCCTAAGAATAGTGCTTGATCGCACACAGCATGCACTAGCAAGGACTTATGTTTCTCTTTTATGTTTTGTGACCAATCAAAGGCTAAACTAGCTAATAATAATTCTACTAATAAACCTCAAATAATCAATAGGGCCTAAGCAATGTTTGACAAATATCAAGTCTAAAACCTAACATTAAACAAGGTACACCTGCTGGTGTACTACTACCTCAGAGAGTGAGCAAACACAAAAAGTGAACTGTTATGGTGCTTGCGTATTCGAAACCTACAACAAAACTCCTATAACCTTAAACTAACTAGGACTAACCCAAACTCACTCAATTAAAGCAGAAACAAACACTCCTAAACACATAAGCAGATTATGCATCGAATCCACCGTAAGATAGCATAAACTTAGATTCTAACTATTTTTTATTTTTTTTTGGTATTTTATGTTTTCTAGTGAGACAAATGCAAATCTATACTAATCTAAAATCCCATAAACTGATGCAATACGGCCCAGACCATAAACTTAACTAGTGACCATGAACTCGCTAAATCCAAACACTAGCAACAAGCAAAAATCTAACTGAGAATATGTATTTAAATGAACAAACAAGCATGAAAAGTAATTGAACAATAATGAAGACATAAAAATAAACAAACAACTAGGCAAATAAGCAAACAACAAGGCAATACGCAAAAAGCTAAAATGAAAGAAAGATTAAGAAGAAAAGGTAAGAGTCACTTACAATGGGTCCAAAAGTCTCCTTTCTAACCAAGCTTGTTTATAAGTTCTCCTAACACCCTTTTTCTTTTCCATCGACCTAGCAGCAACAAGACACCCCTTTTTCTTTGGGTCTCGATGAACAAAAGCAACAACAAAACAAACTCGATCCTCTTTCTTTCATCGAGTTATACACAACAACAAAACCAATACTCACTTTTTTTTTCGAACAGTAACAGAACAAGAACCAAACAATATATTTTTTTTTCTTCTTTTGGTAACAGTAGCAACAACAGCAACTCTCTTTTTTTTACTTCCTCGATACAAACAATCAGTAACAACAATCACCCCTTTCTTTTTTTTTTCAAACAGTAACAAAAAAGGAAACAGAACTAAATCTTTTTCATCGACACCAGTACAAAAAATAAACCAATACTCTTTTGTTTTTTTGCAATCTTACTTTTTCTTTCTATTCTTAACGGTAGTACCAGGACCAACTCTTTCGTTTTTGAAATTAAGTTACAAAATATTTTTTGTGTACAGTAACCAAAGAATCCCCTAATCTTTTTCAAAATCAGAACAGTAAAACCTTTTTTGTGAGAACTTTTAAAAAGAAAGACAAGACAAATGAAAGTATAAGTGCAAGTCAATTAAAAATTGACAGAAATTTAAAGTAGACAAGGTAATTAAATTGCATAAAAGTAGAATTTCATTAAACATAAAAACAATGGAACTCAATCCGATTTTACATCAAAACTGGAACAAGAGTACACAGTGAAAACCTACTGCTATTTATACAAATGAAAATGAAATAAGAATAAACCCTAATCTGTTGTAGACTTCCAGTTTGCCCTTGTAGAATATCCGCATCTTTGAATCTGGTCTTGGTCAATTTGTGGATACATGTGATGTTTCAGAAATCCAGCTTTCAAACTTGATCTAAGCCATCAATTAAGTGTGGTGAACACTCAAACATATCCAAGTCGTTGATCCTCTGCCTTGTTTGTCTTGACCCGTGATATGAGATGGGTGTGGGGGGGGGGGGGGGACATGAGGACGTGGCCTCTGAGATGATCACGTGGGTTTGATAAGGGGTGGGTAAACATCACTTTGACATAAGTAATTTATAAAAACCCTTTGTTTTATGTATGATTGCTGTTGGGCTAGATTAGGGTTCTTGGAGTGTTTAGTAGTTGTTTAATCTGGTGAGGGGAGAGAATAAAGAGTGTTTAGCGGTTAATTTTTTAGGTCTGACTGGTTTGACCCCATTTATATAAGTAAAACGTGTATAAAGGGGTGGGGTGTGGGTATTGGTCGGGTAAAAGGGTAAGGGTATGGGCTTGTGGGGTTTAGACTGGGCTTATACTGGGTAATATTCGGGTATGTGTTATATAATTGGCAAAAGTGGCCCCTGAACTTCCAACAAGTCTTCATTTAAACTCTTGGCAGCCTTAACTTGTTCCCTTTGTAATATCTATGGCATAGTTGTCATATTTGGCACATCAAACTTCCAAACTTTTAACAAGGACCATTTGTGCAACTTTGGCAATCTTGAAGGGCTATTAATGATATTTCTTGAAATATTAGGGACCCATTGTGTAATATTGAGTTTTACAAGGGTATAATATGACAAGTCTTCAAAAGTTGAGGGATCATTCTTGACAAATATTCAAACTTAAGGACTTCTTTGGAAAATCACGATTCGGGTCCGGTTCTTTGTGCGGCTTCGTTTCCTGTGTTCGTTTTTTATTGTTTCTTGTGATCTTTTTGTCTTTTTCTCGATATCCGTACCTAAAATACACAAGCAACAAACACAAGCATATATTTGGGTATTTTGATGATATTTAATGCATTTTAAGCCCTATTTGGACGATGAGACTATGTATAAAAGCTGTCTCATCACTCCCCCATACTAAACCATTGCCGTGCCCTCACGCAATGCTAGAATAAAGTATCGTAGCACCTCCAAAATTCATTTTTATTCACTTTATTGGAATGATAAACTAGCTATACTACTATTACTACTACTTGCGTTTTAGACATAATGTATGATTTTCATCGCAAAATGGGACGTTTAGGTTCATAGAATAAGAACACGTGAATGATTCGTTAGAAATAATTTCATCGTCCTCGATTTTCACCCTAATTCCATGCCAAGCGTGTAACGAGATCATTTTCATTATAAGTTAGTAATGCTAACACTACTCATATGCCCTAATCACGTACTTATCCTCCCATTATTCCTAAGTTGTATCTCTTATATTTTATTAGGTCTTGAATGTTTCACGAGGATACATTTTTGACTTACGCGATAATAGAGATTTATGTCTAAAAATAGAGTCCTAACGGTGTAACTAAGACCATCAAATCAATAACCCCTCCTAATAGACAACGATGTTAAAAAATTAAGTTGACAAGAAGAATCGATAAACACAGTTTTATAACGGTTTTGAACATGAGACTTATTACCAAGACTTTTATACGCCCCCTAACGGAAGGGCCTTATTATCTTTGGTTTACCTCCATCTTTTATTCAACTTCGCCATGAAGCTTTTATTATGACTTCGGTCTTGCCTTGCCTTTTATTATCCGCCTCATCGGTGGTTTTCTTAGCCAAAGACGTATATCCTCACGCTAAAGCGAATTTTGGATCTTTAAAGCTTCGAAGATTAAGGCTTGATTCACTTTCAATTTTGCATAGATTTTTCGGCCTTGTGGGGCTTCAAATTGTTTGCTAGATTTAGGTGAGCACTTGAAATCTTATTATTGGGTGAAGCTTTCGATTATTAGGGTGCCAATACTTCAAAACCGTGACGCTGGCGATACCTTAATGTCTTCCCAATTTAATTACACGGAAGCTACTAGAAAAGACTAGAAACCAAACAATCCTAACTAAACCGCTAAGTCAATATTTATTAAGCAAAAAATATTTACAAGCGAAGGGAGAATAAGCAAACAACGAGAACACATGAGTTTTTGAAAGAATACGAGTACTCTACGTTTAGCATAGTAACTTATAATTAACCCTATCATTTCTCGTCCTCATTTAAGAGACTTAGCCTAATGTGTAGTTAAGGAATCAAAGCTAAGTGCTCAACACGCACGGTCGAGTCAAAAATTACACTTATTCTCGCCATCGGAAAACCTACATTCGTGTCTTCAAACACTTATGAAACATGAGAAAAATTTTAAAATTTGGCCATTTTTAGCCTTATTTTGCAACAAAAATGATAAACAAAAAGATAAACTTTGGAAAGCGTGAAGGTTTGGCAAGGCAAGTATCTATTCACCCCCATACTAAAGTTAAACATTGTCCTCAATGTTTCGAGTCTAGGGGTGCAAACACCCCCATACTAGAGACGTAGTCGAATGCCTAATCTAGCATGGAAATGGTGTAACCATTAAATTTAAAGCCGTTTATGAAGTGTGCTAAAAACCTAAGGTTAGAACAATCAAGGATATATCATGGATATTGAGAAATGTCTCCAAAGCAAACGATCGAGTGCTCCCATAAAACGAACACGAGAGGCTCCAATCGTGAAGATCATGATCTAAAAACCACAATTCACAAACAACCACGGAACAAAGGTTGGAAGGGCACAAATCCCCACAGGTAAGCTACATTAGAAAGCGATAATATGTACATGGATAAGCATGGGATTCCCCCATGAGGCACCTCGTTTTTGATTACCGAGTCATGAGCTCGACTCGATCCCCTCAATACTAATTATCATTGGGCAAGTGATTTGGTCGAGGTAGTTCAAGGATGGAACTTCCCCGCCAAAGCAGTGCTTCAACCTATGTCCATTCACCTTGAAGTTAGGACCATCATCTTGAGCTATCTCGATGGTCCCATACGGAAACACTTGAGTCACGGTGAACGGACCGGACCAACGGGATTTCAATTTACCGGAAAAGATTTTTAATCTTGAATTAAAAAGCAAAACTTGATCCTCAATGTTAAAAACCCGGTTTTTAATTTTAGAATCATGCAACTTTTTAGTTTTTTCTTTGTAAATCAATGAATTTTCATAAGCAATGTCCCTCAATTCATCCAATTCATTTAATTGCATTTTCCGGTGTTTTCCAGCGGTCTCCATATCATCATTACAATGCTTTAGGGCCCAATAAGCCTTGTGTTCTAACTTGATAGGCAAATGACAATTCTTTCCATACACAAGCTTATAGGGAGTGCACCCAATGGGCGTCTTATGAGCGGTCCTAAAGGCCCATAAAGCATCGTCCAACTTATCCGACCAAGTTTGTCAGTTTTCCCCAACGGATCTCTCCAAGATCCTCTTCAACGCTCGGTTTGAAACCTCGACTTGCCCACTCGTTTGTGGGTGATAAGCCGTAGAAAGCCGATGTGTAACCTCATATTTCCTTAGAACCCTTTCAAATTGGTCGTTACAAAAATGGGTTCCACGATCGCTTATGATAGCACGAGGGGTTCCAAACCGAGAAAACAAGTTCTTCAAAAACTTGACTACCACACGAGCATCATTGGTGGGCAAGGCCTTGGCCTCCACCCACTTAGATAGGTAGTCAACCGCAACGAGAATGTACTTATTACCACGAGATGATGGGAACGGCCCCATAAAACCTATACCCCAAACGTCAAAGATCTCACACACTTGAATGATATTTTGTGGCATTTCATCTTTTTGTGAGGCTTTTCCTTGTCGTTGGCATGCATCACACGACTTCACAAGATTTTGTGCATCTCGGTAAATAGTAGGCCAAAAGAAGCCGGCATAAAACACCTTCTTAGCCGTGAGATTAGCACCGTGGTGACCACCCGTGGGTCCCTCATGGCAAGCTCTAAGGATGTTAGAAGCTTCGGTGCCAAATACACAACGTCGGATGACTTGATCCACACAAGTTCGAAACAAGTAAGGGTCGTTCCAAAAATAGAACTTGACGTCACGAAAGAATTTTCGTTTTTCTTGAGTCGTCATACCCTTAATGATGAAGTTACCTGCATGGTAATTTGCAAAGTCCGCAAACCATGGGGTAGAAGAATCAAGCTTAGAATTCACTACACCAAGTGTCTCGAGCAGAAATGTTTCGGTGATTTCCTTGGGCTCGTAAACACTTTGGTGAGGATCTTCCAAACGAGAGAGATGATCGGCCGCTAGATTCTCGGCTCCTTTTTTGTCAACAATGGTGTGATCAAATTCTTGAAGGAGGAGAATCCAACGAAGTAATCTCGGCTTAGCATCTTGCTTTGCCATGAGATACTTAAGCCGAATGGTCCGTATACACTATGAATTTCGTCAAGACGAGATAAGGTCGGAATTTCTCAAATGCATACACCACGGAAAGGAACTCCTTTTCCGTTGTAGTGTATTTAAGTTGAGCCTCGGTCATCGTCTTGCTAGCATAGTGGATAGGCAAGAAGTGCTTATCATGACGTTGCCCAAAACGGCCCCAATGGCGTAATCACTAGCATCACACATGAGCTTAAAGGGGAGGTTCCAATTGGGAGCAACAAGAATGGGAGCTTTGGTAAGTTTCCTCTTAAGGATTTCAAAGGCTCGTACACAATCTTCGTCAAAGACAAAACGTGCCTCTTTTTCAAGAAGATGTGTAATGGGTCGAGAAATCTTCGAAAAATCCTTGATGAATCGTCGATAAAAGCCCGCGTGGCCTAGGAAACTCCTAACTCCCTTGACGGTTTTGGGATGAGGTAATTTGGCGATGACGTCTACCTTAGCTTGATCTACCTCAATCTCCGCTTTCGAGACCTTGTGCCCTAAGACGATTCCACTCTTAACCATAAAATGACATTTTTCCCAATTGAGCACAAGGTTGGTTTCCTCACAACGTTTTAACATTCTCTCAAGGTTCGACAAACACGAAGTGAACGAATTACCAAACACGGAAAAGTCATCCATGAAGACTTCCATCGTCTTCTCGATCATATCATGAAAAATAGCCATCATGCACCTTTGAAAGGTTCCCGGTGCATTGCAAAGTCCGAATGGCATTCTACGATAGGCAAACGTTCCATATGGACACGTAAACATAGTTTTTTCTTGATCACGAGGATCGATGGGAATTTGGAAGTAACCGGAAAAACCATCTAAAAAGCAATAGAAATCGTTTCACGCAAGACGATCCAACATTTGGTCCATGAAGGGCAAGGGAAAATGGTTTTTTCGAGTGGCTTCATTCAAATTTCGATAGTCAATACACACTCTCCATCCGGTCACGAGTCTAGTGGGAATCAACTCGTTGGCATCGTTTGGCACAACGGTCATCCCTCCCTTTTTAGGGACACAATGAATAGGACTCACCCAAGGGCTATCGGAAATAGGGTAAATCATTCCCGCATCAAGGAGTTTAAGGACCTCCTTTTTGATGACGTCATGAATTTTGGGGTTCACCATCCTTTGACTATGGATTGTGGGCTTGAAATCCTCCTCCATTAATATTTTGTGAGTACAAAACTTGGGATCGATTCCCTTAATGTCGGATAACTTCCACGCAATCGCCCCTTTATGATCCTTTAGAACATCGACAAGTGCGGTTTTTTCATCATTCGAAAGTTCCTTTGCAATAATAACCAGCAACTTGTCGCCCTCCTCCAAATAGACATATTCGAGGTGAGGAGGTAAATCTTTTAACTCGAGGATAGGTGGTTCCTCGAGTGAAGATTTGGGCTCGATACTCATAACCTCCTCGGGTGGAGGAAATGGGAAATCGTTAAGGAAATCCTTGATAATCGAGAAGTCCTCATCGTTGTCGAGGTCTTCGTCACAAGTACGTGGAACATTGCATTCTTCCAACGTAAAACCACCACCTTCAAATGGAGTGAAAGTTGGTGTCGAATTATCAAGAATTGGATCTAACATAGTGGGATTGCCACTAGTTTCTTCATCACCAAACCCTAAAACTTCTTGTGAAAATTCCTCGCAAACCACGAGGTTTATGGTTGCGACAGAATAAACATGAGAAAGTTGAGAATTTTGAGTTGCGTTTATAACAAGTTCCTCGTCGTTGAAACGTAAGGTGATCTTTCTAGCATGCACATCAATTAAAGCCATAGACGTATCTAAAAACGAACGACCTAAAATAAGAGGAACTTGAGGATCCGTGGGGATATCAACGACGATAAAGTCTACGGGATAGTAGAACTTCCCCACTTTCACAAAAACGTCTTCCGCCAAACCACATGCACGAATCGTGGAATGGTCGGCCAACTCGATAGACATTAGTGAAGGAGTAAGATTAGGAAGATTGAGCGACTTGAAGGTTGCAAGTGGCATCAAATTAATGCTAGCACCAAGATCGGCCAAGGCGTAGCATTCTTCCATATCTTGAATTGCACAAGGAATCAAAAATTTACCGGGATCACCGACTTTTTGAGGTATGCGATTAAGATAAACCGACGAACAACTAGACATTTGGAGCAATTTCTCCTTGTTGTTCAACATACTCTTAAAGTTAGCGGCGAATCGAGGCATCATGACCAAAGCATCGGCGAAACTCACATTAAAGTGCAACTCACGAAACATTTTCATAAAAAGCTCAAATTGGTAGTTGTCGCACTCTTGTCGTTTCTCCTTACTAAGTCTCGATGGGTAAGGCAAGGGTGGTGTGGGTTGGGGCATATGCATAGCCTTTGGAATCTCGGGTTCCAATGTTGGTAAAGGGTCGACCGTAGGTGTGGCATGAGCGGTACTTTGTGGGCTTGAGATATGCTCCTTTTCTACCACCACCTCGGGTTCTTCCTCAATTTCCTCCACCGTTGGAGTAATTGGTTGAGGAGTCGGTGCTTTACCCCTTCGTGTGGTAATCACTTTCATCTCTCCCTTTAGGTTTGAAACGGTGTTACTAGGAAGACCACTCGAAGTAGAGGCTTTGTTCCCCATGACGGTTTCTAAAATGGCATTAAGCTTAGCATCTTGACTATTAAACTTCAAATCTTGACTAGCGGCTTTTTGGTCAATTCTTTGTTCAAGCCTATCATGACTTTGTTCAATTTTATTGTTTTGACCTCTAATTTGATTAGCAAAATCATTTTTCAACTCATTTCTCATGTTAAGGTTTTCCTTCACAAAATTAGCTAACTCCTTGGTGTTTTTAGCCGTGTCCCTAGCTTGACTAGCCAATTGCTCTTGAATGTTTTCCTAAATCTTATCATTTGCCGTGGCGTAATTCAAAAAGTCAATTGGAAGTTCTTTAGTGTAAACATTTTGAAGACCTTGACTTGTGTTTTGAAAATTACGGTTTTGATTTTGATTTTGCAATTGGCTACTACTTCCTTGATTCCCATAGTTGTTATTACCCTTGTAATTGTTCCTTTGATTGCTTTGGTAACCAACTTGATTGTTTCGATAATTGTTAGCATTTTGATTTGGTGGAAAACCCGGTGGAGTCAATTGATTAGTGCGAGGAACTTGACCGTTTTGGTTATAAGTTCCCGCGGCCGCAAAGGCACTCGAAGTGTTACCACCGTTTGTAATGCACTCGGAATAATCGTGAGCTCCACCACAATACATACAAGAAACCTCAACCGCGTTAGCCGTAGCGGGAGTGGGTTGTTCACCAACTTTAAACTCAATTAACAATCCCTTAAGCTTATCAAAAATCTTGTTCTCCAAATTAGCCTCGATTTGGCAAGCATCAACGGTGTGTGACAATGAAGGCGAAGGCGAAGACGAAGTCTTACGAACACTTGACGTGCTACGAGGACTATAGACCTTAGACCTATTCTCAATGATTAACAATGCTTCCTCGACCGTTTTACACAAAAAATTACCACCCGCGGCGGCATTAAGATAATCACGCTCATTATCGTTCAAGCCATTGTAAAACGTGTCAATTTGATGCAAGTCGGAAAAACCATGATGAGGACATTCGTGCAACATTTCCTTAAACCTATTCCAAGCCGTTGAAAAACTCTCATTATACTCTTGTGAAAACTTTGAAATCTCGTTTTTCAAATGTGTAGTCTTAGAGGGCGGAAAAAATTGGTTCACGAATTTTGAAACGAGATCCTTCCACGTCAATATAGAATTGGGTGGCTCTTTCTCTAACCAATTTTTGCGGGTCCCGCTAAGGAATACGGAAAAAGCATCATCTTAATCGAGTCGTTAGAGACCTCCTTAAACTTGCAAGTGGCGGTAAGACGATTAAATTGGAGAATGTGGTTATGAGGGTTGTCCTTTTCGTCACCTCGAAACTTGTTGTTTTGAATCATGGATAATAAACCCGTCTTAACCTCAAAATTCTCCGCAAGGATAGCGGGAATCACAATCGCTTCTCCATAACCCTCGGTGGGTGCTTGAAGAAACTCCATCATAGTTCGATTAGCCATAGGTGCTTCTTTCACTACAATGGGTTCGTCAATAGGAGACTCCTCACTAGTAGGAGTGATTGATTTGTTTCTTCGTTTACGAGCACGTCTTGCTTTGGAGCGAGTTTGCATAAACGTCACGTACAACGAGAGGGTGAGAAAAGAAGATTCTTTTTGGTGTTTTTACTTTTTCAATTTCTTTTGTGGTTTTTGATTGTTTTTACTTTTTTTGGATTTTTGGAATGCATTAGGTAGACAAAAATCTACAAATCTCCTCCTTAATCAAATCTCTCGATTAAAGAAGCCTCAAGGAAGGAAAACGATCACGTGAAGTGAACGCCTTCGATGACTTTAGAACGATGGTGGAACACCAAATCGTTCAAGAGGGTTTAATCAAATGAAACCAAGAAAATATATATGATATGTAATAATACTTTGGGCGGCAAAACCCTCGATTAGCTCTCAAAATCAAATACGCACAAGCAAGCGGAGGAAACGAGGCGGCGCGAAGCACTTAAGAGCCTTTTCCTTTAGGTCGTGAAATACAACCGCCTTATACCCACCTTATAGTTTGTATTTTTCAAAATCGAGCTTCACGAAAGTATTTATCTATTTTTGCCTTTTTTCTTTGGTTTGAGATTCGAATACAATGATTGGGTAATGACCTCCCAAGTCAAGGTTGTGATTTCTCACGTATTTGGAGTACTTGTAAATTTATTGTTCTACGTATACAATATAGTAATAATATTCACAAAAAACAAAAAACCGATAATACGTATTAGTAGAGTGCTACTAATACAATTACTTTTATGGCTATATATAAAAACAACAATTGTTCAACCAAAACACAACACGCCTCCCCGGCAGCGGCGCCAAAATGATTGTAGTGATTTTTAGTCGTTTTACTTACCTTTAGGAAAAAGTAAGCAAACGCTAAGTCGTGGTAAGTATTAATCAATACGTTTTAGGAAAAACGTAAAGACGACAATCGAGTTCGTTCTCGAGGAGGTATGGTGTTTAGCCAACAATAATTATACGTTATTTATTCGAGTTATTACACTTTTGGAAAGAAGGAAAGAAAAGAAAACGAGATCGGACTACGCTCAAAACGGACGAAAACGCGCGAAGGTACGAACGTAAAAACGCGACCAAACGAAAAAAATTACCAAAAAAATAATTAAAAATTCCTAAAAAGTTCTAAAAAGTCTAACTAAGAAGAAAATGTAAACCAAAAAATTTGAAAATTTTTAAATTAATTATTATGAATTATTAAAGTTTAATAAAAATCCTAAAAAATTAACTAAGAAAAAGACAAAATAAAATTTTTTTATTCGTAAACCTAGTTTATACTATTTAAAAACTTAAAATATTTTTTTGAAAATTTTTCTAAACTTTTTTCTATTTTTTATGACTTTTTTTTAAATTTTAAAATGAGAATAATCTTAGAAAATAAATAATAAAAAGAAAATTATGAAATTTAAGTTATACAAAAGCAAATTTATTTTTACTACATCCTAAATGACAAAAGAAAATTTTAGAAAAAGGAATTATATTTTTTCGACGTTTAAATAATTTATTATGAATTAAAAACGATTTAAACTAATTAAATGTTTAAAAATATAAAATGATTTTATAAAAAAAATCCAAAAAAATTAATGTAAGTTACAAATACTACTTAAAGGCTAGGAAAATTAAATCAGGAACAAATAATATTAAATAAGCAGTGTAATAAGCTAATTAAAAGCTGATAAGCTAAAAAAAGAGAAAAAACAAAATGGGTATAAATACCAATAGTTGTAATACATAAACTAAAAACTAGTGTAGATCAGTTGGTTAAAGGTGGGTTGCTGCATCTAGTGGTAGTTGAAGGTCAGGGGTTCGAAACCCTTTGCTACCCTTTTTGAACAAATGCTGAAAATAGAATGGAAAAACAAAAGACTGTATAACAGGAAAATAAAAGGAAAAGTTAATGAAAAGGGTCAATAGACCAGATGGTTGTGGAAGAGTATTATGCGTCTGATATTGGGATTTGGTCAGGTGTTCGAAACCCTCTGCTGCCCCTTTTTATGGTTGTTTTTTATTGCTAAAAACCCTTTGGGAACCACAGATGAAGAATCCTAGCAGTTAATGTTCATATGGTTAACAGTGACTTGTTTAACAAAGATATATAACTCTTGAAAAACACAGAAACCACAAATACAAGCAACTCAAACAAATATAAAACCAATAATAATGCAATAATCCATTAGCAGCTTATGAAAACTAGTGTGCTCTCAAAATTTAAAAACTTGCTGCTACTTTCTTCTTCTTCTTTTTTCTTGGGTTACTTATATCCGTCGTGGGATCAAAAGGCGCACATTGACACAAAAACACTCCCAACAATATTACAACATCAAAACACAATCCGAATATCCACCAACACGCCTAAGAATAGTGCTTGATTGCACACAGCAGGCACTAGCAAGGACTTATGTTTCTCTTTTATGTTTTGTGACCGATCAAAGGCTAAACTAGCTAATAATAATTCTACTAATAAACCTCAAATAATCAATAGGGCCTAAGCAATGTTTGACCAATATCAAGTCTAAAACCTAACATTAAACAAGGTACACCTGCTGGTGTACTACTACTTCAGAGAGTGAGCAAACACAAAAAGTGAACTGTTATGGTGCTTGCGTATTCGAAACCAACAACAAAACTCCTATAACCTTAAACTAACTAGGACTAACCCAAACTCACTCAATTAAAGCAGAAACAAACACTCCTAAACACATAAGCATATTATGCATCGAATCCACCGTAAGATAGCATAAACTTAGATTCTAACTATTTTTTTTTTTGGTATTTTAAGTTTTCTAGTGAGACAAAAGCAAATCTATACTAATCTAAAATCCTATAAACTGATGCAATACGGCCCAGACCATAAACTTAACTAGTGACCATGAACTTGCTAAATCCAAACACTAGCAACAAGCAAAAATCTAACTGAGAATATGTATTTAAATGAACAAACAAGCATGAAAAGTAATTGAACAATAATGAAGACATAAAAATAAACAAACAACTAGGCAAATAAGCAAACAACAAGGCAATAAGCAAAAAGCTAAAATGAAAGAAAGATTAAGAAGAAAAGGTAAGAGTCACTTACAATGGGTCCAAAAGTCTCCTTTCTAACCAAGCTTGTTTATAAGTTCTCCTAACACCCTTTTTCTTTTCCGTCGACCTAGCAGCAACAAGACACCCCTTTTTCTTTGGGTCTCGATGAACAGCAGCAACAACAAAACAAACTCGATCCTCTTTCTTTCATCGAGTTATACACAACAACAAAACCAGTACTCACTTTTTTTTCGAACAGTAACAGAACAAGAACCAAACAATATATTTTTTTTCTTCTTTTGGTAACAGTAGCAACAACAGCAACTCTCTTTTTTTTTACTTCCTCGGTACAAACAATCATCAACAACAATCACCCCTTTCTTTTTTTTTCAAACAGTAACAGAAAAGGAAACAGAACTAAATCTTTTTCATCGACACCAGTACAAAAAATAAACCAATACTCTTTTGTTTTTTTGCAATCTTACTTTTTCTTTCTATTCTTAACGGTAGTACCAGGACCAACTCTTTCTTTTTTGAAATTAAGTTACAAAATATTTTTTGTGTACAGTAACCAAAGAATCCCCTAATCTTTTTCAAAATCAGAACAGTAAAACCTTTTTTGTGAAAACTTTTAAAAAGAAAGACAAGACAAATGAAAGTATAAGTGCAAGTCAATTAAAAATTGACAGAAATTTAAAGTAGACAAGGTAATTAAATTGCATAAAAGTAGAATTTCATTAAACATAAAAACAACAGAACTCAATCCGATTTTACATCAAAACTGGAACAAGAGTACAAAGTGAAAACCTACTGCTATTTATACAAATGAAAATGAAACAAGAATAAACCCTAATATGTTGTAGACTTCCAGTTTTGCCCTTGTAGAATATCCGCATCTTTGAATCTGGTCTTGGTCAATTTGTGGATACATGTGATGTTTCAGAAATCCAGCTTGCAAACTTGATCTAAGCCATCAATTAAGTGTGGTGAACACTCAAACATATCCAAGTCGTTGATCCTCTGCCTTGTTTGTCTTGACCCGTGATATGAGATGGGTGTGGGGGGGACATGAGGACGTGGCCTCTGAGATGATCACGTGGGTTTGATAAGGGGTAGGTAAACATCACTTTGACATAAGTAATTTATAAAAACCCTTTGTTTTATGTCTGATTGCTGCTGGGCTAGATTAGGGTTCTTGGAGTGTTTAGTAGCTGTTTAATCTGGTGAGGGGAGAGAATAAAGAGTGTTTAGCGGTTAATTTTTTAGGTCTGACTGGTTTGACCCCATTTATATAAGTAAAACGTGTATAAAGGGGGTGGGGTGTGGGTATTGGTCGGGTAAAAGGGTAAGGGTATGGGCTTGTGGGGTTTAGACTGGGCTTATACTGGGTAATATTCGGGTATGGGTTATATAATTGGCAAAAGTGGACCCTGAACTTCCAACAAGTCTTCATTTAAACTCTTGGCATCCTTAACTTGAATTCCCTTTGTAATATCTATTGCATAGTTGTCATATTTGGCACATCAAACTTCCAAACTTTTAACAAGGACCATTTGTGCAACTTTGGCAATCTTGAAGGGCTATTAATGATATTTCTTGAAATATTAGGGATCCATTGTGTAATATTGAGTTTTACAAGGGCATAATATGACAAGTCTTCAAAAGTTGAGGGATCATTCTTGACAAATATTCAAACTTCAAGGACTTCTTTGGAAAATCATGATTCGGGTCCGGTTCTTTGTGCGGCTTCGTTTCCTGTGTTCGTTTTTGATTGTTTCTTGTGATCTTTTTGTCTTTTTCTCGATATCCGTACCTAAAATACACAAGCAACAAACACAAGCATATATTTGGGTATTTTGATGATATTTAATGCATTTTAAGCCCTATTTGGACGATGAGACTATGTATAAAAGAAGTCTCATCACAAGCAAATAAGTTTAGAGGTCATGAGAAAGACAACCCGCATTACCACATAAGGAATTTTAATCGTCTTACCGCAACAAGGAAGTTTAAGGATGTTCCACATGACGCCATTAAGATGATGTTTTTTCCATACTCGTTGGATGGACCCGCTAAAATTTGGCTCGAGAAAGAACCGCCAAATTCGATTTTGACATGGGGTGATCTCGTCTCTAAGTTTGTGAACCAAATTTTTCCACCATCTAAAACAACACATTTGAAAAATGAGATTTCAAGGTTTACACAACGTAATAATGGAAGTTTTTCAATGGCATGAGAACGATTTAAGGAAATGTTATATGAATTTCCACACCATGATTTTTCGGAATTGCATCAAATAGATACTTTTTATAATGGGCTTAATGATCATGAACGAGATTATTTGAATGCCGCCGCGGGTGGTAATTTTTTGTGCAAAACGACCGATGAGGCTTTAAATATTATCGAGAATAGATCTAAGGTTTATAACCCTCGTAACACACCGAGTGTTGCCAATATGTGTTTGTCATCGTCTCGTAACATTAATGCCTTACATGATGAAGCAAATGAGGAAAATCGGGTTTTCGATAGATTTTCGACGCTTATGACACATTGGAAAGCACAAGATGCTTTGAATTCCGCATCGGTTAAAGCGGTTGAAAAGAGTTTTTTATCTTGTGGTGGAGCTCATGATCTTTCCGAGTGCATTACCGTCGGTGGTAACACTTCGAGTGCTTATGTAGCAACGGGAACTTACAACCAAAACGGCCAAGGTTCCCGACCAAATCAAGCTCCACCAAATCAAAATGCTAACAACTATCGAAACAACAATCAAAATGGTGGTTATCAAGGAAATTCACGTAATTATAACAAAGGGAATTATCAAAGTGGGAATTTTTGGATTATGCAAAAGCAAACGATGCTAAGTTTGATAATATGTAACGTGAGATGATTAGCTTAAGATCCGAGTTGATAAACGAGCTTAAAAATGAGCTTAAACGAACGTGCTAATGAACTTAAGACTCATGCTAATAAAATGGAAGGAAACGTTCAACGTCTTCAACAAAATCAACAAAAAATGGAACAAGGACAACATGAGATTAAGCAAGAAATGTTAAAATCGAATGCTAGGCAATCAAAATTTGAAGACCGAATGGCAAAAATGTTTGAAACAATCATGTGTAAAGCCTCTTCCTCAGGTGGTCTTCCTAGTGATACCATTGCAAACCCGAAGGGAGAAATGAAGGTTATTACTACTCGTAGTGGTAAAACTTTCAAGGAACCAATCTCTCGTCCAAGTACTTCTACGGAGAAGGAAATCGAGAAAGAGCCCGAGGTGATGGTCGAAAAGGAGCATATCACAAGCCCACGAAGTACCGCTCGTACCACACCTACGATTCAACCAACACCTATTATGGAACCCAAGATTCTAAGGCCGTTGCCTAATGTCCAACCCACACCACCCTTACATTACCCTTCGAGACGAAACAAACAGAAATTGCAAGAACGTAACAAACAACAATTTGAGCTTTTTATGAAAATGTTTCTTGATATACATTTTAATATAAGTTTTGCTGACGCTCAAATCATGATGCCTCGATTTGCCGCAAACTTCAAAAGTATGTTGAATAACAAAGAGAAGTTACAACAATAGTCTAGTTGTTCATCGGTTTTTCTTAGCCGCATACCCCAAAAAGTCGGCGATCCCGGTAAATTTTTGATTCCGTGTGCAATACAAGATATGGAGGAATGCTACGCCTTGGCCGATCTTGGTGCTAGTATTAATTTAATGCCTCTTGAGATTTTCAAATCGCTTTCACTTCCGGCTCTTACTCCTTCGAACATGTCTATCGAGATGGCCGACCATTCTACGATTTTAGCATTTGGAGTAGCCGAGGATGTCTTCGTCAAATTTGGAAAGTTTTACTATCCCGTTGACTTTATCGTTGTAGACATTCCCATCGATCGAAAAATTCTTCTCATTTTGGGTCGTTAATTTTTGGATACATCGAGAGCACTTATTGATGTTGATGCTCGAAAATTACCCTTCGTTTCAATGAGGAAGAACTTGTCATCAATGCAACACAATATTCCAAGCTTTCTCATGTCTATTCTATTGCAACTTTAAACCATGGTGACTTAACCAATGTCGTTTGTAAAGAATTTTCACCAAGAGTATTAGGAAGTGTCAACAAGAACGATTTACCATTTCCTACGCCGGTGGAGGTTATGAGTGTTAAACCTAAAAACAAGAAACCGTCAATACTTGAATCGAAAAATCTTTCGCCTCACCTCGAACATTCATCCTTGAAAAGTGTTGATAAGTTGTCGGTTTCTACGGAAGATCTTTCGGATGACGAATATGTTGACCCCGATGGGGAGGTTTTCTTTGTCGACAAACGTTTTGAGAACTTACCACCACCATAACGGTTTTTAAATGTGAGAATTTTTAGTGTGCCTAACATCACTTTAGAAACACCAAATATTTTCGACATAATCAAAACGTGTTTTCATAAGGAGAGTTTAAAAGA
Organism: Glebionis coronaria; assembly: GCA_025667525.1. Lineage (NCBI taxonomy): Eukaryota > Viridiplantae > Streptophyta > Magnoliopsida > Asterales > Asteraceae > Glebionis > Glebionis coronaria. The sequence continues at coordinate 139,857,800 of CM046880.1, forward strand.
TAAAAAAGGAAAAGATTTTGAATGTGATTTAAATGATTTTTCTAGAAATCTAACTCCGTCATCACCACGTGCTTTGAGTACTACAAGCTCGTCTTCTCCTTTTGACGATGCTTTGTGTGGTTTTAGTATGGGGGAATCCCCTTATGTTCCCTCATCCTTGTCCACCGAGGATGAGATATTCGATCCCAGAATTTCATGTAAAGGGAAATCTCGGTCTTCCACCGATGCAATAAATGGAAACTATATCTATTTGCTTGGTGCAAGTCTACCTCGAGTAGATCAAAAGTTTGTCTTACCAATTGTCCCACCCTTCTACTTCTCATCTATTTTCTTTAAACTCTTTGAGTTTATGGCACGTGTTGAAGTGGCGTTGAATTGTTTATCCAATGAAAACGAGGACGCCATCTTCGACCCCGGTATTTTGCATCATCAAAGGACTTAGTCTTTAATACCGGTTGCTTTTTGGGCCTTGTTTATCATGTAAGCCCCACCAAAAATTAACCATACCAAGATTTTCCCTAAATGTTCACATTTTGAGGGGATCGAGTCGAGCTCATGACTCGGTAATAAAAAACGAGGTGCCTCGTGGGGGAGATCCTATGCTTATCCATTGTATATATTATAACTTCTAATATTTTAATGAGAGGGGATTTGTGCCCTTCCAACTCGTTGTCTCGTGGTTGTTTGTGAATGTGTTATCTAGATCATCATCATCACTACAATTGAAGACTCTCGTGTTCATTTACGTGAGCCTCGATCGTTTGTTTGAATAAGAATTTTCACGAATCCATGACATATCCTTTATTTTTCTAACAATTATATTTTAGCATAATTAATAAACGGCTTTAGATATATTGTTGATCACCCTTTCCATGCTGGATCCTAAGCATTCAATTCTTCGTCTCTAGTATGGGGGTGTTCCACCTTTAGACTCGAAACATTGAGGACAATGTTTAATTTTAGTATGGGGGGGGGGGGGGGGGTGAATAAATACTTACTTTGCTACGCCCTCACGTTTTCCAACTTCCAACGTTTTTTTTTTGTTTTGTTGCTAATAAGGCTAAAAATGTCCCAATTTTAAATTTTTTCTTAGTTTTCATAAGTATTTTTAAGACACGAATGTATATTTTCCGATGGGTAGAATAAGAGCTAATTTTTGACTTGATGGGCATTTGGAGCCCTTTACATTCCTTAACCCGCTCGAATCAAGTTTTGCTAGACTTTTATATAGGGAACTTTAAAACGCGAAAGTCTTAGCTCATTCGGGTTAAGAACAAGAACTTTTCGCAAGTTCCTATAATTGATCCTAGAAAGTCACTTATCAAGGGAACTTTAAAATGCATTTTCTAAACTTGAAAAAGTCCAAGAAAGTGCAAGATCCTATAGGTGGGTTGAAAACCCAAAACTTCGATTTGATATAGTCTTAATGAAAGCTAATCCAAATTTTGCTTAAATTTGACTTGCATGGCTAAGTATTCACGAGTCTCTTTAATTAGAGGTCTTTAAATAGTGAAGAACGAGAATGATAGAGTTAGACAAGTGATCATGCTAAACGTAGAACATGAAAATGTTCTTTCAAAAACTCATATGTTTTTAATTGTGGCTTTTTCTCCCATAAGATCAATGCATTAGGAATAAAAATAATTGCAATAAGTAAGGTCGTACGATTTAAAAGGTTACTTAGCTTCTTGCACAAGATCGTTTAAAAGTTGCTCGGGGTTGAATAGAGTTCATAGCCAAGACATAACTTATTGAAGCGGGATGCGAAGATTGGTGAAGATCCAAAAAGGCCCTAACAAGGCATGAGGAGCTCTATTTTGTTGCTAAAGATCCAAGATGATGTGAAGTATCATTATTCCAAAATCCATATGAAGGATCGAGACAAACGACGAGAAGCAATTACTCCCCTAAAGATCATGGAGAAAGTCTATCCAAAAAGACCCTTACAAGGTGTTACACCCCCAAATTTACATAATTCAATACAGCGGAAGAGTCGTTCGTGTTACGGGATAGCACATTACTCACATCATAGACAACGCTTAAAAATCGTGTCGTTTAATAATAAAGCATTTCCATTCACAAATATCAAATTTACATAGGTCCCAAGTCATTTTATTTCATACAATTTTACAAAACATTTGAATGGAAATTGTTATTTAAGTGCGGGCCATAAATTCTTGTCGTCTTCCTGAGAATTACCTTCAAGTACATGAGATAAAACATGTTAAAAGAAAAGGTCAGCGAAAACGCCGAGTGAATTCATATAGTTTAATAAAACCATTAATATATCATCGGTATATAATTATTACCGAAAATCATTTTGTACAAATCTTTGTAATAGTCCATAAAATAGCCAAAGTCATTTTATACAAATCCTTATCAAAAATCATAATATAGGCTTTTGCCTTCAAAATCATTATACGAACCATTGTCGTAAAAACATCATACAATACGTTTTATAACGTTGTATAGAGTTAAATAAAAACTGTTATATGAATATGGTTATGTAAAATCAAAACACGAACATAATATCAATAATAAGACCCCGTATTGCTAGTCAGGCAATATATCGTAATTCAACGGGTATATCAGTATTTTCAATATTGGATTATTATAAGCTACATGAAACTGTTACCTTACTATACCAAACAATGGGTAGCTAACCCGAAACTCAATTTTCCCATCTAAGTTAGCGTGTCGTCAGAAAAATCACGCTATGGAAATCTTCTCATACATAAATTCGCTTACCAATCAATGTGGCACGACGAGGATCAACCGTCAAGGCGCGAACTGGGGTGATCGTCCCTAAATAGTACTATTATATGCATAAGCGTCTACCAAATCCCGGTAGTTCATAATTCATGCTAATGGGACTTTTAGTGACATAACCTAACTTTAATAATCCATTTTATTTCATACATCGGGTCATATAATCATTCATCGGGTCATACAATCATTTAGGTCCAAATCAATAAACAACAATCAGGACAACTGGTGTCCTATTTTATTAAAACTAACATGTTATCTCCCTCGCGGGTTTATAAAACATTTCATAAATACATTTAAAAGAGTGCGAGTCTATGAACTCACGTTGATTGGGGAAGGCGGTTTATCGGTGATTTGGATGTACGGTACGTGCTTCAATCACGGAAACCTAGAAAAATAATACTTGTCTTAGACTTTTGTCCAATGACTTTATAAAAATAGTGGTTATGTATATATGATGATATTATAAGTATGATGATGATCAAGTGGGATTGTACATCTTTATTCACTCATTATAGTGTTATGTGTTGGTAAATTTTATACTAGTTTCACTAGTTCATCTTCTTCACTTGTCAAGGCCCATTAAGCCCATTATAAGCCCATATTACACTTTTAATATCAGTCCTATACTTACATGTTAGGCCCAAGTGGGTTAAGCCCAATAAGTAAGTTCATAAGTTTTTAGCCAAATTAGTTGGATTAATAGTCCAATAAGGCTAATTTGGCCCGTTAATGTCCATATGTTATAAAGCTCGGGTTTTATCGGTTTTTACTTGGAATATATACTTATATATCAGTATATGAGTTATAAAAAGTTTACAATAGACGGGTCCGACCGTCTAAGTTTTAATTGACGAAAACGTTAGTTTTACGGTTTTAGCCGAAAAGACGTAAAACTTATGTTTATAGTTTTATAACTTATAAAACTTATCAAATTTGTAATTTTTATAACATGTCACATCTAAGTATCATAGTACATAACTTATTTATAAATATTATTAGTAGTTAGTGGGTTTATATATATAGATATATATTTTATAATAACATTATTTGAGTGCTTATATTATGTACTTTTTATTTTTACAAATCTGATTATTAATATTCAGTCCACTAAAATGACAATATCTAGAGTTCTATAAGGAGATGGAACCCCAAATGTTTATAGCAGAAACTACATGATATGCTTCATTTAACTCTTTTATAGCTACTGATGATTCAGCTTCTAAGTATTTTAATAAATTCGTCCAAAACAGTCTATGCAGATTTGCACTTCAATTTTATTTTGATCATATCTCACTCATTATAATGATTCCATTGCATGGCCAACTCTCACATGTGTACAAGTCCTAATACTTACTGTATATTGACTAAACTATACCATTTTATCAGTTTAACCTAAAGTTCTTTACTGTTTTTATACAGCCAACTATTTTAAGCATGATTTAACCATTTTTACATATAGTTTTCAATCTTTTTAATCAAATCTATCAACACCGAATCCCCACATAATATTTTTAATCATCATTCATCATCATATACATATACATAAATAAAGACAATACAAGATTACATAATCAAAATAACAAGAGGATAGGAAGAACAATGTCTATACCACCAAGATTGTGTAGGTTATGATCAAGGCTTGGATTTTGATGGCAAAACTTGTGATAAACCAAGACCAACTTTAAGATCACCAATCTTTATAAACTTCTCATGGAAAATCAGCCCTAGGACACAATCAAATCACCTCCTTGGATGTTAAAATGACCACCAATTAATAGAGCTTCAAGAGTTCTTCACCATATGTATGAATAACACATGATTTTATGGTAAAAATTGATCAAATAGGGGTGTTTGTGTTGAGTTGGGACGGAAAAAAGAAGAGAGAAAGAGAGAGGATTAGTGGTTTTGCATGTGTGTTGGAATGAGAAATGGTTTGTGTGAATGGTTTTGTAAACTTTACATAACAAGTGTTAAGCTTGTTTGTGAAGTTTTGACACCTCATGAGTGTGGTGTCATGTGTCTAGCCGTCCCATATAGTAGGGTGAGGCAAGTGTAAACTTGTCTCATCCCACTAATTTATGGGTATTCCTCGATTCTAGTTTCCTCGATTTACGTGCCCTCGGGTCGTTTTATGAAAAACGTTTTTGTAAATTATGAATCAACGGCACAAAACGAATCTAATAAAAATTGTCTCATAAAAAACGGAGTTCAAAAATGTAAATACGTAATCCTAGGGTTTCCGGTTTAGTCGCAAAGGACGTTAAATTATACTCGTAAGTCCTAATCTCTTCTCGTAAATTTGTGAGTTTATGAACCAACACAAATTTAAAATCCCAAAAATAATATTCACGGATAAATTTATTTCCTGAAATGTCGGACTGTCACCAAAGACGATATATGTAAACGTAAGCACGTAACGTAGAGTCCTCCGGTTTAGACGTAGTCGATGCTACTTCAAGACGTAAATCCAAATTTCTTCCCAAAATAAGTGAGTTCATAATATAACATTAAAATAATGTTTCTAAATAATAATTGAGAATAAAATATCGATCATAAATTGACGGATTGTCACAGCATTTACCCCTAAACAGGATCTTTGTCCTCAAAGATCGATTTATCTTACTACTCGCTTCTTATAGAGTTAAAGCCATGTGGGTATTTCCTCCACATTTGGTCCTTTCTCTTAAGTGTAATTCATTACAATACGCGAGTTTCATCAAACATAACTACGGGAATAAGATCAGGCTTAATGGTGACTTACTTTCTCTATCCATGATGTTCACGGGTTTTTGATGAATGCAACTTTTCGCCGATCTAAACTTCATCAAGAAGTAATCAGATTTTCACTTGATAGACATTTTATCGAGTTCGATATACGAAACATAATTCACGCAGCCCTTGAAGTCCTAGGGTAGATCCAGCTTATATGCCTTTTAAACCAACTTTTTACATCATTTCAATGGTCCCATACAACGGGGACTTATTTCACATGATCTTTTCAAATCATCAATTCATTTTTCCAAGGTGAATTTTTTTGGCATAACTTCGCTACCCATCCTGCACTTCAAGATCTACATTTCATATTCACATAACCTATTGCCCACTACCGGCAGTCAATAATCAGATCCTAATTTCAACAATTATTTCAGGTTTCGCGGGTGGGGTATTTTGTAAGGTTAGGTTTGTCATCATAGGAAACCTTAAACCTAAAAGACATGTCCAACTCACAATGGGTGTATGTCGGATGTCTTCATCCCAAATCCTGCTTACAGATTCTCTTACATTTAGATCCTAAAAAGATTCGATCTCGATCCTAACACGATAATTATCAATGATAATCTCTCCAAAGGAAAACGATTATCCCGTTCATTACTAAAGGTCAATCATTCAAACATAAAACAACACTTCTAGTGTTTTGTATCGTTACTTTACCTCGTCCCTTCGATTGGGGTGGTAAACAGTACTCTCATCAAGGTTGGTTCCCAATGACTTCTAAGCAAATCTCTAGAAATTCGATGCGAAGCGAGGATCTTGATAGAGATGATCGATACAGGCACACTATGTTTACACAACTCCTTTAAATATAAAGAGTCAATTTCTTCATCGAGTATCTATCATTAATAGGAATGATATTAGCATAAGTCTGTCGACGATGACCCAAATTGAATCAAATTCAGATGATGACCTTTGCAATGGTTAGACGTTTACTAATGTATGAGGCGATGTCTGCCTTCATAATTTTCCATCAGTACAACTTCTTCAGATAAGGATATATTTAGTCAGAAATGACATGAATAGAATACTTAATCTTATGAGATTCCAATATGACTAAATCTCGAAATCCTCCATATTTAGGCAACCACAAGTGGCCTTTAAAACATTTAACGCCATCGGCTTCTCAATTCTAATGGTTCACATTAGCCGCGAACCTCTTTTATTATCTATATTTTCCTTTTTACAAGTATCGGCTATTTTTAAATGGTTCGTCAATTTATTTTCCACACTCATTACTAAGGAACGCATCCTATGTGATTCTTTATCTTTTCTACATAATGCGTCGGTATCTACATTCACCTTTCCTGATGAAATAATTACCATGACCGTATTCATAAAAAAAATTTTTTTCTTCACATTTTCTAAGTTTTAGTTTCGTCTCAACTATCATTTTTATCGGTTTTGCTCAATCCGACGTTTAAAGCGTCAATAAATATTACAAGTAATTAAATAATAAATATTCAATTTTTATGAAACGTAAACGTAAAAAAGTTTTAAATTTTCTCAGTTCGATCAATTATATAAAAATGTTCAAAATAAATTTGAATTTAATTAACACGATTTTTGTTGATTTATCCAAAATAATTAATGAGACCCGTCAATGTTAGAAAAATTCTTTGTTTATACTTTGGTTAAAATTTTCTTAGTTGAAAAGCAAAAATTGTCGTTTCAATTTCCAAGTCATGGTTTAAATGGTTTCCTCAATTCCTCTCAGGTTGTCTTGAGGTATGCACAAACATTTACCCCTAAAAGAGTTTAGTTAAATGTTCTGGGTATAAGGGAATGATTCCTTAAGAATCCTTTGATAAATATTTGTCAAAACATTTTTTTTGCACTTTCTTTTTGGTAAAACCCAAAGCCTTAATGGCTTTAATCTTTGAAGAGTCAATATATTCCATTATCTGTTAATCACACGGTCAAATAATGCAAATGATTAAGCCTTAAATCACATGTTAAATACACAAGGTACAGGTTATCACTGTTCGGCCAATTCAGGGCAGTCTATAAATGATTATTTACTCCTTTCTATACTTATAAACAAACAGATGGTCCTTAATGATCACAAGCATGAATTTATGAAATTACCGCCTACACACATGATTCACCAAATTTATGGATGCTACATGTGCATTGGTCAATCTAAACAACATAAAGTTCAGTCTTTTTTAGAAATTGAGAAACTCCCTCCCAAGGTGGATTTCAAATGGAGCGAGAGTCCAACACCCTGATAGGAGCACTTGCTGTTGCATGTGAAATTCTATTTGCGAAACTGGTTTATATTCAGGCGGTAGGGCTTTAGACTCCAAGCAGACCTGAGTAAGGGCCCTTCTCCGCCCCTACGAGTCGTCCGGTAGAAAAGCCCCTTTCGCCCAGGGGACATCGTCGGAGAACAATGTCGGGGACAGGGTGAGAACCTTCCGTTGCTTACACCCTTTAAGTGTTGGTTCTTCCAAACTCATAATGTTCATTACAGGTTCTGGATGTATTGATTGGAATAGATAATCTTCTTCGCGGAAGCAAAGTTGATGATAACCATGCCGTGGATCAAATTTTTAGAACATATGCTAGAACTTTGTAAATGATCGAACAAATCTATCATCTTGGGTAGTGGATATAGATTTTGATCATCAATTTACCTAGTTCACTGTAATTCAACAAATATAAGGTATAATAACATCATATCTCTTCATAATGACGAGCTCGGTAGAATAAAAGATTTCTCTGACAACTCTCTCAGTTGTACAGTAATTCTTTTAATTCAGATGGTGTTGTACAGTGCACATGCCACAGGTGCAGCACCGGGAATATAATCAATACCAAATTCAACCTGCCTTAATGGCAAAAGTCTAGGTAATTCATCAGCAAATAACTCCTAAAGTTTCAGATAGCAGGTACATCTTTTAATAAATTTACTTTAAGTTCTTTCTAGATTACAAAATCTTATGACTAGTTCATAACCATTCATGGTATAATTTCAAATCTAAATGCAGGATATGGTCATCCATCGGGAATTATTTAGATCACTTTTGGTAATCAACATCTTATCTTTTAGGGGAATTCTACTCGAGTTCCCATCAATTAAGACAATGACATCATGTCATAATCAATCAATCCATTCTACTGGCACTATCAACTTTCCAGTTTCATTACCGTTGATATGATGTAAACTTCTCAAAAGACTAATAATAACTTATAACCCTTCACAAATTCAAGGATATCTAGAGACATATCTAACATTAAAAGAGTAAGGTCAACACATAATCTACGCGAGAGAATTTCAAATCAGATAAAGACGAAAACATTAACGATCATAGATATATCCCATGTTTTCATGATTTGAGTACGCATTCTAAATCTCCTCGGATCGTTACCCAGGTCATTCAAATGAAATCTAATCGAAAGAAATGATAGGAACGTCGATACACCCAGTCGGGTATCAACACTCGGTAATCAAATACTTTTCCAAAGAATCTCACCATGGGAGAATTAGACAAGAAGGGGATATTAAGTTTCAATTAAGACAATATCCACAGATGAGTAAATTCGACTCAGAAGAATAAATGGTACGGGCGCATATGTAGGCGTCTTTAACAATATGTCCCTATTTTGCACTTCTTGCAAATATCATAAAATTTAATCCTACATAATTTCAAGGAAAAATGTAATGTTTATTAACAATTTCATGGTGACTACTAATCAACCTTGCATGGTCCCTTCTAAATTGTATGTAGGCGCGCAACTATATACAATTTTAGGATTAACGATGCAATACTCAGTTCGTCAAAACTTTGTCATCGTGTTTAAAATATATACTCATGCCTAATTCTGGAATAAGAATCAAAATGAATTTACAGAGATGTTCTTTGTTATGAAAACAATTAAGTTTTCCAAAGTGTTTCATAAACAACTTTATTTCGATAACGATTACTCATAAATCTCATTTTAAATAATCCATATGGTGACGAAAATCCAATTTTTCTCAAAGGATAATGTTTTAACTTATAAAAACAATGAGTGATCTGCAAAAGAGTGACGAAAAGTTGTTCACCAAGAACTAACTACATTATGATAGGAAATGAGCTTAGCCAAATAATCATGAGGTTCATGATCTCGATGGCACCCAAAAAGAATAATTCACAACGTAACTCAAATAGAGATGAGTACTTGTTCAATGGTTGCATCACTAATGCGAACATTAGGATGAAGCAATAAAGGATAGATAACATCGATACATGTAGGATTTAGCAATCAAAGGTAGTCTTTACATTAATCACAAAAAAGTCAAAATTGTACCGTAACACATTATGTGTCACTATGTCATACAATTCCAAGAACTCATCCTACCAACTAATGTCTCAGTTAAGTTAGGGATTATTTTTAAAAGATACCACAATGAATACTAATCTACAAGAGTCATTAGGTGTCCCACCTGTCCCGGAAGATCTATCGATCCCAATTCAGAAGAAGATTTCTTTAATTTATTTATTGGACACTCGGCATCCTTGTCATTGGACAATGGCCTAGGAACAACCCTTAACATGGACAAACAATCATTTAAACCTTATAATTCAATCATAGGACTAAACAACTTCCTCTTAACAATTTCATATTCCATACGAATTAAATTTTACTTTATTCAAGTTTCAACCAAATCATACTCAATGTGATATCCTACCTCATTCTCCAATACTTTCAACCTTATTCTTACACCTTAATAGGGCAACAAAAGCTCGATATGAACAACACTTAATTTCCAATCCTACAGCTCTTACAAAAATAGTTATCAAATGAGTCACTAGTATGAAATGACTCACACATTCAATTTGACTTCTCGGGAAGGTATTAGTGGCATGAGGCTTTTGGGTAATGGTTCCAATGACAGCCTCAAGTGCAACATTCACCCTTTCGATTTCAAATTTAAGACTTAGGTGACAACGAATCAGATGACACCTTTCCAGGTGGTAACGTTTTGTCAAACCCCACTCTATAAGGAAAGATCGTCATGCCATCGATATCAGTTTTAATCTCGCCAATTCTTCTTCAATATCACAATCAACTAATATCTACATTTCTACGAATATCAACCATTTTGTTGGGATCATAAATATCCACAACTTGGTTTAGATCTGGAATAATTAGAATTCCTACGGGAATAGCTTCGATTGATTTGCTAGGGGAGTTAGGGTTTCTTGTGACAATCTACGTCGTATAAATACCTCGTATAAATATTAAAATAATCATCAAACAATCATGTAATCAAATTACATCATATATATATATATATATATATATATATATATATATATATATATATATATATATATATATATATATATATATATATATATATATATATATATATATATATATATATATAATCCATGTAATATATATATATATATATATATATATATATATATATATATATATATATTACATGGATTATATATATATATATATATATATATATATATATATATATATATATATATATATATATATATATATATATATATATATATATATATATATATATATATATATTTTAAAATAACACTTCTCAGTCTGTCCTTGTCGGTAACTCGGGAATTCTTCGGCACCGTTATAGTCAAAATATTTTTAGACATTTTGAGAAAAATGTTTATAGTTAACAGATTTTGAAATGTTTTATTCAAAACCTTTGTTTTAAAATCTTTTGTTCTCTATAACGAGAGCTCTGGTATCAAACTGTAACACCCCCAAATTTACATAATTCAATACAGCAGAAGAGTCGTTGGTGTTACGGTATAGCACATTACTCACATCATAGACAACACTTAAAAATCGCGTCGTTTAATAATAAAGCATTTCCATTCATAAATATCAAATTTACATAGGTCCCAAGTCATAGTATTTCATACAATTTTACAAAACATTTGAATGGAAATTGTTATTTAAGTGCGAGCCATAAATTCTTGTCGTCTTCCCGATAATTACTTTCAAGTACCTGAGATAAAACATGTTAAAAGAAAATGTCAGCGAAAACGCTGAGTGAATTCAAAGAGTTTAATAAAACCATTAATATATCATCGGTATATAATTATTACCGAAAATCATTTTGTACAAATCTTTGTAATAGGCCATAAAATAGCCAAAGTCATTTTATACAAATCCTTATCGAAAATCATAATATAGGCTTTTGCCTTCAAAATCATTATACGAACCATTGTCGTAAAAACATCATACAATACGTTTTTTAACGTTGTATAGAGTTAAATAAAAACCGTTATATGAATATGGTTATGTAAAACCAAAACACGAACATAATATCAATAATAAGACCCCGTATTGCTAGTCGAGCAATATATCGTAATTCAACGCGTATATCAGTATTTTCACTATTTGATTATTATAAGCCGCATGACATTGTTACCTTACTATACCAAACAACGGGTAGCTAACCCGAAACTCAATTTTCCCATATAAGTTAGCGTGTCGTCACAAAAATCACGCTATGGAAATCTTCTCATACATAAATTCGCTTACCAATTAATGTGGCACGACGAGGATCAACCGTCAAGGCGCGAACTGGGGTGATCGTCCCTAAATAGTACTATTATATGCATAAGCGTCTACCAAATCCCGGTAGTTCACAATTCATGCTAATGGGACTTTTAGTGACATAACCTAACTTTAATAATCCATTTTATTTCATACATCGGGTCATATAATCATTCATCGGGTCATACAATCATTCGGGTCCAAATCAATAATCAACAATCGGGAAAACTGGTTTCCTATTTTATTAAAACTAACATGTTATCTCCCTCGCGGGTTAATAAAACATTTCATAAAAACATTTAAAAGAGTGCGAGGCTATGAACTCACGTTGATTGGGGAAGGCGGTTTATCGGCGATTTGGATGTACGTTACGTGCTTCAATCACGGAAACCTAGACAAATAATACGTGTCTTAGACTTTTTTCCAATGACTTTATAAAAATAATGGTTATATATATATGATGATATTATAAGTATGATGACGATCAAGTGGGATTGTACATCTTTATTCACTCATTATAGTGTTATGTGTTGGTAACTTTTATACTAGTTTCACTAGTTCATCTTCTTCACTTGTCAAGGCCCATTAAGCCCATTATAAGCCCATCTTACACTTTCAATATCAGTCCTATACTTACATGTTATGCCCAAGTGGGTTAAGCTCAATAAGTAAGTTCATAAGTTTTTAGCAAAATTAGTTGGATTAATAGTCCAATAAGGCTAATTTGGCCCGTTAATGTCCATATGTTATAAAGCTCGGGTTTTATCGGTTTTTTCTTGGAATATATACTTATATATCAGTATATGAGTTATAAAAAGTTTACATTAGACGGGTCCGACCGTCTAAGTTTTAATTGACGAAAACGTTAGTTTTACGGTTTTAGCCGAAAAGACGTAAAACTTATGTTTGTAGTTTTATAACTTATAAAACTTATCAAATTTGTAATTTTTATAACATGTCACATTTAAGTATCATAGTACATAACTTATTTATAAATATTATTTGTAGTTAGTGGGTTTATATATATATATATATATATATATATATATATATATATATATATATATATATATATATATATATATATATATATATATATATATATTTTATAATAACATTATTTGAGTGCTTATATTATATACTTTTTATTTTTACAAATCTGATTATTAATATTCAGTCCACTAAAAATACCATATCTAGAGTTTTATAAGGAGATGGAACCCCAAATGTTTACAGAAGAAACTACATGATATGTGATTCATTTAACTATTTTATAGCTACTGATGAATCAGCTTCTAAGTATTTTAATAAATTCGTCCAAAACAGTCTATTCAGATTTGCACTTCAATTTTGTTTTGATCATATCTCACTCATTATAATGATTCCATTGAATGGCCAACTCTCACATGTGTACAAGTCCTAATACTTACTGTATATTAATTCAATGATAGGTGTGTAAACACCCATACTTTTTACCACTTAACTACAATAATAACCAAGCCAAAACGTGTATTTTATGTCATTTATGTCGGAATTATGCGTGGTTTGTGTTTTGTTGTGATTTAGGACGAAAAGGTGAAAAGTGGAGAAAACACGGGCATTCACGGGCTTTTATCGAAGAAAAAGACGAAATACGAAGTCATGAAATCAAGAGTGCAAAAAGAACGGAAGTCCAAGACCAATTCTAAAGATTTATCGAAGAAAAGTCAAAAGACGGAAGTTTAATAAAAGCCGAAGAACTCGAGTCTAATTTATTGAAGAATTACAAGACGAGTTTGAAGAAATCCCGAGACAAAGTCATTAAAGTCAAAAGATTAAGAAGACTAAGGACTTAATGGTGCAATTAAAGAAAGAAGAAAGAGGGGAGGAAGCTTCCTAAGCACCTCCCTAATCTCCCCTATAAATAGATTAGATTAGATTTAATTTTCTTTTGTTGGCTAAGTGTGACAATTAGTCTTCCACCTTTTAATTACCTTGTCATTTAAATTCATGTCCATTTACATTAATTGTCTTGCACCTTAAATACATTTAATTTCAAGTTTCCTTTTAATTATTGTCAATCTTTACTTTATTGTTTAATCTCCTATCTTCCTTCTTTAATCTTTAATCTTTATGTTCATGTTTATGTTTTAGATGTTTTATTGATTTGATTTAAGTGGGTTTTGATCATTGTGGTTATTATTGTTAGTTTTATTGATTTGGGTTGTTTGATTATCATTAGTAGATGTTTTTGGTTAATCTTGTTTAATCTCTTGGTTGATTTTGATTAATTTTAATTAGATCCGTAGCTTTTTCCTTTCTCATTGTTCTTCGCTTTGTTACTGTATTCCCAGGTACATTCCGGATCAAAGCCCAGATATTCCGAGTGAAGGTTTGTTCGTTGATTGTTCCGAATCAGTGAAGTTCCGAGTCAGTGTTTATTCCGAATCAAAGGACCTTCATTCGGAACATTCCGAATCAAGGACCTTCGTTCGGAACATTCCGGATCAACTTGAACATTCCGAATCAGCAGACTATTCCGGATCAAGGATTGAAGAATTATTCTGAATCAAGCTGTGCATTGCGAGTGAAGTTGTTCATTCGGAACATTCCGAATCAAGACATCATTCCAGATCAAAGTGATTCATTCAGAATATATTCTGAATCAAGACAAAGTTTCGGATCAGTGGAGTTCATTCGGAACATTTATTGTTCCGAATCAAGGAGTGTTCATTCAGAACATTTATTGTTCCGAAACAAGACAATATTCCGAATCAAGCTTTTATCTCATTTATTCCGGATCAGCAACATTCCGGATCAACAATTGTTCTGAACCAAGGTGTTCATTCGGAATAGTGAATATTCCGAATAAGTGACATATTCCGGATGAACAATTATTCCGAGTGAGCATTTTATTCCGGATCAAGGGTTTTGGAAAATATTCCGAGTGAAGAAGAAATTATTCCGGACGAAGGTGACATTCCGAACGAGTGATTTATCCCGAACGAAGGATTATTTCGAATGAGCTATTTTCAGGTTCTTTTGACTTTCAGTTTTTAATTTTTAATTTTCAAGCTTTACTTTTCCCGCCTTTTTCCTTAGTTGCACTTTAAGTTTACTTTCCTTAGATTTATTTTAGCCTTGCCTTAGTTTAAGTTTTAGTTGCGTTTTAAGTTTGCCTTAGATAGTTTCAAGTTTGCGTTGTTTGCTTTAATTGCCCTTTTAATTTTTGTCACGCTTTTAAATTCTTGTCATTTATTTTAAATTAGTGTTAGATTTAAATTAACGTCATTTTTACTTTAAAGTCTTGCACATTTATTTTAAAACAACCAAAAATATTCTTTTTCACCAAAAACAATTGAGTCGCATTTTGAACCGGAAATCAATTCGAAGAGATACCGAGAAACGAACTTTTCAACTAGTAAAATCTCAACATTAAAATGGCGCCGCTGTCGGCTCTTTTCGTAAAGATTAACGGTTTTCTGTGAAAGACGCGTTGCTTTTTGGGATCCGTTCATTCGTGAGCGTTATTTTTCTTGATTAAAAATTTTCAAAAATCCAAAAAATTAAAAATTGTTAAAAATCCATAAAAATTAAAAATTTGAAAAATAAAAAAAGATTTTATTTTTATCTTTATAGTGTATATATATTCTCTTTGTGTTTGGTTTCTTTTTCTTTTGCCTTCGCAGGTGTATGCATACTAGATCTTCTTCTTATCAAGAGCCCGAGACTCGAGAAGATTTAGATATGGCAGGTGTGAACAACAACAATAATCCACCGCACCTCAATAATAATAACAACAATGTTCTTCCACAGCCCGATCTTCGGACAATGGAGGAGCTTTGTCAACCTACCATGTTTGGACGAGGAGGACCGATTGCACCGATGCAAATCACGGCTTCGGAGTTTTCGTTGAAGCACCACATGATTCAGCAAGTGCAAACTAATCCATTCGCCGGAATGCCTGATGATGATGCCAACAAACACCTCGACAAATTCATTACTATCACTCAGAGCATGAAGTTGCCCGGTGCCACAATGGATGTTCTACGCCTTCAAATCTTTCCACATACTTTATCACACCACACTGAGAAATGGTTTGATCGTCTCCCGAAGAATTATATTCATACTTGGGATGACATGACTCAACGCTTTTTGTCGCGCTACTTTCCACCATCCATGGTCACGAGCCTTCGCAATCAAATCAGCGGTTTCATGCAAGAACCCGATGAATCTCTTTTTGATGCTTGGGAAAGATATAATGTTTTGATCGATCGATGTCCAAACCACCACATGCTCCCTGTGACCTTAATTGATACTTTCTACAATGGTTTGACTTTTCGTGATCGTGATACGATTAATGCAGCCGCCGGTGGCACATTTATGAAAAGGAGACCCGAGGAGTGTAGAGAGCTTATTGAAAACATGACTACTCATCATAAAAACTGGGATTCCTCCGCTTCTTCAAGGAACAACCCGAGAGTCAATGTTTCTTCTACTTCAGCAAACCCCGGTATGACCGAATTCACCCGTATGATGACCGAACTGAACAAAAATATCTTGCTTCTCGCTACAAACCAACAACAAGTTAAAGTGGTTGCCAATCCTTGTGAAACATGTGGCGGTCCTCACTCATACACTGATTGTCCTTCTACTCAAGGAAATCCGGAAAACGTGTATGCGCCTTATGGTAATTATTCACCGGAAAATTACCAAGCCCGACCTCAAGGGGATCGAAATTTGCTAAGTTACCGGTCAAACAACTACCTTTCACCCGGTTTTTCTCCTCAAAACCAAAACCTCAACAACAACTACAATAGAAGCAACCAAATCTCACCTCGAGCTTCTAATCCTTATCACCCACCCGCTCAACAAGCCCCACCCATCAATCAAGATGTTGAAGCTTTAATGAGAACTCAAGGAGAGCAAATCAAGAATCTACAGAGCCAAATTATCAATTTGAAAGGAGATATCACCAAGCAAGGGAATGACATTAGATCCGAGCTTCGAGATAATATCCAATCCTCCTTCAGCAATCAAACGAATGATTTGAAGAATATGCTGGCTAGTTTCTTGCCCACAACTCAACCTTCTACTTTGAATTCTCTACCTTCAAACACCGTCACCAATCCGCGAGCGAATGTGAGTGCTATTACTACCCGTAGTGGAGTTACCATAGTAGGACCACCTACCCCGCCCCCATCATCTACACCTCCTCCAGCACCATTTATCCCTACTCCTCCTACACCTAGTAGTAGTACACCATTACCGTCTCTGCCTCGTCCTGATGAAGTACCCACCAAGAATCCTCCACCAACCCCACCTTCAACATCTCAACCTTTACCCGCTACACCTACACCTTCACCACCCAACCCTAATATTCCTTATCCATCTCGCTTAGGCAAGGCCAAAATGCACACCAAGGATGACATTTAAGTGTCGAATTATTTGAAGATGATCTCTCAAATAAACTTCAACATTAGCCTTGTTGAAGCACTTGTCCACATGCCGAAATTTGTCAAAGCATTCAAGGAATTGCTTAACCAGAAGGAGAAGCTGATTGAGCTCGCCAACACACGCTTAAATGAAAACGGTTCTGCAGTTATTCTTAAAGAACTTCCAGAAAAACTTGGAGATCCCGGTCGTTTTGTGTTGCCTTGCATTCTTAACAAAACCGAAGAATTTACTGACCTAGCTGATCTCGGGGCCAGTACTAATCTGATGCCTTTAAGTGTTTGGACATCACTATCATTACCCGACCTTACTCCAACAAAGATGACTCTTGAGCTTGCAAATCGCACTCTCGCTTACCCCGTTGGTATTGCCGAAGATGTGTTCATTAAAGTTGGCACCTTCACTTTTTCGGTCGACTTTGTTGTTTTTGATTATGAAATGGACCCTCGTATTCCTTTAATACTTGGTCGGCCATTCTTGAGAACCGGACGAGCTTTAGTTGATGTTGCCGAAGGTGAATTAATTTTAAGGATCGGGAATGAACAACAATCGTTCAAAATGGGGAAGCTTACAAGCAAATCCTATGGACGAGAATCAGCGAATATGTTTAATGTGCTCGATGATTTTGTCATCTACAACAATCCTCTATTCGAGTCTTGCAATGATAATCCACTGTTTCAAGATGATGTGGATGATTCTCTATCCAATTTGGAACCTTCACCCATATATGATTCTCCACCGATCTTTGATGCTTATGATGATGATTCTAGCTTCGATGGAGATGATTAAGATGACTTTACTTCCGAGTATCCCGACATGTCCACTTTCGATGATTTTGATGAAGCAGATACTCTTTCGAGTGATTCTTCTCATGATGAAGATCCTCCGCCATCCATGCTTAATCCTACTATGGATGACTACTCATTTGAGGAAGACTTCTCAACTTTTCTCAATAAATACTTCCCTCATGAGAGTGATGCACCTCCTTTGGGTTTTGATGATTATGGTCTTGATCCTACTTTGGATTTGAAGAAAATTCTTTCAAAGGAGAAGCAACCGGACGACACCAACATCCGCAGCACGTATGATTTGACACCTCTTTGTCCACCTTCTGAGGATGAGGTTGTGCATCTTTTTCGTGGATCATCTTCAAATTCTGCTGAGCCTGAGTGCTATTTTCCCCTAAAGGAAAAGGTGTTCGACCCTGGTATCGATATTCTTCAGCCATCTCAGTATCCGTCTGATGAAATAAAAGGAAAAATATTTGGAACTTTTGAAGATATTCTTGCACCACACCATACTTGCTTCCACCGCGCTCCATCTTTGCTCAAGGGAACCTTTCCAACTCTTCTTTGGCTTGCCTTGTTCGCCTTAATCTTATGCTACTTGATGGACGAAAACTATGTCTTTGATCCCGGTGGATATGTTTCATGCTTCTTCCTATGATAATCAAGGTCGAGTCAGGCTCACGACTCGGTAAACAAAAATCAAGCGCTTCTTGGGAGGCAACCCATGTATCTATCTTTTAGCTATCTTTATCATAAGTGTAGGGGTGACCCGTTGGTGTTTGCTATTTCCTCTCTTCTAATATTCAGGGATTCGAGCGCTCAATGATCCACTCTTGATGACTTTTGACGAACCGTGATTCCGTTGTTTTCCGTCTTCCCGGTTCTATCTTAACTCTTTTCGATTCACTATTTTATATTTTTCCAATATTAAAATAGGAATCTCATTAGTTGTCTTTTCCTTAGCGAGATTTAAACAAAGTGCACAATGTCCTAAGTGTAGGGGAGTTTACTCCCACATGCTTAAACATTGAGGACAATGTTTATCTTAAGTGTAAGGGGGACTTCTATCGAAGTTAAGTGGCCTTTTCCTTGTATTTGTCCTTATTTTAACCAGAAAATCAATTTTTCGACATTTTCAAAATTTTTGATTTATTTTGGCCTATTAGTTTTTCCCTTTGTATAGTTATTTTCTTTCTTTGCTAGAATAAATTTTAATAAAGTGGTTTTAATTTTCAAACGTTGTGAATCTTTTGACTCAATCCGCGTTTACTTATCTAAGTTTACTCTAGCTAGTATCCTTAACGTGTTTAAGTCAAGTTTTGCTAGGCTTTTATATAGGGAGCTTTACAACGCGAAAGTCTTAACTCTCACGGGGTAAGAACAAGAACTTTTCGCAAGTTCCTATAATTGATCCTAGAGAGTCGTTTATCAAGGGAACTTTAAAATGCGATTTCTAAACTTGAAAAAGTCTAAGAGTTTGCAAGATCCTATAGGCGACTCGAAAACCCAAAACTTTGATTTAATAGGCTAAGCATCCACGAGTCTAATTCCTTGAGATTTTAAACTGTGGAGAACGAGAGATGATAGAGCCAATTATAAGTTTGGTATTCTTTCGTGAATTTATGTGAGTTAATTATAAGCCTATTCTCCCATCGCTTGCTAATAAATTTATCTGCAATAAATAAGGTTGTACGATTTGAAAAGTTACTTAGCTTCTAGCCCAAGATCGTTTAAAGTTGCTTGGTATGGATTAGAGTTCATAGCCAAGGCATAACTTATTGAAGCGGGATGCGAAGATTGGCGAGTCCGAGAAGGCCCTAACAAGGCATGAGGGCTACATTTTGTTGCTAAAGATCCCAAGTGATGTGAAGAATCATTTATCGAAAATCAATATGAAGGATCGAGACACACGACGAAAAGCAAAAACTCCCTAATAGTCATGGAGAAGTCTATCCGAAAAGGCCCTAACAAGGTATGAGGATAAATAGATCCAAGTCCAAAAAGGAGGCAGATCGTTGTATATCAAAGTCCAAAATAAAGATTGGAGAAAAATGAAGAAGTCGTGGTCCAAATATGAAGAATCTCTCAAAACTTCAAGTGAATAAATTCCTATTATGAAGAGAAGACCATTATTTCATGAACGTCTCTCAAGATTTGAAGTATGAAATCGCTGCCAAATATCGGTCCGAGAAAGGTCTCAAATCGCGAAGCGAGTTATGCCAAGATATGAACTTTATGAGGTCCCGAGAAGCAGTTTTAAAAGATTTTGTCCTTTAGCTAACTATTGATTAAATCGTCCCACTTTATTTTCAGCCTAAATAACTATCAAAATAAGTCAACAATGCATCCTTGTGATCATTCAAGACAACAATAAAAATAAGAGATATACCTAGGAATAAGGGAGTCTAAGTAAATAATTGGCCCACATGAGTTCGTGTTAGTTTGCTAACTTATAATAACAATGATCTCATTTTTAAGCTTGGTTTGGAGAAAGTGAAAACTTGAGGATGATGATCATTCATGACATTTTCAAAACCCTAAGGTATGTTTTTGATTTCTTAACTTTCTTCCTTTGAATGTTTATAATTTTCTATCTCTTTAATAAAGGCCATTATGGATTGATTATGATGGAAAATAAAATCGTGCTTTGTAACTAATGCATTGCATGAGGACATTGCAATGGTCAAGTGTAGGGGATTTGATAGGTGTGTAAACACCCATCCTTTTTACCACTTAACTACTATAATAACCGAGCCAAAACGTGTATTTTATGTCATTTATGTTGGAATTATGCGTGGTTTGTGTTTTTGTTGTGATTTAGGACGAAAAGGTGAAAAGTGGAGAAAACACGGGCATTCACGGGCTTTTATCGAAGAAAAAGACGAAAGACGAAGTCAAGAAATCAAGAGTGCAAAAAGAACGGAAGTCCAAGACCAATTCTAAAGATTTATCGAAGAAAAAGTCAAAAGACGAAAGTTTACTAAAAGCCGAAGAACTCGAGTCTAATTTATTGAAGAATTACAAGACGAGTTTGAAGAAATCCCGAGACAGAGTCATTAAAGTCAAAAGATTAAGAAGACTAAGGACTTAATGGTGCAATTAAAGAAAGAAGAAAGAGGGGAGGAAGCTTCCTAAGCACCTCCCTAATCTCCCCTATAAATAGATTAGATTAGATTTCATTTTCTTTTGTTGGCTAAGTGTGACAATTAGTCTTCCACCTTTTAATTACCTTATCATTTAAATTCATGTCCATTTACATTAATTGTCTTGCACCTTAAATACATTTAATTTCAAGTTTCCTTTTAATTATTGTCAATCTTTACTTTATTGTTTGATCTCCTATCTTCCTTTCTTTAATCTTTAATCTTTATGTTCATGTTTATGTTTTTGATGTTTTATTGATTTGATTTAAGTGGGTTTTGATCATTGTGGTTATTATTGTTAGTTTTATTGATTTGGTTTGTTTGATTATCATTAGTAGATGTTTTTGGTTAATCTTGTTTAATCTCTTGGTTGATTTTGATTAATTTTAATTAGATCCGTAGCTTTTTTCCTTTCTCCTTGTTCTTCGCTTTGTTACTGTATTCCCAGGAACATTCCGAATCAAGGACCTTCGTTCGGAACATTCCGGATCAACTTGAACATTCTGAATCAGCAGACTATTCCGGATCAAGGATTGAAGAATTATTCCGAATCAAGCTGTGCATTCCGAGTGAAGTTGTTCATTCGGAACATTCTGAATCAAGACATCATTCCGGATCAAAGTGATTCAATCGGAATATATTCCAAATCAAGACAAAGCTCCGGATCAGTGGAGTTCATTCGGAACATTTATTGTTCCGAATCAAGGAGTGTTCATTCAGAACATTTATCGTTCCGAATCAAGACAATATTCCGAATCAAGCTTTTATCTCATTTATTCCGGATCAACAATTGTTCCGAACCAAGGTGTTCATTCGGAATAGTGAATATTCCGAATAAGTGACATATTCCGGATGAACTATTATTCCGAGTGAGCAATTTATTTCGGATCAAGGGTTTTGGTAAATATTCCGAGTGAAGAAGAAATTATTCCGGACGAAGGTGACATTCCGAACGAGTGATTTATTCCGAACGAAGGATTAATCCGAATGAGCTGTTTTCAGGTTCTTTTAACTTTCAGTTTTTAATTTTTAATTTTCAAGCTTTACTTTTCCCGCCTTTTTCCTTAGTTGCACTTTAAGTTTACTTCCTTTAGATTTATTTTAGCCTTGCCTTAGTTTAAGTTTTAGTTGCGTTTTAAGTTTGCCTTAGATAGTTTCAAGTTTGCGTTGTTTACTTTAATTGCCCTTTTAATTTTCGTCACACTTTTGAATTCTTGTCATTTATTTTAAATTAGTTTTAGATTTAAATTAACGTCATTTTTACTTTAAAGTCTTGCACATTTATTTTAAAACAACCAAAAATATTCTTTTTCACCAAAAATAATTGAGTCGCATTTTGAACCAGAAATCAATTTGAAGATATACCGAGAAACGAACTTTTCAACTAGTAAAATCTCAACATTCAAGTATACCATTTTATCAGTTTAACCTAAAGTTCTTTACTGTTTTTATACAACCAACTATTTTAAGCATGATTTAACCATTTTTACATATAGTTTTCAATCTTTTTCATCAAATCTATCAACACCAAATCCCCACATAATATTTTTAATCATCATTCATCATCATATACATATACATAAACAAAGAAAATACAAGATTACATAATCAAAATAACAAGAGGATAGGAAGAACAATCTCTATACCACCAAGATTGTGTAGGTTATGAACAAGGATTGGATTTTGATGATAAAACTTGTGATAAACCAACACCAACTTTAAGATCACCAATAGTTATAAACTTCTCATGGAAAATCAGCCCTAGGACATAAGCAAATCACCTCCTTGGATGTTAAAATAACCACCAATTAATAGAGCTTCCAAAGTTCTTCATCATATGTATGAATAACACATGATTTTATGGTAAAAATTGATCAAATTGGGGTGTTTGTGTTGAGTTGGGACGGAAAATAGAAGAGAGAAAGAGAGAGGATTAGTGGTTTTGCATGTGTGTTGGAATGAGAAATGGTTTGTGTGAAAGGTTTTGTAAACTTTACATAACAAGTGTTAAGCTTGTTTGTGAAGTTTTGACACCTCATGGGTGTGGTGTCATGTGTCTAGCCGTCCCATATAGTGGGGTGAGGCAAGTGTAAACTTGTCTCATCCCTCTAATTTACGGGTATTCCTCGATTCTAGTATCCTCGATTTGCGTGCCCTCGGGTCGTTTTATGAAAAACGTTTTTATAAATTATTAATCAACGGTACAAAACGAATCTATTAAAAATTGTCTCATCAAAAACGGAGTTCAAAAATGTAAATACGTAATCCTAGGGTTTCCGGTTTAGTCGCAAAGGACGTTAAATTATACTCGTAAGTCCTAATCTCTTCTCGTAAATTTGTGAGTTTATGAACAAACACAAATTTAAAATCCCAAAAGTAATATTCACGGATAAATTTATTTCCTGAAATGTCGGACTGTCACCAAAGACGGTATATGTAAACGTAAGCACGTAACGTAGAGTCCTTCAGTTTAAACGTAGTCGATGCTACTTCAAGACGTAAATCCAAATTTCTTCCCAAAATAAGTGAGTTCATAATATAACATTAAAATAATGTTTCTAAATAATAATTGAGAATAAAATATCGATCATAAATTGACGGATTGTCACACAAGGTATGAGGATAAATATATCCAAGTCCTAAAAGGAGGCGGATCATTGTATATCAAAATCCAAATTAAAGATTGAAGAAAAATGATGAAGTCGTGGTCCAAGAATGAAGAATCTCTCAAAATAGTCAAGTGAATAAAATCCAAAATATGTAGATAAGACCATAATTTCAAGAACGTCTTCCCAAGATCTGAAGTATGAAGTACATGCTAAATATCGGTCCGAGAAAGGTCTCAAATCGTGAAACGAGTTATGCCAAGATATGAACTTAAGGAGATACACGAGAAGCCGTTTTAAAAGAATTTGTCCTTCGGCTAACTATCGATTAAATCATGCTACTTTATTTTCGGACTAATAAATACTAAAATAATTCAATATGAGTCACTTGTGATCCATGACAAACAGTTAAAAAAAATTCTAGAAACCCGTTTCCTTTCATAATAACTAGGATTGCGGGGAGAAAAAGTATTACACAATTTGGACGTATGAGTAGTGTTAGCATTGTGACTTGTACCAACAATGATATCGTTTTTGCACTTAGCATGGAATGTATGAAAATCAAGGATGACGAACTTTACTCTATGGGACATTCACTTGTTTCTATTCATTGACCCTAAAAGTCACACACGTGATGAAAATCATACATTATGTCTTTACACATCTTCGTAGTATTGTTGCAAGTCTTTTACTTTTCAATAGAGGGTAATAAAATTGTATTTTGGAGATGCTTAAATACTTTATTCTAGCATTACGTGAGGGCACGGTAATGGTTTAGTATGGGGGAGTGATGAGATGGCATTTATACATGATCTCATCGTTCTTTTCAGGCTTTAAATGCATAAAAATGTCATAAAATACCATATATATATGCTTGTGTTTGTTTACTTGTGTATTTTAGGTATGGATATCGTGAAAAAGACAAAAGATTACAAGAAACAAGGAAAAACGAGCACGAGAAACGAAGCCGCACAATGAACCGGGCCCTAGTTGGTGAATTATCAAAGAAAAACCCTTGAAGATTTGAAGATGTACAAGACTGAGCCCTCATTTATGAAGAAATGACACTTAATACCCTTGTATATTCATAATTACAAGTTTGGTCCCTTAAGTTTGTCAAAATTACAAAAAGGTCCTCCAAGTTTGAATAATTGGCAAATTTAGTCCCTCAACAATACTTAATTGTCAATACTGGTCCTTCATAAAGTCCAAGAACCAAAGAAGCCCTTGAAGTTTAAGAATATTACACTTCTAGTCCTTTTAAAATTGATTAAATATCAAAAGGACTAAAGTTGTAAATATGCCAAAGTGTTAAAAGCCCTAAAACGTTGTTTTGAAACTTTTTGTGGCCAAACTCTGAAATCAGAAACCTCCATAACAAAGGGAAATGAGTTTAATAGGAAAATAAACTTGTTATGCATTCTTTTCCAAAGACTGAGGGCCAAAGGTGGACAAATAAAACATTCAAACAAAATTTGCGCCAAACACAAACACAATCCACAAAAACCGGATCAAAATAGTTACTATTCACCCTTCATCACCCAGATTTTACTTTTACCAGTCAAAGGGTTATTCCCAATTGACTTAACCAAAATATAATTAACCCTCATGCGAACCATTCCCACGCCCAAATTTTCACACCCACTCACCAAGGACCCCACCCCCATTCACCCGTCCACCAATTATGTGGCACCCTCCTCTCCAAGCAAAGCTACGTGGCCAAATCAACGACTCACACTCATTACTTGGCCCCAAAGCTAAAATGAACATTCAGGATCAAATTTGACAACTCACAACCTCAACAGGCCATCAAGCACTCAAGGGTATTTTGGAGACTTCATAGCTAGGGTTTTGATGTATTTTTCCTTTCTAGAATGATCTTAGTCGTCTATATAAGGAGGCATCAACATGTGAGAGCCCCTTTTTACAGATTTTAGCTAATTTCTTTGTAATTCCTTTTTATGAAATAAAAGTTAGTTTTCTGAAAATATTGAATTCTCTTTTGTGTTTTATGAAAGTTTGGTGTTTGATTAGCTAAGATTTGAGTTCCATTTACATGTTTGATTGATTTTGATGAAAGGTTTTAAGGTTTTAAAACACTTGTTTTCAAAAATCAAGGTATAATCTATTTTGGTTAACTTTTGTGGTTTGTTCTTCTTAGCAGCTGTGGAAGCTGGTGCTTGTTCTTGCTAGAACCTAAGCTCAAACAATCCAAAGTGTGGATGTACATTTTGGAGGTTTTAATCTCTTATCTGTTTTATTTTTCTGAAATATTGCATGATTTATGGTGATTTTGGATTTTGCTCTGTGAATCTGTGGATTTGTGGTTGATTTGTGTTTCTGAGGTTTGATTGTTGTTGTTAGGGTTGATTAGATCTTGGTTTGAGGGTTAAATCATAACAATCCTTTGAAAACTTGAGAAATCAGTTATCAAATGGGTGTTTGGGTTAACTGATCTACCAAGGTTTAAGGCAACTTGATTGGTTGTTTGTTGTTCCTTTGTGGTGGTTATTGTTTACCTGGTGTATTTAGTCACTTATCTGCTCATATTGTGGTTTGAATCATCATAATCCAACAAAGGTCTATAAAATCTGATTTACATGGAAATTTTGGCTAAAATTTTGGGGACACCTAGATCTAAGGGTAGACTAGGGTTAACAAGTTCTAAGTTTTAGCTAACATAACCAGGGAAAGGGATTTGAGGGTTTAAAATTGGATTGGTGGTCAAATAGATCAGCAAAAGGGTTTTGAAAAAGTGCCTTTGTTCATCAGTAACTGTTTGTGCTTGAATCTGATTCTAATCTTTGATACAGTGTTTGAAACAACTTTATTTGTGCTTATTGGACTTTATTATAGCTTGTGTATGCATATGGTTCAGTTTGGTTGGCTTATTCATGCTATAACTGCTTTTTAGTTCATAACTGCTTATTTTGCAAGTCTATATCATATCTGGTGACTGTTTGCTTATTCTGTGCTTATTGGCTGAACCAAATTATGATTTATTTGTTGATATTGACTCCTTGTGATCCACTGGTTACAAGGGTGCCTTTGTTTTCCATTGAATCCAACTAGATCTCTCTAAAAAAGCAAGTCAAATAGTCAAAGCAGTGGGAACTCCTTTCCCCTGCTGCTAGCCACTTGTAGTGTTATTTCACCTTGTGCTTATCAATAAGCTGTTCTAGCTTATTTTAACCTACAACAACTTTAAATTTTTAATAGGTGTTACTTATTTAACCCATTTGTTCATACTAGAGCATTTGAGGGGTTGACTTTGAGCTTTCACTAGAAAACTAATAACTTTGACTTTTACATAAGTGCTTATCAGCTTATTCAGCTTATTTGGCTTGGCTTATTGAACTTTTCTTTGTTGATTTGTCTTAATTAAGTCATTTAGAGTCTTTTGCAACTTATTTCAAGGTCTGAGGTGGTCTAGAACTCCAAGTCGACTATTTTGTCTTTTAGTGAAAACTTACTTTGCTTATTTTTGACTTATTGGTTGAGCTTATTTGAAATTTCTTTTCACAGTTCTCTTAGGCATCTCAAAAGAAGGTTGTGTGTCAAATCCGAGCTTATGGCATTGGCTTATAGCTTAATGGGCCAAAAAGCCCATTAAGAATAAGATGTGTTACAATTAATTTGTGATAAGCTCACATTTAGCTTTTGGGCCTTCAGACTTTTGTGTTTAGAATTGAATTTTAAGCTAGACTGGTGATTTTCAGCTTATTTGGTTAAGTTTCAACTATTTGGGCCAAAAGCCCATTTCAATTGGACTGTTTTTGTTTTTAGCCCATTTGGGGGCCCAATAGGGGTATTTTGGTAATTTAACTTTCATTTACTGATTACTTAGGTTAAAATAAACTAGTTTGCAAGTTTTTAGAATTTTTCATAATTTTTGGATTTTTAATAATATTTTAATATTATTTTATTATTAAATTTCAATTTTTACATTTATGCAACTTTTATATTTTTCTTAGGTCAAATACATTAAATTAGGATTTTTAAAACTCTTAGATTAATTTTAGCATCATTTTCTTAATTTCTAAAATTATTTTAATATTTTAATAGTTTTTGATCATTTAAAAATAGTTTTCCTAATTTAAAAATACTTAAAAATAGTTTTTTGTCTTCTTAAGTCATTTTAGAGGTTTACAAAGTGAAAATTATTTATTTGGACTTTTTAATAATTAATTGAATTTTTAGGGCTTTAATTAGCATTTAAAAATTAATATTTAATTAAAAGGTTTGAAAAAGTTTTGATCATTTGTAAACTCTTAGTTTAATTTATTTGATTTTTGGTTATTTTTTTGGAATTTTTATAATTAATTTTTCTTTTAGCCGTTTTTACGGTTTTCAATTTAGTCGTCATATTAATAATTTTCACGTATCCGTCATTCTATTTTCTCATCCCTTCTTTCTCAATATTAATCTCAAATCATTTACAAGTTTTTCACACACATATACCTCCTTGGGAAACGAACTTTAACCTTTAAGGGTCATTAGTGCTTGATTTTCCTAAATCATCACTTAATACTTACCGCTTTTACGCCTTTTTCCTAAAAGGTCGTATTTTACCACAATCAATGCCCAACAATATCTTCTTTAAAATTGAACAAGATACCAACATCTTCTTTAAATTGGTAAATATAATCGGATAGTTTTTTTCATAAGATTTTACCAAACCTTTTTTATTAGATAATAGGATATCTTTATAAAAAATCTATGCAAACTTTTGCATCAAAATCTTACTGTCAGTTATTTTTGATCATATATTTTTCTCGTAAGCCCGACATCCGTCATAAGTCGGTTCGGCCTCCGTATAATTATGTCAAGGTCTGGACTTGTTTTCCTTTTTGGTATCCGCGGCCTTGACGTAGTAATATCGTGATTCGCGATCATGGCTTGTCCATCTGCACTCGTCTGCATATTCAGCAATTATCTTATTCTTTATTCGCGGTTATGGCATGTCCAGCCGCACTCGTGCGCACATTTCGGAATATTTTATATTTTTAATTAAAAAAATGAAAAAAACTAGAGATTATGAGCCGCGTCCTTTCACGTTTATCCGTCCATTCAAACATATTATTTTATTTTGTTCGGTCACGGTGATCTGCCCATCCGGATGTATTATTTCGTTTGGTAGTTGCGATCCGCGCGACCAAACGTCTTATTTTATTTAGTTTGGTCGCTGCGATCCGCGCGATCAAACATAATGTTTTATTTAGTTTGGTCGCTGCGATCCCCGCGATCAAACATAATATTTTATTTTGGTCGTTGCAATCTACGCGACCAAACATATTATTTTATTTAATTCGGTCGCGGCGATCCGCCCGTCAGAACGTATTATTTAGTTTCGTCGCTGCGATCCGCGCGATCAAACATAATATTTTATTTAGTCTGGTCGTTGCGATCCGTGCTACCAAATGTCTTATTTTATTTAGTTTGGTCGTTGCAATCCGCGCGATCAAACATAATGTTTTGTTTTGTTTGGTCGCTGCGATCCGCACGATCAAACATAATATTTCATTTTGGTCGTTGCGATCTGCGTGACCAAACATATTATTTTATTTAGTTCGGTCGTGGTGATCCGCCCGTCCAGACATATTATTTCGTTTGGTCGTTGCGATCCGCGCGACCATACGTCTTATTTTATTTAGTTTGGTCGTTGCGATCCGCGCGATCAAACATAATGTTTTATTTAGTTTGGTCGCTGCAATCCGCACGATCAAACATGATATTTTATTTTGGTCGTTTCAATCTGCGCGACCAAACATATTATTTTATTTAGTTCGGTCGCGGCGATCCGCCCGTCCGAATGTATTATTTAGTTTGGTCGCTGTGATCCGCACGATCAAACATAATATTTTATTTAGTATGATCGTTGCGACCCGTGCGACCAAACGTCTTATTTTATTTAGTTTGGTTGCTGCGATCCGCACGATCAAACCTAATATTCTATTTAGTTTGGTCGCTACGATCCGCACAATCAAACATAATATTTTATTTTGGTCGTTGCGATCTGCGTGACCAAACATATTCTTTTATTTAGTTCGGTCGCGGCGATCCGCCCGTTTGGACGTATTATTTCATTTGGTCGTTTCGATCCGGGCGACCAAACGTCTTATTTTATTTAGTTTGGTTGCTACAATCTACGCGATCAAACCTAATGTTTTATTTAGTTTGGCCACTGCGATCCGCGCGATCAAACATAATATTTTATTTAGTTTGGTCGTTGTGATCCGCACGACCATACGTCTTATTTTATTTAGTTTGGTCACTGTGATCCGCGCGATCAAACATAATATTTTATTTAGTCTGGTTGTTGTGATCTACGCGATCAAACGTATTATTTTATTTAGTTTAATCGCGGCGATCCGCGCGATCAAGTGTATTATTTTAGTTTCATCGCGGTGATCCGCGCATTCAACAACGACTTATTTTATTGGACTGCCTGTCTGAACATTCGCCATACACAACCGTACCTCGGTCATGGTTATAACTTACACATTTTTACACTCGTTGTATTTCATACATATTCGCGTTATTGATGTGAGGAGTTTTCCTTATAATACACATATGCCTAGTTTTTTATTTTTTCACTATATTTGGTCCTTACCAACGCACCTATAGAGGCCAAAACAAGCAGTGGGTTCCCTCTGCTAAGCATAGGGATTCCCCTGCTAAGTCCAGGGTATCCCCTGCTGGCCAAGTTTTGACTTATAAAAACATGGTTAGATGGGGAAAAGTTGTGAAAGCCTCAACTCGTTGAGATTGGGCCCCCAAAAGGGGTACTCAATCCAATGGTGTATCTTTAGCCTTTGACAAATTATCTTACATTGATACACGAGGTAGATCTAAGTCAGTAATGGCTTGGGTCCCCAAGAAAAACTATTTGGTTTTTCCTTTTGCAGATTACTAAGCAGACCAAGAATGACAAAGCTTATTGGGATAGTGGTTGCTCCATAAGCATGACTGGTCACAAAGCATATCTGTCAAACTTTGTTTCCCTGCATGATAATGATGGTGTATCATTTGGAGATTGGTATAGGACAATCACAGGAAAAAGGACCATTGTCACTAATGGAATGACGTTTGATAATGTCTATCTGGTGAAAGAACTGAAGTACAATCTTTTTAGTGTGTCTCAAATGACTGACAACAAAAACTTTGTTCTTTTTACTGATACTGAGTGCTTGGTGTTAAGAAAGATGTTTGTTTTACCACCCAATACCCCTATTGTACTAAGAACACCAAGGCAGAAGAACATGTACACCATTGACTTAAAAGATATTTCTCTTCAAGACAATGAGAACTGTTTTATTACCAAAGCATCAGTTGATAAATGCAAGAAATGGCCCATAAGACTAGGTCATCTAAACTTCAAAAATATGAACAAGTTGGTTAAATTCAACCTTGTTCATGGTCTACCTTCAAAGACCTTCAACAATGATCATACATATGTTGCTTGTTTGAAGGGAAAGCAACATAGAGCCTCTTGCAAATCAAAATTGCTCTTTCGACCACCAAATCATTAGAGTTGCTACACATAGATCTTTTTGGTCCTACATCTGTGGCAAGTATGAAAAAGAAGTGGTACTACCTAGTGATCACTGATGACTTGTCAAGGTTCACATGGACCTTCTTTCTGTTTGAAAAGAGTGACACAACAGGAGTACTCAAAGACTTCATTACTCAGATTGATCTTCAAAAGAGTATGAAGGTGGTGACATTAGGTCTGATAACGGTGGAGAGTTTAGAAACAAGGAGCTGAACACTTTCTGTACCACTGATGAGACTGCTTTTATACATAGTCTCATCGTCCAAATAGGGCTTAAAATGCATTAAATATCATCAAAATACCCATATATATGCTTGTGTTTGTTGCTTGTGTATTTTAGGTACGGATATTGAGAAAATGACAAAAGATCACAAAAATCATGCAAAAACGAACACGGGAAATGAAGCCGCACAATGAACCAAGCCCTAATGAAGTTTTCCCAAGAAAAACCCTTGAATACTTGAAGAATTATGAAGAAGGGTCCTCCAATATAGAAGGATTGACACTTTATACCCTTGTATCTTTATAATTACAAGTTTGGTCCCTAAAGTTTGTCAAAATTACAAAAAGGGCCCTCCACTTTGAAAAATTGACAAGTTTATCCCCTCAACAAAGCTAAATTGTCAACCATTATCCTCCACAAAGTCAAATACATCAAGAAGGACTCCAAGTTACAAGAATTACAAGTTTGGTCCTTTGAAAATATCAAAATTACCAAAAGGACCCTTGACTTTGAAGATTTGGCAAAAATGGTCCCTCATCAAACATGAATTGGCAATTTCAGTCCTCTAAAATGTAACTCATACAAGTTTGGACCATTATCCATCAAGAAGATACCAAATCAGTCCTTCAAAAATCACAAATTGGCAAGAAATACCCCTGAATTCACTTTATAAAACATTTTGGGGGAAAAGTGTAAAAAGGCAAAAGTTTTTATGAAGAGTTTGGGCGTTGACAAGGTTTTGAGCTGAAAAGACAAGGAAAAGAAAGAAAGGGGATTAAGCATGGCCAGACAACATACTTACCTAGACTAATCCCCTTCTGCCACGTGCCCCACTCACCCCTCTCCTCCAATCACATCTCACCAATCTGCCACCTTACTTCCCACTCACCCTAACCCGTTAAACTTAATATTAATTAAGTTTAAATAACGCGCCTAATGCATTTTTAAACCACAAAACAGATCAAAAAACCTGTTCTTCATGTTCTTGACAAAATTAGGCATTCCTTAATTACTTGTAATTAAGCCCTAATTGTTTCCAGATTTATGATTAATGGCGTCTTAATCAAAACCCAACCTTAACTTTTACCACCACACCACCCCACATGCTACATGGGACCTCCCCTGCTACAAAAATGAGGAATACGCCAAAACAGTGCCAGCAATCCAACCATCCACAAAGCTGCTGACCTTTTAAGCTTACTCTAAGCCATTAGATGCAATTATACCTTGCCAGCTCCACAAAGCAACAAAGAAGAGTCACATGATCCTCAAGTTTTCAAAAGATCACAAGGGCAATTTTGGGAGATCACTACTATTAGGGTTTACGTTTCTTAGCTCTTAACTAGTTCATGTATGCCTATATAAAGGCCTTAGGTCACTACATTTGCTTTTGCTCTTGAATTTTCAGTTGTTTACTTTTCTGTAAATCCTTTTCAATCTTAATGAAATGTGTTTGAAATGTTGAAGAAAGCTCAAGTGCCATTGTTATAATCTTCTTATTATTGTTCTTAGCTTGATATTTCTAAATCTCAAAACCTGTTTTTAAGGAGAGTGCAAAAGTTTGCATTTTTCCTTCAAGCTTGATATTTTGCTAAGTCTTGTTCAAACCTTGGAATTCTTAGGCTATAGGGATGATCATAGCATCCTGATATTGTGTTATCAAGGTGTGGTGAGGCTTATAACTTGGGGATAATCAAGTGTGGGGTAACAAGGTTGCATCAATCAAGGCTTTTTACTTTTCTGATTTTGATATTGTGCTTCTAACCTTGTTGAATCTTAGCAGGGTTGCTGTTGGAAGCTTGTGCTTGTACTTGTTCTTGCTAGCACATAAGCTCTAACATTCGTGGGTGTGGATGTACATCCATGACGTTTGTCTTAAAACTTTGAAAATCTGATAAATTTTGGATTTTTTGTGGATTTGTGCTCTACTTGTGTACTTGTTGATTTTTTTGGCTTGAATATGCTTAATCTTGCATGATAATGTTGTTTATATGCTAGTTTAATCATTTGGTAAACTGAATCACACTTTTTCTTGTTTAAAATTTGATTTGAAAAGTTAAAAGGGTATTTGGGTCTACCTGTTTGAGTTCAAATCTTGTTATTGTGTTGTGGAAAGTTTGTGTTTGTGCTCTATATCTGATATATGCTTGGTTGAGAGTGTTTTGCTGCAAGTTTTTGAGTTTGAAAGCTTGAATCACATAATCTGCTATAACTTGTTGAGTTTGACTGTTTTTGACCTAAGAATTTGGGAAAACCTAGAGTTTATGCATGCTTAGGGTTAAAAGATGTTAAAACATCATTATTATAACATACTTGATAGATCTTGAGGTTTGAATCTGGCTTGTTGGTTAAGTACATCAGCAAAGTGAAAACTGCATGTGTTAGTGTTCATCAGTAACTTAATCTTGCTTGAATCTTGCTTAAAACTTTAAATCATTGCATGAAACCTGTTTAGACTTGTTCATTTGAGTTTATAATAGCTTGTGTGTGCATTTGGTTGAGTTTGGCTGGCCGAATATTGCTCTAAGTGCTTATTGAACCTAAACTGCTTATTGTGCTAAGTCTGTGACAGATCTGGTGATTGTTTGAATTAGCTGTACAAATTGGCTGTTTCTTGTTGTGATTTATTGATTGTTATTGACTCCTTATAATCCAAAGATCATTTGGGTGCCTTTGTGAAATCTGAATCTCCAAAAAAGTCACTAAAGACAAAAAGTCAAACAAGTCAAGCAGTGGGAAAAGTTCCCACTGCTCAACACCTAAAACTAGCCCCTACTAGTGTTAATTTGTACTCAGCTTATCAATAAGCTATTTTAGCTTATCCAGACCTGCAACAACTTATTTTTTGTGATAGATCTTCATTATTTGACCTATTTGATTAGACTGGAGCTTATTAGACTCTGACTTTGACTTTTTGCTAGAAAACCAACTTATTTGACTTTTTCATAAGTGCTTATTTGCTTTTTCCAGCTTATTGAGTCAGCTTATTTGAAAACTTTTTGTTGGAATAGCTTATTTAAGTCATTTAAAAGCTTTAGAAACTTGAATCAGCTCTTGGGGTGGCCTAGAACTCAAAAACGACTATTTTGTCGTTTTCTGTATATTGCTTATTGCATTTTCAGGCTTATTCCTTGGGCTTATTTCAAATTTCTTTTTACAGAAGTCTTATTTAGGACAAAAGAAGCTTGTGTGTCTAATTTGAGCTTATGGCATTAGCTTATAGCTTAATGGGCCAAAAAGCCCATTAAGAATAAGCTGTTTGGTATAAGCTAGCTTATTTCACACTTTCAGCTTTTGGGCCTTTGGAAAAAGTTGTTTAAAATCAAATTTTGAGTCAAGTAGTGCTTTTTGGGTTTATTTGGGCTACTTTTTTATTTTGGGCTCAAATTTGGCCCATTAAGGATCTGTTTTGGGTATAGCCCATTTTCTAGGCCCATTAAGGGTATTTAGGTAATTTCAAGTTCATTTCTGAGTTATTTAGGTTAAATTAAGCAAGTTTGCAACTTTTTAGAATTTTTTATAATTTTTGGATTTAAAATAATATTTTAATATCATTTTATTGTTAAAAATTAAAAGTCTGATTTTCTAAGTTTTTATATTTTTCCTAGGTTCTAAACACTTAATTAGGAATTTTGCAACTTTCCAAATATTTTTAGGGTCTTTTAATTATTTTCTAGAATTATTTTAAGTTTTTATAGTTTTTAATAATTTTAAAATAGTTTTTAGTGGTTTTAAAATTTTGAAAAATACTTTTTAGCTTAATTAGGTTATTTTAAAGGTTTACAAACTTTAAGATCTTGATTTGGACTTTTTATTAGTTAATATTGATTTTTAGGGCTTTAATTAGCATTAAAAATTAATATTTAATTAATTAAAAGGTTTTAGCAAGTTTGGATTTTTTGTAAACCCTTAGAATATTTTAGTGGATTTTTAGTGATTTTTGGTAATTTTTAGAGTAAAATTTTAATTTTGGTGCTTTTTACGGTTTTACGTGAATGACTCTTTCGTCTTAGTGTAATCTGTCATCGTAACCATCATTCTCTTCCTATCCCCTTTCTATTTTCTTTTCATAATCATATAATCACAAAGTTAATCCAAATCATTACACACACACCAAGCCTCCTTGAGAACGATCCCCACTTTGGGTCATTAGTGCTTTCGTTTTCCTAAACGAACACTTAATACTTGCCACTTTTGCTCTCTTTTCCTAAAGAGTAGTAAAACCACTACATCATTTTGGCGCCGCTGCCGGGGAGGCGTGTTGTGTTTTGATTTGGAATTGTTGTTTTTATATACTAACCATAATAGTATTTGTATTAGTAGCACTCTACTAATACGTATTATCGGTTTTCGATTTTTGTGTGAATACTATTACTATATTGTATACGTAGAACAATAAATTTACAAGTACTCCAAATACGTGAGAAATCACAACCTTGACTTGGGAGGTCATTACCCAATCATTGTATTCGAATCTCAAACCAAAGAAAAAGGCAAAAATAGATAAATACTTTCGTGAAGCTCAATTTTGAAAAATACAAACTATAAGGTGGGTATAAGGC
Organism: Glebionis coronaria; assembly: GCA_025667525.1. Classification (NCBI taxonomy): domain Eukaryota; kingdom Viridiplantae; phylum Streptophyta; class Magnoliopsida; order Asterales; family Asteraceae; genus Glebionis; species Glebionis coronaria. The sequence continues at coordinate 139,894,194 of CM046880.1, forward strand.
GGATATTATAAAATATATCCTAAGGAAAAAGGCTCTTAAGTGCTTCGCGCCGCCTCGTTTCCCCGCTTGCTTGTGAGTATTTGATTTTGAGAGCTAATCGAGGGTTTTACCGCCCAAAGTATTACTAAGTATCATATATATTTTCTTGGTTTCATTTGATTAAACCCTCTTGAACGTTTTGGTGTTCCACCAAAGTTCTAAAGTCATCGAAGGTGTTCACTTCACGTGATCGTTTTCATTCCTTGAGGCTTCTTTAATCAAGAGATTTGATTAAGGAGGAGATTTGTAGATTTTTGTCTACTTAATACATTCACCAAAATCCAAAAAGGTTAATACAATCAAAAACCACAAAAAAATTGAAAAATACAAAACACCAAAAAGAATCTTCTTTGCTCGTCCCCTCGTTGTACGTGACGTTTATGCTAACTCGTAATCAAGCAATACATGCACGTAAACGAAAGAACAAAACTCCCACTCCTAATCTTTCTAGTGAGGAGTCTCCTATTGATGAACCCATTGTAAGAGAAGCACCAACCATGGCGAATCGAACTATGATGGAGTTACTTCAAGCACCCACCGAGGGTTATGGAGAGGCTATTGTGATTCCCGCTATCCTTCCGGAGAATTTTGAAGTGAAAACGGGTTTGTTGTCGATGATCCAAAACAACAAATTCCGTGGTGATGAGAAGGACAATCAACACAACCATATCCGCCAATTCAATCGTCTTACAGCCACTTGCAAGTTTAAGGATGTCTCGAATGACTCGATTAAGATGATGCTTTTTCCATATTCTCTAGGGGGGCCCGCTAAAATTTGGTTGGAGAAAGAGCCACCCAATTCTATATTGACGTAGAAGGATCTCGTGTCTAAGTTTGTGAACCAATTTTTTCCGCCCTCTAAGACTACGCATTTGAAAAACGAGATTTCAAAATTTTCACAAGAGTTTAATGAAAGTTTTTCAACGGCTTGGAATAGGTTTAAGGAGATGTTACATGAATGTCCTCATCACGGTTTTTCCGACTTGCATCAAATTGACACGTTTTACAATGGACTTAATGATCATGAAAGGGATTAATTAAATGCCGCCGCGGGTGGTAGTTTTTTATGTAAAACGGTTGAGGAAGCTTTGGTGATAATTGAGAATAGATCTAAGGTGTATAGTCCTCGTAGCACGTCTAGTGTTCGTAAGGCTTCGTCTTTGGCTTCACCTTCTTTGTCTACTACCATCGATGCTTGCCAAATTGAGGCGAACTTGGAAAACAAGATTTTTGATAAGCTAAAAGGACTTTTGATTGAGTTTAAAGTTGGTGAACCAAGTGCTCCCGCTACGGGTAAAGTGGTTGAGGTTTCATGCATGTATTGTGGTGGAGGTCATGATTTCTCCGAGTGCATTACCAACGGTAGTGACACTTCGAGTGCCTACGTGGCCACGGGAACTTACAACCAAAACGGTCAAGTTACCCGCTCTAATCAATTGACTCCACCGGGTTTTGGTTCAAATCAAAATGCTAACAACAACTATCGCAACAATCAAGTTGGTTTCAAAAACAATTTCAACAAGGGAAACTATGGTAATCAAGGGGCTAATAATCAAGTTTCAAACAAAAATCAAAATGATTTTCAAAACAACAACAAAGGTTTGCAAACGTTGAAAGATCTTCCACATGAATTTGTTGAATACGCTAATGGGAATGATGCTAGGTATGACAATATTTAAAGAGAAATCATTAGCCTAAGATCCGAGTTTAAGAATGACTTGAAGAAAGAGTTGAAAAATGAGTTAGCTAATGAACTTAAAATCCATACCAACAAGATGGAATGAACCGTAACTAGGTTACAACAAATCCAACAAAAAATGGAACAAGGGCAACATGAGATAAAACAAAAAATGGTTAAAGCCGAGAAGAGGCAATCCAAGTTTGAAGATAAAATCTCATCTATGTTTGAGGCAATTATGTGTAAACCGTCTTCGAGTAGTCTTCCTAGCAACACCGTATCAAACCCTAAGGGTGAGATGAAAGTGATTACCACACGTAGTGGTAAGACACTTAAGGAACCGACTCATCAACCAGTTGCTCCTACGGAGGAAGCAATTGAGGAAGAACCCGGGGTGGTGGTCCAAAAGGAGCACGTTCCAATCCCACGAAGTACCGCTCATGCCACACCTACGGTTGACCCTTTACCAACATTGGAACCCGATATTCCAAAGGCTATGCCTATGCCTCAACCCACACCACCTTTTCCCTATCCATCGAGACTTAGAAAAGAGAAACGTCAAGAGCGCGACAATTACCAATTTGAGCTTTTTATGAAAATGTTTCGTGATTTGCACTTTAATGTGAGTTTCGCCGATGCTTTGGTCATGATGCCTCAATTTGCCGCTAACTTTAAGAGTATGTTGAACAACAAGGAGAAATTACACCAATTGTCTAGTTGTTTGTCGGTTTATCTTAATCGCATACCTCAAAAAGTCGGTGATCCCGGTAAATTTTTGATCCCTTGTGCAATCAAAGATATGGAAGAATGCTTTGCCTTGGTCGATCTTGGCGCTATCATTAACTTGATGCCACTTGCAATCTTCAAGTCGCTCAATCTTCCTAATCTTACTCCTTCACTAATGTCTATCGAGTTGGCCGACCATTCCACGATTCCCGCATGTGGTTTGGCGGAAGACGTTTTTGTGAAAGTGGGAAAGTTCTACTATCCTGTAGACTTTATCGTTGTTGATATTCCCACGGATCCTCAAGTCTCTCATTTTAGGTCGTTCATTTTTAGATATGTCTATGGCTTTGATAGATTTTCATGCTAGAAATATCACCTTACGTTTCAACGACGAGGAACTTGTTATAAACGCAACTCAAAACTCTCAAATTTCTCATGTTTATTCCGTTGCAACCATAAACCTCGTTGATATGATCGACGTGGTTTGCGAGGAATTTTCACAAGAAGTTCTAGGTTTTGGTAATGATGAAACTAGTGGCAATCCCACTATGTTAGATCGAATTCTTGATAATTCGACACCAACCTTCACTCCCTTTGAAGGTGGTGGTTTTACGTTGGAAGAATTCGATGTTCCACGTACTTGTAACGAAGACCTCGACAACAATGAGGACTTCTCGATTATCAAGGATTTTCTTAACGATTTCCCATTTCCTCCACCCGAGGAGGTTATGAGTATCGAGCCCAAATCTTCACTTGAGGAACCACCTATCCCCGAGTTGAAAGATTTCCCTCCTCATCTCGAATATGTCTATTTGGAGGAGGGAGACAAGTTACCGGTTATTATTGCGAAGGAACTTTCGAATGATGAAAAACCCGCATTTGTCGATGTTCTAAAGGATCACAAAGGGGCAATTGCGTGGAAGTTATCCGACATTAAGGGAATCGATCCCAAATTTTGTACCCACAAAATCTTAATGGAGGAGGATTACAAGCCCGCAATCCAATGTCAAAGGAGGGTGAACCCCAAAATTCACGACGTCATCAAAAAAGAAGTCCTTAAAATCCTTGACGCGGGAATGATTTACCCTATTTCCGATAGCCCTTGGGGGAGCCCTATTCATTGTGTCCCTAAAAAGGGAGGAATGACCATTGTGCCAAACGATGCCAACGAGTTAATTCCCACTAGACTCATGACTGGATGGAGAGTGTGCATTGACAAGCCACTCGAAAAGACCATTTTCCCTTGCCCTTCATGGACCAAATGTTGGAGCGTCTTGCGGGGAATGATTTCAATTGCTTTTTAGATGGTTTTTCCAGTTACTTCAAAATCCCCATTGATCCTCGTGATCAAGAAAAAACTACGTTTACGTGTCCATATGGAACGTTTGCCTATCGTAGAATGTCATTCAGACTTTGTAATGCACCGGGAACCTTTCAAAGGTGCATGATGGCTATTTTTCATGATATGATCGAGAAGACTATGGAAGTCTTCATGGATGACTTTTCCGTGTTTGGTAATTCGTTCACTTCGTGTTTGTCGAATCTTGAGAGAATGTTGAAACGTTGTGAGGAAACCGACCTTGTGCTCAATTGGGAAAAGTGTCATTTTATGGTTACGAGTGGAATCGTCTTAGGGCACAAGGTCTCGAAAGCGGGGATTGAGGTAGATCAAGCTAAGGTAGACGTCATCTCCAAATTACCTCATCCCAAAACCGTTAAGGGAGTTAGGAGTTTCCTAGGCCACGTGGGCTTTTATCGTCGATTCATCAAGGAGTTTTCAAAGATCTCTCGACCTATTACACATCTTCTTGAAAAAGAGGCACGTTTTGTCTTTGACGAAGATTGTGTACGAGCCTTTAAAATCCTTAAGAGGAAACTTACCGAAGCTCCCATTCTTGTTTCTCCCAATTGGAACCTCCCCTTTGAGCTCATGTGTGATGCTAGTGATTATGCTATTGGGGCCGTATTGGGGCAACGTCATGAAAAGCACTTCTTTCCTATTCACTATGCTAGCAAGACGATGACCGAGGCTCAACTAAAATACACTACAACGGAGAAGGAGTTCCTTGCCGTGGTGTATGCATTTGAGAAATTTCGACCTTATCTCGTCTTGACGAAATGCATAGTGTATACGGATCATTAGGCTATCAAGTATCTTATGGCTAAACAAGATGCAAAGCCGAGATTACTTCGTTGGATTCTCCTCCTTCAAGAATTTGATCACAAAATTGTTGACAAAAAAGGAGCCGAGAATCTAGCGGCCGATTATCTTTTTCGTTTGGAAGACCCTCATCAAAGTGTTTACGAGCCCAAGGAAATCACCGAAACATTTCCGCTCGAGACACTTGGTGTAGTGAATTCTAAGCTTGATTCTCCGACCCCATGGTTTGCGGACTTTGCAAATTACCATGCGGGTAACTTAATCATCAAGGGTATGACGACTCAAGAAAAACAAAAATTCTTTCGTGACGTCAAGTTATACTTTTGGAACGACCCTTACTTGTTTCGAACTTGTGCGGATCAAATCATCCGACGTTGTGTATTTGGCACCGAAGCTTCTAATATCCTTAGAGCTTGTCATGAGGGACCCACGGGTGGTCACCATGGTGCTAACCTCACGGCTAAGAAGGTGTTTGATGCCAGCTTCTTTTGGCCTACTATTTACCGAGATGCACAAGATCTTGTGAAGTCGTGTGACTCATGCCAACGACAAGGAAAAGCCTCACAAAAATATGAAATGCCACAAAATATTATCCAAGTGTGTGAGATCTTTGACGTTTGGGGCACAGACTTTATGGGGCCGTTCCCATCATCTCGTGGTAATAAGTACATCCTCGTTGCGATTGACTACCTATTTAAGTGGGTGGAAGCTAAGGCTTTGCCCACCAATGATGCTCGTGTGGTAGTCAAGTTTTTGAAAAGCTTGTTTTCTTGGTTTGGAACCCCTCGTGCGATCATAAGCGATCATGGAACCCATTTTTGTAACGACCAATTCAAAAGGGTCCTAAGGAAATATGGGGTTACACATCGGCTTTCTACGGCTTATCACCCACAAACAAGTGGGCAAGTCGAGGTTTCAAACCGAGCGTTTAAGAGGATCTTGGAGAGATCCGTTGGGGAAAACCGAAAATCTTGGTCGGATAAGTTGGACGATGCTTTATGGGTCTTTAGGACCGCTCATAAGACGCCCATTGGGTGCACTCCCTATAAGCTTGTGTATGGGAAAAATTGTCATTTGCCAATCGAATTAGAACACAAGGCTTATTGGGCCCTAAAGCATTGTAATGATGACATGGAGACCGCGGGAAAACACCAGAAAATGCAATTGAATGAATTGGATGAATTAAGGGACATTGCTTATGAAAATTCATTGATTTATAAAGAAAAAACTAAAATGTTGCATGATTCTAAAATTAAAAACCGGGTTTTTAACATTGGGGATCAAGTTTTGCTTTTTAACTCTCGATTGAAAATCTTTTCCAGTAAGTTGAAATCCCGTTGGTCCGGTCCATTCACCGTGACCCAAGTTTTTCCTTATAGGACCATCGAGCTAGCTCAAAATGATGGCCCCAATTTCAAGGTGAATGGACATAGGTTGAAGCACTACTTTGGCGGGGAAGTTCCATCCTTGAACTACCTCGACCAAGTCACCTTCCCTAATGATAATTAGTATTAAGGGGATCGAGTCGAGCTCATGACTCGGTAATAAAAAACAAGGTGCCTCGTGGGGGAGTCCCATGCTTATCCTATGTACATATTATCGCTTTCTAATGTAGTAACGTGAGGGGATTTGTGCCCTTCCAAACTTTGTTCCGTGGTTGTTTGTGAATTCTGGTTTTTAGATGATCATGATCTTCACGATTGGAGCCTCTCGTGTTCGTTTTATGGGAGCACTCGATCGTTTGCTTTGAAGAATTTCTCAATATCCATGATATATCCTGATGTTCTAACCTTAGGTTTTTAGCACACTTCATAAACGGCTTTAAATTTAACGGTTACACCCTTTCCATGCTCTATTAGGCATTCGACTACGTCTATAGTATGGGGGTGTTTGCACCCCTAGACTCGAAACATTGAGGACAATGTTTAACATTAATATGGGGGGGGGTGAATAGATACTTGCCTTGCCAAACCTTCACGCTTTCCAAAGTTTATCTTTTTGTTTATCGTTTTTGTTGCAAAATAAGGCTAAAAATGGCCAAATTTTAAATTTTTTCTCATGTTTTATAAGTGTTTGAAGACACGAATGTAGGTTTTCCGATGGCGAGGATAAGAGTAATTTTTTAATCGACCGTGCGTGTTGAGCACTTAGCTTTGATTCCTTAACTTCACATTAGGCTAAGTCTCTTAAATGAGGACGAGAAATGATAGGGTTAATTATAAGTTACTATGCTAAACGTAGAGTACTCGTATTCTTTCAAAAACTCATGTGTTCTCGTTGTTTGCTTATTCTCCCTTCGCATGTAAATATTTTTTGCTTAATAAATATTGACTTAGCGGTTTAGTTGGGATTGTTGGGTTTCTAGTCTTTTCTAGTAGCTTCCGTGTAATTAAATTGGGAAGACATTAAGGTATCGCCAGCGTCACGGTTTTGAAGTATTGGCACCCGAATAATCAAAAGCTTCACCCAATAATAAGATTTCAAGTGCTCACCTAAATCAAGCAAACAATTTGAAGCCCCACAAGGCCGAAAAATCTATGCAAAATTGAAAGTGAATCAAGCCTTAATCTTCGAAGCTTTAAAGATCCAAAATTCGCCTTAGCGTGAGGATATACATCTTTGGCTAATAAAACTACCGATGAGCTGGATAATAAAAGGCAAGGCAAGACCGAAGTTATAATAAAAGCTTCATGGCGAAGTTGAATAAAAGATGGAGCTAAACCAAAGATAATAAGGCCCTTTCATTAGGGGGCGTATAAAAGTCTTGGTAATAAGTCTCATGTTCAAAACCGTTATAAAACTGTGTTTATCGATTCTTCTTGTTGACTTAATTTTTTGACATCGTTGTCTATTATGAGGGGTTATTGATTTGATGGTTTTGGTTACACCGTTAGGACTCTATTTTTAGACCTAAATCTCTATTATCGCATAAGTCAAACAATGTATCCTCGTGAAACATTCAAGACAAAATAAAATATAAGAGATACAACTTAGGAAATTGGGAGGATAAGTACGTGATTAGGGCATATGAGTAGTGTTAGCATTACTAACTTATAATGACAATGATCTCGTTGCACGCTTGGAATGGAATTGGGGTGAAAATCGGGGACGATGAAATTATTTCTAACGAAGCATTCACGTGTTCTTATTCTATGAACCTAAACGTCCCATTTTGCGATGAAAACTATACATTATGTCTAAAACGCAAGTAGTAGTAGCAATAGTAGTAGTGTAGCTAGTTTATCATTCAATAAAGTGAATAAAAATGAATGTTGGAGGTGCTACGATACTTTATTCTAGCATTGCGTGAGGGCACGATAATGGCTTAGTATGGGGGAGTGATGAGACTGCTTTTATACATAGTCTCATCGTCCAAATAGGGCTTAAAATGCATTAAATATCATCAAAATATCCATATATATGCTTGTGTTTGTTGCTTGTGTATTTTAGGTACGGATATTAAGAAAATGACAAAAGATCACAAGAATCATGCAAAAACGAACACGGAAAACGAAGCCGCACAATGAACCAAGCCCTAATGAAGTTTTCCCAAGAAAAACCCTTGAAGACATGAAGAATTATGAATAAGGGTCCTCCAATATGGAATAATTGACACTTTATACCCTTGTATCTTTATAATTACAAGTTTGGTCCCTAAAGTTTGTCAAAATTACAAAAAGGGCCCTCCACTTTGAAGAATTGACAAGTTTAGCCCCTCAACAAAGCTAAATTGTCAACCATTATCCTCCATAAAGTCAAATACATCAAGAAGGACTCCAAGTTACAAGAATTACAAGTTTGGTCCTTTGAAAATATCGAAATTACCAAAAGGACCCTTGACTTTGAAGATTTGGCAAAAACGGTCCCCCATCAAACATGAATTGGCAATTTCAGTCCTCCAAAATGTCAATCATACAAGTTTATACCATTATCCATCAAGAAGATACCAAATCAGTCCTTCAAAAATCACAAATTGGCAAGAAATACCCCTGAATTCACTTTATAAATCATTTTGGGGCAAAAGTGTAAAAAGGCAAAAGTTGTTATAAAGAGTTTGGGCGTTGACAAGGTTTTGAGCTGAAAAGACAAGGAAAAGAAAGAAAGAGGATTAAACATGGCCAGACAACATACTTACCTATACTAATCCCCTCCTGCCACGTGCCCCACTCACCCCTCTCCTCCAATCACATCTCACCAATCTGCCACCTCACTTCCCACTCACCCTAACCCGTTAAACTTAATATTAATTAAGTTTAAATAACCCGCTTAGCAATATTTTTAAACCTCAAAAAAGATCAAACAACCTGTTCTTCATGTTCTTGACAAAATTAGGCATTCCTTAATTACTTGTAATTAAGCCCTAATTGTTTCCAGATTTATGATTAATGGCGTCTTAATCAAAACCCAACCTTAACTTTTACCACCACACCACCCCACATGCTACATGGGACCTCCCCTGCTACAAAAATGAGGAAGACGCCAAAACAGTGCCAGCAATCCAACCATCCACAAAGCTGCTTACCTTTTAAGCTTACTCTAAGCCATTAGATGCAATTGTACTTGCCAGCTCCACAAAACAACAAAGAAGAGTCACATGATCCTCAAGTTTTCAAAAGATCACAAGGGCAATTTTGGGAGATCACTGCTATTAGGGTTTACGTTTCTTAGCTCTTAACTAGTTCATGTATGCCTATATAAAGGCCTTAGGTCACTACATTTGCTTTTGCTCTTGAATTTTCAGTTGTTCACTTTTCTGTAAATCCTTTTCAATCTTAATGAAATGTGTTTGAAATGTTGAAGAAAGCTCAAGTGCCATTGTTATAATCTGCTTATTATTGTTCTTAGTTTGATATTTCTGAATCTCAAAACCTGTTTTTAAGGAGAGTGCAAAAGTTTGCATTTTTCCCCCAAGCTTGATATTTTGCTAAGTCTTGTTCAAACCATGGAATTCTTGGGCTATAGGGCTGATCATAGCATCCTGATATTGTGTTATCAAGGTGTGGTGAGGCTTATAACTTGGGGATAATCAAGTGTGGGGTAACAAGGTTGCATCAATCAAGGCTTTTTACTTTTCTGATTTTGATATTGTGCTTCTAACCTTGTTGAATCTTAGCAGGGTTGCTGTTGGAAGCTTGTGCTTGTTCTTGCTAGCACATAAGCTCTAACATTCGTGGGTGTGGATGTACATCCATGAGGTTTGTCTTAAAACCTTGAAAATCTGATAAATTTTGGATTTTTTGTGGATTTGTGCTCTACTTGTGTACTTGTTGATTTTTTGGCTTGAATCTGCTTAATCTTGCATGATAATGTTGTTTATATGCTAGCTTAATCATTTGGTAATCTGAATCACACTTTTTCTTGTTTAAAATTTGATTTGAAAAGTTAAAAGGGTGTTTGGGTCTACCTGTTTGAGTTCAAATTTTTTTATTGTGCTGTGGAAAGTTTGTTTTTGTGCTCTATATCTGATATATGCTTGGTTGAGAGTGTTTTGCTGCAAGTTTTTGAGTTTGAAACCTTGAATCACATAATCTGCTATAACTTGTTGAGTTTGACTGTTTTTGACCTAAGAATTTGGGAAAACCTAGAGTTTATGCATGCTTAGGGTTAAAAGATGTTAAAACATCATTATTATAACATACTTGATAGATCTTGAGGTTTGAATCTGGCTTGTTGGTCAAGTACATCAGCAAAGTGAAAACTGCATGTGTTAGTGTTCATCAATAACTTAATCTTGCTTGAATCTTGCTTAAAACTTTGAATCATTTCATGAAACCTGTTTAGACTTGTTCATTTGAGTTTATAATAGCTTGTGTGTGCATTTGGTTGAGTTTGGCTGGCTGAATATTGCTCTAAGTGCTTATTGAACATAAACTGCTTATTGTGCTAAGTCAGTGACAGATCTGGTGATTGTTTGAATTAGCTTTCCAAATTGGCTGTTTCTTGTTGTGATTTATTGATTGTTATTGACTCCTTATGATCCAAAGATCATTTGGGTGCCTTTGTGAAATCTGAATCTCCAAAAAAGTTACTAAAGACAAAGAGTCAAACAAGTCAAGCAGTGGGAAAAGTTCCCACTGCTCAACACCCAAAACTAGCCCCTGCTAGTGTTAATTTGTACTCAGCTTATCAATAAGCTATTTTATCTTATCCAGACCTGCAACAACTTATTTTTTGTGATAGATCTTCATTATTTGACCTATTTGATTAGACTGGAGCTTATTAGACTTTGACTTTGACTTTTTGCTAGAAAACCAACTTATTTGACTTTTTCATAAGTGCTTATTTTCTTTTTACAGCTTATTGAGTCAGCTTATTTGAAAACTTTTTGTTGAAATGGCCTAGAACTCAAAAACGACTATTTTGTCGTTTTCTGTAGATTGCTTATTGCATTTTCAGGCTTATTCCTTGGGCTTATTTCAAATTTCTTTTTATAGAAGTCTTATTTAGGACAAAAGAAGCTTGTGTGTCTAATTTGAGCTTATGGCATTAGCTTATAGCTTAATGGGCCAAAAAGCCCATTAAGAATAAGCTGTTTGGTATAAGCTAGCTTATTTCACACTTTCAGCTTTTGGGCCTTTGGAAAAAGTTGTTTAAAATCAAATTTTGAGTCAAGTAGTGCTTTTTGGGCTACTTTTTCATTTTGGGCTCAAATTTGGCCCATTAAGGATCTGTTTTGGGTATATCCCATTTTCTAGGCCCATTAAGGGTATTTAGGTAATTTCAAGTTCATTTCTGAGTTATTTAGGTTAAATTAAGCTAGTTTGCAACTTTTTAGAATATTTTATAATTTTTGGATTTTTAATAATATTTTAATATCATTTTATTGTTAAAAATTAAAAGTCTGATTTTCTAAGTTTTCATATTTTTCCTAGGTTCTAAACACTTAATTAGGATTTTTGAAACTTTCCAAATATTTTTAGGGTCTTTTAATTATTTTCTAGAATTATTTTAAGTTTTTATAGTTTTTAATAGTTTTTAATTGTTTAAAAATAGTTTTTAGTGGTTTTAAAATTTTGAAAAATACTTTTTAGCTTAATTAGGTTATTTTAAAGGTTTACAAACTTTAAGATCTTGATTTGGACTTTTTATTAGTTAATATTAATTTTTAGGGCTTTAATTAGCATTAAAAAATTAATATTTAATTAATTAAAAGGTTTTAGCAAGTTTGGATTTTTTGTAAACCCTTAGAATATTTTAGTGGATTTTTAGTGATTTTTGGTAATTTTCAGAGTAAAATTTTAATTTTGGTGCTTTTTACGATTTTACGTGAACGACTCTTTCGTCTTAGTGTAATCCGTCATCGTAACCGTCATTCTCTTCCTATCCCCTTTCTATTTTCTTTTCATAATCATATAATCACAAAGTTAATCCAAATCATTACACACACCAAGCCTCCTTGAGAACGATCCCCACTTTGGGTCATTAGTGCTTTCGTTTTCCTAAACGAACACTTAATACTTGCCACTTTTGCTCTCTTTTCCTAAAGAGTAGTAAAACCACTACATAAACCACCAAAGGGATAAAAAGAGAATTCAGTATATCCAGAACACCACAACAAAATAGGGTTGCAGAGAGGAGAAACAGAACACTCATAGAAGCTGCAAGGACCATGCTATCTGATTCCAAGCTTCCTGTAATATTTTGGGCTGAAGCTGTTGCCACTGCTTGCTATGTTCAAAATAGGGCATTGGTGGATAAGGCTTACAACAAGACCCCTTATCAGCTATTCAATGGAAGACCTCCTTTAATTGACTTTTTAGACCAATTGGATGTCATGTAGTGATACTTAACACTCTTGATCATTCGGAAAGTTCAATGAAAAGGGGGATGATGGATACTTTGTTGGTTATTCACTAACAAGTAAGGGATATAGGGTATTCAACAAAAAGACAAGCAAGGTGACAGAGAACATACATGTGAATTTTCTGGAGGATAAGCTTGAAGACAAACAAACAAGTCCCAAGTGGTTCTTTGATATTGAAGTACTTTCTATATCTATGAATTATGCACCTATTGCTTTAGAAAATACTAACATTTCAGGTACAAAAGAACCAATTTCTTTGGAGAGTCCACCTTTAAGGTACATGACTGTACCTTCATTATTTCCCACTGATGATGTTGCCAAAGAGATGGCTGAAGAAGAAGACCTCCCTCAAAAGGATGCACGGCCAGTCAATTCCCTTGCTAAGCACAGTCATGAAAGCAGTGGAATGTATGAAAGCAGTGGAATCATGGATTCCCCTACTAGTCCAAACATTTCCCCTGCTATTGAAGAGACAATGATGGATGATGCTAATGATGTAGAAAGAGAATCCCCACTCATTTCTACATCTTCTCCAATCACTATGTCAAGCAGTGGAAGTAGAATTATTAGGTATGGAGGTCCAAGCTATTCAGAGTTGCACTAAGCTCACCAACATTCATCTCTCAGCCATGCAATATCATTTGGAGGTTCCTTTGAAGAGTTCTTTCCTAATGAAGATAGTCCCATAGAACCTGATTTGGGAAATGATGAAACTAAAGTCCTTATGAAGATGCAACCCACCTATAGAATCAATGAAGATCATCCTCAATCTCAAATCATAGGTGATCTTGATACTCCTAGACAAACAAGGTATCAAGCAAAGGAACACAACTTCATTGCCAACATCACAATGAAGTTCAATCATGACAATATGCAATGTTGCCTATTTGCTGCCTTTTTGTCACAAGAAGAGCCAAAGAAGATCTTTCAAGCTTTGAATGATCCAAGCTGGGTAGAGGCTATGCAATAAGAGCTATTGCAGTTTAATATTCAAGAGGTTTGGATTTTGGTTGACTATCTAAAATGGGCAAGACCCATTGGGACAAAGTGGGTGCTCAGAAACAAGAAGGATGAGAGAGGTATAGTGGTCAGTTACAAAGCCAGGCTGGTAGCTCAAGGGTACACACAGGAGGAAGGCATTGATTATGATGAGGTATTTGCTCCAGTTGCCAGAATTGAAGCCATCAGACTGTTCTTGGCATATGCTTCTTTTATGGATTTTATGGTGTACCAAATAGATGTTAAGAGTGTCATTTTATATGGCACCATTGATGAAGAGGTGTATGTAATGCAACCTCTAGGTTTTGAGGATCTAGAACATCCAGACAATGTTTACAAAGTGAAAAATGCAATGTATGGGCTTCATCAAGCCCCTAGGGCCTGGTATGGAACTCTATCCAAGTATCTTTTGGACAATGGTTTCAACAAGCGAAAGATTGATCAGACCCTGTTTATCAAGAAGCAAAGAGGTGACTTTCTTTTAGTACAAGTATATGTGGATGATATCATTTTTGGATCCAAAAACTCCATACTTAGCAAAGAGTTTTCCAAATTGATGCAAGAAAAATTCCAAATGAGTGTAATGGGAGTGAACAACTTTTTCTTGGGGTTACAAGTTCAACAGAGGAAAGATGGGATTTTTATTTCTCAAGATAAATATGTTGCTGAGATTTTGAAAAAGTTTGGATTATGTGAAGGAAAGAAAGTCTCCACTCCCATTGACAAAGAGCACCCTTGGGGAAAAGAGGGCCAAGGAAAACCTATTGATGTCAGAACATATAGATCCATGATTGGATCTCTCATCTACCTCACAGCTTCAAGACCTGACATCATGTTTGCTGTATGTTTGTGTGCAAGATACCAAGTGACACCAATGGTGTGCCACCTTTTTGTTGTGAATAGAATCTTTACGTACCTCAAGTGTAACCCTACTTTAGGACTTTGGAACCCTAAGGAGTCACCCCTTGAGCTAGTAGCCTATTCAGATAGTGACTATGGTGGTGAAAACAATGATAGAAAGTCTACAACAGGTGGATGCCAATTTTTAGGGAGCGGGCTTATATCTTGGTAGTGTAAAAAGCATACAATTCCGGAAACTTCCACAACTGAAGCATAATATGTGGCTGTTGTTGCATGCTGTGGACAAGTCCTTTGGATTCAGAATCAATTGCTTGATTATGTGTACAATTTTCTTAAAACCAATATATTTATTGACAATAATAGTACAATCTGCATTATCAAAAATCCTGTTTTCCACACTAAAACTAAGCATATTGAAATTCAGACATCATTTTATTAGTGATTGTTTTGAAAAAGGTTTGTTGGAAACTCACTTTATGTGACGACATTTAAGAATTCCCATTAGTTATCATAGTCCCACACGTTTAGACTAGACTAGGAACGTTGTATAGTTTAAGCAGCGTGTGTGACTATATATACCCCTCCTTAGCTTCCAAGGAGGGGTGTTGCTTGTGTCATTTTTCACTTTAATTCTTTTTCTTTCTTTTACACAGACAACCTCTCCTCTCTCTCTTTCAACAATGGCTACCACCACCATATTCCACCATGTTAGACCACCGGATCAATATTTAGCAAATCCTGAATTGGCATCAGAGCCTCGGTTCCATCCTTGGATCGTTCTTGTTTTCGATATTGGTGGTCTTAAATTTTTTTTGGGTCCGAATCTACCATTTTTTTGTCACGTCTTGTTATTATTTGGTCCAAATATGTCTAATTTGTCACGTCTTGTTATCAGTTTGTATCACATATCTGATATTCACAAACCCTCTCTTAATATCTGGTCATTTAACAACTTTGTCACAATTTATTGTCCCAATGTCTTTGTCTCACTGTCCAATCTGATATTCTCAAACCCACACCTTTTCACATCCCACTGGTTTTGTGTCCCTGGATTTACGGTTTTATATTGTGTCAAATGTTAATTGTTTCTGAACTTATTTTTATATGATTTCATTTTTTTCTGGGTTTCTGTTGTTCTTTTTGAAGATGTAGTTACCCAGAAAAGTGGACAGATTCACAAGTTCCTGAAAATTTGGAATAAGGATAGTACTTTTGGATAAGTTTTTTGAGATGGTAACATGCAGATCGGAATATTGCGATCGCAAAAACCTTTGGTTTCTACATTGCGATCGAATATTCCGATGGAACACAGTCGATGCATTCCGATGTTATGCATTCTGACGGATGCATTCCGACGGGGGGTAGAGGAATGATTCCGATGGACAAAATTTAAGAAAACATTGCGATAGGTTAAAAACTTTGACTTTGTGATGGCTTTTCAAATGGCTGCTCAATATCATTCCGATGGGTTTCAATCTTTGCGATGGTTTTTTTTAAGAAAAACATTGCGATGAAAAACTGTCTAAACATTGCGACTGTATCAAATTGACTTTTGACCAGAACCAAAACCAACATATCTCATTCCACCCTTTTAACTCCTCAACACCATATCTAATCCCTAACCCATCGACCTAAAACCCAATCTAGACTCAAACAAAAACTCGAATATGATCTCAGATTATGTTTCGGTGACATCTTTTTAAGATATGTCAAGATCTTAATTGATCTTTTCACTCGAAACAGCATGCATCATTGATCCATGTTTGGCTGAACCAACTTTTTCAATATTCGAATAAAAGGAAAGATTGTAACAAGTCTGTTAAATCCAATCCCTATTTCGTTTTAAGAAAACATGAATTAATTAATCTAATTTGACATGCAATCATCGCTTACAACCTTACCCGAGACCATAAATTGATCTTGATGACGCGTTCATCTCGTCGTTATATGGTTCGAAAGATTCACATGCATAAAGATGACGGGGTTCGTTTGGTTTCTTGAGTAATGGGGTTCATGATTGATGGATAAATGAGATTTATACTTGTTGCCGTTGAATAAGATTTATAATTGTTTGGTTCGGGTGATGATGAAAATGGAGCAGATGAGATTAG
This sequence comes from Glebionis coronaria, assembly GCA_025667525.1. Classification (NCBI taxonomy): domain Eukaryota; kingdom Viridiplantae; phylum Streptophyta; class Magnoliopsida; order Asterales; family Asteraceae; genus Glebionis; species Glebionis coronaria. Next base: position 139,910,573 of record CM046880.1, read on the forward strand.
GTGAGGATAAGTTTTTTGAGATGGTAAGAAATGAGACGGAGCTTTCTATGGATTTGGATTTGGTGGCTATTAATGTGAGATATTAGAAGGAGGCGGATGAGAAAAAGTGATTAGGGTTATTGTTCTAACCTAATTTTGTGGGATTGTGAGCGCTTTATACCATTTAGTGGACCGGGTATATCACTTTTGATATGGGCCATAAACACACGTTTAATTAACATGGATTATGGGCCTTGGACTCGTTTAAACATTGCAATGGGCCACGATTTTAAAAGATGATTGGTTATGGGCTGGAATTTCAAATAGTTAAATAGTGTGATTAATCAAAATTTTATTTATCATTTCAACTGATAAATGTTAATTTTTTTTTTGATTTAGCTATTTTAAAAGTGACAAAAAGATGAGACGAAAGTGACAACATTTTTAGACAAGTAACGAGACAAAGTGACAAGAATTATTTTGACGAGACTAAGAAAAAATGGGCGATTTTTTAGTGGCTACAGATTTCGTTTGATCGGGTATTAATTACGAGATGTTGAAGACGGATATTTTGAAGGCGTGTATTTATTTTATCTTTCAAAGATAACTTGCTCGTGCTTAATCTTAGAATGACGACTTGGTTATCTAGTTTCCGGGTCCGGGGTGGATGGTTGATGACTCGGATAACTATCACTTAAAGGGGTTACATTGTTGTACTCAGTGTCACGCGCTTAGTCGACGTGGATAATTTCAAGAGGTGTTGTGCTTATAGACTTCTTCAGTGATGCATTGAGTACTTAGAGATTTCTCCACCGTTCTTCATTCAACAATAGTGCAAGCTTAAGACACAAGATCGAAGGATTTTTATTCAGCTTCATGTTTGATGTATGTGGTTTATTCAATCAGTGGTCACTTCAAATTGCTTTCACATTGGTTGGTAAAGGTGGCCATGGAGAGTTTATGAGAAGAGATTTTCGATCAACAACTGATTCTCACAAATTATATAATTCAGCTTATTTATTATTCTCACGAGATTTCAGGTTCGTGTGCGTACAAATTATTGATGGTTCCAAGTTTCGAAACCATCAAGGGGGAAGAAGAAGACACATTGAACGCACAACGAGTACACGTGATGAACTTCATACCTTCTTTTGATTTGAAGACATTCCGGGATGACATTTGTCATAGCCTCAAAGAAAATCAGTGTTTTAACTCGTGGCGTTATCAATCTCTTAACGGTACACTACTGATTCGATGTTTAATTGTTTGGTTGTTGCAATTATTCATCATCATTATCCTATATGCATTCCCGGGACTTAATTGACTCTGGTGCATCTCCGGAAGAAGATATGTGCATTTTCGGGACTTAATTGACTCTGGTGTTACGATGTCAACTTCATGAATGGGATAAAGTGTCTACTTCAGTATTTGAGCTTCATACTCGGGATTGATTTAATTTCTTCAACTATGTGGGGGAAGAAATGTCTTGATTCTTTCTGGTATGCATAACTTGAACTCTCAGGGGGAAGAAAAATTCAGAAGAATTATTCAAGTGTGAGAAGAAAAGTTGTTGATCTACTTGGTGTACCCCTTACTTTCAATCCCTCTTAGCAACGTTATCATGTTATATGATGGGATTTGCTTGTTAGATTCTGTTGTGGGCTTAAATATTCTAAGCTTTATTGAAAGCTTTGAAGTTGCTTACGAGGATTGTCGGTTTAGGGGGAAGCTATTTAAAAGCTTCTACATCAAGTTTATGTGGCATGAATTAGGGGGAAGTTAATTCAGAAGCTTCTCCTTAACCAGAAGTGTATGGGTTACTTAGCTCGTGCCGTTACAGTATTTCTACTACAAGTTAAAGATGAGTCGTTTTGAAGTCAAAGGCCTCAGAAGACATCATCAGCATTAGACGCTTCATCGAAGCTCTTGTTCTTTATCATTATGTACTTGTTAGGAAAAATATTGTAAGGAATTCTACACGTCGTCCCATGGGGGAAGATTGTTGGAAATTCACTTTATGTGACGACATTTAAGAATTCCCATTAGTTATCATAGTCACACACGTTTAGACTAGACTAGGTTCATGTATAGTTAAGTGTATCGTGTGTGACTATATATACCCCTCCTTAGCTTCAAAGGAGGGGTGTTGCTTGTGTCATTTTTCTCATTTTCAATACATTTTTCTATTTTCACACAACCTCTCTTCTCTCTCTCTTTCAACAATGGCTTCCACCACCATCTACCACCATGTTAGACCACCGGATCATTTATAGCAAATCATCAATTAAGAAGACACATTGAACGCACAACGAGTACACGTGATGAACTTCCTACCTTCTTTTGATTTGAAGACATTCCGGGATGACATTTGTCATAGTCACAGAGAAAATCAGTGTCTTAACTCGTGGCGTTATCAATCTCTAAACGGTACACTACTGATTCGATGTTTAATTGTTTGGTTGTTGCAATTATTCATCATCATTATCCTATATGCATTCCCGGGACTTAATTGACTCTGGTGCATCTCCGGAAGAAGATATGTGCATTTCCGGGACTTAATTGACTCTGGTTTTACGATGTCAACTTAATGAATGGGATAAAGTGTATACTTTAGTATTTGAGCTTCATACTCGGGATTGATTTAATTTCTTTAACTATGTGGGGGAAGAAATGTCTTGATTCTTTCTGGTATGCATAACTTGAACTCTCAGGGGAAGAAAAATTCAGAAGAATTATTCAAGCGTGAGAAGAAAAGTTGTTGATCTACTTGGTGTACCCCTTACTTTCAATCCCTCTTAGCAACGTTATCATGTTATATGATGGGATTTGCTTGTTAGATTCCGTTGTGCGCTTAATCATTCTAAGCTTTATTGAAAGCTTTGAAGTTGCTTACGAGGATTGTCGGTTTAGGGGGAAGCTATTTAAAAGCTTCTACATCAAGTTTATGTGGCATGAATTAGGGGGAAGTTAATTCATAAGGTTCTCCTTAACCAGAAGTGTATGGGTTACTTAGCTCGTGTCGTTACAGTATTTCTACTACAAGTTAAAGATGAGTCGTTTTGAAGTCAAAGGCCTTAGAAGACATCATCAGCATTGGACGCTTCATGGAAGCTCTTGTTCTTTATCATTATGTACTTGTTAGGAAAAATATTGTAAGGAATTCTACACGTCGTCCCATGGGGGAAGATTGTTGGAAATTCACTTTATGTGACGACATTTAAGAATTCCCATTAGTTATCATAGTCACACACGTTTAGGCTAGACTAGGTTCATGTATAGTTAAGTGTATCGTGTGTGACTATATATATCCCTCCTTAGCTTCCAAGGAGGGGTGTTGCTTGTGTCATTTTTCTCATTTTGAATACATTTTTCTATTTTCACACAACCTCTCTTCTCTCTCTCTCTTTCAACAATGGCTTCCACCACCATCTACCACCATGTTGGACCACCAGATCAATTTTAGCAAATCCTCAATTGGTATCAGAGCCTCAGTTCAATCCTTGGATAGTGTTTATTGTTTTCGATTCGGTTGTCTCAAATTTTTTTGTCCGATTTATTCATTTTCTTGTCACGACTGGTTATTTTTTTGTTGTCACGTCTTGTTATCTGATTTGTCACATCTTATTATTTGTTGTCCAAACTGTTTCATTATTTTATCTTTGTCCAAATCTGTCTAGACAGTCACTTTATCTTTGTCTCACAGTCCATATCTAATATTCTCAAACCCCCAACTTAACATCTGGGTTCACAACTGGTTTTGAGGTTTTGATTCTCTAGTCTCACGGTTTTACATTGGGTCAAATATCTTCTTTCTGGTCAAAAATGCATGTCTGGGGTTCAATTTTTATAGGTTTCTTTACTCTTTTTTTGAAGATGAAGGTGAAAACCCAGATTTGCCAGAAAAAATTAGACCCAGAAACATGTTCCTGAAAATATGAAAAAGGACAGTACTTTTGGATAAGCTTTTTGAGATGGTAACATTCAGATCGGAATATTGCGATCGCAAAAACCATTGGTTTCTACATTGCGATCGAATATTCCGATGGAACATATTCCGATGGAACGCATTCCGATGGAACGCATTCCGAAGGAACGCATTCCGATGGAACACATTCCGATGGAACGCATTCCGACGGGGTGTAGAAGAGAAGACATTCTGATGGACTGATTTTAAAAACATTTCGATGGAAATGTAAACATTGCGATGGAAAAAGTAGACATTCCGATGGACTGTTTTTTAAAACTAGTGGACCAAAAATGTGACCAGTACCAATACCAACAGTTCACATCCCACCTTATTACTCCTAATCAACACCATTAATCTAATCTAATCCCATCGTCATTATCATTTCCAACTCATCGACACCACATAAAAACTCGACATCTAAACAAATCTCAGATTGTGTTTCGGTTGTCTTACAAAGACATAACAGGATCTTTATAGATCCTTAATCACGAAAATAATTATCATCATAGATCTTATTATGTATGGTATTCACTATATTTTATATTCGAACATAAAGTACGGTCTATAACAATTATGTCATAACCTTACTTTGATTCGATTCTCACTATATCAACAACATGCAATTAAAATCAATACACCTACCTGAGACCTTATGGCAAGATCTTGAAGATGATAAATCAGATTCGATTATTGACTCCATGTACAAGATTTGACTTTTATAAATCGAGCTATAAAATGGTGTTAACTTATTTATGTGATTTAGTGGTGGTTTTTGATTCAAATCAGATTGAATATGAATCTGAGATCGTGAAGATTAAACAAGGATTAAAAGGTGTCTTGTTTAAATTTCATGATTACTTTTGCTGTTGTGTGAGATTGATTGATGATAATATGAGATTGGATTGATGATAATAGCAGATTTTGGTTTGAAGGTTTTTTGTGTGGCTGTTTTAGGTTTGATGAAACAGACGGTGGGTGTAAGCTGAGAGTGGGGGCGGAGGATTCTATGAATAAGATTAGGGTTGGTAATGCGTGGATAATTTCAAGAGGTGTTGTGCTTATAGACTTCTTCAGTGATGCATTGAGTACTTAGAGATTTCTCCACCGTTCTTCATTCAACAATAGTGCAAGCTTAAGTCACAAGATCGAAGGATTTTTATTCAGCTTCATGTTTGTTGTATCTGGTTCATTCTATCAGTGGTCACTTCAAATTGCTTTCAAGTGGGTTGGTAAAGATAGCCATGGAGAGTTTATGAGTAGAGATTTTCGATCAACAGCTGATTCTCACAATATATATAATTAAGCTTATTTATTATTCTCACGAGATTTCAGGTTCATGTGTGTACAATTTATTGATGGTTCCGAGTTTCGAAACCTTCAAGGGGGAAGAAAAAGACACATTGAACGCACAACGAGTACACGTGATGAACTTCATACCTTCTTTTGATTTGAAGACATTCCGGGATGACATTTGTCATAACCGTAGATAAAATCAGTGTTTTAACTCGTAGCGTTATCAATCTCTAAACGGTACACTACTGATTCGATGTTTAATTGTTTGGTTGTTGCAATTATTCATCATCATTATCCTATTTGCACTCCCGGGACTTAATTGACTCTAGTGCATCTCCGGAAGAAGATATGTGCATTTCCGGGACTTAATTGACTCCGGTGTTACGATGTCAACTTCATGAATGGGATAAAGTGTCTACTTCAGTATTTGAGCTTCATAATTGGGATTGATTTACTTTCTTCAACTATGTGGGGGAAGAAATGTCTTGATTCTCTCTGGTATGCATAACTTGAACTCTCAGGGGGAAGAAAAATTCAGAAGAATTATTCAAGCGTGAGAAGAGAAGTTGTTGATCTACTTGGTGTGCCCCAAACTTTCAATCCCTTTTAGCAACGTTATCATGTTATATGATGGGATTTGCTTGTGAGATTCCGCTGTGCGCTTAATCATTCTAAGCTTTATTGAAAGCTTTGAAGTTGCTTACGAGGATTGTCAGTTTAGGGGGAAGCTATTTAAAAGCTTCTACATCAAGTTTATGTGGCATGAATTAGGGGGAAGTTAATTCAGAAGCTTCTCCTTAACCATAAGTATATGGATTACTTAGCTTGTGCCATTACAGTATTTCTACTACAAGTTAAATATGAGTCGTTTTGAAGTCAAAGGCCTCAGAAGACATCATCAGCATTGGACGCTTCTTGAAAGCTCTTGTTCTTAATCATTATGTACTTGTTAGGAAAAATATTGTAAGGAATTCTACACGTCGTCCCATGGGGGGAGATTGTTAGAAACTCACTTTATGTGACGACATTTAAGAATTCCCATTAGTTATCATAGTCACACACGTTTAGACTAGACTAGGAATGTCGTATAGTTTAAGCAGCGTGTGTGACTATATATACCCCTCCTTAGCTTCCAAGGAGGGGTGTTGCTTGTGTCATTTTTCTCATTTTCAATACATTTTTCTATTTTCACACAACCTCTCTTCTCTCTCTCTCTCTTTCAACAATGGCTTCCACCACCATCTACCACCATGTTAGACCACCGGATCATTTATAACGAATCATCAAGGTTTGATTGTTCCTGCAACTATTGATACAGAACTTAATGTTGCTAATCTTTTGACAAAACCTTTTGATATACGAGATTTCAGTACTTGGTAGCAAGTATTGGGATGGTTAATCCCTAAATTTGATGTCTGTAAGTTCTTGTGTATATTCAGGATTGTATAATTGTCTGTTATTGTAAGATTGCTAGTCATTTTTCTATCATTTTAATAACACATCTTGTGAACAAGGTTTCCCCTGCTAAGGATATTTCCCCTGCTTGGGATGTTTCCCCTGTCTAGGTTGTTTATTATATAAGTAGTTGCTATGTGGTTTTGGACAAACAATGCAGGTGTAATATTGAAGTATGCTATGCTTTGTTGAAGGGTTTGGTATGTACTCTATGTTTTAGGGGAGGAATAGGTCCATACTTTTAGGGATCAGGGTATCCTTAGGATACTCATGTATGATTCTAGATCATACCCACTAGTGAGTAGGGGCTTGGGACAATGAAAACTTACTGCAAAGCCTGTTGGAGTTCTGAAACCTTGAGGCACTTTAATGTGTAGTCAAAACTCTTGATTGGGCAGCTTGCTGCACAAAATGGAGCTTTTGGATGCATGTTGCCAAGACCACTTGACCATAGGAAGAGAATGATAGGGTTGGAGACCTGGGTTTGTATATTTCATTGGGTTGACCTAGTGTAGGGTTTACTTGTGTGTTGGGTTTTTCTTTTTAGGACTTTGCTGAATGGAGGACTCTAGAGTTCTGTGTATCTAGCTTGCTTATGCAGGTCTGTGCATTAGGACAGAGCTATTTAGCATTGGATTATTCAAGATAATATAATACCCTTAGGGAAGTTTCCGTTGCTTTTGATTTTCATTCCCCTGCTTGTGTAACTTCCCCCTGCTTTGCAAACGTTCCCCTGTTTGACCTTTGATCGACAATGACATTATACTGTTTATAGCCGTTGAGCCTGCTTGTTTATTCTTTGGTTATGGAATATTTTATTATTTTCAAAAGATATTTAAGGCGCTTACTTCGTGGATTGGTAACCTCATTATCATTTATCTAACTATATTTCTTTCTAAACAAGAATTATTTCTGATTTTTATGCAAACTGATAATTCGGTCCAATCACAAGCCTTCATTTCGCCTATATAAACTCAATTCTCTCAACCAACAGGCCTAACTAACTCTGTCGATCATATCCCACTTCATCTCAACCAACAACCAACAGGCCCAACTGACTCTGTCGATCATCTTGCATTCGACCAGATTTCTATTCTTTCTAGAGAGAAAACAGAATTCTCTGGGGAAGTAGCTTACCTAAGGTCTAGCTACTTTAGGGTAGCTCATGTGATCAGTCCAAGAATTTATACCTCACACATCCAACAGTTTTGGTCGAATGCAACGACTGAAACAGTGGATGGAGAGGATACACTTAAAAGTCGTGTAGATGGCCTGTAACACCCCATTTTGATAATGGATATGTCACACGTAATGATGGCGTGTCATCAAAGCATACAAGGAAAAATGTCTAAACATTACATGACCATAAAAGGAAAATACCGGAATCAAACATCGGTAGTCCAAATGTAAAGCTCATCACACACAAACATAGTATAGTAAAGGAAAGGACTAAACAATGTCCATAGCAAGTGTATCAAAAGAAAAGTAATGCATAAAATAAAGAAAGGCTAGAAAGCTTCCAGTCCATATGCACGTACTCTTAAAGTCTACGAGCGTCCCTAAGTACCTGCCATTTTGGGAACATAGAAAAGGAAAACGACTGAGCAATACTCTCAGTGCACGAATGTACAATAAAGCATGAATAGGATAAGCATATAACATATAACAGCGGAAGAAACTAAGTCCCAAATAATCTGATTAAGTCTTGATAAAACTGGTTTTATAGTTTGAAAAGCTTTATGTTTATCTTGTAAAAACTGTTTAACATATTTTACCATTAGCCAATATAGGTCATGAAAATCCACCGTGCATGAATACTTGGAGGGGTGACCTCATCATGCAAATTAGAGGGGCTGCCTCTAATTTAATATACTGGTTTTTGGGTAGGAGGGATCAGCTCCTTGTGAAGGATGCAAGGCACACACCACATTCACCATGAAATCCTAACTGAAAACATGTAACTAGGATGCACCCATACACACCACATGATAAATATAATATAAATGGCCAAAAGCTGAAGGGACGCCACGAGCAATCACTCCGCCGTGGTGAAGTCATAACATCAGTGCCTCTAATGTTATGGTTATGGTACCTCCATAACTAGGTGAAATTGGTCATGCATGTATATGGCTATAGGTATTCTAATTTCAACATAAGCAATTCAAACACATACTTATACTACGGGAAAACATTTGGCTGCATACGGGGAATCCTAATAAGGAAAGAATGTCCATACGAAAGGACGGGAATCCGTACCTTATGTCCAGTGAACGAAGAAGATGAACTGAGAGGAATCCTACTTCCGTATCACTAATGCTACATAAATACATACATGAATAAGTATCTGCTTACTAAATACGTAGCTGGTTTTATGTCATGTCTTAGCTTATTTTATATGTTCTTATCATGTTTTACTGTTTAAAGCCTTAAACTATGTTTATCTTATATTATGTTTATAATGATTAAGTGTTTCTGGTATCTCATGTATTATTATACTTACTGTGTAATAATAAGTAACTTTCCAAAAATAGCAGGTTTCCTAAAGTAGAAAGTTTCCAAAATAGAAAGTTTCCAAAAATAGAAAGTTACCAAAAATAGAAAGTTTCCAAAAATAGAAAGTTTCAAAAAATAGAAAGTTTCCGAAAATAGAAAGTTTCCAAAAATAGAATTACTGCTTAAAATAGATAAGTTTCTAAAAATAGAAAGTTTACATAAGTAGATTAGCTGCCTTATTTAAATAAGTTTCCATAAATAGATTAGCTGCCTGAAATAAATAAGTTTCTAAAAATAGAAAGTTTCCATAAATAGATTAGCTGCCTTATTTAAATAAGTTTCTAAAAATAGAAAGTTTACATAATTAGATATAAGCTGGTTAAATAAGCTAAGTATATAAGCCTAAGTGTTTTCATGATTATTTCCTAAGTCATATGATATAATGTATAGTTTATTAATTATTTCATGTAATTAAAATAAACTATAGGTTAAAATATTTAATTAAAGTATATCATGTTTTTAATTAAATAAAGTTAAATACTTAGGTTAAAACATGTATTATTATTTATTAATATTATAACCTAAGTCATGTTAATTAATTAATTATAACCATGGTTTTTAAATAATTAATTAATTTATAAGTCTAAAAATATAAAATAGTTAGGTTAATAATTTCATGATTTTAATAATTAATATAACCTAAGTCATGTTATTAAATTAATCATGCCATGTTCATTAATTTAATTTTAACATAAGATAATAAAAGAAAAATAATCTTAACATACACCGTGAACCGGATCTTGACTAAGAACCATGAACCGGACATGAAATCGACGCCATACCCCGAACCACTTCGGGGTTACCCTTGTCTTGTTGCTGCCGTGGGACCCACACCAACCAACCGGGACCATATGGTCTCGGTGGTGGTTAAATAGCCAAACCGAGACCCTCTCGGGTTCGGTTTAGGCGGCGGCCAAGAACAAACACCCCTAAAACATCCCTTTTGATTTATTCCAAAACCAATTTCATGTTAGATCTATGATTTAATTAGGTTTTTAAGAAAAACATATCATGTTCTTAATTATTTAAAAGATTAATTCAAAAGAAAAGGGTTAAAAGAATTACCGAATGCGTGGATCTAAACAATGATGAACAAACACGAACACTAGCAACAAATCCAAGATCAAAGATCAATTAAACACCCCCTTTGGTGTGTTTGAGGGTGGCGGCCAAAAAAAGAAAAAGAAGGAGGAGGAAGAACTTTTTAGGTTTTTGTGAAAATCCTCTGTAAAGTGAAAAATGAGTAGTGTTTTTCCCTTTAACCCCCTTTTAGTGAAAATTGAGATAGGCTTGGCCCATCTCTCCCTTGTTGCCGCGGGTAGGGTCCCCACATGGGGTACCCGTACCGTTTTCCGTGTCTCGATGTTTAGTTACTCGTTCGTGATTATTTGTGTTCGCGTTTAATGTGTTCTCGTTAAGTAATTATCGTGACCTAATATATTTATTTACGCTCGTAATAAATATATATACGTAATTAATAATAGTTCGTGATTTAATTACGTTCATGATTTCATGATCGCATGTTCGTGATTAATTATTGTCAAATAATTATTGCGTTCTCGTGCTTAGTAAATACTTATCGTGTTCTAACACGTACGTAATACGTAAAATCCTAACACGTAATCGTAATCATGCTATAATAGGAAAGTTTTAATCTAGTACGTACGATCTTAAAGGTACTATTCATGGTAAAAGCATGCGGGTTTTACAAGGCCACCCCAAAGTAATTACACTTGCCTTCATCCGAGACAAGCTAGTCTTCAATGATGAGGATGGGGTGGTTAACCTGCCTGAGGCTGAAATTTTTGAGGGTTTAACAAACTTGGGGTACAATATTTATGAGGACCAAAAGTCTAAATTTTTTAAAGGTCAATTTGCACCCCATTGGAAGTACATTATTCATACTATTTTGAAATGCTTGTCTTCTAAAACTACTGCTTTTAATGAATTTGGGAGTCAAGTTGCTTCCGCCTTGGTGTGTTTCGCAACAGGGCGAAAATATTTTTTTTTCTCAAATGATTTTTGAGGGTATGGTTAAAAATGTTAAAAACAATACAAAATTTTTATATGTATCCAAGGTTTATAGAACCTTTTGCTTGACATGAGTCAACATGGACCCATTAGACACAAACATCACTTCATAGCCAATCCCCACACCACTAAACTATTCACCGCCCTTACACCAAACACCCCACAATTTTCTGGAAGAGCTATCCGCTTAACTCAAACCATGTTGAACCAGATCAGCCGTGAAGCTGCCTCAACACCCAAAATAGCCCCAACCACCCTTACTGATGACCTTGCTTCATCTTCTTATCCCACTACTAGTGATCTAACCCCTGCTAATCCACAACAAGAAAAAAAGGAGAAAAACCAGGTTTGCTAGGTCTCCCTTGCCTAGTGACCCTTCACCAAATGCAGAGAGGAGAGCCTCCATGGGTATGGAGTAACTTGGAGATTTGGATGCCACTACTGTCTCATCCTCAAGGGGTGAGCAGGACAGTGACACCATAAGTAAGTCCACTTCCTCACTCAGTGATACCCAAAGAGGAGAGTAATCTCTTACTAGGGTTGAGAGCAGACTACAACCATTATCACTCTTGGAATTGACGAATATGTGCATTAGATTGAAAAAGCAAAATGCACAACTGGTACAAACAGTAAAAAAGCAAGGTCTGGTTATCAATAGCCGGGAAACCAGACTTGCTAAACTTGAGGAGAGGAGAAGATCACAGCTGGTTATATCCACAGATGAGGATGCTTCCAAAGGGGAGGAAGTACCCAACACAGATGAGTCTATTGAATGGTATGTATTTACTAGTGGAAAGGAAGCTAGTAAAGAAAAGGTGGTCAGTGATGAGTAGGGTAGTGACAAGAGGAGTGCAACAAATGATGTAGCTCAAACATTGATGAATTTGGGACATACCGAAGAAGCCCCTGCTACAACAAAAGTTTCCCCTACCAACATTAATCCCACTACTGTAAGTATTTCCCCTGTTATTACTATTACACCTACAAAATTAACTATTTCTTAGACATTTACTAGAAGAATGAGACAACCAGCACAAAAGGTGATACAAATTGGAAAGACTGCTCCCAAAGCAACACCAGCAGTGGATCCAAAATACAAAGGGAAAGGGAAATGGTTGAACAGCCCAAGAAGAAATATAAGCATAGAACACCAGAGGGAGAAGTAGGTGAAACTGCTCAAACAGTGGAAACATCTCAAAAAGGTGCAACTTCTCAAGGAGGTGGATCCTCATTAGTAGATGAAAGATCTATTCTTAATTTACAAAGGTCAGCCAAGAGAATGAAAAGGATGGAGAAGATTGGAATGGTTACTAGGGAAGATCAGAATCCCTCCAATGAAGAAATTGATCAACACTTAGTTTTGGAGGAATATGATGATATTGCACCTAATTATATGAGAAGGAAGTACTCCATAGTAAAGTATGATGTATATCAGTATAAAGGCATGTCTTGGTGGAAGCTTACTAGGGCTGATGATACAGCTCAGACATTCCAAAGTCTGGGTGTTATGTTTCAAAATATAGATAAAGAAGACTTTGATGATCTGTGGAGGATTCTAAAAAGGATGTTTGCAAATAATCCTCCTACTATAGAGTGTGTTGAGAAGGATTGGTTGATTTAGGATCGCATGCATAGGATGTATGAGACAGATCTGAATGATCCTTTTTTGATGCACATAATGGAGCCAAAATGTTATATTGGAAGTTTTCACCAATTCAGGTGTCTATGAGTTGGCTATGGAAGGATTAAATGTCTATCTGCTCAACAATCGTTACTATCCTCTCTCACAAGAGACTTTAAAGAAGATGGTGCAGACTGACTTGGTATTAGACTGCAAGAATCATGTTCCCTGTGATCTTGTTAGGTTTATTCATAATCAGGTTTGGCCAGAGAATTTGTAAGCATCCACATCAACCAACATTTATTCAGAAACTTGTCTTTTATGTGAAAGCACAAGTTTAGGGGAGGATTATTGGGAATAAATACATGAGTTAAAGTTCCCCCCTGCTGGTTGGTCAAGATCCCCCTGCTAGAGTAAGTTCCCCCTACTGATTAATGAAGACAGTGGGATCAGTTCCCACTGCTAGAAGTCAATGACCCTGCTGCATGGATAAACTTGGAAGAGATACTAACGCGTTTCTGTTACTACTCCTGAAAATACCTTCCTAGTTAGTAGTGATCTTGTACATGGGTCCTTGTGTTATTAAAGGATTCATTAGGTTTTGTGTTTGATATACTTTTCCTATCATTTGATTTCATGCTTTAAGGTTGTAAAGCCCTAATAACATCTTTGGGTATTCGTATTGTAGGATATGTAAATCTTGCTTATGTTTTAGAGAGAGAAAGAGATAGAGAGATGGTGAGAACACACACCCTTAGAGAGAGAAAGTGAAAGAAAAACACTTTTCAACTATATATAAAAAATGAAGATTCACACCACCCTCTCCATCTAAGGAGAGGGTTTATATACCCAAGCCCTTGTCATGGGCTTGTGCTTACATTTTGGGCCGACCTACACATGTTGTAGGCTAGGCTTGGCTTTGTTTGTTTAATAAAGATATCTAGACTACGAGCTACTACTTAATATATTGTCGGACTGACAGAATCTTCCTAAATACGTATAAACGTATTTCCAACAATCTCCCCCTAAGGGAGGTCACTCCAAACAAGGGCGTTACCCAAGTTACAATAATAAAATAAACCTAGCATACTATGCTTGTCTTGAGCTCGTAGTCTTCTTCTATCTTTTCTTTTTCTTTTCAGGTGAACATGTTGATGTGATCATTGATATCAATCCTGAGCATTAACCTCTTGCCTTGATCTTGTGCCTCCATCACTTGTGATCTTCGCCTCCTCGTGACACCATGTCCCACATACTTATACCTTCGTAATTCTTGAAAGCTTCAGAGTTCGATACAACGGAAGACTTATCTTTTAGGCTTTCTTGAATTAGATGAGGTATTAAGTACATAAAGTATAAGCATGCGGGGACGACTTCTTCTCGGATTCTGCAACGCCACCGTCTTCAAATGCCGCAACATAAGTAGATACGAATAAAATGGATTTGAACATTTCATTCTAATTCGGTAGCATTTTACCTCCGGTCGGTGAAGACCGTTGGACGATATAAAATATCGTACTTGTGGCAGGTAGATTTAATTAAAAATCTCCTTGACAAGATTTCGTGGGTAAACCCGTTCTCTTTACTCGACCGTCCAAAGCTGACTGCGAACGTAAAGAGTGAATCATTTGGATAAAATTATCCGCATGATTGAAGCCGTCAATTCTGATTCCTGGAACAAGTTTGACTCATTAAAGAATCGCACCATCATTGTTTTCCAGTTGTCACGAGCTTGATTCGTATAGAATCTTGCAAGTTACCTACCAAGTGTTGTTTGAGGTTAACACTAGAAGGATTTCCACTCATCACCGTGAACACTAAGGTATCACTCTGAGTGCTCTGGCAAGATCACTAAGATATTGCGTAGAGGCCTGGAACGTGTTTAAATTCATTTAAGAATTAAACCATTGTTGCTTTCCAGTTATCACAAGTTTGATTCATAAAGAATCGCACAAATAACCTACCATGAGCTTTTTGATATTCGCTCAAGAAGGATTTCCATCTTCATTGTAAATACTTTCGTATTACTCGGATATTCAGGCAAGATCATGAAGATTTTACGTAGGACTCTTAAAATCTTTCTTACTTTTCACAGTGTGTGAAGAAGCAAGGAAATATGAAAGTGTGTCCTAATGAGATATTTGATGATCTCAAATGGCTCTAGACTCAATCGTGCATTTTGGATTTTAGTGATCGGAGGCTGGAGAGGAGTGCCACCTTTTCAATACCAATTTATTCGGAGTGAATAAATCAATAGATAATGCGTTGTCTCCGTGTGAATAAGACAAATATCTTTTAAGAGATATCTGAGTTAGCTGTGATGGGTTGTGCATTGCATCACTGGGTCCATGATGTCTGTCTTCAATATCAAGAATCATTAAACAATGATCTTAATAGCATATGTGTTGACCCGGTTTCTGCCTAAAGTTGTAAGGAGGGCTTCTTTCTTTACACCCTTTATCTTTACAATTCTTTTTCATTCTTCAACCCCTTCAATGCTTACCAATACGTCATAACAGGCACCTTGTTGTGATTGTTCTAGTGCTAACTTAAGTACTTGGTCGACACTCAGCTACGTTCACAATCTTTCTCCATCTTTCCTACGAACTACTATTTCTAGCTATGGAATGTCCTTGGGAAGATTCCTCCGGTTCTAGAAGAATCATTGGACTTAACCTATCCTACCATCCTTATGTCACCACAATCTTCATCGTCGTGAAATAAATGGGTTTTGGGTAAATATATGTCACCATGAAAGTCTATTTTGCTCCCCCTTAACATATGCCACGTTATTCGAAAAACATTTCGCATATGTCGAGATGAGCCATCACGTTAAGTCAAACCATTTGTGATAATTTCCCATATTAAATCACATTTTCTCCCCCATATTAAAAATATTAACTCAATCGATGTTTTAATATCAATTGATTTAATGAAGTTTTAACAAAGGTTTTGGGAAGAAAAATGAAAGTCCATTTTATCTTCATGATATCAAACGTATGAGATATGATACCGATTTGTAACATGATCACATATTCACCATATTAGAAAAAAATTGATAAGGTTGGACCTGATTGATGAGAACATCATATGATAAGATCAAATGGTTCTTGTCAGCATATGTTGGTCGCCTCGTCATGTCTGAAGTCATCTCTTGTCACCATGTGTACGATTGGTATTGTTGTCTTGACATCAGTTAGTGAGCTTGGCACGTTCGGCATCAAAGATTCTGAATGCTTGACAATTGCTCCCCCTCAATTGTTGACCCGTGTTCTACTAAAAGAGTTGTAGTCGTCGGTTGAGTAGTCGCATCGTCGAGTATGTAGATACTAATTGTAGATTGCTATGGTTGTAGAGATGATAGCTTCATGAAAACAAGACTTCTCTTGTTTTAACAAATAAATGCACTGAAACGTATATAGATTTGTGTTAGACCAAGTTATAAAGTAAACTTGATCCCTTACAAGGTTTTAAAGTAAACCTTACCCGAGAAACTTAATTCCCGTTGTGAGCCAAAGCTTTCATAAGAAATACTTGACTTTAATATGAAAACCGGGTTGCAGTCTAAAATAACTACAAGCCAACAAGCATGTTTTATGAAATATTTACAACTTTTGTACGAACTCTATTTATGGCGCCGTGTCGATATTAATCAACATTTCTAAGGCCGTAAATATTATCGTACCAAAAGACATGCCTTTGAAAAATAAAGTAAAAATATTTTTGTATTTTTATGAATTTTTCAATTTTTATGGTTTTTATATGGTTTTATATTTTTCTATTTTGCTTTTGTGGATAAAAATATAAACAATATATACAGATGATCACCAAGGATACGGAGAATAGTTTACCATCACTATTCTTTCGCTTCATCTGCCAATTCCTTTAGAGTCTCAGGCGAGAAGGTTCTCATTCCTAGCTTGTCAGCCAAAAATTCAATTCGAGCGCGATCTAAAGCCTTCGTGAAAATATCCGCCAATTGATACTCAGATCGGACAAAGTAAAGCTCGATTACTCCATTTTACACTTGCTCCTTGATGAAGTGGTAGCGAATGTCAATGTGCTTCGACCGGGAGAATTGAACGTTGTTGCAGCATAAGGCAATTGCACTCTTGTTGTCACAGTACATCGGAATTTTGTTGAAACCTAGACCATAGTCGGTTAATTGCGATCTCATCCAAAGAATTTGAGCACAGCAACGGACATAGCTATGTATTCTGCTTCCGTACTTGAAATTGCAGCGCTTTTCTGCCTTTTAGATGCCCAACTGATTAGTCGATCTCCTAGTAGTTGCAAAGTTCCACTCATGCTACGCCTTGTATCTTGACAATCCGCGTGATCCGCATCTGCATATGTCATTAGTGCAATGGAAGAGTCCTTCGAATACCAAAGTCCCTGATTAATGGTTCCTTTAAGATATCGAAAGATCCGTTTCACAGTGGCTAAGTGTAACTCAGTAGGCCGAGTTTGATACCGAGCACACATACATATAGCAAACTGAAGATCAGGTTGACTAGCTATGATATACAGAAGAGTACCGATCTTTCCATGATAAAGTGTCGGATCAACGACAACTCCATGTGGATCTGCATCAAGCTTAGTTTTTTCCACCATTGGAGTATCCACAAGGTCGCAAGATTCCATCTTATATTTCTTTAGCGATTCAAGGGCATACTTGGATTGATTGATAAAGATGCCTCTGGGACTCTGAGATATCTGAAGACCTAAGAAGAATGATACCTTGTCCATCATTGACATCTTAAACTTGGAAGACATGAGTGTCCCAAACTCGTCAGATAAGGTTTGGGTCGAGGCATCAAATATAATATCATCAACATATATTTGTACCATAATAATATCTTTACCTCGTTTTTGAATGAACATCGTGGGATCCACCTTGCCTTTAGCGAAGCCTTGCGTAATGAGGAATTGTGACAATAGATCATACCATGCGCGAGGAGCTTGCTTCAACCCATAGAGAGCCTTCTTAAGCTTGTACACATGATTAGGATATTTAGGATTCACAAAACCATCCTGCTGTTGAACATAGACCTCTTCCTTGATTTCACCATTAAGAAATCCCGTCTTCACATCCATTTGATAGACGATCATATTCATGTGGGCTGCATAAGCGAGGAATAATCTAATAGCTTACAAACGGGCAACAGGTGCAAAGGATTCCATAAAGTCGATGCCTAATAATTGCTTGTATCCATGAGCTACTAGTCGAGCTTTGTTCTTCAATATTCCGCCTAACTCATCGAGTTTCACCTTGTAAACCCATTTCAAAGTGAGTAACTGCACTTGATCCGGACATGGGACAAGTTCCCATACTTCAAGACGTATAAATTCATTAAGTTCTTCTTGCATAGCTTCTATCCAACAGGATTGAGTAAAAGCTTTTTTCCATGTCTTAGGTTCAACTTCAGTGAGAAAAGCATCAAAGTGACAAAACATTGCACTTTCTTGTAACTGACTTCGTGTGGATACCGGATGATTAGGGTCACCAATAATAGAATCTATAGGATGTTACTTTGTCCACTTGCTGTCATGTTCACGAATCCGTGGATTGGAGTAAACCATACTAGGAGCTTCCTCTGAGGTAGACGACTCGACTTTATTAGGGTCGGGAATTGGTACACCAAAGAATGGAAGTTCACGCATTTGAGCGAATTCCAAATCGTGATCATCATCATCCTCTTCATCATCAATAGGCATGACATGGGTAGTTGAAATATGTGTTGTTTGAGAATTACTCGTTGAAGGTATATCTAGACCAATTGTAGGTGCAGACGTATCTGATTGTGTAACGGTTGCTGGAGCGACAAGTTCGGTTACCGGAGATATTTCCTTAGGTTCCGGAGCAACAATACTTGGAGGAGTAAAGAATTCATCAAAGAACAGTTGAAACAACGTATCCTATTCAGTCCTAGAAGGTGGTTTAAATGATGATGAAGTAGGGTTGTTTGGGACAAGACCAGAACTAATATTATTGGGTCCCATTTCATGAAGTGCAGGTTCAGAGTTGTTTTGCTCAGAAGCCATTGCTGTCAGCTCATCAAAATCAACATTCATAGTTTCAAGGATCTTGCGAGATTTACGGTTGTAGATTCGATATGCCTTCTTTGCGGGTACGTAACCAATGAAAATACCAATATCAGCCTTTGGTTGAAGTTTTCCCAATTTGTCACCATCATTGTTTGGATAGCAAAGAGAACCAAATACATGAAGATATGATAAATCTGGTACTTTTCCATGGAGAAGCTAATAAGGTGTTTTACCATGGCGTTTACGAATTAGTGACCGGTTTTTGGTGTACACTGCTGTAGATACTGCTTCTGCCCATAAAAACAATGGAGCCTTTGCGTCAATTAACATCATTTGAGCAGCTTCCATAAGTGTGCGATTTCGCCTTTCAACGACACCGTTTTGTTGTGGAGTGCGAGCAACGGATGTTTCATGAGAAATGCCAACTTCTTCATAATAATCACGCAAAATTTGATTCACAAATTCGGTTCCATTATCTGTACGAATGCGTCGGACAGTAGTGTTGAGACGCACTTGAATCATCTTGAGAAATCCGATGATGAATTTCGATGCCTCATTTTTTGCTTTAAGAAATTTCACCCATGTAAACCTAGAGTAATCATCGACAATGACGAGGATGTACTTTTTGCCACTAAGACTTTCAACATGCATTGGTCTACAAAGATCCATATGCAACAGATAAAGTTTCTCTTGGTTGGTGTCTTCCGTCTTGGGTTTGTATGATTTCTTAGTGATTTTCCCCATTGTACACGCGAAACACAAATGATCCTTGTGAAATGATAGTTTAGGAAGACCACGAACAAGTTCGTTTTTCGCCAAGTGATTAATAGCGTCAAAGTTAAGATGAGATAACCGTCGATGCCATAACCATGACTCAGTCTTTGATGCTTTGGAGAGAAGACTTACGGGAGAAGCGGCCATCATGTCTTGTAGAGACAAAGTATACAAATTATTCCCTCGAGTACCTTTCAATAAATCAACCCCTTCCAAATTATGAGTGAAGCAGGTATGCTCTCGAAAAGCAACTTCTAGGTTTGCATCACAAAATTGTCCCACAGAAAATAAGTTGTGACCGAGACCTTCCACATAATATACTCTTGAAATTATAACATTCCCAATATGGTATTCACCATAACCCATTATCTTTGCAATATGATCATTTCCAAATCTAACCGTACCAAGAAACTTGCTGATGAAATTTCTGAGCTGAGAGCAATCTCCGGTCATATGCTTGGAGCAACCAGAGTCCAAATACCATAGAACAATTTGGACCACCTGGTTTCAATAACAACAGTAGATAATGCATTGGAAACTATTGGTTCCTGAGTGTTAGCAGATACAGATAAAATATTATCAGAATTGCTAACAGGTTTGTGACCCTTAGATTTCCTGCGTTTTCTAATGTGAGTTTTAGCACTAACAGGTTTTACTTTTCCAACTTTCTTAGGTTTTGGATTATTCGCGGGCACTACAGTGGGAGTAGACCTATTTAAAGGGCACTTGGTTCCTACAGTAGTGTCGGTGTTCCTAGTTAAAGGACACGCTTGTGTTTTGGTAGCCTTGGTACTCCTAGTTAAAGGGCACTCTTTCTTCGCTTTAGTAGGAGTGATCCTAGTCAAAGGGCACGCATTTCCTACAATAGTGAAAGTTCTACCAGTGGGACGCCACATCCAACCAACTTGGGTTAACACTTTCCCAGTCGGTTTCCATTCCAATCCATTTTTCCGGGCATACATCTCATTCACATGATCAATAAGGCAAGAATCATGACGACTAGAAAACATACATTCATTGCAATTCCAACATTTCAAATTAGAATTCACACTAGGCTTAGAACGCTGCACAACCGCAGAGCCTTTAGGTTTAGCTACATGATTCTTTTTGTTCAAAACAGAAATAACATTCCTAGGATGGGCTTCTACTTTCTTCTTCACTTGACGACTAGATGGGGGCAAGATCCTATCATTCTTCTTTTTTCTTTTAAGATTAGATCTTTGAGCCTTAGTAGTGGTGCTTACTCATGTAAAAGACAACACGGGAATATTAGAAGCTGGTTTTGATTCCGCCTTATCTTTAGTGACCAAGGTTTGAGATGGTTTAGTCCTAGAGCCCTTATTAAATGGTGTGACGGCTATAAGGTTCCTTTTGATTGCACTAGAGGACGATGCTGAGACAGTGGCTGCGTTATCCACAACATTCTTACCTTTTAATGTACGAAGTGTTTCCTTTAACTCAGCCAAGACCATATTTTTATCACAAATTTGTTCCCTCAAATCAGATATTTCCACCGACTTTCAATTCAATTGTTCAATCAAGGATTGATTCTGTGTAGTGGTATTAGCACATACGGACTTTACTGAATCGAAGATTCGTGTATCTTTCTGTTTTAAGTTATCAACTTTGGACAAAATCTTGGAAACTCGATTATCTAGATCAAGTTTAAAATTCTCAGCGGCCTCAAGTACGTTCACACAGTTAAGATCCTTAGATTTCTCTATTTCTATCGGCAAATATTTCGCAACTTTGTCACTTGGCTGACGTTGTTTTGATTGTAAATTCAATCGAAAATTCTTTTCAAAGTTTGCATCATCGATATTAACACCTTCGAATGACGTTTCAAAGATTTCTTGAATAAATTGTTGCTTGCATTCAAGCGAAATACAATGTGTTTGAATCTCATCCAAATGTTTTGAAAGCGAAGAATATGAATCTTGAAGCTTTAAAAATTCAGCGTCAGATTCGTGACAAGTACTATCTACACCATTATCCATAGATTCAACATTATGCACAATAGAATCATTATCAACACTGTTATTCACACAGACGGAAACAATATCATGAGACATCACTTGCTTCAGAAGCTGATCATTTTGGCGTGAAACTCGTTCTATTTCAAGTAAACTGTTTTCATAAGCATCTTCCATTTCATTGAAAACATGTCTAAGTTCTTCTATTTCCAAAAGCAAATCTTGATCAAGATTACTAAGACAAGCTTTAACATTCTTTACAAACGGAACAATTTCGTCTCAAAACACAGCTCTAGTGTGCTCAAAGTTCCATTCACCTTCCGTTATGGCCGAAGCCGTCGTACGTTCCAAAATGACCATGTCAAAATCGGCTAAGTGTTGGTGAACCGCATTTAAGTTAACGGACGCCTTGCTTACCGGTGGAATTAACTTTGTTAAATCCGTTTTGACAAGTGTAGGAGACGTACTAGGAAGGTTTTCATTTGACAAACTTTGGGGCACAAGAACTGTCAATTCTGCTAATTCCTTTTGTAAGCGAATGCGTGTCTTTTTCGAAAATTGATCTTTGTTATGTTGATCATAATCAATTGTATGGAATTTTGAAAGCATTTTAGAATGAGTTTCATCCGTAAGTGACTGTGTCTCCTCAGTACTAAGAACAAAAGGTGCTTCTTTCGATTTGCCAATTATGGTCATATCATAAAGACCGGGAATATATTCCTGAGCTTGTTTTGCATAACTGGGATTAGGTGGTAAATCTTGAAGACGCTTAAGTTCGAGTTCTTTAAATGATTTAGTTAAAAGATGAACCTTTTCTGTGGAAGCGTATTGTTTTAAAATTTGTTGGTCCTTGAATTTAAGAAGTTTGGTAGCATTAATTTCTGATTCTACCTTTTTAGACTCGAGAGTTTCGAAATCTATTTTAAGTTTCTGAAAATCATTGACAACCGAATCTTTTACTTTTAATTCATTTGAAAGATTAGCTTTTAATGATTCTATTTCTTTCAGGTGTTCAATCTTTTCAAAACGAAATTGGTCAAATTCAGAACATGTTATTTTCTCTGCTTGAGGGACCATTTCAAAAGTTTTGACCTTTTCTTTATGCAACACAAGCTCAGCATTTAGGGTGGAAATGGTATCTATGGATTGTCTGGGGGCCATATGTATTTGATCAATAATATTTTTAGGCACCATGACCAAATCATGTTGAGCATAAGATTCCATACCCGTCGTAGCATTTGGTTGAGGTTCACTCAAATGTGTAGGATTGGGTACCACATCATTTGAGTTACTAGTCCCCGAATGCTGTTCGAGGTTGTAATTTTCATGCCCAACTTGATGTTGGTGATCATCAATATTATTAGATGTGGTTGGTACCTCACTGACGACATCAGAACCGTAGTGAGAGAGATTAGCAACGAGAGAAGCTTGGGCAGAGTGAATGTCATCACAATCCGAATCATATGCGTCAAGATCATCTGCTTGATAAGTTGCATTAGAAGTGGAAACAAATGCAATGCCTTCGGTATCTGCTGCCCCTGGGTCTGCAAGAAATGCTAACTCCTCTGAATCCAAAATCTTTCCCTTTGATTGAGCATCGACCAAATACATCTTCTCACGAAACCATCTATCATCCCTCCTCCTTTTCGGCTGAGTGCATTCCCTAGCCATATGACCTTGTCCTCGGCAATTGTAGCAAGTCACAACCTTGTTAGGACCAATGGGACTTCCATTCCATTAGCTTGTGAATTCACAGCTTGAGCGTTCACAGTCCTTGTAGGAGGTCCATATGATTTTTGCCTTCCCTGAATAGGTTGCACTGTTACTTGACCATCTTGAACAGTAGCTTGTTGTAGAAGATTTGAAGAGGTGCGGAGCTGATTGTTTGTTGGTGGAAATCCTCTAGTTGCAACAAGTTTTGACAAGTAGGTTGTGAGATGGTTTAGAACATCAGCTGGCGTATCATTTGGAGTAAAGACCGGTGCTTGGATAGGTGGAAGTTCATTAGAGTAGAAGGCTTGTGCTGGTTGTGCTTCTATTGGAAAATATCCTTGCTGAGGAGTATAGCCCATTGGAGAAGTGTTGGCTTGTGATGGTGATGTCTGATATGATGGTTGCTGCGGAAAAGATTTTTGATGAACACTTTGTTGAAATGCTTGTTGTGGC
This sequence comes from Glebionis coronaria, assembly GCA_025667525.1. Taxonomy (NCBI): domain Eukaryota; kingdom Viridiplantae; phylum Streptophyta; class Magnoliopsida; order Asterales; family Asteraceae; genus Glebionis; species Glebionis coronaria. The sequence continues at coordinate 139,934,433 of CM046880.1, forward strand.
ATCATTTGTGGTTGATAAGATGGTTGCTGTGGTTGCTGATAGGTGTGTGGTGGTGGCTGCTGCAAGTATGATGGTTGTTGATAAGTATAAGCCATATTTTGTTGAGAAGCATACATGGCAAGTGGATCATGAACTTGAGGTGTAGACAACCTAGCCTCGATCACATGGCATTCGTGTTGTTGAAGAAAAGCTTGAAGTTGATCCACATTGGTGTTATGCAAGTCCTTAGCCAATTTAACATCCGTCACGTATTTTTTCCATTCTGAAGGAAGAGTTTTCAAATACTTGGTGTTCAATTGAAAGGTAGGAATTGTCATACCATAGATATTGAGCTCATTCAACAATAGGGTAAATCTCAGATAGTAGTCATTGAGAGTCTCCCCTGGCACATAGGCAAACTTATCAAAAGTATCATAAATCTTACACTCTCGTTCTTGTTTAGTTAACGAGGTGCCTTGCATGAGAAAACGAATTCTATCCCATAACTCTATGGCAACTTTATGTTTGCTGACGAGTTTGTAGACATCTGGAGGAAGGGCTTGGAGAATGATGTTTGTAGCATACTTATCACATTTGTCTTGAATCTTCATATCTCCAGTCAATTCACCAGTTGTGCGAGGACGAGTAGTTGTACCTTCCGTCACAGTACCATAATCTACTGGTCCATTGAGCACTGATGCCCAAATGAGATGTCCATTCTCCTTGTTCAACATATAAAGTTCCATTCGGGAAGCCCATTCCTCATACATAGTCTTCACCAACATTGGTGGACGATTATCCGTACCCGAGAGGATGGACTTATCCGTAAGAGATGTGTACTCCATTTCAATAAGTTAAGATTTACAAACATTGATCGATCAATGAAAGAAAGTAAATGTGTTTGTTGTTGTGAGTTGAAGTCGAGAAACAATGTTAAAATCCCCTAAAATATGTCCTCGATAAACCAAAAATTCCAAGTCAAAATTACACACGACAAACGTTGATCGATCAATGAAAGAAAGTAAATGTGTTTATGGAATAATTTTGATTATCGGAATGTTGATCGGAATAGTGATCGGAATATGATAGGAATAGTGATCGGAATATCAGTCGGAAAGCCGTCGGAATAAACCCTATCGGAATAACCTTGATCGGAATGTCCCTAATCGAAATAAACCAAATCGGAATGACCCTTTTCGGAATGCGCCAATCGTAAAGTCCCTTTTCGGAATGTGCCAAATCGGAATGTTCCTTTTCGGAATGTGCCAAATCGGAATGTACCTTATCGGAATGTACCAAATCAGAATAACTAAACACTATTCCGATTACACTGATCGGAATGTCATATAAACCCTTTTCCGATGACCTGATCGGAATAATTCCCACTTTTCTCGGACAAAACTCAACCAATTCGTGATTTTAAGCCAAACAAGATCAAAACACCCAAAATTTTTGTGTTTTTAGCCAAAGTAACAATACCAAATCACTACCACAACTATGTAGATGATTTGTATCAAGAAAAAACCATAAAAAACACACAAAATTTTTTTTTTGGTTCGTGTAAAAATGGATCAAAATAGGCGTATGAATCAAGAACACAAACACATGAACAATACAATCATCCCATGGCTCTTGATACCATTTGTAGGATATGTAAATCTTGCTTATGTTTTAGAGAGAGAAAGAGATAGAGAGATAGTGAGAACACACACACTTAGAGAGAGAAAGTGAAAGAAAAACACTTTTCAACTATGTGTAAAAAATGAAGAACCACACCACCCTCTCCATCTAAGGAGAGGGTTTATATACCCAAGCCCTTGTCATGGGCTTGGGCTTACATTTGGCCGGCCTACACATGTTGTAGGCTAGGCTTGGCTTTGTTTGTTTAATAAAGATATCTAGACTACGAGCTACTACTTAATATATTGTCGGCGTGGCCGAATCTTCCTAAATACGTAAAAACGTATTTCCAACACGTATAATATCAATATATTAAAGCTTAAACGTTTGATTCACTAATTGTTCTTGTGCTGAACATTACTTTCCGCATCTTGTTTAGTTACTTTGTGTATTACAAAGTTTCTCTTATAGTAGTTTGAATTCTTTCTTTCTACTATAACCCTTAAACAAGCTAAGGTTTAAGATCTGAGTTTGGGATCAACACGTGGGTGATGTCCCATAGGGGTAAGCGTTAAAAATTGCTCAAGTTTTTCGGATACTTTACATACAAGTTTAATACTACTCGTAAAAATAGCACCATTAAACTTGGAAGGCTATAGGGGTATCATAATACCATTGATATGATCTTATTTGATTATAGTTTAGCATTTATATTTTGAAGCATGTAAAATACTACTCTATTCAGTGTAAATATTATTACACGGATCATGTATCCTTCGCAGGTCAGGAACCTGCTTGTCGCGTAAGAGGGTTGCGACCCCAGCGGCTATGGATCATGTATCCACACCAAGTGCATAAGAGGCATTACAAGTCCAGTATTAAGACGAATCACACGTTCGCTAAAGGATGTATCACGTATCCGGCGCGGGTCACAAACCTGCTTCTCGTACAAGAGGGTTGCAACCCCAACATTCTCAATAATTCTAAACCAGTGGCTCTTGTATCTAAGACGCACTACAGGCGCAGAAGACTCTCCGGAGCACGCATGTCATGGACGTGTGCAAATGATACCGCATGTGGTATCAATGATATTACATTATACGCTAAACTCAGTATTCACACTTAGCATGCAAGAGCTCTTGCTAACATGTGTGTGCTAAATTCGGATGTTGTATTCACACTTATCACGTAAGAGGTATCACTAGCCCTGTGTTAAGTTGATTACTATAAAGCCTTATGCTATGCAATATGAATATTCACATAATCCGGCCACGAAAGTAAGTCTTTAGTTGGCCATAAGTTGGATATCATATTTGTAACACCCCCAAATTTATACAATTCAATACAGCGGAAGACTCGTTGGTGTTACGGGATAGCATATTACTCACATCATAGACAACGCTTAAAAATCGCGTCGTTTATTAATAAAGCATTTCCATTCATAAATATCAAATTTACATAGGTCCCAAGTCATTGTATTTTATACAGGTTTTACAAAATATTTGATTGGAAATTAATATTTAAGTGCGGGCCATGAATTCTTGTCGTCTTCCCGAGAATTACCTTCAAGTACCTAAGATAAAACATGTTAAAAGAAAAGGGTCAGCGATAACGCCGAGTGAATTCATAGAGTTTAATAAAATCCATCAATATAACATAGGTATAAAATTATTACCGAAAATCATTTTGTACAAATCATTGTAATAGGCCATAAAATAGCCAACGTCATTTTATACAAATCTTTATCATAATATAGGCTTTCGCCTTCAAAATTATTATACGAACCATTGTCGTTAAAAAATATCATACAATACGTTTTATAAAGTTAAATAAAATCCATTATATGAATATGGTCATGAGAAACCAAAACACGAACATAATATCAATAGTAAGAACCCGTATTGCTAGTCAGGCAATATATCGTAATTTAGTGAATATAGCAGTATTTCGTTATTTATGGATTATTATAAGTCGCATGACATTGTTACCTTACTATCAAAACAACGGGTAGCTAGCCCGAAACTCAATTTGCCCATCTAAATTAACGTGTCGTCACAATAATCACGCTTGTGTAAGTCTTCTCATACATAAATTCGCTTACCAATCAATGTGGCACGACGGGGATCAACCGTCAAGGCGCGAACTGGGGTGATCGTCCCCAGATAGTACTATTATATGCATAAGCGTCTACCAAATCCCGATAGTTCACAATTCATGCTAATGGGACTTTTAGTGACATAACCTAACTTTAATAATCCATTTCATTTCATCTATCGGGTCATTTAATCATTCATCGGGTCATACAATCATTCGGGTCCAAATCAATAAATAGACAATCGGGACAAATGGTGTCCTATTTTATAAAAACTAACATTTTATCTCCCTCGCGGGTTTATAAAACATTTCATAAAAATATTTAAAAGAGTGCAAGGCTATGAACTCACATTGATGTGGGAAAGCGGGTTATCGGCAATTCGGATGTACGATACGTGCTTCAATCACGGAAACCTAGACAAATCATACTCGTCTTAGACTCTTGTCCAATGACTTTATAAAAATAACAATTATGTATACATATGATGATTATATATATATATATATATGATCAAGTGGGTTTATATATTCTCATTTACTTATTTTAGTGTTATGTGTTGGAAATTTTCAAGACTAGTTATACTAGTTCAATCTTGATTACATTTTGAAGCCCAATGGGCCTATTACAAGCCCAATACTATTAATTAGCCCAGTTATACTTTTATTATCAGTATTATACTTTACATGCTGGGCCCAAATGGGTTAAGCCCAATAAATAAGTTTATAAGTGTTTTACTAACTAGTCGGGTTTATAGTCCAATAAGGCTACTTTGGCCCGTTAATGTCTATATGTTGTAAGGTTTGGGTTTATTGGATTTTACTTGTTATATATGTTTATACATCCGTATGCGAGTTTATAAAAGTTTACATTAGACGGGTCCGACCGTCTAAGTTTTATTTGATAAAAACGTTAATCTTTCGGTACTACCGGAGAAGACGTAAAAATCATGTTTATAGTTGTATAACTTTGGAAAATATTTTATACTTGTAATTTATAAAAATGTCTTATTTTATATCATAATATATGAAATTCTTATTTATAATTACTATTAATTGTTAGTGGGTTTTCATGTGTATATATTTTATAAATATATAAGTGAGTGCTTATTTTATATAAGTTTTTATTATACAAATCTGATTTTAAGTTTCATGTTCACCAAAACAGCCATATCTAGAGTTCTATATGGAGATAGAAGCCCAAATTTTTATAGCATAAACTAAATGATATGTGCTCCATTTAACTCTTCAATGGATACTGTTGAATCAGCCTCTAAGTATTTTATAAAAATCGTCCAATATAGTCTATGCAGATTTGTACTCTAATATTGTTTTGATCATATCTCACTCATCCTAATGATTCCATTGCATGGACAACTCACCACATGTGTAAAAATCATATACCTTACTGTTTCTTTAATAATCTATGTCATTTTAACAGTTTATCATAAGTTTCTTCACTGTTTTATACAGCCTAGTCCTTACATCATGATTTTAACACTTTTTCATGTAGATTCTTATCTTTTTAATCAAATCTATCAACACCAAATCCCCAAATAATATTTTAAATCATCATTCATCATCATATACATATACATAAGTAAGAAAATACATGATTACATAAACAAAATAACAAGAGGATGGGAAGAACAGTCTTTATACCACCAAGATGATGTAGGTTATGATTAAGACATGGATTTTGATGGAAGAACTTCAAGGCCACCAATACTTGTAAACTCCTTGTATAAATCATCCCTTGAACATCATCAAATCACCTTCTTGGATGTTAGGATCACCTCCAATCTTCATATCTTCAAAGGGTTTCCATCATATGTGTGAATAACACAAGATTTAGTGGTTGAAAATTGATCAATATGGTGGTGGTGGTGGTGGAAGTGGACGGCATATATGGAGTAGAGAGAGAGATGAGAGTTGTTTTGCATGTAAGAAATGAGAGAAGTGGTATGAGTTGCTAGTTTTGGTGGAAAGTTGGCTTACTTTGTAAGCTTAGCTTACAAGTGTAAGCATTTAGCTACATTTTGCCACATCTTGTGATGTGGTGGCATACCTTGACTGTCCCATGTTAGTGGGGTGGGGCAAGATTTATCTTGTCTCATCCCACTAATTTACGGGTATTCCTCGATTCTAGTTTCCTCGATTTGCGTGCCCTCGGGTCGTTTTACAAAAAACGTTTTTATAAATTATGAATCAACGGCACAAAACGAATCTAATAAAAATTTTCTCATCAAACACGGAGTTCAAAAACGTAAATACGTAATCCTAAGGTTTCTGGTTTAGTCGTAAAGGACGTTAAATTATAATCGTAAGTCTTAGTCTCTTCTCGTAAATTTGTGAGTTTATGAACTAACTCAAATTTAAAATCCCAAAATAATATTTACGGATAAATTTATTTCCTGAAATGTTGGATTGTCACCAAAGATGGTGTATGTAAACGTAAGCACGTAACGTAGAATCCTCTGGTTAAAACGTAGTCGATGTTACTTCAAGACGTAAATCCAAATTTCTTCCCAAAAATAAGTGAGTTCATAATATAATATTAAAATAATATTTTCAAATAATGATTGAGAATAAAATTTCGACAATAAATTGACGGTTTGTCACAGCATTTACCCCTAAACAGGATCTTTGTCCTCAAAGATCATCTTACTACTCGCTTCTTATAGAGTTAAAGCCATGTGGGTATTTCATACACATTCGGTCTTTTCTCACAAGTGTAATTCATTACAATACGCGAGTTTCATCAAACATAACTACGGGAATAAGATCAGGCGTATTGTTGACTTACTTTCTCTATCCATTATGTTTACGGGTTTCTGATGAATGCAACTTTTCGCCGATCTAAACTTCATTAAGGAATAGTCAGATTTTCACTTGATAGGCATTTTATCAAGTTCGATATACGAAACATAATTCACGCAGCTCTTAAAGTCCTAGGGTAGATCCAGCTTATATACCTTTCAAACCAATCTTTTAGATCATCTCAATGGTCCCAAACAACGAGGACTTATATCCATGATCTTTCAGATCATCAATTCATTTTTCCATGGTTAAAATTTTTGGCATAACTTCGCTACCCATCTGGCACTTCAAGATCTACATTTCATACTCACATGACCTCCTGCCCACTACCGGCAGTCAATAATCAGATCCTAATTTCAACAATCATTTCAGGTTTTGCGGGTCGAGTATTTTGTAAGGTTAGGTTCGCCATCATAGGAAACCTTAAACCTAAAATACATGTCCAACTCACAAGGGGTGTATGTCGGGTATCTTCATCCCAACTCCTGCTTACAGATGCTCAAATATTTAGATCCTAACAATATTAGATCTCGATCCTAATACCATAATTATCAATGATAATCTTTCCTAAGGAAAGCGATTATACGGTTTATTACCAAAGGTCAATCATTCAAGCATAAAACAGCACTTATAGTATTTTGTATCGTTACTTTACCTCGTCCCTTCGATTGGGGTGGTACACAGTACTCTCATCAAGATTCGTTCTTAATGACTTCTGAGCAAATCTCTAGAAATTCAATACGAAGCGAGGATCTTGATAGAGATGATCGATACAGGCACACCATGTTTACACAAATCCTTTAAATACAAAAGAGTCAATTTCTTCATCAAGAATCTATCATTAACAGGAATGATATTAGTAGATTTGGTCAGTCTGTCGACGATGACCCAAATCGAATCAAATTCAGATGATGACCTTTACAATAGTTAGACGTTTACTAATGTATGATGTCTGCCTTTGATGAGATGACATTTATACATGATCTCATTGGTCTTTTCGGGCTTTAAATGCATAAAAATGTCATAAAATACCATATATATGCTTGTGTTTGTTTTCTTGTGTATTTTAGGTATGGATATCGTGAAAAAGACAAAAGAGCACAAGAAACAAGGAAAAACGGACACGAGAAACGAAGTCGTACAAAGAACCGGGCACTAGTTCATGATTTATCCAACAATTACCCTTGAAGATTTGAAGATATGCAAGATTGATCCTCAATGAATGAAGAAATGACACTTAAAACCCTTGTGAACTCATAATTACAAGTTTGGTCCCTTAAGTTTGTCAAAATTGCAAAAAGGACCTTCAACTTTGAAGAAATGGCAAGATTAGTCCTTCAACAAATCCAAAATGTCAAGAATGGCCCTTCATTAAGTCCAAGATCCAAAGAAGCCCTTGAAGTTCAAGAATGTTACACTTCGAGTCCTTTAAAAATGAATTAAATATCAAAAGGACTGAAGTTGTAATTATGCCAAAGTTGAAAAAGCCCTAAATCTTTTTTCCAAAACATTTTGTGGCCAAAACCTAAATTTAGAAACTTAAAATACAAAGGAAACGAGTTTACAACACAAATAAACTTGTTATTCAAGTTTTTCCAAAGGCTGAGGACCATAGTTGCCAAGTTCAAACATTCAAACCAAGAAATGCGCCAAACACTTTTACTTCCCCCAAAATCGGATTAAACTTACCACTGTTTACCATTCATCCACCCAGAAATTACTTCACTTAAACAAAGGGTAATTTTCAATTACCCTAGCACATGTGTGATTCACATATACAGAAACTCATCTCACATCAAAACCCTCACTCCCACTCACCATGGACCCCACCCCCAATTCCCTTTCAACCAATCATGTGACAACTTAACCTCCAAGTTATCCAACGTGGCCAAATCAACAGCTGAGAGTCATTGCTTCATCACAAAGCTAAAATGAACACTCAGGATCATTTTGGACAACTCATAACCAAGAATCGTCTAGAAGACCTCAAGGACATTATAGGAATTTCACTTCTAGGGTTTGTGAATAGTGCATAGCTAACATTTTCCTATAAAAAGACTTCTCAACCTGTGAGAGAGCTTTTGTTCCAGTTTTAGGCTATCAATCTTTGTAATCCCTTTTTAAATTAATAAAATTTGATTTTCTGAATTTTGAGAAATCTTGTACTTGTTTATTAAAAGTTGGTGTTAGAATAGTGATGAGATGGAATTTATACATGATCTCATCGTTCTTTTCGGGCTTTAAATGCATAAAAATGTCATAAAATACCATATATATGCTTGTGTTTGTTTACTTGTGAATTTTAGGTATGGATATCGTGAAAGAGACAAAATATCACAAGTTACAAGGAAAAACGGACACGAGAAACGAAGCCGTACAAAGAACCGGGCCCTAATCATGGAATTCTCAACAAATACCCTTGAAGACTTGAAGACAAACAAAATTGATCCTCAATTATTGAAGAAATGACACTTAAAACCCTTCTATATTAATAATTACAAGTTTGGTCCCTTAAGTTTGTCAAAATTACACAAAAGGTCCTTCAACTTTGAAGAAATGGCAAGATTAGTCCCTCAACAAATCAAAATTGCCAATAATGGTCCCTCATGAAGTCAAAGATACAATGAAGACCTTTGAAGATCAAGAATGTCCAAGATCAGCCCTTGAAATATATCAAAATGGCAAAAGTAACCCTTGAAATCCTTTTTCCAAAGTTTTGTGCCAAAACTGCCAAGTGGTGAAAGTATTTAACAAAGGAAATACGTTTTATGGCCTGAAATACTTGTTTTAAACTTTTTACCAAAACACAAGGGCTAAAGCTGTGCACTTGAAACATTTAAATCAAAAATGCGCCAAACACACAACTTTCTCCCAAAATCGGATCAAAAGAACTACTGTTTACCCTTCTTCACCCCCAGTTTTTACTCCACTTAAACTTGGGGTAAAAATCAATTCCCTTTGCACATGTGTGATTCACACATGCAGAAACCCATCCCAACCTTAAAACCCTTAATCCCACTCACTATGGACCCCACCCCCAATTCCCGTTTGACCAATCACATGACAACTTGCCTCCAAGTTATCTGACATGGAAAAATCAACAGCTAAGAATCCTTGCTTCATTCCAAAGCTAAAATGAACAGCCAAGATCACTTTGGACAGCTCACACCAAGAATTCGTCTAGAAGACTCAAGGGCATAATAGGGAATTCAGTTCTAGGGTTTGTGAATAGTGTTTAGCCAGGCATTTGCCTATAAAAGGAGACCTCAACATGTGAGAGTCCCTTTGTTCCAGTTTTAGGCTATCAATCTTTGTAATTACTTTTTAAGTAATAAAATTTGATTTTCTGAATTTTGAGAAATCTTGTTCTTGTTTATTAAAAGTTGGTGTTAGAATAGCCTAATTCTGAGTTCCATTTATATGTTTGAAGGTTTTTGAGGCAAGGTTTTAGTTGATAAAGCTTGGGTTTCAAAAATCAGAAAGTGCTTGTTTATTTGATCTCACATTATTGTTTGTTCATCTTAGCAGCATTGGAAGCTGGTACTTGTTCTACTAGTACCTCAGCTTAAACAATCCAGGGCCTGGATGTAGGTCTTGGAGGTTTGCACCCTTCTCCTTTTTCAATTTCTCTTTTATTTTCTGAATTTTTGGTGAATTTGCATGTTTATGGTTGAATCTGTGTTATTGTGGTTGATTATTGTTGATTTGGCTTGGTTTGATGCTATCGAGATGTTATTGATCTGATTTGTGGGTTAGAACTAGATAATCCTTTGAAAATTTGTGAAAATAGGTTTTTAAAGGGTGTTTGGGTCAACTGCATAATTTTGATTTGTGGTTTGTTAAGTGTTGGTATTGTGTTGTTTATTGCTGGTATCTGCTTATTTGGTGCTATTGCTCATCTGTTTGCAGGTTTTGAGGTTTGAAACACCTCAAATCCATAAAAGGGCTTTAAAATCTTTGTTACTTGGTGAAATTGGTTGAAATTTAGATGACACCTACATCTAATCATAGACTAGGGTTAACAAGTGTTAAATCTAGGTTAATTACACCAGGGAAAGAGATTTGAGTGCTTGAATTTGGATTTGTGGTCAATTAGATCAGCAACTTTCTGCATATTGTTCTTATTCATATCAGTGACTGTTTTTGGTGATTTTTGCTTTATTATTGTGTGCAACTTGTTGTTTATTGTGTTTATATTGACTCTCAATAAGCCAAAGCTTATTGAGGTGCCTTTTGTTCCATCAAACAGCAACAAGCAAGGCTTGAAATCAAGCCAAAACTTTACTGCATATCAAGCAGTGGGAACTCCTTTCCCCTGCTAGTTACCACTGCTAGTGTTAATTTGGTGTCAGCTTATCAATAAGCTATAATAGCGTATTCCAACGAGCAACAACTTTGTTTTTGTAATAGGTGCTCATATTTTGACCCATTTGTTCATACTGGAGCATTTGGGTGGTTAACTTTTAGGTTTGACTAGAAAACCAACTCCTTTGACTTTTACATAAGTTCATTTGTGCTTATTCTGGCTTATTGGTTGTGCTTATTGGATTTTTGTTGATTGATATTGCTTATTGAGTCCATTTGAAAGCTTTTGCAAGTTGAATCAAGTCCTGAGGTGCATTATTTCTGAAAAACGACTATTTTGTCGTTTTGTAGATTTTTGCTTTTCTATTTTCTGGCATATTGAGTGAGCTTTTTGGAAATTTATTTTGACAGATCTCTTAAGCATCCTAAAAGAGGGTTGTGTGTCAAATTAGAGCTTATGGCATTAGCTTATGGCTTAATGGGCTGAAAAGCCCAATAAGAATAAGCTTTGTGTTCAATAAGCTGTGATAAGCACATTTTCAGCTTTTGGGCCTTTAGAGTTTTGTTCTTTGAATTGAATTTTAAGTCAGATAGGGCTTTTTTAAGTCAATTGGGCCAAGTTTGACTTTTTGGGCCCAAAAGCCCATTTGTGTTGACTGAATTTGGATTTGGCCCATTTGAGGGCCCATTAGGGGTATTTTGGTAATTTCACTTTGATTTTCTGTTTATTTAGGTTAAAATAAACTAGTTTGCAAGTTTTTAGAATTTTTTATAATTTTTGGATTTTTAATATTATTTTATTATTATTTTAATATTATTTTTAAAATTTCACTTTTTCCAACTTTTTACATTTTTCTTAGGTTAATTACATTAAAATAGGAATTTAGCAACTTTTAGAATAATTTTATCACTTATAGATTAATTTTTATAATTATTTTATGTTTTAATAGTTTTTAAATCATTTTAAATAGTTTTTATTAGTTTTAAAATATCTAAAAATAGTCTTTAATCTTTTTAGGTCATTTTAGAGGTTTATCAATTGAAAAATCTTTATTTGGGCTTTTTGATAATTTATTTAATTTTTAGGGCTTTAATTAGCATTTAAAAATTGAATATTTAATTATTTAAAAGGTTTGAAAAAGTTTTGATCATTGGTAAACTCTTAGTTTATTATTTTTTATTTTTGGTGAATTTTTGGTAATTTTTAGAATTTATTTTTATTTTTGTGGTTTTTAAGGTTCTACGTTTTAACTTTCTAGTAGTGATTTTTTGTTAATTTTTATTTTTAAGTTTTCGTCATCTTCTTTTCTAATCCCCTTCTAAACCAATCATTAATCACAAACATTTAACAAGTTTTTCACACACATATACCTCCTTGGGAAACGAACTTTCATATCATTAAGGGTCATTAACACTTGATTTTTCCTAAAGTCATTTGTTCAATACTTACCGCTTTTACGCCTTTTCCCTAAAAGGTCGTATTTTACCACAATCACTTTGGCGCCGCTGCCGGGGAGGTGTGTCGTGATTAATTTGCATTGTTGTTTTTAATATTAACCAAATAGTAATTGTATTAGTAGAACTCTACTAATACGTATTATCGGTTTTCTTAGTTTTTCTTGTACAAATATTATTACTCTATTGTATTAAGTATCACAATAAATTTACAATATCTCCAAAAGTGTGAACACACAACCTTAATTGGGATTTCATCACTCAATTATTGTATTCGAATCTCAAACAAAAAGAAAAAGGCAAAAATATATAAATACTTTCGTGAAGCTCGATTTTGAAAAATACAAACTATAAGGTGGGTATAAGGCGGGTATTATAAAATATACCCTAAGGAAAAAGGCTCTTAAGTGCTTCGCGCCGCCTCGTTTCCCCGCTTGCTTGTGAGTATTTTGAGATTGAAGGCCAATCGAGGGTTTTTGCCGCCCAAAGTATTATTACGTATAATATATTTGCTTGGTTTTCTTTGTGATTAAACCCTCTTGAACAATTTGGTTTTCACCAAAGTTCTAAAGTCATTGGAAGACGTTCACTCCACGTGATCAATTTCATTCCTTTGAGGCCTTTTTAATCAAGAGTTTGATTCGAGGAGAGATTTTGTAGATTGTTGTCTACGAAGATACACCAAAATCCAAAAAAATTAAATATCATCAAAAGCACAAAAAAAATTGAAAATCCACAAAACACCCAAAAATAATCTTCTTTGCTCACCTCCCATTCTTCGTGAAGTTTATGATCACTCGTAATCAAGCAAAACGAGCTCGTAAACGACTTCAAAAGCAAGCCAATCAAGAGACGTTGATTGTTGAAGAACCTCCAATTGTTGAACCTATTGTAGAACAAGAAGTCGTCATGGCTAATCGTACTATGATGGAGTTGCTACAAGCACCCACCGAGGGTTTTGGAGAGGCTATTGTGATTCCCGCCATCCTTGCGGAGAATTTCGAAATTAAGACGGGTTTAATGTCGATGTTGCAAGCAAATAAGTTTAGAGGTCATGAGAAAGACAACCCGCATTACCATATTAGGAATTTTAACCGTCTCACCGCCACTAGCAAATTTAAGGATGTTCCACATGACGCCATTAAGATGATGTTGTTTCCATACTCGTTGGATGGACCCGCAAAAATTCGGCTCGAGAAACAACCGCCAAATTAAATTTTGACATGGGCCGATCTCGTTTCTAAGTTTGTGAACAAGTTTTTTCCACCATCTAAAACAACACACTTGAAAAATGAGATTTCACGATTTGTGCAAAGAAATAATGAAAGTTTTTCAATGGCATGGGAACGATTTAAAGAAATGTTACATGAATGTCCACACCATGATTTTACGGAATTGCAGCAAGTGGATACGTTTTATAATGGGCTTAATGATCATGAACGAGATTATTTGAACGCCGCCGCGGGTGGTAATTTTTTGTGCAAGACGACAAATGAGGCTTTACAAATCATTGAAATAGATCTAAGGTTTATAACCCTCGTAACACACCGAGTGTTGCCAATATGGGTTCGTCATCTTCGTCACAATCGTCTCGTAGCATTAATGCCTTACATGATGAAGCTAATGAGGAAAATCGGTTTTTTGATAGATTTGCTAATCTTATGTCCCATTGGAAGGCTCAAGAAGCTTCCAATTCCGCTTCGGTTAAAGCGGTTGCTAAGAGTTGTTTATCTTGTGGGGGAGCTCATGATCTTTCCGAGTGCATTACCGCGGATGGTAACACTTCGAGTGCTTATGTAGCAACGGGAACTTACAACCAAAACGGTCAAGGTTCCCGCCAAAATCAAGCTCCACCAAACCAAAATGTTAACAATTATCGAAACAACAACCAAGGTAATTACCAAGGCAACACACGCAATTACAACAAAGGGAATTATCAAAGTGGGAATGGACAAATTTCTAATCAAAACCAAAACCGTGATTTTCAAAACACTACACAAGGTTTTCAAAATGCTCACACTAAAAATTTGCAAGGAGAAGTTTTGGATTATGCAAAAGCAAATGATGCTAAATTTGATAACATGCAACGTGAGATGATTAGCTTAAGATCCGAGTTGAAAAACGAGCTAAAAAATGAACTTGCTAATGAACTCAAAACTCATGCAAACAAAATGGAAGGAAATGTCCAACGTCTTCAACAAAATCAACAAAAGATGGAATTAGGACAACATGAGATTAAGCAAGAGTTATTAAAAGCGGATGCTAGGCAATCAAAATTTGAGGACCGAATGGCTAAGATGTTTGAAGCAATCATGTGTAAACCCTCTTCCTCGGGTGGTCTTCCTAGTGATACCATTGCAAACCCGAAGGGAGAAATGAAGGTTATTACTACACGAAGTGGTAAAAATTTCAAGGAACCAATCTCTCGTCCAAGTACTTCTACGGAGAAGGAAATCGAGAAAGAACCCGAGGTGATGGTCGAAAAGGAGCACATTACAATCCCACGAAGTACCGCTCATACCACACCTACGGTTGAACCAATACCAATTGTGGAACCCGAGTTTCCAAGGCCGTTGCCCAATGACCAACCCACACCACCTTTACCCTACCCTTCGAGACGAAACAAAGAGAAATTGCAAGAACGTAACAAACAACAAATCGAGCTTTTTATAAAAATGTTTCAACATGTGCATTTTGATGTGAGTTTAGCCGACGCGTTGTTATATATGCCTCGTTTCACTTTCACTTTTAAAAGTATGATGAGCGATAAGGAAAAGCTTTCAAAGCTTGCTAATTGTTCTTCGGTTTATCTTAACCGCATACCGGAAAAAGTTGGTGATCCCGGAAAGTTTCTCATTCCTTGTGACATACAAGAAATGAAAGAATGCCTCGCCTTGGCCGATCTTGGTGCGAGCATTAATTTGATGCCATTTTCCATTTTGAAATCGCTTTCGCTTCCGGCTCTCATTCCTTCGAACATGTCCATCGAGATGGCCGATCATTCTACGATTATGGCATGTGGAGTAGCCGAAGATGTTTTCGTAAAAGTGGGGAAGTTCTACTATCCCGTTGATTTTATAGTAGTTGACATCCCCGCGGATCCGCAAGTTCCTCTAATTTTAGGTCGTTCATTTTTAGATACTTCGAGATCGCTTATCGATGTTCATGAGAGAACTATCACTTTGAGATTCAACGAAGAGGAACTTGTTATAAACGCTACTCAAAACTCAAAACCTTCTCATGTTTATGCAATCGCTACCATCAATCACATTGACATCGTTGATGTGGTTTGCGATGAGTTTTCACAAGAAGTGTTAGGTTTTTCCGATAGCTCGTCAAGTGGCAATCCCACTATTTTGGATCCGATTCTTGCTAATTGCACACCAAATCTCACTCCATTCCAAGGAGGCGATTTCACTTCAAATGAAATCGACAATGAAGATGAGGTGCAGATTAGTGATGATACTTCTATTCCACCATTTCTTTCGCCGATGGAAGTTATGAGTGTTGAACCAAAATCTTCAATCGAGGAACCACCTATCCTTGAATTGAAAGATCTTCCTTCTCACCTTGAATACGCATTCTTGGAAGGTGATGACAAGTTGCCGGTTATTATTGCAAAAGGTCTTTCCAATGATGAAAAAACCGAGCTCTTGAAAGTTCTTAAGGCTCATAAAGGGGCAATTGCGTGGAAAATATCCGACATTAAGGGTATTGACCCAAAATTTTGTACTCACAAGATTTTAATGGAGGAAGACTACAAACCCGCAATTCAAAGTCAAAGAAGGGTGAATCCCAAAATTCACGATTTCATTAAAAAGGAGGTCCTTAAACTCCTTGACGCGGGAATGATTTATCCTATATCCGATAGCCCATGGGTGAGCCCAATCCATTGTGTCCCTAAAAAGGGAGGAATGACCGTTGTGCCTAATGAAAACAACAAGTTAATTCCCACTCGTGTTGTGATCGGTTGGAGGGTGTGTATTGACTACCGAAAGTTAAATGACGCCACTCGTAAAGACCACTTTCCTTTGCCCTTCATGGATCAAATGTTGGAGCGACTTGCGGGAAATGAATTCTATTGCTTTTTAGATGGTTTTTCCGGTTACTTTCGAATCCCTATCGACCCTCGTGATCAAGAGAAGACTACGTTTACGTGTCCTTATGGAACGTTCGCTTATCGTAGGATGCCTTTCGGACTTTGTAATGCACCCGGTACGTTTCAACGGTGTATGATGGCAATTTTTCACGATATGATCGAGAAGTCGATGGAAGTGTTTATGGATGACTTCTTGGTGTTTGGTAATTCGTTCACGTCATGTTTATCTAATCTCGAGCAAATGTTAAAACGTTGTGAAGAAACCAATCTTGTGCTTAATTGGGAGAAATGTCATTTTATGTGTAAACAAGGAATCGTCTTAGGACATAAGGTGTCAAAGGCGGGGATGGAGGTCGATAAAGCTAAGGTAGACGTCATCGCCAAGTTACCTCATCCCAAAACCGTTAAGGGAGTTAGGAGTTTCCTAGGCCACGCGGGCTTTTATCGTCGTTTCATCAAGGACTTTTCAAAAATTTCTCGTCCTATGACACACCTTCTCGAGAAGGATGCTCCTTTTAACTTTAATGAGGATTGTGTTAAGGCTTTCGAAACTCTTAAAAGGAAACTTACCGAAGCTCCCATTCTTGTTGCTCCTAATTGGGAATTACCCTTTGAAATCATGTGCGATGCAAGTGATTATGCTATAGGGCCCGTCTTAGGGCAACATTATGACAAGCATTTCCGTCCAATCCACTATGCTAGTAAGACGATGACCGAGGCTCAATTAAAGTACACCACAACGGAAAAGGAATTCCTTGCCGTGGTCTATGCTTTTGAGAAATTCCGACCTTATCTCGTCTTAACTAAAAGCATCGTGTATACCGACCATTCGGCTATCAAGTATATCTTAGCTAAGCAAGATGCTAAAACGAGATTGCTTCGTTGGATGCTCCTCCTCCAAGAATTTGATGTCATCGTGCTTGACAAAAAAGGAGCCGGGAATCTAGCGGCCGATCATCTCTCTCGTCTAGAAGATCCTCACAAAGATGTTTTCGAGAACAAGGAAATCACCGAAACATTTCCTCTTGAGACTCTCGGTGTAGTGAATTCTAAAGACACAACCCCATGGTTTGCCGACATTGCAAATTACCATGCGGGCAATTTCATAATCAAGGGTATGACGACACAACAAAAATGAAAATTCTTTCGTGACATCAAGTTCTATTTTTGGGACGACCCTTATCTCTTTCGGATTTGTGCGGATCAACTCGTTTGACGTTGTGTGTTTGGTACCGAAGCTTCTAATATCCTTAGAGCTTGTCACGAGGGACCCACGGGTGGTCACCACGATGCTAATCTAACGGCTAAGAAAGTGTTCGAAGCCGGTTTCTTTTGGCCTTCTATCTATCGTGATGCACACGCACTTGTGAAGTCATGTGATTCGTGCCAACATCAAGGAAAATCGTCTCAACGTGATGAAATGCCGCAAAACATAATTCAAGTGTGTGAGATTTTCGACATATGGGGAATAGACTTTATGGGGCCGTTCCCATCGTCTTATGGCAACAAATATATCCTCGTCGCGGTGGACTACCTTTCTAAGTGGGTGGAAGCTAAGGCTTTGCCTACTAATGATGCTCGTGTGGTAGTGAAGTTTTTTAAGCAACTATTCTCTCAGTTCGGAACCCCTCGTGCTATTATAAGCGATCATGGAACCCATTTTTGTAATGACCAATTCGAAAAGGTTCTAAAGAAATATGGAGTTACTCATCGTCTTTCTACGGCTTATCACCCGCAAACGAGTGGGCAAGTCGAGGTTTCGAACCGAGCTTTGAAGAGGATTTTAGAGAGGTCAATTGGAGAAAACCGTGCTTCATGGTCCGACAAACTCGATGACACTTTATGGGCCTTTAGGACCGCTTATAAGACACCTATCGGTTGCACTCCTTATAAGTTAGTCTATGGGAAGAATTGTCATTTGCCCATTGAGTTGGACCATAAGGCATATTGGGCCCTTAAGCATGCAAACTTTGACTTGAAGACCGCGGGAGATCACCGGAAAATACAATTGAATGAATTGGCTGAATTAAGGGATAATGCTTATGAAAATTCATTAATTTTTAAAGAAAAGACTAAAAAGTTTCATGATTCAAAGATTAAAAACTGGGTTTTTAACGTTGGTGATCAAGTGTTGCTTTTTAACTCTCGTCTTAAGATATTTTCCGGGAAATTGAAATCTCGTTGGTCGGGTCCGTTCACCATTACACAAGTGTTTCCTTATGGGACCATTGAGCTAGCTCAAGATGATGGTCCTAATTTCAAGGTGAATGGACATAGGCTTAAGCACTACTTTGGTGGGGAAATTCCTTCAATGGTTGCCCTCGACCAAGTCACCTTCCCCAATGATAATTAACATTGAGGGGATCGAGTCGAGCTCATGACTTGGTAATCAAAAACGAGGTGCCTCGTGGGGGAGATCCCATGCTTATCGTTTATGCTCACTATTCACTAATAAGGGGACTTGTACCCTTTCAACTCGTTGTCTCGTGGTTGTTTGTGATTGTGTTATCTAGATCATCATCATCATCTACGATTGAAGACTCTCGTGTTCGTTTACGTGAGCCTCCATCGTTCGTTTGAAGAAGTTTTTCACAAATCCATGACATATCCTTTATTGTTCTAACAATTATCTTTTAGCATACTTAATAAACGGCTTTAGATATATTGTTGATCACCCTTTCCATGCTAGATCCTAAGCATTCGACTCTTCGTCTCTAGTATGGGGGTGCTCCACCTTTAGACTCGAAACATTGAGGACAATGTTTACTTTTAGTATGGGGGGGTAAATAGGTACTTGCTTTGCTACGCCCTCACGCTTTCCAACTTTCAATGTTTTGTTTTGCTAATAAGGCTAAAAATGGCCAAATTTTAAAATTTTTCTTAGTTTTTCATAAGTGTTTTTAAGACACGAATGTATATTTTCCGATGGGTAGAATAAGAGTTATTTTTTGACTTGATGGGCATTTGGAGCCATTTACATTCCTTAACCCGCTCAATTCAAGTTTTGCTAGACTTTTATATAGGGATCTTTAAAACGCGAAAGTCTTAATTCATACGGGTTAAGAACAAGAACTTTTCGCAAGTTCCTATAATTGATTCTAGAAAGTCACTTATCAAGGGAACCATAAAACGCATTCTCTAAACTTGAAAAAGTCTAAGAAAGTGCAAGATCCTATAGGTGGCTTGAAAACCCAAAACTTTGATTTGATATAGTCTTAATGAAAGCTAATCCAAATTTGGCTTAATTTTGACTTGCATGGCTAAGTATTCACGAGTCTCTTTAATTAGAGGTCTTTATATAGTGAAGAACGATAAATGATAGAGTTAGACAAGTGATCATGCTAAACGTAGAACATGAAAGTGTTCTTTCAAAAACTCATATGTTTTTAATTGTGGCTTTTTCTTCCCGTAAGATCAATGCATTAGGAATAAATCATAATTGCAATAAGTAAGGTCGTATGATTTGAAAGGTTACTTAGCCTCTAGCGCAAGATCGTTTAAAAGTTGCTCGGGGTTGAATAGAGTTCATAGCCAAGGCATAACTTATTGAAGCGGGACGCGAAGATTGGCGATTATCCAAAAAGGCCCTAACAAGGCATGAGGAGCTCTATTTTTGCTAAAGATCCAAAGATGATGTGAAGTATCATTATTCCTAAATCAATATGAAGGATCAAGACACACGACGAGAAGCAATTACTCCCCTAAAGATCATGGAGAAAGTCTATCCAAAAAGACCCTAACAAGGTATGAGGATAAATATATCCAAGTCCGAAAAGGAGGCGGATCGTTGTATATCAAAATCCAAAGTAAAGATTGAAGAAAAATGATGAAGTCGTGGTCCAATATGTAGAATCTCTCAAAAACGTCAAGTGAAGAAATTCCAAATATATGAAGAGAAGACCATAATTTCAAGAACGTCTTCCCAAGATTTGAAGTTTGAAGTACATGCCAAATAGCGGTCCGAGAAAGGTCTCAAATCGTGAAACGAGTTATGCCAAGATATGAACTTAAGGAGATACACGAGAAGCCGTTTTAAAAGATTTTGTCCTTCGGCTAACTATTGATCCAATCGTGCTACTTTGCTTTCGGATTAATAACTACTCAAATAAGTCAATATGAATCACTTGTGATCCATGACAATTAGATAAAAAATGCTAGTAACCCATTTCTTTTATAAATAACTAGGATTGCGGGGAGAAAAAGTATTACACAATTTGGACGTATGAGTAGTGTTAGCATTGTGACTTGTACCAACAATGATCTTGTTTTTGCACTTAGCATGGAATGTATGACAATCAAGGATGACGAAGTTTACTCTAAGGAATATTTACTTGTTTCTATTCTTTGACCCTAAAAGTCACTTTTTGTGATGAAAATCATACATTATGTCTTTACACATCATCGTAGTATGTTGCAAGTCTTTTTACTTTTCAATAAAGGTTAATAAAATTGAACTTTGGTGATGTTTAGATACTTTATTCTAGCATTACGTGAGGGCACGGCAATGGCTTAGTATGGGGGAGTGATGAGATGGCATTTATACATGATCTCATCGTTCTTTTCGGGCTTTAAATGCATAAAAATGTCATAAAATACCATATATATGCTTGTGTTTGTTTACTTGTGAATTTTAGGTATGGATATCGTGAAAAAGACAAAATATCACAAGTTACAAGGAAAAACGGACACGAGAAACGAAGCCGTACAAAGAACCGGGCCCTAATCATGGAATTCTCAACAAATACCCTTGAAGACTTGAAGACAAACAAAATTGATCCTCAATTATTGAAGAAATGACACTTAAAACCCTTCTATATTAATAATTACAAGTTTGGTCCCTTAAGTTTGTCAAATTACACAAAAGGTCCTTCAACTTTGAAGAAATGGCAAGATTAGTCCCTCAACAAATCAAAATTGCCAATAATGGTCCCTCATGAAGTCAAAGATACAATGAAGACCTTTGAAGATCAATAATGTCCAAGATCAGCCCTTGAAATATCTCAAAATGGCAAAAATAACCCTTGAAATCATTTTTCCAAAGTTTTGTGCCAAAACTGCCAAGTGGTGAAAGTATTTAACAAAGGAAATACGTTTTATGGCCTGAAATACTTGTTTTAAACTTTTTACCAAAACACAAGGGCTAAAGCTGTGCACTTGAAACATTTAAATCAAAAATGCGCCAAACACACAACTTTCCCCCAAAATCGGATCAAAAGAACTACTGTTTACCCTTCTTCACCCCCAGTTTTTACTCCACTTAAACTTGGGGTAAAAATCAATTCCCTTTGCACATGTGTGATTCACACATGCAGAAACCCATCCCAACCTTAAAACCCTTAATCCCACTCACTATGGACCCCACCCCCAATTCCCGTTTGACCAATCACATGACAACTTGGCCTCCAAGTTATCTGACATGGCAAAATCAACAGCTAAGAATCCTTGCTTCATTCCAAAGCTAAAATGAACAGCCAAGATCACTTTGGACAGCTCACACCAAGAACTCGTCTAGAAGACTCAAGGGTATAATTGGGAATTCAGTTCTAGGGTTTGTGAATAGTGTTTAGCAGAGCATTTGCCTATAAAAAGAGACCTCAACATGTGAGAGTCCCTTTGTTCCAGTTTTAGGCTATCAATCTTTGTAATTCCTTTTTAAGTAATAAAATTTGATTTTCTGAATTTTGAGAAATCTTGTTCTTGTTTATTAAAAGTTGGTGTTAGAATAGCCTAATTCTGAGTTCCATTTATATGTTTGAAGGTTTTTGAGGCAAGGTTTTAGTTGATAAAGCTTGGGTTTCAAAAATCAGAAAGTGCTTGTTTATTTGATCTCACCTTATTGTTTGTTCATCTTAGCAGCATTGGAAGCTGGTACTTCTTCTGCTAGTACCTCAGCTCAAACAATCCAGGGCCTGGATGTAGGTCTTGGAGGTTTGCACCCTTCTCCTTTTTCAATTTCTCTTTTATTTTCTGAATTTTTGGTGAATTTGCATGTTTATGGTTGAATCTGCGTTATTGTGGTTGATTATTGTTGATTTGGCTTGGTTTGATGCTATTGAGATGTTATTGATCTGATTTGTGGGTTAGAACTGGATAATCCTTTGAAAATTTGTGAAAATAGGTTTATAAGGGGTGTTTGGGTCAACTGCATAATTTGGATTTGTGGTTTGTTAAGTGTTGGTATTGTGTTGTTTATTGCTGGTATCTGCTTATTTGGTGCTATTGCTCATCTGTTTGCAGGTTTTGAGGTTTGAAACACCATAAAGGGCTTTAAAATCTTTGTTACTTGGTGAAATTGGTTGAAATTTAGAGGACACCTAGATCTAATCATAGACTAGGGTTAACAAGTGTTAAATCTAGGTTAATTACACCAGGGAAAGAGATTTGAGTGCTTGAATTTGGATATGGGGTCAATTAGATCAGCAACTTTCTGCATATTGTTCTTATTCATATCAGTGACTGTTTTTGGTGATTTTTGCTTGATTCTTGTGTGCAACTTGTTGTTTATTGTGTTTATATTGACTCTCAATAAGCCAAAGCTTATTGAGGTGCCTTTTGTTCCATCAAACAGCAACAAGCAAGGCTTGAAATCAAGCCAAAACTTTACTGCATATCAAGCAGTGGGAACTCCTTTCCCCTGCTAGTTACCACTGCTAGTGTTAATTTGGTGTCAGCTTATCAATAAGCTATAATAGCTTATTCCAACCAGCAATAACTTTGTTTTTGTAATAGGTGCTCATATTTTGACCCATTTGTTCATACTGGAGCATTTGGGTGGTTGACTTTTAGGTTTGACTAGAAAACCAACTCCTTTGACTTTTACATAAGTTCATTTGTGCTTATTCTGGCTTATTGGTTGTGCT
This sequence comes from Glebionis coronaria, assembly GCA_025667525.1. Taxonomy (NCBI): domain Eukaryota; kingdom Viridiplantae; phylum Streptophyta; class Magnoliopsida; order Asterales; family Asteraceae; genus Glebionis; species Glebionis coronaria. The sequence goes on from CM046880.1 coordinate 139,957,662, forward strand.
TATTGGATTTTTGTTGATTGATATTGCTTATTGAGTCCATTTGAAAGCTTTTGCAAGTTGAATCAAGTCCTGAGGTGCATTATTTCTCAAAAACAACTATTTTGTCGTTTTGTGGATTTTTGCTTTTCTATTTTCTGGCTTATTGAGTGAGCTTCTTGGAAATTTCTTTTGACAGATCTCTTAAGCATCCTAAAAGAGGGTTGTGTGTCAAATTAGAGCTTATGCCATTAGCTTATGGCTTAATGGGCTGAAAAGCCCAATAAGAATAAGCTTTGTGTTCAATAAGATGTGATAAGCACATTTTCAGCGTTTGGGCCTTTAGAGTTTTGTTCTTGGAATTGAATTTTAAGTCAGATAGGGCTTTTCCAAGTCAATTGGGCCAAGTTTGACTTTTTGGGCCCAAAAGCCCATTTGTGTTAACTGAATTTGGATTTTGCCCATTTGAGGGCCCATTAGGGGTATTTTGGTAATTTCACTTTGATTTTCTGTTTATTTAGGTTAAAATAAACTAGTTTGCAAGTTTTTAGAATTTTTTATAATTTTTGGATTTTTAATATTATTTTATTATTATTTTAATATTATTTTTAAAATTTCACTTTTTCCAAATTTTACATTTTTCTTAGGTTAATTACATTAAAATAGGAATTTAGCAACTTTTAGAATAATTTTATCACTTATAGATTAATTTTTATAATTATTTTAAGTTTTAATAGTTTTTAAATCATTTTAAATAGTTTTTATTAGTTTTAAAATTTCTAAAAATAGTCTTTAATCTTTTTAGGTCATTTTAGAGGTTTATCAACTGAAAAATCTTTATTTGGGCTTTTTGATAATTTATTTAATTTTTAGGGCTTTAATTAGCATTTAAAAATTGAATATTTAATTATTTAAAAGGTTTGAAAAAGTTTTGATCATTGGTAAACTCTTAGTTTATTATTTTTAATTTTTGGTGAATTTTTGGTAATTTTTAGAATTTATTTTTATTTTTGTGGTTTTTAAGGTTCTACGTTTTAACTTTCTAGTAGTGATTTTTTGTTAATTTTTATTTTTAAGTTTTCGTCATCTTCTTTTCTAATCCCCTTCTAAACCAATCATTAATCACAAACATTTAACAAGTTTTTCACACACATATACCTCCTTGGGAAACGAACTTTCATATCATTAAGGGTCATTAACACTTGATTTTTCCTAAAGTCATTTGTTCAATACTTACCGCTTTTACGCCTTTTCCCTAAAAGGTCGTATTTTACCACAATCAGCCTAATTCTGAGTTCCATTTTGATAATTGAAGGTTTTTGAGGCAAGGTTTTAAGTGATAAAACTTGGGTTTCAAAAATCAGTAAGTGCTTGATTATTGTCCATCACTTTTGTTTGTTCATCTTAGCAGGTACTTGGAAGCTGGTACTTGTTTTGCTAGTACCTAAGCTCAAACAATCCAGGGCCTGGATGTAGGTCTTGGAGGTTTGCACCTTATCCCTTTTCATTTTCTCATTTATTTTTCTGATTTTGGTGATTATGCATGATTGTTCTTGAATATGTGTTATTGTTGTTGATTATTGTTCATCTGGCATTGTTTGATGTTTATGAGGTGTTGTTAGTTTGATTTGTGGGTTAAAACTGGATTATCCTTTGAAAATTTGTCAAAACAGGTTTTTAAGGGGTGTTTGGGTTAACTGCATAAGCAGGATTTGTGGTTTGTTAAGTGGGTGTATTGTGTTGTTTATTGTTGGTATCTGTTTATTTGGTGCTCTTGTTCATCTGTTTGCAGGTTTTGAGGTTTGAGAACACTTAGATCCATAAAAGGGCTCTAAAATCTTGTTTACTTGGTAAAATTGGCTAGAATTTTGAGGACACCTAGATCTAAGCATATACTAGGGTTAACAAGTGCTAGATCTTAGTTAATTACACCAGGAAAAGAGATTTGAAGCATTGAAATTGGATTTAGTGTCAATTAGATTAGCAAAGTTTCTGCATATTCACTTTGTTTCTTATCAGTAACTGTATCTGCTTTGATCTTGTTATTCACTTTGATTTAGTGTTTGATTTAAGTTTGTTTGTGCTTATTCATAATTTATATAGCTTGTGTATGCATCCTGTTGAATTTGGTTGGCTTATTCATGCTATATTTGCTTATTTGTGCTTAACTGCTTATTTTCCATGTCTGAGCAATATTTGGTGACTGTTTGATTAATTTGAGCTTATTTTGTGAACCAAATTGTGATTTTCTTGTTGATATTGACTCCTTGTGATTCACTGATCACAAGGGTGCCCTTGTTTCCAATTGAATCTAACTAAATCTCTCTAAAAAGCTTGGTCAAGTAGTCAAAGCAGTGGGAACTCCTTTCCCCTACTGCTAGCCACTGCTAGTGTTAATTGGGTTTCAGCTTATCAATAAGCTATAATAGGTTATTTTAACCAGCAACAACATGGATTTTGTAATAGGTGCTCATTATTTGACCCATTTGTTCATACTGGAGCATTTGGTGGGTTGACTTTAGGGTTTGACTAGAAAACCAACTTAATTGACTTTTTCATAAGTGCTTATTGGTTCATTCTGGGTTATTGGTTTTGCTTATTGGAATTTTGTTGATTGATTTGGCTTATTGAGTTCATTTGTGATATTTTGCAAGTTGAATCAAGTTCTGAGGTGCCCTAAATCTCAAACCCGACTATTTTGTCTTTTAGTGAAATTGTACTTTGCTTATTTCTGGCTTATTGAGTGTGCTTTTTCAAAAAAAATTTTACAGATCTCTTAAGCATCCTAAAAGAATGTTGTGTGTCAAATTAGAGCTTATGGCATTAGCTTATTGCTTAATGGGCTTAATGGCCCAATAAGGATAAGCTGTTTGCTTAATAAACTGTGATAAGCTCACTTTCAGCTTTTAGGCCTTTAGAGTTTTGTGTTTAGAATTAAATTTTGAGTCAGATTGGGTTTTTCCAAGTCAATTGGACCAGGTTTGACTTTTTGGGCTAAAAAGCCCATTTAAGTGGACTGTTTTTGGTTTTGGCCCATTTGAGGGCCCAATAGGGGTATTCTGGTCATTTCACTTTCATTTTCTGATTATTTAGGTTAAAATAAACTAGTTTGCAAGTTTTTATAATTTTTTATAATTTTTGGATTTGTAATATTATTTTATTATTATTTTTCAAATTTCACATTTTTCAACTTTTTACATTTTTCTTAGCTTAAATACATTAATATAGGATTTTTGCAACTCTTAGAATAATTTTATCACTTTTAGATTAATTTTTATAATTATTTTAAGTTTTAATAGTTTTTAAATCATTTTAGATAGTTTTCCTTAGTTTAAAAATTTCTAAAAATAGTTTTTAATCTTTTTAGGTCATTTTAGAGGTTTACCAATTGAAAAATCTTTATTTGGACTTTTTGATAATTTATTTGATTTTTAGGGCTTTAATTACCATTTAAAAATTGAATATTTAATTAATTAAAAGGTTTGAAAAAGTTTTGATCATTGGTAAACTCTTAGTTTATTTATTTTGATTTTTGGTGAATTTTTGGTAATTTTTAGAATTAATTTTTAATTTAGCTTGTTTTACGATTTTACGTTTTGTCGTCGTAGTATTAATTTCACGTCTTCGTCATCCTCTTTTCTCACCCCCTTCTAAACCAATATTAATCTCAAACATGTTACAAGTTTTTCACACACATATACCTCCTTGCGAAACGAACTTCACCTTAGGGTCATTAACACTTGGTTTTTCCTAAAATCATTTGTTCAATACTTACCGCTTTTACGCTCCTTTTCCTAAAGGTCGTAATTTATCACAATCATTTTGGCGCCGCTGCCGGGGAGGTGTGTTGTGATTAATTTGTCTTGTTGTTTTTAAAATTAACCATAAATAGTATTTGTATTAGTAGAAATCTACTAATACGTATTATCGGTTTTATTGGTTTTTCTTGTGAAATTATTATTACTCTATTGTATTAAGTATCACAATAAATACAAAATATCTCCAGTGTGAAAACAAAACCTTAATTGGGATTTGATCTCCTAATTATTGTATTCGAATCTCAAACAAAAAGAAAAAGGCAAAAATAGATAAATACTTTCTTGAAGCTCGATTTTGAAAAATACGAACTATAAGGTGGGTATAAGGCGGGTATTATAAAATATACCCTAAGGAAAAAGGCTCTTAAGTGCTTCGCACCGCCTCGTTTCCCCGCTTGCTTGTGAGTATTTTGAGATTGAAGGCTAATCGAGGGTTTTGCCGCCCAAAGTATTATTACGTATAATATATTTGTTTGGTTTTCTTTGTGATTAAACCCTCTTGAACAATTTGGTTTTCACCAAAGTTCTAAAGTCATTCGAAGGCGTTCACTCCACGTGATCGTTTTCATTCTTTTGAGGCTTCTTTAATCAAGAGTTTGATTCGAGGAGAGATTTGGTAGATTGTTGTCTACGAAGATACACCAAAATCCAAAAAAAATTTAAAACAATCAAAAACACAAAAAAATTGAAAATTCACAAAACACCCAAAAAGAATCTTCTTTGCTCACCTCCCATTCTTCGTGAAGTTTATGATCACTCGTAATCAAGCAAAACGAGCTCGTAAACGTCTTCAAAAGCAAGCCAATCAAGAGACATTGATTGAAGAACAACCTCCAATTGTTGAACCTATTATAGAACAAGAAGTCTTCATGGCTAATCGTAGTATGATGGAGTTGCTACAAGCACCCACCGAGGGTTTTGGAGAGGCCATTGTGATTCCCGCTATCCTTGCGGAGAATTTCGAGATTAAGACGGGTTTAATGTCGATGTTGCAAGCTAATAAGTTTAGAGGTCATGAGAAAGACAACCCGCATTATCACATTAGGAATTTTAATCGTCTCACCGCCACTAGCAAGTTTAAGGATGTTCCACATGACGCCATTAAGATGATGTTGTTTCCATACTCGTTAGATGGACCCGCTAAAATTTGGCTTGAGAAAGAACCGCCAAATTCGATTTTGACATGGGGTGATCTCGTTTCTAAGTTTGTGAACAAGTTTTTTCCACCATCTAAAACAAGACATTTGAAAATGAGATTTCAAGATTTGTTCAAAGAAATAATGAAAGTTTTTCAATGACATGGGAACGCTTTAAAGAAATGTTACATGAATGTCCACACCATGATTTTTTGGAATTGCATCAAATTGATACTTTTCATAATGGGCTTAATGATCATGAACGAGCTTACTTGAATGCCGCCGCGGGTGGTATTTTTTTGTGCAAAACGACCGATGAGCTTTAAAGATTATCGAGAATAGATCTAAGGTTTATAGCCCTCGTAACACACCGAGTGTTTCCAATTTGGGTTCGTCATCGTCGTCATCGTCTCGTAGCATTAATGCCTTACATGATGAAGCTAATGAGGAAAATCGGTTTTTTGATAGATTTGCTAATCTTATGTCTCATTGGAAAGCTCAAGAAGCTTCAAATTCCGCTTCGGTTAAAGCGGTTGCTAAGAGTTGTTTGTCTTGTGGTGGAGCTCATGATCTTTCCGAGCGCATTACCGCGGATGGTAACACTTCGAGTGCTTATGTAGCAACGGGAACTTACAACCAAAACGGTCAAGGTTCCCGCCCAAATCAAGCTCCACCAAATCAAAATGCTAATAACTATCGAAACAACAACCAAGGTGGTAATTATCAAGGCAATTCACGTAACTACAACAAGGGGAATTATCAAAGTGGGAATGGAAAAGTCACTAATCAAAACCAAAACCGTGATTTTCAAAACACTACACAAGGTTTTCAAAATGCTCACACTAAAAATCTTCAAGGAGAATTTTTGGATTATGCTAAAGCAAATGATGCTAAATTTGATAACATGCAACGTGAGATGATTAGCTTAAGATCCGAGTTGAAAAACGAGCTTAAAAACGAACTTGCTAATGAACTTAAAACTCATGCAAATAAAATAGAAGGGAATGTCCAACGTCTTCAATAAAAATCAACAAAAGATGGAACAAGGACAACATGAGATAAAGAAAGAGTTGTTAAAAGCGGATGCTAGGCAATCAAAATTTTAGGATCGAATGGCTATAATGTTTGAAGCAATCATGTGTAAACCCTATTCCTCGGGTGGTCTTCCTAGTGATACCATTGCAAACCCGAAATGAGAAATGAAGGTTATTACTACACGAAGTGGTAAAACTTTCAAGGAACCAATCTCTCGTCCAAGTACTTCTACGGAGAAGGAAATCGAGAAAGAACCCGAGGTGATGGTCGAAAAGGAGCACATTACAATCCCACGAAGTACCGCTCAAACCACACCTACGGTTGAACCAATACCAATTGCGGAACCCGAGATTCCAAGGCCGTTGCCTAATGTCCAACCCACACCACCCTTACCTTACCCTTCGAGACGAAACAAAGAGAAATTGCAAGAACGTAACAAACAACAAATCGAGCTTTTTATAAAAATGTTTCAACAAGTGCATTTTGATGTGAGTTTAGCCGACACGTTGTTGTATATGCCTCGTTTCGCTTCCAATTTTAAAAGTATGATGAGCGATAAGGAAAAGCTTTCAAAGCTTGCTAATTGTTCTTCGGTTTATCTTAACCGTATACCGGAAAAAGTGGGTGACCCCGGAAAGTTTCTCATTCCTTGTGACATAAAAGATATGAAAGAATGCCTCGCCTTGGCCGATCTTGGTGCAAGCATTAATTTGATGCCATTTTCCATTTAGAAATCGCTTTCGCTTCTGGCTCTTATTCCTTCGAACATGTCTATCGAGATGGCCGATCATTCTACGATTTTAGCATGTGGAGTAGCCGAAGATGTTTTTGTGAAAGTGGGGAAGTTCTACTATCCCGTTGGTTTTATAGTAGTTGACATCCCCGCGGATCCTCAAGTTTTTCTAATTTTAGGTCGTTCATTTTTAGACACCTCGAGATCGCTTATCGACGTTCATGCAAGAACTATCACTTTGAGATTCAACGAAGAGGAACTTGTTATAAACGCTACTCAAAACTCGAAACCTTCTCATGTTTATGCAATCGCTACCATCAATCACATTGACATCGTTGATATGGTTTGCGATGAGTTTTCACTAGAAGTGTTAGGTTTTTTCGATAGCTCGTCAAGTGGCAATCCCACTATTTTGGATCCGATTCTTGCTAATTCTACACCAAGTCTCACTCCATTCCAAGGATGAAATCGACAATAAAGATGAGGTGTTGATTAGTGATGATACTTCTATTCCACCATTTCTTCCGCCGATGGAAGTTATGAGTGTTGAACCAAAATCTTCAATCGAGGAACCACCTATCCTTAAATTGAAAGATCTTCCTTCTCACCTTGAATACGCATTCTTGGAAGGTGATGACAAGTTGCCGGTTATTATTGCAAGGTCTTGCTAATGATGAAAAAACCGAGCTCTTGAAAGTTCTTAAAGCTCATAAAGGGGCAATTGCATGGAAAATTTCCGACATTAAGGGTATTGACCCAAAATTTTGTACTCACAAGATTTAATGGAGGAGGACTACAAACCCGCAATTCAAAGTAAAAGAAGGGTGAATCCAAAAATTCACGATGTCATTAAAAAGGAAGTCTTAAAGCTCCTTGACGCGGGAATGATTTATCCTATCTCTGATAGCCCATGGGTGAGCCCAATCCATTGTCCCTAAAAAGGGAGGAATGACCGTTGTGCCTAATGAAAACAACAAGTTAATTCCCACTCGTGTTGTAACCGGTTGGAGGGTGTGTATTGACTACCAAAAGTTAAATGACGCCACTCGTAAAGACCACTTTCCTTTGCCCTTCATGGAACAAATGTTGGAGCGACTCGCGGGAAATGAATTCTATTGCTTTTTAGATGGTTTTTCCGGTTACTTTCAAATCCCTATCGACCCTCGTGATCAAGATAAGACTACGTTTACATGTACCTATGGAACGTTTGCTTATCGTAGGATGCCTTTCGTACTTTGTAATGCACCGGGTACGTTTCAACAGTGTATGATGGCGATTTTTCACGATATGATCGAGAAGTCGATGGAAGTGTTTATGGTTGAATTTTCGGTATTTGGCAATTCGTTCACGTCATGTTTATCTAATCTCGAGCAAATGTTAAAATGTTGTGAAGAAACCAATCTTGTGCTTAATTGGAAAAAATGTCATTTTATGTGTAAACAAGGAATCGTCTTAGGACATAAGGTCACGAAAGCGGGGTTTGAGGTCGATAAAGCTAAGGTAGACGTCATCGCCAAGTTACCTCATCCCAAAGCTATTAAGGGAGTTAGGAGTTTCCTAGGCCACGTGGGCTTTTATCGTCGTTTCATCAAAGACTTTTCGAAAATCTCTCGACCTATGACACACCTTCTCGAGAAGGATGCCCCTTTTAATTTCAATGAGGATTGTGTTAAAGCTTTCGAAACTCTCAAAAGGAAACTTACAGAAGCTCCCATTCTTGTTGCTCCTAATTGGGAATTACCCTTTGAAATCATGTGCGATGCAAGTGATTATGCTATAGGGGCCGTCTTAGGGCAACGTTATGACAAGCATTTCCGTCTTATCCATTATGCTAGTAAGACGATGACCGAGGCTCAATTAAAATACACCACAACGGAAAAGGAATTCCTTGCCGTGGTCTATGCTTTTGAGAATTTCCGACCTTATCTAGTCTTAACTAAAAGCATCGTGTATACCGACCATTCGGCTATCAAGTATCTCTTAGCTAAGCAAGATGCTAAGCCAAGATTGCTTCGTTGGATGCTCCTCCTCCAAGAATTTGATGTCACCGTGCTTGACAAAAAAGGAGCCGAGAATCTAGCGGCCGATCATCTCTCTCGTCTAGAAGATCCTCACAAAGATGTTTTCGAGAACAAGGAGATCACCGAAACATTTCCTCTCGAGAATCTCGGTGTAGTGAATTCTAAAGACACCACCCCATGGTTTGCCGACATTGCAAATTACCATGCGGGCAATTTCATAATCAAGGGTATGACGACACAACAAAAGCGAAAATTCTTTCGTGACGTCAAGTTCTATTTTTGGGACGACCCTTATCTCCTTCAGGTTTGTGCGGATCAACTCGTTCTACGTTGTGTTTTTGGTGCCGAAGCTTCTAATATCCTTAGAGCTTGTCACGAGGGACCCACAGGTGGTCACCACGGTGCTAATCTCAAGGCTAAGAAAGTGTTCGATGCCGGCTTCTTTTGGCCTTCTATCTATCGTGTTGCGCACGCACTTGTGAAGTCGTGTGATTCGTGCCAACGTCAAGGAAAATCGTCTCAACGTGATGAAATGCCGCAAAACATAATTCAAGTGTGTGAGATTTTCGACATATGAGGAATAGACTTTATGGGGCCGTTCCCATCGACTCATGGTAACAAGTATATCCTCGTCGTGGTGGACTACCTTTCTAAGTGGGTGGAAGCTAACGCTTTACCTACTAATGATGCTCGTGTGGTAGTGAAGTTTTTGAAACAACTATTCTCTCGGTTCGGAACCCCTCGTGCTATTATAAGCGATCGTGGAACCCATTTTTGTAATGACCAATTCGAGAAGGTCTTAAAGAAATATGGAGTTACTCATCGTGTTTCTACGCCTTATCACCCGCAAACGAGTGGGCAAGTCGAGGTTTCGAACCGACCTTTGAAGATGATTTTAGAAAGGTCAATTGGAGAAAACCGTGCTTCATGGTCCGACAAACTCGATGACGCTTTATGGGCCTTTAGGACCGCTTATAAGAAACCTATCGGTTTCACTCCTTATAAGTTAGTCTATGGGAAGAATTCTCATTTGCCCATTGAATTGGAGCACAAGGCATATTGGGCCCTTAAGCATGCAAACTTTGACTTGAAGACCGCGGGAGATCACCGGAAAATACAATTGAATGAATTGGATGAATTAAGAGACAATGCTTATGAAAATTCATTGATTTTCAAAGAAAAGACTAAAAAGTTTCATGATTCAAAGATTAAAAACCGGGTTTTTAACGTTGATGATCAAGTGTTACTTTTTAACTCTAGACTTAAGATATTTTTCGGGAAATTGAAATCTCGTTGGTCGGGTCCTTTCACCGTTACACAAGTGTTTCCTTATGGGACCATCGAGCTAGCTCAAGATGATGGTCCTAACTTCAAGGTGAATGGACATAGGCTTAAGCAGTACTTTGGTGGGGAAATTCCTTCAATGGTTGACCTCGACCAAGTCACCTTCGCCAATGATAATTATCATTGAGGGGATCGAGTCGAGCTCATGACTCGGTAATTAAAAACGAGCTGCCTCGTGGGGGAGATCCCATGCTTATCCTTTTATGCTTCCTAATCACTAATAAGGGGACTTGTACCCTTCAAACTCGTTGTCTCGTGGTTGTTTGTGATTGTGTTATCTAGATCCTCATCATCATCTACGATTGAAGACTCTCGTGTTCGTTTACGTGAGCCTCCATCGTTTGCTTGAAGAAGTTTTTCACGAATCCAATGACATATCCTTTATTGTTCTAACAATTATCTTTTAGCATAATTCATAATCGACTTTAGATATATTGTTGATCACCCTTTCCATGCTAGATCCTAGGCATTCGATTCTTCGTCTCTAGTATGGGGGTGCTCCACCTTTAGACTCGAAACATTGAGGACAATGTTTACTTTTAGTATGGGGGGGGGTGAATAGGTACTTGCTTTGCTTCGCCCTCACGCCTTCCAACTTTCAATGTTTTGTTTTTGTTGCTAATAAGGCTAAAAATGGCCAAATTTTAAAATTTTTTCTTAGTTTTCATAAGTGTTTTTTTATGACACGAATGTATATTTTCCGATGGGTAGAATAAGAGATAATTTTTAACTTGATGGGCATTTGGAGCCATTTACATTCCTTAACCCGCTCAATTCAAGTTTTGCTAGAATTTTACATAGGGAGCTTTAAAACGCAAAAGTCTTAACTCATTTGGGTTAAGAACAAGAACTTTTCGCAAGTTCCTATAATTGATCCTAGAAAGTCACTTATCAAGGGAACTATAAAATGCATTATCTAAACTCGAAAAAGTCTAAGAAAGTGCAAGATCCTATAGGTGGCTTGAAAACCCAAAACTTTGATTTGATATAGTCTTAATGAAAGCTAATCCAAATTTGGCTTAATTATGACTTGCATGGCTAAGTATTCATGAGTCTCTTTAATTAGAGGTCTTTATATAGTGAAGAACGAGAATTGATAGAGTTAGACAAGTGATCATGCTAAACGTAGAACATGAAAATGTTATTTCAAAAACTCATATGTTTTTAATTGTGGCTTTTTCTTCCTATAAGATCAATGCATTAGGAATAATAATAATTGCAATAAGTAAGGTCGTACGATTTGAAAGGTTACTTAGCCTCTAGCGCAAGATCGTTTAAAAGTTGCTCGAGGTTGAATAGAGTTCATAGCCAAGGCATAAATTATTGAAACGGGACGCGAAGATTGGTGATCATCCAAAAAGGCCCTAACAAGGCACGGGGAGCCCTATTTTGTTGCTAAAAATCCAAGATGATGTGAAGCATCATTATTCCTAAATCAATATAAAGGATCGAGACACACGACGAAAAGCAATTACTCCCCTAAAGATCATGGAGAAAGTCTATCCGAAAAGACCCTTACAAGGTATGAGGATAAATATATCCAAGTCCGAAAAGGAGGCGGATCGTTGTATATCAAAATCCAAAGTAAAGATTGAAGAAAAATGATGAAGTCGTGGTCCAAATATGAAGAATCTCTCAAAAAACGTCAAGTGAAGAAATTCCAAATATATGAAGAGAAGACAATAATTTCAAGAACGTCTTCCCAAGATTTGAAGTATGAAGTACATGCCAAATATCGGTCCGAGAAAGGTCGCAAATCATGAAACGAGTTATGCCAAGATATGAACTTAAGGAGATACACGAGAAGCCGTTTTAAAAGTTTTGTCCTTCGGCTAACTATCGATTAAATCGTGCTACTTTGCTTTCAGACTAATAACTACTCAAATAAGTCAATATGAATCACTTGTGATCCATGACAAATAGTTAAAAAATGCTAGTAACCTATTTCCTTTTATAATAACTAGGATTGCGTTGAGAAAAAGTATTACACAATTTGGACGTATGAGTAGTGTTAGCATTGTGACTTGTGCCAACAATGACCTCGTTTTGGCACTTAGCATGGAATGTATGACAATCAAGGATGACGAAGTTTACTCTAAGGGACATTTACTTGTTTCTATTCTTTGACCCTAAAAGTCACACTCGTGATGAAAATCATACATTATGTCTTTACACATCCTCGTAGTATTAATGCAAGTCTTTTACTCTTCGATAAAGGTTAATAAAATTAAACTTTGGTGATGCTTAGATACTTTATTCTAGCATTGCGTGAGGGCACGACAATGGCTTAGTATGGGGGAGTGATGAGATGGCATTTATACATGATCTCATCGGTCTTTTTCGGGCTTTAAATGCATAAAAATGTCATAAAATACCATATATATTCTTGTGTTTGTTTACTTGTGTATTTTAGGTATGGATATCGTGAAAAAGACAAAAGATCACAAGAAACAAGGAAAAACGGACACGAGAAACGAAGCCGTACAAAGAACCGGGCCCTAGTTCATGATTTATCCAACAATTACCCTTGAAGATTTGAAGATATGCAAGATTGATCCTCAATGAATGAAGAAATGACACTTAAAACCCTTGTGAAATCATAATTACAAGTTTGGTCCCTTAAGTTTGTTAAACTTGCAAAAAGGTCCTTCAACTTTGAAGAAGTGGCAATATTAGTCCTTCAACAAATCCAAAATGTCAAGAATGGCCCTTCATTAAGTCCAAGATCCAAAGAAGCCATTGAAGTTCAAGAATATTACACTTCTAGTCCTTTAAAAATGAATTAAATATCAAAAGGACTGAAGTTGTAATTATGCCAAAGTTGAAAAAGCCCTAAATCCTTTTTCCAAAACATTTTGTGGCCAAAACCTAGAAACTTGAAATACAAAGGAAACGAGTTTACAACACAAATAAACTTGTTATTCAAGTTTTTCCAAAGGCTGCGGACCATAGTTGCCAAGTTCAAACATTCAAACCAAGAAATGCGCCAAACACTTTTACTTCCCACAAAATCGGATCAAACTTACCATTGTTTACCATTCATCCACCCAGAAATTACTTCACTTAAACAAAGGGTAATTTTCAATTACCCTGGCACATGTGTGATTCACACATACAGAAACTCATCCCACATCAAAACACTCACTCCCACTCACCATGGACCCCACCCCCAATTCCCTTTCAACCAATCATGTGACAACTTCACCTCCAAGTTATCCAACGTGGCCAAATAAACAGCTGAGAGTCATTGCTTCATCACAAAGATAAAATGAACACTCGGGATCATTTTGGACAGCTCATAAGCAAGAATCGTCTAGAAGACCTCAAGGACATTATAGGAATTTCACTTCTAGGGTTTGTGAATAGTACATAGCTAGCATTTGCCTATAAAAAGACTCCTCAACCTGTGAGAGCTTTTGTTCCAGTTTTAGGCTATCAATCTTTGTAATCTCTTTTTAAATTAATAAAAATTTATTTTCTGAATTTTGAGAAATCTTGTTCTTGTTTATTAAAAGTTAGTGTTAGAATAGCCTAATTCTGAGTTCCATTTTGATACTTGAAGGTTTTTGAGGCAAGGTTTTAAGTGATAAAACTTGGGTTTCAAAAATCAGTAAGTGCTTGATTATTGTTCATCACTTTTGTTTGTTCATCTTAGCATGTACTTGGAAGCTGGTACTTGTTTTGCTAGTACCTAAGCTCAAACAATCCAGGGCCTAGATGTAGGTCTTGGAGGTTTGCACCTTCTCCCTTTTCATTTTCTCTTTTATTTTTCTGATTTTGGTGATTATGCGTGATTGTTCTTGAATATGTGTTATTGTTGTTGATTATTGTTCATCTGGCATTGTGTGATGTTTATGAGGTGTTGTTAGTTTGATTTGTGGGTTAAAACTTGATTATCCTTTGAAAATTTGTCAAAACAGGTTTTTAAGGGGTGTTTGGGTTAACTGCATAAGCAGGATTTGTGGTTTGTTAAGTGGTTGTATTGTGTTGTTTATTGTTGGTATCTGTTTATTTGGTGCTCTTGTTCATCTGTTTGCAGGTTTTGAGGTTTGAGAACACTTAGATCCATAAAGGGCTCTAAAATCTTGTTTACTTGGTAAAATTGGCTAGAATTTTGAGGACACCTAGATCTAAGCATAGACTAGGTTTAACAAGTGCTAGATCTTAGTTAATTACACCAGGAAAAGAGATTTGAAGCATTGAAATTGGATTTAATGTCAATTAGATCAGCAAAGTTTCTGCATATTCACTTTGTTTCTTATCAGTAATTGTATCTGCTTTGATCTTGTTATTCACTTTGATTTAGTGTTTGATTTAAGTTTGTTTGTGCTTATTCATAGTTTATATAGCTTGTGTATGCATCCTGTTGAATTTGGTTGGCTTATTCATGCTATATCTGCTTATTTGTGCTTAACTGCTTATTTTCCATGTCTGAGCAATATCTGGTGACTGTTTGATTAATTTGAGCTTATTTTGTGAACCAAATTGTGATTTTCTTGTTGATATTGACTCCTTGTGATTCACTGATCACAAGGGTGCCCTTGTTTCCAATTGAATCCAATTAAATCTCTCTAAAAAGCTTGGTCAAATAGTCAAAACAGTGGGAACTCGTTTCCCCTGCTGCTAGCCACTGCTAGTGTTAATTGGGTTTCAGCTTATCAATAAGCTATAATAGCTTATTTTAACCAGCAACAACTTGGATTTTGTAATAGGTGCTCATTATTTGACCCATTTGTTCATACTGGAGCATTTGGTGGGTTGACTTTAGGGTTTGACTAGAAAACCAACTTAATTGACTTTTTCATAAGTGCTTATTGGTTCATTCTGGGTTACTGGTTTTGCTTATTGGAATTTTGTTGATTGATTTGGCTTATTGAGTTCATTTGTGACATTTTGCAAGTTGAATCAAGTTCTGAGGTGCCCTAAATCTCAAACCCGACTATTTTGTCTTTTAGTGAAATTGTACTTTGCTTATTTCTGGCTTATTGAATGTGCTTTTTCAAAATTTCTTTTTACAGATCTCTTAATCATCCCAAAAGAAAGTTGTGTGTCAAATTAGAGCTTATGGCATTAGCTTATTGCTTAATGGGCTTAATGGCCCAATAAGGATAAGCTGTTTGCTTAATAAGCTGTGATAAGCTCACTTTCAGCTTTTGGGCCTTTAGAGTTTTGTGTTTAGAATTAAATTTTGAGTCAGATTGGGCTTTTCCAAGTCAATTGGACCAGGTTTGATTTTTTGGGTTAAAAAGCCCATTTAAGTCGACTGTTTTTGGTTTTGGCCCATTTGAGGGCCCAATAGGGGTATTCTGGTCATTTCACTTTCATTTTCTGATTATTTAGGTTAAAATAAACTAGTTTGCAAGTTTTTTGAATTTTTTATAATTTTTGGATTTTTAATATTATTTTAATATTATTTTATTATTATTTTTCAAATTTCACATTTTTTAAATTTTTACATTTTTCTTAGCTTAAATACATTAAAATAGGATTTTTGCAACTCTTATAATAATTTTATCACTTTTAGATTAATTTTTATAATTATTTTAAGTTTTAATAGTTTTTAAATCATTTTAGATAGTTTTCCTTAGTTTAAAAATTTCTAAAAATAGTTTTAAATCTTTTTAGGTCATTTTAGAGGTTTACCAATTGAAAAATCTTTATTTGGGCTTTTTGATAATTTATTTGATTTTTAGGGCTTTAATTAACATTTAAAAATTGAATATTTAATTAATTAAAAGGTTTGAAAAAGTTTTGATTATTGGTAAACTCTTAGTTTATTTAATTTGATTTTTGGTGAACTTTTGGTAATTTTTAGAATTAATTTTTAATTTAGCTTGTTTTACGATTTTACGTTTTGTTGTCGTAGTATTAATTTCACGTCTTCGTCATCCTCTTTTCTCACCCCTTTCTAAACCAATATTAATCTCAAACATTTTACAAGTTTTTCACACACATATACCTCCTTGGGAAAAGAACTTCACCTTAGGGTCATTAACACTTGGGTTTTCCTAAAATCATTTGTTCAATTCTTACCGCTTTTACGCTCCTTTTCCTAAAGGTCGTAATTTACCACAATCAGCCTTCATAATTTGCCATCAGTACAACTTTTTTAGATAAAGATACATTTAATCAGAAATGACATGAATATAATACTTATACTTACAAGATTCCAACATAACTATATCTCACAATCCTCCATATTTAGTCAATCACAAGTGGCCTTTTAATCATTTATCGCCATCGGCTTCTTAATTCTAATGGTTCATATTAGCCGCGAACCCCCTTTTTTTTATTATCTATATTATCCTTCTTACAAGCATTGTTTATTTTTCATATTGTTCGGCAATTTATTTTGCACCTTCATTATTAAGGAACACATCCTATGTGATTCTTTATCTTTTCTACATAATGCGTCAGTATCTACATTCACCTTTCCTTATAAAATAATTTTCATGACCGTATTCATTCAAAATTTCTTTCTTTATATTTTCTAAGTTTCGTCTCAACTACTATTTTTATCAGTTTTGCTTGATCCGACGTTTTAAAGCGTCGATAATTATTACACGTTAACAATAAATATTAAGTTTTTATGAAACGTAAACGTTAAAAGTTTAAATTTCTTAGTTCGACCAATTATAATAAAATGTTCAAAACAAATTTGAATTTAATTAACAAGATTTTTGTTGATTTATCGAAAATAATTAAAATAATTAATAAGATCCGTAAATGTTCGAAAAATCTTTGGTTATACTTTGGTCAAAATTTTCTTAGTTTGAAAAGCGTAAATTATCGTTTCAAATTTCAAGTCATGGTTTAAATGGTTTCCTCAATCCCTCTTAGGTTGTCTTGAGGTATACACAAACATTTACCCCTAAACAGGAGTTTAGTTAAATGATTTGTGTATAAGGGAATAATCCCTTAAAAATCCTTTGTTAAAACATTTGTCAAAACATATTTCCATTTTCTTTTTGGTAAAACCCAAAGCCTTAATGGTTCCAATTTTTGAAAAGTCAACATAGATCCCATTATCTTATTAATCACATGATCAAATCATGTAAAGGATTAAGTTTTAAATTACACGTTAATTATTCAAGGTACAGGTTTTCATTGTTTGGCCAATTCAGGGCAATCTACAAATAATTATTAACTCATTCTTATTCTTATAAATAAACAAATGGTCCTTAATGATCACAAGCATGAATTTATCAAATTACAACCTACACACGTGATTCATCAAATTTATGGATGCTACATGTGTATTAGTCAATCCAAACGACATCACGTGAAACTCATAATGTTCATTACAAGTACCAGATGTAGTGATTGGAATAGATGATCTCTTTCGCGGATGCGAAATTGATGATAACCATGTCGTGGATCAAATCTTCGAATATACGCTAGAACCTTGTAAATGATCGAACAATCTATCATCTTGGGTAGTGGATATAGATTTTTATCGTCAATTTACCTAGTTCACGGTAATCCAATAAATATAAGCAATAATAACACCATAGCTCTTCATAATGACGAGCTCGGTAGAATAAAATCTTTCTCCGACAACTCTCTCAGTTGTACGGTAATTCTTTTAATTCAGGTGGTGCTGACGTACAGTGCACAAGCCACAGGTGCAACACCGGGAATATAATCAATACCAATTTCAACTTGCCTTAATGGCAAAAGTCTAGGTAATTTACCAATAAATACCTCCTAAAGTTTCAGATAACGGAAACATCTTTTAATAAATTCATATTAGGTTCTTTCTAGATTACATGATCTATGACTAGTTCACAACTATTCACGGTATAATTTCAAGTCTAAATGCAGGATATGGTCCTCCATCAAGAATTATTTAGATAACTTTTGATAATCAACATCTTATCTTTTAGGGGAATTCTACTCGAGTTCCCATCAATTAAGACAATGTCGTCATGTCATAATCAATCAATTCATTCTAATGGCACTATCAACTTTCTAGTTTCATTGCCGTCGATAAGATGTGAACTTCTCAAAAGACTAATAACAACTCATAATCCTTCACAAATTCAAGGATATATGGAGACATAACTAACCTTAAAAGAGTAAGGTCAACGCATAATCTACGCGAGAGAATTTCAAATCAGATACAGACGAAAACATTAACAAAGATGAATATATCCCATGTTTTCATAATTTGAGTACGCATTCGAAAGCTCCTCAGATCGTTACCCAGGTCATTCAAATGAAATCAAATCAAAAGAAATGATAGGAACGTCGATACATCCAGTCGGGTATCAACACTCGGTAATCATATACTTTTTCAAAGAATCTCTCCACGGGAGAATTGGACAAGAAGGGAATATCAATTGTAAAATAAGACAATTTCCACAGATGAGTAAATTCAACTCAGAAGAATAGATGCTACAGGCACATATGTAGGTGTCCCTAACATTATGTCCCTATTTTTCACTTCTTGCAGATCTCATAAAATTTAATCTTTCGCAATCTTCAAAGAAAATGTAGTGTTTATTCATTAGTTTTATGGTGACTACTAATCAGCCTTGCATGGTCCATTCCAAATTGTATGTAGGCGCGCAACTATATACAATTTAAAGATTAACGATGCAATACTCAGTTCGTCAAAATTTTATCATCATGTTTATAATAAAAACATTTTCATGCTTAATTCTTAAATAAGAATCAAAAATAAATTTACAAAGATTTTCTTTGTTATGAAAACAAATAAGTTTTCCAAGGTATTTCATAATCAACTTTATTTCAATAATGATTATTTATAAGTCTCACTTTAAATAATCCATATAGTGATGAAAATTCGATTTTTTCAAAGGATACTGTTTTGTCTTATAAAAACAATGAGTGATCTGCAAAAGAGTGATGAAAAGTTGTTTACCAAGAACTAACCACAATATAATAGGAAATGAGCTTAGCCAATTAAGCATGAGGTGCATGACCTCGATGGCACTCAAAAAGAATAATCCACAACGTAACTCAATTCAAGATGAATACTTGTTCAATGGTTGCATCACTAATGTGAGCATTAGGAAGAAGCAAGAAAAGATAGATATCATCAATACATGTAGAATTTAGCAATCAAAGGTAGTCTTTTCATTAATCACAAACAAGTTAAAATTGTACCGTAACACATTACGTGTCACTATGTCATACAATTCCAAGAACTCATCCTACCAACTGATGTCTCAGTTAAGTTAGGTATTATTTTTAAAAGATACCACAATGAATACTAATCTACAAGAGTCATTAGGAGTTCCACTTGTACCAGAAGATCCATCGGTCTCAATTCAGAAGAAGATTTCTTCAATTTATTTCTTGGACACTAGGCATCCTCGTTAGTGGACAATGGCCTAGGAACAACACTTAACACGAACCAACAATCAATTAAAACCTTATAATTCAATTACAGGACTTAACAACTTCCTCTTAACAATCTCATATTCCATACAAGTTAAAATTTAACTTTATTCAAGTTTCAATCAACTTATACTCAATGCGACATCCTACCTCATTCTCTAATACTTTCAACCTTATTCATAAACCTTAAAAGGGCAATAAAAGCTCGATATGATCAACACTTAATTTTTAATCCTATATTTCTTACAACAATAGTTATCAAGTGAGTCACTAGCATGAGATGACTCACACATTTAATTGGATTTCTCGGAAAGGTACTAGTGGCATGAGGCTTTTGGGTAATGGTTCCAATGACAGCCTCAATTGCAACATTCACCCTTTCGATTTCAAATTTAAGAATTGGGTGATAACGAATCAGATGACATATTTCTAGGTGGTAACATTTTGTCAAACTCCACTCTATAAGGAAAGATCGTCATGACATCGATATCAAATTTAATCTTGGCAATTCTTTTTCAATATCACAATCAACTAATATCTAGACTTCTACGAATATTAACCATTTTGTTGGAATTTAAATATCCACAACTTGGTTTAGATCTAGGATAGCTAGAATTCCTACGGGAATAGCTTCGATTGATTTACTAGGGGATTTAGGGTTTCTTGTGACAATCTACGTCGTATAAATACCTCGTATAAATATCAAAATAATCATCAAACAACCATGTAATAAAATTACATCATATATATATATATATATATATATATATATATATATATATATATATATATATATATATATATATATATATATATATATATATATATATATATATATATATATATATATATATATATATATATATATATATATATATATATATATATATATATATATATATATATATATATATATATATATATATATATATATATATATATATATATATATATATATATATATATATATATATATATATAATCCAAGTTATATATATATATATTAAAATAACACTTCTCAGTCTGGCCTTGTCGGTAACTCGGGAATTCTTTGGCACCGTTATAGTCAAAAGATTTTTAGACATTTTGAGAAAAATGTTTATAGTTAAAAGATTTTGAAATGTTTTATTCAAAACCTTGGTTTTAAAAATCTTTCGTTCTCTATAACGAGAGCTCTGATAGCAAACTGTAACACCCCTAAATATATACAATTCAATACAGCGGAAGACTCGTTGGTGTTACGGGATAGCACATTAGTAACATCATAGACAACGCTTAAAAATCGCGTCGTTTATTAATAAAGCATTTTCATTCATAAATATCAAATTTACATAGGCCCAAGTCATTGTATTTTATACAGGTTTTACAAAATATTTGAATGGAATTTAGTATTTAAGTGCGGGCCATGAATTCTTGTCGTATTCCCAAGAATTACCTTCAAGTACCTGAGATAAAACATGTTAAAAGAAAAGGGTCACCGATAACGCCGAGTGAATTCATAGAGTTTAATAAAATCCTTCAATATAACATCGGTATAAAATTATTACCGAAAATCATATTGTACAAATCATCGTAATAGATCATAAAATAGCCAAAGTCATTTTATACAAATCTTTATCATAATATAGGCTTTCGCCTTCAAAATTATTATACGAACCATTGTCGTTAAAAAACATCATACAATACGTTTTATAACGTTGTATAAAGTTAAATAAAAACCGTTACATGAATATGGTCATGAAAAACCAAAACACGAACATAATATCAATAGTAAGACCCCGTATTGCTAGTCAGGCAATATATCGTAATTTAGTGCGTATAGCAGTATTTCGTTATTTATGGATTATTATAAGCCGCATGACATTGTTACCTTACTATCAAAACAACGGGTAGCTAGCCCGAAACTCAATTTTCCCATCTAAATTAGCGTGTCGTCACAATAATCACGCTTGTGTAAGTTTTCTCATACATAAATTCGCTTACCAATCAATGTGGCACGACGGGGATCAACCGTCAAGGCGCCAACTGGGGTGATCGTCCCCAAATAGTACTATTATATGCATAAGCGTCTACCAAATCCCGGTAGTTCACAATTCATGCTAATGGGACTTTTAGTGACATAACCTAACTTTAATAATCCATTTCATTTCATCTATCGGGTCATTTAATCATTCATCGGGTCATACAATCATTTGGGTCCAAATCAATAAACAGAAAATCAGGACAAATGGTGTCCTATTTTATAAAAACTAACATGTTATCTCCCTCGCGGGTTTATAAAACAATTCATAAAAACATTTAAAAGAGTGTGAGGCTATGAACTCACGTTGATGTGGGAAAGCGGGTTATTGGCAATTCGGATGTACGATGCGTGCTTCAATCACGGAAACCTAGACAAATAATACTCGTCTTAGACTCTTGTCCAATGAATTTATAAAAATAACAATTATGTATACATATGATGACTTTATATATATATATGATGATCAAGTGGGTTTATATATTCTCATTTACTTATTTTAGTGTTATGTGTTGGAAATTTTCAAGACTAGTTATACTAGTTCAATCTTGTTTACATTTTGAAGCCCAATGGGCCTATTACAAGCCCAATACTATTCATTAGCCTAATTATACTTTTATTATCAGTATTATACTTTACATGTTGGGCCCAAATGGGTTAATCCCAATAAATAAGTTTATAAGTGTTTTACTAACTAGTCTGGTTTATAGTCCAATAAGGCTACTTTGGCCCGTTAATGTCTATATGTTGTAAGGTTCGGGTTTATCGGTTTTTACTTGTTATATATGTTTATAAATCAGTATGTGAGTTTGTAAAAGTTTACATTAGACGGGTCCGACCGTCTAAGTTTTATTTGATAAAAACGTTAATCTTTCGGTACTAGCCGAAAAGACGTAAAAATCATGTTTATAGTTGTATAACTTTGGAAAATATTTTATACTTGTAATTTATAAAAATGTCTTATTTTATATCATAGTATATGAAATTCTTATTTATAATTACTATTAATTGTTAGTGGGTTTTCATGTGTATATATTTTATAAATATATAAGTGAGTGCTTATTTTATATATGTTTTTATTATACAAATCTGATTTTAAATTTCATGTTCACCAAAACAGCTATATCTAGAGTTCTATATGGATATAGAAGCCCAAATGTTTATGGCATAAACTACATGATATGTGCTCCATTGAACTCTCCTATGGATACTGTTGAATCAGCCTCTAAGTATTTTATAAAAATCGTCCAAAACAGTGTATGCAGATTTGTACTCTAATATTGTTTTGATCATATCTCACTCATCCTAATGATTCTATTGCATGGACAACTCACCACATGTGTGAAAATAATATAACTTACTGTTTCTTTAATAATCTATGCCATTTTAACAGTTTATCATAGGTTTCTTCACTGTTTTATACAGCCTAGTCCTTACATCATGATTTTAATACTTTTTCATGTAGATTCTTATCTTTTAATCAAATCTATCAACACCAAATCCCCACATAATATTTTAAATCATCATTCATCATCATATACATATACATAAGTAAGAAAATACATGATTACATAATCAAAATAACAAGAGGATGGGAAGAACAATCTTTATACCACCAAGATGATGTAGGTTGTGATTAAGACATGAATTTTGATGGAAGAACTTGTGATAGATCAACACCAATCTTCAAGGCCACCAATAATTGTAAACTCCTTGTAGAAATCAGCCCTTGAACATCACCAATTCACCTCCTTGGATGTTAGGACCACCTCCAATCTTCATATCTTCAAAGGGTTTCCATCATATGTGTGAATAACACAAGATTTAGTTGTTGAAAATTGATCAATATGGTGGTGGTGGTGGTGAATGTGGACGGCATATATGGAGTAGAGAGAGAGATGAGAGTTCTTTTGCATGTAAGAAATGAGAGAAGTGGTATGAGTTGCTAGTTTTGGTGGAAAGTTGGCTTACTTTGTAAGCTTAGCTTACAAGTGTAAGCATTTAGCTACATTTTGCCACATCTTGTGATGTGGTGGCATACCTTGGCCGTCCCATGTTAGTGGGGTGGGGCAAGTTTTATCTTGTCTCATCCCACTAATTTACGGGTATTCCTCGATTCTAGTTTCCTCGATTTGCGTGCCCTCGGGTCGTTTTACGAAAAACATTTTTATAAATTATGAATCAACGGCACAAAACGAATCTAATAAAAAATTTCTCATCAAAAAAGGAGTTCAAAAACGTAAATACGTAATCCTAAGATTTCCAGTTTAGTCGTAAAGGACGTTAAATTATAATGTAAGTTCTAATCTCTTCTCGTAAATTTGTGAGTTTATGAACTAACTCAAATTTAAAATCCCAAAATAATATTTACGGATAAATTTATTTCCTGAAATGTCGGACTGTCACCAAAGATGGTGTATGTAAACGTAAGCACGTAACGTAGAATCCTCCGGTTAAAACGTAGTCGATGTTACTTTAAGACGTAAATCCAAATTTCTTCCTAAAAATAAGTGAGTTCATAATATAATATTAAAATAATATTTTCAAATAATAATTGAGAATAAAATATCAACCATAAATTGACGGATTGTCACAATATTCGCATCACCTTATCACATAATTACATCTTCTGTTGGCCTTAAACCGAATGCAATATTCTCACTATGCTGCATCATCAGTGGGTACAAGAACTACGCCTTCAAAGTATTCACGATGCAACATAGGGGTTCCACCTCCACCTTCATAAAACCTTCTTATCATCCTCACATTAGAGATGAATAAGAATGATACCTTGCCAATGCTAGTGTTCCCACGGCTATAGAACACACTTTCTTCTTATGGGGTCCTTACCGTCTAATCACAGGAAACCAAGCATTCGAGCACAACCACCCGTCTTATGTATACGGGTTCCCCATTTCTTTCGACGTAGATACGCTTACAAGTAGAGGATATGATGTAAAGTCTAGTAACCTTGGTGACAACCTCGCATACTAGACCGAGGGGGACATGATGACGTATAGTGGCTACACTCACTAATCGCAACCTCAGTCAATCATCTTTTTGCTAAAGGTGGAGCCATACGTTAAGGATGACCCATGAGGATGTCCTAGCAGCAAGCCATATGCGGTTGTTTAGTAAGCGTGATACATGATTGAGTCTAGCATAACATGGTCATGAGCCATATCATACTTGACTGGGGACATGTTGACGTATAGTCGGTAAAGGGCCCGACCTAATAGGCCCGTGATCCAACAAGCCCGCGACACAACAGCCCCGTTGCCCATACACCTAACTTACCCTTCAAGAAACCCTAGTCCTATAAATACAAGGGTAGGGGTCTCATTCTACATCAGGTTATCTCTCATACTTACACCTCTTATACTATATCGATCAAATACTAACTTGACCGACGGAGGTGGACCCCGGGGCTCCGGCCTCGGGTCTACTCCTAACTGGTTTTCTATTGTTTATAGCATCACTCAGGACCCGGGAAGACGACGAACGGCCCAGGAAATTCGTCAAGACCGACCTACCCAAACTATGTTTCAACAGTGGATGACATTATTTTTGGTTCAACCAAGAAGTCGTGGTGTGAAGAGTTTGAAGCTTTTATGAAGGAAATATTTCAGATGAGTTCTATGGGAGAGCTAAATTTCTTTTTAGGACTACAAGTCAAACAAAGTAAAGATGATATATTTATAGGTCAAGATAAATATGTTGCTTAAATCTTAAATAAATTTTCAAGTATGGATATAAGAAGTACAATTACACCTTTTGAAGCCAATAAGTCTTTATCAAAAGATGAACATGGTGTAGATGTAGATCTTCACTTACATAGGTTAATGATTGGGTCACTTATGTATCTTACTGCTTCTAGGTCAGATATCATGTTTGTTGTATGTGCTTTTTCAAGGTTTCAAGTCAATCCAAAGGTTTTACATCTACAGGCTGTGAAAAGAATCTTCAAATATCTCAAAGTTCAACCTAACTTATGTCTATGGTATCCTAGAGAATCTACTTTTGACTTGGAAGCTTACTCAGATAGTGATTATGCTAGAGCCAATCATGATAGGAAGTCCACAACTAGAGGTTATCAATTCATAGGAATGAGACTTATTTCTTGGCAGTGTAAGAAGCAAACCATTGTTGCCACTTCTACTACTAAAGTTGAATATGTGGCTGCTGCTCATTGCTGTGGACAAGTGCTTTAGATTCAAAATCAGTTTTTAGATTATGGTTTCAACTTTATGAATACCAAAATCTACATTGACAATGAAAGCACAATATGCATTGTCAAAAATCCAGTGTTTCACTCTAAAACCAAGCATATTGAAATAAGGCATCATTTCACTAGAGAGACTCTTATGACCAAAAGATTATTCGGGTTTTGAAGATCCATACAGATAACAATGTAGCTGATTTGTTAACCAAGACATTTGAGACTAAAAAGTTTGAGTTTTTGGTAACACATATTGGTATGCTCAATCAATAATTGTTGCATATGTTAAGGGGATGATATAACTGTATAATGATTATGTTTATTATATTGTCCAATGTTTGTAGTTGTTTGTGATGTGATTATAGCTTTGATAGATCAAGGTAAAAGAGGATATAACGATAGTGGACTGTATGTACCGGTGATTATCTTTGAGGTACCATTTTCATACCAAGTACCGCTAGACAAAATTGAAGTACCGCGTATACACCAAGTACTGCTATATGATCGTTGTTGCACGTACCGTTGGAGGGTCTATTATGAAAAATTGGAGGTTTCTTCACGCTTGGGGTTTCTTACCATATATAAATGCGCCCCAATTTTATAATTGATTCACCTAATCACTTTATTCTTAACCTCGATTCTATAGCCCTAATTCTTGTTGTCGATCACAAAAACAACAATGGCTGCTCTACAACTAATTTCTAAGCACAATCAAGTCGCGTATCTTAATCAGAATACTACTTTAGAAGGTTTTCATGAGATGCTTGACTTTCTTTTTAGAAGTCGTATCTAATACGCAATAACTGTAAGTCCTACTGTTACTATTTCTATTGTTGAGCAATTTTGGAGGATTGCCTCTTCTATTACTCGTCATGGTGCACCATGTATTAGAGCTAGGGTAAATAATAGGAATGTATATGTAACATAAGTATTGCTAAGAGACTCATTGCGACTGAATGATGCTGATAGCATTAGTATACAAATAGACATAGAGATTCATGATGGCCTTGCAACCATGAGGTATGAAGGTAGTCGTGAAATACATACTTTGTTTAAAGGGTTGTATTCACCACAATGGAGATTACTCTTTCATACTATAATTCACTGTTTAAGTCCTAATAGTACTTCTTTTGATCAAATTTCTGCAACAACAACATCTGCTGCTATTTGTTTGGCAAATCAAATACTTTTCAACTTTTCAAAAATGATTTTTTATGGAATGATAAGAAACTTAGATGCCACTAAGAAAATTTTTATGTAGCCGAGATTTATTCAGGCTTTAATAATTGATAAAGTCTCTGACCTACCCACATCATAAGAACCTTGGGATATCCCTAATTTCACTTCAAGGACCTTTTCTTTCTTAGCTAAGAAAGGTACTACCTTTACTAGGATAGTTACACCCTTGTTTGCTCATATGTTTGAGGGTGAGGATTCTAGATCTGCTAGTTAATCTCAACAAAATCCATCTCATCATAGACCTAACCCATCTGAGGAAGTTCATACATCTTCATCTCACCCAGACCAACTAGTCTCTGATGAGATGATCCACACACCTGCTGCCTCCTTGAATGCTAGTAGTTCTCCACCAGCTATGATTACAGAGGTGATGGATATTGCTACTTTGACTGCTTTGTGTAGTTCCTTATCTAAACAGTTCAAAGGTTTGCCAGATGCTCAACTTCTGCAAGATAAAAGGATTGAAGAGTTGAATGCTAAAAACAAGAAGCTAAGAAGGAGAGCCAATCCTTGGATCAAGCATCATAGAGCTATTTATAGAGCTTAATTGAAGGAGCAAAGTCAGAAGCTAAGTAAGTTTAGGAGATAACAACTGAGAGCATCCAAACAAGGGAGGAAATCAGATGAAGCATGACCTTCTTCTGGTAATAGAGCTGAAATTAGGGATGAAGCAAATTTTGAGGGGAGGATTTATGATAATGAGAACATGAGTGATGGATTTGAGCATTTTGTTGATGATACTAACATGGAAGATCAACCACAGAATCCATCATTAGCTAAAAATGTGGTTACACCAATTGTGCCAACTCCACAACAAGTAGTTGAAGCCATGGAGGAAGCAACAAAACAACTACAATCTCCACCACCACAACAGGAGATTCCACAACCTAATTGGGAAAGATTATATAGAGAGCTTGAAAAGATTGATCAAACCTTTCCAATAATTTCACTTCAACAACAGAAGACTCAATCACAGCTAAGAGATAAGTCAAACAAAACTGAAGAGCTGAACATTGGAGAATAAGTTTCTATAGAACGAAAGGTGTCTGAAGATACCATGGTGGTGAGTGATAAGGACAAAAATGTGTCTAATGCTGGTGATGCAAGTACTGCTGGACCAAATACCATCAAGCTTAATCCAAGTACCGTTCCAAGTACAGGTACTATTGGACAAGAGACTTCACAACCAATTTCTGAAGGAAGTGCAACTCGATCATTTGGAGAGGATAATACTTTGTAAAACCTATTGCTTAGTCTAAAGGAGAATACTTCAGCAGAAAAAGGCTAAACAAGAAGAAGTTAAGAAGAAGGCACAAACTGATGTTTTGATAGTTCAAGAATTTACAACTATTGAGCCACAACAAGAACAGGTTGAAGAGCCACAGATACAAAAAGAACAATGAGTGGAACAACCTAAAATTGCCAGTGAAAACCAAGATAGAGGTAAGAAAGTTCAGACTTCACAGCCTATTACAAAAGGTATTATCATACAGGGTCAACAACCTCAAGAGAGTAAAGAAGAAAGACCTCTTAGGTTCAAGAGAAAATTGCCTAAGATTGATGCCAAGGATAAAGGCAAGAAGCGAATTCAGCCTGAATCTGAAGCTGAAGATAGTAATTCAGACAGTGTAGAAGATGCCTTGAAGAAGTTTCATCTAATGGATTGTGATGAAGAGGTAGCTTGGAGGCTACAAGCTCAACTTCATGAGGAACAACAACAAGAAGCACTTGCAGCAAAACAAGCATTGCTTGAAGCTCAAACATTGCAACATGAATGGAATGTAGAAGAATATGACAAAATTCAGGCTGAATTAAAGGCAAATTAGATTCTAGCCGGTTCTATGATAGCTGAAGAGGCAGATGCATATGATGAAGATGAAAAATCAAGGTTGATTGATGATTTGGTTAGAGAACAGCAAAGGTGCTTTGCAGAAAAGAGAATATTGGAGAAAATCAAGCCTCCAATAACCAATCAACTTTGAAATCAGATAATGACATATCTAAAGAACGTAAAGGATTTCACTCATGCTCAGCTGGTCAGAAAGAGTTTTTATGAGATTAAGGCTCTATATGAGAAACACAAGAGGAATGATGAAAGATTTGTTTCTATTGGATCCCAAGAAGATGAAGAAGCTATTGAAAGAGCTAGAAGACGTTTGGAGCAACAAAGACAATATGGAAGTACTCCTAGACTAGAAGAGAGATCTCCACGAATCAAGACAACTTATGTCAAGAAAAACAAAAGAGCAAAGGAGACTCCTAAGGAAGATGAAGCTCAAGGTCTGGATGTGGAAACAAATCCTTAAAGTGTGATAGAGACTGTTAATATACATGCGGTACTTGACCAGTCAACGGTACATGGAAAATGGTACATACAGAGCAAATACCAGAGGAAGGTATTGTAACACCCCCAAATTTATACAACTCAGTACAGCGGAAGACTAGTTGGTGTTACGGGATAGCACATTACTCACATCATAGACAACGCATAAAAATAGCGTCGTTTAATAATAAATCATTTCCATTCATAAATATCAAAGTTACATAGGTCCCAAGTCATTATATTTCATACAAAGTTTTACAAAGTATTTGAATGGAAAATATTGGTTAGGTGCGGGCCATGAATTCTTGTTGTCTTCCCGAGAATTACCTTCAAGTACCTGAGATAAAACATGTTAAAAGAAAAGGTCAGCGATAACGCCGAGTGAATTCATAGAGTTTAATATAATCCATCAATATAATATCAGTATAAAATTATTACTGAAAGTCATTTTGTACAAATCATTTTAATAGGCCATAAAATAGCCAAAATCATTTTATACAAATCTTTATCAAATCATAATATAGGCATTTGCCTAAAAAGAAACCATTATACGAATCATTGTCGTTAAAAACACCATACAATACGTTTTGCAACGTTGTATAGATTAAATAAAAACCGTTATATGAATATGGTTATATAAACCAAAACACAAACATAACATCAATAGTATGACCCTGTATTGCTAGTCAGGCAATACATCGTAATTCGAAGCGTCTAGTAGTATTTTGTTAGTTTTGGATTATTATAAGTCGCATGACATTGTTACCTTACTACAACAAACAACGGGTAACTAGCCCGAAACTCATTTGCCCATCTAAATTAGCGTGTCGCCACAAAGGTCACGCTATGTAAATCTTCTCATACATAAATTCGCTTACCAATCAATGTGGCACGACGGGGATCAACCGTCAAGGCGCGAACTGGGGTGATCGTCCCCAAATAGTACTATTATATGCATAAGCGTCTACCAAATCCCGGTAGTTCACAATTCATGCTAATGGGACTTTTAGTGACATAACCTAACTTTAATAATCCATTTTATCTCATCTATCGGGTCATTTAATCATTCATCGGGTCATACAATCATTCGGGTCCAAATCAATAAACAAACAATCGGGACAAATAGTGTCCTATTTTATAAAAACTAACATGTTATCTCCCTCGCGGGTTTATAAAACATTTATAAAAACATTTAAAAGAGTGCGAGGCTATGAACTCACGTTGATGTGGGAAGGCGGGTTATCGGCAATTCAGACGTTCGGTACGTGCTTCAATCACGGAAACCTAGACAAATAATAATCGGTCTTAGACGTTTGTCCAATGACTTTATAAAAATAACAAGTATGTATACATATGATGATTATATATATATGATGATCAAGTGGGTTTACATATTCTCGTTTAATCATTTTAGTGTTATATGTCGATAACTTTTATATTAGTTTACTAGTTTTACCCATTTACGTGTCTTAAGTCCAATAAGCTTATTATAAGTTATTTAACTTATTTTAATCTATTTTGTACTTATATTATCAGTACTTAAACTTTACAATTTGGACCCAAATGGGTTAAGCCCAATAAGTTCTTTTTATAAGTTTTTATCTTATTTAGTCCAATTATTAGTCCAATATGCTTAATTAGCTCGTAAATGTCCGTATGCCCTAAAGTTCGGGTTTTATTGGGTTTTACTTGTTATACATGTCTATATATCAGTATATAAGTTTTATAAAGTTTACATTAGACGGGTCCAACCATCTAAGTTTTATTTAACAAAAACGTTAATTTTACGGTATTAGCCGAAAAAGTCGTAAAAATCATGTTTATAGTTTTATAACTTATAAAACTTAACAAGTTATTATTGTTATAATTTATACACTTATTCCACCTCTTACATATTTATATAAATAGAATCCATAAGTTAGTGGGTTTTAATTTATATTTTATACATTATAATTTTGAGTGCTTATATAATAGTATTATTCTTTAATTTCCAAAAATCTGATTTTTATCTTCACTTTCACCAAAACTGCCATATCTTGAGTTCTATATGGAGATAGAAGATCAAATTTTTATCACATAAACTACATGATATGTTCTACATTTAACTCCTATATAGCTACTGTTGAATCATCTTCTAAATATTTTCGAAAAATCGTCCAAAACAGTGAACTCAGATTTATACCTTAAACTTGTTTTGATCATATCTCACTCATTACTTAGATTCCATTGCATGGCCAACTCTCACATGTGTACAAGACTCATAGCTTACTGTATATCAATTCTACTTCATCATTTTATCAGTTCATAACATGTTTCTTTACTGTTTTATATAGCCATGTAAATTAATCAAGATTTTAACCTTGTTTCTTATAGTTTTTCACCTTTTTAATCATGTTTATCAACACCAAATCCCCACATAACATTTTTATCATCATATAATCATCATATACATATACAATAGGAAATAAAATACATGTTTACATAATCAAATTAACAATAAGATGAGGAGGACAATCTTTATACCACCATGATGATGTAGGTTGATCAAAACATGGATTTTGATGGAGAAACTTGTGATGCACCAAGACCATCTTCATGATCACCAATCTTCATGAATACCTTGTGGAAAACCAGCCCTAAGACACTATGAAAACTCCTCCATGGATGTTATGATCACCACCATTCAAGAGAGCTTCAAGAGGGCTTTAACATATGTAGAAATAACATAGGATTCCATGGTTAATTTTTGATGAAAATGGTGTTTATGGGTGAGGATGGGACTGCACAAAAATGGAGAGTAGAGAGGATTTGTGTGGTATCGCATGGTGGAAATGAGGAAATGGTTTTGTGAAGGTTGTTTTGATGTAGTGGAAGGCTTACTTAGTAAGCTAAGACAAGTGTAAGACTTGTAGTTTACAACTTGACACATCATTGATGTGGTGGAGTGTAGCTAGCTTAATGTGGCCAGTTTTGATGGGGGTGGGGCAAGTGTCCCACTTGTCTCATCCCTATT
The DNA here is from genome assembly GCA_025667525.1 of Glebionis coronaria. Classification (NCBI taxonomy): domain Eukaryota; kingdom Viridiplantae; phylum Streptophyta; class Magnoliopsida; order Asterales; family Asteraceae; genus Glebionis; species Glebionis coronaria. The sequence goes on from CM046880.1 coordinate 139,989,905, forward strand.
TATTTACGGGTACTCCTCGATTCTAGTTTCCTCGATTTGCGTGCCCTCGAGTCGTTTTACGAAAAACGTTTTTATAAACTATGAATCAACGTCACAAAACGAATCCAATAAAAATTGTCTCAGCAAAAACGGAGTTCAAAAACGTAAATACGTAATCCCAAGGTTTCCGGTTTAGTCGTAAAGGACGTTAAAACAAAATCGTAAGTCCTAATCTCTTCTCGTAAATTTTTGAGTTTATGAACCAACTCAAATTTAAAACTCCAAAATAATATTCATGGATAAATTTATTTTCTGAAATGTCGGACTGTCACCAAAGACGGTGTATGTAAACGTAAGAACGTAACGTAGAATCCTCCGGTTTAAACGTAGTCGATGCTACTTCAAGACGTAAATCCAAATTTCTTCCCAAAAATAAGTGAGTTCATATAATAATATTTTCAAATAAATATTGAGAATAAAATATTGACCATAATTTGACGGATTGTCACAGCATTTACCCCTAAACATGATCTTTGTCCTCAAAGATCATCTTACTACTCGCTTCTTATAGAGTTAAAGCCACGTGGGTATTTCCTTCACATTCGGTCTTTTCTCACAAGTGCAATTCATTACAATACGCGAGTTCTATCAAACATAACTACGGGAATAAGATCAGGCTTAATGTTGACTTACTTTCTCTATCCATGATGTTCACGGGTTTTTGATGAATGCAACTTTTCGCCGATCTAAGCTCTATTAAGAAGAATTCAGATTTTTACTTGATAGATATTCCATCAAGTCTGATTTACGAAACATAATTCACGCATCTCTTGAAGTCCTTGGGTAGATACAGCTTATATGCCTTTCAAACCAATCTTTTACATCATCTCAATGGTCCCATACAACGGGGACTTATATCCCATGATTTGTCAGATCATGAATTCATTTTTCCAAGGTTAAAAATTGTTGCATAACTTCGCTACCCATTTGGCACTTCAAGATCTACATTTCATATTCACATAACCTCCTGCCCACTATCGGCAGTTAATAATCAAATCCTAATTTCAACAATCATTTCAGATCTCGCGGGTCGGGTATTTTGCAAGGATAGGTTCGCCATCATAGGAAACCTTAAACCTAAGAGACATGTCCAACTCACAATGGGTGTATGTCGGGTGTCTTCATCTCAACTCCTGCTTACAGATGCTCTAATATTTAGATCCTAACAAGATTAGATCTCAATCCTAATACGATGATTATCAAAGATAATCTTTCCAAAGGAAAACGATTATACGGTCTATTACCAAAGGTCAATCATTTAAACATAAAACAACACTTATAGTATTTTGTATTGTTACTTTACCTCGTCCCTTCGATTGGGGTGGTACATAGTACTCTCATCAAGGTTCGTTCTCAATGATTTCTGAGCAAATCTCTAGAAATTCGATGCGAAGCGAGGATCTTGATAAAGATGTTCGATACAGGCACACTATGTTTACATAACTCTTTTGCATTTATCATTAACGAGAATGATATTAGCAGATTTGGTCAGTCTGTCGACGATGACCCAAATCGAATCAAATTCAGATGATGACCTTTGAAATAGCTAGACGTTTACTAATGTATGAGGCGATATCTGCCTTCATAATTTGCCATTAGTACAACTTTTTCTAACAAAGATATTTTTAGTCAAAAATGACATACATATAATACTTATACTTACAAGATTTCCAATTTAACTACATCTCACAATCTTCCATATTTAGGCAACCATAAATGGCCCTTTATAACATTTAACGCTATCAGCTTCTCAATTCTAATGGTTCACATTAGCCGTGAAACCTTTTTATTATCTATATTATCCTTTTTACGAACATCGTTTATTTTTATATTGTTTGGCAATTTATTTTGCACCGTCGTTATCAAGAAATACATCTTAATTGATTCTTTATCTTTTCTACATAATGCATCGGTATCTATATTCACTTCTCATGATGATATAATTATCATGTCCATAATTCACTCAGATATTCTTTCTATATTATGTGTCAGTAATTACGTTCACTTTCTCCTGATGAAATAAATATCATAACTGTATTTATTCAAAATTCTTTTTTTTTTCATATCTTCTATGTTTTAGTTTCGTTTCAACTATCATTTTTATCAGTTTTGCTCAATCTGACGTCTAAAGCGTCGATAATTATTACAACTAATTAAATATTAAATATTAAATTTTTATGAAATGTAAACGTAAAGATTTTAAATTTCTTAGTTCGACGAATTATATATAATGTTCAAAGATAAATTTGAATTTAATTAACAAGATTTTTGTTGATTTATCGAAAATATTTAATAAGATTCGTAAATGTTCGAAAAACCTTTGTTTATACTTTGGTCAAAGTTTTCTTAGTTGAAAAGTAAAAATTGTCGTTTTAAGTTTTCAGGTTACGGTATAAATGGTTTTACTCAATCCTTCTTAAGTTATCTTGAGGTATACACAAACATTTACCCCTAAACAAAAGTTTAGTTAAATGGTTTGTGTATAAGGGAAATATCCCTTAAAATCTTTTGTTAAAACATTTGTCAAATATATTCGCATTTTCTTTTTAGTAAAACCCAAAGTCTTAAAAGGGCTCTTTAATTTTTGAAGAGTCTATATGCATATATCTTACCGTCATTAATCCAATGGTCATTTTATGTAAAGGATTAAGTTTTTAATCTTACGTTAATTATTCAAGGTACAAGTTTTTATCGTTCGGCCAATTTAGGGAAGTCTATAAATAATTATTAACTCATTATTATTCTTATATACAAACAATTGGTCCTTAATGATCTCAAGCATGAATTTATCAATTTACAGCCTACACACGTGATTCACCAAATTTATGAATGCTACATGTGTATTAGTCAATCCAAACGACATAACATGAAACTCGTAATGTTCATTACAAGTACCGGATGTAGTGATTGGAATAGATAATCTTTTTCACGGACGCGAATTTGATGATAACCATGCCGTGAATCAATCTTTAAAACATACGCTAGAACCTTGTAAATGATCGAACAAATCTTCCATTTCGAGTTATGGATATCGTTTTCGATTGTCAATTTACTCAGTTCACAGTAATTTATAAATATAAGGAATGATAACACCATAGCTCTTCATGATGACAGGCTTGGTAGAATAAAATCATTCCCCGACAACTCTCTCAGTTGTACGGTAATTCCTTAAATTCAGATGGTGCTGACGTACAGTGCACAAGCCACAAGTGCAACACCGGAAATATAATCAATACCAATTTCAATTTGCCTTAATGGCGAAAGTACAGGTAATTCACCAATAAATACCTCCTAAAGTTTCAGATAACATAAACATCTTTTAATAAATTCATATTAGGTTCTTTCTAGATTATAATATCTATGACTAATTCACAACCATTCATGGTATAATTTCAAGTCATCCACCAAGAATTATTTAGATCACTTTTGATAATCAACATCTTATCATTTAGGGGAATTCTATTCGATTTCCCATCAATTAAGACAAAGTCGTCATGTCATAATCAATCAATCCATTCTACCGGCATTATCAACTTTTCAGTTTCATTGCCGTCGATAAGATGTGAACTTCTCAAAAGACTAATAATAATTCATAATCCTTCACAAATTCAGGGATATATGGAGACACAACTACCATTAAAAGAGTAGGGTCAACGCATAATCTACGCGAGAGAATTTCAAATCAGATACAGACGAAAACAGTTAATGAATATGGATATATTCCATGTTTTCATAATTTGAGTACGCATTCGGAAGCTCCTCGGATAGTTACCCAGGTCATTCAAATGAAATCAAATCATAAGAAATGATAGGAACGGCGATACATCCTGTCGGGTATCAACACTCGGTAATCAGGTACTTTTCCTAAGAATCTCACTACGGGAGAATTGGACAAGAAAGAATTGTCAATCGTCAAATAAGACAATTTCCACAGATGAGTAAATTCGATTCAGAAGAATAGATGCTACAGCCACATATGTAGGTGTCCCTAACACTATGTCCCTATTTTTCACTTTTTGCAGATCTTATAAAATTTAATCTTTCACAATCTTTAAGGAAAATGTAGTGTTTATTCATTAGTTTTATGGTGACTACTAATCAGTCTTGCATGGTCCATTCCAAATTGTATGTAGGCGCGCAACTATATACAATTTCAAGATTAACGATGCAATACTCAGTTCGTCAAAATTTTATCATCATGTTTATAATAAAAACATTTTCATGCTTAATTCTTAAATAAGAATCAAAAATAAATTTACAAAGATTTTCTTTGTTATGAAAACAATTAAGTTTTCCAAGGTGTTTTATAAACAAATTCATTTCGATAACGATCACTTATAAATCTCACTTTGAATAATCCTTATAGTGATGAAAACTCAATTTTTCTCAAGTAATATTGTTTCAACTTATATAAACAATGAGTGATCTGCAAAAGAGTGATGAAAAGTTGTTCACCAAGAACTAACTACGATATGATAGGAAATGAGCTTAGCCAAATAATCATGAGGTTCATGATCTCGATGGCACTCAAAAAGAATAATCCACAACGTAACTCAAATCAAGATGAGTACTTGTTCAATGGGTGCATCACTAATGCGAACATTAGGATGAAGCAATAAAAGATAGATAACATTGATAGATGTAGAATTTAGCAATCAAAGGTAGTCTTTTCATTAATCACAAACAAGTCTAATTGTACCGTAACACATTATGTGTCACTATGTCATACAATTCCAAGATCTCATCCTTCCAACTGATGTCTCAGTTAAGTTAGAGATTATTTTTAAAATATACCATAATGAATACTAATCTACAAGAGTCATTAGGTGTTCCACATGTCCCAGAAGATCCATCGGTCTCAATTCAGAAGAAGATTTCTTCAATTTATTTCTTGGACACTGGGCATCCTCGTTAGTGGACAATGGCATAGGAACAACACTTAACACCAACTAACAATCATTTAAAACCTTATAATTCAATCACAGAACTTAACGACTTCTATTAACAATCTCATATTCCATACGGGTTAAATTTTACTTTATTCAAGTTTCAACAAAATCATACTCAATGCGATATCCTACATCATTCTCCAATACTTTCAACCTTATTCATATACCTCAAAAGGGCAATAAAAGCTCGATATGAACAACACTTAATTTCCAATCCTATGGCTCTTACAACAATAGTTATCAAATGAGTCAATAGCATGAGATGACTCACACATTCAATCAGACTTCTCGGAAAGGTACTAGTGGCATGAGGCTTTTGGGTAATGGTTCCAATGACACCCTTAAGTGCAACATTCACCCTTTCGATTTCAATTTTTAAGAATTGGGTGACAACGAATCAGATGACACCTTTCCAGGTGGTAACGTTTTGTCAAACTCCACTCTATAAGGAAAGATCGTCATGACATCGATATCAGATTTAATCTCGCCAATTCTTTTTCAATTTTACAATCAACTAATATCTACATTTCTACGAATATCAACCATTTTGTTGGGATCATAAATATCCACAACTTGGTTTAGATCTAGAATAGCTAGAATTCCTACGAGAATAGCTTAGATTAATTTACTAGGGGATTTAGGGTTCTTTGTGACAATCTACGTCGTATAAATACTTCGTATAAATATCAAAATAATCATCAAATAATCATGTAAAAAAATTACATCATATATATATAATCCAAGTTATATATATATTAAAATAACACTTCTCAGTCTGGCCTTGTCGGTAACTCGGGAATTCTTCGGCACCGTTATAGTCAAAAGATTTTTAGACATTTTTAGAAATATGTTTATAGTTAAAAGATTTTGAAATATTTTATTCAAAACCTTAGTTTTAAAAATCTTTCGTTCTCTATAACGAGAGCTCTGGTACCAAACTGTAACACCCCCAAATTTATACAACTCAGTACAGCGGAAGACTAGTTGGTGTTACGGGATAGCACATTACTCACATCATAGACAACGCATAAAAATCGCGTCGTTTAATAATAAATCATTTCCATTCATAAATATCAAAGTTACATAGGTCCCAAGTCATTATATTTCATACAAAGTTTTACAAAGTTTTTGAATGGAAAATATTGTTTAGGTGCGGGCCATGAATTCTTGTTGTCTTCCCGAGAATTACCTTCAAGTACCTGAGATAAAACATGTTAAAAGAAAAGGTCAGCGATAACGCCGAGTGAATTCATAGAGTTTAATATAATCCATCAATATAATATCAGTATAAAATTATTACTGAAAGTCATTTTGTACAAATTATTTTAATAGGCCATAAAATAGCCAAAATCATTTTATACAAATCTTTATCAAATCATAATATAGGCATTTGCCTAAAAAAAACCATTATACGAATCATTGTCGTTAAAAACACCATACAATACGTTTTGCAACGTTGTATAGATTAAATAAAAACCGTTATATGAATATGGTTATATAAACCAAAACACAAACATAACATCAATAGTATGACCCTGTATTGCTAGTCAGGCAATACATCGTAATTCGAAGCGTCTAGTAGTATTTTGTTAGCTTTGGATTATTATAAGCCGCATGACATTGTTACCTTACTACAACAAACAACGGGTAGCTAGCCCGAAACTCATTTGCCCATCTAAATTAGCGTGTCGCCACAAAGGTCACGCTATGTAAATCTTCTCATACATAAATTCGCTTACCAATCAATGTGGCACGACGGGGATCAACCGTCAAGGCGCGAACTGGGGTGATCGTCCCCAAATAGTACTATTATATGCATAAGCGTCTACCAAATCCCGGTAGTTCACAATTCATGCTAATGGGACTTTTAGTGACATGACCTAACTTTAATAATCCATTTTATCTCATCTATCGGGTCATTTAATCATTCATCGGGTCATACAATCATTCGGGTCCAAATCAATAAACAAACAATCGGGACAAATAGTGTCCTATTTTATAAAAAACTAACATGTTATCTCCCTCGCGGGTTTATAAAACATTTATAAAAACATTTAAAAGAGTGCGAGGCTATGAACTCACGTTGATGTGGGAAGGCGGGTTATCGGCAATTCGGACGTTCGGTACGTGCTTCAATCACGGAAACCTAGACAAATAATAATCGGTCTTAGACGTTTGTCCAATGACTTTATAAAAATAACAAGTATGTATACATATGATGATTATATATACATGATGATCAAGTGGGTTTACATATTCTCGTTTAATCATTTTAGTGTTATATGTCGATAACTTTTATATTAGTTTACTAGTTTTACCCATTTACGTGTCTTAAGTCCAATAAGCTTATTATAAGTTATTTAACTTATTTTCATCCATTTTGTACTTATATTATCAGTACTTAAACTTTACAAGTTGGACCCAAATGGGTCAAGCCCAATAAGTTCTTTTTACAAGTTTTTATCTTATTTAGTCCAATTATTAGTCAAATATGCTTAATTAGCTCGTAAATGTCCGTATGCCCTAAAGTTCGGGTTTTATCGGTTTTTACTTGTTATACATGTCTATATATCAGTATATAAGTTTTATAAAGTTTACATTAGACGGGTCCAACCATCTAAGTTTTATTTAACAAAAACGTTAATTTTACGGTATTAGCCGAAAAAATTGTAAAAATCATGTTTATATTTTTATAACTTATAAAACTTAACAAGTTACTATTTTTATAATTTATACACTTATTCCACCTCTTACATATTTATATAAATAGAATCCATAAGTTAGTGGGTTTTAATTTATATTTTATACATTATAATTTTGAGTGCTTATATAATAGTATTATTCTTTAATTTCCAAAAATCTGATTTTTATCTTCACTTTCACCAAAACTGCCATATCTTGAGTTCTATATGGAGATAGAAGCTCAAATTTTTATCACATAAACTACATGATATGTTATACATTTAACTCTAGGGTAAATAGCATAAAAAGGTACTCATCTTTGGTTTAAATTCAATTAAAGGTACTCAACTTTTTTTTTCTCAATTTAAGGTATCGATCTTTTTTCTTGTTGCAATGTTGGGATAATTAACGAAATTAAAAACGATCGTTTACTTTATAATTGCATCGTTAGTCCTTTATCTTGGCGACACTTTCTAATAAACTCAAAATTAATTATTTTATAGTTTTCGACCATTTTCTACGTTTTTCTTATAATTTTTACCAGTTTCGTCCATTTTTTACACTTCTCGTCAGTTTTTTGACGTTTTTGTTTTTTTACCATTTTTGACTGGAAACAATAAAAATCAGACGAAAAAGGAAGATAACAGTCTAAAATTATAAAAAAACGGATTTTGAGTTTATTATAAAGTGTCGTTAATATAAAGGACTAACGGTGTAATAACAAAGTAAACGGTCGTTTTTAATTTCGTTAATTATCCCAACATTGCAACAAGGAAAAAGATCGATACCTTAAATTGAGAAAAAAAAAGTTGAGTACCTTTAATTGAATTTAGACTAAAGATGAGTACCTTTTTATGCAATTTGCCCTTAACTCTACTATAGCTACTGTTGAATCATCTTCTAAATATTTTCTAAAAATCGTCCAAAACAGTGAACTCAGATTTATACCTTAAACTTATTTTGATCATATCTCACTCATTGCTTTGATTCCATTGCATGGCCAACTCTCACATGTGTACAAGACTCATATCTTACTGTATATCAATTCTACTTCATCATTTTATCAGTTCATAACATGTTTCTTTACTGTTTTATACAGCCATGTAAATTAATCAAGATTTTAACCTTGTTTCTTATAGTTTTTCACCTTTTTAATCATGTTTATCAACACCAAATCCCCACATAACATTTTTATCATCATATAATCATCATATACATATACAATAGGAAATAAAATACATGTTTACATAATCAAATTAACAAGAAGATGAGGAGGACAATCTTTATACCACCATGATGATGTAGGTTGATCAAAACATGGATTTTGATGGAGAAACTTGTGATGCACCAAGACCATCTTCATGATCACCAATATTCATGAATACCTTGTGGAAAATCAGCCCTAAGACACTATGAAAACTCCTCCATGGATGTTATAATCACCACCATTCAAGAGAGCTTCAAGAGGGCTTCAACATATGTAGAAATAACATAGGATTCCATGGTTAATTTTTGATGAAAATGGTGTTTATGGGTGAGGATGGGACGGCACAAAAATGGAGAGTAGAGAGGATTTGTGTGGTATTGCATGGTGGAAATGAGGAAATGGTTTTGTGAAGGTTGTTTTGATGTAGTGGAAGGCTTACTTAGTAAGCTAAGACAAGTGTAAGACTTGTAGTTTACAACTTGACACATCATTGATGTTGTGGAGTGTAGCTAGCTTAATGTGGCCGGTTTTGATGGGGGTGGGGCAAGTGTCCCACTTGTCTCATCCCCATTTATTTACGGTACTCCTTGATTCTAGTTTCCTCGATTTGCGTGCCTTCGGGTCGTTTTACGAAAAAGTTTTTATAAATTATGAATCAACGTCACAAAACGAATCCAGTAAAAATTGTCTCAGCAAAAACGGAGTTCAAAAACGTAAATACGTAATCCCAAGGTTTCCGGTTTAGTCGTAAAGGACGTTAAAATAAAATCGTAAGTCCTAATCTCTTCTCGTAAATTTTTGAGTTTATGAACCAACTCAAATTTAAAACTCCAAAATAATATTCATGGACAAATTTATTTTCTGAAATGTCGGACTGTCACCAAAGACGGTGTATGTAAACGTAAGCACGTAACGTAGAATCCTCCGGTTTAAACGTAGTCGATGCTACTTCAAGACGTAAATCCAAATTTCTTCCCAAAAATAAGTGAGTTCATATAATAATATTTTCAAATAAATATTGAGAATAAAATATTGACCATAATTTGACGGATTGTCACAGGTATTGTGCAAGAAGAGGAAGAAATACCTGAGGAAGGAACCTCCAGAGGTATTAAAAGGAAAATTTCAACCAAGAAGAAGCAATTCGCAAGGAAAAAGTTGAAGCTTACAACTGATGAAAAAACTAACAATGATGAGAGTAATAGAAGGTATTTGAAGATAATTGGATTTGTAGATCAATATAGATACAGAGGATCTTTGGAAAGAAATCTTTAATTACAAGATGGACATGTGTTACTAATCAAGGACTTGAAGCTCGTGGCATAACCATAACAGATGGAACTTTCAGAATGTTAGGTTAGTGGAAGAAATACTTCATATACTTGATAGGCAAGATATTCAAGATTTGTACAAGTAAGTCCAAGGAGGTAGTGAAGTAATAGAACAAGTTTCTTTGTTACTTCATAAGCTAAGATTGTGTTGTCCCACATTATTTAGATGATTAAACAAGAAAGGTAGATAAAAGATGGAAGATTTCTAGAGAGAGAAAGTAGTGAGAGAAAGTAGAGAGAATGGTTGGAACTTTTGGAGGATTAGATTAATGAGAGAAAAATAAAAATGACCAACACCCTTTCTAACATGCTAGGAAGGGTATATATAGTCCACCCAAATGCGGGATTGTTTATGGACTATAGTCTAATAGGCCGGGCTTTCCTTTTGGGCTTTAGTTTCTTATAAATAAACTTTAGCCTAAAGTTAAGCCCGTATAACACGACTAATCTACTACCTATTACAACGTTCTAATATAAGATACATAATAAACATATGACCGAGCATTCTTGTTTGACTCAATATTTTGAGGCTAACAATCTCCCCTAATGAGAGGTCATTACCCTTTATGAGAGGCCATTACCCTTTGTCATTTGGAGATTTGTAGAGATTACTAATCTCGCCATAAATGAGTCTTGATTGTGTAATAGTAGTCTTGTTTCTTCATGTTGTGATATTTGAGCCTTTGTCGTTGTCTTTCGACTTTGTCTTTAAATCTTGAGATCTTCAAATCATCCTTGACTAGTCTTTGCCATCTTGCGATCTTGTATCTTCATCCACATGCTCACACTATTAATTGTTGAATATGTCTTTAGGCATGAGTATGTGGTTTTGAATCTTTGACTTTGCTGAGTACACCGTGGCGCCACCTTCTTGAGATAAAACATAGACATAGACTGAATGGCTTTGACATTCGTCCTAAATCGGTAGCGTTTTACCTATGGTCGGTGAAGACCGTTATACGATATTAAATACCGTACCTGTGATTAGGTAGATTTAATTAAGAAATCTCCTTGACAGGGTTTTTTGGCAGTACTAGCCGTTCTCTTTACTCGACCGTCTCAAAGCAAGACTGCGAACATAAAGAGTGAATAAATTGGATAAATATCCGCTTGATTAAAGTCGTCAATTCAAATTCCTGGAACAAGTGTGATTCATAAAGAATCTTACCATTGTTGCTTTCCAGTTGACACAAGCTTGATTCATAAGAATCTCGCAAGTCACCTACGGTAGCGCTGTTTGAGGTTAACGCTAGAAGGATTTCCATTCCTCACTGTGAATATTAATGAATATCACTCTCAATGTTCTGGCAAGATCATAAAGATATTGAGTAGAAACCTGAAACGACTTTGAGTCAATTCAGAATCAAACCACTGTTGCTTTTCAATTTTACATATGTTTAATTCATAAGGAATCTTACATATGACCTACCGCAGTGCTGTTTGATGTTAACACTGGAAAGATTTCCACTCATCATTGTGAATACTAGGTAGTATCACTCTGAGTGTTCTAGCAATATCGCAAGGACATAGTGTAGGACTCTCTAGTTCGTCATCCGTGTGTCCTAACGAGATTTGATTGATCTCTAGGCTCTAGACTCGATTTGTGCAACTTTTAGTGGTTGGAGGCTGGATCAGATGCCACCTATTCAATATCAACTATCTCGGAGTGAGAAAGTCAATAGAAGTCATGTTAATCTCTGTGACAATAAAACAAACTTCTTTTGAGAGAAGCCTGAGTAGCTAAGGAAGGGTTGTGCATACATCACTGGGTCCATGATGAGTTTTCTTCATGATGTGTTGACCCGGTTTCTACCTAAGTTGTATGGAGGGCTTCTTTGTTTACACCCTTTATCCTTACATTTCTTTTTCATTCTTCAACCCCTTCAATGCTTACTAAGACATCATTACCAGCACCTTGTTATTATTGTTCCAGTGCTAGCATCAGTACTTAGTCGGCATTCAACTACGTTCACATTCTACTCCATATTTCCTAAGGACTTCTAATAATCTATTGGATTGTCCCTGGGAAGATCCCTCCGGTTCTGGTTGGATCATAGGAATTAAACCTAACCACCCTTTTGACACCAATAACGTCGTGGATTAAAGATGTTGTGGGTATTTGATCGTAACCATAAAACCACTTTAAAACGTCTAACAAAGTGTTTGAAAAACATTTAACACCTTGATAGTTTTGTCGTTTCAGAAATGCTCCCCTTCACATGTGCATTGATAATCGAAAATGTTTTGCACATGTAGCTAAGAGTTAAAGTGCTTGAGTCTTATATAAGATCACATTTTAATCACATTTTCTCCCCTATCTCTAATATATAAAATCTTTTGATATTAGAGATACCAAATTTGATTAAAATATATTTTGAAGAATAGTCTTGAAAATCTCCGAGAGAAAGATGTGTCAATCTTTGCATGAAGTTGAAATGCTCCCCCTCAAAAATTGATCCAATTGAATTGTCATTGTGAGGCTGTGATCCACATTTCGCTTTTTGAGGATGGGAGTTTGTTGAAGACACAATTTTTGAAAGATTTTGAATAATCACTGAAAAATTCTTGAAAAAATTATGTTCAACGCTTTTTGAAAAATCCTATTTCTTTTTGGCGAAGAGGTTTTTCTAAAGCATAAACTTTAGTTCATAGACTTTGAATGTCTTGACGAATCCACTCAAGTGTAAGAAGATTTCTCTTCTTTTGCTGAGGGTAAGAGCACGAAATCGTACACTCCCCCGTGAAAATAGATCCGGGTTGCAATCTGAAAGTGATTACAAGCCATTTTGTTGAGCTCAAAACGTTGAATGTTTTGTGACAAGCTCAACCCAAGATAGATTGCTCTACCCGTTGTTTGGAAATATTGTCCAAAATAGACAATTTCCTTTATTAAAAGATTGAGCGACATTTCTAGGTACGTCCATATTATCGATACTGAAAGACATGTCGAGAAGAATATATTTGGATTTTCAAAGATTTTTAATTTTGTGTTTTGCTTATATATGTTTTATCTTGTTGTATTTTGCTTTTTCAATGATATTTACAAGTAGATGTTTGATAGATAAATCAAGCAGGCACCTTTGCCAGAATCTCCAGGTCTGTTGGAGTCACACATCTCATACCAATTTGCCTAACGAGGTACTCAAACCAATCTTTCGACAGAGATTTTGTAAACAAGCCGGCTAATTGGTAATCCGTTCCAACAAAGTATAGTTCAACGATACCTCGTTCAACTTGTTCCTTTATGAAGTGGTATTGACATCAATGTGCTTCGTGCGGGAATGATGTACCGGATTGCAGGAGATGGTTATGGCCGACTTTGAGTCACAGTACATAGGTACTTTATTAAAGTGGAAGCCATAATCCGTGAGTTGTGTTCTCATCCATAGAACTTGAACACAACACGCAGATAGAGACACATACTCCGCTTTTGCTGATGACAGTGACGTGCAATCCTGCTTCTTGGAAGACCATCCCACAAGCTTATCTTGACCTAGAAATTGTGCACCATAAGTACTTTTTCGTGTATCAAGACACCCTGCATGATTAGAATCTGAATAGGCCGTTAGAAAGAAACCGGTTTCCCTCGAATACCATAGTCCCAAATGAATGGTATTCTTAAGGTACCGAAAGATCCGTTTGACCTCCTTGAGGTTCTTTTCAGTGGGTCGTGCTTGGTAGCGTGCAGAATAACACGTAGCATGTGAAATATCAGGTCTGCTTGCTGTCAAGTACATGAGGGAGCTGATCATGGAACGATATCTCGTTTGATCTATGGCATTTCCCTCCAAGTCAGCATCTAGCAATGTGGTTGATAATGGTGTCCCAACGGGGTCACATGAAGTCATACCATGATTTTTGATTATCTCTTGATCTAACACCCCCAATTTACATTGCGTAGCGGAAATACACAATTGGGTGCTAGACACAAGCATCATCACACAAGGTATATTGAACGACTCAAAAGTGAGACGTTTATACATAAATATAAACAACATTTTCATAAATGTTCTAAAACATAAATTTCAACCCAAAATTGTATTGACATTGACATGATACCAGTGAAATATCAGGTTTGCTTGCTGTCAAGTACATGAGGGAGCCGATCATGGAACGATATCTCGTTTGATCTATGGCATTTCCCTCCAAGTCAGCATCTAGCGATGTGGTTGATAATGGTGTCCCAACAGGGTCACATGAAGTCATACCATGCTTTTTGATTATCTCTTGATCTAACACCCCCAATTTACATTGCGCAGCGGAAATACACAATTGGGTGCTAGACACAAGCATCATCACACAAGGTATATTGAACGACTCAAAAGTGAGACGTTTACACATAAATATAAACAACATTTTCATAAATGTTCTAAAACATAAATTTCAACCCAAAATTGTACTGACACGATACCAAAGTAAAGCGTTTAGTCCCCATGGATCTCGACCAACAACCAACAAGTCTAGTATAGTACATCAACATAAAGTAAATTGTTCAAACATTAAAAGGTAGAAACAGTTTAGACCAACATTCTTCCAAAAGCCAAGCCACAACCTCCACAGAAAATCTCCATACTCCATCACTTCCTATTACCTGAAATACATGCATAAAACGAGTCAATAATAATGTTGAGCGAGACTATAGGTTTATAAAATCACATTTGAACAGAAGAAGAAAATCAATCATAATCATTTATAGAATTGTCGTACACACAATCTATATTCAAGGCAGTAATAATAATCATATTAAACAAACATTGTATTTAAGCTCATGAAACCGACCCCTAAACCACATAGTCACCCACTCCAAATGTCGGCATGACTAGAATAAAACCATTGCCCCTCTAGGGTATCAGTTGCTAGAATACCACAATCTTATTCACGTAAAATTATCCTTCCCAGCGGGTTACTCAACGTAATGCCCTGGTCTCAGATAGGGTGGTCAACCCAATAGTACTATCATTAGAATAAGCGGCTATTCCCGACTCACAACATCAAGTCAGAAGATAGTTAACGGCTCATGAATTTAGGGTCTTTAGCAACAAGTTACTCAATACAATGAAATCAACTTTAGGCAACATTCGGGTCCAACAATTACTCATGACTTGCGTTCATTTATTTTCAAATAGCATGTATCCCCCTCGCGGGTATTAAAATCATTAAAACGAGTAGAAAACGACGTTATAGACTCACCTTAGTATAAGAGATCTAGCGAGATGATCATCGACGATAATGGATGCCTTTCAAACACGAGAACCACTACCTATCAAATAAGGCGCGTTCGTTAATAATGACTCGAGAAATAAATCATACATAACAACATCAAACTCAAACTCATAAAGTCACGATAAACTCGAGAGAAAACGATACAAATAACTTCATTATACTTTACTACACATTTACTTAACCATTTTATACTTTTTACAAAGTCCGCCGGTAGGTACTACATGTACTAGCTTATTTACCCCTTTTAAACTCGTCAACCGTTTATGAAACGACTCGATAAACTAACTTACTATATATAGAAATTCCTCCTACAAGTTTATCAAATGAAATTACTTTTAAAGTCCTTTACTCGACTCATTTTCAAACTACAAAATCCGGACAGATTTACGTTAATTTTTCATACAACCGTTTTAACTTATTTAAACGACTCCGTTTACCGAACCGACACTCGGGTTTTAAGTAAACTCAACCTGTAAAGTAATCACCTCATTATCAGTAGGTTACATATTTCAAAACATCTATTTAGAGTCCCCGAGATTCGATCCAAATATCGACAACAACTACTTGTAATTCCGATACTCGTCTCCCGGTACATGATCATTCAAAACATCATAACTTCGCACTCGTTTGGAGCTAGAAGCTCTACCTTATATCAAATCGAAGCTAATAAAATTATCTACAACCCTAGGCAATAAGTTAAGCCATTTTCAAAACATAAAAATTCGGATTTTACACTTTACTTACTGTTATAAAATGACTATAAAAATATTGTACAAAATCAACTTTTTGATAAAAACCAACCATAAAAATGATCATTTCTATACCCTAATATCATCATACATCAACCATAACATCAAAATCATAATCAAAATAAAAATCTTTAGATCCAAATGAAGTTTTTAACAAGATTTTAGCAAGAACCACCATGGATCATCATAAAAATGCCATGCATGATCATAGCTCCTACCTACCAACATGAAGAAAAAAAACTTGCTTGCATGTAAGAATTTCTTACATCAAAATGATCCTTGATCAAATATAAGAATGGGTCTATGCTTGGTTTAGCTTAATTCAACCTCAAACTCAAGATAAAGTTTAAATTTGTATGTGTTTTGGGGTGTGGGTGGTGTTTCGGCAATTTAGAGAGAGAGAGTAGGTGGTGAAAATTTTTAAGTGAAAAATATGAGTGTGTTTGTTTGTTTAAGGTTTATATATAGTGGGGTAGGGACCAAAGTCGAAGTTTAGCAATAGTTGTGGCTAAAAATGTAAATAGTTATCTAAAAAGCGGGAAATAACTATCAGTCAATTTTCAAAATATTTACGGGGCTCGGGTTTCATAAAGATACTTTTAAAAATTTAAAACGTACCTCAAAAATAATAATATCGACTCTCGACTCGACTTAACACGTCATTTAAAATAAAATCTCAAAAATGACAAAAATCGAACAACCGACAATAAGACGTAAAATATTTGGCATCCATCGACATCACGCTTGCTAATACTCCTTATACTTAATAAATATTTAATATAGACCTTCCAATACCGGTTTAAACTTAAACCTCCAAAAATAAATATCGTTCAAACTCATTCAAAAATTTCAAAAATAATCGTAAAATAAGATTAAGCAATGACCTCGGTTTGGGTTGTCACATCCCCCCTTCTTAAAAGAAGCGACGTCCGCGGCGCTTAATCTTTCCTAAACAAATGAGGATACTTGTCCTTAAAGAAATCCTCACGTTCCCACGTAAACGCTGGCCCACGTCTAGAGTTCCATCTCACCTTCACAATCAGAATTCTACTATGCTTCAACTTCTTAACTTCCCTATCCATTATCTCTACAGGTTCCTCTATAAAATGCAACTTATCATCAAGTTGAATTTCCTCCAAGGGAATCACCACATCCCTTTCAGCTAAACACTTCTTCAAATTAGACACATGAAAAGTATTATGAATTGCCTTAAGCTCATCAGGCAACTCTAACTTATAAGCCACCAATCCTATCCTTTGGATAATCTTAAATGGTCCAATATATCCCGGGCTCAACTTTCCTCTCTTTCCAAAACGAATAACTCCTTTCCATGGATATACTTTTAACATAACCATGTCTCCTACTTCAAACTCCAATGGTTTCCTTCTGTTATCAGCATAACTCTTTTGTCTACTACTGGCAGATAACAAACGCTTCTTAATTTGTACAATCTTTTCAGTCGTCTCAAATATCATTTCAGGCCCAGTCAATTGACATTATCCTACCTCACTCCAACACACTGGTGATCTACGCTTACGTCCATACAAAGCTTCAAATGGAGCGGCTTTAATACTAGAATGATAACTATTATTGTACGAAAATTCAACCAATGGCAAATGCTTATCCCAACCATTTCCAAAATCAATCACACATGCACGAAATATATCCTCTAACGTTTGAATCGTTCTTTTACTTTGTCCATCAGTTTTCGGATGATATGTTGTACTTAAACATAACTCCGTTCCCATCGCTTTCTGCAAAGACTTCCAAAATTCTGAAGTAAACCTACTATCACGATCAGAAATTATCGACAAAGTAACACCATGTCGACAAACAATCTCCTTCACATACACTGTTGTTAACCTCTCCATACTAGTTGTCTTCTTCATTGGAAAAAAGTGAGCAGACTTAGTCAATCTATCTACAATCACCCATATCATATCACTACCGTTTGCAGTCCTTGGCAAACCCGTCACAAAATCCATTGTAATCTTCTCCCATTTCCACTCAGGAATCTCAGGTTGCACCAATAATCCCGACGGTTGCTTATGTTCAGCCTTCACCTTCGCACAAGTTAAACACTTACTAACATATTGTGCTATATCTGCCTTCATATTTGGCCACCAATAAACTTTCTTAAGATCTTGATACATCTTATCCGATCCAGGATGTATTGAATACTTCGACTTATAAGATTCATTCATCACTAAATCTCGTACCCCTAACGAATCTTCCTCAGACGGACACAACGGTAACCAAATCCTATTCTTAAAGTACCTCAATCCATTCGACTTTATTTCAAACAATGGTTTCAACATTCTACCCAAATTTTCTGCCTCAACGTTCTCTTCCTTCAAACCATTAGTTTGGGCTTTCAATATCGCTTCTGTTAAATCAACACTTTCCAACATCGTCAAAGCTCTAACTCTTATAGACTTATCTCTTTCCTTTCTACTAAGTGCATCAGCTACCACATTCGCTTTACCAGGATGGTAACGAATCTCGCAGTCATAATCACTTAGCAACTCAACCCATCTCCTTTGCCTCATATTCAATTCTTTTTGATCTAAAATATACTGCAAACTCTTATGATCAGTGGAAACCACACACTTGGTTCCATACAAGTAGTGTCTCCACAGCTTCAAAGCAAAAATAACAGCCCCAAGTTC
This sequence comes from Glebionis coronaria, assembly GCA_025667525.1. Classification (NCBI taxonomy): domain Eukaryota; kingdom Viridiplantae; phylum Streptophyta; class Magnoliopsida; order Asterales; family Asteraceae; genus Glebionis; species Glebionis coronaria. The sequence continues at coordinate 140,008,754 of CM046880.1, forward strand.
TAAATCATGCGTAGTGTTATTCTCTTCCTGCTTCCTTAATTGTCTCGATGCATACGCTATTACTTTCTCCCTTTGCATCAATACAGCTCCAAATCCTTTATTAGACACGTCACAGTACACTAAAAAATCCTCAGATCCTTCTGGCAAAGACAATATTGGCGCATAACACAACTTATCCTTCAACATACTAAATGCAGATTTGTAAAACCCGCATGCTTTTACCATGAATAGTGCCCTTAAGATCGTACGTCCTAGATTAAAACTTACCTTATTTAGTATTGATCACATTCATGTGCTAATAGTCAAGCAAGTGCATACGTGTATGACATGATAAGTATCGATTACGTACGAACTCATGATAAACAGTTAATAAATATGTCACGTGAACATAAATAAATCATGATCACCATTTAAAATACGAACTAGAATAATTACGTAAATACATATAATATAATTACGAGCGTTAAGATTACGATAAACGACATGATAAAATAAACAGAAACACTTTAAACACGAACACGTTTAACCACGAACGAACACGAAACATCGGGACACGAGAAAGGTACGGGTACCCCATGTGGGGCCCCCATACCCACGGCAAAACAACAAGAAATGGGCTTAGCCCATTGACTTTTACATGAAAGGGGGGGTTATGGTAACTTTTCTTTTCATTTCACTTTTCAAGAAAATAAACATAAAAACCCTAAAAGAGTTTTCTCTCCTCCTCCTTGGTTTCTTTTGTGCCGCCACCTATATCAACACCATAGGAGGGTGTTGTTGATTTTTGACATTAAAAACAAGTGCTAGAAACCGTGTTTGTTCATCCCCTTTCAAGCTACGTATTGGTATATCATTCTAAACCCTTCTTTTTAATTATTTTTAATCTTTGATTATTTTCATGAACATGTTATTATTATTCTTATTAAAACATGATAATTAAACATTGATCTAACATGTTTTGGGGTAAATTAAAATCAAAGAACGTTATAAAAAGGGTGTTTGTTTTAGCCGCCTAGCAAACAAACCCGAGGGGGGTTTGGTTTGCTTATTGCCGCCACTACCAAGACCATTTTTGGTCTTGGTTGGTGCTTGTGGGACCCACGGCAGCAAGGGGGCACACGTACCCCGAGGTTGGCTCGGGGTACGGTGTCGAATTCATGCCCGATTCATGGTTCGTTGGTTAAATCATGATCTATGCTACATGTTAATTTTTATGAATTATGAACTTAGGATATAAATTAATTAATAACATGAGATATTAATTAAATCATGACTTAGGTTATTTTAATTATTAATTTAGCATGATATTAGTTTAACCTAAGTATTTTATGTTATAAGTTATAATTAATTAATTATTTAAAACATGCCTATAATTAATTAATTTAGACATGACTTAGGTTATATTATTAATAATAATAATACACATTTTAACCTAAGTATTTCATTTCATTTTAATTAAAACCTGTTATACTTTAATTAAAATGCTTAACCTATAGTTTAATTAAAATACATGAAATAATAATTAAACTATATACTATATCATATGACTTAAGAAACAAGCTTATAAACACTTAGACTTATATGTTAGCTTATGTAACCAGCTTAATTCTAAATATGGAAACTTCTATTTATAGAAACTTAATTAAATAAGGCAACTAATCTATTAATGGAAACCTTCTATATATGGAAATCTATCTAATTCAGGCAGCTAATCTAATCATGGAAAACTTCTATATATGGAAACTTATTTAATTAAGGCAGCTGATCTATTTTTGGAAACTTTCTATTTTTAGAAACTAATCTATTTTAAGCAGTAAATTCTATTTTAGGAAACTTTCTATTTTTGGAAACTTTCTATTTTTGGAAACTTTCTATTTTTGGAAACTTTCTATTTTTGGAAACTTTCTATTTTTGGAAACTTTCTATTTTTGGAAACCTGCTATTTTTGGAAAGTTACTTATTATTACACAGTAAGTATAATAATACATAAAATACCAGTAATACTTAAACAGATTAATCAGAATACAAGATAAACACAGTTTAAGGCTTTAAACAGTGAACCATGACCTAAAACATACCAAGTCATCTAAAATGAGACATAAAACCCAGTACGTAATCAGTAAATCGATACTTATACACGTGTGTATTCATGTAGCGTTAGTGATCCAGAAGTAGGAGTTTTTCTTCCGTTCATTCACTGGACTTGAGGTACGGATTCCCGTCCTTTCAGTATAGACATTCTTTCCTTATTAGGATTTCCCCGTATGCAGCCAACTGTTTTCCCAGTATTTGTTTTATTGTTTTGAACTGCTTATGTTTAATTAGCATAATCTATAGACATATACAAGCATGACCAGTTTCACCTAGTTATGGAGGTACCATAACCATAACATTGGAGGCACCAATGTTATGACTTCCCCACGGCGGAGTGATTGCTCGTGGCGTCCCTTTTCAGTTTTGGCCATATTATTATATCATGTGGGGCGTATGGGTGCATCCTAGTTACATGTTTTATTCAGTATATCATGGTGAATGTGGTGTGTGCCTTGCATCCTTCACAAGGAGTTGATCCCTCCTACCCAAACCAGTATATTAATTAGAGGCATCCCCTCTAATCAGCATGATGAGGTCACCCCTCCAAGTATTCATGCACGTGACCTTTTCATGACCTATATGGGCTATGGTATATTTATGTTAAAACAGTTTTCATAAGATAAACATAAGGCTTTTCAAACTATAAAACCAGTTTTCTTAATACTTAACCAGTTTACTCAGAACTTAGTCTTCCGCTGTTATATGTTACATGTTTATCCTATTTCATGCTATATTGTACATCCGTGCACTGAGCGTCTTGCTCAGCCGTTTTCCTTTTCATGTTCCCAAAACGGCAGGTACTCAGGGACGCTCGTAGATCTCAAACGTACGTGCATATGGATTGGAAGCCTTACTGTCTTTCTTTACTTTATGCATTTCCTTTACTTTAATACAGTTTGCTATGGACATTGTTTCGTCCTTTCCTTTACAGTATTTATGTTTGTGTGTGATGAGCTTTACTTTGGGGTTACCGATGTTTGATTCCGGTATTTCCCCTTTTATGGTCGAATAATGCTTAGACATTTATCCTTGTATGCTTTGATGACACGCCATGATTATGCGTAATATTCCATTTCCAAAATGGGGCGTTACAATTATGGTATCAGAGCCAAGGTTTCGACCTGTAGGCTCTCAAATATGACCTGTGATTAGTGGGTAGTCACTACGGTCTTCCTAGAACTGACAGTTGTTTTCATGCATTCATCATTTTTAAGCATACATATACATGTCATTGTTACATGGTTTTTGACTAAGTAATGGTTGGTACAGGACTGGCCCTATTTAGTCGCATGTGTTTTATCGAAACTTTTAGATTTGGGACCGACCCATAGGCGTCCCCTCGATATGTCTTTTATTTTGAGTGAACTGACCAGAGGCGTTCACTCTCGAGCATCAAAAGTTTTCATAAAACTGCATCATGCATTCATACAAAGATTTTCTTGCATAAAATTTTTCTCGTGAAAATTTTGGTATAAATTTTTTTTTCATGTATATATATAACCTATATTTTATGTTTTGAACTGTCGATCATATGTTTTATGTTATACTGTCATATGGCAAACACAAACAAACTCTGGGAGTTATTTGAAAACATGGAGGCAGAAAGGCAAGACGCCATTCTTCATGACGACGAATATCCTCTCCCACCTATCATTTTTCCCATGGAAGGAAGGAATCGACTCATGAGGGAATACTACGCCATGAGGCAGAGACCCGACGAAAATTGTGGTCAGTTCATGCAGAGGTTCCTCGGGTACACAGCTGTCCTGAGGGCATCCGCAGGCACCACCGAAGAACAAGCACTACATTTTCGTTGGGGCCTTAACCCAAGGATTGCCAATAATTTATCGGGTGCCCCGTTGGGATACTGTGGCACAGGTGGCTTACGCAGCAAGGAAGCTTGAGATGTTGCAGGAACGCGATGAGTTCGGGGAAGCTGAAAGACCCGACAAGAGGTAAACATTTCGTATTCTATCGATTACCAGACCCCATCCTATCATTATATGTTCTATAATCATCTCTTAAACTGTATCTTCCAGGCAGAAAACTGGGGACCGGTCTCAGCCGGCTACTCAGCAGCAGCCTAATCAGCCCAAAGGAAACGGTCACACTAACGACCGTTCTGTTGTGGAAAGGCGCATCGGTAATGATAATTACCGTAACAATGCGGGACACTCCAACAACAGCAGGTCCTACTATTTACGCATCTTCTCATGATTTCATGTTATAACTCTCATGCTGACACTATATTAATCTCTACCAGGAACCACGGTAACGGGAAGGACCAGAACCATAGGGGTTCGCAGCCTAACCGTTCAGCTAACACTGGTGAACATCTTATGACGCATATGTCTTATACTCGTGCATATACTTTATTTTAACACATTTTGTCATCAGCAGGACCTCAGCAAGCAAGGACTCCTGCTGGAGGATTCACTAATCCTCTTTGCAGTACTTGCCATCGCAGACACCCTGGCCCATGTCGTCGTGATTCCGATGCGTGCTACAAGTGCGGCCTCCCTGGCCATCGTATGAGAGATTGCCGTAAGGGTGAAATGGAGGGTACTTCGGGTCATGCTGATACTAAACCGCCTCCTACCACTGGGCGTGTCTACACGACATCGCGCGATCAGGCAAACAAATCTACAGGTACCATTACTGGAATTTTGTATATGTACGGCCAAGCCGCATGTGTTCTTTTCGACACGGGTGCCACTCATTCAGTTATTTCCACTACATATGCTAAGAACATCAGGATACTTCCCTTGCCATTAGAAAATAGGCTTACCATTTCCACGCCTTTGAGGGACTCTGTATTAATAACTCATGTATACAAGAGTCTTCCTCTAGAGTTTGACGATAAAGTTCGTGCAGTAGATGCACTTCCCCTAGACATGATTGAGTTCGATATGATTCTCGGCATGGACTGGCTATCCAAGCACCATGCTACCATAGACTGCCACTCATATCGGGTGATCTTCGGCGACATTAATGCACCAGAGTACATTCATAACGGGTTCATACCCGGACGGTCTGTACAAGTCATATCTGCCTTGCAAGCACGTGCATTACTGTCACATGGCTGCGAAGGTTATCTAGCTACGGTTCATGACATGGATGCTGAATCCCCATCGATTCAGGATCAACCAGTAGTTTCGGAATTTCAAGACGTTTTCCCAGCTGAACTTCCAGGCATACCACCTGCAAGAGAAGTGGAGTTCAACATCGACCTTGTTCCAGGAGCTTAGCCAATCTCTAAGGCTCCGTATCGTATGGCTCCCATAGAGCTAAAAGAACTGAAGGACCAACTACAGGAACTTCTTGAACGAGGGTTCATTAGACCAAGCGCATCTCCATGGGGCGCACCGGTCTTGTTCGTTAAGAAGAAGGACGGCAGCATGCGACTTTGCATTGACTACCGCAAACTTAATAAGATTACCATCCGCAATAGATATCCACTGCCACGTATAGATGATCTGTTTGACCAACTTCAAGGAGCCAAACACTTCTCAAAGATCGATCTAAGGTCAGGCTACCATCAGCTGAGGTTTAAAGAGTAGGACATTGCTAAGACTGCTTTTCGTACCCGCTATGACCATTATGAGTTTGTGGTCATGCCATTCGGCCTGACCAATGCTCCAGCAGTATTCATGGATCTGATGAACAGAATCTTCCATGAATTCCTTGATAAGTTTATCATTGTATTCATCGATGACATCCTGATTTTCTCTAAATCCACGGAGGAACACGAAGACGATCTCCGTACGGTACTACAGATTCTTCGTCAGAAGCAGCTGTATGCGAAATTCTCCAAGTGTGAGTTCTGGTTAAACAAGGTGGAATTCTTAGGTCACATCGTATCAGCTGAAGGGATCACTATGGACCCAGCGAAGGTTGAGGCTATCACTAAATGGCCAAGACCAACGTCAGCGACAGAAGTCCGCAGTTTCTTAGGCTTAGCTGGATATTATCGCAGATTCGTGGAGAACTTTTCTCGTTTGGCACTACCTCTCACCAAACTGATGCGAAAAGGAGAGAAATTCGTCTGGACGGAAGATCGAGAGAAGAGCTTCGAAGACCTAAAGAAGAAGTTAGTATCTGCACCTATTCTTACTCCCCCATCTGGTACAGGTGGATTTCAGATCTATAGCGATGCATCGGGGAAGGGACTGGGCTGTGTTCTCATGCAACATGGGAAAGTGATCGCGTATGCTTCACGGCAGCTTAAGCCCTATGAAGAAAACTATCCTACGCATGACCTAGAACTTGCTGCAGTGGTGTTCACATTGAAAATATGGAGGCATTACTTATACGGAGAATCATGCGACATTTTCACAGATCACAAGAGCTTGAAGTACATCTTCACCCAACGAGAATTGAACATGAGACAAAGGAGATGGTTGGAACTGTTGAAGGATTATGATATTAACCTACAGTATCATCCCGGGAAGGCTAATGTAGTAGCAGATGCACTCAGCAGAAAATCCGGAATGATAAACGGCATTGAAATCAAGGAACAAAACATAAGAGACTTGGAGCGGCTAGACATCGAAATCATGGTACGTGGGCAGCACGGATACTGGGCGAATCTTAGAGTAGAACCTGAGTTACTGACTAGGATCAAGGAAGCGCAGAAGGATGATGGAGAGATTTGGGCGATAATTAAGAATTTGGAGAAGCAGACAGAATTCAGAATGGACGCACACGGTATCGTTTGGCAGGGCACGAGACTTTGTGTTCCTGACAATCAAGAACTCCGGGAAGCATTGTTAGCTGAAGCTCACAGCTCCCCATTTTCTATACATCCTGGGTCGACAAAAATGTACCATGACATCAGACAGCACTTTTGGTGGAGTGGTATGAAACAGGATGTAGCCACATATGTCTCCAAATGTCTTACCTGCCAGCAGGTTAAGATTGAACATCAGCGATCGGGCGGTCTCCTTCAACCGTTGGATATTCCAGAGTGGAAGTGGGACAAAATCACCATGGATTTTGTTACCGGTCTTCCGCCTACCAAGAAAAAGCACGATGCTATTTGGGTCATTGTTGATCGACTCACCAAATCAGCTCATTTCTTACCGATACGCAAGGAAGATCCGGTAAGTAAACTCGCAGATACTTACAGAAGGGAGATCATGAGACTCCACGGTACTCCCTCCAGCATCGTCTCAGACAGAGATCCTCGTTTCACGTCACGATTCTGGAAAGGTCTGCAAAAAGCTTGGGGTACACAACTTAAGCTGAGTACGGCCTTTCATCCTCAAACGGACGGACAGTCGGAGCGAACAATTCAGACATTGGAAGATATGTTAAGGTCGTGTGCGTTGGAATGGACAGGTGATTGGGACGATTACATTTGTTTGGTCGAGTTTGCATACAACAACAGCTGGCACGCAAGTATCAAATGTGCTCCTTTCGAAATGTTGTATGGCAGAAAGTGTCGCGCTCCAACTTGCTGGGATCAAGTGGGAGAGCGAACACTCGAAGGACCAGAGATTATAGAAATGACCAATGAGAAGATCGAAGTAGCTAAGCAGAAGCTGCAGGAAGCACGGTCACGTCAGAAGAGTTACGCCGATAAGCATCGTAGGGACATACATTTTAATGTGGGAGATCACGTATTCCTCAAGGTTTCGCCGGCATGCGGTGTTAAACGCTTCGGGATCAAAGGGAAACTCAGTCCTCGTTTCATCGGACCTTTTGATATCATTGAACGAATCGGTGAAGTATCTTACCGATTGGCGTTACCTCCTCAGCTTTCACACGTGCATAACGTGTTCCATGTGTCCTTACTCAGAGGGTACAAGTATCATCCCCTTCACATGGTTCAGTATCCACTGGAACAGATACGTGAAGATCTCACTTTTATAGAAGAACCCGAACGAGTACTCGACAGGCAAGAACGAGTCATGAGAAGGAAGACGATTCCATTCGTCAAAATTCTTTGGAGGGACCATACCGAGCGGGAAGCCACTTGGGAAACATAGGAGTCTATCCGGGCTTCTTACCCTCACTTCATATTTTGAGTTCGGGTATGTTACTTCTTTCCAGTTTACTTTATCTATAATTCGGGGACGAATTATTCTTTTTAGGGGGGAAGAATTGTAAAACCCGCATGCTTTTACCATGAATATTGCCCTTAAGATCGTACGTCCTAGATTAAAACTTACCTTATTTAGTATTGATCACATTCATGTGCTAATAGTCAAGCAAGTGCATACGTGTATGACATGATAAGTATCGATTACGTACGAACTCATGATAAACAGTTAATAAATATGTCACATGAACATAATTAAATCATGATCACCATTTAAAATACGAACTAGAATAATTACGTAAATACATATAATATAATTACGAGCGTTAAGATTACGATAAACGACATGATAAAATAAACAGAAACACTTTAAACACGAACATGTTTAACCACGAACGAACACGAAACTTCGGGACACGAGAAAGGTACGGGTACCCCATGTGGGGCCCCCATACCCACGGCACAACAACAAGAAATGGGCTTAGCCCATTGACTTTTACATGAAAGGGGGGGTTATGGTAACTTTTCTTTTCATTTCACTTTTCAAGAAAATAAACATAAAAACCCTAAAAGAGTTTTCTCTCCTCCTCCTTGGTTTCTTTTGTGCCGCCACCTATATCAACACCATAGGAGGGTGTTGTTGATTTTTGACATTAAAAACAAGTGCTAGAAACCGTGTTTGTTCATCCCCTTTCAAGCTACGTATTGGTATATCATTCTAAACCCTTCTTTTTAATTATTTTTAATCTTTGATTATTTTCATGAACATGTTATTATTATTCTTATTAAAACATGATAATTAAACATTGATCTAACATGTTTTGGGGTAAATTAAAATCAAAGAACGTTATAAAAAGGGTGTTTGTTTTAGCCGCCTAGCAAACAAACCCGAGGGGGGTTTGGTTTGCTTATTGCCGCCACCACCAAGACCATTTTTGGTCTTGGTTGGTGCTTGTGGGACCCACGGCAGCAAGGGGGCACACGTACCCCGAGGTTGGCTCGGGGTACGGTGTCGAATTCATGCCCGATTCATGGTTCGTTGGTTAAATCATGATCTATGCTACATGTTAATTTTTATGAATTATGAACTTAGGATATAAATTAATTAATAACATGAGATATTAATTAAATCATGACTTAGGTTATTTTAATTATTAATTTAGCATGATATTAATTTAACCTAAGTATTTTATGTTATAAGTTATAATTAATTAATTATTTAAAACATGCCTATAATTAATTAATTTAGACATGACTTAGGTTATATTATTAATAATAATAATACACATTTTAACCTAAGTATTTCATTTCATTTTAATTAAAACATGTTATACTTTAATTAAAATGCTTAACCTATAGTTTAATTAAAATACATGAAATAATAATTAAACTATATACTATATCATATGACTTAAGAAACAAGCTTATAAACACTTAGACTTATATGTTAGCTTATGTAACCAGCTTAATTCTAAATATGGAAACTTCTATTTATAGAAACTTAATTAAATAAGGCAACTAATCTATTAATGGAAACCTTCTATATATGGAAATCTATCTAATTCAGGCAGCTAATCTAATCATGGAAACCTTCTATATATGGAAACTTATTTAATTAAGGCAGCTGATCTATTTTTGGAAACTTTCTATTTTTAGAAACTAATCTATTTTAAGCAGTAAATTCTATTTTAGGAAACTTTCTATTTTTGGAAACATTCTATTTTTGGAAACATTCTATTTTTGGAAACTTTCTATTTTTGGAAACTTTCTATTTTTGGTAACTTTCTATTTTTGGAAACTTTCTATTTTTGGAAACTTTCTATTTTTGGAAACCTGCTATTTTTGGAAAGTTACTTATTATTACACAGTAAGTATAATAATACATGAAATACCAGTAATACTTAAACAGATTAATCAGAATACAAGATAAACACAGTTTAAGGCTTTAAACAGTGAACCATGACCTAAAACATACCAAGTCAGCTAAAATGAGACATAAAACCCAGTACGTAATCAGTGAATCGATACTTATACACGTGTGTATTCATGTAGCGTTAGTGATCCAGAAGTAGGAGTTTTGCTTCCGTTCATTCACTGGACTTGAGGTACGGATTCCCGTCCTTTCAGTATGGACATTCTTTCCTTATTAGGATTTCCCCATATGCAGCCAACTGTTTTCCCAGTATTTGTTTTATTGTTTTGAACTGCTTATGTTTAATTAGCATAATCTATAGCCATATACAAGCATGACCAGTTTCACCTAGTTATGGAGGTACCATAACCATAACATTGGAGGCACCAATGTTATGACTTCCCCACGGCGGAGTGATTGCTCGTGGCGTCCCTTTTCAGTTTTGGCCATATTATTATATCATGTGGGGCGTATGGGTGCATCCTAGTTACATGTTTTATTCAGTATATCATGGTGAATGTGGTGTGTGCCTTGCATCCTTCACAAGGAGTTGATCCCTCCTACCCAAACCAGTATATTAATTAGAGGCATCCCCTCTAATCAGCATGATGAGGTCACCCCTCCAAGTATTCATGCACGTGACCTTTTCATGACCTATATGGGCTATGGTATATTTATGTTAAAACAGTTTTCATAAGATAAACATAAGGCTTTTCAAACTATAAAACCAGTTTTCTTAATACTTAACCAGTTTACTCAGAACTTAGTCTTCCGCTGTTATATGTTACATGTTTATCCTATTTCATGCTATATTGTACATCCGTGCACTGAGCGTCTTGCTCAACCGTTTTCCTTTTCATGTTCCCAAAACGGCAGGTACTCAGGGACGCTCGTAGATCTCAAACGTATGTGCATATGGATTGGAAGCCTTACTGTCTTTCTTTACTTTATGCATTTCCTTTACTTTAATACAGTTTGCTATGGACATTGTTTCGTCCTTTCCTTTACAGTATTTATGTTTGTGTGTGATGAGCTTTACTTTGGGGTTACCGATGTTTGATTCCGGTATTTCCCCTTTTATGGTCGAATAATGCTTAGACATTTATCCTTGTATGATTTGATGACATGCCATGATTATGCGTAATATTCCATTTCCAAAATGGGGCGTTACAAGATTCCTCTTCCAATCCCCATTCAAACACTCGATTCTTTTCCGTAAGCTTAGTCAACGGTTTAGCAATTAACGAAAACTTCTCAATAAACCTTCTATAACACCCAGCCAAACCAAGAAATTGGCGAACTTCAGTCGGCGTCTTCGGCACTGACCAATCCTTAATTGCCTCAATCTTAGCAGGATCCACACGAACACCTTCACTATCAATCACGTGCCCCAAAAATTGCACTGATTTCAACCAAAATTCACACTTAGAGAATTTCGCATACAACTTCTCCTTCTTCAACAATTCCAAAATTGTTCTCAAATGCTTCTCATGTTCCTCTTCACTCTTGGAGTAAACGAGAATATCATCAATGAATACGATAACAAACTCATCCAAATACGGCTTGCATACACGATTCATCAAATCCATAAATAGAGCAGGCGCATTTGTTAATCTAAAAGGCATCACTTGAAATTCGAAATGTCCATATCGAGTACAGAAAGCTATTATAGGAATATCTTCTTCCCTAACTCTCAGTTGATGATACCCATATATTAAATCGATCTTCGAGTATACACTAGATCCTTGCAACTGATCGAACAAATCATCAATCCTCGGCAGTGGATACCGATTCTTGATAGTAAATTTGTTAAGCTCTCTGTAATCAATACACATTCTAAAAGAACCATCTTTCTTCCTAACAAACAAAACAGGCGCACCCCACGGAGACGAACTCGGTCTAATAAATCCCTTATCCATCAATTCCTTCAATTGATCAGATAATTCTTTCATCTCAGATGGAGCTAAACGATACGGTGCACGAGCAACAGGCGCAACACCCGGCACTAAATCAATACGAAACTCCACTTCACGATGCGGCGGTAATCCTGGCAATTTCTCTGGGAAAACCTCAGGATACTCTCTAATCACAGGCACATCTTCCAATTTCCTTTCATTCACACCATCATTACTTATCTGTGCAAGAAACACATCACAACCTGCTTCTATATACCTCATCATCTTTAAACAAGAAACAACTCTCAAACGAGACATACATTCATCACCTTTCACAGTCAATACCCTATTCCTTAGCGGTATCTGAACTAATCTTTTTCCACAAACAATTACTGCACCATTACCAACTAACCAGTCCATTCCAACAATCACGTCAAAAGATCCTAATTCTATGGGCATAAAATCAATACTAAACACATAATTAACTAACTTCAAGAAACAACCTTTCAGTATAGAACTAGTGCTTACAACCTTACCATCAGCTAACTCCACATTATAACTAGTTGTCAATCTCACTGGTTCTCTATCCAATAGCTGACTGAATCTATCATCTACGAAACTTCTATCGGATCTAGAATCAAATAACACACTAGCATAACAAGCATCAAGTAAGAACATACCAGTCACCACGTTCGGCCCTTGAGGTTTGTTAGCATCTCCCACGACATAGGCTGGAGCAGCAATCCCAGCAGCAACAGCAGCAACATTGCCTCCCTGTTGTATGCCAACCCTCGGACAGTTCCCTTGCTTATGTCCACGGCCTCCACATCCAGAACAGTAAACTACCTTGATAGCATTGGCCCTAATGGCTACACCCTTGTTTCTACAATCTTCCATCTTATTTCCGGCCTTGCCACACTTGTTGCAAGCAGGTAGACAATTTCCAACATGATACAGATTACATCGACCACACTTCGGATTCACCTTGTTACCTTGATTTCCAGTAGCAGCACGAACACCATCATTCCTTCTCAAATTATACTGCTGATTCCTATTCGGTCCTTGGTTATTGTTATTACGATAACCACCTCGATTATGTCCTTTGCTAGAGTGTGCAACTTCCCACTTTCTCTTATTCCCTTTAGCAATACTATCCTTTCAATCCTGCAGCTTTACATCCATTAAAGCATGTGCCATTTGAGCAGCTTCATCAAATGACTTGGGTTTCGACGAAGTAGTTTCTCCCTTGATATTACTAGATAAACCCCTAATATACTACTTCATCTTCTTACGGTCATCAGCAAACACATCAGGACACAACAAACATAAATCAGAAAATCTCCTCGTATAAGCTACAATATCATTGTTCCTCAGCACCAAATGCCTCAATTCATCTTCCAACTGACCTAACTGTTCCTCAGGACAAAAATTAGCAGTCAGCAGTCCCTTGGTCACAGTCCATGTTCTAGCATTCGCTTCAACCTATCCCACAGTAGCTACTTGACTATTCCACCAACTCAATGCATCATCCTGAAAAGTAGCTGCAACAAATTTCACCTTAATAGCTTCTGAACACCCACGGATTTCAAAAGTACTTTCAATATTCTCAATCCACCTCCTTAATTCTAATGCACCACCAGTACCACGAAATTGGGTAGGTCCACATTTCATGAAACTAGCATAAGAACATTCCTTTTGAATCTGCTGAACAACAGCATTACCTCCAACTTGTCCCGCAGCATTTCCTTCTACTTGCTCATCAGCATTACCTCCAACTTGATTTCTAACATTCCCTCCAACCTGACCAGCAACATTCCTATTCTCAGCCTCTTGGTTCCTCGCAGCACGTTCAGCTTCCAAAGCTCTAGCAATAGCTTGCTCAATCATGGTATTAACAGTAGCAGTCGTCAATTTAGGCAGCATGTTTACAGGAAACTAACCAAACAATAATTTAGTAAAGTCAAAAAAATGCCTCCCAACTCCTTCCTGTAACCATAACAGAAAAAGAACAAGTAAGTATTCATATCAAGATAAGAAGAAGGATTTCTCTATCAATATGTAACATGGATACTACATGCACCAACAACACAATTCACAATGAATCATTAACCAATTCATAAAAGAACTAATAAGACAAATCATAAGTCATGAAGGTAATTTTAGATTGCTTTGGAAAATCTCCACAAAATTGTGACAAGTAATGTCACTACAATCCTTCATCACAACAAACTTAAAGTCATTAAGTTTCATCACAAACTAGAATACGAGTCTACATAAGTTCTATTACAACAAGGCTAAATAAAAACAACATAGAGAACCAAACATCAGATCCCCGCAGCTTCTTGTACATCGGCTCGTCATCACTGCTGCTATCATCATCATCTTCAGAATCTTCCTCCACTTTTTCCTTTCTCTTTGGACTACCTCCTTCACTCGGCTTCACCAACACTTGAGCTTCAACCTGATTCGGAACATCACGAATCACAACACCTCGACTAGGAAAAGATCTCACCGGCAAACCCCACACACTCAACCTTGCATTCCTTTCTTTCTCCCTACGTAACCTTTCAACCTGCCCATTCAAATTCAAAACAATAGATCTTAATCTAACAATCTCATCCTTTTCCCTTGCCCTAACAAACTCTGATCTCCTCACACTACCAACAAACCTGTCAAACTTTTTCTCATTCTGCTCAAACCTCCTAATCATACGAGTCTCAACCAAATACCTTTCAAACAAAGACCTATCAAACTTCTTAAGAAACCAGAAAATATCATCATAAGACCTAGGACCTGGACAATAAACCTTAGGAATACCATCATAAATAGATCGAGCACTACTCGACTCAACAGGAACATCACCCCTAACAAAAGCAATCCCATGCAAACTGCTAATATAAGCATCACAAGTAGGAGTCGAAGAACGAACAACAGGTCGCTGACAATCTGGAACAGTCTGTGGCACCACATTAACCCTTGGAACATAACTACCTTGTATCAACTCAGGCTGTGTCTGACCAACTGCAATAAGTGGAATCCCATCATCTAAAAACTCAAAAGGCTCCTCATCGTCACTAGCACCAAAGTTATCTACTTCCTCACCATCCACTACATTAGTCAAATCAATCCATCCATCCTCACGAGGTAAA
Source organism: Glebionis coronaria (assembly GCA_025667525.1). Taxonomy (NCBI): domain Eukaryota; kingdom Viridiplantae; phylum Streptophyta; class Magnoliopsida; order Asterales; family Asteraceae; genus Glebionis; species Glebionis coronaria. Next base: position 140,023,847 of record CM046880.1, read on the forward strand.
CCAGCCATTTTCTACAATTAAAAGGGTTCAAGGATACTTAAGGTCATCGTTAATAAAATAATAATTAGTATGCAATGCTCATGCAAATGTCATACGTAATCCATGCTATGCAACACAATGCAAATGATGTTTATGTAATGCTCGCAAAAAAATAAATATGATACTGACAAGCACTCAGCGTACTTTCAATAATTCCAATACAATATCGTAGTATTTACTTAATAAATACTCGAGAAATCATTTCAGTTATGAGGGATACATCTACAATGCAAAACAAAACTAAAAGTGATCTTACCGGAGCATTGCAGATGAGTTGTGTGCTTTTGAAGAATAAATACTTTCGACACCAAAGTTATAGTTTAGGACAATTTTTAAAATCGACCCAGTTCTCTATTACTTGCAGCTCTGATTACCAATCTCTAACACCCCCAATTTATATTGCGCAGCAGAAATACACAATTGGGTACTAGACACAAGCATCATCACACAAGGTATATTGAACGACTCAAAAGTGAGACGTTTACACATAAATATAAACAACATTTTCATAAATGGTCTAAAACATAAAGTTCAACACAAATTGTACTGACACGATACCAGAGTAAAGTGTTTAGTCCCCATGGATCTCGACCAACAACCAACAAGTTTAGTACAGTACATCAACATAAAGTAAATTGTTCAAACATTAAAAGGTAGAAACAGTTTAGACCAACATTCTTCCAAAAGCCAAGCCACAACCTCCACAACAAAGCTCCATGCTCCATCACTTCCTATTACCTGAAATACATGCATAAAACGAGTCAACAATAATGTTGAGCGAGACTATAGGTTTATCAAATAACATTTGAACACAAGAAGAAAATCAATCATAATCATTTATAGAATTGTCGTACACACAATCTATATTCAAGGCAGTAATAATAATGATATTAAATAAACATTGTATTTAAGCTCATGACACCGACCCCTTAACCAAATAGTCACCCACGCCAAATGCCAGCATGACTAGAATAAAACCATTGCCCCTCTAGGGTATCAGTTGCTAGAATACCACAATCTTATTCACGTAAAATTATCCTTCCCAGCGGGTTACTCAACGTAATGCCCTGGTCTCAGATAGGGTGGTCAACCCAATAGTACTATCATTAGAATAAGCGGCTATTCCCGACTCACAACATCAAGTCAGAAGATAGTTAACGGCTCATGAATTTAGGGTCTTTAGCAACAAGTTACTCAATACAATGAAATTAACTTTAGGCAACATTCGTGTCCAACAATTACTCATGACTTGTGTTCATTTATTTTCAAATAGCATGTATCCCCCTCGCGGGTATTAAAATCATTAAAACGAGTAGAATGCGAGGCTATAGACTCACCTTAGTATAAGAGATCTAGCGAGATGATCGTCGACGATAATGGATGCCTTTCAAACACGAGAACCGCTACCTATCAAATAAGGCGCGTTCGTTAATAATGACTCGAGAAATAAATCATACATAACAACATCAAACTCAAACTCATAAAGTCACGATAAACTCGATAGAAAACGATATAAATAACTTCGTTATACTTTACTACACATTTACTTAACCATTTTATACTTTTTACAAAGTCCGCCGGTACATACTACATGTACTAGCTTATTTACCCCTTTTAAACTCGTCAACCGTTTATGAAACGACTCGATAAACAAACTTACTATATATAGAAAGTCCTCCTACAAGTTTATCAAATGAAATTACTTTTAAAGTCCTTTACTCAACTCATTTTCAAAGTACAAAATCCGGACAGATTTACGTTAATTTTTCATACAACCGTTTTAACTTATTTAAACGACTCCGTTTACAAAACCGACACTCGGGTTTTAAAGTAAACTCAACCTATAAAGTAAACACCTCATTATCAGTAGGTTACATATTTCAAAACATCCATTTAGATTCCCCGAGATTCGATCCAAATATCGACAACAACTACTTGTAGTGCCGATACTCGTCTCCCGGTACACGATCATTCAAAACATCATAACTTCGCGCTCGTTTCGAGCTAGAAGCTCTACCTTATATCAAATAGAAGCTAATAAAATTATCTACAACCATAGGCTATAAGTTAAGCCATTTGAAAAACATAAAAATTCGGATTTTACACTTTACTTACTGTTATAAAATGACTATAAAAATCTTGTACAAAATCAACTTTTTGATAAAAACCAACCATAAAAATGATCATTTCTATACCCAAATATCATCATACATCAACCATAACATCAAAATCATAATCAAAATAAAAATCTTTAGATCAAAATGAAGTTTTTAACAAGATTTTAGCAAGAACCACCATGGATCATCATAAAAATGCCATGCATGATCATAGCTCCTACCTACCAACATCAAGAAAAAAAACTTGCTTGCATGTAAGACTTTCTTACATCAAAATGATCCTTGATCAAATATAAGAATGGGTCTATGCTTGGTTTAGCTTAATTCAACCTCAAACTGAAGATAAAATTGAAATTTGTATGTGTTTTGGGCTGTGGGTGGTGTTTCAGCAATTTAGAGAGAGAGAGAGTAGGTGGTGAAAATTTTTAAGTGAAAAATATGAGTGTGTGTGTTTGTTTAGGTTTATATGTAGTGGGATAGGGACCAAAGTTGAAATTTAGCAATTGTTGTGGCTAAAAATGTAAATAGTTAGCTAAAAAGCGGGAAATAACTATCAGTCAGTTTTCAAAATATTTACGGGGCTCGGGTTTCATAAAGATACTTTTAAAAATTTAAAACGTACCTCAAAATAAATAATATCGACTCTCGACTCGACTTAACACGTCATTTAAAATAAAACCTCAAAAATGACAAAAATCGAACAACCGACAATAAGACGTAAAATATTTGGCATCCATCGACATCACGTGTAACACCCCCAAATTTATACAACTCAATACAGCGGAAGACTAGTTGGTGTTACGGGATAGCACATTACTCACATCATAGACAACGCATAAAAATCGCGTCGTTTAATAATAAATCATTTCCATTCATAAATATCAAAGTTACATCGGTCCCAAGTCATATTATTTCATACAAAGTTTTACAAAGTATTTGAATGGAAATTATAATTTAAGTGCGGGCCATGAATTCTTGTTGTCTTCCCGAGAATTACCTTCATGTACCTGAGATAAAACATGTTAAAAGAAAAGGTCAGCGATAACACCGAGTGAATTCATAGAGTTTAATAAAATCCATCAATATAATATCAGTATAAAATTATTACTGAAAATCATTTTGTACAAATCATTTTAATAGACCATGAAATAGCCAAAGTCATTTTATACAAATCTTCATCAAAATCATAATATAGGCATTTGCCTTGAAAATCAGTATACGAGCCAATGTCGTAAAAACATCATACAATACGTCTTATGACGTTGTATGAAAATAAAAACCGTTATATGAATATGGTTATGATAACCAAAACGCGAACATAATATCAATAGTATGACCCTGTATTGCTAGTCAGGCAATACATCGTAATTCGATGCGTCTATTAGTATTTCGGTAATTGGATTATTATAAGCCGCATGACATTGTTACCTTACTAAACCAACAACGGGTAGCTAACCCGATACTCAATTTTCCCATCTAAAGTAGCGTGTCGTCACAAATGTCACGCTATGGAAATCTTCTCATACATAAATTTATACAACTCAATACAGCGGAAGACTAGTTGGTGTTACGGATAACACATTACTCACATCATAGACAACGCATAAAAATCGCGTCGTTTAATAATAAATCATTTCCATTCATAAATATCAAAGTTACATCGGTCCCAAGTCATATTATTTCATACAAAGTTTTACATCGGCAATTCGGATGTACGGTACGTGCTTCAATCACGGAAACCTAGACAAATAATAATCGGTCTTAGACGTTTGTCCAATGACTTTATAAAAATAACAATTATGTATACATATGATGATTTTATATATATATGATGATCAAGTGGGTTTACATATCCTTATTTACTCATTTTTGTGTTATGTGTCGATAACTTTTATACTAGTTTTCTCGTTTTACCTATTTACGTGTTTTAGGTCCAATAAGCCTATTATAAGTTCTTAACTTGTATTAATCCTTGTTATACTTATATTATCAGTATCTACACTTTACAAGTTGGGCCTAAATGGGTTAAGCCCAATAAGTTCTTTTTATGAGTGTTTATCTTATTTAGTCCAATTATTAGTCCAAGTATTAGTCCAAGTATTAGTCCAATATGTTTACTTAGCTCGTTAATGTCCGTATGCCCTAAAGTTCGGGTTTTATCGGTTTTTACTTGTTATACATGTCTATATATCAGTATATGAGTTTTATAAAAGTTTACATTAGACGGGTCCAACCGTCTAAGTTTTATTTAACAAAAACGTTAATTTTACGGTATTAGCCGAAAAAGTCGTAAAAATCATGTTTATAGTTTTATAACTTATAAAACTTAACAAGTTACTATTTTTATAAAATGTCCACTTATTTACCATTGTACATATTTATATAAATGTATTATATAAGTTAGTTGGTTTTAATTTATATTTTATACTATTAAATTTTTGAGTGCTTATATAATAGTATTATACTTTAATTTCCAAAAATCTGATTTTTATCTTCACTTTCACCAAAACTGCCATATCTAGAGTTCTATATGGAGATAGAAGCTCAAATTTTTATCACATAAACTAAATGATATTTGCTCCATTTAACTCTACTATAGCTACTGTTGAATCATCTTATAAGTATTTTCAAAAAATCGTTCAAAACAGTGAACTCAGATTTGTACCTTAAACTTATTTTGATCATATCTCACCCATTACAATGATTCCATTGCATGGCCAACTCTCACATGTGTACAAGACTCATAGCTTACTGTATATCAATTCTACTTCATCATTTTATCAGTTCATAACATGTTTCTTTACTGTTTTATACAGCCAACATACTTAAACAAGATTTTAGCCTTGTTTCTTATAATTTTTCACCTTTTTAATCATGTTTATCAACACGAAATCCCCACACAATATTTTTATCATCATATAACCATCATATACATATACAATAGGAAATAAAATACATGATTAAATAGTAAAAATAACCAGAGGATGAGGAGGACAATCTTTATACCACCAAGTTGATGTAGGTTGTGATTTGAGCATGGATTTTGATGTAGAAACTTGTGCATAGCCAAGACCATCTTCAAGACCACCATTCTTCATGTATACTTTGTGGAAAATCAGCCCCAAGACATCATGGAAACTCCTCCTTAGATGTTATAACTTGCACCAATCAATAGGGCTTCAAAAGGACTTCAACATATGTAGAAATAACACATGATTTTGTGGTTTAAATTGATCAATGATGGTGTTTTTGGGGTGGATATGGACGGCACATTGAGAGAGAGTGAGAGAGTTGTAAGTTGTTTGCATGAGTGTGTGTGTGGTAAATGGTATTGATTGTTGGTTTTGAGGTTTGGTTAGCTTAACTTTGAAGCTAACTTGGACAAGTGTTAGTCACTTGCTAAAGTTGTAACACATCATATGTGTTGGTGAGTTTTTGGCCGCCCCATGTGTGCTAGTGGGGTGGGACAATATGTTTTGTCCCATCTCACTAGTTTACGGGTATTCCTCGATTCTAGTTTTCTCGATTTGCGTGCCCTCGATTTTTTTACGAAAAACGTTTTTATAAATTATGAATCAATGGCACAAAACGAATCTAATAAAAATCGTCTCATCAAAAACGGAGTTCGAAAACGTAAATACGTAATCCTAGGGTTTCCGGTTTAGTCGTAAAGGACGTTAAATATAAATCGTAAGTCCTAATCTCTTCTCGTAAATTTGTGAGTTTATGAACCAACACAAATTTAAAACTCCAAAATAATATTCGCGGACAAAATTATTTTCTGAAATGTCGGACTGTCACCAAAACGGTGTATGTAAACGTAAGCACGTAACGTTGAATCCTCCGGTTTAGACGTAGTCGATGCTACTTCAATGACGTAAATCCAAATTACTTCCCAAAAATATGTGAGTTCATATTGTAACATTAAAATAATGTTTTCAAATAAATATTGAGAATAAAATATCAATCATAAATTGACGGATTGTCACAGCATTTACCCCTAAACAGGATCTTTGTCCTCAAATATCATCTTACCTTACTACTCGCTTCTTATAGAGTTAAAGTCATGTGGGTATTTCCTCCACATTCAGTCTTTTCTCACAAGTACAATCCATTACAATACGCGAGTTTCATCAAACATAACTATGGGAATAAGATCGGGCTAAATGTTGACTTACTTTCTCTATCCATGATGTTCACGGGTTTCTGATGAATGCAACTTTTCGCCGATCTAGACTTAATTAAGGAACAATCAGATTTTCACTTGATAGACATTATCAAGTTCGATCTACGAAACATAATTCACGCAGCTCTTGAAGTCCTAGGGTAGATCCAGCTTATATGCCTTTCAAACCAATATTTTTACATCATCACTATGGTCCCATACAGCGGGGACTTATATCCCATGATTTGTCAGATCATGAATTAATTTTTTTCCAAGGTTAAAAATTGTTGCATAACTTTGCTACCCATTTGGCACTTCAAGATCTACATTTCGTATTCACATAACCTCTTGCCCACTATCGGTAGTCAGTAATCAGATCCTAATTTCAACAATCATTTCAGATCTCGCGGGTCGGGTATTTTACAAGGATAGGTTCACCATCATAGGAAACCTTAGACCTAAAAGACATGTCCAACTCACAATGGGTGTATGTCGGATGTCTTCATCTCAACTCCTGCTTACAGATGCTCTAATATAGATCCTAACAAGATTAGATCTCGATCCTAACACGATAATTATCAATGATAATTTCTCCAAAGGAAAACGATTATACGGTCTATTTTCAAAGGCCAATCATTCAATCATAAAACAACACTTATATTACTTTGTATCGTTACTTTACCTCGTCCCTTCGATTTGGAGTGGTATATAGTACTCTCATAAAGGTTCGCTCTCAATGATTTCTGAGCAAATCTCTAGAAATTCGATGCGAAGCGAGGATCTTGATAAAGATGTTCGATACAGGCACACTATGTTTACATAACTCTTTTGCATTTATCATTAACGGGAATGATATTAGCAGATTTGGTCAGTCTGTCGATGATGACGCAAATCGAATAAAATTCGGATGATGACCTTTGCAATAGCTAGACGTTTACTAATGTATGAGGCGATGTCTGCCTTCATAATTGCCATTAGTACAACTTATACTTACGAATTCCAACATAACTATATCTCACAATCCTCCATATTTAGACAATCATATGTGGTCTTTTTCATACATTTAACGCTATCGGCTTCTCAATTCTAATGGTTCACATTAGCCGCGAACCGCTTTTATTATCTATATTATCCTTTTTACAATCATCGGCTATTTTTAAATTGTTCGGCAATTTTATTTTGCACCTTCATTATTAAGGAACATGTCCTAATTGGTTCTTTATCCTTTTTATATAATATGTTAGTATCTATATTCACTTCTCATGATGATGTAATTATCACGTCCATAATTCACTCAGATATTCTTTCTATATTATGCGTCAGTAATTACGTTCATCTTCCTGATAAAATAAATATCATAACCGTATTTATTCAAAATTTCTTTCTTCATAACTTCAAAGTTTTAGTTTCGTCTTTACTATTATCTTTATCTGTTTTACTCAATCTGACGTTTTAAAGCGTCGATAATTATTATAATTAATTAAATAATTATTAGTTAATTTTATGAAGCGTAAACGTAAAAGTTTTAAATTCTTAGTTCGACCAATTATATGAAATGTTCAGAATAAATTTGAATTTAATTAACACGATTTTTATTGATTTATCGAAAATAATTAATAGGATTCGTAAATGTTCGAAAAACCTGTGTTTATACTTTGGTCAAAGTTTTCTTAGTTTGAAAAGTAAAAATTGTCGTTTCAAATTTTAAGTCATGGTTTAAATGGTTTCCTCAATCCCTCTTAGGTTATCTAGAAGTATACACAAACATTTACCCCTAAACAGAAGTTTAGCTAAATGGTTTGTGTATAAGGGAATAATCCCTTAAAAATCCTTTGTTAAAACATTTGTCAAAGTATATCTGCACTTTCTTTTTAGTATAACTCAAAGTCTTAAATGACTTCTAATTTTTGAAGGGTCAATTTATATTCCATTATCTATTAATCACACGGTTAAATCATGTAAAGTACTAAGTCTTAAGTTTTATGTTAAATATTCAAGGTACAATTTTTAATCGTTCGACCAATTCAGGGCAATCTACAATTAATTATTAACTTCATTCTCATTCTTATAAACAAACAAATAGTCCTTAATGATCACGAGCATGAATTTATCAAAATACAGCCTACACACGTGATTCACCAAATTTATGAGTGCTACATGTGTATAATCAATCCAAACGGCATCACGTGAAACTCATAACGTTCATTACAAGTACCGGATGTAGTGATTGGAATAGATAATCTTTTTCGCATATGCGAAGTTGATGATAACCATGCCGTGGATCAAATCTTTAAAACATACGTTAAAACCTTGTAAATGATCGAACAAATCTTCCATTTCGAGTTATGGATATCGTTTTCGATTGTCAATTTACTCAGTCACAGTAATTTATAAATATAAGGAATGATAACACCATAGCTCTTCATGATGACAGGCTTGGTAGAATAAAATCTTTCTCCGACAACTCTCTCAGTTGTACGGTAATTCCTTAAATTCAGATGGTGCTGACGTACAGTGCACAAGCCACAGGTACAACACAGAGAATATAATCAATATCAAATTCAACTTGCCTAAATGGCAAAGGTCTAGGTACTTCATTAACAAATACCTCCCAAAGTTTTAGATAACATAAACTCCTTTTAATAAATTTAGTTTAAGTTCTTCTAGATTACAATATGTATAACTAGTTCACAACCATTCACGGTATAATTTTAAGTCTAAATACAGGATATCGTCATCCACCAAGAATTATTTAGATCACTTTTGATAATCAACATCTTATCTTTTCGGGAAATTCTACTCGAGTTCCCATCGATTAAGACAATGTCGTCATGTCATAATCAATCAATCCATTCTACTTGCATTACCAACTTTCCAGTTTTATTGCCGTCGATAAGATGTGAACTTCTCAAAAGTCTAATAATAACTCACAATCCTTCACAAATTCAAGGATATATGGAGACATAACAGATCCTAAAAAGAGTAAGGTCAACGCATAATCTATGCGAGAGAAATTCAAATCAGATACAAACGAAAATATTTAATGAATATGAATATATTCCATTGTTTTCATAAGTTGAGTACGCATTCGAAAGCTCCTCGGATCGTTACCCAGGTCATTCAAATGAAATCAAATCAAAAGAAATGATAAGAACGTCGATACATCCAGTCGGGTATCAACACTCGGTAATCAAATACTTTCCCTAAGAATCTCACTACGGGAGAATTGGTCAAGAAAGAATTGTCAATTGTCAAATAAGACAATTTCCACAGATGAGTAAATTCGACTCAGAAGAATAGATGATACAGGTACATATGTAGGTGTCCCTAACACTATGTCCCTATTTTTCACTTCTTGCAGATCTCATAAAATTTAATCTTTCACAATCTTCAAAGAATATTTAGTGTTTATTAATCAGTTTTATGATGACTACTAATCAGCCTTGCATGGTCCATTCCAAATTGTATGTAGGCGTGCAACTATATACAATTTCCAGATTAACGATGCAATTCTCAGTTCGTCAAAATTTTATCATCATGTCTATAATAAAAACATTTTCATGTTTAATTCTTAAATAAGAATCAAGAATAAATTTACAAAGATTTTCCTTGTTATGAAAACAATTAAGTTTTCCAAGGTGTTTTATAAATAGCTTCATTTTGTTAACAATCACTTATAAATCTTACTTTAAATAATCCTTATGGTGATGAAAATTCAATTTTTCTCAAGGGATACTATTGTATCTTATAAAACAATGAGTAATCTGCAAAAGAGTGATAAAGAGTGGTTCACCAAGAACTAATCTACAATATGATAGGAAATGAGCTTAGCCAAATAATCATGAGGTTCATGACCTCGATGGCACTCACGAAGAATGATTCACAACGTAACTCAAATTAAGATGAGTACTTGTTCAATGGTTGCATCACTAATGCGAACATTAGGATGAAGCAATAAAAGATAGATAACATCGATACATGTAGGATTTATCAATCAAAGGTAGTCTTTTCATTAATCACAAACAAGTCAAAATTGTACCGTAACACATTATGTGTCACTATGTCATACAATTCCAAGATCTCATCCTACCAACTGATGTCTCAGTTAAGTTAGGGATTATTTTTAAAAGATACCACAATGAATACTAATCTACAAGAGTCATTAGGTGTTCCATATGTCCCAGAAGATCCATCGGTCTCAATTTAGAAGAAGATTTCTTCAATTCATTTCTTGGACACTGGGCATCCTCGTCAGTGGACAATGGCCTAGGAACAACCCTTAACACGAATCAACAATCAATTAAAACCTTATAATTCAATCACAAAACTTAACGACTTCTATTAATAATCTCATATTCCATATGGGTTAAATTTTACTTTATCCAAGTTTCAACCAATTTTATACTCAAGTCGATATCCTACTTCATTCTCCAATACTTTCAATCTTATTCTTCGGCCTTGTAAAGGCAATACAATCTCAATATAAATCAACACTTAATTTCCAATCCTATAGCTCTTACAACAATAGTTATCAAATGAGTCACTAGTATGAAATGACTTGATCATTCAACTAGACTTCTCGGAAAGGTACTAGTGGCATGAGACTTTTGGGTAATGGTTCCAATGACAGCCTCAAGTGCAACATTCACCCTTTCGATTTAAATTTACGAATTGGATGACAACGAATCAGATGACATCTTTCTAGGTGGTAACGTTTTGTCAAACTCCACTCTATAAGGAAAGATCGTCATGACATCAATATCAGTTTAATCTCGCCAATTCTTCTTCAAGATCACAATCAACTAATATCTACATTTCTACGAATATCAACCATTTGTTGGGATCATAAATATCCGCAACTTGGTTTAGATCTAGGATAGCAAGAATTCCTACGAGAATAGCTTAGATTAATTTACTAGGGGATTTAGGGTACATTGTGACAATCTACGTCGTATAAATACCTCGTATAAATATCAAAATAATCATTAAACAATCATGTAATAAAATTACATCATATATATATAATCCAAGTTATATATATATTAAAATAACACTTCTCAGTCTTGGGCTTGTCGGTAACTCGGGAATTCTTCGGCACCGTTATAGTCAAAAGATTTTAGAAATTTTTAGAAAAATGTTTATAGTTAAAAGATTTTGAAATGTTTTATTCAAAAGCATAGTTTTAAAAATCTTTTGTTCTCTATAACGAGAACTCTGGCACCAAACTGTAACACCCCCAAATTTATACAACTCAATACAGCGGAAGACTAGTTGGTGTTACGGGATAGCACATTACTCACATCATAGACAACGCATAAAAATCGCGTCGTTTAATAATAAATCATTTCCATTCATAAATATCAAAGTTACATAGGTCCCAAGTCATTATATTTCATACAAAGTTTTACAAAGTATTTGAATGGAAAATATTGGTTAGGTGCGGGCCATGAATTCTTGTTGTCTTCCCGAGAATTACATTCAAGTACCTGAGATAAAACATGTTAAAAGAAAAGGTCAGCGATAACGCCGAGTGAATTCATAGAGTTTAATAAAATCCATCAATATAATATTAGTATAAAATTATTACTGAAAATCATTTTGTACAAATCATTTTAATAGACCATGAAATAGCCAAAGTCATTTTATACAAATCTTCATCAAAATCATAATATAGGCATTTGCCTTGAAAATCAGTATACGAGCCAATGTCGTAAAAACATCATACAATACGTCTTATGACGTTGTATGAAAATAAAAACCGTTATATGAATATGGTTATGATAACCAAAACGCGAACATAATATCAATAGTATGACCCTGTATTGCTAGTCAGTCAATACATCGTAATTCGATGCGTCTATTAGTATTTCGGTAATTGGATTATTATAAGCCGCATGACATTGTTACCTACTAAACCAACAACGGGTAGCTAACCCGATACTCAATTTACCCATCTAAAGTAGCGTGTCGTCACAAAGGTCACGCTATGGAAATCTTCTCATAAATAAATTCGCTTACCAATCAATGTGGCACGACGTGGATCAACCGTCAAGGCGCGAACTGGGGTGATCGTCCCCAAATAGTACTATTAAATGCATAAGCGTCTACCAAATCCCGGTAGTTCACAATTCATGCTAATGGGACTTTTAGTGACATAACCTAACTTTAATAATCCATTTAATTTCATCGATCGGGTCCTTTAATCATTTATCGGGTCATACAATCGGGTCATTCAATCATTCGGGGCCAAAATCAATAAACAAACAATCGGGACAAATGGTGTCCTATTTAATGAAAACTAACATGTTATCTCCCTCGCGGGTTTATAAAATATTTCATAAAAACATTTAAAAGAGTGCGAGGCTATGAACTCACGTTGATGTGGGAAGGCGGGTTATCGGCAATTCGGATGTACGGTACGTGCTTCAATCACGGAAACCTAGACAAATAATAATCGGTCTCAGACGTTTGTCCAATGACTTTATAAAAATAAAAAATATGTATACATATGATGATTTTATATATATGATGATCAAGTGGGTTTACATATCCTCATTTACTCATTTTTGTGTTATGTGTCGATAACTTTTATACTAGTTTTCTCGTTTTACCTATTTACGTGTTTTAGGTCCAATAAGCCTATTATAAGTTCTTAACTTGTATTAATCCTTGTTATACTTATATTATCAGTATCTACACTTTACAAGTTGGGCCTAAATGGGTTAAGCCCAATAAGTTCTTTTTATGAGTGTTTATCTTATTTAGTCCAATTATTAGTCCAAGTATTAGTCCAAGTATTAGTCCAATATGTTTACTTAGCTCGTTAATGTCCGTATGCCCTAAAGTTCGGGTTTTATCGGTTTTTACTTGTTATACATGTCTATATATCAGTATATGAGTTTTATAAAAGTTTACATTAGATGGGTCCAACCGTCTAAGTTTTATTTAACAAAAACGTTAATTTTACGGTATTAGCCGAAAAAGTCGTAAAAATCATGTTTATAGTTTTATAACTTATAAAACTTAACAAGTTACTATTTTTATAAAATGTCCACTTATTTACCATTGTACATATTTATATAAATGTATTATATAAGTTAGTGTGTTTTAATTTATATTTTATACTATTAAATTTTTGAGTGCTTATATAATAGTATTATACTTTAATTTCCAAAAATCTGATTTTTATCCTCAATTTCACCAAAACTGCCATATCTAGTGTTCTATATGGAGATAGAAGCTCAAATTTTTATCACATAAACTAAATGATATTTGCTCCATTTAACTCTTTTATAGATACTGTTGAATCATCTTATAAGTATTTTCTAAAAATCGTTCAAAACAGTGAACTCAGATTTGTACCTTAAACTTATTTTGATCATATCTCACCCATTACAATGATTCCATTGCATGGCCAACTCTCACATGTGTACAAGACTCATATCTTACTGTATATCAATTCTACTTCATCATTTTATCAGTTCACAACATGTTTCTTTACTGTTTTATAAAGCCAACATATTTAAACAAGATTTTAGCCTTGTTTCTTATAATTTTTCACCTTTTTAAGCATGTTTATCAACACCAAATCCCCACACAATATTTTTATCATCATATAACCATCATATACATATACAATAGGAAATAAAATACATGATTACATAGTAAAAATAACAAGAGGATGAGGAGGACAATCTTTATACCACCAAGTTGATGTAGGTTGTGATTTGAGCATGGATTTTGATGTAGAAACTTGTGCATAGCCAAGACCATCTTCAAGACCACCATTCTTCGTGTATACTTTGTGGAAAATCAGCCCCAAGACATCATGGAAACTCCTCCTTGGATGTTATAACTTGCACCAATCAATAGGGCTTCAAAAGGACTTCAACATATGTAGAAATAACACATGATTTTGTGGTTTAAATTGATCAATGATGGTGTTTTTGGGGTGGATATGGACGGCACATTGAGAGAGAGTGAGAGAGTTGTAAGTTGTTTGCATGAGTGTGTGTGTGTGGTAAATGGTATTGATTGTTGGTTTTGAGGTTTGGTTAGCTTAACTTTGAAGCTAACTTGGACAAGTGTTAGTCACTTGCTAAAGTTGTAACACATCATATGTGTTGGTGAGATTTTGGCCGCCCCATGTGTGCTAGTGGGGTGGGACAATGTGTTTTGTCCCGTCTCACTAGTTTATGGGTATTCCACGATTCTAGTTTTCTCGATTTGCGTGCCCTCGGGTTGTTTTACTAAAAACGTTTTTATAAATTATGAATCAATGGCACAAAACGAATCTAATAAAAATTGTCTCATCAAAAACGGAGTTCGAAAACGTAAATACGTAATCCTAGGGTTTCCGGTTTAGTCGTAAAGGACGTTAAAATAAAATCGTAAGTCCTAATCTCTTCTCGTAAATTTGTGAGTTTATGAACCAACACAAATTTAAAACTCCAAAATAATATTCGCGGACAAATTTATTTTCTGAAATGTCGGACTGTCACCAAAAAGGTGTATGTAAACGTAAGCACGTAACGTTGAATCCTCCGGTTTAGACGTAGTCGATGCTACTTCAATGACGTAAATCCAAATTCCTTCCCAAAAATATGTGAGTTCATATTGTAACATTAAAATAATGTTTTCAAATAAATATTGAGAATAAAATATCAATCATAAATTGACGGATTGTCACATCACGCTTGCTAATAATACTTATACTTAGTAAATATTAAATATAGACCTTCCAACATCGGTTTAAACTTAAACCTCCAAAAATAAATATTGTTCAAACTCATTCAAAAATTTCAAAAATAATCGTAAAATAAGATTAAGCAATGACCTCGGTTTTGGGTTGTCACACTTGACAATACTTAGCTTGGTTTATAAAGATACCATTTGGGGATTGGTGAACTTGAATTTCAAGAAAGAATTTTTGTTCGCCCATCAATAACATTTCAAATTTGTTGTGCATAACGTTTTCAAACCATTTTGAAAGTTTTTTGTTTGTAGACCCGAAAATAATGTCATAAACATAAATTTGCATGTGTAAAATGTCATCCCCATATTTATAAGTGAACAAAGTTAGATCAATGAAACCTTTTTAGAAACCTTTGGATACAAGAAATTTCGAGAGCTCATCGTACCACGCCCTTGGAGCTTGCATGAGTCTATAAAGTGCTTTGTGGAGACGATACACCTTGTCAGGATAATGAGGATTAACAAATCCTTCTAGCTGCGTAACATAGACTTCTTCCTTCAAAGGACCATTCAGAAATGTTTTCTTCACGTCCATTTGATAAACAGTGAATCCCTTATGTGCAACATAAGTAAGAAAAATCCTAATCGCTTACATACGAGCAACTGGTGCAAATGATTCGTCAAAATCAATTCCCTCTTTTTGGCCATACCCCTTAGCCACTAGCCTAGCTTTGTTCTTGATGATCATGTTTTCTTCATCCATCTTTTTTTTTCAGATCTAACGAAGTGTAGGATATGTAAATCTTGCTTATGTTTTAGAGAGAGAAAGAGATAGAGAGATGATGGAGTTCACACACTTATAGAGAGAGAAAGTAAAAGATAACTATGTGTAAATTATGAAAAACCACCACCCTCTCCATCAAAGGAGAGGGTTTATATACCCAAACCTTGTGATGGGCTTGGGCTTACAATATTGGGCCGGCCTACACATGTTGTAGGCTAGGCTTGGCCTTGTTTGTTTAATAAATATATCTAGACTACGAGCTACTACTTAATATATTGTCGGAGTGACCGAATCTTCCTAAATACGTAAAAACGTATTTCCAACAATCTCCCCCTAAGGGAGGTCACTCCAAACAAGGGTGTTACCCTAGTTACAATAATAAAATAAACCTAGCATACTATGCTTGTCTTGAGCTCGTAGTCTTCGTCTTTCTTTTCTTTTTCTTTTCTGGTGAAGATGCTGATGTGATCTTTAATATCAAGATTGAGCATTAATCTCTTGCCTTGATCTTGTGCATCCATCACTTGTGATCTTCGCCTCTTCGTGACACCATATCCCACATACTTATACCTTTGTAATTCTTGAAAGCTTCAGAGTTTGATACAGCGGAAGACTTAACTTTTAGGCTTTCTTGAATTTGTTGAAGTATTAAGTGAGAAAAGTATAAGCATGCGGGGAAGACGTCTTCTCGGGTTCCGCAACGCCACCGTCTTCAAATGCCGCAACATAAGTAGACACGAACGAAATGGCTTTGAACATTTCATTCTAATTCGGTAGCATTTTACCTCTGGCCGGTGAAGACCGTTGGACGATATAAAATATCGTACTTGTGGCAGGTAGATTTAATTAAAAATCTCCTTGACAAGATTTCACGGGTAAACCCGTTCTCTTTACTCGACCGTCCAAAGCTGACTGCGAATGTAAAGAGTGAATCATTTGGATAAAATTATCCGCATGATTAAAGCCGTCAATTCTGATTCCTGGAACAAGTTTGATTCATTAAAGAATCGCATCATCGTTGCTTTCCAGTTGTCACGAGTTTAATTCATATTGAATCTTGCAAGTTACCTACCAAGTGCTGTTTCATGTTAACACTAGAAGGATTTCCACACATCACTGTGAACACTAAGGTATCAGTCTGAGTGTTCTGGCAAGATCACTTAGATATTACGTAGAGGCCTGGAACGTGTTTAAGTTCAGCTAAGAATTAAACCACTGTTGCTTTCTAGTTATCACAAGTTTGATTCATAAAGAATCACACAAGTCACCTACCATGAGCTTTTTGCTATTCACTTAAGAAGGATTTCCATCTTAATTGTAAATACTTTCGTATTACTCGGATGTTCAGGCAAGATCATGAAGATTTTGCGTAGTACTCTTAAGATCTTTCTTACTTTTCACAGTGTGTGAAGAAGCAATGAAATATGAAAGTGTGTCCTAATGAGATATGTGATGATCTCAAATGGCTCTAGACTCGATCATGCATTTTGGATTTTAGTGATCGGAGGCTGGAGAGGAGTGCCATCATTTCAATACCAGTTTATTCGGAGTGAATAAATCGATAGATAATGTGTTGTCTCCGTGTAATTAAAACAAATATCTTTTAAGAGATATCTGAGTTAGCTGGGATGGGTTGTGCATTGCATCATTGGGTCCATGATGTCAATCTTCAATATCGAGCATCATTAAAATGATCTCAATAGCATATGTGTTGACCCGGTTTCTGTCTAAAGTTGTAAGGAGGGCTTCTTTCTTTACACCCTTTATCTTTACAATTCTTTTTCATTCTTCAACCCTTTCAATGCTTACCAATACGTCATAACTAGCACCTTGTTGTGATTGTTCCAGTGCTAACTTAAGTACTTGGTCCGCATTCAGCTACGTTCACAATCTTTCTCCATCTTTCCTAAGGACTACTATTTCTAGCTATGGATTGTCCTTGGGAAGATTCCTCCGGTTTTGGAAGAATCATAGGACTTAACCTATCCTACCATCCTTATGTCACCACAATCTTCATCGTCGTGAAATAAATGGGTTTTGGGTAAGTATATGTCACCATGAAAATCCATTTTGATATGCAAATCCGTTTTGCTCCCCCTTAACATATGCCAGGATATTCGAAAACATTTCGCATATTTCGGGATGAGCCAGCACATTAAGTCAAACCATTTTTGATAATTTCCCATATTAAATCACATTTTCTCCCCCATATTAAAAATATTAACCCAATCGATGTTTTTAATATCAATTGATTTAATGAAGTTTTAACAAAGGTTTTGGGAAGAAAAATGCAAGTCCATTTTATCTTTATGATACCAAATGTATGATCACATATTCACCATATTAGAAAAGAATTGACAAGGTTGGACCTGATAGATGAGAACATCATATGATAAGATCAAATGGTTCTTGGCAACATATGTTGGTCGCCTCGTCACGTCTGAAGTCATCTCTTTACACCATGTGTGCGATTGGTATTGTTGTCTTGACACCAATTAGTGAGCTTGGAACTTTCGGCATCGAAGATTCTAAATGCTTGATAATTGCTCCCCCTCAATTGTTGACCCGTGTTCTATCGAAAGAGCTGTAGTCGCCGTTTGAGTAATTGCATCGTCGAGTATGTAGATACCAATTGTAGATTGCTATGGTTGTAGAGATGATAGCTTCATAAAAACAAGACTTCTCTTGTTTTAACAAATAAATGCACTGAAACGTACATAGATTTGTGTTAGACCAAGTGATAAAGTAAACTTAATCCCTTACAAGGTTTTAAAGTAAACCTTACCCGAGAAAATTAATTCCTGTTGTGAGCCAAAGCTTTCATAAGAAATATTTGACTTAAATGTGAAAACCGGGTTGCAGTCTAAAATGACTACAAGCCATTTAGGCATGATTTATGAAATATTTACAGCTTTTGTACGAACTCTATTTATGGCACCGTGTCGATATTAATCAACATTTCTAAGGCCGTAAATATTATCGTACCAAAAGAGATGCCTTTGAAAAATAAAGTATAAATATTTTTGGATTTTTATGAATTTTTTCAATTTTTATGGTTTTTATATGGTTTTATATTTTTGTATTTTCTTTTTGTGGATTAAAATATAAACAATATATACAGATGGTCATCAAGGATACGGAGAATAGTTTACCACCACTATTCTTTCGCTTCATCTGCCAATTCCTTTAGAGTTTCAGGCGAGAACGTTCTCATTCCTAGCTTGTCGGCCAAAAATTCAATTCGAGCGCGATCTAAAGCCTTCGTGAAAATATCCGCCAATTGATACTCAGATCGGACAAAGTAAAGCTCGATCACTCCATTTTCCACTTGCTCCTTGATGAAATGGTAGCGAATGTCAATATGCTTCGATCGGGAGAATTGAACATTGTTGCAGCATAAGGCAATTGCACTTTTGTTGTCGCAGTACATCGGAATTTTGTTGAAACCTAGACCATAGTCGGTTAATTGCGATCTCATCCAAAGAATTTGAACACGGCAACCAGACATAGCTATGTATTCTGCCCCCGTACTTGAAATTGCAGCGATTTTCTGCCTTTTCGATGCCCAACTGATTAGTCGATCTCCTAGTAGTTGCAAAGTTCCACTCGTGCTACACCTTGTATCTTGACAACCCGCGTGATCCGCATCTGCATATGCCATTATTGCAATTGAAGAGTCCTTCGAATACCAAAGTCCCTGATTAATGATTCCTTTAAGATATCGAAAGATCCGTTTAACAGTAGCTAAGTGTAACTCAGTAGGCCTAGTTTGATACCGAGCACACATACATATAGCAAACTGAAGATTAGGTCGACTAGCTGTGATATACAGAAGAGTACCGATCATTCCACGATAAAGTGTCGCATCAACGACAACTCCATGTGGATCTGCATCAAGCTTAGTTCGTTCCACCATTGGAGTGTCTACGGGGTCGCAAGATTCCATCTTATATTTCTTAAGCGATTCAAGGGCATACTTGGATTGATTGATAAAGATGCCTCTGGGACTCTGAGATATCTGAAGACCTAAGAAGAATGATACCTTGCCCATCATTGACATCTTAAACTTGGAAGACATGAGTGTCCCAAACTCATCGGATAAAGTTTGGGTCGAGGCTGCAAATATAATATCATCAACATATATTTGTACCATAATCATATCTTTACCTCGTTTCTGAATAAACAGCGTGGGATCCACCTTGCCTTTAGCGAAGCCTTGCGTAATGAGAAATTGTGACAATAGATCATACCATGCGCCTGGAGCTTGCTTCAACCCATAGAGAGCCTTCTTAAGCTTGTACACATGATTAGGATATTTAGGATTCACAAAACCATCCGGCTGTTGAACATAGACCTCTTCCTTGATTTCCCATTTAGAAATGCTGTCTTCACATCCATCTAATAGACTATCATATTCATGTGGGCTGCATAAGCGAGGAATAGTCTAATAGCTTCCAAACGGGCAACAGGTGCAAAGGATTCCATAAATTCGATGACCAATAATTGTTTGTATCCACGAGCTACTAGTCGAGATTTGTTCTTCAATATTCCGCCTAACTCATCGAGTTTCACCTTGTAAACCCATTTCAAAGTGAGTAACTGCACTTGATCTGGGCATGAGACCAGTTCCCATACTTCAAGACGTATAAATTCATTAAGTTCTTCTTGCATAGCTTCTATCCAACATGATTGAGTAAAAGCTTCTTGCCATGTCTTAGGTTCAACTTCAGTGAGAAACGCATCAAAATGACAAAACATTGCATTTTCTTGTAGCTGACTTCGTGTGGATATTGGACGATTAGGGTCACCAATAATAGAATCTATAGGATGATCCTTTGTCCACTTGCTGTCATGTTCACGAATCCGTCGATCGGAGTAAACTGTGGTAGGAGCTTCCTCTGAGGTGGACGACCCGACTTGATTAGGGTTGGGAATAGGTACACCAAAGATTGGAAGTTCACGCATTTGAGTGAATTGCAAATCGTGATCATCATCATCCTCTTCATCATCAATAGGCATGACATGGGTAGTTGATTCGGGTGTTGGTTGAGAATTACTAGTTGATGGTATATCTTGACCAATTGTAGGTGCAGACGTATCAGATTGTGCTTCGGTTGCTGGAGCGACAACTTCGGTTACCGGAGCTATTTCCTCAAGTTCTGGAGCAACAATACTTTGAGGAGTAAAGAATTCATCAAAGAATGGTTGAAACAACGTATCCCATTCACTCCTAAAAGGTGGTATAAATGATGATGAAGTAGGATTGTTTGGGACAATACCAGAACTAATGTTACTGGGTCCCATTTCATGAAGTGCGGGTTCAGAGCTGCTTTGCTCAGAAGCCATTGCTGTCAGCTCATCAAAATCAACATTCATAGTTTCAAGGATCTTACGAGACTTACGATTGTAGATTCGGTATGCCTTCTTTGCGTGGTTCGTAACCAATGAAAATACCAATATCAACCTTTGGTTGAAGTTTTCCCAAATTGTCACCATCATTATTTGGATAGCAAAGAGAACCAAATACATGAAGATATGATAAATCTGGTACTTTACCATGGAGAAGCTCATAAGGTGTTTTACCATGGCATTTACGAATTAGTGATCGGTTTTGGGTGTACACTACTGTAGATACTGCTTCTGCCCATTAAAACAATGGAGCCTTTGCGTAAATTAACATCGTTCGAGCAGCTTCCATAAGTGTGCTATTTCGCCTTTCAACGACACCGTTTTGTTGTGGAGTGCATGCAACGGATGTTTCATGAGATATGCCAACTTCTTCATAATAATCATGCAAGATTTGATTCACAAATTCGGTTCCATTATCTGTACGAATACGTCGGATAGTAGTGTTAAGACGCACTTGAATCATCTTGAGAAATCCGATGATGAATTTAGGTGCCTCATTTTTTGTTGTAAGAAATTTCACCCATGTAAACCGAGAGTAATCATCGACAATTACGAGGTTGTACCTTTTACCACTAAGACTTTCAACACGCATTGGCCCACAAAGATCCATATGCAACAGATAAAGTTTCTCTTGGTTGGTGTCTTCAGTCTTGGGTTTGTATGATTTCTTAGTGGTTTTCCCCATTGTACATGCGGAACACAAATGATCCTTGTGAAATGAAAGTTTAGGAAGACCACGAACAAGTTCGTTTTCCGCCAAATGATTAATAGCGTCAAATTTAAGATGAAATAACCGTCGATGCCATAACCATGACTTAGTCATCGATGCTTTGGAGAGAAGACATACGGGAGAAGCGGCCATCATGTCTTGTAGAGACAAAGTATACAAATTATTCCCTCGAGTACCTTTCAATAAATCAACCCCTTCCAAATTACGTATGAAGCAGGTATGCTCTAGAAAAGCAACTTCTAGGTTTGTATCACAAAATTGTCCCACAGAAAATAAGTTGTGACCGAGACCTTCCACATAATACACTCTTGAAATTAGAACATTCCCAATATGATATTCACCATAACCCATTATCTTTGCAATATGATCATTTCCAAATCGAACTGTACCAAGA
Organism: Glebionis coronaria; assembly: GCA_025667525.1. Lineage (NCBI taxonomy): Eukaryota > Viridiplantae > Streptophyta > Magnoliopsida > Asterales > Asteraceae > Glebionis > Glebionis coronaria. Next base: position 140,046,179 of record CM046880.1, read on the forward strand.
AACTTGCTGATGAAATTTCTGAGCTGAGAGCGATCTCCGGTCATATGCTTGGAGGAACCAGAGTCCAAATACCAGAGAACAATTTGGACCACCTGTTTTCAATAACAACAGTAGATAGTGCATTGGAAACTATTGGTTCCTGAGTGTTAGCAGATACAAATATAAGATTATCAGAAGTGCTAACATTTGTGTGACCCTAAGATTTCCTGCGTTTTCTAATGTGAGTTTTAGCACTAACAGGTTTTACTGTTCCAACTTTCTTAGGTTTTGGAGTATTAGCGGGCACTACAGTGGGAGTAGACCTATTTAAAGGGCACTTGGTTCCTACAGTAGTGTCGGTGTTCCTAGTTAAAGGACACGCTTGTGTTTTGGTAGCCTTGGTACTCCTAGAAGGGCACACTTTCTTCGCTTTAGTGGGAGTGATCCTAGTTAAAGGGCATATATTTCCTACTATAGTGAAAGTTCTACCAGTGGGGCGCCACAACCATCCAACTTGGGTTAACACTTTCCCAATCGGTTTCCGTTCTAATCCATTTTTCCGGGCATTCATCTCATTCACATGGTCAATAAGTCAAGAATCATGACGACTAGAAAACATACATTCATTGCAATTCCAACATTTCAAATTATAATTCACAGTAGGCTTAGAACGCTGCACAACCGCAGAGCCTTTACGTTTAGCTACATGATTCTTTTTATTCAAAACATAAATAACATTCCTAGGATGGGCTTCTACTTTCCTCTTCACTGGACTACTAGATGGAGGCAAGATCCTATCATTCTTCTTGTTTCTTTTAAGCATCGATCTTTGAGCCTTAGTAGTGGTCCTTAATCCTGTAGAAGGCAACAGGGGAATATTAGAAGCTAGTTTTGATTCCGCCTTATCTTTAGTGACCAAAGTTTGAGATGGTTTTGTCCTAGGGCCCTTATTAAATGGTGTGACGGCTATAAGGTTCCTTTTGATTACACTAGAGGACGATGCTGAGACAGTGGCTGCGTTATCCACAACATTCTTACCTTTTAGAGTCCGAAGTGTTTCCTTTAACTCAGTCAAGGCCAGATTTTTATCACAAATTTGTTCCCTTAAATCAGATATTTCCACCGACTTTCGATTCAATTCTTCAATCAATGATTGATTCTGTGTAGTGGTATTAGCACATGCGGGCTTTACTGAATCGAAGAGTCGTGTATCTTTCTATTTTAAGTTATAAACTTTGGACAAAATCTTTAAAACTCGATTATCTAGATCAAGTTTAAAATTCTCAGCGGCCTCAAGTACGTTCACACAGTTAAGCTCCTTAGATTTATCTATGTCTATCGACAAAGATTTAGCAACTTTGTCACTCGTCTGACGCTGTTTTGATTGTAAATTCAATCGAAAATTCTTTTCAAAGTTTGCATCATCGATACTAACACCTTCGAATGACGTTTCAAAGATTTCTTGAATAAATTGTTGCTTACATTCAAGCGAAATACAATGTGTTTGAATCTTATCAAAACATTTTGAAAGCGACGAATATGAATCTTGAAGCTTTAAAAATTCAGCGTCAGATTCCTGACAAATACTATCTACCACATTATCCACATATTCAACATTATGCACAATAGAATCATTATCAACACTTTTATTCACACAGACGGAAACTATATCATGAGACATCATTTGTTTCAGAAGCTGATCATTTTGGCGAGAAACCTGTTTTATTTCAAGTAAACTATTTTCATAAGCATCATCCATTTCATTGAAAACACGTTTAACTTCTTCTATTTCCAAATGAAAATCTTGATCAAGATTACTAAGACAAGCTTTAACATTCTTTACAAACGGAACAATTTCATCTCGGAACGCAACTCTAGTGTGCTCAAAGTTCCATTCACCTTCCGTTATGGCTGTGGCCGTCGTACGTTCCAAAATGACCTTATCAAAATCGGCTAAGTGTTGGTGTACCGCTTTTAAGTTAACGGATTCCTTACTTACCGGTGGAATTAACATTGTTAAATCCGTTTTGACAAGTGTAAGAGACGTACTAGGAGGGTTTTCATTTGAAAAACTTTGGGGCACAAGAACTGTTAGTTCATCTAATTCCTTTTGTAAGAGAATACGTATCTTTTTAGAAAGTTGATCTTTATTATGCTTATCATAATCAATTGTATGGAATTTCGAAAACATTTTAGAATGATTTTCTTCCATAAGTGATTGTGTCTCCTTAGAACTACGAACATAAGGTGCTTCTTTCGATTTGCCAATTGTGGTCATATCATAAAGACCAGGAATATATTCCTGAGCTTGTTTTGCATAACCGGGATTAGGTGGTAAATTTTGAAGACGCTTAAGTTCGAGTTCTTTAAATGATTTACTTAAGAGATGAACCTTTTCTGTGGAAGCATATTGTTTTAAAAGCTGTTGTTCTTTGAATTTAAGAAGTTTGGTAGCATTAATTTCCGATTCAAACTTTTTAGACTCGAGAGTTTCGAAATCCATTTTAAGTTTCTGAAAATCATTGACAACCGACTCTTTAGCTTTTAATTCATTGGAAAGATTAGCTTTTAATGATTCTATTTCTTTCAAGTGTTCATTTTTTTCAAAACGAAATTGGTCAAATTCAGAACATGTTATTTTCTCTGCTTGAGGGACCATTTCAAACGTTTTGACATTTTCTTTATGCAACGCAAGCTCAGCAGTTAGGGCGGAATTCGTATCTACGGATTGTCTGAGAGCCATATGCATTTGATCAATAATATGTTTAGGCACCATGACCAAATCATGTTGAGCATAAGATTCCATACCCGTCGTAGCATTTGGTTGAGGTTCACTTAAATGTGTAGGATTGGGTACCACATCATTTGAGTTACTAGTTCCCGAATGTTGTTCGAGGTTGTCATTTTTATGCCCAACTTGATGTAGGTTATCATCATTACCAAGATTGGTTGTGGTGGGTACCTCACTGACGACATCAGAACCGTAGTGAGAGAGATTAGCAACGAGAGCAGCTTGGGCAGAGTGAATGTCATCACAATCCGAATCATATGCGTGAAGATCATCTGCTTGATAAGCTGCATTAGAATTGGAAACGACTGCAATGCCTTCAGTATCTGCTGCCCCTGGGTCTGTGATAGGTGTGTAAACACCCATCCTTTTTACCACTTAACTACAATAATAACCAAGCCAAAACGTTTACTTTATGTCGTAAATGTCGGAATTATGCGTGGTTTGTGTTTTTGTTGTGATTTAGGACGAAAATGTGAAAAGGGGAGAAAACACGGGCTTTCACGGGCTTTTATCGAAGAAAAAGACAAAAGACGAAGTCAAGAAATCAAGAGTGCAAAAAGAACGGAAGTCCAAGACCAATTCTGAAGATTTATCGAAGAAAAAGTCAAAAGACGGAAGTTTACTAAAAGCCGAAGAACTCAAGTCTAATTTATTGAAGAAATTACAAGACGAGTTTATTAATCCCGAGACAAAATTCGAAGATTTAAGAAGAAAAGGACTAAAAGATAATTAAAGAAAGAAGAAAGAGAGGAGGAAGCTTCCACTAAGCACCTCCCTAATCCCCTATATATAGCGTTCATTTCATTTCATTTCATTTTGTTGGCTAAGTGTGACAATTAGTCCTCCATCTTTATTTTTTGCACATTTAAATACATGTCATTTACTTAATTGTCAAATTTAATTACCTTGCACCTTTAAATTAAAGTAAGTTTCCTTTTTATGTTATTGAATCTTTATCTTTATTGTTAATCTCTTATCTTCCTTTCTTGTTTAATCTTTAATCTTATTGCTTATTGTTTATGTTCATGTTCTTGAAGTTTTTATTGATTTAATTAAGTGGGTTTTGATTATTTTGATTATTATTGTTAGTTTTATTGATTTGGATTGATTGGTTATTGTTTAGTTAATCATTTGTGTTATTTTGGTTTAATCTTTTGGTTGATTTTGATTAGATTAGATTAGATTCGTGTATATTTGTTCTTCCTTGTTCTTCGCGAATTGGTTTTCCAGGTTATTCTGGATCAAAGCCATTTATTCCGGATCAAGGCTTTCTGTTGGTTATTCCGGATCAAGACAATTATTCCGAATAAAGGTCTTTCTGCTAGAATATTCTGAATCAAGGCATTTATTCCGGATAAACCGTTTATTCCGGACGAACCTTACATTCCGGATGAAGTGTTTATTCCGGATGAAGGTCTGAGCTTTTATTCTGGATCAACCAAACTTTCCGAGTCAAGCTTTCTTCTACTTCAACAAACCCCGACATGACCGAATTCACCCGCATGATGGCCGAAATGAACAAAAATATCTTGCTCATTGCTTCAAACCAACAACAACAAGTTAAAACGGTAGCCAATCCTTGTGAGACATGTGGCGGTCCTCACTCATACATTGATTGTCCTTCCACTCAAGGAAATCCGGAAAACGTGTATGCGGCTTATGGTAATTATTCACCAGAAAATTACCAAGCCCGACCTCAAGGGGATCGAAATTTGCTAAGTTACCGGTCAAACAACTATCTTTCACCTGGTTTTTCTCCTCAAAACCAAAACCCCAACAACAACTACACTAGAAGCAACCAAATCCCACCTCGAGCTTCTAATCCTTATCACCCACCAGCTCAACAAGCCCCACCCATTAATCAAGATGTTGAAGCCTTAATGAGAACCCAAGGAGAGCAAATTATGAATCTACAAAGCCAAATTATCAATTTGAAAGGGATATCACTAAGCAAGGGAATGACATTAGATCCGAGCTTCGAAATGATATACAATCCTCCTTCAGCAATCAAACGAATGATTTGAAGAATATGCTGGCAAGTTTCTTACCCACCACTCAACCCTCTACTTCGGGATCTCTACCTTCAAACACCGTCACCAATCCGAGAGCGAATGTGAGTGCTATTACTACCCGTAGTGGAGCTACTTTAGTAGGACCATCTATCCCGCCCCCAGTTACATCATCTACACCTCCTCCACCACCATTTATCCCTACTACTCCCACACCTAGTATTAGTACACCATTACAGTCTCCGCCTCGTCGTGAAGAAGTACCCAAGACGAATCCTCCAACCCCACCTCCCACCTTTAACCCTTCAACATCTCAACCTTCACCTGCTACACCTCCACCACCCAACCCCAGCATTCCTTACCCTTCTCGACTCAACAAGGCTAGAATTTTAACTAAAAATGACATTCTTGTCGCTAACTTTTTGGAAAAGATTGCCGGTATGAAAGTCACCTTTACCCTTGTTGAAGCTCTTGCTCAAATGCCACAATTTTTCAAGATGTTTAAGGAATTGCTTAATAAGAAGGAGAAGATGGTCGAGTTTGTTAATACTCTCTTGAATGAAAATTGCTCTGCAATCCTTCTTAAAGAACTTCCGGAAAAACTTGGAGATCCCGGTCATTTTATGCTACCTTGTACTTTTAACCAAACCGACAAATTTACTGCCTTAGCCGATCTCGGGGCAAGCATAAATTTGATGCCTTTCAGCGTTTGGAAAAAGTTATCATTGCCCGACCTTACACCCACCAAGATGAATCTTGAGCTAGCCAATCGCACTCTCGCTTACCCCGTTGGTATTGCCGAAGATGTGTTCATTAAAGTTGGCACATTCACTTTTCCGGTCGACTTCGTCGTTGTTGATTATGAAATGGATCCTCGTATTCCGTTAATACTTGGACGCCCATTTTTGAGAACCGGTAGAGCTTTAATAGATGTGGATAAGTGTGAACTCATCTTAAGAGTCTGGGATGATGCACAAGTTTTTAAAATAGGGAAGCTTACAAGCAAATCCTATGGACGAGAATCAGCGAATATGATTAATGTGCTCGATGATTTTGTCGTCTACAACAATCCTCTATTCGATTCTTGCAATGATAATCCACTGTTTCAAGATGATGTGGATGATTCTCTCTCCAATTCGGAACCTTCACCCATATATGATTCTCCACCGATCTTTGATGCTTATGATGATAATTCTAGTTCCGATGGAGATGATTATGATGATTTTACTTCCGAGTATCCCGACATGCCCACTTATGATGATTTTGATGAGGCCGATACTCTTTCGAGTGATTCTTCTCATGATGAAGATCCTCCGCCTACCATGCTTAATCCTACTTTGGATGACTACTCATTTGAGGAAGACTTCTCTACTTTTCTCAATACATACTTCCCTCATGAGAGTGATGCTCCTCCTTTAGACTTTGATGATTATGGTCTTGATCCTACTTCGTATTTGAAGAAAATTCTTTCAAAGGAGAAGTAACCGGACGACACCAACATCCGCAGCACGTATGTTTTGACACCTCTTTGTCAACCTTCTGAGGACGAGGTTGTGCATTTTCTTAGAGGATCATCTTCAAATTCTGCTGAGCCTGAGTGCTATTTTCCCCTAAAGGAAAAGGTGTTCGACCCCGGTATTGAAATTTTTAAGCCATCTTAGTATCCGTCCGATGAAATAAAAGGAAAGTTTTTGGAACTACTGAAGATTTGCTTGCACCTCTTCACCCTTTCTCCCATCGTGCTCCATCTTTGCTTAAGGGAACCTTGCCTACTCTTCTTTGGCTTGCCTTGTTCGCCTTAAGCTTGTGCTATTTGATGGACGAAAACTATGTATTTGATCCCGGTGGATGTGTTTCATGCTTCTTCCTATGCTAATCAAGGTCGAGTCAGGCTCACGACTCGGTGAACAAATATCAAGCGCTTCTTGGGAGGCAACCCAAGTTTCCATCTTTTAGCTATCTTTATCCTAAGTGTAGGGGATACCCGTTGGTGTTTGCTATTTCCTCTCTTCTCATATTCAGGGATTCGAGCGTTCAATGATCCACTCTTGATGATTTTTGACGACCCGTGATTCCATGTTTCCATCTTCCCGGTTCTATCCTAAACTCTTTTCGATTCACTATTTTATATTTCTCAATATTAAAATAGGAATCTCTTTAGTTGTCTCTTCCTTAGCGAGATTTAAATAACGTGCACAATGTCCTAAGTGTAGGGGAGTTTACTCCCACATGCTTTAACATTGAGGACAATGTTTATATCAAGTGTAGGGGGACTTCTATCGAAGTTAAGTGGCCTTTTCCTTGTATTTGTCCTCATTTTAACCGGAAAATCAATTTTTCGACATTTTTCAAAATTTTTAATCTATTTTGGCCTATTAGTTTTTCCCTTTGTATAGTTATTTTCTTTATTTGCTAGAATAAATTTTAATAAAGTGGTTTTAATTTTCAAACGTTGTGAATCTTTTGACTCAACCCGAGTTTACTTATCTAAGTTTACTCTAGCTAGTATCCTTAACGTGTTTAAGTCAAGTTTTGCTAGGCTTTTATATAGGGAGCTTTAAAACGTGAAAGACTTAACTATCACGGGTTAAGAACAAGAACTTTTTGCAATTTCCTATAATTGATCCTAGAGAGTTTTTTATCAAGGGAACTTTAAAATGCGATTTCTAAACTTGAAAAAGTCTAAGAGTTTGTAAGATCCTATAGATGACTCGAAAACCCAAAACTTTGATTTAATAGGCTAAGCATCCACGAGTCTCATTCTTTGAGATTTTAAATTGTGGAGAACGAGAGATGATAGAGTCAATTATAATTTTGGTATTCTTTCGTGAATTTATGTGAGTTAATTAAAAGCCTATTCTCCCAACGCTTGTTAATAAATTTATCTGCAATAAATAAGGTTGTACGATTTGAAAAGTTACTTAGCTTCTAGCCCAAGATCGTTTAAAAGTTGCTCGGTAATGGTTAGAGTTCATAGCCAAGGCATAACTTATTGAAGCGGGATTCGAAGATTGGCGAGTCCAAAAAGGTCCTAACAAGGCATGAGGGCTACATTTTGTTGCTAAAGATCCAAAAGTGATGTGAAGAAGCATTTATCAAGAATCAATATGAAGGATCGAGATACACAACAAAAAGGAAAAACTCCCGTAAAGATCATGGAGAAGTCTATCCAAAAAGGCCCTAACAAGGTATGAGGATAAATAGATCCATGTCCAAAAAGGAGGCGGATCGTTGTATATCAAAATCCCAAATAAAGATTGGAGAAAAATGAAGAAGTCGTTGTCCAAGTATGTAGAATCTCTCAAAACTTCAAGTGAAGAAATTCCTATTATGAAGAGAAGGCCATTATTTCATGAACGTCTCTCAAGATTTGAAGTATGAAGTCGCTGCCAAATATCGGTCCGAGAAAGGTCTCAAATCGTGAAGCGAGTTATACCAAGATATGAACTTTATGAGGTCCCGAGAAGCAGTTTTAAAAGATTTTGTCCTTTAGCTAACTATTGATTAAATCGTCCCACTTTATTTTTAGCCTAAATAACTATCGAAATAAGTCAACAATGCATCCTCGTGATCATTCATGACAATAATAAAATATAAGAGATACACCTAGGAATAAGGGAGTCTAAGTAAATAATTGGCCCACATGAGCTCATGTTAGTTAGCTAACTTATAATAACAATGATCTTGTTTTTAAGCTTGGTTTGGAGAATGTGAAAACTTGAAGATGATGATCATTCATGACATTTCCAAAACCCTAAGGTATGTATTTGATTTCTTTACTTTCTTCCTTTGAATGTTTATAATTTTCTATCTCTTTAATAAAGGCCAATATGGATTGATTATGATGGAAAATGTAAAACGTGCTTTGTAACTAATGCATTGCATGAGGACATTGCAATGGTCAAGTGTAGGGGATTTGATAGGTGTGTAAACACCCATCCTTTTTACCACTTAAGTACAATAATAACCAAGCCAAAACGTGTATTTTATGTCGTAAATGTCGGAATTATGCGTGGTTTGTGTTTTTGTTGTGATTAGGACGAAAATGTGAAAAGGGGAGAAAACACGGGCTTTCACGGCTTTTATCGAAGAAAAAGACAAAAGACGAAGTCAAGAAATCAAGAGTGAAAAAAGAACGAAAGTCCAAGACCAATTCTGAAGATTTATCGAAGAAAAAGTCAAAAGACGGAAGTTTACTAAAAGCCGAAGAACTCAAGTCTAATTTATTGAAGAAATTACAAGACGAGTTTATTAATCCCGGGACAAAAGTCGAAGATTTAAGAAGAAAAGGACTAAAAGATAATTAAAGAAAGAAGAAAGAGAGGAGGAAGCTTCCACTAAGCACCTCCCTAATCCCCTATATATATCTTTCATTTCATTTCATTTCATTTTGTTGGCTAAGTGTGACAATTAGTCTTCCATCTTTAATTTTTGCACATTTAAATACATGTCATTTACTTAATTGTCAAATTTAATTACCTTGCACCTTTAAATTCAAGTAAGTTTCCTTTTTATGTTATTGAATCTTTATCTTTATTGTTAATCTCTTATCTTCCTTTCTTGTTTAATATTTAATCTTATTGCTTATTGTTTATGTTCATGTTCTTGAAGTTTTTATTGATTTAATTAAGTGGGTTTTGATTATTTTGATTATTATTGTTAGTTTTATTGATTTAGATCGATTGGTTATTGTTTAGTTAATCATTTGTGTTATTTTGGTTTAATCTTTTGGTTGATTTTGATTAGATTAGATTAGATTCGTGCATATTTGTTCTTCCTTGTTCTTCGCGAATTGGTTTTCCAGGTTATTCCGGATCAAAGCCATTTATTCTGAATCAAGGCTTTCTGTTGGTTATTCCGGATCAAGACAATTATTCCGGATAAAGGTCTTTCTGCTAGAATATTCCGAATCAAGGCATTTATTTCGTTTAAACCGTTTATTCCGGACGAACCTTACATTCCGGATGAAGTGTTTATTCCGAATGAAGGTTTGAGCTTTTATTCTGGATCAACCAAACTTTTCGAGTCAAGATTTCCTTTTCCGAATGAAGCAAATATTCCGGATGAACCACATGTTCCGAATGAGCCCACATACCGAATAAACTTATTCCGGATCAACAGTTATTCCGGGTAAGTTAATTACTCCGGATCAACAGATATTCCGAACGAAGACATCATTCCGAATCAATTATTCCGGATGAGCACAACTTTCCGAATGAGGAGTTATTCTGGATGAAGTATACATTCCGAATGAGTGATTTGATCTGATTATTTCGAACGAAGCTTTGTTATTCCGGATCAGCTTATTATTCCGGATAAGTGTTTATTCCGAATCAAGGTTTTATTCCGGATCAAGGTTTTTGTCAAGTTATTCCGAACGAATAAGAATTATTCGGGGTGAAGGTGACATTCCGAACGAGTAATTATTCCGAGTAAGGTATTTTTAATTTATTTTAAGTTTTAGTTTTTAAGTTTTAAACTTTAATTTTCCCGCCTTTTTACTTAGTCGCACTTTTAGTTAACTTGCCTTAGATTTAGTTTAAGCCTTGCCTTAGTTTAAGTTTTAGTTGCGTTTTAAGTTTGCCTTTAGGATAGTTTAAGTTTGCCTTATTTACTTTAATTGATTTTAACTTTTCGTCACGCTTTTAAATTCCCGTCATTTATTTTCAATTAGTTTAGATTTAAATTACAGTCTTTTACTTTAAAGTTTTGCATTTTAATTTTACTACAACGACACAACATTTGTTTCCATCAAAGACAGCTGAGTCGCACGTTAATCCATTTTTCAATTCGAAGAGACTGGAACAACGAAAATTTTATTACTAGGTAAAAGCCTAGTTATCATTGAGTTAGGTACCTCTATGTTGCATAATGAAAACCTCCAAACCGAGCTTGATCTTATGAAAGAGAAAATGGAATCTTATGTCATTAAAAAGGATAAAGATTCACCGATCTTTGGAATAAATTTGTCAAAAAATGTGATGAATGCATATATGACAAGATTTCGTATGAAAAAGCTTACAATGAAATGTAACAAACAATCGCACGGTTGCAGGCTCAGTTAGGAGGGGTTTCGGAAACGAATTTGGCCTCGTCAGGGTTAGAGAGTGCTAGTGGTGGTAATGTTCAGAAGCTTAAGGCTAAGATTGCAGATTTAGAATCTGTTGTTGTTTAATATAAGCGGGCTGTTAAACAAAGTAAGTCTGTCTATCAGAAACTTATTGATAAAATCTTTGAGAACTGTAAGTTAAAAGCCTTGTTAAAAGACAAGACTTCTGAACCTAGCTCGATTGTGGATACGATGATCCAGAAACCAGCAACCTCGGGACCCACTCATATTGTTGTGACACCTTTTCCCAAGGTTGCTGGAACGAAAACTGCTGTGATTGCCCGAGGAATGTTTCGTGTTAGTTCTCCCATGTGCCTAGCAAACAACGTAAAACAAGCGTTAGGACAAAACCGATCACTATAACTCAACCACAAGTTATTGATTTAAAAAGTGCTAATTCTAATAGGCACGTGTCTTCTTCTACAGGAATAAACAACTACACTAAGAGCAGAAGGCCACAGCCTACGAGCAATACAAGGAATGATATGGTCCCTTTTGCCTCTAGAAGTAGTCGCCCCAAGATCAATAATGTGGAAGTAGAAGAACACCCTAGGAATTTACCGCTTTTTAATCATAATCAGAAACCTAATTCATCTGAATGTAATGACTTTAAGCTTTCTATTCGGAATGAAAATCTGAAGTTATTTGTGCTAAATGTAATAAATGTTTCTTTACTTTTAGTCATGATTCTTGTGGTTTGACTATGAATGGTTTGAATTATGGTGGTTACACTTGAATTGACAAGCTGTCAGTTAGTGAACAACAACGCACTCCTAAGGCTAAGGTGTATGTTCCAAAAAGTACGCATGTAGGGTCCACAGAAAGTCTTGCTAAGCCTAGTAGCCCTAGATTCACCTCTAAATGGTTGCCTACTGGTAGAAATTTTGACTATAGTGGCAAAATTATCGACACTAGTAGATCTCATACTGACTGTGAAACGTCGGTATGTGATATGGCTTAACTATCATCTAACCCTACAGGAACTTATTTCATCGGTTGCCAAAATATTTTCTTCTCTTATCATTGGTAGGCTGTTGAAATTTGTCTCTGGTGCGTGGACTCGGGCTTTTCCAAACATATGACTGGGAATCGAAGCCTTCTCAAAAACTTTGTATGGCGTTTCATGGGAACTGTTCAATTTGGAAATGATCATGTTGCAGCAATTCTAGGCTATTGTGATCTTCATTGGGAAATATAATCATCACCAAAGTCTCCGTTGTTGATGGCTTGGGACATAATTTGTTCTCGGTTGGGCAATTTTGTGATTCAGACTTGGAGGTCGCTTTCAAAAGTCATACATGTTTTGTAAGAGATCTTGAAGGAATTGATTTGTTGAAAGGAAATCGTACCACCAACCTTTACACCATTGATCTTTTTCAAACGTCTGCTGCTTCTCCAATTTGTCTCATGGCCCGAGCAACATCAACAAAGTCATGGTTATGGCATCAAAGGTTATCTCATCTCAATTTTGATGCCATCACCCAACTCGCGAAAGATGATCTCGTTACCGGTCTTCCAAAGTTCAAATATACAAAAGACCATCTTTGTCCTTCATGTGAGCAAGGTAAAAGTAAGAAGAAGCCTCACAAACCCAAACATGTTCCCAACTCAACGAATAGGTTACATCTCCTACATATGGATTTGTGTGGCCTAATGAGAATCAAAAGCCTTAATGGAAAGCGGTATGTCCTTGTCATTCTGGATGACTATTCTCGTTACACATGGGTTCATTTTCTTTCTTAGAAAGATGAAGCCCCTAATGTAATTATTAATTTCCTGAAGAAAACATCAGTACTACTGCAAGCCCCTATCATTATTGTGAGAACGGATAACGGAACAAAATTCACCAATCTGAAATGAAAGCTTATTTTGAAGAAGTTGGGATTTCTCATCAAACTTCGGCTGTTAGAACTCCTGAGCAGAATGGAGTTGTGGAACAGAGGAATCGTACGTTAGTTGAAGCTGCTCGGACGATGCTTCTCTCCTCTAGTGCACCGTTATTTCTTTGGGCTGACGCTATAGCAACTGCATGTTATACTCAAAACCGCTCCATAATTCACACTTGTTTCAACAAAACACCTTATGAGATCATTAATGGAAGAAAACCGGATATCTCATTTTTACATGTCGTCGGTACATTATTTTATCCCAAGAATGATCGTGAAGATATCAGTAAACTTGAACCTAAAGGTAATATTGGCTTTTTCACTGGTTATTCTTCAACTGCTTGTGCTCACAGGGTTTATAATCGAAGGGAAAAAAAGGTAATGGAGACCATGAACGTTACCTTTGATGAACTCTCGGGTATGGCCTCTCAGCATAGAAGTTCACATCCCGAGCTTCAAGGTTAGACTTCTGGACACGTAAGTTCAGGAGTCGCGCTTCAATTTGCACCGTCAGTAATCTCATCGTTACAACCTTTGGAACTTGACTTGGAAGTTTTATTTGGGCCAATTTATGATGAATATATGGAGTGTCCTTTGTCATTTGGTGTTCCTCACAATACCCCGGCTGCACCTGCTACGGTAGTTCAAGAACCTCCGATTTCATCTACACCAACGACATCTACTTCTGCACCATCTACGTCAAACTCAACCATATTGCCTCCAAATTTCCACCAACCTCTCCGAATGCTGACTCAACTCAACAACATTCTCAGCAAATTCCTAATCATGTTCATCTTCAGAATGAAATAGTTGCTGAAAATGCAAACAATGCGATGATCAACGAACACGAGTTTGTTAATCCATTTACGGCTTCCACAAGTTCTACTCAGCCTTCATCACCATATGTGGATCCGTCGAGCTCGCGTCAAGTTTCTCATACACTTCCACATGAACACAAATGGACTAAGAATCATCCTTTGGTTCAAGTGATTGGCAATCTCTCACGACCAGTCTCAACACGAAATCAGCTGCGTACCGACGGTGATATGTGTATCTATGCACTATCAGTCAGCACAATGGAACCAGCAAGTGTGAAAGAAGCAATGACCGATGCATCATGGATTCAGTCTATGCAAGAAGAACTCAATTAGTTCATCCGACTTGATGTATGGGAGTTAGTACCTCGACCGTACAATATCGATCCCCTTACTCTGAAATGGTTATTCAAAAACAAGATGGATGAGGAGCAAACGGTCATTAGGAACAAGACTCGGTTAGTCGTGAGAGGTTATAAACAACAGGAGGGAATTGATTTCGTAGAATCCTTCGCCCCGGTTGCTCGAATGGAAGCTATTAGGATTTTCTTGGCATACGCGACACACAAATCATTCAATGTCTATCAAATGGACGTGAAGACGCCTTTCTTGCATGGGCTGTTAAAAGAAGAAGATGTGTATGTATGTCAAACTGAAGGTCTCATCAATACTGAACATCCAAGCCATGTATACAAGTTGAAAAAGGCAATTTATGGTTTGAAACAAGCATCGAGGGCATGGTACGACGAATTATCATCATTGCTTCTACAAAATCACTTCAGCAAAGGAACCATTGATCCAACGTTGTTTATCAAGCACTACGGCAATGACATCTTGGTGGCTCAGGTCTATGTAGATGATATTATATTTGGTTCTACTAACCCAAAATATTCCATATTATTTGCCGACCTTATGAAAAGTCGATTCGAAATGTCCATGATGGGGGAAATGACGTTCTTTCTTGGTCTCCAAGTTCACCAATCCCCCGTGGTATTTCCATAAATCAGTCCAAGTATGTGCTTGAGATTCTAACGAAATTTGTCATGGAAAATTGTGATCCTATTGTTACTCTAATGGACACTAAACACAAGCTTGATTTGGATAAGAAAAGGACATTTGTAGATGCTACAAAATACCGAAGCATGATCGGGTCCCTTATGTACTTAACCTCAAGCAGACCGGACATTGTGCATGCTACTTGTTTATGTGCTCGGTACCAGGCGAAGCCAACCGAAGCACCTCAAGGAGGTTAAAAGGATCTTTCGTTATCTCCGGGGAACCATTAACATGGGTCTCTGGTATACGAAGGATTCTGGTTTTAATCTCACTGGTTTTTCAGATGCCGACCATGCAGGGTGTCATGATACATTCAAGAGCACTTCCGGTGGAGCACAATTCTTAGGCGAGAAGCTAGTGAGCTAGTCTTCAAGAAAACAAGACTGTACGGTGTTGTACACCGCGGAAGCAGAATATGTGTCTCTATCCGTGTGTAGTGCTCAAGTCCTTTGGATGAGAACACAACTCACGGATTATGGCTTACACTTTAACAAAGTTCCTATTTATTGTGATTCAGAATCAGCCATTGCCATATCCTGCAACCCGGTCCAACTCTCCAAGACCAAGCACATAGCTGTCCGATTCCATTTCATTAAGAAGCATGTGGAAAGAGGAACGATCGAACTGTATTTTGTCAAGACGGACTACCAACTAGCCGACATCTTCACCAAAGCTCTATCTCAAGACAGATTTGAATTCTTGGTTCGTCGACTTGGTATGCGTAGTTTCACTCTAGATGAACTTTAACGTCTTGCACATTCGCAGTAATCTTGTATATATCTATCAGAAAATCAAAATACAAAAATATAAAACCTATAAAAACAAAATAAAAAATGAGAAAATCTTTCAAAAATACAAAAAATATTCTTCTTCGACATGTCTCTCAGCATTGATAATATGGACGTACTTAGAAATGTCGCTCAATAACGACACGGGTACGTACATAAAGTTCGAATGAGAGTTCAAATGTTTTCAAAACATGTCTTTTCTACTTTTTTTCTCATAATGGCTTATAGTCACATGTCAGACTATAACCCGGTCACCAAAGAAAGGAAAGTCTTTGACTTATCCTCAACAACGAGAAATTAATTTTTCTCGGTCATGGGCTTATACCAAAACATTCAAAGTTTTAAGCTCATGAACACAAGGAAAATGTTCATTTATGAACATTATTCCTTAACAACGGGAAAGTAAGTTTTCTCGGGTTTTTGAGCACAATTTTTCAAAAGTATTTCAAAACTGTGTGCTCATATAGTCCCCTAATTTTAATTAGAATTTCTTTTCAAGGGGGAGTACAAACTTTCATGCAACATTATTCTCTCCATGTTTCATCACTAATTTCACAAAAATTTCAATGTCATGCAATTTTTGAGGGGGAGAATAGTGATTAAAATGTGTTATCTTGGATAAGATCTTTGATATAAGTGCTTTCTCTTCCTAATATGTGCAAAAACCTTTCCTTTTATGATGCACATATGTAAGGGGAGCGTTTTGGTGATACAAAAAACCTTCATGGTGTAAACACTGATTTCATCAACACCTTGATTGCTTTTTCAACATCTTTTTCTGGTTACGATATCTATACCCTTCAACACATTAATTCACGACGGTATTGGTGTCAAAAGGTGGTTAGGTATTCGTCCTATGATCCAACCAGAACCGAAGGGATCTTCCCAGGGACAATCCATTAGAATATAGATGTCATTAGGAAAGATGAAGTTGTTGAGTGTACGGGAAAAATGCCGACTAATGACTTAAGCTAGCACTGTTGTGCTAGTTATGATGTCTTGGTAAGCATTGAAGGGGTTGAAGAATGAAAAAGAAATGTAAAGATTAAGGGTGTAAAGAAAGAAGCCCTCCATACAACTTAGGCAGAAACCGGGTCAATACATCTATTATCAGAATCACTTTGATGATTTCTGATACTGAAGACAAAGCATCATGGACCCAGTGATGCAATTCACAACCCATCCCAGCCTACTCAAGCTTCTCTCAAAAGAAGTTTGTTTTATTATCACGGAGTTCAACTCATTTCTATCGACTTTCTCACTCTGAGATTGTAGATATTGAATAGGTGGCAGTCTGCTCCAGCCTCCGATCACCAAATAAACATGCACTTATAAAGTCTAGGGCCAATGAGATACATCAAAAATCTCATTAGGACAATTATTCCATATATCAATTGTTGTTCATCATTAGAACACAAGCGATGATTTACAGAGTCTTACACTCTATCCTTGTGGTATTGCTAGACGTTCAGAGTGATACTCTCTTGTTATCACATTGATGAATGGAAATCCTTCCAGTGTTAACATCAAACAGCACTGCGGTAGGTCATATGTACGATTCATTTTGAATTAAACATATGCTAACTGGAAAGCAACAGTGGTTTGATTCTTAATTGATTCAAACTCGTTCTAGGTCTCGACGTAATATCTTTATGATCTTGCCAGAACATTCAGAGTAATACTTTTCAGTATTTACAGTGACGAATGGAAATCCTTCCAGTGTCATCATCAAACAGCACTGCGGTAGGTAACTTGTGCGGTTCTATATGAATCAAACTTGTATCAACTGGAAAGCAACGATGGTTTGATTCTTAGTTGATTCAAACTTGTTCCAGGAAATTGAATTGACGACTTAATCAGCAGAATGGAACTGCATGATTCACTCGTTACTATGAATTATCTTTCGATATATTCAAGTATTGAGAACGGCTACCACAGCCGGAAACCCTGTCAAGGAAGTTCTTTGAACTTACCTAATCACAGGTACAATATTCTTACTGTATAACGAGAAACCGGAGGAATGCAAACGGTGGCGTAACTTCAAGAGTCGTAATTCAAGATCACATGCTCATATAAATGAAGAAAGCTCAAGAACATCTAAAGACAAAGACTTCCGCTACTCTGACGATCAAGGGAGATTGTTAACAAGCTTTCATGTCAACACAAAACATGAGTATGTGGGTAAAGACACAAGAACACAAGCTGGCAAAGTTACAAGATCAAGTCAAGGCAAAGATCAAAGATCCAAGATCACAAGTCATGAAAGGAACTATGAAGAAACTCTCAAGACATCGAGCTTCAAAGTCTGCAACAACAAAGAAGTGAACTCACATATTACACGACCACCCCTTAGGGAGAGACTGTTAGAAGTAATTAAAGTGATGGTCATATAATATATCGTTGCGAAGCTCGTGAAAAATGTCATTTAATGATGTCGAGAGTTTTTAGTTATTACTGCTTTTGTAATGGGATTTAGTCCTGAACACACAAATGAGGAAGGCCTCCTAAACATTTGGTACTTAGTATAAAAGGCCCCCTAATCCTCATTTGTGTGTGTGTCTTCCATTTCTCATTTGTGTGTGTGTCTTCCATTTTTCTCTCACTAGGAATTCACAACCATCTTTGTTTTTCTCTTTTTCTTCATCTAATCTAATATTTCTTTTTTTTTGGTTTAATCTTTATCTTCATTTCTATATCCTATATAGTCGTGTGAATCATTCCTACATAAGCTAAAAGCAAATCTAGAAAAACTGTCACTTTTTCTCTCTAAAATTAGAAAAACACTTGGTAAAAACAGAGATTTCGGGAAGCGTGCAATTTTTGGGAATTAAAACGTAATGAAAAGTAAGCTTGAAAAATAAGATAAATAAAACAAAAACATAAATCAGATCGCAACATGATCGTAACTCAATGTAGATTGCAGTGGTTGATCGCACTATTGGATCGTGACCACCGATCGCAACCTAGATCGTAGCCTACGATCGTAGCACTCGATCGCAGCCTAGTGATTGTGGCCAAGTAATCGCACTCAATGCGATGGAAACAAGTGATCACTCTAAAATGTGATCGTAACACACCATCGCAACCACAGATCGCACTCACGATCACAACAAGTGGATCGTAGTCTTATCATGGTCTGTGATCGTGACAATGGATCGCACCCAACAATCCTAACCACGATCACACTATGGGATTACAGCCAGCGATCATGATGTAGATCATACTTGGTGATCAAAGTAAAGGATCACAAGTAGAAACCCTAGGGGTTTATGCGATCACACTTACTTGATCGGAATGAGTAAACTCGTAAAGCTGATACGATGGGATTCAAAGAGCAACAAGCAAAACTGAATAAGCACAAATAAGCAAGATGAATAAGCACTTAATCAAATCTTAACCAAATGAAAATAAGCATAACTTTAAAAACTTTCAAAGCACGAAATAAGCAAACTTTATAAATCAAACTTTAAAAAGATTAAACTTTTAAGAAAACTTGAAAGTAAATAAGCTAAATACAAAATAAGACAATAAGCATGATAAGCTCAAAGCTCAAATCGTATAAAAACTTGGATATGAATAAAAAGTTAAACTTTTTAATCAATCAAACATCAATATTAAACAAGATGTTTTAAAATTTTGGATCAAGAACAAATAAAAATCAAGAAAGGTAGAAGAAGATTAAAGATGAAAAGCTTAAACTTGAACTTGTAGATTAATGATTCCAAAATACAAGATTGAATTGAAGCTTAAACATGAAAGAAAGAAAAGATGAAATTCTAGTGAGAGAAAGTTAGCCCTTTCTCTCTCTAAAAACTAAAACTACAAAAAGAAAATAAACTAGCTAACACCCTCCTAATGTGTCATTAGGAGGGTATATATAGGAGGTGGGGAGTGCATGTGTTGCATCCTTCCTTCTTCTCGTCTCGACTCGATTTAAATTCTTTGTCTTTCTCGACGTCCTCTCGGGATTTGTCGATATAAATTGAACTAGTCTTATAATTTTCTTCCATAATTAGACTTGAGTTCTTCGACTTCATTAAACTTCCGTCTTTAGGCTTTTTTTCTTCGATAAATATTCAGAATAGGCCTTGGACTTCCGTTCTTTTTGTACTCTTGATCTTTTGACTTCGTCTTTTGTCTTTTTCTTTGATAAAAGCCCATGATAACCCATGTTTTCTTCTTTTTTCATATTTTTATCCTGAAACACAATAAAAACACAAACCACACATAATTCCGACTTTTACGACATAAAATACACGTTTTGGTCTTGTTAATATTGGAAATAAGTGGTAAAAGGATAAGTGTTTTCACACCTATTAAATTGCCTACACTTGACCATTGCAATGCCCTCATGCAATTCATTAATTTCAAATCACAAATTACATTTCTCGTCATAAATAACCCACCTTGGCCTTTATTAAATACTAAACATTAAGGAAACTAAAAAGATAAAGTTATATACAAAACAAGTAAAGAAATCAAAGACTTACATTGAGGTTTTGGTAGTCATGATATTCATCATCCTCAAGTTTCACGTTCCCCAAACCAAGCTTAAAAACGATATCATTGTTATTATAAGTTAGCAAACTAACACGAACTCATGTGGCCCAATTATTCACTTAGACTCCCTTATTCCTAGATGTATCTCTTATATTTTAATTTTGTCTTGAATGATCACGAGGATACATTGTTTGACTTATTTCGATAGTTTATTTAGGCCGAAAATAAAAGTGGAACGATTTAATCAATAGTTAGCTAAAGAACAAAATCTTTTAAAACTGCTTCTCGGGACCTCTTAAAGTTCATATCTTGGCATACCTCGCTTCACGATTTGAGACCTTTCTCGGACCGTTATTTGGCAGCGACTTCATACTTCGAATCTTGAGAGACGTTCTTGAAATTATGGTCTTCTCTTCATAATAGGAATTTCTTCACATGATGTTTTTGAGAGATTCTTCATATTTGGACCACGTCTTCTTCATTTTTCTCCAATCTTTATTTTGGACTTTGATATAAAACGATCCGCCTCTGTTTAGGACTTGGATCTATTTATCCTCATACCTTGTCAGGTCCTTTTTGGATAGACTTCTCCATGATCTTTAGGGGAGTATTTGCTTTTCGTCGTGTGTCTCGATCCTTCATATTGATTTTTGGTAAATGATTCTTCACATCACTTCTGATTTTTAGCAACAAAAGGTAGCCCTCATGCCTTGTTAGGGCATTTTCGGACTCGCCAATCTTCGCATCCCGCTTCAATAAGTTATGCCTTGGCTATGAACTCTAACTAATACCGAGCAACTTTTAAACGATCTTGTGCTAGAAGCTAAGTAACTTTTCAAATCGTACAACCTTATTTATTACAAATATATTTATTAACAAGAGATGGGAGAAGAAGCTTATAATCAACTCACATAAATTCACGAAAGAATACCAAACTTATACTTGAATCTATCATCTCTCGTTCTCCACAAATTAAAATCTCAAAGAATGAGACTCGTAGATGCTTAGCAAATTCAATCAAAGTTTTGGGTTTTCAAGTCATCTATAGGATCTTGCAAATTCTTTCAAGTTTAGAACTCGCATTTTAAAGTTCCCTTGATAAACGACTTTCTAGGATCAATTATAGGAACTTGCGAAAAGTTCTTGTTCTTAACCCGTAAGAGTTAAGACTTTCGCGTTTTAAAGTTCCCTATATAAAAGCCTAGCAAAACTTGATTTAAACACGTTAAGGATACTAGCTAGAGTAAACTTAGATAAGTAAACTCGGGTTGAGTCAAAAGATTCACAATGTTTGAAAAATAAAACCACTTTATTAAACTTTATTTTAGCAAAGAAAGTAAATAACGATAACAAAGGAAAATACTACTAGACTAATAGGCCAAAATAGATTAAAATTTTTGAAAAATGTCAAAAAATTTAAATTTTCCGGTTAAAATGAGGACAATTTAATGGAAAAACCCACTTACTTCGATAGAAGTCCCCCTACACTTGATATAAACATTGTCCTCAATGTTGAAGCATGTGGGAGTAAACTCCCCTACACTTAGGACATTGTACACTTTGTTTAAATCTTACTAAGGAAAGGACAACTATGGTGATTTCAATGTGAACATATAATATATGAAATATTGAATCACGACAGTTTAGGATAGAACCGAGAAGAAGGGAACACGGGTTCACGGTTCGTCAAAAGTCATCGAGAATGGATCTTGAAGCTTTAATCCCTGCACATCATAAGAAACAAGACACCAAACACATACGGGGCTCCCCCTACACTTATTATAAAAACGATGAAGGATAGATCAACGGGTTGCCTCCCGAGAAGCGCTTGTTTTTGTTAACCGAGTCACGAGCTTGACTTGACCCAGAACTAATTCAAGGGGAACGTGGTGAGGGATGGAATCATCTCATGAGAGATGTCCTCACCAAAGTACTGCTTCACACGCTGGCCATTCACTTTAAAATTCGGCCCATTTGGTTGAGAAAGTTCAATGGTGCGGTAAGGGAAGACTTTGGCGGCGGTGAATGGACCAGACCAACGGCTCTTCAGCTTGCCCGAGAAGATCTTCAACCGAGAGTTAAAGAGTAAAACTTGATCACCAACGTGGAACTCTCGGTTTTTAATCATTGTGTCATGAATGATCTTTGTCTTCTCCTTGTAGATTAATGAGTTCTCATAAGCTTCATTCTTCAGTTCATTTAGCTCGTTGAGTTGAATCTTTTGAAGAGCACCGGCTTTGTTGATGTCAAAATTGACCCACATCAAGGCCCAGTACGGCTTATGTTCCAGCTCAATAGGGAGGTGGCATGCCTTCCCGTATACAAGACGATATGGAGTGCAACCTGTCGGAGTCTTATATGCGGTACGGAAAGCCCACAAAGCATCATCTACCTTATCGGCCTACGAGGCACGATGCTCTCCCACAGTTCGCTCTAATATTCTCTTCAATCCACGGTTAGATATCTCGGCTTGACCATTTGTTTGGGGATCATAAGCGGTGGAAAGACGATGATTGACACCGTACTTAGCCATGACTCGAGCAAATTGATCATTGCAAAAATGAGTCCCGCGGTCACTGATTATAGCACGAGGAACACCGAATCGAGCAAAAAGTTGCTTCAAAAAGTTCACAATAATAAGTGTGAAAACACTTATCCTTTTACCACTTATATCCAATAATAACAAGACCAAAACGTGTATTTTATGTCGTAAAAGTCAGAATTATGAGTGGTTTGTGTTTTTATTGTGTTTTAGGACCAAAAGATGAAAAAGGAAGAAAACACGGGCTATCACGGTCTTTTATCAAAGAAAACGGGAAAAGACGAAGTCAAAAGATCAAGAGTGCAAAAAGAACGGAAGTCCAAGACCTATTCTGAAGATTTATCGAAGAAAAAGTCTAAAGACGGAAGTTTAATGAAGTCGAAGAACTTAAGTCTAATAGAGGAAGAAAATTAAAAGACAAGTTCAAATCCCGAGAAGACATCGAGAAAAGACAAAGAATTAAAGTCGAGTCGAGAAGACGTGAAGAAAGAAAGAAAGAAGATGCAACACATGCACTCCTTCCACTTTTCCTATAAATACCCTCCTAATACACATTAGGAGGGAGTTAGTCTTTAACTTTTTTTAGTTTTTCATTTTGTACATTTCTTTCTAGTTTTAGAGAGAGAAAGTTCTGAACTTTCTCTCACTAAGTTTCATCTTTATTTCTTTTAATCTTTCAAGATTAAACATTTTATGTATTGCTTATTTCATTAATCAAGTTAAGTTTAAGCTTTTAATCCTTAATCTCATTCTACCTTTCTTTGATTTTTAGATTGATTTTGGTACGAATTTCATATGATCCGTGTTGTTCTTAATGATTTCATGCTTAAAAAGTTAATCTTTTGATCATTACTTAAGTTTTCATACGAATAAGCTTTGAGATTTTTGTGCTTATTGGCTTATTTTTATGCTTAGCTTATTTACTTTTTAAATGTTTTCTTAAAAAGTTCACCTTTTTGTTGTTTGATTTAAAAGTTTGTTCATTATTGAGTTTGTATATCTTATTATTAGTGCTTATTTGATCCATTCCATTTGTGATTCGTCCTAGTTTTAGTGATAAGCTTAACAATATAGCTTATTCATTAGCTTTTACCGAATCCCATATAAATCGGAAAGGGATTAAACCCCTTTCCGATCGTGATATTCCGAGCAGACAACACACCCCTCTTTCCGATTGATCAATCGGAAAAGGGTTTTGAGTTTTTCCGATCAGCCCCTCAGTTATTCCGATCAAGTGATCGGATTAGGGGTTAGTATTCCGATCAGAACCATTATTAGCATATTCCGATTAGTCTGAATCCATCTTTAAACATTCCGAGTGGTGATTTTTGCTATATTCCGATTAGAGTTATTCCTAAACATTCCGATTGGAGGTTATATTCAGTATTCCGATTTGAGCATCTCCAATATTCCGATCTGGACCTATTTGCCAATATTCCGATTGCCCCAATTTTGCAACATTCCGATCAAAGGATCGGAATACATTCCGATTGCCCCCTTGTTGATTATTCTGATTGATGCTATTTTCAATCATTCCGATCATGGGTTTTGAGCTATATTCCGATTAGGGCTTATTTACTTTATTGTTTTTGTAAAGTTTCTAAGTGTTAGTTTTATTTAGTGTTCAAGTATTTTCTAATATTTCCTTTAAGTTTACAAGCATTTTATTTTAACTTGTCATTTTATTTTTAATCGTTATACTTCTACTTTACTCAACGACACTTATTTGCTATTAGTTAAAAATAGATAACAATCCAAACCATTCTCTTGTTACCAAAAGACGATTGAGTCGCACTCTTAACCATTAGTCAATTCGAAAGGATTCGGACGATAAGATTTTGATACGTGGGGTAAAAGCCTTGTATTAAATGTCGCCGCTGCCGGCTCTTTTCGTCAAGATTAACGGTTTTTAGTGAGAGACGCATTGAATTTTGGGATCCGTTCTTTGAACGTTATTTTCCTTGCTTTCATAATTTTCAAAAATCCTAAAAAAATATAAAACTCTTCAAAAATACAAAAACATTATAAAATCATTAAAAAGCAATTCTTTTCAAAAGGTTTTGCAACAAAAAGATTATATAGATATTCTCTGTGTATATTTTTCTTCTGCAGGTGTATGCGTACTAGATCTTCGAACTATTCTGAGCCCGAGACTCGTGAAGATTTAGATATGGCTGGTGTTAATAACAACAATAATAACCCACCTCTACCCAATCTCAATAACAACAATAACAACAACAACAACAAAAATGTCCACCTACCTGATTTACGAACAATGGAGGAATTGTGTCAACCCACCATGAACGAACGCGGAGGCCCGATTGTGCCGATGCACGTCACGGCTCAGGAGTTTTCGTTGAAGCATCACATGATCTAACAAGTGCAAACTAACCCATTTCGCGGAATTCCGGATGATGATGCCAACAAACACCTCAACAAATTCATTACCATTACCAAAAGCATGAAGTTCCCCGGTGTTTCTATGGATGACCTTCGCCTTCAACTTTTTCCCCACTCGCTTTCTCACCATGCCGAAAAATGGTTTGACCGTCTTCCTAAGAATTCTATTCATACGTGGAATGACATGACTCAACGCTTTTTGTCGCGCTACTTCCCACCATCCATGGTC
The DNA here is from genome assembly GCA_025667525.1 of Glebionis coronaria. NCBI lineage: Eukaryota > Viridiplantae > Streptophyta > Magnoliopsida > Asterales > Asteraceae > Glebionis > Glebionis coronaria. The sequence continues at coordinate 140,071,283 of CM046880.1, forward strand.
ACAAGCCTTCGTAACCAAATCAGTGGATTCATGCAAGACAATGATGAATCACTCTTCGATGCTTGGGAACGATACATTGATTTGATCGACCGCTGTCCAAATCACAACATGCTCCCCGTTACTCTCATTGATACCTTCTACAATGGTCTCACTGTTCGTCATCGTGACACGATCAATGCCGCCGCCGGTGGTACTTTTATTAAAAGGAGAACGGAGGAGTGTCGAGAGTTGATTGAAAACATGACTACTCACCACAAGAATTGGGATTCATCCGCATCGTCAAGATCTAACTCGAGAGTCAATGTTTCTTCTACTACTTCCAATCCTGAGATGACTGAAATCTCTCGACAACTCGCTGAGATGAACAAGAATTTCATGACCATGGCCACAAACCACTTTCAACAAGCTAAAGCCGTTGCTATTTCTTGTGACACATGTGGTGGTCCTCATTCTTATAATGATTGTCCTTCTACCCAAGGCAATTTTTCTGAAAACGTTAACGCGGCTTACGGTACTTATCCCATGGGAGGCTATCAAGCTCGTCCTCAAGGAGACCGTAGCTTGCTAAGTTATCGTTAAATAACTATCTTGCTCCACCAGGTTTCCCTCCTACCAACCAAAACCAACAACAAAGCTATAACCGAAACAATCAATCCCAACCTCGTGCTAATATTCAATATCAATCCCAAAGAAACCCATACCCAACTCAAGGAAATTCTTAAGCTTACCAAGCTCCACCTCTCAATCAACCGATGGCAGTGAGTCCAGACGTCGAGACGTTCATGAAGACTAATCGGGAGTTGGTGACGAATCTTCAGAGTCAAGTCATCAACTTGAAGGGCGAAATGGCGAAACAAGGGAGCGATATTCGAGCCGAGCTAAGGAATGATATGGCAAAACAAAGCAATGAAATTCGAGCAGACATCAGAGATTCTTTCAGCACTCAAGCGCTTAATATTCGTGATATGATTGGTTCGCTCATCCAAGGTAATCAACCCTCTTCTTCGGGTACTCTTCCGAGTAACACCGTTGCGAACCCAAGAGGGGAGATGAAAGCAATCATCACTCGTAGTGGAAAAGGTTATACGGAACCCGAGCTTCCTACACCTCCACCCGTGATTGTGAACAAGGAAAAAGAGCAACTTTCCTCACCTCCTTCACCTTCTATCCCTATTTCCCCACCACCCGTGGTTGTGAGTGATCCTACTCCCCTAAAGCCTTCTTCTTCATCCAGTATACCTTATCCTTCAAGGTTGAGGAAAGAGAAGCAAAAGAGCAAGGATGATATTCAAGTTTCGAACTTTTTAAAAATGTTTAAACAATTGAATTTTAACATCTCCTTTGCTGAGGCTCTCGCTCACATGCCCAAATACGCGAAAATGTTTAAAGATCTTCTAAGTAATAAGGAAAAGCTTCTTGACATTGCTCAGACCCAACTTAATGAGAATTGCTCCGCCGTTCTCTTAAGGAAATTGCCCACCAAACTTGGTGATCCGGGTCGATTCTTAATTCCTTGCAACTTCCCGGGAGTAGAGAATTGCATGGCCCTAGCCGATCTAGGTGCCAGTATAAACTTAATGCCTTAAAGTGTTTGGAAGCAATTATCTCTCCCCGAGCTAGTCCCCACCAAAATGACTTTGGAATTAGCCAACCGTACGGTTGCTTATCCAGTGGGGATAGCCGAAGATGTCTTTGTTGGCGTTGACAAATTCACCTTCCTGGCGGATTTTGTCGTCGTTGACTACGAGATGGATCCCCGTGTTCCATTAATCGTTCGACGTCCCTTCGTGAGGACCGGTCGCACTCTCATTGATGTAGCCGTAGGCGAAATAATCATGAGAGTTGGTGACGATAAAATTGTCTTTAACATGGTTAAGATTTCTAAGCAACCTTATTCATATGAGAGTGTTAATGCTATTGATGTTATCGATGAGGCTTGTGAAGAACATTTTCATGATGCTTGCAAAAGTACTCTTTCTTCTCTACCCAATGTTGAGACCGTTGCCTCAATTGCTCCGGCATTGACTCCTTTTGGAGAAAGTGACTTGGATGATTTCGAAGCTAGCTTGGGTCCTCTCGATATTAAGTATGATAATTCGTCCACCGATTGGGATGAAGATATTCGTACAATTGAGAGACTTCTCAATGAGGACCCGTTTTCTCCTCCTTCTCCTAAAGAGGTGACTAATGATGATCCATCGTTAGTTTCATCATCTATTGAGGATCCTCCCACTCTTGAGCTTAAGGACCTACCTCCTCATCTTGAGTACGTTTTCCTTGAAGACAACGAGAAGTTACCGGTCATCATCGCAAAAGACCTGAAAGAAGACGAAAAATCCCGATTCATCGCCGTGTTGAAGAAGCATAAAAGAGCTATCGCTTGGAAAATCTCCGACATCCGTGGAATTGATCCTCACTTCTGCACACATAAAATTCTCATGGAGGACGACTTTAAGCCCACCATTCAAAGCCAACGAAGGGTGAATCCTAAAATCCATGAAGTCATCAAAAAAGAGGTTATCAAACTTCTTGATGCGGGTATGATTTACCCTATTTCGGATTCACCATAGGTTAGTCCAGTCCATTGTGTGCCTAAGAAAGGCGGAATCACCGTTGTGCCCAATGCCAACAACGAGTTGATTCCTACCCGTCTCGTTACTGGGTGGAGAGTTTGTATAGACTACCGTAAACTCAATGATGCCACGAGAAAGGATCATTTCCCTCTACCTTTTATGGACCAAATGCTTGAACGTTTAGCGGGTAATGAATATTACTGCTTTCTTGATGGTTTCTCAGGTTATTTTGAAATACCCATCGATCCCCAAGATCAAGAGAAGACAACATTCACTTGTCCCTATGGCACATTTGCTTACAAAAGAATGCCTTTTGGCTTATGCAATGCCCCCGGGACTTTCCAAAGTTGCATGTTGGCTATCTTCCATGACATGGTTGAGCAAACCATGGAAGTCTTCATGGATGATTTCTCGGTCTTTGGGGATTCCTTCTCTTCATGCCTTGTCAATTTGGAACGTATGCTTAAGTGGTGCGAAGACACTGGCCTTGTTCTGAATTGGGAAAAATGCCATTTTATGGTAAAAGAAGGCATTGTGCTAGGACACAAAATCTCTAAAGCCGGTCTAGAAGTCGACCGTGCTAAAGTAGATGTCATAGCCAAATTACCTCCACCTTCAACCGTGAAGGGTGTGAGAAGTTTTCTGGGTCATGCGGGCTTCTATCGTCGATTCATTTAGGATATCTCTAAAATCGCTCGCCCGATGACCCACCTCTTGGAAAAAGATACTCCTTTTATCTTTTCTAAAGAGTGTATCGAAGCCTTCAATCTTCTTAAGGATAAGCTAACTAAGGCACCGGTCTTGGTTACCCCTAATTGGGAGCTACCCTTTTAATTGATGTGTGATGCTAGCGACTTTGCTATTGGTGCGGTTTTGGGCCAAAGAGTGAATAAACACTTTCAACCAATCCACTATGCTAGCAAAACAATGACGGGGGCTCAATTGCATTATACGACAACCGAAAAGAGCTTTTAGCTGTTGTCTATGCTTTTGAGAAATTTCGCCCCTATCTTGTTTTATCCCCCACCATCGTATACACGGACCATTCCGCATTGAAGTACTTGATGACTAAGCATGATTCTAAACCAAGACTTCTCCGCTGGGTTTTACTCCTTCAAGAATTCAACATTGAAATTCGTGACAAGAAGGGTGCTGAAAACCTAGCCGCGGATCATCTGAGTCGACTTGAGGATCCATATCAAGGGGTTCATCCGAACAAAGAGATCAATGACTCTTTCCCCCTTGAGACCTTAATGTTTATGAATCTCAATCTTGATGACACCCCGTGGTTTGAGGACATTGCAAACTACTTAGCGGGTGGTATTCTCATCAAAGGGTTAACATCCCAACGAAAGAAGAAGTTCTTGAATGATGTTAAGACTTACTTTTGGGATGACCCTTATCTATTCAAACTATGTGCTGATCTGATCCTTCGTCGATGTGTTGACGGACCGGCAGCTTTTGACATTCTCCAGGCTTGCCACAAAGGACCCACCGGTGGTCACTTTGGTCCCAACTACACCGCTAAGAAAGTGTTTGATTCTGGATTCTATTGGCCCACCATTTATTGTGACGCTCACGAAATGGTTAAGCATTGTGATGCTTGCCAATGCCAAGGCAAGATCACACATATAGACGAGATGCCTCAAAATTTCATACAGGAATGTGAAATCTTTGACGTATGGGGCATCGACTTTATGGGGCCATTTCCATCCTCCAAAGGAAACAAGTACATCTTCGTCGCTGTGGACTACGTTTCTAAATGGGTTGAAGCCAAGGCTCTCCCTACGAACAATGCGAGGGTGGTTGTGAACTTTTTGAAGCAGCTTTTTGCTCGATTCGGCGTTCCTCGTGCTATTATCAGTGACCGCGGGACTCATTTTTGCAACGATCAATTTGCAAGAGTCATAGCTAAGTATGGTGTCAATCACCGTCTTTCCACCGCCTATCATCCCCAAACCAATGGGCAAGCTGATATCTCCAACCGTGGATTGAAGCGAATTTTGGAGCGTACTGTGGGAGAGCATCGCGCCGCGTGGGCCGATAAGTTAGATGATGCTCTGTGGGCTTTCCGTACTGCTTATAAGACCCCGATCGGCTGTACGCCTTATCGTCGTGTGTACGGGAAATCATGCCACCTCCCCATCGCATTGGAACATACGGCGCACTGGGCCTTGAAGTGGGCTAACTTCGACATCAACAAAGCCGGTTATCATCACAAGATTCAACTCAACAAGCTCAATGAACTGAGGAATGAAGCTTATGAGAACTCGCTGATCTACAAGGAGAAGACCAAGATCATTCATGACGCAAAAATCAAGAACCGAGAGTTCCACGTTGGTGATCAAGTCTTACTCTTTAACTCTCGGTTGAAGATCTTCTCTGGCAAGTTGAAGAGCCGCTGGTCTGGTCCATTCACCATCGCCAAAGTCTTTCCATATGGGACCATTGAGCTTTCTCAGCCAAATGGGCCCAATTTCAAGGTGAATGGCCAGCGTCTGAAGCTGTACTTTGGTGAGGACATCTCTCAGAAGATGATTCCATCCCTCACCACGTTTCACATGAACTAAATTGGGTCAAGTCAGGCTCGTGACTCGGTAAACAAAAACAAGCACTTCTCGGGAGGCAACCCGTGATCTATCCTTTACTGCTTTCATAATAAGTGTAGGGGGAGCCCCGTATGTGTTTGTTGTCTTGTTTCTTGTGCTGTGCAGGGATTAAAGCATCAAAGATCCACCTTGATGACTTTTGACGAACCGTGATACCGTGTTCCCATCTTCCCGGTTCTATCCTAAACTCTTGTGATTCAATATTTCATATTTTATATGTTCACATTGAATTCACTTTAGTTGTCCTTTCCTTAGCAAGATTTAAACAAAGTGCACAATGTCCTAAGTGTAGGGGAGTTTACTCCCACATGCTTAAACATTGAGGACAATGTTTATATCAAGTGTAGGGAGGACTTCTATCGAAGTAAGTGGTCTTTTCCATGAATTTGCCCTCATTTTAACCGGGAAATTTGATTTTTCGACATTTTTCAAAATTTTTAATCTATTTTGGCCTAGTTGTATAGTGGTATTTCTATTCATTATGGTTATTTTATTTCCCTTGCTTAAATAAAGTGGTTTTAAATTTTTCTTAGTCGTGAACATTTTGACTCAACCCGAGTTTACTTATCTAAGTTTACTCTAGCTAGTATCCTTAACGCGTTTAAGTCAAGTTTTGCTAGGCTTTTATATAGGGAGCTATAAAACGCGAAAGTCTTAACTCTCACGGGTTAAGAACAAGAACTCTTCGTAAGTTCCTATAATTGATCCTAGAGAGTTGTTTATCAAGGGAAATTTAAAATGCGATTTCTAAACTTAAAAAAGTCTAAGAATTTGCAAGATCCTATAGATGACTCGAAAAACCAAAACTTTGATTTAATAGGCTAAGCATCCATGAGTCTCATTCCTTGAGATTTTAAACTGTGGAGAACGAGAGATGATAGAGCCAATTATAAGTTCGTTATTCTTTCGTGAATTTATGTGAGTTAATTATAAGCCTATTCTCCCTTCGCTTGTTAATAAATTTATTTGCAATAAATAAGGTTGTACGATTTAAAAGGTTACTTAGCTTCTAGCCCAAGATCGTTTAAAAGTTGCTCGGTACGGATTAGAGTTCATAGCCAAGGCATAACTTATTGAAGCGGGATGCAAAGATTGGCGAGTCCGAAAAGGCCCTAACAAGGCATGAGGGCTACATTTTGTTGCTAAAGATCCAAAAGTGATGTGAAGAATCATTTATCGAAAATCAATATGAAGGATCGAGACACACGACGAAAAGCAAATACTCCCCAAAAGATCATGGAGAAGTCTATCCAAAAAGACCCTAACAAGGTATGAGGATAAATAGATCCAAGTCCTAAAAGGAGGCGGATCGTTGTATATCAAAGTCCAAAATAAAGATTGGAGAAAAATGAAGAAGTCGTGGTCCAACGATGAAGAATCTCTCAAAACTTCAAGTGAAGAAATTCCTATTATGAAGAGAAGGCCATTATTTCATGAACGTCTCTCAAAGATTCGAAGTATGAAGTCGCTGCCAAATATCGGTCCGAGAAAGGTCTCAAATCGTGAAGCGAGTTATGCCAAGATATGAACTTTATGAGGTCCCGAGAAGCAGTTTTAAAAGATTTTGTCCTTTAGCTAACTATTGATTAAATCGTTCACTTTATTTTCGGCCTAAATAACTATCGAAATAAGTAAAACAATGCATCCTCGTGATCATTCAAGACAAAAATAAAATATAAGAGATACACCTAGGAATAAGGGAGTCTAAGTGAATAATTGGCCCACATGAATTCGTGTTAGTTTGCTAACTTATAATAACAATGATCTCGTTTTTAAGCTTGCTATGGGGAACATGAAACTTGAGGATGATAAACGTTCATGACAGCCAAAACCCAATGTAAGTTTTTAATTTATTTACTTATTTCTATCATTTTATTTTTCTTAGATGTTTAGTATTTAATAAAGGCCAAGGTGGGTTATTTATGATGGAAAATGTAAACCGTGCTTTAAAATTAATGCATTGCATGAGGGCATTGCAATGGTCAAGTGTAGGGATTTAATAAGTGTGAAAACACTTATCCTTTTACCACTTATTTCCAATAATAACAAGACCAAAACGTGTATTTTATGTCGTAAAAGTCGGAATTATGCGTGGTTTGTGTTTTTATTGTGTTTTAGGACCAAAAGATGAAAAAGGAAGAAAACACGGGCTTTCACGGGCTTTTATCGAAGAAAACGGGAAAAGACGAAGTCAAAAGATCAAGAGTGCAAAAAGAACGGAAGTCCAAGACCTATTCTGAAGATTTATCGAAGAAAAAGTCTAAAGACGGAAGTTTAATGAAGTCGAAGAACTTAAGTCTAATAGAGGAAGAAAATTAAAAGACAAGTTCAAATCCCGAGACGACATCGAGAAAAGACAAAGAATTAAAGTCGAGTCGAGAAGACGTGAAGAAAGAAAGAAAGAAGATGCAACACATATACTCCTTCCACTTTTCCTATAAATACCCTCCTAATACACATTAGGAGGGAGTTAGTCTTTAATTTTTTTTAGTTTTTCATTTTGCACTTTTCTTTCTAGTTTTAGAGAGAGAAAGTTCTAAACTTTCTCTCACTAAGTTTCATCTTTATTTCTTTTAATCTTTCAAGATTAAACATTTTATATATTGCTTATTTCATTAATCAAGTTAAGTTTAAGCTTTTAATCCTTAATCTCATTCTACCTTTCTTTGATTTTTAGATTGATTTTGGTACAAATTTCATATGATCCGTGTTGTTCTTAATGATTTCGTGCTTAAAAAGTTAATCTTTTGATCATTACTTAAGTTTTCATACGAATAAGCTTTGAGATTTTTGTGCTTATTGGCTTATTTTTATGCTTAGCTTATTTACTTTTTAAATGTTTTCTTAAAAAGTTCACATTTTTGTTGTTTGATTTAAAAGTTTGTTCATTATTGCGTTTGGATAAGTTGTGATTAGTGCTTATTTGATCCATTCCATTTGTGATTCGTCCTAGATTTAGTGATAAGCTTAACAATATAGCTTATTCATTAGCTTTTACCGAATCCCATATAAATCGAAAAGGGATTAAACCCCTTTCCGATCGTGATATTCCGAGCAGACAACACACCCCTCTTTCCGATTGATCAATCGGAAAAGGGTTTTGAGTTTTTCCGATCAGCCCCTCAGTTATTCCGATCAAGTGATCGGATTAGGGTTTAGTATTCCGATTAGAACCATTATTAGCATATTCCGATTAGTCTGAATCCATCTTGAAACATTCCGAGCGGTGATTTTTGCTATATTCCGATTAGAGTTATTCCTAAACATTCCGATTGGAGGTTATATTCAGTATTCCGATTTGAGGATCTCCAATATTCCGATATGGACCTATTTGCCAATATTCCGATTGCCCCAATTTTGCAACATTCCGATCAAAGGATCGGAATACATTCCGATTGCCCCCTTGTTGATTATTCCGATTGATGCTATTTTCAATCATTCCGATCATGGGTTTTGAGCTATATTCCGATTAGGGCTTATTTACTTTATTGATTTTATAAAGTTTCTAAGTGTTAGTTTTATTTAGTGTTCAAGTATTTTCTAATATTGCCTTTAAGTTTACAAGCATTTTATTTTAACTTGTCATTTTATTTTTAATCTTTATACTTCTACTTTACTCAATGACACTTACTTATTTGCTATTAGTTAAAAATAGATAACAATCCAAACCATTCTCTTGTTACCAAAAGACGATTGAGTCGCACTCTTAACCATTAGTCAATTCGAAAGGATTCGGATGATAAGATTTTGATACGTGGGGTAAAAGCCTTGTATTACACAACCACCCTCGCATCGTTCGTAGGGAGAGCCTTAGCTTCAACCCATTTAGATACGTATTCAACGGCTACGAGGATATACTTGTTCCCTTTAGATGATGGAAATGGCCCCATAAAGTCGATGCCCATACGTCAAATATTTCACACTCTTGGATGAAATTTTGAGGCATCTCATCTTTATGTGTGATCTTGCCTTGGCGTTGGCAAGCATCACAATTTTTAACCATTTCGTGAGCGTCACGATAAATGGTGGGCCAATAGAATCCCGAGTCAAACACTTTCTTAGCGGTGTAGTTGGGACCAAAGTGACAACCGGTGGGTCCTTTATGGCAAGCTTCGAGAATGTCTAAAGCTGCGCGTCCATCAACACACTGACGAATAATCAGATCAGCACATAGTTTGAAGAGATAAGGGTCATCCCAAAAGTAAGTCTTAACATCTTTAAAGAACTTCTTCTTTTGTTGGGATGTTAACCCTTCGATGAGAATACCACCCGATAAGTAGTTTACAATGTCCGCAAACCACGGGGTGTCATCAAGATTGGAATTGATAGACATTAAGGCCTCAAGGGGAAAAGAGTCGTTGATCTCTTGATTCGGATGATCCCCTTGATAAGGATCCTCAAGTCTACTTAGATGATCCGCGACTAGGTTTTCGGCTCCTTTCTTGTCACGAATTTCAATTTTAAATTCTTGAAGGAGCAAAACCCGACGAAGAAGTCTTGGCTTAGAATCTTGTTTAGTTAACAAGTACTTCAACGCGGAATGATCGGTGTACACAATGGTGGTGGAAAGAACAAGATAGGGGCGGAACTTTTCAAAAGCATACACTACAGCTAAAAGCTCTTTTTTGGTAGTGGTATAATGCAATTGAGCCCCCGTCATTGTCTTGCAAGCATAATGGATTGGTTGGAAGTGTTTGTTCACTCTTTGGCCCAAAACCGCTCCAATAGCAAAGTCGCTAGCATCACACATCAATTCAAAAGGTAGCTCCCAATTAGGGGTAACCAAGACCGGTGCCTTAGTTAGCTTGTCCTTAAGAAGATTTAAGGATTCAAGACACTCTTTAGAAAAGATAAAGGGAGTATCTTTTTCTAAGAGGTGGGTCATCGGGTGATAGGTGTGTAAACACCCATCCTTTTACCACTTAATTTTGAGTAAAACGAGACCAAAACACGTATTTAATATCATTTGTTTGGAATTATGTGTGATTTTTGTGTTTATTGTGTTTTCAGAGCCAACCGGATGGATAATGGAGAAAACATGGGATTGCACGGGTTTTACTGAAGAAAAGGAGTGAAGATATAGTCTATTATCCAAAAGATGCAAAAGATTTGAAGTCACTGGGCCTATTCGAATATTTATCGAAGAAAAGGACCAAAGATGGAAGATTTACATAAGTCGAAGAAACTCAAGTCTATTAAACGAAGAAATTAAAAGACGAGTTGAATTTAATCGACGACAAATCCCGAATCAAAATCGAAAACGTCAACCCTTCTGAAAAGACGAGAAGACAAGAAGAACGGGAGAAAGCCCACTCACCAACCAAAAGACAAGCCTATAAATTGTCCTCCCCTCACACAATAGTGGCAGTTTTAGTTTTTTAGTTTTCTTCTCCCCCACTTTTCTCTCCTTTTAGTTCGTAGCATCACCATCACCACTAGGGTGTTTGGTGATCTTGATCTTTGTTTCTTTCAATCTGGTAATTTTAATCTTTGTTTTATCTTGATAAAACATTAATCATCAATACAAGTCTTGTTTAATCTTTCCATTTCATCTTGTTCATCATCATCTTTTATTTCAAGTTTTCAAGTTCTTATTTGATTGATTTGATCTTTAAAAGTTGTTGGGATTTGTGTTTTTGTTGATGGGATTTGTAGTTTATGGTTAGTAGATGCTTTGTGATTAGTTTATTTAAGTTTTTGGTGAAAAACTTGGTGATTTTTGGAAAAAAAATTGGTTTCCTTGTTCTTCGGGTAAAACAACTGTTTTTGTGTTCCCAGGTTCCGGATGAACACCAAAGTTCCGGATGAACACCCAAGTTCCGAATGAAAGTTCCGCATGAATCAAAACTTTCGAACGAACAGAAAGTTCCGGATGAATCCAATCTTCCGAATGAACTGAAGTTCCGGATGAACAGTAAGTTCTGAATGAATGCATGTTTTTAAGTTCCGAATGAATGTGTTTTAAAAAGTTCCGAGTGAGTTTTTTCCCTTAAAAGTCCCGAATCAGTAGAAAGTTCCGAATGAGTCTAAATGTTCCGGATGAAGTAAAACTTCCGAATGAACCAATCTTCCGAATGAAGACTTCCGAATCAACAAGTTCCGAACGAAGTTCCGGGTGAACTTCCGAACCAAACTTCCGAAGAAAGTTCCGAGTGAAGGATTTCTAAAAGTTCTGAATGAATACTTCCGGGTGAAAAGTTCCGGATCAAAAGTTCCGGATCAAAAGTTCCGAATCAAGGTTTAAACTTCCGAATCAGTTTCTTCTGGGTAGTTTTTCTGTTTCCTTACTTTTTCGGTTTCCTTACTGTTTCTTTACTGTTTCTTTATTTCACACTTATATTTTAACTATAACTTTAATTTTAATTTTAATTTTAATTTTAATTTTAATTCAAGTTTTATCAATTGTTATTAATCTAATTACTTTTAAAATTTAAGTTTACAATTTAGAGCATTTGTCATTTAGTAGTTTAAAAATCCAAACCCTTTTTTAGTAACCAAGAACAATCATTTCACTTAAGACCGAGATCAATTTGAGAGGATTCTGAGAGATTAATTAAACCCATACAAAAAGCATGTATCAAATGGCGCCGCTGCCGGCTCTTCTCGTTAAGATCAAAAGTTTTTTGTGAGAACTTGGATTTTGGGATCCGTTCCCCGTGAACGTTACTTTTTCATCAAAAATTTTCAAAAAATCCTAAAAAATATAAAATTTTCAAGAATACAAAAAAAATTTAAAAAAAACATAAAAACCAAAAATATTTTTGCCTTGTTTTTCTTTGTTCGTTCTTTTGCAGGTGTATGCGCACTCGATCCACGTCTTATCAATAGCCCGAGCCTCTCGATAACTTAGACATGGCCGGTGTACAAAACAACAATAACATACCACCTCCGAACAACAATAATAACAACAACAACCCGCCTTTCAACAACATGAACAATAACAACAACAATGAGCCCCTTCTGGATAATCGCCCGATGATTGAACTGCTGCAAGCTCATGTCGATGGCAACACGGATCCAATTGTCATACCTCAAATTGCCGCCAACAATTTCGAGCTAAAATCAGGCTTTATCCAGATGTTCTCCGCTCAACCATTCTTGGGACATACCATTGATGATCCACACGACCATATCAAGAGATTCTTGCAACTAACCAACACGGTAAAATTCAATGGTGTTCCACAAGAGGTTATCAGGTTACAACTTTTTCCCTTTTCTCTAGAGGGACAAGCCCGGCATTGGCTTGCTAAGGAACCGCCACAGAGTATCCTCTCGTGGACGGATTTGGAAACCAAGTTCATCAATTACTTTTTCCCACCCTCTCGTACTACCGCTTTGCGGAATGAAATCATAAATTTTGAACAAAAGTACGATGAGTCGTTCAGTGAATCTTGGGATCGTTTTAAAGATCTTTTAAGAAAATGCCCACAACATGGTTTTACCAAAGTACATCAAATTAATACTTTTTACAATGGTTTAAGCATGAGTGACCAAGATTCACTGAACAGTACCTCGGGGGGTAATCTTTTGGCTAAGACTTCCAATGCTGCTTGGGATATCATTGAGAATAAGTCTCGTGTGCAAACCAAGAGTGTTAGGACCAATGTCGCTAGTGCTAGCACTAGTGACAGCGACAAGCGATTGGACAAAATCACTGTGCTTCTTGAATCGCTTGTCACCCATACCGTCAGCAACAACAACAACAATGCCAAAAACGCTCAAGTTAATGCTGTCAGCCAACCTTCTGAGATATGCGGTGGTCCTCACTCTTACACCACTTGTATTGCCACCCAAGACTACCCTGCTGAGAATGTGAATGCGGCATATGGCACCTATCCTCAACCTGCTTATCAAGCCCGTCCTCAAGGTGACCGTAATTTGCTTAGCTACCGCTCCAATAACTATCTTTCTCCACCTGGTTTTCCCCCAAACAACCCAAACCAACAACAAAACATCAACCGCTCTCCTCAACAACAACAACAACCTCGTACACCATACATCCCTCCTCACAAGCAGCAACAACCACCTCAACGTAACAACCAAGTTTACCAACAACCTGCTTATCAACCACCCGCATACAATGCTCATCCAAACCAACCCACTGCATTACACCAAGAGGTTGCAACCTACATGAGGACCAATGATGTGATCGTGGAAAATCTCCAACAGGAAGTGCGAAACTTGAAAGCAGACTTGGTCAAGCAAGGAAACGATTTGAGAGCCGACATGAGAAACACGCTGGATAGTCAAACGAATGACTTGAGGAACATGATGGCTAGTTTCTTCTAAGGTAATCAACCCTCTTCTTCGGGTACTCTTTCGAGTAACACCGTTGCGAATCCAAGAGGGGAAATGAAAGCAATCATTACTCGAAGTGGCAAAGGTACCAAGGAACCCGAGCTTCCTATACCTCCACCGGTGATTGTGACTAAGGAGAACGAGTCACCTGCTCCTATTCCTCATCCTTCTCCTTCCCCAATTTCTCCACCTCTTCCTTCTACCCCTCCTCCACCCAAGGATGTGAGTGATCCTATTCTTCCAAAGCCTTCCTCTTCTTCCAATATACCTTATCCATCTAGGTTGAGGAAAGAGAAGCAAAAGAGCAAGGATGATATTCAGGTTTCTAACTTTCTTAAAATGTTCAAACAACTGAATTTCAATATCTCCTTCGCTGAGGCTCTCGCTCACATGCCTAAATATGCAAAAATGTTTAAAGATCTTCTGAGCGACAAGGAAAAGCTCCTCGATATTGCCAACACCCAACTTGATGAGAATTGCTCTGCAGTGCTCTTAAGGAAATTGCCAACCAAGCTTGGTGATCCGGGTCGTTTTCTTATCCCTTGCAATTTCCCGGGAGTAGACAATTGCATGGCCCTAGCCGATCTAGGTGCCAGTATTAATCTAATGCCTCTAAGTGTTTGGAAGCAATTATCTCTCCCTGAGCTGGTCCCCACCAAAATGACTTTGGAATTGGCCAACCGTACGGTTCCTTATTCACCTTCCCTGCTGATTTCGTTGTCGTCGACTACGAGATGGACCCCCGTGTGCCACTAATTGTTGGTCGTCCATTCTTGAGGACCGGTCGCACTCTCATCGATGTTGAAGCTGGTGAGCTTATCATGAGAGTGGGTGACGATAAAGTAGTCTTCAACATGGGAAAGCTTTCTAAACAGCCTTATTCTTACGAGAGTGTTAATTGTATTGACGTTCTTGATGAGGCTTGTGAAGAACACTTCAAAGATGCTTGTAAAAGTATTCCTACCTCTCTTCCCAATATTGAAATCGTTTCCTCTATCGACTCCTCACTATCTCTATTTGGAGAAAGTGATTTCCTTTGGAAAGATTTGGAAGCCACCATGGGAGATGTGAATTTAGACAATGACGATTCTACTACCAATTGGGATGAAGATCTCCGCCTCATTGAAAACCTTCTCAAAGAAGACAATCCTTCTCCTCCATCTCCCACGGTCATTGCTATCGATACTCCGACTTCGAATACGCCTCCCGTCGACAATCCTCCGGATTTAGAACTTAAGGAGTTGCCGCCCCATCTTGAGTATGTATTCCTTGAAGAAGAGAAGAAGTCGCCAGTCATCATTGCTAAGGATTTGAAGGATGAAGAGAAAGCCCGACTTGTCGCCGTGTTGAAAGATCATAAGAAGGCTATTGCTTGGAAGATTTCGGATATTCGTGGAATTGATCCTCACTTCTGCACACACAAAATTCTCATGGAGGACGACTTTAAGCCCACAATTCAAAGCCAACGAAGGGTGAATCCAAAAATCCATGAAGTCATCAAAACAGAGGTTATCAAACTTCTTGATGCGGGTATGATTTACCCTATTTCGGATTCACCATGGGTTAGTCCAATCCATTGTGTGCCCAAGAAGGGCGGAATAACCGTTGTTCCCAATGAACACAACGAGTTGATTTCCACTCGTCTCGTTACTGGGTGGAGAGTTTGTATAGACTACCGCAAACTCAATGATGCCACGAGAAAGGATCATTTCCCTCTACCTTTTATGGACCAAATGCTTGAACGCTTAGCGGGTAATGAATATTACTGCTTTCTTGATGGTTTCTTGGGTTATTTCCAAATACCCATCGATCCCCAAGATCAAGAGAAGATAACATTCACTTGTCCCTACGGCACATTTGCTTACAAAAGAATGCCTTTTGGCTTATGTAAAGCGCCCGGGACTTTCCAAAGGTGCATGTTAGCTATCTTCCATGACATGGTTGAACAAACCATGGAAGTCTTCATGGATGATTTCTCGGTCTTTGGGGATTCCTTCTCTTCTTGCCTTGCCAATTTGGAACGAATGCTTAAGCGGTGCGAAGACACTCGCCTTGTTCTGAATTGGGAAAAATGCCATTTTATGGTAAAAGAAGGCATCATGCTGGGACACAAGATTTCCAAAGCCGGTCTTGAAGTAGACCGTGCTAAAGTCAATGTTATCGCCAAGTTTCCTCCACCTTCAACCGTGAAGGGTGTGAGAAGTTTCCTGGGTCATGCGGGCTTCTACCGTCGATTCATCAAAGATTTTTCTCAAATCGCTCGCTCGATGACCCACCTCTTGGAAAAAGATACTCCTTTTATCTTTTCCAAAGAGTGTCTTGAAGCCTTCAACTCGCTTAAGGATAAGCTTACTAAGGCACCCGTCTTAGTTACCCCTAATTGGGAGCTGCCTTTTGAGTTGATGTGCGATGCTAGTGATTTTGCTATTGGAGCGGTTCTGGGACAAAGAGTGAATAAACACTTCCAACCAATCCATTACGCTAGCAAGACAATGAAAGGGGCACAATTGCATTATACGACAACCGAAAAAGAGCTTTTAGCTGTTGTCTATGCTTTTGAAAAATTCCGCCCCTATCTCGTCCTTTCTACAACAATTGTGTATACCGATCATTCCGCGCTGAAGTACTTGTTGACAAAGCAAGATTCCAAACCAAGACTTCTTCGCTGGGTTTTGCTGCTCCAGGAATTTAAAATCGAAATTCGCGATAAAAAAGGAGCTGAAAACCTAGCCGCGGATCATCTTAGCCGACTTGAGGATCCTTACCAAGGGGATCATCCGAACAAAGAAATCAATGATTCTTTTCCCTTGGAGACCTTAATGTCTATAAACTCGAAGTCGAATGAAACCCCGTGGTTTGCGGACTTTGCAAACTACTTGGCGGGTGGAATTCTCAAGGAAGGGTTGACGTCCCAACAAAAGAAAAAGTTCTTCACCGACATCAAGAGTTACTTTTGGGACGACCCTTACCTATTCAAACAATGTGCCGACCTGATTATTCGCTGATGTGTTGATGGACCGGCAGCTTCGGAAATCCTTGATGCTTGCCATAAAGGACCCACCGGTGGTCACTTTGGTCCCAACTACACAGCCAAAAAAGTGTTTGATTCGGGATTTTATTGGCCCTCCATATATCGTGATGCTCACAATATGGTTAACCGATGTGATGTTTGCCAAAAACAAGGCACGATCACACATAAAGACGAGATGCCTCAGAATTTCATACAAGAATGTGAAATCTTTGATGTTTGGGGTATCGACTTTATGGGGCCATTCCCTTCTTCTAAAGGAAACAAATACATCCTTGTAGCCGTTGACTACGTTTCAAAGTGGGTCGAAGCCAAAGCTTTACCTACTAATGACGCAAGGGTGGTTTGTAACTTTTTGAAAGCCCTATTCGCTAGATTCGGTGTGCCTCGTGCCATTATTAGTGATCGTGGGACTCATTTTTGCAATGACCAATTTTCTAGAGTCATGGCTAAGTATGGTGTGAATCATCGTCTTTCCACAGCCTACCACCCACAAACTAATGGCCAGGCTGAAATATCTAACCGAGGACTGAAGCGAATTCTAGAAAGAACCGTGGGAGAGCATCGTGCCTCATGGGCTGATAAACTTGATGATGCTTTGTGGGCTTTCCGTACTGCTTACAAGACCCCGATCGGCTGTACGCCTTATCGTCTTGTGTACGGGAAAGCGTGCCACCTCCCCATTGAGTTGGAGCACAAGGCTTACTGGGCCTTGAAGTGGGTTAATTTTGATATTAACAAAGCCGGTGACCTACGCAAGATCCAACTCAATGAGCTGAATGAACTTCGGAATGAGGCTTATGAAAATTCTTTGATCTATCAGGAAAGAACTAAGCTCATTCACGACTCCAAGATCAAAAACCGAGAGTTCCATGTTGGAAACAGAGTCTTACTTTTTAACTCTCGGTTGAAAATCTTTTCGGGAAAGCTCAAATCTCGTTGGTCCGGCCCATTCACCATTGCCCAAATTTTTCCATATGGTACTCTCGAGCTCGCTCAACCCGATGGACCGAATTTTAAGGTGAATGGCCAACGAGTGAAGTTGTACTTTGGTGAGGACACCTCTCAGGAGGTGATTCCATCCCTCACCACGTTCCCCATGAACTAATTTTGGGTCGAGTCAGGCTCGTGACTCGGTTATCAAAAACAAGCGCTCCTCGGGAGGCAACCCGAGTATCTATCTTTTTATGTTTTAATCCCCTAAGTGTAGGGAAAACTCTATAGGGTGTTTGTCTTTGTGTGGTGATGTGATTACAGGGATAAGTGCACTCTTGGAATCTTTGAAGAACCGTGCTCCCGTGTTATCCGAAATCCGGTCCTATCTCTCAACTATCGTGATTCAATTTTCTTCATACTCACATTTGAAATTGATCACTTTAGTCGTCTCTTCCTTAACTTGAGTTAACCAACGTGCACAATGTCATAAGTGTAGGGGAGACTTTTCCAACATGCTTAAACATTGAGGACAATGTTTATCTTAAGTGTAGGGGGGACTTCTATCGAAGTTTTAAGTGGACTTTTCCATGAAAATGCCTTCATTTAACCGGAAAATCATCTTTTTCAACATTTTTCAAATTTTTTATTAACTTCGGCCATTTTGTCGTAATTTTTAAATTTTTATCATTACTTTCATATGTATCTATCCCGCAATAAAGTCAAAATATTAATAAAGTGGTGTAGCTAGTTTAGAAGTCTTTGACATATTAGGCCCGTTGCGTTTATTTTGACTCAACCCGAATAGCCTTATCCAAGTTTATTCTAGCTAATATCCTTAACCATGTAGACCTTAATTAGTTTATTAGGCTAAGTGTCCACGAGTCTCATTACTTGATATTTTAAATTGTGGAGGACGAGAAATGATAGAGTCAATTATAAGTCGGTATTCTTACACAAGCTCACTTGGTGTAATTATTTGCCTATTCTCCCATCACTTGCTAATAAATTATCTGCAATAAGTAAGGTCGTACGATTTGAAAAGTTACTTAGCTTCTAGCCCAAGATCGTTTAAAAGTTGCTCGGTAATGATAAGAGTTCATAGCCAAGGCATAACTTATGAAGCGGGGCGCGAAGATTGGCGAGTCTGAAAAGACCCTAACAAGGCATGAGGATTCCATTTTATTGCTAAAGATCCAAGGTGATGTGAAAAGCAATATTCCCAAAGTCAATATGAAGGATCAAGACTCACGACGAAAAGCAATCAACTCCCATAAAGATCATGGAGAAGTCTATCCGAAAAGACCCTAACAAGGTATGAGGATAAATAGATCCAAGTCTGAAAAGGAGGCGGATCGTTGTATCTCAAAATCCCAAATAGAGATTGAAGAAATAATCATGAAGTCGTGGTCAACAAAGTTGGAGTACCTCTCAAAAGTCTCTAAGTGAAGAAACTCTATGAACGATAAGACCATTATCTCAAGCACGTCTCTCAAGATATGAAGTATGAAGTACATGCCAAATATCGGCCCGAGAAAGGTCTCAAATCGTGAACCGAGTTATGCCAAGATATGAACTTTTTGATATCCTGAGAAGCAGTTTTAAGAGATTTTGTCCTTTAGCTAACTATTGATCAAATCGTCCTACTTTGCTTTCAGCCTAAATAAACTATCGAAATAAGTCCAAAAATGCATCTTCATGATCATTCTAAGACAAAAATAAAATATAAGAGATACACCTAGGAATAAGGGAGTTTAAGCATTTAATTAAGCCATGTGTGTAAGTGTTTGAATTGCTAACTTATAATAACAATGATCTCGTTTTTAAGCTTAGTTTGGGGAACGTGAAACTTGAGGGTGATAAATCTTCGCAACACCAAAGCCCTAATGTAAGTCATTGATCTCTTTGCAAGTTATTTCCATGTAGCTATTTTCAAGTGAAAATGGTTTTCTATCCTTTTGTTTCTTTTAAAGTTTTAAATTCCTTTCAGTACTTTAATTTTTGTTTAGTAGTATTTGAATAAGGCCAAGGTTGATTAATTATGAGAAAAGTGTAAAATTGCTTTATCACTAAGCATTGCATGAGGGCATGGCAATGGTTAAGTGTAGGGGATTTGATAGGTGTGTAAACACCCATCCTTTTACCACTTAATTCTGAGTAAAACGAGACCAAAACATGTATTTAATATCATTTGTTTGGAATTATGCGTGGTTTTTGTGTTTATTGTGTTTTCAGAGCCAACCGGATGGATAATGGAGAAAACATGGGATTGCACGGGTTTTACTGAAGAAAAGGACTCAAGATAAAGTCTATTGTCCAAAAGATGCAAAAGATTTGAAGTCACTGGGCCTATTCGAAGATTTATCGAAGAAAAGGACCAAAGATGGAAGATTTACATAAGTCGAAGAAACTCAAGTCTATTAAACGAAGAAATTAAAAGACGAGTTGAATTTAATCGACGACAAATCCCGAATCAGAATCGAAAACGTCAACCCTTCTGAAAAGACGAGAAGACAAGAAGAACGGGAGAAAGCCCACTCACCAACCAAAAGACAAGCCTATAAATAGTCCTCCCCTCACACAATAGTGGCAGTTTTAGTTTTTTAGTTTTCTTCTCCCCCACTTTTCTCTCCTTTTAGTTCGTAGCATCACCATCACCACTAGGGTGTTTGGTGATCTTGATCTTTGTTTTTTTCAATCTGGTAATTTTAATCTTTGTTTTATCTTGATAAAACATTAATTATCAATACAAGTCTTGTTTAATCTTTCCATTTCATCTTGTTCATCATCATCTTTTATTTCAAGTTTTCAAGTTCTTATTTGATTGATTTGATCTTTAAAAGTTGTTGGGATTTGTGTTTTTGTTGATGGGATTTGTAGTTTATGGTTAGTAGATGCTTTGTGATTAGTTTATTTAAGTTTTGGTGAAAAACTTGGTGATTTTTGGATAAAAATTGGTTTCCTTGTTCTTCGGGTAAAACGACTGTTTTTGTGTTCCCAGGTTCCGGATGAACACCAAAGTTCCGGATGAACACCCAAGTTCCGAATGAACATTAAAAGTTCCGCATGAATCAAAACTTTCGAACGAACAGAAAGTTCCGGATGAATCCAATCTTCCGAATGAACTGAAGTTCCGGATGAACAGTAAGTTCCGAATGAATGCATGTTTTTAAGTTCCGAATTAATGTGTTTTAAAAGTTCCGAGTGAGTTTTTTCCCTTAAAAGTTCCGAATCAGTAGAAAGTTCCGAATGAGTCTAAATGTTCCGGATGAAGTAAAACTTCCGAATGAACCAATCTTCCGAATGAAGACTTCCGAATCAACAAGTTCCGAACGAAGTTCCGGGTGAACTTTCGAACCAAACTTCCGAAGAAAGTTCCGAGTGAAGGATTTCTAAAAGTTCCGAATGAAGACTTCCGGGTGAAAAGTTCCGGATCAAAAGTTCCGGATCAAAAGTTCCGAATCAAGGTTTAAACTTCCGAATCAGTTTCTTCTGTGTAGTTTTACTGTTTCCTTACTGTTTCGGTTTCCTTACTGTTTCTTTACTGTTTCTTTATTTCACACTTATATTTTAACTGTAACTTTAATTTTAATTTTAATTTTAATTCAAGTTTTATCAATTGTTATTAATCTAATTACTTTTAAAATTTAAGTTTACAATTTAGAGCATTTGTCATTTAGTAGTTTAAAAATCCAAACCCTTTTTTAGTAACCAAGAACAATCATTCCACTTAAGACCGAGATCAATTCGAGAGGATTCCGAGAGATTAATTAAACCCATACAAAAAGCATGTATCATCGGGCGAGCGATTTTAGAAAAATCTTGAATGAATCGACGATAGAAGCCCGCATGACCAAGGAAACTTCTCACACCCTTCACGATTGAAGGTGGAGGCAATTTAGCAATAACATCGACTTTAGCACAGTCGACTTCAAGACCGGCTTTTGAGATTTTATGTCTATGAACAATGCCTCTTTTACCATGAAATGGCATTTTTCCCAATTTAGAACAAGGCGAGTGTCTTCACACCGCTTAAGCATACGTTCCAAATTGGCAAGGCAAGTAGAGAAAGAATCACCATAGACCGAGAAATCATCCATGAAGACTTCCATAGTTTCTTCAACCATGTCATGGAAGATAGCCATCATACACCTTTGGAAAGTCCCAGGAGCATTGCATTAGCCGAAAGGCATTCTTTTGTAAGCAAATGTTCCATAAGGACAAGTGAATGTGGTTTTCTCTTGGTCTTTAGGATCGATGGGAATTTGAAAATACCCGGAGAAACCGTCTAAGAAGCAATAATAGTCATTACCCGCTAAACGCTCTAGCATTTGATCCATGAAAGGAAGGGGAAAGTGATCCTTTCTCGTAGCATCATTGTGTTTGTGATAGTCTATACAAACTCTCCACCCTGTAACGAGACGAGTAGGAATCAACTCGTTGTTTTCATTGGGCACAAAGTTGATTCCGCCTGTCTTAGGCACACAATGGACCGGACTAACCCATGGTGAATCCAAGATAGGGTAGATCATTCCCGCATCAAGAAGTTTGATAACCTCTTTTTTGATAACGTCATGGATCTTGGGATTCACCCTTCTTTGGTTTTGAATAGTGGGTTTAAAGTCGTCCTCCATGAGAATTTTATGTGTGCAAAAGTGAGGATCAATTCCACGAATATCGGAGATTTTCTAAGCAATCGCTTTCTTATGATTTTTCAGTACGTCGATAAGTCGAGATTTTTCGTCTTCTTTCAAATCTTTAGCGATGATGACGGGTAGCTTCTTATTGTCTTCAAGGAAAACGTACTCGAGATGAGACGGTAGGTCCTTAAGCTCTAAATCCGGAGGATTTTCGATGGAAGGTGTAGTCAAATTCGGATCATCGATAGAGATATCCTTAGGAGATGGTGGAGAAATATGGTCCTCATTGAGAAATTTTTCAATCGTATGAATGTATTCATCCCAATTGGAGGGAGAATCGTCATATTTTAAATCCACATCCCCCAAAGTTGCTTCAAATTCTTTCAAAAGGAAATCACTTTCTCCAAATGGAGTCAGTGAGGGAGCAATAGAGGCAACGGTCTCAACAATGGGTAGAGAAGAAGAACCACGTTTACAAGCGTCTTTGTAATGCTCTTCACAGGCCTCATCAAGAACGTCAATGAAATTAACGCTCTCGTTTTCAGAAGGCTGCTTAGAAAGTTTACCCATTTTAAGAAGGTTTTATCGTCACCAACTCTCATGATTAATTCGCCCGCGGCTACATCAATGAGAGTGCGACCGGTCCTCAAGAATGGACGTCCAACGATTAATGGAACACAGGGATCCATCTCGTAGTCAACGACAACAAAATCCGCTGGAAAGGTGAATTTTTCGACACCGACGAAGACATCTTCGGCTATCCCCACTGAATAAGCAACCGTACGGTTAGCTAATTCCAAAGTCATTCGTGTGGGGACTAGACCGGGTAGAGATAATTGTTTCCAAACACTTAATGTCATTAAGTTTATACTAGCACCTAGATCGGCTAGGGCCATACAATTCTCTACCCCGGGGAAGTTGCAAGGAATGAGAAAACGACCCGGATCACCATGTTTGGTGGGTAATTTCCTTAAGAGCACTGCCTAGCAATTCTCGTTAAGTTGGGTCTGAGCGATATCAAGGAGTTTCTCCTTATCACTGAGAAGATCTTTAAACATATTAGCATATTCGGCATGTGAGCGAGAGCCTCAACAAAGGAGATATTGAAATTTAGTTATTTAAACATTTTAAGAAAGTTAGAAACCTGAATATCATCCTTGTTCTTCAACTTCTCTTTCATCAACCTTGAGGGATAAGGTATATTGGGTTGAGATGAAGGCTTTGGAATGGATTTCTCACTCACATCCTTGGGTGGTGGAGGGGTGGAAGTAGAAGGTGGAGTAATTGGAGAAGGGGACTCGTTTTCCTTGGTCACAATCATCGGTTTAGGTGTAGGAATCTCGGGTTTCTTTAAACCTTTGCCACTTCGGGTGGTGATTTCTTTCATCTACCCTCTTGGATTAGCAATGGTGTTACTCGGAAGAGAAGCCGAACCAGAGGCTTGATTACTTGGGAAAAAACTAGCCATCATATCCCTTAAGTTATTCGTTTGACTGTTCATAGAGTTTCTTATATTGGCTCGAAGATCATTTCCTTGTTTCGCCATGTCATTCCTTAGCTCGACTCGAATATCGTTCCCTTGTTTCGCCATGTCACCCTTCAAGTTAATGAATTGGCTTTGAAGATTCGTCACCATCTCTCTATTGGTTCTCATGTAAGTTTCGAGGTCTTGGTTCAATGTCGTGGGTTGATTTAGAGGTGGGCCTTGGTAAGCTTGATTATTTCCTTGAGGTGGATATGGGTTTCTTTGGGATTGATATTGATTGGTAGCTCGAGGTTGGCTTTGATTGTTGCGGTTGAAATTGTTTTGGTTTTGGTTTTGAGGAGAAAAACAGGGTGGAGATAGAAAGTTGTTGGAACGATAACTTAGCAAGTTACGGTCTCCTTGAGGACGTGCTTGATAGCTTCCCATAGAAAAGTTACCGTTAGCGGCATACACATTTTACGGATTGTCAAGAGTAGAAAGACAATCGGTGTATGAATGAAAACCCCCGCAAATCTCACAAGAAGTTTCTACAGCTTTAGCTTGTTGAAATTGGTTTGTATCCATGGTTAAGAAGGTTTTGTTCATCTCAGCTACTTGGCGTGTAAGTTCGGTTATCTCTGAGTTGGATTATGTGGAAGAAACATTGGCCCTCTGGTTATTCCTTGAAGATGCAGATGAATCCTAATTTTGTGGTGAGTGGTCATGTTCTCTATCAGCTCTCTACACTCCTCAGGTCTTCTCTTCATGAATGTACCACCGGCGGCAACATTAATCGTATCACAATCACGAAAAGTTAAACCATTATAGAAAGTATCAATCAAAGTAACGGGGAGCATGTTATGGTTTGGACAACGGTCGATCAAGACATTATATCGTTCCCAAGCATCGAAAAGCGACTCATCAGGTTCTTGAGTGAATCCACTGATTTGGTTGCTAAGGCTAGTGACCATGGATGGTGGAAAGTAGCGCGACAAAAATATTTGAGTCATGTCATTCCTTGTTTGAATTGAATTTTTGGGAAGACGATCAAACAATTTTTCGGCATGGTGGGATAAAGTGTGTGGAAAAAGGTGAAGGCGAAGAAAATCCATGGAAGCACCGGGTAGTTTCATGCTTTGAGTGACGGTAATGAACTTGTCGAGATATTTGTTGGCATCATCATCCGGTAATCCGCGAAACGGGCAAGCGTTTTGAACTTGCTGGATCATGTGTGCTTCAACGAAAATTCAGGAGCCGTGATTTGCATCGGCGCAGTCGGTCCTCCGCGTCCGTTCATGGTGGGTTGACAAAGCTCCTCCATTATGCGTAGGTCGGGTGGGGGAACATTGTTGTTGTTATTATTGTTATTCAAATTGGGGTGGGTGGGTTGTTATTATTGTTATGCACACCAGCCATATCTATGTCTCTAAGAGTCTAGGGCTCAGGATAAGACGTAGAGCGAGTACGCATACACTAAAAGGAAATAAAATATTTTTGATTTTTTCTCTTTTTTATTGTTTTTGGATTTTTGAAAATTTTATATATTTTTTTAGGATTTTTGAAAATTTTTGTGCTTTAAAATAACGTTCCTAAAAGAACGGATCCCAAAATCCAATCGTTCACACTAAAAACCGTTAATCTTTACAAAAAGAGCCGGCAGCGGCGCCATTTCATACATGACTTTTTGCTTAATGTTTGTGTACTCGATATCGTTCTCGGTATCTAATCGAATTGATCACGGTTAATGGTAGAATAGTCGGTAATGGTCACAAAAAGGGGGAGTTGATTCTCTATTCTACTAGAAGGGTAAGTGCGAAACGTAATTAAAATAAGCTAAAAGCAAATCTAGAAAAATTGTCACTTTTTCTCTCTAGAATTAGAAAAACACTTGGTAAAAATAGAGATTTCGGGAAGCGTGCAATTTTTGGGAATTAAAACGTAATGAAAAGTAAGCTTGAAAAATAAGATAAATAAAACAAAAACATAAGTCAGATCGCAACACGATCGTAACTCAATGTAGATCGTAGTGGTTGATCGCACTATTGGATCGTGACCACCGATCGCAACCTAGATCGTAGCCTACGATCGTAGCACTCGATCACAGCCTAGTGTTCGTGGCCAAATAATCGCACTCAATGCGATGGAAACAAGTGATCGCTCTGAAATGTGATCGTAACACACCATCGCAACCACAGATCGCACTCACGATCGCAACAAGTGGATCGTAGTCTGATCGTGGTCTGTGATCGTGACAATGGATCGCACCTAACAATCCTAACCACGATCGCACTATGGGATCGCATCCAGCGATCGTGATGTGGATCGTACTTGGTGATCGAAGTAAAGGATCGCAAGTAGAAACCCTAGGGGTTTATGTGATCACACTTACTTGATCGGAATGGGTAAACTCGTAAAGCTGATACGATGGGATTCAAAGAGCAACAAACAAAGCTGAATAAGCACAAATAAGCAAGATGAATAAGCACTTAATCAAATCTTAACCAAATGAAAACAAGCATAACTTTAAAAACTTTCAAAACACGAAATAAGCAAACTTTATAAATCAAACTTTAAAAAGATTAAACTTTTAAGAAAACTTGAAAGTAAATAAGCTAAATACAAAATAAGCCAATAAGCATGATAAGCTCAAAGCTCAAATCGTATAAAAACTTGGATATGAATAAAAAGTTAAACTTTTTAATCAATCAAACATCAAGATTAAATAAGATGTTTTAAAATTTCGGATCAAGAACAAATAAAAATCAAGAAAGGTAGAAGAAGATTTAAAGATGAAAAGCTTAAAATTGAACTTGTAGATTAATGATTCCAAAATACAAGATTGAATTAAAGCTTAAACATGAAAGAAAGAAAAGATGAAATTCTAGTGAGAGAAAGTTAGCACTTTCTAACTCTAAAAACTAAAACTACAAAAAGAAAATAAACTAGCTAACACCCTCCTAATGTGTCATTAGGAGGGTATATATAGGAGGTGGGGAGTGCATGTGTTGCATCCTTCCTTCTTCTCGTCTCGACTCGATTTAAATTCTTTGTCTTTCTCGACGTCGTCTCGGGATTTGTCGATATAAATTGAACTAGTCTCATAATTTTCTTCCATAATTAGACTTGAGTTCTTCGACTTCATTAAACTTCCGTCTTTAGGCTTTTTTTCTTCGATAAATCTTCAGAATAGGCCTTGGAATTCCGTTCTTTTTGCAATCTTGATCTTTTGACTTCGTCTTTTGTCTTTTTCTTTGATAAAAGCCCGTGATAGCCCATGTTTTCTTCCTTTTTCATATTTTTATCCTGAAACACAATAAAAACACAAACCACGCATAATTCCGACTTTTACGACATAAAATACACGTTTTGGTCTTGTTAATATTGGAAATAAGTGGTAAAAGGATAAGTGTTTTCACACCTATTAAGTACCTTTCAATAAATCAACCCCTTCCAAATTACGTATGAAGCAGGTATGCTCTCGAAAAGCAACTTCTAGGTTTGCATCACAAAATTGTCCCACAGAAAATAAGTTGTGACCGAGACCATCCACATAATACACTCTTGAAATTATAACATTCCCAATATGATATTCACCATAACCCATTATCTTTGCAATATGATCATTTCCAAATCGAACCGTACCAAGAAACTTGCTGACGAAATTTCTGAGTTGAGAGCGATCTCCGGTCATATGCTTGGAGCAACCAGAGTCCAAATACCAGAGAACAATTTGGACCACCTATTTTCAGTAACAACAGTAGACAATGCATTGGAAACTATTGGTTCCGGAGTGTTAGCAGATACAGATATAAGTGAAACTTGGATTTTTGTATGTATCAATTAAGTTCGTTTTTCCTCGATTCGACTCGAATTTGATTTCCGGTTTAACGTTTTGACTTAACTTGTTTTTGGTAAAATCTATTTTTGGAGGTATTTTAAACTAACTTAAATCTACTAATTAAAAGAAACTAATTTAATTGACTATTTAAACTATTAATTTGAAAATAAAACTTAACTAATTAATAAAACCTAAAAACTTTTAATTAAGTCTATTTGAACTAATTAATTTTAAACTAGTACTTTTTAATTAAAATCTACTAACTTAATTTTTAAACTAAAACTTTTAAAATAAATCTAATTTATATTAAATAAAATTTAAAAAATGAATTTAAACAAAAATTCGAGCTATTAATGAAATAAAATTATTTATTTATAAAAGTAAAAAGAAATCTAATTTAGAATTTATAAAAGTAATTAAAAATTAAAACTATATTTTTTTTTCTTTTTATATTTTTTTTTAAAACTGATTAAAGTAAATACTAAATAATAACTAAACTTTAAATTGATTTGAACTAATTTATTAAAAACTGCCCACCCTTAAATCACGCTATATTAATGAAACTGAGAGAGACTTTAAACAAACAGATGTCTAGCACAAGTGGTTATGTCGTTTGGCCCCTGGACAGGAGGTCCAGGGTTCGAATCTGAGCAGTGACGGAAATTTGCAAATATTTTTATACTTTTTGCTGAACTTTTGGAACTTGTTATTTGGACAGTAGAACCTCAGACTAATTGAGTCTGAGGTTTAAGCAGCAAATTAAATAAGCTAAACAAATAATAGACAATAAGCTGAACTCAACTAAGCAATGAACCAAATAAGCCAGAATGAACAATATAAGCACACGCACCAAACTAATAATAAGCTGAACCAAATAAGCAGTACACAATAAGCCAATCTCAAATAAGCAGAATCCAAACACAACCATATATCAAAAAGGAAGTACTATTTAAAACAAGCAGATACAAATGATATCAAACAAATAGATACTCCATTCGAAATTAATCCAAACAAGTAAAATCCAAACAGAAACAAACTTTTAATCCAACGAGGCACTAAAATCAGTAACTCAGATAAACTTCCAAAACCCAACAAATACTTAAAACGAGCAGATCTTAACAGCTTAAAAACAAAATAAAACTAACTAAATTTAACAATAATAATAAAACTGAATCGAACCTAATGAAGATTTCCTTTGAGAAGTAGGTGGGCGTTGTACCCCCTATTGAACCGTAACAATCGAACAAAACAAACACCACCTTATAACCCAGAAATCATCATCATCATCGTCTTCAAACGAGCCAAATATAAACAGTAACTTGATATTTTCCCAGTAGGGGAAAATATTTAATTCACTTTTCTTTCTTCCTTTTTTTTCTTTTTTTTTAATAACAATAAACGAACAGTAATATAAAAAAAACAGTAGATTAAAAGGAAATTAAATAGAAAAAAATTAGATGAGAGTAATTAAAACAAAACTTTCATTAATTTAAATCAAGCTTACAATACTGGAAATAAAAACATTACAAGATTAAAACTAAAACTATTTTCTGAAAATAAAAATAAAATAAAGAAAAGGCTACAAATTACATGATAGAGGGGGGTTTTTATAGGAGAACCCCCAGAAACCCTAATCTTGGCTTCGTTTGTAAGCAATCAATCTCAATCGTTGATTTGATCATTCATCTTCTCTTTCTTCTTTTCTTCTAATATATGGTTGAAAATTGCCCTTGTAGCCACGGATTTCCCTCGTGTCAGGATGTGTGCTTCTCGTTTTTGTTGATTGGTGATGTGGAATGATATAAGTGGTTGATGGATGTATGGACGTGTGTTTCCTCCAATCAAAGTGGGAGAATAGGCCACGTTGGTTTATGATTTGAGGACCACTAGGTGGATTGATCCGGAAACTTGGGGGTTTTATTTGTTTTGATGTGGATTAACCATTGTAGTGAAAACCCCCAATTTTTAGTGGTAATTTTTTTTTGGTGATTTTGATTAGGGTTTTGACATGGTGCCTGCGTATTTTTGGGGAGAGAGGTGAAGTGGGAAGATGGTCTTTGTTTGTAACGAAACAATTGATGGGGTGGGGTAAAGTAAGTTTATTTATTTGGGTGTAATGGGGTAAGTTGGGTAAGTGGAAAATACGTGGAGGGATTGGGTAAATAAGGGTTACGTGTGAGGGTTGACTTGGTCAAGCAAAAAACAATGAAAATTCGTTTCTTATTTTCATCTCATGGGCTTAAGCCCAATTCTCCGTTTCATTATATTGCACTTGTTCAAGCCCAAGTTTCATCCATCCGTCTCATTGTATTATATATGGGCTTGGGCCCAATCCGTTTATTTTGACAAGAGATAATGGTAATTGGCCTTTTAGGCCCAATACCAAATGTGGGACCTACTTAGCCGTTTAACTCCAAAAATATTAAATCCGCTAAAAACGAGCTTGACACCGGCTTTCTTATTCATTTCCTTCAAACTCGTGTCGGTTTAACCGGTTTTCGTGATCATCAGCACACTTTGATCTTTTGACTTTGTCTTCGTCTCTTTCTTGACTTTTCTTCGTCATTTGATCGTGAAATCCCGTGTTTTCTCTTCTTTTGATCATTTGTACCTATTTAACACATAAAACACAAAACCACGCGTAATTCCGACATTTACGACATTAAACACATGATTAGGTCTTGTTTTTTACTTGATTTTAGTGGCAAAAGGATAAGTGTTTACACACTTATTAAATCCCCTACATTTGACCATTGCAATGACCCCATGCAATGCATAGTTTTAAAGCATAAGTTACATTTTTCTCATTATTAACCCATCTCGGCCTTTATAACTATTACTACTACTACTATGACGAAAAGATAAAAACTTTAAGAAAGAGACAAAAGTTATAATCATTTATTAACTAGGAAATTATTTGATGGAAGAAACTCGTAAAGAAATCTAAGACTTAAATTAGGGCTTTGTTGTCATGAATATAAATCACCCTCAAGTTTCACGTTCCCCATACCAAGTTCAAAAACGAGATCATTGTTATTACAAGTTAGCACAACTAACACTTACTCATGTGGTTTAGTTAATCACTTAGACCCCCTTATTCCTACGGTTTATCTGTTGTATTTTATTTTTGTCTTGAATGATCACGAGGATGCATTTTTTACTTATTTCGATAATTTATTAAGGTCGAAAATAAAGTGGGACGATTTAATCAATAGTTAGCTAAATGATAAAATCTTTTAAAACTGCTTCTCGAAACCTCAAAAAGTTCATATCTTGGCATAACTCGTTTCACGATTTGAGACCTCTCTCGGACCGATATTTGGCTTGTACTTCAAACTTCAAATCTTGAGAGACGATCTTGAAATTATGGTCTTCTCTTCATTTTGGTATACATCTTCATTAGGAGTGAAAGATGCTTCAAACGTTGACCACGACTTCTTCATTTATCCTCTTCTTTATTTAGGATTTTGATATACAACGATCCGCCTCCTTTTCGGACTTGGATCTATTTATCCTCATACCTTGTTAGGGTCTTTTTGGATAGACTTCTCCATGATCTTTAGGGGAGTAATTGCTTCTCGTCGTGTGTCTTGATCCTTCATATTGATTTGGATTAATGATCTTCACATCATCTTAGGATCTTTAGCAAAAAGTGAATCCTCATGCCTTGTGAGGGCCTTTTTAGACTCGGGTATCCTCATGCCTTGTTAGGGCCTTTTTGGATAAGCCAATCTTCGCGTCCCGCTTCAATAAGTTATGCCTTGGCTATGAACTCTAATTAATACCGAGCAACTTTTAAACGATCGTGTGCTAGAAGCTTAGTAACCTTTTAAATCGTACAACCTTATTTATTGCAAATATATTTATTAACAAGCGATGGGAGAAAAAGCTCATAACTAACTCACATAAGTTAATGAAAGGAATACCGAACTTATAATTAACTCTATCATCTCTCATTCTCCACAATTTAAAATCTCAAGGAATGAGACTCGTGGATGCTTAGCCTAATAAACCAATTAAGGTCCATATGGTTCAGGATACTAGCTAGAGTAAACTTGGATAAGTAAACTCGGGTTGAGTCAAAATATTCACGACGGGCCTAATATATCAAAGATATCTAAACTTATTAAAACCATTTTATTTATTTATTTATTTTTGACTTTATTCTTGAAATGGAAAATATAAGATGCGATGATGAAAGAAAATAAAAAAAAATACTACTAGGCCAAAATAGATCAAAAATTTTGAAAAACGTTGAAAATTTTTTAAATTTTCCGGTAAAATGGGGTCAAATTCATGGAAAAGGCCACTAAACTTTTGATAGAAATCCCCCCTACACTTAATATAAACATTGTCCTCAATGTTTAAGCATGTGGGAGAATAAGGAAAGGACAACTAAAGTGATTTCATTTATTCGTTTTATTTATACATAAGATTGAATCACAATAGCAAAAACTTATCGAAGGAACCGGGTACACGGGAAACACGGGGACACGGGTCTCATCAAAAGTACCAAAAGTGGATCATCAAAGCACATATCCCTGCACACAACATCACAACACAAACAACCTACTTGGCTCCCCCTACACTTATTCTAGAAAATAGATAGAAAAATAGATCATCGGGTTGCCTCCCGAGAAGCGCTTGTTTTTTGTTAACCGAGTCACGAGCCTGACTCGACCCCGAATTAAATGGTCCATGGGGAAACCTCTAATGTAATACCGGGATCAAAAATCTTATCCTCGGTCCCAGATGAAAATAATAAATGAGAGGTAGGAGGATAAGTCATCAAAGGTAAAAAGGTCCTCTCAACATAAGTGAAATATGTGAGGTCGTGATCCGCGGGAGGTGGGGTGGGTAAAGGAGACAAATTGTCATCCCCCAAAGACATAGAATGGTCACTATTCAGCAAAGCCGTAATTGTATCAATCATAGAATGGTCAATGTCACCTCTCGGGTCAAAGCATTCATCCTCATGAACGTGAATCTCTTCGATTTCTTTATCATAGATAGGATCGTCAAACAAAGGTTTGTCGTTCCCCTCATTTAGGATTTTAGAAATTCTCTCGAAGAGATCACGATCAAGTACGAAACCATTATTCATTTGTGGGATTTGTTGATAAGTTAAATCCTCACGAATGTGGTAAACGTAATTCTCATTAGAGGAGTGTTGATTAGGTAATTCCTCGAGAATTAGATGAGAATCGATGGTAGAATCAAAAGTAATTGGCGAAGAGGCAAATGTGAATTTATCAAAATCCGAGTTCTCAAAATCAATATCAATATCAAGTTTTAAAACACCATTTGCCTTCTCATCAATACCATGATCACAATTAAGCTCATGCGAGAAATCCAATAACACGGGATCATAAAAAGCATCCTCGTGATGGAATTTCTCGATACTCGGGGTATAAAAGTCATCACTAAGGAGTAAAGAATCCGATAAATCATTAGTATCATGGTTTTCAAAAGTCGGTCTTGGTAAAATAGGCGAATCATCCTCATCCGATCCCGAGGAATAATTAAAAATGTAGTCGGAATCACAAGATAACTCATCCCTATCTACAAACTCCTTAGGTGTAGGACAACTCATAGGTTTTGCTTCTATGCACTCACATTCTTCAAAAATTGGTTTCTCAAAATATATCTCGCTAAGAGGATTTGAAGAAAGCATAAAGTCATTTGAAGGAGTAGGTGAAGGAGTCATAAAAGAAATGGGGTCTTCAATGGGTAATGAAGGCTCAAGAATAATCTCGGGAATTTCCTCAATAGGTGAGGAAAGAGGAGAGCTAATAGTATCCGTGGGTGTCAACACCAGAGGGTGAGTAAAACTCATGATAATCTTCGGGCCTTGTCTCTCCTTTATTGGCGGAGAGATGGAAGGATCCACAGTGGGAACATCACTACTAGTAGTGGTGTTAGCCTCAATATCAACTCTCAAAGACGGCTCAATATCAAATTGATCTTGATAGGTTTCTAAAAAGAGCATGAATTTCCTATCGGTTTCCTCTTGCATTTCTCTTAAGAATCTACCATGTTCCTCAAGTTTATGAAGAATTAAGTCCATTTGAGGTTGTGAAATACTCCCTTGATTATAGTTTTGAAAATTGTCTTCATTTGGAAAACCTTCATTATTTGAAATCCCTTGATTTTGAAATTCCCCATAAAACCGTTGATCATATTGTGGTGGGTCACTAGTCGTAGGAAAACTAGGGGAGCCAAAATAAGTATTAATATCATAACACATACTTTCCTCATTATTATAAACCTCCTCATAAGTTTTGTCACAATTAAAATAAGCATGAGGCCCACCACAAGTCGAACACTCCTCGGACATAATCTTATAACGCTCTTCTTGCAATATTTCCCAAATCGGACGATTATCCATGGTAGTGTCGAAAGAAAACAAAATAACAATAATTATTATGCTACGTAATATATTATAAAAGAAAAATCTTTTTGTATTTTTTTTTAGAAAAATATATATTCACAAGAAAAATCGAAAAAAATCGAACTAAGAAAAATAACACTAATATGTAATATTTTTGGTGTAATAATTTTAGGAAAAAGTATTACGTTTTGCTTTTTTAATTTTTTTGGTGCAATTCTAAGGAAAGAAATTTCTTTTGTGATTTTTTAATTTTTTGTATTTTTAAGTTTTTGATTTTTTTTTTGTATTTTTGATTTTTTTGCAAGAAACGTAACGTTCAAAGTCGAACGGATCCCAAAATCCAAACGTCTTCACAAAAATCGTGAATCGTACGAGCGAAGCGGCAGCGGCGCCATTTGAAACTAGGATTTTTGTATGTATCAATTAAGTTCGTTTTTCCTCGATTCGACTCGAATTGATTTCCGGTTTAACGTTTTGACTTAACTTGTTTTTGGTAAAATCTATTTTTGGAGGTATTTTAAACTAACTTAAATCTACTAATTAAAAGAAACTAATTTAATTGACTATTTAAACTATTAATTTGAAAATAAAACTTAACTAATTAATAAAACCTAAGAACTTTTAATTAAGTCTATTTGAACTAATTAATTTTAAACTAGTACTTTTTAATTAAAATCTACTAACTTAATTTTTAAACTAAAACTTTTAAAATAAATCTAATTTATATTAACTAAAATTTAAAAAATGAATTTAAACAAAAATTCGAGCTATTAATGAAATAAAATTATTTATTAATAAAAGTAAAAAAGAAATCTAATTTAGAATTTATAAAAGTAATTAAAAATTAAAACTATATTTTTTTTTCTTTTTATATTTATTTTTAAAACTGATTAAAGTAAATATTAAATAATAACTAAACTTTAAATTGATTTGAACTAATTTATTAAAAACTGCCCACCCTAAAATCACGCTATATTAATGAAACTGAGAGAGACTTTAAACAAACAGATGTCTAGCACAAGTGGTTATGTCGTTTGGCCCCTGGACAGGAGGTCCAGGGTTCGAATCTGAGCAGTGACGGAAATTTGCAAATATTTTTATACTTTTTGCTGAACTTTTGGAACTTGTTATTTGGACAGTAGAACCTCAGACTAATTGAGTCTGAGGTTTAAGCAGCAAATTAAATAAGCTAAACAAATAATAGACAATAAGCTGAACTCAACTAAGCAATGAACCTAATAAGCCAGAATGAACAATATAAGCACACACACCAAACTAATAATAAGCTGAACCAAATAAGCAGTACACAATAAGCCAATCTTAAATAAGCAGAATCCAAACACAAGCATATATAAAAAAGGAAGTACTATTTAAAACAAGCAGATACAAATGATATCAAACAAATAGATACTCCATTCGAAATTAATCCAAACAAGTAAAATCCAAATAGAAACAAACTTTTAATCCAACGACGCACTAAAATCAGTAACTCAGATAAACTTCCAAAACCCAACAAATACTTAAAACGAGCAGATCTTAACAGCTTAAAAACCAAATAAAACTAACTAAATTTAACAATAATAATAAAACTGAATCAAACCTAATGAAGATTTCCTTTGAGAAGTAGGTGGGCGTTGTACCCCCTATTGAACCGTAACAAACAAACAAAACAAACACCACCTTATCACCCAGAAATCATCATCATCATCGTCTTCAAACGAGCCAAATATAAACAGTAACTTGATATTTTCCCAGTAGGGGAAAATATTTAATTCACTTTTCTTTCTTCCTTTTTTTTTCTTTTTTTTTAATAACAATAAACGAACAGTAATATAAAAAAAACAGTAGATTAAAAGGAAATTAAATAGAACAAAATTAGATGAGAGTAATTAAAACAAAACTTTCATTAATTTAAATCAAGCTTAGAATACTAGAAATAAAAACATTACAAGATTAAAACTAAAACTATTTTCTGAAAATAAAAATAAAATAAAGAAAAGGCTACAAATTACATGATAGAGGGGGGTTTTTATAGGAGAACCCCCAGAAACCCTAATCTTGGCTTTGTTTGTAAGCAATCAATCTAAATCGTTGATTTGATCATTCATCTTCTCTTTCTTCTTTTCTTCTAATCTACGGTTGAAAACTGCCCTTGTAGCCACGGATTGCCCTCGTGTCAGGATGTGTGCTTCTTGTTTTTGTTGATTGGTAATGTGGATTGATATAAGTGGTTGATGGATGTATGGACGTGTGTTTCCTCCAATCAAAGTGGGAGAGTAGGCCACGTCGGCTTATGATTTGAGGACCACTAGGTGGATTGATCTGAAAACTTGGGGGTTTTATTTGTTTTGATGTGGATTAACCGTTGCAGTGAAAACCCCCAATTTTTAGTGGTATTTTTTTTGGTGATTTTGATTAGGGTTTTGACATGGTGTCTGCGTATTTTTGGGGAGAGAGGTGAAGTGGGAAGATGGTCTTTGTTTGTAACGAAACAATTGATGGGGTGGGGTAAAGTAAGTTTATTTATTTGGGTATAATGGGGTAAGTTGGGTAAGTGGAAAACACGTGGAGGGATTGGGTAAATAAGGGTTACGTGTGAGGGTTGACTTGGTCAAGCAAAAAACAATGAAAATTCGTTTCTTATTTTCATCTCATGGGCTTAAGCCCAATTCTCCGTTTCATTATATTGCACTTGTTCAAGCCCAAGTTTCATCCATCCGTCTCATTGTATTATATATGGGCTTGGGCCCAATCCGTTTATTTTGACAAGAGATAATGGTAATTGGGCTTTTAGGCCCAATACCAAATGTGGGACCCACTTAGCCGTTTAACTCCAAAAATATTAAATCCGCTAAAAACGAGCTTGACTTCGGCTTTCTTATTCATTTCCTTCAAACTCGTGTCGGTTTAACCGCTTTTCGTGATCATCGGCACACTTTTGATCTTTTGACTTTGTCTTCTTTCTCTTTCTTGAATTTTCTTCGTCATTTGACCGTGAAATCCCGTGTTTTCTCTTCTTTTGATCATTTGTACCTATTTAACACAAAAACACAAAACCACGCGTAATTCCGACATTTACGACATTAAACACATGATTAGGTCTTGTTTTTTACTTGATTTTAGTGGCAAAAGGATAAGTGTTTATACACTTATTAATAAGATTATCAGAATTGCTAACATTTGTGTGACCCTTAGAGTTCCTGCGTTTTCTAATGTGAGTTTTAGCACTAACAGGTTTTACTGTTCCAACTTTCTTAGGTTTTGGATTATTAGCGGGCACTACAGTGGGAGTAGACTGTGACAACCGGGAATTTTTCAGACTTTAAAAAAAAATTATATCATTTATTCATTTTTGAGATATGTCAAAGTTATTTGACTTAAAAACAAGAGTTTATTTCGTAAATTGTAAAAGTCTGCGTAAATTAAAGAAACTGAAGCGATATAATTAAATTTATATTTAATTATTAAGAGAGGTTTGATAAAAAGATTTAGAAAATTATTTAATAATTTTATTTTAATTTATAATGTATGTTAAAACTGAGAATAAGTAAAGGAAGGTCTATTTTTCTCAAAACAATAATTGTCCGTGATAACCGATAAATAATCAAAATTTAAATGAGTTTACAAAATATTACGAAACTATGGTCAAGTGAATACTCTTTTTCATAGAAAAAATAATAATTTGGAAAGCAATGACAAAAATTTCGTGTTTTAAATCATCCATTAAGTATCTCAAACGAGTCCTAAACCATGTATTAACAAAAGTTATAAGAAAATTTTCATTTTAGTCCCTGCATTATTAGGAACATTTCATTTTTTTTACTAGTTTTGAGTAGCACATATATTTTGAAAAATTAGGGTTTCCTTTCATTTATTAAAACCCTAACCCTAAATAGAAAAACCCACACTCTCCCTCTATTATTACTCATGCCGTCATTTATCCAACGACCTATTCCGACCACCACTACCAGAATCTGGCTGCTACCACCACTGACCTAATATCATTAGCCACTCCTCCCACCATCTCGTCACCCTCACGAATCAGATATAAACATCCACCATCACCACAACAACCACTCTACTATTGCTGCTGTTTAGGTCGTCATCACTACCAAGACACCCACGGTCACCACCACCGCATCATGATATCACCACCATCACCAAACCACAGCCACGAGATTGACCATCTCGATCCACCACGAAACATCACACTTGCTCCGAAGTCAACCACATCATCGTCACCTATCACAACCACCGAACCAACCTTAATCTTTATAGAACCGTCGGATCTAGGGTGGTCTACACTTCCAGTTCATAGATCTTCGTGATCCGCACCACCCTACGTCATCATAAACCCCCACCAGTAGGCTCACGTCGCCGCTCGAAAACCACCAACGTGGTTATACCACGTGAAACCATCACCACCCGACGGTCTAATCGCTGTTGTGGCTGGTCAGTCACCCCCAAGGGTGGTATTATGCGTTTGTCTTGCTGGTTCAGCTCATTTGTGGGTTCGGGTTGTGTGTTATGATACATAAGCCATCGGGGTGTCCATTTTGCTGCTACAAATCAGAAAAAGAGGTGTTTGGAACCTGTTGTTAAACACTCAAAGGTGTTTGGGTCTGCTGAGAGTCTAGCAGGGGTGTTTGGGATTGGCAGTCGGCTGATAAAGGGACGTTTGGGACTACAGTCGGCTGGTAAAGGGACGTTTAGGACTGCAGACAAGTTATAAAGGGGCGTTTGGGGTTGCTGACGAGTTATAAAAGGGTGTTTGGGGTTGTAGAAAGTTCTATGGGCGTTCGGGTTGCTGATTATTTGTTCAATGTGTTTGGACGCGAGATTGCAAGGGTTTAGAGTACCAGGAAGGATTTTAGTGCATGGTTTGTTGTGTTTTAGGAGACGGCTAATAACGTATATAAGTTTAGTAGTTGATTAAAACGGATTAAACGATGGTATAAATATATAAAAATATATATAAATGGTTAAATTAATATGTTGAACACTATCGTTAATGCGAGAACTATAAAAACAATTATACGTTTAAGTACGTGTTTAAGTAGCTCACATCGAGCGTTTGACGCTTAATTCATCACACATAGGTTGTGTTTAGTCTTATTTAATTATGGTGATTATTTATGTTAGTGTGATATATTAAAACGTGATTTGTGTTAACTTGAATTGTTTGGAAAACTGGGAAATATTGAGAAATGGTAAATATGGAAAACATTGTATAAACGAATAGGTCATGTCAAAACTTTTGTAAAGTTTTATACTTTATATTCTGTTCGCTACAAACTACAATTATATTTGTAAACCGATAAACAAATAAATGCCATTATATTTATAAACCGATAAATCAAATAAGTACTACTATAATTGTAGACCAATAAAATAAATAAATACTATTGTATTCGTAAGCGGTAAAAATAAATGGATTCTATTATATTGATAAACAGATAAAAGTTATATTTTTACTTAAAACTGACAATTAATTATAAAGTGGTGATTTTCTTAAAATGCGTCGAATTATGTTGTCTAATTATTTCTATCACGATCTTTATACTGTAAGTACAAAATAAATATATACTTTAATTTATTTTTTTTACGATTGTTGTCTCTATTATATAATTCAACATAAGAAACTATGTTATTCAAAATAAATATATACTTTGGATATACGTAATGTGTACGTAATACATTAAATATTTGGTGTGAGCATATGTTATTCATTTTATTTAACCAACCACCAAACTACTATAACTGGAAACTTAGATATTTTATCAACGGCCACGTTGATGTGCATATCTATCGGGAACACAATTACGCATTTTTTTTAGAATTAGCCGATTAGTAAACCACAACACCATGACCGAGTCGCTTTGATTTATGTTTGTGTGGAGCATATTATTAACATCACTATCTTTTGCGCTACATCGTCGAGGTGAGTTCATACCCCATCTTTCTAGTTTTAAATTGATTTATAAAGGTTTTATAATCATTTTAGGGGAAGTACATGCTTGGTCACAAACTATTTATAATTTGCTTGGTTGGTCATAAACTGCTTTAATTGTTACGTGCTGAGTGGTTAACTCCATTAACTGTTATACTTATTAATGCTCATAATAAATTTCTATTGTGGGTTTCATAGCCCAAAACTTTAACTGCTTTTCACTGGTTCTCGGGTAGAGACAATGGTTGCAAGAATGAACACAAGTGCATATACTCGCTTATGTATTGGTCTAAGTCCCGCTTTAACCCAATTTCTTGGCCCATTATCATGAACCGTTAATTTCGGACCGGATGACCGGTCGAAAGCGCGAATGTTATGGATAGATCTATCGGGGTTGACGCCCTTGTCTGGCTTGGTCCAACAGAGGACAAGCGGGCACAGTTTCATTTGAGTCTGAGGACGGATGTCGTGGGTTAGGCATCCGTAGGGGCTGCATTATATGATTATACTACCGGTGTTGTTAACGCTTCGGTGTCATGAGCTTAGACAATAATAGATGCTTTAGTTTATTTGGTGACTTTGTATTTGTTATATTGTCACTAAGTGGTTAGAAAATCTTGTGGTTCATAATCAATTCTATTATCATCGAAAACTCTATTATTTATTAGTGAGCTTTGTTTTATCAGAAAACGCTAGTTATTATCTGTGAACTCTGTTTTATCTAAAAACTCTATTTATTTTAGTGAACCTTGTTATATTAGTAAACTCTCTATTTTTATAAATAAACTTTGTCTTTATTAATAAACTTTGAAATTAACAAAGAAAGTCTGTTTAAAAGGAAACTGTGATTTTTAAACTCTTATATTTTACTGCAAGGTGCAGTGGTCGATAAAACTCTATTTTTTCATAAACATTTTAAAACAAACTTATGAACTCACCAACCTTATGTTGACATTTTTAAGCATGTATTTTCAGGTACTTGACTGTATGGACTATTTGGAGTCTGCTATGTGGTTTTAGCATGTAGAGGTCGTTCTCGGGTCAAGCTCTCGATTACTCATGAAGTCACAAGTCCCCAAATCAAGTCTTCCGCTACAGTGAATTTGGGGGTGTGACATAGACCTATTTAAAGGGTACTTGTTTCAAATAGTAGTGTTGGTGTTCCTAGTTAAAGGACACGCTGGTTTTTTGGTAGCCTTGGTAATCCTAGTTAAAGGGCACGCTTTCT
Organism: Glebionis coronaria; assembly: GCA_025667525.1. Classification (NCBI taxonomy): domain Eukaryota; kingdom Viridiplantae; phylum Streptophyta; class Magnoliopsida; order Asterales; family Asteraceae; genus Glebionis; species Glebionis coronaria. The sequence continues at coordinate 140,112,236 of CM046880.1, forward strand.
TCGCTTTAGTGGGAGTGATCCTAGTTAAAGGGCACATATTTCCTACTATAGTGAAAGTTCTACCAGTGGGGCGCCACATCCAACCAACTTGGGTTAACACTTTCCCAGTCGGTTTCCATTCTAATCCATTTTTCCGGGCATTCATCTCATTCACATGGTCAATAAGGCAAGAATCATGACGACTGATACACGCGTTTTCATTGGGGTTCTAGATTTCTCGGTGTCTCCTCGAATTGATCTCGGCTCTAAGTGGAATGATTTGTTCTTGGTTAATAAAAAGGTGATGGTTTGTTTATCTATTTTAAACTAATGACAAGAAATTAAGTGTCGAAGAGTAAACTTAAAGCTTTTAAATGATTAACGTAAAAAGACGATTAAAAATAAACGTTTGAAAACTTAAAGATTAAATTAGAGAAATACATGAGCACTCAATAAAAACTAACACTTTGAAATCTATTGTAAAAATATGAACTTAGTCGGAAAGTAGTAAAAGAAAGTAAGATCGAAATATATCAAAAACAACTCAATCGGAATAATCTAAAATGGCACAATCGGAATGTGGAAAATAAGCTATCGGAATATCAAGAAAAAGGGCAATTTGGAATAGATTCCGATCGAGTGATCGGAATATCTTGAAATGAAGCAATCGGAAAATCCAAGAAACAACCCAATCGGAATATAACAAAACTTGCTCAATCGGAATATAACAAAGTACAAATCAGAATATGGGAAAAAAGTTCCAATCGGAATAAACAAACAAGGCCCAATCGGGATGTGTCAAAAGGGCAAATCGGAATCTTGTTAAAACCCTTTTCCGATCTGTAGATCGGAATAAGGGTGCTTCTTGGTCGGAATGCACGGTCGGAAAAGGGCTTTGCCTTTTCCGAAAATGATGGTGATCCGAATTTTAAGCAAAGTGAATAAGCTATGAATAAGCCAATCACTAAACTAGCTCGAATCCAATCTTAAGCTGATCAAATAAGCACTAAAAACAACTTTTCTAACTTTTAATGAGCAAACTTATAAATCGAATCAATAAAAAGATGAACTTTTCATAAAAACTTTAAAAAGTAAATAAGCTAAATCAACAAATAAGCCAATAAGCACAGAGATCTTAAAGCTTATTCGTGTAGAAACTTAAGGAAACATAAAAAGATTAACTTTTTAAGCACAAATCATTGATGAACAACACGGATCATACGAGATTTGTACCAAAATCAATCAAAATCAAAGAAAGGAAGAATGAGATTAAAGATTAAAAGCTTAAAACTTGAACTTGATTAATGAAAAATAATACAAATGTTTGATCTTGAAAGAGAAAAAGATGAAAACTAGTGAGAGAAAGTTTAGAACTTTCTCTCTCTAAAACTAGAGAGAATGAAAACTAAAAACTACCTAAAACTCTGTCCTTAATTTTTGTGAAGTAAGGTCCTATTTATAGGCAAGTCTTGTGGTGGTGGGCTTGTGATTGGGCTTTGGTTTGGGCTTCTTTTTCTTCTTTCTTCTTTAGTCTTCACGCTTCTTTAAATAAACGTTTCCGACTTGGATTTGAGAAGTATCGGTGAATAATTTTAACTCGTCTTATAATCTTTTGTTTAATAGACTCGAGTTCTTCGACATATGTGAATCTTCCATCTTTGGCTCTATTCTTCGATAAATCTTCAAATAGGCACAATGACTTCAAATATTTTGCGTCTCTTGGATAATAGACTTCGTCTTGAGTCTTTTTCCTCGATAAAACCCGTGCAATCCCATGTTTTCTTCAATATTCATCCGGTTGACTCTGAAAACACAATAAACACAATAAACACAAAAACCACGCATAATTCCAAACAAATGATATCAAATACGTGTTTTGGTCTCGTTTTAGCCAGAATTAAGTGGTAAAAGGATGGGTGTTTTCACACCTATCAAATCCCCTACACTTAACCATTGCCATGCCCTCATGCAATGCTTAGTGACAAAGCACATTTACACTTTTCTCATAATCAATCAACTTTGGCCTTATTAATATACTACTAAACAAAAATGGAAGTACTAAGAGAAATTAAAACTTTAAAGTAAACAAAAGGATGGAAATAACTTGCAAAGAGATCAAGGAATTACATTAGGGCTTTGGTGCTGCGAAGATTTATCACCCTCAAGTTTCACGTTCCCCAAACTAAGCTTAAAAACGAGATCATTCTTATTATAAGTTAGCAAATCAAACACTTACACACATGGCTTAATTATGTGCTTAAACTCCCTTATTCCTAGGTGTATCTCTTATATTTTACTTGTGTCTTAGAATGATCATGAAGATGCATTTTTGGACTTATTGCGATAGTTTATTTAGGCCGAAAGCAAAGTAGGACGATTTGATCAATAGTTAGCTAAAGGATAAAATCTCTTAAAACTGCTTCTCGGGATATCAAAAAGTTCATATCTTGGCATAACTTGGTTCACGATTTGAGACCTTTCTCGGGCCGATATTTGGCATGTACTTCATACTTCATATCTTGAGAGACGTTCTTGAGATAATGGTCTTCTCATCGTAATAGAGTTTCTTCACTTGGAGACTTTTGAGGGGTACTCCAACTTTGTTGACCACGACTTCATGATTATTTCTTCAATCTCTAATTGGGATTTCGAGATACAACGATCCGCCTCCTTTTCGGACTTGGATCTATTTATCCTCATACCTTGTTAGGGTCTTTTCGGATAGACTTCTCCATGATCTTTATGGGAGTTGATTGCTTTTCGTCGTGAGTCTTGATCCTTCATATTGATTTTGGGAATAATGCTTTTCACATCACTTTGGATCTTCAGCAATAAAATGGAATCCTCATGCCTTGTTAGGGCCTTTTCGGACTCGCCAATCTTCGCGTCCCGCTTCATAAGTTATGCCTTGGCTATGAACTCTTATCATTACCGAGCAACTTTTAAACGATCTTGGGGTAGAAGCTAAGTAACTTTTCAAATCGTACGACCTTACTTATTGCAGATAAATTATTAGCAAGTGATGGGAGAATAGGCAAATAATTACACCAAGTGAGCTTGCGCAAGAATACCGACTTATAATTGACTCTATCATTTCTCGTTCTCCACAATTTAAAATCTCAAGTAATGAGACTCGTGGATACTTAGCCTAATAAACCAATTAAGGTCTACATGGTTAAGGATACTAGCTAGAATAAACTTAGATAAGTCTATTCGGGTTGAGTCAAAATAATCGCAACGGGCCTAATATTTCAAAGACTTCTAAACTAGCTACACCACTTTATTAATATTTTTGACTTTATTGCTGGATATATACATATGAAAGCAACGAGAAAAATTTAAAAATTACGACTATATGGCCAAAGTTGATTAAAAATTTGAAAAATGTTGAAAAAGATGATTTTCCGGTTAAATGAAGGTATTTTTATGGAAAAGTCCACTTAAAACTTCGATAGAAGTTCTGCTTTCAAGTTGCACACTTCCTGTTGAAGATTTTCCACGATCACATCGTTAGTCCTCATGTAGGTTTCCACTTCTTGGTGTAAAGCGGTGGGCTGGTTAGGAGGAGCATTGTATGCGGGTGGTTGATAAGCAGGTTGCTGGTAAACTTGGTTGTTTCTTTGAGGTGGATGTTGTTGTTTGTGAGGTGGTATGTATGGTCCACGAGATTGTTGTTGTTGTTGAGGAGGGCGGTTGAGGTTTTGTTGTTGGTTTGGGTTGTTAGGAGTAGAACCAGGTGGTGAGAGATAGTTGTTGGAGCGGTAGCTAAGCAAGTTGCGGTCACCTTGAGGTCGAGCTTGATAAGCAGGTTGAGGATAGGTACCGTATGCTGCATTCACGTTCTCAGAAGGGTAGTTTTGGGTGGCAGTACAAGTGGTGTAAGAATGAGGACCCCCGCATATCTCACATGGTTGGCTAACCGCATTGACTTGAGCGTCTTTGGCGTTTCTAGCGTTGATGCTGTTGGTGTTCCTGGCGGTTTGGGTAGCAAGCGATTCAAGAAGCGTAGTGATTTTGTCAATTCGCTTGTCGCTGTCACTAGTACTAGCACTAGCGACATTGGTCCGCACACTCTTGGTTTGCACACGAGACTTATTCTCAATGATATCCCAAGCAGCATTGGAAGTCTTAGCCAAAAGATTACCCCCCGAGGCATTGTTTAGTTAATCTTGGTCATTCACGTTTAAACCATTATAAAAAGTATTAATTTGGTGCACTTTGGTAAAACCATGTTGTGGGCATTTTCTCAAAAGGTCTTTGAAACGGTCCCAAGATTCACTAAACGACTCATCGTACTTTTGTTCAAAATTGATAATTTCATTCCGCAAAGCGGTAGTACGAGAGGGTGGGAAAAAGTAATTGATAAACTTGGTCTCCAAATCCGTCCACGTAAGAATACTCTGTGGCGGTTCCTTAGCAAGCCAATGTCGGGCTTGTCCCTCTAAAGAAAAGGGAAAAAGTTGTAAACGGATTACCTCTTGTGGAACACCATTGAATTTGACCGTATTAGTGAGTTGCAAGAATCTCTTGATGTGGTCATGTGGATCATCAATGGTACGCCCCAAGAATGGTTGAGCAGAGACCATCTGGATAAAGCCGGATTTGAGCTCAAAGTTGTTGGTTGCAAACGCGGGTATGACAATTGGATCATCGTTACCCTCTACATGTGCTTGCAGAAGTTCAATCATCGGGCGATTATCCCGGTAGAGGCTCATTGTTGTTGTTATTATTGTTGTTGAAAGGTGGGTTGTTATTATTATTATTGTTTTGAGGTGGGTTATTGTTGTTGTTTTGTACACCGGCCATGTCTAAGTTATCGAGAGGCTCGGGCTCTTGATAAGACGTTGATCGAGTGCGCATACACCTGCAAAAGAACTAACAAGACAAAAACAAAGCAGAAATATTTTTGGTTTTTATGTTTTTTAATTTTTAGGATTTTTGAAAATTTATATATTTTTTTTTTGTGTTTTTTGAATTTTTTTATGAAAAAGTAACCTTCACGGGGAACGGATCCCAAAATCCAAGTTCTCACAAAAAACTGTTGATCTTAACGAGAAGAGCCGGCAGCGGCGCCATTTGATACACGCGTTTTCATTGGGGTTCGGATTTGAGTTCTCGGTATCTCCTCGAATTGATCTCGGCTCTAAGTGGAATGATTTGTTCTTGGTTAATAAAAAGGTGATGGTTTGTTTATTTATTTTAAACTAATGACAAGAAATTAAGTGTCGAAGAGTAAACTTAAAGCTTTTAAATGATTAAAGTAAAAAGACAAGTTTTAAAAATAAACGTTTGAAAACTTAAAGATTAAATTAGAGAAATACATGAGCACTCAATAAAAACTAACACTTTGAAATCTATTGTAAAAATATGAACTTAGTCGGAAAGTACTAAAAGAAAGTAAGATCGGAATATATCAAAAACAACTCAATCGGAATAATCTAAAATGGCACAATCAGAATGTGGAAAATAAGCTATCGGAATATCAAGAAAAAGAGCAATTCGGAATATATTCCGATCGAGTGATCGGAATATCTTGAAATGAAGCAATCGGAAAATCCAAGAAACAACCCAATCGGAATATAAAAAAACTTGCTCAATCGGAATATAACAAAGTACAAATCGGAATATGGGAAAAAAGTTCCAATCGAAATAAACAAACAAGGCCCAATCGGAATGTGTCAAAAGGGCAAATCGGAATCTTGTTAAAACCCTTTTCCGATCTGTAGATCGGAATAAGGGTGCTTCTTGGTCGGAAAAGGCTTTGCCTTTTCCGAAAATGATGGTGATCCGAATTTTAAGCAAAGTGAATAAGCTATGAATAAGCCAATCACTAAACTAGCTCGAATCCAATCTTAAGCTGATCAAATAAGCACTAAAAACAACTTTTCTAACTTTTAATGAGCAAACTTATAAATCGAATCAATAAAAAGATAAACTTTTCATAAAAACTTTAAAAAGTAACTAAGCTAAATCAACAAATAAGCCAATAAGCACAGAGATCTTAAAGCTTATTCGTGTAGAAACTTAAGGAAACATAAACAGATTAACTTTTTAAGCACAAATCATTGATGAACAACACGGATCATACGAGATTTGTACCAAAATCAATCAAAATCAAATAAAGGAAGAATGAGATTAAAGATTAAAAGCTTAAAACTTGAACTTGATTAATGAAAAATAATACAAATGTTTGATCTTGAAAGAGAAAAAGATGAAAACTAGTGAGAGAAAGTTTAGAACTTTCTCTCTCTAAAACTAGAGAGAATGAAAACTAAAAACTACCTAAAACTCTGTCCTTAATTTTTGTGAAGTAAGGTCCTATTTATAGGCAAGTCTTGTGGTGGTGGGCTTGTGATTGGGCTTTGGTTTGGGCTTCTTTTTCTTCTTTCTTCTTTAGTCTTCACGCTTCTTTAAATAAACGTTTCCGACTTGGATTTGAGAAGTGTCGGTGAATAATTCCAACTCGTCTTATAATCTTTTGTTTAATAGACTCGAGTTCTTCGACATATGTGAATCTTCCATCTTTGGCTCTATTCTTCGATAAATCTTCAAATAGGCACAATGACTTCAAATCTTTTGCGTCTCTTGGACAATAGACTTCGTCTTGAGTCTTTTTCCTCGATAAAACCCGTGCAATCCCATGTTTTCTTCAATATTCATCCGGTTGACTCTGAAAACACAATAAACACAAAAACCACGCATAATTCCAAACAAATGATATTAAATACGTGTTTTGGTCTCGTTTTAGCCAGAATTAAGTGGTAAATGGATGGGTGTTTTCACACCTATCAACGACTAGAAAACATACATTCACTACAATTCCAACATTTCAAAATAGAATTCATAGTAGGCTTAGAACTCTGCAGAACCGCAGAACCTTTAGGTTTAGCTACATGATTCTTTTTATTCAAGACAGAAAAAACATTCCTAGGGTGGGTTTCTACTTTCTTCTTCTCTTGACTACTAGATGGAGGCAAGATCCTATCATTCTTCTTGTTTCTTTTAAGCTTAGATCTTTGAGCCTTAGTAGTGGTGATTACTCCTGTAGAAGGCAAGACGGGAATATTAGAAGCTGGTTTTGATTTTGCCTTAACTTTAGTGACCAATGTTTGAGATGGTTTAGTCCTAGGGCCCTTATTAAACGGTGTGACGGCTATAAGGTTCCTTTTGATTGTACTAGAGGACGATGCTGAGACAGTGGCTACGTTATCCCCAACATTCTTACCTTTTAGAGTACGAAGTGTTTCCTTTAACTCAGCCAAGGACAGATTTTTATCACAAATTTGTTCCCTCAAATCAGATATTTCCACCGACTTTCGATTCAATTGTTCAATCAAAGATTGATTCTGTGCAGTGGTATTAGCACATGTGGGCTTTACTAAATTGAAGAGTTGTGTATTTTTCTATTTTAAGTTATCAACTTTGGACAAAATCTTGGAAACTCGATTATCTAGATCAAGTTTAATATTCTCAGCGGCCTCAAGTACGTTCACACAGTTAAGCTTCTTAGATTTCTCTATGTCTATCGGCAACGATATAGCAACCTTGTCACTTAGCTGACGCTGTTTTGATTGTAAATTCATTCAAAAATTCTTTTGAAAATTTTCATCCTCGATATTAATACCTTCAAATGACGTTTCAAAGATTTCTTGAATCTCATAAAAACTTTTTAAAAGCAAAGTATAAGAATCTCGAAGCTTTAAAAATTGAGCGTTAGATTTGTGACAAGTACTATCTACCATATTATCCACAGATTCAACATTATGCACAATAGAATCATTATCAACACTTTTATTCAGACAGACGGAAACAATATCATAAGACACCACTTGCTTCAGAAGCTGATCATTTTGGCGTGAAACTCGTTCTATTTTAGGTAAACTATTTTCATAAGCATCATCCATTTCATTGAAAACACGTCTAACTTTTTCTATTTCCAAAAGAAAATCTTGATCAATATTACTAAGACAAGCTTTAACATTCTTTACAAATGGAACAATTCCGTCTCGAAACGCAGTTCTAGTGTGCTCAAAATTCCATTCACCTTCCGTTATGGCCGAAGCCGTCGTACGTTCCAAAATGACCTTGTTAAAATCAGAAAAGTATTAGTGCACCGCATTTAAGCTATCTGACACCTTACTTACCGGTGGAATTAACTTAGTTAAATCCTTTTTGACAAGTGTAGGAGACGTACTAGGAAGGTTTTCCGTTGACAAATTTTGAGGCATAAAGGCTGATAATTGAGCTAATTCCTTTTGTAAGAGAATGCGTGTCTTTTTAGAAAATTGATCTTTATTAAGCTGATCATAATCGCTCTTATGGAATTTTGAAAGCATTTTAGAATGAGTTTCTTCCGCAAGTGACTGTGTCTCCTCAGTACTACGAACATAAGGTGCTTCTTTCGATTTTCCAATTAGGGTCACATCGTAAAGACAAGGAATATATTCCTGAGCTTCTTTTGCATAACCGGGATTAGGTGGCAAATCTTAAAGACGCTTAAGTTCAAGTTCTTTAAACGATTTAGTTAGAAGATGAACCTTTTCTGTGGAAGCGTATTGTTTTTAAAAGCTGTTGTTCTTTGAATTTAAGAAGTTTGGTAGCATTAATTTCCGATTCAAACTTTTTAGACTCGAGAGTTTCGAAATCCATTATAAGTTTCTGAAAATCATTGACAACCGACTCTTTTGCTTTTAATTCATTGGAAAGATTAGCTTTTAATGATTCTATTTCTTTCAAGTGTTCAATCTTTTCAAAACGGAATTGGTCAAATTCAGAACACGTTATTTTCTCTACTTGAGGGACCATTTCAAAAGTTTGGATCTTTTCTTTATGCAACGCAAGCTCGTCTGTTAGGGTGGAATTCGTATCTACGGATTGTCTGAGATCCATATGCATTTGATCAATAATATGTTTAGGTACCATGACCAAATCATATTGAGCATAAGATTCCATACCCATCGTAACATTTGGTTGAGGTTCACTCAAATGTGTAGGATTGGGTACCACATAATTTGAGTTACTAGTTCCCGAATGCTGTTCGAGGTTGTCATTTTCATGCCCAACTTGATGTTGGTTATCATCAATATTATTAGATGTGGTTGGTACCTCAATGAAAACATCAGAACCATAGTGAAAGATATTAGCAACGAGAATAACTTGGGTAGAGTGAATCTCATTACAATCCGAATCATGTGCGTCAAGATCATCTGCTTGATAAGCTGCATTAGAAGTGGAAACGACTGCAATGCCTTCATTATCTACTGCCCCTGGGTCTGCAAGAAATGTTAACTCTTCTGAATCCAAAATCTTTCCCTTAGACTAAGCATCAACTAAATACATCTTTTCACGAAACCATGTTGCATCCCTTCTTCTTTTTGGCTGAGTGCATTCCCTAACCATATGACCTTGTCCTCGGAAATTGTAGCAAGTCACAACCTTTTGAGGACCAATGGGGCTTCCATTTCCATTAGCTTGAGAATTCACAGCTTGAGCATTCATAGTCCTTGTAGGAGGTCCATATGAAGTTTGCCTTCCCTGAATAGGTTGCACCGTCACTTGACCATCTTGAACAGTGGCTTGTTGTCGAAGATTTGAAGAGGTGCGGAGCTGATTGTTTGTTGGTGGAAATCCACTAGTTGCAACAAGTTTTGATAAGTAGGCAGTGAGATGGTTTAGAACATCAGCTGTCGTATCATTTGGAGTAAAGACCGGTGCTTGGAATGGTGGAAGTTCATTGGAGTAGAAGGCTTGTGCTGGTTCTGCTTCAATTGGAAAATATCCTTGCTGAGGGGTATAGCCCATTGGAGAATTGTTGGCTTGTGATGGTGATGTCTGATGTGGTGCTTGCTGTGGAAAAGATTGTTGATAAACACTTTGTTGAAATGCCTGCTGTGGCATCATTAGTGGTTGATAAGATGGTTGTTGTGGTTGCTGATAGGTGTGTGGTGGTGGCTGTTGCAAGTATGATGGTTGTTGATAAGTATATGCCATGTTTTGTTGAGAAGCATACATGGCAAGTGGATCATGAACTTGAGGTGTAGACAACCGAGCCTCGATCACATGGCATTCGTGTTGTTGAAAAAAAGCTTGAAGTTGATCCACACTGGTGTTATGAAAGTCCTTATCCAATTTAACATCCGTCACGTACTTACGCCATTCTGAAGGAAGGGTGTTCAAATACTTGGTGTTTAATTGAAACGTAGGAATTTCCATGCCATAGATATTGAGCTCATTCAACAATAGGGTAAATCTCAAATAGTAGTCATTGAGAGTCTCCCCAGGGACATAGGCAGACTTACCAAAAGTATCATAAAGCTTACACTCTCGTTCTTGTTTAGTTAACGAGGTGCCTTGCATTAGAACACGAATTCTATCCCATAACTCTTTGGCAATTTTGTGTTTACTGACGAGTTTGTAGACATCTGGAGGAAGGACTTGGAGAATGATGTTTGTAGCATACTTATCACATTTGTCTTGAATCTTCATATCTCCGGTCAATTCACCCATTGTGCGAGGACGAGTAACTGTACCTTCCGTCACCGTACCATAATCTAATGGTTCATTGAGCACCGATGCCCAAATGAGATGTCCATTCTCTTTGTTCAACATGTAAAGTTCCATTCGGGAAGTCCAATCCTCGTACATGGTCTTTTCCAACATTGGTGGACGATTATCCGTACCCGAGAGGATGGACTTATCCGTAAGAGATGTGAACTCCATTTCGATAAGTTAAGATTTACAAACGTTTATCGAACAATGAAAGAAAGTAAATGTGTTTGTTGTTGTGAGTTGAAGTCGAGAAACAATGTTGAAATCCCCTAAAATATGTTCTTGATGACCAAAAATTCCAAGACAAAAAAACACACGAGTTTGTACGAAATTTTGTAAGGAATAATTTTTGGATCATCGGAATATTGATCGGAATAAATGATCGGAAAACTGTCGGAATATCAATCGGAAAACCGTCAGAATAAATCTATCGGAATAACCTCTATCGGAATACCGTCGGAATTAACCTATCAGAATACCTCTATTAGAATACCGTCGGAATAGCCTGTGTCAGAATAACCTCTATCGGAATACCGTCTGAATAACCTGTGTCGGAATACCACAACTGGAATACCCGTCGGAATAATGGTCGGAATGATAAACCCTTTTCTGATGGAAGCTGTCGGAATACTTAAACCCTTTTCCGATGGTTTCTATCGAAATATTTCCCATTTTTCTCGGACAAAACTCAACTAATTCGAGATTTTAAGCCAAAAACTGATCAAAACACCCAAAAAATTTGTGTTTTTAGCCAAAGTAACTATATCAAATCTCTACCACAACTATGTAGAAGATTTTTTTCAAGAAAAAACCATAAAAAACACAAAAAAAAAAATTTGGTTCGTGTAAAATGGATCAAAATAGGCGTATGAATCAAGAACACAAACACATAAACCAAACAATCATCCCATGGCTCTTGATACCATTTGTAAGATATTGTAAATCTTGCTTATGTTTAGAGAGAAAAAAAGATAGAAAGATAGATGATTTCACACACACTTTAGAGAGAGAAAGTGATTAACTATGTGTAAAAATGAATGAAACCACACCCTCTCCATCTAAGGAGAGGGTTTATATACCCAAGCCCATGTGATGGGCTTGGGCTTACATTGGGCCGCCGCCTACACATGTTGTAGGCTTGGCTTGGCCTTGTTTGTTGAATATTAAGTTAACTAAACTACGAGCTACCACTTAGACTATTGTTGGAGTGACCGATCCTTTCTAATACGTAAAACGTATTTCCAACACTGGCCAACTGATAAATTAGTTAATTAGCTCGTTTTAATATACGTAGGTAATTTAACTTGTTAATCGAATAAGCCGATTTTAATAAGCCGATATCTTGATAAGCTAATTTTATTAAGTCATGATTTAAATAAGCTCAATATTTATTAAGTCTAACTTAATAAGCACATTTTTAACAAGTCATGATTTAATAAGCCATAATTAACTAAGTTATCCTTAATAATCCCATTTTAATAAGGCACAATTAATTAAGCCCATTTTATTATAGTCGAAATAATAATAAGATGATTTCATAAGTCGTAAATAATTAAGTCAATAAATTAATTAAACCGATTTTAATCTAGCCAAAATCAATAAGCCGAAAATCCAAATAAGCCGAACCCTTCCGGCTCTCGGCTTGCCGTGACATGAACCACCTAGAACCCCCCCCCCCCCCCCCCCCCTTTAGAGCTCGGCTTGCCGTGACATGAACCACCGAGCACCCCCCCCCCCCCCCCCCCCCCCCCCCCCCCCTTTGGGGTCTCAGTTTGCCGTGACAAAACACCACCGAACCCCTTTTTGAGGTCTCGGCTGCCGAGCCAAAACCGAGAGCACCCCCCCTATGGGGTCCTCGGTTTGCCGAACCAACATACTACAAAAAAAGGGGTTTTTTTCGGACGAACTTTTTTGGAACGCCAAAAAAAGAGTGCCAAATATTCATATTTGGCACTGTTTGGATAACCGTACCAAAAATGCGTAATTAGGACGGCTATCCGAAAACCGTTCTAAATACATACGTATTTGGAACCTTTTGCGACATCGGTGCCAAATTCAAGGGTATTTGGAACAGTTTCAGTTATCGGTGTCAAATACTTATGTATTTGAGACAGCCGGTACTGTAAGTGCCAAATACATATATGTATTAAGGATGGTTTATATGGGTTGTGTCGAATACTTGTGTATTTGGAACAACTTTTTTAGAGTGTGTAAAAAAGAGATGTAAATATTTATAATATTTTTATAAATTGTTTCGAATGCATATAGGAACATGTATTACAACCCGAACCAAGTGGTTACTTTATTTCACACGACAATAATTTTCCTTTTTTAATTAAAATTATAAATCAACACTCAAATAACCTTCAATATTTAAATTTTTAAGAAAAAATCCATCTTAATATAGAATGAATAAATAGATATATATAACCTATGCCAAGTAACTTAAAACGAGTTTCTTCTAGTTTTTGACAAGTTGTTGTTTCGTAAATAAGAAATTTTCTTTTATGACCGAGCTAAAAAGAGATTCGTATTTTACGAGAAAACATTTCAAAATATGAGTAGAGACCATTCATTTACTTCATTTACTTGTTACCCACGATTCACAAATGTATGAATTAAATATACGCCATGTAACTCAAGTATCTCATGATCATTTTCAACCCTCAAGTACATTTTGTTGACTACCTCTAATTGTGTAACTTCTCATTTTAACTTTGACCTATATCTATGACAGAATCGCAAGCCTACCAATAAAACGTTTGATAATTACCGCTCTTATTTAATAACTCGATATATTGATACTTATCAGACTAGAACATGTATCTTTAATTTAAGACGGAAATTTTTGTCAAATACCCAAGCTTCTTGAGGGGTTTTCATGGTGCATGTCTATGTATAAGTCTTTTAAAAATTTAAATCGAGGAAAAAACTATTAAATAAAGTTAAATGATGCATTACACACATTATTATAATATATGTATAATAGATACTCAAAGAAAAATCTTCTTAAAAACTAATAAACCCTTATCATAAGTTATATAAAATTTAATGTACATTACCAAATTATACTATATTACATATATATTGCATTAATGTTGAGCACCGATTAAAAATCAAACTGAATCAAAAACTGACTTTGATCAAAACATGAACCAGAAATCAAACCGAATTAAATCGAACAAAACTAAATCGAACTAATATCAAAATCAGATCGAGAAAAGCCAAACCGAATAGATAATTTAAGTGTATTTTTTGGTTTTAACCTGAAACGAACCGAAAACGAACCAAAACTGAACAAACCAAAACTAAACCAAACCGAGAAAACCCAAGTCGAAATCTTAAATACACAAAACCAAAAACTGAATAAAACTGACCAGTTCATCATTTCCATTCAGCTCAATTTATTGTTTCAGTATGGTTGTGTTTACTATATTTACAATACATTTTTCTGCTAAAAAAAATCCCTCCATCATTTTCAATCTCCTTCCAATGCTAGTGCAATTCTGATTTTCTCTCCACCCATATCGTAACAGTGATTTCACATTAAAAATCTACCTAATTTACATCCTAGGATTCACATCCCTGATTTCACCAAAATTTATTGAACATCATAAGCAAAAAAAGTGTTTCTGCTACCTAGGATCTATGCGTAATAGTGATTTAGGTATGAATTCAATCATCTTGAGTTTTCAATTAATTGATTGTATGATCTATGCGTGGCTTTCAATTAATTGATTGTATGATATATTTGTTTACATGAAAGGAATTAATAAAGTTTATTTGTTATAGTGCTTTTGTGGCTAATGGGTTCATTCATTTAGGATTTAGTATTTTAGGATGTGTTGCTTTCGTATATGTCATTTAATCATTTGTAGTTTTAATGTGTTTATACCTATTTGAATGTTTACAAAAAAATGTTTAAATGAAAAGGTACCTTTTATGTGATGTTTGAATTCGTTTTCTATAAGTGATTATCAGTTTTGTAGCCTGATGTTACTTGTGATTAGGGTGTCAGTAGGGTCGGTTAGACCCGATAGGAACCCAAAATCAACAAGGCTTTACTGTTATATACCATGTCGTATTATTTGTGTGATCTATTTAAAATCAATATTTACAAAGATGCAAAACATGAATTTTTTTCACATCTCATTTTAATATGATCAGAAATGCCTATAAGGGATTACCAATGCTCTAAATTATGATTTAACGACTTCATGTTAGAAATGAGATGGAAGTTTTAATCATTAGTCTTCCATATAGGCAAGATTTTATTTTGATAAAAGCAAATAACATATGACGGTAAGGGATCATTTTCATTTAGGACAATCCTTTATCCTAATAGATTTGCTACAAACAATAGTAAAATACTAAAGATGGTTATTTAAAAAGTGATTCACAGTTGGCATTTTAGAAAAAATGATAAGGCCGAGTAGAAAAAATGTCTTTTAAGAAAGTTGGCAGAGAATTTCGTGTCCATAGGCCAACCCGATAAGAATTAAAAATGATTTTTCTGTTCTTGAAGTAATACTTTTTAGTGGTTGCATTAGTAAATTTTGCTGCGTATATAATAACTGAACATCTTGCATGGTACGATTAATGTGAATGGCTATATTGTCTCTTTGCTTTTTTACATTACGTTTGGTATTGACCACTGAGTTTGTAGTGTAACGTGACTAAAGCTACTGAGTGTGGTTTTTTAGCGGCTACTCCGAGTTTAGTAATTAACATAGTTTAGTACTACTGGATTTTCATGGTTACTAGTCCTACATGTATACAAGAAAATGGAATTAGTCAATTAGCTATTGGTATAAGTTATATGAACTTGGTTAAGAGCGATGGATATTAACTTCATTACAAGGTATAGTTAGAAGTTTGAAAAAATGACAAACAATAAAAACCAAGTATATATTTAAGAGATCTAAATAGAGTCTTCTTCTTATACTAACCTGACTCGATAAGACCCGCCAACTCGAAAACCCTATTCATGGCTTTTTCCTGTGCTACCTGATGTGTAGTCTGTGAGGTTGGCTGCAATTGGTTGGTTCATCTAAAATATCTTCTCCAATTTCTAACAGTCAGCAATTTATTTGGGTTTATCGTCTGCACTTTTTGATTATCAAAAATTTAATTTGGTTTTTCGTATGCAATATCTGATGCTCAATGATTTCTAATGGTTTAATGTATATTTTGCATATGTGTACTCAATCGTTCTCGGTATCTAATCGAATTGATCACGGTTTAAGGTGGAATTAGTGTAATTTGGTCACTAAAATGGGGAACTTTTGATTAACTATTTCTACTTGATAATATAAGCGACAAAATAATTAAATATAAAACTAAAAGAGAGAAATCCAACCTAGATTGGCAGGAAAATAAAATCTAAAAATTAACTTGAAACAAGTCAAACCTGTCGGAATACCGTCGGAAAAACCATCGGAATGTTACCAATAAACCTGTCGGAATAACTGAAACAGTATCGGAATAGTAGATGGTAAAATCGGTCGGAATAGTTATCGGAAAATGCGTCATAATGTTGGGTCACCAATCCTGTCGGAATGAAGATCGGAAAAAATGGTCGGAATAACAAAACCCTATTCTGATTGAAACAGTCGGAATAACAAGCAAAATAACGATCGGAATGCTAAACCCTTTTCCGATCGAAGTTATCGAAAAAATGATCGGAAAGGAAAACCCTTTTCCGATGAAATCGATCGGAATAACCGTCGGAAAAGGTAAACCCTTTTCCGATGGTTTGTAATTCGCAATGAGCAAAATCGAATAAGCTCTTTTTTAATAAGCACAAATCAAATCTTGGCCAAATCAATAATGAAAAGAACTAAATAAGCACAAATATGAAACTTTCAAAACTCTAAATAAGCAAGACTTATAAAATAAGATTTAAAAAGATTAAACTTTTAAAACACTTAATAAGCTAAACACGAAATAAGCTAAAAAGCATAATAAGCTAAAAGATTAAATCGTATAAAAACTTGATAAGAACAAAAAGATGAAAACTTTAATCAAATAAGCATTAAGATTAAATAAGATGCATACTTAATCCGAATCAAGATCAAAATCAAAACAAGAAAGTAGAATAAGATAGATGATGAAAAGCTTGAACTTGAACTTGTAGATTAAGGATTCAAATACAAGATTAAATGAAAAGCTTAAAACTTGAAAGAAAAATGGAAGAAATATAGAGAGAGAAAGTAGAATCACCTACTTCTCTCTAAAGATATGAAACTAAAAATAAAAAGACTAACTAAAAAAAAACTAACTCCCTCCTAATGAAGCATTAGGAGGGTATTTATAGGAGAAGGGAGTTGGTAGGATGCTTCCTTCTTTCTTCCTTTTGTCTTCTTGTCTTTAATTAAATTTACGTTTTTGACTTTGGTTCGGGATTTGTCGATAAATATCTTGAACTCGTCTTATAATTTCTTCATTTATTAGACTTGGGTTCTTCGACTTGTTAAACTTTCATCTTTAGACTTTTTCTTCGATAAATCTTCCGAATAGGCCTTTGACTTCCGTTGTTTTTGCACGCTTGATCTTTTGACTTCGTCTTTTGTCTTTTTCTTCGATAAAAGCTCGTGAAAGCCCGTGTTTTCTTCCTTTTTCATATGTTTGTCCTAAAACACAATAAAAACACAAACCACGCATAATTCCGACTTTTACGACATAAAATATACGTTTTGGTCTTGTTTTTATTATAATTAAGTGGTAAAAGGATAAGTGTTTTCATACTTACTAAATCTCCTACACTTGACCATTGCAATGCCCTCATGCAATGCATTAATTTCAAAGCACGGTTTATATTTTCCATCATAATTAACCCACCTTGGCCTTTATTAAATACTAAACACTAAGGAAACCAAAAAGATTAGAAAATTACAAAATACAGGAAGGAAGAACAAGTAAAGAGATCGAAGACTTACATTAGGGCTTTGGTCATCATGAATGTTTATCACCCTCAAGTTTCACGTTCCCCAAACCAAGCTTAAAAACAAGATCATTGTTATTATAAGTTAGTAAGCTAACACTCACTCATGTGGCCCAATTATTCACTTAGACTCCCTTATTCCTATGTGTATCTCTTATATTTTATTATTGTCTTGAATGATCACGAGGATGCATTGCTGACTTATTTCGATAATTTATTAGGCTAAAAATAAAGTAGGACGATTTAATCAATAGTTAGCTAAAGGACAAAATCTTTTAAAACTGCTTCTCGGGACCTCTTAAAATTCATTTCTTGGCATAACTTGCTTCACGATTTGAGACCTTTCTCGGACCGATATTTGGCAGCGACTTCATACTGCGAATCTTGAGAGACGTTCTTGAAATAATGGTCTTCTCTTCATAATAGGAATTTATTCACTTGAAGTTTTTGAAAGATTCTTCATACTTGGACCACGACTTCTTCATTTTTCTCCAATATTTATTTTGGATTTTGATATACAACGATCCGCCTCCTTTTAGGACTTGGATCTATTTATCCTCATACCTTGCTAGGGTCTTTTCGGATAGACTTCTCCATGATCTTTAGGGGAGTATTTTCTTTTCGTCGTGTGTCTCGATCCTTCATATTGATTTTTGATAAATGATTCTTCACATCACTTTGGATCTTTAGCAAAAAATGTAGCCATCATGCCTTGTTAGGGCCTTTTCGGACTCGCCATTCTTCGCATCCCGCTTCAATAAGTTATGCCTTGGCTATGAACTCTAATTAATACTGAGCAACTTTTAAACGATCTTGTGCTAGAAGCTAAGTAACTTTTCAAATCGTACGACCTTACTTATTACAAATATATTTATTAACAAGCTATGGGAGAAAAAGCTCATAATCAACTCACATAAAATCATGAAAGAATACCAAACTTATAATTGACTCTATCATCTCTCGTTCTCCATAATTTAAAAATCTCAAGGAATGAGACTCGTGGATGTTTAGCCTATTTAAATCAAAGTTTTGGGTTTTCAAGTCATCAATAGGATCTTGAATCTTGTTAGACTTTTTCAAGTTTAGAATTTGCATTTTAAAGTTTCCTTGATAAATGACTTTCTAGGATCAGTTATAGGAACTTGCGAAAAGTTCTTGTTCTTAACCCATAAGAGTTAAGACTTTCGCGTTTTAAAGTTCCCTATATAAAGGCCTAGCAAAACTTGACTTAAACACGTTAAGGATACTAGCTAGAGTAAACTTGGATAAGTAAACTCGGGTTGAGTAAAAAGATTCATGATGTAGTGTTTTTACACACCTTTTGGAAAAGGAGGTAAAATAGTGGAAGTATTAACAAGTGATTTAGGAAAACCACGAGTTATGACCCAAAGTGGGGATCGTTCTCAATGAGGCTTGGTGTGTATGTAATGAGATGATTAATTATGTGATTATATTGATTATGAGAATAGAAAATAGAAAGAGGATAAGAAAAGAATGACAGTTACAATGACGGATTACACTAAGACGAAAAGGTCGTACACGTAAAACTGTAAAAGCACCAAATTTAAAATTTTACCCTAAAAACTCCTAGAAAATTGCAATAAATCCTAAATAATGTAGTTAGAGTTTACAAAAAATAAAAAATCACTCAAACCTTTTATTTAATTAAATAATGATTCTTTAATGCTAATTAAAGCCCTAAAAATCAATTTAATTAATAAAAAGCCCAAAATGAGATTTATAACTTTGTAAACCTCTAAAATACCCTAACTTAATTTAAAACTATTTTTGAAAATTTTAAAGTTAATTAAAACTATTTAAAAACAATTAAAAACTATTAAAACTTAAAATAATTAATAATTAATCTAAGAAGAATAAAAATATTTTAAAAGTTGTAAAATTCCTAACTTTATGTATTTAACCTAAGAAAAATATAAAAACTTAAAAAATCTAAATTTTAATTTTTAATAATAAAATAATAATAAAATAATATTAAAAATCTAGAATTTATAAAAAATTCTAAAAATTTGCAAACTAGCTTAATTTAACATTAATAAACAAAAAATGAAGTTAAAATTATAAAAATACCCCTAATGGGCCTTCAAATGGGCCAAAAGTCCAAACAGCCCCCTTAATGGGCTCAAATAGGGCCAATAAGCAAAAAGTTGTCCAATTAAGCCCAAAAAATCCTATCTGTCTCAAAATTTTATTTTAAACACAATTTTTCAAAGGCCCAAAAGCTGAAAATGTGAAATAAGCTCACTTATACCAAACAACTTATTCTTAATGGGCTTTTTGGCCCATTAAGCCATAAGCTGATGCCATAAGCTCAAATTAGACACAAAAGCTTCTTTTGAGTTGCTTAAGACTTCTGTAAAAAGAAATTTGAAATAAGCCAAAGGAATAAGCCTGAAAATGCAAAAAGCAATCTACAGAAAACGACAAAATAGTCATTTTTTAGTTCTAGGCTATCCCAAGAGCTGATTCAAATTGTAAAAGCTTTTAAATGACTTAACTAAGCTTAATCAACAAAAAGTTTTCAAATAAGTTCACTCAATAAGCTGGAATAAGCAAATAAGCACTTATGAAAAAGTCAAATAAGTTGGTTTTCTAGCAAAAAGTCAAAGTCAAAGTCTAATAAGCTCCAGTTCAATCAAATGGGTCAAATAACGAAGATCTATCACAAAAAATAAGTTGTTGCAGTTCTGGATAAGCCAAAATGGCTTATTGATAAGCTAACTGAAAAATTGCACTAGCAGGGGCTAGTTTTGGGTGTTGAGCAGTGGAAACTTTTTCCACTGCTTGACTTCTTGACTTTTTTGTCTTTAGTGACTTTTTTGGAGATTCAAGTTACACAAAGGCACCCAAATGATCAGTGGATCATAAGGAGTCAATAAAAACAAAGAAATCACAATCAACAATAGCCAATTTGTACAGTTAATTAAATCAATCACCAGATATGCACCAGACTTAGAACAATAAGCAGTTATGGTTCAATAAGCACTTATAACACAATTCAGCCAGCCAAACTTAACCAAATGCATACATAAGAAATATTAAACTTAAATAAGCAAGTCTAAACAGGTTTCATGCTCTGACTCAAAGTATTGAGCAAGATTCAAGCACTTAAAGTTACTGATGAACACTAAACATGCAGTTTTTTCACTTTGCTGATACAATTGACCAACAAGCCAGATTCAATCACTCAAATCTCTAAGATATGTTATGATAACAATGATTTAACAACTTATATCCCTAAACATACATATACTCTAAGTACTCCTAAAATTTTAGGTCAAAAACAGTCAAACTCAAATAGTTATGGCACAATCTTTGATTCAAGGGTTTAAACCCAAATACTTGCAGCAAATAACTCTCAACCAAGTGTATAGTAGATAACAAGCATAAACACAAACTTCTAACAACACAATAACCACTTATGATCTATAACAGGTAATCCCAAACACCCCTTTAAATTTTCAAAACCAAAATTTTCAAATCAAAAGTGTATTTTAAGACCACCCAAGCCCAAATTAACTCAATAACAGATATATTAAGCAAATTTAATCAAGATTAAGCAACAAAATCAGCAAGAACACAAGTCACACACAAATATCACCAAAAATCAAGATTTAAACAGATTTTGGGATTAAGTATGCAAACCTCATGGATGTACATCCACACCCACAAATTTTGAGCTTATGTACTAGCAAGAACAAGTACAAGCTTCCACAACAAAGCCTGCTAAGATTCAATAAGGTTAGAAGCAAAATAGTAAAATCAGAAAAGTGAAAAGCCTTGATTAATGCAACTCTTGTATCCCACACTTGATTATCCCCAAGTTATAGGCTTCACCACACCTTGATAACTCAATATCAGGATGCTATGATCAGCTTTATAGCCCAAGAATTCCAAGGTGTACCAAGAACTTAGCAAAATATCAAGCTTGAAGGAAAATGTGCAAACTTTTGCACACTCCTTAAAAACAGGTTTTGAGATTCAAGATAAGCAAACAAGTAACAATAATAAGCAGTAAACAACAATGGCACTTGAGTTTTCTTCAAAGATTCAAACACATTTCATTCAACTGAAAATGGATTTATAGAATATTGAACAAAGGAAAATTCAAGAGCAAACTGAAATGAAATGAGTCATATGCCTTATATAGGCTACAATGAACTAGTTAAAAGCTAAAAATCATAACCCTAATGTTTGTGAAGTCCCAGAATTGCCCCTTGTAGGGTTTTGAACTTTGAAGATCATGTGACACTTTCTTGTTTGTTTGTGAAGCTAGCATGGTGAAAACTTGATCAAAGGGCTTGTAATGAGCTTAGAAAGTAAGCTATAATATCACACATTAGATGACTGGCCAAGTTTCGGCATTTTCTTCTTTGTTGTAGCAGGGGAATCTCTTGTGGGACAAAGGAGTGATGTGGCAAGTATTTTCAAGGTTGTGTTATGATTAAGGCATGCTTAATCATAAATCTGGAAGGTTTGGTGGGTTAATTGTTACACAATTAAGAAAACCCAATTTTCATAAGAACACTTAAGAACACCAGGTTTGATCTTTGTTTTGGGTTTAAGAGGTATTTAGCGCGAGTTTTTTTTATTAATTAACATTTGAAAAGTTAATTAATAATATCCGGGTGAGTGGGAGATGATGTGGAGCCAAGGAGAGTTCTCATTGGTTGAGGGGGTTGAGTGGGACACGTGGGAGGTTGTGAGTGGTCTAGGTTTCTTTTATGTCTGGCTAGATTTAACGCTCCTATTCTTCTTTCTTTGTCACTTTGTAAATAAACCCTCAAAACCCGTTTACCTTTGTATTTCAAGTTTCCAACTTCACACTTTCGCCCCAGATACTTTTCCAAAGTATTTTTAGGGGTATTTCTTGCCATTTTGTGATTCTTGAAGGACTGATTTGGTATTTTCTTGATTGATAATGGTCTTGACTTGTATGATTGACCTTTTGGAGGACTGAAATTGCCAAGTCATTATTAATGAGGGACCATTTTTGCCAAATCTTCAAAGTCAAGGGTCCTTTTGGTAATTTTGACATTTTCAAAGGACCAAATTTGTAATTCTTATAACTTGGAGTTCTTCACGGTATGTTTGACTTTAAGAAGGACTAATATTGACATTTTAGTTTTGTTGAGGGACTAAAATTGCCAATTCTTCAAAATGGAGGGCACTTTTTGCAATGTTGACAAACTTTAGGGACCAATCTTGTAATTATGAGTATACAAGGGTATAAAGTGTCAATTATTCAATATTGGAGGACACTTCTTCATAGATCTTCAAATCTTCAAGGTTTTTTCTTCGAAAATTCTTCATTAGGGTTTGGTTCAATGTGCGGCTTCGTTTCCCGTGTTCGTTTTTGCATGATTCTTGTGATCTTTTGTCATTTTCTCAATATCCGTACCTAAAATACACAAGCAACAAACACAAGCATATATTTGGGTATTTTCATTATATTTAATGCATTTTAAGCCCTTTTTGGACGATGAGACTATGTATAAAAGTAGTCTCATCACTCCCCCATACTAAACCATTGTCGTGCCCTCACGCAATGCTGGAATAAAGTATCGTAGCATCTCCAAAATTCATTTTATTCACTTTATTGAATGATAAACTAGCTACACTACTACTATTACTACTACTTGCGTTTTAGACATAATGCATGATTTTCATCGCAAAATGGGACGTTTAGGTTCATAGAACAAGAACACGTGAATGCTTCGTTAGAAATAATTTCATCGTCCTCGATTTTCACCCCAATTCCATGCCAAGCGTGCAACGAGATCATTGTCATTATAAGTTAGTAATGCTAACACTACTCATACGCCCTATTCACGTACTTATCCTCCCAATATCCTAAGTTGTATCTCTTATATTTTATTTTGTCTTGAATGTTTCACGAGGATACATTGTTTGACTTATGCGATAATAGAGATTTAGGTCTAAAAATATAGTCCTAACGGTGTAACCAAGACCATCAAATCAATAACCCCTCCTAATAGACAATGATGTCAAAAAATTAAGTCAACAAGAAGGATCGATAGACACGGTTTTATAACGGTTTTGAACATGAGACTTATTACCAAGACTTTTATACGCCCCCTAACGGAAGGGCCTTATTATCTTTGGTTTACCTCCATCTTTTATTCAACTTCTCCATGAAGCTTTTATTATGACTTCGGTCTTGCCTTGCCTTTTATTATCCACCTCATCGGTAGTTTTATTAGCCAAAGACGTATATCCTCACGCCAAGGCGAATTTTGGATCTTTAAAGCTTCAAAGATAAAGGCTTGATTCACTTTCAATTTTGCATAGATTTTTCGGCCTTGTGGGGCTTCAAATTCTTTGCTTGATTTAGGTGAGCACTTGAAATCTTATTATTGGGTGAAGCTTTTGATTATTCGGGTGCCAATACTTCAAAACCGTGACGCTGGCGATACCTTAATGTCTTGCCAATTTAATTACACGGAAGCTACTAGAAAATACTAGAAACCCAACAATCAAGACTAAACCGCTAAGTCAATATTTATTAAGCAAAAAATATTTACATGCGAAGGGAGAATAAGCAAACAACGAGAACACATGAGTTTTTGAAAGAATACGAGTATTCTACGTTTAGCATAGTAACTTATAATTAACCCTATCATTTCTCGTCCTCATTTAAGAGACTTAGCCTAATGTGAAGTTAAGGAATCGAAGCTAAGTGCTCAACACGCACGGTCGAGTAAAAAATTACTCTTATTCTTGCCATCGGAAAACCTACATTCGTGTCTTCAAACACTTATAAAATATGAGAAATCTTTTAAAATTTGGCCATTTTTAGCCTTATTTTGCAACAAAACGATAAACAAAAAGATAAACTTTGGAAAGCGTGAAGGTTTGGCAAGGCAAGTATCTATTCACCCCCCTATGCTAAAGTTAAACATTGTCCTTAATGTTTCGAGTCTAGGGGGTGCAAACACCTCCATACTAGAGACGTAGTCGAATGCCTAATCTAGCATGAAAAGGGTGTAACCGTTAAATTTAAAGCCATTTATGAAGTGTGCTATAAACCTAAGGTTAGAACATCAAAGGATATATCATGGATATTGAGAAAGTCTTCAAAGCAAACGATCGAGTGCTCCCATAAAACGAACACGAGAGGCTTCAATTGTGAAGATCATGATCATCTAAAAACCACAATTCACAAACAACCACGGAACAAAGGTTGGAAAGGCACAAATCCCCACACGTTACTACATTAGAAAGCGATAATATGTACATATGATAAGCATGGGACTCCCCCACGAGGCACCTCGTTTTTTATTACCGAGTCATGAGCTCGACTCGATCCCCTCAATACTAATTATCATTGAGGAAGGTGATTTGGTCAAGGTAGTTCAAGGATGGAACTTCCCCGCCAAAGTAGTGCTTCAACCTATGTCCATTGACCTTGAAATTGGGGCCATCATTTTGAGCTAGCTCGATGGTCCCATATGGAAAAACTTAGTCACGGTGAATGGACCGGACCAACGGGATTTCAACTTACCGGAAAACATTTTCAAACGAGAATTAAAAAGCAAAACTTGATCCCTAATGTTAAAAATCCGGTTTTTAATTTTAGAATCATGCAACTTTTTAGTCTTTTCTTTGTAAATCAATGAATTTTCATAACAATATCCCTTAATTCATCCAATTCATTTAATTGCATTTTCCGGTGTTTTCCCGCGGTCTCCATGTCATCATTACAATGCTTTAGGGCCCAATAAGCCTTGTGTTCCAATTCAATTGGCAAGTGACAATTTTTACCATACACAAGCTTATAAGGAGTGCACCCAATGGGCGACTTATGAGCGGTCCTAAAGGCCCATAAAGCATCGTCCAACTTATCCGACCAAGATTGTCGGTTTTCCCCAACGGATCTCTCCAAGATCCTCTTTAATGCTCGGTTTGAAACCTCGACTTGCCCACTCGTTTGTGGGTGATAAGCCGTAGAAAGCCGATGTGTAACCCCATATTTCCTTAGGACCCTTTCGAATTGGTCGTTACGAAAATGGGTTCCAGGATCGCTTATGATCGTACGAGGGGTTCTAAACCGAGAAAACAAGCTTTTCAAAAACTTGACTACCACACGAGCATCATTGGTGGATAAAACCTTAGCTTCCACCCACTTAGATAGGTAGTCAACCACAACAAGGATGTACTTATTACCACGAGATGATGGGAACGGCCCCATAAAGTCGATGCCGCAAACGTCAAAGATCTCACACACTTGGATGATGTTTTGTGGCATTTCATCTTTTTGTGAGGCTTTTCCTTGTCGTTGACATGAGTCACATGACTTCACAAGTTCATGTGCAGCTCGGTAAATAGTAGGCCAAAAGAAGCCGGCATCAAAGACCTTCTTGGCCGTGAGATTAGCACCATGGTGACCACCAGTGGGTCCCTCATGACAAGCTCTAAGGATATTAGAAGCTTCGGTGCCAAATACACAACATCGGATGATTTGATCCGCACAAGTTCAAAACAAGTAAGGGTCGTTCCAAAAGTAGAACTTGATGTCACGAAAGAATTTTCGTTTTTCTTGAGTCGTCATACCCTTGATGATGAAGTTGCCCGCATAGTAATTTGCGATGTCCGTAAACCATGGGGTGGAAGAATCAAGCTTAGAATTCACTACTCCAAGTGTCTCGAGCGGTAACGTTTCGGTGATTTCCTTGGGCTCGTAAAAACTTTGGTGAGGATCTTCCAAACGAGAAAGATGATCGGCTGCTAGATTCTCGGCTCCTTTTTTGTCAACAATTTTGTGATTAAATTCTTGAAGGAGGAGGATCCAACGAAGTAATCTTGGCTTAGCATCTTGTTTAGCCATAAGATACTTGATAGCCGAATGATCCGTATACACTATGCATTTCGTCAAGACGAGATAAGGTCGAAATTTCTCAAATGCATACACCACGGCAAGTAACTCCTTCTCCGTTGTAGTGTATATTAGTTGAGCCTCGGTCATCGTCTTGCTAGAATAGTGAATAGGCAAGAAGTGCTTTTCATGACGTTTCCCCAATACGGCCCCAATAGCGTAGTCACTGGCATCACACATGAGCTAAAAGGGGAGGTTCCAATTGGGAGCAACAAGAATGGGAGCTTCGGTAAATTTCCTCTTAAGGATTTCAAAGGCTCGTACACAATCTTCGTCAAAGACAAAACGTGCCTCTTTTTCAAGAAGATGGGTAATAGGTCGAGAGATCTTTGAAAAATCCTTGATGAATCGACGATAAAAGCCTGCGTGGCCTAGGAAACTCCTAACTCCCTTAACGGTTTTGGGATGAGGTAATTTGGCGATGACGTCTACCTTAGCTTGATCTACCTCAATCCCCGCTTTCGAAACCTTGTGCCCTAAGACGATTCCACTTTTAACCATAAAATGACATTTTTTCCAATTGAGCACAAGGTTGGTTTCCTCACAACGTTTCAACATTCTCTCAAGATTCGACAAACACGAAGTGAACGAACAACCAAACACGGAAAAGTCATCCATGAAGACTTCCATCGTCTTCTCGATCATATCATGAAAAATAGCCATCATGCACCTTTGAAAGGTTCCCGGGTGCATTGCAAAGTCTGAATGGCGTTCTACGATAGGCAAACGTTCCATATGGACACGTAAACGTAGTTTTTTCTTGATCACGAGGATCGATGGGGATTTGGAAGTAACCGGAAAAACCATCTAAAAAGCAATAGAAATCGTTTCCCGCAAGCCGCTCCAACATTTGGTCCATGAAGGGCAAGGGAAAATGGTCTTTACGAGTGGCTTCATTCAACTTTCGATAGTCAATGCACACTCTCCATCCGGTCACGAGTCTAGTGGGAATTAACTCGTTGGCATCGTTTGGCACAACCGTCATTCCTCCCTTTTTAGGGGCACAATGAATAGGACTCATCCAAGGGCTATCGGAAATAGGGTAAATCATTCCCGCGTCAAGGAGTTTAAGGACTTCCTTTTTAATGATGTCGTGAATTTTGGGGTTCACCCTCCTTTGACATTGGATTGGGGGCTTGTAATCCTCCTCCATTAAGATTTTGTGGGTACAAAATTTGTGATCAATTCCCTTAATGTCGGATAACTTCCACGCAATTACCCCTTTGTGATCCTTTAGAACATCGACAAGTGCGGTTTTTCATCATCCGAAAGTTCCTTCGCAATAATAACCGGCAACTTATCGTCCTCCTCCAAAAAGACATATTCGAGATGAGGAGGTAAATCTTTCAACTCGAGGATAGGCGGTTCCTCAATTGAAGATTTGGGCTCGATACTCATAACTTCCTCGGGTGGAGGAAATGGAAAATCTGATAGGTGTGTAAACACCCATCTTTTCTACCACTTAATTACAATAATAACCGGACCTAAACGTGTATTTTATGTCTTTTATGTCGGAATTATGCGTGGTTTGTGTTTTTGTTGTGATTTAGGATGGAAAGGTGAAAAGTGGAGAAAACACGGACATTCACGGGCATTTACGGACTTTTATTGAAGACAAAGATGAAAGACGAAGTCAAGAAGTCAAGAGTACAAAAAGAACGGAAGTCCACGACCAATTCTGAAGATTTATCGAAGAAAAAGTCAAAAGACGGAAGTTTATCAAAAGCCGAAGAATTCAAGTCTATTTTATTGACGAATTTAAAGACGAGTTCAAAAGAAATCCCGAAGTCAAAAGTCCCTTATGTCCAAGATTAAAGAAGATTAGAAGAAAAGGACTAATGACGCAATTAATGAAGAATTAAGAAGAAAGGGACTTAATCTTGCAATTAACAAGAAAGGAAAGAGGGGAGGAAGCTTCCTTAATCCTCCCCTATAAATAGATTAGATTAGTCATTTTTCACTCTTGTTGGCTAATGGTGACAATTAGACCTTCCACCATTTAAATACTCGTCATTTACATTTACTTGTCAATTTTAATTCATGTTATGCACCTTAATTACCTTTTAATTCCAAGTAAGTTTTCATTTTAATTCTTGTCAAATCTTTATTTTATCTTGTCAATCTCTTATCTACTTCTTATTCTTTGATTCATGTGTTTATGTTATGTTCATGTTCATGCTTTTATTTTGATCCAAGTGGTTTTTGTTTATTGTGGTTAAAGTTGTTTGATTTCATGTTTTTAATTGTTTGTTGATGCTATTTTGTTGATTCGTTACTATTTATATTTATCCGTGTGTTTGATTTTGGTTATTTTGTGATTATATATGCTGCTACTGTTCTCCTTGTTCTTCGGGGGTGTTTGCTTGTTTCTGATCTTTCCAGGAATAGTTCCGAACCAAGAAGGAGGGAAGAGCTCATTCGGAACTCCCAAAGTTCCGAATCAAGGTTTCATCCGGAACTCCAAAAGTTCCGAACCAAGCTTGTTCATCCGGAACTTTCAAAGTTCCGGACGAAGTGAAAACTTCCGAACCAAAGGAATTCATTCGGAACTCCAAAGTTCCGAACCAAGGGTTTCATTCGGAACTTCTCAAAAGTTCCGAATCAACTCAAAGTTCTTAACCAAGGACCAAGTTCCGAATCAAGGCTTTTCATTCGGAAGTTATAAACTTCCGAGTCAAGGCTTCATTCGGAACTTCCAAAGTTCCGGATCAAGGGTAATCTTCCGACTCAAGAAAGGTTCATTCGGAAGTTCTAAACTTCCGAATCAAGGAGCTTCATTCGGAAACTTCCGAATCAAGGGGTGACCTAATACTTCCGAATCAAGGCAGATTTTACAAGTTCCGAATCAGTAAGTTCCGAACGAAGCATTGTTTTGGATAAGTGACATATTCAACCAATTTGTTCCGGATCAAGGATTTTGGTAATATTCCAAGTGAAGAAGAATCATTTCAACCAAAGGTGACATTTAGGACGAGTGATTATTCCAAACGAAGGTTTATTCCGAATAAGCTGTATTCAGGTTCTTATTAGCTTTTGTCTTTGATTTTTATTTTCAAGTTTTATTTTTCTTGCCTTTTATTTAATTGCACTTTAAGATTATTTGCCTTAGTTTTATTTTAGACTTGCCTTAGTTTTAGATGCACTTTAAGTTTGCCTTAGATAGATTTAAGTTTACGTCATTTACTTTAGTGCCCCTTAAGTTCAGTCTCGCTTTTAAATACTTGTACCTTTATTTTAATTAGACTTAGATTTATTTTAAGAGCACTTTTACTTTAATTGTTTTGCACATTTTACTTTAAACACTACAACGACACATCTTTGATTCCACCAAAATAAAACGAAGTCACATAGAGAGCTAAGATCAATTCGATTAGACAGGAACACTAGAACGATAATTTTTATACGGGCAAAAGCCTTGTATCAAATGGCGCCGCTGCCGGCTCTTTTCGTTAAGATTGATAGTTTTCTGTGCTAGACGCGTTGCTTTTTGGGATCCGTTCACTTGTGAACGTTATTTTTCTTGCCTAAAAAATTCAAAAAATCATAAAAATTAAAAATTGATAAAAACCATAAAAATTAAAATTTTCAAAAATCCAAAAAGATTTTATCTTTATTGTGTATATATATTGTATTTGTGTTTGGTTTTGTTTTCTTTTGCATTTTCAGGTGTATGCGTACTAGATCTTCTAATTATCAAGAGCCCGAGCCTCAAGAAGATTTAGATATGGCAGGTGTTAACAACAACATTCCACCGAACCTCAATAATAATAACAACAATGCTCTTCCACAGCCCGATCTTCGGGCCATGGAGGAACTTTGTCAACCAACAATGTTTGGACGAGGAGGACCGATTGCGCCGATGCAAATCAACGCTCCTGAGTTTTCGTTGAAGCACCACATGATTCAGCAAGTACAAACAAACCCATTTAGAGGATTGCCTGATGATGATGCCAACAAACACCTCGACAAGTTCATTACAATCACCCAAAGAATGAAGTTGCCTGGTGCCACAATGGATGTTCTCCGCCTACAACTCTTCCCGCATACTTTATCACATCATGCCGACAAATGGTTTGATCGTCTCCCGAAGAATTCTATTCATACTTGGGATGACATGACTCAACGCTTTCTTTCGTGCTACTTTCCACCATCTATGGTCACTAGCCTTCGCAATCAGATCATCGGTTTCATGCAAGATCCCGATGAATCTCTTTTTGACGCTTGGGAGAGATATAATGTCTTGATCGACCGTTGTCCAAACCACAACATGCTTCCCGTCACATTGATTGATACTTTCTACAACAGATTGACTTTTCGAGATCGTGATACGATTAATGCAGCCGCCGGTGGCACATTCATGAAAAGGAGACCCGAGGAGTGTAGAGAGTTAATTGAGAACATGACTACTCACCACAAGAACTGGGATTCCTCTGCATCTTCAAGGAACAACCCGAGAGTCAATTTTTCCTCAACCTCAGCAAACCCTGAGATGACCGAACTCACCCGCATGATGGCTGAAATGAGCAAAAGTATTACGCTTCTCGCTTCAAACCAACAACAACAACAAGTTAAAGCGGTTGCTAATCCTTGTGAAACATGTGGCGGTCCTCACTCATACACCGATTGTCCTTCGACACAAGGAAATCCGGAAAATGTGTATGCTGCTTACGGTAATTATTCACCGGAAAATTACTAAGCTAGACAACAAGGGGATAGAAACCTGCTAAGCTACCATTCCAACAATTACCTTTCACCCGGTTTTTCTCCTCAAAACCAAAATCCCGCCAACAACTACAATAGAAGCAACCAAATCCCACCTCGTGCTTCTAACCCTTATCAACCACCCACCCAACAACACCCACCCATTAACCCCGATGTTGACACCATCATGAGAACTCAAGGTGAGCAAATCAAGAATCTACAGAGCCAAATAATCAATTTGAAAGGAGATATCTTGAAGCAAGGTAATGACATCAGAACCGAGGTTCGTGATAATCTTCAATCCTCTTTCATCACTCAAACAACTAAATTAAAGAATCTGTTGGCTAGTTTCTTGCCCGAAGCTCAACCTTCTTCTTCTTCGGGTTCTCTACCTTCAAACATCGTCACTAATCCGAGAGCTAATGTGAGTGCTATAACTACACGTAGTGGAATTACCCTTGTCGATCCACCTATCCCACCACCATCATCTACACCTCCTCCACCATCATTTATCCCTACTCCTCCTACACCTAGTGTTAGTGCACCATTACCGTCTCCGCCTCGTCATGACGATGTATCTCTGAAGGACCCTTCAACATCACAACCTTCACCAACTACACCTCCACCCAACCCTTATCAACCCAGAATCCCATACCCTTCTCGCATAGGCAAGACCAACGAGCTAACCAAGAATGACTGTCACGTATCGAAATATGTGGATATGCTATCTAAAATGACCATCAACATTAGCCTTGTTGAAGCACTTTGCCACATGCCGAAATTTGTGAAAGCATTCAAGGAATTGCTTAGCAAGAAGGAGAAGCTGATTGAACTCGCCAACACACGCTTAAATGAAAACTGCTCTGCAGTCCTTCTTAGAGAACTTCCGGAAAAGCTTGGAGATCCCGGTCGTTTTGTGTTGCCTTGCGTGTTCAACAAAACTGAAGAATTTACTGCCCTTGCTGATCTCGGGGCTAGTATAAATTTGATGCCACTGAGTGTTTGGAAAACACTATCATTACCCGACCTCATTCCAACAAAGATGACTCTCGAACTTGCAAACCGCACTCTCGCTTACCCCGTTAGTATAGCCGAAGACGTGTTCATCAAAGTTGGCACATTTACTTTCCCGGTCGATTTTGTCGTAGTTGATTATGAAATGGACCCTCGTATTCCTTTAATACTTGGTCGGCCATTTTTGAGAACCGGACGTGCTTTAGTAGATGTGGCCGAAGGTGAGTTAATCTTAAGAGTCGGGGATGATTCTAAAGTTTTTAAAATGGGGAAACTTACAGGCAAATCCTTTGGAGGCCAAGAATCAGTGAATATGATCAATGTGCTCGATGACTTTACCATCTATGACAATCCTCTATTCGAGTCTTCCACTGATAATCCACTTTTTAATGATGATGTGGATGATTCTCACTCTACTTTGGACGCTTCTCCCATTTATGATTCACCACCGGTCTTTGATGCTTATGATCAAGATGATTCTAGCTCAGACTCGGATGATTTTGATTGTACTTCTGAGTATCCCGAGCGGCCTACTTTCGATGATTTTGATGAGGCTGATACTCTCTCGAGCGATTCTTAACATGATGAAGATCCTCCGCCATCACTCGATCCTACTTTGGACGATTATTCATTTGAGGAAGATTTTTCTGAATTTCTTAACACATACTTCCCTCATGAGAGTGATGCTCCTCCTTTGGACTTTGAAGATTATCGTCTTGATCCTACTTTGGATTTGAAGAAAATTTTGTCAAAGGAGAAGAAACCGGTCGACACCGAAATCCGTTGCACGTATGATTTGACACATCTTTGTCCCCCTTCTGAGGACGAGGTTGTGCTTCTTTGCGGATCTTCTTCACAATCGGCTGAGCCTGAGTGCTATTTTTCCTTAAAGGAAAAGGTGTTCGACCCCGGTATTGAAGTCTTTAAGCCATCTCAGTATCCACCTGATGAAATAAAAGGCAAAATCTTTGGAACTATTGAAGCCATGCTTGCACCACACCATACTTGCTTCCACCATGCTCCATCGCTGCTTAAGGGAACCTTGCCACTTCTCTTTTGGCTTGCCTTGTTCGTCTTAAGCTCTTGCTTATTGATGGATGAAAACTATGTCTTTGATCCGGGTGGATTTGTTTCATGCTACTTCCGTTGATGATCAAGGTCGAGTCAGGCTCACAACTCGGTTAACAAAAACCAAGCGCTTCTTGGGAGGCAACCCATGCATCTATCTTTCCGCTCTCTATATCATAAGTGTAGG
This sequence comes from Glebionis coronaria, assembly GCA_025667525.1. NCBI lineage: Eukaryota > Viridiplantae > Streptophyta > Magnoliopsida > Asterales > Asteraceae > Glebionis > Glebionis coronaria. The sequence goes on from CM046880.1 coordinate 140,145,590, forward strand.
GGGGACCCTTTGGATTGGTATTTCCTCTCCTCACTTCTTAATCAGGGATTCGAGCTTCAACGATCCAATCTTGATGATTCTTGACGACCTGTGATTCCGTGTTCTACTTCTTCCCGGGTCTATCCTAAACTCTTTTCGATTCACTATTTTATATTTTCTCAATATTAAAATAGGAATCTCTTTAGTTGTCTTTTCCTTAGCGAGATTTAAACAACGTGCACAATGTCCTAAGTGTAGGGGAGTTTACTCCCACATGCTTAAACATTGAAGACAATGTTTATCTTAAGTGTAGGGGGACTTCTATCGAAGTTAAGTGGTCTTTTCCTTGTATTTGTCCTCATTTTAACCGGAAAATCAATTTTTCGACATTTTTCAAAAATTTTGATCTATTTCGGCCTATTAGTTTTTACCTTTGTATAGTTATTTTTCTTTTCTTATTAGAATAAATGTTAATAAGTGGTTTTAATTTTCAAACGTTGTGAATCTTTTGACTCAATCCGAGTTTACTCTAGCTAGTATCCTTAACGCGTTAAAGTCAAGTTTTGCTAGGCTTTTATGTAGGGAGCTACAAAACGCGAAAGTCTTAAATCTCACGGGTTAAGAACAAGAACTTTTCGCAAGTTCCTATAATTGATCCTAGAGAGTCGTTTATCAAGGGAACTTTAAAATGCGATTTCTAAACTTTAAAGAGTCTAAGAATTTGCAAGATCCTATAGGCGACTCGAAAACCCAAAACTTTGATTTAATAGGCTAAGCATCCACGAGTCTCATTACTTGAGATTTTAAACTGTGGAGAACGAGAGATGATAGAGCCAATTATAAGTTCGGTATTCTTTCGTGAGTTTATGTGAGTTAATTATAAGCCTATTCTCCCATCGCTTGCTAATAAATTTATCTGCTAATAAATAAGGTTGTACGATTTGAAAAGTTACTTAGCTTCTAGCCCCAGATCGTTTAAAAGTTGCTCGGTATGGATTAGAGTTCATAGCCAAGGCATAACTTATTGAAGCGGGACGCGAAGATTGGCGAGTCCAAAAAGGCCCTAACAAGGCATGAGGGCTATATTTTGTTGCTAAAGATCCAAAAGTGATGTGAAGAATCATTTATCGAAAATCAATATGAAGGATCGAGACACACGACGAAAAGCAAATACTCCCCAAAAGTCATGGAGAAGTGTATCCGAAAAGACCCTAACAAGGTATGAGGATAAATAGATCCAAGTCATAAAAGGAGGCGGATCGTTGTATATCAAAGTCCAAAATAAAGATTGGAGAAAAATGAAGAAGTCGTGGTCCAAGTATGAATCTCTCAAAACTTCAAAGTGAAGAATTCCTATTATGAAGAGAAGACCATTATTTCATGAACGTCTCTTAAGATTTGAAGTATGAAGTCGCTGCCAAATATCGGTCCGAGAAAGGTCTCAAATCGCGAAGCGAGTTATGCCAAGATATGAACTTTATGAGGTCCCGAGAAGCAGTTTTAAAAGATTTAGTCCTTTAGCTAACTATTGATTAAATCGTGCACTTTATTTTCAGACTAAATAACTATCGAAATAAGTCAAACAATGCATCTTCGTGATCATGCAAGACAACAATAAAATATAATAGATACCCCTAGGAATAAGGGAATCTAAGTGAGTAATTGGCCCACATGAGTTCGTGTTAGTCTACTAACTTATAATAACAATGATCTCGTTTTTAAGCTTGGTTTGGAGAAAGTGAAAACTTGAGGATGATGATTATTCATGACATTTCCAAAACCCAAGGTATGCTTTTGATTTCTTTATTTTGTATGTTTTTAATTTTCTTTAATAAAGGCCAACGTGGATTAACTATGCTGAAAAGTGTAATCTTGCTTTGTAACTAATGCATTGCATGAGGACATTGCAATGGTCAAGTGTAGGGGATTTGATAGGTGTGTAAACACCCATCTTTTCTACCACTTAATTACAATAATAACCGGACCTAAACGTCTATTTTATGTCTTTTATGTCGGAATTATGCGTGGTTTGTGTTTTTGTTGTGATTTAGGATGGAAAGGTGAAAAGTGGAGAAAACACGGACATTCACGGGCATTTACGGACTTTTATTGAAGAAAAGGATGAAAGACGAAGTCAAGAGTACAAAAAGAACGGAAGTCCACGACCAATTCTGAAGATTTATCGAAGAAAAAGTCAAAAGACGGAAGTTTATCAAAAGCCGAAGAATTCAAGTCTATTTTATTGAAGAATTTAAAGACGAGTTCAAAAGAAATCCCGAAGTCAAAAGTCCCTTAAGTCCAAGATTAAAGAAGATTAGAAGAAAAGGACTAATGACGCAATTAATGAAGAATTAAGAAGAAAGGGACTTAATCTTGCAATTAACAAGAAAGGAAAGAGGGGAGGAAGCTTCCTTAATCCTCCCCTATAAATAGATTAGATTAGTCATTTTTCACTCTTGTTGGCTAATGGTGACAATTAGACCTTCCACCATTTAAATACTTGTCATTTACATTTACTTGTCAATTTTAATTCATGTTATGCACCTTAATTACCTTTTAATTCCAAGTAAGTTTTCATCTTAATTCTTGTCAAATCTTTATTTTATCTTGTCAATCTCTTATCTACTTCTTATTCTTTAATTCATGTGTTTATGTTATGTTCATGTTCATGCTTTTATTTTGATCCAAGTGGTTTTTGTTTATTGTGGTTAAAGTTGTTTGATTTCATGTTTTTAATTGTTTGTTGATGCTATTTTGTTGATTCGTTACTATTTATATTTATCCGTGTGTTTGATTTTGGTTATTTTGTGATTATATCTGCTGCTACTGTTCTCCTTGTTCTTCGGGGGTGTTTGCTTGTTTCTGATCTTTCCAGGAATAGTTCCGAACCAAGAAGGAGGGAAGAGCTCATTCGGAACTCCCAAAGTTCCGAATCAAGGTTTCATCCGGAACTCCAAAAGTTCCGAACCAAGCTTGTTCATCCGGAACTTTCAAAGTTCCGGACGAAGTGAAAACTTCCGAACCAAAGGAATTCATTCGGAACTCCAAAGTTCCAAACCAAAGGTTTCATTCGGAACTTCTCAAAAGTTCCTAATCAACTCAAAGTTCTGAACCAAGGACCAAGTTCCGAATCAAGGCTTTTCATTCGGAAGTTATAAACTTCCGAGTCAAGGCTTCATTCGGAACTTCCAAAGTTCCGGATCAAGGGTAATCTTCCGACTCAAGAAAGGTTCATTCGGAAGTTCTAAACTTCCGAATCAAGGAGCTTCATTCGGAAACTTCCGAATCAAGGGGTGACCTAATACTTCCGAACCAAGGCAGATTTTACAAGTTCCGAATCAGTAAGTTCCGAACGAAGCATTGTTTTGGATAAGTGACATATTCAACCAATTTGTTCCGGATCAAGGATTTTGGTAATATTCCAAGTGAAGAAGAATCATTTCAACCAAAGGTGACATTTAGGACGAGTGATTATTCCAAACGAAGGTTTATTCCGAATAAGCTGTATTCAGGTTCTTATTAGCTTTTGTCTTTGATTTTTATTTTCAAGTTTTATTTTTCTTGCCTTTTATTTAATTGCACTTTAAGATTATTTGCCTTAGTTTTATTTTAGACTTGCCTTAGTTTTAGATGCACTTTAAGTTTGCCTTAGATAGATTTAAGTTTACGTCATTTACTTTAGTGCCCCTTAAGTTCAGTCTCGCTTTTAAATACTTGTACCTTTATTTTAATTAGACTTAGATTTATTTTAAGAGCACTTTTACTTTAATTGTTTTGCACATTTTACTTTAAACACTACAACGACACATCTTTGATTCCACCAAAATAAAACGAAGTCACATAGAGAGCTAAGATCAATTCGATTAGACAGGAACACTAGAACGATAATTTTTATACGGGCAAAAGCCTTGTATCAAAATCGTTAAGAAAATCCTTGATAATCGAGAAGTCCTCATCATTGTCGAGGTCTTCGTTACAAGTACGTGGAACATCTACTTCTTCCAACGTAAAACCACCACCTTCAAATGGAGTGAAGGTTGGTGTCGAGTTATCAAGAATGGGATCTAACATAGTGGGGTTGCCACTATTTTCATCATCACCAAAACCTAGAACTTCTTGCGAAAATTCCTCGCAAACCACGTCAATCGTATCAACGAGGTTTATGGTTGCAACGGAATAAACATGAGAAATTTGAGAGTTTTGAGTTGCGTTTATAACAAGTTCCTCGTCGTTAAAACGTAAGGTGATCTTTCTAGCATGAACATCGATCAAAGCCATAGACGTATCTAAAAACGAACGACCTAAAATGAGAGGAACTTGAGGATCCGTCGGAATATCGACAACGATAAAGTCTATCGGATAATAGAACTTTCCCACTTTCACAAAAACGTCTTCCACCAATCCACATGCGGGAATCGTGGAATGGTCGGCCAACTCGATAGACATTAGTGAAGGAGTAAGATTAGGAAGATTGAGCGACTTGAAGATTGCAAGTGGCATCAAGTTAATGCTAGCACCAAGATCGGCCAAGGCATAGCATTCTTCCATATCTTGGATTGCACAAGGGATCACAAATTTACCGGGATCGCCGACTTTTTGAGGTATGCGATTAAGATAAACCGATGAACAACTAGACAATTGGTGCAATTTCTCCTTGTTGTTCAACATACTCTTAAAGTTAGCGGCAAATCGAGGCATCATGACCAAAGCATCGGCGAAACTGACATTAAAGTGCAAATCACGAAACATTTTCATAAAAAGCTCAAATTGGTAATTATTGCGCTCTTGACGTTTCTCCTTTCTAAGTCTCGATGGGTAGGGCAAAGGTGGTGTGGGTTGAGGCATAGGCATAGCCTTTGGAATCTCGAGTTCCAATGTTGGTAATGGGTCAACAAAAGGTGTGGCATGAGCGGTACTTCGTGGGATTGGGACATGCTCCTTTTGGACCACCACCTCGGGTTCTTCCTCAATTGCTTCCCCCGTAGGAGCAATTGGTTGAGGAGTCGGTTCCTTAAGTGTCTTTCCACAACGTGTGGTAATCACTTTCATCTCACCCTTAGGGTTTGATATGGTGTTGCTAGGAAGACTACTCGAAGGCGGTTTACACATAATTGCCTCAAACATAGATGAAGTTTTATCTTCAAACATGGATTGCCTCGTCTCGGCTTTAATCATCTCTTGCTTAATTTCATGTTGCCCTTGTTCCATTTTTTTTGCTTTTGTTGTAACCTAGTTACATTTCCTTCCATCTTGTTAGTATGGATTTTAAGCTTATTTGCTAACTCATTTTTCAACTCTTTCTTCAAGTCGTTCTTAAACTCGGATATTAGGCTAATGATTTCTCTTTGAATGTTGTCAAACCTAGCATCGTTCCCATTAGCGTATTTAACAAATTCATTTGGAAGATCTTTCAAAGTTTGAAAACTCTTGTTGTTGTTTTGAAAATCATTTTGATTTTTGTTTGAAACTTGATTATTAGCCCCTTGATTACCATAGTATACCTTGTTGTAATTGTTTTTGAAACCAAGTTGATTGTTGCGATAGTTGTTGTTAGCATTTTGATTTGAACCAAAACCCGGTGGAGTCAATTGATTAGAGCGGGTAACTTGACCGTTTTGGTTGTAAGTTACCGTGGCCGCGTAGGCACTCGAAGTGTTACCACCATTGGTAATGCACTCAGAGAAATCATGACCTCCACCACAATACATGCATGAAACCTCAACCGCTTTAGCCATAGCGGGAGCACTTAGTTCTCCAACTTTGAACTCAATCAAAAGACCTTTAAGCTTATCAAAGATTTTGTTTTCCAAGTTCGCCTCAATTTGGCAAGCATCGATGGTAGTAGACAAAGAAGGTGAAGCCGAAGACGAAGCCTTACGAACACTAGACATGCTACGAGGACTATACACCTTAGATCTATTCTCACTTATCACCAAAGCTTCCTCAACCGTTTTACACAAAAAGTTACCACCCGCGGCGACATTTAAATAATCCCTTTCATGATCATTAAGTCCATTGTAAAACGTGTCAATTTGATGCAAGTCAGAAAAACCGTGATGAGGACACTCATGTAACATTTCCTTAAACCTATTCCAAGCCGTTGAAAAACTTTCATTAAATTCTTGTGAAAATTTTGAAATCTCGTTTTTCAAATGCGTAGTCTTAGAGGGCGGAAAAAATTGGTTCACAAACTTAGACACGAAATCCTTCACGTCAATATAGAATTGGGTGGCTCTTTCTCTAACAAAATTTTAGCGGGCCCCGCTAAGGAATACGGAAAAAGCATCATCTTAATCGAGTCATTAACAACATCCTTAAACTTGCAAGTGGCGGTAAGACGATTGAATTGGCGGATATGGTTGTGAGGGTTGTCCTTCTCATCACCACGGAATTTGTTGTTTTGGATCATTGACAACAAACCCGTTTTCACTTCAAAATTCTCCGCAAGGATAGCGAGAATCACAATAGCCTCTCCATAACCCTCGGTGGGTGCTTGAAGTAACTCCATCATAGTTCGATTCGCCATGGTTGGTTCTTCTCTTAAAATGGGTTCGTCAATATGAGACTCCTCACTAGAAAGATTAGGAGTAGGTGTTGACTCCTTTCGTTTTTTCGTTTACGTGCACGTCTTGCTTGATTACGAGTAAGCATAAACGTCACGTAAAACGTGGGGGTGAGCAAAGAAGATTCTTTTTGGTGTTTTGTATTTTTCCAATTTTTTGTGGTTTTTGATTGTTTTTACTTTTATTTAAATTTTTGTGATTGTATTAAGTAGACCAAAATCTACAAATCTCCTCCTTAATCAAATCTCTTAATTAAAGAAGCCTCAAGGAATGAAAACGATCACGTGAAGTGAACGCCTTCGATGACTTTAGAACGTTGGTGGAACACCAAAACATTCAAGAGGGTTTAATCAATGAAACCAAGAAAGTATATATGATACTTAGTAATACTTTGGGCGGCAAAACCCTCGGTTAGCTCTCAAAATCAAATACTCACAAGCAAACGGGGAAACGAGGCGGCGCGAAGCACTTAAGAGCCTTTTTCCTTAGGGTATATTTTATAATACCCGCCTTATACCCACCTTATAGTTTGTATTTTTCAAAATCGAGCTTCATGAAAGTATTTATCTATTTTTTCCTTTTCTTTCTTGTTTGAGATTCGAATACAATGGTTGGGTAATGACCTCCCAAGTCAAGGTTGTGTTTTCACACTTTTGGAGTACTTGTGAATTTATTGTTCTACGTATACAATATAGTAATAGTATTCACACAAAAAACGAAAAACCGATAATACGTATTAGTAGAGTGCTACCAATACAAATAGATATTATGGCTATATATAAAAACAACAATTGCCAAATCAAAACACAACACGCCTCCCCGGCAGCGGCGCCAAAATGATGTAGTGTTTTTACACACCTTTAGGAAAAGGAGGTAAAATAGTGGAAGTATTAACAAGTGATTTAGGAAAACCACGAGTTATGACCCAAAGTGGGGATCGTTCTCAAGGAGGCTTGGTGTGTGTGTAATGAGATGATTATTATGTGATTATATTGATTATGAGAATAGAAAATAGAAAGAGGATAAGAAGAGAATGACGGTTACAATGACGGATTACACTAAGACGAAAAGGTCGTACACGTAAAACCCTAAAAGAACCAAATTTAAGAATTTACCCTAAAAATTCCTAGAAAATTGCAATAAATTCTAAATAATGTAATTAGAGTTTACAAGAAATCAAAAATCACTCAAACCTTTTATTTAATTAAATAATGATTCTTTAATGCTAATAAAAGCCCTAAAAATCAATTTAATTAACAAAAAGCCCAAAATGAGATTTATCACTTTGTAAACCTCTAAAATACCCTAACTTAATTTAAAACTATTTTTGAAAATTTTAAAGTTAATTAAAACTATTTAAAAACAATTAAAAACTATTAAAACTTAAAATAATTATAAAAATTAATCTAAGAACAATAAAAATATTCTAAAAGTTGTAAAATTCCTAACTTTATGTATTTAACCTAAGAAAAATATAAAAACTTGAAAAATCTAAATTTTAATTTTTAATAATAAAATAATAAATTAAAAATCCAAAACGTATAAAAAATTCTAAAAACTTGCAAACTAGCTTAATTTAACCTAAATAAACAGAAAATGAAGTTGAAATTACAAAAATACCCCTAATGGGCCTTCAAATGGGCCAAAAGTCCAAACAGTCCCCTTAATGGGCTCAAATAGGCCCAATAAGCAAAAAGTTGTCCAATTCAGCCCAAAAACTCCTATCTGACTCAAAATTTGATTTTAAACACAACTTTTCAAAGGCCCAAAAGCTGAAAATGTGAAATAAGCTGACTTATACCAAACAGCTTATTCTTAATGGGCTTTTTGGCCCATTAAGCCATAAGCTGATGCCATAAGCTCAAATTAGACATACAAGCTTCTTTTGAGTTGCTTAAGACTTATGTAAAAAGAAATTTGAAATAAGCCAAAGGAATAAGCCTGGAAATGCAAAAAGCAATCTACAGAAAACGACAAAATAGTCGTTTTTGAGTTCTAGGCTATCCCAAGAGCTAATTCAAATTGCAAAAGCTTTTAAATGACATAACTAAGCTTAATCAACAAATTTTTTTCAAATAAGTTCACTCAATAAGCTGGAATAAGAAAATAAACGCTTATGAAAAAGTCAAATAAGTTGGTTTTCTAGCAAAAAGTCAAAGTCAAAGTCTAATAAGCTTCAGTTCAATCAAATGGGTCAAATAATGAAGATCTATCACAAAAAATAAGTTGTTGCAGGTCTGGATAAGCCAAAATGGCTTATTGATAAGCTAATTGAAAAATTGCACTAGCAGGGGCTAGTTTTGGATGTTGAGCAGTGGAAACTTTTTCCACTGCTTGACTTCTTGACTTTTTTGTCTTTAGTGACTTTTTTGGAGATTTAAGTTACACAAAGGAACCCAAATGATCAGTGGGTCATAAGGAGTCAATAACAACAAAGAAATCACAATCAACAACAGCCAGTTTGTACAGTTAATTCAATCAATCACCAAATATGCACCAGACTTAGAACAATAAGCAGTTATGGTTCAATAAGCACTTATAGCACAATTCAGCCATCCAAACTTAACCAAATGCATACACAAGGAATATTAAACTTAAATAAGCAAGTCTAAACAGGTTTCATGCACTGATTCAAAGTATTGAGCAAGATTCAAGCACTTAAAGTTACTAATGAACAATAAACGTGCAGTTTTTTCACTTTGTTGATGCAATTGACCAACAAGCCAGATTCAATCACTCAAATCTCTAAGATATGTTATGATAACAATGATTTAACAGCTTATATCCCTAAACATGCATATACTCTAAGTATTCCCAAAATTTTAGGTCAAAAATAGTCAAACTCAAATAGTTATGGCACAATCTTTGATTCAAGGGTTTAAACCCAAATACTTGCAGCAAATAACTCTCAACCAAGTGTATAGCAGATAACAAGCATAAACACAAACTTCTAACAACACAATAACCACTTATGATCTATAACAGGTAATCCCAAACACCCCTTTAAATTTTCAAAACCAAAATTTTCAAATCAAATGTGTATTTTAAGACCACCCAAGCCCAAATTAACTCAATAACAGATATATTAAGCAGATTTAAGCAAGAATAAGCAATAAAATCAGCAAGAACACAAGTCACACACAAATATTACCAAAAATCAAGATTTAAACAGATTTTGGGATTAAGTATGCAAACCTCATGGATGTACATCCACACCCACAAATTTTGAGCTTATGTACTAGCAAGAACAAGTACAAGCTTTCACAACAAAGCCTGCTAAGATTCAACAAGGTTAGAAGCAAAATAGTAAAATCAAAAAAGTGAAAAAGCCTGGATTAATGCAACTCTTGTATCCTACACTTGATTATCCCTAAGTTATAGGCTTCACCACACCTTGATAACTTAATATCAGGATGCTATGATCAGCTTTATAGCCCAAGAATTCCAAGGTGTACCAAGAACTTAGCAAAATATCAAACTTGAAGGAAAATGTGCAAACTTTTGTACACTCCTTAAAAACAGGTTTTGAGATTCAAGATAAGCAAACAAGTAACAATAATAAGCAGTAAACAACAATGGAACTTGAGTTTTCTTCAAAGATTCAAACACATTTAATTCAACTGAAAATGGATTTACAGAATATTGAACAAAGGAAAATTCAAGAGCAAACTGAAATGAAATGCGTCCTATGCCTTATATAGGCTACAATGAACTAGTTAAAAGCTAAAATCGTAACCCTAATGCTTGTGAAGTCCCAGAATTGCCCCTTGTAGGGTTTTGAACTTTGAAGATCATGTGACACTTTCTTGTTTGTTTGTGGAGCTGGCATGGTGAAAACTTGATCAAAGGGCTTGTAATGAGCTTAGAAAGTAAGCGATAATCTCACACGTTGGATGACTGGCCATGTTTTGGCATTTTCTTCTTTGTTGCAACAGGGGAATCTCTTGTGGGACAAAGGAGTGATGTGGAAAGTATTTTCAAGGTTGGGTTATGATTAAGGCATGCTTAATCATAAATCTGGAAGGTTTGGTGGGTTAATTGTTACACAATTAAGAAAACCCAATTTTCATAAGAACACTTAAGAACACCAGGTTTGATCTTTGTTTTAGGTTTAAGAGGTGTTTAGCGCGAGTTTTTATTATTAATTAACATTTGAAAAGTTAATTAATAATATCCGGGTGAGTGGGAGATGATGTGGAGCCAGGGAGAGTTCTCATTGGTTGAGGGGGTTGATTGGGACACGTGGGAGGTTGTGAGTGGTCTAGGTTTCTTTTATGTCAGGCCAGCTTTAACCCTCCTATTCTTCTTTCTTTGTCACTTTGTAAATAAACACTCAAAACCCGTTTTCCTTTGTATTACATGTTTCCAACTTCACACTTTTGCCCCAAATACTTTTCCAAAGTATTTTCAGGGGTATTTCTTGCCATTTTGTGATTCTTGAAGGACTGATTTGGTATTTTCTTGATTGCTAATGGTCTTTACTTGTATGATTGACCTTTTGGAGAACTGAAATTGCCAAGTCATGATTAATAAGGGACCATTTTTGCCAAATCTTCAAAGTCAAGGGTTCTTTTGGTAATTTTGACATTTTCAAAGGACCAAATTTGTAATTCTTGTAACTTGGAGTTCTTCATGGTATGTTTGACTTTGAGAAGGACTAATATTGACATTTTAGTTTTATTGAGGGACTAAAATTACCAATTCTTCAAAGTGGAGGGACCTTTTTGCAATGTTGACAAACTTTAGGGACCAATCTCTTAATTATGAGTATACAAGGGTATAAAGTGTCAATTCTTCAATATTGGAGGACCCTTCTTCATAGATCTTCAAATCTTCAAGGTTTTTTCTTGGAAAATTCTTCATTAGGGTTTGGTTCAATGTGCGGCTTCGTTTCCCGTGTTCGTTTTTGCATGATTCTTGTGATCTTTTGTCATTTTCTCAATATCCGTACCTAAAATACACAAGAAACAAACACAAGAATATATTTGGGTATTTTCATGATATATAATGCTTTTTAAGCCCTTTTTGGACGATGAGACTATGTATAAAAGCAGTCTCATCAATTCGTAACGGGCCTAATATATCAAAGACATCTAAACTCATTAAAACCATTTTACTCCTTTATTTTTCTCTTTTGACTTTATTTTTGAAATGAAATATATACATACGATGTGATAACAAAAGGAAAGAACATAAAAGAGAATAAATGAAAAATACTACTTGGCCAAAATAGATCAAAATTTTTGAAAAATGTCAAAAAATTAGATTTTCCGGTTAAAATGAGGACAAATTAATTGAAAAACCCACTTAACTTCGATAGAATTCCCCCTACACTTGATATAAACATTGTCCTCAATGTTGAAGCATGTGGGAGTAAACTCCCCTACACTTAGGACATTGTGCACTTTGTTTAAATCTTGCTAAGGAAGAGACAACTATAGTGATTTCAATGTGAACATATAAGATATGAAATATTGAATCACAAGAGTTTAGGATAGAACTGGGAAGATGAGTACACAGGATCACGGGTTGTCAAATATCATCAAAAGTGCTGTTTGAAGCTTTAATCCCTGTACATCGTAAGAAACAAGACAACAAACACATATGTAGCTCCCCTTACACTTAGGATAAAAACATATAAAAAGGATAGATTAGCAGGTTGCCTCCCGAGAAGCGCTTGTTTTTGTTAACCGAGTCACGAGCCTGACTCGACCCAGAACTAATTCAAGGGAAACGTGGTGAGGGATGGAATCATCTCATGAGAGATGTCCTCACCAAAGTACAACTTAACACGCTGGCCATTCCCTTTAAAATTTGGCCCATTTGGTTGAGAAAGCTCAATGGTGCCATAAGGGAAGACTTTAGCGACGGTGAATGGACCAGACAAACGGCTTTTAAGCTTGCCAGAAAATATTTTCAACCGAGAGTTAAAGAGTAAAACGTGATCACCTATGTGAAACTCTCGGTTTTTAATCTTGGAAACATGAATGAGCTTGGTTTTCTCCTTGTAGATCAATGAATTCTCATAAGCTTCATTCCTCAGTTCATTAAGTTCATAGAGTTGGATCTTCCTAAGATCACCGGCTTTGTTAATATCAAAATTAGCCCATTTCAAAGCCCAATAAACCTTAAGCTCCAACTCAATGGGGAGGTCGCATGCCTTTCCGTACACAAGACGATATGGAGTGCAACCAATAGGTGTCTTATATGCAGTACGGAAAGCCCACAAAGCATCATCTAACTTATCAGCCCATGAGGCACGATGCTCTCCCACAGTTCGCTCTAAGATTCTCTTAAGTCCACGATTAGTGATCTCGGCTTGACCATTAGTTTGTGGATGATACGCGGTGGAAAGACGATGATTGACACCATACTTAGCCATGAATCGAGCAAATTGATCATTGCAAAAATGAGTCCCGCAATCACTATGATAGCACGAGGAACCCCGAATCGAGCAAATAATTGTTTCAAAAAGTTCACAACCACCCTCGCATCATTAGTAGGTAAAGCCTTTGCTTCAACCCATTTTGATACGTAGTCAACGGCTACGAGGATGTACTTGTTCCCTTTGGATGATGGAAATGGCCCCATAAAGTCGATGCCCCATACGTCAAAGACCTCACACTCTTGGATGAAATTTTGAGGCATCTCATCTTTATGTGTGATCTTGCCTTGTCGTTGGCAAGCATCACAATGCTTAACCATTTCGTGTGCATCACGATAAATGGTGGGCCAATAAAATCTAGAATCGAAAACTTTCCTCGCGGTGTAATTGGGACCAAAGTGACCACCAGTTGGTCTTTTATGGCAAGCTTCCAAGATTTGTAAAGCTGCGGACGCATCAACACACCGACGAAGGATCAAGTCATCACATTGCTTAAAGAGATAAGGTTCGTCCCAATAGTAAGTTTTCACATCCTTGAATAATTTCTTATTTTGTTGGGACGATAACCCTTCGATGAGAATTCCACCCGCCAAGTAGTTTGCAAAGTCCGCAAACCATGGGGTCTCATCAAGATTGGAGTTAATAGACATCAAGGCCTCAAGGGGAAAAGATTCATTAATCTCTTGATTTGGGAGCTCCCTTGATAAGGATCCTCGAGTCTACTAAGATGATCCGCGACTAGGTTTTCCGGTCCCTTCTTATCACGAATTCCAATTTTCAATTCTTGAAGGAGTAAAACACAACGAAGAAGTCTTGGTTTAGAATCTTTTTTCGTTAACAAGTACTTCAACGCGGAATGATCGGTATAGACAATGGTGGAGGAAAGGACAAGATAGGGACGAAAATTTTCAAAAGCACATACAACGGCAAAAAGCTCCTTTTCGGTTGTAGTGTAATGCAATTGAGCCCGCTCATTGTCTTGCTAGCATAATGGATTGGTTGGAAGTGTTTGTTCACACGTTGACCTAAATTCGCTCCAATAGAAAAATCGCTAGCATCACACATCAATTCAAAAGGTAACTCCCAATTAGGGGTAACTAAGACCGGTGCCTTAGTTAATTTATCCTTAAGAAGATTGAAAGATTCGATACACTCTTTAGAAAAGATAAAAGGAGTATATTTTTCCAAGAGGTGGGTCATCGGGTAAGCGATCTTAGAAAAATCTTGAATGAATCGACGATAGAAGCCCGCATGACCAAGAAAACTTCTCACACCCTTCACGGTTGAAGGAAGAGGAAATTTAGCAATCACATCAACTTTAGCACGGTCGACTTCAAGACCGGCTTTGGAGATTTTATGTCCAAGAACAATGCCTTCTTTTACCATGAAATGACATTTTTCCCAATTAAGAACGAGACGAGTGTCTTTACACCGTTTAAGCATACGGTCTAAATTGGCAAGGCAAGTAGAGAAAGAATCACCATAGACCGAGAAATCATCCATAAAGACTTCCATAGTTTCTTCAACCATATCATGGAATATAGCCATCATACACCTTTGGAAAGTCCCAGGAGCATTGCATAAGCCGAAAGGCATTCTTTTGTAAGCAAATGTTCCATAAGGACAAGTGAATGTGGTTTTCTCTTGGTCTTTTGGATCGATGGGGATTTGAAAATACCTGGAGAAACCGTCTAAGAAGCAATAGTAGTTATTACCTGCTAAACGCTCGAGCATTTGATCCATGAAAGGAAGAGGAAAATGATACTTACGAGTGGCATCATTGAGCTTGCGATAGTCTATGCAAACTCGCCAACCCGTGACAAGTCGAGTAGGAATCAACTCGTTGTTTTCATTGGGAACAACGGTTATTCCGCCTTTCTTAGGCACACAATGGACAGGACTAACCCATGGCGAATCAGAAATAGGGTAAATCATTCCGGCATCTAGAAGTTTGATAACTTCTTTCTTTATGACGTCATGAATTTTTGGATTAACCCTTCTTTGGTTTTGGATTGCGGGTTTCAAGTCATCTTCCATGAGAATTTTTTGAGTACAAAAGTTAGGATCAATTCCGCGGATGTCAGAAAATTTCCAAGCAATTGCCTTCTTATGATTTTTGAGCACATCGATAAGTCGAGATTTTTCATCCTCTTTTAAGTCCTTAGCAATGATGACGGGTAACTTCTTATTGTCTTCTAGGAAAATGTATTCAAGATGAGACGGTAAATCCTTAAGCTCTAAATCTGGAGGATTGTCGATTGAAGGCTTAGTCAAATTCGGATAATTGTTTTTAATTTCCATAGGAGAAGGTGGAGAAATATGTTCCTCATTGAGAAGTTTCTCAATCGTACGAATGTCTTCTTTCCAATCAGTGGGAAAATCGTCATAATTTAAGTCCACATCCCCTAAACTTGCTTCAAATTCTTTCAAAAGGAAGTCACTTTCTCCAAATGGAGTCAGTGAGGGAGCAATAGAGGCAACAGACTCAAAAATGGGTAGAGAATAACCAATTTTACAAGCGTCTTTGAAATGTTCTTCACAAGACTCATCAAGTACGTCAATGAAATTAACGCTCTCGTGTTCATAAGGTTTCTTAGAAAGTTTACCCATGTTGAAGACGATTTTGCCGTCACCAACTCTCATGATTAATTCGCCCGCGGCTACATCAATAAGAGTGCGACCGATCCTCAAGAATGGACGTCCAACGATTAATGGAACACAGGGATCCATCTCGTAGTCAACGACAACAAAATCCGTCGTAAAGGTGAATTTGTCGACACCGACGAAGACATCTTTGGCTATCCCCACTGGATAAGCAACCGTACGGTTGGCTAACTCCAATGTCATTCGTGTGGGAACTAGCTCGGGTAGAGATAATTGTTTCCAAACACTTAACGGCACTAAGTTGATACTAGCACCTAGATCGGCTTGAGCCATACAATTATCTACCCTGGGGAAGTAGCAAAGAATGAGAAAGCGACCCGGATCACCAAGTTTGGTTGGTAATTTCCTTAAGAGAACCGCGGAGCAATTCTCATTAAGTTGGGTTTGAGCAATATCAAGGAGTTTTTCCTTATCACTGAGAAGATCTTTGTACATTTTAGCATATTTAGGCATGTGAGTGAGAGCCTCGGCAAGGGAGATGTTGAAATTCAATTGTTTAAACATTTTAAGAAAGTTTGAAACTTGAATATCATCCTTGTTCTTTAACTTCTCTTTCCTCAACCTTGAGGGATAAGTTATATCGGGTTAAGAGGAAGGCTTTGGAATGGAATTCTCACTCACATCCTTGGGGGGTGGAGGGGTAGAAGTAGAAGGTGGAGGAATTGGTGAAAGGGGGCTCGTTATCCTTTGCCACAATCATCGGAGTAGGTTTAGGAATCTCGGGTTCCTTATAACCTTTTCCACTTCAGGTGGTGATTGCTTTCATCTCCCCTCTAGGATTAGCAACGGTGTTACTCGGAAGAGAACCCGAACCAGAGGTTTAATTACATGGGAAGAAACTAGCATTCATATCCTTTAAGTCATTAGTTTGACTGCTTAAAGAGTTTCGCATGTCATTCCTAAGCTCGGCTCGAAGATAATTCCCTTGTTTCGCCATGTCACCTTTCAAGTTGATAATTTGGCTCTGAAGATTCTTCACCAGCGCGTCATTAGTCCTCATGTACGTTTCAACCTCTTGATTATATGCCGTGGGTTGGTTAGGAGGAGGAACTTGGTAAGCGGGTGGTTGATAAGTGGGTTGTTGGTAAACTTGATTATTTCCTTGAGGTGGATATGGGTTTCTTTGGGTTTGATATTGATTAGGACCTCGAGGTTGGTTTTGATTGTTGCGATTGAAGTTGGTTTGGTTTTGAGGAGGAAAACCGGGTGGTGAAAGGAAGTTGTTTGAACGATAACTTAGAAAATTGCGGTCACCTTGAGGACGAGTTTGATAGCCTCCTGTGGAAAAGTTACCGTTCGCCGCATACACGTTTTCCGGATTGTCATGAGTAGAAGGACAATCGGTGTATGAATTAGAACCCCCGCAAGTCTCACAAGAAGGTGTTACAGCTTTGACTTGTTGAAATTGGTTCGTAGCCATGGTTAAGAAATTTTTGTTCATCTCGGCTATTTGGCGGGTGAGTTCGGTTAACTCGGGGTTTGATGAAGTAGATGAAACATTGGCCCTCGGGTTATTTCTTGAAGATGCGGATGAATCCCAATTTTTGTGATGAGTGGTCATGTTCTCTATAAGCTCTCTACACTCCTCGGGTCTTCTCTTCATGAATGTACCACCAGCGGCAGAATTAATCGTATCACGATCACGAAAAGTTAAACCATTGTAGAAAGTATCAATCAAAGTGACGGGGAGCATATTATGATTAGACAACGATCGATCAAGACATTATAACATTCCCAAGCATCGAAAAGCGACTCATCAGGTTCTTGAGTGAAACCACTTATTTGATTGCGAAGACTAGTGACCATGGATGGTGGAAAGTAGCGCGACAAATTTTTTTGAGTCATTTCGTCCCATGCATGAATTGAGTTTTTGGGAAGACGATCAAACCATTTTTCGGCATGGTGGGATAAAGTGTGTGGAAAAAGATGAAGGCAAAGAAAATCCATGGAAACATCGGGCGATTTCATGCTTTGAGTGACGGTTATGAATTTATCAAGGTGTTTGTTGGCATCATCATCTGGTAATCCGCGAAATGGACAAGAGTTTTGAACTTGTTGGATCATGTGATGCTTCAACGAAAATTCAGGAGCCGTGATTTGCATCGGCGCAATCGGTCCTCCATGTCCGTTCATAGTTGGTTGACAAAGCTCCTCCATCGTACGAAGGTCGGGTTGAGGGACATGGTTGTTATTGTTGTTATTATTCAAATTGGGGTGAGGTGGGTTGTTATTATTATGCACACCAGCCATATCTAAATCTATACGAGTCTCGGGCTCAAAATAAGACGAAGATCGAGTACGCATACACTAAAATGAAATACATTATTTTTGAGTTTTTATCTTTTTTATTTTTTTTGGATTTTTGAAAATTTTATATTTTTTAGGATTTTTTTTGGAAATTTTTATGCTTGAAAATAATGTTCCCAAAAGAACGGATCCCAAAATATAATTTTTCACACTAAAAACCGTTAATCTTTACGAAAAGAGCCGGTAGCGGCGCCATTTGATTTCTAATGGTTTAATGTATATTTTGCATATGTGTACTCAATCGTTCTCGGTATCTAATCGAATTGATCACGGTTTAAGGTGGAATTATTGTAATTTGGTCACTAAAGGGGGGAGCTTTTGATTAGCTATTTCTACTAGATAATATAAACGACAAAGTAATTAAATATAAAACTAAAAGAGAGAAATCCAACCTAATTTGGCAGGAAAAGAAAATCTAAAAATTAACTTGAAACAAGTCCAACCTGTCGGAATACCTACGGTCAGAATACCGTCGGAAAAACCATCGGAATGTTACCGATAAACCTGTCGGAATAACTGAAACAGTATCGGAATAGTAGATGGTAAAATCGGTCGGAATATTTATCGGAAAATGCGTCGGAATGTTGGGTCACCAATCCTGTCGGAATGAAGCTCGGAAAAATGGTCGGAATAACAAAACCCTATTCTGATGGAAACAGTCGGAATAACAAGCAGAATAACGATCGTAATGCTAAACCCTTTTCCGATCGAAGTTATCGGAAAAATGACCGGAAAGGAAAACCCTTTTCCGATGAAATCGATCGGAATAACCATCGGAAAAGGAAAACCCTTTTCCGATGGTTTGTAATTCGCAATAAGCAAAATCAAAAAAGCTCTTTTTTAATAAGCACAAATCGAACCTTGACCAAATCAATAATGAAAAGAACTAAATAAGCACAAATAAGAAACTTTCAAAACTCTAAATAAGCAAGACTTATAAAATAAACTTTAAAAAGATTAAACTTTTAAAATACTTAAAATGAAATAATCTAAACAAGAAATAAGCTAAAAAGCATAATAAGCTAAAAGCTTAAATCGTATAAAAACTTGATAAGAACAAACAGATGAAAACTTTAATCAAATAAGCATTAAGATTAAACAAGATGCATACTTAATCCGAATCAAGATCAAAATCAAAAACAAGAAACGTAGAATAAGATAGACAATGAAAAGCTTAAACTTGAACTTGTAGATTAAGGATTCAAATACAAGATTAAATGAAAAGCTTAAAACTTGAAAGAAAAATAGAAGAAATCTAGAGAGAGAAAGTAGAATCACCTACTTCTCTCTAAAGATATGAAACTAAAAATAAAATGACTAACTAAAAAAACTAACTTCCTCCTAATGAAGCATTAGAAGGGAATTTATAGGAGAAGGGAGTTGGTAGGATGCTTCCTTCTTTCTTCCTTTTGTCTTCTTGTCTTTAATTAAATTGACGTTTTTGACTTTGGTTCGGGATTTGTCGATAAATATCTTGAACTCATCTTATAATTTCTTCATTTATTAGACTTGGGTTCTTCGACTTGTTAAACTTTCGTCTTTAGACTTTTTCTTCGATAAATCTTCAGAATAGGCCTTTGACTTCCGTTCTTTTTGCACTCTTGATCTTTTGACTTCGTCTTTTGTCTTTTTCTTCGATAAAAGCCCGTGTTTTCTTCCTTTTTAATATTTTTGTCCTAAAACACAAACCACGCATAATTCCGACTTTTACGACATAAAATATATGTTTTGGTCTTGTTTTTATTATAATTAAGTGGTAAAAGGATAAGTGTTTTCACACTTATTACTCAACTGTATTGTTTGAGTTATCATATACAACTTCTGATGTTCTGCAGTATAAATAGTCTAGTAGTATTTTTTTAGTCTCTTTGTTGTGTTGGTGCTTTATTTTTTGGTTCTCTTCCTTTTTTAATTTTACTTGTTGCCTTTTATGGTTTTCTTGTCTATGCAATGTGTGCGACTGTTGTTTTTCTTGGTTCGTATGTGTTCCCATGTCTACAACAAGTACTAGCGTATCAAGTTGTGTGACAGTTATTTTGGGTTTTAAATAAGGGAAAAAGACATATATGGTCAAAATCACCTACCCATAGTAAAAGCATGGTCATGTTTTTTGATGGGGACAAATTTAGTCATACACAAGTGCACAACTGCACAACTCCATCCAATTACCGCCACGTGTCCACTGATCAGAATAGTAAATTACTAAAACGCCCCTTTCTCTTTCTCTTTCTCTTTCTTCTTTGTTCTTTGTTCTTTCTTCTGTAAACCCGAATCTTTGGAATAATCAAAACAGATTATTCACTTTGATTATTCCAATTCACAAAAATTAGGGTTTTTTTCAATTCACATGAACCTCGTCTGAAATCAATGTGATTCAATGGCGAGTGTTTGTGTAAAACATCATCTTCTCTCGATTCCATTCATCGTGTTAAGACAGATATATTATCACAGGACGTCCGACAACATCATTTTCTTGCTTTTCTTGTATGTTGCCGCCATGCTCATAATTGTAATTGACTGAATTATTATCACAGGAGCAACTCCCAAGGGTGTTTTGAAGATAATGAAAGTCGATGGCTTAACCATCTATCATGTTAAAAGTCATCTACAGGTACATTTATGGTTTTTACGGATGATGTAATATGTATACTTAAAAGGAAATCTGCTTCATTTGATATAGAAAATGCTTGGTTTTGTCTGCAGAAATATCGGACTGCTAGATACAAACCTGAACCTTCATCGAAAGGTATACAAAATATGTCATCAGATTTACTGTTTCGCTGTATTAGACTATTGTCCATGCAAGTGGGATGGTCACTTTGGGTGTTACGCGATATTTAGTTATCTGAAAGTGGTATTAAGACAGATATATCTTTTGCTACTCGATAAATTGAAATACATGTCTTTATTTTGATATGCAGAAAGTGATAATACTAAGCTAATTTGCTTAGAGGAAATACAAAGATTTTATATGGACATTTTTCTTTGCTTATTATTTTCTATTGACAAAATTAAGAAAAAGAAAAGAGACATGCGGCCTGGCCTTCATCTCTCAAAGTGGAGGTGGTAATTTTGACCCATCTATTTCAAAATGGGTTGATTTGGAGATTGTTTTATCTCCAGCGAGTCGAATGAAACTTGGCTTAAAAATGAAATGAATCAAATAGGTTGAAGTTCTTATTAAGTTTATCATACTCACCTCTTAATTCAAAAAGATAATCTTGTTATTTTCATAGCTAATAAATTGAAAAAGCTGTGTTAATTTTGAGATCAACTCAGTGTTGTCATGAATCTGGAAGAAATCTCTGATGCAAGGATGAAAAAGGGTTCTCAAAGGGTTGAAAGATCAAATGTACCTACGTTGAAAATGAGTTTCTTTAGGAAAAGGTTGATGAATTATCTACCGGTTGAAAATGCTACATCTAGTGTTGAGGAGGTTGCTTCAACAGGACCTGGCGCCTGTTTCTTGTAGTCCGCTTTTTCTAGTGAATCTGGAATCACTCCAATGTTTCAGTTGAGCGGGGTGGTTGAGCAGTTGAGCGGGGTGGTTGAGCAGTTAAGCAGTGGGTTGGGCGGTTGAGCAGTGACTGTGGCGGTGGAGCAGTTGATCAGTGGTGGTGGAGCAGTTGATCAGTGGTGGTGGAGCAGTTGATCAGTGGCGGTTGAGCGGTTGAACAGTGGGATAGCGGTGGAAACGGATACTTTTCAAGAGCCGGATATATACGCCGAATCAATAAAATTTGTAAGAATTCATCACTGCTAAAAGTGGTTTGAAACTTTACTAATACGAAGAAAGAAAAATGTCAGGCCCAGAATGCTGCTCAAACCCTCCGAACAAAATGATCTCAGGGGGCGATGTTCAAATCGGCTCACTCAACTGCTATGTCTCCGGCAACCCACATTCCAAGACTGCCATCATTCTTGTTTCTGATGTTTGGGGTATGAGAATTTAACTCTACTCAGCTTGTTTTTATTTCGTTTTATCATATATGGTTTAAGTTTATGGGGTTGTTTTTTATTTGTTTAAGCAGGTTATGGAGCTCCAAAGTTGAGGTATGTTGCGGATTTTTTTTGTTTAAAGAGCTTACAGTATTATAGGGATAATAAACTCAAATGTAGCTACTTGTCACTTTTTGGAGTTCTGCGCCACACGCTTTTAAATACGCACGCGCAACACAGAAAGAAAAGAAGGGACAAAGTTAGCTACATTTTGAGACAACTATCACTATTAGATAAGCAGTTTAGCAAAAGGGTATTTGTTTAAGCTGATCTTTGGGATTACGAGCTCGTGTGGTTTTGGAATATGTTTCACAGCCCCATCTTTTCGGCTCATTTTCAAACTATAATAAGTCACAATAAGCTTATATAGGCTCATAAGTTTCAAAAGAATCCGGAATCACGTTAGCTCACAAGCCCAAAAATAAGCTTAACTAGCATCCCCTAAGCAATCACGAACACGCACAAAACTTTAAAAAGAAAACATAGTAAAGGGGTGTTTGGGGTTGCTTATTTTGAGGTAAACACAGCATAATCTGATAACCAGTTAGGGAGCTGCGTATTTCAATGTGTTTATTTTAGTAAAATCAGACATAATTTTTTACATACGTAATTAACTTGTAACCTTTTATAAATGAATTTGTTAGAAAATTTGTAGTAAATACTTTTTCGAGTATTCTTGCATTTCGTTTTAAAGAAGCAAATTCCAAACACCATTTTTAGGACGTTTTAGTTTTTAGCAGAAGAAAAACAAGCAATCATAAAAACCACCAAGTACAGCAAACACTCACAAAACTGTTTTAAAAATGTAATAAGCATATTAGTATTTTCTTAGGGAGTGTTTGGAATTGCATATGTGAGTGCTTATCTAGGTTTATTGCATTTTTCAATAAACAGATAACCAGTTTTAATTGTTTATACAGAAAGTGCTTATCTGCTTATTTTAAAGCAAATGAAAGCAGATGAGCAATTTAAAACACCCCAAAACAATCCGTAGTCAACTAAAATCATTTTCGGGCATATCATTGCGTGGATATTTTTTTGTCAAAATTATGTGGATGTAGTACTCTTCAATTCAGAACAAGTATTCTTTGCATCACGAGTTATATGATGTATAATTTGAACTTGCAGAAATGTTGCAGACAAAGTTGCATCTGCTGGATATTATGCTGTCGTTCCTGATCTCTTCCATGGCGACCCCTTGACCCCTGAAGCTCCGAAAGACGAATGGCTGAAAAAGCATGCACCGGTTAATCTCTTTAATTCGCATCTTGTTAAATATTTAACGTTATATTATAATTTTGTTAGGCTAGAAATAGTCAACTGAATAGGTGCATTTTGACTTTAAGGTGACATAAAACAGGGGAAAATGCACCGAAGTAGCATTGTATAGGCCAATATTTACGGATTAAGGACACTTTTGCCAAATGAACTTAACTTACTTAAAAAAGAAATTAAGTAATGTTGAGCTTACCAGCTATCCATGACGACACATATGGGTGAAAGAGACTAGGGCGTGTCTAAGTCCAATATGGAAAACTAACAAACATAAACACGTGGTTAGTGGTTTCATGCTACTGATTTCATGCATAAGTTTCATGTTTCCAAGTCATTTATGTGGTCAAACATGCCAAAAATCCTTTCAATCGGATTCTCGTTCCAAAAGGAGTTCGAGTGGAAGAGACCGAGGGGTGGCCTAAAAGCAAATGAAATGAAAAAGTAAACACAGTGAGCTTCTTTGTCATTCATGTTATCTTGATTTAACATGTGTTCTTTGCCGTCCTCCAAATCTTGAACGGATCAACCAGGGTTACAAAGCTGCATACTCTTTTACTTGTAAAAGTGAAGTTCATGCATAAAGTCAACGTTGGCCTATAATCCTATATAACTTTGCCTGTTTTCTACATTTTCCACATAAAAACAGAAATTGCTTAATAAAATTGTGATATGCTTTAGACATAAAAGAATATATAATTTTTTCAGAAATTGCTTAATAAAATTGGGATTTCATTATCATTACAATTACAATTGGACTTACATGCGCTGCAGACGGATCTGATGGAATGAAAAATGATTCTTGCCCAAACCGTGCCGAGTTCGGATATAGGCTGGGGTGGAGCAGTGGCGGTGGAGCATTGAGGTGGAGCAGTTGAGCACTTGAGCATTGAGGTGGAGCAGTTGAGCACTTGAGCATTGAGGTGGAGCAGTTGAGCAGTAGCCAAAGATGACCCTATGGTTATATGTGCGAGTGTTGTGTTTCTGACCCGACCCATTTCAAACTTCATCAGTATGTAGTATGTACCCATTTAGAGCAAAACCGATTTGATGCATTTCCATCATATGCATGTCAGCTGACTGGTGATGTTACATTTCTATATTATATACTGATATGCATCTGATAAGGTCTGCAATAATGGCTCGTAAAGTTTAAAAATCACTGTTTTATATTGTAATGTTTACAATACTTCGATTGATCCTGATAAATACTTCGATTTCACTAACTGCCAGTAAGATTCCCAAATCCAAAAAAATATCGCGTTTAGCAACTTTTTGCGTACATGTTAAGCTTACGAACATGAACATATTAGGCCAAGGTAGAAAGTAACTAAACCTTCAACAAGAAGTTGAATACATTTGTGACCCAACTCGGAAAGCAATTGATCTTTATAACCAAAACTCAATTTCTTTTGCATCTATACTGTCATCAATTACAGCTCATTTACAAGGCATTATTCGAAGACCACCTATTCATTTTTACATGTATTTCCTTCACTATTCAACTAAACAACAAACCTAAGACCGATATACACTGTGAAACGAAACAACCCAACACTTCTATACACCCCACTCTGAGACAACAGTTTACATTAGTTACGTGTTTCGTCCATGAAACTTCTACAAACTTTTCACCCAGGGACTACTTTAATGTCAAAAGGGAACCTGCCCTAAACATACAAAAGAGTGTCTGAACACTAAATAATATAAGGCGGGATCTATAGCTACAACTGAGGCTTCTGTTTCAATCGATCGAGCTCTCAAAGGAATCCGGAGATTTAGACATTGTGTAGTGAAAACTGTACATTATACTGAGAAAGATGACAACAACCCAAATCTCCAGGTTAATCATCAAGATGGACTTTGAAAGAGCTTCGGATGGGTAGCAGCATAGATAGATCCACTTGCATCGGTTTTCAGATGAGAAAGAAGATGCTGCACATCAGTTCGTAAATTTTCAATGGCTCTTCCACATAAAGCCAATACATCTGGTCTCGCCTTGGAACTTGGCTGTACAGGGCCTCCTTGACCCTCGTAATGCACAATATGATGACTGCAGACGAAAAGAAAAGGCTTTATAAGTATAAAAGGTCCTGTTTATGTAACTTTGATCATATGGTGAAGTGCAAAATAAATCTTACAGAAAGTCAATTAGGTCAGTTATTTCTGATGCTTCGACAGGAGTTGCTGGTTGAGAGTTCCTCCCGAAGACGTCCACCATCATGTTTAGCAGCAATTCAAGGGTCTGGAAGATCAGTTTACAAAGATAATTAGATGATGAACATTTCATCCGAACCATAAACGAAAAGAAAATTTATAATGATGTAGCTTAAAAATTACCTTGGTGAACAAGTTGTGGGCATTCGCTAATCTTGGCAACAACGGACCAATGATGCGAAATGCTATTCCCCCTAAACCCCATACTTTGAAATAGTACCGGTGCGTAGAATAAGATAGAGTTAATCCCTGTTAGGATTTGAAACATGGGCATAAAAACTGCCATAACTAACTGTGGCCTATTCCTCGTCTGCAAAATATTCCTAAAAGGATGCTTGATCGAGTTAGCCAGATCACTCGCGTCAACCATGTCTTTGAATTCAGCGTCTACATTTGGGGTACCTCGAATTCTTTCTAGGACTTTTCTCCCTTTTTCCTTTGACCCTTGTTGGATTAAGCTGTTTGGTGTTTCTGGAAGAAGTATGCCACCGACTGTCATTAAAAGCGCTGGTGCAGCGGCTAAACCAAGAGAGAGCCGCCATCCATATTCATCGAGCTTACTGGTTTTGTAGTTGATCATGTTTGCTGAGAAGATTCCAAGCGTCGTAGCCAATTGAAACATCATGTTTAATCCTCCTCTAAGATGCGTGGGAGCCATTTCGGACAGATAGAGTGGTATTGCCTATAACGAAGACTAGCATCGTTGATGATACGCACTTGAAACATTTATACACATACGTAAGTTTTTTTTCAGAAAAGCGGTACCTGATTACCAAAGCCAATGCCAACGCCAAACATGATTCGTCCCAAAAGGAGCATCGCAAAGTTGACTGCTGTAGCATTAAGCGCTGCACCCACAAGAAAACTGATTCCACCAAATATAATGCTGATTCGACGCCCATGAACACGTGTGACAGGAGATGCAAACAATGTTGCAACCAATCCAGATAGGTATAAAGATGAGGTAAACGCTGATAGCCCTTGGTCATTGAATTTACAATAGCTGTTTTCACGCGTACGTCTCTTCTTTTCATACACCGACGGGAAGAATTTTATCAGGAAGGCATCCATTGATGTCACGCCTCCTGGTGTACGAATTCATCATTAGCATGTTTTTAGTAAACATGGCAAATAGGATTGACCCGTAACACTTTTTGTCCGTGCTTATGATTACCTGATATTCCGATGTCATATCCAAAGATAGAACCTCCTATTGCAGCAACAACGCAAGCAACGATGACATAAGTCGTAACTTTTCCTTGATATTGTTGTGCGTTATCTTTTGCCCCGTCTCCTGATGATTGCATGTTCTGAAGAACATGAATTATATATATTCATTGAACCAATAATGAAAAACGCATACGACTTATATTTGAGTTTCCGGGGACGTTGTGTTTACCATTTAGCAGAAGATTTTGGGACCTCCTACCAGCAACCGTCTCGTCTGTCCCACTATGTCCTTCACTTTCCGAAGACCCTCCTCCTTCGCTTGCTGCCATCGATCTTCTGCAATCTGAATTACGAAAGTTGTCAAATGAAATGACAGATGAAAGAAGGTAGCAAATGAAATTTAGAAATTTTTTCGACCATTGGAAAAAAATGTCCAACGGTAATACATACCACGATGCGCATAATACATACCACGATGCGCAAAGCATGTGGATCATCATCGCGGTCAATTAATGCCAGAAGCAAAATGTCCAACGGTAGCAACTCGTGGTTCCAAATAAAGTATGCCAGATTTGCACAGGCTTTCATTATAAGATCCTGAAAAAAAAATGAAGCCAAATTGACGGGTTGTGACAAATTAGAATATATAAAGGATATCACACATAAAGAGAAGTTCTTTGTCAAACCTGCAAAAGATGTCCATGCTGTAGCTCCATCTGCATATTATGCAGAAGGACATCGACCATCGCATATATATTTGCAGTCACTTCTTCAGGGGAAAATTCCCTGAGAACACGTCCCTGTAATCAGTAGGGAGTGACATAAAGGATTAATGTTATTACTATGGATCGTAACAAATGCATGGCCAAATTAAAGTAATTGCCCGGAGATGTAAAATAATAACTTTACCAGGTTTGCACTGTTAATGTTTTCAGGGTGGCCACGCATCAGTACCCATGCTCCAGCACAGAGATATTTTCGGTGTTGAGGAAAACTAGTATTAATATAAGTCATGACATACAGTGAGGAGGAGAAGTAAGGCTAAAGGACCGGAGCGGAATGTATTTCAAATGTGAGAGATTTCAAAACGTGAGAAGTCGAGTAGTAACTACAGGTACTATTATGCAGCTCAGCTGCTTCGGATGTTGCAATTTTGAATCCCTGAAGACTAACGCGCCTTTCATGAGTCATGATTAGGGGACTAATGCATACCTTATTGTTATCTGCTAGAGATATTAGTTCTTCGTTTACAAAATCCTCAGCGGACAACACACCTTCCTAAGAGGTTAAGACGATTTTGGAGTTGAAGTAATCAGTTCACTCGAGCATTTCAACAAACACCTACTACACATAACAAAAAACACCCAAATTCACACACCAAACATCATAATTAACAAAAACCCCAAATGGGTCATCACTAAACCCTAAATTCACACATCAATAATCATAAAAAAATTGCAAAAATACCTAACAACAGCTTCTTCTTTGCTCTGAAGCGAATTCAAATCATGAAAACACTAACTAAAAGGTAATCGGGAATAACCTCCAAACAGAATTTGGTAAACGATTTGTGATTGCAACACTTCAACTAGATCTTTCTCACTGATGCAGAATTGTAGTATACATTAGCACCAATAACTCGAAAACCAGATTATCGTATTTAGCAAATAGAGATACTGAAGAACAGAATGTGATTTGTTGTTTAAGATTGGATTGGATATGGACTTGGATACAAAACAGAAGAAAGAAGAAGAAAGAAAGAGATAGAAAAAATGTAAGGGTATATTTGTAATTTCAATATTTTAATAATATAATAAATATTGTGTCAGTCAGACACATGTCAATAAAGTAGTGGAGTTGTGCAGTTGTGCAGTTTGTGAAGTGCTCAACATGACCAAATTTGTCCCTAGTTGAAAAGTTGACCATGATAAGGTTGTTTAATGCTCAAAATGACCATATATGTCTTTTTCCCTTTAAATAATTCTACGAGATGCAGTATTGGGCAAAAAGGTTTCTTTATGGGGTTAGTGGGTGTGTCCAGCTTTAGAGGGGTTCTCTCTCTGTCCTTTTTGACTTTGTCATGGTGGTATCCATCTGGTATGTGGCCAAAGTCAAAGTGTATGCTGCAAATTTTTTGGCGATGTCTTCGTAGGCCTGCTGCAAATAATCGTGGACCATTCCTCACAAAGAACTTGTCAAATATGACAAATACATTATAAAAAACAATAAACATGGACCCATACTGATATACCACACTAGTAAACACCCTATGAGATGTGGCTAAAACAATAGTAGAACCTATCCTGATCAGAAGACAAGCATACAATACACTCACTGCACTTCTCCATTCCTTTATGTCTGTTAACCTGAATCCCTTAGTTTTTCAGCACAGTCCCATGAACCTTGTCCCATTTACGCCATACGCGAGTCTTTAGGATGGATACAAGTTGGATGTTTTTAAAGCATAGATCAACATCATAGTTTACGAAAGGTGTTGAGTTATTCTTGGACTCTATATGTTTAGAAGTAGGGCCAAGTTTGTTTAAAAATGTCCATGTGCAAGGTGTAGTGGTCGTTTTTATAATAAGAGAGACACTACGAAGGATGATCTTATAGTTGATGGTTTTACGAAGAACTATTTGCCGTAGTCAGATTTATAATAAGAGAGACACTATGAAGGATGATCTTCAGATAATCGGGTAAATCCCGAGTAACGGTTTGACTTAGTGGGTTATTCGCAATGTGAAAATGTTCAGGTAAGTACAATTTCCTTTGAAAAAAAATTACTATTTAACACCGCGTCAAAACGTATTGGTTAGGATGTCGGCTCAAACTTTTAGGTCAAACATATTCTGCCCATAACCGTCTCTAGTTTATTTTATCAACTTAGTTACTGTATTCTATATTTTCAGGCCCAATCCTTGACAAATTCCAATAATTGAAAAAAGCTGGAGGTTTTTACAAAGAACCAGTAGCATCTCATGCCAACATCCCAAAGGAGGTACAAATATTAGATCCTTAATGCTTGTATTTATCTTGAACAAAAACAGAATGTACTGAGTGCTATAGTTTGAATTAGAAAGCCAAAACCATTTCTAGTAGAGACGCTAAGTATCATCAAAAGTTAAAAAAAGGAAAACACATAAGAATATCGACGAATGTATTTATATCAATGATAATTAAGCTCAAGTATGGTAACCTTGGTATGTTTATTCTTTTTTGGATATTTTGATGATAGCATGAATAATAGTCTCTTAAACTCGTGTTAAGTATGAGAAACAAGAATATTAGGAGTACCTCAGTGGACTATAGCCTGCCCACCTAGACTTCAAATACTATAAGGTGAATTAGTTTAAGTTAACCCCAACAACACGCATGAAACACTTTGGGATTTTGGGATGTGTGTTGACACTAGCCATGGAACTGTGCGTAACTTGATTATGACAGAAATGAAGGCCGCCTTGCTCCATCCCAACAAGAACTTGTAGTTTTACAAGAAAGTTACTACACTGAATATTTATGAGCTTATCAGATTTTTAATATGCTCATAAGAACTTTAAATAATATAAGAATAACACCAAATAGGCTATTTTCATCAGCGTATGTTGCTGAATGAAATTATCATTTCGTAATTTTTATTAGATTCTTTAGATTTTGACATTGGTATTATTCGTACTCCACTATACATAATTGAGTATATCATCCTAACGGTATTGTGCTCATTGACTCATTGTCGGTTAAGAACAATCTTAGATACTTATGAGCTATTCAGATGAACCCTATGTTAAAAAGTTAATTTGACCCGTTATTGACCTGTATCTAACTTTTTTTCTCGTTTTATTATGTATGTTTACAATGAAGACGTGTTCTAGTGAGCTCTGTTTGTTTCCGTTAGTAATCGTAGAGATTTATTCTATAGGCCATAGTTTACAAAGATGTTAGACATATCGGTTTTTACATTAAGGTATTTAAGTGACAGTGTAAACTTTGTTTTATTGATGATTAATAAAAAATAAGTTGAGTTTATTTTTGGTTTGAATTAAAATATATTTGTAAAAATTTAAGATTTTGACATGATAGACTAATTGAACGTATAACAGTGCCAAATGAAATTTATAACGAAAGCAAAACCGTGCCAAAGCGGATAAAAAGGTACTAAATACGGTTGGAACCAAAAACGAAAACCGTGCCAAATACGTTTGTCACGATAGCTAAAACCGTCATAGATAAATTTGGCATGACAATTAAAAACCGAACCGAATAGGGATTCGGCACGGGAAATGACTTGGTACCAAATGCTCATTTAGCACGGGATATAAAAGTGTGACAAATTCCCATTTGGAACCGAAATTTGTTAGTCGTGCTAAATACTTCACTCGTGGCACCCCCAAACTTAAACCGTCCCAAGGACCATGCCAAATACTATTTAGTATGCTTTTAACCCGACCCAAATGTATTTGGCATCCTTATATTTAGGACGGAGCTAAAAGCGTCCCAAAGCCGTGCCAAATAGCCTTTGGCATGGTTTTTTGAGTCTTTGGCATGGTTTTCCACCCTCCCAAATACCATTTTTTCTTATAGTGACACCAACCGAACACCCTTATGGGTCTCGGTTTCCGAGGCCATAAACCAAAACAAACACCCTGATGTGTGGGAAAAGTGTCGGTGTATTTTAATATAATACGTTATAGAGAAAATTAAGAAAATTACCTTTAGGAAAAAGTAATAGTCTAAAATTCGCTAATGACGGATTAATTAAACATGAGAGTGATCCCGATTAGTTGTACACGAAGAAATTGTGAATTTGAGACTTTCGTTTTGATTAGGAAAATCGATTTGAATTGGTTTCGATTTTAATCTAAATTCCTACGCTTTTTAATAAAAGTGCATCAATCGTTAAAAATTAATCTACAAAGCGAATTTAAAACTATATATATTTAATTTTACTTTATACTTTTTATTGTAACAAAATTATTTGAACAATATTAATATTAAAAGTAATTAAATATATATATTTTTAAAACTCTATTTATTTATTTATTTATTTATTTATTTATTATTTTATTTAAACTAATGAATGTTGGCAAAATTAAATAAACTATTTAATTAAAAGTTATTATACTTTTTTTTTTAACTTTTATACTAAATAAATGAGTAAAGAAAAACGTTTGATACTAAAAAGTCAATTAAAAACGTTTAATAAATTCTTGACACAGTATTTAAACAAAATGAGCCACCAGCTCAAGTGGTTGAGGTGTTTGGCCTTTGAATGACAGGCCTCGAGTTCGAGACCAGTATATGGCGAATTTTTGCAATAATTTTATTTTTTTTAACAGTAAATCAACTACCAAACATCACAGATTGCTATGAAACGTTTAAGATATATCAGTTGACAACTGATGTAAATCAAACAGGTAAAACATGCAGTAATAACATTCAGAAAATCTAAAATCAAACAGTGATATCCGTTTACCCAAACTTACTAAATGAAATACAAATCAACAGTAAAAAAGAACTTATATATCAAATACAATTACATCAATCATTCATAATTAATATTATAAAACTATGACATCAAACTCATCAATCAAAACCGAATCAGCAAACCAATACAAACTCAGCAGACTATGATGAAGTAAAAGTAGCAGGTACTTAACTTTGCTCAACTAAACAACAATGATGAAACAAAAGAAAACTCACAGCAATAAGTGATCAGTCAAAAACAAGGCAACAAACATATCATCAACGCAACGACAAATTTCTAGCAGCTAAAAGTAATCATTCAACAAGTGCAGCTTAAACACAAAATCAACTAATGACAATGACTTATCAGCGAACAAACAGTTTAAATCCAAATATCATATCAGATCATCAAAACAAGTATATTTTTCAACAATCACACTAAAAATCAATAACAGATCCCTAACAGATTTATTACATCACTAAAAAATACCAAAAATCAACAGCAGATTGATATGAGTGTACAGATCCATACTCATATTCGAAAATAAACAGCAAACTTCAAAAGCAAAATGAACAATATGACTGATTAAGCATAAACAAATTCATAACATCACTAAAAAATCAAAATCATAAAACCAATCCAACCACAACAGTCAAGTTATTCGATTCAAACAGATTCACAAATAACAAAATAAACAAAATATCATATTATACTAAAAATTTATAAAGTTAAATGAGCTTAACCATTTTTATTGAAGAAAACCTTTTATGTCGAAGTATGGGCTGAGCCAACTTTCCATTCACACATCCACACAATCAAACCACCTTAGTTTCTTATTGAACCAAGACCTCTATCCATGAAATTATCCTCGAACCATAGCAATATTTTTAATGCTTATTCAGTGGAATAAACATGATCCCCTAATTCCTTCTTAATTATTTCATTTAAGCTATAGTGTGAGCTTATATGAACAATCACAATTGTAATATCAACTTTTAGATTTAGAATAAAAATAACGAGGTAAAGAGTTAAAACTGGACTATTAAGTTTATTAAATCAAGACATCGTTAAAATATTTTTAAAGGAAATACACATCTAACTAAAAATTGACATTATAACATTAGAAGAAAAAGGGATGATTACACAGGAAAATGAAGGGGGTATTTATAGCTGAGATGAGGTGAGGGTTTGTTGAGGAAGAGGGGTTTTCAACCGTTGATGTAGCATCATTCTTTCTCTTTCCATTCAATTTTGATCCAAGGGCTGAGAATTTTTTACCTTCACATGGATCGCCAAGGTGGCACTTTGTGTGCTAGTTTGCTGCTGACTTGGAGGGATATGACTGGCCCTTGACAAGATGGCAGTGGTATCAACCAATAAGAGGAGGACTGTGACGCAACCAAGTGCCACTCTGGCACTTGGTACTTGGAATATTCATGATATACACGCTTCATCTTCCCCTATTTTCTCTGAATCAGGCGCGTGTGCTTCAAACTCTTGATTAATTTTGAAAGCCCTTATTATTAGGGTTCTCGACTGCTGTATGTTCTTCCCCAAATTCTTTTCTTTCTCTCGTTTTATTATTTTTGTTTATTTGTGTTTTGACCGTCCAAGTTGACCATAGAAAGTTTATATAAAATTTTCACCATCTCTTCTTTTATTATTGGGCTTTTGAACCGAACTTGGACCTTTCCAAGTTTATAATATTCCACCGTCTTAATTGTTTATTGTTGATGGGCTTTTGGACCCAACATTGTATATACTTCATCAGTAATACTTGAAATTGGGTTTTGACTAAACTTGGGCCTTCAAGTTATCCAATGTAACAATTTTGGGCTTTTCAGGCCCATTAAGCTCAAGTGGGCCCCACCAAGGCCAATAAAATTTATAAACTTGAATCCGTGAATAAAAACGAACTTGACTTTTGGCTCTTGATATAATCTTCTGTTGTCCCATTTATTTGAGATGATTAAGCAATGAAGAAAGAGAGAAAATAGATGAAGAAGAGATGAATTCCTAGAGAGAGAAAATAGTGAGAGAAAGTAGAGAGGAGATGATTAACTTGGTGAGATTAGATTAAGAAAAGAAGTTGTTACAAATGACCATCCACCCTCCTAACATGCTAGGAGGGTAGTATATATAGTCCACCCACATGCGGGCTTTAATGGACTATATATTGGGCCGGGCTTGTCTTTTGGACTTTAATTAGTTTAAATCCAAGCCCGTGAACCACGACTAAATAACTACTTATTACAACGTTCTAATAAATATTACAATAGAAACCTATGACCGAACATTCTTGTTTGACTCAATATTTTGAGGCTAACAATCTCCCCCAATGTGAGGTCATTCCTCTTTGATATTTGGATTCCAATGGAGATTTGTGAATTTCGTCATAAATGAGTCTTGAACGTGTAACAGTAGTTTTGTTCCTTCATGCTGTGATCTTTGAGCCTTTGTCGTTGTCTTTCGACTTTGTCTTTAAGTCTTGAGATCTTCAAATCATTCTTGACTTGTCTTTGCCATCTTGTGATCTTGTGTCTTTATCCACATACTCACACTATCAATTGTTGGATAAGTCTTTGGGCATGAATATGTGGTTGTGAATCTTTGACTTTGCTGAGTACACCGTGACGCCACCTTCTCGAGACAAAACATAGACACGGACTGAATGGCTTTGACATTCGTCCTAAATCGGTAGCGTTTTACCTCCGGTCGGTGAAGACCGTTATACGATATAAAATATCGTACCTGTGATCAGGTAGATTCAATTAAGAATCTTCTTGACAGGGTTTCGCGGCAGTACTAGCCGTTCTCTTTACTCGACCGTCTCAAAGCAAGACTGCGAACATAAAGAGTGAATCAATTGGATAAATATCCGCTTGATTAAAGTCGTCAATTCAAATTCCTGGAACAAGTTTGATTCATTAAGAATCTTACCATTGTTGCTTTCCAGTTGACACAAGTTTGATTCATAAGAATCTCACAAGTCACCTACCGTAGCGCTATTTGATGTTGACGCTAGAAGGATTTCCATTCGTCACTGTGAATATTAATAAATATCACTCTGAATGTTCTGGCAAGACCGTAAAGATATTGCGTAGAAACCTGAAACGAGTTTGAATCAATTCAGAGTCAAACCACTGTTGCTTTTCAGTTTTACATATGTTCAATTCATAAAGAATCTTGCATATGACCTACTGCAGTGCTGTTTGATGTTAACACTGGAAGGATTTCCACTCAGCATCATGAATACTAAGTAGTATCACTCTGAGTGTTCTAGCAATATCACAAGGATATAGCGTAGGACTCTCTTGATCTTCATCCGTGTGTCCTAACGAGATTTGATTGATCTCTTGGCTCTAGACTCGATTTGTGCACTTTTATTGGTCGGAGGCTGGAGCAGATGCCACATATTCAATATCAACAATCTCAGAGTGAGAAAGTCAATAGAAGTCGTGTTGATCTCTGTGACAATAAAACAAACTTCTTTTAAGAGAAGTCTGAGTAGCTAGGAAAGGGTTGTGCTTCACATCACTGGGTCCATGATGAGTTTGTCTTCATGATGAGTTGACCCGGTTTCTGCCTAAGTTGTATGGAGGGCTTCTTTCTTTAGACCCTTTATCCTTACATTTCTTTTTCATTCTTCAACCCCTTCAATGCTTACCAAGACATCATTAATAGCACCTTGTTGTGATTGTTCCAGTGCTATCATCAGTACTTAGTCGGCATTCAGCTACGTTCACATTCTACTCCATCTTTCCTAAGGACTTCTAATAATCTGTTGGATCATAGGACTTAAACCTAACCACCCTTTTGACACCAATAACGTCGTGAATTAAAGATGTTGTGGGTATTTGATCGTAACCATGAAAACCACTTTAAATTCTAACAAAGTGTTTGAAAAACATTTAACACCTTGCTAGTTTTGTCGTTTCAGAAATGCTCCCCCTTCACATGTGCATCGATAATCGAAGGTGTTTCGCACATGTAGGTAAGAGTAAAAGTGCTTGAGTCTTATAGATCACATTTTAATCACATTTTCTCCCCCTATCTCTAATATATAAAATCTTTTGATATTAGAGATACCAAATTTGATTAAAATATATTTTGAAAAATAGTCTTGAAAATCTTCGGGAGAAAAATGTGTCGATAGGAGTTGTTGAACACATAATTTTTGAAAGATTTTGAATATCATTGAGAAATTCTTGAAAAAATTGTGTTCAACGCTAGTTGAAAAATCAATTCTTTTTGACGAAAAGGTTTTTCTAAAGCATAAACTTGAGTTCATAGACTTTGAATGTCTTGACGAATCCACTCAAGTGTAAGAAGATTTAACTTCTTTTGCTAAGGGTAAGAGTACAAAAGCGTACACTCCCCCGTGAATTTAGATCTGGGTTGCAATCTGAAAGTGATTACAAACCATTGTGTTGAGCTCAAAACATTGAATGTTTTGTGACAAGCTCAACCCAAGATAGATTGCTCTACCCGTTGTTGGAAATATTGTCCAAAATAGACAATTTCCTTTTGAAAAGATAGAAATGACATGTTTTGAAAAATATTTACAACTTTCATTCGAGCTTTATGTACACACCCGTGTCGTTATTGAGCGACATTTCTAGGTACGTCCATATTATCGATACTGAAAGACATGTCGAGAAGAATATTTTTGGATTATCGAAGATTTTTTAAATTTTGTATTTTGCTTTTTGATTAATATTTACAGGTAGATGTTTGATAAATGAATCAAGCAGGCTTCTTTGCCAGAACCTCCAGTTCTGCTGGAGTCAAACATCTCATACCAATTTGCCTAACTAGATACGCAAACCTCTCTTTCGAAAGAGCTTTTGTAAACAAGTCAGCTAATTGGTAATCCGTTCCAACAAAGTATAGTTCAACGATACCTCTTTCAACTTGTTCCTTTATGAAGTGGTATCTGACATCAATGTGCTTCGTGCGGGAATGCTGTACCGGATTGCAGGAGATGGCTATGGCCGATTTTGAGTCACAGTACATAGGTACTTTATCAAAATGGAAGCCATAATCCGTGAGTTGTGTTCTCATCCAAAGAACTTGAGCACAACACGCAGATAGAGACACATACTCCGCTTCGGCTGATGAAAGTGACGTGCAATCCTGCTTCTTGGAAGACCATCCCACAAGCTTGTCTTGACCTAGAAATTGTGCACCACCCGAAGTACTTTTACGTGTATCAAGACACCCTGCATGATCAGAATCTGAATAGGCCGTTAGAAAGAAACCGGTTTCCCTCGGATACCAGAGTCCCATGTGAATGGTATTCTTAAGGTACCGAAAGATCCGTTTAACCTCCTTGAGGTGCTTTTCAGTGGGTCGTGCTTGATATCGTGCACAATAGCATGTAGCATGATGAATATCAGGTCTGCTTGCTGTCAAGTACATGAGGGACCCGATCATGGAACGATATCTCGTTTGATCTATGGGTAATCCCTCTAAATCAGCATCTAGGGATGTGGTTGATAATGGTGTCCCAACGGGGTCACATGATGTCATACCATGCTTTTTGATTATCTCTTGACAATACTTAGCTTGGTTAATGAAGATACCACTTGGGGATTGGTGAACTTGAATTCCTAGAAAGAATTTTAGTTCGCCCATCATAGACATTTCAAATCTGCTGTGCATTACTTTTTCAAACCATTTTGAAAGTTTTGGGTTTGTAGACCCGAAAATAATGTCATCAACATAAATTTGCACAAGCAGAGTGTCATCCCCATGATTATAAGTGAACAAAGTTAGATCAATGGAACCTTTTGAGAAACCTTTGGAGACCAGAAACTTCGAGAGCTCGTCGTACCACGCCCTTGGAGCTTGCTTGAGTCCATATAGTGCTTTGTGGAGACGATACACCTTGTCAGGATAATGAGGATTGACGAATCCTTCCGGCTGCGTGACATAAACTTCTTCCTTCAAAGGACCGTTAAGAAACGCCGTCTTTACGTCCATTTGATAAACGATGAATCCCTTATGTGCAGCATAAGCAAGAAAAATCCTGACCGCTTCCATTCGAGCTACTGGTGCAAATGATTCTTCGAAATCAATACCCTCTTTCTGTCCATACCCTTTAGCCACTAGCCTAGATTTATTCTTGATGATCGTGTTCTCTTCATCCATCTTGTTTTTCCAGATCCATCGAAGATTTAATGGTGTTACATCGTATGGTCTGTCAACCAGTTCCCAGACTTTAAGTCTTTCAAACTGTTGAAGTTCATCCGTCATCGATTCAATCCAAGCATGATCAGCTAATGCTTCTTTGATGTTTTTCGGTTCAGCAGTACTCACGGCGAGTGCGAACATACAAACATCGCCATCGGTTTCAAGTTGTCGTCTTGTACGAACGGGTTGTGAAGGGTTTCCAATGACATTAACCAAAGGATGATCTCGGGTCCAATGATGTGTTGAAGGATGTCGTTGATAGAAAGTATGCATATTTGACGGATCAACATGGCGAGTAGAAGACTCTCCAGTTTCGTGTACCGGTGTACCGAATGGGTTGATGAATTCGTCTTCGTCAGATAATGCATTGTCTGCTTGATTTGTGTTCTCTGGAGCAATGACAGTAGTTGTGGATGTTGTAGGATCGATTGTTGAAGTAATATTCTGAGGAGGTAAATCTGCAGCAACCCGTGTTGAAGTAGATGAAGTTGTATCTTGTTGTTGACGATGATCGGTTTCATCATTCTTATCATGAGTGACAGCGGAAGACTTCGATACAACTTGTTTCTCCCCCGTGAAATATTCATCATACATTGGTCCATATAACATTTCCAACTCTTCAATGGTCGTGTCGACTGTCATATCAGCTCTAGAAACATTTTTTGGAACCAGCGGTTAACTTGACGGTTCATTGCTGTGGTATTGAGTTCCGAGTTCCGTGCGGTTGTGAACGGAAGTCGTATGTCGTCGTGGATCGGGACTTAAACTGTTTTGTTCAAGTGCCATTTCTTGAGATTCATCAAATCGGATGTGAATTGTCTCGACAATCAATTTTGTTCTTTTGTTGAACACTCTATATCCCTTAGACTGAGTTGCATATCCCACAAGAATACATGCATCACCTTTTTCTTTCATCTTATCCAAATTTTCACCATCTCGTATAATGTAACAAGTACATCCAAAAACATGAAGGTGTTTGAGTGAAGGTTTTCGATCATGAATTATGTGATATGGTGTCTTTTCGTGTCTTGGGATAATTAAGGAGCGGTTTTGTGTGTAGCATACGGTTGACACGGCTTCGGCACAAAAGTATAGTGGAAGTTTTGAAGCGGATAATAATGTTCGAGCAGCTTCAACCAAAGTACGGTTTCGTCTTTCAACAACGCCGTTTTGTTCGGGTGTTCGAGCAATAGATGTTTCATGTTCAATCCCTTCGGCTTCAAAATACTTTCTCAGATTAAAATTCAAAAATTCTGTACCTCTGTCAGTACGAACCACTTTAACTTGAGCTTGAAGACCACGTTGTATCAATTTTAGGAAGCTGATGAGAACGTCGGGTGTTTCATCCTTGGACCTCAAGAAATGAGTCCATGTGTACCTTGAGTAATCATCGACAATTACCAGAATATATTTCTTTCCATTGATACTCTGAACACGCATTGGACCACACAGATCCATGTGAAGAAGATCTAACCGTCCTTTAGAGCTTGGTGTTGTCTTTGTTTTGAAGCTACTTCTTTTAGCTTTACAAAGTTCACAAGAAGAACAAAGATGATCTTTGATGAATTTCAAGCTTGGAAGGCCTCTCACAATATCTTTCTTGGAAAGCAAGTTAATGGTATCAAAGTTGAGATGAGAAAGACGTTGATGCCATAACCATGCCTGAGTCGTTGAAGCTTTAGCCATGAAGCAAATTGGAGTTGATGAAGTTGTGTCTTGAAGTGAAATTGTGTAAAGATCAGTACCCCGTGTACCGGTAAGTAAGTCATTCCCATCATAATCACGAACAAAACATGTCTTCTTTCTGAAAGCAACTTCCAAATCCGCATCACAGAATTGACCAACCGAGAAAAGATTGTGATTGAGCCCTTCGACGTAGTATACCCTTTTAATCGTGATATTCCCCTGAACCAAATCTCCATATCCTAGGATCGGTGCAAATTGATCATTACCGAATCGGACCGTACCTAGGAACTTCTCCACGAAGTTAATTAGAAGCTTGAGATTCCCCGTCATGTGCTTCGTGCATCCGGAGTCCATTATGAAGAGAATTATTTGTATCACCTGCAGAAGAGTTAGAACACGATGGAGCATTTGCTAAATTGGATACCACAGTAGTTGTGATAGTAGAATCATTAGTGTCCTTATCAACATTTAAAGGCAAACTAACACTCGTTTTCACATTTTCTGTCCTAACTTTAGGCATCCATTTATATCCGGGAGGACATTGATTAGCAAACCACCATTTCCAAGACTTACTGGCAGACTCATATAATTCCTTAATTTTGCTTCTAGGATTCTTAGTGGTGGAGTCTGATGCATTACTTTTCTTAGTGGGGGTTGCACCAGAATGGTTCACTTTGCGTTTGGGTTTACTAGCTCTAATAGGCATTGCAACTTGCTTCTTAGTTCTAGTATCTACGCCTTTGACTTTATTTATAGCACACATAGAATGATTAGCATTAGCACACTTGCCACATTTGACACAAACAAATTTCACATTCATAGCATTCAAATCATTCACAGCATTCAGATCGTCATTACATGCGATAACAGACTTTTTATTCTTAACAACATTCAAATTCCTAGGGTGTTCTTCTACTTGCTTCATCTTCCCTTGATTCTTGTGTTTCCAGACCTTATCATTGAAATGTGTATAATGCAACTTCGTTTTCTCAGTTCTTAACTAATAGAAAGTCCAACCAATATCGGATTTATAGTTGTTCTTGGTTGTTCAAGCTTGCTTGGTAATCTATTGCTAATTCAAACAACACTATCTAAAAATGAAAAATATAAACCTACTTATACGTAAAACAAGTTGCAAATTCCAAATTTTATTCAAGTAAAATATAAAAAATGCAAAATATAAAACTATAAGGACTGAAAATGTAATTTCTATGAAATGTAAATGCTTGAAATGTAAGTTCTATCAACTATAGGGACTAAAAATGTAAAACAGTTAACTATAAGGACCAAACTTGTAAAAACTTTAACAAACTAACCAAATTTTAACAAACTAACAAACTTAACAATTGAAATTTAACAAATCACAAA
Source organism: Glebionis coronaria (assembly GCA_025667525.1). Classification (NCBI taxonomy): domain Eukaryota; kingdom Viridiplantae; phylum Streptophyta; class Magnoliopsida; order Asterales; family Asteraceae; genus Glebionis; species Glebionis coronaria. Next base: position 140,186,859 of record CM046880.1, read on the forward strand.
ATCCAGGGACTGAATATATGCAAACCCTAAAAACTAGGAAGATTAGCTAAGTTTATCAAACTGAATGAAATGGAAGGACCAAAGTGCAATTAAACTAAAGTTTTAACCAAAAACGGGACAATATGAAGAATAAGCTCGTTTGAGCTTATTATTCAACCAAATAAGCTGAAACAACTTGCAAAACTCTTAAAATCCAATTATAGCTACGTGTGTTCAAGGAAATAAGCTAAAAATCCAAAATAAGCAATTGAGTGCTTATTAATAAGCACAAAATAAGCTACAACTTATTTCAATCAGTCACAACCTGATTTTTGTGATTAAACTGATTAAGTACTTGATTACAAGAACGGGAAATCAAACTAGAACCATTTTCATCCAATAATGAAGGAGAAATCTGAAATAAGCTCTTTTGAGCTTATGTTGACCAAGTTTGACCAATTTTTATGAAAAAGCTCAAAATTTCAAAACTTCATATTCAACACTAACTCAATGGATTTGTGAAAGAAAATCAAGACTTTTGTGAACTAGATTAAGAGAACTGGTAAAACAGTCATCAATTTATCACAGAGAATGAAAAATGCTCAGTCTTGAGCTAAAAAGCTTATTACCAGCTTAATTCTTAATACTGTAGATTTTCCTTATAGAAACTGAAAGTTTATGATGTAAGCAAGGACTAGAAACAAGTTTGAGCAAATTTCATCAAGTAATGAAGGAGAAACAAGTAATTGAAATTGGCAAGTTTATCAAACTAAAGCTGAAATAAGAATGACCCAAACTATATGTTAACCAATTGCCTGTTTGACTATTTTTATGACTTGCAATTGACTTAGAACCAATTGTTAACACCTAATGACTGATTATGAACTTCTAAACACCAATTTCTAATACTTGAAAACTATTTTAAAGCTACTCCCAAACACTCCTTAAAATGTTATGATCAAACTTTTACAAAGACTAATTGAGTAATGGTTAAAACTGAAACAAAAGCTATAGCAAACTTGTTTCAAAGGACAAAATGAAAGCTAATCAAACTGAAATCACACAATTATATCAACTAGAACTCAATTAAGGTGCAAAGTTAAAATGTTACTGAAATAAGGCAGAAACTACAAAGCTTAACACAAATGTACAAGATCAAGCTACAAATCACTAGGATCAATCAAACATCAACTATTTAACAAGTAAAACAGGCAGCCATCAAGATTAACTAGGAAACTTAGCATGCAAGAACTTTGTTAAATGGAACAAAAATAAGAGCTATGAAACCTATTGTAGAGGTCCTTTGGGAAGAAGAGGAGCGCTGAGCTCTCTTGCACTAGTGATACCACCACCTATCACTAGTAATCAACTCAAATCAACAATCAAACAGCTACAATTCATCAAACTGCCATGAAATCTTCAAAAGAACTAGGAATGAACTGAATTCTGAACAAACAGCTACAAATCTTCACCAATGTCAGTTATGATCAATGTATGATCATAACAAACATCAATCAGCAATAAGAACACTCAACAGCAACAAGAATCAACAGGAATTTGAAGAACAGAATTTGGCGGGAAAATGAAGTTTGAATTTTATTGCATGAATTCAGTTACAAAAGTGGTTACAAGCTACTAACTAACTAACTAACTCAAGAGTTTGTCAGACTCTTGAGTAGTTAGGGGAAAAGTGAGGGAAAAATGGAAAGGAAAGATTGAACTATGTGTTTTTTACAAAACTAGGCTACAATGAGAAATGAGGTACATCCTAGCTATTTATAGGCATGAGAGGAGATTCTGTTGGGGTTTGTGACGTGGCAGATCCAATCATAGCTTGACACGTGGAAGAATTCTGCATTTGCTCTTTGAAGGTGATGAACACTGAATTGGGGGTTTTTGATTGAATGGATGATTTGTTAAATGGATTGCACCATTGTATTCCTCTCTTCAAAACGAGCAAGTTTGGTGTTTTGATCTTCTCATGAAACGGCTTCAATCTCAATCCCGATCCTGGAAATATTTTTGTTAAAGAAGATGGACACGTGGCGTTTTCTGGTTGGTTGTGAGGATGTCACACGGATCACACTGTTTGGATATGGTAATAAATGTGGCGGCTGTTAATGGGAATTTAATGCTTGATCCGTGTGACTTGTTTCCTTTCTTCTTATTGGCTGAACCCTTTTCACATGGATTAAACTTTACAAAACTTTCCAAACTTGGCAGATTTGGTCCTTGTATTTGGCAGATTGTAATTTCAAGCTATGATCTTAATCCTTTTGACATTTTTGACCCTTCAACTTTGATTCTTCAACAAAATGGCCCTTTGACTGAGTTGACTTTGTAGTTGACCAAATTTGACTTGAATCTTGACTTTTCATAATTTGCACTTCTAGTCCTTCAACTTTCACAACTTGTCAAGATAGGTCCTTGAACTTCAAAGTCTTGTCACTTTTGATCCTCTTTTGTCTTTTTCATCCATTTGAGCTTGGTTTTTCCTTGTTTGCTTGAAATTGTATCCTTTTACCTACATAAGATCACACAAACACAAACATACCACATAACACTGCTTTTTACAAGATAAATGGGTATTTTGCTTCATGTTTTAGGGTTATTTGTTGATAAAAGGATATGAGTTTAAGCTCATATCAAATTCCCCTACACTTGAGCATTGCCATGTCCTCATGCAATATTATATTTCAAGGCTTAAAAATTTACATTTCCCTCATAATTAATCCACCTTGGCCATATGAGATGCATCTACACTACTCTAAACTAGATGATGCATGATTTTGACTTTTAATAATGCAATGAATCAAAATACAATTCTATCTATATCTTTTTGATTTTTCTTGAAATGGTTTTGATGGAAATAACTCATAAAGAATCCAATGACTTGGATTAGGGCTTGGGTACCATGGACACTTATCACCCTCAAGTTTCACTTTCCCCATACCAAGCTAGTAAATGGGATCATTGCATTCACAAGTAAAAGTGCATCAACTTATTCATGACAATTAAATGTGGAACCGGTTATTAATTGAGCAAATTGCTTGTGGGCAAATTTGTCATTATTAAAGTGTGAAATATAAGAAATGTAAAATCCAAAAATAAAGAAGCACGGTTTTAATCCTAAGTAATCTTCTCATCCATTACTTGAAAAACCGCTCACAATTAATATAAGTCCGTATTAAGAGTAATAAGTCATTCGCCTTATGTGTAAAATCCTCATGTCATGCTTTCATAAGTAACTACACACTCGCTAAGGAAAGAAAAATAAAACTCACGCAATAATTTACATCCGCATCTTTTTGAGATTTTGGATCTTCAACCCCGCAACCCGTCAAGGTAATATTGGATTGGAGCAATCTATTGAATCCCCGCAACCCGTCAAGGTAATATTGGAACTCAATAGTCACTATAATTAACACCACACTGCCCCTCTTGGGAGTCTTGCATTATTTTTTTTTCTTTTTTTTTTCTTTTTTTCTTTCTAGCCACTCATTTTTTTTCATAAGCCGCTCTTATTTTTCTTTATTCCTCACCAAGAAATTTGAAAAGAAGAAAAGGAAAAACACCCGCTAAATATGGAGCATGACACAAGTCTAGTACACATAAAACGTGCTAACTCAGAATCTTAAGACGTACTCATATCAACCATAAATGATTAGCCAAAAATGCATAAGAGATTACAAACCAATTAAAACCGTACTTGGTTATTTATTAACAATTATATACATGCGAAGAAAGTAGAGATAAAGAAGAGAAGGGTTTAGCCACAAGTAATTGCCATGAAGTCTATCTAGCCCTTTTACACTTGCTTCAACTCTATCATTTCCCATTCTCCACAAATTTAAAATTTCAAAGAATGAAATTGGTGGAAGCTTAGCCTAATAGACCAATGAAGGACTACATGGTTAAGGATACTAGCTAGAGAGTGCTAAAATAAGCAAACTCGGGTTGAGTCAAAATATCCATGGCGGGCCTAATATGTCAAAGAAGTCTAAACTTGTTAAAACCATGTTTTATTATATTTTTCCTTTTTATATATTTTTGATGAAAAATAAAAGAAGAAATATATACAATGCAAATGTGTTATGCAAATGAAAAATGATTGATGCAAAAAATTATGAATGCATATTTTTGTTGGCCAAAGTAGATTAAAAATTTGAAAAATGTTTAAAATTCAATTTTCCATGTTATCATGCAAGACAATGACAAGTTCTAGGTAAGGTCACTTCGATAGAAGACCCCCCTACACTTAAGCTAAACATTGTCCTCAATGTTTAAGAGCATGGAAGTATAAAAACTTCCCCTACACTTATGACAATGAATAGACTTTGCTTAACCCAAGTTAAGGAAAGGACAACTATTAGTGAAATCATGTTTAAGCACAAGGTGTCAATGAAAATTCACTAAAGTAACGAAGTGAACCGGATACAAGGGCCTCCTCCATAAGCTCCAAAGCATGAGATGAGTGAGCAACCCTACAAACAAGCATGAAGACAAAAGAAGGTCGCCCCTACACTTATCTCCACATCTATGCCTTTATTGCTAACCTACAACACTCTAAACCTAGTTATAGGATGCTTGAGTTAATGAGTCTCTAGCTCGACTCGTCCCTCAATGAATTAATTCATGGGGAAAATGGGGATCTCTTGGACCATTTCAACGGAAATGTCCTCCCCAAAGTAATGCTTAACACGGTGACCATTCACTTTAAAATTTGGTCCATCGGGTTGAGACAACTCAAGAGTTCCATATGGAAACACTTGAGCAATAGTGAATGGACCGGACCATCTCGACTTAAGCTTGCCCGCAAAAAGCTTCAATCTTGAGTTAAAGAGGAGAACCGGCTCTCCAACTTTGAACTCACGATTCTTAATCTTAGCATCATGCAATTTCTTAGTCTTTTCCTTGTATAGCAAAGAATTCTCATAGGCATTGGCTCTCAACTCATCCATCTCATTGATTTGATCTTTCCTATGTGAACCGGCTTGGTTTAAATCAAAGTTAGCCCACTTGAGAGCCCAAGATGCCTTATGTTCTAACTCAAATGGGAGGTGGCACACTTTTCCATAGACAAGCCTATAAGGAGTACAACCAATTGGTGTCTTAAAAGCCGTCCTAAACGCCCACAAAGCATCATCAAGCTTATCCGACCAAGAAGCTCTATGCTCTCCCACCGTTCTCTCTAAAATTCTCTTTAAACCACGATTTGTGACCTCGGTTTGACCATTTGTTTGAGGGTGATACGCGGTAGAAAGTCTATGATTCACTCCATATTTCTTCATAACTCTCGTGAATTGATCATTACAAAAGTGCGTACCACGATCACTTATGATGGCCCGAGGTACACCAAATCTAGCAAACAATTGTTTCAAGAACTTTACAACCACTCTAGCATCATTAGTAGGTAAGGCTTTAGCCTCCACCCACTTGGACACATAATCCACCGCCACAAGTATATACTTGTTTCCCTTAGAGGATGGAAAAGGTCCCATGAAATCTATTCCCCATACATCAAATATCTCACACTCTTGGATAAAATTTTGTGGCATCTCATCACGTTGTGTAATTTTTCCTTGTCTTTGACAAACATCACAAAATTTCACCATCTCTTGAGCATCCTTGTAAATGGAAGGCCAATAGTAACCCGAATCAAAGACTTTCTTGGCGGTGTAGTTAGGCCCAAAATGTCCACCCGTAGGTCCTTTATGACATGCCTCTAAAATTTTAAATGCCTCGGGCCCATCTACACACCGTCTAATGATTTGGTCCGCACATTGCCTAAAAAGATATGGATCATCCCAAAAGTAATACTTAACTTCCTTAAGAAACTTTTTCTTTTGTTGGTAAGTAAGACCCTCAATAAGCACATTGCCCACAAGATAGTTTGCAATATCCGCAAACCAAGGTGTGGCATCCTCTTGGGAAGAGATAGACATGAGCTCCTCTAATGGAAAGGATTCATTGATTTCTTGATGTGGGAAATCTCCTTGAAAAGGATGCTCAAGTCTACTCAAATGATCCGCCGCTAAATTCTCGGCCCCTTTTTTTATCACGAATCTCTATCTTAAACTCTTGAAGCAACAAAACCCATCTCAAAAGCCTAGGCTTAGCATCTTGTTTTGTCATAAGATACTTGAGAGCGGAATGATCCGTATACACTATGGTCTTGGAAAGCACAAGGTATGGTCTAAACTTCTCAAAAGCATATACTATAGCAAGCAACTCTTTTTCCGTGGTAGTGTAATGAAGTTGTGCACCGGTCATGGTTTTACTCGCATAGTGTATAGGTTGGAAATGCTTATTAACTCTTTGTCCTAAGACGGCCCCCACCGCATAATCACTAGCGTCACACATAAGCTCAAAAGGTAATTCCCAATTTGGAGAAACCAAAACGGGAGCCTTTGTCAATTTTTCCTTAAGTGTCTCAAAAGATTCTAAACAAGCTTGATCAAAAATGAAAGGAGCCTCTTTCTCCAAGAGATGAGTCATCGGTCTAGCTATCTTAGAAAAATCTTGTATAAAGCGCCTATAAAAACCCGCATGACCTAAGAAACTCCTCACACCTTTAACCGAGGTGGGTGGGGGAAGCTTAGCAATCACATCAATTTTGGCTCGATCAACTTCTAATCCCTTATTGGATATCTTGTGTCCTAAAACAATCCCCTCTTTCACCATAAAGTGACATTTCTCCCAATTAAGCACCAAACGTGTTTCCTCACAACGCTTAAGCATTCTCTCAAGATTGGTGAGACAAGAGCTAAAGGAGTTCCCAAATACGGAAAAGTCATCCATAAAAACCTCCATGGTTTGCTCTATCATGTCATGGAAAATCGCCATCATGCACCTTTGAAACGTCCCCGGTGCATTACATAGGCCAAAAGGCATCCTCTTGTAAGCAAATGTACCGTATGGACAAGTGAATGTGGTCTTTTCTTGATCCTTAGGGTCAATGGGTATTTGAAAATAACCCGAAAAGCCATCAAGAAAACAATAGTACTCATTTCCCGCTAAGCGTTCAAGCATTTGATCCATAAAAGGAAGCGGAAAATGGTCTTTCCTAGTTGCCTCATTGAGTTTTCTATAATCAATGCAAACTCTCCAACCGGTTACAAGTCTCGTGGGAATAAGCTCATTGTTCTCATTAGGCACCACGGTGATTCCACCCTTCTTTGGAACACAATGAACCGGGCTAACCCATGGAGAGTCGGAAATGGGGTAAATCATACCCGCATCTAAGAGTTTAATCACTTCTTTCTTAATAACCTCATGAATTTTTGGGTTAACTCTCCTTTGGTTTTGAATGGCGGGTTTATAATCATCCTCCATAAGGATTTTGTGAGTACAAAAATGTGGATCAATTCCCCTTATGTCGGATATTTTCCATGCTAAAGCTTTCTTATGTTTCTTAAGGATTTCAATAAGTTGCTCCTTCTCATCCTCTTTCAATTCCTTAGCAATAATCACCGGTAATTGGTCTTTTCCTTCTAAGAAAGCATATTCTAAGTGGGATGGAAGTTCCTTAAGTTCAATGGGAGGTGGACTCTCTATGGAAGGTTTTACTATGGAAGGTTCCTCAATGGTAATCTCTTGTGGAATAGGGGAAGGAATAGGGTCCTCATTGAGCAACTTTTGGATTGTAAGAATATCTTCTTCCCAATTAATGGGAGAATCATCATCACCAAGAAAGTTGGACTCAAATTCCTCCAAGAGGAAATCACTCTCTCCAAAAGGTGTTAAAGAGGGAGCAATTGAGGCCACGGTTTCAACATGTGGAATCTCATCACTAGCATTTTTACAAGCATCATGAAAGTGTTCATTACACACTTCATCTAGCACATCCACAATGTTAATCGTCTCACAAGGTCTAGACTCCTTAACCTCTTTTCTATCACAAACTTTCCCTAACTTAAACACCACTTTCTCATCCTCTACTCTCATAATTAATTCTCCTTCCGCCACATCTATCAAGGTACGACCCGTTCTCAAAAACGGTCTACCAACAATCAAAGGCACTCTAGGATCCATGTCATAATCGACCACTACAAAGTCGGCCGGAAAGGTAAACTTATCCACACCTACAAACACATCTTCCGCTATACCTACGGGGTGAGCTATGGTTCGGTTGGCTAGTTCAAGAGTCATCCTAGTGGGGGTGAGCTCGGGAAGAGAGAGTTGTTTCCAAACCGATAAAGGCATGAGATTTATGCTTGCCCCTAAATCCGCCAAAGCCATGCAATTTTCAACACCGGGAAAATTACAAGGTATCAAGAAGCGCCCCGGATCTCCAAGTTTTGTTGGTAAGGTTTTAAGTAACACCGCGGAACAATTTTCATTAAGTGATGTGTTGGGCAAATCAACCAATTTTTCTTTGTTTGAGAGCAAATCCTTGAACATCTTAGCAAACTTTGGCATATAAGCAAGAGCTTCCGCAAAGGATATGTTGATATTGAGTTGCTTGAACATCCTTAAGAAATTGGAGACTTGTATGTCATCTTTGTTCTTTAACTTGTCCTTTTTCAACCTTGAGGGGTATGGAAGAGTAGGTTTTGGTGTAGGTGGAATAGGTGTTGTGGTGGAAGATTTGTCTTTGTTAGCATCTTCATTGGGAAGTGTGGAAGGTAAAGGAGAAGTATGAGGTGGTTGAGGAGGTGTGTTTGAGTGAATAGGAGCACTTTGAGGAGGTGGAGTAGAAGTAGAAGGCTTATCACAAGTAGGAGCACAAGTGGGTTGAACAATAGTAGGTTTAGGAGGTGAAGGATCCTTTGTTGTTGTACCACTCCTTGTTGTAATAGCATTAACATTGGCCCTAGGATTTGTTTGTGTGTTGGAAGGTAAAGCCCCTTGTGGTCTTTGATTTACCGCCATTAAAAGCTTATTGAATTGGTCATTCATTTTCTTATCTATAGCTTGGAATTTCCTTTCATTCTCTTGATTCATCTTTTGCAAAAGATCCATTGTGTTTAACTCTTGTGGCACATAACCTTGAAAACCTTGAGGTTGGAAAGGTAAAGGTTGGGAGTTAAATCCTTGATTTGGTGGATAAAAGGTACTTGCTTGAGGTTGAAATTGATTGGGTGCCTTGTAGTTATTTCCTTGGTATGGTTGTCTTTGCCCTTGATTCCTTGCTAAAATTTGAGGAGGATTTTGTGGAATTTGGGTGGGTGGTTGGGGTGGAAAGCCGGGTGGAGTAAGGTAATTTTGGGATTTGTAAGAAAGGTTGTTTGGATTGATGTTAGGCTTAAAGTGTTCACGGTGTTCCTCTTGGTAAGCATAGCATTCCCCTTGATACCCTTGCACCTTATCACATTGTTCATAAGAGTGGGGGCCTCCACATGTAACACAAGAAATGGTGATGGCATTCACATTATTTGAGGAATTGTTCAATGTCATGCTCTTAAAATCTTGAATCATGCCTTGAGTCATTTCTTGTCCTTGTTTGACTGTTTGAAGGATCTCTTGAAGAATTTGGAGTTCACAAGGGGTTTTAGAAGTATTTTAGATCACATGAACTCTTTCTTCAAATGGATCATTTGTTTGAACCATTGCCTTAGTCTCAATAATGTTCAAAGCCTCATGGTATGTCTTGCAATGAATACTCCCTCCCGCGGAAGCATTTAGTGAATCTTGGTGGTGAGGTTTAAGGCCATTGTAGAAGGTATTGATTTGGCCTAGATCATCCATTCCATGGTTAGGGCATCGCCTCAACAACTCACTATACTCTTCCCAAGCATCACCAAAGGATTGACTAGGTTTTTGTGTAAAGCCCATAATCAAATTCCTCAAAGCCATAGTCTTTTGTGGAGGAAAGAATTTGTTCAAAAACTTAGTGGTAAAATCATCCCATGTGGTGATACTATCGGGTGGTTGGGTGTCTAACCAATGCTTAGCACTCCCATCTAAGGAAAATGACACTAACATCAATCTAATGACCTCATGTGGAACCCCATTATGCTTAATGGTGTTGCAAAGTGAAAGGAATCTCTTAAGGTGAGCATGGGGATCCTCATTTTGTTTTCCAAAGAAAGGTGATGCAGCAACCATATTGATCATAGATGTATGTAGCTCAAATGTGTTAGCGGGAAAGTCGGGAATCTTAATGGCACTAACATATCCATGAATGTTGGATTGCATACGTTCAAACAAAGTACGGTTATCAATAGCCATGGCTTCTTGTGGTGGTGACAAAGCACGATTCTCGTGATCGGCTTGGTGAACGGTGGTGGTCTTACTCTTTCTCTTTTTCTTCCTTTTCGGAGGAAGAGGTTGTACACCAATCGGTATTTGTGCACGCCCGCGAGTGAGCATGCAACTCAATACGAGGAATGAGAGAGAAGCTCTCGTGTGACTTTGAAAAGAATAAGATTATCCTCTTCGAGTTTCGATATTAAATATCCACAAGAAAATAACAATATATGTAATACTACTTTGGGTGCAAGACCCTCAATGAAGCTTTCCTTCTTAGAATACTCCCAAGTGAACGGGGGGTTAGGTGGCGCGAAGCACTTAAGTACCTATTGACCCTTAGATGACATTTTATAGCACATCGCCTTTCTATTCACTTAAATGTTCGTATTCTTTGAATTATTGCTTATTGAGAGTATTTATCTATTCTTGCTTTATTTTGTTTGATCGATACGCGTGTCAAGGACCGGAACGCCCCTCAACACGGTGTATTGCCTCGGCAATACTTATGGAAGATATGTAGATTGATTGTTCTTATACGTATACGTATTTACTTATAATAATATATGGAAAATATTTTTGTATTTATGAGTTTTTAAAGGAAAATACTATATGTACATAAAAACCGAGAGAATCCAATAATATATATTTTTGGGTGCAATCTCTTAGGAAAAAGATTGCTTTTTGGATTTTTTTATTTTTTTGGTCAATTCTTTAGGAAAAGAATTGTTTTGTTAATTTTTTAGTTTTTATATATTTTTATATTTTTGATTTTTTATTTGTTTTTGATTTATGATACGTAAAAATAACGTTCACCAAATGAACGGATCCCAAAAGCCAATGAAAACCGTCAATCGATAGTCTCTCGTGTAGTCAAAGAACCGGCAGCGGCGCCATTTGAAATGTGTATAATGCAAGTTCGTTTTCTCAGTTCTTAACTAATAGAAAGTCCAACCAATATCGGATTTATAGTTGTTCTTGGTTGTTCAAGCTTGCTTGGTAATCTATTGCTAATTCAAACAACACTATCTAAAAATGAAAAATATAAACCTACTTATACGTAAAACAAGTTGCAAATTCCAAATTTTATTCAAGTAAAATATAAAAAATGCAAAATATAAAACTATAAGGACTGAAAATGTAATTTCTATGAAATGTAAATGCTTGAAATGTAAGTTCTATCAACTATAGGGACTAAAAATGTAAAACAGTTAACTATAAGGACCAAACTTGTAAAAACTTTAACAAACTAACCAAATTTTAACAAACTAACAAACTTAACAACTGAAATTTAACAAATCACAAAATCCAGGGACTGAATATATGCAAACCCTAAAAACTAGGAAGATTAGCTAAGTTTATCAAACTGAATGAAATGGAAGGACCAAAGTGCAATTAAACTAAAGTTTTAACCAAAAACGGGACAATATGAAGAATAAGCTCGTTTGAGCTTATTATTCAACCAAATAAGCTGAAACAACTTGCAAAACTCTTAAAATCCAATTATAGCTACGTGTGTTCAAGGAAATAAGCTAAAAATCCAAAATAAGCAATTGAGTGCTTATTAATAAGCACAAAATAAGCTACAGCTTATTTCAATCAGTCACAACCTGATTTTTGTGATTAAACTGATTAAGTACTTGATTACAAGAACGGGAAATCAAACTAGAACCATTTTCATCCAATAATGAAGGAGAAATCTGAAATAAGCTCTTTTGAGCTTATGTTGACCAAGTTTGACCAATTTTTATGAAAAAGCTCAAAATTTCAAAACTTCATATTCAACACTAACTCAATGGATTTGTGAAAGAAAATCAAGACTTTTGTGAACTAGATTAAGAGAACTGGTAAAACAGTCATCAATTTATCACAGAGAATGAAAAATGCTCAGTCTTGAGCTAAAAAGCTTATTACCAGCTTAATTCTTAATACTGTAGATTTTCCTTATAGAAACTGAAAGTTTATGATGTAAGCAAGGACTAGAAACAAGTTTGAGCAAATTTCATCAAGTAATGAAGGAGAAACAAGTAATTGAAATTGGCAAGTTTATCAAACTAAAGCTGAAATAAGAATGACCCAAACTATATGTTAACCAATTGCCTGTTTGACTATTTTTATGACTTGCAATTGACTTAGAACCAATTGTTAACACCTAATGACTGATTATGAACTTCTAAACACCAATTTCTAATACTTGAAAACTATTTTAAAGCTACTCCCAAACACTCCTTAAAATGTTATGATCAAACTTTTACAAAGACTAATTGAGTAATGGTTAAAACTGAAACAAAAGCTATAGCAAACTTGTTTCAAAGGACAAAATGAAAGCTAATCAAACTGAAATCACACAATTATATCAACTAGAACTCAATTAAGGTGCAAAGCTAAAATGTTACTGAAATAAGGCAGAAACTACAAAGCTTAACACAAATGTACAAGATCAAGCTACAAATCACTAGGATCAATCAAACATCAACTATTTAACAAGTAAAACAGGCAGCCATCAAGATTAACTAGGAAACTTAGCATGCAAGAACTTTGTTAAATGGAACAAAAATAAGAGCTATGAAACCTATTGTAGAGGTCCTTTGGGAAGAAGAGGAGCGCTGAGCTCTCTTGCACTAGTGATACCACCACCTATCACTAGTAATCAACTCAAATCAACAATCAAACAACTACAATTCATCAAACTGCCATGAAATCTTCAAAAGAACTAGGAATGAACTGAATTCTGAACAAACAGCTACAAATCTTCACCAATGTCAGTTATGATCAATGTATGATCATAACAAACATCAATCAGCAATAAGAACACTCAACAGCAACAAGAATCAACAGGAATTTGAAGAACAGAATTTGGCGGGAAAATGAAGTTTGAATTTTATTGCATGAATTCAGTTACAAAAGTGGTTACAAGCTACTAACTAACTAACTAACTCAAGAGTTTGTCAGACTCTTGAGTAGTTAGGGGAAAAGTGAGGGAAAAATGGAAAGGAAAGATTGAACTATGTGTTTTTTACAAAACTAGGCTACAATGAGAAATGAGGTACATCCTAGCTATTTATAGGCATGAGAGGAGATTCTGTTGGGGTTTGTGACGTGGCAGATCCAATCATAGCTTGACACGTGGAAGAATTCTGCATTTGCTCTTTGAAGGTGATGAACACTGAATTGGGGGTTTTTGATTGAATGGATGATTTGTTAAATGGATTGCACCATTGTATTCCTCTCTTCAAAACGAGCAAGTTTGGTGTTTTGATCTTCTCATGAAACGGCTTCAATCTCAATCCCGATCCTGGAAATATTTTTGTTAAAGAAGATGGACACGTGGCGTTTTCTGGTTGGTTGTGAGGATGTCACACGGATCACACTGTTTGGATATGGTAATAAATGTGGCGGCTGTTAATGGGAATTTAATGCTTGATCCGTGTGACTTGTTTCCTTTCTTCTTATTGGCTGAACCCTTTTCACATGGATTAAACTTTACAAAACTTTCCAAACTTGGCAGATTTGGTCCTTGTATTTGGCAGATTGTAATTTCAAGCTATGATCTTAATCCTTTTGACATTTTTGACCCTTCAACTTTGATTCTTCAACAAAATGGCCCTTTGACTGATTTGACTTTGTAGTTGACCAAATTTGACTTGAATCTTGACTTTTCATAATTTGCACTTCTAGTCCTTCAACTTTCACAACTTGTCAAGATAGGTCCTTGAACTTCAAAGTCTTGTCACTTTTGATCCTCTTTTGTCTTTTTCATCCATTTGAGCTTGGTTTTTCCTTGTTTGCTTGAAATTGTATCCTTTTACCTACATAAGATCACACAAACACAAACATACCACATAACACTGCTTTTTACAAGATAAATGGGTATTTTGCTTCATGTTTTAGGGTTATTTGTTGATAAAAGGATATGAGTTTAAGCTCATATCAATCATTCTCTTGAGTGCTCTTAAGCTGAGGCCGGCTAACACTAGTAGTGGAGACTATTCCTGTAGTAGAAGACACACGAATATTAGTGTTTCTAGAAGTCCGAGGCGAGTGAGTATCTTTGTTTGTGGGCTTAGTGGGCATTCTATACATCCCTGGTTTAATCACATTATTGTGCTTAACGCTTGGTGCTACAGGATTCCTTATGGGTTGAGCTTGTGGTAACCTTTCCTTTCCATCCATCTTGGGGGCAAACACAGGTTTTGCAAATGAGGAATTAGATAAAGCAGATGGTTTTCCCAAGATAGAGGATCTATTCTCTTTAGAGGCATTGGGTTGTCTAACAACATTTTTCTTAATGCTAGGTTCCACAATTTTTCCACCCATTTTAGCAATGAGTTTCTGCAACTCTGCTATCGCTCTGTCCCTGTCTTGTAATTGAGCTTTCAACTCTTTAATTTCCAAATTCTGTTCATTCATTTCTCGAAATGTTTGGGAAAGTTTTTCTTGCAATTTATTATCATGTGAAAAACGACCAACGTCTTTTTGCAAAGCAAGTTCAAGTGAATGACAATGTTTTTGAAGGAAATCAGTTTTGTGTTGAAGTAACTCAAAAGCCTTTTTGTCGACATTTTCTTTCCGTTTCGAAAGCTCAATTTCAAGACGTTCACATTCTTTGATCTTATCAAGATATTGGCATGCAACTTCAGAATATTCATCAATATCAGCACAAGATGTTAAATAAGCACACATAATATCTTTAGAAACGCATTCTTGCAAGAGTAAATCATATTCATCAGAGAAAACAGACTTGTCCATTTGAAGATCATCAATTGCTTTCTCAAGAGACTCAACATATTGTAAATCATCAAACATTTCAGACCGAATTAAGCTTTCGAATTTAAGAACATTTTCTTTTAGTGTTGCCACGTTCGGTATTAAGATTTGTTTGACAAGCACAGTTATGTCTTGAGGAATTGGTTTCTTCCACTCGTCATTTTGTCGTTGTTTCCAATCATTATCAACAATGGACTTAATATTATCTATGTAATGAGTAAGAAACCCAAATATCTGCCTACTCTTGCTTTTAGAAGCATCTAGGGGCAAGTAGTTGATGAACTTAGAAACGTTTGTTTGCTTAGTGGCAAATGCTTTCTTCCATTGAATTCTCTTTTGCCTGCATTCTAAAAATACTTCCTCACGAGATTGCTGAGTTTGTTTGTGGAACAGACCATAAAGACTATTTTCATAAGCTTAATTATATGGTTTCACAAACTCCTTATTAACTGATGGTTGACTATCAGCATCCCAAAGGGCAGTCTCTTCACTATTGGCACTTAGAGGCATGCAATCAAGATCTGTCCTTTCAGTCTCATCAAGATAAAGATGCGGGTTCGCAGCTTGAGCTTTGGCAAGGTACTCAGGACTTGCAAAGCTAGCTTGACCCTTAAACATCGATGGAGGTGCTAGCATTCTTACGGATTGAATAGAATCATGCGTTTTATAAACAAGTTTCTTCAAAAAGTCGACTTGTGCTTCTAGTTTTGTAACTTTTTCGGTTTCTTTATCATATCTACTTTTGAAGTCTTGTTTTAACGCATCTACCTCTTGTTTCTTATCCTCTAGAATTTTAGCAGAATCAGTAGTGGTCATAGAGAGCTTTTGTTCAAGTTCATTAACTTTGGTATTGGCAAGGTACGTTTTTTGACGTTCATCCATTAAGAAAACATTATATTGACGCTTCTCTTTAGCTAATAACTCAAGAGTGGTATTATATTTGTTTTCAAAATCGTCCTTTTGACTTTTTAACGCACTTCCCTTGTACCCCTCAAGCTCTTTGGTTTTATGAAGGAGCTCATCTCTATAGCTTTCAGTCATCTCAGTAGATTTGATAAGAGCAGCTTTGCATTCTTCAAAACTTTGAGTGAGCGTAGCATTTGCCTTCTTTAATTGCTTTTGACTCTTTTTATTTTCAGTGACATCTTTTTGTAAAGTAGCAATTAAATTAGCAAGCGCAATACGTTCCTCTTCATCATATTCATTTGCATGTTGATCATCCTCAGACTCATTATTGCACATGTCTGATGAATCGGGTGTGGTATTACTATCAACCGTTTCCATCATACACGTGTCATTAATGGCATTGGGTAGATCACTATGCTCAGGAATATCACCAAACACATTATATTCATCAGTAGTGTGTACCTTATCGATTGGCTCAGTGTCAAAGATAGGACCATTGTCATCTTCAGTGACTTTGAGAACTTCTTCAACATGTGCCATGTACGAGTAATGTGCTTCTAATTCCTGGTCGGAGGCTTCATCATCAGTGTCATCAAGCATAGCTCCTTCCTTAGCTGACAGTTTGACCCCTGCTTCCATCTTCTTGCATAGCAGCATCTTTTCCTTATGGTAGCTAGAGTCTCTAACCCTTTTCGGCTTCCTGCATTCCTTTGCTATATGCCCATATCCTTGGCAATTAAAACATTGAATCCCGCCCTGCTGAACCACTTGACTTCCAACCGTTTCCCTATTCCCAGTAGCAGCAGCAATCCTCTGAGTATCATACTTTGCAGTTTGTCGATCATATCTTGCAGAACCCTCAACATGTGTTGGATTATGTCGATCATACCTAGAAGGACTTTCACCACGTCGACGTGTGTCATACCTTGGAGGACTCGCAACATATCGGTTCTTTGTGTTAGATGATGTTCGAAGATTGTTGTTGGTGGGTTTGTAGATCTTCTGGTAAGTCTTCATAATGAAAGCAATTTGTTGTTTCATCTCACGATTCTTCTGAGCTTGATCTTCATCACTATCTTCTTCGGATGATGACTCAGATGGTGGTGAAGTTGCTCTTGGTGCTTTGCCGCGTGATCTTGTGGATGATGAAGACTTGGATGATGTGGAATATCGTGGTGAGGATGATGGGCTAGAGTATGGCTTAGGAGCACGAGATCGATGATCTTGGACAGTTTGAGTGGTAGTTAATAAAGCAAGTGGATTAGCCATCTTTGCAACTCGTTCAGCTCGAATCTCATTTGCTTCATGCTGAAATTGTTTCAAGATATCAAAGAGAGTGTGATAGTTTACCTTGTCTAACTGCTTCTGTTGTTTCACCAAAGTGACAAAACGTGTCCACTCTGGTTGGAGTTGTTGTAGAAATTGCACATTGACTTGCATGGTGGAGACTTCCAAGTTGTTTCTTGTCATATCATTCATCATCTTGTAAAATCTTGAATAATAGGACTCAATTGATTCTCCATCCAATGCAGTAAACTTACCAAAGTTCCAAAACAAGTTTGTTTTGACATCTTGCTTGTTGAGAGACTCTCCTTGTTGCAGGCGTTCAATGGCCGTCCACATTTCTTGTGCTGTAGGACATGCATCGACTGTGGAATAAATATCATCTCCAATTCCACTTAGGATCATATAGATCGCTTCTTTTTCTGCATCATGCCAAGCACGTTTCTCGGGTGTAAGGTCAGATAAAGTTTCCTTTTTCTTTGTTGCAGGTACTTCTGGACATGTGTCTGTGGCTGGTGTATAAGGAACATCAATTTCAGAAAAGACATATGGGCCATGGTTAATACATTGTCTCAAGGCATCACCATTAGGTCTTGTATCAAGATAACGAAGAAAGCGTGATTGCCATTGAGCATATCGACCAGCCACAAGCATTGGTCGTCTCTCTTTATTACCCGCGACCATGATGTTGTTGTTCGTCACACGATATTCTGCAGTAGAATCCATCCCAAAATTCTCTGAAATGATGAAGTGAATATGGATCTTAAGTAGATTTGTTGTGATTGTTGTTGTGGTTTAAATTCCGAAAATTGCAATTTTTCTCCAGTCCGACAATAAATTCTCCAGTCCGACAAAAACGGTAGTCCAAAAATTTTGTAATCGCCAAAATTTGATCTTCGTGGAAACGATATTCTGAAACTAGTCTAGATAGTGGCTAAGACTAAAAATACCCAAACAAAATTTAGCAAAAACACATCATCGGAATCACTTCGTCAGAATGATCTAATCGGAATAACCAATCGGAATGTTATCGGAATAACCAATCGGAATGTTATCGGAATGCACCAATCGGAATGTTATCGGAATGAACCAATCGGAATATATGATCGGAATGCCTTGTTGGAATGCCAATCGGAATATCTGAAGTCCAGTCGGAATATTCGAAGTCCAATCGGAATGTTGATCGGAAAGAGCTGGTCGGAATGTTGTTGAATAATCCTTGATCGGAAAGTCCAATCGGAATACTGATCGGAATGTTAAAACCCTTTTCCGATTGCACAGATCGGAATAACTGATCGGAATATATCCCCCTTTTCTCGGACAAAACTCAACCAATACGTGATTTTAAGCCAAAAAATGATCAAAAAACCCAAAAATTTTGTGTTTTTAGCCAAAGTAAATATACCAAATCACTACTACAACTATGTAGAAGATGTAGATGAAGAAGTAGAGCACAAAAAACACAAAAAAATTTAAATCCGAGATGATTTATGGATTAAATCATTCGAATCAAATATAATAACAACAATGAATCACAAATCTACCCCATGGCGATTGATACCAAATGTTGTCCCATTTATTTGAGATGATTAAGCAATGAAGAAAGAGAGAAAATAGATGAAGAAGAGATGAATTCCTAGAGAGAGAAAGTAGTGAGAGAAAGTAGAGAGGAGATGATTTACTTGGTGAGATTAGATTAAGAAAAGAAGTTGTTACAAATGACCATCCACCCTCCTAACATGCTAGGAGGGTAGTATATATAGTCCACCCACATGCGGGCTTTAATGGACTATATATTGGGCCGGGCTTGTCTTTTGGACTTTAATTAGTTTAAATCCAAGCCCGTGAACCACGACTAAATAACTACTTATTACAACGTTCTAATAAATATTACAATAGAAACCTATGACCGAACATTCTTGTTTGACTCAATATTTTGAGGCTAACATCTTCAAACTCATGTCGCTATTTGCCGGTTTTTGTATGCTTTATGCATTTTAGGTTTGTATGGTGATATAAAAATGATATGATTAATTACACTCATATTAAACTCCTCCTTGCTAAGTAATTTTCGTGTCCTCATGCAATGATAAAATAAAGCAACTAACTACACTTTTATTCAACCTTTGACACTTTATTTTACAAAGACATAATGTATTGCTTTCATTATTGAAAAATAACTTTTAGGATCATAAAACTCGAATAGATTCATCGTCCTCGACTTTTCACTCTTTCCATGCCAAATTTAAAAAACAAGATCATTGTCAATCATAAGTTCCAATGTTAAGACCACTCATACAAGTAATTTGTGTTAAACTCAATCTACTTTATTCCTAGTTGTATCTCTAGATTTTAAATTTTGTCATTCACCCAAAGGCTCATTTGACTTATTGAATAATTATTAGTCCAAAAATGAAGGGTAAAACGGTGTAAATCTAACACTCAAAACCTAACCTCATCCTTAAAAACCGTTGTCACTAAAGAAAGCCCACATCAAGGATAACTTAACACGATTTTAGGAATGAATTCCTGGATCCGAAATTTGGCTAATAGGACTACTTAAAGCAACAATTATTCATCCAAAGTCGAATTGACTTTATTAATGGAGTTAGCAACATTTACATCGTAAACCTTGAGGCTCTTTAAGATGTAAAAGTGCTCCTTATCTATGATCCACACCCTAAGGCTCCTTGGACATAAACAAGGGAATTGACATTCACCATCACTTCACACCCTAAGGCTCATTGAAATAATGATGAAGCAATTTTTATTAAACACTTCACCATGCCATACACCCTAAGGCTCTAATGACAAGGCTAGTGCTACATGACTCCCACCCAAAGGCTCATAGAGAACATGTTTTTATTTATTCTTCTTTATTTATGATATATATAGTAAGCCAAATTCCGCAATCCCATGATCAAAAAGTCCATGACGCTGACACCCTCAATGTGTTCTTACTTTAATTACAAGTGAAGAAAAAGAAGGAGTTAAAAGTTAAGATATTGAACCCAAACCACAAAAAACTTCATTTATTAAACAATTAAATATTCAAGCGTGAAAAATAAATACGAGGAGAAAGAGCCACACAAAAAACTTATACAAGGAAGACTTAACCTCAAAACTTATGATCAACTCTATCATCTCTTGTTCTCCATATTGTAAAATCTCAAAATATGAGACTAATGGATACTTAGCCTTGCATGTCTAAATTAAGACTATATTAGATCAAAGTTTTGGGTTTTCAAGTCATCTATAGGATCTTGCATCTTCTTAGACTTTTTCAAGTTTAGAATTTGCATTTTAAAGTTCCCTTGATAAATGACTTTCTAGGATCAATTATAGGAACTTGCGAAAAGTTCTTGTTCTTAAACCCTTTCGAGTTAAGACTTTCGCATTTTAAAGTTCCCTATATAAAAGTCTAGCAAAACTTGATTTAAGGATGTTAAGGAATGAGCTAAGGTAAAAACCGGTCGAGTCAAAAAATGTTCTTATTTTCACTAACGGAAAGCCTACATTTGTGTCAAAACACTTATTTTCTTCAAAATTGCACTAAAATTTTTTATGAAAAATGAGAAAATCGATTACGTTTGAACACGAAAAATGCAAGTGCAAGAGATTATATCGATTGACTCCCCCATGCTAAAACCAAACATTGTCCTTAATGTTTCCTAGCTCAAGAGTAACACCCCCTTGCTAGAACACAAAGAGTCGAATGCAAAATTCCTAACATGGTAAGAGTACGCAAATCTATAATCCGTTTATTAGTTATGCTTTAAGATAAAACGTTAATTGATAAAAATCAAAGGATAGCAAATTCCCCATTTGATTATCAAAGTATGGAAGCTCGAGTGGACCGGGAAAAAAACGAACACGAGAGTCTTCAATGATTAGGGTCATACATAAGATTCACATCACAACAAAACACGAGCACGAGGTTGAAAAGATCAAGCCATTATTAGTGTTAGAAAATAGAAAGAAGAAAGAATGTATGAGACTCCCCCACAAGGCACCTCGTTTTTGTTAACCGAGTCATGAGCTCGACTCGATCCCCGCATTCATTCTTAGGGAACGTGGTAAAAACCGGCACAATTTAATAAAATCCATCATAAAGCACGATGCCGGGGTCAAAGATCACATCCTCGTTGTTGGATGACAAACGAGAGGATGAAACTCTAACATAAATCTCCAAAAATAGATGGTGGTCGATGTCACAAATCATGAAATGGATATGGTATGCTCCCCGAGATAAACTCGCACCAAGATGATCGAAAAATCTTTCAATTATTGCATCAGTGAAAGGCGAAGATTTCCCTAAATCAATAATTCCGGGATCGAATGCCTCATCCTCGGGAGAGAAAGGAATAGACAACACGGTGTCTTCCCCCATGCTAATCCATAATCATGTAAAGCACATGGTAATGGTGGGGTAAAGGTCTCATCCATAGTGGTATCAACATGCATAACCTTGTTGACCTTCTCACTCTTTGGAATGTGAACAAAGGGATCATGATACGCAAAATGAGTCGCATGAAAAACCCGCACATTAAGATCAAAGCAAGTGGGAGGGATATTTGGAGTAAAATTATCAAACGGGTATTCCATAAAGAAAATTTCTCCCTCCGGGTCAACATTATCATCATCATAAATTGGGTGATCAAACAAAGGGTTTTCAAAACCGTCATTAGAAACATTCTCAAGATAGAGAGTGTTTTCCTTTGATTCATAAGACTTTTCCTCAAATTCTGAAGGAATGTCTATGGAAATAAATTCATCAACCTCCTTAAGGAAGAGTTCATCATCACAAAGGGTGAGAGATGAAGGAGGTTCAATCGTTTAGAAATCCATTGGAGATAGTGAAATTGGGTTCTCAATGTTAATCACATTAATATCTCCCTTTAGATCGGTGCTCTCAAAATTCTCTTTAAACAATGGATTATCGTTCCATGAAACTTCAAAAAGAGGATTCGAGTAAGTCACATAAGTGTCGTCATTCTCGTCATCACAAGAAATATCCGACAAAGTATCGAGTGTTTCACACTCAGATACAAGATCCTCATTCTCACAAGAGGGAAGTTCATCAGAGAACTCCTCGAGAATGGAAGGTAAATTATGAAGATCATGATCGATCTCGAAAATATCGTCATCGAGATCGAAAACGTCTTTACTTCCTGGTGGAAGTGGATCAAGAAGAGCAGCAAGTTCATCGAAGAACTTATCTAACGAATAGTCACTAACCTCACTTGGTGTGAAGTTAGGAATCAAAGGCTCTTCAATTGAAGAATGTGCCTTAGTATCATCTATTTGGTCCTTCGGAGGGAGTGGAGACGAGGTAATGTTAAAACACGTTTCAATGGAACAAACATCTCCCTCCAGAATTAACTTTTCACCTTCCTGAAATGAGGGGTCTATGATTTTCCTTACACCCTTGTAGATGAGATAATCCTTTTTTGTGTTACTTTTAAAAGTTTCAACAAGTTTTACACTTTCCATGTTTTTAGAAACATATTTTGGAACTTTTTTCGCTTTGAAAACAATATTTTCATCCCCATAAAATAATTTTATCTCTTCTTTCCTCATATCAACTAGAACTTGAGCCGTGGAAAAAAATGGACGTCCCAAAATTAAAGGCACACGAGGGTTTGTCTCATAATCAACCATTGCAGAATTGGCAAGGTACAAAAACTTCCCCACTTTAACAATGACATCTTCCGCTATACCCACCGGGAAAGCGATGGTTCTATTAGTAAGCTCAATGGTCATTCGAGTGGGAGTAAGTTGTGATAGGTCTAGAGTCTTCCACATGGATAAAGGCATTAAGTTGATGCTAGCTCCTAGATCGGCTAGAGCTTCGCATTTCTCAAGCCCTTGGAAAACACAAGGTATCAAAAATTGGCCCGGATCTCCATATTTCTCGAGATAGAAATCAAGGAAAACCGCGGAACAAGTCAGTTCCAAAGTAGCCTTGGTAACATCTAGAAATTTCTCTTTAGGTGGAGGATTAAACTCGATCACATCTTGTGGTTTAAGAACCGAAGTGATGGGAGTAACCAGAGGTGGGATATGAGAAACATTTTTGGAAATGTGATTCTCTTCCATTAAAATCTCCGGGTTCCTTTCCACCTTATTAGAAACATAAGGTTGAGGTCGAGAAACAAAATTCCTATCCAAGATATTATCATTGTGAACGGTGATGGACTTGATCTCTCCCTTCGGGTTTGGTATGGTGTTGCTAGGTAAGCCACCCGAAGAAGGGGAAGGTTTGTACATTATTGCTTCAAACATCGATAGAATTTTGTTCTCAAATTTAGCTTGATTTCCCTCAATACGGTTTTGGCTTTGCTCTAATCGATTTTGATTAAGCTCAATCTTGTTATTTTGCCCCTTGATCGTATTTTGAAAATCGAGTTTCAAAGTGTTCATTTGTCCTTGAAGATTGTTTTGAAAAGCTTTCAAATTTTCCTCATTTGTTTTGATATAGGTTGACAAATTATTTTGATTATTGTTTTGAAAACCTTGATTGTTTTGATTATTTTGATTGTCATGAAATCCATTTCCTTGATTAAAATTCCCTTGGTTACCACGGTTAAAATTATTCCCATTGTTGCCATTTTGTATCTATTTTGAACTGGTGGAAAACCCGGTGGAGCAACATGGTTTTGACGAGGAGCTTGACTCTTAGGGCCATAAGTTCCTGTCGCCGCAAAAGAGCTAGCTTGATCAAACCCCGTGGTTGAACAAGCATAATTCGGATGTGCTCCACCACATAATACAAAAAAATTCTCAACCGCATTAATCGAACCATGAGGATTTGTTAGCCTAAAAAATATTGAGTCAAACAAGAATGTTCGGTCATAGGTTTATATTGTAATATTTATTAGAACGTTGTAATAGTTAGTTAAAATAGTCTTGACATTACGTGCTTGATGGTTAGCTTAAAAGGCCTTTTTTAAGGTACTAAGCATTTTATTCAAGCCCGACCCAAAACATATATAGTCCATTAAGAGGTCCGCATGCGGGTGGACTATATACGCACCCTCCTAGCATGTTAGGAGGATTGGTTGTTCATTTTTATTAAATTAATCTTCCCATATTTTACACATCTCTTTCTACTTTCACTCTCTAAAATTCATATCTTTTCATCTCTATTTTCTATCTTTAATCATCTAATAACATGGGACAACAATTGGTATCAATCGCCACGGGGTAGATACGTGATTGGTTTTGGTTCTCTTATTGATTTCGTGGGTTTTTTTCTTCATCTAAGCTCGAATCATCAAACTTTTTGTGTTTTTTTTGTGGTGTTAGTGAGTAGACAAATCATCTACATAGGCGTGGTAGTGATTTGGGTTACTTAGATTGGTTAAAAACGCGAAATTTTGTGGTGTTTGGCTTCTTTTTAGGCTTGAAATCTCGTAATTCATATAGTTCTTCCTAGATCCTATGTTTTAGGAAATCTGCCATACTTTCGCAATCTATCTTCACATTGCGAAATTGAACATTTGTTTGGCATTGCGGATTTATTACACAGTTTGGTATTGCGGATTTACTACACATTTTTGGTATTGCGGAATTAGTGCAAATATTGCGGAATTATTGCAAAATTGCGGAATTATAGCCAAATTGCGGAATTAGTGCCAAATTGCGAAATTATTGCAAAATTGCAGAATTATTGTGTGTATTGCGGAATTAAACTCTAAAGGTAATTGCGGAATTGTTTCTAAGAAAATATTGTGGAATTTTGTGTTACTCAAGTATTGCGGAATTGTGTACTCAAGGATTGTGGAATCATACATTTTTTTTATTGCCAAATTGTACACTTTGGGGATTGCGGAATTATACACTCTAGGGCATTGCGGAATCATACTCTATACACTTTGCGAAATTGTGTAACGTTGGACTACATTGCGAAATCTTTGCAAATTTTTGAAAAATGTGTTTTTGAAAATTTTTAATCGTGTGATTTTTCGCCATAGAATTTTTGGTTCCTCAACACGACATTAGTTAGGGTTTTTCACATAGTTTCTCGAAATATCAACCATAATCCAATCACACCTCATATACTTAAGATCCTATTCACTTCTACACTTTAAAGATTATCGAGATGGATTCTACTCAAGAATATCGTGTGACAAACAATAACATTATGGTCGCGGGTAATAAAGAGAGACCACCAATGCTTGTGACTGGTCGATATGCATAATGGAAATCATGATTCCTTCGATATCTGGACACTAAACCCAATGGTGATGTTCTTCGACGTTGCATCAAAGAAGGACCCTATAACCTCACTACAATAACCATTCCTGCAGTTCCAGCAACCGACTCGACGTCCGGTTCCGATGAGCAAACAATTACGGAAACATATGAGAACAATTCGAAAGAGAACCGTGCTTGGATTGATGAAGAGAAAGAAGAAATCTATTTGATTCTAAGTGGGATTGGAGATGATATTTACTCAACGGTTGATTCATGATCTACTGCAAAAGAAATGTGGTTTGCCATTGAACGCTTGCAACAAGAAGAATCACTAAACAAGCAAGATGTCAAAACTAACTTGTTCTAGAACTTTAGTAAGTTTACTTCATTGGATGGGGAATCAATTGATTCATATTACTCAAGGTTCTACAAGATGATGAATGACGTGACAAGAAACAATCTGCAAGTCTCCACCATGCAAGTCAATGTGTAGTTTCTACAACAACTTCAACCCGAGTGGACACGATTTGTAACATTGGTGAAACAACAAAATAAGTTGGACGAGGTCAACTATCATACTCTCTTTGACATTTTGAAATAATTTCAGAATGAGGCAAATGAACTTCGAGCTGAACGGGTAGCAAAGACTACTAATCCACTTGCTTTGGTGTCTACCACTCACCATGTCCAAGATCATCGCTCTCGTGCTCCAAAATCATATTCCACTACATCCTCATCACCAAGATACTCCACCACATCCTCTTCATCAAGATACTCCACTTCATCTAAGTATTCAGCTCCCACAAGATCACGAGAAAAAGAACCAAGAGCACCATCACCATCACTTGAGCCATCATCTGAAGAGGACAGTGATGAAGAACTAGCTCAGAAGGATAGGGAAATGAAGCAACAAATTGCTTTCATTATGAAGACCAACAAGAAAATCTTCAAACCCACCAACAACAATCTTCGAACATCATCAAATACAAGGAATCAATATGTTGAGACTCATCGAAGGTATGACACACGTCAAAGTGATGGAAGTCCTCCAAGGTATGATCGACGTAAACCAACACATGTTGAGGGTTGCACGGTATGATCGACAAACTGCTAAGTATGATACTCAAAGGATTGCTACTGCTGTTGGGAATAGGGAAACCTTTGGTACTAAAGTGGTTTAGCAAAGTGGGATTCAGTGCTTTAATTGTCAAGGTTATGGGCATATGGCAAAGGAATGCAGAAAGCCGAAACGAGTTAGGGATTCGGGTTATCTAAGAAAAAGATGCTGCTTTGTAAGAATATGGAAGCTGGGGTTAAATTGTCGGCTAAGGAAGGAGCAATGCTTGATGACACTAATGATGAAGCCTCCGACCAAGAACTTGAAGCACATTACTCGTACATGGCAAAGGTTGAAGAAGTTCTCAACGTCACTGAAGATGACAATGATCCTATCTTTGATACTGAGCCAATCGATAAGGTACACACTGAAGAGGAATATAATGTGTTTGGTAATATTCATGAGCATTCTGAGCTACCCAAAGACATTAATGACACATGTATGATGGAAACGGTTGATAGCAATACCCCACCTGATTCAACAGACATGTGCAATAATGAGTCTGAGGATGATCAACATGCAAATGAGTATGATGATGATGAGGAGCATATTGCGCTTGCTAACTTAATTGCTACTTTACAAAAAGATGTCAAAGAAACTAGAAAAAGTTAAAAGCAATTAAAGAAGGCAAACGCTACACTCACTCAAAATTTTGAAGAATGCAAAGCTGCTCTAATTAATTCTAGTAAGACCATTGATAGCTATAGAGTTCAGCTTCTTCAAAAGACCAATGAGATTGAGGGGTACAAAGGGTGTTTAATTAACATCAAAAAGGATGATTATCAATAGAAATATAACGAAACTCTTAAGCTTCTTGAACAAGAGAAACGTAATTATAAAACCTCTTTGAGTACTGAACGTCACAAAACGTATCTTGCTACCACTAAAGTGAATGAGCTAACTCAAGTAAATGGTTTTCTTCAAGAGGATAAAACTAAACTTGTTAATGAAAAGAAAGCTGTGGTTGAAAAGATGGAAAAGGATATCAAAACTAAACAAGCAAATGACATCGAAAAAATGGTGGAACTTGAAACTCAAATTGATTTTTACAAGAAAATTGTTTACAAAACTAATCAATCAATTCAAACCATGAGAATGTTGGTGATGACGTATAGTCCCCAAACCGGGTCATGAGCCCGGCCCACGGGTACTACCCGTATCCGGCCCATCGTAAATGGGTGGATAAATATCACTCAGGCTTATGGGCTTGAGTGAACAGTGCTCGCACATGTGTGCGGCCCACGGCCCAAAGCGGCCGACATAAGATCAGACAGAATAATATTCTGTCTAAGCATATCTTAATCCTAATAGGAAGAGATATTCATTGCCAGAATTAGAAGATAGCAATCATTCTAATTCTGGTGCTTATCTTTTCCTTGGGGCCGAAGGGTCAGTGAAAGCCCACTGGGGTTTCACTGCCTATAAAAGGAACCTCCAAGGGTTCCACGAAGGTATCACAATTCTCTCTAAACTCACATATAACCCTAAATCGATTACTTACTCTCACGCCGGAGTCTAATCGTGGGAAACCTTCCCACGGTAAGCTTAACGCGTGTTGTTTAGTGTGCAGGATCCCAACCAGACGATTCACTTGGTGCAGGAGCCGGTACCCAGCCAACCCGAATTAAACCTAATTCGGGTCTAGCAAGGATCAACCAACTTTTGCATCAACAAGTTGGCGCCATCCGTGGGACCTTAACACTAAGCTAGAACAAAATCTCATCTCGATTGTTTCAATGACGAAGGGGCATCCGCCAGTTAACCCCAGGAACGTGAATCCTGGGAATCGGAAGCCCTCAGGGGAAGGGATTCTTATTCCCAACCAATCACCTAGCCGCCTCGCAGGCGGTCCAGGTAACCGTAGCGGTCTTCAGTCCGCAGGGGTGACGAGCACGATCTCGGTGACACCCCCGCCCACTTCAACCCTGGACAACCCTGATCCGGGAAGTGCGCCAGCCCCTCCTAACAAGGAGCCACGTAGACCCTTAATGGAGGAAGAAGTGGAAGCTCAACCACTCAGCGAGGACGAGCTCACTCGAGTTCTCACTCAGAACTTTGAAAGGATCGTCCCAGGGATCGCATCAAGATTGAGCCTGGGGAGGAACCTCCAAGCCCGACTCAACTTTGGCGACAGTGGACCATCCACTCCTTCCCGAAATCGGAGAAAAAGGAGGACTCAACCTCGGGAGCAGGGAACCTTTGAGGAAGACCCTCAACCCCGGAATGTGTTTGAACGCATAGGGGATCGCATCATGCAAGAATTAACGCAACCTCAAGATGGGGAAAGGTCGGATGGCTCACCCGAGCGGCCAGACCGAGAGCCGACCAGAACCACACGCCGCCCAAGTGTGTGGGATAGGATGAACACAGGAAGGAAGGCTCCTGGCTCGTCTCAAAAAAGTGGTCCCTATTCAAAAGGCGGGGCACCACCGCCGTCCCCAGATCCGTCTGGGGAGGACTCAGATGACCATCCGCCCAAACGCCGCCGGCCAAGGCGCACGCCACCACCACCAAGCAATGACGAGTATTATGGTGGCCCCTACTATAGGGATACGGAAGCAGAGGACCTCTTGCGTCCGTGGTATGAGCCATGGGATGACCCTAGGCTCACACGGCCATGGGCTGATCCTAGGGAAGATCCGTTTACCCTTCGCATACGGAACTACTCTGAGGACACCAAACGTCGCATGCCGGCATGTATCAAAACGTATGATGGGTCCGGTGATCCTGTCGATCACCTCAAAATATTTGATACTCAGGCTAAAATTGAGCGATGGCCCATGCCCATATGGTGCCAAATGTTCAATTCGACCTTAATTGGTAACGCTCGTGACTGGTTCGAGGCACTCCCCCCACGGAGCATTGATAGTTTCACGGAACTACGCACTGCGTTCGAAAACAATTATACTCAGAGGAAGAAGTATAATAGGGATCCGGTTTCATTGGCAACCGTTAAGCAACGGCCGGGGGAGTCCACAGAAGCCTTCACTGAACGCTTCAATGATGAGTGCACACGCACGAGAACCATGCCAGAGCTCCTGAAAATCTCGGACTACATGCACGCCATAACAGACAGAGAACTGATCAGGCGTCTCAACGACAAGCGTCCAGAAAGATATGATGACCTCATGGAGAGAGTGAGGAATTTCATAGAGGGAGAGACAGCGGTGGCCGCAGCCTACCCATCCCGAGGGAATGGGTACCGCTCAAATGACCAGTCCAGGAGACAGTCGGGTGGTCAAGGCAACCAGAACAATAACAAGGGCTCGGACTATAAGAGCCAGAGCAAAGGCGGACGGTCAGACGACAAGTTTACCCCCCTAAAGATGTCCTACCGGGAGATCTTGTTGACTGAAGGGGCGAATTTTCCAAGGCCTCCCCCAATGACCACACCCCCGGAACGTCGGCAGGGAAGTCGCTTCTGCGAATTCCATAATGACAAAGGACACGGCACGGAGGAGTGTATCCAGCTAAAGAAGCATATTGAGTCGCTAATCAAATCAGGCAAGCTTAAGCACCTGGTTAAGGATTGGAAAGACGGAAAGGACAACAACAAGAAGTATGATAAGAAGGACCCCCAAAAGGAGAAGCCTTCTACCATATACATGATCCAATCCAGACAGCGCCGCACGAGACAGAAAATTGGCCAAAAATTTTCCCGCGGCAAGGAAATCTCATTCCCTCTCATCACAGCAAGTGACGTGGTTGATGCGCCTCTCACTATTGAGATAAGCATTGGAACGCACAATGTCCGCCGCATGTATGTGGATGGAGGATCGTCAGCAGAGGTATTATATGAACACTGCTTTGTGCAGTTATGCCCAGAAATAAGAAGCCAATTAGTACCGGCCACGTCGCCGCTTACTGGCTTTAGTGGAGATACTATCTGGCCAATAGGGCAGTTGCGTCTGCTTGTCACCATTGGGAATGAGGAACATTCCACTACAACGTGGATGAACTTCATGGTGATACGTTCACATTCCCCTTATAATGGAATCATAGGCCGACCAGGCATTTTGGCTATCCGAGCAGTACCCTCTACGGCACACGGAATGATTAAGTTCCCAGTTGATGGGGGAATCGTTACTATTTATAATACAGTCGTGCCGACGTCCGAGTGTCACACCGTGACAACACCGGCACCACCTGTACCACCCAAGGATGGGGCACCACCACCCAATTGGAAGGTGGCCATCCACCCTGACTACCCGGAACAGGAGGTATCCATAGGAGGGGCACTCTCAGATAGCGGCAAAAGGGCCATGTGTGCACTTTTAAGTGCAAATCTGGACATATTCGCATGGGAGCCAAAACATATGACGGGTGTGCCACGTACGATAGCAGAGCATAAGCTCCAGATCCGCCAAGGGTACCAACCCATCAAGCAAAAGAAGCGCGGCCAGGCGCCCGAAAGAAGCCAAGTTATATTGGAGGAAGTGCGGAAACTGGTGGATGCAGGCATTATGCGCGAGGTATACTACCACGAGTGGTTATCCAATCCAGTCATGGTCAAGAAACATGATGGAAGTTGGCGCATGTGCGTGGATTTCACGGACCTGAACAAGGCCTGCCCACAAGACTGCTACCCGCTTCCAGAAATTGACTGGAAAGTAGAATCTTTGTGTGGATATCCTTTCAAATGCTTCTTGGATGCATATAAAGGGTATCACCAAATCCAGATGGCCGAGGAGGATGAAGAAAAAACTGCGTTCCACACAAGCCAGGGCGTATATTGCTATACGAAAATGCCGTTTGGATTAAAGAACGCCGGCGCTACGTATCAGCGGTTGGTGGATAAAGCTTTCGAATCACAAATAGGACGTAACTTGGAGGTATATGTTGATGACTTGGTGATAAAAAGCCACACGGAGGAGGCACTCCTCCGGGATGTCCAGGAGACATTCGACACGCTGAGAAGGATTAATATGAAGTTAAATCCAAAGAAATGTACGTTTGGTGCAACAGAAGGAATGTTCTTGGGATATTTGATTGACCCAAACGGCATCAAACCTTGTCCAGAGAAGACGGACGCAGTGATACGGCTACCGTCCCCGCAGACACGGAAGGAGGTACAATCCCTGAATGGGAAGTTAGCCGGACTAAATAGATTTCTATCCAAATCCGCAGAGAAGTCACTGCCCTTATTTAAGACACTGAAGAAGTGTATTAGAAAGGGAGACTTCCGTTGGACGAAGGAAGCCGAGGAAGCCTTTGGCCAACTCAAGCAGCATCTCGCATCTCTCCCCATGTTGGTAGCTCCCCGCCCAAAGGAGGAGCTTGTTATGTATCTCTCGGCTACCCATGGCGCAATAAGCGCGGTACTGATGACGGACAGAGACACAATACAGACCCCGGTCTACTTTATAAGTAGAACATTACAAGGAGCGGAGCTGAACTATTCCCCCATGGAAAAATTGGTACTAGCACTAGTATTTGCTACAAAGAGGCTGCGCCGGTACTTTCAGGCGCACCCGATTGTCGTGATTACGGATCAGCCAATCAAGCAGGTTATATCTAGACCAGACGTGGCAGGGAGACTAGAGAAGTGGAGCATCCTACTGGGGGGGCATAATATATCGTACAGACCAAGGACGGCTGTTAAAGGCCAGATCTTGGCAGATTTCCTGATCGAGAAGCCGGATGAGGGAGAACCAATCATTAAGCAAGAGGAGGCCCTATCGGAACCTTGGGTGCTATTCACGGACGGGTCCTCATGCACAGACGGATCCGGGGCAGGCCTCATCCTTACAAATCCAGAAGGTATGGAATTCACGTACGCCCTCCGTTTTGAGTTCACGGCCACCAACAACGAAGCGGAATATGAAGCATTAATTGCGGGTTTAAAAATCGCCGCTAGAATGGGAGTTCGCAACCTTGAGGCCTACGTGGACTCACGGCTTGTCGCGAACCATATTCTAGGTGGGTATGTGGCTAAGGAGGACAACATGGTCAGGTATCTGGAAAAAGTCAAGACGTTAATCGCAACTTTCAGTAAGTTTTCCATCAAGCAGGTACCAAGGGGCGAGAACAAGAAAGCGGACGCCCTCAGTAAAATCGCGTCCACAAGCTTCGCTCACTTGTCTAAACAGGTTTTGGTGGAGATACTCAAAGAAAAGTCTATTACGGAAGGGGAAGTGACTGCGATAGTTGAAGAAGAGGGACCTACGTGGATGACCCCAATCATCAACTATCTGGCTAGCGGAACACTCCCAGACGAGGAAAAAGCAGCAAGGCGCGTTAGAAGGAAGTCACAATATTTCGAACTCCGGGAAGGCATCCTTTATAAGCGCTCTTTCTTGCAGCCGTGGCTGCGGTGTGTTGGACCACGCCAGGCGGCCTATGTGATTAGTGACATACACGAAGGATTGTGCGGCATGCATGCAGGTCCACGATCCGTGGTAGCTCGAGCCTTACGAACAGGATACTATTGGCCCACTATGCACAGAGACGCGCGCGACATGATTCGCAGATGCAATGATTGCCAATTGCATAGGCCAGTACCGCGGCACCCACAGCAGGAGCTTACACCTATCACGTCCCCATGGCCATTCTACAAGTGGGGGATTGACATCGCAGGACCATTTCCTGTAGCTGCGGGAGGGGTTAAATTCTTGATTGTTGCAATGGATTACTTTACACGATGGATAGAAGCCAAGGCAGTAAAATCTATCACGGGTAAGCAGGTCAAGAAGTTTGTGTGGGAACACATTGTATGCCGATTCGGTCTACCTGGAGAAATTATATCAGACAACGGCAAACAGTTCACGGATAACCCATTCAAAGACTGGTGTGCATCATTGAACATCAAGCGGCGCTTCGCGTCTGTCAAGCATCCACAAACGAACGGCCTTGTCGAACGAGCAAATAGGAGCTTGGGGAATGGGATTAAGGCAAGGCTGGATGAACGACAGGGCAAATGGGTCGAGGAATCGTCGCATGTGCTATGGGCACATAGAACCATGATAAAAACAGCCAACGGAGATACTCCGTTTGCATTGGCTTACGGCACTGAAGCCGTTATACCAGCAGAAATAGGGATGCCTACCATCCGCACGGCGGAGGTTAATGCCGTCACAAATGATGAACAGCTGCGAATCAACCTAGATCTGTTGGAGGAAAAAAGGGAATTAGCAGCCATCAATGAAGCTAAGTCCAAGGCTAAGATGAAGGCTTATTACGATGCCAAGGTCAAAGGTGTTTCTTTTCGACCGGGAGACTATGTCTATCGTGCTAACGAAGCAAGTCGCGTGGAAAATACAGGAAAACTGGGCCCTAAATGGGAAGGACCGTATGAAGTCACTGAAGCCTTGAGACGAGGCGCGTACAAGCTACGCGATATGGATGGCCGCGACCTAGAGCGCACATGGAACATCGCCAATCTAAAAAGGTGCTATCTTTGAAAGCTACGGCTCCCGCATGGATACTTTGCTATAGGTGGTCTTAATAAAGAACCATGCGGGTTATTTGT
Source organism: Glebionis coronaria (assembly GCA_025667525.1). NCBI lineage: Eukaryota > Viridiplantae > Streptophyta > Magnoliopsida > Asterales > Asteraceae > Glebionis > Glebionis coronaria. The sequence continues at coordinate 140,220,770 of CM046880.1, forward strand.
CTTATTTGTTTTTTCTTATGTTTGTTTAAGTTTCCTTTATGGACTTTTTTAGGACTTGTCATCATTGTTCAAACAAAAAATGTAAATGTTCTAATAAAATGCCGTGGTGCCTAGCTAGCTCCACGGTCTGTTTCGTGCAAATTATTGTCTTCTTTGTTAGATTCTTTGTTAGCCGTATGAATTTTAATTGTGTTATAATATGCCATGTTTCTTTCGTATGCATTCCCTCAAAATACTGTACATGTACCAAACGCCTCCAGGTGGGGTAAGAGGATTAAGTGAACCTACTAATTCAACTTGCCGCGTAAGAGGGATGCAACCCCAGCCGCACGGATCACGTATCCTTACTAGACACCTTACTCACAAGACGTTGGGGTAAGTTTCATATGCTACAGCCATACGGTGATCCGCATAATAAAGACGCACGTCGCATGTCTAGTAAATTGGACTTGTATGTAAGACGTGATATGTCACGCAGCATTGGATTGCAATGAGATACACAAGTTTAAAAATTAAACAAACAAAATGGCCGTGGTTGACACGGACTTCTAAAATAAAAAGACAAGTTATTACATGCATGTCTTAGCCGTGTACATACACGGACGAATATAAATACAAATGTCTACAAACATACAAGTTACATGGGGGGGAGGAATTCTTCTAGATCCTTCTTTCCTTCCTCAATCAAAGCACGGAGAGCCTCCCCGCGAGCATCTTTCCCGTTCTGAACTTTGACGGCAAGAGTGTCTAAAGCTTCATCAAGCGGCTTCTCACCTGACACAGCCTTGGATATACAGTCATAGGTAGCCAGCGTCAAAGGGGTTGGGTTAGCACTCAGCCGAGACATTATTATTTCGTTGGGAGCGTCTTTCAAGGCTTCAAGCTCGTCCAGAAGTGGGTGTTGAAGGTTGGCCAAGGCGTCCATGGACGCAGTCATTTTCCCCGCCGCGGAGAGGTTGTGATACGGATGCCGGGTGATATCCTCACCTTTGGTGATCATTTCCGCAGCTTGGATCATGCCTTCATGCCTACCACGGTCGATCCCGTCAGATACAACCCCAGCAAAGGCTTGCAATAGGTGTGGAGCGTTAAGAGCCCCGCTTACGGCAAGCCGCATCCCTTGCCCGATAATCCACCTACGGCCAGCTGTTGCACTCAGTAGGGGGGGGCATACTCTCTCCACACAGCTGGCGACCACCCGGCTCAACTCTTCATCAGCAGCGACAACGTGATTTTCAAAGTTGCTTTGAGCTTGCTTCAATTCCTCCTTCAGTGCGTCGCGCTCCTGAGCAATGCTGAAGGATTGCACGGTCACCGCCTTGGTAGCCGCCTCAGCCGCAGACACCTGCGTATAAGATTGGGAGTTAGTGTACGAATATATTTTTGGGCTACATACACACAAGGAGTAGAAATATATGAGCAACATGTTTGGAAGATTACCTTCTCATTTGATGCGACTACAAGGGCCTCCAATTCAGCGATGCGCTTCTCTCTTGTCTCGGCATGGAGTGCCTGCTCCTTTACCGTCGCCTCAGCAGTCAACAACGCCGCTTGCAAAGACGCAATGGTCTTCTCGCTCTTCACAACCAAAGCCTCCCGGCGGGCGATCTTTTTGTCGGCACGGCTCACATTGGTGAGGGCCTTGATCAGTCTGCGTCTCAGCGCGGCACCCACCGTGACCTGATGTGCAGATGACACATCAAACTGCTCGATTAAAGCCTCATGGTCCAGCTCATCCAAATCCTGTGCGAGGACGGGCGGAGTGATGTGTTCAATGAACTCCGAGCACTCTGATTCGGCTTCTAGCCGTGTCAAGCTTGATAGGTTCCAGGCTAGACGCAAGCTCTCCTCAGGCCCTTCGTGGCACGGTTCCTTGGCATGGGTGGGGGAAGGAGGATTGTTAGTAACCGCGGGGGATGGATTTCTCCCCACCTCTTCTCCTTGAGTTGCGACCGCCGGATTTACCCTGTGATTAAAAAACAAGATAACTTTTTTTTTAGTCTACATATATCATGCGAGGATACAAATCATCATCGGGATGGGTACTTACGAGGTGCCAGTAGTAGGATCTGGGCCGGTAGGGGCTACGGCGTTCACTGGAGCGACACGAAGAACGGGCCCTTCCATGGTCGGGGTAGGGTCGGCCTGACCAGACATGGTGTTGCCATCCCCCTGATATTGAGGATGGTCTGGTCGCAACTTCTTGGGAGGAGCATTCGCAACCCCGGCATCCTCCCCAATCTTTTTTGCCACACGCCTGGTTGTCTTCCTCTTTTTTGAAGTACGTGTGGAGGATCCGGAAGCTTGCGTATAGTCTTCATTCAGGTCGCGCTCCTCCTCCTGGTTAATGGTGCCTCCCTCCAGCAATGGGTCGTCACCATCTTCGTTGTGAAAATCCAATGGGGATTTTTCGATAACAGGTTCCTCCTCGTCCGACCTGGGTTCGGTTGTCTCCTCCAATGGAATAGTACGGTCGGCCAGTGCTTCCAGCAAAGGGAGCTCATTCGGCTTCAACGGCCGGAATCCTTCCCTCACCTTCATGGGGTCGCCTTGGCGAATCAATCCGTGAAGGTTCATCTCTGCAAATGATTGGAGAAATATGTGGGTTAGTAACATTTTAAATATACGCGACATATTGGATATACAAGGTATATATAACCTACCCTCGCCTTGATCCGTTAAGAAGCACGGATACAAGTCATCCCTCCCAAAGTAACGACGACTTATTCCTACCAAGCACAGAAAGTTCTCCGGCAACCCTCTATGAAATTCCGTGCGGTGGGTATCTAATATTTTCAGGTCCCGGCTACTATAGTCTTTAGGCTTGGGCGGATAATCTCTTGGGGCTTTGGTTTTAAGTACAAAGGGGGTAGGGAATACCTTCTCATCTACAAAGAAGTAATGGTCGTACCAATTCTTCAGGGAGTCAAGGGGTTTCCTATATGTCATCGGGGAATTGCCGGGACGTTTCTTGAACGACAACCACCCGTTCACCAACTGTGGAAAATAGAAAGCCCTAAACAGGTTAACGGTGGGGGTTACCCTACAAGTGTGGCATGTAATCTCAAACTGGTTGATCTTACACGCCCCTATGCAGTGGAGCTGGGTGATATGAAAGTCATAGTACATGAGAAGATCTACTAAGAACTTCGATAGCGGAATACGGTAGTTGGCTGAGTCAAATAGGCGTGTGTATATGCCTATTTTCCCCGCCGGTGCGTCTGTAATAGCTTCACCATCACCCGGAAAGGTGGGGTGTACGCTTTCAGGCACATAGTACTTCGACAGGAAGTCGAGGTATTTTTCTCCCGACATCACATTCAGGACGTCCGTGATGAGGGGGTTATCCTTAACCATAATTTATGAAAAGGTTTTTAAGGGCGTGGTGATCTAACCTGCGGTGATTGATGTCCGTGGAAATGAAGGCAAAAGTTGTGAAGGAAAAGCTTGAAGATTAACAATGGCGGGGGGATGAATGAATTGTGTGTGTAACATACACGCATGCTCACCCTTATATAGGGTGGCTTCGGTTTCCGAGGTGCCATGGATTCTTGACACGTGTCAGTCACATTTCCTATCCAATGGGTAGGATTTCTGACATTTCTGTAACGTCAGTAGGGGACCCACGGGTCATTTCTTAAACAGTTTCGTGTGGCTCGAGGCTAGTCAGTAATCATGCACTTTTTGCAGATATACGACTGGATTGTTGCATATCATTAATGCGACTGGATTCTTGTCGGGTTATGCGGCTCTTACGTTAGACCATATTAAATGTTGCATTTAATTTGTCTCGGCCATCGCGCGGCTGCGGTAGTATTCACTAAGGGATATTTATACGACCGGTTGCCACGTGCGGCCGGAACTAAATTTCCATTATCATTTCTTAGGCCTTTCTTGGTAAGACCGGAGGGCAGCTTGATAGTCTAGAGGTTACGCCTACGGCTGTAACAACTAGACTGGGGGGACATGATGACGTATAGTCCCCAAACCGGGTCATGAGCCCGGCCCACGGGTACTACCCGTATCCGGCCCATCGTAAATGGGTGGATAAATATCACTCAGGCTTATGGGCTTGAGTGAACAGTGCTCGCACATGTGTGCGGCCCACGGCCCAAAGCGGCCGACATAAGATCAGACAGAATAATATTCTGTCTAAGCATATCTTAATCCTAATAGGAAGAGATATTCATTGCCAGAATTAGAAGATAGCAATCATTCTAATTCTGGTGCTTATCTTTTCCTTGGGGCCGAAGGGTCAGTGAAAGCCCACTGGGGTTTCACTGCCTATAAAAGGAACCTCCAAGGGTTCCACGAAGGTATCACAATTCTCTCTAAACTCACATATAACCCTAAATCGATTACTTACTCTCACGCCGGAGTCTAATCGTGGGAAACCTTCCCACGGTAAGCTTAACGCGTGTTGTTTAGTGTGCAGGATCCCAACCAGACGATTCACTTGGTGCAGGAGCCGGTACCCAGCCAACCCGAATTAAACCTAATTCGGGTCTAGCAAGGATCAACCAACTTTTGCATCAACAGTTGGTACCTCATTCGTTCTTCAAGGATAGACCTAGTTTTGCAAATCCTAAGTACCTTGAGCAAGCTCAATCTGCGAATCAGCACTTATATCTTGATGAGTCCCAATGGACCGATCTTGATTGCCTTGTTGTTAGGCCCGATAGTGAAGAGACAAACGACGTGGAAGAAGAGAGTAGACCAAAAGTTAATAAATAATTAGTTAAACCATATAATTATGCTTATGAAAACAGTCTTTATGGTCTTTTCAAACCGCAAACACATAAGACTCGTGAGCAAATACTTTTCGAATGTGAACAAATAATAATTAAATGGAGACAAGCTTTTGCCACTAAGAAAACTAATGTTTCAAAATTTATTGAGTACTTGCCATTTAAAGCTTCTGTAAACAAGAGTAAGCAAGCACTTAGTATTCTCAAGAGTAACATTGAAAATTTCAAAAAGGTTGTTGATGATGACTAGAAAAAACGTGAACTTTCGAAAGGAGACAAAGAAATTCCCCACGATATAACTGTGCTTGTGAAAAGTATTTTGATTCCGCTTGCGGAAAGAACGCAAAAACATATTTTGGAATTTGAAACATTAATTAAGCAAAAAATGTTTGATGATTTGAAATATGTGGAATCTCTTGAACAAGAAGTGAACGACCATCAACTTGAAAGTGATGAGTTTTCTACAGCATATGATCTACTCTTACACGAATGTCTCTCAAAATATATTATGTGTGTTTATGTTACATCTTGTGCTGATATTGATGAATATTCTGATGTTGCATGCAAATATCTTGATCAAGTAAAAGAGTGTGAACGTCTTGAAACTGAGCTTCGGAATAAAGTTGACCAAAAAGAGTTTTCGTTACTTCAACATAGATATGATTATCTTCAAAAACATTGTCACTCACTTGAACTTTCTTTGCAAAAGAAAGTTGGCAGCTTTTCAAATGATTCACCTTTGGAAGTAAAATTATCTGAGTCATGTCGATTTCTAAACGAAAAAAGTCTTGATATTTTGGATTTGAAAGCTCAGTTACAAGAAAAAGACATCGCAATAGCAGAGATGAAGAAACTCGTTGCTAAGATGGGCGAGAAAGTTGTGGAACCTAGCGTTAAGAAACTTGTTGTTATACAACCCAATGCCTCTAAAGTGAATAGATCCTCTATCTTGGGAAAACCATCTGCTTTCTCAAATTCCTCGTTTGCAAAACCTGTGTTTGCCCCCAAGATGGATGGAAAGGAAAGGTTACCACATACTCAACCCATAAGGACTACTATAGCACCAAGCGTTAACCACAATAATGTGATTAAACCAGGAATGTATAGATTGACCACTAAACCCACAAACAAAGTCAGTCAACCGCCTCAGAGTTCTAGAAACACTAATACTCGTATGTGTTCTACTACATGAGTAGTCTCCACTACTAGTGTTAGTCGGCCTCAGCTTAAGAGCAATCAAGTGAATGATAAGGTCTGGAAACACAAGATTCAATAGAAGATGAAGGAAGTATAAGAACATCCTAGGAATTTGAATGTTTTTAAGGATAAAGTGTCTGTAATCGCGTGTAATGACGATTTGAATGTTAAATTTGTATGTTTCAAATGTGGAAAATGTGCTAATGCTAATCATTCTATGTGTGCTATGATTAATATCAAAGGCGTAGATACTAGAACGAAGAAGCAAGTAGCGATGCCTATTAGTGCTAGTAAACGCAAACGCAAAGTGAACCATTCTGGTGCAACCCCCACTAAGAAAAGTAATGCATCAGACTCCACCACTAAGAACCCTAGAAGCAGAATTAGGGAATTATATGAGTCTGCGAGCAAATCTTGGAAATGGTGGTTTGCTAATCAATGTCCTCCAGGATATAAATGGATGCCTAAAGTTAGGATAGAAAATGTAACAACGAGTGTTAGTATGCCTTTAATTGTTTCTAAGGACACTAATGATTCTACAATCACAACTACTGTGATATCCAATTTAGCAAATGCTCCATCGTGTTCCAACTCGTCTGCAGGTGATACAAATAATTCTCTTCATACTGGACTCCGGATGCATGAAGCACATGACGGAGAATCTCAAGCTTCTAATTAACTTCGTGGAGAAGTTCCTGGGTATGGTCCGATTCGGAAATGATCAATTTTCACCGATCCTAGGATATGGATATTTGGTTCAGGGGAATATAACGATCAAAAGGGTATACTAGGTTGAAGGGCTCAATCACAATATTTTCTCGGTTGGTAAATTCTGTGATGCAGATTTGGAGGTTGCTTTAAAAAAAGACATGTTTTGTTCATGATTATGATGGGAATGACTTACTTACCGGTACACGGGGTACTGATCTTTACACAATTTCACTACAAGACACAACTTCATCAACTCCAATTTGCTTCATGGTGAAAGCTCAACGACTCAGGCATGGTTATGGCATCAACGTTTATCTCATCTTAACTTTGATACCATCAACTTGCTTTCCAAGAAAGATATTGTGTGAGGCCTTCCAAGCTTGAAATTCATTAAAGATCATCTTTGTTCTTCTTGTGAGCTTTGTAAAGCTAAACGAAGTAGCTTTAAGATAAAGACTACACCAAGCTCTAAAGGACGTTTAGATCTTCTTCATATCGATTTGTGTGGTCCCATGCGTGTTCATAGTATCAATTGAAAGAAATATGTTATGGTAATTGTCGATGATTACTCAAGGTACACATGGACTCACTTCTTGAGGTCCAAGGATGAAACACCCGAAGTTCTCATCAACTTACTAAAACTAATACAACGTGGTCTTCAAGCTCAAGTAAAAGTGGTTCGTACTGACAGAGGCACACAATTTTTGAATTCAACTCTGAGAAACTATTTTGAAGCCGAAGGAATTGAACATGAAACATTTATTGCTCGAACACCCAAACAAAATGGCGTTGTTGAAAGACGAAACCGTACTTTGGTTGAGGCTGATCGAACACTATTATCCGCTTCAAAACTTCCACTATTCTTTTGGGCCGAAGCCGAGTCAACTGCATGCTACACACAAATCTGATCCTTAATTATCCTAAGACACGAAAAGACACCATATCACATAATTCATGATCGAAAACCTTCACCCAAACACCTTCATGTTTTTGGATGTACGTGTTACATTATTCGAGATAGTGAAAATCTGGACAAGATGAAAGAGAAAGGTGATGCATGTATTCTAGTGGGATATGCAACTCAGTCTAAGGGATACAGAGTGTACAACAAGAGAACAAAAATGATAGTCGAGACTATTCACATCCGATTTGATGAATTACAAGAGATGGCACTTGAACAAAACAGTTTAAGTCCCGATCCACAACGACAAACGACTTCCGTTCACAACCGCACGAAACTCGAAACTCAAGACCACAGCAATGAACCGTCAAGTTCAAAGCTGGTTCCTGAACATGTTCCTAGAGCAGATATGACAATCAACACGACAATTGAAGAGTTGGAAATATTATATGGACCAATGTATAATGAATATTTCACAGGGGAGAAACATGTTGTATCGAAGTCTTCCGCTGTCACTCATGATAAGAATGATGATACCAATCATCGTCAACAAAAGGATACAACTTCATCTACTTCAACACGGGTTGCTGCAAATCTACCTCCTCAGAATATCACTTCAACAATCGATCCTACAACATCCACAACTACTGTCATTGCTCCAAAGAACACAAATCAAGCAGACAATGCATTATCTGACGATGACGAATTTATCAACCCATTCGGTACACCGGTACACGAAACTGGAGTAACACCCCCCAAATATTCATACTTTAGTTCAGCGGAAGAGTCGTTGGTGTTACGGGATAGCACATTACTCAAATCATAGACAACGCTTAAAAATTACTTCGTTTGATAATAAATCATTTTCCATTCATAAATATCAAATTACATAGGTCCCAGGTCATAGTATTTCATACAATTTTTACAAAACATTTGAATGGAAATTGTTATTTAAGTGCGGGCCATGAATTCTTGGCGTCTTTCCGAGAATTACCTTCAAGTACCTGAGATAAAACATGTTAAAAGAAAAGGTCAGCAAAAACACCGAGTGAATTCATAGAGTTTAACAAACCATTAATATATCACTGGTATATATAATCGTTACCGAAAATCATTTTATACAATTCCTTGTCGTAGGCCATAAAATAGGCCAATTTATACAAATCCATGTCAAAATCATAATATAGGCTTCAGCCTTCAAATCCATTATACGAACCTTTGTCGTAAAAACATCATACAATATGTTTTATAACGTTGTATAAGGAGTAACATAAACCGTTATATGAAAATGGTTATGTAAAACGAAAACACGAACATAATATCAATAATAAGACCCCGTATTGCTAGTCAGACAATATATTTTAATTCAATGCATATAGCAGTGTTTTCGTTATTGGATTATTATAAGCCGCATGATATTGCTACCTTACTATAACAAACAACGGGTAGCTAACCCAAAACTCATTTGCGCATATAAAACAGCGTGTCGTCACAATAATCACGCTTATATAATTCTTCTCATACATAAATTTGCTTACCAATCAATGTGGCACGACGGGGATCAACCATCAAGGCGCGAACTGGGGTGATCTTCCCCAAATAGTACTATTATATGCATAAGCGTCTACCAAATCCTGGTAGTTCACAATTCATGCTAATGGGACATTTAGTGACATAACCTAACTAATAATAATCCATTTCATTTTATACATCGGGTCATATAATCATTCATCGGGTCATATAATCATTCGGGTCCATATCAACAAGCAAACAATCGGGACAACTGGTGTCCTATTCTATTAAAACTAACATGTTATCTCCCTCGCAGGTTTATAAATTTTTTTATAAAAACGTTTAAAAGAGTGCGGGGCTATGAACGCATGTTGATTGGGAAAGGTGGTTATCAGCGATTTGGATGTACGGTACATGCTTCAATCACGAAAACCTAGACAAATAATACTCGTCTTAGACTCTTGTCCAATGACTTTATAAAAACAATGGCTATGTATATATGATGACATTATAAGTATGATGATGATCAAGTGGGATTTTATCTCTTCATACACATTATAGTGTTATATGTTAGTCAAATTTTAAACTAGTTACACTAGTTTCAATCCAATTCCATATCAAGGCCCAATAAGCCCATTAAAAGCCCATTAAGAGTTCAACTCTTTATATTAGTCCATTTATACTTTTAATATCAGGCCTTTACTCATATGTTGGGCCCAAGTGGGTTAAGCCCAATGAGTAAGTCCATTAGCGTTTATCCAAACTAATTGGGTCAATAGTCTAATAAGGCTACTTTGGCCCGTTAATGTCCATAAGTTATAAAGCTCGGATTTTATCGGGTTTTACTTGTCAAATGTACTTATACATCAGTATATGAGCTATAAAAAGTTTACAGTAGACGGGTCCGACCGTCTAAGTTTTATTTGACGAAAACGTTAATCTTTCGGTTCTAGTCGAAAAGACGTAAAACTTATATGTATAGTTTTATAACTTATAAAACATATCATTTTGCAAATTTTATAAAATGTCACATTTAGTTATCAAGGTATATACATATTTATACGTATTATATAAGTTAGTGGGTTTTAGGTATACATTTTATATTAGTTTTACTTGAGTGCTAATTTTATAATATATACTTTTATTTTACAAATCTGATTATGAATTTCACTTTCACCATTTTTACAATATCTTAAGTTCTACAAGGAGATAGAAGCTCATTTTTGGGCAGCACAAACTACATAATATGTGCCACAATTAACTTGTAAAATCTATGATTTTACCATGATTTAATATAATAAATTTCCACCTAATAATCCTAGAACACTAATTCATGTGTTATATCTCCTTAAGATGTGTGTGAACTTGTCTATCACGTAATTATATTTTTACTTTCATCTTTGTTGAAAATAACTTCATAACCTAAAACCATGAACTTACAACTAGGAAAACAAGTAATGAAGTTATAACTAGCAATGTTTGTACCATACTTAACATAATTTGAAAATAGACTACATTACACATATGTAGCTATGCATATGTGTATACACACTATGGGCTTGCTTAACCTTTCTTGGACTAGCCCAAGATCTTGTCTACTATATTAAGCCCAACATAAGCCCAAGCCAAAGGCCCATTTCTCCTTTGGTTAGCTAGACACGGCACCAAGGGTATGTGGAAGGAGAAGAGATGCATGGGAAACACAAAAGCCTACACTTGGCACAAATGTTCTTACCAAGGCAATCATGCCTTTTGCATTCTCTTCCCTATCTCTTCTTTAAGCCGAAACACACACACATTCCCTTTTCACATACATGCAATCTCACTTCTCTCTTCATCTCTCTCTCTCAACATTTCGGCTTTAAGCCACAAAAATCCAAAGTTGATTCATTAAATCAACTAAATCTTTGTCCCATCTTGATTAAAAATCATTTGATAGCATCATTTCTTTTGGAATCACTATAAACAAGCCCTAGCCGAATCTTTAAGGCCACGTATTGGTTTATATTAGGGTTTTAATCATCAACTAGATTAGATCTCTAATCTCCTTGTTCATCTAGATCATCTTTGGTACTTTTAAGCAAGAAAGGTATACACCTCGTGCTCTTTCATTTCTTAATGCATGCATCATCATACATCTATAAACACAAGTAAATAACATGTTAAAATCAAGATTTGATAAAGCCATGACCATTATAGGTCACGACATATTTATGAAAATCATATTCATAATTAAAAATCTTTTAATAAGAAACCTATGGTTTGTATTCTATGTTATAAACTTGATTTAAATACCATATGAGACATTTTATGAATCAAAATGTTGCATGGGTTACAAATCTTGTTTTATGGGACTTTGGTTAACTAATAATCATTGATATCATAAAAATGAACTTGTGTAACTTGAAAATCATGAAGACCATGACCTTAAAGGTCACGGCTAAAATGAATGATGTCTATATGATTTTTCTACTAGTTTTAATAATCAAATATGAACTGTTACATGTTAAATAGAATATTAAAAATCACAAATGTAACTTATGTGTATATATGTAGCCGTGGGTTACATATGACCTAAAATGGATTAGATGTACATGCATGCTTATATAAACCATAGATCTAATGATAGAGTTAACTTGAGAATTATAAACATAAAACAAGCTTATAAAATCTTATGGGAACCTTGGGAGAAGATAATATAGCCGTGGGCTATATGTAGTCTTCTTGGAATAATAGTAACCTTGGGAACATGCATGTAAATTAGATAATCATGATGTATTTTTGTAAATATTACAAGACTTAAAACTAGTTAATATGTTCATCTTGGAAACACTAAGATTTAGAAATATAGCCGTGGGCTATATATGAGTGTACATGAATCTATGATTGATTTTTAGGTCTAGACATAGTTTAGATCTCATTTTAGACTTGTGACTTGTTTTCTTGACTTGTACATAACTAGATCTTAATTTGGACACTTATAATTACATGCAACCTTAAAATAAGACTTGACTCATCTTAAATAAGCTATAACTAATTATAGCCGTGAGTTATAAGCTCATAATAGGGCTTATGACTTGCATGCAACCTTGTAACACACCTAGATCTAATTTGGAACATCACATAAAACAAACTATAAGTTTTATTCTTCTATTTAGATTTGAAACTAAATATGAACAAGCTCATAATAAAATTATAAGAAAATCCTAAGTTAATACTTACATAAAATGTAAGGTAGTGTTAATGGACTATTTAAGCCCATGCAATGTTAATCCAAGACTTAATGGACTCTATAAGCCCATGTAATAAATCTTAGTAACCTAATGAACTTAAGTTTATACTTAAACCATTTAAAATGATTAATGGACTTAAGATGTATTTAAGCCCAATAAATGTGTTAAAAGGCCCATTTAACAAGTTAATAAACTTAAAAAGGTATTTAGCCTATTAGATGGCTCATTAGATATTTTAACCTATTTAAATGAGCCCATATAATGTTTGAATGTTATATAAAGGTTTTTATAATAAAATATAACTTGTAAAAACTTTTGGAGTAAAATGACAATTTATGAAACTTAAGGAATAAAACCGTGACTTATGAAACTTGTTTTGATAAATTGGTAAACACAAGGACTGAAAAGTAATTATCCAAAAGTCTAGGGTTTGGCAAATTAAACCATAGGGACCATTTTGGGAAGTTTTTAAAAGTTATTTTGTCATTTTATAACCCTACGGACCATTCTTGTAATTTGCCGAAACTTAAAGAAGCCCTAGGGGCTATTTTTGTCATTATAGTAAAGTTACAAAACCTAGATATAACTAGAGGGAATAAATCTGCCATAAACCGACACTTTAACCAGCCCTAGGTACCAAATGTGTAAAATCCGAAAGTTATACTTGTTTAAAATATAGAGGGACTAGTTTTGCCATGTTCCTAAAACATTAACAAGCCCTAACCCTAAAATGTATTTTTAATTCTAATAAAACATAATTAAACACCTAGACCATAATAATTAATGTATAAATTCTTAAGTTTGTAATTAATAAATTATTTTATAAATGTTAAAATAATTTATGGAAACTTTAAGTTAAATAAAATATTTTATTTTATTTTTCAAAAAAATAAAATAATTATATTTATGATTTATGAAATAAATTACATAAACAATATGGACATCTATTACTAATACATAAACTCATATAGGAAATAAAATTATATGAACATCGAATAAATTGAATACCAATATTTAAGTAGAACACCATACGTTTACTTAAAATGTGAAACTTAATAATAAGTTTAAATGGATGATTATAATACATGAACTACGAACGTGAACTAATATTTTAAGTAAGACATTTTATGTCTACTTAAATAAGAAACTTAATTGTAAGTTGAATGATTATTATTAATACATGTATTACGAATGCTAACTGATATTAAAAGTTAAACCTTTTATGTCTACTTAGAAATGAAACTTATATAGATACGTTTAAATGAATATTGTTGATACTTGAACTACGGTTATTTAGATAGATACCGTAGCATAAACGAACTGACTAAAATCTGTATAAGCATACATATATGTTCTTTGTACTATCTATTAAGACTGTACTATTTGATTAGGCATAACTTTTGGCGTGAGCTTTATTTGGATATTCGTATTAAACAACTATTGCCTACTCCCAGGTGAGTTTACAGCCCCATATAAACTTTTGATAAAACTTTCCTTTTATGGGGGAGAAAACATGCAAACACTTAATGGACATAACAGAATTGTATAAACTTGACTATGATTGATTATTATTGGACCTGTTAAATTGTTGTAAATCGCCTGAATGTTATAAATAGATCTATTAGGGATTGACCATCCCCATCTGGGTGAGTCATGCTCACTGTGCCTTGGCCGAGACAACAGATGTATACCATGTTGGAACTGGGTTGGGTGTCTTTTTGTAAGACACTACGTCCTCATCTGTTGAGGACTATGAAATGTTAAGCTTCATTTTCTAATAATGAACAAATGTAATCTAAATTTTAGTAAGAATGCTTTGTGCATTGTTACTTCTATAATTATTGTATGTCCAAACTAACGAATGTTAAACCTGTAAATTCACCAACTTTATGTTGACCCTCTAGCATGTTTTTCACAAGAAAATGAAGTTAGTACGTGGTGTGTGCATGGTCTCCAGCGTCTTAGTAATCTGCATCGTAGGACTCGTCAGGGGTTCTATTTGGGAAACATAAACAATCTTCTTATGACATGTTAAAAACAATTTTTATTTATTTGTTTAATAAACATGTAATTGGATTTGAATAACTCTTTATCTTATGCTCTATGGACTATATGCTATCGATCCACCCTAGTGACATCTCCGTGGATATTTCCGCATATTTTGACCCTACCCGGGGTGTCACAGAGAATGGTATCAGAGCATTAGTTATAGAGAACCTGATAAATTTTTAAATAAAATAAAAATAAAATGATTTTTTTATTTAAAACTGGACTATAACTTATAAAAATCTTTTTGGGATTTTTTTTATTTGGGATCGTATTAGTTAAGCATATAGATCTTAGGGCATTTTATGCTATGTGAACTAAGTGTATATATTGTTACTAAAGTTGGTTATTAATACTGTTAGTGAAATATTGCTATGGAAAATGTCAGATATGCTAAACCTGAAAATTTTACACTACTTAGTAAAATACTGAAATGAAAATATAGGTAATACTAAACCAACCCTTACACTTACAAATTGTTAGATGAAATGCGTAAATGATAACATATATATATATAAGTATTAATATATGTAACCTTAAAACATTATGATAATTGTTTAAAAGGGATATATTCCATAAGACATGTAATCTAAAATAATATTGTTCTTTGTTTGTAAGCTTATACTTACTTTAAACTTAAAATAATACTATTTTAGAGCATCATGACTCCGCCTACTGCACCTTCGACTCTTCTACCCGTAGTAGCTCCTACTCCAGTTGTTTGTTCATTTCCACGATTGACGCAGTGTGGATGGTTATCAGCCTCGGATTTAGAGGATGAACCAACTATCAAAGTTGTACTCCCAAAGGACCCTTTTTCTATCTCAGCATCAGTCATACTGGTCTCCACCTCTATGGAGGAGGACCAGGTGTCTCTAGACCTACCCTCTTCTGCACCTGCATCTTTACGATCGGCCCATTTTCCCGAGTCCGTACCCAGATCTACTTTTGAGATCGGGGAAGGCTCTGGGGTGGGACGTGCCGACTCTGTCTAGGCCCGGATCGCCGCACTGGCCGCACGCCAGGAGCGAGAGATATCCGAACTCCGCAACCTATTGACAGTTGGTCAACTAGGCTACACTGCTGTTCATGAGCATATCGACTTCCTCGCTCATACCATGAGGGGAGAGGCACAGGCAGCCCGAGGCGTCCAGGCCAAGACTGACGAGGCATTGCAGTGGCTTTGGGAGGAGAATTATCGTCTCCACCAGCCTATCCAGACCATGGAGAGTCTCTAGCACAAGACCCATGCGGCTCTATCTGTTCAAGAGCAGTCCTTGTCCATTTTCTTCGACCTCTCTACCGTCTGTCATGACAGAGTTACTACAGAGATGACCTATCTTTGTGGGGCCGTCGACAGACTCAGGACTCAGCTGCTGACAGCATTCCGCATGCTCAAGGAGGCCAAAGCGATATTTCGGACTCTGTGGAACGCCAGGAGAGCACTTGAAGCTTCATAAGCCCCATCAGCCCCAACCTCATCTAGCCAACCATCTAGGCAGGAGTAGGATAGATGTACTAGGTTTCTTGTACATCATGATCAGCCTATGGGTTGCACCCTAGCTTACATGGTATAGGACTTTTGTACTTTAATTTCTTTTCAGCTTTTGGTGATGTAATCCCGTACTTTATCTTTTCTTTTCTTTTGGACATGTAACTTTGGGATGTAATGTTTTAAAGACTGTGTGTATCATTACCTTGGACAAGGCCCGACCGGACTATGTCTTAGATTTTGTTATGCTAGATGAATGTTAAATTTCTTATGGAAATAACATGTAATCACTTCCTTTATTATATTTGCTGTGCAATGTATTATATTATGAGATCTTGACAGGTTATCCAAATTTCTTATGAAACCAGTGCATGAATTTTTCCCGTGTAAATAATAAAAAAACTGTACTAACGTTTGAACAAATAATCTCATTTTGTGTATGATTATAGACAAATGGTGATTACAAGATCAAATCCCAATAATGCAACCACTTCCAATGCTGATAATGCTGAATCCCCAAAAGCTACTCGAAATGTCACTGCCGCACAACTGCGGGAAATGATAAGTGAAGGCATCACAACAGCCATGGCAGCCAGAGGAGATGACCCGAATGCAAACAATGATCCAAACTTCGATGCACGCGGAAACAACACCAACAGGGGTTGCTCTTACCCCGACTTCTTAAAGTGAAAACCCTCATACTACTGAGGGAAAGAAGGAGTTGTTGAATTGATACAGTGGTTTGAATGACTAGAGACAGTTTTCCGCATCAGCGGTTGTGCTGACGAGAACAGAGTTAAGTTTGCTACATGCACCCTACTCGAGAGCGCCCTTACTTGGTGGAACTCTATGGTCGCCACCCTTGGACATGACACTGCTTATACTCTCACTTGGGCCAATCTCAAAGAGAGAATGACTGAGAAATACTGTCCCAGAGGAGAAATGAAGAAGTTGGAAGTTGAGCTGTGGGATCTAAAGTGTAAGAACAATGATATCCTTTGGTACAACCAAAGATTTCAAGAGTTAAGCTTGATGTGCACTAGAATGGTCCCTCTAAGGAGTGACAAGATTGAGAAGTATGACAGCGGACTCCCTGACAACATCCATGACAGTGTGCTAACTTCACGACCCACTACCGTTGAAGGTGCTATGGAATTTGCGACTGAGCTGATCAACAAGCGAGCCCGCAATATATCCGAGAGGCAAACGGACAACAAGGGAAAATTTGATGAAAGCTCTCGTAGCCAGCACCAACAACCTTCCAAAAAGCAAAACGTTGGGCAAGCTGATGACACTACTCCCACAACCCGCAACAAGAACTAATCAGGATCCAAGCCCAAGTGTTCAAAGTGAAACTATCATCATGTCGCTGGAGGACAATGCCAAGGATGCTACAAGTGTAGCCAACAAGGCCATTTTGCTCGTGATTGTCAAGCAAATGTTGCTACCCTGGGTCGACCCAATACCAATTCCGGAAACAGCAACAAGGGTAAGTCCAATGCGCGTGGGAGTGGAAGTGGACAACAGGGAAACCGAAACCCCACAGGTGGAAGCAGTAGTAGACCAAAGAAAGTTGTAGTATGTTACGAGTGTGGAACACCTGGGCATGTGAGACCCGATTTTCCCAAGATGGCCAACCAGAAGAAGGACAAAAAGGGAACTTCTTCGCAAGTGTACATGGCTGGCAATGCCCAAGCTAATCCAGGCTCCAAAGTCGTACCTAGTACGTTCTTACTAAACCAATGATATGCATCTATCTTGTTTGACACATGGGCAGACCAAAGCATTATATTTGCTAAATTTAGTAAGGTATTGGAAATCCCTCCGTTAGTTCTAGACTCCTATTATGCTGTAAAATAATAGACGGAAAAGTTATGATGGTTAACACCATCATTCGAGGTTATTCGTTAAAACTTTCCAATCACCTGTTTTACATCAATCTGATTCCATTAAGTCTTGGTAGCTTTGATGTCATCATTGGCATGAATTAGCTATCAAAGTACCGTGCAGTCATCATATGTGATCAATTTGTTCGTATACCTTGGGGAGATGAAACCTTGATTATACTAGGGGACGGAACCCCCAATATAACTAACACTAGACATAGTGTCATTTCTAGCACCAAGCAAGGGAATACTTGGTCAAGGGATACTCTATTTCTTAAACCTGTTTCTTCCCGTCTAAACCTGAAAGACACATCCAACTCACAATGGGTGTATTTTGTAGGGTTATATCCGCCATTTAGGCAACCCTAACCCTGAAAGGCACATCCAACTCGCAATGGGTGTACTTTTTAGGGTTGTGTTCGACATCCCTCGTAAAGAGATGTTGAATATCCCATGTTTTTGGACATACCTTTTTCTCTTCGGGTCCAATTAGTTCGACAATACCGTCACCCACCAGACTCTGGGAGGCGTAATTTCCTCTCTTTATAAGTCAGAATTTGTGAAAATTTTGAACCAGTAATAGTGGATGCATGATCCTTGTTGCGGCACCCCGCAAGGCGCGCACTTCTTTATTCTTGGTATCTTCTTTTATTTCCACCATTTGAGGTACTTCTTTTTTGCGCCCCTCTCGCTCAGCCCCGCGGCGAATGAAGCAGATTCTTTGCAACTCCTTACCCAATCGCCATTAACAATAATCTTAACCTCTCTGTTCGGTAGAAACTTTAGTACTACTAACTAATCTTTGTTTCCCACAAGCTTGAGGTATAATTGTAAGTCTTTTCATAAAGCTGTTGACATAGGTGGGATTATAGTTAAAATATTTTATTCTATTTTATCTTCAACCCCCAATTGTCATCATTGGGTGTGGATATATAACCCGTGTCTCACCGTGAAAAGAATGCAGATATAGTACATCCCCAACGTCCCCAACATATAAAACGTGCTGGCGTGTCCTCCTCATACCAGAAACCATCTGCAGTGGATTTTCCCTCCTAACCAAATCCACAACACCATTGGTCCTCTCCCAGATCCTGGAAGGATATAGCTGCGACCCGGATAAAGATATCTTTGCATTCCCTTCCTATCCATCCACAACAGCAGTCTCCTTTACTGCTCAATTGGATGAATAGTGCGACCCGGATAAAGATCTCGTTGCATTCCCTTCCTGTCCATCCACAATAGCAGTCTCCTTTACTACTCAATTGGATGAATAGTGCGACCCGGATAAAGATCTCTTTGCATTCCCTTCCTATCCATCCACAACAGCAGCCTCCTTTAATGCTCAATCGGATGAATAGTGTGACCTGGATAAAGATCTCTTTGCATTCCCTTCCTATCCATCCACAACAGCAGCCTCCTTTATCGCTCAATCGGATGAATAGTGCGACCCAGATAAAGATCTCTTTGCATTCCTTCCTATCCATCCACAACAGCGGTCTCCTTTACTGCTCAATCGGATGAATAGTGCGACCCAGATAAAGATCTCTTTGCATTCCCTTCCTATCCATCCACAACAGCAGTGTCCTTTACTGCTCGATCAGATGAATAGTGCAACCCAGATAAAGATCTCTTTGCATTGCTTCCTATCCATCCATAGCAGTGGTCTCTTTTACTGCTCGATCGGATGAATAGTGCAACCTGTATAAAGATCTCTTTGCATTCTCTTCTGTTCACCCGTAATAACAGAAACCTTCATTATTGCCCAATGGGACGTATTAGGGTAACCTTGGTGCAGACCACTTCGCGTTCATGCCGCCATCTGTACCTGAGAGAGAGTCTGAAATGAATCATATACTTAGAACATCTTTCACTTAAAAGATAACTATGTTTTTAGTAGCTTTGAGGACAAAGCTAAAATAACGGGGTGGTGTTGTAAACTTTATGATTTTACCATGATTGAATATAATAAATTTCCACCTAATAATCCTAGAACACTAATTCATGTGTTATATCTCCTTAAGATGTGTGTGAACTTGTCTATCATGTAATTATATTTTTACTTTCATCTTTGTTGAAAATAACTTCATAACCTAAAACCATGAACTTACAACTAGGAAAACAAGTAATAAAGTTATAACTAGCAATGTGTGTACCATACTTAACATAATTTGAAAATAGACTACATTACACATATGTAGCTATGTATATGTGTATACACACTATGGGCTTGCTTAACCTTTCTTGGACTAGCCCAAGATCTTGTCTACTATATTAAGCCCAACATAAGCTCAAGCCAAAGGCCCATTTCTCCTTTGGTTAGCTAGACACGGCACCAAGGGTATGTGGAAGGAGAAGAGATGCATGGGAAACATAAAAGCCTACACTTGGCACAAGTGTTCTTACCAAGGCAATCATTCCTTTTGCATTCTCTTTCCCTCTCTCTTCTTTAAGCCAAAACACACATACATTCCCTTTTCACATACATGCAATCTCACTTCTCTTTTCATCTCTCTCTCTCAAAATTTCGACTTTAAGCCACAAAAATCCAAAGTTGATTCATTAAATCAACTAAATCTTTGTCCCATCTTGATTACAAATCATTTGATAGCATCATTTCTTTTGGAATCACTATAAACAAGCCCTAGCCGAATCTTTAAGGCTACGACTTGGTTTATATTAGCATTTTCATCATCAACTAGATTAGATCTCTAATCTCCTTACTCATCTAGATCATCTTTGGTACTTTTAAGCAAGAAAGGTATACACCTCGTGCTCTTTCATTTCTTCATGCATGCATCATCATACATCTGTAAACACAAGTAAATAACATGTTAAAATCAAGATTTGATAAAGCCATGACCATTATAGGTCACGACATATTTATGAAAATCATATTCATGATTAGAAATCTTTTAATAAGAAACCTATGGCTTGTATTCTATGTTATAAACTTGATTTAAAAACCATATGAGACATTTTATGAATCTAAATGTTGCATGGGTTACAAATCTTGTTTTATGGGACTTTGGTTAACTAATAATCATAGATCTCATAAAAATGAACTTGTGTAACTTGAAAATCATGAAGACCATGACCTTAAAGGTCATGGCTAAAATTAATGATGACTATATGATTTGTCTAAAAGTTTTAATAATGGAATATGAAATGTTACATGTTAAAAGGAATATTAAAAATCACAAATGTAACTTATGTGTATATATGTAGCCGTGGGTTACATATGACCTAAAATGGATTAGATGTACATGCATGCTTATATAAACCATAGATCTAATGATAGAGTTAACTTGAGCATAATAAACATAAAACAAGCTTATAAAATCTTATGGGAACCTTGGGAGAAGATTATATAGCCGTGGGCTATATGTAGTCTTCTTGGACTAATAGTAACCTTGGGAACATGCATGTAACTTAGATAATCATGATGTATTTTTGTAAATATTACAAGACTTAAAACTAGTTAATATGTTCATCATGGAAACACCAAGATTTAGAAATATAGCCGTGGGCTATATATGAGTGAACATGAATCTATGATTGATTTTTAGGTCTAGACATAGTTTAGATCTCATTTTGGACTTATGACTTGTTTTCTTGACTTGTACATAGCTAGATATTAATTTGGACACTTATAATTACATGCAACCTTAAAATAAGACTTGACTCATCTTAAATAACCTATAACTAATTATAGTCGTGCGTTATAAGCTCATAATAGGGCTTATGACTTGCATGCAACCTTGTAACACACCTAGATCTAATTTGGAACATCACATAAAACAAACTATAAGTTTTATTCTTCTATTTAGATTTGAAATTAAATATGAACAAGCTCATAATAAACTTATAAGAAAATCCTAGGTTAATACTTACATAAAATGTAAGATAGTGTTAATGGACTATTTAAGCCCATACAATGTTAATCCAAGACTTAATGGACTCTATAAGCCCATTTAATAAATCTTAGTAACCTAATGAACTTAAGTTTATACTTAAACCCATTTAAAATGATTAATGGACTTAAAATGTATTTAAGCCCAATAAATGTGTTAAAATGCCCATTTAACAAGTTAATAAACTTAAAAAGGTATTTAGCCCATTAGATGGCCCATTAGATATTTTAACCCATTTAAATAGCCCATATAATGTTTGAATGTTAAATAAAGGTTTTTATAATAAAATATAACTTATAAAAACTTTTGGAGTAAAATGACAATTTATGAAACTTAAGGACTAAAACCGCGACTTATGAAACTTGTTTTGATAAATTGGTAAACACAAGGACTAAAAATGTAATTATCCAAAAGTATAGGGTTTAATAAATACCATCTGTGGCAAATTAAACCCTAGGGACCATTTTGGGAAGTTTCTAAAAGTTATTTTGTCATTTTATAACCCCAAGGACCATTCTTGTAATTTGTCGAAACTTAAAGAAGCCCTAGGGGCTGTTTTTGTTATTTTAGTAAAGTTACAAAACCTAGATATAACTAGGGGGACTAAATCTGCCATAAGCCAAAACTTTAACAAGCCCTAGGTACCAAATGTGTAAAATCCGAAAGTTATACTTGTTTAAAATATGGAGGGACTAGTTTTGCCATGTTCCTAAAACATTAACAAGCCCTAACCCTAAAATCTATTTTTAATTATAATAAAACATATATAAACACCTAGACCATAAGAATTAATGTATAAACTCTTAAGTTTGTAATTAATAAATTATTTATAAATGTTAAAATAATTTATGGAAACTTTTAAGTTAAATAAAATATTTTATTTTATTTTTCAAAAAAATAAAATAATTATATTTATGATTTATGAAATAAATTACATAAACAATATGGACATGTATTACTAATACATAAACTCATATATGAAATAAAATTATATGAACGTTGAATAAATTGAATACAAATATTTAAGTAGGACACCATACATTTACTTAAAATATGAAAATTAATAATAAGTTTAAATGGATGATTATAATACATGAACTACGAACGTGAACTAATATTTTAAGTAAGACATTTTATGTCTACTTAAATAAGAAACTTAATTGTAAGTTGAATGATTATTATTAATACGTGTATTACGAATGCTAACTGATATTAAAAGTTAAACCTTTTATGTCTAATTAGAAATGAAACTTATATAGATAAGTTTAAATGAATATTGTTGATACTTGAACTACGGTTATTTAGATAGATACCGTAGCATAAACGAACTGACTAAAATTTGTATAAGCATACACATATGTTCTTTGTACTATCTATTAAGACTGTACTATTTGATTAGGCATAATTTTTGGCGTGAGCTTTATTTGGATATTCGTATTAAACAGCTATTGCCTACTCCCAAGTGAGTTTACAACCCCATATAAACTTTTGATAAAACTTTCCCTTTATGGGGGAGAAAACATGCAAACACTTAATGGACATAACAGAATTGTATAAACTTGACTATGATTGATTATTATTGGAACTGTTAATTTGTTGTAAATCTCCCGAATGTTATAAATAGATCTATTAGGGATTGACCATCCCCATCTGGGTGAGTCATGCTCACTGTGCCTTGGCTGGGACAACAGATGTATACCATGTTGGAACTGGTATTTGTAAGACACTACGTCCTCATCTGTTGAGGACTATGGAAGGTTAAGCTTATGTTTCTAATAATGAACAAATGTAATCTAAATTTTAGTAAAAATGCTTTGTGCATTGTCACTTCTATAATTATTGTATGTCCAAACTAATAAATGTTAAACATATAAATTCACCAACTTTATGTTGACCCTCTAGCATGTTTTTCACAGGAAAATGAAGTTAGTACGTGGTGTGTGCATGGTCTCCAGCATCTTAGTAATCTGCATCGTAGGACTTGTCAGGGGTTCTATTTGGAAAACATAAACAATCTTCTTATGACATGTTAAAAACAATTTTTATTTATTTGTTTAATAAACATGTAATCGGATTTGAATAACTCTTTATCTTATGCTCTATGGACTATATGGTATCGATCCACCCTAGTGACATCTCCGTGGATATTTCTTCATATTTTGACCCTACCCAGGGTGTCGCATAACTCCTTTTTAGCTACTGCTCAATCATCCTCTAAATGTCTCTAACAGTTCGCCCAAATCAGACTATACAGATTTGAACTTCAATATTGTTTTGATCATATCTCACTCATATATGTACAAGTATCATATCTTACTGTATATCAATTTATCCAAGCCATTTTAACAATTTATCATAAGGTTCTTTACAGTTTTATACAGCCTACTATTTTAAACATGATTTTAATATTTTTATACGTAGTTTTCAATCTTTTTAACCAAGTTTATCAACACATGATCCCCACATAATATTTTTATCACCATATATCATCATATACATATACATTAAGAAAGAAAATACAATTTACATTTACAAAAATAACAAGGAAATGGGAAGGATGATCTTGTTACCAACCAAGATTATGAAAGTTAAGATTAAAGCTTGACTTTTGATGACAAAACTTGTGTTACACCAATATCAACTTCAAGATCAACAATCTTTATAAACTCCTTGTGGAAAATCGGCCCCAAGACACCAAGGAAACTTCTTTTTGGATGTTATAATCACCACCAATCAATAGAGCTTCAAAAGGACTTCATCATATGTATGAATAAAATAGGATTTATGGTTAATTTTTGATCAAAATGGGGTGTTTAGGGTGAGAGTTGGACGGCAAGGTTGAGAGAGAGATGAGAGATTGTGTTTTGCATGAGATGAATAATGAGGAAATGGTTTATGTGTAGGTGGTTTTGTGCATAGATGGTTTTGTGAAGTAACTAGGACAAGTTTCCTAGTAGGTTTTAATAAGTTGACACATCTTTTGATGTGTTGGCTAGGCTTGGCCGTCCTATGTGTGGGGGTGGGGCAAGTTTATCTTGTCTCATCTCCATTTAACTATGGTTACTCCTCGATTCTAGTTTCCTCGATTTGCGTACCCTCGGGTCGTTTTACAAAAAACGTTTTTATAAATTATGAATCAACGACACAAAACGAATCTAATATAAATTGTCTCATCAAAAACGAAGTTAAAAAACGTAAATACGTAATCCTAAGGTTTCCGGTTTAGTCGTAAAGGACGTTAAATTATGCACGTAAGTCCTAATCTCTTCTCGTAAATTTGTGAGTTTATGAACCAACACAAATTTAAAACTCCAAAATAATATTCAAGGATAAATTTATTTCCTGAAGTGTCGGACTGCCACCAAAAACGGTGTATGTAAACGTAAGCACGTAACGTAGAGTCCTCTGGTTTAGATGTAGTCGATGCTACTTTAAGATGTAAACTCAAATTTCTTCCCAAAAATGAGTGAGTTCATAATATAACATTAAAATAATGTTTTTAAATAATACTTGAGAATAAAATATCTACCATAAATTGACAGATTGTCATAACTGGAGAGTCTTCTACTCGCCATGTTGATCCATCAAATATGCACACGTTATACCAATGACATCCTTCAACACATCATTGGACCCGAGATCATCCTTTGGTTCAAGTAACTAGAAACCCTTCACAGCCCGTTCGTACAAGACGACATCTTGAAACCGATGGTGATATTTGTATGTTCGCACTCACCGCGAGTACAACTGAACCAACAAATATCAAAGAAGCCTTGGCAGATCATACTTGGTTTGAATCGATGACGGATGAAATTCAACTATTTGAAAGACTTAAAGTATGGGAACTTGTTGACAGACCATACGATGTAATACCATAAAATCTTCGATGGATCTGGAAAAACAAGATGGATGAAGAAAACACGATCATCAAGAACAAATCTAGGCTAGTGGCTAAAGGGTATGGCCAGAAAGAGGGTATTGATTTTGAAGAATCATTTGCACCAGTAGCTCGTTAGGAAGCGGTCAGGATTTTCCTTGCTTATGCTGCACATAAGGGATTCATTGTTTATCAAATGGACGTAAAGACGGTGTTTCTTAACGGTCCTTTGAAAGAAGAAGTCTATGTCACACAGCCGGAAGGATTCATCAATCCTCATTATCCTGGCAAGGTGTATCGTCTTCACAAAGCACTTTATGGACTCAAACAAGCTCCTTGGGCGTGGTACGACGAGCTCTCGAAATTTCTGGTCTCCAAAGATTTCTCAAAAGGTTTCTCAAAAGGTTCCATTGATCTAACTTTGTTCACTTATAAATATGGGGATGACATTTTGCTTGTGTAGATTTATGTTGATGACATTATTTTCAGGTCTACAAACCCAAAACTTTCGAAATGGTTTGAAAGGTAATGCACAACAAATTTGAAATGTCAATGATGGGCGAACTAAAATTCTTTCTAGGAATTCAAGTTCACCAATCCCCAAGTGGTATCTTTATCAACCAAGCTAAGTATTGTCAAGAGATAATCAAAAAGCATGGTATGACCTCATGTGACCTCGTTGGGACACCATTATCAACCACATCCCTAGATGCTGATTTGGAGGGAGATGCCATAGATCAAACGAGATATCGTTCCATGATCGGCTCCCTCATGTACTTAAAAGCAAGCCGACCAGATATATCACATGCTACGTGTTATTGTGCACGATATCAAGCACGACCCATTGAAAAGCACCTCAAGGAGGTTAAACGGATCTTTCGGTACCTTAAGAATACCATTCACATGGGACTCTAGTATCCGAGGGAAACCGGTTTCTTTCTAACAGCCTATTCAGATTTTGATCATGTAGGGTGTCTTGATACACGAAAAAGTACTTCTAGTGGTGCACAATTTCTAGGTCAAGATAAGCTTGTGGGATGGTCTTCTAAGAAGCAGGATTGCGCGTCACTGTCATCAGCCGAAGTGAAGTATGTGTCTTTATCTACATGTTGTGCTCAAGTTCTTTGGATGAGAACACAAATCACGGATTATGGCTTCCACTTTGATAAAGTACCTATGTACTATGACTCAAAGTCTGCCATAGCCATCTCCTGCAATCCGGTACAGCATTCCCGCACGAAGCACATTGATGTCAGATATCATTTCATTAAGGAACAAGTTGAAAAGGGTATCGTTGAACTATACTTTGTTGGAACTGATTACCAATTAGCTGACTTGTTTACAAAAGCTCTTTCGAAAGAGAGGTTTGCGTATCTAGTTAGGCAAATTGGTATGAGATGTTTGACTCTAGCAGAGCTGGAGATTCTGACAAAGAATCCTGCTTGATTCATCTATCAAACATCTACATGTAAATATTAATGAAAAAGAAAAATACAAAATTAAAAATCTTTGAAAACCCAAAATTATTCTTCTCGACATGTCTTTCAGTATCGATAATATAGACGTACCTAGAAATGTCGCTCAATAACGACACGGGTGTGTACATAAAGCTCGAATGAAAGTTGTATATATTTTTCAAAACATGTCATTTCTATCTTTTATAAAGGAAATTGTCTCTTTTGAACAATATTTCCAACAACGGGTAGAGCAATATATCTTGGGTTGAGTTTGTCACAAAACATTCAACGTTTTGAGCTCAACACAATGGCTTGTAATCACTTTAAGATTGCAACCCAGATCTATATTCACGGGAAAAGAAGCGAAATCTTCTTACACTTGAGTGGATCTGTCAAGACATTCAAAGTCTATGAACTCAAGTTTATGCTTTAGAAAATCTTTTTCGCCAAAAAGAAATAGAGTTTTTCAAAAAGCGTTGAACACAATTTTTTCAAGAATTTCTCAATGTTTATTCAAAATCTTTCAAAAATTGTTTGTTCAATAACTCCTATCCTCAAAAACTGAAATGTGGATCACATCCTCATAATAACAATTCTATTGGATCAATTTTTGAGGGGGAGCGTTCGAAATTCATGCTAAGTTTGACACATTTTTCTCCCGAAAAGTTTCAAGACTATTTTTCAAAATATTTTTAATCAAATTTGGTATCTCTAATATCAAACGATTTTATATATTAGAGATAGGGGAGAAAATGTGATTAAAATATGATCCAAAGACTCAAGCACTCATGGTTTCGATCAAATACCCACAACATCTTTAATTCACGACGTTATTGGTGTCAACAGGGTGGCTAGGTTTAAGTCTTATGATACAACCAGAACCGGAGAGATCTTCCCAGGGACAATCCAATAGATTATTAGAAGTCCTTAGGAAAGATAGAGTAGAATGTGAACGTAGCTGAATGCCGACTAAGTTCTGATGCTAGTATTGGAACAATCACAACAAAGTGCTAGTAATGATGTCTTGGTAAGCATTGAAGGGGTTGAAGAATGAACAAGAAATTTAAGGATAAAGGGTATAAAGAAATTAACCCTCCATACAACTTAGGCAGAAACCGGGTCATCACATCATGAAGACAATGCATCATGGACCCAGTGATGTAATGCACAACCCCTCCCCAGCTGACTCAGGCTTCTATCAAAAGAAGTTTGTTTTATTTTCACGGAGATCAACACGACTTCTATTGAATTTATCACTCTGAGATAGTTGATATTGAATAGGTGGCATCTGTTCAAGCCTCCGACTACTAAAAAGTGCACAAATCGAGTCTAGAGCCAAGAGATCAATCAAATCTTGTTAGGAAACACGGATGACGATCAAGAGAGTCCTACGCCATATCCTTGCGATATTTCTAGAACACTCAGAGTGATACTACTTAGTATTCACAATGATGAGTGGAAATCCTTCCAATGTTCACATGAAACAGCACTACAGTAGATCATGTGTAAGATTCTTTATGAATTGAACATATGTAAAACTGAAAAGCAACAGTGGTTTGTTTCTTTATTGATTCAAACTCGATTCAGGTTTATACGCAATATCTTTGTGGTCTTGCCAGAACATTCAAAGTGATATTTTTTAATATTCATAGTGACGAATGGAAATCCTTCTAGCGTCAACATTAAACAGCGCTACGGTATGTAACTTGCGAGATTCTTATGAATCAAGCTTGTGTCAACTAGAAAGAAACAATTGTAAGATTCTTAATGAATCAAACTTGTTCCAAGAATTTGAATTGACGACTTTAATCAGCGGATATTTTTCCAATTGATTCACTCTTTATGTTCGCAGTCTTGCTTTGAGACGGTCGAGTAAAGAGAACGGCTAGTACTTCCGTGGGCAAGTGCGGAGTGCACACTCATTGAGCTAATTTGTTATCGCCCACGACGAAAATGCAGGGGTCAAGGGGGCTGCGCCCCCTTGTGGGTTCAAGGAGCAGCGCCCCTTTCAGGGTCAAGGGGCAGAGCCCCTTGCTGGGGTCCCGCTGAAATCTAAATTATTTCTACGAATCGGTATAAGGATTCGTCTTAATTTTCCCGCGAAAACCCAACCGACATACCTGTTGGTGAACTATTATAACTGTTCGGTTTCAACTGCTATTAACTGTTTTTATGTCTGTTCCTTAACAGATTTTTTGGTATCATATGAACATAACGAAAAACACAATTCTCTCTGTACTTGCTTTGATTTCTTGTGCCTAGAATCAAAGTGTTTCTACTTGAATTATCCCGATAAGAATTTCGTGTAACCCAGGCATCATAGGGTCGAAATACTTTATACGGAAAGTGAATGAAACACGATTCAAGTTAGATATCAAAGATTATCATACCCTATTTACTTACAAATTCTATATTGACGTAGAAGGATATCGTTTTAAAGTTCATAAACTAATTTTTCCCGCCCTCTAAGACTACGCATTTGAAAAACGAGATTTCAATGTTTTCACAACAATACAATGAGAGTTTTTCAACTGCTTGGAATAGGTTTAAGGAAATGTTGCATGAATGTCCTCATCACGGATTTTATGACTTATATCAAATCGACACGTTTTACAATGGATTGGACGATCATGAACGAGATTATCTTAATGCCGCCGCGGGTGGTAATTTTTTGTGTAAAACGGTCGAGGAAGCATTGTTGATCGTTTAAAATAGGTCCAAGGTTTATAGCCCTCGTAGCACACCGAGTGTTAACAAGGCTTCGTCTTCGCCTTCATTGTCACATACCATTGATGCTTGCCAAATTGAGGCTAATTTGGAAAACAAGAGTTTTTATAAGCTTAAGGGATTATTGATAGTGTTTAAAGTTGGTGAACAACCCACTCCCGCTACGGCTAAAGAGGTTGAGGTTTCTTGTGTTTATTGTGGTGGAGATCATGATTTCTCAGAGTGCATTACCGCCGGTGGTAACACTTCGAGTGCCTATGCGGCCACGGGAACTTACAACCAAAACGGTCAAGTTACCCGCACTAATCAAATGACTCCACCGGGTTTTCCACCAAATCAAAATGCTAACAATTATCGCAACAACCAAGTTGGTTACCAAGGAAATCAAAGGAACAATTATAAGGGTAACAACAATGGGAATCAAGGGGCTAGTAATCAAGTACAAAACCAAAATCAAAACCGTAATATTCAACACCCGAGTCAAGGATTTCAAAATGCTTACATTAAAGAGGTTCCAAATGACTTTTTGAATTATGCTACGACAAATGACAAGATTCTCGAAAATATCCAAGAGCAATTGGCTAGTCAACTAGGGAAACGACTAAAAACACAAGGGAATTAGCAAATTTTTCTACAGAAAATGCCAACATGAAAATTGAGTTGAACAACGATTTTCCAAATCAAATTAGAGGTCAAAACCACAAAATTGAGTAAAGTCAATCTAGGCTTGAACAAAGGATAGACCAAAGTGCCGCTAAGCAAGACGTTAAGCTTAATGCTATTTTGGAAGCAATTATGATGAACAAAGCCTCTACTTCGGGTGGTCTTCCTAGTAACACCGTGTCAAAAACCCGAAGGGAGAGATGAAAGTGATTACCACACGTAGTGGTAAGACCTTAAAGGAGCCGACTCCTCAACCAATTACTCCTACGGTGGAGGAAATTGAGGAAGAACCCGAGGTGGTGGTCGAAAAGGAGCACGTTCCAATCCCACGAAGTACCACTTAAACCACACCTACAGTCAACCCTTTACCAAGTTTGGAACCCGAGATTCCAAAGGCTATTCCTATGCGCCACCCAATACCACCCTTACCTTACCCATCGAGACGTCACAAGGAAAAATAGCAAGAACGTAACAACTATCAATTTGAGTTTTTCATTAAGATGTTTCGTGATTTGCATTTTAACATAAGTTTTGTCGACGCTTTAATCATGATGCCTCGATTTGCCGCCAACTATAAGAGTATGTTGAATGATAAGGAGAAATTGCAAAAATTGTCTAGTTGTTCATTGGTTTAATTTAACCGCATACCTCAAAAAGTCGGTGATCCTGGTAAATTTTTAATTCCGTGTGGTATCCAAGGTATGGAAGAATGCTACGCCTTGTCCGATCTTGGCGCTAGTATCAGTTTGATGCCTCTTGAAATATTTAAGTCGCTCAATCTTCCTAATCTTACTCCAACAAACATGTCTATCGAGATGGCCGATCATTCTACAATTCCCGCATGTGGAACGGCCGAAGACGTTTTTGTGAAAGTAGGAAAGTTCTATTATCCGGTAGACTTTATCGTAGCCTATTCCCACGGATCCTCAAGTTCCTCTTATTTTAGGTCGTTTGTTTTTAGATACGTCAAAAGAGGTAATTGATGTGCATGCTAGGAAAATCACCTTACGCTTCAACGACGAGGAACTTGTTATAAATGCAACTCAATACTCCAAAATTAATCATGTTTATTATATCTCGACTATGAACCATGTTGATTTAATCGATGTCGTTTGCGAAGAATTTTGACAAGAAATTTTTGGTTTTACCGATGAAGCAAATAGTGGCAATCCCACTATGCTCGATCCAATTCTTGATAATTTGACACCATCTTTCACTCGATTTGAAGGAGGTGGTTTTACTTTGGAAGGGTTTGATGTACCTCGAACTTATAACCAAGACCTCGACGACGATGAGGATTTTTTGATTATCAAGGATTTTCTAATCGATTTCCCATTTCCTTCGCCGATGGAGGTTATGAGTATTGAACCCAAATCTTCAATCGAGGAACCACCAACCCTCAAATTGAAAGATCTTCCTCCTCACCTTGAATACGTATTCTTGGAAGGAGACGATAAGTTGCCAATTATTATTGCGAAAGCCCTTTCGGATGATGAAAAAAGCGCACTTATCGATATCTTGAAGGCTCAGAAAGGGGAAAATGCTTGAAAATTATCCGACATTAAGGGTATCGACCCAAAATTTTGTACACACAAGATTTTAATGGAGGAGGACTACAAGCCCGCAATCCAATGTCAAAGAAGGGTAAACCCCAAAATTCACGATGTCATCAAAAAGGAAGTCCTTAAACTCCTTGACGCGGGAATGATTTACCCTATATCCGATAGCCCTTGGGTGAGCCCCATTCATTGTGTCCCTAAAAAGGGAGGTATGACCGTTGCCAAACGATGACAATGAGTTAATTCCAACTCGACTCGTGACCGGTTGGAGGGTGTGTATTGACTATCTTAAGTTAAATGACGCCACTCGTAAAGACCATTTTCCCTTGCCCTTCATGGATCAAATGTTGGAGTGTCTTGCGAGAAACGATTTCTATTTCTTTTTAGATGGTTTTTCCGGTTACTTCCAAATGCCCATCGATCCTTGTGATCAAGAAAAAACTACGTTTACGTGTTCATATGGAACGTTTTCCTATCGGAGAATGCCATTCGGACTTTGCAATGCACCGGGAACCTTTCAAGGTGCATGATGGCTATTTTTCATGACATGATCGAGAAGACGATGGAAGTCTTCATGGATGACTTTTTCGTGTTTGGTAGTTCGTTCACTTCGTGTTTAGGAAATTTAGAGAAAATGTTGAAATGTTGTGAGGAAACCAACCTTGTGCTCAATTAGGAAAAATGTCATTTTATATGTAAAGAAGGAATCGTCTTAGGGCACAAGGTCTCGAAAGCGAGGATTGAGGTAGACAAAGCTAAGATAGACGTCATCGCCAAATTACCTCATCCCAAAACCGTTAAGGGAGTTAGGAGTTTCCTAGGCCACGCGGGCTTTTATCGTCGCTTCATCAAGGATTTTTCAAAGATATCTCGACCCATTACACACCTCCTCGAAAAAGATGCTCCTTTCGTCTTTAACGAAGATTGTGTTCGTGCCTTTGAAATTCTTAAGAGGAAACTTACTGAAGCTCCCATTCTTGTTTCTCAAAATTGGAATATCCCCTTTGAACTTATGTGTGATGTTAGTGATTACGCTATTGCGGCCGTTTTGGGGAAACGTCGTGAAAATCACTTCTTTCCTATCCAGTATGCTAGTAAGACGATGACCGAGGCTCAACTTAAATACACCAAAACGGAAAAAGAATTGCTTGCCGAGGTGTATGCATTTGAGAAATTTCGACCTTATCTCGTCTTTACCAAAAGAATAGTGTATACAGATCATTCGGCTATCAAGTACCTCTTTTCTAAGCTTGATGCAAAGCCGAGATTGCTTCGTTGGATTCTCCTCCTACAAGAATTTGAAGTCATAATAAAAGATAAAAAAGGAGCCGAGAATCTTGCGGCCGATCACCTCTCTCGTTTGGAAGATCCTCACCAAAGTGTATACGAGAACAAGGAAATCACCGAAACATTTTCTCTCGAGAAACTTGGTGTAGTGAATTCCAAGGATGATTCTACCACCGCATGGTTTGCGGACATCGAAAATTACCATGTTGGCAACTTCATCATTAAGGGTATGACGACACAACAAAAACAAAAATTCTTTCGTGACGTAAAGTTCTACTTTTGGGACGACCCTTATCTATTTCGGACTTGTGCGAATCAAATTATTCGATGTTGTGTGTTTGGCACCGAAGCTACTAATATCCTTAGAGCTTGTCACGAGGGACCCACGTTGTGTGTTTGGCACCGAAGGTCTTTGATGTCGGTTTCTTTTGGCCTACTATTTATAGAGATGCGCACGTACTTGTCAAGTCGTGTGACTCGTGCCAACGTCAAGGAAAAGCCTCACAAAATGATGAAATGCCACAAAATATCATCCAAGTGTGTGAGATCTTTGAAGTGTGGGGCATTGATTTTATGGGGCCGTTCCCATCATCTCGTGGTAATAAGTACATCCTTGTCACCGTTGACTACCTATCCAAGTGGGTGGAAGCTAAGGCTTTGCCCACGAACGGATGCTCGTGTGGTAGTCAAGTTTTTGAAGCAATTGTTCTCTCGGTTTGGAACCCCTCGTGCAATCATAAGCGATCATGGAACCCATTTTGTAACTTCCAATTCGAAAAGGTTCTAAAGAAATATGGGGTTACACATCGACTTTCTACGGCTTATCACCCATAAACGAGTGGGCAAGTCTAGGTTTAAAACCGAGCTTTAAAGAGGATTTTGGAGAGGTCGATAGGAGAAAACTGACAATCTTGGTCGGATAAGTTAAACGATGCTTTTTGGGCCTTTTGTAGCGCCTATAAGACACCCATTGGGTGCACTCCTTATAAGCTCGTGTATGGGAAGAATTGGTACTTGCCAATTGAACTCGAACACAAAGCTTATTGGGCCCTAAAGCATTGTAATGATGACATTAAGACCGCGGGAAAACACCAGAAAATGCAATTGAATGAATTAGATGAATTGAGAGAAATTGCTTATGAAAATTCATTGATTTACAAAGAGAAAACCAAAAAGTTTCATGATTCTAAAATTAAAAACCAGGTTTTTAACATTGGAGATCAAAATTTGCTTTTTAACTCAAGATTGAAAATATTTTCCGGCAAGTTGAAATCCCGTTGGTCCGGACCGTTCACCATCACCCAAGTGTTTCCTTATGGGACCATCGAGCTAGCTTAAAATGATGGTCCTAACTTTAAGGTGAATGGTCATAGGGTTAAGCACTACTTTGGTGGGGAAGTCTCTTCTTTGGACGACCTCGACCAAGTCACCTTTCCTAATGATAATTAGTATTGAGGGGATCGAGTCGAGCTCATGACTCGGTAATAAAAAACGAGGTGCCTCGTGGGGGAGATCCCATGCTTATCCATGTACATATTATCGCTTTATAATGTAGCTTATGTGAGGGGATTTGTGCCCTTCCAACCTTTGTTCCGTGGTTGTTTGTGAATTTTGGTTTTTAGATGATCATCTTCACGATTGGAGCCTCTCGTGTTCGTTTTACGTGAGCACTCGATCGTTTGCTTTGAAGAATTTCTCGATATCCAAATGATATATCCTTTGATTGTTCTAACCTTAGGTCTTTTAGCACACTTCATAAACGGCTATAGATTTAACGGTTCCACCCTTTCCATGCTAGATTAGGCATTCGACTTCGTCTCTAGTATGGGGGTATCTTACCCTTAGACTCAAAAAATTGAGGACAATGTTTAACATTAGTATGGGGGGTGAATAGTTACTTGCCTTGCTAAACCTTCACGCTTTTCAAATTTTTATCTTTTTGTTTATCGTTTTGTTGCAAATAAGGCTAAAAATTGCCAAATTTTCTAAAAATTTCTCATGCTTTCATAAGTGTTTAAAGACACGAATGTAGATTTTCCGATGGCGAGAAAAAGTGTAATTTTTTACTCGACCGTGCGTGTTGAGCACTTAACTTCGATTCCTTAACTTTATATTAGGCTAAGTCTCTTAAATGAGGACGAGAAATGATAGAGTTAATTATAAGTTACTATGCTAAACGTAGAGTACTCGTATTCTTTCAAAAACTCATGTGTTCTAATTGTTTGTTTATTCTCCCTTCGCTTGTATATATATTTTGTTAATAAGTATTGAGTAAAATCCATGATTTTACCATGAGAAAAATGTAATAAAAGTCTACCCAATGATACTAGAACATTTCTCAACCTATTAATAATAATCGAGTTTCAAGGACGAAACCCAAGATGGCATGTGGATGGTGTAAAACCCGAGATTTCTCGTTCATTAAATAATAATAAAGTATATTTCAAAACCCATTTTGAACAATACAAAAGTTATTGGAATTGAAAACAAGACAAAGGTCGTACAACCTGCGTACCGAAAGTTTAATAATTTAATTACATAAATTATTGTCGAGAGATACTTAATAAAACGATCTGGTTAAATTGTTTAATATTTCATCTTAATGATGTACGGAGAGATTAAATGAGAAGTATCTTTATTAAAACGATACTTACTTTATTAAAACGATAAATGATAAATAAATGTCAATTAAATAAACGAACACATTTTACATATTTATAAGTCATATAAATACTTCATTTTATCGGAGAAATCATTTTAAGATCAATGGCGCAATTGTCGTAAGACGAATCTACTTTTATATAATATAAACGAGCCTCAAACCAATTATTAACGAAAGTAATGATAAAACTTGCGTTTTAGTCCCTATAGTATGGGAAACCTTCCACCTTGTAATTAACTAGCACATATAAAAATGGAAATTAGGGTTTTGTTGCTAATTTCTAACCCTAACATCCAACCTTTTCACACACTCCTTCTCTCACACTCTAAAGTGGCAGCCGCCACTTTTCCGGTGACATTTTCCGGCCAACTTCCGGCCACCATGAAATATTTCCACCACCACCTTTGATTTATAGATCGAATAGATATATACACCTATCCACCATCCGAATCACATTACCACCACAGCCGTGGTGATCATCATGATGCCATCAACCATCAGCCGCCACCCTCATGACCGCTGCTGTGCCACCACTACTGTTTGCCGCCACAACTAACACTGTTCATCTTATTCCTGGCCACCAGCCACGCTGCCACCACAATTCGTGGCTCCTACCCACCAGCCGTGACCCCACAACCATGTAGCCGCCACCTTTTTTGCTGCTATCACCACCAGCAGCCCTAGCCGTCACCACCACTATATCAGCCCACTTCATCTCCACCACAAACGTGGTCTCAGCCACGAACCACCCTAGATCCACCACAGCCCCGTCATCATCATCACAGCCACCACCTCCAACCGCCACCTTTCCCTACCTGCACCACCACAATCCCGCCACCAACCATCTGCCACGAATCCACCATACAACCACCAATAGAGTGGTGTTTCTTTCGAGTTTAGATTCAGCCGGGGGTGTTTGGATATGCTGCTTACAACAGCATAAGGGCTGTTTGGATCTGCGGATTAACAGCTGCGTAAGGGGGTGTTTGGTTTTGGCCAGTAAAGTAGCTAAGGGTGTGTTGGGTTGGTCGAGATCCATACGAAAGCGATTCGATCTGTTGTTGGAAGCCACATGCAGGGCGTTTGGGTCTAATATCGGTAGCAAGTAGCATCGGGGGTGTTTGGATATGCTTATAAAGGAGGCGTTTGGGACTGCAGGAAGCTTAAGAGGCTGTTCGGGATTAACAGCAGGTTTTAGAGGGCGTTTGGGACTGCTGATGACGACTAGCGCATGATAGATTACGAGCTTGTAACGATAGTGGTATGCCTATGTTGTAATATAAACTTGCATGTAGTATTTTCCACCGTTAGTTGTAACATTTGCACCGTTAGTTATATATTACCAACCAAATACTTAAAACTTGCCACCGTTAACCTTAAGTTGCCACTGTTAGTGTATACTACCAAAAGTTACCACTGACAGCTTAACCTAGCCACTGTTTTCATATTTATACCTAATGATTTTATAAGATAGCCACTATTTTATTAAAATACCCACTGTTTTTACTTAAGTACCCACTGTTGGCTTTAATAAGCCACTGTTGGTACATGAATGACTATTTTAATAGTTTCGGATTAAAAATATTATATTTTTACTAACGGGAAACATGTTTTAAATCGAGATTAATTAATAATAATTTCTTATTAATTATTTATAGAATCTAATAAATTATTTAATAAATTTAATAATTTATTTATAAAGACTCCAATATCGTATATGTTTTATAAACGTCGGGGTACACGAAAACAGTAAACGGATAACATGCACACTTAACCATCATCATAACAGTATATATATTAATTAAATATACTGTGATACATATTAATAACGAGAATAAACATACGACCAATTAAACTGCATGCATTTATTATTTATGCATATACTGAGACCTACTTAATTACTTAGGTATTCGATGTACTGTGTGCTTTGTGATTTGTATACTTGATCATCCTCGAGCTGTATTATACAGGAGAGTTCATAGCCTCACATTTTAAATCTTTTTATGATTTTACTAACCCGCGAGGGGGAGACATGCTATTAAATAACTGCAACTTGTTTGACAAAATAACTATAATTTATTTTATAGAACACAAATTAAATTGTAACCTGTTTAGACAATATGATTGATAATTATTTTATAGAACACAAATTGAACTGTCATATTTACTTGCCTTTGCTTATTGTAGAAACTGTTAAATTATTGTAATTGCCCGAATGTTATAAATAGATCTATTGGGATTGACAATCCCCATCTGGGTGAGTCATGCTCACTGTGCCTTGGCCGGGACAACAGATATATACCATGTTGGAACTGGGGTTTGGGTGTCTTTTTGTAGGACACCAAGTTCTCATCTGTTGAGGACTATGGAAAGTTAAGCTTCAGTTTTGAGCAATACGAGAAATGTATTTACTTTGTAGTATATAGCTTTGTGCAATGATACTATCTGTAAGGTTTGCGTTCCTAAACTTAGTTTTATATTGTTTAGCTCATTAATGAATGGAATAATTGGACACTTTAAACTTGATTTTATATCAAATATTGAACAGCACTAGGTAGGACATTTAAAGTTCTAAACTATGATTTTACAAAACTCTATGAATTCACCAACTTTATGTTGACTATTTTAAGAATGTTTTTCTCAGGTAATTAAGCAAGATTATATGAGCATGGACTGAGCATCATTTAGGAGCATAAAAATGTCTGGGGATCTATCTTTTTACTGGGATATTTATAACAAATGTTATTCAACAATTCAAACGATTGTACCAAATTAATGCTTATATCAACTGTCTTTCAAAAATCATATAATTATGATCTGTGCTTTGTAAGATATTTGCTTATCGATCCACACTGTTGTACCCGATCTGGGGGTGTTACTGAGAATGGTATCAAAGTATTAGTTATAGAGAACCAGATAAATTTCTAAATAAAATAAGAATAAAATATTTTTCTTTTATTTAAAACTGGACTATAACTTTACAAAAATCTTTTGGGATTTTTTGGGACATACTTAGAGAGCATATAGCATAGAGAGAATGCGTAACTATATGATTTAAGTGCGCATTCATTATTCTATGTATTTATAATTGTTGATGGTATTAGATGCTAACCTGTACGTATTTACGTATTATGACTATTTGATATTTATTATAAAAATATTAAAATAGTTAAGATATTTAATGAAACATATAAACATGCCATGCTAGTAGGGAGCTTTATACTAAAGATGTTCCACCTCGATATTATGTTTTGACTGAGTGGTTGGGTTTACGATTTAAAGTGCCCTCGCTCCTCAAACGTTTATAGAGTGGCTTCTGAAGTATGATGGCCTGAACTATGCATTGTAACCACGAACAATCAAACACATAACAAACTCTTGGAAATATCTAAATGGAAATCTAAATAAAATCTTTGGAAACACTTGGAAATCTAACAGAATCTCTAGAAATCATTAGAAAATCTAAGAAGATTTTAAATCTCTGAAAACCTAAATAGATTTTTTTTTATTCTTTGGAAAATCTAAATTCATTTTATAAAATCTAACTAAATTTTTTGCCTCTTGCAAAATTTTGGGAAATCTGAATTAGATTTTATAAATCTTGAGAAATCTAACCAAATCTTTTAAAAATCTTGGAAATCTTTGGAAATCCTTGGTAAACCTAATTAGATTTTATAAATATTGAAAAATTTAATAAAATATTGGGGAAATCTACAATCTTGATGAAATCTTAAGGTATCTTTAAAAATCTTGCCATGCCTTTGGTAAACCTAATTAGATAAAACTTGAGAAATCTAAATGGATTCTTATAAATCTTGGGAAAATCTTAAAAGGATTCTAGAAAGTCTTGGGAAAAATTTAAATTTTGAATTGTAAATTTTTTTTAGAGATCTCGATTAACTTTGTTGAACTTATAATAAACTTGTAGAAACTTAAGATTTGTGAAACCATGACCTATATAGGTCACGACATGTTTTTGATATGTCATTAGACATGTATAAAAATTGTTTAGTAAGAAACATGTGATTATGTACATAAAAATAGATTGGGTAAAAATCATGAAAACATTTTTTGTATTTAATTATAGCCGTGGGCTATAAACTTAATTGATGGACTTCTGATGAACATGCAAACTTATGATAAACCTAGATCTTAGGTATAGACTTTAAAGTTTACTTTTAACCAAGTAATAAACATAGATTTTATAATGAAAACACATGGAAAACAAATATAGCTTGGGCTATCTGATTCGTTTTTGAACTTGTAATAAACTTGTGAACTTGTAATAAACCTAGATCTTAATTTTTGGGACCTTGTAAATTAAATGTAAACATAAAACAAGATTGGAATTTATCTTAAAATACTATAAATTATATTAGCCGTAGGTTATAAGCTCATCTAAAAGCTTATGACTAACATGCAAACTTGTAACTAACTCGGATCTTATTTGAAACACAAGGAAATAAAACATACCGTAGGTTTTTACTCTCTATTTAGAGAACTTGACTTAATTTTTATAAACCAATAATAAGTTTGTAAGAATCCATAGATTCTATACCTAGATAAATGATTAAGTATTATTAATGGACTAGTTAAACCCATGCAACAATAGCCCAAAATTTGAATAGGCCCCATACAATATAGCCGTGTATATGCAAGAGCACATTAGGCCCATTTAGTGCCTTGTGAGCCCACTTAGAAAATCTTGAAATATTAATGGACTCAAAATATGTTTAAGCCCATTAGGAAACCCTAGCTCTTTTGGCATTTAATAAGCCCACTTCGTGATTTTATACTTAAATAAAGTTTTTATACCAAGAATATAACTTATAAAAACCCTTGGACTAAAAATGTCAATATATAAAAACTTATGGATCAAAACCGTGACATTTGAAACTTGTCTTGATAAAACAATAATTACAAGGACTAATATCGTAAATATTTGAATGTCTAGGGAGTAATAAATGCCATGCGTGGCTTATTCAACCTTAAGGACCACTTTTGTAAATTCTTGAAAGATAAATTGTCATTCTATCACTCTAAGGACTAATTGTGTAATTAGTCAAAACATTTAGGAGCCCTATGGAATTATTCTCGCTACTAAATGAAAATTCATAAATCCTAATTTTAACTAGAGGGACTATTTTCGCCATATCTCGAAAATATTACAAGCCCTAAGGACTAAAAGTGCCAAGATCCGAAAGTATACCTTTAGTAAAGTATGGAGGGACTTGTTTTGCAAATAACCGAAACATGAACAAACCCTAAAACCCTTATTTCATCTAATTTATTAGAACTTGAATAAACCCTAAACAAAAGGGCTAGAACCATCATTTTCTTAAACTTGTAATCAAAGGGGCTATTATTTAACTTGCGGAAACTTTGGGGACATTAAATTAAATTTAATGAAGTATTATTATTTTTTGTTTATTTAAATTATATAAAATTTAATATACATAGATTATAAAAGTAAAATACAACAATTATGAGTAAAATATTTTTACTTAAACGAAATTATTAATAACAAAATTTAAATAGAAGTTATTAATACTTGTACAACGATGTATTTAACTAAAATACAGTAACGTAAATGAACTGCCTAAAAATGAGTGGATATCGTAATAAAAATCCAAATAAATCCTAAAAATCTTATACTAAGATTTTTAAAATCCCCCACGATTGATGGTGTATCAGTTTAACCTTTTTGGTCTTATAAACCATTGTACACAATAATTCTAGAACTTAATTATCACCACCTTCGTATAATTTCACGGAATGTTATTTTCTACTTGAGCATACTATCTTTACATAGTACATTGATATTATGGACCTGTTAGTCTATTATGACTACTTGGACAACTGACTGGCCACATAACAAACACGGATTTACAACCACTGTACATATTGAAATATTTAAAAACAGACTAGGGAGCATTATCTCGTGTACTATATTTTATTAAATGTTTGTACTTGCTATTATGTGTATATATATATACATACCTTACTAGAAGGAACTATATGATACAATGCCTATACTTATGATTGTAATATATCATTATATTATATATGAACTCCTTGTTTGATACGTATTCTTGCGCACGTTATCGCGCGTCAACATTTATTTTCTTCTGCTTATGATTTTGTACGTATATCTACGGAACACGACTTATTAACGACTCATGCCCTTTTGCTTTGATGATTTCATGTGGTATTATTTGGATAAGTTTGCATCTTTAAAAGATGCGGTGGGACCCAAATCAAGATACTTATAACTCCAAATTTAGATGACTTCTAAATATATAACATGAGTCTCTTGACTATAAGTTAATTATGAATTCGTCTCAAGACGTTATGGGACGTCTGAAGGTGAAATCATAAGCCACCGGACAAGAAGTTTATTTATAAATTACGTATTAAGACGTTATGGGACGTCTGAAAATGAAAGTTATAAACAAACGGGCTGTAAAGTATCTTAATAATATCTAATTTGTTAGATGTTATGTTTGTTTTAAATAATAA
The DNA here is from genome assembly GCA_025667525.1 of Glebionis coronaria. Lineage (NCBI taxonomy): Eukaryota > Viridiplantae > Streptophyta > Magnoliopsida > Asterales > Asteraceae > Glebionis > Glebionis coronaria. Next base: position 140,263,158 of record CM046880.1, read on the forward strand.
GCCTTGTCGGGAATATCTAGGTAAGGTGGTCTATGATATCCTTATTGAAACGAGTGAGGACGCTTGTTCGTTTGAATAAAGAAATCATAGGTCACCGAATGGAGTTATAAATTTCACCTTACATGGATGAGGACGCTTATCGATGTAAATAGAAATTTATAATCACATGGGCTTAAATATATTCGACATGACTCATTATTGATGTTATTTTATTTATCCAGCTATGTAACGTATCCCTTTTTGACTCGCGATTGCCTCCAGCAATATCTTATCATTATTACATCATCATCTAGAAACCTAAGGAAGATTAGTTATCATCTCTTTTGGATCATAGCTTTGTGCTATTGATTTTCGATTTATTTTAATCCATTCTTCCGCTACATTCGACTCTTTTCGGGGGTGTTCTTTTCCGTTGCATTCGACCCTTTTGGGGGTGTTCTTTTTTGCTGCATTTGACCCTTTTGGGGGGGGGGGTATCTACTTCTGCTACATTCGACCCTTTAGGGGTGTCCATTTCTGCTACATTTTGAACCCTTTGGGGGTGTACATATTCTCTGCCATTGAACCCTTTTTGGGGGTGCCCACTTCCGTTTCATTTGACCCCTTTGGGGTGTCCCAGAAAATAAAGCTGGTTCATCTGCCTTGAGGGAATGAAACTTCGATCATTCAAGAAGACGGAAACACAGACATTATCGACACTAGACTTAGTGTCATTTCTTGTACCCAAGGTCCATAAATAATTGTTAAGAGGGTGCCCTATCTTCTAAGCTCACTTTTCTCAGATCGACAAGGAAAACAAACCCAAGCATAAAAGACATACCCAACTAACAATGGGTGTATTTTGTAGGGTTATGTTTGCCATCTTCCAGAAAGAGATATTGGATGTCCCATACTTTTGGACAATCTCCTCACTCTTTAGATCCAATTAGTTCAACAATTCTATTGTCCAACAAGCCTTGAAATAAATGACTTTCGCCTTTTAGAAGTCGAAATTTGTGCAAATTTTGAACCACCAATAGTTGATGCATGACCCTTTCAGTATCTCCTAAGATGCACACTTATTTATTCTTGGTATCTTCTTTTATTTCCACCATTTGAGGTACTTATTTTCTCCGCCTCATATGCCCCAGCCCAAACACAAATGAAGCAAATTCTTTGCAACTTCCTACCCAATCACCACCAACAATAATCTTAACCATTCTGTCGAGTGAAGCTTTATTGTCAAACTAATGTCTGTATTCCACAGACTAGAAGAATATCAGAAAGCCTTTCGCTTATAATTGTTGACACAAGAGAGGATTAAAGACTACATTCTAAATGTCACCTATGATTCTAAACTTGAGTTCACAAGATTACATGCTCAAGAAAAAGTGCCCTCACTTGTTCCCTGAACGAGTAACTTCATTTTTAGCTTCGAGAACGAAACTAAAATAACGGGTAGGTGGAGTGAAACCTCTAAATTTGTTTTTCACACACGTTGCAGGTTTCATTATTATGATCATTCACCATACCATATTTTAACGGACCACCGTTACAATGTATCATCACAAGACTTATTATGTTTTGGCGAATGATTTTATTAAACTCCAAATGACTCATGAATTGTGCATGATAGCTGGAATACAACCCATAAGCTTAACATGATGTACAATAGATCTGGTATATCTACTCAAATCTTGCCTAGCAGGTCTACTGGATGTGGCTAGTGCTGGTGGGGCTGGTAAGGCTGCAGGTGCCGACAGGGTACTATGCAATGCCTGTATAACCAATCAGGAATCCTTAAGCAAACGGAGTACAATTAGCAACTGGGACCGAAATCTGCCAATGGATCCTCGAAGATAGGCGGTCTTTGCTGTCACTTCATCGTGACGAACAACTGCAAGATCAAAGAAGGTGGACAAGGACTGCTCCTGTGCAGTAAGAGAAGTGTGGGTCTTATGCTGAAGGCCCCCTCCAAGGTGTGAATATGCCAATGGAGGCAGTAGTTCTCCTCCAACAAAAACTGTAAGACTTCGTCAGTCGTGGCCCAAAAACCTCGTGCTATCTGGGCATTTGCCCATATGGTCCAAGAGAGAAAGTCTATGCGCTCATGCATGACAGTGTACCCCGCCTGGCCTGCTATCAACAGGTTGTGGACGTCTGTCATGTCCTTCTCCTGGCTCACGACCAGAGCCGTAATCCGAACTTGAACAGGATTAGCATGTTCAGTTCCGGAACCCTCTCCGACCTCAAATCTTGACTTGTAGGTTTCCAAATAAATGTCGTTTGTTATAAGCTTAACCAACTAATTGTAGTTAACCCTACATCGACTTCTCCTAGTTGAAAACTTCCTAGATTGTCCTCTCTTAATTGTCATTAATTGTTCCGAACTTCTACCGCTTTGTCAGATTTATGGCCAAACTTTCGGATAGCTCTGTCCATCCGTAATTGATAGCAACATCCAAATACTTCTCAATCGGATGTATAGAGCGACCCGGATAAAGATCTCTTTGCATTGCATTCTGTCCATCCGTAATTGATAGCAGCATCCAAATACTGCTCAATCGGATGTATAGAACGACCCGGATAAAGATCTCTTTGCTTTGCTTTCTGTTCATCCATAATGGTAGCAGCACTCAAATACTGCTCAATCGGACGTATAGAGCGATCCGAATAACTATCTCTTTACATTGTTGGCACCATTCGTTTCTGAGCATGTCTAAAACGAACCTTAAGATCTATGACATCTATACCCTAACAGATGACAAAGTTTTTAATAGCTTCGAGGACGAAGCTAGAATAACGGGGTGTGCTGTAAAATCCATGATTTTACCATGAGAAAAATGTAATAAAAGTCTACCCAATGATACTAGAACATTTCTCAACCTATTAATAATAATTGAGTTTCGAGGACGAAACCCAAAATGGCATGTGGATGGTGTAAAAACGAGATTTCTCGTTCATTAAATAATAATAAAGTATATTTCAAAACCCATTTTGAACAATACAAAAGTTATTGGAATTGAGAACAAGACAAAGGTCGTACAACCTGCGTACCGACAGTTTAATAATTTAATTACATAAATTATTGTCGAGAGATACTTGATAAAACGATCTGGTTAAATTGTTTAATATTTCATTTTAATGATGTACGGAGAGATTAAATGAGAAGTGTCTTTATTAAAACGATACTTACTTTATTAAAACGATAAATGATAAATAAATGTCATTTAAATAAATGAACACATTTTACATATTTATAAGTCATACTTCATTTTATCGGAGAAATCATTTTAAGATCAATGGCGCAATTGTCGTAAGACGAATCTACTTTTATATAATATAAACGAGCCTCGAACCAATGATTAACAAAAGTAATGATAAAACTTGCGTTCTAGTCCCTATAGTATGGGAAACCTTCCACCTTGTAATTAACTAGCACATATAAAAGTGGATATTAGGGTTTTGTTGCTCATTTCTAACCCTAACCTCCAACCTTTTCACACACTCCTTCTCTCTCACTCTAAAGTGGCAGCCACCACTTTTCCGGCGACATTTTCCGGCCAACTTTCGGCCACCATGAAATATTTCCACCACCACCTTTGATTTATAGACCGAATAGATCTATACACCTATCCACCATCCGAATCACATTACCACCACAGCCGTGGTGATCATCATGATGCCATCAACCATCAGCCGCCACCCTCATGACCGCTGATGTGCCACCACTACTGTTTGTAGCCACCACTGCCACTGTTCATCTTATTCATGGCCACCAGCCACGCTGCCACCACCATTCGTGGCTCCTAGCCACCAGCCGTGACCCCACAACCACGCAGCTGCCACCTTTTTTGATGCTATCACCACCAGCAGCCCTAGCCGTCAACACCACTACATCAGCCCACTCCATCTCCACCACAGTCGTGGTCTCAGCCACGAACCACCCTAGATCCATCACAGCCCCGTCATCATCATCACAACCACCACCTCCAACCGCCACCTTTCCCTACCCGCACCACCACAATCCCGCCACCAACCATCTGCCACGAATCCACCATGCAACCACCAACAGAGTGGTGTTTGTTTCGGGTTTAGATTCAGCCGGGGGTGTTTGAATATGCTTTTTACAACAACATAAGGGCTGTTTGGATCTGCGGATTAACAGTCGCGTAAGGGGGTGTTTGGTTTTGGGAAGTAAAGTACCTAAGGGTGTGTTGGGTTGGTCGAGATCCATACGAAGGCGATTTGATCTGCTGTTGGAAGCCACATGCACGGTGTTTGGGTCTAAGATCGGCAGCAAGTAGCATCGGGGGTGTTTGGATCTGTTGATATAGGGGGCGTTTGGGACCGCAGGAAGCTTAAGAGGCTGTTTGGGATTAACAACAGGTTTTAGAGGGCGTTTGGGACTGCTGATGACGACTAGCGCATGATAGATTATGAGCTTGTAATGATAGGGGTATGCCTATGTTGTAATATAAACTTGCATGTAGTATTTTCCACCGTTAGTTGTAATATTTCCACCGTTAGTTATATATTACCAATCGAATACTTAAAACTTGCCACCGTTAACCTTAAGTTGCCACTGTTAGAGTATACTACCATAAGTTACCACTGACAGCTTTACCTAGCCACTGTTTTCATATTGTACCCACTGATTTTATAAGATAGCCACTGTTTTATTAAAATACCCATTGTTTTTACTTAATTACCCACTGTTGGCTTTAATAAGCCATTGTTGGTACACGAATGACTATTTTAATAGTTTCGGATTAAAAATATTATATTTTTACTAACGGGAAACATGTTTTAAATTGGGATTAATTAATAACAATTTCTTATTAATTATTTATAGAATCTAATAAATTGTTGAATAAATTTAATAATTTATTTATAAAGACTACAATATCGTATATGTTTTATAAACGTCGGGGGTACACGAAAACAGTAAACGGATAACATGCACACTTAACCATCATCATAACAGTATATATCTTAATTAAATATATTGTGATACATATTAATAACGATAATAAACGTACGACCAATTAAACTACATGGATTTATTATTTATGCATATACTGAGACCTACTTAATTACTTAGGTATTAGATGTACTGTGTGCTTTGTGATTTGTATACTTGATCATCCTCGAGCTGTATTATACAGGTAGTTCATAGCCTCGCATTTTAAATCTTTTTATGATTTTACTAACCCGCGAGGGGGAGACATGCTATTAAATAACTCCAACTTGTTTGACAATATAACTATAATTTATTTTATAGAACGCAAATTGAACTGTAATCTGTTTTGACAATATGATTGATAATTATTTTATAGAACGCAAATTGAACTGTCGTCTTTAATTGACTTGGCCTATTGTAGAAACTGTTAAATTATTATAATTGCCCGAATGTTATAAATAGATCTATTGGGATTGACAATCCCCCTCTAGGTGAGTCATGCTTACTGTGCCTTTGTCGGGACAACAGATGTATACCATGTTGGAATTGGGGTTTGGGTGTCTTTTTGTAGGACACCAAGTTCTCATCTGTTGAGGACTATGGAAAGTAAGCTTCAATTTTGAGCAATAGGAGAAATGTAATTACTTTGTAGTATATAGCTTTGTGCAATGATACTATCTGTAAGGTTTGCGTTCCTAAACTTAATTTTATATTGCTTAGCACATTAATAAATGGAATAATTGGACACTTTGAACTTGATTTTATATCAAATATTGAACAGCACTAGGTAGGACATTTAAAGTTCTAAACTATGATTTTACAAAACTCTATGAATTCACCAACTTTATGTTTAATGTTTTAAGCATGTTTTTCTTAGGTAATTAAGCAAGATTGTATGAGCATGGACTAAGCATCATTTAGAAGCATAAAAATGACAGTGGATCTATCTTTTTACTGGGATATTTATAACAAATGTTACTCAACAATTAAAACGATTGTACCAAATTAATGCTTATATCAATTGTATTTCAAAAATCATATAATTATGATCTGTGATTTGTAAGCTATTTGCTCATCGATCCACCACTGTGATACCCGATCTGGGGGTGTTACATATTGACTTAGCGGTTTAGTCTTGATCGTTGGTTTCTAGTCTTTTCTAGTAGCTTCATGTAATTAAATTGGGAAAACATTAAGGTATCGCTAGCGTTACGGTTTTGAAGTATTGGCACCCCAAATAATCGAAAGCTTCACCCAGTAATAATTTTAAGTGCTCACTCACCTAAATGAAGCAAAAAATTCAAAGCTCACAAGGCCGAAAAATCTATGCAAAATTAAAAGTTAAAGCCTTAAACTTTGAAGCTTTAAAGATCCAAAATTCGCTTTAGCGTGAGGATATACGCCTTTAGCCATAATAAACACCTCATTGCGAGGTTAAATAAAAGGCAAGCCAAGACCGAAGTCATAATAAAAGCTCCATGGCAGAGTTGAATAAAAGATGGAGGTAAACCTATGATAATAAGGCCCATCTGTTAGGGGGCGTATAAAAGTCTTGGTAATAAGTCTCATGTTCAAATCCATTATAAAACCGTGTTTATCGATCCTTCTTGTTGACTTAATTTTTTGACATCATTGTCTATTAGGAGAGGTTATTAATTCGATGGTCTTGGTTACACCGTTATGACTCTATTTTTAGACCTTAATCTCTATCATCGCATAAGTAAAAAATGTATCATCATGATCATTCAAGACAAAATAAAATATAAGAGATACCACCTAGGATTAAGGGAGTCTAAGTAAGTTATTAGGGCATATGAGTAGTGTTAAAATTACTAACTTATAATGACAATGATCTCGTTACACGCTTGGCATGGAATTGGGTGAAAATCGAGGATGACGAAAATATTTCTAACGAAGCATTCACGTGTTCTTGTTCTATGAACCTAAACGTCCCATTTTGCGATGAAAATAATACATTATGTCAAAAACGCAAGTAGTAGCATGTAGTAGTAGTATAGTAAGTTTACGTTTCAATAAAAGTCGAGAAAAAATGACTTTTGGAGATGCTAAGATACTTTATTCTAGCATTGCGTGAGGGAACGGCAATGGTTTAGTATGGGGGAGTGATGAGACTACTTTTATACATAGTCTCATCGTCCAAAACGGGCTTCAAACGATGAAAATATCATAAAAGTGCCATATATATATTGTGTTGCTCATTGTGTTTTTTAGGTACGGATATCGAGAAAAAGACAAGAGATCACAAGAATCAATCAAAAACGAACACGGGAAATGAAGCCGCAAAATGAACTGGGCCCAAGTGTTGAATTTCCAAGAAAAGTCCTTGAAGAATTGAAGATGTAGAAGAAAGGTCCTTCATTATCTAAGAAATGACACTTTATACCCTTGTATATTGATATGAGTGTAATTACTCATATCATTTATATCAAATAACAATGAAATTATGCATGAAATGTATCAAAAATGCCTTGTATATGTGTATTTCTTGTTTGAATGTGTGTAGGTACCAAGTTCACGTAAATCGGCAAAATCGACACGAGAATGAAGAAAAAGATCAAAGAAGCCAAAATCGAGCTCGACTTTAGAGGATTTCATCATTTGTCAAGAAAACGGGCCTAGTGGGTCCCACATTGGGAAATTGGGCTTAAAAGCCCAATGATGAGATTTATTATTCACTTTTATACTTTAAAGCCCAATTAGTCCAAAAGAGTAAACGGATGGAAATTAAACATTGGGCCAAAAAGAAAAGCCCAAAGACCTCAAATAAGAAACGAAGTTAATATTGAATTGGGCTTTAGGGTTTCATTTTCAGTCAATGTGTGTATAATACACATTATATATTCATTCCACCCACTAAACCGTTCGCACGTTTTAATTATTCCATTCGTTTATTCCCACACGTCTTTCTCACCCTCACATTAAATAAATATACCGTACCTTTTACCCTCACCCACTCATTTACACACACAATTAAGTAAAACCTTTGATGTTACCTATGCAGTCACTTTCCCCTTTCTTCCCCATTTATCTCCTTCACCAAATAAAACCAGTAACTTTAAGTTACTGTCCCAAGAACCCTAATCAATAAAAAAGTCAAATAATCAAAGAGCTTTTTATCTCACGTGTAATTCACGTGAGGGGGAATTAAATCCCCCAATTTATAGGAAGAGAATGTTGGAAGAGAAGAGGCTACGTGGCGAATGGTTATTGGAGGAAACACATCAATTTCCACAATCAACCAATCAAAGGGCTCAAAAGAAACACAACTAACACACGGATGCCACGTTGGCAATCCGTGTGCTAGATGTGATATATCAACCATCCGATCAACGCTAAACATGAGAGAGAAAGGAGAATGAAGATCCAATGGCCAAGATGAGAAAGGAATATGCCAAGAAAAGATGCGAATATTCTTCCCAGCAAAGCCCTGGGATGGCTATAAAAATCCACCCCAAATACTTGTAATTTTATCCTTTCTTTTACTTTAAAGTTATTCTGTAGAAATAGTTTTAGGGTTAAATCTTGTATTTCTTTTTATCAAGCTTTGTATTATTTCTGGAAAATTAATGAAAGATCAGTGGTTCAATTTTAATTCGTGTCTTGTTCTTTTTATTGATTAAAGTGATATACAAATTATTTCTATCTACTGTTTCAACAAAATAATGTTTGTGATGTTAGATTTAAGCTAATTAATAGCTCGAATTTAATATTAAAAGTAAAGGATTGGATAAATATTTATCCCTACTGGATAAATATAGATGAAAAAAAGGAAGCTGATGGTTTTAGACTTAGTTCGTGGTTCATAAGATTTTTGGTGGTTCGATTTGTGGTTTCGTTTGAAAATCAATGGTTGTGTTGGTGATTTCAACTACGGTTCATTAGGTTGCTCAGCGCAAACCTACTGCTCAAAGGTTTCTACAAAAGGTTCGATTCAATTTAATCTGTGTTTAATTCATGTTTATGTCATTTGTGTTTATGTTTGATGCTAAATGATTTTACTGCTTAATTTGTTTCTGAAATAGTTATCTATTTGTTTCAAAGCTTGAGTTTCATTACTTTTTGATTTAAAAGTTTTTAAACTGCATATTTAGAAGTGAATACTTAGTTTATGGAAGGTGTGTGTATGATTTATGTGATAATGAATTTGTTATTGATTTAACGAATCTGCGTTTGGGGTTAACTGTTTATATCTTGCTATTTATATTTTTAGTTTAATCTGTGTTTGTGAATTGTGATAGGTGTGTAAACACCCATCTTTTCTACCACTTAATTACAATAATAACCGGACCAAAACGTGTATTTTATGTCTTTTATGTCGGAATTATGCGTGGTTTGTGTTTTTGTTGTGATTTAGGACGAAAAGGTGAAAAGTGGAGAAAACACGGAAATTCACGGGCATTTACGGACTTTTATTGAAGAAAAGGATGAAAGACGAAGTCAAGAAGTCAAAAGTGGAAAAAGAACGGAAGTCCAGGACCAATTCTGAAGATTTATCGAAGAAAAAGTCTAAAGACGAAAGTTTACTTAAAGCCGAGGAACTCAAGTCTTATTTATCGAAGAATTAAAAGACGAGTCCAAAGAAATCCCGAGCCAAAAGTCATCACATTCCAAGATTAACAAAAAGATTAAGAAGGAAGGACTTGATGGTGCAATTAACAAGAAAGGAAGGAGAGAGGAAGCTTCCTCTAACCACTCCCTAATCACCTATATAAACCCCTCATTTTCATTCATTAAGTTTTGTTGACTAATAGTGACAATTAGTTCTTCCATGGTTGGTGGCTTGACAAACCATTCTTCCACTTTAATTTTATGCACCTTTATTTCTTGCACATTTAAATACATGTTTTGCACTTTAATTATCTTTAATTTCAAGTAAGTGTTTCTTTAATTTCTTGCACCTTTACTTTATCTTGTTAATCTTCTTCTACCTTCCTTTGATTTACACGTTTTTATCTTGTTGATTTGTTTAAAGATTTGATTTTTATGCTTTTGATTGTTTTAAACCTTTTAATTTCATAGCTTATTTGATTTATTTTCAAGTTTACATAGTTTTTATAAAAGTTATTTTTATATAAAAGTTGTTTTTCTTAAAGTCTATCTTTTTCGTGTCTTAAAAGTTTTTAACTTTCAGTTTTATAGCTTGTTTTTACACGGTTTTAGCTAAGATTTTCGTCTAGTGCTTATTAGGATTATAGCTTATTTACGTAGCTTATTATTGGTTATTTCCCAAGTATTCCGATTGGGGTCCAATCGGAAAGGGGTTTTACATTCAGATTGGTTCAATCTGAAAAGGGTTTCATTATTCCGATTGGAGGGTGTTTTGGTATTCCGATCAGAACAGGTAAGTGGTTATTCCGATTGGTGTGCAAGTGACAACATTCCGATTGGTTCTTCACTCCTCATTCCGATTGAGGTGCATGTTTGGTATTCCGATTGGAAATAGTGACAGTATTCCGATCAAAGGATCCGAGCATCATTCCGACCAGCATCTAGCCATATTCCGATCAGAGGTTGGTCTACATTCCGATTGGGGTTTTCTGGATATTCCGATTGGAGGTAAGTGACAGTATTCCGATTGGTCTTCTTCTTGATATTCCGATCAGGTGTAAATTGACATTCTGATAGGTTTGGTTTTGATATTCCGATCGGTGTGATTGCAATATTTTCCGATTGGGAGTTACTTTTAGTACTTTGACTTGTTTTATTTTTAGGTTATCATTTTCTATACTTGTCTAATTTTAATTTCCGTCACGCTTTATTTTTAGTCATTTAATTAATTTACTTTTTGTTACGTTTTTAAATATTGCACACTTTCTTTTAATTAGATTTACATTTATTTTAACGCACTTTACTTTAACGCCACTTTACTTTCAACGACATTTACTTTTAAGTCTTTGCACATTTAAATTTAAAAACCAACCAAAAATATTTGTTTCCACCAAAATCAACTGAGTCACATAGAGAACCTAGATCAATTCGATTAGACAGGAACACATCAACGAACACAAATCTTTTTAACCTGAGTAAAATCGAGTTATTAAATGGCACCGCTGCCGGCTCTTTTCGTAAAGATCAACAGTTTTCTGTGCTAGACACGTTGCTTTTTGGGAACCGTTCACTTGTGAACGTTATTTTTCTTGCATAAAAATTCATAAAAAAAAAAAAATTAAAAATTGATAAAAAACCATAAAAATTAAAAATTTCAAAAACCCAAAAAGATTTTATCTTTATTGTGTATATATATTGTCTTTGCGTTTGGTTTCTTTTTCTTTTGCATTTTCAGGTGTATGCGTACTAGATCTTCTAATTATCAAGAGCCCGAGCCTTAAGAAGATTTAGATATGGCAGGTGTTAACAATAATCAACCACCGCACCTCAATAATAATAATAACAACAATGCTCTCCCACAGCCCGATCTTCGGACCATGGAGGAACTTTGTCAACCAACAATGTTTGGACGAGGAGGACCGATTGCGCCGATGCAAATCAATGCTCCTGAGTTTTCGTTGAAGCACCACATGATTCAGCAAGTACAAACAAACCCATTTAGAGGATTGCCTGATGATGATGCCAACAAACACCTCGACAAGTTCATTACAATCACCCAGAGCATGAAGTTGGCTGGTGCCACTATGGATGAACTTCGCCTACAACTCTTTCCACATACTTTATTACATCATGCCGAGAAATGGTTTGATCGTCTCCCGAAGAATTCTATTCACACTTGGGATGATATGACTCAACGCTTTTTGTCGCGCTAATTTCCACCATCCATGGTCACAAGCCTTCGCAATCAAATCAGCGGTTTCATGCAAGATCCCGATGAATCTCTTTTTGATGCATGGGAGAGATATAATGTCTTGATCGACCGTTGTCCAAACCACAACATGCTTCCGGTCACCTTGATCGATACTTTCTACAACGGATTGACTTTTCGCGATCGTGATACGATTAATGCAGCCGCCGGTGGCACATTCATGAAAAGGAGACCCGAGGAGTGTAGAGAGTTAATTGAGAACATGACTACTCACCACAAAAACTGGGATTCCTCTGCATCTTCAAGGAACAACCCGAGAGTCAATGTTTCCTCAACCTCAGCAAACCCTGAGATGACCGAACTCACCCGCATGATGACTGAAATGAGCAAAAGTATTACGCTTCTCGCTTCAAACCAACAACAACAACAAGTTAAAGCAGTTGCTAATCTTTGTGAGACATGCGGCGGTCCTCACTCATACACCGATTGTCCTTCGACACAAAGAAATCCGGAAAATGTGTATGCAGCTTACGGTAATTATTCACCGGAAAATTACCAAGCTAGACAACAAGGGGATAGAAATCTGCTGAGCTACCGTTCTAACAACTACCTTTCACCCGGTTTTTCTCCTCAAAACCAAAACCCCGCCAACAACTACACTAGAAGCAACCAAATCCCACCAAGAGCTTCTAATCCTTATCACCCACCCGCCCAACAAACCCAACCCATTAACTCTGATGTTGAGGCCATCATGAGAACCCAAGGTGAGCAAATTAAGAACCTGCAGAGCCAAATTATCAATCTGAAAGGAGATATTACCAAGCAAGGAAATGAGATAAGATCCGAGCTTCGAAATGATATTCAATCATCCTTCAGCAATCAAACCAATGATTTGAAGAATATGCTTGCTAGTTTCTTGCCTGCCGCTCAACCTTCTACTTCAAGTTCTCTACCTTCAAACACCGTCACTAATCCGCGAGCCAATGTGAGTGCTATTACTACTCGTAGTGGAGTCACCATCGTAGGACCAACAATCCCACCACCATCATCTACACCTCCTCAACCACCATCTATCCCTACTCCTCCTACACCTAGTATTAGTGCACCATTACCGTCTCCGCCTCGACGTGATGAAGTTTCCACAAATGACCCTTCAACATCTCAACCTTTACCTACTACACCTGCACCCTCACCACCCAAACCTAATATCCCTTATCCTTCTCGCTTGGGCAAGAACAAAATGCTACACAAGGAGGACGCTCAAGTGACTAGCTATATCAAGATGATTTCTCAAATGAACTTCAACATTAGCTTTCTTGAGGCACTTGTCCACATGCCCAAATTTGTTAAAGCATTTAAGGAATTGCTTAGCAAGAAGGAGAAGCTTATTGAACTCGCCAACACACGCTTAAATGAAAACTGCTCAGCAGTTATTCTTAAAGAATTACCGGAAAAGCTTGGAGATCCCGGTCGATTTGTGTTGCCTTGCGTGTTCAACAAAACTGAAGAATTTACTGCCCTTGCTGATCTCGGGGCTAGTATTAATTTGATGCCACTCAGTGTTTGGAAAACACTATCATTGCCCGACCTCATTCCAACAAAGATGACTCTCGAACTTGCAAATCGCACTCTCGCTTACCCCGTTGGTATAGCTGAAGACGTGTTTATCAAAGTTGGCACATTTACTTTCCCGGTCGATTTTGTCGTAGTTGATTATGAAATGGACCCTCGTATTCCTTTAATACTTGGTCGGCCATTCTTGAGAACCGGACGTGCTTTAGTAGATGTGGCCGAAGGTGAGTTAATCTTACGAGTCGGGGATGATTCAAAAGTTTTTAAAATGGGGAAGCTTACCGGTAAATCTTTTGGACGAGAATCAGTGAATATGATAAATGTGCTCGATGACTTTACCGTCTATGACAATCCTCTATTCGATTCTTACATCGATAATCCACTCTTTGACGATGATCTGGATGATTCTCACCCTACTTTGGACGCTTCTCCCATTTATGATTCTTCACCGGTCTTTGATGCTTATGATGATGATGATTCTAGCTCAGATTCGGATGATTTTGATGATTGTACTTCTGAGTATCCCGAGCTGCCCACATTCGATGATTTTGATGAGGTTGATACTCTCTCGAGCGATTCTTCACATGATGAAGATCCTCCGCCATCACTCGATCCTACTTTGGACGATTACTCATTCGAGGAAGATTTCTCTGAATTTCTCAACACATACTTCCCTCATGAGAGTAATGCTCCTCCTTTGGACTTTGAAGATTATCGTCTTGATCCTACTTTGGATTTGAAGAGCATTTTGTCAAAGGAGAAGAAACCGGTCGACACCGAAATCCGTTGCACGTATGATTTGACACCTCTTTGTCCCACTTCTGAGGACGAGGATGTGCTTCTTTGCGGATCTTCTTCACACTCGGCTGAGCCTGAGTGCTATTTTCCCCTGAAGGAAAAGGTGTTCGATCCCAGTATTGAGTCTTTAAGCCATCTCAGTATCCACCTGATGCAATAAAAGGAAAAATCTTTGGAACCATTGAAGACATGCTTGCACCGCTTCATACTTGCTTCCACCGTGCTCCATCGCTGCTTAAGGGAACCCTGCCACTTTTCTTTTGGCTTGCCTTGTTCGCCTTAAGCTCGTTCTTATTGATGGATGAAAACTATGTCTTTGATCCTGGTGGATTTGTTTCATGCTACTTCCGTTGATGATCAAGGTCGAGTCAGGCTAACGACTCGGTTAACAAAAACCAAGCGCTTCTTGGGAGGCAACCCATGCATCTATCTTTTCGCTTTCTTTACCATAAGTGTAGGGGGGACCCTTTGGATTGCTATTTCCTCTCCTCACTTCTTAATCAGGGATTCGAGCTTCAATGATCCACTCTTGATGATTCTTGACGACCCGTGATTCCGTGTTCTACTTCTTCCCGGTTCTATCCTAAACTCTTTTCGATTCACTATTTTATATTTTCTCAATATTAAAATAGGAATCTCTTTAGTTGTCTTTTCCTTATTGAGATTTAAACAACGTGCACAATGTCCTAAGTGTAGGGGAGTTTACTCCCACATGCTTAAACATTGAGGACAATGTTTATCTTAAGTGTAGGGGGGACTTCTATCGAAGTTAAGTGGTCTTTTCCTTGTATTTGTCCTCATTTTAACCGGAAAATCAAATTTTCGACATTTTTCAAAATTTTTGATCTATTTTGGCCTATTAGTTTTTCCCTTTGTATAGTTATCTTCTTTCCTTATTAGAATAAATGTTTAATAAGTGGTTTTAATTTTCAAACGTTGTGAATCTTTTGACTCAATCCGAGTTTACTCTAGCTAGTATCCTTAACGTGTTTAAGTCAAGTTTTGCTAGGCTTTTATATAGGGAGCTATAAAACGCGAAAGTCTTAACTCTCACGGGTTAAGAACAAGAACTTTTCGCAAGTTCCTATAATTGATCCTAGAGAGTCGTTTATCAAGGGAACTTTAAAATGCGATTTCTAAGCTTGAAAAAGTCCAAGAATTTGCAAGATCCTATAGGCGACTCGAAAACCCAAAACTTTGATTTAATAGGCTAAGGATCCACGAGTCTCATTCCTTGAGATTTTAAACTGTGGAGAACGAGAGATGATAGAGTCAATTATAAGTTCGGTATTCTTTCGTGAATTTATGTGAGTTAATTATAAGCCTACTCTCCCTCCGCTTGTTAATAAATTTATCTGCAATAAATAAGGTTGTACGATTTGAAAAGTTACTTAGCTTCTAGCCCCAGATCGTTTAAAAGTTGCTCGGTATGGATTAGAGTTCATAGCCAAGGCATAACTTATTGAAGCGGGACGCGAAGATTGGCGAGTCCGAAAAGGCCCTAACAAGGCATGAGGGCTATGTTTTGTTGCTAAAGATCCAAAGTGATGTGAAGAATCATTTATCGAAAATCAATATGAAGGATCGAGACACACGACGAAAAGCAAAAACTCCCCAAAAGTCATGGAGAAGTGTATCCGAAAAGACCCTAACAAGGTATGAGGATAAATAGATCCAAGTCATAAAAGGAGGCGGATCGTTGTATATCAAAGTCCAAAATAAAGATTGGAGAAAAATGAAGAAGTCGTGGTCCAAGTATGAATCTCTCAAAACTTCAAGTGAAGAAATTCCTATATGAAGAGAAGGCCATTATTTCATGAACGTCTCTCAAGATTTGAAGTATGAAGTCGCTGCCAAATATCGGTCCGAGAAAGGTCTCAAATCGCGAAGCGAGTTATGCCAAGATATGAACTTTATGAGGTCCCGAGAAGCAGTTTTAAAAGATTTGGTCCTTTAGCTAACTATTGATTAAATCGTGCACTTTATTTTCAGACTAAATAATTATCTAAATAAGTCGAACAATGCATCCTCGTGTTCATTCAAGACAAATAATAAAATATAAGAGATACCCATAGGAATAAGGGAGTCTAAGTAAATAATTGGCCCACATGAGTTCGTGTTAGTTTACTAACTTATAATAACAATGATCTCGTTTTTAAGCTTGGTTTGGAGAAAGTGAAAAGTTGAGGATGATGATTATTCATGACATTTTCAAAACCCAAGGTATGCTTTTAATTTCTTTGCTTTGCATTTTTATAATTTTCTATCTCTTTAATAAAGGCCAATGTGGATTGATTATGATGAAAAGTGTAAACATGCTTTGTAACTAATGCATTGCATGAGGACATTGCAATGGTCAAGTGTAGGGGATTTGATAGGTGTGTAAACACCCATCTTTTCTACCACTTAATTACAATAATAACCGGACCAAAACGTGTATTTTATGTCTTTTATGTCAGAATTATGCATGGTTTGTGTTTTTGTTGTGATTTAGGACGAAAAGGTGAAAAGTGGAGAAAACACGGAAATTCACGGGCATTTACGGACTTTTATTGAAGAAAAGGATGAAAGACGAAGTCAAGAAGTCAAAAGTGGAAAAAGAACGGAAGTCCAGGACCACTTCTGAAGATTTATCGAAGAAAAAGTCTAAAGACGAAAGTTTACTTAAAGCCGAGGAACTCAAGTCTTATTTATCGAAGAATTAAAAGACGAGTCCAAAGAAATCCCGAGCCAAAAGTCATCACATTCCAAGATTAACAAAAAGATTAAGAAGGAAGGACTTGATGGTGCAATTAACAAGAAAGGAAGGAGAGAGGAAGCTTCCTCTAACCACTCCCTAATCACCTATATAAACCCCTCATTTTCATTCAATAAATTTTGTTGACTAATAGTGACAATTAGTTCTTCCATGGTTGGTGGCTTGACAAACCATTCTTCCACTTTAATTTTATGCACCTTTATTTCTTGCACATTTAAATACATGTTTTGCACTTTAATTATCTTTAATTTCAAGTAAGTGTTTCTTTAATTTCTTGCACCTTTACTTTATCTTGTTAATCTTCTTCTACCTTCCTTTGATTTACACGTTTTTATCTTGTTGATTTGTTTAAAGATTTGATTTTTATGCTTTTGATTGTTTTAAACCTTTTAATTTCATAGCTTATTTGATTTATTTTCAAGTTTACATAGTTTTTATAAAAGTTATTTTTATATAAAAGTTGTTTTTCTTAAAGTCTATCTTTTTCGTGTCTTAAAAGTTTTTAACTTTCAGTTTTATAGCTTGTTTTTACACGGTTTTAGCTAAGATTTTCGTCTAGTGCTTATTAGGATTATAGCTTATTTACGTAGCTTATTATTGGTTATTTCCCAAGTATTCCGATTGGGGTCCAATCGGAAAGGGGTTTTACATTCAGATTGGTTCAATCTGAAAAGGGTTTCATTATTCCGATTGGAGGGTGTTTTGGTATTCCGATCAGAACAGGTAAGTGGTTATTCCGATTGGTGTGCAAGTGACAACATTCCGATTGGTTCTTCACTCCTCATTCCGATTGAGGTGCATGTTTGGTATTCCGATTGGAAATAGTGACAGTATTCCGATCAAAGGATCCGAGCATCATTCCGACCAGCATCTAGCCATATTCCGATCAGAGGTTGGTCTACATTCCGATTGGGGTTTTCTGGATATTCCGATTGGAGGTAAGTGACAGTATTCCGATTGGTCTTCTTCTTGATATTCCGATCAGGTGTAAATTGACATTCCGATAGGTTTGGTTTTGATATTCCGATCGGTGTGATTGGAATATTTTCCGATTGGGAGTTACTTTTAGTACTTTGACTTGTTTTATTTTTAGGTTATCATTTTCTATACTTGTCTAATTTTAATTTCCGTCACGCTTTATTTTTAGTCATTTAATTAATTTACTTTTTGTTACGTTTTTAAATATTGCACACTTTCTTTTAATTAGATTTACATTTATTTTAACGCACTTTACTTTAACGCCACTTTACTTTCAACGACATTTACTTTTAAGTCTTTGCACATTTAAATTTAAAAACCAACCAAAAATATTTGTTTCCACCAAAATCAACTGAGTCACATAGAGAACCTAGATCAATTCGATTAGACAGGAACACATCAACGAACACAAATCTTTTTAACCTGAGTAAAATCGAGTTATTAAATTGGTATTTTGATATTAGAAATTGGATTAGTTATTTTTTCTAGTCTGCCTGGTTATTCGAATAAGTGCATAATGATAGTTAACAGGATTTACTAGTTGTTAAACTTGTTTAGATTTTCGAGTCTGCTAGATGTTTGTTTCTGATCTAACCTGATAAAATAGGACTGTTCATTTCTCCGTATGTAGCTTGTGTTTGCTCTGTATACGTGAGTAGTACTTGTCAGTTTTAGAGTTTATTCATTTTATATAACTAAGCTGTTAATCTGCTATTTACTTACTATCGTGGTTATTTAGTTATAGCAGGTTTGTTATTGAGTTTATTACGTTATGATCTGTTTTGGTATTGGATAATAGTATGATATTTAAGTTTTAGTGTTACTGTGTTTTGTATTTGTTGAGTGTCGAATGTTATCAGAATCCATCATTCTGATGAACTCATAATCTGGTATCCTTATCTGACTTTTCATAAAATTTGTGTAGCAAAAGTTATTCCTATGACATCTTCCAATGTTTTATATCATAAAAAGAAATAATCCACAAAATATGTCCCTTTTAGGACTCGAACCTGTGACCTCCTGGTCACAGACCTAGTGTGTTAGCCAACTGGGCTACATGCTATTTTGATTATTATATCAGAAATTTGATTAATATAGTGATATTTAGTTTCGCAGATTTTGCATTTCTAGTATAAATTAAATTAAGGTTACGTTTTTTTATATAAACTTTTAATTAATGTTTTTATTAAAGAAAATCTTAGTTTAAATAAATAAATAATAAAAATAGATTATTTTTATTAAATAGATTATTTATAAATATAATTTTATAAATAAAAAATGTTTTTATTAAATTTAAATAGTTTAATTAGTTTATTTTTAATTAATTAGATTTTTATAATTTTAGATTTAAATAAAAATAGTTTTTTTAAGTAAATTAGGTTTAAAAGTAATTTTAATAAAGTTTTATAATGTTTAAAAAAGTTTAATTAGATTTTTTTTTAAAATAGTTTAAAAGTTATTTTTATTAAATAGATTATTAATTTTTATAGCTTATTAAAATAGTTTAAATTTTAAATAGTTTTAATTTTTAAGTAATTAATTGTTTTAGATTTAAAAATAGCGGGGTTTACGATTCATGCACTTTAGGTTTAAACTAAATAGTTTAAAATTTGTATACTTTAACTTTAGTTTAAAAACCGAATACCAATTCAAATCGATTGTCCAAATCAAAGCAAAACGTCTCAAATTCATAAGATCTTCGTGTACAACGAACTTGATTCACCAACGTGTTTAATTGAATTCGTCTTTGGTAATATTAGTCTATTAATTTTTCCTAAAGGTAATTTTCTAATTTACCCTATAACGTATTTCAAATTATCACATATACTATCAACGATACATAAAAAATTTTGGCGCCACTGCCGGGGATCTTGTGTACGATTCGTGTTTGTGGAGATTTGTTTATCGTTGATTTAAAGACCCTTTCCGTCCTCGGAAAGTTTTGTTATTTTTCTATTATATAGTATGTATCGTTTTTCTCGTTTTTTGTGAATAATATATTGTATTACGTAGAACAATAAATTTACATACTTATCAAATAAGGCCTTAGTTGGGATTTCATCACCTAACTATTGTAGTCGAATCCAAAACAAATATAAAGGGCAAAATAGATAAATACTAATAAGAAGTTTGAACTCGATTTATACAAAATATAAGGTGGGTATAAGGCGACGTGCTATAAAAGGCCGTCTAAGGAAAAAGGTTTTTAAGCGCTTTGTGCCACCTCGTTTCCCCGCTTGCTTGTGCGTATATTGAGAGGGACAACCTATTATTGGTTTGCCGATTCAAG
Organism: Glebionis coronaria; assembly: GCA_025667525.1. Classification (NCBI taxonomy): domain Eukaryota; kingdom Viridiplantae; phylum Streptophyta; class Magnoliopsida; order Asterales; family Asteraceae; genus Glebionis; species Glebionis coronaria. The sequence continues at coordinate 140,283,274 of CM046880.1, forward strand.
TAGTAATAAATTTTATTTTTGTAGTTTACTTATTGAACCTCGAGACGTTTAGGTTTTCACCTATCGTTTCAAAGTCGACCGAGGGTAATTTACTTCCATAGTAGTTATCCTTATTCCTTGTTTTTTTTATCGATCATTATTGATTGAGAAATACCAAATAAATACCAAAAATAATCTTCATCTTGTCTAATTTCTTTTCTTCAATCCTCTAAATTCTCGTCTTTGTAGTGTATGCAATTACGTTCTTCTCGTCTTGTGATTGATTTTAATAGGCTTGAAAATATTCCTCGTAGAAATAGAAATCGTCAACAACGAATAGTGGAACCCGGGCTTCCACCTATTGTTGTAGAGATGGCCGATAACCGAACAATGGAGGAATTGCTCCGTGCACCCACCGAAGGGTATGGGGAAGCAATCGTTGTGCCGGCTATTTTGGCGGATCATTATGAGATTAAGACGGGTCTTTTATCGCTCATTCGTGCTGACCAATTTCGTGGCAATGAGACCGATAACCCGCACTCTCACATTTGGAATTTTTTTTGAATTACCTCGACTCTCAAGTTTAGAGATGTGCCGAATGACGCGATTAAGCTCATGCTTTTTCCGTACTCGCTCGAGGGTAATTCTAAGATTTGGTATGAGAAAGAACCACCGGGTTCGATCTTAACATGGGATGATTTAGTGTCTAAATTCATGAATTATTTCTTTCCACCTTCTAAGACAACACACTTTAAGAATGAGATCACTAGATTTGAACAAAAAGTGCATGAATCGTTTGGGATTGCATGGGAAATATTTAAAGATTTGTTGAGACAATGTCCACACCACGGTTTCTCGGAATTGCATCAAATTAATACTTTCTATAATGGGCTAAATATGATTGAACATGATTCTTTAAATGTCGCCGCTGGTGGTAATCTTTTATGAAAAACTTCGAGAGACGCGTGGGGAATAATTGAGAATAAATCTAGAGCACAATATTCACGAAACACACCGGGTGATTCTAATGTGAATTCATTAATCCCGAGATTGCTAGATTGGACTCTAAGATTGACACAATTTTGAATGAGCTTTAGAAGAATCTTCATGGATCGATTAATATGGTTGAGAATTGATACAAGCATTTTGCACTGGGTTCAGATTATGTCTCTTGGTATCCTCTCGAATTGATCTCAGCCTTAAGTGGAATGATTGTTCTTGGTTACTAAATAAAAGGGCTTGGTTTAGTTTTCTAATCTACTAGAAAGTTTAAATGCACGAAAATGTAAACTTAAATCTAAAAGAAATTGTATTAATAGCAATTAATTAAACTTGAATTAAAATTAAGATTAAAATTAAAATTAAAATTAAAACTAAAGGTTTGAACTGATGAAACAGTAAGGAACAGTAACACTTAAAAGTACACAAAGAAATTTGATTCGGAAGTTTTAACCTTGATCCGGAACTTTTCACCCGGAAGTCTTCATTCGGAACTTTTAGAAATCCTTCACTCGGAACTTTTATTCGGAAGTTAGTTCGGAAGTTGGGTCGGAACTTTCATGCGGAACTTTATTCAGAAAATTGGTTCATCCGGAACTCTTACTCATTCGGAAGTTTTTGGAAAGGAAACTCATTCGGAACTTAAAACACATCCGGAACTTCAGTTCATTCGGAAGATTGGATTCATCCGGAACTTTCTGTTCGTTCGGAACTTTCTAAAAGGAAACTCATTCGGAACTATAAACTGACTCGGAACTTTTTTAGAAAACACTTTCATCCGGAACTTTTTGGTTCATTCGGAAGATTATGCTCATCCGGAACTTTTTAGTTCACCCGGAACTTTTTGGTTCACTCGGAAGATTTGATTCGTCCGGAACTTTTCAGTTCATTCGGAACCTGGGAATCTCAGATACAGTAACTAATACCGAAGAACAAGGAAATCGACTTTAATCCAAAAATCACCAAGTTTTTCACCAAAAACATAAATAAACTAATCACTAAGCATCTACTAACCATAAATTACAAATCCCATCAACAAAAACACAAAACCCAACAACTTTTAAAGATCAAATCAATAAAATAAGAACTCAAGAACTTGAAGAGAAAGATGATGATGAACAAGATGAACTGGAAAGATTTAAACAAGAACTTGTATTGATGATTTAATGTATTCAACAATAACAAAACAAGGATTAAAATTACAAGATTGAAAATAAACAAAGATCAAGATCACCAAACACCGTATTGGTGTTGGTGATGATACGAACTAAAAGGGAGAAAAAGAAGGGGAAAGAAAAACTAAAAAACTTACTGCCTAAATGTGTGAGGAGTGGACTATATATAGGTGTTCCCCTTGGTTGGTGAGTGGGCTTTCTCCCGTTCTTCTTGTCTTCTCGTCTTTTCAGAAAAGTTGACGATTTCGATTCTGATTCGAGATTTGTCGTTGATTAAATTCAACTCGTCTTTTAATTTCTTCGTTAAATAGACTTGAGTTTCTTCGACTTATGTAAATCTTCCATCTTTGGTCCTTTTCTTCGATAAATCTTCGAATAGGCCCAGTGACTTCAAATCTTTTGCATCTCTTGGACAATAGACTTTATCTTGAGTCTTTTTCTTCGGTAAATCCCGTGCAATCCCATGTTTTCTCCATTATTCATCCGGTTGGCTCTGAAACACAATAAACACAAAAACCACGCATAATTCCAAACAAATGATATTAAATACGCGTTTTGGTCTCGTTTTAGCCAGAATTAAGTGGTAAAAGGATGGGTGTTTACACACCTATCAAATCCCCTACACTTAACCATTACCATGCCCTCATGCAATGCTTAGTGATAAAGCAATTTTTACACTTTTCTCATAATTAATCAACCTTGGCCTTATTCAAATACTACTAGACAAAAATTAAAGAAATTAAACTTTAAAGGAAACAAAAGGATAGAAAACCATTTTCACTTGAAAATAGCTACATGGAAATAACTTGCAAAGAAATCAATGACTTACATTAGGGCTTTGGTGCTGCGAAGATTTATCACCCTCAAGTTTCACGTTCCCCAAACTAAGCTTAAAAACGAGATCATTGTTATTATAAGTTAGCAATTCAAACACTTACACACATGGCTTAATTATATGCTTAAACTCCCTTATTCCTAGGTGTATCTCTTATATTTTATTTTTGTCTTAGAATGATCATGAAGATGCATTTTTGGACTTATTTCGATAGTTTATTAAGGCTGAAAGCAAAGTAGGACGATTTGATCAATAGTTAGCTAAAGGACAAAATCTCTTAAAACTGCTTCTCGGGATATCAAAAAGTTCATATCTTGGCATAACTCGGTTCACGATTTGAGACCTTTCTCGGGCCGATATTAGGCCTGTACTTCATACTTCATATCTTGAGAGACGTGCTTGAGATAATGGTCTTATCATCGTTCATAGAGTTTCTTCACTTGGAGACTTTGAGGGGTACTCCAACTTTGTTGACCACGACTTCATGATTATTTATTCAATCTCTATTTGGGATTTTGAGATACAACGATCCGCCTCCTTTTCGGACTTGGATCTATTTATCCTCATACCTTGTTAGGGTCTTTTCGGATAGACTTCTCCATCATCTTTATGGGAGTTGATTGCTTTTCGTCGTGAGTCTTGATCCTTCATATTGACTTTGGGAATAATGCTTTTCACATCACTTGGATCTTTAGTAATAAAATGGAATCCTCATGCCTTTTTAGGGCCTTTTCGGACTCGCCAATCTTCGCACCCCGCTTCATAAGTTATGCCTTGGCTATGAACTCTTATCATTACCGAGCAACTTTTAAACGATCTTGGGCTAGAAGCTAAGTAACTTTTCAAATCGTACGACCTTACTTATTGCAGATAAATTATTAGCAAGTGATGGGAGAATAGGCAAATAATTACACCAAGTGAGCTTGTGCAAGAATACCGACTTATAATAGACTCTATCATTTCTCGTCCTCCACAATTTAAAATCTCAAGTAATGAGACTCGTGGATACTTAGCCTAATAAACCAATTAAGGTCTACATGGTTAAGGATACTAGCTAGAATAAACTTGGATAAGTCCATTCGGGTTGAGTCAAAATAAACGCAACGGGCCTAATATGTCAAAGTCTTCTAAACTAGCTACACCACTTTATTAAAACTTGACTTTATTGCGGGATATATACATATGAAAGCAACGATAAAAATTTAAAAATTACGACTACATGGCCAAAGTTAATAAAAAATTTGAAAAATGTTGAAAAATAGGATTTTCCGGTTAAATGAAGGCATTTTCATGGAAAAGTCCACTTAAAACTTCGATAGAAGTCCCCCCTACACTTAAGATAAACATTGTCCTCAATGTTTAAGCATGTGGGAAAAGTTTCCCCTACACTTATGACATTGTGCACGTTGGATAACTCTAGTTAAGGAAGAGACGACTAAAGTGATCAATTTCAAATGTGAGTATGAAGAAAATTGAATCACGATAATTGAGAGATAGAACCGGATTTCGGAGAACACGGGAGCACGGTTCTTCAAAGAGTCCAAGAGTGCACTTATCCCTGTAATCACATCACCACACAAAGACGAATGCGTATAGAAGTCCCCCTACACTTAGGGGGTTAAAACATAAAAAGATAGATACTCGGGCTGCCTCCCGAGGTGCGCTTGTTTTTGATAACCGAGTCACGAGCCTGACTCGACCCAAAATTAGTTCATGGGGAACGTGGTGAGGGATGGAATCACCTCCTGAGAGGTGTCCTCACCAAAGTACAACTTCACTCGTTGGTCATTCACCTTAAAATTTGGTCCATCAGGTTGAGCGAGCTCGAGAGTACCATATGGAAAAATTTGGGCAATGGTGAATGGGCCGGACCAACGAGATTTGAGCTTTCCCGAAAAGATTTTCAACCGAGAGTTAAAGAGTAAAACTTTGTCTCCAACATGGAACTCTCGGTTTTTGATCTTCGAGTCGTGAATGAGATTAGTTCTTTCCTTATAGATCAAAGAATTTTCATAAGCCTCATTCCGAAGTTCATTGAGCTCATTGAGTTGGATCTTGCGTAGGTCACCGGCTTTGTTAATATCAAAATTAGCCCACTTCAAGGCCCAGTAAGCCTTGTGCTCCAACTCAATGGGGAGGTGGCACGCTTTCCCGTACACAAGACGATAAGGCGTACAGCCGATCGGGGTCTTGTAAGCAGTACGGAAAGCCCACAAAGCATCATCAAGTTTATCAGCCCATGAGGCACGATGCTCTCCCACGATTCGTTCCAGAATTCGCTTAAGTCCTCGGTTGGGTATTTCAGCCTGGCCATTAGTTTGTGGGTGGTAGGCTGTGGAAAGACGATGATTTACACCGTACTTAGCCATGACTCTTGCGAATTGGTCATTGCAGAAATGAGTCCCACGATCACTAATAATGGAACGAGGCACACCGAATCTAGCAAAAAGAGCTTTCTAAAAGTTACAAACCACCCTTGCGTCATTAGTGGGTAAAGCCTTGGCTTCAACCCACTTTGAAACGTAGTCAACGGCTACAAGGATGTATTTGTTTCTTTTAGAAGAAGGGAATGGCCCCATAAAGTCGATACCCCAAACATCAAAGATTTCACACTCTTGAATGAAATTCTGAGGCATCTCGTCTTTATGTGTGATCGTGCCTTCTTTTTGGCAAACATCACATCGTTTAACCATATTGTGAGCGTCACGATATATGGAGGGCCAATAAAATCCCGAATCAAACACTTTTTTGGCGGTGTAGTTGGGACCAAATTGACCACCGGTGGGTCCTTTGTGGCAAGCATCAAGGATTTCTGAAGCTGCCGGTCCATCAACACATCGGCGGATAATCAGGTCGGCACATTGTTTGAATAGGTAAGGGTCGTCCCAAAAGTAAATCTTAATGTCGGTGAAGAACTTTTTCTTTTATTGAGACGTCAACCCTTCCTTGAGAATTCCACCCGCCAAGTAGTTTGCAAAGTCCGCAAACCACGGGGTTGCATCAGAATTCGAATTTATAGACATTAAGGTCTCCAAGGGAAAAGAATCATTGATTTCTTTGTTCGGATGATCCCCTTGGTAAGGATCCTCAAGTCTGCTGAGATGATCTGATGTAGTAGTTTTGTACACCTTTAGGAAAAGGATGCACAAAGTAGGGCAAGCGTACACGACGATTTAGGAAAACCGTGTGTGAATGACCCTAAGTGAGTTCGTTCTCGAGGAGGCAAGTGCGTTGTGTTAAGAGTCGATATTGATTTGTGACTATATTGATTGAGAAAGAAATGAGATTAGAAAAGAAAAGACGGTTACGAAGACGGATCGAGCTACGACGAAAACGCGTTCACGTAAAACCGTAAAAACTACAAAATTTAAAATTTTAACCTAAAAATTCCTAAAAATCCCCAATAATATTCTAAGAGTTTACAAAAAATCCAAACTTTCTAAAACCTTTTAATTAATTAAATAATGATTTTTTAATGCTAATTAAAGCCCTAAAAATCACTTTTAAATATTAAAAAGCCCTAAACAAGATTTTATAGTTTGTAAACCTCAAAAATGACCTAATTAAGCTAAAAATTATTTTTAAAAATTTTATAACCAAATTAAACTATTTTTAAACCCTTAAAAACTATTAAAATCTATTAAATCTTAAATTAATTCTAGAAATTAATTGAAAAGTCTAAAAATTATTTAGAAAGTGACAAAACTCCTAATTTAAAGTCCTTAACCTAGGAAAAATGAAAAAACTAGAAAAATGAAACTTCAATTTTTGCTAATAAAATAATATTAAAATATTCAAAAAAATAAAAGTTTGTGAATAAATTCTAAAAAATTACCAAAAATCCTAAATAATGTATTTAAAACAAAAATGCAAACCAAATTTTCTGAAACCTATTAAATAATTTTATATTAAATTTTAAAGTTGCTTAAAAACCCTAAAATCCTATAAAATTAAAAATAAGCTAAGTTGAAGACCTAATAATCTGTAAACCTCAAAAATATGATTAGAAACCTAAAAATTATTTTTCCAGATTTTAAAATCACTTTTTACTATTTTTAAATGACTTTCTAAAATTTAAACTTAAAATAATCCTAGTAAATAAAATAATAATGAGAAAAATAACTTTTTGCTCAGAAAAGTCAAACAACCTAACAAAAACTTAAGGAAAATGTTAAACAGAAATAAGCTATAAGAAATAAGCTAAAAACAGCATATTTACAAGCTGTTAACTTAAATAAGCTCAAAAACAAAAGACCTTAAATAACTAATGGAATGAAGTATAAACGTAAAAAGTCATCTGGATCACTGGTAAGCACGCTACTCCTTGGAACGCAAGGTCGCGTGTTCGAGTCCAGGCAGGGTGAACTTTTTGCAAATTTTTTTTTTTTTTTACTTTTAAAACACAAACTAGGTACTTAATTACTCACTAAAACACAAACAAAATACAAATTAAACCAAGATTAAGGTAGAATGAATCAAAAACGTGCTCAGTTAAGCACAACTTTCTGATGAACACACAAGTGTTATTCACTTGTGCAGTTATGATCAAGAGGGCTTGATCTTGCTTTTTAGTGGTGTTTTTGATGGAACAAAGGCACCCTTGTACTCTTTGGAGTACAAGGAGTAAAAACAAACACAAAAACAGGCCAATAACTTAACAAAAATGCACACAAATCACCAAGTAAGAGTTCTGACAAGGCTTATGTTACTGATGTATGTTTGCTGATACACAATGCACACAAATGAATTTCAAAAGCTCATAACCAGCATATAAATCCACCAAGAAGCATGTAAATGAATCACAATCCTAGAACAACTTCCTATCTAACAACTTGCAAGAAATCAAGCACCAATTTTCACAAAATCATACACAAGGCAAACTTTCTGATTTTTAGCTATTTCTTCCAAATTTTATCATGCAAAGTGTTCAAAACTTGTTCAAACTGAAACTTAAGCACACTAAACACCTAATTACTAACTAATGAGTGTATTCCAACAGCTTTTAACACATAATCAACCAAGTAATCTTACTTAATGTGCAAATCCAAACACCCCTTTAAATCTGAATATCAACTTTTTTCAAAGCAAACCCAATTAAGACTTAACCAAAGTGATTGAACTCTATCTAAGCATGCATACAAGTCCTTTTTAAGCAGATTTAAGCACTCAAACATACATTTAAACACTTAACAACAGAATCACAAAAAGCACATAAAATTTCAGAAAGCTAAAATTTGAAAAGGAAAACAAGAGACTACCTAAAGGGTCCTACATCCAGGACCCTTAGTGGTTGAAAAACCACCTCCATATAGGCTGGGGCCTATGCAGAACTTTGTTGATAGGATTATGAGATTTTACATAACAAAATGGGAAAAATTGTTTCTCCTTGAACCTGCTAAGAGAGAAAAGGTAAAAGCTGTGTAAAAGAGCTTAAGGCTTGCTCCTAGCTTATAGATTAAGCTAGAAGAAAGCTTGAGCTTGTGGGTAAGGTTATAATAAGCTTAATAACAGGAAATGACCAAACCAATGAATATTTTACACTTGGGTACCCACTACACCAGAACAAGCCATGGTGTTATGGACATACACAAGGTTAAATACCATCAATCCAACACTCTGAATCAACATTGTATCAGATTTATATGAAAATTTTTGATAAAAGAAAACTTTGAAAAAGAAACAGAAACTTTTGAAAACTTGAAAACTTTAAACCAAACTCACCAATAAACTTAAATCAACTGAAAATGTAAAGGGAACTCAATATTTCCCATCAGCAACACTTAAACCATTTATATTAATTCATAAACTGGCTTTACAAAGTTTGTGAAAAAGGAGAAAAATCAAGAACAGAACTATGCTACGTCCTAAGTGCCTTTATATAGAGGCTTACATTGTGATTCTAGAAGTGATAAGAAGCTAAAACCCTAACACTTGAACTTCCAATCTTGCCCTTGGATGATTTTTGAATTTTGAGTCAAAACAAAACCATGTGATGATCTTGGCATGTAGTTGAGATGCCAGTGATGTAGAAGCAATATAGGACGTCCATTTTGCCTTTGGGAACAAGAAAATGTTGTGGGATGTTGATCTTGCTGTCCATTTTTGTTTGAGAGTGAATAGTGGGGCAGGGGAGGTTTGGAGGGACATGTGAGATGATGGTGATGGGTGTTTAAGGATGGTTTTAGGCTTATATGATGTTTAATCAAGAGTCTGGAAAGAATCAACAAAAAACCCTTTGATTTGGTTGATGTTCATCCTGGAGATAGTTAGGGTTTAAGGGAGGATTAAGAGGGGTTTTAATCCGTTTTGGGTTAATGGTTTTTTTAAATTAAGTGTTTGGAGGGAGAAAATACTGAATTAAGTATTCAGTTTAAGGTGAGTGGAGAGTGACGTGGAGGAAGGGAGGTTTCTGATTGGTGGAAGGGTGTGAGTGGGTGAGGTGTCAAGCAGGGATTGGAGGATTTGTCTTAGGTTGTCAGGCAGGTTTGGCCCTTCTATTTTAATTCTTTGTTTAAGTTGTATAAAATGGCTATCAACGCCAAATTAACACACAACAACTTTTGGACTTTGGCAATTTTGGCACAACAAGTTTTGAAACTTGTTTTAAGGACTTAATATGCAATTCCTTCATATTCTAAGGACTGATTTTGACATGTCTTCATACTTCAAGGCCTTGACTTGTTTGTTGACTTCTTGAAGGATCATTATTGACAATTTAGATTTGATGAGGGACTAAATTTGCCAATTCTTCAAAGTTAAGGGTCCTTTTTGTAATTTTGACAAACTTTAGGGACCAAACTTGTAATTATGAAGATACAAGGGTATAAAGTGTCAATTCTTCAAACTTGGAGGACCAATCTTCATAATTCTTCAAATCTTCAAGGGTTTTCTTTGGAAAATTCTTCATTAGGGCCTGGTTCATCGTGCGGCTTCGTTTCCGTGTTTGTTTTTGCATGATTCTTGTGATCTTTTCTCATTTTCTCAACATCCGTACCTAAAATACACAAGCAACAAACACAAGCATATATTTGGGTATTTTGATGATATTTAATGCATTTTAAGCCCTATTTGGACGATGAGACTATGTATAAAAGCAGTCTCATCACTCCCCCATACTAAACCATTGCCGTGTCCTCACGCAATGCTAGAATAAAGTATCGTAGCATCTCCAAAATTCAATTTTATTCACTTTATTGAAATAATAAACTAGCTATACTATTACTATTACTACTACTTGTGTTGTGGACATAATGTATGATTTTCATCGCAAAATTGGACGTTTAGGTTCATAGAATAAGAACACGTGAATGCTTCGTTAGAAATAATTTCATCATCCTCGATTTTCACCTTAATTCCATGCCAAGCGTGTAATGAGATCATTGTCATTATAAGTTAATAATGCTAACACTACTCATATGCCCTAATCACGTACTTATCCTCCCATTATTCCTAAGTTGTATCTCTTATATTTTATTATGTCTTGAATGTTTCACGAGGATACATTGTTGACTTATGCGATAATAGAGATTTAGGTCTAAAAATAGAGTCCTAACGGTGTAACTAAGACCATCAAATCAATAACCCCTCCTAATAGACAACGATGTTAAAAAATTAAGTGGACAAGAAGAATCGATAAACACGGTTTTATAACGGTTTTGAACATGAGACTTATTACCAAGACTTTTATACGCCCCCTAACGGAAGGGCCTTATTATCTTTGGTTTACCTCCATCTTTTATTCAACTTCGCCATGAAGCTTTTATTATGACTTCGGTCTTGCCTTGCCTTTTATTATCCGCCTCATCGGTGGTTTTATTAGCCAAAGACGTATATCCTCACGCTAAAGCGAATTTTGGATCTTTAAAGCTTCGAAGATTAAGGCTTGATTCACTTTCAATTTTGCATAGATTTTAGGCCTTGTGGGGCTTCAAATTGTTTGCTTGATTTAGGTGAGCACTTGAAATCTTATAATTAGGTGAAGCTTTCGATTATTCGGGTTGCCAATACTTCAAAACCGTGACGCTGGCGATACCTTAATGTCTTCTCAATTTAATTACACGGAAGCTACTAGAAAAGACTAGAAACCCAACAATCCTAACTAAACCGCTAAGTCAATATTTATTAAGCAAAAAATATTTACATGCGAAGGGAGAATAAGTAAACAACGAGAACACATGAGTGTTTGAAAGAATACGAGTACTCTACGTTTAGCATAGTAACTTATAATTAACTCTATCATTTCTCGTCCTCATTTAAGAGACTTAGCCTAATGTGTAGTTAAGGAATCGAAGCTAAGTGCTCAACACGCACGGTCGAGTCAAAAATTACTCTTATTCTCGCCATCAGAAAATCTACATTCGTGTCTTCAAACACTTATGAAACATGAGAAAAATTTTAAAATTTGGCCATTTTTAGCCTTATTTTGCAACAAAACGATAAACTTTGGAAAGCGTGAAGGTTTGGCAAGGCAAGTATCTATTCACCCCCCCATACTAAAGTTAAACATTGTCCTTAATGTTTCGAGTCTAGGGGTGCAAACACCCCCATACTAGAGACGTAGTCGAATGCCTAATCTAGCATGGAAAGGGTGTAACCAATAAATTAATAGCCGTTTATGAAGTGTGCTAAAAACCTAAGGTTAGAACATCAAAGGATATATCATGGATATTGAGAAATGTCTCCAAAGCAAACGATCGAGCGCTCCTATAAAACGAACACGAGAGGCTCCAATCGTGAAGATCATGATCTAAAAACCACATATCACAAACAACCACGGAACAAAGGTTGGAAGGGCACGAATCCCCACACGTAAGCTACATTAGAAAGTGATAATATGTACATAGGATAAGCATGGGATTCCCCCACGAGGCACCTCGTTTTTGATTACCGAGTCATGAGCTCGACTCGATCCCCTCAATACTAATTATCATTGGGGAAGGTGACTTGGTCGAGGTAGTTCAAGGATGGAACTTCCCCGCCAAAGTAGTGCTTCAACCTATGTCCATTCACCTTGAAGTTAGGGCCATCATCTTGAGCTAGCTCGATGGTCCCATACGGAAATACTTGAGTCACGGTGAATGGACCGGACCAACGGGATTTCAATTTACCGGAAAAGATTTTCAATCTTGAATTAAAAAGCAAAACTTGATCCCCAATGTTAAAAACCCGGTTTTTAATTTTAGAATCATGCAACTTTTTACTTTTCTCTTTATAAATCAATGAATTTTCATAAGCGATATCCCTCAATTCATCCAATTCATTTAATTGTATTTTCTGGTGTTTTCCCGCGGTCTCCATATCATCATTACAATGCTTTAGGGCCCAATAAGCCTTGTGTTCTAACTCGATAGGCAAATGACAATTCTTTCCATACACAAGCTTATAGGGAGTGCACCCAATGGGTGTCTTATGAGCGGTCCTAAAGGCCCATAAAGCATCGTCCAACTTATCCGACCAAGTTTGTCGGTTTTCCCCAACGGATCTCTCTAAGATCCTCTTCAACGCTCGGTTTGAAACCTCGACTTGCCCACTCGTTTGTGGGTGATAAGCCGTAGAAAGACGATGTGTAACCCCATATTTCCTTAAAACCCTTTCAAATTGGTCGTTACAAAAATGGGTTCCACGATCGCTTATGATAGCACGAGGGGTTCCAAACCTAGCAAACAAACTTTTCAAGAACTTAACTACCACACGAGCATCATTGGTGGGCAAGGCCTTTGCCTTCACCCACTTAGAAAGGTAGTCAACCACAACGAGAATGTACTTATTACCACGAGATGATGGGAACGGCCCCATAAAGTCTATACCCCACACGTCAAAGATCTCACACACTTGAATGATGTTTTGTGGCATTTCATCCTTTTGTGAGGTTTTTCCTTGTCGTTGGCATGCATCACAAGACTTCACAAGAGTTTGTGCATCTCGGTAAATAGTAGGCCAAAAGAAGCCGGCATCAAACACCTTTTTAGCCGTGAGATTAGCACCGTGGTGACCACCCGTGGGTCCCTCATGGCAAGCTCTAAGGATGTTAGAAGCTTCGGTGCCAAAAACACAACGTCGGATGATTTGATCCGCACAAGTTCGAAACAAGTAAGGGTCGTTCCAAAAGTAGAACTTGACATCACGAAAGAATTTTCGTTTTTCTTGAGTCGTCATACCCTTAATGATGAAGTTACCCGCATGGTAATTTGCAAAATCCGCAAACCATGGGGTGGAAGAATCAAGCTTAGAATTCACTACACCAAGTGTCTCGAGCGGAAATGTTTCGGTGATTTCCTTGGGCTCGTAAACACTTTGGTGAGGATCTTCCAAACGAGAGAGATGATCGGCCGCTAGATTCTCGGCTCCTTTTTTGTCAACGATTTTGTGATCAAATTCTTGAAGGAGGAGAATCCAACGAAGTAATATCGGCTTAGCATCTTGCTTTGCCATGAGATACTTAATAGCCGAATGGTCCGTATACACTATGCATTTCGTCAAGACGAGGTAAGGTCGGAATTTCTCAAATGCATACACCACGGCAAGGAACTCCTTTTCCGTTGTAGTGTATTTAAGTTGAGCCTCGGTCATCGTCTTGCTAGCATAGTGAATAGGCAAGAAGTGCTTATCATGACGTTGCCCCAAAACAGCCCCAATAGCGTAATCACTTGCATCACACATAAGCTCAAAGGGGAGGTTCCAATTGGGAGCAACAAGGATGGGAGCTTCGGTAAGTTTCCTCTTAAGGATCTCAAAGGCTCGTACACAATCTTCGTCAAAGACAAAACGTGCCTCTTTTTCAAGAAGATGTGTAATGGGTCGAGAAATCTTTGAAAAGTCCTTGATGAATCGACGATAAAAGCCCGCGTGGCCTAGGAAACTCCTAACTCCCTTGACGGTTTTGGGATGAGGTATTTTGGCGATGACGTCTACCTTAGCTTGATCTACCTCAATCCCCGCTTTCGAGACCTTGTGCCCTAAGACGATTCCACTCTTAACCATAAAATGACACTTTTCCCAATTGAGCACAAGGTTGGTTTCCTCACAACGTTTTAACATTCTCTCTAGGTTCGACAAACACGAAGTGAAAGAATCACCAAACACGGAAAAGTCATCCATGAAGACTTCCATCGTCTTCTCGATCATATCATGAAAAATAGCCATCATGCATCGTTGAAAAGTTCCCGGTGCATTACAAAGTCCGAATGGCATTCTACGATAGGCAAACGTTCCATATGGACACGTAAACGTAGTTTTTTCTTGATCACGAGGATCGATGGGAATTTGGAAGTAACCGGAAAAACCATCTAAAAAGCAATAGAAATCGTTTCCCGCAAGACGCTCCAACATTTGGTCCATGAAGGGCAAGGGAAAATGGTCTTTTCGAGTGGCTTCATTCAACTTACGATAGTCAATGCACACTCTCCATCCGGTCACGAGTCTAGTGGGAATCAACTCGTTGGCATCGTTTGGCACAACGGTCATCCCTCCCTTTTTAGGGACACAATGAATAGGACTCACCCAAGGGCTATCGGAAATAGGGTAAATCATTCCCCCGTCAAGGAGTTTAAGGACCTCCTTTTTGATGACGTCGTGAATTTTGGGGTTCACCCTCCTTTGACTTTGGATTGTTGGCTTGAAATCCTCCTCCATTAAGATTTTGTGGGTACAAAATTTGGGATCGATTCCCTTAATGTCGGATAACTTCCATGCAATCGCCCCTTTGTGGTCCTTAAGAACATCGACAAGTGCGGTTTTTTCATTATTCGAAAGATCCTTCGCAATAATAACCGGCAACTTGTCGTCCTCCTCCAAATAGACATATTCGAGGTGAGGAGGTAAATCTTTCAACTCGATAATAGGTGGTTCCTCAAGTGAAGATTCGGGCTCGATACTCATAACCTCCTCGGGTGGAGGCAATGGGAAATCGTTGAGAAAATCCTTGATAATCGAGAAGTCCTCATCGTTGTCGAGGTCTTCGTCACAAGTACGTGGAACATCGAATTCTTCCAACGTAAAACCACCACCTTCGAAAGGAGTGAAGGTTGGTGTCGAATTATCAAGAATTGGATCTAACATAGTGGGATTGCCACTAGTTTCTTCATCACCAAACCCTAAAACTTCTTGTGAAAATTCCTCGCAAACCACGTCGATCATATCAACAAGGTTTATGGTAGAAACGGAAAAAACATGAGAAAGTTGAGAATTTTGAGTTGCGTTTATAACAAGTTCCTCGTCGTTGAAACGTAAGGTGATCTTTCTAGCATGCACGTCAATTAAAGCCATAGACGTATCTAAAAACGAACGACCTAAAATAAGAGGAACTTGAGGATCCGTGGGGATGTCAACAACAATAAAGTCTACGGGATAGTAGAACTTCCCCACTTTCACAAAAATGTCTTCCGCCAAACCACATGCAAGAATCGTGGAATGGTCGGCCAACTCAATAGACATTCGTGAAGGAGTAAGATTAGGAAGATTGAGCAACTTGAAGATTGCAAGTGGCATCAAATTAATGCTAGCACCAAGATCGGCCAAGGCATAGCATTCTTCCATATCTTGAATTGCACAAGGGATCAAAAATTTATCGGGATCACCGACTTTTTGAGGTATGCGATTAAGATAAACCGACGAACAACTAGACATTTGGTGCAATTTTTCCTTGTTGTTCAACATACTCTTAAAGTTAGCGGCAAATCGAGGCATCATGACCAAAGCATCGGCTAAACTCACATTAAAGTGCAAATCACGAAACATTTTCATAAAAAGCTCAAATTGGTAGTTGTCGCGCTCTTGTCGTTTCTCCTTCCTAAGTCTCGATGGGTAAGGCAAGGGTGGTGTGGGTTGGGGCATAGGCATAGCCTTTGGAATCTCGGGTTCCAATATGGGTGATGGGTCAACCGTAGGTGTGGCATGAGCGGTACTTTGTGGGATTGAAATATGCTCCTTTTCGACCACCACCTCGGGTTCTTCCTCAATTTCCTCCACCGTTGGAGTAATTGGTTGAGGAGTCGTTTCTTTAAGTGTCTTACCACTTCGTGTGGTAATCACTTTCATCTCTCCCTTCGGGTTTGAAACGGTGTTACTAGGTAGACCACTCGAAGTAGAGGCTTTGTTCCCTATGACGGCTTCTAAAATGGCGTTAAGCTTAGCATCTTGACTATTAAACTTCAAATCTTGGCTAGCGGCTTTTTGGTCAATTCTTTGTTCAAGCCTAGCATGACTTTGCTCTATCTTGTTGTTTTGACCTCGAATTTGGTTAGCAAAATCATTTTTCAATACATTTCTCATGGCTAGATTTTCCTTAACAAAATTAGCTAACTCCTTTGCGTTCTTAGCCGTGTCCCTAGCTTGATTAGCCAATTGCTCTTGTATGTTTTCCAAAATCTTATCATTTGTCGTGGCGTAATTCACAAAGTCCATTGGAAGTTCTTTAGTGTAAGCATTTTGAAGACCTTGACTCGTGTTTTGAAAATTACGGTTTTGATTTTGATTTTGCAATTGGCTACTACTACTCCCTTGATTCCCATAGTTGTTATTACCCTTATAATTGTTCCTTTGATTGCTTTGGTAACAAACTTGATTGTTTCGATAATTGTTAGCATTTTGATTTGGTGAAAAACCCGGTGGAGTCAATTGATTAGTGCGAGGAACTTGACCGTTTTGTTTATAAGTTCCCGCGGCCGCGAAGGCACTCGAAGTGTTACCACCGTTGGTAATGCACTCGGAATAATCGTGAGCTCCACCACAATACATACAAGAAACCTCAACCGCTTTAATCGTAGCGGGAGCGGGTTGTTCACCAACTTTAAACTCAACTAACAATCCTTTCACTATATCAAAAATTTTGTTCTCCAAACTAGCCTCGACTTGGCAAGCATCAACGGTGTGTGACAATGAAGGCGAAGACGAAGACGAAGTCTTACGAACACTCGACGTGCTACGAGGACTATACACCTTAGACCTATTCTCAATGATTAGCAATGCTTCCTCGACCGTCTTACACAAAAACTTACCACCCGCGGCGGCATTAAGATAATCACGCTCATGATCGTTCAAGCCATTGTAAAACGTGTCTATTTGATGCAAGTCGGAAAAACCATGATGAGGACATTCGTGCAACATTTCCTTAAACCTATTCCAAGCCGTTGAAAAACTCTCATTATACTCTTGCTAAAACTTTGAAATCTCGTTTTTCAAGTGCGTAGTCTTAGAGGGCGGAAAAAATTGGTTCACGAACTTTGAAACGAGATCCTTCCACGTCAATATAGAATTGGGTGGCTCTTTCTCTAACCAAATTTTTGCGGGCCCCGCTAAGGAATACGGAAAAAGCATCATCTTAATCGAGTCGTTTGAAACATCCTTAAACTTGCATGTGGCGGTGAGACGATTAAATTGGCGAATGTGGTTATGAGGGTTGTCTTTTTCGTCCCCTCGAAACTTGTTGTTTTGAATCATAGACAACAAACCCGTCTTAACCTCAAAATTCTCCGCAAGGATAGCGGGAATCACAATCGCTTCTCCATAACCCTCGGTGGGTGCTTGAAGCAACTCCATCATAGTTCGATTAGCCATGGGTGCTTCTTTCACTACAATGGGTTCGTCAATAGGAGACTCCTCACTAGAAGGAGTGGTGGATTTGTTTCTTCGTTTACGAGCACGTCTTGCTTTAGAGCGAGTTTGCATAAACGTCACGTACAATGAGAAGGCGAGCAAAGAAGATTCTTTTTGGTGTTTTTACTTTTTCAATTTTTTTGTGGTTTTTGATTGTTTTTAACTTTTTTGGATTTTTTGGAATGTATTAGTAGACACAAATCTACAAATCTCCTCCTTAATCAAATCTCTCGATTAAAGAAGCCTCAAGGAATGAAAACGATCACGTGAAGTGAACGCCTTCGATGACTTTAGAACGATGGTGGAACACCAAATCGTTCAAGAGGGTTTAATCAAATGAAACCAAGAAAATATATATGATACATAAGTAATACTTTGGGCGGCAAAACCCTCGATTCACTCTCAAAATCAAATACGCACAAGCAAGCGGGGAAACGAGGCGGCGCGAAGCACTTAAGAGCCTTTTACCTTAGGATATATTTTATAATATCCGCCTTATACCCACCTTATAGTTTGTATTTTCAAAATCGAGCTTCACGAAAGTATTTATCTATTTTTGCCTTTTTCTTTGGTTTGAGATTCGAATATAATGATTGGGTAATGACCTCCCATGTCAAGGTTGTGATTTCTCACGTATTTGGAGTACTTGTAAATTTATTGTTCTACGTATACAATATAGTAATAATATTCACAAAAAACGAAAAACGATAATACGTATTAGTAGAGTGCTACTAATACAAATACTTTTATGGCTAATATAAAAAAAAACAACAATGGTTCAACCAAAACACAACACGCCTCCCCGACAGCGGCGCCAAAATTGATGTAGTAGTTTTGTACACCTTTAGGAAAAGGATGCACAAAGTAGGGCAAGCGTGCACGACGATTTAGGCAAACCGTGTGTGAATGACCCTAAGTGAGTTCGTTCTCGAGGAGGCAAGTGCGTTGTGTTAAGAATCGATATTGATTTGTGATTATATTGATTGAGAAAGAAATGAGATTCGAAAAGAAAAGACGGTTACGAAGACGGATCGAGCTACGACGAAAACGCGTTCACGTAAAACCGTAAAAACTACAAAATTTAAAATTTTAACCTAAAAATTCCTAAAAATTACTAAAAATCCCCAATAATATTCTAAGAGTTTACAAAAAATCCAAACTTGCTAAAACCTTTTAATTAATTAAATAATGACTTTTTAATGCTAATTAAAGCCCTAAAAATCACTTTTAAATATTAAAAAGCCCTAAACAAGATTTTATAGTTTGTAAACCTCAAAAATGACCTAATTAAGCTAAAAATTATTTTTAAAAATTTTATAACCAAATTAAACTATTTTTAAACCCTTAAAAACTATTAAAATCTATTAAATCTTAAATTAATTCTAGAAATTAATTGAAAAGTCTAAAAATTATTTAGAAAGTGACAAAACTCCTAATTTAATGTCCTTAACCTAGGAAAAATGAAAAAACTAGAAAAAATGAAACTTCAATTTTTGCTAATAAAATAATATTAAAATATTCAAAAAAATAAAAGTTTGTGAATAAATTCTAAAAATTATCAAAAATCCTAAATAATGTAACTAAAACAAAAATGCAAACCAAATTTTCTGAAACCTATTAAATAATTTTATATTAAATTTTAAAGTTGCTTAAAAACCCTAAAATCCTATAAAATTAAAAATAAGCTAAGTTGAAAACCTAATAAGCTGTAAACCTCAAAAATATGATTAGAAACCTAAAAATTATTTTTCCAGATTTTAAAATCACTTTTTACTATTTTTAAATGACTTTCTAAAATTTAAACTTAAAATAATCCTAGTAAATAAAATAATAATGAGAAAAATAAACTTTTTGCTCAGAAAAGTCAAACAACCTAACAAAAACTTAAGGAAAATGCTAAACAGAAATAAGCTATAAGAAATAAGCTAAAAACAGCTTATTTACAAGCTGTTAACTTAAATAAGCTCAAAAACAAAAGACCTTAAATAACTAATGGAATGAAGTATAAACGTAAAAAGTCATCTGGATCACTGGTAAGCACGCTACTCCTTGGAACGCAAGGTCGCGTGTTCGAGTCCAGGCAGGGTGAACTTTTTGCAATTTTTTTTTTTTTTTTTTTTTTACTTTTAAAACACAAACTAGGTACTTAATTACTCACTAAAACACAAACAAAATACAAATTAAACCAAGATTAAGCTAGAATGAATCAAAAACGTGCTCAGTTAAGCACAACTTTCTGATGAACACACAAGTGTTTATTCACTTGTGTAGTTATGATCAAGAGGGCTTGATCTTGCTTTTTGGTGGTGTTTTTGATGGAACAAAGGCACCCTTGTACTCTTTGGAGTACAAGGAGTCAAAACAAACACAAAAACATGCCAATAACTTAACAAAAATGCACACAAATCACCAAGTAAGAGTTCTGATATGGCTTATGTTACTGATGTATGTTTGCTGATACACAATGCACACAAATGAATTTCAAAAGCTCATAACCAGCATATAAATCCACCAAGAAGCATGTAAATGAATCACAATCCTAGAACAACTTCCTATCTAATAACTTGCAAGAAATCAAGCACCAATTTTCACAAAATCATACACAAGGCAAACTTTCTGATTTTTAGCTATTTCTTCCAAATTTTATCATGCAAAGTGTTCAAAACTTGTTCAAACTGAAACTTAAGCACACTAAACACCTAATTACTAACTAATGAGTGTATTCCAACAGCTTTTAACACATAATCAACCAAGTAATCTTACTTAATGTGCAAATCCAAACACCCCTTTAAATCTGAATATCAACTTTTTTCAAAGCAAACCCAATTAAGACTTAACCAAAGTGATTGAACTCTATCTAAGCATGCATACAAGTCCTATTTAAGCAGATTTAAGCACTCAAACATACATTTAAACACTTAACAAACAGAATCACAAAAAGCACATAAAATTTCAGAAAGCTAAAATTTGAAAAGGAAAACAAGAGACTACCTAAAGGGTCCTACATCCAGGACCCTTAGTGGTTGAAAAACCACCTCCATATAGGCTGGGGCCTATGCAGAACTTTGTTGATGGGATTATGAGATTTTACTTAACAAAATGGGAAAAATTGTTTCTCCTTGAACCTGCTAAGAGAGAAAAGGTAAAAGCTGTGTAAAAGAGCTTAAGGCTTGCTCCTAGCTTATAGATTAAGCTAGAAGAAAGCTTGAGCTTGTGGGTAAGGTTATAATAAGCTTAATAACAGGAAATGACCAAACCAATGGATATTTTACACTTGGGTACCCACTACACCAAAACAATCCATGGTGTTATGGACATACACGGTTAAATACCATCAATCCAACACTCTGAATCAACATTGTATCAGATTTATATGAAAATTTTTGATAAAAGAAAACTTTGAAAAAGAAAACTTTGAAAAAGAAACAGAAACTTTTGAAAACTTGAAAACTTTAAACCAAACTCAACCAATAAACTTAAATCAACTGAAAATGTAAAGGGAACTCAATATTTCTCATCAGCAACACTTAAACCATTTATATTAATTCATAAACTGGCTTTACAAAGTTTGTGAAAAAGGAGAAAAATCAAGAACAGAACTATGCTACGTCCTAAGTGCCTTTATATAGAGGCTTACATTGTGATTCTAGAAGTGATAAGAAGCTAAAACCCTAACACTTGAACTTCCAATCTTGCCCTTGGATGATTTTTGAATTTTGAGTCAAAACAAAGCCATGTGATGATCTTGGCATGTAGCTGAGATGCCAGTGATGTAGAAGCAATCTAGGACGTCTATTTTGCCTTTGGGAACAAGAAAATGTTGTGGGATGTTGATCTTGCTGTCCATTTTTGTTTGAGAGTGAATAGTGGGGCAGGGGAGGTTTGGAGGGACATGTGAGATGATGGTGATGGGTGTTTAAGGATGGTTTTAGGCTTATATGATGTTTAATCAAGAGTCTGGAAAGAATCAACAAAAAACCCTTTGATTTGGTTGATGTTCATCCTGGAGATAGTTAGGGTTTAAGGGAGGATTAAGAGGGGTTTTAATCCGTTTTGGGTTAATGGTTTTTTAAATTAAGTGTTTGGAGGGAGATTTAAACTGAATTAAGTATTCAGTTTATGGTGAGTGGAGAGTGACGTGGAGGAAGGGAGGTTTCTGATTGGTGGAAGGGTGTGAGTGGGTGAGGTGTCAAGTAGGGATTGGAGGATTTGTCTTAGGTTGTCTGGCAGGTTTGGCCCTTCTATTTTCATTCTTTGTTTAAGTTTTATAAAATGGCTATCAATGCCAAATTAACACACAACAACTTTTGGACTTTGGCAATTTTGGCACAACAAGTTTTGAAACTTGTTTTAAGGACTTAATATGCAATTCCTTCATATTCCAAGGACTGATTTTGACATTTCTTCATACTTCAAGGCCTTGACTTGTTTGTTGACTTCTTGAAGGACCATTATTGACAATTTAGATTTGATGAGGGACTAAATTTGCCAATTCTTCAAAGTTAAGGGTCCTTTTTGTAATTTTGACAAACTTTAGGGACCAAACTTGTAATTATGAAGATACAAGGGTATAAAGTGTCAACTCTTCAAACTTGGAGGACCAATCTTCATAATTCTTCAAATCTTCAAGGGTTTTCTTTGGAAAATTCTTCATTAGGGCTTGGTTCATCGTGCGGCTTCGTTTCCCGTGTTCGTTTTTGCATGATTCTTGTGATCTTTTGTCATTTTCTCAATATCCGTACCTAAAATACACAAGCAACAAACACAAGCATATATTTGGGTATTTTGATGATATTTAATGCATTTTAAGCCCTATTTGGACGATAAGACTATGTATAAAAGCAGTCTCATCATGATCCGCGGCTAGATTTTCAGCTCCTTTTTTATCGCGAATGTCGATTTTAAATTCCTGGAGCAGCAAAACCCAGCGAAGAAGTCTTGGTTTGGAATCTTGCTTTGTCAACAAGTACTTCAGCGCGGAATGATCGGTATACACAGTTGTTGTAGAAAGGACAAGATAGGGGCGGAATTTTTCAAAAGCATAGACAACAGCTAAAAGCTCTTTTTCGGTTGTCGTATAATGCAATTGTGCCCCTGTCATTGTCTTGCTAGCTTAATGGATTGGTTGGAAGTGTTTGTTCACTCTTTGTCCCAGAACCGCTCCAAAAGCAAAATCACTAGCATCGCACATCAACTCAAAGGGAAGCTCCCAATTAGGGGTAACCAAGACGGGTGCCTTAGTTAGCTTATCCTTCAACGAGTTGAAGGCTTCAAGACACTCTTAGGAAAAGATAAAAGGAGTATCTTTTTCCAAGAGGTGGGTCATCGGGCGAGTGATTTGAGAAAAATCTTTGATGAATCGACGGTAGAAGCCCGCATGACCCAGAAAACTTATCATACCCTTCACGGTTGAAGGTGGAGGCAACTTGGCGATAACATCTACTTTAGCACGGTCTACTTCAAGACCGGCTTTGGAAATCTTGTGTCCCAGCACGATGCCTTCTTTTACCATAAAATGGCATTTTTCCCAATTCAGAACAAGGCGAGTGTCTTCGCACCGCTTAAGCATACGTTCCAAATTGGCAAGGCAAGAAGAGAAGGAATCCCCGAAGACCGAGAAATCATCCATGAAGACTTCCATGGTTTGTTCAACCATGTCATGGAAGATAGCTAACATGCACCTTTGGAAAGTCCCGGGTGCATTACATAAGCCAAAAGGCATTCTTTTGTACGCAAATGTGCCATAGGGACAAGTGAATGTAGTCTTCTCTTGATCTTGGGGATCGATGGGTAATTGGAAATAACCCGAGAAACCATCAAGAAAGCAGTAATATTCATTACCCGCTAAACGTTCAAGCATTTGGTCCATAAAAGGTAGAGGGAAATGATCCTTTCTCGTGGCATCATTGAGTTTGCGGTAGTCTATACAAACTCTCCACCCAGTAACGAGACGAGTGGAAATCAACTCGTTGTGTTCATTGGGAACAACGGTTATTCCGCCTTTCTTAGGCACACAATGGATTGGACTAACCCATGGTGAATCCGAAATAGGGTAAATCATACCCGCATCAAGAAGTTTGATAACCTCTGTTTTGATGACTTCATGGATTTTTGGATTCACCCTTCGTTGGCTTTGAATTGTGGGCTTAAAGTCGTCCTCCATGAGAATTTTGTGTGTGTAGAAGTGAGGATCAATTCCACGAATATCAGAAATTTTCCAAGCGATAGCCTTCTTATGATCTTTCAACACGGTGATAAGTCGGGCTTTTTCTTCTTCCTTTAGGTCCTTAGCAATGATGACTGGCGACTTCTTCTCTTCTTCAAGGAATACATACTCGAGATGGGGCGGCAACTCCTTAAGTTCTAAATTCGGAGGATTTTCGACGGGAGGCGTTTTCAAAGTCGGAGTATCGATAGCAATAACCGTGGGAGATGGAGGAGAAAGAGTGTCTTCGTGGAGAAGATTGTCAAAGAAATGCATGTCTTCATCCCCATCGGTGGGAGAATCATCAGTAGCTAAATTCACATCTCCCATGGTGTCTTCAAGATTGTTCCAAAACAAATCACTTTCTCCAAATAGAGACAGTGATGAATCAATAGAGGCAACGGTTTCAACATTGGGAAGAGAGGTAGGAATACTTTTGCAAGCATCATTAAAGTGTTCTTCACAAGCCTCATCAAGAACGTCAATACAATTAACACTCTCATATGAATAAGGCTGTTTAGACAATTTTCCCATGTTGAAGACTACTTTATCGTCACCCAGTCTCATGATAAGCTCACCGGCTTCAACATCAATGAGAGTGCGACCGGTCCTCAAGAATGGACGACCAACAATTAGTGGCACACGAGGGTCCATCTCGTAGTCGACGACAACAAAATCAGCAGGAAAGGTGAATTTGTCGACTCCTACAATGACGTCTTCTGCTATCCCCACTGGATAAGCAACCGTACGGTTAGCTAATTCCAAAGTCATTTTGGTGGGGACTAGCTTTGGGAGAGATAATTGCTTCCAAACGCTTAGAGGCATAAGATTAATACTGGCACCTAGATCGGCTAGGGCCATGCAATTCTCTACTCCCGGGAAATTGCAAGGGATTAAGAAACGACCCGGATCATCAAGCTTGGTTGGCAATTTCCTTAAGAGCACTGCAGAGCAATTCTCATTAAGTTGGGTGTTGGCAATATCGAGGAGCTTTTCCTTGTCGCTCAGAAGATCTTAAAACATTTTCGCATATTTAGGCATGTGAGCGAGAGCCTCAGCGAAGGAGATATTGAAATTCAATTGTTTGAACATTTTAAGGAAGTTCGAAACCTGAATATCATCCTTGCTTTTGAGCTTCTCTTTCCTCAACCTAGATGGATAATGTATATTGGAAGAAGAGGAAGGCTTTGGAAGAATAGGATCACTCACATCCTTGGGTGGAGGAGGGGTAGAAGGAAGAGGTGGAGAAATTGGGGAAGGAGAAGGATGAGGAATAGGAGCAGGTGACTCGTTCTCCTTAGTCACAATCACCGGTGGAGGTATAGGAAGCTCGGGTACCTTGGTACCTTTGCCACTTCGAGTGGTGATTGCTTTCATCTCCCCTCTTGGATTCGCAACGGTGTTACTCGGAAGAGTACCCGAAGAAGAGGGTTGATTACCTTGGAAGAAACTAGCCATCATGTTCTTCAAGTCATTCGTTTGGCTATCCAACGTATTTCTCATGTCGGCTCTCAAATCGTTTCCTTGTTTGACCAAGTCTTCTTTCAAGTTGCGCACTTCCTGTTGGAGATTTTCCATGATCACATCATTGGTCCTCATGTAGGTTGCAACCTCTTGGTGTAATGCAGTGGGTTGGTTTGGAGGAGCATTGTATGCGGGTGGTTGATAAGCAGGTTGTTGGTAAACTTGGTTGTTACGTTGAGGTGGTTGTTGCTGCTTGTGAGGAGGTATGTAAGGTGTACGAGGTTTTTGTTGTTGTTGAAGAGGGCGGTTGAGGTTTTGTTGTTGGTTTGGGTTGCTTGGAGGAAAACCGGGTGGGGAAAGATAGTTGTTGGAGCGGTAGCTAAGCAAATTACGGTCACCTTGAGATCTAGCTTGATAAGCAGGTTGAGGATAGGTGCCATATGCCGCATTCACATTTTCAGCAGGGTAGTATTGGGTGGCGGTACAAGTGGTGTAAGAGTGAGGACCACCGCATATCTCACAAGGTTGGCTGACAGCGTTAACTTGAGTGTTTTTAGCGTTGCTGTTGTTGGTGTTGTTGACGGTGTGGGTAACAAGCGATTCAAGAAGCGTAGTTATTTTGTCCAGTCGCTTGTCGCTGTCATTAGTGCTAGCACTAGCGACATTGGTCCGAACACTCTTGGTTTGCACACGAGACTTATTCTCAATGATATCCCAAGCAGCATTGGAAGTCTTAGCCAAAAGATTACCCCCCGAGGCACTGTTTAGTGAATCTTGGTCACTCATGCTTAAACCATTGTAAAAAGTATTAATTTGATTTACTTTGGTAAAACCATGTTGTGGGCATTTTCTTAAAAGATCTTTAAAACGATCCCAAGATTCACTGAACGACTCATCGTACTTTTGTTCAAAATTTATGATTTAATTCCGCAAAGCGGTAGTACGAGAGGGTGGGAAAAAGTAATTGATAAACTTTGTTTCCAAATCCGTCCACGAGAGAATACTCTGTGGCGGTTCTTTAGCAAGCCAATGCCGGGCTTGTCCCTCTAAAGAAAAGGGAAAAAGTTGTAACCTGATAACCTCTTGTGGAACACCATTGATTTTGACCGTGTTGGTTAGTTGCAAGAATCTCTTGATATGGTCGTGTGGATCATCAATGGTACGTCCCAAGAATGGTTGAGCGGAGACCATCTGGATAAAGCCTGATTTTAGCTCAAAGTTGTTGGCTGCAATTGGAGGTATGACAATTGGATCAGTGTTGCCATCTACATGAGCTTGCAGCAGTTCAATCATCGGGCGAATATCCAGAAGGGGCTCATTGTTGTTGTTATTGTTCATGTTGTTGAAAGGTGGGTTGTTGTTGTTGTTATTATTATTTTTTGGAGGTGGTATGTTGTTGTTGTTTTGTACACCGGCCATGTCTAAGTGATCGAGAGGCTCGGGCTCTTGATAAGACGTGGATCGAGTGCGCATACACATGCAAAAGAACGAACAAAGAAAAGCAAAGCAAAAATATTTTTGGTTTTTATGCTTTTTTAACTTTTTTTGAATTTTTGAAAATTTTTATATTTTTTTAGGGTTTTTTTTTTTGAAATTTTTTATGAAAAAGTAACGTTCACGGGGAACGGATCCCAAAATCCAAGTTCTCACAAAAAACTTTTGATCTTAACGAGAAGAGCCGGCAGCGGCGCCATTTGATACAAGCATTTTGCACTGGGTTCATATTATGTCTCTTGGTATCCTCTCGAATTGACCTCGGTCTTAAGTGGAATGATTGTTCTTGGTTACTAAATAAAAGGGCTTGGTTTAGTTTTCTAATCTACTAGAAAGTTTAAATGCACGAAAATGTAAACTTAAATCTCAAAGCAATTGTATTAATAGCAATTAATTAAACTTGAATTAAAATTAAGATTAAAATTAAAATTAAAATTAAAATTAAAGGTTTGAACTGATGAAACAGTAAGGAACAGTAACACTTAAAAGTACACAAAGAAATTTGATTCGGAAGTTTTAACCTTGATTCGGAACTATTGATCCGGAACTTTTCACCCGGAAGTCTTCATTCAGAACTTTTAGAAATCCTTCACTCGGAACTTTTATTCAGAAGTTAGTTCGGAAGTTGGGTCGGAACTTTCATGCGGAACTTTATTCAGAAAATTGGTTCATCCGGAACTCTTACTCATTCGGAAGTTTTTGGAAAGGAAACTCATTCGGAACTTAAAACTCATCCGGAACTTCATTTCATTCGGAAGATTGGATTCATCCGGAACTTTCTGTTCGTTCGGAACTTTCTAAAAGGAAACTCATTCGGAACTATAAACTAACTCGGAACTTTTTTAGAAAACACTTTCATCCGGAACTTTTTGGTTCATTCGGAAGATTATGCTCATCCGGAACTTTTTAGTTCACCCGGAACTTTTTGGTTTCACTCGGAAGATTTGATTCGTCCGGAACTTTTCAGTTCATTCGGAACCTGGGAATCTCAGATACAGTAACTAATACCGAAGAATAAGGAAATCGACTTTAATCCAAAAATCACCAAGTTTTTCACCAAAAACTTAAATAAACTAATCACTAAGCATCTACTAACCATAAATTACAAATCCCATCAACAAAAACACAAAACCCAACAACTTTTAAAGATCAAATCAATAAAATAAGAACTCAAGAACTTGAAGAGAAAGATGATGATGAACAAGATGAACTGGAAAGATTTAAACAAGAACTTGTATTGATGATTTAATGTATTCAACAATAACAAAACAAGGATTAAAATTACAAGATTGAAAATAAACAAAGATCAAGATCACCAAACACCCTATTGGTGTTGGTGATGATACGAACTAAAAGGGAGAAAAAGAAGGGGAAAGAAAAACTAAAAAACTTACTGCCTAAATGTGTGAGGGGTGGACTATATATAGGTGTTCCCCTTGGTTGGTGAGTGGGCTTTCTCCCGTTCTTCTTGTCTTCTCGTCTTTTCGGAAAAGTTGACGATTTCGATTCTGATTCGAGATTTGTCGTTGATTAAATTCAACTCGTCTTTTAATTTCTTCGTTAAATAGACTTGAGTTTCTTCGACTTATGTAAATCTTCCATCTTTGGTCCTTTTCTTCGATAAGTCTTCGAATAGGCCCAGTGACTTCAAATCTTTTGCATCTCTTGGACAATAGACTTTATCTTGAGTCTTTTTCTTCGGTAAATCTCGTGCAATCCCAGGTTTTCTCCATTATTCATCCGGTTGGCTCTGAAACACAATAAACACAAAAACCACGCATAATTCCAAACAAATAATATTAAATACGCGTTTTGGTCTCGTTTTAGCCAGAATTAAGTGGTAAAAGGATGGGTGTTTACACACCTATCAAGAATGTTTGTGTATCATGTGGTGGAGCACATCCTAATCATGCTTGTTTAACCACGGGGTTTGATCAAGCTAGTGTTTTTGCCGCGACGGGAACTTATGGCTCTAACGGTCAAGTTCCTCGTCAAAATCATGTTGCTCCACCGGGTTTTCCACCGGTTCAAAATAGGTAGAACAATGGAAACAATGGGAATAATTTTAACCGTGGTAATCAAGGGAATTTTAATCAAGGAAATAGGTTTAATGCTAATCAAAACAATCAAGGTTTTCAAAGCAATAATCAAAATGATTTGTCAAGCTACATTAAAACGAATGAGGCAAATTTGAAAGCTTTTCAAAATAATATTCAAGGACAAATGGAAACTTTGAAAAATGAGTTTCAAAATACGATTAAAGGGCAAAACAATAAGATTTAGCTTAATCAACAAAGGCTAGAACAAAACCAAAACCGTTTTGAACAAAGATTAGAGCAAAGTCAAAATCGTATGCAACAAAGTTTGGAACAAGGTCAAAATAAATTACTCTCGATGTTTGAATCTTTTATGTCCAAACCTTCCTCGTCTTCGGGTGGCTTACCTAGCAATACCATTCCAAACCCGAAGGGTGAGATGAAAGCTATAACCACACGTAGTGGGAAAGCTTTAGACAGACTGTTGCTTCCACATGTGAGTACCTCTCCGGTGAGGGAAGTGGAGCAAGAACCCGAGGTGGTTAAAGAAAAGGAAATTCCTATTTCACCAAAGGTAGACCAATTGCCTATTCCGGAACCCGAGCTTCCGAAGACTAAACCCACACTACCCTACCCTTCAAGACTTAACCAAGAGAAGCTCCTCGAAAAGTACAATGCTCAAATGACTACTTTTTTAGAGATGTTTAAGAATCTTTATATTAATGTTAGTTTCGCGGATGCATTGCTTTACATGCCTAAGTTTGCTTCGACTATTAAGAGATTGATGAATGATAAAGGGAAATTAGTTGAAGTGTCTACATCTTTAGATGCTAATTGTTCCACGATTCTTACAAAAAAGCTTCCCAAAAAGCTTGGAGACCCGGTCAAGTTTGTGATACCATGTGATTTCCCTAATATGGAAGAATGCTTAGCTTTAGCCGATCTTGGTGCTAGCGTTAATTTGATGCCTCTTTCCGTATGGAAAAGGTTATCACTTCCCGAGCTTACACCTACTAAGATGACTCTCTAGCTAGCGGATCGATCGATCGGCTTACCAAAAGGTATAGCCGAGGAAGTGTTTGTCAAGGTACGGAAACTCGTCTTTCCAACGGACTTTGTTATTTGCGATTATGCCGAAGATTCTCGTGTACCACTAATTTTGGGAAGACTGTTTTTGATGACGGCTAGTGCTTTAGTTGACATGAAAGCGGGGAAATTGACTTTAAGAGTTGATGATGAAAATATCACGTTTGATATTGGTCATATCTCTAAATTTTCTTCCAAGTATTACGAGGAATCAATTAATCAAATCGATGTGATTGATGTTACTTGTGAAGAATATTCTCAAGAAGTGCTTGGATTCTCGGCTTCTTCTAAAAGTGGCAATCCCACTTCTTCGAATCCTATTATCTCTTCGGCTAAGCCTCCACTCACTCCATTCGAGGGAGGTGACTTCGTTCTTGAAGAGCTTGAGAATAATGGTTATTCAAAAATCTAAAAGGAAATTGATGATTACCTTAGCACACCATTTGATCCTAGTGAGTTTGATAGTGAGAATTTTGATCCCGAGAGAGATATTGCGTTGATAGAAAAATTGTTGAATTTGGAACCTTTTGAATCACCACCTATGGAACTAAAAGTCGTGAATGAAAATGAGACTAAGGTGAAAACATCTATTGAGGAAGCACCCGAATTAGAACTTAAGGAATTACCCACTCATTTGGAGTATGCTTTTCTTGATGGATCGGATAAGTTACCGGTGATTATTGCTAAGGGATTAAAGGAAAATGAAAAGGATGAACTTATCAAAGTGCTTAAGAAACATAAATGGGCCATTGCATGGAAAATCTCCGACATTAAGGGTATAGATCCGAAATTTTGTACTCATAAATTTCTAATGGAGGATGATTATAAACCCGCTATCCAAAATCAAAGAAGGGTCAATCCCAAGATTCATGAGGTGATAAAAAAGGAAGTCACTAAACTTCTAGACGCCGGAATGATCTACCCTATCTCGGATAGTCCATGGGTTAGCCCCGTGCATTGTGTTCCAAAGAAAGGAGGAATGACGGTTGTTACTAATGAGGATAATGAATTGATTCCTACTAGACTTGTGACCGGTTGGCATGTTTGTATTGACTATAGGAAACTTAATGATGCCACTAGGAAGGATCATTTTCCATTACCTTTTATGGATCAAATGTTAGAGAGACTAGCGGGGAATGAATTCTATTGCTTTTTGGATGGATTTTCCGGCTATTTCCAAATCCCCATTGACCCTCGTGATCAAGAAAGACCACATTCACTTGTCCTTATGGAACATTTGCTTATCGTCGCATGCCTTTTGGACTATGCAATACTCCGGGGACGTTCCAAAGGTGCATGATGGCCATTTTCCATGATATGATCGAGAAAACCATGGAAGTCTTCATGGATGACTTTTCGGTTTTTGGGGAATCTTTCACTTCATGTCTCTCTAACCTTGAAAGAATGTTGCAACATTGTGAGGAAACGAATCTTGTGCTTAATTATGAGAAATCTCACTTCATGTGCAAAGAGGGAATTGTGTTAGGACATAAGATCTCTAAGGCCGGTATTGAGGTTGATAGGGCTAAAATCGACGTGATTGCCAAATTGCCTCCACCCACCACCGTTAAGGGAGTAAGGAGTTTTCTCGGCCATGCCGGCTTCTATCGACGTTTTATACAAGACTTCTCTAAGATAGCTCGGCCTATGACCCATCTTTTGTAAAAAGAGACTCCTTTCATCTTTTTGGATGAGTGTATTCAAGCCTTTGAGATGCTTAAAAGAAAGTTAACTGAATCTCCAATCTTACCCACCGAAGGGTATGGGGAAGCAATCGTTGTGCCGACTATTTTGGCGGATCATTATGAGATTAAGACGGGTCTTTTATCGCTCATTCGTGCCGACCAATTTTGTGGCAATGAGACCGATAACCCGCACTCTCACATCCGGAATTTTCTTTGAATTACCTCGACTCTCAAGTTTAGAGATGTTCTGAATGACGCGATTAAGCTCATGCTTTTTCCGTACTCGCTCGAGGGTAATGCTAAGATTTGGTATGAGAAAGAACCACCGGGTTCGATCTTAACATGGGATGATTTAGTGTCTAAATTCATGAATTATTTCTTTCCACCTTCTAAGACAACACACTTTAAGAATGAGATCACTATATTTGAACAAAAAGTGCATGAATCGTTTGGGGTTGCATGGGAAAGATTTAAAGATTTGTTGAGACAATGTCCACACCACAGTTTCTCGGAATTGCATCAAATTAATACTTTCTATAATGGGCTAAATATGATTGAACAAGATTCTTTAAATGCCGCCGCGGGTGGTTATCTTTTAAGAAAAACTCCGAGAAACGCGTGGGGAATAATTGAGAATAAATCTAGAGCACAATATTCACGAAACACACCGGGTGTTTCTAATGTGAATTCATTTAATCCCGAGATTGCTAGATTGGACTCTAAGATTGACACAATTTTGAATGAGCTTAGGAAGAATCCTCATGGATCGATTAATATGGTTGAGAATGATAGTGTATCATGTGGTGGAGCACATCCTAATCATGCTTGTTTAACCACGGGGTTTGATCAAGCTAGTGCTTTTGCCGTGACGGGAACTTATGGCTCTAACGTTCAAGTTCCTCGTCCAAATCATGTTGCTCCACCGGGTTTTCCACCGGTTCAAAATAGGTACAACAATGGAAACAATGGGAATAATTTTAACCGTGGTAATCAAGGGAATTTTAATCAAGGAAATGGGTTTAATGCTAATCAAAACAATCAAGGTTTTCAAAGAAATAATCAAAATGATTTGTCAAGCTACATTAAAACGAATGAGGCAAATTTGAAAGCTTTTCAAAATAATATTCAAGGACAAATGGAAACTTTGAAAAATGAGTTTCAAAATATGATTAAAGGGCAAAACAAAAAGATTGAGCTTAATCAACAAAGGCTAGAACAAAACCAAAACCGTTTTGAACAAAGAATAGAGCAAAGTCAAAATCGTATGCAACAAAGTTTGAAACAAGGTCAAAATAAATTACTCTCGATGTTTGAGTCTTTTATGTCCAAACCTTCCCCGTCTTCGGGTGGCTTATCTAGCAATACCATTCCAAACCCGGAGGGTGGGATGAAAGCTATAACCACACGTAGTGGGAAAGATTTAGACGGACCTTTGCTTCCACATGTGAGTACCTCTCCGGTGAGGGAAGTGGAGCAAGAACCCGAGGTGGTTAAAGAAAAGGAAATTCCTATTCCACCAAAGGTATACCAATTGCCTATTCCGGAACCCGAGCTTCCGAAGACTAAACCCACACTACCCTACCCTTCAAGACTTAACCAAGAGAAGCTCCGCGAAAAGTCAAATGCTCAAATGACTACTTTTTTAGAGATGTTTAAGAATCTTTATATTAATGTTAGTTTCGCGGATGCATTGCTTTACATGCCTAAGTTTGCTTCGACTATTAAGAGATTGATGAATGATAAAGGGAAATTAGTTGAATTGTCTACATATTTAGATGCTAATTGTTCCGCGGTTCTTACAGAAAAGCTTCCCAAAAAGCTTGGAGACCCGGGCAAGTTTGTGATACCATGTGATTTCCCTAATATGGAAGAATGCTTAGCTTTAGCCGATCTTGGTGCTAGCATTAATTTGATGCCTCTTTCCGTATGGAAAAGGTTATCACTTCCCGAGCTTACACCAACTAAGATGACTCTCGAGCTAGAGGATCGATCGATCGCCTTACCAAAAGGTATAGCCGAGGACGTGTTTGTCAAGGTAGGGAAACTCGTCTTTCCAACGGACTTTGTTGTTTGCGATTATCCCGAAGATTATCGTGTACCACTAATTTTGGGAAGACCGTTTTTGATGACGGCTAGTGCTTTAGATGACATGAAAGCGGGGAAATTGACTTTAAGAGTTGATGATGAAAATATCACGTTTAATATTGGTCATATCTCTAAATTTTCTTCCAAGTATTACGAGGAATCAATTAATCAAATCGATGTGATTGATGTTACTTGTGAAGAATATTCTCAATAAGTGCTTGGATTCTCGGCTTCTTCTAAAAGTGGCAATCCCACTTCTTTGAATCCTATTATCTCTTCGGCTAAGCCTCCACTCACTCCATTCGAGGGAGGTGACTTCGTTCTTGAAGAGCTTGAGAATAATGGTTTTTCAAAAATCGAAAAGGAAATTGATGATTACCTTAGCACACCATTTGATCCTAGTGAGTTTGATAGTGAGAATTTTGATCCCGAGGGAGATATTGCGTTGATTGAAAAATTGTTGAATTTGGATGCTTTTGAATCACCACCTATGGAACTAAAAGTCGTGAATGAAAATGAGACTAAAGTGAAAACATCTATTGAGGAAGCACCCGAATTAGAACTTAAGGAATTACCCACTCATTTGGAGTATGCTTTTCTTGAGGGATCGGATAAGTTACCGGTGATTATTGCTAAGGGATTAAAGGAAAATGAAAAGGATGAACTTATCAAAGTGCTTAAGAAACATAAACGGGCCATTGCATGGAAAATCTCCGACATTAAGGGTATAGATCCAAAATTTTGTACTCATAAAATTCTAATGGAGGATGATTATAAATCCGCTATCCAAAATCAAAGAAGGGTCAATCCAAAGATTCATGAGGTGATCAAAAAGGAAGTCACTAAACTTCTAGACGACGGAATGATCTACCCTATCTCGGATAGTCCATGGGTTAGCCCCGTGCATTGTGTTCCAAAGAAAGGAGTAATGACGGTTGTTACTAATGAGGATAATGAATTGATTCCTACTAGACTTGTGACCGGTTGGCGTGTTTGTATTGACTATAGGAAACTTAATGATGCCACTAGGAAGGATCATTTTCCATTACCTTTTATGGATGAAATGTTAGAGAGACTAGCGGGGAATGAATTCTATTGCTTTTTGGATGGATTTTCCGGCTATTTCCAAATCCCCATTGACCCTCGTGATCAAGAAAAGACCACATTCACTTGTCCTTATGGAACATTTGCTGATCGTCGCATGCCTTTTGGACTATGCAATGCTCCGGGGATGTTCCAAAGGTGCATGATGGCCATTTTCCATGATATGATCGAGAAAACCATGGAAGTCTTCATGGATGACTTTTCGGTTTTTGGGGAATCTTTCACTTCATGTCTCTCTAACCTTGAAAGAATGTTGCAACGTTGTGAGGAAATAAATCTTGTGCTTAATTATGAGAAATGTCAATTCATGTGCAAAGAGGGAATTGTGTTAGGACATAAGATCTCTAAGGCCGATATTGAGGTTGATAGGGCTAAAATCGATGTGATTGCCAAATTGCCTCCACCCACCACCGTTAAGGGAGTAAGGAGTTTGCTCGGCCATGCCGGCTTCTATCGACGTTTTATACAAGACTTCTCTAAGATAGCTCGGCCTATGACCCATCTTTTGTAAAAAGAGACTACTTTCATCTTTTCGGATGAGTGTATTCAAGCCTTTGAGATGCTTAAAAGAAAGTAAACCGAATCTCCAATCTTGGTTGCCCCGGATTGGGACCTACCTTCTCAAAATTATGTGTGATGCTAGTGATTACGCGATAGGTGCGGTTTTGAGGCAACGTAAGTTAAAACACTTCTTGCCTATACACTATGCAAGTAAGACTATGACGGATGCTCAAACAAAGTACACTACAACAGAAAAGGAGCTACTTGCCGTTGTGTATGCTTTTGAAAAGTTTAGACCATATCTCGTCTTGTCTCAAACCATAGTGTTACAGACCACTCGGCTATCAAATATCTTCTTAATAAACAAGATGCTAAGCCGAGGTTGCTCCGGTGGATTCTCCTCCTTCAAGAATTTAATGTCAAAATTCTAGACAAAAAAGGAGCTGAGAATCTCGCGGCCGATCATTTATCTCGACTTGAGAATCCTCACCAAAGCGATCGAGAGAACAAGGAAATCAATGAAACATTTCCTCTCGAGACGCTTGGTATGATTGCTTTTCGTGGTGATGATAGTACCCCATGGTTTTCGGACATCGCCAATTACCATGCGGGGAAGTTTGTGATCAAGGGTATGTCATCCCAACAAAAACGAAAGTTTTTCAAGGATGTCTCCTATTACTTTTGGGACGACCCCTATTTGTTTCGTGTGTGCGCGGATCAAGTGATTCGTAGGTGCGTGTTTCGCAAAGAAGCTCAAGATATCCTTAAATCTTGTCATGAGGGACACACCGGGGGACATCATGGTGCTAATGCCACCGCGAAGAAAGTCTTTGATGCCGGTTTCTTTTGGCCTTCCATATATCATGATGCCCAAGACTTGATCAAGACTTGTGATACTTGTCAATGTCAAGGAAAGAACTCACAAAGGGATGAAATGCCTCAAAACATTATCCAAGTTTGTGAAATCTTTGACATGTGGGGGATCGATTTTATGGGGCCGTTTCCATCTTCGAAAGGAAATAAATACATTCTCGTAGCCGTGGCCTATTTGTCTAAAGAAATATGGTGTCACTCATCGACTTTCTACGGCTTATCATCCTCAAAGGAGTGGTCAAGTGGAGGTTTCAAACCGAGCTCTTAAAAGGATTTTGGAGCGTTCTATTGGAGAAAATCGCACTTCATGGTCGGATAAATTGGACGATGCATTGTGGGCTTTCCGTACGGCTTACAAGACACCAATTGGTTGTACACCATTTAGGTTGGTCTACGGAAAAGCATGCCACTTGCCAATTGAACTCGAACATAAGGCGTATTGGGCTGTTAAGCATTGTAATTTTGATTTGAGGACCGCGGGTGATCATCGCAAGGTTCAATTGAATGAACTAAGTGAATTAAGGGATCAAGCTTATGAAAATTCTTTGATCTACAAAGAGAAGACTAAGAGGATGCATGACTCTAAGATCAAAAACCGCATTTTCAATGTTGGTGATCAAGTCCTCTTATTCAACTCTAGACTTAAGATTTTCTCGGGCAAGCTTAAATCCCGTTGGTCCGGACCATTCACCATTGCCCAAATTTTCCCTTATGGCACCGTTGAGCTAGCTCAAAAAGACGGGCCTAACTTTAAGGTGAATGGTCATCGTGTGAAACAATACTTTGGAGGGGACATACCTACGGAGGTTGTCCCGGATCTTCAAACTTTCCCTAAGTACCAATGAATGCGGGGATCGAGTCGAGCTCATGACTC
Source organism: Glebionis coronaria (assembly GCA_025667525.1). NCBI lineage: Eukaryota > Viridiplantae > Streptophyta > Magnoliopsida > Asterales > Asteraceae > Glebionis > Glebionis coronaria. The sequence continues at coordinate 140,320,261 of CM046880.1, forward strand.
GGTGAACAAAAACGAGGTGCCTTGTGGGGGAGTCCCATACATTCTATCTTCTCTCTATTTTTCTAACACTAATAAGGCTTGATCTTTCAAGTTCGTACTCGTGTTTTGTTGTGTTGTGATCTTAGGTATGACCCTGTTATTTGAAGACTCTCGTGTTCGGTTTTTGCCAGTCCACTTGATCTTCCATTCTTTGAATGCCAAAAAGGGGCACACTCTTTCTTACCCTTGATTTTTATCGACTAACGTTTTATCTTGAAGCAAAATTAATAAACGGCTTATAGATTCACGTGCTCTTTCCATGCTAGGATTTTGCATTAGACTCTTCGTGTTTTAGCAAGGGGGTGTTACTCTTGAGCTAAGAAACATTGAGGACAATGTTTGGTTTTAGCATGGGGGAGTCAGTCGATATAATCGCTTACAATTGCTTTTGTTGTGTCCAAACGTATTGTTTTTGTCATTTTTCAATAAAATTTTAAATTTTTTTGTGTTATTTTTAAGTTTTAATAAATAGTATAAGTGCTTTTGACACGAATGTAGGCTTTCCGTTGGTGAAAATAAGAATAGTTTTTGACTCGACTCGGTTTTTAATGTAACACCCCCAAATTTATACAACTCAATACAGCGGAAGACTAGTTGGTGTTACGGGATAGCACATTACTCACATCATAGACAACGCTTAAAAGTCGCGTCGTTTTAATAATAATGCATTTCCATTCATAAATATCAAAGTTACATCGGTCCCAAGTCATATTATTTCATACAAAGTTTTACAAAGTATTTGAATGGAAAATGTTGTTTAAGTGCGGGCCACGAATTCTTGTCGTCTTCCCGAGAATTACCTTCAAGTACCTGAGATAAAACATGTTAAAAGAAAAGGTCAGCGATAACGCCGAGTGAATTCATAGAGTTTAATATAATCCATCAATATAATATCAGTATAAAATTATTACTGAAAATCATTTTGTACAAATCTTTGTAATAGGCCATAAAATAGCCAAAGTCATTTTTATACAAATCCTTGTCGAAAATCATAATATAGGCATTTGCCTTAAAAATCATTATACGAGCCAATGTCGTAAAAACATCATATAATACGTCTTATGACGTTGTATAAAGTCAAATAAAAACCGTTATATGAATATGGTTATGAAAAACCAAAACACGAACATAATATCAATAGTATGACCCTGTATTGCTAGTCAGGCAATACATCGTAATTCGGTGCGTCTAGTAGTATTTCGTTAGTTTGGATTATTATAAGCCGCATGACATTGTTACCTTACTACAACAAACAACGGGTAGCTAGCCCGAAACTTATTTGCCCATCTAAATTAGCGTGTCGTCACAAAGGTCACGCTATGTAAATCTTCTCATACATAAATTCGCTTACCAATCAATGTGGCACGACGGGGATCAACCGTCAAGCCGCGAACTGGGGTGATCGTCCCCAAATAGTACTATTATATGCATAAGCGTCTACCAAATCCCGGTAGTTCACAATTCATGCTAATGGGACTTTTAGTGACATAACCTAACTTTAATAATCCATTTTATTTCATCTATCGGGTCCTTTAATCATTTATCGGGTCATACAATCGGGTCATATAATCATTCGGGTCCAAATCAATAAACAAACAATCGGGACAAAAGGTGTCCTATTTTATAAAAACTAACATGTTATCTCCCTCGCGGGTTTATAAAACATTTCATAAAATCATTTAAAAGAGTGAGAGGCTATGAACTCACGTTGATGTGGGAAAGCGGGTTGTCGGCAATTCGGACGTACGGTACGTGCTTCAACCACGGAAACCTAGACAAATAATACTCGTCTTAGACTCATGTCCAATGACTTTATAAAAATTACAATAATGTATACATATGATGATTTTATATATATGATGATCAAGTGGGTTTACATATTCTCGTTTACTCATTTTAATGTTATGAGTCGATAACTTTTATACTAGTTTACTAGTTTTACCTATTTACACGTTTTAAGTCCATTGAGCTTATTATAAGTTCTTTAACTTGTTTTAATCCATTTCATACTTGTATTATCAGTATTTGTACTTTACATGTTTGGCCCAAATGGGTTAAGCCCAATAAATTCTTTTTATAAGTGTTTAACTTATTTAGTCCAATTATTAGTCCTATATGCTTACTTAGCTCGTTAATGTCCGTATGTCCTATAGTTCGGGTTTTATCGGTTTTTACTTGTATTAGATACTTACATATCAGTATATGAATTTTAAAAACTTTACATTAGACGGGTTTGATCGTCTAAGTTTTATTTGGCGAAAAACGTTAATTTTACGGTAATAGCCGAAAAAGTCGTAAAAATCAAGTTTATAGTTTTTATAACTTATAAATATTATTCCACTACCATTTTTATAATTTATCCATTTATTTAACCTTATACATATTTATATAAATGAAATTCATAAGTTAGTGGGTTTTAATTTCTCATTTTATACTATATAATTTGAGTGCTTATATAATAGTAATAAACATTAATTTTTCAAAATCTGATTTTTATTTTCATCCTCACAATTTTTATCATATCTAGAGTTTTACAATGAATTAGAAGCTCATTTTTGGATGGCATGAACTTCATATTATGTGCTACAATTAACTTAGTTATAGCTACTGCTCATTTTAAGTTTATCTATGCTTAACAGTCCCTACAAAACAGCTTATTCAGATTAGCACACTCATCTTGTTTTGATCATATCTCACTCATTATAATGATTCCATTGCATGGCCAACTCTCACATGTGTATGACATCTTATACTTACTGTAAATGGATTCCACCATGCAATTTTATCAGTTTAAGTCTTGGTTACTTACTGTTTTTATACAGCCATCACATTAAGCAAGATTTTAACCATTTTACATGTGGTTTTCCATCTTTTTACCCATGTTTATCAACACCAAATCCCCACATAATATTTTTATCATCATTCATCATCATATACATATACATAAATAAAGAAAATACAAGATTACATAATCAAAATAACAAGAGGATGGGAAGAACAATCTTTATACCACCAAAGTGATGAAAAGATGGGGTAGATGATGAACAAGACATGGTTTTGGGTAACCAATCTTATGAGATATCAACATCACTTCTAGGATCACCAAGTATTTGTATATTCCTCCAAAAATCAGACCTTGTTCTTCATGAAAACTCCTTGAGAAATCAGCCCCAAACTCCCTTGAAAACTCCTTTTTACATGTTAAGATCACCTCCAATCTTTATAACTTCAATGGGTTTTCATCACATGTAAATTATACATATGATTTATGATTGAATCAAGATCAAATGGGGGTTGTTTTGGGTGAAGAGTGGACGAAAATGGGGAGAGAAAGAGTGTGTTTTTGGTAGTTTGCATGTGATGGAAATGAGGAAGTGGTTTAGGGAGAAATGGTTTTGATGTGGTAGCTTGTTTACAAAGTGGCTAGGACAAGTGTCCTAACTTACTTTGTAAACTTTGACACATATCAAATGTGTTGTCTTGTGTTAAACCATCCCATGTGTGGGGTGAGACAAAACTTGTTTTGTCTCATCCCACTAATTTACCTATACTCCTCGATTTTAGTTTCCTCGATTTGCGTGCCCTCGGGTCGTTTTACGAAAAATGTGTTTATAAATTATGAATCAACGGCACAAAACGAATCTAATAAAAATTGTTTCATCAAAATCGGAGTTCAAAAACGTAAATACGTAATCCTAAGGTTTCTGGTTTAGTCGTAAAGGACGTTAAATTATGCACGTAAGTCCTAATCTCTTCTCGTAAATTTGTGAGTTTATGAACCAACACAAATTTAAATTCCAAAATAATATTCACGAATAAATTTATTTTCCTGAAATGTCGGACTGTCACCAAAAACGGTGTATGTAAACGTAAGCAGGTAACGTTGAATCCTCCGGTTTAGACGTAGTCGACGCTACTTCAAGACGTAAATCCAAATTACTTCCCAAAAATAAGTGAGTTCATATTGTAACATGAAAATAATGTTTTCAAATATATTTGAGAATAAAATATCAATCATAAATTGACGGATTGTCACATTTAACCTTAGCTTTTCCTTAACGTATTTTAATTAAGTTTTGCTAGGCTTTTATATAGGGATCTTTAAAACGAGAAAGTCTTAATTCATACGAGTTAAGAGCAAGAACTTTTCGCAAGCTCCTATAATTGATCCTAGAAAGTCGTCTATCAAGGGAACTTTAAAACGCAAATTCTAAAACTTGAAAAAGTAGAAGAAGATGCAAGATCCTATAGATGACTTGAAAACCCAAAACTTTGATTTAATAGGCTAAGTATCCATTGATTTCATATTCTTGAAATTTTACAATATGGAGAACAAGAGATGATAGAGCCAATTATAAGTTTGGTATTCTTTCGGGAATTTATGTGAGTTAATTATAAGCCTATTCTCCCATCGCTTGCTAATAAATTTATCTGCAATAAATAAGGGTGTACGATTTGAAAAGTTACTTAGCTTCTAGCCCAAGATCGTTTAAAAGTTGCTCGGTATGGATTAGAGTTCATAGCCAAGGCATAACTTATTGAAGCGGGATGCGAAGATTGGCGAGTCCAAAAAGGTCCTAACAAGACATGAGGGCTATATTTTATTGCTAAAGATCTCAAGTGATGTGAAGAATCATTTATCAAAAATCAATATGAAGGATCGAGACACACGACGAAAAGCAAATACTCCCCAAAAGTCATGGAGAAGTCTATCCAAAAAGGCCCTAACGAGGTATGAGGATAAATAAAGCCAAGTCCAAAAAGGAGGCGGATCGTTGTATATCAAAATCCCAAATAAAGATTGGAGAAAAATGAAGAAATCGTGGTCCAAGTATGAATCTCTCAAAATCCCAAATAAAGATTACGTTGTATGTAAACGTAAGCACGTAACGTTGAATCCTCCGGTTTAGACGTAGTCGACGCTACTTCAAGACGTAAATCCAAATTACTTCCCAAAAATAAGTGAGTTCATATTGTAACATGAAAATAATGTTTTCAAATATATTTGAGAATAAAATATCAATCATAAATTGACGGATTGTCACAACATTTACCCCTAAACAGGATCTTTGTCCTCAAAGATCATCTTACTACTCGCTACTTATAGAGTTAAAGCCATGTGGGTATTTCCTCCATATTCGGTCTTTTCTCACAAGTGTAATTCATTACAATACGCGAGTTTCATCAAACATAACTGCGGGAATAAGATCAGGCTTAATGTTGACTTACTTTCTCTATCCATGATGTTCACGGGTTTTTGATGAATGCAACTTTTCGCCGATCTAAACTCTACTAAGAACAATCAGATTCTCACTTGATAGATATTCCATCAAGTTCGATATACGAATCATAATTCACGCAGCTCTTGAAGTCCTAGGGTAGATCCAGCTTATATGCCTTTCAAACCCATCTTTTACATCATCTCAATGGTCCCATACAACGGGGACTTATATCCCATGATTTGTTAGATCATTAATTCATTTCTCTAAGGTTAAAATTTTTGGCATAACTTCGCTACCCATCTGGCACTTCAAGATCTACATTTCGTATTCACATAACTTCTTGCCCACTATCGGCAGTCAATAATCAGATCCTAATTTCAATAATCATTTCAGCTCTCGCGGGTTGGGTATTTTGTAAGGTTAGGTTCGCCATCATAGGAAACCTTAAACCTAAAAGGCATGTCCAACTCACAATGGGTGTATGTCAGATGTCTTTATCTCAACTCTTGCTTATAGATGCTCTAATATTTAGATCCTAACAAGATTCGATCTCGATCCTAATACGATAATTATCAATGATAATCTTTCGAATGGAAAGCGATTATACGGTTCATTACCAAAGGTCAATCATTCAAACATAAAATAAGACTTCTAGTATTTTGTATCGTTACTTTACCTCGTCCCTTCGATTGGGGTGGTACATAGTACTCTCATCAAGGTTCGTTCTCAATGATTTCTGAGCAAATCTCTAGAAATTTAATGCGAAGCGAGGATCTTGATAAAGATGTTCGATACAGGCACACTATGTTTACATAACTCTTTTGCATTTATCATTAACGGGAATGATGTTAGCAGATTTGGTCAGTCTATCGATGATGACCCAAATCGAATCAAATTCAGATGATGACCTTTGCAATAGCTAGATGTTTACTAATGTATGAGGCGATGTCTGCCTTCATAATTCGTCATCAGTACATCTTCTTCAGACAAAGGTACTTTTAGTCATAAATGACATAAATAGAATACTTATACTTACAAATTCCAACATAACTATATCTCACAATCTCCATATTTAGACAATCACAAATGGACTTTTAATCATTTAACGCTATCGACTTCTCTATTTTAATGGTTCACATTAGCCGCGAACCTCTTTTATAATCTATATTATCCCTTTTTACAAACATTGTTTATTTTTATATCGTTCGGCAATTTATTTTGCACCTTCATTATTAAGGAACATGTCCTAATTGATTCTTTATCTTTTCTATATTATGTGTCAGTATCTACATTCATTTTCTCCTGATGAAATAAATATCATAACTGTATTTATTTAAAATTCTTTCTTCATATCTTCTATGTTTTAGTTTCATCTTCACTATTATCTTTATCTGTTTTACTCAATCCGACGTCTAAAGCGTCGATAATTATTACATGTAAATTAAAAATAATTATTTATATTTTATGAAACGTAAACGTAAAAATTTTAAATTTCTTAGTTCGACCAATTATATAAAATGTTCAAAGTAAATTTGAATTTAATTAACAGGATTTTTGTTGATTTATCGAAAATAATTAAAATTATTAATAAGATCCGTAAATGTTTGAAAAATCTTTGTTTATACTTTGGTCAAAACTTTCTTAGTTGAAAAGCAAAAATTGTCGTTTCAAACTTCAAGTCATGGTTTAAATGGTTTCCTCAATCCCTCTTAGGTTGTCTTGAGGTATACACGAATATTTACCCCTAAACAGGAGTTTAGTTAAATGTTCTGGGTATAAGGGAATAATCCCTCAAAAGTTCTTTTTGATAAAACATTTGTCAAAACACATTTGCACTTCCTTTGTGGTAAAACCCAAAGTCTTAAAAGGGCTATTAATTTTTAAAGAGTCAATATAGATTCCATTATCTTATTAATCACACGGTCAAATAATGTAAAGGATTAAGTCTTTAATCACCTGTTAAATACTCAAGGTACAAGTTTTCATTGTTCGGCCAATTTAGGGCAGTTTATAAATAATTATTAACTCCTTCTTATACTTATAAACAAACAAATGGTCCTTAATGATCACAAGCATGAATTTATCAATTTACAGCCTACACACGTGATTCACCAAATTTATGAATGCTACATGTGTATTAGTCAATCCAAACAACATAAAATGAAACTCATAATGTTCATTACAAGTTCTGGATGTGGTGATTGGAATAGATAATCTTTTTCGCGGACGCGAAGTTGATGATAACCATGCCGAGGATCAAATCTTTAGAACATACGCTAGAACCTTGTAAATGATCGAATAAATCTTCCATTTCGAGTTATGGATATTGTTTTCGATTGTCAATTTACTCAGTTCACAGTAATCTATAAATATAAGAAATGATAATACCATAGCTCTTCATAATGACGAGCTTAGGTAGAATAAAATCTTTCTCCGACAACTCTCTCAGTTGTACGGTAATTTCTTTAATTCAGATGGTGCTGACGTATAGTGCACATGCCACAGGTGCAGCACCGGGAATATAATCAATACCAAATTCAACTTGCCTTAATGGCGAAAGTCTCGGTAATTCACCAGCAAATACCTCCTAAAGTTTCAGATAACAGAAATATCTTTTAATACCTTCATGTTAAGTTCTTTCTAGATTATAATATCTATGACTAATTCACAACCATTCATGGTATAATTTCAAGTCAAAATACAGGATATGGTCATCCATTAAGAATTATTTAGATCACTTTTGATAATCAACATCTTATCATTTAGGGGAATTCTACTCGAGTTCCCATCAATTAAGACAATGTCGTCATGTCATAATCAATCTATCCATTCTACTGGCACTATTAACTTTCCAGTTTCATTATCGTCGATAAGATGTGAACTTCTCAAAAGACTAATAATAATTCATAATCTTTCACAAATTCAAGGATATATGGAGACACAACTACCATTAAAAGAGTAAGGTCAACGCATAATCTACGCGAGAGAATTTCAAATCAGATACAGATGAAAACATTTAATGAATATGAATATATTCCATGTTTTCATAATTTAAGTACGCATTCGAAAGCTCCTCAGATCGTTACCCAGGTCATTCAAATGAAATCAAATCAAAAGAAATGATAGGAACGTCGATACATCGAGTCGGGTATCAACACTCGGTAATCGGATACTTTTCCAAAGAATCTCACCATGGGAGAATTGGACAAGAAGGGAATATCAATTGTCAATTAAGACAATATCTATAGATGAGTAAATTCGACTCAGAAGAATAAGTAGTACGGGCACATATGTAGGTGTCCCTATCAATATGTCCCTATTTTTCACTTCTTGCAGATCTCATAAAAATTAATCTTTCACAACTTCAACGAAAATGTAGTGTTTATTAATCAATTTTATGGTGACTACTAATCAGTCTTGCATGGTCCCTTCTAAATTGTATGTAGGCGCGCAACTATATACAATTTCAAGATTAACGATGCAATACTCAGTTCGTCAAAAATTTTATATCATGTTTATAATAAAAACATTTTCATGCTTAATTCTTAAATAAGAATCAAGAATAAATTTACAAAGATTTTCTTTGTTATGAAAATAATTATGTTTCCAAAGCGTCTCATAAACAACTTCATTTTGATATCAATCACTTATAAATCTCACTTTGAATAATCCTTATTGTGATGAAAATTAAATTTTCTCAAAGGATACCATTTTAACTTTATAAAAACAATGTGTGATCTTCAAAGGAGTGATGAAGAGTGGTTCACCAAGAACTAACTATGATATGCTAGGAAATGAGCTTTGGCCAAATAATCATGAGGTTCATGACCTCGATGGCGCTCAAAAAGAATAATTCACAACGTAACTCAATTCGAGATGAGTACTTGTTCAATGGTTGCATCACTAATGCGAGCATTAGGAAGAAGCAAGAAAAGATAGATAACATCGATACATGTAGGATTTAGCAATCAAAGGTAGTCTTTTCATTAATCACAAACAAGTCAAAATTGTACCGTAACACATTATGTGTCACTATGTCATACAATTCTCAGAACTCATCCTACCAACTGATGTCACAGTTAAGTTAGGGATTATTTTTAAAAGATACCACAATGAATACTAATCTACAAGAGTCATTAGGTGTCCCACCTGTCCCGGAAGATCCATCGATCCCAAATCAGAAGAAGATTTCTTCAATTTATTTGTTGGACACTGGGCATCCTCGTCATTGGACAATGGCCTAGGAACAACCTTTAACACAAACTAACAATCATTTAAAACCTTATAATTCAATCATATGACTTAGTAATTTCCTCTTATCAATCTCATATTCCATACAAGTTAAGTTTTACTTTATTCAAATTTCAACCACTTTTATACTCAATTCGATATCCTACCTCATTATCCAATACTTCATCCTTATTTATAAACCTTAATAGGGCAATAAAAGCTCGATATGAGTCAATACTTAATTTCCAATCCTATAGATCTTACAACAACAATTATCAAATGAGTTACTAGTATGAAATGACTCATAAATTCAATTAGACTTCTTGGAAAGGTATCAGTGGCATGAGGCTTTTGGGTAATGGTTCCAGTGACAGCCTCAAGTGCAACATTCACCCTTTCGATTTCAATTTAAAAATTGGATGACAACGAATCAGATGACATCTTTCTAGGTGGTAAAGTTTTGTCAAACTCCACTCTATAAGGAAAGATCGTCATGATATCGATATCGGATTTAATCTCGCCAATACTTCTTCAATTTCACAATCAACTAATATCTACATTTCTACGAGTATCAACCATTTGTTGGGATCATAAATATCCACAACTTGGTTTAGATCTTGGATAGCTAGAATTCCTACGGGAATAACTTCGATTTATTTGCTAGGGGAGTTAGGGTTTCTTGTGACAATCTACGTCGTATAAATACCTCGTATAAGTATTAAATAATCATCAAACAATCATGTAATCAAATTACATCCTATATATATAATCCAAGTGATATATATATTAAAGTAACACTTCTCAGTCTGGCCTTGTCGGTAACTCGGGAATTCTTCGGCACCGTTATAGTCAAAAGATTTTTAGACATTTTTAGAAAAATGTTTTTAGTTAAAATATTTTGAAATGTTTTATTCAAAACCATGGTTTTAATAAATCTTTCGTTCTCTATAACGAGAGCTCTGGTACCAAACTGTAACACCCCCAAATTTATACAACTCAATACAGCGGAAGACTAGTTGGTGTTACGGGATAGCACATTACTCACATCATAGACAACGATTAAAATTCGCGTCGTTTTAATAATAAAGCATTTCCATTCATAAATATCAAAGTTACATCAGTCCCAAGTCATATTATTTCATACAAAGTTTTACAAAGTATTTGAATGGAAAATGTTGTTTAAGTGCGGGCCACGAATTCTTGTCGTCTTCCCGAGAATTACCTTCAAGTACCTGAGATAAAACATGTTAAAAGAAAAGGTCAGCGATAACGCCAAGTGAATTCATAGAGTTTAATATAATCCATCAATATAATATCAGTATAAAATTATTACTGAAAATCATTTTGTACAAATCTTTGTAATAGGCCATAAAATAGCCAAAGTCATTTTTATACAAATCCTTGTCGAAAATCATAATATAGGCATTTGCCTTAAAAATCATTATACGAGCCAATGTCGTAAAAACATCATACAATACGTCTTATGACGTTGTATAAAGTCAAATAAAAACCGTTATATGAATATGGTTATGAAAAACCAAAACACGAACATAATATCAATAGTATGACCCTGTATTGCTAGTCGTCACAAAGGTCACGCTATGTAAATCTTCTCATACATAAATTCGCTTACAATCAATGTGGCACGACGGGGATCAACCGTCAAGCCGCGAACTGGGGTGATCGTCCCCAAATAGTACTATTATATGCACAAGCGTCGACCAAATCCCGGTAGTTCACAATTCATGCTAATGGGACTTTTAGCGACATAACTTAACTTTAATAATCCATTTTATTTCATCTATCGGGTCCTTTAATCATTTATCGGGTCATACAATCGGGTCATACAATCATTCGGGTCCAAATCAATAAACAAACAATCGGGACAAAAGGTTTCCTATTTTATAAAAACTAACATGTTATCTCCCTCGCGGGTTTATAAAACATTTCATAAAATTATTTAAAAGAGTGAGAGGCTATGAACTCACGTTGATGTGGGAAAGCGGGTTGTCGGCAATTCGGACGTACGGTACGTGCTTCAACCACGGAAACCTAGACAAATAATACTCGTCTTAGACTCATGTCCAATGACTTTATATAATTTACATTTATGTATACATATGATGATTTTATATATATGATGATCAAGTGGGTTTACATATTCTCGTTTACTCATTTTAATGTTATGTGTCGATAACTTTTATACTAGTTTACTAGTTTTACCTATTTACACGTTTTAAGTCCATTGAGCTTATTATAAGTTCTTTAACTTGTTTTAATCCATTTCATACTTGTATTATCAGTATTTGTACTTTACATGTTGGGCCCAAATGGGTTAAGCCCAATAAATTCTTATTATAAGTGTTTAACTTATTTAGTCCAATTATTAGTCCTATATGATTACTTAGCTCGTTAATGTCCGTATGTCCTATAGTTCGGGTTTTATCGGTTTTTACTTGTATTAGATACTTACATATCAGTATATGACTTTTAAAAACTTTACATTAGACGGGTTTGATCGTCTAAGTTTTATTTGGCGAAAAACGTTAGTTTTACGGTAATAGCCGAAAAAGTCGTAAAAATCAAGTTTATAGTTTTTATAACTTATAAATATTATTCCACTACCATTTTTATAATTTATCCATTTATTTAACCTTATACATATTTATATAAATGAAATTCATAAGTTAGTGGGTTTTAATTTCTCATTTTATACTATATAATTTGAGTGCTTATATAATAGTAATAAACATTAATTTTTCAAAATCTGATTTTTATTTTCATCCTCACCATTTTTATCATATCTAGAGTTCTACAATGAATTAGAAGCTCATTTTTGGATGGCATGAACTTCATATTATTTGCTACAATTAACTTAGTTATAGCTACTGCTCATTTTAAGTTTATCTATGCTTAACAGTCCCTACAAAACAGCTTATTCAGATTAGCACACTCATCTTGTTTTGATCATATCTCACTCATTATAATGATTCCATTGCATGGCCAACTCTCACATGTGTATGACATCTTATACTTACTGTAAATGGATTCCACCATGCAATTTTATCAGTTTAAGTCTTGGTTACTTACTTTTTTTTATACAGCCATCACATTAAGCAAGATTTTAACCATTTTACATGTGGTTTTCCATCTTTTTACCCATGTTTATCAACACCAAATCCCCACATAATATTTTTATCATCATTCATCATCATATACATATACATAAATAAAGAAAATACAAGATTACATAATCAAAATAACAAGAGGATGGGAAGAACAATCTCTATACCACCAAAGTGATGAAAAGATGGGGTTGATGATGAACAAGACTTGGTTTTGGGTAACCAATCTTATGAGATATCAACATCACTTCTAGGATCACCAAGTATTTGTATATTCCTCCAAAAATCAGCCCTTGTTCTTCATGAAAACTCCTTGAGAAATCAGCCCCAAACTCCCTTGAAAACTCCTTTTTACATGTTAAGATCACCTCCAATCTTTATAACTTCCATGGGTTTTCATCATATGTAAATTATACATATGATTTATGATTGAATCAAGATCAAATGGGGGTTGTTTTGGGTGAAGAGTGGACGAAAATGGGGAGAGAAAGAGTGTGTTTTTGGTGGTTTGCATGTGATGGAAATGAGGAAGTGGTTTAGGGAGAAATGGTTTTGATGTGGTAGCTTGTTTACAAAGTGGCTAGGACAAGTGTCCTAGCTTACTTTGTAAGCTTTGACACATATCAAATGTGTTGTCTTGTGTTAAACCATCCCATGTGTGGGGTGAGGCAAAACTTGTTTTGTCTCATCCCACTAATTTACGGGTACTCCTCGATTCTAGTTTCCTCGATTTGCGTGCCCTCCGATCGTTTTACGAAAAACGTTTTTATAAATTATGAATCAACGGCACAAAACGAATCTAATAAAAATTGTTTCATCAAAATCGGAGTTCAAAAACGTAAATACGTAATCCTAAGGTTTCCGGTTTAGTCGTAAAGGACGTTAAATTATGCACGTAAGTCCTAATCTCTTCTCGTAAATTTGTGAGTTTATGAACCAACACAAATTTAAATTCGAAAATAATATTCACGAATAAATTTATTTTCCTGAAATGTCGGACTTTCATAAAAAACGGTGTATGTAAACGTAAGCACGTAACGTTGAATCCTCCGGTTTAGACGTAGTCGACGCTACTTCAAGACGTAAATCCAAATTACTTCCCAAAAATAAGTGAGTTGATATTGTAACATGAAAATAATGTTTTCAAATATATTTGAGAATAAAATATCAATCATAAATTGACGGATTGTCACATTTAACCTTAGCTTTTCCTTAACGTATTTGAATTAAGTTTTGCTAGGCTTTTATATAGGGAGCTTTAAAACGCGAAAGTCTTAATTCATACGAGTTAAGAACAAGAACTTTTCGCAAGCTCCTATAATTGATCCTAGAAAGTCGTCTATCAAGGGAACTTTAAAACGCAAATTCTAAAACTTGAAAAAGTAGAAGAAGATGCAAGATCCTATAGATGACTTGAAAACCCAAAACTTTGATTTAATAGGCTAAGTATCCATTGATTTCATATTCTTGAAATTTTACAATATGGAGAACAAGAGATGATAGAGCCAATTATAAGTTTGGTATTCTTTCGGGAATTTATGTGAGTTAATTATAAGCCTATTCTCCCATCGCTTGCTAATAAATTTATCTACAATAAATAAGGGTGTACGATTTGAAAAGTTACTTAGCTTCTAGCCCAAGATCGTTTAAAAGTTGCTCGGTATGGATTAGAGTTCATAGCCAAGGCATAACTTATTGAAGCGGGATGCGAAGATTGGCGAGTCCAAAAAGGTCCTAACAAGACATGAGGGCTATATTTTATTGTTAAAGATCTCAAGTGATGTGAAGAATCATTTATCAAAAATCAATATGAAGGATCGAGACACACGACGAAAAGCAAATACTCCCCAAAAGTCATGGAGAAGTCTATCCAAAAAGGCCCTAACGAGGTATGAGGATAAATAAAGCCAAGTCCAAAAAGGAGGCGGATCGTTGTATATCAAAATCCCAAATAAAGATTGGAGAAAAATGAAGAAATCGTGGTCCAAGTATGAATCTCTCAAAACTTCAAGTGAAGAAATTCCTATATGAAGAGAAGACCATTATTTCATGAACGTCTCTCAAGGTTTGAAGTATAAAGTCGCTGCCAAATATCGGTCCGAGAAAGGTCTCAAATCGCGAAGCAAGTTATGCCAAGATATGAACTTTATGAGGGCCCGAGAAGCAGTTTTAAAAGATTTTTTCTTTTAGCTAACTATTGATTAAATTGTTCACTTTATTTTCGGCCTAATAAAATATCGAAATAAGTCAACAATGCATCCTCGTGATCATTCAAGACAACAATAAAATATAAGAGATACACCTAGGAATAAGGGAGTCTAAGTAAGTAATTGGCCCACATGAGTTCGTGTTAGTTTGCTAACTTATAATAACAATGATCTTGTTTTTGCACTTGGCATGGAAAAGTGGAAAGTCGAGGACGATGAATCTATTTGTTTTATGATCCTTAAAGTTATATTTTAAATAATGAAAGCAATACATTATGTCTTTGCAAAATAAAGTGTCATAAGTTGAATAATGGTGTAGTTAGAGTTTTATTTTATCATTGCGTGAGGACACGACAATTGCTTAGCAAGGGGGAATTTGATATGAGTGTAATTACTCATATCATTTATATCAGATAACAATGAAATTATGCATGAAATGTATCAAAAATGCCTTGTATATGTGTATTTCTTGTTTGAATGTGTGTAGGTACCAAGTTCACGAAAATCGGCAAAATCGACACGAGAATGAAGAAAAAGATCAAAGAAGCCAAAATCGAGATCGACTTTAGAGGATTTCATCATTTGTCAAGAAAAGGGGCCTAGTGGGTCCCACATTGGGAAATTGGGCTTAAACCCCCAATGATGATATTTATTATTCACTTTTATAACTTTAAAGCCCAATTAGTCCAAAAGAGTAAACGGATGGAAATTAAACATTGGGCCAAAAAGAAAAGCCCAAAGACCTCAAATAAGAAACGAAGTTAATATTGAATTGGGCTTTAGGGTTCATTTTCAGTCAATGTGTGTATAATACACATTATATATTCATTCCACCTACTAAACCATTCACACGTTTTAATTATTCCATTCGTTTATTCCCACACGTCTTACTCACCCTCACATTAAATAAATATACCTTACCTTTTACCCTCACCCACTCATTTACACACACAATTAAATAAAACCTTCGATGTTACCTATGTAGTCACTTTCCCCTTTCTTCCCCATTTATCTCCTTCCCCAAATAAAACAGTAACTTTAAGTTACTGTTCCAAGAACCCTAATCAATAAAAAAGTCGAATAATCAAAGGGCTTTTTATCTCACGTGTAATTCACGTGAGGGGGAATTAAATCCCCCAATTTATAGGAAGGGAATGTTGGAAGAGAAGAGGCTACGTGGCGAATGGTTATTGGAGGAAACACATCAGATTCCACAATCAACCAATAAAAGGGCTAAAAAGAAACACAACTAACACACGGATGCCACGTTGGCAATCCGTGTGCTAGATGTGATATATCAACCATCCGATCAAGGCTAAACATAAGAGAGAAAGGAGAATGAAGATCCAATGGCCAAGATGAGAAAGGAATATGCCAAGAAAAGATGCGAATATTCTTCCCAGCAAAGCCCTGGGATGGCTATAAAAACCCACCCCAAATACTTGTAATTTTATCCTTTCTTTTACTTTAAAGTTATTCTGTAGAAATAGTTTTAGGGTTAAATCTTGTATTTCTTTTTATCAAGCTTTGTATTATTTCTGGAAAATTAATGAAAGATCAGTGGTTCAATTTTAATTCGTGTCTTGTTCTTTTTAGTGATTAAAGTGATATACAAATTATTTCTATCTACTGTTTCAACAAAATAATGTTTGTGATGTTAGATTTAAGCTAATTAATAGCTCGAATTTAATATTAAAAGTAAAGGATTTGATAAATATTTATCCCTACTAGATAAATATAGATGAAAAAAAGGAAGTTGTTGGTTTTAGACTTAGTTCGTGGTTCATAAGATTTTTGGTGGTTCGATTTGTGGTTTCGTTTGAAAATCAATGGTGGTGTTGGTGATTTCAACTCCGGTTCATTAGGTTGCTCAGCTCAAACCTACTGCTCAAAGGTTTCTACAAAAGGTTCCATTTAATTTAATCTGTGTTTAATTCATGTTTATGTCATTTGTGTTTATGTTTGATGCTAAATGATTTTACTGCTTAATTTGTTTCTGAAATAGTTATCTATTTGTTTCAAAGCTTGAGTTTCATTACTGTTTGATTTAAAAGTTTTTAAACTGCATATTTAGAAGTGAATACTTAGTTTATGGAAGGTGTGTGTATGATTTATGTGATAATGAATTTGTTATTGATTTAATGAATCTGCGTTTGGGGTTAACTGTTTAGATCTTGCTATTTATATTTTTGGTTTAATTTGTGTTTGTGAATTGATATTCTGATGATTAGAAACTGGATTAGTTATTTTGTCTAGTCTGCCTGGTTATTCGAATATGTGCATAATGATAGTTAACGGGATTTACTAGTTGTTAAACTTGTTTAGATTTTCGAGTCTGCTAGATGTTTGTTTCTGATCTAACCTGATAAAATAGGACTTTTCATTTCTCCGTATGTAGCTTGTGTTTGCTCTGTATACGTGAGTAGTACTTGTCAGTTTTAGAGTTTATTCATTTTATATAACTAAGCTGTTAATCTGCTATTTACTTACTGTCGTGGTTATTTAGTTATAGCAGGTTTGTTATTGAGTTTATTTCGTTATGATCTGTTTTGGTATTGGATAATAGTATGATATTTAAGTTTTAGTGTTACTGTGTTTTGTATTTGTTGAGTGTCGAATGTTATCAGAATCCATCATTCTGATGAACTCATAATCTGGTATCCTTATCAGACTTTTCATAAAATTTGTGTATCAAAAGTCACTCCTGTGACATCTTCCAAAGTTTTATATCATAAAAAGAAATAATCCACAAAATATGTCCCTTTTAGGACTCGAACCTGTGACCTCCTGGTCACAGGCCTAGTGTGTTAGCCAACTGGGCTACATGCTATTTTGATTATTATATCAGAAATTTGATTAATATAGTGATATTTAGTTTGGCAGATTTTGCATTTCTAGTATAAATTAAATTAATGTTACGTTTTTTTTATATAAACTTTTAATCAATGTTTTTATTAAAGAAAATCTTAGTTTAAATAAATAAATAATAAAAATAGATTATTTTTATTAAATATATTATTTATAAATATAATTTTATAAATAAAAAAAATGTTTTTATTAAATTTAAATAGTTTAATTAGTTTATTTTTAATTAATTAGATTTTTATAATTTTAGATTTAAATAAAAATAGTTTTTTTAAGTAGATTAGGTTTAAAAGTAATTTTAATAAAGTTTTATAATGTTTAAAAAAGTTTAATTAGATTTTTTTTTAAAATAGTTTAAAAGTTATTTTTATTAAATAGATTATTAATTTTTATAGCTTATTAAAATAGTTTAAATTTTCAATAGTTTTACTTTTTAAGTAATTAATTGTTTTAGATTTAAAAATAGCGGGGTTTACGATTCATGCACTTTAGGTTAAAAGTAAATAGTTTAAAATTTGTAGACTTTAACTTTAGTTTAAAAACCAAAAACCAATTCAAATCGATTGTCCAAATCAAAGCAAAACGTCTCAAATTCATAAGATCTTCGTGTACAACGAACTTGATTCACCAACGTGTTTAATTGAATTCGTCTTTGGTAATATTAGTCTATTACTTTTTCCTAAAGGTAATTTTCTAATTTACCCTATAACGTATTTCAAATTATCACATATACTATCAACGATACATCATATATTTATAATTACAAGTTTGGTCCCGAAAGTTTGTCAAAATTACAAAAAAGGACCCTCAACTTTAAAGAATAGGCAAGAATGGTCCCTACAAAATGAAAACTTGTCACTTTTAGTCCTCCACAAAGTCAATCATACAAGTGAAGACCTTAATGTTTCAAGACATGTCAAGTATAGCCCTTCAAGAATCAAGAAATGACAAAATATACCCTTGATTATTCTTTGCAAAAATATTTGGGGCCAAAGTATAAAGTTTAAAACTTCATTATAAAGGGAAATCTGCCAAGACATTGTTTAAACACAAAGCGGAAAGATAGGGACCAAAACTGACCGACCAACAAACTTACCTTAACCAACCAGGGCTTGCCATCTCACCCCACTAACACCCTCCACCAATCACATTCACGCATCCATCCACCTCACACCCTACTACCGGTCTTAACTAATTAATTTGTTAAGTTTTTAAACTTGGCGCCTTAACACTAATCCAAACCCAAATCTGGATTAAACTCGCCACTATTCACAACTCAAGAATACATAAACCCTAATCACTAATCTCCTTTAAACCAAAGGGGTTTTAGTTGATTATATCCAGAATCATAATTAACCTTACCCTAAACCCTTCCCACCTACCAAAACATCTCCACGTCACCCAATGGACCCTCTCACAAGGTCCCCTGGTACAACTTTTGAGACGAAGACAAAATAGTGCCAGTGAATCATCGTCCCACAACTTGGCTTTCATTCTACTCTCAATTTGAACGTCCAATATTACTTTTCAAGCTGCAAAGTCACATGGGAAAGTCACATGAAGCATTGCCCGTTTCCAAATTGGGAATCAACCAAGCATATGCGAATCTTCTCAAGGGCAATTTTGGATATTTAGCATTAGGGTTTCTTTGCTTTCTAGAATCACTTGTAGCCTATATAAAGGCATTAGGGTTTTACCTTTTCTTTTGTTCTTGGTTTTCCTTTGGTCAAAACTTTGTAAATCCTTTTGTTCATGAATGAAAAAAGTGTTTAAGTTTGTGACAAATTCCAAGAACCAATCTTTACTTTTCTTGTTGTTAGTTTAAGTTCTAAGTTTTTGTTGATTGAAGGTTTCAAAAGTTGTTTTTTAAGTTTATGCATTGTGTTTCAAAAGTTTTCTAAAAACCTGATCTTTCCAAAATATTGTTCAAGCACTTGAGGTTTTTGGATCATAAAGAAAATTATAAAGGTGAAATGAAATCTTGGTTTGGGAAGATTCAAGGTGTGGGGACAAAACCCTTGGAAAGAATCTGCTTGTTTTCCTATTTTTCTTTATATAAATCTGCCACGGCTAACCTTGTTGATCTTAGCAGGTTTTGTTGGATGCTTATGATTGTTTAGCCATCATTAAAGCTCAAACAAACGGGGGTGTGGATGGTACATCTCTGAGGTTTGCCAATTTCACATTCTGTTTCTCATTTTCTTTCAAATATGTATGCTAAGTGATGTTGTTCATTACTTGCTTATTGGTGGTTTTTGTTGCTTGAAATCTGTTCTAGGTTCATGATAGTGTTGATGTGATGCTTGTTTACGTTTGTCTTGGTTTAAAACATATTTTTCCTTTGTTAAAATCTGAAAACAATTTTTAAAAGGGTGTCTGGGGTTGCATATTGTTCTATAATTGGTAGAAATTGAGTGGGTGTTAAGAGTCTGCTTGTGCTTGGTTTTGCTTTGTTGTGATATATTGCTTAAAACCTGCAATTCCTATGGCTTAAAACACCTAGACTAAATCAATAGCTAAAACATGTTGATTTGAGTTTCTGTGAAGTGAAAATTGGTCATTTGCTAGACAACATGTTCTCCTAGGGTTGTATGCTATTATTTGGGATTATTGTATGCTAGGGTGATAGTTTTGAGGTTCCAAATCTCATTTCTTGGTCTACTGCATCAACAAATGTAACACCCCATTTTGATAATGGAATGTCACGCGTAATTATGGCGTGTCATCAAAGCATACAAGGATAAATGTCTAAACATTACATGACCATAAAAGGAAAATACCGGAATTAAACATCCGTAGTCCAAAAGTAAAGCTCATCACACACAAACATAAGTACTGTAAATGAAAGGACTAGACAATGTCAATAGCAAGAGTATCAAAGTAAAGATAATGCATAAAGTAAATAAAGGCTAGAAAGCTTCCAGTCCATATGCACGTACGCTTAAAGTCTACGAGCGTCCCTGAGTACCTGCCGTTTTGGGAACATAGAAAAGGAAAACGGCTGAGCAATACGCTCAGTGCACTGATGTACAATAAAGCATGAATAGAATAAGCATATAAGCATATAACAGCGGAAGAAACTAAGTCCCGAATAACCTGGTTAAGTCTTGATAAAACTGGTTTTATAGTTTGAAAAGCCTTAGGTTTATCTTATAAAAACTGTTTAACATATTCTACCATTAGCCAATATAGGTCATGTAAATCCATCGTGCATGAATACTTGGAGGGGTGACCTCATCATGCAAATTAGAGGGGCTGCCTCTAATTTAATATACTGGTTTGGGTAGGAGGGATCAGCTCCTTGTGAAGGATGCAAGGCACACACCGCATTCACACTGAGTAATCTGCTGAAAAACATGTAACTAGGATGCACCCATACGCCCCAAATGATAAATATAATAATATGGCCAAAAGCTGAAGGAACGCCACGAGCAATCACTCCACCGTGGGGAAGTCATAACATCAGTGCCTCTAATGTTATGGTTATGGTACTAACTAGGTGAAACTGTTCATGCATGTATATGGCTATGGGTATTCTAAATTAAACATAAGCAAATCAAACATATAAACTTATACTACGGGAAAACAGTTGGCTGCATACGGGGAAATCCTAATAAGGAAAGAATGTCCATACTGAAAGGACGGGAATCTGTACCTTATGTCCAGTGAACGAATGAGACGAACTGAGGAGAGTCCTACTTCGGTATCACTAATGCTACATAAATACATACGTGTATAAGTATCTTATTACTAAATACGTAACTGGTTTTATGTCATGTCTTAGCTTATTTTATACGTTCATGTCATGTTTTACGGTTTTAAGCTTTAAACTGTGTTTATCTTATATTCTGATTAAGTATTACTTGTATTTCATGTATTATTATACTTACTGTGTAATAATAAGTAACATTATAAAAATAGCAGGTTTCCTAAAATTGAATGTTTCCAAAAATAGAAAATTACCAAAAATAGAAAGTTTCCAAAAATAGAAAGTTTCCAAAAATAGAAAGTTTCCAAAAATAGAAAGTTTCTAAAAATAGAATGTTTCCAAAATAGAAAGTTTCCAAAAATAGAATTACTGCTTAAAATAGATAAGTTTCTAAAAATAGGAAGTTTCCATAAATAGATATAAGCTGGTTAAATAAGCTAAGTATATAAGCTTATGTGTTTTCTGATTATTTTTCTAAGTCATATTGATTTAAATTAACTATAGGTTAAAAGTATTTAATTAAATATATCATGTTTTTAATTAAATAAAGTTAAATACTTAGGTTAAAACATGTATTATTAATTATTAATAATATAACCTAAGTCATGTTAATTAATTAAAGCCATGATTTTTAATAATTAATTAATTATAAAGTCTAGAAAAATATAAATTCTTAGGTTAAAAATTCCATGATCTAATAATTAAATTATAACCTAAGTCATGTTTTATTAAATTAATCATGTCATATTTTATTAATTTAATTTTAACATATGATTATTAAAAACATAACCTTAACATAAACCATGAACCAGATCGTGACTAGAAACCGTGAACCGGACCCGTAATCAACACCATACCCCGAACCACTTCAGGGTTCTCCCTTGCTTGCTGCTGCCGTGGGACCCACACCACCAAACTGAGACCTTGAGTTCTCGATGGTGGTCCATAAGCCGAGCCGAGACCCCCTTGGGGTTCGGTTTAGGCGCCGGCCACAACAAAACACCCCTAAATGCCATGTTTTGATTTACCCCATAACCAATTACATGTTTAATTAATGTTTTTAATTAGCTTTTTAAAAACATCATGTTCTTATTTTTTTTATTAAATAAAAACAAAAGAAAAAGTATTTAAAAGGTATACCGAATGCATGGATCAAACGAGGATGAACACACACGAACACTTGCACCAAAATCAAGATCAAAAAATAAACAAACACCCCCTTTCTTGTGTTTATATGCGGCGGTCAAAAGAGAGCAAGAAGGAAGGAGGAAAACTTTTTAGGTTTTTGATTTTACTGTAATGTGAAAAAAAAAGACAAAAGATTTCACCTTAACCCTTGTTAGTAAAAATTAGATGGGCTTGGCCCATCTCCTTGGTGTAGCTGGGGGTAAGTGCCCCACATGGGGTACCCGTACCTTTTCCCGAGTCCATTTATTCTAGTGTTCGTTCGTGTTTAGTCGTGTTCGTGTTTTATGTGTTCTCGTTAAATATTAACCTTGACTTAATATATTTATTCGTGTTCGTAATAAATATATATACGTAATTAATAATAGCTCGTGATTAAATTACGTTCATGATTTCATGATTGCGCGTTCGTGATTAATTATTGTTTAAATAATTATTGTGTGTTCGTACGTAATAAATACTTATCGTGTTCTAACACGTACGTAATACGTAAAATTCTAACACGTGAATGTAATCATACTATAAAAGGAAAGTTTTAATCTAGTACGTACGATCTTAAGGGTACTATTCATGGTAAAAGTATGCGGGTTTTATAACTCTTCCCCCCTAAAAAGAATAATTCGTCCCCGAATTATAGATAAAGTAAACTGGAAAAAGAAGAACATACCCGAATTCAAAATATAAAATGAGGGTAAGAAGCCCGAATAGACTCCTCTTTTTTTCAAGTGGCTTCCCGCTCGGTATGATCCCTCCAAAGGATTTTGACGAATGGAATCGTCTTCCTTCTCATGACTCATTCTTGTCTGTCAAGAACTCGTTCGGGTTCTTCTATGAAGGTGAGATCTTCACGTATCTGTTCTAGTGGATATTGAACCATGTGAAGGGGATGATACAGGTACCCTTTGAGTAAGGACACATGAAACACGTTGTGTACATGCGAGAGCTGCGGAGGTAACGCTAACCGGTAAGATACCTCACCAACTGGTTCAATGATATCAAACGGTCCGATGAAACGAGGACTGAGCTTCCCTTTAATCCCGAAGCGTCTGACATCACGTACCGGCGAAACCTTAAGTAAGACGTGATCTCCTACGTTAAAAAGTATGTCCCTACGATGCTTATCGGCGTAACTCTTCTGACGTGACCGTGCTTCCTGAAGTTTCTGCTTAGCTACTGCGATCCTTTCGTTGGCCATCTCTATGATTTCTGGTCCTTCAAGTGTTCGCTCGCCAACCTGATCCCAGCAGATTGGGGCGCGACACTTTCTGCCATACAACATCTCGAAAGGAGCACATTTGATACTTGTGTGCCAACTGTTGTTGTATGGAAACTCCACCAAACAGATATAATCGTCTCAATCACCCGTCCATTCCAACGCACATGACCTCAACATGTCTTCCAATGTCTGAATCGTTCGCTCCGACTGTCCGTCCATTTGAGGATGAAAAGCCGTGCTAAGCTTAAGTTGTGTACCCCAAGCTTTCTGCAGACTCTTCCAAAATCGCGAAGTAAAACGAGGATCTCTGTCTGAGACGATGCTGGATGGAGCACCGTGGAGTCTCATGATCTCTCTTCTATACGTATTGGCGAGTTTACTTACCGGATCTTCCTTGCGGATCGGTAAGAAATGAGCTGATTTGGTAAGTCGATCTATGATAACCCAAATCGCATCATGCTTCCTCTTGGTAGGCGGAAGAACAGTAACAAAATCCATGGTGATTTTGTCCCACTTCCACTCTGGAATATCTAACGGTTGAAGGAGACCGCCAGATCGCTGATGCTCGATCTTAACCTGCTGGCATGTAAGACATTTGGAGACGTAAGTGGCCACATCCTAATTCATACCACTCCACCAAAAGTATTGCTTGATGTCATGGTACATCTTAGTCGAACCAGGATGTATAGAGAATGGGGAGCTATGAGATTCAGCTAACAAGGCTTCCCGGAGTTCTTGGTCATCAGGAACACAAAGTCTCGTGCCCTGCCATACGATACCATCTGCATCTACTCTGAATTCTGTCTGTTTCTCCAAATTATGTACTATCGCCCAGATTTCTCCATCATCTTTTTTGAGCTTCCTTGATCTTAGAGAGTAACTCGGGTTCTACTCTAAGATTAGCCCAGTAACCGTGCCGTCCATGTACCATGATCTCGATGTCTAATCGCTCCAAGTCTCTTATGATTTCCTCCTCAATTTTAATGTCGTTGATCATTCCGGACTTCCTGCTCAGAGCATCTGCTACTACATTTGCCTTTCCGGGATGATACTGTAGATTAATGTCATAATCCTTCAACAGCTCTAACCATCTTCTCTGCCTCATGTTCAATTCACGTTGAGTGAAGATATACTTCAAGCTCTTGTGGTCCGTGTAAATGTCACATGATTCTCCATATAAGTAGTGCCTCCATATCTTCAATGCAAACACGACTGCAGCAAGTTCCAAGTCATGCGTAGGGTAATTTTCTTCATAAGGCTTAAGCTGCCGTGAAGCGTACGCGATCACTTTCCCATGTTGCATGAGAACACAACCAAGTCCCTTCCCCGATGCATCACTATAGATTTGAAATCCACCCGTACCAGATGGGAGAGTAAGAATAGGTACAGATACTAGCTTCTGCTTCAGGTCTTCAAAGCTCTTCTCTCGTTCTTCAGTCCAGACGAATTTCTCCCCTTTCCGCATCAGTTTGGTCAATGGTAGTGCTAAGCGGGAAAACTTCTCCACGAACCTATGGTAATAGCCAGCTAAGCCTAAGAAACTGCGGACTTCCGTTGCTGATGTCGGCCTCGGCCACTTAGTAATGGCCTCAACCTTCGTTGGATCCATAGTGATTCCTTCTGCTGATACAATGTGACCTAAGAATGCCACCTTGTCTAACCAGAACTCACATTTGGAGAATTTAGCATACAGCTGCTTCTGGCGAAGAATCTGTAGTACTGTACGAAGATGGTCTTCGTGTTCCTCCTTGGACTTTGAGAAAATTAGGATGTCATCGATGAAGACAATGACGAACTTGTCCAGAAATTCATGGAAGATTCTGTTCATCAAGTCCATGAACACTGTTGGAGCATTTGTCAGGCCAAATGGCATAACTACATATTCGTAGTGGCCATAGCGGGTACGAAAAGCAGTCTTGGCGATGTCCTGCTCCTTAACCTGTAGCTGATGATAGCCTGACCTAAAATCAATCTTGGAGAAGTGTTTGGCCCCTTGGAGTTGGTCAAACAGATCGTCTATACGCGGTAGTGGATACCTATTCCGGATAGTAATCTTGTTGAGCTCGCGATAGTCTATGTAAAGACGCATATTGCCGTCCTTCTTCTTAACAAATAAGACCGGTGCGCCCCATGGAGATACGATCGGTTGAATGAAACCTCGTTCTAGAAGTTCTTGCAGTTGATCCTTCTTCTCCTTCATCTCTATGGGAGCCATGCGATAAGGAGCCTTGGAGATTGGTTCAGCCCCTAAAATAAGCTCGAGATCGAATTCCACTTCTCGTGCAGGTGGTATGGCCTGAAGTTCTGCTGGAAATACATCTTGGAATTCCGACACTATTGGTTGATCCTGAATTGATGGAGATTCAGCATCCATGTCATGAACCGTAGCTAGATAACCCTCGCAGCCATGTGACAGTAGTGCACGCGCTTGCAGGGTAGATATGATTTGTACAGACCGTCCGGGTACGAACCCGTTATGAATGTACTCTGGTACATTAACATCACCGAAGATAACTCGATATGAATGGCAGTCTATGGTAGCATGATGCTTGGATAGCCAATCCATGCCCAAAATCATGTCGAAGTCATTCATGTACAGCGGAAGTGCGTCAACAGGACGAACCTTATCGTCAAATTCTAGGGGAAGACTCTTGTATACATGGGTGATTAATACAGAGTCCCTCAAAGGCGTGGAAATAGTAAGTCTATTCTCTAGTGGCATGGGGAGCATCCTAATGTTCTTAGCATAAGCAGTAGAAATGACCGAGTGAGTAGCACCCGTATCGAAAAGAACACACGCAGCTTGACCATACATATACAAGATTCCAGTGATGGTACTTGTAGACTTGTTGGCCTGGTCTCGAGATGTCATGTAGACACGTCTAGTGGTAGGAGGCGGCTTGGTATCAGCATGTCCTGATGTGCCCTCCATCTCGCCCATACGGCAATCCTTCATGATATGGCCAGGAAGACCACACTTGAAGCATGCGTCAGTGTTATGACGACATGGCCCTGGGTGCCTACGGTGGCATGTAGAGCAAAGAGGATGAGTATATCCTCCTGCAGGTGCTCTGGCTGGCTGAGGACCTGATAAAACATTTTACATAAGACATGATAATAGGGTACAAAGGACAATTCAGATAATCGTAAGATTGAATACCAGTGCTAGCTGGACGGCTAGGCTGTGAACCTCTCTGGTTCTGGTCCCTACCGTTTCCATGGTTCCTGGTAGAAGATTTGCTAGAGTGTCAGAATATGAGTTATAACATGAAATCATAAGAAAATGCATAAGTATTAGGACCTGCTGCCGTTGGAGTGTCCAGCGTTTTTACGGTAATTATCATTACCGCCATGCCTATCCGTAGCAGAATGGTCGTTAGTCTGACCATTTCCTTTGGGCTGATGGGGCTGCTGCTGAGTAGCCGGCTGAGACCGGTCCCCAGTTTTCTGCCTGGAAGATACAATTTAAAGAGATGAATAATTGACATATATGGAAAGAATACGGATTGGTCACCGTTTTTTGTGAATGTTTTCCTATTGTCGGGTCCCTCAGCTTCCCCGAACTTATCTCTCTTCTGCAGCATTTCCAGCTTACGTGCCGCATCGGCCACTTGTGCTACAGTGGTGAACGTAGCACACACCAGATTGTTTGCGACCGATGTGCGAAGAGCCCACCTAAAGTGGTGTGCCTGCTCTTCAGGAGTACCTGCCGCTGCACCAAGGAAACCAGCTAAGCGAAGAAAGCGCTTCATAAACTCATTGCTATTCTCCCCAGCTCTTTGTCGGATCCCATGGTACTCCCTTTTGAGCTTGTCTTGCTCAGCCTTGGGAAAGAACTGCTCCATCACCCTATCCTTGAACTGAGCCCATGTCAAACCAACCACCCAATCGTCACCTCCCTCAGACTGCATCAACGCTAACCACCAATTTAACACATCGCCTTCGAACCGATAGCATGCCATCCTCGCCTTGAAAACGGGGTCACAACCCATAGCATTTAAAATCTTCTTGATGTGAGCCACCCAGCTTTCAGCATCACTGGGGCTATCTGTTTTCTCAAAAGCTCGAGGACGGAGCTTGTTGAATCTCTCCAGCCATACTGCCAATGTCACTGGAGGAGGAGGAGGAGGAGGTGCTTGGTTATGCTGCTGATTGTTGGCAGCTTGAACCTCAGCCCTGATGTCATTCCTCAGTTGAGGAAGCAAAGCTTGCATTACAGCTTGGATTTCGGCATTGAGTTGTTCCTGTTCGCGTGTGAGAACCATCTGACAGTATAACATAAAACATATGGTTATACAGATCAAAACATAAAATATATATATACATGAAAAAAAAATTATACCAATAAATCCAGAGAAAAATTTTATGCAAGAAAATTTGTATATGAATGCATGATGCAGTTCTATGAAAACTTTTGTATGCTCGAGAGTGAACGCCTATGGTCAGTTCACCCAAAATAAAAGACATGGCGAGGGGACGCCTATGGGTCGGTCCCAAATTTAAAAGTTTCGATAAAACACATGCGACTAAATAGGGCCAGTCCTGTACCAACCATTACTTAGTCATAACCCTGCGACAATGACATATATATGTATGCATAAAAATGATGAATGCATGAAAAACGACTGTCAGTTCTAGGAAGACCATAATGACTACCCACTAATCACAGGTCATATTTTGAGAGCCTACAGGTCGAAGCCTTGGCTCTGATAGCATAATTGTAACACCCCATTTTGATAATGGAATGTCACGCGTAATTATGGCGTGTCATCAAAGCATACAAGGATAAATGTCTAAACATTACATGACCATAAAAGGAAAATACCGGAATCAAACATCGGTAGTCCAAAAGTAAAGCTCATCACACACAAACATAAGTACTGTAAATGAAAGGATTAAACAATATCCATATCAAGAGTATCAAAGTAAAGATAATGCATAAAGTAAAGAAAGGCTAGAAAGCTTCCAGTCCATATGCACGTACGCTTAAAGTCTACGAGCGTCCCTGAGTACCTGCCGTTTTAGGAACATAGACAAGGAAAACGGCTGAGCAATACGCACAGTGCACGGATATACAATGAAGCATGAAGAGAATAAGCATACAAGCATATAACAGCGGAAGAAACTAAGTCCCGAATAACCTGGTTAAGTCTTGATAAAACTGGTTTTATAGTTTGAAAAGCCTTATGTTTATCTTATAAAAACTGTTTAACATATTATACCATTAGCCAATATAGGTCATGAAAATCCACCGTGCATGAATACTTGGAGAGGTGACCTCATCATGCAAATTAGAGGGCTGCCTCTAATTTAATATACTGGTTTGGGTAGGAGGGATCAACTCCTTGTGAAGGAGGCAAGGCACACACCGCATTCACACTGAGTAATCTGCTGAAAAACATGTAACTAGGATGCACCCATACGCCCCACATGATAAATATAATAATATGGCCAAAAGCTGAAGGGACGCCACAAGCAATCACTCCGCCGTGGGGAAGTCATAACATCAGTACCTCTAATGTTATGGTTATGGTACCTCCATAACAAGGTGAAACTGGTCATGCATGTATATGGCTATAGGTATTCTAAATTAAACATAAGCAAATCAAACATATAAACTTATACTACAGGAAAACAGTTGGCTGCATACGGAGAAATCCTAATAAGAATGTCCATACTGAAAGGACGGGAATCCGTACCTTATGTCAAGTGAACGAAGGAGACGAACTGAGGAGAGTCCTACTTCGGTATCACTAATGCTACATAAATACATACGTGTATAAGTATCTGATTACTAAATACGTAACTGGTTTTAAGTCATGTCTTAGCTTATTTTATACGTTCATGTCATGTTTTACGGTTTTAAGCATTAAACTGTGTTTATCTTATATTCTGTCTATTCTGATTATGTGTTACTTGTATTTCATGTATTATTATACTTACTGTGTAATAATAAGTTACTTTCTAAAAATAACAGGTTTCCTAAAATAGAAAGTTTCCAAAAATAGAAAGTTACCAAAAATAGAAAGTTTCCAAAAATAGAAAGTTTCCAAAAATAGAAAGTTTCCAAAAATAGAAAGTTTCCAAAAATAAAAAGTTTCCAAAAATAGAAAGTTTCCAAAATAGAAAGTTTCCAAAAATAGAATTACTGCTTAAAAATAGATAAGTTTCTAAAAATAGAAAGTTTCCATAAATAGATATAAGCTGGTTAAATAAGCTAAGTATATAAGTTTATGTGTTTTCTGATTATTTTTCTAAGTCATATTGATATAAGGTATAGTTTATTAATTATTATATGTAATTTAAATAAACTATAGGTTAAAAGTATCTAATTAAATATATCATGTTTTTAATTAAATAAAGTTAAATACTTAGGTTAAAACATGTATTATTAATTATTAATAATATAACCTAAGTCATGTTAATTAATTAATTAAAGCCATGGTTTTTAATAATTAATTAATTATAAAGTCTAGAAAAATATAAGTACTTAGGTTAAAAATTCCATGATCTAATAATTAAATTATAACCTAAGTCATGTTTTATTAAGTTAATCATGTCATATTTTATTAATTTAATTTTTAACATATGATTATTAAAAACATAACCTTAACATAAACCATGAACCGGATCGTGACTAGAAACCGTGAACCGGACCCGTAATCAACACCATACCCCGAACCTCTTCGGGGTTCTCCCTTGGTTGCTGCTGCCGTAGGACCCACACCACCAAACCGAGACCTTCAGGTCTCAGTGGTGGTCCATAAGCGGAGCCGAGACCCCCCCCCCCCCCCCCCCCCCCCTTGGGGTTCGGTTTAGGCGCCGGCCACAACAAAACACCCCTAAATCCCATGTTTTGATTTACCCCATAACCAATTACATGTTTAATTAATGTTTTTAATTAGCTTTTTAAAAACATCATGTTCTTATTTAATTTATTAAATCAAAACAAAAAGGATTTAAAAGGTATAACGAATGCGTAGATCAAACGAGGATGAACACACACGAACACTTACACCAAAATCAAGATCAAAAATCAAACAAACACCCCCTTTCTTGTGTTTATATGCGGCGGCCAAGAGAGAGCAAGAAGGAAGGAGGAATACTTTTTAGGTTTTTGATTTTACTGTAATGTGAAAAAAATGACAAAAGATTTCACCTTAACCCTTGTTAGTAAAAATTAGATGGGCTTGGCCCATCTCCTTGGTGTAGTCGCGGGTAAGGGGCCCCACATGGGGTACCCGTACCTTTTCCCGAGTCCATTTATTCTAGTGTTCGTTCGTGTTTAGTCGTGTTCGTGTTTTATGTGTTCTCGTTAAATATTAACCGTGACTTAATATATTTATTCGTGTTCGTAATAAATATATATACGTAATTAATAATAGCTTGTGATTAAATTACATTCATGAATTCATGATTGCATGTTCGTGATTAATTATTGTTTAAATATTTATTGTGTGTTCGTACGTAATAAATATTTATCGTGTTCTAACACGTACGTAATACGTAAAATTCTAACACGTGAACGTAATCATACTATAAAAGGAAAGTTTTAATCTAGTACGTATGATCTTAAGGGTACTATTCATGGTAAAAGCATGCGGGTTTTACAGCAAACCACTTTTTCTGTTTACCAAGTACATTAGTAAAGTCATTTAGGGCTTATACCAGATCTAAACTTGTTAATCATTGCATGAACTTTGTTTATTTGGCCTTAAGTAAGTTAGATATTGATGTTGTATGCTTTTGTTGGAGTATTATTGGCTTAAACTTGCTTAAACAATTGCTTATTTCACCAGACCTAGTTCTTTTACATGTCTGAGCATGTTTTGAATTAACTGTACTAATTGTCTTGGTCATTTGTTGTTTTACTGCTTGATTGTGACTCCCTAGAACTCACTGGTTGTAGGGTGCCTTGTTTGTCCAAAATCACCAAGTGAATCTCACTAAAAAGCATAATCCGTTCATCATCAGTGTGAACTCCTTTCCCACTTAAGGTACCCACTAGTAGTGTTAAAGTTCAAACAACTTATTAATAAGCTATTTTGGCTTATCCAAACGTGCAACAACTTTAATTTTGTATTCAATCTTGCTTATTTCATCCATTTAATCAGTTTTGAAGTTTGTGGCCTTTGACTTTAGGGTTTGACTAGAAAACGGAGTCTTTTGTCTTTTTCATTAAGTGCTTATTCATCATTTCAGCTTATTGAGCGTGCTTATTGGAAATATTTTTGATTATTTGACTTATTTAAGTGATTTGAAACATTTTACAAGTTGAATCAGCTCTTGAATCTACCTAGAACTCGAAAACGACTATTTTGTCGTTTTGTGTAGAGAGCTTTG
This sequence comes from Glebionis coronaria, assembly GCA_025667525.1. NCBI lineage: Eukaryota > Viridiplantae > Streptophyta > Magnoliopsida > Asterales > Asteraceae > Glebionis > Glebionis coronaria. The sequence goes on from CM046880.1 coordinate 140,352,402, forward strand.
GCTTATTTCAGGTTTATTTATTGAGATTTTTCAAATTTCTTTTTATAAACATTTTTATAAGCACAAGAGAAGGATGTGTGTGAAATTTCAGCTTATGGCATTAGCTTATGGCTTAATGGGCCAAAAAGCCCATTAAGAATAAGCTGAGTGCTTATTAAGATGTGATAAGCTCACTTTCAGCTTTTGGGCCTTTAGAGTTTTATGTTTAAAATCGAATTTTAAGCTAGACTAGAACTTTTGGGCTTATTTGGTTGACTTTTGTCTTATTGGGCCAAAACGCCCATTTAACTTGGACTGTTTTCATTTTTGGCCCATTTGGAGGCCCATTAGGGGTATTTAGGTCATTTTACTTTCATTTCTGGTTTTATTAAGTTAAAATAATCTAGCTTGCAAGTTTTTAGAATTCTTTATAAATTTTGAATTTTTAATATTATTTTAATATTTATTATTAGTTTTTAATCATTTTAAATAGTTTTAATTTGTTTTAAATTTTGCAAAAATACTTTTTAGTTTAATTAAGTTATTTTAGAGGTTTACAAATTGAAAAAATTTTATTTGGGCTTTTTATTAATTTAATTGATTTTTAGGGCTTTAATTAGCATTAAAAAATTAATTATTACTTAAATAAAAGGTTTGAAAAAGTTTTGATTATTTGTAAACTCTAATTGGATTTTTAGGACTTTATTGTGATTTTCTAGGATTTTTTAGAGTAATTTTTAAATTTCGTCAAGTTTTTACGTTTTATGTCTTATCATTCGTCGTAGATTAATTTTAGTCGTAACCGTCATCATTTTCCTTTCCTCTCTTCTTTCTTAATATTAATCTCATATACCATCAAGTTTAACACACCCATTAATCCTCCTCGAGAATGAACTCACAAAAGGGTCATAAGGGTGTTGATTTTCCTAAATCGATTCCTTTAATACTTACCGCTTTATACGCTCTTTTTCCTAAAAGACGTATTTATACTACTATCAATGAGAATTTTGGAATAGTTTTGTTAGTATTTTCCTTAGTTGATCGGGCTTGGACTATTATATAACTTGTAAGACTTATGTGTTCTACTAAACCCGTTTTAATTATATCATGTCACATTTATGTTCTCGTGTGTTCGTAATTTCATGATTTTTAATTTCGTGTTATGTCTTGTCATGTCGTATTAAATATACGTTATTACTTGTAGTGATTTAATTTAATATTGAAAGTTTTAAATTTGATGGTATTTTCATGCGGGTTTTACAACTCTTCCCCTCTAAAAAGAATAATTCGTCCTCGAATTAGAAACATGATGTGGCTGAAAAGAACATACCCGAATCATGGGAGAAAATGAGGATAAAAAATCTGGAACGACTCATTGGTTTCTCAAGTGGCTTCCCGCTCGGGATGGTTCCTCTAAAAGACCTTGACGAAAGTAATAGTCTTTTTCCTCATTACCCTATCTTGACGATCTAAAATAGCTTCTGGTTCCACAACGTAAGATAGATCCTCACGAATCTGATCGAGTGGACACGTGACAACGTGCAAGTGATGATAAGTGTAACCTATGAGTAATGATACATGAAACACGTTGTAAACGTGTGATAACTAAGGATGTAACGCCAAACGACACGAAACCTCACGGAAACGATCGAGAATATCGAACGGTCCGATGAAAGGAGGACTAAGCTTGCCCTTAATACCAAAACTTCTGACTCCATGTGCAGGTGATACTTTCAAGAAAACGCGATCACCGGGCTGAAATTCTAATGCTCTACGATGCTTGTCAGCATAACTTTTCTGACAAGTACGAGCTTTCTTGAGTTTTTTCTTGGCAATGGCGACCTTCTCATTAGTCACCTCAATCAACTCCGGACCCTCAAGGATATGCTCACCAACCTGATCCCAACAAATCGGAGCACGACATTTCCTACCGTACAACATCTCGATGGGAGCACACTTAATACTTGCATGCCAACTATTGTTGTAAGCGAACTCAACCAAACATATATAATCGTCCCAATTTCCGGTCCATTCTAACGTATAAGATCGTAACATGTCTTATAATGTTTGAATCATACGTTCAGTCTGACCATCAGTCTAAGGATGGAAAGCTGTGCTAAACTTGAGCCTGGTTCCCCAAGCTTTCTGCAAACCTTTCCAGAAACGAGACGTGAAACGTGGATCTCTATCTGATATGATGTCTGATGGAGTACCGTGTAATCGTACGATCTCTTGCTGAAATATTTCTGCCAACTTGCTAACTGCGTAATCCTTGCGGATAGGAAGAAAATGTGCAGACTTGGTCAAACGATCGACAACGACCCAGATAGCATCCTACTTCCTCTGAGTCTGTGGTAAATCGGTAACAAACTCCATTGATATCTTGTCCCACTTCCATTCTGGAATTTCTAATGGCTGTAATAAACTACTAGCACGCTGGTGTTCTATCTTAACCTGCTGGCAGGTCAGACACTTAGATACGAAAGTAGCTACATCTTGGTTGATACCGCTCCACCAAAAATGTTGTTTGAGATCATGATACATCTCGGTAGAACCCAGATGAATAGAAAATGGAGAACTATGAGCCTCGGTCAACAAGGCCTCTCTTAGTGTAGGATCCTCTGGAACACATAATCTAGTACCCTGCCATACAATGCCGTCATCATCAACGCAGAACTCAGTCTGCTAATCAATGTTTTGAACAATTGCCCATATCTCGCCATCATCCTTCTGAGCTGCTTTAATCCGAGAAATTAAGTAAGGTTCAACTCTCAGACTAGCCCAAAAACCATTCTGCCCACGTACAAATAGCTGGATCTCCTAACGCTCAAGGTCGCGAATGATCTCCTCCTCTACTTTAATACCAGCTATCATGCCTGATTTTCTGCTCAAAGCATCAGCCATTGGATTTACCTGTAAAACCCGCTTAAAATATCTTAGATCATTAAATGCATGAAAATGCGGTCAAATTAAAACTTTACGATTAATTAATATACGACACGTGTCATGAACATTTAATATAATTATTACGTATATTAATTAACTACTACAAGTACTACGTATATTAATAATATTATTAATACACGATAGTTATTTACGTATAACACCTATAAACGTGACAAGAAATAAAACATGAGATTATAACTCTAACCTACACGATAATTAACTAAAGCACGAAAATCAAAAAGTAAAAAAGGCCTTGTATGGCCGGCCTAAAAGAAAGAACAAGGAAGATGGGCTAAGCCCGGCCCATGAACATCTTTAAGGTAACCAAAGCATCTCCAGGGAAATCCATTTTCCACTTCTCATAAAAAATAACAAAACCCTAAACCCCTTGCACCCCTTGGCCACCAGCTTCCATCCAGAAAAAGGGAAGAACGAAAGTGTTTGATCATTGATTTAATTCGGGTTGTGTTTTGATAAGTGTGAAAACACTCATCATTTCTAACTTAAAAACCACTTAAAACACGGACAAATACGTTATATTATACTTGAAATTGTCAGAATTACGCGTGTATGGTGTATTTGTGTGTTTCAGGTAAATAAGATAAATTTTGGAGCAAACACGCGTTTTCTCGGGTTTTATTCGAAGAAAAGATGAAGAAAGCATGAAGATATAAGGGCTGAAGATGGCATTCTTCAAAGTTATATACTCAGGGAGAAAAGTTGTTTAATCTTCTATAAACTACAAGGCCCAAATCTGCTTATAATGAAAAGTTATACAAAGTGTTGTCCACATGTAGCAATAGGAGAAAAAAGAAGTGAAAACAAGGGTTGCCACTCGAGCAAATCCTAGCCTTTTATTATGGATAAAAGACCAAAGGTCTAGATGGTGATCCAAGATCATCCACTTCAACCAATGAAAACATGACACGTCACCCAACTGAGTTCATCAACAAATCAAGGCATAGCAATCAATTGAAGACATGGATTCAATATACACTACAATACAAGTAATCCCACGTGGTTAATTGAGATCTTATCAACTAAGTATTTAATCATTATTAAACTTTACTATATAATTAAACATGACATATAATATGCTTATTAAAAACTATAGGTTATATCATTTTATTTATTTAATAAGCTTATTATTAGTTATGGAAATACACTAATTATGGAAACATGCTATTTATGGAAATATATTAAATATGGTAACATGCTATTTATGGAAACATACTAAATATGAAAACTTTCTATTTTTGGAAACTTACTAATTATGGAAACTTACTAATTATGGGAACTTTTTATTTTTGGACACTTACTATTTAAGGAAACTTGCTATTTTTGGAAAGTTACTATATATAGAAACCTGCTATTTTTAGAAAGTTACTATATATAGAAACCTGTTATTTTTAGAAAGTTACTCATTATGTTATAACAAGTACTATAACACATAAAACATGAAATACACTAATCTAAAACACATGAAACATTAAGAATCACATGGTAAAACAAGAAAAAGTATAATAAGTAATGAACACACCAAGTAAACTAATAATCAGTAAATATAAGCTAAACAAACAACTTATTCATGCCCCTTTTATTATGTGGCTATCGTGAAGTCGGAGTGATCTTCACATTCGTTTCCGAATTTTCATTTACTAAACATAAGGTACGGATATTCCGTCCTTCAGTTAGGACACTTTCTTCCTATATTAGGATTCCCAGTTTGCATCCATTTGTTTTCCCCAGTAGTTTACGTATCTTAAACACTTTCAGTAAATGCTATGTTTTGTTTTAGATTGCCTGAGCTATATACATTCATGCCAGTTCCACCTAGTTATGGGGGTACCATAACTATAACACTGGAGGCACCGGTGTTATGACTCTTCTGCGATGAGAGTGATAGCTTGCAGCGTCCCTTACAGTTATTTGTCCTATTTTATTATCATCATGTGGGGCGAATGGGTGCATCGTAGGACAAGTTTAGCAAGATTTCATAGTAACTGCGATGTGTGCCTTGCATCCGTTACAAGAGTTGATCCCTCCTACCCAGACTATAATAATTAGAGGCAACCCCTCTAATTGCATGATGAGGTCACCCCTCTATGTATTCATGGACGGTGATGCCTCATGACCTATATGGGCTCTTGGGCATATTTAAAACACAGTTTTCAGCATAAAAATAAACATAAGTCTTTTTAGAATATAAACCAGTCTATAGACATACACCAGGTTTTCCCAGGACTTACATTATTCCGCTGCACTATCATTTCATACTTTCATTTCATACTTTGATTATGTTTACGCTATTAATATCATTGTCATATATCCGTTTACTGAGCGCATTGCTCAGCCGTATATTATCTTTCCATTACCCATACGGCATGTACCCAAGGACAGTCGGGAGCATTTGGATGACGTGCATAGGATGGAAGCTTCCTTAGACTTCTTCTCCTTTTGTGTCATATACTTATGCTTGCTTGGACGCTTGTTTTATCTTTCCTATTCCATTTACTTTATATATGTTTCGGGCTTACGTATGGGAACCGATGTTTGATTCCGGTTTTCCCTTTATGGTCATTTATGTTTTCAAGACATTAGCTTGCATGCTTTGATGACACGTCATAATTATCATGTAACAGTCCACTTATCAATGTAGGGTGTTACAATTATGGTATCAGAGCCTAAGGTTTCGACCTGTAGGCTCTAAAACTCGACAGTAGGTAGTCACTAGGGCTTCCTAAACTGACAGTTGAATTTTACTTATTTATTTCATGTATCATTGTTTTCTTTAAGTTTTTGACTAAGTAATGGTTGGTAGAAGACTTGCCATATTTAGTCGCATGTGCTTTTCAATTTTGTTTTGTGAACCGACCCATAGGCGTTCACCCTTACTCATCTCAATTTTGTTTTGTGAATCGACCCATAGGCGTTCACCCTTACTCATGTCAATTTTGTTTTGTGAACCGACCCATAGGCGTTCACCCTTGCTCATGTCAGATTTCGTTGGCTATGCTTTCATAAACTATTTCATGCATCTCTTATGTTCATCCTATGTTTTTAACAGATTAATCATTTTACGTTGTTCCTCTTTTAAATTGTCAGTTGGCTGTGTACTAGCCATATTCCATTGAAGTTTTGATTAGTATAGATTAGACTCCAACTATCCATACTTAGTCCTATGATTATTATATTCTATCCATGATATTTTTCCTTTGAAATTTGACAAGTATGGATTGAACCATAATAATCCATACTTAGTCACATGTCTTTTCTTCGAATTTCGTGGACTGAACCATAGCAGTCCACACCAGCGAATGTTAAATCTCTGTGATTACGTATTTATGTTCCTTATGACAACTACGTTTTCATACTCTCATGATTACGTTTTCATGACCGATTTTGTTTCATGCCTCCTTATGTTGATTACATTTTCATCATGTTGATTACGCTTTCATGCTAGACATTGATGGATTTCATTTAATCCTTCTTTCATGATAGTCATGGTTGGTTTTCATTAATCATGCTTTCATGTTGATCATTGTTGAATTTCGTTTAATCATACTTTTTCGTTTCTTTATGCAACCAGAATTATGTCTACGCTGGAATGGCTAGGCTATCATGTTGCTCGCCTTAGTTCGGTTCTCTAACCGCTTAATCATTTATTCCCTTTAAAAGCATATCAGATGATGACACCCATACCGATCATCTCATGTGCATTCCATGTGTACTCCATGTATCGTATTCTACATGTGCTCCACGTACCGTATTCCATATGTATTACATGTACCGTGATTCATGTGTATTTCACTTACAATACTCCATGAGTATTCTCTAGTTGATTCTCAATCATCTCAAGCATATTCCACTTGCCGATATTCTACGTGATGTTGATGCTGCTTATAAATTGGAGATTTTACAAATGTTGATGCTGTTCATAAGTTGGAGATTTTACAAAATGTTTATGCTGCTTATAATTGGAGATCCTACAAGATGAAGACAAGGCGTTGATCGAAACGATCGAACAAGGAAGATGCTTCACCACCAGACGATTTCCATCACAATCCATGTCCTTGCCTTTTTAGTTAAACGTCACACATCATTCAGTTGTCTTGTTAGGCATATGAGTGGGAACCGGTACCAGCCGACCACTCAGCTGAATAGTTACGTGAATCACAGTCATGATAATGACCGTCATGGAACTGAAAGACAAGGAAGCAGTGACAACTACTGTGACAATTTATACTTCACAATAACGATAGAAACTAAGGTAACGGACGTGACCAGACATACAAAGGGTCACCAGTCCAACTGATCCGCCAATTTTGGCATTATGACCAAAATTTTCAACTCTAGTCATTTTCACATCTAGAGACACATGTCAAGAAACACGTCTCACGCATATTTTTGAGGACACATGTCTCACGTGTATTTTCTGAAGACACATGTCAAGACACTAGTCAAGACACATGTCATACGTATATTTTCTCAAAACATGAGTCAAGACACACGACTCGCACATAACTTCTGAACTAGGCCTCAGTAATTCAGGGTACCCTCCAAGGGGTATACCCATCCTTTTGTGCCTTATATGAATAAAATCATTAGAATTTCAGTACCATCTCGGGCGTATTGTTCATGTTTGGACACACGGTGTTCGTTCTGTGTGAGACAAGCGAAAACACAGTCAGTGAGATCTGCCATGTTTACCTCGTGTATTTATATGACACTTTCAATTCTCGGTCCCATATTTCATATATTCCACGTCCATAAAAGACACCGTTGTGTCACCTATGTATTTAAGGGCTTACATTCCAATTTGGCGACAAGATCCTCTCTGCCAATGCACGTTCCTAGGACAGATGCGGGTACGATATGATTCTAATTATGGATTGATTAGCAGCACGTCACGCTAGATTGAATTCCAGTTAACATCGAGTCATGTTTGGCAATATTCAGGTCCTTGAATACAGTCACCGTGTTTTGATATCGGAAAATCTGAACAAAATACTTATACTTTATGAGCACATGCTTCATTATCTCGTGGCTACGAAGACTTTATAGCTACCCTCTATGACGAGATTTTATGAAGTTATTAAATCCATAACCAGCCGATTGTGCCAAAAAAATTTTTCCAGAAGCAATTCCGGAAGAACTACCAGGCACACCACCTATTCGTGAAGAGAAGTTTGACATGGAGCTCAAGGAGTTGGAGGAATAACCACAAGAGTTGTTGGAATGTGGTTTATTTCGCCAAGTGTATCACATAGAAAGCCAATTCTGTTTATCAAAGAAGAAGGATTGTAGCATGGAGTTATGCATCAATTACTACAAATTGAATAGGATCACCATTCATAGTAGTTATTCCCTCTAATGTATTAATGATATATCCGATCAACTACCAGACTCTAAACACCTTACAAGACCGATTTGCGATTCAGGCTATCATGAGTGGCGAGAGAAGGAGAAGGACATTTCCGTGACTGCTTTTTGCACACGTTATGGTTAGTATGAATTTGTGTTTACATCTTTTTGGTCTCTCGAATACCAGCAGTAATTATGGACTTGAGAAATTGGGCTTCCATGAATTCTGGACAAGTTCGTCATTTTGTTCATTGCTAACATACTGATCTTCTCTAACTCTAGAGGAGAGAACGAAGAACATCTTCGCTTTATGTTACAAATTCTACGACAGAAGAAATTTCACACTGAAAGTTTTTCCAGTACGAATTTTGGGTTGATTACATTGACACTCTAAATCGCATTGTTTCTCACGGTTAATTTTATCATGACTAAGCTTACGCGTAAGGAGAGAATCCTACACTAAATTATGTGTTCCAGAGGATCCTACGCTAAGAGATGGTCTCATCTATCTCCACTCATAATTTTCTAAAACTTCTATGTATCTAGTTTCTACGAATGTATCATGATCTCAAACCACATTTTGGTAGAGCAACATGAAACAAATGTTGTTACGTTCATATCTAAATGCCTGACTTACCAGCAGGTTAAGATAGAACGCCAACAAGCTAATAGTTATTTCAACCATCAGAAATTCCGGAATTGAAGTGGAAAAGATCTCCATGGCTTTGGTTACCGGACCATCGCAGGCTCAGAAGAAGCCTAGTGCTAGCTGGGCCGTCGTCCGACCATTTAAACTAGCCTACACGTTTTCTTTCATCCGAAAGAATTACGTAGTTAGCAAGTATGTAGGGAGTTCAGCAAAAAATCGTACGATTTCACGGTATTCCGTCTACGATCATATCGACTAGAAAATTCGCCCACATTCACGTTGAGGTTCACATTCACGTTTACGTTAACGCTCACAATTACGTATCACGTTCGCGTTCACGACCTTGTACGCGCCCACTTCCTTATTCCTTTCACGATTTTCTTTTCGCACTCTCGTTCATGACGTTGTTCACGTTCATATCGTATTCTATCCTGCGATTTACGTTTCACTTTTCGTTGTAGAAGTTTTTGTAGAAAGCTTGGGAGACCAGACTCAAGTTTAACATAACTTTCCATCCTTAGAAGGACATTTCACGTCACATTGCACGTCTCATCTCGTAATGTTTGACGTCCCCTCCTCAGCTATCGCACGTTCATGATATGTTTCACATATCATGTTCACCTACGTTCTACATATTAATTTCACCATATCTCCATGTATCATGTTCACAATTGTTCACGTATCACGTTCACAATTGTTCACGTACTACATTTTCCATATGTCTCGCGTATCATTGCACAGAGATTATTAATGTAATGTATTGTAGGTTATCTTCGCATCGTAACGTTTCATTTATACGTGCACGATAGTTCTTGTTCCCTCAATCAGATTCATGAGGAGCTATCTTACGTTGATGAACCATAAACTTTTTGTATCGTCAGGACAAGGTAATAAAGGCCAAGATTCTTTTTCTTTTGGTCAAGATCATTGGAGGAACCATTCCGAGCGGGAAGCCACTTTAGAAATGGAGGAGCCATTTGGACTTCTTATCATTTTCCCTTTCATAATCAGAATATGTTCGTTTCAGCCACGTCACGTTCCAGGTTCTTTTTATCTAAGTCACGTCCATGTTCCGTCCAGCCATATCGTATCTCTAATTCGAGGATGAATTATCCTTTTTAGAGGGGAAGAGTTGTAAAACCCGCTTAAAATATCTTAGATAATTAAATGCATGAAAATGCGGTCAAATTAAAACTTCACGATTAATTAATATACGACACGTGTCATGAATATTTAATATAATTATTACGTATATTAATTAGCTACTACAAGTACTACGTATATTAATAGTATTATTAATACACGATAATTATTTACGTGTAACACCTATAAACGTGACAAGAAATAAAACATGAGATCATAACTCGAACCTACACGACAATTAACTAAAGCACGACAATCGAAAAGCATAGAAAGGCCTTGTATGGCCGGCCTAATAGAAAGAACAAGGAAGATGGGCTAATCCCGCCCATGAACATTGATGTGACTCTAATTACACATCATATTTCCTCGTAAAACGTGCTTAAAAGTTTAAAATAATCATCAAATATGCCTTGTATATGCGTTTTTTGTCGTTTTTGCGTGCGCAGGTACAGATATCAAGAAAATAACAAGAAACGAAGCCAAAGAGCAAAACAGACATGAGAATTGGAAAGAAGACGAAGAAACATGTCCGACGGTGCCTTTATCTTTTATTGGACCAACCCGACATTACTTAAATGGGTCAGACCGACCCAATAATATGTCACTAGCCCATTTATAATCTGTTGGGCCCTTTTTATCACTACAACCCAAAATGAATTTTTAAGAAAGAACAATTGAAGCCCAGGAAGCCCAACAAGGCTTGAATTCAGACCGAGCCCAATGATATCACAAATATAGAAGATCAGATCTGGATATAGCATAGTTCATACGCAACTTTTATTTTATCTCCTATCTCACTTTTTGTTTCCTACGTTTTATTTATTTTTTAGATCAAGTTCAGATTTAGTCTATCTGTTTCTTAGAGTCGAATATCATCTCTTTCCATTTTTTCAGTTTTTAGAATAGATTAAATTAGGAGTAGGATTTAGTAAATTGAATTCTTGTTGCTTTATTTTTATGAAAAAAATTGATATTCGATTTCTCGTTTAATACAGTTTGGTATATTTCTGCTTGATGTTTCAGTTCCAGTAGTAATAGTTTCGACGATTTTTTATTAATACATTCGATGGTTTCAAAATGTCGTTTTTGCTTCGGGTATGAAGGATTTATAGTTTTCGGTTGATGATAGTGTTGATTTGATTTCTATTTGAAGTTTGTGAATCGGCTGATATAGTTTTTATTCGGGAGGTGTTGATGTTTGATTTTGTGATTCAGTTAATATATCAGTTTAGTATATGGTTTTTGTAAAACCCGCATTAAAATACCATGAACAGTAAACATGAACAGTGAATACACGAAAATACGATAAAATTTAAACTTTTCTTGTTTATAATATATTTCACGTGTCACGATATTAAATAACATTTACTTACGTATATATTATAAATGTGTTTACGATCACGATAATTAAATTCACGATAAATAAAACATGAACTTACACAACATATAATTTAACTTAGAAAAACTTCGGTTTTGTCTTTGGGCTATAAGGGTGCTGCAGCTTAGAGAGCAAAAAGGAGGAGGATGGGCCTTTTGGCCCATGACCCATTATAACCATGTTTAAGAAAAACACAGGGAAACATTTATCATATTTTTAGGTTCCAAACAAATAAAATAAGAAACCCTGCCTCCTTCTTCTTCTTGCCGTCGGCTATAGATCACCACCAAGTGTGTTCGGGACGATTTTGATCTTTGATATTCTTGTGTACGTGTTCGTGATCATAAATCTTTTTCTTCTACGCATTCGGTATAATCATAACCCTTTTCTTTTTAAATTCTTTTATGAATCCATGATCTCATTTTAATTAATCTTAAAAAAACAAGGAAAACATGTGGGGATTAATAAAAATAAAGAACTAAGGGGTGTTTAGTGTTGCTTGTTCGGCTGAGACCACAACCGAGAGCTACAAGGTCTCGGCTTGTTTTTAATCACCACCACCGAGACCACTTAGGGTCTCGGCTTGGTTTGTTTGGCTCGGACGCACAATGCGGGACCCCAACGCGAGTTGGGGTATGGTTGATGTGGGTTTTGATTTGGTTTCGGGGCTAACCGAGACCACTAGGGTCTCGGTGTGGCTCGGTTTAACAAGAACAGTGGGAACAGGCACTCAGCCGGTGTGAACCGGGCTCGACAGTGGCAGCCGCGACTCGGCAGTGGGAACAGAAGGCTAACCAGTGGAAACCGGTTCACCGGTCTAGCCACTGGTGGGCTTTGGTGGTTATTTAGCCGCCGGTTGACACCACTAGCCCCCGGCTATGTGGTGTCGGCTAGGCTTTTTCGGGCGGGTATATATTTAAACACGGGTTAGGGCTCGGGAATTTTTAAATTAGTTTAATAATTTAATTAAATTATTTTCCAAGACTATTTAATTTAATTAAATACATGACTTAGGTTAAAATATTAGAATTAATATTTCATGACTAACCTAAGTATTTACTTAGTTTAATTAAATTAAAACATGGTATTTTTTTAATTAAATTCTTATAATGTATAGTTTATTAAATTAACCAAGTTAATTATGTAATAAGCTATAATACTTGAACCATGACTTGTATTTTACTAAATAAACTTTACTTGACATTAATAATCCAACTTATTTCTAATTATGGAAACTTACTATTTTTGGAAACTTACTATTTATGGAAACCTGCTATTTTTAGAAAGTTACTTAGTATTACAATACAAGTATTATAATACCTTATTACATGAACAATAAACAACAGAATACAAGAATAACTATAGTTAACACTTGAAACAGTTAAAACTTGACTGAACATGAATAATAAACTAAGAACACACAGAACCAGTAAAACACATGAAATTCAGACAACTCATACACGTCCCTATTCTTATGTAGTATTGTCCGTCAAGACGGAGTAGGTTCTTCAATGTTTCTGTTAGCTCTACTGGACTTCCCGTATGCATCCAACTATTTTCCCAGTAGTTAGAAATTTAAATACTTATGTTTTATTATTTACCTTAGCTATATACATGCATGCCAGTTTCACCTAGTTATGGAGGTACCATAACCATAATACTAGAGGCACTAGTGCTATGACTTCACCACGGCAGAGTGATAGCTCATGGCGTCCCTTTCAGTTTATTTGGCCTTTATTATTATATTATCATGTGGGGCGTATGGGTGCATCCTAGTTTAAGTGTCAATCAGGATTTCATGGTGAATGTGGTGTGTGCCTTGCATCCTTCACAAGGAGGTGATCCCTCCTACCCATTCCCATATAAATTAGAGGCATCCCCTCTAATTACATGACAAGGTCACCCCTCTAAGTATTCATGCACGTTTTGACCTCATGACCTATATTGACTATTGGTATATTAAACTAATACAAATTTTCATAAGTAAACATAAGCTATGTTTTCAGGACTAAAACCAGTACACATGTTATACATCTAGGTTTCCTAGGACTTATTCATATCCGCTGCCTTTTATGGTTTATATGCTCTTTTATGCTTTCATTACTCTATGCTTCCATGCTTTATTGTATATCCGTGCACTAGGCGTTATGCTCAGCCGTTTTCCGTTTCCATGTTCCTAAACGGCAGGTACCCGAGGTCGCAAGTAGGATCTCAAGAGTATGTGCATTCGGATGGAAGCTATCCAGCCTTCTATATCTGATTCATTTATCATACTTTATCTTACTTTACTTCATGTTGGACATAGTTTAGTCCTTTTCCTTTACAGTACTATATTTGCTTGTGTCGAGTTACTTAGACTACCGATGTTTGTTTCCAGTATTTTCTATTTATGGTCATGAATGTTTAGACATTTACCTTGCATGCTTTGATGACACACTATATATTACTTTGATATTCCATTTTAACAAATGGGGTGTTACAATTATGGTATCAGAGCCAAGGTTTCGACCTGTAGCTCTGTAAAACATGACCTGTGACTTACGGGTAGTCACCAGTGTCTTCCTAGAACTAACAGTTGGTTTTCATGCATTCATTTCATTTTCATTTCATGTATTCAATTCATGCATTTCATCTCATTGTTGCAGGAATTTTGACTAAGTAATGGTTGGTACAGGACCGGCCCTATTTAGTCGCATGTGTTTTTATCGAAACATTTTGTTCATTTAGTGAACCAACCCATAGGCGTCCACACATGCCTTTTTGTTTTGTGAACCGACCCGTAGGCGTTCACTCATGGACATATCATCATATTTAATTTACCATGCATTTTTAAACTATTTTATGCATCATAAATAAATTTATGTTTTATACACTGTTCATGCATTTTCTATTCATGTCATATTTATTCAGACTCATTATTTATGTTGAATTTTGTTTTAAATTGTCAGATGGTGAACACACGCAATGCTCAAGAATTGGCTGTAGTTGCCAATGCAGCTTTGCAAGCCATCCTTCCCCAACTTCGCAATGAAATCAGGGACAAAGTTTATGCTGAAATTCAAGCTCAGGGCGTTCAATTTGGCCCTCATCCTCAGAAGAACAACAATCCTCCACCTCCACCGCATGTTACCCTTATGACTTGGTTTGAGCGATTCAACAAACAGAGACCCCGTTCGTTTGAGCAGACTGACAGCCCCAACGAGGCTGAAGCTTAGATTTCTCACATCGAGAAGATATTTGATGCGATAGGTTGTGACGGTGTTTTCATGGCAAGACTAGCTTGCTATAAGTTTGAAGGTGATGTGCTGAAGTGGTGGAATTCAGTCAAGCATTCCAACGGTGGTGATAATTGGGTTGCACTTTTGACATGGGACCAGTTTAAGGATCTCTTCCTTAATCAGTACTTCCCACATGCTGAGTAGGAGAAGATTAAGAGGGATTATCATAATATCCAACGGGTTTCTGGGGAGAACAACAACGAATTTATGCAGAGGTTTCTCTGTTTGGCTGGTTTCTTGGATGCAGCAGCTGGTACTGCTGAGGAGCAAGCTGAGAAGTTTCGATGGGCTCTTCACACTTCGGTTGCCAACACTTTAGTGTGTGCTACGTTCACTATGGTGGCACAGGTGGACGATGCAGCCCGAAAGCTTGAGATGCTTTAGGAACGAGAGGAGTTTGGCAATGATCGATCAGTGAAGAGGTATCTTCAACCACCAATTGTAAACCATTCATCTCTTTCAGTATTTTCATTTCATATCATCCTCTGTTCAACTTTATATTTCAGACAGAATACTGACGACCGGAAACCTACGGTCGCTTAGCAACAAGTATCTAAGGGAAACGGTCAGACCAACGACCGTTCTGGTTTAGATAGGCGTGGCGGTAATGATAATTACCGTAACAATGCCAATAACTCGAACAACAGCAAGTCCCTACATTTACCTTCTTTCATGTTAAACTATCTTATGTTATTGTATTCTGACACTACAGCGACTCATATTCAGGAACAATAACAACGGCAAGGATCAGGACCGTAGAGGTTCGCAGCCTAACCGTTCTACTTCATCTGGTAACTATTAAACCTTCTATGTAATCATGCTTATGTTCCATGATCATGTCTCATGCATGTAATCCTGAAACAGGCTCTCAGCTAGCTAGGACGCCTGCTGGAGGATTCACGCATCCTATCTGCCCTACTTGTTCGCGTAGACATGCTGGTGTTTGTCGCCGAGGTACTGGTGGTTGTTTCAAGTGTGGCCATCAAGGCCATCAACAGAAGGATTGTCGCCAAGGTGAGATAGAAGGCACCTCTGGACATGACGACTCCAAACCACCTCTTACTTCAGGTCGCGTGTTCACTACTACTAGACACCAAGCGAACAAGACTTTAGGTACCATCACTGGGAATCTCTTTATGAATGGTTTGGCAGCATGCGTCCTGTTTGATACTAGGGCGACTCATTCAGTCATATCCACTACTTTTTCTGTAGGTGTTAGGATTTACCCTATGCCATTAGATAACGCCTTAAGCATTTCCACGCCACTTAGGGACTCTGTACGAATCACCTAGGTGTATAGAGATCTTCCCTTAGAATTTGATGATAAAATTGGCAGAGTTGACTCACTTCCTTTGGACATGTGCGATTTTGATTTGATATTGGGCATGGACTGGTTATCCAAACACCAGGCTACGATAGATTTCCACACTTATCGAGTGATCTTCGGTGATGTTAAATCTATAGAGTACATACACCATGGTTTTCTGCCAGGGAGGTCGGTACAAATTATTTCATCCATGAAGGGGCGTGCTTTATTAACACACGATTGTCAGGGCTTTATAGCCAATATTCATGACATTACTGCCGAGTCTCCATCGATCCAAGATCATCCTATTGTGTCAGAATTTCCTAACGTATTTCCTGATGAACTTCCGGGCATACCACCTGTTCGTGAAGTCGAGTTTGGAATTGAGCTCATTCCAGGTGCAGAGCCAATTTCCAAGGCTCCCTATCGCATGGCTCCTATTGAGTTTGAAGAATTAAAAGATCAACTACAGGAACTTCTGGAGCGAGGTTTCATCCGTCCCAGTGCATCGCCATTGGGTGCACCGGCACTTTTCGTAAAGAAGAAAGATGGCAACATGCGTTTGTGTATAGACTATCGTGAGTTGAACAAGATCACGATCATGATTCGTTATCCTTTGTCGCGTATTGATGACCTTTTCGATCAATTTCAGGGCGCCAAGTATTTCTCCAAGATCGATCTGAGGTCTGGCTACCATCAGTTACGGGTTAAAGATCAGGATATTTTTAAGACTGCTTTCCGTACACTTTATGGGCACTACGAGTTCGTAGTCATGCCATTCGGACTCACAAATGCTCCAGCAGTCTTCATGGATTTGATGAACCGTGTCTTCCATGAGTTTCTAGACAAGTTCGTTATCGCTTTCATTGATGACATCCCGATTTTCTCCAAATCCAAGGAGGAACATGAGGAACACCTTCGTACAGTCTTGTAGATTCTTCTTCAGAAGCAGTTGTATGCCAAGTTCTCCAAGTGTGAGTTCTGGTTAAGCAAGGTGGCATTTCTGGGCCATATTGTATCTGTAGAGGGGATCACCATGTATCCTGCAAAGGTTGAAGCTATCACCAAAGGGCCGAGACCTACATCTGCAATAGATGTCAGAAGTTTTCTGGGTTTAGCTGGCTACTACCGTAGGTTTGTAGAAAAATTTTCACGGCTAGCCTTACCTTTGACTAAGCTGATGAGGAAAGGAGAGAAATTCGTCTGGACTGAGGAACATGATAAGAGCTTTGAAGACCTTAAGCAGAAGTTAGTGACTGCATCGATTCTTACTCTCCCATATGGTACAAGTGGATTTCATATCTATAGTGACACTTTAGGAAAGGGTCTAGGCTATGTTCTCATGCAAAATGGGAAGGTTATTGCATACGCATCATGAAAACTTAAACCTTATGAAGAAAACTATCATACTCATG
The DNA here is from genome assembly GCA_025667525.1 of Glebionis coronaria. NCBI lineage: Eukaryota > Viridiplantae > Streptophyta > Magnoliopsida > Asterales > Asteraceae > Glebionis > Glebionis coronaria. Next base: position 140,369,860 of record CM046880.1, read on the forward strand.
ATTTGGAGCTTGCAACAGTTGTTTTCGCGTTGAAGATCTGGAGGCATTATTTTTATGGTGAATCATGTGACATCTTCACAGATCATAAGAGTCTAAAGTACATCTTCACCCAAAAAGAATTAAACATGAGACAGAGAAGATAGTTAGAGGTATTGAAGGATTATGACACCAACATTCAGTACCATCCTGGTAAGGCGAATGTGGTGGCAGATGCTCTAAGTAGAAGGTCGGGTATGATTGCTGGCATCTGGATTCCAAAGGAGATCATCCGTGACCTAGAGATGACTGATATTGAGTTTTGTGTATGAGGACATCATGGTTAATGGGCGAATCTTAGAGTGGAAACAGACTTACATTTTAGGATCAAGGAAGCTCAGAAGGACGATGTTAAGATTTGGGCTATTATTCAGAACCTTGATCAGCAGATGGAGTTTCGTGTTGATGATGATGGTATCTTATGGCAGGGCACTAGACTAGTCGTTCCTAATGACTCTACACTCAGGGAAGCTGTGTTGACTGAAGCTCACAACTTTCTATTTACCATACATCCTGGTTCTACCAAGATGTACCACGAACTCAAGTAGCATTTCTGGTGGAGTGGTATGAAGTAGGATGTTGCCACCTTCGTTTCTAAATGCATGATCTGCCACGAGGTTAAGATCGAACACCAGAGGGCTAGTGGGTTACTTCAACCACTGGATATTCCAGAATGGAAGTGGGACAAAATATCCATGGATTTTGTTACTGGTCTTTTGGTGACACAGAGGAAACATGAAGCCATCTGGGTTATTGTTGATAGATTGACCAAATCTGCTCATTTTCTACCAATCTTCAAGAAAAATCCAGTCAGTAAATTGGCAGACACTTTTCAGAAGGAGATCATCAGACTGCATGGTACTCCATCAGAAATCATCTCTAACAGAGATCCCCGTTTCACCTCACGGTTTTGGCAGAGTCTGCAGAAAGATTGGGGCACCAGACTTATGCTCAGCACTGCCTTTCATCCTCAGACCGACGGACAGTCGGAGCGTACCATTCAGACATTGTAGGACATGCTGCGGGCGTGTGCTCTAGCATGGACAGGAAGTTGGGATGACTGCATCTATCTAGTGGAGTGTTCATACAACAACAATTGGCACGTTAACATCGAGTGTGCACCGTTCGAGATGTTGTATGGTAGGATGTGTCGCGCCCCAATCTGCTGGGATCAGGTGGGTGAACGACTAATTGAGGGTCCAGAGATGATTTAGTTGACCAACGAGAAGGTCGCTATCGCTAAGGCGAAGATTCAGGAAGCTCGTGCTCGCCAGAAGAGTAATGTTGATAAACGTCGTAGAGATGTATCTTTCAACGTAGGTGATCACGTTTTCCTCAAGGTATCACCTGCACGGAGAGTTAAACTGTGAGGACCCGTACTTTCCCAGCATTATTTTATTCTTTTTATTCGTGTTTCTGAATGTAAAACCCGCATGCTTTTACCATGAATAGTACCCTTAAGATCGTACGTACTAGATTAAAACTTTCCTTTTATAGTACGATTATGTTTACGTGTTAGGATTTTACGTATTACGTACGTGTTAGAACACGATAAGTATTTATTACGCATGAACACGCAATAGTTATTTAAACAATAATTAATCACGAACATGCGATCATGAAATCATGAACGTAATTAAATCACGAGCTAATATTAATTACGTATATATATATTTATTACGAACACGAATAAATATATTAAGTCACGATCGATAACTAATTAAAACACGTAAATTAGGAACACGAGAACACACGGGAACACACTATAATATTTAGACTCAGGAAATGTATGGGTTACCCCATGCGGGCCCCATACCACGAAATTAGGGAGGGAAGATGGGCTTAGCCCATCAATTTTTACTATAACAAGGAATTAGGAAAGATTTTGGTCATTTTTCACTTTTACAGGAAAACATCAAAAACCCTAAAAAGTTTTTCTCCTTCTCCTGTTCTTCTTCTTTTTGGCCGCCACACATAAACACACCAAGGAGGGTGTTTATTTGATTTTGATCTTGGTTTTTGGTGCAAGTGTTCGTGGTTGTTCATCCTCGTTTAGATCCACGCATTCGGTATATTCTTTTTACCCTTTTTCTTTTTGATTTGATCTAATAATTAATTAAGAACATGATGTTTTTAAAACCTAATTAAAAACATAGATCTAACATGAAAAGGGTTATTGGGTAAATCAAAAAGGGTTGTTTTAGGGGTGTTTGTTGGCCGGTGCCTAAACCGAACCCCAAGGGGGGTCTCGGTTTGGCTACTCGACCACCACCGAGACCATATGGTCCCGGTTGGGTGGTGTGGGTCCCACGGCAGAAGCAAGACAAGGGGAACCCCGAAGTGGTTCGGGGTATGGTGTCGATTTAATGTCCAGTTCATGGTTTCTAGTCAAGATCCGGTTCACGGTTTATGTTAAGATTATTTTTTATATAATCATATGTTAAAATTAAATTAATAAACATGACATGATTAATTTAATAACATGACTTAGGTTATAATTTAATTATTAGATCATGAAATTATTAACCTAAGTATTTTATATTTTTAGACTTATAATTAATTAATTATTTAAAAACCATGGTTATAATTAATTAATTAACATGACTTAGGTTATATTATTAATAAATAATAATACATGTTTTAACCAAAGTATTTGACTTTTTTAATTAAAAACATGATATATTTTAATTAAATACTTTTAACCTATAGTTTATTTAAATTACATGAAATAATTAATAAATTATGCATTATATCATTATGACTTAGAAAATAATCAGAAAAACACTTAGGCTTATATACTTAGCTTATTTAACCAGCTTATATCTAATTATGGAAACTTTCAATTTTTAGAAACTTATATAATTAAGGCAGCTAATCTATTTATGGAAACTTTCTATTTTTAGAAACTTATCTATTTTAAGCGGTAATTCTATTTTTGGAAACATTCTTTTTTTGTAAACTTTCTATTTTTGGAAACTTTCTATTTTTGGTAACTTTCTATTTTTGGAAACTTTCTATTTTTGGAAACTTTCTATTTTTGGAAACTTTCTATTTTTGGAAACTTTCTATTTTAGGAAACTTGCTATTTTTGGAAAGTTACTTATTATTACACAGCAAGTATAATAATACATGAAATACCAGAAATACTTAATCAGAATAGACAGATTATAAGATAAACACAGTTTAAGATTTAAACAGTAAAACATGATATGAACATATAAAATAAGCTGAGACAAAACATAAAACCAGTTACGTATTTAGTAAGCAGATAATTATTCATGTATGTATTTATGTAGCATTAGTGATGCCGAAGTAGGATTCTCTGCAGTTCATCTTCTTCGTTCAATGGACATAAGGTATGGATTCCCGTCCTTTCAGTATGGACATTCTTTCCTTATTAGGATTCCCCGTATGAAAGCCAAATGTTTTCGCGTAGTATAAGTCACGTGTTTGATTTGCTTATGTTTAATTTAGAATACCTATAGCCATATACATGCATGACCAGTTTCACCTAGTTATAGAGGTACATAACCATAACATTAGAGGCACTAATGTTATGACTTCACCACGACAGAGTGATTGCTCGTGGCGTCCCTTCAGCTTTTGCCCATATTTTTATATTTATCATGTGGGGCGTATGGGTGCATCCTAGTTATATGTTTCAGTCAGGATTTCATGGTGAATGTGGTGTGTGCCTTGCATCCTTCACAAGGAGCTGATCCCTCCTACCCAAACCAGTATATTAAATTAGAGGCAGCCCCTCTAATTTGCATGATGAGGTCACCCCTCCAAGTATTCATGCACGGTGGATTTTCATGACTTATATTGAATAATGGTAAAATATGTTAAACAGTTTTTACAAGATAAACATAAGGCTTTTCAAACTATAAAATCAGTTTTACCAAGACTTAACCGGGTTATCCAGGACTTAGTTTCTTCCGCTGTTTCATGCTGTTATGCTTATATTATTCATGCTATACATGTATATCCATGCACTGAGTGTTATGCTCAGCTGTTTTTCCTTTCATGTTCCCAAAACGGCAGGTACCCAGGACTCGAGCATTTGGAGGACGTGCATAGGATTGAAGCTGCCATAGACTTCTTATCCTTTTTGCCTTCATATACTTATGCTTGTTTAGTCTTTCATTCATTTCTTTTGCTTTATTATGTTTTGAGCTTATGTTTGGGAACCGATGTATGATTCTAGTTCACCCTATGGTCATGTAATGTTTTAGACATTTATCCTTCTATGCTTTGATGATACGCCATAATTACGCGTGATATTCCATTATCAAAATGGGGTGTTACAATTATGGTATCAGAGACAAGGCTTCGACCTGTAGGCTCTAAAACTCGACCTGTGACTAGTGGGTAGTCACTAGGAGCTTCCTAAGCCAACGTTTGTTATTCCATGTATTGATGTTTCAACGCATTGTTGTTTTAACCATGATGTTTTCAGCACCTTGAGGTTTTAACCTTAATGTTTTCATCGATATTGTTTTACTAATATGGATGGACAACCGTCATTCATATTTAGTTATGTGTCATTGCTTCATGCATAATATTCCTCGTGAACTATGGCTACGTGGACTGAACCCCAGTAGTTCATAATCAGTCAGATAAAAATTTTTCTGATAAGTTTTGACAGATGAGTTTCATTTATTTATGTTTCATGTATCATTGTTGCAGGAGTTATGACTAAGTAATGGTTGGTACATGACTGGCCCTATTTAGTCGCATGTGCTTTTATCGAAACTTTTAACTTTGGGACCGACCCATAGGCGTCCCCTAGTCATGTCTTTTGTTTTGGGACCGACCCATAGGCGTCCCCTCGCACATATAAAGGATTTTATAAACTACATTATGCATTCATGCACTGTTTTTCATGCATAAAATCTTTCTCATGATTTACTGGCATAATTTTTTTTATGTCCCCTCATAAGTTAATATGTTTTATGTCAAATATGTTTTCATACTGTCATGGTTAACTCTAGTTTCGTGCTGATTATGTTATAAACTCCTTCATGATAGATGGTTTCATGTTTCTTCATGATAATTCCGTCTTCATGTTGATTACGTTTTACGCCTCTTTTGTTATTTATGCTTTCATGCAAGGCATTGTTGGATTTCATTGAATCCTGCTTTCATGATAGTCATGGTTGGTTTTCACTGATCATACTGTCAGGAAAATCCTCGTTGAATTTTGTGTAACCACACTTTAACGTTTTTCGATACAACCAGAATGATGTCTATGCTAATACTGCCAGGTTATCATGATGGTTTTCATAACCGTTTAACTGATATACTTTCCTTAAATCATGACAAATGATCGACCCCAATACCGATCATTTCATGTGCATTCCACGTGTACTCCACGTACCGTATTTCATGTGTATTACACGTACCTTAATCCATGTGTATTCCACTTGCAGTATTTCGCGAGTATTCGCTAGTCGATTCGGAATCATCTCAGATGTATTTTCAATTGCTGATATTCTACAAGATTGCTGATGCCGCTCATAACTTGGAGATGTTACTAAAGGTTGATGCTGCTGACGTTCGGAGACGCTACGAGATGCGAATGTTGTTCACAACCTGAAGATCCTACGAGACGAAGACAAAGGCGTCAGAGCAAAGAAATTGGATGAGAAGATGCTTCACCATCATAGATTTCCATCAATCATTGTCCCTAATTCTTAGTTACACGTCACACGTCATTCGGCTATCATTTCAGCCATATGAGTGCAAACCGGTACCAGCCGGCCACTCAACTGAATAGTTACATGAATCACGGTCATGAGAATGACCGTCATGGAACTGACAGACAGGACGATAGAAACCACTACTATGACAACAACTATCCTGGAAATCGCAACCGAGGCTCCGACCACGGACGTGATCAGACATACAAAGGATCAGTAGTTGATAGGTGTGTAAACACCCATCCTTTTACCACTTAATTCTGGCTAAAACAAGACCAAAACACGTATTTAATATCATTTGTTTGGAATTATGCGTGGTTTTTGTGTTTATTGTGTTTTCAGAGCTAACCGGATGAATATTAAAGAAAACATGGGATTGCACGGGTTTTATCAAGGAGAAAGACTAAAGACGAAGTCTATTGTCCAAGAGATGCAAAAGATTTGAAGTCAATGGGACTATTTCAAGATTTATCGAAGAAAAGGACCAAAGATGGAAGATTTACATATGTCGAAGAAACTCAAGTCTATTAAACGAAGAAATTAAAAGACGAGTTGAATTTAATCGTTGACAAATCCCGGATCAGAATCGAAAACGTCAACTTTTTTGAAAAGACGAGAAGACAAGAAGAAAGGGAGATAGCCCACTCACCAACCAACCACTAGGACTATAAAAGGATTTTTCCTTCACACATTAGGGAGTTAGCTTTCATTTTTCTTCTCCCAGTTTCTTTAGTTCGATTCATCACCAACACCATTAGGGTGTTTGGTGATTTTTAATTTCCTTTCAATCTTGTAAGTTTTAATCATTACTATTGTTAACTTTTACATTAATCTTTCAATCCAATCTTCCTATTCATCTTATTCTTCATCATCTTTTTATTGCAAGTTCTTAAGTTTTTATTTGATTCAAGTTTGATCTTAAAAAGTTGTTGAATTTATGTTTTTATTGTTGGGATTTGTTACTTATTATATTTAAATGATTTGTGGTTAATTTGGTAAAACCTTTTTGCTTATTGAGTTTGATTTTGGATTAAAACCGAGTCCCCTGTTCTTCGCTTTCTACAGTACTGAGTTTCCCAGATTCCGAACAGGGATTCTGGGGTTGTGTCTATTCGGAATATTTCAATTATTCCGAGTAGAGGTTATTTTTCTTCTTTCGGAATATCCCAGATATTCCGAATAGAACATCTTTTCCGCATAAGCCATCTTTTCCGCATAAGCCATTCTTTCCGAATTGAGCATTTTATTCCGAATAGGAAATGTTTTCCGTATAGGACTTTCTTTCCTAATTGACCCTTTTATTCCGCATAGGATTGTTTTCCGAATAGAGATCTGTTTTTCCGCATAGGACATATTTTCCGAATAGCCAGTTTTTCCCATAGGATTGTGTTTTTCCGCATAGCACCTGCTTTCCGAGTAGAGTCACTTTTCCGCGTAGATCTCCACATTTCGAATTGTCCATTATTCCGAATTGAGCATCATTCCGCATAGGACCATTTTTCCGAGTGGGATATTTTTCAGTAAGGGTATTTTCCTGATTTAATTCAAGTATTATCTTTTAATTGTTGATTGTTTTAAGATTATATCATTATCATTTTATTCATTTCTCTGTTTAGTAGATTAGAAAACTAAACCCACTTTTTGTCACCAAGAACAAATCTTCCACTTTAAACTGAGATCAATTCGAGAGGATTCCGAGAAAACGAACTTTTTCATCAAATAGAAAATCGCTTGTATCAAATGGCGCCGCTGCCGGCTCTTCTCGTTAAGATCAAAAGTTTTTTGTGAGAACTTGGATTTTGGGATCCGTTCCCCGTGAACGTTACTTTTTCACAAAAATTTTCAAAAATCCTAAAAAATATAAAATTTTCAAAAATACAAAAAAAATAAAAAAACATAAAAACCAAAAATATTTTTGCTTTGTTTTTCTTTGTTCGTTCTTTTGCAGGTGTATGCGCACTCGATCCACGTCATATCAAGAGCCCGAGCCTCTCGATCACTTAGACATGGCCGGTGTACCACCTCCAAACAATAATAACAACAACAACCCGCCTTTCAACAACATGAACAATAACAACAACAATGAGCCCCTTCCGGATAATCGCCCGATGATTGAATTGCTGCAAGCTCATGTAGATGGCAACACGGATCCAATTGTCATACCTCCAATTGCCGCCAACAATTTCGAGCTAAAATCAGGCTTTATCCAGATGGTCTCCGCTCAACCATTCTTGGGACGTACCATTGATGATCCACACGACCACATCAAGAGATTTCTACAACTCACCAACACGGTTAAATTCAATGGCGTTCCACAAGAGGTTATAAGGTTACAACTTTTTCCCTTTTCTTTAGAGGGATAAGCCCGGCATTGGCTTGCTAAGGAACCGCCACAGAGTATTCTCTCTTGGACGGATTTGGAAACTAAATTTATCAATTACTTTTTCCCACCCTCTCGTACTACCGCTTTGCGGAATGAAATCATAAATTTTGAACAAAAGTACGATGAGTCATTCAGTGAATCTTGGGATCGTTTCAAAGATCTTTTAAGAAAATGCCCACAACATGGTTTTACCAAAGTACATCAAATTAATACTTTTTACAATGGTTTAAGCATGAGTGACCAAGATTCACTGAACAGTGCCTCAGGGGGTTATCTATTGGCTAAGACTTCCAATGCTGCTTGGGACATCATTGAGAATAAATCTCGTGTGCAAACCAAGAGTGTTCGGACCAATGTCGCTAGTGCTAGCACTAGTGACAGTGACAAGCGATTGGACAAAATCACTACGCTTCTTGAATCGCTTGTTACCCACACCGTCAGCAACAACAACAGCAGCAACGGTAAAAACGCTCAAGCTAACGCTGTCAGCCAACCTTGTGAGATATGCGGTGGTCCTCACACTTACACCACTTGTACCGCCACCCAAGACTACCCTGCTGAGAATGTGAATGCGGCATATGGCACCTATCCTCAACCTGCTTATCAAGCTAGACCTCAAGGTGACCGTAACTTGCTTAGCTACCGCTCCAACAATTATCTTTCCCCACCTAGCTTTCCTCCTACCAACCCAAACCAACAACAAAACCTTAATCGCCCTCCTCAACAACAACAACCTCGACAACCATACATCCCTCCTCACAAGCAGCAACAACCGCCTCAACGTAACAATCAAATCTACCAACAACCTGCTTACCAACCACCTGCATACAATGCTCCTCCTAACCAAACCACAACTGCATTACACCAAGAGGTTGCAACCTACATGAGGACCAATGATGTGATCGTGGAAAATCTCCAACAGGAAATGCGAAACTTGAAAGCAAACTTGGTCAAGCAAGGGAACGATTTGAGAGCCGATATGAGAAACACGTTGGATAGCCAAACTAATGATCTGAGGAACATGATGGCTAGTTTCTTCCAAGGTAATCAACCCTCTTCTTCGGGTACTCTTCCGAGTAATACCGTTGCGAATCCAAGAGGGGAGATGAAAGCAATCACCACTCGAAGTGGCAAAGGTACCAAGGAACCCGAGCTTCCTATACCTTCACCGGTGGTTGTGACTAAGGAGAACGAGTCACCTGCTCCTATTCCTCATCCTTCTCTTTCCCCAATTTCTACACCTCTTCCTTCTACCCCTCCTCCACCCGTGGTTGTGAGTGATCCTATTCCCCTTAAGCCTTCTTCTTCATCCAATATACCTTATCCATCAAGGTTGAGGAAAGAGAAGCAAAAGAGCAAGGATGATATTCAGGTTTCGAACTTCCTTAAAATGTTCAAACAATTGAATTTCAATATCTCCTTCGCTGAGGCTCTCGCTCACATGCCTAAATACGCTAAAATGTTTAAAGATCTTCTGAGCGACAAGGAAAAACTCCTAGATATTGCCAACATCCAACTTAATAAGAATTGCTCTGCAGTGCTCTTAAGGAAATTGCCAACTAAGCTTGGTGATCTGGGTCGTTTCCTTATCCCTTGCAATTTCCCGGGAGTAGAGAATTGCATGGCCCTAGCCGATCTAGGTGCCAGTATTAATCTCATGCCTCTAAGCGTTTGGAAGCAATTATCTCTCCCAGAGCTAGTCCCCACTAAAATGACTTTGGAATTAGCTAACCGTACGGTTGCTTATCCAGTAGGGATAGCCGAAGACGTCATTGTAGGAGTCGACAAATTCACCTTCCCTGCTGATTTTGTTGTCGTCGACTACTAGATGGACCCCCGTGTGCCACTAATTGTTGGTCGTCCATTCTTGAGGACCGGTCGCACTCTCATCGATGTTGAAGCCGGTGAGCTTATCATGAGAGTGGGTGACGATAAAGTAGTCTTCAACATGGGAAAGTTGTCTAAACAGCCTTACTCATATGAGAGTGTTAATTGTATTGACGTTCTTGATGAGGCTTGTGAAGAACACTTCAAATATGCTTGTAAAAATATTCCTACCTCTCTTCCCAATGTTGAGACCGTTTCCTCTATCGACTCATCACTATCTCTATTTGGAGAAAGTGATTTCCTTTGGAAAGATTTGGAAGCCACCATGGGAGATGTGAATTTAGACAATGACGATTCTACTACCAATTGGGATGAAGATCTCAGTTTCATTGCTAACCTCCTCAAAGAAGACAATCCTTCTCCTCCATCTCCCACGGTTATTGCTATCGATACTCCGACTTCGAATACGCCTCCCGTCAACAATCCTCCGGATCTAGAACTTAAGGAGTTGCCGCCCCATCTTGAGTATGTATTCCTTGAAGAAGAGAAGAAGTCGCCAGTTATCATTGCTAAGGATTTGAAGGATGAAGAGAAAGCCCGACTTGTCGCCGTGTTGAAAGATCATAAGAAGGCTATTGCTTGGAAGATTTCGGATATTCGTGGAATTGATCCTCACTTCTGCACACACAAAATTTTCATGGAGGACGACTTTAAGCCCACAATTCAAATCCAACGAAGGGTGAATCCAAAAATCCATGAAGTCATCAATACAGAGGTTATCAAACTTCTTGATGCGGGTATGATTTACCCTATTTCAGATTCCCCATGGGTTAGTCCAATCCATTGTGTGCCCAAGAAGGGCGGAATAACCGTTGTTCCCAATGAACACAACGATTTAATTTCCACTCGTCTCGTTACTGGGTGGAGAGTTTGTATAGACTACCGCAAACTCAATGATGCCACGAAAAAGGATCATTTCCCTCTACCTTTTATGGACCAAATGCTTGAACGATTAGCTGGTAATGAATATTATTGCTTTCTTGATGGTTTCTCGGGTTATTTCCAAATACCCATCGATCCCCAAGATCAAGAGAAGACTACATTCACTTGTCCCTATGGCACACTTGCTTATAAAAGAATGCCTTTTGGCTTATGCAATGCCCCCGGGACTTTCCAAAGGTGCATGTTAGCTATCTTCCATGACATGGTTGACCAAACCATGGAAGTCTTCATGGATGATTTCTCGGTCTTCGGGGATTCCTTCTCTTCTTGCCTTGCCAATATGGAACGTATGCTCAAGCGGTCCGAAGACACTCGCCTAGTTCTGAATTGGGAAAAATGCCATTTTATGGTAAAAGAAGGCATCGTGCTTGGACATAAGATCTCGAAAGCCGGTATTGAAGTAGACCGTGCTAAAGTCGATGTTATCGCAAAGTTGCCTCCACCTTCAACCGTGAAGGGTGTGAGAAGTTTCCTGGGTCATGCGGGCTTCTACCGTCGATTCATCAAAGATTTTTCTCAAATCGCTCGCCCGATGACCCACCTCTTGGAAAAAGATACTCCTTTTATCTTCTCCAAAGAGTGTCTTGAAGCCTTCAACTCGCTTAAGGATAAGCTAACTAAGGCACCCGTCTTGGTTACCCCTAATTGGGAGCTGCCCTTTGAATTGATGTGCGATGCTAGTGATTTTGCTATTGGAGCGGTTCTTGGACAAAGAGTGAACAAACACTTCCAACCAATCCATTACGCTAGCAAGACAATGACGGGGGCACAATTGCATTATACGACAACAAAAAAAGAGCTTTTAGCTGTTGTCTATGCTTTTGAAAAATTTCGCCCCTATCTTATCCTTTCCACCACCATTGTGTATACCGATCATTCCGCGCTGAAGTACTTGTTGACAAAGCAAGATTCCAAACCAAGACTTCTTCGCTGGGTTTTGCTGCTCCAGGAATTTAAAATCGAAATTCGCGATAAGAAAGGAGCAGAAAACCTAGCCGCGGATCATCTCAGCAGACTTGAGGATCCTTACCAAGGGGATCATCCGAACAAAGACATCAATGATTCTTTTCCCTTGGAGACCTTAATGTCTATAAACTCGAAGCCGAATGAAACCCCGTGGTTTGCGGACTTTGCAAACTACTTGGCGGGTGGAATTCTCAAGGAAGGGTTGACGTCCCAACAAAAGAAAAAGTTTTTCACCGACATTAAGACTTACTTTTGGGACGACCCTTACCTATTCAAACAATGTGCCGACCTGATTATCCGCCGATGTGTTGATGGACCGGCAGCGTTCGAAATCCTTGATGCTTGCCACAAAGGACCCACCGGTGATCACTTTGGTCCCAACTACACCGCCAAAAAAGTGTTTGATTCGGGATTTTATTGGCCCTCCATATATCGTGACGCTCACGATATGGTTAAAAGATGTGATGTTTGCCAAAAACAAGGCACGATCACACATAAAGACGAGATGCATCAGAATTTCATTCAAGAGTGTGAAATCTTTGATGTTTGGGGTATCGACTTTATGGGGCCATTCCCTTCTTCTAAAGGAAACAAATACATCTTTGTAGCCGTTGACTACGTTTCAAAGTGGGTTGAAGCCAAAGCTTTACCCACTAATGACGCAAGGGTGGTTTGTAACTTTTTGAAAGCTTTATTCACTAGATTCGGTGTGCCTCGTGCCATTATTAGTGATCGTGGGACTCATTTTTGCAATGACCAATTCGCAAGAGTCATGGCTAAGTACGGTGTAAATCATCGTCTTTCCACAGCCTACCACCCACAAACTAACGGCCAGGCTGAAATATCCAACCGAGGACTTAAGCGAATTCTGGAAAGAACCGTGGGAGAGCATCGTGCCGCATGGCCTGATAAACTTGATGATGCTTTGTGGGCTTTCGGTACTGCTTACAAGACTCCAATCGGCTGTACGCCTTATCGTCTTGTGTACGGGAAAGCGTGCCACCTCCCCATTGAGTTGGAGCACAAGGCTTACTGGGCCTTGAAGTGGGCTAATTTTGATATCAACAAAGCCGGTAACCTACGCAAGATCCAACTCAATGAGCTGAATGAACTTCGGAATGAGGCTTATGAAAATTCTTTAATCTATAAGGAAAGGACTAAGCTCATTCACGACTCTAAGATCAAAAACCGAGAGTTCCATGTTGGAGACAAAGTCTTACTTTTTAACTCTCGGTTGAAAATCTTTTCGGGCAAGCTAAAATCTCGTTGGTCCGGCCCATTCACCATTGCCCAAATTTTTCCATATGGTACTCTCGAGCTCGCTCAACCTAATGGACCGAATTTTAAGGTGAATGGCCAACGAGTGAAGTTGTACTTTGGTGAGGACACCTCTCAGGAGGTGATTCCATCCCTCACCACGTTCCCCATGAACTAATTTTGGGTCGAGTCAGGCTCGTGACTCGGTTATCAAAAACAAGCGCTCCTCGGGAGGCAGCCCGAGTATCTATCCTTTTATGTTTTAACCCCCTAAGTGTAGGGGAGCCTCTATAGAGTCTTTGTTTTTGTGTGGTGATGTGATTATAGGGATAAGTGCACTCTTGGAAACTTTGAAGAACCGTGCTCCCGTGTTATCCGAACTCCGGTTCTATCTCTCAACTATCGTGATTCAATTTTCTTCATACTCACATTTGAAATTGATCACTTTAGTCGTCTCTTCCTTAACTCGAGTTAACCAACATGCACAATGTCATAAATGTAGGGGAGACTTTTCCCACATGCTTAAACATTGAGGACAATGTTTATCTTAAGTGTAGGGGGGACTTCTATCGAAGTTTTAAGTGGACTTTTCCATGAAAATGCCTTCATTTAACCGGAAAATCATATTTTTCAACATTTTTCAAATTTTTTATTAACTTTGGCCATTTAGTTGTAATTTTTAAATTTTTATCGTTGCTTTCATATGTATATATCCCGCAATAAAGTCAAAAATATTAATAAGTGGTGTAGCTAGTTTTGAAATCCTTGACATATTAGGCCCGTTGCGTTTATTTTGACTCATCCCGAATAGACTTATCCAAGTTTATTCTAGCTAGTATCCTTAACCATGTAGACCTTAATTGGTTTATTAGGCTAAGCATCCACGAGTCTCATTACTTGAGATTTTAAATTGTGGAGAACGAGAAATGATAGAGTCAATTATAAGTCGGTATTCTTGCACAAGCTCACTTGGTGTAATTATTTGCCTATTCTCCCATCACTTGCTAATAATTTATCTGCAATAAGTAAGGTCGTACGATTTGAAAAGTTACTTAGCTTCTAGCCCAAGATCGTTTAAAAGTTGCTCGGTAATGACGAGAGTTCATATCCAAGGCATAACGTATGAAGCGGGGCGCGAAGATTGGCGAGTCCGAAAAGGCCCTAACAAGGCATGAGGATTCAATTTTATTGCTGAAGATCCAAAGTGATGTGAAAAGCATTATTCCCAAAATCAATATGAAGGATCAAGACTCACAACGAAAAGCAATCAACTCCCATAAAGATCATGGAGAAGTCTATCCGAAAAGACCCTAACAAGGTATGAGGATAAATAGATCCAAGTCCGAAAAGGAGGCGGATCGTTGTATCTCAAAATCCCAATTAGAGATTGAAGAAATAATCATGAAGTCGTGGTCAACAAAGTTGGAGTACCCCTCAAAAGTCTCCAAGTGAAGAAACTCTATTATGATGAGAAGACCATTATCTCAAGAACGTCTCTCGAAGATATGAAGTATGAAGTACATGCCAAATATCGGCCCGAGAAAGGTCTCAAATCGTGAACCGAGTTATGCCAAGATATGAACTTTTTGATATCCCGAGAAGCAGTTTTAAGAGATTTTGTCCTTTAGCTAACTATTGATCAAATCGTCCTACTTTGCTTTCAGCCTAAATAAACTATCGAAATAAGTCCAAAAATGCATCATCATGATCATTCTAAGACAAAAATAAAATATAAGAGATACACCTAGGAATAAGGGAGTTTAAGCATTTAATTAAGCCATGTGTGTAAGTGTTTGATTTGCTAACTTATAATAACAATGATCTCGTTTTTAAGCTTAGTTTGGGGAACGTGAAACTTGAGGGTGATAAATCTGCGCAGCACCAAAGTCCTAATGTAAGTCCTTGATCTCTTTGCAAGTTATTTCCATGTAGCTATTTTCAAGTGAAAATGGTTTTCTATCCTTTTGTTTATTTTAAAAGTTTAATTCCTCTTAGTACTTTAATGATTGTTAAATAGTGTTTTAATAAGGCCGAGGTTGATTGATTATGAGAGAAGTGTAAATTTGCTTTATCACTAAGCATTACATGAGGGCATGGCAATGGTTAAGTGTAGGGGATTTGATAGGTGTGTAAACACCCATCCTTTTACCACTTAATTCTGGCTAAAACAAGACCAAAACACGTATTTAATATCATTTGTTTGGAATTATGCGTGGTTTTTGTGTTTATTGTGTTTTCAGAGCTAACCGGATGAATATTAAAGAAAACATGGGATTCCACGGGTTTTATCAAGGAAAAAGACTAAAGACGAAGTCTATTGTCCAAGAGATGCAAAAGATTTGAAGTCAATGGGCCTATTTGAAGATTTATCGAAGAAAAGGACCAAAGATGGAAGATTTACATATGTCGAAGAAACTCAAGTCTATTAAACGAAGAAATTAAAAGACGAGTTGAATTTAATCGTCGACAAATCCCGGGTCAGAATCGAAAACGTCAACTTTTCTGAAAAGACAAGAAGACAAGAAGAAAGGGAGATAGCCCACTCACCAACCAACCACTAGGACTATAAAAGGATTTTTCCTTCACACATTAGGGAGTTAGCTTTCATTTTTCTTCTCCCAGTTTCTTTAGTTCGATTCATCACCAACACCATTAGGGTGTTTGGTGATTTTTAATTTCCTTTCAATCTTGTAAGTTTTAATCATTACTATTGTTAACTTTTACATTAATCTTTCAATCCAATCTTCCTATTCATCTTGTTCTTCATCATCTTTTTATTGCAAGTTCTTAAGTTTTTATTTGATTCAAGTTTGATCTTAAAAAGTTGTTGAATTTATGTTTTTATTGTTGGGATTTGTTACTTATTATATTTAAATGATTTGTGGTTAATTTGGTAAAACCTTTTTGCTTATTGAGTTTGATTTTGGATTAAAACCGAGTCCCCTGTTCTTCGCTTTCAACAGTACTGAGTTTCCCAGATTCCGAACAGGGATTCTGGGGTTGTGTCTATTCGGAACATTTCAATTATTCCGAGTAGAGGTTATTTTTCTTCTTTATTCGGAATATCCCAGATATTCCGAATAGAACATCTTTTCCGCATAATCCATCTTTTCCGCATAAGCCATTCTTTCCGAATTGAGCATTTTATTCCGAATAGGAAATGTTTTCCGTATAGGACTTTCTTTCCGAATTGACCCTTTTATTCCGCATAGGATTGTTTTCCGAATAGAGATCTGTTTTTCCGCATAGGACATATTTTCCGAATAGCCAGTTTTTCCGCATAGGATTGTGTTTTTCCGCATAGCACCTGCTTTCCGAGTAGAGTCACTTTTCTGCATAGATCTCCACATTCCGAATTTTCCATTATTCCGAATTGAGCATCATTCCGCATAGGACCATTTTTCCGAGTGGGATATTTTTCAGTAAGGGTATTTTCCTGATTTAATTCAAATATTATCTTTTAATTGTTGATTGTTTTAAGATTATATCATTATCATTTTATTCATTTCTCTGTTTAGTAGATTAGAAAACAAAACCCACTTTTTGTCACCAAGAACAAATCTTCCACTTTAAACTGAGATCAATTCGAGAGGATTCCGAGAAAACGAACTTTTTCATCAAATAGAAAATCGCTTGTATCAGTAGTCCAACCGATCCGCCAAGTCTGGCATAATAACCTAATATTGTAGTTATATTGAATTATGTCTCGAGACACATGTCAAGACATCAGTCAAGACACATGTCTCACGTATACTTTCTGAAGACACATGTCAAGACATCAGTCAAGACACATGTCTCACTTATACTTTCTAAAAACACATGTCAAGACATCAGTCAAGATACATGTCTCACGTATACTTTCTGAAGACACATGTCAAGACACCAGTCAAGACATATGTCATGCTTATAGTTCCAAGACACGAGTCAAGACACATGACTCACGTCCAACTATGGAACATTTCTAAGAAATTCAGGGTACCCTCCAAGGGTATATCCATTTTGTTGTGGCATGTATTAATCAGGCCACACGAATTTCAATACCATTACCGGCGCATCCGTGAGAACCGTCACGTTGCCGATGTCACTTTCATTTCTTTCACCATATTTCATATATTCATGACCATGAAGGACGCCTTTCGTATTCCCACGTATACGAAGGATTTCCTTCATCTTAATGATGAGATCCAAGCTGCTAACGCATTTCCTCGGACAGACACGAGATGAATTTTATCCTAATTATGGACTATGAACAGCACACCATGCTACGATTCATAATTATGTACAGTAATGTTCAGGCTCCTGAATACATTCATCTTGATTTTCCATCAGAAAAATCTGTACAAATTATCTATGCTTTCCAAATACGTGCTTTGTTAGCCATGATTGCTAAAATTTTCTAGTTGTCAGTAAGACACGACTACTAAAGTCCTTTTTCACATAACCAACGGATTATTCCAAAATTGTTCCTTACACTCCAGAAGAACCTTCAAGGAGAAGGACGGTTAGATAAGATTATGTGTCGACTACCGTTGATTTTAAACAAATCACCATTTACGACCGTTACTCTCCTACATGTATTGACAAGATCGGATTCATGATCATGCTGCCAATAGTGACGGGTGAAAGAGCAGGACATGTCCATGACTGCTATTCATGCACGACTCGGTCATGCTAGATTTATGATTTTAAATTAGTCTCATCAATGCTCCAACAGCATTATGGACTTAATAAATTGAGTTTCAATGAACTCCTAAACAAATTCATCAGCGTTTTCATTGAGGATAACCTGATTTCCTTTAAGCCTAGAGAAGAACAGGAAGACCATATCTGCACTATGTTGCAAATTCTTGACAAGAGAAATTTTACCCTCGAATTTTTCCAATATCAACTCTGTTTGATTACAGTGACACGCTGAATCACATGGGTTCCTACGGTTAATCTTACCACGACTCTGCTTATGCGTAAAGAAGAGAACCCTACACTACATTAGGTGTTCTAGGAAATCCTACGCCAGGAGAAGTCTAGATTCAGAGACTCGGAGTTTCGCAACCTTCTATGTATCAAGTTTCTACGAAGCAGGATACAGCTACGTCCATATCTATGTACCTGACATACCAACAGGCTAAGATAGGACACCAACAAACTGGGATGTTTCATCATCTGAAATTGTGAACTAAATGGGACAAGATCTCCACGGATTTTGGTTACCAGATTAATGCAAACTCGGAAGAAGCATGATGCTAATTGGGTAATTGAAAACAGTTTGATCAAGTCTGCAAAATCCTTACATCAACAAGGATTTCAGAACCAACAGATTGATCGGACATGTTCCAGCCAAGGCTCATCCGATCACTTGGCGATTTCTCAGTTATCGGGTCAGACAAATATTCGCAATTGTGCCCCTTATTTACTTCACGTCCTTGTTCTAGTTTCACGACTTGCTTTCGCGCTCGCGTTCTTAACACTATTAACGTTCATGATGGCATATCGGCTTACGATTTTATGTTTGTTTTTCTCATTCTGGGAAGTTTTGCAAGAACTTGAGAGACTAGACCCAAGTTTAGTATAACTCCCTATCCTTAGATAGACGTTTTTCGTCATATTCTATGTCTCACCCTGTAGCGTTTGGAGTTACCGCCATTATATTCTATGTTCACGACATGTCTCACATGTCATGTTCATTCCACGTTCCTCATATCATGATCAAGATATGTTACATGTATCATGGATCACAATATGTTTACTCATACTACACTCGCCATATCTCCACGTAGCACGTTCAAAATTTTTCACGTATCACGTTCAAAATTTTTCACGTACTATGTTCCTTATGTCTTGCGCATCGTTTCTAATTATCAGTTAAGTCAGATTGTCTTGCATCGTAACGTTTCAGTTACCCTTGCACGTTAACTCTTATTTTCCTCGATCGAATTTTGGGGATCTACCTTCCGTTGATAACCAAGAAATTCTTCGTATTCCAAGTCAAGGTCAGGAGGACCAACATTTATCATTAGTGACAAGATCTTCTGAAGGAACCGTTCCAAGAGGGAAGCCACTTAGAAACAGAGAAGTCCATCCGGACTTCTTATCTGTTTTTCTCTTACCAATTAGATATGTCCTTTCAGTCACGTCACGTTCCATGTCCTTTCAAGACATGTCATGTTCCGCGTTCCTTCTGCCAGCTCACCTGCACGTTCATTTATCTTACATACCCTCTTAGTTGATTCGGGTATGTTTCTCTTTCAGTACGTTATCTATAATTCGGGGACAAATTATTCTTTGTAGGGGGAAGAGTTGTAAAACCCGCATGCTTTTACCATGAATAGTACCCTTAAGATCGTATGTACTAGATTAAAACTTTCCTTTTATAGTACGATTACGTTTACGTGTTAGGATTTTACGTATTACGTACGTGTTAGAACACGATAAGTATTTATTACGCACGAACACGCAATAATTATTTAAACAATAATTAATAACGAACATGCGATCATGAAAGTAATTAAATCATGAGCTAATATTAATTATGTATATATATATTTATTACGAACACGAATAAATATATTAAGTCACGATTCATAACTAATTAAAACACGTAAATTACGAACACGAGAACACACGGGAACACACTATAATATTTAAACTCGGGCAATGTATGGGTTACCCCATGTGGGCCCCATAACACGAAATTAGGGAGGGAAGATGGGCTTAGCCCATCAATTTTTACTAAAACAAGGAATTATGAAAGATTTTGGTCATTTTTCACTTTACAGGTTAACATCAAAAACCCTAAAAAGTTTTTCTCCTTCTCCTCTTCTTCTTCTTTTTGGCCGCCACACATAAACACACCAAGGAGGGTGTTTATTTGATTTTGATCTTGGTTTTTGGTGCAAGTGTTCATGTTTGTTCATCCTCGTTTAGATCCACGCATTCGATATATTCTTTTTACCCTTTTTCTTTTTGATTTGATCTAATAATTAATTAAGAACATGATGTTTTTAAAACCTAAATAAAAACATAGATCTAACATGAAAAGGGTTATTGGGTAAATAAAAAAGGGTTGTTTTAGAGGTGTTCCTTGGCCGGCGCCTAAACCGAACCCCAAGGGTGGTCTCGGTTTGGCTACTCGACCACCACCGAGACCATATGGTCCCGGTTGGGTGGTGTGGGTCCCACGGCAGCAGCAAGACAAGGGGAACCCCGAAGTGGTTCGGGGTATGGTGTCGATTTAATGTCCGGTTCATGGTTTCTAGTCAAGATCCAGTTCACGGTTTATGTTAAGATTATTTTTTATATAATCATATGTTAAAATTAAATTAATAAATATGACATGATTAATTTAATAACATGACTTAGGTTATAATTTAATTATTAGATCATGAAATTATTAACCTAAGTATTTTATATTTTTAGACTTATAATTAATTAAATATTTAAAAACCATGGTTATAATTAATTAATTAACATGACTTAGGTTATATTATTAATAAATAATAATACATGTTTTAACCTAAGTATTTAACTTTATTAAAT
Organism: Glebionis coronaria; assembly: GCA_025667525.1. Classification (NCBI taxonomy): domain Eukaryota; kingdom Viridiplantae; phylum Streptophyta; class Magnoliopsida; order Asterales; family Asteraceae; genus Glebionis; species Glebionis coronaria. The sequence continues at coordinate 140,390,566 of CM046880.1, forward strand.
TAAAAACATGATATATTTTAATTAAATACTTTTAACCTATAATTTATTTAAATTACATGAAATAATTAATAAACTATGCATTATATCATTATGACTTAGAAAATAATCAGAAAAATACTTAGGCTTATATACTTAGCTTATTTAACCAGCTTATATCTAATTATGGAAACTTTCTATTTTTAGAAACTTATTTAATTAAGGCAGCTAATCTATTTATGGAAACTTTCTATTTTTAGAAACTTATCTATTTTAAGCGGTAATTCTATTTTTGGAAACTTTCTATTTTTGGAAACTTTCTATTTTTGGAAACTTTCTATTTTTGGTAAGTTTCTATTTTTGGAAACTTTCTATTTTTGGAAACTTTCTATTTTAGGAAACCTGCTATTTTTGGAAAGTTACTTATTATTACACAGTAAGTATAATAATACATGAAATACCAGAAATACTTAATCAGAATAGACAGAATATAAGATAAACACAGTTTAAGACTTTAAACAGTAAAACATGATATGAACATATAAAATAAGTTGAGACATGACATAAAACCAGTTACGTATTTAGTAAGCAGATACTTATTCATGTATGTATTTATGTAGCATTAGTGATACCGAAGTAGGATTCTCCTCAGTTCATCTTCTTCGTTCACTGGACATAAGGTACGGATCCCGTCCTTTCAGTATGGACATTATTTCCTTATTAGGATTCCCCGTATACAGCCAAATGTTTTCCCGTAGTATATGTCACTTGTTTGATTTGCTAATGTTTAATTTAGAATACCTATAGCCATATACATGCATGACCAGTTTCACCTAGTTATGGAGGTACCATAACCATAACATTAGAGGCGCTGATGTTATGACTTCACCACGGCGGAGTGATTACTCGTGGCGTCCCTTCAGCTTTTGGCCATATTTTTATATTTATCATGTGGGGCGTATGGGTGCATCCTAGTTACATGTTTCATACAGGATTTCATGGTGAATGTGGTGTGTGCCTTGCATCCTTCACAAGGAGCTGATCCCTCCTACCCAAACCAGTATATTAAATTAGAGGCAGCCCCTCTAATTTGCATGATGAGGTCACCCCTCCAAGTATTCATGCACGGTGGATTTTCATGACTTATATTGAATAATGGTAAAATATGTTAAACAGTTTTTACAAGATAAACATAAGGCTTTTCAAACTATAAAACCAGTTTTACCAAGACTTAACCGGGTTATCCAGGACTTAGTTTCTTCCGCTGTTTCATGCTGTTATGCTTATATTATTCATGCTATACTTGTATATCCGTGCACTGAGCGTTATGCTCAGCCGTTTTTCCTTTCATGTTCCCAAAACGGTAGGTACCCAGGACTCGAGCATTTGGAGGACGTGCATTGGATGGAAGCTGCCATAGACTTCTTATCCTTTTTGCCTTCATATACTTATGCTTGTTTAGTCTTTCATTCATTTCTTTTGCTTTATTATGTTTTGAGCTTATGTTTGGGAACCGATGTTTGATTCCGGTTCACCCTATGGTCATGTAATGTTTTAGACATTTATCCTTGTATGCTTTGATGACACGCCATAATTACGCGTGACATTCCATTATCAAAATGGGGTGTTACACAGAATTTTCCAACGTATTTCCTTTTCTTGTATTTTTATATGTAAATCCTGAGATTCTTAAATTTTAATGAATTATACTTTTTAAGTATTTATCTGTTCATTGACAATACTTTATATGGAATTATAAAATTTTTATTTTATTTTTTCATATTTAATTTAAATCAAAGTTTTTGATTTAAAACCACCCGCATGCGTTTTACAACAAGTTTATTCAAAATCAATGTACAACGAGAATTTCTAGTGATCGCGATACCGACGGATGCCCAAAATATTACGTTTATTTATCGATTGTTCGATAATTAATATTTTCGACGATTTCGTTTTAATTACGTATTAAGTCGTGTCGGGAAGTCATATAATTTTTTACGATGTATTGTAACTTTTGAAAAGTATTTTTACGAAACCCGAGCCACGTAAATATTTTCAATATTTAACAATGACCATTTTCTACCCTTTAAAACTATTAATTGTTTTTAAGTCCACAAGTTTCAAACTTGACAGCAATGGTCCCTCAACTTAAACTAAAATATATAAACTAATTTTACTTCCACTTTTACACACACACATGCATTTTAAAAAAAACAAACACCACCTCCCTCCTCCCCATTTTTGCCGTGAGCTTCACCACCACAAAACACCATCAACCACCTTGATTCATTCAAAACTAAAATAAGACCCATTCTTAGAATTAAATGGTGATTCTTTTGATACTAAATTCAAGCACATGCATCAACTTTCATAGATTTTATGATTCCATGGTTGGATTATGTTTAAATCATCTTGCATGTAAGATTTTTGGTAAGATTATCATGTTTTGATCCTTAAAAGTCTTGTTTTTAATCTTTGATTTTGTTAGATTTTACATGCAAGTGTTTTTAGGAGTGTTTGGTGGATGGGTATGATAGTATGATGATCTTAGGGGTATGGGAATGAGCGGTTTTGCTTGAAAAATGGATTTGTCATGTTTTCTAAAAGTACAATTTGGGACAGCAGGTATTAAACAGATTTTTCGTGGGTTTAAGGTCTGTTAAAGACTGAGATTATTTGAAATTGTTGTAGAGTTTTCCGATACGGTCGTTTTGGTTTAAGATAGAGCTTATAACTCATTACGAGTCAAAAGTTAAGATAGTTTTAGTTTTCGTGTACCGGGAGACGCAAGTCGGCACAATCCGATATTGTGGCTGATTTTGGGTCGACTCTCGGGGACTTTAGGCTTGGTTAGATAAATGTATCTACTGGTTTTCAAAGTTTACCAACTGAGTTTGATGAGTCTAGTAGTGGTTTCAAAAGACGGATTGTCGAATTAGCACTTTTAAAGTGGTCCGAACGGTTTTACAAAACAAGTATATAAATCTGTCCCAAATTTGGAGTCGTGTAAAGTGTCGAGCTGATGGATTTTAAAGTGTGAACTTTGGCTCAAATTTTGGTGAGGTCTTATAAAGGTTATAAGTAACATTGACACCAATTTTCATGTAAAACGGACAAGTCTAGATAGGGTAGATCGGTGTGCACATTCGGGGTGTACTTGTTGATTTTATTTTGAACACGTAGTTCAATGTTTGTGTTGCGTGAGTTTGAGTATTCATCATCGGACATGATGACTTATTCAAATGCTTAGTCATTATAGAAATGACTTAGCTACTGGTCTAAGTAAGGTTAAAGGATAGTCTGACTTGCGTTGACTTGGCGTCGTATGACGGGTCATTCTCAAGTGTTTTAACGTGTAGTGTTGAAATAAATGGTTAGTATGAATTCATTTGGTTCATGTCAATGGTTTTGAAACATGAATACTTTGATCACATTTGAGTCATATTGTATTTGGTATATATATCGATATTGATTTCGAGTCTTAACGCGCGCCTTATTGTGATAGGTTGCGGTTTTCGTGTTTCCCCGGGTATCCATATCGTCGGTGATCGTCTCACTACATTGTTTCTACTCAGTTGCTGAGTACCGTGATTGACTTACCTCGTGGCTAAGGTGAGTTTATAGCCCATTTTTACTTGTACATGGTTTCTAAATGCGGGGTGAGATTGTACATGGTGGAACACAACCATTTAACAACTGTGTGCTATCCTCAACTTGTATGCTATCAAGAAATTGTATGCTTTCCAGAACTTGAGGATTTCCAACTGATTTTCATTGATATTATTGCTTTTTAGTCTAGCCTTAAGTTACCTCTCATTGATCATGAACTGTTAACTAATCCTGCTACCAAGCGCGAATGTTGTGGGTGGATCCATCGGGATTGACTATCCCCATCCCGATTACATTGACTCACTAATATTTGTTTATTCACTTGAGTATTTAGGCTGAATACTGACTAGAGGAACTTACATTGAGTTAAGCTTCAGTTCATGAACTAAACAGCAATAATAATGTTTCGGACAATGGTTAATGATCATAACCATACTCCATACTACTTGTTTTACAAATGAATGCTTGTGTTCCACATCCTTATTGCTAAACCTATGATATTCACTCAACTTTGTGTTGACGATTTTACATGTTTAATCTTAGGTATTATTACTTAGCTTTGCTTGGATGGGAGCCCGCAGGATATTATCGCAGCTTGGAGATTTTTGTGATGCTTTTGAAAGATTGGTTTTATATAAACTGTCAGAAGTTTATTTTATCATTTGGGCAACTTTATGTTATAAATTGAGACGAAATAATATAATTTTCCGCTTCTAAAACTCTGGGACCTATGTTTAAAAACTCTGACCTTTAATGATGTAATATACATGTTTTTATTTCGTCAGCTTTGTATGAATTGTAATTCATTGTTTCTTGTACTATGACGTGTTACCCCCTCGTTGCCTAGTTGTTCCATGTCAGATTTTGGGGGTCTCATAGAGTGGTATCAGAGCGATGGTTATAGGGAACTGAGTCATTTTCAAAACTTAGTCTATAACCGAAAGTTCAAATATTTCATGTTTTAAGTGTCAACCATAGAATCTGCCAATGTTGTTCGATATTTGCGCGGGTAACTCTCTAATCCTTATTATTTACTTTTAATTATCGTTGTAGTATTTCATCTCTTGATTTCATGTTGGAATATTATATTACCCTAATGATGATAATTACTATGTCTTTTCAAAGCCTTGGTGCTTCATGAATTATCATTTGATATTACTGTGATTACATCGGCCTACACTGTATTTCTTGAATTCTTGAGAATTGATCTTGTTGCAATGATTTTATATCGTTATGACGTTACATACTTGTATTCAGAGCGCGTATGCTGCTGACTTTTCATACTCATTTTTTTTTCTGAGTACTATTGCTATTTCATTTATGCGTGATACGACTGACTTCGTATGCTCGTTCGTTTTGAATCATCTATTTTTCCCGACTCGCTGATACATGTTGTGCATACTCTCGAGATACCATTGTTCGGGATTAAGAAGTGTTGTTTTCGATGAACTCCTGATTTTCATTATTACTACCGTGCATGTTGCTTTCATTGTTCATTTCCATTAAACTATCTATTTAGATACGCAGATTTTCTTTCCGACCATTCGTAATTGAATGTCTAGTCTATAGACCATTGTGAAGCTCAATGTGTCTCCGGGAAGGACTGAAGGACACCGTGGGAGTCACACAACTCGAAGCATTCGATGAATCAGTACCTGAATAATATCGTCGGTTTTCGTAATTTTGATTGACCTTTACGTCACAGTTTTTCACGACAATTGTACATGAATTACATCTTATTTCATTGACCATTCTACGTTTCGACTTCGACTTACATCATCCGTTGTACCTTGAACACATGATCGTCATTTATTATGTGACAATTCTTTGGAATACGATCCTACTTGTATTCTTCCTTTTTCATTAAACCTCCTCGCCTCAGGAGTATGACTTGTTAATGTTTTAATTCTTTCTTGATATGTCTTGTGATTTTGAAAAATCATACCGCAAGGAGACCTTCCTGCATTGCATCCTGCAGCCGAAGACACGGATGATATGCGTCGTTTTTTATCTCAGATTACCGTTGGCATTCTTGAACCATTTCCATACTGTGTTTTCTTTACATGACTAATTATACAGTTTATCTTCTTTCGTTTTTATGGAATCCACAAGTCTTGTGTGTACATTAATTCTGGGTTATTATGAAACTGGATTTAATTTCAAGCTGTGTCGAAAAATATACTTTGTACAGAAACTATACAGGAAATTTAACAGTGTCGAGAAAATATTTTTATAACCTTAGACATAAAAATATATTTTTACCTGTTGAGATGTTCGTTTAGGACATAATATTTTACCCGTAAACATTAAAATCGAGCAAGTTACGCTCATTTGAGATTGTAAAATCTAAGAAGTTATAATCTGAATAATTCTAAAAATATCATTTGGTTGAAAGACTTAATGCAAGTGCATTTTTTTCCGTTTATAATCCGTTTCAAGTCTCGAGTAAAACTAGAAAGTTGTTCAAAACGTCGTTTTACATCGAATTGCATTAGACTTCGAGTCTTAAAATGTCAGTTAGTGACTCAAATGGTAAAGTCAAGCCCAAAAAGTCAAAGTTGACTAAAAAGGTCAAAACTAATAGAAGTTAAAAACATGGTTTGAAGCATTTTAAGTTCACGTGAGCTCGTAAAATTTTAACTAATGATATTTTGCAAACTAAAAACAATGATTGCGTTTGAACAAGTATAAAATAGTAACTTTGAGTTCGGTCATACATGTACATAAATCTTGAACTTTTAGGCACCATGTGATTTGACAAACTGATGTTCTACTTTCTTAAAAGTGTATTTTTGTCAAATAAATTACGATGTGCACATACGGATTCCTTATTCCTTTCTTTTAGATATGACTTATTTATCATTCTACACTGTCTTTCTTTGCTTCTATCGTACCAATGAATTAGACCAAGGTTGAAGTTCTTGCTTTCGTATCGTTCGTTACCATCTTGACACGTATCTCTTGACGATTCCTGCTAAACCTCTTGAAACATTAGCACGTTGTAACCATTTCATAGATTGTCTTGAACTACTCCTTATTTCCCTCATGTAACCCACTCGCTATTTTGTAAGCTATCATCATGTCATCACATGAATTTAACTGGTATTGTTTGTGAAACATTTTACAAAAGTTCCACTTGGACTTTAAAAAATACTTGAAGGTTATCTTATAAAATTAATTTATATTAATTTTACAATGCCTTTTCAAAAATTGTTCTAATACGGTCTTATAAAGAACCCTTGTAACATTATAATTGTTGAATTAAATATCTAGCCAGTAACTTATTGGCGAATAGTTTCATAAACTATTTTAATTTTTGTTTTTACAAATGGGATTATATACATATTTTAAATCATATGATATGTAATACTGGTTTGACGAAGCTGAGCATCGCATTGCTAGTCCTAAATTATGCATGGCCTGATCACCTATGCCTAATTTAGAAGGAGCCATGCAAGGCCAACTAGTAGTCGCCCTAAATTTTGACCAACAATCAACTTTTTAATTATGTTCTTTAAAAAGTTAGATAAATAAAGTTTTAAAAACATTTATATCTAATGCGAGTAGCAACAATCCGTGACATATACATATGAACCCTTATCTTTTCCTGAACAAAGTACATGCCTCAAGCACAGATTTCCTTACTCAGCGATCTTTGCTTTACTTGTTACCTCATCATCCTCATGATACAAATTTTCGTTACCATTTACCTAAATTATTACCACTGATACCAGGCTTGAAAGTTTCAACGTTGTTATGCCTCTACAACGATCGACCTTCTCCATCTCTTTTGGTAGACCTTCGAAACGTCTCTGTACGCGGATAATGATTTATGACTGGAAGTGACCAATGATTACGTGTATTTGTCATGTTATGTGTTAAGACACTATCGCCTTGGAAAATCATTCTTGTGAACCATGTATTGATTTTGCCTTTCATTGTTAATGTTGTTCATCTTACTGGAACTTCTCTCAATTGAGTTCTTAATAATTTTCTTTGATTCGAAAATTCGCTATGTGGCTTTTCTCTTTTCGATCGTATGTCGACCACCGAGAACTTAATAAGCCGTTATTGGTGACGCCAACCGCACTCATGAATTAATCTTGCTGAATCCTTTGTTTCTTATTATTTTTATCATAGATGCATCTATTCGACCACGTTTGTTAAGAACTGATACGACTTTCTTCTTATTCCTTTGTGTATTGCTCGCAAACAGATCGTTGACCTTTATATGAATCACATTCGTTGATGTCTTGTCACCTTTTGAAAACCAGAAAATGTTACGTGTTTATCGTTTGATACCTTAATCGCCTTCTTAAATTTCTAAAAATTATTATTAATTTTTAAGAACATTTTTTTTTACATTTTATCAAATGTTTAAATTACCAAAATAATTGTTTCAAGTTAAGTATCGGATCTATATATCCTCTTTGGTAAATTTACCTAGTGTTTCAAAGGATATCAATCTGTATCTTTTAAAGTATTTGATTATATCATACTTTATTGTCAACCTAATGAAATTATTAAATTATTTTATAATTTCTAACAATGATTTTAAATAACTTGGAAAATCTTATTTTCTCTAATAGTAACGATAAACATGAGTTTCAAACAGAAATTTCATATAGTCACCCGAAAAGCTCTTAAGCCGATCAAAATAACTATTTGAACTGAGTTACTTTTACTTGAAGTCTTGATCAAGAAAAAGATTGGACAACTGTTTACCCACTCATTTTATATAGATAGTTTGATTTTAAATCATTACACCATGTAGATTTATTTTAAGCAAGAAATTACATATAAACTGAGTTTTAAAGTAATACCAAAATACTAGACAACTGATTTTGACAACTTGTATTTTAAATGATCATATATTATTCATTTTCTCTTCTATTTCACTTGTGACTAGATTCTTACATTTTAAGATTTTCACGTTTTACAGTTGCACTATTTACGACCCCGTGTTGATTTACAATCTTGGTTCATTTTATAACACTTTGCCTGTTTAAGCAATTCTTGTGTTCATTCTTGTTAGTTTATCGCACGTATTTCCAACAACTCTATCTCTCGATGTATCTCCGTATTGAAAGATCGTTATCCTAATCCAAGACTGAAAAGTTATACGAAAAGGAGTTAAGAAACTGAAGCATAGCAAATTTTAACCGTTAAGATTCGTCGTGGTACGAAAATTTCCTGGGAAGCAATGAAGTTTGTTCTACACTAAGTACCTCCTCTTGTTTGCATCTTCAACTGTTTTCAGGAGAACTCTGGGGACCAGAGATCCTTTAGGGGGGGAGACTGTGAGAACCCGTACTTTCCCACCATTATTTTATTCTTTTTATTCGTGTTTCTGAATTTTCCAACGTATTTCCTTTTCTTGTATTTTTATATGTAAATCCTGAGAATTTTAAATTTTAATGAATTATACTTTTTGAGTATTTTTCTGTTCATTGACAATACTTTATATGGAATTATAAAATTTTTATTTTATTTTTCCATATTTAATTTAAATCAAAGTTTTTGATTTAAAACCACCCGCGCGCGTTTTACAACGAGTTTATTCAAAATCAATGTACAACGAGAATTTCTAGTGATCGCGATACCGACGGATGCCAAAAATATTACGTTTATTTATCGATTGTTCGATAATTAATATTTTCGACGATTTCGTTTTAATTACGTATTAAGTCGTGTCGGGAAGTCATATAATCATTTTTACGATGCACTGTAACTTTTGAAAAGCATTTTTACGAAACCCGAGCCCCGTAAATATTTTCAATATTTACCAATGACCATTTTCTACCCTTTAAAACTATTAATTGTTTTTAAGTCCACAAGTTTCAAACTTGACAATAATGGTCCCTCCACTTAAACTAATATATATAAACTAATTTTACTTCCACTTTTACACACACATGCATTTTAAAAAAACAAACACCACCTCCCTCCTCCCCATTTTTGCCGTGAGCTTCACCACCACAAAACACCATCAACCACCTTGATTCATTCAAAACTAAAATAAGACCCATTCTTAGAATTAAATGGTGATTCTTTTGATACTAAATTCAATCAAATGCATCAACTTTCATAGATTTTATGATTCCATGGTTGGATTATGTTTAAATCATCTTGCATGAAAGGTTTTTGGTAAGATTATCATGTTTTGATCCTTAAAAGTCTTGTTTTTAATCTCTGATTTTGTTAGATTTTACATGCAAGTGTTTTTAGGAGTGTTTGGTGGATGGGTATGATAGTATGATGATCTTAGGGGTATGGGAATGAGCGGTTTTGCTTGAAAAATGGATTTGTCATGTTTTCTAAAAGTACAATTTGGGACAGCAGATATTAAACAGATTTTTCGTGGGTTTAAGCTCTGTGAAAGTCTGAGATTATTTGAAATTGTTGTATAGTTTTCCGATACGGTCGTTTTGGTATAAGATAGAGCTTATAACTCATTACGAGTCAAAAGTTATGATAGTTTTAGTTTTCGTGTACCGGGAGACGCAAGTCGGCATAATCCGAAATTGCGGCTGATTTTGGGTCGACTCTCGGGGACTTTAGGCTTGGTTAGATAAATGTATCTAATGGTTTTCAAAGTTTACCAACTGAGTTTGATGAGACTAGTAGTGGTTTCAAAAGATGGATTGTCGAATTAGCACTTTTAAAGTGGTCGAAACGGTTTTATAAAACAAGTGTATAAATCTGTCCCAAATTTGGAGTCGAGTAAAGTGTCGAGCTGATGGATTTTAAAGTGTGAACTTTGGCTCAAATTTTGGTGAGGACTTATACAGGTTATAAGTGACCTTGACACCAATTTTCATGTAAAACGGACAAGTCTAGATAGGGTAGATCGGTGTGTACATTCGGGGTGTACTTGCTGATTTTATTTTGAACACGTAGTTCAATGTTTGTGTTGCGTGAGTTTGAGTATTCATCATCGGACATGATGAATTATGCAAATGCTTAGTCATTATATAAATGACTTAGCTACTGGTCTATGTAAGGTTAAAGGATAGTTTGACTTGCGTTGACTTGGCGTCGTATGACGGGTCATTCTCAAGTGTTTTAACGTGTAGTGTTGAGATAAATGGTTAGTATGAATTCATTTGGTTCGTGTCAATGGTTTTGAAACATGAATACTTTGAAAACATTTGAGTCATATTGTATTTGGTATATATAGCGATATTGAGTTCGAGTCTTAACGCGCGCCTTATTGTGATAGGTTGCGGTTTTCGTGTTTCCCCGGGCATCCATATCGTCGGTGATCGTCTCACTACATTGTTTCTACTCAGTTGCTGAGTACCGTGATTGACTTACCTCGTGGCTAAGGTGAGTTCATAGCCCCTTTTTACTTGTACATGGTTTCTAAACGCGAGGTGAGATTTTACATGGTGGAACACAACCATTTAACAACTGTGTGCTATCCTCAACTTGTATGCTATCAAGAAATTGTATGCTTTCCAGAACATGAGGATTTCCAACTGATTTTCATTGATATTATTGCTTTTTAGTCTAGCCTTACGTTACCTCTCATTGATCATGAACCGTTAACTAATCCTGCTACCAAGCGCGAATGTTGTGGGTGGATCCATCGGGATTGACTATCCCCGTACCGATTACCTTGACTCACTAATATTTGTTTATTCACTTGAGTATTTAGGCTGAATACTGACTAGAGGAACTTACACTGAGTTGAGCTTCGGTTCATGAACTAAACAACAATAATAATGTTTTGGACTATGGTTAATGATCATAACCATACTCCATACTACTTGTTTTACAAATGAATGCTTGTGTTCCACATCCTTATAGCTAAACCTATGAATTTTACTCAACTTTGTGTTGACGATTTTACATGTTTAATCTCAGGTATTATTACTTAGCTTTGCTTGGATGGGAGCCCGTAGGATATTATCGCAGCTTGGAGATTTCTGTGATGCTTTTGAAAGATTGGTTTTATATAAACTGTCAGAAGTTTATTTTATCTTTTGGGCAACTTTATGTTATAAATTGAGACGAAATAATATAATTTTCCGCTTCTAAAACTCTGGGACCTATGTTTAAAAACTCTGACCTTTAATGATGTAATATACATGGTTTTATTTGCCAGCTTTGTATGAACTGTAATTCATTGTTTCTTGGACTATGACGTGTTACCCCCTCGTTGCCTAGTTGTTCGATGTCAAATTTTGGGGGTCTCACATAAACGTTTTAGAATCAGAGGGAAGCTCAGTCCTCGCTTCATCGGACCGTTCGACATCATAGAACGCGTTGGTGAAGTGTCATATCGTTTAGCGTTACCGCCTCAGCTATCACACGTTCACAGTGTGTTCCATGTGTCCTTACTCAGAGGATACAACTATCATCCAGTTCATGTTGTCTAGTATCCGATTGATCAGATTCGAGAGTATCTTTCATATGTCGAGGAACCCGAGAGAGTTCTTGAGCGACAAGATCGTGTCATGCGGAGGAAGACGATCCCTTTCGTTAAAATCCTCTGGAGGGATCATCCTGAGTGGGAAGCCACTTGGGAGACGGAGGAGTCTATACGGGCTTCTTACCCTCATTTCCAGTTCTGATTCGGGAAACATCTTTTAATGTTTTCTCCAATTTGAGGACGAATTGTTCTTTTAGAGGGGAAGAGTTGTAAAACCCGCATTAAAATACCATGAACAGTAAACATGAACAGTGAATACACGAAAATACGATAAAATTTAAACTTTTCATTTATAATATATTTCACGTGTCACGATATTAAATAACATGTACTTACGTATATATTATGAATGTGTTTACGATCACGATAATTAAATTCACGAAAAATAAATCTCGAACATACACGACATATAATTTAACTTGGAAAAACTTCAGTTTTGTCTTTGGGCTATACGGGTGCCGACTAAGAGAGAAAAAAAAGGAGGATACCCTTTTGGCCTATGACCCATTATAACCATGTTTAAGAAAAACATAGGGAAACATTTATCATTTTTTAGGTTACAAAAAAAACACCATGCCTCCTTCTCCTTCTTGCCGCCGGCTATAGATCACCACCAAGGGTGTTCGGGACGATTTTGATCTTTGATATTCGTGTGTACGTGTATGTGATCATAAACCTATTTCTTCTACGCATTCGGTATAATCATAACCCTTCTCTTTTTAAATTCTTTTATGAATTCATGATCTCATTTTAATTAATCTTTAAAACAAACAAGGAAAACATGTGGGGATTAATTAAAATCAAGAACTGATAGTTGAGTTTTTGTATACCCTTTAGGAAAAGAGCAACAAATAGGGTAAGTAAGCACGACGATTTAGGAAAACCGTGTACAAATGACCCTAAAATGAGTTCGTTCTCAAGGAGGCTTAGTGTGTGTGTAATGAATTGATTATCTTTGTGATTATATTTTTGAGAAAGAAAGATAGAAATGAGATTAGAAGAGAATGACGGTTACAAAGACGAATTAAACTAAGTCGAAAAAGGTATACACGTAAAACCGTAAAAAGTGCTAAAATTAAAATTTTATCCTAAAAATTCCTAAAAATTACCAAATATCGACAATAATATTCTAAGGGTTTACAAAAAATCAAAACTTGCAAAAACCTTTTAATTAATTAGATAATGACTTTTTAATGCTAATTAACGCCCTAAAAATCAAAATTAATTATTAAAAATCCCTAAACAAGATTTTAAAGTTTGTAAACCTCAAAAATACTCTAATTAATCTAAAAACTATTTTTCAAAATTTTAAAACCAATAAAAACTATTTTTAAATGATTAAAAACTACTAAAATCAATCAAAACTTAAATTAATTCTAGAAATTAATTAAAAGACTCTAAAAATATTTGGAAAGTTGAAAAAATCCTAATTAAGTGTTTAGAACCTAGGAAAAATATAAGAAACTTAGAAAATCAGTCTTTTAATTTTTAATAATAAAATAATATTAAAATAATATTAAAAATCCAAAAATTCTAAAAAATTCTAAAAGCTTGCAAACTAGCTTAATATAACCTAAATAACTTAGAAATGAAAGTGAAATTACCTAAATACCCCTATTGGGCCTAGAAGATGGGCTAAACCCAAAATAGTAGCTTATTGGGCCAAAATTGGACCCAATAACAAAAATTGTTCAAAATAAGCCCAAAAAGCACAGGTTGACTCAAAATTTGATTTTAAACAACTTTTTCCAAAGGCCCAAAAGCTGAAAATGTGAAATAAGCTAACTTATAATAAGCAGCTTATTCTTAATGGGCTTTTTGGCCCATTAAGCTATAAGCCAATGCCATAAGCTAAAATTTGACACACAAGCTTCTTTGACCTAACAAACACTTCTGCAAAAATAAATTTGAAATAAGCCCAAGGAATAAGCCTGAAAATGCAATAAGCAATCTACAGAAAACGACAAAATAGTCGTTTTTGAGTTCTACGCCACCCCAAGTGCTGATCCAAGTTCCAAAAGCTTTTAAATGACTTAATTAAGCAAAATCAACAAAGAGTTTTCAAATAAGCTGACTCAATAAGTTGGAAAAGCAAATAAGCATTTATGTTAAAAGTCAAAGAAGTTGGTTTTCTAGTAAAAAGTCAAAGTCAAAGTCTAATAAGCTCCAGTATACTTAAATGGGTCAAATAATGAAGACCTATCACAAAAAATAAGTTGTTGCAAGTCTGGATAAGCTAGAATAGCTTATTGATAAGCTGATGACAAAATTGCACTAGCAGGGGCTAGTTTTGAGTGTTGAGTAGTGAAAACTTTTTCCACTGCTTGACTTGTTTGACTTTTTGTGTTTAGTGACTTTTTTGGAGATTCAGATTACACAAAGGCACCCAAATGATCTTTGGATCAAAAGGAGTCAATCACAATCAAAATAACACAGTCACTAACACCCAATTGATACAGTTTAATCAATCAATCACCAGACATGATACAAACATGAACAATAAGCAGTTGAGCACAAATAAGTAGTTTTAGCAATAATCAGCCAGCCAAATTCAACCAAATGCATACACAAGCTATTATAAACTACAATAAGCAAGTCTAAACAGGTTTCATGCACTTGTTCAAAGAATAAAGCAAGATTCAAGCAATGAAAGTTACTGATGAACACTAATACATGCAGCTTTCTACTTTGCTGATGTATTTGACACTTAAGCCAGATTCAACACCTCAAATCTTTCAAACAGGTTATGTTAACTTTGTTTAAACCACTTTTATCCCTAAGCATGCATACACACTAAGTGTTTCCAAAATCCTAGGTCAAAACAGGCAATATCAAAGTCTATATAGCAGATTGTTTGATTCAAGTGTTCAAACCCAAAAACTTGCAGTAAAATACTCTCAACAAGGTATTTATCAGATAGAAAGCATAAACACCAACTTCCCTTAACACAATAACAAGTTACAAGCACAAACAGATAGACCCAAACACCCCTTTATCTTTTCCAAATCAAAGTTTTCAAAGTAAAAGTGAGATTTAAGGCTACCAAAGCATCAATTAACACTAAAACAGGTAAGATTAACAGATTCAAGCAAGAACAAGCCACAAAATTCATAAGATAACAAGTTTCATACAAATATCACCAAAAATCATGAATTTAAGCAGATTTTTAGATTGAGTATGCAAACCTCATGGATGTACATCCACACCCACGAATATTGAGCTTATGTGCTAGCAAGAACAAGCACAAGCTTCCACAATAAGCCTGCTAAGATTGAACAAGGGTAAAGCACAAGTATATAAAAATCAGAAACTTGGAAAATCGTGATTGATGCAACCTTGTTACCCCACACTTGATTATCCCCAAGTTATAAGCCTCACAACACCTTAACTAACTCAGTTAGGATGCTATGATCAGCCCTATAACCCAAGAATTCCAAGATTGGAACAAAAACTTAGCAAAATATCAAGAATGAGGAAAATTGCAAACTTTTGCAACCTCTAAGTGAAAACAGGTTTTAACTTCTGAAACTAACAAGCATATAAAAATAGAAAGCAATAACAAAGATTGGCCAATGACTTCTCTTCAATGTTTCAAACACAATTTCATTAAACTTGAAATGGGATTTACAGAAACTTGAACAAGGAAAAATCAAAAGCAGGAATGAAATGAGGCCCTATGGCTTTATATATAGCCTTACAAGTGACTAAGGAACAGCTAAAAATTTTAAACCCTAATGCTTGATCTTCCACATTTTCCCTTGAGAACTTTTGGCGTCTTCTTGAATCATGTGATTGAATTTGGAGCCTTGTGGTAGCTGGCATGTAGAAAGTTGATCAAAGGGCTCCAAATGAGCTTAACTTCAAAGCTATGTTGTGGGACGTTGGATGACTGCCACTGTTTTGGCATCTTCTTCAAGGGTTGAAAAGCAGTGGAAAACATGTGACCTTGTGCTGATGTGGCAAGCTTTTTGAAAGTGGGGTTAAGGTTATTAGTCCCTTAATCTTAAATTTGGAAGAGATTAAGGGCTAATTTCAAGTGTTATGAAAATACCCAATTTTCATAAGAACACTAAGAACACCTCATTTGATCTGTTTTCTTGTTTAAAAAAGTTGTTAGGCGCCATAATCTTTATTTAAATAAAGATTAGTTAAATACGGGTGTGAGTGGGATGTGATGTGGCACCAGAGAGGGATTTGATTGGTGGAGAGAGTGAGTGGGGCACATGTCACCCCACCACTGGTCTAGGTTACTATGTTGTCTGCCAGCTTTACACCCCCATCTTTCAGAAACTTGTCAAATGCTTTCCAAACTTCTATCAACGACTAATCCAGCTTTGTCAACTTTTGCCTTTTTACATTTTTGGCCCAAAAACTTTTACAAAGTAAATTCAGGGGTACTTCTTGCCAATTTGTGATTTTTGAGGGACTGTTTTGGCAATTTCTTGATGGATAATGGTCTTGACTTGTTTGTTGAGAATTTTGGAGGACTAAATTTGCCAAGTCTTGTTTGATGAGGGACCATTTTTGCCAAATGTTGGAAGTTGAGGGTCCTTTGTGTAATTTTGGAACTTTTAAAGGACCAAACTTGTATTTTCTTGTACTTTGAAGGGCTTCAGGATATATTTGACTTTTTGGATGATATTGGTTGACAATTTAGCTTTGTTGAGGGGCTAAACTTGCCAAATCATCAAAGTGGAGGGTCCTTTTTGTAATTTTGACAAACTTTAGGGACCAATCTTGTAATTATGAGGATACAAGGGTATAAAGTGTCAATTCTTCAATATTGGAGGACCATTCTTCATAATTCTTCAAATCTTCAAGGGTTGATCTTGGGAAAGTCTTCATTAGGGCTTGGTTCATTGTGCGGCTTCGTTTCCCGTGTTCGTTTTTGAATGATTCTTGTGATCTTTTGTCATTTTCTCAATATCCGTACCTAAAATACACAAGTAACAAACACAAGCATATATATGGGTATTTTGATCATATTTAATGCATTTTAAGCCCTAGTTGGAAGATGAGACTATGTATAAAAGCAGTCTCATCACTCCCCCATACTAAACCATTGCCGTGCCCTCACGCAATGCTAGAATAAAGTATCGTAGCATCTCCAAAATTCATTTTTATTAACTTTATTGAACGATAAACTAGCTACACTAATACTTGTGTTTTAGACATAATGTATGATTTTCATCGCAAAATGGGACGTTTAGGTTCATGGAATAAGAACACGTGAATGCTTCGTTAGAAATAATTTCATCGTCCTCGATTTTCACCCCAATTCCATGCCAAGCGTGCAACGAGATCATTGTCATTATAAGTTAGTAATGCTAACACTACTCATATGCTTTAATCACGTACTTATCCTCCAATTATTCCTAAGTTGTATCTCTTATATTTTATATTGTCTTGAATGTTTCACGAGGATACATTGTTTGACTTATGCGATAATAGAGATTTAGGTCAAAAAATAGAGTCCTAACGGTGTAACTAAGACCATCAAATCAATAATCCCTCCTAATAGACAACGATGTCAAAAAATTAAGTTGACAAGAAGAATCGATAAACACGGTTTTATAACGGTTTTGAACATGAGACTTATTACCAAGACTTTTATATGCCCCCTAACGGAAGGGCCTTATTATCTTTGGTTTACCTCCATCTTTTATTCAACTTCGCCATGAAGCTTTTATTATGACTTCGGTCTTGCCTTGCCTTTTATTATACACCTCATCGGTAGTTTTATTAGCCAAAGACGTATATCCTCACGCTAAGACGAATTTTGGATCTTTAAAGCTTCGAAGATTAAGGCTTGATTCACTTTCAATTTTGCATAGATTTTTCGGCCTTGTGGGGCTTCAAATTGTTTGCTTGATTTAGGTGATCACTTGAAATCTAATTATTGGGTGAAGCTTTTGATTATTGGGGTGCCAATACTTCAAAACCGTGATGTTGGCGATACCTTAATGTCTTCCCAATTTAATTACACGGAAGCTACTAGAAAAGACTAGAAACCCAACAATCCTAACTAAACCGCTAAGTCAATATTTTATTAAGCAAAAAATATTTACATGCGAAGGGAGAATAAGCAAACAACGAGAACACATGAGTTTTTGAAAGAATACGAGTACTCCACGTTTAGCATAGTAACTTATAATTAACCCTATCATTTCTCGTCCTCATTTAAGAGACTTAGCCTAATGTGAAGTTAAGGAATCAAAGCTAAGTGCTCAACACGCACGGTCGAGTCAAAAATTACTCTTATTCTAGCCCTCGGAAAACCTACTTTCGTGTCTTCAAACACTTATAAAACATGAGAAAATCTTTAAAATTTGGCCATTTTTAGCCTTATTTTGCAACAAAACGATAAACAAAAAGATAAACTTTGGAAAGCGTGAAGGTTTAGCAAGGCAAGTATCTATTCACCCCCCATACTAAAGCTAAACATTGTCCTCAATGTTTCGAGTCTAGGGGTGCAAAACACCCCCATACTAGAGACGTAGTCGAATGCCTAATCTAGCATGGAAAGGGTGTAACCAATAATTTAATAGCCGTTTATGAAGTGTGTTATAAACCTAAGGGTAGAACATCAAAAGGATATATCATGGATATTGAGAAAGTCTTCAAAGCCAATGATCGAGTGCTCCCATGAAACGAACACGAGAGGCTCCAATCGTGAAGATCATGATCATCTAAAGTCCACAATTCACAAACAACCACGGAACAAAGGTTGGAAGGGCACAAATCCCCACACGTTAACTATATTAGAAAGCGATAATATGTACATAGGATAAACATGGGACTCCCCCACGAGGCTCCTCGTTTTTAATTACCGAGTCATGAGCTCGACTCGATCCCCTCAATACTAATTATCATTGGGGAAGGTGACTTGGTTGAGGTAGTTTAAGGATGGAACTTCCCCGCCAAAGTAGTGCTTCAACCTATGTCCATTCACCTTGAAGTTAGGACCATCATCTTGAGCTAGCTCGATGGTCCCATACGGAAACACTTGAGTCACGGTGAATGGACCGGACCAACGGGATTTCAACTTACCGAAAAAAAATTTTAATCTTGAATTAAAAAGCAAAACTTGATACCCAATGTTAAAAACCCGGTTTTTAATTTTAGAATCATGCAACTTTTTAGTTTTTTCTTTGTAAATCAATGAATTTTCATAAGCAATATCCCTCAATTCATCTAATTCATTCAATTGCATTTTCCGGTGTTTTCCCGCGGTCTCCATGTCATCATTACAATGCTTTAGGGTCCATAAGCCTTGTGTTCTAACTCGATAGGCAAATGACAATTCTTTCCATACACAAGCTTATAGGGAGTGCACCCAATGGGTGTCTTATGAGCGGTCCTAAAGGCCCATAAAGCATCGTCTAACTTATCCGACCACAATTGTCGGTTTTACCAAACGGATCTCTCCAAGATCCTCTTCAACGCTCGGTTTGAAACCTTGACTTCCCACTCGTTTGTGGGTGATAAGCCATAGAAAGCCGATGTGTAACCCCATATTTCCTTAGGACCCTTTCGAATTGGTCGTTACAAAAATGGGTTCCACGATCGCTTATGATAGCACGAGGGGTTCCAAACCGAGAAAACAAGCTTTTCAAAAACTTGACTACCACACGAGCATCATTGGTGGGCAAGGCCTTGGCCTCCACCCACTTAGATAGGTAGTCAACCGCAACGAGAATGTACTTATTACCACGAGATGATGGGAACGGCCCCATAAAGTCTATACCCCAAACGTCAAAGATCTCACACACTTGGATGATATTTTGTGGCATTTTATCTTTTTGTGAGGCTTTTCCTTGTCGTTGGCATGAATCACAAGACTTCACAAGATCTTGTGCATCTCGGTAAATAGTAGGCCAAAAGAAGCCGGCATCAAACACATTCTTAGCCGTGAGATTAGCACCGTGGTGACCACCCGTGGGTCCCTCATGGCAAGCTCTAAGGATGTTAGAAGCTTCGGTGCCAAAAACACGTCAGATGATTTGATCCATACAAGTTCGAAACAAGTAAGGATCATTCCAAAAGTAGAATTTGACGTCACGAAAGAATTTTTGTTTTTCTTGAGTCGTCATACCCTTAACGATGAAGTTGCTCGCATGGTAATTTGCAAAGTCCGCAAACCATGGGATGGAAGGATCGAGCTTAGAATTCACTACACCAAGTGTCTCGAGCAGAAATGTTTCGGTGATTTCCTTGGGCTCGTAAACACTTTGGTGAGGATCTTCCAAACAAGAAAGATGATCGGCCGCTAGATTCTCGGCTCCTTTTTTGTCAACGATGGTGTGATCAAATTCTTGAAGGAGGAGAATCCAACGAAGTAATCTAGGCTTAGCATCTTGCTTTGCCATGAGATACTTAATAGCCGAATGGTCCGTATACACTATGCATTTAGCTAAGACGAGGTAAGGTCGGAACTTCTCAAATGCATACACCACGGCAAGGAACTCCTTTTTCGTTGTAGTGTATTTTAGTTGAGCCTCAGTCATCGTATTTCTAGCATAGTGAATAGGCAAGAAGTGCTTTTCATGACGTTGCCCCAAAACGACCCCAATAGCGTAATCACTAGCATCACACATGAGCTCAAAGGGGAGATTCCAATTGGGAGCAACAAGAATGGGAGCTTCGGTAAGTTTCCTCTTAAGGATTTCAAAGGCTCGTACACAATCTTCGTCAAAGACAAAACATGCCTCTTTTTCAAGAAGATGTGTAATGGGTCGAGAGATCTTTGAAAAATCATTGATGAATCGACGATAAAAGCCCGCGTGGCCTAGGAAACTCCTAAATACCTTGACGGTTTTGGGATGAGGTAATTTGGCGATGACGTCTACCTTAGCTTGATCTACCTTAATCCCCGCTTTCGAGACCTTGTGCCCTAAGACGATTCCACTCTTAACCATAAAATGACACTTTTCCCAATTGAGCACAAGGTTGGTTTCCTCACAATGTTTCAACATTCTCTCAAGGTTCGACAAACACGAAGTGAACGAATTACCAAACACGGAAAAGTCATCCATGAAGACTTCCATCGTCTTCTCGATCATATCATGAAAAATAGCCATTATGCACCTTCGGAAGGTTCCCGGTGCATTACAAAGTCAGAATGGCATTCTACGATAGGCAAACGTTCCATATGGACACGTAAACGTTGTTTTTTCTTGATCACCAGGATCGATGGGGATTTGGAAGTAACCGGAAAAACCATCTAGAAAGCAATAGAAATCGTTTCCCGCAAGACGCTCCAACATTTGGTCCATGAAGGGCAAGGGAAAATGGTCTTTTCGAGTGGCTTCATTCAACTTTCGATAGTGAATGCACACTCTCCATCCGGTCACGAGTCTAGTGGGAATCAACTCGTTGGCATCGTTTGGCACAACGGTCATCCCTCCCTTTTTAGGGACACAATGAATAGGACTCACCCAAGGGCTATCGGAAATAGGGTAAATCATTCCCGTGTCAAGGAGTTTAAGGACGTCCTTTTTGATGACGTCGTGAATTTTGGGGTTCACCCTCCTTTGACTTTGGATTGCGAGCTTGTAATCCTCCTCCATTAAGATTTTGTGGGTACAAAACTTGGGATCGATTCCCTTAATGTCGGATAACTTCCACGCAATTGCCCTCTTGTGGTCCTTCAGAACATCGACAAGTGCGGTTTTTCATCATTCGAAAGTTCCTTCGCAATAATAACCGGCAACTTGTCGTCCTCCTCCAAATAGACATATTCGAGATGAGGATGTAAATCTTTCAACTCGAGAATAGGTGGTTCCTCGAGTGAAGATTTAGGCTCGATACTCATAACCTCCTCGGGTGGAGGCAATGGGAAATCGTTAAGAAAATCCTTGATAATCGAGAAGTCCTCATCGTTGTCGAGGTCTTCGTCACAAGTACGTGGAACATTGCATTCTTCCAACGTAAAATCACCACCTTCAAATGGAGTGAAGGTTGGTGTCGAATTATCAAGAATTGGATCTAACATAGTGGGATTGCCACTAGTTTCTTCATCACCAAAACCTAGAACTTCTTGTGAAAATCCCTCGCAAACCAAGTCAATCATATCAACGAGGTTTATAGTAGTGGTTTCAAAAGACGGATTGTCGAATTAGCACTTTTAAAGTGGTCCGAACGGTTTTACAAAACAAGTATATAAATCTGTCCCAAATTTGGAGTCGTGTAAAGTGTCGAGCTGATGGATTTTAAAGTGTGAACTTTGGCTCAAATTTTGGTGAGGTCTTATAAAGGTTATAAGTAACATTGACACCAATTTTCATGTAAAACGGACAAGTCTAGATAGGGTAGATCGGTGTGCACATTCGGGGTGTACTTGTTGATTTTATTTTGAACACGTAGTTCAATGTTTGTGTTGCGTGAGTTTGAGTATTCATCATCGGACATGATGACTTATTCAAATGCTTAGTCATTATATAAATGACTTAGCTACTGGTCTAAGTAAGGTTAAAGGATAGTCTGACTTGCGTTGACTTGGCGTCGTATGACGGGTCATTCTCAAGTGTTTTAACGTGTAGTGTTGAAATAAATGGTTAGTATGAATTCATTTGGTTCGTGTCAATGGTTTTGAAACATGAATACTTTGATCACATTTGAGTCATATTGTATTTGGTATATATATCGATATTGATTTCGAGTCTTAACGCGCGCCTTATTGTGATAGGTTGCGGTTTTCGTGTTTCCCCGGGTATCCATATCGTCGGTGATCGTCTCACTACATTGTTTCTACTCAGTTGCTGAGTACCGTGATTGACTTACCTCGTGGCTAAGGTGAGTTTATAGCCCCTTTTTACTTGTACATGGTTTCTAAATGCGGGGTGAGATTGTACATGGTGGAACACAACCATTTAATAACTGTGTGCTATCCTCAACTTGTATGCTATCAAGAAATTGTATGCTTTCCAGAACTTGAGGATTTCCAACTAATTTTCATTGATATTATTGCTTTTTAGTCTAGCCTTAAGTTACCTCCCTTTGATCATGAACTGTTAACTAATCCTGCTACCAAGCGCGAATGTTGTGGGTGGATCCATCGGGATTGACTATCCCCATCCCGATTACATTGACTCACTAATATTTGTTTATTCACTTGAGTATTTAGGCTGAATACTGACTAGAGGAACTTACATTGAGTTAAGCTTCAGTTCATGAATTAAACAGCAATAATAATGTTTCGGACAATGGTTAATGATCATAACCATACTCCATACAACTTGTTTTACAAATGAATGCTTGTGTTCCACATCCTTATTGCTAAACCTATGATATTCACTCAACTTTGTGTTGACGATTTTACATGTTTAATCTCAGGTATTATTACTTAGCTTTGCTTGGATGGGAGCCCGCAGGATATTATCGCAGCTTGGAGATTTTTGTGATGCTTTTGAAAGATTGGTTTTATATAAACTGTCAGAAGTTTATTTTATCATTTGGGCAACTTTATGTTATAAATTGAGATGAAATAATATAATTTTCCGCTTCTAAAACTCTGGGACCTATGTTTAAAAACTCTGACCTTTAATGATGTAATATACATGTTTTTATTTCGTCAGCTTTGTATGAATTGTAATTCATTGTTTCTTGTACTATGACGTGTTACCCCCTCGTTGCCTAGTTGTTCCATGTCAGATTTTGGGGGTCTCATAGAGTGGTATCAAAGCGATGGTTATAGGGAACTGAGTCATTTTCAAAACTTAGTCTATAACCGAAAGTTCAAATATTTCATGTTTTAAGTGTCAACCATAGAATCTGCCAATGTTTTTCGATATTTGCGCGGGTAACTCTCTAATCCTTATTATTTACTTTTAATTATCATTGTAGTATTTCATCTCTTGATTTCATGTTGGATTATTATATTACCCTAATGATGATAATTACTATGTCTTTTCAAAGCCTTGGTGCTTCATGAATTATCATTTGATATTACTGTGATTACATCTGCCTACACTGTATTTCTTGAATTCTTGAGAATTGATCTTGTTGCAATGATTTTATATCGTTATGACGTTACATACTTGTATTCAGAGCGCGTATGCTGCTGACTTTTCATACTCATTTTTTTTTCTGAGTACTATTGCTATTTCATTTATGCGTGATACGACTGACTTCGTATGCTCGTTCGTTTTGAATCATCTATTTTTCCCGACTCGCTGATACATGTTGTGCATACTCTCGAGATACCATTGTTCGGGATTAAGAAGTGTTGTTTTCGATGAACTCCTGATTTTCATTATTACTACCGTGCATGTTGCTTTCATTGTTCATTTCCATTAAACTATCTATTTAGATACGCAGATTTTCTTTCCGACCATTCGTAATTGAATGTCTAGTCTATAGACCATTGTGAAGCTCAATGTGTCTCCGGGAAGGACTGAAGGACACCGTGGGAGTCACACAACTCGAAGCATTCGATGAATCAGTACCTGAATAATATCGTGGGTTTTCGTAATTTTGATTGACCTTTACGTCACAGTTTTTCACGACAATTGTACATGAATTACATCTTATTTCATTGACCATTCTACGTTTCGACTTCGACTTACATCATCCGTTGTACCTTGAACACATGATCGTCATTTATTATGTGACAATTCTTTGGAATACGATCCTACTTGTATTCTTCCTTTTTCATTAAACCTCCTCGCCTCAGGAGTATGACTTGTTAATGTTTTAATTCTTTCTTGATATGTCTTGTGATTTTGAAAAATCATACCGCAAGGAGACCTTCCTGCATTGCATCTTGCAGCCGAAGACACGGATGATATGCGTCATTTTTTATCTCAGATTACCGTTGGCATTCTTGAACCATTTCCATACTGTGTTTTCTTTACATGACTAATTATACAGTTTATCTTCTTTCGTCTTTATGGAATCCACAAGTCTTGTGTGTACATTAATTCTGGGTTATTATGAAACTGGATTTAATTTCAAGCTGTGTCGAAAAATATACTTTGTACAGAAACTTTACAGGAAATTTAACAGTGTCGAGAAAATATTTTTATAACCTTAGACATAAAAATATATTTTTACCTGTTGAGATGTTCGTTTAGGACATAATATTTTACCCGTAAAAATTAAAATCGAGCAAGTTACGCTCATTTGAGATTGTAAAATCTAAGAAGTTATAATCTGAATAATTCTAAAAATATCATTTGGTTGAAAGACTTAATGCAAGTGCATTTTTTTCCGTTTATAATCCGTTTCAAGTCTCGAGTAAAACTAGAAAGTTGTTCAAAACGTCGTTTTACATCGAATTGCATTAGACTTCGAGTCTTAAAATGTCAGTTAGTGACTCAAATGGTAAAGTCAAGACCAAAAAGTCAAAGTTGACTAAAAAGGTCAAAACTAATAGAAGTTAAAAACATGGTTTGAAGCATTTTAAGTTCACGTGAGCTCGTAAAATTTTAACTAATGATATTTTGCAAACTAAAAACAATGATTGCGTTTGAACAAGTATAAAATAGTAACTTTGAGTTCGGTCATACATGTACATAAATCTTGAACTTTTAGGCACCATGTGATTTGACAAACTGATGTTCTACTTTCTTAAAAGTGTATTTTTGTCAAATAAATTACGATGTGCACATACGGATTCCTTATTCCTTTCTTTTAGATATGACTTATTTATCATTCTACAATGTCTTTCTTTCCTTCTACCGTACCAATGAATTAGACCAAGGTTGAAGTTCTTGCTTTCGTATCGTTCGTTACCATCTTGACACGTGTCTCTTGACGATTCCTGCTAAACCTCTTGAAACATTAGCACGTTGTAACCATTTCATAGATTGTCTTGAACTACTCCTTATTTCCCTCATGTAACCCACTCGCTATTTTGTAAGCTATCATCATGTCATCACATGAATTTAACTGGTATTGTTTGTGAAACATTTTACAAAAGTTCCACTTGGACTTTAAAAAATACTTGAAGGTTATCTTATAAAATTAATTTATATTAATTTTACAATGCATTTTCAAAAATTGTTCTAATACGGTCTTATAAAGAACCCTTGTAACATTATAATTGTTGAATTAAATATCTAGCCAGTAACTTATTGGCGAATAGTTTCATAAACTATTTTAATTTTTGTTTTTATAAATGGGATTATATACATATTTTAAATCATATGATATGTAATACTGGTTTGACGAAGCTGAGCATCGCATTGCTAGTCCTAAATTATGCATGGCCTGATCACCTATGCCTAATTTAGAAGGAGCCATGCAAGGCCAACTAGTAGTCGCCCTAAATTTTGACCAACAATCAACTTTTTAATTATGTTCTTTAAAAAGTTAGATAAATAAAGTTTTAAAAACATTTATATCTAATGCGAGTAGCAAAAATCCGTGACATATACATATGAACCCTTATCTTTTCCTGAACAAAGTACATGCCTCAAGCACAAATTTCCTTACTCAGCGATCTTTGCTTTACTTGTTACCTCATCATCCTCATGATACAAATTTTCGTTACCATTTACCTAAATTATTACCACTGATACCAGGCTTGAAAGTTTCAACGTTGTTATGCCTCTACAACGATCGACCTTCTCCATCTCTTTTGGTAGACCTTCGAAACGTCTCTGTACGCGGATAATGATTTATGACTGGAAGTGACCAATGATTACGTGTATTTGTCATGTTATGTGTTAAGACACTATCGCCTTGGAAAATCATTCTTGTGAACCATGTATTGATTTTGCCTTTCATTGTTAATGTTGTTCATCTTACTGGAACTTCTCTCAATTGAGTTCTTAATAATTTTCTTTGATTCGAAAATTCGCTATGTGGCTTTTCTCTTTTCGATCGTATGTCGACCACCGAGAACTTAATAAGCCGTTATTGGTGACGCCAACCGCACTCATGAATTAATCTTGCTGAATCCTTTGTTTCTTATTATTTTTATCATAGATGCATCTATTCGACCACGTTTGTTAAGAACTGATACGACTTTCTTCTTATTCCTTTGTGTATTGCTCGCAAACAGATCGTTGACCTTTATATGAATCACATTCGTTGATGTCTTGTCACCTTTTGAAAACCAGAAAATGTTACGTGTTTATCGTTTGATACCTTAATCGCCTTCTTAAATTTCTAAAAATTATTATTAATTTTTAAGAACATTTTTTTTTACATTTTATCAAATGTTTAAATTACCAAAATAATTGTTTCAAGTTAAGTATCGGATCTATATATCCTCTTTGGTAAATTTACCTAGTGTTTCAAAGGATATCAATCTGTATCTTTTAAAGTATTTGATTATATCATACTTTATTGTCAACCTAATGAAATTATTAAATTATTTTATAATTTCTAACAATGATTTTAAATAACTTGGAAAATCTTATTTTCTCTAATAGTAACGATAAACATGAGTTTCAAACAGAAATTTCATATAGTCACCCGAAAAGCTCTTAAGCTGATCAAAATAACTATTTGAACTGAGTTACTTTTACTTGAAGTCCTGATCAAGAAAAAGATTGGACAACTGTTTACCCACTCATTTTATATAGATAGTTTGATTTTAAATCATTACACCATGTAGATTTATTTTAAGCAAGAAATTACATATAAACTGAGTTTTAAAGTAATACCAAAATACTAGACAACTGATTTTGACAACTTGTATTTTAAATGATCATATATTATTCATTTTCCCTTCTATTTCACTTGTGACTAGATTCTTACATTTTAAGATTTTCATGTTTTACAGTTGCACTATTTACGACCCCGTGTTGATTTACAATCTTGGTTCATTTTATAACACTTTGCCTGTTTAAGCAATTCTTGTGTTCATTCTTGTTAGTTTATCGCACGTATTTCCAACAACTCTATCTCTCGATGTATCTCCGTATTGAAAGATCGTTATCCTAATCCAAGACTGAAAAGTTATACGAAAAGGAGTTAAGAAACTGAAGCATAGCAAATTTTAACCGTTAAGATTCGTCGTGGTACGAAAATTTCCTGGGAAGCAATGAATTTTGTTCTACACTAAGTACCTCCTCTTGTTTGCATCTTCAACTGTTTTCAGGAGAACTCGATCCTTTAGGGGGGGAGACTGTGAGAACCCGTACTTTCCCAGCATTATTTTATTCTTTTTATTCGTGTTTCTGAATTTTCCAACGTATTTCCTTTTCTTGTATTTTTATATGTAAATCCTGAGAATTTTAAATTTTAATGAATTATACTTTTTGAGTATTTTTCTGTTCATTGACAATACTTTATATGGAATTATAAAATTTTTATTTTATTTTTCCATATTTAATTTAAATCAAAGTTTTTGATTTAAAACCACCCGCGCGCGTTTTACAACGAGTTTATTCAAAATCAATGTACAACGAGAATTTCTAGTGATCGCGATACCGACGGATGCCCAAAATATTACGTTTATTTATCGATTGTTCGATAATTAATATTTTCGACGATTTCGTTTTAATTACGTATTAAGTCGTGTCGGGAAGTCATATAATCATTTTTACGATGCACTGTAACTTTTGAAAAGCATTTTTACGAAACCCGAGCCCCGTAAATATTTTCAATATTTACCAATGACCATTTTCTACCCTTTAAAACTATTAATTGTTTTTAAGTCCACAAGTTTCAAACTTGACAATAATGGTCCCTCCACTTAAACTAATATATATAAACTAATTTTACTTCTACTTTTACACACACATGCATTTTAAAAAAACAAACACCACCTCCCTCCTCCCCATTTTTGCCGTGAGCTTCACCACCACAAAACACCATCAACCACCTTGATTCATTCAAAACTAAAATAAGACCCATTCTTAGAATTAAATGGTGATTCTTTTGATACTAAATTCAATCAAATGCATCAACTTTCATAGATTTTATGATTCCATGGTTGGATTATGTTTAAATCATCTTGCATGAAAGGTTTTTGGTAAGATTATCATGTTTTGATCCTTAAAAGTCTTGTTTTTAATCTCTGATTTTGTTAGATTTTACATGCAAGTGTTTTTAGGAGTGTTTGGTGGATGGGTATGATAGTATGATGATCTTAGGGGGTATGGGAATGAGCGGTTTTGCTTGAAAAATGGATTTGTCATGTTTTCTAAAAGTACAATTTGGGACAGCAGGTATTAAACAGATTTTTCGTGGGTTTAAGCTCTGTGAAAGTCTGAGATTATTTGAAATTGTTGTATAGTTTTCCGATACGGTCGTTTTGGTATAAGATAGAGCTTATAACTCATTACGAGTCAAAAGTTATGATAGTTTTAGTTTTCGTGTACCGGGAGACGCAAGTCGGCATAATCCGAAATTGTGGCTGATTTTGGGTCGACTCTCGGGGACTTTAGGCTTGGTTAGATAAATGTATCTAATGGTTTTCAAAGTTTACCAACTGAGTTTGATGAGACTAGTAGTGGTTTCAAAAGATGGATTGTCGAATTAGCACTTTTAAAGTGGTCGAAACGGTTTTATAAAACAAGTGTATAAATCTGTCCCAAATTTGGAGTCGAGTAAAGTGTCGAGCTGATGGATTTTAAAGTGTGAACTTTGGCTCAAATTTTGGTGAGGACTTATACAGGTTATAAGTGACCTTGACACCAATTTTCATGTAAAACGGACAAGTCTAGATAGGGTAGATCGGTGTGTACATTCGGGGTGTACTTGCTGATTTTATTTTGAACACGTAGTTCAATGTTTGTGTTGCGTGAGTTTGAGTATTCATCATCGGACATGATGAATTATGCAAATGCTTAGTCATTATATAAATGACTTAGCTACTGGTCTATGTAAGGTTAAAGGATAGTTTGACTTGCGTTGACTTGGCGTCGTATGACGGGTCATTCTCAAGTGTTTTAACGTGTAGTGTTGAGATAAATGGTTAGTATGAATTCATTTGGTTCGTGTCAATGGTTTTGAAACATGAATACTTTGAAAACATTTGAGTCATATTGTATTTGGTATATATAGCGATATTGAGTTCGAGTCTTAACGCGCGCCTTATTGTGATAGGTTGCGGTTTTCGTGTTTCCCCGGGCATCCATATCGTCGGTGATCGTCTCACTACATTGTTTCTACTCAGTTGCTGAGTACCGTGATTGACTTACCTCGTGGCTAAGGTGAGTTCATAGCCCCTTTTTACTTGTACATGGTTTCTAAACGCGAGGTGAGATTTTACATGGTGGAACACAACCATTTAACAACTGTGTGCTATCCTCAACTTGTATGCTATCAAGAAATTATATGCTTTCCAGAACATGAGGATTTCCAACTGATTTTCATTGATATTATTGCTTTTTAGTCTAGCCTTACGTTACCTCTCATTGATCATGAACCGTTAACTAATCCTGCTACCAAGCGCGAATGTTGTGGGTGGATCCATCGGGATTGACTATCCCCGTACCGATTACCTTGACTCACTAATATTTGTTTATTCACTTGAGTATTTAGGCTGAATACTGACTAGAGGAACTTACACTGAGTTGAGCTTCGGTTCATGAACTAAACAACAATAATAATGTTTTGGACTATGGTTAATGATCATAACCATACTCCATACTACTTGTTTTACAAATGAATGCTTGTGTTCCACATCCTTATTGCTAAACCTATGAATTTTACTCAACTTTGTGTTGACGATTTTACATGTTTAATCTCAGGTATTATTACTTAGCTTTGCTTGGATGGGAGCCCGCAGGATATTATCGCAGCTTGGAGATTTCTGTGATGCTTTTGAAAGATTGGTTTTATATAAACTGTCAGAAGTTTATTTTATCTTTTGGGCAACTTTATGTTATAAATTGAGACGAAATAATATATATTTCCGCTTCTAAAACTCTGGGACCTATGTTTAAAAACTCTGACCTTTAATGATGTAATATACATGGTTTTATTTGTCAGCTTTGTATGAACTGTAATTCATTGTTTCTTGGACTATGACGTGTTACCCCCTCGTTGCCTAGTTGTTCCATGTCAAATTTTGGGGGTCTCACATAAACGTTTTAGAATCAGAGGGAAGCTCAGTCCTCGCTTCATCGGACCGTTCGACATCATAGAACGCGTTGGTGAAGTGTCATATCGTTTAGCGTTACCGCCTCAGCTATCACACGTTCACAGTGTGTTCCATGTGTCCTTACTCAGAGGATACAACTATCATCCAGTTCATGTTGTCTAGTATCCGATTGATCAGATTCGAGAGTATCTTTCATATGTCGAGGAACCCGAGAGAGTTCTTGAGCGACAAGATCGTGTCATGCGGAGGAAGACGATCCCTTTCGTTAAAATCCTCTGGAGGGATCATCCTGAGTGGGAAGCCACTTGGGAGACGGAGGAGTCTATACGGGCTTCTTACCCTCATTTCCAGTTCTGATTCGGGAAACATCTTTTTATGTTTTCTCCAATTTGAGGACGAATTGTTCTTTTAGAGGGGAAGAGTTGTAAAACCCGCATTAAAATACCATGAACAGTAAACATGAACAGTGAATACACGAAAATACGATAAAATTTAAACTTTTCTTTTATAATATATTTCACTTGTCACGATATTAAATAACATGTACTTACGTATATATTATGAATGTGTTTACGATCACGATAATTAAATTCACGAAAAATAAATCTCGAACATACACGACATATAATTTAACTTGGAAAAACTTCAGTTTTGTCTTTGGGCTATACGGGTGCCGACTAAGAGAGAAAAAAAAGGAGGATACCCTTTTGGCCTATGACCCATTATAACCATGTTTAAGAAAAACATAGGGAAACATTTATCATTTTTTAGGTTACAAAAAAAAAACAGCATGCCTCCTTCTCCTTCTTGCCGCCGGCTATAGATCACCACCAAGGGTGTTCGGGACGATTTTGATCTTTGATATTCGTGTGTTCGTGTATGTGATCATAAACCTATTTCTTCTACGCATTCGGTATAATCATAACCCTTCTCTTTTTAAATTCTTTTATGAATTCATGATCTCATTTTAATTAATCTTAAAAACAAACAAGGAAAACATGTGGGGATTAATTAAAATCAAGAACTGATAGTTGAGTTTTTGTATACCCTTTAGGAAAAGAGCAACAAATAGGGTAAGTAAGCACGACGATTTAGGAAAACCGTGTACAAATGACCCTAAAATGAGTTCGTTCTCAAGGAGGCTTAGTGTGTGTGTAATGAATTGATTATCTTTGTGATTATATTTTTGAGAAAGAAAGATAGAAATGAGATTAGAAGAGAATGACGGTTACAAAGACGAATTAAACTAAGTCGAAAAAGGTATACACATAAAACCGTAAAAAGTGATAAAATTAAAATTTTATCCTAAAAATTCCTAAAAATTACCAAATATCGACAATAATATTCTAAGGGTTTACAAAAAATCAAAACTTGCAAAAACCTTTTAATTAATTAGATAATGATTTTTAATGCTAATTAACGCCCTAAAAATCAAAATTAATTATTAAAAATCCCTAAACAAGATTTTAAAGTTTGTAAACCTCAAAAATACTCTAATTAATCTAAAAACTATTTTTCAAAATTTTAAAACCAATAAAAACTATTTTTAAATGATTAAAAACTACTAAAATCAATCAAAACTTAAATTAATTCTAGAAATTAATTAAAAGACTCTAAAAATATTTGGAAAGTTGAAAAAATCCTAATTAAGTGTTTAGAACCTAGGAAAAATATAAAAACTTAGAAAATCAGACTTTTAATTTTTAATAATAAAATAATATTAAAATAATATTAAAAATCCAAAAATTATAAAAAATTCTAAAAACTTGCAAACTAGCTTAATATAACCTAAATAACTCAGAAATGAAAGTGAAATTACCTAAATACCCCTATTGGGCCTAGAAGATGGGCTAAACCCAAAACAGTAGCTTATTGGGCCAAAATTGGGCCCAATAACAAAAATTGTTCAAAATAAGCCCAAAAAGCACAGGTTGACTCAAAATTTGATTTTAAACAACTTTTTCCAAAGGCCTAAAATCTGAAAATGTGAAATAAGCTAACTTATAATAAGCAGCTTATTCTTAATGGGCTTTTTGGCCCATTAAGCTATAAGCCAATGCCATAAGCTAAAATTTGACACACAAGCTTCTTTTGACCTAACAAACACTTCTGCAAAAATAAATTTGAAATAAGCCCAAGGAATAAGCCTGAAAATGCAATAAGCAATCTACAGAAAACGACAAAATAGTCGTTTTTGAGTTCTATGCCACCCCAAGTGCTGATCCAAGTTCCAAAAGCTTTTAAATGACTTAATTAAGCAAAATCAACAAAGAGTTTTCAAATAAGCTGACTCAATAAGTTGGAAAAGCAAATAAGCATTTATGTTAAAAGTCAAAGAAGTTGGTTTTCTAGTAAAAAGTCAAAGTCAAAGTCTAATAAGCTCCAGTATACTTAAATGGGTCAAATAATGAAGACCTATCACAAAAAATAAGTTGTTGCAAGTCTGGATAAGCTAGAATAGCTTATTGATAAGCTGATGACAAAATTGCACTAGCAGGGGCTAGTTTTGAGTGTTGAGTAGTGGAAACTTTTTCCACTGCTTGACTTGTTTGACTTTTTGTGTTTAGTGACTTTTTTGGAGATTCAGATTACACAAAGGCACCCAAATGATCTTTGGATCAAAAGGAGTCAATCACAATCAAAATAACACAGTCACTAACACCCAATTGATACAGTTTAATCAATCAATCACCAGACATGATACAAACATGAACAATAAGCAGTTGAGCACAAATAAGTAGTTTTAGCAATAATCAGCCAGCCAAATTCAACCAAATGCATACACAAGCTATTATAAACTACAATAAGCAAGTCTAAACAGGTTTCATGCACTGGTTCAAAGAATAAAGCAAGATTCAAGCAATGAAAGTTACTGATGAACACTAATACATGCAGCTTTCTACTTTGCTGATGTATTTGACACTTAAGCCAGATTCAACACCTCAAATATTTCAAATAGGTTATGTTAACTTTGTTTAAACCACTTTTATCCCTAAGCATGCATACACACTAAGTGTTCCCAAAATCCTAGGTCAAAACAGGCAATATCAAAGTCTATATAGCAGATTGTTTGATTCAAGTGTTCAAACCCAAAAACTTGCAGTAAAATACTCTCAACAAGGTATTTATCAGATAGAAAGCATAAACACCAACTTCCCTTAACACAATAACAAGTTACAAGCACAAACAGATAGACCCAAACACCCCTTTATCTTTTCCAAATCAAAGTTTTCAAAGTAAAAGTGAGATTTAAGGCTACCAAAGCATCAATTAACATTAAAACAGGTAAGATTAACAGATTCAAGCAAGAACAAGCCACAAAATTCATAAGATAACAAGTTTCATACAAATATCACCAAAAATCATGAATTTAAGCAAATTTTTAGATTGAGTATGCAAACCTCATGGATGTACATCCACACCCACGAATATTGAGCTTATGTGCTAGCAAGAACAAGCACAAGCTTCCACAAGGGTAAAGCACAAGTATATAAAAATCAGAAACTTGGAAAATCGTGATTGATGCAACCTTGTTACCCCACACTTGATTATCCCCAAGTTATAAGCCTCACAACACCTTAACTAACTCAGTTAGGATGCTATGATCAGCCCTATAACCCAAGAATTCCAAGATTGGAACAAAAACTTAGCAAAATATCAAGAATGAGGAAAATTGCAAACTTTTGCAACCTCTAAGTGAAAACAGGTTTTAACTTCTGAAACTAACAAGCATATAACAATAGAAAGCAGTAACAAAGATTGGCCAATGACTTCTCTTCAATGTTTCAAACACAATTTCATTAAACTTGAAATGGGATTTACAGAAACTTGAACAAGGAAAAATCAAAAGCAGGAATGAAATGAGGCCCTATGGCTTTATATATAGCCTTACAAGTGACTAAGGAACAGCTAAAAAGTTTAAACCCTAATGCTTGATCTTCCACATTTTCGCTTGAGAACTTTTGGCGTCTTCTTGAATCATGTGATTGAATTTGGAGCCTTGTGGTAGCTGGCATGTAGAAAGTTGATCAAAGGGCTCCAAATGAGCTTAACTTCAAAGCTATGTTGTGGGACGTTGGATGACTGCCACTGTTTTGGCATCTTCTTCAAGGGTTGAAAAGCAGTAGAAAACATGTGACCTTGTGCTGATGTGGCAAGCTTTTTGAAAGTGGGGTTAAGGTTATTAGTCCCTTAATCTTAAATTTGGAAGAGATTAAGGGGTAATTTCAAGTGTTATGAAAATACCCAATTTTCATAAGAACACTAAGAACACCTCATTTGATCTGTTTTCTTGTTTAAAAAAGTTGTTAGGCGCCATAATCTTTATTTAAATAAAGATTAGTTAAATACGGGTGTGAGTGGGATGTGATGTGGCACCAGAGAGGGATTTGATTGGTGGAGAGAGTGAGTGGGGCACATGTCACCCCACCACTGGTCTAGGTTACTATGTTGTCTGCCAGCTTTACACCCCCATCTTTCAGAAACTTGTCAAATGCTTTCCAAACTTCTATCAACGACTAATCCAGCTTTGTCAACTTTTGCCTTTTTACATTTTTGGCCCAAAAACTTTTACAAAGTAAATTCAGGGGTACTTCTTGCCAATTTGTGATTTTTGAGGGACTGTTTTGGCAATTTCTTGATGGATAATGGTCTTGACTTGTTTGTTGAGAATTTTGGAGGACTAAATTTGCCAAGTCTTGTTTGATGAGGGACCATTTTTGCCAAATGTTGGAAGTTGAGGGTCCTTTGTGTAATTTTGGAACTTTTAAAGGACCAAACTTGTATTTTCTTGTACTTTGAAGGGCTTCATGATATATTTGACTTTGTGAATGATATTGGTTGACAATTTAGCTTTGTTGAGGGGCTAAACTTGCCAAATCATCAAAGTGGAGGGTCCTTTTTGTAATTTGACAAACTTTAGGGACCAATCTTGTAATTATGAGGATACAAGGGTATAAAGTGTCAGTTCTTCAATATTGGAGGACCATTCTTCATAATTCTTCAAATCTTCAAGGGTTGATCTTGGGAAAGTCTTCATTAGGGCTTGGTTCATTGTGCGGCTTCGTTTCCCGTTTTCGTTTTTGAATGATTCTTGTGATCTTTTGTCATTTTCTCAATATCCGTACCTAAAATACACAAGTAACAAACACAAGCATATATATGGGTATTTTGACCATATTTAATGCATTTTAAGCCCTAGTTGGAAGATGAGACTATGTATAAAAGCAGTCTCATCACTCCCCCATACTAAACCATTGCCGTGCCCTCACGCAATGCTAGAATAAAGTATCGTAGCATCTCCAAAATTCATTTTTATTAACTTTATTGAACGATAAACTAGCTACACTACTACTTGTGTTTTAGACATAATGTATGATTTTCATCGCAAAATGGGACGTTTAGGTTCATGGAATAAGAACACGTGAATGCTTCGTTAGAAATAATTTCATCGTCCTCGATTTTCACCCCAATTTCATGCCAAGCGTGCAACGAGATCATTGTCATTATAAGTTAGTAATGCTAACACTACTCATATGCCCTAATCACGTACTTATCCTCCAATTATTCCTAAGTTGTATCTCTTATATTTTATATTGTCTTGAATGTTTCACGAGGATACATTGTTTGACTTATGCGATAATAGAGATTTAGGTCAAAAAATAGAGTCCTAACGGTGTAACTAAGACCATCAAATCAATAATCCCTCCTAATAGACAACGATGTCAAAAAATTAAGTTGACAAGAAGAATCGATAAACACGGTTTTATAACGGTTTTGAACATGAGACTTATTACCAAGACTTTTATATGCCCCCTAACGGAAGGGCCTTATTATCTTTGGTTTACCTCCATCTTTTATTCAACTTCACCATGAAGCTTTTATTATGACTTCGGTCTTGCCTTGCCTTTTATTATACACCTCATCGGTAGTTTTATTAGCCAAAGACGTATATCCTCACGCTAAGACGAATTTTGGATCTTTAAAGCTTCGAAGATTAAGGCTTGATTCACTTTCAATTTTGCATAGATTTTTCGGCCTTGTGGGGCTTCAAACTGTTTGCTTGATTTAGGTGATCACTTGAAATCTAATTATTGGGTGAAGCTTTTGATTATTGGGGTGCCAATACTTCAAAACCGTGATGTTGGCGATACCTTAATGTCTTCCCAATTTAATTACACGGAAGCTACTAGAAAAGACTAGAAACCCAACAATCCTAACTAAACCGCTAAGTCAATATTTTATTAAGAAAAAAATATTTACATGCGAAGGGAGAATAAGCAAACAACGAGAACACATGAGTTTTTGAAAGAATACGAGTACTCCACGTTTAGCATAGTAACTTATAATTAACCCTATCATTTCTCGTCCTCATTTAAGAGACTTAGCCTAATGTGAAGTTAAGGAATCAAAGCTAAGTGCTCAACACGCACGGTCGAGTAAAAAATTACTCTTATTCTCGCCCTCGGAAAACCTACATTCGTGTCTTCAAACACTTATAAAACATGAGAAAATCTTTAAAATTTGGCCATTTTTAGCCTTATTTTGCAACAAAACGATAAACAAAAAGATAAACTTTCGAAAGCGTGAAGGTTTAGCAAGGCAAGTATCTATTCACCCCCCATACTAAAGCTAAACATTGTCCTCAATGTTTCGAGTCTAGGGGTGCAAAACACCCCCATACTAGAGACGTAGTCGAATGCCTAATCTAGCATGGAAAGGGTGTAACCAATAATTTAATAGCCGTTTATGAAGTGTGTTATAAACCTAAGGGTAGA
Source organism: Glebionis coronaria (assembly GCA_025667525.1). Taxonomy (NCBI): domain Eukaryota; kingdom Viridiplantae; phylum Streptophyta; class Magnoliopsida; order Asterales; family Asteraceae; genus Glebionis; species Glebionis coronaria. The sequence continues at coordinate 140,428,367 of CM046880.1, forward strand.
ACATCAAAAGGATATATCATGGATATTGAGAAAGTCTTCAAAGCCAATGATCGAGTGCTCCCATGAAACGAACACGAGAGGCTCCAATCGTGAAGATCATGATCATCTAAAGTCCACAATTCACAAACAACCACGGAACAAAGGTTGGAAGGGCACAAATCCCCACACGTTAACTATATTAGAAAGCGATAATATGTACATAGGATAAACATGGGACTCCCCCACGAGGCTCCTCGTTTTTAATTACCGAGTCATGAGCTCGATTCGATCCCCTCAATACTAATTATCATTGGGGAAGGTGACTTGGTCGAGGTAGTTTAAGGATGGAACTTCCCCGCCAAAGTAGTGCTTCAACCTATGTCCATTCACCTTGAAGTTAGGACCATCATCTTGAGCTAGCTCGATGGTCCCATACGGAAACACTTGAGTCACGGTGAATGGTCCGGACCAACGGGATTTCAACTTACCAGAAAAAAATTTTAATCTTGAATTAAAAAGCAAAACTTGATACCCAATGTTAAAAACCCGGTTTTTAATTTTAGAATCATGCAACTTTTTAGTTTTTTCTTTGTAAATCAATGAATTTTCATAAGCAATATCCCTCAATTCATCTAATTCATTCAATTGCATTTTCCGGTGTTTTCCCGCGGTCTCCATGTCATCATTACAATGCTTTAGGGCCCATAAGCCTTGTGTTCTAACTCGATAGGCAAATGACAATTCTTTCCATACACAAGTTTATAGGGAGTGCACCCAATGGGTGTCTTATGAGCGGTCCTAAAGGCCCATAAAGCATCGTCTAACTTATCCGACCACAATTGTCGGTTTTACCAAACGGATCTCTCCAAGATCCTCTTCAACGCTCGGTTTGAAACCTCGACTTCCCACTCGTTTGTGGGTGATAAGCCGTAGAAAGCCGATGTGTAACCCCATATTTCCTTAGGACCCTTTCGAATTGGTCGTTACAAAAATGGGTTCCACGATCGCTTATGATAGCACGAGGGGTTCTAAACCGAGAAAACAAGCTTTTCAAAAACTTGACTACCACACGAGCATCATTTGTGGGCAAGGCCTTGGCCTCCACCCACTTAGATAGGTAGTCAATCGCAACGAGAATGTACTTATTACCACGAGATGATGGGAACGGCCCCATAAAGTCTATACCCCAAACGTCAAAGATCTCACACACTTGGATGATATTTTGTGGCATTTCATCTTTTTGTGAGGCTTTTCCTTGTCGTTGGCATGAATCACAAGACTTCACAAGATCTTGTGCATCTCGGTAAATAGTAGGCCAAAAGAAGCCGGCATCAAACACATTCTTAGCCGTGAGATTAGCACCGTGGTGACCACCCGTGGGTCCCTCATGGCAAGCTCTAAGGATGTTAGAAGCTTCGGTGCCAAAAACACGTCGGATACCGTACAAGTTCGAAACAAGTAAGGATCATTCCAAAAGTAGAATTTGACGTCACGAAAGAATTTTTGTTTTTCTTGAGTCGTCATACCCTTAACGATGAAGTTGCTCGCATGGTAATTTGCAAAGTCCGCAAACCATGGGATGGAAGGATCGAGCTTAGAATTCACTACACCAAGTGTCTCGAGCAGAAATGTTTCGGTGATTTCCTTGGGCTCGTAAACACTTTGGTGAGGATCTTCCAAACAAGAAAGATGATCGGCCGCTAGATTCTCGGCTCCTTTTTTGTCAACGATGGTGTGATCAAATTCTTGAAGGAGGAGAATCCAACGAAGTAATCTAGGCTTAGCATCTTGCTTTGCCATGAGATACTTAATAGCTGAATGGTCCGTATACACTATGCATTTAGCTAAGACGAGGTAAGGTCGGAACTTCTCAAATGCATACACCACGGCAAGGAACTCCTTTTCCGTTGTAGTGTATTTTAGTTGAGCCTCAGTCATCGTATTTCTAGCATAGTGAATAGGCAAGAAGTGCTTTTCATGACGTTGCCCCAAAACGGCCCCAATAGCGTAATCACTAGCATCACACATGAGCTCAAAGGGGAGATTCCAATTGGGAGCAACAAGAATGGGAGCTTCGGTAAGTTTCCTCTTAAGGATTTCAAAGGCTCGTACACAATCTTCGTCAAAGACAAAACATGCCTCTTTTTCAAGAAGATGTGTAATGGGTCGAGAGATCTTTGAAAAATCATTGATGAATCGACGATAAAAGCCAGCGTGGCCTAGGAAACTCCTAAATCCCTTGACGGTTTTGGGATGAGGTAATTTGGCGATGACGTCTACCTTAGCTTGATCTACCTCAATCCCCGCTTTCGAGACCTTGTGCCCTAAGACGATTCCACTCTTAACCATAAAATGACACTTTTCCCAATTGAGCACAAGGTTGGTTTCCTCACAACGTTTCAACATTCTCTCAAGGTTCGACAAACACGAAGTGAACGAATTACCAAACACGGAAAAGTCATCCATGAAGACTTCCATCGTCTTCTCGATCATATCATGAAAAATAGCCATTATGCACCTTTGGAAGGTTCCCGGTGCATTACAAAGTCAGAATGGCATTCTACGATAGGCAAACGTTCCATATGGACACGTAAACGTTGTTTTTTCTTGATCACCAGGATCGATAGGGATTTGGAAGTAACCGGAAAAACCATCTAGAAAGCAATAGAAATCGTTTCCCGCAAGACGCTCCAACATTTGGTCCATGAAGGGCAAGGGAAAATGGTCTTTTCGAGTGGCTTCATTCAACTTTCGATAGTCAATGCACACTCTCCATCCGGTCACGAGTCTAGTGGGAATCAACTCGTTGGCATCGTTTGGCACAACGGTCATCCCTCCCTTTTTAGGGACACAATGAATAGGACTCACCCAAGGGCTATCGGAAATAGGGTAAATCATTCCTGCGTCAAGGAGTTTAAGGACCTCCTTTTTGATAACGTCGTGAATTTTGGGGTTCACCCTCCTTTGACTTTGGATTGCGAGCTTGTAATCCTCCTCCATTAAGATTTTGTGGGTACAAAACTTGGGATCGATTCCCTTAATGTCGGATAACTTCCACGCAATTGCCCTCTTGTGGTCCTTCAGAACATCGACAAGTGCGGTTTTTCATCATTCGAAAGTTCCTTCGCAATAATAACCGGCAACTTGTCGTCCTCCTCCAAATAGACATATTCGAGATGAGGATGTAAATCTTTCAACTCGAGAATAGGTGGTTCCTCAAGTGAAGATTTAGGCTCGATACTCATAACCTCCTCGGGTGGAGGCAATGGGAAATCGTTAAGAAAATCCTTGATAATCGAGAAGTCCTCATCGTTGTCGAGGTCTTCGTCACAAGTACGTGGAACATCGAATTCTTCCAACGTAAAACCACCACCTTCAAATGGAGTGAAGGTTGGTGTCGAATTATCAAGAATTGGATCTAACATAGTGGGATTGCCACTAGTTTCTTCATCACCAAAACCTAGAACTTCTTGTGAAAATTCCTCGCAAACCACGTCAATCATATCAACGAGGTTTATGGTTGCTACGGAATAAACATGAGAAATTTGAGAGTTTTGAGTTGCGTTTATAACAAGTTCCTCGTCGTTGAAACGTAAGGTGATCTTTCTAGCATGAACATCGATCAAAGCCATAGACGTATCTAAAAACGAACGACCTAAAATGAGAGGAACTTGAGGATCCGTGGGGATATCAACAACGATAAAGTCTACGGGATAGTAGAACTTCCCCACTTTCACAAAAACGTCTTCCGCCAAACCACATGCGGGAATCGTGGAATGGTCGGCCAACTCGATAGACATTAGTGAAGGAGTAAGATTAGGATGATTGAGCGACTTGAAGATTGCAAGTGGCATCAAATTAATGCTAGCACCAAGATCGGCCAAGGCGAAGCATTCCTCCATATCTTGGATTGCACATGGAATCAAGAATTTACCGGGATCACCGACATTTTGAGGTATGCGATTAAGATGAACCGACGAACAACTAGACAATTGGTGCAATTTCTCCTTATTGTTCAACATACTCTTAAAGTTAGCGGCAAATCGAGGCATCATGACCAAAGCATCGGCGAAACTCACATTAAAGTGCAAATCACGAAACATTTTCATAAAGGCTCAAATTGATAATTGTCGCGCTCTTGACGTTTCTCCTTTCTAAGTCTCGATAGATAGGGCAAAGGTGGTGTGGGTTGAGGCATAGTAGGCATAGCCTTTGGAATCTCGGGTTCCAATGATGGTAATGGGTCAACCGTAGGTGTGTCATGAGCGGTACTTCGTAGGATTGGGACATGCTCCTTTTGGACCACCACCTCGGGTTCTTCCTCAATTGCTTCCTCCGTAGGAGCAATTGGTTGAGGAGTCGGTTCCTTAAGTGTCTTACCACTACGTGTGGTAATCACTTTCATCTCACCCTTAGGGTTGGATATGGTGTTGCTAGGAAGACGACTCGAAGACGGTTTACACATTATTGCCTCAAACATAGATGAGATTTTATCTTCAAAATTAGATTGCCTCAATACGGCTTTGGTTTGCCTTTTCTCGGCCTTAATCATCTCTTGTTTAATCTCATGTTGCCCTTGTTCCATTTTTTGTTGGTTTTGTTGCAACCTAGTGACATTTCCTTCCATCTTGTTGGTGTGGATTTTAAGTTCATTAGCTAACTCATTTTTCAACTCTTTCTTCAAGTCGTTCTTAAACTCGGATCTTAGGCTAATGATTTTTCTTTGGATATTGTCAAACCTAGCATCATTCCCACTAGCATATTCAACAAACTCACTTGGAAGATCTTTCAATGTTTGCAAACTTTTGTTGTTGTTTTGAAAATCATTTTTGTTTGAAACTTGATTATTAGCCCCTTGATTCCCATAGTTTCCCTTGTTGTAATTGTTTTTGAAACCAACTTGATTGTTGCGATAGTTGTTGTTAGCATTTTGATTTGAACCAAAACCCGGTGGAGTCATTTGATTAGAGCGGGAAACTTGACCGTTTTGGTTGTAATTTCCCGTGGCCGCGAAGGCACTCGAAGTGTTACCACCGTTGGTAATACACTCGGAGAAATCATGACCTCCACCACAATACATGCAAGAAACCTCAACCGCTTTAGCCGTAGCGGGAGCACTTTGTTCACCAACTTTAAACTCAATCAAAAGTCCTTTTAGCTTATCAAAAATCTTGTTTTCCAAGTTCGCCTCAATTTGGCAAGCATAGATGGTAGTAGACAAAGAAGGTGAAGCCGAAGACGAAGCCTTACGAACACTAGACGTGCTACGAGGACTATACACCTTAGATCTATTTTCAATTATCACCAAAGCTTCCTCAACCGTTTTACACAAAAAATTACCACCCGCGGCGGCATTCAAATAATCCCTTTCATGATCATTAAGTCCATTGTAAAACGTGTCAATTTGATGCAAGTCGGAAAAACCGTGATGAGGACATTCATGTAACATTTCCTTAAACCTATTCCAAGCCGTTGAAAAACTTTCATTAAATTCTTGTGAAAACTTTGAAATCTCGTTTTTCAAGTGCGTAGTCTTAGAGGGCGGAAAAAATTGGTTCACAAACTTAGACACGAGATCCTTCCACGTCAATATAGAATTGGGTGGCTCTTTCTCTAACCAAATTTTAGCGGGCCTCGCTAAGGAATACGGAAAAAGCATCATCTTAATCGAGTCATTCGAGACATCCTTAAACTTGCAAGTAGCGGTAAGACGATTGAATTGGCGGATATGGTTGTGTGGATTGTCCTTCTCATCACCACGGAATTTGTTGTTTTGGATAATCGACAACAAACCCGTTTTCACCTCAAAATTCTCCGCAAGGATAGCGGGAATCACAATAGCCTCTCCATAACCCTCGGTGGGTGCTTGAAGAAACTCCATCATTGTTCGATTCGCCATGGTTGGTGCTTCTCATACAATGGGTTCGTCAATAGGAGACTCCTCACTAGAATTGTTGGGAGTGGGAGTTTTGTTCTTTCGTTTACGTGCACGTCTTGCTTGATTACGAGTTAGCATAAACGTCACGTACAACGAGGGGACGAGCAAAGAAGATTCTTTTTGGTGTTTTGTATTTTTTCAATTTTTTGTGGTTTTTGATTGTATTAACCTTTTTGGGATTTGGTGAATGTATTAAGTAGACACAAATCTACAAATCTCCTCCTTAATCAAATCTCTTGATTAAAGAAGCCTCAAGGAATGAAAACGATCACGTGAAGTGAACGCCTTCGATGACTTTAGAACGTTGGTGGAACACCAAAACGTTCAAGAGGGTTTAATCAATGGAAACTAAGAAAATATATATGATACTTAGTAATACTTTGGGCGGCAAAACCCTCGATTAGCTCTCATAATCAAATACTCACAAGCAAGCGGGGAAACAAGGCGGCGCGAAGCACTTAAGAGCCTTTTTCCTTAGGATATATTTTATAATATCCGCCTTATACCCACCTTATAGTTTGTATTTTCAAGATTAAGCTTCACGAAAGTATTTATCTATTTTTGCCTTTTTCTTTGGTTTGAGATTCGAATACAATGATTGGGTAATGACCTCCCAAGTCAAGGTTGTGATTTCTCACGTATTTGGAGTACTTGTGAATTTATTGTTCTACGTATACACTATAGTAATAGTATTCACACAAAAACCGAAAACCGATAATACGTATTAGTAGAGTGCTACTAATACAAATACTAATTATGGTTAGTATATAAAAACAACAATTCCAATCAAAACACAACACGCCTCCCCGGCAGTGGCGCCAAAATGATAGTTGAGTTTTTGTATACCCTTTAGGAAAAGAGCAACAAATAGGGTAAGTAAGCACGACGATTTAGGAAAACCGTGTACAAATGACCCTAAAATGAGTTCGTTCTCAAGGAGGCTTAGTGTGTGTGTAATGAATTGATTATCTTTGTGATTATATTTTTGAGAAAGAAAGATAGAAATGAGATTAGAAGAGAATGACGGTTACAAAGACGAATTAAACTAAGTCGAAAAAGGTATACACGTAAAACCGTAAAAAGTGCTAAAATTAAAATTTTATCCTAAAAATTCCTAAAAATTATCAAAAATCCACAATAATATTCTAAGGGTTTACAAAAAATCAAAACTTGCAAAAACATTTTAATTAATTAGATAATGATTTTTTAATGCTGATTAAAGCCCTAAAAATCAAAATTAATTATTAAAAAGCCCTAAACAAGATTTTAAAGTTTGTAAACCTCAAAAATACTCTAATTAATCTAAAAACTATTTTTCAAAATTTTAAAACCAATAAAAACTATTTTTAAATGATTAAAAACTACTAAAATCAATCAAAACTTAAATTAATTCTAGAAATTAATTAAAAGACTCTAAAAATATTTGGAAAGTTGCAAAAATCCTAATTAAGTGTTTAGAACCTAGGAAAAATATAAAAACTTAGATAATCAGACTTTTAATTTTTAATAATAAAATAATATTAAAATAATATTAAAAATCCAAAAATTATAAAAAATTCTAAAAACTTGCAAACTAGCTTAATTTAACCTAAATAACTCAGAAGTGAAAGTGAAATGACCTAAATACCCCTATTGGGCCTAGAAAATGGGCTAAACCCAAAACAGTAGCTTATTGGGCCAAAATTGGGCCCAATAACAAAAACTGTTTAAAATAAGCCCAAAAAGCACAGGTTGACTCAAAATTTGATTTTAAACAACTTCTTCCAAAGGGCCAAAAGCTGAAAATGTGAAATAAGCTAACTTATAATAAGCAACTTATTCTTAATGGGCTTTTTGGCCTATTAAGCTATAAGCCAATGCCATAAGCTAAAATTTGACACACAAGCTTCTTTTGACATAACAAAGACTTCTGCAAAAAGAAATTTGAAATAAGCCCAAGGAATAAGCCTGAAAATGCAATAAGCAATCTACAGAAAACGACAAAATAGTCGTTTTGAGTTCTAGGCCACCCCAAGTGCTGATTCAATTTCCAAAAGCTTTTAAATGACTTAATTAAGCAAAATCAACAAAGAGTTTTCAAATAAGCTGACTCAATAAGCTTGAAAAGCAAATAAGCACTTATGTTAAAAGTCAAAGAAGTTGGTTTTCTAGTAAAAAGTCAAAGTCAGAGTCTAATAAGCTCTAGTATAATTAAATGGGTCAAATAATCAAGACCTATCACAAAAAATAAGTTGTTGCAAGTCTGGATAAGCTAGAATAGCTTATTGATAAGCTGATGACAAAATTGCACTAGCAGGGGCTAGTTTTGAGTGTTGAGCAGTGGAAACTTTTTCTACTGCTTGACTCGTTTGACTTTTTGTCTTTAGTGACTTTTTTGGAGATTCAGATTACACAAAGGCACCCAAATGATCTTTGGATCAAAAGGAGTCAATCACAATCAAAATAACACAGTCACTAACACCCAATTGATACAGTTTAATCAATCAATCACCAGACATGATACAGACATGAACAATAAGCAGTTGAGCACAAATAAGTAGTTTTAGCAATAATCAGCCAGCCAAATTCAACCAAATGCATACACAAGCTATTATAAACTCCAATAAGCAAGTCTAAACAGGTTTCATGCACTGGTTCAAAGAATAAAGCAAGATTCAAGCAATGAAAGTTACTGATGAACACTAATACATGTAGTTTTCTACTTTGTTGATGTATTTGACACTTAAGCCAGATTCAACACCTCAAATCTTTCAAACATGTTATGTTAACTTTGTTTAAACCACTTTTATCCCTAAGCATGCATACACACTAAGTGTTCCCAAAATCCTAGGTCAAAACAGGCAATATCAAAGTCTATATAGCAGATTGTTTGATTCAAGTGTTCAAACCCAAAAACTTGCAGTAAAATACTCTCAACAAGGTATTTATCAGGTACAAAGCATAAACACCAACTTCCCTTAACACAATAACAAGTTACAAGCACAAACAGATAGACCCAAACACCCCTTTATCTTTTCCAAATCAAAGTTTTCAAAGTAAAAGTGAGATTTAAGGCTACCAAAGTATCAATTAACACTAAGACATGTAAGATTAACAGATTCAAGCAAGAACAAGCCACAAAATTCACAAGATAACAAGTATCATACAAATATCACCAAATATCATGAATTTAAGCAGATTTTGAGATTGAGTATGCAAGCCTCATGGATGTACATACACACCCACGAATTTTGAGCTTATGTGCTAGTAAGAACAAGCACAAGCTTCCACAATAAGCCTGCTAAGATTGAACAAGGGTAAAGCACAAGTATATAAAAATCAGAAACTTGGAAAATCTTGATTGATGCAACTTTGTTACCCCACACTTGATTATCCCCAAGTTATAAGCCTCACAACACCTTAACTAACTCAGTTAGGATGCTATGATCAGCCCTATAACCCAAGAATTCCAAGATTGGAACAAGAACTTAGCAAAATATCAAGAATGAGGAATATTGCAAACTTTTGCAACCTCCAAGTGAAAACAGGTTTTAACTTCTAAAACTAACAAGCATATAACAATAGAAAGCAGTAACAAAGATTGGCCAATGACTTCTCTTCAATGTTTCAAACACAATTTCATTAAACTTGAAATGGGATTTACAGAAACTTGAACAAGGAAAAATCAAAAGCAGGAATGAAATGAGGCCCTATGGCTTTATATATAGCCTTACAAGTGACTAAGGAACAGCTAAAAAGTTTAAACCCTAATGCTTGATCTTCCACATTTTCCCTTGAGAACTTTTGGCATCTTCTTGAATCATGTGACTGAATTTGGAGCCTTGTGGTAGCTGGCATGTAGAATGTTGATCAAAGGGCTCCAAATGAGCTTAACTTCAAAGCTATGTTGTGGGACGTTGGATGACTGCCACTGTTTTGGCATCTTCTTCAAGGGTTCAAAAGCAGGGGAAAACATGTGACCTTGTGCTGATGTGGCAAGCTTTTTAAAAGTGGGGTTAAGGTTATTAGTCCCTTAATCTTAAATTTGGAAGAGATTAAGGGCTAATTTCAAGTGTTATGAAAATACCCAATTTTCATAAGAACACTAAGAACACCTCATTTGATCTGTTTTCTTGTTTAAAAAAGTTGTTAGGCGCCATAATCTTTATTTAAATAAAGTTTAGTTAAATACGGGTTTGAGTGGGATGTGATGTGGCACCAGAGAGGGATTTGATTGGTGGAGAGAGTGACTGGGGCACATGTCACCCCACCACTGGTCTAGGTTACTATGTTGTCTGTCAGCTTTACACCCCCATCTTTCAGAAACTTGTCAAATGCTTTCCAAACTTCTATCAACGCCTAATTCAGCTTTGTCAACTTTTGCCTTTTTACATTTTTGGCCCAAAAACTTTTACAAAGTAAATTCAGGGGTACTTCTTGCCAATTTGTGATTTTTGAGGGACTGTTTTGGCAATTTCTTGATGGATAATGGTCTTGACTTGTTTGTTGAGCATTTTGGAGGACTGAATTTGCCAAGTCTTGTTTGATGAGGGACCATTTTTGCCAAATGTTGGAAGTTGAGGGTCCTTTGTGTAATTTTGGAATTTTCAAAGGACCAAACTTGTATTTTCTTGTACTTTGAAGGGCTTCATGATATATTTGACTTTGTGGATAATATTGGTTGAAAATTTAGCTTTGTTGAGGGGCTAAACTTGCCAAATCTTCAAAGTGGAGGGTCCTTTTTGTAATTTTTTGACAAACTTTAGGGACCAATATTGTAATTATGACGATACAAGGGTATAAAGTGTCAATTCTTCAATATTGGAGGACCATTCTTCATAATTCTTCAAATCTTCAAGGGTTGATCTTGGGAAAGTCTTCATTAGGGCTTGGTTCATTGTGCGGCTTCGTTGCCCGTGTTCGTTTTTGAATGATTCTTGTGATCTTTTGTCATTTTCTCAATATCCGTACCTAAAATACACAAGTAACAAACACAAGCATATATATGGGTATTTTGATGATATTTAATGCATTTTAAGCCCTATTTGGAAGATGAGACTATGTATAAAAGCAGTCTCATCAAGAACTAAGGGGTGTCTGGTGTTTCTTGTTCGGACGAGACCACAATAGAGAGCTACAAGCTCTCGGCTTGTTTTTAATCACCACTACCGAGACCACTTAGGTCTCGACTTGGTTTGTTTGGCTCAGACGCATGACGAGGGACCCCGACGCGAGTCAGGGTATGGTTGATGTGGGTTTTGATTTTGTTTTGGGGCTAACCAAGACCACTAGGGTTTCGGCGTGGCTCGGTTTAACAAGAACAGTGGGAATCGGCACTCGGTCGGTGTGAACCGGGCTCGACAGTGGCAGCTGTGGCTCTGCAGTGGGAACTGAAGGCTAACCAGTGGCAACCGGTTCACCGGTCTAGCCACTGGTGGGATGCGGTGGTTATTCATCCGCCGACTATGTGGTGTCGGCTAGGCATTTCTCGGGCTCGGGTATATTTTTAAACACGGGTTCGGGCTCTAGAATTTTTAAAGCAGTTTAATAATTTAATTAAATTATTTTCCAAAACTATTTAATTTAATTTAATACATGACTTAGGTTAAAATATTAGAATTAATATTTCATGACTAACCTGAGTATTTACTTAGTTTAATCAAATTAGAACATGGTATTTTTTAATTAAATTCTTATAATGTATTTTTATTAAATTAACCAAGTTAATTATGTAATAAGCTATAATACTTGAACCATGACTTGTATTTTACTAAATAAACTTTACTTTACATTAATAATCCAGCTTATTTCTAATTATGGAAACTTACTATTTTTGGAAACTTTCTATTTTTGGAAACATACTATTTATGGAAACCTGCTATTTTTAGAAAGTTACTTAGTATTACAATACAAGTATTATAATACCTTATTACATGAACAATAAACAACAGAATACAAGAATAACTACACATAACCAGTAAAACACATGAAATTCAGACAACTCATACACGTCCCTATTCTTATGTAGTATTGTCCGTCAAGGCGGAGTAGGTTCTTTAGTGTCTCCGGTAGCTTCTACTGGACACAAGGTACGGATTTCCCGTCCTTCAGTAAGGACAATCTGTTCTTTTATTAGGATTTCCCGTATATAGCCAACTGTTTTCCCAATAGTTACAGATTTAAATGCTTATGTTTTATTAGTTACCTTAGCCAGATACATGCATGCCAGTTTCACCTAGTTATAGAGGTACCAAAACCATAACACTAGAGGCACTAGTGTTATGACTTCTCCACGGCGGAGTGATAGCTTGTGGCGTCCCTTTTAGTTTATTTGGCCTTTATTATTATATTATCATGTGGAGCGTATGGGTGCATCCTAGTTACAGTGTCAATCAGGATTTCATGGTGAATGTGGTGTGTGCCTTGCATCCTTCACAAGGAGGTGATCCCTCCTACCCATTACCATATAAATTAGAGGCATCACCTCTAATTGCATGACGGGGTCACCTCTCTCCAAGTATTCATGCATGTTGTGGACCTCATGACCTATATTAGCTTTTGGTATATTAAACTAATACAGATTTGCATAAGTAAACATAAGCTATGTTTTCAGGAATAAAACCAGTAAACATGTTATACATCTAGGTTTCCCAGGACTTATTCATTTCCGCTGCCTTTCATGCTTTATATGCTCTTTTATGCTTTCATTACTCTATGTTTCCATGCTTTATTGTATATCCGCGCACTGGGCGTTATGCTCAGCCGTTTTCCATTTCCATGTTCCCAAACGGCAGGTACCAAGGTCGCAAGTTGGATCTCAAGAGTATGTGCATTCGGATGGAAGCTATCCAACCTTCTATAACTTATGCATTTATCATACTTTATCTTACTTTACTTCATGTTGGACATTGTTTAGTCCTTTTCCTTTACAGTACTTATATTTGCTTGTGTTGAGTTACTTAGACTACCGATGTTTGTTTCCGGTATTTCTATTTATGGTCATGAATGTTTAGACATTTACCTTGCATGCTTTGATGATACACCATATATTACTATGATATTCCATTTTAACAAATGGAGTGTTACAGTTTTGATTTATGCTTGATGTTTGTGGTGACTTATATGTTATCAACTTATTGCCTTATTTAGTTTTCGTTCTTTTCTTTTGATTTTGATTATTTGACATTGAAAGGGTGATGTAGATTCATTGTAGTTGTTTAACGGAAAGGTAAAAGAAAAAAAAAGTGATTCGAACCCACTAACTGCTGTTATAATCATTAAGCGTTAACCATTATGCTACCAAATCCTTATTGTTTGTAATTCCCTCTATTAAATTGAAATAGTTAAGTCAGAATTAGGTATATGATTCATTAGTTTAATTAAAAGTTTTACTTAGTTTTTAGTAAACTGAACTTATTATAAAAGTTGTTTCTCTAAAATAATAGTTTTATTTTAAATTAATTTATAAAAGTTTAGATATTAATAAAATAGTTTTACAAATTTTAAAATGTCGTTTAGCTTATTTGTCGTTAACCGTTTGATGTTTTGTGATCTCAGTGTATCGGTTCACCACTTTTGGCAAGGAGCTTAATTTGATTTGAAAGGCCGTGTACTTTACGGGCCATATTTTGTTGGTTATGTTGATTGTTTTTAGAGCGTTTTTCTTCGGACCACGGGTACTAAAATTCTTTTTTTTTCAATATCTAGCTTAAGGTTTATTACTTTTAATAGTCAAATGCTTAGTTGTTGTTTGTTTATTATTGTGATTGCGATGATTAGCGAGTAGTTTATTTATGCTGTTAAGTGGTGGCGAATTGTGGTATAAGTGTGGAAATAGAATATTGTTGATTAGTGATTTTCTTTAGAATAATTAAAACTTGGTTTTTGAAAAGAGCAAAAGTCGGATAAAAAAGCTAAGGGTTAATTAGCGCGTAAACGCTTAAATTAACACTTGTTTATTTCAAAGAGCAAAAGTCGGAGAATTAAATGAGGATTAATTTGGAAAAATAAAACGGATAGCTTAAATTGAGACTTGGTTATTTTTAAGAGCAAAAGTCGGAGAAATAATTTAGAATCGATTTAGAAATTAATATTTTTTTATAAAAGTGTCTTTTCAAAATAAACGACCATTGTGAGAAATAATATTTTTATTAGAATATTAATTCATCAATGTAAAATAAAAATCCATATTTGTTTATCAAATTTCTCCACTTGATAAGCATACTAGTTTAGTATCTTTATTGGCGTTATCATTATTTTATATCTCTTCCGCTTTATAATTGTAGTATAATTGCCATTCTTATCGTTTTACACCTTTTAATATTTAGTCATTTAAATTAGTAGTTTTAAATATCCAAAACTAAAACCCTCTTTTTCTTTTCATTCAAGTTTACGACACGACTTTAACGAAGATTTCAAATTCGACCCTCGCCCGTGGAATACGACATGTACGCAAAAAAACTTCATAAAACATGGCGCCGCTGCCGGGGAGGATAGTACGATTTCAACGTTTTAGTTGTGTTTTCGACTTGTTGTAAATACTATATTTTAAAAAATTAAAAAAAATTATAAAATCAATAAAAACAAAAAAATATTTTCCTATTTTTATATTCTTTTCTTATTACTATATATATCATTTAGAAAAATCCAAAAAAAAAATTCTTTTCGATTTTATTTTTCTTTAGCTATATATTATATATTATATATAGTTTTATATAGTATATTATATTATAATATTTTCTTAACTTAAAAAAACGTTATCCTCTATCGTGTTTAATTCTCTTCTCCTCACCCTCTTATCGTTTAATTCTTATCTTCTACTTCTCTTTCTTTCTATAATTCTTTTTCTCAACCCCTCTTATTTCTATTTCTTCATGGATTCATATGTCTATTGCGTAAGGTGCGGGAGACCATTGTATGGTTTTCAATCATGTCAATGGTGTTCATGCGAGCGGTGCGGAAGAGATCTCCACAATTCCCAATTTGGACATTGTCCATCGTGCAATTAGATCAATTCGTACTTCACCTCTAATGAAATTATCTCTCCCTCTTGCATATATGGGGATTCTTATCCGCATGATGCACCAGGTTTTTCCCTATACATGTGTTGCAACAATTGTTGGGGCCCTCACGACATTTTTTCTTTTCAACCGATGAATTATTATGAGCCCGATCCGTGCTATAACTCCGGTTTTGATAATTTTGAGCCCCCACATTACACCCTCGATCATCAAACTTCTTTCAGAATGAGTGCCGAACTACGAGCCACTATTTCGAATCAACTTCTAAAAGTTCATGAAGGTTTAATTATACTTAGCGAAAATTTACAAGAGGAAAATCGACAAGAGCAAGTATCTAGTGCTTATACCTCTACGCCTCTTGTTATTCCATATTGTTATGATAATGACGAGGATGATATTTTTGATCTCAACCCATCTTATGAGATTACTACTCCTACTCTAGATTTTACTACTATGGAAACTTTAGACTCTCTCACCAAGGGGGACGGGAACCTTAGCACTAATCCTAGTGTTGAGACTTTTGTTCCAATCCCAAGTGAGTCTAAGGTTAGTGTTATATCGAGTGATATTAGTGATTTTGATCTCGACAAATTTTTTGATGAGGTTTGTGATGTGACGACTTGTGAGGAGCTTACCGATGAGGTCGCTCTTATAGATTCTCGTGATGCATATGATGAGAAGTTCACCGACGAACTTTCTCTTAATGATGACATTCCTCCATGCTATAAGAATTTCACGTTTGAAATTTCTCCTTTTTACGCATTTCCACCAGGAGATGAAGTCAATGTCGATTTATTTTCTCCGGCTTACGAGAAGTTCACCGATGAACTTGCTCCTTCAGATGAGGTAGAAGACGTTATTCTTCGAGAGAAATTACTGAAAGTTCATCTTCTTATTGCTAAAATTGAAGCGTTGAATTATACTCTTCTTACCGAATCTTTACCCCCGTCTCTTACTCCCGTTGAGTGTAATGACCTATTTATGGAGGAAATCGACATTCTGTCAATACCACCGGGTATTGATGATGATAACACTGAGGGGGACATTCTATTTTTTGATAGTTTGATGAATAAATATATTGTCCCGAGTACCCCTCCCGAGCAACTTTCATCCCATACTTTAGAGACCATTATTGAGGATGAGTGTTTTGACCCGGGAGGTGACACTGATTATTCTATAATTGATACCTTTACGACTTTGCCATCTAGTGACCATCAAATGTCCTCGGGGGATGACATTTTGATTTCTTTTCCCACCCCACTTCCCATGGATGATGACTTCACATACTTCTCGTATGTTAAGAGGACCTTTCTACCTTTCATGACTTATCCCCCGACCTCTCACTTATTAATGTCCTCCGGGAACGAGGACAATATTTTTGATCCCGGTATCGACATTAGAGGCTTCCCCAAGGACGAATGAATTCGGGGATCGAGTCAAGCTGATGACTCGGTTACCAAAAATGAGGTGCCTCGTGGGGGTGATTCCATGCTTATCATTCTATCTTCTTTCTTATTTCTAATGTGAAGGGCTTGTGCTTTTTCATTTGTATCTTGTGTTTCGTTTCTGATGTGATTTTAGGTTTCTCATATATCGAACATTCTCATGTTCGTTTTCATCACGTACCACTCGAGTTTCGATCCTTCATTTGAGACATCCAATATCCGATGATTATATCCTTTACTAACGCTTATTTTTATTGGCATAATTAATAAACGGATTTTATTTATTTGCGTCGTACTCTTTCCATGCTAGAATTTTGCATTCGACTATTCGTCTCTAGTATGGGGGTATTATACCCTTAGACTTGAAACATTGAGGACAATGTTTGGTTTTAATATGGGGGAGGGTATCTATCGATATGCTTTTCCTTTTGTTCATTGTCTTCACGTACTTCGTTTTTAAAAAATGTGCATATAATAGCATGAATTTTTTTTCTTCATATTTTAATAAGTGTTTTTGACACGAATGTAAGCTTTCCGCTGGTGGAAATGAGAATTGTTTTTGACCTCGACCGGTTTTACCTTAGCTCATTCCTTAACCATGTAGACCTGAATTGGTTTATTAGGCTAAGCATCCACGATCTTATTATTTGAGATTTTAAATTGTGGAGAACGAGAGATGATAGAGTTGATAATAAGTTTAAAGGTTAATTCTTCCTTATATGAGTTTTTGTGGCTCTTTCACCCCGCTTGTATATTTAATTGCTTAATAAATGAAGTTTTTTTGCGGTTTGGTTTCGATATTTTAGCTCTTAACCGACTCTTTTATTTCCCTTGTAATTAAAGCATGAATACATTGAGGGTGTCAGCCTCATGGACTTCCGACTAAGGTGGCTCATAAACACTAAGTAGAAGCTATTCAGACCATGGGATTACGGAATTTGGCCTACTATATATATCATAAACAAAGAAGAATAAATAACAACATGATCTTAAGGATCCTTCGGGTGTGGGACATGTAGCACGAAATTTGTCATTAGAGCCTTAGGGTGTATGGCATGGTAAGTGTTTAATAAAAATTGCTTCATCATTATTTCAAGGAGCCTTAGGATGTGGAGTGATGATGAATGTCAATTACCTTGTTTATGGTTCAAGGAACCTTAGGGTGTGGATCATAGATGAGGAGAACTTTTACATGTTACAGAGCCTAAGGGTATATGATGTCAATTTGCTAACTCCATTATAAAGTCAAAATGACTTTGGAGGAATAAATAATAAGTAGTCCTAATGGCCAAATTTCGGATCCGGGAATTTTTTCCCTAAATCGTGTTAAATTATCCTTGATATGGGCTTTCTTTAGTGACAACGGTTTTTGAGGATGAGGTTTGCCTTCATTTTTGGACTAATAATTATTGAATAAGTCAAATGATCCTACGGGTGAATGACAATGTTTAAAATCTAGAGATACAATTTAGGAATAAAGGAGAAGGAGTTTTACACAAATTACTTATATGAGTGGTCTTAACATTGAAACTTATTATTAGAAATGATCTTGTTTTTGAGATTGGTATGGAAAGAGTGAAAAGTCGAGAACGATGAATCTATTCAAATTTTGTGATCCTAAAAGTTATTTTTGAATAATGAAAGCGATACATTATGTCATTACCACATTAAATATTAATAAAATGAATAAATGCTTTTAATAAATGAAAAACAGAGTTGCTTTATACTTTATTCTATTATTGCGTGAGGACACGACAATGGTTTAGTAGGGGGGGGGTGTGATGTGACTCTAATTACACATCATATTTCCTCGTGAAACGTGCTTAAAATGGTAAAATAATCATCAAATATGCCTTGTATATGTGTGTTTTGTCGTTTTTGCGTGCGCAGGTACGAATATCAAGAAAATCACAAGAAACGAAGCCAAAGAGAAAAACAGACACGAAAATAGGAAAGAAGACGATGAAACAAGTCCGACGGAGCCTTTATCTTTTATTAGGCCGACCCGACATTACTTAAATGGGTTGGACCGACCCAATAATATGTCACTAGCCCATTTATAAGCTGATGGGACCTTTTTATCACTACAGCTGGAAATGAATTTTTAAGAAAGAACAATTGAAGCCCAGGAAGCCCAGCAAGGCTCGAATTCAGCCCGAGCCCAATGATATCACAAATATAGAAGATCAGATATGGATATAGCATAGTTCATACGCAACTTTTATTTTATCTCCTATCTCACTTTTTGTTTCCTGCGTTTTATTTATTTTTTAGATCAAGTTCAGATTTAGTCTATCTTTTCCTTAGAATCGAATATCATCTCTTTCATTTTTTTCAGTTTCTACAATAGATTAGATTAGGAGTAGGATTTAGTAAATTGAATTCTCCCAGCTTTATTTTTATTAAACAATTGATATTCGATTTCTCGTTTAATACAGTTTGGTATATTTCTGCTTGATGTTCCAGTTCTAGTAGTAATAGTTTCGACGATTTTTATTAATACATTCGATGGTTTCAAAATGTGGTTTTTACTTCGGGTATGAAGGATTAATAGTTTTTGGTTGATGATAGTGTTGATTTAATTTCTATTTGAAGTTTGTGAATCGGCTGATGTACTTTTTATTCGGGAGGTGTTGAAGTTTGATTTCTGATTCGGTTAATATAGCAGTTTAGTATATGATTTTGATTTATGCTTGATTTTTGTGGTGCCTTATTTGTTATCAGCTTATTGCCTTATTTAGTTTTCATTCTTTTCTTTTGTCTTTGATTATTTGACATTGAAAGGGTGATGTTGTAAACCCGTAAAAATAAGGTCATAATTTAATTCTATTTTTCGAGTACTTTTGAAATACATGATAACGTTAATTATTATGACGTTTGACGGTTTAAGTTGAAACCAATATTGAACGTTTTATTTTCACGTTCTAACAAGTAACGAGGACTACTAGTGATCGCGATGCCAATGGATGCCCAAATATTATATTTTAATATTGATTATTTCGATATTTGATATTTCTGAAATTTTTATTTCATTACGTATTAAGTCGAGTCGAACTTTATTATTTCGTTTTGAGTGTGTTTAATTATAAAAACGATCGATTTAACAAACGAGATTTATATTTTTATGAACCCGGGACAAAACCCGACTCTCATAAATATTTATAAATTTGACTGGTAACCATTTCCCGCTTTTTAACTAATATTTATACTTTAGTCCAAAAGAAATAACAATTAACAAAAACCACCCTAACTAACCACCATATAAAATGATTTTCTTACTCTAAAAACATATACAACACAATACACTATAAAAATTTATCTCCCCTCTTTTTCTTTTCTTTCTTGTCGTGAACACCACACCCAAAAACACCTTTGATTTCCATTTTTTAGCTTGAATCCAAGCAATCCATGGTAAGACCCAATCTTGAAATTGGATTATGATCATTTTAATACCACTTTTACAAACATGCAACAACTTGTATATTTTTCCAAATCTTTTCATGATGATCAAGTGGGTTTGATCCTTTTTTATGGGTAAACAATTGTGTTATTAATATTATAATAGAAATTTTGAGTGCATGCATATATTGTTTTAATCAAGTGAATCCTCGGATGATTTAGTGGTGTTAGAGTCTATTTTTGATATAAGTAATGATATATTAGTTGTTAGAATTAGGTGCATGTTGATACATGTTGACAAAAATGAGAAATTGAGTCATTTTGAAAAGGGTATTTTTAGGCAGATTATTTCTTTAATAAATTCGTGGGATTGAGTTGATATAGGCTGGGAAAAGATGTGAGATAGTTCTAGTAAACTTCAAGATGTTATTTTTGCCGCTTGAATGAGCTTTTAACTCATTACGGATCAAAACTTATGTTAGTTTTAGTATTTGTGTACCGGGAGCAGCAAATCGGCACAATCCGAAATTGTGGCTGATTTTGGTTCGGCTCTCGGGGAATTTAGGAGTATTTAGAAAATTGATGTTACTGGTTTTTAAAGTATATAAACTTAGTATGATGGGTCTAGTAGTGAGTTTAAAAGGCGAAAGGTCAAAATAGTATTTTTAAAGTGGTACAAATGGTTTTATAAAATAGGTACACATTCTGTCCCAAATTTAAACTCGAGTAAAGTGTCGAGCTGATGGGTTTTAAAGTATGAACTTTGGCTCAAATTTTGGTGGGGTCTTATACAGGTTATAAGTGACCTTGACACCAAGTTTCATCAAAATCAGACAAGTCTAGATAGGGTAGATCGGTGTGTACATTTGGAGTGTACTTGCTGATTTGTATTTTGGACACATAGTTCAATGTTCGTGTGGTGTGAGTTTGAGTATTCACTATTGGAAATGTGACTTACTCAATTGTTTAGTCATTATATAAATGACTTAACTACTGGACCGAATGAAGTAAAGTGATAGTTTGACTTGCGTTGACTTGGCGTCTAATGACGGGTCAATGTCGAGAGTACATGTGTTTAAATGTGTAGTGTGGGATAAATGGGATAGTATGGATTCACTTGGTTCGTGTCAATAATTATGAAGTATGAATACTTTGAAAATGTTTAAAGTCATATTATACTTGTTATATATCGATATTGAGTTCGAGTCTTAACGCGCGCCTTATTTTGATAGGTTGCGGTTTTCGTGTTTCCCGGGCATCCATATCATCGGTAATCGTCTTACCACTATCGTTTCTACTCAACTTATGAGTACCGTGATTCACTTACATCGTGGCTAAGGTGAGTTCATAGCCTCGCATTTAAATCCTTTTATGTTTTTCAAACCCGCGAGGGGGATACATGCTTGTTTTAGAAAATCGAACACAAGTAGTTTTATTACGTGAACCTTGCTATGAGTGTTATGTTGTGGCCAATGTTGTAAAACAAGGCCTAGGCGGCCGCCTAGGCGTCGCCTAGGCGCTAGGCGGTCATACTCCGCCTAGGTGGCGCCTAGGAGCTAGGCGGTCAAAAAAGTCAAGAAAGTCAACAGAAAGTCAATATTTTTTATAAAAAATAAAGGGTATTCTTTCTAATATATAGTGCCCATATTTATTTTAACGTAACATCTTAAAATGATAGATAAACGAATGATTGTAAACATAAAGTAATGGGTTTTTGTATAAAATTGGAACCAATTGAATTATATGTCCACGTTTGAAGTTTTAGGCAATTAAATTGTTATGTTCTATTTGTCTATTTTGCAAGAATTTCGAATTATTTGAAATTAGAAGTATTTTTTATGTCATACATATTATTTATAATATTTATATGCATAAAATTCCAATCCGCCTAGGCGGCGCCTAGGCGCCGCTTAGATGAATTCCGCCCCGAAGGTCGTCGACCGCCTCACAAGCGCCTAACGATCTCTACAACCCTGGTTGTGGCCTTTCCTTCATGGACCGTTAATTACCGATAACCGGTAAACGCTATTAAAATAATAATAGATCTATTTTGGCCTAACGACCTGTCTGGAGTATGTTTCTTGTGAGGAGCATACGAGGATATATTGTATTTAGTACTGGGAATATCTCACTCCAGGTTGGGCACACGGTTAAGGTTCAGTTCGTGGCTCTAGCATCGCTTGATTGTTCTATGAGTATAATGTTTATTAAGCTTGTGTTCAAAGTTATTGTTTATAAACTCTATGGATTCACTCAGCAATTTTGTTGACTTTTAAGCATGTTTATCTCAGGTTTATATTAGCATGCTTGGATAGGATTGGATGCGGATTTCGAAGGAAGTGGACTTGGTGAACTTTGTACATTTGATAAAAATCTTTTCTTTTAAAAAGATTAAAAATTGTATATTTCAACTTATTTGAAAATAAGTTTTCTTAATTTATTGGGACCTTGTAACTCTGATCTTTCGATGAAATCATCGTTGGTAAACGTTTTTTTAAAATACTTTTACTGTGACTCGTGAGCTTGTATTATGAAGTAGCACCCCAATATTGTATTCCGCTGCGTTGTAAATTTGGGGGTGTTACAGATTGGTATCAGAGCTCGAGTCATAGCGAACTAGGTCGTTTTTTTCAAAACCTGGACTATGACTGTTTCGAAAAATTTTCACGAGTCGTTCACCGATGTCCGAAATCCGCGCGTGCAATCCTTTCCGATTCTTTATGTGCTTTGTGCTAGGCCTTTAATTGTATATTTTATACCATATGCGTGCGTGGTATAAATTATAATTATATACGTACGATACCGATCTTTGATGAACCATTAGATATCTATTTACGACTTTCGATCATCCCTATGTACGTACTTTCGATTGTACTATTTATACTAAATGATGGTGTTTCCATTATCATCTGATATGGTTAATTTCGTACATATGTAATATATATATGTTACGATATTATATACATCTATATATATGAAACATGGTTCGATTTTGTTTGTGTTATGGTTTAGTTTTTCTCTTTTGAGCCGCGACTAAGGAACGCAAGAAGGAGGCGAAACTATTTTTTCTCTAGTCTTTTTGGTAAATCATTTAAAGTAATCTCTTTTACTAATATAATCATTTGTTTTACGACTTAACTTGTGGTTGATAAATGCTTGTGATGAGATTCGTCGAAAACTTGCTTAGATTAGTTGAAAGGGTTATTGAGAAATTTCACGGTTTGAAACGCGTGTATACATGGGTTTAAACATGATATACATTGATTTTTGGGTCAAATATAAACCTTGGCACGTTTCGTAATATACGCTCGTGAGTGGAAACTTTGTCACGTATTTGGAGGTTTGAGATTTTATAAAAACTTATTTTTAAATTTTAAATAAGATAAAATTTATTTTTATGAATATTTTAACATAAAACTAAGCTAGTATTTTGTTATTATGAATAAACTAGAGAAAAATCAAAATATACACTATAAGTGTAAATTTAAATACTTGAAACTATTAATTAAAATTTGACATATGTTTTGAAAGAGCGATTCGAGCATTTTAGAGTCTGTTTTAGCCATCCGGCAAA
Source organism: Glebionis coronaria (assembly GCA_025667525.1). Lineage (NCBI taxonomy): Eukaryota > Viridiplantae > Streptophyta > Magnoliopsida > Asterales > Asteraceae > Glebionis > Glebionis coronaria. The sequence continues at coordinate 140,451,701 of CM046880.1, forward strand.
ACACGATTCTTGTTCGAAATGTCGTTGTTACCTAGAACTCTTGACATATCTTAGGTGTATCTTGACTCATAGTGTAAGCAATTTCAGTAGCAAATATATTGCTCGTTCACCTCATTCAGTCTCATTGATTCTTGATTTCTACTCTTTATACTTGCATTGATCCTTGATTCCAAACCACCTTAGCGTCATTTTATGAAGTAAAAAATTCCAAGAATATATATATTAATATATAAAGTATTTTATCGAACTAAATACCAAATTGCGTTGATATATTTTCTTTTCAAGAAGGCGAAGGAAAAATATGTTCCCAAGAATGAAAATACAAATAGTTGATGTATTTCTAGAACAAGGGTAAAAATAAATTTCCGATTTCTATGTCACGTGATTTACTTATTTTCATGAATAAGTAAAAAACTTTCATAATCTTGTATGTTGTGCAATAATCATAAAGTTTCTTTTAGTAGCGTCAGATATGTCGTCACTTGGTCCTCAATTATGCATAGCCTAGCTAACTATGCATAATTCAGGACGAGTCGTGATGTATTAAATGTGTCATTGCTCGGTCCTTAATTATACATAGCCTAGCTAACTATGCATAATTCAGGAAGAGCCACGTCGTGTTAGATTAATCGTTGCCTTTAAAATTATGGTTTTGAATAAATGTTTGGGTGAGAACACTTTCAAATGGTAGATCCTTATGCAAGTAATCATGTTCAATTCGATTCTGTAAGAATATGTTCCAAATTCTTTGTGTTCCTTGGCATATTCTCTTTCGACTAGTGTTAGCTTAGAAAGTAACCTTGACCGAATATTCCGTAAAATATTTTTATTTGTCATGCATAACGTGTGAATCCCGTCTAAATCACCACGTTGGTGACGAATTATCAAGAAATCTCGTACCGAAACTAAGAAGAATTTTTACCAAGATCAGCAGACTACCAAACTGGAGGAAAGCCGAGTTTGTGTAACTTCGAGGCCATTGAAGAAGACATCTTCCCCCGAAACATATGTGTTCGGTCAGCTTATGTCACCAACGAATTTTCATAGACTCGAGTTTTGAATTCGAGGTGTTTGATTTGTTCCTATTCTGCCTTGTGAACTTGAATACCAACGTAGAGTGCTGACTCGAATACCAACGTAGGGTCACACAAGGATGGTTAAAAAAGGAGAGCCTTTGGCGCGAGATCCAAGCACAATGGTCGGATCTTACTAGATCCAGTGGTGTCGTCCGTCATCATAATCTGTAGGGAATAAAATGGTATGCGATGGATAGTTGAAGTTTGTCGACCGCGCATCGGTAGATGAAAGACAATCCGGGTTGTCGTCTTCGTTCATTCAATTGAGGAATCCTTGTGCTTGACTCGATCCCCTTTGATCGTTGATGATCAAACGGCGGATAGCCATAGTTGAAATTATGTGCAAAACCTTTGCTTGTTATGTGTTTATGTGATATATGACTTAGTCGAGTGGTCGTACGTTGTGCGAGCTCGAGGCGGCATTGTGAAATGACGTCCGATCGGAAGGTAACGCGTACCTATATTACTCGGGTATGTATTCGTATGAGAACACCCCGTAATATTATTTTGGGTTTATTCGAGTGGTCGTACGTTGTGCGAGCTCGAGACGGCATTGTGAAATGACGTCCGATCGGAAGGTAATGCGTACCTATATTACCTTGGGTATGTATCCATTTGAGAACACCCCGTAATATCATTTTAGGTATGTATCCGTATGTGAGCACCCTGTAATAAATTTTGGGTATGGATCCGTGTGTGAGCACCCTCCTATGACAAAAGTCGTTTTGGATATGCATCCATGGCTATCAGGCCCGTGAACATCCTTTAACATTCAAACCTTCTTTTGACTGGACTTATCCAAAAATCCTATCAATTATTCATATTTATGATGGCTTGGCTATTCAACAAGCATGAGTTAACTTGATTGAACTGATTGATTTGGCATGGCTTGGTTAGTTTGCAAGCATGTCGTAATGTGATTATATGTACTTAGTGATAGCATTCAATGTTTTAATTTATGTCGTAGTGCGTACGATGGAGTAATGTATACTCTGAATGATTTTTGCTTTGAAGAAATCTCCTTTAATGGAAGGTTTCCCTGTTAGCGATCATGTGATTCGGTAATTTCGTATGATTAGTAACGATTACCTTGTTTTAATTAATTTTGTAACGCATTCGATGAAGTTATGTACTCTCGATAAGATTTTATATGACGTGACCTCTTTTAACGAGACCCGTGATAATTTTTGTTTCGATTTAATCGGCGTGATCACCGATGGTTATGAATTTATTGTCGCCTTAAATGCGCTCACTTCTTTCGATTCCCAAATTTTTATATGGATTTATTTCCGAATATGTACCGACCGTCGCAATCCATCTAGATATAATTCCAAATGAGCCCCGGGACGGTTCCCCTTAAGGTGGTGAGGATGTAAACCCCGTAAAAATAAGGTCATATTTTAATTCTATTTTTCGAGTATTTTTGAAATACATGATAACGTTAATCATTATGATGTTTGACAGTTTAAGTTGAAACCAATATTGAACGTTTTATTTTCACGTTCTGACGAGTAACGAGGACTACTAGTGATCGCGATGCTAATGGATGCCCAAATATTATATTTTAATATTGATTATTTCGATATTTGATATTTTTGAAATTTTTATTCCATTACGAATTAAGTCGAGTGGAACTTTATTATTTCGTTTTGTGTGCGTTTAATTATAAAAACGATCGATTTAACAAACGAGAATTATATTTTTATGAACTCGAGACAAAACCTGACTCTCATAAATATTTATAAATTTGGCTGGTAACCATTTCCCGCTTTTTAACTAATATTTAAACTTTAGTCCAAAAGAATTAATAATTTACAAAAACCACCCTAACTAACCACCATATAAAAGGATTTTCTTACTCTAAAAACACACACAACACAATACACAATAAAAATTTATCTCCCCTCTCTTTCTTTTCATTCTTGCCGTGAACACCACACCCAAAACACCTTTGATTTCCATTTTCTAGCTAGAATCGAAGCAATCCAAGGTAAGACCCAATCTTGAAATTGGATTTTTATCATTTTAATACCACTTTTACAAACATGCAAGAACTTGTATATTTTTACAAATCTTTTCATGATGATCAAGTGGGTTTGATCTATTTTTATGGTTAAATAATTGTGTTATTAATATTATAATGAGAATTTTACGTGCATGCATGTATTATTTTAATCAAGTGAATCCTAGGATGATCTAATGGTGTTAGAGGCTGTTTCTGATTTTAGGAATGATATATTAGGTGTTAGAATTAGGTGCATGTTGATGCATGTTGACATAAATAAGAAATTGAGTCATTTTGAAAAGGGTATTTTTAGGCAGATTATTTCTTTAATAAATTCATGGGTTTGAGTTGATATAGGCTGGGAAATGATGTAAGATAGTTGTAGTAAACTTCAAGATGTTCGTTTTGCCGCTTGAATGAGCTTTTAACTCATTACGGATCAAAAGTTATGCTAGTTTTAGTATTTGTGTACCGGGAGAAGCAAATCGGCACAATCCTAAATTGTGGCTGATTTTGGGTCGACTCTCGAGGACTTTAGGAGTGTTTAGATAATGGATGTTACTAGTTTTTAAAGTATATAAACTTAGTATGATGGGTCTAGTAGTGAGTTTAAAAGGCGAAAGGTCAAAATAGTATTTTTAAAGTGGTACAAATGATTTTATAAAATGGGTTCACATTCTGTCCTAAATTTAAAGTCGAGTAAAGTGTCGAGTTGATGGGTTTTAAAGTATGAACTTTGGCTCAAATTTTGGTGGGGTTTTATACAGGGTATAAGTGACCTTGACACCAAGTTTCATTGAAATCGGACAAGTCTAGATAGGGTAGATCGGTGTGTACATTTGGAGTGTACTTGCTGATTTGTATTTTGGACACAGAGTTCAATGTTCGTGTGGTGTGAGTTTGAGTATTCACTATTGGAAATAGTGATTGATAAGTGTGAAAACACTCATCAATAATGATCCAAAAACCACTCAATACACAGTCAAATACATAATATTTAACTTTAAAATATCAGAATTACGCGTGTATTTGTGTTTTGTGTGTTTCAGGTAAAAAAGATACATTTTGGAGCAAAGACACGTTTTCAAGGATTAATTTGATAAAAAGACGAAGAAAGAGACGAAAGATGCTTCAAGGACTTTATTTTCCAAGCTTTCCAAGATGGAGGGCTAAACTTGTAACTTTTCACAAAGACTAAGGATGTTAAGAGATATTACTTAAACGGTTTTTAAACCATTTGAAAAGAAATGAAAGATGAGGGACCAAAGAGAAATTGATGGAGAAGTTATTATTATTAACTTGGTCATTTGACCAAGTCTCGGTCAAACACAAATACACATTCACGTCTTCATCTCCAAAGAAGAGAGAGAAAGAAATCGACGTTGCTTTTCTCCATTCCACCTGCATAACCTGCAAGATCAAATCGAGAATAATCCAAGTAGAATCAGCCAAAGACTTAAACTAAAAAAGTGCTCATCTCTTCGTCCTATACAAGATGGTATCACTTAATTAGATCAAGACTGAAGAACGAAGAAACCCCCAAATGTGATGAAGAATGAAGAATGAGCTTATCCTCGTATTTTACACGTGGCGATTATTGATTGGAGGACACACGTCATCCCACCTCCCTCGACGGCTATAAATAGAGACGAAGACCTTCAGTTTCGAGGGTTAGCATAGGAGTAGTTTCACATATTTAGGTTAGATAGGATTAGTTAGTTTGATTCTCTCTCAAAGTTTTATGAATTTCAATTAATCATTCAGTTAGATTCAGTTTCAGTTCTGTTAATCTTGTTGTAACGGTCACTTTTTCTACCATTAATAAAACATCAAAGCTTTCTCATATTCTTTTCTTTTATATACTGTTTCGATAAGTAACAAAAGTAGTTAGGTTGTTATAGTGTTTACTGTTCACAGAGTAATTAGGCTATAAAATAGTGATTTCTGGGTTTGTGTTAAAAATCTTTGATATACATGACTTTGAGTTACTTTTCACTAGATTGTAAAAGTCCATTAAAAGTTCTTTCCATAAGCTTCTATAGGAATCAGTTAAATGGATAAATAGTTAGCTGTAAATCACTTTAGTTAGATTTTGATACTCCATTGTTTCAGTTTGTATTCATTAGATTGCTGAATTAGTTTGGAGTCGTAATAGTTATGATAATCATATTTGTAGTTAATAATAAAGAGCGATAGTCGAAATCAGTTAGATGAATCAAGCTGTGCAGCAGTAGTTCAATATCAGTAATATTTTAGAGTTTATGCAGGTTTTAGTTTAGAAGGATTAGTTTGGTTTTTCTTCGCTTTGTTTGAGTTTTGCAGGTTTACAGATTTGCAGGTTTACAAGTTACTGTTTGATCAAGACTTCTTGTTATTTGATGATTTCTGTTGATTTCAATTCAAAGTAGCAGGAATCGATAACCAATTTCTAGTTTGTCGGTTGAAGTTTGCAGCTCAGTTTTTATAAATTCCGATTCAAGTTCAGTAGAATCATTGCATCAGCAAGTTTTTTGTAGAATTCAGAATCGTAGGTTTTGTTTGGTGTTTCTATGCCTTGTTTGTTTTGCAGGTTTATTGTGAATGTATGCAGGATTTCGATGTACTATATGAAGGTAGCAGTGTAAGCGTAGCCTTGGTTTCAGTTTCAGTCAAGTCTTGGTTTAAGCGAGCTCAGCGATCCGCTTCTCCTCAACGGAGGCCTAGACGAGTTGGTTAAGCACATTTATGTTTTCTGTAATAAGATTCGTTTGACTTTTGGTATTGATGTCAGTTGGATAGCTTTAAAGTAGCTAGTCTATTGCCTTATTAATCCTTGAAATTCAGTAGTTGGTCTCATACTAGGAATAATGCAATTAAGCTGGTAGATGTTAGTTTTAGTTAGTCAGTAAAGTGATTGGGCTTAATTAGAGGAATGCAAAAGTTAGTGCACATTCACAAGTTTAATAAGATCAAAATGTTTTTTTACTTGAGGTCTAAATCAGCAGTTTACTTGCATGATATTAGATGGAAATACATTAAGAAATAGAGGTTGCTACTGTTTGTTAATAGTTCTTCAGTAGGCGGAGCTGATCTATTTTAGGAGTTTATATATCATAGTTAATTAGAGAATTTAAAATTAGCATAGAAAAAGTAGTAGATAACCTGTAGTGTCCATTTTGTCGATATACTAAATTTTTGATTTTTATTTTCAATTTTCTAAAAGTTTGTTGATATTCAATTGGAAAATAAGTTGGTGAAAAGTTTCTTAGTAAAAAAAATAAAAAGAATAAAAAGTATTATTAGATAGAATCGAACTAGGACCCTCTGCTTATTAAAGAAGTAGCTTACCACTACTTAAACATAACATTTTTGTTGACAAACTTCTTCATTCAATTTCTTTTAACTCCTTTCACATAATAGGTTGCCATAGTTTTTTTTACACTTCTATTAGAAGAGTTCATCCTTTAAAAAATCGATTTTTTTTAATCATTTAGACATTTCCAATGAGTTTGGAATTAGAAGGTCAAGTAAATTTCTTAAATTGAATTTTTGGGTAACATTCTTAATATCATCAAACGTATAGTTTAGCTTTTGTTTTGGGCTTTTTGAATTTTGGTTTGGGTTACCAAATTGATTAGTTAGATCTAAATTTAATATAGTGTAGCTTTTATAACATTTGAATTTTTAGTGTTATAAAATTTAGATTTTATAAATTTAGATTTTACTTTTATAAAAACTACTTTTAGTTTTAATAATTTGTATTTTGTATTTTACATTTGTAGTATAAATTTGTACTTTTCATTTTATATTGTGCATTTTTTTGTCGTAATTGCCAAATGTTTTAGATTAGTACGTATTATGTAGTATAGATATTCTTTTTATCTTTTTAATTGCTTTGTGCCAATTAGTAATAGATACCAAATATACTTTTATTACCAAAAACAATTAAGTCAAGCTTAAAAACGTTATATCAATTCGGATTGAGTCGAGAAAAACGAACTATAAAAAATGAAATATTAAATGGCGCCGCTGCCGGTTCTTTTCGTGAAGATTAATGGTTTCGAGTGAGACGATTGGATTTTGGGATCCGTTCACTTTGTGAACGTTATTTTTACGTATTATAAATCAAAAGATAAAAATAATCAAAAAGATAAAAATACAAAAAAAAAATCACAAAATCAATTCTTTTCCTAAAGAATTGAACCAAAAAAATAAAAAATCCAAAAAGTAATCTTTTTCCTAAAAGATTACACCCAAAAATATATACTATTGGATTTTCTCGGTTTTTATGTACATATAGTATTTTCTTTTAAAAAAACCCCAATAAATACAAAAATATTTTTCTCTATATTATTATAAGTAAATACGTATACGTATAAGAACAACTAATACACATATTCTCCATAAGTATTGCCAAGGCAATACACCGTGTTAGGGGGCGTTCCGGTCCTTGACACGTGTATCGATCAAATTTAATTAAGCAAGAATAGATAAATACTTCCAATAGGCAATAATTCGAAGAATACAAACTACAAAGTGAATAGAAAGGCGATGTGCTATAAAATACCATCTAAGGGTCAATAGGTACTTAAGTGCTTCGCGCCACCTAACCCCCCGTTCACTAGTGCGTATTCTAAGAAGGAAGGCTTTATTGGGGGTCTTGCACCCAAGTAGTAATTATATATATTATACTTTCTTGTGGATATTTCATATCGAACCTCGAGGGAGATAATCTCTTCTCCTTCAAAAGTCGACCGAGAGCTTATCTCTCACTCCTCGAGTTTACTTACACGTGTACTCGCACACGTGTAAACATACCACCTTTGGAGTATTACTTCTTTCGCTGAGGAAGCTTTTAAACGTCATTATACTTGTATATACATTCGCCACCTTGTTAAACATGGATACTCGTTCCATGTTGGAGATTTTGCAACAACGATCCGCCAACGCTAATTATTCTCCTTGTTCGACTTGTGGTGGTCCACACGATACTTATTTATGTGATCAAAACAAGGGCTATTATGGGGAGGGATATGCTTACAATAGAACCGAGACCCCTAATTTTGAACCTAACACTCAAATGGACTACACTTGTAATGACTATATGGGATATTCCGGTTTTTCATCACAAACTCCACCATCATTTCATGATCAAACCTTTAATGAGCCATACCAAAACCAAGGATTTTCCAATCATGCGGGTTTTCAAACTAATGATAATTTTCAAGGCTATAATCAAGAAACTTTTCATAATCAAGGATTTTCACACAATAAAGGCTTTCAAAATGATGAAAATTTTCAATGCTATACTCAAGATAACTTTCAAAATCAAGGATTTTTACATCATGATGGTTTTCATAATCAAGGGTATAATCAAGGGTTTAACCAAGAGAATATGCAAAATGACTCTCAATTTCATGAATTAGTTGAGAGGAGCATTCAAGAGATGGAAAGGAGAATACTTGAATGTTTAGAGGAAACTAATCAAAGACAAATTCTCTTGATACAATCTTATCTAACTCAAGGAGCTTTACCATGTGATGTTGAGCCGTCTTTGAGAGTTGATGATGAGGATGATCCTATTAGGGATGGAGATCGTAAATCATGTGAAGAAGAATACATTGCTACTCGTGCGCGTTTACTTAAACAAAGCTTAGATGAAGATGATGAGGATCCTCCGCTTTGTATGACACTTCATGATGACACACCTTCATCACCTTTACCTCATGTGGAACCCACCGACTCTTTCACCACGGGGGACGAGCCTCTTAGCACTAATACAAACACCGATTTGGATGAATTAACCTCTTCTAGTGTTGAGAACCTTATCCCAATCCAAAGAGAGCTTGAGGGTGTTTCCAATGAACCATGTGACGAGCTTTGTATTGATACCTCTTCTCCTCATGATCACATTGAGATTTTATCACACGTTGACCTTCATGCTACTACTAGTGATTTTGGTGACTTTGATCTTGATGAATTGTTTAAAGAAAGGGATAATGAGATTGAGGAAGAGTTTGTTAAAGACTTGCCACAAATAGAGGATGATGATTGTGATTCTAGTGAGGCATCATATGATATATTATCCGAGGACTATTCATATCAAGATGATATTTCTAATTTGGATGATGATGTTGCTCTTTAATGTGTGATTTTTCTCGTTGAAAGTTCGTTCTCTCGGTGTCTAATCGAATTGATTTCCGGTTAATTGTGTGAGATTAGTTGTTCTTGGTGAAACAAATATTTTTGGTTTTGGAAAATAAATGAGCAAGACTTAATAATGAATGACGAGAAATTAAAACAAGTTAAAATGTAAATGGTGCGATATTTTAAAACTTTAAAAATAAATGACGAAAAATGAAAGAACGTAAAATTTAAACTTAACATAAAATAAATGATGCAAATAAAAACTTAAAACTAAAAGTAAAGCAATTAAAAATTCAAATAAATAAAAAGGCGGGAAAAATAAAACTTGAATTTAAAAGAAGAAAAAAATAAAAACAGAAAGAACCTTGATTCGGAAGTTCAAAACTTCCGAATGAAGGAGCTTGGTTCGGAACTTCAAAACTTCCGGATGAATGACCTTGACTCGGAACATCAAAATTTCCGGATGAAGGACCTTGACTCGGAACATCAAAACTTCCGGATAAAGGACCTTGACTCGGAACATCAAAACTTCCGAATGAAGGTTCCTTGACTCGGAACTTACAAACTTCCGAATGAAGGACCTTCAAAACTTCCGAATGAAGGTTCCTTGGCTCGGAACTTCCAAACTTCCGAATGAAGGTTCCTTGACTCGGAACTTCAGACTTCCGAATGAAGGCTTGATCCGGAACTCTTAAAGTTCCGAATGAACAAGTTTCTTCTCTTTGGATCTGGGAAAAACAGAAACAGATGCAACGAACCCGAAGAACATGGGATATACAGTAACAACAATTTATCCTTAAATTAATCAAAATCAAACGAATGATTAAACCAAAACGACCAATAAACATCAACTAACAATAATCAATCAAAACAAATCAACTAAACTAACAAACATAACCAAATTAATCAAAACCCACTTGATCAAAATCATAAAAACTCAAGAACATGAACAATCAAGATAAAGAACAAATCAAACAAGAAAGGAAGAAAATGATGAATTAAAAGTTTGATTAAAAAGTAAAGATCCAATAACAAAAACTTAAACACAAATTAATCTAGAGAGAGAAAGTATAGATCTAGAGAGAGAAACTACCTACTCCTAATCTAATCCTAAAAACTAACCAACCCTCTCACATGTTGTGAGGGTGGTATTTATAGGAGAGGGGAGTGGTTGATGGATTCCTCTTTCTTTCTATCTTGGTCCTCAGTCTTTCAGTCTTTCAGTCTTCTCAAATTCTTCGACTTCTAAGACTTCGTCTCGGGATTTCTTTGAACTCGTCTTGTAATTTCTTCATAATTTAAACCTGAGTTCTTCGGCTTTTTAGTAAACTTCCGTCTTTTGACTTTTTCTTCGATAAATCTTCAGAATTGGTCTTGGACTTCCGTTCTTTTTCCACTCTTGATCTTTCAACTTCGTCTTTTGTCTTTTTCTTCAATAAAAGCCCGTGAAAGCCGTGTTTTCTCCACTTTTCACCTTCTCGACCCTGAAACACAATAAAAACACAAACCACGCATAATTCCGCCATTTACGACATAAAATATACGTTTAGGTCCCGTTTTAATGTAATTAAGTGGTAGAAAAGATGGGTGCTTTCACACCTATCAAATCCCCTACACTTAACCATTGCAATGCCCTCATGCAATGCTTAGTGATAAAGCAAGGTTTACACTTTCGATCATAATCAACCTACCTTGGCCTTTATTAAACAACTAAGGAAAATCAAATAGATAGAAAATAACAAGATGCAACGAGGAAGAAACATGTAAAGAAATCTAAGACTTACATTAGGGCTTGTGTGTCATGAATGTTTATCACCCTCAAGTTTCACGTTCCCCATGCCAAGCTTAAAAAACAAGATCATTGTTAGTACAAGTTAGCATAACAAACATTTACTCATGCGGTTCAATTAATCACTTAAACTCCCTTATTCCTATGGGTATCTCTTATGTTTTATTGATGTCTTGAATGATCACGAGGATGCATTGTTGACTTATTTCGATAATTTATTTAGGCTGAAAGCAAAGTAGGACGATTTGATCAATAATTAGCTAAAGGACAAAATCTCTTAAAACTGCTTCTCGGGATATCAAAAAGTTCATATCTTGGCATAACTCGGTTCACGATTTGAGACCTTTCTCAGGCCGATATTTGGCATGTACTTCATACTTCATATCTTGAGAGACGTGCTTGAGATAATGGTCTTCTCATCGTTCATAGAGTTTCTTCACTTGGAGACTTTTGAGAGGTACTCCAACTTTGTTGACCACGACTTCATGATTATTTCTTTAATCTCTATTTGGGATTTTGAGATACAACGATCCGCCTCCTTTTCGGACTTGGATCTATTTATCCTCATACCGTGTTAGGGTCTTTTCGGATAGACTTCTCCATGATCTTTACGGGAGTTGATTGCTTTTCGTCGTGAGTCTTGATCCTTCATATTGATTTTAGGAATAATGCTTTTCACATCACTTAGATCTTCAGCAATAAAATTGAATCCTCATGCCTTGTTAGGGCCTTTTCGGACTCGCCAATCTTCGCACCCTGCTTCATAAGTTATGCCTTGGCTATGAACTCTTATCATTACCGAGCAACTTTTAAACGATCTTAGGCTAGAAGCTAAGTAACTTTTCAAATCGTACGACCTTACTTATTGCAGATAATTTATTGGCAAGTGATGGGAGAAAAAGATCATAATTAACTCACATAAGTTAATGAGAGAATACCAAACTTGTAACCAACTCTATCATTTCTCGTTCTCCACAATTTAAAATCTCAAGGAATGAGACTCGTGGATGCTTAGCCTAATAAACCAATTAAGGTCTACATGGTTAAGGATACTAGCTAGAGTGAACTTCGATAAGTAAACTCGGGTTGAGTCAAAATATTCACAACGGGCCTAATATATCTAAGATATCTAAACTTGCTAAAACCATTTTATTAAAATAAGAGAAAAGTAGCAAAAATAAAGGGAACTACAACTAGGCCAAAATAGATTAAAAATTTTGAAAAATGTCGAAAAATTGATTTTCTGGTTAAAATGAGGACAAATGCAAGGAAAAGGTCACTTAACTTCGATAGAAGTCCCCCCTACACTTAATATAAACATTGTCCTCAATGTTTAAGCATGTGGGAGTAAACTCCCCTACACTTAGGACATTGTGCACTTTGTCTAAATCTCGTTAAGGGAAAGACAACTAAAGAGATTCCTATTTTAATATTGAGAAATATAAAAATAGAGAATCGAAAAGAGTTTAGGATAGAACCGGGAAGAAGGGAACACGGAATCACGGTTCGTCAAAAGTCATCAAGAGTGTATCTTTGAAGCTCTAATCCCTGCAAATGATAAGAAAGAGAACAAGAAACACTAACGGGGCTCCCCCCTACACTTATGGTGAAATAAGATAGATAATTGGGTTGCCTCCCAAAAAGCGCTTGTTTTTGTTGACCGAGTCACGAGCCTGACTCGTCCCCGAATTAAATGGTCCATGGGGAAGCCTCGAATGTGATACCGGGATCAAAGACCTTGTCCTCATTCCCGGTTGACATCAACAAAGGAGAGGCGGGGGAATAAGTCTTGACAGGGAGAAAGGTCCTTTCAACATACGTATAGTATGTGAATTCAAGATCCACGGGAGGTGGGTTGGGTGTAGTAAGCACATTGCCATGCCCCAAAGACAATGGATGCTGAGCAAACGGTAAAGCCGTATTGTTATCAATCATAGCATAATCAATGTCACCTCCCGGATCAAAGCACTCATCCTCATTTCCCGGTGTAAAACGAGTAGAGTAAAAGTGATACATCACCCGCTTGGGTGTGCACGTGGGAGGATGAGGTGGCAATATAATATGAGAAGTATGAGAACAATTACCTTCCACCTGCGTCCCTTTTTCAGTAGATTCACATCTTTCCACCTCTGGGATAGAAGGTGTAGTGTCATCGTGTAATAAATCTTCTAGAAAAAGTATATCTCCTTCCACATCAGAATACCCGGATGTGTATTCCACGGGTGTATCAATAGCAAGAAACTCATCGATCTCAGGAATGTGAAAACTATCATCACTAAGGAGTGAAGTATTTTGCTTTAGAAATTCCTCCTCGTCGAAAATAACCTCAATATCATCATCACTCTCCTCATTATTTATAGGGCCAATAATATGCTCAGGGATATGGGTACTCGTCTGATCTTGCTGCTGTAAAAATGACTCCATACAAGTTCGCAGCGTGTGTAAAAGCTCTTTTGATTGCGCTTGACAAGCTGTAGCAAGATCGACAATTGGTTCTTGGTAACTCATCCCGTGACGAGGCTGATGATCGAGTGAGTGCGGTGGGGGCTCGTAGTGTTGAAAACCTGAATTATAGCAAGGTTGTGGCTCATAGTTGTTCATCGGTTGGGAATAATTAGAAACCGGGTTTGGTTCATAATAATCCATAGGTGAAGAAAACTAAGGATCCAGATTTTGCTCATAATAATTCATTGGTTGACAATAATAGGTATCGTGAGGACCCCCACAGTTGTTGCAACCCGGGTGTGGAGAAAAATTAGGTGCGTCTTGTGGATAGCTATTTTCATTGTCATAATTGTACCCCGGTTCTTGCCCGTGACCATGCGGGTATCGAACCGGGCACGAAACATGCCAATGAGAATCGCTTCCACAATAGATGCACGGGGGAACAGTAGGTAGGTTCAAAAAGTACGAATTAGTCGAGTTGCACAACGGACAAAATCCGGATTGTGTGTAGTCGATATCGTTTCCGCACCGCTCACATGTACACCATTGACAAGACTTGTTCCCAGATAATTGTTTCCCACACCGGACGCAATGGACATAAAAATCCATGAAGAAAGATAGATAAGCAAGAAGAATATTTTTGGTGCAAAACTTTGAAAAAGAAATGCTTTTTAAGATTTTTCAAATGTTTTTGTATTTTTGAAATTTTTTGACAAGAAAAATAACGTTCACAAGTGAACGGATCCCAAAATCCAACGCGTCACTCACAAAAAACCTTCGATCTTCACGAAAAGAGCCGGCAGCGGCGCCATTTTAATGTCTAGATTTTTACTCGTTGAAAAATTCGTTCTCTCGGTGTCTAATCGAATTGATTTCCGGTTAATTGTGTGAGATTAGTTGTTCTTGGTGAAACAAATATTTTTGGTTTTGGAAAATAAATGAGCAAGACTTAATAATGAATGACGAGAAATTAAAACAAGTTAAAATGTAAATGGTGCGATATTTTAAAACTTTAAAAGTAAATGACGAAAAATGAAAGAACGTAAAATTTAAACTTAACATAAAATAAATGATGCAAATAAAAACTTAAAACTAAAAGTAAAGCAATTAAAAATTCAAATAAAGAAAAAGGCGGGAAAAATAAAACTTGAAATTAAAAGAAGAAAAAATAAAAACAGAAAGAACCTTGATTCGGAAGTTCAAAACTTCCAAATGAAGGAGCTTGGTTCGGAACTTCAAAACTTCCGGATGAATGACCTTGACTCGGAACATCAAAACTTCCGGATGAAGGACCTTGACTCGGAACATCAAAACTTCCGGATGAAGGACCTTGACTCGGAACATCAAAACTTCCGAATGAAGGTTCCTTGACTCGGAACTTACAAACTTCCGAATGAAGGACCTTCAAAACTTCCGAATGAAGGTTCCTTGGCTCGGAACTTCCAAACTTCCGAATGAAGGTTCCTTGACTCGGAACTTCAGACTTCCGAATGAAGGCTTGATCCGGAACTCTTAAAGTTCCGAATGAACAAGTTTCTTCTCTTTGGATCTGGGAAAAACAGAAACAGATGCAACGAACCCAAAGAACATGGGATATATAGTAACAACAATTTATCCTTAAATTAATCAAAATCAAACGAACGATTAAACCAAAACGACCAATAAACATCAACTAACAATAATCAATCAAAACAAATCAACTAAACTAACAAACATAACCAAATTAATCAAAACCCACTTGATCAAAATCATAAAAACTCAAGAACATGAACAATCAAGATAAAGAACAAATCAAACAAGAAAGGAAGAAGATGATGAATTAAAAGTTTGAATAAAAAGTAAAGATCCAATAACAAAAACTTAAACACAAATTAATCTAGAGAGAGAAAGTATAGATCTAGAGAGAGAAACTACCTACTCCTAATCTAATCTTAAAAACTAACCAACCCTCTCACATGTTGTGAGGGTGGTATTTATAGGAGAGGGGAGTGGTTGGTGGCTTCCTCTTTCTTTCTATCTTGGTCCTCAGTCTTTCAGTCTTTCAGTCTTCTCAAATTCTTCGACTTCTAAGACTTCGTCTCGGGATTTCTTTGAACTCGTCTTGTAATTTCTTCATAATTTAAACCTGAGTTCTTCGACTTTTTAGTAAACTTCCGTCTTTTGACTTTTTCTTCGATAAATCTTCAGAATTTGTCTTGGACTTCCGTTCTTTTTCCACTCTTGATCTTTCAACTTCGTCTTTTGTCTTTTTCTTCAATAAAAGCCCGTGAAAGCCGTGTTTTCTCCACTTTTCACCTTCTCGACCCTGAAACACAATAAAAACACAAACCACGCATAATTCCGCCATTTACGACATAAAATATACGTTTAGGTCCCGTTTTAATGTAATTAAGTGGTAGAAAAGATGGGTGCTTTCACACCTATCACTCTTGTAGAAGAAGTGGAAGATGTTCATATTCGTGAGGTTTTATCAAACGTTTATCATCTTATCTCCTCGATTGAAGTTTTGAATGAAAACCATAATGATGATTCCATAGAAGAAGAACCTTTCATTGATATTTCTTCACCGGTTTTTGAGGTTGCACCTATTGATTTTTATGATGATATAATCCCTTTGAGTGATTCTCTCATTAATACATCTTCTTTTGAGCCTTTTATTAACACCCTCCCACCCTTGAAGTTGGTTATTGATGAAGATCCTATACTCTTAGAGATTGATCCTTTTTCACCTAAGGCACTTTTCGAACCCAAATCCTTTGATATGGATTCTCATATGGATATTGATGCCACCATAGAGGCTTATCTTGCTAATACTGATTTAGAGGTCGATGATAGTGATTCTAATTGGGAAGAGGATATTCGTCTTATTGAGAACATGCTTTTTGGGACCATAGAGCCTTCACCTCCACCACAAGATACTATTATTATTTATCCTCCTTTTTCTATGCCTTCTATGGAAGATTACCCACCTTTTGATGATGATGAGGAGCCCAATATGGATATACTTGTTATGAATGTTTTGATACCTACACCTTCATTATCTCATGATGCTTTGATCACTAAGGGGGAATCTTATATGGTTGATATGAGCTCATCTTCTTATTTTCCCATGAAGGGAAAGGTTTTTG
This sequence comes from Glebionis coronaria, assembly GCA_025667525.1. Lineage (NCBI taxonomy): Eukaryota > Viridiplantae > Streptophyta > Magnoliopsida > Asterales > Asteraceae > Glebionis > Glebionis coronaria. The sequence continues at coordinate 140,468,270 of CM046880.1, forward strand.
ATCCTGGGATACATAAATTTGAGCCACCTTGGTTTTCATCTACTCCACTTATGAGTGTGATTTCTATTGAGATGGAATTCTTGTATGAGCTTACTTTGGTGATGCTACCTACTTTGGAGTTGTTCACATGTAGATATGGGAACTATATATTTGATCCTGGGGTACTTCCTATTTGATAGATTTCGTATGTTGGACAAACTTGAGATACGTTGGACCGTTCCATTTATCGAGGCGGATATTGTAGATCTTATAGTAAATGGCAACGTGCTAAGTTTGAGTGTATCATGTGAGATGTGCTTCCAAGTGGATATCCTTTATTCTCCATGATGTTTTTCCCCAAGGACAACTTAATTCGGGGCCGAGTCAAGCTAGCGACTTAGGGTTAAAAAAACTCAAGCATTGAATAACTAGGTTAGAAAACGTAGAGTAGATTTTCAATAGGTTAGGTTTAATTAAAAGGATGTTATAGTAGAGTTGAAGTGGAGGGGTGCCTTTCTTCGTCTTTTTCGTGTTTGTTTCAAGGGTTGCTCTCTCACATTTCATGCTTGGAGCTTATGGAGGAGGCCCGTGTATCTGGTTCACTTCGATTAGTTTTTTCTATCGTGATATTCAACACTTGTGCTTAAAATGAATACCCTTTAGTTGTCTCTTTCTTAAATTGAGTTAAGCAAAGTTATCAATGTCATAAGTGTAGGGGAGTTCACTCCAATACTCTTAAACATTTAGGACAATGTTTATCTTATGTGTAGGGGAGACTTCTATCGAAGTGACCTTACCTAGACCATTGCCTTAACTTCATGATAACTTGGAAAATTAATTTTTCAAACATTTTTCAAATTTTTGATCTACTTTGGCCACCAAAAATATGCATTCATAATTTTTGCATTAAACTTTTTTCATTTGCATAATACATTTGCATTGTATATTATTCTTTTATTTTTCATCAAAAATATATAAAAGGAAAAAAAAATATATAATTAAAAACATGGTTTAACAAATTTAGATTTCTTTGACATATTAGGCCCGCCATGGATATTTTGACTCAACCCGAGTTTGCTTATCTTAGCACTCTCTAGCTAGTATCCTTAACCATGTAGTCCTTCATTGGTCTATTAGGCTAAGCATCCACCAATCTCATTATTTGAGATTTTAAATTTGTGGAGGATGGGAAATGATAGAGTTGAAGCAAGTATAAAAGGGCTAGATAAACTTCATGATAATTACTTGTGGATAAACCCTTCTCTTCTTTACCTCTAATTTCTTCGCATGTATATATGTTAATAAATAATCAAGAACAGTTTTAATTGGTTTGTAATCTCTTATGCATTTTTGTCTAATCATTCATGGTTGATATAAGTACGTCTTAAGATTCTAAGTTAGAATGTTTTATGTGTACTAGACTTATGGCATGCTCAATATTTAGCGGGTGTTTTTCCTTTTATTCTTTTAAACTTTCTTAGTGAGAAATAAAGAAAAATAAGAGCGGCTTATGAAAAAAAATGAGTGGCTAGAAAAAAAAAGAAAAAAAAGAAAAAGAAAAGAAAATATAATTATACAAGACTCCTAAGAGGGGCAGTGTAGTGTTAATTATAGTGACTATTGAGTTCCAATATTACCTTGACGGGTTGCGGGGATTCAATAGATTGCTCCAATCCAATATTACCTTGACGGGTTGCGGGGTTGAAGTTCCAAAGTCTCAAAAAGATGGCGGATGTAAATTATTACGTGAGTTTTATTTTTCTTTCCTTAGCGAGTGTGTAGCTACTTATGAAAGCATGACATGAGGATTTTACTCATAAGGCGAATGACTTATTACTCTTGAAACGGACTTATATTAATTGTGAGCGGTTTTTCAAGTAATGGATGAGAGGATTACTTAGGATTAAAACCGTGCTTCTTTATTTTTGGATTTTGCATTTCTTATACTTCACACTTGAAATAAATGACAAATTTGCCTTCAAGCAATTTGCTCAAATAATAACCGGTTCCACATTTAATTATCATGAATAAGTTGATGCACTTTTTACTTGTGAATACAATGATCCCATTTTTAAGCTTGGTACGGGGAAAGTGAAACTTGAGGGTGATAAGTGTCTATGGTACCAAAGCCCTAATTTAAGCTATTGATTTCTTAATGAGTTATTTCCATCAAAACCATTTATAAATTCAAAAATATATAAATAGAATTGTTTTCTTTGCATTGCATTGTAAATATTCAAAACCATTCATCATGTAGCATAGCATAGTTTATTAAATCATAAAATGGCCAAGGTGGGTTAATTATGAGAAAAGTGCACTCTAGAGCTTTTAAATGCTGCATTGCATGAGGTCATGGCAATGGTCAAGTGGAGGGGAGGTGATAAGTGTGAAAACACTCATCAATAATGATCCAAAAACCACTCAATACACAGTCAAATACATAATATTTAACTTTAAAATATCAGAATTACGCGTGTATTTGTGTTTTGTGTGTTTCAGGTAAAAAAGATGCATTTTGGAGCAAAGACACGTTTTCAAGGATTAATTTGATAAAAAGACGAAGAAAGAGACGAAAGATGCTTCAAGGACTTTATTTGCCAAGCTTTCCAAGATGGAGGGCTGAACTTGTAACTTTTCACAAAGACTAAGGATGTTAAGAGATATTACTTAAAAGGTTTTTAAACCATTAAAAGAAATGAAAGATGAGGGACCAAAGAGAAATTGATGGATAAGTTATTATTATTAACTTGGTCATCTGACCAAGTCTCGGTCAAACACAAATACACATTCACGTCTTCATCTCCAAAGAAGAGAGAGAGAAAGAAACCGACGTTGCTTTTCTCCATTCCACCTCCATAACCTGCAAGATCAAATCGAGAATAATCCAAGTAGAATCTGCCAAAGACTTAAACTACAAAAGTGCTCATCTCTTCGTCCTCTACAAGATGGTATCACTTAATTAGATCAAGACTGAAGAACGAAGAAACCCCCAAATGTGATGAAGAATGAAGAACGAGCTTATCCCCGTATTTTACACGTGGCGATTATTGATTGGAGGACACACGTCATCCCACCTCCCTCGACGGCTATAAATAGAGACGAAGACCTTCAGTTTCGAGGGTTAGCGTAGGAGTAGTTTCACATAGTTAGGCTAGATAGGATTAGTTAGTTTGATTCTCTCTCAAAGTTTTATGAATTTCAATTAATCATTTAGTTAGATTCAGTTTCAGTTCTGTTAATCTTGTTGTAACGGTCACTTTTTCTGCCATTAATAAAACATCAAAGCTTTCTCATCTTCTTTTCTTTTATATACTGTTTCGATAAGTAACAAAAGTAGTTAGGTTGTTATAGTGTTTACTGTTCACGGAGTAATTAGGCTATAATATAGTGATTTCTGAGTTTGTGTTAAAAAGCTTTGATATACAAGACTTTGAGTTACTTTTCACTAGATTGTAAAAGTCCATTAAAAGTTCTTTCCATAAGTTCTGTAGGAATCAGTTAAATGGATAAATAGTTAGCTGTAAATCACTTTAGTTAGATTTTGATACTCCATTGTTTCAGTTTGTATTCATTAGATTGCTGAATTAGTTTGGAGTCGTAATAGTTTTGATAATCAGATTTGTAGTTATTAATAAAGAGCGATAATCGAAATCAGTTAGATGAATCAAGCTGTGCAGCAGCAGTTCAATATCAGTAATATTTTAGAGTTTATGCAGGTTTCAGTTTAGAAGGATTAGTTTGGTTTTTCTTCGCTTTGTTTGAGTTTTGCAGGTTTATAGATTTGCAGGTTTACAAGTTGCTGTTTGATCAAGACTTCTTGTTATTTGATGATTTCTGTTGATTTCAATTCAAAGTAGCATGAATCGATAACCAATTTCTAGTTTGTCGGTTGAAGTTTGCAGCTCAGTTTTTATAAATTCCGATTCAAGTTCAGTAGAATCATTGCATTAGCAAGTTTTTTGTAGAATTCGGAATCGTAGGTTTTGTTTGGTGTTTCTATGCCTTGTTTGTTTTGCAGGTTTATTGTGAATGTATGCAGGATTTCGATGTACTGTATGGAGGTAGCAGTGTAAGCGTAGCCTTGGTTTCAGTTTCAGTCAAGTCTTGGTTTAAGCGAGCTCAGCGCTCCGCGTCTCCTCAACGGAGGCCTAGACGATTTGGTTAAGCACGTTTATGTTTTCTGTAATAAGATTCGTTTGACTTTTGGTATTGATGTCAGTTGGATAGCTTTAAAGTAGCTAGTCTATTGCCTTATTAATCCTTGAAATTCAGTAGTTGGTCTCATACTAGGAATAATGCAATTAAGCTGGTAGATGTTAGTTTTAGTTAGTCAGTAAAGTGATTGGGCTTAATTAGAGGAATGCAAAAGTTAGTGCACATTCACAAGTTTAATAAGATTAAAATATTTTTTTTACTTGAGGTCTAAATCAGCAGTTTACATGCAGGATATTAGATGGAAATACATTAAGAAATAGAGGTTGCTACTGTTTGTTAATAGTTCTTCAGTAGGTGGAGCTGATCTATTTTAGGAGTTTATATATCATAGTTAATTAGAGAATTTAAAATTAGCATAGAAAAAGTAGTAGATAACCTGTAGTGTCCATTTTGTTGATATACTAAATTTTTTATTACTATTTTCTATTTTCTAAAAGTTTGTTGATATTCAATTGGAAAATAAGTTGGTGAAAAGTTTTCTTAGTAAAAAAATAGAAAGAATAAAAAGTATTATTAGATAGAATCGAACTAGGACCCTCTGCTTATTAAAGAAGTAGCTTACCACTACTTAAACATAACATTTTTGTTGACAAACTTCTTCATTCAATTTCTTTTAACTCCTTTCACATAATAGGTTGCCATAGTTTTTTTTACACTTCTATTAGAAGAGTTCATCCTTTAAAAAATCGATTTTTTTTAATCATTTACACATTTCCAATGAGTTTGGAATTAGAAGGTCAAGTAAATTTCTTAAATTGAATTTTTGGGTAACATTCTTAATATCATCCAAACGTATAGTTTAGCTTTTGTTTTGGGCTTTTTGAATTTTGGTTTGGGTTGCCAAATTGATTAGTTAGATCTAAATTTAATATAGTGTAGCTTTTATAACATTTGAATTTTTAGTGTTATAAAATATAGATTTTATAAATTTAGATTTTACTTTTATAAAAACTACTTTTAGTTTTAATAATTTGTATTTTGTATTTTACATTTGTAGTATAAATTTGTACTTTTCATTTTATATTTTGTGCATTTATTTGTCGTAATTGTAAAATATTTTAGATTAGTACGTATTATGTAGTATAGATATTATTTTTACCTTTTTAATTGCTTTGTGCCAATTAGTAATAGATACCAAATACAATTTTATTACCAAAAACAATTAAGTCAAGCTTAAAAACGTTATATCAATTCGGATTGAGTCGAGAAAAACGAACTATAAAAAATGAAATATTAGTGACTTACTCAATTGTTTAGTCATTATATAAATGACTTAACTACTGGACCGAATGAAGTAAAGTGATAGTTTGACTTGCGTTGACTTGGCGTGTAATGACGGGTCAATGTCGAGAGTACAAGTGCTTAAATGTGTAATGTGGGATAAATGGGATAGTATGGATTCACCTGGTTCGTGTCACTAATTATGAAGTATGAATACTTTGAAAATGTTTAAAGTCATAATATACTTGGTATATATCGATATTAAGTTCGAGTCTTAAAGAGCGCCTTATTTTGATAGGTTGCGGTTTTCGTGGTTCCCGGGCATCCATTTCATCGGTGATCGTCTTACCACTACCATTTCTACTCAACATCCGAGTACCGTGATTCACTTGCCTCGTGGCTAAGGTGAGTTTATAGCCTCGCATTTAAATCCTTTTATGTTTTTTAAACCCGCGAGGGGGATACATGCTTGTTTTAGAAAACCGAACACAAGTAGTTTTATTATGTGAACGTTGCTATGAATGTTATGTTGTGTCCTTTCCTTCATGGACCGTTAATTAACGATAACCGGTAAACGCTAGTACAATAATAATAGATCTATTTTGGCCTAACGACCTGTCTGGAGTATGTTTCTTGCGAGGAGGATACGAGGATATATTGTATTTAGTATTGGGAGTGTCTCACTCCAGGTTGGGCACACGGTTAAGGTTCGGTTTGTGGCTCTAGCATCGTTTGATTGTTCTATGAATATAATGTTTATTAAGCTTGTGTTCAAAGTTATTGTTTATAAACTCTATGGATTCACTTAGCAATTTTGTTGACTTTTAAGCATGTTTATCTCAGGTTTATATTGACATGCTTGGATAGGATTGGATGCGGATTTCGAAGGAAGTTGACTTGGTGAACTTTATACATTGGATATAAATCTTTTCTTTTAAAAAGATTAAAAATTGTATATTGCAACTTATTTGAAAATAAGTTTTCTTAATTTTTTGGGACCTTGTAACTCTGATCTTTCGATGAAATCATCGTTGGTAAACGTTTCTTTTAAAATACGTTTACTGTGACTCGTGAGCTTGTATTATGAAGTAGCACCCTAATGTTGTATTTTGCTGCGTTGTAAATTTGGGGGTGTTACAGATGTCGATTCATTGTAGTTGTTTAATGGAAAGGTACCAGAAAAAAGGGAAGAACAAAAGTTTTTGATCGTTGATTTAATTCGGGTTGTGTTCGCGGTTCCTATCCCTAATTAAACACGGAATGAGTAATTATTTAATCCCTAATCTTTTAAATTTCTTTACCTTATTCATGAATCATAAGAATTAATTATTGGAACATGTTAATTAGGAGGTTATAAACATTGGATCGGGATTTAAGTTTGGTTCTGGGGCTGTGTGTCACGTGAACCGAGAGATCTATGGCTCTCTGTGGTGTTTTAATCCCAACCAGTCGTACCCTTATAAGGGTCGGTGGTGGTTTTCCTTTGGCAGACGCAACCCCCAAACACCCCAGCAGGGGTGGTTTGGTTAAAACAATGGGAAACGCGAGCTGGTATGCTCTCGGTGGGTAGTCTCTACGCAGTAGGGGCTCGGTTTGGTTTGTTTTTTGCATATTAGCGACAGAATCAGCGACAAAAATTTTGTCGCAGATTCCTCGAGGCAGATTCGCGACAGCACAACGACAGAAATTTCTGTCGCTAATCAGGCTGTGGTGATGGTTGGTGTTTGGTTTGAATTGTTTAAGTGAGATCGAGACATGGGTATCTCGGTAGGCTCGGGTTAAGGGCTCGATACACAAGGACTATTTTGGCTAAACCATTCTATTAGTTTATTTAATTTAATTACATGTCATATTAATTAAATAAACCACGACTTAGGATAAAGTTTTTTTTAAATAAAAACCATGATATATTATATGTCCATATTGTTTAAATGAACTTTATGATAAAATAATTATTAATATAATTATTCATGTACATGTAATTACTTAAGAAAACTTAGCTTAATTAATTTGTATCATTTTAAGGTAAAGTTTATTTATTAAATCATGTAATATTATTAATTAATAAATACTTATGATATCATGTAATATTATTATTAATTAATAATTATAAGTTAAGACTAAGTATTAATCATTATTAAACTTTACTATATAATTAAACATGAAATATAATATGCTTATTAAAAACTATAGGTTATATCATTTTATTTATTTAATAAGCTTATTATTAATTATGGAAATACAATAAATATGGAAACATGCTATTTATGGAAATATATTAATATGGTAACATGCTATTTATGGAAACATACTAAAAATAAAAACTTTATTTTTTTGGAAACTTACTATTTATGGAAACTTACTAATTATGAGAACTTTTTTTTGGAAACTTACTATTTAAGGAAACTTGCTATTTCTGGAAAGTTACTATATATGGAAAGCTGCTATTTTTGGAAAGTTACTATATATAGAAACCTTCTATTTTAAGAAAGTTACTCATTATGTTATAACAAGTACTATAACACATAAAACATGAAATACACTAATCTAAAACACATGAAACATTAAGAGTCACTTGGTAAAACAAGAACAAGTATAATAAGTAATGAACACGCCAAGTAAACTAATAATCAGTAAATATAAGTTAAACAGACAACTTATTCATGTCCTTTTTATTATGTAGCTATCGTGAAGATGGAGTGATCTTCCACATTCGTTTTCGTCTTCATTTACTAGACATAAGGTACGGATATTCCGTCCTTCAGTAAGGACACTTTCTTCCTATATTAAGATTCCCAATTTGCAGCCATCTGTTTCCCCCAGTAGTTTACGTATCTTAAACACTTTCAGTAAATGCTATGTTTTATTTTAGATTGCCTGAGCTATATACATGCATGATAGTTCCACCTAGTTATGGGGGTACCATAACCATAACACTGGACGCATCGGTGTTATGACTCTTCTACGGTGAGAGTGATAGATCACATCGTACCTTACAGTTGTGACAACCCTAGATTTTGGATTTGTCATTTTTGACTGTTTGACTTTGATTATGTGCTTGGTGTGTGTTTATGTGCAATATGTTTATATTTGAGCCTTTGATTGGATGTTAGTTATCGTTCTTGTATTGCGTGGTACATTATATGATGTTATGATGGGGTTAGTTCATGCTCATTTGTTCACTTGGATGTAACTATGATAGAATGCGGTGCTATTTTAGTATTTTATGTGTATGTATATGTGTTATAGTAAATCGTATTTTTACGATTTAGGGTTTATCGTTTAGAGGTCTCGGATGAGGTATTTAGTCACGGGAATAATTTACGGGATGGTTTTAAGTCATTTAGGACTTAGTTATAAAGTTTATTTCATATTTTAAGAATTTTCATAAAACTGTATATTTTACGTATTTTACGGGTAATCGCGTAAAATTTGAATAGTTAAAAGGTTTAGGTGTAAATAAATTAATTAAGGGATTAATAAAATAAATAAAAAATAAATATAAATAAGGAATAATATAATAAAAACGAAATAAATAAATAAAGAAAAAAAATAATATTATTCTTGGTAAAAAAATTAAAAAGGACGGTGGAAAAAGAAAAAAGGAAAAAAAAGGAAACAAGGTTTTTTGTATTGGGCTAGGATTGTGTAACTAAAATATATAAAGCCTTTTAGTAAAAATAAAAATCATAAAAATCTCTGGAGATTTATAATCAATCGGTTCATCATGTTTTTTTTAGGGTTTCATCAAATTTTTCTTGATTCAAGGTAAGTGATCAATTTAACTTTAATTTAATTCATGTTTTATTAATTAATCATGTTTACAATGTTAATTAACCATCATTGATATGATTAGGGTTTCATTAATTTTCTGGGAAAAAAATAGTAATTAAGATCTATTAATGATTTAGGGTTCTTGTTTAATAATTTAGGGGTAATTAATGATGTTTAGAAGGTTAGTGCATAAAGGCGTAAAATAGACTGATTTTTAGGGCTGTCTTGTGTCGATTGTTCCGGGCAGTAGGTAGCACCTTTCGTCGAGTTTCTTTTTTTTACATTAAGTTCAGAGAGTCTAATTTTAAAAAATGTAAGGTTGGTCGAAAATGGAGTTCGGGAAGGTCGTCTAACAATTTTTACAAAAACAGTGCGATCTTCAGGAATAAATTTGGATTTCGGGAATTAGAGTCAAAACCTAACCAAATGAATGAGATAGCCAAAGATTTTAGATTTGGGAACTCTTTATAATATATATGAAAGTACTGGAGGTTTTCAATAAAAGTTATGGTGTGTAGGTCGGGCTTTTGGTGTCGAACATTTAGCATGTACAGAAAATCAGTTTTGGTGAAAACGACTTTTGGCGTAGAGACTAAACGGAAGGGTTAAATGTGTAAGTTGGAAGTAAAATTGGTTTTGGAGTTCTTAGATCATATAAAAACATAACTCCAGTAGGGTAGGAGCCAAGTGTGATGTTAAGTTCACTTCATGTGATCGTTTAGTGACTAGTAAACCGTACCAAAGAAAAACTGGATTTTTACGTATATAATAGCTTGTAGTGGGAGAACTAGATAGTGGGGATTGGGGAATTAGATTCATCTCCGTGGTTGTTACTTAACTTGGGTGTTAGGACCTGAGCTAAGTGTGTTGTGTATGATTTTATAGGTTTGCAGGAGTGCTAGATTGCTGTGCTATCAGGTGAGTTCATAGTCCCATTTTCACTGAGTTTTTAAATGTTTTCATCTAGTATGGGATGGAGATGACACTTGTGGTTTTCTTAAAATGTTTTGGTACTATATTTCTATAAATGCTTGGAAATATATGTGTTATTGTGTGACTTGCGTGCTTATGTGTTCTCATATGTGCTTTGATATGTTATGATATGTGAATCTTGATTGTGTTATGATTGGGATTGGTACATAGATGTATGGGCGTCTATGGGACCAGTTGTGATGTGTGTGGAGCGTGGGGCACGATCCATCCTGATTTCTTGGTTCGTGGGGCACGATCCGTCCTGAGTTCTTGGTTCGGGGGCACGATCCGTCCTGAGTACTTGTGCATCGTCTCTTCGGAGGCAAGATATCTCGACGGGGATATAGTTCATCTTCCACAGGTGGTGTGGGAAAGATCCGGCTAGTGTGGTGTGTGTTCTTGTGTGTGTGACGGGATACTTCTTGATTGTTATAGTGTGCTTTGTGAATTGTAGAAGTGATTGGTACTTGGATTGAGTTTTGTTGTGGATGCTTGTAGCATGATTATCGCATTATGGTCCATTTCTATAAATTGTTTTTCTTGAACTTATTTACAGCGAATGTCAAGGTTTCTTATGATGTTCTAGATAACTTAAACCTATGTTCTCACCAACTTTATGTTGACAGATTTTAGTGTCATTTTAAGGTGAGGTAGTTGTGCAAGATGATGTTAGAGGTGGCTAGAGTATAGAGGCTGATAGGATTGCATTAGGAGGAATCCCTTTCCTCTTAGATTTTATTTTTTCTTTTGATTAAGTAGACTTTATGGTACCTATATGTTTGATGTTTGTTTATTTGTATGTCTTTGGTAAGAGGTAGGCCTGTTACCTAATTACCTAGACGCCTGCATTGTTTGAGATATTGTCATGACATTGTGTCACCTTTTTATGACATTTCTATTTCATTTAGTTAACTCTATAGACACGCAATTGTTGTGATGATATCCATACGTCGTGCCTCATATTCCGCCATGGTGGGGTGTGACAGAATGGTATCAGAGACAATGGTTATAGAGAATTAGGTTGCCTAGTTGCGTAGCCTAGTCTATAGCTTAAGGGTCCCTACATATAGGCGTCATAGGGGTTTGTGTGCATTTTATAATAGTTGATGTGTTTGGATGTTATTTTTGCGATATTTGTTATGTTATGAACTACCATGGTTCATACCTAACTACATGTTATTTTCTTTATTAGTTTTGACTAGTGCGGGTTGAACCATGGTCGTATACGCTAGTCATTGTTGGATTTCGTTTAATTATGTTTTCATGTTCTTTATACATTTTGAATTTTGTCTACGCTGGTTCAGTTGGACTACGAGTTTATGTGTTTCATGCATTGGCTATGTTATTTTAATACATGGGATTTTGAACCTTATGTTATGTTGTGGATTATGTGCTTATATGAGTTGTAGGGTCTATGTGATTATTTGAGTTGGTAGACTGATGTGTTATGTGTAGTATTAATTCTTATATGTGTCACCATAGGAGGGAGTAAATTAGTGAAAGGGGACTGGTATAAATATGGTGGCCAACATAGTTATACAAGTACCACGACATCAATGGATTCCTAAGTATGGTTGCATGAAAGAGGGTTAATACATGCTTGTATAGTATATGTTGGATGGACTTGAGTGTATGTACGCGTATGCCTATATATGTATATATCCCTTCTACTTATCGGTTGTATTCTTAGGATGGTTTACTAGTTCTTTTCTCTTTGGGATGTTCAACTTCTGTAGTAGCGCATTTATCGAGTCCTCATTTCACGTGTTTGTTTGTACGGTATTTTTGGTGTAGAGGCTATTGAGAGGGTGGAGATTTCTTTTTGGAATAACGATATCTTTTGTTTTGAGTCTTACATGGTAAAAAATAAAACTTGCAAATAGTAAAATAAAAATAGTTGTTGGTAGTCGATAAAATGAGGGTAAAGTGTCGAAAACGTGTTTGAAATAAGGTGGAATATAAAATTTTTAACATATAAGCATGGATTGTTTATTTTAAAATATTTTGATTTTGATCACCTATAGTTATTGTTCTTTAGTTAGAATTTTTGTTCTTATTAACTTAAATATGTTAAAATCATGTATTAATCATATGATGGATGAGAGTTTTAATTTTCTTGAATTAAAATAAATTAAGGTTTGAATTTGGTAATTAATAAGAGGTTTTAGGGTTTAAAAATCGTTTTTTTGGTATAAACCAGAGTAGGCAGAAACTGTCGCTAAACTGTCAAAATTTGTCGCTAACTGTCAGAAACTGTCACTAATGTCTAGGCAGATTTTGAGTAAAATCGTTTTGGTTATAAATTATTCGTTTTTAAAGCTTTTTGGGTGATTCAAAAGCCTAAAATTATGTACTCGGAACATACTTTTCAAATATTCAGAAAGTTTAGTAATTGGAGTTCAGTAGCTTGGTCGAATTAATTGTACAAGTGTCGGGTTCAAGATTAATTTTCAAACAACATGGTTTAAACTTGTGTTTTGGGTATTTTGGGACAGTGGACACTTAGAGGGCTAACATAGGGCTGCTTTGGGATAGGATTTGAGATTTTTCAATAATAGGGATTTTTACATTGATGAAGGATGTAGGTTCTAGAGTCAATGTTGACGTGTGATATTGTGTTGTGTGCTTTAGACAATTGATCGTTCGTGAAGAGACTTTAGATTGATTTTCGTCAGATGATTACATAAATTACTAATGTGGTACCATGGTTTTAGAACAACTAATATACAATTACATTTCAAAATCCATTCTGGGGTAAAATTTGGTGTTGCACTAGGTTTTAATAGTATGTCGCCGGTCGTAATACATTTCAGTTGTCGTTGGGTGCTTCTTGTCATTGGTTCGTTTCCATGGTTCGTTGTGAGTCGATACATGTTTTATGTTGAGTATCTTTTGGAGTCTCATGGTTTTGGTTCATATTTTTAAATTCGTTCACGTAAACGTCCGTTAGTTGTCCATGGGTTTGATCCGTTATCCGAAGTTGGGTGTCCTAAAATTTGTCGTGAGCTTATATTCATTGAGAGCGTTGTTGTAGTCATGATCCGGTTACGTTCTTATGAGAGAGATAGCGAGTTGGCTGTGAAATGAATTTATTGAGCTTATGGAGTAAATCTCGGGACGAGATTTCTATTAGGAGGGAGTGATGTGACAACCCTAGATTTTGGATTTGCCACTTTTTACTGTTTGACTTTGATTATGTGCTTGGTGTGTGTTTATGTGCAATATGTTTATATTTGAGCCTTTGATTGGATGTTACTCATCGTTCGTGTATTGCGTGGTACATTATATGATGTTATGATGGGGTTAGTTCATGCTCATTTGTTCACTTGGATGTAACTATGATAGAATGCGGTGCTATTTTAGTATTTTATGTGTACATATATGTGTTATAGTAAATCGTATTTTTACGATTTAGGGTTTAGCGTTTAGAGGTCTCGGAAGAGGTATTTAGTCACGGGAATAATTTACGGGATGGTTTTAAGTAATTTAGGACTTAGTTATAAAGTTTATTTCATATTTTAAGAATTTTCATAAAACTGTATATTTTACGTATTTTACGGTAATCGCGTAAAATTTGACTAGTTAAAAGGTTTAGGTGTAAATAAATTAATTAATGGATTAATAAAATAAATAAAAAATAAATATAAATAAGGAATAATATAATAAAAACGAAATAATTAAATAAAGAAAAAAAATATATTATTTTTTTTAAAAAATTAAAAAGGACGGTGGAAAAAGTAAAAGGAAAAAAAAGGGAACAAGGTTTTTGTATTGGGCTAGAATTGTGTAACTAACCTATATAAAGCCTTTTAGTAAAAATAAAAATCATAAAAATCTTTGGAGATTTATAATCAATCGGTTCATCAAGTTTTTTTAAGGTTTCGTCAATTTTTTCTTGATTCAAGGTAAGTGATCAATTTAACTTTAATTTAATTCATGTTTTATTAATTAATCATGTTTACAATGTTAATTAATTATCATTAAGATGATTAGGGTTTCATTAATTTTCTGGGAAAAAATAGTAATTAAGATCTATTAATGATTTTAGGGTTCTTGTTTAATAATTTAGGGGTAATTAATGATGTTTAGAAGATTAGTGCATAAAGGCGTAAAACAGTCTGATTTTTAGGGCTGTCTTGTATCGACTGTTCCGGGCAGTAGGTAGCACCTTTGGTCGAGTTTCTTTTTTTTAAAATTAATTTCAGAGAGTCTACTTTTCAAAAATGTAAGGTTGGTTGAAAATGGAGTTAGGGAAGGTCGTCAAATTTTTTCTACAAAAACAGTGTGCTGTTCAGGAATAAATTTGGATTTCGGGAATTTGAGTCAAAACCTAACCAAACGAATGAGATAGCCAAAGATTTTTGATTTGGGAACTCTTTATAATATATATGAAAGTACTGGAGGGTTTCAATAAAAGTTATGGTGTGTAGGTCGGGCTTTTGGTGTCGAACATTTAGCATGTACAGAAAATCAGTTGTGGTGAAAACGACTTTTGGCGTAGAGACTAAACGGAAGGGTTAAATGTGTAAGTTGGAAATAAAATTGGTTTTTGGAGTTCTTAGATCATATAAAAACATAACTCCAGTAGGGTAGGAGCCAAGTGTGGTGTTAAGTTCACTTCATGTGATCGTTTAGTGACTAGTAAACCGTACAGGAAAAAAACTGGATTTTTACGTATATAATAGCTTGTAGTGGGAGAACTAGATAGTGGGGATTGGGGAATTAGATTCATCTCCGTGGTTGTTACTTAACTTGGGTGTTAGGACCTGAGCTAAGTGTTTTGTGTATGATTATATAGGTTTGCAGAAGTGCTAGCTTGCTGTGCTATCAGGTGAGTTCATAGTCCTATTTTCACTGAGTTTTTAAATGTTTTCTTCTAGTATGGGATGGAGATGACACTTGTGGTTTTCTTAAAATGTTTTGGTACTATATTTCTATAAATGCTTGGACATATATGTGTTATTATGTGACTTGTGTGCTTATGTGTTCTCATATGTGCTTTGATATGTGTTATGATATGTGAATCTTGATTGTGTTATGATTGGGATTGGTACATAGATGTATGGGCGTCTATGATACCAGTTGTGATGTGTGTGGAGCGTGGGGCACGATCCGTCCTGAGTTCTTGGTTCTGAGTTCTTGGTTCATGGGGCACGATCCGTCTCGAGTTCTTGGTTCGGGGGCACGATGCGTCCTGAGTACTTGTGCATCGTCTCTTCGGAGGCAAGATATCTCGACGGGTCATCTCCACAGGTGGTGTGGGAAAGATCCGGATAGTGTGGTGTGTGTTCTTGTGTGTGTGACGGGATACTTCTTGATTGTTATAGTGTGCTTTGTGAATTGTAGATGTGATTGGTACTTGGATTGAGTTTTGTTGTGGATGCATGTAGCATGATTATCGCATTATGGTCCATTTCTATAAATTGTGTTTTTCTTGAATTTATTTACAGCGAATGTCAAGGTTTCTTATGATGTTCTAGATAACTTAAACCTATGTTCTCACCAACATTATGTTGACAGATTTTAGTGTCATTTTCATGTGAGGTAGTTGTGCAAGATGATGCTAGAGGTGGCTAGAGTATAGAGGCTGCTAGGATTGCATTAGGAGGAATCCCTTTCCTCTTAGATTTTATTTTGTCTTTTGATTAAGTAGACTTTATGGTACCTATATGTTTTATGTTTGTTTATTTGTATGTCTTTGGTAAGAGGTAGGCTTGTTACCTACTTACCTAGACGCCTGCACTGTTTGAGATATTGTCATGACATTGTGTCACCTTTTTATGACATTTCTATTTCATTTAGTTAACTCTATAGACACGCTATTGTTGTGATGATATCCATATGTCGCGCCCCATATTCCGCCATGGTGGGGTGTGACAACAGTTATTTGTCCTATTTTATTATCATCATGTGGGGCGAACGGGTGCATCCTAGGACAAGTTTAGCAAGATTTCATTGTAACTGCGGTGTGTGCCTTGCATCCGTTAGAGGAGTTGATCCCTCCAACCCAGACTATAATAATTATAGGCAACCCCTCTAATTGCATGATGAGGTCACCCCTCTATGTATTCATGGACGGTGATACCTCATGACCTATATGGGCTCTTGGGCATATTTAAAACATAGTTTTGAGTATAAAAATAAACATATGTCTTTTCAGAATATAAACCAGTCTATAAACATACTCCAGGTTTTCCAAGGACTTACATTATTCCGCTGCACTATCATTTCATACTTTCATTTCATACTTTTCTTATGTTTATGCTATTAATATCATTGTCATATATCTTTTGGCTGAGCGTATTGCCCAGCCGTATATTCTCTTTCCATGACCCAAATGGCAGGTACCCAAGGATAGCCGGTAGCATTTGGATGACGTACATAGGATAGACGCTGCCTTAAACTTCTTCTCCTTTTTCCTCATATACTTATGCTTGCTTGGACGCTTGTTTTGTCCTTCATATTCCATTTACTTTGTTTATGATTTGGGCTTATGTATGGGAACCGATGTTTGATTCCGGTGAGTGAAGATGTATTCGAGGCTCTTATGGTCGGTGAAGATGTCACATGACTCGCCATAAAGATAGTGCCTCGAAATCTTGAGTGCGAATACTACTGCTACTAACTCCATATCATGAGTAGGATAATTCACTTCGTAGGGCTTTAGTTGTCGTGAGGCATAGGCAATTACCTTCCCATGTTGCATGAGTACACAGCCAAGACCCTTCCCAGAAGCATCACTGTAAATCTGAAATCCACCTGTACCAGATGGGAGAGTAAGAATAGGCGTGGAAACTAAACGTTGCTTAAGCTCTTCGAAGTTTTTCTCTCGCTCATCGTTCAAAACAAATTTCTCACCCTTACGCATAAGCTTAGTCAAAGGTAAGGCCAATCGTGAGAAACCCTCTACAAATCTGCGATAATAACCAGCTAACCCTAGAAAACTACGTACCTCAGTTGCAGAAGTCGGTCTTGGCCAATTGGTGATAGCCTCAACCTTCGCCGAATCCATGGTAATCCCTTCTACCGAAACAATGTGGCCCAGAAATGCCAATTTACTCAACCAGAATTCGCACTTGGAAAATTTTGCATACAATTTCTCCTGTCGTAGAATCTGTAGAACTGTGCGAAGATGATCCTCGTGTTCTTCTCTAGTCTTAGAGAAGATCCAGATGTCATCAATGAATACAATGGCGAACTTGTCTAAGAATTAATGAAAATCTCGATTCATCAAGTCCATAAATACAGCTGGAGCGTTCGTATGACCAAAAGGCATAACCATGAATTCATAATGACCATTGATTGTGGTAAAAATACGCTTTAAGGAAAAATATGTATATATGGTAAGTATTAAATGCACGTTTTAGGTAAAACGTACACTAATGACCCAAATAAGTTTGTTCACCAAGGAGGATAATAGTGTGTGGCAAATTGTTGTTTTTGATTAATATTGAGAGAATGAGGAATGAGGAATGAGAAGAGAGAAAACGACGGATTACGATTAAAATTACACTAAGACGAAAAACGCGTTTTCACGCAAAACGAGGCAAAATAAAAACTTTATCTAAAAATTCCCAAAAAAATTCTAAAAATACCTAAAATTATATCTAGGGTTTACAAATCAAGAAAACTTCTTGTAACTTTTTAAATTAATTATATTTAATTTTTAAATACTAATTAAAGCCCTAAAATCAAATAAATTAACAAAAAGCCCAAACTAAGATTTAAGACTTTGTAAACCTCAAAAATACTTTAAGTAAGCTAAAAAGTATTTTCTTTCAAATTTTTAAACCTATTAAATCTAATTCAAAACCCTAAAAACAATTTTTAAATAATAAAATAATTATTAAAAATCCAAAATTTATAAAAAAATTATATAAAGCTGCAAACTAATGTATTTTTACCTAATTAAACTAAAAAATGAAAATTAGAAAATCTGAAAACCCTTCATAGGCCTTCAAATGGGCCTAAACCTAAAATAGTGAACCTTAATAGGCTTTTTGGCCCAAAATCAAAACTTTGCACAAAATAAGCTGAAAAAACCCTTTTTACTCAAAATATGATTTTAAACACAAAAGTCTGAAGGCTCAATAGCTGAAAGTGAGCTTATCAGAGCTTAAATGGAAATAAGCTAAACCTTAATGGGCCTTTAAGCTCATTAAGCTAAAACAGAACGCTATAAGCTAAAAATCAACACACAACCTTCTTTTGGGCTTATAAGAACAAATGTAAAAAGAAATCTGGAATAAGATCAAGAAATAAGCCTGAAATAAGCCAAAGCTCTCTACAGAAAACAACAAAATAGTCGCTTTTGAGTTCTAGACCACTTAAAGAGCTGATTCTTTTTGCAAAAGTGTAGGTCCACGTAATCTTTGGATTGTCTATGTGTTAGAATGATTAAGAAATAGGGAGAGAGATGAAGATCTTAGAGAGAGAAGCTAGAGAGAGAAAGGAGAGAATGAGAGAAAGGAATTATTATTGATTGTAAAATGAGAACCAGCCCCTCCTAACATGCTAGGAGGGGGTATATAAAGCCCACCCTACATGTTAGCTTGATAGGTTATATGTTTACATACTAGATCAAGAGCCCTGTCGACGTACAGTCGGTATTGGGCCTGGCCCAACAGGCCCGCGGCCCACACACACCTAACTTATCCTTCAAAAAACCCTAAGCCTATATAAACAGGGGTAGGGATCTCATTATAATCAGGTTCTCTCTCTCAACTACACCTCTTTTACTATATATCGCACAAATATTAACTTGACCGTCGGAGGTGGACCCCGGGGCTCCGGCCTCGGGTCCACGTCTAACCGGTTTACCTTTGTTTGCAGCATTATTCAGCACCCGGGAAGACGATTAACGGCCTAGGAGAGTCGTCGAACCGGCCCAGCCAAACTATGCTCCAACAAGTTGGTGCCATCCGTGGAACCATGACTAAACCATGTTCTGCGTTCTCATGTTGCTAAAAAGCAATGACTTGTATCGAAAATCGGTAACCCTAAAACTGTCGCACTTTAGATTTCCGTTTACTACATTGCGCATCTTGTTATATATGTATGTAAATCCGCATGACGAAGCACATACGGGAAATATGCCAAGACTTTAGGCAAAGTCTTTTGCATTAAAAAATTAAATTTCCTAGTTTTTTAGGATCGGTAGTAATAGCTATCCAAGGTTTTGTAAAAAACAACAAACTTGATTTGCTAAATCAATATGCACCATGACAAAACAAGACCAACATCATTGCTTTTAGTTGTAACTGGTTCTGATGATAATGACACTTTATATGACCTTATATGAATGTCGGCCAAGATACGAGTTAAGTACTCTATTTGATTTGTGGTCATGGGTTTTCGTTTTGCCAATCTTATTTTGACTTATAAATATTGGCTATGTTAGCACATTATAATTATATGATCATTGTTGCTGATAGTTACTAAAACATTAAATTCCACAAAGCAATAAGATAACCATGCACGGCTAAGTATCGCTAATATGACACATATTTCATGCTCACAAGAATTTCTTTCTTTTTACTTAGTGGTCGTGGTTATGGTTTCGTTTGTCGCATTAGTTTGACAATTCAAATATTTTTTTTAAGTATATTAGGCATATCTTTTTCAATGGGTAACAAGATATTATTTATATCTTTTAAATTGGGTAAAAGTATATTGCGATATATTTAAATTTATAAAAGATTACGAGATCTTTTAGACTTATATAAAAATATTTCTAATATCTTATTTTTTAATAGATAACAAGATATTACCTATATCTTTTAAGTTCAAAAAATATATTATCAATATTTTTTTATGTTAATAAAAGATATTACATATATCTCTTCACTTATTAACAAAATATTATTTATGTCTTTTAGCTTTGTGCGACTTCCTTTTATTACGATAAACGTTCGCATCTTTCAATACATATCTAGATAGATATTTTCATGTCTATTATTTAGTGATTACTTATTATACATATATATATATATATATATATATATATATATATATATATATATATATATATATATATATATATATATATATATATATATATATGTTAGTCCGTACACTCGGATATCTTCTGCCTACGGGCGTACATGTACGCATCGTTCCCAGGTGGAATAAGAGGATTGAGTGAACCAAATAATTCAACTTGTCGTGTAAGAGGGATGCAACCCCAATGACCATGGATCATGTTTCCTTGTTAGACACCTTACTATCAAGACGTTGTAGTAAGTTACGCAAACTACATGACTCATGATGGACTTGCAAAAGACACACTGTGCACGTCTAACAAAATTTTGTCAAAACTTTGACCGTCCTTATGGTAGTAACGGTACGCCGCACGTAATAGCATAACGCATCCCATAAGTTAGTTAAGATACGTCTTATACTATGTGACAATTCGAGGTTATGGCAAGATCCATCCGCGTTGGTTTGCACGTTCGAACCTAATCTCTATCTTTTGTACGCGGCTATGGTACGTCCATTCGCGTTGGTCTACGCGACCGTAATTTTTTGAAAACTTGATTAAGTTTAATATTACTAATCGAGTTTAGCACCATTAAACTTGGGGGGCTTCCAGGGTATAATAATACCACTATTTCCGTGCATGACACGTAAATATCTTTGGATATATTCCTTTGCCGCAGGAGTCCTCCTTCTTCCGGTTTATTCCTTTGCCATGGAAGTACCTCTTCCATTGACTTATTCCTTCGCCGCGGAAGCGCTCCTTTCGCGCGCTTGTTTATGCGCCATGGAAGTATCTCTTCCATTGGCTTTTTCCTTCGCCGCGGATGCCCTCCTTCCGTACGCTTGTCCTTTTTCCACGAAAGTATCTCTTCCGTTGGCTTATTTATGCGCTGTGGAAGTATTCTTCCACGTGCTCATTATCATTCGTCATGGAAGTACTCTTCCACAGGCTCATTCTCCTTCGCCGTGGAAGTATCTCTTCCACGTGCTCATTATTTTCTATGTGGAAGGGATACTTCCACGTGCTCGTTATCTTTCGCCGTGGAAGTCTTCTCCCACGTACTCATTATCTTTCGCCGTGGAAGTATTCTTCCACGGGCTCATTCTCCTTCGCTGTGGAAGTATCTCTTCCACGTGCTCATTATTTTTGCCGTGGAAGTATCTCTTCCACGTGCTCCTTATTTTCGCCGTGGAAGTAACTCTTCCATGTGCTCCTTATTTTCGCCGTGGAAGGGTTCTTCCACGTGCTTATTATTTTTGATGTGGAAGTACGTCTTCTACGTGCTTCTTATCTTCGTCGTGGAAGTATCTCTTCCACGTGCTTGTTATCTTCACCGTGGAAGTATCTCTTCCACGTGCTTATTATCTTCGCCGTGGAAGTATCTCTTCCACGTGCTCATTATTTTTGCCGTGGAAGTATCCCTTCCACGTGCTCAGACTCTTCGCCGTGGAAGTATTCTTCCACGTGCTTCTTATCTTTGCCGTGGAAGTATCCCTTCCACGTGCTCATTCTTTTCGCCGTGGAAGAATACTTCCACGTGCTTCTTATCTTCGCCGTGGAAGTATCCCTTCCACGTGCTCATTCTTTTCGCCGTGGAAGTATCTCTTCCACGTGCTTATTATCTTCGTCGTGGAAGTATCTCTTCCACGTGCTTGTTATCTTCGTCGTGGAAGTATCTCTTCCACGTGCTTATTAACTTCGCCGTGGAAGTATCTCTTCCACGTACTCATTATTTTCGCCGTGGAAGTACGTCTTCCACGTGCTTCTTATCTTCGTCGTGGAAGTATCCCTTCCACGTGCTCATTCTTTTCGCCGTGGAAGTATCTCTTCCACGTGCTTATTATCTTCGTCGTGGAAGTATCTCTTCCACGTGCTTGTTATCTTCGCCGTGTAAGTATCTCTTCCACGTGCTTATTATCTTCGCCGTGGAAGTATCTCTTCCACGTGCTCATTATTTTCGCCGTGGAAGTACGTCTTCCACGTGCTTCTTATCTTCGCCGTGGAAGTATACCTTCCACGTGCTCATTCTTTTCGCCGTGGAAGTATCTCTTCCACGTGCTTCTTATCTTCGCCGTGGAAGTATCCCTTCCACGTGCTCATTCTTTTCGCCGTGGAAGAATACTTCCACGTGCTTCTTATCTTCGCCGTGGAAGTATCCCTTTCACGTGCTCATTCTTTTCGCCTTGGAAGAATACTTCCACGTGCTTCTTATCTTCTCCGTGGAAGTATCCCTTCCACGTGCTCATTCTTTTTGCCGTGGAAGTATCTCTTCCACGTGCTTCTTATCTTCGCCATGAAAGTATCCCTTCCACGTGCTCATTCTTTTTCGCCGTGGAAGTACGTCTTCCACGTGCTTCTTATCTACGCCGTGGAAGTATCCCTTCCACGTGCTCATTCTTTTCGCCGTGGAAGTATCTCTTCCACGTGCTTCTTATCTTCGTCGTGGAAGTATTTTCTTCCACGTGCTCATTATTTTCGCCGTGGAAGAATACTTCCACGTGCTTCTTATCTTCGCCGTGGAAGTATCTCTTCCACGTGCTTGTTATCTTCTCCGTGGAAGTATCTCTTCCACGTGCTTATTATCATCGCCGTGGAAGTATCTCTTCCACGTGCTCATTATTTTCGCCGTGGAAGTATCCCTTCCACGTGCTCAGACTCTTCGCCGTGGAAGTATTCTTCCACGTGCTTCTTATCTTTGTCGTGGAAGTATCCCTTCCACGTGCTCAGACTCTTCGCCATGGAAGTATTCTTCCACGTGCTTCTTATCTTCGCTGTGGGAGTATCTCTTCCACGTGCTCATTATCTTCGCCGTGGAAGTATCTCTTCCACGTGCTCATTATTTTCTCCGTGGAAGTACGTCTTCCACGTGCTTCTTATCTTCGCCGTGGAAGTATCCCTTCCACGTGCTCATTCTTTTCGCCGTGGAAGTATCTCTTCCACGTGCTTCTTATCTTCGCCGTGGAAGTATCCCTTCCACGTGCTCATTCTTTTCGCCGTGGAAGAATACTTCCACGTGCTTCTTATCTTCGCCGTGGAAGTATCTCTTCCACGTGCTTGTTATCTTTGCCGTGGAAGTATCTCTTCCACGTGCTTATTATCTTCGGCGTGGAAGTATCTCTTCCACGTGCTCATTGTCTTCGCCGTGGAAGTATCTCTTCCACGTGCTCATTATTTTCGACGTGGAAGTACGTCTTCCACGTGCTTCTTATCTTCACCGTGGAAGTATCCCTTCCACGTGCTCATTCTTTTCGCCGTGGAAGTGTCTCTTCCACGTGCTTCTTATCTTCGCCGTGGAAGTATCCCTTCCACGTGCTCATTCTTTTCGCCGTGGAAGAATACTTCCACGTGCTTCTTATCTTCGCCGTGGAAGTATCTCTTCCACGTTCTTGTTATCTTCGCCGTGGAAGTATCTCTTCCACGTGCTTATTATCTTCGCCGTGGAAGTATCTCTTCCACGTGCTCATTATTTTCGCCGTGGAAGTATCCTTTCCACGAGCTCAGACTCTTCGGCATGGAAGTATTCTTCCACGTGCTTCTTATCTTTGCCGTGGAAGTATCCCTTCCACGTGCTCATTCTTTTCACCGTGGAAGTACGTCTTCCACGTGCTTCTTATCTTTGCCGTGGAAGTATCCCTTCCACGTGCTCATTCTTTTCGCCGTGGAAGAATACTTCAACGTGCTTCTTATCTTCGCCGTGGAAGTATCCCTTCCACGTGCTCATTCTTTTCGCCGTGGAAGTGTCTCTTCCACGTGCTTATTATCTTCGTCGTGGAAGTATCTCTTCCACGTGCTTGTTATCTTCCCCATGGAATTATCTCTTCCACGTGCTTATTATCTTCGCCGTGGAAGTATCTCTACCACGCGCTCATTATTTTCGCCGTGGAAGTACGTCTTCCACGTGCTTCTTATCTTCGCCGTGGAAGTATCCCTTCCACGTGCTCAGACTCATCGCCGTGTAAGTATCTCTTCCACGTGCTTATTATCTTCGCCGTGGAAGTATCTCTTCCACGTGCTCATTATTTTCGCCGTGGAAGTACGTCTTCCACGTGCTTCTTATCTTCGCCGTGGAAGTATACCTTCCACGTGCTCATTCTTTTCGCCGTGGAAGTATCTCTTCCACGTGCTTCTTATCTTCGCCGTGGAAGTATCCCTTCCACGTGCTCATTCTTTTCGCCGTGGAAGAATACTTCCACGTGCTTCTTATCTTCGCCGTGGAAGTATCCCTTCCACGTGCTCATTCTTTTCGCCGTGGAAGAATACTTCCACGTGCTTCTTATCTTCGCCGTGGAAGTATCCCTTCCACGTGCTCATTATTTTTACCGTGGAATTATCTCTTCCACGTGCTTCTTATCTTCGCCGTGAAAGTATCCCTTCCACGTGCTCATTCTTTTTCGCCGTGGAAGTACGTCTTCCACGTGGTTCTTATCTACGCTGTGGAAGTATCCCTTCCACGTGCTCATTCTTTTCGCCGTGGAAGTATCTCTTCCACGTGCTTCTTATCTTCGCCGTGGAAGTATCCCTTCCACGTGCTCATTATTTTCGCCGTGGAAGAATACTTCCATGTGCTTCTTATCTTCGCCGTGGAAGTATCTATTCCACGTGCTTGTTATCTTCGCCGTGGAAGTATCTCTTCCACGTGCTTATTATCTTCGCCATGGAAGTATCTCTTCCACGTGCTCATTATTTTCGCCGTGGAAGTATCCCTTCCACGTGCTCAGACTCTTCGCCGTGGAAGTATTCTTCCACGTGCTTCTTATCTTTGCCGTGGAAGTATCCCTTCCACGTGCTCAGACTCTTCGCCATGGAAGTATTCTTCCACGTGCTTCTTATCTTCGCCGTGGGAGTATCTCTTCCACGTGCTCATTATCTTCGCCGTGGAAGTATATCTTCCACGTGCTCATTATTTTCGCCGTGGAAGTACGTCTTCCACGTGCTTCTTATCTTCGCCGTGGAAGTATCCCTTCCACGTGCTCATTCTTTTCGCCGTGGAAGTATCTCTTCCACGTGCTTCTTATCTTTGTCGTGGAAGTATCCCTTCCACGTGCTCATTCTTTTCGCCGTGGAAGAATACTTCCTCGTGCTTCTTATCTTCGTCGTGGAAGTATCTCTTCCACGTGCTTGTTATCTTCGCCGTGGAAGTATCTCTTCCACGTGCTTATTATCTTCGCCGTGGAAGTATCTCTTCCACGTGCTCATTGTTTTCGCCGTGGAAGTATCTCTTCCACGTGCTCATTATTTTCGACGTGGAAGTACGTCTTCCACGTGCTTCTTATCTTCACCGTGGAAGTATCCCTTCCACGTGCTCATTCTTTTCGCCGTGGAAGTGTCTCTTCCCACGTGCTTCTTATCTTCGCTGTGGAAGTATCTCTTCCACGTGCTTGTTATCTTCTCCGTGGAAGTATCTCTTCCACGTGCTTATTATCTTCGCCGCGGAAGTATCTCTTCCACGTGCTCATTATTTTCGCCGTGGAAGTATCCCTTCCACGAGCTCAAACTCTTCGCCATGGAAGTATTCTTCCACGTGCTTCTTATCTTTGCCGTGGAAGTATCCCTTCCACGTGCTCATTCTTTTCACCGTGGAAGTACGTCTTCCACGTGCTTCTTATCTTTGCCGTGGAAGTATCCCTTCCACGTGCTCATTCTTTTCGCCGTGGAAGAATACTTCAACGTGCTTCTTATCTTCGCCGTGGAAGTATCCCTTCCACGTGCTCATTCTTTTCGCCATGGAAGTGTCTCTTCCACGTGCTTATTATCTTCGTCGTGGAAGTATATCTTCCACGTTCTTGTTATCTTCCCCGTGGAAGAATCTCTTCCACGTGCTTATTATCTTCGCCGTGGAGGTATCTCTACCACGCGCTCATTATTTTCTCCGTGGAAGTACGTCTTCCACGTGCTTCTTATCTTCGCCGTGGAAGTATCCCTTCCACGTGCTCATTCTTTTCGCCATGGAAGTATCTCTTCCACGTGCTTCTTATCTTCGCCGTGGAAGTATCCGTTCCACGTGCTCATTCTTTTCGCCGTGGAAGAATACTTCCACGTGCTTCTTATCTTCGCCGTGGAAGTATCCCTTCCACGTGCTCATTCTTTTCGCCGTGGAAGAATACTTCCACGTGCTTCTTATCTTCGCCGTGAAAGTATCCCTTCCATGTGATCATTCTTTTCGCCGTGGAAGTACGTCTTCCACGTGCTTCTTATCTTCGCCGTGGAAGTATCCCTTCCACGTACTCATTCTTTTCGCCGTGGAAGTATCTCTTCCACGTGCTTATTATCTTCGTCGTGGAAGTATCTCTTCCACGTGCTTGTTATCTTCGCCGTGGAAGTATCTCTTCCACGTGCTTATTATCTTCGCCATGGAAGTATCTCTTCCGCGTGCTCATTATTTTCGCAGTGGAAGTACGTGTTCCACGTGCTTCTTATCTTCGCCGTGGAAGTATCCCTTCCACGTGCTCATTCTTTTCGCCGTGGAAGTATCTCTTCCACGTGCTTCTTATCTTCGCCGTGGAAGTATCCCTTCCACGTGCTCATTCTTTTCGCCGTGGAAGAATACTTCCACGTGCTTGTTTTCTTCGCCGTGGAAGTATCCCTTCAACGTGCTCATTCTTTTCGCCGTGGAAGAATACTTCCACGTGCTTCTTATCTTCGCCGTGGAAGTGTCCCTTCCACGTGCTCATTCTTTTTGCCGTGGAAGTATCTCTTCCACGTGCTTCTTATCTTCGCCGTGAAAGTATCCCTTCCACGTGCTCATTCTTTTCGCCGTGGAAGTACGTCTTCCACGTGCTTCTTATCTTCGCCGTGGAAGTATCCCTTCCACGTGCTCATTCTTTTCGCCGTGGAAGTATCTCTTCCACGTGTTTCTTATCTTCGCCGTGGAAGTATCCCTTCTACGTGCTCATTCTTTTCGCCGTGGAAGAATACTTCCACGTGCTTCTTATCTTCGCCGTGGAAGTATCTCTTCCACGTGCTTGTTATCTTCGCCGAGGAAGTATCTCTTCCACGTGCTTATTATCTTCGCCGTGGAAGTATCTCTTCCACGTGCTCATTATTTTCGCCGTGGAAGTATCCCTTCCACGTGCTCAGACTCTTCGCCGTGGAAGTATTCTTCCACGTGCTTCTTATCTTCGCCATGGAAGTATCTCTTCCACGTGCTTATTATCTTCGCCGTGGAAGTATCTCTTCCACGTGCTCATTATTTTCGTCGTGGAAGTACGTCTTCCACGTGCTTCTTATCTTCGCCGAGGAAGTATCCCTTCCACGTGCTCATTCTTTTCGCCGTGGAAGTATCTCTTCCACGTGCTTCTTATCTTCGCCGTGGAAGTATCCCTTCCACGTGCTCAATCTTTTCGCCGTGGAAGAATACTTCCACGTGCTTCTTATCTTCGCCGTGGATGTATCCCTTCCACGTGCTCATTCTTTTCGCCGTGGAAGAATACTTCCACGTGCTTCTTATCTTCGCCGTGGAAGTATCTCTTCCACGTGCTTGTTATCTTCGCCGTGGAAGTATCTCTTCCACGTGCTTATTATCTTCGTCGTGGAAGTATCTCTTCAACGTGCTCATTATTTTCGCCGTGGAAGTATCTCTTCCACGTGCTCATTATTTTCGCCGTGGAAGTACGTCTTCCACGTGCTTCATATCTTTGCCGTGGAAGTATCCCTTCCACGTGCTCATTCTTTTCGCCGTGGAAGTATCTCTTCCACGTGCTTCTTATCTTCGCCGTGGAAGTATCCCTTCCACGTGCTCATTCTTTTCGCCGTGGAAGAATACTTCAACGTGCTTCTTATCTTCGCCGTGGAAGTATCTCTTCCACGTGCTTGTTATCTTCGCCGTGGAAGTATCTCTTCCACGTGCTTATTATCTTCGCCGTAGAAGTATCTCTTCCACGTGCTCATTATTTTCACCGTGGAAGTATCTCTTCCACATGCTTATTATCTTCGTCGTGGAAGTATCTCTTCCACGTGCTTGTTATCTTCGCCGTGGAGGTATCTCTTCCACGTGCTTATTATCTTCGCCATGGAAGTATCTCTTCCGCGTGCTCATTATTTTCGCCGTGGAAGTACGTCTTCCACGTGCTTCTTATCTTCGCCGTGGAAGTATCCCTTCCACGTGCTCATTCTTTTCGCCGTGGAAGTATCTCTTCCACGTGCTTCTTATCTTCGCCGTGGAAGTATCCCTTCCACGTGCTCATTCTTTTCGCCGTGGAAGAATACTTCCACGTGCTTCTTTTCTTAGCCGTGGAAGTATCCCTTCAACGTGCTCATTCTTTTCGCCGTGGAAGAATACTTCCATGTGCTTCTTATCTTCGCCGTGGAAGTGTCCCTTCCACGTGCTCATTCTTTTTGCCGTGGAAGTATCTCTTCCACGTGCTTCTTATCTTCGCCGTGAAAGTATCCCTTCCACGTGCTCATTCTTTTCGCCGTGGAAGTACGTCTTCCACGTGCTTCTTATCTTCGCCGTGGAAGTATCCCTTCCACGTGCTCATTCTTTTCGCCGTGGAAGTATCTCTTCCACGTGTTTCTTATCTTCGCCGTGGAAGTATCCCTTCTACGTGCTCATTCTTTTCGCCGTGGAAGAATACTTCCACGTGCTTCTTATCTTCGCCGTGGAAGTATCTCTTCCACGTGCTTGTTATCTTCGCCGAGGAAGTATCTCTTCCACGTGCTTATTATCTTCGCCGTGGAAGTATCTCTTCCACGTGCTCATTATTTTCGCCGTGGAAGTATCCCTTCCACGTGCTCAGACTCTTCGCCGTGGAAGTATTCTTCCACGTGCTTCTTATCTTCGCCATGGAAGTATCTCTTCCACGTGCTTATTATCTTCGCCGTGGAAGTATCTCTTCCACGTGCTCATTATTTTCGTCGTGGAAGTACGTCTTCCACGTGCTTCTTATCTTCGCCGAGGAAGTATCCCTTCCACGTGCTCATTCTTTTCGCCGTGGAAGTATCTCTTCCACGTGCTTCTTATCTTCGCCGTGGAAGTATCCCTTCCACGTGCTCAATCTTTTCGCCGTGGAAGAATACTTCCACGTGCTTCTTATCTTCGCCGTGGATGTATCCCTTCCACGTGCTCATTCTTTTCGCCGTGGAAGAATACTTCCACGTGCTTCTTATCTTCGCCGTGGAAGTATCTCTTCCACGTGCTTGTTATCTTCGCCGTGGAAGTATCTCTTCCACGTGCTTATTATCTTCGTCGTGGAAGTATCTCTTCAACGTGCTCATTATTTTCGCCGTGGAAGTATCTCTTCCACGTGCTCATTATTTTCGCCGTGGAAGTACGTCTTCCACGTGCTTCATATCTTTGCCGTGGAAGTATCCCTTCCACGTGCTCATTCTTTTCGCCGTGGAAGTATCTCTTCCACGTGCTTCTTATCTTCGCCGTGGAAGTATCCCTTCCACGTGCTCATTCTTTTCGCCGTGGAAGAATACTTCAACGTGCTTCTTATCTTCGCCGTGGAAGTATCTCTTCCACGTGCTTGTTATCTTCGCCGTGGAAGTATCTCTTCCACGTGCTTATTATCTTCGCCGTAGAAGTATCTCTTCCACGTGCTCATTATTTTCACCGTGGAAGTATCTCTTCCACATGCTTATTATCTTCGTCGTGGAAGTATCTCTTCCACGTGCTTGTTATCTTCGCCGTGGAGGTATCTCTTCCACGTGCTTATTATCTTCGCCATGGAAGTATCTCTTCCGCGTGCTCATTATTTTCGCCGTGGAAGTACGTCTTCCACGTGCTTCTTATCTTCGCCGTGGAAGTATCCCTTCCACGTGCTCATTCTTTTCGCCGTGGAAGTATCTCTTCCACGTGCTTCTTATCTTCGCCGTGGAAGTATCCCTTCCACGTGCTCATTCTTTTCGCCGTGGAAGAATACTTCCACGTGCTTCTTTTCTTAGCCGTGGAAGTATCCCTTCAACGTGCTCATTCTTTTCGCCGTGGAAGAATACTTCCATGTGCTTCTTATCTTCGCCGTGGAAGTGTCCCTTCCACGTGCTCATTCTTTTTGCCGTGGAAGTATCTCTTCCACGTGCTTCTTATCTTCGCCGTGAAAGTATCCCTTCCACGTGCTCATTCTTTTCGCCGTGGAAGTACGTCTTCCACGTGCTTCTTATCTTCGCCGTGGAAGTATCCCTTCCACGTGCTCATTCTTTTCGCTGTGGAAGTATCTCTTCCACGTGTTTCTTATCTTCGCCGTGGAAGTATCCCTTCTACTTGCTCATTCTTTTCGCCGTGGAAGAATACTTCCACGTGCTTCTTATCTTCGCCGTGGAAGTATCTCTTCCACGTGCTTGTTATCTTCGCCGTGGAAGTATCTCTTCCACGTGCTTATTATCTTCGCCGTGGAAGTATCTCTTCCACGTGCTCATTATTTTCGCCGTGGAAGTATCCCTTCCACGTGCTCAGACTCTTCGCCGTGGAAGTATTCTTCCACATGCTTCTTATCTTCGCCATGGAAGTATCTCTTCCACGTGCTTATTATCTTCGCCGTGGAAGTATCTCTTCCACGTGCTCATTATTTTCATCGTGGAAGTACGTCTTCCACGTGCTTCTTATCTTCGTCGAGGAAGTATCCCTTCCACGTGCTCGTTCTTTTCGCCGTGGAAGTATCTCTTCCACGTGCTTCTTATCTTCGCCGTGGAAGTATCCCTTCCACGTGCTCATTCTTTTCGCCGTGGAAGAATACTTCCACGTGCTTCTTATCTTCGCCGTGGAAGTATCCCTTCCACGTGCTCATTCTTTTCGCCGTGGAAGAATACTTCCACGTGCTTCTTATCTTCGCCGTGGAAGTATCTCTTCCACGTGCTTGTTATCTTCGCCGTGGAAGTATCTCTTCCACGTGCTTATTATCTTCGTCGTGGAAGTATCTCTTCCACGTGCTCATTATTTTCGCCGTGGAAGTATCTCTTCCACGTGCTCATTATTTTCGCCTTGGAAGTACGTCTTCCACGTGCTTCATATCTTCGCCGTGGAAGTATCCCTTCCACGTGCTCATTCTTTTCGCCGTGGAAGTATCTCTTCCACGTGCTTCTTATCTTCGCCGTGGAAGTATCCCTTCCACGTGCTCATTCTTTTCGCCGTGGAAGAATACTTCCACGTGCTTCTTATCTTCGCAGTGGAAGTATCTCTTCCACGTGCTTATTATCTTCGCCGCAGAAGTATCTCTTCCACGTGCTCATTATTTTCGCCGTGGAAGTATCTCTTTTTACGTGCTCATTATTTTCGCCGTGGAAGTACGTCTTCCACGTGCTTCTTATCTTCGCCGTGGAAGTATCCCTTCCACGTGCTCATTCTTTTCTCCGTGGAAGTATCTCTTCCACGTGCTTCTTATCTTCGCCGTGGAAGTATCCCTTCCACGTGCTCATTCTTTTCGCCGTGGAAGAATACTTCCACGTGCTTCTTATCTTCGCCGTAGAAGTATCTCTTCCACGTGCTTCTTATCTTCGCCGTGGAAGCATCTCTTCCACGTGCTTATTATCTTCGCCGTGGAAGTATCTCTTCTACGTGCTCATTATTTTCGCCGTGGAAGTACGTCTTCCACGTGCTTCTTATCTTCGCCGTGGAAGTATCCCTTCCACGTGCTCATTCTTTTCGCCGTGGAAGTATCTCTTCCACGTGCTTCTTATCTTCGCCGTGGAAGTATCCCTTCCACGTGCTCATTCTTTTCGCCGTGGAAGAATACTTCCACGTGCTTCTTTTCTTCGCCGTGGAAGTATCCCTTCAACGTGCTCATTCTTTTCGCCGTGGAAGAATACTTCCATGTGCTTCTTATCTTCGCCGTGGAAGTGTCCCTTCCACGTGCTCATTCTTTTTTCCGTGGAAGTATCTCTTCCACGTGCTTCTTATCTTCGTCGTGAAAGTATCCCTTCCACGTGCTCATTCTTTTCGCCGTGGAAGTACGTCTTCCACGTGCTTCTTATCTTCGCCGTGGAAGTATCCCTTCCACGTGCTCATTCTTTTCGCTGTGGAAGTATCTCTTCCACGTGTTTCTTATCTTCGCCGTGGAAGTATCCATTCTACTTGCTCATTCTTTTCGCCGTGGAAGAATACTTCCACGTGCTTCTTATCTTCGCCGTGGAAGTATCTCTTCCACGTGCTTGTTATCTTCGCCGTGGAAGTATCTCTTCCACGTGCTTATTATCTTCGCCGTGGAAGTATCTCTTCCACGTGCTCATTATTTTCGCCGTGGAAGTATCCCTTCCACGTGCTCAGACTCTTCGCCGTGGAAGTATTCTTCCACATGCTTCTTATCTTCGCCATGGAAGTATCTCTTCCACGTGCTTATTATCTTCGCCGTGGAAGTATCTCTTCCACGTGCTCATTATTTTCGTCGTGGAAGTACGTCTTCCACGTGCTTCTTATCTTCGTCGAGGAAGTATCCCTTCCACGTGCTCATTCTTTTCGCCGTGGAAGTATCTCTTCCACGTGCTTCTTATCTTCGCCGTGGAAGTATCCCTTCCACGTGCTCATTCTTTTCGCCGTGGAAGAATACTTCCACGTGCTTCTTATCTTCACCGTGGAAGTATCCCTTCCACGTGCTCATTCTTTTCGCCGTGGAAGAATACTTCCACGTGCTTCTTATCTTCGCCGTGGAAGTATCTCTTCCACGTGCTTGTTATCTTCGCCGTGGAAGTATCTCTTCCACGTGCTTATTATCTTCGTCGTGGAAGTATCTCTTCCACGTGCTCATTATTTTTGCCATGGAAGTATCTCTTCCACGTGCTCATTATTTTCGCCTTGGAAGTACGTCTTCCACGTGCTTCATATCTTCGCCGTGGAAGTATCCCTTCCACGTGCTCATTCTTTTCGCCGTGGAAGTATCTCTTCCACGTGCTTCTTATCTTCGTCGTGGAAGTATCCCTTCCACGTGCTCATTCTTTTCGCCGTGGAAGAATACTTCCACGTGCTTCTTATCTTCGCTGTGGAAGTATCTCTTCCACGTGCTTGTTATCTTCGCCGTGGAAGTATCTCTTCCACGTGCTTATTATCTTCGCCGTAGAAGTATCTCTTCCACGTGCTCATTATTTTCGCCGTGGAAGTATCTCTTTTTACATGCTCATTATTTTCACCGTGGAAGTACGTCTTCCACGTGCTTCTTATCTTCGCCGTGGAAGTATCCCTTCCACGTGCTCATTCTTTTCTCCGTGGAAGTATCTCTTCCACGTGCTTCTTATCTTCGCCGTGGAAGTATCCCTTCCACGTGCTCATTCTTTTCGCCGTGGAAGAATACTTCCACGTGCTTCTTATCTTCGCCGTGGAAGTATCTCTTCCACGTGCTTGTTATCTTCGCCGTGGAAGTATCTCTTCCACGTGCTTATTATCTTCGCCGTGGAAGTATCTCTTCCACGTGCTCATTATTTTCGCCGTGGAAGTATCCCTTCCGCGTGCCCAGACTCTTCGTCGTGGAAGTATTCTTCCACGTACTTCTTATCTTTGCCGTGGAAGTATCCCTTCCACGTGCTCATTCTTTTCGCCGTGGAAGTACGTCTTCCACGTGCTTCGTATCTTCGCCGTGGAAGTATCCCTTCCACGTGCTCATTCTTTTCGCCGTGGAAGAATACTTCCACGTGCTTCTTATCTTCGCCATGGAAGTTTCCCTTCCACGTGCTCATTGTTTTCGCCGTGGAAGTATCTCTTCCACGTGCTTATTATCTTCGTCGTGGAAGTATCTCTTCCACGTGCTTGTTATCTTCGCCGTGGAAGTATCTCTTCCACGTGCTTATTATCTTCGCCGTGGAAGTATCTCTTCCACGTGCTCATTATTTTCGCCGTGGAAGTACGTCTTCCACGTGCTTCTTATCTTCGCCGTGGAAGTAACCCTTCCACGTGCTCATTCTTTTCGCCATGGAAGTATCTCTTCCACGTGCTTCTTATCTTCGCCGTGGAAGTATCCCTTCCACGTGGTCATTCTTTTCGCCGTGGAAGAATACTTCCACGTGCTTCTTATCTTCGCCGTGGAAGTATCCCTTCCACGTGCTCATTCTTTTCGCCGTGGAAGAATACTTCCACGTGCTTCTTATCTTCGCCGTGGAAGTATCCCTTCCACGTGCTCATTCTTTTTGCCGTGGAAGTATCTCTTCCACGTGCTTCTTATCTTCGCCGTGAAAGTATCCCTTCCACGTGCTCATTCTTTTCGCCGTGGAAGTACGTCTTCCACGTTCTTCTAATCTTCGCCGTGGAAGTATCCCTTCCACGTGCTCATTCTTTTTGCCGTGGAAGTATCTCTTCCACGTGCTTCTTATCTTCGCCGTGGAAGTATCCCTTCCACGTGCTCATTCTTTTCGCCGTGGAAGAATAGTTCCCAGTGCTTCTTATCTTCGTCGTGGAAGTATCTCTTCCATGTGCTTGTTATATTCGCCGTGGAAGTATCTCTTCCACGTGCTTATTATCTTCGCCGTGGAAGTATCTCTTCCACGTGCTCATTATTTTCGCCGTGGAAGTATCCCTTCCACGTGCTCAGACTCTTCGCTGTGGAAGTATTCTTCCACGTGCTTCTTATCTTTGCCGTGGAAGTATCCCTTCCACGTGCTCAGACTCTTCGCCGTGGAAGTATTCTTCCACGTGCTTCTTATCTTCGCCGTGGAAGTATCTCTTCCACGTGCGTATTATCTTTGCCGTGGAAGTATCTCTTCCACGTGCTCATTATTTTCTCCGTGGAAGTACGTCTTCCACGTGCTTCTTATATTCGCCGTGGAATATCCCTTCCACGTGCTCATTCTTTTCGCTGTGGAAGTATCTCTTCCACGTGCTTCTTATCTTCACCGTGGAAGTATCCCTTCCACGTGCTCATTCTTTTCGCCGTGGAAGTATACTTCCACGTGCTTCTTATCTTCGCCGTGGAAGTATCCCTTCCACGTGCTCATTCTTTTCGCCGTGGAAGAATACTTCCACGTGCTTCTTATCTTCGCCGTGGAAGTATCTCTTCCATGTGCTTGTTATCTTCGCCGTGGAAGTATCTCTTCCACGTGCCTATTATCTTGGCCGTGGAAGTATCACTTCCACGTGCTCATTATTTTCGCCGTGGAAGTATCTCTTCCACGTGCTCATTATTTTCGCCGTGGAAGTACGTCTTCCACGTGCTTCTTATCTTCTCCGTGGAAGTATCCCTTCCACGTGCTCATTCTTTTTGCCGTGGAAGTATCTCTTCCACGTGCTTCTTATCTTCGCCGTGGAAGTATCCCTTGCACGTGCTCATTCTTTTCGCCGTGGAAGTATCTCTTCCACGTGCTTCTTATCTTCGCCGTGGAAGTATCCCTTCCACGTGCTCATTATTTTAGCCGTGGAAGTATTCTTCCTCGGCGCATCGTTATTTTAGCCGTGAAAGTATTCTTCCACGGTGCATCGTTATTTTAGCCGTGGAAGTATTCTTCCACGGCGCATCGTTATTTTAGTCGTTGAAGTATTCTTCCACGGCGCATCGTTATCTTTTGCCGTGGAAGTACGCCTTCCACTGGCTCATTATGCCACAGAAGTACGTCTTCTGTTGGTACATATCTTTGTTACGGAAGTACGTCTTCCGTGACGAATTACTTTGCCCGACCACGGAGTGATGTTTCCAAAATTTACATCGTTTATACTTAATTAGATGGAGCTTGATCAACTCTGTTTAATCTAGGAAAAACTGTGACAAATTTTGGAAGTCATTATCGGATGTCGGGGCCGTAAGACGGATGTAATATCCGCATCACTTTTCCACAGAGGTACGTCTTCTGTTGGCTTTAAGATGAATGACACATTCGCATTATGTTGCATCATTAGTGGGTATAAGAAGTACGCCTTCAAATGTTCACGATGCAGCATACGGGTTCCACCTCCACCTTCACAAAACCTTCTTATCATCCTCACTTTAGAGATGAATAAGAATGA
Organism: Glebionis coronaria; assembly: GCA_025667525.1. Classification (NCBI taxonomy): domain Eukaryota; kingdom Viridiplantae; phylum Streptophyta; class Magnoliopsida; order Asterales; family Asteraceae; genus Glebionis; species Glebionis coronaria. The sequence continues at coordinate 140,504,263 of CM046880.1, forward strand.
TACCTTGCCAATGCCAGTGTTACCCCGGCTATAGAAACACGTTTTCTTCTTACAGGGTCCTTACCGTCTAAACACGGGAAACCAAGCATTCGAGCACAAACACCCGTCTTACGTATACATGTTTTCCCATTTCTTTCAACATAGATATGCTTACAGGTAGCGGATATGGTGTAAAGTCTAGTAACCTCGGTGACAACCTCGCATACTAGACTGGGGGGACATGATGGCGTATAGTGGCTATGCTCACTATTCGTAATCCCATCCCATCATCTTTTTGCTAAAGGAAGCCCATTATGAGTGGAGCCATATGTTACGGACGACCCACGAGGATGTCCTAGCAGCATGCCGCACGCGGTTGTTTAGTGAGCATGATACACGTATGAGTCTAGCATAACATGATCATGGACCATATCATACTAGACTGGGGGACATGTCGACGTACAGTCGGTATTCGGCCCAGCCCAACAGGCCCGCGGCCCACACACACCTAACTTATCCTTCAAGAAACCCTAAGCCTATATAAACAGGGGTAGGGATCTCATTATAATCAGGTTCTCTCTCTCAACTACACCTCTTTTACTATATATCGCACCAATATTAACTTGACCGTCTGAGGTGGACCCCGAGGCTCCGGCCTCGGGTCCACGTCTAACCGGTTTACCTTTGTTTGTAGCATTATTCAGCACCCGGGAAGACGATTAACGGCCCAGTAGAGTCGTCGAACCGGCCCAGCCAAACTATGCTCCAACAAGCCCATACTAGATGTATCTCGTTGGAGTGACTGATCCTTCCTAAATACGTAAAAACATATTTCCAACAGTCTCCCCCTAAGGGAGGTCACTCCAATTTATAAAGTCCTAAATAGTCTATAGCTCGTGATCTATGCTAACAATGATGTGACCGAGACTTTCTTTGGAAAAACGTATTTCCAACAATATCCCCCTAAGGTAGGTCACACCATTTAACAAAATCTTAAACCTAGCATACTATGCTTGAGTCTTCGAACTTGTTCTTGTGAATATGCTGATGAGATCTTTGACTTTAGTCGTGAGCATGTTTTCTTTCCTTGACCTTCTACATTCATCACTTGTGAAATTTGCCTCTTCGTGACTTCATGTTCCACATACTTACACCTTTATAAATTCTTGAAAGTTTTAGAGTTTGATACAGCGGAAGACTTGACTTTTTGGCTTTCTTGAATTTGTTGAAGTGTTGAGTGCAGAAAGTATAAGCATGCGTAGATGACTTTTTCTCGGATACCGCAATGCCACCTTCTTGTTATGCTGCATAAGACAATTAGCAACAAACCAAAGACACGGATGAAATGGCTTTGAACATTTCAACCTAATTAGTCAGCATTTTACCTCCGGTCAGTGAAGACCGTGTGACGATATTAAATATCGTACTTGTGACAGGTAGTTTCAATTAAGAGTCTCCTTTACAAGATTTCGCAGATAAACTCGTTCTCTATATTCGACCGTCCAAAGCTCACTGCGAACATAAAGAGTGAATCATTTGGATAATATTATCCGCATGATTGAAGCCGTCAAATCCGATTCCTGGAACAAGTGAAATTCAATTAAGAACCGCACCATCGTTGCTTTCCAGTTGTCATGAGCTTGATTCAAATAGAATCTTGCAAGTTACCTACCAAGTGCTGTTTGATGTTAACACTAGAAGGATTTCCACTCATCACTGTGAAAAATATAGAGTGTCAATCTGAGTGTTCTGGCAAGATCACTAAGATATTGCAGAGAGGCCTGGAAAGTGTTTAAGTTCAGTTAAGAATTAAACCAGTGTTGCTTTCCAGTTATCTCAAGCTTGATTCATAAAGAATCTCACAAGTCACCTACCATGAGATTTTTGATATTTTCTCAAGAAGGATTTCCATCTTCATTGTAAATACTTTCGTATTACTCAAATGTTCAAGCAAGATCATGAAAATTTTGCGTAGGAATCTTAATATGTTTCTTACTTTTCAAGTGTGTGAAGAAGCAAGGAAATATGGAAGTGTGTCCTAATGAGATATTTGATGATTTCAAATGTCTCTAGACTCGATCGTGCATTTTGGATTTTTAGTGATCGGAGGCTGGAGAGGAGTGCCACAATTTCAATATCAATATATTTGGAGTGAATAAATCGATAAATAATGCGTTGTCTCCGTGTGAATAAAACAAATACCTTTTAAGAGATATTTGAGTTAGCTAGGATGGGTTGTGCATTGCATCACTGGGTCCATGATGTCTATCTTCAATATCGAGCATCATTAAAAATGATCTCAATAGCATATGAGTTGACCCGGTTTCTGCCTAAAGTTGTAAGGAGGGCTACTTTCTTTACACCCTTTATCTTTACAATTCTTTTTCATTCTTCAACCCCTTCAATTCTTACCAATACGTCATAACTAGCACCTTGTTGTGATTGTTCTAGTACTAACTTAAGTACTTGGTCGGCATTCATCTACGTTCACAATCTTTCTCCATCTTTCCTAAGGACTACTATTTATAGTTATGGAATGTCCTTGGGAAGATTCCTCCGGTTCTAGAAGAATCATTGGACGTTAACCTATCGTACCATCCTTATGTCACCACAATCTTCACCATTGTAAAATAGATAGGGTATGGGTAAGTATACGTCACCATGAAATCCATTCCGAAATATAAATCCATTTTGCTCCCCCTTAACATATGCCGCGATATTCGAAAACATTTCGCATATGTTGGGATGAGCCAGCACATTAAGTGAAACCATTATCGACCTCAATATTAAATCACATTTTTCCCCATATTAAAAATATTAATCCAATCGATGTTTTTAATATCAATTGATTTAATGAAATTTTAAGAAAATTTGGGAAGAAAAATGCAAATCCAATTATATTCATGATTTTCACAAGCCCCCCTCAAATTAATGAGAGTGTACTCGAAACATAGATTAAGTACCTTTTAAACACAAGTGTAAGGTACTTATCACGTGCAAATATCAAATATGATAATGTATTCACAGGATTAGCAATTTACGAGGTTGGACCTGAATGATGAAGAACATCATATGATAGAATCACATGGTTCTTGTTCACGAATGTTGGTCTTCCCGTAATGTCTGAAGTTATCTCCTCCTTTTTGAAAAGTGGTACTCTTTCATGACACCGCATGTACGATTGATATCGTTGTCTTGACACCAATTTGTGAACTTGGCACTTTTGGCATTAAAAGATTCTGAGCGTTTGACAATTGCTCCCCCTCAATGTTGACACCGTGTTCTATCTAAATAGATTTAGTCGTCGTTTGAGTAGTCACATCGTCGAGTATGTAGATATCAATTGTAAATTTCTACGACATGTGGAGATGATAACTTCATAAAAACAGATTTCTCTCGTATTAACAAATAAATGCACTGATGCATACAAATATTCTAGTTAGATTGTGTTATTACGTAAAACACAATCCCTTACATGGTTATAAAGTAAAGCATGCCCGAGAAAATGAATTCCCGTTGTTGAGTCAAAGCTTTCCGGTTAAATGCTTGACTTGAATATGAAAAGCGGGTTACTATCTGAAATAATAGCAAGCCATTTTGAGCATGTTTTACATTATTTAAACTTCTGCTCGAACTTTATTAACAACCCTGTGTCATTATTGAACGACATTTTTAGGATCGTAAATATTATCGATTCCAGAAGACAAACTCTTTTTATCAAAACATTTTGAACACATAATTTTGAAAGATTTAGAAAACCTTTTGAAAAATTCTTTGAAAAATTGTGTTCAATGTTTTGAAAACCAATTACTTGAGCTTAAGAATTTGAATATCTTACTAAACGAGCTCAAGTCCGAGAAGTTGTAAATTTCCCCGTTGTGAGGATAAGTTTATCATCAGCGATAAACTTTCCTTTTAACTGAAGAACGAGTCCTAAGTTGACATTTACTTAGAAGTCGTTTTCATGAGCTTGAAAACTTTTGAATGTTTTAACGGAAAGCTCATGACCAAGAAAGATGAATTTCTCGTTATGAAGAAAAGTTCTCTTATTTAAAAGATACACTTTCCTTTCTGAGTTTAGAACTTGGAATGTTTTAATACAAGCTCATGACCGAAGAAAATTTATTTCCTGTTGTGAGGATAAGTTATCATTAAAGATAAGCTTTCCTGAAATTGAAGTCCGAGTTACAGTCTGATATTTAATTGTAAGTCATTGTGCATGAGCTTAAAAACTTCGAATGGTTTTTAATATTAGCTCATGCCCGAGAAAAATTAATTTCTCGTTGTAAGGATAAGTTATCATCGGCGATAAACTTTCCTTTTGTTAAATCCGGGGCATAATCTGAAATGTGATTATACGCCATTTACACGATCTTAAAAACCTTTGAATAGTTTTTTATGTAAGCTTGTGTCGAGAAAATTTAAATTCACGTTTGTGAGGATAAGTTTATCATCGATGATAAACTTTCCTTTATTTGAAGCTCGGGTTACAATCTGACATGTGACTGCAAACCGTTGTGCATGAGCTTAAAAACTTCAAATGTTTTTAATATAAGCTCATGCCCGAGAAAAATTAATTTCTCGTTGTGTGGATAAGTTTATCATCGGCGATAAACTTTCCTTTCTTTGATGATCGGTTCATCGTCTGATATTTAACGATGAGCCATTTACATGAGCTTAAAACCATTGAATAGTTTTAGTGTAAGCTCATGTCCAAGAAACATAATTTCTCGTTTGTGGGGATAAGTTTATCATCAGCGATAAACTTTCCTTTATTTGAAGTTCGGGTCATCGTCTGTCATTTAACAATGAGCCATGTACACGAGCTTAAAACCTTTGAATAGTTTTAGTGTTAGCTCGTGTCCGATAAAACTTAATTTCTCGTTTGTGAGGATAAGTTTATCATCGGCAATAAACTTCCCTTTATTTAAAGTCCGGGTCATCGTCTGTCACGAGCTTAAAACCTTTGAATAGTTTTTATTGTAAGCTCGTGTCCGAGAAAACATAATTTCTCGTTTGTGAGGATAAGTTTATCATCGGCGATAAACATTCTTTTATTTGAAGTCCGGTCATCGTCTGTAATTTAACAATGAGCCATATACACGAGCTTAAAACCTTTGAATAGTTTTTAATGTAAGCTCGTGTCCGAGAAAAATTAATTTCTTGTTTGTGAGGATAAGTTTATCATCAGCGATAAACCTTCCTTTTATTTGAAGTCCGGGTCATCGTCTGTCATTTAACGATGAGCCATGTACACGAGCTTGAAACCTTTGAATAGTTTTAGTGTAAGCTCGTGTCCGAGAAAACTTAATTTCTTGTTTTGTGACGATAAGTTTATCATCAGCGATAAAACTTCCTTTTATTTGAAGTCCGGGTCATCGTCTGCCATTTAACGATGAGCCATGTACACGAGCTTAAAACCTTTGAATATTTTTTGTGTAAGCTCGTGTCCGAGAAAACTTAATTTCTCGTTTGTGAGGATAAGTTTATCATCGGCGATAAACTTTCCTTTATTTGAAGTCTGGGTCATCGTCTGTCATTTATCAATGAGCCATGTACACGAGCTTAAAACCTTTGAATAGTTTTAGTGTAAGCTCGTGTACGAGAAAACTTAATTTCTGGTTTGTGAGGATAAGTTTATCATCGGCGATAAACCTTCCTTTTATTTGAAGTCCGGGTCATCGTCTGTCATTAACCTTTTAATAGTTTTAGTGTAAGCTCGTGTCCGATAAAACTTAATTTCTCGTTTGTGAGGATAAGTTTATAATCGGAGATAAACCTTCCTTTTATTTGAAGTCCGGGTCAATCGTCTGTCATTTAATGATGAGCCATGTACACAAGCTCATGATCGAGAAAAATTAATACAAGCTCATGACCGAGAAAAATTAATTTCCCGTTCTAAGGATAAGTTATCATCGGCGATAAACTTTCCTTTTGTTGAAGTCCGGGGCATAATCTGAAATGTGACTATACGCCAATTACACGAGCTTAAGAACCTTTGAATCATTTTATGCAAGCTTGTGTCCGAGAAAATTTAATTTCTCGTTTGTAAAGATAAGTTTATCAACGACGATAAACTTTCCTTTCTTTGAAGCTCGGGTTACAGTCTAACATGGAAGACAAACCGTTGGGCTTGAGCTTAAAAAACTTCAAAGGTTTTTAATATAAGCTCATGCCCGAGAAAATTAATTTCTCGTTGTGAGGATAAGTTTATCATCGGCGATAAACTTTCCTTTCTTTAATGATCGGGTCATTGATAGGTGTGTAAACACCCATTCTTTTTACCACTTAACTACAATAATAACCAATCCAAAACTGTGTATTTTATGTCGTAAAGGTCGGAATTATGCGTGGTTTGTGTTTTTCTTGTGATTTAGGACGAAAATGTGAAAAGGGGAGAAAACACGGGCATTCACGGGCTTTTATCAAAGAAAAAGACAAAAGACGAAGTCAAGAAATCAAGAGTGCAAAAAGAACGGAAGTCCAAGACCAATTCTGAAGATTTATCGAAGAAAAAGTCAAAAGACGGAAGTTTACTTAAAGCCAAAGAACTCAAGTCTTATTTATGAAGAAATTTCAAGACGAGTTTAAAGAAATCCCGAGACAAAGTCGTTAAAGTCGAAGAATTAAGAAGACAAGGACTAAACGATAAATAAAGAAAGAAGAAAGAGGGGAGGAAGCTTCCACTAAGCACCTCCCTAATCCCCTATAAATAGCTTTCATTTCATTTCATTTAGTTTTTGTTGGCTAATAGTGACAATTAGTTCTTCCACCATTTTAATTACATGTTCTTTAAATTCATGTCATTTACTTAATTGTCCTTGCACCTTAAATTCCTTTAAGTACAAGTAAGTTTCCTTTTATTGTTATTGAATCTTTACTTTTCTTGTTAATCTCTTATCTTCCTTTCTTGTTTAATCTTTAATCTTTATGTTTATTGTTTATGTTCATGTTATTGAGTTTTTATTAATTGATTAAGTGGGTTTTGATTATTTTGATTATTATTGTTAGTGTTATTGATTTGATTGATTAATATTTGTTAGTTGATCATTAGTGATTAGTTTAATTTAATCTTTTGGTTGATTTGGATTAGCTTTGTCTATATTCGTTTCTTTTTTGTTCCCCGTGTTCTTCGCTACTGTTGTTTTCCAGGTTATTCCGAATCAAGACCAATATTCCGGATCAGTGGATATTCCGAACCAGTGTATTATTCCGGATAAGCCAAATATTTCGAATAAAGGGTTTGTTCTAGTTTATTCCGGATCAAGACTTTATTCTGGATCAACTTGATATTCCGGATCAAAAGTTTATTCCGAACCAGTGGATTATTCCGAATCAGCAGGCAAATATTCCGATAAGTGACATATTCCGAATAAAGGATTTATTCCGGATGAAGGCTTTCTTTTGATTATTTCGAATCAAGGGTTTAGACAAATATTCCGTATCAGTGGATATTCCGAACCAAGCTGGTATTCCGGATAAAGGGTGTTCATTCGGAATAGTAAATATTCCGAATCAAGGTTGTTTATTCGGAATAATCAATTATTCCGGATAAAGCTTTTATTCCGAACGAGGGTTATATTCCGGATGAAGGTTTTGATCAAATATTCCGGATGAGCCATTTATTCCGCATGAGGTAAATATTCCGAGTGAAGAAGAATTATTCGAACGAAGGTGACATTCCGAACGAGTGATTATTCCGAACGAAGATTTATTCCGAATGAGTTGTTTTCAGGTTATTTTAAGTTTCTATTTTTAAGTTTGAATTTTTAAGCTTTACTTTTCCCGCCTTTTTCCTTAGTCACACTTTAAGTTTACTTGCATTAGATTTATTTAAGCTTGCCTCTAGTTTAAGTTTAAGTTTGCCTTTAGGATAGTTTTAAGTTTGCTTTATTTACTTAAATTTCCATTTACTTTTCGTCACGCTTTAATTTCCGTCATTTATTTTTAATTAGTTTAGATTTTAAATTACCCGCCATTTACTTTAAATATTGTGCACTTTTAATTTTACTACAACGACACAACATTTGTTTCCACCAAAGACAGCTGAGTCACACTTAAACCATTTGATCAATTCGAAGAGACTGGAACGAACGATAAATTTTCTTACTAGGTAAAAACCTAGTATTAAATGGCGTCGCTGCCCGCTCTTTTCGTAAAGATTAACGGTTTTCTGTGAGAGACGCGTTGTTTTTTGGATCCGTTCATTCGTGAGCGTTATTTTTCTTGCTTAAAAATTTCAAAAATCCATAAAAAATAAAAAAAATTTTTAAAAATCCATAAAAATTAAAAATTTTCAAAAATCCAAAAAGATTTTATTTTCTTTATAGTGTATGTATATTGTCTTTGTGTTTGGTATATTTTCTTTTGCTTTTGCAGGTGTATGCGTACTAGATCTTCTACTTATCCAGAGCCCGAGATTCGTGAAGATTTAGCTATGACCGGTGTGAACAACAACAATAATCCACCACACCTCAACAATAACAACAACAATGTTCTTCCACAGCCCGATCTTCGGACAATGGAGGAGCTTTGTCAACCCACAATGTTTGGACGAGGAGGACCGATTGCGCCGATGCAAATCACGGCTCCGGAGTTTTCGTTGAAGCATCACATGATACAACAAGTGCAAACTAATCCATTCCGCGGAATACCTGATGATGATGCCAACAAACACCTCGACAAATTCATTACTATTACCCAAAGCATGAAGTTCCCGGAGCTACAATGGATGTTCTTCGCCTTCAACTCTTCCCACATACTTTATCACACCACGCCTAAAAATGGTTTGATCGTCTCCCGAAGAATTCCATTCATACTTGGGATGACATGAATCAACGATTTTTGTCGCGCTACTTTCCACCATCCATGGTCACGAGCCTTCGAAATCAAATCAGCGGTTTCATGCAAGAACATGATGAATCTCTCTTTGCTGCTTGGGAAAGATATAATGTATTGATCGATCGATGTCCAAACCACAACATGCTTCCCGTTACCTTAATTGATACTTTCTACAATGGTTTGACTTTTCGTGATCGTGATACGATTAATGCAGCCGCCGGTGGCACATTTATGAAAAGAAGACCCGAGGAGTGTAGAGAGCTTATTGAGAACATGACTACTCATCACAAAAACTGGGATTCCTCCGCTTCTTCAAGGAACAACCCGAGCGTCAATGTTTCTTCTACTTCAGCAAACCCCGACATGACCGAATTCACCCGCATGATGGCCGAAATGAACAAAAATATCTTGCTCATCGCTTCAAACCAACAACAACAAGTTTAAGCGGTAGCCAATCCTTGTGAGACATGCGGCGGTCCTCACTCATACACTGATTTTCCTTCTACTCAAGTAAATCCGGAAAACGTGTATGCGGCTTATGGTAATTATTCACCAGAAAATTACCAAGCCCGACCTCAAGGGGATCGAAATTTGCTAAGTTACCGCTCCAACAACTATCTTTCACCCGGTTTTTCTCCTCAAAACCACATACCCAACAACAACTACACTAGAAGCAACCAAATCCCACCTCGAGCTTCTAATCCTTATCACCCACCCACTCAACAAGCCCCACCCATTAATCAAGATGTTGAAGCTTTGATGAGAACCCAAGGAGAGCAAATCAAGAATCTACAAAGCCAAATTATCAATTTGAAAGGGGATATCACTAAGCAAGGGAATGACATTAGATCCGAGCTTCGAAATGATATACAATCCTCCTTTAGCAATCAAACGAATGATTTGAAGAATATGCTGGCTAGTTTCTTACCAACCACTCAACCCTCTACTTCGGGATCTCTACCTTCAAACACCGTCACCAACCCGAGAGTGAATGTGAGTGCTATTACAACTCGTAGTGGAGTTCCTTTAGTAGGACCGTCTATCCCACCCCCGGTTACATCATCTACACCTCCTCCACCACCATTTATCCCTACTACTCCCACACCTAGTATTAGTACACCATTACCGTCTCCGCCTCGTCATGAAGAAGTACCCAAGAATAACCCTTCAACATCTCAACCTTCACCTTCTACTCCTCCACCACCCAACCCCAGCATTCCTTACCCTTCTCGACTCAACAAGGCTAGAATTTTGACTAATGATGACCTTCTAGTCGCTAACTTTTTGGAAAAAATTGTCGGAATGAAAGTCACCTTTACCCTTGTTGAAGCTCTTGCTCAAATGCCACAATTTGTCAAGATGTTTAAGGAATTGCTTAGTAAGAAGGAGAAGATGGTCGAGTTTGTTAATACTCGCTTAAATGAAAATTGCTCTGCAATCCTTCTTAAAGAACTTCCGGAAAAACTTGGAGATCCCGGTCGTTTTGTGCTACCTTGTACTTTTAACCAAACCGACAAATTTACTGCCTTAGCCGATCTCGGGGCCAGTATAAATTTGATGCCTTTAAGTGTTTGGAAAAAGTTATCATTGCCCGACCTTACACCAACGAAGATGACTCTTGAGCTTGCAAATCGCACTCTCGCTTACCTTGTTGGTATTGCCGAAGATGTGTTCATTAAAGTTGGCACATTCACTTTTCCGGTCGACTTCGTTGTTGTTGATTATGAAATGGACCCTCGTATTCCGTTAATACTTGGACGCCCATTTTTGAGAACCGGTCGAGCTTTAATAGATGTGGATAAATGTGAACTCATCTTAAGAGTCGGGGATGATGCACAAGTTTTTGAAATGGGGAAGCTTACAAGCAAATCCTATGGAAGAGAATCGGCGAATATTATTAATGTGCTTGATGATTTTTTCCTCTACAACAATCCTCTATTCGATTCTTGCAATGATAACCCACTGTTTCAAGATGATGTGGATGATTCTCTCTCCAATTTGGAACCTTCACCCATATATGATTCTCCACCGATCTATGATGCTTATGACGATGATTCTAGCTCCGATGGGGATGATTATGATGATTTTACTTCTGAGTATCCCGACATGCCCACTTATGATGATTTTGATGAGGCTGATACTCTTTCGAGTGATTCTTCACATAATGAAGATCCTCCGCAATCCATGCTTAATCCTACTTTGGATGACTACTCATTTGAGGAAGACTTTTCTACTTTTCTCAATACATACTTCCCTCATGAGAGTGATGCTCCTCCTTTAGACTTTGATGATTATGGTCTTCATCCTTCAACGGGTTTGAAGAAAATTCTTTCAAAGGAGAAGAAACCGGACGACACCAACATCCGCAGCACGTATGTTTTGACACCTCTTTGTCCACCTTCTGAGGACGAGGTTGTGCATTTTCTTCGTGGATCTTCTTCCAATTCTGCTGAGACTGAGTGCTATTTTCCCCTAAAGGAAAAGGTGTTCGACCCCGGTATCGATATTCTTCAGCCATCTCAGTATCCATCTGATGAAATAAAAGGAAAGATTTTTGGAACTACTGAAGATATGCATGCACCTCACCATACTTGCTTCCACCATGCTCCATCTTTGCTTAAGGGAACCTTGCCTACTCTTCTTTGGCTTACCTTGTTCGCCTTAACATTGTGCTATTTTATGGATGAAAACTATGTATTTGATCCCGGTAGATGTGTTTCATGCTTCTTCCTATGCTAATCAAGGTCGAGTCAGGCTCACGACTCGGTGATAAAAAATCAAGCGCTTCTTGGGAGGCAACCCAAGTATCTATGTTTAGCTATCTGTATCCTAACTGTAGGGGACCCGGTGGTGATTGCTATTTCTTCTCTTCTCATATTCAGGGATTCGAGCGCTCAATGATCCACTCTTGATTATTTTTTAACGACCCGTGATTCCATATTTCCATCTTCCCGGTTCTATCCTAAACTCTTTTTGATTCACTATTTTATATTTCTCAATATTAAAATAGGAATCTCGTTAGTTGTCTTTTCCTTAGCAAGATTTAAATAACGTGCACAATGTCCTAAGTGTAGGGGAGTTTACTCCCACATGCTTAAACATTGAGGACAATTTTTATATTAAGTGTAGGGGGACTTCTATCGAAGTTAAGTGGCCTTTTCCTTGTATTTGTCCTCATTTTAACCGGAAAATCAGTTTTTCGACATTTTTCAAAATTTTTGATCTATTTTGGCCTAGTAGTTTTACCTTTGTATAGTTATTTTTCCTTCTTTACTAGAATAAATTTTTTAATAAAGTGGTTTTAATTTTTAACGTTGTGAATCTTTTGACTCAACCCGAGTTTACTTATCTAAGTTTACTCTAGCTAGTAACCTTAACGTGTTTAAATCAAGTTTTGCTAGGCTTTTATATAGGGAGCTTTAAAACGCGAAATTATTAACTCTCACGGGTTAAGAACAAGAACTTTTCGCAAGTTCCTATGATTGATCCTAGAGAGTCGTTTATCAAGGGAACATTAAAATGCGGTTTCTAAACTTGAAAAAGTCTAAGAATTTGCAAGATCCTATAGATGACTCGAAAACCCAAAACTTTGATTTAATAGGCTAAGCATCCACGAGTCTCATTCCTTGAGATTTTAAACTGTGGAGAACGAGAGATGATAGAGTCAATTATAAGTTTGGTATTCTTTCGTGAATTTATGTGAGTTAATTATAAGCCTATTCTCCCATCGCTTGTTAATACATTTATCTGCAATAAATAAGGTTGTACGATTTGAAAAGTTACTTAGCTTCTAGCCCAAGATCGTTTAAAAGTTGCTCGGTATGGATTAGAGTTCATAGCCAAGGCATAACTTATTGAAGCGGGATGCGAAGATTGGCGAGTCCGAAAAGGTCCTAACAAGACATGAGGGCTACATTTTGTTGCTAAAGATCCAAAAGTGATGTGAAGAATCATTTGTCAAAAATCAATATGAAGGATCGAGACACAAGACGAAAAGCAAATACTCCCGTAAAGATCATGGAGAAGTCTATCCAAAAATTATAATCATTCAAAGGAAGAAAGTAAGTAAAGAAATCAAAGACATAGCTTAGGGTTTTGAAAATATCATGAATGATCATCATCCTCAAGTTTTCGCTTTCTCCAAACCAAGCTTAAAAACGAGATCATTGTTACTATAAGTTAGCAAACTAACACGAACTCATGTGGGCCAATTATTTACTTAGACTCCCTTATTCCTAGGTGTATCTCTTATATTTTACTATTTTCTTGAATGATCACGAGGATGCATTGTTGACTTATTTCGATAGTTATTTAGGCTGAAAATAAAGTGGGACGATTTAATCAATAGTTAGCTAAAGGACAAAATCTTTTAAAACTGCTTCTCGGGACCTCATAAAGTTCATATCTTGGCAGAAAGTAAGTAAACATCCATCATTTTTACCACTTAACTACAATAATAACCAAGCCAAAACGTGTATTTTATGTCGTAAATGTCGGAATTATGCGTGGTTTGTGTTTTTGTTGTGATTTAGGATGAAAATGTGAAAAGGGGAGAAAACACGGGCATTCACGGGCTTTTATCAAAGAAAAAGACAAAAGACGAAGTCAAGAAATCAAGAGTGCAAAAAGAACGGAAGTCCAAGACCAATTATGAAGATTTATCGAAGAAAAAGTCAAAAGACGGAAGTTTACTTAAAGCCGAAGAACTCAAGTCATATTAATGAAGAAATTTCAAGACGAGTTTAAAGAAATCCCGAGACAAAGTCGTTAAAGTCGAAGAATTAAGAAGACAAGGACTAAACGATAAATAAAGAAAGAAGAAAGAGTGGAGGAAGTGATGTGTCGTGGATTAACACATATACGTTATAGGACAAATTTAGGTAATTACCTTTAGGAAAAAGTAATTAACCAAAAATAAGTCAAAGACGGATACGATTAAACACGTGAGTGAACCAAGTTCGTTGTACACGAAGATCGAGTGAATTTGAGACGTTTCGTTTTGATTTGGACAATTGATTTGAATGTGTCGTTGGTTTTTAAAACTAAAATTAATCTCTACGAATTTTAAGCTATTTAAAGATAACCTAAAGTGCATGAATCGTTAAAAACGAAATATTTAAAATTAACCTAAAAATTAATTACTTAAAAAAATTGAAACTCTATTTAAAATTTAAACTAATTTAATTAACTATGAAAATTTAATCTATTTAAAAAAACTATTAAAAATAAATCTATTTAAAAATTAAAACTTTTACTCTATTTAAAAAATAATCTATTTAAAACTAATTAAGCTAATTACTTAATTAAAGATTACTTTAAAACAAATCTTATTTAAAAACTAATTTTATTTAAATCTACTTTTATAAAAATCTAAATACTTAAAAATAGACTATTTAAATTTAATAAAAAACATTTTTTTTTATTTATCTTTTATTTTATTTAATTACTATTTTAACTAAAACTTACTTTAATTCAAATATTAATTAAAGATTTATAAAAAAAAACACGGATTAAAAGTAATTAAAAGCTAATAGGTAAAAATCTGCCAACACTAGCTAAACTATATTAATGAGTTTTTAGATATAATAATCAAAAGGCCAGTTAGCCCAGATGGTTATCACATAGTGCACACAAACAAGAGGTCTCGAGTTCGAAACCCATAAGTGACATATTCATTTTTATTTTTTATATTTTTTTTGGAATAGAGTAGATATCAATCTAAATAATCAGACAACCAAAACACACGTTTGGTATACTGATATATAACAGATATAAAGGAAAGTCAAAGAACAAATCAACAGATTGGACAGATAGAAGCAAGAATGTCTCAACCAAAATTAAACAAACTAATCTTACAACACAGAATACTCAGCAGACCTCTAAAATCAGCAGTAAATAAAGATAACATGAGATAAAATACATAGCTCTAAATTCTCCAAGAAACTACAGACAACAAGAAGTAAATATATGAAGCTAGACCTAAATATTCAACATCTAGCACGACATCACAGCTACTAAAAGAAATCGCCTAGACACACAATTTCAAAGATACAACAGACAGTTTAATCAACTGTTAAGCAGATCTCAGAATCCTATTCATCCCAAATCACCAAGCCAAATTATCAGATTTCATTATCATGAAATAACTCCTACAGCTAACAATTCTATGAATCAAGTTGAAGATAACAGTAAACATCAAAAGGAAATTTAGTCAGCTATTCAGTGAAATCAGTTATGACTAAACTTACAGATGAAACATCATAACTAAATTAAACAGATCCATAAGACAACAGCAAACTTTCAACACATAAGCACAGCTTAAACTCAAATTCAAGAATTAAAAGTAGCAGTCAAACCAAGTTAAAATTATTATACGAATCTCATAACAGTAAATCAATAACGAGCAGATTTTAAAAAGCACATGATATCGATAAAAATAAACTGTAAATAAACCGCATCAGCATAAACTCAAATCTTACAGGAAATCAAAATCAGTAGATAAAATGCAAACTTAATCTAACCGTCTATAACTTTAATCCAGTGAACAACATAAGCAGTTTTCAAACGAATCAGGCAGAAAATAATATAACGACACTACATTAACCATTAATCAGGAAAACAAATAATCACAAAAATAAAAAGAACTTGGCACCTTTTTGACGATATCCTTTGAGATGTAGGATAGCGCTGAGCTACCTATGATCCGATCCGCAACCACCATTCACCAACATAAGAACCACCAACTTTGCAACAGTCGAACCATATGAAGCCAATAAATGCATCCGAACATAAAATAACTTTAATCAAACCATTAGGGTTTGATTTATTCCCAAATCTTACTCAATAATTCGCTAAAGCTATCGTATGAGCTCAAATGAACAATCAACTATATAATATTAGTTTAAATATTTAGATTGCAATAACTCTTAATAAAATAACAACGTGAGATTTAAGATTAAATAAAGCAGAAATACGAATTTTTATTGATTTAATTAAACATTACAACTTTAAAAAAAATACAATTCTAAATAAAAACTAACATTATAACATTAAAGCAAGAAAAGGGATGAAAAATACAGGGAAAATGGGGGTATTTATGCTTGAACCCGAGAGGTGTTGGGGAGGATATCCGGATCTCATTTGGAATATTCCAAATGATTTACAGCCTTTGATCTTTGCTTCTTCATTCTCTTTCCTTCTTGTTATTCATCCAAGGGTTGATATTAATCTCTCCTCACACGGATTGCCAAGGTGGCAATCCTTGTGTTTGTTGTGTTTGTTTCAAGCACTCTGATTGGTGGATTAGAAAGGATGAGCTGTTGAAGCCAATAATCTTGTGCCACGTATCTCTCTCTCGCCATCTACTCTCTTCCTTCAAACATGGGGATTTAATTTCTTTCTTTGTGAATTAATTAAATCCATGAGAACCCTTTGTAAAGTTTGATTTTACCCGTCTAGGGTTAATGATCAGTAGGGTTTTTTTACTGGTTTGTTTTTTTGGGATGAGATGAAAAAAAATGGAGAAGAAAGGTTCCATAGTTTATATCGAAAATTTGTTTTGAGTGAGAGAATGAGTGGGTGAAATAAAACGAGTTTTATTAATTGTGAGAATGGGAGTGGGTGGAAAAATGTGTGATTGGGGTTCGGGATTTATTTATTGTGTGTAGGGTAAATGTGAGTTAAATAATACTCCCATGCGACTGAATTGGCTTAACAAACCCTAAAGCCCATGAAAGTTAAATCTTCCAAATACATGGACTTATTAAGTTACTCTCACTTGGGCTTTAACCCAAATTGAATTTTATTTCCATCCGTTTAATTAATCCATTTTGGGCCGTTTGGATATGGGCCAAGTGCTGGGTCATTAGCATATGATATCAACAAATTTAACTTCAAATGGACTATTAAGCCCATTTTCCCAAATATGGGCCCCACTTGGCCCAATTAAAATTAAATTCACTTAAGTAGAGCTCGATTTTGGCTTCATTGATCTTTTCTTCAATCTCGTGTCGATTGTTGCCGGTTTTCACGAACTTGGTACCTACACACATGAAAACAAGAAACACACATATCCAAGGCATTTTTGATACAAATCATGCATAATTTCAATGTTTTAAGCTACAAATGATATGAGTAAAAACACTCATATCAAATTCCCCCATGCTAAGCAATTGCCGTGTCCTCACGCAATGATAAAATAAAACTATAACTACACCATTATTCAACTTTTGACATTTTATTTTGCAATGACATAAAATAACCTTAAGAATCATTAAAGCTCAAATAGATTCATCGTCCTCGACTTTTCACTTTTCCATGCCAAGTGCAAAAACAAGATCATTGTTATTATAAGTTGGTAGACTAACACGAACTCATGTGGGTCAATTAATCACTTAGACTCCCTTATTCCTAGGTGTATCTCTTATATTTTATTGTTGTCATGAATGATCACGAGGATACATTGTTGACTTATTTCGATAATTTATTAAGCCGAAAATAAAGTGAACGATTTAATCAATAGTTAGCTAAAGGACAAAATCTTTTAAAACTGTTTCTCGGGATTTCATAAAGTCCATATCTTGGCATAACTTGTTTCGCGATTTGAGACCTTTCTCGGATCGATATTTGGCAGTGACTTAATACTTCCAATCTTGAGAGACGTTCACGAAATAATGGTCTTCTCTTCATAATATTTCTTCACTTGAAGTTTTGAGAGATTCATACTTGGACCACGACTTCTTCATTTTTCTCTAATGTTTACTTGGGATTTTGATTTACAACGATTCGCCTCCTTTTTGGACTTGGCTTCATTTATCCTCATACCTTATTTTTTTGGTCTTTTTGGATAGACTTCTCCATGACTTTTTGGGAGTATTTTGCTTTTCGTCGTGTGTCTCGATCCTTCATATTGATTTTTGATAAATGAGTCTTCACATCACTTGAGATCTTTAGCAATAAAACATAGCCCTCATGTCTTGTTAGGACCTTTTTAGACTCGCCAATCTTCGCATCCCGCTTCAATAAGTTATGCCTTGGCTATGAACTCTAATCCATACCGAGCAACTTTTAAACGATCTTGGGCTAGAAGCTAAGTAACTTTTCAAATCGTTCAACATTATTTATTGCAATTTAAAATTTATTAACAAGTGATGGGAGAATAGGCTCATAATTAACTCACATAAATTCCCGAAAGAATACCACTCTTATAATTGGCTCTATCATCTCTTGTTCTCCATATTGTAAAATTCCAAGAATGAAATCAATGGATACTTAGCCTATCAAATCAAAGTTTTGGGTTTTCAAGTCATCTATAGGATCTTGCAACTTCTTATACTTTTGCAAGTTTTAGAATTTGCGTTTTAAAGTTCCCTTGATAAACGACTTTCTAGGATCAATTATAGGAGCTTGCGAAAAGTTCTTGTCCTTAACTCGTATGAATTAAGACTTTCGCGTTTTAAAGCTCCCTATATAATAGCCTAGCAAAACTTAATTCAAATACGTTAAGGAAAAGCTAAGGTTAAAAACCAAGTCGAGTCAAAAACTATTCTTATTAAAAGCTTACATTTGTGTCAAAAACACTTATTTTATTTGTTAAAAACTTAAAAATAACACTAAAAATTTAAAATTTTATTGAAAAATGAGAAAAACTACACGTTTGGACACGACAAAAGCAATTGCAAGCGATTATATCGATTGACTCCCCCATGCTAAAACCAAACATTGTCCTGAATGTTTCTTAGCTCAAGAGTTACACCCCCTTGCTAAAATACGAAGAGTCTAATGCAATCTCCTAGCATGGAAAGAGTACGCAAATCTATAAGCCGTTTATTAATTATGCCTCAAGATAAAACGTTAGTCGATAAAAATCAAGGGTAAGAAAGTGTGCCCCTTTTGGCATTCAAAGAATAGAAGATCAAGTGGACCGGCAAAAACCGAACACGAGAGTCTTCAAATATAAGGGTCGTACCTAAGATCACAACACAACAAAACACGAACACGAGCTTGAAAGATCAAGCCTTATTAGGTGTTAGAAAATGGAAAGAAGATAGAATGAACTCGTTTTTGTTCACCGAGTCATGAGCTCGACTCGATCCCCGCATTCATTGGTCCTTAGGGAAAGTGGTGAAAACCGGCATATTAGGATAGAATCCAACATAAAGCACGATGCCGGGGTCAAAGATCTCATCCTCGTTGTCGGATGACAAACGAAAGGATAAAACTCCAACACTAATCTCTAACAAGAGATGGTAGTCACAAACAAAAGTATGGATGTAGCATGCTCCACGAGATAAACTCGCACCAAGATGATCGAAAAGTCTTTCAATTATTGCATCGGTGAAAGTCCGAGATTTCCCTAAATCAATGATTCCGGGATCGAATACCTCGTCCTCGGTGGAGAAAGGAATGGACAACAAGGTGTCGTCCCCCCATGCTAATCCTAAATCATATGAAGCACATGGTAATGGTGGTACAAAAGTCTCAACCATAGTGGTTTCAACTTGCATGACTTTGTCGACTTTTTCACTCTTAGGAACGTGAACAAAGGGGTCATGGTACTCAATATGAGTCACATGAAAAACTCGCACATTAAGATCAACGCGAGTGGGAGGGAGAGTGGGAATAATGTAAATTTCTCCATCCGAGTCGACATACTCATCATAAAAGGTGTGATCATCATCACAAACCTCATCAACCTCCTTCATAAGAAGATCATCATCACAAAGGTTGTGAGATGTAGGAGGTATGATGTTCTCAAAATCCTCTTGAAACAATGGATTATTGTTCAATGAAGCTTCAAATAGAGGATTTGAGTAAGTCACAAAAGTGTCGTCATCCTTGTCATCACAAGAAATTTCCGACAAAGTATCGAGTGTGTCACACTCGGATACAAGATCATCATTCTCATTTGAAGGCAATTCATCGGCGAATTCCTCGAGAATGGTAGGTAAAACACAAGAATCACGTTCGATCTCGAGATCGGAAACGTCTTCACTTCCCCGTGGAAGTGGATCAAGGATAGCAAAAAGTTCATCGATGAACTTATCCAACGAATAGTCACTAACCTCACTCGGTGTGAAGCTAGGAATCAAAGGCTCTTCAATTGAAGATTGTGCCTTAGGAACATCAACATGATCCATAGAAGAGAGTGAAAATGAGTCCATTTTCAAAGATTGTTCAATTAAAGCAATATCACTCTCGGGATCAAAATTCTCATTATCAAACTCACTAGCATCGAATGGCTCACTCAAGTAATCATCTATTTGTTTTTCAATCTTAGCATATCATCCTCGTGTGGAGTGAGTATAGATGAGGTAACATTACAACACGATTCAACAAAATTAGGTTCATTACTTTCTTTACTTTCCAATTTCTTAGGAACCAATCTTGAAATTTTTTCCGGTTTGAAAATCATATGTTTATCCCCATGAAACAATTTAAGCTCCCCTTCTTTCATATCAACTAAAACACCGGCCGTACACAAAAATGGTCGTCCTAAGATTATAGGCGCACGAGGATTCGGCTCATAATCAATGATAGCAAAATCGGCTAGGTAAACGAACTCCCCCACTTTAACAATGACATTTTCCGCTATACCAACCGGTCGAGTGGTGGTTCCATTAGCAAGCTCAATGATCATTCGAGTGGGTATAAGTCGCAAATAGTCAAGAGTTTTCCAAATGGACAAGGGCATAACGTTAATACTAGCTCCTAGATCGGCTAGAGCTTTGTATTCCCCAAGCTCATCGAAAACACAAGGTATCAAGAAGTGACCCGGATCATTATACTTCTTAGGAAAGAGATCAATGAAATCCGAGGTACTAATCACATTTAAAGTAGCCTTGGTGACATTCCAAAAGGTTTCTTTAGGTGGCACAATAAGCTCAAGCTTCCTTTCTAAATTATTATAAGCGGTGATAGCCTTAAGCTCTCCCCTTGGGTTAGGAATGGTATTACTAGGTAAGCAACCCGAAGAAGATGATGGTTTAGACATGAATCCCTCAAACATCAAAAGCAATTTATTTTGATTTTGTTCCACACTTTGTTGCAAACGATTTTGACTTTGCTCAAACATTTGTTCAAATCTTTGTTCCATTCTTTGTTTATTAAGCTCAATCTTGTTATTTTGCCCCTTTAGTGTATTTTGAAACTCATTTTTCAAAGTTGCCATTTGTCCTTGAATGTTATTTTGCAAAGCTTTCATATTTGCCTCATTTGATTTCATGTAACTTGACAAATCATTTTGATTATTCCCTTGAAAACCTTGATTGTTTTGATTAGCATTAAACCCATTTGCTTGATTGAAATTCCCTTGGTTACCACGGTTAAAATTATTCCCATTGTTTCCATTGTTGTACCTATTTTGAACCGGTGGAAAACCCGGTGGAGCAACATGATTTTGACGAGGAACTTGACCGTTGGAGCCATAAGTTCCCGTCGCGGCAAAAGCACTAGCTTGATCAAACCCCACGTTCAAACAAGAATAATTAGGATGTGCTCCACCACATGATACACAAACATTCCCAATCATATTAATCGATCCATGAGGACTCTTCCTAATCTCACTCAACAAAGTCACAAATCCACTATCAATCTTAGAGTCCAATCTAGCAATCTCGTGGTTAGATGAATTCACATTGGAAACAACCGGTGTGTTTCGTGAATATTGTGCTCTAGACTTATCCTCAATTATTCTCCACGCGTCTCTCGGTGTTTTTCTTAAAAGATTACCACCCGCGGCGGCATTTAAAGAATCTTGTTCAATCATATTAAGCCCATTATAAAAAGTATTAATTTGGTGCAATTCCGAGAAACCGTGATGTGGACATTGTCTTAACAAATCTTTAAATCTTTCCCAAGCAACCCCAAACGATTCATGCACTTTTTGTTCAAATCTAGTGATCTCATTTTTAAAGTGTGTTGTCTTGGACGGTGGAAAGAAATAATTCATGAACTTTGACACTAAATCATCCCAAGTTAAGATCGAACCCGGTGGTTCTTTCTCATACCAAAGCTTAGCATTACCCTCGAGCGAGTACGGAAAAAGCATGAGCTTAATCACGTCATTCGGCACATCTCTAAACTTGAGAGTCGAGGTAATTCGATTAAAATTCCGTATGTGAGAATGCGGACTATCGGCCTCATTGCCACGAAATTGGTCGGCACGAATGAGCGATAAAAGACCCGTCTTAATCTCAAAATGATCCGCCAAAATAGCCGGCACAACGATTGCTTCCCCATACCCTTCGGTGGGTGCACGGAGCAATTCCTCCATTGTTCGGTTATCGGCCATCTCTACAACAATAGGTGGAATCTCGGGTTCCACTATTCGTTGTTGACGATTTCTATTTCTACGAGGAATATTTTCAAGCCTATTAAAATCTATCACAAGACGAGAAGAACGTAATTGCATACACTACAAAGACGAGAATTTAGAGGATTGGAGAAAAGAAATTAGACAAGAAGAAGATTATTTTTGGTATTTTTGGTATTGCTCAATCAAAAATGATCGATAAAAAACAAGGAATAAGGATAACTACTATGGAAGTAAATTACCCTCGGTCGACTTTGAAACGATAGGTGAAAACCTAAACGTCTCGAGGTTCAATAAGTAAACAACAAAAAATAAGATTTATTACTACTTGAGTCGACAAACCAATAATAGGTTGTCCCTCTCATTATACGCACAAGCAAGCGGGGAAACGAGGTGGCACTAAGCACTTAAAAACCTTTTTCCTTAGACGGCCTTTTATAGCACGTCGCCTTATACCCACCTTATAGTTTGTATAAATCGAGTTCAAACTTCTTATTAGTATTTATCTATTTTGCCTTTATTTTTGTTTTGGGTTCGAATACAATAGCTAGGTGATGAAATCCCAACTAAGGCTTATTTGAAAAATATTTAAAATTATTGTTCTACGTAATACAATATATTATTCACAAAAAACGAGAAAAACGATACATACTACTTAATAGAAAAAATAACAAAACTTTCCGAGGACGGAAAGGGTCTTCAAATCCACGATCAACAAATCTCCACAAAAGCGAATCGTACACAAGATCCCCGGCAGCGGCGCCAAAATTTTTGATGTGTCGTGGATTAACACATATACGTTATAGGACAAATTTAGGTAATTACCTTTAGGAAAAAGTAATTAACCAAAAATAAGTCAAAGACGGATACGATTAAACACGTGAGTGAACCAAGTTCGTTGTACACGAAGATCGAGTGAATTTGAGACGTTTCGTTTTGATTTGGACAATTGATTTGAATGTGTCGTTGGTTTTTAAAACTAAAATTAATCTCTACGAATTTTAAGCTATTTAAAGATAACCTAAAGTGCATGAATCGTTAAAAACGAAATATTTAAAATTAACCTAAAAATTAATTACTTAAAAAAATTGAAACTCTATTTAAAATTTAAACTAATTTAATTAACTATGAAAATTTAATCTATTTAAAAAAACTATTAAAAATAAATCTATTTAAAAATTAAAACTTTTACTCTATTTAAAAAAATAATCTATTTAAAACTAATTAAGCTAATTACTTAATTAAAGATTACTTTAAAACAAATCTTATTTAAAAACTAATTTTATTTAAATCTACTTTTATAAAAATCTAAATACTTAAAAATAGACTATTTAAATTTAATAAAAACATTTTTTTTATTTATCTTCTATTTTATTTAATTACTATTTTAACTAAAACTTACTTTAATTCAAATATTAATTAAAGATTTATAAAAAAAACACGGATTAAAAGTAATTAAAAGCTAATAGGTAAAAATCTGCCAACACTAACTAAACTATATTAATGAGTTTTTAGATATAATAATCAAAAGGCCAGTTAGCCCAGATGGTTATCACATAGTGCACACAAACAAGAGGTCTCGAGTTCGAAACCCATAAGTGACATATTCATTTTTATTTTTTATATTTTTTTTGGAATAGAGTAGATATCAATCTAAATAATCAGACAACCAAAACACACGTTTGGTATACTGATATATAACAGATATAAAGGAAAGTCAAAGAACAAATCAACAGATTGGACAGATAGAAGCAAGAATGTCTCAACCAAAATTAAACAAACTAATCTTACAACACAGAATACTCAGCAGACCTCTAAAATCAGAAGTAAATAAAGATAACATGAGATAAAATACATAGCTCTAAATTCTCCAAGAAACTACAGACAACAAGAGGTAAATATATGAAGCTAGACCTAAATATTCAACATCTAGCACGACATCACAGCTACTAAAAGAAATCGCCTAGACACACAATTTCAAAGATACAACAGACAGTTTAATCAACTGTTAAGCAGATCTCAGAATCCTATTCATCCCAAATCACCAAGCCAAATTATCAGATTTCATTATCATGAAATAACTCCTACAGCTAACAATTCTATGAATCAAGTTGAAGATAACAGTAAACATCAAAAGGAAATTTAGTCAGCTATTCAGTGAAATCAGTTATGACTAAACTTACAGATGAAACATCATAACTAAATTAAACAGATCCATAAGACAACAGCAAACTTTCAACACATAAGCACAGCTTAAACTCAAATTCAAGAATTAAAAGTAGCAGTCAAACCAAGTTAAAATTATTATACGAATCTCATAACAGTAAATCAATAACGAGCAGATTTTAAAAAGCACATGATATCGATAAAAATAAACTGTAAATAAACCGCATCAGCATAAACTCAAATCTTACAGGAAATCAAAATCAGTAGATAAAATGCAAACTTAATCTAACCGTCTATATCTTTAATCCAGTGAACAAATTAAGAAGTTTTCAAACGAATCAGGCAGAAAATAATATAACGACACTACATTAACCATTAATCAGGAAAACAAATAATCACAAAAATAAAAAGAACTTGGCACCTTTTTGACGATATCCTTTGAGATGTAGGATAGCGCTGAGCTACCTATGATCCGATCCGCAACCACCATTCACCAACATAAGAACCACCAACTTTGCAACAGTCGAACCATATGAAGCCAATAAATGCATCCGAACATAAAATAACTTTAATCAAACCATTAGGGTTTGATTTATTCCCAAATCTTACTCAATAATTCACTAAAGCTATCGTATGAGCTCAAATGAACAATCAACTATATAATATTAGTTTAAATATTTAGATTGCAATAACTCTTAATAAAATAACAACGTGAGATTTAAGATTAAATAAAGCAGAAATACGAATTTTTATTGATTTAATTAAACATTACAACTTTAAAAAAAATACAATTCTAAATAAAAACTAACATTATAACATTAAAGCAAGAAAAGGGATGAAAAATACAGGGAAAATGTGGGTATTTATGCTTGAACCCGAGAGGTGTTGGGGAGGATATCCGGATCTCATTTGGAATATTCCAAATGATTTACAGCCTTCGATCTTTGCTTCTTCATTCTCTTTCCTTCTTGTTATTCATCCAAGGGTTGATATTAATCTCTCCTCACACGGATTGCCAAGGTGGCAATCCTTGTGTTTGTTGTGTTTGTTTCAAGCACTCTGATTGGTAGATTAGAAAGGATGAGCTGTTGAAGCCAATAATCTTGTGCCACGTATCTCTCTCTCGCCATCTACTCTCTTCCTTCAAACATGGGGATTTAATTTCTTTCTTTGTGAATTAATTAAATCCATGAGAACCCTTTGTAAAGTTTGATTTTACCCGTCTAGGGTTAATGATCAGTAGGGTTTTTTTACTGGTTTGTTTTTTTGGGATGAGATGAAAAAAATGGAGAAGAAAGGTTCCATAGTTTATATCGAAAATTTGTTTCGAGTGAGAGAATGAGTGGGTGAAATAAAACGAGTTTTATTAATTGTGAGAATGGGAGTGGGTGGAAAAATGTGTGATTGGGGTTCGGGATTTATTTATTGTGTGTAGGGTAAATGTGAGTTAAATAATACTCCCATGCGACTGAATTGGCTTAACAAACCCTAAAGCCCATGAAAGTTAAATCTTCCAAATACATGGACTTATTAAGTTACTCTCACTTGGGCTTTAACCCAAATTGAATTTTATTTCCATCCGTTTAATTAATCCATTTTGGGCCGTTTGGATATGGGCCAAGTGCTGGGTCATTAGCATATGATATCAACAAATTTAACTTCAAATGGACTATTAAGCCCATTTTCCCAAATATGGGCCCCACTTGGCCCAATTAAAATTAAATTCACTTAAGTAGAGCTCGATTTTGGCTTCATTGATCTTTTCTTCAATCTCGTGTCGATTGTTGCCGGTTTTCGCGAACTTGGTACCTACACACATGAAAACAAGAAACACACATATCCAAGGCATTTTTGATACAAATCATGCATAATTTCAATGTTTTAAGCTACAAATGATATGAGTAAAAACACTCATATCAGTAAGCTTCCACTAAGCACCTCCCTAATCCCCTATAAATAGATTTCATTTCATTTCATTTAGTTTTTGTTGGCTAATAGTGACAATTAGTTCTTCCACCATTTTAATTACTTGTTCTCATGTCATTTACTTAATTGTCTTGCACCTTAAATTCCTTTAATTTCAAGTAAGTTTCCTTTTTATTGTTATTGAATCTTTACTTTTCTTGTTAATCTCTTATCTTCCTTTCTTGTTTAATATTTAATCTTTATGTTTATTGTTTATGTTCATGTTATTGAGTTTTTACTAAATTGATTAAGTGGGTTTTGATTATTTTGATAGTGTTATTGATTTGGATTGATTAGTATTTGTTAGTTGATCATTAGTGATTAGTTTGATTTAATCTTTTGGTTGATTTGGATTAGCTTTGTCTAGATTCGTTTCTTTTTTGTTCCCCGTGTTCTTCGCTACTGTTGTTTTCCAGGTTATTCCGAATCAAGACCAATATTCCGGATCAGTGGATATTGCGAACCAGTGTATTATTCCGGATAAGCCAAATATTCCGAATAAAAGCTTTGTTCTAGTTTATTCCGGATCAAGACTTTATTCCGGATCAACTTGATATTCCGGATCAAAAGTTTATTCCGAACCAGTGGATTATTCCGAATCAGCAGGCAAATATTCCGAATAAAGAATTTATTCCGGATAAGTTACATATTCCGAATAAGGATTTATTCCGGATGAAGGCTTTCTGTTGATTATTCCGAATCAAGGTTTCAGACAAATATTCCGGATCAGTGGATATTCCTAACCTAGCTGGTATTCCGGATAAAGGGTGTCCATTCGGAATAGTAAATATTTCGAATCAAGGTTGTTTATTCGGAATAATCAATTATTCCGGATAAAGCTTTTATTCCGAACGAGGGTTATATTCCGGATGAAGGTTTTGCTCAAATATTTCGGATGAGCCATTTATTCCGCATGAGGTAAATATTCCGAGTGAAGAAGAATTATTCCGAACGAAGGTGACATTCCGAACGAGTGATTATTCTGAACGAAGGTTTATTCTGAATGAGTTGTTTTTAGGTTATTTTAAGTTTCTGTTTTTAAGTTTGAATTTTTAAGCTTTACTTTTCCCGCCTTTTTCCTTAGTCACACTTTAATTTTACTTGCCTTAGATTTATTTTAAGCTTGCCTCTAGTTTATGTTTAAGTTTGCCTTTAGGATAGTTTTAAGTTTGCCTTATTTACTTAAATTGCCATTTACTTTTTGTCACGCTTTAATTTCCCGTCATATATCTTTAATTAGTTTAGATTTTAAATTACCGCCATTTACTTTAAAGATTGTGCACTTTCAATTTTACTACAACGACACAACATTTGTTTCCACCAAAGACAACTGGGTCACACTTAAACCATTTGATCAATTCGATTAGACTGGAACAACGATAATTTTCATACTTGGTAAAAGCTTCGTATTAGTCATCGTATGATATTTAACGATGAGCCATGTACACAATTTTAAAACCTTTGAATAGTTTTAGTGTAAGCTCGTGTCCGAGAAAACATAAAATCTCGTTTGTAAGGATAAGTTTATCATCGACGATAAACTTTCCTTTATTCGAAGTCCGGGTCATCATCTGTCATTTAATTATGAGCCATGTACACGAGCTTAAAACATTTGAATATTTTTAGTGTAAGCTCGTGTCCGAGAAAACTTAGTTTCTCGTTTCTGAGGATGGCGATAAAGCTTCCTTTTATTTGAAGTCCGGGTCATCTTCTGTCATTTAACGATGAGCTATGTACACGAGCTGAAAACCTTTGAATAGTTTTAGTGTAAGATCGTGTTCGAGAAAACTTAATTTCTCGTTTGTGAGGATAAGTTTATCACCGGTGATAAACCTTCCTTTTATTTGGAGTCCGGGTCATCGTCTGTCATTTAGCGATGAGCCATGTACACGAGCTTAAAACCTTTGAATAGTTTTAGTGTAAGCTCATGTCTGAGAAAACTTAATTTCTTGTTTGTGAGGATAAGTTTATCATCGGCGATAAAACTTCCTTTTATTTGAAGTCCGGGTCATCGTCTGTCATTTAACGATGAGCCATGTACATTGTAAGCTTAACTGCAAATCCCCCGAGACACTTGTTTCTCTGATATCTGCTTCTTCAGTAACCAAAATCTAAGAGTGTCCTTAGTTTAACGGTATACAAAGATCGGACCGGTTTGTTTTTGTTGATCCTTGACTTTGGTACCTGCATTCTCATTTGGAGTTTGTGTAACACCCCCAAATTTATACAACTCAGTACAACGGAAGACTAGTTGGTGTTACGGGATAGCACATTACTCACATCATAGACAACGCTCAAAATTCGCGTCGTTTTAATAATAAAGCATATCCATTCATAAATATCAAAGTTACATAGGTACCAAGTCATTGTATTTAATACAGATTTTACAAACATTTGAATGGAAATTATAATTTAAGTGCGGGCCATGAATTCTTGTCGTGTTCCCGAGAATTACCTTCAAGTACCTGAGATAAAACATGTTAAAAGAAAAGGTCAGCGATAACACCGAGTGAATTCACAGAATTTAATAAATTCCATCAATATAATATCGGTATAAAATTATTACCAAAAATCATTTCGTACAAATCATTGTAATAGGCCATAAAATAGCCAAAGTCATTTTTATACAAATCCTTATCGAAAATCATAATATAGGCATTTGCCTTAAAAATCATTATACGAGCCAATGTCGTAAAAACATCATACAATACGTCTTACGACGTTGTATAAAGTTAAATAAAAACCGTTATATGAATATGGTTATGAAAACCAAAACACGAACATAATATCAATAGTATGACCCCGTATTGCTAGTCAGGCAATACATCGTAATTCGGTGCGTATAGTAGTATTTCGTTAACTGGATTATTATAAGCCGCATGACATTGTTACCTTACTAAACCAAACAACGGGTAGCTAACCCGATACTCAATTTGCCCATCTAAATTAGCGTGTCGTCACAAAGGTCACGCTATGGAAATCTTCTCATACATAAATTCGCTTACCAATCAATGTGGCACGACGGGGATCAACTGTCAAGGCGCGAACTGGGGTGATCATCCCCAAATAGTACTATTATATGCATATGCGTCTACCAAATCCCGGTAGTTCACAATTCATGCTAATGGGACTTTTAGTGACATAACCTAACTTTAATAATCCATTTTATTTCATCTAACGGGTCCTTTAATCATTTATCGGGTCATACAATCGGGTCATACAATCATTCGGGTCCAAATCAATAAACAAACAATCGGGACAAATGGTGTCCTATTTTATAAAAACTAACATGTTATCTCCCTCGCGGGTTTATAAAACATTTATAAAAACATTTAAAAGAGTGCAAGGCTATAAACTCACGTTGATGTGGGAAGGCGGGTTATCGGCAATTCGGACGTACGGTACGTGCTTCAATCACGGAAACCTAGACAAATAATACTCGTCTTAGACTCATGTCCAATGACTTTATAAAAATAACAATTATGTATACATATGATGATTTTATATATATGATGATCCGGTGGGTTTACATGTTCTCTTTTACTCATTTTAGTGTTTACGTATTGGTATATTCTTACTAGTTTACTAGTTTTACCTATTTACGTGTTTTAAGTCCAATAATCTTATTATAAGTTCTTTAACTTGTTTTAATCCATTTTATACTTGTATTATCAGTATTTATACTTTACATGTTGGGCCCTAAATGGGTTAAGCCCAATAAATAAGTTTATAAGTGTTTTAGTCCATTTTGTTGTATTATTAGTCCAATAACGTTACTTTAGCTCGTTAATGTCCGTATGTATATAGTTCGGGTTTTATCGGTTTTTACTTGTTATACATGTTTATATATCATTATATGATTTTTATAAAGTTTACATTAGACGGGTCCAACCGTCTAAGTTTTATTTAACAAAAACGTTAATTTTACGGTAATAGCCGAAAAAGTCGTAAAAATCAAGTTTATAGTTTTATAACTTATAAAACTTATCAAACTACCATTTTTATAAAATGTCCACTTATTTATCCTTATACATGTTTATATAAATGTATCATATAAGTTAGTGGGTTTTAATTCACATTTTATACTATTTTTATTTGAGTGCTTATATAATACTATTATACTTTAATTTCCAAAATCTGATTTTTATTTTCATGTTCACCAAAACTGCCATATCTAGAGTTCTGTAGGGAGATAGAATCTCAAATTTTTATGACATAAACTACATGATATGTGCTACATTTAACTCTCATATAGCTACTGTTTAATCAACTTCTAAGTATTTTCTAAAAATCGTCCAAAACAGTGAACTCAGATTTGTACTTTAAACTTGTTTTGATCATATCTCACTCACTACGATGATTCCATTGCATGGCCAACTCTCACATGTGTACAAGACCCATAGATTACTGTAAATCAATCTATTCAAGTCATTTTACCAGTTTACCATATGATTCTTTACTGTTTTATACAGCCATCTAAATTAAGCAAGATTTTAACCTTGTTTCTTATAGTTTTTCATCTTTTTAAGCATGTTTATTAACACCAAATCCCCACACAATATTTTTAATCATCATTCATCATCATATACATATACATAAGTAAAAGAAATACAAGTTTACATAATCAAAAATAACAAGAGGATGAGGAGGAAAATCTTTATACCACCAAGTTGATGTAGATTGGGATCAAAACATGGATTTTGATGGAGAAACTTGTGGATAACCAAGACCATCTTCAAGACCACCATTCTTCATTAATACCTTGTGGAAAATCATCCCTAATACTCCATAGAAACTCCTCCTTGGATGTTAAAATCACCATCAATCTTCATCTCTTTTGAAGGAGATTAACATATGTAAGTTATAACAATAGTTTGTGGTTAAATTTGGATCAAATGGGGTGTTTATGGGGAGTATGGGACGAAATCATAGAGAGAGGAAGAGAGGATTTAGTTGTTTGCATGTGTGAGAAAAGTAGAAATGGGTTTGGAGTTGCTAGTTAGTGGTTTTTGAAGGATGTAGCTTACATTGTAAGCTTACAAGGACAAGTGTTTAGCTCATTAGCTAAACTTTGACACCTAAGTGGTGTTGTGGCTTGTTAGGCCGGTTTTGAGTGGGGGTGGGACAAGTGTCCCACTTGTCTCATCCCCATTTATTTACGGGTACTCCTCGATTCTAGTTTCCTCGATTTGCGTGCCCCCGGGTCGTTTTATGAAAAACGTTTTTATAAACTACGAATCAACGGCACAAAACGAATCTAATAAAATTGTTTCATCAAAAACGGAGTTCGAAAATGTAAATACGTAATCCTAAGGTTTCCTGGTTTAGTCGTAAAGGACGTTAAAATAAAATCGTAAGTCCTAATCTCTTCTCGTAAATTTGTGAGTTTATGAACCAACACAAATTTAAAACTCCAAAATAATATTCATGGATAAATTTATTTTCTGAAATGTCGGACTGTCACCAAAACAGTATGTAAACGTAAGCACGTAACGTTGAATCCTCCGGTTTAGACGTAGTCGATGCTACTTCAAGACGTAAATCCAAATTACTTCCCAAAAATAAGTGAGTTCATAATATAACATTAAAATAATGTTTTTAAATAATATCTGAGAATAAAATATTAACCATAAATTGACGGATTGTCACAGCATTTACCCCTAAACAGGATCTTTGTCCTCAAAGATCATCTTACTACTCGCTTCTTATAGAGTTAAAGCCATGTGGGTATTTCCTCACATTCGGTCTTTTCTGACAAGTGTAATTCATTACAATACGCGAGTTTCATCAAACATAACTACGGGAATAAGATCAGGCTAAATGTTGACTTACTTTCTCTATCCATGATGTTCACGGGTTTCTGATGAATGCAACTTTTCGCCGATCTAAACATTACTAAGAAAAAAATCAGATTTTCACTTGATAGATATTTTATCAAGTTTGATATACGAAACATAATTCACGCAGTCCTTGAAGTCCTAGGGTAGATCCAGCTTATATGCCTTTCAAACCAATCTTTTTACATCATCTCAATGGTCCCATACAACGGGGACTTATATCCCATGATTTGTCAGATCATTAATTCATTTTTCCAAGGTTAAAAAGTTTGGCATAACTTCGCTACCCATCTGGCACATCAAGATCTACATTTCATATTCACATAACCTCCTGCCCACTATCGGCAGTCAATAATCAAATCCTGATTTCAAAAATCATTTCAGGTCTCGCGGGTCGAATATTTTGCTAGGTTAGGTTCGCCATCATAGGAAACCTTAAACCTAAAAGACATGTCCAACTCACAATGGGTGTATGTCGGGTGTCTTCATCTCAACTCCTTCTTACAGATGCTCTATTATATAAACCTTAACAAGATTCGATCTCGATCCTAACACGATAATTATCAATGATAATCTCTCTAAAGGAAAATGATTATACGGTTTTTTACCAAAGGTCATTCATTCAAACATAAAACAACACTTATATTACTTTGTATCGTTACTTTACCTCGTCCCTTCGATTGGGGTGGTACATAGTACTCTCATCAAGGTTCGTTCTCAATGATTTCTGAGCAAATCTCTAGAAATTCGATGTGAAGCGAGGATCTTGATAAAGATGTTCGATACAAGCACACTATGTTTACATAACTCTTTTGCATTTATCATTAACAGGAATGATATTAGCGGATTTGGTCAGTCTGTTGACGATGTCCCAAATCGAATCAAATTCAGATGATGACCTTTGCAATAGCTAGACGTTTACTAATGTATGAGGCGTTCTCTGC
Source organism: Glebionis coronaria (assembly GCA_025667525.1). Classification (NCBI taxonomy): domain Eukaryota; kingdom Viridiplantae; phylum Streptophyta; class Magnoliopsida; order Asterales; family Asteraceae; genus Glebionis; species Glebionis coronaria. The sequence continues at coordinate 140,537,307 of CM046880.1, forward strand.
CTTCATAATTTGCCATTAGTTCAACTTCTTCTGATAATGATATATTAAATCAGAAATGACAGGATAAGAATACTTATACTTATAAGATTCCAATTTAGACAACCACAAATGGCCTTTAAAACATTCAACGCTATTGGCTTCTAAATTTATAAGGGTTCACATTAGCCGCGAATCCCTTTTTATAAGCATCGGCTATATTTTGAATTGTTCGGCAATTTATTTTGCACATTCATTATTAAGAAATACATCGTAATTGATTCCTTATCCTTTCCTGATGATAATATTATCATGTCCGTATTTATTCAAAATTTCTTTCTTTATATTTTCTAAGTTCTAGTCTTGTCTCCACTATTATTTTTATCCGTTTTACTCGATCCGACGTCTAAAGCGTCGATAATTATTACAACTAATTAAATATTAAATATACAATTTTTACGAAACATAAACATAAAGATTTTAAATTTCTTAGTCCGTCCAATTATATAAAAATGTTCAAAATAATTTGAATTTAATTAACAAGATTTTTGTTGATTTACTAAAAATAATTAGTTAGATTCGTAAATGTCTAAAAAAATATTTGCTTATATTTTGGTCAAAATTTTCTTAGTTGAAAAGCAAAAATTGTCGTTTCAAATTTCAAGTCATAAATTATATAGTTTCCTCAATTCTTTTTAAGTTGTCTAGAAGTATACAAAAACATTTACCCCTAAGCAGGAGTTTAGTTAAATGTTTTGGTTATAAGGGAATGATTCCTTAAATATTCTTTTGTTAAAACATTTGTCAATAACATGTTTCCATTTTCTTTTTGGTGAAACCCAAAGTCTTAAAAGGGCTCTAATCTTTGAAAATTCAATATAGATTCCATTATCTTTTAATCACATGGTCAATTAATATAGAAGATTAAGTCTTAAATCACATGTTAAAATTTCAAGTTACAGGTTTTCATTGTTCGGTCAATTTAGGGCAGTCTATAAATAACTATTAACTCCTTTCTATTCTTATAAACAAACAAATAGTTCTTAATGATCACACGCATGGATTTATCAAATTACAGCCTACACACGTGATTCACCAATTTTATGAATGCTACATGTGTATTAGTCAATCCAAACGACATCACGTGAAACTCATAATGTTCATTACAAGTACCGGATGTAGTGATTGGAATACATAATCTTTTCGCAGATGCGAAGTTGATGATAACCATGCCATGGATAAAATCTTTAGAACAGACGCTAGAACCTTGTAAATGATCGAACAAATCTTCCATTTCGAGTTATGGATATCGTTTTCGATTGTCAATTTACTCAATTCACAGTAATCTATAAATATAAGGAATGATAACACCATAGCTCTTCATGATGACGAGCTCGGTAGAATAAAATCTTTCTCCGATAACAATCTCAGTTGTACGGTAATTCCTTTAATTCAGATGGTGCTGACGTAGAGTGCACAAGCCACAGGTGCAACATCGGGAATATAATCAATACCAAATTCAACTTGCCTTAATGGCGAAAGTCTAGGTAATTTACCAATCAAATACTTCCTAAAATTTCAGATAACGAAAACATCTTTTTATTAAATTCATATTAGGTTCTTTCTAGATTATAATATCTATTACTAATTCACAATCATTCACGATATAATCTTAAGTCCAAAAGAAGGATACGGCCACCTACCGGGAATTATTTAAATCACTTTTGATAATCAACATCTTATCATTTATGGGAATTCAATTCGAGTTCCCATCAATTAAGACAATGTCGTCATGTCATAATCAATCAATCCATTCTACTGGCACTTCCAACTTTCTAGTTTTATTGCCGTCGATAAGATGTGAACTTCTCAAAAGACTAATAATAACTCATAATCTTTCACAAATTCAAGGATATATGGAGACACAACTACTGAAAAGAGTAAGGTCAACGCATAATCTACGCGAGAGAATTTCAAATCTGATACAGACGAAAACATTTAACGAATATGAATATATCCCATGTTTTCATAATTTGAGTACGCATTCGAAAGCTCCTCGGATCGTTACCCAGGTCATTCAAATGAAATCAATTCAAAAGAAATGATAGGAACGTCGATACATCCAGTCGGGTATCAACACTCGATAATCAGATATTTTTCCTAAGAATCTCACTATGGGAGAATTGGACAAGAAAGAATTGTCAATTGTCAAATAAGACAATTTCCACGGATGAGTAAATTCGACTCAAAAGAATAGATGCTACAGGCACATATGTAGGTGTCCCTAACACTATGTCCTTATTTTTCACTTCTTGCAGATCTCATAAAATTTAATCTTTCACAATCTTCAAAGAAAATGTAGTGTTTATTAATCAGTTTTATGGTGACTACTAATCAGCCTTGCATGGTCCATTCCAAATTATATGTAGGCGCACAACTATATACAATTTCAAGATTAACGATGCAATACTCAGTTCATCAAAATTTTATCATCATGTTTATAATAAAAACACTTTCATGCTTAATTCTTAAATAAAAATCAAGAAGAAGTTTACAAAGATTTTCTTTGTTATGAAAACAATTAAGTTTTCCAAGGCGTTTCATAAACAACTTCATTTTGATATCAATCACTTATAAATCTCACTTTGAATAATCCTTATTGTGATGAAAATTAAATTTCTCAAAGGATACCGTTTTAACTTTATAAAAAAACAATGTGTGATCTGCAAAAGTGTGATGAAGAGTTGTTCACCAAGAACTAACTACAATATGATAGGAAATGAGCTTTAGCCAAGTAATCATGAGGTTCATGACCTCGATGGCACTCAGGAATACAAAGAGAATAATCCACAACGTAACTCAAATCTAGATGAGTACTTGTTCAATGGTTGCATCACTAATGCGAACATTAGGATGAAGCAATAAGAGTTAGATAACATCGATACATGTAGGATTTAGCAATAAAAGGTAGTCTTTTCATTAATCACAAACAAGTCAAAATTGTACCGTAACACATTACGTGTCACTATGTCATACAATTCTCAGAACTCATCCTACCAACTGATATCTCAGTTAAGTTAGGGATTTTTAAAAGATACCACAATGAATACTAACCTACAAGAGTCATTAGGTGTTCCACATGTCCCGAAAGATCCATCGGTCCCAATTCAGAAGAAGATTTCTTCAATTTATTTATTGAACTCTGGGCATCCTCATTAGTGGACAATGGCCTAGGAACAACACTTAACACGAATCAACAATCAATTAAAACCTTATAATCTAATCACAGAACTTAACGACTTCCTCTTATCAATCTCATATTCCATACGGGTTAAATTTTACTTTATTCAAGTTTCAACCAATTTTATACTCAAGGCAATATCCTATCTCATCTTCCAAAACTTTCAACCTTATTTATAAACCTTAATATGGCAATAAAAGCTCGATATGATCAACACTTAATTCCGATCCTATAGCTCTTACAACAACAATTATCAAATGAGTCACTAGCATGAGATGACTCACACATTCAATCAGATTTCTCGGAAAGGTACTAGTGGCATGAGGCTTTTGGGTAATGGTTCCAATGACAGCCTCAAGTGCAACATTCACCCTTTCGATTTCAATTTAAGAATTGGGTGACAACGAATCAGATGACATCTTTCTAGGTGGTAACGTTTTGTCAAACTCCACTCTATAAGAAAAGATCGTCATGACATCGATATCAGATTTAATCTCGCCAATTCTTCTTTAGTATCACAATCAACTAATATCTACATTTCTACGAATATCAACCATTTGTTGGGATTATAAATATCCACAACTTGGTTTAGATCTAGGATAGCTAGAATTCCTACGAGAATAGCTTCGATTAATTTACTAGGGGATTTAGGGTTTCTTGTGACAATCTACGTCGTATAAATACCACGTATAAATATCAAAATAATCATCAAACAATCATGTAATAAAATTACATCATATATATATATAATCCAAGTTATATATATATATATAAATAACACTTCTCAGTCTGGCCTTGTTGGTAACTCGGGAATTCTTCGGCACCGTTATAGTTAAAAGATTTTTAGACATTTTCAGAAAAATGTTTTTAGTTAAAAGATTTTGAAATGTTTTATTCAAAACCTTTGGTTTTAAAAATCTTTCGTTCTCTATAACGAGAGCTCTGGTACCAAACTGTAACACCCCCAAATTTATACAACTCAGTACAGCGGAAGACTAGTTGGTGTTACGGGATAGCACATTACTCACATCATAGAGAACGCTCAAAAGTCGTTTCGTTTTAATAATAAAGCATTTCCATTCATAAATATCAAAGTTACATAGGTCCCAAGTCATTGTATTTAATACAGATTTTACAAACATTTGAATGGAAATTATAATTTAAGTGCGGGCCATGAATTCTTGTCGTCTTCCCGAGAATTACCTTCAAGTACCTGAGATAAAACATGTTAAACGAAAAGGTCAGAGATAACGTCGAGTGAATTCATAGAATTTAATAAATTCCATCAATATAATATCGGTATAAAATTATTACCAAAAATTATTTCGTACAAATCATTGTAATAGGCCATAAAATAGCCAAAGTCATTTTTATACAAATCCTTATCGAAAATCATAATATAGGCATTTGCCTTAAAAATCATTATACGAGCCAATGTCGTAAAAACATCATACAATACGTCTTACGACGTTGTATAAAGTTAAATAAAAACCGTTATATGAATATGGTTATGAAAACCAAAACACGAACATAATATCAATAGTATGACCCCGTATTGCTAGTCAGGCAATACATCGTAATTCGGTGCGTATAGTAGTATTTCGTTAACTGGATTATTATAAGCCGCATGACATTGTTACTTACTAAACCAAACAACGGGTAGCTAACCCGATACTCAATTTGCACATCTAAATTAGCGTGTCATCACAAAGGTCACGCTATAGAAATCTTCTCATACATAAATTCGCTTACCAATCAATGTGGCATGACGGGGATCAACCGTCAAGGCGCGAACTGGGGTGATCGTCCCCAAATAGTACTATTATATGCATAAGCGTCTACCAAATACCGGTATTTCACAATTCATGCTAATTGGACTTTTAGTGACATAACCTAACTTTAATAATCCATTTTATTTCATCTATCGGGTCCTTTAATCATTTATCGGGTCTACAATCGGGTCATACAATCATTCGGGTCCAAATCAATAAACAAACAATCGGGACAAATGGTGTCCTATTTTATAAAAACTAACATGTTATCTCCCTCGCGGGTTTATAAAAGATTTATAAAAACATTTAAAAGAGTGCGAGGCTATGAAATCACGTTGATGTGGGAAGGCGGGTTATCGGCAATTCGGACGTACGGTACGTGGTTCAATCACGGAAACCTAGACAAATAATACTCGTCTTAGACTCATGTCCAATGACTTTATAAAAATAACAATTGTGTATACATATGATGATTTTATATATATGATGATCCAGTGGGTTTACATGTTCTCTTTGACTCATTTTAGTGTTTACGTATTGGTATCTTCTTACTAGTTTACTAGTTTTACCTATTTACGTGTTTTAAGTCCAATAATATTATTATAAGTTCTTTAACTTATTTTAATCCATTTTATACTTGTATTATCAGTATTTATACTTTATATGTTGGGCCCTAAATGGGTTAAACCCAATAAATAATTTTATAAGTGTTTTAGTCCATTTTGTTGTATTATTAGTCCAATAACGTTAACTTAGCTCATTAATGTCCGTATGTATATAGTTTGGGTTTTATCGGTTTTTACTTGTTATACATGTTTATATATCAGTATATGATTTTTATAAAGTTTACATTAGACGGGTCCAACCGTCTAAGTTTTATTTAACAAAAACGTTAATTTTACGGTAATGGCCGAAAAAGTCGTAAAAATCAAGTTTATAGTTTTATAACTTATAAAACTTATCAAACTACCAGTTTTATAAAATGTCCACTTATTTATCTTTATACATGTTTATATAAATGTATCATATAAGTTAGTGGGTTTTAATTCACATTTTATACTATTTTTATTTGAGTGCTTATATAATACTATTATACTTTAATTTCCAAAATCTGATTTTTATTTTCATGTTCACCAAAACTACCATATCTAGAGTTCTATATGGAGATAGAATCTCAAATTTTTATGACATAAACTACATGATATGTGCTCCATTTAACTCTCCTATAGCTACTATTTAATCAACCTCTAAGTATTTTCTAAAAATCGTCCAAAAAAGTGAACTCAGATTTGTACTTTAAACTTGTTTTGATCATATCTCACTCATTACAATGATTCCATTGCATGGCCAACTCTCACATGTGTACAAGACCCATAGCTTACTGTATATCAATCTATTAAAGTCATTTTACAAGTTTACCATATGATTCTTTACTGTTTTATACATCCATCTAAATTAAGCAAGATTTTAACATTGTTTTTTTTATAGTTTTTCATCTTTTTAAGCATGTTTATCAACACCAAATCCCCACACAATATTTTTAATCATCATTCATAATAATATACATATACATAAGTAAAAGAAATACAAGTTTACATAATCAAAAATAACAAGAGGATGAGGAGGACAATCTTTATACCACCAAGTTGATGTAGGTTGTGATCAAAACATGGATTTTGATGGAGAAACTTGTAGATAACCAAGACCATCTTCAAGACCACCATTCTTCATGAATACCTTGTGGAAAATCAGCCCTAATACTCCATAGAAACTCCTCCTTGGATGTTAAAATCACCATCAATCTTCATCTCTTTTGAAGGAGATTAACATATGTAAGTTATAACAATAGTTTGTGGTTAAATTTGGATCAAATGGGGTGTTTATGGGGAGTATGGGACGAAATCATAGAGAGAGGAAGAGAGGATTTAGTTGTTTGCATGTGTGAGAAAAGTAGAAATGGGTTTGGAGTTGCTAGTTAGTTGTTTTTGAAGGATGTAGCTTACATTGTAAGCTTACAAGGACAAGTGTTTAGCTCATTAGCTAAACTTTGACACCTAAGTGGTGTTGTGGCTAGTTAGGCCGGTTTTGAGTGGGGGTGGGACAAGTGTCCCACTTGTCTCATCCCCATTTATTTGCGGGTACTCCTCGATTCTAGTTTCCTTGATTTGCGTGCCCCTGGGTCGTTTTACGAAAAACGTTTTTATAAATTACGAATCAACGGCACAAAACGAATCTAATAAAAATTGTTTCATCAAAAACGGAGTTCGAAAATGTAAATACGTAATCCTAAGGTTTCCTGGTTTAGTCGTAAAGGACGTTAAAATAAAATCGTAAGTCCTAATCTCTTCTCGTAAATTTGTGAGTTTATGAACCAATACAAATTTAAAACTCCAAAATAATATTCATGGATAAATTTATTTTCTGAAATGTCGGACTGTCACCAAAACGGTGTATGTAAACGTAAGCACGTAACGTTGAATCCTCCGGTTTAGACGTAGTCGATGCTACTTCAAGACGTAAATCCAAATTACTTCCCAAAAATAGGTGAGTTTATAATATAACATTAAAATAATGTTTTTTAATAATATCTGAGAATAAACTATTAACCATAAATTGACGGATTGTCACAGTTTGTATGCTTTTATATGGGTTAGCGATATCTATCTTAGAACCATGCGGGGATTCACAGTTTTCTTTTCTTGTGCCAGAGGTGACCTGAGGAGATGATTCACTTGTCTTAGCTGGCAAATGTTTCCTTTTTATATAATACCTTAAGTTTAGGCTTAAGTGATGTATTATCCTTTTCAATTTTCTCCCTAGTAGTCTTAGTAGGATCAGATACTATCCTAGTTACAGGGTACTCGTTTCCTACAAGCGTGAAAGTTCTACCAGTGGGGCGTCAAACTTTACCAATGGGTTTGATTTTAGCTAGCCACTGGGATTTAATTCTAGCATGTGAGTTCACCTCATGAAGGAATTTCTTGACACAAGAGTCATGATTTGCCTTAAAGACACATTTCCTACTTGTTTTACAAGTAGCATATTTAATGCCCGAGTAAGATCTAGAATTCCTAGATGATTGATTGATGCTCCTAGGATATGACATGCTACGGTTAGTAGTGTTGGGTAATCTAGAAGGCATCTGACTAGGTTTAAAACTCCTATCTCTTACTTGTGTCTTTTGCTTAGCTTCCCTCAGACCAAATTTATGGCGAACGTCATTTGAACTAGTTCTAGACGTGTTCTTTGTATTCGTAGAGAAACTAGAGGCAATCATGTGAATAGGTCTTTCTAAAGCTGATTTAGTCACATTAGACCTAGTTAGTGGAGTGAATGTTCTAGAAATATGAACCATATCAACTTGGGAGGCAAACCGTGGCGTCGAGGATTGTGGTCGCTCGGATCTAAATGCAGTCGGTTGTCTAACGGACTGATTTGTAGGCGGTTTCCCCAAGATTGATGGTTTTTCAAACTTAGTGTCCACACTAGTTCCTTTAGTTTTCCTCAATTTGTTTTTCAACGCATCTATATGATTACGGTATGATACGACCTTTTAGCAAAAAGGCGTAAAAGTGGCGAGTATTAAGTGTCTGTTTAGGAAAACCAAGCATTAATGACCCTTAAGGTTGAAAAAGTTCGTTTCCTAAGGAGGCAAGTGTGTTGTGTAAGAAATGATTAAGTGTTTGTGATTATAATTATGAGAAAAGAAATAAGAAAAAGGATGACGGTTACGATAAAATTATACTAAGACGAAAAGTCGTACACGTAAAACCGTAAAAAGTGACAAAATTTAAAAATTATCCTAAAAATTCCTAGAAAATTGAAATAAATTCTAAAAAATGTAAATAGAGTTTACAAAAAATAAAAAATCACTCAAACCTTTTATTTAATTAAATATTAATTTTTTAATGCTAATTAAAGCCCAAAAAATCAATTTAATTAACAAAAAGCCCAAAATGAGATTTTTTTACTTATAAACCTCTAAAATGACTTAACTAAATTTAAAACTATCTTTGAAAAATTTAAAATTAATTAAAACTGTTTAAAAATGATTAAAAACTATAAAATCTTAAAATAATTCTAAAAATCAACTGAAAGACAATAAAAATAATCTAAAAGTTTTAAAATTCCAAACATAATGTATTTAAACTAGGAAAAATGAAAAAGTTGCAAAAATCTAAAATTTAACTTTTAATAATAAAATAATAATAAATTAATATTAAAAATCCAAAATTTATAAAAAAATTCTAAAAAGTTGAAAACTAGTTTATTTTAACCTAATAAACACAGAAATGAACTTGAAATTACAAAATACCCCTATTGGGCCTTCAAATGGGCCAAAATGAAAAACAGTCCACTAAATTGGGCTTTTTGGCCCAATAAGCATTATGTTGTCCAAATAAGCCCAAAATCACCTACTTGACTCAAAATTTGATTTTAGGCCATAAGCTAACGCCAGAATCTGTAATTTGACATAACTTAATTGTCAACAGCTTATTCTTAATGGGCTTTTTGGCCCATTAAGCCATAAGCTAACGCCATAAGCTGTAATTTGACACACAGGCTTCTTTTGGGATACTTAAGAGATCTCTGAAAAGGAATTTTAAAAAAGCCCAAGAAATAAGCCTGAAATAAGCAAAAGCTCTCTACACAAAACAAAAAAATAGTCTTTTTCGAGTTCTAGGCCACTTCAAAAGATGATTCAACTTGAAAAAGGTTTTAAATGACAAAAATAAGCTTAATCAACAAAAAATTTTCCAATAAGCACACTCAATAAGCTGAAATAAGAAATAAGCTGTTTTTGAAAAAGACAAAACAGTCGTTTTCTAGTCAAAAGCTAAAACCAAAAGCTATAAACTTCAAAACTGACTTATAAGCTCAAAATAATAAGACCTATTACGAAAAATAAGTTGTTGCACATTAGAATAAGCTAGAATAACTTATAATTAAGCTGAACACCAATTTGCACTAGCAGTGGCTAGCAGTAGGGGAAAGGAGTTCCCACTGCTTTGACTTCTTGACTTTGCTTTTTAGAGAGTTTCACTTTGTTTTGTTGGACAATCAAGGAACCCTCACAACCAGTGGGTTGTAAAGAGTCACAATCAAGCAAGAAAACACAATTACACTCAACCAAATGATACATTTTAATCAATTAGTCCACAAACATGGCACAGACATGTAATAAGTAGATCTAGTAGTTATAAGCTACTTTTAAGCTAATATAAGCCTACCAAACTTAACCCAAAGCATACAACAACAATATCAGACTTAGTGACACACAAATAAACTTGTTTTAAGCAAAATAACCAAGATTAGAACAAGATCCAAGCAAAAATAAGTCACTGATGAAAAATAAGCAGACAAGAACAAATTTTGCTAAACTACTTGACACCAAATCCAATTTCAAGGCCTCAGATCTATCACTCATGTTGCAAATACTTGGATTTAACACTTTTTATCCCTAGGTTAACAAGCAAACTAGGTTTGCACAAGATTTCAAAGCAAAACAGCCTAGAACAAATTCAATAAGCCAAGATTTCAGATTTTAGGTTACAAAATACAAGACTTGTAAATATCAGACCTCAAACACCTCAATAACAGATATAAACTCCAATAATACACCAATACCTACTCAAACTCATGCAATCTTGAACCAACAGTCAATCCTAAACACCATTTTCACTTTTTAAAACCAATTTTAACAAAGTAAAAGTATTCTCAAGACTGATTTAAGCCCAAATAAGCATCATAACATCCAACATATGAATCAAGAACCAAGTTGCATGCATAAAACCACACATACACAAGCAGAATCACAAAAATCACTTAGAACACTTTTTTCAACAGATTTTTAGGGAATAGAACTCAAACCTCATGAATGTACATCCACACTCACGTATGTTTGAACTTATGTGGTAGCTTAACAACCACAAGCTTCCAACAAGCTTCTAAGAACACCAAGGTTAGAAACAAAACAGATTATATGAACAAAATATGAAAACAAGCAGATTTCTTCCAAATTTGTTCCCCACTCCTTGAATCCTCCCAAGCCACAAGTCTCACCTCACCTTGATAAGCACCTTATCAGGGTGGTATGATCAGCTTATGACCCAAAATCTTCAAGTGTTTGAACTAAAAGTTGGAAAGAAAATCAGATTTTGAAAACATTTGCAAACACTTGCACAATTCTTAAAACCAAACTTTGAATTTTCAAATCCACAAACATATAAAAATAAGAAGATAAAATAAAGATTGGAACTTGGAATTCTTCACAAAATCAAACACTTTTTTCATTCACTAGAAACAAAGGCTTTACAGATTTTTGACCAAAGAAAACCAAGAACAACGAACTATGTTGTGATACTAAGGCCTTATATAGGCTACAAACTATGATAAGAAGCTGAAAAAACTATAAACCCTAATGTGTAGAAGTCCAAAATTGCCCTTGTCAAATTTGAAAATCTGCTTGAACATGTGAAGTCTCTTTGGCATTTTGTTGATGTAAAGTTGGTGAGAATTGATCAAAGGGCTCTCAACAAAGCTTAGGAACAAAGCTGCTTGTCGAGCGTTAGATTCACTGGCACTTTTTGGCTTCTTCTTAAAAACTTATGCAGGGCACCTTACATGTGACCTTGTGAGTGGTGAGGTGGCTTGTTTAAGGGTTGGGTTATGATTAGTGGACCATTAATCATAAATCTGGAGATTTATAGGGTTTAATTACAAGTGATTATGGAATCTCTAATTGTGTTCTTCATGTGAATAGGAGTGGTTTGATCCAGTTTATGTTTTAAAAACTTGTTAACCGCCCTTTTATTTAACTAATTATGATTAGTTAAATTCGTTGGTTAGTGGGAAGTGACATGGCAAGATAGTGGGTTCTGATTGGTGGTAGAGATTTGGTGGGTGAGGTGTCACTCTATGGTTGGTTAAGGTAAGTTTTATGTCGGCCAATGATGAGACTGCAATTATACATAGTCTCATCGTCCAAATTGGGCTCAAAACGCTTAAAATATCATGAAAATACCCCTATATATGCTTGTATTTGTGTCTTGTGTATTCTAGGTGCGGATATCGTGAAATCAACAAAAGATCACAAGAATGAAGCAAAACGAACACGGGAAACGAGGTCGCACAAAGAACCGGGCCCAAGTCATGGATTTTCCAAAAAGACCCTTGAAGTTTGAAGACTTGTCAATTTTAGTCCCCCAAGTTTTAAAGATTGACACTTTATACCCCTCATAATATCAAAAATTACTTTGGGGTCCTTAAAGTTGAAGAAATACCAACTTAAGCCCTTTAATCAAACAATATTAACATAAGGACTTGTGATGTAATTGACTAAGGACGGATGGTGAAATTGACCAAGGACTTGGAATGCAAAAGCTGTTAAAGGAGAAAGATAACAGAGGGACCATTTCTGCCTAAACCTTAAACTCTTTAACCAACAATCCCATTTAACTTAACCCCACCAGACAACCTTAACCAACCCTCCAATCCCCACACGCCACCTCATCACCCACTCACCCCTCCAGCCAATCACCATCTCCCTCCTTCCCACGCCATCTTCCACCCAAATAATATATCTGATTAATTAATCAGGTATACTTTTCCCTCTTAAATACTAATTTAAACTAATCCCACCCCTAACCAAGATTAAAACCCCACCTGCTAAACCCATGAACTATATAAACCCTAAGATCCTAAAAACTTGAAATCAAAGGGGTTTTCCCTAATTTTCTCCAGATCCTAAATAAACCCTACCCTAATCACATCCCACTACCCAACAACCCATCACCTTCACACATATGGCCCCCACACCCCTCCCCTGCTCCTCTATTTTGGGTAATAAACGAATATTAACATAAAATCAACGTTCCACATCAATTTCGTGTTCCCAAAGATATAATGGACGTATCATATTGGTCTTCATACAGCTTGCATCAACAAAGTTCCAAGAAAAGTTCAGTAGAGTAGTATAAATATGGGTGTCATGTACTCATATTTCTTTTGTTCCAGATTTTAGCCAAAGCTTGTAATTTCTTTTTAATTTTTATAAAAATTGGTGTTTGATGCAAATGTAATTCCTTTATATACATTGAAAGTTAGCATGTGTTTGAGCTAGAATCTGAGTTCCATCTATCCAAGTTTCTGTTTGATTTGGAGAAATCATTTTCAAAAAGAAGTTATTTTTTTATAAGCTATAAGTTGATAAGCTGGCTTAATTAATAAGCCAGCCTTATACTCTTATAAGCTTTTTAATTCCAGGTCACTTTTTCCTTCATGTTTTATCTTGGCAGGTTTATCAATCAAGTATATTGGATGATAGGTGGTTGTTGAAGTCCATCATCATCATTACCTTGTCATACCCACAGCTTTCTTCTCCAATGTTTTCAGCTCAAGCCCGAGCTTGATGGAAAAGGCAAAAGCAGCCTTTGTGATGCCTGGATGTAGGGTCACAAGGTAAAACCTTTTTCCAATTTTCTATACTTGCTTGGATTGATTTTGAGCTTGTGATGAATTGTAGATTTAGGATGTTAGGATGCAGGTCTAATGCTTGATATTTTTCACTTGTTAGTTTAAAATATGTTAGGGTAGATTTGAATGGATTTGGTGCATGTTTGAGAAGAGATTGTAGGTTAATTTTCAAGTTTCTGTTTTAATGAGGTGTTTGGATCCTGGTTTTAAAATCAAGTGGTGAAGTGTAATTGCTTTGAAATCTGTTTAAATGCACCCAATTGAGTAGCTTTGTGTTTTATCAACCTTAGGTGTTGGATTGGGTACGTTTTTGAATGAATTACATGCAAGTTTGGTAAAAACCTAGTAAAAATTCCAGTCAAGCCAAAACTGCCTTGGTTTTGAGTAATTTGACAATCAAATCCAACTGGTTGTAGGGATTTAGGCTAGGCTAGGATTGGGACTTGATTTGGGGTAGCTAGGGTGTGAATTGAGTGAGTTTTGGCCAACCAAAACTCAACCAATTGCACTTTGCATCAGCAATGTCCCAACAGACCCCTTTTGTCTGTATCAGTGAGTGAGTTAGGGCTAATTGGGCTTGAGTTTGTTAAGTAACCTTGTGTTTTTAGCTTTTTATTGACTCCCCACAACCCAACTGGTTGTGAGGGTGCCTTTGTTTGCCCACAAAACCAAGTAACCATCAAGATCCAAGCACAAAAGTGCCCAGACCTGAATTCTATTGAAAGCAGTGGGAAACAACTTCACACTGCTAGGGTAAAAGTTCCCCCTGCTGAACTAACAGACAAAAAATGGCCACATGTCATTGTGAGATTCTAACTTTTTTGTCTTTAGTGGGTCAAATTAGGAATTAAAACTTGATTTTTGTTTTGTTATTTTTCTTATTTAATTTGTGATTTTTCTGTTTAGTTAAATTTTTAGTTACTGTTCATTTTCATTTTTTTAGAATTAATAGCATTTTAAATTACTTTTTAATATTCTATTTTTGTCTTTTAGTGGTAAAAATTTATATTTTTCAGTTTTAAAAATTTTCCTAGACTTAGAAAAATATTTTAAGACTTTTAGTTTAAAAATATTTTACTGTTCACTTTTTAATTAATTTTTAGATTTTATTTAGTTTAATTAGGGTTTTAATTATAAACTGTTTTGTCTTTTAGTGAAAAATATTTGATTTTTCAAACTTTTTCATTTTTCTACTGTTCATTAGTGTAATTTAGGATTTTTAAAATAGTCAAATAAATTTTTGCATTATTTTATTATTTTTAATCATTATTTTAGTTTAAAAATTGTTTTTTGAGTTTTAAAAATAGAAAAATAGTATTTAAAATTTAGGAAAAATACTTTTTAGTTTTTAAATAATATAAATGAGTTATTTTTTCAATAAAATAATATTTTGGGCTTTTTATTAATTATATTTAATTTTTGGGCTTTAATTAGCATTAAAAATAGAATATTTAATTAATAAAAGGTTATAAAATTTATTTATTGGATTTTTATTCTTATTTATATTATTTTAGACTTAATTTTCATTTTTAATTTGTTTTTAGCTCAAAATTTTTAAATTTTCACGTTTTACGTATTTACGTTCGCGTTTTTACGTCATTCGTCGTAGTTTAGTTGTAGTCGTAGCTCGTCTTTGTTTTCCTTTCTTTTCTCATCCAAAAACGTCACTAACCTAAACTTTTGATTATATATATTGGCACATTAATACACACACCTCATCGAGAACGAACCCGCATTTATTCGGTTTTACGTTTTTCCTAAAACGTAACGCTTAATACTTGCCAAAATTATACGCTGTTTTCCTAAACACGTATTTCTACGACTACAAAATGGCGCCGCTACCGGGGAGGTGTTTTTAGTGTGCCATTATTAGTATCGTTTTTGTGTGAGTGGTGCGTTTTTTCTTTTCAAATTTTGGAAAGCGTGAATATCGTACATACTCATTTTTGTTATTTTTCCTTATTATATTATAGTATCCAAATAAATTGTGTTTAGTTTCCTAAACTAAACACACAACAATCTTTTTACTATATTGTAGATATCCCATTATTGTTTTCGTTTTTCTTTTTGAATATATTACTATATTGTACTTACGTAGAACAATAAATATATAAGTACTCCAAAAGCGTGAAAACGCAACCTTGATTAGGGATTTCATCACTCGATCATTGTATTCGAATCCAAAGCAAAAGTTTAAAGGAAAAATAGATAAATACTTTCGTTAGGCCTAATTTCAGTTAACACAAACTATAAGGTGGGTATAAGGCGGTTGTATTTCACGACCTAAGGGAAAAAGGCTCTTAAGTGCTTAGCGTCGCCTCGTTTCGCCCGCTTGCTTGTGCGTGTTTTGAGAAAAAGGGCTAATCGAGGGTTTGCCAACCAAAGTATTATCTACGTATATATATTTGCTTGTTTTCAAGATTAAACCCTCTTGAACGTTTTGGTGTTCCACCAACGTTCTAAAGTCATCGAAGGCGTTCACTTCACGTGATCGTTTTCATTCCTTGAGGCTCCTTTAATCGAGAAAGTCGATTCGAGGAGAGATTTGTAGATTTGAGTCTAGGTAATACAACAAAAATCCAAAAAAATTAAAAACAATCAAAAATCAAAAATATTCTTCTTACCCTTATCCATTAATTCTATTTCTAACCCTCTAGTGTTTAATTCTCGTAACACCGTTCTCGTTGCATCATGTCAAATAATGGTGGATATTATTCGTGCCCATATTGTGGAGGCCCGCCCGATGGTGCCAATTGTTTTTATTGTGAGGTTATTGGAGGTCGAGGGGGTTATATCTATAACCCTGCTCCACGTGATCATGGTAACAATTTTAAATCTTACGACCAAGGTCACCCATCATCTTCGTCGTATGATCTGTCTTTTAATTGCAATGATGAGTCTATTCATAATGCCTTTAATGATTTTGTGAGACGAAATAATGAGAAATTAACGATGGTGGAAGAACAAATGACAAGCCTTAAGGAAACTTGTAATAAACGAATGGCAACCCAAAGGGAAACTTTCAAAAAAATGGAAAACGATTATGACACCCTTGTTGAAGAGCAACAACGTTTGTATGATCAAAATCAAGAGATGTGGAAAGGATACGTGGATAGCATTAGGGAAAATCATGCTAATGAGAGAGATAAAGTTCTTTTAATGTTCGAGGCCTTAGTGGAAAAATTTAATTCTTTGTCAAATAACACCAACCCTAATTCCGAGGGTGAGGTTAAAGCCTTATCGACTCCTAATACTCGTACGTCTCGTATTGATCCATATCTCTCGAATTTTAGAGTCGTGCAACCTTCATCGTCTTGCAACAACATAGAGGAAACGAAAACGTCATCCAACGAAGTTTTGAAAAATGTTTTTCAAAATAAACCAAAGGAAAAACTCGTAGGATACTTGGGAGTATTAAATCTAATACCTTGTAAACCTAATTTTTCTAATGAGGATGAAATTATTGAGGATTTTCTAAATCAATATACACTTAATTTTGACGAAGAAATTCCATTAAATGATTTTAAAAAAGAAAAATATGAAAAGGTTTTAAAGGAAATCGTTGAATCCTCGTTTTTACAAGATGAACGAATATTAATTACGAAGGGACGTGTTAGTAGTTTTTCTAAAATGTTTGAAAACCCACGATCGATCCCTTCGAAGGACAAAGTTGAAACCGTCAAGGCAAAATCGTCACGAGACGAGCCTTTTACTCCTAATCCCACATCGAGTGAGATTTTGGATTTATCATGTGAGAAGTCCGCCGATGGCCTTGCTCACATCGATACGCTTTTCGATATCGAGGTCGAAACGACAAAGGAAAAATCTTCAATCGAAGAGCCTTCTTTTCCTAGTTTCACGACGGTTGAAGTTAGCGACTCGATTATCGACAATTGTTTTGCTCAACCTCTTCCACGAGGAAGAGAAGACGTTTTTGATCCCGATGGCGATTTTTACGAGATCAAACGTATTCTTGATG
Organism: Glebionis coronaria; assembly: GCA_025667525.1. NCBI lineage: Eukaryota > Viridiplantae > Streptophyta > Magnoliopsida > Asterales > Asteraceae > Glebionis > Glebionis coronaria. The sequence continues at coordinate 140,554,750 of CM046880.1, forward strand.
ATCCGCCTTCTATTTTCGAGTTTGATGAGGACCGTTGCGTTAGCCCGGAGGGGGATGATTTATTAATCGATTCACATTTTAAAAATTCAAATCCTCCTCCCACCTTCAAGATAAATGTGGAAACTTTAAGTGTGCCTAGAATTGTTTTAGAAACACCAAATATTTTCAATTTAATCAACTTGGGTTTTCTTAACAAAGAGTTAAAAAATGAAAAAGGGAATGATTTTAAAATTGATTTGAAATTTTTTCCAAAGTTAACTCCGTCATCACCTCGCTTAATTGAGCTTTCTACAAACGCGTCTACTCCTTTTGACGATGTTTTGTGTGGATCTAGTATGGGGAAGCCCCATTTGTTCCCTCACACTTCTCCACCGAGGACGAGATTTTTGACCCCGGTATTACGTTTAAGATAAAATCACAGTCTTTTACCAAAGTAGTCACTAGAAGATCCTTCTACACTTACGGTATGAGTTTACCTCGAGTAACTCAATTTGTTTGCCCAGCCAATGTCCCACTCTTCTCTTCTTATGCTATTTTCTTGTGTCCCATTAGGATGTTGTTACTTGAAGTCGTGTTGTTTCGTTTATCATCCGAAAACGAAGACACGATCTTTGATCCTGGTATAGAGGTTTTGCCTTTATACACGGTTGCTTTTGGGCCTTGATTACATGTAAGTCCCACCAAAAATGAACGAACCATGATAATCCCTAAATGATCACATTTATGGGGATTCGAGTCGAGCTTTTGACTCGGTTATCAAAAACAAGGTGCCTCGTGGAGGAGACCCATGCTTATCCATGTACATATTATTGCTTTCTAATTAGTTTAATGTGAGGGGATTTGTGCCCTTCCAACCTTTGTTCTGTGGTTGTTCGTGATTGTGATTCATTAGCTACATTGTCATCATTGAAGCCTCTCGTGTTCGTTTTACGGATCACTCTAGCTTCGATCGTTGCCTTTGGAGATTCCGATATCCGATGATATCCTTTTATGTTCTAACGTTTATCTTATTAGCATAATTCATAAACGACTTTTAGGTTATTCGTTTTACCCTTTCCATGCTCGAGATTAAGCATTCGACTACGTCTCTAGTATGGGGGTGTTTCACCCCTAGACTTGAAACATTGAGGACAATGTTTAATTTTGGTATGGGGGTGAGTAGATACTTCACTTTGCTTATGTCAACACACAATCCAAAAATTCATCTTTTTGCTATCGTTTTGTTGCAAATAAGGCTAAAAATGGCCAAATTTTAAATTTTTTCATATTTTTCATAAGTGTTTAAGACACGGATGTAGGTTTTCCGATGGTGAGAATAAGAGTAATTGTTGACTCGACCGTGCGTGTTGAGCACTTAGCTTTGATTCCTTAACTTTTTAGGCTAAGTCTCTTAAGTGAGGACGAGAAATGATAGAGTTATGTATAAGTCTCGTAATCGTCACAATCTCATGTGTATTATTAGCTTATTCTCCCCACACTTTTGTTTAATAAATTGTTAATAAATATTGATTTAGCGGTTTAGTCACTATTAATGGTTTCTAATTTGTTTTACTAGCTTCTATGCAATTAAATTGGGAAAACGTTAAGGTATCGCCAGCGTCACGGTTTTGAAGTATTGGCAACCCGAATAATCAAAAGCTTCGCCCAATAATAAGATTTCAAGTGCTCACCTAAATTAAGAAAAAATTTGAAGCTCACAAGGCCGAAAAATCTATGCCCAAATTGAAAGTGAATCAAGCATTAATCTTCGAAGCTTTAAAGATCCAAAATTCTCTTTAGCGTGAGGATATACGTCTTTGGCTAATAAAACCACCGATGAGGCGGATAATAAAAGGCAAGGCAAGACCGAAGTTATAATAAAAGATTCATGGCGAAGTTTAATAAAAGATGGAGGTAAACTAAAGATAATAAGGCCCTTCCGTTAGGGGGCGTATAAAAGTCTTGGTAATAAGTCTTGATGAGATGGCATTTATACATGATCTCATCGTTCTTTTCGGGCTTTAAATGCATAAAAAAAAATGTCATAATATACCATATATATGCTTGTGTTTGTTTACTTGTGTATTTTAGGTATGAATATCATGAAAAAGACAAAAGATCACAAGTTACAAGGAAAAACGGACACGAGAAACGAAGTCGTACAAAGAACTGGGCCCTAATCATGGAATATTCAACAAATACCCTTGAAGACTTGAAGACAAACAAGATTGATCCTCATTTATTGAAGAAATGACACTTAAAACCCTTGTATATTAATAATTTCAAGTTTGGTCCCTTAAGTTCGTCAAAATTACACAAATGGTCCTTCAACTTTGAAGAAATAGCAAGATTAATCCCTCAACAATTTCAAATTGTCAATTATGGTCCCTCATCAAGCCAAAGATACATTGAAGACCTTTGAAGATCAACATTGTCCAAGATCAGCCCTTGAAATATGCAAAAATGTCAAAAATAACCCTTGAAACACTTTTTGGAAAGTTTGGTGCCAAAAATGACAAAGGTTGAAAGTTGTTACAAAGGATTTGGACGCTGACAGACTTTTAAGCACAAATGACAAAAGAAAGGAAGAAAAAGGGCCAAAACTGCCAAGTTTGTAAGTTTAAACTAAACAAACACGCGCCAAACACAATTTCCCCACTAAAATCGGATCAAACGTGTCACTATTCACACGTATGAACCCAGATTTAACTTTTTACCAACAAGGGGGTTTTTACAATTACCTACACCAAAACACAATTAACCTTCACACGAATCTATCCCATGCCTAAACTCACACTCCCACTCACCCAAAGGACCCCACCATTCAAACCGTTTCACCCATCACATGACTACTTACCCTCCAAGTCATGCCACATGTCAAGATCAACAGCTGAGAGTCTTTGCTTGATCACAAAGCTAAAATGAACGTTTGGGATCACTTTGGACAGCTCATCAACAACAAACGCACTCAAGGACTCAAGGGCATTTTAGAGAAATTACATCTAGGGTTTGTGAATAGTGTAGCCAGGCATTTGCCTATAAAAGGAGACCTCAACATGTGAGAGTCCCTTTGTTCCAGTTTTAGGCTATTATCTTTGTAATTCCTTTTTATGTTTAAATAAAATTTGAATTTCTGAAATTTTGAAATCTCTTTTTGATTTAATTAAAAGTTTGGTGTTTGAGTAGCCTAATTCTGAGTTCCATTTGATTGTTAAGACCTACCTTAATCTTGTGGTTAAGGCACGTCTTGGTTCATAAGGTTTTTAAGGTTCAAATACCTTGAAATCCTAGGTCTGTTTTGGCTTATCTTGTGAACTAACCCTTGGCCATTTTCTATAAGCTCTTACAAGCTTGTTAACACCAAGCTTGTGAAGGGATTAGAGCCCTTGGTTGAGTTGTTTGCTGCTTGTGTTGAAGACATAAAGTCCTTGAGGTTCTACTTTGAACAATCAACCAAGGAAATTTGCATCATCTTCATTGAAGTACCTTGGTCTTGTTCTAGTTGTTGAACAAGGTCCAAGGAGCATAGCTGGCCTTCCTAGGATGTTGTGGAAGGCAGGTATAATCTCTTGGTTAAGATTCCCCTAAATATTTCATGTTTATGCCTGTTTTGAATTTGGTGCTTTGATTTTGAGTATTTGATTTTGTGCTGGTGATTTTTGAGTTTGATTGTGTTAATTGCTATCTAGGAAGTGTTTTTGATCATTAAAATCAGTAAGTTATTAGTTAAAATCACAAGTTTCTTTGTTAAGTGGTAGATTAAGGAGTGTTTGGGTGTGACAATCCGTCAATTTATGGTTGATATTTTATTCTCGAATATTATTCAAAAACATTGTTTTAATGTTACATTATGAACTAACTTATTTTTGGGAAGAAATTTGGATTTACGTCTTGGAGTAGCATCGACTACGTCTAAACCGGAGGATTTAACGTTACGTGCTTACGTTTACATACACTGTCTTTGGTGACAGTCCGACACTTCAGAAAATAAATTTATCCGTGAATATTTTTTTGGAGTTTTAAATTTGAGTTGGTTCATAAACTCACGAATTTACGAGAAGAGATTAGGACTTACGATTTTATTTTAACGTCCTTTGCGACTAAACCGGAAACCTTAGGATTACGTATTTACGTTTTCGAACTCCGTTTTTGATGAGACAATTTTTATTAGATTCGTTTTGTGCCGTTGATTCATAATTTATAAAAACGTTTTTCGTAAAACGACCCGAGGGCACGCAAATCGAGGAAACTAGAATCGAGGAGTACCCGTAAATAAATGGGGATGAGACAAGTGGGACACTTGTCCCACCCCCAAAACCGGCCAACATTAAGCTACAACACACCATATGATGTGTCAAAGTGTTAGTTTAACACTTACACATGTAAGTTAAGCTTACTTTGTAAGCTTCCACTACACCAAAACCACTTCTCATTACCACTAGCTCACATTCCACTCATGCAAACAACTTACAACTCTCTCTTCCTCCTCCATTTGTGCCGTCCCATTCCTCCCCTTAAACACCACTTTTGATCAAAATCAACCATGAAATCTTATGTTATATACACATATGTTGAAGCCCTTTTGAAACCCTATTGATTGGTGGTGCTTATAACATCCAAGGAGGAGTTTCCATGGAGTAGTAGAGCTGATTTTCCACAAGGAGTTTATGAAGATTGGTGGTCTTGAAGATGGTCTTGGCTATGCACAAGTTTCTCCATCAAAATCCATGTTTTGATCACAACCTACATCATCATGGTGGTATTAAGATTGTCCTCCTCATCTTCTTGTTATTTTGATTATGTAAACATGTATTTTATTTCCTGTTGTATATGTATATGATGATTATATGATGATAAAAATGTTATGTGGGGATTTGTTGTTGATAAACATGCTTAAAAAGGTGAAAAACTATAAGAAACAAGGGTAAAATCTTGTTTAAAAATGTTGGCTGTATAAAACAGTAAAGAAACAGGTCATGAACTGATAAAATGGCTTAGATTAATTGATATACAATAAGCTATGAGTCTTGTACACATGTGAGAGTTGGCCATGCAATGTAATCATTGTAATGAGTGAGATATGATCAAAACAAGTTTAAGGTACAAATCTGAGTTCACTGTTTTGGACGATTTTTAGAAAATATTTAGAAGATGATTCAACAGTAGCTATAGTAGAGTTAAATGGAGCACATATCATCTAGTTTATGTGATAAAAATTTGAGCTTCTACCTCCATATAAAACTCTAGATATGGCAGTTTTGGTAAAAGTGAAGATAAAAATCAGATTTTGGAAATTAAAGTATAATACTATTATATAAGCACTCAAAATTTAATAGTATAAAATATAAATTAAAACCCACTAACTTATATAATACATTTATATAAATATGTACAATGGTAAATAAGTGGACATTTTATAAAAATGGTAACTTGTTAAGTTTTATAAGTTATAAAACTATAAACATGATTTTTACGACTTTTTCGGCTAATACCGTAAAATTAACGTTTTTGTTAAATAAAACTTAGATGGTTGGACCCGTCTAATATAAAATTTATAAAACTTATATACTGATATATAAACATGTATAAAAAGTAGAAACCGATAAAAACCCGAACTATAGGACATACGGACATTAACGAGCTAAGTAAACATATTGGACTAATAATTGGACTAAATAAGATAAACACTTATAAAGAGAACTTATTGGGCTTAACCGATTTAGGCCCAACTTGTAAAGTGTAGATACTGATAATATAAGTATAACATGGATTAAAACATGTTAAAGAACTTATAATAAGTTTATTGGACTTAAAACACGAAAATAGGTGAAACTAGTAAACTAGTATAAAAGTTATCGACATATAACACTAAAATGAGTAAACGAGAATATGTAAACCCACTTGATCATCATATGTATATAATCATCATATGTATACATAATTGTTATTTTTATAAAGTCATTGGACATGAGTCTAAGACGAGTATTATTTGTCTAGGTTTCCGTGATTGAAGCACGTATCGTACGTCCGAATTGCCGATAACCCGCCTTCCCACATCAACGTGAGTTCATAGCCTCGAACTCTTTTAAATGTTTTATGAAATGTTTTATAAACCCGCGAGGGAGATAACATGTTAGTTTTTATAAAATAGGACACCATTTGTCCCGATTTTTTGTTTATTGATTTGGACCCGAATGATTATATGACCCGATTGTATGACCTGATGAATGATTAAAGGACCCGACAGATGAAATTAAATAGATTATTAAAGTTAGGTTATGTGACTAAAAGTCCCATTAGCATGAATTGTGAACTACCGGGATTTGGTAGACGCTTATGAATTTAATAGTACTATTTGGGGACGATCACCCCAGTTCGCGCCTTGACGGTTGATCCCCGTCGTGCCACATTGATTGGTAAGCGAATTTATGTATGAGAAGATTTCCATAGCGTGACCTTTGTGACGACACGCTACTTTAGATGGGAAAATTGAGTATCGGGTTAGCTACCCGTTGTTGGTTTAGTAAGGTAACAATGTCATGCGGCTTATAATAATCCAAAGTTAACAAAATACTACTAGACGCTCCGAATTACGATGTATTGCCTGACTAGCAATACTGGGTCATACTATTGATATTATGTTTGTGTTTTGGTTTTCATAACCATATTCATATAACGGTTTTTATTTTCATACAACGTTATAAGACATATTGTATGATATTTTTGCGACATTGGCTCGTATAATGATTTTTAAGGCAAATGCCTATATTATGATTTTCGATAAGGATTTGTATAAAACGACTTTGGCTATTTTATGGCCTATTAAAATGAATTGTACAAAATTATTTTCAGTAATAATTTTATACTGATATTATATTGATGGATTATATTAAACTCTATGAATTCACTCGGCGTTATCGCTGACCTTTTCTTTTAACATGTTTTATCTCAGGTACTTGAAGGTAATTCTCGGGAAGACGACAAGAATTCATGGCCCGCACTTAAACAATATTTTTCCATTCAAATACTTTGTAAAACTTTGTATGAAATATAATGACTTGGGACCTATGTAACTTTGATATTTATGAATGGAAATGCTTTATTAATAAACGACGTGATTTTTATGTGTTGTCTATGATGTGTGTAATGTGCTAACCCGTAACACCAACTAGTCTTCCGCTGTATTGAGTTGTATAAATTTGGGGGTGTTACAGTTTGGTACTAGAGGTCTCGTTATAGAGAACGAAAGATTTTTAAAACCAAGGTTTTGAATAAAACATTTCAAAATCTTTTAACTATAAACATTTTTCTAAAAATGTCTAAAAAAAGAATCTTTTAACTATAACGGTGCCAAAGAATTCCCGAGTTACCGACAAGACCAGACTGAGAAGTGTTATTTTAATATATATAACTTGGATTATATATATATGATGTAATTTTATTACATGATTGTTTGATGATTATTTCTATATTTATACGAGGTATTTATACGACGCAGATTGTCACAAGTAACCCTAACTCCCCTAGTAAATTAATCGAAGCTATTCTCGTAGGAATTCTAGCTATCCTATATCTGAACCAAGTTGTGGATATTTATGATCCCAACAAATGGTTGATATTCGTAGAATTGTAGATATTAGTTGATTGTGATATTGAAGAAGAATTTGCGAGATTAAATCTGATATCGATGTCATGACGATATTTTCTTATAGAGTGGAGTTTGACAAAACGTTATCACCTGGAAAGATGTCATCTGATTCGTTGTCATCCAATTCTTAAATTAAAAACGAAAGGGTGAATGTTGCACTTGAGGCTGTTATTGGAACCATTACCCAAAAGCCTCATGCCACTAATACCTTTCCGAGAAGTCTAGTTGAATGATCAAGTCATTTCATACTAGTGACTCATTTGATAATTGTTGTTGTAAGAGCTACAGGATTAGAAATTAAGTGTTGATCATATCGAACTTTTATTGCCCTTTTAAGGCCTAAGAATAAAGATGAAAGTATTGGAATATGAGGTGGGATATCGCATTGAGTATAAAATTTGTTAAAAACTAGAATAAAGTAAAAATTTAACCCATATGGAATATGAGATTATTAATAGAAGTCGTTAAGTTTTGTGATTGAATTATAAGGTTTTAACTGATTGTTAGTTTATGTTAAGGGTTGTTCCTAGACCATTGTCCACTAATGAGGATGCCCAGTGTCCAAGAAATAAATTGAAGAAATCTTCTTCTGAATTGAGACCGATGGATCTTCTGGGACATGTGGAACACCTAATGACTCTTGTAGATTAGTATTCATTGTGGTATCTTTTAAAAATCCCTAACTTAACTGAGATATCAGTTGGTAGGATGAGTTCTGAGTATTGTATGACATAGTGACACGTAATGTGTTACGGTACAATTTTGACTTGTTTGTGATTAATGAAAAAGACTACCTTTGATTGCTAAATCCTACATGTATCGATGTTATCTATCTCTTATTGCTTCTTCCTAATGCTCGCATTAGTGATGCAACCATCGAACAAGTACTCATCTTGAATTGAGTTACGTTGTGAATTATTCTTCGTGAGTGCCACCGAGGTCATGAACCTCATGATTATTTAGCTAAAGCTCATTTCCTATTATATTGTAGTTAAGTTCTTGGTGAACAACTCTTCATCACTCTTTTGCAGATCACTAATTGTTTTTATAAGATAAAACAGTATCATTTGAGGAAATTGAATTTTCATCACTATAAGGATTATTCAAAGTAAGATTTATAAGTGATTGATATCAAAATGAAGTTGTTTATAAGACGCTTTGGAAACTTAATTATTTCCATAACAAAGAAAATCTTTGTGAATATAATTTTGATTCTTATTTAAGAATTAAGCATGAAAATGTTTTTATTATAAACATGATGATAAAATTTTGACGAACTGAGTATTGCATCGTTAATCTTGAAATTGTATATAGTTGCGCGCCTACATACAATTTGGAATGGACCATGCAAGGCTGATTAGTAGTCACCATAAAACTAATGAATAAGCACTACATTTTCTTTGAAGATTGTGAAAGATTAAATTGTATGAGATCTGCAAAAAGTGCAAAATAGGGACATATTGTTAGGGACACCTACATATGTGCCTGTAGCATCTATTCTTCTGAGTTGAATTTACTCATTTGTGGAATTTGTCTTATTTGACAGTTGATATTCCGTTCTTGTCCAATTCTCCCGTAGTGAGATTCTTAGGAAAAGTATATGATTGCCGAGTGTTGATACCCGACTGGATGTATCGACATTCCTATCTTTTCTTATGATTTGATTTCATTTGAATGACCTGTGTAACGATCCGAGGAGCTTTCGAATGCGTACTCAAATTATGAAAACATGGGATATATTCATATTCGTTAAATGTTTTCGTCTGTATCTGATTTGAAATTCTCTCGCGTAGATTATGCGTTGACCTTAATATTTTAATAGTAGTTGCGTCTCCATATATCCTTGATTTGTGAAAGATTATGAGTTATTATTACTCCTTTGAGAAGTTCACATCTTATCAACGGCAATAAAACTGAAAAGTTGATAGTACGAGTAGAATGAATTGATTGATTATGACATGACGACATTGTCTTAATTGATGGGAACTCGAGTAGAATTCCCCGAAAGGATAAGATGTTGATTATCAAAAGTGATCTAAATAATTCTTGATGGATGACCATATCCTGCATTTAGACTTGAAATTATACCGTGAATGGTTATGAACTAGTTATAGATATTGTAATCTAGAAGAACCTAAAATAAATGTATTAAAAGATGTTTATGTTATCTGAAACTTTAGGAGGTATTTGTTGTTGAATTACCTAGACTTTCGCCATTAAGGCAAGTTGAAATTGGTATTGATTATATTTCCGGTGCTGCACCTGTGGCTTGTGCACTGTACGTCAGCACCATCTGAATTTAAGGAATTACCGTACAACTGAGAGAGTTGTCGGAGAAAGATTTTATTCTACCAAGCCTGTCATCATGAAGAGCTATGGTGTTATCATTCCTTATATTTATAAATTACTGTGAACTAAGTAAATTGACAATCAAAAACGATATCCATAACTCGAAATGGAAGATTTGTTCGATCATTTACAAGGTTCTAGCAATTTGATCCACGACATGGTTATCATCAACATCGCATCTGCGAAGAAGATTATTTATTCCAATCACTACATCCTGTACTTGTAATGAACATTATGAGTTTCACGTGATGTCGTTTGGATTGACCGATGCACATGTAGTATTCATAAATTTGGTGAATCACGTGTGTAGGCTGTAATTTGATAAATTCATGCTCGTGATCATTAAGGACTATATGTTTGTATATAAGAATAATAATGAGTTAATAATTAGTTATGAATTGCCTTGAATTGGCTAAACAATGAAAACATATACCTTAAATATTTAACATGTGATTAAGGACTTAATCCTTTATATGATTTAACCGTGTGATTAATAGATAATGGAAGCTATATTGACTTTTCAAAGATTAGAACCATTAACGCTTAGGGATTTAAAACTTAATCCTTTACATAAAATGACCATTGGATTAATAATGGTAAGATGTATGCATATAGACTCTTCAAAAATTAAGAGCCTTTTAAGACTTTGGATTTTACCAAAAAAGAAATGGAAATATGTTTTGACAGATGTTTTAACAAAGGATTTTAAGGGATTATTCCCGTATACACAAACCATTTAACTAAACTTCTGTTTAGGGGTAAATGTTTGTGTATACTTCTAGATAACTTAAGAATGATTGAGTAAAACCATTTAAACCATAACTTGGAATTTGAAACGATAATTTTTGCCTTTTAACTAAGAAAATATTGACCAAAGTATAACCAAAGATTTTTCGAACATTTACGAATCCTATTAATTATTTTCAATAAATCAACAAAAATCGTGTTAATTAAATTTAAATTTATTTTGAACATTTTATATAATTGGTCGAACTAAGAAATTTAAAACTTTTATGTTTACGCTTCATAAAATTTAATTAATAATTATTTAATTAATTATAACAAATATCGACGCTTTAGACGACGGATTGAGTAAAACGGATAAAGATGATAGTTGAGAAGAAACTAAAACTCAGAAAATGTGAAGAAGGAATTTTGAATAAATACGAACATGATAATTATATCATCATGAGAGGTGAATATAGATACCGACGCATTATGTAGAAAATATAAAGAACCAATTAGGATGTGTTCCTTAATAATGAAGGTGCAAACTAAATTGCTGAACGATATAAAAATAAACAATGTTTGTAAAAAGGATAATATAAATAGTGAAAGGTTTCACGGCTAGTGTGAACCATTAGAGTTGAGAAGCCGATAGCGTTAAATGTTTTAAAGACCACATGTGATTGTCTAAATATGGAGGATTGTGAGATATAGTTATGTTGGAATTTGTAAGTATAAGTATTATATGTATGTCATTTTTGACTAAAAGTATCTTTGTCTGAAGAAGTTGTACTAATGGCAATTATGAAGGCAGACATCGCCTCATACATTAGTAAACGTCTAGCTATTATAAAGGTCATCATCTGAATTTCATTCGATTTGGGTAATCGTCGACAGACTGACCAAATCTGCTAATATCATTCCCGTTAATGATAAATGCAAAAGAGTTATGTAAACATAGTGTGCTTGTATCAAACATCTTTATCAAGATCCTCGCTTCGCAACGAATTTCTAGAGATTTGCTCAGAAATCATTGAGAACGAACCTTGATGAGAGTACTATGTACCACCCCAATCGAAGGGACGAGGTAAAGTAACGATAAAAAGTAATATAAATGCTGTTTTATGTTTGAATGAATGACCTTTAGTAATAAACCGTATAATCGTTTTCATTTGGAAGGATTATCATTGATAATCATCGTATTAGGATTGAGATTGAATCTTGTTAGGATCTAAATATTAGAGCATCTGTAAGCAACAGTTGAGATGAAGACACCCGACATACACCCATTGTGAGTTGGACATGTCTTTTAGGTTTAAGGTTTCCTATGATGGCTAACCTAACATTACTAAATATTCGACCCGCGAGATCTGAAATGAATGTTGAAATTAGGATCTGATTATTGACTGCCGGTATTGGGCAAGAGGTTATGTGAATGTGAAATGTAGATCTTGAAGTGCCAAATGGGTAGCGAAGTTATGCCACAATTTTTAAACTTGGAAAAATGAATTCATGATCTGACAAATCATAGGATATAAGTCCCCGTTGTATGGGACCATTGAGATGATGTAAAAGATTGGTTTGAAAGTCATATAAGCTGGATCTACCCTAGGACTTCAAGAACTGCGTGAATTATGTTTCGTAAATCGAACTTGATGGAATATCTATCAAGTAAAAATCTGAATTCTTCTTAATAGAGCTTAGATCGGCGAAAAGTTGCATTCATCAAAAACCCGTGAACATCATGGATAGAGAAAGTAAGTCAACATTAAGCCTGATCTTATTCTCGTAGTTATGTTTGATAAAACTCGCGTATTATAATGAATTGCACTTGTGAGAAAAGACCGAGTGTGGAGGAAATACCCACATGGCTTTAACTCTATAAGAAGCGAGTAGTAAGGTAAGATGATGTTTGAGGACAAAGATCCTGTTTAGGGGTAAATGCTGTGACAATCCGTCAATTTATGGTTGATATTTTATTCTCGAATATTATTTAAAAACATTGTTTTAATGTTACATTATGAACTCACTTATTTTTGGGAAGAAATTTGGATTTACGTCTTGGAGTAGCATCGACTACGTCTAAACCGGAGGATTTAACGTTACGTGCTTACGTTTACATACACCGTCTTTGGTGACAGTCCGACACTTCAGAAAATAAATTTATCCGTGAATATTATTTTGGAGTTTTAAATTTGAGTTGGTTCATAAACTCACAAATTTACGAGAAGAGATTAGGACTTACGATTTTATTTTAACGTCCTTTGCGACTAAACCGGAAACCTTAGGATTACGTATTTACGTTTTCGAACTCCGTTTTTGATGAGACAATTTTTATTAGATTAGTTTTGTGCCGTTGATTCATAATTTATAAAAACGTTTTTCGTAAAACGACCCGAGGGCACGCAAATCGAGGAAACTAGAATCGAGGAGTACCCGTAAATAAATGGGGATGAGACAAGTGGGACACTTGTCCCACCCCCAAAACCGGCCAACATTAAGCTACAACACACCATATGATGTGTCAAAGTGTTAGCTTAACACTTACACATGTAGGTTAAGCTTACTTTGTAAGCTTCCACTACACCAAAACCACTTCTCATTACCACTAGCTCACATTCCACTCATGCAAACAACTTACAACTCTCTCTTCCTCCTCCATTTGTGCCGTCCCATTCCTCCCCTTAAACACCACTTTTGATCAAAATCAACCATGAAATCTTATGTTATATACACATATGTTGAAGCCCTTTTGAAACCCTATTGATTGGTGGTGCTTATAACATCCAAGGAGGAGTTTCCATGGAGTAGTAGGGATGATTTTCCACAAGGAGTTTATGAAGATTGGTGGTCTTGAAGATGGTCTTGGCTATGCACAAGTTTCTCCATCAAAATCCATGTTTTGATCACAACCTACATCATCATGGTGGTATAAAGATTGTCCTCCTCATCTTCTTGTTATTTTGATTATGTAAACATGTATTTTATTTCCTATTGTATATGTATATGATGATTATATGATGATAAAAATGTTATGTGGGGATTTTTTGTTGATAAACATGCTTAAAAAGGTGAAAAACTATAAGAAACAAGGGTAAAATCTTGTTTAAAAATGTTGGCTGTATAAAACAGTAAAGAAACAGGTCATGAACTGATAAAATGGCTTAGATTAATTGATATACAGTAAGCTATGAGTCTTGTACACATGTGAGAGTTGGCCATGCAATGGAATCATTGTAATGAGTGAGATATGATCAAAACAAGTTTAAGGTACAAATCTGAGTTCACTGTTTTGGACGATTTTTAGAAACTATTTAGAAGATGATTCAACAGTAGCTATAGTAGAGTTATATGGAGCACATATCATCTAGTTTATGTGATAAAAATTTGAGCTTCTACCTCTATATAGAACTCTAGATATGGAAGGTTTGGTAAAAGTGAAGATAAAAATCATATTTTGGAAATTAAAGTATAATACTATTATATAAGCACTCAAAATTTAATAGTATAAAATATAAATTAAAACCCACTAACTTATATAATACATTTATATAAATATGTACAATGGTAAATAAGTGGACATTTTATAAAAATAGTAACTTGTTAAGTTTTATAAGTTATAAAACTATAAACATGATTTTTACGACTTTTTCGGCTAATACCGTAAAATTAACGTTTTTGTTAAATAAAACTTAGATGGTTGGACCCGTCTAATATAAACTTTATAAAACTTATATACTGATATATAAACATGTATAACAAGTAAAAACCGATAAAAACCCTAACTATAGGACATACGGACATTAACGAGCTAAGTAAACATATTGGACTAATAATTGGACTAAATAAGATAAACACTTATAAAAAAGAACTTATTGGGCTTAACCCATTTAGGCCCAACTTGTAAAGTGTATATACTGATAATATAAGTATAACATGGATTAAAACAAGTTAAAGAACTTATAATAAGTTTATTGGACTTAAAACACGAAAATAGGTGAAACTAGTAAACTAGTATAAAAGTTATCGACATATAACACTAAAATGAGTAAACGAGAATATGTAAACCCACTTGATCATCATATGTATATAATCATCATATGTATACATAATTGTTATTTTTATAAAGTCATTGGACATGAGTCTAAGACGAGTATTATTTGTCTAGGTTTCCGTGATTGAAGCACGTACCGTACGTCCGAATTGCCGATAACCCGCCTTCCCACATCAACGTGAGTTCATAGCCTCGCACTCTTTTAAATGTTTTATGAAATGTTTTATAAACCCGCGAGGGAGATAACATGTTAGTTTTTATAAAATAGGACACCATTTGTCCCGATTGTTTGTTTATTGATTTGGACCCGAATGATTATATGACCCGATTGTATGACCCGATGAATGATTAAAGGACCCGACAGATGAAATTAAATGGATTATTAAAGTTAGGTTATGCCACTAAAAGTCCCATTAGCATGAATTGTGAACTACCAGGATTTGGTAGACGCTTATGCATTTAATAGTACTATTTGGGGACGATCACCCCAGTTCGCGCCTTGACGGTTGATCCCCGTCGTGCCACATTGATTGGTAAGCAAATTTATGTATGAGAAGATTTCCATAGCGTGACCTTTGTGACGACACGCTACTTTAGATGGGCAAATTGAGTATCGGGTTAGCTACCCGTTGTTGGTTTAGTAAGGTAACAATGTCATGCGGCTTATAATAATCCAAAGTTAACAAAATACTACTAGACGCTCCGAATTACGATGTATTGCCTGACTAGCAATACTAGGTCATACTATTGATATTATGTTTGTGTTTTGGTTTTCATAACCATATTCATATAACTGTTTTTATTTTCATACAACGTTATAAGACATATTGTATGATATTTTTGCGACATTGGCTCGTATAATGATTTTTAAGGCAAATGCCTATATTATGATTTTCGATAAGGATTTGTATAAAACGACTTTGGCTATTTTATGGCCTATTAAAATGATTTGTACAAAATGATTTTCAGTAATAATTTTATACTGATATTATATTGATGGATTATATTAAACTCTATGAATTCACTCGGCGTTATCGCTGACCTTTTCTTTTAACATGTTTTATCTCAGGTACTTGAAGGTAATTCTCGGGAAGACGACAAGAATTCATGGCCCGCACTTAAACAATATTTTTCCATTCAAATACTTTGTAAAACTTTGTATGAAATATAATGACTTGGGACCTATGTAACTTTGATATTTATGAATGGAAATGCTTTATTAATAAACGACGCGATTTTTATGCGTTGTCTATGATGTGAGTAATGTGCTAACCCATAACACCAACTAGTCTTCCGCTGTATTGAGTTGTATAAATTTGGGGGTGTTACATTGGGTCTACTGCATACTTTGGATTTGTGGTTTGCTAGGTGCTTGTATTGTGGTTGCAAGTGTTGGTATCTGTTTGTTAGGTGCATTAGTTCATCTGTTTGCAGGTTTTGTGGGTTTGAACACATAGATTCATAATTTGGCTATAAAATCTTAAAAACTTGGTAAAATTGGCTAGGATTTTGAGGACACCTAGATCTAAGCTTAGGCTAGGGCTAACAAGTGCTAAACCTTAGTTAATCACACCAGGGAAGAAGGATTTGAGGCTTGAAATTGGATCAAGTGTCAAATAGATCAGCAAAACTTGTCTGCATATTGTTCATTGTTCATCAGAAACATTTTGTACTTTGGTCTTGTTATTTACTTTGATTCAGAGTTTGATTCTTGTTGCTTTGTGTTAATTCTTAGTTTACATAGCTTGTGTATGCATCTTGTTAAGTTTGGTTGGCTTATTCAGTCTAAATCTGCTTATTAAGTGCTTAACTGCTTATTTCCATATCTGGTGCATATCTTGTGACTGTTTGGCTTATTGTGGCTTATTGTGTGAACCAATTTGTGATTTTATTGTTGCTATTGACTCCTTGTGATTCACTGAACACAAGGGTGCCTTTGTTTCCAATTGAATCAAACCAGAACTCTCATATAAGCTTGGTCAAATAGTCAAAGCAGTGGGAACTCCTTCCCCCTGCTAGTTACCACTGATAGTGTAAAACTGGTGTCAGCTTATCAATAAGCTATAATAGCTTATTTTAACCAGCAACAACTTTGTTTTTGTAATAGGTGCTCATTATTTGACCCATTTGTTCATACTGGAGCATTTGGTGGGTTGACTTTAGGGTTTGACTAGAAAACCAACTCCATTGACTTTTTCATAAGTTCATTTGTGCTTATTCTGGCTTATTGGTTGTGCTTATTGTATTTTTGTTGATTGTTTTGGCTTATTGAGTCCATTTGAAATCTTTTGCAAGTTGAATCAAGTCCTGAGGTGCCCTAAATCTCTAAAACGACTATTTTATCTTTTAGTGAATTTATACTTTGCTTATTTCTGGCTTATTGAGTGAGCTTTTTCAAAATCTCTTTTTACAAATCTCATAAGCATCCCAAAAGAAGGTTGTGTGTCAAATAAGAGCTTATGGCATTGGCTTATTGCTTAATGGGCTGAAAAGCCCAATAAGAATAAGCTGTGTGTTAAATAAGCTGTGATAAGCTCATATTCAGCTTTTGGGCCTTTAGAGTTTTGTTCTTAGAATTGAGTTTTGAGTCTGATAGGGCTTTTCCAAGTCAATTAGGCCAAGTTTGACTTTTTGGGCCCAAAAGCCCAATTTGGTTGACTGTTTTTGGTTTTGGCCCATTTGAGGGCCCAATAGGGGTATTCTGGTAATTTCACTTTGATTTTCTGATTATTTAGGTTAAAATAAACTAGTTTGCAAGTTTTTAGAATTTTTTATAATTTTTGGATTTTTAATATTATTTTAATATTATTTTATTATTATTTTTAAAATTTCACATTTTCCAACTTTTTACATTTTTCTTAGGTTTAATACATTAAAATAGGAATTTATCAACTTTTAGAATAATTTTATCTCTTTTAGATTAATTTTTATAATTATTTTAAGTTTTAATAGTTTTTAAATCATTTTAAATAGTTTTTATTAGATTTAAAATTTCTAAAAATAGTTTTTAATCTTTTTAGGTCATTTTAGAGGTTTACCAATTGAAAAATATTTATTTGGGCTTTTTGATAATTTATTTGATTTTTAGGGCTTTAATTAGTATTTAAAAATTGAATATTTAATTATTTAAAAGGTTTGAAAAAGTTTTGATCAATGGTAAAATCTTAGTTTATTTATTTTGATTTTTGGTGAATTTTTGGTAATTTTTAGAATTAATTTTTATTTTTGTGGTTTTTAAGGTTCTACGTTTTCACTTTCTAGTAGTGTTTATTTTTATTTTTACGTCTTCGTCATCTTCTTTTCTCATCCCCTTCTAAACCAATCATTAATCACAAACATTTAACAAGTTTTTCACGCACATATACCTCCTTGGGAAACGAACTTTCATACCTAAAGGTTCATTAGTGTTGATTTTCCTAAATCATCGCTCGATACTTACCGCTTTTACGCACCTTTTCCTAAAGGTCGTATTTTACCACAATCATTTTGGCGCCGCTGCCGGGGAGGTGTGTCGTGATTAATTTGTATTGTTGTTTTTAATATTAACCAAAAATAGTATTTGTATTAGTAGAACTCTACTAATACGTATTATCGGTTTTCTTTGTTTTTCTTGTAAAAATATTATTACTATATTGTATTAAGTATCACAATAAATGCACAATATCTCCAAAAGTGTGAAAACACAACCTTAATTGGGATTTCATCACTCAATTATTGTATTCGAATCTCAAACAAAAAGAAAAAGGCAAAAATAGATAAATACTTTCGTGAAGGTCGATTTTGAAAAATACAAACTATAAGGTGGGTATAAGGCGGGTATTATAAAATATACCCTAAGGAAAAAGGCTCTTAAGTGCTTCGCGCCGCCTCGTTTCCCCGCTTGCTTGTGAGTATTTTGAAATTGAAGGCCAATCGAGGGTTTTGCCACCCAAAGTATTATTACGTATAATATATTTGCTTGGTTTCTTTGTGATTAAACCCTCTTGAACAATTTGGTTTTCACCAAAGTTCTAAAGTCATTCGAAGGCGTTCACTCCACGTGATCGTTTTCATTCCTTTGAGGCTTCTTTAATCAAGAGTTTGATTCGAGGAGAGATTTTGTAGATTGTTGTCTACGAAGATACACCAAAATCCAAAAAATAAAATATCATCAAAAACACAAAAAAAAAATTGAAAATTCACAAAACACCCAAAAAGAATCTCCTTTGCTCACCTCCCATTCTTCGTGAAGTTTATGATCACTCGTAATCAAGCAAAACGAGCTCGTAAACGACTTCAAAAGCAAGCCAATCAAGAGACGTTGTTTGTAGAAGAACCTCCAATTGTTGAACCTATTGTAGAACAAGAAGTCGTCATGGCTAATCGTACTATGATGGAGTTTCAACAAGCACCCACCGAGGGTTTTGGAGAGGCTATTGTGATTCCCGCCATCCTTGCAGAGAATTTCGAGATTAAGACGGGTTTAATGTCGATGTTGCAAGCAAATAAGTTTAGAGGTCACGAGAAACACAACCCGCATTACCACATTAGGAATTTTAACCGTCTCACTGCCACTAGCAAGTTTAAGGATGTTCCACATGACGCCATTAAGATGATGTTGTTTCCATACTCGTTAGATGGACCCGCAAAAATTTGGCTTGAGAAAGAACCGCCAAATTCGATTTTGACATGAGATTTCACGATTTGTGTAAAGAAATAATGAAAGTTTTTCAATGGCATGGGAACGATTTAAAGAAATGTTACATGAATGTCCACACCATGATTTTACGGAATTGCATCAAGTGGATACTTTTTATAATGGGCTTAATGATCATGAACGAGATTATTTGAATGCCGCCGCGGGTGGTAATTTTTTGTGCAAGACGACAAATGAGGCTTTACAAATCATCGAGAATAGATCTAAGGTTTATAGCCTCGTAACACACCAAGTGTTTCCAATTTGGGTTCGTCATCATCGTCACAATCGTCTCGTAGCATTAATGCCTTACATGATGAAGCTAATGAGGAAAATCGTTTTTTTGATAGATTTGCTAATCTTATGTCCCATTGGAAAGCTCAAGAAGCTTCCAATTCCGCTTCGGTTAAAGCGGTTGCTAAGAGTTGTTTATCTTGTGGTGGAGCTCATGATATTTCCGAGTGCATTACCGCGGATGGTAACACTTCGAGTGCTTATGTAGCAACGGGAACTTACAACCAAAACGGTCAAGGTTCCCGCCCAAATCAAGCTCCACCAAATATTAATAATTATCGAAACAACAACCAAGGTAATTACCAAGGCAATTCACGCAATTACAACAAAGGGAATTATCAAAATCAAAACCGTGATTTTCAAAACACTACACAAGGTTTTCAAAATGCTCACACTAAAAATTTGCAAGGAGTATTTTTGGATTATGCTAAAGCAAATGATGCTAAATTTGATAACATGCAACGTGAGATGATTAGCTTAAGATCCGAGTTGAAAAACGAGCTTAAAAATGAACTTGCCAATGAACTTAAAACTCATGCAAACAAAATGGAAGGAAATGTCCAACGTCTTCAACAAAATCAACAAAAGATGGAATGAGGACAACATGAGATTAAGCAAGAGTTATTAAAAGCGGATGCTAGGCAATCAAAATTTGAGGACCGAATGGCTAAGATGTTTGAAGCAATCATGTGTAAACCCTCTTCCTCGGGTGGTCTTCCTAGTGATACCATTGCAAACCCGAAGGGAGAAATGAAGGTTATTACTACACGAAGTGGTAAAACTTTCAAGGAACCAATCTCTCGTGTAAGTACTTCTACGGAGAAGGAAATCGAGAAAGAACCCGAGGTGATGGTCGTAAAGGAGCACATTGCAATCCCACGAAGTACCGCTCAAACCACACCTACGGTTGAACCAATACCAATTGTGGAACCCGAGTTTTCAAGGCCGTTGCCTAATGACCAACCCACACCACCGTTACCCTACCCTTCAAGACGAAACAAAGAGAAGTTGCAAGAACGTAACAAACAACAAATCGAGCTTTTTATAAAAATGTTTCAACAAGTGCATTTTGATGTGAGTTTAGCCGACGCGTTGTTATATATGCCTCGTTTCGCTTCCACTTTTAAAAGTATGATGACCGATAAGGAAAAGCTTTCAAAGCTTGCTAATTGTTCTTCGGTTTATCTTAACCGCATACCGGAAAAAGTTGGTGATCCCGGAAAGTTTCTCATTCCTTGTGACATACAAGATATGAAAGAATGCCTCGCCTTAGCCGATCTTGGTGCGAGCATTAATTTGATGCCATTTTCCATTTGGAAATCGCTTTCGCTTCCGGCTCTCATTCCTTCGAACATGTCTATCGAGATGGCCGATCATTCTACGATTATAGCATGTGGAGTAGCCAAAGATGTTTTCGTGAAAGTGGGGAAGTTCTACTATCCCGTTGATTTTATAGTAGTTGACATCCCCGCGGATCCTCAAGTTCCTCTAATTTTAGGCCGTTCATTTTTAGATACTTCGAGATCGCTTATCGATGTTCATGCAAGAACTATCACTTTGAGATTCAACGAAGAGGAACTTGTTATAAACGCTACTCAAAACTCGAAACCTTCTCATGTTTATGCAATCGCTACCATCAATCACATTGACATCGTTGATGTGGTTTGCGATGAGTTTTCACAAGAAGTGTTAGGTTTTTCCGATAGCTCGTCAAGTGGCAATCCCACTATTTTGGATCTGATTCTTGCTAATTCCACACCAAATCTCACTCCATTCCAAGGAGGCGATCTCACTTCAAATGAAATCGACAATGAAGATGAGGTGTTGATTAATGATGATAATTCTATTCCACCATTTCTTTCGCCGATGGAAGTTATGAGTGTTGAACAAAAATCTTCGATCGAGGAACCACCTATCCTTGATTTGAAAGATCTTCCTTCTCACCTTGAATACGCATTCTTGGAAGGTGATGGCAAGTTGCCGATTATTATTGCAAAAGATCTTGCTAATGATGAAAAAACCGAGCTCTTGAAAGTTCTTAAGGCTCATAAAGGGGCAATTGCGTGGAAAATATCCGACATTAAGGGTATTGACCCAAAATTTTGTACTCACAAGATTTTAATGGAGGAGGACTACAAACCCGCAATTCAAAGTCAAAGAAGGGTGAATCCCAAAATTCACGATGTCATTAAAAAGGAGGTCCTTAAACCCCTTGATGCGGGAATGATTTATCCTATATCCGATAGCCCATGGGTGAGCCCAATACATTGTGTCCCTAAAAAGGGAGGAATGACCGTTGTGCCTAATGAAAACAACGAGTTAATTCCCACTCGTGTTGTGACCGGTTGGAGGGTGTGTATTGACTACCGAAAGTTAAATGACGCCACTCGTAAAGACCACTTTCCTTTGCCCTTCATGGATAAAATGTTGGAGCGACTTGCGGGAAATGAATTCTATTGCTTTTTAGATGGTTTTCCGGTTACTTTCAAATCCCTATCGACCCTCGTGATCAAGAGAAGACTACGTTTACGTGTCCTTATGGAACGTTCGCTTATCGTAGGATGCCTTTCGGACTTTGTAATGCACCGGGTACGTTTCAACGGTGTATGATGGCGATTTTTCACGATATGATCGAGAAGTCGATGGAAGTGTTTATGGATGACTTCTCGGTATTTGGAAATTCGTTCACGTCATGTTTATCTAATCTCGAGCAAATGTTAAAACGTTGTGAAGAAACCAATCTTGTGCTTAATTGGGAAAAATGTCATTTTATGTGTAAACAAGGAATCGTCTTAGGACATAAGGTGTCGAAGGCGGGGATTGAGGTCAATAAAGCTAACGTAGACGTCATCGCCAAGTTACCTCATCCCAAAACCGTTAAGGGAGTTAGGAGTTTCCTAGGCCACGCGGGCTTTTATCGTCGTTTCATCAAGGACTTTTCGAAAATCTCTCGACCTATGACACACCTTCTCGAGAAGGATGCTCCTTTTAACTTCAATGAGGATTGTGTTAAGGCTTTCGAAACTCTAAAAAGGAAACTTACCGAAGCTCCCATCCTTGTTGCTCCTAATTGGGAATTACCCTTTGAAATCATGTGCGATGCAAGTGATTATGCTATAGGGGCCGTCTTAGGGCAACGTTATGACAAGCATTTTCGTCCTATCCATTATGCTAGTAAGACGATGACCGAGGCTCAATTAAAGTACACCACAACGGAAAAGGAATTCCTAGCCGTGGTTTATGCTTTTGAGAAATTTCGACCTTATCTCGTCTTGACTAAAAGCATCGTGTATACCGACCATTCGGCTATCAAGTATCTCTTAGCTAAGCAAGATTCTAAGCCGAGATTGCTTCGTTGGATGCTCCTCCTCCAAGAATTTGATGTCACCGTGCTTGACAAAAAAGGAGCCGAGAATCTAGCAGCCGATCATCTCTCTCGTATAGAAGATCCTCACAAAGATGTTTTCGAGAATAAGGAAATCACCGAAACATTTCCTCTTGAGACTCTCGGTGTAGTGAATTCTAAAGACACCACCCCATGGTTTGCCGACATTGCAAATTACCATGCGGGCAATTTCATAATCAAGGGTATGACGACACAACAAAAACGAAAATTCTTTCGTGACGTCAAGTTCTATTTTTGGGACGACCCTTATCTCTTTCGAATTTGTGCGGATCAACTCCTTCGACGTTGTGTTTTTGGTGCCAGAGCTTCTAATATCCTTAGAGCTTGTCACGAGGGACCCACGGGTGGTCACCACGGTGCTAATCTCACGGCTAAGAAAGTGTTCGATGCTGGTTTCTTTTGGCATTCTATCTATCGTGATGCACACGCACTTGTGAAGTCGTGTGATTCGTGCTAACGTCAAGGAAAATCGTCTCAAGGTGACGAAATGCCGCAAAACATAATTCAAGTGTGTGAGATTTTTGACATATGGGGAATAGACTTTATGGGGCCGTTCCCATCGTCTCATGGCAACAAATATATCCTCGTCGCGGAGGACTACCTTTCTATGTGGGTGGAAGCTAAGGCTTTGCCTACTAATGATGCTCGTGTGGTAGTGAAGTTTTTGAAGCAACTATTCTCTCGGTTCGGAACCCCTCGTGCTATTATAAGCGATCGTGGAACCCATTTTGGTAATGAACAATTCGAAAAGGTTCTAAAGAAATATGGAGTTACTCATCGTCTTTCTACGGCTTATCACCCGCAAACAAGTGGGCAAGTCGAGGTTTCGAACCGAGCTTTGAAGAGGATTTTAGAGAGGTCAATTGGAGAAAACCGTGATTCATGGTCCGACAAACTTGATGACGCTTTATGTGCCTTTAGGACCGCTTATAAGACACCTATTGGTTGCACTCCTTATAAGTTAGTCTATGGGAAGAATTGTCATTTGCCCATTGAGTTGGAGCACAAGGCATATTGGGCCCTTAAGCATGCAAACTTTGACTTGAAGACCGCGGGAGATCACCGGAAAATACAATTGAATGAATTGGATGAATTAAGAGATAATTCTTATGAAAATTTATTAATTTTTAAAGAAAAGACTAAAAAGTTTCATGATTCAATGATTAAAAACCGGGTTTTTAACGTTGGTGATCAGGTGTTGCTTTTTAACTCTCGTCTTAAGATATTTTCCGGGAAATTGAAATCTCGTTGGTCGGGTCTGTTCACCATTACACAAGTGTTTCCTTATGGGACCATTGAGCTAGCTCAAGATGATGGTCCTAATTTCAAGGTGAATGGACATAGGCTTAAGCACTACTTTGGTGGGGAAATTCCTTCAATGGTTGCCCTCGACCATGTCACATTCCCCAATGATAATTAACATTGACGGGATCGAGTCGAGCTCATGACTCGGTAATCAAAAACGAGGTGCCTCGTGGGGGAGATCCCATGCTTATCCTTTATGCTTACTATTCACTAATAATGGGACTTGTACCCTTTCAACTCGTTGTCTCGTGGTTGTTTATGATTGTGTTATCTAGATCATCATCATCATCTACGATTGAAGACTCTCGTGTTCGTTTACGTGAGCCTCCTTCGTTTGCTTGAAGAAGTTTTTCACGAATCCATGACATATCCTTTATTGTTCTAACAATTATCTTTTAGCATACTTAATAAACGGCTTTAGATATATTGTTGATCACCCTCTCCATGCTAGATCATAAGCATTCGACTCTAGTATGGGGGTGCTCCACCTTTAGACTCGAAACATTGAGGACAATGTTTACTTTTAGTATGGGGGGGTGAATAGGTACTTGCTTTGCTACGCCCTCACGCTTTCCAACTTTCAATATTTTGGTTGCTAATAAGGCTAAAAATGGCCAAATTTTTGCTACGCCCACACGCTTTCCAACTTTCAATATTTTGGTTGCTAATAAGGCTAAAAATGGCCAAATTTTAAAATTTTTCTTAGCTTTCATAAGTGTTTTTAAGACACGAATGTATATTTTCCGTTGGGTGGAATAAAAGTTAATATTTGACTTGATGGGCATTTGGAGCCATTTACATTCCTTAACCCGCTCAATTCAAGTTTTGCTAGACTTTTATATAGGGAGCTTTAAAACGCGAAAGTCTTAATTCATACGGGTTAAGAACAAGAACTTTTCGCAAGTTCCTATAATTGATCCTAGAAAGTCACTTATCAAGGGAACTTTAAAACGCATTTTCTAAACTTGAAAAAGTCCAAGAAAGTGCAAGATCCTATAGGTGGCTTGAAAACCCAAAACTTTGATTTGATATAGTCTTAATGAAAGCTAATCAATATTTAGCTTAATTTTGACTTGCATGGCTAAGTATTCACGAGTCTCTTTTATTAGAGGTCTTTATATAGTGAAGAACGAGAGATGATAGAGTTAGACAAGTGATCATGCTAAACGTAGAACATGAAAGTGTTCTTTCAAAAACTCATATGTTTTTAATTGTGGCTTTTTCTTCCCATAAGATCAATGCATTAGGAATAAATCATAATTGCAATAAGTAAGGTCGTACGATTTGAAAGGTTACTTAGCCTCTAGCGCAAGATCGTTTAAAAGTTTCTCGGGGTTGAATAGAGTTCATAGCCAAGGCATAACTTATTGAAGCGGGACGCGAAGATTGGCGATCATCCAAAAAGGCCCTAACAAGGCATGAGGAGCTCTATTTTTGCTAAAGATCCCAAGATGATGTGAAGTATCATTATTCCCAAATCAATATGAAGAATCAAGACACACGACGAAAAGCAATTACTCCCCTAAAGATCATGGAGAAAGTCTATCCAAAAAGACCCTAACAAGGTATGAGGATAAATATATCCAAGTACGAAAAAGAGGCGGATCGTTGTATATCAAAATCCAAAGTAAAGATTGAAGAAAAATGATGAAGTCGTGGTCCAATATGAAGAATCTCTCAAAAACGTCAAGTGAAGAAATTCCAAATATATGAAGAGAAGACCATAATTTCAAGAACGTCTTCCCAAGATTTGAAGTATGAAGTACATGCCAAATATCGGTCCGAGAAAGGTCTCAAATCGTGAAACGAGTTATGCAAAGATATGAACTTAAGGAGATACACGAGAAGCCGTTTTAAAAGATTTTGTCCTTCGGCTAACTATTGATCAAATCGTGTTACTTTGCTTTCGGACTAATAACTACTCAAATAAGTCAATATGAATCACTTGTGATTAGGAAGGTATATATAGGAGATGGGAGGTGCATGTGTTACTTCCTTTTTCTTTCTTCTCGTCTCGACTCGATTTAAATTATTTGTCTTTCTCGACGTCGTCTCGGGATTTGTCGATATAAGTTGAACTCGTCTTATAATTTTCTTCTATAATTGACTTGGTTCTTCGACTTTATTAAACTTCCGTCTTTAGACTTTTTCTTTGATAAATCTTTAGAATATGCCTTGGACTTCCGTTCTTTTTGCACTCTTGATCTTTTGACTTCGTCTTTTCTCGTTTTCTTCGATAAAAGCCCGTAATAGCCCATGTTTTCTTCCT
Organism: Glebionis coronaria; assembly: GCA_025667525.1. Classification (NCBI taxonomy): domain Eukaryota; kingdom Viridiplantae; phylum Streptophyta; class Magnoliopsida; order Asterales; family Asteraceae; genus Glebionis; species Glebionis coronaria. The sequence continues at coordinate 140,581,455 of CM046880.1, forward strand.
TTTTCATATTTTTATCCCGAAACACAATAAAAACACAATAAAAACACAAACCACGCATAAATCCGACTTTTACAACATAAAATACACGTTTTGGTCTTGTTGTTATTGGAAATAAGTGGTAGAAGGATAAGTGTTTTCACACTTATTAAATCCCCTACACTTGACCATTGCAATGCCCTCTTGCAATGCATTAATTTCAAAGCACGGTTTACATTTTTCATCATAAATAACCCACCTTGGCCTTTATTAAACACAAGACATTGAAAAAGTATCAAATATTCAAAGGAAGAAAACAAGTAAAGAGATAAAAGACTTACATTAGGGTTTTGGAAATGTCATGAATGTTCATCACCCTCCAGTTTCACGTTCCCCATACCAAGCTTAAAAACGAGATCATTGTTATTATAAGTTAGCAAACTAACACAAACTCATGTGCCCCAATTATTCACTTAGACTCCCTTATTCTTAGGTGTATCTCTTATATTTTATGATTGTCTTGAATGATCACGAGGATGCATTGTTGACTTATTTCGATAATTTATTTAGGTTGAAAATAAAGTAGGACTGTGATAATCCGTCAATTTATGATTGATATTTTATTTTCAAATATTATTTAAAAATATTATTTTAATGTTATATTATGAACTCACTTATTTTTGGGAAATAATTTGGATTTACGTCTTGAAGTAGCATCGACTACGTCTAAACCGGAAGATTCAACGTTACGTGCTTACGTTTACATACACCATTTTGGTGACCGTCCGACATTTCAGAAAATAAATTTATCCGTGAATATTATTTTGGAGTTTTAAATTTGTGTTGGTTCATAAACTCACAAATTTACGAGAAGAGATTAGGACTTACGATTTTATTTTAACGTCCTTTACGACTAAACCGGAAACCTTAGGATTACGTATTTACGTTTTCGAACTCCGTTTTTGATGAGACAATTTTTATTAGATTCGTTTTGTGCCATTGATTCATAATTTATAAAAACGTTTTTCGTAAAACGACCCGAGGGCACGCAAATCGAGGAAACTAGAATCGAGGAATACCCGTAAATTAGTGGGATGAGACAAAACAAGTTTTGCCCCACCCCACTAACATGGGAAGGCTAAGGAAGCTCCACCACATCAATGATGTGTCAAAAGCTTCACAAGGAAGCTTAACACTTGTATATATTTTCCCTAAACCACTTTGCTAAACCATTTCCTCACAAAAACATACATGCAAAACCACTAATTTCTCTCATCCCTCTATCTTATTTTCGTCCCATATTCACTCAAAACAACCTCCATTTGATCTTGATTCAATCATAAATCATATGTATAATTTACATATGATGAAAACCCATTGAAGTTATAAAGATTGGAGGTGATCTTAACATGTAAAAAGGAGTTTTCAAGGGAGTTTGGGGCTGATTTCTCAAGGAGTTTTCATAAAGAACAAGGGCTGATTTTTTGAGGAATCTACAAATACTTGGTGATCCTAGAAGTGATGTTGATATCTCATAATATTGGTTACCCAAAACCAAGTCTTGTTCATCATCAACCCCATCTTTTCATCACTTTGGTGGTATAGAGATTGTTCTTCCCATCCTCTTGTTATTTTTATTATGTAATCATGTATTTTCTTTCTTATTTTATATGTATATGATGAATATATGATGATAAAAATATTGTGTGGGGATCAAGTGTTGATAAATATGATTAAAAAGATGAAAAACCATAAGAAACAAGGCTAAAATATTGCTTAAAATTGTTGGCTATATAAAAACAGTAAGTAACCAAGTTATGAACTGATAAAATGAAAAAGTAGAATCCATTTACATTAAGTACAAGATATCATACACATGTGAGAGTTGGCCATGAAATGAAATCATTATAATGAGTGAGATATGATCAAAACACGTTTAGAGTACCAATCTGAATAGTCAGTTTTGGACGGACTGTTAAGGATATTTAGAGTCGGATTGAGCAGTAGCTAAATCTAAGTTAATTGTAGCACATATCATTTAGTTTATGTTGTAAAAAATGAGCTTCTATCTCTTTGTATAACTCAAGATATGGTAAAAATGATGAAAGTGAAAGTAAAAATCAGATTTTGGGAAATTAAAGTATAATAGTATTATATAAGCACTCAAATAAAAATAGTATAAAATGTGAATTAAAACCCACTAACTTATATAATACATTTATATAAATATGTATAAGGATAAATAAATGGACATTTTATAAAAATGATAGTTTGATAAGTTTTATAAGTTATAAAACTATAACATGATTTTTACGACTTTTTCGGCTATTACCGTAAAATTAACGTTTTTGTAAAATAAAACTTAGACGATTGGACCCGTCTAATGTAAACTTTTATAAACTCATATACTGATATATAAACATATATAACAAGTAAAAACCGATGAAACCCGAACTATATAACATACGGACATTAACGGGCTAAGTTAACGTTATTGGACTAATAATACAACAAAATGGGCTAAAACACTTATAAACTTATTTATTAGGCTTAACCCATTTGAGCCCAACTTGTAAAATATAGATACTGATAATACAAGTATTAAATGGATTAATACAAGTTAAAGAACTTATAATAAGTTTATTGGACTTAAAATATGTAAATAGGTAAAACTAGTAAACTAGCATAAAAGTTATCGACACATAACACTAAAATGAGTAAATGAGAATATGTAAACCCACTTGATCATCATATATATAAAATCATCATATGTATACATAATTGTTATTTTGATAAAGTCATTGGACAAAAGTCTAAGACGAGTATTATTTGTCTAGGTTTCCGTGATTGAAGCACGTACCGTACGTCCGAATTGCCGATAACCCGCCTTCCCACATCAACGTGAGTTCATAGCCTCGCACTCTTTTAAATGTTTTTATAAAATGTTTTATAAACCCGCGAGGGAGATAACATGTTAGTTTTTATAAAATAGGACACTAGTTGTCCCGATTGTTTGTTTATTGATTTGGACCCGAATGATTGTATGACCCGATGAATGATTAAATGACCCGATAGATGAAATGAAATGGATTATTAAAGTTAGGTTATGTCACTAAAAGTCCCATTAGCATAAATTGTGAACTACCGGGATTTGGTAGACGCTTATGCATATAATAGTACTATTTGGGGACGATAACCCCAGTTCGCGCCTTGACGGTTGATCCCCGTCGTGCCACATTGATTGGTAAGCGAATTTATGTATGAGAAGATTTACACAAGCGTGATTGATATCTTCGATATAGTATAGCAAAATATATATATAGTAATTAGACGGTTCGTTCTTTAGGAAAAGAAGCGAATGTGAAATCACAAATATATGTGATCGGGAAGTATTGATAAGAAAATCACGATTAGGAAAAAGTGATAATCGAATCGTCCCGGGTCGTTTCCTCGCGAAATCGTGAATTGAGTCGGCGCACGGATTTTGGTATTTGATGCTTGAATGATTGGTTCTTGATTTTGTTTTTGTTTTTTTTGTTTTTTTTTTTTGGAAATGCAATTATACTACGGGGAGCATAAATAGTTATCGGGAATGCACATAAACAAATAACAAGTATTATGCTAATGCCAATGCAAATTTAATTACTACAATAAAATGCAAGGTACAATTAAACTAGGATTCAAATGAAAAAATGCTAAAATATAAAAATGAACAAAAGTCTACTTCTATATAAAAAAACTAAATTTATTTAAAACTAATTAATTTAATTATTGACTATTTTTAAACTAACGTAAAACCTATTAACAAATTACTATAAATTATAAAGGTGCTAATATTAATTTTCTAGTTTATAAGACTTAAAGTTATTTATTTTAAGACTAAAAATTATATATTCTTTTTCGAATTAAAAAAAAGGTAAAATATTTTTAGCTAATTTTTTAAACTAAAATATAATATAAAAATGATTTAAAGAATATTAAAATTAAAGTGAAAAAAAAAATATGAATAGTTTTGAGAATGTCTAAAATACAGTACTTGTCCTAGGACAATTAACTTGAACGTTTCAACTTATCACATAAAATCGTATTAAGCCTAAAAGCCTAGAGCTTATTTAAAAAAAAGCAAACTGACAAAGGTGCTTAAATAAATCATATGGTAAACAACTAACAAAAAGATGTTGTAGCTCAATTGGTCCTAGTGTGTGGAGTGAACGCTTTAGAAAGGGGATAATGAAGTGGTCACTGGTTCGATTCCAACTAGTGGCAAATTTTTTTTTTTTTCAAAAGCATTTTCATTCAACAACCACTAAATCCACTAATTATAACCAACATAATCAGTTCTTGTTTTTTCTATATAATAATGATGCAACTAAAATAGATATAATATAACAAAAAAAAAGCAGATCTATTTTGCAAATAACACTACAATTAAAAATTTAACTAAAGCTGGAATAAAAATTAAATCTGACCTTTTGAGAACAACAATATAAGGAAGTCCTATCTCCTAAATAACTAAAACCGCCATCCGAAATTGCATCTACCCCGTGAAAAAGAGTTGAGACTCAATATTTCGAACCGGATAAATTAACCCACAACAATATCGATATCCGCAGCTTCAACATAATAAGCTCCGAACCAATGAACCAACAATAAACTTTCGCACCATTTTTTTTCTGTCGTACCCAACACCAACAGCAACAACATCAATAGTACTTTTTTTTTTTTCGGAACAGTAGATACCAAACTTCTTTTTTTTTTATATAGTAACAAGGGTTAACCTTTTTTTATATATAAATATCAATTGGACAGTAGCAGTATATATCAATTGAAAAGTAGCAGTAACATAAAAAAATAACAAATTTTTTATTTTTATTTTTTTTAAAATCAGCCAAGAACTTTAAACAAATAACAAGAACATACTTTAATTTCTTTCAACAATACTTCAATTAGATAAAATTCGAGTACAATAATTGCTAAAAACTGAATATTAATTAAAAGACAACAATTAAAATTAAAGATTAAACCCTAAAATTACTTGTCTTGGTCTTCAATCTCTTGGGTCTTTATATAGAAGTCTTGAAGTCTTTGTCTTCACCCATGTGTGTTTCTTTTGTGAGGAGAAATTTGAAATCTTCAACTTGTGCTTTCTTGATTAAATCTCAGCCATTGGTGAAAATTTTCAAAACTCATCTTTCAATCTTAGCCTTTCTTAAAATTTAAAGGATTTGGCGCTCAGATTTTTTACAAGGATTGCCAGGATGGATCATTCACGTGGGTGGGATCTTGATTTGTAGTCAGAAAGGGTAAAAAAAAAAGATATGATGAAAATGATGGCTGTGATGTGTGGGTACCAACAACCCTAATATCACTTTGTAAATACTCGTCCTTTTTTTTCTTCTGTTAACAAGGGGGTCGGTTTGTTTCTAAAGTGTGTTTGGAGTCTTTGAGGCCCATAACACCAAATATGTAGCAAAAGTGTTGGGTTGTTGTTGGTGTGATCTAACAAATGGCTTGTTATCCAATTGTTACAAAAAAACGTGGAGTTGATCCAACAAATGAATGTATATATCTTCAAAGCATTTGTTTGTTTTTTTTTTCTTTTAGATGTATTATTATTGCGGACTGACCCGGCCTGTTAAACGGTTGCGAGTTGGTCCGTAAAATAATAATTTGAGTTTTTGGATCGATATTTTTCTATGCTCGTTCCATTGACGTGCTCGGGTCTTGACTTTGACTTTGGTTTCGTCTTTTTGTCGGAAAACCGGATCTACAAAATAAAATCAGAAAACACAAGATATATGTACGTTTTTTATCTCGTTTTTGCCTTTTTTATTCATTTAACTTAGGGTAAAATGATGAGTATTAAGTAACTCATCACGCCCCCATACTAAACTATTGCAACTCCCGTGCAATATATCCGATAAAATTTTACGATCACCCCTAATTTAATTACTTTGAAAGTAGCAAAGTTTTTACCTTAGGGAAAAACGTAAATTTTTAAACGTCCCGTTTTAACCTTTTATAATAAAACACAATTATTTACACACACACACTTAAATTGACCAACATTATTTATTTACGATCACTATTGCTACGTTATTTATTTTTTTGCGAGACCATCTTGTTTAGCCTTTCATTAATTTTGAAAATTAACGCTTAGGGATCACGGAACAAAAAGCATTCATATCTTTGCCCCTCATGGGTAAAATTCGTCGTCCTCGGTTTTCACTTTGCCCTTTTACAAGTTTAAAAACAAGATCATAGCTCGGTTTAAGATAAGATGTCTAATACTTGTAATTTTTAATTTATGGACTCAATACTCCCTTAACACTTATTTAATTCGAAGATAAAGAAAGACGAATTAATTAATAAGTAGTTAAAAACTCGATCCTCAAAAATTCCATATGATTAAATCAAAAGTCCCCGCCAAGGTATAATTTAACACGATATATTATGGATTTGAAATTTGGCTTATTCCACTAGATATCAAATATCGCAACTTTTAAGACCTTGGCCTTTTATTCATTCTTGGTGTACACCGTTTGGTGACTTTTATCGAACGCTTTATTATGACTTTGGTTATTCATCCTCATTCTTGTAAGAATTTTTGGATTTATAGCAACATTATCCTCAACCTTTCGGGTATTATTGGATTTATATATTTTGCCAAATCTCGCATCCCATTCTATGCCGCTAATTATACCCTAATGTGGACTTTGATTAATCATATGTAATTTTTAAAGGAAGTTGTTTTAAGACTAAGAATCTTTTAAATCGTTCGACTTTATTTAAACAATTATCATAAGGTGTTGGGAGTAAAAAGTACAAAAATTAACCTTTATAATTAAAAAACATCTTTACTTAAATTTTGCTCTATCATTTCTCATTTGTTTAAGCAAGTTTAAAATCATCCATGGAAACTATTAATGCAAGTTTAAAAGAACCCATTCTAAATGATTCGCAAAAACGATTAAGCTTTGTAAAGGGCTAGGCTAGAGCTCAACACGCTCAATCGAGTCAAAATTTTTATCTTCGTTCTCACCCAACGGAAAGTCAAACACTTAGGTCTCATTTTTTTCCTTTTCCCTTTTTTTTTTTTTTTTTTCTTGGAAAATAATTTGGCATAAAAAAAAACACTTTTTTTTTTGGTAAAACGGGATTACACGGGAATTAAGCAAAAATTTAGTACGATATCCATAGATACCCCCCCATACTAAAACTACACATTGGCCTCAATGTTTTCTAATACGGGAATGCCACCCCCATACTAAAATTCAACGATTTTAATGCATATTTCTAAAATCGAGGGGTCTCTACGTAAATCTAAAGCCGTTTATTAATTATGCAATAGAAAAACGTTAGTCAAAAGATAAAGAATATCGGCTCCCGACAAAATAGGTATTCGGATCGAGACTCGAGAGGCTACATATCCGGGCAAACCTACACATTCACAACCAACACGGAGCACACAAATGGAAGAGGCGAGCTCCTCCATCACTTATTAGATAGATAGATAATACAGGGGTTGCCTCCCGAGAAGCGCTTGTTTAACGTCACGAGCCTGACGAAACTCCTCGGATTTAGAGATCCGGTGGAGAGGTTTAGAGATCCGGGACAACCAAGGGTGGTATGTCCCCTCCAAAGTAGTGCTTCAATCGATGACCATTCACCTTGAAGTTTGGCCCGTCGTTTTGAGATAACTCGATGGTGCCATATGGATAAACTTTGGTGACGGTGAATGGTCCGGTCCAACGGGTTTTGAGTTTACCCGAGAAGATCTTCAATCGTGTAGAATATTGATAATCAATGAATCTATGAAGGGGTTTGTTAATTTCTAGAGAGAGAAAGTTAGAGAGAGAAAGTGAGAGAAACTATGTGAATTTTATTAAGTGGAAATTAAGAAATGATAACAACCAACCCCTTTCCTTAGTGGAAAGGGGTATTTATAGTTCCAAGTCATAAGTGGACTTGGGCCGGTCCATGACAAGCCCATGGACCGGTTCTTACTTAACTTAATAAGCAAATAATAACTAATTACTAACTACGAGCTATTACAACATAAGTCATATTGTGGAGCGACCGATACTTCTAATATACGTTAAAACGTATTTCTAACAATCTCCCCCTAAGGGAGGTCACTCCACGTTACAAAGTTCTAAACCTAGCATACTATACTAAGTCTTCGTTCTTTAGCTCGTAGTCTTTTCTTCTTTTCTTTCTTTTGTTGTGAATATGTTGATTTGATCTTTTTGGCTTTGACTTGAGAGCATTGTTCTTTGGCCTTTCACGTGCGATCTTTGCCTTTCTTGTGAACTTTGCCTCCTCGTGACTTCATGTTCCACACACTTACGTCTTTTTGTTGGATTCTTGAAAGCTTCAGAGTTTGATACAGCGGAAGACTTCATCTTGTACTTTCTTGAATTTTTGTTGCAAAAGACAAAAGCATGTGGAAACGACTCTTACAGGTACACCGCAACACCACCGTCTTCACTGGTACACAGCAACGCCACCGTCTTCAACAGGTACTCAGCAACGCCACCGTCTTTAGCAGGTACACATCAACGACACGAATAAAATGGCTTTGAACATTTTATTCTAATTCGGTAGCATTTTACCTCCAGTCTGTGAAGACCGTTGGACGATATTAGATATCGTACCCGTGACGGATAGTTTCAATTAAGTAACTTCCTGACAGGATTTCGCGGGTAAACCCGTTCTCTTTATTCGACCGTCCAAAGCTGACTGCGAACATAAAGAGTGAATCACTTGGATAAATTATCCTTGTGATTAAAAGCCGTCAATTCATGAAACCTGGAACAAGTGAATTTCAATTAAGATTTTCACCATCGTTGCTTTCCAGTTGTCACGAGCTCGATTCATAAAGAACCTTGCACGTTACCTACCAAGTGTTGTTTGATGTTGACACTAGAAGGATTTCCACTCGTCACTGTGGTCAATAAAGAGTCACTCTGAGTGTTCTGGCAAGATCATATGATAATGCGAAGAGGCCTGGAACGAGTTTAAGTTCAATTAAGAATTAAACCACTGTTACCTTCCAGTTTTTCACAAGATTGGTTCTAAAAGAACCGCACGTGTAACCTACCATGAGCTTGTTTGATGTTGGCTCAAGCAGGATTTCCATCTTCATTGTAATACTTACGTATTACTCGGATGTTCTGGCAATATTACAGGAATATTGCGTAGGACTCATGAAAATCTCTTACTTTTCACAATGTGTGAGAAAGCAAGGAATGAATGGAAAGTGTCCTAGTGAGACTTTTGATGATCTCTTGGCTCTAGACTCGATTGTGCGTTTTGATTTAGTGAGCGATGGCTGGAGAGGAGTGCCACCTTTTCAATACCAGTTTATTCGGAGTGAATAAACCAATAGATAACGTGTTGATCTCCGTGTGATTAAAACAAATACCTTTTGAGAGATATTTGAGTTAGCTGGGGAAGGGTTGTGCATTGCATCACTGGGTCCATGATGTCTTTCTTCAATACCGAGAATCATTAGCAAAAATGACCTCAATAGCATATGTATTGACCCGGTTTCTGCCTAAAGTTGTAAGGAGGGCTTCTTTCTTTACACCCTTTATCTTTACATTTCTTTTTCATTCTTCAACCCCTTCAATGCTTACCAATACGTCATCACTAGCACCTTGTTGTGATTGTTCCAGTGCTAGCTTAAGTACTTGGTCGGCATTCAGCTACGTTCACATTCTTTCTCCATCTTTCCTAGGACTTCTAATTCTAACTACGGAATTGTCCTTGGGAAGATTCCATCGGCTCTGATGAATCATTGGACTAAACCTATTCCTACCACCCTTTTGTCACCACATCCGTCGTGAATTAAGCGTGTTTTGGGAAGGAATTGCCACCATGAAAAATCATTGAAAATCACCTAAGGTACTTGTGATATTAAAATCAAAAGTTTTGTACCTTAGGTGTTTTGATCATCAAAAACGCTCCCCCTTAACACGTGCTTAACACATATTAAGTTGGATTATCATTAAATCTTTTTCATCTTTTAGCCAAGTATCACTTACGTCTCCTTAATCCCATTTTCTCCCCTTATCCAAAATGTTAACCATTAATATTTGGGATATTGAATGGATTAACCGGTCTTTGGGTAAAAATGAAATTGGTGTTTGGCCATAGAACAAGTTATTGCTCCCCCTTAAGTTAATAAGGGATAGTTGTAGTGCTTTGGTATGACATATTTTGAAAGATTTAGAATCTCGTGAGAAATTCTTGAAAAATTATCATACCTTATCACTACAACAAGCCATTCAAGCACATTATTCACAAATATACATATTCACAATTGTAAACCAATATAAAGTGACCTGAGATGTACGACCCATCAGATGGATCGTTGCAGTAGCTTGTGGTGCACTAAATACGGTCTTCCACCCACGAATCTTTCCAAGCTCCTCATCAATCTACGTTCACGGAGCTTTTGATCGATCTTCTTGATCACGTACTTCGCCATCTGCCGGTAACCCGGATGCCAATCCTCCGTCATCTCTGGCAAAGTCCCACCCGAGTTCAGATGCTCCAACTTATCTCTGACTTGTATGAGAGTTCTGTCACTATACTTGTGAAGCTCCCCCACCCTCATAAACTTCATCAAACCTCGACTGTTCAAGTAGAAAATGTCGTAATTTGGGACAGAAATTCCGGTATATGGACATCTTTCTACATGTTGAGGTAGCACTTGATTCACAGGACGGGTTAAATTGAGCTTCCTCTGATAGCTTTCAACTCCCAACTGAAGGTCTTCAACTCGTGACTTGATGACAACGCTTCGTGTGAACATACGAAGTGCTGTATTCAAAGCAATCAGGTCTTCACGAGGAATGTGTGTGAGTTGATCTCGGGTCATTAGAAGCAGCATATCTTCGATATCCTCAAGGCGAATGATGGAAAAATCTCCTTGCTGGATTTTGTATTCCCTGTCATCCTCCCTTTTCAAGCGAATCTCCGTCACATGATGGTAGCCGTTCTTGGCTTCAGTTTTCATTCCTAAGATGCTGGAGATGCGGATGTCGGATCTAACATTGCTTCCAGACTTGACCAAGCAGCAACCCCTGTACGCCCTTCGAACTCGTTCGTCCCAATGTGATGCACCTATGACAGCATACATATCATAATTACGATTCATTTTAGGGACCCAGAGTCGATTTACCTTTTCCTCGATATAGGGTATTGTCCCCCAGTTGGCAGCTTTCAGCAATGTCAGGGAGGTTGCGTACTTTGATGACCCCTTCAGTAGATACTCAAGATCGTTGGTGACGAAGAAGTCAAGAGCAATCTGATTATCTTGAGCAGGATCCATTGGAGGTGGAGCTCTTTCTGATTCATGAAGTCCTGGCCTTTGAACGGTTTTCAGAGCCTTTATGATCTCATCGGCATAATACTCGAACTCCAATCGGGGTAATCGGGTTTTGGCACGCAGTCTCTTATCTTTCATCGCTTTCTTGACCAAGGATGGGGTAACCGAAGTCTTATACTCATGAGCAAGAAATGCACATAAGTCAATCGGACTTCGGATACGCAGATACAGCACATCTTTGTCAGCATCTGTGATCGGATCATATTGAGCTGCTGCCGTGATCCAAGCTTGTGGTGGTGCAGACTCGTCTATCTCCAACGTGTCTTCCCAATTTCGTATGCTTGGTTCAGGAACCGTAGATTGTTGAATTTGTTGTTGAGGAGTTGAAGTGCGAACATCTGTTGGTTCTGTTTCAGGCATTTCAGCAGTGTCTTGAACTGGGGAGTGTTGTGCAGCTTCGGGTTCCGTCACTGATTCTGCAATCACAGGAGGAACAAAAGCAGAACTAATGGGGTTAGTTGTAACAGGTAAAGATACAGCGATAGAGATACCGGGAGCCGAAGACGCTGTAGTGGCATTCACATCGTGGCGCCACTTAGTTCGTCTTGATTCCGAGGATGTCGATTTGTCCTTCTGTGCTGCATCTTTTGTGGACTTGGTTCCAGTCTTTGTAGCAGTCTTCTTAGAGCTGGTAACCTTGTCTCCCTTTTTCGGTTGTTCACCCCCATCATCATCCTGATTGTCATCCCCATTACTACCCCTTGCACTCTCCTGATTCTCATCACCACCATCATCGCCATCATCATCCTCATCATCCTCATCATCGTCATCATCCTCATCATCATCATCACCACCCTCGTCATCGTCTTTATCCTTTTCACCTTCTTCTTCTTCTTCTTCCTCTTCTTCACCCGTACCCTCTTCTTCACTCTCTTCCCTTTCTTCCTCAGGTAAGATGTGATATGGTACCACACTTCCAAACATTTTGAATAATCTATCATCCTCCATGATAGCATCATTCAGGGATTTATATAGAGCCCGTTGAATCCTCGATTTATCATGCGACCCAAGTTCCACCATTCGAGCCTTAAGGATCTTCTTCAATTCAAAATCCGTCAGGTCATAAGCAATCTTATAGGCGGCTTCTGAAGGGTTGGATGATTTGATCATCAAGTTGTCAGCAGCAAGTGTCTTCAACTCGTCACGAAGCTTAGGCATTAAGGATTCAACGGATTCTTGCACTCTTTCTTTCACAGATGCTTCAAGTGCTTCTTTTTGTTCCTTATATTTATCCCTCATTGCTTGAAGTCTGGTAATGCGTGCAGCATGTTTATTAGCCTCAGCCTGCTTAACCTGAGCAATTTCCTCTGCATGAGCTTTACGTGTAGCTTCCAAGTCTGCAGCGAACTTGGCAATCAACTCTGCTTGAGCTTTCCTTGATGCTTCTTCACTTTGAGCTCTTCTATTTAACTCTTGGCGAAGTTCATTCATTTCTCTCTTGTGAGCATCCGTATGTTTATCCAACATCTCGCCCAACACTATTGCTGCCATTGCAGATGTTGCAGATGTTGCAGATGTTGATGGAATAGGCTCGGTTGTAACTGCGGTACTAAGGGTAGGGATTATGGGTGGTGGAAGAAATGGTGTGGAAGCCGGTCGGGTTGTTAAGGGTTGGATTGGTGGAGGTAGAGTTGCCAAAGGTTGAGTTGTCACCATAATCGTAGGAGCAACAGGTTCCTTTTCCACACTTGTTGAAATAGGGATTGATGGCTCCTTCGAAGTAGAGTAGTTTTCAGGGGACCCAAACTCATCAACATCATCCGGTTCGACGTACTCATCCTCAATATCTACCCTTGCCCCTGAACCACTACCTCCAGTGTCTTTCCTACTCCTTTTAATAGCAATCTTCAGCATTTGTTGCTCGGTTTTATCAACAGTAGGATCAACAATATCATGTTCGTCACGTAGACGCATCAAGTCCTTACCCTTTCCCTTCTTACCCTCTGTCTTCTTCTTCTTGGGTTCGGGTTCAGGCAACGCTGCTGGTTGTTTGCGTTTACCTTTACTCTTAACCGTTGTCGATGAGTCTTCTCCAGTTTGAAGGTTTGCTTTCAGCCTTTGGATTTCTAGCTGCAGTAGCTTGTAATCAGCAGAACCTTTGATTTTGTCTGACAGAAGGTAATCAGGAACAGGACCCGGAATCACACCAATAGACGGTCCTTCATGCCTCAGATCTACAGTATCATCAGCTTCTTCGGTGTGATAGCGACCTCCTGCACGCCTATCAATAGTAGCATCAAGCTTCATAAAATAATTTATGATAAGCTTAATAAACCGAGGATAAGGAAAGAAGTTTGTCTTCAGCTTCTTGTTGTGGAAGAGTTGAAAGGTGAATTCTTCCCATATTAACAAAGCATAATCTGAATTCGCAGCTTTGTACATGCCATAGAAGAGGTTCATTATCGGACTTCGCAAAGCATCATGTCCACTCGTCTTTGGTGTAAGACATTTACTGAGAATACCCATCAACGCTCTCCAAGGTTGTCCCACCTTAGCAGTTGTAAACTCAGATGCAACTCGTATTTCCGGACATCCAAGTGCGTCAAATAATTCCGCGAGTTCATCTTTAGTAGGATCCCTTGAGAAAGACATGCCCTTGGGTGTATCCCGTATACCAAGCATCTTACGGAAGTCTGAAACGGTGAGTGTCTGCTGCTTGTTGTCGATGGTGAAGGTGATCTTGTTCGAAGTGAAATCCTTGGTTGCCCAAAATTCAAACATATACTCATAAGGCACCGAGGCTGTACTCCTAAGGGCGTTCTTGAAATGGGAGTAATCAAGAATGGCTATGGCGACCTTAAAGCCATGGTGAGTGGATTTAGAAACTTGCTTCAGCCTATAGTTGTTGGGTATAAACTTAAGGGTTCGAGCTTTAGCAATATCGGCTTCCCTAGATTCTTGGATAGCTTGTACTGTTGGATTAGTCATTTTATCTGCTTAAGATAAGACATGAAAGGTTGATGCACAAAAACAGATAGATATATATCATTCTTACTTCTAAGCATAACACATTTCATAAAACAACAAGTACATATGTAGCATGCAAATAATCAAACAACTCATCCGGAACTTTCCTCATTCGGAACATTTTCATCCGGAACATTCTTCATTCGGAACTTCTTCTCATTCGGAACTTCTTCATCCGGAAGTTCTTCATTCGGAACTTCCTTCATCCGGAAGTTCTTCATTCGGAACTTCCTTCATCCGGAAGTTCTTCATTCGGAACTTCCTTCATCCGGAACATTCCTTCATTCGGAACTTCCTTCATTCGGAAGTTCTTCATTCGGAACTTCCTTCATCCGGAAGTTCTTCATCCGGAACTTCCTTCATTCGGAAGTTCTTCATTCGGAACTTCCTTCATTCGGAAGTTCTTCATTCGGAAGTTCTTCATTCGGAACTTCCTTCATTCGGAAGTTCTTCATTCGGAACTTCCTTCATTCGGAAGTTCTTCATTCGGAACTTCGTTCATTCGGAAGTTCTTCATTCGGAACTTCCTTCATTCAGAAGTTCTTCATTCGGAACTTCCTCATTCGGAACTTCCTCATTCGGAACTTCCTCATTCGGAAGTTTTTCAGAAGAAATCCTTCATTCGGAAGTTTTCAGCCACGTTCATCCGGAACTTTTACAAACTAAACTCAGATGATTGATCTAGCGCGTTTGTGAGTTTTTAAGGCAAACTAAGGCAATATAAACATCATTTAGTCTATTTCGAGCAAAACCCACCATAAATCCCTTGTTAATTAACCCTAATTAATGAATACCCCTAAATCGGATAAATGTTAATTATCTGGATCAATTACATGGATATAAATGTTTAATATGGATGTTATGTACCTTAATTTAGCAGATGAACAGGATCAAGATGGATTTAAGCAAGAGATTTGATTGTTTGGATCGTGTGTGTGTGTTTATGCAACAATGGCGGCAAAAGATCAAATAAACAGTGAAAGGAAATAAGTGAGGGGCGGGGTGTTTGATTTTTGACTTAGGTCAATTTTGACTAGTTTCAATAAATCACACTTTTAGTCCCTACATTTTCTAAACTTTTCCTTTTTGTTTCTAATTTTTCCATTTCACCTAACCCTTGTTTCACTTACACATAACTTAACAAACACAATCTATTAGCATATCCTCAAAATCTAAAAGCCATGCCTATCACTTAGAACGAACACAAGTCGTTTTCTAAAGCAAAACCACTCAATTACCATGTAGCCCTTAATTTTCACAATCACTTTTGAAAAGCAATTTTAATGACAAAGATGATTTTACTATTTTCTCCCCCTTAAACGATGACCCGTTTTCTATTTAAAGAGCTGTAGTCATTGTTTAAAGAGTCAAATAGTGATGAAAGCATTTCCAATTTATCTCTTGAAAAATTTGATTCGTGGTGTCAATAAGATTTCTCTTATCTTAACAAATTAATGCACTGAGACGTACACAAATTCGTGTCAGACCAAGGTATAAAGTAACCTTGATCCCTTTGCATGATTTGGCTTGTAAATCACGCCCGAGAAAATTAATTCCCGTTCTGAGCCAACGTTTTCCAAGGAAATACGTGACTTTAATATGAAAACCGGGTTGCAGTCTGAAATAACTACAAGCCATAATGGGCATGTTTTAAAAATGTACAACTTTTATACGGACTCTATTTATGGCACCGTGTCAATATTGATCGACATTTCTAAGGCCGTAAATATTACCGTACTAAAAGACATGCCCGATTTAAAACGAAAAATATTTTTGGTTTTTCTTGGTTTTATAATTTTTATGGTTTTTCTTGGTTTTATATTTTTTTATGGTTTTTCTTGGTTTTATATTTTTGTATTTTCTTTTTGTGGTTTATATATTTACGATAATATACATGATCACAACCAAAGGATACTCTGAATAGTTTACCACGACTATTCAGCTGATTCTTCTGCCAACTCTTTGAGAGTCGCTGGAGTGAATGATTTCATGCCAAGCTTGTCAATCAAAAACTCGATTCGTCCTCGATCTAAGGCTTTGGTGAACATATCCGCCAGCTGGTACTCAGTGGTGACAAAATACAGCTCGATCACTCCGTTCTCCACCTGCTCCTTGATGAAATGGTAGCGAATGTCTATGTGCTTGGCCCGGGAGTGTTGAACATAGTTGCAGCAAAGGGCAATGGCGCTCTTGTTGTCACAATACATCGGGATTTTGTTAAATCCAAGACCGTAGTCAGTTAATTGTGATCTCATCCAAAGGACTTGAGCACAACAACCGGACATGGCGATGTATTCAGCCTCCGTGCTTGATATTGCAGCGCTTTTCTGCCTTTTTGAAGACCAACTGATCAATCTATCTCCTAGGAGTTGCACAGATCCAGAAGTGCTACGCCTCGTATCTTGACATCCAGCATGATCGGCATCTGCGTATGATATTAAAGCAATTGAGGAATCTTTCAGATACCATAGACCACGATGAAGTGTTCCTTTTAGATACCGAAAGATCCTTTTAACTACATGTAGGTTCTTTTCGGTAGGCCGAGCCTGATACCGGGCACACATGCATACAGCAAATTGCAAATCAGGCCTGCTAGCAGTCAGATAGAGAAGGGTGCCAATCATTCCACGGTAAAGTTTCGGATCGACAATAATCCCATCCCTATCTTCATCTAACTTGGATTTCTCCACCATTGGAGTGTCTACGGGGTCACAATTCTCAAAGTTATATTTCTTAAGAGATTCTAGAGCATATTTGGATTGATTAATAAAGATGCCTCTGGGATTCTGAGAAATCTGTAATCCTAAGAAAAATGAGATTTTTCCCATCATCGACATCTGAAAGCGTGTGGACATTATCTTCTCAAATTGTTTAGACAGTTCTATGTTAGTGGCAGCAAAAATTATATCATCAACATAAATTTGTACCAGAAGCATGTCGTTGCCGTCTTTGAGAGTGAATAGAGTGGGGTCCACTTTGCCTTTGGAGAAGCCTTCCGACATGAGATATGTTGACAGGAGATCATACCACGCGCGTGGAGCTTGTTTCAACCCGTAGAGAGCCTTCTTAAGCTTGTACACATGGTTAGGAGACTCCGTACTCACGAACCCATCCGGTTGACTAACATAAACCTCTTCCCTTAGTTCACCGTTCAAAAATGCCGTCTTCACATCCATTTGATAGACGATCATGTTCATATGAGCAGCAAACGCAAGGAATAGTCTAATCGCCTCCAATCTAGCCACAGGAGCAAAAGATTCCTCAAAGTCTATACCCAAGGCTTGTTTATATCCTCTAGCGACCAATCTTGCTTTATTCTTCAATACCGAACCCATCTCATCAAGTTTAACCTTATAAACCCATAACAAAGTAAGGATGTTAACCTTGTCAGGGCGAGGAACCAATTCCCATACTTCAAGTCGTTTGAATTCATTGAGTTCCTCCTGCATAGCTTCAATCCAAGATGATTGGGTCATAGCATGCTGCCAATTTTTGGGTTCAACTTCAGAGAGAAATGCATCAAAGTAACAATAAAGTGCACTCTCTTGTAGTTGATGGCGTGTAGAGACTGGTCGATCTAGATCTCCAATAACATTCCTAATTGGGTGATCTTTTGTCCATTTAGTGCTATGGTTTTCAATCCTAGGTGGTCTGGAGTGAACAATAGATGGAGCTTCTTCTGAGGTAGAGGCGGCTGAAGGATTTTCAGGGATCGCTACACCAAAGAAAGGAAGCTCTTGCAAGTGAGCATATTCCAAGTCGTGATCAGTAGTATCCTCTTCTACATCATTAGGCACAAGTAGGGGTGATGATTCAGGTGTAGTTTGTGAATCACTTGGTGAAGGTGCATCAGGTTCAACTTGAATTGTAGATGCATTAGATAAAGGTTCATTAACTTGAGCAACCACTTCAGGTATTGGAGCAATTACTACAGGTACTGGAACTTCATCAGTCGGGGGATCGAAGAATTCATCAAACAACGGTTGAAACAGTTTATCCCACTCGGGCCTTGATGGTGGTAAAAATGATGTAGAAGTAGGATTGTTGGGAACTAATCCGGAACTTATAGCACCGGGTCCCATCTCATGAAGCGCGGGTTCAGAGCTGTGTTGCTCAGAAGCCATCGCTGTCAGCTCGTCGAAATCAGCGTCCATAGTTTCTACAATCTTGCCAAGACGACGGTTATAGATTCGGTATGCTCTTTTGGACGGTGAGTAACCAATGAAAATACCTATATCGGCTTTTGGTTGAAGCTTACCCAAGTTCTCACTATTGATGTTTGGATAACACAGAGCACCAAACACATGGAAAAATGAAACATCGGGTTTGCGGTCATGTAGAAGCTCATAAGGGGTTTTTCCATGGCGTTTCCGAATGATAGAACGGTTTTGGGTAAAACATGCAGTAGAAATAGCCTCTGCCCACAAGAACAATGGAGCGTTCGCATAAATAAGCATGGTCCTAGCAGCTTCCATAAGTGTACGATTCCGTCTTTCAACGACACCGTATTGTTGTGGAGTGCGTGCAGCGGATGTTTCATGTGATATACCAACTCCTTCATAATAATCACGAAGAGTCTGGTTGACGAACTCTGTACCATTGTCTGTACGGATACGGCGGACAGTGGTATTCAAACGTACCTGGATGAACTTCAGAAAGGTAATGATAGCCTTCGGTGCTTCATCCTTTGTACGTAAAAATCTAACCCATGTAAACCTTGAGAAATCATCCACAATGACGAGAATGAATTTCTTACCGCTCACACTTTCAGTTCTCATCGGCCCACAAAGATCCATATGCAAAAGATGAAGTTTTTCTTGATTGGTGTCTTCAGCTTTGGGCTTGTAAGATTTCTTGGTACTTTTCCCCCTTGAACACGCGGAACATAAATGGTCCTTGTGAAATTTAAGCTTTGGAAGACCACGAACTAACTCGTTTTTAGCCAGATGATTAATAGCATCAAAATTAAGATGAGATAATCTGCGATGCCATAACCATGACTTGGTCTTAGAGGCTTTAGAGAGAAGACATACTGGAGAAGCGGCCATCATGTCTTGTAAGGACAAGGTATATAGATTTGCACCACGAGATCCCTTCAACAAATCTTTTCCTTCCAAGTTGCGGATGAAACAAGTGTGTTGTCGGAAAGCAACCTCAAGGTTAGAATCACAAAACTGTCCTACTGAGAATAAGTTGTGACCAAGACCTTCTACATAGTACACCCTAGAAATCGTCACGTTTCCAATCTGATAATCACCGTACCCCATAATCTTTGCTATATGATCATTCCCAAATTTAACCGTACCAAGAAACTTGCTGACGAAATTTCGGAGCATCGAGCGATTTCCGGTCATATGTTTTGAACAACCGGAGTCCAAATACCACAGGATGATTTGGACCACCTGAAAATATCACCACACAAAGACAATGTAGAGGTATCGGAATCTGAGTGTTCCTTGTTATTAGCAGGTACAGATTTAATAATCTTAGATTTGCTAACTCTAGGTTTCTTAGATTTCCTAGCCTTTTTCTTCTTAATTGGTGGTATAGATTCTAATTGGCTCAAATCCTGAGGTATTTCTTCACTGATAGGCACTACAGTGGGGGCAGACCTAATTAAAGGGCGCTGTTTCCATACTTGAGTGCGAGTGTTCCTAACTAAAGGACGCTCAGACCTAACCTCGATAGATGCATTCCTAGTTAAAGGGCACATTTTTCCATCTAGTGTAAAGGTCCTACCAGTGGGACGCCATTGCCAGCCAACTTGGGCACGAGTTCTACCCGTTGGCTTCCATTCAAGACCATTCTTAATAGCATTCATTTCATTAACGTGATCAATCAGACACAAATCATGACTCTAGGAAAACATACATTCATTACAATTCCAACAATTTAAATCAGAATTCACGAATGGTTTAGGCTGCTGCACAGGCGCAGAGCTTTTAGTCTTAACATGATTCATTTTATTTAAAACTGAACTAGCATTCCTATTGTGGACTTCTACTTTCTTCTTTGTGGCACTACTAGTGGAGGGCTTGACCTTAGCTTTCTTGAGTGGCGATCCTTTAGCCTTAGTAGTCTCTTTTAATCCTGTAGAAGGCAAATTGGGAACATTAGCAGCAGATTTTAAAGGTGTCTTACTTGATTGTGCCAATGACGGTTTCGCTCCTGGAGTCTTATTAAATGGAGTGACAGCAATGGGCCTATTATTAAGTAGTGCAGAACCTGGTGTACCTATGTATTGTAAATAAGCCAAGCAATATTGAACTCGCTTAACATATTCATGAGCCGAATAATAGTCGCTACTTGAGGGATCTAAGGCATAAAGATCGTCTAAAATATCCCTAAGAAGATCGACATGCTTAATGGCATTCCTCATATAATCATTGTATACAACCGGGTTTCTCTTATGAAGCGGATTCTTATAAAGCACTACTTTCTTGGTTGTTGGAGCACTAGTGGACGGTGCAGAGTCGGTAGTTAAGTTATCAACAACTTCTTGTCGGGTGAGAAGAAGTGTCTCCTTTAACTCAGCCAAAACCATATTTTTGTCTATGAGCAGGATGTTCAAGTCAGAGATTTCTTCGCACTTTTGGTTCAGTTGTTCAACATAATATTGTTGCTGTGCCGCATTAAAAGCGAAGCGTTCTTCTAGTGAACCATAAAGAGCGGATAGTCCCTGCCTTGTCCGATCCATCTCCCCTAGAACAGTTGATAGTCTAATTTCTAAGACCTGGTTTTTAGACTCTGCAGCCTCTAGTTCCATTCTTAATGTTTCCTTTGATGATATCTCTCTCTTCAATCTCATGATTTCTTCCTCTAATGACTTAACAATTGCAATCATCTTGTCACTTGTCTCAACACCGTTTTCACAAACATTTGATATCAAAAGACTTTCATTTTGAGCTTGTTGTTTTAATTCTAAAGATATACAATGTTGTTCTAGTTGATTAAAGCGTTGAGAAAGTAAATTATAAGAATCTTGTAGCTTTAAAAACTCAGCGTTAGATTCGTGACAAGAATGATTATCTACCTCATTTACAGTTTCAGCAACATTTACAGAAATATCACAAACATCATCACAAATATCCTCACAAATATTCACAGCATCACAATTCATCATAGCGGATGTAAGCTCATTCGAATATTTAACATTTACAATAGTAAGCACATCACACGAGATTACTTCAGACAAGAATCGGTCATATTCGGTTAAAATCTTTTCCTTTTCAATTAGTTGCAGTTCGTAAGCGGTGTCCATTTCATAAAACACTTTTTGAACTTCCCCAATTTCAAACTGAAGATTTTCCTTAAGAGATGCAAAACTTCCTTTTAGACTTTCGACAAACGGATTGATCTTAGATTTAAACACCTCGTTCATGTGTTCGAAAGCCCATTCTCCGGCATTTAAGCCATTTGAAGTCGTACATTCCAAAATGACCTTGTCAAAGTTAGTAAAGTATCGGTTAATCTCTTTCAAGTTTAACCATACAGTGCTAACCGGTGGAAGATTCTTTGGAATTTCCTTAGGATCTTCCATGTTGACAAGTGTAGGAAATGTACTAGGGCTTTCTTCCTCTATCATGTAGGTTGGTGCTGTAATGAGATCTTTATCCATATGGAATCGAACTCTAAAATCAGTTTTAGCAAGCTCCTTATTCATTTTAAAATAATCACAATCGGGATATTTTGCTGAATTGTATGACCGATCCTCATCAACTAGATCCTTACTTGTTTGATCATTGGGAAAAACAATCGGGTCTAACGCCAATCCTAATTGAGTTGCATTATAAAGTCTAGGACTATGTCTTAAAGCTTGTTTTGCATATCGTGGATTATGGGGAAGGCCTTTTAGACGTGATAAGTTAAACTCTTTAAACGAAGCATCAAATAAGGAACTAGTTGTGAAGCAGCGTATTGTCTTAACAACAAGTAGTCTAGACTTCTAATCTTATTAGTAGCATTAATCTCCATTTCAGTCTTCTTAGATTCGAGTAATTCAAAATCAGTTTGAAGTTTTTGAAAATTAGTGACCACTAACTCCTTTTCTTTAAGTTCACTAGACAGATTTGCTCTTAAGTTTTCGATTTCTTGCAAGTGACCCATTTGTTTGTTTCTAAAGTGATCATATTCGAGATTTGTGAGAACACTAGATGAAGGCACTAATTCCAAAGTTTGTACTTTCTCATTGCTTAAGGCAAGCTCATCAGACAAATTCTTATTCTTAGCTAAGGTTTCTAAGAGTGCAGCATTCATTTGGCTAAGTAATGTAGCAGGAACCATGACCAAATCTTGTTGAGCAGGAGTAGGCGTATGCGAACTGGGTCCCGGTTGTGATTCACTCAAAGTCTGGGAACTCACATTGATATTGCTATCATTGTTTGTCTCCTCATTTGAAAGACTCATCACCGAAGATTTATTCGAATCAGCACTCTCTTGCCCAACTTGATGTGTTTGAATACTAGCATCAGTGGCATTATCGGTGTTATTAATACGTACCTCAGATTTCTTATCTGGCCCTAAGCTTGAGAAAGTTGCCATGAAAGCAGCCTTTGCAGTTTGAAAGTCATCACAGTCGGAATCATACGCATCAAGATCATCGGCTTGGTAAGCTGCATTCTGCGTAGTGACAACGTCTTGTTCAGCAATCCCTGGGTCAGCAAGAAATGCAAGCTCCTCTTCATCAAGTTCCCTTCCTTGCGCCTGAGCATTTACCAGATAGATCTTTTCTGCAAACCACTGTCCATCCCTTCTCCTCTTGGGTTTCTTACAATCCCTAGACATATGACCCTCTTCCTTGCAGTTGTAGCATGTGATCATTCTCAACTTGCCTGTATTAGCCCGTGGAGGATTATTGACCATTGGAGCAGGAGCAGGATTGGCGGTGCGAACATTGGTTGATGTGGAAGGTCTCCCCTGATATGGTTGAATTGGCTGAACCATTACCCTGCCATTCTCAATTGTAGCTTGTTGGCGAGAATTGGATGAATTCCTCAACTGATTGTTGGTAGGAGCTGATCCTCTGAATCCTCGTTTGCTTAAAGTTCTTGTGAGATAAGCAGACATAGTAGTTAGCACTTCAACTGGGTCAGCTCCTTGTTGGAATACAGGAACTGGGACTTCCTCATCATCACAATAAAGTGCTTGATCTGGATAAGCTGCATAATCAGTAGAAGGAATACTCATTTGATCAGGGTAGCTTGTCGGATATGCTGCATAAGGTGCAACATTTGCTGGATGAAGTTGTGAAGCATACTGTGGTGAGGGTGCATTGAATCGATATTGTTGCTGATGTGAGGTGGGTGGTTGTGGTAGGATCGAGTATTGGGGAAAAGCTGGTGTCATGTAAGGTGATTGATGATAAGCTTGATGTCCCAAGATATAAGGTGTGTTGTTGTGAGACAAGCTTGGTTGATTCGCCATCAAAGCTAAGGAATCTGGGTACATACCTCGAGGAGAACGGTGCATAATCACATGCTTCTCATGCTGCTGAAGGAAGGCATATATTTGATCCAAATTGCACTTATGCAGATCCCTGGTTAACTTGACATCAGTAATGTACTCACCCCATTCAGCTTGAGGTAGAGTATTCAAGAATTTGGTGTTAACCTGGAATGGTGCGATCACAAGATTGTATACATTCAGATCATTCATGAGTGTGGTGAATCTGAAGTAATAATCGTGAAGTGTTTCCCCTGGGTTGTAGGTGAATCTATCAAACAAATCATACAGCTGACACTCCCTTTCTTGTTTGGTGAGAGACGTGCCTTGTAGCAACACCTTAAGACGTTCCCATAGATCCTTTGCCACCGTATACTGACTCACCATCCTATAGATGTCATGGGGAAGGGCTTGAAGAATTGTTTGAAGAGCTTTTTCATCTGCATCTGCAACAAGTTGTTGAGCTGGAGTAAGTTCTTCAAATTCTCGTGGTCTAGTCACGTTATCAACCGTAATGGTACCATAGTCGAGTGGACCATTCAAAATCGATTTAACCATAAGCCTTCCGTATGTCGGTTTCCCCTTTAGATATTGCATCATTCGACCTTGCCATGCCTCAAACACCTCTTTAATAAGCATCGGTGGACGGCTATCAGTTCCCGTTATGATTGATATATCCGTAAGAGATGTCATCTGAGGCATTACTGAATTTGGATTCATTTTGTTTTTCTTCAAAGAAACAGAGATTATCGGTTGATCGAGCAGTGAAGTAAAGCTTGTGAATTGTGTTGTGTTTTTGTTGTAAGAAACCAAGATTAAATCCTCTTGATTCGGAACTTTTTGTTGATTCGGAAGAATACCTTGATTCGGAACTTTTGGGTTGATCCGGAACTTCTTGGTTCGGAAGTTCTTGATCCGGAACTTTGGGTTGATCCGGAACTTCTTGGTTCGGAAGTTCTTGATCCGGAACTTTGGCTTGATCCGGAACTTCTTGACTCGGAAGTTCTTGGTTCGGAACTTTAGCTTGATCCGGAACTTTGGCTTGATCCGGAACTTCTTGACTCGGAAGTTCTTGGTTCGGAACTTTAGCTTGATCCGGAACTTCTTGACTCGGAAGTTCTTGGTTCGGAAGTTTCTTGATCCGGAACTTCTTGGTTCGGAAGTTTCTTGATTCGGAACTTCTTGACTCGGAACTCCTTGATCCGGAACTCCTTGATCCGGAACTTCTTGATCCGGAACTCCTTGATCCGGAACTTTTACTGAATGAACAGAAACCTTTCCCGATGAACAGTCGAACAGTAAAAAATGAGATTAAGCCCAGATTTTGACCAAATTACCCAAAAAGTTTTGTGCTTTCGACTAAAATAAGTAACAACTAATACTTATCCACTAATCCCAATCACAAAAACACCAAAAACACCAAGAATCAAGATGATTTTTCTAAAAGAACACTAATACAATCAAAAACTAAAAAACCACACAAATCACTACCTTAAATCACCCCATAGCTCTTGATACCAAATGTAGAATATTGATAATCAATGAATCTATGAAGGGGTTTGTTAATTTCTAGAGAGAGAAAGTTAGAGAGAGAAAGTGAGAGAAACTATGTGAATTTTATTAAGTGGAAATTAAGAAATGATAACAACCAACCCCTTTCCTTAGTGGAAAGGGGTATTTATAGTTCCAAGTCATAAGTGGACTTGGGCCGGTCCATGACAAGCCCATGGACCGGTTCTTACTTAACTTAATAAGCAAATAATAACTAATTACTAACTACGAGCTATTACAACATAAGTCATATTGTGGAGCGACCGATACTTCTAATATACGTTAAAACGTATTTCTAACAAATCGAGAGTTGAAAAGAAGGACTCGATCACCAACGTTGAAAACGCGGTTCTTGATTTTAGAGTCATGGATCTTCTTTGTCTTCTCTTTATAGATCAAAGAGTTCTCGTAGGCTTGATCCCGAAGTTCATTTAATTCATTGAGTTGAACTTTTCGGTGATCACCCGCGGACTTGAGATCGAAGTTGGCATGCTTGAGGGCCCAATAGGCCTTGTGCTCAAGCTCGATAGGAAGATGACAAGCCTTTCCGTACACGAGTTTGTAAGGAGTACACCCGATGGGTGTTTTGAAAGCGGTACGGAAGGCCCATAATGCATCATCTAGCTTATCGGACCAAGAGGCACGGTTTTCACCAACCGTCCTCTCAAGAATTCTTTTTAAGCCACGGTTGGAAACCTCGACTTGTCCACTAGTTTGAGGATGATAGGCGGTGGAAAGTCGATGTGTAACTCCGTACTTAAGCATGACCTTTGCAAATTGGTCATTGCAAAAGTGAGTACCGCGATCACTAATGATAGCGCGAGGAGTTCCGAACCGGGCAAAGAGAGATTTTAAGAATTTCACAACTACTCGGGCGTCGTTGGTGGGGAGCGCTTTCGCTTCCACCCATTTAGACAAATAGTCGACGGCCACGAGTATGTACTTGTTCCCTCGTGAAGACGGGAACGACCCCATAAAGTCAATACCCCAAATGTCAAATATCTCACAAACTTGTATGATATTTTGGGGCATTTCATCTTTTTGGGTGATCTTGCCGTGACGTTGACAAGAGTCGCAAGATTGGACTAAGTCATGGGCGTCACGGTAGATCGAGGGCCAATAGAAGCCGGAATCAAACACCTTTTTGGCGGTAAGGTTTGCACCATGGTGTCCCCCGGTGGGTCCATTGTGGCAAGCCGTAAGAATATCAATGGCTTCTTGGCCATGAACACACCGTCGGATGATTTGCTCCGCACAAACTTTGAATAGAAAGGGGTCGTCCCAAAAGTAATGTTTAACATCTTTAAAGAATTTTCTTTTTTGTTGGGACGACATCCCTTTGATCAAGAAGTTCCCCGCATGGTAGTTTGCGAAGTCGGCAAACCATGGGGTACTAGAATCTCCACTTAGAGATACCATACCAAGTGTCTCGAGAGGAAATGTTTCCGTCACTTCCTTTTTATCGAGATCACCTCGGTGTGGATTTTCAAGGCGAGAGAGGTGGTCGGCCGCAAGGTTCTCGGCTCCTTTCGTATCACGGATAGTGAAATCGAATTCTTGAAGGAGGAGAACCCACCGGAGCAATCTCGGCTTAGCATCTTGCTTTTGGAAGAGATATTTCAAAGCCGAGTGATCCGTATACACTATGCATTTGTTCAAGACCAAGTATGGGCGGAATTTCTCAAAAGCGTACACCACGGTAAGTAATTCTTTTTCCGTAGTGGTGTAGTTCGCTTGAGCCTCGGACATAGTCTTGCTTGCGTAATGTATAGGCTGAAAATGTCGAGCCCTTCGTTGCCCCAAGACGGCACCCATAGCGAAATCGCTTGCAGCGCACATGAGCTCGAATGGAAGTTCCCAATCGGGGGCAACTAAGATAGGGGCTTCGGTCAATTTTTTCTTAAGCGTATTGAACGCTTGAATACAATCTTCCGAAAAGATGAATGGAGCATCCTTCTCGAGGAGATGAGTCATGGGTCGAGCGATCTTCGAAAAGTCTTGGATAAACCTTCGATAAAAGCCGGCATGACCTAAAAAGCTCCGGATACCTTTTACAGAAGTGGGATGAGGGAGCTTAGCGATAACGTCCACTTTGGCTCGATCGACCTCAATCCCCGATTTAGAAATTTTATGGCCGAGGACGATGCCTTCTTTGACCATAAAATGACTCTTCTCCCAATTTAGCACGAGATTGGTGTCTTCGCACCTTTGCAACATGCGGTCTAAATTTGAGAGGCAAGATTAGAATGAATCACCGAAGACCGAGAAGTCATCCATGAAGACCTCCATCGTTTTCTCGATCATGTCATGAAAGATGGCGGTCATACATCTTTGGAACGTGCCCGGTGCATTGCATAAGCCGAATGGCATGCGACGATAAGCAAACGTTCCGTAGGGACATGTGAAGGTGGTCTTCTCTTGGTCCTTCGGATCGATGGGAATTTGAAAGTAGCCGGAAAATCCGTCAAGGAAACAATAGTAATCGTTTCCGGCTAATCTTTCAAGCATGAGGTCCATGAAAGGTAACGGGAAATGGTCTTTACGAGTAGCATCGTTCAACTTTCGATAATCAATGCATACTCGCCACCCCGTCACCAAACGAGTTGGGATCAACTCGTTGTCGTCATTTTCCACAACGGTAATACCGCCCTTTTTGGGCACACAATGAATCGGGCTCACCCATGAACTATCGGAGATAGGGTAAATCAATCCGGCATCGAGAAGTTTGATAACTTCCGATTTGATAACCTCATGAATTTTTGGATTCACCCTTCTTTGACTTTGAACCGCCGGTTTAAAGTCGTCCTCCATCAATATTTTGTGAGTATAAAATTGCGGGTTTATGCCCTTGATGTCGGAAAGTTTCCAAGCAATGGCATGCTTGTGAGACTTTAAAACCTTTATGAGAGCGGCTTTCTCCTCATCTTTTAAGTCGTTAGCAATAATGACGGGTAATTTATCATCACCCTCCAAAAATGCATATTCGAGATGAGGAGGTAAGTTCTTAAGTTCGAGCTCCGGAGGATCAACAATTGGATTTTCAATTTGCTTGATTTCCTCGTGATGAAGTTCTTTCGGAGGGAGAGGTAAAGGATCCATGTTAAGCAATTTCTCAATGAGACGAATGTCTCCCTCCGGGTCAAAGTCTTTAGGATCAAACTCCGGTAGAGTCGAATCACTAGCAAGGTAGGCTTCAATCTCTTCCAAAATGAAGTCACCTCCCTCAAATGGAGTGAGAGAGGGGGAAGAGATAGCAACGATGGGGTCTAATGAAGTGGGATTGCCAATTGAAGAATTTCCGAGCAACCGAGCACCTCTTGTTTATGTTCCTCGCAAACAATATCTATGACATCGATTTGATTAACCGATTCCTCAAAGTATTTTCGAGGAAATTTTGAAAGGTGCCCGACATTGAAGGTCACGGCTTCGTCATCGACTCGAAGAGTAAGTTCTTCTCCGTACACATCGATTAGTGCACGTGATGTCCTTAAGAAGGGCCTCCCGAGAATGAGAGGAACCCTCGGATCAACATTGTAGTCAACGATGACGAAGTCGGCCGGAAAATAGAACTTTCCCACCTTCACAAAGACATCCTCGGCAATACCCAAAGGTATAGTTACCGATCGGTCGGCAAGCTCGAGAGTCATTTGTGTCGGAGTAAGTTCGGGAAGAGAGAGCTTTTTCCATACCGAAAGTGGCATTAGATTGATGCTTGCACCAAGATCGGCCAAGGCTAAGCATTCATCAAGCTCGGGAAAGTCACATGGTATAAGAAATTTGCCGGGGTCTCCAAGTTTTTCGGGTAACTTTTTGAGGAGGACCGCCGAGCAATTCTCATTCAAAGGAGTTTTGGTCAATTCGCCCAATTTTTCCTTGTTGCTTAACATGCTTTTAAACATCGAGGCAAATTTGGGCATGTAGAGCAAAGCATCCGCAAAACTAATGTCGAAGTGTAACTTTTGAAAGATTTCAAGAAACTTGGTCATTTGAGCATTAGTTTTGTCTTGGATCTTTTGGTTACTAAGCCTTGAAGGATATGGAATCGAAGGCTTAGTCTTCGGAATCTCGGGTTCCGAAATGAGAGTTGGAATCGGTTTAACCGGAGGTTGGACTTGAGCGGTACTTTGTGAGCTTTTGGGTTGCTCCTCGTCCTTTGCTTCCTCGATTTCCTTTGGTTCCAATGTTGGCATCGGAGGTTCTTTATAGGCTTTACCACTTCGTGTGGTGATGGCTTTCAACTCGCCTTTTGGGTTTGCAACGGTATTGGCCGGAAGAGGCCCCGAACCCGAGGCTTGGTTTGCTTGAAAGAAGCTAGCCATCATGTTCCTAAGATCATTAGTTTGATTATTTAAAGAAGTTCTCATATCATTTTTAAGTTCATTCCTAAGATCATTTCCTTGTTTGCTTAAATCACCCCTTAAACTAGTAATTTGGCTTTGCAAATTCTTCACGACCATGTCATTAGCTTTCATGTAGTTAGACACATCGTTAGGAATTTGAGCAAGTGATTGATTAACCGGAGCTTGATAAGCGGGAGCTTGATAAGCCGGTGGTTGATAAGCTTGATTGAAATTTCCTTGATGATAACCTTGAGTGTGGTTATTCCCTCGGTTTTGAACTTGATTGTTCCGAGGTTGGAAATTATTTTGAGCAACTTGATTTTGGGGTTGATTGAATCCGGGTGGTCCCATATAATTATTTGACCGATAGCTTAGCAAATTACGGTCACCTTGAGGTTGGTAACCCGTAGTAGCATATGCGGTCTCTTGAGTGTAGCCACCGACGGCCGGGCACTCATGATAATAATGTGGACCACCACAAGTTTCACACTTAGGATTCACGGCTTTGACCGATTGATTCAATGTGAGTTGTTTCAAAGCATCGAGAAAATTATTGCTCATCTTTTCCAAAGTACGGACAACCTCCGGGCTCTCGCTAGAAGCCGAGGCAATACCTCTAGTCATCTCATCTCGAGATACCGTAGTGTCCCTGATGAGACTGCTTTTATACATGGTCTCATCGTCCAAATCGAGCTTAAAATGCATAAAATATCATAAAATATGCCAAATATATGCTCGTGTTTGTTACTTGTGTATTTTTAGGTACGGATATTGAGGAATTGGCAAAAGATCACAAGAATCAATCAATAACGAACACGGGAAACGAAGTCGCACAATGAACCGGGCCCAAGTTTGGAAATTTGCAAAATGACCCTTGAAGAATTGAAGATTGGCAAATTTAGTCCCTCATCTTTGAAGAACTTATCACATTTGACCCTCCACATATCAAATGTACAAGTATAATCCTTAATGTTTGAAGATTATACAAGATCAGTCCCTGAAAAATCAAGAAAATACAAAAGGAGCCCTTGGATAAAGTTTTAAAAGTTTATGTGCCACTTTTGACAAGTTGTCAAAAGTTGATAAGGCAAAACTAGGCGCTGATGGGTATTTATTACAAAGTAGAAGAAGTGTGAAAGCTTGGGGATCAAAACTGCCAATTAACCAAACCTTCCCACCCACTCAGGACGTGACACCTCAGCCCTACCCACCCATTTACCCACCACCAACCCTTTTGCCCGACCCTACCCAATACCCTATACCCGGTTTAGTTTTTAAACTTGGTCAAACCCAAGTCAACTAATCCAACTAATCCCACACATTCCCTCCATAACACAATTTTTAAACTTGTTTACCCCTATTTTGGATTAAACAGCCTTAATCAACCCACAAACCCTAATCATGAACATTAATCAAACCAAAGGGTTATGATCTGATTAAGTGCAAATCTTTGATTAAGCCTAACCTCAACCAAACCCACCTCACCAAAAGCCTCCACGTGTCCTGTGGTCCTCACCCGAGCACTCCCCTGCTCCATCCCTTTCACACAAAACCCTATGTCCCGACCAATTGAACGATTGGATGTTACTACTTAGCCTCCAAGCCATTTTGAACGCTCAAGATCAAGTCCAGAGCTGTCATATCACATGGGACACCTCTTTGACCAAGATTCGTCCAAGAACAAGAAGGGCTTTTTAGGCATTTCCAGTTTTAGGGTTTATGCATTGTATTTTTTTATTCATATGTTCTAGATAGTTCATCTTAGTTGTATAAATATGAGACGACCTGTGTCTCATATTCTTGTTCCAGTTTTAAGCTTTTTCACTTGTAATTCCTTTTTAAGAAAATAAAAGTTTGGTGTTTGTTAAATGCAAGTGTAATTCCTTTTTAGGGTTTTTAAAAGTTGTGTGTAGTGATATAAGCTTAAGCTGAGTTCCATCTTCATTGTTTAAACACTTTGAGTGTTTATTGTTTCAAAAAGGTTTTTAAGATAAATTTTTCAAGTTTCTGAAAATCCAAGAATTGTGAAGTGAAAGTGGAACAATTTTTGGATTTTGTGACTTGTTTTGAGAAGAGTTAAAGGTTTGAAGGATTTTTGAAAAGGTTTTAAGTTTTCAGAAAAATCAGAAAAGTGCATTTTTCTTTTGTTTGTTTGATTTTTGCAGGTTTGATTGTTTGAGTTGTTGATATAGTTCTGCATACACCCCAGTGTATAAGGAGGTGGTATTGCAACCAGAAAGAACCTTGGATGTAAGGTTCTTAGGTAAGATTTCTTATTCCCTTTTAAAATTTCAGAAAAATTGAAGTTTTATGGGATTTGCATGAATTGCTTAGTTTGTTGTTTAATCTGGTTGGTTTTGTGTTTTTATGTTATGATATGCATGATGGAATAGTTTTAAATCAGTTTGATAGAGTTTTAAAGTGAGTTGCTTTGAAAAAGTTGGATTGAAAGTTTTTAAGGGGTGTTTGGATTTAAGTTTTGTAGGGAAAGTTTGCAAGATTGTGTAGTATAAAACGTGTTAGAGTTGCTAATTAGGGTTGTTTAGGTTGTTTGCCAGTTGTATGCTTGGTTTGGTAAAGGTTTGAAGAGAAGTTGAGTAACAAAAAGGAAAAAGTAAAGCATAACTCTGCATAACCACTATTCTGCTTGTTTTTGCTATGATTTGTGCTTAGATCTTGTAATTTGTTAAGACTTAGGGTGTTATAGGTTTGCAGATTACTTGAGTGCCATTTGGTGATTGTGTGTGCAAAATATTGGGCTTAGAATCTCATCAAATTGCATGTAACTTGGGTATTAATACCACCAGACCCTAGGATTGTCACAGCAACTTGATGTGCCTGTGTATGCTTGGTTTGTGAACATTTTGAGTGCAAGGTGCTAAATTTCTGCTTGTCATTGACTCCTTGTGCTTCAAAGAGCACAAGGGTGCCTTGTTTATCCAAAAACACCCACAAGAAAAGCAAAGCCAAGCTCCTCTTGGTTCATATCTGCACAAAGAACACTCATTGTGTTCATCAGAAACTCAACAAGACCTGGGCACGTTTTGCCTTTCATTTACTTTAATCCTTGTTTAAATTACTTTGTTTTTGTGTATTTGTGTTCATTAAAGTCAATAGATTAAGTTTTAAAAAAAAAAAAAAAAAAAAAAAGTGGTAAAAAGGTCACCCGCAACGGACTCGAACACGCGACCCCTCGCTGGGGGACTAGCGTGCTTACCATTGATCTAGATGCCTTTTTACGTTTTAGTTTCATTTCATTAGTTATTTAACCCTTTTTTCTTTCTAGCTTATTAATATAAGCCGTAGCTTATTTGTTTAATTTAAGCTTATTTATTAAGCACTTTGGGCTTATTTCATTTTTCCTAGGACATTTATAAGTGTTAGGATTTTTCTGATTAAAAGTTTTATTTTTCCCATTATTTAATTAATTTTTAGGATTATTTTTAGTTTTAAAATTAGAAAGTCATTAAAAAATATTAAACAATAATTAAAAAATACAAAAAAATAGTTTTTAGGTTTTAATTTATATTTTTGAGGTTTACATATCAAAAAGTTTTCAAAAACTTTAATTTTTAATTTTATTTAATTTTAGGTTTTTTATCAAACTTTAAAAATTAATATAAAATTAACTAAAAGGTTTTAGGAGCTTTAATTTACATTTTCTTTCTAGTTAGAATATTTAGGATTTTTGAGAATTTTTTAGAATTTATTTGAGAACTTTTCATTTTTTGGAATATTTTAATATTATTTTATTCAGTAAAATTCAAAGTTTTATTTTTAATTTTTTTCATTTTTCCTAGATTCTAGACATTAAAATAGGAACCTTTTCACTTTCCAAATAATTTTTAGGTTTTTCAATTAATTTTTAGAATTAATTTAAGATTTAATAGATTTTAATAGTTTTTAGGAGTTTAAAAATAGTTTAAATTGGTTTTAAAATTTTTAAAAATAGTTTTTAGCTTAATTAGGTCATTTTTGAGGTTTACAAACTATTAAATCTTGTTTAGGGCTTTTTAATATTTAAAAGTGATTTTTAGGGCTTTAATTAGCATTAAAAAGTCATTATTAAATTAATTAAAAGGTTTTGGCAAGTTTGGATTTTTTGTAAACTCTTAGAATATTATTTGGGATTTTTAGTAATTTTTAGGAATTTTTAGATTAAAATTTTAAATTTTGCACTTTTTACGTTCTACGTCGTAACTTTCTAGTAGTGTTTTCGCCTTAATTTTCTATTTTTTTTCGTCTTCGTCATTTTCTCTTCTTTTCTTCTCATTAATAATCAAAAACATAAATCAATCATTCATTACACAACACACTAGCCTCCTCGAGAGAACGATCCCCATCAAGGGTCATAAGTGTTTACGTTTTCCTAAACGTACGCTTAATACTTACCGCTTTTTACGCTCTTTTCCTAAAGGGTAGTAAAAACTCTACATCAATTTTGGCGCCGCTGCCGGGGAGGCGTGTTGTGTTTTGATTGACAATTGTTGTTTTTCTATATTAGCCATATAGTATTTGTATTAATAGCACTCTATTAATACGTATTATCGTTTTTCGGTTTTTGTGTGAATATTATTACTATATTGTATACGTAGAACAATAAATTCACAAGTACTCCAAATACGTGAGCAATCACAACCTTGATTCGGGATTTCATCACTCGATCATTGTATTCGAAT
This sequence comes from Glebionis coronaria, assembly GCA_025667525.1. Classification (NCBI taxonomy): domain Eukaryota; kingdom Viridiplantae; phylum Streptophyta; class Magnoliopsida; order Asterales; family Asteraceae; genus Glebionis; species Glebionis coronaria. The sequence continues at coordinate 140,615,807 of CM046880.1, forward strand.
CTCAAACCAAAGAAAAAGGCAAAAATAGATAAATACTTTCGTGAAGCTTAATCTTGATAATACAAACTATAAGGTGGGTATAAGGCGGTTGTATTTCACAACCTAAAGGAAAAAGGCTCTTAAGTGCTTCGCGCCGCCTCGTTTCCTCCGCTTGCTTGTGCGTATTTGATTTTTGAGTGAATCGAGGGTTTTGCCGCCCAAAGTATTATTACATATCATATATATTTTCTTGGTTTCCATTTGATTAAACCCTCTTGAACGATTTGGTGTTCCACCATCGTTCTAAAAGTCATCGAAGGCGTTCACTCCACGTGATCGTTTTCATTCCTTGAGGCCTTTTTAATCAAGAGATTTGATTAGTGAGGAGATTTGTGGACTCATTGTCTACTTAATACATTCACCAATTTCCAAAAAAGGTTAATACAATCAAAAACCACAAAAAAATTGAAAAAACACAAAATACCAAAAAGAATCTTCTTTGCTCGCCTTCTCGTTGTACGTGACGTTTATGCAAACTCGCTCTAAAGCTAGACGTGCTCGTAAACGAAGAAACAAATCACTCACTCATTCTAGTGAGGAGTCTCCAAGTGAGGAACCTATTGTAGAACAATAAGCTATCATGGCTAATCGTACTATGATGGAGTTGCTTCAAGCACCCACCGAGGGTTTTGGAGAGGCCATTGTGATTCCCGCCATCCTTGCGGAGAACTTTGAGATCAAGACGGGTTTAATGTCTATGCTTCAAGCAAACAAGTTTCGCGGTCACGAAAAAGACAACCCACATTATCACATTAGGCAATTTAATCGTCTTACCGCGACAAGCAAGTTTAAGGATGTACCACACGATGCCATTAAGATGATGTTGTTTCCTTACTCGTTAGATGGACCCGCCAAGATATGGCTTGAGAAAGAACCGCCGAATTCGATTTTGACATGGGCCGATCTCGTGTCTAAATTTGTGAATCAATTTTTTCCACCATCTAAGACAACACATTTGAAAAACGAGATTTCACGTTTTACACAAAGACCAAATGAAAGTTTTTCAATGGCTTGGGAAAGGTTTAAAGAAATGTTACATGAATGTCCACACCATGATTTTTCCGAATTGCATCAAATTGACACTTTTTATAATGGGCTTAATGAACATGAACGAGATTATTTAAATGCCGCCGCGGGTGGTAATTTTTTGTGCAAAACGACCAATGAGGCTTTGAAAATCATAGAAAATAGGTCTAAGGTCTATAGCCCTCGTAACACACCGAGTGTTGCCAATTTGGGCTCGTCATCATCTCGTTCCATTAATGCCTTGCAAGATGAAGCAAATGAGGAGAATCGGTTTTTCGATAGGTTTTCGACTCTTATGTATCATTGGAAAGCTCAAGAAGCTTCAAACACCGCTTCGGTTAAAGCGGTTGCTAAGAGTTGTATTTCATGTGGTGGAGCTCATGATTTTTCCGAGTGCATTACCGCGGATGGTAACACTTCGAATGCTTATGTAGCCACGGGAACTTATAACCAAATCGGTCAAGGTTCCCGCCAAAATCAAGCTCCACAAAATCAAAATGCTAATAACTATCGAAACAACAATCAAGGTGGAAATTACCAAGGAAATCAAAGGAATTATAACAAGGGTAATTATCAAAGTGGTAATGGGCAAATTTCAAACCAAAACCAAAACCGTGATTTTCAAACTCCTACTCAAGGTTTTCAAAATGCTCACACTAAAAATTTGCAAGGAGAATTTTTAGATTATGCTAAGGCTAATGATGCTAAGTTTGATAACATGCAACGTGAGATGATTAGCTTAAGATCCGAATTGAAAAATGAGCTTAAAAACGAACTTGCTAATGAACTTAAAACTCATGCTAATAAAATGGAAGGAAATGTCACACGACTCCAACAAAATCAACAAAAAATGGAGCAAGGACAACATGAGATTAAGCAAGAGTTGTTAAAAGCGGATGCTAGGCAATCTAAGTTTGAAGATCGAATGGCTAAAATGTTTGAAGCTATCATGTGTAAGCCCTCTTCTTCGGGTGGTCTTCCTAGTGATACCATCGTGAACCCGAAAGGAGAATTGAAGGTTATTACAACTCGTAGTGGTAAAACTTTCAAAGAACCCATTTCTCGTCCAAGTACTTCTATGGAGAAGGAAAAAGAGAAAGAACCCGAGGTCGTGGTTGAAAAGGAGCACATTACAATCCCACGAAGTACCGCTCAAACCACACCTACGGTTGAACCAATACCCATTATGGAACCCGAGATTCCAAGGCCGATGCCTATGCCTAATTTGCCCCAACCCACACCACCTTTACCCTACCCATCAAGACGAGACAAGGAAAAGGCACAAGAACGAAATAATTATCAATTTGAACTCTTTATGAAAATGTTTCGTGACTTGCATTTTAATATAAGTTTTGCCGACGCCTTAGTCATGATGCCTCGATTTGCCGCGAACTTCAAAAGTATGTTGAATAACAAAGAAAAATTGCAAAAATCGTCTAGTTGTTCATCGGTTTTTCTAAGCCGCATACCTCAAAAAGTCGGTGATCCTGGAAAGTTTTTAATCCCATGTGCTATCCAAGACATGGAAGAATGCTACGCCTTGGCCGATCTTGGTGCTAGTATTAATTTGATGCCTCTTGAGATTTTTAAATCGCTCAATCTTCCAAATCTCACTCCTTCAAGAATGTCAATCGAAATGGCCGATCATTCTACGATTCTAGCTTGTGGAGTTGCCTAGGACGTCTTTGTGAAAGTTGGGAAGTTCTACTACCCTGTAGACTTCATTGTTGTTGATATTCCCATCGATCCTAAAGTTCCGTTAATTTTAGGTCGATCTTTTTTGGATACCTCGAGAGCACTTATCGATGTGCATGCAAGAAAAATCACTCTTCGTTTCAATGAGGAAGAACTCGTCATTAATTCAACCCAAAACTCCACTCTTTCTCATGTTTATTCGATCACATCTTTGTACAATGTCAATTCCACCAAAAGCATTTGCAAAAAGATTTCCAATAGAGTTTTAGGAGTTGAGAAAAATGAAGTTCCGTCCCCACCGCCGATGGAGGTTAAGAGTGTTAAGCCTATGATTCCAATATCGAGTGAATCTTCGGATGATGAATACGTTGATCCCGATGGGGAGGTTTTCTTTGTTGACAAAAGATTTGAAAACTTGCCACCACCTAAACCAAAACGTTTTCAAAATGTGAGAATTTTTAGTGTGACTAACATTGTTTTAGATACACCAAATATTTTTGACATAATTAAATCGGGTTTTCACAAGGAGAGTGTTAAAGATGAAAAAGGAAAAGATTTTGAATTTAATTTAAAAGATTTTTCTACAATTCTAACTCCGTCATCACCGCGTGTCTTGAGTACTACAAGCTCGTCTTCTCCTTTTGACGATGCTTTGTGTGGACCAAGTGTGGGGGAAGCCCCTTATGTTCCCTCCCTTTTCTCCACCGAGGACGAGATATTTGATCCTGGAATTGCTTATATAGGGAAATCTCGGTCTTCCACCGATGCAATAAATGGAAAATCTTTTCATTTGATTGGTGCGAGTCTACCTCGAGTAGCTCAATGTTTTGCCTTACCCATTGTCCCACCCTTCTATTTCTTCTCTCCTATTTTCTTCTATCCCATTGGGATTTGTGTTGGAGTTGTGTTGTCTCGTCTTTCATCCGAAAACGAGGACGCTATCTTTGACCCCGGTATACGTTTATCGGATTTTTAAAGTACTCCACGTACTTTTGGGCCTTGTTTATCATGTAAGCCCCACCAAAAATTGACCATACCATGATTATCCCTAAATGATCACATTTATGGGGATTCGAGTCGAGCTTTTGACTCGGTTATCAAAAACAAGGTGCCTCGTGGGGGAGACCCATGCTTATCCATGTACATATTATTGCTTTCTAATTAGTGTAATGTGAGGGGATTTGTGCCCTTCCAACCTTTGTTTCGTGGTTGTTTGTGCATTGTGTCTTTTAGATTATCATCCTCACGATTGGAGCCTCTCGTGTTCGTTTCATGGGAGCACTCGATCGTTTGCTTTGGAGGCCTTTCCCAATATCCACATATGATATATCCTTTTATGTTCTAACCTTAGGTTTTTAGCACACTTCATAAACGGCTATTACTTATTGGTTACACCCTTTCCATGCTAGATTAGGCATTCGACTACGTCTCTAGTATGGGGGTGTTTGCACCCCTAGACTCGAAACATTGAGGACAATGTTTAACTTTAGTATGGGGGGTGAATAGATACTTGCCTTGCCAAACCTTCACGCTTTCCAAAGTTTATCGTTTTGTTTATCGTTTTCTTGCAAAATAAGGCTAAAAATGGCCAAATTTTAAAATTTTTCTCATGTTTCATAAGTGTTTGAAGACACGAATGTAGATTTTCCGATGGCGAGAATAAGAGTAATTTTTGACTCGACCGTGCGTGTTGAGCACTTAGCTTTGATTCCTTAACTACACATTAGGCTAAGTCTCTTAAATGAGGACGAGAAATGATAGAGTTAATTATAAGTTACTATGCTAAACGTAGAGTACTCGTATTCTTTCAAAAACTCATGTGTTCTCGTTGTTTGCTTATTCTCCCTTCGCTTGTAAATATTTTTTGCTTAATAAATATTGACTTAGCGGTTTAGTTTTGATTGTTGGGTTTCTAGTCTTTTCTAGTAGCTTCCGTGTAATTAAATTAGGAAGACATTAAGGTATCGCCAGCGTCACGGTTTTGAAGTATTGGCACCCGAATAATCGAAAGCTTCACCTAATAATAAGATTTCAAGTGCTCACCTAAATCTAGCAAACAATTTGAAGCCCCACAAGGCCTAAAATCTATGCAAAAATTGAAAGTGAATCAAGCCTTAATCTTCGAAGCTTTAAAGATCCAAAATTCGCTTTAGCGTGAGGATATACGTCTTTGGCTAATAAAACCACCGATGAGGCGGATAATAAAAGGCAAGGCAAGACCGAAGTCATAATAAAAGCTTCATGGCGAAGTTGAATAAAAGATGGAGGTAAACCAAAGATAATAAGGCCCTTCCGTTAGGGGGCGTATAAAAGTCTTGGTAATAAGTCTCATGTTCAAAACCGTTATAAAACCGTGTTTATCGATTCTTGTTGTCAACTTAATTTTTTAACATCGTTGTCTATTAGGAGGGGTTATTGATTTGATGGTCTTAGTTACACCGTTAGGACTCTATTTTTAGACCTAAATCTCTATTATCGCATAAGTCAATGATGCATCCTCGTGATCATTAAGACAAAATAAAATATAAGAGATACAACTTAGGAATAATGGGAGAATAAGTACGCGATTAGGGCATATGAGTAGTGTTAGCATTACTAACTTATAATGACAATGATCTCGTTGCACGCTTGGCATGGAATTAAGGTGAAAATCGAGGACGACGAAATTATTTCTAACGAAGCATTCACGTGTTCTTATTCTATGAACCTAAACGTCCCATTTTGTGATGAAAATCATACATTATGTCTAAAACACAAGTAGTAGCAATAGTGTAGTGTAGCTAGTTTATCATTTCAATAAAAGTGAATAAAATTAAATTTTGGAGATGCTTTGATACTTTATTCTAGCATTGCGTGAGGGCACGGCAATGGTTTAGTATGGGGGAGTGATGAGACTGCTTTTATACATGGTCTCATCGTCCAAATCGAGCTTAAAATGCATAAAATATCATAAAATATGCCAAATATATGCTCGTGTTTGTTACTTGTGTATTTTTAGGTACGGATATTGAGGAATTGGCAAAAGATCACAAGAATCAATCAATAACGAACACGGGAAACGAAGTCGCACAATGAACCGGGCCCAAGTTTGGAAATTTGCAAAATGACCCTTGAAGAATTGAAGATTGGCAAATTTAGTCCCTCATCTTTGAAGAACTTGTCACATTTGACCCTCCACATATCAAATGTACAAGTATAATCCTTAATGTTTGAAGATTATACAAGATCAGTCCCTGAAAAATCAAGAAAATACAAAAGGAGCCCTTGGATAAAGTTTTAAAAGTTTATGTGCCACTTTTGACAAGTTGTCAAAAGTTGATAAGGCAAAACTAGGCGCTGATGGGTATTTATTACAAAGTAGAAGAAGTGTGAAAGCTTGGGGATCAAAACTGCCAATTAACCAAACCTTCCCACGCACTCAGGACGTGACACCTCAGCCCTACCCACCCATTTACCCACCACCAACCCTTTTGCCCGACCCTACCCAATACCCTATACCCGGTTTAGTTTTTAAACTTGGTCAAACCCAAGTCAACTAATCCAACTAATCCCACACATTCCCTCCATAACACAATTTTTAAACTTGTTTACCCCTATTTTGGATTAAACAGCCTTAATCAACCCACAAACCCTAATCATGAACATTAATCAAACCAAAGGGTTATGATCTGATTAAGTGCAGATCTTTGATTAAGCCTAACCTCAACCAAACCCACCTCACCAAAAGCCTCCACGTGTCCTGTGGTCCTCACCCGAGCACTCCCCTGCTCCATCCCTTTCACACAAAACCCTATGTCCCGACCAATTGAACGATTGGATGTTACTACTTAGCCTCCAAGCCATTTTGAACGCTCAAGATCAAGTCCACAGCTGTCATATCACATGGGACACCTCTTTGACCAAGATTCGTCCAAGAACAAGAAGGGCTTTTTAGGCATTTCCAGTTTTAGGGTTTATGCATTGTATTTTTTTATTCATATGTTCTAGATAGTTCATCTTAGTTGTATAAATATGAGACGACTTGTGTCTCATATTCTTGTTCCAGTTTTAAGCTTTTTCACTTGTAATTCCTTTTTAAGAAAATAAAAGTTTGGTGGTTGTTAAATGCAAGTGTAATTCCTTTTTAGGTTTTTTAAAAGTTGTGTGTAGTGATATAAGCTTAAGCTGAGTTCCATCTTCATTGTTTAAACACTTTCAGTGTTTATTGTTTCAAAAAGGTTTTTAAGATAAATTTTTCAAGTTTCTGAAAATCCAAGAATTGTGAAGTGAAAGTGGAACAATTTTTGGATTTTGTGACTTGTTTTGAGAAGAGTTAAAGGTTTGAAGGATTTTTGAAAAGGTTTTAAGTTTTCAGAAAAATCAGAAAAGTGCATTTTTCTTTTGTTTGTTTGATTTTTGCATGTTTGATTGTTTGAGTTGTTGATATAGTTCTGCATACACCCCAGTGTATAAGGAGGTGGTATTGCAACCACAAAGAACCTTGGATGTGAGGTTCTTAGGTAAGATTTCTTATTCCCTTTTAAAATTTCAGAAAAATTGAAGTTTTATGGGATTTGCATGAATTGCTTAGTTTGTTGTTTAATCTGGTTGGTTTTGTGTTTTTATGTTATGATATGCATGATATAATAGTTTTAAATCAGTTTGATAGAGTTTTAAAGTGAGTTGCTTTGAAAAAGTTGGATTGAAAGTTTTTAAGGGGTGTTTGGATTTAAGTTTTGTAGGGAAAGTTTGCAAGATTGTGTAGTATAAAACGTGTTAGAGTTGCTAATTAGGGTTGTTTAGGTTGTTTGCCAGTTGTATGCTTGGTTTGGTAAAGGTTTGAAGAGAAGTTGAGTAACAAAAAGGAAAAAGTAAAGCATAACTCTGCATAACCACTATTCTGCTTGTTTTTGCTATGATTTGTGCTTAGATCTTGTAATTTGTTAAGACTTAGGGTGTTATAGGTTTGCAGATTACTTGAGTGCCATTTGGTGATTGTGTGTGCAAAATATTGGGCTTAGAATCTCATCAAATTGCATGTAACTTGGGTATTAATACCACCAGACCCTAGGATTGTCACAGCAACTTGATGTGCCTGTGTATGCTTGGTTTGTGAACATTTTGAGTGCAAGGTGCTAAATTTCTGCTTGTCATTGACTCCTTCTGCTTCAAAGAGCACAAGGGTGCCTTGTTTATCCAAAAACACCCACAAGAAAAGCAAAGCCAAGCTCCTCTTGGTTCATATCTGCACAAAGAACACTCATTGTGTTCATCAGAAACTCAACAAGACCTGGGCACGTTTTGCCTTTCATTTACTTTAATCCTTGTTTAAATTACTTTGTTTTTGTGTATTTGTGTTCATTAAAGTCAATAGATTAAGTTTTAAAAAAAAAAAGTTGTAAAAAGGTCACCCGCAACGGACTCGAACACGCGACCCCTCGCTGGGGGACTAGCGTGCTTACCATTGATCTAGATGCCTTTTTACGTTTTAGTTTCATTTCATTAGTTATTTAACCCTTTTTTCTTTCTAGCTTATTAATATAAGCCGTAGCTTATTTGTTTAATTTAAGCTTATTTATTAAGCACTTTGGGCTTATTTCATTTTTCCTAGGACATTTATAAGTGTTAGGATTTTTCTGATTAAAAGTTTTATTTTTCCCATTATTTAATTAATTTTTAGGATTATTTTTAGTTTTAAAATTAGAAAGTCATTAAAAAATATTAAACAGTAATTAAAAAATACAAAAAAATAGTTTTTAGGTTTTAATTTATATTTTTGAGGTTTACATATCAAAAAGTTTTCAAAAACTTTAATTTTTAATTTTATTTAATTTTAGGTTTTTTATCAAACTTTAAAAATTAATATAAAATTAACTAAAATGTTTTAGGAGCTTTAATTTACATTTTCTTTCTAGTTACAATATTTAGGATTTTTGAGAATTTTTTAGAATTTATTTGAGAACTTTTCATTTTTTGGAATATTTTAATATTATTATATTCAGTAAAATTCAAAGTTTTATTTTTAATTTTTTTTTCAGTTTTCCTAGATTCTAGACATTAAAATAGGAACCTTTTCACTTTCCAAATAATTTTTAGGTTTTTCAATTAATTTTTAGAATTAATTTAAGATTTAATAGATTTTAATAGTTTTTAGGAGTTTAAAAATAGTTTAAATTGGTTTTAAAATTTTTAAAAATAGTTTTTAGCTTAATTAGGTCATTTTTGAGGTTCACAAACTATTAAATCTTGTTTAGGGCTTTTTAATATTTAAAAGTGATTTTTAGGGCTTTAATTAGCATTAAAAAGTCATTATTAAGTTAATTAAAAGGTTTTGGCAAGTTTGGATTTTTTGTAAACTCTTAGAATATTATTTGGGATTTTTAGTAATTTTTAGGAATTTTTAGATTAAAATTTTAAATTTTGCACTTTTTACGTTCTACGTCGTAACTTTCTAGTAGTGTTTTCGCCTTATTTTTCTATTTTTTTTCGTCTTCGTCATTTTCTCTTCTTTTCTTCTCATTAATAATCAAAAACATAAATCAATCATTCATTACACAACACACTAGCCTCCTCGAGAGAACGATCCCCATCAAGGGTCATAAGTGTTTACGTTTTCCTAAACGTACGCTTAATACTTACCGCTTTTTACGCTCTTTTCCTAAAGGGTAGTAAAAACTCTACATCAGTCCCAATGGTTGTGATGTGCGGTCATGTTCTCGATAAGATCATAACACTCCTCGGGACGTCTTTTCATAAACGTCCCTCCGGCGGCCGCATTGATCGTGTCCCGATGCCTCAAGGTAAGACCATTGTAAAATGTGTCAATTTGAGTAACGAGAGGCATGTTATGACTCGGGCATCGATCAATGTACCCTTTGTACCTTTCCCAAGCTTCGAATAATGATTCGTCGGGCTTTTGTTGAAAGCTAGTGATAGCGTTCCTCAATTTGGTAGCCATCGACGGAGGAAAAAATTTCGAGAGAAATTTCCTTATCATGTCATCAAAACTTTGGATAGAGTTCCGAGGTAGACGATCATACCATTCGGCGGCATGAAGGCCTAAAGAGTACGGAAAGAGAGAAAGCCGTAGGGCATCCTCGGGAACTCCATTTTGTTTCATATGTTGAGTTACATCCAAAAATTTATCAATATGTTTGTTTGCGTCATCACTTGGTATTCCATTAAATTGAAAATTTTGTACTTGTTGTATCATGTGATGTCTTAAACCAAAATCCGTGGCTTGAATCGGGATCGGGGCAATCGGTCCGCCCCGCCCATTTAAAGTCGGTTGGCACAACTCCTCCATCGTTCGGAGATCGGGAGCCGGTCCTTGAGGTCCTTGAGGTCCTTGAGGCCCACCACCGCCACCGTTACCATTATGTGGAAAAGGGGGTGGAATTTGGTTTTGAGGCCCTCCGGGTCTAGGTCCTTGTGTGGCCATTTCAAATTCTCTTTGTTCAATGTCAATGATTCTTTGTCGGATAAGTTTTTCGGGATTACTTAATGGAGAAAGAAGGTTTGGAGAAGAAGAACGGGTGCTCATGCACCAAAAACAATTCAATGAAGGCGAAGGGCTACGAAAAACGATGAACTTAACCAATAATCATCAAGAGATACGGTAATTCTATTATGAATAAGCTCACAAAGAAAGGCGGAGGAACGAGGCGGCGCGAAGCTCTTAAGTGCCTTTTCCAATTCGGATCGTAGTTCGTTGGAACAACCCTCCTTAATCCATTCTTATATAGTTTGCTAATTCACAAAAGCTACACCCCAACACTCAAGTGATACAAAGGAAGTTTTAATCTTTAAGATTGGGAACTTATTATAATATTACCCTTTTTCGTTGAGGAATAATATTGATTAGTAGATTCTATTTATTAAACATTGTAAACAACAAATCTTTTTGTATTTTTTGATTTTTTTTATATGATACTATATACTAAAAAAGAAAAGAAAAATATTTTTGTTACTTTTATATTGTTTTCTTTTAAACTTTTAACTTTCGAAAACGAAAGGGTCTTCAAGTCACTAATCTTCCAAAGCCGATGCCAAATTCGTTCACAAATTTCCCCGGGCAGCGGCGCCAAAAATTTGATATCTTCGATATAGTATAGCAAAATATATACATAGTAATTACGGTTCGCTCTTTAGGAAAAGAAGCGAATGTGAAATCACAAATATATGTGATCGGGAAGTATTGATAAGAAAATCACGATTAGGAAAAAGTGATAATCGAATCGTCCCGGGTCGTTTCCTCGCGAAATCGTGAATTGAGTCGGCGCACGGATTTTGGTATTTGATGCTTGAATGATTGGTTCTTGATTTTGTTTTTGTTTTTTTTGTTTTTTTTTTGGAAATGCAATTATACTACGGGGAGCATAAATAGTTATCGGGAATGCACATAAACAAATAACAAGTATTATGCTAATGCCAATGCAAATTTAATTACTACAATAAAATGCAAGGTACAATTAAACTAGGATTCAAATGACAAAATGCTAAAATATAAAAATGAACAAAAGTCTACTTCTATATAAAAAAACTAAATTTATTTAAAACTAATTAATTTAATTATTGACTATTTTTAAACTAACGTAAAACCTATTAACAAATTACTATAAATTATAAAGGTGCTAATATTAATTTTCTAGTTTATAAAACTTAAAGTTATTTATTTTAAGACTAAAAATTATATATTCTTTTTCGAATTAAAAAAAAAGGTAAAATATTTTTAGCTAATTTTTTAAACTAAAATATAATATAAAAATGATTTAAAGAATATTAAAATTAAAGTGAAAAAAAAATATGAATAGTTTTGAGAATGTCTAAAATACAGTACTTGTCCTAGGACAATTAACTTGAACGTTTCAACTTATCACATAAAATCGTATTAAGCCTAAAAGCCTAGAGCTTATTTAAAAAAAAGCAAACTGACAAAGGTGCTTAAATAGATCATATGGTAAACAACTAACAAAAAGATGTTGTAGCTCAATTGGTCCTAGTGTGTGGAGTGAACCCTTTAGAAAGGGGATAATGAAGTGGTCACTGGTTCGATTCCAACTAGTGGCAAATTTTTTTTTTTTCAAAAGCATTTTCATTCAACAACCACTAAATCCACTACTTATAACCAACATAATCAGTTCTTGTTTTTTCTATATAATAATGATGCAACTAAAATAGATATAATATAACAAAAAAAAAGCAGATCTATTTTGCAAATAACACTACAATTAAAAATTTAACTAAAGCTGGAATAAAAATTAAATCTGACCTTTTGAGAACAACAATATAAGGAAGTCCTATCTCCTAAATAACTAAAACCGCCATCCGAAATTGCATCTACCCCGTGAAAAAGAGTTGAGACTCAATATTTCGAACCGGATAAATTAACCCACAACAATATCGATATCCGCAGCTTCAACATAATAAGCTCCGAACCAATGAACCAAAAATAAACTTTCGCACCATTTTTTTTCTGTCGTACCCAACACCAACAGCAACAACATCAATAGTACTTTCTTTTTTTTTCGGAACAGTAGATACCAAACTTCTTTTTTTTTTATATAGTAACAAGGGTTAACCTTTTTTTATATATAAATATCAATTGGACAGTAGCAGTATATATCAATTGAAAAGTAGCAGTAACATAAAAAAATAACATATTTTTTTTTTTTTTTTTTTAAAATCAGCCAAGAACTTTAAACAAATAACAAGAACATACTTTAATTTCTTTCAACAATACTTCAATTAGATAAAATTCGAGTACAATAATTGCTAAAAACTGAATATTAATTAAAAGACAACAATTAAAATTAAAGATTAAACCCTAAAATTACTTGTCTTGGTCTTCAATCTCTTGGGTCTTTATATAGAAGTCTTGAAGTCTTTGTCTTCACCCATGTGTGTTTCTTTTGTGAGGAGAAATTTGAAATCTTCAACTTGTGCTTTCTTGATTAAATCTCAGCCATTGGTGAAAATTTTCAAAACTCATCTTTCAATCTTGGCCTTTCTTAAAATTTAAAGGATTTGGCGCTCAGATTTTTTACAAGGATTGCCAGGATGGATCATTCACGTGGGTGGGATCTTGATTTGTATCCAGAAAGGGTAAAAAAAAAGATATGATGAAAATGATGGCTGTGATGTGTGGGTACCAACAACCCTAATATCACTTTGTAAATACTCGTCCTTTTTTTTCTTCTGTTAACAAGGGGGTCGGTTTGTTTCTAAAGTGTGTTTGGAGTCTTTGAGGCCCATAACACCAAATATGTAGCAAAAGTGTTGGGTTGTTGTTGGTGTGATCCAAAAAATGGCTTGTTATCCAATTGTTACAAAAAAACGTGGAGTTGATCCAACAAATGAATGTATATATCTTCAAAGCATTTGTTTGTTTTTTTTTCTTTTAGATGTATTATTATTGCGGACTGACCCGGCCCGTTAAACGGTTGCGAGTTGGTCCGTAAAATAATAATTTGAGTTTTTGGATCGATATTTTTCTATGCTCGTTCCATTGACGTGCTCGGGTCTTGACTTTGACTTTGGTTTCGTCTTTTTGTCGGAAAACCGGATCTACAAAATAAAATCAGAAAACACAAGATATATGTACGTTTTTTATCTCGTTTTTGCCTTTTTTATTCATTTAACTTAGGGTAAAATGATGAGTATTGAGTAACTCATCAGTGATTATTGTGACGACACGCTAATTTAGATGGGCAAATGATTGTCGGGTTAGCTACCCGTTGTTTGTTGTAGTAAGGTAACAATGTCATGCGGCTTATAATAATCCAATTAACGAAATACTGCTATACGCACCGAATTACGATGTATTGCCTGACTAGCAATACGGGGTCATACTATTGATATTATGTTCGTGTTTTGGTTTTATATAACCATATTCATATAACGGTTTTTATTTAATCTATACAACGTTATAAAACGTATTGTATGATGTTTTTAACGACAATGGTTCGTATAATGATTCTGAAGGCGAAAGCCTATATTATAATTTTAATAAGGATTTGTATAAAATGACTTTGGCTATTTTATGGCCTATTACAATGATTTGTACAAAAATGATTTTCGGTAATAATTTTATACCGATGTTATATTGATGGATTTTATTAAAATTTATGAATTCACTCGGCGTTATCGCTGACCTTTTCTTTTAACATGTTTTATCTCAGGTACTTGAAGGTAATTCTCGGGAAGACAACAAGAATTCATGGCTCGCACTTAAACAACAATTTCCATTCAAATACTTTGTAAAACTTGTATGAAATAATATGACTTGGGACCTATGTAACTTTGATAATTATGAATGGAAATGCTTTATTATTAAACGACGCGATTTTTATGCGTTGTCTATGATGTGAGTAATGTGCTATCCCGTAACACCAACGAGTCTTCCGCTGTATTGAGTTGTATAAATTTGGGGGTGTTACAGTTTGGTACCAGAGCTCTCGTTATAGAGAACGAAAGATTTTTTTAAAAAACCAAGGTTTTGAATAAAACATTTCAAAATCTTTTAACTATAAACATTTTTCTAAAAATGTCTAAAAAAATCTTTTGACTATAACGGTGCCGAAGAATTCCCGAGTTACCGACAAGGCCAGACTGAGAAGTGTTATTTTAATATATATATAACTTGGATTATATATATATATATATATATATATATATATATATATATATATATATATATATATATATATATATATATATATATATATATATATATATATATATATATATATATATATATATATATATATATATATATATATATATATATATATATATATATATATATATATATATATATATATGATGTAATTTTATTACATGATTGTTTGATGATTATTTTGATATTTATACGAGGTATTTATACGACGTAGATTGTCACAAGGAACCCTAAATCCCCTAGTAAATTAATCAAAGCTATTCTCGTAGGAATTCTAGCTATCCTAGATCCAAACCAAGTTGTGGATATCTATGATCCCAACAAATGGTTGATATTCGTAGAAATGTAGACATTAGTTGATTGTGATATTAAAGAAGAATTGGCGAGATTAAATCTGATATCGATGTCATGACGAACTTTCCTTATAGAGTGGAGTTTGACAAAACGTTACCACCTAGAAAGATGTCATCTGATTCGTTGTCACCCAATTCTTAAAATTGAAATCGAAAGGACGAATGTTGCACTTGAGGCTGTCATTGGAACCATTACCCAAAAGCCTCATGCCACTAGTACCTTTCCGAGAAATCTAATTGAATGATCGAGTCATTTCATACTAGTGACTCATTTGATAATTGTTGTTGTAAGAGCTATAGGATTGAAAATTAAGTGTTGATCATATTGAGCTTTTATTGCCCTATTAAGGTCTAAGAATAAGGTTGAAAGAATTGGAGAATTTGAGTTTAAGTTGGTTGAAACTTGAATGAAGTACAATTTAACACATATGGAATATGAGATTGTTAAGAGGAAGTTGTTGAGTCCTGTGATTGAATTATAAGGTTTTAAATGATTGTTGATTCGTGTTAAGTGTTGTTCCTATGCCATTGTCCACTAACGAGGATGCCCAGTGTCCAAGAAATAATTGAAGAAATCTTCTTCTGAATTGAGACTGATGGATCTTCTGGGACATGTGGAACACCTAATGACTCTTGTAGATTAGTATTCATTGTGGTATCTTTTAAAAATAATCCCTAACTTAACTGAGACATCAGTTGGTAGGATGAGTTCTTGGAATTGTATGACATAGTCACACGTAATTTGTTACGGTACAATTTTGACTTGTTTGTGATTAATAAAAAGACTACATGTGATTACTAAATTCTACATGTATCGATGTTATCTATCTTTATTTCCTTCATCTTAATGTTCGCATTAGTGATGCAACCATTGAACAAGTACTCATCTCGATTTGAGTTACGTTGTGAATTATTATTTTTGAGTGCCATCGAGGTCATGAACCTCATGATTAAGTAGCTAAGCTCATTTCCTGATATATTGAAGCTAGTTCTTGGTGAACAACTTTTCATCACTCTTTTACAGATCACTCATTGTTTTTATAAAGATAAAACAGTATCCCTTGAGAAAAATTGAATTTTCATCACTATAAGGATTATTCAAAGTGAGATTTATAAGTGATTATTATTGAAATGAAGTTGTTTATAAAACACCTTGGAAAACTTAATTGTTTTCATAACAAAGAAAATCTTTGTAAATTTATTTTTGATTCTTATTTAAGAATTAAGCATGAAAATGTTTTTATTATAAACATGATGATAAAATTTTGACGAACTGAGTATTGCATCGTTAAATCTTGAAATTGTATATAGTTGCGCGCCTACATACAATTTGGAAGTGACCATGCAAGGCTGATTAGTAGTCACCATGAAATATTAAAAAAAACTAAATTTTCTTTGAAGATTGTGAAAGATTAAATTTTATGAGACCTGTAAGAAGTGAAAAATAGGGACATATTGATAGGGACACCTACATATGTGCCCGTACTATTTATTCTCCTGAGTCGAATTTACTCATCTGTGGAATTTGTCTTATTTGACAAATTGATATTCCTTTCTTGTCCAATTCTCCCGTGGTGAGATTCTTTGGAAAAGTATCTGATTACCGAGTGTTGATACCCGATTGGATGTATCGATGTTCCTATCATTTCTTTTGATTAGATTTCATTTGAATGACCTGGGTAACGATCCGAGGAGCTTTCAAATGCGTACTCAAAATGTGAAAACATGGGATATATTCATATTCATTAAATGTTTTCGTCTGTATCTGATTTGAAATTCTCTCCCGTAGATTATGCGTTGACCTTACTCTTTTAAGGTTAGTTATGTCTCCAGATATCCTTGAACTTGTGAAGGATTATGAGTTATTATTAGTCATTTGAGAAGTTCACATCTTATCGACGGCAATAAAACTGGAAAGTTGATGATAGTGCCAGTAGAATGGATTGATTGATTATGACATGACGACATTGTCTTAATTGATGGGAACTCGAATAGAATTCCCCTAAATAATAAGATGTTGATTATCAAAAGTGATGATGACCATATCCTGCATTTAGACTTGAAATTATACCATGAATGGTTGTGAACTAGTTATAGATATTGTAATCTAGAAGAACCTAATACGAATTTATTAAAAGATGTTCCTGCTATCTGAAACTTTAGGAGGTATTTGCTGGTGAATTACCTAGACTTTTGCCATTAAGGCAGGATGAATTTGGTATTGATTATATTCTTGGTGCTGCACCTGTGGCGTGTGCACTGTGCGACAACACCATCTAAATTAAAAGAATTATCATGCAACTAAGCTAGTTGTCGGAGAAAGATTTTATTCTACCGAGCTCGTCATCATGAAGATCTATGGTGTTATCATTCCTTATATTTATAGATTAATGTGAAGTGAGTAAATTGACAATCGAAAACGATATCCATGACTCGAAATAGAAGATTTGTTCGATCATTTACAAGGTTCTAGCGTATGTTTTAAAGATTTGATCCATGGCATGGTTATCATCAACTTCGCATCCGCGAAAAAGATTATCTATTCCAATCACTACATCCGAGACTCGTAATAAATATTATGAGTTCATGTTATATTGTTTGGATTGACTAATGCACATGTAGCATCCATAAATTTGGTGAATCACGTGTGTAGGCTGTAATTTGATAAATTCATGCTTGTGATCATTAAGAACCATCTGTTTGTTTATAAGAATAGGAAGGAGTTAATAATTATTTATAGACTGCCCTAAGTTGGCCGAACAACGAAAACCTGTACCCTGAATATTTAACATGTGATTTAAGACTTAATCCTTTACATTATTTGACCGTGTGATTAATAGAAAATGGAATATATTGACTTTTCAAAGATTAGAGCCATTAAGACTTTGGGTTTTACCAAAAAGAAAATGGAAATATTTTTTTGACAAATGTTTTAACAAAGGATTTTTAAGGGATTATTCCCTTATACACAAATCATTTAACAAAACTCCAGTTTAGGGGTAAATGTTTGTGTATACCTCAAGACAACCTAAGAGAGATTGAGGAAACCTTTTAAACCATGACTTGAAATTTGAAACGATAATTTTTGCTTTTCAACTAAGAAAATTTTGACCAAAGTACAACCAAAGATTTTTCGAACATTTACAAATCTTATTAATTATTTTCAATAAATCAACCGAAAATCGTGTTAACTAAAATTCAAATTTATTTTGAATATCTTTATATAATTGGTCGAGCTAAGGAATTTAAAACTTTTAACGTTTACGTTTCATAAAAACTTAATATTTGTTGTTAATTTACGTGTAATAATTATCGACGCTTTAAAACGTCGGATTGAGCAAAACTGATAAAAATGATAGTTGAGATGAAACTAAAACATAGAAAATATGAAGAAAGAATTTCTGAGTAAATTGTAGACATAATAATTATTTCATCAGGAAAGGTGAATGTAGATACCAACACATTATATAGAAAGGATAAAGAACCAATTAGGATGTGTTCCCTAATAATGACTGTGCAAAATAACTTGCCGAATAATCTAAAAATATAGCTGATGCTTGTAAGAAGGATAATATAAATAATAAAAGGGGTTCGCGGCTAATGTGAACCATTAGAATTGAGAAGCCTATGGCGTTAAATGCTTTTAAAGACCACTTGTGGTTGCCTAAATATGGAGATTTTGAGATTTAGTCATGTTGGAATCTCATAAGTATAAGTATTCTATTCATTTCATTTCTGATTAAAAGTATCTTTGTCTGAAGAAGTTGTACAGATAGAAAATTATGAAGGCAGACATCGCCTCATACATTAGTAAACGTCTAACTATTGCAAAGGTCATCATCTGAATTTGATTCGATTTGGGTCATCGTCGACAGACTGGCCAAATCTACTAATATCATTCCCGTTAATGATAATGCTAGATTCTTGATGAAGAAATTGACTCTTTTGTATTTAAAGGAGTTATGTAAACATAGTGTGCCTGTATCGAACATCTTTATCAAGATCCTCGCTTCGCATCGAATTTCTAGAGATTTGCTCAAAAGTCATTGGGAACGAACCTTGATGAGAGTACTGTTTACCACCCCAAATCAAAGGGACGAGGTAAAGTAACGATACAAAACACTATAAGTCTTGTTTTATGTTTGAATGATTGACCTTTGGTAATGAACCGTATAATCATTCCCTTTGGAGAGATTATCATTGATAATTATCGTATTAGGATCGAGATCGAATCTTGTGAGGATATATATTAGAGCATCTGTAAGCAAGAATTGGGATGAAGACACCCGACATACACCCATTGTGAGTTGGACATGTCTTTTAGGTTTAAGGTTTCCTATGATGACGAACCTAACCTTACAAAATACCCGACCTGCGAGACCTGTATTGATTGTTGAAATTAGGATTCGATTATTGACTGCCAGTAGTGGGCAGGAGGTTATATAAATATGAAATGTAGATCTTGAAGTGCACGATGGGTAGCGAAGTTATGCCAAAAAAATTTCACCTTGGAAAAATGAATAGATGATCTGAAAGATCATGGGATATAAGTCCCCGTAGTATGGGACCATTGAGATGATGTAAAATATTTGTTTGAAAGGCATATAAGCTGGATCTACCCTAGGACTTCAAGAGCTGCGTGAATTATGTTTCGTATATCGAACTTGATAAAATGTCTATCAAGTGAAAATCTGATTGTTTCTTAGTAAAGTTTAGATCGGCGAAAAGTTACATTCATCAAAAACCCGTGAACATCATGGATAGAGAAAGTAAGTCAACATTAAGCCTGATCTTATTCTCGTAGTTAAGTTTGATGAAACTCGCGTATTATAATGAATTACACTTGTGAGAAAAGACCGAATTCTATAAGAAGCGAGTAGTAAGATAAGATGATCTTTGAGGACAAAGATCCTGTTTAGGGGTAAATGCTGTGATAATCCATCAATTTATGATTGATATTTTATTTTCAAATATTATTTTAATGTTATATTATGAACTCACTTATTTTTGGGAAATAATTTGGATTTACGTCTTGAAGTAGCATCGACTACGTCTAAACCGGAGGATTCAACGTTACATGCTTACGTTTACATACACCATTTTGGTGACAGTCCGACATTTCAGAAAATAAATTTATCCGTGAATATTATTTTGGAGTTTTAAATTTGTGTTGGTTCATAAACTCACAAATTTACGAGAAGAGATTAGGACTTACGATTTTATTTTAACGTCCTTTACGACTAAACCGGAAACCTTAGGATTACGTATTTACGTTTTCGAACTCCGTTTTTGATGAGACAATTTTTATTAGATTCGTTTTGTGCCATTGATTCATAATTTATAAAAACGTTTTTCGTAAAACGACCCGAGGGCACGCAAATCGAGGAAACTAGAATCGAGGAATACCCGTAAATTAGTGGGATGAGACAAAACAAGTTTTGCCCCACCCCACTAATATGGGAAGGCTAAGGAAGCTCCACCACATCAATGATGTGTCAAAAGCTTCACAAGGAAGCTTAACACTTGTATATATTTTCCCTAAACCACTTTGCTAAACCATTTCCTCACAAAAACATACATGCAAAACCACTAATTTCTCTCATCTCTCTCTCTTATTTTCGTCCCATATTCACTCAAAACAACCTCCATTTGATCTTGATTCAATCATAAATCATATGTATAATTTACATATGATGAAAACCCATTGAAGTTATAAAGATTGGAGGTGATCTTAACATGTAAAAAGGAGTTTTCAAGGGAGTTTGGGGCTGATTTCTCAAGGAGTTTTCATAAAGAACAAGGGCTCATTTTTTTAGGAATCTACAAATACTTGGTGATCCTAGAAGTGATGTTGATATCTCATAATATTGGCTACCCAAAACCAAGTCTTGTTCATCATCAACCGCATCTTTTCATCACTTTGGTGGTATAGAGATTGTTCTTTCCATCCTCTTGTTATTTTTATTATGTAATCATGTATTTTCTTTCTTATTGTATATGTATATAATGAATATATGATGATAAAAATATTGTGTGGGGATCAAGTGTTGATAAATATGATTAAAAAGATGAAAAACCATAAGAAACAAGGCTAAAATCTTGCTTAAATTGTTGGCTGTATAAAAACAGTAAGTAACCAAGTTATGAACTGATAAAATGATAAAGTAGAATACATTTACATTAAGTACAAGATATCATACACATGTGAGAGTTGGCCATGCAATGGAATCATTATAATGAGTGAGATATGATCAAAACACGTTTAGAGTACCAATCTGAATAGTCAGTTTTGGACGGACTGTTAAGGATATTTAGAGTCAGATTGAGCAGTAGCTAAAACTAAGTTAATTGTAGCACATATCATGTAGTTTATGGTGTCAAAAAATGAGCTTCTATCTCTTTGTATAACTCAAGATATGATAAAAATGGTGAAAGTGAAAGTAAAAATCAGATTTTGGGAAATTAAAGTATAATAGTATTATATAAGCACTCAAATAAAAATAGTATAAAATGTGAATTAAAACCCACTAACTTATATAATACATTTATATAAATATGTATAAGGATAAATAAATGGACATTTTATAAAAATGATAGTTTGATAAGTTTTATAAGTTATAAAACTATAAACATGATTTTTACGACTTTTTCGGCTATTACCGTAAAATTAACGTTTTTGTAAAATAAAACTTAGACGATTGGACCCGTCTAATGTAAACTTTTATAAACTCATATACTGATATATAAACATATATAACAAGTAAAAACCGATGAAACCTGAACTATATAACATACGGACATTAACGGGCTAAGTTAACGTTATTGGACTAATAATACAACAAAATGGGCTAAAACACTTATAAACTTATTTATTAGGCTTAACCCATTTGGGCCCAACTTGTAAAATATAGATACTGATAATACAAGTATTAAATGGATTAATACAAGTTAAAGAACTTATAATAAGTTTATTGGACTTAAAATATGTAAATAGGTAAAACTAGTAAACTAGTATAAAAGTTATCGACACATAACACTAAAATGAGTAAATGAGAATATGTAAACCCACTTGATCATCATATATATAAAATCATCATATGTATACATAATTGTTATTTTGATAAAGTCATTGGACAAAAGTCTAAGACGAGTATTATTTTTCTAGGTTTCCGTGATTGAAGCACGTACCGTACGTCCGAATTGCCGATAACCCGCCTTCCCACATCAACGTGAGTTCATAGCCTCGCACTCTTTTAAATGTTTTTATAAAATGTTTTATAAACCCGCGAGGGAGATAACATGTTAGTTTTTATGAAATAGGACACTAGTTGTCCCGATTGTTTGTTTATTGATTTGGACCCGAATTATTGTATGACCCGATGAATGATTAAATGACCCGATAGATGAAATGAAATGGATTATTAAAGTTAGGTTATGTCACTAAAAGTCCCATTAGAATGAATTGTGAACTACCGGGATTTGGTATACGCTTATGCATATAATAGTACTATTTGAGGACGATCACCCCAGTTCGCGCCTTGACGGTTGATCCCCGTCGTGCCACATTGATTGGTAAGCGAATTTATGTATGAGAAGATTTACACAAGCGTGATTATTGTGACGACACGCTAATTTAGATGGGCAAATGATTGTCGGGTTAGCTACCCGTTGTTTGTTGTAGTAAGGTAACAATGTCATGCGGTTTATAATAATCCAATTAACGAAATACTGCTATACGCACCAAATTACGATGTATTGCCTGACTATCAATACGGGGTCATACTATTGATATTATGTTCGTGTTTTGGTTTTATATAACCATATTCATATAACGGTTTTTATTTAATCTATACAACGTTATAAAACGTATTGTATGATGTTTTTAACGGCAATGGTTCGTATAATGATTTTGAAGGCGAAAGCCTATATTATAATTTTAATAAGGATTTGTATAAAATGACTTTGGCTATTTTATGGCCTATTACAATGATTTGTACAAAAATGATTTTCGGTAATAATTTTATACCGATGTTATATTGATGGATTTTATTAAACTCTATGAATTCACTCGGCGTTATCGCTGACCTTTTCTTTTAACATGTTTTATCTCAGGTACTTGAAGGTAATTCTCGGGAAGACAACAAGAATTCATGGCCCGCACTTAAACAACAATTTCCATTCAAATACTTTGTAAAACTTGTATGAAATAATATGACTTGGGACCTATGTAACTTTGATAATTATGAATGGAAATGCTTTATTATTAAACGACGCGATTTTTATGCGTTGTCTATGATGTGAGTAATGTGCTATCCCGTAACACCAACGAGTCTTCCGCTGTATTGAGTTGTATAAATTTGGGGGTGTTACAAGGACGATATAATTAATAGTTAGCTAAAGGACAAAATCTTTTAAAACTGCTTCTCGGGACCTCATAAAGTTCATATCTTGGCATAACTCGCTTCACGATTTGAGACTTTTCTTGGACCGATATTTGGCATTGACTTCATACTTCAAATCTTGAGAGATGTTCATGAAATAATGGTCTTCTCTTCATAACAGGAATTTCTTCACTTGAACTTTTTGAGAGATTCTTCATATTTGGACCACGACTTCTTCATTTTTCTCCAATCTTTATTTGGGATTTTGAAATACAACGATCCGCCTCCTTTTAGGACATGGATCTATTTATCCTCATACCTTGTTAGGGCCTTTTTGGATAGACTTCTCCATGATCTTTACGGGAGTATTTGCTTTTCGTCGTGTGTCTCGATCCTTCATATTGATTTTTGATAAATGATTCTTCACATCACATTGGATCTTTAGCAACAAAATGTAGCCCTCATGCCTTGTTAGGGCCTTTTCGGACTCGTCAATCTTTCGCATCTCGCTTCAATTAGTTATGCGTTGGCTATCAACTCTAAATAATACCGAGCAACTTTTAAACGATCTTGGCCAGAAGCTAAGTAAGTTTTCAAATCGTACAACCTTATTTATTGCAAATATATTTATTAACAAGCGATGGGAGAAAAAACTTATAATAAACTCACATAAATTCATGAAAGAATACCAAACTTATATTTGACTCTATCATCTCTCGTTCTCCACAATTTAAAATCTCAAGGAATGAGACTCGTGGATGCTTAGCCAATTAAATCAATGTTTTGGGTTTTTAAGTCATCTATAGGATCTTGCAACCTCTTAGACTCTTTCAAGTTTAGAAATCGCATTTTAAAGTTCCCTTGATAAACAAATTTCTAGGATCAATTATAGGAACTTGCGAAAAGTTCTTGTTCTTAACCCGTAAGAGTTACAGCTTTCGCGTTTTAATGTTCCCTATATAAAAGCCTAGCAAAACTTCACTTAAACACGTTAAGGATACTAGCTAGAGTAAACTTAGATAAGTAAACTCGGGTTGAGTCAAAAGATTCACAACTTTTGAAAAATTAAAACCACTTTATTCAAAATTTATTCTAATGAAAGAAAATAACTATAACAAAGGTAAATACAACTAGGCCAAAATTGATCAAAAATTTTGTTAACTGTCGAAAAATCAATTTTCCAGTTAAAATGAGGACAAATACAAGGAAAAGCCCACTTAACTTCGATAGAAGTCCCCCTGCACTTAATATAAACATTGTCCTCAATGTTTAAGCATGTGGAAGTAACCTCCCCTACACTTAGGACATTGTGCACGTTGTTTAAATCTTGCTAAGGAAAAGACAACTAAAGTGATTCCTATTTTAATATTGAAGAATATAAAATAGAGAATCAAAAGAGTTTAGGAGAGAACCAGGAAGACGGATACACGGAATCACGGGTCGTCAAAAGTCATCAAGAATGGCTCTTTAAAAGTTTAAATCCCTGCACATGATAAGAAAGAAAACAACAAACACATACTAGGGTCTCCCCCTACACTTATTATAAAAACGAATAAAAAGGATAGATACTACGGGTTGCCTCCCGAGAAGCACTTGTTTTTGTTAACCGAGTCGTGAGCCTGACTCGACCTTAATTAGCATGGTAAGAAGCTTGAAACACATCCACCGGTATCAAAGACATGATTTTCATCCATCAAGTAGCACAAGCTTAAGGCGAACAAGGCAAGCCAAAGAAGAGTAGGCAAGGTTCCCTTAAGCAGAGATTGAGCATGGTGGTAGAGAGTGTGATGAAGTGCAAGCATATCTCCATAAGTTCCAAAAATCTTTCCTTTTATTTCATCAGATGGATACCGAGATGGCTTAAAAATTTCAATACCGGGATCGAACACCTTTTCCTATAGAGGAAAATAACACTCAGGGTCAGTAGAATTTGAAGAAGATCCGCTCATAAATCGCACAATCTCATCCTCAGAAGGTGGATAGAGAGGTGTCAAAACATAAGTACTACAGATGTCAGTGTCTTCCGGCTTCTTCTCCTTTGAAACGGGTTTCTTAATATCCGAAGGAGGATAATGAACATCATCAAAGTCTAAAGGAGGAGAATCATTCTCATTGGGGAAGTAGGTATTGAGAAAAATAGAAAAATCTTCCTCAAATGAGTAGTTATCCAAAGTATCAATAGTGTTTGGTGGAGGATCTTCATCAAAAGTAGGAGTAAGGTCATCATGAGAAGAGTCACTTGAGAGAGTATCAACATCATCAAAATCATCATAAGTTGGCATGTCTTTATACTCTGAAACAAAAGCAGCATAATCATCCCCATCGGAACTAGAATCGTCATCATAATCATCATAGATCGGTGGAGGGTCATAAATTGGTGGGGGATCCAAATTGGAGAGAGAATCATCAAAATCATCCACATCGTCTTAGAAAAGTGGTTTATCAGAGCAAGACTCGAAAGAGGATTATCATATACAAAAAAGTCATCAAGCTTAAAAGTTTCCAAAGTAGTAGTAAGCTCTTCTTGAAGCACATTAATCATTTTCGCCGATTCTTTCCATTTGACTTACTTGTAATCTTCCCCATCTCAAATACTTGTGCATTATTCCCGACACTTAGAATGAGTTCACCTTCGGCAACATCAACTAAAGCTTTTCCGGTTCTCAAAAATGGCCGTCCAAGTATTAAAGGAATACGAGGGTCCATTTCATAATCAACAACAACAAAATCGACCGGAAAAGTGAAGGTACCAACTTTAATAAATACATCTTCAGCAATACCAACGGGGTAAGCGAGAGTTCGATTTGCTAGCTCCAGAGTCATCTTTGTCGGTGTAAGGTCGGGTAATGATAGCTTTCCAAACACTTAATGGCATCAAATTAATACTTGCCCCGAGATCGGCTAAGGCAGTAAATTCTTCATCTTTGTTAAAAATGCAAGGCAACACAAAACAACCGGGATCTCCAAGTTTTTCCAGAAGTTCTTTAAGAATGACTGCAAAACAGTTTTCATTTAAGCATGTGTTGACAAACTCAGCCATCTTTTCCTTCTTGCTAAGCAAATCCTTGAATGCTTTGACAAATTTTGGCATTTGGACAAGTGCTTCAACAAGGCTTATGTTGAAATTCATTTGAGAGATCATCTTCAAATAGGAAGTGACTTGAGAATCCTCTTTTGTGAGCAATTTTCTTGTCTAACCGAGAAGGATAAGGGATGTTGGGTTTAGATGGTGTAGGTGTAGCAGGTAAAGGTTGAGATGTTGAGGGTTGAGAAGTAGAAGGTTTAGAGGTGGTAGGTGGGGTTGGTGGAGGGTTTTGCTTGGGTACTTCTTCATTAAGAGGTGGAGACGGTAATGGAGAACTAGTTCTAGGTGTGGTAGTAGGAGGGATAAATGGGGTGGAGGAGGTGTAGATGGAGTAACGGGAGGCGGGGTAGAAGGTCCTACTAGAGTTGCTCCACTTCGAGTAGTAATAGCACTCACATTCGCTCTAGGGTTTCTTTCGGTGTTAGAAGGAAGAGCACCTTGGGGGCGAAGGGTTTGTAACATTTGAACGAATTTCCTATCCGTGGACTCTTGCAATTGTCTATTAGATTCTTGCATTGCTTGCATTATTTTCTCATGTTCATTCAATTTTTGCGAAACTAAGTCCATTGGCGGAGGAGGTAAATTGAACCCTTGTTTTTGAAAACCTTGGTTTGGGTATTGGTTATATGGTGGAAAACCTTGAGGATTGAAACCTTGGTGTTGAAAGCCTTGGTTTTGCATGTGATAATTTCACGGGTTTGCATTTGAGCCCCTCACATTGGCATTTCCTTGAAAATTAGATGTAGGTGGCCCTTGGTTGTTATGGGTGGGTGGGTGAGGTCTTTGTTGAAAACCGGGTGAAGCCAATTAATTCGTCGAGTTGTAAGACAAGTGATTAACATCGACATTAGGCTTGAAATGAACTCTCTCGGTGGTGTTGTAAGCATACACTTACCCCTGAGATTGATCATAAGCTTTATCACAATTAGCATAAGAGTGTGGCCCATCACAAGTTTCACAAGTTATATTAATAGCATTGTTGTTTTTGGCATTGTTAACGGCTTGTAAAGCAAGTGCTTCAACAACCGTAGTCAGCTTATCAAGTCTCTTGTCGGTGTCACTAGTGCTAGAACTAGCCACATTAGCCCGAACATTCTTAGTTTGCACTCTAGACTTATTCTCAATAATATCCCATGCGGCATTAGAAGACTTAACCAAAATGTTACCCCCCGAGGCACTATTTAGTGAATCTTGGTCATTCATGCTTAAACCATTGTAAAAAGTATTAATTTGATGTACTTTTGTAAAACCATGCTGTGGACACATTCTTAAAAGTTCCTTAAAACGGTCCCAAGATTCACTAAATGTCTCACCGTACTTTTGTTCAAAGTTAATGGTTTCATTCCGCAAAG
Organism: Glebionis coronaria; assembly: GCA_025667525.1. Lineage (NCBI taxonomy): Eukaryota > Viridiplantae > Streptophyta > Magnoliopsida > Asterales > Asteraceae > Glebionis > Glebionis coronaria. The sequence goes on from CM046880.1 coordinate 140,643,394, forward strand.
CGGTAGTACGTGAGGGTGGGAAAAAGTAGTTGATGAATTTGGTCTCTAAATCCGACCACGTAAGAATACTTTCTGGCGGTTCCTTATCAAGCCAATGCCGGGCTTGTCCCTCTAAGGAGAAAGGAAAAAGTTGCAAGCGAATTACCTTTTGTGAAACCCCATTAAACTTAGAGTTGAAGAAACCTTTTAATATGGTCATGAGGATCATCAAGTGTACGCCCCAAGAATGGTTGGGTAGAGACCATTTGAATGAATCCGGATTTGAGCTCAAAGTTGTTGGTCTAATCTCGGGTATGACAATAGCATCGGTGTTGCCCTCTACGTACGATTGCAAAAGCTCGATCATTGGTCGATTGTCCATGGCGACAATAGGTTGAGTTTCGACTTCGGCTTGAGTTGCTTTCTTCTTACGAGCACGGGTACGCATACACACCTACAAAAGGAAAAGAAAGATAGACAAGAAATATTTTTTTTTATGTTTTTCTATTTTTTGGATTTTTGAAAATTTTATATTTTTTAGGACTTTTGAAAATTTTATATTTTTTAGGTTTTTCTGAAAATTTTTGAAAATAAGACAAGAAAAATAACGTTCAAGAGTGAACGGATCCCAAAATCCAACGCGTCTCTCACAGAAAACCGTTAATCTTCACGAAAAGAGCCGGCAGTGGCGCCATTTAATACAAGAGATTTTGTATGTAAAAAGTTATCGTCTCAGTTTTTTCGAATTGATTACTAGTTAAGAGTGCGACTCAGTCGTTCTTGGTGGAGAATAAAATGGTTTGATTATCTATTTTAACTAAAAGCAAATATGAAAATGTCGTTGAGTAAAAATAAAAGCTTTAAAAATTAAACTAAAAATTACAAGTTAAAAATAAATGATTAAAAACTTAAAAAGTAAATTTAAGACTTAAAACTTAAAACATTGAAAAAAGAAAAACTCAACCCATCGGAATACCAAATATCGGAATCCCGTCGGAATACAAGCGTCAGAATATAATCGGAATGTCTTAAATGGATTCTGTCGGAGTAACTAATAAAGTATCGGAATATTGCACAAGAAACACTGTCGGAATCATTACTGTCGGAAAACACTCTATCGGAATACATACAAAAGTAAACAATCGGAATAATGGAAACCAAGTTCTATCAGAATAGTACGTCGGAATAATGAAAAACACAACCTTCGGAATCCCGATCGGAATAATGATCGGAATCCCAAAACCCTAATCCGATGGAGAGATCGGAATAACTATCGGAATCCACAGCCCTAATCCGATGGTATGATCGGAATGCTGGTCGGAAAGGGTAAACCCTTTTCCGATGGTGTTCAAGTCGTAATAAGAAAGCTAATAAGAACCGTTTTGAAAAGCATAGTCCAAAACTTTACCAAATTTTTTATGAAAAGAGCTAATAAGCACAAATAAGAACTTTCAAGACTCTAAATAAGCAACTTTTTAAATAGAACTTTGAAAAAAACGAAACCTTTAAGAAAACTTAAAAGTAAATAAGCTAAATACAAAATAAGCCAATAAGCATGATAAGCTCAAATCTCAAGTTGTATAAAAACTTAGATATGAATAAAAAGATAAACTTTTTAATCACATAAACATCAAGATGAAACAAAATCAACGATTATCACGAATCAAAACAAAATCAAAATAAATAAAGGTAGAAGAAGATTAAGATTAAAACAAGATTAAGATTTTAAATGTAAAGATTAGATTAAAACAAGGAAGGAAGATAAAAGATGAAGTTCCTAGTGAGATAAAGTTAAAAACTTTCTCTCTCTAAAACTACAAAATGAAAAATTGAACTAATTAACTAAATAACATCCTCCTAATGACACATTAGGAGGGTATATATAAGAGGTGGGGAGGTGCATGTGTTGCTTCCTTTTTCTTTCTTCTCGTCTCTACTCGATTTAAATTCTTTGTCTTTCTCGACGTCGTCTCGGGATTTGTCGATATAAGTTGAACTCGTCTTATAATTTTCTTCTATAATTAGACTTGGTTCTTCGAATTTATTAAACTTCCGTCTTTAGACTTTTTCTTCGATAAATCTTCAGAATAGGCCTTGGACTTCCGTTCTTTTTGCACTCTTGATCTTTTGACTTCGTCTTTTCTCGTTTTCTTTGATAAAAGCCCGTGATAGCCCATGTTTTCTTCCTTTTTCATATTTTTTTCCTAAAACACAATAAAAACACAAACCACACATTTTGGTCTTGTTTTTATTGGAAATAAGTGGTAAAAGGATAAGTGTTTTCACACTTATTAGTCCATCTAACGAGTATGGAAACAACATCATCTTAATGGCATCGTGGGGTACATCCTTAAACTTGCTAGTCGCGGTGAGATGATTGAATTGCCTAATGTGATAATGTGGGTTGTCTTTTTCATGTCCGCGAAACTTGTTGGCTTGAAGCATAGACATTAAACCCGTCTTGATCTCGAAGTTCTCAGCAAGGATGGTGGGAATTACATTGGCCTCTCCAAAACGCTCGGTGGGTGCTTGAAGCAACTTCATCATAGTACGATTAGCCATGATAGCTTCTTGTTCTATAATAGGTTCCTCACTTGGATACTCTTCACTAGAAGGTGTTGGTGTGTTTTCCTTTACATTACAACGTTTACGTACACGTCTTGCTTGATTACGAGTTTGCATAAACGTCACGTACAACGTAGGGATGAGCAAAGAAGATTCTTTTCGGTGTTTTTAGTTTTTCAATTTTTTTTTTTTTTTTTTTTTGTGTTTTTGATTGTTTTTACTTTTTTTTGGATTTTGTGATGTATTACGTAGACAAAAATCTACAAATCTCTCCTCAAATCAAATCTCTCGATTAAAGGAGACTCAAGGAATGAAAACGATCATGTGAAGTGAACGTCTTCGATGACTTTAGATACTTAGATAATACTTTGGTTGGCAAACCCTCGATTAGCCCTTTTTATCTAAACACGCATAATAAGTGTGAAAAAACTTATCCTTTTACCATTTATTTCTAATAATAACAAGACCAAAACATGTGTTTAATGTCGTAAAAGGCGGAATTATGCGTGGTTTGTGTTTTTATTGTGTTTTAGGACAAAAATATGAAAAAGGGAGAAAACACGGGCTTTCACGGGCTTTTATCAAAGAAAAAGACAAAAGACGATGTCAAAAGATCAAAAGTGCAAGAAGAGCGGAAGTCAAAGGCCTATTCTGAAGATTTATCGAAGAAAAAGTCTAAAGACGAAAGTTTAACAAAGTCGAAGAACCAAGTCTACTAAAAGAAGAAATTTAGAAGACGAGTTCAAGTTATCATTCGACTAATCCCGAGACAAAGTCGAGAAAGACGAGAAGACAAGAAGAAAAGAGAAAGAAACAACACCCTCCCTTCCCCTATATATAGTTTTCTAATGTGTCATTAGAAGAGCTAGTCTTTATTTTTAGTAGGTAATAAGTGTGTTTTTATTTTTCTTCTCTCTAGTTTTTCTTTCAATCTTATCAAACCTTCATCTTAACCTTGTAATCTTTGATCTTAATCTTTAATATAATCAAGCTTTTTAATAAATTCTCATTCTACCTTTCTTAATCATAATCTATTGTTTTGCTTAATTAATCATGTAGTTGATTTCATCTTGTTGATTGTGTGATTGGTTTACTTATTGGATTGTGCTTATTGAGTTTGTGTGTTTGAGGTTTTTAGATTATTATGCTTATTGCTTAATTTTTATGTTTGTTAGTTTTTAAATAAGTTGATTTTGGTAGTTTAATATTTTTATAAAAAGTTGATTTTAAATAATTTGATTATTTAGTGTTATTAAAAATTTTTAAATTGTGTCTTATTAGCTTTTTCTAAAAATTGATTTGGTTTAAGTTTTGGTAAGTGCTTATTGTGATTGTGCTTATTTTGTGTTAATCCAGGTTCTCAAAACCCTTTTATTCCGAACTATATTCAAAACCCCATTATCCCGACTTGTATCACAAACCTTCATTCCGACTTAACATTCATTCTCCCTCCAAGACAAAACAATACACTCTGACTTAAGTGTGAACTTCATATCCCGAATTAGATTATAAGTAGTGGATTCCGACTTAAGTGCAAATTATTGTTTCCCGAATTAGGTTGGATTTGCATATTCCGGATTGTGTCCGCATTGATTATTCCGGATTGGGTCAGGAACAGGTATTCCGAACTAGGTGGAGGATTCAGATTCCGAATTATATCAAACATCTCCATTCTGACTTAGGTACAAGTTCAACATTCCGAATTACTTAAAAACTCATATTCCGGATTACATCCGGAACGTGGATTCCGGATTAAGTGTGTGACGCGGATTCCGGATTACGTTGAGGATTGGGATTCCGGATTAGTTGATGAAACAGTATCCCGACTTACACCCCAATCACGGATTCCGAATTATGTACCAAACATATGATTCCGAATTGAGTGTTGAAGTTTTGATTCAGGATTGAGTCCAGATTTTAGTCTTCTGAATTGAGTTAAGAACACGGATTCCGAATTAGATCCAGATTTTCATTTCCCGACTTATATTCAGTTTTAGTTTCCCGAATAAATTTTCAAACTTTAATTTTTCCCGCCAATTTTCTTAAGTATTATTTTACTTGTTTTGTCTTAGTTTAATTTTCGTAAAGTTTTACGTTTTTATAAAGTTTTAAAATTCAAATTTACTTTTAAAAGTTTTAAATTTTCGTCATTTATTTTTAAATCTTAATTTTTAGTTTAACTTTTAAAACTTTTATTTTTACTCAACGACATTTACTTTTTCAACTTTATTTTAAATTAGATAATTACTTTTAGCTATTTTCACCAAGTTCTACTGTGCAGCATTCACTCTGGATAAGCAATCGAGGTTAGACATTCTTCTTTATTTTTAATAGCTTTTACGTTTATGTTATTTGTAGACTTAGAAAATCAAGCTCCCCCTTTTAGTGACCAACACCAATAATTCCACCCTAAACCGTGATCAATTCGATTAGATACCGAGAACGATTGAGTACACATATGCAAACACCATTAAATCAAATGACTGTAAAGTCAATAAATCAAATGGTGCCGCTGCCGGCTCTTTTCGTAAAGATTAACGGTTTTAGTGAGAAAAATTGGATTTTGGGATCCGTTCTTTTGGGAACGTTCTTTTCAAGCATAAAAATTTAAAAAAAAATCCTAAAAAATATAAAATTTTCAAAAATCCAAAAAAAAAACCCCAAAAATATTGTATTTCATTTTAGTGTATGCGTACTCGATCTACGTCTTATTCTGAGCCCGACCTTCGTACGATGGAGGAGCTTTGTCAACCAACCATGAACGGACGAGGAGGACCGATTGCGCCGATGCAAATCATGGCTCCTGAATTTTCGTTGAAGCATCACATGATCCAACAAGTTTAAAAACACCTCGATAAATTCATAACCGTCACTCAAAGCATGAAATTGCCCGGTGTTTCCATGGATTTTCTTCGCCTTCATCTTTTTCCACACACTTTATCCCACCATGCCAAAAAATGGTTTGATCGTCTTCCCAAAAACTCAATTCATACATGAGACGAAATGACTCAAAAAGTTCTGTCGCGCTACTTTCCACCATCCATGGTCACTAGTTTTCGCAATAAAATAAGTGGTTTCGCTCAAGAACCCGATCGCTTTTCAATGCTTGGGAACATTATTATATTCTCCCCGTCACTTTGATTGATACTTTCTGCAATGGTTTAACTTTTCGTGATCGTGATACGATTAATGCTGTCGCCGGTGGTACATTCATGAAGAGAAGACCTGAGGAGTGTAGAGAGCTTATAGAGAACATGACCACTCATCACAAAAGTTGGGATTCATCCGCATTCAAGGAATCACCCGAGGGCCAATGTTGCTTCTACTTCATCAAACCCCGAGATAACCGAACTTACCCGCCAAATAGCCGAGATGAACAAAAATTTCTTAACCATGGCTGCAAACCAATTTCAACAAGCTAAAGCTGTAGCAACTTCTTGTGAGATTTACGGGGGTTCTCATTCATACACCGATTGTCCTTCTACTCATGACAATCCGGAAAACGTGTATGCGACTAACGGTAACTTTTCCACGGGAGGCCATCAAGCACGTCCTCATGGTGACCTCAATTTGCTAACTTATCGTTCAAACAACTTCCTTTCACCACACGGTTTTCCTCCTCAAAACCAAAACAACTTTAATCGCAACAATCAAAACCAAACTCGAGCTCCTAATCAATATCGAACCCAAAGAAACCCATACCCACCTCAAGGAAATAATTAAGTTTATCAACAAACCACTTATCAACCACTCGCTTACCAAGTTCCCCATCCCAACCAACCCACGGCATACAATCAAGAGGTTGAAACGTACATGAGGACTAATGACGCGCTGGTGAAGAATCTTCAGAGCCAAATTATCAAATTGAAAGGTGACATGGCTAAACAAGGGAATGATCTTCGAGCCGAGCTTAGGAATGACATGCGAAATTCTTTAAGTAGTCAAACGAATGACTTAAGGGATATGATGGCTAGTTTCTTCCCAAATAGTCAACCCTCTACTTCGGGTTCTCTTCCGAGTAACACCGTTGCTAATCCAAGAGGGGAGATGAAAGCAATCACCACTCGAAGTGGAAAAGGTTTAAAGGAACCCGAGATTCCTACACCTACACCGGTGATTGTGGCAAAGGATAACGAACCCCCTTCACCAATTCCACCACTTTCTACTTCTACCCCTCCTCCACCCAAGGATGTGAGTGAGAATTCCATTCCAAAGCCTTCATCTCAACCCGATATACCTTACCCTTCAAGGTTGAGGAAAGAGAAGTTGAAGAACAAGGATGATATTCAAGTTTCAAACTTTCTTAAAATGTTTAAACAACTGAATTTCAACATCTCCTTTGCGGAGGCTCTCTCTCACATGCCTAAATATGCTAAAATGTTTAAAGATCTTCTCAGTGACAATGAAAAACTCCTTGATATTGCTCAAACCCTACTTAATGAGAATTTCTCCGCGGTTCTCTTAAGGAAATTACCAACCAAACTTGGTGATCCGGGTCGCTTTCTCATTCCTTGCAACTTCCCCAGGGTAGAAAATTGTATGGCCCTACCCGATATAGGTGCTAGTATCAACTTAATGCCATTAAGTCTTTGGAAACAATTATCTCAACCCGAGTTAGTCCCCACACGAATGACATTGGAATTAGCTAACCGCACGGTTGCTTATGCGGTGGGGATAGCCGAAGTTGTCTTTGTCGGTGTCGAAAAATTCACCTTTCCGACGGATTTTGTTGTCGTTGACTATGAGATGGATCCCCGTGTTCCATTAATCGTTGGACGTCCATTCTTGAGGACCGGTCGCACTCTTATTGATGTAGCCGCGGGTGAATTAATCATGAGAGTTGGTGACGACAAAATCGTCTTCCACATGGGTAAACATTCTAAGCAACCTTATGAACACGAGAGTGTTAGTTTCATTGACGTACTTGATGAGGCTTGTGAAGAACATTTCAAAGACGCTTGTAAAAGTGGTTTTTCTTCTCTACCCATTGTTGAGACCGTTGCCTCTATTGCTCCCTCATTGACTCCATTTGGAGAAAGTGATTTTCTTTTGAAAGAATTTGAAGCAAGCTTAGGGGATGTGGACTTAAAATATGACGATTCTCCCACCGATTGGGAAGAAGACATTCGTACCATTGAGAAACTTCTCAATGAGCACCATCTTTCTCCACCTTCTGCTATGGAAATCATAAACGATGATCCGAATTTGACTACGCCTTCCATCAACAATCCTCCGGATTTAGAGCTTAAGGATTTACCGTCTCATCTCGAATACGTTTTCCTTGAAGCCAATATGAAGTTACCCGTCATCATTGCAAAGGACTTAAAAGAGGATGAAAAACCTAAACTTCTCGATGTGATCAAAAATCATAAGAAAGCAATTGCTTGGAAAATTTCTGACATCCGCGGAATTGATCCTAACTTTTGTACTCATAAAATTCTCATGGAAGATGACTTTAAACCCACAATCCAAATCCAAAGAAGGGTTAATCCAAAAATTCATGATGTCATCAAGAAAGAAGTTATCAAACTTCTAGATGCCGGAATGATTTACCCTATTTCGGATTCGCCATGGGTTAGTCACGTCCATTGTGTGCCTAAGAAAGGCGGAATAACCTTTGTTCCCAATGAAAACAACGAGTTGATTCCTACTCGACTGTCACGGGTTGGCGATTTTGCATAGACTATCGGAAGCTCAATGATGCCACTCGTAAGGATCATTTTCCTCTTCCTTTCATGGATCAAATGCTCGAGCGTTTAGCGGGTAATGACTACTATTTCTTCTTAGACGATTTCTCCGGGTATTTTCAAATTCCCATCGATCCAAAAGACTGAGAGAAAACCACATTCACTTGTCCTTATGGAACATTTTCTTACAAAAGAATGTCTTTCGGCTTATTCAAGGCTCCCGGGACTTTCCAAAGGTGTATGATGGCTATATTTCATGACATGGTTGAAGAAACTATGGAAGTCTTTATGTATGATTTCTCGGTCTATGGTGATTCTTTCTCTACTTGCCTTGCTAATTTAGAACGTATGCTCAAACGGTGTGAAGACACTCATCTTGTTCTTAACTGGGAAAAACTCCATTTCATGGTCAAAGAAGGTATTTTTCTTGGACATAAAATTTCCAAAGCCGTTATTGAAGTTGACCGTGCTAAAGTCGATGTGATTTCTAAATTACCTCCACCTTCAACCGTGAAGGGTGTAAGAAGTTTTCTTGGTCACGTGGGATTCTATCGTCGATTCATTCAAGATTTTTCTAAGATCACTCGCCCGATGACCCACCTCTTGGAAAAAGATACTCCTTTTATCTTTTCTAAAGAGTGTATCAAATCTTTCAATCTTCTTAAGGATAAATTAACTAAGGCCCCGGTCTTAGTTACCCCTTATTGGGAGTTACCTTTTGAATTGATGTGTGATGCTAGCAACTTTGCTATTTGAGCGGTTTTGGGACAAAGAATCAACAAACATTTCCAACCAATCCATTACGCTAGCAAGACAATGACGGGGGCTCAATTGCATTATACCACTACCGAAAAAGAGCTTTTAGCTGTAGTGTATGCTTTTGAAAAATTCCTCCCCTATCTTGTCCTTTCCACCACCATTGTCTATACCGATCACTCTGCGTTGAAGTACTTGTTAACAAAACAAGATTCCAAACCAAGACTTCTTCGTTGGGTTTTACTCCTTCAAGAATTCAAAATTGAAATTCGTGACAAAAAGGGAGCGGAAAAACTAGTCGCGGATCATCTTAGTAGACTCGAGGATCCTTATCAAAGGAAGCTCCCAAATCAAGAGATTAATGAATCTTTTCCCCTTGAGTCCTTGATGTCTATTAATTCTAATCTGGATGATACCCCGTGGTTTGTGGACTTTGCAAACTATTTGGCGGGTGGAATTCTCATCGAAGGGTTATCGTCCCAGCAAAAAAAGAAATTCTTCAAGGATGTGAAAACTTACTATTGGGACGACCTTAATCTCATCAAACAATGTGCTGACTTGATCCTTCGTCGGTGTGTTGACGGGCCCACAGCTTTACAAATCTTGGAAGCTTGCCATAAAGGACCAACCGGTGGTCACTTTGGTCCTAATTACACCGCGAAGAAAGTTTTCGATTCTGGATTTTATTGGCCCACCATTTATCGTGATGCATACAAAATGGTTAAGCATTGTGATGCTTGGCAAAGACAAGGCAAGATCACACATAAAGATGAGATGCCTCAAAATTTAATCCAAGAGTGTGAAATCTTTGACGTATGGGGCATCGACTTTATGGGGCCATTTCCATCATATAAAGGGAACAAGTACATCCTCGTAGCCGTTTACTACGTATCCAAATGGGTTGAAGCAAAGGCTTTACCTACTAACGATGTGAGGGTGGTTGTGAATTTTCTGAAACAACTATTTTCTCGATTTGGTGTTCCTCGTGCTATCATTAGTGATCGCGGGACTCATTTTTTCAATGATCAATTTGCTCGAGCCATGGATAAGTATGGTGTCAATCACCGACTTTCCACCGCGTATCATCCACAAACAAATGGTCAAGCCGAGATTTCTAACAGTGGACTTAAGAGAATCTTAGAGAGTACCGTGGGAGAGCATCGTGCCTCATGGGCCGATAAGGTATATGATGCTTTGTGGGCTTTATGTACCGCATATAAGACACCTATTGGTTGCACTCCATATCGTCTTGTGTACGGAAAGGCATGCCACCTCCCCATTGAGTTGGAGCATAAGGCTTATTGGGCCTTGAAATGGGCTAATTTTGATATCAACAAAGTCGGTGATCTTAGGAAGATCCAACTCAATGAACTTAATGAACTGAGGAATGAGGCTTATGAGAATTCATTGATCTACAAGGAGAAAACCAAGCTCATTCATGATTCTAAGATCAAAAAACGAGAGTTCAAAATTGGTGATCAAGTTTTACTCTTTAATTCTCGGTTGAAAATATTTTCGGGCAAGCTTAAGAGCCATTGGTCTGGTCCATTCACCGTCGCCCAAGTCTTCCCTTATGGAACCATTGAGTTATCGCAACCAAATGGGCCAAACTTCAAAGTGAATGGCCAGCGTGTTAAGTTGTACTTTGGTGAGTACATCTTTCATGAGATGATTCCACGTTTCCCTTGAATTAGCTTTGGGTCGAGTCAGACTCGTGACTCGGTTAACAAAAACAAGCGCTTCTCGGGAGGCAACCCGTTGATCTATCCTTTACCCATTATCATAATAAGTGTAGGGGGAGCTACATAGGGTTTGTTGTCTTGTTTCTTATGATGTGCAGGGGATTAAAGCTTCTAACAACACTTTTGATGACATTTGACGACCCGTGATCCCGTGTACCAGTCTTCCCGGTTCTATCCTAAACTGTCGTGATTCAATATTTCATATCTTAAATGTTCACATTGAAATCACTATAGTAGTCTCTTCCTTTGAAAGATTTAAACAAAGTGCACAATATCCTATGTGTAGGGGAGTTTACTCCCACATGCTTAAACATTGAGGACAATGTTTATATCAAGTGTAGGGGGGACTTCTATCGAAGTTAAGTGGGCTTTTCCATTAATTTGTCCTCATTTTAACCGGTAAATTTAGTTTTTCGACATTTCTCAAAAGTTTTGATCTATTTTGGCCAAGTAGTATTTTTCATTTACTCTCTTTTATGTTCTTTCCTTTTGTTATCGCATCGTATGTATATATTTCATTTCAAAAATAAAGTCAAAAGAGAAAAATAAAGTTAAATAAAATGGTTTTAATGAGTTTAGATGTCGTTGATATATTAGGCCCGTCATGAATCTTTTGACTCAACCCGAGTTTACTTATCCAAGTTTACTCTAGCTAGTATCCTTAACATGTTTAGGTGAAGTTTTGCTAGGCTTTTATATAGGGAACTTTAAAACAAGAAAGTCTTAACTCTTACGAGTTAAGAACAAGAACTTTTCGCAAGTTCCTATAATTGATCCTAGAAAGTCGTTTATCAAGGGAAATTTAAAATGCGAATTCTAAACTTGAAAAAGTCTAAGAAGTTGCAAGATCCTATAGATAACTTGAAAACCAAAACTTTGATTTAATAGGCTAAGCATCCACGAGTCTCATTCTTGAGATTTTAAATTGTGGAGAACGAGAGATGATAGAGTCAATTATAAGTTTGGTATTCTTTCATGAATTTGTGTGAGTTGATTATGAGATTTTTCTCCCATCGTTTGTTAATAAATTTAATTACAATAAGTAAGGTCGTACGATTTGAAAAGTTACATAGATTCTAGCCCAAGACCGTTTAAAAGTTGCTCGATATTAATTAGAGTTCATAGCCAAGGCATAACTTATTGAAGCGGGATGCGAAGATTGGTGAGTCCGAAAAGGTCCTAACAAGGCACGAGGGCTACATTTTGTTGCTAAAGATCCCAAGTGATGTGAAGAATCATTTATCAAAAATCAATATGAAGGATCGAGACACACGACGAAAAGCAAATACTCCCCTAAAGATCATGGATAAGTCTATCCGAAAAGACCCTAGCAAGGTATGACGATAAATAGATCCAAGTCGTAAAAGGAGGCGGATCGTTGTATATCAAAATCCAAAATAAAGATTGGAGAAAAATGAAGAAGTCGTGGTCCAAGTATGAAGAATCTCTCAAAACCTTCAAGTGAAGAAATTCCTAGAGAAGACCATTATTTCAAGAACGTCTCTCAAGATTTGAAGTATGAAGTCACTGCCAAATATCGGTCCGAGAAAGGTCTCAAATCGTGAAGCGAGTTATGCCAAGATATGAACTTTATGAGGTCCCGAGAAACAGTTTTAAAAGATTTTGTCCTTTAGCTAACTATTGATTAAATCGTCCAACATTATTTTTGGCCTTAATAAATTATGGAAATAAGTCAAACAATACATCCTCGTGATCATTCAAGACAATAGAAAAATATAAGAGATACACCTAGGAATAAGGGAGTCTAAGTGAATAATTGGGCCACATGAGTTTGTGTTAGTTTGCTAACTTATAATAACAATGATCTCGTTTATAAGCTTGGTTTGGGGAACGTGAAACTTGAGGGTGATAAACATTCATAACAACCAAAGCCCTAATGTAAGTCTTCGATCTCTTAACTTGTTCTTCCTTCAAGCACTTTGTATATATTTCTATCTTTTAAGTTAATACAAGGGTTTTTCAGCCTCGTATGATAATTTGTTCGTCTCGATTCAATTCGAATTGATTTCCGGTTCAAAGTGTGACTCAGTCGTTTTTGGTTAACAAAAAGAAAGTTTTGATTATCTATTTCTAAGTAAAAGTTAAATGCGAATAGTAATAAAATAAGCTAAAAACAATTAACTAAAAATAACGAAACAGTATAAATAATAAAACGTAAATTAAAGCAAAACAATTAATAAAAATAAATCTAAAAAACGAAATTAACTATCGACTCGAAAATAAAGTTTACTAAATGAAAAAGGAGAGAATAAAACTAAAATGGTACTTTAAGGCTAAACTAGGCAAAACCTAAAGCGGGTACTAAATAAAAGATATAATTTAAACTATTGGAAAAAATATTAATACTAAAAATCGACCAAAAATTCAACTAAAAATACGTAACTTTCAGAAATAAAATCGAAACAACTTTCAGATAAAACTTAACAATTACGGAACAATACTAATAAATAAACAAGCTAGCAGGCAGCTAGCTGGAAGCAGCCAGGCTAGCTGCTCCTTTTGGCGCCAAACGAAAGTAAGCACGCACACACGACAATTTGTTTAGCTTGCTACAGTACATTTCAGAAGAAATTTCGGAATATAGCTTTCTTCGGGAAAAAAAAGCTACAGGACTTTTTAGAAATTTGCATTTCTTCGGAATAGTTGTTATCTCGGAAAAACAGTATTTTCAGAAAAAAGGAACAAAAATCTTCGGAATAATTATTTTTCAAAAAAAATCTTCGGAATAATACTTTTTCACAACTTTTTTCGGAATAAATCTTTTCAGAACATTTTTCGGAATAATTGTTTTTTCGGAAAAATGACTAAATTCAGAAAAAGGGAAAATTTCAGAAAAAGAGGCAATTTCAGAAAAGTGACAAATTCAGAGAAATGACAAAGATCGGAATAATAAACCCTAATCCGAAAACATGAAAAATTAAAGATACAGTAACACTAAATATCAGAAAATAAGCCAAAAATAAGCACAAATCAAATAAGCAATTAACAAAAACTTAATCTAAAACAATTTTAAGAAAAACTAATTCAACCACAAATCAAAAACTTGAAAAATACTAATAAATCTAAAAATTAAAAATCAACTTTTTTATAAAATAAACTAATAAGCACTTATATAAAAACTTAACCAAATTGATGTTTAGAAAAAGCTAATAAGCTAAAATTTAAAAACTTTTAAAAACACTAAATAATAAAAATATTTAAAAACAACTTTTTATAAAAATTAACTAATAAGCAATTAATTAAAAATAAGAAAATTAACACAATAAGCACTAAAACACAATAAGCTATAAAAATCAAACACCTAAAAACCAATAAGCACAATCAATCAAAAGCATCAATAAATCAATAAACATCAAGATTAAGCAACTACAAGATCATCTAAATCAACAAAAAGATTAATAATAAAGAAAGGAAGAATGAGAATGATTAATTGAAAAGCTTGATTAAGATAAAGATTAAGATCTAATACAAGATTAATGAAAAAGATTAAAACATGAAATAAAAGCTAGAGAGAGAAAGTGAAAACTAGAGAGAGAGAAGTAAATCTACACTACTCCTAATCTAAACTAACTAACCACCTCCTAATGACACATTAGGAGGGTATTTATAGGAGGAGTAAAATGTTGGTGCTTTCTTCCTTCTTTCTTCTTGTCTCGACTTGATTTAAATTCTTTATCTTTCTCGATGTCGTCTCGGGATTTGTCGATATAATTTGAACTCGTCTTATAATTTTTTTTCTTTAATTATACTTGGTTCTTCGACTTCATTAAACTTCCGTCTTTAGACTTTTTCTTCGATAAATCTTCAGAATAGGCCTTGGACTTCCGTTATTTTTGCACTCTTGATCTTTTGACTTCGTCTTTTCTCGTTTTCTTCGATAAAAGCCCGTGAAAGCCCGTGTTTTCTTCCTTTTTCATCTTTTGGTCCTAAAACACAATAAAAACACAAACCACACATAATTCCGACATTTACGACATAAAATACACGTTTTGTCTTGGTTATTATTATAATTAAGTGGTAAAAGGATAGGTGTTTTCACACCTATCAAATCCCCTACACTTGACCATTGCAATGCCCTCATGCAATGCATTAATTTTAAAGCACGGTTTACATTTTTTATTATAATTAATCCACATTGGCCTTTATTAAAGAGATAGAAATATATACAAAACAAGTAAAAAAATCAAAGACTTACATTGGGGTTTTGGCTGTCATGAATGTTTATCATCCTCAAGTTTTACGTTCCCCATACCAAGCTTAAAAACGAGATCAATGTTTATTATAAGTTAGCAAACTAACACAAACTAATGTGGCCCAATTATTCACTTAGACTCCCTTATTCCTATGTGTATCTCTTATATTTTATGATTGTCTTGAATGATCACGAGGATACATTGTTTGACTTATTTCAATAGTTTATTTAGGCCGAAAATAAAGTGGGACGATTTAATCAATAGTTAGCTAAAGGACAAAATCTTTTAAAACTGCTTCTCGGGACCTCTTAAAGTTCATATCTTGGCATAACTCGCTTCACGATTTGAGACCTTTCTCGGACCGATATTTGGCAGTGACTTCATACTTTAAATCTTGAGAGACGTTCATGAAATAATGGTCTTCTCTTCATAATAGGAAATTCTTCACTTGAAGTTTTGAGAGATTCTTCATATTTGGACCATGACTTCTTCATTTTTTCTCCAATCTTTATTTTGGACTTTGATATAAAACGATCCGCCTCCTTTTAGGAATTGGATATATTTATCCTCCTACCTTGTTAGAGTCTTTTCGGATAGACTTCTCCATGATCTTTAGGGGAGTATTTGCTTTTTGTCGTGTGTCTCGATCCTTCATATTGATTTTTGATAAATGATTCTTCACATCACTTAGGATCTTTAGCAACAAAATGTAGCCCTCATGCCTTGTTATGGCCTTTTTGGACTCGCCAATCTTCGCATCCCTCTTCAATAAGTTATGCCTTGGCTGTGAACTCTAATTAATATCGAGCAACTTTTAAACAATCTTGTGCTAGAAGCTAAGTAACTTTTCAAATCGTACAACCTTATTTATTGCAAATATATTTATTAACAAGAGATGGGAGAAAAAGCTCATAATCAACTCACATAAATTCATGAAAGAATACCAAACTTATAATTGACTCTATCATCTCTCGTTCTTCACAATTTAAAATCTTAAGGAATGAGACTCGTGGATGCTTAGCCTATTAAATCAAAATTTTGGGTTTTTGAGTCATCTATAGGATCTTGCAAACTCTTAGACTCTTTCAAGTTTAGAATTCGCATTTTAAAGTTCCCTTGATAAACGACTCTCTAGGATCAATTATAGGAACTTGCGAAAAGTTCTAGTTCTTAACCCGTAAGAGTTAAGACTTCCGCGTTTTAAAGTTCCCAATATAAAAGCCTAGCAAAACTTGACTTAAACACGTTAAGGATACTAGCTAGAGTAAACTTGGATAAGTAAACTCGGGTTGAGTCAAAAGATTCACAACATTGATATTGCAATTCTTAATTTTCGGATCAATATTTATAACCTGACTTTTTTTTATCATGTTTGTTTTTATTAAAAAAATAATTTGAATTCTCGGTTAATCGACAAGGTTATGTCTTAATCTATCAAATATTATCATTTATTATTTATCGGCAGAGTCTATGCCCGTCATCGACCTTAAATATTCTCGTTATGAAATAAAAATATTTTCTATTGTCTTCATTTTAATTTTTCGTTTTACGAGTATTCTTCGTAATTTACGTTAAACATTTAAGTGTCATTCGTTTATTTAACGCATTAACGTTTATTAAATAATAAGTCCTCTTTTTTATATCAAAATATCAACGTTCTCCGAATGCCGTCGTTTTTATTTCATATGGAGCTTTTATTTTTCGTGGTTTACATGTAACTTTTATATCGCGTAATTTTTAATATTTCGGTATTCAATAATACCCGCTTTAGAAAATTATGGGATAATATTTATCAAAATCTCACCCCGCCTACCATTTGCATGGATGGATGAAAAACAAAACGTGTGTTGTTTGACAAACTAACACGTATAATGGACACCTGGACACAATTACTTGCAAATACTTCAACTTCATATTATTATTTCATCTTATAGAAAGCTAAAACATCCACTTCTCTTTTCCTCTATTGTTTTGGACGTGAGGCACCACCAACAAAAGCAAACAATCAATTTTAACACTATGCTAATTCTTTTATTACCATTGAAGGGTTATAATAGCTTGTAAATATCTTTGGTTAATTTTATGATAAAACAAGCTTTCCATAAAGATTAAGGATGATTAGGGGCTGATTTAAATAGATATTTTGCATGGAGAAAGTATAATGGTGGATGGAGTTTTTAATGAATATTGGAAGCATAGTAGGATTTTTCGATGATTTTCTTCTTTAGTGAAGGTCTCGTTGGGTCATATGTTAACCGGTTGGTATCTCGTTCTCGATCAACGAATGATTGTTATCTCGTGAAGTCGAGTGTCAACTAGTGGAAGTTTGTTCCTCAATATACGTGTAACTGATATATCAAATGAGTTTATAGCCTCACATTTACTACTTTAATTGTTTTATTAAAACCGTGAGGGGGATACATGCTACTTTTTACGTATGGACGCAAGTGCTTGAACTGTTTGAACTGTATGCTTATTTTATCCCGCTTAGTCATGAACCGTTAATTACTTGGACCGATTGTACTGGTCGAGTAAACACGAATGCTATGAATAGATCTATTGGGATTGACCTCTCCGTCCGGGTTTAATGGAAAACCGACTGGATGCACTGTATTTGAAACTTGAACGGAATAACGGATGTTAATGTTCGGTTTCATGAGCTAAATGCGATAACTGATGCTATCTGACCTTGGAAACTGAATACTTGAAATCTTGTGGTCCACTGTTTTTATTTGCAAACCTATGAATTCACTCAACCATTGTGTTGACGTTTTAGCATGTATTTCTCAGGTACTCAGGTTTAAGAGCAGCTGGAGCATGGAGTCGCACTGGATATTTTGAAGGAAATAAAATACTTATTACCATTCGATAAACTTTTTGAAACTGTTTACAATTACATTATTGTTGGGACCTCTTTGTAAACTATGATTTAAATTTATCGATTTAATTTATCGAATGGATTAAACTTTTTAAAATGTCTCTTTTTGAGTCGTTTTATATAACTTGTGTGTTGTGCTATGAAGTAATACTCCCAATGACCCTTCCACTGCTATCCGAAATTTGGGAGTGTTACAGATTGGTATCAGAGCACTTGTTATAGAGAACTTGGTCAGTTTTAAAACCTAGACTATAACAGCTCTTTCAAGAAAACGATTTTATTGCCTTGAACATCATCCGTGCGCTCGTGCTACTCGAAAGCTTATTAAATGTGTATATTGTTATATATATATTTGTTTCTTGTTAGTATATTTATATGAAGGGTTATTTATATAAATATTGAGCTCTATTACGGCATTGCGATGAAGCAATGGTCTAGGGAAAGTTTTTGATAACTTCTATGATAACTATTTTATATAAGCGTGAACTCACCGCCAACTGCTGACTCCGCTGGTTATTTACCTTCTGATTTCGAGTTTGAATACTCTTCTTGTGCTTTGGAATCTTAAACGTTGTTTTATAGACCGTCTTTGTAAAGTCTTCCAGTTGATTGGTGTACGATTTTGACTTGTCGCGTTCTGATATGCCATTTTTGGGAACCCATTTCTTTGAAAGACGGTTTACTTTTGCTCATTGACTTTCTTATCACTTTAAATGATTCTAAAGAATCAGTCTGTGAAAGAGATTTTTTTTCCTTCCTTTTATGGAACATTTTATTTGCCCTCGATCTCGTGCTTTATGCAATCAGTACTTAGGTAGGCGGATTTATAATTATCTTGTTGAAGCGAATTCGTCACTCGTTTGAACAAGGAATTTTAAATTACCGACCATTAGTTTGTAAATCTTAATTAGATGGACCTGACGAACCCATGTAACTAATGATTTGTAAATGAGAGGGCTTAAGCATGTGGCAGTAGCACAAACTCTTTCATTTTGGCTCGTAATTCTATTGTACGATTCATCTGTTGTCTATCACTATTCTAATTAGTATCGTTATTATCTTGTAAAAATAACTCTTTAATCTTTTTATATTTTCTATACATTTGTATAGATTATTTTGAGCGTGGATCGACTCTCGTGAACTTAGAAAGTACTCTCACCTTTTCTCAAACGTATCATGAACATTAAAACAACCGAACTCTGGGACAGAGTTCTTTTAAGGTGGTTAGACTATAGCAATTCTTAATTTTCGGATCAATATTTATAACCTGACTTTTTTTATCATGTTTGTTTTTATTAAAAAAATAATTTGAATTCTCGGTTAATCGACAAGGTTATGGCTTAATCTATCAAATATTATCATTTATTATTTATCGGCAGAGTCTATGCCCGTCATCGACCTTAAATATTCTCGTTATGAAATAAAAATATTTTCTATTGTCTTCATTTTAATTTTTCATTTTACGAGTATTCTTCGTAATTTACGTTAAACATTTAAGTGTCATTCGTTTATTTAACGCATTAACGTTTATTAAATAATAAGTGCTCTTTTTTATATCAAAATATTAACGTTCTCCGAATGCCGTCGTTTTTATTTCATATGGAGCGTTTATTTTTCGTGTTTTACATGTAACTTTTATATCTCCTAATTTTTAATATTTCGGTATTCAATAATACCCGCGATAGAAAAGTATGGGATAATATTTATCAAAATCTCACCCCGCCTACCATTTGCATGGACGGATGAAAAACAAAACGTGTGTTGTTTGACAAACTAACACGTATAATGGACACCTGGACACAATTACTTGCAAATACTTCAACTTCATATTATTATTTCATCTTATACAAAGCTAAAACATCCACTTCTCTTTTCCTCTATTGTTTTGTACGTGAGGCACCACCAACAAAAGCAAACAATCAATTTTAACACTTTGCTAATTCTTTTATTACCATTGAAGGGTTATAATAGCTTGTAAATATCTTTGGTTAATTTTATGATAAAACAAGTTTTCCATAAAGATTAAGGATGATTAGGGGCTGATTTAAATAGATATTTTGCATGGAGAAAGTATAATGGTGGATGGAGTTTTTAATGAATATTGGAAGCCTAGTAGGATTTTTCGATGATTTTCTTCTTTAGTGAAGGTCTCGTTGGGTCATATGTTAACCGGTTGGTATCTCGTTCTCGATCAACGAATGATTGTTATCTCGTGAAGTCGAGTGTCAACTAGCGGAAGTTTGTTCCTCAATATACGTGTAACTGCTATATCAAGTGAGTTTATAGCCTCACTTTTACTACTTTAATTGTTTTATTAAACCCGTGAAGGGGATACATGCTACTTTTTACGTATGGACGCAAGTGCTTGAACTGTTTGAATTGTATGCTTATTTTATCCCGCTTAGTCATGAACCGTTAATTACTTGGACCGACTGTACTGGTCGAGTAAACACGAATGCTGTGAATAGATCTATTGGGATTGACCTCTCCGTCCGGATTTAACGGAAAACCGACTGGACGCACTGTATTTGAAACTTGAACGGAATAACGGATGTTAATGTTCGGTTTCATGAGCTAAATGCGATAACTGATGCTATCTGACCTTGGAAACTGAATACTTGAAATCTTGTGGTCCACTGTTTTTATTTGCAAACCTATGAATTCACTCAACCGTTGTGTTGATGTTTTAGCATGTATTTCTCAGGTACTCAGGTTTAAGAGCAGCTGGAGCATGGAGTCGCACTGGATATTTTGAAGGCAATAACATACTTATTACCATTTGATAAACTTTTTGAAACTGTTTACTATTACATTATTGTTGGGACCTCTTTGTAAACTATGATTTAAATTTATCGATTTAATT
Source organism: Glebionis coronaria (assembly GCA_025667525.1). Lineage (NCBI taxonomy): Eukaryota > Viridiplantae > Streptophyta > Magnoliopsida > Asterales > Asteraceae > Glebionis > Glebionis coronaria. The sequence continues at coordinate 140,664,078 of CM046880.1, forward strand.
TATCGAATGGATTAAACTTTTTAAAACGTCTCTTTTTGAGTCGTTTTCTATAACTTGTGTGTTGTGCTATGAAGTAATACTCCCAATGACCCTTCCGCTGCTATCCGAAATTTGGGAGTGTTACAATTGAAAGATTAAAACCACTTTATTAAAATTTATTCTTGCAAAGAAAGAAAATAACTATAACAAAGGAAAATACTACTAGGCCAATATAGATCAAAAATTTTGAAAAATATCGAAAAATCAAATTTTCCGGTCAAAATAAGGACAAATACAAGGAAAAGCCCACTTAACTTCGATAGAAGTCTCCCCCTACACTTGATATAAACATTGTCCTCAATATTTAAGCATGTGGGAGTGAACTCCCCTACACTTAGGAGATTGTGCACGTTGTTTAAATCTTGATAAGGAAGAGACAACTAAAGTGATTCCTATTTCAATATTGAAGAACATAAAATAGAGAATCAAAATAGTTTAGGATAGAACCGGGAAGACGAGTACACGGAATCACGGGTCGTCAAAAGTCATCAAGAGTGTATCTTTGAAAGCTTAAATCCCTGCACATGATAAGAAAGAAAACAACAAACATATACTAGGGTCTCCCCCTACACTTATTAGAAAAACAAAATAAAAGGATAGATAATCGGGTTGCCTCCCGAGAAGCGCTTGTTTTTGTTAACCGAGTCACGAGCCTGACTCGTCCCCGAATTAAATGGTCCATGGGGAAGCCTTGAATGTAATACCAGGATCAAGGACCTTGTCCTCGTTCCCGGAGGACATTAATAAAGGAGAGGTATGAGGATAAGTCTTGAAGGGTAGAAAAGTTCTTTCAACGTACGAAAAGTATGTGAAATCATGATCCACGGGAGGTGGGGTGGGTAAAGGAATCAAAATGTCATCCCCAAAAGACATATGATTATCACTGAGCAGCAAAGCCGCAAAGGCGTCAATCATGGAATGGTCAATGTCACCTCCCTGGTCAAAGCACTCATCCTCCGTAAAGGTGTCTAAAGGAGTGGATGAAAGGTGCTCGGGAGGGGGACTTGGGACAATATCTTCATGCAACAAATTATCAAAAAGAATAACCCACTCCGTGTCATCATCATCAATACCCGGAGGTATTGAGAGAATGTCGATTTCCTCCAGAGCTGTATCATTATTCTCAACTGAAGTAATAGACAGAGGTAAAGACTCGGAAATAGGAGTAGAATTCAACGCTTCAATCTTAGCAATAAGAAGATGAACTTTCAGTAATTTGTCGCGAAGAACAACGTCTTCCACCTTATCTACAAGACCAAGTTCAGTGGTGAAGTTCTCGTAAGTCGCAGAGAGTAAATCAACATCGCCTTCATCGCCCGGAGGAAAAGGAGACATTTCAAAAGTGAAATTCTCATAGCATGGAGAAAAATCATCATCATCAAGAGCGACCTCTTCCGTAAGCTCCTCAAAAGTCAGCACATCACAAACCTCCTCAAAGAATTTGTCGAGACCAAAATCACTAATCTCACTCGATGTATCACTATCCTTAGACGCATTAGGGATATCAAGAGTAGGAGTAGTAATCTCAGAAGATGGGTTGAGATCATAGATATCATCCTCGTCATCATCATAAAAGTAGTATGGACGGATAAGAGGAGGAGTATAATCACTAAGATTAGATACTTGTTCTTGTTGTTGTCGCTTTTCCTCCTCCCTTGCTTCGCGTATGCTAGCTAATTCTTGTTGAACGTATTCAAGCCACATTTAAACAGAAGGTTGATGATCGATGGTGTATTGTGGGGGCTCAAAATTGTGAAAACCAGAATTATAGCACATATGTGGCTCATAGTAAGTCATCGTTTGAGAAGAATTTGAACACAGATTTGGTTCATAATAATCCATCGGAGAAGAAAAATGAGGACACGGATTTGTCTCATAATAATTCATTGGCTGACAATAAGAAGTATCGTGAGGGCCCCAACAATTGTTGCAACACGGGTATTGAGAACAACCTGGTGCTTCATGTAGATAGCTATTACCATTGTCATAATTGTAACCCAGTTCGTGCTCGCCATGAGGCGGGTATCGAATTGGACACGAAACATGCCAATGAGAATCGCTTCCACAATATATGCAAGGGGTGGAGTAGGTGGATTAGAAAAGGTTGAATTAGTCGAATTGCACGAGGGACAAAATCCAAATTGTGTATTGTCGATATCATTTCCACACCGCTCACATGTACACCATTGACATGTTTGAAAGCCATACAATGGTCTTCCACACCCTGCAGCACAAGCAACATACGAATTCATTAAGAACAATAGATAAGCAAGAAGAATATTTTTGGCGCAAAACTTGTGAAAAAGAAATGCTTTTATGATTTTTCAAATGTTTTTGTATTTTTGAAATTTTTGATTCTTAGGATTTTTGAAAATTTTGTTTGAAAAATGCAAGAAATATAACGTTCACGAATGAACGGATCCCAAAATCCAACGCGTCTCTCACTAAATACCGTTAATCTTCCGGAAAAGAGCCGGCAACGGCGCCATTTAATACAAGGGTTTTTCAGCCTCGTATGATAATTTGTTCGTCTCGATTCAATTCGAATTGATTTCTGGTTCAAAGTATGACTCAGTCGTTTTTGGTTAACAAAAAGAAAGTTTTGACTATCTATTTCTAAGTAAAAGTTAAATGCGAATTGTAATAAAATAAGCTAAAAACAATTACCTAAAAATAACGAAACAGTATAAATAATAAAACGTGAATTAAAGCAAAACAATTAATAAAAATAAATCTAAAAAAAAAATTAACTATCGACTCGAAAATAAAGTTTACTAAATGAAAAAGGAGGGAATAAAACCAAAATGTTACTTTAAAGCTAAACGAGGCAAAACCTAAAGCGGGTACTAAATAAAAGATAAAACTTAAAATTTTGGAAAAAATATTAATACTAAAAATCGAAGAAAAGTTCAACTAAAAATACGTAAATTTCAGAAATAAAATCGGAACAACTTTCAGATAAAACTAAACAATTACGGAACAATACTAATAAATAAACAAGCTAGCAGGCAGCTAGCTGGAAGCAACCAGGCTAGCTGCTCCTTTTGGCGCCAACCAAAAGTAAGCAAGCACACACACACGACAATTTGTTTAGCTTGCTACAGTACATTCGGAAGAAATTTCGGAATATAGCTTTCTTCGGAAAAAAAAAGCTACAGGACTTTTCAGAAATTTGCATTTCTTTGGAATAGTTGTTATCTCGGAAAAACAGTATTTTCAGAAAAAAGGAAAAAAAATCTTCGGAATAATAATTTTTCACAGTTTTTTTCGGAATAAATTTTTTCAGAACATTTTTCGGAATAATTATTTTTTTGGAAAAATGACTAAATTCAGAAAAAAGGAAAATTTCAGAAAAAGAGGCAATTTCAGAAAAGTGACAAATTCAGAGAAATGACAAAGTTCGGAATAATAAACCCTAATCCGAAAACATGAAAAATTAAAGATACAGTAACACTAAATATCAGAAAATAAGCCAAAAATAAGAACAAATCAAATAAGCAATTAACCAAAACTTAATCTAAAACAATTTTAAGAAAAACTAATTCAACCACAAATCAAAATCTTGAAAAATACTAATAAATCTAAAAATTAAAAATAAACTTTTTTATAAAATAAACTAATAAGCACTTATCTAAAAACTTAACCAAATTGATGTTTAGAAAAAGCTAATAAGCCAAAATTTAAAAACTTTTAAAAACACTAAATAATAAAAATATTTAAAAACAACTTTTTATAAAAATTAACTAATAAGCACTTAATTAAAAATAAGAAAATTAACACAATAAGCACTAAAACACTATAAGCTATAAAAATCAAACACCTAAAAACCAATAAACACAATCAATCAAAAGCATCAATAAATCAATAAACATCAAGATTAAGCAACTACAAGATCATCTAAATCAACACAAGATTAATAATAAAGAAAGGAAGAATGAGAATGATTAATTGAAAAGCTTGATTAAGATAAAGATTAAGATCTAATACAAGATTAATGAAAAAGATTAAAACATGAAATAAAAGCTTGAGAGAGAGAAAGTGAAAACTAGAGAGAGAGAGAAGTAAATCTACACTACTCCTAATCTAAACTAACTAACCACCTCCTAATGACACATTAGGAGGGTATTTATAGGAGGAGTAAATGTTGGTGCTTTCTTCCTTCTTTCTTCTTGTCTCGACTCGATTTAAATTATTGTCTTTCTCGACGTCGTCTCGGGATTTGTCGATATAATTTGAACTCGTCTTATAATTTTCTTCTTTGATTAGACTTGGTTCTTCGACCTTATTAAACTTCCGTCTTTAGACTTTTTCTTCGATAAATCTTCAGAATAGGCCTTGGACTTCCGTTCTTTTTGCACTCTTGATCTTTTGACTTCGTCTTTTCTCGTTTTCTTCGATAAAGCCCGTGAAAGCCAGTGTTTTCTTCCTTTTTCATCTTTTGGTCCTAAAACACAATAAAAACACAAACCACGCATAATTCCGACATTTAAGACATAAAATACACGTTTTGGCTTGGTTATTATTATAATTAAGTGGTAAAAGGATGGTTTTTTCACACCTATCATTAGTTTTCTTAAAGTGTCTAGTATTTAATAAAGGCCAAGATGGGTTATTATGATGAAAAATGTAAAACCGCGCTTTGAAATTAATGCATTGCATGAGGGCATTGCAATGGTCAAGTGTAGGGGATTTAATAAGTGTGAAAACACTTATCCTTTTACCATTTATTTCTTATAATAACAAGACCAAAACGTGTATTTAATGTCGTAAAAGGCGGAATTATGCGTGGTTTGTGTTTTTATTGTGTTTTAGGACAAAAATATGAAAAAGGGAGAAAACACGGGCTTTCACGGGCTTTTATCAAAGAAAAAGACAAAAGACGATGTCAAAAGATCAAAAGTGCAAGAAGAGCGGAAGTCAAAGGCCTATTCTGAAGATTTATCGAAGAAAAAGTCTAAATACGAAAGTTTAACAAAGTCGAAGAACCAAGTCTACTAAAAGAAGAAAATTAGAAGACGAGTTCAAGTTATCATTCGACTAATCCCGAGACAAAGTCGAGAAAGACGAGAAGACAAGAAGAAAAAAGAATGAAACAACACCCTCCATTCCCCTATATATAGTTTTCTAATGTGTCATTAGAAGAGGTAGTCTTTATTTTTAGTAGGTAATTAGTGTGTTTTTATTTTTCTTCTCTCTAGTTTTTCTTTCAGGCTTATCAAACCTTCATCTTAATCTTGTAATCCTTGAACCTAATCTTTAATATAATCAAGCTTTTTAATAAATTCTCATTCTACCTTTCTTAATCATAATCTATTGTTTTGCTTAATAAATCATGTAGTTGATTTCATTTTGTTGATTGTGTGATTGATTTACTTATTGGATTGTACTTATTGAGTTGGTGTGTTTGAGGTTTTTAGATTATTATACTTATTGCTTAATTTTAATGTTTGTTAGTTTTTAAATAAGTTGATTTTGGTAGTTTTATATTTTTATAAAAAGTTGATTTTAAATAATTTGATTATTTAGTGTTTTTAAAAGTTTTTAAAAGTTTTTAAATTGTGTCTTATTAGCTTTTTCTAAAAATTGATTTGGTTTAAGTTTTGGTAAGTGCTTATTGTGATTGTGCTTATTTTGTGTTAATCTGGGTTCTCAAAACCCTTTTATTCCGAACTATATTCAAAACCCCATTATCCCGACTTGTATCACAAACCTTCATTCCGACTTTACATTCATTTTCCCTCCAAGACAAAACAATACATTCCGACTTAAGTGTGAACTTCATATCCCGAATTAGATTATACGTAGTGGATTCCGACTTAAGTGCAAATTATTGTTTCCCGAATTAGGGTTGATTTGCATATTCCGGATTGTGTCCGGGTTGATTATTTCGGATTGGTTCAGGAACAGGTATTCCGAACTAGGTGGAGGATTGAGATTCCGAATATATCAAAGATCTGCATACCGACTTAGGTACAAGTTCAGCATTCCGAATTACTTAAGAACTCATATTCCGGATTACATCCAGAACGTGGATTCCGGATTAACTGTGTGACGCGGATTCCGGATTATGTTGAGGATTGGGATTTCGGATTAGTTGTTGAAACAGTATTCCGACTTACACCCCAATCACGGATTCCGAATTATGTACCAAACATATGATTCCGAATTGAGTGCTGAAGTTTTGATTCAGGATTGAGTCCAGATTTTAGTATTCCGAATTTAGTTAAGAACACAGATTCTGAATTAGATCCAGATTTTCATTTCCCGACTTATATTCAATTTTAGTTTTCCGAATAAATTTTCAAACTTTAATTTTTCCCGCCAATTTTCTTAAATATTATTTTACTTGTTTTATCTTAGCTTAATTTTCGTAAAGTTTACGTTTTTATAAAGTTTTAAAATTCAAATTTACTTTTAAAAGTTTTAAATTTTCGTCATTTATTTTTAAATCTTAATTTTTAGTTTAACTTTTAAAACTTTTATTTTTACTCAACGACATTTACGTTTTCAACTTTATTTTAAATTAGATAATTACTTTTAGCTATTTTCACCAAGTTCTACTGTGCAGCATTCACTCTGGATAAGCAATCGAGGTTAGACATTCTTCTTTATTTTTAATAGCTTTTACGTTTATATTATTTGTAGACTTAGAAAATTAAGCTCCCCCTTTTAGTGACCAACACCAATAATTCCACCCTAAACCGTGATAAATTCGATTAGATACCGAAAACGATTGAGTACACATATGCAAACACCATTAAATCAAATGACTGCAAAGTCAATAAATCAACGCACAAGCAAGCGGGGAAACGAGGCGGCGCGAAGCACTTAAGAGCCTTTTTCATTAAGGTATATTTTATAATACCCGCCTTATACCCACCTTATAGTTTGTGTTTTTCAAAATTAAGCTTCACGAAAGTAATTATCTATTTTGCCTTTTTTCTTTGTTTGAGATTCGAATACAATGATCGAGTGATGAAATCTCGAATCAAGGTTGTGTTTTCACATTTTTGGAGTACTTGTGAATTTATTGTTCTACTTATACAATATAGTAATAATATTCACACAAAAAACAAAAAACCGATAATACGTATTAGTAGAGTTCTACTAATACAATTATATTTATGGATAATAAAAAAACAACAATTGTTCAAATCAAAACACAACACGCCTCCCTGGCAGCGGCGCCAAAATGATTGTAGTAAAATACGACCTTTTAGGAAAAAGGCGTAAAAGCGGCAAGTATTAAGTGTCAGTTTAGGAAAACCATGCACTTATTTTTAATTTTATTTAATTTTTTGTTTTTTATTAGACTTTAAAAATTAATATAAAATTATTAAAAAAGTTTTGGAAATTTTGGTTTGCATTTTTGTCTTATTTATATATTTCTTGATTTAAGGTAATTTTTTGGTAATTTTTAGAGGACTTTGATTTTTCGTCGATTTTTACGGTTTTCGTTCTTTACGCCGTAGTGTAATTTTTAGCGTAATTGATAGTAGTAAAATACGACCTTTTAGGAAAAAGGCGTAAAAGCGGCAAGTATTAAGTGTCGGTCTAGGAAAACTAAGCACTAATGACCCTTAGTTGAAAAAGTTCGTTTCCCAAGGGGGCAAGTGTGTTGTGTAAAGAAATGATTAATTTGTTTGTGATTATGATTATGAGAAAAGAAAATAGAAAAGGATGATGGTTAGATAAAATTACACTAAGACGAAAAGTCGTGCACGTAAAACCGTAAAATATGACGAAATTTAAAAATTAACCTAAAAATTCCTAGAAAATTGCAATAAATCCTAAAAAATGTAATTAGAGTTTACAAAAAATCAAAATTCTCTCAAACCTTTTATTTAATTAATTATTAAATTTTTATTGCTAATTAAAGCCCCAAAAATCAATTTAATTAACAAAAAGCCCAAAATAAGATTTTTCACTTTGTAAACTTCTAAAATGACTTAAATAAATTAAAAACTATTTTTGAAAAATTTAAAATTAATTAAAACTATTTAAAAATGATTAAAAACTATAAAAACCTTAAAATAATTCGAAAAATTAATTGAATGCGAATAAAATTAATCTAAAAATTTTAAAAATCCTGAGTTAATGTATTTAAGCCAGGAAAAATGAAAAAGTTGCAAAAATCTTAAATTTAATTATTAATAATAAAATAATATTAAAAATCTAAAATTTATAAAAAATCTAAAAAGTTGGAAACTAGTTTATTTTAACCTAAATAACACAGAAATGAACTTGAAATTACAAAAATACCCCTAATGGGCCTCCAAATGGGCTGAAATGAAAAACAGTCCACCTAATTGGGCTTTTTGGCCCAATAAGAAAAAAGTTGTCCAAATAAGCCCAAAATCACCTATCTGACTCAAAATCTGATTTTAAGAACAAAAGTCTAAAGGCCCAAAAGCTGAAAGTGAGCTTATCATAGCTTAATAGTCAACAACTTATTCTTAATGGGCTTTTTGGCCCATTAAGCCATAAGCTAATGTCATAAGCTCTAATGTGACACACAAGATTCTCTTTAATTCAGATGGTGCTGACGTACAGTGCACAAGCCACATGTGCAGCACCGGAAATATAATCAACACCAATTTCAACTTGCCTTAATGGCGAAAGTCTAGGTAATTCATCAACAAATACTTCCTAAGGTTTCAGATAACATAAACATCTTTTAATAAATTCATATTTGGTTCTTTCTAGATTATAATATCTATAACCAATTCACAACCAATCACAATATAATTTCAAGTCTAAATGCAGGATATGGACATCCATCAAGAATTATTTAGATCATTTTTGATAATCAACATCTTATCATTTAGGGAAATTCAATTTCGAGTTCCCATCAATTAAGACAATGTCGTCATGTCATAATCAATCAATCCCGTCTACTGGCACTATCAACTTTCCAGTTTCATTGTCGTCGATAAGATGTGAACTTCTCAAAAGACTAATAGTAATTCATAATCCTTCACAAATTCAAGGATATTAGGAGACATAACTAACCTTAAAAGAGTAAGGTCAACGCATAATCTATGCGAGAGAATTTCAAATCAGATACAGACGAAAACATTTAACGAATATGAATATATCCCATGTTTTCATAATTTGAGTACGCATTCGAAAGCTCCTCGGATCGTTACCCAGGGCATTCAAATGAAATCAAATCATAAGAAATGATAAGATCGTCAATACATCCAGTCGGGTATCAACACTCGGTAATCAGATTCTTTTCCAAAGAATCTCACTACCGGAGAACTGGACAAGAAAGAATTGTCAATTGTCAAATAAGACAATTTCCACAGATCAGTAAATTCGACTCAGAAGAATAGATGCTACAGGCACATATGTAGGTGTCCCTAACACTATGTCCTTATTTTTCACTTCTTGCAGATCTCAAAAATTTTAATCTTTCACAATCTTTAAAGAAAATTTAGTGTTTATTAATCAGTTTTATGGTGACTACTAATCAGCCTTGCATGGTCCATTCCAAATTGTATGTAGGCGCGCAACTATATACAATTTCAAGATTAACGATGAAATACTCAGTTCGTCAAAATTTTATCATCATGTTTATAATAAAAACATTTTCGTGCTTAATTCTTAAATAAGAATCAAGAATAAAATACAAAGATTTTCTTTGTTATGAAAACAATTAAGTTTTCCAAGGTATTTCATAATCAACTTCATTTCAATAATGATTATTTATAAGTCTCACTTTAAATAATCCATATAGTGATGAAAATTCAATTTTTTTTCTCAATGGATGTTGTTTTATCTTATAAAAACAATGAGTGATCCGCAGAAGAGTGATGAAAGCTTGTTCACCAAGAATTAACTACGATATGATAGGAAATGAGCTTAGCCAATTAACCATGAGGTTCATGACCTCGATGGCGCTCATGAATACAAAGAGAATAATCCACAACGTAACTCAATTTGAGATGAGTACTTGTTCAATGGTTGCATCACTAATGCGAGCATTAGGAAGAAGCAATAAAAGATAGATAACATCGATACATGTAGAATTTAGCAATCAAAGGTAGTCTTTTCATTAATCACAAACAAGTCAAAATTGTACCGTAACACATTACGTGTCACTATGTCATACAATTTCAAGAACTCATCCTACCAACTGATGTCTCAGTTAAGTTAGGGATTATTTTTAAAAGATACTACAATGAATACTAATCTACAGTAGTCATTAGGTGTCCCACCTGTCCCAGAAGATCCATCGGTCCTAATTCAGAAGAAGATTTCTTCAATTTATTTATTGGACACTGGGAACCTCATCATTGGACAATGGTCTATGAACAACCCTTAACACGAACTAACGATCATTTAAAACCTTATAATTCAATCACAGGACTCAACAACTTCCTCTTAACAATTTCTTCTTTAATATCACAATCAACTAATATCAACATTTCTATGAATATCAACCATTTGTTGGGATCATAAATATCCACAACTTGGTTTAGATCTAGGATAGCTAGAATTCCTACGAGAATAGCTTCGATTAATTTACTAGGGGATTTAGGGTTCCTTGTGACAATCTACGTCGTATAAATACCTCGTATAAATATCAAAATAATCATCAAACACTCATGTAATCAAATTACATCATAAATATGTATATATATAATCCAAGTTATATATATATATTAAAATAACACTTCTCAGTCTGGCCTTGTCGGTAACTCGGGAATTCTTCGGCACCGTTATAGTCAAAAGATTTTTAGACATTTTTAGAAAAATGTTTATAGTTAAAAGATTTTGAAAAGTTTTATTCAAAACCTTAGTTTTAAAAATATTTCGTTCTCTATAACGAGAGCTCTGGTACCAAACTGTAACACCCCCAAATTTATACAACTCAATACAGCAAAAGACTTGTTGGTGTTACGGGATAGCACATTACTCACGTCATAGACAACGCTTAAAAATCGCGTTGTTTATTAATAAAGCATTTCCATTCATAAATATCAAAGTTAAATAGGTCCCAAGTCATTATATTTCATACAGGTTTTACAAAGAATTTGAATGGAAATTATTATTTAAGTGCGGGCCATGAATTCTTGTCGTCTTCCCGAGAATTACCTTCAAGTACCTGAGATAAAACATGTTAAAAGAAAAGGTCAGCGATAACGCCGAGTGAATTCATAGAGTTTAATAAAATCCATCAATATAACATCGGTATAAAATTATTACCGAAAATCATTTTGTACAAATCATTGTAATAGGCCATAAAATAACCAAAGTCATTTTATACAAATCCTTATCAAAATCATAATATAGGCGTTTGTCTTAAAAATCATTATACGAGCCAATGTCGTAAAAACATCATACAATACGTCTTATGACGTTGTATGAAAATAAAAACCGTTATATGAATATGGTTATGAAAACCAAAACACGAACATAATATCAATAGTATGACCCCGTATTGCTAGTCAGGCAATACATCGTAATTCGGTGCGTCTAGTAGTATTTCGTTAATTGGATTATTATAAGCCGCATGACATTGTTACCTTACTAAACCAAACAACGGGTAGCTAGCCCGAACTCAATTTGCCCATCTAAATTAGCGTGTCGTCACAAAGGTCACGCTATGGAAATCTTCTCATACATAAATTCGCTTACCAATCAATGTGGCACGACGGGGATCAACCGTCAAGGCGCGAACTGGGGTGATCGTCCCCAAATAGTACTATTATATGCATAAGCGTCTACCAAATCCCGGTAGTTCACAATTCATTCTAATGGGACTTTTAGTGACATAACCTAACTTTAATAATCCATTTAATTTCATCTATCGGGTCATTTAATCATTTATCGGGTCATACAATCGGGTCATACAGTCATTCGGGTCCAAATCAGTAAACAAACAATCAGGAAAAATGGTGTCCTATTTAATAAAAAATAACATGTTATCTCCCTCGCGGGTTTATAAAACATTTCATAAAAACATTTAAAAGAGTGCGAGGCTATGAACTCACGTTGATGTGGGAAGGCGGGTTATCAGCAATTCGGACGTACGGTACGTGCTTCAATCACGGAAACCTAGACAAATAATACTTGTCTTAGACTCTTGTCCAATGACTTTATAAAAATAACAATTATGTATACATATGATGATTATATATATGATGATCAAGTGGGTTTACACATTCTCTTTTACTTATTTTAGTGTTATGTGTTGATAACTTTTATACTAGTTTACTAGTTTTACCTATTTACATGTTTTAAGTCCAACAAGCTTATTATAAGTTCTTCAACTTGTATTAATCCATTTTATACTTTTATTATCAGTATTTATACTTTACAAGTTGGGCCCAAATGGGTTAAGCCCAATAAATAAGCTTATAAGTGTTTTAGCCCATTTTGTTGTATTATTAGTCCAATAACGTTAACTTAGCCCGTTAATGTCCGTATGTTATATAGCTCGGGTTTTATCGGTTTTTACTTGTTATATATGTTTATATATCATTATATGAGTTTATAAAAGTTTACATTAGACGGGTCCAACCGTCTAAGTTTTATTTAACAAAAACGTTAATTTTACGGTAATAGCCGAAAAAGTCGTAAAAATCATGTTTATAGTTTTATAACTTATAAAACTTATCAAAGTACCATTTTTATAAAATGTCCATTATTTATCCTTATACATATTTATATAAATGTATTATATAAGTTAGTGGATTTTAATTCACATTTTATACTATTTTTATTTGAGTGCTTATATAATACTATTATACTTGAATTTCCCAAAATCTGATTTTTACTTTCATGTTCACCAAAGCAGCCATCTCTAGAGTTCTATATGGAGATAGAAGCTCAAATTTTTATGACATAAACTAAATGATATGTGCTCCATTTAACTCTTCTATAGCTACTGTTGAATCAGCCTCTAAGTATTTTCTAAAAATCGTCCAAAACTGTGAACTCAGATTTGTACTCTAAACTTGTTTTGATCATATCTCACTCATCCTAATGATTCCATTGCATGACCAACTCTCACATGTGTACAAGACTCATATATTACTGTATATCCATTAATCTATGCCATTTTATCAGTTCATGACATGGTTATTTACTGTTTTTATACAGCCTACCATTTAAACAAGATTTAACCATTTTACATGTAGTTTGTCCATCTTTTTACCCATGTTTATCCAATCTATCAACACCAAATCCTCACATAATATTTTTAATCATCATATATCATCATACATATATACATTTAAGAAGAAAATACATGATTACATAATCAAAATTAACAAAAGGATGGGGAGGACAATCTTTATACCATCATAGTGATGAAAAGATGAGGTTGATGAACAAGGCTTGGATTTTGATGGCAAGACTTGTGATATACCAATATCAACTTCAAGATCACCTATTTTCATGAACATCTTGTGGAAAATCAGCCCTAATTCATCTTGAAAACTTCTCTTTGGATGTTAAGATCACCACCAATCTATAGAGCTTCAAAAGGGCTTCATCATATGTGTGAATAACACATGATTTTATGGTTAAAATGGATCAAATGAGGGTTGTTTTTGATGAATATGGGACGAATTTTTGAGAGAGAGGGAGGAGAGTTGTGTGGTTTTTCATGGATGGAAATGGAGAAGTTGTTTAGAAGTGAGTGGTTTTGAGTTGGTTGCTAGTTTAGAAAGTGGCTAGGACAAGTGTCCTAGCTTACTTTGTAAGCTTGACACCTCAAAATTGTTGTAGCTAAGTTATGCCATCCATATGTGGGGGTGGGGAAAAACTTGTTTTGTCTCATCCCCAATTATTTACGGGTACTCCTCGATTCTAGTTTCCTCGATTTGCGTGCCCTCGAGTCGTTTTACGAAAAACGTTTTTATAAATTATGAATCAATGACACAAAACGAATCTAATAAAAATCGTTTCATCAAAAACGGAGTTCGAAAACGTAAATACGTAATCCTAAGGTTTCCGGTTTAGTCGTAAAGGACGTTAAATTATAATCATAAGTCCTAATCTATTCTCGTAAATTTGTGAGTTTATGAACCAACTCAAAAATAAAAATCCCAAAATAATATTTACGGATAAATTTATTTTCTGAAATGTCGGACTGTCACCAAAGACGGTGTATGTAAACGTAAGCACGTAACGTAGAATCCTCGGTTTAGACGTAGTCGATGCTACTTCAAGACGTAAATTCAAATTTCTTCCCAGAAATAAGTGAGTTCATAATATAACATTAAAATAATGTTTTAAATAATATTTGAGAATAAAATAGCAACCATAAATTGATGGATTGTCACAGAATTCGTCACAAAATCAAATACTTTTTTCATTCACTTGAAAACAAGTCTTTACAAATTTTTGACCAAAGAAAACCAAGAACAACTTGTAATGTAATGAGTCCTATGCCTTATATAGGCTACAAAGAAACTAGAAATGCTGAAAATATACATAAACCCTAGTTGGTGAAGTCCCAAATTTTCCCTTGAGGTTTTTGAACTTTGTTGACTGAATTTTGACTTGGGAGGGGATACATGTGATGCTAGTGGTGAAAAGGTGATCCAAGGGGCCTTATGCAAGCTTAGGATGTAAGCAAAGGTTTGGGGTGTTGATTCTCTACAAGTATTTTGTTTGGGAGTGAATAGTGGTGCAGGGGAGGGTGGTGGAATCATGTGAAGTGATGGTGATGGAGGTTTAAGGGTTGGGTTAGGATTAGTATAACCCTAATCACATATCTGGAGTTGATTGGAGTTTAATTATCAATAATTAAGAAAAACCCAAATTCGTTATGAACATGAAGAACAGGCACTTTGATCTTTGTTTGGGTTTAAAATGGTGCTAGGCGCCAAGTTTAATAACTAATTAAAATTAGTTATTAAACCGGTTTGAGTGGAAAGTGACATGGAGGATTGGTGGCTTGTGATTGGTGAAGAGGTGTTAGTGGGGAACGTGTCCACACACCACCTGTCTATGTATCTATGTTGGCTTGGCAGAAATCACCCTTTGTCTTTGTTTCTCCTTTCATTTCAGGTTTAACTTGCAACAAATCCGAATCCTTTGTATTTAAAGTTTCATTTTTCATATATTGGCCACAAAACTTTCCAAATGGTTTTTAAAGGACTTGTTTTGCCAATTCATGATATTTGAAGGACTGATTTTGGCATTTTTTTCATTCTTCAAGGTCTTGACTTGTTTGTTGACTTCTTGGAGGACTAATATTGACAATTCTTCATTTTTGAGGGACCATTATTGCCAATTCTTCAAAGTGGAAGGTCCTTTTTTCAATTTTGACAAACTTTAGGGACCAAACTTGTAATTATGAATAAACAAGGGTTTAAAGTGTCAATTCTTCAATATTGTAGGAACTTGTACAATCTTCAATTCTTCAAGGGTTATTCTTGGAAAATAAACTCTAGGATCCGGTTCATTATGCGGCTTCTTTTCTCGTGTTCGTTTTTCTTTGATTCTTGTGATGTTTTGTGATTTTCTCAATACCCGTACCTAAAATACACATGGAACAAACACAAGCATATATTTGGCATATTTCATGATATTTTATGCATTTTAAGCCCATTTTGGACGATGAGACTATGTATAAAAGCAGTCTCATCAGTAATTCGTATTACTTTTCCTTCTTTTCTCATCTAAAAACGACACTAATCCAAACATTGATTTTATATATTGGCACATAATTTACACACCTTCTTCGAGAACGAACTCGCACTTATTCGATTCGTCGGTTTTCCTAAATCGTCGAGTTTAATACTTGCACATTATACGTTGTTTTTCTAAACACGTATTTTTACTACTATCATTTTGGAGCCGATGCCGGGGAGGTGTTTTTAGTGCCATTATTATTATCGTGTTTGTGTGAGTATTGCGTTTTTGCTTTTCAATTTTTGGAAAGAGTATATAACGTACATACTTATTTTTGTTATTTTTCCTTATTATATTATAGTATCTAAATAAATCGTGTTTAGTTTTCCTAAATTAAACACAGAACAATCATTTTACTATATTGTAGATATACTGGTTTTCGTTTTTCTTTGTGAATATTATTTATATATTGTACTACGTATCACAATAAATTTACAATCTCTCCAAAAGCATGAAAACGCAACCTTAATTAGGATTTCATCACTCAATTATTGTATTCGAATCCAAAGCAAAAGTTTAAAGGCAAAATAGATAAATACTTTCGTGAGGCTTAATTTTGATTAACACAAACTATAAGGTGGGTATAAGGCGGTTGTATTTCACGACCTATGGGAAAAAGGATCTTAAGTGCTTAGCACCGCCTCGTTTCCCCCGCTTGCTTGTGCGTGTTTTGAGAAAAAGGGCTAATCGAGGGTTTGCCGCCCAAGTATTATCTACGTATCATATATATTTGCTTGTTTTCAAGATTAAACCCTCTTGAACGTTTTGGTGTTCCACCAACGTTCTAAAGACATCGAAGGCGTTCACTCCACGTGATCGTTTTCATTCCTTGGGGCTCCTTTAATCGAGAAATCGATTCGAGGAGAGATTTATAGATTTGTGTCTACATAATACATTCAAAAATAAAAAAAAATTAAAAAACAATCAAAAACCAAAAAATTGAAAAAACGAAAAACCGCAAAAGAATCTTCATTGCTACCCCCCCCCCCCAATTCTATGCTTAGTGCATGCGCACTCGATCGAAAGATTATTCTAATCAGTGACGCTTCGAATCGATGAAACCGTAATCGAAGGAATCGACGACGTAGACGAGATTTAGAAACCGATGTTCCTAATGTCGTTGTTGAAGAGACCGTAGACGAGATGGCCAACAATCGTTCGATGATGGAATTGCTCCAAGCACCAACCTAGGGTTATGGAGACGTGATCGTAATTCCCGCTATCGAAGCGGAGAATTTTGAGATTAAGAGCGGAATGCTTTCGTTGATACAAGCTACGAAATTTCGAGGTCGTGAAGCCGATAATTCTCACAACCACATTCGGAATTTTTATCGTCTTTTGGCCACGAGCAAGTTTAAGAACGTCGACACCGATGTCGTCAAGCTTATGCTTTTTCCATACTCGCTCGATGGTGCCGCCAAGGATTGGTACGAGAAAGAGCCACCTAATTCTATAATTACGTGAAAGGATCTCGTTTCCAAGTTCGTTAATCATTTTTTCCCACCGTCTAAGACGACGTTTTTCAAAAACGAAATTAGGAGATTTGAGCAAAAACCGAATGAATCTTTTAGAGACGCGTGGGATCGTTTTAAGGAATTGCTTAGGCAATTTCCTCACTATGGATTTTCCGAGTTGCACCAAATCGATACGTTTTACAACGGTCTTAACTTTCAAGAACAAGATTCGTTGAACTCCGCCGCCGGTGGCAACTTTTTGTGTAAAACTTTAAAGGATGCATTAATGATTATCGAGAATTGATCCAAGGTTTACCAACTCCGCAACGCACCGAGTGTTGCCAATGTCACAAATGTTAGTAATTGTAATCTTGATATTGAGAGGGTTGATGCGAAAGTCGAAAAGTTGACGAATGTGGTTAAATCGTTCTTAATCGAGATGCAAAAGAAAGACGCTCCCGCTACGGCGAAAGGGGTTGAGGCATCGTGTACATTTTGCGGTGGACCACATAATTATTATGAGTGTGCGGCTACGGATGGCCAAACGTCGAATGTGAGTGCGTTAAACAACAATTTTTTAATCAAAATCAAAATAACGCTGGTCCATCGCAACAAGGCAATTATAACCAAGGCAACAATTTTAATCAAAAGCCAAACAATTTTCAAGGAATAATCAACAAGGAAATTTTTCGAATCAAGGAGGTTATAATCAAGGTTGTAATTTGAATTGGCAAAATCGAGACAACAATCAAAACTCGAATTTTTCAAACAACAATGATGAGATGGCATTTATACATGATCTCATCGTTCTTTTCGGGCTTTAAATGCATTAAAATGTCATAAAATACCATATATATATGCTTGTGTTTGTTTACTTGTGTGTTTTAGGTATGGATATCGTGAAAAAGACAAAAGATCACAAGATACAAGGAAAAACGAACACGAGAAACGAAGCCGTGCAAAGAACCGGGCCCTAATCATGGAATTTTCATCAAATACCCTTGAAGACTTGAAGACAAAACAAGATTGATCCTCATTCATTGAAGAAATGACACTTAAAACCCTTGTATATTGATAATTACAAGTTTGGTCCCTTAAGTTTGTCAAAATTGCAAAAAGGTCCTTCAACTTTGAAGAAATGGCAAAATTAGTCCCTCAACAATTCAAAATTGCCAACATTAGTCCCTCATAAAGTGGAAGACTCATTGAAGACCTTGGAAGATCAAGATTGTCCAAGTTCAGTCCTTGAATTATTCAAAAATGTCAAAAAGTACCCTTGATAAGCCTTTGTGGAAAGTTTGTGCCAAAAGTGTCAATTGATGGAAGATATTAACAAAGGAGAATCATTTTTAGGGCTGGAAACCTTAAAAGCCAAAAATAACAAAACATAAGGACCAAAAGTGGCAACTGAAACATTCAAAAAACAAAAAAAAGCGCCTAACACATGTGCCACCCCCAATTTCGGATCTAAATACTTACTATTCATTGTTCTTACCACCCAGAACTTACCCTCACTTTTACTAGGGTAAAACTCAATTAAACTCTCACACACTTAATTCACACACTCACAAACCTTTCCCACTCCTAAAAACCTGCATCCCACTCATGTGCACCAAACCCCCAATTCCCCAATCCACCAATCACATCATTCCTTAGCCCCCAAGCTCATGACGTGTCCCAATTGAATGGCCAAGATTATTTGCTTCCTCCCAAAGCAAAATAAACGTTCAAGATCAAATGGACAGCTCATATGCACAAAAAACGTTTGAGGGCAATTTTGGAATTTCTTATGTATTAGGGTTTATGTTTTTATGCTTCTAGGATGTTCTATAGGCTCTATAAAAGGAGACCCAAGCTGTGGTGATCCCTTTGTTCCAGTTTCTAGTCTCTCACATGTAATTCCTTTTTAAAGAAATAAAAAGTTTGGTTTTTGAAATATTCAAGTGTAATTCCTTTTTTATTGTTTTTAAAAGATTGTGTGTTGTGAGGAGATTGATTCTGAGTTCCATATTGTAGTTTGGTGAAGTGATTTGTGTTTGAAAACTTGTTTTCAAGTTTTTGAAAATTGGAAAATTTTGGTGAGAATTGTTCTAAGGTTTGGATGTTAAGAAGTTTGGATTAATTAGTGTTTTAAAACGTATTTATAAGGTTTGTTAAGGTTTTGAAAGTGTTTTAGAAAGAAAGAAAATAAAACAAAAAAAAAAAAAAAAAAAAAAAATATTACATATTATCCTTGTTCTTGTTTCTTTGTTTTGTGTTCAAACAGGTGGAAGTGTGCTTGTTGATTTAGTTCAGCTCCAACCCGGGTTGGATTGGAGGAGGATTTGCATCCTCTAGGTTCTTGGATGTAAGAACCTAAGGTAAACTTCTTTTACCTTGAAAAAGTTCAAAAATAGCAAGTTGTATGCTCTTATGAGATTTGGTGCTTAAGTGCGTTTAAAACTGCTTTGATTGTTGTTCTTTGATGTTAGTATGCATGTTGGAATAGCATTGATTCAGTTTTGTTGAGTTTGTGAGTATTTTTCTTTGTTAAAAAACGTTTTTAAAATTTTAAAAGGGTGTTTGGCAATACGGATTAGCAGGGCAAAGTGCTTAGATTTTGATCTTAAAAGGTGTTAGACAACTTGATTAAGGTTAAGTTAGGTGTTAGTAAGTTGGTAAATCAATTTTGATTAAGTTAGAAGTTAATTGGAGTGGTAAAAAAAGGATTAAGGTTGCTAGAAATCTGCATAAGGGTGAAATCTGCTTGTTTTGCTTCATTTTGATGCTTAATCTTGGATTATTGTTGAAGATTAGGTTGTTTTAAGGTTTGTTCTGGATTGAATGCCATCTTATGAGTTTGTGTGCATGATTTGGTAGCTTAAGGTTCACTAGGTTGCTAGAAATTAGCCATATAAGCCCACTGATCTGCATAAACATCTCAGCAACTTTCATTCGGCTGATGTGCTTTTGATTTGCTTATTTTCTTGGTTCTAAGTGTTTGAATTTGCTTATTTGTTGACTTCTTGTGTTCCAAAGAACACAAGAGTGCCTTACTGTCCAAAATACCTCACCAAATAAGCTCATAAGGTCAACTCCTTTGGCCTTTTAATCACTTGTGAGAAAGCAAGGCAATAGCCAAACCTGCTTGGTGTTCAAAAGCATTCTGTCACGTTAGCTGCGCCGCAAGACCTACTAGTTGCGGCGCAACTGAAGGAGCTGCAGATCTTGGTATTCCCGTTTCACTAGTTGCGGCGCAAGACACAAGCGTTGCGGCGCAACTAAGTGACAAAAAAGGGGGGTTTCAGGATTCGAACCCTGGTCACCACGTTCACACCACACCACACTCACCACCGCGCCCTGGGGACTTTGACTAAGAGTCTTGGTTTCCATAACTACTTAACCACTTTTCTCTTTTGCTTATTAATATAAGCCGTAGGTTTTAAGCTAAATTCCAGCTTATTTATAAGCTACTTTTTGTTCTTTTTATTTTTCATAGAAACTTATTAGGATTGTTGATTTTTAAAAATTGGTTTTATATTTTTCCACTTATTAGTTTATTTATTAGAATTTATTTAATAGACGTTTTTTATAAAAGCCATAAAAAATAGAAAAAACAGTTTTAATTTTTAGGAAAAATAGTTTTTAGGTTTTATTTAATATATTTGAGGTTTACATCTTATTTTGGTTTCAAAAACATTTATTTTTTAATTTTATAATATTTTAAGGTTTTTATAAACTTTAAAGATTTTTATAAAATTATTAAAAAAGGTTTAGGAGCTATAATTTGTGTTTTTCTCTTAGTTATAATATTTAGGATTTTTATAGATTTTTTATTTTAAATTTTATAAACTTTTTATTTTTAGCATTATTTTATTATTATTTTATTATTTAAATTTCAAAATTTTCTTTTTCTTTATTTTTCATTTTTCTTAAGTTCTTTAGCATTAATTAGGATCATTTCCATTTTTAGAATAATTTTTAAGCTTTTAGATTTATTTTTATAATTATTTTAAGTTTAATTAGTTTTTATTTATTTTAAATCATTTTTAGGGTTTTAAAAATAGTTTTAATAGGTTTTAATTTTTAGAAAATTACTTTTTAGTCTTCTAATAATATAAGTTAAGTGATTATTCAATAAAATCATATTTTTGACATTTGAATTAATTAAATTTAATTTTAGGGCTTTAATTAGCATTTAAAATTAATTATTTAATTAATAAAAGGTCTTAAAATATCTTTGTTGGATTTTTAACTTTGTTTATATTATTTTAGACTTGTTTTTAGCCTTTTTGATATTTTGTTTTTGGTTTTAATAATTTTTAATTTTTGTGTTTTTCTACGGCTTTACGTTTACGTTTTTTACGTCTTAGTGTGATTTTCACGAAACCGTCATTCCATCTCTCAATATTAATCTCAAAGAAATACAAGTTAATTCACAACACCTATACCTCCTTGGGAAACGAATCTTTCATCTCTTTTAAGTGATTGGGTCATTAGTGTTGATTTTTCCTAAAATCATCACTCGATACTTACCGCTCATATTTAGTTGCTTGTTTTTCCTAAAGCAAGTTATCTATATTTTCCTACAATCATTTTGGCGCCGCTGCCGGGGAGGTGTGTCGTGATTTAATTTGGAAAATTTTGTTTTTGATATTATCCATAAATAGTATTTGTGTTAAGTGGAACTCCCTTAACACGTATTATCGGTTTTCTCGGTTTTTCTTTGTGAATATTATTAATATATTGTATTAAGTATCACAATCAAAATACAATATCTCCAAAAGTGTGAAAACACAACCTTGATTCGGGATTTCATCACTCGATCATTGTATTCGAATCTCAAACAAAAAGAAAAGGCAAAAATAGATAAATACTTTCGTGAAGCTCGATTTTGAAAGATACGAACTATAAGGTGGGTATAAGGCGGGTATTATAAAATATACCCTAAGGAAAAAGGCTCTTAAGTGCTTCGCGCCGCCTCGTTTCCCCGCTTGCTTGTGAGTATTTTGAGATTGAAGGCTAATCGAGGGTTTTGCCGCCCAAAGTATTATTACGTATACTATATTTGCTTGGTTTCTTTGTGATTAAACCCTCGTGAACAATTTGGTTTTCACCAAAGTTCTAAAGTCATTCGAAGGCGTTCACTCCACGTGATCGTTTTCATTCCTTTGAGGCTTCTTTAATCAAGAGTTTGATTCGAGGAGAGATTTTGTAGATTGTTGTCTACGAAGATACACCAAAATCCAAAAAAATTAAATATCATCAAAAACACAAAAAAAAAAAAAAATTGAAAATCCACAAAACGACCAAAAAGAATCTTCTTTGCTCACCTCCCATTCTTCGTGAAGTTTATGATCACTCGTAATCAAGCTAAACGAGCTCGTAAACGTCTTCAAAAGCAAGCAAATCAAGGATCGTTGATTGTCGAAGAACCTCCAATTGTTGAACCTATTATAGAACAAGAAGTCGTAATGGCTAATCGTACTATGATGGAGTTGCTACAAGCACCCACCGAGGGTTTTGGAGAGGCCATTGTTATTCCCGCCATCCTTGCGGAGAATTTCGAGATTAAGACGGGTTTAATGTCGATGCTACAAGCAAATAAATTTCGAGGTCATGAGAAAGACAACCCGCATTACCACATTAGGAATTTCAACCGTCTCACCGCCACTAGCAAATTCAAAGATGTTCCGCATGACGCCATTAAGATGATGTTGTTTCCATACTCGTTGGATGGACCCGCAAAAATTTGGCTCGAGAAAGAACCGCCAAATTCGATTTTGACATGGGCCGATCTCGTTTCTAAGTTTGTGAACAAGTTTTTTCCACCATCGAAAACAACACATTTGAAGAATGAGATTTCACGATTTGTGCAACGTAACAATGAAAGTTTTTCTATGGCATGGGAACGATTTAAGGAGATGTTACATGAATGTCCTCACCATGATTTTTCGGAATTGCATCAAATTGATACCTTTTATAATGGGCTTAATGATCATGAACGAGATTATTTGAATGCCGCCGCGGGTGGTAATTTTTTGTGCAAGACGACAAATGAGGCTTTACAAATCATTGAAAATCGATCTAAGGTTTATAGCCCTCGTAACACACCGAGTGTTGCCAATATGGGTTCGTCATCGTCATCACAATCGTCTCGTGGTATTAATGCCTTACATGATGAAGCTAATGAGGAGAATCGTTTTTTTGATAGATTTGCTAATCTAATGTCCCATTGGAAGGCTCAAGAAGCATCCAATTCCGCTTCGGTTAAAGCGGTTGCTAAGAGTTGTTTATCGTGTGGAGGAGCTCATGATTTATCCGAGTGCATTACCGCGGATGGTAACACTTCGAGTGCTTATGTAGCAACGGGAACTTACAACCAAAACGGCCAAGGTTCCCGCCAAAATCAAGCTCCACCAAATCAAAATGCTAATAATTATCAAAACAACAACCAAGGTAATTACCAAGGCAATACACGCAATTACAACAAAGGGAATTATCAAAGTGGGAATGGACAAATCTCTAATCAAAACCAAAACCGTGATTTTCAAAATACTACACAAGGTTTTCAAAATGCTCACACGAAAAATTTGCAAGGAGAATTTTTGGATTATGCAAAAGCAAATGATGCAAAATTTGATAATATGCAACGTGAGATGATTAGCTTAAGGTCCGAGTTGAAAAACGAGCTTAAAAATGAACTTGCTAATGAACTTAAAACTCATGCAAACAAAATGGAAGGAAATGTCCAACGTCTTCAACAAAACCAACAAAAGATGGAATTAGGACAACATGAGATTAAGCAAGAGTTATTGAAAGCGGATGCTAGGCAATCTAAATTTGAGGACCGTATGGCTAAGATGTTTGAAGCAATCATGTGTAAACCCTCTTCTTCGGGTGGTCTTCCTAGTGATACCATTGCAAACCCGAGGGGAGAAATGAAGGTTATTACTACACGAAGTGGTAAAACTTTCAAGGAACCAATCTCTCGTCCAAGTACTTCTACGGAGAAGGAAATCGAGAAAGAACCCGAGGTGATGGTCGAAAAGGAGCACATTACAATCCCACGAAGTACCGCTCATACCACACCTACGGTTACACCTATACCAATTGTGGAACCCGAGATTCCAAGGCCGTTGCCTAATGACCAACCCACACCACCTTTACCCTACCCTTCGAGACGAAACAAAGAGAAAGCACAAGAAAGGAACAACTATCAATTTGAGCTATTTATGAAAATGTTTCGTGATTTGCATTTTAACATAAGTTTTGCCGATGCTCTAATCATGATGCCTCGATTCGCCGCAAACTTCAAAAGTATGCTAAACAACAAAGAAAAGTTACAACAATCGTCTAGTTGTTCATCGGTTTTTCTAAGCCGCATACCACAAAAAGTCGGTGATCCCGGTAAATTTTTGATTCCGTGTGCTATACAAGATATGGAGGAATGCTACGCCTTGGCCGATCTTGGCGCTAGTATTAATTTAATGCCTCTCGAGATTTTCAAATCGCTTTCGCTTCCGGCTCTTATTCCTTCGAACATGTCCATCGAGATGGCCGATCATTCTACGATTATGGCATGTGGAATAGCCGAGGACGTTTTCGTTAAAGTCGGAAAGTTTTACTATCCCGTTGACTTTATCGTTGTAGACATTCCCATCGATCGAAAAGTTCCTCTCATTTTGGGTCGTTCATTTTTGGATACATCAAGAGCACTTATCGATGTTCATGCTCGAAAAATCACCCTTCGTTTCAATGAAGAAGAACTTGTCATCAATGCAACACAAAACTCCAATCTTTCTCATGTATATTCTATTGCAACTTTAAACCATGGGGACTCGACCAATGTCGTTTGCAAAGAATTTTCACCAAGAGTTTTAGGGAATGTCTCCAAAAACAATTTACCATTTCCTCCGCCGATGGAGGTTATGAGTGCTAAGCCTACAAAGAAGAGACCGTCAATACTTGAATCGAAAAATCCTTCGCCTCATCTCGAACATTCATTCTTGAAAAGTGTTGATAAGTTACCGGTTTCTACGGAAGATCTTTCGGATGATGAATATGTTGGCCCCGATGGGGAGGTTTTCTTCGTCGATAAACGTTTTGAGAACTTGCCACCACCAAAACCAAAACGGTTTCAAAATGTGAGAATTTTTAGTGTAACTAACATCGTCTTAGAAACACCGAATATTTTCGACATAATCAAAAAGGGTTTTCATAAGGAGAGTTTAAAAGATAACAAAGGAAATGATCTTAAATGTGATTTAATTGATTTTTCTACAAATCTAACTCCGTCATCACCGCGTGATTTGAGTACTACAAACTCGTCTACTCCTTTTGACGATGTTTTGTGTGGTTTTAGTATGGGGGAAGCCCCTTATGTTCCCTCATCCTTGTCCACCGAGGACGAGATATTCGATCCCGGAATTTCATGTAAAGGGAAATCTCGGTCTTCCACCGATGCAATAAATGGAAACTATATCTATTTGCTTGGTGCGAGTCTACCTCGAGTAGCTCAAACGTTTGTCTTACCAATTGTCTCACCCTTCTACTTCTCATCTATTTTCTTCAAACTCTTTGAGTTTATGGCACATGTTGGAGTGGTGTTAATTTGTTTTTCCAAAGAGAACGAGAACGCCATCTTCGACCCCGGTATTTTGCATCATTTAAGGACTTAGTCCTTTTTACCGGTTGCTTTTTGGGCCTTGTTTATCATGTAAGCCCCATCAAAAATTGACCACACCATGATATCCCTAAATGTTCACATTTTGAGGGGATCGAGTCGAGCTCATGACTCGGTAATCAAAAACGAGGTGCCTCGTGGGGGAGATCCCATGCTTATCTTTATGCTTTATGTTCACTAATAAGGGGACTTGTACCCTTCCAACTCGTTGTCTCGTGGTTGTTTGTGAGTGTGTTATCTAGATCATCATCATCATCTACGATTGAAGACTCTCGTGTTCGTTTACGTGAGCCTCCATCGTTCGTTTGAAGAAGTTTTTCACGAATCCATGACATATCCTTTATTGTTCTAACAATTATCTTTTAGCATAATTAATAAACGGCTTTAGATATATTGTTGATCACCCTTTCCATGCTAGATCCTAAGCATTCGACTCTTCGTCTCTAGTATGGGGGTGCTCCACCTTTAGACTCGAAACATTGAGGACAATGTTTACTTTTAGTATGGGGGGGTGAATAGGTACTTGCTTTGCTACGCCCTCACGTTTTCCAATTTTCAATGTTTTGTTTTGCTAATAAGGCTAAAAATGGCCAAATTTTAAAATTTTTCGTAGTTTTCATAAGTGTTTTTAAGACACGAATGTATATTTTCCGATGGGTAGAATAAGAGTTAATTTTTGACTTGATGGGCATTTGGAGCCATTTACATTCCTTAACCCGCTCAATTCAAGTTTTGCTAGACTTTTATATAGGGAGCTTTAAAACGCGAAAGTCTTAATTCATTCGGGTTAAGAACAAGAACTTTTCGCAAGTTCCTATAATTGATTCTAGAAAGTCACTTATCAAGGGAACTTTAAAACGCATTCTCTAAACTTGAAAAAGTCCAAGAAAGTGCAAGATCCTATAGGTGGCTTGAAAACCCAAAACTTTGATTTGATATAGTCTTAATGAAAGCTAATCCAAATTTGGCTTAATTTTGACTTGCATGGCTAAGTATTCACGAGTCTCTTTAATTAGAGGTCTTTAAATAGTGAAGAACGAGAAATGATAGAGTTAGACAAGTGATCATGCTAAACGTAGAACATGGAAGTGTTCTTTCAAAAACTCATATGTTTTTAATTGTGGCTTTTTCTTCCCATAAGATCAATGCATTAGGAATAAAACATAAGTGCAATAAGTAAGGTCGTACGGTTTGAAAGGTTACTTAGCCTCTAGCGCAAGATCGTTTAAAAGTTGCTCGGGGTTGAATAGAGTTCATAGCCAAGGCATAACTTATTGAAACGGGACGCGAAGATTGGCGATCATCCAAAAAGGCCCTAACAAGGCATGAGGAGCTCTATTTTTGCTAAAGATCCAAAGATGATGTGAAGTATCATTATTCCAAAATCAATATGAAGGATCGAGACACACGACGAGAAGCTATTACTCCCCTAAAGAATGGAGAAAGTCTATCCAAAAAGACCCTAACAAGGTATGAGGATGAATATATCCAAGTCCGAAAAGGAGGCGGATCGTTGTATATCAAAATCCAAAGTAAAGATTGAAGAAAAATGATGAAGTCGTGGTCCTATATGAAGAATCTCTCAAAAACGTCAAGTGAAGAAATTCCAAATATATGAAGAGAAGACCATAATTTCGAGAACGTCTTCCCAAGATTTGAAGTATGAAGTACATGCCAAATATCGGTCCGAGAAAGGTCTCAAATCGTGAAACAAGTTATGCCAAGATATGAACTTAAGGAGATACACGAGAAGCCGTTTTAAAAGATTTTGTCCTTCGGCTAACTATTGATCAAATCGTGCTACTTTGCTTTCGGACTAATAACTACTCAAATAAGTCAATATGAATCACTTGTGATCCATGACAATTAGATAAAAAATGCTAGTAACCCATTTCCTTTTATAATAACTAGGATTGCGGGGAGAAAAAGTATTACACAATTTGGACGTATGAGTAGTGTTAGCATTGTGACTTGTACCAACAATGATCTTGTTTTTGCACTTAGCATGGAATGTATGACAATCAAGGATGACGAAATTTACTCTAAGGGACATTAACTTGTTTCTATTCTTTGACCCTAAAAGTCACCTTTTGGTGATGAAAATCATACATTATGTCTTTACACATTCTCGTAGTATGTTGCAAGTCTTTTACTCTTCAATAAAGGTTAATAAAATTGAACTTTGGTGATGCTTAGATACTTTATTCTAGCATTGCGTGAGGGCACGGCAATGGCTTAGTATGGGGGAGTGATGAGATGGCATTTATACATGATCTCATCGTTCTTTTCGGGCTTTAAATGCATTAAAATGTCATAAAATACCATATATATATGCTTGTGTTTGTTTACTTGTGTGTTTTAGGTATGGATATCGTGAAAAAGACAAAAGATCACAAGATACAAGGAAAAACGAACACGAGAAACGAAGTCGTGCAAAGAACCGGGCCCTAATCATGGAATTTTCATCAAATACCCTTGAAGACTTGAAGACAAAACAAGATTGATCCTCATTCATTGAAGAAATGACACTTAAAACCCTTGTATATTGATAATTACAAGTTTGGTCCCTTAAGTTTGTCAAATTTGCAAAAAGGTCCTTCAACTTTGAAGAAATGGCAAAATTAGTCCCTCAACAATTCAAAATTGCCAACATTAGTCCCTCATAAAGTGGAAGACTCATTGAAGACCTTGGAAGATCAAGATTGTCCAAGTTCAGTCCTTGAATTATTCAAAAATGTCAAAAAGTACCCTTGATAAGCCTTTGTGGAAAGTTTGTGCCAAAAGTGTCAATTGATGGAAGATATTAACAAAGGAGAATCATTTTTAGGGCTGGAAACCTTAAAAGCCAAAAATAACAAAACATAAGGACCAAAAGTGGCAACTGAAACATTCAAAAA
The DNA here is from genome assembly GCA_025667525.1 of Glebionis coronaria. NCBI lineage: Eukaryota > Viridiplantae > Streptophyta > Magnoliopsida > Asterales > Asteraceae > Glebionis > Glebionis coronaria. The sequence goes on from CM046880.1 coordinate 140,692,790, forward strand.
ACAAAAAAAAGCGCCTAACACATGTGCCACCCCCAATTTCGGATCTAAATACTTACTATTCATTGTTCTTACCACCCAGAACTTACCCTCACTTTTACTTGGGTAAAACTCAATTAAACTCTCACACACTTAATTCACACACTCACAAACCTTTCCCACTCCTAAAAACCTGCATCCCACTCATGTGCACCAAACCCCCAATTCCCCAATCCACCAATCACATCATTCCTTAGCCCCCAAGCTCATGACGTGTCCCAATTGAATGGCCAAGATTATTTGCTTCCTCCCAAAGCAAAATAAATGTTCAAGATCAAATGGACAGCTCATATGCACCAAAAACGTTTGAGGGCAATTTTGGAATTTCTTATGTATTAGGGTTTATGTTTTTATGCTTCTAGGATGTTCTATAGGCTCTATAAAAGGAGACCCAAGCTGTGGTGATCCCTTTGTTCCAGTTTCTAGTCTCTCACATGTAATTCCTTTTTAAAGAAATAAAAAGTTTGGTTTTTGAAATATTCAAGTGTAATTCCTTTTTTATTGTTTTTAAAAGATTGTGTGTTGTGAGGAGATTGATTCTGAGTTCCATATTGTAGTTTGGTGAAGTGATTTGTGTTTGAAAACTTGTTTTCAAGTTTTTGAAAATTGGAAAATTTTGGTGAGAATTGTTCTAAGGTTTGGATGTTAAGAAGTTTGGATTAATTAGTGTTTTAAAACGTATTTATAAGGTTTGTTAAGGTTTTGAAAGTGTTTTAGAAAGAAAGAAAATAAAACAAAAAAAAAAAAAAAAAAATATTACATATTATCCTTGTTCTTGTTTCTTTGTTTTGTGTTCAAACAGGTGGAAGTGTGCTTGTTGATTTAGTTCAGCTCCAACCCGGGTTGGATTGGAGGAGGATTTGCATCCTCTAGGTTCTTGGATGTAAGAACCTAAGGTAAACTTCTTTTACCTTGAAAAAGTTCAAAAATAGCAAGTTGTATGCTCTTATGAGATTTGGTGCTTAAGTGCGTTTAAAACTGCTTTGATTGTTGTTCTTTGATGTTAGTATGCATGTTGGAATAGCATTGATTCAGTTTTGTTGAGTTTGTGAGTATTTTTCTTTGTTAAAAACGTTTTTAAAATTTTAAAAGGGTGTTTGGCAATACGGATTAGCAGGGCAAAGTGCTTAGATTTTGATCTTAAAAGGTGTTAGACAACTTGATTAAGGTTAAGTTAGGTGTTAGTAAGTTGGTAAATCAATTTTGATTAAGTTAGAAGTTAATTGGAGTGGTAAAAAAAGGATTAAGGTTGCTAGAAATCTGCATAAGGGTGAAATCTGCTTGTTTTGCTTCATTTTGATGCTTAATCTTGGATTATTGTTGAAGATTAGGTTGTTTTAAGGTTTGTTCTGGATTGAATGCCATCTTATGAGTTTGTGTGCATGATTTGGTAGCTTAAGGTTCACTAGGTTGCTAGAAATTAGCCATATAAGCCCACTGATCTGCATAAACATCTCAGCAACTTTCATTAGGCTGATGTGCTTTTGATTTGCTTATTTTCTTGGTTCTAAGTGTTTGAATTTGCTTATTTGTTGACTTCTTGTGTTCCAAAGAACACAAGAGTGCCTTACTGTCCAAAATACCTCACCAAATAAGCTCATAAGGTCAACTCCTTTGGCCTTTTAATCACTTGTGAGAAAGCAAGGCAATAGCCAAACCTGCTTGGTGTTCAAAAGCATTCTGTCACGTTAGCTGCGCCGCAAGACCTACTAGTTGCGGCGCAACTGAAGGAGCTGCAGATCTTGGTATTCCCGTTTCACTAGTTGCGGCGCAAGACACAAGCGTTGCGGCGCAACTAAGTGACAAAAAAGGGGGGTTTCAGGATTCGAACCCTGGTCACCACGTTCACACCACACCACACTCACCACCGCGCCCTGGGGACTTTGACTAAGAGTCTTGGTTTCCATAACTACTTAACCACTTTTCTCTTTTGCTTATTAATATAAGCCGTAGGTTTTAAGCTAAATTCCAGCTTATTTATAAGCTACTTTTTGTTCTTTTTATTTTTCATAGAAACTTATTAGGATTGTTGATTTTTAAAAATTGGTTTTATATTTTTCCACTTATTAGTTTATTTATTAGAATTTATTTAATAGACGTTTTTTATAAAAGCCATAAAAAATAGAAAAAACAGTTTTAATTTTTAGGAAAAATAGTTTTTAGGTTTTATTTAATATATTTGAGGTTTACATCTTATTTTGGTTTCAAAAACATTTATTTTTTAATTTTATAATATTTTAAGGTTTTTATAAACTTTAAAGATTTTTATAAAATTATTAAAAAAGGTTTAGGAGCTATAATTTGTGTTTTTCTCTTAGTTATAATATTTAGGATTTTTATAGATTTTTTATTTTAAATTTTATAAACTTTTTATTTTTAGCATTATTTTATTATTATTTTATTATTTAAATTTCAAAATTTTCTTTTTCTTTATTTTTCATTTTTCTTAAGTTCTTTAGCATTAATTAGGATCATTTCCATTTTTAGAATAATTTTTAAGCTTTTAGATTTATTTTTATAATTATTTTAAGTTTAATTAGTTTTTATTTATTTTAAATCATTTTTAGGGTTTTAAAAATAGTTTTAATAGGTTTTAATTTTTAGAAAATTACTTTTTAGTCTTCTAATAATATAAGTTAAGTGATTATTCAATAAAATCATATTTTTGACATTTGAATTAATTAAATTTAATTTTAGGGCTTTAATTAGCATTTAAAATTAATTATTTAATTAATAAAAGGTCTTAAAATATCTTTGTTGGATTTTTAACTTTGTTTATATTATTTTAGACTTGTTTTTAGCCTTTTTGATATTTTGTTTTTGGTTTTAATAATTTTTAATTTTTGTGTTTTTCTACGGCTTTACGTTTACGTTTTTTACGTCTTAGTGTGATTTTCACGAAACCGTCATTCCATCTCTCAATATTAATCTCAAAGAAATTCAAGTTAATTCACAACACCTATACCTCCTTGGGAAACGAATCTTTCATCTCTTTTAAGTGATTGGGTCATCAGTGTTGATTTTTCCTTAAATCATCACTCGATACTTACCGCTCATATTTAGTTGCTTGTTTTTCCTAAAGCAAGTTATCTAAATTTTCCTACAATCAAACAACAATCAAGGAAACAATTTTTCAAGTGGTAATCAAGGAATTTTTCAAACAAACAATCAAAACCAAGGGAACTTTAATTCAAATCAAAATAGTTCGTCAAACGATTTTCAAGAGTACATGAAAACCAATGAGGCTAATATGAGACGTTTAGAGGGACAAATTGGTACTTTGAAAAATGACTTTTCTAATACTTTGAAAAATCAAAACACGAAGATTGAGCAAGGACAAATTGATATTAAAAGATGTTTTCGGCTATTATGAGCAAAGCCTCGGGTGCTTCATCGAGTTCGTTACCTAGTGACACCGTTGCAAATCCGAAGGAACAATGTAAAGCCGCCTTTTCTCGTGAGAAAAGTCGTGTGATTACCCCCTACCTTGATGGATTTCGAGTTGTTCCTTCTTCTCAACCATCTACTTCTAAGACGCCTTCATGCTCTAAAGTTGATGGGGTGAACGTGGCGACCAAGGAAAAGAGTGCACACCCTCGTGTACCTCAAATTCCATCCACGGTTCAAAAAGAGAGCTTTATCGACTTAACCAAAGTAACCCTTGAAGAAACTTGTGCATCGATCCTTCTTAAAAAACCCAAAAGGCATACGCTGAGAAAGGAAGAGGATCCGGGCCAATTTCTATTACCTCGTGATTTTTCTGAGATTGAGGGATGTTTAGCCCTTGCCGATTTAGGTGCTAGCATCAATCTTATGCCTCATTCTCTATGGAAATTGATGAGATTGCCTTCACTTACCCCCACGAACATGATAATCGAGCTTGCAAATTGTACACCACTTATACCAATTGGAATAGCCGAGGATGTCTATGTTAAAGTTGGAAAGTTTGTTTTTCCCGCGGATTTCGTCATATCCGATTACGAGTGTGACCCTAAATGTCCCATCATTTTAGGCCGACTATTTTTATCGACGACTCGAACCGTAATTGGCGTCCACGGTGGGAAACTTAATATGAGATATGGGGAGGAACAAATCCAAGTTTCAAATGATCATGAAAAACAAAGGTTTCAAAACCTAATGTTTCAAATTCTAATGATTTCAAAAAACTTTAGCGGAAAATATAATGCTTGACGCATGTTTTGAAAGAAATAAAATGAACGGTTTAAAAGATGATGATTTTAATTATAAAGAATACGTTTACTTAATTCAAAAGGGTATTCGTAAATTTTTAGATGAAAAATCACTTTAGGATGTATTCGGTGAAACAAGTGAACGACCAATTCCGAAGGGCGACGTTAGTGCCATCACGACAATGACCAAAATGGACTAGTCTTCACCACCTTCGAAGGACAACGTGTTTGAGGCTTCAACTTCTAAATCCATCGAAGTGCCTCCATTTCCTAGCCCAACACCCGTGAGGCTAAAGGTTTCATCGACATCGATCCTCTCATCATAGAAAATTCACCTAAGCATAGTCATTCAACTTTTAAGAGCATGGTTGTGAGTGCTCAAATCGACTCTTTCTTTGACGATGACGATGGCGATTTTGCCGAGATTGATCACGTACTTCGAAATCTACATGCCATTTTTGAAGATTCTCCCAAAAGACCTCTTCACATTTGAAGTACGATGATTATGAGTTGGATCCCGAGATTGAGGAAATTATCGAACGAGAGCTAGCTCTTTTGCCTCCACTCCCACCTACGAGTGAGGTTGATTTTTCCAAGATCGACGATGAGCTTAATGAGTTGGAACGTATTATTTTCGATGACGAACCAACTCACGTGACCAAAAATCCAATTCTCGAGGAGTTACCTAATCAACACTCCTCAAATTAGAATTACATTTACCACATTCGTGAGGATTTAACTTATCAACAATCCCCACAAATAAATGATGGTTTCGTGATTGACCGTGATCTTTTCGAGAGAGTTTCTAAGATACTCAAGGAGGGGAATGACAAACCTTGGTTTGACAAGCCTATATTTGATGAAGAAATTGATGAGATCGACGTTCATGAGGATGACGAATATGTAGACCCCGACGGTCGGTGTTCTTTGTTGATCGACGTTTTGAGAACTTATAAAATCCACCACCCCCTAACCACGAATTAAATGTGAGGATTTTTAGCGCGACTAATTTTGAATTTGAAACGCCAAATATTTTCGACATTATCAAATCGGGTTTTCATAAAGAGTTTTTAAACGATGAAAAAGGAAAAGATTTTAAAATTGATTTAAAAGATTTTTCTACATGTTTAACTCGATCATCATCGCGTTTTATGAGTGCTACCACCTCGTCTACTCCTTTTGACGACGGTTTGTGTGGATCTAGTGTGGGGAAGCCCCTTATGTTCCCTCACATTTCTCCACCGAGGACGAGATTTACGATCCTGGAATTACTTGTAAAGGGAAATCTCGGTCTTCCACCGATGCAATAAATGGAAAATACTTTCGTTTGCTTGGTGTGAGTCTACCTCGAGTAGCTCACAAGTTTTCCTTACCCATTGCCCCACCTTTCTACTTCTCATCTCTTTTCTTCTACCCCTTTAATGTTTTAGCATGTGTTGGAGTAGCGTTGTTTCGTCTTTCATCCAAAAAAGAGGACGCTATCTTTGACCCCGGTATACGTATATCATATTTTTAAAGTACTTCATGTACTTTTGGGCATTGTTTATCATGTAAGCCCCACCAAAAATGACCAAACCATGATTATCCCTAAATGATCACATTTATGGGGATTCGAGTCGAGCTTTTGACTCGGTTATAAAAAAAGGTGCCTCGTGGGGGATTCTCATGCTTATCCTTATAAATATTTTTGCTTTCTAATAGTGTAACGAGGGGACTTGTGCTCTTCCAACCTTTGTTTCGTGGTTGTTTGTGATTGTGATTTATTAGGCTCATCGTCATCATTGAAGCCTCTCGTGTTCATTTTATGGATCACCCGAGCTTCAATCGTTGCCTTTGGAGATTCCGATATCCGATGATATCCTTTTATGTTCTAACATTATCTTATTAGCATAATTCATAAACGGCTTTTAGGTTATTCGTTTTACCCTTTCCATGCTCGAGATTAAGCATTAGACTTCGTCTCTAGTATGGGGGTGTTTCACCCATAGACTCGAAACATTTAGGACGATGTTTAGTTTTAGTATGGGGGTGAGTAGATACTTCACCTTGCTTACGTCACCACGCAATCCAATTTTCATCTTTTTGTTATCGTTTTGTTGCAAATAAGGCTAAAAATGGACAAATTTTAAAAAATTTCGTATTTTTCATAAGTGTTTAAGACACGAATGTAGGTTTTCTGATGGTGAGAATAAGAGTAATTTTTTACTCGATCGTGCGTGTTGAGCACTTAGCTTCGATTCCTTAACTTTTTAGGCTAAGTCTCTTAAATGAGGACGAGAAATGATAGAGTTATTTATAAGTCTCGTAATATTTCACGATCTCGTGTGTAGTAATTATTAGCTTATTCTTCCCACGCTTTTGTCTAAATAAATGCAATAAGTAAGGTCGTACGATTTAAAAAGTTACTTAGCTTCTAGCCCAAGATCTTTTAAAAGTTGCTCGTGTTCGAATAGAAAGGCATAACTTATTGAAGCGGGATGCGAAGATTGGCAAGTTCTAAAAAGGCCCTAACAAGGCATGAGGAGCTCCATTTTGTTGCTAAAGATCCAAGATGATGTGAAGTATCATTGTTCCAAAATCAATATGAAGGATCGAGACATACGACGAAAAGCGATACTCCCCTAAAGGTCATGGAGAAGTGATGAGACATCTTTTATACATAGTCTCATCGTCCAAAATGGGCTTAAAATGTATTAAATATCATGAAAAATAGCCAAATATAAGCTTGTGTTTCTTACATGTGTATTTTAGGTACAGATATTGAGAAAATGGCAAAAGATCACAAGAAACAAGCAAAAACGAACACGGGGAATGAAGTCGCACAATGAACCAAGCCCTAATGGTGATTTTCCAAGAATAACCCTTGAAGAATTAAAGATTGTACAAGAATGGTCCTCCAATATTGAATAATTGACACTTTAAACCCTTATTTATTCATAATTACAAGATTGGTCCTTAAAGTTTGTCAATTTACAAAAAGGGCCCTCCACCTTGAAGAATTGGCAAGAATGGTCCCTCATGAATGAGAACTTATCAATATTAGTCCTCCAAGAAGTCAACAATATAAGTAAAGACCATAAAGTTTGAAGAAAATTCCAAACCAGCCCTTCAAGTATCAAGAATTGGCAAGAAATACCCCTGAAATTACCTTTGCAACCTTTTTGGGGCCAAAGTGTGAAAACTGAAACTTGAAATACAAAGGATATTCAGTTTTGGTTATTTAAACAAGGAATGAAAGGAGTATGAAATATGAGGGGAGTAAACTGCCAAGACAAAGAAGATACCTAGACCACTCAACAGCTTCCAAGTGTCCCACTCACCCTCACAACCAATCATAACACTCCCTTTGGCCACGTCAAATCCCACTCATAACCGGTTTTAAAAACATAATTTATTAAGTTAAAAATTGGCGCTTAACAACTTTTTAAAACATAATCTGGATTAAACACTTAACTATTCACCAAGAACACGAATTAGGGGTTTGTTTAATCCTTTGAATTAAACCCTAATTCTCTCCAGATTTATGATTAACCTCAACATAAACACATCCCAACTCTTAAACTCCATGCCACATAAACCCACAACTCACATGATAAACCCTGCTATACAACTTTGGGGAAGATGCCAAAACAGTGCCAAAAATCCAACGCTCCATATTGAAGCTTACAACCTAAGCTTATTTGAGGCCTTTGATCAAATTCCACCTAGTCAGCAACAACAAAACGCCAAGAAGAACTCACATGTTCAAGCAGATTTTGAAAATCCTCAAGGGTAATTTGGGACTTCTACACATTAGGGTTTACGTTTTTTATGTTTACTAGTTCATCATTGTAGCCTATATAAGGCATAGGATCTCATACATTTAGCTTTTGCTCTTGGTTTTTCCTTGTTCAAAGTTCTGTAAATCCCTTTTCAATCTTAATGAAAATGTGTTTGAATGTTTGAAGAAGTCCAAGTGCCAACTTAATTCCTTGCTTATTATTGTTACATGTTTGTGCTTGTTGAATCTTAAAACCTATTTTTAAACCTTGTGCAAGAAATTGCCAAGTTTTCTAAAAAACTTGATATTTTGCTAAGTCTTTGGTACATCCTTGGAATTTTTGGATTACAAGTGATCTAAACACCCTGAGAAGAAGATTATAAAGGTGTTGGGAGCTTGTGGTTTGGGGATAATCAAGGAGTGGGTAAAAAGGTTGCATTAATCAAGCTTTTTCACCTTTCTATTTTATATAATTGTGCTCTAACCTTGTTTAATCTTAGCAGGGTTGTATTGGAAGCTTGTGTCTTGTTTAACTAGATACATCAGCTCAAAAATTCGTGAGTGTGGATGTACATTCGTAAGGTTTGAGCCCTTTTATCCAAAATCTGATAAAGTACTTGATTTTTGGTGAATTTGTGTTTTGCTGTTAAACTTGTTGTTCTTGTAGCTTAAAATTGCTTGATACTGCATAATATTGATGTTATTGTCCTATATTGGGCTTAGGTAACACTGAATCACACATTTACTTTGTTAAAATTGGATTTAAAAAGTGAAAGGGGTGTTTGGGTTAACCTGTTTGAGTTTGCAATTTGGATTTGAGTTATTGTTTGTTGTTTATTTGTGTTGGTATCTGATAAATACTTGGTATTGTGCTGATATATGCAAGTCTTTGGCTTTTGAACATCATTTTGTTGATTGTGCTATATCTTGTTGAAATCTGCTTGTTTTGACCTAAGATCTTGGTAACACATAGATTGTATGCATGTTTAGGGCTAACAAGTGATTAAATCAAGTTTATATAACCTGTTAAAGAGATTTGAGGGTTTGAAATTTGATTTGTGGTTAAGTATTTTAGCAAAGTTTGAAATCTGCTTGTTCTTGTTCATTAGTAACTTTTTGTGGCTTGAATCTTTGTCTAAACCTTGAATCATTGCATGAAGCCTGTTTTTTTATGTTCATTTGAATTAATATAAGATGTTGTGTGCATTTGGTTCAATTAGGTTGGCTTAATCTTGCTAAAACGGCTTATTTGTTGAAATCTGCTTATTGTTCATGTCTGGTGCATATCTGGGGATCTTTTGATTAAACTCTATTAATTGGCTTGTTGGAATTGTTATTTTATTGTTGTTATTGACTCCTCGTGATCCATTTATTACAAGGGTTCCTTTGCTTAACTTGAATCCAACAAAAATCCACATAAGACAAAAGGTCAAAGAAGTCAAGCAGTGGAACTCCTTTCCCCTGTTGCTAGCCACTACTAGTGTAACTTGTTCATTAGCTTATTCATAAGCTATTTTGGCTTATCCAGACTTGCAACAACTTATTTTTTGTGATCAATCTTCATCATTTGACCCATTGAACTAATCTAGAGCTTTTTAGGGTTTGACTTTTAGGTTTGACTAGAAAACCAAACAATTTGACTTTTACATAAGTGCTTATTTGCTTATTACAGCTTATTCATTGTGCTTATTAGAAATATTTTTGATTATTTTGCTTAATTAAGTCATTTAAAACCTTTTGCAACTTGAATCAGCACTTAAGGTAGCCTAGAACTCAAAAACAACTATTTTGTAGAGATCTTTGACTTATTTCAGGCTTATTTCTTGGGCTTTTTCAAATTTTTTTTTCACAGATCTCTTTGGTAACTCAAAAGAAGCTTGTGTGTCAAATTAGAGCTTATGGCATTAGCTTATGGCTTAATGGGCCAAAAAGCCCATTAAGAATAAGCTGTTGACAATTAAGCTGTTATAAGCTCACTTTCAGCTTTTGGGCCTTTAGAGTTTTGTGCTTAAATAAAATTTTGAGTCAAGTAGGTTATTTTGGGTTTATTTGGTGGACTTTTTCTTATTGGGCCTAATTTCAGCCCATTAAGGGTCTGTTTTGTCATTTAGCCCATTTTAAGGCCCAATAGGGGTATTTTGGTAATTTCAAGTTCATTTCTGTGTTTATTAGGTTTAAATAAACTAGTTTGCAACTTTTTATAATTTTTTATTAATTTTGGGATTTTAATATTATTTTATTATTATTTTATTATTAAAAATTAAATTTTAGATTTTTGCAAGTTTTTCATTTTTCCTAGTTAAAATACATTAAGTTAGGAATTTTAAAAATTTTAGATTAATTTTATTGTCATTTAATTAAGTGTTAGAATTAATTTAAGTTTTTAGAGTTTTTAGAGTTTCTAATCATTTTTAAATAGTTTAATTAATTTTAAAATTTTCAAAAATAGTTTTTAATTCAGTTAAGTCATTTTGGAGGTTTAGAAAGTGAAAAATAACATTTTGAGCTTTTTGTTAATTAAATTGATTTTTTGGGCTTTAATTAGCATTAAAAGGTTAATATTTAATTAAATAAATGGTTTTAGTGTTTTTTAATTTTTTGTAAACTCTAATTACATTTTTAGGATATATTGCAATTTTCTAGGAATTTTTAGGTTAATATTTAAATTTTGTCATATTCTACTGTTTTACGTGCACGACTTTTCGTCTTAGTTTAATTCATAATCGTAACCGTCATCCTTTCTATTTTTCTTTTTTCATAAATTATAATCACAAAGTTAATCATTTATTACACAACACACTTGCCTCATTGGGAGACGAACTTTGAACTTAATTTGGTCAATAGTGCTTGGTTTTCTTAAACCGACACTTAATACTTACCCTAATTGCCTCGTTTTCCTAAACGAGTGTGAATTTACAACAATCATTTTGGCGCCGCTGTCGGGGAGGCGTGTTGTGTTTTGATTTGAACAATTGTTGTTTTTATACTATCCATAATATCTATTTGTATTAGTATCACTCTACTAATACGTATTATTGGTTTTTGTTTTTTTGTGTGAATATTACTATATTGTATACGTAGAACAATAAATTCACAAGTACTCCAAAAGTGTGAAAACACAACATTGATTTGGGATTTCATCACTCGATCATTGTATTCGAATCTCAAACAAAGAAACAAGGCAAAAAAGATAATTAATTTCGTGAAGCTTAAGTTTGACAAACACAAATTATAAGGTGGGTATAAGGCGTGTATTATAAAATATACCCTAAGGAAAAAGGCTCTTAAGTGCTTCGCGCCACCTCGTTTCCCCGCTTGCTTGTGCGTGTTTAGATAAAAATGGCTAATCGAGGGTTTGCCAACCAAAGTATTATCTAAGTATCATATATATTTTCTTGGTTTCATTTGATTAAACCCTCTTGAACGTTTTGGTGTTACACCAACGTTATAAAGTCATCGAAGGCGTTCACTTCATGTGATCGTTTTCATTCCTTGAGGCTCCTTTAATCAAGAGATTTGATTTGAGGAGAGATTTGTAGATTTTTGTTTACTTAATACATTCACAAAATCCAAAAAACGTAAAAACAATCAAAAACCACAAAAACATTGGAAAAATTAAAAACACCAAAAAGAATCTCCTTTGCTCATCCCCACGTTATACGTGATGTTTATCCTTACTCGTAATCAAGCAAGACGTGCACGTAAACGAAAAACCGAAAGGAGACCACACCTAACCTTTCAAGTGAGGAGTCTCCTATTGACGAACCTATCTTAGAAGAAGAACCAACCATGGCGAATCAAACTATGATGGAGTTACTTCAAGCACCCACCGAGGGTTATGAAGAGGCTATTATGATTCCCGCCATCCTTGCGGAGAATTTTGAAGTGAAAACAGGTTTGTTGTCGATTATCCAAAACAACAAATTCCATGGTTATGAAAAGGACAACCCGCACAACCATATCCGCCAATTCAATCGTCTTACTGCCACTTTCAAGTTTAAGGATGGTGCTAATGACTCGATTAAGATGATGCTTTTTCCGTATTCCTTAGCGGGGCCCGCTAAAATTTGGTTAGAGAAAGAGCCACCCAATTCTATATTGACGTGGAAGGATCTCGTTTCAAAGTTTGTGAACCAATTTCCCCCCCCCCCCCCCTCTAAGACTACGCATTTGAAAAACGAGATGTCAAAAATTTCACAAGAATATAATGAGAGTTTTTCTACGGCTTGGAATTGGTTTAAGGAAATGTTACACGAGTGTCCTCATCACGGTTTTTCCGACTTGCATGAAATTGACACGTTTTATAATGGATTGAATGATCATGAGAGAGATTATCTTATTGCCGCCACGGGTGGTAATTTTTGTGTAAAACAGTTGAGAAAGCTTTGTTGATTATTGAGAATAGATCTAAAGTCTATAGTCCCCGTAACACATCGAGTGTTCGTAAGGTTTCGTCTTCGGCTTCACCTTCATTGTCCAATACCATCGATGCTTGCCAAATTGAGACGAATTTAGAAAAAAAAATCTTTGATAAGCTTAAGGGTCTTTTAATTGAATTCAAAGTTGGTGAACAAAGTGCTCCCGCTACGGCTAAAGCGGTTGAGGTTCCTTGCATGTATTGTGGTGGAGGTCATGATTTCCCCGAGTGCATTACCAACGGTGGTAACACTCCGAGTGCCTACGTGTCCACGGGAACTTACAACCAAAACGGTCAAGTTACCCGCTCTAACCAAATGACTCCACCGGGTTTTGCTCCCAATGAAAATGCTAACAACAACTATTGAAACAATCAAGTTGGTTACAAAAACAATTACAAAGGTAACAACTACGGGAATCAAGGGGCTAATAACAATCAAGTTTCAAACAAAAATCAAAACAATGATTTTCAAAACAACAACAAGAGTTTGCAAACTTTGAAAGATCTTCCAAATGAATTTGTTGAATACGCTAATGGAAACGATGCTAGGTTTGATAATATTCAAAGAGATTCTTAAGGCCGATAAGAGGCAATCTTTGTTTGAGGATAAAATTTCATCCATGTTTGAGGCTATAATGTGTAAACCGTCTTCGAGTAGTCTTCCTAGCAACACCATATCTAACCCTAAGGGAGAGATGAAAGTGATTACCACACGAAGTGGTAAGACACTTAAGGAACCGACTCCTCAACCAATTACTCCAACGGTGGAGGAAATTGAGGACGAACCCGAGGTGGTGGTCGAAAAGGAGCATGTGTATAACCTGTAAATTCAGGTTTTGACTAAGTCATCATTGTATACGTCACTTTATGATATCTGAATAAATAGTTCCACCTTTGCATGAGATCTCTTGAGCAATCATATGCATCATACAGAACATACATTATTTTTAATCACCCAAAACATGAGGACATTTAAATCTCATAGCATGCATTATGATTCTCATCACTTAAGCACCAGAACAGTCACACTTGGATGACTACATTTTATAAGCTTGAAGGACTTTAACCAGTCACTCCTTTCTGAACATTTAAGTCACTTGAACATACACTCATAAGCATTCATCCCATTTGTTCATACATTCAAACTCATGATCACAATTAATACACAATTATTTAAGTATAAATTCTAAAGCTTTAAATATATTAATGAATATATATTTTTCCTTACACTATAATTAACTTTACGCTACGACACCAACTATTTTATACTTCAACATTACCTTTGACCATTTTTACCTTTGTTAAACTAAATTGACATACTTTTGATGTAATAAAATCTTTTCTCATAAAAAATGACCATACTTTCACCAAGGGTCCCAAACTTAACCAAAACTAACCTAGACTTATACATATTCACCCAGTATAACATCTATACTCCTAGTGACATTACCTAGACACAAAATTAAACATAAAAACCCCATAGACTAAATAATAGCCGAAAATATATACCTACACACAACATTTAAATACCAAAAACCATTACCATTCCAACCTTGACTTTTAGACTTGTACAATTATTTCATTTAAGTCTTATACTATACAAAACACATTTTTCTTTTTCTTGGCTAGCAAAACCGCCAGTATTAACCTAAACTATGTGTCTATGTACAACTTTGAGCAATTAAGGCATGTAATAACATTATTATGCACATACCAAAAGTCCAAGACACCTAGCACACTCCTTGTACCCTTAGACATGTGATAGGGATCCTCCACACAAACCCTTGCACTTGTACAAACACACCAATTATGTGAAACACTATGCATGTCTTACATGTCCCCTTTGGGAGCACAACATGCGGCGGCAAAAGAGTAGGAAGGGTCAAGTGTACCTATTTTGTCATTAAGACATGTACTAACATAGTACACTACCAAAAATCTCCATACCTAGCCTTCTCCTCTCACTTGGACGTGTATAACCCCAAGCCACAACACAAGTGCATACACCAAGATATTTAGCAAGCCTCATTCACTCCTCTCTTACCCTATTTGGTTATCACAACTTAACAAAACACCTAGATATCCCAAGCATTTACTTCTACTATTTCTTAGTCCTTCCAAGCATTTAGAGCTCCTCATCCAAGATACTTGGAATTTAAGACGAATCCAAGACCCCTTCAAGAAAAACCGTCGGCTAGAATCATCAAACCATTGTCACCATCCCATTTTCCTTGAAAACAAGTAAGTGTGAACCTCCTTTAAGCTTTTCTTACTTATTTCATGTTTCATGCATATACATGTTATGGAAATGGAGTTTAAGATGCATGCACACGTAAATGCCTCATGAACAAACCCTAAAACGACATATAAGCCCACGGCTTATATGAAGTTTATGGGTGTTCTTGCCCTAAAACTTTGAACACGAGTACATATAAACTTAGGTAACCTATATAAGCCCTAGTATTGTTTTCCTTGAAATGTGTTATAAACTTAATATAAGCCGAAACATTTAAGCTAATATAAGCCCATAATTCATATAAGCTTAGTCGTATTTTAAGTTGGATGTTTAAGCCCATAAAAAAAATATAAGCCGAGACACATGAGTTGGTATAAGCCATGTTAAAGGACTTCTAAAACTTAATATAAGCCGAGAACCAGAATTATATAAGCCACGTCATATAAGCCCCAGAAACATATATAAGCCAAAACTTGAAATCCTATATAAGCTAAGCATGTAGACCCTAAAAAGCTATATGAGCCGAACCCTTATGAATAATTAAGCTAGCTTATAAAATCCCTTGAAATGTTAAAATAAGCCAAGATTGTATAAGCCCTCATATAAGCTAAATAAGCCGGTTACAAATAAGCCCATAATATTAACATAAGCCCAATAAGGAAAATAAAGATATTAGCTGACTTGTTAATTCACTAGTAAAATTACAGAAGCCCAATAGGCCCATAGAAAATAAGCCGAGACCCATAATGGGCTAGCCAAGCCCAGTTACTAAACTTGGGAGACTTTTTGGGCCACATTTGACAAATGGTGAAAGTTGGGTCCAAATTCACAAATTTATAAAACGTATATATTCATTTCGAGACTTTATAAAGTACAAGGGTCAAATGTGTCAATTTACAAACTATAGGGTGTGTTTCGAGACTTTATAAAGTACAAGGGTCAAATGTGTCAATTTACAAACTATAGGGTGTGTTTGTTATCAGACCGTGAACCAAAGGAAACCACAAGGGCCATTGTTGCTAATATTGAAACTAAATATGAGCCCTAGCTACCTCATTAAATATTCCGAGACCCCAAGGGTCATTTCTGCCATTTGGGCAAAGTTTTACAAGCCCTAATCCCTTTTAATTAATATCCGAAACTTAAAGGGCTATGCCTGCCACTTTTGAAACTTAACTCTAACCCTAGAAACTCTATATAACATTTCTGAAACATAAAGGACTAATTGTGTCATTTTGCAAACTTGAAGCAAATCCTAACCCTTATTATATTATTTCCGTGACATATGGGGGGGGGGTGTTTTGTCATCTCCCTAAAGTTTTACAAGCCCTAGGGGCGTTTTTATAAATAAAACTTGTTGGAAATACGTTTTTACGTATTTAGGAAGATTCGGTCACTCCGACAATATACTAAGTAGTAGCTCGTAGTCTAGACATCTTTATTAAACAAACAAAGTCAAGCCTAGCCTACAACATATGTAGGTCGGCCCAACATTGTAAGCCCAAGCCCATCACAAGGCTTGGGTATATAAACCCTCTCCTTAGATGGAGAGGGTGTGTGGTTCTTCATTTTACACATAGTTGAAAAGTGTTTTTTCTTTCACTTTCTCTGTCTAAGTGGTGTGCTCTCACCGTCTATCTATCCCTCTCTCTCTAAAACATAAGCAAGATTTACATATCCTACAAATGGTATCAGAGACATGGGATGATTGTATTGTTTATGTGTTTGTGTTCTTGATCTTTGTAGCCTTTTGATCCATTTAAACACACGTCCAAATTTTTTGTGTGTTTTTTATGGTTTTTTCCTTGATACAAATCATCTACATAGTTGTAGTAGTGATTTGGTATTGTTACTTTTCCTAAAAACACAAAATTTTTGGGTGTTTTGATCATTTTTGGCTTAAAATCACGAATTGGTTGAGTTTTGTCCGAGAAAAGTGGGATTTATTCCGATCAGGTCATCGGAAAAGGGTTCATAGGACATTCCTATCAGTGTAATCGGAATAGGGTTTTGGTATTCCGATTAGGTATTCCGATTAGGTATTCCGATTTGGTACATTCCGATAAGGTACATTCCGATAAGGTACATTCCGATTTGGCACATTCCGAAAAGGAACATTCCGATTTAGCACATTCCGAAAAGGGACTTTCCGATTTGGCACATTTCGAAAAGGGACATTCTGATTTGGTTTATTCCGATTAGGGAGATTCCGATCAAGGTTATTCCGATAGGGTTTATTCTGACGGCTTTCCGACTGATATTCCGATCACTATTCTGATCAACACCGATAATCAAAAATTATTCCATAAAAAATTTCGACTTCAACTCACAATAACAAACACATTTACTTTCTTTCATTGATCGATCAACGTTTGTAAATCTTAACTTATTGAAATGGAGTACACATCTCTTACGGATAAGTGCATCCTCTCGGGTACGGATAATCGTCCACCAATGTTGGTGAAGACTATGTATGAGGAATGGGCTTCCCGAATGGAACTTTATATGTTGAACAATGAGAATGGACATCTCATTTGGGCATCGGTGCTCAATGGACCATTAGATTATGGTACAGTGACGGAAGGTACAACTACTCGTCCTCGCACAACGAGTGAATTGACTGGAGATATGAAGATTCAAGACAAATGTGATAAGTATGCTACAAACATCATTCTCCAAGCCCTTCCTCCAGATGTCTACAAACTTGTCAGCAAACATAAAGTTTCCAAAGAGTTACGGGATAGAATTCATGTTCTCATACAAGGCACCTCGTCAACTAAACAAGAACGAGAGTGTAAGCTTTATGATACTTTTGATAAGTTTGCCTATGTGCCAGGGGAAACTGTCAATGATTACTATCTGAGATTTACCCTATTGTTGAATGAGCTCAATATCTATGGCATGACAATTCCTACCTTTCAATTGAACACTAAGTATTTGAACACTCTTCCTTCAGAATGGAAAAAATACGTGACGGATGTTAAATTGGCTAAGGACTTGCATAACACCAATGTGGATCAACTTAAAGCTTTTCTTCAACAACACGAATGCCATGTGATAGAGGCTCGGTTGTCTACACCTCAAGTTCATGATCCACTTGCAATGTATGCTTCTCAACAAAACATGGCTTATACTTATCAACAACCATCATACTTGCAGCAACCACCACCACACACCTATCAGCAACCATCTTATCAACCACCATTGATGCCATAACAAGCATTTCAACCAGGTGTTCATCAACAATCTTTTCCGCAACAACCACCATATCAGACATCACCATCACAAGCCAACACTTCTCCAATGGGCTATACTCCTCAGCAAGGATATTTTCCAATAGAAGCACAACCAACACAAGCTTTCTACTCTAATGAACTTCCACCAATCCAAGCACCGGTCTTTACTCCAAATGATACGCTAGCTGATGTTCTAAATCATCTCACACCCTACTTGTCAAAACTTGTTTCAACTAGAGGATTTCCACCAACAAACAATCAGCTCCGCACCTCATCAAATCCTCGACAACAAGCCACTGTTCAAGATGGTCAAGTGACGGTGCAACCAATTCAGGGAAGGCAAAATTCATATGGACCTCCTATAAGGACTGGGAACAATCAAGCTGTAAATTCTCAAGTTAGTGGAAATGGGAGTCCTATTGGTCCTAAGAAGGTTGTGACTTGCTACAATTTCCAAGGACAAGGTCATATGGCTAGGGAATGCACTCAGCCGAAAAGGAGGAGGGATGATGCATGGTTTCGTGAGAAGATGTATTTGGTTGATGCTCAGTCTAAGGGGAAGATTTTGGATTCAGAGGAGTTAGCATTTCTTGCAGACCCAGGGGCAGCAGATACTAAAGGCATTGCAGTCGTTTCTACTTCTAATGCAGCTTATCAAGCAGATGATCTTGACGCATATGATTCAGATTGTGATGACATTCACTCTGCCCAAGCTGCTCTCGTTGCTAATCTCTCTCACTACGGTTCTAATGTCTTCAGTGAGGTACCAACCACATCTAATAATATTGATGATAACCAACATCAAGTTGGGCATGAAAATGACAACCTCGAACAGCATTCGGGAACTAGTAACTCAAATGATGTGGTAGCCAATCCTACATATTTGAGTGATCCTCAACCAAATGCTACGACGGTTATGGCATCTTATGTAACACCCCCAAATTTACACAATTTAATACAGCGGAAGACTCGTTGGTGTTACGGGATAGCACATTACTCACATCATATACAACGCTTAAAAATCACGTTGTTTAATAATAAAGCATTTCCATTCATAAATATCAAGTTTACATAGGTCCCAAGTCATATTATTTCATACAAATTTTACAAAGCATTTGTTAGAAATAAGTTTTTACGTATATTAGAAGTATCGGTCACTCCACAATGTTATATATGTTGTAATAGCTCGTAGTTAGTGTTACTTATTTAGTTAAGTAAGAAACCGGCCCATGGGCTTGTCATGGGCCGGCCCAAGTCCAAATAAGGCCTTGGATATATAAACCCCTTTCCACCATGGAAAGGGGTTGGTTGTTGTTCATTTTCCTAGTTTCATTCTAATAAAAAGACACATAGTTTCTCTCACTTTCTCTCTCTAGTTTATCTCTCTAGAAAACATCAACCCACTTCATAGATTCATAGGTTATCAAGATTCTACATTTGGTATCAAGAGCTATGGGGTGATTTAAGGTAATGATTTGTGTGGTTTTTTAGTTTTTGATTGTATTAGTGTTCTTTAAGAAGATCCATCTTGATTCTTGGAGTTTTTGGTGTTTTTGTGATTGGGATTAGTAGATAAGTATTAGTTTTTACTTATTATTGTAGAAATCACAAAACTTTTTGGGTTATTTGGTAAAAATCTGGGTTTAATCTTCATCTTTGATCGACTGTTCATACTCGAAACAATTTTCTGTTTACCCAGCAAAGTTCCGAACCAAAAACTTCCGGATCAAAAAGTTCCGGATCAACAGAAGTTCCGAACCAAAAGTTCCGGATCAAGGAAAGTTCCGGATCAAGAAAAGTTCCGGATCAAGAAGTTCCGAACCAAAAGTTCCGAACCAAAAGTTCCGGATCAAGGAAAGTTCCGGATCAAGGAAAGTTCCGAACCAAAAGTTCCGGATCAAGGAAAGTTCCGGATCAAGGAAAAAGTTCTGGATCAAGGAAAGTTCCGGATCAAGGAAAAAGTTCCGGATCAAGGGAAAGTTCCGAACCAAAAGTTCCGAATCAAGATATTCCAAGCCAAAATCTTCCGAATCAACACTTCCGAATCAACAAAAGTTCCGAATCAAGGGATTTTTTACTTCTTTTTTCAACGATTTTTTTAGAGGATTTAATCTTGGTTTATTACAACAAAAACTCAACACAATTCACAAGCTTTACTTCACTGCTCGATCAACCGATAATCTTTGTCTCTTTGAAGTGAACAAAATGAATCCGAATTTAGTAATGCCTCAGATGACATCCCTTACGGATATTTTCGTCATTACGGGAACGGATAATCGCCCTCCAATGCTCATCAAAGAAGTTTTTGAAGCATGGCAAGGCCGGATGATGTCTTACCTTAAGGGAAAACCGGTATATGGGAGGCTTATGGTTAAGTCAATTTTAAATGGTCCACTTGACTATGGAACCATCGTGGTTAACAATGTGACTCGACCAAGGGAGTTTGAAGAACTTACACCAGCTCAACAACTTGTTGCCGATGCAGACGAAAAGGCTCTTCAAACCATTCTCCAAGCTCTTCCACATGACATCTATCGGATGGTAAGTCAGTATACGGTGGCAAAGGATTTATGGGAACGTCTAAAGGTGTTGCTACAAGGTACGTCTCTTACCAAACAGGAAAGGGAATGTCAGTTGTATGATCTGTTTGATAGATTCACGTACAACCCAGGGGAAACGCTTCACGACTATTACTTCAGATTCACTACTCTCATGAATGATCTGAATGTATACAATCTCGTGATTGCTCCATTCCAGGTTAACACCAAATTTTTGAATACTTTACCTCAAGCTGAATGGGGTGAGTATATTACCGATGTTAAGTTAACCAGGGATTTGCATAAGTGCAATTTGGATCAACTCTATGCTTTTCTTCAGCAGCATGAGAAACATGTGATCATGCACCGTTCGCCTCGAGGTATGTACCCTGATTCTTTAGCTTTGATGGCGAATCAACCAAGCTTGTCACACAACAACACTCCTTATATCTTGGTACATCAAGCCTATCATCCATCACCTTACATGACACCAACCTTTCCCCAATACTCGATTCTACCAGAACCACCCACCTCACATCAGCAACAATATCGGTTTAATGCACCTTCATCACAATATGCTACACAACCTCACCCAGCAAGCATTGCACCTTATGCTCAGTCTTCATATTCTTCTTATCAAGAGAATGCAGCATATCCAACAAGCTACCCTGACCACATGAGTATTCCTTCTAGTGATTATGCAGCTCATCAAGACCAAGCAATGTATTGTGATGATGATGAAGTCCCCATTCCTGTGTTCAAACAAGGAACTGACCCAGTTGAAGTGTTAACCACTATGTCTGCTTATCTCACAAGGACATTAAGCAAACGAGGATTTAGGGGATCAGCTCCTACTAACAATCAGTTGAGGAATTCATCCAATTCTCGCCAACAAGCTACTATTGAGAATGGCAGGGTAATGGTTCAACCTATTCAACTTTATCAGGGGAGACCTACAACATCAAACACCAATGCTCGCACGGTCAATCCTGCTCTAATGGTCAACACTCCTCCACGGGCTAATTACACAGGCAAGTTGAGAATGATTACATGCTACAACTGCAAGGAAGAAGGTCACATGTCCAGGGATTGCAAGAAATCCAAGAGGAGAAGGGATGGTCAATGGTTTGTAGAGAAGATTCATCTGGTGAATGCTCAGGCACAAGGAAGGGAACTTGATGAAGAGGAGCTTGCATTTCTTGCTGATCCAGGGATTGCTGAACAAGATGTTGTCACCACACAGAATGCATCATACCAAGCAGGTGATCTTGATGCGTATGACTCAGACTGTGATGAATTTCAATCTGCAAAGGAAGCTCTTATGGCAACTATCTCCAGCTTAGGGCCAGAAAAGAGATCTGAGGTACTTATTAATACCACTGATAATACCACTGATGCTAGTATTCAACCACATCAAGTTGTGCAAGAGCGTGCTGATTCGAATGAATCTTCGGTGGTGAGTCTTTCAAATGAGGAGACAATCAATGATAGTAATGTCAATGTGAGTCCCCATACTTTGAGTGAATCACAATCGGGAGCCATTTCGCATACGCATACTCCTGCTCAACAAGATTTGGTCATGGTTCCTGCTACATTACTTAGCCAAATGAATGCTGCACTCTTAGAAACCCTAGCTAAGAATAAGAATTTGTCTGATGAGCTTGCCTTAAGCAACGAGAAAGTTCAAACTTTGGAATTAGTGCCTTCGTCTAGTGTTCTGACAAATCCCGAGTATGATCATTTTCGAAACAAACAAATGGGTCATTTGCAGGAAATTGAAACCTTAAGAGCAGATCTTTCTAACGAACTTAAAGAAAAAGAGTTAGCGGTCACTAATTTTCAAAAACTTCAAACGGATTTTGAATTACTAGAGTCTAAGAAGAATGAAATGGAAATTAATGCGACTAATAAGATTAGAAGTCTAGATTATTTGCTTTTAAGACAATACGCTGCCTCTCAACTAGTGCACTTATTTGATGCTTCGTTTAGAGAATTTAACTTATCGCGTCAAAAAGGCATTCCCCCTAATCCACGGTATGCAAAACAAGCTTTAATCCATAGTCCTAGACTTTATAATGCAACCCAATTAGGATTGGTCTTAGACCCGATTAATATTTTTGATGATCGCACCAATAAGGATCTAGTTGATGAGAATCGGTCATACAACTCTGCAAAATATCCAGATTGTGATTATTTTAAAATGAATAAGGAGCTTGCTAAAACGGATTTTAGAATTCGCTTCCATATGGATAAAGATCTCATTACAGCACCAACCTACATGTTGAATGAAGAAAACCCTAGTACATTTCCTACACTTGTCAACATGGAAGGTCCTAAGGAAATTCCAAAGGATCTTCCACCTGTTAGCACTGTATGGTTAAACTTGCAAGAGATTAATCAATACTTTACTAATTTTGACAAGGTCATTTTGGAATGTACGACTTCAAATGGCCTAAACGCTGGAGAATGGGCTTTCGAACACATGAACGAGGTGTTTAAAAATGAGATCAATCCATTTGTCGAAAGTCTAAAAGGAAGTTTTGCATCTCTTAAGGAAAATCTTGAATTTGAAATTGGAGAAGTTCAAAAAGTGTTTTATGAAATGGACACCGCTTACGAACTACAACTAATTGAAAAGGAAAAGATTTTATCTGAATATGACCGATTCTTGTCCCAATTAATTTCATGTGATGTGCTTACTACTGTAAATGTTAATTATTCGAATGAGCTTACATCCGCTATGATTAATTGTGATGCTGTGAATATTTGTGATGATGTGTGTGATCTCTCTGTAAATGTTGCTGATACTGTAAATGAGGTAGATAATCATTCTTGTCACGAATCTAACGCTGAGTTTTTAAAGCTACAAGATTCTTACAATTTACTTTCAAAACCCTTTAATCAACTAGAACAACATTGTATATCTTTAGAATTAAAACAACAAACTCAAAATGAGGATCTTTTGATAACAAATACTTGTGAAAACGGTGTAGAGACGAGTGACAAGATGATTGCAATAGTTAAGGCATTAGAGGAAGAGATTATGAGATTGAAGAGAGATGTGTCATCAAATGAAACACTAAAATTGGAACTAGAGGCTGCAGAGTCTAAAAACCAGGACTTAGAAATCAGACTTTCGTCTATTCTAGGGGAGATGGATCATGCAAGACAGGGAATGTCCAAACTTTATGGTTCACTAGAAGAACGCTTCGCTTTTAATGCGACACAGCAACAATTTTATGTTGAACAATTGAACCAAAAATGTGAGGAAATCTCTGACTTAAACATCCTGCTCATTGAAAAAAACATGGTTTTGGCCGAGTTAAAGGAGACACTTCTTCTCACCCGACAAGAAGTTGTTGATAACTTAGCTACCGACTCTGCACCGTCCTCTAGTGCTCCAACAACCAAGTCAGTAGTGCTTATAAGAACCCGCTCCATAAGAAAATCCCGGTTACCTACGATGATTATATGAGGAATGCAATTAAGCATGTAGATCTTGTTAGGGATATTTTAGACAATCTTTATGACTTAGATCCCTGAAGTAGCTACTATTATTCGGCTCATGAATATATTAAGCGAGTTCAATATTGCTTAGCATATTTGCAATACATAGGTAAACCAGGTTCTGCACTACTCACTAATAGACCCATTGCTGTAACTCCATTCAATAAGACCCCAGGAGCAAAACCGTCATTGGCACTATCAAGTAAGGCACCTTTAAAATCTGTTGCTAATATTCCCACTTTGCCTTCTACAGGAGTAAAAGAGTCTACTAAGGCTAAAGGATCGCCACTCAAGAAAGATAAGATCAAGCCCTCCACTAGTAGTACCAACAAGAAGAACGTAGAAGCTCACCATAGGAATGTTAGTTCAGTTTTAAATAAAAAGAATCATGTTAAGACTAAAAGCTCCGCGCCTGTGCAGAAGCCTAAACCATTCGTGAATTCTAATTTGTATTGTTGGAATTGTAATGAATGTATGTTTTCCCAAAGTCATGATTTGTGTCTTATTGATCATGTGAATGAAATGAATGCCATTAGGAATAATCTTGAATGGAAGCCAACTGGTAGAACTCGTGCCCAATTTGGATGGCAATGGCGTCCCACTGGTAGGACCTTTACATTAGATGGAAAAATGTGCCCTTTAACTAGGAATGCATCCATTGAGGTTAGGTCTGAGCGTCCTTTAGTTAGGCACACTAGCACTAAAGTATGGAAACAGCGCCCTTTAATTAGGTCAGCCCCCACTATAGTGCCTATCAGTGAAGAAATACCACAGGATTTAAGCCAACTAGAATCTACACCACCAACTAGGAAGAAGAAGGCTAGGAAATCTAAGAAACCTAAAATTAGCAAATCTAAGATTATTAAATCTGTACCTGCTAATAACAAGGAACATTCAGATTCCGATACCTCTACATTGTCTTCGTGTGGTGATATTTTCAGGTGGTCCAAATCATCCTCTTGTATTTGGACTCCGGTTGTTCAAAGCATATGACCGGAGATCGCTCGATGCTCCGAAATTTCGTCAGCAAGTTTCTTGGAACGGTTAAATTCGGTAATGATCATATAGCAAAAATAATGGGGTATGGTGAATATCAGATTGGAAACGTTACGATTTCAAGGGTATACTATGTAGAAGGTCTTGGTCATAACTTATTTTCAGTAGGACAGTTTTGTGATTCCAACCTAGAGGTTGCTTTTCGACAACACACTTGTTTCATCCGCAACTTGGAAGGAAAAGATTTGTTGAAGGGATCTCGTGGTGCAAATCTTTATACGTTGTCCCTACAAGACATGATGGCCGCCTCTCCAGTATGTCTTCTCTCTAAAGCATCTAAGACCAAGTCATGGTTATGGCATCGCAGATTATCTCATCTTAACTTTGATGCTATTAATCATCTGGCTAAAAACGAATTAGTTCGTGGTCTTCCAAAGCTCAAATTTCACAAGGACCATTTATGTTCCGCGTGTTCAAGGGGGAAAAGTACCAAGAAATCATACAAGCCCAAAGCTGAAGACACCAATCAAGAAAAAATTCATCTTTTGCATATGGATCTTTGTGGGCCAATGAGAACTGAAAGTGTGAGCGGTAAGAAATTCATTCTGGTTATTGTGGATGATTTCTCAAGGTTTACATGGGTTAGATTTCTACGTACAAAGGATGAAGCACCGAAGGCTATCATCACTTTTCTGAAATTCATTCAGGCACGTTTGAATTCTACTGTCCGCCATATTCGTACAGATAATGGAACAGAGTTCGTCAACCAGACTCTTCGTGATTACTATGAAGGAGTTGGTATCTCACATGAAACATCCGCTGCACGCACTCCACAACAAAACGGTATCGTTGAAAGACGGAATCGTACGCATATGGAAGCTGCTAGGACTATGCTAATTTATGCGAACGCTCCATTGTTCTTGTGGGCAGAAGCTATATCTACTGCATGTTTCACCCAAAACCGTTCTATCATTCGGAAACACCATGGAAAAACACCTTACGAGCTTCTACATGATCGTAAACCCGATGTTTCATTCTTTCATGTGTTTGGTGCTCTTTGTTATCCAAACATTAATAGTGAGAACTTGGGCAAACTTCAACCAAAAGCCGATATAGGTATTTTCATTGGTTACTCACCCTCCAAGAAAGCATACCGAATTTACAACCGTCGTCTTGGTAAGATTGTAGAAACTATGGACGCAGATTTCGATGAGCTGACAGCGATGGCTTCTGAGCAACGCAGCTCTGAACCCGCACTTCATGAGATGGGAACCGGTGCTATTAGTTCCGGATTAGTTCCCAATAATCCTACTTCTACATCATTTTTACCACCTACAAGGCCCGAGTGGGATAAACTGTTTCAACCGTTGTTTGATGAATTCTTTGATCCCCCGAATGATGAAGTTCCAGCACCTGTAGTGATCGCTCCAATCCCTGAAGTGGTTGATCAAGCTAATGAAGCTTTATCTAATGCATCTTCAATTAACATTGAACCGGATGCACCTTTACCAAGTGATTCTCAAACTACACCTGAATCGTCACCCTTACTTGTGCCTAATGATGTGGAAGAGGATTCTATTGATCACGACCTGGAATATGCTCACCTGCAAGAGCTTCCTTTCTTTGGTGTAGCGATACCTAAAAACCCTTCAGCCGCGTCTACCTCAGAAGAAGCTCCTTCTATTGTTCACTCCAGACCACCTAGGATTGAAAATCATAGCACCAAATGGACAAAAGATCACCCAAAATGTCATTGGAGATCTAGATCGACCCGTCTCTACACGCTATCAATTACAAGAGAGTGCACTCTATTGCTACTTTGATGCATTTCTCTCCGAAGTTGAACCTAAAAATTGGCAACAGGCTATGACTCAATCATCTTGGATTGAAGCCATACAGGAGGAACTAAATGAATTCCAAAGACTTGAAGTATGGGAATTAGTTCCTCTCCCTGACAAGGTTAACATCCTTACTTTGTTGTGGGTTTATAAGGTTAAACTTGATGAGATGGGTGCAATATTGAAGAATAAGGCTAGATTGGTTGCTAGAGGATATAAACAAGCCCTGGGTATAGACTTTGAAGAATCTTTTGCTCATGTTGCAAGATTGGAGGCCATTAGACTATTCCTTGCGTATGCTGCTCATATGAACATGATCGTCTATCAAATGGATGTGAAGACGGCCTTTTTGAATGGTGAACTAAGGGAAGAAGTCTATGTTAGTCAGCCGGATGGGTTCGTTAGCACGAAGTTTCCTAATCATGTGTACAAGCTTAAGAAGGCTCTCTATGGGTTGAAACAAGCTCCACGCGCGTGGTATGATCTCCTTTCAACATATCTCATCTCGGAAGGCTTCTCCAAAGGCAAGGTGGACCCCACTCTATTCACTCTCAAGGAGGACAACGACATGATTCTGGTACAAATTTATGTTGATGATATAATATTTGCTGCCACTAACATAGAATTGTCAAATCGCTTTGAGAAGATAATGTCCACACGCTTTCAGATGTCGATGATGGGAAAAATTTCATTTTCTTAGGATTACAGATTTCTCAGAATCCCAGAGGCATCTTTATTAATCAATCCAAATATGCTCTAGAATCTTTAAAGAAATATAACTTTGAAAATTGTGACCCCGTGGACACTCCAATGGTGGAGAAATCCAAGTTAAATGAAGATAGGAATGGGACTATTGTCGATCCAAAACTTTACCGTGGGATGACCGACACCCTTCTCTATCTGACTGCTAGCAGGCCTGATTTGCAATTTGCTGTATGCATGTGTGCCCGGTATCAGGCTCGGCCTACCGAAAAGCACCTACATGTTGTGAAAAGGATCTTTCGGTATCTAAAAGGAACACTTCATCGTGGTCTATGGTATCCGAAAGATTCCTCTATTGCTTTAATATCATACGCAGATGCCGATCATGCTGGGTGCCAAGACACGAGGCGTAGCACTTCTGGATCTGTGCAACTCCTTGGAGACAGATTGATCAGTTGGTCTTCAAAAATGCAGAAAAGCGCTGCAATTTCTAGCACGGAGGCTGAATACATCGCCATGTCCGGTTGTTGTGCTCAAGTCCTTTGGATGAGATCACAATTAACTGACTACGGTTTGGGATTCAACAAAATCCCGATGTATTGTGACAACAAGAGCGCCATTGCCCTTTGCTGCAACTATGTTCAACACTCCCGGGCCAAGCACATAGACATTCGCTACCATTTCATTAAAGAGCAGGTGGAGAACGGAGTGATCGAGCTGTATTTTGTCACTACTGAGTACCAGCTGGCAGATATGTTCACCAAAGCCTTAGATCGAGGACGAATCGAGTTTTTGATCGACAAGCTTGGTATGAAATCATTCACTCCAGCGACTCTCAAAGAGTTGGCAGAAGAATCAGCTGAGTAGTGGTGGTAAACTATTCAGAGTATCCTTTGTTCGTGATCATGTATATTATAGTAAATATATAAACCACAAAAGAAAAATAAAAAAATATAAAACAAAGAAAAACCATAAAAAATATAAAACCTACAAAAACCATAAAAATTATAAAATCAAGAAAAACCAAAAATATTTTTCGTTTTTAAAACGGGTATGTCTTTTAGTACGGTAATATTTACGGCCTTAGAAATGTCGATCAATATTGACACGGTGCCATAAATAGAGTCCGTATAAAAGTTGTACATTTTTAAAACATGCCCATTATGGCTTGTAGTTATTTCAGACTGCAACCCGGTTTTCATATTAAAGTCACGTATTTCCTTGGAAAATGTTGGCTCACAACGGGAATTAATTTTCTCGGGCATGATTTACAAGCCAAATTATGCAAAGGGATCAAGTTTACTTTACAACTTGGTCTAACACAAATTAATGTACGTCTCAGTGCATTAATTTGTTAAAATAAGAGAAATCTTATTGACACCACGAATCAATCTTCTTCAAGATACTAATTGGAAATGCTTTCAACAATATTTGACTCTTTAAACAATGACTACAACTCTTTAAATAGAAAACGGGTTATCGTTTAAGGGGGAGAAAATATTAAATTATCTTCGTCATCAAAACAATCTTTTCAAAAGTGTTTGTGGAAAATTAATTGGATAAATGGTTTATAAGTGGTCTTGCTTTAGAAATACGACTTGTGCTTGTTCAATGTGATAGGAATTGCTTTAAGTTCTTGGAGATTTGCTAATAGGTTGCGATGCTTAAGTTGTGTGAGATTGTCGTGATGAGTTTAGCTAAGCAAGGTTAATATGGCTAAGTTTATCGATGGTTAGGGAGACGAGAAAAGAAAAATGAATGATAAGGAATAAAAAGGGAAAAAGAGTGAAAACTGTAGGGACTTAAGTGACAACTTGGGTAAATTGCAAAATTTTGACCTAAGTCAAAAACAAAGCCCCCCCGTCCCCTTATTATTCTTCTTTACTGTTGCACTGTTTCTCTGCCGCCATTAACACATATACAAATACACACACAAGCTTTCAAACTCGCGTGTTAATCATTTCCCAATCCGGTTCATTCGATTTAAAAGGTAACAAACATCAATCTTTAATTTACAATTCGCCTAATTCATCACTATATCCTGTTAAAAGATTTGATTAATCAGATTAAATACAAGTTAGGGTTTGTGTTAAATTAAGGGTTAATTGTTTAGGGGTTTTTGATGGGTTTTGCTCGGAATACATTTAGAATGAGTTTAGTTGCTTTAGGTTGCCTTTAAACTCACAAACGCGCCTAGATTAATCTTGAATAGGGTGTGTTTTGAAGTTCCGGATGAACATAGCTTGAAAACTTCCGAATGAAGGAAGTTCCGAACGAACTTCCGAATGAAGGAAGTTCCGGACGAACTTCCGAATGAAGGAAGTTCCGAATGAAGGACTTCCGAATGAAGGAAGTTCCGAACGAACTTCCGAATGAAGGAAGTTCCGGACGAACTTCCGAATGAAGGAAGTTCCGAATGAAGGACTTCCGAATGAAGGAAGTTCCGAATGAAGGACTTCCGAATGAAAGAAGTTCCGAATGAAGGACTTCCGAATGAAGGAGTTCCGAGTGAACTTCCGAATGAAGGAAGTTCCGAATGAAGGACTTCCGAATGAAGGAAGTTCCGAATAAAGGACTTCCGAATGAAAGAAGTTCCGAATGAAGAACTTTCGAATGAAGAAGTTCCGAATGAAGAAGTTTCGAATGAAGAAGTTCCGAATGAAGAAGTTCCGAATGAAGAAGTTCCGAATGAAGAAGTTCCGAATGAAGAAGTTCCGAATGAAGAAGTTCCGAATGAAGAAGTTCCGAATGAAGAACTTCCGAATGAAGAAGTTCCGAATGAAGGACTTCCGAATGAAGAGTTCCGAATGAAGGAAAGTTCCGGATGAAGAGTTGTTTGATTAATAGTGTTTACCTGTTATAAGTACTTGTTGAAGTATGTTATGAAATGGGTTATGCTTAGAAGTAATAATGATACATATCTATATATCTTTGTGCATCAACCTTTCATGTCTTATCGTAAGCAGATACGATGACTAATCCAACAGTACAAGCAATCCAAGACTCTCGAGCAGCCGCAATTGCCGAAGCACGAACACTCAAGTTCATACCAAACAACTACCGGCTAAAACCAGTTTCAAAATCCACTCACCATGGATTTAAAGTCGCCATAGTAATTCTTGATCAATCTCATTTCAGGAATGCTTTAAGGAGTACTGCCTCGGTGCCTTATGATTACATGTATGAGTTCTGGGCCACCAAGGAAAGCACTTCAAACAAGATCACCTTCACTCTCGACAACAAGCAGCAGACACTTACTGTTTCCGACTTCCGTAAGATATTTGGCATTAGGGATACACCAAAAGGTATGGCATTTTCGAGGGATCCTACTAAAGACGAACTCATGGAGTTGTTCAATGCTATTGGATGTCCTGACATACGAGTTGTGTCTGAGTTTACCACTGCTAAAGTAGGTCAACCTTGGAGAGCAATGTTGGGTATTCTCAGTAGATGTCTTACACCGAAAACAAGTGGGCATGATGCTTTGCGAAGTCCAATTATGAACATCTTCCATGGAATGTACAAAGGCGCAAATGCAGATTATGCATTATTGTTGTGGGAAGAATTCACCTTTCAACTCTTCCAAAACAAGAAGCTGAAGACTAATTTCTTTCCTTACCCTCGGTTTATCAAGCTTATCATTAACTATTGTATGAAGAATGATGTTACTATTGATAGGCGTGCAGCAAGTCGTCATCACACAGAAGAGGCTGATCACACTATAGATCTAAGGCATGAAGGACCATCTGGTGGTGTTATTCCTGTTCCTATTCCCGATTACCTTCTGACGGATAGAATTAAAGGTTCTGCTGATTACAAGCTACTGCTGCTAGAAATCAAGAAGCTAAAAGCAAGCCTTCAGACTGGAGAAGACTCGTCTACTACGGTCAAGAGTAAAGGTAAACGCAAGCAACCAGCTTCTTTACCTGAACCCGAAACAAAGAAGAAGAAGACTGAGGTTAAGAAGGGAAAGGGTAAGGCTGATGAGTTAGTTCTACGTGACGAAGAAGATGTTGATGATCCTACTCTTGACAAGGCGGAGAGAAAAATGATGAAGATAGCTATTGAAAGGAGTAGGAAATATACGGGCGGTAGTGGTTCAGGTGCAAGGATAAATATTGAAGAAGAGTACGAGGAGCCAGAGGATATTGATGAGTTTGGGTCACCTGAACGGTATTCTACTTCGAATGAGACATCAATCCCTGTTTCAGCAAGTGTTGAAAAGGAGTCCGGTGCTCCTACAATCATGGTGTCTACTCAACCTTTAGTAACTCAACCTTTAGCAACTCAACCTCCACCAATACAACCCTTACCAACCAGACCGGTTTCAACATCATTCCTTCCGCCACCAATAACTCCCATCCTTAGTACCGTAGTAACAACCGAGCCTCTTCACTCAACCCAGAGCAGCTCTGCAACGTCTTCAATGGCTGTATTTGTAATGGCCTAAATGTTGGATTAACATACGGATAATCACAAAAGAGAGATGGATGAACTTCGCCAAGAGCTACATAGACGAGCTCAAAGTGAAGAAGCATCTAAGAAAGCC
Source organism: Glebionis coronaria (assembly GCA_025667525.1). Lineage (NCBI taxonomy): Eukaryota > Viridiplantae > Streptophyta > Magnoliopsida > Asterales > Asteraceae > Glebionis > Glebionis coronaria. Next base: position 140,724,794 of record CM046880.1, read on the forward strand.
CAAGAAGATATGCTTGCTAAGTTCGCTGCAGAGATGGAGTTGACACGAAAAGCTCATGCAGAAGAACTAGCTCAGGTTAAGCAGGCTGAGGCTGACAAGCATGCTGCACGTATCACGAGACTTCAAGAGATGAGGGATAAATACAAGGAGCAAAAAGAAGCACTTGAAGCTTCTGTTGAAGAGAGAGTGAAAGAATCCGTTGAAACCATTATGCCTAAACTGCGTGATGAGTTGAAGACACTCGCGGCTGATAACTTGATGATCAAGTCATCCAATCCTTCTGAATCCGCCTACAAAATTGCCTATGACTTGACGGATTTTGAATTAAAGAAGATTCTCAAAGCTCGTATGAGGGAACTTGGATCGTTTGATAAATCTAGGATTCAACGGGCTCTTTACAAATCCCTGAATGACGCTATCATGGAGGATGATAGGTTATTTAAAACGTTTGGAAGTGTGGTACCATACCACATTCTGCCTGAGGAAGAAAGGGAAGAAAGTGAAGAAGAAGAGGGTACTGGTGAAGAAGAAGGTGAAGAAGAAGAAGAAGTAGAAAAGGATGATGACGATGACGATGATGGTGATGATGATGAGGATGATGATGATGATGATGATGTTAATGATGGTGGTAATGGTAATGAGGAGAGTGCTAAAGGGAGCAACGAGGATAGCGATGAGAATGATGATGGGGGTAAACAGCCTGAAAAGGGGGATAAGGTTGCCAGCTCAAAGAAACCTGCTAAGTCTGGAACCAAGTCTAAGAAAGATGCAGCGGAAAAGGAAAAATCTACCTCAACGGAATCAAGACGATCCAAGTGGCGCCACGATGTGAATGCTACTACGGCGTCATCGATTCCTAGTACATCTATTGCTGTGTCTATACCTGTTACCACTAACCCTGTTAGTTCTGTTGTTGTTGCTCCTATGATTGCAGAATCGGTAACTGAACCTGAAGCTGCACAACACTCACCCGTTCATGACACCGCCGAGATGCCTGAATCAGAACCAGCAGATGTTCACGTCTCTACTCCTCTACAACAAGAACCACAATCTACTGTTCCTGAGTCAAGCACACGGGACTGGGCAGACACGTTGGAGATTGACGAGACTGCACCGCCACAGGCTTGGATCACGGCAGTGGCGCAATATGATCCAATCACAGACGCTGACAGAGATGTTTTGTATCTCCGTATCCGCAGTCCGATTGACTTGTGCGCATTTCTGGCGCATGAGTATAAGACTTCGGTTACTCCGTCTTTGGTGAAGAGAGCGCGAAAGGATAAGAGAATTCACGCCAAAACCCGGTTAACCCGAATGGAGTTCGAGTAATATGCCGACGAGGTCATGAAAGCTCTTAACACCGTTCAAAGGCCAGGCCTCCATGAATCAGAAAGAGCTCCACCTCCACTTGATCCTTCTCAAGATAATCAGATTGCTCTCGACTTCTTCGTCACCAATGATCTTGAGTATCTTCTGAAGGGTTCATCAAAGTACGCAACCTCCTTGACCTTACTGAAAGCTGCCAACTGGGGGACAATACCCTTTATCGAGGAAAAGGTAAACCGACTCTGGGTCCCAAAGGTAAATCGTAATTATGATATGTATGCTGTCATAGGTGCATCACACTGGGACGAACGAGTTCGAAGGGCATACAGGGGTTGCTGCTTAGCCAATTCAGGAAGTAACCTTAGATCCGATATCCGCATCTCCATTATTTTAGGGCTGAAAACTGAAGCCAAGAATGGCTATTATCATGTGACGGAGATTCGTCTGAAAAGGGAGGATGACAGAGAATACAAAATCCAGCAGGGAGATTTTTCTATCATTTGCCTTGAGGATATCGAAGATATGTTGCTTATGATGACCCGGGATCAACTCACACATATTCCTCGTGAAGACATCATTGCCTTGAATACAGCACTTCGTATGTTCACACGAAGCGTTGTTATCAAGAAACGAGTTGAAGATCTTCAGTTGGGAGTCGAAAGCTACCAAAGGAAGCTTAACCTAACCCGTCCTGTGAATTAAGTGTTACCTCATCATGTAGATAGATGTCCCTATACAGGCATTTCTGTTCCGAATTGCGGGATTTTCTACGTGAACAGTCGAGGGTTAATGAAGTTTATGAGGGTGGGTGAGCTTTATAAGTACAGTGATGGGACTCTCCTATACGTCAGAGGAAAGTTGGAGAATCTTAATTCGGGTGGGACTTTACCAGAGATGACTGAGGATTGGCATCAGGGTTATCGGCAAATGGCGAAGTATGTGATCAAGAAGATTGATCAAAAGCTCCGTGAACGTAGATTGATGAGGAGCTTGGAAAGATTCGTTGGTGGTAGAACATATTTAGTGCACCACAAGCTACTGCAACGATCCATCTAATGGGTCGTACATTTCAGGTCCACTTTATATTGGTTTTCAATTGTGAATATGTATATTTGTGAATATTGTGCTTTTACGGCTTGATGTAGTGTTAAGGTATGATAATTTTTCAAGAATTTCTCACGAGATTCTAAATCTTTCAAAATATATCATACTAAAGCACTACAAATATCCCTTATTAATTTAAGGGGGAGCATTAACATGTTTTATGGCCAAACATCGATTTCATTTTTACCCAAAGACCGGTTAATCCATTTAATATCCCAAATATTAATGGTTAAACATTTTGGATAAGGGGAGAAAATGGGATTAAGGAGACTTAAATGATACTTGGCTAAAAGATGAAAAAGACTTAACGATAATCCAACTTAATATGTGTAAAGCACGTGTTAAGGGGGAGCGTTTTTGATGAACAAAACACCTAAGGTACAAAACTTTTGATTTCAATATCACAAGTACCTTATGTGATTTTCAATGATTTTTCATGGTGGCTATACTTTTCCAAAACACGCTTAATTCACGACGATGTGGTGACAAAAGGGTGGTAGGAATAGGTTTAGTCCAATGATTCATCAGAGCCGATGGAATCTTCCCAAGGACAATTCCCTAGATAGAATTAGAAGTCCTAGGAAAGATGGAGAACGAATGTGAACGTAGCTGAGTACCGACTAATTACTGATGCTAGCACTGGAACAATCACAACAAGGTGCTAGTGATGATGTATTGGTAAGTACTGAAGGGGTTGAAGAATGAAAAAGAAATGTAAAGATAAAGGGTGTAAAGAAAGAAGCCCTCCTTACAACTTTAGGCAGAAACCGGGTCAATACATATGCTATTGAGATCATTTTTGTTAATGATTCTCGATATTGAAGAAAGACATCATGGACCCAGTGATGCAATGCACAACCCTTCCCAGCTAACTCAAATATCTCTCAAAAGGTATTTGTTTTAATCACACGGAGATCAACACGTTATCTATTGGTTTATTCACTCCGAATAGACTGGTATTGAAAAGGTGGCACTCCTCTCCAGCCATCGCTCACTAAATCAAAACGCACTATCGAGTCTAGAGCAAAGAGATCATCAAAAGTCTCATTAGGACACTTTCCATTTATTCCTTGCTTTCTCACACACTATGAAAAGTAAGAGATTTTCATGAGTCCTACGCAGTATTCCTGTAATATTGCCAGAACATCCGAGTAATTCGCAAGTATTACAATGAAGATGGAAATCCTGCTTGAGCCAACATCAAACAAGCTCATGGTAGGTTACACGTGCGGTTCTTTTAGAACCAATCTTGTGAAAAACTGGAAAGAAGCAGTGGTTTAATTCTTAATTGAACTTAAACTCGTTCCAGGCCTCTACGCATTATCATATGATCTTGCCAGAACACTCAGAGTGACTCTTTATTGATCACAGTGACGAGTGGAAATCCTTCTAGTGTTAACATCAAACACCACTTGGTAGGTGACGTGCAAGATTCTTTATGAATTGAGCTCGTGATAATTGGAAAGCAACGATGGTGAAAATCTTAATTGAAATTCACTTGTTCCAGGTTTCATGAATTGACGGCTTCAAATCACAAGGATAATTTATCCAAGTGATTCACTCTTTATGTTTGCAGTCAGCTTTGGACGGTCGAATAAAGAGAACGGGTTTACCCGCGAAATCTTGTCAGGAAGTTACTTAATTGAAACTATCCGTCACGGGTACGATATCTAATATCGTCCAACGGTCTTCACCGACCGGAGGTAAAATGCTACCGAATTAGAATAAAATGTCAAAGCCATTTTATTCGTGTCGTTGCTGTTTACCTGTTAAAGACGGTGGCGTTGCTGTGTACCTGTTGAAGACGGTGGCGTTGCTGTGTACCAGTTGAAGACGGTGGTGTTGCGGTGTACCTGTAGAAGTGGTTCCCACATGCTTATGTTTTTCTGCATCAAAGTTCAGCAAAATTCAAGAAAGTGCAAAATGAAGTCTTCCGTTGTACTAAACTCTGAAGCTTTCGAGAATTCAACAAAAAGACATAAGTGTGTGGAACATGAAGTCACGAGGAGGCAAGTTTCACAAGAAGGCAAAGATCGCACGTGAAAGGCCAAAAGAACAATGCTCTCAAGCCAAAGCCTAAAAGATCAAATCAAAATATTCACAACAAAAAAAAAGAAGAAAAGACTACGAGCTAAAGAACGAAGACTTAGTATAGTATGCTTGGTTTAGAACTTTGTAACGTGGAGTGACCTCCCTTAGGGGGAGATTGTTAGAAATAAGTTTTTACGTATATTAGAAGTATCGGTCACTCCACAATGTTATATATGTTGTAATAGCTCGTAGTTAGTGTTACTTATTTAGTTAAGTAAGAAACCGGCCCATGGGCTTGTCATGGGCCGGCCCAAGTCCAAATAAGGCCTTGGATATATAAACCCCTTTCCACCATGGAAAGGGGTTGGTTGTTGTTCATTTTCCTAGTTTCATTCTAATAAAAAGACACATAGTTTCTCTCACTTTCTCTCTCTAGTTTCTCTCTCTAGAAAACATCAACCCACTTCATAGATTCATAGGTTATCAAGATTCTACAGCATTTGAATGGAAATTGTTATTTAAGTGCGGGCCATGAATTCTTGTCGTCTTCCCGAGAATTACCTTCAAGTACCTGAGATAAAACATGTTAAAAGAAAAGGTCAGCGATAACGCCGAGTGAATTCATAGAGTTCAATAAAACCATTAATATATCATCGGTATATAATTATTACCGAAAATCATTTTTGTACAAATCATTGTAATAGGCCATAAAATAGCCAAAGTCATTTTATACAAATCCTTATCAAAAATCATAATATAGGCTTTTGCCTTCAAAATCATTATACGAACCAAAGTCGTAAAAACATCATACAATACGTTTTATAACGTTGTATAAAGTTATATAAAAACCGTTATATTAATATGGTTATGTAAAACCAAAACACGAACATAAAATAAATAATAATACCCAGTATTGCTAGTCAGGCAATATATCGTAATTCAATGCATAAAGTAGTATTTCGTTATTTGGATTATTATAAGCCGCATGACATTGTTACCTTACTACAACAAACAACGGGTAGCTAACCCGAAACTCATTTGCCTATCTAAATTAGCGTGTCGTCACAATAATCACACTTGTGTAAATCTTCTCATACATAAATTCGCTTACCAATCAATGTGGCACGACGGGGATCAACCATCAAGACGCGAACTGGGGTGATCGTCCCGAAATAGTACTATTATATGCATAAGCGTCTACCAAATCCCGGTAGTTCATAATTCATGCTAATGGGACTTTTAGTGACATAACCAAACTTTAATAATCCATTTCATTTCATCTATCGGGTCATATAATCATACATCGGGTCATTCAATCATTCGGGTCCAAATCAATAAACAAACAATCGGGACAAATGGTGTCCTATTTTAGTAAAACTAACATGTTATCTCCCTCGCGGGTTTATAAAATATTTTATAAAAACATTTAAAAGAGTGCGAGGCTATGAACTCATGTTGATGTGAGAAAGCGGGTTATCGGCAATTCGGACGTACGGTACGTGCTTCAATCACGAAAACCTAGACAAATAATACTCGTCTTAGACTCTTGTCCAATGACTTTATAAAAATAACAATTATGTATACCTATGATGATTTTATAAATATGATGATGATCAAGTGGGATTGTATATTTTTACTCATTCATTATAGTGTTTATGTGTTGGTAATTTTTATACTAGTTACAATAGCTCAACTTGTTTACATTTTGGAGGCCCAATAGGCCCATTACAAGCCCAATACATTTTATTAGCCCAATTATACTTTTATTATCAGTATTATACTTTACATATTGGGCCCAAGTGGGTTAAGCCCCATAAGTAATTTTTATAAGTATTTAACTCATTTAGTTAAATTATTAGTCCAAATTTGCTAACTTAGCTCGTTAATGTCCGTATGTCATATAGTTCGGGTTTTATCGGTTTTCACTTGTATTAGGTACTTATACATCAGTATATGACTTTTAAAAACTTTACATTAGACGGGTTTGATCGTCTAAGTTTTAATTGGCGAAAAACGTTAATTTTACGGTAATAGCCGAAAAAGTCGTAAAAATCATGTTTATAGTTTTTATAACTTATAAATCTTATTCAACTACCATTTTTATAAAGTGTCCATTTATTTAACCTTATACATATTTATATAAATGAAATTTATAAGTTAGTGGGTTTTAATTCACATTTTATACTATATTAGTTTGAGTGCTTATATAATACTATTAAACATTAATTCTTCAAAATCTGATTTTTAGTTTCATCTTCACCATTTTTATCATATCTTGAGTTCTATAAGGAGATAGAAGCTCATTTTTGGATGGAATAAACTTCATATTATGTGCTACAAATAAGTTAGTTATAGATACTGCTCATTCCATGTCTAACTATCCTTAACAGTCCCTTCAAAACAGACTATTCAGATTGGTACACTCATCTTGTGTTGATCATATCTCACTCATTTTGATGATTCCATTGCATGGCCAACTCTCACATGTGTATGATATCTAACACTTACTGTAAATAGATTCCACCATGCAATTTTATCAGTTTATAACTTGGTTACTTACTGTTTTTATACTGCCATCTTATTAAGTAAGATTTAACCATTTTTTTACATGTGGGTTTTCCATCTTTTTACCCATGTTTATCAAATCTATCAACACCAAATCCCCACATAATATTTTTAATCATCATTCATCATCATATACATATACATAAATAAATAAAATACAAGATTGCATAATCAAAATAACAAGAGGATAGGAAGAACAATCTCTATACCACCATTAGTGATGAAAAGATGAGTCTTTGATGAACAAGGCTTGGATTTTGATGGCAAAACTTGTGATAAACCAATATCATCTTCAAGTCTACCAACCTTTATAAACTTCTCATGGAAAATCAGCCCTATGACACCAACAAATGATCTCCTTGGATGATAGAATCACCTCCAATCTTCAAAGCTTCAAAGTTGCATCATCATGTGTATGAGTAACACATGATTTTATGGCTAACATAGATCAAATGAGGGTTGTTTTTGATGATGGTTGGACGAATTTTAGAGAGAGAGGAGAGGAGTGTGTGAGTTTTGCATGTGAAATGGAAGTAAGTGGTAAAGTTTAGTGGTTTTTTCTAGTTTGGTGGGATAAATTAGCTTTCATGTGAAGCTAAGCTTACATGTGTAAGCTTATAGCTACAAGGGTGCCACATCATGGATGTGGTGTCCTCTTTTGGCCACCCCATGTGTTAGTGGGTGATAAGTGTGAAAACACTCATCAATAATGATCCAAATACCACTAAAAACACAGTCAAATACATAATATTTAACTTTAAAATATCAGAATTACGCGTGTATTTGTGTTTCATGTGTTTTCAGGTAAAAAGATGCATTTTTGAGCAAACACGCATTTTCAAGGTTTTATTTGATGAAAAGACGAAGAAAACAGACGAAAGATGATTCAAGGACTTTATTTGCCAAGTTTTCAAAGATCAAGGGCTGAACTTGCAATTTTCTACAAAGACAAAGGATGAAATGGAAATGTGCTAAAAGTTTATATATATTTTGATAAGAACTAAAAGCAAAGGACTAAAAGGCAAAATTTTGGAAAGTTTATTATACTTGGTCAGATTGACAAAACCGGTCAAAACACAAACACAAAAGACGCGTCTTCTTCATAAGGAGAGAGAGAAGCATTATCTTTTCTTTCCTTCTCCACCGCAAAACCTGCAAGTACAAATCAATGAAGATCCACGAAGATTCATACAAAGCTTATAACTACAAAATTACTCCTCTTGATCTCCTCTACATGAAGACATCAATTAATTTGATCAAGACTCGAAGACGAAGAAAGCCCCAATTTGAAGAATGAAGAATTAATGAAGATCCTCGTATTTAACACGTGTCCACTCCTCATTGGCTTAAGCACGTCACATCTCCTCCTATTGACGGCTATAAAAAGAAGACGAAGGCCCTCATTTCTAGCGGTTAGCTTAGGTGTTTTTTACACACAGTAGGTTAGGATTTTAGATAGGAGTAGAATATTAATCTTTCAATTTTCAGTCACTTAGTTAGTTGAAAATTCAGTTTCGATTCAGTTACTTAGTTACACGTTCTGTTATTAGTTCTAATCAGTTGTAACCAATTTTTTCACCATTAATAAATGCAAGCTTTCTTCTCTTACTTAATATCTTCTATTTCTAATTTCGATTAGCAAGCTAATTCTGTCATAAGCTCTAATGAGCTTATTAGCTTTTTACATAACTTTTTTCAATATGTTTCATTGCAGCTTTTAGTTAATTCATTAGCGTTTGATTTTCAGTTGCAAGAGGTACAGTTTGATGCATTTGTTTAATTGAAGGTAGTATGTTCAGTTCTGCCTAGAAAGTTTTCTATATGCTTATCATAAGCTCATAGCTTATGAACTTAACAAGCTTAGGAGCATAGCTCTTTTTGTTGTGTTACTTTAACTAGCCAGCTTATTCAGTTTCTTTGGACCAGCTTATACAATAAGCGTGATATTAGCTTATTGAAGATTCAGCTTGAACTAGTGGCGCAGTATTGATTCTAGTATTGAGTTTAATTGTGTTTTTTTTTGTTATCATCATTTTCTTTTCTTAATTCTGTTTATCAGTTCATAAACTCATAGCTTATGAGCTATAACAAGTTTCTGTTAGATTTCGTTACATTGCAGGTTTACAAGTTACTGAATGTTCAATAGCAGATCAGTAGACCAGTAGCAGTAGTTCGTTAAATCTTGCAGATGACAGTTCTATATTGATGTAGTTTAGTCAATGCGAATTCGTTAAGGTTTTCAGTTCAACTCAATTTTGGATACAGTAGATAGCAATCGTCTCGTTCTTTTCCTTCAATATCAGCAGTAGCAGTAGATAGCATATATTTGGTACCTTGTTTCTGTTTGATTTTGCAGGACAAATAGGTTATGCAAATTGGAGTTATGTTCAGTTCTTTGTCAAGTTCTATTTCAGAAGATGCAGGTCCGTAAACGGTGTTTGGTTTCGGTTCGTAATCAGTCCAGGTGTAGTTTAGCAAATAGCAATGCCGGCTCAGCGCCGTGCTTCGTCATCAACGGGCAGGCTTCGGATGAATAGGTCAAGCACATTTAAGTTTTCTGCGTATTATTAGTGTAATCTGCTAGATATAATTGCTCGTAATAACTGTAGTATAGATGTTCGTTTGATCTGGTTGTTTAGTTGTATTAGGTAAAGTTAGTTGTTATATTTATAAAGTAAACTCAGTTAAAATTGATTGAACTTGCTTATTCTGCTATGATTTTAGGTGTTTGCTAGCTGAGTTTCTGTATTTGTATTTCTTGTAAGAGAAATTTTGTAATTCTTTGTTTTCTACTGCTTGTGTTTGGTATAGATTTTCTTTATTCTGCTTGTGTTTGATTTATTGTTTCCCTTTAATTTGTTAAGTTTAGGTTTTATACACATTAGGCCCTTGATTTAGAATGTTAGTTGTGCAGTAATAGTCCTTCGTTAGCATATCGTTAGTCTATTGGGCTGAGGAATTTGTTTTGGGCCTGGCTGAATATTAGGCTGAATATTGGGCTGAATTAGTTGTAGGGTTATAGTAAATTTGGGCCTGGATTTCTTTTTACTGATCTTTTTAGTGAAAAGTTTATTTTGAATTGTTCTCTTAAAGTATACTTAGATTTACATTTTTTTTAAAATCTGTTATTAGATTTACAATTTAAATTTGTATTTTTCATATGTAGTGTAATATTGTATTCTCCATTTTGTATTTTGTGCATTTAATTGTCGTATTTGCTAAATGTTTTAGAGTAGTACGTATACGTAGGTAATATAGAGTATTTTACCTTTTTAATGCTTTGTGCCAATTAGACATAAATACCATTCAATTTTTACAACCAAAAAAAATCAAGTTGAGCTTGGATAGTTATATCAATCCGAATCGATACCGAGAAAAACGAACTAAAAAGATAAATATTAAATGGCGCCGCTGCCGGTTCTTTTCATGAAGATTAACGGTTTTGAGTGAGACGATTGGATTTTGGGATCCGTTCACTTTGTGAACGTTATTTTTACGTATTATAAATCAAAAACATAAAAAAAATCAAAAAGATAAAAATACAAAAAAATAAAAAAATCACAAAAATCAATTCTTTTCCTAAAGAATTTAACCAAAAAAATAAAAATTTCAAAAAGTAATCTTTTTCCTAAAAGATTACACCCAAAAATATATATTATATCGGTTTTCATCGTTTTTACGTACATATAGTATTTTTCTTAAAAAATCGAATAAATACAAAAATATTTTCTATATATTATTATATGTAAATACGTATACATATACGAACAAACAATACACATATCTTCCATAAGTATGGCCGAGGCAATACACCGTGTTAGGGGGCGTTCCGGTCCTTGACACGCGTATCGATCAAACAAAATTAAGCAAGAATAGCTAAATACTTCCAATAGGCAATAATTCGAAGAATACAAACTACAAAGTCAATAGAAAGGCGATGTGCTATAAAATCCCATCTAAGGGTCAATAGGTACTTAAGTGCTTCGCGCCACCTAACCCCCCGTTCACTAGTGCGTATTCTAATAAGGAAGGCTTTATTGGGGGTCTTGCACCCAAGTAGTAATCATATATATTATACTTTCTTGTGGATATTTCATATCGAACCTCGAGGGAGATAATCTCTTCTCTCTCAAAAGTCGACTGAGGGCTACTGCCTCATTCCTCGTGTTTACTTACACGTGTACTCGCACACGTGTAAACATACCACCTTTGGTGTATTACTTCCTTCCCCGAGGAAGCTTTTAAACGTCATTATACTTGTATATACATTCGGCCACCTTGTTAAACATGGATACTCATTCCATGTTGGAGATTTTGCAACAACGATCCGCCAACGCTAATTATCTGACTTGTTCGACTTGTGGAGGTCCACACGATACTTATTTATGTGATCAAAATAATGGTTATTATGGCAAGGGATATGCTTATAATGGAACCGAGAACCCTAATTTTCGACCTAACATTCAAATGAACTATACTTGTAATGACTATATGGGATATTCCGGTTTTTCATCACAAAATCCACCATCATTTCATGATCAAACCGTTAATGAGCCATACCAACACCAAGGATTTTCCAATTATGGAGGTTTTCAAAATGATGGAAATTTTCAAGGCTATAATCAAGAAACCTTTCATAATCAAGGATTTTCCAATTATGAGGGTTTTCGAAATAATGATAATTTTCAAGGCTATAATCAATATACTTTTCAAAATCAAGGATTTTCACATTATGAGGGTTTTCAAAATGAGGGAAATTTTCAAGGTTACAATCATGAGAACTTTCATAATCAAGACTCTTTTCAAACCTATAATTCACCTAATTACGGAAATCCACCTCCACCATGTTCTTCGACTTTTTCAGGTGAGTTTTGTGGAAACGCTCCCCATTATGGTTATGATTGTAGACCGAAGGATCCGCCATCCTATGTCCTTAATAATGTCAAGAAGTTTTATTCTTCACTTGAGAAAATAATCAAGTCGAACGATGACGTTTATAAGATGCTTGATAGTATGAAAGACATGAGCCTTGAGGAAATGAAAAACGCATGCCCGTTGTTAGAGGAGCAAATTAAGTCTTTTAAGGAAGTGGAAATTATGACTTGGCAAATTTATGACAAGGAGATCGGTGCAATGTGTCGTGAATCGTTGAAAAAGGTTCTTGTCGCCTCAAGGAAAATTTAGATAACTTTCTCTTTAAGATTGCTAAAAAGGAAGAAGAAGAACAATTTATTGCTAATAGTGCTCGTTTGCTTAAACAATGCTTATTAGATGAAGCTGATGAGGAACCTTCGATTTGTATGACACTTAATGATGACACACCTTCATCACCTTTACCTCACGTGGAACCCACCGACTCTTTAACCATGGGGGACGAGCCTCTTAGCACTAATACAAATACCGACTTGGATGAATTAACCTCTTCTAGTATTGAGAACCTTATCCCAATTGAAAGAGAGCTTGAGGGTGTTTCCAATGAACCATGTGACGAGCTTTGTATTGATATCTCTTCTCCTCATGATCACATTGAGATTTCATCACATGTTGACCTTCATGCTACTACTAGTGATTTTTGTGACTTTGATCTTGATAAATTGTTTAAAGAAAAGGATAATGAGATTGAGGAAGAGTTTATGCAAGACTTGCCACAAATAGAGGATGATGATTGTGATTCTAGTGAGGCATCTTATGATCTATCATCCGATGACTTTTCATGTCAAGATGACATCTCTAATTTGGATGAAGATGTTGCTCCTATAGAAGAAGTGGAAGATGTTCATATTCGTAAGGTTTTATCAAACGTCTATAATCTTATCTCCTCGATTGAAGCTTTGAATGAAAACCATAATGATGATTCCATAGAAGAAGAACCTTTCATTGACATTTCTTCACCGGTTTTTGAGGTTGCACCTATTGATTTTTATAATGATATCATCCCTTTGAGTGATTCTCTCAGTACACCTTCTTTTGAGCCTTCTATTACCACCCTTCCACCCTTGAAGTTGGTTATTGATGAAGATCCTATACTCTTAGAGATTGATCCTTTTTCACCTAAGGTACCTTTAACTCAAAACCTTTGATATGGATTCTCATATGGATATTGATGCCACCATAGAGGTTTATCTTGCTAATACTGATTTAGAGGTCGATGATAGTGATTCTAATTGGGAAGAGGATATTCTTCTTAGTGAGAAATTTCTTTTTGGGACCCTAGAGCCTATACCTCCTTCATAAGACACTATTAATCTTGATCCTCCTTTTTCTATGCCTTCTATGGAAGATTACCCACCTTTTGATGATGATGATGAGCCTAACATGGACATAATAGTTATGAATGTTTTGATACCTACACCTTCATTTTCTCATGATGCATTGATCACTAAGGGGGAATCTTATATGGTTGATACGAGTTTGTCTCTTTATTTTCCCATGAAGGGAATGGTTTTTGATCCTGGGATACGTATATTTGAGACACCTTTGTTTTCAACTACTCGACTTAAGAGTGAGATTTTGATTCATATGGGCTTTTCGTATGAGCTTACTTTGGTGATGCTACCTACTTTGGAGTTGTTCACATGTAGAGATGGAAACTATGTATTTGATCCTGGGGTTCTTCGTATTTGAGAAATTTCGTATGTTGGACAAACTTGAGACACGTTGGACTGTTCCATTTATCGAGGCGGATATTGTAAATCTTATAGTAAATGGCAACGTGCTAAGTTTGAGTGTATCATGTGAGATGTGCTTCAAAGTTGATATTATTTATTCTCCTTGATGGTTTCCCCAAGGACAACCTAATTCGGGGCCGAGTCGAGCTAGCGACTTAGGGTTAAACAAACTCAAGCATTGAATAACTAGGTTAGAAAACGTAGAGTAGATTTTCAATAGGTTAGGTTTAATTAAAAGGATGTTATAGTAGAGTTGAAGTGGAGGGGTGCCTTTCTTCGTCTTTTCGTGTTTGTTTCAAGGGTTGCTCTTTCACATTTCATGCTTGGAGCTTATGGAGGAGGCCCGTGTATCTGGTTCACTTCGATTAGTTTTTGCTATCGTGATATTAAACATTCTGCTTAAAATGAATACCCTTTAGTTGTCTCTTCCTTAACTTGGGTTATGCAAAGTCTATTCATTGTCATAAGTGTAGGGGAAGTTTTTATACTTCCATGCTCTTAAACATTGAGGACAATGTTTAGCTTAAGTGTAGGGGGGTCTTCTATCGAAGTGACCTTACCTAGAACTTGTCATTGTCTTTCATGATAACATGGAAAATTGGATTTTCAAACATTTTTCAAATTTTTGATCTACTTTGGCCACCAAAAATATGCATTCATAATTTTTGCATCAATCATTTTGCATAACACATTTGCATTATATATATTTCTTCTTTTATTTTGTATCAAGATATATAAAAAGGAAGAAAAAATATAATAAAACATGGTTTTAACAAATTTAGACTTCTTTGACATATTAGGCCCGCCATGGATATTTTGACTCAACCCGAGTTTGTTTATCTTAGCATTCTCTAGCTAGTATCCTTAACCATGTAGTCCTTCATTGGTCTATTAGGCTAAGCATCCACCAATCTCATTCTTGAGATTTTAAATTTGTGGAGAATGGGAAATGATAGAGTTGAAGCAAGTATAAAAGGGCTAGATAAACTTCATGATAATTACTTGTGGCTAAACCCTTCTCTTCTTTACCTCTATTTTCTTCGCATGTATATAATTGTTAATAAATAATCAAGAACGGTTTTAATTGATTTGTAATCTCTTATGCATTTTTGCCTAATCATTCATGGTTGATATAAGTACGTCTTAAGATTCTAAGTTAGAACGGTTTATGTTTACTAGACTTATGTCATGCTCAATATTTAGCGGGTGTTTTTCCTTTTATTCTTTTCAAATTTGTTTGTGAGGAATAAAGAAAAATAAGAGCGGCTTACAAAAAAAAATGAGTGGCTAGAAAAAAAAAGAAAAAGAAAACAAAAAAATAATAATAATACAAGACTCCCAAGAGGGGCAGTGTGGTGTTAATTATAGCGACTATTGAGTTCCAATACTACCTTGACGGGTTGCGGGGATTCAGTGGGGTGGGATAAACTAGTTTTGTCCCATCCCGCTAATTTACGGGTATTCCTCGATTCTAGTTTCCTCGATTTGCGTGCCCTCGGGTCGTTTTACGAAAAACGTTTTTATAAATTATGAATCAACAGCACAAAACTAATCTAATAAAAATTGTCTCATCAAAACGGAGTTCGAAAACGTAAATACGTAATCCTAAGGTTTCCGGTTTAGTCGTAAAGGACGTGAAATTAAAATCGTAAGTCCTAATCTCTTCTCGTAAATTTGTGAGTTTATGAACCAACACAAATTTAAAATCTCAAAATAATATTCACGGACAAATTTATTTCCTGAAATGTCGGACTGTCACCAAAGATGGTGTATGTAAAGGTAAGCACGTAACGTTGAATCCTCCGGATTAGACGTAGTCGATGCTACTTCAAGACGTAAATCCAAATTTCTTCCCAAAAATAAGTGAGTTCATATTATAACATTAAAATAATGTTTTCAATTAAATATTGAGAATAAAATATAAACCATAAATTGACGGATTGTCACAGCATTTACCCGTAAACAGGATATTTGTCCTCAAAGATCATCTTACCTTACTACTCGCTTCTTATAGAGTTAAAGCCATGTGGGTATTTCCTCCACATTCGGTCTTTTCTCACAAGTGTAATTCATTACAATACGCGAGTTTCATCAAACATAACTACGGGAATAAGATCAGGCTTAATATTGACTTACTTTATCTATCCATGATGTTCACGGGTTTTTGATGAATGCAACTTTTCACCGATCTAAACTTTATCAAGAAGTGATCAAATTCTCACTTGATAGACATTTTATCAAGTTCGATATACGAAACATAATTCACGCAGCTCTTGAAGTCCTAGGGTAGATCCAACTTATATGCCTTTCAACCCAACTTTTACATCATCTCAATGGTCCCATACAACGGGGACTTATATCCCATGATCTTTCAGATCATCAATTCATTTTTCCATAGTTAAAATTTAGGCATAACTTCGCTACCCATCTGGCACTTCAATATCTACATTTCATATTCACATAACCGTCTGCCCACTACCGGCAGTCAATAATCAGATTCCTAATTTCAACAATCATTTCAGGTCTCGCGGGTCGGGTATTTTGTAAGGTTAGGTTTGTCATCATAGGAAACCTTAATCCTAAAAGACATGTCCAACTCACAATGGGTGTATGTCGGGTGTCTTCATACCAACTCCTGCTTACAGATGCTCTAATATATATCCTCATAAGATTCGATCTCGATCCTAACACGATAATTATCGATGATAATCTTTCCAAAGGAAAGCGATTATACAGTTTATTACCAAAGGTCGATCATTCAAACATAGAACAACACTTATAGTATTTTATATCGTTACTTTACCTTTTCCCTTCGATTGGGGTGGTACACAGTACTCTCATCAAGATTTGTTATCAATGACTTCTGAGCAAATCTCTAGAAATTCGATGCGAAGCGAGGATCTTGATAGAGATGATCGATACAGGCACACCATGTTTACACAACTCCTTTAAATACAAAAGGGTCAATTTCTTCATCAATAATCTATCATTAACATGAATGATATTAGCAGATTTAGTCAGTCTATCGACGATTCCCCAAATCGAATCAAATTCAGATGATGACCTTTGCAATAGTTAGACGTTTACTAATGTATGAGGCGATGTTTGCCTTCATAATTTGCCATTAGTACAACTTATTCAGATGAAAATACATTAAATCATTAATGTCATGAATAAAATACTTATACTTACAAGATTCCAACATAACTATATCTCACAATCCTCCATATTTAGACAATCACAAGTGGCCTTTTAATCATTTAGCGCCATCGGCTTCTTAGTTCTAATGGTTCACATTAGCCGCGAACCCCCTTTTATTATTTATATTATCCTTCTTACAGGCATCAATTATTTCTAAATTGTTCGGGCAAATTACTTTGCACCGTCATTATTAAGGAACACAATCCTAATTGATTCTTTATCCTTTCTATATTATGTGTTAGTATCTACATTCACTTTCCTAGATGGAATAAATATCATGACCGTATTTATTCGAAAATTCTTTCTTCACATTTCCTAAGTCTTAGTTCTATCTCAGTTATTTTTTTTATCAGTTTTGCTCAATCCGACGTTTAAAGCGTCGATAATTATTACAAGTAATTAAATAATAAATATTCAATTTTTATGAAACGTAAACATAAAAATTTTAAATTTCTTAGTTCGGCCAATTATATAAAAATGTTCAAAATGAAATTGAATTTAATTAACACGATTTTTGTTGATTTATCGAAGATAATTAATAAGATCCGTAATTGTTCGAAAATCTTTGTTTATACTTTGGTCAAAAATTTCTTAGTTGAAAAGTAAAAATCGTCGTTTCAAATTCCAAGTCATGGTTTAAATGGTTTTCCTCAATCCTTCTTAAGTTTTCTTAAGGTATGCAAAAACATTTACCCCTAAATAGGAGTTTAGTTAAATGTTTTGGTTATAAGGGAATGATTCCTTAAAAGTTATTTTGACAAAACATTTGTCAAAACATATTTGCACTTTCTTTTTGGTAAAACCCAAAGTCTAAAAGGGCTCTTAATCTTTGAAGAGTCAATATAGATTCCATTATCGTTAATTACATGGTCATTTAATGTAAAGGATTATGTCTTAAATCACATGTTAAATATTCAAGGTACATGTTTTCACTACTCGGCCAATTCAGGGCAATCTATAAATAATTATTAACTCTTTCTTATTCTTATATACAAACAAATGGTCCTTAATGATCACAAGCATGATTTTATCAAATTACAGCCTACACACGTGATTCACTAAATTTATGGATGCTACATGTGTATTAGTCAATCCAAACGACATAACATGAAACTCATAATGTTTATTACAAGTTATGGATGTAGTGATCGGAATAGATAATCTTTTTCGCGGACGCGAATTTGATGATACCCATGCCGTGAATCAAATCTTTAGAACATACTCTAGAACCTTGTAAATGATCGAACAATCTATCATCTTGGGTAGTGGATATAAGATTTAATAGTCAATTAACTTAGTTCACGGTAATTCAACAAATAAATATAAGGAATGATAACATCATATCTATTCATAATGACGAGCTCGGTAGAATAAACGGTTTCTCTGACAACTCTCTCAGTTGTATGGTAATTCTTTCAATTTTGATGGTGTTGGCGTATAGTGCACAAGCCACAGGTGCAGCACCGAGAATATAATCAATACCAATTTCAACTTTCCTTAATGGCAAAAGTCTAGGTAATTCACCAATAAATACCTCCTAAAGTTTCAGATAAAAGAAACATCTTTTAATAAATTCATATTAGGTTCTTTCTAGATTATGGTATCTATGACTAATTCACAACCATTCACGGTATAATTTCAAGTCTAAATGCAGGATATGGTCATTCATCAAGAATTATTTAGATCACTTTTGATAATCAACATCTTATCTTTTAGGGGAATTCTACTCGAGTTCCCATCAATTAAGACAATGTCGTCATGTCATAATCAACCATTCCATTCTAATGGAACTATCAACTTTCCAGTTTCATTACCGTCGATACGATGTGAATTTCTCAAATGACTAATAATAACTCATAATCCTTCACAAGTTCAAGGATATCTGGAGACATAACTAACCTTAAAAGAGTAAGGTCAACGCATAATCTACGGGAGAGAATTTCAAATCTGATACAAACGAAAACATTTAACGAATATGAATATATCCCATGTTTTCATAATTTGAGTACGCATTCGAAAGCTCCTCGGATCGTTACCCAGGTTATTCAAATGAAATCAAATCAAAAGAAATGATAGGAATATCGATACATCCAGTCAGGTATCAACATTCGGCAATCAAATACTTTTCCTAAGAATCTCACCACGGGAGAATTGGACAAAAAGGAAATATCAATTGTCAAATAAGACAAATTCCACAGATGAGTAAATTCGACTCAGAAGAATAAATAGTACGGGCACATATGTAGGTGTCCCTAATAATATGTCCTTATTTTGCACTTTTTTGCAGATCTCATAAAATTTAATCTTTCACATTTTTCAAAGAAAATTTAGTGTTTATTAATAATTTCATGGTGACTACTAATCAGCCTTGCATGGTCCCTTCCAAATTGTATGTAGGCACGCAACTATATACAATTTTAAGATTAACGATGCAATACTCAGTTCGTCAAAATTTTATCATCATGTTTATAATAAAAACATTTTCATGCTTAATTCTTAAATAAGAATCAAAAATAAATTTACAAAGATTTTATTTGTTATGAAAACAATTAAGTTTTCCAAGGTGTTCTATAAACAACTTCATTTCGATAACGATTATTTATAAGTCTCACTTTAAATAATCCATATGGTGATGAAAACCCAATTTTTCTCAAGGGATACTGTTTTAACTTATAAAAACAATTAGTGATCTGCAAAGGAGTGATGAAAAGTTGTTCACCAAGAACTAACTACAATATAATCGGAAATGAGCTTAGCCAAATAATCATGAGGTTCATGACCTCGATGGCACTCAAAAAGAATAATCTAAAACGTAACTCAAATCGAGATGAGTACTTATTCAATGGTTGCATCACTAATGCGAACATTAGGATGAAGCAACAAAAGATAGATAACATCGATACATGTAGAATTTAGCAATCAAAGGTAGTCTCTTCATTAATCACAAACAAGTCAAAATTGTACCGTAACACATTACGTGTCACTATGTCATACAATTCCAAAAACTCATCCTACCAACTAATATCTCAGTTAAGTTAGGGAATTTTAAAAGATACCACAATGAATACTAATCGACAAGAGTCATTAGGTGTTCCACATGTACCGAAAGATCCATCGGTCCCAATTCAAAAGAAGATTTCTTCAATTTATTTATTGGACACTGGGCATCCTCGTCATTGGACAATGGCCTAGGAACAACCCTTAATACGAATCAACAATCAATTAAAACCTTATAATTCAATCACAGGACTCAACAACTTTCTCTTAACAATCTCATATTCCATACGAGTTAAATTTTACTTAATTCAAGTTTTCAATCAACTTATACTCAATGCAATATCCTACCTCATTCTCCAATACTTTCAACCTTATTCTTAGACCTTAAAAGGGCAATAAAAGCTTGATATGATCAACACTTAATTTCCAATCCTATAGCTCTTACAACAGCAATTATCAAATGAGTCATTAATATGAAATGACCCACATATTCAATTAGACTACTCGGAAAGGTACTAGTGGCATGAGGCTTTTGGGTAATGGTTCCAATGTCAGCCTCAAGTGAAACATTCCCCCTTTCGATTTCAAATTTAAGAATTGGGTGACAACGAATCAGATGACACCTTTCCAGGTGGTAACGTTTTGTCAAAATCCACTCTATAAGGAAAGATCGTCATGACATCGATATCAGTTTTAATCTCGCCAATTCTTCTTCAATATCACAATCAACTACTATCTACATTTCTACGAATATCAACCATTTTGTTGGGATCATAATTATGCACAACTTGGTTTAGATCTAGGATAGCTATAATTCCTACGGGAATAGCTTCGATTAATTTGCTAGGGAAGTTAGGGTTTCTTATGACAATCTACGTCGTATAAATATCTCGTATAAATATAGAAATAATCATCAAACAATCATGTAATAAAATTACATCATATATATATATATATATATATATATATATATATATATATATATATATATATATATAATCCAATTTTTATATATATTAAAATAACACTTCTCAGTCTGGCCTTGTCGGTAACTCGGGAATTCTTCGGCACCGTTATAGTCAAAAGATTTTTTAGACATTTTTAGAAAAATGTTTATAGTTAAAAGACTTTGAAATTTTTTATTCAAAACCTTGGTTTTAAAAATCTTTCGTTCTCTATAACGAGAGCTCTGGTACCAAACTGTAAAACCCCCAAATTTACACAATTTAATACAGCGGAAGACTCATTGGTGTTACGGGATAGCACATTACTCACATCATAGACAACGCTTAAAAATCGCGTCGTTTAATAATAAAGCATTTCCATTCATAAATATCAAGTTTACATAGGTCCCAAGTCATATTATTTCATACAAATTCTACAAAGCATTTGATTGGAAATTGTTATTTAAGTGCGGGTCATGAATTCTTGTCGTCTTCCCGAGAATTACCTTCAAGTACCTGAGATAAAACATGTTAAAAGAAAAGGTCAGTGATAACGCCGAGTGAATTCATAGAGTTCAATAAAACCATTAATATATCATCGGTATATAATTATTACCGAAAATCATTTTTGTACAAATCATTGTAATAGGCCATAAAATAGCCAAAGTCATTTTATACAAATCCTTATCAAAAATCATAATATAGGCTTTTTGCCTTCAAAATCATTATACGAACCAAAGTCGTAAAAACATCATACAATACGTTTTATAACGTTGTATAAAGTTATATAAAAACCGTTATATGAATATGGTTATGTAAAACCAAAACACGAACATAAAATCAATAATAAGACCCTGTATTGCTAGTCAGGTAATATATCGTAATTCAATGCATAAAGCAGTATTTCGTTATTTGGATTATTAACCCGCATGACATTGTTACCTTACTACAACAAACAACGGGTAGCTAACCCGAAACTCATTTGCCATCTAAATTAGCGTGTCGTCACAATAATCACGCTTGTGTAAATCTTCTCATACATAAATTCGCTTACCAATCAATGTGGCACGACGGGGATCAACCGTCAAGGCGCGAAATGGGGTGATCGTCCTCAAATAGTACTATTATATGCATAAGCGTCTACCAAATGCCGGTAGTTCACAATTCATGCTAATGGGACTTTTAGTGACATAACCTAACTTTAATAATCCATTTCATTTCATCTATCGGGTCATATAATCATACATCGGGTCATACAATCATTCGGGTCCAAATGAATAAACAAACAATCGGGACAAATGGTGTCCTATTTTAGTAAAACTAACATGTTATCTCCCTCGCGGGTTTATAAAATATTTCATAAAAACATTTAAAAGAGTGCGAGGCTATGAACTCACGTTGATGTGGGTAAGCGGGTTATCGGCAATTCGGACGTACGGTACGTGCTTCAATCACGGAAACCTAGACAAATAATACTCGTCTTAGACTCTTGTCCAATGACTTTATAAAAATAACAATTATGTATACATATGATGATTTTATAAATATGATGATGATCAAGTGGGATTGTACATTTTTACTCATTCATTATAGTGTTTATGTGTTGGTAATTTTTATACTAGTTACACTAGCTCAAGTTGTTTACATTTTGGAGGCCCAATAGGCCCATTACAAGCCCAATACATTTTATTAGCCTAATTAGATTTTTATTATCAGTATTATACTTTACTTGTTGGGCCCAAGTGGGTTAAGCCCCATATATAATTTTTATAAGTATTTAACTCATTTAGTTAAATTATTAGTCCAAATATGCTAACTTAGCTCGTTAATGTCCGTATGTCATATAGTTCGGGTTTTATCGGTTTTTACTTGTATTAGGTACTTATACATCAGTATATGACTTTTAAAAACTTTACATTAGACGGGTTTGATCGTCTAAGTTTTAATTGGCGAAAAACGTTAATTTTACGGTAATAGCCGAAAAAGTCGTAAAAATCATGTTTATAGTTTTTATAACTTATAAATCTTATTCAACTACCATTTTTATAAAGTGTCCATTTATTTTACCTTATACATATTTATATAAATGAAATTTATAAGTTAGTGAGTTTTAATTCACATTTTATACTATATTAGTTTGAGTGCTTATATAATACTATTAAACATTAATTCTTCAAAATCTGATTTTTAGTTTCATCTTCACCATTTTTATCATATCTTGAGTTATATAACGAGATAGAAGCTCATTTTTGGATGGCATAAACTTCATACTATGTGCTACAAATAAGTTAGTTATAGCTACTGCTCATTCCATGTTTAACTATCCTTAAAAGTCCCTTGAAAACAGACTATTCAGATTGGTACAGTCATCTTGTTTTGATCATATCTCACTCATATTGCATGACCAACTCTCACATTTGTATGATATCTATCACTTATTGTAAATGGATTCCACCATGCAATTTTATCAGTTTATAACTTGTTTACTTACTGTTTTTATACAGCCATCTTATTAAGTAAGATTTAACCATTTTTTTACATGTGGTTTTTCCATCTTTTTACCCATGTTTATCAAATCTATCAACACCAAATCCCCACATAATATTTTTAATCATCATTCATCATCATATACATATAAATAAATAAAGAAAATACAAGATTACATAATCAAAATAACAAGAGGATAGGAAGAACAATCTCTATACCACCATTAGTGATGAAAAGATGAGTCTTTGATGAACAAGGCTTGGATTTTGATGGCAAAACTTGTAATAAACCAATATCATCTTCAAGTCTACCAACCTTTATAAACTTCTCATGGAAAATCAGCCCTATGACACCAACAAATCTTCTCCTTGGATGTTAGATATACCTCCAATCTTCAAAGCTTCAAAGTAGCATCATCATGTGTATGAGTAACACATGATTTTATGGCTAACATAGATCAAATGAGGATTGTTTTTAATGATGGTTGGACCAATTTTAGAGAGAGAGGAGAGGAGTGTGTGAGTTTTGCATGTGAAATGGAAGTAAGTGGTAAAGTTTAGTGGTTTTTGCTAGTTTGGTGGGATAAGTTAGCTTTCATGTGAAGCTAAGCTTACATGTGTAAGCTTATAGCTACAAGGGTGCCACATCATGGATGTGGTGTCCTCTTTTGGCCACCCCATGTGTTAGTGGGGTGGGATAAACTTGTTTTGTCCCATCCCGCTAATTTACGGGTATTCCTTGATTCTAGTTTCCTCGATTTGCGTGCCCTCGGGTCGTTTTACGAAAAACGTTTTTATAAATTATGAATCAACGACACAAAACGAATCTAATAAAAATTGTCTCATCAAAACGGAGTTCGAAAACGTAAATACGTAATCCTAAGGTTTCCGGTTTAGTCGTAAAGGACGTGAAATTAAAATCGTAAGTCCTAATCTCTTCTCGTAAATTTATGAGTTTATGAACCAGCACAAATTTAAAATCTCAAAATAATATTCACGGACACATTTATTTCCTGAAATGTCGGACTGTCACCAAAGATGGTGTATGTAAAGGTAAGCGCGTAACGTTGAATCCTCCGGTTTAGACGTAGTCGATGCTACTTCAAGACTTAAATCCAAATTTCTTCCCAAAAATAAGTGAGTTCATATTATAACATTAAAATAATGTTTTCAATTAAATATTGAGAATAAAATATAAACCATAAATTTACGGATTGTCACATCTTATGCTCAACATGATTTGGTCATGGTGCCTAAACATATTATTGATCAAATGCATATGGCTCTCAGACAATCTGTAGATACGAATTCCACCCTAACTGCTGAGCTTGCGTTGCATAAAGAAAAGGTCAAAGCTTTTGAAATGGTCCCTCAAGAATAGAAAATAACATGTTCTGAATTTGACCAATTTCGTTTTGAAAAGATTGAACACTTGAAAGAAATAGAATCATTAAAAGCTAATATTTCCAATGAACTAAAAGAAAAAGAGTCGGTTGTCAATGATTTTCAGAAACTTAAAATGGATTTCGAAACTCTCGAGTCTAAAAAGTTTGAATCGGAAATTAATGCTACCAAACTTCTTAAATTCAATGAACAACAGCTTTTAAAACAATACGCTTCCACATAAAAGGTTCATCTTTTAACTAAATCATTTAAAGAACTCGAACTTAAGCGTCTTCAAGATTTACCACTTAATCCCGGTTATGCAAAACAAGCTCAGGAACATATTCCCGGTCTTTATGATATGACCATAATTGGAAAATCGAAAGAAGCACCTTTTGTTTGTAGTACTGAGGAGACACAGTCACTTGCGGATGAAACTCATTCTAAAATGCTTTCAAAATTCCATACAATTGATTATGATCAACATAACAAAGATCAATTTTCGAAAAAGACACGCATTCGCTTACAAAAGGAATTAGCAGAATTGATAATTCTTGTGCCCCAAAGTTTGTCAAATGAAAACCTTCCTAGTACGTCTCCTACACTTGTCAAAACGGATTTAACAAAGTTAATTCCACCGGTAAGCAAGGCGTCCGTTAACTTAAATGCGGTACACCAACACTTAGCCGATTTTGACAAGGTCATTTTGGAACGTACGACGACTTCGGCCATAACGGAAGGTGAATGGAATTTTGAGCACACTAGAGCTGCGTTTCGAGACGAAATTGTTCCGTTTGTAAAGAATGTTAAAGATTGTCTTAGTACTCTTGATCAAGATTTGCTTTTGGAAATAGAAGAAGTTAGACGTGTTTTCAATGAAATGGATGATGCTTATGAAAACAGTTTACTTAAAATAGAACGGGTTTCACGCCAAAATGATCAGCTTCTAAAGCAAGTGATGTCTCATGATATAGTTTCAGTCTATGTGAATAAAAGTGTTCATAATGATTCTACTGTGCATAATGTTTAATCTGTGGATAATGTGGTAGATAGTACTTGTCACAAATCTGACGTTGAATTTTTAAAGCTTCAAGATTCATATTCTTTTCTTTCAAAACGTTTTGATGTGATTCAAACACATTGTATTTCGCTTGAATGCAAGCAACAATTTATTCAAGAAATCTTTGAAACGTCATTCGAAGGTGTTAATATCGATGATGCAAACTTTGAAAAGAATTTTCGATTGAATTTACAATCAAAACAGCGTCAGCCAAGTGACAAAGTTGCTCAAGCTTTGCCGATAGACATAGAGAAAGCTAAGGAGCTTAACTGTGTGAACGTACTTGAGGCCGCTGAGAATTTAAAACTTGATCTAGATAATCGAGTTTCCAAGATTTTGTCCAAAGTTGATAACTTAAAACAGAAAAATACACGACTCTTCGATTCAGTAAAGCCCGCATGTGCTAATACCACTGCATAGAATCAATCATTGATTAAACAATTGAATCGAAAGTCGGTGGAAATATCTGATTTGAGGTAACAAATTTGTGATAAAAATCTGGTCTTGGCTGAGTTAAAGGAAACACTTCGTACTTTAAAAGGTAAGAATGTTGTGGATAACGCAGCCACTGTCTCAGCATCGTCCTCTAGTGCAATCAAAAGGAACCTAATAGCCGTCACACCACTTAACAAGGGCCCTAGGACTAAACCATCTCAAACTTTGGTTACTAAAGATAAGGCGGAATCAAAACCAGCTTCTTATATTCCCGTGTTGCCTTCTACAGGAGTAAGCACCACTACTAAGGCTCAAAGATTTAAGCTTAAGAGAAACAAGAAGAATGATAGGATCTTGCCACCATCTAGTAGTCAAGTAAAGAAGAAAGTAGAAGCCCATCCTAGGAATGTTATTTCTGTTTTGAATAAAAAGAATCATGTAGCTAAACCTAAAGGCTTTGCGGTTGTGCAGCGTTCTAAGCCTAGTGTGAATTCTAATTTGAAATGTTGGAATTGCAATGAATGTATGTTTTCTAGTCGTCATGATTCTTGCCTTATTGACCATGTGAATGAGATGTATGCCCGGAAAAATGGATTAGAATGGAAACCGACTGGGAAAGTGTTAACCCAAGTTAGTTGGATGTGGCGCCCCACTGGTAGAACTTTCACTATAGTAGGAAATATGTGCCCTTTGACTAGGATTACTCCCACTAAAGCGAAGAAAGTGTGCCCTTTAACTAGGAGTACCAAGGCTACCAAAACACAAGCGTGTCCTTTAACTAGGAACACCGACACTACCGTAGGAACCAAGTGCCCTTTAAATAGGTCTACTCCCACTGTAGTGCCCGCGAATAATCCAAAACCTAAGAAAGTTAGAACAGTAAAACCTGTTAGTGCTAAGACTCACATTAGAAAACGCAGAAAATCTAAGGGTCTCAAAAATGTTAGCAATTCTGATAATTCTATATCTGTATCAGCTAACACTCCAGAACCAATAGTTTCCAATGCATTGTCTACTGTTGTTATTGAAAACAGGTGGTCCAAATTTTTCTCTGGTATTTGGACTCTGGTTGCTCCAAGCATATGACCGGAGATCGCTCTCAGCTTAGAAATTTCGTCAGCAAGTTTCTTGGTACGGTTCGATTTGGAAATGATCATATTGCAAAGATAATGGGTTACGGTGAATATCATATTGGGAATGTTATAATTTCGAAAGTGTATTATGTGGAAGGTCTCGGTCACAACTTATTTTCTATGGGACATTTTTGCGATGCAAACCTAGAAGTTGCTTTTCGAGAGCATACCTGCTTCATTCGTAATTTGGAAGGGGTTGATTTATTGAAAGGTACTCGAGGGAAAAATTTGTATACTTTGTCTCTACAAGACATGATGGCCGCTTCCCCCGTATGTCTTTTCTCCAAAGCATCAAAGACTAAGTCATGGTTATGGCATCGACGGTTATCTCATCTTAACTTTGACGCTATTAATCACTTGGCGAAAAACGAACTTGTTCGTGGTCTTCCTAAACTATCATTTCACAAGGATCATTTGTGTTCCGCGTGTACAATGGGGAAAAGCACTAAGAAGTCTTACAAACCCAAGACTGAAGACACCAACCAAGAGAAACTTTATCTGTTGCATATGGATGTTTGTGGGCCAATGCATGTTGAAAGTCTTAGTGGCAAAAAGTACATCCTCGTCATTGTCGATGATTACTCTCGGTTTACATGGGTGAAATTACTTAAAGCAAAAAATGAGGCACCTAAATTCATCATCGAATTTCTTAAGATGATTCAAGTGCGTCTCAACACTACTGTCCGACGCATTCGTAAAGATAATGGAACTGAATTTGTGAATCAAATCTTGCGTGATTATTATGAAGAAGTTGGCATATCTCATGAAACATCAGTTGCACGCACTCCACAACAAAACGGTGTCGTTGAAAGGCGAAATCGCACACTTATGGAAGCTGCTCGAACGATGTTAATGTACGCAAAGGCTCCATTGTTTTTATGGGCAGAAGCAGTATCTACAGCATTGTACACCCAAAACCGGTCACTAATTCGTAAACGCCATGGTAAAACACCTTATGAGCTTCTCCATGGTAAAGTCCCAGATTTATCATATCTTCATGTATTTGGTTCTCTTTGCTATCCAAATAATGATGGCGACAATTTGGGAAAACTTCAACCAATGGCTGATATTGGTATTTTCATTGGTTACGCACCCGCAAAGAAGGCATACCGAATCTACAACCATAACTCTCGCAAGATCCTCGAAACTATGAATATTGATTTTGATGAGCTGACAGCAATGGCTTCTGAGCAAAGCAGCTCTGAACCCGCACTTCATGAAATGGGACCCAGTAACATTAGTTCTGGTCTTGTCCCAAACAACCCCATTTCATCATCATTTACACCACCTTCTAGGACTGTATGGGATACGTTGTTTCAACCATTCTTTGATGAATTCTTTACTCCTCCAAGTATCGTTGCTCCAGAACCTGAAGTAATAGCTCCGATAACCGAATTTGTCGCTCCAGCAACCATTGCACAGTCAGATACGTCTGCACCTACCTCTGGTCAAGACATACCTTCAACGAGTAATTCACAACCAACACCTGTTTCAACTACCCATGTCATGCCTATTGATGATGAAGAGGATGATGATGATCACGATTTGGAATTCGCTCAAATGCGTGAACTTCCATTCTTTAGTGTACCTATTCCCGATCCTAATCAAGTCGGGTCGTCCAACTCAGAGGAAGCTCCTTCTATAGTCTACTCCAATCCAAAGATTCGTGAACATGACAGCAAGTGGACAAAGGATCATCCTATAGATTCTATAATTGGTGACCCCAATCGTCCGGTATCCACACGAAGTCAGTTACAAGAAAATGAAATGTTTTGTCATTTTGATGCTTTTCTCACTGAAGTTGAACCAAAGACATGGCAAGAAGCTTTTACTCAATCCTGCTGGATAGAAGCTATGCAAGAAGAACTTAATGAATTTATACGTCTTGAAGTATGGGAACTTATCCCATGCCCGGATCAAGTGCAGTTACTCACTTTGAAATGGGTTTACAAGGTGAAACTCGATGAGTTAGGCGGAATATTGAAGAACAAAGCTCGACTAGTAGCTCGTGGATACAAGCAATTATTGGGCATCGACTTTATGGAATCCTTTGCACCTGTTGCCCGTTTGGAAGCTATTAGACTATTCCTCGCTTTTGCAGCCCACATGAATATGATCGTCTATCAGATGGATGTGAAGACGGCATTTCTTAATGGTGAACTCAAGGAAGAGGTCTATGTTCAACAGCCGGATGGTTTTGTGAATCCCAAATATCCTAATCATGTGTACAAGCTTAAGAAGTTTCTCTATGGGTTGAAGCAAGCTCCACGCGCATGGTATGATCTATTGTCACAATTCCTCATTACGCAAGGCTTCGCTAAAGGAAGGTGGATCCCACGTTGTTCATTCAGAAACGAGGTAAAGATATGATTATGGTACAAATATACGTTGATGATATTATATTTGCAGCCTCGACCCAAGCTTTATCCGACGAATTTGGGACACTCATGTCTTCCAAGTTTAAGATGTCAATGATGGGCAAGGTATCATTCTTCTTAGGACTTTAGATGTCTCAGAGTCCCAGAGGCATCTTTATCAATCAATCCAAGTATGCCCTTGAATCGCTAAAGAAGTATAAGATGGAATCTTACGACCCCGTGGACACTCCAATGGTGGAACGAACTAAGTTTGATGCAGATCCACATGGAGTTGCCGTTGATCTGACACTTTATCATGGAATGATCGGTACTCTTCTGTATATCACAGCCAGTCGACCTGATCTTCAGTTTTCTATATGTATGTGTGCTCGGTATCAAACTCGGCCTACTGAGTTACACTTAGCTACTGTTAAACGGATCTTTCGATATCTTAAAGGAACCATTAATCGGGGACCTTGGTATTCGAAGGACTCTTCGATTGCACTTATGGCATATGCAGATGCGGATCACGCGGGTTGTCAAGATACAACGCGTAGCACGAGTGGAATTTTGCCACTACTAGGAGATCGACTAATCAGTTGGGCATCGAAAAGGCAGAAAAGCGCTGCAATTTCAAGTACGGAAGCAGAATACATAGCTATGTCCGGTTGCTGTGCTCAAATTCTTTTGATGAGATCGCAATTAACCGACTATGGTCTAGGTTTCAATAAAATTCCGATGTACTGCGACAACAAGAGTGCAATTGCCTTATGCTGCAACAACGTTCAATCTCCCAGTCAAAGCATATTGACATTCGCTACAACTTCATCAAGGAGCAAGTGGAAATTGGAGTAATCGAGCTTTACTTTGTCCGATCTGATTATCAGTTGGCGGATATTTTCACGAAGGCTTTAGATCGCGCTCGAATTGAATTTTTGGCCGACAAGCTAGGAATGAGAACCTTCTCGCCTGAGACTCTAAAGGAATTGGCAGATGAAGCGAAAGTATAGTGATGGTAAACTATTCTCCGTATCCTTGGTGATCATTCGTATATTTTGTTTATATTTTTATCCACAAAAGCCAAATACAAATATATAAAACCATATAAAAACCATAAAAATTGAAAAATTCATAAAAATGCAAAGATATTTTTACTTTATTTTTCAAAGGCATGTCTTTTGGTACGATAATATTTACGGCCTTAGAAATGTCGATTAATATTGACACGGTGCCATAAATAGAGTTCGTACAAAAGTTGTAAATATTTCATAAAACATGCCTAAATGGCTTGTAGTTATTTCTAACTGCAACCCGATTTTCATATTAAAGTCAAGTATTTCTTATGAAAGCTTTGGCTCACAACGGGAATTAATCTCGGGCAAGGTTTACTTTAAAACCTTGTAAGGGATCAAGTTAACTTTATAACTTCGTCTAACACAAATCTATGTACGTTTTAGTGCATTTATTTGTTAAAACAAGAGAAGTCTTGTTTTTATGAAGCTATCATCTCTACAACCATAGCAATCTACAATTGGTATCTACATACTCGACGATGCGACTACTCAAACGACGACTACAACTCTTTCAATAGAACACGGGTCAACAATTGAGGGGGATCAATTGTCAAGCATTCAGCATCTTCGATGCCGAACGTGCCAAGTTCACAAGTTGGTGTCAAGACTACAATACCAATCGTACATGTGGTGTCAAGAGATGACTTCAGACGTGACGAGGCGACCAACATATGCTGACAAGAACCATTTGATCTTATCATATGATGTTCTCATCTATCAGGTCCAACCTTGTCAATTCTTTTCTAATATGGTGAATATGTGATCATGTTACAAATCGGTATTAAATCTCATACGTTTGATATCATGAAGATAAAATGGACTTGCATTTTTCTTCCCAAAACCTTTATTAAAACTTCATTAAGTCAATGATATTAAAAACATCGATTGGGTTAATATTTTTAATATGGGGGAGAAAATGTGATTTAATATGGGAAATTATCAAAAATGGTTTGACTTAATATGCTGGCTCATCCCGACATATGTGAAATTCTTCGAATATCGTGGCATATGTTAAGGGGGAGCAAAACGGATTTGCATATCAAAATGGATTTTCATGGTGACATATACTTACCCAAAACCGATTTATTTCACGACGATGAAGATTGTGTTGACATAAGGATGGTAGGATAGGTTAAGTCCTATGAATCTTCCAGAACCGAAGGAATCTTCCCAAGGACATTCCATAGCTAGAAATAGTAGTCCTTAGGAAAGATGGAGAAAGATTGTGAACGTAGCTGAATGCCGACCAAGTACTTAAGTTAGCACTAGAACTATCACAACAAGGTGCTAGTTATGACGTATTGGTAAGCATTGAAGGGGTTGAAGAATGCAAAAGAATTGTAAAGATAAAGGGTGTAAAGAAAGAAGCCCTCCTTACAACCTTAGGCAGAAACCGGGTCAACACGTATGCTATTGAGATCATTTTAATGATGCTCGGTATTGAAGATAGACATCATGGACCCAGTGATGCAATGCACAACCCATCCCAGCTAACTCAGATATCTCTTAAAAGATATTTGTTTTAATCACACGGAGACAACGCATTATCTATTGATTTATTCACTCCGAATAAATTGGTATTGAAAAGGTGGCACTCCTCTCCAGCCTCCGATCACTGAAATCCAAAGTGCACGATCGAGTCTAGAGCCATTTGAGATCATCAAATATCTCATTAGGACACACTTTCATATTTCCTTGCTTCTTCACACACTGTGAAAAGTAAGACAGATTTTAAGATTCCTACGCAAAATCTTCATGATCTTGCCTGAACATCCGAGTAATACGAAAGTATTTACAATGAAGATGGAAATCCTTCTTGAGCGAATATCAAAAATCTCATGGTAGGTAACTTATGCGATTCTGTATGAATCAAACTTGTGATAACTGGAAAGAAACAATGGTTTAATTCTTAAATGAATTTAAACACGTTCCAGGCCTCTACGCAATATCTTAGTGATCTTGCCAGAACACTCAGAGTGATACCTTAGTGTTCACAGTGATGAGTGGAAATCCTTCTAGTGTTAACCTCAAACAGCACTTGGTAGGTAACTTGCAAGATTCTATACGAATCAAGCTCGTGACAACTGGAAAGCAACGATGGTGCGATTCTTTAATGAATCAAACTTATTCCAGGAATCAAAATTGACGGCTTCAATCATGCGGATAATTTTATCCAAATTATTCACTCTTTACGTTCGCAGTCAGCTTTGGACGGTCGAGTAAAGAGAACGGGTTTACCCGTGAAATCTTGTCAAGGAGATTTTTAATTAAATCTACCTGTCACAAGTACGATATTTTATATCGTCCAACGGTCTTCACCGACCGGAGGTAAAATGCTACCGAATTAGAATGAAATGTTCAAAGCCATTTTGTTCGTGTCTACTTATGTTGCAGCATTTGAATACAGTGGCGTTGCGGAATCCAAGAAGAAGTCGTCCCCACATGCTTATACTTTATGCATTTAATACCTCATCTAATTCAAGAAAGCCTAAAAGTTAAGTCTTCCGCTGTATCAAACTCTGAAGCTTTAAAGAATTACGAAGGTATAAGTATGTGGGACATGGTGTCACGAAGAGGCGAAGATCACAAGTGATGGATGCACGAGATCAAGGCAAGAGATTAATGCTCAAGATTGATATCAAAGATCACATCAGCATGTTCACCAGAAAAGAAAAAGGAAAAGAAAGATGAAGACTACGATCTCAAGACAAGCATAGTATGCTAGGTTTATTTTATTATTGTAACTCGGGTGACGCCCTTATTTGGAGTGACCTCCCTTAGGGGGAGATTGTTGGAAATACATTTTTACGTATTTAGGAAGATTCGGTCACTCCGACAATATACTAAGTAGTAGCTCGTAGTCTAAACATCTTTATTAAACAAACAAAGTCAAGCCGAGCCTACAACATATGTAGGTCGGCCCAACATTGTAAGCCCAAGCCCATCACAAGGCTTGGGTATATAAACCCTCTCCTTAGATGGAGAGGGTATGTGGTTCTTCATTTTACACATAGTTGAAAAAGTGTTTTTTCTTTCACTTTCTCTCTCTAAGTGTGTGTGCTCTCACCATCTATCTATCTCTTTCTCTCTCTAAAACATAAGCAAGATTTACATATCCTACAAAACTAACTAACAAGGACTAACGGCGTAATATACTTAACGAATGAAACCTTAAAGGTTATTTTTGTAATTTGTCACACTTACAAGGGTTTACTAGTAATTTCAATTTAATTAAAAGTATTAATAAAATATTTTATTAAATTTAGTTATTGGAATAATTAAATAAATCACTAAGTTTATTTACGAGACTTTATAAACTAACGAAACCCGTTAATTATGTTTTTAGACTTAAGAAAATAATATAATATCGCCTTACAGTTTATTTAATTAAAATCCATTTATTTAATTTATTCCCGTTTACTAAGTCAACATATATATTTTTAGACACTAAAAATATATGTTTATCACAACCCTTTATAAGTATAAACATTTATCCAACTGTTATAACATATTAAATTGTGATTATGCATTATTTAAAATCATACATCCATCATGCATTGTTAATTTATGCATTGTCTAAGGCACTTAAAATTACTTACGTAATTACTACGGTTCGTGATCATATTGTGCCAGTTTGTTCAGTGACATCATCTTCACCACATTACCACTAAGGTGAGTTCATGGCCCCATCTTTACTGTTTTATAACTGGGGGAGAAAACATACAAAAACTATATTTATATAATATGCAAAACATGCACTGACAACAAAAACAACAGCTTATTGCCTATTGTTTGCCCCATACCCGTGGACTGTAATAGTTAATAGTGTAGCGCGAAATGTGTGAATAGATCTATTTGCGTGTTGACAACACCCGGCCTGTGTGACTTGCTATCACGAAACGCTTAGGCCAAGCAACAAGTTTACATCATTGTCGGACTGAGGGAACAACATCGGGACAGATCCAAATGGGCGTACCGAACAACTTATTTTTTCTAGCTTCTATTACAGGGCAATAGTAACTACTATAGTATGTAGCTTAGTTCTCTACTATCCTTGTGATGTTTTGGCATATTATTAACTTATTATTTAATTAAACTTGTGAATTCACCAACTTCGTGTTGACCCCCACATTTTACTTTATATGTTTTCTCAGGAAAATAAAGCAGGTTCATGCATTGGATTCCAACATTATAGGAGCATCATGTCTACCATTGGGCTGGGATATTTACTTTAGTTTTTAATAATAAATGTGGTTTACAAACAAGATACTGAGTGTGTACAACTGATTCATGTAATTTGTATTAAATGACTTTTATGATCATTGCTCTATATACTATGTGCTATCAATCCACCCAAGTAACACCCCAATTACTATTCCGCTGCATTTGACCAACTTGGGGGTGTTACAAAAATGGTATCAGAGCGCATAGTTATAGAGAACCAGATCGATAATAAAAATTTTAAATATAATGAAAATTTTAAACTGGACTATAACTGAATTTTAAAAATCAATAAAATAAAAAGAAAGTTGATTTTTGGGGAACCCTTATAAGTTAGGCATATAGTACATAGAGCATACACATTATGTGAACTAGTTTCACACTGATTTATAAAATTTGAGTTGATAAATCACCTAAGTAGCTACTTATACTTTTAACAGTCATAGTTAAAAGACATAGACCGCATCGCATTTCATTTTAAAAACTTTTTGAATTGTGTAAGCTAAAAACTTACTCAACTTTGAAATGCTATTTTCAGATATCATGACGCCACCTACTATCGTGACTACCTTTGAGGAGCTCATGGCTCCTACCACTACTCCAGTATCGCCGACGTCAGTATTTGTTGGACCCGCATCCGACACGGAGTCCAGAGATGACCAGCCAGACGGGGTCATCATACTCACAGATTCACCTACTCCATCACCACCTACTGTATCCCCTACTTCACCATTGCTTGTAGTACCTGCATCTCCTCCTAGGGAGATGGATCAGGTTGTACCATCCTTACCACCATTGCCACCACCTTCTGCACATCACCCTTACCCCACCAACACTCTGCCACCTCGCAAGAGGAGGCGTGATTTCATTCCTGACTCGACATTCGAGGTAAGAGAGGGATCTAGAGCTGGGCAGTCCAGCCTCGGCGCCCTACGGGCACAGGTCGACGCACTTGAGGCCCGCTAGGCGTAGGACACCGCTCTCATTCATGCCCTTTTACAGGTAGACCACAGGGTCGCGCCTTGCTTCAGGAGAGGTATAGATCTCTCTATTGGGATGTGGCTAGTGAGTCACACACCACGCATAGTTCTCTGGGTATGACCCAGGGAACTGTGCATTGGTTACTGGATGAGGTTGCTTACCTCCGTTGCCGGTTAGCTACACTCGAGGGTCACTCATACGAGACCCAGGTTGCTATCCTCACCCAGGAGGAGACATTTCGGATATTCATAGACCTAGCAGACCTCCGCCATCAGGGACTTACTACCGAGACAGACCATCTACGGAGAGCCAATTCAGCACGTCAGCACCAGTTGCCAGAGTCTATGAGATTCTCTAGTGAGACTAGGAGTGCGATGATCCGTATGCAGGATGATCATGCACCTACGCCACCAGTCGGACCACCTTCACCCGCAGAAAGCCATACTAGTGTAGGATAGATTTCATTGTACATCATGACAAGCATTGAGTTGCTTCTCAGCTCGCATGATTTAAATCTTTTGTACTTGTATTCCCATTTTAGTTGTATCCGTATCGTAGCACCTAACCTTAGTAGGTAGGTTATCTTTGTAGTATTGCAAACATTTGTACAACTATCTCAGACAGGATGGTTGTATCTCTGTCTTAGATCGGTTGTATTGTATTATATTGATGTTCACAAGTACTGATATATCATCCTTTACTTGTTTGTTTGAATTTATATTATTATGAAATCTTGACAGGTTATCTAATTTTTTTGTGAATTCTATGCATATCCATTTTATGCAGCTTAATATTATAATTCTACTAACCAACTGATAAATCTCATCTTTGTGTATGATAGAACGATGGCACAAAGAGTCACTCAACAAAATACTAACACTGCTCCTTCAACGACCGTTTCAGAAGCACAACTCCGAGTGCTTATCGGTCAAGGCATTGCTGATGCCCTAGCCGCCAGGGAAACACACCCCAGCGGGAACCAGGGTGACAGTCAAAACTCGAATGCTAGAGATCGAGTTGCCAGAGGATGTACCTATCCCGACTTCCTGAAATGCAAGCCCAGTTACTTCAAGGGAAAGGAAGGGGTAATAGGACTTATGTAGTGGTTCGAAAGGACCGAGACAGTATTCCGCATTAGTGATTGCACCGGGGAGAACAAGGTGAAATTTGCCACCTGTAGTCTCTTGGAACATGCTCTCACCTGGTGGAACTCCCTAGTTGCTACTCTTGGACATGACAAAGTCTATGGGATGACCTGGAATACACTTAAGGAAAGACTTACCACGAAATACTGTCCTCGAGGTGAATTCAAGAAGCTAGAGATTTACTTGTGGAACCTTGAATGCTTGAACCATGACATCACGACTTACAACCAGAGATTTCAGGAGCTAAATTTGATGTGTACTCGGATGTTCCCTGAAGTGAAGGACAAGATAGAGAAGTATGTCAGTGGACTTCCGGATTCTGTGCACGACAGTGTACTTACATCCCAACCCACTACAGTCGAGGGTGCCATAGAGTTTGCCACAGAGCTGATGAACAAACGGGGACGTGATCATGTGATTAGGCAAACTGAGTATAAGAGGAAGGTTGAGGAGAACAACCGTGGTTATAATCAGGCCCAACCACCAAAGAAGCAAAACTTGGGCCAGATCTGTAGTGATGTTTCCTCAGCACCACCACCATATGCAGGCAACAAGCCAAAGTGCACCAAGTGCTATTTCCATCATTTCTCTACTGTTGAATGCCGAAGGCCCGGACAGGGAAACCCTTATGTTCCAGCCATCAGGAACAACACCAGCACCAACTACAAGCCCCGCAATGGTAACAGTCAGAACTTTTATGGAAATGGACAACAGGGAAACCGCCAGCACACTGGCGGCGATAACACAACCCGTAGGGAAATTCGTTGCTATGGTTGTAGAGAGATCGGACACATTAGCCCTGATTGCTCAAAGCGAGCAGTTATGAACGAGAGCAGAGGAGGAGCACCATCTAGAGTCTATGTGATAGGAGACTCCAAAACCCATCCAAACTTCAATGTGGTTACTGGTACGTTCCTTCTAAACAACCGCTATGCAAATATATTGTTTGATATGGGAGCAGATAGGAGTTTTATATCCACAGAATTTAGTAGCTTACTAGACATCACACCTACACCGTTAGACGACTGTTACAGAGTCGAATTAGCAGATGGTAAGATCATTGAAACTAACACTATTTTAAGAGGCTGTACCTTAAACCTTTTAAATCATCCATTCGATATCCAGTTAATACCTGTAATTCTGGGTAGTTTCGACGTTATTATTGGTATGGACTGGTTAGCTAAGTACCACGCGACCATTGTGTGCGACCAAAATCTAGTCCGTATACCATGGGGGAAAGAAAACCTAATCGTTCGGGGAGAAGGAAACTCAGATAGAACTGACACCAGACTGAGTGTTATCTCCTGCACTAAAGTCCAGAAGTACATACTAAAAGGATGCCCTATCTTTTTAGCACATATTTAAAAAACCGAAAAAGAAGAGGAACCAGAGAAGAAACAAATCAAGGACGTGCCAATTGTCCATGATTATCCTGAAGTTTTTCCAGACGACTTACCTAGTTTGCCTCCGGCTCGTCAAGTGGAATTCCAAATCGACTTGATACCAGGAGCTGCACCCGTAGCTAAAGCACCATACCGATTAGCACCCACCGAGATGAAAGAACTCGTAGAACAACTTCAAGAACTCGTAGAACAACTTCAAGAACTGTCAGACAAAGGTTTTATCCGACCCAGTTCCTCACCTTGGGGAGCTCCAATACTCTTTGTCAAAAAGAAAGACGGATCTTTCCGAATGTGTATCGATCATAGAGAACTGAATAAGCTAACTATGAAAAATCGTTACCCACTACCACGAATCGACGACTTATTTGATTAGTTACAAGGATCAAGTGTATACTCCAAGATCGACCTACGATCGGGGTATCACCAGTTGAGGGTCAGAGAAGAGGACATACCGAAAACAGCTTTCAGAACTCGTTACGGTCATTATGAATTTCAAGTCATGCCATTTGGCCTGACTAACGCTCCAGCCATATTCATGGACCTCATGAACCGAGTGTGTAGACCCTATCTAGATAAATTCGTGATTGTGTTTATCGACGACATACTCATCTATTCCAAGAACGAGCAAGAGCACGAAAAATATCTTGCTCAAGTACTAAAAGTACTTAAGGAAGAGAAGCTGTACGCAAAATTCTCGAAGTGTGACTTTTGGATTCCTAAAGTTCACTTCCCCGGTCATGTGATCGATGACAAGGGAATTCATGTAGATCCCGCAAAGGTCGAATCCGTGAAGGATTGGGCATCACCCACTTCACCAAAGGAGATTCGCCATTTTTTAGGCCTTGTCGGTTACTACCGGAGATTCATAGAGGGATTTTCTAAGAGGCCGCATTCCAAACCATTAAGCAAAAATTGTGTAGTGCACCCATTTTAGCTTTACCAGAAGGCAACGAAGACTTCGTCATCTACTGTGACGCCTCACACAAAGGCTTAGGAGCTTTCTTGATGCAGAGACATAAGGTGATTGCCTGTGCTTCAAGGCAATTGAAGAAACACGAGCAAAATTACTCTACCCATGATCTAGAGCTTAGATCTGTAATTTTTGCTTAAAAAATTTGGAGACACTACTTGTATGGAACGAAGTGCACAGTGCATACCAACCACAAGAGTGTTGATCCCAAACTTAGATCGATTTAACTTGTGTAAACGAGATTAGATTAAGTTATACACGTAGAGAAACTTTGTTTATGTATAAAGTAATTTAAGTGTTATGTGGAATTAACACTTAAACAAGAACACACAAAGGATGTAAAACAAACTTTCACTTGATTGATTGAATCGAACTTTCTTACAATGAAAGTGTTTAACGTATGAAAAACTTATATGAAACATAACCTAAAGGTCTTCTTTTATAGACATAAGAAGCCTTGTACAAGAGTCTACGTATCAACTATGATAGGTAAAGATAATTATAGAAAATACAATGTTGATCCTATCTTTACTAGAAACAAACTAGAAACAAAATACGCGTAGACCGTATCTTTCTATCAGTGCTTGTCTTTAACCTATCAACGCTTGACTTCTTCCTGTCAACGCTTGATCTGTCAGCGCTTGTTTTCTTCTTATCAACGCTTGTTTTCTTCTTGTCAGCGTTCAAGTGGACTGGCTACATTTTATTCCCAACAATCCTCCCCTAAACTTGATATCTACTCTAGTAATCAAGTGTCTGAATAAAAATTAAGAACTAGGAGGAATCTTACAAATCTTATCATGTTGGTAATAAACATGCCTAATCAAATCTTTGGCCACGTCACTTGAATAGTCAATCTCCAGTTGTGTTGTTTTCAGCTTGTCCAAAAATTCTTTGGACATGGGATACTGAGCATCTACAAGAAGATACTCAGCAAACTTTGTAGAGCTCAAGTAGTACACACCAGCAGCTGAATACAAACGCCATTGAAGACCACTGATATCATCCTCAAGATCCTTCCAAACAGGATCTTCTTCTTCTGGTGCACACATTCTCTTGAATGTTGACCAAAGTTTTATTCCATTGACTGAAGTAGGAGCTTCAGTCTTATACTTGGCCATCAACAACCTCCAAAGGTCTGCCAAGTCTTCTCTATCCATACTTGCAAAGAGAGACATAAGAGTAGTAAATGTGTTTACCTCTTTCCCATATCTGCCAATCTTCCAAAACCAACTTGCATCTTCTTCATAGCTAATGATAGGGTTTCTGGCATCAAGAGGTAACACTTGTACCATATCTGAAGCTTCCATGGGTGAGAGCTTGATGCTCCTTCGAAGAACAGCTTCACTGGGAACCACTTTATTTAGATCTTTAGGAAACTCAAGTGGAACTCCCTTCTTCAAAGGCCTTGGAACAATCATTGCCTTCTGAATCTCAAACTCTTCTACAAGTTCTTCTTTCCTTTCATCTGAAAGAAGTCTTAAAGTGTTCATTTCCTACACTTTTGCCCAAATGGGATAAGCCTTGTACTCCAATTCTTGAAAAGATAATCCCTGCAATTTCTTGAAGGTCCATCTTGTTCCATGACATCTGAGTAACATGTAATAAAGCTCTCTTGTATCCCTCTTCAGCAGTGAGAAAACATTGCTAGCCTTATGTTTCAGAATAACCTTGCAGTCCCTTTGAACTCTTAGAAGAATATCCAATCCCCAAATCTAATCTGAAATGGTCAAACCTGGATTATCCATAATCCTATTCTCCCAAGCATGGTACATCTGAACAACTTCTGGCATATCAAATTCTACTTGCAATTTTAACTCTCTAAGCTTCTATCTTGCCAAATCATCACCATATTCAAGTCTTTCTGGTTGTTCTATTATCATCACACTTGAATCTTAACTACCTTCATCACTTTCTTCTTGTTCCTCAGAAGTGATAACAAATGGTGATTCACCAACCTTCTTTCTTTCTTGTTCCACAAGATGTGCAGCCAACCTTGAATCAAACTCCACTTATGCTGCATCCTTTGGAACTTCTAATTCTACCATAATTCCTTTACCCTTATCTAATGGATCAATGATGGGTAAGGATGATGGTAATACCTGTGAAGACACTTCTTTGATGATAGCTGATGACTGGAAAACATCAACCATATCTGCAGGTCTTTCAACTCTCAAATTCTTGTGTCAGCGCCCAAATTACTCTTGTCATCGCTTGGTGTGTCAGCGTTCAAATTTTGCTTGTCAACGCCCAACTTACTTGTCTCAGCGTCTCTAGTAAACTGCTCCATCATAGCTGTTGAAATTGTGTATAATTGAAGTTCGTTTTCTCAGTTCTTAACAAATTGAAAGTCCTAACAAGATCGGGTTTATAATCGTTTTTGGTTGGTATGGTTATTTGGCTTTGCTATGTCTATTTGAACAATCAAGTAAAAATGAAAAATATTAACTATGTAACCGTAAAACAAATTGTCAAATACCACATTTGTTATTCAAGTAAAGACAAAAGTGTAAATCTATGAAATTAAAGGGATAAAAATTTAAATTCTGAAAGTTAAAATGCTTGAAATGCAAAACAGTTAACTACAAGGACTAATTGTGTAAATGTAACTAACAAGTAACTGATTTTAACAAACTAGTAAAACTGTCTAACCAACTTTGTAAAGTTCCAAAATTATAAGGACTGATTATTTGCAAAACGTAATTAAGTGGAAAATTAGCTAGAAATGAAAACAGATACAAAACCAAAGGACTTGAATGCAATTAAATGGATAATTTTCACAAAAACGGGCTAAGAAGAGAAATAAGCTCGTTTAAGCTGAATTCTCAACCAAATAAGCTCTAATTAATTGCAAAAGACTTAAAATCCAATAATACATAGGCCTGTAAAAGGAATTAAGTTGAAACTAAGTGAAACTCAAATAAGCTATTCTTAATAAGCCAATATTAAGCTAACTGATAAGCCAAACGTGCACAATCTAATTTTCTTATCAAAACTTGTTAATCAGCTCATAAGAAGCAAGGAATGTCTTTCCTTATCTAAAATGACCCAGTAACGAATTCAGAAAACGAAATTAAGCTAAAAGAGTGCTTATTTGACTTTCGTTGACCTAAAATTTCAAAAAGCTGAAAACTTCAAAATTTATCCATGAACACTTTCTAATAAGAATTGTGAAAGAAAATTACCAAGTTTATGAAGTAGAAATGCTTGTGGAAGAAATCAGTCTAGAATTTTATCACAAAAAATGAGATATGCTCAAGTGCTTAATCAAATCCTTATTTCTATATCAAAACTAGATACTGTATGGTTTCCTTTTACAAGCTCAATCCACAGATATTGTGTGAGGATTAGAAAGTGATTTGAAAGAATTTCATCAAGAATTAAAGAAATGCTAATGATTTGAAAATCACTACTTTCCTGAAAATCAGTTTACCAAAGTCTAACATAAACCTTTTTATTGCAAATTGCCTTTTTGACTCTAAAGTTGACTTGAAAATGACTGAAAACTATCACACTATGTTTAGAAAAGCTAAGTGACCAAGAATGAGCAAGAATCTACCAAGTATCAACACTAGATCACAGATTAAGACTAATGCCAAACACTGGTTACTGGTTTTTAATCCAACTTTTATGAAAGTGAATTAAGCTAGAAGCTAAGCTGATCTAAGAATGATACCAGGCTAAATTTATCAACCAAAATGTAAAGTATATGAACCAAACTTAAGCTATGAGACAAGCTAAAACTCAAGATGCTTAAACAAGCTAAAAATGACTGCAAGTATGCTAACAGAATGGAGATTAAAGCAAGAAATCAAGTGCTATGCTACAATTAAGCTACACAATCATCAAAATCAAATCAATATCAGCTAAACACACTTGATCATGCAGGCAATTAGATTTACACTAGGAATTGAGCATGCAAGCAACATTTTAGAGGAACAAAAATACAGGACATGAAACCTTTAAGCATAGGCCTCCATTGGGGAGTAGAGAAGCGTTGTGCTTTCTAACCAGTGCTAAACCACCACCTTAGCACTGAAATCAACTAATCAACAACTACCATTATCATGATCACCATTAATGAGCTTGAAAGCTTCAAAATCTACTCAACTGGAACTGGATGAACAGAATAAGCAAAGCAGCTACAGAATCTTCACAATTAACTATTCATGATCAATTATGATCATAATAAGCTAACATCATCAACAGAATAACAAGATTGCAGGAATGAACAATAGATTTAGGATATGAAAAGGTGAAATTTTATTGATTGAGTTGGAAAAGTTGTTACAAAGCTAGAAAGATAGTTACAACTACTAACAGACTCAAGAGATTGTCAGTCTATTGAGCTATGAAGCTAATCCTAACTGAATTGAGAGAAAAAGGAAAAGTGTGTCTGTTTTCACACTTTATACATTACATCAAAATGAGAGCTATCTAGGGGTATTTATAGAGTGCAGATGAGAGTTGGTGAGGGAGAGTGACGTGTTGCATCCAATCCCAAGCTTCTACGTGGCTTTATTCTGTTAATTGTAATTTCTGATGAAGAACACATTTGGGCCTTTTTGATTGACCGAATTTCATCTTAATTGGATAAGTGGGCTGAATTCGTCTCTTGATTTTGAACACTTTTCAAGTTTACATCTTCTTCTGAAATGCATTCTAGCTCAAAGTCGTCCCTGGGTTCTTGGTTGAGGAAATAGGACACGTGTTGTGTTTTGGTTGGGCAAATAAAGAGCACACGGATCATTATCTATTTCAGATAAAATTAATATTGAGTGGCGAAAGCTGATTGGTTGAGAACTAGAAAGTGGAAGTTATTG
Source organism: Glebionis coronaria (assembly GCA_025667525.1). Taxonomy (NCBI): domain Eukaryota; kingdom Viridiplantae; phylum Streptophyta; class Magnoliopsida; order Asterales; family Asteraceae; genus Glebionis; species Glebionis coronaria. The sequence continues at coordinate 140,769,100 of CM046880.1, forward strand.
TTGGGATTTTGCTATTAATGGGAAAATGGCGCTAGTGGCCAGCTGGCGCTTGTTTGGCAATCCTGGCTCTTTCCTTCTTGACTTCTCATTGGTTGAACACTTTATCACACGGATCAAGCACAAAATAACTTCCACAAATGGCAGAATTAACCCCTCAACTTTGGCAGTTTGATCTTTTGAGCTATAATATTCATTTCTTTGACAATTTCAGTCCTTCAACTTGCATTTTTGAACATTTGAGCCCTTTGACTTTGTTGACTTGATGGTTGACCAGGTTTGACTTTGATCTTGACATTTACAAAATTGCACTTTTGTCCTTCATCTTTGGAAAATTATCAAGATAGGTCCTTTGTCTTCAAATGGCTTGTCACTTTTGATCCTTCTTTGTCTTTTCATCCAAATTAGCTTGATTTTCTTCTTGTTTGCTTGAAAATGCATCCTTCTTACCTATTTGTACATAAACACAAAACATACCACATAATTCCGCTTTATAGCACAAAGTTTAGGTATTTTTCTTGTGTTTTAGGGTGATTTGTTGATAAATTGATATGAGTTTTTGCTCATATCAAATCCCCTTCACTTGAAAACTGTCATGTCCTCATGCAATGCTATATTTTAAAGAACAAATTTACATTCTCCTCATAATTAATCCACCTTGGCCAATATGGAATGCATCTACACTACTCTAAACTATATGATGCATGATTTTAATTTTTAACAATGCAATGCAAAAGAAACAATTCTATTTATATCTTTTTGAATTTTTCTTGAAATGGTTTTGATGGAAATAACTCATAAAGAAATCAATGACTTTGATTAGGATTTGGGTACCATGGACACTTATCACCCACAAGTTTCACTTTCCCCATACCAAGCTTAAAAATGGGATCATTGTATTCACAAGTAAAAAGTGCATCAACTTATTCATGACAATTAAATGTGGAACCGGTTATTAATTGAGCAAATTGCTTTTGGGCAAATTTGTCATTATTTCAAGCGTGAAGTATAAGAAATGCAAAATCCAAAAATAAGGAAGCACGATTTTAATCTAAGTAATCCTCTCATCCATTACTCGAAAAACCGCTCACAATTAATATAAGTCCGTTTCAAGAATAATAAGTCATTCGCTTTATGTGTAAAATCCTCATGTCATGCATTAATAAGTAGCTACACACTTGCTAAGGAAAGAAAAATAAAACTCACGCAATAATTTACATCCGCCATCTTTTTGAGACTTTGGATCTTCAACCCCGTATCCCGTCAAGGTAATATTGGATTGGAGCAATGATAGGTTTGAAAACACCCATCCTTTTACCACTTATTTCTGGCTAAAACAAGACCAAAACACGTAATTAATATCATTTGCTTGGAATTATGCGTGGTTTTTGTGTTTATTGTGTTTTCAGAGTCAACCGGGTGAATATTGAAGAAAACATAGGATTGCACGGGTTTTATCGAGGAAAAAGACTCAAGACGAAGTCTATTGTCCAAGAGATGCAAAAGATTTGAAGTCATTGTGCCTATTTGAAGATTTATCGAAGAATAGAGCCAAAGATGGAAGATTCATATATGTCGAAGAACTCGAGTCTATTAAAAAAAAGATTATAAGACGAGTTGGAATTATTCACCGATATTTCTCAAAATCCAAAGTCGGAAACGTTTATTTAAAAGAAACGTAAAGACTAAAGAAGAAAGAAGAAAAGAAGCCCAAACCAAAGCCCATTCACAAGCCCACCATCACACACCTATAAATAGGACTTTACTTCACAAAATATGTAGCTAGTTAGTCTTTGTTTTAGTTTTTAGTTTTTGATTCTCTCTAGTTTTAGAGAGAGAAAGTTCTAAACTTTCTCTCACTAGTTTTCATCTTTCTTTCCTTCAAGATCAAACTTTTGTATTGTTTTTCATTAATCAATTTTAAATTCAAGCTTTTAATCTTTAATCTCATTCTACCTTTCTTGATTTTAGTTAACTTTTGGTGCAAAATACTTATGATCCGTGTTGTTCATCAATGTTTTTGTGCTTAAAAAGTTAATCTTTTTATGTTTCCTTAAGTTTCTACACGAATAAGCTCTAAGATCCTTGTGCTTATTGGCTTATTTGTGAGTTTAGCTTAGTTTACTTTTTAAAGTTTTTATAAAAAGTTTATTTCTTTTTGTTTATTTGATTTATAAGTTTGCTTATTTAAAGTTAGAAAAGTTGTTTTTAGTGCTTATTTAATCTGTTTCATATTGGATTCGTGCTAGTTTGGGTAGTAGCTTATTGAAATAGCTTATTCACCTTGCTTGTATTTCAGAGCAAAGGGATATCGGAAAGGGTAAAACCCTTTTCTGATTGGGTCATTCCGACCAGCACACCACACCCCTTATTCCGATCGTGTGATCGGAAAAGGGTTTAGGTTTTCCGATTTGGGCTTATTTTTGAGTATTCCGACGGGGAAGTTTTGTTACATTCCGATTATAACTCATTTTCCCATATTCCGATTTGTACTGTGTTAATCATTCCGATTGTGGGTCGATTGGCAACATTCCGATCTAAGCCCTTATTTTCAAGTATTCCGATTGTGCAAGTTTTGATATATTCCGATTGGAACTTTGTCCCTTATTCCGATCAGCAGTCTTCCTCAATATTCCGATCAATCGATCGGAATATATTCTGATTTGTACCTTTTTCTAGACATTCCGATTGAGCTTATTTTACATATTCCGATCAGTGTCATTTTGCTCTTTCCGATTTGACTTTCCAATTGTTTTAATTTCTTTTTTTTATAAAGTTTAAAAGTGTTAGTTTTATTAAGTGTTCAAGTATTTTTCTCATTTTGCCTTTAAGATTTCAAACATTTATTTTTAACTTGTCAATTTAGTTCAATCTTTTAAAACTCTTTTCGCTCATTGAAATTTACATTTAATTGTTATTAGTTTAAAATAGATAATCAAACCTACACCTTTTTATTAACCAAGAACAAATCATTCCACTTAGAACCATGATCAATTCGAGGAGATTCCGAGATTAAATCTTGAACCCCATCATAAACCAATGTATCAAATGGCGCCGCTGCCGGATCTTCTCGTTAAGATCAACAGTTTTTTGTGAGAACTTGGATTTTGGGATCCGTTCCCCGTGAACGTTACTTTTTCATAAAAAATTTCAAAAACACAAAAAAAATATAAAATTTTCAAAAATCCTAAAAATTAAAAAACATAAAAACCAAAAATATTTTTGCTTTGTTTTTGCCTTGTTAGTTCTTTTACAGGTGCATGCGTACACGATCCACGTCTTATCAAGAGCCCGAGCCTCTCGAAGACTTAGACATGGCCGGTGTACAAAACAACAACAATAACCCACCTCTCAACAATAATAAGAACAACAATAACAATCCTCCTCTTAACAACAATGAGCCTCTACCGGATAATCACCCGATGATTGAACTTCTGCAAGCACATGTAGACGGCAACAATGACCCAATTGTCATACCCGCGATTGCAGCCAACAATTTTGAGCTCAAATCCGGCTTTATCCACATGGTCTCTGCTCAACCATTCTTGGGGAGTACCATTGATGATCCTCATGACCACATCAAGAGATTCTTGCAACTCACGAATACGGTCAAATTCAATGGTTTTCCACAAGAGGTAATCCGTTTACAACTTTTTCCCTTTTCTTTAGAGGGACAAGCCCGGCATTGGCTTGCTAAGGAACCGCCACAAAGTATTCTTACGTAGACGGATTTGGAGACCAAATTTATAAACTACTTTTTCCCACCCTCTCGTACTACCGCTTTGCGGAATGAAATTATCAATTTTGAACAAAAGTACGATGAGTCTTTTAGTGAATCTTGGGACCGTTTTAAAGATCTTTTAAGAAAATGCCCACAACATGGTTTTACCAAAGTGCACCAAATTAACACTTTTTTATAATGGTTTAAGCATGAATGACCAAGATTCACTAAACAGTGCCTCGGGGGTAATATATTGGTTAAGACTTCCAATGCTGCGTGGGATATCACTGAGAATAAGTCTCGTGTGCAATCCAAGAGTGTTTGAACCAATGTCGCCAGTGCTAGTACTAGTGACAGCGACAAGCGAATTGACAAAATCACTGTGCTTCTTGAATCGCTTGCTACCCAAACCGCCAGCAACACCAACAGCATCAATGCTAAAAACACTCAAGTCAATGCTGTCAATCAACCATGTGAAATATGCGGGGGTCCTCACTCTTACACCACTTGTACCGCCACCCAAGACTACCCTTCTGAGAATGTGAATGCAGCATACGGTACCTATCCTCCGGCCGCTTATCAAGCTCGTCCTCAAGGTGACCGCAACTTGCTTAGCTACCGCTGAAACAACTATCTCTCACCACCCGGTTTTCCTCCTAACAGCCCAAACCAACAACAAAACCTCAATCGCCCTCCTCAACAACAACAACAACCTCGTACACCATACATACCACCTCACAAACAACCATATCCACCTCAAAGAAACAACCAAGTTTACCACCAACCTGCTTATCAACCACCCGCATACAATGCTCCTCTCAACCAAACCACCGCATTACACCAAGACATTGGAACCTACTTGAGGACTAACGATGTGATCATGGACAATCTCCAACAGGAAGTGCGCAACTTGAAAGCAGACCTGGTGAAACAAGGGAACGATCTGAGAGCTGATATGAGAAACACTTTGGATAGTCAAACGAATGACTTAAAGAACATGATGGCTAGTTTCTTCCAAGGTAATCAACCCTCTTCTTCGGGTACTCTTCCGAGTAACATCGTTACGAATCCAAGAGGGGATATGAAAGCAATCACCACTCGCAGTGGCAAAGGTACCAAGGAACCTGAGCTTCCTATACCTCCACCGGTGCTTGTGACTAAGGAGAACGAGTCCCCTGCTCCTATTCCTCCTCCTTCTACTTCCCCAATTTCTCCGCCTCTTACTTCTACCCCTCCTCCACCCAAGGATGTGAGTTATCCTTCGATCCCAAAGCCTTCCTCCTCTTCCGATATACCTTATCCCTCAAGGTTGAGGAAAGAGAAGCTCAAAAGCAAGGATGATATTCAAGTTTCGAACTTTCTAAAAATGTTTAAACAATTGAATTTTAACATCTCCATCGCTGAGGCTCTCGCTCACATGCCTAAGTACGCAAAAATGTTCAAAGATCTTCTTAGCGACAAGGAGAAGCTTCTTGATATTGCTAACACCCAACTTAATGAGAATTTCTCTGTAGTCCTCTTAAGGAAATTGCCAACCAAGCTTGGTGATCCGGGTCGTTTCTTAATCCCTTGTAACTTCCCGGGAGTAGAGAATTGCATGGCCCTAGCCGATCTAGGTGCCAGTATTAATTTAATGCCTCTAAGCGTTTGGAAGCAATTATCTCTCCCTGAGCTAGTCCCCACCAAAATGACTTTGGAATTAGCTAACCGTACGGTTGCTTATCTAGTAGGGATAGCCGAAGACGTCTTTGTAGGAGTCGACACATTCACTTTTCCTGCCGATTTCGTCGTCGTCGACTATGAGATGCACCCTCGTTTGCCATTAATTGTTGGTCGTCCATTCCTGAGGACCGGTCGCACTCTCATCGATGTTGAAGCCGGTGAGCTTATCATGAGAGTGGGTGACGATAAAATTGTCTTCAACATGGGAAAGTTGTCTAAACAGCCTTATTCTAACAAGAGTGTTAATTGTATTGACGTTCTTGATGAGGCTTGTGAAGAACACTTCAAAGATGCTTGTAAAAGTATTCCTACCTCTCTTCCCAATGTTGAGACCGTTTCCTCTATTGATTCATCACTATCTCTATTTGGAAAAAGTGATTTCCTTTGGAAAGATTTGGAAGCCACCCTGGGAGATGTGAACTTAGCTAATGACGATTCTACCACCAATTGGGATGAAGATCTTCGCCTCATTGAGAACCTTCTTAAAGACGACAATATTTCACCACCATCTCCCACGGTTATTGCTATCGATGCGCCGACTTTGAAAACGCCTCCCATCGAAAATCCTCCGGATTTAGAACTTAAGGAGTTGTCGCCCCATCTCGAGTACGTGCTCCTTGAAGAAGAGAAGAAGTCGCCGGTCATCATTGCCAAGGACTTGAAAGAATAAGAAAAATCTCGCCTCATCGCCGTGCTTAAAGATCATAAGAAGGCAATTGCTTGGAAAATTTCCGATATCCGCGGAATTGATCCGAACTTTTGTACTCACAAGATTCTCATGGAATATGACTTTAAACCCGCAATCCAGAGCCAAAGAAGGGTTAATCCTCGAATTCATGACGTCATCAAACAAGAGGTTATCAAACTTCTAGATGCCGGCTTGATTTACCCTATTTCGGATTCGCCGTGGGTATGTCCCGTCCATTGTGTGCCCAAGAAGGGCGGAATAACCGTTGTTTCCAATGAACACAACGAGTTGATTCCCACTCATCTCGTTACTGGGTGGAGAGTTTGTATTGATTATCGCAAGCTCAATGATGCCACGAGAAAAGATCACTTCCCTCTTCCTTTCATGGATCAAATGCTCGAGCGTCTAGCTGGTAATGACTATTACTGCTTTTTAGACGGTTTCTCCGGGTATTTTCAAATTTCCATCGATCCCAAAGACCAAGAAAAGACCACATTCACTTGTCCCTACGGAACATTTGCTTACAAACGTATTCCTTTTGGTTTATGCAATGCTCCTGGGACGTTCCAAAGGTGTATGATGGCTATATTCCATGACATGGTGGAAGACACTATGGAAGTATTCATGGATGATTTCTCGGTTTATGGCGATTCTTTCTCTGCTTGCCTCGCCAATTTAGAACGTATGCTTAAGCGGTGTGAAGACACTCGCCTTGTTCTTAATTGGGAAAAATGCCATTTCATGGTAAAAGAGGGCATCGTGCTAGGACACAAGATCTCCAAAGCCGGTCTCGAAGTAGACCGTGCTAAAGTCGATGTTATCGCTAAATTGCCTCCACCTTCAACCGTGAAGGGTGTGAGAAGTTTCCTTGTTCATGCGGCCTTCTACCGTCGATTCATCAAATATTTTTCTCAAATCGCTCGCCTGATGACCCACCTCTTGGAAAAAGATACTCCTTTTATCTTTTCCAAAGAGTGTATTGAAGCCTTCAACTTGCTTCAGGATAAGCTAACTAAGGGACCCGTCTTAGTTACCCCTAATTGGGAGATGCCTTTAGAGTTGATGTGTGATGCTAGTGACTTTGCTATTGGAGTGGTTCTGGGCCAAAGAGTGAATAAACACTTCCAACCAATCCATTACGCTAGCAAGACAATGACGGGGGCTCAATTGCATTACACGACAACCGAAAAAGAGCTTTTAGCTGTTGTCTATGCTTTTGAAAAGTTCCGCCCTTATCTTGTCCTTTCTACCACCATCGTGTATACCGATCATTCCGCGTTGAAGTACTTGTTGACTAAGCAAGATTCTAAACCAAGACTTCTTCGCTGGGTTTTGCTACTTCAAGAATTTAAAATTGAAATTCGCGATAAGAAAGGAGCTGAAAACCTAGCCGCGGATCATCTCAGTAGACTTGAGGATCCTTACCAAGGGGAACATCCGAACAAAGAGATCAATGACTCTTTTCCCCTGGAGACCTTAATGTCTATCAACTCGACTTCTGATGAAACCCCGTGGTTTGCGGATATTGCAAACTACTTGGCGGGTGGAATTCTCAAGGAAGGGTTAACATCCCAACAAAAGAAAAAGTTCTTTAAAGATGTTGAACATTATTTCTGGGATGACCCTTACCTATTCAAACAATGTGCCGACTTGATTATTCGCCGATGTATTGATGGACCGGCAGCTTTAGAAATCCTTGATGCTTGCCACAAAGGACCCACCGGTGGTCACTTTGGTCCCAACTACACCGCCAAAAAAGTGTTTGACTCGGGATTTTATTGGCCCACCATTTACCGTGATGCTCATGCGATGGTTAAACATTGTGATGCTTGCCAAAAACAAGGCAAGATCACACATAAAGACGAGATGCCTCAGAACTTCATTCAAGAATGTGAAATCTTTGATGTTTGGGGTATCGACTTTATGGGGCCATTTCCTTCCTCTAAAGGAAATAAATACATCCTTGTAGCCGTTGACTACGTTTCAAGGTGGGTTGAAGCCAAAGCTTTACCTACTAATGACGCAAGGGTGGTTTGTAACTTTTTGAAGTCGCTGTTCGCTAGATTCGGTGTGCCTCGTGCCATTATTAGTGATCGCGGGACTCATTTTTGCAATGATCAATTTGCAAGAGTCATGGCGAAGTATGGTGTAAATCATCGTCTTTCCACCGCCTACCACCCACAAACTAATGGCCAGGTTGAGATCTCTAACCGAGGATTAAAGCGAATTCTTGAAAGAACCGTGGGAGAGCATCGTGCCTCATGGGCTGATAAACTTGATGATGCTTTGTGGGCTTTTCGTACCGCATACAAGACTCCGATTGGTTGTACACCATATCTTCTCGTGTATGGGAAAGCGTGCCACCTCCCCATTGAGTTGGAGCACAAGGCTTACTAGGCCTTGAAGTGGGCTAATTTTGATATCAACAAAGCCGGTGACCTACGCAAGATCCAACTCAATGAGCTGAATGAACTCTGTAATGAGGCTTATGAAAATTCTTTGATCTATAAGGAGAAGACTAAGCTCATTCACGACTCTATGATTAAGAACCGAGAGTTCCAAGTTGGAGACAAAGTTTTATTCTTTAACTCTCGGTTGAAAATCTTTTCGGGCAAGCTGAAATCTCGTTGGTCCGGCCCATTCACCATTGCCCAAATTTTTCCATATGGTACTCTCGAGCTCGCTCAACCTAATGGACCTAATTTTAAGGTGAATGACCAACGAGTGAAGTTGTACTTTGGTGAGGACATCTCTCATGAGATGATTCCATCCTTCACCACGTTCCCCATGAACTAATTTTGGGTCGAGTTAGGCTCGTGACTCGGTTATCAAAAATAAGCGCTCCTCGGGAGGCAGCCCGAGTATCTATCCTTTTCTGTTTTAACCTCCTAAGTGTAGGGGGACCTATATAGGTGTTTGTCTTTGTGTGGTGATGTGATTATAGGGATAAGTGCACTCTTGGAATCTCTGAACAACTGTGCTCCCGTGTTATCCGAAATCCGGTTCTATCTCTCAACTATCGTGATTCAATTTTCTTCATACTCACATTTGAAATTGATCACTTTAGTCGTCTCTTCCTTAACTTGATTTAACCAACGTGCGCAATGTCATAAGTGTAGGGGAGATTTTTCCCACATGCTTAAACATTGAGGACAATGTTTATCTTAAGTGTAGGGGGGACTTCTATCGATGTTTTAAGTGGACTTTTCCATGAAAATGCCTTCATTTAACCGGAAAATCAAAATTTTCAACATTTTTCAAGTTTTTAATTAACTTTGGCCATTTAGTCGTAATTTTAAAATTTTTATCGTTGCTTTCATATGTATATATCCCGCAATAAAGTCAAAAATATTAATAAGTGATGTAGCTAGTTTAGAAGTCTTTGACATATTAGGCCTGTTGCGATTATTTTGACTCAACCCGAATAGACTTATCCAAGTTCATTCTAGCTAGTATCCTTAACCATGTAGACCTTAATTGGTTTATTAGGCTAAGTATCCACGTGTCTCATTACTTGAGATTTTAAATTGTGGAAAACAGGAAATGATAGAGTCAATTATAAGTCGGTTTTCTTGCACAAGCTCACTTGGTGTAATTATTTGCCTATTCTCACATCACTTGCTAATAATTTATCTGCAATAAGTAAGGTCGTACGATTTGAAAAGTTACATAGCTTCTAGCCCAAGATCGTTTAAAAGTTGCTCGGTAATGATAAGAGTTCATAGCCAAGGCATAACTTATGAAGCGGGGCGCGAAGATTGGCGAGTCCGAAAAGGCCCTAACAAGGCATGAGGATTCCATTTTATAGCTGAAGATCCAAAGTGATGTGAAAAGCATTATTCCTAAAATCAATATGAAGGATCAAGACGCACGACGAAAAGCAATCAACTCCCATAAAGATCATGGAGAAGTCTATCCGAAAAGACCCTAACAAGGTATGAGGATAAATAGAACCAAGTCCGAAAAGGAGGCGGATCGTTGTATCTCAAAATCTCAATTAGAGATTGAAGAAATAATCATGAAGTCGTGGTCAACAAAGTTGGAGTACCCCTCAAAAGTCTCCAAGTGAAGAAACTCTATTAACGATGAGAAGACCATTATCTCAAGAACGTCTCTCGAAGATATGAAATATGAAGTACATGCCAAATATCGGCCCGAGAAAGGTCTCAAATCATGAACCAAGTTATGCCAAGATATGAACTTTTTGATATCCCGAGAAGCAGTTTTAAGAGATTTTGTCCTTTAGCTAACTATTGATCAAATCGTCCTACTTTGCTTTCAGCCTAAATAAACTATCGAAATAAGTCCAAAAATGCATCTTCATGATCATTCTAAGATAAAAATAAAATATAAGAGATACACCTAGGAATAAGGGAGTTTAAGCATTTAATTAAGCCATGTGTGTAAGTGTTTGAAATGCTAACTTATAATAACAATGATCTCGTTTTTAAGCTCAGTTTGGGGAACGTGAAACTTGAGGGTGATAAGTCTTCGCAGCACCAAAGCCCTAATGTAAGTCCTTGATCTCTTTGCAAGTTATTTCCATCCTTTTGTTTACTTTAAGGTTTTGATTTCTCTTATTACTTTATTTTTTTTTTAGTAGTATGTTAATAAGGCCAAGGTTGATTGATAGTGAGAAAAGTGTAAATTTGCTTTATCACTAAGCATTGCATGAGGGCATGGCAATGGTTAAGTGTAGGGGATTTGATAGGTGTGAAAACACCCATCCTTTTACCACTTATTTCTGGCTAAAACAAGACCAAAACACGTATTTAATATCATTTGTTTGGAATTATGCGTGGTTTTTGTGTTTATTGTGTTTTCAGAGTCAACCGGGTGAATATTGAAGAAAACATGGCATTGCACGGGTTTTATCGAGGAAAAAGACTCAAGACGAAGTCTATTGTCCAAGAGATGCAAAAGATTTGAAGTCATTGTGCCTATTTGAAGATTTATCGAAGAATAGAGCCAAAGATGGAAGATTCATATATGTCGAAGAACTCGAGTCTATTAAACAAAAGATTATAAGACGAGTTGGAATTATTCACCGACACTTCTCAAAATCCAAAGTCGGAAACGTTTATTCAAAAGAAACGTAAATACTAAAGAAGAAAGAAGAAAAGAAGCCCAAACCAAAGCCCATTCACAAGCCCACCATCACACGCCTATAAATAGGACTTTACTTCACAAAATTTGTAACTAGTTAGTCTTTGTTTTAGTTTTTAGTTTTTGATTCTCTCTAGTTTTACAGAGAGAAAGTTCTAAACTTCCTCTCACTAGTTTTCATCTTTCTTTCCTTCAAGATCAAACTTTTGTATTGTTTTTCATTAATCAATTTTAAATTCAAGCTTTTAATCTTTAATCTCATTCTACCTTTCTTGATTTTAGTTAACTTTTGGTGCAAAATACTTATGATCCGTGTTGTTCATCAATGTTTTTGTGCTTAAAAAGTTAATCTTTTTATGTTTCCTTAAGTTTCTACACGAATAAGCTCTAAGATCCTTGTGCTTATTGGCTTATTTGTGAGTTTAGCTTAGTTTACTTTTATAGTTTTTATAAAAAGTTTATTTCTTTTTGTTTATTTGATTTATAAGTTTGCTTATTTAAAGTTTGAAAAGTTGTTTTTAGTGCTTATTTAATCTGTTTCATATTGGATTCGTGCTAGTTTGGGTAGTAGCTTATTGAAATAGCTTATTCACCTTGCTTGTATTTCAGATCAAAGGGATATCGGAAAGGGTAAAACCCTTTTCCGATTGGGTCATTCCGACCAGCACACCACACCCCTTATTCCGATCGTGTGATCGGAAAAGGGTTTAGGTTTTCTGATTTGGGCTTATTTTTGAGTATTCCTACGGGGAAGTTTTGTTACATTCCGATTATAACTCATTTTCCCATATTCCGATTTGTACTGTGTTAATCATTCCGATTGTGGGTCGATTGGCAACATTCCGATCTAAGCCCTTATTTTCAAGTATTCCTATTGTGCAAGTTTTGATATATTCCGATTGGAACTTTGTCCCTTATTCCGATCAGCAGTCTTCCTTAATATTCCGATCAACCGATCGGAATATATTCCGATCTGTACCTTTTTCTAGACATTCCGATTGAGCTTATTTTACATATTCTGATCAGTGTCATTTTGCTCTTTCCGATTGTTTTAATTTCTTGTTTATATAAAGTTTACAAGTGTTAGTTTTATTAAGTGTTCAAGTATTTTCTCATTTTGCCTTTAAGATTTCAAACATTTATTTTTAACTTGTCAATTTAGTTCAATCTTTTAAAACTCTTTTCGCTCATTGAAATTTACATTTAATTGTTATTAGTTTAAAATAGATAATCAAACCTACATCTTTTTATTAACCAAGAACAAATCATTCCACTTAGAACCGTGATCAACTCGAGGAGATTCCGAGATTAAATCTTGAACCCCATCATAAATCAATGTATCAAGCAACTATTAAATCCCCGCAACCCGTCAAGGTAATATTGGAATCTAATAGTTACTATAATTAACACTTCACTGCCCCTCTTGGGAGTCTTGTATAATTATTTTTTTTCTTTTCATCTTTTTTTTCTAGCCACTCATTTTTTTGTAAGCCGCTCTTATTTTTCTTTATTCCTCACAAAGAAATTTGAAAAGAATAAAAGGAAAAACACCCGCTAAGTATTAAGCATGACATAAGTCTACTACACATAAAACGTTCTAACTTAGAATCTTAAGACGTACTTATATCAACAATGAATGATTAGACAAAAATGCATAAGAGATTACAAAGCAATATAAACCGTTCTTGATTATTTATTAACATATATACATGCGAAGAAAATAGAGGCAAAGAAAAGAATGGTTTAGCCACAAGTAATTATCATGAAATTTTTATCTAGCCCTTTTATACTTGCTTCAACTCTATCATTTCCCACTCTCCACAAATTTAAAATCTCAAATAATGAGATTGGTGGATGCTTAGCCTAATAGACCAATGAAGGACTACATGGTTAAGGATACTAGCTAGAGAATGCTTAGATAAGCAAACTCGGGTTGAGTCAAAATATCCATGGCGGGCCTAATATGTCAAAGAAGTCAAAATTTGTTAAACCATGTCCTTATTATATTTTTTTCCTTTTATGTATTTTTGATGAAAAACAAAAGAAGAAATATATACAATGAAAATGTGTTATGCAAATGAAAAATGATTAATGCAAAAATTATGAATGCATATTTTTGGTGGCCAAAGTAGATCAAAAACTTGAGAAATGTTTGAAAAATTAATTTTCCATGTTATCATGAAGGTCAATGACAAGTTCTAGGTATGGTCACTTCGATAGAAGACCCCCCTGCACTTAAGCTAAACATTGTACTCAATGTTTAAGAGCATGGAAGTATAAAAACTTCCCCTACACTTATGAAAATGAATAGACTTTGCTTAACCCAAGTTAAGGAAAGATCAACTATAGTGAATTCATTTTTAAAGCACAAGGTGTCTATGAAAGATCACAATAGGCACGAAGTGAACCGGATACACGGGCCTCCTCCATAAGCTCCAAGGCATGAAATGAGTGAGCAACCCTACAAACATCATGAAGACAAAAGAAGGTCTCCCCTACACTTAATCTCAACTCTCTATACCCTTATTTTTAACCTACAACACACTAAACCTAGTTATACAATGCTTGAGTTAAGGAGTCTCTAGCTCGACTCTTCCCACAAGGAATTAATTCCTGGGGAAAATGGGGATCTCTTGGACCATTTCAACGGAAATATCCTCCCCAAAATAATGTTTCACACGGTGACCATTCACTTTAAAATGTGGACCATCGGGTTGTGACAACTCAATAGTTCCATATGGAAACACTTGAGCAATATTGAATGGACCGGGCCATCTCGACTTAAGCTTGCCCGCAAAAAGTTTCAACCTTGAGTTAAAGAGGAGAACTGGCTCTCCAACTTTAAACTCACGGTTCTTGATCTTAGCATCATGCAATTTCTTAGTCTTTTCCTTGTAAAGCAAAGAATTCTCATAGGCATTGGCTCTCAATTCATCCATCTCATTAAGTTGATCTTTCCTATGTGAACCGGCTTGGTTTAAATCAAAGTTATCCCACTTGAGAGCCCAACATGCCTTGTGTTCTAACTCGAATGGGAGGTGGCATGCTTTTCCATAGACAAGCCTATAAGGGGTACAACCAATTGGTGTCTTAAAAGCCGTCCTAAAAGCCCACAAAGCATCATCATGCTTATCCGACCAAGAGGCTTGATGCTCTCCCACCGTTCTATCTAAAATTCTCTTTAAACCACGCTTTGTGACCTCGGTTTGACCATTGGTTTGAGGGTGATACGCAATAGAAAGTCTATGATTAACTCAATATTTCTTCATAACTCTCGTGAATTGATCATTACAAAAGTGCGTACCACGATCACTTATGATGGCCCGAGGTACACCAAATCTAGCAAATAGTTGCTTCAAGAACTTCACAACAACTCTAGCATCATTGGTAGGTAAGGCTTTAGTCTCAACTCATTTGGACACATAATCCACCGCCACAAGTATATATTTGTTTCCCTTAGAAGATGGAAAAGGTCCCATAAAATCTATGCCCCATACATCAAAAATCTCACACTCTTGAATAAAATTTTGTGGCATCTCATCACGCTGCGTAATTTTACTTGTCTTTGACATACATTACAAAATTTCACCATTTCTTGGGCATCTTTATAAATGGAAGGCCAATAGTAACCCGAATCAAAGACTTTCTTGGCGGTATAGTTGGGCCCAAAATGTCCACTCGTAGGTCCTTTATGACAAGCTTCTAAAATCTTAAATGCCTCGGGCCCATCTACACACCGTCTAATGATTTGGTCCGCACATTACAGAAAAATATAAGGATCATCCCAAAAGTAGTACTTAACTTCCTTAAGAAATTTCTTCTTTTGTTGGGAAGTAAGACCCTCTATAAGCACAGTCCCCACAAGATAGTTTGCTATATCCGCAAACCAAGGGGTGGCATCCTCTTGGGAAGAGATAGACATGAGCTCCTCTAATGGAAAGGATTCATTTATTTCTTTATTAGGAAAATCTCCTTGAAAAGGATGCTCAAGTCTACTCAAGTGATCCGCCGCTAAATTCTCGGCTCCTTTCTTATCTCGAATTTCTATCTTAAACTCTTGAAGCAATAAAACCCATCTCAAAAGCCTAGGCTTAGCATCTTGCTTTGTCATGAGATACTTGAGAGCCGAATGATATGTATACACTATGGTTTTGGATAGCACAAAGTATGGTCTAAATTTCTCAAAAGCATAGACTATAGCAAGCAACTCTTTTTCCGTGGTAGTATAATGAAGTTGTGCACCAGTCATGGTTTTACTCACATAGTGTATAGGTTGAAAATGCTTATTCACTCTTTGTCCTAAGACGGCCCTACCGCATAATCACTAGCGTCACATATAAGCTCAAAAGGTAATTCCCAATTTGGAGAAACCAAAACGGGAGCCTTCGTCAATTTCTCCTTAAGAGTCTCAAAAGATTCCAAACACTCTTGGTTGAAAATGAAAGGATCCTCTTTTTCCAAGAGGTGAGTCACCGGTCTAGGTATCTTTGAAAAATCTTGTATGAAGCGCCTATAAAACCCCGCATGACCTAAGAAACTCCTTACACCTTTAACCGTAGTGGGTGGGGGAAGCTTAGCAATCACATAAATTTTAGCTCGATCCACTTCTAATCCCTTATTTGATATTTTGTGTCCCAAAACAATTCCCTCTTTCACCATAAAGTGACATTTCTCCCAATTAAGAACTAAACGTGTTTCCTCACAACGCTTAAGCATTCGTTCTAAATTGGTGAGACATGAGGTAAATGAATCTCCAAAGACCAAAAAGTCATCCATGAAAACCTCCATTGTTTGTTCTATCATATCATGAAAAATTGCCATCATGCACCTTTGAAACGTCCCTTGTGCATTACATAAGCCAAACGGCATTCTCTTGTAAGAAAATGTACCGTAGGGACAAGTGAATGTGGTCTTTTCTTGATCTTTAAGGTCAATGGGTATTTGGAAATAACCCAAAAATCCATCAAGAAAACAATAGTACTCATTTCCCGCTAAGCGTTCAAGCATTTGGTCCATAAAAGGTAATGGGAAGTGGTCTTTCCTAGTAGCCTCATTGAGCTTCCTATAGTCAATACAAACTCTCCAACCGGTAACAAGTCTCGTAGGAATAAGCTCATTGTTGTCATTAGGTACTACGGTGATTCCACCCTTTTTTGGAACACAATGTACCGGGCTAACCCATGGAGAGTCGGAAATGGGGAAAATCATGCCCGCATCAAGGAGTTTGATCACTTCCTTTTTAATGATCTCATGAATTTTTGGGTTAACCCTTCGTTGACTTTGAATGGCGGGTTTGTAATCATCCTCCATAAGGATTTTGTGTGTACAAAAATGTGGATCAATTCCCCTTATGTCGGATATTTTCCATGCTAAGGATTTCTTATGTTTCTTAAGGACTTGAATGAGTTTCTCTTTCTCATCCTCTTTCAATTCTTTAGAAATGATCACGGGTAATTGGTCTTTGCCCTCTAAGAAAGCATACTCTAGGTGGGATGGAAGGTCCTTAAGTTCAATTAGAGGTGGACTCTCTATGGAAGGTTTTACTATGGAAGGATCATCGTTGGTAACTTCTTGTGGAATGGGGGAAGGAATAGGGTCCTCATTGAGCAACTTTTGGATAGTGAGAATATCTTCTTCCCAATTCAGGAGATAATCATTACCAAGAAAGTTGGACTCAAATTCCTCCAAGAGGAAATCACTCTCTCCAAAACGTGTTAAGGAAGGAGCAATTGAGGCCACGGTTTCAACATGGGGCATATCCTCACTAGTACTCTTGCAAGCGGCATGAAAGTGCTCATCACACACCTCATCTAGCACATCAACTATATTAATTGTCTCACAAGGTTTAGACTCCTTAACCTCTTTCTTATCACAAACTTCCCTAACTTAAACACCACTTTCTCATCCTCTACTCTCATAATTAGTTCTCCCTCCGCCACATCAATCAAAGTACGACCCGTTCTAAAAACGGTCTACCAACAATCAAAGGAACTCTAGGATCTATGTCATAATCAACCACTACAAAATCGGCCAGAAATGTAAACTTATCCACACCTACAAACACATCCTCCGCGATACCTACGGGGTAAGCTATGGTACGGTTGGATAACTCAAGTGTCATCGTAGTGGGAGTGAGCTCGGGAAGAGAGAGTTTTTTCCAAACCGATAAAGGCATGAGGTTAATGCTTGCCCCTAGATCCGCCAAAGCCATGAAATTTTCCACACCGAGAAAATTACAAGGTATCAAGAAGCGCCCCGGATCTCCAAGTTTTTTTGGTAAGATTTTAAGTAGCACGGCGGAACAATTTTCATTAAGGGATGTGTTGGGCAAATCAACCAATTTTTCCTTGTTGGAGAGTAAATCCTTGAACATCTTAGAAAATTTTGGCATGTAAGTAAGATCTTCCGCAAAGGATATGTTTATGTTGAGTTGCTTGAACATCCTTAAGAAATTTGAGACTTGGATATCATCCTTGTTCTTTAACTTGTCCTTTTTCAACCTTGAAGGATAAGGAAGAGTTGGTTTAGGTGTAGGTGTTGTAGTGGAAGATTTGTCTTTGATAGCTTCTTCATTGGGAGTTGTGGAAGGTAAAGGAGAAGTGGGAATAGGTTGAGAAGGTGTGTTTGATTGAATAGGAGAATTTAGAGGTGGTGAAGTAGATGTAGAAGGCTTGTCACATGTAGGAACAAAAGTGGGTTTAACAATAGGAGGTTTAGGAGGTGAAGGATCCTTTGTTGACTTTCCACTTCTTGTTGTAATAGCATTGGCATTTGCCCTTGGGTTTGCTTGTGTGTTAGATGGTAAAGCCCCTTGTTGTCTTTGATTGAATGCCATCAAAAGCATATTAGTTTGTTCCTCTGATATACGTTTCATTTGATCATTCATTCTTTTCTCGGTTTAACGAATCCTCCTCTCAACATACTCATGAGTCTCTTGTAGCCCATATCCTTGATTTTGAAATTGAAGGTAACCTTGATTGGGAATTTGAGAATATCCTTGATTTGGGAAGGGTGGAAGTGGTTGATTAAATCCTTGATGTGGTGGATAAAAGTTATTTCCTTGATGTTGAAAATTGTTAGGTGCCTTGTAGTTATTCCCTTGGTATTGTGGTCTTGAACCTTGATTTTGTTGTAACAATTGAGGAGGATTTTGTTGAGGTTGGGTGGGTGGTTGGGGTGGGAATCCCGATAGAGTAAGGTAATTTTGAGACTTATAAGAAAGGTTGTTGGGATTGATGTTTGGCTTGAAATGTTCACGATGTTCCTCTTGATAAGCATAACATTCTCCTTGATAACTTTGCACCTTATCACATTGTTGATAGGAATGAGGACCTCCACAAGTCTCACATGAAAGAGTAATGGCATGCACATCATTTGTGGAATGATTGCCCATAGAAAGCTTCAGAAAGTCATTCATCATTGTTTCTTGCATCTTTTGAGTGTTTTGCATGATTGTTTGATTTTCCTTTGAAGCTTGAGTCAATGCTTGAATGCATGAAATGAGTTGAGTCTCCAATGGTTTAGAACCTCCTTCTTGAATGACATGTACTCTTTCATCAAATTGTGTGTTGATTTAAGGCTATTGTAGAAAGTATTGATTTGCTGGACTTCATCCAATCCATGGTTAGGGCATCTCCTCAATAACTCTCTATACTCCTCCTAAGCATCACTAAATGTTTGACTAGGTTTTTGTTGAAAGCCTATAATTAAGTTCCTCAAAGCCGTGGTCTTAGATGGGGGAATGAACTTATTCAAAAACTTAGTAGTGAAACCATCCCATGTGGTAATACTCTCGGGTGGTTGTGTATCTAACCAATGCTTAGCCGGACCCTCTAGTGAAAATTGCACCAATATCAACTTAATGGCATCATGGGGAACTCCATTGTACTTAATGGTGTTGCAAAGAGCAAGAAATCTCTTAAGGTGATCATGAGGATTATCATTCTTGTTCCCATAAAAAGGTGTGTTTGAAACCAAGTTAATCATGGATGTTTTTATCTCAAATGTATTTGTGGTAATATCGGGTATCTTGATAGCATCGGCATATCCGTGTACATTGGATTGCAATTGCTCCATCAAAGAAAGAGTATCAACACTGGCCATGGCTTCTTGTTGTGGATGAATCAAAGCACGATTCTCGTGATCAGCTTGATGGACGATGGTGTTCCTACTCTTTCTCTTTTTCTTCCTTTTCGGAGGAAGAGGTTGTACACCAATCGGTATTTGTGCACGCCCGCGAGTGAGCATGCAACTCAATACGAGGAAAGAGAGAGAAGCTCTCGTGTGACTTTGAAGAGAAAAGAATTATCCCTTCGAGTTTCAATATGAAATATCCACAAGAAAATAATAATTTACGTATGTACTACTTGGGTGCAAGACCCCCAATGAAGCCTTCCTTCTTAGAATACTCACAAGTGAACGGGGGGTTAGGTGGCACGAAGCACTTAAGTACCTATTGACCCTTAGATGGCATTTTATAGCACATCGCCTTTCTATTCACTTAATTGTTTGTATTCCTCGAATTGTTGCTTATTGGAAGTATTTATCTATTCTTGCTTTATTTTGTTTGATAGATACACGTGTCAAGGACCGGAACGCCCCTCAACACGGTGTATTGCCTCGGAAATAGTTATGGAGAATATGTGAATTGGTTGTTCTTATACGTATACGTATTTACTTATAATAATATATGGAAAATATTTTTGTATTTATGTGTTTTTAAGAGAAAATACTATACGTACATAAAAACCGAGAGAATCCAATAATATATATTTTTGGGTGCAATCTCTTAGGATAAAGATTGTTTTTTGTAATTTTTTTAATTTGTTTGGTCAATTCTTTAGGAAAAGAATTTTTTTATTAATTTTTTAGTTTTTATGTATTTTTATATTTTTGATTTTTATTTGATTTTGATTTATGATACGTAAAAATAACGTTCACTAGGTGAACGGATCCCAAAAGCCAATGAAAACCGTCAATCGATAGTCTCTCGTAAAGTCAAAGAACCGGCAACCGCGCCATTTGAAATTGTGTATAATTGAAGTTCGTTTTCTCAGTTCTTAACAAATTGAAAGTCCTAACAAGATCGGGTTTATATTCGTTTTTGGTTGGTAAGGTTATTTGGCTTTGCTATGTCTATTTGAACAATCAAGTAAAAATGAAAAATATTAACTACGTAACCGTAAAACAAATTGTCAAATACCACATTTGTTATTCAAGTAAAGACAAAAGTGTAAATCTATGAAACTAAAGGGCTAAAAATGTAAATTCTGAAAATTAAAATGCTTGAAATGCAAAACAGTTAACTATAAGGACTAATTGTGTAAATGTAACTAACAAGTAACTAATTTTAACAAACTAGTAAAACTGTCTAACCAACTTTGTAAATTTCCAAAATTATAAGGACTGATTATTTGCAAAACCTAATTAAGTGGAAAATTAGCTAGAAATGAAAACAGATACAAAACCAAAGGACTTGAATGCAATTAAATGGATAATTTTCACAAAAACGGGCTAAGAAGAGAAATAAGCTCGTTTAAGCTGAATTCTCAACCAAATAAGATCTAATTAATTGCAAAAGACTTAAAATCCAATAATACCTAGGCCTGTAAAAGGAATTATGCTGAAACTAAGTGAAACTCAAATAAGCTATTCTTAATAAGCCAATATTAAGCTAACTGATAAGCCAAACGTGCACAATCTAATTTTCTCATCAAAACTTGTTAATTAGCTTATAACAAGCAAGGAATGTCTTTCCTTATCTAAAATGACCCAGTAACGAATTCAGAAAACGAAATTAAGCTAAAAGAGTGCTTATTTGACTTTCGTTGACCTAAAATTTCAAAAACCTGAAAACTTCAAAATTTATCCAGGAACACTTTCTAATAAGAACTCTGAAATAAAATTACCAAGTTTATGAAGTAGAAATGCTTGTGGAAGAAATAAGTCTAGAATTTTATCACATAAAATGAGATATGCTCAAGTGCTTAATCAAATGCTTATTTCTATATCAAAACTAGATACCATATGGTTTCCTTTTATAAGCTCAATCTATAGATATTGTGTGAGGATTAGAAAGTTATTTGAAAGAATTTCATCAAGAATTAAAGAAATGCTAATGATTTGAAAATCACTACTTTCCTGAAAATCAGTTCACCAAAGTCTAACCCAAACCTTTTTATTGCAAATTGCCTTTTTGACTCTAAAGTTGACTTGAAATGACTAAAAACTATCACACTATGTTTAGAAAAGTTAAGTGACCAAGAATGAGGAAGAATCTACCAAGTATCAACACTAGATCACAGATTAAGATTAATGCCAAACACTGGTTACTGGTTTTTAACCCAACTTTTATGAAAGAGAATTAAGCTAGAAGCTAAGCTGATCTAAGAATGATACCAGGCTAAATTTATCAACCAAAATGTAAAGTATATGAACCAAACTTAAGCTATGAGACAAGCTAAAACTCAAGATGCTTAAACAAGCTAAAAATGACTGCAAGTATGCTAACATAATGGAGATTAAAGCAAGAAATCAAGTGTTACGGTTCAAAGTGGAATTGTTGTAATTGGTGACTAAAAAGGGGGGAGCTTTGGTCTATAACTAGTAAAACGATAAGTGTAGGAAGTAATAAAATTAAACTAAAAGTAATTACTGGAAATAAACTTGAATAAAAATCAAACAGTAAAATACCTAAACTTGGAGAAAACAGCTTATTCGGAATAATTGCTTGATCCGGAATATCAGGGAAATTTAGCTTATTCAGAATAATTCAACTCATGTGGAATAACCTGAAAAATTGCTTCATTCGGAATGTTCACTTGATGCGGAATAAATGGTTGATGCGGAATGTTTGCTTCATGCAGAATGTTTGCTTCATGCAGAATGTTTGCTTCATGCGGAATAATAGCTTGATCCGGAATAAATGTAGTTGATCCGGAATATTGACTGATGTGGAATAAATGAGTTGATCCGGAATCTTCGCTTGACCCGGAATAAATCTCTATCCGGAATAAATGTCCTTCATGCGGAATATTGATTCATGCGGAATATGGCCTTCGTTCGGAATAACTTTTGATCAGAAATAATGTGCTTGATTCGGAATGTTTTAGAAGAAACCTTTATTCGGAATAAATGCTCATCCGGAATATTGATTATTCCGGATGGACTAGCTGATTCGGAATAATTTTTTTACTCAGAAGAAAACTTGATCCGGAATAAAATAGCTGATCCGGAATATTAAATATTCCGAACCAAAGAACTTGATCCGGAATAAAATCACAAAACCCTTGATCCGTAATATATTGATGATCCGGAATCTGGGCAAGCTTAAAAACGCGAAGAACAGGGGAATGTCTGAAACACGAATTTATCCCAAAATCCACCAAGTTTTTAATCAAAACTTAAACCAATTTAACCACTAATCATTTACCTATGAAAAGTATCAATCCAAATCAACAAAAACATAAAACCCACTTACTTTTTAAGATCAAACCAATAAAATAAAAACCTTAGAACTATGAATCAACAATAAAAGGAAGAACAAGATGATAGAAAGATTAAATGTAAACTTGTATTGATGATTAAGATTCAAACAATCAAAATGGAAAGATAAAACTTACAAGATTGTGGAAGAAATCAAAGAAAATGAAAACCACCTCCGTAAGGGAGTTGGTTCCTACGAAACAAGAAAGAAAATAACAGAAAATAAGCTAGTTGAAAATGTGAATGGGAGGAGTATATATAGTGCTTGGCTTGGTTTGGTGAGTGGGCTTTCTCTCTTTCTTTTTGTCTTCTCGTCTTTTCAGAAAAGTCGACGTTTTCGATTTCGATTCGGGATTTTTCGACGAATAAATTCAACTCGTCTTTTAATTTCTTCATTTAATAGACTTGAGTTTCTTCGACATATGTAAATCTTCCATCTTTGGTCCTTTTTTTCTATAAATTTTCAAATAGGCCCATTGACTTCAAATCCTTTGCATCTCTTGGACTATAGACTTTGTATTTTCGTCTTTTTCTTCGATAAAACCCGTGCAATCCCATGTTTTCTTCAATATTTATCCGGTTGGCTCTGAAAACACAACAAACACACAAACCACGCATAATTCCAAACAAATGACATTAAATACGCGTTTTGGTCTCGTTTTAGCAAGAAATAAGTGGTAAAAGGATGGGTTTTTTCACACTTATCAAATCCCCTACACTTAACCATTGCCATGCCCTCATGCATTGCTTAGTGATAAAGCAAATTTACACTTTTCTCATAATAAATCAACCTCGGCCTTATTAACATACTACTAAAACAAAAATTAGAGTACTAAGAGAAATTTAAACATTAAAGGGAACAAAAAGATAGAAACCATTTTCACTTGAAAATAGCTATATGGAGATAACTTGCAAAGAGATCTAAGACTTACATTAGGGCTTCGGTGCTGCGAAGATTTTTCACCCTCAAGTTTCACGTTCCCCAAACTAAGCTTAAAAACGAGATCATTGTTATTATAAGTTAGCAAAACAAACACTTACACACATGGCTTAATTATATGCTTAGACTCCCTTATTCCTAGGTGTATTTCTTATATTTTATTTTTGTCTTAGAATGATCATGAAGATTCATTTTTGGACTTATTTCGATAGTTTATTTAGGCTGAAAGCAAAGTAGGAAGATTTGATTAATAGTTAGCTAAAGGACAAAATCTCTTAAAACTGCTTCTCGGGATATCAAAAAGTTCATATCTTGGCATAACTTGCTTCGCGATTTGAGACCTTTCTCGGGCCGATATTTGGCATGTACTTCATACTTCATATCTTGAGAGACGTTCTTGAGATAATGGTCTTCTCTTCGTTAATAGAGTTTCTTCACTTGGAGACTTTTGAGGGATACTCCAACTTTGTTGACCACGACTTCAGCATTATTTCTTCAATCGTTAATTGGGATTTTGAGATACAACGATCCGCCTCCTTTTCGGACATGGATCTATTTATCCTCATACCTTGTTAGGGTCTTTTCGGATAGACTTCTCCATGATCTTTATGGGAGTTAATTGCTTTTCGTCGTGAGTCTTGATCCTTCATATTGATTTTGGGAATAATGCTTTTCACATCACCTTGGATCTTTAGCAATAAAATGGAATCCTCATGCCTTGTTAGGGCCTTTTTGGACTCGCCAATCTTCGCGCCCCGCTTCATAAGTTATGCCTTGGCTATGAACTCTTATCATTACCGAGCAACTTTTAAACGATCTTGGGCTAGAAGCTAAGTAACCTTTCAAATCGTACGACCTTACTTATTGCAGATAAATTATTAGCAAGTGATGGGAGAATAGGCAGATAATCACACCAAGTGTGCTTATGCAAGAATACAGACTTATAATTGACTATATCATTTCTCGTTCTCTATAATTTAAAATCTCAAGTAATGAGACTCGTGGATACTTAGCCTAATAAACCAATTAAGGTCTACATGGTTAAGGATACTAGCTAGAATAAACTTGGATAAGTCTATTCGGGTTGAGTCAAAATAATCCCAACGGGCCTAATATGTCAAAGACTTCAAAACTAGCTACAACACTTTATTAAAATTTTAGACTTTATTGCGGGGTATATACATATGAAAGCAACGATAAAAATTTAAAAATTACGACTAAATGGCCAAAGTTAATTAAAAATTTGAAAAATGCTGAAAAAATGATTTTTCGGTTAAATGAAGGCATTTTAATGGAAAAGTCCACTTAAAACTTCAATAGAAGTCCCCCTTACACTTAATATAAACATTGTCCTCAATGTTTAAAAAAATTGAATCACGATAGTTGAGAGATAGAACCGGATTTGCGGATAACATGGGAGCACGGTTCTTCAAAGATTCCAAGAGTGCACTTATCCCTGTAATCACATCACCATACAAACACAAGCAACCTATATAGCTCCCCCTACACTTAGGATGAAAAACGGGAAAGGGGGATAGATACTCGGGTTGCCTCTCGAGGAGCGCTTGTATTTGTTAACCGAGTCACTAGCCTGACTCGGTCCCGAACTAATTCATGGGAAACGTGGTGAGGGATGGAATCATCTCATTAGAGATGTCCTCACCAAAGTACAATTTCAAACGCTGGCCATTCACCTTAAAATTGGACCCATTTGGCTGAGAAAGCTCAATGGTGCCATAGGGAAAGACATTGACGATGGTGAATGGACCACACCAGCGACTCTTTAACTTGCCCGAGAAGATCTTAAACCGAGAGTTAAAAAGTAAGACTTGATCACCAACGTGGAACTCTCGGTTCTTGATTTTAGCATCGTGGATAATCTTGGTCTTCTCCTTGTAGATCAATGAGTTCTCGTAAGCTTCATTCCTCAATTCATGTAGCTCGTTGAGTTGAATCTTGCGAAGATCACCGGCTTTGTTGATGTCAAAGTTAGCCCACTTCAAGGCCCAATATGCCTTATGTTCCAGCTCGATGGGGAGGTGGCATGCTTTCCCGTACACAAGAGGATAAGGTGTATAACCAATCGGTGTCTTATAGGCAGTACGGAAAGCCCACAGAGCATCATCAAGTTTATCGGCCCGTGAGGCACGATGCTCTCCCACAGTACAATCCAAAATTCTCTTCAATCCACGGTGGCATATCTCGGCTAGACCGTTGGTTTGAGGATGATAAGCGGTGGAAAGATGGTGATTGATACCATACTTAGCCATGACTCTTGCAAATCGATCATTGCAAAAATGAGTCCCGCGGTCACTGATTATGGCACGAGGAACACCGAATCGAGCAAAGAGTTTTTTCAAGAAATTACAAACCACCCTCGCGTCGTTAGTGGGTAAAGCTTTGGCTTCAACCCATTTGGAAACGTAGTCAACAGCGACAAGGATGTATTTGTTGCCTTTAGAAGAAGGGAATGGCCCCATAAAGTCGATGCCCTATACATCAAAGATTTCACATTCTTGTATGAAATTTTGAGGCATCTCATCTTTATGTGTGATCTTGCCTTGTTTTTGGCAAGCATCACAATGTTTAACCATCTCGTGAGCATCACGATAAATGGTGGGCCAATAAAATCCCGAGTCAAACACTTTTTTGGCGGTGTAGTTGGGACCAAAGTGACCACCGGTGGGTCCTTTATGGCAAGCCTTGAGAATGTCTAAAGCGGCTGGTCCGTCAACACATCGGCGAATAATCAAGTCAGCGCATTGTTTGAATAGAAAAGGGTCATCCCAAAAGTAAGTCTTAAAATCATTCAAGAACTTCTTCTTTTGTTGGGATGTTAACCCTTTGATGAGAACACCACTCGCTAAGTAGTTTGCAATGTCGGCAAACCACGGGGTGTCATCCAAATTGAGATTAATAGACATTAAGGTCTCAAGGGGAAAAGAGTCATTGATCTCTTTGTTCGGATGATCCCCTTGATATGGATCCTCAAGTCTACTAAGATGATCCGCGGCTAGGTTTTCAGCTCCCTTCTTGTCGTGAATTTCAATGTTGAATTCTTGAAGGAGTAAAACCCAGCGAAGAAGTCTTGGCTTAGAGTCGTTCTTAGTCATCAAGTACTTCAACGCGGAATGGTCCGTGTATACGATTGTGGTGGATAAAACAAGATAGGGGCGAAATTTTTCAAAAGCATAGAGCCCCCGTCATTGTCTTGCTAGCATAATGGATTGGTTGAAAATGTTTGTTGATCCTTTGTCTCAAAATCGCACCAATATCAAAGTCGCTAGCATCGCACATCAATTCAAAGGGTAGCTCCCAATTAGAGGTAACCAAGACCGGTGCCTTAGTTAGCTTATCCTTAAGAAGATTGAAGGCTTCGATACACTCTTGAGAAAAGATAAAAGGAGTATCTTTTCCCAAGAGGTGGGTCATCGGGCGAGCGATTTTAGAGAAATCCTAAATGAATCGACGATAGAAGCCCGCATGACCCAGAAAACTTCTCACACCCTTCACGGTTGAAGGTAGAGGTAATTTAGCTATGAAATCCACTTTAGCACGGTCGACTTCAAGACCGGATTTAGAGATTTTGTGTCCAAGCACAATGCCTTCTTTTATCATAAAATGGCATTTTTCCCAACTGAGAATAAGGCGAGTGTCTTCGCATCGCTTAAGCATACGTTCCAAATTGGCAAGGCAAGAAGAGAAGGAATCCCCAAAGACCGAGAAATCATCCATGAAGACTTCCATGGTTTGCTCAACCATGTCATGGAAGATAGCCAACATGCACCTTTGGAAAGTCCCGGGGGCATTGCATAAGGCAAAAGGCATCCTTTTGAAGGCAAATGTGCCATAGGAACAAGTGAATGTTGTCTTCTCTTGATCTTGGGGATCGATGGGTATTTGGAAATAACCCGAGAAACCATCTAGAAAGCAGTAATATTCATTACCCACTAAACGTTCAAGCATTTGGTCCATAAAAGGAAGAGGGAAATGATTTTGCGGTAGTCTATACAAACTCTCCACCCAGTAACGAGACGTGTAGGAATCAACTCGTTGTTTGCATTGGGCACAACGGTGATTCCGCCTTTCTTAGGCACACAATGGACTGGACTAACCCAAGGTGAATCCAAGATAGGATAAATCATGCCCGCATCAAGAAGTTTGATAACCTATTTTTTGATAACGTCATGGATTTTAGGATTCACCCTTCGTTGGCTTTGAATTGTGGGCTTAAAGTCGTCCTCCATGAGAATTTTATGTGTGCAAAAGTGAGGATCAATTCCGCGAATATCGGAGATTTTCCAAGCGATAACTCTTTTATGTTTCTTGAGAACTTCAATGAGACGAGTTTTCTCATCGGCTTTTAAGTCCTTAGCAATGATAACAGGAAGTTGATCAATGCCTTCTAAGAAAACATACTCGAGATGGGGAGGTAAGTCCTTAGGCTCAAAAGTAGGAGGATCCTCAATAGATGGTGTAACTAACGATGGATCATCATTAGTCACCTCTTTAGGAGAAGGAGGAGAAAACGGGTCTTCGTTGAGATGTTTCTCAATAATACGAATATCTTCATCCCAATCGGTGGAAGAATCATCATACTTAAGATCGAGAGGACCCAAGTTAGCTTCGAAATCATCCAAGTCATTTTCTCCAAAAGGAGTCAATGACAGAGCAATTGAGGTAATGATCTCAACATTGGGTAGAGAAGAGAGAGTAATTTTGCAAGCATCATGAAAGTGTTCTTCGCAAGCCTCATCGAGAACATCAATAGCATTAACACTCTCATATGAATAAGGTTGCTTAGAAATCTTACCCATGTTGAAGACAATTTTATCGTCACCAACTCTCATGATTATTTCACCTGCGGCTACATCAATGAGAGTGCGACCGGTCCTCAAGAAGGGACGTCCAACAATTAATGGAACACGAGGATCCATTTCGTAGTCAACGACAACAAAATCCGCCGGGAAGGTGAATTTGGCAACGCCAACAAAGACGTCTTCGGCTATCCCCACTGGATAAGCAACCGTACGGTTAGCTAATTTCAAATCATTTTGGTGGGGACTAGCTCGGGGAGAGATAATTGCTTCCAAACACTTAAAGGCATTAAGTTTATACTGGCACCTAGATCGGCTAGGGCCATGCAATTCTCTACTCCCGGGAAGTTTCAAGGAATTAAGAAGCGACCCGGATCACCAAGTTTGGTGGGCAATTTCCTTAAGAGAATGGCGGAGCAATTCTCATTAAGTTGGGTCTGAGCAATATCAAGAAGCTTCTCCTTGTCACTAAGAAGATCTTTAAACATCTTCGCGTATTTAGGCATGTGAGCGAGAGCCTCGACAAAGGAGATATTAAAATTCAATTGTTTAAACATTTTAAGAAAGTTTGAAACTTGAATATCATCCTTGCTCTTTTGCTTCTCTTTCCTCAACCTTGAAGGATAAGGTATATTGGATGAAGAGGAAGGCTTTACGGGAGTAGGATCACTCACAACCACGGGAGGTGGGGAATGGGGGTAGAAGGCAAAGGAGATGGGGAAAGTTGCTCTTTTTCCTTGTTCACAATCACGGGTGGAGGTGTAGGATGCTCGGGTTCCATATAACCTTTTCCACTACGAGTGGTGATTGCTTTCATCTCCCCTCTTGGATTCGCCACGGTATTACTCGGAAGAGTACCCGAAGAAGAGGGTTGATTACCTTGGAAGAGCGAACCGATCATATCACGTATGTTAAGCGCTTGAGTGCTGAAAGAATCTCTCATGTCTGGACGAATATCATTGCTTTGTTTCGCCATGTCATTCCTTAGCTCGGCTCGAATATCGTTCCCTTGTTTCGCCATTTCTCCTTTCAAGTTGATGAATTGACTCTGAAGATTCGTCACCATCTCTCTATTAGTCCTCATGAACGTCTCGACATCTGGATTCAATGCCATCGGTTGATTAAGAGGTGGAGCTTGGTAAGCTTGAGAATTTACTTGAGGTGGGTATGGGTTTCTTTGGGATTGATTGTTAGCACGAGGTTGGGATTGGTTATTTCGGTTATAGCTTTGTTGTTGGTTTTGGTTTGGAGGAGGAAAATCGGGTTGAGCAAGATAGTTATTTGAACGATAACATAGCAAGCTACGGTCTCCTTGAGGACGAGCTTGATAGCCTCCCGTGGGATAAGTACCGTAAGCCGCGTTAACGTTTTCACAAAAATTGCCTTGAGTGGAAGGACAATCATTGTAGGAATGAGGACCACCACATGTGTCACAAGAAATAGAAACGGCTTTATCTTGTTGAAAGTGGTTTGTGGCCATGGTCATGAAATCCTTGTGCATATCCGTGATTTGTCAGGTAAGTTCGGTTATCTCGGGATTGGAAGTAGTAGAAGAAACATTGACTCTCTGATTATATCTTGAGGATGCGGATGAATCCCAGTTCTTGTGGTGAGTAGTCATTTTTCAATCAACTCTCTACACTCCTCCGGTCTCCTTTTCATAAAAGTACCACCGGCGGTGGCGTTGATCGTGTCACGATCACGAAAAGTGAGACCATTGTAGAAAGTATCGATGAGAGTGACGGGGAGCATGTTGTGATTTGGACAACGGTCGATCAAATCATTGTATCGTTCCCAAGCATCAAAGAGCGATTCATCATTGTCTTGCATGAATCCACTAATTTGGTTACGAAGGCTCGTGACCATGGATGGTGGGAAGTAGCGCGACAAAAAGCGTTGAGTCATGTCGTCCCATGTATGAATAGAATTCTTTGGGAGACGGTCAAACCATTTTTCGGCATGGTGAGAAAGCGAGTGGGGAAATAGTTGAAGGTGAAGTTCATCCATAGAAACACCAGGGGACTTCATGCTTTGGGTGATGGTAATGAATTTGTCGAGGTGTTTGTTGGCATCATCATCCGGAATTCTGCGAAATGGGTTAGTTTGCACTTGTTGGATCATGTGATGCTTCAACGAAAACTCCTGAGCTGTGATATGCATCGGCGCAATCGGGCCTCCACGTCCGTTCATCGTAGGTAGGCATAGCTCCTCCATGG
Source organism: Glebionis coronaria (assembly GCA_025667525.1). NCBI lineage: Eukaryota > Viridiplantae > Streptophyta > Magnoliopsida > Asterales > Asteraceae > Glebionis > Glebionis coronaria. Next base: position 140,799,791 of record CM046880.1, read on the forward strand.
TTCGTAGGTCGGGTAAGGGTGGGTTATTCATGTTGGGGTGGGGTGGATTATTATTGTTGTTGTTGTGTACACCAACAATGTCTAAATCTTCGAGAGTCCCGGGCTCTGAATAAGACGTTGATCGAGTACGCATACACTAAAAAGAAAATGCAAGAGAAAATATTTTTGGTTTTTATAGGTTTTTTAATGTTTTTGTATTTCTGAAAATTTTATATTTTTATGGGTTTTTTTTTGAAAATTTTTGTGCTTGAAAATAACGTTCCCGAAAGAACGGATCCCAAAATCCAATTTTTCTCACAAGAAACCGTTGATCCTTACGAAAACAGCCGGCAGCGGTGCCATTTTAATAACTGATTTTTGGTTTGTTAATAAAAAGGTTTGCTTTTGCAAGATCATTCTTTGCATTGCTCGTACCCAATTGTAATTGTCGTTGTTTCGTTCTCGGTATCTTCTCGAATCGATCACGGTTCAAAGTGGAATTGTTGTAATTGGTGACTAAAAAGGGGGAGCTTTGGTCTATAACTAGTAAAACGATAAGTGCAGGAAGTAATAAAATTAAACTAAAAGCAATTACTGGAAATAAACTTGAGTAAAAATCAAACAGTAAAATACCTAAACTTGGAGAAAACAGCTTATTCGGAATAATTGCTTGATCCGGAATATCAGGGAAATTTAGCTTATTCGGAATAATTCAACTCATGCGGAATAACCTGAAAAATTGCTTCGTTCGGAATGTTCTCTTGATGCGGAATAAATGGTTGATGCGGAATGTTTGCTTCATGCGGAATGTTTGCTTCATACAGAATGTTTGCTTCATGCGGAATAATAGCTTGACCCGGAATAAATGTAGTTGATCCGGAATATTGACTGATGCGGAATAAATGAGTTGATCCGGAATCTTTTCTTGACCCAGAATAAATCTCTATCCGGAATAAATGTCCTTCATGCGGAATATTGATTCATGCGGAATATGGCCTTCGTTCGGAATAACTTTTGATCCGGAATAATGTGCTTGATTCGGAATGTTTTAGAAGAAACCTTTACTCGGAATAACTGCTCATCCGGAATATTGATTATTCAGGACGGACTAGCTGATTCGGAATAATTTTTTTACTCAGAAGAAAACTTGATCCGGAATAAAATAGCTGATCCGGAATATTAAATATTCCGAACCAAAGAACTTGATCCGGAATAAAATCACAAATCCCTTGATCCGGAATATATTGATGATCCGGAATCTGGGCAAGCTTAAAAACGCGAAGAACAGGGGAATGTCTGAAACACGAATTTATCCCAAAATCCAACAAGTTTTTAATCAAAACTGAAACCAATTTAACCACTAATCATTTACCTATGATAAGTATCAATCCAAATCAACAAAAACATAAAACCCACTTACTTTTTAAGATCAAACCAATAAAATAAAAACCTTAGAACTATGAATCAACAAGAAAAGGAAGAACAAGATGATAGAAAGATTAAATGTAAACTTGTATTGATTATTAAGATTCAAACAATCAAAATGGAAAGATCAAACTTACAAGATTGTGGAAGAAATCAAAGAAAATGAAAAACACCTCCTTAAAGGAGTTGGTTCTTACGAAACAGGAAAGAAAATAACAGAAAATAAGCTAGTTGAAAATGTGAATGGGAGGAGTGTATATAGTGCTTGGCTTGGCTTGGTTTGGTGAGTGGGCTTTCTCTCTTTCTTTTTGTCTTCTCGTCTTTTCAGAAAAATCGACGTTTTCGATTTCGATTCGGGATTTGTCGACGAATAAATTCAACTCGTCTTTTAATTTCTTCATTTAATAGACTTGAGTTTCTTCGACATATGTAAATCTTCCATCTTTGGTCCTTTTCTTCGATAAATCTTCAAATAGGCCCATTGACTTCAAATCTTTTGCATCTCTTTGACTATAGACTTTGGCTTTTCGTCTTTTTCTTCGATAAAACCCGTGCAATCCCATGTTTTCTTTAATATTTATCTGGTTGGCTCTGAAAACACAACAAACACACAAACCACGCATAATTCCAAACAAATGACATTAAATACGCGTTTTTGTCTCGTTTTAGCAAGAAATAAGTGGTAAAAGGATGGGTGTTTTCACACCTATCAAGGGGTATCAACCTTCTTGTGTATATTGGCAATAAATACTCCGAGAGTCTGATGAGATTTCTAGTCTGAACAGGAGACATGACATCCCCAATAATTTTAGAAGAGGGGTGATTCTTCATAGTAGAAGTGAGAACTCCTCCCTCAAAAAGTCTGTTGTCTTCAATCTCATCATCCAGGTTACCAATATCTTCTTTAGACTCTCTTCCATCAATATTTGTATGAACCTCTTCATTTCTGCTTGAAGGTTCACCTTGTTCAAAATTGGAAGAGAAAATATGCTCAAAAGAGTTGTCAACGCTTGAACCAAGGTTGTCAGCGTTTGATCCATCCATGCCTGAAATGGTGTTGTCAACGTTTGAGCCATCAACGCCTGAATTTGTCCTGTCAGCGCCAGATTTTCCTTTGTCAGCGTCTGAAGGACCATGCATGTTGTTAACTAGTGATACTTGGCGACCACCTTTTTCCTTTCCAGCAGTAGCAACAGCAGCAAAAGCATCTGTCCGTATGGGAATAGTAACATACTCAAGTATGGGAGATGACTTGTATGCTTGTGATCCAACCTCTTCATTAACCTGTGTACCTGAAACATCAACAACTGGTGCTTCCACAACATTTGAAGTTGCCTTCACAATGTCAGGATTAGTAACAGGCATATAATTTAAAGTCCTAGATAGAGGTTCCAAGTCAAACAACCAATTTGGACCGCTTTTTTTCAGGATCACTAGGTTTACTCTCTAAAAACCTAACATGTACTTTTTCAAGTATACGTTTTTCTTTCTTTAGGTAAACCCTATATCCCTTCCTCTGCACTGAATAACCCATGAAGTAGCCTTCATCACCTTTAGCACTAAATTTACCTAAGGCATCACTAGTATCTAATACAACTACATGACAGCCAAAAGGTTTAAGAAAACCAATATTAGGTTTCCTTCCCCAAAGTAACTCATAAGGTGTTTTGTTATGTATCTTGTTGACCAATGCTCTATTCTGAACATAACAAGCTGTATTCACAGCCTCAGCCTAGAAAGCTATGGGAAAGTGAGCATCAGCCAACATAGTCCTTGCTGCTTCAATTAGGGTTCTATTCTTTATCTCAGCAACCCCATTTTGCTGTGGGGTTCTGGCAACACTAAACTTTCTAGTAATCCCTTTCTTGGCACAAAAATCATCCAACAGTTTATTTCGAAAATTACCACCATTATCACTTCTAAGCATCTTAACTTCATTACTATTTTTCTTCTCAATTTGGTTTATAAAGTTAATTAAAAGAAAGTCCAAGTAAACATAGAAAAGTCATCTGTGATGACAAAGCAGTATGATTTACCATTCAAACTTTCTATATTAGTTGGACCAAATAGGTCCATATGCAGCAAGTGAAGTGGTTTAGAACTAGAGTGCACCTGTTTAGACTTAAATGAGACCTTGTGCTGTTTGCCTTTAAGGCATGCAACACAAGAGTGGTTATTGTGGAAAGCCTTTTCAGGCAAACCATCAACCACACTAAGTCTCACAAGTCTGTTTATGTTTTTAAAGTTAATGTGCCCTAGTCTCATGTGCCATAGATTACTCTCATCAACTGAAGCTTTAGCATAAAAACATGACATGTTATTATTCATCCTAATTCCATTAAGATTCACATTATAAATGTCCTTATGCCTAGGTGTTATATAATTAATAAATTTCTCATCTGGCATTTTAAAATCCTTGCTCAACACCAAGCATTCAGTATAAGTGAAAAGAACCTTATTTTTGTTATCAGAAACTTGTGATACACTAAAAAGATTATAATCAAGTTCTTTTACCAGAAACACGTTTTCAAAAAGCAAGTTGTTGGTGAGTAGAGTTCCTTTGCCTGTGATAGTTCCATATCCGCCTCCAAAGTAAACTTTATCACCATCCTTAATGGGAGTGAAGTTTGTGAGATAATCTTCCTTCCCAGTCATGTGCCTAGAGCATCCACTATCCCAATATCCATAATCATTCACCTGTTTTTGAATGCTCTGCACATAAAGAAAACAAATTAGTTTTCTTTGGGAACCCAAGCCTGAGCAGACTTGGATTCATCTGGTTGTTCAACAAGAACAGACTTAGTTCTTATAACAACCCCTTGTTCATCCCTTTTTGAATGAAACACCCAGTTAACCCCAATTGGTTTTGTGATGACCTTTGAAATATAATTAAATCTGTTGCAGGTCATAGAAATCCCATTAGAATTAGGGTTTTGATCTTGCTTAGGTCTCCATGTCAAGCTAGACGAAGCTTTATACCCTTTTCCCTATGGTTGCAGATATTTAGGTCTGGCAACATTTCTGTCAGCGTTTGATTTGGTCTTGTCAACGCTAAATTTACCCTTATCAGCGTTGAACCTAGGGTTTGCTACAGGAACCCATTGCCCATTAGACCATGTATTGGTCTTCTGAAAAGGTCTTTGTCCATGAGTGTTAGACCCTTTAGTGAAGAATGGGGATGGTCTAACAACTTGTGGACTTTGCTCCACAAAAGTTTTGGGTCTGACAGTGTTTGACCTTTTGTCAGTGTTGACCTTGGAAGCGTTGACACACTTATAGGCTAAATGTGAAAAGCTACCACAAGTATAACAGGCTTTTCTAGACACAACTCTAGGTCTAGAAGAAAAGAAACCTGTTCCATTATTACTAACTTAGCTTTTTGGTGACCTAGTATTCCTATACATTTCTGCATATTTAATGCTAGGTTTTCTAACAACGTTTAGGCCAAGGTCAACAGTCTTGCAAGTGATTGGGTTTGTTACTTTGATAGGGGTCGATTCATTTGGACTATCACAAAGCATGCCACCCTTGACAAACAAGGTAGGGTTGGCTTTCTTCCATTCATTCAAATCAGTCAACTTTTGCCTATACTCCTCTACTAGGGTAAGGACTCTTGGTGGAGGAATAAATTCCTCTTCTTAGAGTTCTGGTAAACCAGTCCAAGATAAGTCCTTTCTTTGGACACCATAGAAGTCCCCAGCTGGTGGTGGAACACCAGAATAGTCTTTCATCCCAATCTCAGTCATCTCCCTAGAATCCCTCTGTTTACTAACACATTCTCCTAGGGTTTGTGAGGCCTTATCAAATCTCTGAATTTTAAGGTCTACATTATCCTTATTCTTGATAGCCTCATCTAACTTAGCCTGTAATTCAGCATTGACCCTTTCCATAATGTTTCTAATATCATTACTAGCATTTAAATCATGTTTTAAGATATTTATTTTATCTTTTAGGTCAAGCTCCATTTTCTTATACTCAGCTACAGTCTTTTCAGTTTGAGTGAGAGCAAGTTGATAGTTAGACAACTTGCATCTCTCAGTACTCACATCTCCTAACAATCTTAAAACCTCTTTGTTAAGTCTTTCAGTATTCAAACGACAACCCTTACTACAAAAAGCATCATCATATACCTCATTGTCTGATGAAGATGAGGAGTGTGTCATGAGAGCATATTGAACATACTCTTCTTCTTCTATCTCAGCAACCAAAGCTTTATCCTCTTCCTCATCCTTATCCAAATAGCTCCAGTCCCATCCAATACCATCAATTTCTGGCATTGCCACCATGGCCTTGGGATCCTGAGCATTAACAATTTGGCTTGAGGGTTTTCCAGCATCAGATCTTCTTGGAGATTTGCATTCTCTCATAAAGTGACCCATACGATGACAATTGTAGCACTCAACCTTAGATTTATCAAATCTAGCAGTGTCCTTTGCATTAAAGGTCATCTTCTTCTTGAACCTTCTATTCCATCTGTTTGCTATTATACTTGCAAGATCCATGTTCCACTTTATTTTAATCTCCTCCAAATGCTCATCACTTATTTGCTCAAGGTCCTCATATGTAATAACTGAACCATTGGGCAATGAAGCAATGTATGCACACACAGTATCCAGATCAATACCAGCAGGCTTAACTCTTGGAGAGTCAATTTTGTATGTGTCAGCGTCTGAATGTGAGGCGTTGACAGGACATGATCCAGCGTTGACACATGTTGATCCAGTAACTGGGTGCATGTATGAATCCTTCTGATCAAATTGACCTTCACTATGTGAGAAGAAGGCCATGTTACCATTGGTAGACTTATTTCCATGACCCAAAAGAGTTTCATTCTCCAACAGCCTCAGTTTGTTGTAGACATCATCAAAAGTAGAACTTTTGTGAGTGTTGTTGGCAATTATAGATCTTGCCTCAATCTTCCATGCATCACCAAGGCTTTTAAGAAAAGTGGCAATAATGTAAACATCACCAATTACTGTCCCCATGAAGGACAGCTTGCTTGTAATTTCAAAAAGTCTGCTTCTCACTCTACTTAGCTTCTCATTAGGTTGAGACTTGAAAACACCATACTCATGTAAGACTTGCTTCCTTTTCTCTTCCACAGTATCAGCATTACCACCATATGCAACTTCAAGGGCTGCCCAAAGGTCTTTTGCAGACTCATAACCTCTGTATTTGTGCTGATTCTCTTGTCCCAAAGAGAGTTTCAAAATGCTTAGGGTTTTCATATCAACCCTTTTCTTTGCTATGTCATCAGCAGACACAGCTCTACCATCTTCAGGTTTTTCTTTCTTATCTGCATCAGAACATCCTTGAACAGCTGATCTTGTAGCAATGGCATCTGCAATCTTTTGAGCTTTATTGAAAGTGTTTCCATATTCAATAATCTCCCAAAGAGTATAGTCATGGATTTGCAAATATTGCTCAAAGTTGAACTTCCATATCTCAAAATTGTCTGCATCTAGCATAGGAATCTTGATGTTGTGGTTTGAGGAGGAGGTTACTTCTGGATTAGACATGATGTTTTTAGGGTTTTGTGAAAATTAGGGTTTTGGTGATTTAGGGTTCTTGTGTTCTTTAAGATCAAAGTTCTCAACAAGCTCTGATACCACTTGTTGATCCCAAACTTAGATCGATTTAGCTTGTGTAAACGAGATTAGATCAATTTATACACGTAGAGAAACTTTGTTTATGTATAAATTAATTTAAGTGTTATGCGGAATTAACACTTAAACAAGAACACACAAAGGATGTAAAACAAACTTTCACTTGATTGATTGAATCGAACTCGCTTACAATGAAAGTGTTTAACGTATGAAAAACTTATATGAAACATAACCTAAAGGTCTTCTTTTATAGATATAAGAAGCGTTGTACAAGAGTCTACGTATCAACTATAATAGGTAAAGATAATTATAGAAAATACAATATTGATCCTATCTTTACTAGAAACAATCTAGAAACAAAATACGTATATACCATATCTTTCTATCAGTGCTTATCTTCAACCTATCAACGCTTGACTTCTTCATATCAACGCTTGATCTGTCAGCGCTTGTTTTCTTCTTATCAACACTTGTTTTCTTCTTGTCACCGTTTAAGTGGACTGGCTACATTTTATTCCCAACAAAGTGCTTGCAACATATCCTAGACTAGAAGGAGATAAACATGAGGCAACGTCGTTGGATAGAATTGCTCAGTGACTACGACTGCGACATCAAATACCACCCAGGAAAAGCCAACGTAGTTGCGGATGCTCTAAGTCGAAAAGGAACTGATCCTCTCATGAGAGTTCGAGCCCTAGTCATGGCCATTAGTTTGGACCTACCCAAGCAAATACTAGAGGCTCAACTCCAAGCACAGAAACCTGAAAACATTGGAAGAGAAGACATAGGAGGAATGCTTAGGACTGACCTAAGCAAGGAGAAACTGGAAGCTAGAGCAGATGGAACGTTATGTTTACACGGAAGAAGTTGATTACCGTGCTATAGAGACTTGAGAAACGTGATCATGCACGAATCTCATAAGTCCAAGTACTCAATACATCCCGGATCTGAAAAGATGTACCAGGACGTGAAGAAGTTATATTGGTGGCAAAACATGAAAGCAGACATTGACACATACGTGAAGAAATGTCTGATTTGTGCTAGAGTAAAGACAGAACATCAAAGGCCATCTGGTTTGTTAGTCCAACCCGAAATACCTAAATGGAAATGGGACAACATAACCATGGACTTCATTACCAAGCTCCCTACCTCATCTCACAGTTACGATACAATCTGGGTAATCGTCGACCGACTCACGAAATCCGCTCATTTCCTGCCCATCAGAGAGAATGACTCATTGAACAAGTTATCTAAGGTGTACCTAAAAGAAATAGTGACTAGACACGGTATACCAATCTCAATCATTTGTGATCGAGATGGGAGGTTCACGTCAAACTTTTGAAGATCCTTCCAACGAAGTTTAGGAACAAACTTGGACATGAGCACCGCATACCACCCACAGACTGACGGTCAGAGCGAACGAACAATCCAAACCCTAGAAGACATGCTAAGAGCATGTGTGATCGACTTTGGGAAAAGGATGGGTCGAACATATACCATTAGTTGAATTCTCCTACAACAACAGCTACCATGCTAGTATTAAAGAAGCACCATTTGAGGCCCTGTATGGCCTCAAGTGTAGATCACCAGTATGCTGGGCAGAGGTGGGGGAATTTCAACTGACTGGACCCGAACTAATTTAAGACACGACAGAGAAGATCACCCTCACCAGGCAGCGGATTCAGGCTGCCAAAGATAGATAGAAGAGCTATGCCGACAGGAAACGGAAGCCTATGGAGTTTGAGGTAGGTGACCGTGTTATGCTAAAAGTATCACCTTGGAAGGGCGTCGTCTGATTTGGGAAACGTGGGAAACTAAACCCACGTTATGTGGGACCCTTCAAGGTAATTTCCAGAATAGGTGAAGTTGCCTATCGTCTAGAGTAGCCCCAGTAGCTGAGCCATGTACACTCTACATTCCATGTCTCAAACTTGAAGAAGTGCTACGCGGATGAGCCGCTAGCTATGCCATTGGAGGGAGTCCACTTCGATGATAAACTCCAGTTCATAGAAGAACTGGTAGAAGTCATGGAGAGAGTAGTCAAGAAACTAAAGCGAAGCCAAATCCCGTTGGTTAAGATACGATGGAACTCTAGGAAAGGCCCTGAGTTCACGTAGGAACGTGAGGACTCATTTAGAGCTAAGTACCCACACCTGTTCACCAAAGAAGTGACGTCATCTTAAGCATTAAGGACAAAGCTAAAATAACGGGCTAATGCTGTAAAACCTGTAAATTCAGGTTTTGACTAAGTCATTATTGTATACGTCACTTTATGATATCTGAATAAATAGTTCCACCTTTGCATGAGATCTCTTGAGCAATCATATGCATCATACACAGCATACATTATTTTTAATCACCCAAAACATGAGGACATTTAAATCTCATAGCATGCATTATGATTCTCATCACTTAAGCACCAGAACAGTCACACTTGGATGACTACATTTTATAAACTTGAAGGACTTTAACCTGTGACAATCCGTCAATTTATGGTTGATATTTTATTTTCAATATTTATGTGAAAACATTATTTTAATGTTATAATATGAACTCACTTATTTTTGGGAAGCAAATTGGATTTACGTCTTGAAGTAGCATCGACTACGTCTAAACCGGAGGATTCAACGTAACGTGCTTACGTTTACATACACCGTTTTGGTGACAGTCCGACATTTCAGAAAATAAATTTATCCGTGAATATTATTTTGGAATTTTAAATTTGTATTAATTCATAAACTCACAAATTTACGAGAAGAGATTAGGACTTACGATTTTAATTTAACGTCCTTTACGACTAAACCGGAAACCTTAGGATTACGTATTTACGTTTTCGAACTCCGTTTTTGATGAGACAATTTTTATTAGATTCGTTTTGTGCCGTTGATTCATAATTTATAAAAACGTTTTTCGTAAAACGACCCGAGGGCACGCAAATCGAGGAAACTGGAATCGAGGAGTACCCGTAAATAAATGGGGATGAGACAAGTGGGACACTTGTCCCACCCCCACTCAAAACTGGCCTTAACTAGCTACCACACCACATTTGGTGTCAAGTGTAAGCTAAGTAAGACACTTGTCTTACCAAGCTTACAAAGTAAGCTTTCTTACCACAAAACTAGCAACACAAACCACTAGTCTCATTTCTCTCATGCAAATCCACTCAAAATTCTCTCTCACTCTCTCTTTGGGCCGTCCCATTTCCACCTTAAACCACAATCATTGATCAAAAGTAACCATGAAATCTTATGTTATTTACACACATGTTGAAGCCCTTTTGAAACCCTATTGATTGGTGGTGATTATAACATCCAAGGAGGAGTTTCCATGGAGTCTTGGGGCTGATTTTTCACAAGGTGTTCATGAAGAATGTTGGTCTTGAATATGGTCTTGGTTATTCACAAGTTTCTCCATCAAAATTCATGTTTTGATCACAACCGACATCATCATGGTGGTATAAAGATTGTTCTCCTCATCCTCTTGTTATTTTTGATTATGTAATCTTGTATTTCTTTTACTTTTGTATATGTATATGATGATGAATGATGATTAAAAATATTGTGTGGGGATTTGGTGTTGATAAACATGCTTAAAAAGATGAAAAACTATAAGAAACAAGGCTAAAATCTTGTTTAGATTGTTGGCTGTATAAAACAGTAAAGAACTACATGTTAGACTGATAAAATGGAAAAGTAGAAGCAATATAAAGTAAGTAATATTTCTTGTACACATGTGAGAGTTGGCCATGCAATGGAATCATTGTAATGAGTGAGATATGATCAAAACAAGTTTAAAGTACAAATCTGAGTTCACTGTTTTGGACGATTTTTAGAAAATACTTAGAGGCTGATTCAACAGTAGCTATAAAAGAGTTAAATGGAGCACATATCTTTTAGCTTATGTCATAAAAATTTGAGCTTCTATCTCCATATAGAACTCTAGATATGACAGTTTTGGTGAACATGAAAGTAAAAATCAGATTTTGGAAATTAAAGTATAATAGTATTATATAAGCACTCAAATAAAAATAGTATACAATGTGAATTAAAACCCACTAACTCATATAATACATTTATATAAATATGTACAAGGATAAATAAATGGATATTTTATAAAAATGGTAGTTTGATAAGTTTTATAAGTTATAAAACTATAAACATGATTTTTACGACTTTTTCGGCTATTACCGTAAAATTAACGTTTTTGTTAAATAAAACTTAGACGGTTGGACCCGTCTAATGTAAACTTTATAAAACTTATATACTGATATATAAACATATATAACAAGTAAAAACCGATAAAACCCGAACTATATAACATACGAACATTAACGGGCTAAGTTAACGTTATTGGACTAATAATACAACAAAATGGACTAAAACACTTAAAACTTATTTATTGGGCTTAACCCATTTGGGCCCAACATGTAAAGTGTAAATACTGATAATACAAGTATGAAATGGATTAATACAAGTTAATGAACTTATAATAGGCTTATTAGACCTAAAACACGTAAATAGGTAAAACTAGTAAACTAGTAAGAAGTTACCAATACATAAACACAAAAACGAGTGAATGAGAATATGTAAACCCACTTGATCATCATATATATATAATCATCATATGTATACATAATTGTTATTTTTATAAAGTCATTGGACATGAGTCTAAGACGAGTATTATTTGTCTAGGTTTCCGTGATTGAAGCACGTACCGTACGTCCGAATTGTCGATAACCCGCTTTCCCACATCAACGTGAGTTCATAGCCTCGCACTCTTTTAAATGTTTTTATTAAATGTTTTATAAACCCGCGAGGGAGATAACATGTTAGTTTTTATAAAATAGGACACCATTTGTCCCGATTGTTTGTTTATTGATTTGGACCCGAATGATTGTATGACCCGATTGTATGACCCGATAAATGATTAAATGACCCGATAGATGAAATTAAATGGATTATTAAAGTTAGGTTATGTCACTAAAAGTCCCATTAGCATGAATTGTGAACTACCGGGATTTGGTAGACGCTTATGCATATAATAGTACTATTTGGGGGCGATCACCCCAGTTCGCGCCTTGACGGTTGATCCCCGTCGTGCCACATTGATTGGTAAGCAAAATTATGTATGAGAAGATTTACATAGCGTGACATTTGTGACGACACGCTAATTTAGATGGGAAAATTGAGTTTCGGGCTAGCTACCCGTTGTTTGGTTTAGTAAGGTAACAATGTCATGCGGCTTATAATAATCCAATTAACGAAATACTACTATACGCACCGAATTACGATGAATTGCCTGATTAGCAATACAGGGTCATACTATTGATATTAAAGACCACTTGTGATTGTCTATGTGACAATCCGTCAATTTACGATTGATATTTTATTCTCAAATATTATTTGAAAATATTATTTTAACATTACAATATGAACTCACTTATTTTTGGGAAGAAATTTGGATTTACGTCTTGAAGTAGCATCGACTACGTTTAAACCGGAGGATTCTACGTTACGTGCTTACGTTTACATACACCGTCTTTGGTGACAGTCCGACATTTCAGAAAATAAATTTATCCGTGAATATTATTTTGGAGTTTTAAATTTGTGTTGGTTCATAAACTCACAAATTTACGAGAAAAGATTAGGACTTACGATTTTATTTTAACGTCCTTTACAACTAAACCGGAAACCTTAGGATTACGTATTTACGTTTTCGAACTCCGTTTTTGATGAGACAATTTTTATTAGATTCGTTTTGTGCCGTTGATTCATAATTTATAAAAACGTTTCTCGTAAAACGACCCGAGGGCAAGCAAATCGAGGAAACTAGAATCGAGGAGTACCCGTAAATAAATGGGGATGAGACAAGTGGGACACTTGTCCCACCCCCATCAAAACCGGCCAACACAACATAACTTAACACTTGATGTGTCAAGTTTATCTCACAAAGTCTTACACATGTTATTAGCTTACTAAGTAAGCCTTCCACTAACTAAAACCACCAACACAACACGCCTAGTTTCATTTGTGACATGCAAAAACCACTCAACTCTCTCTCTCACTCATCTATGCCGTCCCTCATCTCCACCAAAACACCCCTTTCATACAAATTTTAACCATAAACATATGTTATAATCAACATATGTTAATCTCCATTCAAAAAGATGAAGATTGGTGTAAGTTATAACATCCAAGGAGGAGTATTCATGGTGTCTTGGGGCTGATTTTCCACAAGGAGTTCATGGAGCATGGTGATCTTGAAGATGGTCTTGGCTATGCACAAGTTTCTCCATCAAAATCCATGTTTTGATCACAACCTACATCATCATGGTGGTATAAAGATTGTCCTCCTCAACTTCTTGTTATTTTGATTATGTAAACATGTATTTTATTTCCTATTGTATATGTATATGATGATTATATGATGATAAAAATGTTATGTGGGGATTTGTTGTTGATAATCATGGATAAAAAGGTGAAAAACTATAAGAAACAAGGTTAAAATCTTGATTAATTTACATGGCTGTATAAAACAGTAAAGAACCATATGGTAAACTGATAAAATGATGAAGTAGAATCCATTTACAGTAAGATATATGTCTTGTACACATGTGAGAGTTGGCCATGCAATGGAATCAAAATAATGAGTGAGATATGATCAAAACAAGTTTAAGGTATAAATCTGAGGTTACTGTTTTGGACGATTTTTAGAAAATATTAGGAGATGATTCAACAGTAGCCATAGAAGGGTTAAATGTATCACATATCATGTAGTTTATGTGATAAAAGTTTGAGCTTCTAATTCATTATAGAACTCTAGATATGTTAAAAATGGTGAAGATGAAGTTAAAAATCAGATTTTTGGAAATTAAAGAATAATACTATTATATGAGCACTCACATTTTAATATATAAAATGTAAAATAAAAACCCACTAACTTATAAAACTTATTTATATAAATATATATAAAAGGGTAATCAAATGGATAAATTATATAAATGGTGGTGAAATAATGTTTATAAGTAATAAAAACTATAAACATGATTTTTACGACTTTTTCGGCTATTGCCGTAAAATTAACGTTTTTTGTTAAATAAAACTTAGATGGTTGGACCCGTCTAATGAAAACTTTATAAAAGTTATATACTGATATATAGACATGTATAACAAGTAAAAACCGATAAAAATCCGAATATAAGAAATACGGACGTTAACGGACTAAATTAACGTTATTGGACTAATAATACAACAAAAATGGAGTAAAACACTTATAAACTTATTATTGGGCTTAACCCATTTAGGCCCAACTTGTAAAGTGTAAATACTGATAATGTAAGTATAAAAAGGATTAATACAAGTTAAGAACTTATAATAGGCTTATTGGACCTAAAACACGTAAATAGGTAAAACGAGAAAACTAGTATAAAAGTTATCGACATATAACTCTAAAATGAGTAAGCGAGAATATGTAAACCCACTCGATCATCATATATATATAATCATCATATGTATACATAATTGTTATCTTTATAAAGTCATTGGACAAACGACTAAGACCGAGTATTATTTGTCTAGGTTTCCGTGATTGAAGCACGTACCGTACGTCCGAATTGCCGATAACCCGCCTTCCCACATCAACGTGAGTTCATAGCCTCGCACTCTTTTAAATGTTTTTATAAATGTTTTATAAACCCGCGAGGGAGATAACATGTTAGTTTTATAAAAATAGGACACCATTTGTCCCGATTGTTTGTTTATTGATTTTGGATCCGAATGATTGAATGACCCGATTGTATGACCCGATAAATGATTAATGGACCCGATAGATGAAATAAAATGGATTATTAAAGTTAGGTTATGTCACTAAAAGTCCCATTAGCATGAATTGTGAACTACCGGGAGTTGGTAGACGCTTATGCATTTAATAGTACTATTTGGGGACGATCACCCCAGTTCGCGCCTTGACGGTTGATCCCCGTCGTGCCACATTGATTGGTAAGCGAATTTATGTATGAGAAGATTTCCATAGCGTGACCTTTGTGACGACACGCTACTCTAGATGGGCAAAATTGGTATCGGGTTAGCTACCCGTTTTGGTTTAGTAAGGTAACAATGTCATGCGGCTTATAATAATCCAAATCACCGAAATACTATTAGACGCTTCGAATTACGATGTATTGCCTGACTAGCAATACAGGGTCATACTACTGATATTATGTTCGTGTTTTGGTTTTCATAACCATATTCATATAACGGTTTTTATTTGATTTTATACAACGTCATAAGACGTATTGTATGATGTTTTTACGACATTGGCTCGTATAATGATTTTTAAGGCAATGCCTATACTATGATTTTCGATAAGGATTTGTATAAAATGATTTTGGCTATTTCATGGCCTATCAAAACTATTTGTACAAAATGATTTTCAGTAACACTTTTATACTGATATTATATTGATGGAATTTATTAAACTCTATGAATTCACTCGGCGTTATCGCTGACCTTTTCTTTTTACATGTTTTATCTCAGGTACTTGAAGGTAATTATCGGGAAGACGACAAGAATTCATGGCCCGCACTTAAACAATATTTTTCCATTCAAATACTTTATAAAACTTTGTATGAAATATAATGACTTGGGACCGATGTAACTTTGATATTTATGAATGGAAATGATTTATTATTAAACGACGCGATTTTTATGCGTTGTCTATGATGTGAGTAATGTGCTATCCCGTAACACCAACTAGTCTTCCGCTGTATTGAGTTGTATAAATTTGGGGGTGTTACAGTTTGGTACCAGAGCTCTCGTTATAGAGAACGAAAGATTTTTAAAACCAAGGTTTTGAATAAAACATTTCAAAATCTTTTAACCATAAACATTTTTCTAAAAATGTCTAAAAATCTTTTGACTATAACGGTGCCGAAGAATTCCCGAGTTACCGACAAGGCCAAGACTGAGAAGTGTTATTTTAATATATATATATAACTTGGATTATATATATATATATATGATGTAATTTTATTACATGATTGGTTGATAATTATTTTGATTTTTATACGAGGTATTTATACGACGTTGATTGTCACAAGTAACCCTAAATCCCCTAGTAAATTAATCGAAGCTATTCTCGTAGGAATTCTAGCTATCCTAGATCTAAACCAAGTTGTGGATATTTATGATCCCAACAAATGGTTGATATTCGTATAAATGTAGATATTAGTTGATTGTGATATTAAATAAGAATTGGCGAGATTAAAACTGATATCGATGTCATGACGATCTTTTCTTATAGAGTGGAGTTTGATAAAACATTACCACTTAGAAAGATGTCATCTGATTCGTTGTCACCCAATTCTTAAATTTGAAATCGAAAGGGTGAATGTTGCACTTGAGGCTGTTATTGGAACCATTACCCAAAAGCCTCATGCCACTAATACCTTTCCGAGAAGTCTAGTTGAATGATCAAGTCATTTCATATTAGTGACCCATTTGATAATTGTTGTTGTAAGAGCTAATAGGATTGGAAATTAAGTGTTGATTCATATTGAGATTGTATTGCCTTTACAAGGCCGAATAATAAGGTTGTAAGTATTGGAAAATGAAGTAGGATATCGAATTGAGTGTAAGTTGGTTGAAACTTGAATAAAGTAAAATTTAACCCGTATGGAATACAAAATTGTTAAGAGGAAGTCATTAAGTTCTGTGATTGAATTATAAGGTTTTAAATGATTGTTGATTCGTGTTAAGGGTTGTTCCTAGGCCATTGTCCACTAACGAAGATGCCCAGTGTCCAAGAAATAAATTGAAGAAATCTTCTTCTGAATTGAGACCGATGGATCTTCCGGGACATGTGGAACACCTAATGACTCTTGTAGATTAGTATTCATTGTGGTATCTTTTAAAAATCCCTAACTTAACTGAGATATCAGTTGGTAGGATGAGTTCTAAGAATTGTATGACATAGTGACACCTAAAGTGTTACGGTACAATTTGACTTGTTTGTGATTAATGAAAAAGACTACCTTTGATTGCTAAATTCTACATGTATCGATGTTATCTATCTTTTATTGCTTCTTCCTAATGTTCGCATTAGTGATGCAACCATTGAACGAATACTCATCTTGATTTGAGTTACGTTGTGAATTATTCTTTTTGAGTGCCATCGAGATCATGAACCTCATGATTATTTGGCTAAAGCTCATTTCCTATCATATTGTAGTTAAGTTCTTGGTGAACAACTCTTCATCACTCTTTTGCAGATCATACATTGTTTTTATAAGACAAAACAGTATCCATTGAGAAAAACTGAATTTTCATCACTGAAAGGATTATTTAAAATGAGATTTATAAGTGATTGATATCAAAATAAAGATGTTTATGAAAAGCTTTGGAAACTTAATTATTTCCATAAACAAAGGAATCTTTGTAAATATATTTTTGATTCTTATTTAAGAATTAAGCATGAAAATGTTTTTATAATAAACATGATGATAAAATTTTGATGAACTGAGTATTGCATCGTTAATCTTGAAATTGTATATAGTTGCGCGCCTACATACAATTTGGAATGGACTATGCAAGACTGATTAGTAGTCACCTTAAAACTGATTAATAAACACTACATTTTCTTTGAAGATTGTGAAAGATTAAATTTTAATGAGATCTGCAAGAAGTGAAAAATAGGGACATAGTATAGGGACACCTACATATGTGCCTGTAGCATCTATTCTTCTGAGTCGAATATACTCATCTGTGGAATTTGTCTTATTTGACAATTGATATTCCGTTCTTGTCCAATTCTCCCGTAGTGAGATTCTTAGGAAAAGTATATGATTACCGAGTGTTGATACCCGACTGGATGTATTGACGTTCTTATCATTTCTTATGATTTAATTTCATTTGAATGACCTGGGTGACGATCCGAGGAGCTTTCGAATGCGTACTCCAATTTATGAAAACATGGGATATTTCATATTCGTTAAATGTTTTCGTCTGTATCTGATTTGAAATTCTCTCGCGTAGATTATGCGTTGACCTTACTCTTTTAATAGTAGTTGTGTATCCTAATATCCCTGAATTTGTGAAGGTATATGAATTATTATTAGTCTTTTGAGAAGTTCACATCTTATCGACGGCAATGAAACTGAAAAGTTGATAATGCCGGTAGAATGGATTGATTGATTATGACATGACGACATTGTCTGAATTGATGGGAACTCGAGTAGAATTCCCCTAAATGATAAGATGTTGATTATCAAAAGTGATCTAAAAAATTCTTGGTGGATAACCATATCCTGCACTTAGACTTGAGATTTTACCATGAATGGTTGTGAATTAGTCATAGATATTATAATCTAGAAAGAACATAATATGAATTTATTAAAAGATGTTTCGGTTATCTGAAACTTTAGGAAGTATTTGTTGGTGAATTACCTAGACTTTCGCCATTAAGGCAAGTTGAAATTGGTATTGGTTATATTCCCGGTGCTGCACCTGTGGCTTGTGCACTGTACGTCAGCACCATCTAAATTAAAGGAATTACCGTACAACTGAGAGAGTTGTCGGAGAAAGATTTTATCATACCAAGCCTGTCATCCTGAAGAGCTATGGTGTTATCATTCCTTATATTTATAGATTACTGTGAACTGAGTAAATTGACAATCGAAAACGATATCCATAACTCGAAATGGAAGATTTGTTCGGTCATTTACAAGGTTTTTGATCCTCAGCATGGTTATTATCAACTTCGCATCTGCGAAGAAGATTATCTATTCCAATCACTAAATCCAGAACATGTAATGAACATTATGAGTTTCACGTGATGTCGTTTGGATTGGCTAATACACATGTAGTATTCATAAATTTGGTGAATCACGTGTGTAGGCTGTAATTTGATAAATTCATGCTCGTGATCATTAAGGACTATTTGTTTGTTAATACGAATAAGAATGAGTTAATAATTATTTACAGACTGCCCTGAATTGGCCGAACAGTGTAAACCTGAACCTTGAATAATTAACACGTGATTAAAGACTTGAACCTTTACATGATTTGACTATGTGATTAAAAGGATAATGGAATATAAAATGACTCTTCAAGAATTTAGAAGTCATTTAAGACTTTGGGTTATACTAAAAAGAAAGTGCAAATATGTTTTGACAAATGTTTCAAAAAAGGATTTTAAAGGGATTATTCCCTTATACACAAAACATTTAACTAAACTCCTGTTTAGGGGTAAATGTTTGTGTATACTTCTAGGCAACTTAAAAAGGATTGAGGAAACCCATTTAAACCATAACTTGAAATTTGAAACGACACTTTTTGCTTTTCAACTAAGAAAACTTTTGGCCAAAGTATAAACGAAGGTTTTTCGAACATTTACGAATTTTATTAAATATTTTCGATAAATCAACAAAAATCTTGTTAATTAAATTCAAATTTAATTTTGAACATTTTATATAATTGGTTGAACTAAGAAATTTAAAACATTTACGTTTACGCTTCATAAAAATTAACTAATAATTAATTAATTAATTATAATAATTATCGACGCTTTAGACGCCGGATTGAGAAAAACTGATAAAAAAATGATAGATGAGACGAAACTGAAACTTAGAAAATATGAAGAAAAGTGAACGTAATTACTGACACTTAATATAGAAAGAATATCTGAGTGAATTGTGGACATGATAATTATATCATCATGAGAAGTGAATATAGATACCGATGCATTATGTAGAAAAGATAAAGAATCAGTTAGGACATGTTCTTTAATAATGAAGGTGCATATAAATTGCCAAACGATATAAAAATAAACGATGTTTGTAAAAAGGATAAAATAGATAATAAAAAGGGATTTGCGGCTAATGTGAACCAACAGATTTGAGAAGCCAATGGCGTTAAATATTTTAAAGACCACATGTGATTGTCTAAATATGAAGATTGTGAGATATAGTTATGTTGGAATTTGTAAGTATAAGTATTCTATTTATGGCATTTATGACTAAAAGTATCTTTGTCTGAAGAAGTCGTACTAACGACAAATTATGAAGGCAGACATCGCCTCATACATTAGTAAACGTCAAGCTATTGCAAAGGTCATCATCTGAATTTGATTCGATTTGGGTCATCGTCGACAAACTGACCAAATCTGCTAAATATCATTCCTGTTAATGATAAATGCAAAAGAGTTATGTAAACATAGTGTGCTTGTATCGATCATCTATATATCAAGATCCTCGCTTCGCATCGACTTTCTAGAAATTTGCTCAGAAGTCATTGAGAACGAACCTTGATGAGAGTACTATATACCACCCCAAATCGAAGGGACGAGGTAAAGTAACGATACAAAGTAATATAAGTGATGTTTTATGTTTGAATGATTGACCTTTGGTAATAGACCGTATAATCGTTTTCCTTTGGAGAGATTATCAATGATAATCATCGTATTAGGATTGAGATCGAATCTTGTTAGAATCTAAATATTAGAGCATTTGTAAGCAGGAGTTGAGATAAAGACACCCGACATACACCCATTGTAAGTTGGACATGTCTTTTAGGTTTAAGGTTTCCTATGATGGCGAACCTATCCTTGCAAAATACCCGATCCGCGAGATCTGAAATGATTGTTGAAATTAGGATTTGATTATTGACAGCCGGTAGTGGGCAAGAGGTTATGTGAATGTGAAATGTAGATCTTGAAGTGCCAAATGGGTAGCGAAGTTATGCCATAATTTTTAAACTTGGAAAAATGAATTCATGATCTGACAAATCATGGGATATAAGTCCCCGCTGTATGGGACCATTGAGATGATGTAAAAGTTGGGATTGAAAGGCATATAAGCTGGATCTACCCTAGGACTTCAAGAACCGCGTGAATTTTGTTTCATAAATCGAACTTGATGGAATATCTATCAAGTGAAAATCTGAATTCTTCTTAATAAAGCTTAGATCGGCGAAAAGTTGCATTCATCAAAAGCCCGTGAACATCATGGATAGAGAAAGTAAGTCAACATTAAGCCTGATCTTATTCCCGTAGTTATGTTTGCTGAAACTCGCGTATTGTAATGAATTGCACTTGTGAGAAAAGACCGAATGTGGAGGAAATACCCACATGGCTTTAACTCTATAAGAAGCGAGTAGTAAGGTAAGATGATCTTTGAGGACAAAGATCCTGTTTAGGGGTAAATGCTGTGACAATCCGTCAATTTACGATTGATATTTTATTCTAAAATATTATTTGAAAATATTATTTTAACATTACAATATGAACTCACTTATTTTTGGGAAGAAATTTTGATTTACGTCTTGAAGTAGCATCGACTACGTTTAAACCGGAGGATTCTAGGTTACGTGCTTACGTTTACATACACCGTCTTTGGTGACAGTCCGACATTTCAGAAAATAAATTTATCCGTGAATATTATTTTGGAGTTTTAAATTTGTGTTGGTTCATAAACTCACAAATTTACGAGAAAAGATTAGGACTTACGATTTTATTTTAACGTCCTTTACAACTAAACCGGAAACCTTAGGATTACGTATTTACGTTTTCGAACTCCGTTTTTGATGAGACAATTTTTATTAGATTCGTTTTGTGCCGTTGATTCATAATTTATAAAAACGTTTCTCGTAAAACGACCCGAGGGCACGCAAATCGAGGAAACTAGAATCGAGGAGTACCCGTAAATAAATGGGGATGAGACAAGTGGGACACTTGTCCCACCCCCATCAAAACCGGCCAACACAACATAACTTAACACTTGATGTGTCAAGTTTATCTCACAAAGTCTTACACATGTTCTTAGCTTACTAAGTAAGCCTTCCACTAACTAAAACCACCAACACAACACGCCTAGTTTCATTTGTGACATGCAAAAACCACTCAACTCTCTCTCTCACTCATCTATGCCGTCCCTCATCTCCACCAAAACACCCCTTTCATACAAATTTTAACCATAAACATATGTTATAATCAACATATGTTAATCTCCATTCAAAAAGATGAAGATTGGTGTAAGTTATAACATCCAAGGAGGAGTATTCATGGTGTCTTGGGGCTGATTTTCCACAAGGAGTTCATGGAGCATGGTGATCTTGAAGATGGTCTTGGCTATGCACAAGTTTCTCCATCAAAATCCATGTTTTGATCACAACCTACATCATCATGGTGGTATAAAGATTGTCCTCCTCAACTTCTTGTTATTTTGATTATGTAAACATGTATTTTATTTCCTATTGTATATGTATATGATGATTATATGATGATAAAAATGTTATGTGGGGATTTGTTGTTGATAATCATGGATAAAAAGGTGAAAAACTATAAGAAACAAGGTTAAAATCTTGATTAATTTACATGGCTGTATAAAAAAGTAAAGAACCATATGGTAAACTGATAAAATGATGAAGTAGAATCCATTTACAGTAAGCTATATGTCTTGTACACATGTGAGAGTTGGCCATGCAATGGAATCAAAATAATGAGTGAGATATGATCAAAACAAGTTTAAGGTATAAATCTGAGGTTACTGTTTTGGACGATTTTTAGAAACTATTTAGAAGATGATTCAACAGTAGCCATAGAAGAGTTAAATGTAGCACATATCATGTAGTTTATGTGATAAAACTTTTAGCTTCTAATTCATTATAGAACTCTAGATATGTTAAAAATGGTGAAGATGAAGTTAAAAATCAGATTTTTGGAAATTAAAGAATAATACTATTATATGAGCACTCACATTTTAATATATAAAATGTAAAATAAAATCCCACTAACTTATAAAACTTATTTATATAAATATATATATAAAAGGGTAATCAAATGGATAAATTATATAAATGGTGGTGAAATAATGTTTTTAAGTAATAAAAACTATAAACATGATTTTTACGACTTTTTCGGCTATCGCCGTAAAATTAACGTTTTTGTTAAATAAAACTTAGATGGTTGGACCCGTCTAATGAAAACTTTATAAAAGTTATATACTGATATATAGACATGTATAACAAGTAAAAACCGATAAAAATCCGAATATAAGAAATACGGACGTTAACGGACTAAATTAACGTTATTGGACTAATAATACAACAAAAATGGACTAAAACACTTATAAACTTATTATTGGGCTTAACCCATTTAAGCCCAACTTGTAAAGTGTAAATACTGATAATGTAAGTATAAAAAGGATTAATACAAGTTAAGAACTTATAATAGGCTTATTGGACCTAAAACACGTAAATAGGTAAAACGAGAAAACTAGTATAAAAGTTAGCAACACATAACTCTAAAATGAGTAAGCGAGAATATGTAAACCCACTCGATCATCATATATATATAATCATCATATGTATACATAATTGTTATTTTTATAAAGTCATTGGACAAACGTCTAAGACCGAGTATTATTTGTCTAGGTTTCCGTGATTGAAGCACGTACCGTACGTCCGAATTGCCGATAACCCGCTTTCCCACATCAACGTGAGTTCATAGCCTCACACTCTTTTAAATGTTTTTATAAATGTTTTATAAACCCGTGAGGGAGATAACATGTTAGTTTTATAAAAATAGGACACCATTTGTCCCGATTGTTTGTTTATTGATTTTTGACCCGAATGATTGAATGACCCAATTGTATGACCCGATAAATGATTAATGGACCCGATAGATGAAATAAAATGGATTATTAAAGTTAGGTTATGTCACTAAAAGTCCCATTAGCATGAATTGTGAACTACCGGGAGTTGGTAGACGGTTATGCATTTAATAGTACTATTTGGGGACGATCACCCCAGTTCGCGCCTTGACGGTTGATCCCCGTCGTGCCACATTGATTGGTAAGCGAATTTATGTATGAGAAGATTTCCATAGCGTGACCTTTGTGACGACACGCTACTCTAGATGGGCAAAATTGGTATCGGGTTAGCTACCCGTTTTGGTTTAGTAAGGTAACAATGTCATGCGGCTTATAATAATCCAAATCACCGAAATACTATTAGACGCTTCGAATTACGATGTATTGCCTGACTAGCAATACAGGGTCATACTACTGATATTATGTTCGTGTTTTGGTTTTCATAACCATATTCATATAACAGTTTTTATTTGATTTTATACAACGTCATAAGACGTATTGTATGATGTTTTTACGACATTGGCTCGTATAATGATTTTTAAGGCAATGCCTATACTATGATTTTCGATAAGGATTTGTATAAAATGATTTTGGCTATTTCATGGCCTATCAAAACGATTTGTACAAAATGATTTTCAGTAACACTTTTATACTGATATTATATTGATGGAATTTATTAAACTCTATGAATTCACTCGGCGTTATCGCTGACCTTTTCTTTTAACATGTTTTATCTCAGGTACTTGAAGGTAATTATCGGGAAGACGACAAGAATTCATGGCCCGCACTTAAACAATATTTTTCCATTCAAATACTTTATAAAACTTTGTATGAAATATAATGACTTGGGACCGATGTAACTTTGATATTTATGAATGGAAATGATTTATTATTAAACGACGCGATTTTTATGCGTTGTCTATGATGTGAGTAATGTGCTATCCCGTAACACCAACTAGTCTTCCGCTGTATTGAGTTGTATAAATTTGGGGGTGTTACAGTCTAAATATGGTGATTTTGAGATGTAGTCATCTTGTAAGTATAAGTATTCTATTCTTGTCATTTCTGATTTAGTGTATCGTTATCAGAAGAAGTTGTACTGATGGCAAATTATGAAGGCAGACACCGCCTCATACATTAGTAAACGTCTAGCTATTGCAAAGGTCATCATCTGAATTTGATTCGATTTGGGTCATCGTCGACATACTGACTAAATCTGCTAATATCATTCCCGTTAATGATAATTGCAAAGGAGTTATGTAAACATAGTGTGCCTGTATCGAACATCTTTATCAAGATCCTCGCTTCGCATCGAATTTCTAGAGATTTGCTCAGAAATCATTGAGAACGAACCTTGATGAGAGTACTATGTACCACCCCAATTGACGGGACGAGGTAAAGTAACGATACAAAGTAATATAAGTGTTGTTTTATGTTTGAATGAATGACCTTTGTTAATAAACTGTAAAATCGTTTTCCTTTGGAGAGATTATCATTGATATTAAGATTGAGATTGAACCTTGTTAAGATTTATATATTAGAGCATCCGTAAGCAGGAGTTGGGATGAAGACACCCGACATACACCCATTGTGAGTTGGACACTTCTTTTAGGTTTAAAGTTTCCTATGATGGCGAACCTAACCTTACAAAATACTCAACCCGCGAGACCTGAAATGATTGTTGAAATTAGGACTTGATTATCGACTGCCGGTAGTGGGCAGGAGGTTATGTGAATATGAAATGTAGATCTTGAAGTGCCAGATGGGTAGCGAAGTTATGCCAAAAATTTTAACCATGGAAAAACGAATAGATGATCCGAAATATCATGGGAAATAAGTCCCCGTAGTATGGGAACATTGAGATAATATAAAGAGTTGATTTGAAAGGCATATAAGCTGGATCTACCCTAGGACTTCAAGAGCTGCGTGAATTATGTTTCGTAATATCGAACTTGATAAAATGTCTATCAAGTGAAAATCTGATTGTGTCTTAGTAAAGTTTAGATCGGCGAAAAGTTGCATTCATCAAAAACCCGTGAACATCATGGATAGAGAAAGTAATTCAACATTAAGCCTGATCTTATTCCCGTAGTTATGTTTGATGAAACTCGCGTATTGTAATGAATTGCACTTGTGAGAAAAGACCGAATGTGGAGGAAATACCCACATGGCTTTACTCTATAAGAAGTGAGTTGTAAGGTAAGATGATCTTTGAGGACAAAGATACTGTTTAGGGGTAAATGTTGTGACAATCCGTCAATTTATGGTTGATATTTTGTTTTCAATATTTATTTGAAAACATTATTTTAATGTTATAATATGAACTCACTTATTTTTGGGAAGAAAATTGGATTTACGTCTTGAAGTAGCATCGACTACGTCTAAACCGGAGGATTCAACGTTACGTGCTTACGTTTACATACACCGTTTTGGTGACAGTCCGACATTTCAGAAAATAAATTTATCTGTGAATATTATTTTGGAATTTTAAATTTGTGTTAATTCATAAACTCACAAATTTACGAGAAGAGATTAGGACTTACGATTTTAATTTAACGTCCTTTACGACTAAACCGGAAACCTTAGGATTACGTATTTACGTTTTCGAACTCCGTTTTTGATGAGACAATTTTTATTAGATTCGTTTTGTGCCGTTGATTCAAAATTTATAAAAACGTTTTTTGTAAAACGACCCGAGGACACGCAAATCGAGGAAACTGGAATCGAGGAGTACCCGTAAATAAATGGGGATGAGACAAATGGGACACTTGTCCCAACCCCACTCAAAACCGGCCTTAACTAGCTACCACACCACATTTGGTGTCAAGTGTAAGCTAAGTAAGACACTTGTCTTACCAAGCTTACACTGTAAGCTTTCTTACCGCAAAACTAGCAACACAAACCACTCGTCTCATTTATCTCATGCAAATCCACTCAAAATTCTCTCTCACTCACTCTTTTAGCCGTCCCATTTCCACCTTAAACCACCATCATTGATCAAAAGTAACCATGAAATCTTATGTTATTTACACACATGTTGAAACCCTTTTGAAACCCTAAGGTGGTGCTTATAACATCCAAGGAGGAGTTTCCATGGAGTCTTGGGGCTGATTTTCCACAAGGTGTTCATGAAGAATGGTGGTCTTGAAGATGGTCTTGGTTATTCACAAGTTTCTCCATCAAAATCCATGTTTTGATCACAACCTACATCATCATGGTAGTATAAAGATTGTTCTCCTCATCCTCTTGTTATTTTTTATTATGTAATCTTGTATTTCTTTTACTTTTGTATATGTATATGATGATGAATGATGATTAAAAATATTGTGTGGGGATTTGTTGTTGATAAACATGTTTAAAAAGATGAAAAACTATAAGAAACAAGGCTAAAATCTTGTTTAGATTGTTGGATGTATACAACAGTAAAGAACCACATGTTAGACTGATAAAATGGCAAAATAGAAGCAATATAAAGTAAGTAATATGTCTTGTACACATGTGAGATTTGGCCATGCAATGGAATCATTGTAATGAGTGAGATATGATCAAAACAAGTTTAAAGTACAAATCTGAGTTCACTGTTTTGGACGATTTTTAGAAAATACTTAGAGGCTGATTCAACAGTAGATATAGAAGAGTTAAATGGAGCACATATCATTTAGTTTATGTCATAAAAGTTTGAGCTTCTATCTCCATATAGAACTCTAGATATGGCAGTTTTGGTGAACATAAAAGTAAAAATCAGATTTTGGAAATTAAAGTATAATAGTATTATATAAGCACTCAAATAAAAATATTATAAAATGTGAATTAAAACCCACTAACTCATATAATACATTTATATAAATATGTATAAGGATAAATAAATGGATATTTTATAAAAATGGTAGTTTGATAAGTTATAAAACTATAAACATGATTTTTACGACTTTTTCGGCTATTACCGTAAAATTAACGTTTTTGTTAAATAAAACTTAGACGGTTGGACCCGTCTAATGTAAACTTTATAAAACTTATATACTGATATATAAACATATATAACAAGTAAAAACCGATAAAACCCGAACTATATAACATACAGACATTAACGGGCTAAGTTAACGTTATTGGACTAATAATACAAGAAAATGGACTAAAACACTTATAAACTTATTTATTGGGCTTAACCCATTTGGGCCCAACATGTAAAGTGTAAATACTGATAATACAAGTATGAAATGGATTTATACAAGTTAATGAACTTACAATAGGCTTATTAGACCTAAAACACGTAAATAGGTAAAACTAGTAAACTAGTAAGAAGTTACCAATACATAAACACAAAAACGAGTGAATGAGAATATGTAAACCCACTTGATCATCATATATATATAATCATCATATGTATACATAATTGTTATTTTTGTAAAGTCATTGGACATGAGTCTAAGACGAGTATTATTTGTCTAGGTTTCCGTGATTGAAGCACGTACCGTACGTCCGAATTGCCGATAACCCGCTTTCCCACATCAACGTGAGTTCATAGCCTCGCACTCTTTTAAATGTTTTTATGAAATGTTTTATAAACCCGCGAGGGAGATAACATGTTAGTTTTTATAAAATAGGACACCATTTGTCCCGATTGTTTGTTTATTGATTTGGACCCGAATGATTGTATGACCCGATTGTATGACCCGATAAATGATTAAATGACCCGATAGATGAAATTAAATGGATTATTAATGTTAGGTTATGTCACTAAAAGTCCCATTAGCATGAATTGTGAACTACCGGGATTTGGTAGACGCTTATGCATATAATAGTACTATTTGGGGACGATCACCCCAGTTCGCGCCTTGACGGTTGATCCCCGTCGTGCCACATTGATTGGTAAGCGAAATTATGTATGATAAGATTTACATAGCGTGACCTTTGTGACGACACGCTAATTTAGATGGGCAAATTGAGTTTCGGGCTAGCTACCCGTTGTTTGGTTTAGTAAGGTAACAATGTCATGCGGCTTATAATAATCCAATTAACGAAATACTACTATACGCACCGAATTACGATGTATTGCCTGACTAGCAATACGGGGTCATACTATTGATATTATGTTCGTGTTTTGGTTTTACATAACCATATTCATATAACGGTTTTTATTTAATCTATACAACGTTATAAAATGTATTGTATGATGTTTTTACGACATTGACTCGTATAATGATTTTTAAGGAAAATGCCTATATTATGATTTTGACAAGGATTTGAATAAAATGATTTTGGCTGTTTTATGGCCTACTACATGGATTTATACAAAATGATTTTTGGTAATAATTTTATACCGATGTTATATGGATGGATTTTATTAAACTCTATGAATTCACTCGGCGTTATCGCTGACCTTTTCTTTTAAAATGTTTTATCTCAGGTACTTGAAGGTAATTCTCGGGAAGACATCAAGAATTCATGGCCCGCACTTAAATATTAATTTCCATTCAAATGCTTTATAAAACCTGTATAAAATACAATGACTTGGGACCTATGTAAATTTGATATTTATGAATGGAAATGCTTTATTATTAAAACGACGCGACTTTTAAGCGTTGTCTATGATGTGAGTAATGTGCTATCCCGTAACACCAACGAGTCTTCCGCTCTATTGAATTGTATAAATTTGGGGATGTTACATAACCAGTCACTCCGTTCTGAACATTTAAGTCACTTGAACATACACTCATAAGCATTCATCCCATTTGTTCATACATTCAAACTCATGATCACAATTAATACACAATTATTTTAGTATAAATTCTAAAGCTTTAAATATATTAATGAATATATATTTTTCCTTACACTATAATTAACTTTACGCTACGACGCCAACTATTTTATACTTAAACATTACCTTTTACCATTTTTACCTTTTTTAAACTAAATTGACATACTTTTGATGTAATAAAATCTTTTCTCATATAAAATTGACCATACTTTCACCAAGGGTCCCAAACATAACCAAAACTAACCTAGACTTATACATATTCACCCAGTATAACACCTATAGTCCTAGTGACATTACCTAGACACAAAATTAAACATAAAAACCCCATAGACTAAATAATAGCCGAAAATATGTACCTACATACAACATTTAAATACCAAAAACCATTACCATTCCAACCTTGAATTTTAGACTTGTACAATTATTTCATTTAAGTCTTATACTATACAAAACACATTTTTCTTTTCCTTGGCTAGCAAAATCGCTGGTATTAACCTAAACTATGTGTCTATGAACAACTTTGAGCAATTAAGGCATGTACTAAGATTACTATGCACATACCACAAGTCCAAGACACCTAGCACACTCCTTGCACCCTTAGACGTATGATAGGGCTCCTCCACACAAACCCTTGCACTTGTACAAACACACCAATTATGTGAAACACTATGCAAGTCATACATATCCCCTTTGGGAGCACAACATGCGACAACAAAAGAGTAGGAAGGGTCAAGTGTACCTATTTTGTCATTAAGACATGTACTAACATATTACACTACCAAAAATCTCCATATCTAGCCTTTTCCTCTCACTTGGACGTGTATAACCCCAAGCCACAACACAAGTGCATACACCAAGATATTTAGCAAGCCTCATTCACTCCTCTCTTACCCCATTCGGTTATCACAACTTAACAAAACACCTAGATATCCCAAGCATTTACTTCTACTAGTTCTTAGTCCTTCCAAGCATTTAGAGCTCCTCATCCAAGATACTTGGCATTTAAGACGAATCCAAGACCCCTTCAAGAAGAACCCGTCGGCTAGAATCATCAAACCATTGTCACCATCCCATTTTCCTTGAAAACAAGTAAGTGTAAACCTCCTTTAATATTTTCTTACTTATTTCATGTTTCATGCATATACATGTTATGGAAATGGAGTTTAAGATGCATGCACACGTAAAAGCCTCATGAACAAACCCTAAAACAACATATAAGCCCACGGCTTATATGAAGTTTATGGGTGTTCTTGCCCTAAAACTTTGAACACGAGTACATATAAACTTACGTAACCTATATAAGCCCTAGTATAATCATTTGCCTTGAAATGTGTTATAAACTTAATATAAGCTGAAACATTTAAGCTAATATAAGCCCATAATTCATATAAGCTTAGTCGTATTTTAAGTTGGATGTTTAAGCCCATAAAATAAATATAAGCCGAGACACATGAGTTGGTATAAGCCATGTTAAAGGACTCCTAAAACTTAATATAAGCCAAGAACCATAATTATATAAGCCACGTCATATAAGCCCTAGAAACATATATAAGTCGAAACTTGAAATCCTATATAGGCTAAGCATGTAGACCCTAAAAAGCTATATGAGCTGAACCTTAGAAATAATTAAGCTAGCTTATATAAGCCCTTGAAATGTTAAAATAAGCCAAGATTGTATAAGACCTCATATAAGCTAAAAAGTCGGATATAAATAAGCCCATAATATTAACATAAGCCCAATAAGGAAAATAAAGATATTAACCCACTTGTTAATTCACTAGTAAAATTACATAAGCCCAATAGGCCCATAGCAAATAAGCCGAGACCAATAATGGGCTAGCCAAGCCCATTTACTAAACTTGGGAGACCTTTTGGGCCACATTTGTCAAATGGTGAAAGTTGGGTCCAAATTCACAATTTTATAAAACTTATATATTTATTTCGAGACTTTATAAAGTACAGGGGTCAAATGTGTAAATTTACAAACTATAGGGTGTGTTTGTTATCAAACCGTGAACCAAAGGAAACCACAAGGGCCATTGTTGCTAATACTGAAACTAAATATGAGCCCTAGCTACCTCATTAAATATTCCGAGACCCCAAGGGTCATTTCTTCCATTTGGGCAAAGTTTTACAAGCCCTAATCCCTTTTAATTAATATTCGAAACTTAAAAGGCTATTCCTGCCACTTTTGAAACTTAACTCAAACCCTAGAAACTCTATATTTCCGAAACTTAAAGGACTAATTGTGTCATTTTTCAAACTTGAAGCAAACCCTAACCCTTATTATATTATTTTCGTGACATATGGGGGGTGTTTTGTCATCTCCCTAAAGTTTTACAAGCCCTAGGGGCGTTTTTATAAATAAAACTAACTAACAAGGACAAACGACGTAATATACTTAACGAACGAAGCCTTAAAGGTTATTTTTGTAATTTTTCACACTTACAAGGGTTTACTAGTAATTTGAATTTAGTTAAAAGTATTAATAAAATTTTATTAAATTTAGTTATTGGAATAAATAAATAAATCACTAAGTTTATTTGCGAGACTTTATAAACTGACGAAACCCGTTAATTATGTTTTTGAGACTTAAGAAAATAATATAATATCGCCTTACAGTTTATTTAATTTAAATCCATTTATTTAATTTATTCCCATTTACTAAGTCAACATATATATTTTTAGACACTAAAAATATACGTTTATCAAAACCCTTTATAAGTATAAACATTTATCCAATTGTTATAACATATTAAATTGTGATCATGCATTATTTAAAATCATACATCCATCATGCATTGTTAATTTATGAATTGTCTAAGGCACTTAAAATTACATAGGTAATTACTCTGGTCCGTGATCATATTGTGCTAGTTTATTCAGTGACATCATCTTCACCACATCATTACCACTAAGGTGAGTTCATGGCCCCATCTTTACTGTTTTATAACTGGGGGAGAAAACATACAAAAACTATATTTATATAATATGCAAAACATGCACTGACAACAACAACAACAGCTTATTGCCTATTGTTTACCCCATACCCATGGACTGTAATAGTTAATAGTGTAGCGCGAAATGTGTGAATAGATCTATTTGGGTGTTGATAACACCCGACCTGGGTGACTTGCTATCACGAAACGCTTAGGCCAAGAAACAGGTTTACATCCTTGTTAGACTGAGGGAACAACATCAGGATAGATCCAAATGGGTGTACCGAACAACTTATTTTGTCTAGCTTCTATTACAGGGAAATAGGAACTACTATAGTATGTAGCTTAGTGCTATACTATCCTTGTGACGTTTTGGCATATTATTAACTTATTATTTAATTAAACCTGTGAATTCACCAACTTCGTGTTGACCCCCACATTTTACTTTATATGTTTTCTCAGGAAAATAAAGCAGGTTCATGCATTGGATTCCAGCATTATAGGAGCATCATGTCTACCATTGGGCTGGGATATTTACTTCAGTTTTTAATAATAAATGTGGTTTACAAATAAGATACTGAGTGTGTACAACTGATTCATGTAATTTGTATTAAGTGACTTTTATGATCATTGCTCTATATACTATGTTCTATCGATCCACCCAAGTAACACCCCAATTACTATTCCGCTGCATTTGACCAACTTGGGGGTGTTACAACATGTCTCAATCCCACAAAGTTCCGCTCAAGCCACACCTACGGTTGACCCATTACCACATTTGGAACCCGATATTCCAAAGGCTTTGCCTATGCCTCAACCCACACCACCCTTGCCCTACCCATCGAGACTTAGAAAGGAGAAACGTCAAGAGCGCGACAATTACCACTTTGAGCTTTTTATGAAAATGTTTCGTGACGTGCATTTCAATGTGAGTTGTGTCGATGATTTGGTCATGATGCCTTGATTTGCCACTAACTTTAAGAGTATGTTAAACAACAAGGAAAAATTGCAACAATTGTCTAGTTGTTCTTTGGTTTATCTTAACCGCATACCTCAAAAAGTCGGTGATCCCAAAAAATTCTTGATTCCATGTGCAATCCAAGATATGGAAGAATGCTATGCCTTGGGCGATCTTGGTGCTAGTATTAACTTGATGCCACTTGCAATCTTCAAGTCGCTAAATCTTCCTATTCTTACTCCTTCACTAATGTCTATCGAATTGGCCGATCATTCCACTATTCCCGCATGTGGATTGGACGAAGACATTTTTGTGAAAGTGGGAAAGTTCTATTATCCGGTAGACTTTATTGTTGTCGATATTCCCACGGATCCTCAAGTTCCTCTTATTTTAGGTCGTTCATTTTTAGATACGTCTATGGCATTGATTGATGTGCATTCTAGAAAGATCACCTTACATTTCAACGACGAGGAACTTGTTATAAACGCAACTCAAAATTCTCCAATTTCTCATGTGTATTCTGTCGCGACCATAAACCTCGTTATATGATCGACGTTTGCGAGGAATTTTCACAAGAAGTTTTAGGTTTTGGTGACGATGAAAATAGTGGAAATCCTACTATGCTTGATCCCATTCTTGATAATTCGACTCCATCCTTCACTCCATTTGAAGGTGGTGGTTTTATGTTGGAAGGATTTGATGTTCCACGTACTTGTGACGAAGATCTCGACAACGATGAGGACTTCTCGATCATCAAGGATTTTCTTAACGATTTCCCATTTCCTCCACCCGAGGAGGTTACGAGTATCGAGCCCAAATCTTCAATTGAGGAACCACCAATCCTCGAGTTAAAAGATTTACCTCCTCATCTTGAATATGTATTTTTGGAGGAGGATGACAAGTTTCCGGTTATTATTGCAAAAGATCTTTTGAATGATGAAAAAACCACACTTGTCGATGTTCTAAAGGATCACAAAGGGGCAATTGCGTGGAAATTATCTGACATTAAGTGGATCGATCCCAAATTTTGTACCCACAAAATCTTAATGGAGGAGGACTACAAACCCGCAATCCAATGTCAAAGGAGGGTGAACCCCAAAATTCATGAGGTCATCAAAAAGGAGGTCCTTAAACTCCTTGACGTGGGAATGATTTACCCTATACCTGATAGCCCTTGGGTGAGTCCTATTCATTGTGTCCCTAAGAAGGGAGGAATGACCGTTGTACCAAATGATGCCAACGAGATAATTACAACTAGACTCGTGACTGGATGGAGGGTGTGTATCGACTATCGTAAGTTGAATGACGTCAATCGTAAAGACAATTTTCCCTTGCCCTTCATGGACCAAATGTTGGAGCGTCTTGCGGGAAACGATTTCTATTTCTTTTTAGATGGTTTTTCTGGTTACTTCCAAATCCCCATCGATCCTCGTGATCAAGAAAAAACTACGTTTACGTGTTTATATGGAATGTTTTCCTATTGTAGAATGCCATTCGGACTTTGCAATGCACCGGGAACCTTTCAAAGGTGCATGATGGCTATTTTCTTGATATGATCGAGAAGACGATGGAAGTCTTAATGGATGATTTTTCCGTGTTTGGTTGTTCGTTCACTTCGTGTTTAGCGAATCTTGTGAGAATGTTAAAACGTTGTGAGGAAACCAACCTTCTGCTTAATTGGGAAAAATGTCATGTTGTGGTTAAGGAAGGAATCGTCTTAGGGCACAAGGTTTCGAAAGCGGGGATTGAGGTAGAAAAATCTAAGGTAGACGTCATCGCCAAATTACCTCATCCCAAAACCGATAAGGGAGTTAGGAGTTTCCTAGGCCACGCGGGCTTTTATCGTCGATTCATCAAGGATTTTTCGAAGATTTCTCGACCTATTACACATCTCCTCGAAAAAGATGCTCCTTTTTTCTTTAACGAAGATTGTGTACGAGCCTTTGAAATCCTTAAGAGGAAACTTACCGACGCTCCCATTCTTGTTGCTCCCAATTGGAACCTCCCCTTTAAGCTCATGTGTGATGCTAGTGACTACACTATTGGGGCCGTTTTGGGGCAACGTCATGAAAAGCACTTCTTTCCTATTCACTATGTTAATAAGACGATGACCGAGGCTCAACTTAAGTACACTAGAACGGAAAAGGAATTCCTTGCCGTGGTGTATGCTTTTGAGAAATTCAGACCTTATCTCGTCTTGACTCGATGCATAGTGTATACGGATCATTCGGCTATCAAGTATCTTATGGCTAAACAAAATGCAAAGCTGAGATTACTTCGCTGGATTCTCCTCCTACAAGAATTTGATGTAGAAATCCTTGACAAAAAAGGAGCCGAGAATCTAGCGACCGATCATCTTTCTCGTTTGGAAGATCCTCACAAAGTGTTTACGAGCCAAAGGAAATCACCAAAAAATTTCCTCTCGAGACACTTGGTGCAGTGAATTCTAAGCTTGATTCATCAACCCCATGGTTTGCGGACATCGCAAATTACCATGCGTGGAAATTCATCATTAAGGGTATGACGACTCAACAAAAACGAAAATTCTTTTGTGACGTCAAGTTCTATTTTTGGAACGACCCTTACCTCTTTCGAACTTGTGCGGATCAAATTATTCGACGTTGTGTCTTTGGTACCGAAGCTTCTAATATCCTTAGAGCTTGTCACGAGGGACCCACGGGTGGTCACCACGGTGCTAATCTCACGGCTAAGAAGGTCTTTGATGTCGGTTTCTTTTGGCCTAGTATTTACCGAGATGCACATGCACTTGTGAATTCGTGTGACTCATGACAACGACAAGGAAAAGCCTCAAAAAATGATGAAATGCCACAAAACATCATCCAAGTGTGTGAGATTAATAAGTGTGAAAACACTTATCCTTTTACCACTTATTTCCAATAATAACAAGACAAAAACGTGTATTTTATGTCGTAAAAGTCGGAATTATGTGTGGTTTGTGTTTTTGTTGTGTTTTAGGACCAAAAGATGAAAAAGGAAGAAAACACGGGCTTTCACGGACTTTTATCGAAGAAAACGACAAAAGACGAAGTCAAAAGATCAAGAGTGCAAAAAGAACGGCAGTCCAAGGCCTATTCTGAAGATTTATCAAAGAAAAAGTCTAAAGACGGAAGTTTAATGAAGTCGAAGAACTCAAGTCTAATAGAAGAAGAAAAATTATAAGACAAGTTCAATTCGTATCGAAAAATCCTGAGACGACGTCGAGAAAGACAAAGCATTTAAATCGAGTCGAGAAGAAAGAAAGAAGGAAGCTACACATGCACCTTCCCACTTCCAATAAATACCCTCCTAATGACACATTAGGAGGGGGTTAGTTAATTTAGTCATTTTTCATTTTTTTCCTTTCTTTAGTTTTTAGAGAGAGAAAGTTTTAACTTTCTCTCACTAAGTTTTCATCTTTTCTTCTTTTTTCTTTCAAGTTTAAGCTTGTTTCATCTTTGTATTTGGAATTCATTAATTACAAGTTCAAGTTAAGCCTTTTATCTTTGATCTTCTTCTTCCTTTCTTGATTTTATTTACTTTTGATTCGTATCATTTTTCATATTGTTTCATCTTGATGTTTATGTGATTAAAAAGTTTATCTTTTTGATCATATTTAAGTTTTTATACGGATTGAGCTTTGAGCTTTTTATGCTTATTGGCTTATTTCGTTTTTAGCTTATTTGTTTTAAAAGTTTTTCTTAAAAATCTCATCTTCCTATGGTTTGATTTGAATTTTTTGCTTATTTATAGTTTAAAAAGTCCTTATTTCATGCTTATTAGTTCGGCTTATTATTGAGTTAGTTAAGTCTTGGTTTGAGCTTATTGATAATAGCTTAAATCTTAGCTTATTTCGAATCCCAATTCCATCGCAAAGTATAACCCATTTGAGATTGGGATTCCGACACACATTACGATAAGTACATCGCAAAAGGGTTTTGTATTCCGATGCGTTTTACGATTGGTATTGCGATCGGTTTGCTTTTTGTAACATTGCGATAGGATCCAGTTTTGATCATTCCGACAGAGATCAGTTTCAATTATTGCGACAGGACTCAGTTTGTGACATTGCGATTGGATTTAAGTTTCGTATTGCGATTGGAAATTGTGATAGATTGGTATTGCGATAGAGGACATATTGCGATTGTAGAATATTGCGATTGCACATTCCGATGGGATTGCGATAGGTTATTCTGATGGGGTTAATTGTTTATTTTAAATTCATTTTTAATTTCCAAAAAATTGCACGCTTCCCGAAATCTCTATTTTTACCAAGTGTTTTTCTAGTAATTTTTAGTTTAATTTTCAAAGCATTAATTTAGTTTTTCTAGATTTATTTTTAGCTTGTTTTAATTACGTTTTGCACTTACCCTTCTAGTAGAATAGAAAATCAGGTCTCCCTTTTAGTGACCATTACCGACTATTCCACCATTAACCGTGATTAATTCGATTAGATATTGAGAACGATATCAAGTACACACATGCTAAGAAAAAAGTCATACATTATATAGTGCCGCTGCCGGCTCTTTTTGTAAAGATTAACGGTTTTTAGTGAGAAATTGGGTTTTGGGATCTGTTCTTTTAGGAACGTCATTTTCAAGCTCAAAAATTTTCAGAAATCTTAAAAAAATATATAAAATTTTCAAAAATCCAAAAACAATAAAAAAAATAAAAAAATAAAAAATATTTTATTTCCTTTAGTGTATGCGTACTCGATATACGTCTTATCCTGAGCCCGAGACTCTTAGAGACATAGATATGGCCGGTGTGCACAAGAATAATAACAACCCACCCCACCCCTATTTGAATAACAATAACAACAACAACAATGTTCCCCCACCCGACCTACGAACAATGGAGGAGCTTTGTCAACCAACCATGAACGGACGCGGAGGACCGATTGCGCCGATGCAAATCAGGGCTCCTGAATTTTCATTGAAGCATCACATGATCCAGCAAGTCCAAAACGCTTGCCTGTTTCGCGGATTACCGGATGATGATGCCAACAAACATCTCGACAAGTTTATTACCGTCACTCAAAGCATGAAACCACCTGGTGCTTCCATGGATTTTCTTCGCCTTCACCTCTTTCCACACACTTTATCCCACCATGCCGAAAAATGGTTTGATCGTCTTCGCAAAAACTTAATTCAAACATGGAATGACATGACTCAAAAAATTTCGTCGCGCTACTTTCCACCATCCATGATCACTAGTCTTCGCAAGCAAATCGGTGGATTCACACAAGAACCTGATGAGTCGCTTTTTGATGCTTGGGAACGCTATAATGTCTTGACCGACCGTTGTCCAAACCATAACATGCTCCCTGTTACTTTGATTGATACTTTCTATAATGGTCTAACCTTTCGTGATCGTGATACGATTAATGCTGCCGCCAGTGGTACATTCATGAAGAGAAGACATGAGGAGTGTAGAGAGCTGATAGAGAACATGACCACTCACCACAAAAATTGGGATTCATCTGCATCTTCAAGGAATAACCAGAGGACCAATGTTTCTTCTACCTCATCCAACTCAGAGATAACCAAACTTACTCGCCAAATAGCTGAGATGAAAGAAAACTTCTTAACCATGGCTTCAAACCAATTTCAACAAGTTAAAGCTGTAGCAACTTCTTGTGAAATTTGCAGGGGTTCTCATTCATACACCGATTGTCCTTCTACTCTTGACAATCCGGAAAATGTGTATGCCGCTAACGGTAACTTTTCTACAGGAGGCTATCAAGCACGTCCTCAAGGAGACCGTAACTTGTTAAGTTATCGTTCCAACAACTATCTATCTCCACCCGGTTTTTCTCCTCAAAACCAAAACCAAAACAATTTCAACCGCAACAATCAAAGCTAACCTCGAGCTACCAATCAATATCGATCCCAAAGAAACTCATATCCACCTCAAGGAAATAATTCAGCTTACCAAGCCCCACCTCTCAATCAACCCACGACATTGAACCAAGACCTCGAAGCCTACATAAGGACCAATAGAGAGATGGTGACGAATCTTCAAAGCCAATTCATTAACTTGAAGGGTGACATGGCAAAACAAGGGAACGATATTCGAGTCGACATAAGGAATGACATGGCAAAACAATGGAATGCTCTTCAAGCCGATATGAGAAACTCTATGAGCAATCAAACAAATAACTTAAGGGATATGATCGCTAGTTTTTTTCCCAAGTAATCAAGCCTCTGGTTCGGGTTCTCTTCCGAGTAACACTGTTGCTAATCCAATAGGGGAGATGAAAGCAATCACCACCCGAAGTGGAAAAGGTTTAAAGGAACCTGAGATTCCTACACCTACACCGGTGATTGTGACAAAGGAAAACGAGTCCCCTTCTCCAATTCCTCCACCTTCTACCTCCACCCCTCCACCACCCAAGGATGTGAGTGAGAATTCTATCTTAAAGCCTTCATCTCAACCCAATATACCTTATCCCTCAAGGTTGAGGAAAGAGACGTTGAAGATCAAGGATGATATTCAGGTTTCTAACTTTCTTAAAATGTTTAAACAACTGAATTTCAACATCTCCTTTGCCGAGGCTCTCGCTCACATGCCGAAGTATGCAAAAATGTATAAAGATCTTCTCAATGATAAGGAGAAACTCCTTGATATCGCTCAAACCCAACTTAATGAGAATTGCTCTATAGTGCTCTTAAGGAAATTACCAACCAAACTTGGTGATCCGGATCGTTTCCTCATTCCTTGCAACTTCCCAGGGGTAGAGAATTGTATGGCCCTAGCCGATCTAGGTGCTAGTATCAACTTAATGCCTCTAAGCGTTTGGAAACAATTGTCTCTACCCGATCTAGTCCCTACACGAATGACATTGGAATTAGCTAACCGTACGGTTGCTTATCCGGTGGGGATAGCCGAAGATGTCTTCGTCTGTATCGACAAATTCACCTTTCCGGCGTATTTTCTTGTCGTTGACTACGAGATGGATCCCCGTGTTCCATCAATCGTCGGACGTCCATTCTTGAGGACCGGTCGCACTCTCATTGATGTAGCCGCGGGCGAATTAATTATGAGAGTTGGTGACGATAAAATCGTCTTCAACATGGGTAAACTTTCTAAGCAGCCTTCTGAAAACGAGAGTGTTAATTTCATTGACGTTCTTGATGAGGCTTGTGGAGAACATTTCAAAGACACTTGTAAAAGTGGTTCTTCTTCTCTACCCATTGTTGAGATCGTTGCCTCTATTGTTCCATCACTAACTCTATTTGGAGAAAGTGATTTCATCTTGAAAATTTGAAGCAACTTTGGGAGATGTGAACTTGTAATATGACGATTCTCCCTCCAACTGGGATGAAGACATTCGTACCATTAAGAAACTTCTCAATGAGGACCATATTTCTTCACCATCTCCTAAGGATATCTCTATTGATGAACTGAATTTGACTACGCCTTCCATCAAAAATCCTGCGGATTTAGAGCTTAAGGACCTACCGTCTCATCTCGAGTACGTTTTCCTTGAAGAGAATAAGAAGCTACCCGTCATCATCGCAAAGGACTTAAAAGAAGAAGAAAAATCTAGACTTACCGCCGTGCTGAAGAATCATAAGAAAGCGATTGCTTGGAAAATCTTCGATATTCGTGGAATTGATCCTCACTTTTGCACACATAAAATTCTCATGGAGGAAGACTTTAAACCCACTATTCAAAACCAAAGAAGGGTGAATCCCAAGATCCATGACGTTATCAAAAAAGAGGTTATCAAACTTCTTGATGCAGGAATGATCTACCCTATCTCGGATTCACCATGGGTTAGTCCGGTCCATTGTGTGCCTAAGAAAGGCGGAATCACCGTTGTGCCTAATGAAAACAACGAGTTGATTCCTACTCGTCTCGTTACAGGGTGGAGAGTTTGTATAGACTATCGTAAACTCAATGATGCTACGAGAAAGGATCATTTTCCCCTTCCTTTCATGGACCAAATGCTTGAACGTCTAGCGGGTAATGACTATTACTGCTTCTTAGACGGTTTCTCGGGTTATTTTCAAATACCCATCGATCCCCAAGACCAAGAGAAAACCACATTCACTTGTCCTTATGGAACATTTGCTTACAAAAGAATGCCTTTCGGCTTATGCAATGCTCCTGGGACTTTCCAAAGGTGTATGATGGCTATCTTCCATGACATGGTTAAAGAAACTATGGAAGTCTTCATGGATGATTTCTCGGTCTATGGTGATTATTTATCTACTTGTCTTGCCAATTCGGAATGCATGCTCTAACAGTGTGAAGACACTCGTCTTGTTCTAAATTGGGAAAAATGCCATTTCATGGTAAAAGAAGGCATTGTTCTTGGACACAAAATCTCCAAAGCCGGTCTTGAAGTCGACCGTTCTAAATTCGCTGTTATTGCTAAATTGCCTCCACCTACAACCGTGAAGGGTGTGAGAAGTTTCCTTGGTCATGCGGGCTTCTATCGTCGATTCATTCAAGATTTTTCTAAAATCGCTCGCCCGATGACCCACCTCTTGGAAAAAGATACTCCTTTTATCTTTTCTAAAGAGTGTCTTGACTCCTTCAATCTTCTTAAGGATAAGCTAGCTAGGCACCGGTCTTGGTTACCCCTAATTGGGAGCTACCTTTTGAATTGATGTGCGATGCTAGCGACTTTGCTATTAGAGCGGTTTTGGGCCAAGAGTGAACAAACACTTCCAACCAATCCATTATGCTAGCAAGACA
This sequence comes from Glebionis coronaria, assembly GCA_025667525.1. Classification (NCBI taxonomy): domain Eukaryota; kingdom Viridiplantae; phylum Streptophyta; class Magnoliopsida; order Asterales; family Asteraceae; genus Glebionis; species Glebionis coronaria. The sequence goes on from CM046880.1 coordinate 140,841,804, forward strand.
ATGACGGGGGCTCAATTGCATTATACCACTGCCGAAAAAAAAGTTAGAAGTAGTGTATGCTTTTGAGAAGTTCCGCCCCTATCTTGTCCTTTCCACCACAATCGTGTACACCTATCATTCCACGTTGAAGTACTTGTTGACTAAGCAAGATTCTAAGCCAAGACTTCTTCGTTGGGTTTGGCTCCTTCAAGAATTCAACATTTAAATTCGTGACAAGAAGGGAGCCGAGAACCTAGCCACGGATCATCTAAGTAGACTTGAGGATCCTTATCAAGGGGATCATCTGAATCAAGAGATCAATGACTCTTTTCCCATTAAGGCCTTAATGTCTATCAACTCCAGTCTTGATGACACCCCGTGGTTTACGGACATTGCAAACTACTTAGCGGGTGGTATTCTCATCCAAGCATTAACATCCCAACAAAAGAAGAAGTTATTTAAAGATGTTAAGACTTACTTTTGGGATGACCATTATCTCTTCAAATAATGTGCTGATCTGATTATTCGTCGGTGTGTTGATGGACCCGCAGCTTTATACATTCTCGAAGCTTGCCATAAAGGACCCACCGGTGGTCACTTTGGTCCCAACTACACCGCAAAGAAAGTGTTTGACTCGGGATTCTATTGGCCCACCATTTATCTTGACTCTCACGAGATGGTTAAAAAATGTGATGCTTGCCAATGCCAAGGCAAGATCACACATAAAGACGACATGCCTCAAAATTTCATACAAGAATGTGAAATCTTTGATGTATGGGGTATCGACTTTATAGGGCCATTTCCATCATCTAAAGGGAACAAGTACATCCTCGTAGCCGTTGACTACGTTTCTAAATGGGTTGAAGCAAAGGCTCTCCCTACAAACGATGCGAGGGTGGTTGTGAAATTTTTGAAGCAACTTTTTGCTCGATTCGGTGTTCATTGTTCTATAATCAGTGATCACGGGACTCATTTTTGCAATGATCAATTCGAAAGAGTCATGGCTAAGTATGGTGTCAATCACCGTCTTTCCACCGCCTATCATCCCCAAACAAATGGTCAAGCCGAGATATCTAACCGTGGATTGAAACGAATTCTTGAGCGTACTGTGGGAGAGCATCGTGCCTCGTGGGCCGATAAGTTAGATGATGCTTTGTGGGCTTTCCGTACCGCATATAAGACCCCGATTGGTTGTACACCTTATCGTCTTGTGTACGGGAAAGCATGCCACCTCCATATCGAGATGGAACATAAGGCATATTGGGCCTTGAAATGGGTTAACTTCGACATCCACAAAGCCGGCGATCTTCGGAAGATTCAACTCAACGAGCTAAATGAATTGAGAAATGAAGCTTATGAGAACTCGTTGATCTACAAGGAGAAGACCAAAATCATCCATGATGCTCAGATTAAGAACCTAGAGTTCCACGTTGGTGATCAAGTTTTACTCTTTAACTCTCGGTTGAAGATCTTCTCGGGAAAGTTGAAGAGCCGTTGGTCTGGTCCATTCACCGTCGCCAAAGTCTTCCCCTATGGCACCATTGAGCTTTCTCAGCCAAATGGGCCTAATTTAAAAGTGAATGGCCAGCGTGTGAAGCTGTACTTTGGCGAGGACATCTCTCATGAGATGATTCCATCCCTCACCACGTTTCCCTTCAATTAATTTTGGGTCGAGTCAGGCTCGTGACTCGGTTAACAAAAACAAGTGCTTCTCGGGAGGCAACCTGTTGATCTATCCTTTACCGTTTTCATAATAAGTATAGGGGGAGCCCCGTATGTGTTTGTTGTCTTGTTTCTAATCATGTGTAGGGATTCGCGCTTTCAAATATCCATTCTTGATGACTTTTGACGACCCGTGATTCCGTGTTCCCAACTTCCCGGTTCTATCCTAAACTCTTTTGATTCATTATTTTATCAATTATGATTGAAATAGGAATCACTTTAGTTGTCCTTTCCTTAGCAAGATTTAAACAAAGTGCACAATTTCCTAAGTGTAGGGGAAGTTACTTCCACATGCTTAAACATTGAGGACAATGTTTATATCAAGTGTAGGGTGGACTTCTATCGAAGTAAGTGGTCTTTTCCATGAATTTGCCCTCATTTTAACCAGAAAATCTAATTTTTCTACATTTCTCAAAAATTTTAATCTATTTTGGCCTAGTAGTATAGTATTATTTCCCCTTTGTTATCGTTATTTACTTTCTTTGCTAGAATAAATTTTCAATAAAGTGGTCTTTAATTTTTCAAAGTCGTGAATATTTTGACTTAACCCGAGTTTACTTATCTAAATTTTACTCTAGCTAGTATCCTTAACGTGTTTAAGTCAAGTTTTGCTAGGCTTTTATATAGGGAACTTTAAAACGCGAAAGTCTTAACTCTCACGGGTTAAGAACAAGAACTTTTCGCAAGTTCCTATAATTGATCCTAGAGAGTTGTTTATCAAGGGAACTTTAAAATGTGAATTATAAACTAGAAAAAGTCTAAGAGTTTGCAAGATCCTATAGATGACTCGAAAACCCAAAACTTTGATTTAATTGGCTAAGCATCCACGAGTCTCATTCCTTGAGATTTTAAATTGTGGAGAACGAGAGATGATAGAGTCAATTATAAGTTTTGTATTCTTTCGTGAATTTATGTGAGTTGATTATAAGCCTATTCTACCATCGCTTGTTAATAAATATATCTGCAATAAATAAGGTTGTACGATTTGAAAAGTTACTTAGCTTCTAGCCCAAGATCGTTTAAAAGTTGCTCGGTATTAATTAGAGTTCATAGCCAATGGATAACTTATTGAAGCGGGATGCGAAAATTAGCGAATCTGAAAAGGTCCTAACAAGACATGAGGGCTATATTTTTGTTGCTAAAGATCCAAAAGTGATGTGAAGAATCATTTATCAAAAATCAATATGAAGGATCGAGACACACGACGAAAAGCAAATACTCTCGTAAAGATCATGGAGAAATCTATCCGAGAAGATCCTAGCAAGCTATGAGGATAAATAGACCCAAGTCCTAAAAGGAGGCGGATCGTTGTATATCAAAGTACAAAATAAAGATTGGAGAAAAATGAAGAAGTCGTGGTCCAAAAATTAAAGAATCTCTCAAAATTTTCAAGTGAAGAAATTCCTATTATAAAGAGAAGACCATAATTTCAAGAACGTCTCTCAAGATTCGAAGTATGAAGTCGCTGCCAAATATCGGTCCGAGAAAGGTCTCAAATCGTGAAGCGAGTTATGCCAAGATATGAACTTTAAGAGGTCCCGAGAAGAAGTTTTAAAAGATTTTGTCCTTTAGCTAACTATTGATTAAATCGTCCCACTTTATTTTCAGCCTAAATAACCATCGAAATAAGTCAAACAATGCATCCTCGTGATCATTCAAGACAATATTAAAATATAAGAGATACACCTAAGAATAAGGGAGTCTAAGTAAATAATTGGCCCACATGAGTTCGTGTTAGTTTGCTAACTTATAATAACAATGATCTCGTTTTTAAGCTTGGTATGGGGAACGTGAAACTTGAGAATGATGAACATTCATGACAACCTAAAACCCCCATGTAAGTCTTTGATTTCTTACTTGTTTTGTTATTTAGTTTCTTTAGTGTTTGGTATTTAATAAAGGGCAAGGTGAGTTATTTATGATGGGAAATGTAATCCGTGCTTTGAAACTAATGCATTGCATGAGGGCATTGCAATGGTCAAGTGTAGGGGCTTTAATAAGTGTGAAAACACTTATCCTTTTACCACTTATTTCCAATAATAACAAGACCAAAACGTGTATTTTATGTCGTAAAAGTCGGAATTATATGTGGTTTGTGTTTTTGTTGTGTTTTAGGACCAAAAGATGAAAAGGAAGAAAGCACGGGCTTTCACGGACTTTTATCGAATAAAACGAGAAAAGACGAAGTCAAAAGATCAAGAGTGCAAAAAGAACGGAAGTCCAAGGCCTATTCTGAATATTTATCGAAGAAAAAGTTTAAAGACGGAAGTTTAATGAAGTCGAAGAACTCAAGTCTAATAGATGAAGAAAAATTATAAGACAAGTTCAATTCGTATCGACAAATCCCGAGACGACGTCGAGAAAGACAAAGCATTTAAATCGTGGGGGAGTCCCATGTTTATCCCATGTACATATTATCGCTTTCAAATGTAGTAACGTGAGGGGATTTGTGCCCTTCCAACCTTTGTTCCATGGTGATTTGTGATATGTGGTTTTTAGATGATCATGATCTTCACGATTGGATCCACTCGTGTTCGTTTTATGGGAGCACTCGATCGTTTACTTTGAAGAATTTCTCAATATCCATGATATATCCTTTTATGTTCTAACCTTAGGTTTATAGCACACTTCATAAATGGCTATTGATTTAATGGTTACACCCTTCCCATGCTAGATTAAGCATTTGACTACGTCTCTAGTATGGGATTTTCCAACCCTTAGACTCGAAACATTGAGGACAATGTTTAACTTTAGTATGGGGGGTGAATAGATACTTGCCTTTCCAAACCTTCACGCTTTCCAAAGTTTATCTTTTTGTTTATCGTTTTGTTGCAAAATAAGGCTAAAAATGGCTAAATTTTAAAATAATTTCTCATATTTTACAAGTGTTTGAAGAAACAAATGTAGATTTTCTGATGGCGAAAATAAGAGTAATTTTTTACTCGACCGTGCGTGTTGAGCACTTAGCATTGATTCCTTAACTTTATATTAGGCTAAGTCTCCTAAATGAGGACGAGAAATGATAGAGTTAATTATAAGTTACTATGCTAAACGCAGAGTACTCGTATTCTTTCAAAAACTCGTGTGTTCTCATTGTTTGCTTATTCTCCCTTCGCTTGTATATAAATTTTGCTTAATAAGTATTGGCTTAGCGGTTTATGAGGATTTGCTATAATTGATCCGGTGGTCTAACATGGTGGAATATGGTGGTGGTAGCCATTGTTGATAGAGAGAGAAGAGAGGTTGTGTGTGTAAAAGAAAGAAAATGAATTAAACTTGAAAATGAACACAAGCAACACCCCTCCTTGGAAGCTAAGGAGGGGTATATATAGTCACACACTACATAAACTATACAACGAACCTAGTCTAGTCTAAACGTGTGTGACTATGATAACTAATGGGAATTCTTAAATGTCGTCACATAAAGTGAGTTTCCAACAATCTTCCCCCATGGGACGACGTGTAGAATTCCTTACAATATTCTTCCTAACAAGTACATAATGATTAAGAACAAGAGCTTTCATGAAGCGTCCAATGCTGATGAAGTCTTCTGAGGCCTTCGTCTTCAAAACGACTCATCTTTAAAGTAACTTGTAGAAGAAATACTGTAACGGCACGAGCTAAGTAACCCATACACTTCTGGTTAAGAGAAGCTTCTGAATTAGCTTCCCCCTAATTCATGCCACATAAACTTGATGTAGAAGCTTTTAAATAGCTTCCCCTAAATCCACAATCCTCGTAAGCAACTTCAAAGCTTTCAATAAATCTTAGAATGATTAAGCGCACAGCGGAATCTAACAAGCAAATCCCATCATATAACATGATAACGTTGCTAAGAGGAATTGAAAGTAAGGGGTACCCCAAGTAGATCAACAACTTTTCTTCTCACGCTTGAACAATTCTTCTGAATTTTTCTTCCCCCTGAGAGTTCAAGTTATGCATACCAGAAAGAATCAAGACACTTCTTCCCCCACATAGTTGAAGAAAGTAAATCAATCCCAATTATGAAGCTCAAATAAGTGGACACTTTATCCCATTCATGAAGTTGACATCGTAACACCAGAGTCAATTAAGTCCCGGAAATGCACATATCTTCTTCCGGAGATGCACCAGAGTCAATTAAGTCCCGGGAATGCATATAGGATAATGATGATGAATAATTGCAACATCAAACAATTAAACCTCGAATCAGTAGTGTACCGTTTGGAGATTGATAACACCACGAGTTAAAACACTGACTTTCTCTGCGGCTATGACAAATGTCATCCCGGAATGTCTTCAAATCAAAAGAAAGTATGAAGTTCATCACGTGTACTCGTTGTGCGTTCAATGTGTCTTCTTCTTCCCCCTTGATGGTTTCGAAACTCGGAACCATCAATAAATTGTATGCACATGAACCTGAAATCTCGTGAGAATAATAAATAAGCTGAATTATATATTTTGTGAGAATCAGCTGTTGATCGAAAATCTCTTCTCATAAACTCTCCATGGCCACCTTTACCAAACACTTGAAAGCAATTTGAAGTGACCACTGATTAAATGAACCAGGTACATCAAACGTGAAACTGAATAAGAATCCTTCGATCTTGTGACTTAAGCTTGCACTATTGTTGAATAAAGAATGGTGGAGAAATCTATAAGTACTCAATGCATCAATGAAGAAGTCTATAAGCACAACACCTCTTGAAATTATCCACGTCGACTAAGCGCGTGACACTGAGTACAACAATGTAACCCCTTTAAGTGATAGTTATCCGAGTCATCAACCAACCACCCCGAACTTGGAAACTAGATAAACAAGTCTACATTCTAATATGAAGCACGAGCAAGTTATCTTTAAAAGATAAAATAAGTTCATTGCCTTCGAAAAATCCGTCTTCAACTTCCCATAATTAATACCCGATCCAAAAAATCCGTAGCCACTAAAAAATCGCCCATTTTTTCTTGGTCTCGTCTCAAATAAATTTTTGTCACTCAGTCTCGTCATATTTTCTCGTCACTTTATCACATCCCTTTTATCAATGCAAACCGCATATACAATCATTAACCATATACTACAAACTTTAACTTAAATAGCCAAAATTTGCATATGCGTTAATTAGTCAAAAAGTAGCCAAAATTTCATCCATCGACACCCATTTCCATTTTATACCAATTTGGCCTAAAAATAAATGAATGTGGGCCCATATTTGATAAATAGTATAGCTAATATGTCTACGTATATAAAGTGTATCGTGAGGGATAGAATAACGTGGCCCAAGTTTAATACCAGTAATAATTATCCCATCAAAAATGATGCTCGGTCCACTTAGAATTAGGATATAAATAGTACCAAACCTAAAGATTAGGTATTTCTTAACCCTATTCTCATTTTACACCGCCCCCAACTTCTACACTTCTCCCAAAATCATTTACCTCAAAACCTCCATCTCTTTCTTCCTCTCAATACTCAGCCATCAGAAAAATATTAATCTCATCTAAATCTCATTTCCTTCTCCACCAAATCAGATACATCTCCATCAAAAAATACTGAGATAATCAATCGAATCTTAGTACTCATCTCAAACATACCGCCCCCTTCTAACACACCCAATATCCTCGTCTCCTAACCACACACATATGCGAATATCATCTCATTCGAGCCTGAATCTGGTCTTAACATCATTAGAGCACGAATCAGATCATGAAACATCTTCAAGATCACATATGTGGTCTCAGGTAGGGATTAATTGCGATTGCATGTGTCTTAAATTAAACGAATCAATGAAATGATTATAACGAAAATTGTTATCAATCATTCATACATTCGAATATCAAAGGAGCATGGGGTTTACAAGAGCTGTAAAGGGTCTCGGGTAAGGTTTGATGTGTTTCTCATAAATCGAAACAATTAAGGTTTGTAACATATTTGCTATGAAACTTTAATTATATTCGAATAGTAAAGATGGTAAGAACCATTTACAGATCTGTGATGATTGAAATTCGTGAGATCTATATAGATCTTGGCATGCATGTCTGAAACGAATTAAATATGAGATCCAATATAATTTTCTGTTTTGGTTCGAGTCTAGTTGGGATAAGAGACAGAGGGTTATAGATCGAGTCGGGGTTTGTTGTGAGATAAAAAGTGACGATGGGATTATAGCTAGACTTGGTGTTGGATTGAATGTGAAAATGTAGGCTGTTATGTTCTGCATAGGTCTCGGTCACAATTTTTGGTCCACTGGTTTTATAAACAGTCCATTTTAATGTCTAAAAGAAGTCCCGTCGGAATGTTTTTGTTTTCATCGCAATTTTTACATTTGTTTTTCCATCGCAATGTGATAAAAATCCATCGGAATGTCTTCTCTTCTACACCCCGTCGGAATGCATCCGTCGGAATGCATCCGTGGGAATGTGTTCCATCGGAATGCACAGACTGTGTTCCATCGGAATATTCGATCGCAATGTAGAAACCAAAGGTTTTTGCGATCGCAATATTCCGATCTGAATGTTACCATCTCAAAAATCTTATCCAAAAGTACTGTCCTTTTTCTTGAAAATCCGGAAATGTGAATCTGTCCACTTTTCTGGGTAACTGCATCTTAAAAAAAAACAATAACAAACCCAGAAAAATGATACCAAATCTAAAATTAAGACCAGAAACAGTAGACAACCAGATATGAGACAACTTTGGACCCATATATGACTGTTATGGGTGAAACCAGGGACTAAAAACCAGTGGGATGTGAAAATCAGATATGGATTGTGAGACAAACTGATAAAGTGACTTTTTAGGCAGATTTGGACCAAGATAAAATAATGAAACAGTTTGTACAACAAATAATAAGATGTGACAACACAGATAACAAGACGTGACAACAATTAAAGAACCAGACGTGACAAGAAAGTGATAGATTCGGACCCAAAAATTTTTTTTAAGACCACCAAAATCGAAAACATAAACACGATCCAAGGATGGAACCGAAGCTCTGATACCAATTGAGGATTTTCTATAATTGATCCGGTGGTCTAACATGGTGGAATATGGTGGTGGTAGCCATTGTTGATAGAGAGATAAGAGAGGTTGTGTGTGTAAAAGAAAGAAAATGAATTAAACTTGAAAATGAACACAAGCAACACCCCTCCTTGGAAGCTAAGGAGGGGTATATATAGTCACACACACTACATAAACTATACAACGAACCTAGTCTAGTCTAAACATGTGTGACTATGATAACTAATGGTAATTCTTAAATGTCGTCACATAAAATGAGTTTCCAACAGTTTAGTCTTGATTGTTGGTTTATAGTCTTTTCTAGTAGCTTCCATGTAATTAAATTGGGAAGACATTAAGGTATCGCCAGCGTCACGGTTTTGAAGTATTGGCAACCCGAATAATCGAAAGTTTCACCTAATAAAAAGATTTCAAGTGCTCACCTAAATCAAGCAAACAATTTGAAACTCACAAGGCCTAAAAATCTATGCGAAATTGAAAGTGAATTATGCCTTAATCTTTGAAGCTTTAAAGATCCACAATTCGCTTTTAGTGTGAGGATATACGTCTTTGGCCATAATAAACACCTCATGGCGAGGTTAAATAAAAGGCAAGGCAAGACCGAAGTCATAATAAAAGCTTCATGGCGAAGTTGAATAAAATATGGAGGTAAACCTAGGATAATAAGGCCCATCCGTTTTGGGGCGTATAAATGTCTTGGTAATATGTCTCATGTTCAAAACCATTATAAAATCGTGTTTATCGATCCTTCTTGTTAACTTAATTTTTTGACATCATTGTCTATTAGGGGGGGTTATTAATTCGATGGTCTTGGTTACACCGTTATGACTCTATTTATAGACCTAAATCTCTATCATCGCATAAGTCAGACAATATATCCTTGTGAACATTCAAGACAAAAATAAAATATAAGAGATACAACTTAGGAAAATGGGAGGATAAGTACGTGATTAGGGCATATGAGTAGTGTTAGCATTACTAACTTATAATGACAATGATCTCATTGCACGCTTAGCATGGAATTGGGGTGAAAATCAAGGACGAAGAAATTATTTCTAACGAAGCATTCACGTGTTCTTGTTCTATGAACCTAAACGTCCCAGTTTGCGATGAAAATCATACATTATGTCTAAAACGCAAGTAGTAGTAATAGTAGTAGTGTAGCAAGTTTATCTTTCAATAAAAGTGCATAAAAATGAATTTTGGAGATGCTACGATACTTTATTCTAGCATTGCGTGATGGCACAACAATGGTTTAGTATGGGGGAGTGATAAGACTGCTTTTATACATAGTCTCATCGTCCAAAATGGGCTTAAAATGTATTAAATATCATGAAAATGCCAAATATATGCTTATGTTTGTTACATGTGTATTTTAGGTAAGGATTATGAGATAAACATAACTAAGGGGATGTCTTTGGACTTTGAGCTTCTTGACCGTGTTTTTAAATTGCTTATCACTACTGTCAAAAGTATTCCTCATGGTTGTCGTCTCGCTTTTTCTCAGGCTTTAAAAACAGTTCTTTACAAGGTGGTTGCCCAACCCGATTTTGTTGCAGCATGGGTCAAGTTGTTACTTTTTCCATGATGTACGTTACAGGTGTGTAGGCCCAAGAATAGAAAAGAACGTAGGTCAGGAAACAGAAAATCCTTGCAACAAAGCTATATCTTGAAGTCACTAGCCACATGGGGGAAAGATGACGGTATTGAAACGTTAGTTAAGAAGATGTTTGATGGTTCTGGGATAGGTTCGTTGGACCGGGGTGGAGGTGATTTTAATGAGGAGGCAACATCAGGCAATATCAACATCAGGCAATGTCTACGCAAGGTTGCAGATGGGCACTTTACAGCAGCTGTGAAAGTGTTATCCTCTTCCGATGTAGCTCCATACTACGATGATACCATTAAAGCCTTGGAGGCCAAGCATCCTTACAAGCCACCCCATCCATGCCGAGTAGTACATATTCTGAGCCTCCCCTTGTAGCAGAGATTGATTGTGTCCTTGGCTGTATTAAATCATTTCCTAAAGGTACATCATGCTGTAGAGATGGTTTGAGGGCACAAAATATTTTTGATGCTTTATCTGGAGAGGGGTCCGCTATTGCCACATATCTCTTAAAGGTCATCACCTCGGTCGTTAATTTGTGGTTAGCGGGGAGGTGTCCGCTTATCTTGGGGGAGTTTGTCGCATCTGCTCCTCTCACGCCTCTCCTTAAACCAGATAACGGGATTTGACCTATTGCAGTAGGTACTATATGGAGACGTTTGGTTTCCAAGGTTGCTATGAAAGGTGTGGGTAAAGAAATGTCCAAGTACCTTTCTGATTTCCAGTTTGGAGTTGGAGTGTCGGGTGGTGCTGAGGCTATTTTACATAGTGCTAATAGGGTGTTGAGTGAATACCATAATGATGGGTCTCTTGCAATGCTCACTGTGGACTTCTCAAATGCTTTTACCCTTGTGGATAGATTAGCATTACTCCATGAGGTTAGGGTGAGATGTCCCTCTATGTCTTTGTGGGTGGATTTCTTATACGGGCAAGCAGCGAGATTGTATATAGGAGACACATATATCAGGTCTACCACGGGGGTGCAACAAGGTGACCCATTGGGACCTCTTCTATTCGCTCTTTTATTACACCCGCTTGTACATAATATGAGATACAATTGCAAGCTTCTTCTTCATGCTTGGTATCTTGATGGTGGAACTGCTATTGGAGAGTTAGAAGAGGTTGCCAAGGTGTTAGACATTATAAAGGTGAGTGGTCCAGGTTTGGGCCTTGAACTTAATATAAAGAAAACATAGGTATTTTGGCCCTCGTGCAATGGTGTGAAGGTCCGTGATGGTTTGTTTCCTATGGATATTCGGAGCCCATCTTCGGGTGTAAAGCTTCTTGGGGGAGCTGTTAGTAGAGACGCTAATAATTGGTTTTTAACCAAGTAAGAAATAATTTCGTTCCAAGTCTTTTCAAATTGATTACAAGTAATTAGTGCGACTCAGTCGTTCTTGGTGGAATATAAAGGAGAAAGGTTATCTATTTTAAACTACAATGAATGAAAATGTCGTTGCGTAAATGGTAAAAATAAAGTAAAAACAAAAGCGATAAACTAACTAAAACTTAAATAAAAGACTTTAAAAGAAATTAAAATAAAAGATTGAAAAGATTAAACTAAACTAAAAACAAGACTTTAAAAGAAATTAAGTAAGTGACGAAAATATAAAAGCTTTAGAAATAAATGACGAGAAATTAAAGTTTAGCAAAACGTAAATTTAAAAACTTTAAAATAAAATAACTCTAAAATTAAACTAAGATAAACAAGTAAATATAAAGCTAATAAAAAATGGCGGGAAAAAGAAATTTGAAAATAAAATTCAAATAAAAACAATTAAATTCGCAATATTTAAAAACATGAAATAATTTCGTAATAGAAACAAAATTCGCGATTACTGAAAACAAATAATTTCGCAATCATCAAAATTGCACAATCTCGCAATGCGAAAAGTCCAAGATTCCGCAATGAAGAAATGGCCTAATTCCGCAATTGAATTGCGGAATTAATTCGGCAATGTGAGATCAGATTTCGCAATTGGAGAAAAGCACAAATTCGCAATGCTAGGCCAAGATTTCGAAATCATACAAATCAACAATTCCGCAACTTTGGAAGAATTCAATTTCACAATTATGAACAATTGCGAAATCGAATCAGCTTTTCTTAAAAACTAGGAAAACATAAAAGTACGAAAATTAGCACTAAATTCTTAACTTTTTAAGGACAATAAGCAAAATAAAACACCAATAAGCTAACTAAAAAGCCTAGATTAATGCTAAAACTTATAAAAACATCAAAAATAAGTCACGAAAATTAAAAAGATTCAAACTTTATGTAAAATTTGATGAAAAAGATTATGATTAAGATAAAACTAATAAGAAAAGTAGAATGAGATAAAGATTTAAACAAGATTTAAGCTATTAAAAGTAAAGATTAGATTAAAAACAAGAAAGGAAGATAAAAGATGAAATTCATAGTGAGAGAAACTGTCACTTTCTCTCTCTAAAATTAAAGCTACAAAATGAAAATGACTAAAACAAAAACTAACTAACCACTAACTAACCAACCCTCCTAAATGTGTTTAGGAGGGTATTTATAGGAAATGGGGAGGTGTATGTGTTGCCTCCTCTTTATTTCTTCACGTCTTTCCGTCTTTTAAGTTCTTCGACTTTATCGACTTTGTCTCGGGATTAATTAAACTCGTCTTATAATTTCTTCATTTATTAGACTTGAGTTCTTCGGCTTTATTAAACTTTCTTCTTTAGATTTGTTCTTCGATAAATCTTCAGAAAAGGTCTTGGACTTCCGTTCTTTTTGCATTCTTGATCTCTTGACTTCGTCTTTTGTCTTTTTCTTCGATAAAAGCCCGTGAAAGCCCGTGTTTTCTTACCTTTTCATATTTTTGTCCTAAATCACAACAAAAACACAAACCACGCATAATTCTTACATTTACGACATAAAATACACGTTTTGGTTTGGTTATTATTATAATTAAGTGGTAAAAGGATAAGTGTTTTCACACTTATTAAATCCCCTACACTTGACCATTGCAATGTCCTCATGCAATGCATTATTTACAAAGCACGTTTTACATTGTTCATCATAATTAACCTAATTGGCCTTTATTAAACACAAGACATAAAAGAGATAGAAAATTTATAAAAAGAAGAAAACAAGTAAAAAGATCAAAAACTTACCTTAGGGTTTTGGCATGTCATGAATGATTATCATCCTCAAATTTCACGTTCCCCATACCAAGCTTAAATACGAGATCATTGTTATTATAAGTTAGAAAACTAACATGAACTCATGTGGGCCAATTATTTGCTTAGACTCCCTTATTCCTAGGTGTATCTCTTATATTTTATTGTTGTCTTGAATGATCACGAGGATGCATTGTTGACTTATTTAGATAGTTATTTAGGCAGAAATAAAGTAGGACGATTTAATCAATAGTTAGCTAAAGGACAAAATCTTTTAAAACCGCTTCTCGGGACCTCATAAAGTTCATATCTTGGCATAACTCGCTTCACGATTTGAGACCTTTCTCGGACCGATATTTGGCAGTGACTTCATACTTCTAATCTTGAGAGACGTTCATGAAATAATGGTCTTCTCTTCATAATAGGAATTTCTTCACTTGAACTTTTTGAGAGATTCTTCATATTTGGACACGACTTCTTCGTTTTTCTCCAATCATTATTTTGGATTTTGCAATACAACGATCCGCCTCCTTTTAGGACTTGGATCTATTCATCCACATACCTTGTTAGGGCCTTTTTGGATAGACGTCTCCATGATCTTTTGGGGAGTTTTTGCTTTTTGTCGTGTGTCTCGATCCTTCATATTGATTTTCGATAAATGATTCTTCACATCACATTTGGATCTTTAGCAACAAAATATAGCCCTCATGCCTTGTTAGGGCCTTTTCGGACTCGCCAATCTTCGCATCCCGCTTCAATAAGTTATGCCTTGGCTATGAACTCTAATTAATACCGAGAAACTTTTAAACGATCTTGGGCTAGAAGCTAAGTAACTTTTCAAACCGTACGACCTTATTTATTACAATTAAATTTATTAACAAGCGATGGGAGAAAAAGCTCATAATTAACTCACATAAATTCATGAAAGAATACCAAACTTATAACTGACTCTATCATCTCTCGTTCTCCACAATTTAAAATCTCAAGGAATGAGACTCGTGAATGCTTAGCCAATTAAATCAAAGTTTTGGGTTTTCAAGTCATTTACAGGATCTTGCATCTTCTTAAACTTTTTCAAGTTTAGAATTTACATTTTAAAGTTCCCTTGATAAATGACTTTCTAGGATCAATTATAGGAACTTGCGAAAAGTTCTTGTTCTTAACCCGTAAGAGTTAAGACTTTCGCGTTTTAAAGCTCCCTATATAAAAGCCCAGCAAAACTTGACTTAAACACGTTAAGGATACTAGCTAGAGTAAACTTAGATAAGTAAACTCGGGTTGAGTCAAAAGATTCATGACGGTTAAAAATTAATACCACTTTATTAAAATTTATTCTAGCAAAGAAAGAAAATAACAATAACAAAAGTAAAACGACTAGGCCAAAATAGATCAAAAATTTTGAAAAATGTCGAAAAATCATTTTTTCGGTTAAAATGAGGACAAATACAAGGAAAAGCCCACTTAACTTCGATAGAAGTCCCCCTACACTTAATATAAACATTGTCCTCAATGTTTAAGCATGTGGAAGTAACCTCCCCTACACTTAGGACATTGTGCACTTTTTTTAAATCTTGCTAAGGAAGAGACAACTAAAGTGATTCCTATTTGAATATTGAAGAATATAAAATAGTGAATCAAAAGAGTTTAGGATAGAACCGGGAAGACGGATACACGGGATCAAGGTTCGTCAAAAGTCATCAAGAATGGATCTTTGAAAGCTCGAATCCCTGCACATGATAAGAAAGAAAACAACAAACACATACTAGGATCTCCCCCTACACTTATTATAAAAACAAGAGAAAAAGGATAGATACTGCGGGTTTCCTCCCGAGAAGCGCTTGTTTTTGTTAACCGGGTCGTGAGCCTGACTCGACCTTGATTAGCATAGGAAGAAGCTTGAAACAAATCCACCGGGATCAAAGACATGGTTTTCATCCAGCAAGTAGCACAAGCTTAAGGCGAGCAAGGCAAGCCAAAGAAGAGTAGGCAGGGTTCCCTTAAGTAGCGATTGAGCACGGTGGTAGCAAGGGTGAGGTGCACGCATATCTTCATAAGTTCCAAATATTTTTCCTTTTATTTCATCAGATGGATACTGAGATTGCTTAAAAAGTGCAATACCGGGGTCGAACACCTTTTACTTTAGGGGAAAATAACACTCAGGCTCAGCAGATCTTGAAGAAGATCCGATCATAAATCTTGCAATCTCATCCTCAGACGGAGGGTAGAGAGGAGTTAAGACATAAGTGGTGTTGATATCGGTGTTGTCCGGCTGCTTCTCCTTTGAAGCGGGTTTCTTCATATCCAAAGTAGGATAAAGACCATAATCATCAAAGTCCAAAGGAGGAGCATCGCTCTCATTTGGGAAGTATGTGTTGAGAAAAGTAGCAAAGTCTTCCTCAAATGAGTAGTCATCCAAAGTAGGATCAAGTGTTGTTGGCGGAGGATCTTCATCATGTGAAGAATCACTCGAGAGAGTATCAGCCTCATCAAAATCATCATAAGTGGGCATGTCTGGATACTCAGAATTAAAGTCGTCATAATCATCTCCATTGGAACTAGAATCGTCATCATAAGTATCAAAGATCGGTGGAGAATTATAAATTGGTGGAGGATCAGAATTGGATAGTGAATCATCTACATCATCTTGGAACAGTGGATTATCATAGCAAGAATCAAATAGAGGGTTGGTGTAGACGACAAAATCATCAAGCACATTAATCATATTCGCGGATTCTCTTCCATTAGATTTGGTTGTGATCTTCCCCATTTTGAACATTTGTGCATCATGCCCGACCCTTAAGATAACTCACCTTCGGCAACATCGACTAATGCTTTTCTGGTTATCAAGAATGGCCGACCAAGTATTAAAGGAATACGAGGGTCCATTTCATAATCAACAACAACAAAGTCGACCGGAAAAGTGAAGGTGCCAACTTTTACAAATACATCTTCGGCAATACCAACGGGGTAAGCGAGAGTGCGATTGGCTAGCTCAAGAGTCATCTTTGTTGGTGTAAGGTCGGGTAATGATAGTGTTTTCCAAACACTTAAAGGCATCAGATTGATACTTGCCCCGAGATCGGCTAAGGCAGTAAATTCTTCGGTTTGGTTGAAAATGCAAGGTAGCACGAAACGAACGGGATCTCCAAGTTTTTCCGGAAGTTCTTTAAGAAGGACGACAGAACAATTTTCATTCAAGCGAGTATTGACAAACTCGACCATCTTCTCCTTCTTGCTAAGCAAGTCCTTAAACATCTTGAAAAATTTAGGCATTTGTGCAACAGCTTCAAAAAGGATAAAGGTGATGTTTATGACGGCAATCTTGTTTAAAAAGTTGGAGACTTGAACGTCATCCTTAGTGACAATTCTACCTTTGTCCAGCCGGGAAGGGTAAGTAATGTTGGGTTTAGGTGGTGTGGGTGTAGCAGGTACAAGTTGAGATGTTGAGGGTTGAGAAGTAGAAGGTTTAGAGGTGGTGGGGGGGTTGGTGGCGGGTTTTGTTTAGGTACTTCTTCCATGAGAGGTGGAGACGGTAATGGAGAACTAGTACCAGGTGTGGTAGCAGGAGGGATAAATGGGGGTGGAGGAGGTGTAGATGGAGTAACGGGAGGAGGGGTAGAAGGTCCTACTAGAGTTGCTCCACTTCGGGTAGTAATAGCACTCACATTCGCTCTAGGGTTTGTTTCGGTGTTAGAAGGAAGAGTACCTTGTGGACGAAGGGTTTGTAACATTTGAGCAAATTTCCTGTCTGTGGACTCTTGAATTTTTCTAGTAGATTCTTGCATTGCTAGCATGATTTTCTCATGTTCATTCAACTTTTGCAAAACCAAGTCCATTGGCGGAGGAGGTAAATTGAACCCTTGTTGTTGAAAACCTTGATTTGGGTATTGGTTATAAGGTGGAAAACCTTGAGGATTGAAACCTTGGTGTTGAAAACCTTGGTGTTGAAAACCTTGGTTTTGCATTGGATGATTACCTTGGTTTCCATTTGAGCCCCTCACATTGGGATTACTTTGAAAATTAGCTCTTGGCGGCCCTTGGTTGTTTTGGTTAGGTTGTGGTGGTCTTTGTTGAAAACCGGGTGCCAAATAATTTTTCGAGTTGTAAGACAAGTGATTAACATCGACATTAGGCTTAAAATGAACTCTCTCGGTGTTGTTGTAAGCATACACTTCCGCGTGAGATTGATCATAAGCTTTATCACAGTTAGCATAAGAGTGTGGCCCACCACAAGTTTCACAAGTTATATTAAGAGCATGGTCATGTTGAGTAGGAGGGTTATCTCATAGAACAAGATGTTTTACTATAGAAGTAAGCTCCCTGATTTGAGTAGTGACTTCACTCTCACTGGCACTAGCCATAGTAGCCCTAACACTCTTGGTTTGGACTTTGGCTTTGTTCTCAATGATATCCCATGCGGCATTAGAAGACTTAACCAAAATGTTATCCCCCGAGGCACTATTTAGTGAATCTTGGTCATTCATGCTTAAACCATTGTAAAAAGTGTTAAGTTGATGCACTTTTGTGAAACCATGTTGTGGACACTTTCTTAAAAGTTCCTTAAAACGGTCCCAAGATTCACTAAATGTCTCACCGTACTTTTGTTCAAAATTAATGATTTCATTCCGCAAAGCGGTAGTACGTGAGGGTGTGAAAAAATAGTTTATGAATTTGGTCTCTAAATCCGACCATGTAAGAATACTTTGTGGCGCTTCCTTATCAAGCCAATGTCGGGCTTGTCCCTCTAAGGAGAAAGGAAAAAGTTGCAAGCGAATAACCTCTTGTGAAACCCCATTAAACTTGACCGTATTAGTGAGTTGAAGAAACCGTTTGATATGTTCGTGAGGATCATCAAGTGTACGCCCCACGAATGGTTGAGCAGAGACCATTTGAATGAAACCGGATTTGAGCTCAAAATTGTTGGCTCCAATCTCGGGTATGACAATAACATCGGTGTTGCCCTCTACGTGTGATTGCAAAAGCTCGATCATTGGTTGATTGTCCATGGTGACAATAGGTGGAGTAATGACTTCGGCTTGAGCTGCTTTCTTCTTACGAGCACGAGTACGCATACCCACCTACAAAAAGAAAAGAAAGACAGACAAGAAATATTTTTGTTTTTTTTATGTTTTTCTATATTTTTTATTTCTTTTTTGGTTTTGTGAAAATTTTATATTTTTGATTTTTGAAAATTTTAAAGCAAGGAAAATAACGTTTAAAAATGAACGGATCCCAAAATCCAACGCGTCTCTCACTTAAAACCGTTAATCTTAACGAAAAGAGCCGGCAACGGCGCCATTTAATAACTGGTTTTTAACCAAGTAAGAAATAATTTCGTTCCAAGTCTTTTCGAATTGATTACAAGTAATTAGTGTGACTCAGTCGTTCTTGGTGGAATATAAAGGAGAAAGGTTATCTATTTTAAACTACAATGAATGAAAATGTCGTTGCGTAAATGGTAAAAATAAAGTAAAAACAAAAGCGATAAACTAACTAAAACTTAAATAAAAGACTTTAAAAGAAATTAAAATAAAAGCTTGAAAAGATTAAACTAAACTAAAAATAAGACTTTAAAAGAAATTAAGTAAGTGACGAAAATATAAAAGCTTTAGAAATAAATGACGAGAAATTAAAGTTTAGCAAAACGTAAATTTAAAAACTTTAAAATAAAATAACTCTAAAATTAAACTAAGACAAACAAGTAAATATAAAGCTAATAAAAAATGGCGGGAAAAAGAATTTTGAAAATTAAATTCAAATAAAAAAATTAAATTCGCAATATTTAAAAACATGAAAAAATTTCGCAATAGAAACAAAATTCGCAATTACTGAAAACAAATAATTTCGCAATCATCAAAATTGCACAATCTCGCAATGCGAAAAGTCCAAGATTTTGCAATGAAGAAATGGCCTAATTCCGCAATTGAATTGCGGAATTAATTCCGCAATGTGAGATCAGATTTCGCAATTGGAGAAAAGCACAAATTCGCAATGCTAGGCCAAGATTTCACAATCATACAAATCAACAATTCCGCAACTTTGGAAGAATTCAATTTCACAATTATGAACAATTGCGAAATCGAATAAGCTTTTCCTAAAAACTAGGAAAACATAAAAGTACGAAAATAAGCACTAAATTCTTAACTTTTAAGGACAATAAGCAAAATAAAACACCAATAAGCTAACTAAAAATCCTAGATTAATGCTAAAACTTATAAAAACATCAAAAACAAGTCACGAAAATTAAAAAAATTCAAACTTTATGTAAAAATTTGATGAAAAAGATTATGATTAAGATAAAACTAATAAGAAAAGTAGAATGAGATAAAGATTTAAACAAGATTTAAGCAATTAAAAGTAAAGATTAGATTAAAAACAAGAAAGGAAGATAAAAGATGAAATTCCTAGTGAGAGAAACTGTCACTTTCTCTCTCTAAAGTTAAAGCTACAAAATGAAAATGACTAAAACTAAAACTAACTAACCACTAACTAACCAACCGTCCTAAATGTGTTTTGGAGGGTATTTATAGGAAATGGGGAGGTGCATGTGTTGCCTCCTCTTTCTTTCTTCACGTCTTTCCGTCTTTTAAGTTCTTCGACTTTATCGACTATGTCTCGAGATTAATTAAACTCGTCTTACAATTTCTTCATTTATTAGACTTGAGTTCTTCGGCTTTATTAAACTTTCGTCTTTAGACTTGTTCTTCGATAAATCTTCAGAAAAGGTCTTGGACTTCCATTCTTTTTGCATTCTTGATCTCTTGACTTCGTCTTTTGTCTTTTTCTTCGATAAAAGCCCGTGAAAGCCCGTGTTTTCTTCCCTTTTCATATTTTGGTCCTAAATCACAAAAAAAAAACACAAACCACGCATAATTCTGACATTTACGACATAAAATACACGTTTTGGTTTGGTTATTATTATAATTAAGTGGTAAAAGGATAAGTGTTTTCACACTTATTAGACGCTAATTTTATTAGAGGGATGGCCATGAGGAGAGCTGCGAATGCAATTGATTTTATGAGACTTCTTCCACAGTTACATGATCCGCAAAGTGAGCTCCTTTTACTTCGATCATGCATGGGTTTTTCCAAACTCTTTTTTGGGCTAAGGACTTTCCAACCTGTACACATGGAGGATGCGGCCTTGTTTTTTGACAAGGGTTTTCGTGGGTCAATTGAGAACATAGTGGTTTATGGAGGGCCATTCTTGTCACACCCCACCATGGCGGAATATGGGGTTCGACGTATGGATATCATCACAACAGTAGCGTGTCTATAGAGATAACTAAATGTGGAAATATCATAAATGGTGACACAATGTCATGAAGATATCTCAAACAATGCAGGCGTCTAGGTAAGTAGGTAACATGTCTACCTCTTACCAAAGACATACAATTAACAAATAACAAACATATAGGTGTCTAAAAAGTGTCACTTATTTAAACATAAATAAAGACTAAGAGGAAAAGGGGTTCCACCAAATGCAATCCTAAGCCTTCCAGCTAGCCACTCCTATTCTCACGCTTAACCACATTCTCACCTGAAAGAGACACTAAAACACGTCAACATAAAGTTGGTGAGAGTCATAGGTTTAGACTCCAACGCCAAATTAGTTATAAGCTGTGAATAACAACCATTAACAAAAGAACATATGGACAATGTGCTAGAATTATGTATTAACAACTAGCATTCAAGATTAACCAATCACTATAAATCCAAGGCTCCAAGCCTTACCAATAACCACAATTCTAAGGCTCCAAGCCTTACCAATAACCATGGGCCCATACACCTATGAACCAATCCCAAGGCCCCGCCTTGTCAACATCCCCTTGGTACCAAGTCAAACCACAGTAACTGAGACGGTACGTGTCCCCCGATCCAAATCATAAACACAATCAAGAATCACATAGCAGTTAATCACATAAGTGTACACACAAGTCCATCACAAACCATAAAACCATTCATAGCTTTCTTTACAAAACCATATAGTATCTCTTCCATCCCATCTGGAAATCAGTCATTAAAAGACATGGGACTATGAAACTCACCTAAACAAGCTTCTCCAAGTATTCGCGCTCAGGCAAAACTCTAAACAGGGAAACATATAAAATCAAGACATGAACCACATACCAAAATGGCTCATCAATCTATGATGGATATCTAACCTTCTCCTACAACTTAACCTCATTTATATGCCATAAGAATCTCATTAAACCACTCTATAAAGCCCTTAACTTAGTTTAGTTCATAATTCGTCCCGTTAACATTTAACCCAAAACAGTCTCGTTTTTCACACTCCGTATTATGAGCCAAACGTCCACCAAACCTAAACCACATTCCTTGCAATGAAAACCCCATAAACTTATATGTGTTATCTAAAATCTCAGCCCTTTTGTAAAACCCGCATGCTTTTACCATGAATAGCACCCTTACGATCGTACGTATAGGATTAAAACTTTCCTTTTATAACATGAACATGTATCATGAATATTAATTACAAGAATTATGTATGTGTTATTACACGATAAGTATTAAATACGTGTTAGTGCACAACAATTATTAACAATAATAATTATAATCACGAACATAACATCATGAACATGAAATCACGAACAGATAATTATGCACTTTATGTACAAGTAATTAAAATAACATGAATAATTATTAATTACGTAGCACGTAAAAACGAATACTTAACACGATTATTATTATTACAATGTATATTAAATTATACGACGATTAATTACGTACGTTATATTCACTTTTACACGTATATAAATAACTATGAGAATTCACGACAATTCAATATACGATTACGCGCGTCTTTTAGCAAGACGCGAATTTCTATAAAATATATAAGGGTTGTTGTTGGTCCATTTGGACAAGAGAGGAAAAGAGAAAACATGGGCTCTAGGCCCATGTGTGTTTGGTGCGTGTATAACCAAAAGAGACGGAGGGGGACTTTTTATTTTGGACAAATGATATCAAACAAATAAAACCCTAAAAACCAAATACAAGCCGTCACATTTGTCATCCCTTCTTCTTCTCTGCCGCGACCAACACCAAGAAACAAGGATGGGATCGTGTGTTACAATTCAAGAAGAACATTGGGTTACGTTTATGTTTTTCTTAATCCCTAAAAACGCAAGTAAGAAACCCTAATCTTGTCTTATTGTTTTCCTTCGTTAATTAATCTAGCATTCAGGGAAAATTGATTAATAAACATGTAATTACAAGCTTAAACTATGCGGGTAAATAGGGTTACTGTTTGGGTTTTGGATTTGCATGTTAACCGAGAGTCCTAGACTCTCGGTGGACGTTTTTCTCCTTTAGCCGCAACCCCTGCAGTCAGCAGGGGTGCGCTTGGCTTAACAGTGGAAACAGCGGCCGAGCAGGGGGAACACTAGTGGCTACGGCCAGTGGTGACTTTGTACTGGCAGTGGGAACCGAGATCTTGTGCTCTCGGTGGGATATTACCACAGGCAGGGGGAACTCGCCACAGGCGGGGGCATCATCTAAACTGCCAGGGGTAACTGGCAGCTTAAGGGGGTGTTTGGTTTTGGTTTAAAACAGACTTAAGGGTGCGTTTGGCAGTCAGATTAATAACCAGAATTTAAGGGATGTTTGGTTCCGCTTAATTGTAAAACACAACATGTTTTCATGGGTTTTCACGGGTTTGATTTACGACACGTTTTAATAATATAATACATGGTTCAGATTATTATTTTGCAAGTTTAATTAGCTTTACATGTGTATTAATTTATAAGGTAATTAAATTAATAAATCATGACTTATTATTACAAGATTAATTAAATTAATTTAACATTCTTGATAATTAATTTAATTAAAGCATGGACTTAGGTTTATTATTATTAATTAATAATACATGGATTTTAACCTAAGTATTTTTTATTTATATTAGACTATATAATTAATTAATTATTTAACATGCCTTATAATTAATTAATTTACATGAATTAGGTTATATTAATACTAAACATTAATACACGTTTTAACCTAAGTATTATTACCTTTTATTTAATTAAATCATGTTATAGTTAAATTACATGAAATAATTAATAAACTATACTATTTTATTATATGACTTAGAATATTAATCAGTAAATACTTAAGCTTATATTATTAGCTTAATAATCCAGCTTATTTCTATTTATGGAAACTTTCTATATTAGAAACCTATTTAATTAAGGCAGCTAATCTATTTATGGAAACTTTCTATTTTTAGAAACTTATCTATTTTAAGCAGTAAAATCTAATTTTGGAAACTTTCTATTTTTGGAAACTTTCTATTTTTAGAAACTTTCTATTTTTGGTAACTTTATATTTTTGGAGACTTTCTATTTTAGGAAACCTGATATTTTTAAAAATTTACTTATTATTACAAAACAAGTATAATAATACATGACATACAAGTAATACTTAATCAGAATAGACATAATGTAAGATAAACACAGTATAAAGCTTAAAACAATAAAACATGACATGAACATATAAAACAAGCTAAGACATGATATAAAACCAATTATGTATTTAGTAATCAGATACTTATACACGTATGTATTTATGTGGCATTAGTGATACCGAAGTAGGACTCTCTTTCGTTCATCTTCTTCGTTCACTGGACTTAAGGTACGGATTCCCGTCCTTTTAGTATGGACATTCTTTCCTTATTAGGATTCCCCGTATGCAGCCAACTCTTTTCCCATAGTATAAGTTTATATGTTTGATTGCCTATATTTAATTAGAATACCTAAAGCCATATACATGCATGACCAGTTTCACCTAGTTATGGAGGTACCATAACCATAACACTAGAGGCACTGGTGTTATGACTTCCCCACGGCGGAGTGATTGCTCGTGGCGTCCCTTCAGCTTTTGGCCATATTATTATATTTATCATGTGGGGCGTATGGGTTCATCGTAGTTACATGTTTTTCAGCAGATTACTCAGTGTGAATGTGGTGTGTGCCTTGCATCCTTCACAAGGAGCTGATCCCTCCTACCCAAAACCAGTATATTAAATTACAAGCAGCCCCTCTAATTTTCATGATGAGGTAACCCCTCCAAGTATTCATGTACGGTGGATTTTCATGACCTATATTGGCTAATGGTAAAATATGTTAAACAGTTTTTCCAAGATAAACATAAAGCTTTTCAAACTATAAAAACCAGTTTTACTAAGACTTAACCGGGTTATTCTGGACTTAGTTTCTTCCGCTGTTTCATGTTTATATGCTTATATTATTCATACTTTACTAGTATATCCAGGACTCGAGCATTTGGAGGACGTGCATAGGATGGAAGCTGCCATAGACTTCTTCCTTTGCCTTCATATACCTATGCTTGTTTAGTCATTTCTTACCTCCTTTACTTTATTATGTTTTGGGCTTATGTTTGGGAACCGATGTTTGATTCTAGTTTTCCCTATGGTCATGTAAGTTTTACTACAATTTACCTTGCATGCTTTGATGACACGCCATAATTACGCGTAACGGTCCACTTATCAAAGTGGGGTGTTACACCTTTCCCCAACATGAAAGCTAATCATAAGTCCCCGATATACAACTTATACTTTCGCCTATCCATATTTTACCGATTTTGAACATATGAAATGTTTGTTATGACCAGAGGGTTTTACCCTATCCCATTCGATTAGACCTTCTCTAGATCTTTTATCTAATATATAATCTAAATCTCATGTTCATTTGAATCTCTAATTATAACCCTAAGTACCCCAAACAATTCAAAACATAAAATGAAAACAGGCTGATCCAAAAACTGTTTTGACACCCGACTGATGTAACCAGTTTTTTAACCACTTCCCACCTCCAATTTAGTTCTAGTTTCTTTCATTTAAAATATAATTCAATTACCTTTCCAGAGACATAAGATTTGAAATTTAAAAGTTTGTAGAACTCTAGATATGATCAAAACAATTTGGATCCAATCCATAGGAATCAATAGAAAAGGCAAATCTCTTATGATACACCAGATCCGGCTCGGTTATTGACATAGCTTTTTCGTAAGGCTTTTTCGGTACTGTGTTGTTGAACCGCTTGTTTGATTATGTGGCTTTCACCTCCGGATCTACTGTATCTTATCTTCATCTTATCTTCTTTCCAGGGTTTCGAGCACAAGCTGGACCAAAAATTATGCCCAGTTTTTAAAAACGAATTTAAACATGATTAAACCCTAATTACGATCACTAATCTTCATAATAACTAAAGTAATCAATTCATATGAACCCTAATATCACTAATCTCAGAAAAATCACAAACCCTAATCCATCATAAGATCAATTTCATGATTAAATTGATTAAAATCATTAATAAAACAAGGGTTTTGAAGGTTTTACCTTAGAAATCAATGGAAGATCTTTGATTTTGAACCCTAATTGGCCACCATTGTTGGATTTCCGCTAGGAGATTTTATGGAGCTTAAAAATCTGGTTATTTTGGTTATGGGTTGGGTTTGGTTAAGTCCTATAGGCCCCCTAATCCCATTACAAGTCCATTGGGCCTGTTTTGGGCTTTTCCTTCTTTCTTTCTTTTAGCCGCCCAACCCAAAGCCCAAAACCCCTATTTGGACGAATTTTATACTCCACCTACTCTAAATTAACTATTAATTATTACCTTAAATTACCTTAATTTATTTCAGCTCCTAAAGCCTCCGAAACCTCAAAACCGCATAACTAGTCAAATTTACGCGTATACCGTAAAAGACGTAAAAATATACAGTTTTATAAAAACTCTTAGAATATAAAATAAACTATATAACTAAGTCCTTTATGACTGAAAACCATCCCGTAAATTATTCCCGTGACTAAATACCTCTTCCGAGACCCCTAAATGCAAAACCCTAAACCGTAAAAATACGATTTTCTATAATACATATACGTATACGTAAAACCACTAAACAACACCATCTCATTTCATAGTCACTACATTGTGAGCTCATGAACATGAAATCATCACACATCGTTTCACTCACAAGGTACCCCGTACCCGAAACGATATCCAAACCACAATCTATACACACCAATTAGCACATAAACACGTAAAGACACGTAACATGCACCAAATAAAACTATGTGACGAACCTCAAAACCGCGGTTGTCACATCAATCCCTCCTAATAGAAATATAGTCCTGAGATTTACTCCTTAGGATCAAACACACAAACAACAAATCATATGAGGATACTTGTTCTAAATGAACTCCTCTCATTTCCTTGTGTACATTAGTTCAAGTCTCAAATTACCACTTATATACTAACCAACAATATTTAAATTCATTCCCAAACTCTTGACCTCACAGCCAATAAATCTCACAAATGACTCTTTGATAAAATAAAGACTCTTATTAACACAAATCCCGAATAACCGTACATGAAAATATGCATTCTCAAACAACATTTACCAATCTTAATACATGAAATATATCGTGTATACCACTCAATCCCCCAGGTAATTCTATTCTCATAAACTACTAGTCCAATCTTTCAAAAGATCATAAATAGACCTACAAACTTGACATCAACTTTCCCTTTTACCAAAACATGCCACCTATTACTATAGGTGAAACTTCCTACATAACTTTGTCACTAAACTCTAGTGATTTCCTCTTTTTCAACTAATCATCTCTTGTTACTCTCATCCTTTCCACAAACACCATTTCCACATTAGTATTCTTTTTCACGAATTTTAGTCCACCATAAGGACAACTCACCCTATCTTTCCATATAGTGCCTCAAATGGAATTCATCGACTTCTAGTATTATAACTATCATTATATGAAAACTCAGACATCGCTAACGAGTTTCCCACATCTATCTAAATCAGTCACCCAAGCTCTCAACATGACTCCTATACTTGTATCAATTTCCCACTTCGTCCATCATTTTCCAATTAGCTGGATATACTCATATCCAATCATGTTCATCAACTCCCTTTAGTCCATACCTCAAACTACTTAATTCCAATTTCCTTACACAAGTGACCTGTGACGATATTTCACATATTGATTAGTTTATCACAGCGAGGCTCTTCCAATCCAAATCAACTTATGATCTATACACATCACCAAAAGGATGGTTATCTCATTTAGTCTATCAACTGCCATCCAAACCCATGCTACAACAACTTCCATAAAATTTGGATAGATCATTAGTAGCACCTATACATTTCTTTCTTACTTTTCTCCATGAAAGATTTTTTTTCCCTGATACTCAACACTTTCTTTATACCTATACAATGTCTTACCTTCAAGGTCATAGTGCTCCTCATCTTGTCTTAGTTAGACAAAGCCCTTCGTCTCTCATGACACATCACATCTATAACTCCTCCACCATTCGATTATCGATACTAAGCCTTCCAATTAAACAATATAGGTCAGTACCATCTCCTTTCCACACTACACCAATATTAGCATGCTTAGTGCCTTAGTCTACTCATTAGGCTATACCAAAGTTTTACCTTCGGTTCCTATCTCGACCTATTTCATTCATGATTCGCATCTATCCACACTTCCTTCTTCTTCCTCAGCTCATGACATACATCACGATGTTATGCTTCCCGTCTTTCAAGTCATATATACCTCAAAATTTTTCCAAGTAGCTTCACTTGTTTTTCCTCACGATCAGTTCTCCTACTCCCTCCTAATAGGGACAGACTATAGTTTTATGTGATCCCATGCGGATCACACTCTCATCTTATACCCATATTAGTTTCCATTTGTCTAAACTAAGCCATATTTTAAATTCTTATTCAAATCTCATACTTCTATTTTGATCTTGCACCCAACATGAGGTACTTTCAATCATAATCTTCTAGGAATACTTGGTTCTCTCCTTCCATGGTTCTCCCTAATTCCTACTGATTGTAGTGTTTTTGTACCCTTTAGGAAAAGGACGATAAAAGTGGCAAGTATTAAGTGTCGGTTTAGGAAAACCGAGCACTAATGACCAAACAAGTCCAAGTTCGTTTCCCAAGGAGGCAAGTGCGTTGTGTAATGAATTGATTTTGATTTGTGATTATATGATTGAGAAAGAAAGAAAGAAATGAGATTAGAAGAGAAAGACGGTTACGAAGATGGATTAAACTAAGACGAAAAAGGCGATCACGTAAAACCGTAAATAGTGCAAAAATTAAAATTTTAACCTAAAAATTCCTAAAAATTACTAAAAATCCACAATAATATTCTAAGAGTTTACAAAAACTCCAAACTTGCTAAAACCTTTTAATTAATTAAATAATGACTTTTTAATGCTAATTAAAGCCCTAAAAATCACAATTAATTATTAAAAAGCCCTAAACAAGATCTTAAAGTTTGTAAACCTCAAAAATGTCCTAATTAAGCTAAAAAGTATTTTTTAAAATTTTAAAACCAAATAAAACTATTTTTAAACACTTAAAAACTATTAAAATCAACTAAAACTTAAATTAATTCTAGAAAATAATTGAAAAGTCCTAAAAATATTTGGAAAGTGACAAAACTCCTAATTAAGTGACTACAATATAGGAAAAATAAAAAAAATTAAAAAATCAAACTTTCAATTTTTAATAATAAAATAATATTAAAATATTCAAAAAAATTCAAAGTTTATATAAAAATTCTAAAAAATTACCAAGAATCTAGAATAATGTAACTAAGACAAAAATGCAAACAAAAGTTTCCAAACCTATTTAATAATTTTATATTAAATTTTAAAGTTGGTTAAAAACCCTAAAATCCTATAAAATAAAAAATTAGACTTTTTGAAAACTTAAATGGCTGTAAACCTCAAAATTATAATTAAAAACCTAAAAACTATTTTTTCATATTTTTAAAATACCTTTTCCTATTTTTAAATTACTTTTCAAAATTTAAATTTAAAAAAATCCTAGAAAATTCATTAAGCACGTGAAAAATAATCTTTATAAACCAAAAGGTCCTAAAACTAAATAAAAACAAAGGAAAAATACTAACTTGCAAAAACCCTAAATAAATAAGCTGGAATTAGCTTAAAAATAATCTGCTAGTTAAATAAGCTAAAAACAGACACTCCTTAAGAGGATAATGGTTGGCTAGTTGTGCATAGAAAAGCACTTGGGTCACTGGTTAACACGTATAGTCCTCCAACGAGGGGTCCCGTGTTCGAGTCTAGGCCAAGGAGCTTTTTGCTAAATCTTTTTTTTTTTACTTTAAAAACTCAATCCAGTAACTTAAATCACTCCAAAACTCACTTTATATAGCAAATAAACAAGAATCAAAGCTACTTAAATCAAAACAAGTGCCCAGGTTTCTAAGCTGACTGATGAACACAAGGGTATAAGAAAACGTATCTTCACTGGTGAAGATACTAACAAGAGGACTTGTTTTTGGTGTGTTGATGATTTTTGATGGACAAATGGGCACCCCTACACTTAGTTGGAGTGTAGGGAGTCAATTAAAGCACATAAAACACACAAATCTACACTCAAATAGCACACAAATCACCAAAAGAAGTTTCTGATAAAGCTATCTCAGGTCTGGGAGTGTATTGCTGATTTTATATGCACTTAAGTGAGATTCAATGGCTCAATTCTTGCAAACAAGTCACCCAAATGACAAATAAGCACTACACAATCCTAAGGTGACCTAATATCTAGCAGATTATCAAGATTCAAAGCACACATTAACATTCAAGCATGCATAGAGGGGACTTAACTGATTTTGACCATTTTTCAAATTTTTAAGCAGCACTTTGCTACAAACCCTTCCAAATGGAAAACCAAACTAGCATACAACCTACCAACTACCAAATGAGTGAATAAAACAGGTTCTAAGCCAGATTTAAACTATTAATCACCACTTAATCCCTTAATCCAAACACCCCTTAATAATCTGAAACCAAAAATTAACAAAGCAAACCTATTTAAATCTACTCAAAACTGATTGCAAACACTTCTTGCATGCATGAATCATCAAATCAACCAAGAACAAAGCACATTAATCCAACACTTAAGCAGATTTCACAAATTCCATACAAAATCACATAAAACTGAATATTTTTGAAAACTGAAACAGGAAACAAGGATGCTACCTTGTTGGGCCTACATCCAGGCCCAACAGTGACTGAAAAGTCACCTCCAATCAGGCTGGGCCTGAGCAGAACTTTTCTGAGATGATTTTGAAGAGTTTCTTAACAAAAAGTGGATAAAAATGGCTCTTGTTTTGAACCTGCTAAGAGAGAAGGAACAAGGCTGTGTAAAAGCTTAAAAGCTTGCCCCTAGCTTATAGATAAAGCTAGAAGAGAGCTTAAAGCTTGGGTTAGATTAAGATAAACTAAACAAAGGACCAAACCAAGGCTGTCTAAGATTGGGTACCCACTATACCAGGACAAGCCATGGTATCATGGACATACATAATCTTAAACACCATTAGACCATCACATTTCATCACCATGTTATCAGACTTTAATGAAAATTTAAGTTTTAAGAAAAGCTTGAAATTAAAACAGAAACTTGGAAAACTTGAGAAACTTGCTGAAAAATTAAACAAACTTGAACAATGGAAACTTAAATCAACTGAAATATAAGATGGAACTCGTTTCCATCACCAACACTTAACTTAATTTCTCATTCAGAAAAGAAAGATTTACAAGGTTGTGAAAAAGGAAAACAAGAACAACTTTTTACTAAGTCCTATATGGCCTTTATATAGAGGCTCACATATGTTCTAGAACTGAAAAGAAACTAAAACCCTAATGATACAAACTTCCACTTTTGCCCTTGAAGAAATTCACATCTTTGAAGTTTCTTTGAAAATTTTGAATTTTGTCTTGATGCCATGTGATGATACAGCTGTTGGATTTGATCTTGGCCATCCAATGTGGTTGTAAAGAGTAAGCAATCCCTCCAATTCGTTGATTTCTTGTACTGGTTTTGTCTTGGAGCCAAAATGTGGGTCAGGGGAGGGTTGGAGAGACATGTGAGGATGAGGGTGACATTTTTTGGGAGTTGGGTTTGATTTAGTTTAGGTTCAATTAGGTATCTGGAAAGTATTACCCAAAAACCCTTTGTTTTAATTAAAGTTCATCCTGGAAATATTAGGGTTTATGTGGGTAATTAGAGTATGATTAATCTGTTTTGGTAAAAAAGGATTTTTAAAAATGTGTTAAGGTGGGAAAAATGGTTGACTAATTGACCAGGTTTATTTAATAAACCTGGGTGGAAGGGTGACGTGGGAGGGGAAGTGAAGTGGAGGTTGGTGATTGGTTGGTTGGGATGAGGTGGACACATGATTGGCTGAGAGTGGTTTGTGTGTCTGGCAGAATGACCCCTTGACTTTCTTGTTTTGTTCATGTTGTATAAAACAACTATCAACGCCCCTTTATACTTGTAACAACTTTAGGCAACTTGTCATAAATGGCACAACAACTTTATAAACTTGTATCAAGGACTTCTTTTGTACTTTCTTCATTCTTCAAGGACTGAACTTGTACATTCTTGATAATTCAAGGTTGTGACTTGTTTGTTTACTTCTTGGAGGACCAATATTGATAATTTAGTTTTGTTGAGGGACTAAATTTGCCAATTCTTCAAAGTGAAGGGTCCTTTTTGTAATTTTGACAAACTTTAGGGACCAAACTTGTAATTATGAAGATACAAGGGGATAAAGTGTCAATTCTTCCATATTGGAGGACCAATCTTCATAATTCTTTAAATCTTCAAGGGTTTTCTTTGGAAAAGTCTTCATTAGGGCTTGGTTCATCGTGCGGCTTCGTTTCCCGTGTTCGTTTTTGACTGATTCTTGTGATCTTTTGTCATTTTCTCAATATCCGTACCTAAAATACACAAGCAACAAACACAAGCATATATTTGGGTGTTTTGATGATATTTAATACATTTTAAGCCCGATTTGGACGATGAGACTATGTATAAAAGCAGTCTCATCACTCCCCCATACTAAACCATTGCCGTGCCCTCACACAATGCTAGAATAAAGTATTGTAGCATCTCCAAAATTCATTTTTATTCACTTTATTGAATGATAAACTAGCTACACTACTACTATTGCTACTACTTGCGTTTTAGACATAATGTATGATTTTCATCGCAAAATGGGACGTTTAGGTTCATAGAATAAGAACACGTGAATGCTTCGTTAGAAATAATTTCATCGTCCTTGATTTTCACTCCAATTCCATGTCAAGCGTGCAACGAGATCATTGTCATTATAAGTTAGTAATGCTAACACTACTCATATGCCCTAATCACGTACTTATCCTCCCATTATTCCTAAGTTGTATCTCTTATATTTTATTTTGTCTTAATGATCACGAGGATACATCATTGACTTATGCGGTAATAGAGATTTAGGTCTAAAAATAAAGTCCTAATGGTGTAACTAAGACCATCAAATCAATAACCCCTCCTAATAGACAACGATGTTAAAAAAATAAGTTGACAAGAAGAATCGATAAACACGGTTTTATACGGTTTTGAACATGAGACTTATTACCAAGACTTTTATACGCCCCCTAACGGAAGGGCCTTATTATCTTTGGTTTACCTCCATCTTTTATTCAACTTAGCCATGAAGCTTTTATTATGACTTCGGTCTTGCCTTGCCTTTTATTATCCGCCTCATCGGTGGTTTTATTAGCCAAAGACGTATATCCTCACGCTAAAGCGAATTTTGGATCTTTAAAGCTTCGAAGATTAAGGCTTGATTCACTTTCAATTTTTGCATAGATTTTTGGCCTTGTGGGGCTTCAAATTGTTTGCTAGATTTAGGTGAGCACTTGAAATCTTATTATTGGGTGAAGCTTTCGATTATTCGGGTGCCAATACTTCAAAACCGTGACGCTGTCGATACCTTAATGTCTTCCCAATTTAATTACACGGAAGCTACTAGAAAAGACTAGAAACCCAACAATCCTAACTAAACCGCTAAGTCAATATTTATTAAGCAAAAAATATTTACAAGTGAAGGGAGAATAAGCAAATAACGAGAACACATGAGTTTTTGAAAGAATACGAGTACTCTACGTTTAGCATAGTAACTTATAATTAACTCTATCATTTCTCGTCCTCATTTAAGAGACTTAGCCTAATGTGTAGTTAAGGAATCAAAGCTAAGTGCTCAACACGCACGGTCGAGTCAAAAATTACTCTTATTCTCGCCATCGGAAAATCTACATTCGTGTCTTCAAACACTTATAAAACATGAGAAAAATTTTAAAATTTGGCCATTTTTAGCCTTATTTTGCAACAAAAACGATAAACAAAAAGATAAAATTTGGAAAGCGTGAAGGTTTGGCAAGGCAAGTATCTATTCACCCCCCATACTAAAGTTAAACATTGTCCTCAATGTTTCGAGTCTAGGGGTGCAAACACCCCATACTAGAGACGTAGTCGAATGCCTAATCTAGCATGGAAAGGGTGTAACCGTTAAATTTAAAGCCGTTTATGAAGTGTGCTAAAAACCTAAGGTTAGAACAATCAAGGATATATCATGGATATTGAGAAAGTCTTTAAAGCAAAAGATCGAGTGCTCCCATAAAACGAACACGAGAGGCTCCAATCGTGAAGATCATGATCTAAAAACCTCAATGCACAAACAACCACGGAACAAAGGTTGGAAGGGCACAAATCCCCATACGTAAGCTAAATTAGAAAGCGATAATATGTACATAGGATAAGCATGGGACTCCCCCACGAGGCACCTTGTTTTTGATTACCGAGTCATGAGCTCGACTCGATCCCCTCAATACTAATTATCATTGGGGAAGGTGACTTGGTCGAGGTAGTTCAAGGATGGAACTTCCCCGCCAAAGTAGTGCTTCAACCTATGTCCATTCACCTTGAAGTTAGGACCATCATCTTGAGCTAGCTCGATGGTCCCATACGGAAACACTTGAGTCACGGTGAATGGACCGGACCAACGGGATTTCAATTTACCGGAAAAGATTTTCAATCTTGAATTAAAAAGCAAAACTTGATCCCCAATGTTAAAAACCCGGTTTTTAATTTTAGAATCATGTAACTTTTTAGTTTTCTCTTTATAAATCAATGAATTTTCATAAGCAATGTCCCTCAACTCATCTAATTCGTTCAATTGCATTTTCCGGTGTTTTCCCGCGGTCTCCATATCATCATTACAATGCTTTAGGGCCCAATAAGCCTTGTGTTCTAACTTGATAGGCAAATGACAATTCTTTCCATACACAAGATTATAGGGAGTGCACCCAATGGGTGTCTTATGAGCGGTCCTAAAGGCCCATAAAGCATTGTCCAACTTATCTGACCATGATTGTCGGTTTTCCCCAACGGATCTCTCCAAGATCCTCTTCAAAGCTCGGTTTGAAACCTCGACTTGCCCACTCGTTTGTGGGTGATAAGCCGTAGAAAGCCGATGTGTAACCCCATATTTCCTTAGAACCCTTTCAAATTAGTCGTTACAAAAATGGGTTCCACGATCGCTTATGATAGCACGAGGGGTTCCAAACCGAGAAAACAATTGCTTCAAAAACTTGACTACCACACGAGCATCATTGGTGGGCAAGGCCTTGGCCTCCACCCACTTAGAAAGGTAGTCAACCACAACAAGGATGTACTTATTACCACGAGATGATGGGAACGGCCCCATAAAGTCTATACCCCAAACGTCAAAGATCTCACACACTTGGATGATATTTTGTGGCATTTCATCTTTTTGTGAGGCTTTTCCTTGTCGTTGGCATGCATCACAAGACTTCACAAGATTTTGTGCATCTCGGTAAATAGTAAGCCAAAAGAAGCCGGCATCAAACACCTTATTAGCCGTGAGATTAGCACCGTGGTGACCACCCGTGGGTCCCTCATGACAAGCTCTAAGGATGTTAGAAGCTTCGATGCCAAATACACAACATCGGATGATTTGATCCGCACAAGTTCGAAACAAGTAAGGATCGTTCCAAAAGTAGAACTTGACGTCACGAAAGAATTTTCGTTTTTCTTGAGTCGTCATACCCTTAATGATGAAGTTACCCGCATGGTAATTTGCAAAATCCGCAAACCATGGGGTGGAAGGATCAAGCTTAGAATTCACTACACCAAGTGTCTCGAGCGGAAATGTTTCGGTGATTTCCTTAGGCTCGTAAACACTTTGGTGAGGATCTTCCAAACGAGAAAGATGGTCGGCCGCTAGATTCTCGGCTCCTTTTTTGTCAACGATGGTGTGATCAAATTCATGAAGGAGGAGAATCCAACGAAGTAATCTAGGCTTAGCATCTTGCTTTGCCATAAGATACTTAATAGCCGAATGGTCCGTATACACTATGCATTTCGTCAAGACGAGATAAGGTCGAAATTTCTCAAATGCATACACCACGGCAAGGAACTCCTTTTCCGTTGTAGTGTATTTTAGTTGAGCCTCGTTCATCGTCTTGCTAGCATAGTGAATAGGCAAGAAGTGCTTATCATGATGTTGCCCTAAAACGGCCCCAATAGCGTAATCACTAGCATCACACATAAGCTCAAAGGGGAGGTTCCAATTGGGAGCAACAATAATGGGAGCTTCGGTAAGTTTCCTCTTAAGGATTTCAAAGGCTCGTACACAATCTTCGTCAAAGACAAAATGTGCCTCTTTTTCAAGAAGATGTGTAATGGGTCGAGAGATCTTTGAAAAATCCTTGATGAATCGACGATAAAAGCCCGCGTGGCCTAGGAAACTCCTAACTCCCTTGACGGTTTTGGGATGAGGTAATTTGGCGATGACGTCTACCTTAGCTTGATCTACCTCAATCCCCGCTTTCGAGACCTTGTGCCCTAAGACGATTCCACTCTTAACCATAAAATGACACTTTTCCCAATTGAGCACAAGGTTGGTTTCCTCACAACGTTTTAACATTCTCTCAAGGTTCGACAAACACGAAGTGAACGAATTACCAAACATGGAAAAGTCATCCATGATGACTTCCATCGTCTTCTCGATCATATCATGAAAAATAGCCATCATGCACCTTTGAAAGGTTCCCGGTGCATTACAAAGTCCGAATGGCATTCTACGATAGGCAAACGTTCCATATGGACACGTAAACGTAGTTTTTTCTTGATCACGAGGATCTTGGAAGTAACCGGAAAAACCATCTAAAAATAAATAGAAATCGTTTCCCGCAAGTCGCTCCAACATTTGGTCCATGAAGGGCAAGGGAAAATGGTCTTTTCGAGTGGCTTCATTCAACTTTCGATAGTCAATGCACACTCTCCATCCGATCACGAGTCTAGTGGGAATTAACTCGTTGGCATCATTTGGCACAACGGTCATCCCTCCCTTTTTAGGGACACAATGAATAGGACTCACCCAAGGGCTATCGGAAATAGGGTAAATCATTCCCGCGTCAAGGAGTTTAAGGACTTCCTTTTTGATGACGTTGTAAATTTTGGGGTTCACCCTCCTTTGACTTTGGATTGTGGGCTTGAAATCCTCCTTCATTAAGATTTTGTGGGTACAAAACTTGGGATCGATTCCCTTAATGTCGGATAACTTCCACGCAATCGCCCCTTTGTGATCCTTTAGAACATCGACAAATGCGGTTTTTTCATCATTCGAAAGATCCTTCGCAATAATAACCGGCAACTTGTCGTCCTCCTCCAAATAGACATATTCGAGGTGAGGAGGTAAATCTTTCAACTCAAGGATAGGTGGTTCCTCAAGTGAAGATTTGGGCTCGATACTCATAACCTCCTCGGGTGGAGGAAATGGGAAATCGTTAAGAAAATCCTTGATAATCGAGAAGTCCTCATCGTTGTCGAGGTCTTCGTCACAAGTACGTGGAACATTGCATTCTTCTAACGTAAAACCACCACCTTCAAATGGAGTAAAGGTTGGTGTCAAATTATCAAGAATAGGATCCAACATAGTGGGATTGCCACTAGTTTCTTCATCACCAAAACCTAGAACTTCTTGTTAAAATTCATCGCAAACCACGTCGATCATATCAACGAGGTTTATGGTAGCAACGGAATAAACATGAGAAAGTTGAGAATTTTGAGTTGCGTTTATAACAAGTTCCTCGTCGTTGAAACGTAAGGTGATCTTTCTAGCATGCACATCAATTAAAGCCATAGACGTATCTAAAAACGAACGACCTAAAATGAGAGGAACTTGAGGATCCGTGGGGATATCAACAACGATAAAGTCTACGGGATAGTAGAACTTCCCCACTTTCACAAAAACGTCTTCCGCCAAACCACATGCACGAATCGTGGAATGGTCGGCCAACTCGATAGACATTAGTGAAGGAGTAAGATTAGGAAGATTGAGCGACTTGAAGATTGCAAGTGGCATAAAATTAATGCTAGAACCAAGATCGACCAAGGCATAGCATTCTTCCATATCTTGAATTGCACAAGGGATCAAAAATTTACCGGGATCACCGACTTTTTGAGGTATGCGATTAAGATAAACCGACGAACAACTAGACAATTGGTGCAATTTCTCCTTGTTGTTCAACATACTCTTAAAGTTAGCGGCAAATCGAGGCATCATGACCAAAGCATCGGCGAAACTCACATTAAGGTGCAACTCACGAAACATTTTCATAAAAAGCTCAAATTGGTAGTTGTCGCGCTCTTGTCGTTTCTCCTTCCTAAGTCTCGATGGGTAAGGCAAGGGTGGTGTGGGTTGGGGCATAGGCATAGCCTTTGGAATCTCGGGTTCCAATGTTGGTAATGGGTCAACCGTAGGTGTGGCATGAGCGGTACTTTGTGGGCTTGAGATATGCTCCTTTTTGACCACCACCTCGGGTTCTTTCTCAATTTCCTCCACCGTTGGAGTAATTGGTTGAGGAGTCGGTTCTTTAAGTGCCTTACCACTTCGTGTGGTAATCACTTTCATCTCTCCCTTCGGGTTTGATATGGTGTTGCTAGGAAGACCACTCGAAGTAGAGGCTTTGTTCCCCATGACGGCTTCTAAAATGGCATCAAGCTTAGCATCTTGACTTTTAAACTTAAGATCTTGACTAGCGGCTTTTTGGTAAATTCTTTGTTCAAGGCTAGCATGACTTTGTTCAATTTTATTGTTTTGACCTCTAATTTGATTAGCAAAATCATTTTTCAACTTATTTCTCATGTTAAGATTTTCCTTCACAAAATTAGCCAACTCCTTGGTGTTTTTAGCCGTGTCCCTAGCTTGACTAGCCAATTGCTCTTGTATATTTTCCAAAATCTTATCATTTGCCGTAGCGTAATTCAAAAAGTCCATTGGAAGTTCTTTAGTGTAAACATTTTGAAGACCTTGACTTGTGTTTTGAAAATTACGGTTTTGGTTTTGATTTTGCAATTGGCTACTACTTCCTTGATTCCCATAATTGTTATTACCCTTGTAATTGTTCCTTTGATTGCTTCGGTAACCAACTTGATTGTTTCGATAATTGTTAGCATTTTGATTTGGTGGAAAACCCGGTGGAGTCAATTGATTAGTGCGAGGAACTTGACCGTTTTAGTTATAAGTTCCCGCGGCAGCGAAGGCACTCGAAGTGTTACCACTGTTGGTAATGCACTCGGAGTAATCGTGAGCTCCACCACAATACATACAAGAAACCTCAACCGCTTTAGCCTTAGCGGGAGTGGGTTGTTCACCAACTTTAAATTCAATTAACAATCCCTTAAGCTTATCAAAAATCTTGTTCTCCAAATTAGCCTCGATTTGGCAAGCATCAACGGTGTGTGACAATGAAGGCGAAGGCGAAGACGAAGCCTTACGAACACTCGACGTGCTACGAGGACTATAGACCTTAGACCTATTCTCAATGATTAACAATGCTTCCTCGACCGTCTTACACAAAAAATTACCACCCGCGGCGACATTAAGATAATCACGCTCATGATCGTTCAAGCCATTGTAAAACGTGTCAATTTGATGCAAGTCGGAAAAACCATGATGAGGACATTCGTGCAACATTTCCTTAAACCTATTCCAAGCCGTTGAAAAACTCTCATTATACTCTTGCGAAAACTTTGAAAGTTCGTTTTTCAAATGCGTAGTCTTAGAGGGCGGAAAAAATTGGTTCACGAATTTTGAAACGAGATCCTTCCACGTCAATATAGAATTGGGTGGCTCTTTCTCTAACCAAATTATTGCGTGCCCCGCTAAGGAATACGGAAAAAGCATCATCTTAATCGAGTCGTTTGAGAGGTCCTTAAACTTGCACGTGGCAGTGAGACGATTAAATTGGCGAATGTGGTTATGCGGGTTGTCCTTTTCGTCACCTCGAAACTTGTTGTTTTGAATCATGGACAACAAACCCGTCTTAACCTCAAAATTCTCCGCAAGGATAGCGGTAATCACAATCGCTTCTCCATAACCCTCGGTGGGTGCTTGAAGCAACTCCATCATAGTTCGATTAGCCATGGGTGCTTCTTTCACTACAATGGGTTCGTCAATAGGAGACTCCTCACTAGAAGGAGGGATGGATTTGTTTCTTCGTTTACGAGCACGTCTTGCTTTGGAGCGAGTTTGCATAATCGTCACGTACAACGAGAAGGTGAGCAAAGAAGATTCTTTTTGGTGTTTTTACTTTTTCAATTTTTATTTTTTTGATTGTTTTTAACTTTTTTTTTTGGATTTTTGGAACGTATTAGGTAGACCAAAATCTACAAATCTCCTCCTTAATCAAATCTCGCG
Source organism: Glebionis coronaria (assembly GCA_025667525.1). Taxonomy (NCBI): domain Eukaryota; kingdom Viridiplantae; phylum Streptophyta; class Magnoliopsida; order Asterales; family Asteraceae; genus Glebionis; species Glebionis coronaria. The sequence continues at coordinate 140,881,902 of CM046880.1, forward strand.
ATTAAAGAAGCCTCAAGGAATGAAAACGATCACGTGAAGTGAACGCCTTCGATGACTTTAGAACGATGGTGGAACACCAAATCGTTCAAGAGGGTTTAATCAATAGAAACCAAGAAAATATATATTATACTTAGTAATACTTTGGGCGGCAAAACCCTCGATTAGCTTTCAATCTCAAAATACGCACAAGCAAGCGGAGGAAACGAGGCGGCGCGAAGCACTTAAGAGCCTTTTTCCTTTAGGTCGTGAAATACAACCGCCTTATACCCACCTTATAGTTTGTATTTTTCAAAATCGAGCTTCACGAAAGTATTTATCTATTTTTGCCTTTTTCTTTGGTTTGAGATTCGAATACAATGATTGGGTAATGACCTCCCAAGTCAAGGTTGTGATTTCTCACGTATTTGGAGTACTTGTAAATTTATTGTTCTACGTATACAATATAGTAATAGTATTCACAAAAAACGAAAAACCGATAATACGTATTAGTAGAGTGCTACTAATACAAATACTATTATGGCTATATATAAAAACAACAATGTTCAAATCAAAACACAACACGCCTCCCCGGCAGCGGCGCCAAAATGATGTTGAGTTTTTTGCAACCCTTTAGGAAAAGAGAGGCAAAGTAGTGGCAAGCATTAAGTGTCGGTTTAGGAAAACCGAGCACTAATGACCAAACAAGTCCAAGTTCGTTGCCCAAGGAGGCAAGTGCGTTGTGTAATGAATTGATTTTGATTTGTGATTATATGATTGAGAAAGAAAGAAAGAAATGAGATTAGAAGAGAAAGACGGTTACGAAGATGGATTAAACTAAGACGAAAAAGGCGATCACGTAAAACCGTAAATAGTGCAAAAATTAAAATTTTAACCTAAAAATTCCTAAAAATTACTAAAAATCCACAATAATATTCTAAGAGTTTACAAAAAATCCAAACTTGCTAAAACCTTTTAATTAATTAAATAATGAATTTTTAATGCTAATTAAAGCCCTAAAAATCACAATTAATTATTAAAAAGCCCTAAACAAGATCTTAAAGTTTGTAAACCTCAAAAATGTCCTAATTAAGCTAAAAAGTATTTTTTTTAAATTTTAAAACAAAATAAAACTATTTTTAAACACTTAAAAACTATTAAAATCAATTAAAACTTAAATTAATTCTAGAAAATAATTGAAAAGTCCTAAAAATATTTGGAAAGTGACAAAACTCCTAATTAAGTGACTACAATATAGGAAAAATAAAAAAACTTAAAAAAATCAAACTTTAAATTTTTAATAATAAAATAATATTAAAATATTGAAAAAAATTCAAAATTTATAAAAAAATTCTAAAAAATTACCAAAAATCTAGAATAATGTAACTAAGACAAAAATGTAAACAAAAGTTTCCAAAACCTATTTAATAATTTTATGTTAAATTTTAAAGTTGGTTAAAAACCCTAAAATCCTATAAAATCAAAAATTAGAAAACTTAAATGGCTGTAAACCTCAAAATTATAATTAAAAACCTAAAAACTATTTTTTCAGATTTTTAAAATACCTTTTCCTATTTTTAAGTTACTTTTCAAAATTTAAATTTAAAATAATCCTAGAAAATTTATTAAGCACGTGAAAAATAATCTTTTTAAACCAAAAAGTCCTAAAACTAAATAAAAACAAAGGAAAAATACTAACTTGCAAAAACCCTAAAGAAATAAGCTGGAATTAGCTTAAAAATAAGCTGCTAGTTAAATAAGCTAAAAACAGACACTCCTTAAGAGGATAATGGTTGGCTAGTTGTGCATAGAAAAGCACTTGGGTCACTGGTTAACATGTATAGTCCTCCAACGAGGGGTCCCGTGTTCGAGTCTAGGCCAAGGAGCTTTTTGTTAAATCTTTTTTTTTTTACTTTAAAAACTCAATCCAGTAACTTAAATCACTCCAAAACTCACTTTATATAGCAAATAAACAAGAATCAAAGCTACTTAAATCAAAACAAGTGCCCAGGTTTCTAAGCTGACTGATGAACACAAGGGTATAAGAAAACGTATCTTCACTGGTGAAGATACTAACAAGAGGACTTGTTTTGGTGTGTTGATGATTTTTGATGGACAAATGGGCACCCCTACACTCAGTTGGAGTGTAGGGAGTCAATTAAAGCACATAAAACACACAAGTCTACACTCAAATAGCACACAAATCACCAAAAGAAGTTTCTGATAAAGCTATCTCAGGTCTGGGAGTGTATTGCTGATTTTATATGCACTTAAGTGAGATTCAATGGCTCAATTCTTGCAAACAAGTCACCCAAATGACAAATAAGCACTACACAATCCTAAGGTGACCTAATATCTAGCAGATTATCAAGATTCAAAGCACACATTAACATTCAAGCATGCATAGAGGGGACTTAACTGATTTTGACCATTATTCAAATTTTTAAGCATGCACTTTGCTACAAACCCTTCCAAATGGAAAACCAAACTAGCATACAACCTACCAACTACCAAATGAGTGAATAAAACAGGTTCTAAGCCAGATTTAAACTATTAATCACCACTTAATCCCTTAATCCAAACACCCCTTAATAATCAGAAACCAAAAATTAACAAAGCAAACCTATTTAAATCTACTAAAAACTGATTGCAAACACTTCTAGCATGCATGAATCATCAAATCAACCAAGAACAAGCACATTAATCCAACACTTAAGCAGATTTCACAAATTCCATACAAAATCACATAAAACTGAATATTTTTTAAAACTGAAACAGGAAACAAGGATGCTACCTTGTTGGGCCTACATCCAGGCCCAACAGTGACTGAAAAGTCACCTCCAATCAGGCTGGGGCCTGAGCAGAACTTTGCTGAGATGATTATGAAGAATTTCTTAACAAAAAGTGGATAAAAATGGCTCTTGTTTTGAACCTGCTAAGAGAGAAGGAACAAGGCTGTGTAAAAGCTTAAAAGCTTGCCCCTAGCTTATAGATGAAGCTAGAAGAGAGCTTAAAGCTTGGGTTAGACTAAGATAAACTAAACAAAGGACCAAACCAAGGCTGTCTAAGATTGGGTACCCACTATACCAGAACAAGCCATGGTATCATGGACATACACAATCTTAAACACCATTAGACCATCACATTTCATCACCATTTTATCAGACTTTAATGAAAATTTAAGTTTTAAGAAAAGCTTGAAATTAAAACAGAAACTTGGAAAACTTGAGAAACTTGCTGAAAAATTAAACAAACTTGAACAATGGAAACTTAAATCAACTGAAATATAAGATGGAACTCGTTTTCATCACCAACACTTAACTTAATTTCTCATTCAGAAAAGAAAGATTTACAAGGTTGTGAAAAAGGAAAACAAGAACAACTTTTTACTAAGTCCTATATGGCCTTTATATAGAGGCTCACATCTGTTCTAGAACTAAAAAGAAACTAAAACCCTAATGATACAAACTTCCACTTTTGCCCTTGAAGAAATTCGCATCTTTGAAGTTTCTTTGAAAATTTTGAATTTTGTCTTGATGCCATGTGATGATACAGCTGTTCGATTTGATCTTGACCATCCAATGTGATTGTAAAGAGTAAGCAATCCCTCCAATTCGTTGATTTCTTGTACTGGTTTTATCTTGGAGCCAAAATGTGGGTCAGGGGAGGGTTGGAGAGACATGTGAGGATGAGGGTGACATTTTTTGGGAGTTGGGTTTGATTTAGTTTAGGTTCAATTAGGTATCTGGAAAGTATTACCCAAAAACCCTTTGTTTTAATTAAAGTTCATCCTGGAAATATTAGGGTTTATGTGGGTAATTAGAGTGTGATTAATCTGTTTTGGGAAAAAAGGATTTTTAAAAATGTGTTAAGGTGGGAAAAATGGTTGACTAATTGACTAGGTTTATTTAATAAACCTGGGTGGAAGGGTGACGTGGGAGGGGAAGTGAAGTGGAGGTTGGTGATTGGTTGGTTGGGATGAGGTGGACACATGATTGGCTGAGAGTGGTTTGTGTGTCTGGTAGAATGACCCCCTTGACTTTCTTGTTTTGTTCATGTTGTATAAAACAGCTATCAACGCCCCTTTATACTTGTAACAACTTTAGGCAACTTGTCATAAATGGCACAACAACTTTATAAACTTGTATCAAGGACATCTTTTGTACTTTCTTCATTCTTCAAGGACTGAACTTGTACATTCTTGATAATTCAAGGTTGTGACTTGTTTGTTGACTTCTTGGAGGACCAATATTGACAATTTAGTTTTGTTGAGGGACTAAATTTGCCAATTCTAAAAAGTTAAGGGTCCTTTTTGTAATTTTGACAAACTTTAGGGACCAAACTTGCATTATGAAGATACAAGGGTATAAAGTGTCAATTCTTCCATATTGGAGGACCAATCTTCATAATTCTTCAAATCTTCAAGGGTTTTCTTTGGAAAAGTCTTCATTAGGGCTCGGTTCATCGTGCGGCTTCGTTTCCCGTGTTCGTTTTTGACTGATTCTTGTGATCTTTTGTCATTTTCTCAATATCCGTACCTAAAATACACAAGCAACAAACACAATCATATATTTGGGTGTTTTGATGATATTTAATACATTTTAAGCCTGATTTGGACGATCAGACTATGTATAAAAGCAGTCTCATCACCTACACTATCCCGTCCAACAGAAATTCCATACTTCATTCATCAAATCTATGAAAATCGCTAGTGCATTGGATAATGCATAACTGTATCTTCTAAAGATCTTTCATAACACCTTCACAAAACCAACTCTCTAATCACTTCTCCATGAACTTATTCAGCTCAGCTTCACTACTCATCCCTCGATATTGATTTCCACAATAGTTCTATCCGCATAGTCAATCGACTCCCCTTTTTACCTCCACGAGTTCTTAATCTCCCATGTTATGTATTCAATTCATCACGATCCACTAGTTCAGTTCTTTGTAACTCCACTCCGGTACTCGATCTGTCCTTCTTCGTCACGAACCATACGAATATTCCCATCATAGTGCTTGTCACCTTTACAGTCCTTGCAACTTCTGTAACTCCTTCGAAATCTCTTGCTTCCTTCTAGCAGCCGGCACGTAGTCCTTTCAGCTCCTTGATTCACGATGTAGCTCTTCACGCACTCCTTCTCGTCTCTATGATGTTACCTAGGAACTTCACACTACCCAGTAGCCTCTAACTTCAACTCATCTACCACAATATTTCTAACGGTACTTCAACCCCTCAATGGCTCACTCTTCCTTCCTTGTTGTAATCACCATTAATCAGCCTCCTACCAATCATTCTTTCACATCCATGTATTCCTTCACGTGTCTACTACTACCTCGCCTCCATAACTATACCAATTCCCTTGCGTGTTATTTTCCCAATCTTTGCATTATTATAAAATTTCTACTCTACCCTCACACCCACTGGTACCTTCATCAATCTCCTAATGGTACTTCAACCAACTTCTCATAGCATGACATCTCGTTCCCACGACCAGTCAACTAACTTTACTTACTCCCTTATTCTCGTAACCAATCTAAGTTTCAAAACTCTACAAATCTTAATCATTCCTTCAACACTACCTTTAAACCAAAACACATCTCTTCATTCTAATATCTAAACATAAGTAATACTACCCAACTCTATCCTCTCATTCTAACGTTTCCACAACAGCATAACTAAATCAACCATGACGTGTACCAAAAGAATTCCAAATGATCGCGTCCCATAATAAATATAGGGTAAACCGAAAGATCAACCATAACGAACCCTAGCCAAAACAACTGAAAACAAAACAATGTAATTCGAAAGATTCAATGGAGTGTGCCAACAACGAAAAATTAGACTCGTCACGATTAGTATCACCAAATTTCGATACCTTAGAAATTTTTAAACTTTCATCCCAATTAGTTACTTATCATAAGAACCAAACTCCCATACTAGTAAAATCAATCATACTCATTTTTAACCATAGACTCATCATTTATCTTCATCATTTTATCAAGATATCAACTAGTTAGTATACTACAATCTTATTTTAACCATTATCTTGTTTACCCATATTAAACTTATTTCACTTGTTATTATGAAACCAATACATGTTTATAAAATACAATTTTTTTTCATTTTATTCTATATTATTATTATTATTATTTTATAAAATCCATTTAGGCTGGCTATAACTAAACTACTACACGTTTACAAGGTGTGGTGTTATTATTATCATTACTATAATAAAATCTCCCTTTTTACTCTTTCCGTCTAGTTAAATACTTCTAAAATTTTAACTCCACTTAAGAAAATTTTTGTAAAATTTCTTTACCCCTTTAAGATGTATTATCACATGTTATATAAAAACTAATCCAATTATGTACAAGACAAATTTTTTTATAGCTTACTACCACAAACTTAAAAAAACATATGTAAGTCACGATATCATACCATACACTTACAAATTATTTTCAAAACAGTTTTCGTATAATTAGCCACACTTATTTGTAAGAAAAATTAGTAGTTCTCATTAATTAAAATACATACCCGAATGTATACACACATCAGAAGAATCAAAACGTCGTTGGAACTCCATCAAACTCCAGCACCATAAAACACGAGCAAACACAAGGTACGTTCAAGTTATAATAACTACTGAACGACCATATATCATAACTTAAACACATACTAGTATATATAAATCCGCATACATATACCTATTAAATCACCCAAAACATACTCGTTACCATATATGTCAGATCAATCAATCGCGTCATGCACTCGTTTTTCCATACGAGTAATCACCATCTTACCACAAGGCATAAAACCCATCACTAAAACCAGTCCATATCGTGTGACCCCATAATCACACAACATGAGTATCACCCAAAACATATAACACACTCAAAAATAGCCATATGGTAGACAACCGTTACATAAACCCATATATTATACATATACCTAAAAATCCACATCTCATCATATACAAGCATGTACTAACCCTATTTCATGCAATCATACTTAAGAACCCATTGAAGTTGTGGTACTTGTATAACTATGTTGGCCACCATACTTATACAATTATCCTTTCCTCAATGCACTCCCTCCTATGATGACACTTATAAGAATCAATACAACATATAACACATAAATCAATCTACTCACATAAGCTCATAACCACATAAACAATAAGGTCCAAAACTCCATCTATTAAAATAATATAATAAAACTCTTTGAATACATAAATCCATAGTCTAGATAAAACAGCATAGACAAACTCCAACACAACATCATAATCAGTGAAAAGTCATGTCGCCCATAAGAGTGGAAACAACTTAAAATCCTTTCTATCTACCTACTCCTAGTAACTCGAATCACCACATGATTCTTAGGGAACATGACTTAAACATCAAAAGAAAAATACTATACATTAGGTACACCAAATAACTTACTATGGTGAAAGTAATTTATATATCAAAAGCAAAACAGAAATTAACAGGTGACTAAGTATGGGCAACTACAGTTCAACTCATACTAGTCAAAATTCACAAAAAATAAAATTTAGGAAAATACAATCAAGACCACACGTAATCCTATGACGCCTATATGCACGGATCCTTAAACTATAGACTAGGCTAGGCAACCTAATTCTCTATAACCTGTGTCTGATACCATTCTGTCACACTGTTAGCCTCAAAATATTGAGTCAAACAAGAATGTTCGGTCATAGGTTTCTATTGTAATATTTATTAGAACGTTGTAATAGGTAGTTATTTAGTCGTAGTTCACGGGCTTGGATTTAAACTAATTAAAGTCCAAAAGACAAGGCCGGCCCAATATATAGTCCATTAAAGCCCGCATGTGGGTGGACTATATATACTACCCTCCTAGCATGTTAGGAGGGTGGATGGTCATTTGTAACAATTTCTTTTCTCTAATCTAATCTCACCAAGTTAATCATCTCCTCTCTACTTTCTCTCACTATTTTCTCTCTCTAGGAATTCATCTCTTCTTCATCTATTTTCTTTCTCTCTTCATTGCTTAATCATCACAAATATATGGGACAACAATTGGTATCAATCGCCATGGGGTAGTTTTGTGATTCGTTGTTGATTTTACTTGGTTCGTGTGATTTTCTCTTATAATCATCTCGAATTCAAGATTCTTTTTGTGTTTCTATGCTCTAAATCTTGATTTAAATCTTCTACATAGCTGTGGTAGGGATTTGGTCGCATTTGGTTGGTTAAAATCGCGGATTTCTTGTCGAAAAATTCATTTTTTTACCCAAAAATCTCGTAACAACACTATTATTCCGATTGGTGTAATCGGAAAAGGGTTTATAGATTCCGATTGGGATTCCGATCAGTAGCATCGGAAAAGGGTTTAACATTCCGACCAGCTTTTCCGATCAACATTCCAATTGGACTTTGAACATTCCGATTGGACTTTGAACATTCTGATTGGACTTTGAACATTCCGATTGGACTTTGAATATTCCGATTGGACTTCGATCATTCCGATTAGACATTCCGACGAAGGATTCCGATTAGTCATTCCGATCATACATTCCGATCATACATTCCGATCATACATTCCGATCAGACATTCCGACGAAGTGATTCCGATGACATGATTTTCCTAATTTTTTTTTGATTATTTTTTAGACTTAGCCACCATCTAGACTAGTTTCGGAATATCGTTTCCACGAAGATCAAAAAAAAAAAAAAAAAGAGTTAAAATTTTTTCGTCAAGTAAATTCAAATTTTTTCCATACTAGTTTTAGGACATTTCTAGCTCGATTTCAAATTTTGGTGATTACAAAATTTTTTAGTCTACCGTTTTGTCGGACTGGAGAATTTATTGTCGGCCTGGAAAAAAATTGCAATTTTCGAAATTTAAACCACAACAACAATCACAACAAATCTACTTAAGATCCATATTCACTTCATCATTTCAGAGAATATTGAGATGGATTCTACTGCCGAATATCGTGTGACGAACAACAACATAATGGTGGCGAGTAACAAAGAGAGACCACCAATGCTTGTATCTGGTAGGTATGCTCAATGGCAATCACGTTTCATACGATATCTTGATACAAGACCTAATGGTGATGCCTTGAGGAAATGTATTACTCATGGACCATATATATTTAAGAAGATCTCAGTTCCTCCAAGAGCAGCCACAGATACTACTGATCCAATACCTGCAAGTGAACGTGATGAAACAAGAGCTGATCTCACACCTGAAAATTGTGCTTGGCATAATGCGGAGAAGGAAGCCATCTATATGGTTCTAAGTGGGATTGGAGATGACATTTATTCCACGGTTGATGCATGCCCTACAGCACATGAAATGTGGACTGCTATTGAACGCTTGCAACAAGGAGAATCACTCGATGTCAAAACAAACTTGTTTTGGAATTTTGGCAAGTTTACTTCAAGGGATGGAGAATCTATTGACTCTTACTACTCCAGGTTTTATAAGATGATGAATGACATGACAAGAAATAATCTGCAAGTCTCCACCATGCAAGTCAATGTTCAATTTCTTCAACAACTTCAACCCGAGTGGACACGGTTCGTCACTTTGGTGAAACAACAAGAAAAGTTAGACGAGGTCTCATATCATCGACTCTTTGACATCTTGAAGCAATTTCAGAATGAAGCAAATGAGATTCGAGTTGAACGTGTTGCCAAGACGGCTAATCCACTTGCTTTACTGACTACCACTCAACATGTTCAAGATCCTCACTCTCGTGCTCCTAAGCCATACTCTAATACATCATCCTCACCACGATATTCCACATCATCTAAGTCTTCATCTTCCACAAAATCTCGAGGTAAAGCGCCAAGAGCACCATCACCACCATCTGAGTCCTCATCTAAAGAAGATAGTGATGAAGATCAAGCTCAAAAGAACCGAGAGATGAAACAACAAATTGCTTACATAATGAAGACTTACAAGAAAATCTACAAACCCACCAACAACAATCTTCGCACATCATCTAACACAAAGAACCGATATGTTGAGAGTCCTCCAAGGTATGACACACGTCGACGTGGTGAAAGTCCTTCTAGGTATGATCGACATAATCCAACGCATGTTGAGGGTTCTGCAAGATATGATCGACAAACTGCAAAGTATGATACTCAAAGGATTGCTGCTGCTACTGGGAATAGGGAAACGGTTGGAAGTCAAGTGGTTCAGCAAAGCGGGATTAAATGTTTTAATTGCCAAGGTTTTGGGCATATGGCAAAGGAATGCAGGAAGCCGAAAAGGGTTAGAGACTCCAGCTATCACAAGGAAAAGATGTTGCTATGCAAAAAGATGGAAGTAGGGGTTAAATTGTCAGCTGAGGAAGGAGCCATGCTTGATGATACTGATGATGAAGATTCTGATCAAGAGCTTGATGCACATTACTCGTACATGGCAAAGGTTGAAGAAGTTCTCAAAGTCACTGAAGATGACAATGGTCCTATCTTTGACACTGAGCCAATCGATAAGGTACACACTACTGATGAATATAATGTGTTTGGTGATATTCCTGAGCATAGTGATCTACCCAATGCCATTAATGACACATGTATGATGGAAACGGTTGATAGAAATACCACACCCGATTCATCAGACATGTGCAATAATGAGTCTGAGGATGATCAACATGCAAATGAATATGATGAAGAGGAACGTATTGCGCTTGCTAATTTAATTGCTACTTTACAAAAGGATGTTACTGAAAATAAAGGAGTCAAAAGCAATTAAAGAAGGCAAACGCTACGCTCACTCAAAGCTTTGAAGAATGCAAAGCTGCTCTTATCAAATCTACTGAGATGACTGAAACCTATAGAGATGAGCTCCTTCAGAAAACCAAAGAGCTTGAGGGGTACAAGGGAAGTGCGTTAAAAAGTCAAAAGGACGATTTTGAAAACAAATATAATACAACTCTTGAGTTATTAGCTAAAGAGAAGCGTCAATATAATGTTTTCTTAATGGATGAACGTCAAAAAACGTACCTTGCCAATACCAAAGTTAATGAACTTCAACAAAAGCTCTCTATGACCACTACTGATTCTGCTAAAATTCTTGAGGATAAGAACCAAGAGGTAGATGCGTTAAAACAAGACTTCAAAAGTAGATATGATAAAGAAACTGAAAAGGTAACGAAATTAGAAGCACAAGTCGAATTTTTGAAGAACGTTGTTTATAAAACGCATGATTCTATACAATCTGTGAGAATGCTGGCACCTCCTTCGATGTTTAAGGATCAAGCTAGCTTTGCAAGTCCTGAGTACCTTGCCAAAGCTCAAGCTGCGAACCCGCATCTTTATCTTGATGAGACTGAAAGGACAGATCTTGATTGCATGCCTGTTAGTGCCAATAGTGAAGAGACTGCCCTTTGGGATGCTGATAGTCAACCACTTGTTAATAAGGAGTTTGTGAAACCTTATAATTATGCTTATGAGAATAGTCTTTATGGCCTGTTCAACAAACAAACTCAGAAAACTCGTGAGGAAGTGTTCTTAGAATGCAAACAAAAGAGAATTCAATGGAAGAAAGCATTTGCCCCTAAGAAATCTAATGTTTACAAATACATAAACTACCTCCCTCTAGATGAATCTAAAAGCAAGAGTAGGAAAACATTAGGTATTCTTAAAAACCACATAGATAATGTTAAATCTGTTGTTGAAAGAGACTGGGCAAAACGTGAAAATGCTGAGTGGACACGTCCGATTCCTCACGATATTACCTTGCTTGTCAAAGAACTCTTAATTCCAAACACGACGTTGAATAAAGAAACTGTTCTTCAACTTGAGGAGTTCATTCGGACAGAAATGTTTGATGATTTAAAATATGTTGAATCTATTGAGAAACACATTGATGATCTTCAAATGGAGAAGTCTGATTTCTCAGATGAATATGATTTACTCTTGCAAGAATGCGTTTCTAAAGATGTTATGTGTGCTTATTTTACATCTTGTGCTGATATTGATGAATATTCTGAAGTTGCATGCCAATATCTTGATAAGATCAAAGAATGTGAACGTCTTGAAATTGAGCTTTCGAAACGTAAAGAAAATGTTGACAAAAAGGCTTTTGAGTTACTTCAACACAAAACTGATTTCCTTCAAAAACATTGTCATTCACTTGAACTTGCTTTGCAAAAAGATGTTGGTCGTTTTCCACATGATAATAAATTGCAAGAAAAACTTTCGCAAACATTTCGAGAAATGAATGAACAGAATTTGGAAATTAAAGGGTTGAAAGCTCAATTACAAGACAGGGACAGAGCGATAGCTGAGTTGCAAAAACTCATTGCTAAAATGGATGGGAAAATTGTGGAACCTAGCACTAAGAAAAATGTTGTTAGACAACCCAATGCCTCTAAAGAGAATAGATCCTCTATCTTGGGAAAACCATCTGCTTTATCTAATTCCTCGTTTGCAAAACCTGTGTTTACCCCCAAGATGGATGGAAAGGAAAGGTTACCACAAGCTCAACCCATAAGGAATCCTGTAGCACCAAGCGTTAAGCACAATAATGTGATTAAACCAGGGATGTATAGAATGCCCACTAAGCCCACAAACAAAGATACTCACTCGCCTCAGACTTCTAGAAACACTAATATTCGTGTGTCTTCTACTACAGGAATAGTCTCCACTACTAGTGTTAGCCGGCCTCAGCTTAAGAGCACTCAAGAGAATGATAAGGTCTGGAAACACAAGAATCAAGGGAAGATGAAGCAAGTAGAAGAACACCCTAGGAATTTGAATGTTTTTAAGAATAAAAAGTCTGTTATCGCATGTAATGACGATCTGAATGCTGTGAATGATTTGAATGCTATGAATGTGAAATTTGTTTGTGTCAAATGTGGCAAGTGTGCTAATGCTAATCATTCTATGTGTGCTATAAATAAATTCAAAGGCGTAGATACTAGAACTAAGAAGCAAGTTGCAATGCCTATTAGAGCTAGTAAACCCAAACGCAAAGTGAACCATTCTGGTGCAACCCCCACTAAGAAAAGTAATGCATCAGACTCCACCACTAAGAATCCTAGAAGCAAAATTAAGGAATTATATGAGTCTGCCAGTAAGTCTTGGAAATGGTGGTTTGCTAATCAATGTCCTCCCGAATATAAATGGATGCCTAAAGTTAGGACAGAAAATGTGAAAACGAGTGTTAGTTTTCCTTTAAATGTTGATAAGGACACTAATGATTCTATTATCACAACTACCGTGGTATCCAATTTAGCAAATGCTCCATCGTGTTCTAACTCTTCTGCAGGTGATACAAATAATTCTCTTCATAATGGACTCCGGATGCACGAAGCACATGGCGGGGAATCTCAAGCTTCTAATTAACTTCGTGGATAAGTTCCTGAGTACGGTCCGATTCGGAAATGATCAATTTGCACCGATCCTAAGATATGGAGATTTGGTTCAGGGGAATATCACGATTAAAAGGGTATACTACGTCGAAGGGCTCAATCACAATCTTTTCTCGGTTGGTCAATTCTGTGATGCGGATTTGGAAGTTGCTTTCAGAAAGAAGACATGTTTTGTTCGTGATTATGATGGGAATGACTTACTTACCGGTACACGGGGTACTGATCTTTACACAATTTCACTTCAAGACACAACTTCATCAACTCCAATTTGCTTCATGGCTAAAGCTTTAACGACTCAGGCATGGTTATGGCATCAACGTCTTTCTCATCTTAACTTTGATACCATTAACTTGCTTTCCAAGAAAGATATTGTGAGAGGCCTTCCAAGCTTGAAATTCATCAAAGATCATCTTTGTTCTTCTTGTGAACTTTGTAAAGCTAAACGAAGTAGCTTCAAAACAAAGACAACACCAAGCTCTAAAGGACAGTTAGATCTTCTTCACATGGATCTGTGTGGTCCAATGCGTGTTCAGAGTATTAATGGAAAGAAATATATTCTGGTAATTGTCGATGATTACTCAAGGTACACATGGACTCACTTCTTGAGGTCCAAGGATGAAACACCTGAAGTTCTCATCAGCTTCATTAAATTGATACAACGTGGTCTTCAGGCTCAAGTTAAAGTGGTTCTTACTGACAGAGGTACAGAATTTTTGAATTCAAATCTGAGAAAGTATTTTGAAGCCGAAGGGATTGAACATGAAACATATATTGCTCGAACACCCGAACAAAACGGCGTTGTTGAAAGACGAAACCGTACTTTGGTTGAAGCTGCTCGAACATTATTATCCGCTTCAAAACTTCCACTATACTTTTGGGCCGAAGCCGTGTCAACCGCATGCTACACACAAAACCGCTCCTTAATTATCCTAAGACACGAAAAGACTCCATATCACATAATTCATGATCGAAAACCTTCACTCAAACACCTTCATGTTTTTGGATGTACTTGTTACATTATACGAGATGGTGAAAATTTGGATAAGATGAAAGAAAAAGGTGATGCATGTATTCTTGTGGGATATGCTACTCAGTCTAAGGGATATAGAGTGTTCAACAAAAGAACGAAATTGATTGTCGAGACAATTCACATCCGATTTGATGAATCTCAAGAAATGTCACTTGAACAAAACAGTTTAAGTCCCGATCCACAACGACAAACGTCTTCCGTTCACAACCGCACGGAACTCGAAACTCAAGACCATTGCAATGAACCGTCAAGTTCAACGCTGGTTCCAGAAAATGTTCCTAGAGCTGATATGACAGTCGACACGGCAATTGAATAGTTGGAAATGTTATATGGACCAATGTATGATGAATATTTCATGGGGGAGAAACAAGTTGCATCGAAGTCTTCCGCTGTCACTCATGATAAGAATGATGATACCGATCATCATCAACAAATGGATACAACTTCATCTACTTCAACACGGGTTGTTGCAGATTTACCTCCTCAGAATATCAATTCAACAATCGATCCTACAACATCAACAACTACTATCATTGCTCCAGAGAACACAAATCAAGCAGACAATGCATTATCTGACGAAGATGAATTCATCAACCCATTCGGTACACCGGTACATGAAACTGGAGAGTCTTCTACTCGCCATGTTGATCCGTCAAATATGCATACTTTCTATCAACGACATCCTTCAACACATCATTGGACCCGAGATCATCCTTTGGTTCATGTCATTGGAAACCCTTCACAGCCCGTTCGTACAAGACGACAGCTTGAAACCGATGGCGATGTTTGTATGTTCGCACTCGCCGTGAGTACTGCTGAACCGAAAAAAATCAAAGAAGCCATGGCTAATCATGCTTGGATTGAATCGATGACGGATGAACTTCAACAGTTTGAAAGACTTAAAGTCTGGGAACTGGTTGACAGACCATACGATGTAACACCATTAAATCTTCGATGGATCTGGAAAAACAAGATGGATGAAGAGAACACGATCATCAAGAATAAATCTAGGCTAGTGGCTAAAGGGTATGGACAGAAAGAGGGTATTGATTTTGAAGAATCATTTGCACCAGTAGCTCGAATGCAAGCAGTCAGGATTTTCCTTGCCTATGCTGCACATAAGGGATTCATTGTATATCAAATGGACGTAAAGACGGCGTTTCTTAACGGTCCTTTGAAGGAAGAAGTTTATGTCACGCAGCCGGAAGGATTCGTCGATCCTCATTCTCCTGACAAGGTGTATCGTCTCCACAAAGCACTTTACGGACTCAAGCAAGCTCCAAGGGCGTGGTACGACGAGCTCTCGAAATTTCTGGTCTCCAAAGGTTTCTCAAAAGGTTCCATTGATTTAACTTTGTTCACTTATGGGGATGACATTCTGCTTGTGCAAATTTATGTTGATGACATTATTTTCGGGTCTACAAACCCAAAACTTTCAAAATGGTTTGAAAAAGTAATGCACAGCAGATTTGAAATGTCTATGATGGGCGAACTAAAATTCTTTCTAGGAATTCAAGTTCACCAATCCCCAAGTGGTATCTTTATAAACCAAGCTAAGTATTGTCAAGAGATAATCAAAAAGCATGGTATGACTTCATGTGACCCCGTTGGGACACCATTATCAACCACATCCCTAGATGCTGACTTGGAGGGATTACCCATAGATCAAACGAGATATCGTTCCATGATCGGGTCCCTCATGTACTTGACAGCAAGCAGACCAGATATTCATCATGCTACATGCTATTGTGCACGATATCAAGCACGACCCACTGAAAAGCACCTCAAGGAGGTTAAACGGATCTTTCGGTACCTTAAGAATACCATTCACATGGGACTCTGGTATCCGAGGGAAACCGGTTTCTTTCTAACGGCCTATTCAGATTCTGATCATGCAGGGTGTCTTGATACACGTAAAAGTACTTCTGGTGGTGCACAATTTCTAGGTCAAGACAAGCTTGTGGGATGGTCTTCCAAGAAGCAGGATTGCACGTCACTTTCATCAGCCGAAGCGGAGTATGTGTCTCTATCTACGTGTTGTGCTCAAGTTCTTTGGATGCGAACACAACTCACGGATTATGGCTTCCACTTTGATAAAGTACCTATGTATTGTGACTCAAAGTCCGCCATAGCTATCTCCTGCAATCCGGTTCAGCATTCCCGCACGAAGCACATTGATGTCCGATATCACTTCATTAAGGAACAAGTTGAAAGAGGTATTGTTAAATTATACTTTGTTGGAACTGATTACCATTTAGCTGACTTGTTTACAAAAGCTCTTTCGAAAGAGAGGTTTGCGTATCTAGTTAGGCAAATTGGTATGAGATGTTTGACTCCAGCAGAACTGGAGGTTCTGGCAAAGAAGCCTGCTTGATTCATCTATCAAACATCTACCTGTAAATATTAATCAAAAAGCAAAATACAAAATTAAAAAATCTTTGATAATCCAAAAATATTCTTCTCGACATGTCTTTCAGTATCGATAATATGGACGTATCTAGAAATGTCGCTCAATAACGACACGGGTGTGTACATAAAGCTCGAATGAAAGTTGTAAATATTTTTCAAAACATGTCATTTCTATCTTTTCAACAGGAAATTGTCTATTTTGGACAATATTTCCAACAACGGGTAGAGAAATCTATCTCGGGTTGAGCTTGTCACAAAACATTCAACGTTTTGAGCTCAACACAATGGCTTGTAATCACTTTCAGATTGCAACCCGGATCTAAATTCACGGGGGAGTGTACGCTTTTGTATTCTTACCCTTAGCAAAAGAAGTTAAATCTTCTTACACTTGAGTGGATTCGTCAAGACATTCAAAGTCTATGAACTCAAGTTTATGCTTTAGAAAAACCTTTTCGTCAAAAAGAATTGATTTTTCAAAAAGCGTTGAACACAATTTTTTCAAGAATTTCTCAATGATATTCAAAATCTTTCAAAAATTGTGTGTTCAACAACTCCTATCCTCAAAAGTTTAATGTGGATCAAATCCTCGTAATGACAATTCCATTGGATCAATTTTTGAGGGGGAGCAATTCAACTTCATGCAAAAGATTAACACATCTTTCTCCCGAAGATTTTCAAGACTATTTTTCAAAATATATTTTAATCAAATTTGGTATCTCTAATATCAAAAGATTTTATATATTAGAGATAGGGGGAGAAAATGTGATTAAAATGTGATCTATAAGACTCAAGCACGTTAACTCTTACCCACATGTGCAAAATGATTACTTAAATTCTTTCGCATTTAATGCACATGTGAAGGGGGAGTTTTTCTGAAACGACAAAACTAGCAAGGTGTTAAATGTTTTTCAAACACTTTGTTAGAATTTAAATTGGTTTTCATGGTTACGATCAAATACCCACAACATCTTTAATTCACGACGTTATTGGTGTCAAAAGGGTGGTTAGGTTTAAGTCCTATGATCCAACCAGAACCGGAGGGATCTTCCCAGGGACAATCCAATAGATTATTAGAAGTCCTTAGGAAAGATGGAGTAGAATGTGAACGTAGCAGAATGCCGACTAAGTACTGATGATAGCACTGGAACAATCACAACAAGGTGCTATTAATGATGTCTTGGTAAGCATTGAAGGGGTTGAATAATGAAAAAGAAATGTAAGGATAAAGGGTCTAAAGAAAGAAGCCCTCCATACAACTTAGGCAGAAACCGGGTCAACTCATCATGAAGACAAACTCATCATGGACCCAGTGATGTGAAGCACAACCCTTTCCTAGCTACTCAGACTTCTCTCAAAAGAAGTTTGTTTTATTGTCACGGAGATCAACACGACTTCTATTGACTTTCTCACTCCGAGATTGTTGATATTGAATAGGTGACATCTGCTCCAGCCTCCGACCACTAAAAGTGCACAAATCGAGTCTAGAGCCAAGAGATCAATCAAATCTTGTTAGGACACACGGATGAAGATTAAGAGAGTCCTACGCTATATCCTTGCGATATTGCTAGAACACTCAGAGTGATACTACTTAGTATTCACAATGATGAGTGGAAATCCTTCCAGTGTTAACATCAAACAGCACTGCGGTAGGTCATATGCAAGATTCTTTATGAATTGAACATATGTAAACTGAAAAGCAACAGTGGTTTGATTCTGAATTGATTCAAAATCGTTTCAGGTTTCTACGCAATATCTTTATGGTCTTGCCAGAACATTCAGAGTGATATTCATTAATATTCACAGTGACGAATGGAAATCCTTCTAGCGTCAACATCAAACAGCGCTACGGTAGGTGACTTGTGAGATTCTTATGAATCAAACTTGTGTCAACTGGAAAGCAACAATGGTAAGATTCTTAATGAATCAAACTTGTTCCAGGAATTTGAATTGACGACTTTAATCAAGCGGATATTTATCCAATTGATTCACTCTTTATGTTCGCAGTCTTGCTTTGAGACGGTCGATTAAAGAGAACGGCTAGTACTGCCGCGAAACCCTGTCAAGGAGATTCTTAATTGAATCTACCTGATCACAGGTACGATATTTAATATCGTATAACGGTCTTCACCGACCGGAGGTAAAACGCTACCGATTTAGGACGAATGTCAAAGCCATTCAGTCCGTGTATATATTTTGTCTCGAGAAGGTGGCGTCACGGTGTACTCAGCAAAGTCAAAGATTCACAACCACATATTCATGCCCAAAGACTTATCCAACAATTGATAGTGTGAGCATGTGGATAAAGACACAAGCTCACAAGATGGCAAAGACAAGTCGAAAGACAACGACAAAGGCTCAAAGATCACATCATGAAGGAATAAAACTACTGTTACACGTTCAAGACTCATTTATGACGAAATTCATAAATCTCCATTGGAATCCAAATATCAAAGAGGAATGACCTCACATTGGGGGAGATTGTTAGCCTCAAAATATTGAGTCAAACAAGAATGTTCGGTCATAGGTTTCTATTGTAATATTTATTAGAACGTTGTAATAGGTAGTTATTTAGTCGTGGTTCACGGGCTTGGATTTAAACTAATTAAAGTCCAAAAGACAAGCCCGACCCAATATATAGTCCATTAAAGCCCGCATGTGGGTGGACTATATATACTACCCTCCTAGCATGTTAGGAGGGTGGATGGTCATTTGTAACAAATTCTTTTCTCTAATCTAATCTCACCAAGTTAATCATCTCCTCTCTACTTTCTCTCACTACTTTCTCTCTCTAGGAATTCATCTCTTCTTCATCTATTTTCTTTCTCTCTTCATTGCTTAATCATCACAAATATATGGGACAACACACACCCCACCATGGCGGAATATGGGACGCGACGTATGGATATCATCACAATAGTAGCATGTCAATAGAGATAACTAAATGTGGAAATATCATAAATGGTGACACAATGTCATGAAGATATCTAAAACAATGCAGACGTCTAGGTAAGTAGGTAACATGTATACCTATTACCAAAGACATACAATTAAAAAATAACAAACATATAGGTGTCTAAAAAGTGTCACTTATTCAAACATAAATAAAGACTAAGAGGAAAGGGGGTTCCTCCAAATGTAATCCTAAGCCTTCCAGCTAGCCACTCCTATTCTGACGCTTAACCACATTCTCACCTGAAAGAGACACTGAAACACGTCAACATAAAGTTGGTGAGAGTCGTAGGTTTAGACTCCAACGCCAAATCAGTTATAAGGTGTGAATAACAACCATTAACAAAAGAACATATGGACAATGTGCTAGAATTATGTATTAACAACTAGCATTTAAGATTAACCAATCACCACAAATCCAAGGCTCCAAGCCTTACCAATAACCACAATTCCAAGGCTCCAAGCCTTACCAATAACCATGGTCCCATAGGCGCCCATACACCTATGAACCAATCCCAAGGCCCTGCCTTGTCAACATCCCCTTGGTACCAAGTCAAACCACAATAAATGAGACGGTACGTGTCCCCCGATCCAAATCATAAACACAATCAAGAATCACATAGCAGTTAATCACATAAGTGTACACACAAGTCCATCACAAACCATAAAAACATTCACAACATTCTTTACAAAACCATATAGTATCTTGTTAGAAATACGTTTTTACGTATATTAGAAGTATCGGTCACTCCACAATATTATTAATGTTTTAATAGCTCGTAGTTAGTGTTACTTATTAAGTTAAGTAAGAAACCGACCCATGGGCTTGTCATGGGTCGGCCCAAGCCCAAATAAGGGCCTTGGATATAAATACCCCTTTCCACCATGGAAAGGGGTTGGTTGTTGTTCATTCCTTATTTCATTTGAATAAAAATACACATAGTTTCTCTCTCACTTTCTCTCTCTAGTTTCTCTCTCTAGGAATCTTCAACCCACTTCATAGATTCATAGGTTATCAAGATTCTACATTTGGTATCAGAGCTATGGGGTGATTTAAGGTAATGATTTGTGTTGTTATTTAGTTTTTGATTGTATTAGTGTTCTTTAAGAAGATCCATCTTGATTCTTGGAGTTTTTGGTGTTTTTGTGATTGGGATTAGTAGATAAGTATTAGTTTTTACTTATTATTGTAGAAATCACAAAACTTTTTGGGTTATTTGGTAAAAATCTGGGTTTAATCTTCATATTCATAGTCGACTGTTCACTCGAACAAGGTTTCTGATTCCCAGTAAGAGTTCCGAACCAAAAGTTCCGGATCAACCAAAGTTCCGGATCAAAAGTTCCGAACCAAAAGTTCCGGATCAAGGAAAGTTCCAGATCAAAAAGTTCCGAACCAAAAGTTCCGGATCAAGGAAAGTTCCGGATCAAAAGTTCCGAACCAAAAGTTCCGGATCAAGGAAAGTTCTGGATCAAGTCTTCCGAACCAAAAGTTCCGGATCAAGGAGTTCCGAGTCAAAATCTTCCGAATCAACAAAAGTTCCGGATCAAGGGATATTTCACTTGTTTTTTCGACAATTTTTTAGAGGATTTAATCTTGGTTTCTTACAACAAAAACTCAACACAATTCACAAGCTTTATTTCACTGCTCGATCAACCGATAATCTTTGTCTCTTTGAAGTGAACAAAATGAATCCGAATTCATTAATGCCTCAGATGACATCACTTACGGACATTTCCGTCATTACAGGAACGGATAATCGCCCTCCAATGCTCATTAAAGAAGTATTTGAAGCATGGCAAGGCCGTATGATGTCATACCTTAAGGGAAAACCGATATATGGGAGGCTTATGGTTAAGTCAATTCTAAATGGTCCACTTGACTATGGTACCATCGTGGTTAACAATGTGACTCGACCAAGAGAGTTTGAAGAACTTACACCAG
The DNA here is from genome assembly GCA_025667525.1 of Glebionis coronaria. Taxonomy (NCBI): domain Eukaryota; kingdom Viridiplantae; phylum Streptophyta; class Magnoliopsida; order Asterales; family Asteraceae; genus Glebionis; species Glebionis coronaria. The sequence continues at coordinate 140,903,587 of CM046880.1, forward strand.
CTCAACAACTTGTTGCCGATGCAGACGAAAAGGCTCTTCAAACCATTCTCCAAGCTCTTCCACATGACATCTATCGAATGGTAAGTCAGTATACGGTGGCAAAGGATTTATAGGAACGTCTAAAGGTGTTGCTACAAGGTACGTCTCTTACCAAACAGGAAAGGGAATGTCAGTTGTATGATCTGTTTGATAGATTCACGTACAGCCCAGGGGAAACGCTTCACGACTATTACTTCAGATTCACTACTCTCATGAATGATCTGAATGTATACAATCTCGTGATTGCTCCATTCCAGGTTAACACCAAAGTTTTGAATACTTTACCTCAAGCTGAATGGGGTGAGTATATTACCGATGTTAAGTTAACCAGGGATTTGCATAAGTGCAATTTGGATCAACTATATGCTTTTCTTCAGCAGCATGAGAAACATGTGATCATGCACCGTTCGCCTCGAGGTATGTAGCCTGATTCCTTAGCTTTGATGGCGAATCAACCAAGCTTGTCACACAACAACACTCCTTATATCTTGGGACATCAAGCCTATCATCCATCACCTTACATGACACCAACCATCCCCCAATACTCGATTCTACCGCAACCACCCACCTCACATCAGCAACAATATCGGTTTAATGCACCTTCATCACAATATGCTTCACAACCTCACCCAGCAAGTATTGCACCTTATGCTCAGTCTTCATATTCTTCTTATCAAGAGAATGCAGCATATCCATCAAGCTACTCTGACCACATGAGTATGCCTTCTAGTGCTTATGCAGTTCAACAAGACCAAGCACTGTATGGTGATAATGATGAAGTCCCCATTCCTGAATTCAAACAAGGAACTGACCCAGTTGAAGTGTTAGCCACTATGTCTGCTTATCTCACAAGGACTTTAAGCAAACGAGGATTTAGAGGACCAGCTCCTACTAACAATCAGCTGAGGAATTGATCCAATTCTCACCAACAAGCTACTATTGAGAATGGCAGGGTAATGGTTCAACCTATTCAACCATATCAGGGGAGACCTACTACATCAACCAACAATGCACGCACGATCAATCCTGCTCCAATGGTCAACACTCCTCCACGGGCTAATTCCACAGGCAAGTTGAGAATGATTACATGCTACAACTGTAAGGAAGAAGGTCACATGTCCATGGATTGCAAAAAACCCAAGAGGAGAAGGGATGGTCAATGGTTTGCAGAGAAGATTTATCTGGTAAACGCTCAGGCACAAGGAAGGGAACTTGATGAAGAGGAGCTTGCATTTCTTGCTGATCCAGGGATTGCTGAACAAGACGTTGTCACCACACAGAATGCAGCATACCAAGCAAATGATCTTGATGCGTATGATTCAGACTGTGATGAACTTCAATCTGCACAGGCAGCTCTTATGGCAACTATCTCCAGCTTAGGGCCAGAAAAAAGATCTGAGGTACTTATTAATACCACTGATAATACCACAGATACTTGTATTCAACCACATCAAGTTGTGCAAGAGAGTGCTGATTCGAATGAGTCTTCGGTGGTGAGTCTTTCCAATGAGGAGACAATCAATGATAGTAATATCAATGTGAGTCCTCAGACTTTGAGTGAATCACAACCGGGAGCCATTTCGAATACGCATACTCCTGCTCAACAAGATTTGGTCATGGTTCCTGCTACATTACTTAGCCAAATGAATGTTGCACTATTAGAAACCATAGCTAAGAATAAGAATTTATCTGATGAGCTTGCCTTATGCAATGAGAAAGTTCAAACTTTGGAATTAGTTCCTTCGTCTAGTGTTCTAACAAATCCCGAATATGATCATTTTCGAAACAAACAAATGGGTCATTTGCAAGAAATTGAAACCTTAAGAGCAAATCTTTCTAACGAACTTAAAGAAAAGGAGTTAGTGGTCACTAATTTTCAAAAACTTCAAACGGATTTTGAATTACTCGAGTCTAAGAAGAATGAAATGAAAATTAATGCGGCTAATAAGATTAGAAGTCTAGATTATTTGCTTTTAAGACAATACACTGCTTCTCAACTAGTGCACTTATTTGATGCTTCGTTTAGAGAATTTAACTTATCATGTCAAAAAGGCCTTCCCCCTAACCCACGGTATGCAAAACAAGCTTTAAGCCATAGTCCAAGACTTTATAATGCAACCCAATTAGGATTGGTCTTAGACCCGATTGTTATTTTTGATGATCGCACAAGTAAGGATCTAGTTGAAGAGGATCGGTCATACAACTTTGCAAAATATCCCGATTGTGATTACTTTAAAATGAATCAGGAGCTTGCTAAAACGGATTTTAGAATTCGCTTCCATATGGACAAAGATCTCATTACAGCACCAACCTACATGTTAAATGAAGAAAACCCTAGTACACTTCCTACACTTGTCAAAATGGAAGGACCTAAGGAAATTCCAAAGGATCTTCCACCTGTTAGCACTGTATGGTTAAACTTGCAAGAGATTAATCAATACTTTGCTAGTTTTGACAAGGTCATTTTGGAATGTACGACTTGAAATGGCCTAAACGCCGGAGAATGGGCTTTCGAACACATGAACGAGGTGTTTAAGAATGAGATCAATCCGTTTGTCGAATGTCTAAAAGGAAGTTTTGCATCTCTTAAAGAAAATCTTGAGTTTGAAATTGGAGAAGTTCAAAAAGTGTTTTATGAAATGGACACCGCTTACGAACTACAACTAATTGAAAAGGAAAATATTTTATCCGAATATGACCGATTCTTGTCCCATGTAATTTCGTGTGATGTGCTTACCACTGTAAATGTCAATTATTCGAATGAGCTTACATCCGCTATGATTAAATGTGATGATGTGAATATTTGTGATGATGTGTGTGATCTCTTTGTAAATGTTGCTGATACTGTAAATGAGGTAGATAATCATTCTTGTCACGAATCTAACGCTGAATTTTTAAAGCTACAAGATTCTTACAATTTACTTTCAAAACGCTTTAATCAACTTGAACAACATTGTATATCTTTAGAATTAAAACAACAAACTCAAAATGAGGATCTTTTGATAACAAATAGTTGTGAAAACAGTGTTGAGACGAGTGACAAGATGATTGCAATAGTTAAGGCATTAGAGGAAGAGATTATGAGATTGAAGAGAGATGTGTCATCAAATGAAACACTAAAATTGGAACTAGAGGCTGCATAGTCTAAAAACCAGGACTTAGAAATTAGACTTTCGTCTATTCTAGGGGAGATGGATCGTGCAAGACAGGGAATGTCCAAACTTTATGGTTCACTAGAAGAACGCTTCGCTTTTAATGCGGCAGAACAACAATCTTATGTTGAACAATTGAACCAAAAATGTGAGGAAATCTCTGACTTAAACATCCTGCTCATTGATAAAAACATGGTTTTGGCCGAGTTAAAGGAGACACTTCTTCTCACCCGACAAGAAGCTGTTAATAACTTAGCTACGAACTCTGCACCGTCCTCTAGTGCTCCAACAACCAAGTCAGTAGTGCTTTATAAGAACCCGCTCCATAAGAAAAACCCGGTTACCTACGATGATTATATGAGGAATGCAATTAAGCATGTAGATCTTGTTAGGGATATTTTAGACGATCTTTATGCCTTAGATCCCTCAAGTAGCTACTATTATTCAGCCCATGAATATATTAAGCATGTTCAATATTGCTTAGCCTACTTGCAATACATAGGTAAACCAGGTTCTGCACTACTCACTAATCGACCCATTGCTGTAACTCCATTCAATAAAACCCCATGAGCAAAACCGTCATTGGCACCATCAAGTAAGGCACCTTTAAAATCTGTTGCTAATATTCCCACTTGGCCTTCTATAGGAGTAAAAGAGTCTACTAAGGCTAAAGGATCGCCACTCAAGAAAGATAAGATCAAGCCCTCCACTAGTAGTACCAACAAGAAGAACGTAGAAGCTCACCATAGGAATGTTAGTTCAGTTTTAAATAAAAAGAATCATGTTAAGACTAAAAGCTCTGCGCCTGTGCAGAAGCCTAAACCATTTGTGAATTCTGATTTAAAATGTTGGAATTGTAATGAATGTATGTTTTCCCAACGTCATGATTTGTGTCTTATTGATCATGTGAATGAAATGAATGCCATTAGGAATAATCTTGAATGGAACCCAACTGGTAGAACTCGTACCCAAGTTGGCTGGCAATGGCGTCCCACTGGTAGGACCTTTACATTAGATGGAAAAATGTGCCCTTTAACTAGGAATGCAACCATTGAGGTTAGGTCTGAGTGTCCTTTAGTTAGGCACACTAGCACTAAAGTATGGAAACCGAGCCCTTTAATTAGGTCAGCCCCCACTATAGTGCCTATCAGTGAAGAAATACCTCAGGATTTAAGCCAACTAGAATCTACACCACCAACTAGGAAGAAGAAGGCTAGGAAATCTAAGAAACCTAAAATTAGCAAATCTAAGATTATTAAATCTGTACCTGCTAATAACAAGGAACATTCAGATTCCAATACCTCTACATTGTCCTCGTCTGGTGATATTTTCAGGTGGTCCAAATCATCATCTGGTATTTGGACTCCGGTTGTTCAAAGCATATGACCGGAGATCGCTCGATGCTCCGAAATTTCGTCAGCAAGTTTCTTGGAACGGTTAAATTCGGTAATGATCATATTGCAAAGATAATGGGTATGGTGAATATCAGATTGGAAACGTTACGATTTCAAGGGTATACTATGTAGAAGGTCTTGGTCATAATTTATTTTCAGTAGGACAGTTTTGTGATTCCAACCTAGAGGTTGCTTTTCGACAACATACTTGTTTCATCCGCAACTTGGAAGGAAAAGACTTGTTGAAGGGATCTCGTGGTGCAAATCTTTATACGTTGTACCTACAAGACATGATGGCCGCCTCTCCAGTATGTCTTCTCTCTAAAGCATCTAAGACCAAGTCATGGTTATGGCATCGCAGATTATCTCATCTTAACTTTGATGCTATTAATCATCTGGCTAAAAACGAATTAGTTCGTGGTCTTCCAAAGCTCATATTTCACAAGGACCATTTATGTTCCGCGTGTTCAAGGGGGAAAAGTACCAAGAAATCATACAAGCCCAAAGCTGAAGACACCAATCAAGAAAAACATCATCTTTTGCATATGGATCTTTGTGGGCCAATGAGAACTGATAATGTCCACACGCTTTCAAATGTCAATGATGGGAAAAATTTCATTTTTCTTAGGATTACAAATTTCTCAGAATCCCAGAGGCATCTTTATTAATCAATCCAAATATGCTCTAGAATCTTTAAAGAAATATAACTTTGAAAATTGTGACCCCGTGGACACTCCAATGGTGGAGAAATCCAAGTTAGATGAAGATAGGAATGGGACTATTGTCGATCCAAAACTTTACTGTGGGATGATCGACACCCTTCTCTATCTGACTGCTAGCAGGCCTGATTTTCAATTTGCCGTATGCATGTGTGCCCGGTATCAGGCTCGGCCTACCGAAAAGCACCTACATGTTGTTAAAAGGATCTTTCGGTATCTAAAAGGAACACTTCATCATGGTCTATGGTATCCGAAAGATTCCTCTGTTGCTTTAATATCATACGCAGATGCCGATCATGCTGGGTGTCAAGACACGAGGCGTAGCACTTCTGGATCTGTGCAACTCCTTGGATACAGATTGATTAGTTGGTCTTCAAAAAGGCAGAAAAGCGCTGCAATTTCTAGCACGGAGGCTGAATACATCGCCATGTCCGGTTGTTGTGCTCAAGTCCTTTGAATGAGATCACAATTAACTGACTACGGTTTGGGATTCAACAAAATCCCGATGTATTGTGACAACAAGAGCGCCATTTCCCTTTGCTGCATCTATGTTCAACACTCCCGGGCCAAGCACATAGACATTCGCTACCATTTCATTAAAGAGCAGGTGGAGAACATAGTGATCGAGCTATATTTTGTCACTACTGAGTATCAGCTGGCAAATATGTTCACCAAAGCCATAGATCGAGGAGGAATCGAGTTTTTGATCGACAAGCTTGGCATGAAATCATTCACTCCAGCAACTCTCAAAGAATTGGTAGAAGAATCAGCCGAATAGTGGTGGTAAACTATTCAGGCGTATCCTTTGTTCGTGATCATGTATATTATCGTATATATATAAACCACAAAAAGAAAAATACAAAAATATAAAACCAAGAAAAACCATAAAAAATATAAAACCTACAAAAATCATAAAAATTATAAAATCAAGAAAAACCAAAAATATTTTTCGTTTTTTAAATCGGGCATGTCTTTTAGTACGGTAATATTTACGGCTTTAGAAATGTCGATCAATATTGACACGGCGCCATAAATAGAGTCCGTATAAAAGTTGTACATTTTTAAAACATGCCCATTATGGCTTGTAGTTATTTCAGACTGCAACCGGGTTTTCATATTAAAGTCACGTATTTCCTTTGAAAACGTTGGCTCACAACGGGAATTAATTTTCTCGGGCATGATTTACAAGCCAAATCATGCAAAGGGATCAAGTTTACTTTACAACTTGGTCTAACACGAGTTAGTGTACGTCTCAGTGCATTATTTTGTCAAAATAAGAGAAATCTTATTGCCACCACGAATCAATCATTTTCAAGATACTAATTGGAAATGCTTTCATCAATATTTGACTCTTTAAACAATGACTACAGCTCTTTAAATAGAAAACGGGTCATCGTTTAAGGGGGAGAAAATATTAAATCATCTTCGTCATCAAAACAATTTTTCAAAAGTGTTTGTGGAAAATTAATTGGCTAAATGGTAAATGAGTGGTCTTGCTTTAGAATACGACTTGTGCTCGCTCAATGTGATATGAATTGCTTTAAGATCTTGGAGATTTGCTGTGATGCTTAAGTTGTGTGAAGGTTAAGTTGGCTAAGTTTAACGTTGGTTAGGGAGACGAGAAAAGAAATATGAAAAGATAAGGAATAAAAAGGGAAAAGGAAAGAAAAGTATAGGGTTTAAAATGACTAAGGGAGAAAGTTATAAAATTTTTGACCTAAGTCAAAACACCCCCCCCCCCCCCCCCCCCCGTTTTTTTTTCAGATTCACTGTTTATGTTTTTTCTTTCTCTCTGCCGCCATTAACACACACATAAACACACACAAGCTTTCAAAACTCGTGTTTTAATCATCCAATCTGTTCCATTCAATCTAAAAGGTACTAACATTGATATCTTTGATTCCTAATTCGCCTATCTCATTTAAATCCACTTAGTTAATTCGTGAATTAAGGTTAATCTAATTAGGGTTTGTTTGCCTTAATTTAGGGTTAATTAATTAGGGGTTTTTGATGGGTTTTATGCGGATTAGCATTAGAATGTGTGTAAGTTGCCTTAGAATGCCTTAAAAATCACTATCGAGCTTAGAATAATATTTCATATGAGCGTTTGTGAAGTTCCGGATGAACAAGACTGAACAAACTTCCGAATGAAGGAAGTTCTGAACAAACTTCCGAATGAAGGAAGTTCTGAACAAACTTCCGAATGAAGGAAGTTCTGAACAAACTTCCGAATGAAGGAAAGTTCTGAACAAACTTCTGAATGAAGGAAGTTCCGAACGAACTTCCGAATGAAGGAAGTTCCAAACGAACTTCCGAATGAAAGAAGTTCCGGATGATCTTCCGAATGAAAGAAGTTCCGGATAAACTTCCGAATGAAGGAGTTCCGAGTGAACTTCCGAATGAAGAAGTTCCGAACGAACTTCCGAATGAAGAAGTTCCGAATGAACTTCCGAATGAAGAAGTTCCGAATGAAGGACTTCCGAATGAAGAAGTTCCGAACGAACTTCCGAATGAAGAGTTCCGAATGAAAGACTTCCGAATGAAGAGTTCCGAATGAAGGACTTCCAAATGAAGAGTTCCGAATGAAGGACTTCCGAATGAAGAGTTTCGAATGAAGGACTTCCGAATGAAGAGTTCTGAATGAAGAGTTCCGAATGAAGAGTTCCGGATGAAGGGTTATTTGATTGATAGTTGTTTGCCTGTTATAAGTACTTGTTGAAATGTATTATGCTTAGAAGTCATAATGATGTATATCTATATATTTTTGTGCATCAACCTTTTATGTCTTATCTTAAGCAGATACGATGACTAATCCAACAGTACAAGCAATCCAAGACTCTAGAGCAGCCGCAATTGCCGAAGCACGAACCCTCAAGTTCATACCAAACAATTACCGGCTGAAGCAAGTTTCAAAATCCACTCACCATGGATTTAAAGTCGCCATAGCAATTCTTGATCACTCTCATTTCAAGAATGCTTTAAGGAGTACTGCCTCGGTGCCTTATGATTACATGTATGAGTTCTGGGCTACCAAGGAAAGCACTTCAAACAAGATCACCTTCACTCTCGACAACAAGCAGCAGACACTTACTGTTTCAGACTTCCGTAAGATATTTGGCATTCGGGATACACCCAAAGGTATGTCATTTTCTAGGGATCCTACCAAAGACGAACTCATGGAGATGTTCGATGCTCTTGGATGTCCTGACATACGAGTTGTGTCTGAGTTTACCACCGCTAAAGTAGGTCAACCTTGGAGATCAATCTTGGGTATTCTCAGTAGATGTCTTACACCGAAAACAAGTGGGCATGATGCTTTGCGTGGTCCAATTATGAAAATCTTCCATGGAATGTACAAAGGCGCAAATGCAGATTATGCATTATTGTTGTCGGAAGAATTCACCTTTCAACTCTTCCAAAACAAGAAGCTGAAGACTAATTTCTTTCCTTACCCTCGGTTTATCAAGCTTATCATTAATTATTTTATGAAGAATGATGTCTCTATTGATAAGCGTGCAGCAAGTCGTCATCACACTGAAGAGGCTGATCACACTGTGGATCTAAGGCATGAAGGACCATCTGGTGGTGTTATTCCTGGTCCTATTCCCGAGTATCTTCTGACGGATAAAATTAAAGCTTCTGCTGACTACAAACTGCTGCTACTAGAAATCAAGAAGCTAAAAGCAAGCCTTCAGACTGGAGAAGACTCGTCTACTACGGTCAAGAGTAAAGGTAAACGCAAGCAACCAGCTGCTTTACCTGAACCCGAAACCAAGAAGAAGAAGACTGAGACTAAGAAGGGAAAAGGCACTGCTGATGAGTTTGTTCTACGTGACGAAGAAGATGTCGATGATCCTACTCTTGACAAGGCTGAGAGAAAATTAATGAAGATAGCTATTGAAAGGAGTAGGAAAGACACGGGCGGTAGTGGTTCGGGTGCACAGATGAATATTGAAGAAGAGTACGAGGAGCCAGAGGATGTTTATGAGTTTGGGTCACCTGAACGGTATTCTACTTCGAAGGAGACATCCATCCCTGTTTCAGCCAGTGTTGAAAAGGAGTCCGGTGCTCCTACAATCATGGTACCTACTCAGCCTTTAGTAACTCAACCTCCACCAATACAGCCCTTACCAACCCGACCGGTACCAACACCATTCCTTCCACCTCCAATAATTCCCATCCTCAGTACTGTGGTTACAACCGAGCCTCTTCAACCAACCCATAGTATCTCTGCATCATCTTCAATGGCTGCATTTGTAATGGCAGAAATGTTGGATAAACATACGGATAATCAAAAAATATAGATGAATGAACTTCGCCAAGAGCTACATAGACGAGTTGAAAGTGAAGAAGCATCTAAGAAAGCCCAAGAAGAGATGCTTGCTAAGTTCGCTGCAGAGATGGAGTTGACAGGTAAAGCTCATGCAGAAGAACTAGCTCAGGTTAAGCAGGCTGAAGCTGATAAGCATCCTGCACGAATCACGAGACTTCAAGCTATGAGGGATAAATACAAGGAGCAAAAAGAAACACTTGAAGCTTCTGTTGTAGAGAGAGTGAAAGAATCCGTTGAATCCATTATGCCAAAACTGCGTGATGAGTTGAAGACACTCGCGGCTGATAACTTGATGATCAAGTCATCCAATCTTTCTGAATCCGCCTACAAAATTGCCTATGAGTTAACGGATTTTGAATTAAAGAAGATCCTCAAAGCTCGCATGAGGGAACTTGGATCTTTTGATAAATCTAAGATTCAACGGACTCTCTACAAGTCACTCAATGACGCTATTATGGAGGATGATCGGCTATTTAAGGTGTTTGGAAGTGTGGTACATTACCACATTCTGCCTGATGAAGAAAGGGAAGAAAGTGAACAAGAAGAGGGTACTGGTGAAGAAGAAGAGGAAGAAGAAGGAGAAGAAGAAGAAGAAGAAGATGATAATGATGGTGACGATGGTGGTGATGATGATGAGGATAATGATGATGATGATGGTGATGATGGTGGTGATGGAAATGAGGAGAGTGCTAAGGGAAGCAACGAGGGTGACAATGAGGATGATGATGGTAAACAGCCTAAAAAGGGGGACAAGGTAGCCAGCACAAAGAAACCATCTAAGTCTGGTACCAAGTCTCAAAAAGATGCTGCGCAGAAGGAGAAATCTACTTCAACGGAATCAAGACGATCCAAGTGGCGCCATGATGTGAATGCTACTGCGGCGTCATCGATTCCCGGTATATCTATTGCTGTGTCTATACCTGTTACCACTAACCCTATTAGTTCTGTTGTTGCTCCTGTGATTGCAGAGTCAGTAACTGAACCTGAAGCTGCACAACACTCGCCCGTTCATGACACCGCCGAGATGCCTGAATCGGAACCAGCACGTGTTCATGTCTCTACTCCTCTACAACAAGAACCACAATCTACTGTTCCTGAGTCAAGCACACGGGACTGGGCAGACACGTTGGAGATTGACGAGACTGCACCGCCACAAGCTTGGATCACGGCAGCGGCTCAATATGATCCAATCACAGACGCTGACAGAGATGTTCTATATCTCCGTATCCGTAGTCCGATTGACTTGTGCGCATTTCTGGCTCGTGAGTATAAATCTTCGGTCACTCCGTCGTTGGTAAAGAGAGCGCTAAAGGATAAGAGAATTCACGCCAAAACCAGGTTAACCCGAATGGAGTTCGAGTATTATGCTGACGAGGTCCTGAAAGCTCTTAACACCGTTCAAAGGCCAGGCCTCCATGAATCAGAAAGAGCTCCACCTCCACTTGATCCTTCTCAAGATAATCAAATCGCTCTCGACTTCTTCGTCACCTATGATCTTGATTATCTCCTCAAGGGTTCATCAAAGTATGCAACGTCCCTGACCTTGCTGAAAGCTGCGAACTGGGGGACAATACCCTGGATCGAGGAAAAGGTAAACCGACTCTGGGTCCCACAGGTAACTCGTAATTATGATATGTATGCTGTTATAGGTGCATCTCACTGGGACGAACGAGTCCGAAGGGCGTACAGAGGTTGCTGCTTAGCCAATTCAGGAAGCAACGTTAGATCCGATATTCGCATCTCCAGCATTTTGGGACTGAAAACTGAAGCCAAGAATGGCTATTATCATGTGACGGAGATTCGTCTAAAAAGGGAGGATGACAGAGAATACAAAATCCAGCAGGGAGATTTTTCTATCATTCGCCTTGAAGATATCGAAGACATGTTGGTTATGATGACCCGGGATCAACTCACACATATTCCTCGTGAAGACATCATTGCCTTGAATACAGCACTTCGTATGTTCACACGAAGCGTTGTTATCAAGAAGCGAGTTGAAGATCTTCAATTGGGAGTCGAAAGCTACCAAAGGATGCTTAACCTAACCCGTCCAGTGAATCAAGTGTTACCTCAACATGTCAACAGATGTCCCTATACCGGCATTTCTGTTCCGAGTTATGGGATTTTCTACTTGAACAGTCGTGGGTTAATGAAGTTTATGAGGGTGGGTGAGCTTTATAAGTACAGTGATGGGAATCTCATCTACGTCAGAGGCAAGTTGGATCATCTTAATTCGGGTGGGTCTTTACCAGAGATGACTAAGGATTGGCATCAGGGTTATCGGCAAATGGCGAAGTATGTGATCAAGAAGATTGATCAAAAGCTCCGTGAACGTAGATTGATGAGGAGCTTAGAAAGATTCGTTGGTGGTATACCATATGGAGTGCACCACAAGTTACTACAACGATCCATCTAATGGGTTGTACATTTCAGGTCCACTTTATATTGGTTTTAATTGTGAATACGTAAATTTGTGAATATTGTGCTTTTACGACTTGATGTAGTGTTAAGGTATGATAATTTTTCAAGAATTTCTCACGAGATTCTAAATCTTTCAAAATATATCATACTCAAGCACTACAACTATCCCTTATTAATTTAAAGGGGAGCATTAACATGTTCTATGGCCAAACATCGATTTCATTTTTTACCCAAAGACCGGTTAATCCATTCAATATCCCAAATATTAATGGTTAACATTTTGGATAAGGGGAGAAAATGGGATTAAGGAGACTTAAATGATACTTGGCTAAAAGATGAAAAAGACTTCAAAATAATCCAACTTAATATGTGTAAAGCACGTGTTAAGGGGGAGCGTTTTTGATGAACAAAACACATAAGGTACAAAACTTTTGATTTCAATATCACAAGTACCTTAGGTGATTTTCAATGATTTTTCATGGTGGCTATACTTTCCCAAAACACGCTTAACTCACGACGAATGTGGTGACAAAAGGGTGGTAGGAATAGGTTTAGTCCAATGATTCATCAGAGCCGATGGAATCTTCCCAAGGACAATTCCCTAGATAGAATTAGAAGTCCTAGGAAAGTTGGAGAAAGATTGTGAACGTAGCTGAATGCCGACCAAGTACTTAAGCTAGCACTGGAACAATCACAACAAGGTGCTAGTTATGACGTATTGGTAAGCATTGAAGGGGTTGAAGAATGAAAAAGAATTGTAAAGATAAAGGGTGTAAAGAAAGAAGCCCTCCTTACAACTTTAGGCAGAACCCGGGTCAATACATATGCTATTGAGATCATTTTTGTTAATGATTCTCGATATTGAAGAAAGACATCATGGACCCAGTGATGCAATGCACAACCCTTCCCAGCTAACTCAAATATCTCTCAAAAGGTATTTGTTTTAATCACACGGAGATTAACACGTTATCTATTGGTTTATTCACTCTGAATAGACTGATATTCAAAAGGTGGCACTCCTCTCCAGCCATCGCTCACTAAATCAAAACGCACTATCGAGTCTAGAGCCAAGAGATCATCAAAAGTCTCATTAGGACACTTTCCATTTATTCCTTGCTTTCTCACACACTGCGAAAAGTAAGATATTTTCATGAGTCCTACGCAGTATTCCTGTAATATTGCCAGAACATCCGAGTAATACGTAAGTATTACAATGAAGATGGAAATCCTGCTTGAGCCAACATCAAACAAGCTCATGGTAGGTTACACGTGCGGTTCTTTTAGAACCAATCTTGTGAAAAACTGGAAAGAAACAGTAGTTTAATTCTTAATTGAACTTAAACTCGTTCCAGGTCTCTACGCATAATCATATGATCTTGCCAGAACACTCAGAGTGACTCTTTATTGATCACAGTGACGAGTGGAAATCCTTCTAGTGTTAACATCAAACAGCACTTGGTAGGTGACGTGCAAGATTCTTTATGAATTGAGCTCGTGATAACTGGAAAGCAACGATGGTGAAAATCTTAATTGAAATTCACTTGTTCCAGGTTTCATGAATTGACGGCTTCACATCACAAGGATAATTTATCCAAGTGATTCACTCTTTATGTTCGCAGTCAGCTTTGGACGGTCGAATAAAGAGAACGGGTTTACTCGCGAAATCCTGTCAGGAAGTTACTTAACTGAAACTATCCGTCACGGGTACGATATCTAATATCGTCCAACGGTCTTCACCGACCGGAGGTAAAATGATACCGAATTAGAATAAAATGTCAAAGCCATTTTATTCGTGTCGTTGCTGTGTACCTGTTAAAGACGGTGGCGTTGCTGTGTACCTGTTGAAGACGGTGGTGTTGCTGTGTACCAGTTGAAGACGGTGGTGTTGCGGTGTACCTGTAGAAGTCGTTCCCACATGCTTATGTTTTTCTGCATCAAAGTTTAGCAAAATTCAAGAATGTGCAAAATGAAGTCTTCCGCTGTACCAAACCCTGAAGCTTTCGAGAATTCAACAAAAAGACATAAGTGTGTGGAACATGGAGTCACGAGGAGGCAAGTTTCACAAGAAGGAAAAGATCACACGTGAAAGGCCAAAAGAACAATGCTCTCAAGCCAAAGCCTAAAAGATCAAATCAAAATATTCACAACAAAAAGAAAGAAGAAAAGACTACGAGCTGAAGAACGAAGACTTAGTATAGTATGCTAGGTTTAGAACTTTGTAAACATGGAGTGACCTCCCTTAGGGGGAGATTGTTAGAAATACGTTTTTACGTATATTAGAAGTATCGGTCACTCCACAATATTATTAATGTTGTAATAGCTCGTAGTTAGTGTTACTTATTAAGTTAAGTAAGAAACCGACCCATGGGCTTGTCATGGGTCGACCCAAGCCCAAATAAGGGCCTTGGATCCCCTTTCCACCATGGAAAGGGGTTGGTTGTTGTTCATTCCTTATCTCATTTGAATAAAAATACACATAGTTTCTCTCTCACTTTCTCTCTCTAGTTTCTCTCTCTAGGAATCTTCAACCCACTTCATAGATTCATAGGTTATCAATATTCTACATATCTCTTGCATCCCATCTGGAAATCAAATCATAAAAAGACATGGGACAATGAAATTCACCTAAACAAGCATCTCCAAGTATTCGCGCTCAGGCAAAAATCTAAACACACAAACATATAAAATCAAGACATGAACCACATACCAAAATGGCTCATCAATCTATGATGGATATCTAACCTTCTCCTACAACTTAACCTCATTTATATGCCATAATCATCTCATTACACCACTCAATAAAGCCCTTAACTTAGTTTAGTTCATAATTCGTCCCGTTAACATTTAATCCAAAACAGTCCCGTTTTTCACACTCTGTATTATGAGCCAAACGTCCACCAAACCTAAACCACATTCCTTGCAATGAAAACCCCATAAACTTATATGTGTTATCTAAAATCTCAGCCCTTGCCCCAACATGAAAGCTAATCTTAAGTCCCCGATATACAACTTATACTTTCGCCTATCCATATTTTAACGATTTTGAACATATGAAATGTTTGTTATGACCAGAGGGTTTTACCCTATCCCATTCGATTAGACCTTCTCTAGATCTTTTATCTAATATATAATATAAATCTAAGGTTCATTTGAATCTCCAATTATAATCCTAAGTACCCCAAACAATTCAAAACATAAAATGAAAACAGGCTGATCCAAAAACTGTTTTGACACCCGACTAATGTAACCTGTTTTTTAACCACTTCCCACCTCCAATTTAGTTCTAATTTCTTTAATTTGAAATATAATTCAATTACCTTTCCAGAGACATAAGATTTGAAATTTAAAAGTTTGTAGAACTCTAGATATGATCAAAACAATGGACCAAAAATTCTGCCTAGTTTTTAAAAATGAATTTAAACATGATTAAACCCTAATTACGATCACTAATCTTCATAATAACTAAAGTAATCAATTCATATGAACCCTAATATCATTAATCTTAGAAAACTCACAAACCCTAATGTAACACCCCCAAATTTATACAACTCAATAAAGCGGAAGACTAGTTGGTGTTATGGGATAGCACATTACTCACATCATAGACAACACATAAAAATCGCGTCGTTTAATAATAAAGAATTTCCATTCATAAATATCAAATTTCCATAGGTCCCAAGTCATATTATTTCATACAAAGTTTTACAAAGAATTTGAATGGAAATTATTGTTTAAGTGCGGGCCATGAATTCTTGTCGTCTTCCCAAGAATTACCTTCAAGTACCTGAGATAAAACATGTTAAAAGAAAAGGTCAGCGATAACGCCGAGTGAATTCATAGAGTTTAATAAAATCCATCAATATAACATCGGTATAAAATTATTACCGAAAATCATTTTGTACAAATCATTATAATAGGCCATAAAATAGCCAAAGTCATTTTATACAAATCCTTATCAAAATCATAATATAGGTGTTTGCCTTAAAAATCATTATACGAGTCAAATTCGTAAAAACATTATACAATACGTCTTATGACGTTGTATGAAAATAAAAACCATTATATGAATATGGTTATTAAAACCAAAACACGAACATAATATCAATAGTATGACCCCGTATTGCTAGTCAGGCAATACATCGTAATTTGGTGCGTCTAGTAGTATTTCGTTAATTGGATCATTATAAGCCGCATGACATTGTTACCTTACTAAACCAAACAACGGGTAGCTAGCCCGAAACTCAATTTGCCCATCTAAATTAGCATGTCGTCACAAAGGTCACGCTGTGGAAATCTTCTCATACATAAATTCGCTTACCAATCAATGTGGCACGACGGGGATCAACCGTCAAGGCGCTAACTGGGGTGATCGTCCCCAAATAGTACTATTATATGCATAAGCGTCTACCAAATCCCGGTAGTTCACAATTCATGCTAATGGGACTTTTAGTGACATAACCTAACTTTAATAATCCATTTAATTTCATCTATCGGGTCATTTAATCATTTATCGGGTCATACAATCGGGTCATACAATCATTCAGGTCCAAATCAATAAACAAACAATTGGGACAAATGGTGTCCTATTTTATAAAAACTAACATGTTATCTCCCTCGCGGGTTTATAAAACATTTCATAAAAACATTTAAAAGATTGCGAGGCTATGAACTCACGTTGATGTGGGAAAGCGGGTTGTCGGCAATTCGGATGTACGGTACATGCTTCATTCACGGAAACCTAGACAAATAATACTCGTCTTAGGCTCTTGTCCAATGACTGTATAAAAATAACAATTATGTATACATATGATGATTATATATATATGATGATCAAGTGGGTTTATCTATTCTTATTCACTCATTTTAGTGTTATGTGTTGATAACTTTTACACTAGTTTACTAGTTTTACCTATTTACATGTTTTAGGCCCAATAGGCCCATTACAAGCCCAATATATTATATTAGCCCAATTATACTTTTATTATCAGTATCACACTTTATATGTTGGGCCCAAATGGGTTAAGCCCAATAAATAAGTTTATAAGTGTTTTAGCCCATTTTGTTGTATTATTAGTCCAATAATGTTAACTTAGTCCGTTAAGGTCCGTATGTTATATAGTTCGGGTTTTACGGGTTTTTACTTGTTATATATGTTTATATATCAGTATATGAGTTTATAAAAGTTTACATTAGGCGGGTCCAACCGTTTAAGTTTTATTTAACAAAAACGTTAATTTTACGGTAATAGCCGAAAAAGTCGTAAAAATCATGTTTATAGTTTTATAACTTATAAAACTTATCAAACTACCATTTTTATAAAATGTCCATTTATTTATCCTTATACATATTTATATAAATGTATTATATGAGTTGGTGGGTTTTAATTCACATTTTATACTATTTTTATTTGAGTGCTTATATAATACTATTATACTTTAATTTCTAAAATGTGATTTTTACTTTCATGTTCACCAAAACAGCCATATCTAGAGTTCTGTATGGAGATAGAAGCTCAAATGTTTATGAGATAAACTAAATGATATGTGCTCCATTTAACTCTCGTATAGCTACTGTTGAATCAGCCTCTAAGTATTTTCTAAAAATCGTCCAAAACAGTGAACTCAGATTTGTACTCTAAACTTGTTTTGATCATATCTCACTCATCCTAATGATTACATTGCATGGCCAACTCTCACATGTGTAAAAGAAATATTACTTACTGTATATTGATTCTACTTTGCCATTTTATCAGTCTAACA
Source organism: Glebionis coronaria (assembly GCA_025667525.1). Classification (NCBI taxonomy): domain Eukaryota; kingdom Viridiplantae; phylum Streptophyta; class Magnoliopsida; order Asterales; family Asteraceae; genus Glebionis; species Glebionis coronaria. The sequence continues at coordinate 140,921,404 of CM046880.1, forward strand.
TGTGGTTAGTTACTATTTTTATACAGCCTACCATTTAAGCAAGATTAACCATTTTTACATATAGTTTTTCATCTTTTTACCCATGATTATCAACACCAAATCCCCACACAATACTTTTATCATCATATATCATCATACATATATACATTTAAGAAGAAAATACATGATTACATAATCAAAATTAACAAAAAGATGGGGAGGACAATCTTTATACCACCAAAGTGATGAAATGATGAGCTTTTGGATGAACAAGACATGGTTTTGGGTAACCAATCTTATGAGATCTCAACACCACTTCTAGGATCACCAAGTATTTGTAGATTCCTCCAAAAATCAGCCCTTGTTCTTCATGAAAACTCCTTGAGAAATCAGCCCCCAAACTCCCTTGAAAACTCCTTTTTACATGTTAAAATCACCTCCAATCTTCATAACTTCAATGGGTTTTCATCATATGTAAATTATACATATGATTTATGGTTGAATCAAGATCAAATGGGGGTTGTTTTGGATGAGTTTGGGACGAATTTTAGAGAGAGGGAGGAGAGTGTTTAGTGGTTTGCATGTGTTGAAATGAATGAAAATGGTTTGAGGTGGTGGTTTTGATGTTGGTTGCTAGTTTACAAGTAAACTAAGACATGTGTCTTAGCTTATCTTGTAAGCTTGACACCACATGGTGTTGTTAGCTTTGTTTAGCCATGTGTGGGGGTGGGACAAGTATGTACTTGTTCCATCCCCATTAATTTACGGGTATTCCTCGATTCTAGTTTCCTCGATTTGCGTACCCTCGGGTCGTTTTACGAAAAACGTTTTTATAAATTATGAATCAACGGCACAAAACGAATCTAATAAAAAATGTCTCATCAAAAACGGAGTTCGAAAACGTAAATACGTAATCCTAAGGTTTCCGGTTTAGTCGTATAGGACGTTAAATTAAAATCGTAAGTCCTAATCTCTTTTCGTAAATTTGTGAGTTTATGAACCAACACAAATTTAAAACTCCAAAATAATATGAACCAACACAAAGACGGTGTATGTAAACGTGAGCACGTAACGTAGAATCCTCCGGTTTAGACGTAGTCGATGCTACTTCAAGACGTAAATCCAAATTTCTTCCAAAAAATAAGTGAGTTCATAATATAACATTAAAATAATGTTTTGAAATAATATCTGAGAATAAAATATCAACCATAAATTGACGGATTGTCACAACATTTACCCCTAAACAGGATCTTTGTCCTCAAAGATCATCTTACCTTACTAATCGCTTCTTATAGAGTTAAAGCCAAGTGGGTATTTCCTCCACATTCGGTCTTTTCTCACAAGTGTAATTCATTATAATACGCGAGTTTCATCAAACATAACTACGGGAATAAGATCAGGCTTAAGGTTGACTTACTTTCTCTATCCATGGTGTTCACGGGTTTTTGATGAATGCAACTTTTCGCCGATCTAAACATTACTAAGAAACAATCAGATTCTCACTTGATAGATATATTATCAAGTTCGATATACGAAATATAATTCACGCAGCTCTTGAAGTCCTAGGGTAGATCCAGCTTATATGCCTTTCAAACCAATCTTTTACATTATCTCAATGGTCCCATACAACGAGGACTTATATCCCATGATCTTTCAGATCATTAATTCATTTTTCCAAGGTTATAAATTTTGGCATAACTTCGCTACCCATCTGGCACTTCAAGATCTACATTTCATATTCACATAATCTCCTGCCTACTACCGGCAGTCAATAATCAGATCCTAATTTCAACAACCATTTCAGGTCTCGCGGGTCGAGTATTTTGTAAGGTTAGGTTCACCATCATAGGAAACCTTAAACCTAAAAGACATGTCCAACTCACAGTGGGTGTATGTCGGATGTCTTCATCTTAACTCCTTCTTACAGATGCTCTAATATATAAATCTTAAGATTCGATCTCGATCCTAATACGATAATTATTAATGATAATCTTTCCAAAGGAAAGCGATTATACAGTTTATTACCAAAGGTCAATCATTCAAACATAAAACAACACTTATAGTATTTTGTATCATTACTTTACCTCGTCCCTTCGATTGGGGTGGTACACAACACTCTCATCAAGATTCGTTCTCAATGACTTCTGAGCAAATCTCTAGAAATTCGATGCGAAGCGAGGGTCTTGATAGAGATGATCGATACAAGCACACCATGTTTACATAACTCCTTTAAATACAAAAGAGTCAATTTCTTCATCAAGAATCTATCATTAACAGGAATGATATTAGCATATTTGGTCAGTCTGTCGACGACGACCCAAATCGAATCAAATTCAGATGATGACCTTTGTAATAGCTAGACGTTTACTAATGTATGAGGCGGAGTATGCCTTCATAATTTGCCATTAGTACAACTTCTTCTGATAATGATACATTAAATCAGAAATGATAGGAATAGAATACTTATATTTACAAGATTCCAACATAACTATATCTCACAATCCTCCATATTTAGACAATCACAAGTGGTCTTTAAAACATTTAACGCTATCGGCTTCTCAATTCTAATGGTTCACATTAGTCGCGAACTCCTTTTATTATCTATATTATCCTTTTTACAAACATTAGTTATTTTTAAATTGTTCGGCAATTTATTTTGTACCGTCATTACTAAGGAACACATCCTAATTGGTTCTTTATCTTTTTTTTCTCATAATGCGTCAGTATTTACATTCATTAAAAATTTCTTTCTTCACATTTTCTAAGTTTTAGTTTCTTCTCAACTATCATTTTATCTGTTTTACTCAATCCGACGTCTAAAGCGTTGATAATTATTACAACTAATTAAATATTAAATATTCAATTTTTATGAAACGTAAACGTAAAAATTTTAAATTTCTTAGTTCGACCAATTATATAAAATGTTCAAAAATAAATTTGAATTTAATTAACAAGATTTTTGTTGATTTATCGAAAATATTTAATAAGATCCGTAAATGTTCGAAAAACCTTTGTTTATGCTTTAGTCAAAGTTTTCTTAGTTGAAAAGCAAAAATTATAGTTTCAAATTTCAAGTCATGATTTAAAAGGTTTTCTCAATCCCTCTTAGGTTGTCTTGAGGTATACACGAACATTTACCCCTAAACAGAAGTTTAGTTAAATGGTTTGTGTATAAAGGAGTAATCCTTTAAAAATCCTTTGTTAATACATTTGTCAAAACATAATTGAACTTTTCTTTTTAGTAATACTCAAAGTCTTAAAAGGGCTCTTAATTTTTGAAGAGTCAATAGAGATTCCATTATCTTATTAATCACACGGTTAAATAATGTAAAAGATTAAGTCTTAAATCACATGTTAATTATTTAAGGTACATGTTTTCACTTACTCAGCCAATTCAGGACAGTCTGTAAATAATTATTAACTTCTTCTTATTCTTATAAACAAACATATGGTTCTTAATGATCACAAGAATGAATTTATCAAATTACAGCCTTCATACGTGATTCACCAAATTTATGAATGCTACATGTGTATTAGTCAATCCAAAAGACATCACGTGAAACTCATAATGTTCATTACAAGTACCGGATGTAGTGATTGGAATAGATAATCTTCATCGCGGACGCGAAGTTGATAATAACCATGTCGTGGATCAAATCTTTAATACATACGCTAGAACCTTGTAAATGATCGAACAAATCTTCCATTTCGAGTTATGGATATCGTTTTCGATTGTCAATTTACTTAGTTCACAGTAATCTATAAATATAAGGAATGATAACACCATAGCTCTTCATGATGACGAGCTCGGTAGAATAAAATCTTTCTCCGACAACTCTCTCAGTTGTACGGCAATTCCTTTAATTCAGATGGTGCTGACGTACAATGCACACACCACAGGTGCAGCACCGGGAATAAAATCAATACCAATTTCAACTTGCCTTAATGGAAAAAGTCTAGGTAATTTACCAACAAATACCTTCTAAAATTTCAGATAACAGAAACATCTTTTAATAAATTCATATTAGGTTCTTTGTAGATTATAATATCTACGACTAATTCACAACCATTCAGGGTATAATTTCAAGTCTACATACAGGATATGGTCATCCGTCAAGAATTATTTAGATCACTTTCGATAATCAACATCTTATCATTTGGGGAAATTCTACTCGAGTTCCCATCAATTAAGAAAATGTCGTCATGTCATAATCAATCAATCCAATCTACTGGCACTATCAACTTTCCAGTTTCATTGCCGTCGATAAGATGTGAACTTCTCAAAAGACTAATAATAACTCATAATCCTTCACAAATTCAAGGATATATGGAGACACAACTACTATTAAAAGAGTAAGGTCATTGCATAATCTATGCGAGAGAATTTCAAATCAGATACAAACGAAAACATTTAACGAATATGAATATATCCCATGTTTTCATAATTTGAGTACGCATTCGAAAGCTCCTTGGATCGTTACCCAGGTCATTCAAATGAAATCAAATCATAAGAAATGGTAAGAACGTAAATACATCCAGTCAGGTATCAACACTCGGTAATCAGATACTTTTCCAAAGAATCTCACCACGGGAGAATTGGACAAGAAGGGAATATCAATTGTCAAATAAGACAAGTTCCACAGATGAGTAAATTCGACTCAGAAGAATAAATAATACGGGCACATATGTAGGTGTCCCTATCACCATGTCCCTATTTTTCACTTCTTGCAGATCTCATAAAATTTGATCTTTCACAATCTTCAAAGAAATGTAGTGTTTATTCATTAGTTTTATGGTGACTACTAATCAGCCTTGCATGGTCCATTCCAAATTGTATGTAGGCGCGCAACTATATACAATTTCAAGATTAACGATGCAATACTCAGTTCGTCAAAATTTTATCATCATGTTTATAATAAAAACATTTTCATGCTTAATTCTTAAATAAGAATCAAGAATAAATTTACAAAGATTTTCTTTGTTATGAAAACAATTAAGTTTTCCAAGGTACTTTTATAAACAACCTCATTTCGATAACAATCACTTATAAATCTTACTTTGAATAATCCTTATAGTGATGAAAAATCAATTTTCTCAAAGGATACGATTTTAACTTTATAAAAACAATGTGTGATCTGCAAAAGAGTGATGAAGAGTTGTTCACCAAGAACTAACTACAATATAATAGGAAATGAGCTTAGCCAATTAATCATGAGGTTCATGATCTCGATGGCACTAAAAAATAGAATAATCCACAACGTAACTCAAATCAAGATGAGTACTTGTTCAATGGTTGCATCACTATTGCGAGCATTAGAAAGAAGCAAGAAAAGATAGATAACATCGATACATGTAGGATTTAGCAATCAAAGGTAGTCTTTTCATTAATCACAAACAAGTCAAAATTGTACCGTAACACATTACGTGTCACTATGTCATACAATTCTCCGAACTCATCCTACCAACTGATGTCTCAGTTAAGTTAGGTATTTTTAAAAGATACCACAATGAATACTAATCTACAAGAGTCAGTAGGTGTTCCACCTGTCCCAGAAGATCCATCAGTCTCAATTCAGAAGAAGATTTCTTCAATTTATTTCTTGGACACTGGGCATCCTCGTTAGTCGGCAATGGCCTAGGAACAACCCTTAACACGATCTAACAATCATTTAAAACCTTATAATTCAATCACAGAACTTAATGACTTCCTTTTAACAATCTCATATTCCATACGGGTTAAATTTTACTTTATTCAAGTTTCAATCAACTTATACTCAATTCGATATCCTACCTCATTTTCCAATACTTTCATCCTTATTCTTATACCTTGAAAGGGCAATAAAAGTTCGATATGAATCAACACTTAATTTCCAATCCTATAGCTCTTATAACAACAACTATCAAATGAGTCACTAGTATGAAATGACTCACACATTTAATTAGACTTCTCGTAAAGGTACTAGTGGCATGAGGCTTTTGGGAAATGGTTCCAATGACAGTCTCAAGTGCAACATTCACCCTTTCGATTTCAATTTAAGAATTGGATGACAACGGATCATATGACATCTTTCTAGGTGGTAACGTTTTGTCAAACTCCACTCTATAAGGAAAGATCGTCATGACATCGATATCAGATTTAATCTCGCCAATTCTTCTTCAGTATCACAATCAACTAATATCTACATTTCTACGAATATCAACCATTTTGTTGGGATCATAAATATCCACAACTTGGTTTAGATCTAGGATAGCTAGAATTCCTACGAGAATAGCTTCGATTGATTTGCTAGGGGAGTTAGGGTTCCTTGTGACAATCTACGTCGTATAAATACCTCGTATAAATATTAAAATAATCATCAAACAATCATGTAATCAAATTACATCATATATATATAATCCAAGTTATATATATATATTAAAATAACACTTCTCAGTCTGGCCTTGTCGGTAACTTGGGAATTTTTGGGCACCGTTATAGTCAAAAGATTTTTAGACATTTTTAGAAAAATGTTTATAGTTAAAGATTTTGAAATGTTTTATTCAAAACCTTAGTTTAAAAAATCTTTCGTTCTCTATAACGAGAGCTCTGGTACCAAACTGTAACACCCCCAAATTTATACAACTCAATACAGCGGAAGACTAGTTGGTGTTACGGGATAGCACATTACTCACATCATAGACAACGCATAAAAATCGCGTCGTTTAATAATAAAGCATTTCCATTCATAAATATGAAATTTACATAGGTCCCAAGTCATATTATTTCATACAAAGTTTTACAAAGAATTTGAATGGAAATTATTGTTTAAGTGCGGGCCATGAATTCTTGTCGTCTTCCCGAGAATTACCTTCAAGTACCTGAGATAAAACATGTTAAAAGAAAAGGTTAGCGATAACGCCGAGTGAATTCATAGAGTTTAATAAAATCCATCAATATAACATCGGTATAAAATTATTACCGAAAATCATTTTGTACAAATCATTGTAATAGGCCATAAAATAGCCAAAGTCATTTTATACAAATCCTTATCAAAATCATAATATAGGCGTTTGCCTTAAAAATCATTATACGAGTCAATGTCGTAAAAACATTATACAATACGTCTTATGACGTTGTATGAAAATAAAAACCGTTATATGAATATGGTTATGAAAACCAAAACACGAACATAATATCAATAGTATGACCCCGTATTGCTAGTCAAGCAATAAATCGTAATTCGGTGCGTCTAGTAGTATTTCGTTAATTGGATCATTATAAGCCGCATGACATTGTTACCTTACTAAACCAAACAACGGGTAGCTAGCCCGAAACTCAATTTGCCCATCTAAATTAGCGTGTCGTCACAAAGGTCACGCTATGGAAATCTTCTCATACATAAATTCGCTTACCAATCAATGTGGCACGACGGGGATCAACCGTCAAGGCGCGAACTGGGGTGATCGTCCCCAAATAGTACTATTATATGCATAAGCGTCTACCAAATCCCGGTAGTTCACAATTCATGCTAATGGGACTTTTAGTGACATAACCTAACTTTAATAATCCATTTAACTTCATCTATCGGGTCATTTAATCATTTATCAGGTCATACAATCGGGTCATACAATCATTCGGGTCCAAATCAATAAACAAACAATCGAGACAAATGGTGTCCTATTTTATAAAAACTAACATGTTATCTCCCTCGCGGGTTTATAAAACATTTCATAAAAACATTTAAAAGAGTGTGAGGCTATGAACTCACGTTGATGTGGGAAAGCGGGTTGTCGGCAATTCGGATGTACGGTACGTGCTTCAATCACGGAAACTTAGACAAATAATACTCGTCTTAGACTCTTGTCCAATGAAATTATAAAAATAACAATTATGTATACATATGATGATTATATATATATGATGATCAAGTGGGTTTATCTATTCTTATTCACTCATTTTAGTGTTATGTGTTGATAACTTTTACACTAGTTTACTAGTTTTACCTATTTACATGTTTTAGGCCCAATAGGCCCATTACAAGCCCAATATATTATATTAGCCCAATTATACTTTTATTATCAGTATCACACTTTATATGTTTGGCTCAAATGGGTTAAGCCCAATAAATAAGTTTATAAGTGTTTTAGCCCATTTTGTTGTATTATTAGTCCAATAATGTTAACTTAGTCCGTTAATGTCCGTATGTTATATAGTTCGGGTTTTATCGGTTTTTACTTCTTATATATGTTTATATATCAGTATATAAGTTTTATACAGTTTACATTAGACGGGTCCAACCGTCTAAGTTTTATTTAACAAAAACGTTAATTTTACGGTAATAGCCGAAAAAGTCGTAAAAATCATGTTTATAGTTTTATAACTTATAAAACTTGTCAAACTACCATTTTTTATAAAATATCCATTTATTTATCCTTATACATATTTATATAAAAGTATTATATGAGTTAGTGGGTTTTAATTCATATTTTATACTATTTTTATTTGAGTGCTTATATAATACTATTATACTTTAATTTCCAAAATCTGATTTTTACTTTCATGTTCACCAAAACTGCCATATCTAGAGTTCTATATGGAGATAGAAGCTCAAATTTTTATGACATAAACTAAATGATATTTTCTCCATTTAACTCTTCTATAGCTACTGTTGAATCAGCTTCTAAGTATTTTCTAAAAATCGTCCAAAACAATGAACTTAGATTTGTACTATAAACTTGTTTTGATCATATCTCACTCATCCTAATGATTCCATTGCATGGCCAACTCTCACATGTGTACAAGACATATTACTTACTGTATATTGATTCTACTTTGCCATTTTATCAGTCTAACATGTGGTTAGTTACTATTTTTATACAGCCTACCATTTAAGCAAGATTAACCATTTTTACATATAGTTTTTCATCTTTTTACCCATGATTATCAACACCAAATCCCCATACAATATTTTTATCATCATATATCATCATACATATATACATTTAAGAAGAAAATACATGATTACATAATCAAAATTAACAAAAGGATGGGGAGGACAATCTTTATACCACCAAAGTGATGAAATGATGAGCTTTTGGATGAACAACACATGGTTTTGGGTAACCAATCTTATGAGATATAAACACCACTTCTAGGATCACCAAGTATTTGTAGATTCCTCCAAAAATCAGCCCTTGTTCTTCATGAAAAATCCTTGAGAAATCAGCCCCCAAACTCCCTTGAAAGCTCCTTTTTACATGTTAAAATCACCTCCAATCTTCATAACTTCAATGGGTTTTCATCATATGTAAATTATACATATGATTTATGGTTGAATCAAGATCAAATGGGGGTTGTTTTGGATGAGTTTGGGACGAATTTTTGAGAGAGGTAGGAGAGTGTTTAGTGGTTTGAATGTGTTGAAATGAATGAAAATGGTTTGAGGTGGTGGTTTTGATGTTGGTTGCTAGTTTACAAGTAAACTAAGACATGTGTCTTAGCTTATCTTGTAAGCTTGACACCACATGGTGTTGTTAGCTTTGTTCATGTGTGGGGGTGGGACAAGTATGTACTTAATCCATCCCCATTAATTTACGGGTATTCCTCGATTCTAGTTTCCTCGATTTGCGTACCCTCGGGTCGTTTTACGAAAAACGTTTTTATAAATTATGAATCAACGGCACAAAACGAATCTAATAAAAATTGTCTCATCAAAAACGGAGTTCGAAAACGTAAATACGTAATCCTAAGGTTTCCGGTTTAGTCGTATAGGACGTTAAATTAAAATCGTAAGTCCTAATCTGTTTTCGTAAATTTGTGAGTTTATGAACCAACACAAATTTAAAACTCCAAAATAATATTCACGGATAAATTTATTTTCTGAAATGTTGGACTGTCACCAAAGACGGTGTATGTAAACGTGAGCACGTAACGTAGAATCCTCCGGTTTAGACGTAGTCGATGCTACTTCAAGACGTAAATACAAATTTCTTCCCAAAAATAAGTAAGTTCATAATATAACATTAAAATAATGTTTTGAAATAATATCTGAGAATAGAATATCATAAATTGACGGATTGTCACCCCTAATCCATCATAAGATCAATTACCTGATTAAATTGATTAAAATCATTAATAAAACAAGGGTTTTGAAGGTTTTATCTTAGAAATCAATGGAAGATCTTTATTTTTTAACCCTAATTGGCCACCATTGTTGAATTTCGGCTAGGAGCTTTTATGGAGCTTAAAAATCTGGTTATTTTGGTTATGGGTTGGGTTTGGTTAAGTCTTATAGGCCCCCTAATCCCATTACAAGTCCATTGGGCCTGTTTTGGGCTTTTCCTTCTTTCTTTCTTTTAGCCGCCCAAGCCAAAGCCTAAAACCCCTATTTGGATGACTTTTATACTCCACTTACTCTAAATTAACTATTAATTATTATTACCTTAAATTCCCTTAATTTATTTCAGCTCCTAAAGCCTCCGAAACCTCAAAACCGCAAAACTAGTCAAATTTACGCGTATACCGTAAAAGACGTAAAAATATACAGTTTTATAAAAACTCTTAGAATATAAAATAAACTATATAACTAAGTCCTATATGACTTAAAACCATCCCGTAAATTATTCCCGTGACTAAATACCTCTTCTGAGACCCCTACATGCAAAACCCTAAACCGTAAAAATACGATTTTCTATAATACATATACGTATACGTAAAGCCACTAAACAACACCATCTCATTTCATAGTCACTACATTGTGAGCTCATGAACATGAAATCATTACACATCGTTTCACTCACAAGGTACCCCGTACCCGAAACGATATCCAAACCACAATCTATACACACCAATTAGCACATAAACACGTAAAGACACGTAACTTGCACAAAATAAAACAAAGTGACGAAACTCAAAACCGCGGTTGTCACATCACTCCCTCCTAATAGAAATATCGTCCCGAGATTTACTCCTTAGGATCAAACACACAAACACAAATCATATGAGGATACTTGTTCTAAATGAACTCCTCTCATTTCCTTGTGTACATTAGTTCAAGTCTCAAATTACCACATATACTAACCAACAATATTTAAATTCATTCCCAAACTCTTGACCTCACAGCCAATAAATCTCACAAATGACTCTCTGATAAAATAAAGACTCTTATTAACACAAATATCGAATAACCGTACATGAAAATATGCATTCTCAAACAACATTTACCAATCTTAATACATGAAATATATCATGTATACCACTCAATTCCTCCAGGTAATTCTATTCTCATAAACTACTAGTCCAATCTTTCAAAAGGTCATAAATAGACCTACAAACTTGACATCAACTTTCCCTTTTACCAAAACATGCCACCCATTACTATAGGTGAAACTTCCTACATAACTTTGTCACTAAACTCTAATGATTTCCTCTTTTTAAACAAATCGTATCTTGTTACTCTCATCCTTTCCACAAACACCATTTCCACATTAGTATTCTCTCTCACGAATTTTAGTCCACCATAAGGACAACTCACCCTATCCTTCCATATAGTGCCTCAAATGGAATTCATCGACTTCTAGTATTATAAATATCATTATATGAAAACTCAGACATCGCTAACGGTTTCCCACATCCCTCTAAATCAGTCAGCCAAGCTCTCAGCACGACTCCTATACTTGTATCAATTTCCCACTTCGTCCATCATTTTCCAATTAGCTGGATATACTCATATCCAATCATGTTCATCAACTCCCTTTAGTCCATACCGCAAACTACTTAATTCCAATTTCCTTACACAAGTGACCTATGACGATATTTAACATATTGATTAGTTAATCACAGCGAGGCTCTTCCAATCCAAATCAACTTATGATCTATACATATCACCAAAAGGACGGTTATCTCATTTAGTCTATCAAATGCCATCCAAACCCATGCTACAACTACTTCCATAAAATTTGGATAGATCATTAGTAGCACCTATACATTTCTTTCTCACTTTTCTCCATGAAAGATTTTTTTCCCTGATACTCAACACTTCCTTTATACCTACACAATGTCTTACCTTCAAGGTCATAGTGCTCCTCATCTTGTCTTAGTTAGAAAAAGCCCTTCGTCTCTCATGACACATCACATCTATAACTCCTCCACCATTCGATTATCGATACTAAGCCTTCCAATCAAACAATATAGGTCAGTACCATTTCCTTTCCACACTACAACAATATTAGCATGCTTAGTGCCTTAGTCTACTCATTTGGCTATACCAAAGTTTTACCTTCGGTTCCTATCTCGACCTATTTCATTCATGATTCGCATCTATCCACACTTCCTTCTCCTTCCTCGACTCATGACATACATCACGATGTTATGCTTTCTGTCTTTCAAGTCATCTATACCTCAAAAATTTTTCCAAGTAGCATCACTTGTTTTTTCTTACGATCAATTCTCCTACTCCCTCCTAATAGGGACAGACTAGAGTTTTATGTGATCCCATGCGGATCACACTCTCATCTTATACCCATATTAGTTTCCATTTGTCTAAACTAAGCCATATTTTAAATTCTTATTCAAATCTCAAACTTCTATTTTGATCTTGCACCCAACATGAGGTACTTTCAATCATAATCTTCTAGGAATACTTGGTTCTCTCCTTCCATGGTTCTCCCTAATTCCTACACTATCCCGTCCAACAGAAATTACATACTTCATTCATCAAATCTATGAAAATCGCTAGTGCATTGGATAATGCATAACTGTATCTTCCAAAGATCTTTCATAACACCTTCACAAAACCAACTCTCTAATCACTTCTCCATGAACTTATTCAGCTCAGCTTCACTACTCATCCCTCGATATTGATTGCCACAAAAATTCTATCCGCATAGTCACTCGACTCCCCTTGTTACCTCCACGAGTTCTTAATCTCCCATGTTATGTATTCAATTCATCACGATCCACTAGTTCAGTTCTTTGTAACTCCACTCCAGTACTCGATCTGTCCTTCTTCGTCACGAACCATACGGATATTCCCATCATAGTGCTTGTCACCTTTCCAGTCCTTGCAACTTCTGTAACTCCTTCGAAATCTCTTGCTTCCTTCTAGCAGCCGACACGTAGTCCTTTCAGCTCCTTGATTCACGATGTAGCTTTTCACGCACTCCTTCTCGTCTCTATGATGTTACCTAGGAACTTCACACTACCCAGTAGCCTCTAACTTCAACTCATCTACCATAATATTTCTAAGGGTACTTCAACCCCTCAATGGCTCACTCTTCCTTCCTTGTTGTAATCACTATTAATTAGCCTCCTACCAATCATTCTTTCACATCCATGTATTCCTTCACGTGTCTACTACTACCTCGCCTCCATAACTATACCAATTCCCTTGCGTGTTATTTTCCCAATCTTTGCATTATTAGAAAATTTCTACTCTACCCTCACATCCACTGGTACTTTCATCAATCTCCTAATGGTACTTCAACCAACTTCTCATAGCATGACATCTCGTTCCCACGACCAGTCAACTAACTTTACTTACTCCCTTATTCTCGTAACCAATCTAAGTTTCAAAACTCCACAAATCTTAATAATTCCTTCAACACTACCTTTAAACCAAAACACATCTCTTCATTCTAATATCTAAACATACGTAATACTACCCAACTCTATCCTCTCATCCTAACGTGTCCACAACCGCATAACTAATCAACCACGACGTGTACCAAAAGAATTCCAAATGATCGCGTCCCATAATAAATATAGGGTAAACCGAAAGATCAACTATAACGAACCCTAGCCAAAACAACTGAAAACGAAACAATGTAATCCGAAAGATTCAATGGAGTGTGCCAACAACGAAAAATTTGACTCGTCACGATTAGTATCACCAAATTTCGATACCTTAGAAATTTTTAAACTTTCATCCCAATTAGTTACGTATCATAAGAACCAAACTCCCATACTAGTAAAATCAATCATACTCATTTTTAACCATAGACTCATCCTTTATCTTCATCATTTTATCAAGATATCAACTAGTTAGTATACTACAATCTTATTTTAACCATTATCTTGTTTACCCGTATTAAACTTATTTCACTTGTTATTATGAAACCAATACATGTTTATAAAATACAATGTTTTTTTTTCATTTTATTCTATATTATTATTATTATTATTTTATAAATCCATTTAGGCTGGTTATAACTAAACTACTACACGTTTACAAGGTGTGGTGTTATTATTATCATTACTATAATAAAATCTCCTTTTTTACTCTTTCCGTCTAGTTAAATACTTCTAAAATTTTAACTCCACTTAAGAAAATTTTTGTAAAATTTCTTTACCCCTTTAAGATGTATTATCACATGTTACATAGAAAACTAATCCAATTATTTTCAAGACAAATTTTTTTTATAGCTTAATACCACTAACTTAAAAAAACATATGTAAGTCACGATATCATACCATACACTTACAAATTATTTTCAAAACAGTTTTCCTATAATTAGCCACACTTATTTGTATGAAAATTTAGTAGTTCTCATTAATTAAAATACATACCCGAATGTATACACACATCAAAAGAATCAAAACGTCATGGGAACTCCATCGAACTCCAGCACCATAAAACACGAGCAAACACAAGGTACGTTCAAGTTATAATAACTACTGAACGGCCATATATCATAACTTAAACACATACTAATATATATAAATCCGCATACATATACCTATTAAATCACCCAAAACATACTCGTTACCATACATGTCAGATCAATCAATCGCGTCATGCACTCGTTTTTCCATACGAGTAATCACCATCTTACCACAAGGCATAAAACCCATCACTAAAACCAGTCCATATCGTGTGACCCCATAATCACAGAACATGAGTATAACCCAAAACATATAACACACTCAAAAATATCCATATGGTAAACAACCGTTACATAAACCCATATATTCTACATATACCTAAAAATCCACAACTCATCATATACAAGCATGTACTAACCCTATTTCATGCAATCATACTTAAGAACCCATTGAAGTTGTGGTACTTGTATAACTATGTTGGCCATCATACTTATACAATTACCCTTTCCTCAATGCACTCCCTCCTATGATGACACTTATAAGAATCAATACAACATATAACACATAAATCCATCTACTCACATAAGCTCATAATCACATAAACAATAAGGTCCAAAACTCCATCTATTAAAATAATATAATCAAACTCTTGGAATACATAAATCCATAGTCTAGATAAAGCAGCATAGACAAACTCCAACACAACATCATAATCAGTGATAAGTCATGTCGCCCATAAGAGTGGAAACAACTTAAAATCCTTTATATCTACCTACTCCTAGTAACTCGAATCACCACATGATTCTTAGGGAACATGACTTAAACATCAAAAGAAAAATACTATACATTAGGTACACCAAATAACTTACTATTGTGAAAGTAATTTATATATCAAAAGCAAAACAGAAATTAACAGGTGACTAAGTGTGGGCAACTACAGTTCAACTCATACTAGTCAAAATTCACAAAATATAAAATTTAGGAAAATACAATCAAGACCACACGTAATCCTATGACGCCTATATGCAGGGATCCTTAAGCTATAGACTAGGCTAGGCAACCTAATTCTCTATAACCTGTGTCTGATACCATTCTGTCACACCCCACCATGGCGGAATATGGGACGCGACGTATGGATATCATCATAACAGTAGCGTGTCAATAGAGATAACTAAATGTGGAAATATCATAAATGGTGACACTATGTCATGAAGATATCTCAAACAATGCAGGTGTCTAGGTAAGTAGGTAACATGTCTACCTCTTACCAAAGACATACAATTAACAAATAACAAACATATAGGTGTCTAAAAAGTGTCACTTATTCAAACATAAATAAAGACTAAGAGGAAAGGGGGTTCCTCCAAATGTAATCCTAAGCCTTCCAGCTAGCCAGTCCTGTTATCACGCTTAACCACATTCTCACCTGAAAGAGACACTGAAACACGTCAACATATAGTTGGTGAGAGTCATAGGTTTAGAATCCAACGCCAAATCAGTTATAAGCTATGAATAACAACCATTAACAAAAGAACATATGGACAATGTGCTAGAATTATGTATTAACAACTAGCATTTAAGATTAACCAATCACCACAAATCCAAGGCTCCAAGCCTTACCAATAACCATGGTCCCATAGGCGCCCATACACCTATGAACCAATCCCAAGGCCCCGCCTTGTCAACATCCCCTTGTTACCAAGTCAAACCACAATAAATGAGACGGTATGTGTCCCCCGATCCAAGTCATAAACACAATCAAGAATCACATAGCAGTTAATCACATAAGTGTACACACAAGTCCATCACAAACCATAAAAACATTCACAACATTCTTTACAAAACCATATAGTATCTCTTCCATCTCATCTGGAAATCAAATCATAAAAAGACATGGGACAATGAAATTCACCTAAACAAGCTTCTCGAAGTATTCACGCACAGGCAAAAATCTAAACACACAAACATATAAAATCAAGACATGAACCACATACCAAAATGGCTCATCAATCTATGATGGATATCTAACCTTCTCCTAAAAGTTAACCTCATTTATATGCCATAAGCATCTCATTACACAACTCTATAAAGCCCTTAACTTAGTTTAGTTCATAATTCGTCCCGTTAACATTTAACCCAAAACAGTCCCGTTTTTCACACTCCGTATTATGAGCCAAACGTCCACCAAACCTAAACCACATTCCTTGCAATGAAAACCCCATAAACTTATATGTGTTATCTAAAATCTCAGCCCTTGCCCCAACATGAAAGCTAATCTTAAGTCCTCGATATACAACTTATACTTTCGCCTATCCATATTTACTGATTTTTAACATATGAAATGTTTGTTATGACCAGAGGGTTTTACCCTATGCCATTTGCGTAGACCTTCTCTAGATCTTTTATCTAATAGATAATCTAAATCTCATGTTCATTTGAATATCCAATTCATGTGAACCCTAATATCACTAATCTCAGAAAACTCACAAACCCTAATCCATAATAAGACCAATTACATGATTAAATTGATTAAAATCATTAATAGAACAAGGGTTTTGAAGGTTTTACCTTAGAAATCAATGGAAGATCTTTATTTTTGAAACTCTAATTGGCCACCATTGTTGAATTTCGGCTAGGAGTTGTTATGGATCTTAAAAATCTGATTATTTTGGTTATGGGTTGGGTTTGGTTAAGTCCTATAGGCCCCCTAATCCCATTACAAGTCCATTGGGCCTGTCTTGGGCTTTTCCTTCTTTCTTTCTTTTAGCCGCCCAACCCAAAGCCCAAAACCCCTATTTGGCCGACTTTTATACTCCACCTACTGTAAATTAACTATTAATTATTATTACCTTAAATTCCCTTAATTTATTTTAGCTCCTAAAGCCTCAGAAACCTCAAAACCATAAAACTAGTCAAATTTACGCGTATACCGTAAAAGACGTAAAAATATACAGTTTTATAAAAAACTCTTAGAATACAAAATAAACTATATAAATAAGTCCTATATGACTTAAAACCATCCTGTAAATTATTCCCGTGACTAAATACCTCTTCCGAGATCCCTAAATGCAAAACCCTAAACCGTAAAAATACGATTTTCTATAATACATATACGTATACGTAAAACCACTAAACAACACCATCTCATTTCATAGTCACTACATTGTGAGCTCATGAAAATGAAATCATCACACATCGTTTCACTCACAAGGTACCCCGTACCCGAAACGATATCCAAACCACAATCTATACACACCAATTAGCACATAAACACGTAAAGACACGTAACTTGCACAAAATAAAACTAAGTGACGCACCTCAAAACCGCGGTTGTCACAATTCTTTGGAGACTTACAGTGGAGACTTGATTCTTTACCCATTCGTCTTGGTGGCTTAGGTTTGTACTCGGTAAAAGAGGCCTCCTCTTATGCTTTTGTGGCCTCGAGGGCCCAATCTTGGGTGCTACAAGATCACATTTTACGTGACAGTGGCGTATGTGGTATGGATGATGATTATGCTTCTGCTTTAGCTTGTCTACGTGATAAGATTCCAAGCTTTGATTTTAGTTGTTTCACTAATAAGGATACCGCCCCCTCTAAAACCCAACAAACATTGGTGACTACCCTTTTTAGTGAAATGGTCAAGGATATGGAGGTCCACTTTGACATGACTTTGAGGCAGAAAGCGGTTTTTTAGTGTTTACGCGCGTCACATACTCAGTATTTCCTACTAGCTATCCCTATAGACGGGCTTGGTCAACATATGTCACCAGTGGAATACCGTTCTATTCTTAAGTATCGCCTCATGATCCCATTATTTCCGGCTGATACAATGTGCCCTGTTTGTCGCAAGGCATGTTTGGATTCTTTTGGGGAACATGCGGTTCATTGTAAAGAGCTCCCAGGCTTCAAGTATCGACACGATATGGTTAGAGACGTTCTTTTTTACATATGTAGGCATGCTGGTATCTTCGCCAAGAAAGAAGCACCTGTGAATTTCTTGACTGAGCCGGTTGATGGAAGATCCACACTCAGACCGGCGGACATTCTGATTTTTAGATGGGTTGGAGGAAAACATACGTGTGTGGATCTGACTGGGGTTTCTCCTCTTGTGGGGATGAGTAGTCGGGGTTTTATAGCGGGTCAGGCTGCTTTGAAAGCCGCCTCATGCAAAGTGACAAAACACGAAAAAGAATGCATTGAAAATAAACACGTGTTTATTCCTTTTGCATTTGATACCTTCGGTTTTCTTGCACCTGAAGCGGTGGAGCTTCAGAAGAGAGTTCAGCGCGATATGAATAGCAACGTTATGACACCTAAATCCACAAATGTGATTTTTACTAGAATTAGTTTTGCAATTCAAAAAGGGCTTGCGGTGCAGCTTGTTGCTCGCTTGCCTTCTACGGCTATGTAATTAAACTTTTAATGATTTAATTTGGATAAAAAAATTGAAAATTCCATAAAATTAGAAAAAGTAAGTCTAAAATTTGATATTTTGCTTTAATATCGCGTTTTTTTTGTTTTCGTACTATTTTCGTTCAAATTCGTAGATTTGTTTTTTTCCCCATTTGTATTTTTAAATTAGTTTTTATTTTTTTAAGTTTAATAAGTTTATTTTAGTTAAGTTTTCAAATTGTTTTTTTTTATTTTATAGAATTTTACGTTACGTTTCATGTTTTCGCGTTTCGTGACGTAGTTCGTTTTTAGCGTAATCCGTTTTCCTTTTCTCTTTTATTTTTCTTTCCAAAAGCGTAATCACTCAATTAAATACGTCTATATATTTCGGCTAAACACCATACCTCTACCGAGAACGAACTCAAATATTCGTCTTTACGTTTTTCCTAAAATGTATCGATTAATACTTACCGACGACTTTTGTGTTGCTTTGTTTTCTACTAAAATAAAGTATATACAAAAATACTACATCATTAATCATATAAAAAGTGGAAATAAGTAGATTCTAGGAATGATGAGTACAATAGTTGACAGAGTCAAATAGGTAAAATCAGAGGTTTTACAGCACATTCCCGTTATTTAAGCTTTATCCTCAAAGCTTAAGATGATGTCACTGATGAGACTTCTTTTATACATAGTCTCATCATCCAAAATGGGCTTAAAATGCATAAAATATCATAAAAAGTGCCAAATATATGATAGTGTTTGTTCAATGTGTATTTTAGGTACGAATATTGAGAAAATGACAAAAGATCACAAGAAACAAGCAAAAACGAACACGGGAAACGAAGCCGCACAATGAACCGGGTCCTAGAGTTGATTTTCTAAGAAAATCCCTTGAAGAATTGAAGATTGTACAATAAGGGTCCTTCAATATTGAAGAATTGACACTTTAACCCCTTGTATATTCATAATTACAAGTTTGGTCCTTAAAGTTTGTCAAAATTACAAAAAGGACCCTCAACTTTGAAGAATTGGTAAGAACGGTCCCTCAATTAAGAGGACTTGTCACTTTTAGTCCTCCACAAAGTCAACAATACAAGTCAAGACCTTGAAGATTGAAGACTTTACAAGTTTGGTCCTTCAAAATTCATCAAATGGCAACAAAACTTATTTATATAGGGAAATATGTTTTGGCTGTTTTAAAATAAGAATGAAAGGAAGAAAGAAGCCAAGGGACCAAACTTGGCAGACACACAAAGATACATAGACCAGTGATAGCTTTCCACCTCACCCCACTCAAATTTTCCTCCAATCACATCCCACCCTTGTGCCATGTCACCTATCCACTAAACCAGATTTTTAACTAATTTAATTAGTTAACAAAAACACGCGTTAAACAGATTTTTAAACCCAAAACAAGATTAAAACCTTAACTATTCATCATATGAACACATTTGGGGATTTATTAATTACATGGAATTAACCCTTAATCTTTTCCAGATTTAAGATTAAGGGACTAATGATCATAACCCAACTCACTTTTCCCTTGCCACATTACCCCAAGACTCACATGATACACCCTACATACACCCTTTTGAGAAGAAGCCAAAAACATGCCAGAAATCCAACGTACCAGAATGTGGCTTCATATCTAAGCTTAATGAGAGCCTTTGATCAAATTGGAGCATCTTTTACAGCCTCACAAACAGCCAAAATCTTTCACATGATCAAGCAAAATTCAAACTGCAAGGGCACTCTTGGAAGTTCACCATTAGGGTTTTCACTTTATTTTCAGCTTCTTAGCTTTCACTGTAGCCTATTTAAAGGCATAGGAATGCAACATTTATCTTTGCTCTTGGTTTTTCCTTTGTTCAACTTTCTGTAAATCCTATATTCAAGTAATGAAATAGTGTTTGAATTTTTCGAAGAAATCCAAGTTCCACCTTTAATATTCTGTTGTTATTGATTCTAGTTTGTGATTGTGAAGTTTCAAAACCTGTTTTTAAAGATTGTGCAAGAAATTGCACGATTTTCCAAAATCTGATATTTTTCTAAGTATTTGTTCAAACCCTTGGAATTTTTTGGTCAAAGGTTGATCACATCACCCTGATAAGAAGATTATCAAGGTGAGTTAAGATCTTGGCTTGGGGATAATTAAGGAGTGGGGTATAAAGCTTGAATTAATCAGCTTCATTTTCCAGTTTTCTCTTTTATTAATCTGTTGTTACTCACCTTGTTGTTCTTAGCAGCTATTTGAAGCTTGTGCCTTCTTAAGCTAGGCACATAAGTAATAAAAGTCGTGAGTGTGGATGTACATTTATGAGGTTTGAGCTCTCTTACCAAAAATCTGTTAAAAAAGTGGTATTAAGTGATTTTGTGATCTGCTGTTGTATGTGTTGTTTTTTATGCCTGAATCTTGTTGATTATGCTTCGTGTTGTTGGTATGATGCTTGATTAGGCTTGGGTAATCCTCTTAATCAATTTTACTTTGTTAACTTTTGATTTGAAAAGTGAAAGGGGTGTTTGGGTCTACTATTTTATGTCTCTTGTTTGATTTTGAGTTAAGGTATAAGATTGTTAAGTGTTGGTATCTGTTTGTTAAGTGATTGCATGCTTTTACCTGCAAGTTCTATGCTTTGAACATCAAATCTGAACATTGTGCTATATATGCTTTGATTTTGCATACTTTGATCTGAAATCTTGGGAACACTTAGAGTGTATGCATATTTAGGATTAAAAAGTGCTTAAATATAGTTTGTGTAACCTGTTTGAAAGATTTGAGGGTTTGAAATTAGATCTATGGTCAAGTATATCAACAAAGGTCACTTGTGTTCATTTGTTCACCAGTAAGCAGCATAAGCTCTAATCTTGGTCTAAACTTTAATCCAGTGCATGAAACAAGTTTTTTTATGCTTATTTGAGTTTATTATAGCTTGTGTATGCATTTGGTTCAATTTGGTTGGCTTATTATTGCTTAATCTGCTTATTACTCCAAAATTGCTTATTTTCATGTCTGTGTAATGTCTGGTGCTACTTTGATTTAACTGTACTAATTGGGAAGGTGTTTTTGTGTTTGTTTGATTGTTATTGACTCCTTATAACCCACTGGTTATAAGGGTGCCTTGCTTGTTCTTCAATTCCAACAAAAGTCCACAAAAGACAAAAAGTCAAGAGAGTCAAGCAGTGGAAACTTTTCCCACTACTGGACACCCAAAACTAGCCACTGCTAGTGTTAATTTTCAAACAGCTTATCAATAAGCTATAATAGCTTATTTAGACCTGCAACAACTTTGTTTTTGTAATCAATCTTCCTTAATTGTCCCATTTGACTATTCTGGAGCATTTGAGACTTTGACTTTTAGGTTTGACTAGAAAACCAACTTATTTGCTTTTTCCAGCTTATTCATTGTGCTTTTTGGAAATCTTTTTTATTATTAAGCTTAGTTAAGTGATTTGAAACATTTTGCAACAAGAATCAGCCCTTGAATTGGTCTAGAACTCAAAAACGACTATTTTGTCGTTTTGTGTAGAGAGCTTTTGCTTATTTCAGGATTATTTCTTGGGCTTATTCAAAAATTCTTTTTACAAACAGCTTAATTAAGTCAAGAGAAGGATGTGTGTCAAATTTCAGCTTATGGCATCAGCTTATAGCTTAATGGGCCAAAAAGCCCATTAAGAATAAGTTGTTTTGAAATAAGTTGTGATAAGGTTATTTTCAGCTTTTGGGCCTGGAATTTTGTGTTTAAAATTGAATTTTAAGCTTAACTGGAAGTTTTGGGCCATTCTTGTGAACATTTTTCCTATTGCGCCAATCTGAGCCCATTAAGGGGCCTGTTTTACTATTTGGCCCATTTGGAGGCCCATTAGGGGTAATTTGGTCATTTCAACTTCATTTTTGTTTCAATTAGGTTAAACTAAACTAGTTTCCAAGTTTTTAGAATTTTTTAAAATTTTTTATTTTTATTAATATTTTATTATTATTTTATTATTAAAATTTGTTTTTAATCATTTTATATAGTTTTAATTAATATTAAATTTTCCAAAAATAGTTTATAGTTTAATTAAGTTATTTTAGAGGTTTACAAATTGAAAAATCTCTTTTTGGGCTTTTTGTTAATTAAATTGATTTTTTGGGCTTTAATTAGCATTAAAAATTATTATTTAATTAAATAAAAGGTTTAAGTGATTATTGATTTTTTATAAACTCTAATTAAATTTTTTAGGATTTATTGAAATTTTCTAGGAATTTTTAGGGTAATTTTTAAATTTCGTCATATTTTACGGTTTTACGTGTACGACTTTCGCCTTAGTGTAGTTTTAATCGTAACCGTCATCTTTTTCTCTTTTCTTTTCTCATAATCATAATTACAAACATTTAATCATTTCTTAACACAATACACAAGCCTCCTTGAGAACGAACTCACTTTTGGGTCATTTGTGCACAGTTTTCCTAAACCGTCGTACTTACCCTAATTACCTCGTTTTCCTAAAAGATTGTGAATTTACAACTATCATTTTGGCGCCGCTGCCGGGGAGGCATGTTGTGTTTTGATTTGAACAGATTTTGTTTTTATATTAACCATAATAACTGTTGGTGTGATTAGCACTCTAATCATACGTATTATCAGTTTTTCGTTTTTGTGTGAATATTATTACTATATTGTATACGTAAAACAATAAATTCACAAGTACTCCAAAAGTGTGAAAACACAACCTTGATTTGGGATTTCATCACACAATCATTGTATTCGAATCTCAAACAAAGAAAAAAGGCATAATAGATAATTACTTTCGTGAAGCTTAATTTTGAAAAACACAAACTATAAGGTGGGTATAAGGCGGGTGTTATAAAATACACCCTAAAGAAAAAGGCTCTTAAGTGATTCGTGCCGCCTCTTTTCTCCGCTTGCTTGTGCATATTTAGATAAAAAGGGCTAATCGAGGGTTTGCCAACCAAAGTATTATCTACGTTTCTATATATTTTCTTGGTTTCAAAAGATTAAACCCTCTTGAATGTTTTGGTGTTCCACCAATGTTCTAAAGTCATCGAAGGTGTTCACTTCACGTGATCGTTTTCATTCCTTGAGGCTCCTTTACTCGAGAGATTTGATCTGAGGAGAGATTTTATAGATTTTTGTCTACGTAATACATCACCAAAATCTAAAAAAAGTAAAAACAATCAAAAACACAAAAAAATTGAAAAGGTTAAAAAGACCAAAAAGAATCTTCTTTGCTCATCCCCACGTTGTACGTGACGTTTATGCAAACTCGCAACCAAGCTAGACATGCACATAAACGTAGAAACCGAAAGGAAACAAAACCTAACCTTTCAAGTGAAGAATCTCCTATGGACGAAGCTATCGTAGAACAAGAAGCAACCATGGCTAATCGTACTATGATGGAGTTACTTCAAGCACCCACCGAGGGTTATGGAGAGGCTATTGGGATTCCCGCCATCCTTGCGGAGAATTTTGAAGTTAAGACGGGTTTGTTGTCGATGATCCAAAACAACAAATTCCATGGTGATGAAAAAGACAAACCTCACAACCATATCCGCCAATTCAATCGTCTTACCGCCACTGGCAAGTTTAAGGACGTCTCTAACGACTCGATTAAGATGATGCTTTTTCCTTATTCCTTAGCGGGGCCCGCTAAAATTTGGCTAGAGAAAGAGCCACCCAATTTTATATTGACGTGGAAGGATCTCGTTTCGAAGTTCGTGAACCAATTTTTTCCGTCCTCTAAGACTACGCATTTGAAAAACGAGATTTCAAAGTTTTCACAAGAGTTTAATGAGAGTTTTTCTACGGCTTGGAATCGGTTTAAGGAAATGTTGCACGAGTGTCCTCATCATGGTTTTTCCGACTTGCATCAACTTGACATGTTTTACAATGGATTGAACGATCATGAGAGATATTATCTTAATGCCGCCGCGGGTGGTAATTTTTTGTGTAAAACGGTCGATGAAGCGTTGTTGATTATTGATAATAGGTCTAAGGTCTATAGCCCTCGTAGCACGTCGAGTGTTCGTAAGACTTCGTCTTCGGCTTCGCCTTCATTGTCTCATACCATCGATGCTTGCCAAATTGAGGTAAATTTGGAGAACAAAATCTTTGATAAGCTTAAGGGACTTTTGATTGAGTTTAAAGTTGGTGAACAACCCACTTCCGCTACGGTTAAAGCGGTTGAGGTTTCTTGTATGTATTGTGGTGGAGGTCATGATTTCTCCGAGTGAATTACCAACGGTGGTAACACTTCGAGTGCCTACGCGGCCACAGGAACTTGTAACCAAAACGGTCATGTTACCCGCACTAATCAATTGACTCCACCGGGTTTTGCACCAAATCAAAATGCTAACAATTATCGAAACAATCAAGTTGGTTATCAAGGAAATCAAAGGAACAATTATAAGAGTAACAACTATGGGAATCAAGGGGCTAATAACCAAGTGCAAAACAAAAAATCCATGATTTTCAAAACAACAACAAGAGTTTGCAAAACTTGAAATATCTTCCAAATGAATTTGTTGAATATGAAAATGGAAATGATGCTAGGTTTGATAATATACAAAGCAAATGAGCTTAAGATTCATACCAACAAAATGGAGGATAATGTGACTAGGTTACAACAAAACCAACAAAAATTGGAACAAGGGCAACATGAGATAAAACAAGAGATGCTTAAGGTCGATAAGAGGCAATCTATGTTTGAGGATAAAATTTCATCTTTGTTTGAGGCTATAATGTGTAGGCCGTCTTCTTCGAGTAGTCTTCCTAGTAACACCATATCAAACCCTAAGGGAGAGATGAAAGTGATTACCACACGTAGTGGTAAGGTACTTAAGGAACCGACACCTCAACCAATTACTCCAACGGTGGAGGAAATTGAGGAAGAATCCTAGGTGGTGGTCAAAGAGGAGCATATCCCAATCCCACGAAGTATCGCTCAAACCACACCTACGGTTGACCCATTACCATCATTGAAACCCGAGATTCCAAAGGCTATGCCTATGCCTCAACCCACACCACCTTTGCCTTACCCATCGAGACTTCGTAAGGAGAAACGGCAAGAACGTGAGAATTACCAATTTGATCTTTTTATGAAGATGTTTCGTGATTTGCATTTCAATATAAGTTTTTCCGACTCTTTGGTCATGATGCCTAGATTTGCCGCTAGCTTTAAGAGTATGTTGAACAACAAGGAGAAATTGCAACAATTGTCTAGTTGTTCATCGGTTTATCTTAACCGCATACCTCAAAAAGTCGGTGATCCCGGTATATTCTTGATTCCATGTGCTATTCAAGATATGGAAGAATGCTATGCCTTGGCCGATCTTGGTGCTAGTATTAACTTTATGCCTCTTGCAATCTTCAAGTAGCTCAATCTTCTTAATCTTACTCTTTCACTAATGTCTATCGAATTGGCCGATCATTCCACGATTCCCGCATGTGGATTGGCCGAAGACGTTTTTGTGAAAGTGGGAAAGTTCTATTATCCAGTAGACTTTATCGTTGTCGATATTCGCACGGATCCTCAAGTTCCTCTTATTTTAGGTCGTTCATGTTTGGATACGTCAATGGCGTTGATTGATGTGCATGCCAGAAAAATCACCTTACGTTTCAACGACGAGGAACTTGTTATAAACGCAACATAAAACTCTCAAATTTCTCATGTTTATTTCGTCGCGACCGTAAACCTCGTTGATATGATCGATGTCATTTGCGAGGAATAGTGGAAATCCCACAATTCTCGATCCTATTCTTGATAATTCGACACCATCCTTCACTCCATTTGAAGGTGGTGGTTTTACGTTGGAAGAATTTGATGTTCCTTGTACTTGTAACGAAGACCTCGAAAACGATGAGGATTTCTCGATTATCAAGGATTTTCTTAACGATTTCCCATTTCCTCCGCCCGAGGAGGTTATGAGTATCGAACCGAAATCTTCAATTGAGGAACCACCAATCCTCGAGTTGAAAGATCTACCTCCTCATCTTGAATACGTATTCTTGGAAGGAGACTATAAGTTACCGGTGATTATTGCGAAAGATCTTTCGAATGATGAAAAAACCGCACTTATCGATGTTCTAAAGGACCACAAAGGGGCAATTGCGTGGAAATTATCCGAAATTAAGGGGATTGATCCTAAACTTTTTACCCACAAAATCTTAATGGAGGAATACTACAAGCCCGCAATTCAATGCCAAAGGAGGGTGAACCCCAAAATTCACGACGTCATCAAAAAGGAGGTCCTTAAACTCCTTGATGCGGGAATGATTTACACTATTTCTGATAGCCCTTGGGTGAGTCCTATTCTTTGTGTCCCTAAGAAGGGAGGCATGACCGTTTTGCCAAACGATGCAACAAGTTAATTCCAACTCGACTCGTGACCGGTTGGAGGGTGTCTATCGACTATCGTAAGTTTAATGACACCACTCGTAAAGACCATTTTCCCTTTCCCTTCATGGATCAAATGTTGGAGCGTCGTGCGGGAAACAATTTCTATTGATTTTTAGATAGTTTTTCCGGTTACTTCCAAATCCCCATCGATCCTCGTGATCAAGAAAAAACTACGTTTACGTGTCCATATGGAACGTTTGCTGTAATGCACCGGGAACTTTTCAACGGTGTATGATGGCTATTTTTCATGACATGATCGAGAAGACGATGGAAGTCTTTATGGATGATTTTTCCGTGTTTGGTTGTTCGTTCACTTCGTGTTTGTCGAATCTTAAGAGAATGTTAAAACGTTGTGAGGAAATCAACCTTGTGCTCAATTGGGAAAAATGTCATTTTATGGTTAATGAAGGAATCGTCTTAAGGCACAAGGTTCCGAAAGCGGGGATTGAGGTAGACAAAGCTAAAATTGACGTCATCGCCAAATTACCTCATTCCAAAACTGTCAAGGGAGTTAGGAGTTTCCTAGGCCACGCGGGTTTTTATCGTCGATTCATCAAGGATTTTTCGAAGATATCTCGACCTATTACACATCTCCTCGAAAAAGATGCTCCTTTTGTCTTTAACGAAGATTATGTACAAGCCTTTGAAATCCTTAAGAGGAAACTTACCGAAGCTCCCATTCTTGTTGCTCCCAATTGGAACCTCCCCTTTGAGCTCATGTGTGACGCTAGTGATTACGCCATAGGGGCCGTTTTGAGGCAACGTCATGAAAAGCACTTCTTGCCTATCCACTATGCTAGCAAGACAATGACCGAGGCTCAACTTAAGTATACTACAATGGAAAAGGAATTCCTTACCGTGGTATATGCATTTGAGAGATTCCGACCTTACCTCGTCTTGACCTAATGCATAGTGTAGACGGATCACTCAGCAATCAAGTATCTCATGGCTAAGCAAGATGCAAAGCCGAGATTGCTTCGTTAGATTCTCCTCCTACAAGAATTTGATGTCGAAATCCTTGACAAAAAAGGAGCCAAGAATCTAGCGGTCGATCATCTTTCCCGCTTGGAAGATCCTCACCAAAGTGTGTACGAGAATAAAGAAATTACTGAAACATTTCCTCTCGAGACACTTGGTGTAGTGAATTCTAAGATTGACTCATCCACCCCATGGTTTGCGGACATCGCAAATTACCATGCGGGGAATTTCATCATGAAGGGTATGACGACTCAACAAAAACGAAAATTCTTTCGTGACATCAAGTTCTACTTTTGGAACGACCCTTACCTCTTTCGGACTTGTGCGGATCAAATTATTCGACATTGTGTTTTAGGCACCAAAGCTTCTAATATCCTTAGAGCTTGTCACGAGGGGCCACCGGGTGGTCACCATGGTGCTAATCTCACGGTGAAGAAGGTATTTGATGCGGGTTTCTTTTGGCCTACTATTTACCGAGATGCACATGCACTTGTCAAGTCATGTGACTCATGCCAACGACAAGGAAAAGCCTCACAAAAAGATGAAATGCCACAAAACATCATCCAAGTGTGTGATATCTTTGACGTTTGGGGAAATATGGGGTCGTTCCCATCATCTCATGGTAATAAGTACATCCATGTCTTCGTTGACTACCTATCCAAGTGGGTGGAAGCTAAGGCTTTACCCACGAACGATGCTCGTGTGGTAGTCAAGTTTTTGAAGAATTTATTTTCTCGGTTTGGAACCCCTCG
Source organism: Glebionis coronaria (assembly GCA_025667525.1). Taxonomy (NCBI): domain Eukaryota; kingdom Viridiplantae; phylum Streptophyta; class Magnoliopsida; order Asterales; family Asteraceae; genus Glebionis; species Glebionis coronaria. The sequence continues at coordinate 140,950,491 of CM046880.1, forward strand.
TGTTATCATAAGCGATCGTGGAACCCATTTTGGTAATGACCAATTCGAAAGGGTCCTAAGGAAATATGGGGTTACACATCGGCTTTCTACGGCTTATCACCCAGAAACGATTGGGAAGTAGAGGTTTCAAACCGAGCGTTGAAGAGGATCTTAGAGAGATCGATAGGGGAGAACCGACAATCATGGTCGGATAAGTTAGACGATGCTTTATGGGCCATTCATACTTCTCATAAGACGCCCATTGGGTGCACTCCTTATAAGCTTGTGTATGGGAAGAATTGTCACTTGCCAATTGAACTCGAACACAAAGCTTATTGGGCCCTTAAGCATTGTAATGATGATATTGAGACCGCGGGAAAACACCGGAAAATGCAATTAAATGAATTGGATGAATTAAAGGATATTGATTTTTAAAATTCATTGATTTACAAAGAGAAAACCAAAAAGTTTCATGATTCTAAAATTAAAAACCGGGTTTTTAACATTGGGGATCAAGTGTTTCTTTTTAACTCACGTTTGAAAATATTTTCCGACAAGTTGTTGAAATACCATTGGTTCGGTCCATTCACCATTACCCAAGTTTTTCCATATGGGACCATCGAGCTAGCTCAAAATGATGGTCCTAACTTTAAGGTGAATGGACATAGGTTGAAGCACTACTTTGGTGGGGAAGTTCCCACTTTGAACTACCTCGACCAAGTTACCTTCCCCAATGATAATTAGTATTGAGGGGATCGAGTCGAGCTCATGACTCGGTAATAAAAAACGAGGTGCCTCGTGGGGGAGTCCCATGCTTATCCATGTACATATTATCGCTTTCTAATGTAGCTAACGTGAGGGGATTTGTGCCATTCCAACCTTTGTTCCGTGGTTGTTTGTGATATGTGGTTTTTAGATGATCATTATCTTCACGATTGGAGCCTTTCATGTTCGTTTTATAGGAGCACTAGATCGTTTGCTTTGAAGAATTTCTCAACTTCCACATGATATATCCTTTGATATTCTAACCTTAGGTTTTTAGCACACTTCATAAACGGCTATTGATTTAACGGTTACACACTTTCCATGTTAGATTAAGCATTCGACCACGTCTCTAGTATGGGGGTATCCTACCCTTAGACTCGAAACATTGAGGACAATGTTTAACTTTAGTATGGGGGGTGAATAGATACTTGCCTTGCCAAACCTCCACGCTTTCCAAAGTTTATCTTTTTGTTTATCGTTTTATTGCAAAATAAGGCTAAAAATGGCCAAATTTTTAAAATTTTCTCATGTTTCATAAGTGTTTGAAGACACGAATGTAGATTTTCCGATGGCAAGAATAAGAGTAATTTTTTACTCGACCGTGTGTGTTGAGCACTTAGCTTCGATTCCTTAACTTCACATTAGGCTAAGTCTCTTAAATGAGGACGAGAAATGATAGAGTTAATTATATGTTACTATGCTAAACATAGAGTACTCATATTCTTTCAAAAACTCATGTGTTCTCGTTGTTTGCTTATTCTCCCTTCGCTTGTATATATATTTTGCTTAATAAGTATTGGCTTAGCGGTTTAGTCTTGATTGTTGGTTTCTAGTCTTTTCTAGTAGCTTCCATGTAATTAAATTGGGAAAACATTAAGGTATTGTCAGTGTCACGGTTTTGCAGTATTGGCAACCCGAATAATCGAAAGCTTCACCTAATAATAAGATTTCAAGTGCTCACCTAAATCAAGAAAAAGATTTGAAGCTCACAAGGCCGAAAAATCTATGCGAAATTGAAAGTGAATTATGCCTTAATCTTTAAAGCTTTAAAGATCCAAATTCGCCTTAGCGTGAGGATATACATCTTTAGCCATAATAAAGCCACCGATGAGGAAGATAATAAAAGGCAAGGCAAGACAGAAGTCATAATAAAAGCTTCATGGCGAAGTTAATAAAAGATGGACGTAAACCTATGATAATAAGTCTCATCCGTAAGGGGGCGTATAAAAGTCTTAGTAATAAGTCTCATGTTCAAGACCGTTATAAAATCGTGTTTATCGATCCTTCTTGTTGACTTAATTTTTTGACATCGTTGTCTATTAGGGGGGTTATTAATTCGATGGTCTTGGTTACACCGTTATAACTCTATTTTTAGACCTAAATCTCTATCATCGCATAAGTCAAAAATGTATCCTCGTGAACATTCAAGACAAAAATAAAATATAAGAGATGCCACTTGGGAAAATGGGAGTCTAAGTACGTGATTAGGGCATATGAGTAGTGTTAGCATTAGTAACTTATAATGACAATGATCTCGTTATACGCTTGGCATGGAATTAGGGTGAAAATCAAGGACGATGAAATTATTTCTAACGAAGAATTCACGTGTTCTTGTTCTTTGAACCTAAACGTCCCATTTTGTGATGAAAATCATACATTATTTCTAAAACGCAAGTAGTAGAAAGTAGTAGTAGTGTAGCAAGTTTTTCATTAAATAAAAGTCCATAAAAATGAATTTTGGAGGTGCGATGATACTTTATTCTATCATTGCGTGAGTGCACGACAAGTTTAGTATGGGGGAGTGATGAGACTACTTTTATACATAGTCTCATCGTCCAAAATGGGTTTAAAATGCATAAATATCATAAAAAGTGCCAAATATATGCTTGTGTTTGTTCAAAGTGTATTTTAGGTACGAATATTGAGAAAATGGCAAATGATCACAAGAAACAAGCAAAAACAAACACGGGAAACAAAGCCGCACAATGAACCGGGCCTTAGAGTAGATTTTCTAAGAAAAACCCTTGAAGAATTGAAGATTGTACAAGTTTGGTCCTTAAAGTTTGTCAAAATTACAAAAAGGACCCTCAACTTTGAAGAATTGGCAAGAATGGCCCCTCAATTATGAAGACTTGTCACTTTTAGTCCTCCACAAAGTCAACAATACAAGTCAAGACCTTGAAGATTGAAGACGTTACAAGTTTGGTCTTTCAAAAATCATCAAATGGCAAGAAATACACTTTGAAATACTTTTGGAAACTTTTTGGGACAAAAGTATGAAAAAACAAAACTTATTTATAAAGGGAAATATGTTTTGGCTGTTTTAAAACAAGAATGAAAGGAAGAAAGAAGCCAAGGGACCAAACTTGGCAGGCATACAAAGATACATAGACCAGTGATAGCTTTCCACCTCATCCCACTCAACTTTTCCTCTAATCACATCCCACCCTTGTGCTATGTCACCTATCCACTAAACCAGATTTTTAACTAATTTAATTAGTTAACAAAAACACGCGCTAAATAGATTTTTAAACCTAAAACCATATTAAAACCTTAACTATTCATCATATGAACACTTTTGGGGATTTCTTAATTACATGGAATTAACCCTTAATCTTTTCTAGATTTAAGATTAAGGGACTAATGATCATAACCCAACTCACTTTTCCCTTGACACATCACCCCAACACTCACATGATACACCCTGCATACCCCCTTTTGAGAAGAAGCCAAAAACATGCCCGAAATCCAACGTACCATAATGTGGCTTCATATCTAAGCTTAATGAGAGCCTTTGATCAAATTGGAGCATCTTTTACAGCGTCACAAACAGCCAAAATCCTTCACATGATCAAGCAAAATTCAAACTGCAAGGGCACTCTTAGAAGTTCACCATTAGGGTTTTCACTTTATTTTCAGCTTCTTAGCTTTCATTGTAGCCTATATAAAGGCATAGGTCTGCAACATTTATCTTTGCTCTTGGTTTTTCCTTTGTTCAACTTTCCGTAAATCCTATATTCAAGTAATGAAATAGTGTTTGAATTTGTTGAAGAAATCCAAGTGCCGCCTTTAATATTTTGTTGTTATTGATTCTAGTTTGTGATTGTGATGTTTCAAAACCTATTTTTAAAGATTGTACAAGAAATTCCAAGATTTTCCCAAATCTGATATTTTTCTAAGTCTTTGTTCAAACCCTTGGAATTTTTGGGTCAAAGGTTGATCACATCACCCTGATAAGAAGATTATCAAGGTGAGGTGAGATCTTGGCGTGGGGATAATCAAGGATTAGGATACAAAGGTTGAATTAATCAGCTTCATTTTCCATTTTTCTCTTTTATTAATTTGTTGTTACTCACCTTGTTGTTCTTAGCAGCTATTGGAAGCTTGTGCCTTGTTAAGCTAGGCACATAAGCTCTAAAATTCGTGAGTGTGGATGTACGTTCATGAGGTTTGATCTCTCTTACCAAAAATCTGTTAAAAAAGTGGTATTAAGTGATTTTGTGATCTGCTGTTGTATGTGTTGTTTTTTATGACTGAATCTTGTTCATTATACTTCATGTTGTTGGTATGATGCTTGATTAGGCTTGGGTAAACCTGTTAATCACTTTTACTTTGTTAAATTTTGATTTGAAAAGTAAAAGGGGTGTTTGGGTCTACTGTTTTAAGTCTCTTGTTTGATTTTAAGTTAAGGTATAAGATTGTTAAGAGTTGGTATCTGTTTGTTAAGTGATTGCATGCTTTTATCTACAAGTTTTATGCTTTAAACATCAAATCTGAACATTGTGCTATATCTGCTTTGATTTTGCATACTTTGATCTGAAATCTTAGGAACACTTAGAGTGTATGCATATTTTGGATTAACAAGTGCTTAAACTGTGTAACTTGTTTGAAAGATTTTAGGGTTTAAAATTAGATATGTGGTCAAGTATATCAGCAAAGGTCACTTGTGTTCTTCATTTGTTCATCAGTAAGTAGCATAAGCTCTAATCTTGGTCTAAACTTTAATCTAGTGTATGAAACAAGTTTGTTTATTCTTATTTGAGTTTATTATAGCTTGTGTATGCATTTGGTTCAATTTGGTTGGCTTATTCTTGCTTAATCTGCTTATTACTCCAAAACTGCTTATTTTCATGTCTGTGCAATGTCTGGTGCTGTTTTGATTTAACTATACTAATTGGCTAAATTTTTTCGTGTTTGTTTGATTGTTATTGACTCCTTATAACCCGCTGGTTATAAGGGTTCCTTACTTGTTCATGAATTCCAACAAAAGTCCACAAAACACAAAAAGACAAAAAGTCAAGAAAGTCAAGTAGTGGAAACTTTCCCCACTGCTAGACACCCAAAACTAGCCACTTCTAGTGTTAATTTTCAAACAGCTTATCAATAAGCTATAATAGCTTATTTAGACCTGCAACAACTTTGTTTTTGTAATCAATCTTCCTTAATTAACCCATTTGACTATTCTGGAGCATTTGAGACTTTGACTTTTAGGTTTGACTAGAAAACCAACTTAGTTGACTTTTACATAAGTGCTTATTTGCTTTTTCCAGCTTATTCATTGTGCTTTTTGGAAATCTTTTTTATTATTAAGCTTAGTTAAGTGATTTCAAAACATTTTGCAACAAGAATCAACCCTTGAATTGGTCTAGAACTCGAAAACGACTATTTTGTCGTTTTGTTTAGAGAGCTTTTGCTTACTTAAGGCTTATTTCTTGGGCTTATTCAAAAATTCTTTTTACAAACAGCTTAATTAGATCAAGAGAAGGATGTGTGTCAAATTTCATCTTATGGCATCAGCTTATAGCTTAATGGGCCAAAAGCAGATTAAGAATAAGCTATTTTGAAATAAGCTATGAAAAGCTCATTTTCAGCTTTTAGGCCTTTGGAATTTTGTGTTTAAAATTGAACTTTAAGCCTAACTAGAAGTTTTGGGCCATTTTTGTGAACATTTTTCTTATTGGGCCAATTTGAACCCATTAAGGGGTCTGTTTTACTATTTGGCCCATTTGGAGACCCATTAGGGGTAATTTGGTCATTTCAAGTTCATTTGTGTTTAAATTAGGTTAAATAAAACTAGTTTGCACGTTTTTAGAATTTTTATAAGTTTTTTATTTTTATTAATATTTTATTATTATTTTATAATTAAAATGAGTTTTTTAATCATTTTTAAATAGTTTTAATTAATTTTAAATTTTCCAAAAATATTTTTTAGTTTAATTAAGTTAATTTAGAGGTTTACAAATTGAAAAATCTCATTTTAGGCTTTTTGTTAATTAAATTGATTTTTGGGCTTTAATTAGAATTAAAAAATTATTATTTAATTAGATAAAAGGTTTGAGTGATTTTTGATTTTTTATAAACTCTAACTACATTTTTTAGGATTTATTACAATTTTCTAGGAATTTTAAGGGTAAATCTTAAATTTCGTCATATTTGACGGTTTTACGTGTACGACTTTTGTCTTAGTGTAATTTTAATCGTAACCGTCATCTTTTTCTCTTTTCTTTTATCATAATCATAATCACAAACATTTAATCATTTTTAACACAATACACAAGCCTCCTTGAGAACGAACTCACTTTTGGGTCATTTGTGCACGGTTTTCCTAAATCGTCCTACTTACCCTAATTACCTCGTTTTCCTAAACGAGTGTGAATTTACAACTATCAGTCACCTTTCATGCGAACAAATGTGGGTACTTGGTTTTGAACGAGTCTTCTCTCTCCCAGGTGAACTCAGGGCCTCTCCTCGAGTTCCAACGTACCTTCGTCAAGGGAATGCGACTGCGTCTCAATTTCTTAACCGTTCTCTCCCTAATTGCTATTGGTTCTTCTGTGAACTGGAGTTTGTCGTCGAACTGAACTCCTTCCAATGGCATAGCCAATGGTTCTTCACCATAACACTTCTTCAGATTAGACACGTGGAATGTAGATTGTACCCGACTCAATTGCTGAGGTAACTCTAAACGATACGCTACCTCCCCTATTCTGGCTATCACTTTGAAGGGTCCGACATAACGTGGGTTCAGCTTTCCACGTTTACCAAAGCGTACAACACCCTTCCAAGGTGATACCTTGAGCATTACGCGGTCACCTACTTCAAATTGCATAGTTTTACGTCTCTGGTCCGTGTAGCTCTTTTATCGATCGCGAGCAGCTTGAATTCTTTGCTTTATGAAGACGATCTTGTCGGTAGTTTCCTGGATTAACTCGGGTCTAGTAAGCTGAAATTCACCTACTTCTGCCCAGCACACAGGTGAACGACACTTTCGACCATATAGTGCTTCAAAAGGGGCAGCCTTGATGCTGGCGTGATAGTTGTTGTTGTAGGAGAACTCAACTAAAGGTATGTGGTAAACCCATCCATTTCCAAAGTCAATCACACATGCTCGTAGCATGTCTTCTAGAGTCTGGATGGTTCGTTCACTTTGACCGTCGGTCTGTGGATGATATCCAGTGCTCATGTCCAATATTGTACTTAAGGCTCGTTGGAAAGCCTTCCAAAAGTTCGATATAAACATACCGTCTCGATCACAGATTATTGAGACTGGTATTCCGTGTTTGGTCACTATATCCTTAAGATACGTCTTTGCTAGCTTTCCCAGTGAGTCATTTTCCCTAATTTGTAGGAAGTGATCTGATATGGTGAGTCGGTCGACGATTACCCAGATAGTATCGTAACCGTGAGATGACTTTGGGAGTTTGGTAACAAAGTCTATGGTGATGTTGTCCCACTTCAATTTTGGTATCTCGGGATGTACAAGTAAACCCGATGGTCTCTGGTGCTTGGTTTGACACGTGAGCATGTCAAGCACTTCTAAACATAGGTGGCAATGTCAGCCTTCATATTCGGCCACCAGTATAGCTTCTTCATATCCTGATACATCTTTTAGATCCGGGATGTATATAATATTTAGACTTATGATTCGTGCATCATCACGCTTCTCAAGTCTCCATAACAAGGTAACCAACTCCTCCCGTGAAGCCACAGAGTTCCATCTGCTCTTGGTTCTAACTTCTCCTTGGTAAGGTCGGTTCTGAGCATTCCCCCGACGTCTTCCTTCACGATGTTTTCTGGTATTTAGGCTTGGGTTTGAGCTTCCAAGATTTGCTTGGGTAGGTCCAAGATGATTATCATAACTAGTGCTCGGACTCTCATAGGAGGGTCCGTTTCCTTATGGCTTAGAGCATAAGCAACCACGTTTGCTTTACCGTGGTGGTATTTGATCTCACAGTAGTAGTCACTTAACAACTCAATCCAACGGAGTTGTCTCATGTTCAACTCCTTTGATCCAATATGTGTAGCAAACTTTTGTGGTCAGTATGCACAGTACACTTTTCCGTAAAGATAATGTCTCTAGATTTTTAGAGCGATTACTACGAATCCAAGCTCTAGATCGTGAGTGGTGTAGTTCTTGTCGTGTTTCTTCAATTTTCTTGAAGCATAGGCGATTACTTTTAATGATGTATAGTCCCCAGCCGGGTCAGGATCCCGACCCACGGGTACTACCCGTATCCGGCCCATCACAGATGGGTGGGAATAATGTCATTTAAGCTTATGGACTTGGATGAACAGTAACCGCACACACGTGTGCGGCCCACAGCCCGGTGCAGCCGGTACAGGGTTAGACAGAATCATATTCTGTCTAGGAATAGGATTTACCCCAAAGAAGAGGATATTTACTCACCATAATTAGACGATAACAATCATTCTAATTCTGGTACTTATCCTTTCCTTGGGGCCGAAGTATCAGTGGCAGCCCACTAGGATTTCACTGCCTATAAAAGGAACCCCCAAGGGTTCCACAAATGTATTACGTTCTATACTCTCAACTCAAATAAAACCCTAAACCGATTACTTACTCTCACGTCGGAGTCTAATCGTGGGAAACACTCCCACGGTAAGCCTGACGCGTATTGTTTAGTGTGCAGGATCCCAACCAAACAGTTCACTTAGTGCAGGAGCCGGAGCCCAGCCAACACCAATTGAGCCTAATTCGGGTCTAGCAAGGATCACCCAACTTTTGCATCAACAAGTTGGCGCCATTCGTGGGACCCATTACACTAAGCTAGAGCAAAACCTCATCTTGAATTTCCAATGACAAAGCGGCATCCGCAAGCTAATCCCAGGAACACGAATCCTGGAAGTCGGATGTCCCAAAGGGAAGGGATACTCATCCCCAATCAATCTCCTAGCCGCCCTGCGGGCGGACCTGGTAACCGTGGTGGTTTTCAGCCCTTGGGGGTGACGAGCACGATCTCCATAACACCCCCACCTACTTCAACCCTGGATAACCCTGATCCAGGGAGTGCACCCAATCCTCCTAACAAGGAGCCGCGCAGACCATCGACTGACGAGGAGGTAGAAATCCAACCACTCAGCGAGGAGGATCTCACTCGAGTTCTCACGCAGAACTTTGATAGGATCGTCCCAGGGATCGCATCAAGGTTGAATCTAGGGAGGAACCTCCAATCTAGACTCAACTTTGGCAATAGACCAATCACCTCGTCCCAAAATCAGAGGAAAAGGAAAGCCCGACCTCAGGAGCAGAGCATCTTTGAGGAAACTCCTCAACCTAGGAATGTGTTCGAGCGCATAGGAGATCGCCTCATGCAGGAACTAACGCAGTCTCGAGAAGGGGGAGATAAGTTGACGGTTCACCCGAGCGACCAGATCGAGAGCTGGCCAGAGCTACTCGCCGCACAAGCGTATGGGATAGGATGGACACTGCGAAAAAGGCTCCCGGCTCGTCTCAAAAAAGTGGTCCTCACCCAAGGGATGGGGCACCACCCCCGTCTCCAGATCCATAAGTGGAGGACTCAGATGATCATCCGCCTAAGCGTCGCCGACCTAGGCGTACCCCTCCACCACCACCAAACAATGATGAGTATTATGGTGGCCCTTATTATCGAGATGCAGAAGCGGAGGATTTTTCCCGCCCGTGGTGTGAACCATGGGATGACCCTAGGCTCACCCGGCCATGGGCGGATCCCAGGGAAGACCCATTCACCCTCCGCATACGAAACTACTCGGAGGACACCAAACGTCGCATGCCGGCGTGTGTCAAGACCTATGATGGAACTGGTGATCCGGATGATCACCTCAAAATATTCGATACGCAGGCTAAAATTGAGCGATGGCCCATGCCTATATTGTGCCAAATGTTCAATTCGACTCTGATCGACAATGCCCGTGACTGGTTTGAGGGACTCCCACCACGAAGCATTGATAGTTTCACGGAACTACGCACTGCGTTCAAGAATAATTATACTCAGAGGAAGAAGTATAATAGGGATCCGGTCTCGTTGGCAACTGTCAAACAACGGCCAGGGGAGTCCACAGAAGCCTTCACTGAACGCTTCAATGATGAGTGCACACGCACAAAGACGATGCCGGAACTCCTGAAAATCTCCGACTACATGCACGCCATAACAGATAGGGATTTAATCAGGCGTCTCAATGACAAGCGTCCAGAGAGGTATGATGATCTCATGGAAAGGGTCAGAAACTTCATAGAGGGAGAAACAGCGGTTGCCGCGGCCTACCCTTCCAAAGGGAACGGCTACCGATCGAATGACCAGTCCCGGAGATAGTCGGGTGGACAAAGCAATCAAAGCAGCAGTAGGGGCTCAGATTACAAGAGCCAAAAAAAAGGAGGACGGCCGGATGATAAGTTTACCCCCCTAAAGATGTCCTACCGGGAGATCTTGCTGACGGAAGGGGCAAACTTTCCGAGACCTCCCCTAATGACAACTCCTCTGGACCGTCGCCAAGGAAATCGTTTCTGCGAGTTCCATAATGACAAGGGCCACGACACTGAGGAGTGTATCCAGCTCAAGAAGCACATTGTGTCACTGATCAAGTCAGGTAAACTCAAGCATTTGGTTAAGGATTGGAAAGATGGAAAAGATAACAAGAAGTATGACAAGAAGGATCCCCAAAAGGACAAACCTTCGACCATATACATGATCCAATCCAGACAACGCCGCACGAGGCAGAATATTGGCCAAAACTTTTCACGCAGCAGGGAAATCTCATTCCCTCCCATCACAGCAAGCGATGTGATTGATGCGCCTCTCACTATTGAAATAAGCATTGGAACACACAATGTTCGTCGCATGTATGTGGATGGAGGGTCGTCGGCAGAAGTACTATACGAACACTGTTTTGTGCAGTTACGACCAGAAATAAGAAGCCAATTAGTACCGGCCACGGCGCCGCTCACAGGCTTTAGTGGAGACACTATCTGGCCGATAGGGCAACTACGTCTGCTCGTAACCATTGGGAACTAGGAATACTCCACTACGGCGTGGATGAACTTCATGGTGATACGAGCACATTCTCCATACAATGGGATCATAGGTAGACCAGGTATTCTGGCTATACGGGCGGTACCCTCCACGGCACACGGAATGATCAAGTTCCCTGTTGAGGGAGGAATCGTCACCATCTACAACACAATTGTACCAGCATCTGAGTGTCATACCGTGACAACACCGGCTCCACCTATTCCACCCATGGATGGATCACCACCTCCCAATTGGAAGGTGGCAATCCATCCTGACTACCCGGAACAGGAGATATCCATAGGGGGCGCTCTCGGATAGCGGCAAAAGGGCCATGTGCTCTCTTTTAAGTGCAAACCTAGATATATTCGCATGGGAGCTAAAGCATATGACAGGCGTGCCACGTGCGATAGCAGAACATAAGCTCTAGATCTGCCAGGGGTACCAACCCATCAAGCAAAAGAAGCGCGGCCAGGCGCCTGAGCGCAGCCGAGTGATATTGGAGGAAGTATGGAAACTAGTGGACGCAGGTATCATGCACGAGGTATACTACCACGAGTGGTTATCCAATCCGATCATGGTCAAAAAACATGACGGAAGTTGGCGCATGTGTGTGGATTTTACGGATCTGAACAAAGCCTGTCCACAGGATTGTTACCCGTTACCGGAAATCGATTGGAAGGTGGAATCCCTATGTGGATATCCCTTTAAGTGCTTCTTAGACCCATATAAAGGATACCACCAGATCCAGATGGCGGAGGAGGATGCAGAAAAAACGGCGTTCCATACGAGCCAGGGCGTATATTGCTATACGAAAATGCCGTTTGGACTAAAGAACGCTGGTGCTACATACCAGCGGCTTGTGGAAAAAGCTTTTGAATCACAGATAGGCCGCAACCTGGAAGTCTATGTGGATGACTTAGTCATAAAAAGTCACATGGAGGATGCACTTCTCCGGGATATTCAAGAGACATTCGACACACTGAGGAGGATTAACATGAAGCTAAATCCAAAGAAATGCACGTTTGGGGCAACGGAGGGAATGTTCCTTGGATATATGATCGATCCAAATTGTATCAAACCTTGCCCAGAGAAAACGGACGCAGTAATATAGCTGCCATCCCCTCAGACACGGAAGGAGGTGCAATCCTTGAATGGGAAGCTGGCCGGGCTAAATAGGTTCCTATCCAAATCCGCAGAGAAGTCATTACCCCTATTTAAGACACTCAAGAAGTGCATTAGGAAGGGAGACTTCTGGTGGACAAAGGAAGCCGAGGAAGCTTTTGGCCAACTCAAGCAGCACCTTGCATCCCTCCCTATGCTAGTAGCTCCCCGGCCAAAGGAGGAACTCATTATGTATCTCTCAGCCACTCATGGCGCAATAAGCGCGGTACTCATGACAGATAGGGATACGGTACAAACTCCGGTCTACTTTATAAGTAGAACATTGCAAGGGCCGGAGTTGAATTACTCCTCTATGGAAAAATTGGTTTTGGCACTAGTGTTTGCTACAAAGCGGTTGCGCCGATACTTTCAGGCGCACCCAATTGTAGTCATTACGGACCAACCAATAAAGCAGGTCATTTCTAGACCGGATGTGGCAGGGAGGCTACAAAAATGGAGCATCTTATTGGGGGAGCACAATATATCTTATAGGCCAAGGACGGCTGTGAAAGGCCAGATCTTGGCAGATTTCTTGATAGAGAATCCGGATGAGGAAGGGCCAATCGTTAAACAAGACGAGACTCCAACAGAACCATGGGTGTTATTTACGGACGGATCTTCGTGTACGGATGGGTCCGGAGCTGGTCTCATCCTCACAAACCCGGAAGGAATGGAGTTTACGTACGCCCTTCGCTTTGAGTTCACGTCCACCAACAACGAAGCGGAATATGAAGCATTAATTGCGGGTTTAAAAATTGCCGCTAGAATGGGAGTCCGCAACCTTGAGGCCTACGTGGACTCACGGCTTGTTGCGAACCATATTCTAGGTGGATATGTGGCTAAGGAGGACAACATGGTCAGATACTTGGAAAAAGTCAAGTCACTAATTGTGGCTTTCAGCAAGTTTTCCATCAAGCAGGTGCCAAGAGGCGAGAACAAGAAGGCGGACGCTCTTAGCAAGATCGCATCCACAAGCTTCGCTCACTTGTCCAAACAAGTCTTGGTGGAAATACTCAAGGATAAATCTATAACAGAAGGGGAGGTCGCTACTATAGTTGAAGAGGATGGACCTACATGGATGACCCCAATCATCAACTACTTGACTAGTGAAACCCTTCCGGACGATGAAAAAGCGGCGTGGCGCATCAGGAGGAAGTCGCAACACTTCGAACTTCGAGAAGGTATCCTTTATAAGCGCTCTTTCTTGCAGCCGTGGTTGCGGTGTGTTGGACCACGTCAGGCCGCTTACGTAATCAATGACATACATGAAGGGTTATGCGGCATGCACGCAGGTCCACGGTCCGTGGTAGCTCGAGCCTTACGGACAGGATACTATTGGCCTACCATGCACAGGGACACGCGCGATATGATTCGCAAGTGTAGTGATTACCAAGTGCATAGACCAGTGCCGCGACATCCGCAGCAGGAGCTTACACCTATTACATCCCCTTGGCCATTTTATAAGTGGGGAATTGACATCGCAAGACCGTTTCCTGTAGCTGCGGGGTAGTTAAGTTCTTGATTGTCGCAATGTACTACTTCACACGATGGATAGAGGCCAAGGCAGTCAAATCCATCACAGGCAAGCAAGTTAAAAAGTTTGTTTGGGAAAACATTGTGTGCCGTTTTGGCTTGCCAGGAGAAATCATTTCAGACAACGGTAAACAGTTCGCGGATAATCCGTTCAAGGACTGGTGTGCATCATTGAATATCAAGCGGCGCTTCGCATCTGTTAAGCATCCGCAGACAAATGGCCTCGTGGAACGAGCAAATAGAAGCTTGGGAAATGGCATCAAGGCACGTCTGGATGAACGAAGTGCCAAATGGGTGGATGAGTTACCACATGTTCTATGGGCGCATAGGACTATGATCAAAACAGCCAACGGAGATACTCCATTTGCATTGGCCTACGGCACTGAGCTGTTATACCAGCAGAAATAGGAATGCCTACCATTCGCACGGCGGAGGTTAATGTCGTTACGAACGACGAGCGGCTGCGAATCAACCTAGATCTGTTGGAAGAAAAAAGGGAGATAGCAGCCATCAATGAGGCTAAGTCCAAGGCTAAAATGAAGGCTTATTATGACGCCAAGGTTAAAGGTGTTTCCTTTCGACCGGGAGATTATGGCTATCGTGCTAACGAAGCAAGTCGAGCGGAGAATACAGGAAAGCTAGGCCCTAAGTGGGAAGGACCGTATGAAGTCACGGAAGCCTTGGGACGAGGCGCGTACAAGTTACGTGACATGGATGGCCGCGACCTGGAACGCACATGGAACATCTCCAATCTCAAAAGGTGCTATCTTTGAAAGCTACGGCTTCCGCATGGGTGCTTCGCTATATGTGGCTTTAATAAAGAATCATGCGTTCTATCTGTTTTTCTAATTATGTTTTGTTTAGGTTCCTTTTTTGTTTTTTAGGACTTATCATTCTTGTTCAAACAAAAAAATGTAAACGTTCTAATAAAATGCCGTGGTGCCTAGCTAGCTCCACGGCTTGTTTCGTGCAAATCATTTTTTAGATTTTTTGTCAGTCATATGAATTTTAGTTGTTATTATAATATGTCATGTTTCATTCATATGTATTCATTCAAATCACCGTACATGTACTATACGCCTCCAGGCGGGGTAAGAGGATTAAGTGAACCTACTAATTCAACTTGCCGCGTAAGAGGGATGCAACCTCAGCGACACGGATCATGTATCCTTACTAGACACCTTACTCACAAGACGTTGTGGTAAGTTTCGTATGCCGTACTCACGCAGTGCTCAGCATAGTAAAGACGCATGTCGCGTGTCTAGTAAATTATAGGCTTGTATGTATTTTCTTTTTTGTGTAAGACGTGACATGTCATGTAGTATTGGCATACAATGTTCAAACAAAATAAAAATACACAAGTTTCAAAATAAAAAAACAAAATGACAGTGGTCATCATGGACTTACATACAAAAGACAGTCATTTCACATATGTCTTAGCCGTGTACATGCACGGACGAATAAAAATCACAAATGTTCACAATTGATAAATTACAAGGGAGGTAGGAATTCCCCTATGTCCTTATTTCCTTCTTCAATCAGAGCACGGAGGGCCTCCCCACGAGCATCCTTCCCATCCTGTGCCTTCACCGCAGTCGCATCCAATGCTTCCACAAGCAGCTTTTCACCTTTCATCGTTTTTGACGGGGGATCATAAGTGGCCAAGGTCAAAGGGATGGGATCCGTAGTAAGCCGGGACATTATTGCCTCGTTTGGAGCGTCTCTAAGTGCCTCAAGCTCGTCCAGTAGAGGGTGTTGGATTTCTGCCAAGGCATTCATCGACGCGGTCATATTATCCGCAGCTGAGGGATTATGGTATGGATGCTGCATGATGTCTTCATTTTTACCTATCAGTTCTGCAGCTTTGACCAAACCCTCATGTCTACCACGGTCGATTCCATCGGATACGACCCCGACAAATGCCTGTAGTAGGTGCGGAGCGTCAAGGGCCCTGCTTATGGCAAGTCGTATCCCTTGCCCAATCATCCACCTGCGTCCAGCTATGGCGGATAGCAGGGGAGGACATAGTCTTTCAACACAACTTATGGCCATCTTGCTCAGCTCCTCCTCCGTTGTGGCAGCTTGCTCTTCCAGATTGGCCCGCGCCTGTGTCAGCTCATCCTTCAGCGCATCACGCTCTTGGGCGATGTTGAAGGATTGTACGGTCACGGCCTTGGTAGCAGCTTCGGCCGCAAACACCTGCATATAGAACTTTGAGTTATCACAAGGATACCATACTTTTTTTTCTTGGGCCGAATAAATAATCAAGGCAAAGGTATATGTACAAAAGTTTCGAAAGTGTACCTTCTCATTTGATGTGGCTACAAGGGCTTCGAGCTCGGCAATACGCTTTTCTCGGGTGTCGGCGTGATGAGCTTGATCTTTTACCGTAGCCTCGGCTGTCACCAGCGCTGCCTGCAAGGACGCGATGGTCTTCTCGTTCTTCACGACCATTGCCTCACGACGGGCTATCTTCTTATCTGCCCGCTTCACGTTAGCAAGGGTCTTGATCAAGCGACGTCTTAGGGCGGCTCCCACCATCACTTGATGCGCAGATGACACATCAAATTGTTCAAGAAGGGATTCATGATCCAGCTCATCTAAGTCTTGGGCAAGGGCTGGTGGAGTGATGTGTTCGATGAATTCCGAGCACTCAGATTCCGCTTCCAACCTTGTCAGACTTGAGAGGTTCCATGCGAGGCGCAGGCTATTTTCTGGCCCTTCGTGGTGTGGCTCCTCGGCACGTGTCGCGGCAGGAGATGGAGGTCTGTTAGTTGGAGCGGGGGATGAATTCCTCTCCACTTCTTCCTCTTGTGCTACGGCCGATGGATTCGCCCTGTTATTGACATGGCAAATTTAGTCTAGGCATTATATATTTCACAAGTATAGTAACACGACTAATATTCAAAGGATACTTACGTGGTATCAAGGGCAGGTTCTGGGCCAGTAGGAGCTACGACGCTCACGGGTGTAGCTCGCCAGACTGGCTCTCCCATGTGCGGAGTAGAGTCGGCCTGGGCAGTCGCAGTACTACTCCCCTCTTGGTACTGCGAATTGTCCTTCCTCAGTTTCTTTGGGGGAGCATTCGCGGCCCCGGCCTCATCCCCTATTTTCTTTGCCACCCTCCTGGTGGTCTTTCTCTTCCTAGATGTGAGCGGGGCGGACCCGGAAGCTTGAGTGGTGTCTTCATTGGGATTATTTTCCTCTTCCTGGTGGGTCGCGGCCCCCTCCAACAATAATTCTCCACCATCTTCATTATGGAAGTCCAATGGGGATTTCTTAATGATGGGCTCCCCTTCATCTGATCTGGGCTCGGACGTCTCTTCGAGCGGCATTGTGCGGTCAGCGGTCGCCTCCAGCAGGGGGAGCTCATTCTCCTTCAGAGGCCGGAACCCTTCGGCCACCTTCATTGGGTCGCCCTGGCGTATTAGTCCGTGTAGGTTCATTTCTGCGGACATTTATAAGTATACGGGTTAGTAAGGTTCTACAAATACGTATGACATTTCAAATCTACAAGGTATAAGTAGACCTACCCTCTCCCTGTTCCGTCAAGAAGCACGGATATAAGTCATCCCTCCCAAAGTACCGGCGGCTTATTCCTACTAAGCACAGAAAGTGTTCCGGCAACCCCCTATGGAATTCTGTGCGGTGGGTATCTATTATTTTTAAGTCTTTGCTACTATAGTCTTTGGCTTTGGGCGGAAAGTCTTTGGGTGCTTTGGTTTTGAATACGAAAGGGTAGGGAGTACCTTCTCATCAACAAAGAAGTAATGGTCGTACCAGTTCTTAAGGGAGTCTAAAGGCTTCCTATACGTCATGGGGGCGTTCCCAGGTCTTTTTTTAAACGATAGCCACCCGTTCACTAGCTGGGGGAAGTAAAAAGCCCTAAAAAGGTTCACGGTTCGAGTTACTCCGCAGGTATGGCATGTAATTTCAAACTGGTTGATTTTACACGCCCCTATGCAGTGCAGCTGGGTTATGTGGAAGTCGTAATACAATAACAGATCTACTAAGAATTTGGACAGAGGGATACGCTAATTGGCCGAATCAAATAGGCGCGTGTACACGCCTATTTTCCCCGTTGGTGCATCCGTAATCGCCTCACCTTCACTTGGATAGGTGGGGTGTACGCTTTCGGGAATGTAATACTTCGACAGAAAGTCGATGTATTTTTCCGCCGACATCACGTTAAGGACATCTGTGATAAGTGGGTTGTCCTTTACCATGTTTTATAAAAAGGTTTTAAAGGGCGTGATGATCTAACCTGCGGCGGAGGAAATCCGTGGAAAAGAAGGCAAAGTTTTGGAGGTAGAAGCTTGAAAATAACAATGGCGGAAGGAAGGGGGAATTGTGTGTGTAACAAACATATACACCAACTCTTATATAGGGTTGCCTCGGTTTCCGAGGTAACGTGGATGTTCGACACGTGTAGGCCATCACGCCTATCCAACGAATAGGATTTCTGACACTTCTGCAAAATCAGAGGGGGCTCATGGGTCACTTCTTGGCAGTTTTACATGGCTCAATGGTGGGCATTAATGGTGCACTTTTGCAGAAGTGCGGCTGAAAAGTTGACTACCATTAATGTTTTTATTCTTGTGTCAGGATATGCGGCTCTTACGTAAGACCATATTCAATGCTACATTTAATTTGTCTCGGCCGTTACGTACGGCTGATGTGCTATTGGAATTATATTCCTAAGGCAGGCCACCACGTGCGGCCAAAGCAAAATTTTCAATATAGAGTGTTTCCTAGGTCTTTCTTGGTATGTACGGAGAGCACCTTGATAGTCTAGAGGTTACGCCTACGACTGTAACAACTAGACTGGGGGGACATGATGACGTATAGTCCCCAGCCGGGTCAGGAGCCCGGCCCACGGGTACTACCCGTATTCGGCCCATCACAGATGGGTGGGAATAATGTCATTTAAGCTTATGGGCTTAGATTGACAGTAACCGCACACACGTGTGCGGCCCACGGCCCGGCGCGGCCGGTACAGGGTTAGACAGAATCATATTCTGTCTAGGAATATGATTTACCCCAAAGAAGAGGATATTCACTCACCATAATTAGAAGATAACAATCATTTTAATTCTGGTATTTATCCTTTCCTTGGGGCCGAAGTATCAGTGGCAGCCCACTAGGGTTTCACTGCCTATAAAAGGAACCCCCAAGGGTTCCACAAAGGTATTACGTTCTATACTCTCAACTCACATAAAACCCTAAACCGATTACTTAATCTCACGCTGGAGTCTAATCGTGGGAAACACTCCCACGGTAAGCCTGACGCGTATTGTTTAGTGTGCAGGATCCCAACCAAACAGTTCACTTGGTGCAGGAGCCGGAGCCCAGCCAACCCGAATTGAGCCTAATTTGGGTCTAGCAAGGATCACCCAACTTTTGCATCAACAACTTTCAATCTATGCATCAATACTGCACCCAAACCTTTGTGTGAAGCATCACAATACACAACGAAATCATCGTTTGCCCTCAGGCAAGGCTAAAATGGGTACACTACATAACTTCTGCTTGATCAGCTGAAAGGTTGATTCTTCCTTTTCTCCCCAATCGAACTTTGTTCCTTTCTGCGTGATTTTGGTCATCGGTTTGGCTTCTTGGAGAAATCTTCAATAAATCTACGGTAGTACCCGGCAAGGCCTAGAAATTGGCGGACCTCTGTCGGTAACTTAGGGGATACCCAATCTTTGACATATTCGACCTTTGCTGGATCTACGTGAATACCTTCACTATCAATAACGTGACCGAGGAATTACACTCTAGGGATCCAGAATTCACATTTGGAGAATTTGGCGTAAAGTTGTTCCTCCTTGAGCACATTTAGTACTTGTGCAAGTTGTTCCCCGTGTTCTTATTCGTTCTTGGAATAAATGAGTATATCGCCAATGAAGACTATCACGAATTTATCTAGGTAGGTCTGCACACACGGTTCATAAGGTCCATGAAAAGGCTGGTGCATTGATCAACCCAAATGGCATAACCTGGAATTTGTAATGAATGTAGCGGCATCTGAAAGCTGTTTTTGGAATATCTTCCTCCCTGACTCTTAATTGATGGTATCCAGATCTCAGATCAATCTTGGAGTACACACTTGACCCTTGTAGTTGGTCAAATAGGTCGTCAATGCGAGGCAGCGGATAACGATTCTTCACGGTTAACTTGTTTAGTTCTCTGTAGTCGATGCACATTCGGAAGGAACCATCTTTCTTTTTGACAAATAAAACAGGATCTCCCCACGGAGAGGAACTAGGTCGGATAAATCCTTTGTCAGATAATTCCTGAAGTTGATCAGCTAGCTCTTTCATTTCTAATGGTGCCAATCGATATGGAGCTTTAGCCACAGGTGCAGCTCCTAGGATCAATTCAATTTTAATTTCCACTTTTCGGGTCGGTGGTAAGCCTATAACTCATCAGGAAAGACCTCAGAAAAATCTCGGACAATCGGTACGTCCTTGATTTACTTCTTCTCGGGTTTATCTTCTTTATCAGTCTGGGAAATATGAGCTAAGAAGATAGGGCATCCTCTCAACAAATACTTATGGGCCTTAGTACAAGAAATAATACAAAGTCTAGTGTCAGTATGGTCTGTGTTACCGTCCCCTCGAATGATTAAAGTTTCGTTTCCCATTGGAATGCGGACTAGCTTTTCATCACAAATAATGACTGCGTGGTATCTTGCCAACCAGTCCATGCTGATAATAACATCAAAACTACCAAGGTTTAGTGGGATTAGGTCAATTTTGAATGGATGTTTCGAGAGATTTAAGGTACAACCTCTAATGATAGTATTGACTTCTACAGTTTTACCATCAGCTAATTCTACGGAGTAGCGTTCATCTAGAATCGATGCGACGACTTCTAATACATTGCTAAATTCAGTGTATATAAAACTTCTATCTGCTCCAGTATCAAACAAACCAGATGCATAACGATTTTTAGTAGAAACGTACCAGTAACGACATTAGAATCTGGGTTGGCTTTTGCATTGCCCACCACGTACACCCTTGATGAAGCTCCTCCATTGCTCTTGCTCTAGTTGGCCAACTTGGGACAACCTGGTCTCACATGTCCTGGTGCTTGTATGAGTGAAATCTCATATCAATTATATCATATTTAACCCTAAAACACAAAGTAAAATACCTGATTTTGATATATAATAGCAGTATTATGGGTATACTTTGTTGTTTGTGCTTGTGTAGGTAAAAAGATACAAATGTGAAGCAAACATGGAATTCAATCCAATATTGATGAAGAAAAGACAAAAGAAGGATGAAAAATGACAAGTCAAACAAAGTCAAAGGACCTTTTTTTACAACTTTGAAAGTAGAAGGACTAAAAGTGCAAAGTTAGAAAAGTCAAGAAGAT
The DNA here is from genome assembly GCA_025667525.1 of Glebionis coronaria. NCBI lineage: Eukaryota > Viridiplantae > Streptophyta > Magnoliopsida > Asterales > Asteraceae > Glebionis > Glebionis coronaria. The sequence continues at coordinate 140,971,601 of CM046880.1, forward strand.
AGTCAAATCTGGTCAAAGTTCAAGTCAACAAGTCAAGGGATCATAATTGTTCAAGTATGAAGTCAAAAGGGCCAAAATTGACAAACTTATGAAGTTCCTAGTTCAAGTTATGAAGCTGATAATTAGAAGGACTTGTTTTGTGATATGAGTGAATTTACTCATATCAATTGTATAATAAATGAACATAAAAATGCATTATTAACATGAATATAGCCTTGTATGTGCATGTTTTACTGTTTTATGTGTGTAGGTGTGACATCCCGGGTAGGGTCAAAATATGTGGAATATATCCACGGAGATGTCACAAGGGTGGATCGATAGCATATAGTCCATAGAGCATAAGATAAAGAGTTAGTTAAAACATATTACATGTTTATTTAAACAAATAAATAAAAATTGTCTTAAGCATGGTGAAAAGTGTTTGTTTGAGTTTCCCAAATAGAACCCCGGACGAGTCCTACAATGCAGATTACTAAGATGCTGGAGACCATGCACACACCACGTACTAACTTCATATTACTGTGCAAAACATACTAACGGGTCAACATAAAGTTGGTGAATTTACAGATTTTAACAATTAATTATTTTGGACATACAATAATCATAGAAGTAATTATGCACAAAGCATTCTTACTAAAATATAAATAACATTTGTTTATTATTAGAAACTGAAGCTTAACCTCATAGTCCTCAACAGATGAGGACGTAGTGTCTTACAAAAAGACACCCATTCTAGTTCCAACATGGTATACGTCTGTTGTCCCGGCCAAAACACAGTGAACATGACTCACCCAAACGGGGATGGTCAATCTCTAATAGATCTATTTATAACATTTGGGCGATTTACAACAATTTAACAGTTTCAATAGTAAGAAATCATAATTCAGTTTATACAATCCAGTTATGTCCAATATATGTTTGTATATTTTCTTTCCCAAAAAGGTAAAGTTTTATCAAAGTTTATAGGGGGCTGTAAACTCACCTGGGAGTGGGCAATTGCTTGTTTAACACGGGTATCCAATTAAAGCTCACACCAAAGTTATGCCTAATCAGATAGTGCAGTCTTAATAGATAGTATAAAGAACATATATGTATGCTTATACAGATTTTAGTCAGTTCATTCATACTATGGTAATTATCCAAATTGCCATAGTTCAAGTAGCATCAATATTCATTTAACTTATTTATATAAGTTTCATTGCTAAGTAAACATAAAATGTTTAACTATTAATATCAGGTAGCATACATGTAGTTATAGTAATCATTCAATCTCACAATTAAGTTTTACATTTCAAGTAAACATAAAAGAAAATGTTTCACTTAAGATATTAATCTATGTTTATAGTACTTGTATCAATAACATCTCGTTAAACTTTATAACCACGTTCTATATTTAAGTAAACATAAGGGGTTTTACTTATAATATATTTATGTAGTAACATTTAGTTTAATCTACGTTCACATAATTTTATTTCTTAAAAGTATATGAGTATATGTATTAACAATACATATTCATAATTGTTTATACAATTATTTCCTAAAGTAAATATAAATATTTTATATATATAAAAAAAGAAATATATAAATTATTTTATTTAACTTTAAAGTTTCCATAAATCATTTTATAAAAATAATTTAAACTTAAGAATTTATACCTTAATTCTTATGGTCTAAGTGTTTTAATTATGTTTTATTATAACTAAAATAGATTTTAGGTTTAGGGCTTGGAAATGTTTCGGATTATGGCAAAACTAGTCCCTTCATATTTTTAAACAAGTAGAATTTTAAGATTTTACATATTTAGCACCTAGGGCTTGTTATAGTTTCGGCCTATGGCAGATTTGGTCCCTCTAGTATTATCTAGGTTTTCTAACTTTACTAAAATGACAAAACAGCCCCTAGGGTTTCTTTAAGTTTCGGACTATTGACAAAATGGTCCTTAGGGTTTTAGAATGACAAAATAACTTTTAAAAACTTCCCAAAATGGTCCATAGGGTTTAAGTTGCCATGGGAAATAACTATTAAACCCTAGACTTTTGGACATTTACATTTTTAGTCCTTGTGCTTACTAGTTTATCAAAATAAGTTTCTTAAGTTACGGTTTTAGTCCTTAAGCTTTATAATTTGTCATTTTCATCCAAAAAGTTTCATAAGTCATATTTTATTATAAAAATTTTTATTTTAACATCTAAACTTTATATGGTCTCATTAAATGGGCTAAACATCTAATGAGCTATTTTAGTGGGCTTAAATATATTTCAAGTCCACTAATTTACTAAAAAGGGGCCTTTAAATCATTTATTGGGCTTAATACATTCTTAAGCCCTTTTAATTAGTTAAATGGGCCTAAGTGTGATTCCAAGTCCATTTAAGTCATCATAATTTATAAAATGGGCTTATTGGGTTTACTTATGTTTTAGGTTAACTTTTCATGGGCTTAAATAGTCCATTAACACTACTTTACATTTTATGTATATTTTTACTTAGGATACTCTTATAAGCTTATTATGAGCTTATTAACATTTAGTTTTTAATCTAAATAGATGAATAAAACTTAAAGATTCATTTTATGTGTTATACCAAATTAGATCTAGGTGTGTCATAAGGTTACAAGTAAGTCATAAGCCCTAATAGGAGCTTATAGCCCACGGCCTACATTAGTTATAGCATTTTAAGGTAGGTCAAGTCCCATTTTGAGGATGCATGTAGTTTATATGTTTTACAAGATTAGATCAAACTATGTACACATCAAGAAAATAAATCACAAGTACAAAATAAGATCTAAACTAGGTTTAGGCCTAGAAATCAAACATAGATCCATGTACCTACATATATAGCTCACGGCTATGTTTTAGATTTTGGGATTTCCAAGATGTATACTTTAACTAGTTTTTGAATCTTGTAAATATTTACAAAAACACATTATGATATCTATGTTACATGCATGTTTCCAAGGCTACTATTACTCCAAGAAACAATGTATAGCCCACGGCTATAATGTTTCCTCCCAATATTTCCATTAGATCTACTAGTTTATTTCATGTATACCATGTTAAGTTAATACTTATCATTAGATCTAGGTTTTTATAAGCATGCATGTACATCTAACCCATTTTAGGGTCATATGTAACCCACGGCTATATATGTTCACATAAGTTACTTTGATGATTTTTAATAGCTCATTTAACATGTACATTTCATGTTCCACTATTCAATACTTAGTAGACAATTCATATGGCCTTTTCTCATTTTTGCCGTGAACTTTAAGGTCATGGTTTCCATGATTTTTAAGTTTCACAAGTTCTTTTCATGAGATCTATGGTTATTGGTTAACCAAAGTCCCATAAACAAGATTTGTTACCCATGCCATATTTAGATTTATAAAAGGGTTTCATATGGTTTTTAAATAAAGTTTAACACATAGCACATAAGTCATAAGTTTCTTATTAAAAAGATTTTGAATCATGATCATGGTTTGTATAAATATGCCGTGACCCATAAGGGCCATAGCCTTACAAAATCTTGATTTTTAACATGTTATTCACTTGTGTTTATAGATGTATGAAGATGAATGCATGAAGAAATGAAAGATTATGATGTGTATACCTCTCTTGCCTAAATGTACCAAAGAGGATCTAGATGAACAAGGAGATATAAGATCTACTCAAAATGATGAAGAAAACCGTAATATAAATCAAGTCGTGGCCTTAAGTATTTGGCTAGGGCTTGTTTTATAGTGGTTCCAAGAGAAATGATGCTACCAAATGATTTGTAATCAAGATGGGACAAAGATTTTGTTGATTTAATGAATCAACTTTGTATTTTTGTGGCTTATGGCCGAAATGTTTGAGAGAGAAAGGAGTAGAGAGAAGTGAGTTGCATGTATGAGAGATGGGAATGTGTGTGTTTCGGCTTAAAGATGAGAGAGGGAAAGAGAATACAAAAGGCATGATTGCCTTGGTAAGGACATTAGTGCCAAGTGTAGGCTCTTCCCTTTCCAAGACAACCCTTCTTCTTCCACATATGCATGTGTGTGCCGTGTAAGGCTATCCAAAGAAAAGGGTGGGCTTGTGTGGGCTTGTGTGGGCTTGAGTTGGGCTAGAGCATAAGGAATACATAACTTTGGGCTAGTCCAAGAAAGTTTATGGATGCCTATAATAAGCATACATATATATATACGGCTATATGTATTTGGTGTGGTATGTTTTTCAAACTTTTGCTAAGTGTTGAAGATTTCCAATATTAAGTATACATCTTATTACTTGTTATCCCTAGTTGTATGTACAAGGTTTACATTATGATTCGTATCTCAACTAGTGTGTATGTACAAGTATATGTACATGTTAGACAAGTTCACACATGACCCATAGAAGTGTAACATATGAGTTTGTGTTCTAGGATTATTGGGTGGAAATCTATTACATAAAATCATGGTAAACTCATGGATTTTACAGCACCACCCCGTTATTTTAGCTTTGTCCTCAAAGCTACTAAAAACCTAGTTACCTTTTAAGTAAGAGATGTTCTAAGTACATGATTTGTTTCAGGTTCTCTCCCATGTACGGATGGCGGCATGAATGCGAAGTGGTCAACACTTAGGTTATTCTTATACGCCTAATCTGGCATTTATGGAAGCTTCCGTCATTATAGGCGAACAGAAGAGAATGCAAAGAGATCTTTATCTGGATCGCACTATACATCCGATTGAGTAGTAAAGGAGACTGCTACTGTGGATGGGTAGGCGAGGAATGCAAAGAGATCTTTATCCGGATCGCACTATACATCCGATTGAGCAGTAAAGCAGACTGCTGCTGTGGATGGGTAGGCGAGGAATGCAAAGAGATCTTTATCTGGATCGCACTATACATCTGATTGAGCAGTAAAGGAGACTATTACGGTGGATGGGTAGGCAAGGAATGCAAAGAGATCTTTATCTGGATCGCACTATACATATGATTGAGTATTAAAGGAGACTGCTGCTGTGGATGGGTAGGCGGGGAATGCAAAGAGATCTTTATCTGGATCGTACTATACATCCGATTGAGCAGTAAAGGAGACTGCTGATGTGGATGGGTAGGCGCGGGCTTTTCAATGGACGTTGTAGTCATACTTTTCTCGGATCTGGGAGGGGACCATTAGCGCTGTGGATTTGGTTAGGAGGGCAAATCCATTGCAAATGGTTTCTAATATGAGGAGGGCGTGCCAGCTTGTTTCATATGCTAGGGAATCCGGGGACGTACTATTTCTACATCTTGTTCATGGGTGAGATACAAGTTATATCTCCATACCCACGTTTGTAAAATTGGGGGTTGAAGGTAAAACAAACATGTTTGACTTTAACCCTTCCTATATTAGCAGCTTTAAGAAAAGACTCACGATCTTTACCTCAAGGCAGCGGGGTACAAATATTAGTTAATGGTACTAAAGTTTCTACCCAACAAAGAGGTTAAGATTGTTGTCGATGGTGTTTGCGTGAGAAGTTACGAAGAATCTGCTTTCTTTGCCGTGAGGCCGCGTGAGATGGGCGCAGAAAAGAAGTACCTCAAATGGTGGAAATAAAAGAAGATACCAAGAATAAAGAAGTGTGCGCCTTGCAGGGTATCGTAACAAGGGTCACGCATTCACCATTACTGGTTCAAAATTTTTACAAATTCTGACTTCTAAATAGTGGAATTTCTCATCTCCCAGCGTCTAGCGGGTGATGGTATTGTCGAACTTAATTGGATCCGAAGAGGAAAAAGGAATGTCTAAAAACATAGGACATTCAACATCTCCTCACGGGGGACGCCGAACGTAGCCCTACAAAGTACACCCATTGTGAGTTGGATGTGCCTTTCAGGTTTAGGGTTGTCTAGGTGGCGGAAGTAACCCTAAAAAATACACCCATTGTGAGTTGGATGTGCCTTTCAAGTTTAGGGTTGTCTAGGTGGCGGAAGTAACCCTACAAAATACACCCATTGTGAGTTGGGTGTGTCCTTCAGGGTTAGGCAGGGAAGAAACAGGTTAGGGAAACAGGATATTTTCGGACCAAGTAGTCGCTGGCCCGTTGGTGCTTGAGATGACACTAAATATAGTGTTGGCTATATCGGAGTAATGGCTCCCAAATATAATCTTTCATCTCACAAAGGTGCACAAACCCATTTTTGGCTATGAGGGATAATTGCATGTTACTTGCTAGCCAACTTGTGCTAAGAACGACATTAACGTTATCAAGGCTTTCTAGGATCTGATTGGTGTAAAATGGCTGATTCGGAAAGTTTTTAAGGAACAACCTCGGATGAGGGTGTTTATCTATCATAACTTTTCCGTTGACTATTCCATAGTATAATAGAAGTCTAGAACTATCGGAGGGATTTCCATTACCTTCCTAAATTTAGCATTTGTAGTACTTTTGTCTACACATGTATCAGACAAGATAGATGTATGTCACTGGTTTAGTAAGAACGTACCAGGTACGATGTTGGAGCCTGAGTTTGTTAGGGCATTGCCAGCCATGTACACTTGCGAAGGAGTTCCCTTGTCGTCCTTTTTCTGGTTGGACCTCTTGGGACAATCAGGTCTCACGTACCCAGGGGTTCCAGACTCGTACCATACCACAGCTTTCTTTGGCCCGCTACCGCTCCCGCCAGTGGGGTTTTGGTTTCCTTGTTGCCCACTTCCACTCCCTCGTGTGATGGACTTGCCCCTGTTGCTATTTCCAGGATTGGTGTTGGGTCGACCTATGGTAGAAACATTGGTTGGACAATCGCGAGCAAAATTGCCTTGTTGGCCGCACTTGTAGCATCCTTGACATTTTCCTCCAGCAACATGATGGTAGTTTCACTTCGGACACTTGGGCATTGTCCCTGGGTAGTTCTTGGTGCGGGTTATGGGAGTAGTGTCATCTGCCTGCCCAACGTTTTTCTTTTTGGAAGGCTGCTGGTGCTGGCTACGAGAGTTTTCATCGGATTTCCTCTTGTTATCTGTTTGCCTCTCGGACAGATTGCGGGCTCGTTTGTTGATCAGCTAAGTCGCAAATTCCATGGCACCTTCCACAGTCGTGGTTCATGAAGCTAGCACATTGTCATGAATGTTGTCAGGGAGTCCGCTGACATACTTTTCAATCTTGTCACTCCTTAGAGGGAACATTCTGGTGCACATCAAGCTTAACTCTTGAAAGCTTTGGTTGTACCAAATGATATCATTGTTCTTACACTTGAGATCCCACAACTCGACTTCCAACTTTTTCATTTCTCCTCTGGGACAGTACTTCTCAGTCATTCTTTCCTTGAGGTTGGCCCAAGTGAGAGTGTAAGCAGCGGCATGTCCAAGGGTGGCGACCATAGAGTTCCACCAAGTAAGGGCGCTATCGAGTAGCGTGCATGTAGCATACTTAACTCTGTTCTCGTCAGCACAATTGCTGATGCGGAAAACTGTCTCAAGTCTTTCAAACCATTGCATTAGTTCAACAACTCCTTCTTTTCCTCGGGGGTATGAGGGTTTGCATTTCAAGAAGTCGGGGTACGAACAACCCCTGTTAAAGTTGTTTCTGTGTATGTTGGGGTTTGGGTCATCGCCCACATTGGCTTCTTTGGCTGCCATGGCTGCAAAAATGCCTTCACCAATCATCTCCCGGAGTTGAGCAGCGGTAACATTATGAGTAGCCTCAGGTACTTCGGTATTAGCGGTATTGAAGACAGTTGCATTATTGGGGTTTGATTGTGAAATCACCATTTGTCTATAATCATACACAAAATGAGATTATTAATTCAATCGTTAGTGCAGTTTTTATATTATTTGCAAGAGAATGGTTTCATGCATAAAATTCATAACAAATTTGGATAACCTGTCAGGATTTCATAATATAATACATTGCACCACAGATATAACATAAGAGAGTGATTTCATGCAAAGTTCCGTAGGGAATTTTAAACATTCGTCAAGCATATCAAATCCGAAACAAGGTTTAGCTAGCCCTACTCCGGGTAGTGGTACACATTGTCTTAAGTACATCATATCCAAAATACATGCCCAAAGAAAAAGGAAAGATAAAGTGCGGGATTACATCAAACAGCAGAAAAAAAGATAAAATTACAAAGGCCCTATATCATGACAGCAGGGATGTAACCCGCGAACTTATCATGATGTACAAGAAGTCTAGTACATCTATACTAATCCTGCCTGGATGGTCCATTAGAAGATGCCTGGGGCTGACGGTGCGGATGAAGCTGGTGGGGCTGCAGAGTTTTTCCTTGTGTTCCACAAAGTCCGAACTGTCGTTCGGGTCTCCTTGAGCGTACGGAGTGCAGACAGTAGCTGGTTCCGGAGCCTATCGACGACCCCTCATAGATAAGCCATCTCCCTAGTAACCCCATCATGCCGGACAGTGGCGAGATCAAAGAAGATGGATAAGGATTGCTCCTGAGTAGCAAGAGCAGAATGGGTCTGATGCTGTAGACCTTCCATGACCTGAATGCGCTGGTGGAGGCGGTAGTTCTCATCCAATAACCATTTTAGTCCCTCGTCCGTCCTAGACTGGATGCTCTTAGCAGTCTGGAAGTCTTCCCTCCTAGTGCGGAAAAGGGTGTCTATACGCTCATAGATGACGGCATGGCTCTGTTGACTGACTGTCAACTGGCTGTAGAGGTCGGATATCTCTCACTCATGGCGTGCAGCTAATGCGGAGATCTGGGCCTGGACGGAATCGACACGTCCTGCCCCAGAGCCTTCCCCGGTCTCATAAGTGGAGACGGGTGCGGGTCCGGAGAAATAGCTTGATGAAAAGGACGGAGGCATGGAAGATGGTATGCTAGAAGGGACCCAGTCCTCCTTCATAGAGGTTGGGGCCGGTGTGGCTGATGCTGAGATAGAAAATGGGTCCTCTGGGAATACAGCTTCGGTGGCTGGGTCATCCTCTGAATCCGAGGCTGACAACCATCCACACTGCGTCGATCGTGGGGATGAACAAACAACTGGAGTAGGAGCTACTCTGGGTAGAAGAGTCGTAGATGCGGTAGGCGGAGTCATGATGCTCTAAAATAATATCATTTTAAGATTGAAGTGAGTATGAGCTTACAAACAAAGAACAATATTATTTAGGTTACATGCTTTATGAAATATATTCCTTTTAAACAATTATTAGAATGTTTTAAGGTCACAAATATTCATACTTATACATATATATGTATTATCATGTAAGTAGTTCATTATCAATTTGTAAGTGTGAAGTTTAGTTCAATATTAGTAAACATATATATACAATTAGTTCACATAGCATAACATGCCCTAAGATCTATATGCTTAAATAATACGGTTCCAAAATAAAATCCCAAAAAGATTTTTATAAGTTATAGTCCAGTTTTAAATAAAAGAAAAATTATTTCTATTTTTATTTTATTTAAAAATTTATCTGGTTCTCTATAACTAATGCTCTGATACCATTCTTTGTGACACCCCGGGTAGGGTCAAAATATGTGGAATATATCCACAGAGATGTCACAAGGGTGGATCGATAGCATATAGTCCATAGAGCATAAGATAAACAGTTGGTCAAAACATATTACATGTTTATTTAAACAAATAAATAAAAATTGTCTTAAACATGGTGAAAAGTGTTTGTTTGAGTTTCCCAAATAGAACCCCGGACGAGTCCTACAATGCAGATTACTAAGATGCTGGAGACCATGCACACACCACGTACTAACTTCATATTCCTGTGCAAAACATACTAACGGGTCAACATAAAGTTGGTGAATTTTTAGATTTTAACAATTAATTAGTTTGGACATACAATAATCATAGAAGTAACTATGCACAAAGAATTCTTACTAAAATATAAATAACATTTGTTTATTATTAGAAACTGAAGCTTAACCCCATAGTCCTCAACAGATGAGGACGTAGTGTCTTACAAAAAGACACCCATTCCAGTTCCAACATGGTATATGTCTGTTGTCCCGGCCAAGGCACGGTGAGCATGACTCACCCAAACGGGGATGGTCAATCCCTAATAGATCTATTTATAACACTTGGGCGATTTACAACAATTTAACAGTTTCAATAGTAAGCAATCATAATCCAGTTTATACAATCCAGTTATTTCCAATATATGTTTGCATATTTTCTTTCCCAAAAAGGGAAAGTTTTATCAAAGTTTATAGGGGGCTGTAAACTCACCTGGGAGTGGGCAATTGCTTGCTTAACACGGGTATCCAATTAAAGCTCACACCAAAGTTATGCCTAATCAGATAGTGCAGTCTTAATAGATAGTATAAAGAACATATATGTATACTTATATAGAATTTAGTCAGTTCATTCATATTATGGTATTTATCCAAATAGCCATAGTTCATGTAGCATCAATATTCATTTAACTTATTTATATAAATTTCATTGCTAAGTAAACATAAAATGTTTAACTATTAATATCAGGTAGCATACATGTAATTATAGTAATCAGTCAATCTCACAATCAAGTTTTACATTTCAAGTAAACATAAAAGAAAATGTTTCACTTAAGATATTAATCTATGTTTATAGTACTTGTATCAATAACATCTCGTTAAACTTTATAACCACGTTCTATATTTAAGTAAACATAAGGGGTTTTACTCATAATATATTTATGTACTAACATTTAGTTTAATTTACATTCACATAATTTTATTTCTTAAAAGTATATGAGTATATGTATTAACAATACATATTCATAATTGTTTATACAATTATTTCCTAAAGTAAATATAAATATTTTATATATATAAAAAAAGAAATATATAAATTATTTTATTTAACTTTAAAGTTTCCATAAATCATTTTATAATAATAATTTAAACTTAAGAATTTATACCTTAATTCTTATGGTATAAGTGTTTTAATTATGTTTTATTATAATTAAAATAGATTTTAGGTTTAGGGCTTGGAAATGTTTCGGATTATGGCAAAACTAGTCCCTTCATATTTTTAAACAAGTATAACTTTCGGATTTTACATATTTAGCACCTAGGGCTTGTTATAGTTTCGGCCTATGGAAGATTTTGTCCCTCTAGTATTATCTAGGTTTTTTAACTTTACTAAAATGACAAAACAGCCCCTAGGGCTTCTTTAAGTTTCGGACTATTGCCAAAATGGTCCTTAGGGTTTTAGAATGACAAAATAACTTTTAAAAACTTCCCAAAATGGTCCCTAGGGTTTAAGTTGCCACGGAAAATAATTATTAAACCCTAGACTTTTGGACATTTACATTTTTAGTCCTTGTGCTTACTAGTTTATCAAAATAAGTTTCATAAGTTACGGTTTTAGTCCTTAAGCTTTATAATTTGTCATTTTCATCCAAAAAGTTTTATAAGTCATATTTTATTATAAAAACTTTTATTTTAACATCTAAACTTTATATGGGCTCATTAAATGGGCTAAACATCTAATGAGCTATTTTAGTGGGCTTAAATATATTCCAAGTCCACTAATTTACTAAAAAGGGGCCTTTAAATCATTTATTGGGCTTAATACAATTTTAAGCCCTTTTAATTAGTTAAATGGGCCTAAGTGTGATTCCAAGTCCATTTAAGTCACCATAATTTATAAAATGGGCATATTGGGTTTACTTAAGTTTTAGGTTAACTTTTCATGGGCTTAAATAGTCCATTAACACTAATTTACATTTTATGTATATTTTTACTTAGGATACTCTTATAAGCTTATTATGAGCTTATTAACATTTAGTTTTTAATCTAAATAGATGAATAAAACTTAAAGATTAATTTTATGTGTTATACCAAATTAGATCTAGGTGTGTCATAAGGATACAAGTAAGTCATAAGCCCTAATAGGAGCTTATAGTCCATGGCCTACATTAGATATAGCATTTTAAGGTAGGTTAAGTCCCATTTTGAGGTTGCATGTAGTTTATATGTGTTACAAGATTAGATCTAACTATGTACACATCAAGAAAATAAATCACAAGATCAAAATAAGATCTAAACTATGTTTAGGCCTAGAAATCAAACATAGATCCGTGTACCTACATATATATCTCACGGCTATGTTTTTAGATTTTGGTATTTCCAAGATGTATACTTTAACTAGTTTTTGAATCTTGTAAATATTTACAAAAACACATTATTATTATCTATGTTACATGCATGTTTCTAAGGCTACTATTATTCCAAGAAACAATGTGTAGCCCACGGATATATCGTTTCCTCCCAATATTCCCATTAGATCTACTAGCTTATTTCATATATACCATGTTAAGTTAACACTTATCATTAGATCTAGGTTTTTATAAGCATGTATGTACATCTAACCCATTTTAGGGTCATATGTAACCCACGGCTATATATGTTCACATAAGTTACTTTGATGATTTTTAATAGCTCATTTAACATGTACATTTCATGTTCCACTATTCAATACTTAGTAGACAATTCATATGGCCTTTTCTCATTTTAGCCGTGGCCTTTAAGGTCATGGTTTCCATGATTTTTAAGTTTCACAAGTTCTTTTCATGAGATCTATGGTTAGTGGTTAACCAAAGTCCAATAAACAAGATTTGTAACTCATTCAATATTTAGATTTATAAAAGGGTTTCATATGGTTTTTAAATCAAGTTTAACACATAACACATAAGTCATAAGTTTCTTATTAAAAAGATTTTGAATCATTATCATGGTTTGTATAAATATGTCGTGAGCCATAAGGGCCATAGCCTTACTAAATCTTGATTTTTAACATGTTATTCACTTATGTTTATAGATGTATGAAGATGCATGCATGAAGAAATGAAAGATTATGATGTGTATACCTCTCTTGCCTAAATGTACCAAAGAGGATCTAGATGAACAAGGAGATATAAGATCTACTCAAAATGATGAAGAAAACCCTAATATAAATCAAGCCGTGGCCTTAAGGATTTGGCTAAGGCTTATTTTATAGTGGTTCCAAGAGAAATGATGCTACCAAATGATTTGTAATCAAGATGGGACAAAGATTTAGTTTATTTAATGAATCAACTTTGGATTTTTGTGGCTTATGGCCGAAATGTTTGAGAGAGAAAGGAGTGGAGAGAAGTGAGTTGCATGTATGAGAGATGGGAATGTGTGTGTTTTGGCTTAAAGATAAGAGAGGGAAAGAGAATACAAAAGGCATGATTGCCTTGGTAAGGACATTTGTGCCAAGTGTATGCTCTTCCCTTTCTAATACAACCCTTCTTCTTCCACATATGCATGTGTGTGCCGTGTAAGGCTATCCAAAGAAAAAGGGTGGGCTTGTGTGGGCTTGAGTTGGGATAGAGCATAAGGAATACATAACTTTGGGATAGTCCAAGAAAGTTTAGGGATGCCTATAATAAGCATACATATATATATATATATACAGCTATATGTATATGGTGTGGTATATTTTTCAAACTTTTGTTAAGTGTTGAATATTTCCAATATTAAGTGTACATCTTACTACTTGTTATCCCTAGTTGTATGTACAAGGTTTACATTATGATTCTTATCTCAACTAGTGTGTATGTACAAGTATATGTACATGTTAGACAAGTTCACACATGACCCATAGAAGTGTAACATATGAGTTTGTGTTCTAGGATTATTGGGTGGAAATCCATTACATAAAATCATGGAAAATCATGGATTTTACAATAGGTACCAAGATCGCGAAAACCGGCAAAAAACGACACGAGTTTGAAGATAAGATCGAGAAGCCAAAAGTCAAGTCATTTTTGAGGATTTAACCTTGTCAAAGGTTAATGGGCTTTGTGGGACCCATATTTGCTTATTGGGCCTAAAAGCCCGATATTTGAGAATATGTATTTATATTTGGGTCAAATACCTAAATCAAGGCCCATTAACCATGGGACGAATGGAAGTTGTATTTTCAAATCCCATTTATAATTTAATACGGATTGGAGTAATATGTGAAAGCCCAAAAGAACAATAATAACAAATGAGACGTGGGGAGTTTTGGCTTCTTAAGCCCAAAATTAGATAAATCATGAGACGGTGGAAGTAAATAAATACTTTCCACTTTATTCAATTTGGTCAAACTTTCACACTTTACGATTTTCTTTCGATACAAACAAGAAAAAAAACACAGAGGAGAAAGATGAACACCACCCCAAACCCTAATCAGAAATTGGGCTTTCTTATTTTTGGCAAGTGAGACTCCAGGCGCTCTAAATAACTCCCTACTATATCGGGAGGAAGAAGTTGGTACCAATCAATCACACGTGGCATCCCATCTTGCCACATCTCTAATGTGATTGGTGGATTTATCACCACCAATCATAGCACCAATCAAAAAGGGCCACCTCAGCAAAGAAGATGCACAAGAAGCACAAAGGATTGCCACCTTGGCAATCCGTGTGAAGAAGATCAGTTTCTCACCCTTGGATCATAACTGAAAAGAAAGAGAAGAAAGAATTGAAGAATCAAGGGCTAGGGTTGATTTTCAGCATCAACAACCACCTCAAGAAGGCTTCGGGTTTGACTATAAAACCCCCCAAAAAATTGTAATTGGTATCCCATTTTTTATTTACTGTTATAATGTCAAATTAGAGATAGGATAAAAAAAATATTATTTTAATAGTTTTGTAATAATTTTTTGATTAATAAAAGTTATTTTGAGCTAAATTTGTTCATGAGTTTTTATCACTGTTAAACTTAATTGCAATCATTCTTCATTATTCTATTTTGATATTATAAGAAAAATTATTTTATTAAGCTGTTCAATAGCTTAATGGGATAATTAAAAGTTAGATTGGGAATAACTTTTCCCCACTGGAAAAGTTAATTATAAAATGGCAGCTGGATATTATCAAGGTGGGTTCGAATGGTAAAGTTTGTTCGATTCATATGACTGGTTCTCATGGTTGTTCGAGATAACCTTGTTTCGTGATGGTGATGTTTATTACAAAGGGTGTCGTTTCAGGTTGAAAGAATGCTCAGCACGTTCTTCTTCCTCAAAGGAATCCCCAAATAAGGGGTAAGTTTGTTTTATTTTAAAGTTTTTATGCATTTGCTTAAACATAACTGATTATGCTGTTGGTTCATGTTTTTGTTAATCTAGATTTATAAAATAAACTTGTCTGATATGAATTTGTTTGTTTGGTTTAAATCTGTTTGAGATAGTTTTAATTTTACTGAGATTTTGAGTATATTGATTTCATCAAATATTTAGATTTGTTTGATAGATAGCTTCGATTAGTTTGTTTGATATTCTAGTTTCTATCACAAGTTTTTATATATAGGATTTAAGTCTGATGGATTCATAGTTTTGAGTAACTGAGTTTAACTATTATTCTTGGTTATGATATTTATGATCTGTTGAGATTGGATTTATTTTGTTGATTAAGGTTTTGAGGCTATTGCTTTTTCTCTGATTTTCGTTTAGTCTGCTAAAGTGTTCTCGTTTATATTGGTTGCTGATTAATCTGATATATCAGTATTTAGTTGCTTTCCTTTCTATTTTACATTGTGTATTTTGCTGAGTTGATTTGTTGAGCAACTCATCATTCTGCTAATTTAGATAACTTGTTGTATATGCTATTTTGAAGTTTGATTATCCTGATTTGGGTTAACTGTTTAGAGTTTGCATTAGATTTGATATTATATAGTCCTGATTTTATCAGTTGTCTTAGAGTATTGTTAGGTTTATTGTAACATTTATATGTTACAAATTTCTTTTGCCAAAAATAATAATCACCAAAAATGGTCCTTCCTAGGACTCGAACTTGCGACCTCATGGTCAACAAGAGTGATAACCAGGTGAGCTAGGAGCTCACTTTATTCATTAACCATTTTTAGACTTTAAATACAACTACTGTTTTTGGACTGTCAGTTTTACTATATCAATTAATTTCAATATTTAGTTATTTTTAAAGTAAAATAATTTTAATCCTTTAGTTTTATTATAAAAAATTTTGTTTTATTAAAATTTTGTAAAAAGTTTTAGTTAAAAAATAAAGTAATAAATATAAAAATTTTTTTTATTTTTTATTTTATTACTTTTTAGAAATTTAAATAGTTTTAAAATTGCTTTTTTAATTAAATTAGTTTTAAATAAATTTTGTTTTAAATAGAATTAGTTTAAATATAAATTTATTTAGATAAAAGTTTTCATTTTTAAAAAAAAATAGTTAAAGTAAAGTTTAAATTTAATATAGTTTAAATATTTTTGTCTTTTAGATTTAATTTTGGGAAACGATTCATGCACTTTAGGATTAAAATTGGTAGAATTAATTTAGATAAAAACCGAAACCAAATTCAAAACAATTGTCCAACTCAAAACGAACGTCTCAAACTCATAAGGTCCTTGTGTACAATGAACCGGGATCACTCTCATGTTTAATTGATTCGTATTTAGCTTATTTATGGATTATTACCTTTTCCTAAAGGTAATTTCCTAAATTTTCTCTATAACGGACTTAATTAAAATACACCGACATTCCTCGATACATCATTTTGCCAAAAATGAAAAAAGATTCAGGCTTGATCCGTGTAACATGCCTAGCAGCCAATCACAAGCCAAGGAAAAGTGGTCAAGGATCATTGACTGGGTGATATTAATAAGGAGAGAAGTGTTTATTAAACACTACAGCGAATCACAACAGTGTAACGCACTAACCTTCTCTCCACCAATCATATTTCAGCAACTAGATAATGATCCGTGTTAACTCTTTTTCTCTAATAAAAACATAACACGTGTCACCTTCTTAGCCCAGATCGAAGAACAAGATAGAATGGATTTCAGAAGAAGCTTTAAACATGAAATATGCTCGTAATGGAAAGACGAATCTATCCCACTTACCCAATTATACTGAAATTTACTCATGAAGAAAAGTCCTATTGTGTTCATAATCTGTAAATTTCAATCATCCAATTGAAGACATGTGGAAGCTTTTGATTTGTTGCAACACGTCACCAACATCACTCTCACTCCTTTTCTACTCTATAAATACCCCTAGCTAGTTCTCATTTCCTGTAATGTAGCTAAGTGTGTAAATTCACACACACTTAGATTTCTCTCTCAATTTAGTTAGAGTTTAGTAGTTAGAAACTTCTCAAGTGTTTGACAAACACTTGAGATAGTTTGTTATTTTTTTAGCATACAGATGTAACTACTTCCACCATTAATGAAATCAATCTTTACCTAAATTCACTCTCACTCTCAATTACTTACACTATCTTACTATCCTGTTGATACTGTGTTGGTTCTATTGTTCTTAAGTGAACAATGGAGTTGTGTTGATTGAATTTGGAGCTTTGTACAAGTTATCAGCATTTTCAATTCAAGTTCTTTGCAGTCCATAGCCATTGTTCTTTGATCATACCTAGTAGTGATGAGACTGCTTTTATACATAGTCTCATCGTCCAAAAAGGGCTTAAAATGCATTAAATATCATCAAAATACCCATATATATGCTTGTGTTTGTTTCTTGTGTATTTTAGGTACGGATATTGAGAAAATGACAAAAGATCACAAGAATCATGCAAAAACGAACACGGGAAACGAAGTCGCACACTGAACCAAGCCCTAATGAAGAAATTTCCCAAGAAAACCCTTGAAGACTTGAATAAATATGAAGAAGGGTCCTCCAATATGGAAGAATTGACACTTTATACCCTTGTATCTTCATAATTACAAGTTTGGTCCCTAAAGTTTGTCAAATTTACAAAAAGGGCCCTCCACTTTGAAGAATTGACAAGTTTATCCCCTCAACAAAGCTAAATTGTCAACCATTATCCTCCACAAAGTCAAATATATCATGAAGTCCTTCAAAGTACATGAAATTACAAGTTTGGTCCTTTAAAAATACCAAAATTACAAAAAGGACCCTTGAATTTCAACATTTGGCAAAAATGGTCCCTCATCAAACAAGACTTGGCAATGTCAGTCCTTCAAAATGCCAATCATACAAGTTAAGACCATTACCATTGAAGAAAATGCCAAAACAGCCCCTCAAGAATCACAAAATGGCAAGAAATACCCCTGAAAATACTTTGGAAAAGTATTTGGGGCAAAAGTGTGAAAAAGAGAACTTTGATAAAGAAGGAAATCCGGTTTTGGCTTAATAGACTTCAAGTGAAAAGAGAAAGGAAGACAAGGGGCTAAATCTGGCAGACAATGAAAGATACCTAGACCAACCATGCCTTGACACCTATCCCACTCACACCTTTCAGCCAATGGGAGCTCACTTCCTTGCCACCTCACAAATCCACTCAGCTTATTAAACTAATCACAACAGATTAGTTAATTTTGTCGCTTAACACCATGTTTAAACCCAAAAACAAATCAAACCATGCACTGTTTAACGTATGAACACAATTGGGTATTTTTGTTTAAGCAACAATTAAACCTCCATCATCTCCAGATTAGTGATTAGGGTAGTCCTAATCATAACCAAACTCTCAAAACCCTTGCCACATCACCCCATTGTCACATTATAAACCCTTTGTCCCACCCTTTGAAGAAGATGCCAAAAACCCTGCCAACATCCAACGTCCAATATCCAAGCTTACTTTCTAAGCTTATTTGAGGCCTTTGGATGCAATTTCTACCTTGCCAGCTCCACAAAAAGCCAAGAATCCGTCACATGATTCCAAGATATTCAAACTCCACAAGGGCATTTTTGGGACTTCAAGCATTAGGGTTTAGTGTTTTTATCTATTCTTAGTTCACATGTAAGGCTCTATCTAAAGCCATAGGGTCTCATCTACACAACTGCTTTTGGTTTTTCCTTGTTCAACAGCTTGTAAATCCTCTTTTCTATTAATGAAAGTGTGTTGGGTTTTGTTGAAGAAAGACCAAGTGCCACTTAATTCTTAGCTTGTTATTGTTATATGTTAACTGAAATTGAACCTTAAAACGTTTTTTAAACCTTGTGTAAGAAATTACACATTGGATCAAAACTTGATATTTTGCTAAGTTTTCTTGGTACATCTTGGAATTCTTGGGATATAAGCTGATCATAGCATCCTAATTGTGATATTAAGGTTTTGTGAAGTTCATATCTTGGGGATAATCAAGAGTGGGTACAAGAAGTTGCATTAATCAAGTTTATTTTCTAAAAAGTCACCTTTCTGTTTTTGCTTTTTGCTTCTAACTTTGTGGAATCTTAGCAGGGTTGTTATTGGAAGCTTGTGCTTGTTCTTGCTAGCACATAAGCTCATAAATTCGTGGGTGTGGATGTACATCCATGAGGTTTGTCTTGAAACCTTGAAAATCTGATAAAAATTAGTTTTTTTGTGGATTTGTGCTCTACTATTGTTCTTGTTGTTTTCTTGTCTTGAATCTGCTTAATCTTGCATGTTAATGTTGTTAGTATGCTAGTTTAATCATTTGGTAAACTGAATCACACTTTTTCTTGTTTAAAATTTGATTTGAAAAGTTAAAAGGGTGTTTGGGTCTACCTGTTTGAGTTGAAATCTTGTTATTGTGTTTGTGGAAGTTTTTATTTCTGCTCTATATCTGATATATGCTTGGTGGAGAGTGTTTTGCTGCAAGTTTCTGAGTTTGAAACCTTGAATCACATAATCTGCTATAACTTGTTGAGTTTGACTGTTTTTGACCTAATAATTTGGGAAAACCTAGAGTTTATGCATGCTTAGGGTTCAAAGCTGTTAAAACATCATTATTATAACTTATTTGATAGATTTGAGTGTTTGAATCTGGCTTGTTGGTCAAATACATAAGCAAAGTGAAAACTGCATGTGTTAGTGTTCATCAGTAACATTCATCAGCTTAGATCTTGCTTAATTCTTTGAATCATTGCATGAAACTTGTTTAGACTTGTTCATTTGAGTTTAATATTAGCTTGTGTATGCATTTGGTTAAGTTTGGTTGACTGAATTGTGCTAAAAGTGCTTATTGAACCTAATCTGCTTACTTGTTCATGTCTGTATCATATCTGGTGCTTAATTGAATTAACTGTATCAATTGGGTGATTGTGTTTGTGATTTATTGATTGTTATTGACTCCTTATGATCCAAAGATCATTTGGATGCCTTTGTGAAATCTAAATCTCCAAAAAAGTCACTAAAGACAAAAAGTCAAACAAGTCAAGCAGTGGAAAAAGTTTCCACTGCTCAACACCCAAAACTAGCCCCTGCTAGTGTTAATTTGTCATCAGCTTATCAATAAGCTATTTTACCTTATCCAGACCTGCAACAACTTATTTTTTGGGATAGATCTTCATGATTTGACCCATTTGATTAGACTGGAGCTTATTGGACTTTGACTTTGACTTTTTGCTAGAAAACCAACTTATTTGACTTTTTCATAAGTGCTTATTTGCTTTTTCTAGCTTATTGGGTCTGCTTATTTGAAAACTTTTTATTGAAATAGCTTAATTAAGTCATTTAAAAGCTTTAGAAACTTGAATCAGCTCTTGGGGTGGCCTAGAACTCAAAAACGACTATTTTGTCGTTTTCTGTAGATTGCTTATCGCATTTTCAGGCTTATTCCTTGGGCTTATTTCAAATTTCTTTTTATAGAAGTCTTATTTAGGACAAAAGAAGCTTGTGTGTCTAATTTGAGCTTATGGAATTAGCGTATAGCTTAATGGGCCAAAAAGCCCATTAAGAATAAGTTGTTTGGTATAAGCTAGCTTATTTCACACTTTCAGCTTTTGGGCCTTTGGAAAAAGTTGTTTAAAATAAAATTTTGAGTCAAGTAGTGCTTTTTGGGCTTATTTGGGCTACTTTTTAATTTTGGGCTCAAATTTGGCCCAATAAGGATTTGTTTTGGGTTTAGCCCATTTTCTAGGCCCATTAAGGGTATTTAGGTAATTTCAAGTTCATTTCTGAGTTATGTAGGTTAAATTAAGCTAGTTTGCAACTTTTTAGAATTTATTATGATTTTTGGATTTTTAATAATATTTTAATATTATTTTATTGTTAAAAATTAAAAGTCTGACTTTCTAAGTTTTTATATTTTTCCTAGATTGTAGACACTTAATTAGGAATTTTTCAATTTTCCAAATATTTTTAGAGTCTTTTAATTATTTTCTAGAATTATTTTAAGTTTTATTAACTTTTAATAGTTTTTAATTGTTTAAAAATAGTTTTTAGTGGTTTTAAAATTTTGAAAAAATACTTTTTAGCTTAATTAGGTTATTTTAAAGGTTTACAAACTTTAAGATCTTGATTTGGACTTTTTATTAGTTAATATTGATTTTTACGGCTTTAATTAGCATTAAAAAACTAATATTTAATTAATTAAAAGGTTTTAGCAAGTTTGGATTTTTTGTAAACCCTTAGGATATTTTTGTGGATTTTTAGTGATTTTTGGTAATCTTTAGAGTAAAATTTTAATTTTGGTGCTTTTTACGGTTTTACGTGTACACCTTTTTCGTCTTAGTTTAATTTGACATCATAACCGTCATTCTCTTCTTATCTTATTTCTATTTTTATTTCTCAAAAATATAATCACAAAGCTAATCCAAATCATTACACTCATAACACACTAGCCTCCTTGAGAACGAACTCATTTTAGGGTCATAACTTGTGGTTTTCCTAAACTACTTGTTAACACTTGCCCTAATTGCCTTGTTTTCCTAAACAAGTGCTAATTTACAACTATCATTTTGGCGCCGCTGCCGGGGAGGCGTGTTGTGTTTTGATTTGGAATTGTTGTTTTTATATACTAACAAAAATAGTATTTGTATTAGTAGCACTCTACTAATACGTATTATCGGTTTTTGATTTTTGTGTGAATACTATTACTATATTGTATACGTAGAACAATAAATTCACAAGTACTCCAAATACGTGAGAAACCACAACCTTGACTTGGGAGATCATTACCCAATCATTGTATTCGAATCTCAAACCAAAGAAAAGAGGCAAAAATAGATAAATACTTTCGAGAAGCTCAATCTTGAAAAATACAAACTATAAGGTGGGTATAAGGCGGATATTATAAAATATATCCTAAGGAAAAAGGCTCTTAAGTGCTTCGCGTTGCCTCGTTTCCCCGCTTGCTTGTGAGTATTTGATTTTGAGAGCTAATCGAGGGTTTTGCCGCCCGAAGTATTACTAAGTATCATATATATTTTCTTGGTTTCATTTGATTAAACCCTCTTGAACGTCTTGGTGTTCCACCAACGTTCTAAAGTCATCGAAGGCGTTCACTTCACGTGATCGTATTCATTCCTTGATGCTTCTTTAATCAATAGATTTGATTAAGGAGGAGATTTGTAGATTTTTGTCTACTTAATACATTCACCAAAATCCAAAAAGGTTAATACAATCAAAAACCACAAAAAAAATTGAAAAATACAAAACACCAAAAAGAATCTTCTTTGCTTGTCCCCTCGTTGTACGTGACGTTTATGCTAACTCGTAATCAAGCAAGACGTGCACGTAAACGAAAGAACAAAACTCCCACTCCTAATCTTTCTAGTGAGGAGTCTCCTATTGATGAACCCATTGTAAGAGAAGCACCAACCATGGCGAATCAAACTATGATGAAGTTACTTCAAGCACCCACCGAGGGTTATGGAGAGGCTATTGTGATTCCCGCTATCCTTGCGGAGAATTTTGAAGTAAAAATGGTTTGTTGTCAATACAAATTCCGTGGTGATGAGAAGGACAATCCACACAACCATATCCGCCAATTCAATCGTCTTACCGCCACTTGCAAGTTTAAGGATGTCTCGAATGACTCGATTAAGATGATGCTTTTTCTGTATTCCTTGACGTGGAAGGATCTCGTGTCTAAGTTTGTGAACCAATTTTTTCCGCCCTCTAAGAGTACGCATTTGAAAAACGAGATTTCAAAATTTTCACAAGAGTTTAATGAAAGTTTTTCAACGGCTTGGAATAGGTTTAAGGAAATGTTACATGAATGTCCTCATCACGGTTTTTCCGACTTGCATCAAATTGACACGTTTTACAATGGACTTAATGATCATGAAAGGGATTATTTAAATGCCGTCGCGGGTGGTAATTTTTTGTGTAAAACGGTTGAGGAAGCTTTGGTGATAATTGAGAATAGATCTAAGGTGTATAGTCCTCGGAGCACGTCTAGTGCTCGTAAGGCTTCGTCTTCGGCTTCACCTTCTTTGTATACTACCATCGATGCTTGTTAAATTGAGGCGGACTTGGAAAACAAGATTTTTGATAAGCTAAAAGGACTTTTGATTGAGTTTAAAGTTGGTGAACCAAGTGATCCCGCTACGGCTAAAGCGGTTGAGGTTTCATGCATGTATTGTGGTAGAGGTCATGATTTCTCCGAGTGCATTACCAACGGTGGTAACACTTCGAGTGCCTACGCTGCCACGGGAACTTACAACCAAAATGGTCAAGTTACCCGCTCTAATCAATTGCCTCCGTCAGGTTTTGGTTCAAATCAAAATGCTAACAACAACTATCGCAACAATCAAGTTGGTTTCAAAAACAATTTCAACAAGGGAAACTATGGTAATCAAGGGGCTAATAATCAAGTTTCAAACAAACATCAAAATGATTTTCAAAACAACAACAAAGGTTTGCAAACTTTGAAAGGTCTTCCAAATGAATTTTTTGAATACGCTAATGGGAATGATGCTAGGTTTGACAATATTCAAAGAGAAATCATTAGCCTAAGATCCGAGTTTAAGAACGACTTGAAGAAAGAGTTGAAAAATGAGTTAGCTAATGAGCTTAAAATCCATACCAACAAGATGGAAGGAACCGTAACTAGGTTACAACAAAACCAACAAAAAATGGAACAAGGGCAACATGAGATAAAACAAGAAATGGTTAGGAACCGACTCCTCAACCAATTGCTCCTACGGAGGAAGCAATTGAGGAAGAACCCGAGGTGGTGGTCCAAAAGGAGCATGTCCCAATCCCACGAAGTACCGCTCATGCCACACCTACGGTTGACCCATTACCAAAATTGGAACCCGGTTTAAAGTGTGACTCGGTCGTTTTTGGTAAAAAATAATATTTTTGGTTTTGGTAAAATAAATGTGCAAGACTTTAAAATAAAGGACGAGTAATTAAAACTAAAACTAGTTGAAACGTAAACGGTGCAATATTTAAAACTTTGAAAGTAAATCACGGGAAATTAAATGACGTAAAATTAAAACTTAACAAAAAGTAAATTGACAATCAAATAAAAATGCAAAACGAAATTAAAATAGACTAAAAACAAAACGAGAAAAATTGACACTTTACTAAAACAAAATGTTAAAATAAAACAAAACAACCAATCGGAATACACCCGATCGGAATCGAATCGGAATCCGATCGGAATGTATCCCATCGGAAAGTGTGATTGGAAAGGGCAAAAGGAACGCCGATCGGAATGTTTGAAAACATCACTGATCAGAATATCAAACCAAATCTCGTCGGAATAAAGCCAAATCGGAAAGCAAATCGGAATACTATAACTAGAGTCAAATCGGAATGTTGGAATCAAGCAGCAATCGGAATAAGGCAACTAGGGGCTTATCGGAATAATGATGCTCAAATCGGAATGAGCAAAACCCTTTTCCGATCAACAGATCGGAATAAGGGGTGCAGTCGGAATAGATGCTGATCGGAAAAGGGTTTAGACCTTTTCCACTTTCCCTTTTTGATCCGAAAATTAAGCAAGGCTATAAGCTATTTAGATAAGCTCACACCCAAAACTTGATCGAATCTAAATCGAAACGGACTTAATAAGCATGAATAACAACTTTACAAAACTTTAAATAAGCAAACTTTTTAAATCAAACTTTTAAAAAGACAAATACTTTTAAGAAAATTTTAAATCAAATAAGCATTAAGATGAAATAAAATCAAGGATGAACATGAATAAAAGATAAGTAAAATAAGAAAGGTAGAAGAAGATGATTAAAAATAAGAACTTGATTAAAAGAAAAGATTCCAAAATTAAAAGACTTACTTGAATTGAAGAAATTAAAAGTGCATAAAAAGAAATTAAAATGCAAGAAAATAATTAACAAGAAATGAAAATGGTGGAAGAGTGAGTTGTCAACCCACCAACAACTCTAAAAATAGAGACTATCTCATCTATTTATAGGGAGATTAGGGAGGAGATTAGGAAGCTTCCTCCCTCTTTCCTCTCTTCCTAAATTGCACACTTAAGTCCTTTTCTTCTTTATCTTTTGTTAATCTTGGACTTAATGACTTTGTCTCGGGATTTCTTTGAAATCGTCTCGACATTTCTTCACAAATAAGACTTGAGTACTTCGGCTTTTAGTAAACTTCCGTCTTTTGACTTTTTCCTCGATAAATCTTCAGAATTGGTCTTGGACTTCCGTTCTTTTTCCACTCTTGATCTTTCGACTTTATCTTTCGTCTTTTTCTTCGATAAAAGCCCGTGAATGCCGTGTTTTCTTCACTTTTCACCTTTTCGTCCTAAATCACAACAAAAACACAAACCACGCATAATTCCGACATAAAATGACATAAAATACACGTTTTGGCTCGGTTATTATTGTAATTAAGTGGTAAAAAGGATGGGTGTTTTCGCACCTATCAAATCCCCTACACTTAACCATTGCAATGTCCTCATGCAATGCATTAGTTACTGTTGTCCCTAATATGTGATGATTCTATACTATTAATGAAGAAAGAAAGGTAGAAATGAGATGAATTTTAGAGAGAGAAACTAGAGAGAGAAAAGAGAGAGAAGTGTGTGAACTTGTGAAATATTAGATTAAGAAGAAAATGAATCTCCAACCCTCCTAACATGCTAGGAGGGTAGAATATATAGTCCACCCACATGCGGGCTTCTTTATGGACCATATGGTTTGGGCTGGGCTTTCCTTTTGGGCTTTAGTTACTTATTAATGAACTTTAGCCTAAAGTTAAGCCCGTATAACACGACTAATATACTACCTATTACAACGTTCTAAAATACGATACATAATAAATATATGACCGAGCATTCTTGTTTGGCTCAATATTTTGAGGCTAACAATCTCCCCCAATGAGAGGTCATAAACCTTGGTCATTTAGGAAATTTGTAGAGATTACTAATCTCACCATAACTGAGTCTTGAACGTGTAATCGTAGCCTTGTTCCTTCATGCTGTGATCCTTGAGCCTTTGTCGTTGTCTTTCGACTTTGTCTTTAATCTTGAGATCTTCAAATCATCCTTGACTTGTCTTTTCCATCTTGCGATCTTGTGTCTTCATCCACATGCTCACACTATTAATTGTTTAATATGTCTTTAGGCATGAGTATGTGGTTTCTGAATCATTGACTTTGCTGTGTCCACCGGGACGCCACCTTCTCGAGACAAAACATAGACACGGACTAAATGGCTTTGACATTCGTCCTAAATCGGTAGCGTTTTACCTCCGGTCGATGAAGACCATTTTACGATATTAAATATCGTACCTGTGATCAGGTAGATTTAATTAAAAATCTCCTTGACAGGGTTTCGCGGCTGTACTAGCCGTTCTCTTTACTCGACCGTCTCAAAGCAAGACTGCGAACATAAAGAGTGAATCAATTGGATAAATATCCGCTTGATTAAAGTCGTCAATTCAAATTACTGGAACAAGTGTGATTCATAAAGAATCTTACCATTGTTGCTTTCCAGTTGCCACAAGTTTGATTCATAAGAATCTCACAAGTCACCTGCCGTAACGTTGTTTGATGTTGACGCTAGAAGGATTTCCATTCGTCACTGTGAATATTAATGAATATCACTCTGAATGTTCTGGCAAGACCATAAAGATATTGCGTAGAAACCTGAAACGAGTTTGAATCAATTCAGAATCAAACCACTGTTGCTTTTCAGTTTTACATATGTTCAATTCATAAAGAATCTTGCATATGACCTACCGCAGTGCTGTTTGATGTTAACACTAGAACGATTTCCACTCATCATTGTGAATACTAAGTAGTATCACTCTGAGTGTTCTAGCAATATCGCAAGGATATAGCGTAGGACTCTGTTGATCTTCATCCGTGTGTCCTAACAAGATTTGATTGATCTCTTGGCTCTAGACTCTATTTGTGCACTTTTAGTGGTCGGAGGCTGGAGCAGATGCCACCTATTCAATATCAACTATCTCGGAATGAGAAAGTCAATAGAAGTCGTGTTGATCTCTATGACAATAAAACAAACTTCTTTTGAGAGAAGCCTGAGTAGCTAGGAAAGGGTTGTGCTTCACATCACTGGGTCCATGATGAGTTTGTCTTCATGATGGGTTGACCCGGTTTCTGCCTAAGTTGTATGGAGGGCTTCTTTCTTTACACCCTTTATCCTTACATTTCTTTTTCATTCTTCAACCCCTTCAATGCTTACCAAGACATCATTACTAGCACCTTGTTGTGATTGTTCCAGTGCTAACATCAGTACTTAGTCGGCATTCAGCTACGTTCACATTCTACTCCATCTTTCCTAAGGACTTCTAATAATCTATTCGATTGTCCTTGGGAAGATCCCTCCGGTTCTGGTTGGATCATAGGACTTAAACCTAACCACCCTTTTGACACCAATAACGTCATGAATTAAAGATGTTGTGGGTATTTGATCGTAACCATGAAAACCACTTTAAATTCTAACAAAGTGTTTGAGAAACATTTAACACCTTGCTAGTTTTATCGTTTTAGAAATGCTCCCCCTTCACATGTGCATCGATAATCGAAAGTGTTTCGCACATGTAGGTAAGAGTTAAAGTGCTTGAGTCTTATATTAGATCACATTTTAATCACATTTTCTCCCCCTATCTCTAATATATAAAATCTTTTGATATTAGAGATACCAAATTTGATTAAAATATATTTTGGAAAATAGTCTTGAAATCTCCGGGAGAAAGATGTGTTAATCTATTGCATGAAGTTAAAATGCTCCCCCTCAGAAATTGATCCAATTGAATTGTCATTGTGAGGATATGATCCACATTTCGCTTTTTGAGGATGGGAGTTGTTGAACACACAATTTTTGAAAGATTTTGAATATCATTGAAAAATTCTTGAAAAAATTGTGTTCAACGCTTTTTGAAAAATCAATTCTTTTTGTCGAAAGGTTTTTCTAAAGCATAAACTTGAGTTCATAGACTTTGAATGTCTTGACGAATCCACTCAAGTGTAAGAAGATTTATCTTCTTTTGCTGAGGGTAAGGGTACTAAATCGTACACTCCCCCGTGAATATCGATCCGGGTTGCAATCTGAAAGTGATTACAAGCCATTGTGTTGAGCTCAAAACGTTGAATGTTTTGTGACAAGCTCAACCCGTGATAGATTGCTCTACCCGTTGTTTGGAAATATTGTCCAAAATAGACAATTTCCTTTATTAAAAGAAGAAATGACATGTTTTGAAAAATATTTACAACTTTCATTCGAGCTTTATGTACAAACCCGTGGTTCGTTATTGAGCGACATTTCTAGGGCACGTCCATATTATCGATACTGAAAGACATGTCGAGAAGAATATTTTTGGATTTTGAAAGTTTTTTTTTTAATTTTGTGTTTTGCTTTTATGTGTTTTATATTTTTGTATTTTGCTTTTTCAAAGATATTTACAAGTTGATGTTTGATAGATAAATCAAGCAGGCACCTTTGCCAGAATCTCCAGGTCTGCTGGAGTCAAACATTTCATACCAATTTGCCTAACGAGGTACTCAAACCTATCTTTCGAAAGAGCTTTCGTAAACAAGTCGGCTAATTGGTAATCCGTTCCAACAAAGTATAATTCAACGATACCTCTTTCAACTTGTTCCTTTATGAAGTGGTATCTGACATCGATGTGTTTCGTGCGGGAATGTTGTACCGGGTTGCAGGAGATGGCTATGGCAGACTTTGAGTCACAGTACATAGGTACTTTATCAAAGTGGAAGCCATAATCCGTGAGTTCTGTTCTCATCCAAAGAACTTGAGCACAACACGCAGATAGAGACACATACTTCGCTTCGGCTGATGAAAGTGACGTGCAATCCTGCTTCTTGGAAGACCATCCCACAAGCTTATCTTGTCCTAGAAATTGTGCACCACCAGAAGTACTTTTACGTGTATCAAGACACCCTGCATGATCAAAATCTGAATAGGCCGTTAGAAAGAAACCGGTTTCCCTCGGATACCAGAGTCCCAAATGAATGGTATTCTTGAGGTACCGAAAGATCCGTTTAACCTCCTTGAGGTGCTTTTTAGTGGGTCGTGCTTGATATCGTGCACAATAGCATGTAGCATGATGAATATCTGGTCTGCTTGCTGTCAAGTACATGAGGGACCCGATCATGGAACGATATCTCGTTTGATCTATGGGTAATCCCTCCAAGTCAGCATCTAGGGATGTGGTTGATAATGGTGTCCCAACGGGGTCACATGAGGTCATACCATGCTTTTTGATTATCTCTTGACAATACTTAGTTTGGTTTATAAAGATACCACTTGGGGATTGGTGAACTTGAATTCCTAGAAAGAATTTTAGTTCGCCCATCATTGACATTTCAAATTTGCTGTGCATTACTTTTTCAAACCATTTTGAAAGTTTTGGGTTTGTAGACCCGAAAATAATGTCATCAACATAAATTTGCACAAGCAAAATGTCATCCCCATATTTATAAGTGAACAAAGTTAAATCAATGGAACCTTTTGAGAAACCTTTGGATACCAGAAATTTCGATAGCTCGTCGTACCACGCCCTTGGAGCTTGCTTGAGTCCATATAGTGCCTTGTGGAGACGATACACCTTGTCAGGATAATGAGGATTGACGAATCCTTCCGGCTGCGTGACATAGACTTCTTCCTTCAAAGGACCGTTAAGAAACGCCGTCTTTACGTCCATTTGATAGACAATGAATCCCTTATGTGCAACATAAGCAAGAAAAATCCTGACCGCTTCCATTCGAGCTACTGGTGCAAATGATTCTTCGAAATCAATACCCTCTTTCTGTCCATACCCCTTAGCCACTAGCCTAACTTTGTTCTTGATGATCGTATTCTCTTCATCCATCTTGTTTTTCCAGATCCAACGAAGATTTAATGGAGTCACATCGTATGGTCTGTCAACAAGTTCCCAGACTTTAAGTCTTTCAAATTGTTGAAGTTCATCCGTCATCGATTCAATCCAAGCATGATCAGCCATGGCTTCTTTGATGTTTTTCGGTTCAGCCGTACTCACGTCGAGTGCGAACATACAAACATCGCCATCGGTTGCTAGTTGTCGTCTTGTACGAACAGGCTGTGAAGGGTTTCCAATTACGTGAACCAAAGGATGATCTCGGGTCCAATGATGTGTTGAAGGATGTCATTGATAAAACGTATGCATATTTGACGGATGAACATGGCGAGTAGAAGACTCTCCAGTTTCGTGTACCGGTGTACCGAATGGGTTGATAAATTCGTCTTCGTCAGATAATGCATCGTCTGCTTGATGTCTGTTCTCTGGAGCAATGACAGTAGTTGTGGATGTTGTAGGATCGATTGTTAATGTGATATTCTGAGGAGGTAAATCTGCAACAACCCGTGTTGAAGTAGATGAAGTAGTATCCTTTTGTTGACGATGAACGGTATCATCATTCTTATCATGAGTGACAGCGGAAGACTTCGATGCAACTTGTTTCTCCCCCGTGAAATATTCATCATACATTGGTCCATATAGCATTTCCAACTCTTCAAGTGTCGTGTCCACTGTCATATCTGCTCTAGGAACATGTTCAGGAACCAGCTTTGAACTTGACGGTTCATTGCTGTGGTCTTGAGTTCCGAGTTCCGTGCGTTGTGAACGGAAGTCGTTTGTCGTTGTGGATCGGGACATAAACTGCTTTGTTCAAGTGCCATTTCTTGCAATTCATCAAATCCGATATGAATAGTCTCGACTATCAATTTTGTTCTCTTGTTGTACACTCTGTATCCCTTAGACTGAGTTGCATATCCCACTAAAATGCATGCATCACCTTTCTCTTTCATCTTGTCCAGATTTTCACCATCTCGAATAATGTAACACGTACATCCAAAAACATGAAGGTGTTTGAGTGAAGGTTTGCGATCATTAATTATGTGATATGGTGTCTTTTCGTGTCTTGGGATAACTAAGGAGCGGTTTTGTGTGTAGCATGCGGTTGACATGGCTTCGGCCCAAAAGTATAGTGGAAGTTTTGAAGAGGATAATAATGTTCGAGCAGCCTCAACTAAAGTACGGTTTCGTCTTTCAACAACGCCGTTTTGTTCGGGTGTTCGAGCAATAGATGTTTCATGTTGAATTCCTTCAGCTTCAAAATAGTCTCTCAGTTTTGAATTCAAAAATTCAGTACCTCTGTCAGTACGAACCACTTTAACTTGAGCTTGAAGACCACGTTGTATCACTTTAAGGAAGCTGATGAGAACATCGGGTGTTTCATCCTTGGATCTCAAGAAGTGAGTCCATGTGTACCTTGAGTAGTCATCGACAATTACCATAACGTATTTCTTCCCATTCATACTTTGAACACGCATGGGACCACACAAATCTATATGAAGAAGATCTAACCGTCCTTTAGAGCTAGGTGTAGTCTTTGTCTTGAAACTACTCCGTTTAGCTTTACAAAGCTCACAAGAAGAACAAAGATGATCTTTGATGAATTTCAAGTTAGGAAGGCCTCGCACAATATCTTTCTTGGAAAGCAAGTTGATGGTATCAAAGTTAAGATGAGATAAACGTTGATGCCATAACCAAGCTTGAGTCGTTGAAGCTTTAGCCATGAAACAGATTGGAGTTGAAGATGTGGAGTCTTGTAGTGAAATAGTGTAGAGATCAGTACCCCGTGTTCCGGTAAGTAAGTCATTCCCATCATAATCACAAACAAGACATGTCTTCTTTCTAAAAGCAACCTCCAAATCCGCATCACAGAATTGACCAACCGAGAAAAGATTATGATTGAGCCCTTCGACGTAGTAAACCCTTTTGATAGTGATATTCCCATGAACCAAGTCTCCATATCCTAGGATCGATGCAAATTGATCATTTCTGAATCGGACCGTACCCAGGAACTTCTCCACGAAGTTAATTAGAATCTTGAGATTCCCCGTCATGTGCTTCGTGCATCCGGAGTCCATTATGAAGAGAATTACTTCGATCACCTGCAGAAGAATTAGAACACGATGGAGCATTTGCTAAATTGGATTCCATGTTAGTTGTGATTTCCGATTCATTAGTTTCCCTAGTTTCATCATTTAGAGGCACACTAACGCTCGTAGTCACATTTTCTGTCCTACCCTTAGGCATCCATTTATATCCTGGAGGACATTGATTAGGAAACCACCATTTCCAAGGCTTGCTAGCAGATTCATATAATTCCCTAATTCTGCTTCTAGGGTTCTTAGTGGTGGAGTCTGATGCAATAATTTTCTTAGGGGGGGTTGCACCAGAATGGTTCACTTTGCGTTTGGGTTTTCTAGCACTAATAGGCATTACAGTTTGCTTCTTAGTTCTAGTTTCTACGCCTTTGACATTATTCGAAACACACATAACATGATTAGCATTAGCACACTTTCCACATTTCACACAAACAAACTTAACTTTCATAGCATTCAAAGTCGAATCATTCAAATCGTCATTACACGCGATTACAGATGTTTTATTCTTAGAAACATTGAAAATCCTAGGGTGGCCTTCTACTTCCTTCATCTTTCCTTGACTTTTGTTTTGCCAGACCTTTTCATTCATGCGAGTGCTCTTAAGCTGGGGCCGGTTAACACTAGCAGTGGGGACTACTCCTGTAGTAAAAGACACACGTCTATTAGTGTTTCTAGAAGTCTGAGGTGATTGACTTTCTTTGTTTTGTGTGGGTTTAGTGGCCAATCTATACATCCCTGGTTTAACCACATTTGTGTTCTTAATGCTTTGTGATCGAATATGTGTTTTGAGAGTGTTTTGTGGTAACCTATCCTTCCCATCCGTCTTGGGGGCAAACGCAGGTTTTGCAAATGCAGAATTAGAGAAAACAGATGGTTTTCCCAAGACAGAGGGTCTAGTCACTTTTTGAGCAATGGGTTGTCTTACAACAGGTTTCTTAACACTAGGTTCCACAATCTTCCCACCCATCTTAGCAATGAGTTTCTGCAACTCTGCTATCGCTCTGTCCCTGTCTTGTAACTGAGCTTTCAACCCTTTAATTTCCAAATTCTGTTCGTTCATTTCTCGAAACGTTTGGGAAAGTTTTTCTTGCAATTTATTATCATGTGGAAAACTACCAACGTCTTTTTGCAAAGCAAGTTCAAGAGAATGACAATGTTTTTGAAGGAAATCAGTTTTGTGTTGAAGTAACTCAAAAGCCTTTTTATCAACATTTTCTTTATGTTTCGAAAGCTCAAGTTCAAGACGCTCACACTCTTTGATTTTATCAAGATATTTGCATGCAACATCAGAATATTCATCGATATCAGCACAAGATTGAAGAGTAACACACAAAATATCTTTGGAGAGACATTCTTCTAAGAGTAGATCGTATTCGTTTGAAAATTCTAATTTGTCATTTTGAAGGTCATCAATTTCTTTTTCAAGAGACTCAACATATTTCAAATCATCAAACATTTCAGACTGAATTAAATTTTCAAACTCAAGAACATGTTCTTTTATTATCTTTGTATTTGGTATTAAAAGTTCTTTCACAAGCACAGTTATGTCGTGAGGAATCCCGGTTTTCCACTTATCCTTTTGACGTTTCTCCCAATCGCTTTCAACAATTGATTGAACATTATTAACGTGGTGTTTAAGAAAACCAAGTATTTTTCTACTTTTGCTTTTAGAAGCATCTAGAGGCAAATAGTTAATATATTTAAAAACATTAGTTTTCCTCTTAGTGGCAAAAGCTTTTTTCCATTGAATTCTTTTTTGTTTGCATTCTAAAAATAATTCCTCACGAGACTTCTGTTTTTGTGGAGTGAAAAGACCATAAAGACTGTTTTCATAAGCATAGTTATATGGTTTCACAAAATCTTTATTGACCGGTGATCTACTCTCCTCATCCCAAAGGGACGTCTCTTCACTATCGATGTTAGCTACTGGGCAGTCATTATCAGTCCTTTCGGACTCATCAAGATATAAGTGAGGGTTCGCACCTTGAGCTTGTTCGAGGTACTTGGGGGTGGCAAAGCTAGGTTGACCCTTGAAAAACGACCGAGGTGCTATCATTCTTACGGTTTGAAAAGAGTCATGTGTATTATAAACTACTCTTTTCAAAAAATCGACTTGTTCTTCGAGATCCTTTACTTTTTCAGTATCTTTGCTTTGTCTATTTTTGAAATCTTGTTTTAATGTTTCAACCTCTTGTTTTTTCTCGTCAAGAATTTTAGCAGAATCGGTGGTGTTCATAGAAAGCCTCTGTTCAAGTTCATTAACTTTTGTTGTGGCAAGGTACGTTTTTTGACGTTCATCACTTAATAAAACATTAAATTGACGTTTTTCTTTAGTTAACAAAGCAAGAGCTTCATTGTATTTATTTTCAAAATCGTCCTTTTTAATGTTGATGACACGAATTTTGTACCCCTCAAGGTCGTTGGTCTTTTGAAGAAGCTCAGCCCTATAACTATCAATAGTCTCACTAGATTTTATAAGAGCGGCTTTGCATTCTTCAAAGTTTTGAGTGAGCGCTGCGTTTGCCTTCTTTAATTGCTTTTGATTCTTTCTATTTTCATTGACATCTTTTTGTAAACTAGCAATTAAATTAGCAAGCGCGACACGCTCCTCGTCATCATACTCATTTGCATGTTGATCATCCTCAAACTCATTATTGCACATGTCTGATGAATCGGGTGTGGTATTGCTATCAACCGTTTCCATCATACACGTGTCAGTAATTGTTGTTGGTAGATCACTATGCTCATGTGTATCACCAAACACATTATATTCAGCATCATCTTGTACCTTATCAATTAGCTCGGTATCAAAGATAGGACCATTGTCATCTTCAGTGACGTTAAGGACCTCATGAATCTTTGCCATGTATGAATAATGTGCCTCGAGTTCTTGGTCGGAGAGTTCATCATCTATGTCGTCAAGCATTTCTCCTTCCTCAGCTGATAACTTGATTCCAGCTTCCATTTTCTTGCACAACAGCATCTTTTCCTTATGATAACCATAATCTTTAACCCTCTTTGGCTGCCTGCATTCCTTAGCCAAATGCCCAAAACCTCTGCAGTTAAAACACTGAATCCCACTTTGTTGCACAATTTGAGTACCAACAGTTTCCCTATTTCCAACAACAGTAGCCACCCTCTGATTATCATACTTAGGTTGTCGATCATACTTTGGAGGACTCTCAGCACGTCTTCATGTGTCATACCTTGGAGGACTCTGTGCATGGGTGTTCCTCGAGTTTGAAGATGTTCGAAGGTTGTTGTTGGTGGGTTTGTAGATTTTCTTATATTGCTTCATAACGAAAGCCATTTGTTGCTTGAATTCCCTATCCCTTTGAGCTACTTCTTCATCACTGTCTTCTTTGGATGATTGCTCAAGTATGGGTGATGGTGCTCTTGCAACTTCTTTGCCTCGGGATCGTGTTAGAGCATGTGACTTAGAGACAATGGATGATCGTGGTGATGATGATTGAGTAGAGTAGGTCTTTGAAGTACGGGAGTGATAATCTGGGTAATGTTGAGTGGTAGACACCAAAGCAAGTGGATTGGAAATCTTTGCAACTCGTTCAGCTCGAAGTTCATTTACCTCATTTTGAAATTGTTTCAAGATGTCAAAGAGCTTGTGATATGAAACTTCGTCTAACTTTTGTTGTTGTTTCACCAAGGTGACAAACCGTGTCCACTCTGGTTGAAGTTGCTGTAGAAATTAGACATTGACTTGCATGGTGGAAACTTGCAAGTTGTTTCGGGTCATATCATTCATCATCTTGTAGAATCGGGAGTAATAAGAATCAATTGATTCCCCATCCTTTGATGTAAACTTGCCAAAGTTCCAAAACATTTTAGTTTTCACATCTTGTTTGTTAAGTGATTCACCTTGTTGCAATCTTTCAATGGCCGTCCACATTTCTTGAGCAGTAGGACATGCGTCAACCGTAGAGTAAATTTCATCTCCAATGCCACTGAGAATTAAGTAGATTGCTTCCTTCTCTGCATCAAACCACGCACGGTTCTCTGGGGTGAGGTCGGTCCTCTTTTCATCACGTTCATATGCGGGTTATGCGTCACTTGTGTCTGTGGCTGGTACTGCAGGAACTTGAATCCTTGAGAGTTTATAGGGTCCTTCCAAGATACATTGCCTTAAAGCATCACCGTTAGGTTTTGTGTCAAGGTAACGTATAAAACGGGATTGCCATTGATCATATCGACCCGACACAAGCATTGGTGGACTCTCTTTGTTACCCGCCACCATTATGTTGTTGTTCGTCACACGATATTCGGCAGTAGAATCCATCTCAATATTCTCTTAAATGATGAAGTGGATATGGATCTTAAGTAGATTTGTTGTGATTGGTTGGTTGTTGAATTTCCGAAAATTGCGATTTTTTCTCAGTCCGACAATTAATTCCTCAGTCCGACAAAACGGTAGACCTAAAAAATTTGTAATCACCAAATTTTGAAATCGAGCTAGAAATAGCCTAAAACTAGTATGGAAAAAATTTGATTTTACTTGACCTAAAAATTTTAACACTTTTTTTTTTAATTTTTAATCTTCGTGTAAACTACGTTCCGAGACTAGTCTAGGTAGTGGCTAAATCTAAAAATACTCGAACAAAATTTAGATGTCCATCGCAGTGAGACCCATCGCACTCTGATCGCACTCTGATCGCACTATGATCGTACTCCAAGATCGTAGTCTGATCGCACTCTGATCGTACTCCTAGATCGCAGTTGGATCGTACTCTTAGATCGCAGTCTGATCGTACTCACCTATCGTACTCTTTGATCGCAGTTGGATCGTACTCTTTGATCGCAGTCTTGGATCGTAACAAGGGATCGTACTCTGGATCGTAACAAGGGATCGTACTCTTGGATCGTAACAAGAGATCGTACTCTTGGATCGTAGTGAGTGATCGTAGTAATAGATCGTGACTATGGATCGCAAGTAGAAACCCCCAGGGTTTATGCAATCACAGAATCAGATCGTACCCCAAAAATTAAGCCGAGACTTAGAACAACAAGAAAGTATGGATTTTTACCTTGGATTTCGTGTTTCAATCCAATCCAAAGTAACCAAAATCTTACCACACGTATGAAAGATGTAGAGATTAAAGGAGGAAGATTTAGAGCACGAAAAACATAAGAAAACACTTGAATCCGAGTAGATTTTATTGTAAAATCACACGAATTAAGTAGTAAATCAACAACGAATCACAAAAACTACCCCATGGCGATTGATACCAATTGTTGTCCCTAATATGTGATGATTCTATACTATTAATGAAGAAAGAAAGGTAGAAATGAGATGAATTTTAGAGAGAGAAACTAGAGAGAGAAAAGAGAGAGAAGTGTGTGAACTTGTGAAATATTAGATTAAGAAGAAAATGAATCTCCAACCCTCCTAACATGCTAGGAGGGTAGAATATATAGTCCACCCACATGCGGGCTTCTTTATGGACTATATGGTTTGGGCTGGGCTTTCCTTTTGGGCTTTAGTTACTTATTAATGAACTTTAGCCTAAAGTTAAGCCCGTATAACACGACTAATATACTACCTATTACAACGTTCTAAAATACGATACATAATAAATATATGACCGAGCATTCTTGTTTGGCTCAATATTTTGAGGCTAACAATTTCAAAGCACTTTTACATTTTTCATCATAATCAATCCACATTGGCCATTATTAAAGAGATAAAAAAACTACAAACATTCAAAGTAAAGAAATCAAAAAGCATACATTGGGTTTTGGAAATGTCATGAATAATCATCATCCTCAAGTTTTCACTTTCTCCAAACCAAGCTTAGAAACGAGATCATTGTTATTATAAGTTAGTAAACCAACACGAACTCATGTGGGCCAGTTATTCACTTAGACTCCCTTATTCCTAGGTGTATCTCTTATATTTTATTGTTGTCTTGAATTATCACGAGGATGCATTTTTGACTTATTTCGATAGTTTATTAGGCTGAAAATAAAGTGAACGATTTAATCAATAGTTAGCTAAAGGACAAAATCTTTTAAAACTGCTTCTCGGGACCTCATAAAGTTCATATCTTGGCATAACTCGCTTCACGATTTGAGACCTTTCTCGGACCGATATTTGGTATACTTCAAATCTTGAGAGACGTTCATGAAATAATGGTCTTCTCTTCATAATGGGAATTTCTTCACTTGAGGTTTTGAGAGATTCATACTTGGACCACGACTTCTTCATTTTTCTCCAATCTTTATTTTGGACTTTGATATACAATGATCCGCCTCCTTTTAGGACTTGGATCTATTTATCCTCATACCTTGTTAGGGCCTTTTTGGATAGACTTCTCCATGATCTTTAGGGGAGTATTTTCTTTTCGTCGTGTGTCTCGATCCTTCATATTGATTTTCTATAAATGATTCTTCACATCACTTTTGGATCTTTAGAAACAAAATGTAGCCCTCATGCCTTGTTAGGGCCTTTTCGGACTCGCCAATCTTCGCATCCCGCTTCAATAAGTTATGCCTTGGCTATGAACTCTAATCCGTACCGAGCAACTTTTAAACGATCTCGGGTTGAGTTAAAAGATTCACAACGTTTGAAAAATAAAACCAATTTATTCAAAATTTATTCTAATAAAGAAAGAAAATAACTATACAAAGGGAAAAACTAATAGGCCAAAATAGATCAAAAATTTTGAAAAATGTCGAAAAATTGATTTTCCGGTTAGAATGAGGACAAATACAAGGAAAAGGCCACTTAACTTCGATAGAAGTCCCCCCTACACTTAACATAAACATTGTCCTCAATGTTTAAGCATGTGGGAGTAAACTCCCCTACACTTGGGACATTGTGCACTTTGTTTAAATCTTGCTAAGGAAAGGAAAACTAAAGAGATTCCTATTTTAATATTGGAAAATATAAAATAGTGAATCAAAAGAGTTTGGGATAGAACCGGGAAGAAGGGAACACGGAATCACGATACATCAAAAGTCATCAAGAGTGTGTCTTTGAAGGTCTAATCCCTGCACATGATAAGAAAGAAAGCAAGAAACACCACGGGGCTCCCCCTACACTTAAGGTGAAAATAGATAGATAATTGGGTTGCCTCCCAAAAAGCGCTTGTTTTTGTTAACCGAGTCTCAATTCTGACTCGTCCCCGAATTAAATAGTCCATGGGGAAGCCTCGAATGCAATACCGGGATCAAAGACCTTATCCTCGTTCCTGGTTGACATCAACAAAGGAGAGGCGGGGGGATAAGTCTTGAATAGGAGAAAGGTTCTTTCAACATACGTATAGTATGTGAAATCATGATCCACGGGAGGTGGGGTGGGTAGAGTAAGCGTATTGTCATCCCACAAAGACAATAGATGCTGAGCAAACGGCAAAGCCGTAATGGTATCAATCACAGCATAATCAATGTCACCTCCCGGGTCAAAGCACTCATCCTCCGTGATGGTCTCTAACGGAGTGGATGAAAGGTGCTCGGGAGGGGGACATGGGTCAATACTTTCCTGCAGCAAATTATCAAAAACAATGTCCCCCTCCGTGTCATAATCATCAATACCTGGAGGGATGGAGTGGATATCGATTTCTTCCATCAATGGGTCATTATCTTCAACGGGAGGAATAGATGGAGGTAAAGACTTGGAAAGAGAAGGAGAAGTCAACTCTTCATTTTGAGCAATAAGAAGGTGCACTTTCCGTAATCTATCACGAAGAAGCACGTCTTCCACCTCATCCACAAGATCAAGTTCATCGGTGAACTTCTCGTAAGCCGGAGTGAATAAATCTTCATCACCCGCATCTCCCGGTGGAGATTGAGAAACTTCAAAAGTGAAATTCTCATAGCAGAGAGAAGAATTGTCATCACTAGGATCGACCTCTTCCGTAAGAGCAATGTCGTCCTGAAGCTCCATAGCAGGTAAGTCACAAACCTCATCATCCAATACTTTGTCGAGACCAACATCACTAAGCTCATTCAACGAATCTAGATCCTTAGATGTAGTAGGAACATCGAGAGTAGGAGCAGCAACTTCAGAAGATTGGTTGAAAGTGTAGACATCATCGTCGTCGTCATCATCATAATAGATGGGACCCGTCCAGTTAGGAGTGACGTAGTCGGCTAACTCTTCCTTGATAACCTCCACATCTTTAAGAAGTTCATGCAACAACTTTTGTTCTTCATCGCCCCGAGTATGTTCAATTTCACCAATTCTATCCCACGCTGTAATTAAACATTTTGGTGTAGAAAAGCAGGGAAAATGACTAAATTGGCTCAAAAAGGTGTCGGTAGTTTTCAAGGTTTCGTCCACATCAAGCAACGGTTGCCTTTCCTGATGCAAGTCAGCTCGGAGTTGAGCTAGACCTTCTAGAATATGGTTCAAAGAAGTGAGTTGTTGGTCAAGACTAATTTGCTGAGAGGATTGATGATTGAGGGTGTGATGTGAGGGCTCAAAGTGTTGAAAACCTGAATTATAGCATGGTTTTGGCTCATAGTAGTTCATCGGTTGAGAAGAATTAGAAACCGGGTTTGGTTCATAATAATCCATTGGTGAAGAAAACTGAGGACACGGATTTTGCTCATAATAATTCATTGGTTTACAATAAGATGTATCGTGAGGACCCCCACAGTTGTTGTAAAACGGTTGAGGAGAAAAACTGGGTACGTCTTGTGGATAGCTATTATCATAGTCATAATTGTACCCCGGTTCTTGCCCGTGACCATACGGGTATTGAACCGGGCACGAAACATGCCAATGAGAATCGCTTCCACAATAGATGCACGAGGGAACAGGAGGTGGGTTCAAAAAGGACAAATTAATCGAGTTGCACAAAGGACAAAATCCGAATTGTGTGTTGTCGATATCGTTTCCGCACCGCTCACATGTATACCATTGACAAGAGTCGTTCCCGTACAATCGTCTCCCACACCCGACGCAATGGACATAAGAATCCATAAAGAAATAGATGAGCAAGAAGAATATTTTTGGTGCAAAACTTTGAAAAAGAAATGCTTTTTATGATTTTTCAAATGTTTTTGAATTTTTGAAAAGTTTTGACAAGAAAATTAACGTTCACGAGTGAACGGATCCCAAAACCCAACGCGTCTCTCACAAAAAACCGTTAATCTTCATGAAAAGAGTCGGTCGCGGCGCCATTTTAAAGAACGAGTTTTTACTAGTTGAAAGTTCGTTATTCTCGGTATCTTCTCGAATTGATTTCCGGTTTAAAG
Source organism: Glebionis coronaria (assembly GCA_025667525.1). NCBI lineage: Eukaryota > Viridiplantae > Streptophyta > Magnoliopsida > Asterales > Asteraceae > Glebionis > Glebionis coronaria. The sequence goes on from CM046880.1 coordinate 141,012,806, forward strand.
TGTGACTCAGTCGTTTTTGGTAAAGAATAATATTTTTGGTTTTGGTAAAATAAATGTGCAAGACTTTAAAATAAAGGAAGAGTAATTAAAACTAAAACTAGTTGAAACGTAAACGGTGCAATATTTAAAACTTTGAAAGTAAATCACGGGAAATTAAATGACGTAAAATTAAAACTTAACAAAAAGTAAATTGACAATCAAATAAAAATGCAAAACGAAATTAAAATAGACTAAAAACAAAACGAGAAAAATTGACACTTTACTAAAACAAAATGTTAAAATAAAACAAAACAACCAATCGGAATACACCCGATCGGAATCCAATCGGAATCCGATCGGAATGTATCCCATCGGAAAGTGTGATCGGAAAGGGCAAAAGGAACGCCGATCGGAATGTTTGAAAACATCACTGATCGGAATATCAAACCAAATCTCGTCGGAATAAAGCCAAATCGGAAAGCAAATCGGAATACTAGAACTAGAGTCAAATCGGAATGTTGGAATTAAGCAGCAATCAGAATAAGGCAACTAGGGGCTTATCGGAATAATGATGCTCAAATCGGAATGAGCAAAACCCTTTTCCGATCAACAGATCGGAATAAAGGGTGCAGTCGGAATAGATGCTGATCGGAAAAGGGTTTAGACCTTTTCTACTTTCCCTTTTTGATCCGAAAATTAAGCAAGGCTATAAGCTATTTAGATAAGCTCACACCCAAAACTTGATCGAATCTAAATCGAAACGGACTTAATAAGCATGAATAACAACTTTTCAAAACTTTAAATAAGCAATTTTTTAAATCAAACTTTTAAAAAGACAAATACTTTTAAGAAAACTTTAAATCAAATAAGCATTAAGATGAAATAAAATCAAGGATGAACATGAATCAAAGATAAGCAAAATAAGAAAGGTAGAAGAAGATGATTAAAAATAAGAACTTGATTAAAATAAAAGATTCCAAAATTAAAAGACTTACTTGAATTGAATAAATTAAAAGTGCATAACAAGAAATTAAAATGCAAGAAAATAATTAACAAGAAATGAAAATGGTGGAAGAGTGGGTTGTCAACCCACCAACAACTCTAAAAATGGAGACTATCTCATCTATTTATAGGGAGATTAGGGAGGAGCTTAGGAAGCTTCCTCCCTCTTTCCTCTTTTCCTTAATTGCACACTTAAGTCCTTTTCATCTTTAACTTTTGTTAATCTTGGACATAATGACTTTGTCTCGGGATTTCTTTGAACTCGTCTCGATATTTCTTCACAAATAAGACTTGAGTACTTCGGCTTTTAGTAAACTTTCGTCTTTTGAATTTTTCCTCGATAAATCTTCAGAATTGGTCTTGGACATCCGTTCTTTTTCCACTCTTGATCTTTCGACTTCATCTTTCGTCTTTTTCTTCGATAAAAGCCCGTGAATGCCGTGTTTTCTTCACTTTTCACCTTTTCGTCCTAAATCACCACAAAAACACAAACCACGCATAATTCCGACATAAATGACATAAAATACACGTTTTGGCTCGGTTATTATTGTAATTAAGTGGTAAAAAGGATGGGTGTTTTCACACCTATCAGCCGACCATTCCACGATTCCCGCATGTGGATTGGCGGAAGACGTTTTTGTGAAAGTGGGAAAGTTCTACTATCCCGTAGACTTTATCGTTGTCGATATTCCCACGGATCCTCAAGTTCCCCTCATTTTAGGTCGTTCGTTTTTAGATACGTCTATGGCTTTGATCGATGTTCATGCGAGAAAGATCACCTTACTTTTCAACGACGAGGAATGATAGGTGTGAAAACACCCATCCTTTTACAACTTATTTCTGGCTAAAACAAGACCAAAACACGTATTTAATATCATTTGTTTGGAATTATGCGTGGTTTTTGTGTTTATTGTGTTTTCAGAGTCAACCGGATGAATATTGAAGAAAACATGGGATTGCACGGGATTTATCGAAGAAAAAGACTCAAGACAAAGTCTATTGTCCAAAAGATGCAAAAGATTTGAAGTCATTGTGCCTATTTGAAGATTTATCGAAGAAAAGGGCCAAAGATTGAAGATTCATATATGTCGAAGAACTCGAGTCTATTAAACAAAAGATTATAAGACGAGTTGGAATTATTCACCGACACTTCTCAAAATCCAAAGTCGGAAACGTTTATTTAAAGAAACGTAAAGACTCAAGAAGAAAGAAGAAAAGAAGCCCAAAAACAAAGCCCATTCACAAAGCCCACAAGAGACGCCTATATATAGGATTTCACTTCACAATTTTGGGTGGGAGTTTTTCATTTTTCATTTTCTCTAGTTTTAGAGAGAGAAATTTCCCAACTTTCTCTCACTAAATTTTTCTTTGTTTTCATCTTTTAAATTTAATCTTTCTTTAATTTTTGTACTTGGGAATTCATTAATCTAATTCAAGTTTAGCTTTTCAATCTCTTTCTACATTTCTTGATTTTGCTTATTCCTTAATCCGAAATCTTTAATTTGATCCGAATCCTTCATTATTCGTTATTGAAGTTGAGGTTGTGTATTAAGGAAGTTCGTTTCTTTCTCGTCCTACATAAGTTTGATTTGGTTTAAGCCATAAGTTCTCTATGCTTATTGGCTTACTTCTTGATTTAGCTTATTTGTTTTCGGATTCCATCAAGGATTTAGTCATTCAAAAGTTTCGTTTATAAAATTTATGATTTTATGTTTTCGAAAGTTGTCAAATTTAATCTTTTTGAAGTGTTCAAGTTGCGGGTAAAATAGATTATTGATTATGCTTATTAAGTTCTAAGGTTATCACCATTTTCGGATTGATTTTGTATTCCATCGCAATATTAGGGTTTCTACACATTCCGACGAGAAGCTTGGTTTGATCGCAATAACCATTTGTGGTTTTACTTTGCGATCGGTTGTCACTTCCCCTTATTCCGTTCTGGATTGCGATCGCGTATTGCGATCGCATATTCCGACGGGATTTAAGGTTACCATAAGTCGAAACGCTGCCAAAAATTTGTTTGTTACATTCCGATCAGGACAACATTGCGATAGAGGAGTTTGGATTTCATACATTCCGATCTAGAACTTTCCGATAGAGCAATATTGCGACAAATCCATATTCCGATAGAATTGATTTTGACATTCCGACAGCTTTGCATTTTTACATTCCGATGGCCTAGTTTTAATCACATTCCGATGGTTTTAAATTTAATACATTCCGATAGAATTCAGTTTTGCATTTAAATTATCTAAGTTTTATAGTTTACAAAGTTTTGAGTTTTAAGTATTTTCCTAATTAATATTTAGTTTAATCTTTCAAAGCTTTTAAGTTACTCAACGCCACTTACATTTATTTGTTATTAGTTTAAAATAGATAAACAAACCAACCCCCTTTTAGTAACCAAGAACAATTATTCCACTTTAATCCGTGATCAATTCGAGGAGATACCGAGATTAACCTTGAACCCCATTCAAAGCAATGTATCAAATGGCGCCGCTGCCGTCTCTTCTCGTTAAGATTAACAATTTTTTGTGAGAACTTGGATTTTGGGATCCGTTCACCGTGAACGTTTTAAAAACTTTCAAAAACCCTAAAAAATATAAAATTTTCAAAAATCCTAAAAAGTAAAAAACCATAAAAACCAAAAATATTTCTTTCTTGCTTTGTTAGTTCTTTTGCAGGTGCATGCGTACACGATCGACATCTTATCAAGAGCCCGAGCCTCTCGAAGACTTAGACATGGCCGGTGTACAAAACAACAACAATAACCCACCTCTCAGCAACAATAATAACAACAACAATAACAATCCACCTCTCAACAACAATAATAACAACAACAATGAGCCTCTACCAGACAATCGCCCGATGATTGAACTTCTACAAGCACATGTAGACGGCAACAATGATCCAATTGTCATACCCGCGATTGCAGCCAACAACTTTGAGCTCAAATCCGGCTTTATCCAGATGGTCTCTGCTCAACCATTCTTGGGGCGTACCATTGATGATCCTCATGACCACATCAAGAGATTCCTACAACTCACGAATACGGTCAAATTCAATGGTGTTCCACAAGAGGTAATCCGTTTACAACTTTTTCCCTTTTCCCTAGAGGGACAAGCCCGGCATTGGCTTGCAAAGGAACCGCCACAAAGTATTCTGACGTGGACAGATTTGGAAACCAAGTTTATCAACTACTTTTTCCCACCCTCTCGTACTACCGCTTTGCTGAATGAAATTATCAATTTTGAACAAAAGTACGATGAGTGGTTTAGTGAATCTTAGGACCGTTTTAAAGATCTTTTAAGAAAGTGCCCACAACATGGTTTTACCAAAGTGCACCAAATTAACACTTTTTATAATGGTTTAAGCATGAATGACCAAGATTCACTAAATAGTGCCTCAGGGGGTAATATCCTGGTTAAGACTTCTAATGCCGCTTGGGATATCATTGAGAATAAGTCTCGTGTGCAAACCAAGAGTGTTCGGACCAATGTCGCTAGTGCTAGTACTAGTGACAGCGACAAGCGACTTGACAAAAATACTACGCTTCTTGAATCGCTTGTTACCCACACCGCTAACAACACCAACAACATCAACGCTAAAAACACTCAAGACGCTCAAGTCAATGCTGTTAGCCAACCTTGTGAAATATGCGGGGGTCCTCATTCTTACACCACTTGTACCGCCACCCAAGACTACCCTTCTGAGAATGTGAATGCAGCATACGGTACCTATCCTCTGGCCGCTTATCAAGCTCGTCCTCAAGGTGACCGCAACTTGCTTATCTACCGCTCTAACAACTATCTCTCACCACCCGGTTTTCCTCCTAACAACCCAAACCAACAACAAAACCTCAATCGCCCTCCTCAACAACAACAACAACCTCGTGCAGCATACATACCACCTCACAAACAACCATATCCACCTCAAAGAAACAACCAAGTTTACCAACAACCTGCTTATCAACCACCCGCGTACAATGCTCCTCCCAACCCACCCACCGCATTACACCAAGATATTGGAACCTACATGAGGACTAATGATGTGATCGTGGACAATCTCCAGCGGGAAGTGCTCAACTTGAAAGCAGACGTGGTGAAACAAGGGAACGATCTACGAGTTGATATGAGAAACACTTTGGCAAGTCAAACGAATGACTTAAGGAACATGATGGCTGGATTCTTCCAAGGTAATCAACCCTCTTCTTCGGGTACTCTTCCGAGTAACACCGTTGTGAATCCAAGAGGGGAGATGAAAGAAATCACCACTCGCAGTGGCAAAGGTACCAAGGAACCCGAGCTTCCTATACCTCCACCGGTGATTGTGACTAAGGAAAACGAGCCACCTGCTCCTATTCCTCGTCCTTCTACTTCCCTAATTTCTCCACCTCTTACTTCTACCCCTCCTCCACCCAAGGATGTGAGTGATCCTATTCTCCCAAAGCCTTCCTCTTCTTCCGATATACCTTATCCATCAAGGTTGTGGAAAGAGAAGCTCAAAAGCAAGGATGATATTCAGGTATCGAACTTTCTCAAAATGTTTAAACAATTGATTTTTAACATCTCCTTCGCTGAGGCTCTCGCTCACATGCCCAAATATGCGAAAATGTTTAAAGATATTGCTAACACCCAACTTAATGAGAATTGCTCTGCAGTGCTCTTAAGGAAATTGCCAACCAAGCTTGGTGATCCGGGTCGTTTCTTAATCCCTTGCAACTTCCCGGGAGTAGAGAATTGCATGGCCCTAGCCGATCTAGGTGCCAGTATTAACTTAATGCCTTTAAGCGTTTGGAAGCAATTATCTCTCCCCGAGCTAGTCCCCACCAAAATGACTTTGGAATTAGCTAACCGTACGGTTGCTTATCCAGTGGGGATAGCCAAAGACGTCTTTGTAGGAGTCGACAAATTCACTTTTCCTGCCGATTTCGTCGTCGTCGACTACGACATGGACCCTCGTGTGCCATTGATCGTTGGTCGTCCATTCTTGAGGACCGGTCGCACTCTCATCGATGTTGAAGCCGGTGAGCTTATCATGAGAGTGGGTGACGATAAAATTGTCTTCAACATGGGAAAGTTGTCTAAACAGCCTTATTCCTATGAGAGTGTTAATTGTATTGACGTTCTTGATGAGGTTTGTGATGAACACTTCAAAGATGCTTGTAAAAGTATTCCTACCTCTCTTCTCAATGTTGAGACCGTTTCCTCTATTGATTCATCACTATCCCTATTTGGAGAAAGTGATTTCCTTTGGAAAGATTTTGAAGCCACCATGGGAGATGTGAACTTAGCTACTGACGATTCTCCCACCGATTGGGATGAAGATCTTCGCCTCATTGAGAACCTTCTTAAAGAAGACAATCTTTCTCCACCATCTCCCAAGGTTATTGCTATCGATGCTCCGACTTTGAAAATGCCTCCCATCGAAAATCCTCTGGATTTAGAACTTAAGGAGTTGCCGCCCCATCTCGAGTACGTGTTCCTTGAAGACGAAAAGAAGTCGCCCGTCATCATCGCGAAGGACAGAAAAGAAGAAGAAAAATCTCGCCTCATCGCCGTGCTTAAAGATCATAAGAAGGCAATTGCTTGGAAAATTTCCGATATCCGCGGAATTGATCCAAACTTTTGTACTCACAAGATTCTCATGGAAGATGACTTTAAACCCGCAATCCAGAGCCAAAGAAGGGTTAATCCTCGCATTCATGACATCATCAAACAAGAAGTTATCAAACTTCTCGATGCCAGCTTGATTTACCCTATTTCGGATTCGCCGTGGGTAGGTCCCGTCCATTGTGTGCCCAAGAAGGGCGGAATAACCGTTGTTCCCAATGAACACAACGAGTTGATTCCCACTCGTCTCGTTACTGGGTGGAGAGTTTGTATTGACTATCGCAAGCTCAATGATGCCACGAGAAAAGATCACTTTCCTCTTCCTTTCATGGATCAAATGCTCGAGCGTCTTGCGGGTAATGACTATTACTGCTTCTTAGACGGTTTCTCCGGGTATTTTCAAATTCCCATCGATCTCAAAGACCAAGAAAAGACCACATTCACTTGTCCCTACGGAACATTTGCTTACAAACGTATGCCTTTTGGTTTATGCAATGCTCCTGGGACGTTCCAAAGGTGTATGATGGCTATCTTCCATGACATGGTGGAAGACACTATGGAAGTATTCATGGATGATTTCTCGGTTTATGGGGATTCATTCTCTGCTTGCCTTGCCAATTTAGAACGTATGCTTAAGCGGTGTGAAGACACTCGCCTTGTTCTTAATTGGGAAAAATGCCATTTCATGGTAAAAGAGGGCATCGTGCTAGGACACAAGATCTCCAAAGCCGGTCTTGAAGTGGACCGTGCTAAAGTCGATGTTATTTCTAAGTTACCTCCACCTTCAACCGTGAAGGGTGTGAGAAGTTTCCTCGGTCATGCGGGCTTCTATTGTCGTTTCATCAAAGATTTTTCTAAAATCGCTCGCCCGATGACCCACCTCTTGGAAAAAGATACTCCTTTTATCTTTTCCAACGAGTGTATTGAAGCCTTAAACTCGCTTAAGGATAAGCTAACTAAGGCACCCGTATTGGTTACCCCTAATTGGGAGCTTCCCTTCGAGTTGATGTGCGATGCTAGCGACTTTGCTATTGGAGCGGTTCTGGGCCAAAGAGTGAACAAACACTTCCAACCGATCCATTACGCTAGCAAGACAATGACGGGGGCTCAATTGCATTACACGACAACCGAAAAAGAGCTTTTAGCTGTTGTCTATGCCTTTGAAAAGTTTCGCCCCTATCTTGTTGAAAGGTGTGAAAACACCCATCCTTTTTACCACTTAATTACAATAATAACCGAGCCAAAACGTGTATTTTATGCCATTTATGTCGAAATTATGCGTGGTTTGTGTGTTTGTTGTGATTTAGGACGAAAAGGTGAAAAGTGGAGAAAACACGGCATTCACGGGCTTTTATCGAAGAAAAAGACGAAAGATGAAGTCAAAAGATCAAGAGTGGAGAAAGAACGGAAGTTCAAGACCGATTCTGAAGATTTATCGAAGAAAAAGTCAAAAGACGGAAGTTTACTAAAAGCCGAAGAACTCGAGTCTTATTTATAAAGAAAATTCAAGACGAGTTCAAAGAAATCCCGAGACAAAGTCATTAAGTCCAAGATTAACAACCAACTAAGAAGGAAAGGACTTAAGGTTGCAATTAAGGAAAAGATGAAAGAGGGAGGAAGCTTCCTAAGCTCCTCCCTAATCACCCCTATATATAGTTTAGACTAGTTTCATTTTAAGGTGTGGGTGACTTGACAAACCACTCTTCCACCATTTTCATTTCTTGTTATTTCATTTCTTGCACTTTAATTACTTGTTATGCACCTTTAATCATTTAATTTTCAAGCAAGTTTTCATTTATTGTTCTTGAATCTTTACTTTTCTTGTTTAATTTTCATCTTCCTTTCTTGATTCTAGTTTACTTTTGGTGCGAATTACATATGATCCGTGTTGTTCATTAATGTTTTCGTGCTTAAAAAGTTCATCTTTTTATTGTTTGATCTAAAAGTTTGTTCATTTTAAGTTTGATAAGTTGATGTTCGTGCTTATTAAGTCCATTTCGATTTAGATTCGTTCTAGTTTTGAGTTTGAGCTTATTACCATAGCTTATTGCTTTTGCTTATTTTTCGGATAAAAAATCAATCGGAAAAGGTAAACCCTTTTCCGATCAACACATTGTGACCAGCTCACCCTCTTTCTGATCGATTGTCGGAAAACGGTTTTCAATTATTCCGATTTGCACAAGTTATTCCGATCTGGACCTTTTGGCTTATTCCGATTACATGCATTTTACATTATCCGATCGCACCACTTTTCTGTCATTCCGATTGGGAAGATATTCCAACGGGTGGAGTGGATTACATTCCGATCAACCGATCGGAATATATTCCGATCATGTCATTTTGCTCATTCCGATTTTTGCTTTCCGACGGGTACATTCCGATCGGATTCCGATCGGGTGTATTCCGATTGGGTATTTTTGTTTTGTTTTAATATTTTGTTTTAGTTAAAGTGTCAATTTTTCTCGTTTTATTTTTAGTTCATTTTATTTTTAGTTCAATTTTAATTGTCAATTTACTTTTTATTAAGTTTTAATTTTACGTCATTTAATTTTCGTCATTTACTTTTAAAGTTTTAAATATTGCACCATTTACGTTTCAACTAGTTTTAGCTTTAAATTCTCGCCCTTTATTTTATAGTCTTGCACATTTATTTTACCAAAACCAAAAATATTTGTTTCACCAAGAACAACTAATCTTACACAACTAACCGGAAATCAATTCGAGAAGATACCGAGAAACGAACAATTTAACTGAGTAAAATCAATGTATCACTTGTCCTTTCTACCACAATGGTTTACACCGATCATTCCGCGTTGAAGTACTTGTTAACTAAACAAGATTCCAAACCAAGACTTCTTCGCTGGGTTTTGCTACTCCAAGAATTTAAAATCGACATTCGCGATAAAAAAGGAGCTGAAAACCTAGCCGCGGGTCATCTCAGTAGACTTGAGGATCCTTACCAAGGGGAACATCCGAACAAATAGATCAATGACTCTTTTCCCCTGGAGACCTTAATGTCTATCAACTCGACTTCTGATGAAACCCCATGGTTTGCGGACATTTCAAACTACTTGGCGGGTGGAATTCTCGTTGACAGGTTAACATCCTAGCAAAAGAAGAAGTTCTTCAAAGACATTAAGACTTACTTTTGGGATGACCCGTATCTTTTCAAACAATGTGCCAACTTGATTATTTGCCGATGTGTTGATGGACCGGCAGCTTTAGAAATCCTTGACGCTTGCCACAAAGGACCCACCGGTGGTCACTTTGGTCCCAACTACACCGCCAAAAAAGTGTTTGACTCGGGATTTTATTGGCGCACCATATATCGTGACGCTCACGAGATGGTTAAACGATGTGATGCTTGCCAAAAACAAGGCAATATCACACATAAAGACGAGATGCCTCAGAATTTCATTCAAGAATGTGAAATCTTTGATGTTTGGGGTATCGAATTTATGGGGCCATTCCCTTCATCTAAAGGAAACAAATACATCCTTGTAGCCGTTAACTACGTCTCCAAATGGGTTGAAGCGAAAGCTTTACCCACTAATGACGCAAGGGTGGTTTGTAACTTTTTGAAATCGCTATTCGCTAGATTCGGTGTGCCTCGTGCAATTATTAGTGATCGCGGGACTCATTTTTGCAATGACCAATTTGCAAGAGTCATGGCTAAGTATGGTGTAAATCATCGTCTTTCCACCGCATACCACCCACAAACTAATGGCCAGGCTGAAATATCTAACCGAGGATTAAAGCGAATTCTTGAAAGAACCGTGGGAGAGCATCGTGCCTCATGGGCTAATAAACTTGATGATGCTTTGTGGGCTTTTCGTACTGCATACAAGACTCCGATTGGTTGTACACCATATCGTCTCGTGTACGGGAAAGCTTGCCACCTCCCCATTGAGTTGGAGCACAAGGCTTACTGGGCCTTGAAGTGGGCTAATTTTGATATCAACAAAGCCGGTGACCTACGCAAGATCCAACTCAATGAGCTGAATGAACTCCGGAATGAGGCTTATGAAAATTCTTTGATCTATAAGGAAAAGACTAAGCTCATTCACGACTCCAAGATTAAAAACCGAGAGTTCCAAGTTGGAGACAAAGTTTTACTCTTTAACTCTCGGTTGAAAATCTTTTCGGACAAGCTGAAATCTCGTTGGTCCGGCCCATTCACCATTACCCAAATTTTTCCATATGGTACTCTCGAGCTCGCTCAACCTAATGGACCTAATTTTAGGGTGAATGGCCAACGAGTGAAGTTGTACTTTGGTGAGGACATCTCTCATGAGATGACTCCATCCCTCACCACGTTCCCCATGAACTAATTTTGGGTCGAGTCAGGCTCGTGACTCGGTTATCAAAAACAAGCGCTCCTCGGGAGGCAACCCGAGTATCTATCCTATTCTGTTTTAACCTCCTAAGTGTAGGGGGGGCCTCTATAGGTTCTTGTGTTTGTGTGATGATGTGATTACAGGGATGAATGCATTTTATAGAATCGTTCTCCCGTGTTATCCGAAATCCGGTTCTATCTCTCTACTATCGTGATTCAATTTTCTTCATATTCACATTTGAAATTGATCACGTTAGTCGTCTCTTCCTTAGCTTGATTTAACCAACATGCACAATGTCATAAGTGTATGGGAGATTTTTCCCACATGCTTAAACATTAAGGACAATGTTTATCTTAAGTGTGGGGGGACTTCTATCGAAGTTTTAAGTGGACTTTTCCATGAAAATGCCTTCATTTAACTGGAAAATCATCTTTTTCAACATTTTTCAAATTTTTTATTAACTTTGGCCATTTAGTCGTAATTTTGAAATTTTTATCGTTGCTTTCATATGTATATATCCCGCAATAAAGTAAAAAATATTAATAAAGTGGTGTAGCTAGTTTTGAAATCTTTGACATATTAGGCCTGTTGCGATTATTTTTTACTCAACCCGAATAGACTTATCCAAGTTTATTCTAGCTAGTATCCTTAACCATGTAGACCTTAATTGGTTTATTAGGCTAAGCATCCACGAGTCTCATTACTTGAGATTTTAAATTGTGGAGGATGAGAAATGATAGAGTCAGTTATAAGTCGGTATTCTTGCACAAGCTCACTTGGTGTCATTATCTGCCTATTCTCCCATCACTTGCTAATAACTTATCTGCAATAAGTAAGGTCGTACGATTTGAAAAGTTACTTAGCTGCTAGCCCAAGATCGTTTAAAAGTTGCTCGGTAATGATAAGAGTTCATAGCCAAGGCATAACTTATGAAGCGGGGCGCGAAGATTGGCGAGTCCGAAAAGGCCCTAACAAGGCATGAGGATTCAATCTTATTGCTGAAGATCCAAAGTGATGTGAAAGGCATTATTCCCAAAATCAATATGAAGGATCAAGACTCACGATGAAAAACAATCAACTCCCATAAAGATCATGGAGAAGTCTATCCGAAAAGACCCTAACAAGGTATGAGGATAAATAGATCCAAGTCCGAAAAGGAGGCGGATAGTTGTATCTCAAAATCCCAATTAGAGATTGAATAAATAGTCATGAAGTCGTGGTCAACAAAGTTGGAGTAGCCCTCAAAAGTCTCCAAGTGAAGAAACTCTATAACGAAGAGAAGACCATTATCTCAAGAACGTCTCTCGAAGATATGAAGTATGAAGTACATGCCAAATATCGTCCCGAGAAAGGTCTCAAATCGTGAACCGAGTTATGCCAAGATATGAACTTTTTTATATCCCGAGAAGCAGTTTTAAGAGATTTTGTCATTTAGCTAACTATTGATCAAATCGTCCTACTTTGCTTTCAGCCTAAATAAACTATCGAAATAAGTCCAAAAATGCATCTTCATGATCATTCTAAGACAAAAATAAAATATAAGAGATACACCTAGGAATAAGGGAGTTTAAGCATATAATTAAGCCATGTGTGTAAGTGTTTGATTTGCTAACTTATAATAACAATGATCTCGTTTTTAAGCTTAGTTTGGGGAACGTGAAACTTGAGGGTGATAAACCTTCGCAGCACCGAAGCCCTAATGTAAGTCCTTGATCTCTTTGCTAGTTATTTCCATATAGCTATTTTCAAGTGAAAATGGTTTTCTATCATTTTGTTTACTTTAAAGTTTTAATTTCTCTTAGTACTTTAATTTTAGTTTAGAAGTATGTTAATAAGGCCAAGGTTGATTAATTATGAGAAAAGTGTAAAATTGCTTTATCAATAAGCATTGCATGAGGGCATGGCAATGGTTAAGTGTAGGGGATTTGATAGGTGTGAAAACACCCATCCTTTTACCACTTATTTCTGGCTAAAACAAGACCAAAACACGTATTTAATATCATTTGTTTGGAATTATGTGTGGTTTTTGTGTTTATTGTGTTTTCAAAGTCAACCGGATGAATATTGAAGAAAACATGGGATTGCACGGGATTTATCGAAGAAAAAGACTCAAGACAAAGTCTATTGTCCAAAAGATGCAAAAGATTTGAAGTCATTGTGCCTATTTGAAGATTTATCGAAGAAAAGGGCCAAAGATTGAAGATTTATATATGTCGAAGAACTCGAGTCTATTAAACAAAAGATTATAAGAAGAGTTGGAATTATTCACCGACACTTCTCAAAATCCAAAGTCGGAAACGTTTATTTAAAGAAACGTAAAGACTAAAGAAGAAAGAAGAAAAGAAGCCCAAAAACAAAGCCCATTCACAAAGCCCACAAGAGACGCCTATATATAGGATTTCACTTCACAATTTTGGGTGGGAGTTTTTCATTTTTCATTTTCTCTAGTTTTAGAGAGAGAAAGTTCCCAACTTTCTCTCACTAAATTTTTCTTTGTTTTCATCTTTTAAATTTAAGCTTTCTTTAATTTTTGTAATTGGGATTTCATTAATCTAATTCAAGTTTAGCTTTTCAATCTCTTTCTACATTTCTTGATTTTGCTTATTCCTTAATCCGAAATCTTTAATTTGATCCGAATCCTTCATTATTCGTTATTGAAGTTGAGGTTGTGTATTAAGGAAGTTCGTTTCTTTCTCGTCCTACATAAGCTTTGATTTGGTTTAAGCCATAAGTTCTCTATGCTTATTGGCTTACTTCTTGATTTAGCTTATTGGTTTTCGGATTCCATCAAGGATCTAGTCATTCAAAAGTTTCGTTTATAAAATTTATGATTTTATGTTTTCGAAAGTTGTCAAATTTAATCTTTTTGAAGTGTTCAAGTTGCGGGTAAAATAGCTTATTGATTATGCTTATTATGTTCTAAGGTTATCACCATTTTCGGATTGATTTTGTATTCCATCGCAATATTAGGGTTTCTACACATTCCGACGAGAAGCTTGGTTTGATCGCAATAACCATTTGTGGTTTTACTTTGCGATCGGTTGTCACTTCCCCTTATTCTGATCTGGATTGCGATCGCGTATTGCGATCGCATATTCTGACGGGATTTAAGGTTACCATAAGTCGAAACGCTGCCAAAATTTTGTTTATTACATTCCGATCAGGACAACATTGCGATAGAGGAGTTTGGATTTCATACATTCCGATCTAGAACTTTCCGATAGAGCAATATTGCGACAGATCCATATTCCGATAGAATTGATTTTGACATTCCGACAGCTTTGCATTTTTACATTCCGATGGCCTAGTTTTAATCACATTTCGATGGTTTTAAATTTAATACATTCCGATAGAATTCAGTTTTGCATTTAAATTATCTATGTTTTATAGTTTACAAAGTTTTGAGTTTTAAGTATTTTCCTAATTAATATTTAGTTTAATCTTTCAAAGCTTTTAAGTTACTCAACGCCACTTACATTTATTTGTTATTAGTTTAAAATAGATAAACAAACCAACCCCCTTTTAGTAACCAAGAACAATTATTCCACTTTAAACCGTGATCAATTCGAGGAGATACCGAGATTAACCTTGAACCCCATTCAAAGCAATGTATCAAGCAACTTGTTATAAAGGCAACTCAAAACTCTCAAATTTCTCATGTTTATTCCGTTGCAACCATAAACCTCGTTGATATGATTGACGTGGTTTGCGCGGAATTTTCACAAGAAGTTCTAGGTTTTGGTGATGAAGAAACTAGTGGCAATCCCACTATGTTAGATCCAATTCTTGATAACTCGACACCAACCTTCACTCCATTTGAAGGTGGTGGTTTTACGTTGGAAGAAGTCGATGTTCCACTTAATTGTAACAAAGACCTCGACAACGATGAGGACTTCTCGATTATCAAGGATTTTCTCAACGATTTCCCATTTCCTCCACCCGAGGAGGTTATGAGTATCAAGCCCAAATCTTCACTTGAGGAACCACCTATCCTCGAGTTGAAAGATTTACCTCCTCATCTCGAATATGTCTATTTGGAGGAGGGCGACAAGTTGCCGGTTATTATTGCGAAGGAACTTTTGAATGATGAAAAAACCGCACTTGTCGATGTTCTAAAGGATCACAAAGGGGCAATTGCATGGAAGTTATCCGACATTAAGGGGATCGATTCCAAATTTTGTACCCACAAAATCTTAATGGAGGCGGATTACAAGCCGGCAATCCAATGTCAAAGGAGGGTGAACCCCAAAATTCACGACGTCATCAAAAAGGAAGTCCTTAAACTCCTTGACGCGGGAATGATTTACCCTATTTATAATAGCCCTTGGGTGAGTCCTATTCATTGTGTCCCTAAGAAGGGAGGAATGACCGTTGTGCCAAACGATGCCAACGAGTTAATTCCCACTAGACTCCTGACCGTATGGAGAGTGTGCATTGACTATCGTAAGTTGAATGAAGCCACTCGAAAAGACCATTGTCCCTTGCCCTTCATGGACCAAATGCTGGAGCGTCTTACAAGAAACGATTTCTATTGCTTTTTAGATGGTTTTTCCGGTTACTTCCAAATTCCCATCAATCCTCGTGATCAAGAAAAAACTACGTTTACGTGTCCATATGGAACGTTTGCCTATCGTAGAATGTCATTCGGACTTTGCAATGCACCGGGAACCTTTCAAAGGTGCATGATGGCTATTTTTCATGATATGATCGAGAAGACGATGGAAGTCTTCATGGATGACTTTTCCGTGTTTGGTAATTCGTTCACTTCGTGTTTGTCGAATCTTGAGAGAATGTTGAAACGTTGTGAGGAAACCAACCTTGTGCTCAATTGGGAAAAGTGTCATTTTATGGTTAAGAGTGGAATCGTCTTAGGGCACAAGGTCTCGAAAGCGGGGATTGAGGTAGATCAAGCTAAGGTAGACGTCATCGCCAAATTACCTCATCCCAAAACCGTTAAGGGAGTTAGGAGTTTCCTAGGCCACGCGGGCTTTTATCGTCATTTCATCAAGGATTTTTCAAAGATCTCTCGACCCATTACACATCTTCTTGAAAAAGAGGCACGTTTTGTCTTTGACGAAGATTGTGTACGAGCCTTTAAAATACTTAAGAGGAAACTTACCGAAGCTCCCATTCTTGTTGCTCCCAATTGGAACCTCCCCTTTGAGCTCATGTGTGATGCTAGTGATTACGCTATTGGGGTCGTATTGGGGCAACGTCATGAAAAGCACTTCTTGCCTATTCACAATGCTAGCAAGACGATGACTGAGGCTCAACTAAAATACACTACAACGGAGAAGGAGTTCCTTGCCGTGGTGTATGCATTTGAGAAATTTCGACCTTATCTCGTCTTGACAAAATGCATAGTGTATACGGATCATTCGGCTATCAAGTATCTCATGGCTAAACAAGATGCAAAGCCGAGATTACTTCGTTGGATTCTCCTCCTTCAATAATTTGATCACAAAATTGTTGACAAAAAAGGAGCCGAGAATCTTGCGACCGATCATCTTTCTCGTTTGGAAGATCCTCACCAAAGTGTTTACGAGCCCAAGGAAATCACCGAAACATTTCCGCCCGAGACACTTGGTGTAGTGAATTCTAAGCTTTATTCTTCCACCCCATGGTTTGTGGACTTTGCAAATTACAATGCGGGTAACTTCATCATCAAGTGTATGACGACTCAAGAAAAACGAAAATTCTTTCGTGACGTCAAGTTCTACTTTTGGAACGACCCTTATTTGTTTCGAACTTGTGCGGATTAAATCATCCGACGTTGTGTATTTGGCACCGAAGCTTCTAACATCCTTAGAGCTTGCCATGAGGGACCCACGGGTGGTCACCATGGTGCTAATCTCACGGATAAGAAGGTGTTTGATGCCGGCTTCTTTTGGCCTACTATTTACTGAGATGCACAAGATCTTGTGAAGTCGTGTGATTCATGCCAACGACGAGGAAAGCCTCACAAAAAGATGAAATGACACAAAACATCATCCAAGTGTGTGAGATCTTTGACGTTTGGGGTATAGACTTTATGGGGCCGTTCCCATCATCTCGTGGTAATAAGTATATCCTCGTTGGGGTTGACTACCTATCTAAGTGGGTGGAAGTTAAGGCTTTGCCCACCAATGATGCTCGTGTGGTAGTCAAGTTTTTGAAAAGCTTGTTTTCTCGGTTTAGAACCCCTCGTGCAATCTTAAGCGATCGTGGAACCCATTTTTGTAACGACCAATTCGTAAGGGTCCTAAGGAAATATGGGGTTACACATCGGCTTTCTACGGCTTATCACCCACAAACTTGTGGGCAAGTCGAGGTTTCAAACCGAGCGTTGAAGAGGATCTTGGAGAGATCCGTTGGGGAAAACCGACAATCTTGGTCGGATAAGTTGGACGATGCTTTATGGGCCTTTAGGACCGCTCATAAGACGCCTATTGGGTGCACTCCCTATAAGCTTGTGTATGGGAAAAATTGTCATTTGCCAATCGAATTGGAACACAAGGCTTATTGGGCCCTAAAGCATTGTAATGATGACATGGAGACCGCGGGAAAACACCAGAAAATGCAATTAAATGAATTGGATGAATTGAGGGACATTGCTTATGAAAATTCATTGATTTATAAAGAAAAGACTAAAAAGTTGCATGATTCTAAAATTAAAAACCGGGTTTTTAACATTGGGGATCAAGTTTTTCTTTTTAATTCTCGCTTGAAAATCTTTTCCGGTAAGTTGAAATCTCGTTGGTCTGGTCCATTCACCGTGACCCAAGTTTTTCCATATGGGACCATCGAGCTAGCTCAAAATGATGGCCCCAATTTCAAGGTGAATGGACATAGGTTGAAGCACTACTTTGGCGGGGAAGTTCCATCCTTGAACTACCTCGACCAAATCACCTTCCCCAATGATAATTAACATTAAGGGGATCGAGTCGAGCTCATGACTCGGTAATCAAAAACGAGGTGCCTCTTGGGGGAGTCCCATGCTTATCCTATGTACATATTATCGCTTTCTAATGTAGTAACATGTGTGGATTTGTCCCCTTCCAACCTTTGTTTCGTGGTTGTTTGTGAATTATGGACTTTAGATGATCATGATCTTCACGATTGGAGCCTCTCGTGTTTGTTTTATGGGAGCACTCGATCGTTTGCTTTGAGGACTTTCTCAATATCCATGATATATCATTTTGATGTTCTAACCTTAGGTTTTTATCACACTTCATAAACGGCTTTAAATTTAACGGTTACACCCTTTCCATGCTAGATTAGGCATTCGACTACGTCTCTAGTATGGGGGTGTTTGCACCCTTAGACTCGAAACACTGAGGACAATGTTTAACTTTAGTATGGGGGGTGAATAGATACTTACCTTGCCAAACCTTCACGCTTTCCAAAGTTTATCTTTTTGTTTATCGTTTTGTTGCAAAATAAGGCTAAAAATGGCCAAATTTTAAAAATTTTCTCATGTTTTATAAGTGTTTGAAGACACGAATGTAGGTTTTCCGATGGAGAGAGTAAGAGTAATTTTTGACTCGACCGTGCGTGTTGAGCACTTAGCTTTGATTCCTTAACTTCACATTAGGCTAAGTCTCTTCAATGAGGACGAGAAATGATAGGGTTAATTATAAGTTACTATGCTAAACGTAGAGTACTCGTATTCTTTCAACAACTCATGTGTTCTCGTTGTTTGCTTATTCTCCCTTCGCATGTAAATATTTTTTGCTTAATAAATATTGACTTAGCGGTTAGTTGGGATTGTTGGGTTTCTAGTCTTTTCTAGTAGATTTCGTGTAATTAAATTGGGAAGACATTAAGGTATCGCCAGCGTCACGGTTTTGAAGTATTGGCACCCGAATAATCAAAATCTTCACCCAATAATAAGATTTCAAGTGCTCACCTAAATCAAGCAAACAATTTGAAGCCCCACAAGGCCGAAAATCTATGCAAAATTGAAAGTGAATCAAGCCTTAATCTTAGAAGCATTAAAGATACAAAATTCGCCTTAGCGTGAGGATATACGTCTTTGGATAATAAAACTACCGATGAGGTGGATAATAAAAAGCAAGGCAAGACCGAAGTCATAATAAAAGCTTCATGGCGAAGTTGATTAAAAGATGGTGGTAAACCAAAGATAATAAGGCCCTTCCGTTAGGGGGCGTATAAAAGTCTTTGTAATAAGTCTCATGTTCAAAACCGTTATAAAACCGTGTTTATCGATCCTTCTTGTTGACTTAATTTTTTGACATCGTTGTCTATTAGGAGGGGTTATTGATTTGATGGTCTTGGTTACACTGTTAGGACTTTATTTTTAGACATAAATCTCTATTATTGCATAAGTCAAACAATGTATCCTCGTGAAACATTCAAGACAAAATATAATATAAGAGATACAACTTAGGAAAATGGGAGGATAAGTACGTGATTAGGGCATATGAGTAGTGTTAGCATTACTAACTTATAATTACAATGATCTCGTTGCACGCTTGGCATGGAATTGGGGTGAAAATCGAGGACGATGAAATTATTTCTAACGAAGCATTCACGTGTTCTTATTCTATGAACCTAAACATCCCATTTTGCGATGAAAATCATACATTATGTCTAAAACGCAAGTAGTAGTAGTAGTGTAGCTAGTTTATCATTCAATAAAGTGAATAAAATGAATTTTGGAGGTGCTACGATACTTTATTCTAGCATTGCGTGAGGGCACGGCAATGGTTTAGTATGGGGGAGTGATGAGACTGCTTTTATACATAGTCTCATCGTCCAAAAAGGGCTTACAATGCATTAAATATCATCAAAATACCCATATATATTCTTGTGTTTGTTGCTTGTGTATTTTAGGTACGGATATTTAGAAAATGACAAAAGATCACAAGAATCATGCAAAAACGAACACGGGAAACGAAGCCGCACAATGAACCAAGCCCAAATGAAGAATTTTCCCAAGAAAACCCTTGAAGACTTGAAGAAATATGAAGAAGGGTCCTACAATATGGAAGAATTGACACTTTATACCCTTGTATCTTCATAATTACAAGTTTGGTCCCTAAAGTTTGTCAAAATTACAAAAAGGGCTCTCCACTTTGAAGAATTGACAAGTTTAGCCCCTCAACAAAGCTAAATTGTCAACCATTATCCTCCACAAAGTCAAATATATCATGATGTCCTTCAAAGTACAAGAAATTACAAGTTTGGTCCTTTAAAAATACCAAAACTCCAAAAAGTACCCTTGACTTTCAACATTTGGCAAAAATGGTCCCTCATCAAACAAGACTTGGCAATTTCAGTCATTCAAAATGCCAATCATACAAGTTAAGAACATTACCATTGAAGAAAATGCCAAAACAGCCCCTCAAGAATCACAAAATGGCAAAAATACCCCTGAAAATACTTTGGAAAAGTATTTGGGGCAAAAGTGTGAAAAGGAGAACTTTGATAAAGAAGGAAATCCGGTTTTGGCTTAATAAACTTCAAATGAAAAGAGAAAGGAAGACAAGGGGCTAAATCTGGCAGACAATGAAAGATACCTAGACCAACCATGCCTTGACACCTGTCCCACTCACACCTTTCAGCCAAGGGGATCTCACTTCCTTGCCACCTCACAAATCCACTCAGCTTATTAAACTAATCACAACAGATTAGTTAATTTTGGCGCTTAACACCATGTTTAAACCCAAAAACAAATCAAACCATGCACTGTTTAACGTATGAACACAATTAGGTATTTCTTTTTAAGCAACAATTAAACCTCCATCATCTCCAGATTAGTGATTAGGGTAGTCCTAATCATAACCCAACTCTCAAAACCCTTGCCACATCACCCCATTGTCACATTATAAACCCTTTGTCCCACCCTTTAAAGAAGATGCCAAAAACTCTGCCAACATCCAACGTCCAATATCCAAGCTTACTTTCTAAGCTTATTTGAGGCCTTTGGATGCAGTTTCTACCTTGCCAGCTCCACAAACAGCCAAGAATCCGTCACATGATTCCGAGATATTCAAACTCCACAAGGGCATTTTTGGGACTTCAAGCATTAGGGTTTAGTGTTTTATCTGTTCTTAGTTCACATGTAAGGCTCTATATAAAGCCATAGGGTCTCATTTGCACAACTGCTTTTGGTTTTTCCTTGTTCAACAGCTTGTAAATCCTCTTTTCTGTTAATGAAAGTGTGTTGAGTTTTGTAGAATAAAGACCAAGTGCCACTTAATTCTTAGCTTGTTATTGTTATATGTTAACTGAAATTGAACCTTAAGACGTTTTTTAAACCTTGTGTAAGAAATTACACATTGGATCAAAACTTGATATTTTGCTAAGTTTTCTTGGTACATCTTGGATTCTTGGGATATAAGCTGATCATAGCATCCTAATTGTGATATTAAGATGTTGTGAAGTTCATATCTTGGGGATAATCAAGAGTGGGTACAAGAAGTTGCATTAATCAAGTTTATTTTCCAAAAAGTCACCTTTCTGTTTTTGATTTTTGCTTCTAACTTTGTTGAATATTAGCAGGGTTGTTATTGGAAGCTTGTGCTTGTTCTTGCTAGCACATCAGCTCATAAATTCGTGGGTGTGGATGTACATCCATGAGGTTTGTCTTGAAACCTTGAAAATCTGATAAAAATTGGATTTTTTGTGGATTTGTGCTCTACTGTTGTTCTTGTTGTTTTCTTGGCTTGAATCTGCTTAATCTTGCATGTTAATGTTGTTAGTATGCTAGTTTAATCATTTGGTAAACTGAATCACACTTTTTCTTGTTTAAAATTTGATTTGAAAAGTTAAAAGGGTGTTTGGGTCTACCTGTTTGAGTTGAAATCTTGTTATTGTGTTTGTGGAAGTTTGTATTTGTGCTCTATATTTGATATATGCTTGGTTCAGAGTGTTTTGCTGCAAGTTTCTAAGTTTGAAACCTTGAATCACATAATATGCTATAACTTGTTGAGTTTGACTGTTTTTGACCTAAGAATTTGAGAAAACCTAGAGTTTATGCATGCTTAGGATTAAAAGCTGTTAAAACATCATTATTATAACTTATTTGATAGATTTGAGTGGTTGAATCTGGCTTGTTGGTCAAATACATAAGCAAAGTGAAAACTCCATGTGTTATTGTTCATCAGTAACATTCATCAGCTTAGATCTTGCTTAATTCTTTGAATCATTGCATGAAACTTGTTTAGACTTGTTCATTTGAGTTTAATATTAGCTTGTGTATGTATTTGGTTAAGTTTGGTTGGCTGAATTGTGCTAAAAGTGCTTATTGAACCTAATCTGCTTACTTGTTCATGTCTGTATCATATCTGGTGCTTAATTGAATTAACTGTATCAATTGGGTGATTGTGTTTGTGATTTATTGATTGTTATTGACTCCTTATGATCCAAAGATCATTTGGATGCCTTTGTGAAATCTAAATCTCCAAAAAAGTCACTAAAGACAAAAAGTCAAACAAGTCAAGCAGTGGAAAAAGTTTCCACTACTCAACACCCAAAACTAGCCCCTGCTAGTGTTAACTTGTCATCAGCTTATCAATAAGCTATTTTAGCTTATCCAGACCTGCAACAACTTATTTTTTGTGATAGATCTTCATGATTTGACCCATTTGATTAGACTGGAGCTTATTGGACTTTGACTTTGACTTTGACTTTTTGCTAGAAAACCAACTTATTTGACTTTTTCATAAGTGCTTATTTGCTTTTTCCAGCTTATTGAGTCTGCTTATTTGAAAACTTTTTGTTGAAATAGCTTAATTAAGTCATTTAAAAGCTTTAGAAACTTGAATCAGCTCTTGGGGTGGCCTAGAACTTAAAAACGACTATTTTGTCGTTTTCTGTAGATTGCTTATTGCATTTTCAGGCTTATTCCTTGGGCTTATTTCAAATTTCTTTTTACAGAAGTCTTATTTAGGACAAAAGAAGCTTGTGTGTCTAATTTGAGCTTATGGAATTAGCTTAAAGCTTAATGGGCCAAAAAGCCCATTAAGAATAAGCTGTTTGGTATAAGCTAGCTTATTTCACACTTTCAGCTTTTGGGCCTTTGGAAAAAGTTGTTTAAAATCAAATTTTGAGTCAAGTAGTGCTTTTTGGGCTTAATTGGGCTACTTTTTCATTTTGGGCTCAAATTTGGCCCAATAAGGATCTGTTTTGGGTTTAGCCCATTTTCTAGGCCCATTAAGGGTATTTAGGTAATTTCAACTTCATTTCTGAGTTATCTAGGTTAAATTAAGCTATTTTGCAACATTTTAGAATTTTTTATGATTTTTGGATTTTTAATAATATTTTAATATTATTTTATTGTTAAAAATTAAAAGTCTAATTTTTTAAGTTTTTATATTTTTTCTAGATTGTACACACTTAATTAGGAATTCTTCAATTTTCCAAATATTTTTAGAGTCTTTTAATTATTTTCTAGAATTATTTTAATTTTTATTAGCTTTTAATAGTTTTTAATTGTTTAAAAATAGTTTTTAGTGGTTTTAAAATTTTGAAAAATACCTTTTAGCTTAATTAGGTTATTTTAAAGGTTTAAAAACTTTAAGATCTTGATTTGGACTTTTTATTAGTTAATATTGATTTTTAGGGCTTTAATAAGCATTAAAAAATTAATATTTATTTAATTAAAAGGTTTTAGCAAGTTTGGATTTTTTGTAAACCCTTAGGATATTTTTGTGGATTTTTAGTGATTTTTGGTAATTTTTAGAGTAAAATTTTAATTTTGGTGCTTTTTACGGTTTTACGTGTACACCTTTTTCGTCTTAGTTTAATTTGACATCGTAACCGTCATTCTCTTCTTATCTCATTTCTATTTTTCTTTCTCACAAATATAATCACAAAGCTAATCCAAATCATTACACTCATAACACACTAGCCTCCTTGAGAACGAACTCATTTTAGGGTCATAACTTGTGGTTTTCCTAAACTACTTGTTAACACTTGCCCTAATTGCCTTGTTTTCCTAAACAAGTGCTAATTTACAACTATCAAGTAGCAGAGTTGATATGATGATGATGATTATTGATCATGGTTTGAAGCTCTTGTAGATAGCTAATTGGGTGGTGGTTAAAGACTAAGTGAGCTCAGCGCTCATTTCTCCATCAAAGGAGGCCTATAGCTAAAAAGTGCTCATTCCTTGTTTAATTTTCCTCTAAAATGCAATTGCCATGCTCAATTCTGCTTTCTAGTATAAAAGTTTTTGCTAATGCATGCTACATGTTCTATTCCATCTTATTGATCTGTTTTGAGTGATTGAAAGCATAATCAGTTAGCTTATCTTAGTTTGCATAGCTTATATTAGTGCTTTATCAGATAACTAGTGTTTGGATTTGCTCTTAATCTTTAAACCCGTTGATTAAAGTTAGTGTTAATATTTAGTTTACACTCAAGAATTGTTAACTAGCAAGTCTGCAAGTTTTTGTGGTCAAACAACAAGTCAAACATGCAAATAGCACTTAAAATACTGTGGGTCATTTTCACAGCCTAAAACATGCCTTATTCATAAGCTTGCCATATCTTCATTACTTGGAAATAGGAAGTGAAATTTAGCTCTGAGTGTAGCTTATAGTATAAGCTTTTTAGACATATTAAGTAGACTATACAGTTTTCCATATTCAGCAAGAACTAAGCCTTAAAATAAGCTGTTGAGCAAATGCATGTTTTTGTGATAAGGCCTATACTGTTTTTCAATATCTGCTTATCTACTCCATAAAACTAGTTATTTTCTTTCACAAATCAGTCACATAAGCCAAGAAATTAAGTTTTGACCAAGGTCAAACTTGGTCAACGCTGGTCAACTTTTGGTCAACATAAGCAAAAACAACTTATTGGATTTTTCTACTTATTCTTTGAAGCTTTTTGAGAATTTCTTGTATAGGTCTTCATTATTTGACCTAATGAACATGTTTTGAGCATATCAGCCTTTACTGCTTATTCCAATAAGTAGATCTCTTAAAAAGTGCTTATTCAAAATTAGCTTATTGAGCTTATAGACCACTTCAGCTTAAATCATTTGAACTGGCTAGGTGATTTTGCATTAGAAGCTTATTGAAACAAGAATTAGCTTAATTGGTGGCTTATAGCTTAAGTTCTAGCTTAATTAAAGTCTTATGCCAGATTTTGGTTAAGTGTTAGGTTTAATTGCACTTTAGTCCCTAATTTTTAGGTATTGTTAGAATCTGTTAAAAATAGTTTTAATTCTTTAGGGTTTGCACTTAGGTCCCGGGATTTAGTGTTTTGTTACATTTCAGTTAGGCAGTTTTAGAATTTGTTACATTTTTTAGTTACAAGCTTGTTTTACTTACATTTGCAGTCCTTTAAGTTTCAAAATTTACATTTCTAGTCCTTGCACTTTATATACTTTACATTTTTAGCAAATTTACATATTGTGCATTGTTTACTGTACATTTAGCAATAAATTTGGTATGTGTAATTTGTTTTTAGAATAGTACGGTTACATATAGATCATATTTTTACATTTTTTACGTGCTTTGTGAAATTAGACCTAGAATACCAAAATTTATAAAATCTAACACCAAAAACAGTTTGTGAACTTGATATCTTTTGGAGAGTCAATTCGTATTGAGTTGGGAATTACGTAGTAAAAAGTCAAATATTAGTGCTTCACACTCATAGTACACAACTCCTTTCTTTGGTCTATTGCCATTTCCTCTGGCAGTATTGCGGTTTCCCTGTTGTCCATTCTCGTTCCCACGGGCATTGTATCTGCCCCTGTTGTTGTTGTTCCCAATATTGTGGCTGGGTCGGACCTGAGTGACAGCATTAACTTGACAAGTACGGGCAAAATGGCCAATATGTCCACATTTGTGGCAGGACTGACATAGACTATCAACAGTATGATGATAGTGGCACTTTGAGCACAAGGGTTTTGCACCTACATATGGCCTAGCTCTTGTGGTGGTAGCACTGTAAACCTGTCCAGCATTTTGCCTTTTGGGAGGCTGCTGGTGCTGACTGCGAAAAATTTTCATCTGCCTTCCGTTTGCTTTCAGTTTGCCTCTCAGACATAGTACGGACTCGTTTGTTGATCATTCAGTAGCGAACTCAATGGCACTCTCGAGAGTAGTGGGTCGAGATGCAAGCATGATGTCATGAATGGCGTCCGGGAGTCCACTGACATACTTCTCAATCTTTTCTTCCTTCTCAGGGAACATTCTGGTACACATCAGGGTCAACTCTTGGAATCTCTGGTTGTACAGCATAATGTCATTGTTCTTGCATCTGAGATCCCACAGTTCAATTTCTAGTTTCTTCATTTCACCTCTTGGGCAGTATTTTTCGGTTATCCTCTCTTTCAGATCAGTCCAGTTAAGAGCATAGGCAGCATCGCATCCAAGAGTGGCAACTACGGAGTTCCATCGTGTAAGAGCACTCTCGAGTAATGTGCAGGTGGCGAATTTGACTTTGTTCTCATCCATACAATAGCTGATATGTAACATCGTCTCCAACCTTTGAAACCACTGCATCAGCTCCACAACACCTTCTCTTCCTTTGTAGTATTAAGGCTTACACTTCAGGAAGTCGGGATAAGAGCAATCCTGGTGGTATGGTTATTTCTACGGGCATTGGACTTTTGGCTATCGTCCATGTTCCTACTAGCAGCCATCAAGTTGCGATGCCCTGATCAATCATTTCCCTTAGTTGGGCAGCAGTGACGTTTTGGGTAGCGTCGACATTGTTGGGGTTCGTTCTAGTGATTGCCATTTGTCTATAGTCATACACAAAAATGAGATCATTAGTTCTTGGTGTTAGTACAATGTTTATCTTAACTAATTATAAAGGACGGATCTATTTTGTTGAAAATTGAAAAATTCCTTTGTAGCTTCTCCTGGAAGTTTCATTCATCTAAACAAGGCAATTATTTCAACTTCAATGTTACGATTCATCTAAAGGCAGTTACGGTATATGATTCATTTTGATATTTATCAAATACATAAAATCCCTCAACCACCGCCACCATCATCAAAACAACACCATCGAAACCGACGTCCACCCAAAGGGGGTTTTCAAGTTATGAGGTATTTGTTGAGTTTTTTTATAGATTTATAATTATCAATCTTTTGAAGTTTTTTTCTGAATTTATAGATTTAAACGTTTGTATTATAACGTTTTGATTTATATTTTCTGAAAATGTTACTGCAGTTTTGATTATAACGTTTGTAGGTTCGAATGCGTTCTTCAACCAGGTTCGATGTTATATGAATTCTATTAACTACGTGTTCTTTTATTGTGATTTTTGTATTTTAATTTTAATTTTTATTGGTCTTAAATTGATATGGATATTAACATATGCTCGATTAAATTGTTATGCATATGCATGTACCTTAAAATATAAGCTATCCCAGACACCCTTTTATTTGGTTATTCTAGATGTGGGTTTTGAGATTGTTGATGGATGTTACAAAAATAATATGATCATTTGATACTATTATTTTTGTTGTTTGTTTAGAGATGGTCAGGGAGGTTGGTGTGGCTGCATTGCAAGGACAACTATGGTTGCAGGCGGATCGTTATGGCGGATACTGAATGAGCTCAAAAGAGATTATGAACGTTAGTACTGAATGAGCTCAATTATCGTGCATATAGTATGTTGTATAATTAATTTAAGCGGCGTATTCAAGTAACTCATTAGCAAGTACATGCCTTATCTTTATTTTTTATAATTATGTTTTTATTGTTGTGTTCATGTGGAAGGCCGATACATGTTTATTTATTCTGCAGAAGGTCTAAACAACCTATCGCAAGACTGCCTCCTAAAGAGCTTATTTATTTATAAGTCTACTTATCGAATATAAGGTTAAGTGATCAAACAAATCGTTATGGAAAAACGCAATTCTTTCCTTTTCTGCTTAAGTTCACCGTAAACTCTTTTTGTATGTGCATAATTTATGGGACGTGGCATAAACTTTTTAGGATTAAAATGGGAACAAGATAGTGCATGATGTAAGCTTTCAGAATAAATTGAGGCTTAGATATGCGAATAACCAAGTAAATGAAGAAAAACGTCGAAAAGTGAGGAAAGATTACTTCTTTGAACACGAATCAATATGTATTGACACCCATATTGTGGTGGCAGCCATACAGGGTGTTTAGTAACACTTTTATTCGTTGATATGAGCCTCACTTGAGTATAGACTCTTAGAGCTGCACATGTGCAGGCAGCAGGTTCGAGTACCCATATAAATGTAGTCGCAACAAATAACTATTAACTTACAGTTACATACCCAAACACCCCGTTAACGGCTTCTGCTGTGGACAAACTTAACACATTAGTTTGAAATCGCTGCAACAACATCAGATAACCGAAAAAACGATTTATTACTTGATCATCTTGTTGTTTCTTCACATACAGTATCTATTTAATCCATGAAAGTAACATTTATTTTCTATTTTATGTTATATTTTCTTCAGAACCTTATATCAAGAATGACGATAGAAATAGTTGAGTTCTTCATCATTGGAGTCTCACTTCTTGGAGCATCCCTTTATACGGGTATGTGACACATATATCTTTCACTCTATATGGTCTCATCTTTTTATCTTTTTCTTGTATAATTTTCATTATGTACTTCTGTATATCACAATAAAATTGGGTGTAAAATGGGTGGTTTTCTACATGGATTGGCCCACTAAAGATAAATGATAATCCGAGTCTTTGCATTTATACATAAATGGCCTTGAATTGTCGCTTCTATTTTTTGATAATTACCTCTACAATATTACATAGTAGTCTTAAGCTACATTTAATTTTATATTGTGTTGGTCTCCATCATACAGATGTTTCTGTCATCCAATAGTGATGTAAATAAAATAGTGGAAAACAAAACATCAACCTTTTAGTTAGTAGTCTTTTGATCAATTGATTTTTTTATTGTATTTCTTTATTTTATTTGAGTTATTATGTAATTGTAGACTTAGCTAGCGAGAATCATTTACCCTAAGTTTACCCTAAAATATACATATATGTGTCTAAGGATGATTAGGTTTTGAAGTTAAAACATAGCCAAATATAAGACGGTCCAAGTGGGACGAAAGTTTGCCACAATGGCTAGACATGCTAATAAGTGTGAAAACACTTATCCTTTTACCACTTATTTCCAATAATAAAAAGACCAGAACGTGTATTTTATGTCGTAAAAGTCGGAATTATGCGTGGTTTGTATTTTTATTGTGTTTTAGGACGAAAAGATGAAAAAAGAAGAAAACACGGGCTTTCACGGGCTTTTATCAAAGAAAAAGACAAAAGAAGAAGTCAAAAGATCAAAAGTGCAAGAAGAACGGAAGTCGAAGGCCTATTCTGAAGATTTATTAAATAAAAAGTCTGAAGACAGAAGTTTTACAAAGTCGAAGAACCAAGTCTACTAAAAGAAGAAAATTAGAAGACGAGCTCGTTTTATCGTTCGACTAATCCTGAGACAAAGTCGAGAAAGACGAGAAATTAAAAGACGAGAAAGAGAAAGAAAGAAGGAAACAAAATACCTCCCCTCTCCTATAAATAGTCTTCATTCTCTTCATTTTGAGGAGTTAGTTAGTTTTTTTAGTCACATTTAATTTTTCCTAGTTTTTCATATCTGTAGAGAGAAGTAGGTGTTTCTACTTTCTCTCTCTAGATTTCTTCATCTTTTCAAGCTTTCATTTAGTCTTATATTTTGGAATCATTAATCTACAAGTGCAAGTTTAAGCTTTTCATCATTAATCTCTTTCTACCTTTCTTAATTTTGATTTACCTTTGATCCGAAATAATCATGCATCTAGTTTCATCTTGATGTTTGATTGATTAAAAAGTTTATCTTTTTGTTCATATCTAAGTTTTTATACGATTTGAGCTTTGAGCTTATTATTCCTTTTGGCTTATTTTGTATTTATCTTATTTTCTTTTAAGTTTTCTTAAAAGTTTCGTCTTTTTAAGGTTTGTTTTAAAAAGTTTGCTTATTTATAGTTTTGAAAGCTCCTTATTCGTGCTTATTTAGTTATTTTCATTGTTAATTTGGTCAATATTCAGTTTGAGCTTATTAAAAAAGGAGCTTATTCGTTTGCTTATTACGTTTTACAAACCATCGGAAAAGGGTTTACCCTTTCCGACCATTATTCCGATTGTTACCATCGGATTAGGGTTTTACATTCCGACGGTGTTTCCGATACCTTGTATCAGAAAAGGGTTTTGGGATTCCGATCGATATTCCGATCGGCATTCCGACAGTAGTGATTATCAGATATTCCAATAGTAGAGGTGATCCATCATTCCGACGCTGATTCCGAAAAGCATTCCGATAGAATTGGGGTTTCCGATAGTAGTGATTCCGATAGTTTTACTGTGTATTATTCTGATACTATATTAGTTATTTCGACAGGATTCCTTTTGATACATTCCGACGGATTTTCCAATCAGGATACCGATAGCATTCCGACGGGTTGATTTTTTGACAGTTTTAAGTTTACTTTTTTTTTGTTTCAAATTAACATTTGAATTTCCTTTTCTCGCCGATCAAGGTTAGATTTCTCTCTTTTATTTTTATGATTAATGACTTTGTCGTTTATATTATCATAGATATAGCTAATCAAGCTCCCCCTTTTAGTGACCAACACCAATAATTCCACCATTAACCGTGATCAATTCGATTAGATATCGAGAACGATATTAAGTACACATTGCTAAAACCATTAAATCAAATGGCCCCGCTGCCGGCTCTTTTCGTAAAGATTAACGGTTTTTAGTGAGAAAAATTGGATTTTGGGATCCGTTCTTTTGGGAACGTTATTTTCAAGCACAAAAATTTTCAAAAATCCTAAAAAAAATAAAATTTTCAAAAATCCAAAAACAATAAAAAAAGATAAAAAACCATAAATATTTTCTTTCATTTTAGTGTATGCGTACTCGATCTACGTCCTATTCTGAGCCCAAGACTCTTAGAGATATAGATATGGCCGGTGTGCATAACAATAATAACAACCCACCTCACAACAACATGAACAATAATAACAACAATGGCCCACAACCCGACCTACGCACAATGAAGGAGCTTTGTCAGCCAACAATGAACGGACGCGGAGGACCGATTACGCCGATGCAAATCACGGCTCCTGAATTTTCGTTGAAGAATCACATGATCCAGCAAGTTCAAAACGCTTGTCCATTTCGCGGATTACCGGATGATGATGCCAACAAACATCTCGACAAATTCATAACCGTCACTCAAAGCATGAAATTGCCCGGTGTTTCCATGGATTTTCTTCGCCTTCATCTTTTTCCACACACTTTATCCCACTATGCCGAAAAATGGTTTGATCGTCTTCCCAAAAACTCAATTCATACATGGAATGACATGACTCAAAAAATTTTGTCGCGCTACTTTCCACCATCCACGGTCACTAGTCTTCGCAATCAAATCAGTGGATTCACTCAAGAACCTGATGAGTCGCTTTTCGATGCTTGGGAATGTTATAATGTCTTGATCGACCGTTGTCTGAACCATAATATGCTCCCCGTTACTTTGATTGATACTTTCTACAATGGTTTAACTTTTCGTGATCGTGATACGATTAATGCTGCCGCCGGTGGTACATTCATGAAGAGAAGACCTGAGGAGTGTAGAGAGCTTATAGAGAACATGACCACTCACCATAAAAATTGGGATTCATCCGCATCTTCAAGGAATAACCTAAGGGCCAATGTTTCTTCTACTTCATCCAACCCCGAGATAACCGAACTTACCCGCCAAATAGCCGAGATGAACAAAAACTTATTAACCATGGCTACGAACCAATTTCAACAAGCTAAAGCTATAGCAACTTCTTGTGAAATTTATGGTGGTTGTCATTCATACACCAATGTTCCTTCTACTAATGAGAATCCGCAAAATGTGTATGCTGCTAACGGTAACTTTTCTACGGGAGGCTATCAAGCTCGTCCTCAAGGTGACCGCAATTTGCTCAGTTATCGTTCAAACAACTTCCTTTCACCACCCGGTTTTCCTCCTCAAAACCAAAACAATTTCAATCGTAAGAATCAAAACCAAACTCGAGCTCCTAATCAATATCAAACCCAAAGAAACCCATATCCACCTCATGAAAACAATCATGTTTACCAACAACCCACTTATCAACCACCTGCCTACCATGCTCCGCCTTCCAACCAACCCACCGCATTTAATCACGAGGTTGAAACTTACATGAGGACTAATGACGCACTAGTAAAGAATCTTCAGAGTCAAATCATAAACTTGAAATGAGATATGGCGAAACAAGGGAATGATCTTCGACCCGATATGCGATACTCTTTGAGCAGTCAAACGAATGACTTAAGGTCTATGATGGCTAGTTTCTTCCAATGTAATCAAGCCTCTGGTTCGGGTTCTCTTCCGAGTAACACCGTTGCTAATCCAAGAGGGGAGATGAAAGCAATCACCACCCGAAGTGGCAAAGGTTTAAAGGAACCCGAGATTCCTACGCCTACACCGGTGATTGTGACAAAGGATAACGAGCCTACTTCACCGATTCCTCCACCTTATACTTTTACCCCTCCACCAACCAAGGATGTGAGTGAGAATTCCGTTCCAAATCCTTCCTCTCAACCCGATATACCTTATCCTTCAAGGTTGAGGAAAGAGAAGTTGAAGAACAAGGATGATATTCAAGTTTCAAACTTTCTTAAAATGTTTAAACAATTGAATTTCAACATCTCCTTTGCCGAGGCTCTCGCTCACATGCTGAAATATGCTAAAATGTTTAAAGATCTTCTCAGTGACAAAGAAAAACTCCTTGATATTGCTCAGACCCAACTTAATGAGAATTGCTCTGCGGATCTCTTAAGGAAATTACCAACAAAACTTGGTAATCCGGGTCGCTTTCTCATTCCTTGCAACTTCCCCGGGGTAGAGAATTGTATGGCCCTAGACGATCTAGGTGCTAGTATAAACTTAATGCCATTAAGTGTTTCGAAACAATTATCTCTACCTGAGCTAGTCCCCACACGAATGACATTGGAATTAGCTAACAGTACGGTTGCTTATCCGGTGCGGATAGCCGAAGACGTCTTTGTCGGTGTCGACAAATTCACCTTTCCGGCGGATTTTGTTGTCGTTGACTACGAGATGGATCCCCATGTTCCATTAATTGTTGGACGTCCATTCTTAAGGACCGGTCGCACTCTCATTGATGTAGCCGCGGGCGAATCAATCATGAGAGTTAGTGATGACAAAATCGTCTTCAACATG
Organism: Glebionis coronaria; assembly: GCA_025667525.1. Lineage (NCBI taxonomy): Eukaryota > Viridiplantae > Streptophyta > Magnoliopsida > Asterales > Asteraceae > Glebionis > Glebionis coronaria. The sequence continues at coordinate 141,045,950 of CM046880.1, forward strand.
GGTAAACTTTCTAAGCAACCTTATGAACACGAGAGCATTAATTTCATTGACGTTCTTGATGAGGCTTGTGAAGAACAATTCAAAGACGCTTGTAAAAGTGGTTTTTCTTCTCTACCCATTGTTGAGACCGTTGCCTCTATTGTTCCCTTGCTAACTCCATTTGGAGGAAGTGATTTCCTTTTGAAAGAATTTGAAGCAACTTTAGGGGATGTGGACTTATAATATGACGATTCTCCCACCGATTGGGAAGAAGACATTCGTACCATTGAGAAACTTCTCAATGAGGACCATATTTCTCCACCTTCTCCTAAGGAAGTTACAATCGATGATACGAATTTGACTAAGCCTTGCACCGAAAATCCTCCAGATTTAGAGCTTAAGGATTTACCGTCTCATCTCGAATACGTTTTCCTTGAAGAAAAAAAGAAGTTACCCGTCATCATTGCAAAGGACTTGAAAGAGGATGAAAAATATCGACTTATCGACGTGCTGAAGAATCATAAGAAAGCAATTTCTTGGAAAATTTCCGACATCCGCGGAATTGATCCTAACTTTTGTACTCATAAAATTCTCATGGAAGATGACTTTAAACCTGTTGATCCCAAACTTAGATCGATTTAGCTTGTGTAAACGAGATTAAATCAAGTTAAACACGTAGAGAAACTTTGTTGTATATGTAACAATTCAAGTATTATGCGGAATTAATACTTAAATAAGAACACACAAACAAGATAAACCAAACTTTCACTTTGATTGATAAATCAAACTTGCGTATAATGAAAGTGTAAAACGTATGTAAAACTTATATTTAACAAAACCTAAAGGCCTCCTTTTATAGATTAAGGAACCTTGTACAAGAGTCTACGTATCAGCTATTCTTGGTAAAGATAAACATAAGAAATACATTGTCGAACATATCTTTACTAGAAACATACTAGAAACATAATACGTGTAGACTAAGTCTTCTATCAGTGCTTTACTTCTTCTTATCAACGCTTGACTTCTTCCTGTCAACGCTTGTCCTGTCAACGCTTGATTTCTTCTTAAGAACGTCCAGATTGCTCTTGTCAGCGTCCAAGTGTATTGGCTACATTTTATTCCCAACAATGCTCCCCTAAACTTGATATCTACTCTAGTAATCAAGTTTTTGAATAAAAACTAAGAACTAGGAGGATTCTTACAAATCTTATCAAATTGGAAATAAATATATCTAATCAAATCCTTGGCCACGTCACTTGAGTAGTCCATCTCCAGTTGTGTTGTCTTCATCTTCTCCAAAACTTCTTTGGACATAGGATACTCAGCATCCACAAGAAGATACTTGGAAAACTTTGTAGAACCTAAATGATACGCACCAGCTACTGAATATAGACGCCATTGAAGTCCACTGATATCATCCTCAAGATCCTTCCAAACTGGATCTTCTTCATCTGGTGCACACATTCTCTTGAATGTTGACCAAAGCTTTATTCCATTGACTGAAGTAGGTGCTTCAGTCTCATACTTGGCCTGCAGCAACCTCCAAAGGTCTGCCAAGTCTTCCCTATCAAAACTTGCAAACAAAGACATAAGAGTAGTAAAAGTATGTACCTCATTCCCATATCTGCCAATCATCCAAAACCCACTTACATCTTCTTCATAACTAATGATAGGGTTTCTGGAATCATGAGGTAATACTCTTACCATATGTGAAGCTTCCATGAGTCAGAGCTTAATACTCTTTCTAATAACAGCTTCACTAGGATTCACTGTATTCAAATTTGAAGGAAAATCAAGTGGAACTCCCTTCTTCAATAGTCTTGGTACAATCATAGCCCTTTGAATCTCCATCTCCTCTTCAAGTTCTTCCTTCCTTTCATCTGAAAGAAGTCTGATGGTGTTCATCTCTTGCACTCTTACCCAAATAGGATAAGCCTTATATTCCAATTCATCAAAAGGCAATTCGTGCAACTTCTGAAAAGTCCAACCTCCTTGATGACATCTAAGCAACATATAATAAAGCTCCCTTCTTTCTCTATTAGACTGTGAGAAAACTTTGTTGGCTTTATACTTTAGAATTACCTGACAATCCCTTTGAATCCTAAGAAGAATATCCAATCCCTAAATCTGATCTGATAAAGACTTATCTGGATTTTCCATGATCTTATTCTCCCAAGCAAAGTAAATCTGGGCAACTTCTGGCATATCATAATCCACCTTCATCTTTAATTCTGCAAGCTTCTCCCTTTACAACACATCACCATATTCAAGTCTTTCTAGTTCTTCAATAATCATGACACTTGAATCTGTGTTCTCATCATTACTTCCTTCTTGTTCTTCAGAAGTAACCACAAATGGTGACTCAACAACCTTCTTCTTTTCTTGTTCCATAAGTTGTGCAGCCAACATTGAATCAAATTTACTTGGGCTGCATCCTTGGGAACCTCTGTTTCTACCATATTTCCTTTACCCCTATCTAATATATCAATGATGGGTAAAGATGATGATGGTACTTGTAAAGACACTTCCTTGATGATAGCTGATGACTGGAATACATGAACCATACCTGCAGGTCTATCAACGTCCAAAACCTGTGTGTCAACGCCCAACTTACTCTTATCAGCGCTTGACTTATCAGCGTCCAAAATCTGCTTATCAGCGCATAACTTATCAGCGTCCAAAATCTGCTTGTCAACACTCACCTTACTCTTGTCAGCACTTCTTGTGAACTGCTCCATCATTTCTGTAAAGGAGAAATTCAAATTTGTAGGAGTTACCAAAGAGACATCAAAACCCAGTTACTTCTTCAAATCTGTAAGAGCTTCATCCACACCCAAATATTCTCCATCATGTGAGCCTTTGCCACTCAAATCAATTGGCTCTATAGCAGCTTCATGTGAGCCTTTGTCACTCAAATTAATTGGGACTGTAGCAGCTTCCTCCCCTTTGTAAGAATCCTCCCCTGAGGAAAGGACCCTTGTCTGCCTTCTCCTAGTGTCAGCAGCTTCAAAAACAACAATCCTCTCCCTCAATTTCTTGAGTTCAAGGTATTGGGTAGAGACAATATTATAGGTAATTATCCATACAAACATGATATGAATAAATAATAAACACAGCGGAAAGATCACCTATCAACGGATCCCTAGAGTTATATGATTAATCAATAAAAGGGACATAAAAGTATACCTTTGTAGCGTGACTCGGTAAGATCGAACGGAGACCATCACGAACACATGATCTAACCAAGAAACCAATCAAATATGGAACTTAATGCCATTAAGTGTTTGGAAACAATTTTCTCTACCTGAGCTAGTCCCCACACGAATGACATTGGAATTAGCTAACCGTACGGTTGCTTATCCGTTGGGGATAGCCGAAGACGTTTTCGTCGGTGTCGACAAATTCACCTTTCCGGTGGATTTTGTTGTCGTTGACTACGAGATGGATCCCCATGTTCCATTAATCGTTGGACGTCCATTCTTGAGGACCGGTCGCACTCTCATTGATGTAGCCGCGGGCAAATTAATCATGAGTGTTGGTGACGACAAAATCGTCTTCAACATGGGTAAACTTTCTAAGCAACCTTATGAACACGAGAGCGTTAATTTCATTGACGTTCTTGATGAGGCTTGTGAAGAACACTTCAAAGACGCTTGTAAAAGTGGTTTTTCTTCTCTACCCATTATTGAGACCGTTGCCTCTATTGGTCCCTCACTAATTCCATTTGGAGAAAGTGATTTCCTTTTGAAAGAATTTGAAGCAACTTTAGGGGATGTGGACTTAAAATATGACGATTCTCCCACCGATTGGGAAGAAGATATTCGTACCATTGAGAAACTTCTCAATGAGGACCATATTTCTCCACCTTCTCCTAAGTAAGTTACAATCGATGATCTGAATTTGACTAAGCCTTCCACCGAAAATCCTCCGGATTTAGAGCTTAAGGATTTATAGTCTCATCTCGAATACCTTTTCCTTGAAGACAAAAAGAAGTTACCCGTCATCATTGCAAAGGACTTGAAAGAGGATGAAAAATCTCGACTTATCGACGTGCTAAAGAATCATAAGAAAGCAATTGCTTGGAAAATTTCCGACATCCGCGGAATTGATCCTAACTTTTGTACTCATAAAATTCTCATGGAAGATGACTTTAAACCTGTTGATCCCAAACTTAGATCGATTTAGCTTGTGTAAACGAGATTAAATCAAGTTAAACACGTAGAGAAACTTTGTTGTATATGTAACAATTCAAGTATTATGCGAAATTAATACTTAAATAAGAACACACAAACAAGATAAACCAAACTTTCACTTTGATTGATAAATCAAACTTGTGTACAATGAAAGTGTAAAACATAAGTAAAACTTATATTTAACAAAACCTAAAGGCCTCCTTTTATTGATTAAGGAACCTTGTACAAGAGTCTACGTATCAGCTATTCTTGGTAAAGATAAACATAATAAATACATTGTCGAACATATCTTTACTAGAAACATACTAGAAACATAATACGTGTAGACTAAGTCTTCTATCAGTGCTTGACTTCTTATCAACGCTTGACTTCTTCCTGTCAACGCTTGTCCTGTCAACACTTGAATTCTTCTTAACAACGTCCAGATCGCTCTTGTCAGCGTCCAAGTGTATTGGCTACATTTTATTCCCAACAATCCTCCCCTAAACTTGATATCTACTCTAATAATCAAGTTTCTGAATAAAAACTAAGAACTAGGAGGATTCTTACAAATCTTATCAAATTGGAAATAAATATATCTAATCAAATCCTTGGCCACGTCACTTGAGTAGTTTATCTCCAGCTGTGTTGTCTTCATCTTCTCCGAAACTTCTTTGGACATAGGATACTCGGAATCCACAAGAAGATACTCAGAAAACTTTGTAGAACCCAAATGATACACACCAGCTGCTGAATATAGACGCCATTGAAGTCCACTGATATCATCCTCAAGATCCTTCCAAACTGGATCTTCTTCATCTGGTGCACACATTCTCTTGAATGTTGACCAAAGCTTTATTCCATTGACTGAAGTAGGTACTTCAGTCTCATACTTAGCCTGCAGCAACCTCCAAAGGTTTGCCAAGTCTTCCCTATCCAAACTTGCAAACAAAGACATAAGAGTAGTAAAAGTATGTACCCCATTCCCATATCTGCCAATCATCCAAAACCCACTTGCATCTTCTTCATAACTAATGATAGGGTTTCTGGAATTATGAGGTAATAATCTTACCATATGTGAAGCTTCCATGGGTGAGAGCTTAATACTCTTTCTAATAACAGCTTCACTGGGATTCACTCTATTCAAATTTGAAGGAAACTCAAGTGGAACTCCCTTCTTCAATGGTCTTGGTAGAATCATAGCCCTTTGAATCTCCATCTCCTCTACAAGTTCTTCTTTCCTTTCATCTGAAAGAAGTCTGATGGTGTTCATCTCTTGCACTCTTGCCCAAATAGGATAAGCCTTATATTCCAATTCATCAAAAGACAATTCCTGCAACTTCTGAAAAGTCCAACCTCCTTGATGACATCTAAGCAACATATAATAAAGCTCCCTTCTTTCTCTCTTAGACTGTGAGAAAACTTTGTTGGCCTTATACCTGACAATACCTTTGAATCCTAAGAAGAATCTCCAATCCCTAAATCTGATCTGATAAAGACATATCTGGATTTTCCATGATCTTATTCTCCCAAGCAAAGTACATTTGGGCAACTTCTGGCATATCATAATCCACCTTCATCTTCAATTCTGCAAGCTTCGCCCTTACCAACACATCACCATATTCAAGTCTTTCTAGTTCTTCAATAATCATGATACTTGAATTTGTGCTCTCATCATTACTTCCTTCTTGTTCTTCAGAAGTAACCACAAATGGTGACTCAACAACCTTCTTCTTTTCTTGTTCCATAACTTGTGCAGCCAACATTGAATCAAATTTTACTTGGGCTGCATCCTTGGGAACCTCTGTTTCTACCATAATTTCTTTACCCCTATCTAATGTATCAATGATGGGTAAAGATGATGATGGTACCTGTAAAGACACTTCCTTGATGATAGCTGATGACTGGAATACATCAACCATACTTGCAGGTCTATCAACGTCCAAAACCTGTGTATCAACTCCCAACTTACTCTTATCAGCGCTTAACTTGTCAGCGTCTAACATCTGCTTATCAGCGCATGACTTATCAGTGTCCAAAATCTGCTTGTCAACGCTCACCTTACTCTTGTTAGCGCTTCTTGTGAACTACTCCATCATTTCTGTAAAGGACAAATTCAAATTTGTAGGAGTAACCAAAGAGACATCAAAACCTGGTTGCTTCTTCAAATCTGTAAGAGCTTCAGCCACACCCAAAGATTCTCCATCATGTGAGCCTTTGCCACTCAAATCAATTGGCTCTGTAGCAGCTTCATGTGAGCCTTTATCACTCAAATTAATTGGCTTTGTACAGCTTCCTCCCCTTTGTAAGAATCCTCCCCTGAGGAAAGGACCCTTGTCTGCCTTCTCCTAGTGTCAGCAGCTTCCAAAACAACAATCCTCTCCCTCAATTGCTTGAGTTCAAGGCATTGGGTAGAGACAGTATTATAGGTGGTTATCTATATAAACATGATATGAATAAATAATAAACACAGCGGAAAGATCACCTATCAACGGATCCCTAGAGTCATATGATTAATCAATAAAAGGGACATAAAAGTATACTTTTGTAGCGTGATTCAATAAGATCAAACGGAGACCATCACGAACACATGATCTAACCAAGAAACAAATAAAATGTGGAACCAAGTGATCAAAATAGATCACCTCTATGATGTATCCACACCACACATTCTTGTATACCAATAGATGCTAGTCTTAAACCCCGTAACCTAGTAACACCCTTTGAATAAACAAGATTCAAAGATGGAGATCATTACGAAACATAAACCCACGGTTTTTACATCTCAAAATCGTGCGAATCCCAATTAGAGGAGAGAGGGAGGATTTTTGGTAATGTGTTTAATGTAATAAATTTTGAGTTTTTACCTAATAACTCATATTTATCACAAATGTAACTCCTTCCTCCTTTCATCTTAATGGGTCGGACTCAATGGGCTTTGTATGGGCCTTGCCATACACTTTTACAAGTCTAATAACTAAGTACACTACTAGTCGTTAGAAGCCCAATAATGATCTCGAGTTACGAAAGTTGTTTATATATCGTAAATACGATAAACACGATATATTGAAATGGTACCTCAGTGTATATGTGTGTGACCCCATAGGCCCATATGTCTCTAGCCGTATAATTAGTTGTTATGACACGAGCATACTCCAACAGCTCCCACTTGCGCACGTCATAATAATCATGTAATTATACAAGAAATGGTTAGCGTCTAGCAACACGCCAATGCCCCTAGAAACGTATGGGTATAGTTTCTCAAACATCTTATTTAAATGGTTAGATATTAGTCATCCTTTTGTGTCAGATACTTTGTTAAACTTTAGACATGGATCAACAGTCATTCTTAAGTTTAACTATTTTGTTTCTTGATATAGATATTGAACTAGATTACCAAATTAATCAAGAATCATCTTAATTACATTTGGGTGTGGCCACACAAACATCTGTACAATTCATCGAGGGGCCCAATAGTATCTAACTCCAATAAAAGTGGAGGAACAAATCCTATTTTGACTGCACGTGTCGCTCATGTGTTTCACATCGCACCTGAAAATGGTCTTTATAGCAGCCTTGTTCAGAACAACGTTTAACCATATCAAAGATTGACATTCCACACATAAAAAACCTACTTGCATCTCAAGTTTAAGGATGAGATATTTAACCACTTGCGAGATTCACTATTGACGACGATCCATGTAGTGAATTCTCGTAGGTTGGGTCAATCCATTGTTCATCCAATGAACACATATGAGTTTGGCGGCATCATCAATTAATATTCATTCCTAATGAATATGACCAACTCGCATTTGTATTAATTCGACAATACTCACGTATCGTCAACTGACAATGGATAATTTAGAATAACTAAATTATTCATGGATTAAACATGCTAATATAGAACACAATAGTACAAATGAAGACGATCTACCAAGTATATCAATTCATTATTTAGTAAAACTGCTTAACGTTCCATTATCCAAATACCAAAAAAAAAACAGATATACATGAGACTACTCTAAGGTCAAAGTCCAATGTTCCAAGCATGATGAACATGTTTGACTACAAGACATTGAATTTACACAAGGACCTGTTGAGTTGTCATCTGAGTGAACTTTGAGAATACTTATTTCAGAAACTCACAAATAGTGAAGATTTTGAATAATACGATGATTGTCATTTTGTATATGTTCGCTCAAGTGCTAATACAGTAATACTAGCATCGCCATAGTACATTACATAGTTGTTTGAAGCAAGTAGAACACCTATTTAATACAATCTTCTTAACAGCTTCCCAAACTGTAAAGTATTGTTATTATACTAATGAGCAGTGCAACAATGCTTTTCATCAAGCACGTCTAGGTAGTAGTATTATCATTAAAGATGAAATCCTACTATCACTAGTATTGAGTACCATCTCAATCAAAGTAAGCATTAGTGTATAAACTCAACACTAATCTTCTTAGCTAAAATCCGTAAACGATGATCAAGTATATAGTATTCTAATGACTTTCACTTAGATACTTTGTGATCAGTTCATCTTGCATTCATGCAAGTATCAACATTAGTCTTAATACATCACATATCATATGTAATGAATCCACTAGGTAAACTAAAGGTTTCCATGTACATAATCAATCTTATCACGTCAGATTGAACTTTGAGACTATATTTAGACTTACTAACCGCCTATGTCTTATTATAATAAGCATATGTCCCAAGGTTATATGTTTTACTTCTTTTATCTCTCAATAGAAATATATTCCAAGTCAAGGATTGAAAACTAGCTTCGATGGAATAATATTTCAAATATGTTAACAACATATGAGATTTAAAACAAACAAAATAATATAATCCTACTCGCATTAAGGGTACTCGAGAGTTATCTTTGTTTTAATCATGATCATATCCTTGATTCAAACTTAAGATTCCAGCTCCTAGATGCATGCTCTAATCCACACTTGGATTTCTAGAGTTTGTACACCAATTACCATATTTCATATTCATGAAATCAAGTATGGTAATTAATATCTTTATAAATTTAACACTCGTAAAGAAAAGAAAGCCTTAAATCATGATCAATTGCTTGAGCATGCCTTAAACTCTATTCAAAGAGAGTGTCGATAAATGTGACAGTCTAACATTTTCAGGTAGTAAAATATTTTCTCGTATAATATTTTGAAACTTATTTTTATGTTGGTTGACGAACTAACAATTTACGGATTTAAATTTGGGCTTACGTGCATAATTTGGCGTCTTTTACGACTAAACCAGAAACCTTAGGATTACATATTTACGTTTTTGAACTCCGTTTTTGATGAGACAATTTTTATTGGATTCATTTTGTGACGTTGATTCATAATTTATAAAAACGTTTTTCGTAAAACGACCCGAGGGCACGCAAATCGAGAAAACTAGAATCGAGAAATACCCGTAAACTAGTGAGATGGGACAAAACACATTGTCCCACCCCACTAGCATGGTTTGGACGGCCAACATGACACCACACCATCAAGGTGGCATCATGTTAGCTAACTTACACCAAGTGTAAGCCTAAGCTTACATTTCAAGCTAACTCTTTACCATTAACTCAAAACAAGCTACTTGTTTTCACTTCCACCATTTCTCACATGCAATCAACACCAAAACTCTCTCAACACCCTCATCCTTGCCGTCCAAAATAAGCCAACAAACACCCCATTTGATCTCTTCTAGCCATGAACCACATGTTTACTAGTTCTATTAAGGAGTATTCTTGAAGCCTTGCTCATTTGGTGGCCATATTAACATCTTTAGAGGTGATTTGCTTGTGTCCTAGGGCTGATTTTCCAACCTATGTTCTTGATATTTGATGGTCTTGGAGATACTTGTTGTGTTCATCAAGTTCTTGTCTTCCTAAAACAAGAAATCCACTTGGTTGGTAAAGAAGATCATCCTCTCCATTTTTCTCTTGTTATTTTGTAAAGAACAAATGTATTTTCTTTCATTTTTTATATGTATATGATGTATATATGATGATAAAAATGTTGTGTGGGGATCAAGTGTTGATAAATATGCTTAAAAAGGTTGATAACTATAAGAAATGAAGCTAAAATCTTGATTATTTAGTTGGCTGTATAAAAACAGTAGATAACTAAAAGATGAACTGATAAAATTGCATGGTTTGATCCATTTACAGTAAGTAGAAGATGTTATACACATGTGAGAGTTGTCCATGCAATGGAATCAAAATAATGAGTGAGATATGATCAAAACAAGTTAGGTGGTCTAATCTGAATAAGCAGTTTTGTAGGGACTGTTAAGGCAAGTTAAACTCAAAATGGGCAGTAGCTATAACTAAGTTAAATGTAGCACATAATATGAAGATCATTCCATCCAAAAATGAGCTTCTAATTAATTATAGAACTCTAGATATGTTAAAAATGGTGAACATAAAGTTAAAAATCAGATTTTTGGAAATAATGTTTATTATTATTATATAAGCACTCACATTATAATGTATAAAATGTAAAAATATAAACCCACTAACTTATAAAACCTATTTATATAAATGTATAAAAGGTTAATTAAATGGGTAAATTATATAAATGGTGGTGAAATAATATTTATAAGTAATAAAAAGTATAAACTTGATTTTTACGACTTTTTCGGCTATTGCCGTAAAATTAACGTTTTTCGCCAAATAAAACTTAGACGACCAAACCCGTCTAATGTAAAGTTTATAAAAGTCATATACTGATGTATAGGTAACTAATACAAGTAAAAACCGATAAAACCCGAACTATAAGAAATACGGACATTTACGAGCTAAATAAACCTATTGGACTAATAATTGGACTTAATAAGATAAAAACTTGTAAAAAGAGCTTATTGGGCTTAACCCATTTGGGCCCAACATGAAAAGTATATATACTGATAATATAGGTATAAAAGGGATAAAAACAAGTTAAAGAACTTATAAAAGGCTTAATGGACTTAAAATAGGTAAATAGGTAAAACTAGCGAACTAGTAAGACATTACCAAAACGTAAACGCTAAAATGAGTAAACAAGGATGTATAAACCCACTTGATCATCATCATATGTACAAAATCATCATATGTATATTGTTATTTTGATAAAAGTCATTGGACCGAGTCTAAGACCGATTATTATTTATATAGGTTTCCGTGACCGAAGCACGCCCGTAGCCGAAAATCCGCCTTTCATTAACAACATGAGTTCATAGCCTCGCACTCTTTTAAATGTTTTATAAAATGATTTGTAAACCCGCGAGGGAGATAACATGCTAGATTTTTATAAAAATAGAACACAAGTAGTCCCGATTGTATGCTAAATGATATGGACCCGAATGATGCTATGACCCTATAAACGAGACTAAAAGGATTATTAGTAGTTAGGTTATGTCACTTAAAGTCCCATTAGCATGAATTGTGAACTACCGGGATTTGGTAGACGCTTATGCATTTGATAGTACTATTTGGGGACGATCACCCCAGTTCGCGCCTTGACGGTTGATCCCCGTCGTACCACATTGATTGGTAAGCGAATTTATGTATGAGAAGATTCCATAGCGTGATTTTTTTGACGACACGCTAACTTAGATGGACAAATTGTTTGTCGTGTTCGCGGCCCGCTGTTTTCATAGTAAGGTAACAATGTCATGCGGCTAATAATAATCCTACAATATAAAACATATATAATCCAAATAAAAATGTATCCTATATATGATAACGACGCTATTAACGATGAATATATTACCTATCATGGTAATATAGAGACTACGGTCTCATGGACGGTTTAAGATGTATGCTTGATTTATATATTGCCTGACTAGCAATATGAGGACTTACTTCCGATATTAAGCTTGTGTTCTGATTTTAAATGATTGTTTTATATAACGGTTTTTATTAAACTCTATGAATTCACTCGGCATTCGCTGATATGATTTTTGCATGTTTTTATCTCAGGTGCTTGAAGGTAATCCGGATGGAGATGACTCTGGTGGCCCACATAATATTAAAAATGTTCATTCGATCTGTGTTTTGTAAACTTAATGACCTGTATAATTTGGGACCTGTTGTACGCTTTTGAAACTTTTTATCGAATGAATGTATGTTAAACCTTGAACAACCATTTTTATGTGTTGTCTATGATTGGAGTTATTGTGCTATCCCATAACACTCTGAAAGACCCTTCCGCTGTACCGTTACGAAAAATGAGATTTTTACAGTTTGGTACCAGAGCTCTCGTTATAGAGAACAAAGGATTTTAAAAACCAAGGTTTTGAACAAAACTTTTCAAAATCTTTTGACAATGAACATTTGAGAAAATATTTGAAAAATCTTTTGACTATAACGGTGCCAGAGATCTCCGACGTTACCAACAAGCCCTATTGAGAAGATATATATTTTGATATATATAATTTAATTTATATATATGTATATATCGTGATTTCATTATGTAATTGTTTAACTAGTATGTTATCCTAATACGAGATATATATATATAAATGCAGATTGTCATGGCTGACCCTAATACTCCTGTAGAAAACCATGCTATTCCCGAACCTAATATAGAAGATGATCCTTATTTAGACTTAGTAGATTATGATATTGATGATGAGGAGGAACCATTTGAGGATCCCGAGCCCGAGTTAGGACTAGGAGATCAGATTGCCCCTTAGGTTGACTTAGTAGAGAATGAGATTGAGAATGTGGATATTGAGAATGTGGATATTGAGAATGTGGATATTGAGAATGTGGATATTGAGAATGTTGATATTGAGAATGATGATGAGATTGGATTAGATAATTTAGATGACGAGATTGACGACGAGGATGTTGAGGAGGACGTAGGTATAGATGTTGAGGTTGATGACGATGAGGAAGCCGAGCTTATTTATCCGTATGATGTTCCAGAGGGCGAGCCTTTGCCCCCACCAGTTTGTTTGTCTGATTCGGAGGATGAGTTACCTAGGGATGAAATGTTTGAATCATCTGAATCTGATTCTGAATCAGAGGAGGATGAGGATGACGATGCACCTGACGGTACTGATGGTATTTCTACTCGTAGACGTGAGATAGGAGAGTCGTCTAGTACTCGAGAGGCTACTCATATTGATGGTCTTGCACCATGGGCCTTGAGACGTGATCTAGATGCTTCCCGTGTTAAGAGTTGTGTGACAGAGGTTGGATTAGGTGTTGTTCAGACTCAGGTTGCTTATTTGGAGTCGAAGACTAAGGTTGGCGAGAAAGAGCGAGAATTGCTTAGTTTGGATTTGAGTGATGTAGAACATGGTTTGAATGAGGCTTTTAGGAGGTTATCGGTGTTGGAAAGTGGTGAGTATGTTGCTATGAAGAGAAAGGTGAATACTATGGAGTTTCAATTGAGTGTGGCTCGTGCGATGCGTGAGAAAGCCGAAAAGGAGTTGAATATATCCGTGGGATGGAACAGTAGATTTTATGCTGATATGGTTGAAAGAGGAGTAATCCGTAAGCGCCCAGCTGAAGATGTGTCTAGTGATCGTCCGACGAAGATTCAGAAGACGATGGATGATGGACCATCTGGCGGTTCTCAGTAGACCAGTCTGTATTTAGTAGTGACCTTTATATCTTTTGTGCTTGTAGCTTTGACTGAACCGACTTGTTAGTAATAGACTTGGCACGAATTTTGAGTGTATATAGTGCTAGAACTTTGATATGGGATGTACTAAGACAATACTTTTGTTTCAGATCGAATGAAATATGTATCTTGTCTTGAATTCCATATTGTGCCTTATTTGTATCTTGATTATGAATTTGATCCATATTATATGAATCCTTTGTTGGGTGAATGCTTAATACTTTGAAATTGTGAAATTATAGAACTATGCCGCCCAAGAAGGCCGTGATTGAGGATGATGTACGTAGGATTATTACGGAGCAAGTTACCGCATCTATGACTGAATTTATGGCAAATGCTAGAAATGAAGCTGGCGGTAGTGGAGCTGGCGGTAGTGGAGCTGGCGGTAGTGGAGCTGGCGGTAGTGGAGCTGGCGGTAGTGGAGCTGGCGGTAGTGGAGCTGGCGGTAGTGGAATTGGCGGTACTAATGTGAATGTGAATGCTAATAATGTGAATGCTAATGCTGGAGGAAATGTAGGAGGACTTGGAACTAATGCACCTAAAGTTGATGGTTGTACTTATGTGACGTTCATGAAGTGTGAACCTCTACCTTTTAATGGAACTGAAGGTGCTGTAGGATTAAGCCAGTGGATTGAAAAGATTGAATCAGTGTTTAGGATTAGTAAGTGTAAGGAGGAAGATAAGGTGACTTTTGCTATGGCTACTCTTAAAGGTCGTGCGTTGACTTGGTGGAACGGGAGAATTGCTTTCATGGGTCTTGATGCTGCTAATGCTACTCCTTGGGCTGAAATTAAGAAGTGGATGACTTTGGAGTTTTGTCCTCGTAGTGTGATTATTAGGTTAGAACAAGAGTTGATTCATCTGAGAATGAAAGGTGTGGACATTGATAGTTACACGAACCGATTCCATGAGTTGGCCTTGCTATGTCCTCGATTGGTTGAACCCGAAGAGATCCGAATTGAGCAATATGTTAAAGGGTTGACCAGGAATATCCGGGGGGACGTGACATCATCGAAACCACTGACCATTGATGATGCTGTTCGAATGGCCTACCAACTCATTGGACAGATAATTCAGGATAAGGAAGATGAAGCCCGTGTGGGTGAGAAAAGAAAGGGAGACGGTGAGCGTGTAGATAGAGGTGATAATAGGAAGAATTTCAATCGCCGTCAGAACAAGAGAAAGGGGAATGCAAATGCTCTTACCAACAACACACCGCGCAACGATGATAGATGTCCTAAGTGTGGCAACAAGAGGCATGCTGGCGACTACTGGAAGTGCCGAAATTTGCGGAAAGCTTGGACCCAAGGTCGAAAGGTGTAAGAAGGGAACCATTTGCTTCAACTGTAATGAAGAAGGTCATAGGAAATCGGAATGCCCCAAGTTGAAAGCGATTGTACCTGGAAGAAACCCCCAGGGTGGTATCTACCAACTTGGAACAATTGAGGTGAAGAAATAGGATCCGAATGTCGTTACCGGTACGTTTTTACTCAACAATCATTATGCTGTTGCTTTATTCGATTCGGGTGCCGATAGGAGCTTTGTATCCACTAAATTTAGTGCCCTTATTGATATTGAACCTGTTGAGATAAGTACCAGTTACGAGGTGGAATTGGCTGATGGTAAATTAGTGAAAACTAATAAGCTATTAGAAGGATGCTCTCTAAATCTCTTAAACCATTCCTTTCCGATTGATTTGATGTTGATAGAATTAGGTAGTTTTGATATTATTATTGGTATGGATTGGTTGTCGTTCAATAATGCTACTATTTTATGTGGAGAGAAGAAGGTTAAGATTCCTCTTAGGAATAGGACGTTAGTAATTGATGGTAGTCGAGGTGAATCCCGTTTGAAAATCGTGTCATGTATTAAAGTCCAAAAGTACATCAGGAACGGTTGTGAGTTATTCTTAGCTCAAGTGACCGGGAATGAGTCTAGGGAGAAACGATTGGAAGATGTACCTATTATTTGTGAATTTCCTGAGGTATTTCCTAAAGATTTACCCGGACTTCCACCGATAAGGCAAGTAGAGTTTCGAATCCATTTAATTCCTGGTGCTGCACCGGTGGCACGTGCGCCTTACCGATTAGCCCCTTCTGAATTAAAGGAGTTATCTGAGCAACTTAAGAAGTTGTCTGATAAAGGTTTTATTCGACCGAGCTCGTCGCCTTGGGGAGCTCCAGTCTTGTTCGTTAAGAAGAAGGATGGATCTTTTCGTATGTGCATTGATTATAGGAAACTGAATAAGTTGACAATTAAAAATCGATATCCTTTACCTAGGATTGATGATTTGTTTGATCAACTGCAAGGATCTAGTGTGTATTCTAAGATAGATTTGCGGTCAGGATATCACCAACTTCGCGTCCGTGAAGAAGATATTCCTATAACTGCATTTAAAACTCGTTATGGACACTATGAATTTCAAGTAATGCCATTTGGGTTAACTAACGCACCTGCGGTTTTCATGGATTTAATGAATCGAGTGTGCAAGCCCTACTTGGATAAATTTATGATTGTGTTTATTGACGATATTCTAATCTATTCTAAGAATGAAGATGAACATAGAGAACATTTGAGGATTGTTTTGAAATTGTTGAAGGATGAAAGGTTGTATGCTAAGTTTTCGAAGTGTGATTTCTGGTTAGATTCTGTGCAATTTCTTGGTCATGTGATTAACAGAGATGGAATTCATGTTGATCCTGCAAAGGTTGAAGCTATTAAGAATTGGTCTGCACCGACAACGCCAACGAAAGTGTGACAGTTCTTAGGATTGGCTGGCTATTATAGGCGATTCATTAAAGAATTTTCTTTGATAGCTAAACCCTTGACTAAGCTTACCCAAAAGAATAAACCTTTCGTTTGGGGAAGTGATGAAGATGGAGCATTTCAGACATTGAAGCAAAAATTATGTAGTGCGCCAATCTTATCATTACCCGACGGGAGTGAAGATTTTGTAGTATATTGTGATGCATCTCTCAGAGGTTATGGAGCTGTTTTGATGCAGCGAGAGAAAGTGATAGCTTATGCTTCTAGGCAATTAAGGAAGAATGAGGAGAATTATACTACTCATGATCTTGAGTTAGGAGCTGTAGTCTTTGCTCTTAGGTTGTGGAGACATTATCTGAATGGCACCAAGTGTACGGTATTCACCGATCACAAAAGCCTATAGTATATTCTCGACCAGAAGGAATTGAACATGAGGCAACGAAGATGGATAGAGTTGTTAAGTGACTATGACTGTGATATAAAATATCACCCAGGAAAAGCCAATGTTGTTGCTGATGCGTTAAGTAGGAAAGATAGAGAGCCTATCAGGGTACGTTCTCTAGTCTTGACCGTTCACAATAACTTGCTTGAGCAAATTAGAAATGCGCAAATAGAAGCTTGTAAGAAGGAGAATTTTGTTAATGAAGGGTTCCGAGGAGAAGGAGATCCTTTAGAGGTTAGAGCTGATGGAGTGAAATGCTTAAGAGGTCGTATATGGATACCTAAGTTTGGAGGCTTAATAGATTTGATTATGATAGAATCCCATAAATCTAAGTATTCCATTCATCCGGGATCTGATAAGATGTACCATGATTTGAAGAAGTTGTACTAGTGGCCAAATATGAAAGCTGACATAGTTATGTATGTTCTTCAATGCTTGACTTGTGCTAGAGTTAAAGCCGAACATCAAAAGCCATCAGGACTACTTCAATAGCCAAAGATTCCTGAATGGAAGTGGGAGCGAATTACAATGGACTTTATCACCAAGCTTCCTAGAACATCATCTGGAAACAATTCGATTTGGGTTATTGTCGATAGACTGACCAAACCAGCACACTTCATTCCGGTTAAGGAGCAGTTCTCACTGGAGAAGCTGACTCGAATATACCTTGATAATGTTGTATGCAAGCATGGAGTGCCTGTATCGATCATTTCAGATCGAGATCCTAGATTCGCATCGAATTTTTGGAAATCTCTCCAAAGATCTTTGGGAACGAATCTCGACATGAGCACTGCTTATCACCCCAGACTGATGGGCAGAGTGAAAGGACGATACAAACACTGGAAGATATGTTAAGAGCTTGTGTGTTAGACTTTGGTAAGAATTGGGATAAACATGTGTCGTTAGCAGAGTTTTCGTATAACAATAGTTACCATTCTAGTATTAAGGCTGCACCGTTTGAAGCTTTGTATGGTAGGAAGTGTAGATCTCCTGTATGTTGGAGTGAAGTTGGGGATACCCAGCTCACGGGACCGGAATTGATCCGGGAGACTACGGAGATGATAGTTCAGATTAAGAATAGGTTGTTGACTGCCCGTAGTAGACAGAAAAGTTACGCGGATGTGCGGCGGAAGCCAATGGAGTTTGAAGTGGGTGACCGAGTAATGTTGAAAGTATCGCCATGGAAAGGCGTTATCAGATTTGGAAAGCGAGGAAAATTGAATCCCCGTTATATTGGACCCTTTAAGATTTTATCTAGAGTAGGTCCGGTGGCTTACAAACTAGAGTTACCCCCAGAACTTCATTGTGTTCACAACACATTCCATATATCTAATCTGAAGAAGTGTCTAGCAGTGAGTGATGAGAAAATTCCGTTAGGTAAGGTTCGAATAGATGGGAAGTTGCATTTTATCGAAGAGCCCGTAGAAGTTATGGACCGTGAGGTAAAGCAACTGACACAAAGTCGGATACCTATTGTCAAGATCCGATGGAATTCAAAGCATGGACCGGAATATACTTGGGATCGAGAGGATGAAATGTGGAAGAAATATCCGCACCTCTTCGATTTCAATAAGAAACGGACATCCAAATGAAATGGATCACGAGGACGTTGATCCCTTTTAGGAGGAAAAGCTGTGACAATCTAACATTTTCAGGTAGTAAAATATTTTCTCGTATAATATTTTGAAACTTATTTTTATGTTGGTTGACGAACTCACAATTTACGGATTTAAAGTTGGGCTTACGTGCATAATTTGGCGTCTTTTACGACTAAACCGGAAACCTTAGGATTACGTATTTACGTTTTTGAACTCTGTTTTTGATGAGACAATTTTTATTGGATTCGTTTTGTGACGTTGATTCATAATTTTTAAAAACGTTTTTCGTAAAACGACCTGAGGGCACGCAAATCGAGAAAACTAGAATCGAGAAATACTCGTAAACTAGTGAGATGGGACAAAACACATTGTCCCACCCTACTTGCATGGTTTGGACGGCCAACATGACACCACACCATCAAGGTGGCATCATGTTAGCTAACTTACACCAAGTGTAAGCCTAAGCT
Organism: Glebionis coronaria; assembly: GCA_025667525.1. NCBI lineage: Eukaryota > Viridiplantae > Streptophyta > Magnoliopsida > Asterales > Asteraceae > Glebionis > Glebionis coronaria. The sequence goes on from CM046880.1 coordinate 141,065,000, forward strand.
TACATTTCAAGCTAACTCTTTACCATTAACTCAAAACAAGCTACTTGTTTTCACTTCCACCATTTCTCACATGCAATCAACACCAAAACTCTCTCAACACCCTCATCCTTGCCGTCCAAAATAATCCAACAAACACCCCGTTTGATCTCTTCTAGCCATGAACCACATGTTTACTAGTTCTATTAAGGAGTATTCTTGAAGCCTTGCTCATTTGGTGGCCATATTAACATCTTTAGAGGTGATTTGCTTGTGTCCTAGGGCTGATTTTCCAACCTATGTTCTTGATATTTGATGGTCTTGGAGATACTTGTTGTGTTCATCAAGTTCTTGTCTTCCTAAAACAAGAAATCCACTTGGTTGGTAAAGAAGATCATCCTCTCCATTTTTCTCTTGTTATTTTGTAAAGAACAAATGTATTTTATTTCATTTTGTATATGTATATGATGTATATATGATGATAAAAATGTTGTGTGGGGATCAAGTGTTGATAAATATGCTTAAAAAGGTTGATAACTATAAGAAATGAAGCTAAAATCTATATTATTTAGTTGGCTGTATAAAAACAGTAGATAACTAAAAGATGAACTGATAAAATTGCATGGTTTGATCCATTTACAGTAAGTGGAAGATGTTATACACATGTGAGAGTTGGCCATGCAATGGAATCAAAATAATGAGTGAGATATGATCAAAACAAGTTAGGTGGTCTAATCTGAATAAGCAGTTTTCTAGGGACTGTTAAGGCAAGTTAAACTCAAAATGGGCAGTAGCTATAGCTAAGTTAAATGTAGCACATAATATGAAGATCATGCCATCCAAAAATTTGCTTCTAATTCATTATATAACTCTAGATATGTTAAAAATGGTGAACATGAAGTTAAAAATCAGATTTTTGGAAATAATGTTTATTATTATTATATACGCACTCACATTATAATGTATAAAATGTAAAAATATAAACCCACTAACTTATAAAACTTATTTATATAAATGTATAAAAGGTTAATTAAATGGGTAAATTATATAAATGGTGGTGAAATAATATTTATAAGTAATAAAAACTATAAACTTGATTTTTACGACTTTTTCGGCTATTGCGGTAAAATTAACGTTTTTCGCCAAATAAAACTTAGACGACCAAACCCGTCTAATGTAAAGTTTATAAAAGTCATATACTGATGTATAGGTAACTAATACAAGTAAAAACCGATAAAACCCTAACTATAAGAAATACGGACATTTACGAGCTAAATAAACATATTGGACTAATAATTGGACTTAATAAGATAAAAACTTGTAAAAAGAGCTTATTGGGCTTAACCCATTTGGGCCCAACATGAAAAGTATATATACTGATAATATAGGTATAAAAGGGATAAAAACAAGTTAAAGAACTTATAAAAGGCTTAATGGACTTAAAATAGGTAAATAGGTAAAACTAGCGAACTAGTAAGACATTACCAAAACGTAAACGCTAAAATGAGTAAACAAGGATGTATAAACCCACTTGATCATCATCATATGTACAAAATCATCATATGTATATTGTTATTTTGATAAAAGTCATTGGACCGAGTCTAAGACCGATTATTATTTATATAGGTTTCCGTGACCGAAGCACGCCCGTAGCCGATAATCCGCCTTTCATTAACAACGTGAGTTCATAGCCTCGCACTCTTTTAAATGTTTTATAAAATGATTCGTAAACCCGCGAGGGAGATAACATGCTAGATTTTTATAAAAATAGAACACAAGTAGTCCCGATTGTATGCTAAATGATATGGACCCGAATGATGCTATGACCCTATAAACGAGACTAAAAGGATTATTAGTAGTTAGGTTATGTCACTTAAAGTCCCATTAGCATGAATTGTGAACTACCCGGATTTGGTAGACGCTTATGCATTTGATAGTACTATTTGGGGACGATCACCCCAGTTCACGCCTTGACGGTTGATCCCCGTCGTACCACATTGATTGGTAAGCGAATTTATGTATGAGAAGATTCCATAGCGTGATTTTTGTGACGACACGCTAACTTAGATGGGAAAATTGTTTGTCGGGTTCGCGGCCCGCTGTTTTCATAGTAAGGTAACAATGTCATGCGGCTAATAATAATCCTACAATATAAAACATATATAATCCAAATAAAAATGTATCCTATATATGATAACGATGCTATTAACGATGAATATATTACCTATCATGGTAATATAGAGACTACGGTCTCATGGACGGTTTAAGATGTATGCTTGATTTATATATTGCCTGACTAGCAATATGGGGACTTACTTCTGATATTATGCTTGTGTTCTGATTTTAAATGATTGTTTTATATAAAGGTTTTTATTAAACTCTATGAATTCACTCGGCATTCGCTGATATGATTTTTGCATGTTTTTATCTCAGGTGCTTGAAGCTAATCCGGATGGAGATCGACTCTGATGGCCCACATAATATTAAAAATGTTCATTCGATCTGTGTTTTGTAAACTTAATGACCTGTATAATTTGGGACCTTTTGTACGCTTTTGAAACTTTTTATCGAATGAATGTATGTTAAACCTTGAACAACCATTTTTATGTGTTGTCTATGATTGGAGTTATTGTGCTATCCCGTAACACTCTGAAAGACCCTTCCGCTGTACCGATACGAAAAATGAGAGTGTTACAATAAATGTGTACAATTGTGTCCATATCTATCTTCTCATAGAAGACCATTTATAAGCTATCAGTCTTACTGATTAGTGAAAGCTAATCAAATTCGAAAATTGATTTTCTTTTATGGACTACATCTAACCATTCATAGTTTGAGTCATTTATTAGATTCTAAATTTAAAAATGAGTCTCGATAGTTATGAGGTTCAAAATGATCCTCTAACTCATATTCCTCAACATTGACATGACATTCATATCTTCAGGTGCTTGAGGTATCCTTGCGGATATGCGAATGGGAGTTAAAACAATTTGTGGATTTTGCATTTACATGCTCAGCCTCATTATGTCGTTCACTAGTGTATTTAGAAGGTTGTATTTTATTTCTTACTTTCTACAAAGATGCACAAAGGCTCCCACTTGCTTCTTGTAAGAGGATACTTTCTCCAAGTACACAGCATGTCGAGCAACAATGAATTGTTCTCGTTTGGGATGTATAAAATACACTAAAATTCCTTGATTCAAGTTTTGTTAATAACACGTCTAACATGATTTTAACAAATTCAAGACTTCAACTAAGACTTACTGGGAGTCATCCCATTCCATAAATTGATGGTTTCCTAGTTACCTTTAATACTTGGGTTTTCCAAGTCTGAAAGTTCGTTAATCCGTTCTTTTTGAATTGATTACCGATTAAAAGTGCGACTCAGATGTTCTTGGTGGAAAGGAAATAGAATTGTTGTCGTTGTCTACACTAATTAAAAATAAAGACTTGAAAAAATAAAAATAAAGACGGTAAAAAGAAATAATAAAAGATAAAAACTTGACTGGAAATTAATGACAAGAAATTAAAAGACAAACTTAAAAGTAAATAAGGCAAACTTAAACTTAAACTAAAGGCAAGTAAGCTAAATCTAAAGCAAATAAACTCAAAGTGCGACTAAGTAAAAAGGCGGGGAAAAGTAAAGCTTAAAACTTAAAAACATAAGCTTAAAATAACCTAAAAATACTCATTCGGAAAATCACCTTCATCCGGAATAAGTTCCTCATCCGGAATAAACACTCATTCGGAATAATAGCTTCATCCGGAATAAGTTCCTCATCCGGAATAAACACTCATTCGGAATAATAGCTTCATCCGGAATAAGTTGTTCATCCGGAATAAGTTGCTCATCCGGAATAAACCATTCATCCGGAATAAGTTGTTCATCCGGAATAAGTTTCTCATCCGGAATAATAAGACTGATCCGAAATGTAAGCTTCGTTCGGAATAAAACAGCTCATCCGGAATATTTCTGTCATCTGGAATAATCCGTTCATGCGGAATAATTAAGAAATTGCTGATTAGGAATAAAAGCTTTATTCGGAATAATTAATATAAAAACCTTCATCTGGAATGTGGCTTCATCCAGAATAACCTACTCATCTGGAATAAAAGCTTCATTCGGAATAAATATAAGAAAAAGTGCTTGTTCGAAATCTGGGGAACAGAAAGTAAAACGAAGAACAGGGAAGAAGATAAAACCACGAATTTGATCAAATCTAACCAAAGTAAACCAAAAGATTAAACCAAAATAACCACTAATGATCAAATAACAATAATCAATCAAAACTAACAATAATCAAATCAATCAAAACCCACTTGAATAAAACTATGAAAACTCAAGAACACAACCATGAATCATAAGGAAAGATTAAGCAAGAAAGGAAGAAGAAGATGAATCAAAAGCTTGATTAAAATGTAAAGATTCAATAACAAGAACAACTTAGAGATTAAAGATCACAAATTAATCTAGAGAGAAAGCATAAAACTTAGAGAGAGAAAACATTAAACTAAACTAATCCTAATCTAATCCTAAAACTAACCAACCCTCTCCTAACAAATGAGGGTGGTATATATAGGAGAGGGGAGTGGTTGGTGGCTTCTCCCTTCTTTCTTTTCTTCCGTCTCGTCTTTAAAGTCTCGACTTTTGGCTTGGGATTTCTTTAAACTCGTCTTGAAATTTCTTCATAAATAAGACTTGAGTTCTTCGGTTTTATTAAACTTCCGTCTTTGGACTTTTTCTTTGATAAATCTTCAGAATAGGCCTTGGACTTCCGTTCTTTTGCACTCTTGATTTCTTGACTTCGTCTTTTGTCTTTTTTCTTTGATAAAATCCCGTGAAAGCCCGTGTTTTCCTTCCTTTTCACATTTTGGTCCTAAAACACAACAAAAACACAAACCACGCATAATTCCGACATTTACGACATAAAATACACGTTATGGTCTCGTTTTCATTATAATAAAGTGGTAAAAGGATGGGTGTTTTCACACCTATCAAATCCCCTACACTTGACCATTACAATGTCCTTATGCAATGTATTCATCACAAAGCAAGATTACACTTTTCATCACAATCAATCCACATTGGCCTTTATTAAAGAGATATAAAATAACAAAACTAGTAAAGAAATCAAAAACTTACCTTAGGGTTTTGGAATGTCGTAAATGATTATCATCCTCAAGTTTCACGTTCCCCAAACCAAGCTTAAAAACGAGATCATTGTTATTATAAGTTAGCAAACTAACACGAACTCATGTGGGCCAATTATTCACTTAGACTCCCTTATTCCTAGGTGTATCTCTTATATTTTATTATTGTCTTGAATGATCACGAGGATGCATTGTTGACTTATTTCGATAGTTATTAAGGTTGAAAATAAAGTGGGACGATTTAATCAATAGTTAGCTAAAGGACAAAATCTTTTAAAACTGCTTCTCGGGACCACATAAAGTTCATATCTTGGCATAACTTGCTTCACGATTTGAGACCTTTCTCGGACCGATATTTTGCAGCGACTTCATACTTCAAATCTTTGAGAGACGTTCTTGAAATTATGGTCTTCTCTTCATAATAGGAATTTCTTCACTTGAAGTTCTGAGAGATTCTTCATACTTGGACCACGACTTCTTCATTTTTCTCCAATCCTTACTTTGGACTTTGATAGACAACGATCCGCCTCCTTTTAGGACTTGGATCTATTTATCCTCATACCTTGCTAGGGTCTTTTCGGATAGACTTCTCCATGATCTTTTGGGGAGTACTTGCTTTTTGCCGTGTGTCTCGATCCTTCATATTGATCTTTGATAAATGATTCTTCACATCACTTTTTGGATCTTTAGCAACAAAATGTAGCCCTCATGCCTTGTTAGGGCCTTTTCGGACTCGCCAATCTTCGCATCCCGCTTCAATAAGTTATGCCTTGGCTATGAACTCTAATTAATACCGAGCAACTTTTAAACGATCTTGGGCTAGAAGCTAAATAACTTTTCAAATCGTACAACCTTATTTATTGCAGATCAATTTATTAGCAAGCGATGGGAGAATATGCTTATAATCAACTCACATAAATTCACGAAAGAATACAAAACTTATAATTGACTCTATCATCTCTCGTTCTCCACAATTTAAAATCTCAAGGAATGAGACTCGTGGATGCTTAGCCAATTAAATCACAGCTTTGGGTTTTCGAGTCATCTATAGGATCTTGCAAACTCTTAGACTTTTTCAAGTTTTAGAATTCGCATTTTAAAGTTCCCTTGATAAACGACTCTCTAGGATCAATTATAGGAACTTGCGACAAGTTCTTGTTCTTAACCCTTGAGAGTTAAGACTTTTGCGTTTTAAAGTTCCCTATATAAAAGCCTAGCAAAACTTGACTTAAACACGTTAAGGATAATAGCTAGAGTAAACTTAGATAAGTAAACTCGGGTTGAGTCAAAATATTCACGACTTTGAAAAATTTAATGCCACTTTATTGAAAATTTATTCTAGCAAGGAAAGAAAATGCAACTATACAACTAGGCCAAAATAGATTAAAAATTTTGAAAAATGTCGAAAAATCTAATTTTCCGGTTAAAATGAGGATAAATACAAGGAAAAGCCCACTTAACTTCGATAGAAGTCCCCCCTACACTTGATATAAACATTATCCTTAATGTTTAAGCATGTGGGAGTAAACTCCCCTACACTTAGGACATTGTGTACGTTGTTTAAATCTTGCTAAGGAAAGGAAAACTAAAGTGATTCCTATTTTAATATTGAAAAATATAAAATAGTGAATCAAAGAGTTTAGGATAGAACCGGGAAGACGGAAACACAGAATCACGGGTCATCAAAAATCATCAAGAGTGGATCATTGAACGCTCGAATCCCTGCATATGATAAGAAAGAAAACAAGAAAAACCAACGGGGCTCCCCCCTACACTTATGATGAAAACAGATAAAGATAGATAATCGGGTTGCCTCCCGAAGAGCGCTTGTTTAAGTTTCCCGAGTCACGAGCCTGACTCGTCCCCGAATTAAATGGTCTATGGGGAAACCTCGAATGTAATACCGGGATCAAAGACCTTGTCCTCGTTCCCGGAGGAAAATAATAAAGGAGAGGTCGGAGGATAAGTTTTGAAAGGTAGAAAAGTCCTTTCAACATACGAGAAGTATGTGAAGTCTTGATCCACGGGAGGTGGGGTGGGTAAAGGAGACAAATTTTCATCCCCCAAAGACAATGGATGGTCACTATTCGGCAAAACCGTAAAGTTATCAATCATAGAATGGTCATTGTCACCTCCGGGTCAAAGCACTCATCCTCATTTCCCGGTATGAAACGAGGAGAGTAAAAGTGATACATCACCCGCTTGGGTGTGCACGCGGTAGGATGAGGTGGCAATATAATATGAGAAGTATGAGAACAATTACCTTCCACCTGCGTCCCTTTTTCAGTAGAGTCAAGTCTTTCCACCTCTACGATAGAAGGAGGCATGGCTAACAAAGTATGCTCATTAATAGCAAGAGAATCAGGGCTATAAATGTCCTCAATCCCTTCGTCAAAGAGGGGATTCACCTCACTAGATATGTAGGCGTCATCAAAATCAAATAAAGGGTTCCAATAAATCTTGAAAGTTTCTTTCGGAACGTCTTCATCGGATAGTGACTCGTCATCACTAGAAGTGAAATCATCATCTTGATCAAAAAGAGGATTAGAGAAAGCCAAAGAATCATCTCCCAAAGTGTTGGTGGAAAGAGCATCATCATTAAGAGCGACCTCCTCCGTAAGCTCCTCAAAAGTAAGCACATCACAAACCTCATCAAAGAATTTATCAAGACCAAAATCACTAATCTCACTCGAAGTATCACAATCCTTAGAGGCATTGGGGATATTAAGAGAGGGAAGTGCAATTACGCTAGGACATTGAGCAACTAGATCATTCCAAGAAATAGTATTCTCATCGTCATCATCATTGTAACAGTATGGACGCACAAGAGGAGGGGTATAATCACTAAGATTAGATACTTGCTCTGGTTGCTGTCGCTTTTCCTCCTCCCTAACTTCTTTTAGCAGAACAACGGCTTCTTGAAGTTGCAAAATAATGGCTTGTGTTTCGTCATTCAAAGTAGTGAGTTGTTGGGCAATACGAATTCTCTGAGAGGATTGATTATTGAGGGTGGGATGTGGGGGCTCACAGTTATGAAAACCAGAATTATAGAATGGATGTGGCTCATAGGAAGTCATCGGTTGAGAAGAATTATAACACGGATTTGGTTCATAATAATTCATTGGCTGACAATAAGAAGTATTGTGAGGGCCCCTACAATTTTGGCAACATGGGTATGGAGAAAAACCCGGTGAGTTTTGTGGATAGCTATTTCCATTGTCATAATTGTAACCCGGTTCTTGCTTGTAACCATACGGGTATCGAACCGGACACGAAACATGCCAATGAGAATCGCTTCCATAATAGATGCAAGGGGGAATATGAGGTGGATTAGAAAAGGACGAATTAGACGAGTTGCACGATGGACAAAATCCGAATTGTGTATTATCGATTTCGTTTCCGCACCGCTCACATGTACACCATTGACATGAGTTGTAAAACCCGCATGCTTTTACCATGCATAGTACCCTTAGGATCGTACGTACTAGTTAAAAACTTTCGTAATATAGCATGATTACGATTACGTGTTAGGAGTTTACGTATTACGTACGTGTTAGAACACGATAAGTATTTTATATGCACGATCACGTAATAATTATTTAGAAATAATTAATCACGAGCATGCGATCACGAAATCACGAACGTAATTAAAACACGAGCTATTATTAATTACGTATATATATTTATTACGAGCGTAATTAAATATATTAGATTATGGTATTTACGTAACGAGAACATTTAAAACACGAACATAAATAAACACAAACGAGTAACTAAATAACGAGACACGAAAAGAGGTACGGGAACCCCATGGGGGGGGTCCCTACCCGCGGCCAAATAAGGGAAATGGGCCAAGCCCATTGTCAATTTTACTAAAAGGGGGTTATATTTAGTTTTCACTACTCAAATTAAGTTACAGACCATTTTTAAGAAAAAACCTAAAAACCCTTTCTCCCTTGTTCTTTGTGCCGCCACCTATACATCACCATACAAGGTGATTCTTTGATCTTGGATCTTGAAGATTTGTTGTTTGTTCGTGTTTGTTCTTTGTTCTCTTGATCCACGAATACGGTAAAACCTTTTTAAACCTTTTCTTTTAATTTAATATTTTTATTAATTATGAACATGTGATGTTTTATAAAAACATATTAATTAATCATAGATCTAACATGTTTTGATGATTAATTAAATCAAAGGGTCGATTTAAGGGGTGTTTTGTTTTGGCCGCAGGCTGCAACCGACCCCAAGGGGGTTTCGGTTTGCTTAGCCGACCACCACCAAGACCATATTGTCTTGGTTGGTGTGTGTGGGTCCCACGGCAGCAAGGGGTACCCCGATTTGGTTTGGGGTACGGTGTCGATTCATGTCCGGTTCATGTTTTTAAGCTTAGATCCGGTTCATGGTTTATGTTAGTTTTTTTTATGTTATGAACTTATGTTAAAATTAAATTAATAAAGATGTAATTAATTTAATAACATGACTTAGCTTATTTAATTATTAATAATCATGAAATTATTTTAACCTAAGTATTTATATTATTAAGACTTATAATTAATTAATTATTTTAAAAACCATGGATATAATTAATTAATTAACATGACTTAGGTTATATTATTAATATTTAAAAATACATATTTTAACCTACGTATTTAATATATTAAATTAAAAACATGTTATACTTTAATTAAATATTATAACCTATAGTTTAATTAAATTACATGAAATAGTTATTAAACTATACAATATATCATATGACTTAGAAAATAATCATGAAAACACTTAGGCTTATTTACTTAGCTTATTTAACTAGCTTATTTCTAATTATGGAAACTTTCTATTTTTAGAAACTTAATTAAATAAGGCAGCTAATTTATTTATGGAAACCAGCTATTTTTAGAAACTTATTTATATAAGGCAGCTAATCTATTTATGGAAACTTTCTATTTTTAGAAACTTATCTATTTTAATCAGTAAATCTATTTTTGGAAACTTTCTATTTTTGAAAACTTTCTATTTTTGGAAACTTTCTATTTTTGGAAACATTCTACTTTTGGTAACTTTCTATTTTTGGAAACTTTCTATTTTTGGAAACTTTCTATTTTAGGAAACCTGCTAATTTTGGAAAGTTACTTATTATTACACAGTAAGTATAATAACACATGAAATATCAGAAATACTCAATCAGAATGAACATAATATAAGATTTAACACAGTTTAAGGCTTTAAACAGTAAAACATAGTAAGAACATATAAAATAAGCTAAGACATGACATAAAAACAGCTATGTATTTAGTAAGCAGATACTTATTTCATGTACGTATTTATGTAGCACTAGTGTTTCGGAAGTAGGATTCTCGTAGTTCGTCGTTCTCGTTCACTGGACATAAGGTACGGATTCCCGTCCTTTCAGTATGGACATTCTTTCCTTATTAGGATTTCCTCGTATGCAGCCAACTGTTTTCTCGTAGTATAAGTTATGTGTTGATTACTTATGTTTAATTAAGATTACCTATAGCCATATACATGCATGACTAGTTTCACCTAGTTATGGAGGTACCATAACCATAACATTAGAGGCACTGATGTTATGACTTCACCACGGCGGAGTGATTGCTCGTGGCGTCCCTTCAGCTTTTGGCCATTTATTTATATTTATCATGTGGGGCGTATGGGTGCATCCTAGTTACATGTTTTTATTCAAGATTACATGGTGAATCTGGTGTGTGCCTTGCATCCTTCACAAGGAACTGATCCCTCCTACCCATAAAACCAATATATTAAATTAGAGGCAGCCCCTATAATTTGCATGATGAGGTCACCCCTCCAATTATTCATGCACGGTGGATATTCATGACCTATATTGGTTAATGGTAAAATATGACAAACAGTTTTTATAAGATAAACATAAGACTTTCAAACTATAAACCAGTTTTATTAAGACTTAACCAGGTTACTCGGGACTTAGTTTCTTCCGCTGTTATTATGTAATATGCTTATCCTATTCATGCTTTATTGTACATCCGTGCACTGAGCGTATTGCTCAGCCGTTTTCCTTTTCTATGTTCCCAAAAACGGCAGGTACTCAGGGACGCTCTTAGACACTAAGAGTACGTGCATATGGACTGGAAGCTGTCTAGCCTTCTTTACATTATGCATTTCCTTTCTTTTGATACTTATGCTTTGGACATTGTTTAGTCCTTTTCTTTTACTATACTAGGTTTGTGTGTGATGAGCTTTACTTTTGGACTACCGATGTTTGATACCGGTATTTTCCTTTTTATGGTCAAGTAATGTTTAGACATTTTACCTTGTATGCTTTGATGACACGCTATAATTACTGTGATATTTCCATTTCCAAAGTGGGGTGTTACAATTATGGTATCAGAGCCAAGGCTTCGACATGTAGGCTCTCAAATATGACCTGTGATTAGTGGGTAGTCACTACGGTCTTCCTAGACCTGAAAGTTGTTTTCATGCATTCATCATTTTTTAAGCATACATATACATGTCATTGTTGCAAGGTTTTTGACTAACTAATGGTTGGTACAGGACTGGCCCTATTTAGTCGTATGTGTTTTATCGAAACTTTTAGATTTGGGACCGACCCATAGGCGTCCCCTCGCAATGTCTTTGTTTTGGGTGAACTGACCAGAGGCGTTCACTCTCGAGCATACAAAAGTTTTCATAAAACTGCATCATGCATTCATACACAAAATTTTCTTGCATAAAATTTTCTCGTGAAATTTTTAGTATAAATTTTTTTCATGTATGTATTTATATTTTATGTTTTGAACTGTTTAATCATATGCTTTATGTTATACTGTCAGATGATTCTCACACGCGAACAGGAGCAGCTCAATGCTGCAATTCAGGCTACCATGCAAGCCTTGCTTCCTCAACTGAGGAATGACATCCGGGCTGAAGTTCAAGTTGCCAACAATCAGCAGCACAATCAGCCACCTCCTCCTCCTCCTCCAGTGACATTGGCAGTATGGCTGGAGAGATTCAACAAGCTCCGCCCTCGAGCTTTTGAGAAGACAGATAGCCCCATCGATGCTGAAAGCTGGTTGGCTCACATCGAGAATATTTTCAACGCTATGGGCTGTGACCCCGCATACAAGGCGAGGTTGGCATGCTATCGATTCGAATGCGATGTACTCAACTGGTGGTTAGCATTGATGCAATCTGAAGGTGGTGATGAGTGGGTTGCTGGTTTAACTTGGGCTCAGTTCAAGGACAGGGTGATGGAGCAGTTCTTTCCCAAGGCTGAGCAGGACAAGCTCAAGAGAGAGTACCATGGGATCCGACAGAGAGCTGGGGAGAATAGCAACGAGTTTATGCAGCGCTTTCTTCGCTTGGCTGGTTTCCTTGGTGCGGCAGCAGATACTCCTGAAGAGTAGGCACATCACTTCAGATGGGCTCTTCGCACATCGGTCGCAAACAATCTGGTGTGTGCTACGTTCAATACTGTAGCACAAGTGGCCGATGCAACACGGAAACTGGAGATGCTGTAGGAGAGGGATGAGTTCGGGGAAGCTGAAAGACCCGACAAGAGGTAAACCTACGTATTCAAGCGGTGTCCAATCCGTATACTTTCAATATGTCAATTATTCATCTCTTTAACCGTATCTTCCAGGCAGAAAACTGGGGACCGGTCTTAGCCGGCTACTCAGCAGCAGCCTCATCAGCCCAAGGGAAACGGTCAAACTAACGACCGTTCTACTACGGATAGGCGTGGCGGTAATGACAATTACCGTAACAACGCCGGGCAATCCAACAACAGCAGGTCCTAATACTTACGAAATTCCTCATGTTTTATGTTATAACTCATATTCTGACACTTTAGCAAACTTCTACCAGGAAACATGGAAACGGTAGGGACCAGAACCAGAGAGGTTCGTAGCCTTGCCGTCCAGCTATCACTGGTATTCAATCCTACGATTATCCGATTTGTCCTTTGTACCCAACTATCATGTCTTATGTGAAATGTTTTTATCAGGTCCTCAGCCAGCCAGAGCACCTGCTGGAGGATACACTCATCCTCTTTGCTCTACTTGCCACCGTAGGCACCCAGGACCATGTCTCCGTAATACTGATGCGTTCTTCAAGTGTGGTCTTCCTGGTCACATAATGAAGGATTGCCGTAAGGGCGAGATGGAGGGTACATCAGGACATGCTGATACCAAGCTGCCTCCTACTGCTGGGCGTGTCTACACGACATCTCGAGACCAGGCCAACAAGTCTACATGTACCATCACTTGAATCTTGTATATGTATGGTCGCGCTACATGTGTTCTTTTTGATACGGGTGCTACTCACTCGGTTATTTCTACTGCATATGCTAAGAACATTAGGATGCCTCCCTTGCCACTAGAGAATAGGCTTACTATTTCCACGCCTTTAAGGGACTCTGTATTAATCACCCATGTATACAAGAGTCTTCCCCTAGAATTTGATGATAAGGTTCGACCTGTCGACGCACTTCCGCTGGACATGAATGACTTCGACATGATTTTGGGCATGGATTGGCTATCCAAGTATCATGCTACCATAGACTGCCATTCATATCGAGTTATCTTCGGTGATGTCAATGCACCAGAGTACATTCATAATGGTTTCATACCCGGACGGTCTGTACAAGTCATATCCACGCTGCAAGCGCGCGCACTACTGTCACATGGCTGCGAGGGTTATCTAGCTACGGTTCACGACATGGATGTTGAATCTCCATCGATTCAGGATCAACCAATAGTGTCGGAATTCCAAGACGTGTTTCCAGCAGAACTTCCGGGCATACCACCTGCACGAGAAGTGGAATTCAGTATCGAGCTGGTTCCAGGAGCTGAACCAATCTCCAAGGCTCCTTATCGCATGGCTCCCATAGAGCTGAAGGAGCTGAAGGATCAACTGCAAGAACTTCTTGAACGAGGTTTCATTCGACCGAGCGCATCTCCATGGGGCGCACCGATCTTGTTTGTTAAGAAGAAGGACGGCAGTATGCGTCTTTGCATAGACTATCGCGAGCTCAACAAGATTACCATTCGGAATAGGTATCCACTGCCACGCATTGACGATCTGTTTGACCAACTCCAAGGGGCCAAACACTTCTCCAAGATTGATCTTAGGTCAGGCTATCACCAGCTACGGGTCAAGGAGCAAGATATTGCTAAGACTGCCTTTCGTACCCGTTATGGCCACTACGAGTTTGTAGTTATGCCATTTGGCCTGACAAATGCTCCAGCAGTATTTATGGATCTGATGAACAGAATCTTCCATGAATTTCTGGACAAGTTCGTCATTGTTTTCATCGATGACATCCTGATTTTCTCAAAGTCCAAGGAGGAACACGAAGACCATCTTCGTACGGTATTACAGATTCTTCGCTAGAAGCAGTTGTATGCTAAATTCTCCAAGTGTGAGTTCTGGTTAGACAAGGTGGCATTCTTAGGTCACATTGTATCAGCAGAAGGAATCACTATGGATCCAGCGAAGGTTGAGGCCATTACTAAGTGGCCGAGGCCGACATCAGCGACGGAAGTCTGCAGTTTCTTAGGCTTAGCTGGCTATTACCGTAGGTTCGTGAAGAAGTTTTCCCGCCTAGCACTACCATTGACCAAACTGATGCGGAAAGGGGAGAAACTCGTCTGGACTGAAGATCGAGAGAAGAGCTTTGAAGACCTGAAGCAGAAGCTAGTATCTGCACCTATTCTTACTCTACCATCTGGTACGGGTGGATTTCAAATCTACAGCGATGCATCGGGGAAGGGACTTGGCTGTGTTCTCATGCAACATGGGAAAGTGATCGCGTATGCTTCACGGCAGCTTAAGCCTTATGAAGAAAATTACCCCATGCACGATCTGGAACTTGCTGCAGTCGTATTTGCATTGAAGATATGGAGACACTACTTATATGGAGAATCATGTGACATTTTCACAGACCACAAGAGCTTGAAGTATATCTTCACTCAGCGTGAATTGAACATGAGGCAGAGGAGATGGTTAGAGCTGTTGAAGGATTATGACATTAATCTACAGTATCATCCCGGAAAGGCAAACGTAGTGGCAGATGCTCTTAGCAGGAATTCCGGAATGATCAACGGCATTAGAATCGAAGAGGAAGTCATCAGAGACTTGGAGCGACTAGACATCGAGATCATGGTACGTGGACAGCACGGTTACTGGGTGAATCTTAGAGTAGAACCTGAGTTACTATCTAAGATCAAGGAAGCTCAGAAGGATGACGGAGAAATTTGGCGATTGTACAGAATTTGGAGAAGCAGACAGAATTCAGATTAGATGCAGATGGTATCATATGGCAGGGCACTAGACTTTGTGTTCCTGATGACCAAGAACTCCGGGAAGCTTTGTTAGCTGAGCTCACAACTCCACATTCTCGATACATCCTGGTTCAACTAAAATGTACCATGACATCAAGCAGTACTTTTGGTGGAGTGGTATGAGACAGGATGTGGCCACTTACGTCTCCAAATGTCTTACCTTCCAGCAGGTTAAGATCGAGCATCAGCGATCTGGCGGTCTCCTTCAACAGTTAGACATTCCAGAGTGGAAGTGGGATAAAATCACCATGGATGATGTTACCGGTCTTCCGCCTACCAAAAGGATGCACGATGCAATTTGGGTTATCGTTGATCGACTTACCAAATCAGCTCATTTCTTACCGATCCGCAAGGAAGATCTGGTAAGTAAACTCGCAGATACGTATAGATGAGAGATCATGAGACTCCACGGTACACAATCCAGCATCGTCTCAGACAGAGATCCTCGATTCACTTCGCGCTTTTGGAAAAGTCTGCAGAAAGCTTGGGGTACACAACTTAAGCTTAGCACGGCTTTTCATCCTCAAACGGACGGACAGTCGGAGCGAACCATTCAGACATTGGAGGACATGTTGAGGTCATGTGCGCTGGAATGGACGGGTGATTGGCACGAATACATCTGTTTGGTGGAGTTTGCATACAATAACAGCTGGCACGCAAGCATCAAATGTGCCCCATTTGAGATGTTGTATGGCAAAAAGTGTCGCGCCCCAATCTGCTGGGATCAGGTTGGCGAGCGAACACTCGAAGGACCGGAAATCATTGAGATGACAAATGAGAAGATCACAGTAGCCAAGCAGAAGATTCAGGAGGCACGGTCACGTCAAAAGAATTACGCCGATAAGCATCGTAGGGATTTACACTTTAACGTAGGAGATCACGTCTTCCTTAAGGTTTCGCCGGCACGTGGTGTTAGACGCTTCGGGATTAAAGGGAAGCTCAGTCCTCGTTTCATCGGACCGTTTGATATCATTGAACGAGTCGGTGAAGTATCTTACCGATTGGCGTTGCCTCCGCAGCTTTCACATGTGCACAATGTGTTTCATGTGTCCTTACTCAGAGGGTACCAATATCATCCCCTTCACATGGTTCAGTATCCACTGGAACAGATACGTGAATATCTTACTTTTATAGAAGAACCCGAACGAGTTCTTGATAGACAAGAACGAGTCATGAGAAAGAAGACGATTCCATTCGTCAAAATTCTATGGAGGGATCATACCGAGCGGGAAGCCACTTGGGAAACGGAGGAGTCTATCCGGGCTTCTTACCCTCATTTCATATTTTGAATTCGGGTATGTTCTTCGTTTCCAGTTTACTTTATCTATAATTCGGGGACGAATTATTCTTTTTAGGGGGAAGAGTTGTAAAACCCGCATGCTTTTACCATGCATAGTACCCTTAGGATCGTACGTACTAGTTAAAAACTTTCCTAATATAGCATGATTACGATTACGTGTTAGGAGTTTACGTATTACGTACGTGTTAGAACATGATAAGTATTTTATATGCACGATCACGTAATAATTATTTAGCAATAATTAATCACGAGCATGCGATCACGAAATCACGAACGTAATTAAAACACGAGCTATTATTAATTACGTATATATATTTATTACGAGCGTAATTAAATATATTAGATTATGGTATTTACGTAACGAGAACATTTAAAACACGAACATAAATAAACACAAACGAGTAACTAAATAACGAGACACGAAAAGAGGTACGGGAACCCCATGGGGGGGTCCCTACCCGCGGCCAAATAAGGGCAATGGGCCAAGCCCATTGTCAATTTTACTAAAAGGGGGTTATATTTAGTTTTCACTACTCAAATTAAGTTACAGAAGATTTTTAATAAAAAACCTAAAAACCCTTTCTCCCTCGTTCTTTGTGCCACCACCTATACATCACCATACAAGGTGATTCTTTGATCTTGGATCTTGAAGATTTGTTGTTTGTTCGTGTTTGTTCTTCGTTCTCTTGATCCACGAATACGGTAAAACCTTTTTAAACCTTTTCTTTTAATTTAATCTTTTTATTAATTATGAACATGTGATGTTTTATAAAAACATATTAATTAATCATAGATCTAACATGTTTTGATGATTAATTAAATCAAAGGTGTTAGAAATACGTTTTAACGTATATTAGAAGTATCGGTCACTCCACAATATGATTTATGTTGTAATAGCTCGTAGTTAGTAATTAGTTGTTATTTGCTTATTAACTTAAGTAAGAACCGGTCCATGGGCTTGTCATGGACCGGCCCAAGCCCAATGTTTGGCTTGGACTATAAATACCCCTTTCCACTAAGGAAAGGGGTTGGTTGTTGTCATTTCATGTTTTCCATATTAATAAAATACACATAGTTTCTCTCACTTTCTCTCTCTAACTTTCTCTCTCTAGAAATCAACATACCCCTTCATAGATTCATTGATTATCAATATTCTACATTTGGTATCAGAGCTATGGGGTGATTTAAGGTGGTGATTTGTGTGGTTTTTTAGTTTTTGATTGTATTAGTGTTCTTTAAGAAAAATCATCTTGATTCTTGGTGTTTTTGGTGTTTTTGTGATTGGGATTAGTGGATAAGTATTAGTTGTTACTTATTTTAGTCGAAAGCACAAAACTTTTTGGGTTATTTGGTCAAAATCTGGGCTTAATCTTACTTTTTACTGTTCGACTGTTCATCGGAGGAAGTTTCTGTTTATTCAGCAAAACTTCCGGATCAAGGAGTTCCGGATCAAGAAGTTCCGGATCAAGAAGTTCCGGATCAAGGAGTTCCGGATCAAGGAGTTCCGAGTCAAGAAGTTCCGAATCAAGAAACTTCCGAACCAAGAAGTTCCGGATCAAGAAACTTCCGAACCAAGAACTTCCGAGTCAAGAAGTTCCGGATCAAGCCAAACTTCCGAACCAAGAACTTCCGAGTCAAGAAGTTCCGGATCAAGCCAAAGTTCCGAACCAAGAACTTCCGAACCAAGAAGTTCCGGGTCAATCCAAAAGTTCCGAATCAAGGTAATCTTCCGAATCAACAAAAAGTTCCGAATCAAGGTAATCTTCCGAATCAAACTTCCGAATCAACAAAAAGTTCCGAATCAAGGGTTATTTTGCTTGTTTTTTCGACGATTTTTTAGAGGATTTAATCTTGGTTTCTTACAACAAAAAACACAACACAATTCACAAGCTTTACTTCACTGCTCGATCAACCGATAATCTCTGTTTCTTTGAAGAAAAACAAAATGAATCCAAATTCAGTAATGCCTCAGATGACATCTCTTACGGATATATCGATCATAACGGGAACTGATAGCCGTCCACCGATGCTTATTAAAGAGGTGTTTGAGGCATGGCAAGGTCGAATGATGCAATATCTAAAGGGAAAACCGACATACGGAAGGCTTATGGTCAAATCGATTTTGAATGGTCCACTCGACTATGGTACCATTACGGTTGACAACGTGACTAGACCACGAGAATTTGAAGAACTCACTCCAGCTCAACAACTTGTTGCAGATGCAGATGAAAAAGCTCTTCAAACAATTCTCCAAGCTCTTCCCCATGACATCTATAGGATGGTGAGTCAGTATACGGTGGCAAAGGATCTATGGGAACGTCTTAAGGTGTTGCTACAAGGAACGTCTCTCACCAAACAGGAAAGGGAATGTCAGTTGTATGACCTGTTTGATAGATTCACCTACAACCCAGGGGAAACACTTCACGATTATTACTTCAGATTCACCACACTCATGAATGATCTGAATATATACAATCTTGTGATTGCACCATTCCAGGTTAACACCAAATTCTTGAATACTCTACCTCAAGCTGAATGGGGTGAGTACATTACCGATGTCAAGTTAACCAGGGATCTGCATAAGTGCAATTTGGATCAAATATAAGCCTTCCTTCAGCAGCATGAGAAGCATGTGATTATGCACCGTTCTCCTCGTGGTATGTATCCAGATTCCTTAGCTTTGATGGCGAATCAACCAAGTTTGTCACACAACAACACACCTTATATCTTAGGACATCAAGCTTATCATCAATCACCTTACTTGACACCAGCCTTTCCCCAATACTCGATTCTACCACAACCACCCACCTCACATCAGCAACAATATCGGTTCAATGCACCTTCACCACAGTATGCTTCACAACTTCATCCAGCAAATGTTGCACCTTATGCTCAGCCATCATATTCTTCTTATCAAGAGAATACAACATATCCAACAAGCTACCCTGATCAAATGAGTATTCCTTTTACTGATTATGCAGCTCATCCAGATCAAGCACTATATTGTGATGATGAGGAAGTCCCCGTTCCTGTATTCCAACAAGGAGCTGACCCAGTTGAAGTGCTAACTACTATGTCTGCTTATCTCACAAGAACTTTAAGCAAACGAGGATACAGAGGATCAGCTCCTACCAACAATCAGTTGAGGAATTCATCCAATTCTCGCCAACAAGCTACAATTGAGAATGGCAGGGTAATGGTTCAGCCAATTCAACCATATCAGGGGAGACCTTCCACATCAACCAATGCTCGCACGATCAATCCTGCTCCTGCTCCAATGGTCAACAATCCTCCACGGGCTAATACAGGCAAGTTGAGAATGATTACATGCTACAACTGCAAGGAAGAGGGTCATATGTCCAGGGATTGTAAGAAACCCAAGAGGAGAAGGGATGGACAGTGGTTTGCAGAAAAGATCTATCTGGTAAATGCTCAGGCGCAAGGAAGGGAACTTGATGAAGAGGAGATTGCATTTCTTGCTGACCCAGGGATTGCTGAACAAGACGTTGTCACTACGCAGAATGCAGCTTACCAAGCCGATGATCTTGATGCGTATGATTCCGACTGTGATGACTTTCAAACTGCAAAGGCTGCTTTCATGGCGACTTTCTCCAGCTTAGGGCCAGATAAGAGATCTGAGGTACTTATTAATAACACCGATAATGCCACTGATGCTAGTATTCAACCACATCAAGTTGGGCAAGAGAGTGCTGATTCGAATGAATCTTCGGTGGTGAGTCTTTCAAATGAGGAGACAAACAATGATAGCAATATCAATGTGAGTCCCCAGATTTTGAGTGAATCACAACCGGGATCTATTTCGCATACGCCTACTCCTGCTCAACAAGATTTGGTCATGGTTCCTGCTACATTACTTAGCCAAATGAATGCTGCACTCTTAGAAACCTTAGCTAAGAATAAGAATTTGTCTGATGAGCTTGCCTTAAGCAATGAGAAAGTACAAACTTTGGAATTAGTGCCTTCGTCTAGTGTTCTCACAAATCTCGAATATGATCATTTTAGAAACAAACAAATGGGTCACTTGCAAGAGATCGAAAACTTAAGAGCAAATCTGTCTAATGAACTTAAAGAAAAGGAGTTAGTGGTCACTAATTTTCAAAAACTTCAAACTGATTTTGAATTACTCGAATCTAAGAAGACTGAAATGGAGATTAATGCCACTAATAAGATTAGAAGTCTAGATTACTTGCTGTTAAGACAATACGCTGCTTCACAACTAGTTCACTTATTTGATGCTTCATTTAGAGAATTTAACTTATCACGTCTAAAAGGCCTTCCCCCTAATCCACGGTATGCAAAACAAGCTTTAAGACATAGTCCTAGACTTTATAATGCAACTCAATTAGGATTGGCTTTAGACCCGATTGTTTTTCCCAATGATCAAACAAGTAAGGATCTAGTTGATGAGGATCGGTCATACAATTCAGCAAAATATCCCGATTGTGATTATTTTAAAATGAATAAGGAGCTTGCTAAAACTGATTTTAGAGTTCGCTTCCATATGGATAAAGATCTCATTACAGCACCAACCTACATGATAGAGGAAGAAAGCCCTAGTACATTTCCTACACTTGTCAACATGGAAGATCCTAAGGAAATTCCAAAGAATCTTCCACCGGTTAGCACTGTATGGTTAAACTTGCAAGAGATTAACCGATACTTTACTAACTTTGACAAGGTCATTTTGGAATGTACGACTTCAAATGGCTTAAACGCCGGAGAATGGGCTTTCGAACACATGAACGAGGTGTTTAAAACTGAGATCAATCCGTTTGTCGAAAGTCTAAAAGGAAGTTTTGCATCTCTTAAGGAAAATCTTCAGTTTGAAATTGGGGAAGTTCAAAAAGTGTTTTATGAAATGGACACCGCTTACGAACTGCAACTAATTGAAAAGGAAAAGATTTTAACCGAATATGACCGATTCTTGTCTGAAGTAATCTCGTGTGATGTGCTTACTACTGTAAATGTTAACTATTCGAATGAGCTTACATCCACTATGATTAATTGTGATGCTGTGAATATTTGTGAGGATATTTGTGATGATGTTTGTAATCTTTCTGTAAATGTTGCTGATACTGTAAATGAGGTAGAAAATCATTCTTGTCACGAATCTAACGCTGAGTTTTTAAAGCTACAAGATTCTTACAATTTACTTTCACAACGCTTTAATCAACTAGAACAACATTGTATATCTTTAGAATTAAAACAACAAAATCAAAATGAAAATCTTTTGATATCAAATGTTTGTGAAAACGGTGTTGAGAATAGTGACAAGATGATTGCAATTGTTAAGACATTAGAGGAAGAAATCATGAGATTGAAGAGAGAGGTATCATCAAAGGAAACATTAAGAATGGAACTAGAGGCTACAGAGTCTAAAAACCAGGTCTTAGAAATTAGACTATCAACTGTTCTAGGGGAGATGGATCGGACAAGGCAGGGACTATCCGCTCTTTATGGTTCACTAGAAGAACGCTTCGCTTTTAATGCGGCACAGCAACAATATTATGTTGAACAACTGAACCAAAAGTGCGAAGAAATCTCTGACTTGAACATCCTGCTCATAGACAAAAATATGGTTTTGGCTGAGTTAAAGGAGACACTTCTTCTCACCCGACAAGAAGTTGTTGATAACTTAGCTACCGACTCTACACCGTCCACTAGTGCTCCAACAACCAAGTCAGTAGTGCTTTATAAGAATCCGCTTCACAAGAGAAACCAGGTTACCTATGATGATTATATGAGGAATGCCATTAAGCATGTCGATCTTCTTAGGGATATTTTAGACGATCTTTATGCCTTAGATCCCTCAAGTAGCGACTATTATTCGGCTCATGAATATGTTAAGCGAGTTCAATATTGCTTGGCTTATTTGCAATACATAGGTACACCAGGTTCTGCACTACTTAATAATAGGCCCATTGCTGTCACTCCATTTAATAAGACTCCAGGAGCGAAACCGTCATTGGCACAATCAAGTAAGACACCTTTAAAATCTGCTGCTAATGTTCCCACTTTGCCTTCTACAGGATTAAAGACTACTAAGGCTAAAGGATCGCCACTCAAGAAAGCTAAGATCAAGCCCTCCACTAGTAGTGCCACAAAGAAGAAAGTAGAAGTCCACAATAGGAATGCTAGTTCAGTTTTAAATAAAATGAATCATGTTAAGACTAAAAGCTCTGCGCCTGTGCAGCAGCCTAAACCATTCGTGAATTCTGATTTAAATTGTTGGAATTGTAATGAATGTATGTTTTCCCAGCGTCATGATTTGTGTCTGATTGATCACGTTAATGAAATGAATGCTATTAAGAATGGTCTTGAATGGAAGCCAACGGGTAGAACTCGTGCCCAAGTTGGCTGGCAATGGCGTCCCACTGGTAGGACCTTTACACTAGATGGTAAAATGTGCCCTTTAACTAGGAATGCATCCATTGAGGTTAGGTCTGAGCGTCCTTTAGTTAGGAACACTCGCACTCAAGTATGGAAACAGCGCCCTTTAATTAGGTCAGCCCCCACTATAGTGCCTATCAGTGAAGAAATACCTCAGGATTTGAGCCAATTAGAATCTACACCACCAATTAAGAAGAAGAAGGCTAGGAAATCTAAGAAACCTAGAGTTAGCAAATCTAAGATTATTAAATCTGTACCTGCTAATAACAAGGAACACTCAGATTCCGATACCTCTACATTGTCTTTGTGTGGTGATATTTTCAGGTGGTCCAAATCATCCTGTGGTATTTGGACTCCGGTTGTTCAAAACATATGACCGGAAATTGCTCGATGCTCCGAAATTTCGTCAGCAAGTTTCTTGGTATGGTTAAATTTGGGAATGATCATATAGCAAAGATTATGGGATACGGTGAATATCAGATTGGAAACGTGACGATTTCTAGGGTATACTATGTAGAAGGTCTTGGTCACAACTTATTCTCAGTAGGACAGTTTTGTGATTCCAACCTTGAGGTTGCTTTTCGACAACACACTTGTTTCATCCGCAACTTGGAAGGAAAAGATTTGTTGAAGGGATCTCGTGGTGCAAATCTATATACCTTGTCCTTACAAGACATGATGGCCGCCTCTCCAGTATGTCTTCTCTCTAAAGCATCCAAGACCAAGTCATGGTTATGGCATCGCAGATTATCTCATCTTAATTTTGATGCTATTAATCATCTGGCTAAAAACGAGTTAGTTCGTGGTCTTCCAAAGCTTAAATTTCACAAGGACCATCTATGTTCCGCGTGTTCAAGAGGGAAAAGCACCAAGAAATCTTACAAGCCCAAAGCTGAAGACACCAATCAAGAAAAACTTCATCTTTTGCATATGGATCTTTGTGGGCCGATGAGAACTGAAAGTGTGAGCGGTAAGAAATTCATTCTCGTCATTGTGGATGATTTTTCCAGGTTTACATGGGTTAGATTTCTACGTACAAAGGATGAAGCACCGAAGGCTATCATCACTTTTCTGAAGTTCATTCAGGTACGTTTGAATACCACTGTCCGCCGTATTCGTACAGACAATGGTACAGAGTTCGTCAACCAGACTCTTCGTGATTATTATGAAGGAGTTGGTATATCACATGAAACATCCGCTGCACGCACTCCACAACAAAACGGTGTCGTTGAAAGACGAAATCGCACACTTATGGAAGCTGCTAGGACCATGCTTATTTATGCGAACGCTCCATTGTTCTTGTGGGCAGAGGCTATTTCTACTGCATGTTTCACCCAAAACCGTTCTATCATTCGGAAACGCCATGGAAAAACACCTTATGAGCTTCTACATGACCGCAAACCCGATGTTTCATTTTTCCATGTGTTTGGTGCTCTGTGTTATCCAAACATCAATAGTGAGAACTTGGGTAAGCTTCAACCAAAAGCCAACATAGGTATTTTCATTGGTTACTCACCGTCCAAAAGAGCATACCGAATCTATAACCGTCGTCTTGGCAAGATTGTAGAAACTATGGACGCTGATTTCGACGAGCTGACAGCGATGGCTTCTGAGCAACACAGCTCTGAACCCGCGCTTCATGAGATGGGAACCGGTGCTATAAGTTCCGGATTAGTTCCCAACAATCCTACTTCTACATCATTTTTACCACCATCAAGGCCCGAGTGGGATAAACTGTTTCAACCGTTGTTTGATGAATTCTTCGATCCCCCGACTGATGAAGTTCCAGCACCTGTAGTAATTGCTCCAATCCCTGAAGTGATTGCTCAAGTTAATGAACCTTTATCTAATGCATCTACAATTCACAATGAACCGGATGCACCTTCACCAAGTGATTCTCAAACTACACCTGAATCATCACCCCTACTTGTGCCTAATGATGTAGAAGAGGATTCTACTGATCACGACTTGGAATATGCTCACTTACAAGAGCTTCCTTTCTTTGGTGTAGCGATCCCTGAAAACCCTTCAGCCGCGTCTACCTCAGAAGAAGCTCCTTCTATTGTTCACTCCAGACCACCTAGGATTGAAAACCATAGCACTAAATGGACAAAAGATCACCCGATTAGGAATGTTATTGGAGATCTAGATCGACCAGTCTCTACACGCCATCAATTACAAGAGAGTGCACTATATTGTTACTTTGATGCATTTCTCTCTGAAGTTGAACCCAAAAATTGGCAGCAGGCTATGACCCAATCATCTTGGATTGAAGCTATGCAGGAGGAACTAAACGAATTCAAACGACTTGAAGTATGGGAATTGGTTCCTCGCCCTGACAAGGTTAACATCCTTACTTTGTTATGGGTTTATAAGTTTAAACTTGATGAGATGGGTGCGGTATTGAAGAATAAAGCAAGATTGGTCGCTAGAGGATATAAACAAGCCTTGGGTATAGACTTTGAGGAATCTTTTGCTCCTGTGGCTAGATTGGAGGCGATTAGACTATTCCTTGCGTTTGCTGCTCATATGAACATGATCGTCTATCAAATGGATGTGAAGACGGCATTTTTGAACGGTGAACTAAGGGAAGAAGTTTATGTTAGTCAACCGGATGGGTTCGTCAGTACGGAGTCTCCTAACCATGTGTACAAGCTTAAGAAGGCTCTCTATGGGTTGAAACAAGCTCCACGCGCGTGGTATGATCTCTTGTCGACATATCTCATGTCGGAAGGCTTCTCCAAAGGCAAAGTGGACCCCACTCTATTCACTCTCAAGGACGGCAACGACATGCTTCTGGTACAAATTTATGTTGATGATATAATATTTGCTGCCACTAACATAGAATTGTCTAAACAATTTGAGAAGATAATGTCCACACGCTTTCAGATGTCGATGATGGGAAAAATTTCATTTTTCTTAGGATTACAGATTTCTCAGAATCCCAGAGGCATCTTTATAAATCAATCCAAATATGCTCTAGAATCTCTTAAGAAATATAACTTTGAGAATTGTGACCCCGTAGACACTCCAATGGTGGAGAAATCCAAGTTAGATGAAGATAGGGATGGGATTATTGTCGATCCGAAACTTTACCGTGGAATGATTGGCACCCTTCTCTATCTGACTGCTAGCAGGCCTGATTTGCAATTTGCTGTATGCATGTGTGCCCGGTATCAGGCTCGGCCTACCGAAAAGCACCTACATGTTGTGAAAAGAATCTTTCGGTATCTAAAAGGAACACTTCATCGTGGTCTATGGTATCCGAAAGATTCCTCGATTGCTTTAATATCATACGCAGATGCCGATCATGCTGGATGTCAAGATACGAGGCGTAGCACTTCTGGATCTGTGCAACTCCTAGGAGATAGATTGATCAGTTGGTCTTCAAAAAGGCAGAAAAGCGCTGCAATATCAAGCACGGAGGCTGAATACATCGCCATGTCCGGTTGTTGTGCTCAAGTCCTTTGGATGAGATCACAATTAACTGACTACGGTCTTGGATTTAACAAAATCCCGATGTATTGTGACAACAAGAGCGTCATTGCCCTTTGCTGCAACTATGTTCAACACTCCCGGGCCAAGCACATAGACATTCGCTACCATTTCATTAAGGAGCAGGTGGAGAACGGAGTGATCGAGCTGTATTTTGTCACTACTGAGTACCAGCTGGCGGACATGTTCACCAAAGCCTTAGATCGAGGACGAATCGAGTTTTTGATCGACAAGCTTGGCATGAAATCATTCACTCCAGCGACTCTCAAAGAGTTGGCAGAAGAATCAGCTGAATAGTCGTGGTAAACTATTCAGAGTATCCTTTGGTTGTGATCATGTATATTATCGTAAATATATAAACCACAAAAAGAAAATACAAAAATATAAAACCTAGAAAAACCATAAAAAAAATATAAAACCAACAAAAACCATAAAAAGTATAAAATCAAGAAAATCCAAAAATATTTTTCGTTTTTAAATCGGGCATGTCTTTTAGTACGGTAATATTTACGGCCTTAGAAATGTCGATCAATATTGACACGGTGCCATAAATAGAGTCCGTATAAAAGTTGTACATTTTTAAAACATGCCCATATTGGCTTGTAGTTATTTCAGACTGCAACCCGGTTTTCATATTAAAGTCACGTATTTCCTTGGAAAACGTTGGCTCAGAACGGGAATTAATTTTCTCGGGCGTGATTTACAAGCCAAATCATGCAAAGGGATCAAGTTTACTTTATAACTTGGTCTAACACGAATTTGTGTACGTCTCAGTGCATTAATTTGTTAAAATAAGAGAAATCTTATTAACACCACGAATCAAACTTTTTCAAGAGATAAATTGGAAATGCTTTCATCAATATTTGACTCTTTAAACAATGACTACAGCTCTTTAAATAGAAAACGGGTCATCGTTTAAGGGGGAGAAAATATTAAAATCATCTTCGTCATTAAAATTGTTCTTCAAAAGTGATTGTGAAAATTAAGGGCTACATGGTAATTGAGTGGTTTTGCTTTAGAATATGACTAGTGTTCGTTCTAAGTGATAGGCATTGCTTTTAGATATTGGAGATATGCTAATAGATGCGTTTGCCAAATTGTGTGTACGTTTAACAAGAGTTAGGTGAAATGGAAAAATTAGAAACAAAAAGGAAAAGTTTAGAAAATGTAGGGACTAAAGTGATATTAGTTGAAACTAATCAAAGTTTTGACCTAAGTAAAAAACAATTCACCCCGCCCCTCACTATTTTCCTTTCACTGTTTACTCACTCCTTTGCCGCCATTGTTGAAAACATCACACACACAACTCTTTCAAACATCTCGTATAATCATTCCATCCCGTTCATTCGTTTAATAAGGTAATAACATTGAATCTTTGACTTATTAATTCGTCTAAATCATCATCTATATCCCCTTAATTGATTCAGATAATTAACAAGTATCAGATTTAGGGTTCTTGATTAAATTAGGGTAAATTGATTAGGGAATTAAGGTGGGTTTTGCTCGGAATAGGTTCTATGATGTTTAAATTGCCTTAGTTTGCCTTAGAAACTCACAAACGCACTAGATCAAACATCTGAGTTTAGTTTGTAAAAGTTCCGAATGAACATGGCTTAAAACTTCTGAATGAAGGATTTCTTCTGAAAAACTTCCGAATGAGGAAGTTCCGAATGAAGAACTTCCGAATGAAGGAAGTTCCGAATGAAATACTTCCGAATGAAGGAAGTTCCGAATGAAGAACTTCCGAATGAAGGAAGTTCCGAATGAAGAACTTCCGAATGAAGGAAGTTCCGAATGAAGAACTTCCGGATGAAGGAAGTTCCGAATGAAGAACTTCCGGATGAAGGAAGTTCCGAATGAAGAACTTCCGGATGAAGGAAGTTCCGAATGAAGAACTTCCGGATGAAGGAAGTTCCGAATGAAGAACTTCCGGATGAAGGAAGTTCCGAATGAAGAACTTCCGGATGAAGGAAGTTCCGAATGAAGAACTTCCGGATGAAGAAGTTCCGAATGAGGAAATGTTCCGGATGAAGATGTTCCGAATGAAGAAAAGTTCCGGATGAAGAGTTTGATTATTATTGTTTGCATGCTATATATGTACTTGTTGTTTTATCTTATGAAATGTGTTATGCTTAGAAGTAAGAAAGATATATATCTATATGTTTTTGTGCATCAACCTTTCATGTCTTATCTTCAGCAGATAAAATGACTAATCCAACAGTACAAGCAATCCAAGAATCTAGAGAAGCCGATATTGCTAAAGCACGAACCCTTAAGTTTATACCCAACAACTATCGGCTGAAGCAAGTCTCTAAATCCACTCATCATGGTTTTAAGGTCGCCATAGCCATTCTCGATAACTCTCACTTCAAGAACGCCCTTAGGAATACAGCCTCGGTGCCTTATGAGTATATGTTTGAATTTTGGGCAACCAAGGAAATCACTTCGAACAAGATCACCTTCACCATCGACAACAAGCAGCAGACACTCACCGTTTCAGACTTCCGTAAGATTCTTGGTATACGGGATACACCCAAGGGCATGTCATTCTCGAGGGACCCCAATAAAGATGAACTCGTGGAGTTATTTGATGCACTTGGATGTCCGGAAATACGAGTTGCATCTGAGTTTACCACTGCTAAGGTGGGACAACCTTGGAGAGCGTTGATGGGTATTCTCAGTAAATGTCTTACACCAAAAACGAGTGGCCATGATGCTTTACGCAGTCCAATAATAAACCTCTTCTATGGCATGTACAAAGCTGCAAATTCAGATTATGCTTTGTTGATATGGGAAGAATTCACCTTTCAACTCTTCTACAACAAGAAGCTGAAGACAAACTTCTTTCCTTATCCTCGGTTTATTAAGCTTATCATAAA
Organism: Glebionis coronaria; assembly: GCA_025667525.1. NCBI lineage: Eukaryota > Viridiplantae > Streptophyta > Magnoliopsida > Asterales > Asteraceae > Glebionis > Glebionis coronaria. Next base: position 141,094,549 of record CM046880.1, read on the forward strand.
TTATTTTATGAAGCTTGATGCTACTATTGATAGGCGTGCAGGAGGTCGCTATCACACTGAAGAAGCTGATGATACTGTAGATCTGAGGCATGAAGGACCGTCTATTGGTGTGATTCCGGGTCCTGTTCCTGATTACCTTCTGTCTGACAAAATCAAAGGTTCTGCTGATTACAAGCTACTGCAGATAGAAATCCAGAGGCTGAAAGCAAACCTTCAAACTGGAGAAGACTCATCCACAACGGTTAAGAGTAAAGGTAAACGCAAACAACCAGCAGCGTTACCTGAACCCGAACCCAAGAAGAAGAAGACAGAGGGTAAGAAGGGAAAGGGTAAGGATGTGATGCGTCTACGTGACGAAGAAGATATCGTTGATCCTACTCTTGATAAATCCGAGCAACAAATGATGAAGATTGCTATTAAAAGGAGTAGGAAAGATACTGGAGGTAGTGGTTCAGGGGCAAGGGTAGATATTGAGGATGAGTACGTGGAACCGGATGATGTTGATGAGTTTGGGTCACCTGAACACTATTCCACTTCGAAGGAGCCATCAATCCCTATTTCAGCAAGTGTGGAAAAGGAACCTGTTGCTCCTACGATCGTGGTGTCAACTCAACCCTTAACAACTCAACCTCCACCAACACAACCTTTACCAACCCGACCGGCTTCAACACCATTTCTTCCACCACCCATAATCCCAATCCTTAGTACAGCAGTAATAACCGAGCCCCTTCAGTCAACCCAGAGCAGCTCTGCAACATCTGCAATGGCTGCATTAGTGATGGCCGAAATGTTTGACAAACATGTGGACACTCACAAACGCGAAATGGATGAACTTCGCCAAGAGTTGCAAAGAAGAGCTCAAAGGGAAGAAGCATCTCAGAAAGCCCAAGAGGAGATGATTGCTAGGTTCGCTTCAGATATGGAGTTGACTCGAAAAGCACATGCGGAAGAACTTGCTCGGGTTAAGCAGGCGGAGGCTGATAAGCATGCTGCACGCATTACCAGACTTCAAGCGATGAGGGATAAATATAAGGAACAAAAAGAAGCACTTGAAGCATCTGTGAAAGAAAGAGTGCAAGAATCCGTTGAATCCTTAATGCCTAAACTTCGCGATGAGTTGAAGACACTTGCTGCTGACAACTTGATGGTCAAATCATCCAACCCTTCAGAAGCCGCCTACAAGATTGCTTATGACCTGACGGATTTTGAATTGAAGAAGATCCTTAAGGCTCGTATGGTGGAACTTGGATCGTTTGATAAGTCGAGGATTCAACGGGCTCTATATAAATCCCTGAATGATGCTATCATGGAGGATGATAGATTATTCAAGACGTTTGGAAGTGTGGTACCATATCACATCTTACCTGAGGAAGAAAGGGAAGAGAGTGAAGAAGAGGGTACGGGTGCAGAAGAGGAAGAAGAAGAAGAAGAAGGAGAAAAGGATGATGAGGGTGGTGATGATGATGAGGATGATGACGATGATTACGATGATGAGGATGATGATGATGGCGATGATGGTGGTGATGAGAATCAGGAGAGTGCTAGGGGTAGTAACGGGGATGACAATCAGGATGATGATGGGGGTGAACAACCGAAAGAGGGAGACAAGGTTACCAGCTCCAAGAAGACTGCTACTAAGACTGGAACCAAGTCCACAAAAGATGCAGCACAGAAGGACAAATCGACATCCTCGGAATCAAGACGAACTAAGTGGCGCCACGATGTGAATGCCACTACAGCGTCTTCGGCTCCCGGTATCTCTATCGCTGTATCTTTACCTATTACCACTAACCCCATTAGTTCTGTCGTTGTTGCTCCTGTGATTGCAGAATCAGTGACGGAACCCGAAGCTGCACAACACTCTCCAGTTCACGACACTGCTGAAATGCCTGAAACTGAACCAACAGATGTTCGCACTTCAACTCCTCAACAACAAGCTCAACAATCTACAGTTCCTGAACCAAGCATACGAAATTGGGAAGACACGTTGGAGATAGACGAGTCTGCACCACCACAAGCTTGGATCACGGCAGCAGCACAATATGATCCGATCACAGATGCTGACAAAGATGTGCTGTATCTCCGTATCCGAAGTCCGATTGACTTATGTGCATTTCTTGCTCATGAGTATAATACTTCGGTTACTCCATCCTTGGTCAAGAAAGCGCTGAAAGATAAGAGACTGCGTGCCAAAACCCGATTAACTCGAATGGAGTTCGAGTACTATGCCGATGAGATCCTGAAGGCTCTGAAAACCGTTCAACGGCCAGGTCTTCATGAATCAGAAAGAGCTCCACCTCCAATGGATCCTGCTCAAGATAATCAGATTGCTCTTGACTTCTTCGTCACCAACGATCTTGTGTATCTACTGAAGGGGTCATCAAAGTACGCAACATCCCTGACATTGTTGAAAGCTGCCAACTGGGGGACAATACCCTTTATCGAGGAAAAGGTAAACAGACTCTGGGTCCCTAAGATAAATCGTAATTATGAAATGTATGCTGTCATAGGTGCATCTCATTGGGACGAACGAGTACGAAGGGCGTACAGGGGTTGCTGCTTGGTCAATTCTGGAAGCAATGTTAGATCCGAAATCCGCATCTCCAGCATCTTAGGAATGAAAACGGAAGCCAAGAACGGCTATTATCATGTGACGGAGATTCGCTTGAAAAGGGAGGATGACAGGGAATACAAAATCCAGCAAGGAGATTTTTCCATCATTCGCCTTGAGGATATCGAAGACATGCTGCTTCTGATGACCAGAGATCAACTTACACACATTCCTCGTGAAGACCTGATTGCTTTGAATACAGCACTTCGTATGTTCACACGAAGCATTGTCATCAAGTCACGAGTTGAAGACCTTCAGTTGGGAGTCGAAAGCTATCAGAGGAAGCTCAATTTAACCCGTCCTGTGAATCAAGTGCTACCTCAACATGTAGAAAGATGTCCCTATACTGGCATTTCTGTCCCGAATTACGGCATTTTCTACTTGAACAGTCGAGGTTTGATGAAGTTTATGAGGGTGGGGGAGCTCCACAAGTATAGTGATGGAACTCTTATACAAGTCAGAGGAAAGTTGGAGCATCTGAACTCGGGTGGGACTTTGCCAGAGATGACGGAGGATTGGCATCCGGGTTACCGACAGATGGCGAAGTATGTCATCAAGAAGATCGATCAGAAGCTCCGTGAACGTAGATTGATGAGGAGCTTGGAAAGATTCGTGGGTGGTAGACCATATGGAGTGCACTACAGGACACTGCAACGATCCATCTAATGGGTCGTACATTTCAGGTCACTCTATATTGGTTTTCAATTGTGAATATGTAAATTTGTGAATAATGTGCTTGAATGGCTTGGTGTAGTGTTAAGGTATGATAATTTTTCAAGAATTTCTCACGAGATTCTAAATCTTTCAAAATATGTCATACCAAAGCACTACAACTATCCCTTATTAACTTAAGGGGGAGCAATAACTTGTTCTATGGCCAAACATTGATTTCATTTTTACCCAAAGACCGGTTAATCCATTCAATATCCCAAATATTAATGGTTAACATTTTGGATAAGGGGAGAAAATGGGATTAAGGAGACGTAAGTGATACTTGGCTAAAAGATGAAAAAGACTTAATGATAATCCAACTTAATATGTGTTAAGCACGTGTTAAGGGGGAGCGTTTTTGATGATCAAAACACCTAAGGTACAAAACTTTTGATTTTAATATCATAAGTACCTTAGGTGATTTTCAATGATTTTTCATGGTGGCAATTCCTTCCCAAAACACGCTTAATTCACGACGGATGTGGTGACAAAAGGGTGGTAGGAATAGGTTTAGTCCAATGATTCATCAGAGCCGATGGAATCTTCCCAAGGACAATTCCCTAGTTAGAATTAGAAGTCCTAGGAAAGATGGAGAAAGAATGTGAACGTAGCTGAATGCCGACCAAGTACTTAAGCTAGCACTGGAACAATCACAACAAGGTGCTAGTGATGACGTATTGGTAAGCATTGAAGGGGTTGAAGAATGAAAAAGAAATGTAAAGATAAAGGGTGTAAAGAAAGAAGCCCTCCTTACAACTTTAGGCAGAAACCGGGTCAATACATATGCTATTGAGGTTATTTTTGTTAATGACTCTCGGTATTGAAGAAAGACATCATGGACCCAGTGATGCAATGCACAACCCTTCCCCAGCTAACTCAAATATCTCTCAAAAGGTATTTGTTTTAATCACACGGAGATCAACACGTTATCTATTGGTTTATTCACTCCGAATAAACTGGTATTGAAAAGGTGGCACTCCTCTCCAGCCATCGCTCACTAAATCAAAACGCACAATCGAGTCTAGAGCCAAGAGATCATCAAAAGTCTCGTTAGGACACTTTCCATTTATTCCTTGCTTTCTCACACACTGTGAAAAGTAAGAGATTTTTCATGAGTCCTACGCAATATTCCTGTAATATTGCCAGAACATCCGAGTAATACGTAAGTATTACAATGAAGATGGAAATCCTGCTTGAGCCAACATCAAACAAGCTCATGGTAGGTTACACGTGCGGTTCTTTTAGAACCAATCTTGTGAAAAACTGGAAGGTAACAGTGGTTTAATTCTTAATTGAACTTAAACTCGTTCCAGGCCTCTTCGCATTATCATATGATCTTGCCAGAACACTCAGAGTGACTCTTTATTGACCACAGTGACGAGTGGAAATCCTTCTAGTGTCAACATCAAACAGCACTTGGTAGGTAACGTGCAAGATTCTTTATGAATTGAGCTCGTGACAACTGGAAAGCAACGATGGTGAAAATCTTAATTGAAATTCACTTGTTCCAGGTTTCATGAATTGACGGCTTTTAATCACAAGGATAATTTATCCAAGTGATTCACTCTTTATGTTCGCAGTCAGCTTTGGACGGTCGAATAAAGAGAACGGGTTTACCCGCGAAATCCTGTCAGGAAGTTACTTAATTGAAACTATCCGTCACGGGTACGATATCTAATATCGTCCAACGGTCTTCACCGACCGGAGGTAAAATGCTACCGAATTAGAATAAAATGTTCAAAGCCATTTTATTCGTTTCGTTGCTGTGTACCTGCTAAAGACGGTGGCGTTGCTGTGTACCTGTTGAAGACGGTGGCGTTGCTGTGTACCAGTGAAGACGGTGGCGTTGCGGTGTACCTGTAAAAGTCGTTTCCACATGCTTATGTCTTTTGCAACAAAGTTCAGCAAAAAGTCAAGAAAGTAAAAGATGAAGTCTTCCGCTGTACCAAACTCTGAAGCTTTCAAGAATTCAACAAAAAGACGTAAGTGTGTGGAACATGAAGTCACGAGGAGGCAAAGTTCACAAGAAAGGCAAAAGATCGCACGTGAAAGGCCAAAGAACAATGCTCTCAAGTCAAAGCCAAAAAGATCAAATCAACATATTCACAACAAAAGAAAGAAAAGAAGAAAAGACTACGAGCTAAAGAACGAAGACTTAGTATAGTATGCTAGGTTTAGAACTTTGTAACGTGGAGTGACCTCCCTTAGGGGGAGATTGTTAGAAATACGTTTTAACGTATATTAGAAGTATCGGTCACTCCACAATATGATTTATGTTGTAATAGCTCGTAGTTAGTAATTAGTTGTTATTTGCTTATTAACTTAAGTAAGAACCGGTCCATGGGCTTGTCATGGACCGGCCCAAGCCCAATGTTTGGCTTGGACTATAAATACCCCTTTCCACTAAGGAAAGGGGTTGGTTGTTGTCATTTCATGTTTTCCATATTAATAAAATACACATAGTTTCTCTCACTTTCTCTCTCTAACTTTCTCTCTCTAGAAATCAACATACCCCTTCATAGATTCATTGATTATCAATATTCTACAAAAGGGTCGATTTAAGGGGTGTTTTGTTTTGGCCGCAGGCTGCAACCGACCCGCAGGGTGTTTCGGTTTGCTTAGCCGACCACCACCAAGACCATATGGTCTTGGTTGGTGTGTGTGGGTCCCACGGCAGCAAGGGGTACCCCGATTTGGTTCGGGGTACGGTGTCGATTCATGTCCGGTTCATGTTTTTAAGCTTAGATCCGGTTCATGGTTTATGTTAGTTTTTTTTTATGTTATGAACTTATGTTAAAATTAAATTAATAAAGATGTAATTAATTTAATAACATGACTTAGGTTATTTAATTATTAATAATCATGAAATTATTTTAACCTAAGTATTTATATTATTAAGACTTATAATTAATTAATTATTTTAACAACCATGGATATAATTAATTAATTAACATGACTTAGGTTATATTATTAATACTTAATAATACATATTTTAACCTAAGTATTTATTATATTTAATTAAAAACATGTTATACTTTAATTAAATATTATAACCTATAGTTTAATTAAATTACATGAAATAGTTATTAAACTATACAATATATCATATGACTTAGAAAATAATCATGAAAACACTTAGGCTTATTTACTTAGCTTATTTAACCAGCTTATTTCTAATTATGGAAACTTTCTATTTTTAGAAACTTAATTAAATAAGGCAGCTAATTTATTTATGGAAACCAGCTATTTTTAGAAACTTCTTTATTTAAGACAACTAATCTATTTATGGAAACTTTCTATTTTTAGAAACTTATCTATTTTAAGCAGTAAATCTATTTTTGGAAACTTTCTATTTTTGGAAATTTCTATTTTTGGAAACTTTCTATTTTTGGTAACTTTCTATTTTTGGAAACTTTCTATTTTTGGAAAATTTCTATTTTAGGAACCTGCTATTTTTGGAAAGTTACTTATTATTACACGGTAAGTATAATAACACATGAAATATCAGAAATACTCAATCAGAATAAACAGAATATAAGATTTAACACAGTTTAAGGCTTTAAACAGTAAAACATAGTAAGAACATATAAAATAAGCTAAGACATGACATAAAACCACCTATGTATTTAGTAAGCAGATACTTATTTCATGTACGTATTTATGTAGCACTAGTGTTTCGGAAGTAGGATTCTCGCAGTTCGTCGTTCTCGTTCACTGGACATAAGGTACGGATTCCCGTCCTTTCAGTATGGACATTCTTTCCTTATTAGGATTTCCCCGTATGCAGCCAACTGTTTTCCCGTAGTATAAGTTATGTGTTTGATTGCTTATGTTTAATTAAGATTACCTATAGCCATATACATGCATGACCAGTTTCACCTAGTTATGGAGGTACCATAACCATAACATTAGAGGCACTGATGTTATGACTTAACCACGGCGGAGTGATTGCTCGTGGCGTCCCTTCAGCTTTTGGCCATTTATTTATATTTATCATGTGGGGCGTATGGGTGCATCCTAGTTACATGTTTTTATTCAGGATTACATGGTGAATGTGGTGTGTGCCTTGCATCCTTCACAAGGAACTGATCCATCCTACCCATAGAACCAGTATATTAAATTAGAGGAAGCCCCTCTAATTTGCATGATGAGGTCACCCCTCTAATTATTCATGCACGGTGGATATTCATGACCTATATTGGCTAATGGTAAAATATGACAAACAGTTTTTATAAGATAAACATAAGACTTTCAAACTATAAAACAGTTTTATTAAGACTTAACCAGGTTACTCGGGACTTAGTTTCTTTCGTTGTTATTATGTTATATGCTTATCCTATTCATGCTTTATTGTACATCCGTGCACTGAGCGTATTGCTCAGCCGTTTTCCTTTTCTATGTTCCCAAAACGGCAGGTACTCAGGGACGCTCGTAGACACTAAGAGTACGTGCATATGGACTAGAAGCTGTCTAGCCTTCTTTACATTATGCATTTCCTTTCTTTTGATACTTATGCTTTGGACATTGTTTAGTCCTTTTCTTTTACTATACTAGGTTTGTGTGTGATGAGCTTTACTTTTGGACTACCGATGTTTGATTCCGGTATTTTCCTTTTTATGGTCAAGTAATGTTTAGACATTTTACCTTGTATGCTTTGATGACACGCCATAATTACTGTGATATTTCCATTTCCAAATGGGGTGTTACATGAGTCGTTCCCGTATAATCGTCTCCCACACCCGACGCAATGGACATAAGAATCCATAGAGAAAAATAGATAAGCAAGAAGAATATTTTTGGTGCAAAACTTTGAAAAAGAGATGCTTTTTATGATTTATCAAATGTTTTTGGGATTTTTGAAAATTTTGACACGAAAAAAATAACGTTCACAAGTGAACGGATCCCAAAAGCCAACGCGTCTCTCACAAAAAACCGTTAATCTTCACGAAAAGAGCAGGCAGCGGCGCCATTTAATACCTGGGTTTTCCAAGTATGAAATTTCGTTAATCCGTTCTTTTCGAATTGATTACCGATTAAAAGTGCGACTCAGTTGTTCTTGGTGGAAAATAAATAGAATTGTTGTCGTTGTCTACACTAATTAAAAATAAATACTTGAAACAATAAAAATAAAGACAGTAAAAAGAAATAATAAAAGATAAAAACTTGACTGGAAATTAATGAAGAGAAATTAAAAGACAAACTTAAAAGTAAATAAGGCAAACTTAAACTAAAGGCAAGTGAACTAAATCTAAGGCAAATAAACTCAAAGTGCGACTAAGTAAAAAGGCGGGGAAAATTAAAGCTTAAAACTTAAAAACATAAGCTTAAAATAACCTAAAAATACTCATTCGGAAAATCACATTCATCCGGAATAAGTTCCTCATCCGGAATAAACACTCATTCGGAATAACAGCTTCATCCGGAATAAGTTCCTCATCCGGAGTAAACACTCATTCGGAATAATAGCTTCATCCGGAATAAGTTGTTCATCCGGAATAAGTTGCTCATCCGGAATAAACCATTCATCCGGAATAAGTTGTTCATTCAGAATAATTTGCTCATCCGGAATAATAAGACTGATCCGGAATGTAAGCTTGGTTCGGAATAAAACAGCTCATCCGGAATATTTCTTTCATCCGAAATAATCCGTTCATGCGGAATAATTAAGAAATTGCTGATTCGGAATAAAAGCTTTATTCGGAGTAATTAAAATAAAAACCGTCATCCGGAATGTGGCTTCATCCGGAATAACCTACTCATCCGGAATAAAAGCTTCATTCGGAATAAAAATAAGAAAAAGTGCTAGTTCGGAATCTGGGGAACAGAAAGTAAAACGAAGAACAGGTAAGAAGATAAAACCACAAATTTTATCAAATCTAACCAAAGTAAACCAAAAGATTAAACCAAAATAACCACTAATGATCAACTAACAATAATCAATCAAAACAAATCAACAAAACTAACACTAATAATCCAATCAATCAAAACCCACTTGAATAAAACTATGAAAACTCAAGAACACAACCATGAATTATAAGGAAAGATTAAGCAAGAAAGGAAGAAGAAGATGAATCAAAAGCTTGATTAAAATGTAAAGATTCAATAACAAGAACAACTTAAAGATTAAAGATCACAAACTAATCTAGAGAGAGAAAGCATAAAACTTAGATAGAGAAAACATTAAACTAAACTAATCCTAATCTAATCCTAAAACTAACCAACCCTCTCCTAACAAATGAGGGTGGTAGATATAGGAGAGGGGAGTGGTTGGTGGCTTCTCCCTTCTTTCTTTTCTTCCGTCTCGTCTTTAAAGTCTGAACTTTTGGCTCGAGATTTCTTTAAAATCGTCTTGAAATTTCTTCATAAATAAGACTTGAGTTCTTCGGTTTTATTAAACTTCCGTCTTTGGACTTTTTCTTTGATAAATCTTCAGAATAGGCCTTGTACTTCCGTTCTTTTTTCACTCTTGATTTCTTGACTTCGTCTTTTGTCTTTTTTCTTTGATAAATGCCCGTGAAAGCCCGTGTTTTCCTTCCTTTTCACATTTTGGTCCTAAAACACAACAAAAACACAAACCACGCATAATTCTGACATTTACGACATAAAATACACGTTATGGTCTCGTTTTCATTATAATAAAGTGGTAAAAGGATGGGTGTTTTCACACCTATCAACCTTCTTGTTTGGAACAATATTGAATAAGCATGGGCATATTCAAATTTTGGTTAACCTTAATAAGATACAAGAGAGAGAGTAGTTAATGTTATCAAGGATCAGATAATAATAATAGTATTTGATTTTACACATGAGACATAGTGTTGCAATTATGAGACAGTATCACAATTCCTTTGATAACATAATACTCTTCGGCTCACATATTTTGTTGTTCCCATTCAATCCATAACACAAGATTCTTAGAGAGAGAAAGAGGAGAAAATTAGAGAGAGAGAGTAGAGAGAGAAGTGGAAGGTTTACACTAAAACTATGTGTTTAATGAAATGAACCAACACCCTCTTTCACATGTGAAAGAGGGTTATATACCCCACGGCTCTAAGGCCTTTGTGGGCTTCATCTTGGGCCGGGCTTGGCTTTGTTTTGGGCTTACGCCCCTAACTTATACAATATTAGCTTAAAGTCCAAGCCCGGTTTTCCCGACTAACCTATTACAATACAAGACCTTTTAACGACTAAGATGACCTATTACATTCTTGTTCGACTATATAAAATATAGGGCTAACAATCTCCCCCAATGTATCGGTCATCTTAAAAAGCTTAAAAAGCATAAGATGATTGAGTGAATACATTCTTGTAGAGAAGATCTTCCTGCTTTGGTCTTGTATCTGGGTCTTGATCTTGTTTGTAACAGCTTTGTTCCTTCATGCTTTCGTGATTTTTATCTTGAGCCTTTGTCATTTGACTTTTATTGCTTGAGATCTTCATCTGTACTCCTTGTGACCAAGATGACCTATTACATTCTTACATTCTTAGGTATCTTGATTATCGCCATCTTGTGCTCTTGTGACTTCTGAATCGACATCGGTATCACAGCTACGCCACCTTCTTGATATGCAGCAACATGTATAGACACGGATAAAATGGCTTTGAACATTTCATCCTAACTCGGTAGCGTTTTACCTCCGGTCGGTGAAGACCGTTAAACGGTATTAAATACCGTACCTGTGATCAGGTAGATTCTATTAAGAACCTCCTTGACAGGGTTTCCCGGCGGTAGAAGCCAGTTATCTTTACTCGACCGTCTCAAAGCAGACTGCGAACGTAAAGAGTGAATCAAAAAGGATACGGTTATCCGTTTGGTTAGAGTCGTCAATTCAGAATTCCTGGAACAAGTTTGATTCTATAAGAATCGCACCATTGTTGCTTTCCAGTTTGCCACAAGCTCGATTCATAAGAATCTTGCATGTTACCTACCGCAGTGCTGTTTGATGTTGACACTGGAAGGATTTCCATTCGTCACTGTGAACACTAAAGAGTGTCACTCTGAATGTTCTGGCAAGATCACATGGATTTTGCGAAGAAACCTGGAATCAAGTTTGAATCAGTTAAGAATCGAAATTTAGTTGCTTTCCAGTTCTCACAAGTTTGATTCGTGTAGAATCACACAAGTTACCTACCATGAGCTTGTTTGATGCTGGCTCAAGCAGGATTTCCATCTTCATTGTGAATCGTATTACTCAGATGTTCTGGCAATATCACAAGGATAATGCGTAGGACTCGATTGTGTCCTTATGAGATGATAGATAGATCTCGATTGGCTCTAGACTCAATAAGTGCATTTTGGTAATCGGAGGCTGGAGCAGACTGCCACCTTTTCAATATTAACTGACTCGGAGTGAGAAAGTTAATAGATACGTGTTGATCTCCGTGACAATGAGACTAGTTTCTTTTGAGAGAAACTCGAATGGCTGGGAAGGGTTGTGCATTGCATCACTTGGTCTATGATGACTTGTCTTCAATAGATGTATTGACCCGGTTTCTGCCTAAGTTGCATAGAATATTCAACTCCTTCAATGCTTACCAATACGTCATCATTAGCACCTTGTTGTGATTGTTCTAGTGCTAACTTAAGTAATTGGTCTGCATTCAGCTTCATTTCACTCCATCTTTCCTAAGGACAACTATTTCTAGCTATGGAATGTCCTTGGGTAGATCCCTCCGGTTCTGGTTAGATCATAGGACTTAGTTTCCTATCCTAAACCACCTTTTGACTCCATCGTTCCGTCGTGGATAGTAGGTTGTTTTGGGTAAAGATCGTAACCATAAAACCATTGAAAACCATTCAAAGTGCTTGATAAAAATCAAAACTTTTAACACTTTGAAAGTTTTATCTTTTCAAAAAGCTCCCCCTACACACATGCATCGATATACGAAATAGTTTGGCATGTGAAGGAAAGAGTTGCACTTGATTCTTTAAGATCACATGTTGCGATATATTACATTTTAATCACATTTTCTCCCCCTATCTCTAATATAAAAACATAATATTAGAGATACCAATTGATTAAAATATGACATTTTCCGAAAAATCGACGGGAGAGAAACATGTGTGCATGCATGAATCATGGAACATTTTCAGTCTGGTTGCTCCCCCTCAACAATATATGTGTGTCTTAAGACAAAATTTGACAAAATTTTAGAAAAAACGACACCACAAAATATGTTGAGGTACGGAGTTGAGATGCCTTTACCGATAATATATATATGACAGATTTATTATCATTTTCGGAATGTGTTGGATACATAAAATATGACAATTTTAGAGATGTACCCAACAACATTAAAAGGCTTGATTTTAAAACGCTCCCCCTCAAAAATTGATCAAAATAACATATGACAATTTTGAGATATAAAAACCACTTATGAGGAAGGGAGTGTTGAACACACAATTTTGAAAGATTTAGAAAAACCTTTTGAGAAATTCTTGAAAAATTGTGTTCAACGGTTTTAAAATAATCAGGATAGAAGAATTCTCTTCTATTGCTTTAGGAAAAGCGCACTGAAACGTACACTCCCCTTTCGGGTCCGTTTTTCATGAGCTCAAAACTTAGATTGTTTTGTGACTAGCTCATGACCGAGAAAAATAAATTTCCCGTTGTGAAGGATAAGTTATCATCCGTGATAAACTTTCCTTATTTGAGGTCTGAGTCCTAAGCTGTGATGTGCTTAGAAGTCATTGTGAGAGAATATCAAGCAGCTTCATTTGCCAAAACCTCCAAGTCTTCTGGAGTCATATACTTCATACCAAGACGGCCAACGAGATACGCAAACCTATCTTTCGACAGAGCTTTTGTAAACAAGTCTGCCAGCTGGTACTCAGTTCTGACAAAGTATAATTCCACGATGCTACGTTCCACTTGTTCCTTGATGAAGTGATATCTGACATCGATGTGCTTGGTGCGTGAGTGCTGAACCGGATTGCAAGATATGGCTATGGCCGACTTTGAGTCACAATACATAGGTATTTTATCAAAGTGGAAGCCATAATCCGTGAGTTGAGTTCTCATCCAGAGGACTTGAGCACAACACGCGGATAGAGCCACATATTCTGCTTCAGCTGATGAGAGCGAAGTGCAATCCTGCTTCTTTGACGACCAGCTGACAAGCTTGTCTTCCCCTAGAAACCGTATGCTACCAGAAGTGCTTTTACGACTATCAAGACAACCTGCGTGATCAGAATCTGAAAAAGCCGTTAGATGAAAACCGGTTTCCCTCGGATACCAGAGTCCCATGTGAATGGTATTCTTAAGGTACCGAAAGATCCGTTTAACCTCTTTGAGGTGCTTTTGTGTAGGTCTGGCTTGATATCGTGCACAATAGCATGTGGCATGATGAATATCAGGCCTGCTGGCTGTAAGGTACATAAGTGACCCGATCATACTGCGATATCGCGTTTGATCTACGAGATATGAGTACAAGTCAGCGTAGGGATGTGCGAGCACATGAGGTCATACCATGCTTTTTAAGTATCTCTTGAGCATACTTAGCTTGGTTAATGAAGATACCACGTGGGGATTGATGAATCTGGAGGCCTAAAAAGAATTTTAGCTCCCCCATCATTGACATTTCAAATCTGTTGTGCATTAATTTTTCAAAACGTTTTGAAAGTTTTGGGTTCGTAGAACCAAAAATAATGTCATCAACATAAACTTGCACCAGCATTATGTCATCCCCATATTTATTAGTAAATAGAGTAGGCTCAATAGAACCTTTGGAGAATCCTTTCGATACCAAGAAGTTGGATAGTTCTTCGTACCATGCACTTGGAGCTTGTTTAAGTCCATATACAGCCTTCTTGAGACGATAGACTTTTTCAGGGTGATGAGGATCGATGAATCCTTCCGGCTGATTCACATACACTTCTTCCTTCAAATGACCGTTGAGAAAAGCAGTTTTAACGTCCATCTGAAAAACCGTGAAGCCCTTATGTGCAGCATAAGCAAGGAATATCCTGACAGCTTCCAAACGAGCAACTGGAGCGAATGATTCATCGAAATCTATCCCTTCTTGTTGACGATACCCCTTAACCACAAGACGAGATTTGTTTTTGATGATGGTTTGTTCTTCATCCAGTTTGTTTTTCCAGATCCACTTGAAATCTAAAATTGACGTTCCATAGGGTCGGTCAACAAGTTCCCAAACATTTAGGCGTTCAAACTGATGAATTTCGTCTTGCATTGATTCAATCCACGCATGATCAGTCATGGCTTGTTTGATGTTTGTAGGTATTGTTGAACTCACGGTGAGTGCATACATACACACATCGCCATCGGTTTCGAGTTGTCTGCGTGTTCGAACCGGTTGTGAAGGATTTCCAATGACTTGCTCCAATGGATGATCACGTGTCCAATGGTGAGTGGATGGATATGGTTGGTAGAATGTATGCATGTTGGACGGATCAACATGTTGAGTAGAAGACTCTCCGACTTCGTGTACCGGTGTACCGAACGGATTGATAAATTCTTCATCGTCAGGTTGTGCATCGACTGCTTGATTGTTGTTCCCTCCTTCAGCATTGACGGTTGGTGATGTTGGTTGTATGACAGTTTCTTGAGTTTGTTGAGTATCCACTGGAATTGTCTCTTGAGCAACGATTGCTGAAGTAGAAGCAGTTGTGTCTTGTTGATTTTGTTCAGGTGCATCAGCAGTATTGACAGCAGAAGGCTTTGACACAACTTGATTGTTTCCATAGTAATATTCATCAAACATAGGATCATATAAGTCAACCAACTCATTCATATGTGTCGTATCCGTCGAGTCTGCTGTAGGAGTACTTTGTTGACATTCTTGCACGGGACGTACACTGTTTTGTGTAGGTGCCATTGCTGGACATTGAGGTGCGGGACTTGAGCTGTTGTGATCAAGTACCATTTGTGGCAATTCGTCAAAGTTCACATGAATTGTTTCGACAATGATCTTTGTTCTCTTGTTATAGACTCGATATCCTTTCGACAATGTAGCATACCCCACAAAAATACATGCATCACCTTTTTCTTTCATCTTGTCGAGATTTTCACCGTCTTTAAGGATGTAGCATAAAGATCCAAATACGTGGAAGAATTTGACAATAGGTTTCCTGCCATTGATGATGTGGTAAGGTGTCTTTTCATGTCTAGGGATGACGAGAGAACGATTCTGAGTATAACAGGCAGTTGCAATGGCTTCAGCCCAGAAGAATAGCGGTAATTTTGAAGCAGAAAGCATTGTTCGAGCAGCCTCAACCAAAGTACGGTTCCGTCTTTCGACAACGTCATTTTGTTCAGGAGTTCGAGTAATAGACGTTTGATGTTCGATACCTTCTTCGTGAAAGTAAGATTGCAAGTTCTTGTTCAAAAAATCAGTACCCCTATCCGTTCTTACGGTTAAGACTTGAGCTTGAAGATTGCGTTGTATCATCTTGAGAAAGTTTTTGAGAACCTCTGGTGTTTCATCTTTGGACCTTAAGAAGAAAGTCCATGTGTATCTAGAGTAATCATCAAAAATCACGAGAATATACTTTTTCCCGTTAATACTCTCTACACGCATAGGACCACATAAATCCATGTGTAGAAGTTCCAATCGTCCTTTTGAGCTTGGGGTAGTCTTTGATTTGAAAGACTTCCGTTTTGCTTTCCCCAACTCACAAGAAGAACAAAGATGGTCTTTGACGAATTTCAACTTAGGAAGACCGGTCACAATATCATTCTTCGAAAGCAAGTTGATGGTGTCAAAGTTGAGATGTGACAATCGTTGATGCCATAACCATGCTTGAGATGATGAAGCTTTAGCCATTAAGCAAATAGGATTTATTGAAGATGTGTCTTGAAGAGTTACCGTGTAGAGATCAGAACCACGAGAACCTGTAAGAAGGTCATTCCCATCGTAGTCTCTAACATAGCAAGTAGATTTCCGAAAAGCCACTTCCAAATCCGCATCACAAAATTGACCAACCGAGAATAAATTGTGATTCAGTCCCTCGACGTAATAAACCCGTTTTATAGTGATATTCCCTTGAACCAAGTCTCCATATCCGAGTATCGGTGTAAATTGATCATTTCCAAACCGTACCGTACCCAGAAACTTCTCCACGAAGTTAATGAGAAGCTTGAGATTGCCCGTCATGTGCTTTGTGCACCCGGAGTCCATTATGAATAGGATGAGTTCGACGAGCTACAGAAGAATTAGAAGACAATGTAGCATTTGACAAATGGGATCCCTTGATAGAGACGGGTTCCAAAATAGTAGTGGGCCTAGATGCAAAGTCTACAGGCAAGCTGATATTCCTAGACCCAATCACTAAAGTGGTTAACTTAGGTACCCATTTGTATCCGGGTGGTGTATATCTCGAATACCCCCGTGTACATGTCCTAATCATGTTCTCATATAACTTCCTTAATCTGTTTTGTTTACGCAGAGTAGTGGAGTCTAACGCACTTAGTTTCTTAAGTGGTTGATCAGTGGATTGGTTCAAAGTTCTTGTGGGTTCTCTAGTACTAGTGGGCACAATAATAGGCTTCCTAGTTCTAGCATTCATGCCATTATGATTAAGAGCACAAGCATCATGATTGAGATTACGAACACATTTTCCACATTCAACACAAACAAATTCAACATTCGAGGTCTTAGCATTTAAACTGTCATTACATGCAGTTACAGACGTTTTATTCTTAGAAAACTTAAAATTCGTACGGTGATCTTCTACTTCATTCTTCTTCCCTTGACTATTGTTAGGCATGACTCTATCTTCAACTCTAGTGCTCTTAAGCTGTGGTCCGCTAACACTAGTAGTGGGATTTACTCCTGTAGAAGAAGACACACGTTGATTAGTTTTCCTAGTATTCTGAGGTAACTGCGTTGTTCCAGTTTGAGTGGACCTAGTGTTCATCTTATACATTCCAGGTGCTATCACATTAGTGCTCTTATCATTTCCTATCTTAGGCAAAGTCTGTGGGGATTGTCCCAAAATAGATGTTTTAGGGCATTTAACCGCATTCGGTTGACAAACGGCGGATGGTTGACCCAAAACAGACTTTCCTTTGATTTTCTCAATGAGTTTCTGTAACTCACTTATGGCTATGTCCCTTTCTTTTAGCTGAGCTTTCAAATCATTTATTTCGAAATCTTTTTCATTCAGTAGACGAAACGAAGAAGCTGACATTTCTTGACACTTTTTATGATTATGAGATTTTTCACCTTTTTATAAAGCAAGTTCAAGAGAAATGGAGTGTTTCTCAAGTTGAGAAAAGCTTTTCGAAAGTTTGTTATATGACTGAATTTGTTTTGAAAGCTCTACTTCAAGATTGCGACATTTCTCGTCTGATTCTGACACTAGACATGCTACATGACAATATTGATCAAGATCGGTATACACACCAAGTATAGCATTCATATGGTCAGCATAAAAGTATTCCTTGGAAAGTCGATCAATTTCGTTAGAAAGTTGGTGTTCTTGTGTCTTTAATTTAATTTGAAGAAAATCAACTTCATCTTCAAGAGATTTGACATAGCTTAAATCAGTTAACATTTCCTCAGTGAGAGCATTATAAAACATTTCCACATTTTTTGAAAGATCATCAATGGTTGGAACAATGCATTGTTGAATGACGACTTCTACCTGTGGGTTAGGTTTAATATTCCAAATGGTATCCCTAGAAACTTTTTCATAGTCGACGACACCTTTGTATAAATTTAAAACCCCTTGTTTTATAAACTCAAATTGCTGAACACTTTTGCTTTTCTCATCCCATTTACGTTTTTCATCCAAAATTCGCTTTTCTAACAAAATTGATTGCTTTTTGAAACTCCTTTTTAAAGAAACTTTCTTTTGTGGTTCATCACTTGGTGGTGGAACACTATTATACATCTTTTATTCTTTTGAAAGTTCTTTTTGAGGGACAAACTTAATATGATTGTTAGAATCAGAAAGGTTTATTAAATCACTTAAGTTTGATCGACTTTCTTCTTGTTGACGAATGATTTCGTCGCAGTCAGGGGAAAGCATAAGAGCAAGATTATCAACATAACAACCGATATCATAAAGAGCAGGCTTGGTACTTTGAGCTTTCTTGAGATATTCAGGCTTGACAAAACTCGTTTTCATATTTCTATTGAGCATATTCATAGTTTGAATAGACTGACCCGTTTTGTAAACAATGTTGTTTAACGTGTCGACTCTCTTTTCCAAAGAAAGAATTTTTTCAATATCTTTTTCTTCACGAGTTTTATAAAGCTCAGTTTGTTCTTTGTTAACCGACTCTAATTCAGTAATTTGGAGTTTATGTAGCAGCAGTTGTTCTTCAAGTTCCGATATCTTCTGTTTTGACATATGAATTTCGTGTGTTACTTCAGAACAATATTGTTCGTTGAGCACCTTACGTTCATATACCAAACCATTAGCTATTGCAACCCGTCGATCAGCTTCTTTTACATAATCACACTCTTTAAGCCTGTCTATCTCCTCGGCTAAGGATGTGTTTGCTTGCTTCAAACGTTTGTTAGCCTCTTTGTTTTCCTCAATTTCATGTTTTAAAGAATCAATAATAGACGCAAGCAAATCACGGTCCTCATCCGAGTCAGTATCCTGAACAGCTTTTTCGTCATCATTACACATATGCTGTGAATCCGTAGAGATATTACTATCTTCCGTGTCCATTACATATGTGTCGTTGATGCTTTCGGGTTGCTCAGGATGCCGTCGTTCATTAGCAAACACATTATAGTTATCATGTGATGGTACCTTTTCAAGTGGCTCAGAATCATAGATGGGTCCAGAAGTATCATCAGTCTCTGGGATCACTTCTTGAATCTTTGCCATGTACACATAATATGCCTCTAACTCTTGATCATCGGCTTCATCATCAGTGTCATCACGCCAGTCAACTTCATCTGCTGTGAGTGGAATTCCTGCTTCTTCTTTCTTGCACAGCAACATCTTTTCCTTGTGATATCCCGAATCCTTAACCCGTTTTGGCTTCTTACATTCCCTAGCCATGTGCCCAAATCCCTTGCAGTTGAAGCATTGAATCCCAGTCTTCTGCACTACCGGAGTGCCTACAGTATCTCTAGCCCCAACTTGATTCAGCATCCTCTGATTATCATACCTAGCATCACGATCATACCTAGGTGCATGATCAACTTCCTTATATCTAGCATTGGATGATGATCTGAGGTTGTTGTTGGTAGGTTTGTAGATCTTCTTATAAGTTGTGGTGAGTAAAGACATGAGTTCTTCAATCTTCTTGTCCCTTGAAATTTGTTCATCATCACTGTCTCCATCTGACTCGGTGTCATACTTTGGAGGTGGAGTGGGGACAATTGCTTTTGCTTTGTGTTTAGCAGCAGCTAGAGGTTTGGTGGATGAGCTTGATGACTTCGAGGAATGATTAGGTGGTTGTTGACGAGGAACGGGTTTTGTTGAAGTAGCAGCCACAAAAGCAATAGAATTAGCAGACCGTTCTGCCTTTTCAGCCCTTAGTTCATTCACTTCATTTTGATGTTGTTTCAAGATATCATAAAGTTTGTGGTAAGATATAGTCTTGATATCCTCCCTTTGTTTGACCAAAGTCACAAACCTTTGCCATTCCGGTTTGAGTTGAAGTAGAAACTGAACATTGGCATGATGATTGGAGATGGTGCACTGATTTCTGACAAGCTCATTCATCATTTTGTAGAATCTCGAGTAATATGAGTCAATGGATTCACCATCTTCAGATGTGAATTTTCCAAACTCCCAAAGTAGATTAGTCTCGAGATCTTGAACATTGATTGACTCACCTTACTTCAATCGATGAATTGCATTCCATATTTCCATAGCATTAGGACATGCATCAACTGTGGAATAGATATCGTTATCAATTCCAGTGAGTATGAAATTTACAGCATCAGCTTCAGCTTGGAGGAGTTTCTTTTTCTCAGCAGAACATGTGTCAAAATCCTCCATAGCTCGTATAGTTGATGAAGTACCATCCTCTGCCTGTGTGGTAATTGGTTTGAATTCAAAAACTGGAGGTGGATTCTCAAGGCAGTGACGAAGAGCAGTTTGGTTTTCTTTTCCGTCGAGAAATCTTAGAAAACAAGATCTCCATTGAACGTAGCAACCGGCAGTGAGCACAGGTGGGTTACCGTTGCCACCTTGTTCCAAACGAATTTGATTAGCAGTTGCAATGTTGATGTTGTTGTTAGACATGGTGAATACTTGTGGATGAATTGCAGATCTTAGTGGATTTGTTGTGATGATGTGTGGTTAAAATTGAAATTCCGAAAAATTCAAAAATTCTTTTTTCAGCCCGACAATAAATTTCTCAGTCTGACAAAACGGTAAGCCGAAAAATTTTGTATCGCCAAATTTTGAATTTGAGTTAGAAATAGCCAAAAACTAGTAGGGAAAAAATTTGAATTTACTTGACCTAGAAATAGCCAAAAACTATCGCCAATTTTTTTTTTTTTTTTTTTTTAATCTTCGTGTAAACTACGTTCCGAAACTAGTCTAGATAGTGGCTAAGTCTAAAAATTACTCAAACAAAATACCCCATCGGAATGTCCATCGGAATACTTATCGGAATGTCCAGATCGGAATGCTCAATCGCAATGCTCAGATCGCAATGCTCAGATCGTAATGTCCAGATCGTAATGTCCAGATCGGAAAGCCTGTCGGAATACTCAGATCGCAAAACCTATCGGAATACTCAGATCGCAATGTGGCTGTCAAAATTCAAGCAGAGTAACGACTTAAAATACTTCCTTATACCCGTCGGAATCCAGATCGCAAAGTACGATCGGAATATCCAGATCGGAATAAGTAATAAAACCCACGTATCGCAATGTAGAACCAAAACCCTTTCCGATGGTGATGGTTATTGCGATGGAAACCAACGTTTCACTTGTACTTTCCGATGGAGATTCTGCTTAAATTTAGGAATGAAGAACAAGAAGAAATTTCGCAACTTTTGATCCAAAAGATTTGTGTTTTAGCCAAAACCAAGATACCCAAATCACTAATACTAGTATGTAGATGATTTGTATCAAGAAAAGACCATAAAAACACAAAAAAAGAAGTTTTGGACGTGAGATGAAGATCAAAAAGGCCACGAAAATTCAAGAACACCACACACGAATCTTCAATCACCTATCCACTATAGGCTCTGATACCAAATGTTGTTCCCATTCAATCCATAACACAAGATTCTTAGAGAGAGAAAGAGGAGAAAAGTAGAGAGAGAGAGTAGAGAGAGAAGTGGAAGGTTTACACTAAAACTATGTGTTTAATGAAATGAACCAACACCCTCTTTCACATGTGAAAGAGGGTTATATACCCCACGGCTCTAAGGCCTTTGTGAGCTTCATCTTGGGCCGGGCTTGGCTTTGTTTTGGGCTTACGCCCCTAACTTATACAATATTAACTTAAAGTCCAAGCCCGGTTTTCCCGACTAACCTATTACAATACAAGACCTTTTAACGACTAAGATGACCTATTACATTCTTGTTCGACTATATAAAATATAGGTCTAACATATTTTATAATTTGGCCAAACCAAATTGCATTACAATATATTCAAGCCGATTGCATGCTATAAAGTACGACTATTTTAGTAGTTCAAGAACTTCATGTTCATGTTTTAACAAGAAAACATAACATGTTGGTCGCTAAATATACTTTATACGATATTGAACAATCGAATAACTTCATTGTATATGCCCTAACAGGAAGACACAAAAGTCAAGTACTTACTTTATTTTATAAGTCTCTAAACAATTCAAGGAAGTTCATGTTTATGTCTTTACTTGAAGACATAAATATACTAGAAATAAAGTATTATTGAATGCCTACTTTTGGCTTCAAGAGTATTTTCAAGTTAATTTACATACTTCATATTTATGTCTTTACAAGAAGACAAATGCTTATTAGCTAAAACATTTAGGTAATGCGATGAAGTAATTTTTATTATTTCTTGACATTAGTTCTCTATTAGGAAACATACATCAATATGTATAAGTCCTAATAGAATATTATAAGCCATATTATGTTGTACCTTGCACACTTTAATAATTCTCCCACTTGAGCATGGCACAACATCAGATATGAATAATATTAAAATATCACAGATATAATAAGATTTAAGTCATACTTAAATCAAGCTTGTATAGAAGGGTTATGTAGAACTTCATCGTTTAATAAGCAATCATGCATAACTATTTTTAGATAACATTTCGGGAAGCGACATCAGAAAAGCGACTAGTTATCTTTTAAAATAATATGCAATAAGGCTTAGAAAACTATGATGTTATTTCAGGACAATCTAAAAATTAAGTGGGTCACTTACAAGGTGATAAGCTCATAGCTCCCACTGAATAAGACAACTTTACAAGTGTTTCCTATGGTTAAAAAAATGCATTGCTCCTATTAGTTTAGACAACATTTTGAATGTATCTATACTAGTGAAAAGCAAGTAGCAATTTGTATACTTTCTAGTTCTTTGAATGTCTACACATTATAGGCAATGTGAGTCTCGTAGACTAGTAAACATGTACATATATATTCAAAGAAAAGTATCAAGTTCTACTATGTTTATGATGAGATTTCCATCGATGCCATTAACTTGAAAGTTTTGCATGCAATTCCTCTTTCTACTTTACCTCAAAGGTGTGTAGAATCTTATGGAACTTGTTTGTGTAAGGAAAATATACTATAAAAACATGCTAGTAATTTCCTTTCCTCTCACGGTTTAATGAGACTTCAATTTCTAATCAAGACTCATACAATATCTTAACATTTAAGATATGCAACCGTACTTAATCGTTTTGACTTACAAGACAATGTGATTTCTTGAGTAGGTGTGTATTAAGATTAATTTAGAATTGAGAAGATTCAAGTGTTCCTATTACAGCTTTCTCATACAAGGAGAAAGGATGGGAACGAGTCTTATTCTTACAAGGAAAGAAGACTTAGTTTGTTTTCCTCTAACACAAAAGGAAACAAACTTTGTTTACGGTTTGTGTTGCACAAAATCATTAATTGAAATGCAAAGTTCATATTTAGTATTTTTGATAATTATCCTTTTAAAGCTAACTACCCAAGTTTATAAAAACAATTAATTTTACGAAAAGGCGAAGATCCTCATTGAGGTTCCACCACCACATCAATTGATCTACTAGCAATGATAGATTCAACAGGTAGATGACGTTCATCAATTGCAAATCTTGTGCAATTCTTAGATCCTTATGGGACTCATGATACAAGCAAACATTTCACTAAATGTCAAACTGCCATGTTTAGTCCCATCCTTGCCTCGGTCAAGGTCTCACCATTGTACCGATTAAGTCATCCAATTTGAGAACATGCGAGAATAAGTCTTGGTCTCACGCATAGATAATAATCACCTTGGGTTACAATTCACATCCGTCTCACAAGATGCAAAAAGTAATTGCAAGTGATCTCAAACGATTGGACGGCATGACTTAAATTTGAGACGGGTATAAAAGTTTGATTTACAAATCAAAAGTATGTACGAGGAAGCATGCATTCATCCATCGTAGCACAAGTTAAAAACATTTCTTAACTTAAGTCTAATCTTGTTTTAATTTATGTGTGTCAAGTTGTCCAAGTTAAAGACTAATATAAAACCTAAGTGGAAGTATTATTAGTTTAGACAATACATAAAATAAATAACATTCATAACATGTTATGAATTATTATGAAAACAAGATTTTTGTTTTAAATCGTATTTAAACTTTAGACTAAATCAAAGATTTAGTTTTATAAATGGTCTGTGATTGGTATCAAGTTTTATAAAAACATTTGCTAGTTATAGCAAGATATCAAGAAAATAAGCAACCACACAACCACAAGTATGCAAAGCCTCGAACCAATGAAAAACCTAAGCTTGATCTCGTGAGCCATCACGAGGACCATGAAGTCAACTAAGGGTAAGTCAACACAACCGCAAAGTGGGCTCCCACTTGCTCCAAGACCATCAAGAGCAAGTAGAATCCAAAATGAACATGAGGCCCAAATCTGCCAAAAACATTCAGTCGACTTCTAGGGCCCAAAACTCATAGAAGGATTCTTCCCTAGCCTAAGGTCCAGTTGAGACTTTTGAAGGCCCATGAGTTGTGAATCAGCACACCAAATTTGGGCTTCTATCTCCTTATAGAAATCCGGGAAATCACGTGTTAGTGTAGGTCACTCAGCAACTCCGAATTTCACAATATGTCTTTAATTCTTTAGCCATTCCCATCCAAGCATCGGTTACAAATGATATTTGACTAAAAACATTTAATCTATCATTAACCTACTGTAAATTGCCCAAACAATGGCTATAATCAACATCAAAAACATATTACTGAAGACGAAACAATGGCAACTCCCCAAAACTGAAATTAAATGCAAATCAATACACAACATGTCATATTTGGTCTAGGTTTTCATCGGATTTGCATACATAACATAATAATACCATAAGATTATGAATATAACTAGGTGTTGGCTAATTTCATGACCAAACATGCATGTATTTGCCATGGATATAAAATAAACAACAAGATACACTTGTTAGCCAACGAAATCAAAGAAATAATCAACAATTAATTAAACCCCCAATTGGTACGTATAACCGATGACCTTAGGATATTAAAACCACATTTTAAACACCTTATAATCATCATATAATTACAGAAATAATGTCCATAGGGCTGTCCTAAAACCGATTCACAAATCGTGCCAAAAGACGCATTTTTTGGTCATTTTATACGTATCGGCAACAAAACTAATTAAGATATGCGCAACCCGTGGCCATGGAATAAAAAATACAGATCATAAGACCATATTATGGTCTGTTTTAACACGAAAATTAAGCCCTTGGGGCTGTTTTAATTTTTTTCTTTATTAATCCTCCAAAAACACACGATTTGGCCACTTTTACAACTATCAGTCACCTGTCATGTGAACAAATGTGGGTACTTGGTTTTGAACGAGTCTTCTCTCTCCTAGGTGAACTCAGGTCCTCTCCTCGAGTTCCAATGTACCTTCGTCAACGGAATGCGACTGCGTCTCAATTTCTTAACCGTTCTCTCCCTAATTGCTATTGGTTCTTCTATGAACTGGAATTTTTGTCGAACTGAACTCCTTCTAATGGCATAGCCAATGGTTCTTCAGCATAACACTTCTTCAGATTAAACAAGTGGAATGTAGAGTGTATCCGGCTCAATTGCTGAGGTAACTCTAAACGATACGCTACCTCCCCTATTCTGGCTATCACTTTGAAGGGTCCGACATAACGTGGGTTCAGCTTTCCACGTTTACCAAAGCGTACAACACCCTTCCAAGGTGATACCTTGAGCATTACGCGATCACCTACTTCAAATTGCATAGGTTTACATCTCTGGTCCGTGTAGCTCTTTTGTCGATCGCGAGCAGCTTGAATTCTTTGCTTTATGAAGACGATCTTGTCGGTAGTTTCCTGGATTAACTCGGGTCCAGTAAGCTGAAATTCACCTACTTCTGCCCAGCACACAGGTGAACGGCACTTTCGACCATATAGTGCTTCAAAAGGGGCAGCCTTGATGCTGGCGTGATAGTTGTTGTAGTAGGAGAATTCAACTAAAGGTATATGGTAAACCCATCCATTTCCAAAGTCAATCACACATGCTCGTAGCATGTCTTCTAGAGTCTGGATGGTTCGTTCACTTTGACCGTCGGTTGATAGGTGTGTAAACACCCATCCTTTCTACCACTTAATTACAATAATAACCGGACCAAAACGTGTATTTTATGTCTTTTATGTCGGAATTATGCGTGGTTTGTGTTTTTGTTGTGATTTAGGACGAAAATGTGAAAAATGGAGAAAACACGGGAATTCACGGGCATTTACGGACTTTTATTGAAGAAAAAGATGAAAGACGAAGTCAAGAAGTCAAGAGTGTAAAAAGAACGGAAATCCAATACCAATTCTGAAGATTTATTGAAGAAAAAGTCAAAAGACAGAAGTTTACTTAAAGCCGAAGAACTCAAGTCTACTTTATTGAAGAATTAAAAAGACGAGTTCAAAGAAATCCCGAGCCAAAAGTCATTTAAAGTCCAAGTTCAAAGAAGATTAGAAGAATAAAGGACTAATGGTGCAATTAATGAAGATTAAAAGAAGGAAGGACTTAATCTCGCAATTAAGAAGAAATGAAGGAGGGGAGGAAGCTTCCTAATCCTCCCCTATATATAGATTAGGATGATAATTATTTTTCTTGTTGGCTAAATGTGACAATTAGTCTTCCACCATTTACTTACCTTGCACCTTTAATTCATGTCAATTTAAATACTTGTCAATTTAATTACCTTGTCTTGCACCTTAAATTCTTTTAATTTCAAGTAAGTTTTCATTTAATTCTTGTCAATCTTTACTTTATCTTGTTAATCTCTCATCTACCTTTCTTAATCTTTGATTTTTGTGTTTATGTTTATGTTCATGTTCTTATTTTGATCAAGTGGGTTTTTGATTATTGTGGTTAAATTTGTTTGTTTTGTTGATTTAAATTGTTAGTTTATGATTATTGAATGTTTTATTTTTAGTTTAGTTAAATCGTTTGTTTGATTTTGGTTAAATCTGTGGTATATTACTTGTTACTATAATCCCTTGTTCTTCGGGGGTGTTTGTTTATGTGTCTGAGATTCCCAGGAAAACTTCCGAACAACCAAAAGTTCTGAACCAGAGGGTGCTCATTCGGAACATTCAAAAGTTCCGAATCAAACTTCATCCGGAAGTGTTCCGGATCAAGAACTTCCGAGTCAAGAGTTGTTCATTCGGAACTCCAAAGTTCCGAACCAAGGGGCTTCATCCGGAAGAGTTCCGGATCAACACCAAAATTTCCGGACGAAGGAAAGGTTCTGGATCAGCAATCTCATTCGGAACTCTAAAAGTTCCGAACGAAAACTTCCGGATCAAGGAAAAGTTCCGGACGAAAAGTTCTGACCAAAGTTCCGGATCAAGAAGGTTTCACTCGAAAGTCTAGAAGTTCCGAATCAAGAAGGCTTCATCCGGAAGTCTTCCGAGTCAAGGAGATCCGGATCAAGATAGGTTCATTCGGAACTCAAAAAGTTCCGGATCAACTCAATAGTTCCGGATCAACTCATAAGTTCCGAATCAAGGGTTTCTGTCAAGTTCTTTTTATTTTTTCTTTTTAAATTTCTGTCTTTTATTTTCAAGCTTTAATTTTCCCGCCTTTTTCTTTACTTGCACTTTAAGTTTATTTGCCTTAGCTTTATTTTAGCCTTGCTTTAGTTTAAGTTTTAGTTATGTTTTAAGATTGCCTTAGTTAGCTTTAAGTTTGCGTCATTTACATTTAGTGCCTTTTTAATTTCTCGTCTCGCTTTAAAATACTTGCCCATTATTTTAATTAGACATAGATTTAAATTACTTGCCTTTTACTTTAATTGTTTTGCACCTTTATTTAAAAACAACCAAAAATATTTGTTTCACCAAAAACAATTGAGTCACATAGAGAACCTAGATCAATTCGTTAAGATACCGAGAACTTAACTTTCTTACCATACAAAACCTCAATATCAAATGGCGCCGCTGCCGGCTCTTTTCGTAAAGATTAACGGTTTTCTGTGAGAGACGCGTTGCTTTTTGGGATCCGTTCACTTGTGAGCGTTATTTTTCTTGCATAAACAATTCAAAAAGTCATAAAAATTAAAAATTTCAAAAATCCGAAAAGATTTTATCTTTATTGTGTATATATATTGTCTTTGTGTTTGGTTTCGTTTTCTTTTGCATTTTCAGGTGTATGCGTACTAGATCTTCTAATTATCAAGAGCCCGAGACTCAAGAAGATTTAAGTATGTCAGGTATTAACAACAATAATATTCCACCGCACCTCAACAATAACAACAATGTTCTTCCACAGCCCGATCTTCGAACAATGGAGGAGCTTTGTCAACCTACAATGTTTGGACGAGGAGGACCGATTGCGCTGATACAAATCAACGCTCCTGAGTTTTCGTTGAAGCACCATATGATTCAGCAAGTACAAACTAACCCATTCCGTGGATTGCCTGATGATGATGCCAACAAACACCTCGACAAGTTCATTACAATCACCCAAAGCATGAAGTTGCCTGGTACCACAATGGATGTTCTTCGCCTACAACTCTTCCCACATACTCTATCACATCATGCCGAGAAATGGTTTGATCGTCTCCCGAAGAATTCAATTCATACTTGGGATGACATGACTCAACGCTTTTTATCGTGCTACTTTCCACCATCCATGGTCACGAGCCTTCGCAATCAAATCAACGGTTTCATGCAAGACCCTGATGAATCTCTTTTTGATGCTTGGGAGCGATATAATGTCTTGATCGATAGATGTCCAAACCACAACATGCTCCCTGTGACCTTAATTGATACTTTCTACAACGGTTTGACTTTTCGAGATCGTGATACGATCAATGCAGCCGCCGGTGGCACATTCATGAAAAGGAGACCCGAGGAGTGTAGAGAGCTTATTGAGAACATGACTACTCACCAAAAAAACTGGGATTCCTCTGCTTCTTCTAGGAACAACCCGAGAGTCAATGTTTCCTCCACCTCAGCAAACCCTGATATGACCGAACTCACCTGTGTGCTGACTGAAATGAACAGAAGTATGCAACTCTTGGCTTCAAACCAACAACAACAACAACAAGTTAAAGCTGTTGCTGCTCCTTGTGAAACATGCGTCGGTCCTCACTCATACACCGATTGTCCTTCGACACAAGGAAATCCGGAAAATGTGTATGCAGCTTATGGTAATTATTCACCGGAAAATTACCAAGCTCGACCTCAAGGGGATAGAAATCTGCTGAGTTACCGATCTAACAATTACCTTTCACCCGGTTTTTCTCCTCAAAACCAAAACCCCGCCAACAACTACAATAGAAGCAACCAAATCCCACCAAGAGCTTCTAATCCTTATAACCCACCCGCCCAACAAAACCCATCCATTAACCCCGATGTTGAAGCCATCATGAGAACCCAAGGTGAGCAAATCAAGAATCTACAGAGCCAAATAATCAATTTGAAAGGAGATATCACGAAGCAAGGAAATGAGATAAGATCCGAGGTTCGCGATAATATTCAATCCTCCTTCAGCACTCAAACGAATGAATTAAAGAATATGTTGGCTAGTTTCTTGCCCTCTACTCAACCTTCTACTTCGAGTTCTCTACCTTCAAACACCGTCACTAATCCGCGAGCTAATGTGAGTGCTATTACTACTCGTAGTGGAGTTACCACCGTAGGACCACCAATCCCACCCCCATCATCTACACCTCCTCCACCACCATGTATCCCTACTCCTCCTACACCTAGTATTAGTGCACCATTACTGTCTCAGCCTCGTCATGACGATGTTTCCCGGAAGGACCCTTCAACATCCCAACCTTTACCTACACCTGCACCTTCACCACCCAAACCCAACATCCCTTATCCTTCTCGCTTGAACAAACCTAACTTGCTAACAAAGGAGGACTCTCAAGTGACAAACTATATCAAGATGATTTCTCAAATGAACTTCAACATTAGTTTTCTTGAAGCACTTGTCCACATGCCCAAATTTGTTAAAGCATTTAAGGAATTGCTTAACAAGAAAGAGAAGCTGATTGAACTCGCCAACACACGCTTAAATGAAAACTGCTCTGCAGTTATTCTTAAAGAACTTCCGGAAAAGCTTGGAGATCCCGGTCGTTTTGTGTTGCCTTGCGTGTTCAACAAAACTGAAGAATTTACTGCCCTTGCCGATCTCGGGGCCAGTATTAATTTGATGCCACTGAGTGTTTGGAAAACACTATCATTGCCCGACCTCACTCCAACAAAGATGACTCTTGAACTTGCAAATCGCACTCTCGCTTACCCCGTTAGTATAGCCGAAGACGTGTTTATTAAAGTTGGCACATTTACTTTCCCGGTCGACTTTGTGGTAGTTGATTATGAAATGGACCCTCGTATTCCTTTAATACTTGGTCGGCCATTCCTGAGAACCGGACGAGCCTTAGTGGATGTGGCCGAAGGTGAGTTAATCTTAAGAGTCGGGAATGATTCAAAAGTTTTTAAAATGGGGAAGCTTACAGGCAAATCCTTTGGAGGCCAAGAATCAGTAAATATGATTAATGTGCATGATGACTTTGTTGTCTACGACAATCCTCTGTTCAATTCTTCCATTGATAATCCACTTTTTAAAGATGATGTGGATGATTCTCGGTCCAATTTGGAAGCTTCTCCCATTTATGATTCTCCACCGGTCTTTGATGCTTATGATGATGATGATTCTAGCTCAGATTCGGATGATTTTGATGATTGTACTTCCGAGTATCCCGAGCTGCCCACTTTCGATGATTCTGATGAGGCCGATACTCTTTCGAGCGATTCTTCACATGATGAAGATCCTCCGCCATCACTCGATCCTACTTTGGACGATTACTCATTTGAGGAAGACTTCTCTGAATTTCTCAACACTTACTTCCCTCATGAGAGTGATGCTCCTCCTTATGACTTTGAAGATTATCGTCTTGATCCTACTTTGGATTTGAAGCACATTCTTTCTAAGGAGAAGAAACCGGTCGACACCGAAATCCGCAGCACATATGACTTAACACCTCTTTGTCCCACTTCTGAGGACGAGGTTGTGCTTCTTCGCGGATCTTCTTCACACTCTGCTGAGCCTGAGTGCTATTTTCCCCTAAAGGAAAAGGTGTTCGACCCTGGTATCGACATTCTACAGCCATCTCAGTATCTACCTGATGAAATAAAAGGAAATATCTTTGGAACTTATGGAAATCTGCTTTCACCACTTCACCCTTGCTTCCACTGTGCTCCATCGCTGCTTAAGGGAACCTTGCCTACTCTTCTTTGGCTTGCCTTGTTCTCCTTAAGCTTGTTCTATTTGATGGACGAAAACTATGTCTTCGATCCTGGTGGATATGTTTCATGCTTCTTCCGTTGATAATCAAGGTCGAGTCAGGCTCACGACTCGGTTAACAAAAACCAAGCGCTTCTTGGGAGGCAACCCATGCATCTATCTTTTCGCTTTCTTTACCATAAGTGTAGGGGAGACCCGTTGGTTTGCTTTCCTCTCCCTGTCTCTTAATCAGGGATTCGAGCTTCAATGATCCACTCTTGATGATTCTTGACGACCCGTGATTCCGTGTTCCATTATCCTGGTTCTATCCTAAACTCTTTTCGATTCACTATTTTATATTTTCTCAATATTAAAATAGGAATCTCTTTAGTTGTCTTTTCCTTAGCAAGATTTAAACAAAGTACACAATGTCCTAAGTGTAGGGGAGTTTACTCCCACATGCTTAAACATTGAGGACAATGTTTATCTTAAGTGTAGGGGGTACTTCTATCGAAGTTAAGTGTTCTTTTCCTTGTATTTGTCCTCATTTTATCCGGAAAATCAATTTTTCGACATTTTTCAAAATTTTTGATCTATTTTGGCCTATTAGTTTTTCCCTTTGTATAGTTATTTTCCTTCCTATTTAGAATAAAAGTTTAATAAAGTGGTTTTAATTTTCAAACGTTGTGAATCTTTTGACTCAACCCGAGTTTACTCTAGCTAGTATCCTTAACATGTTTAAGTCAAGTTTTGCTAGGCCATTATATAGGGAGCTATAAAACGCGAAAGTCTTAACTCTCATGGGTTAAGAACAAGAACTTTTCGCAAGTTCCTATAATTGATCCTAGAGAGTCTTTTATCAAGGGAACTTTAAAATGCGATTTCTAAACTTGAAAAAGTCTAAGAATTTGCAAGATCCTATAGGCGACTCGAAAACCCAAAACTTTGATTTAATAGGCTAAGTATCCACGAGTCTCATTCCTTGAGATTTTAAACTGTGGAGAACGAGAGATGATAGAGCCAATTATAAGTTCGGTATTCTTTCGTGAATTTATGTGAGTTAGTTATAAGCCTATTCTCCCATCGCTTGCTAATAAATTTATCTGCTAATAAATAAGGTTGTACGATTTGAAAAATTACTTAGCTTCTAGCCCAAGATCGTTTAAAAGTTGCTCGGTATGGATTAGAGTTCATAGCCAAGGCATAACTTATTGAAGCGGGATGCGAAGATTGGCGAGTCCAAAAAGGCCCTAACAAGGCATGAGGGCTATATTTTGTTGCTAAAGATCCCAAGTGATGTGAAGAATCATTTATCAAAAATCAATATGAAGGATCGAGACACACGACGTTAAGCAAAAACTCCCCAAAAGTCATGGAGAAGTGTATCCGAAAAGACCCTAACAAGGTATGAGGATAAATAGATCCAAGTCGTAAAAGGAGGCGGATCGTTGTATATCAAAGTCCAAAATAAAGATTAGAGAAAAATGAAGAAGTCATGGTCCAAGTATGAATCTCTCAAAACTTCAAGTGAAGAAATTCCTATTATGAAGAGAATGCCATTATTTCATGAACGTCTCTCAATGTTTGAAGTATGAAGTCGCTGCCAAATATCGGTCCGAGAAAGGTCTCAAATCGCGAAGCGAGTTATGCCAAGATATGAACTTTATGAGGTCCCGAGAAGCAGTTTTAAAGATTTTGTCCTTTAGCTAACTATTGATTAAATCGTTAACTTTATTTTCGGACTAAATAACTATCGAAATAAGTTAAACAATGTATCATCGTGATCATTTAAGACAATAATAAAATATAAGAGATACCCCTAGGAATAAGGGAGTCTAAGTGAGTAACTAGCCCACATGAGTTCGTGTTAGTTTGCTAACTTATAATAACAATGATCTCGTTTTTAAGCTTGGTTTGGAGAAAGTGAAAACTTGAGGATGATGATTGTTCATAACATTTCCAAAACCCAAGGTATGCTTTTGATTTTGTTTATTTTGTATGTTTTTAATTTTCTATCTCTTTAATAAAGGCCAACGTGGATTGAATATGATGAAAAGTGTAATCGTGCTTTGTAACTAATGCATTGCATGAGGACATTACAATGGTCAAGTGTAGGGGATTTGATAGGTGTGTAAACACCCATCCTTTCTACCACTTAATTACAATAATAACCGGACCAAAACGTGTATTTTATGTCTTTTATGTCGGAATTATGTGTGGTTTGTGTTTTTGTTGTGATTTAGGACGAAAAGGTGAAAAGTGGAGAAAACACGGGAATTCACGGGCATTTACGGACTTTTATTGAAGAAAAAGATGAAAGACGAAGTCAAGAAGTCAAGAGTGCAAAAAGAACGGAAGTCCAAGACCAATTCTGAAGATTTATCGAAGAAAAAGTCAAAAGACAGAAGTTTACTTAAAGCCGAAGAACTCAAGTCTACTTTATTGAAGAATTAAAAAGACGAGTTCAAAGAAATCTCGAGCCAAAAGTCATTTAAAGTCCAAGTTCAAAGAAGATTAGAAGAATAAAGGACTAATGGTGCAATTAATGAAGATTAAAAGAAGGAAGGACTTAATCTCGCAATTAAGAAGAAATGAAGGAGGGGAGGAAGCTTCCTAATCCTCCCCTATATATAGATTAGGATGATAATTATTTTTCTTGTTGGCTAAATGTGACAATTAGTCTTCCACCATTTACTTACCTTGCACCTTTAATTCATGTCAATTTAAATACTTGTCAATTTAATTACCTTGTCTTGCACCTTAAATTCCTTTATTTTCAAGTAAGTTTTTATTTAATTCTTGTCAATCTTTACTTTATCTTGTTAATCTCTCATCTACCTTTCTTAATCTTTGATTTTTGTGTTTATGTTTATGTTCATGTTCTTATTTTGATCAAGTGGGTTTTTGATTATTGTGGTTAAATTTGTTTGTTTTGTTGATTTAAATTGTTAGTTTATGATTATTGAATGTTTTATTATTAGTTTAGTTAAATCGTTTGTTTGATTTTGGTTAAATCTGTGGTATATTACTTGTTACTGTAATCCCTTGTTCTTCGGGGGTGTTTGTTTCTGTGTCTGAGATTCCCAGGAAAACTTCCGAACAAGCAAAAGTTCTGGAGGGTGCTCATTCGGAACATTCAAAAGTTCCGAATCAAGCTTCATCCGGAAGTGTTCCGGATCAAGAACTTCCGAGTCAAGAGTTGTTCATTCGGAACTCCAAAGTTCCGAACCAAGGGGCTTCATCGGGAAGAGTTCCGGATCAACACCAAAAGTTCCGGACGAAGGAAAGGTTCCGGATCAGCAATCTCATTCGGAACTCTAAAAGTTCCGAACGAAAACTTCCGGATCAAGGAAAAGTTCTGGACGAAAAGTTCTGACCGAAGTTCCGGATCAAGAAGGTTTCACTCGGAAGTCTAGAAGTTCCGAATCAAGAAGGCTTCATCCGGAAGTCTTCCGAGTCAAGGAGATCCGGATCAAGATAGGTTCATTCGGAACTCAAAAAGTTCTGGATCAACTCAAAAGTTCCGGATCAACTCATAAGTTCCGAATCAAGGGTTTCTGTCAGGTTCTTTTTAGTTTTTCTTTTTAAATTTCTGTCTTTTATTTTCAAGCTTTAATTTTCCCGCCTTTTTCTTTACTTGCACTTTAAGTTTATTTGCCTTAGCTTTATTTTAGCCTTGCTTTAGTTTAAGTTTTAGTTGTGTTTTAAGATTGCCTTAGTTAGCTTTAAGTTTGCGTCATTTACTTTTAGTGCCTTTTTAATTTCTCGTCTCGCTTTAAAATACTTGCCCATTATTTTAATTAGACTTAGATTTAAATTACCTGCCTTTTACTTTAATTGTTTTGCACCTTTATTTAAAAACAACAAAAAATATTTGTTTAACCAAAAACAATTGAGTCACATAGAGAACCTAGATCAATTCGTTAAGATACCGAGAACTTAACTTTCTTACCATACAAAACCTCAATATCATCGGTCTATGGATGATATCTAGTGCTCATGTCCAAGTTTGTACCTAAGGCTCGTTGGAAATCCTTCCAAAAGTTCGATATAAACATACCGTCTCGATCATAGATTATTGAGACTGGTATTCCGTGTTTGGTCACTATCTCCTTAAGATACGTCTTTGTAGCTTTCCCAGGGAGTCATTTTCCCTAATTTGTAGGAAGTGAGCTGATATGGTGAGTCGGTCGATGATTACCCAGATAGTATCGTAACCGTGAGATGACTTTGGGAGTTTAGTAACAAAGTCATGGTGATGTTGTCCCACTTCAATTTTGGTATCTCGGGATGTACAAGTAAACCCGATGGTCTCTGGTGCTTGGTTTGACACGTGAGCATGTCAAGCACTTCTGAACATAGGTGGAAATGTCAGCCTTCATATTCGGCCACCAGTTTAGCTTCTTCATATCCTTATACATCTTTCAGATCCGGGATGTATATAATATTTAGACTTATGATTCGTGCATCATCACGCTTCTCAAGTGTCCATAACAAGGTAACCAACTCCTCCCGTGAAGCCACAGAGTTCCATCTGCTCTTGGTTCTAACTTCTCCTTGGTAAGGTCGGTTCTGAGCATTCCCCCTAACGTCTTCCTTCATGATTTTTTCTGTTATTTGGGCTTGGGTTTGAGCTTCCAAGATTTGCTTGGGTAGGTCCAAGATGATTGTCATAACTAGTGCTCGGACTCTCATATGAGGGTCCGTTTCCTTACGGCTTAGAGCATAAGCAACCACGTTTGCTTTACCGTGGTGGTATTTGATATCACAGGCGTAGTCACTTAACAACTCGATCCAACGGCGTTGTCTCATGTTCAGCTCCTTTTGATCCAGTATGTGTTGCAAACTTTTGTGGTCAGTATGCACAGTACACTTTGTTCCGTAAAGATAATGTCTCTAGATTTTTAGAGCGAATACTACGGATCCAAGCTCTAGATCGTGAGTGGTGCAGTTCTTCTCGTGTTTCTTCAATTATCTTGAAGCATAGGCGATTACTTTCAATCTCTACATCAATACTGCACCCAAACCTTTGTGTGAAGCATCACAATACACAACGAAATCATCGTTGCCCTCAGGCAAGGCTAAAATGGGTGCACAACACAACTTCTGCTTGATCAGATGAAATGTTGATTCTTCCTTTTCTCCCCAATCGAACATTATTCCTTTCTGCGTGAGTTTGATCATCGGTTTGGCTTCTTGGAGAAATCTTCAATAAATCTACGGTAGTACCCGTCAAGGCCTAGAAATTGGCGGATCTCTGTCGGTAACTTAAAGGATACCCAATCTTTGACATATTCGACCTTTGCTGGATCTACGTGAATACCGTCACTATCAATAACGTGACCGAGGAATTGCACTCTGGGGATCCAGAATTCACATTTGGAGAATTTGGCGTAAAGTTGTTCCTCCTTGAGCACCTTTAGTACTTGTGCAAGGTGTTCCCCGTGTTCTTGTTCGTTCTTGGAATAAATGAGTATATCGCCAATGAAGACTATCACGAAATTATCTAGGTAGG
This sequence comes from Glebionis coronaria, assembly GCA_025667525.1. Taxonomy (NCBI): domain Eukaryota; kingdom Viridiplantae; phylum Streptophyta; class Magnoliopsida; order Asterales; family Asteraceae; genus Glebionis; species Glebionis coronaria. The sequence continues at coordinate 141,131,241 of CM046880.1, forward strand.
TCTGCACACACGGTTCATAAGGTCCATGAAAAGGCCGGTGCATTGATCAACCCAAATGGCATAACCTAGAATTCGTAATGACTGTAGCGGCATCTGAAAGTTGTTTTTGGAATATCTTCCTCCCTGACTCTTAATTGATGGTATCCAGATCTCAGATCAATCTTGGAGTACACACTTGACCCTTGTAGTTGGTCAAATAGGTCGTCAATGCGAGGCAGCGGATAACAATTCTTCACGGTTAACTTGTTTAGTTCTTTGTAGTCGATGCACATTCGAAAGGAACCATCTTTCTTTTTGACATATAAAACAGGAGCTCCCCACGGAGAGGAACTAGGTCGGATAAATCCTTTGTTAGATAATTCCTAAAGTTGTTCAGCTAGCTCTTTCATTTCTGATGGTGCCAATCGATATGGAGCTTTAGCCACAGGTGCAGCTCCTAGGATCAATTCACTTTTAAATTCCACTTGACAGGTCGGTGGTAAGCCTGCAACTCATCAAGAAAGACCTCAGAAAAATCTCGGACAATCGATACGTCCTAGATTTGCTTCTTCTCGGGTTTATCTTCTTTATCAGTCTGGGAAATATGAGTTAAGAAGATAGGGCATCCTCTCAACAAATACTTATGGGCCTTAGTACAAGAAATAATACTAAGTCTAGTGTCAGTAAGGTCTGTGTTACCATTCCCTCGAATGATTAAATTTTCGTTTCCCCATGGAATGCGGACTAGCTTTCCATCACAATAATGACTGCGTGGTATCTTGCCAACCAGTCCATGCTGATAATAACGTCAAAACTACCAAGGTTTAGTGGGATTAGGTTAATGTTGAATGGATGTTTAGAGAGATTTAAGGTACAACCTCTAATGATAGTATCGGCTTCTACAGTTTTACCGTCAGCTAATTCTACGGAGTAGCGGTGATCTAGAATCGATGGGACGACTTCTAATACATTGCTAAATTCAGTGGATATAAAACTTCTATATGCTCCAGTATCAAACAAAACAGATGCATAATGATTTTTAGTAGAAATGTACCAGTAACGACATTAGAATCTGGGTTGGCTTTTGCATTGCCCACCACGTACACCCTTGATGAAGCTCCTCCATTGCTCTTGCTCTGGTTGGCCAACTTGGGACAACCTGGTCTCACATGTCTTGGTGCTTGTATGAGTGAAATCTCATATCAATTATATCATATTTAACCCTAAAACACAAAGTAAAATACCTGATTTTGATATATAAAAGCAGTATTATGGGTATACTTTGTTGTTTGTGCTTGTGTAGATAAAAAGATACAAATGTGAAGCAAACATAGAATTCAATCCAATATTGATGAAGAAAAGACAAAAGAAGGATGAAAGATGACAAGTCAAATAAAGTCAAAGGACCTTTCTTGACAACTTTGAAAGTAGAAGGACTAAAACTGCAAAGTTGGAAAAGTCAAGAAGATAGTCAAATCTGGTAAAAGTTCAATTCAACAAGTCAAGGGATCATAATTGTTCAAGTATGAAGTCAAAAGGGCCAAAATTGACAAACTTGTGAAGTTCCTAGTTCAAGTTATGAAGCTGATAATTAGAAGGGCTTGTTTCGTGATATGAGTGAATTTACTCATATCAATTGTATAATAAATGAACATAAATATGCATTATTAACATGAATATAGCCTTGTATGTGCATGTTTTACTGTTTCATGTGTGTAGGTGTGACACCCCGGGTAGGGTCAAAATATGTGGAATATATCCACGGAGATGTCACAAGGGTGGATCGATAGCATATAGTCCATAGAGCATAAGATAAAGAGTTAGTCAAAACATATTACAAGTTTATTTAAATAAATAAATAAAAATTGTCTTAAACATGGTGAAAAGTGTTTGTTTGAGTTTCCCAAATAGAACCCCAGACGAGTCCTACAATGCAGATTACTAAGATGTTGGAGACCATGCACACACCATGTACTAACTTCATATTCCTGTGCAAAACATACTAACGGGTCAACATAAAGTTGGTGAATTTATAGATTTTAACAATTAATTAGTTTGGACATACAATAATCATAGAAGTAATTATGCACAAAGCATTCTTACTAAAATATAAATAACATTTGTTTATTATTAGAAACTAAAGCTTAACCTCATAGTCCTCAACAGATGAGGACGTAGTGTCTTACAAAAAGACACACATTCCAGTTCCAACATGGTATACGTCTGTTGTCCCGGCCAAGGCACAGTGAGCATGACTCACCCAGACGGGGATGGTCAATCCCTAATAGATCTATTTATAACATTTGGGCGATTTACAACAATTTAACAGTTTTAATAGTAAGCAAACATAATCCAATTTATACAATCTAGTTATGTCCAATATATGTTTGCATATTTTCTTTCCCAAAAAGGGAAAGTTTTATCAAAGTTTATAGGGGGCTGTAAACTCACCTGGGAGTGGGCAATTACTTGTTTAACACGGGTATCCAATTAAAGCTCACACCAAAGTTATGCCTAATCAGATAGTGAAGTCTTAATAGATAGTATAAAGAACATATATGTATGCTTATATAGATTTTAGTCAGTTCATTCATACTATGGTATTTATCCAAATAGCCATAGTTCAAGTAGCATCAATATTCATTTAACTTATTTATATAAGTTTCATTGCTAAGTAAACATAAAATGTTTAACTATTAATATCAGGTAGCATACATGTAATTATAGTAATCATTCAATCTCACAATCAAGTTTTACATTTCAAGTAAACATAAAAGAAAATGTTTCACTTAAGATATTAATCTATGTTTATAGTACTTGTATCAATAACATCTTGTTAAACTTTATAACCACGTTCTATATTTAAGTAAACATAAGGGGTTTTACTTATAATATATTTATGTAGTAACATTTAGTTTAATTTACGTTCACATAATTTTATTTCTTAAAAGTATATGAGTACATGTTAACAATACATATTCATAATTGTTTATGCAATTATTTCCTAAAGTAAATATAAATACTTTATGTATATAAAAAAAAGAAATATATAAATTATTTTATTTAACTTTAAAGTTTCCATAAATCATTTTATAAAAATAATTTAAACTTAAGAATTTATACCTTAATTCTTATGGTCTAAGTGTTTTAATTATGTTTTATTATAATTAAAATAGATTTTAGGTTTAGGGCTTGGAAATGTTTCGGATTATGGCAAAACTAGTCCCTTCATATTTTTAAACAAGTATAACTTTTGGATTTTACATATTTAGCACCTAGGGCTTGTTATAGTTTCGGCCTATGGCATATTTGGTCCCTCTAGTATTATCTAGGTTTTGTAACTTTACTAAAATGTCAAAACAGCCCCTAGGGCTTCTTTAAGTTTCGGACTATTGCCAAAATGGTCCTTAGGGTTTTTGAATGACAAAATAACTTTTAAAAACTTCCCAAAATGGTCCCTAGGGTTTAAGTTGCCACGAAAAATAATTATAAAACCCTAGACTTTTGGACATTTACATTTTTAGTCATTGTGCTTACTAGTTTATCAAAATAAGTTTCATAAGTTACGGTTTTAGTCCTTAAGCTTTATAATTTGTCATTTTCATCCAAAAAGTTTTATAAGTCATATTTTATTACAAAAACTTTTATTTTAACATCTAAACTTTATATGGGCACATTAAATGGGCTAAACATCTAATGAGCTATTTTAGTGGGCTTAAATATATTTCAAGTCCACTAATTTACTAAAAAGGGGCATTTAAATCAATTATTGGGCTTAATACATTTTTAAGCCCTTTTAATTAGTTAAATGGGCCTAAGTGTGATTCCAAGTCCATTTAAGTCACCATAATTTATAAAATGGGCTTATTGGGTTTACTTAAGTTTTAGGTTAACTTTTCATGGGCTTAAATTGTCCATTAACACTATTTTACATTTTATGTATATTTTTACTTAGGATACTCTTATAAGATTATTATGAGCTTATTAACATTTAGTTTTTAATCTAAATAGATGAATAAAACTTAAAGATTCATTTTATGTGTTATACCAAATTAGATCTAGATGTGTCATAAGGTTACAAGTAAGTCATAAGCCCTAATAGGAGCTTATAGCCCACGGCCTACATTAGTTATAGCATTTTAAGGTAGGTCAAGTCCCATTATGAGGTTGCATGTAGTTTATATGTGTTACAAGATTAGATCTAACTATGTACACATCAAGAAAAGAAATCACAAGTTCAAAATAAGATCTAAACTGTGTTTAGGCCTAGAAATCAAACATAGATCCATGTACCTACATATATAGATCACGGCTATGTTTTTATATTTTGGTATTTCCAAGATGTATACTTTAACTAGTTTTTGAATCTTGTAAATATTTAACAAAACACATTATCATTATCTATGTTACATGCATGTTTCCAAGGCTACTATTATTCCAAGAAACAATGTATAGCCCACGGCTATATTGTTTCCTCCAAATATTCCCATTAGATCTACTAGCTTCCCATTAGATCTACTAGCTTATTTTCATGTATACCATGTTAAGTTAACACTTATCATTAGATCTAGGTTTTTATAAGCATGCATGTACATCTAACTCATTTTAGGGTCATATGTAACCCACGGCTATATATGTTCACATAAGTTACTTTGATGATTTTTAATAGCTCATTTAACATGTAAATTTCATGTTCCACTATTCAATACTTAGTAGACAATTCATATGGCCTTTTCTCATTTTAGCCGTGACCTTTATGGTCATGGTTTCCATGATTTTTAAGTTTTACAAGTTCTTTTCATGAGATCTATGGTTATTGGTTAGCCAAAGTCCCATAAACAAGATTTGTAACCCATGCCATATTTAGATTTATAAAAGGGTTTCATATGGTTTTTAAATCAAGTTTAACACATAAGTGATAAGTTTCTTATTAAAAAGATTTTGAATCATGATCATGGTTTGTATAAATATGTCGTGACCCATAAGGGCCATAGCCTTACTAAATCTTGATTTTTAACATGTTATTCACTTGTGTTTATAGATGTATGAAGATGCATGCATGAAGAAATGAAAGATTATGATGTGTATACCTCTCTTGCCTAAATGTACCAAAGAGGATCTAGATGAACAAGGAGATATAAGATCTACTCAAAATGATGAAGAAAACCCTAATATAAATCAAGTCGTGGCCTTAAGGATTTGGCTAGGGCTTGTTTTATAGTGGTTACAAGAGAAATGATGCTACCAAATGATTTGTAATCAAGATGGGACAGAGATTTAGTTGATTTAATTAATCAACTTTGGATTTTTGTGGCTTATGGCCGAAATGTTTGAGAGAGAAAGGAGTAGAGAAAAGTGAGTTGCATGTATGAGAGATGGAAATGTGTGTGTTTTGGCTTAAAGATGAGAGAGGGAAACAGAATACAAAAGGCATGATTGCCTTGGTAAGGACATTTGTGCCAAGTGTAGGCTTTTCCCTTTCCAAGACAACCCTTCTTCTTCCACATATGCCTGTGTGTGTCGTGTAAGGCTATCCAAAGAAAAGGGTGGGCTTGTGTGGGCTTGAGTTGGGCTAGAGCATAAGGAATACATAACTTTGGGCTAGTCTAAGAAAGTTTAGGGATGCCTATAATAAGCATACATATATATACGGCTATATGTAAATGGTGTGGTATGTTTTTCAAACTTTTGTTAAGTGTTGCATATTTCCAATATTAAGTATACATCTTACTACTTGTTATCCCTAGTTGTATGTACAAGGTTTACATTATGAGTCTTATCTCAACTAGTGTGTATGTACAAGTATATGTAAATGTTAGACAAGTTCACACATGACCCATAGAAGTGTAACATATGAGTTTATGTTCTAGGATTATTGGGTGGAAATCCATTACATAAAATCATGGTAAAATGATGGATTTTACAGCACCACCCCGTTATTTTAGCTTTGTCCTCAAAGCTACTAAAAACCTAGTTACCTTTTAAGTAAGAGATGTTCTAAGTACATGATTTGTTTCAGGTTCTCTCCCAGGTACGGATGGGGGCATGAATGCGAAGTGGTCAACATTTAGGTTATTCTTATACGCCTAATCTGGCATTTATGGAATCTTCCGTCACTATAGGCGAACAGAATAGAATGCAAAGAGATCTTTATATGGATCGCACTATACATCCGATTGAGCAGTAAAGGAGGCAGCTATTGTGGATGGGTAGGCGAGGAATGCAAAGAGACCTTTATCCGGATCGCACTATACATCCGATTGAGCAGTAAAGGAGACTGCTGCTGTGGATGGGTAGGCGAGGAATGCAAAGAGATCTTTATCTGGATCGCACTATACATCCGATTGAGCAGTAAAGGAGACTACTACGGTAGATGGGTAGGCGAGGAATGCAAAGAGATCTTTATCCGGATCGCACTATACATCCGATTGAGCAGTAAAGGAGATTGCTGCTGTGGATGGGTAGGCGAGGAATGCAAAGAAATCTTTATCTGGATCGTACTATACATCCGATTGAGCAGTAAAGGAGACTGCTGTTGTGGATGGGTAGGCGCGGGCTTCTCAATGGGCGTTGTAGTCATACTTTTCTCGGATCTGGGAGGGGACTATTAGCGCTGTGGATTTGGTTAGGAGGGAAAATCCATTGCAAATGGTTTCTGATATGAGGAGGGCGTGCCAGCTTGTTTCATATGCTGGGGAATCTGGGGACGCACTATTTCTACATCCTGTTCATGGGTGAGATACAAGTTATATCTCCATACCCACGTGTGTAAAATTGGGGGTTGAAGGTAAAACAAACATGTTTGACTTTAACCCCTCCTATATTAGCAGCTTTAAGAAAAGACTCACGCTCTTTACCTCAAGGCAGCGGGGTACAAATATTAGTTAATGGTACTAAAGTTTCTACCCAACAAAGAGGTTAAGGTTGTTGTCGATGGTGTTTGCGTGAGAAGTTACGAAGAATCTGCTTTCTTTACCGTGAGGCCGCGTGAGAGAGGCGCAGAAAAGAAGTACCTCAAATGGTGGAAATAAAAGAAGATACCAAGAATAAAGAAGTGTGCGCCTTGCAGGGTATCGTAACAAGGGTCACGCATTCACTATTACTAGTTCAAAATTTGTACAAATTCTGACTTCTAAATAGTGGAATTTCTTATCTCCCAGCGTATAGCGGGTGATGGTATTGTCGAACTTAATTGGACCCGAAGAGGAAAGAGGAATGTCCAAAAACATAGGACATTCAACATCTCCTCACAAGGGACGCCGAACGTAGCCCTACAAAGTACACCCATTGTGATTTGGATGTGCCTTTCAGGTTTAGGGTTGTCTAGGTGGCGGAAGTAACCCTACAAAATACACCCATTGTGGGTTGGATGTGCTCAGGTTTAGGGTTGTCTAGGTGGCGGAAATAACCCTACAAAATACACCCATTGTGAGTTGGGTGTGTCCTTCAGGGTTATGCAGGGAAGAAACAGGTTAGGGAAACGGGATATTTTCGGACCAAGTAGTCGTTGGCCCGTTGGTGCTTGAGATGACACTAAATCTAGTGTTAACTATATCGGAGTAATGACTCCCCGGTATAATCAAGGTTTCATCTCACCAAGGTGCACAAACACATTTTTGGCTATGAGGGATAATTGCATGTTACTTGCTAGCCAATTTGTGCTAAGAAAGACATTAAAGTTATCAAGGCTTTCTAGGATCTGATTGGTGTAAAACGGCTGATTCGGAAAGTTTTTAAGGAACAACCTCGGATGAGGGTGTTTATCTATCATAACTTTTCCGTCGACTATTCCATAGTATAATAGAAGTCTAGAACTATCGGAGGGATTTCCATTACCTTCCTAAATTTAGCATTTGTAGTACTTTTGTCCACACATGTATCAGACAAGATAGATGTATGTCATTGGTTTAGTAAGAACGTACCAAGTACGACGCTGGAGCCTGAGTTTGTTGGGGCATTGCCAGCCATGTACACTTGTGAAGGAGTTCCCTTGTCGTCCTTCTTCTAGTTGGACCTCTTGAGACAATCAGGTCTCACGTGCCCAGGGGTTCCAGACTCATAACATACCACAACTTTCTTCGGCCCGCTACCGCTCCCGCCAGTGGGGTTTCGGTTTCCTTGTTGCCCACTTCCACTCCCTCGTGCGTTGGACTTGCCCCTGTTGCTATTTCCAGGATTGGTGTTGGGTCGACCTGGGGTAGCAACATTGGTTGGACAATCGCGAGCAAAATGGCTTTGTTGGCCGCACTTGTAGCATCCTTGACATTGTCCTCCAGCAACATGATGGTAGTTGCACTTCGGACACTTGGGCTTTGTCCCTGAGTAGTTCTTGGTGCGGGTTATGGGAGTAGTGTCATCTGCCTGCCCAACGTTTTGCTTTTTGGAAGGCTGTTGGTGCTGGCTACGAGATTTTTCATCGGATTTCCTCTTGTTATCTGTTTGCCTCTCGGACAGATTGCGGGCTCGTTTGTTGATCAGCTCAGTCGCAAATTCCATGGCACCTTCCATAGTGGTGGGTCGTGAAGCTAGCACACTGTCATGAATGTTGTCAGGGAGTCCGCTGACATACTTTTCAATCTTGTCACTCCTTAGAAGGAACATTCTGGTGCACATCAAGCTTAACTCTTGAAATCTTTGGTTGTACCAAATGATATCATTGTTCATACACTTGAGATCCCACAACTGGACTTCCAACTTTTTCATTTCTCCTCTGGGACAATACTTCTCAGTCATTCTTTCCTTGAGGTTGGCCCAAGTGATAGTGTAAGCAGCGGCATGTCCAAGGGTGGCGCCCACAGAGTTCCACCAAGTAAGGGCGCTATCGAGTAGAGTGCATGTAGCATACTTAACTCTGTTCTCGTCAGCACAATTGCTGATGCGGAAAACTGTCTCAAGTCTTTACAACCATTGCATTAGTTCAACAACTCCTTCTTTTCCTCGGTAGTATGAGGGTTTGCATTTCAAGAAGTCGGGGTACGAACAACCCCTATTAAAGTTGTTTATGTGTAGGTTGGGGTTTGGGTCATCGCCCACATTGGCTTCTCTGGCTGCCATGGCTGCCGAAATGCCTTTACCAATCATCTCCCGGAGTTGAGCAGCGGTAACATTATGAGTAGCCTCAGGTACTTCGGTATTAGCGTATTGAAGACAGTTGCATTATTGGGGTTCGATTGTGAAATCACCATTTGTCTATAATCATACACTAAATGAGATTAATAATTCAATCATTAGTGCAGTTTTTATATTATTTTCAAGAGAATGGTTTCATGCATAAAATTCACAACAAATTTGGATAACCTGTCAGGATTTCATAATATAATACATTGCACCACAGATATAACATAAGAGAGTGATTTCATGCAAAGTTCTGTAGGGAATTTTAAACATTCGTCAAGCATATCAAATCCGAAACAAGGTTTAGCTAGCCCTGCTCCGGGTAGTGGTACACATTGTCTTAAGTACATCATATCCAAAATACATGCCCAAAGAAAAAGGAAAGATAAAGTGCGGGATTACATCAAACAGTAGAAAAAGAGATAAAAGTACAAAGGCCCTATATCATGACAGCCGGGATGTAACCCGCGAACTTATCATGATGTACAAGAAGTCTAGTACATCTATACTAATCCTGCCTGGATGGTCCACTAGAAGATGCCCGGGGTTGACGGTGCAGATGAAGCTGGTGGGGCTGCAGAGTTTTTCCTGGAGTTCCACAAAGTCCGAACTGTCGTTCGGGTCTCCTTGAGCATACAGAGTGCAGACAGTAGCTGGTTCTGGAGCCTATCGACGACCCCTCGGAGATAAGCCATCTCCCCAGTAACCCCATCATGCCGGACAGTGGCGAGATCAAAGAAGATGGACAAGGATTGCTCATGAGTAGCAAGAGCATCATGGGTCTGATGCTGCAGACCTTCCATGACCTGAATGCGCTGGTGGAGGTGGTAGTTCTCATCCAATAACCATTTTAGTGCCTCGTCTGTCCTAGCCTAGATGCTCTTAACAGTCTGGAAGTCTTCCCTCCTAGTAGGGAAAAGGGTGTCTGTAACACCCCCAAATTTATACAACTCAATACATTGGAAGACTCGTTGGTGTTACGGGATAGCACATTACTCACATCGTAGACAACGCTTAAAAGTCGCGTCGTTTTAATAATAAAGCATTTCCATTCATAAATATCAAAGTTACATAGGTCCCAAGTCATATTATTTCATACAAGTTTTACAAAGAATTTGAATGGAAAATATTGTTTAAGTGCGGGCCATGAATTCTTGTCGTCTTCCCGAGAGTTACCTTCAAGTACCTGAGATAAAACATGTTAAAAGAAAAGGGTCAGCGATAACGCCGAGTGAATTCATAGATTTAATAAAATCCATCAATATAACATCGGTCAATTATTACCAAAAATCATTTTGTACAAATCATTGTAATAGGCCATAAAATAGCCAAAATCATTTTGTACAAATCTTTACCAAATCATAATATAGGCATTTGCCTTAAAAACCATTATATGAATCATTGTCGTTAAAAACACCATACAATACCTTTTGCAAGGTTGTATAGATTAAATAAAAACAATTATATGAATATGGTTATGAAAACCAAAACACGAACATAATATCAATAGTATGACCCTGTATTGCTAGTCAGGCAATACATCGTAATTCGATGCGTATAGTAGTATTTCGTTAATTGGATTATTATAAGCCACATGACATTGTTACCTTACTAAACCAAACAACGGGTAGCTAACCCGATACTCAATTTGCCCATCTAAATTAGCGTGTCGTCACAAAGGTCACGCTATGGAAATCTTCTCATACATAAATTCGCTTACCAATCAATGTGGCACGACGGGGATCAACTGTCCAGGCGCGAACTGGGGTGATCGTCCCCAAATAGTACTATTATATGCATAAGCGTCTACCAAATCCGGGTAGTGCACAATTCATGCTAACGGGACTTTTAGTGACATAACCTAACTTTAATAATCCAGTTAATTTCATCTATCGGGTCCTTTAATCATTTATCGGGTCATACAATCGGGTCATACAATCGGGTCATACAATCATTCGGGTCCAAATCAATAAACAAACAATCGGGACAAATGGTGTCGTATTTTATAAAAACTAACATGTTATCTCCCTCGTGGGTTTATAAAACATTTCATAAAAACATTTAAAAGAGTGCGAGGCTATGAACTCACATTGATGTGGGAAGGCGGGTTATCGGCAATTCGGACGTACGGTACGTGCTTCAATCACGGAAACCTAGACAAATAATAATCGTCTTAGACTCATGTCCAGTGACTTTATAAATATAACAATTATGTATACATATGATGATTTTATATATATGATGATCAAGTGGGTTTATATATTCCCATTTACTTATTTTAGTGTTATGTGTTGGGAATTTTTCAAGACTAGTTATACTAGTTCAATCTTGTTTATATTTTGAAGCCCAATGGGCCTATTACAAGCCCAATACTATTCATTAGTACAATTATACTTTTATTATCAGTATTTATACTTTATATGTTGGGCCTAAATGGGTTAAGCCCAATAAATAAGTTTATAAGTGTTTTAGTCCATTTTGTTGTATTATTAGTCCAATAACTTAACTTATCCCGTTAATGTCCGTATGTTATATAGTTCGGGTTTTATCAGTTTTTACTAGTTATATCTGTTTATATATCAGTATATGAGTTTTATAAAGTTTACATTAGACGGTTCCAACCATGTAAATTTGTATTTAACAAAAACGTTAATTTTACAGTAATAGCCGAAAAAGTCGTAAAAATCATGTTTATAGTTTTATAACTTATAAAACTTAACAAGTTACCATTTTTATAATATGTCCACTTATTTACCATTGTACATATTTATATAAATGAAATATATAAGTTAGTGGATTTTAATTCACATTTTATATTATTTTTATTTGAGTGCTTATATAATACTATTATACTTTAATTTCCAAAATCTGATTTTTATTTTCATGTTCACCAAAACTGCCATATCTAGAGTTCTACATGGAGATAGAAGCTCAAATTTTTATGACATAAACTACATGATATGTGATCCGTTTAACTTCTAAAGCTACTGTTGAATCAGCCTCTAAATATTTTCTAAAAATCGTCCAAAACAGTGAACTCAGATTTGTACTTTAAACTTGTTTTGATCATATCTCACTCATTACAATGATTCCATTGCATGGCCAACTCTCACATGTGTACAAGACATATTAATTACTGTATATTGCTTCTACTTTGCCATTTTATCAGTCTAACATGTGGTTCTTTACTGTTTTATACAGCCAACAATCTAAACAAGATTTTAGCCTTGTTTCTTATAGTTTTTCATATTTTTAAGCATGTTTATCAACACCAAATCCCCACACAATATTTTTAATCATTATTCATCATCATATACATATACATAAGTAAAAGAAATACAAGATTACATAATTAAAAATAACAAGAGGATGAGGACAATCTTTATACCACCAAGTTGATGTAGGTTGTGATTTGGACATGGATTTTGATGGAGAAACTTGTGAATAACATGACCATCTTCAAGACCACCATTCTTCATGAACACCTTGTGGAAAATCAGCCCTAAGACACCAAGGAAACTCCTTTGTAGATGTTATGATCACCTCCAATCAATAAGTCTTCAAAAGGACATCATCTTATGCAAGAATAACATAAGATTTGTGGTTAAATTTGGATCAAATGGGGGATTTGTTTGAGATGAGGGACGGCACAAGTAAGAGAGAAAGAGAGGATTGTGTGTGGTTTGCATGTGTTTAAATGGAAGCAAATGGTAAGTTTAGTGGTTTTGTGGTTTTGAGTAGCTTCCATGCTAAGCTAAAATGGACAAGTGTTAAGTTACTTGTTGAAAACTTGCCACCAAATTGGTGTGGTGTCCTTCTTTAGGCCGTCCCATGTGTGGGGTGAGACAAAACTTGTTTTTGTCTCATTCCACTAATTTACGGGTATTCCTCGATTCTAGTTTCCTTGATTTGCGTGCCCTCGGGTCGTTTTACAAAAAACGTTTTTATAAATTATGAATCAACGGCACAAAACGAATCTAATAAAAATTATTTCATCAAAAACGGAGTTCGAAAACATAAAACGAAATCCTAAGGTTTCCGGTTTAGTCGTGAAGGACGTTAAAATAAGATCGTAAGTCCTAATCTCTTCTCGTAAATTTGTGAGTTTATGAACCAACACAAATTTAAAATCTAAAAATAATATTCACGGACAAATTTATTTTCTGAAACGTCGGACTGTCACCAAAGACAGTGTATGTAAACGTAAGCACGTAACGTAGAATCCTCCGGTTTAGGCGTAGTCGATGCTACTTTAAGACGTAAATCCAAATTACTTCCCAAAAATAAGTGAGTTCATAATATAATATTAAAATAATATTTTCAAATAAATATTGAGAATAAAATATCAACCATAAATTGACGGATTGTCACAGCATTTACCCCTAAACAGGATATTTGTCCTCAAAGATCATCTTACTACTCGCTTATTATAGAGTTAAATCCATGTGGGTATTTCCTCCACATTTGGTCTTTTCTCACAAGTGCAATTCATTACAATACGCGAGTTTCATCAAACATAACTACGGGAATAAGATCAGGATTAATGTTGACTTACTTTCTCTATCCATGATGTTCACGGGTTTCTGATGAATGCAACTTTTTGCCGATCTAAACTTTATCAAGAAGAATTCAGAATTTTCACTTGATAGATATTTATCAAGTTCGATTTACGAAACATAATTCACACAGCTCTTGAAGTCCTAGGGTAGATCCAGCTTATATGCCTTTCAAACCAATCTTTTACATCATCTCAATGGTCCCATACAACGGGGACTTATATCCCATGATCTTTCAGATCATTAATTCATTTTTCCAAGGTTAAAAATTTTGGCATAACTTCGCTACCCATCTGGCACTTAAAGATCTACATTTCATATTCACATAACTTCCTGCCCACTACCGGCAGTCAATAATCAAATCCTAATTCCAACAACCATTTCAGGTCTCACGGGTCGGGTATTTTGTAAGGTTAGGTTCGCCATCATAGGAAACCTTAAACCTAAAGGACATGTCCAACTCATAATGGGTGTATGTCGGGTGTCTTCATCCCAACTCCTGCTTACAGATGTTCTAATATAGATCCTAACAAGATTCAATCTCGATCCTAATACGCTTATTAGCAATGATAATCTCTCTAAAGGAAAGAGATTATACGGTTCATTACCAAAGGTCAATCATTCAAACATAGAACAACGCTTATAGTATTTTGTATCGTTACTTTACCTCGTCCCTTCGATTGGGGTGGTACACAGTACTCTCATCAAGATTCGTTCTTAATGACTTCTAAGCAAATCTCTAGAAATTCAATGCGAAGCGAGGATCTTGATAGAGATGGTCGATACAGGCACACCATGTTTACACAACTCTTTTAAATACAAAAGAGTCAATTTCTTCATCGAGAATCTATCATCAACAGGAATGATATTAGTAGATTTGTTTAGTCTGTCGACGATGACCCAAATCGAATCAAATTCAGATGATGACCTTTGCAATAGCTAGACGTTTACTAACGTATGAGGCGATGTCTGCCTTCATAATTTGCCATCATGACAACTTCTTTTGATAATGATACATTAAATCAGAAATGACAGGAATAGAATACTTATACTTACAAGATTTCAACATAACTAAATCTCAAAATCTCCATATTTAGGCAACCACAAGTGGCCTTTTATACACTTAACGCTATCGGCTTCTCAGTTCTAATGGTTCACATTAGCTGCGAACCTCTTTTTATTATCTATATCATCCTTTTTACAAACATCGTCTATTTTACATTGTTCAACAATTTATTTTTGCACCTTCATTATTAAGGAACATGTCCTAATTGGTTCTTTATCTTTTCTACATAATGTGTCAGTAATTACGTTCACCTTTCGTCATATTTTCTAAGTTTCAGTTTTGTTTCAGCTATTATTTTTATCAGTTTTTCTCAATCCGATGTTTAAAGCGTCGATAGTTATTACAAGTAATTAAATAATAATTATTAAATTTTTATGAAACATAAACG
Source organism: Glebionis coronaria (assembly GCA_025667525.1). NCBI lineage: Eukaryota > Viridiplantae > Streptophyta > Magnoliopsida > Asterales > Asteraceae > Glebionis > Glebionis coronaria. The sequence continues at coordinate 141,146,344 of CM046880.1, forward strand.
TAAAAATTTTAAATTCCTTAGTTCGACCAATTATATAAAATGTTCAAATAAATTTGAATTTAATTAATGCGATTTTTGTTGATTTATCAAAAATAATTAATAAGATTCGTAAATGTTTGAAAAATCTTTGGTTATACTTTGGTCAAAATTTTCTTAGTTGAAGAGCGTAAATTATCGTTTCAAATTTCAAGTCAATGTTTAAATGGTTTCCTCAATCCTTCTTAAGTTGTCTTAAGGTATGCAAAAACATTTACCCCTAAACAGGAGTTTAGTTAAATGTTTTGGGTATAAGGGAATAATCCTTTTAAAATCCTTTGTTAAAACATTTGTCAAAACATATTTCCATTTTCTTTTTGGTAAAACCCAAAGTCTTAAAAGGGTTCTTAATTTTGAAGAGTCAATATAGATTCCATTATCTTTTAATCACACGTTCAAATAATGTAAATGATTAAGTCTTAAATCACATGTTAAATATTCAAGATACATGTTTTCATTGTTCGGCCAATTTAGGGCAGTTTATAATTAATTATTAACTCATTATTATTATTATATACAAACAAATGGTCCTTAATGATCTCAAGCATGAATTTATCAATTTACAGCCTACACGCGTGATCCACCAAATTTATGGATGCTACCTGTGCATTAGTCAATCCAAACGACATCACGTGAAACTCATAATGTTCATTACAAGTACCGGATGTAGTGATTGGAATACATAATCTTTTTCGCAGATGCGAAGTTGATGATAACCATGCCATGGATCAAATCTTTAAAACATACGCTAGAACCTTGTAAATGATCGAACAAATCTTCCATTTCGAGTTATGGATATCGTTTTCGATTGTCAATTTACTCATTTCACAGTAATCTATAAATATAAGGAATGATAACACCATAGCTCTTCATGATGACGAGCTAGGTAGAATAAAATCTTTCTCCGATAACTCTCTCAGTTGTACGGTAATTCCTTTAATTTAGATAGTGCTGACGTACAATGCACAAGCCACAGGTACAGCACCGAGAATATAATCAATACCAAATTCAACTTGCCTTAATGGCGAAAGTCTAGGTAATTCATCAACAAATACTTCCTAAGGTTTCCGATAACAGAAACATCTTTTTATATATTTAATTTAAGTTCTTTCTAGATTATAATATCTATGACTAATTCACAACCATTCACGGTATAATTTTAAGTCTAAATGCAGGATATGGTCATCCATCAAGAATTATTTAGATAACTTTTGATAATCAACATCTTATCATTTAGGGGAATTCTACTCGAGTTCCCATCAATTAAGACAATGTCGTCATGTCATAATCAATCAATCCATTCTATTGGCACTATCAACTTTCCAGATTCATTGCCGTCAATAAGATGTGAATTTCTCAAAAGACTAATAATAACTCATAATCCTTCACAAATTCAAGGATATATGGAGACACAACTACCATTAAAAGAGTAAGGTCAACGCATAATCTATGCGAGAGATTTCAAATCAGATACAGACGAAAACATTTAACGAATATGAATATATCCCATGTTTTCATAATTTGAGTACGCATTCGAAAGCTCCTCAGATCGTTACCCAAGTCATTCAAATGAAATCGAATCATAAGAAATGATAAGAACGTCAATACATCCAGTCGGGTATCAACACTCGGTAATCAGATATTTTTCCTAAGAATCTCACTACGGGAGAATTGGACAAGAAAGAATTGTCAATTATCAAATAAGATAATTTCCACAGATGAGTAAATTCGACTCAGAAGATTAGATGCTACAGGCACATATGTAGGTGTCCCTAACACTATGTCCCTATTTTTCACTTCTTGCAGATCTCATAAAATTTATTCTTTCACAATCTTCAAGGAAAATGTAGTGGTTATTCATTAGTTTTATGGTGACTACTAATCAGCCTTGCATGGTCCATTCCAAATTGTATGTAGGTGCGCAACTATATACAATTTCAAGATTAACGATGCAATACTCAGTTCGTCAAAATTTTATCATCATGTTTATAATAAAAAAAATTTCATGCTTAATTCTTAGATATGTATCAAAAATAATTTTACAAAGATTTTCTTTGTTATGAAAACAATTAAGTTTTCCAAGGTGTTTTATAAACAACTTCATTTCGATAATAATCACTTATAAATCTCACTTTCAATAATCCTTATAGTGATGAAAATTCAATTTTTCTCAAGGGATACTGTTTTAACTTATAAAAACAATTAGTGATCTGCGAAGGAGTGATGAAAAGTTGTTCACCAAGAACTAGCTATAATATAATAGGAAATTAGCTTAGCCAATTAATCATGAGGTTCATGACCTCGATGGCACTCACGAAGAATAATTCACAACGTAACTCAAATCAAGATGAGTACTTGTTCAATGGTTGCATCACTAGTGCGAACATTAGGATGAAGCAATACAAGATAGATAACATTGATACTTGTAGGATTTAGCAATCAAAGGTAGTCTTTTCCATTAATCACAAACAAGTCAAAATTGTACCGTAACACATTACGTGTCACTATGTCATACAATTCTCAGAACTCATCCTACCAACTGATGTCTCAGTTAAGTTAGGGATTTTTAAAAGATACCACAATGAATACTAATCTACAAGATTCATTAGGTGTCCTACCTGTCCCGGAAGATCCATCGGTCCCAATTTCAGAAGAAGATTTCTTCAATTTATTTGTTGGACACTGGGAATCCTCATCATTGGACAATGGCCTAGGAACAACACTTAACACGAATCAACAATCAATTAAAACCTTATAATTCAATCACAAAACTTAACGATTTCCTCTTAACAATCTCATATTCCATACGAGTTAAAATTTACTTTTATTCAAGTTTCAGCCAACTTATACTTAATTCAATATCCTACTTCATTTTCCAATACTTTCAACCTTATTCTTAGACCTTAATAGGGTAATAAAAGCTCAGTATGATCAACACTTAATTTCCAATCCTATATCTCTTACAACAACAATTATCAAATGAGTCACTAGTATGAAATGACTCGATCAGTCAATTAGACTTCTCGGAAAGGTACTAGTGCCATGAGGCTTTTGGGTAATGGTTCCAATGACAGCCTCAAGTGCAACATTCACCCCTTTCGATTTCAATTTAAGAATTGGATGACAATGAATCAGATGACATCTTTCTAGGTGGTAACATTTTGTCAAACTCCACTCTATAAAGAAAGATCGTCATGACATCGATATCAGATTTAATCTCGCCAATTCTTTTTCAATATCACAATCAACTAATATCTACATTTCTACGAATATCAACCATTTTGTTGGGATTATAAACATGCACAACTTGGTTTAGATCTTGGATAGCTAGAATTCCTACGAGAATAGCTTCGATTAATTTACTAGGGGATTTAGGGTTCTTTGTGACAATCTACGTCGTATAAATACCTCGTATAAATATCAAAATAATCATCAAACAATCATGTAATCAAATTACATCATATATATATATATATATATATATATATATATATATATATATATATATATATATATATATATATATATATATATATATATATATATATATATATATAATCCACGTTATATATATATTAAAATAACACTTCTCAGTCTGGCCTTGTCGGTAACTCGGGAATTCTTCGGCACCGTTATAGTCAAAAGATTTTTAGACATTTTTAGAAAAATGTTTATAGTTAAAAGATTTTGAAATGTTTTATTCAAAACCTTGGTTTTAAAAATCTTTCGTTCTCTATAACGAGAGCTTTGGTACCAAACTGTAACACCCCCAAATTTATACAACTCAATACAGCAGAAGACTCGTTGGTGTTACGGGATAGCACATTACTCACATCATAGACAACGCTAAAAAGTCGCGTCGTTTTAATAATAAAGCATTTCCATTCATAAATATCAAAGTTACATAGGTCCCAAGTCATATTATTTCATACAAGTTTTACAAAGAATTTGAATGGAAAATATTGTTTAAGTGCGGGCCATGAATTCTTGTCGTCTTCTCAAGAATTACCTTCAAGTACCTGAGATAAAACATGTTAAAAGAAAAGGGTCAGCGATAACGCCGAGTGAATTCATAGAGTTTAATAAAATCCATCAATATAACATCGGTATAAAATTATTACTGAAAATCATTTTGTACAAATCATTGTAATAGGCCATAAAATAGCCAAAATCATTTTATACAAATCGTTATCAAATCATAATATAGGCATTTGCCTTAAAAACTATTATACGAATCATTGTCGTTAAAAACACCATACAATACGTTTTGCAACGTTGTATAGATTAAATAAAAACCATTATATGAATATGGTTATGAAAACCAAAACACGAACATAATATCAATAGTATGACCCTGTATTGCTAGTCAGGCAATACATCGTAATTCGATGTGTATAGTAGTATTTCGTTAATTGGATTATTATAAGCTGCATGACATTGTTACCTTACTAAACCAAACAACGGGTAGCTAACCTGATACTCAATTTTCCCATCTAAATTAGCGTGTCGTCACAAAGGTCACGCTCTGGAAATCTTCTCATACATAAATTTTCTTACCAATCAATGTGGCACGACGGGGATCAACCGTCAAGGCGCGAACTGGGGTGATCGTCCCCAAATATTACTATTATATGCATAAGCGTCTACCAAATGCCGGTAGTTCACAATTCATGCTAACGGGACTTTTAGTGACATAACCTAACTTTAATAATCCATTTAATTTCATCTATCGGGTCCTTTAATCATTTATCGGGTCATACAATCGGGTCATACAATCATTCGGGTCCAAATCAATAAACAAACAATCGGGACAAATGGTGTCCTATTTTATAAAAACTAACATGTTATCTCCCTCGCGGGTTTATAAAACATTTCATAAAAACATTTAAAAGAGTGCGAGGCTATGAACTCACGTTGATGTGGGAAGGCGGGTTATCGGCAATTCGGACGTACGATACGTGCTTCAATCACGGAAACCTAGACAAATAATACTCGTCTTAGTCTCATGTCCAATGACTTTATAAAAATAACAATTATGTATACATATGATGATTTTATATATATGATGATCAAGTGGGTTTATATATTCCCATTTACTTATTTTAGTGTTATGTGTTGGGAATTTTTCAAGACTAGTTATACTAGTTCAATCTTGTTTATATTTTGAAGCTCAATGGGCCTATTACAAGCCCAATACTATTCATTAGTCCAATTATACTTTTATTATCAGTATTTATACTTTATATGTTGGGCCTAAATGGGTTAAGCCCAATAAATAAGTTTATAAGTGTTTTAGTCCATTTTGTTGTATTATTAGTCCAATAACATTAACTTATCCCGTTAATGTCCGTATGTTATATAGTTTGGGTTTTATCGGTTTTTACTTGTTATATATGTTTATATATCAGTATATGAGTTTTATAAAGTTTACATTAGACGGGTCCAACCATCTAAGTTTTATTTAACAAAAACGTTAATTTTACGGTAATAGCCGAAAAAGTCGTAAAAATCATGTTTATAGTTTTATAACTTATAAAACTTAACAAGTTACCATTTTTATAAAATGTCCACTAATTTACCATTGTACATATTTATATAAATGAAATATATAAGTTAGTGGGTTTTAATTCACATTTTATATTATTTTTATTTGAGTGCTTATATAATACTATTATACTTTAATTTCCAAAATCTGATTTTTATTTTCATGTTCACCAAAACTGCCATATCTAGAGTTCTACATGGAGATATAAGTTAGTGGGTTTTAATTCACATTTATGACATAAACTACATGATATGTGCTCCATTTAACTCTTCTATAGCTACTGTTGAATCAGCCTCTAAGTATTTTCTAAAAATCGTCCAAAACAGTGAACTCAGATTTGTACTTTAAACTTGTTTTGATCATATCTCACTCATTACAATGATTCCATTGCATAGCTAACTCTCACATGTGTACAAGACATATTACTTACTGTATATTTCTTCTACTTTGCCATTTTATCAGTCTAACATGTGGTTCTTTACTGTTTTATACAGCCAACAATCTAAACAAGATTTTAGCCTTGTTTCTTATAGTTTTTCATCTTTTTAAGCATGTTTATCAACACTAAATCCCCACACAATATTTTTAATCATCATTCATCATCGTATACATATACATAAGTAAAAGAAATACAAGATTACATAATCAAAAATAACAAGAGGATGAGGAGGACAATCTTTATACCACCAAGTTGATGTAGGTTGTGATTTGGGCATTGATTTTGATGGAGAAACTTGTGAATAACCAAGACCATCTTCAAGACCACCATTCTTCATGAACACCTTGTGGAAAATCAGCCCTAAGACACCAAGGAAACTCCTTTGTAGATGTTATGATCACCTCCATTCAATAAGTCTTCAAAAGGACATCATCTTATGCAAGAATAACATAAGATTTGTGGTGAAATTTAGATCAAATGGGGGTTTTGTTTGAGATGAGGGACGGCACAAGCAAGAGAGAAAGAGAGGATTGTGTGTGGTTTGCATGTGTTTAAATGGAAGCAAATGGTAAGTTTAGTGGTTTTGAGTAGCTTCCATGCTAAGCTAAAATGGACAAGTGTTAAGCTACTTGTTGGAAAATTGCTACCAAATTGGTGTGGTGTCCTCCTTTAGGCCGTCCCATGTGTGGGGTGAGACAAAACTTGTTTTTGTCTCATCCCACTAATTTACGAGTATTCCTCGATTCTAGTTTCCTCGATTTGCGTGCCCTCGGGTCGTTTTACGAAAAACGTTTTTATAAATTATGAATCAACGGCAAAAACGAATCTAATAAAAATTGTTTCATCAAAAACGGAGTTCGAAAACGTAAATACGAAATCCTAAGGTTTCCGGTTTGTCGTAAAGGACGTTAAAATAAAATCGTAAGTCCTAATCTCTTCTCGTAAATTTGTGAGTTTATGAACCAACACAAATTTAAAATCTCAAAATAATATTCACGGACAAATTTATTTTCTGAAATTTCGGACTGTCACCAAAGACAGTGTATGTAAACGTAAGCACGTAACGTAGAATCCTCTTGTTTAGACGTAGTCGATGCTACTTCAAGACGTAAATCCAAATTACTTCCCAAAAATAAGTGAGTTCATAGTATAACATTAAAATAATATTTTCAAATAAATATTGAGAATAAAATATCAACCATAAATTGACGGATTGTCACAGTGTCTATACGCTCATAGATGACGGCATGGCTCTGTTGACTGACTATCAACTCGCTGCAGAGGTCGGATATCTCTCGCTCATGGCGTGCAGCCAATGCGGAGATCTGGGCCTGGACGGAATCGACACGTCCTGCCCCAGATCCTTCCCCGGTCTCATAAGTGGAGACGGGTGCGGGTCCGGAGAAATATCCTGATGAAAAGGACGGAGGCATGGAAGATGGTATACTAGAAGGGACCCGGTCCTCCTCCATATAGGTTGGGGATGGTGTGGCTGATGCTGAGATAGAAAATGGGTCCTCTGGGAGTACAGCTTCGGTGGCTGGGTCATCCTCTGAATCTGAGGCTGACAACCATCCACACTACGTCGATCGTGGGGATGAACAAACAACTGGAGTAGGAGCTACTCTGGGTAGAAGAGTCGTAGATGCGGTAGGCGGAGTCATGATGATCTGAAATAATATCATTTTAAGTTTGAAGTGAGTATGAGCTTACAAACAAAGAACAATATTATTTAGGTTACATGCTTTATGAAATATATCCCTTTTAAACAATTATTAGAATGTTTTAAGGTCACAAATATTCATACTTATACATATATATGTATTATCATGTAAGTAGTTCATTATCAGTTTGTAAGTGTGAAGTTTTGATGAGACTGCTTTTATACATGGTCTCATCGTCCAAAACGGCCTTAAAATGCATAAAATATCATAAAATGTGCCAAATATATGCTCGTGTTTGTTACTTGTGTATTTTTAGGTACGGATATTGAGGAAATGGCAAAAGATCACAAGAATCAATCAAAAACGAACACGGGAAACGAAGTCGCACAATGAACCGGGCCCAAGTTTGGAATTTAGCAAAAAGACCCTTGAAGAATTGAAGATTGTCAAGTTAAGTCCCTCATCTTTGAAGAACTTGTCACAATTGACCCTCCAAAAGTCAATTGTACAAGTATGGTCCTTAATGTTTGAAGATTGTACAAGATCAGTCCTTGGAGAATCAAGAATATACATTTAAAACCCTTGGAAAAGTTTTTGAAGTATTTGTGCCAAAATTGACAACTGGCCAAAAGTTGTTAAGTGCAATTTGGACGTTGATGGGTATTAATTACAACTTGAACAAATGAAGAAACCTTGGGGGCTGTTTTTGCCAGACAGCCAAATTCCTTCCCTCCAATCACTATCCTCCACGTCACCCCACTCAACCATCCCACCAATCACCTTCCTTCAATCCCCCACGTCACACCCCACCACTACTTAACTGATTTATTAAATCAATATAATCTTCTCACCAAAAACAACAATTTAAAAAACTTAATACCCAATTTGGATTAAACACTCCCTAATCCCAGGATAAACCCTAACCCAACCCGGACCTAATCACCCTCAAAACAAAGGGGTTTTCCCTTAATCACTCCAGATCTTTAATTAAGGATGCTCTCACCCTATCCCACACAAAACCCATGCTCCCAACACACCCATGTGACCTCCAAGACCCACCCCTGCCCCGTCTTTTTCACACCAAAACCAAGAAGGGACAAGACAAACGGCTGGATCTTTCTTCTTGACCCCCAAGTTCATTTCAAGAGCTTAGATCATATCAAACATCACTATCCACAACTGGCTCATCACATGGCACAATTTGACCACTTTGAAGATTGAAGACCAAGGGCTTTTTAGGAATTCTACATGCTAGGGTTTAGTTATTCTAGAATAGTCTTTTCATTGTATAAATAGAGACGACCTGTGTCTCTATTCATTGTTCCAGTTTTTAGCATTTTTCATCTTGTAATTCCTTTTTTAAATTAATGAAGTTTGGTGTTTGTTAAATGCAAGTGTAATTCCTTTTATTAAGTTTAAAAAGTTTGTGTGTTGTGTTAAATGCTAAGGCTGAGTTCCATTTAAAGTTGTGAAAATTTTGTATGATTCAAGTTTTCAAAAAGGGTTTTGAAAATAGGTTTTGATTTCAGAAAATTAATAAGTTTTGGAAAGTGAAAGTGGACCAAAGCTCTTGACTTTCTGAGATTAAAAGTGTTTTTAAAACGTGTTAAAAGTTTCAAAGGTTTGGAGGTTTCAAGGTTTTGAGTTTTTAAGAAAATCAGAAAGTGTGTTTTTCTTGTGTTTGTTCTTATTTGCAGGATTGATTGGTTGATACTTGTTGTTGATTAAGTTCAGCTCAGGCCCCAGCCTGAAAGGAGGTGACAAAGCTGTCACAAAGGGACTTGGATGTGAGTCCCTTAGGTAAAATTCCCTTTTTCCCTTTTCAGTATTCATTTTTTTGGTGAATTATGTGGATTGCATGAAAAGTGTTGTTTGTTTGTTTTAACTGTTTGATTTGAGTCATTTAGATGTTATTTGCATGAAACAAGTGCTTTATATCAGTTTTGATAGGTTGTCAAGTGATTTGGTTTGAAAAAAGTTGAAAACAGAAACTTAAGGGGTGTTTGGATTTACACATTGTTTGAGTTTCCTTGGTTAAATTTGTGTTAAAACCTGATTAGAAACACTTCTTTGGTGCTTCTCATATGTTATGTGCACATTGGAATCAGTTTAATAGGTTATTACACACATTTGCATGATCAAAAGTTGGTAAAAATAACAAAAATCAGAAAACTGCATATTGTTCCTGATTTTGTGTTGATTTGACCTTCAAATTTGTAAGACTTCTAGGTTTTAGGTTGTTTAAGGAGTGTGAATCTTTGATATGTCACTTGCTTAACTTGTGTACAAAATTTGAGCATCTAAATCTCATTCTTGTGCTTGTACCCTAGCTAAAACAACCACCAGACTTAGATAGCATATCAGAAACTTTATTTAGTCCTTTTTGAGCTATTTTGACTTTGATCTTGTGTGCAATCTGTTGTTTTGTGTGTTTTCTTGAGTCCCTATACTCCAAAGAGTATAGGGGTGCCTTTGTCTACCAACAAACACCCACAAACAATCAAACCAAGCTCCTCTTGGTCTTGGCACAAGTGGTGAACTCACACTTGTTCATCAGTCACCAAGCCCAACTGGGCACGTTTTTGGCTTCATTTAGCTTAATCTTTGGTCACTTTAGGATTGTGTTTGTGTTTTTGTGTTTATACAAGTTTACTGATTAAGTTTTAAAGAAAAAAAAATTAAAAACTTCACCCTGCCTGGACTCGAACACGCGACCCCTCGCTGGGGGAGTAAACGTGTTAACCAGTGATCTAGATGAGTTTTTACGTTAAGGTTTCATTTCATTACTTACTTAACCTCTTATTGTTTTGTGCTTGTTTAAATAAGCCGTGACCTTTTGGCTTATTTGTGGCTTATTGGATAAGTGTTTTTAGCTTATTTGATTTTTCCTAGGATAGTTATAGGCTTTAGGACTTTTCTGTTTAAAAATATTATTTTTCTCTTTAGTTAATTAATTATTAGGATTATTTTTAGATTAAATTTTATAAAATAATTTAAAAATAGTAAACAGTAATTAAAAAATCCAAAAAAATAGTTTTTAAGTTTTAATTTATATTTTTGAGGTTTACATATCAAAAAGTTTTCAGAAATTTTAATTTTTAATTTTATTTGATTTTAGGGTTTTTAGACAACTTTAAAAATTAATATAAAATTAATTAAAAGGTTTTAGGAACTTTAATTTGCATTTTCTTCTTAGTTAGAATATTTAGGATTTTTGAGAATTTTTTAGAATTTATTTAAGAACTTTTTATTTTTTTGATTATTTTAATATTATTTTATTCATAAAAATTCAAAGTTTCATTTTTAACTTTTTTCCATTTTTCCTAGATTCTAGACTTTAAAATAGGAACTTTGTAACTTTCCAAATATTTTTTAGGCTTTTCAATTAATTTTTAGAATTAATTTAAGATTTAATAGATTTTAATAGTTTTTAGGAGTTTAAAAATAGTTTAATTTGGTTTTAAAATTTTTAAAAATATTTTTTAGTTTAATTAGGTCATTTTTGAGGTTTACAAACTATTAAATCTTGTTTAGGGCTTTTTAATATTTAAAAGTGATTTTTAGGGTTTTAATTAGCATTAAAAAGTCATTATTAAATTAATTAAAAGGTTTTGGCAAGTTTGGATTTTTTGTAAACTCTTAGAATATTATTGTGGATTTTTAGTAATTTTTAGGAATTTTTAGGTTAAAATTTTAAATTTTATCGTTTTTTACGTGTCTACGTCTTAACTTTCTAGTAGTGTTTTTGCCTATTTTTCTATTTTTTCGTCTTCGTCATTTTCTCTTCTCCTTTCTGGTTAATAATCAAAAACAAATCAATAAAAAAAATTCATTACACAACACACGTGCCTCCTCGAGAGAACGATCCCATTAAGGGTCATAAGTGTTTACGTTTTCCTAAACGTACACTTAACGCTTACCACTATTTTACCTTGTTTTCCTAAACAAGTGTGAATTTTACAACTATCATTTTGGCGCCGCTGCCGGGGAGGCGTGTTTTGTTTTGATTGAACCATTGTTGTTTTCTATAGTAGCCATAATAGTAATTGTATTAATAGCACTCTATTAATACGTATTATCGTTTTTCGGTTTTTGTGTGAATATTATTACTATATAGTATACGTAGAACAATAAATACACAAGTACTCCAAATACGTGAGCAATCACAACCTTGATTCGGGATTTCATCACTAGATCATTGTATTCGAATCTCAAACCAAAGAAAAAAGGCAAAAATAGATAAATACTTTCGTGAAGCTTAATCTTGATAATACAAACTATAAGGTGGGTATAAGGCGGTTGTATTTCACGACCTAAAGGAAAAAGGCTCTTAAGTGCTTCGCGCCGCCTCGTTTCCTCCGCTTGCTTGTGCGTATTTGATTTTGAGAGTGAATCGAGGGTTTTTCCGCCCAAAGTATTATTACATATCATAGATATTTTCTTGGTTTCTATTTGATTAAACCCTCTTGAACGATTTGGTGTTCCACCATCGTTCTAAAGTCATCGAAGGCTTTCACTCCACGTGATCGTTTTCATTCCTTGAGGCCTTTTTAATCAAGAGATTTGATTGAGGAGGAGATTTGTGGACTCATTGTCTACTTAATACATTCACCAAATTCCAAAAAGTTAATACAATCAAAAACCACAAAAAATTGAAAAAACATAAAATACCAAAAAGAATCTTCTTTGCTCGTCTCCACGTTGTACGTGACGTTTATGCTCACTCGTAATCAAGCAAAACGTGCACGTAGACGCAAGAACAAAACTCCTACTAAAACTCATTCTAGTGAGGAGTCTCCAAGTGAGGAACCTATTGTAGAACAAGAAGCTATCATGGCTAATCGTACTATGATGGAGTTGCTTCAAGCACCCACCGAGGGTTTTGGAGAGGCCATTGTGATTCCCGCCATCCTTGCGGAGAACTTTGAGATCAAGACGGGTTTAATGTCTATGCTTCAAGCAAACAAGTTTCGCGGTCACGAAAAAGACAACCCACATTATCACATTAGGCAATTTAATCGTCTCACCGCGACAAGCAAGTTTAAGGATATACCACACGATGCCATTAAGATGATGTTGTTTCCTTACTCGTTAGATGGACCCGCCAAGATATGGCTTGAGAAAGAACCGCCGAATTCGATTTTGACATGGGCCGATCTCGTGTCTAAATTTGTGAATCAATTTTTTCCACCATCTAAGACAACACATTTGAAAAACGAGATTTCACGTTTTACACAAAGACCTAATGAAAGTTTTTCAATGGCTTGGGAAAGGTTTAAAGAAATGTTACATGAATGTCCACACCATGATTTTTCCGAATTGCATCAAATTGACACTTTTTATAATGGGCTTAATGATCATGAACGAGATTACTTAAATGCCGCCGCGGGTGGTAATTTTTTGTGCAAAACGACCAATGAGGCTTTAAAAATCATAGAAAATAGGTCTAAGGTCTATAGCCCTCGTAACACACCGAGTGTTGCCAATTTGGGCTCGTCATCATCTCGTTCCATTAATGCCTTGCAAGATGAAGCAAATGAGGAGAATCGGTTTTTCGATGGGTTTTCGACTCTTATGTCTCATTGGAAAGCTCAAGAAGCTTCAAATTCCGCTTCGGTTAAAGCGATTGCTAAGAGTTGTGTTTCGTGTGGTGGAGCTCATGATTTTTCCGAGTGCATTACCGCGGATGGTAACACTTCGAATGCTTTTGTAGCCACGGGAACTTATAACCAAATCGGTCAAGGTTCCCGCCAAAATCAAGCTCCACAAAATCAAAATGCTAATAACTATCGAAACAACAATCAAGGTGGAAATTACCAAGGAAATCAAAGGAATTATAACAAGGGTAATTATCAAAGTGGTAATGGGCAAATTTCAAACCAAAACCAAAACCGTGATTTTCAAACTCCTACTCAAGGTTTTCAAAATGCTCACACTAAAAATTTGCAAGGAGAATTTTAAGATTATGCTAAGGCTAATGATGCTAAGTTTGATAACATGCAACGTGAGATGATTAGCTTAAGGTCCGAATTGAAAACCGAGCTTAAAAATGAACTTGCTAATGAACTTAAAACTCATGCAAACAAAATGGAAGGAAATGTCCAACGTCTTCAACAAAATCAACAAAAGATGGAATTAGGACAACATGAGATTAAGCAAGAGTTGTTAAAAGCGGATGCTAGGCAATCTAAGTTTGAAGACCGAATGGCTAAAATGTTTGAAGCTATCATGTGTAAGCCCTCTTCTTCGGGTGGTCTTCCTAGTGATACCATCGTGAACCCGAAAGGAGAATTGAAGGTTATTACTACTCGTAGTGGTAAAACTTTCAAAGAACCCATTTCTCGCCCAAGTACTTCTATGGAGAAGGAAAAAGAGAAAGAACCTGAGGTTGTGGTTGAAAAGGAGCAAATTCAAAGCCCACGAAGTACCGCTCAAACCACACCTACGGTTGAACCTACACCAATCATGGAACCCGAGATTCCAAGGCTGATGCCTATGCCTAATTTGCCCCAACCCACACCACCTTTACCCTACCCTTCAAGACGAGACAAGGAAAAGGCACAAGAACGAAATAATTATCAATTTGAACTTTTTATGAAAATGTTTCGTGACTTGCATTTCAATATAAGTTTTGCCGACGCCTTAGTCATGATGCCTCGATTTGCCGCGAACTTCAAAAGTATGTTAAACAACAAAGAGAAATTGCAAAAATCGTCTAGTTGTTCTTCGGTTTTTCTAAGCCGCATACCTCAAAAAGTCGGTGATCCTGGAAAGTTTTTAATCCCATGTGCTATCCAAGACATGGAAGAATGATACGCCTTGGCCGATCTTGGTGCTAGTATTAATTTGATGCCTCTTGAGATTTTTAAATCGCTCAATCTTCCAAATCTCACTCCTTCAAGAATGTCAATCGAAATGGCCGATCATTCTACGATTCTAGCTTGTGGAGTTGCCGAGGACGTCTTCATGAAAGTTGGAAAATTCTATTATCCCGTGGACTTCATTGTTGTTGATATTCCCATCGATCCTAAAGTTCCGTTAATTTTAGGTCGATCTTTTTTGGATACCTCGAGAGCACTTATCGATGTGCATGCAAGAAAAATCACTCTTCGTTTCAATGAGGAAGAACTCGTCATTAATGCAACCCAAAACTCCACTCTTTCTCATGTGTATTCTATCACATCTTTGTACAATGTCAATCCCATCAAAAGCATTTGCAAAAGAATTTCAAATAGAGTTTTAGGAGTTGTTGAGAAAAATGAAGTTCCGTCCCCTCCGCCGGTGGAGGTTAAGAGTGTTAAGACTATGATTCCAATCTCGAGTGATTCTTCGGATGATGAATACGTTGATCCCGATGGGGAGGTTTTCTTTGTTGACAAAAGATTTGAAAACTTGCCACCACCTAAACCAAAAAGATTTCAAAATGTGAGAATTTTTAGTGTGACTAACATTGTTTTAGATACACCAAATGTTTTTGACATAATTAAATCGGGTTTTCACAAGGAGAGTTTAAAAGATGAAAAAGGAAAAGATTTTGAATTTAATTTAAAAGATTTTTCTACAATTCTAACTCCGTCATCACCGCGTTTATTGAGTACTACAAGCTCGTCTTCTCCTTTTGACGATGCTTTGTGTGGACCTAGTGTGGGGGAAGCCCCTTATGTTCCCTCCCCTTTCTCCACCGAGGACGAGATATTTGATCCTGGAATTGCTTATATAGGGAAATCTCGGTCTTCCACCGATGCAATAAATGGAAAATCTTTTCATTTGATTGGTGTGAGTCTACCTCGAGTAGCTCAATGTTATGACTTACCCATTGTCCCACCCTTCTATTTCTTCTCTCCTATTTTCTTCTACCCCATTGGGGTTTGTGTTGGAGTAGCGTTGTCTCGTCTTTCATCCGAAAACGAAGACGCTATCTTTGACCCCGGTATACGTTTATCGGATTTTTAAAGTACTCCACGTGCTTTTGGGCCTTGTTTATCATGTAAGCCCCACCAAAAATTGACCAAACCATGATTATCCCTAAATGATCACATTTATGGGGATTCGAGTCGAGCTTTTGACTCGGTTATCAAAAACAAGGTGCCTTGTGGGGGAGACCCATGCTTATCCATGTACATATTATTGCTTTCTAATGTAGTTAATGTGAGGGGATTTGTGCCCTTCCAACCTTTGTTCCGTGGTTGTTTGTGAATTATGGTTTTTAGATCATGATCTTCACGATTGGAGCATCTCGTATTTCGTTTTATGGGAGCACTCGATCGTTTGCTTTGGAGGTCTTTCCCAATATTCATATGATATATCCTTTTATGTTCTAACCTTAGGTTTTTAGCACACTTCATAAACGGCTATTACTTATTGGTTACACCCTTTCCATGCTAGATTAGGCATTCGACTACGTCTCTAGTATGGGGGTGTTTGCACCCCTAGACTCGAAACATTGAGGACAATGTTTAACTTTAGTATGGGGGGGTGAATAGATACTTGCCTTGCCAAACCTTCACGCTTTCCAAAGTTTATCGTTTTGTTTATCGTTTTGTTGCAAAATAAGGCTAAAAATGGCCAAATTTTAAATTTTTTCTCATATTTTATAAGTGTTTGAAGACACGAATGTAGATTTTCCGATGGCGAGAATAAGAGTAATTTTTGACTCGACCGTGCGTGTTGAGCACTTAGCTTTGAGTCCTTAACTACACCTTAGGCTAAGTCTCTTAAATGAGGACGAGAAATGATAGAGTTAATTATAAGTTACTATGCTAAACGTAGAGTACTCGTATTCTTTCAAAAACTCATGTGTTCTCGTTGTTTGCTTATTCTCCCTTCGCTTGTAAATATTTTTTGCTTAATAAATATTGACTTAACGGTTTAGTTAGGATTGTTGGGTTTCTAGTCTTTTCTAGTAGCTTCCGTGTAATTAAATTGGGAAGACATTAAGGTATCGCCAGCGTCACAGTTTTGAAGTATTGGCAACCTAATAATCGAAAGCTTCACCCAATAATAAGATTTCAAGTGCTCACCTAAATCTAGCAAACAATTTGAATCCCCACAAGGCCTAAAATCTATGCAAAATTGAAAGTGAATTAAGCCTTAATCTTCGAAGCTTTAAAGATCTAAAATTCGCTTTAGCGTGAGGATATACGTCTTTGGCTAATAAAACCACCGATGAGGCGGATAATAAAAGGCAAGGCAAGACCGAAGTCATAATAAAAGCTTCATGGCGAAGTTGAATAAAAGATGGAGGTAAACCAAAGATAATAAGGCCCTTCCGTTAGGGGGCGTATAAAAGTCTTGGTAATAAGTCTCATGTTCAAAACCGTTATAAAACCGTGTTTATCGATTCTTCTTGTCAACTTAATTTTTTGACATCGTTGTCTATTAGGAGGGGTTATTGATTTGATGGTCTTGGTTACACAGTTAGGACTCTATTTTTAGACCTAAATCTCTATTATCGCATAAGTCAATGATGTATCCTCGTGATCATTAAAGACATAATAAAATATAAGAGATACAACTTAGGAATAATGGGAGAATAAGTACGTGATTAGGGCATATGAGTAGTGTTAGCATTACTAACTTATAATGACAATGATCTCGTTGCACGCTTGGCATGGAATTGGAGCGAAAATCAAGGACGATGAAATTATTTCTAACGAAGCATTCACGTGTTCTTATTCTATGAACCTAAACGTCCCATTTTGCGATGAAAATCATACATTATGTCTAAAACGCAAGTAGTAGTAGCAATGGTGTAGTGTAGCTAGTTTATCATTTCAATAAAGTGAATAAAAATGAATTTTGGAGATGCTTCGATACTTTATTCTAGCATTGCGTGAGGGCACGGCAATGGTTTAGTATGGGGGAGTGATGAGACTGCTTTTATACATGGTCTCATCGTCCAAAACGGCCTTAAAATGCATAAAATATCATAAAATGTGCCAAATATATGCTCGTGTTTGTTACTTGTGTATTTTTAGGTACGGATATTGAGGAAATGGCAAAAGATCACAAGAATCAATCAAAAACGAACACGGGAAACGAAGTCGCACAATGAACCGGGCCCAAGTTTGGAATTTTGCAAAAAGACCCTTGAAGAATTGAAGATTGTCAAGTTAAGTCCCTCATCTTTGAAGAACTTGTCACAATTGACCCTCCAAAAGTCAATTGTACAAGTATGGTCCTTAATGTTTGAAGATTGTACAAGATCAGTCCTTGGAGAATCAAGAATATACATTTAAAACCCTTGGAAAAGTTTTTGAAGTATTTGTGCCAAAATGGACAACTGGCCAAAAGTTGTTAAGTGCAATTTGGACGTTGATGGGTATTAATTACAACTTGAACAAATGAAGAAACCTTGGGGGCTGTTTTTGCCAGACAGCCAAATTCCTTCCCTCCAATCACTATCCTCCACGTCACCCCACTCAACCATCCCACCAATCACCTTCCTTCAATCCCCCACGTCACACCCCACCACTACTTAACTGATTTATTAAATCAGTATAATCTTCCCACCAAAAACAACAATTTAAAAAACTTAATCCCCAATTTGGATTAAACACTCCCTAATCCCAGGATAAACCCTAACCCAACCCGGACCTAATCACCCTCAAAACAAAGGGGTTTTCCCTTAATCACTCCAGATCTTTAATTAAGGATGCTCTCACCCTATCCCACACAAAACCCATGCTCCCAACACACCCATGTGACCTCCAAGACCCACCCCTGCCCCGTCTTTTTCACACCAAAACCAAGAATGGACAAGACAAACGGCTGGATCTTTCTGCTTGACCCCCAAGTTCATTTCAACAGCTTAGATCATATCAAACATCACTATCCACAACTGGCTCATCACATGGCACAATTTGACCACTTTGAAGATTGAAGACCAAGGGCTTTTTAGGAATTCTACATGCTAGGGTTTAGTTATTCTAGAATAGTCTTTTCATTGTATAAATAGAGACGACCTGTGTCTCTATTCATTGTTCCTGTTTTTAGCATTTTTCATCTTGTAATTCCTTTTTTAAATTAATGAAGTTTGGTGTTTGTTAAATGCAAGTGTAATTCCTTTTATTAAGTTTAAAAAGTTTGTGTGTTGTGTTAAATGCTAAGGCTGAGTTCCATTTAAAGTTGTGAAAATTTTGTATGATTCAAGTTTTCAAAAAGGGTTTTGAAAATAGGTTTTGATTTCAGAAAATTAATAAGTTTTGGAAAGTGAAAGTGGACCAAAGCTCTTGACTTTCTGAGATTAAAAGTGTTTTTAAAACGTGTTAAAAGTTTCAAAGGTTTGGAGGTTTCAAGGTTTTGAGTTTTTAAGAAAATCAGAAAGTGTGTTTTTCTTGTGTTTGTTCTTATTTGCAGGATTGGTTGGTTGATACTTGTTGTTGATTAAGTTCAGCTCAGGCCCCAGCCTGAAAGGAGGTGACAAAGCTGTCACAAAAGGACTTGGATGTGAGTCCCTTAGGTAAAATTCCCTTTTTCCCTTTTCATTATTCATTTTTTTGGTGAATTATGTGGATTGCATGAAAAGTGTTGTTTATTTGTTTTAACTGTTTGATTTGAGTCATTTAGATGTTATTTGCATGAAACAAGTGCTTTATATCAGTTTTGATAGGTTGTCAAGTGATTTGGTTTGAAAAAAGTTGAAAACAGAAACTTAAGGGGTGTTTGGATTTACACATTGTTTGAGTTTCCTTGGTTAAATTTGTGTTAAAACCTGATTAGAAACACTTCTTTGGTGCTTCTCATATGTTATGTGCACATTGTAATCAGTTTAATAGGTTATTACACACATTTGCATGATCAAAAGTTGGTAAAAATAACAAAAATCAGAAAACTGCATATTGTTCCTGATTTTGTGTTGATTTGACCTTCAAATTTGTAAGACTGCTAGGTTTTAGGTTGTTTAAGGAGTGTGAATCTTTGATATGTCACTTGCTTAACTTGTGTACAAAATTTGAGCATCTAAATCTCATTCTTGTGCTTGTAACCTAGCTAAAACAACCACCAGACTTAGATAGCATATCAGAAACTTTATTTAGTCCTTTTTGAGCTATTTTGACTTTGATCTTGTGTGCAATCTGTTGTTTTGTGTGTTTTCTTGACTCCCTATACTCCAAAGAGTATAGGGGTGCCTTTGTCTACCAACAAACACCCACAAACAATCAAACCAAGCTCCTCTTGGTCTTGGCACAAGTGGTGAACTCACACTTGTTCATTAGTCACCAAGCCCAACTGGGCACGTTTTTTGCTTCATTTAGCTTAATCTTTGGTCACTTTAGGATTGTGTTTGTGTTTTTGTGTTTATACAAGTTTACTGATTAAGTTTTAAAGAAAAAAAAAAGAAAAAAAAAATTAAAAACTTCACCCTGCCTGGACTCGAACACGCGACCCCTCGCTGGGGGAGTAAACGTGTTAACCAGTGATCTAGATGAGTTTTTACGTTAAGGTTTCATTTCATTACTTACTTAACCTCTTATTGTTTTGTGCTTGTTTAAATAAGACGTGACCTTTTGGCTTATTTGTGGCTTATTGGATAAGTGTTTTTAGCTTATTTGATTTTTCCTAGGATAGTTATAGGCTTTAGGACTTTTCTGTTTAAAAATATTATTTTTCTCTTTAGTTAATTAATTATTAGGATTATTTTTAGATTAAATTTTATAAAGTAATTTAAAAATAGTAAACAGTAATTAAAAAATCCAAAAAAATAGTTTTTAAGTTTTAATATATATTTTTGAGGTTTACATATCAAAAAGTTTTCAGAAACTTTAATTTTTAATTTTATTTGATATTAGGGTTTTTAGACAACTTTAAAAATTAATATAAAATTAACTAAAAGGTTTTAGGAACTTTAATTTGCATTTTCTTCTTAGTTAGAATATTTAGGATTTTTGAGAATTTTTTAGAATTTATTTAAGAACTTTTTATTTTTTTTGATTATTTTAATATTATTTTATTCATAAAAATTCAAATTTCATTTTTAACTTTTTTTCATTTTTCCTAGATTCTAGACTTTAAAATAGGAACTTTTTAACTTTCCAAATATTTTTTAGGCTTTTCAATTAATTTTTAGAATTAATTTAAGATTTAATAGATTTTAATAGTTTTTAGGAGTTTAAAAATAGTTTAATTTGGTTTTAAAATTTTTAAAAATAGTTTTTAGTTTAATTAGGTCATTTTTGAGGTTTACAAACTATTAAATCTTGTTTAGGGCTTTTTAATATTCAAAAGTGATTTTTAGGGCTTTAATTAGCATTAAAAAGTCATTATTAAATTAATTAAAAGGTTTTGGCAAGTTTGGATTTTTTGTAAACTCTTAGAATATTATTGTGGATTTTTAGTAATTTTAGGAATTTTTAGGTTAGAATTTTAAATTTTGTCGTTTTTTACGTGTCTACGTCTCAACTTTCTAGTAGTGTTTTTGCCTATTTTTCTATTTTTTCGTCTTCGTCATTTTCTCTTCTCCTTTCTTGTTAATAATCAAAAACAAATCAATCAAAAAAATTCATTACACAACACACGTGCCTCCTCGAGAGAACGATCCCATTAAGGGTCATAAGTGTTTACGTTTTCCTAAACGTACACTTAACGCTTACCACTATTTTACCTTGTTTTCCTAAACAAGTGTGAATTTTACAACTATCAAGTTTAGTTCAATATTACTCATATTCTCATTTCAGTATTTTACTATATAGTGCAAAATTTTCCAAGTATAGCACATCTAACATATAGCAATATCTCACTAAACAGTATTAACAATCAAGTTTAGTAAACATATATATATATATATATATATACAATTAGTTCACATAGCATAACATGCCCTAAGATGTATATGCTTAACTAATACGATCCCAAAATAAAATCCCAAAAAGATTTTTATAAGTTATAGTCCAGTTTTAAATAAAAGAAAAATCATTTCTATTTTTATTTTATTTAAAATTTTATCTGGTTCTCTATAACTAATGCTCTGATACCATTCTTTGTGACACCCCGGGTAGGGTCAAAATATGTGGAATATATCCACGGAAATGTCACAAGGGTGGATCGATAGCATATAGTCCATAGAGCATAAGATAAAGAGTTAGTCAAAACATATTACATTTTTATTCAAACAAATAAATAAAAATTGTCTTAAACATGGTGAAAAGTGTTTGTTTGAGTTTCCCAAATAGAACCTCGGACGAGTCCTACAATGCAGATTACTAAGATGCTGGAGACCATGCACACACCACGTACTAACATCATATTCCTGTGCAAAACATACTAACGGGTCAACATAAAGTTGGTGAATTTACAGATTTTAACAATTAATTAGTTTGGACATAAAATAATCATATAAGTAATTATGCACAAAGCATTCTTACTAAAATATAAATAACATTTGTTTATTATTAGAAACTGAAGCTTAACCGCATAGTCCTCAACAGATGTGGACGTAGTGTCTTACAAAAAGACACCCATTCCAGTTCCAACATGGTATACATCTGTTGTCCCGGCCAAGGCACAGTGAGCATGACTCACCCAGACGGGGATGGTCAATCCCTAATAGATCGATTTATAACATTTGGGCGATTTACAACAATTTAACAGTTTCAATAGTAAGCAATCATAATCCAGTTTATACAATCCAGTTATGTCCAATATATGTTCGCATATTATCTTTCCCAAAAAGGGAAAGTTTTATCAAAGTTTATAGGGGGCTGTAAACTCACCTGGGAGTGGGCAATTGCTTGTTTAACACGGGTATCCAGTTAAAGCTCACACCAAAGTTATGCCTAATCAGATAGTGCAGTCTTAATAGATAGTATAAAGAACATATATGTATGCTTATACAGATTTTAGTCAGTTCATTCATATTATGGTATTTATCCAAATAGCCATAGTTCAAGTAGCATAAATATTCATTTAACTTATTTATATAAGTTTCATTGCTAAGTAAACATAAAATGTTTAACTATTAATATCAGGTAGCATACATGTAATTATAGTAATCATTCAATCTCACAATCAAGTTTTACATTTCAAGTAAATATAAAAGAATATGTTTCACTTAAGATATTAATCTATGTTTATAGTACTTGTATCAATAACATCTCGTTAAACTTTTAACCACGTTCTATATTTAAGTAAACATAAGGGGTTTACTTATAATATATTTGTGTAGTAACATTTAGTTTAATTTACGTTCACATAATTTTATTTCTTAAAAGTATATGAGTATATGTATTAACAATACATATTCATAATTGTTTATACAATTATTTCCTAAAGTAAATATAAATGTTTTATATATATAAAAAAGAAATATATAAATTATTTTATTTAACTTTAAAGTTTCCATAAGTCATTTTATAAAAATAATTTAAACTTAAGAATTTATACCTTAATTCTTATGGTCTAAGTGTTTTAATTATGTTTTATTATAATTAAACAAGATTTTAGGTTTAGGGCTTGGAAATGTTTCGAATTATGGCAAAACTAGTCTCTTCATATTTTTGAACAAGTATAACTTTTGGATTTTACATATTTAGCACCTAGGGCTTGTTATAGTTTCGGCCTATGGCAGATTTGGTCCCTCTAGTATTATCTAGGTTTTGTAACTTTACTAAAATGACAAAACAGCCCCTAGGGCTTCTTTAAGTTTCGGACTATTTCCAAAATGGTCCTTAGGGTTTTAGAATGACAAAATAACTTTTAAAAACTTCC
Source organism: Glebionis coronaria (assembly GCA_025667525.1). Lineage (NCBI taxonomy): Eukaryota > Viridiplantae > Streptophyta > Magnoliopsida > Asterales > Asteraceae > Glebionis > Glebionis coronaria. Next base: position 141,169,733 of record CM046880.1, read on the forward strand.
CAAAATGGTCCCTAGGGTTTAAGTTGCCACGGAAAATAATTATTAAACCCTAGACTTTTGGACATTTACATTTTTAGTCCTTGTGCTTACTAGTTTATCAAAATAAGTTTCATAAGTTACGGTTTTAGTCCTTAAGCTTTATAATTTATCATTTTCATCCAAAAAGTTTTATAAGTCATATTTTATTATAAAAACTTTTATTTTAACATCTAAACTTTATTTGGGCTCATTAAATGGGCTAAACATCTAATGAGCTATTTTAGTGGGCTTAAATATATTTCAAGTCCACTAATTTACTAAAAAGGGTCCTTTAAATCATTTATTAGGCTTAATACATTTTTAAGCCCTTTTAATTAGTTAAATGGGCCTAAGTGTGATTCCAAGTCCATTTAAGTCACCATAATTTATAAAATTGGCTTATTGGGTTTACTTAAGTTTTAGGTTAACTTTTCATGGGCTTAAATAGTCCATTAACACAACTTTACATTTTATGTATATTTTTTACTTAGGATACTCTTACAAGCTTATTATGAGCTTATTAACATTTAGTTTGTAATCTAAATAGATGAATAAAACTTAAAGATTCATTTTATGTGTTATACCAAATTAGATCTAGGTGTGTCATAAGGTTACAAGTAAGTCATAAGCCCTAATAGGAGCATATAGCCCACGGCCTACATTAGTTATAGCATTTTAAGGTAGGTCAAGTCCCATTTTGAGGTTGCATGTAGTTTATATGTGTTACAAGATTAGATCTAACTATGTACACATCAAGAAAATAAATCACAGGTTGAAAATAAGATCTAAACTATGTTTAGGCCTAGAAATCAAACATAGATCCATGCACCTACATATATAGCTCACGGCTATGTTTTTAGATTTTGGTATTTCTAAGATGTATACTTTAACTAGTTTTTGAATCTTGTAAATATTTACAAAAACACATTATGATTATCTATGTTACATGCATGTTTCCAAGGCTACTATTATTCCAAGAAACAATGTATAGCCCACGGCTATATTGTTTCCTCCCAATATTCCCATTAGATCTACTAGCTTATTTCATGTATACCATGTTAAGTTAACACTTATCATTAGATCTAGGTTTTTATAAGCATGCATGTACATCTAACCCATTTTAGGGTCATATGTAACCCACGGCTATATATGTTCACATAAGTTACTTTGATGATTTTTAATAGATCATTTAACATGTACATTTCATGTTCCACTATTCAATACTTAGTAGACAATTCATATGGCCTTTTCTCATTTTAGCCGTGACCTTTAAGGTCATGGTTTCAATGATTTTTAAGTTTCACAAGTTCTTTTCATGAGATCTATGGTTATTGGTTAACCAAAGTCCCATAAACAAGATTTGTAACCCATACCATATTTAGATTTATAAAAGGGTTTCATATGGTTTTTAAATCAAGTTTAACACATAACACATAAGTCATAAGTTTCTTATTAAAAAGATTTTGAATCATGATCATGGTTTGTATAAATATGCCGTGACCCATAAGGGCCATAGCCTTACTAAATCTTGATTTTAAACATGTTATTCACTTGTGCTTATAGATGTATGAAGATGCTGATAGTTGTGAAAACACCCATCCTTTTACCACTTATTTCTTACTATGTATATATCCCGCAATAAAGTCAAAAATATTAATAAAGTGGTGTAGCTAGTTTTGAAATCTTTGACATATTAGGCCCGTTGCGATTATTTTGACTCAACCCGAATAGACTTATCCAAGTTTATTCTAGCTAGTATCCTTAACCATGTAGACCTTAATTGGTTTATTAGGCTAAGTGTCCACGAGTCTCATTACTTGAGATTTTAAAATTGTGGAGAACGAGAAATGATAGAGTCGATTATAAGTCGATATTCTTGCACAAGCTCACTTGGTGTAATTATCTGCCTATTCTCCCATCACTTGCTAATAGTTTATCTGCAATAAGTAAGGTCGTACGATTTGAAAAGTTACTTAGCTTCTAGCCCAAGATCGTTTAAAAGTTGCTCGGTAATGATGAGAGTTCATAGCCAAGGCATAACTTATGAAGCGGGGCGCGAAGATTGGCGAGTCCGAAAAGGCCCTAACAAGGCATGAGGATTCAATCTTATTGCTAAAGATCCAAGGTGATGTGAAAAGCATTATTCCCAAAATCAATATGAAGGATCAAGACTCACGACGAAAAGCAATCAACTCCCATAAAGATCATGGAGAAGTCTATCCGAAAAGACCCTAACAAGGTATGAGGATAAATAGATCCAAGTCGGAAAAGGAGGCGGATGGTTGTATCTCAAAATCCCAATTAGAGATTGAAGAAATAATCATAAAGTCGTGGTCAACAAAGTTGGAGTACCCCTCAAAAGTCTCCAAGTGAAGAAACTCTATTAACGATGAGAAGACCATTATCTCAAGCACGTCTCTCAAGATATGAAGTATGAAGTACATGCCAAATATCGGCCCGAGAGAGGTCTCAAATCGTGAACCAAGTTATGCCAAGATATGAACTTTTTGATATCCCGAGAAGCAGTTTTAAGAGATTTTGTCCTTTAGCTAACTATTGATCAAATCGTCCTACTTTGCTTTCAGCTTAAATAACTATCGAAATAAGTCCAAAAATGCATCTTCATGATCATTCTAAGACAAAAATAAAATATAAGAGATACACCTAGGAATAAGGGAGTTTAAGCATTTAATTAAGCCATGTGTGTAAGTGTTTGAATTGCTAACTTATAATAACAATGATCTCGTTTTTAAGCTTAGTTTGGGGAACGTGAAACTTGAGGAGGATAAATCTTCGCAGCACCAAAGCCCTAATGTAAGTCCTTGATCTCTTTGCAAGTTATTTCCATCCTTTTGTTTACATTAAAGTTTTAATTTCTCTTAGTACTTTGATTTTTGTCTAGCAGTATTTTAATAAGGCCAAGGTTGATTGATTATGAGAAAAGTGTAAACTTGCTTTAACGCTAAGCATTGCATGAGGGCATGGCAATGGTTAAGTGTAGGGGATTTGATAGTTGTGAAAACACCCATCCTTTTACCACTTATTTCTTACTAAAACAAGACCAAAACGCGTGTTTAATATCATTTGTTTGGAATTATGCGTGGTTTTTGAGTTTATTGTGTTTTCAGAGTCAACTGGATGAATATTGAAGAAAACATGGGATTGCACGGGTTTTATCGAAGAAAAAGACTCAAGACGAAGTCTATTGTCCAAGAGATGCAAAAGATTTGAAGTCAATGGGCCTATTTTAAGATTTATCGAAGAAAAGGACCAAAGATGGAAGATTTACATATGTCGAAGAAACTAAAGTCTATTAAACCAAGAAATTAAAAGACGAGTTGAATTTAATCGTCGACAAATCCCGAATCAGAATCGAAAACGTCAACTTTTCTGAAACGACGAGAAGACAAGAAGAAAGGGAGAAAGCCCACTCACCAACCAACCACTCAACCTATATAAAGGGATCACCCTCACAAGTTTTGGCATCTTGTTTTTCTTTCAGTTACATTCTTCCTAGTTCGTAGGAAACCATCTCCCTTAAGGAGTGGTTTTCATCTCTTTGATTTCTTTCTTTAATCTTGTAAGTTTGATCCTTTCCTTTTGTTTACTGAATCTTAATCATCAATACAAGTGTTCATTAAATCTTTTCATTCCTCTTGTTCATCATCATCTTTTATTCATAGTTCTTAAGTTTTTGTTTAGTTCAAGCTTGATCTTAAAAAGTTGTTGAATTTGTGTTTTTATGATTGGGATTTGATCCTTGTAGTTAGTAGATGATTTGTGGTTAATTTGGTTAAACCATTTTGATTATTTAGCTTGATTTGGCTTAAAATTCGTGTCCCCTGTTTTAAATAACTGCTACTGTTCTTTATTCCTGTTATTCCGAATAGTCGAGTTGCTGTTTCCCTTATTCGGAATATTAGATTATTCCGAATTGCCATTTCCATTCCCTCTTATTCGGAATATTATTTATTCCGAATAGCTTTCTTAGATTTTTCCTTATTCGGAATATTTTGTATATTCCGAACAGGCCCTTTATTCCGCATAGTAACTGCATTCCGAATTGAGCATTTATTCCGCTTTGGCCCATCATTCCAAATAAGTAAATTTATTCCGCATGGTAGTTTATTCAGCATAGAGCATTTTATTCCGAATTGCCAGTTTATTCCGAATAGGGTCAATTGTTTCGAATAGACTAACATTCCGAGTAGTCTTCATTATTCCGAATAGGTCTAGTTATTCAGCATAAGGTTTTTATTCCGAATTGTCCTACATTCCGAGTAGATAGATTATTCCGCATGGTAGTTTATTCCGAATAGAGCATATTTTCAGTAAGTTTGTTTCACTGTTTATTTCATCTTAAAGTTTTATTCTAGTAATTGTTTTTGTTTAAATCTTTATTTACTTCATGCATTCACCCTTTTAGTAGAATAGAAAACCAATCCCACTTTTTGTCACCAAGAACAAATCATTCCACTTAAGGCTGTGAACAATTCGAGGAGATTCCGAGAATCGAACTTTCAACGAGTAAAATCTCTTGTATCAAATGGCGCCGTTGCCGGATCTTCTCGTTAAGATCAACAGTTTTTTGTGAGAACTTGGATTTTGGGATCCGTTCCCCGTGAACGTTACTTTTTCATAAAATTTTCAAAAAACCCTAAAAAATATTAAATTTTCAAAAATCCTAAAAATTAAAAAAAAACATAAAAAACCAAAAATATTTTTGCTTTGTTTTTGCTTTGTTCGTTCTTTTGCAGGTGTATGCGCACTCGATCAACGTCTTATCAAGAGCCCGAGCCTCTCGATAACTTAGACATGGCCGGTGTACAAAACAATTACAATAACCCACCTCAAAACAATAATAACAATAACAACCCACCTTTCAACAACATGAATAATAACAAAAACAATGAGCCTCTACCGGATAATCGCCCGATGATTGAACTGCTGCAATCCCATGTAGATGGCAACACTGGTCCCATTGTTATACCCGCGATTGCAGCCAACAACTTTGAGCTCAAATCCGGTTTTATCCAGATGGTCTCTGCTCAACCATTCTTGGGGCGTACCATTGATGATCCACATGACCACATCAAGAGATTCTTGCAACTTACCAATACGGTCAAATTCAATGGTGTTCCACAAGAGGTAATCCGTTTACAACTTTTTCCCTTTCCTTTAAAGGGACAAGCTCGGCATTGGCTTGCTAAGGAACCGCCACAAAGTATTCTTTCGTGGACAGATTTGGAGACCAAGTTTATCAATTACTTTTTCCCACCCTCTCGTACTACCGCTTTGCGGAATGAAATTATCAATTTTGAACAAAAGTACGATGAATCGTTTAGTGAATCTTGGGATCGTTTTAAAGATCTTTTAAGAAAATGCCCACAACATGGTTTTACCAAAGTGCACCAAATTAACACTTTTTACAATGGTTTAAGCATGAATGACCAAGATTCACTAAATAGTGCCTCGGGGGGTAATCTTTTGGCTAAGACTTCCAATGCTGCTTGGGATATCATTGAGAATAAGTCTCGTGTGCAAACCAAGAGTGTTCGGACCAATGTCGCGAGTGCTAGTACTAGTGACAGCGACAAGCGACTTGACAAAATCACTGTGCTTCTTGAATCGCTTGCTACCCAAACCGCCAGCAACACCAACAGCATCAACGCTAGAAACGCTAAAGACGCTCAAGTCAACGTTGTTAGTCAACCATGCGAGATATGCGGGGGTCCTCACTCTTACACCACTTGTACTGCCACCCAAGACTACCCTTCTGAGAACGTGAATGCAGCATACGGTACCTATCCTCAACCCGCTTATCAAGCTCGTCCTCAAGGTGACCGTAACTTGCTTAGCTACCGCTCCAACAACTATCTCTCACCACCCGGTTTTCCTCCAAACAACCCAAACCAACAACAAAACCTCAATCGCCCTCCTCAACAACAACAACAACCTCGTACACCATACATACCACCTCACAAACAACCACAACCACCTCAAAGAAACAACCAAGTTTACCAGCAACCTGCTTATCAACCACCCGCATACAATGCTCCTCCCAACCTACCCACCGCTTTACACCAAGAAGTGGAAATCTCGTTGAAATCTCGTTGGTCCGGCCCATTCACCATTGCCCAAATTTTTCCATATGGTACTCTCGAGCTCGCTCAACCTAATGGACCTAATTTTAAGGTGAATGGCCAACGAGTGAAGTTGTACTTTGGTGAGGACATCTCTCACGAGATGATTCCATCCCTCACCACGTTCCCCATGAACTAATTTTGGGTCGAGTCAGGCTCGTGGCTCGGTTATCAAAAACAAGCGCTCCTCGGGAGGCAACCCGAGTATCTATCCTTTTCTGTTTTAACCTCCTAAGTGTAGGGGGACCTATATACGTGTTTATTTTTGTGTAGTGATGTGATTACAGGGATGAATGCAATCTTGGAACCTTTGAAGAACCGTGCTCCCGTGTTATCCGAAATCCGGTTCTATCTCTCAACTATCGTGATTCAATTTTCTTCATACTCACATTTGAAATTGATCACTTTAGTCGTCTCTTCCTTAACTTGAGTTAACCAACGTGCACAATGTCATAAGTGTAAGGGAGATTTTTCCCACATGCTTAAACATTGAGGACAATGTTTATCTTAAGTGTAGGAGGGACTTCTATCGAAGTTTTAAGTGGACTTTTCCATGAAAATGCCTTCATTTAACCGGAAAATCATCTTTTTCAACATTTTTCAAATTTTTAATTAACCTTGGCCATTTAGTCGTAATTTTTAAAATTTTTATAGTTGCTTTCATATGTATATATCCCGCAATAAAGTCAAAAATATTAATAAAGTGGTGTAGCTAGTTTTGAAATCTTTGACATATTAGGCCCGTTGCGATTATTTTGACTCAACCCGAATAGACTTATCCAAGTTTATTCTAGCTAGTATCCTTAACCATGTAGACCTTAATTGGTTTATTAGGCTAAGTGTCCACGAGTCTCATTACTTGAGATTTTAAAATTGTGGAGAACGAGAAATGATAGAGTCGATTATAAGTCGGTATTCTTGCACAAGCTCACTTGGTGTAATTATCTGCCTATTCTCCCATCACTTGCTAATAGTTTATCTGCAATAAGTAAGGTCGTACGATTTGAAAAGTTACTTAGCTTCTAGCCCAAGATCGTTTAAAAGTTGCTCGGTAATGATGAGAGTTCATAGCCAAGGCATAACTTATGAAGCGGGGCGCGAAGATTGGCGAGTCCGAAAAGGCCCTAACAAGGCATGAGGATTCAATCTTATTGCTAAAGATCCAAGGTGATGTGAAAAGCATTATTCCCAAAATCAATATGAAGGATCAAGACTCACGACGAAAAGCAATCAACTCCCATAAAGATCATGGAGAAGTCTATCCGAAAAGACCCTAACAAGGTATGAGGATAAATAGATCCAAGTCGGAAAAGGAGGCGGATCATTGTATCTCAAAATCCCAATTAGAGATTGAAGAAATAATCATGAAGTCGTGGTCAACAAAGTTGGAGTACCCCTCAAAAGTCTCCAAGTGAAGAAACTCTATTAACGATGAGAAGACCATTATCTCAAGCACGCCTCTCATGATATGAAGTATGAAGTACATGCCAAATATCGGCCCGAGAGAGGTCTCAAATCGTGAACCAAGTTATGCCAAGATATGAACTTTTTGATATCCCGAGAAGCAGTTTTAAGAGATTTTGTCCTTTAGCTAACTATTGATCAAATCGTCCTACTTTGCTTTCAGCTTAAATAACTATCGAAATAAGTCCAAAAATGCATCTTCATGATCATTCTAAGACAAAAATAAAATATAAGAGATACACCTAGGAATAAGGGAGTTTAAGCATTTAATTAAGCCATGTGTGTAAGTGTTTGAATTGCTAACTTATAATAACAATGATCTCGTTTTTAAGCTTAGTTTGGGGAACGTGAAACTTGAGGAGGATAAATCTTCGCAGCACCAAAGCCCTAATGTAAGTCCTTGATCTCTTTGCAAGTTATTTCCATCCTTTTGTTTACATTAAAGTTTTAATTTCTCTTAGTACTTTGATTTTTGTCTAGCAGTATTTTAATAAGGCCAAGGTTGATTGATTATGAGAAAAGTGTAAACTTGCTTTAACGCTAAGCATTGCATGAGGGCATGGCAATGGTTAAGTGTAGGGGATTTGATAGTTGTGAAAACACCCATCCTTTTACCACTTATTTCTTACTAAAACAAGACCAAAACGCGTGTTTAATATCATTTGTTTGGAATTGTGCGTGGTTTTTGAGTTTATTGTGTTTTCAGAGTCAACCAGATGAATATTGAAGAAAACATGGGATTGCACGGGTTTTATCGAAGAAAAAGACTCAAGACGAAGTCTATTGTCCAAGAGATGCAAAAGATTTGAAGTCAATGGGCCTATTTTAAGATTTATCGAAGAAAAGGACCAAAGATGGAAGATTTACATATGTCGAAGAAACTCAAGTCTATTAAACGAAGAAATTAAAAGACGAGTTGAATTTAATCGTCGACAAATCCCGAATCAGAATCGAAAACGTCAACTTTTCTGAAAAGACGAGAAGACAAGAAGAAAGGGAGAAATCCCACTCACCAACCAACCACTCAACCTATATAAAGGGATCACCCTCACAATTTTTGGCATCTAGTTTTTCTTTCAGTTACATTCTTCCTAGTTCGTAGGAAACCATCTCCCTTAAGGAGTGGTTTTCATCTCTTTGATTTCTTTCTTTAATCTTGTAAGTTTGATCCTTTCCTTTTGTTTACTGAATCTTAATCATCAATACAAGTGTTCATTAAATCTTTTCATTCCTCTTGTTCATCATCATCTTTTATTCATAGTTCTTAAGTTTTTGTTTAGTTCAAGCTTGATCTTAAAAAGTTGTTGAATTTGTGTTTTTATGATTAGGATTTGATCCTTGTAGTTAGTAGATGATTTGTGGTTAATTTGGTTAAACCGTTTTGATTATTTAGCTTGATTTGGCTTAAAATTTGTGTCCCCTGTTTTAAATAACTGCTATTGTTCTTCATTCCTGTTATTCCGAATAGTCGAGTTGCTGTTTCCCTTATTCGGAATATTAGATTATTCCGAATTGCCATTTCCATTCCCTCTTATTCGGAATATTATTTATTCAGAATAGCTTTCTTAGATTTTTCCTTATTCGGAATATTTTGTATATTCCAAACAGGCCCTTTATTCCGCATAGTAACTGCATTCCGAATTGAGCATTTATTCCGCTTTGTCCCATCATTCTGAATAAGTAAATTTATTCCGCATGGTAGTTTATTCAGGATAGAGCATTTTATTCCGAATTGCCAGTTTATTCCGAATAGGGTCAATTGTTCCGAATAGACTAACATTCCGAGTAGTCTTCATTATTCCGAATAGGTCTAGTTATTCAGCATAAGGTTTTTATTCCGAATTGTCCTACATTCTGAGTAGATAGATTATTCCGCATGGTAGTTTATTCCGAATAGAGCATATTTTCAGTAAGTTTGTTTCACTTTTTATTTCATCTTAAAGTTTTATTCTAGTAATTGTTTTTGTTTAAATCTTTATTTACTTCATGCATTCACCCTTTTAGTAGAATAGAAAACCAATCCCACTTTTTGTCACCAAGAACAAATCATTCCACTTAAGGCTGTGATCAATTCGAGGAGAATCTGAGAATCGAACTTTCAACGAGTAAAATCTCTTGTATCAGATGCATACATGAAGAAATGAAAGATTATGATGTGTATACCTCTCTTGCCTAAATGTAACAAAGAGGATCTAGATGAACAAGGAGATATAAGATCTACTCAAAATGATGAAGAAAACCCTAATATAAATCAAGCCGTGGCCTTAAGGATTTGGCTAGGGCTTGTTTTATAGTGGTTCCAAGAGAAATGATGCTACCAAATGATTTGTAATCAAGATGGGACAAAGATTTAGTTGATTTAATGAATCAACTTTGGATTTTTGTGTCTTATGGCCGAAATGTTTGAGAGAGAAAGGAGTAAAGAGAAGTGAGTTGCATGTAAGAGAGATGGGAATGTGTGTGTTTCGGCTTAAAGATAAGAGAGAGAAAGAGAATACAAAAGGCATGATTGCCTTGGTAAGGATATTTGTGCCAATTGTAGGCTCTTTTCTTTCCAATACAACCCTTCTTCTTCCACATATGCATGTGTGTGTCGTGTAAGGCTATCCAAAGAAAAGGGTGGGCTTGTGTGGGCTTGAGTTGGGCTAGAGCATAAGGAATACATAACTTTGGGCTAGTCTAAGAAAGTTTAGGTATGCCTATAATAAGCATACATATATATATATACGGCTATATGTATATGGTGTGGTATGTTTTTCAAACTTTTGTTAAGTGTTGAATATTTCCAATATTAAGTATACATCTTACTACTTGTTATCCCTAGTTGTATGTACAAGGTTTACATTATGAGTCTTATCTCAACTAGTGTGTATGTACAAGTATATGTACATGTTAGATAAGTTCACACATGACCCATAGAAGTGTAAAATATGAGTTTGTGTTCTAGGATTATTGGGTGGAAATCCATTACATAAAATCATGGTAAAATCATGGATTTTACAGTAAGTACCAAGATCGCGAAAACCGGCAAAGAAACGACATGAGTTTGAAGATAAGATCGAGAAGCCAAAAGTCAAGTCGTTTTTGAGGATTTACCTTGTCAAAGGTTAATGTGCTTTGTGGGACCCACATTTGCTTATTGGGCCTAAAAGCCCAATATTTGAGAATATGTATTTATATTTGGGTCAAAGACCTAAATCAAGGCCCATTAGCCATGGGACGGATGGAAGTTCTATTTTCAAATCCCATTTATAATTTAATACGGATGGGAGTAATATGTGAAAGCCCAAAAGAACAATAATAACAAATGAGACGTGGGGAGTTTTGGGTTCTTAAGCCCAAAATTAGATAAATCATGATATGGTGGAAGTAAATAAATACTTTCCACTTTATTCACTTTGGTCAAACTTTCACACTTTACAATTTTCTTTCGATACAAACAAGAAAAAAAACACAGAGGAGAAAGATGAACACCACCCCAAACCGTAATCAGAAGTTGGGGCTTTCTTATTTTTGGCAAGTGAGACTCCAGTCGCTCTAAATAACTCCCTACTATATCGGGAGGAAGAAGGTGGTACCAATCAATCACACGTGGCAACCCATCTTGCCACATCTCTAATATGATTGGTGGATTTATCACCACCAATCATAGCACCAATCAAAAAGGGCCACCTCAGCAAAGAAGAAGCACAATAAGCACAAAGGATTGCCACCTTGGCAATCCGTGTGAAAGAAGATCAGTTTCTCACCCTTGGATCATAACTGAAAAGAAAGAGAAGAAAGAAGTGAAGAATCAAGGGCTAGGGTTGAGTTTCAGCATCAACAACCACCTCAAGAAGGCTTCGGGTTTGACTATAAAACCCCCCAAAAAATTGTAATTGGTATCCCATTTTTTATATACTGTTATAATGTCAAATTAGAGATAGGATAAATTGTATTTTTATTTTAGTAGTTTTGTAATAATTTTCTGATTAATAAAAGTTATTTTGAGCTAAATTTTTTCTTTAGTTTTCATCACTGTTAAACTTAATTGCAATTATTCTTCATTAATCTATTTTGATATTATAAGAAAAATTATTTTATTAAGCTGTTCAATAGCTTAATGGGATAATTAAAAGTGAGATTGGGAATAACTTTTCCCCACTGGAAAAGTTAATTATAAAGTGGCAGTTGGATATTATCAAGGTGGGTTTGAATGGTAAAGTTGGTTCGATTCATATGACTGGTTCTCATGGTAGTTCGAGATAACCTTGTATCGTGATGGTGATGTTTATTACAAAAGGTGTCGTTTCAGGTTGAAAGAACGCTCAGCACGTTCTTCTTCATCAAAGGATTCCCCAAATAAGGGGTAAGTTTGTTTTATTTTTAAAGTTTGTATGCATTTGATTAAACATAATTGATTATGCTGTTGGTTCATGTTTTTGTTAATCTAGATTTATAAAATAAACTTGTTTGATATGAATTTGTTTGGTTGGTTTAAATCTGTTTGAGATAGTTTTAATTTTACTGAGATTTTGAGTATATTGATTTCATCAAATATTTGGATTTGTTTGATAGATAGCTTCGATTAGTTTGTTTGATATTCTAGTTTCTATCACAAGTTTTTATATATAGGATTTAAGTCTGATGGATTCATAGTTTTGAGTAACTGAGTTTAACTATTATTCTTGGTTATGATATTTATGATCTGTTGAGATTGGATTTATTTTGTTGATTAAGGTTTTGAGGGTATTGCTTTTTGTCTGATTTTCATTTTAGTCTGCTAAAGTGTTCTCGTTTATATTGATTGCTGATTAATCTGATATATCAGTATTTAGTTGCTTTCCTTTCTATTTTACATTATGTATTTTGCTGAGTTGATTTGTTGAGCAACTTATCATTCTGCTAATTTAGATAACATGTTGTATTTGCTATTTTAAGTTTGATTATCCTGATTTGGGTTAACTGTTTAGAGTTTGCATTAGATTTGATATTATATAGTCCTAATTTTATCAGTTGTCTTAGAGTATTGTTAGGTTTACTGTAACATTTATATGTTACAAATTTCTTTTGCTAAAAATAATAATCACCAAAAATGGTCCTTCTGGGGACTCGAACTTGCGACCTCTTGGTCAAAAAAAGTGATAACCATGTGAGCTAGGAGCCCACTTTATTCATTAACCATTTTTAGACTTTAAATACAACTATTGTTTTTGGACTGTCGGTTTTACTATATCAATTAATTTCAATATTTAGTTAGTTTTAAAGTAAAATAATTTTAATCCTTTAGTTTTATTATAAAAAAAATTTGTTTTATTAAAATTTTGTAAAAAGTTTTAGTTAAAAAAATAAAGTAATAAATATAAAAAAATAAAAATAAAAAATATATTTTATTACTTTTTAGAAATTTAAATTGTTTTAAAATTGTTTTTTAACTAAATTAGTTTTAAATAAATTTTGTTTTAAATAGAATTAGTTTAAATATAAATTTGTTTAGATAAAATTTTTCATTTTTAAAAAAATAGTTAAAGTAAAGTTTAAATTTAATATAGTTTAAATATTTTTGTCTTTTAGATTTAATTTTGGGAAACGATTCATGCACTTTAGGATTAAAATTGGTAGAATTAATTTAGATAAAACCGAAACCGAATTCAAAACAATTGTCCTATTCAAAACGAACGTCTCAAATTCATAAGGTCCTTGTGTACAACAAACCGGGATCACTCTCATGTTTAATTGATTCGTCTTTAGCTTATTTATGGATTATTACCTTTTCCTAAAGGTAATTTTCTAAATTTGCTCTATAACGTACTTAACTAAAATACACCGACATTCCTCGATACATCATTTTGCCAAAAATGAAAAAAGATTCAGGCTTGATCCGTGTAACATGCCTAGCAGCCAATCACAAGCCAAGGAAAAGTAGTCAAGGATCGCTGACTGGGTGATATTAATGAGGAGAGAAGTGTTTATTAAACACTACAGCGAATCACAACAGTGTAACGCACTAACCTTCTCTCCACCAATCATATTTCAGCAACTAGATAATGATCCGTGTTAACTCTTTTTCTCCAATAAAAACATAAAACGTGTCACCTTCTTAGCCCAAATCGAAGAACAAGATAGAATGGATTTCAGAAGAAGCTTTAAACATGAAATATGCTCGTAATGGAAAGACGAATCTATCCCACTTACCCAGTTATGCTGAAATTTACTCATGAAGAAAAGTCCAATTGTGTTCATAATTTGTAAATTTCAATCATCCAATTGAAGACACGTGGAAGCATTTGATTTGTTGCAACACGTCACCAACATCACCCTCACTCCTTTTCTACTCTATAAATAACACTAGCTAGTTCTCATTTCTTGTAATGTAGCTAAGTGTGTAAATTCACACACACTTAGATTTCTCTCTCAATTAAGTTAGAGTTTAGTAGTTAGAAACTTCTCAAGTGTTTGACAAACACTTGAGATAGTTTGTTAGTTTTTTAGCATACAGATGTAACTACTTCCACCATTAATGAAATCAATCTTTACCTAAATTCACTCTCACTCTCAATTACTTACACTATCTTACTATCCTGTTGATACTGTGTTGGTTCTATTGTTCTTAAGTGAACAATGGAGTTGTGTTGATTGATTTTGGATCTTTGTACAAGTTATCAGCATTTGCAATTCAAGTTCTTTGCAGTCCATAGATATTGTTCTTTGATCATACATAGTAGCAGAGTTGATATGATGATGATGATTGATCATGGTTTGAAGCTCTTGTAGAGAGCTGCTTGGGTGGTGGTTAAAGACTAAGTGAGCTCAGCGCTCATTTCTCCATCAAAGGAGGCCTATAGCTAAAAAGTGCTCATTCCTTGTTTAATTTTCCTCTAAAATGAAATTGCCATGCTCAATTCTGCTTTCTAGTATAAAAGTTTTTGCTAATGCATGCTACATGTTCTATTCCATCTTATTGATCTGTTTTGAGTGATTGTTAGCATAATCAGTTAGCTTATCTTAGTTTGCATAGCTTATATTAGTGCTTTATCAGATAACTAGTGTTTGGATTTGCTCTTAATCTTTAAACCAGTTGATTAAAGTTAGTGTTAAGAGTTGGTTTACACTCAAGAATTGTTAACTAGCAAGTCTGCAAGTTTTTATGGTCAAACAACAAGTCAAACAAGCAAATAGCACTTAAAATACTTTGGGTCATTTTCATAGCCTAAAACATGCCTTATTCATAAGCTTGCCATATCTTCATTACTTGGAAATAGGAAGTGAAATTTAGCTCTGAGTGTAGCTTATAGTATAAGCTTTCTAGACATATTAAGTAGACCATACAGTTTTCCATATTTAGCAAGAACTAAGCCTTAGAATAAGCTGTTGAGCAAATGCAAGTTTTTGTGATTAGGCCTATACTGTTTTTCATTATCTGCTTATCTACTCCATAAAACTAGTTATTTTCTTTCACAAATCAGTCACATAAGCCAAGAAATTAAGTTTTGACCAAGGTCAAACTTGGTCAACGCTGGTCAACTTTTGGTCAACATAAGCAAAAACAACTTATTGGATTTTTCTGCTGCAAAAACAACTTATTGGATTTTTCTGCTTATTCTTTGAAGCTTTTTGAGAATTTCTTGTATAGGTCTTCATTATTTGACCTAATGAACATGTTTTGAGCATATCAGCCTTACTGCTTATTCCAATAAGTAGATCTCTTAAAAAGTGCTTATTCAAAATTAGCTTATTGAGCTTATAGACCACTTCAGCTTAATCATTTGAACTGGCTAGGTGATTTTGCATTAGAAGCTTATTGAAACAAGAATTAGCTTAATTGGTGGCTTATAACTTAAGTTCTAGCTTAATCAAAGTCTTATGCCCGTTTTTGGTTAAGTGTTAGGTTTAATTGCACTTTAGTCCCTAATTTTTAGGTATTGTTAGAATCTGTTAAAAATAGTTTTAATTATTTAGGGTTTGCACTTAGGTCCCTGGATTTAGTTTTTTGTTACATTTCAGTTAGGCAGTTTTACAATTTGTTACATTTTTTAGTTACAAGTTTGTTTTACTTACATTTGCAGTCCTTTAAGTTTCAAAATATACATTTCTAGTCCTTGCACTTTATATACTTTACATTTTTAGCAAATTTACATATTGTGCATTGTTTACTTGTACATTTAGAAATAAATTTGGTATGTGCAATTTGTTTTAGAATAGTACGGTTACATATAGATCATATTTTTACATTTTTTACGTGCTTTGTGAAATTAGACCTAGAACACCAAAACTGATAAAATCTAACACCAAAAACAGTTTGTGAACTTGATATTTTTTAGACAGTCAATTCGTATTGAGTTGGGAATTACGTAGAAAAAGTCAAATATTAGTGCTCTACACTCATAGTACACAACTCCATTCTTTGGTCTATTGCCATTTCCTCCGGTAGTATTGCGGTTTCCCTACTGTCCATTCCCGTTCCCACAGGCATTGTATCTGCCCCTGTTGTTGTTGTTCACAATATTGTGGTTGGGTCGGACCTGAGTGATAGCATTAACTTGACAAGTACGGGCAAAATGGCCAATATGTCCACATTTGTGGCAGGACTGACATAGACTATCAACAGTATGATGATAGTGGCACTTTGAGCACAAGGGTTTTACACCTACATATGACCTAGCTCTTGTGGTGGTAGCACTGTAAACCTATCCAGCAATTTGCCTTTTGGGAGGCTGCTGGTGCTGACTGCGAAAAATTTTCATCTGCCTTCCGTTTGCTTTCGGTTTGCCTCTCAGACATAGTACAGACTCGTTTGTTGATCAATTCAGTAGCAAACTCAATAGCACTCTCGAGAGTAGTGGGTCGAGATGCAAGTACGATGTCATGAATGGCGTCCAGGAGTCCACTGGCATACTTCTCAATCTTTTCTTCCTTCTCAGGGAACAATCTGTTACACATCAGGGTCAACTCTTAAAATCTCTGGTTGTACAACATAATGTCATTGTTCTTGCATCTGAGATCCCATACCTAGTTTCTTCATTTCACCTCTTGGGCAATATTTTTCGGTTATCCTCTCTTTCAGATCAGTCCAGTTAAGAGCATAGGCAGCATCGTATCCAAGAGTGGCAACTACGGAGTTCCATCGTGTAAGAGCACTCTTGAGTAATGTGCAGGTGGCGAATTTGACTTTGTTCTCATCCGTACAATAGCTGATACAGAACATCGTCTCCAACCTTTGAAACCACTGCATCAGCTCCGCAACACCTTCTCTGCCTTTGTAGTATGAAGGCTTACACTTCAGGAAGTCGGGATAAGAGCAATCCCTGGTGGTATGGTTATTTCTGCGGGCATTGGAGTTTTGGCTATCGTCCATGTTCCTACTAGCAGCCATCATAGTTGCGATGCCCTGATCAATCATTTCCCTTAGTTGGGCAGCAGTGACGTTTTGGGTAGCGTCAACATTGTTGGGGTTCGTTCTAGTGATTGCCATTTGTCTATAGTCATAGACAAAAATGAGATCATTAGTTTTTGGTGTTAGTACAATGTTTATCTTAACTAATTATAAAGGACGGATCTATTTTGTTGAAAATTGAAAAATTCCTTTGTAGCTTCTCCTGGAAGTTTCATTCATCTAAATAAGGAAATTGTTTCAACTTCAATGTTACGTTTCATCTAAAGGCAGTTACGGTATATGATTCATTTTGATATTTATCAAATACATAAAATCCCTCAACCACCGCCACCATCATCAAAACAACACCATCGGAACCGACGTCCACCCAAAGGGGGTTTCAAGTTATGAGGTATTTGTTGAGTTTTTTTATAGATTTAAAATTATCAATCTTTTGAAGTTTTTTTTCTGAATTTGTAGATTTAAACGTTTGTATTATAACGTTTTGATTTATATTTTCTGAAAATGTTACTGCAGTTTTGATTATAACGTTTGTAGGTTCGAATGCGTTCTTCAACCAGGTTCGATGTTATATGAATTCTATTAAATACGTGTTATTTTATTGTGATTTTTGTATTTTAATTTTAATTTTTATTGGTCTTAAATTGATATGGATATTAACATATGCTCCATTAAATTTTTATGCATATGCAGGTACCTTAAAATATAAGCTATCCCAGACACCCTTTTATTTGGTTTTTCTAGATGTGGGTTTTGAGATTGTTGATGGATGTTACGAAAATATGATCATTTGATACTATTATTTTTGTTGTTTGTTTAGAGATGGTCAGGGAGGTTGGTGTGGCTGAATTGCAAGGACAACTATGGTTGCAGGCGGATCATTATGGCGGATACTGAATGAGCTCAAAAGAGATTATGAATGTTAGTACTGAATGAGCTCAATTATCGTGCATATTGTATGTTGTATAATTAATTTAAGCGGAATATTCAAGTAACTCATTAGCAAGTACATGCCTTATCTTTATTTTTTATAATTATGTTTTTATTGTTGTGTTCATGTGGAAGGCCGATACATGTTTATTTTTTTGCAGAAGGTCTAAACAACCTATCGCAAGACTGCCTCCTAAAGAGCTTATTTACTTATAAGTCTACTTATCGAAAATAAGGTTAAGTGCCAAAAAATCGTTATGGAAAAACGCAAGTCTTTCCTTTTCTGCTTAAGTTCACCGTAAACTCTTTTTGTATGTGCATAATTTATGGGACGTGGCATAAACTTTTTAGGATTAAAATGGGTACAAGATAGTGCATGATGTAAGCTTTCAGAATAAACTGAGGCTTAGATATGCGAATAACCAAGTAAATGAAGAAAAACTTCGAAAAGTGAGGTAAGATTACTTCTTTGAACACGGATCAATATGTATTGACACCCATATTGTGGTGGCGGCCATACAAGGTGTTTAGTAACACTTTTATTCGCTGATATGAGCCTCACTTGAGTATAGACTCTTAGAGCTGCACATGTGTAGGCAGCAGGTTCGAGTACCCATATAAATGTAGTCGCAACAAATAACTATTAACTTACAGATACATACCCAAACACCCTGTTAACGGCTTCTATTGTGGACAAACTTAAACACACATTATTTTGAAATCGCTGCAACAACATTAGATAACCGAAAAAATCCTTTATTACTTGCTCATCTTGTTGTTTCTTCACATACAGTATCTATTTATTCCATGAAAGTAACATTTATTTTTTATTTTATGTTATATTTTCTTCGAGAGCTTATATCAAGGATGACGATAGAAATAGTTGAGTTCTTCATCATTGGAGTCTCACTTCTTGGAGCATCCCTTTATATGGGTACGCGACACATATATCTTTCACTCTATATGGTCTCATCTTTTTATCTTTTTCTTGTATAATTTTCATTGTGTACTTCTGTATATCACAATAAAATTGGGTGTAAAATGGGTGGTTTTCTACATGGATTGGCCCACTAAAGATAAAAGATAATCTGAGTCTTTGCATTTATACATAAATGGCCTTGAATTGTCGCTTCTATTTTTTGATAATTACCTCTATAATATTACATAGTAGTCTTAAGCTGCATTTAATTTTATATTGTGTTGGTCTCCATCATACAGATGTTTCTGTCATCCAATAGTGGTGTAAATAAAATACTGGAAAACGAAACATCAACCTTTTTGTTAGTAGTCTTTTGATCAATTGATTTTTTATTGTAATCTTTTATTTTATTTAATTTATTATGTAATTGTATACTTAGCTAGCGAGAATCATTTACCCTAAGTTTTCGCAAAAATATACATATATGGGTCTAAGGATGATTAGGTTTTGAAGTTAAAACATAGCCAAATATAAAACGGTTCAAGTGGGACGAAAGTCTGCCACAATGGCTTGACATGCTAATAAGTGTGAAAACACTTATCCTTTTACCACTTATTTCCAATAATAACAAGACCAGAACGTGTATATTATGTCGTAAAGTCAGAATTATGCGTGGTTTGTGTTTTTATTGTGTTTTAGGACCAAAAAATGAGAAAGGAAGAAAACACGGGCTTTTATCGAAGAAAAAGACAAAAGACGAAGTCAAAAGATCAAAAGTGCAAGAAGAACAGAAGTCGAAGGCCTATTCTGAAGATTTATTGAATAAAAAGTCTGAAGACAGAAGTTTTACAAAGTCGAAGAAGCAAGTCTACTAAAAGAAGAATAATAGAAGATGAGTTCGTTTTATCATTCGACTAATCCCGAGACAAAGTCGAGAAAGACGAGAAATTAAAAGACGAGAAAAGAGAAAGAAATAAGGAAGCAACATACCTCCCCTCTCCTATAAATAGTCTTCATTCTCTTCATTTTGAGGAGTTAGTTTTTTTAGTCTCTTCTAATTTTTCCTAGTTTTTCATATATGTAGAGAGAAGTAGGTGTTTCTACTTTCTCTCTCTAGATTTATTCATCTTTTCAAGCTTTCATTTAATCTTGTATTTTGGAATCATTAATCTACAAGTGCAAGTTTAAGCTTTTCATCATTAATCTCTTTCTACCTTTCTTGATTTTGATTTACCTTTGATCCGAAATAATCATGCATCTAGTTTCATCTTGATGTTTGATTGATTAAAAAGTTTATCTTTTTGTTCATATCTAAGTTTTTATACGATTTGAGCTTTGAGCTTATTATGCTTTTTGGCTTATTTTGTATTTAGCTTATTTTCTTTTAAGTTTTCTTAAAAGTTTTGTCTTTTTAAGGTTTGTTTTAAAAAGTTTGCTTATTTAGAGTTTTGAAATCTCCTTATTCGTGCTTATTTAGTTCTTCTCATTGTTTTTGGACAAGATTCAGTTTGAGCTTATTGAAAAAGGAGCTTACTCGTTTGCTTATTACGTTTTACAAACCATCGGAAAAGGGTTTACCCTTTCCGACCATTATTCCGATTGTTACCATCGGATTAGGGTTTTACATTCCGACGGTGTTTCCGATACCTTGTATCAGAAAAGGGTTTTGGGATTCCGATCGATATTCCGATCGGCATTCCGACAGTAGTGATTATCAGATATTTCGATTGTAGAGGTGATCCATCATTCCGACGCTGATTCCGATAAGCATTCTGATAGAATTGGGGTTTCCGATAGTAGTGATTCCGATAGTTTTACTGTGTATTATTCTGATACTATATTAGTTATTCCGACAGGATTCCTTTTGATACATTCCGACGGATTTTCCGATCAGGATTCCGATAGCATTTCGACGGGTTGATTTTTTGACAGTTTTAAGTTTACTTTTTTTGTTTCAAATTAACTTTTAAATTTCCTTTTCCCGCCGATCAAGGTTAGATTTCTCTCTTTTATTTTTATGATTAATGACTTTGTCGTTTATATTACCATAGATATAGCTAATCAAGCTCCCCCTTTTAGTGACCAACACCAATAATTCCACCATTAACCGTGATCAATTCGATTAGATACCGAGAATGATATTGAGTACACATTGCTAAAACCATTAAATCAAATGGCCCCGCTTCCGGCTCTTTTCGTAAAGATTAACGGTTTTTAGTGAGAAAAATTGGATTTTGGGATCCGTTCTTTTGGGAACGTTATTTTCAAGCACAAAAATTTTCAAAAATCCAAAAACAATTAAAAAAAGATAAAATGTAACACCGCATTTTGATAATGGAATGTCACGCGTAATTATGGCGTGTCATCAAAGCATACAAGGATAAATGTATAAAACATTACATGACCATAAAAGGAAAATACCGGAATCAGACATCGGTAGTCCAAAAGTAAGCTCATCACACACAAACATAGTATAGTAAATGAAAGGACTAAACAATGTCCATAGCAAGTGTATCAAAAGAAAAGTAATGCATAAAGTAAAGAAAGGCTAGGAAGCTTCCAGTCCATATGCACATACTCTTAAAGTCTACGAGAGTCCCTGAGTACCTGCCGTTTTGGTAACATAAAAAAGGAAAACGGCTGAGCAATATGCTCAGTGACGGATGTACAATAAAGCATGAATAGGATAAGCATATAACATATAACAGCGGAAGAAACTAAGTCCCGAGTAATCTGGTTAAGTCTTGATAAAACTAGTTTTATAGTTTGAAAAGCCTTATGTTTATCTTGTAAAAACTGTTTAACATATTTTACCATTAGCCAATATAGGTCATGAAAATCCACCGTGCATGAATACTTGGAGGGGTGACCTCATCATGCAAATTAGAGGGGCTGCCTCTAATTTAATATACTGGTTTTTGGGTAGGAGGGATCAGCTCCTTGTGAAGGATGCAAGGCACACACCACATTCACCATGAAATCCTGACTGAAAACATGTAACTAGGATGCACCCATACGCCCCACATGATAAATATAATATAAATGGCCAAAAGCTGAAGGGGCGGCACGAGAAATCACTCAGCCGTGGTGAAGTCATAACATCAGTGCCTCTAATGTTATGGTTATGGTACCTCTATAACTAGGTGAAACTGGTCATGCATGTATATGGCTATAGGTATTCTAAATTAAATATAAGCAACTCAAACATATACTTATACTACGGGAAAACATTTGGCTGCATACGGGGAAATCCTAATAAGGAAAGAATGTCCATACTGAAAGGACGGGAATCCGTACCTTATGTCCAGTGAACGAAGAAGATGATCTAAGAGGAATCCTACTTCCGTATCACTAATGCTACATAAATACATACATGAATAAGTATCTGCTTACTATGTACGTAACTGGTTTTATGTCATGTCTTAGTTTATTTTATATGTACTTATCATGTTTTACTGTTTTAAAGCCTTAAACTGTGTTTATCTTGTATTTTGTTTACTCTGATTAAGTATTTCTGGTATTTCATGTATTATTATACTTACTGTGTAATAATAAGTAACTTTCCAAAAATAGCAGGTTTCCTAAAATAGAAAGTTTCCAAAAATAGAAAGTTTCCAAAAATAGAAAGTTTCCAAAAATAGAAAGTTTCCAATAATAGAAAGTTTCCAAAAATAGAAAGTTTCCAAAAATAGAATTACTGCTTAAAATAGATATGTTTCTAAAAATAGAAAGTTTCCATAAATAGATCAGCTGCCTTAATTAAATAAGTTTCCATAAATAGATTTGCTGCCTGAAATAAATAAGTTTCTAAAAATAGAAAGATTCCATAAATAGATTAGCTGCCTTATTTAATTAAGTTTCTAAAAATAGAAAGTTTCCATAATTAGAAAATAAGCTGGTTAAATAAGCTAAGTATATAAGCCTAAGTGTTTTCATGATTATTTTCTAAGTCATATGATATAAGTTACAGTTTATTAATTATTTCATGTAATTAAAATAAACTATAGGTTAAAATATTTAATTAAAGTATAACATGTTTTTAATTAAATAAAGTTAAATACTTAGGTTAAAACATGTATTATTATTTATTAATAATATAACCTAATTCATGTAAATTAATTAATTATAACCATGGTTTTTAAATAATTAATTAATTTATAAGTCTAAAATATAAAAATACTTAGGTTAATTAATTTCATGATTTTAATAATTAAAATAACCTAAGTCATGTTATTAAATTAATCATGTCATGTTATTAATTTAATTTTAACATAAGATCATAAAAAAATAATAATCTTAGCATACACCGTGAACCGGATCTTGACTAATAACCATGAACCGCACATGAAATCGACACCATACCCGAACCAACTTGGGGTTACCCTTATCTTGATGCTGCCGTGGGACCCACACCAACCAACCGGGACCATATGGTCTCGATGGTGGTCATGTAGCCAAACCGAGACCCTCTCGGGTTCAGTTTAGGCGGCGGCCAAGAACAAAACACCCCTAAACATCCCTTTTGATTTATTCCAAATCCAATTCCATGTTAGATCTATGATTTAATTAGTTTTTTAAATAAACATATCATGTTCATAATTATTTAAAAGATTAAATCAAAAGAAAAGGGTTAAAAAGAATTACTGAATGCGTGGATCTAAGTAACGATGAACAAACACGAACACTAGTAACAAATCCAAGATCCAAGATCAATCAAACACCCCTTTGGTATTGTTTGAAGGTGGCTGCCAAAAAGAAAAGAAGGAGGAGGAGAAGTTTTAGGTTTTTGTGAAATCCTCTGTAAAGAAAAAAATGAGTAGTGTTTTTCCCTTAACCCCCTTTTAGTGAAAATTGAAATGGGCTTGGCCCATTTCTCCCTTGTTGCCGCGGGTAGGGGCCCCACATGGGGTACCCGTACCGTTTTCCGTGTCTCGATGTTTAGTTACTCGTTCTTGATTATTTGTGTTCGCGTTTAATGTGTTCTCGTTAAGTAATTTATCGTGACCTAATATATTTATTTATGCTCGTAATAAATATATATACGTAATTAATAATAGTTCGTGATTTAATTACGTTCATGATTTCATGATCGCATATTCGTGATTAATTATTGTCAACTAATTATTACGTGCTCGTGCGTAGTAAATACTTATCGTGTTTTAACACGTACGTAATACGTAAAATCCTAACACGTAATCGTAATCATGCTATAATAGGAAAGTTTTAATCTAGTACGTACGATCATAAGAGTACTATTCATGGTAAAAGCATGCGGGTTTTATAACTCTTCCCCCCTAAAAAGAATAATTCGTCTCCGAATTATAGATAACGTAACTGAAAGAGAAACATACCTGAATCAAACTGAGAGGGTATGTAAGATTTATGAACGTACAGGTGACATGGTAGAAGGAACGTGGAACGTGACATGTCTTGAAAGGACATGGAACGTGACGTGACTGAAAGGACATATCTAATTGATAAGAGAAAGCGGATAAGAATTCCGGATGAACTTGTCCGTTTCCATGTTGTCTCCCTCTTGGAACGGTTCCTTTAGAAGATCTTGACACTAATGATAAATCTTGGTCCTCCTGACCTTGACTTGGAATACGAAGCAATTCTTGGTTATCAACGGAAAGTAGATCCCCTAAATTCGATCGAGGAAAATAAGAGTTAACGTGTAAGGATAACTGAAACGTTACGATGCAAGACAATCTGACTTAACTGATAATTATTAACGATGCGCGAGACATAAAGAAACATAGTACGTGAAAAATTTTGAACGTGATACGTGAAAATTTTTGAACGTGCTACGTGGAGATATGGCGAGTGTAGTATGAGTAAACATATCTTGATCCATGATATGTGTAACATATCTTGATCTTGATATGAGGAACGTGGAATGAACATGACATCTGAAACATATCATGGACATAGAATATAATGGCGGTAACGCCAAACGCTACAAGGTGAGACGTAGAATGTGATGTGAAACGTCTATCTGATGATGGAGAGTTATACTAAACTTGGGTCTGGTCTCTCAAGTTCTTGCAAAACTTCCCAGAACGAAATGAACGTACAATCGTAAGCCCAGATACGATCATGGACGTGAATAGTGTCATGAACGCGAGCGCGAAAACAAGTCGTAGAATTTGAACAAGGACGTGAAGTAAATAAGGAGCATAATCATGAATATTTGTCTGACTCGATAACTGAGAAATTTCCAAGTGATCGGATGAGCCTTGGCTGGAACATGTCCGATCAATCTGTTGGTTCTGAAATCCTTGCGGATGTAAGGATTCTGCAGACTTGATCAAACTATTTGCAATGAACCAGATAACATCATGCTTCTTCTGAGTTTGCGTTAAACTGGTGACCAAAATCCGTGGGGATCTTGTCCCATTTCAATTCACAATTTCAGATGATGAAAACATCCCAGTCTGTTGGTGATAGGTGTGAAAACACCCATCCTTTTACCACTTATTTCTTGCTAAAACAAGACCAAAACACGTATTTGATGTCATTTGTTTGGAATTATGTGTGGTTTGTGTGTTTGTTGTGTTTTTAGAGCCAACCAGATAAATACTAAAGAAAACATGGGAAAAAAAGGTGTTTGTTGGCATCATCATCCGGAATTCCGCCGCTTATCATCCTCAAACCAACGGTCAAGCCGAGATATCCAACCGTGGATTGAAGCGAATTTTGGAACGTACTGTGGGGGACTTCTATCGAAGTTTTAAGTGGACTTTTCCATGAAAATGCCTTCATTTAACCGGAAAATCATCTTTTTCAGCATTTTTCAAATTCTTAATTAACTTTGGCCATTTAGTCGTAATTTTTAAATTTTTATTGTTGCTTTCATATGTATATATCCCACAATAAAGTCAAAAATATTAAGAAAGTGGTGTAGCTAGTTTTGAAATCTTTGACATATTATGCCCGTTGCGATTATTTTGACTCAACCCGAATAGACTTATCCAAGTTTATTCTAGCTAGTATCCGAGATGTCCTCACCAGTTGGTGTCCTATCTTAACCTGTTAGTATATTAGGTATGAAGATATGAACGTAACTGTATCTTGCTTCGTAGAACTTGATACATAGGAGTTTGCGAAACTCTGGGTCTCTGAATCTAGACTTCTCCTAGCGTAGGATTTTCTAGAACACCTAATGTAGTGTAGGGTTCTCTCCTTTACGCATAAGCCGAGTCATGGTAAGATTTACCGTAGAAACCCATGTGATTCAGCGTGTCGCTGTAATCAAACAGAATTGATATTGGAAAAATTTTCTAGCGTAAAATTCCTCTTGTCATAGAATTTGCAACATAGTGCAGATATGGTCTTCTTGTTCCTCTCTAGGATTAAAGGAAATCAGGTTATCCTCAATGAAAACATTGATGAATTTGCTTATGAGTTCATGGAAACTCAATTCATTATGTCCGTAATGTTGTTGGAGCATTTATGAGATTAAATACAGAATCATGAATTTAGCATGACCAAGTCGTGTACGAATAGCAGTCATGGACATGTCCTGCTCTTTCACTCGTCACTGTTGGCATCAGGATAATGAGTTCGATCTTGGAAAAGTGATTAACACTATAAGGTCGATTGGACATGTTGTCAATACGTGGAGGAAAATAACGGTCATGAATGGTGATTTGTTTAAGTCGACGGTAGTCGACACATAATCTCATGGTACCATCCTTCTCCTTGTAGGTTCTTCTGGGATGCATGGGAAGTTTTGAAATAACCAACTCGCTCTGCGTAAAAGGACTTCAGTAGTCGTGTCTTACTGACAGCTAGAAAATTTTAGCGACCATGGCTAACAACGTACATGCTTGTAAGCATAGATAATTTGTACAGATTTTCCTGATGGGAAATCAAGCTAAATGTATTCAGGAGCCTGAACATTACTGTACATAATTATGAATCGTAGCATGGTGTGTTGTTCATAGTCCATAATTAGGATAAAATTCAACTCGTGTCTGTCCGAGGAAATGCGTTAGCAGCTTGGATCTCATCATTAAGCTGAAGGAAAACCTTCGTATACGTGGGAATACGAAAGGCGTCCTTCATGGTCATGAATATATGAATATGGTGAAAGAAATGAAAGTGACATCGGCAGCGTGACAGTTCTCACTGATGCGCTGGCAATGGTATTGAAATTCTTATGGCCTGATTAATACATGGCACAACAAAATGGATATACCCTTGGAGGGTACCCTGAATTTCTTAGAAATGTTCCATAGTTGGACGTGAGTCATGTGTCTTGACTCGTGTCTTGGAAATATAAGCATGACATATGTCTTGACAGGTGTCTTGACATGTGTATCGAGACGTAAATCAATAGAACTGCAATATTAGGTTATTATGCCATAATTGGCGGATCGGTTGGACTACTAATCATTTGTATGTCTGATCACGTCCGCGGTCGGATCCTCGGTTGTGATTTCTAGGATAGTTTTTGTCATAGTAGTGGTTACTATCGTCCTGTCTGTCAGTTCCATGATGGTCATTCTTATGACCGTGATTCATGTAACTATTCAGCTGAGTGGCCGGCTGGTACCGGTTTGCACTCATATGGCTGAAATGACAGTCGAATGACGTGTGACATGTAACTAAGGATTAGGGACAATGATTGATGGAAATCGTCTGATGGTGAAGCATCTTCTCGTCCAATTGCTCTGCTCTGACGCCTTTGTCTTCGTCTTGTAGGGTCTCCAGGTTGTGAACAGCATCCGCATCTCGTAGCGTCTCCGAATGTCAGCAGCATCAACCTTTAGTAACATATCCCAGTTATGAGCGGCATCAGCAATCTTGTAGAATATCAACAATTGAAAATACGCTTGAGGTGATTCAGAATCGACTAGCGAATACTCATGAAGTATTGCAAGTGAAATACATATGGATTAAGGTACGTGTAATACACATGAAATACGGTACGTGGAGTACACGTGGAATGCACATGAAATGACCGGTATGGGGTCGATCATTTATCATGATATAAGGAAAGTATATCGGTTAAACGGTTAGGAAAACCATCATGATAACCTGGCAGTATTTGCATAGACATCACTTTGGTTATATCGAGAAACGTTAAGTGTGGTAACACAAAATTCAACGATGATTTGCCTGACAGCATGATCAATGAAAACCAACCATGACTATCATGAAAGCAGAATTCAATGAAATCCAACTATGTCTTGCATGAAGGCATAATAACAAATGAGGCATAAGACGTAATCCACATGAAGACGGAATTATCATGAAGAAACATGAAACGATTTAACATGAAGGAGTGTATAACATAATCAGCATGAAACTCAGTTTAACCATGACAATATGAAAACATACTTGACATAAAAACATAGTAATTTATTAGGGGACATGAAAAAAATTTATGCCAATAAATCATGAGAAAAAATTTATGCATGAAAACAGTGCATGAATGCGTAATGTAGTTTATAAAAACGTTTTATATGTGTGAGGGGACGCCTATGGGTCGGTCCCAAAACAAAAGACATGGTGAGGGGACGCCTATGGGTCGGTCCCAAAGTTAAAAGTTTCGATAAAAGCACATGCGACTAAATAGGGCCAGTCCTGTACCAACCATTACTTAGTCATAATCCCTGCAACAATGATACATGAAACATAAATAAATGAAACTCATATGTCAGAACTTATCAGAAAAAATTTTATGTGACTAATTATGAACTACTGGTGTAAAACCCGCATGCTTTTACCATGAATAGTGCCCTTAAGATCGTACGTTCTAGATTAAAACTTACCTCATGTAGTATTGATCACATTCATGTGCTAATAATCAAGCAAGTGCATACGTGTATGACATGACAAGTATCGATTACGTACGACCTCATGGTAAACAGTTAATAAATATATCACGTGAACATAATTAAATCATGATCACCATTTAAAATACGAACTAGAATAATTACGTAATACATATAATATAATTACGAGCGTTAAAATAAACAAAAACGCTTCAGACACGAACACGCTTCAGACACGAACACGTTTAACCACGAACGAACACGTAAAACACGAACACGAGATCGCACTTATATTTTAGACACGGAAAACATGTGGGTTACCCCTTGTGGGCCCCATATCCACGAAATTAGGAAGAAGAATGGGCCTAGCCCATCATTTTACTAAACAAGGGGGTTAAGGGAAAAAAAAGGCATTCATTTTCACTTTTCAAGAAAATAAACATAAAACCCTAAAAAGTTTTTTCCTCTCCTTCCTTTTCCCTTTTGTAGCCGCCACCTATAATCATCAAAAGGAGGTGTTCTTGTTGATTTTGATCATGGATATTGTACAAGTATTAGTGTTTGTTCATCCTTAATTCATCTACACAATCGGTATACCTTTTTAACCTTTCTTTTTAATTATTTCTTTTGATTTGATTTGGTAAAATTAATTAAGAACATGATTTTTTTAAAACCTAATTAAAAACATAAAATAAACATGTATTTGGTTAAAGGGTAAAATCAAAAGGTTGTTTTAGGGGTGTTTTAGTTTGGCCGCCACCTAGCCCGTGCCCTAGGGGGGTCACGGCTTGGTCATTAAGCCACCACCGAGACCATATGGTCCCGGTTTGGTGGTGTGGGTCCCACGGCAGCAAGGAACCAAGGGGAACCCCGATTTGGTTCGGGGTACGGTGTCGATTTCATGCCCGGTTCACGGTTCGTTGATTAAATCATGATCTATGTTACATGTTAATTTTTATGAATCATGAACTTAGGATATAAATTAATTAATAACATGAGATATTAATTAAATCATGACTTAGGTTATTCTAATTATTAATTTAGCATGATATTAATTTAACCTAAGTATTTTATGTTATAAGTTATAATTAATTAATTATTAAAACATGCCTATAATTAATTAATTTAGACATGACTTAGGTTATATTATTATTAATAATAATACACATTTTAACCTAAGTATTTTCATTTCATTTTAATTAATACATGTTACACTTTAATTAAAATGCTTAACCTATAGTTTAATTAAAATACATGAAATAATAATTAAACTATACACTATATCATATGACTTAAGAATAAGCTTATAACACTTAGACTTATATGTTAGCTTATGATATCAGCTTAATTCTAATTATGGAAACTTCTATTTATAGAAACTTAATTAAATAAGGCAACTAATCTAATTATGGAAACCTTATATATATGGAAATCAATCTATTTCAGGCAGCTAATCTAATTATGGAAACCTTCTATATATGGAAACTTATTTAATTAAGGCAGCTGATCTATTTTTGGAAACTTTCTATTTTTATAAACTAATCTATTTTAGGCAGTAAATTCTATTTTTGGAAACTTTCTATTTTTGGAAACTTTCTATTTTTGGAAACTTTCTATTTTTGGTAACTTTCTATTTTTGGAAACTTTCTATTTTTGGAAACTTTCTATTTTTGGAAACCTGCTATTTTTGGAAAGTTACTTATTATTACACAGTAAGTATAATAATACATGAAACACCAGTAATACTTAATCAGATTAATCAGAATACTAGATAAACCCAGTTTAAGGCTTTAAACAGTGAACCATGACCTAAAATATACCAAATCAGCTATAATGAGACCCAGAACCCAGTACGTAATCAGTGAATCGATACTTATACACGTGTGTATTCATGTAGCATTAGTGATCCAGAAGTAGGAGTCTTTCTTCCGTTCATTTCACTAGACTTGAGGTACGGATTCCCGTCCTTTCAGTATGGACATTCCTTCCTTATTAGGATTTCCCCGTATGCAGCCAACTGTTTTCCCCAGCATTTGTTTTATTGTTTTGAACTGCTTATGTTAATTTAGCATAAACTATAGCCATATACAAGCATGACCAGTTTCACCTAGTTATGGAGGTACCATAACCATAGCATTGGAGGCACCGATGTTATGACTTCCCCACGGCGGAGTGATTGCTCGTGGCGTCCCTTTTCAGTTTGGCCATATTATTATATCAGTCGGGGCGTATGGGTGCATCCTAGTTACATGTTTTATTCAGTTTATCATGGTGAATGTGGTGTGTGCCTTGCACCCTTCACAAGGAGCTGATCCCTCCTACCCAAACCAGTATATTGATTAGAGGCATCCCCTCTAATCAGCATGATGAGGTCACCCCTCCAAGTATTCATGCACGTGACCTTTTCATGACCTATATGGGCTATGGTATATATATGTTAAAACAGTTTTCACAGGTTAAACATAAGGCTTTTCAAACTATAAAACCAGTTTTCTTGTTACTTAACCAGTTTACTCAGTACTTAGTCTTCCGCTGTTATATGTTACATGCTTATCCTATTTCATGCTTTATTGTACATCCGTGCACTGAGCGTCTTGCTCAGCCGTTACTTTCCTTTCCATGTCCCAAAACGGCAGGTACCCAAGACTCGAGCATTTGGAGGACGCACATAGGATGGAAGCTGCCAGAGACTTCTTTTCCTTTTTGCCTTCATATAGTTATGCTTGTTTAGTCTTTATTCAGTTCATTTCCTTTATTTATGTTTTGGGCTTATGTTTGGGAACCGATGTTTGATTCTGGTTTTCCCTATGGTCATGTATGTTTCACTACATATCACCTTGCATGCTTTGATGACACGCCATAATCACGCGTGACATTCCATTTATCAAAATGGGGTGTTACAATTATGGTATCAGAGCCAAGGCTTCGACCTGTAGGCTCTAAAACTCGACCTGTGACTAGTGGGTAGTCACCAGGAGCTTCCTAAGCCAACGATTGTTATTCCACGTATTGATGTTTCAGCGCGTTGTTGTTTTAACCATTATGTTTTCAGCACCTTTTTGTTTTAGCCATGACGTTTTCAGCACCTTGTTGTTTTCACCATGATGTTTTCACCAGTATCGTCTTACTAATATGGAATGAACAACCGTCATCCATACTTAGTTATGTGTCAGTGTCTATGCATGATGTTCCTAGTGAATTGTGATTATGTGAACTGAACCCCAGTAGTTCATAATTTTCACATAAAAATTTTTTTCTGTTAAGTTTTGACAATGACTTTTAATTATTATGTTTCATGCATTCATGCATTTATATCATATGTCATCTGTTACAGGAATTTTGACTAAGTAATGGTTGGTACAGGACTGGCCCTATTTAGTCGCATGTGCTTTTATCGAAACTTTTAACTTTGGGACCGACCCATAGGCGTCCCCTCGCCATGTCTTTTGTTTTGGAACCGACCCATAGGCGTTCCCTCGCACATATAAAGGTTTTATAAACTACATTACGCATTCACGCACTGTTTTCTTGCAT
Organism: Glebionis coronaria; assembly: GCA_025667525.1. NCBI lineage: Eukaryota > Viridiplantae > Streptophyta > Magnoliopsida > Asterales > Asteraceae > Glebionis > Glebionis coronaria. The sequence goes on from CM046880.1 coordinate 141,201,899, forward strand.
AAAATTTTTCTCATGATTTAAATTGGCATAAATTTTTTTCATGTCCCATCATAAGTTATTATGTTTTTATGTCAAGTATGCCTTCATACTGTCATGGTTAACTTCAGTTTCATGCTGATTATGTTATACACTTCTTGTAATAGATGGTTTCATGTTTCCTCATGATAATTCCGCCTTCATGTTGATTATGTTTCACGCCTCTTTTGTTATTTACGTTGTCCCGCAAGACATTGTTAGATTTCTTGAATCATGCTTTCATGATAGTCATGGTTGGTTTCAATTGATCATGCTGTCAGGCAAATCATCGTTGAATTTTGTGTAACCACACTTTAGCGTTTCTCTATGCAACCAGAATGATGTCTATGCTAATACTGTCAGGTTATCATGATGGTTTTCTTAACCGTTTAACCGGTTTACTTTCCTTAAATCATGACAAATGATCGAGCCCATACCGATCATTTCATGTGTATTCCATGTGTACTCCACGTACCGTATTTCATGTGTATTACATGTACCTTAATCCATGTGTATTCCACTTGCAATACTTCACGAGTATTCGCTAGTCGATTCTAAATCATCTCAGGCGTATGTTCACTTGCTGATATTCTACAAGATTGTCGATGCCGCTCATAGCTTGGAGATGTTACTGAAGGTTGATGCTGCTGATGTTGGGAGACGCTACGAGATGCTGATGCTGATACTGTTCACAACCTAGAGATCCTAAAAGACGAAGACAAAGGCGTCGGAGCAAAGCAATTGGACGAGAAGATGCTTCACCATCAGACAATTCCCATCAATCATTGTCCCAAATTCATAGTTACATGTCACACGTCGTTCGGCTGTCATTTCAGCCATATGAGTGCAAACCAGTACCAGCCAGCCACTCAGCTAAATAGTTACATGAGTCACGGTCATGAGAATGACCGTCATGGAACCTACAGACAAGACGATAGTAACCACTACCATGACAAAAAATATCCTAGAAATCGCAACCGAGGCTCTGGCCGCGGACGTGATCAGACATACAAATGATCAGTAGTCCAACCGATCCGCCAATTCTGGCATATTAACCTAATATTTGTAGTTCTAATTGTTTCACATCTCGAGACACATGTCAAGACATCAGTCAAGACACATGTCTCACGTATACTTTCTGAGGACACATGTCAAGATACCAGTCAAGACATATGTCACGCTTACATTTCTCAGGACACGAGTCAAGACACATGACTCACGTCTAATTATGGAACATTTCTAAGAAATTCAGGGTACCCTCCAAGGGTATATCCATTTTGTTGTGCCATGTATTAATCAGGCCACAAGAATTTCAATACCATTACCGGCGCATAAGTGAAAACTGTCACGTTGCCGATGTCACTTTCATTTCTTTCACCATATTTCATGTATTCATGACCATGAAGGACGCCTTTCGTATTCCCACGCATACGAAGGTTTTCCTTCACCTTAAGGATAAGACCCAAGCTGCTAACGCATTTCCTCGGACAGACACGAGATGAATTTTATCCTAATTATGTACTATGAACACCACACCATGCTATGATTCATAATTATGTACAGTAATGTTCAGGCTCCTGAATACTTTCAGCTTGGTTTTCCATCAGGAAAATCTATACAAATTATCTATGCTTTTCAAGCACGTGCTTTGTTAGCCAGAATTGCTAAAATTTTCTAGCTGTCAGTAACACACGACTACTAAGGTCCTTTTACGCATAACCAACGGATTATTCCAAAATTGTTCCTTACACTCCAGAAGAACCTTCAAGGAGAAGGATGGTACCATGAGATTATGTGTCGACTACCGTCGACTTAAACAAATCACCATTCGTGACCGTTATTCTCCTCCACATATTGACAACATGTCCAATCAACCGTGTAGTGTTAATCACTTTTCCAAGATCGAACTCACGATCATACTGCCAACAGTGACGAGTGAAAAAGCAAGACATGTCCATGACTGCTATTCGTACACGATTCGGTCATGCTAAATTTATGATTTTGGATTAGTCTCATCAATGCTCCAACAGCATTATGGACTTAATAAATTGTGTATCCATGAACTCCTAAACAAATTCATCAGCATTTTCATTGAGGATAACCTGATTTCATTTAAGCCTAGAGAAGAACAGGAAGACCATATCTGCACTATGTTGCAAATTCTTGACAAGAGAAATTTTACCCTAGAAATTTTCCTATATCAATTCTGTTTCATAACAGTGACACGCTGAATCACATGGGTTTCTATGGTTAATCTTACCATGACTCAGCTTATGCGTAAAGGAGAGAACCCTACACTACATTAGGTGTTCTAGGAAATCCTACGCTAGGAGAAGTCTAATTCAAAGACTCAGAGTTTCGCAACCTTCTATGTATCAAGTTTCTACGAAGCAAGATACAGTTACGTTCATATCTAGGTACCTGTTATACCAACAGGTTAAGATAGGACACCAACAAACTGGGATGTTTTCATCATATGAGATTGTGAATCGAAAAGGGACAAGATCTCCATGGATTTTAGTTACCAGATTTCAGCAAACTCAGAAGAAGCATGATGCTATCTGGGTTATTGTTAACAGTTTGATCAAGTCTGCAGAATCCTTACATCCGCACGGATTTCAGAACCAACGGATTGAACGAACATGTTCCAGCCAAGGCTTATCCGATCATTTGGCAATCCCTCAGCTATCGGGTCAGACAAAGATTCGTAACTTTACTCCTAACTTACTTCACGTCTTCATTCTAATTCCACGACTTGCTTTCGCGCTCACGTTCATGACACTATTCACGTTCATTATCGTATTTTGACTTACGATTTTACGTTCATTTCTTTTCTCATTCTGGGAAAGTTGCAAGAACTTGTGAGACCAGACCCAAGTTTAGTATAACTCTCCATCATCAGATAGACGTTTCACGTCATATTCCACGTCTCACCTTGTAGCGTTTGGCGTCACCGCCATTATATTATATGATCACGATATGTCTCACATGTCATGTTCATTCCACGTTCCTCATATCATGATCAAAATAGGTTACACGTATCATGGATCACGATATGTTTACTTATACTACACTCGCCATATCTCCACGTAGCACGTTCAAAATTTTTCACGTATCACGTTCAAAATTTTTCACGTACTACGTTTCTTTATGTCTCGCTCATCGTTTCTAATTATCAGTTAAGTCAGATTGTCTTGCATCGTAACGTTTCAGTTACCCTTGCACGTTAACTCTTATGTTTCCTCGATCGAATTTCGGGGATCTACCTTCCGTTGATAACCAAGAATTTCTTCGTATTCCAAGTCAAGGTCAGGAGGACCAAGATTTATCATTAGTGTCGGGATCTTCTGTAGGAACCGTTCCAAGAGGGAGGCCACTTGGAAACGGACAAGTTCATCCGGACTTTTTATCCATTTTTCTCTTATCGATTAGATATGTCCTTTCAGTCACGTCACGTTCCATGTCTTTTCAAGACATGTCATGTTCCACGTTCCCTTCTACCATGTCACCTTCATTTCCGTTATTTTGCATACCTTTCCAGTTTGATTCGGGTATGTTTCGCTTTCAGTTACTTTATCTATAATTCGGGGACGAATTATTCTTTTTAGGGGGGAAGAATTGTAAAACCCGCATGCTTTTACCATGAATAGTGCCCTTAAGATCGTACGTTCTAGATTAAAACTTACCTCATGTAGTATTGATCACATTCATGTGCTAATAATCAAGCAAGTGCATACGTGTATGACATGACAAGTATCGATTACGTACGACCTCATGATAAACAGTTAATAAATATATCACGTGAACATAATTAAATCATGATCACCATTTAAAATACGAACTAGAATAATTACGTAATACATATAATATAATTACGAGCGTTAAAATAAACAAAAACGCTTCAGACACGAACACGCTTCAGACACGAACACGTTTAACCACGAACGAACACGTAAAACACGAACACGAGATCGCACTTATATTTTAGACACGGAAAACATGTGGGTTACCCCTTGTGGGCCCCATATCCACGAAATTAGGAAGAAGAATGGGCCTAGCCCATCATTTTACTAAACAAGGGGGTTAAGGGAAAAAAAAGGCATTCATTTTCACTTTTCAAGAAAATAAACATAAAACCCTAAAAAGTTTTTTCCTCTCCTTCCTTTTCCCTTTTGTAGCCGCCACCTATAATCATCAAAAGGAGGTGTTCTTGTTGATTTTGATCATGGATATTGTACAAGTATTAGTGTTTGTTCATCCTTAATTCATCTACACAATCGGTATACCTTTTTAACGTTTCTTTTTAATTATTTCTTTTGATTTGATTTGGTAAAATTAATTAAGAACATGATTTTTTTAAAACCTAATTAAAAACATAAAATAAACATGTATTTGGTTAAAGGGTAAAATCAAAAGGTTGTTTTAGGGGTGTTTTAGTTTGGCCGCCACCTAGCCCGTGCCCTAGGGGGGTCACGGCTTGGTCATTAAGCCACCACCGAGACCATATGGTCCCGGTTTGGTGGTGTGGGTCCCACGGCAGCAAGGAACCAAGGGGAACCCCGATTTGGTTCGGGGTACGGTGTCGATTTCATGCCCGGTTCACGGTTCGTTGATTAAATCATGATCTATGTTACATGTTAATTTTTATGAATCATGAACTTAGGATATAAATTAATTAATAACATGAGATATTAATTAAATCATGACTTAGGTTATTCTAATTATTAATTTAGCATGATATTAATTTAACCTAAGTATTTTATGTTATAAGTTATAATTAATTAATTATTAAAACATGCCTATAATTAATTAATTTAGACATGACTTATGTTATATTATTATTAATAATAATACACATTTTAACCTAAGTATTTTCATTTCATTTTAATTAATACATGTTACACTTTAATTAAAATGCTTAACCTATAGTTTAATTAAAATACATGAAATAATAATTAAACTATACACTATATCATATGACTTAAGAATAAGCTTATAACACTTAGACTTATATGTTAGCTTATGATATCAGCTTAATTCTAATTATGGAAACTTCTATTTATAGAAACTTAATTAAATAAGGCAACTAATCTAATTATGGAAACCTTCTATATATGGAAATCAATCTATTTCAGGCAGCTAATCTAATTATGGAAACCTTCTATATATGGAAACTTATTTAATTAAGGCAGCTGATCTATTTTTGGAAACTTTCTATTTTTATAAACTAATCTATTTTAGGCAGTAAATTCTATTTTTGGAAACTTTCTATTTTTGGAAACTTTCTATTTTTGGAAACTTTCTATTTTTGGTAACTTTCTATTTTTGGAAACTTTCTATTTTTGGAAACTTTCTATTTTTGGAAACCTGCTATTTTTGGAAAGTTACTTATTATTACACAGTAAGTATAATAATACATGAAACACCAGTAATACTTAATCAGATTAATCAGAATACTAGATAAACCCAGTTTAAGGCTTTAAACAGTAAACCATGACCTAAAATATACCAAATCAGCTATAATGAGACCCAGAACCCAGTACGTAATCAGTGAATCGATACTTATACACGTGTGTATTCATGTAGCATTAGTGATCCAGAAGTAGGAGTCTTTCTTCCGTTCATTTCACTAGACTTGAGGTACGGATTCTCGTCCTTTCAGTATGGACATTCCTTCCTTATTAGGATTTCCCCGTATGCAGCCAACTGTTTTCCCCAGCATTTGTTTTATTGTTTTGAACTGCTTATGTTAATTTAGCATAAACTATAGCCATATACAAGCATGACCAGTTTCACCTAGTTATGGAGGTACCATAACCATAGCATTGGAGGCACCGATGTTATGACTTCCCCACGGCGGAGTGATTGCTCGTGGCGTCCCTTTTCAGTTTGGCCATATTATTATATCAGTCGGGGCGTATGGGTGCATCATAGTTACATGTTTTATTCAGTTTATCATGGTGAATGTGGTGTGTGCCTTGCACCCTTCACAAGGAGCTGATCCCTCCTACCCAAACCAGTATATTGATTAGAGGCATCCCCTCTAATCAGCATGATGAGGTCACCCCTCCAAGTATTCATGCACGTGACCTTTTCATGACCTATATGGGCTATGGTATATATATGTTAAAACAGTTTTCACAGGTTAAACATAAGGCTTTTCAAACTATAAAACCAGTTTTCTTGTTACTTAACCAGTTTACTCAGTACTTAGTCTTCCGCTGTTATATGTTACATGCTTATCCTATTTCATGCTTTATTGTACATCCGTGCACTGAGCGTCTTGCTCAGCCGTTACTTTCCTTTCCATGTCCCAAAACGGCAGGTACCCAAGACTCGAGCATTTGGAGGACGCACATAGGATGGAAGCTGCCAGAGACTTCTTTTCCTTTTTGCCTTCATATAGTTATGCTTGTTTAGTCTTTATTCAGTTCATTTCCTTTATTTATGTTTTGGGCTTATGTTTGGGAACCGATGTTTAATTCCGGTTTTCCCTATGGTCATGTATGTTTTACTACATATCACCTTGCATGCTTTGATGACACGCCATAATCACGCGTGACATTCCATTTATCAAAATGGGGTGTTACAACTGGGGTTCAGTCCACATAGCCACAGTTCTCGAGGAACATTATGCATGAAACGATGACACATAACTAAAGATGAATGACGGTTGTGCATCCATATTAGTAAAACAATATCGATGAAAACATCAAGGTTAAAACCTCAAGGTGCTGAAAACATCATGGTTAAAACAACAATGTGCTGAAAACATCAATACGTAGAATAACAGACGTTGGCTTAGGAAGTTCCTGGTGACTACCCACTAGTCACAGGTCAAGTTTTAGAGCCTACAGGTCGAAGCCTTGGCTCTGATACCATAATTGTAACACCCCATTTTGATAATGGAATGTCACGCGTAATTATGGCGTGTCATCAAAGCATACAAAGATAAATGTATAAAACATTACATGACCATAAAAGGAAAATACCGGAATCAAACATCGGTAGTCCAAAAGTAAGCTCATCACACACAAACATAGTATAGTAAAGGAAAGGACTAAACAATGTCCATAGCAAGTGTATAAAAAAAGTAATGCATAAAGTAAAGAAAGGCTAGGAAGCTTCCAGTCCATATGCACATACTCTTAAAGTCTACGAGAGTCCCTGAGTACCTGCCATTTTGGGAACATAAAAAAGGAAAACGGCTGAGCAATACACTCAGTGCACGGATGTACAATAAAGCATGAATAGGATAAGCATATAACATATAACAGCGAAAGAAACTAAGTCCCGAGTAATCTGGTTAAGTCTTGATAAAACTGGTTTTATAGTTTGAAAAGCCTTATGTTTATCTTGTAAAAACTGTTTAACATATTTTACCATTAGCCAATATAGGTCATGAAAATCCACCGTGCATGAATACTTGGAGGGGTGACCTCATCATGCAAATTAGATGGGCTGCCTCTAATTTAATATATTGGTTTTTGGGTAGGAGGGATCAGCTCCTTGTGAAGGATGCAAGGGACACACCACATTCACCATGAAATCTTGACTGAAAACATGTAACTAGGATGCACCCATACGCCCCACATGATAAATATAATATAAATGGCCAAAAGCTGAAGGGACGCCACGAGCAATCACCCCGTCGTGGTGAAGTCATAACATCAGTGCCTCTAATGTTATGGTTATGGTACCTCCATAACTAGGTGAAACTGGTCATGCATGTATATGGCTATAGGTATTCTAAATTAAACATAAGCAATTCAAACACATACTTATACTACGGGAAAACATTTGGCTGCATACGGGGAAATCCTAATAAGGAAAGAATGTCCATACTGAAAGGACGGGAATCCGTACCTTATGTCTAGTGAACGAAGAAGATGAACTGAGAGGAATCCTACTTCCGTATCACTAATGCTACATAAATACATACATGAATAAGTATCTGCTTACTATGTACGTAACTGGTTTTATGTCATGTCTTAGCTTATTTTATATGTTCTTATCATGTTTTACTGTTTTAAAGCCTTAAACCGTGTTTATCTTGTATTCTGTTACTCTGATTAAGTATTTCTGGTATTTCATGTATTATTATACTTACTGTGTAATAATAAGTAACTTTCCAAAAATAGCAGGTTTCCTAAATTAGAAAGTTTCCAAGAAATAGAAAGTTTCCAAAAATAGAAAGTTTCCAAAAATAGAAAGTTTCCAAAAATAGAAAGTTTCCAAAAATAGAAAGTTTCCAAAAATAGAAAGTTTCCAAAAATATAAAGTTTCCAAAAATAGAATTACTGCTTAAAATAGATAAGTTTTTAAAAATAGAAAGTTTCCATAAATAGATCAACTGCCTTAATTACATAAGTTTCCATAAATAGATTAGCTGCCTGAAATAAATAAGTTTCTAAAAATAGAAAGATTCCATAAATAGATTAGTTGCCTTATTTAATTAAGCTTCTAAAAATAGAAAGTTTCCATAATTAGAAAATAAGCTGGTTAAATAAGCTAAGTATATAAGCCTAAGTGTTTTCATGATTATTTTCTATGTCATATGATATAAGGTATAGTTTATTAATTATTTCATGTAATTAAAATAAACTATAGGTTAAAATATTTAATTAAAGTATAACATGTTTTTAATTAAATAAAGTTAAATACTTAGGTTAAAACATGTATTATTATTTATTAATAATATAACCTAAGTCATGTAAATTAATTAATTATAACGATGGTTTTAAATAATTAATTAATTTATAAGTCTAAAATATATAAATACTTAGGTTAATTAATTTCATGGTTTTAATAATTAAAATAACCTAAGTCATGTTATTAAATTAATCATGTCATGTTATTAATTTAACTTTAACATAAGATCATAAAAAAATAATAATCTTAACATACACCGTGAACCGGATCTTGACTAATAACCATGAACCGGACATGAAATCGACACCATACCCCGAACCAACTCGGGGTTACCCTTGTCTTGATGTTGCCGTGGGACCCACACCAACCAACAGGACCATATGGTCTCGGTAGTGGTCATGTAGCCAAACCGAGACCCTCTCGGGTTCGGTTTAGGCGGCGGCCAAGAACAAAACACCCCTAAACATCCCTTTTGATTTATTCCAAATCCAATTCCATGTTAGATCTATGATTTAATTAGGTTTTTAAAAAAACATATCATGTTCATAATTATTTAAAAGATTAAATCAAAAGAAAAGGGTTAAAAAGAATTACAGAATGCGTGGATCTAAGTAACGATGAACAAACACGAACACTAGTAACAAATCCAAGATCCAAGATCAATCAAACACCCCTTTGGTGTTGTTTGAAGGTGGCGGCCAAAAAGAAAAGAAGGAGGAGGAGAATTTTTAGGTTTTTGTGAAATCCTCTGTAAAGAAAAAATGAGTAGTCTTTTTCCCTTAACCCCCTTTTAGTGAAAATTGAAATGGGCTTGGCCCATTTTTCCCTTGTTGTCGCGGGTAGGGCCCCAGATGGGGTGCCGGGTACCGTTTTCCGTGTCTCGATGTTTAGTTACTCGTTCGTGATTATTTGTGTTCGCGTTTAATGTGTTCTCGTTAAGTAATTTATCGTGACCTAATATATTTATTTATGCTCGTAATAAATATATATACGTAATTAATAATAGTTCGTGATTTAATTACGTTCATGATTTCATGATCGCATGTTCGTGATTAATTATTGTTAACTAATTATTACGTGCTCGTGCGTAGTAAATACTTATCGTGTTTTAACACGTACGTAATACGTAAAATCCTAACACATAATCGTAATCATGCTATAATAGGAAAGTTTTAATCTAGTACGTACGATCTTAAGGGTACTATTCATGGTAAAAGCATGCGGGTTTTACATAAAAACCAAAAATATTTTCTCTCATTTTAGTGTATGCGTACTCGATCTACGTCCTATTCTGAGCCCGAGACTCTTAGAGATATAGATATGGCCGGTGTGCATAACAATAATAACAACCCACCTCACAACAACATGAACAATAATAACAACAATGGCCCACAACCCGACCTACGCACAATGGAGGAGCTTTGTCAGCCAACAATGAACGGACGCGGAGGACCGATTGCGCCGATGCAAATCACGGCTCCTGAATTTTCGTTGAAGAATCACATGATCCAGCAAGTTCAAAACGCTTGTCCATTTCGCGGATTACCGGATGATGATGCCAACAAACATCTCGACAAATTCATAACCGTCACTCAAAGCATGAAATTTCCCGGTGTTTCCATGGATTTTCTTCGCCTTCATCTTTTTCCACACACTTTATCCCACCATGCCGAAAAATGGTTTGATCGTCTTCCCAAAAACTCAATTCATACATGGAATGACATGACTCAAAAAATTTTGTCGCGCTACTTTCCACCATCCACGGTCACTAGTCTTCACAATCAAATCAGTGGATTCACTCAAGAACCTGATGAGCCGCTTTTCGATGCTTGGGAACGTTATAATGTCTTGATCGATCGTTGTCCAAACCATAATATGCTCCCCGTTACTTTGACTGATACTTTCTACAACGGTTTAACTTTTCTTGATCATGATACGATTAATGCTGCCGCCGGTGGTACATTCATGAAGAGAAGACTTGAGGAGTGTAGAGAGCTTATAGAGAACATGACCACTCACCATAAAAATTAGGATTCATCCGCATCTTCAAGGAATAACCCGAGGGCCAATGTTTCTTCTACTTCATCCAACCCCGAGATAACCAAACTTACCCGCCAAATAGCCGAGATGAACAAAAACTTCTTAACCATGGCTACGAACCAACTTAAACAAGCTAAAGCTGTAGCAACTTCTTGTGAAATTTGCGGTGGTTCTCATTCATACACCAATTGTCCTTCTACTCATGACAATCCGCAAAATGTGTATGCTGCTAACGGTAACTTTTCTACGGGAGGCTATCAAGCTCGCCCTCAAGGTGACCACAATTTGCTCAGTTATCGTTCAAACAACTTCCTTTCACCACCCGGTTTTCCTCCTCAAAACCAAAACAATTTCAATCGTAAGAATCAAAAACAAACTCGAGCTCGTAATCAATATCAAACCCAAAGAAAGCCATATCCACCTCAAGGAAACAATCAAGTTTACCAACAAGCCACTTATCAACCACCTGCCTACCATGCTCCTCCTTCCATGCTCCTCCTTCCAACCAACCCACCGCATTTAATCACAAGGTTGAAACTTACATGAGGACAAATGATGCACTAGTAAAGAATCTTCAGACTCAAATCATCAAGTTGAAATGAGATATGGCGAAACAAAGGAATGATCTTCGAGCCGATATGCGAAACTCTTTGAGCAGTCAAACGAATGACTTAAGGGATATGATGGCTAGTTTCTTCCCATGTAATCAAGCCTCTGGTTCGGGTTCTCTTCCGAGTAACACCGTTGCTAATCCAATAGGGGAGATGAAAGCAATCACCACCCGAAGTGGCAAAGGTTTAAAGGAACCCGAGATTCCTCCGCCTACATCGGTGATTGTGACAAAGGATAATGAGCCTACTTCACCGATTCCTCCACCTTATACTTTTACCCCTCCACCACCCAAGGATGTGAGTGAGAATTCCTTTCCAAAGCCTTCCTCTCAACCCGATATACCTTATCCTTCAAGGTTGAGGAAAGAGAAGTTGAAGAACAAGGATGATATTCAAGTTTCAAACTTTCTTAAAATGTTTAAACAATTGAATTTCAAGATCTCCTTTGCCGAGGCTCTCGCTCACATGCCGAAATATGCTAAAATGTTTAAAGATCTTCTCAGTGACAAAGAAAAACTCCTTGATATTGCTCAGACCCAAATAATGAGAATTGCTCTGTGGTTCTCTTAAGGAAAATACCAACAAAACTTGGTGATCCGGGTCGCTTTCTCATTCCTTGCAACTTCCCCGGGGTAGAGAATTGTATGGCCCTAGCCGATCTAGGTGCTAGTATAAACTTAATTCCATTAAGTGTTTGGAAACAATTATCTCTACCTGAGCTAGTCCCCACACGAATGACATTGGAATTAGCTAACCGTACGGTTGCTTATCCGGTGGGGATAGCCGAAGACGTCTTCGTCGGTGTCGACAAATTCACCTTTCCTGCGGATTTTGTTGTCGTTGACTACGAGATGGATCCCATGTTCCATTAATTGTTGGACGTCCATTCTTGAGGACCGGTCGCACTCTTATTGATGTAGCCGCGGGCGAATTAATCATGAGAGTTGGTGACGACAAAATCGTCTTCAACATGGGTAAACTTTCTAAGCAACCTTATGAACACGAGAGCGTTAATTTCAATTACGTTCTTGATGAGTCTTGTGAATAACACTTCAAAGACGCTTGTAAAAGTGGTTTTTCTTCTCTACCCATTGTTGAGATCGTTGCCTCTATTGCTCCCTCACTAACTCCATTTGGAGAAAGTGATTTCCTTTTGAAAGAATTTGAAGCAACTTTAGGGGATGTGGACTTAAAATATGACGATTCTCCCATCGATTGGGAAGAAGATATTCGTACCATTGAGAAACTTCTCAATGAGGACCATATTTCTCCACCTTTTCCTAAAGAAGTTACAATCGATGATCCGAATTTGACTAGGCCTTCCACCGAAAATCCTCCGGATTTAGAGCTTAAGGATTTACCGTCTCATCTGGAATACGTTTTCCTTGAAGACAAAAAGAAGTTACCCGTCATCATTGCAAAGGACTTGAAAGAGGATGAAAAATCTCGACTTATCGACGTGCTGAAGAATCATAAGAAAGCAATTGCTTGGAAAATTTCTGACATCCGCGGAATTGATCCTAACTTTTGTACTCATAAAATTCTCTTGGAAGATGACTTTAAACCTGTTGATCCCAAACTTAGATCGATTTAGCTTATGTAAACGAGATTAAATCAAGTTAAACACGTAGAGAAACTTTGTTGTATATGTAACAATTCAAGTATTATGCGGAATTAATACTTAAACAAGAACACACAAACAAGATAAACCAAACTTTCACTTTGATTGATAAACCAAACTTTCACTTTGATTGATAAATCAAACTTGCGTACAATGAAACTGTAAAACGTATGTAAAACTTATATTTAACAAAACCTAAAGGCCTCCTTTTATAGATTAAGGAACCTTGTACAAGAGTCTACATTGTCAAACATATCTTTACTAGAAACATACTAGAAACATAATATGTGCAGACTAAGTCTTCTATCAGTGCTTGACTTCTTCTTATCAACGCTTGACTTCTTCCTGTCAACGCTTGTCCTGTCAACGCTTGATTTCTTCTTAACAACGTCCAGATTGCTCTTGTAAGCGTCCAAGTGTATTGGCTACATTTTATTCCCAACAATCCTCCCCTAAACTTGATATCTAATCAAATCCTTGGCCACGTCATTTGAGTAGTCTATTTCCAGCTGTGTTGTCTTCATCTTCTCCAAAACTTCTTTGGACATAGGATACTCAGCATCCACAAGAAGATACTCAGAGAACTTTGTAGAACCCAAATGATACACACTAGCTGCTGAATATAGACGCCATTGAAGTATACTGATATCATCCTCAAGATCCTTCCAAACTGGATCTTCTTCATCTGGTGCACACATTCTCTTGAATGTTGACCAAAGCTTTATTCCATTGACTGAAGTAGGTGCTTCAGTCTCATACTTGGCCTGCAGCAACCTCCAAAGGTCTGCCAAGTCTTCCCTATCTAAACTTGCAAACAAAGACATAAGAGTAGTAAAAGTATGTACCTCATTCCCATATCTGCCAATCATCCAAAACCCACTTGCATCTTCTTCATAACTAATGATAGGTTTTCTAGAATCATGAGGTAATACTCTTACCATATGTGAAGCTTCCATGGGTGAGAGCTTAATACTCTTTCTAATAACAGCTTCACTGGGATTCACTCTATTCAAATTTGAAGGAAACTCAAGTGGAACTCCCTTCTTCAATGGTCTTGGTACAATCATAGCCCTTTGAATCTCCATCTCCTCTGTAAGTTCTATTTTCTTTCATCTGAAAGAAGTCTGATGGTGTTCATCTCTTGCACTCTTGCCCAAATAGGATAAGCCTTATTCCAATTCATCAAAAGACAATTCCTGCAACTTCTGAAAAGTCCAACCTCCTTGATGACATCTAAGAAACATATAATAAAGCTCCCTTCGTTCTCTCTTAGACTGTGAGAAAAATTTGTTGGCCTTATACTTTAGGATTACCTGACAATCCCTTTGAATCCTAAGAAGAATCTCTAATCCCCAAATCTGATCTGATAAAGACATATCTGGATTTTCCATGATCTTATTCTCCCAAGCAAAGTAAATCTGGGCAACTTCTGGCATATCATAATCCACCTTCATCTTTAATTCTACAAGCTTCTCCCTTGCCAACACATCACCATATTCAAGTCTTTCTGGTTCTTCAATAATCATGACACTTGAATTTGTGCTCTCATCATTACTTCCTTCTTGTTCTTCAGAAGTAACCACAAATGGTGACTCAACAACCTTCTTCTTTTCTTGTTCCATAAGTTGTGCAACCAACATTGAATCAAATTTTACTTAGGCTGCATCCTTGGGAACCTCTGTTTCTACCATAATTCCTTTACCCCTATCTAATGTATCAATGATGGGTAAAGATGATGATGGTACCTGTAAAGACACTTCCTTGATGATAGCTGATGATTGGAATACATCAACCATACCTGCAGGTCTATCAACGTCCAAAACCTATGTGTCAACGCCCAACTTACTCTTATCAGCGCTTGACTTATCAGCGTCCAAAATCTGCTTATCAGCGCTTGACTTATCATCGTCCAAAATCTGCTTGTCAACGCTCACCTTACTCTTGTCAGCGCTTCTTGTGAACTGCTCCATCATTTATGTAAAGGACAAATTCAAATTTATAGGAGTAACCAAAGAGACATCAAAACCTGGTTGCTTCTTAAAATCTGTAAGAGCTTCAGCCACACCCAAAGATTCTCCATCATGGGAGCCTTTGCCACTCAAATCAATTGGCTCTGTAGCAGCTTCATGTGAGCCTTTGTCACTCAAATTAATTGGCTCTGTAGCAGCTTCCTCCCCTTTGTAAGAATCCTCCCCAGAGGAAAGGACCCTTGTCTGCCTTCTCCTAGTGTCAGCAGCTTCCAAAACAACAATCCTCTCCCTCAATTGCTTGAGTTCAAGGCATTGGGTAGAGACAGTATTATAGGTGATTATCCATATAAACATAATATGAATAAATAATAAACACAGCGGAAAGATCACCTATCAACGGATCCCTAGAGTCATATGATTAATCAATAAAAGGGACATAAAAGTATACCTTTGTAGCGTGATTTGGTAAGATCGAACGGAGACCATCACGAACACATGATCTAACCAAGAAACCAATCAAATATGGAACCAAGTGATCAAAATAGATCACCTCTATGATGTATCCACACCTCACATCCTTGTATACCAATAGATGCTAGTCTTAAACCCTGTAACCTAGTAACACCCTTTGAATAAACAAGATTCAAAGATGGAGATCATTACAAAACTTAAACCCACGGTTTTTACATCTCAAAACCGTGCAAATCCCAATTAGAGGAGAGAGGGAGGATTTTTGGTAATGTGTTTAATGTAATCAATTTTGAGTTTTTACCTAATAACTCATATTTATCACAAATGTAACTCCTTCCTCTTTTCATCTTAATGGGCCGGACTCAATGGGCTTTGTATGGGCCTTGCCATACACTTTTACAAGTCTAATAACTAAGTACATACTAGTCGTTAGAAGCCCAATAATGATCTCGAGTTACGAAGGTTGTTTATATACCGTAAATACGATAAACACGATATATTGAAATGGTACCTCAGTGTATATGTGTCTAGCCGTATAATTAGTTGTTATGACACGAGCATACTCCAACAGCTCCCACTTGTGCACGTCATAATAATCATGTAATTATACAAGCAATGGTTAGCGTCTAGCAACACGCCAATGCCCCTAGAAACGTATAGGGATAGTTTCTCAAACATCTTATTTAAATGGTTAGATATTAGTCATCCTTTTGTTTTAGATACTCTGTTAAACTTTAGACATGGATCAACAGTCATTCTTAAGTTTAACTATTCTGTTTCTCGATATAGATATTGAACTAGATTACCAAATTAATCAAGAATCATCTTAATTACATTTGGGTGTGGCCACACAAACATCTGTACAATTCATCGAGGGGCCCAGTAGTATCTAACTCCAATACAAGTGGAGGAACAAATCATATTTTGACTGCACGTGTCGCTCATGTGTTTCATATCGCACCTGAAAATGGTCTTTATAGCAGCCTTGTTCAGGACAACGTTTAACCATATCAAAGATTGACATTCCACACATAAAAAACCTACTTGCATCTCAAGTTTAAGGATGAGATATTTAACCACTTGCGAGATTCACTATTGACGACGATCCATGTAGTGAATTCTCGTAGGTTGGGTCAATCCAATGTTCATCCAATGAACACATATGAGTTTAGCGGCATCATCAATTAATATTCATTCCTAATGAATATGACCAACTCACATTTGTCTTAATTCGACAATACTCCCGTATCGTCAACTGAAAATGGATAATTTAGAATAACTAAATTAATCATGGATTAAACATGCTAATATAGAACATAGTAGTACAAATGAAGACGATCTAACAAGTATATCAATTCATTATTTAGTAAAATTGCTTAACGTTCCATTATCCAAATACAAAAAAAACAGATATACATGAGACTACTCAAAGGTCAAAGTCCAATTTTCCAAGCATGATGAACATGTTTGACTACAAGACATTGAATTTACACAAGGACCTGTTGAGTTGTCATCTAAGTGAACTTTGAGAATACTTATTTCAGAAACTCACAAATAGTAAAGATTTTGAATAATACGATGATTGTCATTTTGTATATGTGCGCTCAAGTGCTAATACAGTAATATTAGCATCGCCATAGTACATTACATAGTTGTTTGAAGCAACTAGAACACCTATTTAATGCAATCTTCTTAACAGCTTCCCAAACTGTAAAGTATTCTTATTTACTAATGAGTAGTGCAACAATGCTTTTCATCAAGCACGTCTAGGTAGTAGTATTATCATTGAAGATGAAATCCTACTATCACTAGAATTGAGTACCATCTCAATCAAAGTAAGCATTAGTGTATAAACTCAACACTAATCTTCTAAGCTAAAATCCATAAACGATGATCAAGTATATAGTATTCTAATGACTTTCACTTAGATACTTTGTGATCAGTTCATCTTGCATTCATGCAAGTATCAACATTAGTCTTAATACATCACATATCATATGTAATGAATCCACTAGGTAAACTAAAGGTTTCCATGTACATAATCAATCTTATCACGTCAGATTGAACTTTGAGACTTTCTCAATGATGTGTCATATTTAGACTTACTAACCGCCTATGTCTTATTATAATAAGCATATGTCCCAAGGTTATATGTTTTACTTCTTTTATCTCTCAATAGAAATATATTCCAAGTCAAGGATTAAAAACTAGCTTTGATGGAATAATATTTCAAATATGTTAAAAACATATGAGATTTAAAACAAACAAAATAATATGCTCCTACTAGCTTTAAGCGTACTCGAGAGTTATCTTTGTTTTAATCATGATCATATCCTTGATTCAAAATTAAGATTCCAGCTCCTAGATGCATGCTCTAATCCACACTTGGATTTCTAGAGTTTGTACACCAATTACCATATTTCATATTCATGAAATAAAGTATGGTAATTAATATCTTTATAAATTTAACACTCGTAAAGAAAAGATAGCCTTAAATCATGATCAATTGCTTGAGCATGCCTTAAACTCTATTCAAAGAGAGTGTCGATAAATGTGTACAATTGTATCCATATCTATCTTCTCATAGAAGACCATTTATAACCTATCAGTCTTACTGACTAGTGAAAGCTAATCAAATTCGAAAATTGATTTTCTTTTATGGACTACATCTAACCATTCATAGTTTGAGTCATTCATTAGATTCAAAATTTAAAAATGAGTCTCGATAGTTATGAGGTTCAAAATGATCCTCTAACTCATTTTCCTCAACATTGACATGACATTCATATCTTCAGGTGCTTGAGGTATCCTTGCGGATATGCGAATGGGAGTTACACCAATTTGTGGCTTTTGCATTTACATGCTCAGCCTCATTATGTCGTTCACTAGTGTATTTAGAAGGTTGTATTTTATTTCTTACTTTCTACAAAGATGCACAAAGGCTCCAACTTGCTTCTTGTAAGAGGATACTTTCTCCAAGTACACAGCATGTCGAGCAATAATGAATTGTTCTCATTTGGGATGTATAAAATACACTGAAATTTCTTGATTCAAGTTTTGTTAATAACACGTCTAACATGATTTTAACAAATTCAAGACTTCAATTAAGACTTACTGGGAGTCATCCCATTCCATAAATTGATGGTTTCTTAGTTACCTTCTTGTTTGGAACCATATTGAATAAGCACGGGCATATTCAAATTTTTGTTAACCTTAATAAGATACAAGAGAGAGAGTAGTTAATGTTATCAAGGATCAAATAATAACAATAGTATTTGATTTTACACATGAGACATAGTGTTGCAATTATGAGACAGTATCACAATTCCTTTGATAACATAATACTCTTTGGCTCACATATTTTATAATTTGGCCAAACCAAATTGCATTATAATATATTCAAGCCGATTGCATGTTATAAAGTACGATTATTTTAGTAGTTCAAGAACTTCATGTTCATGTTTTAACAAGAAAACATAACATGTTGGTCGCTAAATATACTTTATAAGATATTGAACAATCCAATAACTTCATTGTATATGGCCTAACAGGAAGACACAACAAGTCAAGTACTTACTTTATTTTATAAGTCTCTGAACAATTCAAGGAAGTTCATGTTTATGTCTTTACTTGAAGACATAAATATACTAGAAATAAAGTATTATTGAATGCCTACTTTTGGCTTCAATAGTATTTTCAAGTTAATTTACATACTTCATATTTATGTCTTTACAAGAAGACATATGCTTATTAGCTAAAACATTTAGGTAATGCGATGAAGTAATTTTTATTATTTCTTGACATTAGTTCTCTATTAGGCAACATACATCAATATGTATAAGTCCTAATAGAATATTATAAGACATATTGTGTTGTACCTTGCACACTCTAATAATTCTCCCACTTGAACCTGGCACAACATCATATATGAATAATATTAAAATATCAAAGATATAATAAGATTTAAGGTCATACTTAAATGAAGCTTGTATAGAAGGGTTATGTAGAACTTCATCGTTTAATAAGCAATCTTGCATAACTAATTTTAGATAACATTACGGGAAGCGACATCAGAAAAGTGACAAGTTATCTTTTAAAATAATATGCAATAAGGCTTAGAAAACTATGATGTTATTTCAAGACAATCTAAAAATTAAGTGGGTCACTTACAAGGTGATAAGCTCATAGCTCCCACTGAATAAGACAACTTTACAAGTGTGTACTATGGTTAAAAAAATGCATTGCTCCCATTAGTTTAGACAACATTTTGAATGTATCTATACTAGTGAAAAGCAAGTAGCAATTTGTATACTTTCTAGTTCTTTGAATGTCTACACATTATAGCCAATGTGAGTCTCGTAGACTAGTAAACATGTACATAGATATTCAAAGAAAAGTATCAAGTTCTACTATATTTGTGATGAGATTTCCATCGATGTCATTAACTTGAAAGATTTGCATGAAATTCCTCTTTCTACTTTACCTCAAAGGTGTGTAGAATCTTATGGAACTTGTTTATGTAAGGAAAATATACTATAAAAACATGCTAGTAATTTCCTTTCCTCTCACGGTTTAATGAGACTTCAATTTCTAATCAAGACTCATACAATATCTTAACTGTGACAATCCGTCAATTTATGGTTGATATTTTATTCTCAAGTATTATTTAAAAACATTATTTTAATGTTACATTATGAAATCACTTATTTTTGGGAAGTAATTTGGATTTACATCTTGAAGTAGCATCGACTATGTCTAAACCGGAGGATTCTACGTTACGTGCTTACGTTTACATACACCATTTTGGTGACAGTCTGACACTGCAGGAAATAAATTTATCTGTGAATATTATTTTGGGATTTTAAATTTGAGTTAGTTCATAAACTCACAAATTTATGAGAAAAGATTAGGACTTACGTGAATAATTTAACGTCCTTTACGACTAAACCGGAAACCTTAGGATTACGTATTTACGTTTTTGAACTCCGTTTTTGATGAGACAATTTTTATTAGATTCGTTTTGTGCCGTTGATTCATAATTTATAAAAACGTTTTTCGTAAAACGACCCGAGGGCACGTAAATCGAGGAAACTAGAATCGATAAGTACCCGTAAATTAATAGGGATGAGACAAGTTTACACTTGCCCACCCCTATACAAGTGGCATCCAAGAGTACACAACACACTCTTGATGTGTCAAGTTTACTTAAGTAAACAAGGACACTTGTCCTTGTTTCTTTCCAAACCACTAGCAACACAAAACTAGCCAAGACTAAATCATTATCTCATTTACAACATGCAAACCACACACAAACTCTCTTGGCTCCCTATGAACGTCCACCATGCTCCCAAAACACCCCATTTGATCAAAAATTCAACCATGAATCATGTGTTTAACTTGCA
Source organism: Glebionis coronaria (assembly GCA_025667525.1). Taxonomy (NCBI): domain Eukaryota; kingdom Viridiplantae; phylum Streptophyta; class Magnoliopsida; order Asterales; family Asteraceae; genus Glebionis; species Glebionis coronaria. The sequence continues at coordinate 141,222,681 of CM046880.1, forward strand.
CAAGTTGAATACCCTTTGAAGTTATGGAGATTTGAGGTGATTCTAACATCCTTAGAGGAGATTTCTTGGTGTCCTAGGGCAGATTTCCCACAAGGAGATTATAAAGATTGGTGTACTTGAAGATGATATTGGTTTATCACAAGTTTTACCATCAAAATCCAAGCCTTGTTCATCAAAAACTCATCTTTTCATCACTAATGGTGGTATAAAGATGTTGACTGATGGTAAAAATATTATGTGGGGATTTGGTGTTGATAAATATGGTTAAAAAGATGGAAAACCATAGGTAACAAGGTTAAAATCTTGCTAAATATGATGGCTGTATAAAAACAGTAAGTAACCAAATGATAAACTGATAAAATTGCATGATAGAATGAATATACAGTAATTATTAGGTGTTATACACATGTAAGAGTTGGCCATGCAATGGAATCATCAAAATGAGTGAGATATGATCAAAACAAAATTAGTATACCAATCTGAATAGTCTGTTTTGTAAGGACTGTTAAGGATACTTAGATATGGATTGAGCAGTAGCTATAACTAACGTATTTGTAGCACATAATATGAAGTTTATGTCATCCAAAAATGAGCTTCTATATCCTTATAGAACTCACGATATGATAAAAATGGTGAAAGTGAAACTAAAAATCAGATTTTGTGAAATTAAAGTTTAATAGTATTATATAAGTACTCAAATAATATAGTATAAAATGTGAAATTAAAACCCACTCACTTATATATTTCATTTATATAAATATGTATAAGGATAAATAAATGGACATTATATAAAAATGTTAGTTTGGTAAGTTTTATAAGTTATAAAACTATAAACATGATTTTTACGTCTTTTCGGCTAGTACCGTAAAATTAACGTTTTTCGTCAATTAAAACTTAGACGATCGGACCCGTCTAATGTAAACTTTTTAAAAGTCATATACTTATATATAAGTACTTAATACAAGTAAAAACCGATAAAACCCGAACTAAATAACATTTGGACATAAACGGGCTAAGTTAGCCTTATTGGACTATAAACCCGACTAGTTGGTAAAACACCTATAAATTTACTTATTGGGCTTAACCCACTTGGGCCTAACATGTAAAGTATAATACTGATAATAAAAGTATAAAATGGTCTAATTTAAGGTAATAGACTTATAATAGGCTTATTGGACCTAAAACATGTAAATAGGTAAAATTAGTAAACTAGTATAAAAGTTACCAACACATAACACTAAAATGAGTAAATGAGAATGTATAAACCCACTTTATCATCATCATATATATAAAATAATCATATGTATACATAATTGTTATTTTTATAAATTCATTGGACAAGAGTCTAAGACAAAGTATTATTTGTCTAGGTTTCCGTGATTGAAGCACGTACTGTACATCCGAATTGCCGATAACCCGCTTTCCCACATCAACGTGAATTTATAGTTTCGCACTCTTTTAAATGTTTTTATAAAATGCTTTATAAATCCGCGAGGGAGATAACATGTAAGTTTTGATAAAATAGGACATCATTTGTCCTGATTGTTTGTTTATTTATTTGGACCCGAATGATTGAATGACCCGATGAATGATTATATGACCCGATGTATGAAATAAAATGGATTATTAAAGTTAGGTTATGTCACTAAAAGTCCCATTAGCATGAATTGTGAACTACCGAGACTTGGTAGAGGCTTATGCATATAATAGTACTATTTGGGGACGATCACCCCAATTCGCACCTTGACGGTTGATCCCCGTCGTGCCACATTATTTGGTATGCGAATTTATGTATGAGAAGGTTTCCATAGCGTGATTTTTGTGACGACACGCTAATTTAGATGCGTAAATTGAGTTTCGGGTTAGCTACCCGTTGTTTGTTGTAGTAAGGTAACAATGTCATGCGGCTTATAATACTCCAGATAACGAAATACTGCTATAAGCACTGAATTACGATTTATTGCCTGACTAGCAATACGGGGTCTTATTATTGATATTATGTTCGTGTTTTGGTTTTACATAACCATATTCATATAACGGTTTTATTTAACTTTATACAACGTTATAAAACGTATTGTATGATGTTTTTATGACTTTGGTTCGTATAATGATTTTGAAGGCAAAAGCCTATATTATGATTTTTGATAAGGATTTGTATAAAATGACTTTGGCTATTTTATGGCCTATTATAACGATTTGTACAAAATGATTTTCGGTAATAATTATATATCGATGATATATTAATGGTTTTATTAAACTCTATGAATTCACTCAGCGTTATCGCTGACCTTTTCTTTTAACATGTTTTGTCTCAGGTACTTGAAGGTAATTCTCGGGAAGACAACAAGAATTCATGGCCCGCACTTAAATAATAATTTCTATTCAAATGCTTTGTAAAACCTGTATGAAATATAATGACTTGGGACCTATGTAAAATTTGATATTTATGAATGGAAATGCTTTATTATTAAACGACGCGATTTTTAAGCGTTGTCTATGATGTGAGTAATGTGCTATCCCGTAACACCAACGAGTCTTCCGCTGTATTGAATTGAGTAAATTAGGGGGTGTTACAGTTAGGTACCAGAGCTCTCGTTATAGAGAAAGAAAGATTTTTAAAACCAAGGTTTTGAATAAAACATTTCAAAATCTTTTAACTATAAACATTTTTCTCAAAATGTCTAAAAATCTTTTGACTATAACGGTGCCGAAGAATTCCCGAGTTACCGATAAGGCCAGACTGAGAAGTGTTATTTTAATATATATATATGTGACTTGGATTATATATATATATATATATATATATATATATATATATATATATATATATATATATATATATATATATATATATATATATATATATATATATATATATATATATATATATATATATATATATATATATATATATGATGTAATTTGATTACATGATTGTTTGATGATTATTTAATATTTATACGAGGTATTTATACGACGTAGATTGTCACAAGAAACCCTAAATCACCTAGTAAATTAATCTAGCTATTCCAGATCTAAACCAAGTTGTGGATATTTATGATCCCAACAAAATGGTTGATATTCGTAGAAATGTAGATATTAGTTGATTGTGATATTAAAGAAGAATTTGCGAGATTAAAACTGATATCGATGTCATGACTATATTTCCTTATAGAGTGGAGTTTGTCAAAATGTTACCACCTAGAAAGATGTCATCTGATTCGTTGTCACCCAATTCTTAAATTTGAAATCGAAAGGGTGAATGTTGCACTTGAGGCTGTCATTGGAACCATTACCCAAAAGCCTCATGCCACTAGTACCTTTTCGAGAAGTCTAATTGAATGTGTGATTCATTTCATACTAGTGACTCATTTGATAACTATTAATGAAGGAGCTATAGGATTGGAAATTAAGGATAGTTCGTATTGAACTTTTATTGCCCTTTTAAGGTCTAAGAATAAAGTTGAGAGTATTGGAAAATAAGGTAGGATGTTGCATTGAGTATAAGTGGATTGAAACTTGAATGAAATAAAATTTAACCCATATGGAATATGAGATTGTTAAGAGGAAGTCGTTAAATTCTGTGATTGAATTATAAGGTTTTAATTGATTGTTGGTTCGTGTTAAGGGTTGTTCCTAGGCCATTGTCCAATAATGAGGATACCCAGTGTCCAGGAAATAAATTAAAGAAATCTTCTTCTGAATAGGGACCGATAGATCTTCCAGGACAGGTGGAACCCCCATGACTCTTGTAGATTAGTATTCATTATGGTATCTTTTATGAATCCCTAACTTAACTAAGACATCAGTTGGTAGGATGAGTTCTTGGAATTGTATGACATAGTGACACGTAATATGTTACGGTATAATTTTTGACTTGTTTGTGATTAATGAAAAGACTACCTTTGATTGCTAAATTTTTCATGTATCGATGTTATCTATCTTTTATTGCTTCATCCTAATGATCGCGTTATTGATGCAACCATTGAACAAGCACTCATCTCGATTTGAGTTGCGTTGTGAATTATTCTCTTTTTGAGTGTCATCAAGGTTATGAACCTCATGATTATTTGGCTAAAGATCATTTCCTATCATATTGTAGTTAGTTCTTGGTGAACAAGCTTTCGTCACTCTTTTGCAGACCACTCATTGGTTTTATAAGTTAAAACAGTATCCCTTGAGAAAAAATGGGTTTTCATCACCATATGGATTATTTAAAGTGAGACTTATAAATAATCGTTATCGAAATGAGGTTGTTTATAAAACACCTTGGAAAACTTAATTGTTTTCATAACAAAGAAAATCTCTGTAAATTTATTTTTGATTCTTATTTAATAATTAAGCATGAAAGTATTTTTATTATAAACATGATGATAAAATTTTGACGAACTGAGTATTGCATCGTTAATCTTGAAATTGTATATAGTTGCGCGCCTACATACAATTTGGAAGTCACCATGCAAGGCTGATTAGTAGTCACCATGAAATTATTAATAAACACTAAATTAACTTTGAAGATTGTGAAAGATTAAATTTTATGAGATCTGCAAGAAGTGAAAAATAGGGACATATTGATAGGGACACGTACATATGTGCCCGTACTATTTATTCTTCTGAGTCGAATTTACTCATCTGTGGAAATTGTCTTAATTGACAATTGATATTCCCTCTTTGTCCAATTCTCCCGTGGTGAGATTCTTTGGAAAAGTACATGATTACCGAGTGTTGATACCCGACTGGATGTATCAACGTTCCTATCATTTCTTTTAATTTGATTTCATTTGAATGACCTGGGTAACGATCCGAGGAGCTTTCGAATGCGTACTCAAATTATGAAAACATGGGATATGTTCATATTCGTTAAATGTTTTCGTCTGTATCTGATTTGAAATTCTCTCCCGTAGATTATGCGTTGACCTTACTCTTTTAAGGTTAGTTATGTATCCAGATATCCTTGAACTTGTGAAGGATTATGAGTTATTATTAGTCTTTTGAGAAATTCACATCTTATCGACGACAATGAAACTAGAAAGTTAATAGTGCCAGTAGAAGGGATTGATTAATAATGACATGACGACATTGTCTTAATTGATGGGAACTCGAGTAGAATTCCCCTAAATGATAAGATGTTGATTATCAAAAGTGATCTAAATAATTCTTGATGGATGACCATATCCTGCATTTAGACTTGAAATTATACCATGAATGGTTATAAATTAGTCATAGATCTTGTAATCTAAGAAGAACTTAAAAGTAAATGTATAAAAAGATGTTCATGTTATTTGAAACTTTAGGAGGTATTTGCTGGTGAATTACCTAGACTTTCCCCATTAAGGCAAGTTGAAATTGGTATTGGTTATATTCCCGGTGCTGCACTTGTGGCATGTGCACTGTACCTCAGCACCATTCGAATTAAAAGAATTACCGTACAACTAAGAGAGTTGTCGGAGAAAGCTTTTATTCTACCGTGCTCGTCATTATGAAGAGCTATGGTGTTATCATTACTTATATTTATTTGTTGAATTACCGTGAACTATGTAAATTGACGATTAAAATATATATCCACTACCCAAGATGATAGATTGTTCGATCATTTACAAGGTTCTAGTGTATGTTCTAAATATTTGATCCACGGCATGGTTATCATCAACTTCGCGTCCGCGAAAAGATTATCTATTCCAATCACTACATCCAGAACTTGTAATGAACATTATGAGTTTCATGTTATGTCGTTTGGATTGACCAATGCACATGTAGCATCCATAAATTTGATGAATCACGTGTGTAGGCTGTAATTTGATAAATTCATGCTCGTGATCATTAAGGACCATTTGTTTGTTTCTAAGAATAAGAAGGAGTTAGTAATCATTTATAGACTGCCCTGAATTGGCCGAACAACGAAAACCTGTACCTTGAATATATAACTGTGATTTAAGGCTTGACCCTTTACATAAAATGATCGTTTGATTAATGATGATAAGATATATATATATATATATATATATATATATATATATATATATATATATATATATATATATATATATATATATATATATATATATATATATATATATTGACTCTTCAAAATTAGAAGTCATTTAAGACTTTTGGCCTTACCAAAAAGAAAGTGCAAATATGTTTTGACAAATGTTTTATCAAAAAGAACTTTTGAGGGATTATTCCCTTATACCCAGAACATTTAACTAAACTCCTGTTTAGGGGTAAATGTTTGTGTATACCTCAAGACAACCTAAGAGGGTTTGAGGAAACCATCTAAACCATGACCTGAAATTTGAAGCGACAATTTTTGCTTTTCAGCTAAGAAAATTTTGACCAAAGTATCACAAAAGATTTTTTTCGAACATTTACGAATCTTATTAAGTTTTTTCAATAAATCAACCAAAAATCTTGTTAATTAAATTCAAATTTATTTTGAACATTTTCATATAATTGGTCGAACTAAGAAATTTAAAAAATTTTACGTTTACGTTTCATAAAAATTAAATATTTATTATTTAATTACTTGTAATAACTATCGACGCTTTAGACGTCGGATTGAGTAAAACTGATAAAAATAATAAGTTAAGACGAGACCAAAACTTAGAAGATATGAAGAAAGAATTTTTGAATAAATACGTTCCTGATAATTATTTCATCAGGAAAAGTGAATGTAGATACTGACACATTATATAGAAAGGATAAAGAACCAATTAGGATGTATTTCTTAATAATGACTGTGCAAAATAAATTGCCGAGCAATTTGAAATATAGTTGATGCTTGTAAGAAGGATAATATAGATAATAAAAAGGGTTCACGGCTAATGTGAACCATTAGGATTGAGAAACCGATGGCGTTGAATGTATAAAAGGCCGCTAGTGGTTGCCTAAATATGGAGGATTTCGAGATTTAGTCATGTTGGAATCTTGTAAGTATAAGTATTCTATTCATGTCATTTCTGATTAAATGTATCTTTATTTGAAGAAGTTGTACTAATGGCAAATTATGAAGGCAAACATCGCCTCATACATTAGTAAACGTCTTACTATTGCAAAGGTCATCATCTGAATTTGATTTGATTTGGGTCATCGTTGACAAACTGACCAAATCTGCTAATATCATTCCTGTTAATGATAGATTCTCGATGAATAAATTGACTCTTTGTATTTAAAGGAGTTGTGTAAACATAGTGTGCCCGTATCGATCAGCTCTATCAAGATCCTCGCTTCGCATCGAATTTCTAGAGATTTGCTTAGAAGTCATTGGGAACGAACCTTGATGAGAATACTATTTACCACCCCAATCGAAGGGACGAGGTAAAATAACGATACAAAACACTAGAAGTCTTGTTATATGTTTGAATGATTGACCTTTGGTTATGAACCGTATAATCGCTTCCCTTTGGAGGGATTATCGTTGATAATTATCGTGTTAGGATTGAGATCGAATCTTGTAGGATCTAAATGTGAGAGCATCTGTAAGCAGGAGTTGGGTTGAAGACACCCGAAATACACACATTGTGAGTTCGACATGTCTTTTAGGGTTAAGGTTTCTTATGATGGGGAACCTAACCTTACAAAATACCCGACCCGCGAGACCTGAAATGGTTGTTGAAATTAGGATTTGTATATTGACTGCCGGTAGTCGGCAGGAGGTTATGTGAATATGAAATATAGATCTTGAAGTGCAGGATGGGTAGCGAAGTTATGCCAAAAAATTTCACCATGGAAAAATGAATAGATGATCTGAAAGATCATGGGAATTAAGTCCCCGTTATATGGGACCATTGAGATGATGTAAAAAGTTGGTTTGAAGGGCATATAAGCTGGATCTACCCTAGGACTTCAAGGGCTGCGTAAACTATGATTCGTATATCTAACTTGATAAAATGTCTATCAAGTGAAAATCTGAATTCTTCTTGATAAAGTTTAGATCGTCGAAAAGTTGCATTCATCAAAAACCCGTGAACATCATGGATAGAGAAAGTAAGTCAACATTAAGCCTGATCTTATTCCCGTAGTTATGTTTGATGAAACTCGTGTACTGTAATGAATTACACTTGTGAGAAAATATCGGATGTGGAGGAAATACCCACATGGCTTTAACTCTATAAGAAGCGAGTAGTAAGATAAAATGATCTTTGAGGACAAAGATCCTGCTTAGGGGTAAATGCTATGACAATCCGTCAATTTATGGTTGATATTTTATTCTCAAGTATTATTTAAAAACATTATTTTAATGTTACATTATGAACTCACTTATTTTTGGGAAGTAATTTGGATTTACATCTTGAAGTAGCATCGACTACGTCTATACCGTAGGATTCTACATTACGTGCTTACGTTTACATACACCGTTTTGGTGACAGTCCGACACTTCAAGAAATAAATTTATCCGTGAATATTATTTTCGGATTTTAAATTTGAGTTAGTTCATAAACTCACAAATTTACGAAAAGAGATTAGGACTTACGTGAATAATTTAACGTCCTTTACGACTAAACCGGAAACCTTAGGATTACGTATTTACGTTTTTGAACTCCGTTTTTTATGAGACAATTTGTATTAGATTCATTTTGTGCCGTTGATTAATAATTTATAAAAACGTTTTTCGTAAAATGACCCGAGGGTACGTAAATCGAGGAAACTAGAATCGATGATTACCCGTAAATTAATAGGGATGGGACAAGTTTACACTTGCCCACCCCTATACAAGTGGCATCCAAGAGTACACAACACACTCTTGATGTGTCAAGTTTACTTAAGTAAACAAGGACACTTGTCCTTGTTTCTTTCCAAACCACTAGCAACACAAAACTAGCCAAGACTAAACCATTATCTCATTTACAACATGCAAACCACACACAAACTCTCTTGGCTCCCTATGAACGTCCACCATGCTCCTAAAACACCCATTTGATCAAAAATTCAACCATGAATCATGTGTTTAACTTGCACAAGTTGAATACCCTTTGAAGTTATGGAGATTGGAGGTGATTCTAACATCCTAAGAGGAGATTTCTTGGTTTCCTAGGGCTGATTTCCCACAAGGAGATTATAAAGATTGGTGTACTTGAATATGATATTGGTTTATCATAAGTTTTTCCATCAAAATCCAATCCTTGTTCATCAAAAACTCATTTTTTCATCACTAATGGTGGTATAAAGATTGTTCTTCCTATCCTCTTGTTATTTTGATTATGTAATATTGTATTTTCTTTACTTATGTATATTTATATGATGATGAATGATGATAAAAATATTATGTGGGGATTTGGCGTTGATAAATATGGTTAAAAAGATGGAAAATCATAGGTAACAAGGTTAAAATCTTGCTAAATATGATGGCTGTATAAAAACAATAAGTAACCAAATGATAAACTGATAAAATTGCATGATGGAATAAATATACAGTAAGTATTAGGTGTTATAGACATGTGAGAGTTGGCCATGCAATCGAATCATCAAAATGAGTGAGATATGATCAAAACAAAATTACTATACCAATCTGAATAGTCTGTTTTGTAGGGACTGTTAAGGATACTTAGACATGGATTGAGCAGTAGCTATAACTAACTTATTTGTAGCACATAATATGAAGTTTATTTTATCCAAAAATGAGCTTGTATCTCCTTATTGAACTCAAGATATGATAAAAATGTTGAAAGTGAAACTAAAAATCAGATTTTGTGAAATTAAAGTTTAATAGTATTATATAAGCACTCAAATAATATAGTATAAAATGTGAAATTAAAACCCACTAACTTATATATTTCATTTATATAAATATTTATAAGGATAAATAAATGGACATTATATAAAAATGTTAGTTTGGTAAGTTTTATAAGTTATAAAACTATAAACATGTTTTTTACGTCTTTTCGGCTAGTACCGTAAAATTAACGTTTTTCGTCAATTAAAACTTAGACGATCGGACCCGTCTAATGTAAACTTTTTAAAAGTCATATACTGATATATAAGTACTTAATACAAGTAAAAACCGATAAAACCCGAACTAAATAACATATGGACATTAACGGGCTAAGTTAGCCTTATTGGACTATAAACCCGACTAGTTGGTAAAACACCTATAAATTTACTTATTGGGCTTAACCCACTTGGGCCCAACATGTAATGTATACTGATAATAAAAGTATAAAATGGTCTAATTTAAGGTAATGGACTTATAATAGGCTTATTGGACCTAAAACATGTAAATAGGTAAAACTAGTAAACTAGTATAAAAGTTACCAACACATAACACTAAAATGAGTAAATAAGATTGTATAAACCCACTTGATCATCATCATATATATAAAATCATGATATGTATACATAATTGTTATTTTTATAAAGTCATTGGACAAGAGTCTAAGACAAAGTATTATTTGTCTAGGTTTCCGTGATTGAAGCATGTACCGTACATCCGAATTGCCGATAACCCGCTTTCCCACATCTACGTGAGTTCATAGCCTCGCACTCTTTTAAATGTTTTTATAAAATGCTTTATAAACCCGCGAGGGAGATAACATGTTAGTTTTGATAAAATAGTACATCATTTGTCCTGATTGTTTGTTTATTGATTTGGACCCGAATGATTGAATGACCCGATGAATGATTATATGACCCGATGTATGAAATAAAATGGATTATTAAAGTTATGTTATGTCAATAAAAGTCCCATTAGCATGAATTTTGAACTACCGGGATTTGGTAGACGCTTATGCATATAATAGTACTATTTGGGGACGATCACCCCAATTCGCGCCTTGACGGTTGATCCCGTCGTGCCACATTGATTGGTAAGCGAATTTATGTATGAGAATATTTCCATAGCGTGATTTTTGTGACGACACGCTAATTTATATGGGCAAATTGAGTTTCGGGTTAGCTACCCGTTGTTTGTTGTAGTAAGGTAACAATGTCATGCGGCTTATAATACTCCAGATAACGAAATACTGCTATAAGCACTGAATTACGATATATTGCTTGACTAGCAATACGGGGTCTTACTATTGATATTATGTTCGTGTTTTGGTTTTACATAACCATATTCATATAACGGTTTTATTTAACTTTATACAACGTTATAAAACGTATTGTATGATGTTTTTACGACTTTGGTTCGTATAATGATTTTGAAGGCAAAAGCCTATATTATGATTTTTGATAAGGATTTGTATAAAATGACTTTGGCTATTTTATGGCCTATTATAACGATTTGTACAAAATGATTTTCGGTAATAATTATATACCGATGATATATTAATGGTTTTATTAAACTCTATGAATTCACTCAGCGTTATCGCTGACCTTTTCTTTTAACATGTTTTGTCTCAGGTACTTGAAGGTAATTCTCGGGAAGACTACAAGAATTCATGGCCCGCACTTAAATAATAATTTCCATTCAAATACTTTGTAAAACCTGTATGAAATACAATGACTTGGGAACTATGTAAAATTTGATATTTATGAATGGAAATGCTTTATTATTAAACGACGCGATTTTTAAGCGTTGTCTATGATGTGAGTAATGTGCTATCCCGTAACACCAACGAGTCTTCCGCTGTATTGAATTGAGTAAATTTGGGGGTGTTACATTAACACTTTAAGATATGCAACCGTACTTAATCGTTTTGACTTACAAGACAATGTGATTTCTTGGGTAGGTGTGTATTAAGATTGATTAGAATTGAGAAGATTCAAGTGTTCCTATTACAACTTTCTCATACAAGGAGAAAGGATGGGAACGAGTCTTATTCTTACAAGGAAAGAAGACTTAGTTTGTTTTCCTCTAACACAAAAGGAAACAAACTTTGTTTACGGTTTGTGTTGCACAAAATCATTAATAGAAATACAAAGTTCATATTTAGTATTTTCGATAACTATCCTTTTAAAATTAACTACCCAAGTTTATAAAAACAATTAATTTTACGAAAAGGCTAAGATCCTCATTGAGGTTCCACCACCACATCAGTTGATCTGCTAGCAATGATAGATTCAACAGGTAGATGACGTTCATCAATTACAAATCTTGTGCAATTCTTAGATCCTTATGGGACTCATGACACAAGCAAACATTTCACTAAATGTCAAACTGGCATGTTTAGTCCCATCCTTGCCTCGGTCAAGGTCTCACCATTGTATCGATTAAGTCATCCAATTTGAGAACATGCGAGAATAAGTCTAGGTCTCACGCATAGATAATAATCACCTTGGGTTACAATTCACATCCGTCTCACAAGATGCAAAAAGTAATTGCAAGTGATCTCAAACGATTGGACGGCATGACTTAAATTTGAGACGGATATAAAAGTTTGATTTACAAATCAAAAGTGTGTACGAGGAAGCATGCATTCATCCATCGTAGCACAAGTTAAAAACATTTCTTAACTTAAGTCTAATCTTGTTTTAATTTATGCGTGTCAAGTTGCTCAAGTTAAATACTAATATAAAACCTAAGTGGAAGTATTATTAGTTTAGACAATACATAAAATAAATAACATTCATAACATGTTATGAATTATTATGAAAACAAGATTTTTGTTTTATATCGTATTTAAACTTTAGACTAAATCAAATATTTAGTTTTATAAATGTTTTGTGATTGGTATCAAGTTTTATAAAAACATTTGCAATTTATAGCAAGATATCAAGCAAATAAGCAACCACACAACCACAAGTATGCAAAGCCTTGAACCGATGAAAAACTTAAGCTTGATCTCGTGAGCCATCACGAGGACTAAGAATTCAACTAAGGGTAAGTCAACACAACCACAAAGTGGGCTCCCACTTATTCCAAGACCATCAAGAGCAAGTAGAACCCAAATGAACTTGAGGCCCAAATCTGCCAAAAAAATTCAGTCGACTTCTAGGGTCCAAAACCCATAGAAGGATTCTTCCCTAGCCTCAGGCCTAGTTGATACTTTTGAAGGCCCATGATTTTTGAATCAACACACAAAATTTGGGCTTCTATCTCCTTATATAACTCCGGGAAATCACGTTTTAGTGTAGGTCACTCAACAGCTCCAAATTTCACAATATGTCTTTAATTCTTTAGCCATTCCCATCCAAGCATCGGTTACAAATGATTTTTGACTAAAAACATTTAATCTATCATTAAATACTGTAAATTGCCCAAACAATGGCTATAATCAACATCAAAAACATATTACTGAAGCCGAAACAATGGCAAATCCCCAAAACTGAAATTAAATGCAAATCAATACACAACATGTCATATTTGGTCTAGGTTTTCATCGGCTTTGCATATGAAACATAATAATACCATAAGATTATGAATATAACAAGGTGTCGGCTAATTCCATGACCAAACATGCATATATTTGCCATGGATATAAAATAAACAACAAGATACACTTGTTAGCCAACGAAATCAACGAAATAATCAACAATTAATTAAAACCCCGATTGGTACGTATAACCGATGACCTTAGGATATTAAAACCACATTTTAAACACCTTATAATCATCATATAATTACAGAAATAATGTCCATAGGGCTGTTCTAAAACCGATTCACAAATCGTGCCAAAACACGCATTTTTTGGTCATTTTATACGTACCGGCAACAAAACTAATTGAGATATGCGCAACCCGTGGCCAAGGAATAAAAAAATACAGATCATAAGACCATATTATGGTCTGTTTTAACACGAAAATTAAGCCCTTTGGGTTGTTTTAATTTTTTTATTTATTAATCCTCCAAAAACATGCGATTTGGCCACTTTTACGCGTACCCGATAATCATATGACATCATATGATGGCTCTGATACCACTATAGGTGATTATCCATATAAACATGATATGAATAAATAATAAAAACAACGGAAAGATCACCTATCAATGGATCCATTGAGTCATATGATTAATCAGTAAAAGGGACATAAAAGTATACCTTTGTAGCGTGATTCGGTAAGATCAAACAGAGACCATCACGAACACGTGATCTAACCAAGAAACCAATCAAATATGAGACCAAGTGATCAAAATAGATCACCTCTATGATTTATCCACATCACACATCCTTGTATACCAATAGATGCTAGTCTTAAACCCCGTAACCGAATAAATAAGATTCAAAGATGGAGATCATTAAAAAACATAAACCCATGGTTTTTACATCTCAAAACCGTGCAAATACCAATTAGAGGATAGAGGGAGGATATTTGGTAATGTGTTTAATGTAATAAATTTTGAGTTTTTACCTAATAACTCATATTTATCACAAATGTAACTCCTTCCTCTTTTCATCTTAATGGGCCGGACTCAATGGGCTTTGTATGGGCCTTGCCATACACTTTTACAAGTCTAATAACTATGTACATTACTAGTCGTTAGAAGCCCAATAATGATCTCGAGTTACGAAGGTTGTTTATATACCGTAAATACGATAAACACGATATATTGAAATGGTACCTCAGTGTATATGTGTGTGACCCTATAGGCACATATGTGTATAACCGTATAGTTAGTTGTTATGACACGAGCATACTCCAACAAGTATGTACAAGGTCTGCCATTTGCTTTTGCAAGCTAATGCAGACAGTCGTCAATTCCAACATTGTATATGGTTCCAATATGCTCTCCTCTAGAGTGGGGATTTGACCTCCCAAAATAGAATCATGGGGCATGGATGAGGTCTTAATGATGTTAGGACTGGCTTGGCCTGTATCTAAGCTAGTACTAATAGTCCTAGCCTCACCCATATCACCAACCACACTTGTGGTGGTGGTTCTCTCTGCAACATGGCTAGGACCACCAGAGGAGAACACTCCAATGGTCCTTTGGCGTTTTTCCATCCTAAAATTTGGGGGTGAAGAAGATGATGTGGATTGGGTAGTAGTTTGAAGGTTAAGGGGTGTTTGGGTCTGTTGTAGAAAGGTGTCAACGTTTAGATTTGAAGTATCAACGGCAACATTTAATGTGTCAGCGTTGAAGGGATCTTGGTCAAGTTCCATATGTTGAGGTGAAGGTAATGGTTCAGGTAATGGGTCAAGTTGTGTTTGTGGGTCAGGTTGAGGTTGTGTTGCTGCAATAACAGCAAGCATGGCTTGGGTAAGGGGTAAGTCTCTATGAGGGGGTGAATTCATCTTACTAAAAATAGCTTTCTTTGGCACAGGGATCGCATAAAAATCATCATGATTCCTGGTGCAATACCTTTGTTCATCAAAAATCATTTGTAAAAATCTTGGGTAAGCTAGAGTCATCTTGCTACCCTTGTTTTTACACATGCCATCAAAAATCAGTTTAGAAAAATTATACTTTTGTCCATTAGCAATACACACAATGGCCCTACCAATAGATCTGTTAATTTCATAATGTGCAGTACATTTGGGACTTAAACATTAAAGGATGACATGTATTAAGTGCTTCCAAGCTGGGGGAATTCCTGTTTATTATATTTATTTAAAGTACCCTCTTCAGGGAAAGGATACCCCAAAGCTTGAAGTCCGTGTTCTATCTCACCAATGGGTAGAGTGGTTATACCATCTGCATCATTAAGATGCAAAGCCTGGCGAACCAAGGCTTCAGTAACCACCCATGGACGCCCATGGACAATAGCAGTTAATGTAGTCACATTATTAAGTGTTGAGAAACTAACAGTGTTCTAAAACTGTTTAATATGAGTGACAGTGATAAGAGGAGCATGAGAAAGTGCATACCGTAGAGGAGATGTATTCAAATACGCCACCATTTGAGTATATTGAGGAAACAGAGCATCATCAGCCTCCAAATAGGCAACCATGTTATGCTAACTTCTGAATCCCAATACCGAGTCACTCGGTTTAAACGTAGGCGCCATTGATGTAGAAGGCTGTGTGAAAGATTATGAAAGATGAATAGGAGAAAATTTTGTTAGACACGAATATGTAGTTACCCTGTGTAAAAAGAAGGAGCCAAATATTTAGGAGAGGTAAGCATATGTGATTGGTCAAAAATTAGGCAGTTATTTTCAAAATACAATGATGAAAATCTTGAAAAGAAAATAACTTATCTTGTGCATTAATTAAATGTTACCAACTCCTAAAATTACGGGTAGGACCCAATGAGTGTCAACGGTCAAAAATAACCCATCAACGCCCAACGGCTATATTCTTGTCAACGTTGGAAAAATCCATGTCAACCTCTAAATTGGTACTAACAACATTTGGAAATAAATCTTTCAACGTCCAAAAAGAAAAATAATAAAAAAAGGACCTTAACAAAGTGATTTATCCTAGTGAAGATAACCTATAAACTGAAAATTACTATAGGGTGGCAAGCACTGTCCAATCATGCACACTTGCTTAAGCAAGATAGACATAACAGTCCTCTAGTGTCCCTTGCTAACCAAAGTTCTTAACAGTGAAGTTATCTCATAAAATCCTTTGTAACTTCCCAGGTAAGCCCAATAAAAATCATACCCAAGTCTCTCAACAGACCACATCCAATTCTAGGCCAAAAAGTCTTGGCAGCGTGCATAGTTTATCAACTTTGTATGCTACAGTGCCTCATGAGTTAGTAAACTAATTCATACTCACCAGTGGACACAATCTAGAATTGTGATAAGAGTATTATATGGATACCCAAAAAGTCCTAAAGGTTTCCTAAACCTCCCCTTAAACTATGATACATAAGTTGCCAAATAATATGCATGTAATAAAAATTTATGTCAAGATAAGAATATAAATATTCCAACCATCATCAATAAACTAAAACATGCTCCAATAATGCTCCAAGAATCCATAAGCAACTCTGTATCCAAATGTACAATGCTAACAACGCCTGCATAATTAGATCAAAAACCACAAAACTAACATGTTGCTGACAACGTCAACTTAACACTTGTCAGCGTTAAAATAACCTTTGTCAGTGTTAGACAAATAAAGTGGAAAATCTAATTTTGTAAAAAGACCAACAACAAATGCATATCCTGTACATACTTTTACAATAAGTTCCCAAAACACATATTAAGTAAGATTGATCATTCCAATACTTGTTACCAAGTATTGAAATCTTCCAGTATCAAAAGGTTTAGTTAATAAATCAGACACATTTTCTTCTATGTCAACCCTATCTGGTAGTATTAAACCTTTTTCAAAACAGCCTCTTATAAAATGATGTCTAATTTCTATATGTTTTGTTTTAGAGTGATGTATAGGATTTTTAATAATGCATAAAGTACTGTTATTGTCTACAAAAATCTTGGTATGCATGAAATTATACCCCTAATCCAACAGCTGGTTCTGAATCTATAAGACTTGTCCACAACAAGCAGCTGCAGCAACATACTCTGCTTCAGTTTTAGAACTGGCCACCACTGATTGTTTCTTGCATTGCCAAGATATCAACCTACTCCTAAGAAATTGGCATCCACCAGTTGTGGATTTTCTATCAAATTTGTCACCACCATAATCACTGTCTGAATATGCAATAAGCTCCAATGGGGAATCTTTTGGATACCATAATCCTAAGTCTGGATAACACCTAAGGTATCTAAAAATCCTCTTGACAGCATGAAGATGACACTCTTTGGGAGTTACTTGATGGCGTGCACATGCACACACAACAAACATAATGTCAGGTCTTGAAGCTGTAAGATACATCAATGAACCAATCATTGTCCTATAATGCCTGACATCCACCTTTTTTCCATCTCCAACTTTTCCCCAAGGGTGTTCCCTATCCATAGGTGTGCTAGCCTGTTTCTCATGTGGAGAAAAGCCAAACTTCTTCAAGATTTCTGCTACATATTTATTTTGAGAAATGAAGATACCATCTTCATTCTACTGTACTTGTAACCCTAGAAAGACGTTCATCTCCCCCATTGCACTCATCTTGAACTTGTCTGTCATGAGTTTGGAAAAATCTTCACTCATCTTCGGACTAGAAGAGCCAAAGATGATATCATCCACATAGACCTGTACAAGTAAGAAATCCTTACCAGTCTTCTTTGTAAACAAGGTCTGGTCTATGGTGCCCCTTTTAAATCCATTTTCCACCAGATAGGTGGACAATTTGTCATACTATGCTCTTGGGGCTTGATGAAGTCCATACATAGCTTTCTTCACTCTATACACCTTGTTTGGATGTTCTGAATCTTCAAAACCAGGAGGCTGCATTACATAAACCTCCTCTGCAATTGTGCCATAAAGAAAATCACTCTTCACATCCATTTGATAGACTATAAATCCCAAGCAGGAAGCATAGGCTAGAAAAATCCTTATAGCCTCAATCCTTGCAACAGGTGAAAAGACCTCCTCATAGTCTATCCCTTCCTCTTGTGTATATCCTTATGCCACTAAACGTGCCTTGTTTCTGACCACAATGCCTCTCTCATCCTTTTTGTTTTTAAGAACCCATCTTGTCCCAATAGGTCTTACATGTCTGGGACAATCAACCAACTCCCAAACATCCTGAATAGCAAATTGGTGAAGCTCATCCTGCATTGCTTCCACCCAACTTGGAACTTTGAGAGCATCAAAAATCTTCTTGGGTTCCTGTTGTGACAGAAAACAGGCAAACAAACATGCTTGAACAAGAGGGGTATCAACCTTCTTGTGAATATGTGCAATAAATCCTCCATGATTCTGATGAGACCTTCTAGTTTGCACAGGAGTCATCACATCACCAATAATTCGAGAAGGAGGATGATTTTTTATTGTAGAAGTAAGCACTCCTCCTTCAATAATTGTGTTGTCCTCAATCTCATCTTCCATGTTACCAATATCCTCTTCAGACTCTCTTCCATCATCATCTGAATGAACCCCTCCATGACTGTTTGAAGGTTCAACTTGTTCAAAATTATTGGAAGAGAAAAGATGGTCAAAAGATCTGTCAACACCTGAACCAAAGCTGTCAAAGTTTGAGCCATCAACGCCTGAATTTGTCTTATCAGCGCCAGAATTTCCTTTGTCAGCGCTTGAAGGATCATGGATGTTTTCAACTGGTGATACTTGTGGACCACCTTTTTCCTTTCCAACAGCAGCAGCAGCAACAAATGCATATGTCCATATGGGAATGGTAACATACTCAAGTATGAGTGTTGATTTGTCTGCGTGTAATCCAACCTCTTTATCAACCTGTTTACTTGAAATTTCAACAACTGGTTCTTCCACAACACTTGAAGTTACCTTCACAATGTCTGGATTAGTAACAGGCATATAATTTAATGTTCTAGATAAAGGTTCTAAGTCAAATAACCAATTTCGACCACTCTCAGGATCACTAGGTTTACTCTCTAAAAACCTAACATGTACTTTTTCAAGTATACGTTTTTCTCTCTTAATGTAAACTTTATATCCTCTACTCTGCACAGAATAACCCATTAAGTAGCCTTCATCACCTTTAGCACTAAACTTACCTAAGGCATCACTAGTGTCCAAGACAACTACATGACATCCAAAAGGTTTAAGAAAACCAATATTAGGTTTCCTGCCCCAAAATAGCTCATAAGGTGTTTTGTTATGGATCTTGTTGATTAATGCCCTATTCTGAACATAACAAGCTGTATTCACAGCCTCAGCCCAAAAAGCAATGGGAAACTGAGCATCAACCAACATAGTCCTAGCTGCTTCTATGAGTGTTCTATTCTTTCTCTCAGCTACCCTATTTTGTTGTGGGGTTCTAGCTATACTAAACTGTCTAGTAATCCCTTTCTTGGCACAAAAGTCATCTTACAACTTATTTCTAAACTCACCACCATTATCACTTCTAAGCATCTTAACCTCATTACCAGACTTCTTTTCTATTTGGGTAATAAAGTTAATCAAAGTATCAGCAGTGTCACTCTTCAAAGCTAAAAAGAAGGTCCAAGTAAATCTAGAAAAATCATCAGTGATGACAAAACAGTAGGATTTACCATTTAAGCTTTCTATATTAGTTGGACCAAACAAGTCCATATGCAGTAAGTGAAGAGGTTTAGAACTAGAATGCACAGGTTTAGACTTAAATGAGACCTTATGCTGCTTGCCTTTGAGACATGCAACACAAGAATGGTCATTGTGGAAAGCCTTTTCAGGCAAACCATCAACTAAACCATGTCTCACAAGTCTATTTATATTCTTAAAATTAATGTGCCCTAATCTTCTGTGCCAAAGATTACTCTCATCAACTGAAGCCTTAGCATATAGACATGAAAAATTATTATTCATCCTAATTCCATTAAGATTCACATTATAAATGTCCTTATGCCTAGGTGTTCTATAATCAATGAATTTCTCATCTGGTATTTTAAAATCTTTGCTCAACACCAAGCATTCAGTATCAGTGAAAAGAACCTTATTTTTTGTTATCACATACCTAGATACACTAAACAAATTATAGTCGAGTTGTTTTACCAGAAACACGTTTTCAAAACCCAAATTGTTGGTGAGAAGAGTGCCTTTGCCAGTGATAGTCCCATATCCTCCTCCAAAGTACACTTTGTCACCATCTTTAATGGGGATAAAATTTGTCAGATAATCTTCCTTCCTCGTCATGTGCCTAGAGCATCCACTATCCCAATAGCCATAATCATTAACCTGCTTTTGAATGCCCTGCACATAAAGAAAACAAATTAGTTTTCTTTAGGAACCCAAGACTAAGCAGACTTGGGTTCATTTGGTTGTTCAACAAGAACAGACTTAGTCCTTATGACAACCCCTTGTTCATCCCTTTTTTGATTAAACACCCAGTTAACCCCAACTGGTTTTGTTATGACCTTTGAAATATAATGAAATCTGTTACAGGTCATAGAAATCTCATTGGAATTAGGGTTTTGGTCTTGTTTAGGTCTCCATGTCAAGCTAGAAGAAGCTTTAGACCCCTTTCCCTTTGGTTGCAAATATTTTCCATTACTTGGTCTGGTAACGTTCTTGTCAGCGTTTAATTTATTCTTGTCAACGCTGAAACTACCCTTATCAGCGTTGAACCTAGTGTTTGCTACAGGAACCCATTGTCTGTTAGACCACGTATTGGTCTTCTAAAAAGGTCTTTGTCCATAAGTATTAGACCCTTTAGTAAAGAATGAGGCTAGTCTAACAACTTGTGGACTTTGCTGGACAAAAGGTTTGGGTTTGACAGTGTTTGACTTGCTATCAGCATTGACCTTTGAAGCATTGACACACTTATAGGCTAAATGTGAAAAACTTCCACAAGTATAACAGGCTTTTCTAGACATAGCTCTAGGTCTATAAGAAAAGAAACCTGTCCCATTATCACTAATTTGGCTTCTTGGTGACCTAGGTTTTCTATACATTTCTGCATATTTAATACTAGGTTTTCTATCAACGTTTAAGCCAAGGTCAACAGTCTTGCCAGTAGAAGGATTGGTCACTTTTATGGGTGTAGACTTATTTGGGCTGTCACTAAGCATGCCACCCTTAACAAACAAGGTAGGGTTGGCTTTCTTCCATTGGTCCAAATCAGTCAACTTCTGCTTATATTCCTCTACTGGGGTAAGAACTCTTGGTGGAGGAATAAATTCCTCTTCTTGGAGTTCTAGTATACCAGTCCAAGACAAGTCCTTTTTAAGGACACCATAGAAGTTCCCAGCAGGTGGTGGAACACCAGCATACTCTTTCATCCCAATCCCAGTCATATCCCTAGAATCCCTTTGTTCACTAACACATTTTTCTAGGGTTTGTGAAGCTTTATGAAATCTCTGAATTATAAGATCTACATTATCTTTGTTTTTGATAGCCTCATCTAACTTAGCTTGTAAAACACCATTGGCACTCTCCATGATGTTTCTAACCTCAATACAAGCATTTAAATCATGAGTTAAAATATTGATTTGATCTTTTAGATCAAACTCTATTTTCTTATACTCAACTACAGTCTTTTTAGTTTGAGTAAGAGCAAGTTGATAGTTAGATAACTTGCATCTTTCATTAACCACATATGTTGTCAATTTTAAAACTTCTTTGTTAAGCTTTTCAGTATTTAGACGACAACCCTTACTACAAAATGCATCATCATATACCTCATTGTCTGATGAAGATGAAGAGTGTGCCATGGGAGCATAGTGAACATGCTCATCTTCTTCCTTTTCTGCAACCAAAGCTTTGTTCTCTTCCTCATCCTTGAGGGTTTTCCAGCATCAGATCTTCTTGGAGATTTGCACTCTCTCATAAAGTGTCCCATTCGATGACAATTATAACACTCAACCTTGGATTTATCAAATCCAGCAGTGTCCTTAGCATTAAAAGTCATCTTCATCTTAAATCTTCGATTCCATCTATTTGCCCTTATTCTTGCAAGAGCTATGTTCCACTTTATGTACATCTCCTCCAAATTCTCATCACTAATTTGCTCAAGGTCCTCATATGTAATCACTGAACCATTGGGCAATGAATCAATATATGCACACACCGTATCTAGATCAATACCAGTAGGTTTAACTCTTGGTGAGTCAAAATTGTATGTGTCAGCGTTTGAATGTGAGGCGCTGACAAAGCTTGATCCATCGTTGACACAAGGCGATCCAGTAACAGGGTGCATGTAAGACTCCCTTTGATAAAATGACCTTCACTATGTGAGAAGAAGGCCATGTTTCCATTGGTATACTTTCTTACTTGACCCAAAAGGATTTCATTCTCTACAAGTCTCAGTTTATTGTAAACATCATCAAAAGTGGAACTTTTGGGAGTACTATTAGCAATCATAGACCTTGCTTCAATCTTCCATGCATCACCAAGACTTTTAAGAAAAGTGGTAATGATATCAATGTCACCAAGCACTGTTCCCATAAAGGACAACTTGCTTGTAATGTCAAGAAATTTGCTTCTCATTCCACTTAGATTTTCATTGGGTTGAGCTTTGAACACAACATACTCATGCAAGAGTTGCTTCATTTTCTCTTGTACAGTATTAGCATTACCACCATAAGCAACTTCAAGGGCTGCCCAAAGATCTTTTCCAGAATCATAGCCTCTATACTTGTGCTGATTGGCTTGTCCCAAGAGAGTTTGAGGATACTTAGGGTTTTCATGTCATTCCTTCTCTTTGCTATATCCTCAACTGAGACAGCTCTTCCATCATCAGGTTTTTCTTTTCGATCCTCTTCAGTTGAGCCTTGAGTTGATCTTGTAGCAATAGCATTTGTAATCTTGGCAGCCTTATTGAATGTGTTTCCATATTCAATAATTTCCCAAAGGGTGTGGTCATGGATTTGAAGATACTGCTCAAAGTTAAACTTCCACAGCTCAAAGTTGTCTGGGGCTAGCATGGGAATCTTGATGTTAGGGCTTGAGGAAGAGGAGGTTAACTCTGGAGTAGACATGTTGTTTGATATTTAGGGTTTCCTGAAAATTAGGGTTTTTGGCGATTTAGGGTTTTTGTGTTCTTGAGATCAAAGTTTCTCAACAAGCTCTGATACCACTTGTTGATCCCAAACTTAGATCGATTTAGCTTGTGTAAAAAAGATTAAATCAAGTTAAACATGTAGAGAAACTTTGTTGTATATGTAACAATTCAAGTATTATGCGGAATTAATACTTAAGCAAGAACACACAAACAAGATAAACCAAACTTTCACTTTGATTGATAAATCAAACTTGCGTATAATGAAGTGTAAAACGTATGTAAAACTTATATTTAACAAAACCTAAAGGCCTCCTTTTATAGATTAAGGAACGTTGTACAAGAGTCTACGTATCAGCTATTCTTGGTAAAGATAAACATAAGAAATACATTGTCGAACATATCTTTACTAGAAACATACTAGAAACATAATACGTGTAGACTAAGTCTTCTATCAGTGCTTGACTTCTTCTTATCAACACTTGACTTCTTCCTGTCAACGCTTGTCCTGTCAACGCTTGATTTCTTCTTCAACGTCCAGATTGCTCTTGTAAGCGTCCAAGTGTATTGGCTACATTTTATTCCCAACAAAACGCGTAATTCAGAGCCAAAGAAGGGTTAATCCTAAAATTCATGACGTCATCAAGAAAGAGGTTATCAAACTTCTATATGTCGGAATGATTTACCCTATTTCGGATTCACCATGGATTAGTCCCGTCCATTGTGTGCCTAAGAAAGGCGGAATAACCGTTGTTCCCAATGAAAACAACGAGTTGATTCCCACTCGACTTGTCACAGGTTGGCGAGTTTGCATCGACTATCGCAAACTCAATGATGCCACTCGCAAGGATCATTTTCCTCTTCCTTTCATGGATCAAATGCTCGAGCGTTTAGTGGGTAATGACTATTATTGCTTCTTAGAAGGTTTATCCGGGTATTTTCAAATTCCCATCGATCCTAAAGACCAAGAGAAAACCACATCCACTTGTCCTTATGGAACATTTTCTTACAAACGAATGCTTTTCGGCTTATGCAATGCTCCCGGGACTTTCCAAAGGTGTATGATGGCTATATTCCATGACATGGTTGAAGAAACTATGGAAGTCTTTATGGATGAATTCTCGGACTATGGTGATTCTTTCTCTACTTGCCTTGCCAATTTAGAACGTATGCTCAAACAGTGTGAAGACACTCGTCTCGTTCTTAATTGGGAAAAAAACCATTTCATGGTAAAAGAAGGCATTGTTCTTGGTCATAAAATCTCCAAATCCGGTCTTGAAGTCGACCGTGCTAAAGTTGATGTGATTGCTAAATTACCTCAACCTTCAACCGTGAAGGGTGTGAGAAGTTTCCTTGGTCATGCGGGCTTCTATCGTCGATTCATTCAAGATTTTTCTAAGATCGCTCGCCCGATGACCCACCTCTTGGAAAAAGATACTCCTTTTATCTTTGCTACAGAGTGTCTCGAATCATTCAATCTTCTTAAGGATAAATTAACTAAGGCACTGGTCTCGGTTACCCCTAATTGGGAGTTACCTTTTTAATTGATGTGTGATGCTAGCGACTTTGCTATTGGAACGATTTTGGGACAAAGAATCCACAAACATTTCCAACGAATCCATTACGCTAGCAAAACAATGACGGGGGCTCAATTGCATTATACCACTACCGAAAAAGAGCTTTTAGCTGTAGTGTATGCTTTTGAAAAATTATGCCCCTATCTTATCCTTTCCACCACCATTGTCTATACCGACCATTCCGTGTTGAAGTAATTGTTAACAAAACAAGATTCCAAGCCAAGACTTCTCCGTTGGGTTTTACTCCTACAAGAATTTAAAATCAAAATTCGTGATAAAAAGGGAGCGGAAAACCTAGCTGCGGATCATCTTAGTAGACTTGAGGATCCTTATCAAGGGGAGCTCCCAAATCAAGAGATTAATGACTCTTTTCCCCTTGATGCCTTGATGTCTATTAACTCCAATCTTGATGAAACCCCATGGTTTACGGACATTGCAAACTATTTGGTGGGTGGAATTCTCATGGAAGGGTTAACGTCCCAACAAAAGAAAAAGTTCTTCAAGGACATTAAACACTATTATTGGGACGACCCTTACCTCTTCAAACAATGTGCGGATCTTGTCATTTGTAGGTGTGTTGATGGGCCGGCAGCTTTATTAATCCTTGAAGCTTGCCATAAAGGACCCACTGGTGGTCACTTTGGTCCCAATTACACCGCGAAGAAAGTTTTCGACTCTGTATTTTATTGGCCCACCATTTATCGTGATACACACGAAATGGTTAAGCATTTGATATTTGCCAAAGACAAGGCAAGATCACACATAAAGCTGAGATGCCTCAAAATTTCATCCAAGAATGTGAAATCTTTGACGTATGGGGAATCGACTTTATGGGCCCATTTCCATCATCCAAAGGGAACAAGTAAATCCTCGTAGCCGTTGATGTGACAATCCGTCAATTTCAGGTCCTTATTTTAATCTCGACTAATAATAATATATGTTTACTTTAATGAGAATTTTAAATTATCGATTAACCGAGAAGGTTATAGTTTGAAACTTAGCGTAAGAATGTCGTTTCGATGAAAACCGACAAGAAAAATATTAATTATCGATATTATATTCTCAAATTCTCATACGAATGATTTTATTGTATTTATCTTTATTTCTCGTGTTTTACGTTTTAACGAATGACGAGAACTACTAATGATCGCGATACCGACGGATGCCCAAAAATTTATGTTTTATTATCGATTGTCTCGATATTTTATATTTTTGATGTTTTCGATTTAATTACGTTTTAAGTCGTGTCGAAGTGATATTATTATTTTTATGAAGCATTTTAACTTTTAAAAAGTATTTTTACGAAACCTGAGTCCCGTAAATATTTTCAAAATTTAATATTTACATTTTCTACCCTTACAACTATTTAATTGCATTTTGGACCAAAACTATCATAAATTAGCAAAACTAACCCTCCACCCACTATATAAATACCCTCCACCACACACACATATCATTTTTATTCATTTAAAATTTTGAGAAAAATCTCTCTCCCTCTCTCTTTGTTTTCCGTCCAAACCTACACCATAAAACACCTTCAAATTTTGATTTCTACTTTGATTTGTTAAAATCTAACAAAAGACCCATCTTAATCTTGAGCTACCCATCATATTGGTATGATTTTTATACACATGCATTAACTTTTTCAAAATTTTATTTTTCTTGATGAAGTAGTAGTGTTTGATCTATTTTTATGTTGTGTATAAGTGTTAATATTATTACATTCAAGTTTTAATTGGTTGCATGTTTGATTTTTGAATTGGGTTTTCTTTGATTTGTACATGCAAGTGTTATAGGATTAAAAGGGTTTGATTAGAGTGATTGTAGATTGTTATTAAGAGTATAGAAGTGGTAAAAATGGGTCAAAATGTTGATTTGACATGATTTCTAAAATGTATTTTTGGGATAGCAGCTTAAAACAGATTATTTCGTGGGTTTAAGTTCTGATATAGGCTTATATTATTTGATATTGTTGTAGTAATATTCAAGACGCTCGTTTTGCCGCTTGAATGAGCTTCTAACTCATTACGAGCGAAAAGTTATGCTAGTTTTAGTATTTGTGTACCGGGAGACGGGTATCGGCACAGTCCGAAAATTGTTGTCGATATTTGGATCGAATCTCGGGGACTATAGAATGAGTTTTAAAAATGTTCAAGGACTGATGTTAAAGTCTAAACCTCAGGTCATGAGTGTATTTTCAAACCCGAGTTTCGGTTTTACAAATGGAGTTGTTTAGATACGTCAAAATGGTTTTACGAGTCAAAGACGTAAATCTGTCCGGTTTTTATACCACGAAGGTGTGTCGGGCAGAAGGTCTTAGAAGTAATATTTTTGAATGAAATTTAAACTGAGCCTTATTCATATTATATGTGAGTTTATGACCAAGTTTCGTCGAAATCAGACAAGTCTAGATAGGGTAGATTGGTGTGTACATTTTGAGTGTACATGCTGATTGGTATTTTGGACACGTAGTTCAATACTTATGTGGCGTGAGTTGAGTATTCACTATTGTACATGGTGATTTACTCAAGTGTTAAGTCATTATATAAATGACTTAGCTACTGGTCCGAGAGAAGTAAAATGATAAGTTGACTTGCGTTGACTTGGCGTCTTAAGACGGGTCAATATCGTGAGCGCAAGTGTTTACAAGAATAGTGTTGAATAAAAGGGTATAGTAATAACACTTGTATTATTAAATTTTTCGGGATAGTCTTGGTTTTGTAAATTTTGATTTTTATTATTTAAGTATGAGTTATACTTGAGTCGATTATTAACGAACGCGCCTTATTTGGTAGGTTGCGGTTTTCGTGTTTAAACGGGCATCACTAATCGTCGGCGATCGTTTCATTATCACTATTGGCTAAGGTGAGTCTATAGCCTCGCTTTTATAATTGTTTTGAATGATTTTAAAACCCGCGAGGGGGATAACATGTTGTTTTATTAAAATAAAAGGGTACAACGGAAAGTTGTGGAAACCCTATTAATGGGTGCAACGAGAAGTTGTGGAAACCCTATTTACTTGAAAAGTAATTATTGAAATTGAAATGTACAACTATAAATTGTGGTAAACTCATGATTGTTTTAAAATTGAACACAAGGAACTTAATTGTATGTTTAAACGAAAGTTATTACATAAGTTTGTTTAGCCTTAAAAGACCCATGAATCGTGAATTGTTAATCGAGATAACGCTAATGCTATGGATAGATCTATCGGGGTGACGCCCAGTCCGATCGCGACTAACTCTCGTGTGGTGTTGTGATGCACTAGTAATGAAACATCGGATGCATTGTATAAGAGAAATATACGCACTTGGCTAGGTGTGTTGGGCTGAAATAATATATGTTAACGTTCAATGTCACGAGACTTATGTAATGACACGATAATTATGTCCGTACAACATAATTGTCTTTGATAAATTATTAACCATAGAAGGTTATTTTGAATACTTGTGTTCTCTTTATTTAAATTAAACTCTATAGATTCACTCGGCAAATTTTGCTGATTTTTTAACATGTTTTATCTCAGGTCCATTGGGAAGGCACTCAAGGAAGGCGATTTCGTGAAGCTTGCTTATTTGAAATGTTTTGGCCCGCTTTTATAAATTATATCCATTCAGATGATTTTTACCATTTACTAGGTTTTGTAAACTTGAAATTATCTGGGATCGTGAATGAAATTGTACTTTATTGAATGAAAATGAATGGATGTTTATTAAAACGACTTGTTTTGAGCCGTTTTCTATGATTATGAGACTGAACCATGATAGTAACACCCAATGACCCTTCCACTGTTATGATTAAAATTTGGGGGTGTTACAGATTGGCATCAGAGCTCAAGTTGTAGAGAACGAAAAGATTTTCCAAAAATGAATTTTTGAAATCTTTTAACTATAACTGTTGCAAGCGAAACCTCCGAGTTGCCAATGGACGAGAATGAAAGTATTTATATATATATATATATATATATATATATATATATATATATATATATATATATATATATATATATATATATATATATATATATATATATATATATATATATATATATATATATATATATATATATATATATATATATATATATATATATATATATATATATATATATATATATATATATGGGATTATATATATGTTGTAATCTTTATCGATTATTTTAACT
This sequence comes from Glebionis coronaria, assembly GCA_025667525.1. Taxonomy (NCBI): domain Eukaryota; kingdom Viridiplantae; phylum Streptophyta; class Magnoliopsida; order Asterales; family Asteraceae; genus Glebionis; species Glebionis coronaria. The sequence continues at coordinate 141,251,710 of CM046880.1, forward strand.
TGTGAATTACAAGGTATGTTTTCATTTATTTAATTATAAATGATAATTTTATACTTATATGAGATTTATACGACGTAGATTGTCACGAAGCCACCCTAGTCATTTTTATGCTAGCGTCGAAGCTATTCCTGAAATGAATCCTGTTATTCTCGAGATTAACTAAGTTGTGGATATACATGATCCCAACGAAACGGTTAATATTCTGCTGATATTCTTTTGGTTACAAGGATTTTGATTTCCTTGATTCTTATTCTTGATTTATCGATTCGTTCATTTCGTTTAGCAAATTTAATTTGCATTTTCATTAATCTTCGACATTATACTATTTTGATAAAAACAAGTTTGTCTGAGATGGTACTATTGGTTGTTAGGAATTGAGATTCATTTGTATGGTATTCACATGCCAACCAGGATTCCATATCTATCAGTGATCATTTTTGTTAAATCAGTTTCTCATTTGTTTCGATCTTGATCTTTCGCGTTGAGCTGGTGATGCTTGAATAAAGTGATTTATAATCGTTGAGATAAATTGGCCATTTATTTGAACAAGGAAATTATAAATTGCTGAACTACAAATTTATGAATCTTATTTGGGAGGACTTGATCAATCCATGGAAATAATGATTCATAAATGTGTGGGCTTAAGCATATAGCATATGCGTGATTAAACTCTTATTGACTCATAATTCGTTTGCTCGATTTATTTAGTTCCTTAATCGTGAAATGGTTGTATTGAGGCTGTTCCAAAAGCACCAATTGAGGAGGATATCAAGCGTCTCTGAAAGACATTGAAGAAATATTCTTCTTGTGGGACCAATGAGCTTTCTTATCAATGTGAAATACCTAGTAACTCTTAGTAATTAGTTTATCAATTGTAGTATCTTCTCATTAATCCCTAACTAAACTGTGACAACAGTTAGTAGGACTAGTCTTTTAAGTTGTATGGCATTAGACGATGATTATCCATAATGTTGACAATACGACTTGTACTAGTTTGTGATCAATGGAATGACTATCTTTTGATTCCTAATTCTACATTGTTCTATTATTATCTTTCTTAGCTTTTCTCTTGTAAATTCTTGTGGTATAACGCAGTCATTGAATGAATACTCATTATGATTTGATTTATGTTGCACAAGACACATGCAGTCATTAAAAGTTATGACTGAAGCACAAGTGCACCAAGTTATTAGTGAATAAGTTGCTATATCTTTAGTTAAATTCATGGCCAACATGAATGATGGATCTGGATCTGGAGCTAAAGCTACAACTGGTGGGACTGGAACCGGTGGAGCTGAAGCTAGAGCCGATCGTGGTACGGATGGAACAAATGTGCCCGAAATTAGAGGCTATAACTACACTTCATTCGTTAATTGCAAACCGTAGACTCTTAAGGGGACTAAAGATGATGGAGGATTGTGTCAGTTGTTGAAAAGTTGGCGTCAGTCTTTCGAATCAGTGACCCTAATCAGGGGGATAAGGTGCAGTCTGAAATCACTACTCTCTAAGGTCGTACATTAATTTGGTGGAATGGCAGACTTGCTTCCATAGGTATCATTACTTATGGGACACCATAGACTAAGGTGAGGAAACGGTTAACTGAGGAGTTTTTCCTCGAAGCATTCCCAAAGTATGGAGCAAGTGTTGTACAACTTGAAACTGAAGGGAACTAACATTGGTAGATATATCAAGTGTTTCCATAAGTTGACTCCTTTATGTCCAAGAATTTTGGAACCCGAACCGTCAAGGTCAAGCCGTATATTTACAGCAGACCAACAATAAATGCGGTGATGTGACTTCTTCTAAGCCACTTACTACTTGTGAAGTTGTCTGCATGGCTTATTAGCTCGTGGGACACATAATCCAAGGCAAGGCTGATGAGGTTACTGAAGGGAAAAATAATTCCGAATTGAAAAATTCTTATCGTACATTAGAGCTCGTAAGTATATCGAAAAAGGTTGTGGATTATTCATGGCTTAGGTATCGTAGAAGGAATCGTAAGAGAAGTAAGTAGAATTAATCTAGTCATTTGTGACTATTTTGAAGTGTTTCTGGAAGATTTGCCAAGGCTTCCGCCTCCAAGGCAACTAGAATTCATAATTGATCTAATTTCTGGTGCTGCAACCGTGGCACATGAGCCATATTAATTAGCACCCTCTGAGTTGAAGTAATTATTTGTGCAGCTATAAGAACTATCTGATAGATGTTTTATTCGACCGAACTCGTCAGTTTGTAGAACTCCTATTCTATTACTAAGAAGAAAGATGGTTCGTTTCGTATGTGTATCGATTACCGAGAGCTGCATAGGCTAACGATCAAGAATTGTTACCCGCTTCTAAGAATTGATGATCTACTTGATCAACTTCAAAACTCTCGTGTTTTCTCCAAGATTATGGTGTTTTCTCCTAGATTGATCTTTGTTTTGCTTATCATCAACTTCGCATACGCGAGGAATATATTCCTATTACGGCGTTTAGAACTTGTGATGATCATTATGAGTTTAGGGTTATGCCTTCTGGTTTGACCAGTACACCTGTGGTATTCATTGACTTAATGAATTGTATGTGTAAGCCGTGTCTTGATAAATTTGTAATCGTTTTCTTTGATGATACTCTAATCTGCTCGAAGAGCAAGAAAGAACATGTCGAACACTTAGGGATTATCTTGAACTTGTTAAAGAATGAAAAGATGTACCCAAAAATTTTAAAGTGTGATTTTTGGCTTTGTTCTGTGCAACTTCTCTGTCATGTGATTGACAAAGTGGCATACATGTTGATTCTGCGAGAATCGAAGCCATCGAAAATTTGAATGTTCCAACTATTCCAACCGAAATACGACAATTTCTAGGTTTGGCTGGTTACTACTGAAGGTTTATTAAAGGATTCTCTTTGATATCAAAACCATTAACCGAGCTAACTTAGAGAATGAACCGTATGTGTGTGGCATTGATGAAGAGAAAGCTTTTCAGACCATGAAAAGAAAACTCTGCGACACGCCGATCTTATCATTACCTGAAGAAATTAAAGATTTTGTTGTTGATCGTGATACATCTCCTTTATGATTTGGGGTTGTTTTGATTTGTATATGCTTGTAGGAAACCTAGGAAGAATGAGGAAACTACTCAACCCACGACTTGTAATTGGGTGCGGTGATTTTTACTCTTCGTCTATTGAGACATTAATTGCTTGGCACTAATGTACGGTATCCACCGATAGTAAGAGCCTACAATGTATTCTGGAATAAAAGAGGTAAATAAGCCTTTTATGTGATTACGATTGTGTTATTCGTTATCATTCGTGAAGTTAGAGCAAATTACAATGGATTCATTGTTAAGCTCTCGAAAACTCAGTCTGAATATGACTCGATTTCTGTCAATGTTGATTGATTGACTCTGCTCATTTTATTTTGAAAAATAAATCGATCGTGCTAATTAAGAATCGTTTGTTAACTGCTCGTAGTAGACATGAAAGATATGATGATGTGAAATGAAAACCTTTGAAATTCGAGGTAGGTGGAAAAGTTATGCCAAAGTTATCACCATGAAAAAGGTGTTATATATATTTTTGAAAACGTGGGAAGTTGAGTCCCCGTTAGTTTGGACCATTCGAGCTGATATCGATGGTAGGTCCGACGGCATGAAAACTTAAATTACCTCGAGAGATATAAGGAATTCACAATACTTTTCATATGTCGAACCTAAAGAAATTTCTTCCTGACGAAGATCTTATTATCTCTCTTGATGAAGTATGAATCGACGGTAAGTTGCATTTCATCAAAGTAATTGTTGATATTATCGATAAGGAAGTTAGGCAACATAAACGAAGTCGAATTCCTATTGTCATGTGTGATGGAACTCTAGACGAGGACGAAAATTCATTTAACTCTTTGATATCAACGAGCGATCGAGGAAGAACGCAAGTTGATCTTCGGGACGAAGATCCCAATTTGGTGGGGATAATGTGACAATCCGTCAATTTCAGGTCGTTATTTTAATCTCGACTAATAAGTAATATATGTTTACTTTAATGAGAATTTTAAATTATCGATTAACCGAGAAGGTTATAGTTTGAAACTTAGCGTAAGAATGTCGTTTCGATGAAAACCGACAAGAAAAATATTAATTATCGATATTATATTCTCAAATTCTCATACGAATGATTTTATTGTATTTATCTTTATTTCTCGTGTTTTACGTTATAACGAATGACGAGAACTACTAATGATCGCGATACCGACGGATGCCCAAAAATTTATGTTTTATTATCGATTGTCTCGATATTTTATATTTTTGACGTTTTCGATTTAATTACTTTTAAGTTGTGTCGAAGTGATATTATTATTTTTTAAGAAGCGTTTTAACTTTTAAAAAGTATTTTTACGAAACCCGAGCCCCGTAAATATTTTCAAAATTTAATATTTACATTTTCTACCCTTACAACTATTTAATTGCATTTTGGACCAAAACTATCACAAATTGGCAAAACTAGCCCTCCACCCACTATATAAATACCCTCCACCACACACACATATCATTTTTATTCATTTAAAATTTTGAGAAAAATCTCTCTCCCTCTCTATTTGTTTTCCGTCCAAACCACCACCATAAAACACCCTCAAATTTTGATTTCTACTTTGATTTGTTAAAATCTAACAAAAGACCCATCTTAATCTTGAGCTACCCATCATATTGGTATAATTTTTATACACATGCATTAACTTTTTCAAAATTTTATTTTTCTTGATGAAGTAGTAGTGTTTGATCTATTTTTATGTTGTGTATAAGTGTTAATATTATTATATTCAAGTTTTAATTGGTTGCATGTTTGATTTTTGAATTGGGTTTTCTTTGATTTGTGCATGCAAGTGTTATAGGATTAAAAGGGTTTGATTAGAGTGATTGTAGGTTGTTATTAAGAGTATAGAAGTGGTGAAAATGGGTCAAAATGTTGATTTGACATGATTTCTAATATGTATTTTTGGGACAGCAGCTTACAACAGATTATTTCGTGGGTTTAAGTTCTGAGATAGGCTTATATTGTTTTATATTGTTGTAGTAATCTTCAAGACGCTCGTTTTGCCGCTTGAATGAGCTTTTAACTCATTACGGGCGAAAAGTTATGCTAGTTTTAGTATTTGTGTACCGGGAGACGGGTATCGGCACAATCCGAAAACTGTTGTCGATATTTTGATCGAATCTCGGGGACTATAGAATGAGTTTTAAAAATGTTCAAGGACTGATGTTAAAGTCTAAACCTCAGGTCATGAGTCTATTTTAAAACCCGAGTGTCGGTTTTATAAATGGAGTTGTTTAGATACGTCAAAATGGTTTTACGAGTCAAAGGCGTAAATCTGTCCGGTTTTTATAACACGAAGGTGTGTCGGGCAGAAGGTCTTAGAAGTAATATTTTTGAATGAAGTTTAAAAGAGTCTTATTCATATTATATGTGAGTTTTTGACCAAGTTTCGTCGAAATCGGACAAGTCTATATAGGGTAGATTGGTGTGTATATTTGGAGTGTACATGCTGATTGGTATTTTGGACACGTAGTTCAATACTTATGTGGCGTGAGTTGAGTATTCACTATTGGACATGGTGATTTACTCAAGTTTTAAGTCATTATATAAATGACTTAGCTACTGGTCCGAGAGAAGTAAAATGATAAGTTGACTTGCGTTGACTTGACGTCTTAAGACGGGTCAATATCGTGAGCGCAAGTGTTTAAAAGAATAGTGTTGAATAAAAGGGTATAGTAATAACACTTGTATTATTAAATTTTTCGGGATTGTCATGGTTTTGTAATTTTGATTTTTATTATTTAAGTATGAGTTATACTTGAGTCGATTATTAACGAACGCCCCTTATTTGGTAGGTTGCGGTTTTCGTGTTTAAACGGGCATCACTAATCGTCGGCGATCGTCTCATTACCTCTATTGGCTAAGGTGAGTCTATAGCCTCGCTTTTATAATTGTTTTGAATGATTTTAAAACCCGCGAGGGGGATAACATGCTTGTTTTATTAAACTAAAGGGGTACAACGGGAAGTTGTGTAAACCCTATTAATGGGTGCAACAAGAAGTTGTGGAAACCCTATTTACTTGAAAAGTAATTATTGAAATTGAAATGTACAACTATAAGTTGTGACAAACTCATGATTGTTTTAAAATTGAACACAAGGAACTTAATTGTATGTTTAAATGAAAGTTATTACATAAGTTTGTTTGGCCTTAAAAGACCCATGAATCGTGAATTGTTAATCGAGATAACGCTAATGCTATGGATAGATCTATCGGGGTGACGCCCAGTCCGATCGCGACTAGCTCTCGCGTGGTGTTGTGATGCACTAGTAATGAAACATCGGATGCATTGTATAAGAGAAATATACGCACTTGGCTAGGTGTGTTGGGCTGAAATAATATATGTTAACGTTCAATGTCACGAGACTTATGTAATGACACGATAATTATGTCCGTACAACATAATTGTCTTTGATAAATTATTAACCATGGAAGGTTATTTTAAATACTTGTGTTCTCTTTATTTAAATTAAACTCTATAGATTCACTCGGTAAATTTTGCTGACTTTTTAGCATGTTTTATCTCAGGTCCATTGGGAAGGCACTCAAGGAAGGCGGTTTCGTGAAGCTTGCCTATTTGAAATGTTTTGGCCCGCTTTTATAAATTATATCCATTCAAATGATTTTTACCATTTACTAGGTTTTGTAAACTTGAAATTATCTGGGACCGTGAATGAAATTGTACTTTATTGAATGAAAATGAATGGATATTTATTAAAACGACTTGTTTTGAACCGTTTTCTATGTTTATGAGATTGAACCATGATAGTAACACACAATGACCCTTCCGCTGTTATGACCGAAATTTGGGGGTGTTACAGTTGACTACGTATCTAAATGGGTTGAAGCAAAGGCTTTACCTACTAACGATACGAGGGTGGTTGTGAACTTTCTGAAGCAACTATTTGCTCGATTCGGTGTTCCTCGTGCTATCATCAGTGACCGTGGGACTCATTTTTGCAATGATCAATTTGCTCGAGTCATGCCTAAGTATGGTGTTAATCACCGTCTTTCCACCACGTATCATCCACAAACAAATGGTCAAGCCGAGATTTCAAACCGTGGACTTAAAAGAATCTTAGAGCTAACTGTGGGAGAGCATCGTGCCTCATGGGCCGATAAGTTAGATGATGCTTTGTGGGCTTTCCGTACCGCATATAAGACACCTATTGGTTGCACTCCATATTGTCTTGTGTACGGGAAGGCATGCCACCTCCCTATTGAGTTGGAACATAAGGCTTATTGGGCTTTGAAGTGGGCCAATTTTGATATCAACAAAGCTGGTGATCTTAGGAAGATTCAACTCAACGAGCTAAATGAACTGAGGAATGAAGCTTATGAGAACTCATTGATCTATGAGGAGAAAACCAAGCTCATTCATGATTCTAGGATTAAGAACCGAGAGTTTCACGTAGGTGATCAAGTTTTACTCTTTAACTCTCGGTTGAAAATCTTTTCGGGCAAGCTTAAGAACCGTTGGTCTGGTCCATTCACTGTCGCCAAAGTCTTCCCTTATGGCACCATTGAGCTTTCTCAACCAAATGGGCCTAATTTTAAAGTGAATGGCCAGCGTGTTAAGTTGTACTTCGGTGAGGACATCTCTCATGAGATTATTCCATCCATCACCACGTTTCCCTTGAATTAGTTCTGGGTCGAGTCAGACTCGTGACTCGGTTATAAAAAACAAGCGCTTTTCGGGAGGCAACCCGTTGATTTATCCTTTACCCGTTTTCATAATAAGTGTAGGGGGAGCTACATAGGTGTTTGTTGTCTTGTTTCTTATTATGTGCAGGGATTAAAGCTTCAAAGAGCACTTTTGATGATATTTGACAACCCGTGTACCCGTCTTCCCGGTTCTATCCTAAACTCTTGTGATTCAATATTTCATATCTTATATGTTGACATTGGAATCACTATAGTTTTCCTTCCCTTAGCAAGATTTAAACAAAGTGCACAATGTCCTAAGTGTAGGGGAGTTTACTCCCACATGCTTAAACCGAGGACAATGTTTATATCAAGTGTAGGGGGACTTCTATCGAAGTAAGTGGGTTTTTCCATGAATTTGTCCTCGTTTTAACCGGAAATTTGATTTTTCGACATTTTTCAAAAATTTTAATCTAATTTGGCCTAGTAGTATAGTAGTATTTTCCTTTGTTATCGTTATTTACTTTCTTTGCTAGAATAAATTTTGAATAAAATGGTTTTAATTTTTCAAACGTCATGAATCTTTTGACTTAACCCGAGCTTACTTATTTAAGTTTACTCTAGCTAGTATCCTTAACGTGTTTAAGTCAAGTTTTGCTAGGCTTTTTTATAGGGAACTTTAAAACGCGAAAGTCTTAACTCTCACGGGTTAAGAACAAGAACTTTTCGCAAGTTCCTATAATTGATCCTAGAAAGTCGTTTATCAAGAGAACTTTAAAATGCGAATTCTAAACTTGAAAAAGTCTAAGAAGTTGCAAGATCCTATAGATGACTTGAAAACCCAAAACTTTGATTTAATTGGCTAAGCATCCACGAGTCTCATTCCTTGAGATTTTAAATTGTGGAGAACGAGATATGATAGAGTCAATTATTAAGTTTGGTATTCTCTCATGAATTTATGTGAGCTGATTATGAGCTTTTTCTCCCATCGCTTGTTAATAATTTAATTTCAATAAATAAGGTCGTACGATTTGAAAAGTTACTTAGCTTCTAGCCCAAGATCATTTAAAAGTTGCTCGGTATTAATTAGAGTTCATAGCCAAGGCATAACTTATTGAAGCGGGATGCGAAGATTGGCGAGTCCGAAAAGGCCCTAAAAAGGCATGAGGGCTACATTTTGTTGCTAAAGATCCCAAGTGATGTGAAGAATCATTTATCAAAAATCAATATGAAGGATCAAGACACACGACGAAATGAAAATACTCCCCTAAAGATCATGGATAAGTCTATCCAAAAAGACCCTAGCAAGGTATGAGGATAAATAGATCCAAGCCCCAAAAGGAGGCGGATCGTTGTATATCAAAATCCAAAATAAAGATTGGAGAAAAATGAAGAAGTCGTGGTCCAAGTATGAATAATCTCTCAAAAACTTCAAGTGAAGAAATTCCTATTATGAAGAGAAGACCATGATTTCGAGAACGTCTCTCAATATTCAAAGTATGAAGTCGCTGCCAAATATCGGTCCGAGAAATGTCTCAAATCGTGAAGCGAGTTATGCCAAGATATGAACTTTATGAGGTCCCGAGAAGCAGTTTTAAAAGATTTTGTCCTTTAGCTAACTATTGATTAAATCGTCCCACTTTATTTTCAGCCTAAATAAACTATCGAAGTAAGTCAAACAATGCATCCTCGTGATTATTCAAGACAATAATAAAATACAAGAGAAACACCTAGGAATAAGGGAGTCTAAGTGAATAATTGGGCCACATGAATTTGGGTTAGCTTACTAACTTATAATAACAATGATCTCGTTTATAAGCTTGGTTTGGGGAACGTGAAACTTGAGGGTAATAAACAGTCATGACAACCAAAACCCCAATGTAAGTCTTAGATTTCTTTACTTATTTTTCCTTTAAATATTTTGCAATTTTCTATCTTTTTAAATTTCCTTAATGTTTAATATTTAATAAAGGCCAAGGTAGGTTATTTATGATGAAAAATGTAAACCGTGCTTTGAAATTAATGCATTGCATGAGGGCATTGCAATGGTCAAGTGTAGGGGATTTAATAAGTGTGAAAACACTTATCCTTCTACCACTTATTTCTAATAATAACAAGACCAAAACGTGTATTTTATTTCGTAAAAGTCGGAATTATGCGTGGTTTGTGTTTTTATTGTGTTTTAGGACCAAAAGATGAAAAAGGAAGAAAACACGGGCTTTCACGGGCTTTTATCGAAGAAAAAGACAAAAGACGAAGTCAAAAGATCAAAAGTGCAAGAAGAACGGAAGTCGAAGGCCTATTCTGAAGATTTATTGAAGAAAAAGTCTAAAGACGGAAGTTTTACAAAGTCGAAGAACCAATTCTACTAAAAGAAGAAAATTAGAAGACGAGTTCGTTTTATCATTCGCCTAATCCCGAGACAAAGTCGAGAAAGACGATAAATTAAAAGACGAGATAGAGAAAGAAAGAAGGAAGCAACATACCTCCCCTCTCCTATAAATAGTCTTCATTCTCTTCATTTTGAGGAGTTGGTTAGTTTTTTTAGTCACTTTTAATTTTTCCTAGTTTTTCATATCTTTGGAGAGAAGTAGGTGTTTCTACTTTCTCTCTCTAGATTTCTTCATCTTTTCAAGCTTTCATTTAATCTTGTATTTTGGAATCATTAATCCACAAGTGCAAGTTTAAGCTTTTCATCATTAATCTCTTTCTACCTTTCTTGATTTTGATTTACCTTTGATCTGAAATAATCATGCATCTAGTTTCATCTTGATGTTTGATTGATTAAAAAGTTTATCTTTTTGTTCATATCTAAGTTTTTATACGATTTGAGCTTTGAGCTTATTATGCTTTTTGGCTTATTTTGTATTTAGCTTATTTTCTTTTAAGTTTTCTTAAAAGTTTCGTCTTTTTAAGGTTTGTTTTAAAAAGTTTGCTTATTTAGAGTTTTGAAAGCTCCTTATTCGTGCTTATTTAGTTCTTTTCATTGTTAATTTGGTCAAGATTCAGTTTGAGCTTATTAAAAAAGGAGCTCATTCGTTTGCTTATTACGTTTTACAAACCATCAGAAAAGGGTTTACCCTTTTCGACCATTATTCCGATTGTTACCATCGGATTAGGGTTTTACATTCCGACGGTGTTTCTGATACCTTGTATCGGAAAAGGGTTTTGGGATTCCGATCGATATTTGGATCGGCATTCCGACAGTAGTGATTATCAGATATTCCTGTTAGCCCTATATTTTATATAGTCGAACAAGAATGTAATAGGTCATCTTAGTTGTTAAAAGGTCTTGTATTGTAATAGGTTAGTCGGGAAAACCGGGCTTGGACTTTAAGCTAATATTGTATAAGTTAGGGGCGTAAGCCCAAAACAAAGCCAAGCCCGGCCCAAGATGAAGCCCACAAAGGCCTTAGAGCCGTGGGGTATATAACCCTCTTTCACATGTGAAAGAGGGTGTTGGTTCATTTCATAAAACACATAGTTTTAGTGTAAACCTTCCACTTCTCTCTCTACTCTCTCTCTCTACTTTTCTCCTCTTTCTCTCTCTAAGAATCTTGTGTTATGGATTAAATGGGAATAACATTTGGTATTAAGAGCCTATTGTGGATAGGTGATTAAAGATTCGTATTTGGTGTTCTTGATTTTTCGTGGCTTCTTTGATCCATATCTCACGTCCCATCTTTCTTTTTGTGTTTTTATGGTCTTTTCTTGATACAAATCATATACATACTAGTAGTAGTGATTTGGGTATCTTGGTTTTGGCTAAAACACAAATTTTTTGGATCAAAAGTTGCGAAATTTCTTGTTTTTCTTCATTCCGAAATTCAAGCAAGTGTCACCATCGGAAAGTACAATTGTGGGGGATTTGATCGCAATAATCTTAGGATTCTACTTTGCGATCACTGTATTGCGATACCTTATTCCGATCTGGATATTCTGATCGTGCATTGCGATCTAGGATTCCGACGGGTTTTAAGGGTTTTTTTTTTAAGTCGTTACTCTGTCCAATTTGTCTCAGCCACATTCCGATCTAACATTGCGACAGCATATTGCGATTTGAACATTCCGACGGCCACATTCCGACAGAACATTCCGATCTTGTCATTGCGACAGTGCATTGCGATAGAACATTCCGATCTGAACATTCCGATTGGACATTCCGATCTGAGCATTCCGATAAGTATTCCGATGGACATTCCGATGGGTATTTTGTTTGAGTAATTTTTGGACTTAGCCACTATCTAGACTAGTTTCGGAGCATAGTTTACACGAAGATTAAAAAAAAAATTATTTTTTCCTAGACCATTTTTAGGCCATTTAAGCTTCAATATCAAATTTTGGCGAAGCGAAAAATTTTTCGACCAAAAATTCAAATTTTCGGACCAAAATTCAAATTTTTAGGCCAATTTTAGGTTTTATTTTTGTCAAAAATTTTCATTTTTAAAATTTTTTCCCTACTATTTTTTGGCTATTTCTAACTCGATCTCAAAATTTGGTGATTCAAAATTTTTTTGGCTTACCGTTTTGTCGGACTGAGGAATTTATTGTCGGACTGAGAAAAAAATCAGATTTTTCGGAATTTCAACCACAATCAAATCACAACACATCCACTAAGATCCGTAATCCATACACATCATATCCTCTTCGAGACATCCGTTCAATGGACATCTTCGTGGATTCAACACCAACAACGTCCATGACTGAGATGAATAAAGAGAAGATGCAGAATCCAGAGGTTCAGACAAATACTGAGACTCAAATCAGTAAACCTTCTAACAAGGATTCTACCACCAAAACCGTTCATGCAATCAAATACAAGATGTCGAAAGCAAAAGAAAGATGCATGGAACACATAAAGTTGCTTCAGTCACACCTTCAGGTTCTTTCAAGAGAAGACCTAAAAGGCACTCGTCTTGAAATTGGATTCAAACGGGTATTCTTTCTACTATTTGGTCAAGATGTTGAGACATTCATCAGAACGATGCTACTTAATGTGGACCATCTTCAATACGAACTTGACAGAGATGATTTTCACGAGAATATATCCATGGGGGTCCTTTTAGCTCTCGACAATCAGTTCCAGCAATTCATTGACTCAAGTGGTTTATCCAAAAACGATCGAGAGTTCACAAGCACATACTTTACCAAATATACTCTCGTAGATCTTCAAGCGTTCAAAGAGACATTTCTTCAACATATGAGCAATATAAAGAATTCAATTGCTGAAAGAACACGCCATCAAAGGCACTTTCAAAGAAGGGTGAATCAAAGACTGATGCAGACGAAAGAGAGCACTGTCAATATAGATCAAGCATTGGATGCTTCTTCGGTTGATACAGAGAGCAGCGGGACAGAATCAGAAACGCAGCATATCAGTACCAGCTCAGGGAATGATCAAACAACCAATGATGCGGATATCAGACCCATTTATGATGATCAGCCAATGGCTATGGTACATTTAAATGCTGAATACGATGTTCCTCAACATACTGAGCAATCTAAACCTATTCTTGACACGTATCTAGTGGAAAAGGTTGATAGTAATACCACACCTGATTCATCAGATACGAGTACTAATGGAGGAGAGACTTCTCAGGATGTTAATTCTAAGATTCACGAGCTTGAAAGTCTGTTAGCTCAGAAGACTAAAGATTTTGAGGATACCAAACTTGATTTTTCAAAGAAAAATAACAAATTTGAGGCTTACTTTGAAAAACTTGAGAAAGAAAATGTTGTTCTTGAACAAAAATTAGATCGTAAGATTCAAGATTTTAACGCGGAAAAAGAACATTTTGTGAAACAAATAAATTTGTTAGAATCAAAGTTGGCTTCTCAAAATCCAAGTCCTCCGCCTGCTTCATTAACTGAATTATCTGTGCAACCTATCGACACTGTAGACAGTAATGACGCGAATTCAGAGAACGACATATTTGACAGTATGAATATTAAGTTAGAACAACGTGTCGCTCAATTACTTCTACAAAATGAGCAATTAAAAGCTCAGATTCAGGAAAAGTTTTTTGCACTTACAACTGCGAAAAATGAGTTAAGGAAGTTGAAAGGAAATAGTGTGGATACTAATTTTGCAAAACAGTCTGTCTTGGGGAAACCTCCTTCTCAACCAATCAGACCACGCTCAGTTGCTAGACAACCGAATGCGTTTAAGTCTGAACGACCTAAAACGTCGAACCCGAGGTTTGCCTCCCAAGCTGACACACATAGCAATTTGCCAAAACCAGTCACTCCACAAACTAGACCCTCCTTAATCCAGACTGCATCTGCTAAACTCGATCACATGAATGCTTCTAGCAACTCTAGATCTAGCTCCAAGAACATGCCAAGGCGTAGTTCAAATGATACGGGTCCTAAAAGCTATCTAGAGGATGCTACGAAAAGGACACAAGCTAGAGACAGGACAAAACAACAACCTAGGAGCGCTAATCACACATCTAGGAATTCTAGACCCTTCTTTGATGTGCACAAGTCAGCCAACCCTAGGAACTCTAGAGCCTTCTCAGATGCTAAGCACTTTGTTTGCAAGAAATGTAACAAATGCGTGTTTTATGCCATTCATGATGATTGTATCACTAAAGTCCTAAACAAGGTGAACCAAAAAGCTAGAGCCCCTCAAAGACGGAACCCTAAAGGAAACAGGTTTTCTCAAATTAAGTCTTCCGCTGTGCATCAGAAACCTATGTCTCCTAGACCTTGTCGTAGGTGGATACCAACAGGTAGAAACTTCAAAACAATAGGTCTCAGGTGGGTTCCTACTTGAAAGATATTTCCCTCTAGCTCGACAAAGGTTCAAGGTGAACCCCCACATGGTTCTCATCAAAATATCGCTAACCCACATGCAAGCATACAAACTACTGATGAAAGTGCAGTTAATAAAGTAAAAGTTCAACAAGAACACAAAGGCTTTCCATATACATACCATTCAACAAAAGACACTCTCAGAGTTTGGTTGCTGAAGAAGCAGATATTAGAGAAATACGTGTCTCAAGAGTTTCACAAGTAAGATTCAAGATGACTTACAGTCACATCTCAGACTGTAACTCGACTATTAAAGAAAGGGAACTTTATCTCTTAAAACTATTCAATAGTTTTTAGCTCGTGTACGAGGCTTATAGTCAAATTACAGACTGTAACCCGGGCTCACAAGACAGGAAAGTTCATCCCGAGTATGACTTATCCTCAAAACGAGAAATTCGATTTTTCTCTCATAATGACTTCTAAGCATATCACAGCTTAGGACTCGGACCTCAAATAAGGAAAGTTTATCACGGCCGATAACTTATCCTTCTCAGCGAGAAATTAATATTTCTCGGTCATGAGCTTCCTATAAAAACATTCAAAGTTTTAAGTTCATGAAAAACGACTTCTAAGTAAATGTCAGCTTAGAACTCGTACTTCCTCTTAAGGAAAGTTTATCACGGATGATAACTTATCCTTCACAACGGGAAAATAAATTTTCTCGGTCATGAGCTAGTCACAAAACATTCAAAGTTTTGAGCTCATGTAAATCGGAATTTATTTTAAAACCGTTGAACATAATTTTTCAAGAATTTCTCAAAAGGTTTTTCTAAATCTTTCAAAATTGTGTGTTCAACACTCCCTTCCTCATAAGTGGTTTTTATATCTCAAAATTGTCATATGTTATTTTGATCAATTTTTGAGGGGGAGGGTTTTATAATCAAGCCTTTTAATGTTGTTGGGTACATCTCTAAAATTGTCATATTTTGTGTATCCAACACATTCCGAAAATGATATGAAATTGTCAAATGTAATATATTATATCGGAAAAGGCATCTCAACTCCGTACCTCAACATATTTTGTGGTGTCGTTTTTCTAAAATTTTGTCAAATTTTGTCTCAAGACACACATATATTGTTGAGGGGGAGCGACCCGACTGAAAATGTTCAATGCTTCATACGTGCACACATGTTTCTCTCCCAATCGGTTTTCAGAAATTGTCATATTTTAATCAATTAGTATCTCTAATATGATGTTTTTATATTAGAGATAGGGGAGAAAATGTGATTAAAATGTAATATATCGCAACATGTGATCTTAAAGACTCAAGTGCAACTCTTTCCTTCACATGCCAAACTATTTCATATATCGATGCATGTGTATATGGGGAGCTTTTCGAAAAGATAAAACTTTCAAAGTGTTAAAAGCTTTGATTTTTATCAAGCACTTTGAATGGTTTTCAATGGTTTTATGGTTACGATCTTTACCCAAAACAACCTACTATCCACGACGGAACGATGGAGTCAAAAGGTGGTTTAGGATAGGAAACTAAGTCCTATGATCCAACCAGAACCGGAGGGATCTACCCAAGGACATTCCATAGCTAGAAATAGTTGTCCTTAGGAAAGATGGAGTGAAATGAAGCTGAATGCGGACCAATTACTTAAGTTAGCACTAGAACAATCACAACAAGGTGCTAATGATGAAGTATTGGTAAGCATTGAAGGAGTTGAATATTCTATGCAACTTAGGTAGAAACCGGGTTAACACATCTTTTG
Source organism: Glebionis coronaria (assembly GCA_025667525.1). Lineage (NCBI taxonomy): Eukaryota > Viridiplantae > Streptophyta > Magnoliopsida > Asterales > Asteraceae > Glebionis > Glebionis coronaria. The sequence continues at coordinate 141,267,962 of CM046880.1, forward strand.
AAGACAAGTGTCATGGACCCAGTGATGCGATGCACAACCCTTCCCCAGCCATTCGAGTTTCTCTCAAAAGAAACTTGTCTCATTGTCATGGAGATCAACACGTATCTATTGACTTTCTCACTCCGAGTTAGTTAATATTGAAAAGGTGGCAGTCTGCTCCAGCCTCCGATTACCAAAATGCACTTATTGAGTCTAGAGCCAAACGAGATCTATCTATCATCTCATTAGGACACAATTGAGTCCTACGCATTATCCTTGTGATATTGCCAGAACATTTGAGTGATACGATTCACAATGAAGATGGAAATCCTGCTTGAGCCAGCATCAAACAAGCTCATGGTAGGTAACTTGTGCGATTCTACATGAATCAAACTTGTGAGAACTGGAATGCAACTAAGTTTGATTCTTAATTGATTCAAACTTGATTCCAGGTTTCTTCGCAAAATCCATGTGATCTTGCCAGAACATTCAGAGTGACACTCATTAGTGTTCACATTGACGAATGGAAATCCTTCCAGTGTCAACATCAAACAGCACTGCGGTAGGTAACTCGCAAGATTCTCTATGAATCAAGCTTGTGTCAAACTGGAAAGCAACAATGGTGCGATTCTTTTAGAATCAAACTTGTTCCAGGAAATCTGAATTGACGACTCTAATCAGACGGATAATTTATCCTTATGATTCACTCTTTACGTTCGCAGTCTGCTTTGAGACGGTCAAGTAAAGAGAACTGGCTACTACCGCCGGGAAACCCTGTCAAGGAGGTTCTTAATCGAATCTACCTGATCACAGGTACGGTATTTAATACCGTTTAACGGTCTTCACCGACCGGAGGTAAAACGCTACCGAGTTAGGATGAAATGTTCAAAGCCATTTTATCCGTGTCTATATATGTTGCTGCATATCAAGAAGGTGGCGTAGCTGTGATACCGATGTCGATTCAGAAGTCACAAGAGCACAAGATGGCGATAATCAAGATACCTAAGAATGTAAGAATGTAATAGGTCATCTTAGTTACAAGGAGCACAGATGAAGATCTCAAGCACTCAAAGTCAAATGACAAAGGCTCAAGATAAAGATCACGAAAGCATGAAGGAACAAATCTGTTACAAACAAGATCAAGACCAAGATACAAGACCAAAGCAGGAAGATCTCCTCTACAAGAATGTATTCACTCAATCATCTTATGCTTTTTAAGCTTTTTAAGATGACTGATACATTGGGGGAGATTGTTAGCCCTATATTTTATATAGTCGAACAAGAATGTAATAGGTCATCTTAGTTGTTAAAAGGTCTTGTATTGTAATAGGTTAGTCGGGAAAACCGGGCTTGGACTTTAAGCTAATATTGTATAAGTTAGGAGCGTAAGCCCAAAACAAAGCCAAGCCCGGCCCAAGATGAAGCCCACAAAGGCCTTAGAGCCGTGGGGTATATAACCCTCTTTCACATGTGAAAGAGGGTGTTGGTTCATTTCATAAAACACATAGTTTTAGTGTAAACCTTCCACTTCTCTCTCTACTCTCTCTCTCTACTTTTCTCCTCTTTCTCTCTCTAAGAATCTTGTGTTATGGATTAAATGGGAATAACAATTCCGATAGTAGAGGTGATCCATCATTCTGACGCTGATTCCAATAAACATTCCTATTGAATTAGGGTTTCCGATAGTAGTGATTCCGATAGTTTTACTGTGTATTATTCGTATATTGTACTAGTTATTCCGACAGGATTCCTTTTGATACATTCCGACGGATTTCCCGATCAGGATTCCGATAGCATTTCGACGGGTTGATTTTTCGTCAGTTTTAAGTTTACTTTTTTTTGTTTCAAATTAACTTTTAAATTTCCTTTTCCCGCCAATCAAGGTTAGATTTCTCTCTTTTATTTTTATGATTAATGACTTTGTCGTTTATATTATCGTAGATATAGCTAATCAAGCTCCCCCTTTTAGTGACCAACACCAATAATTCCACCATTAACCGTGATCAATTCGATTAGATATCGAGAACGATATTGAGTACACATTGCTAAAACTATTAAATCACATGCTTAGAGCATTGTAAGTTACAGTATCAAGAGACTTGTACTATTTCACACTACGAGGTACATGTAGCTGCAATTGTACATAGCTGCAATTGACTAAACATGTAGTAATACGATAACAAAAAAGAATTATAATCAGAAGGCTTTGCCAACAGTTGAGTATTTACTTTATAAATGCAGGCTCATGTGGAGTACGAGAAGGCCCAACTGCATTATTCTCTTAGTGATTCTCCATGACTATTAACTAAGCAATCTACAAATACTAGAATTGCAACTTATTGCTTAGCTTCTAATCACAGGTACATTTTATCTTTTTTCTAATTCCAAAAAAAATGCGTTCTATGATATAATCGAGCTAGAATCATATGTTGCCAACATTAGTCAATTAACGCAAGCCTAATGTTGCAAGATCATATTTAATGTGTAGAGTAATCATGGTAAACCTGCAATAGCCGCCATGAGTGTGATAGATGGAGCGCCAGATGTTTTTTCAGATTTGTATGTCTCTCAGTTCTTCAAGATCAGAGTAAGCGTGGGCTACTTCGAGAAGGGTAGTGTGATTGAAAGTTTAGATGGTCACACTGATATCATTCATAAGCTTTTGAACAGCGTTTGGTCACCCTGGTAAGACTAATACGTACTACGTAATTAGTTATATGTACATGTGCCAAAGATTAATTTAATTTCTTACAATAGGGGTATGAAAAGTAGAGATTTACTGTTGCAGCGTTATTGGAATAGAGAGGACGATGTAACATACAGTATGTAGTTACTGTAAGCTTTTATCTGTTCAAGTCTTTCCACGAATTAGTAAATAACTTCTTTTTTCTTACTTTTTATTCCAGTTATTTGTTGCAGTTATTCGATATCATTCTGTACATCACAAAAATTGTCCTCCTCAGAAAAGTTACATCCGTGCGTACCTTAAAAGTAATGTATGATGAATATTTACATGACAGCAAACAGTCATAGCAGTTTATACTGTCAAAGTTTAAAATAATAACTCCTCGTCTTTAATGATATTCTAATGGGCTATTTTCAGTAAAGGTTAGCCAACTTTTGTCATCTTTATAAAACTATTATTGGAAAGAAACATACGAGAATACTTATATAAGATGATGTAATACTAATTGCAGATGGAGGGTATGTGATATCACCTATGGGTTAAAGTAATCATTGAGTTGTAAGACACATTCTTGACGTTGATTGGAACCTTTGGAGATCATCGTACCTAAAAAAACTGTTCTGATCAGTCTCTCTCGATTCACATGATTGGAAGACTTGATGGTTTGTTATTTCAAATGAACATCGTGTTTATGTTTCTGTCTTTTATTATACTAGATCTATGTTTCTGTATAAATACACGCGGCTTTGAAGGAATTCTTCAAAACAAATTTAGGCAATTATGTATCTGAGTTCTAGATGCAAGAGTCAAAACAAAAGTATTTTCTGCATCAAATCATGGGTTTTGTAGAAATGGACGATGAATCAAATGAATTCTTTGATCCTCCAGAATCTTTTCTGTTAGATTCTTGTGGAGACATAGAGAAAACGGTTTGGGGAGACGGTATCTTATGTAACTACAAGCTCACTCTTCCCGAGGATCAAACTGGGAGTCTTTCTAACAGTTGGTCAGTTCCAGAACCTTCTCTGTTCCAAATTCGGGGAGAAACTTATTTTAAAGACCGTAAAAAGGTAACTTGTACAACATATAGTATCTTGATAATTCCACATTTTCTGTACAAACGAATCATTAAGGATTTCTTTAATTCTTTGTCATGTTTGAGTCATTTTGTATCCACAGAATGCCTAAAACTAGGTTTTTAAAATGATATTTTTCAAGTTCAATAGAATCTAAAATGTACGTATTAATGCTAAGTTTTATAGAAAATATATGTGTTACAAAATAACCCAAATAGGACACAATACAGCTTTGCTGGTCAATATTTTTTCTGTCCTTTTGATTTAATACCATGTTATTTTTATACACGGCTCAAAGCACACTGATGCAAACTGTTTCTCTCGATTGGCTTAGATCAGATAAGCGGGAAGATAATGTAACTGAGGTGAGTATGTACACTTGACTAACTTTTTGGTACAGTTAGAGTCGTAGAACCAGGTCAGTTGGGTCGACCGGAATTTTCCTTGTCAAACGTTTCAATATATAGTTATCTTATCAAAGTTCAACCTACAATTACCAAAATCTCTTTTTTCCGATAATAGTCTCATATATTCATTAAACTTGAGATTCTGCGCATTGAAACTACACTTTGAATGACTATGATCCCATTTGACGTGTTTTCTTTTAAAACGGTTACATGGACCATGGGTTCTGAAGAAAAGTGTTCATAGCGCGCCTCTATTGGCTTAGTTACTTAAAATTAACTATATCCGTGGAAATAATTACATCGAGGTAAATGCATAACTTTCCTATTCACATTCTTGTTTCCCATTGAAGTTAACTATGCTCTTCGACTCTTAACATTTTCTATGATACAATCGAGCTAGAATCATATGTTGCTAGATATGTATCTTTCTGATGCTATTATCATTGTGTTACTTTTGAATTGTCACGTGTCGTCTTATCTTCAAAGTTTGACTAGCGGTTTGCCATCTCAGAGGAGCTGGTATCCGAAGAATATGGAGGCAGTTTATGGAAGTACAGAAGCTGGTGAGGTAAAAATATTGTAATTTCATTCAACAAAATGACATATTTTCGCTTTATAAGTTGATGTTCGTGTGCATCAATCCCATTCTAGATGTGTTTTAGTTTCATATAGTAATCACCTATTATTGTGGGTTGAAATCCTTGTTATATCTCTACTATCTCTAGCTTTACTATCTCTACTAATATACAAATAGCGTATTTGTTTCGTTAAAAATGTTGAATTTTCAGCATTTTCTATTATAGTATGTAGAAGAAAAATATTTATGCCAATTAGAAAATATCTATACTAAAGTATAAAGATACCTTAATATCTATAAAGATTACGAGTTCGACCGCCAGGGTAACCCGATCGAGTCACCAGATCAAGGTTCGATCACCGGGTTAAACCGGTCGAGTCATTAGATCACGCGTTTGACCACCGGATTAACCATATGTTGTTAGGCAAGTACCAGTCCGACACTAGAGTTTCCGCCGCTATGTGCGGGTGCTCGCCTAGTGTTTAAATACATGAGAAAGTCCATGCATAGAATTCACAACATATTGGATAACATGTCAAGAGTTCATAATATAATACAACACATAATATAGCAAAAGATAATGAGTATATGTCATTTATACGATAGAACAACAATAACATAATATACAACCAATCCAAGACAGAGCACAGCACCCTGTCTGGGATAGTGGTACACATAATCTAAAGTAAAACATCTACAAACACCTATCTAGGAGAGTACAGTACAATGAAAGGAAATAAAAGTACATGAGGTCCTATATCATGATAGGTGAGATGCAACTCAAAAGCTTATCATGATGTACAAAAGATCTAGTGCATCTAGTCTACTCATGCCTAACAGACTCCTCGGAAATGGCCGGTGTGACTCGTGGTGCTGAAACAACCGATGCCTACATGGCATCCTGCATCGAAATCATGGCGACTCGGGTCTCTTTAAGGAGTCGGAGTGCCTCCAAGATCTGATCCCTGAAGGTGTCGTCAGCTTCTCTGAGATGGGCAGTCTCTACAGTCAAGCTCTGGTGGCGTACCTCCTCTAGATTGAAGAAAATCGCGAATGTCTGCTCCATGGTCATGAGAGTGGTATGGGTCTCGTACTGCTGACCCTCCAAGGTATAAACTCGCTGACGGAGAAAATCATTCTCCTCCATCAGCCACTGCAGGGAGTGGTAGGATGTAGACCATGCTCCCCGAGCAGCGTGAGCCTCAGCACTAACAGTCCATGAAAGTAGGTCCTGACGCTCATGTAGAACAGAGCGTCTAGCCTGTCCAGCTGACAACAGAGTGTGGATATCTGTTATATCCTGAGCCAGGCGTATGGCCAAGGCAGCAATCTGGGCCTTGATGAGGTCAACATGTCTTGCCTTGGAGCCCTCGCCGATCTCAAAAGTAGAGTCGGGAGGAGCCTCATACCTCCTCTTACGATGTGGCAGAGACCGAGAGCATAGCCCTGAAGAGAGGAAGCTGGTGGTAAAGGTGGTAGGGTGAAGGTCATCTGTCCTCCTCCCCAGTAGGGGATACAGGTGTAGCAGGTGGAGAGACAATAAGAGAATCGATAAGTGCGGTATCTCCGGCAAGCTAACTGTCATCGGACTCGCTGGTCGACAACCATCCTGGTAGTACCGAAGTCGGTGATAAAGCAGTGGGAGATGCAACTGGTAAAGTCATGGTGAATCTGAAAATAATATCATGTTAATTGATGTAAGTATAAGCTTACTCAAGTTAAAAACTTTGAGAAATCATAGTTGTAAATGTTGGAAATTCACTTTATGTGACGACATTTAAGAATTCCCATTAGTTATCATAGTCACACACGCTTAGACTAGACTAGGAACGTTGTATAGTTTAAGTAGCGTGTGTGACTATATATACCCCTCCTAGGCTTCCAAGGAGGGGTGTTGCTTGTGTTTTCATTTTTCTTAATACATCTTTTCTTCTTTCACACACAACGTCTCTTCTCTCTCTCTCAACAATGGCTACCACCACCATCTACCACCATGTTAGACCACCGTATTAGCAAATAGCAAATCCTCAATTGGTATCAGAGCCTCGGTTCATTCCCTGGATCGTCGTGATTTTGGTTTCGATATGGTGGTCTAAAAAATTTATCTTATCTCGTTCTATCATTTTTTGTCCATCTTGTTTTTTTTGTCACATTTTGTTACTTATCTTTGTCACGAATTATTATTTGTTGTCCAAACTGTTTCATTGTTTTATCTTTGTCCAAATCTATCTAAACAGTCACTTTATCTTTGTCTCACAGTCCATATCTAATATTCTCAAACCCACAACTTAACATATGGGTTCACAACTAGTTTTGAGTCCCTGGTTTCACGGTTTTACATTGGGTCAAATGTCTTCTATCTGGTCAAAAATTCATGTCTGGGGTTTAATTTTTATAGGTTTCTTTATTCTTTTTTGAAGATGAAGGTGAAAACCCAGATTTGCCAGAAAAATTAGACCCAGAAACAAGTTCCTTAAAATATGGAAAAAAGACAGTACTTTTGGATAAGATTTTTGAGATGGTAACAGTCAGATCGGAATATTGCGATCGCAAAAACCATTGGTTTCTACATTGTGATCGAATATTCCGATGGAACATATTCCGATGGAACGCATTCCGATGGAACGCATTCCGATGGAACGCATTCCGACGGGGTGTAGAAGAGAAGACATTACGATGGACTTATTCAGATTTAAACATTGCGATATTTTTTTTACCTTTAAAGAAATTGTGACAAGTTTTTTAACACAAAGAGTATGTCTTTTTATATAAACAGACAGTGACCAAGTGTTGACCATTACAAAAACCAACAGTTCACATCCAACCTTTTAACTCCCAATCAACACCAAATCTAATACCTAACCCATCGACAGCTAAAACCCCATTCGATTCTAGACTCGACTCAAAACAGACAAATTAACTTGATCTCAGAATTTTTTCTCACATGCATTGTAAGATCTGTTAAGATCTACACGAGAAAGCTCACTTCATCATAGATCTGTGGTTATATTCGAAATATTTTGACCGATTTATAACATTTTTCGTTATAATCATCTCAATTTTTTCGATAAAAACCAAATAAAACAACATGCAATCACTTTTTAACCTACCCGAGACCTTGTTTTTTCAAGATCCATATCGATATCAAATGGTTCTTCCTTGTTCTTCGAAGAAATTCGTTTGATCAAGCTTTCGTGGGTAATTAGAGCCACGATTCTGATGGACGTGGGTTGTGGTTAATTATCAGTGTTTTATGAGATGTGGTGATGTTTATTTTCTTCAATGATTTTGCTGTGAGATGCTTATAAGATTTGGGAGAGTGGTTTGTGAGATGCTTTGATACCATTTGTAGGATATGTAAATCTTTCTTATGTTTTAGAGAGAGAAAGAGATAGAGAGATGGTGGATTACACATAATTCTAGAGAGAGAAACATATGTTTACTATGTAAAAAATGAATAACCACACTACCCTCTCCATCAAAGGAGAGGGTTTATATACCCAAGCCTTGTGATGGGCTTGGGCTTACAATGTTGGGCCGGCCTACACATGTTGTAGGCTTGGCTTGGCTTTGTTTGTTAATAAAGATATCTAGACTACGAGCTACTACTTAATATATTGTCGGAGTGACCGAATCTTCCTAAATACGTAAAAACGTATTTCCAACAATCTCCCCCTAAGGGAGGTCACTCCAAACAAGGGCGTTACCCAAGTTACAATAATAAAATAAACCTAGCATACTATGCTTGTCTTGAGCTCGTAGTCTTCTTCTTTCTTTTCTTTTTCTTTTCTGGTGAACATGCTGATGTGATCTTTGATATCAGTCTTTATCATTAATCTCTTGCCTTGATCTTGTGCATCCATCACTTGTGATCTTCGCCTCCTCGTGACACCATGTCCCACATACTTATACCTTCATAATTCTTGAAAGCTTCAGAGTTCGATACAACGGAAGACTTAACTTTTAGGCTTTCTTGAATTAGATGAGGTATTGAGTGTATAAAGTATAAGCATGCGGGGACGACTTCTTCTTGGATCCCGCAGCGCCACCGTCTTCAAATGCCGCAACATAAGTAGACACGAGCGAAATGGCTTTGAACATTTCATTCTAATTCGGTAGCATTTTACCTCCGGTCGGTGAAGACCGTTGGACGATATAAAATATCGTACTTGTGGCAGGTGGATTTAATCAAAAATCTCCTTGACAAGATTTCGCGGGTAAACCCGTTCTCCTTACTCGGCCGTCCAAAGCTAACTGCGAACGTAAAGAGTGAATCATTTGGATAAAATTATCCGCATGATTGAAGCCGTCAATTCTGATTCTTGGAACAAGTTTGATTCATTAAGGAATCGCACCATCGTTGCTTTCCAGTTGTCACAAGCTTGAATCATATTGAATCTTGCAAGTTACCTACCAAGTGATGTTTGAGGTTAACACTAGAAGGATTTCCACTCATCACTGTGAACAGGTATCACACTGAGTGTTCTGGCAAGATCACTAAGACATTGCGTAGAGGCCTGGAACGTGTTTAAATTCAGTTAAGAATTAAACCACTGTTGCTTTCCAGTTATCACAAGTTTGATTCATAAATAATCGCACAAGTCACCTACCATGAGCTTTTGATATTCGCTCAAGAAGGATTTCCATCTTCATTGTAAATACTTTCGTATTACTCGGATGTTCAGGCAAGATCATGAAGATTTTGCGTAGGACTCCTAAGATCTTTCTTACTTTTCATAGTGTGTGAAGAAGCAAGGAAATATGAAAGTGTGCCCTAATGAGATATATGATGATCTCAAATGGCTCTAGACTCGATCGTGCATTTTGGATTTTAGTGATCGGAGGCTGGAGAGGTGTGCCACCTTTTCAATACCAATTTACTCGGAGTGAATAAATCGATAGATAACGTGTTGATCTCCGTGTGATTAAAACAAATACCTTTTGAGATATATCTGAGTTAGCTGGGATGGGTTGTGCATTGCATCACTGGGTCCATGATGTCTATCTTCAATATCGAGCATCATTAAAATGATCTCAATAGCATATGTGTTAACCCGGTTTCTGCCTAAAGTTGTAAGGAGGGCTTCTTTCTTTACACCCTTTATCTTTACAATTCTTTTTCATTCTTCAACCCCTTCAATGCTTACCAATACATCATAACTAGCACCTTGTTGTGATTGTTCCAGTGCTAACTTAAGTACTTGGTCGGCATTCAGCTACGTTCACAATCTTTCTCCATCTTTCCTAAGGACTACTATTTCTAGCTATGGAATGTCCTTGGGAAGATTCCTTCGGTTCTAGAGGAATCATAGGACTTAACCTATCCTACCATCCTTATGTCACCACAATCTTCATCGTCATGAAATAAATGGGTTTTGGGTAAGTATATGTCACCATGAAAATCCATTTTGATATGCAAATCCGTTTTGCTCCCCCTTAACATATGCCGATATTCGAAAACATTTCGCACATGTCGGGATGAGCCAGCACATTCACATAATATCCCATATTAAATCACATTTTCTCCCCCATATTAAAAATATTAACCCAATCGATGTTTTTAATATCAATTGAGTTAATGAAGTTTTAACAAAGGTTTTGGGAAGAAAAATGCAAGTCCGTGTTATCTTCATGATATCAAATGTATGAGATATGATACCGATTTGTAACATGATCACATATTCACCATATTAAAAAAGAATTGATAAGGTTGGACCTGATTGATGAGAACATCATATGATAAGATCAAATGGTTCTTGTCAGCATATGGTGGTCACCTCGTCACGTCTGAAGTCATCTCTTGACACCACATGTACGATTGGTATTGTTGTCTTGTCACCAATTAGTGAGCTTGGCACTTTCGGCATCGAAGATTCTGAATGCTTGACAATTGCTCCCCCTCAATTGTTGACCTGTGTTCTATTGAAAGAGCTGTAGTCGTTGGTTGAGTAGTCGCATCGTCGAGTATGTAGATACCAATTGTAGATTGCTATGGTTGTAGAGATGATAGCTTCATAAAAACAAGACGTCTCTTGTTTTAACAAATAAATGCACTGAAACGTACATAGATTTGTGTTAGACCAAGTTATAAAGTAAACTTGATCCCTTACAAGGTTTTAAAGTAAACCTTGCCCGAGAAAATTAATTCCCGTTGTGAGCCAAAGCTTTCATAAGAAATACTTGACTTTAATATGAAAACCGGGTTGCAGTCTGAAATAACTACAAGCCATTAGGGCATGTTTAATGAAATATTTACAACTTTTGTACGGACTCTATTTATGGTGTCGTGTCGATATTAATCAACATTTCTAAGGCCGTAAATATTATCGTACAAAAAACACATGCCTTTGAAAAATAAAGTAAAAATATTTTTGGATTTTTATGAATATTTCAATTTTTATGGTTTTTATATGGTTTTATATTTTTCTATTTTGCTTTTGTGGATAAAAATATAAACAATATATACAAATGAACACCAAGGATACGGAGAATAGTTTTACCACCACTATTCTTTTGCTTCATCTGCCAGTTCCTTTAGAGTCTCAGGCGAGAAAGTTCTCATTCCTAGCTTGTCGGCCAAAAATTCAATTCGAACGCGATCTAAAGCCTTCGTGAAAATATCCTCCAATTGATACTCATATCGGACAAAGTAAAGCTCGATTACTCCATTTTCCACTTGCTCCTTGATGAAGTGGTAGCGAATGTCAATATGCTTCGACCGGGAGAATTGAACGTTGTTGCAGCATAAGGCAATTGCACTCTTGTTGTCACAGTACATCGGAATTTTATTGAAACCTAGACCATAGTCGGTTAATTGCGATCTCATCCAAAGAATTTGAGCACAGCAACCGGACATAGCTATGTATTGTGCTTCCGTACTTGAAATTTCAGCGCTTTTCTGCCTTTTCGATGCCCAACTGATTAGTCGATCTCCTAGTAGTTGCAAAGTTCCACTCGTGCTACGTCTTGTATCTTGACAACCCGCGTGATCCGCATCTGCATATGCCATTAGGGCAATCGAAGAGTCCTTCGAATACGAAAGTCCTCGATTAATGGTTCCTTTAAGATATCGAAAGATCCGTTTCACAGTAGCCAAATGTAACTCAGTAGGTCGAGTTTGATACCGAGCACACATACATATAGCAATTTGGAGATCAAGTCGACTAGCTGTGATATACAGAAGAGTACCGATCATTCCACGATAAAGTGTCGGATCAACGACAATTCCATGTGGATCTGCATCAAGCTTAGATTTTTCCACCATTGGAGTGTCCACGGGGTCGCAAGATTCCATCTTATATTTCTTAAGCGATTCAAGGGCATACTTGGATTGATTGATAAAGATGCCTCTGGGACTCTGAGATATCTGAAGACCTAAGAAGAATGATACCTTGCCCATCATTGACATCTTAAACTTGGAAGACATGAGTGTCCCAAACTCATCCGATAAGGTTTGGGTCGAGGCTGCAAATATAATATCATCAACATATATTTGTACCATAATCATATCTTTACCTCGTTTCTAAATGAACTGCGTAGGATCCACCTTGCCTTTTGCGAAGCCTTACGTAATGAGGAACTGTGATAATAGATTATACCATGCGCGAGGAGCTTTCTTCAACCCATAGAGAGCCTTCTTAAGCTTGTACACATGATTAGGATATTTAGGATTCACAAAACCATCCGGTTGTTGAACATAGACCTCTTCCTTGATTTCTCCATTAAGAAATGCCGTCTTCACATCCATCTGATAGACGATCATATTCATGTGGGCTGCATAAGCGAGGAATAGTCTAATAGCTTCCAAACGGGCAACAGGTGCAAAGGATTCCATATAGTCGATGCCCAATAATTTCTTGTATCCACGAGCTACTAGACTAGCTTTGTTCTTCAATATTCCGCCTAACTCATCGAGTTTCACCTTGTAAACCATTTCAAAGTGAGTAATTGCACTTGATCCGGGCATGGGACAAGTTCCCATACTTCAAGATGTATGAATTCGTTAAGTTCTTCTTGCATAGCTTCTATCCAATAAGATTGAGTAAAAGCTTGTTGCCATGTTTTAGGTTCAACTTCAGTGAGAAAAGCATCAAAATGACAAAACATTGCACTTTCTTGTAACTGACTTCGTGTGGATAACGGATGATTAGGGTCACCAATAATAGAATCTATAGGATGATCCTTTGTCCACTTGTTGTCATGTTCATGAATCCGTGGATTGGAGTAAATTGTAGTAGGAGCTTCTTCTGAGGTGGACGACCCGGCTTGATTAGAGTCGGGAATTGGTACACCAAAGAATGGAAGTTCACGCATTTGAGCGAATTCCAAATCGTGATCATCATCGTCCTCTTCGTCATCAATAGGCATGACATGGGTAGTTGGTTCGGGTGTTGGTTGAGAATTACTCGTTGATGGTATATCTTGACCAATTGTAGGTGAAGACGTATCTGATTGTGCTTCGGTTGCTGGAGCGACAACTTCGGTTACCAGAGCTATTACCTCAGGTTCTGGAGCAACAATACTTGGAGGAGTAAAGAATTCATCAAAGAACGGTTGAAACAACGTATCCCATTCAGTCCTAGAAGGTGGTGTAAATGATGATGAAGTAGGGTTGTTTGGGACAAGACCAGAACTAATGTTACTGGGTCCCATTTCATGAAGTGTGGGTTCAGAGCTGCTTTGCTCAGAAGCCATCGCTGACAGCTCGTCAAAATCAACATTCATAGTTTCAAGGATCTTGCGAGAGTTACGGTTGTAGATTCGATATGCCTTCTTTGCGGGTGCGTAACCAATGAAAATACCAATATCAGCCTTTGGTTGAAGTTTTCCCAAATTGTCACCATCATTATTTGGATAGCAAAGAGAACCAAATACATGAAGATATGATAAATCTGGTACTTTTCCATGGAGAAGCTCATAAGGTGTTTTACCATGGCGTTTATGAATTAGTGACCAGTTTTGGGTGTACACGGCGGTAGATACTGCTTCTGCCCATAAAAACAATGGAGCCTTTGCGTAAATTAACATCGTTCGAGCAGCTTCCATAGGTGTGCGATTTCGCCTTTCAACGACACCGTTTTGTTGTGGAGTGCGAGCAACGGATGTTTCATGAGAAATGACAACTTCTTCATAATAATCACGCAAAATTTGATTCATAAATTCGGTTCCATTATATGTACGAATGCGTTGGACAGTAGTGTTGAGACGCACTTGAATCATCTTGAGAAATCCGATGATGAATTTAGGTGCCTCATTTTTTGCTTTAAGAAATTTCACCCATGTAAACCGAGAGTAGTCATCGATAATGACGAGGATGTACTTTTTGCCACTAAGACTTTCAACACGCATTGGCCCACAAAGATCCATATGCAAAAGATAAAGTTTCTCTTGGTTGGTGTCTTCAGTCTTGGGTTGGTATGACTTCTTAGTGCTTTTCCCCATTGTACACGCGGAACACAAATGATCCTTGTGAAATGATAGTTTAGGAAGACCACGAACAAGTTCGTTTTTCGCCAAGTGATTAATAGCGTCAAAGTTAAGATGAGATAACCGTCGATGCCATAACCATGACTTAGTCTTCGATGCTTTGGAGAGAAGACATACGGGAGAAGCGGCCATCATGTCTTGTAGAGACAAAGTATACAAATTATTCCCTCGAGTACCTTTCAATAAATCAACCCCTTCCAAATTACGAATGAAGCAGGTATGCTCTCGAAAAGCAACTTCTAGGTTTGCATCACAAAATTGTCCCACAGAAAATAAGTTGTGACCGAGACCCTCCACATAATACACTCTTGAAATTATAACATTCCCAATATGATATTCACCATAACCCATTATCTTTGCAATATGATCATTTCCAAATCGAACCGTACCAAGAAACTTGTTGACGAAATTTCTGAGCTGAGAGCGATCTGTGGTCATATGCTTGGAGCAACCAGAGAACAATTTGGACCACCTGTTTCAACAACAACAGTAGACAATGCATTGGAAACTATTGTTTCCGGAGTGTTAGCAGATACAGATATAAGATTATCAGAATTGCTAGCATTTATGAGACCCTTAGATTTCCTGCGTTTTCTAATGTTAGTTTTAGCACTAACAGGTTTTACTGTTCCGACTTTCTTAGGTTTTGGATTATTCGCGGGCACTACAGTAGGAGTAGACCTATTTAAAGGGCACTTAGTTCCTACGGTAGTGTTGGTGTTCCTAGTTAAAGGACACGCTTGTGTTTTGGTAGCCTTGGTACTCCTAGTTAAAGGGCACGCTTTCTTCGCTTTAGTGGGAGTTATCCTAGTCAAAGGGCACGCATTTCCTACTATAGTGAAAGTTCTACCAGTGGGGCGCCACATCCAACCAACTTGGGTTAACACTTTCCCAGTCGGTTTCCATTCTAATCCATTTTGCGGGCATGCATTTCATTCACATGGTCAATAAGGCAAGAATCATGACGACTAGAAAACATACATTCATTGCAATTCCAACATTTCAAAATAGAATTCACAGTAGGCTTAGAACACTGCACAACCACAAAGCCTTTAGGTTTAGCTACATGATTCTTTCTATTCAAAACAGAAATAACATTCCTAGGATGAGCTTCTACTTTCTTCTTCACTTGACTACTAGATGGGGGCAAGATCCTATCATACTTCTTGTTTCTTTTAAGCTTAGATCTTTGAGCCTTAGTAGTGGTGCTTACTCTTGTAGAAGGCAACACGGGAATATTAGAAGCTGGTTTTGATTCCGCCTTATCTTTAGTGACCAATGTTTGAGAAGGTTTAGTCCTAGGGCCCTTATTAAATGGTGTGACGGCTATAAGATTCCTTTTGATTGCACTAGAGGACTGTAACACCCCCAAATTTATACAATTCAATACAGCGGAAGACTCGTTGGTGTTACGGGATAGCACATTACTCACATCATAAACAACGCTTAAAAATCACGTCGTTTAATAATAAAGCATTTCCATTCATAAATATCAAATTTACATAGGTCCCAAGTCATTGTATTTCATACAGGTTTTACAAAGCATTTGAATGGAAATTTTTATTTAAGTGCGGGCCATGAATTCTTGTTGTCTTCCCGAGAATTACCTTCAAGTACCTGAGATAAAACATGTTAAAAGAAAAGGTCAGCGATAACGCCGAGTGAATTCATAGAGTTCAATAAAACCATTAATATATCATCGGTATATAATTATTACCGAAAATTATTTTTGTACAAATCATTGTAATAGGCAATAAAATAGCCAAAGTCATTTTATACCAATCCTTATCAAAAATCTTAATATAGGCTTTTGCCTTCAAAATCATTATACGAGCCATTGTCGTAAAAACATCATACAATACGTTTTATAACGTTGTATAGAGTTAAATAAAAACCGTTATATGAATATGGTTATGTAAAACCAAACACGAACATAAAATCCATAATAAGACCCCGTATTGCTAGTCAGGCAATTCATTATAATTCAGTGCGTATAGCAGTATTTCGTTATTTGGATTATTATAAGCCGCATGACATTGTTACCTTACTACAACAAACAACGCGTAGCTAACTCGAAACTCATTTGCCCATCTAAATTAGCGTGTCGTCACAATAATCACGCTTGTGTAAATCTTCTCATACATAAATTCGCTTACCAATCAATGTGGCATGACAGGGATCAACCGTCAAGGCGCGAACTGGGGTGATCGTCCTCAAATAGTACTATTATATGCATAAGCGTCTACCAAATCCCGGTAGTTCACAATTCATGCTAATGGGACTTTTAGTGACATACCTAACTTTAATAATCCATTTCATTTCATCTATCGGGTCATATAATCATACATCGGGTCATACAATCATTCGGGTCAAAATTAATAAACAAACAATCGGGACAAATGGTGTCCTATTTTAGTAAAACTAACATGTTATCTCCCTCGTGGGTTAAAATGTTTCATAAAAACATTTAAAAGAGTGGGAGGCTATGAACTCATGTTGATGTGGGAAAGCGGGTTATCGGCAATTCGGATGTAGTACGTGCTTCAATCACGGAAACCTAGACAAATAATACTTGTCTTAGACTCTTGTCTAATGACTTTATAAAATAACAATTATGTATACATATGATGATTTTATATATATGATGATGTGTGACATCCGTCAAATTTTTCATCTTTATTTCTCCATGTATTGATTTAATGTGAGTTTTGAACCTTGTGGATTTAACGAATTGAGAAGTTATCTCATATTTATGAAGTACCCTTATTGTTTACCAATGTGGTGTCGACGTAAGTGTATTGTTTGTTTTGCTTTGCGGACAAAGCCCTCTTTAGGGAGAGCGAATGTAACAACTCGAATTTTCGCGTCTTATATATTGTGAAAGAGACGTGTTCGTTTTATGTATAAACGGTTGCGCCGGTTATGAATGTTTGCTAAATCCTTCGAGAATACATGTATCCGTCCTTGTTTAAGTTGTGTGTCGAGATTGTATTATGTTATTCTTGTTGTTAAGTATCCGCGTCTAAACTATGTCCTTTGATAAACCCTTGCCGGGCCAATTACTACAAACTAAATTAACACATCAGTAAATAAAACTTAGTAAACTTTTATTCAGAATTTCAAATTGATAAACTCAGTCAACCTAAGTCAAACCCACAATATACTAAGTTATTTTATGTTTCCCCACTCACCACAAAAGTCCAGCACACATGCCTAGTTTACCCAAAATGGGTGCATCACAAGACCTCCAATTACAGATTTAGACTAACCCTAAGCAAATTATTACAAGTTAAATACTATCCAAATTGTTCATTGTCCAAACACAAAACAAAACACATCCACAGTCCAAATATTACAAGTTTGTTCCTGCTGTCATCCAAGCAACTTTAATTACAAGTTCTGGGTAAAAACATAAGGAGTATTGACAAGGTCTTGAACCAGCCGAGCCGTTCCTTTCTTGTCCGAATACCAAACCGAAAACAAAACCCTCGTTGTGAGTCTTTTAACCACCTTCCTTTATTTTTCTGCATATGTCTAGTTGTGCTCGTCAATTTTAAAACAACCTGCGAAACAAAGCAAAGTAATTAGTCTTTTAAAAACTATTCGGCCTAAACAATAAAATGTAAATATATTTGTGCTATCAAATTGGACTTTGACCCACAAACCGCAACCCTCATTTGTTCCTGCCGAGACCATACCAAGACCACCCCTTTACATTTTTTGTTGTTATTTTGTATAAAATTATTAGAAACTAGTAATAATAACAGTAGCCAACAACACCACCCGAATGACTTATATTCTGCCGAAACCCTAATTTTTAATATATTGATTTAAACACTAATTAGACCTAATCTAAACACGAATTAACTAGTTAATTAGATTAAAACCAAAATATGAACAAACCCCCAATTTGACCGAAACCCTAATTTTACAAATCGGACTATTTGATGAAATTGATAAGTTTTTATGTAAGAAAACACTAAACAATTACGTTTAAACATTTGATTTATCAAAACCCTAATTATTCGAAACCCTAATTTTTGAAAACTCATTTTAATTCTATAATTAACATTAAGAGACTTATGAAACATTAATTAATTGTAATGAAACCCTAGATTTGGGAAAACCCCCAATATTTCAAAAACCCTAATTTGGTTTTATTTAATCCGAAAATCTCTTATTCATATTTTTATAAGACAAATGATTTCAATCTAATTAATCCTTTTTATTTTCGAATGTATAAAACAAAAATCAGTTTGAACCATTTATTTAGAAGGAAAGATGAAGAGAACTTATCTTTTGTGAAGAAACTATCATCGAATCTCCCTGGGAAAACATCTCGAAAACGGATTAGTTTTGATGTGGGGATGAAACCCCACATCCCACGCATGTTATTCACCCTAAGATTTCATGATGATTTATATTAATAAATCTGAGATGCTTATTTTGGCCATGGAGGGTGTTAGATCTGGTTTGAGAGGAGAGAGAGAGAAATGAGGCGACTGGAGTTAATATCGAGAGAGAGTTTGTGTCTGTGTGTTTTGGGGAAAGTAAAATGATTATAACCAAACCCTTTCCCTTGTTTATATCGCCCCTGGGTTGGGCCTGGGTTGGGTCACGGTTTGGGTAGCACATGCATGGGCCGAACCCTATTTAAGGGTTGAAATGGTATATTTGTTTTGGGCCATTCGGTTGGTTTTGGGTTTATATAAGCCCAAACTAAAATTTTAATATAAGTGTAATACCGAGCCCGTTTAATAAATTAATCAAGTTTTAATTGTCGTGTTTTCCGTAAACGAAAAATGTCGTCAAGCACAACTAGGATGTCATGCTTTTTGTTAGTGTAACTTTAGATGTCGTAACACGGTCCTTATATTCAAATAGGTCGCGGATAGCGTAACCGTATTCTCGAGCTACATTCATATTTCCATTACTTTGCTGATTTAACGAGGTGAGTTTATAGCCCCACTTTTAACTGCTTTTACTGCTTTTTGGGGTGAGACATTGCTTGATTTAACGTATGAACACAAGTGCATTTACTGATTTATATACTAGTCTAAGTCCCACTAAAAACCCAGTTTCTTTGGCCCGTGATTCGTGAACCGTTAATTACTTTGTGTAAGCGCGAATGTTATGGGTAGATCTATCGGGGTTGACGCCCCTGTCTGCCTTGGTCCAACAAGGGACAAGCGGGCACAGTTTCATTTGAGTCTGAGATAGGATGTCGTGGGTTTAGGCATCAAGTTGGGCTACATTTATATGATTATACTACCGGTGTTGTTAACGTTTCGGTGCCACGAGCTTAGACTGTAATAAATGCTTTTATGATGACTTTGTATTTGTTATATTGTCATCACGTTTGGGAAAATCTTGTGGTTCATTAAACACTTCAAATTAACTAAACCTATGAACTCACCAACTTTATGTTGACGCTTTAGCAATGTTTTTCTCAGGTATTAAGAAGGAAGATGCTATGTGAGGTCTCATGCACTGCCGTCATTTCTATTGAAAACTAAGATCATTTGTACTATTTGGAAACTATGTTTTGTATCTGTGACCAGTTTTATGCTTCCGCACTATGTTAAAACTATTTATTTTATCAAATGCAAGTGATCAATTTTCCAAACGTCTCATTTAGAGGTCGTTCTTTGTAACTGTGTGTGTATGATAATCATGACGTCACCACTCCCTTGTTGCCATTATACTCTGATATTTTGGGAGTGTGACAGATTGGTATCAGAGCCATGGTTATAGAGAACTAGGTTGCATTTAGTAACTCTAGACTATAACTGTTATGTGTTTAGTTGACTATCATACGGATTGTAAGTATTAAGTATATATATATACATGGATATATATATGTAATAAATGGGATACATGTGATTTAACAATTACGAGATATATTTACATGGGGTACATGTGCAGCAACAAAATCTGAGTTATGTTATATGGGATACATGTGGTTTGAACAATGATTGCTATATGTTATGTCGATGTCCCTTTCACGAACTAATTATATGAGATATTTACGCACATCTATTCTGTTTATGTTACAGCGATGTCTTCTTTTGATGATTCCACGTCTATAGGGGCATACTACAACCGCAGTTCACAGTCGACTATCAGTTCATCGGTAGGACTACCTAGAGGATCACCATCAGGATATCCGTGGTACCGGATGATTTCAGATGATGAGACTGAGAGAGAGACTGAGGAGGTTTACCGTTCACTGATCCATATCCCTTATGCACCTGCAGATGACGTACTTAGCCTAGAAGGCGGAGTAGAGGACGACCTAGCCGCTGATGTGGTGCAGTCACCAGGACAGGCATCAGTCACTAGGGGTGAGTCAATGGAGGATACAGAGGATGATGATATGGAGTTCACCGATGGAGAAGGTGAACCCATGGAGGTCACAGACACTGAGGACCCCCTGCTACATATGCTGCTACTCCTGAGGTTTCCATCGCACTCATCTCCTCGTCTTCGTCTGAAGACGAAGGGGAAAGGACAGACATCCCTACTCCAGCACCTGACACTCTGCCTTTCTACTATTTTAGGCGACGCCTCCGAGGGAGAGCCGCCCGACCACCACCTTCACCTTACCGACCCCTCATACCTTTCTCTGCCACTGACAGGCATGCAGCCTGCACACCTGCCAGTCCTGCCCCAGAGGCGTCACTACCACCACCACCACCACCACCAGAGACTGTACCTGCTGTGTATCAGGAGATGCTTGCCGATGTTGGCATCTCTACTGGACCGAGAGCTGCGACCCCTCTTCCTAGGAGAGCTACATCGACAGTTGTGATGCTTGGAGCAGCGGATGGATGTGTGACGACCCGTTTGAATAGGTTGGAGGATGCTGTGGAGACTTTGGGTGAGGAGTATAATGAGGTGCAGGATAAGCTAGAGGCGTTGACGAAGAAGAGCCCCGTGGAGGATGAGACGACATTGACGGTTTGTGTGACCCGTCTACGAGGACAGCTCCATGCTGTTCTTGACCAGATGGACACCATGCCGAATGCCCGCCTCGAGGAGATCGAGAGCCTGATGACCAGTTGGGGAGTAGAGCCACAGGTTGAGGTAGGTGGACTAGAGGCACCTGTGGAGGACCCTATTGCTGACTTGGATAGGAGGTTTAGGGCCGCTTGTTATGATACCGATGTCAGACTTAGGGATTCCCAGGCTTGTGAGATCGTGGTTGAGATGAGGTTGGCAGAGTTAGAGAGAGCACTTCACCAGCGTCGTGAGGGTACTAGTTAGACTTATCATGTACTATTGACTCATTGTTGTACGACCACTAAGCTATGAGGTTTATCTCAGCTAGTTGGCATTTTCCTTTTTCTTTATTATGTATGTTGAATTATGATGTATTGCAAAACATTTCTATGAATGACATTATGTTATTTGGGTTACAAAAATTGTGAGATCATTATATATTGTTTATTATACCGTTGAGCATTTCATAATTGTATTGTGCGTGCCATGCTTGTTATGACTGGCAAAACTCATTGTGTTGTTACCTTTTTAGATTATGGCGCCAGTTAGAAGATCTGAGACACAGAATCCACCAGCTGCTACCGGTGGGATTGACCCTGTCATGCTCAGTCAAATTATCGCGGAACGAGTGGCTGAGGCACTCGCAGCAGCTGAAGCGAATCGTACAGCGAGCACGCCAGAGGAGACAAACCAAGGAGCCACTGTTGCCATTGCGCGGACCTGCACCTACAAGGAATTCCGTGCGGTTACACAAGTGAATTTCTGCGGTACTGAAGGTGCAGTAGGTTTGACTAGATGGTTTGAGAAGTTGGAATCCCAATTTGGGATTAGCAATGTTGTTGAAGTTTATAAGGTAAAGTTTGCGTCAAGCACATTGGTGGATGGTGCTTTGACTTGGTGGAACGTCTATGCACGTGTAGTGACCATTGATGTTGCCCAAGCAACACCTTGGAGTGAGTTCAAGGCTATGTTTGTTAGGAAGTATTGCCCACGGAATGAAGTCAAGCAAATGGAGGTGGAGCTATGGAACTTGAAGGTCAAGGGTACCGCCCTTACTGCTTACAATCAGCTCTTTCAAGAGCTGATCTTGTTATGTCCCGAAATGGTGCCCAACGACGACCGATTTTTGGAGCGATACATTGAGGGCTTACCTTTGAGCATCAAGGGGAATGTGACTTCATCAAAGCCAACTGATTTGCATGAGGCAATCGATATGGCTCAGAGTTTGATGTACCAAGTGGTACAAGAGTTGGGAGAAAATACTGGAGACAAGAGGAAGTGGTCTGGCAATCACTACAACAACAATAACAACAATAGCAACAACAGCAACAACACTAATAACTACAGTCAGAACAAGCGACAAGAGGTGGCTAGAGTGTTTACTGTTGGGCAAAGTAATGCTGGAAACTATGCTGGAAGACTTCCTTTCTGTGGAAAGTGTGGCCGACACCACGAGGGAGCGTGTCCCCCTACATGCTACAACTGTGGAAAGGCTGGACATAAGGCAAAGGAATGTCGAGCACCACCCCGTCCTGCTAACCAAAGAGGACCGGGAACTCAGGGTGGTCAAGGAGCAAATGTTACTTTCTTTGGGTGTGGAGAGAAAGGGCATTACAAGAATAAGTGTCCAAGCAGTGGGAACCAAGGTCGTGGTAATCAAATTCGAGGCAACCAGAATCACAACCAAGGGAACCAGAAGCAGAACCAAGGGAACCGGGGAGGAAATAACCGAGCCACAACTAGTGCTCCTAGAGGATTCACGGCACCTAGCCAGGTGTATCATTTGTGTGCTGAGACTGCGGTGCAAGACAACAATGTTGTGACTGGTACGTTTCTAGTCAATAACAACTATGCTTCAGTACTATTTGATTCTGGTGCGGATAGGAGTTTTGTGTCATCTGTATTTAGTGAACGCCTAAATATTACCCCTACTGCGTTAGATATTAAGTATAATGTAGAACTAGCCGATGGGAAGTCAGTAACCACCGATGCTATTCTGAAAGGATGTAGTATAAGGTTACAAGATCGTTCGTTCAGTATTGACTTACTCCCCATAGAATTGGGAAGTTTTGATGTCATCATTGGAATGGATTGGATGTCGAAGCATCACGCAGAAATTGTATGTCATGAGAAGTGCGTCCGTGTTCCTTATGGAAACGATGTACTAATCATACAAGGCGAAAGAAGTGGAGTGAAGAATGGATCAAGACTGGAAGTCATCTCATGTATTAGGACCCAAAGATACAATGAGAAAGGATGTCCAGTGTTCTTGGTTCAAGTAACGCGAAAGGAGGAAGAAGAAGATCATGAGAAGAAAGTTGAAGATGTACCGATCATTAGAGATTTTCCGGACGTATTCCCAGAAGACTTACCGGGATTACCACCAGCACGACAAGTAGAGTTTCACATAGAGCTCACACCAGGAGCCGCACCTGTTGCTAGAGCCCCATACCTCTTAGCACCAGCAGAGATGACAGAGTTAGCTGAACAACTAAAGGAACTTTCTGGCAAAGGTTTCATTAGGCCGAGTTCCTCACCTTGGGGAGCACCGGTCCTATTTGTCAAAAAGAAAGATGGATCCTTTAGGATGTGTATCGATTATCGAGAGTTGAATAAGCTGACGATAAAGAACCGTTACCCATTGCCAAGAATTGACGATCTTTTCGACCAACTGCAAGGATCTAGCATATACTCGAAGATTGATTTAAGGTCAGGATATCATCAGCTAAGGGTTAGAGAAGAAGACGTCCACAAGACGGCTTTTAGAACCCGGTACGGACACTACGAGTTCCAAGTTATGCCTTTTGGCTTGACAAACGCACCCGCGGTATCCATGGATCTCATGAACCGAGTTTGCAAACCATACTTGGACAAGTTTGTGATTGTATTTATCGATGATATTCTCATCTACTCTCGTAATGAAGAAGAACACAAAGATCATTTGAAGACCATACTAGAGCTGCTGAGGAAGGAGAAGTTATATGCAAAGTTTTCCAAATGTGAGTTTTGGATAAACACGGTGCAATTCCTTGGGCATGTAATCGATAGCAGTGGTATTCATGTTGATCCTGCTAAGATCGAGGCTGTGAAAGATTGGGCGACTCCTACAACACCCACAGAGATCCGCCAATTTTTAGGTCTTACTGGTTACTATAGGAGATTCATTGAAGGTTTCTCCAAGATAGCTAAACCAATGACGGAGTTAACTCAAAAGGACAAGAAGTTTGAGTGGAAAGAGGATCAAGATTTGGCATTCCAAACATTGAAGCAGATGTTGTGTGAAGCACCTATACTAGCCCTACCCGAGGGTAATGAAGACTTCGTGGTGTATTGTGACGCATCCATAAAAGGGTTAGGTGCGGTGTTGATGCAAAGGACTAAGGTCATTGCTTATGCATCAAGACAACTAAAAGTGTACGAGAAGAACTACACAACTCATGATCTAGAGTTAGGAGCAGTGGTGTTTGCCCTAAAGATTTGGAGACACTACCTTTATGGCACAAAGTGTGTTGTATTCACTGAACATAAAAGTCTACAACACATCTTGAATCAAAAAGAACTCAACATGAGACAACGACGTTGGCTAGAGTTTCTCAATGATTACGATTGTGAGATCCGTTATCACCCGGGCAAGGCAAATGTTGTGGCTGACGCTTTGAGTCGCAAGGAGAGAGTTCTTAGGGTGAAAGCCTTGGTGATGACCAGTGACTTAGATCTTCCATCCTTAATTCTCAAGGCTCAGAAGGAGGCAGTCGAGGAGGAAATTCTCAAGACTTAAGATGTTGAAGGCATGATAAAGAAGTTAGAAGCTCGCCCATATGGAACATTATGCCTTGATAATAAGAGTTGGTTACCGTGCCATGGTAACCTACGACCTTTGATTATGCATGAGTCGCATAAGTCAAAATAATCCATACATCCGGGATCTGACAAGATGTATCATGACCTTAAGATGTTGTATTGGTGGCCGAACATGAAGGCGGACATTGCTACATATGTTGGCAAGTGCTTGACTTGTGCCAAGGTCAAGGCCGAACACATGAAACCATCAGGATTATTGGTCCAACCCGAATTACCAGAATGGAAGTGGGAAAGGATCACTATGGATTTCATTACAAAACTACCCAAAACCTCAGCTGGATTTGACACTATCTGGGTCATCGTCGACCGACTCACCAAATCGGCTCATTTCATACCAATCAAGGAGATAGACGGAATGGATAAGTTAGCAAGAACATACTTGGAGGAGGTAGTCACGAGGCATGGTGTGCCTGTGTCTATAATCTCTGACCGAGATAGCCGATTTACTTCACAGTTTTGGAAGTCGCTGCAGAAAGCATTGGGAACGCAGTTGGATATGAGCACTGCGTATCATCCCCAAACTGACGGTCAAAGTGAAAGGACCATTCAAACCCTAGAAGATATGCTGAGAGCTTGTGTGATCGACTTTGGAAATAGGTGGGATAGGCACCTACCTCTGGTGGAGTTCTCATACAACAATAGTTATCACACTAGCATTAAGGCAGCACCGTTCGAAGCATTGTATGGTAGGAAGTGTCGTTCACCCGTGTGTTGGGCAGAGGTGGGTGAGGCCCAACTCACTGGACCCGAGATCATACACGAGACTACTGAGAAGATCTTTAAGATCAAGAGCCGTATGCAAGCCGCAAGAGATCGACAAAAGAGTTATGTTGACATGAGACGCAAACCCCTAGAGTTTGAGGTTGGCGATAGAGTCATGTTGAAGGTCTCACCTTGGAAGGGTGTGATTCGCTTTGGAAACCGTGGAAAGTTGAATCCTCGTTACATTGGACCATTCAAGATCATAGAGAGGATTGGCCCCGTAGCCTATCGTTTGGAGTTACCTCAAGAACTTAGCCAAGTGCATAGTGTGTTCCACATTTGCAATCTGAAGAAATGCTTAGTCGACGAGACACTCGTTATTCCTTTATAAGAGATCCAACTCGACGACAAACTCAACTTCGTAGAAGAACCGGTGGAGGTCATGGACCGTCAGGTCAAACAGCTCAAGCAAAGTCGTATACCTATCGTAAAAATCCGTTGGAATGCACGTAGAGGTCCAGAATACACGTGGGAACGTGAAGACCAATTCAAGAGCAAGTATCCTCATCTTTTCGCTAATCACCCTACTACAACAACGTCTTGATTTCGTGACGAAATCTCTAAACATGGGAATACTATGACATCCGTCAAATTTTTCATCTTTATTTCTCCATGTATTGATTTAATGTGAGTTTTGAACCTTGTGGATTTAACGAATTGAGAAGTTATCTCATATTTATGAAGTACCCTTATTGTTTACCAATGTGGTGTCGACGTAAGTGTATTGTTTGTTTTGCTTTGCGGACAAAGCCCTCTTTAGGGAGAGCGAATGTAACAACTCGAATTTTCGCGTCTTATATATTGTGAAAGAGACGTGTTCGTTTTATGTATAAACGGTTGCGCCGGTTATGAATGTTTGATAAATCCTTCGAGAATACACGAATCCGTCCTTGTTTAAGTTGTGTGTCGAGATTGTATTATGTTATTCTTGTGGTTAAGTATCCGCGTCTAAACTATGTCCTTTGATAAACCCTTGTCGGGCCAATTACTACAAACTAAATTAACACATCAGTAAATAAAACTTAGTAAACTTTTATTCAGAATTTCAAATTGATAAACTCAGTCAACCTAAGTCAAACCCACAATATACTAAGTTATTTTATGTTTCCCCACTCACCACAAAATTCCAGCACACATGCCTAGTTTACCCAAAATGGGTACATCACAAGACCTCCAATTACAGATTTAGACTAACCCTAAGCAAATTATTACAAGTTAAATACTATCCAAATTGTTCACTGTCCAAACACAAAACAAAACACATCCACAGTTCAAATATTACAAGTTTGTTCCTGCTGTCATCCAAGCAACTTTAATTACAAGTTCTGGGTAAAAACATAAGGAGTAGTGACAAGGTCTTGAACCAGCCGAGCCGTTCCTTTCTTGTCCGAATACCAAACCGAAAACAAAACCCTCGTTGTGAGTCTTTTAACCACCTTCCTTTATTTTTCTGCATATGTCTAGTTGTGCTCGTCAATTTTAAAACAACCTGCGAAATAAAGCAAAGTAATTAGTCTTTTAAAAACTATTCGGCCTAAACAATAAAATGTAAATATATTTGTGCTATCAAATTGGACCTTGACCCACAAACCGCAACCCCTCATTTGTTCCTGCCGAGACCATACCAAGACCCCCCTTTACATTTTTTGTTGTTATTTTGTATAAAATTATTAGAAACTAGTAATAATAACAGTAGCCAACAACACCACCCAAATGACTTATATTCTGCCGAAACCCTAATTTTTAATATATTGATTTAAACACTAATTAGACCTAATCTAAACAAGAATTAACTAGTTAATTAGATTAAAACCAAAATATGAACAAACCCCCAATTTGACCGAAACCCTAATTTTACAAATCGGACTATTTGATGAAATTGATAAGTTTTTATGTAAGAAAACACTAAACAATTACGTTTAAACATTTGATTTATCAAAACCCTAATTATTCGAAACCCTAATTTTTGAAAACTCATTTTAATTCTATAATTAACATTAAGAGACTTATGAAAACATTAATTAATTGTAATGAAACCCTATATTTGGGAAAACCCCCAATATTTCGAAAACCCTAATTTGGTTTTATTTAATCCGAAAATCTCTTATTCATATTTTTATAAGACAAATGATTTCAATCTAATGAATCCTTTTTATTTTCGAATGTATAAAACAAAAATCAGTTTGAACCATTTATTTAGAAGGAAAGAAGATGAGAACTTATCTTTTGTGAAGAAACTATCATCGAATCTCCCTGGGAAAACATCTCGAAAACAGATTAGTTTTGATGTGGGGATGAAACCCCACATCCCACGCATGTTATTCACCCTAAGATTTCATGATGATTTATATTAATAAATCTGAGATGCTTATTTTGGCCATGGAGGGTGTTAGATCCGGTTTGAGAGGAGAGAGAGAGAGAAATGAGGCGACTGGAGTTAATATCGAGAGAGAGTTTGTGTCTGTGTGTTTTGGGGAAAGTAAAATGATTATAACCAAACCCTTTCCCTTGTTTATATCGCCCCTGGGTTGGGCCTGGGTTGGGTCACGGTTTGGGTAGCACATGCATGGGCTGAACCCTATTTAAGGGTTGAAATGGTATATTTGTTTTGGGCCATTCGGTTGGTTTTGGGTTTATATAAGCCCAAACTAAAATTTTAATATAAGTGTAATACCGAACCCGTTTAATAAAATAATCAAGTTTTAATTGTCGTGTTTTCCGTAAATGAAAAATGTCGTCAAGCACAACTAGGATGTCATGCTTTTTGTTAGTGTAACTTTAGATGTCGTAACACGGTCCCTATATTCAAATAGGTCGCGAATAGCGTAACCGTATTCTCGAGCTACATTCATATTTCCATTACTTTGCTGATTTAACGAGGTGAGTTCATAGCCCCACTTTTAACTGCTTTTACTGCTTTTTGGGGTGAGACATTGCTTGATTTAACGTATGAACACAAGTGCATTTACTGATTTATATACTAGTCTAAGTCCGACTAAAAACCCAATTGCTTTGGCCCGTGAATCGTGAACCGTTAATTACTTTGTGTAAGCGCGAATGTTATGGGTAGATCTATCGGGGTTGACGCCCCTGTCTGCCTTGGTCCAACAAGGGACAAGCGGGCACAGTTTCATTTGAGTCTGAGATAGGATGTAGTGGGTTTAGGCATCCAGTTGGGCTACATTCATATGATTATACTACCGGTGTTGTTAACGTTTCGGTGCCACGAGCTTAGACTGTAATAAATGCTTTTATGATGACTTTGTATTTGTTATATTGTCATCACGTTTGGGAAAATCTTGTGGTTCATTAAACACTTCAAATTAACTAAACCTATGAACTCACCAACTTTATGTTGACGCTTTAGCAATGTTTTTCTCAGGTATTAAGAAGGAAGATGCTATGTGAGGTCTCATGCACTGCCGTCATTTCTATTGAAAACAAAGATCATTTGTACTATTTAGAAACTATGTTTTGTATCTGTGACCAGTTTTATGCTTCCGCACTATGTTAAAACTATTTATTTTATCAAATGCAAGTGATCAATTTTCCGAACGTCTCATTTAGAGGTCGTTCTTTGTAACTGTGTGTGTATGATAATCATGACGTCACCACTCCCTTGTTACCATTATACTCTGATATTTCGGGAGTGTGACATGATGATCAAGTGGGTTTATACATTTTTACTCATTCATTATAGTGTTTATGTGTTCGTAACATTTTTATACTAGTTTTACTTATTTACATGTTTTAGGCCCAATAACCCTATTACAAGACCAATACTTTATATTAGTCCATTTTACACTTTTATTATCAGTATTATACTTTTCATGTTGGGCCCAAGTGGGTTAAGCCCAATAAGTAAGTTTATAAGTGTTTTACCAAATTAGTCGGGTTTATTGTCCATTAAGGCTACTTTGGCCCGTTAATGTCTATATGTTGTAAAGCTCGGGTTTTATCGGTTTTTACTTGTTATATATGTTTATACATCAGTATGTGAGTTTATAAAAGTTTACATTAGACGGGTCCAATCGTCTAAGTTTTACTTAACAAAAACGTTAATCTTTCAGTTTTAGCCGAAAAGACGTAAAAATCATGTTTATAGTTTTTATAACTTATAAAACTTACCAAACTACCATTTTTATAAAATGTCCATTTATTTATCCTTATACATATTTATATAAATGTAATATATAAGTTAGTGGGTTTTAATTCACATTTTATACTATATTTATTTGAGTGCTTATATAATAATATTAAACTTTAATTTCACAAAATCAGTCCTAAATTTTAAGTTCACTAAAATGTCCATATCTAGAGTTCTATAATGAGATAGGACCTCACATTTTTATCACAGAAATTACATGATATGTGCTTCATTTTATTCCCGTATAGCTACTGATGAATCAACCTCTAAATATTTTAATAAATTCGTCCAAAACAGTATAGGCAGATTTGAACTCTAAACTTGTTTTGATCATATCTCACTCATTTTTATGATTCCATTGCATGGCCAACTCTCACATGTGTATAACACCTAATAATTACTGTTCCACTTTACCATTTTATCAGTTTATTATTTGGTTACTTACTGTTTTTATACAGCCATCTTATTAAGCAAGATTTAACCATTTTTACATGTGGTTTTTCCATCTTTTTACCCATGTTTATCAAATATATCAACACCAAATCCCCACATAATATTTTTAATCATCATTCATTATCATATACATATACATAAATAAAGAAAATACAAGATTACATAATCAAAATAACAAGAGGATAGGAAGAACAATCTCTATACCACTATTAGTGATGAAAAGATGAGTCTTTGATGAACAAGGCTTGGATTTTGATGGAAAAACTTGTGATAAACCAATATCATCTTCAAGTCTACCAACCTTTATAAACTTCTCATGGAAAATCAGCCCTATGACACCAACAAATCTTCTCCTTAGATGTTAGAATCACCTCCAATCTTCAAAGCTTCAAAGTAGCATCATCATGTGTATAAGTAACACATGATTTTATGGCTAACATAGATCAAATAAGGGTTGTTTTTTATGATGGTTGGACGAATATTAGAGAGAGAGGAGAGCATTTGGTGGTTTTTTGCATGTAATGTGTGTGAGAAATGGTTTCAAAATAGCTTGTTTAAGTGTTTGGTGGTTTTGGAAGACTTCTAGGACAACTGTCCTTGGTCTTTAAGGAAAAGTTGACACCAAAATGGTGTTAGTAGCTAGCTTGGCTGGTTAAGAGTGGGGGTGGGACAAATGTCCCACTTGTCTCATCTCCACTAATTTACGGGTACTTCTCGATTCTAGTTTCCTCGATTTGCGTGCCCTCGGGTCGTTTTTCGAAAAACGTTTTTATAAATTATGAATCAACCGCACAAAAAGAATCTAATAAAAATTGTCTCATTAAAAAGTGTTGTCCCTTATATTTGTGATTGATTAAGCAATGAAGAAAGAAAGAAAATAGATGAAGAAGAGATGAATTCCTAGAGAGAGAAAGTAGTGAGAGAAAGTAGAGAGAGATGATTAACTTGGTGAATATTAGATTAAGAAAATATTTGTTACAAATGACCATCCACCCTCCTAACATGCTAGGAGGGTAGTATATATAGTCCACCCACATGCGGGCTTTAATGGACTATATATTGGGTCGGGCTTGTCTTTTTGGACTTTAGTTACATTAAATCCAAACCCGTAAACCACGACTAATTAACTATCTATTACAACGTTCTAACTAATGTTACAATAATAACCTATGACCGAACATTCTTGTTTGACTCAATATTTTGAGGCTAACAATCTCCCCCAATGTGAGGTCATACCCTTTTGATATTTGAAGATCAATGGAGATTACGAATCTCGTCATAAATGAGCCTTGAACGTGTAACAATAGTTTTGTTCCTTCATGCTATGATCTTTGAGCCTTTGTCGTTGTCTTTCGACTTTGTCTTTTAGTCTTGAGATCTTCAAATCATCCTTGACTTGTCATTTCCATCTTGCGATCTTGTGTCTTTATCCACATGCTCACACTATCAATTGTTGGATAAGTCTTTGGGCATGAATATGTGGTTGTGAATCTTTGACTTTGCTGAGTACACCGTGACGCCACCTTCTCGAGACAAATGATAGACACGGACTGAATGGGTTTGACATTCGTCCTAAATCGGTAGCGTTTTACCTCCGGTTGGTGAAGACCGTTATACGATATTAAATACCGTACCTGTGATTAGGTAGATTCAATTAAGAATCTCCTTGACAGGGTTTCGCGGCTGTACTAGCCGTTCTCTTTACTCGACCGTCTCAAAACAAGACTGCGAACATAAAGAGTGAATCAATTGGATAAATATCCGCTTGATTAAAGTCGTCAATTCAAATTCCTGGAACAAGTTTGATTCATTAAGAATCTTACCATTGTTGCTTTCTAGTTGACACAAGTTTGATTCATAAGAATCTCACAAGTCACCTACCGTAGCGCTGTTTGATGTTGACGCTAGAAGGATTTCCATTCGTCACTGTGAGTATTAATGAATATCACTCTGAATGTTCTGGCAAGACCATAAAGATATTGCGTAGAAACCTGAAACGAGTTTGAATCAATTCAGAATCAAACCACTGTTGCTTTTCAGTTTTACATATGTTCAATTCATAAAGAATCTTACATATGACCTACCGCAGTGCTGTTTGATGTTAACACTGGAAGGATTTCCACTCATCATTGTGAATACTAAGTAGTATCACTCTGAGTGTTCTAGCAATATCGCAAGGATATAGTGTAGGACTCTCTTGATCTTCATCCGTGTGTCCTAACGAGATTTGATTGATCTCTTAGCTCTAGACTCGATTTGTGCACTTTTAGTGATCGGAGGCTGGAGAAGATGCCACCTATTCAATAGCAACTATCTCGGAGTGAGAAAGTCAATAGAAGTCGTGTTGATCTCCGTGACAATAAAACAAACTTATTTTGAGAGAAGCCTGAGTAGCTAGGAAAGGGTTGTGCTTCACATCAATGGGTCCATGATGAGTTTGTCTTCATGATGGGTTGACCCGGTTTCTGCCTAAGTTGTATGGAGGGCTTCTTTCTTTAGACCCTTTATCCTTACATTTCTTTTTAATTCTTCAACCCCTTCAATGCTTACCAAGACATCATTAATAGCACCTTGTTGTGATTGTTCCAGTGCTATCATCAGTACTTAGTCAGCATTCAGCTGCGTTCACATTCTACTCCATCTTTCCTAAGGACTTCTAATAATCTATTGGATTGTCCCTGGGAAGATCCCTCCAGTTCTGGTTGGATCATAGGACTTAAACCTAACCACCCTTTTGACACCAATAACGTCGTGAATTAAAGATGTTGTAGGTATTTGATCGTAACCATGAAAACCACTTTAAATTCTAACAAAGTGTTTGAAAAACATTTAACACCTTGCTAGTTTTGTCGTTTCAGAAAAGCTCCCCCTTCACATGTGCATCGATAATCGAAAGTGTTTCGCACATGTGGGTAAGAGTTAAAGTGCTTGAGTCTTATAGATCACATTTTAATCACATTTTCTCCCCTATCTCTAATATATAAAATCTTTTGATATTAGAGATACCAAATTTGATTAAAATATATATTGAAAAATAGTCTTGAAAATCTTCGGGAGAAAGATGTGTTAATCTTTTGCATGAAGTTGAATTGCTCCCCCTCAAAAATTGATCCAATGGAATTGTCATTACGAGGATTTGATCCACATTACACTTTTGAGGATAGGAGTTGTTGAACACATAATTTTTGAAAGATTTTGAATATCAATGAGAAATTCTTGAAAAAATTGTGTTCAACGCTTTTTTGAAAAATCAATTCTTTTTGACGAAAAGGTTTTTCTAAAGCATAAACTTGAGTTCATAGACTTTGAATGTCTTGACGAATCCACTCAAGTGTAAGAATATTTAACTTCTTTTGCTAAGGGTAAGAGTATAAAAGCGTACACTCCCCCGTGAATTTAGATCCGGGTTGCAATCTGAAAGTGATTACAAGCCATTGTGTTGAGCTCAAAACATTGAATGTTTTGTGACAAGCTCAACCCGTGATAGATTGCTCTACCCGTTTGGTAGGATAAGTTATCTTTAAAGACACACTTTCCTTTATTTGAATTACGAGTTACAGTCTGACATTTAACTGTAATTCGTTTACATGAGCTTAAAAACTTTGAATGTTTTTAATGAGAGCTCATGACCGAGAAAATTTATTTTCCCGTTGTTAAGGTTAAGTTATCATTCGTGATCAACTTTCCTTTCTTGGAAGTACGAGTCACAATCTAAGGTAATTGTAAATCATTTAAATGACATGTTTTGAAAAATATTTACAACTTTCATTCGAGCTTTATGTACACACCTGTGTCGTTATTGAGCGACATTTCTAGGTACGTCCATATTATCGATACTGAAAGACATGTCGAGAAGAATATTTTTGGTATGTTGAAAGTTTTTCCATTTTTTATTTTGTTTTTCTATGGATATTTACGTTTTATTATTATTATTATTATTATTATTATTATTATTTCAAGTTTTTCGAAAATAATCCAAAATAGACTTTTGTACAACAGAAGAAGGTGATATCGAATGTACAGAATTGGAACCCTTTGAAGAAGGAGAAGTGGGTTCAGAATCCGCTGTTGTACCTGCAATCACAGAAGAAGAGTTTGCACATATACTAGAATTAGGAGTAACAAATTCCTTTTCAGCGTGTAGAACAGTAGCATTAGTGCTGGTGCAGGTGTCATCACTCTTCTCTATTGGAATCCACTTAAGACCAACTTCCGTGAAGATCCGACCCGTTGGTTTCCACTGAAGACTAGATTTAGGAGTAGCTTTCTCTTGCACAACGGAAGACTTCTTTGGAGAGAAACTAAGTCCTTTTTTAATCCATGTTTCAGATTTGTTGTTGTTGCTTTTCTTTGCGACGGGTTTGTATCTCCTTGTTGTCTTATAGGATTTTGTATTCGATCTCCGTTCAAAGGAACGAGATTTGACCTCATAGAGGTATTGCAAAATGCAATGGTCATGATTTCCATTGTGTATGCCCTTTTTGCAAGTGGGACATACAGGGAATTTGGGATTCACGAAAGTACTTGTATTCCTTTGTTTTCCAAATCGTTCAGGCGTAGTGTTTGAAACACGACTATTCATGGATGGTTTCCAATTCCTAGATTGTTGAAGAGGGATCCTAGGTTTTGGTTGACTACCATTAGGAGTGTGTGGAACTCTAGCAGGATTTGGTGAACTAGGTTTTTCATACACAAGTTTGTCTTTCTGAATCTTCCCTTTTTGTTTCGCATCCTCTAGGTTGTGGGTATGAACGAGGTCATTTGAACCTACAGATTCCTTTGTGGACGTGAATGTCACACGTTTTGGAGGAGTCCTAGAAGTGCTAGTTGCATTCACATGGTTGGGTTTAGCAACAGTGTGCTTTCTAAATGGAGGAACATAGGGTGATATGGATGATTTTGGAACACTTGGTTACACATCAGTCTTAGGGGGTAACCTAGATTTCATATGAGAAGAATTGGAGAACGGAGTCGGTTTTCCTAAGATAGACAACTTTGGATCCTTATAGGCATTGGGTTGTCGAACAACAGGTTTCTTAATGCTAGGTTCCATAGAAAAGCTAAAATGGATCCGGTGGTCTAATGTGGTGGTAAATGGTGGTGGAAGCCATTGATGGCTTAGAGAGAGAGAAAGAGAGGTTGAGAGTAAAAATGTGTGTGTTCCCAAATGAACAAAATACAATCAACACCCCTCCTTGGAAGCTAAGGAGGGGTATATATAGTCACGCACACAACCTAAACTATACAAAGAGCCTAGTCTAGTCTAAATGTGCGTGACTATGATAACTAACGGGAATTCTTAAATGTCGTCACATAAAGTGAGTTTCCAACAATCTTCCCCCATGTGACGACGTGTAGAATTCCTTACAATATTCTTCCTAACAAGTACAAAATAATTAAGAACAAGAGATTTCTTGAAGCATCCAATGCTGATGAAGTCTTCTAAGGCCTTCGTCTTCAAAACGACTCATCTTTAAAGTAACTTGTAGAAGAAATACTGTAACGGCACGAGCTAAGTAACCCATACACTTCTGGTTAAGGAGAAGCTTCTGAATTAGCTTCCCCCTAATTCATGCCACGTAAACTTGATGTAGAAGCATTTTAAATAGCTTCCCCCAAGTAGATCAACAACTTTTCATCTCACGCTTGAATAATTCTTCTGAATTTTTCTTCCCCCTGAGAATTCAAGTTATGCATACCAGAAAGAATCAAGACACTTCTTCCCCCACATAGTTGAAGAAGGTAAATCAATCCCAATTATGAAGCTCAAATACTGAAGTGGACACTTTATCCCATTCATGAAGTTGACATCGTAACACCAGAGTCAATTAAGTCCCGGAAATGCACACGTCTTCTTCCGGAGATGCACCGGAGTCAATTAAGTCCCGGGAATGCATATAGGATAATGATGATGTTTAATTGCAACAATCAAACAATTAAACCTCGAATCAGTAGTGTACCGTTTAGAGATTGATAACGACACGAGTTAAAACACTGATTTTCTCTGCGGCTATGACAAATGTCATCCCGGAATATCTTCAAATCAAAAGAAGGTATGAAGTTCATCACGTGTACTCGTTGTGCGTTCAATGTGTCTTCTTCTTCCCCCTTGATGGTTTCGAAACTCGGAACCATCAATAAATTGTACGCACATGAACCTGAAATCTCGTGAGAATAATAAATAAGCTGAATTATATTCTTTGTGAGAATCAGCTATTGATCGGAAATCTCTTCTCATAAACTCTCCATGGCCACCTTTACCAACCCACTTGAAAGCAATTTGAAGTGACCACTGACAGAATGAACCAGATACATCAAACGTGAAGCTGAATAAAAATCCTTCGATCTTGTGACTTAAGCTTGCACTACTGTTGAATGAAGAACGGTGGAGAAATCTCTAAGTACTCAATGCATCACTGAAGAAGTCTATAAGCACAACACCTCTTGAAATTATCCACGTCGACTAAGCGCGTGACACTGAGTACAACAATGTAACCCCTTTAAGTGATAGTTATCCGAGTCATCAACCATCCACCCCGAACCCGGAAACCAGATAACCAAGTCTTCATTCTAGGATTAAGCACGAGCAAGTTATCTAGTAAAAGATAAAATAAATACACGCCTTCGAAAAATCCGTCTTCAACGTCACGTAATTAATACCCGATCAAACAAAATCTGAAGCCACTAAAAAATCGCCCATTTTTTCTTGGTCTCATCTCAAATAAATTCTTGTCACATTTGTCACGTCAATTTTCTCGTCACCCAATCAGTGTCAAGAAAAATTAAAGAACCACAAATGCAACAAAAAAACCACAAATTCAAAAAAAGGAACTTGTTTGTTTGAGCATCCATTCTCCTTAACAATGTCTCGTCACTTTTTGTCTCGACCCGATGTCACAATGAATTAAAACTTAATACACAACAAATTTATTTAAAAATTTGTATGTTTAAAAAAATTTGTGTGTATGTGTTATAAAAACACACGGTTCAAAACTTTCCAATTTTTAAAATAATGTGAGTCCATCACATTTCAGCCTTCATGGCCCAAGAAAATTTCGAGCCCATCACTGGTCCATTACCCATTGGGAAACCCGGTCCAAGATAGAGATAAATATCTTACACTACCCTAAATCAACTCACAGATAACCTAACCCTTCAACATAGTCTAATCCGCCCCCTTATCTCTCTCACCTAACTTCATCTCCTCCATCTCCTTCCTTTTCTCTCCATACACGCAGCTCACAAAAAAAAAACGAATCCATGTCTTCCAAACTTGAACATATCGTCCACATTCTTCCCATCCCAAATCTAAAAATCAATCATTCTATCTCATTGAAGAGATGCAAATCCTCATCACCGAATATAGTTAATCATCATGCTAATCAAATAAATTCAAGCTATGTTTATCAGATTCGATCAATGATGATCTAATGATAAAACCCCCAAACTCATTGCATGCACCTATAATTAACCAAATCTCCATCTTCGAATGACGAGCAAGATCCACGAAGAAAATATCTTAACATTAAGATCTTTATAATAAGATCACGGGTAGGTCCAGATATTTATCTTCGCGTATATTTGTTTGATGTAAATAATGAAAGAAACAAATAGATTATAACATATTTGTTAGAAATCTTGTTTCATTTCGAATATTAAATTGGGTTGACCAAACAAGGATCTGTGATGCATGTTGTTTCAATTTCTTGACACATCTTAAAAAGATGTTACCGAAACAAAATCTGAGATCTTGAAAAATTTTCTTTTTAGTTTGATTGAGTCTAGGTGGGGAGTAGGTGACGAAGGGAATTAGGTTAGATTGTGGTGTTGAGGAGGTATAAGGATGGAGTGAGTTGGTCGACTCAGTGAGTGATCTGAGTCAACTCGGTAATTACCGAGTTGACTCGGTTGGGTTTATTTTTATTTAAGTCACATTTTTGTTACACAAGTTTTTAACAAAAACAGTCCAATCGGAATGTAAAAAACAATCGAATCGGAATGTTTAAGTGAGTGGTATCATCGGAATATTTATTGTTTTTGAGTCAAAGTAATGTCCAATCGGAATATTTATTTTTACGTCATCGGAATCAAACGAACACCCCAATTGGAATAACCAATCCGAAAGTACAATCTGAATATCTAATCTGAATATCCAATCTGAACCCCAATCTGAAAACCCAATCTGAATGTGCAATATGAATGTCCAATCTGAAAACCCAATCTGAAAAGGGTTTTGAAGGACCCGAAAATAGTGGATCTGCACATATTGTCCTTTTCTAACTGCATAAACCCAGAAAGATAAACCCAGAAAGATTGACCAAATGTGAATGACATTGACCAAGAGGATTGATGAAACCAAGACACATAAATATGATAAGACCCCAAAAACGTGTGACTGAATGGACAGATTAGACAAAACATATAAGACGTGACAAAAAAAAATTTGTGATAATGGACAGAAATAATATAAAACGAGACACAAGAATAATATAGACCACCAAATCAAATATATAAACACGATCTAAGGATGGAACCGTGGCTCTGATGCCAAATGTAGAAAAGCTAAAATGGATCCGGTGGTCTAATGTGGTGGTAAATGGTGGTGGAAGCCATTGATGGCTTAGAGAGAGAGAAAGAGAGGTTGAGAGTAAAAATGTGTGTGTTCCCAAATGAACAAAATACAATCAACACCCCTCCTTGGAAGCTAAGGAGGGGTATATATAGTCACGCACACAACCTAAACTATACAAAGAGCCTAGTCTAGTCTAAATGTGCGTGACTATGATAACTAACGGGAATTCTTAAATGTCGTCACATAAAGTGAGTTTCCAACATTCCACGATTTTCCCACCCATTTTAGCAACGAGTTTCTACAACTCTGCTATCGCTCTGTCCCTGTCTTGTAACTGAGCTTTCAACCCTTTAATTTCCAAATTCTGTTCATTCATTTCTCGAAATGTTTGGGAAAGTTTTTCTTGCAATTTATTATCATGTGGAAAACTACCAACTTCTTTTTGCAAAGCAAGTTCAAGTGAATGACAATGTTTTTGAAGGAAAACAGTTTTGTGTTGAAGTAACTCAAAAGCCTTTTTGTCAACATTTTCTTTATGTTTCTAAAGCTCAATTTCAAGACGTTCACATTCTTTGATCTTATCAAGATATTGGCATGAAACTTCAGAATATTCATCAATATCAGCACAAGATGTAAAATAAGCACACATAACATCTTTAGAAACACATTCTTGCAATAGTAAATCATATTCATCTGAAAAGTCAGTCTTCTCCATTTGAAGATCTTCAATATGTTTCTCAAGAGATTCAACATATTTTAAATCATCATACATTTCAGTTCGAATGAACTCCTCAAGTTGAAGAACAGTTTCTTTAATCAACGTCGTGTTAGGAATTAAGAGTTCTTTCACAAGCAAGGTAATATCTTGAGGAATCGGACGTGTCCACTCAGCATTTTCACGTTTTGCCCAGCCTCTTTCAACAATAGATTTAACATTATCTATGTGGTGTTTAAGAATACCTAATGTTTTCCTACTCTTGCTTTTAGATTCATCTAGAGGGAGGTAGTTTATGTATTTGTAAACATTAGATTTCTTAGGGGCAAATGCTTTCTTCCATTGAATTCTCTTTTGTTTGCATTCTAAGAACACTTCCTCACAAGTTTTCTGAGTTTGTTTGTTGAATAGGCCATAAAGACTATTCTCATAAGCATAATTATAAGGTTTCACAAACTCCTTATTAACAAGTGGTTGACTATCAGCATCCCAAAGGGCAGTCTCTTCACTATTGGCACTAACAGGCATGCAGTTAAGATCTGTCCTTTCAGTCTAATCAAGATAAAGATGCGGGTTCGCACCTTGAGCTTTGGAAAGGTACTCAGGACTTGCAAAGCGAGCTTGACCCTTAAACATCGAAGGAGGTGCTAGCATTCTTACGGATTGAATAGAATCATGCGTTTTATAAACAACGTTCTTCAAAAAGTCGACTTGTGCTTCTAGTTTTGTAACTTTTTCGGTTTCTTTATCATATCTACTTTTGAAATCTTGTTTTAACGCATCTACCTCTTGTTTCTTATCCTCTAGAATTTTAGCAGAATCGGTAGTGGTCATAGAGAGCTTTTGTTCAAGTTCATTAACTTTGGTATTGGCAAGGTACGTTTTTTGACGTTTATCCATTAAGAAAACATTATATTGACGCTTCTCTTTAGCTAATAACTCAAGAGTTGTATTATATTTGTTTTCAAAATCGTCCTTTTGACTTTTTAACGCACTTCCCTTGTACCCCTCAAGCTCTTTGGTTTTCTGAAGGAGCTCATCTCTATAGGTTTCAGTCATCTCAGTAGATTTGATAAGAGCAGCTTTGCATTCTTCAAAGCTTTGAGTGAGCGTAGCGTTTGCCTTCTTTAATTGCTTTTGACTCTTTTTATTTTCAGTGACATCTTTTTGTAAAGTAGCAATTAAATTAGCAAGCGCAATACGTTCCTCTTCATCATATTCATTTGCATGTTGATCATCCTCAGACTCATTATTGCACATGTTTGATGAATCGGGTGTGGTATTGCTATCAACCGTTTCCATCATACATGTGTCATTAATGGCATTGGGTAGATCACTATGCTCAGGAATATCACCAAACACATTATATTCATCAGTAGTATGTACCTTATCGAGTGGCTCAGTATCAAAGATAGGGCCATTCTCATCTTCAGTGACTTTGAGAACATCTTCAACCTTTGCCATGT
Source organism: Glebionis coronaria (assembly GCA_025667525.1). NCBI lineage: Eukaryota > Viridiplantae > Streptophyta > Magnoliopsida > Asterales > Asteraceae > Glebionis > Glebionis coronaria. The sequence continues at coordinate 141,309,151 of CM046880.1, forward strand.
ACGAGTAATGTGCATCGAGCTCTTGATCAGAATCTTCATCATCAGTATCATCAAGCATTGCTCCTTCCTCAGTTGACAATTTAACCCATGCTTCCATCTTTTTGCATAGCAACATCTTTTCCTTGTGATAGTTGGAGTCTCTAACCCTTTTCGGCTTCCTGCATTCCTTTGCCATATGCCCATAACCTTGGCAATTAAAACATTGAATCCCACTCTGCTGAACCACTTGACTTCCAACCGTTTCCCTATTCCCAGTAGCAGCAGCAATCCTCTGAGCATCATACTTGGCAGTTTGACGATCATACCTTGCAGAACCCTCAACATGTGTTGGATTATGTCGATCATACCTAGAAGGACTTTCACCACGTCGACGTGTGTCATACCTTGGAGGACTCTCAACATATCGGTTCTTGGTGTTAGATGATGTGCGAAGATTTTTGTTGGTGGGTTTATAGATTTTCTTGTAAGTCTTCATTATGAAAGCAATTTGTTGTTTCATCTCTCGATTCTTTTGAGCTTGGTCTTCATCACTATCTTCTTCAGATGATGACTCAGATGGTGGTGATGGTGCTCTTGGCGCTTTACCTCGAGATCTTGTGGATGATGAAGACTTAGATGATGTGGAAGATCGTGGTGAAGATGATGTAGTGGAATATGACTTAGGAGCACGAGAGTTATGACCTTGAACATGTTGAGTTGTAGTCACTAAAGCAAGTGGATTAGCCGTCTTGGCAATACGTTCAGCTCGAATCTCATTTGCTTCATTCTGAAATTGCTTCAAGATATCAAAGAGTCGATGATATGAGACCTCGTCTAACTTTTCTTGTTGTTTCACCAAAGTGACGAACCGTGTCCACTCGGGTTGAAGTTGTTGAAGAAATTGAACATTGACTTGCATGGTGGAGACTTGCAGGTTATTTCTTGTCATGTCATTCATCATTTTATAAAACCTGGAGTAGTATGAATCAATTGATTCTCCATCCCTTGAAGTAAACTTGCCAAAATTCCAAAACAAGTTTGTTTTGACATCTTGTTTGTTGAGTGATTCTCCTTGTTGCAAGCGTTCAATAGCAGTCCACATTTCATGTGCTGTCGGTCATGCATCAACCGTGGAGTAAATATCATCTCCAATCCCACTTAAAACCATATAGATGGCTTCCTTCTCCGCATCATGCCAAGCACAATTTTCAGGTGTGAGATCAGCTCTTGTTTCATCGCGTTCACTTGTAGGTATTGGATCAGTAGTATCTGTGGCTTCTCTTGGAGGAATTGAGATCTTCTTGAATATATATGGTCTATGAGTAATAAATTTCCTCAAGGCATCACCATTAGGTCTTGTGTCAAGGTATCGTATGAAACGTGATTGCCATTGAGCATACCGACCAGATACAAGCATTGGTGGTCTCTCTTTGTTACCCGTCACCATTATGTTGTTGTTCGTCACACGATATTCGGCAGTAGAATCCATCTCAATATTCTCTGAAATGATGAAGTGAATATGGATCTTAAGTAGATTTGTTGTGATTGTTGTTGTGGTTTAAATTCCAAAAATTGCAATTTTTCTCCAGTCCGACAATAAATTCTCCAGTCCGACAAAACGGTAGACCAAAAAATTTTGTAATCGCCAAAATTTGAAATCGAGCTAGAAATGTCCTAAAACTAGTATGGAAAAAATTTGAATTTACTTGGCGAAAATTTTTTATCGGAATGTCCTAATCGGAATAACCAAATCGGAATGTTATCGGAATGTCCTAATCGGAGTGCAATCGGAATCCTTGTCGGAATGATGTCGGAAAGAACCTTGTCGGAATACCAAATCGGAATACCTTGTCGGAATGATGCCGAAAAGACCTTGTCGGAATGTCAAATCGGAATGCAATCGGAATATTTAGTCCAGTCGGAATGATGATCGGAAAGCTGGTCGGAATGTGTAAACCCTTTTCCGATGCGACTGATCGGAATCTCTAATCCCTTTTCCGATTGCACTGATCGGAATAATAGCACTGTTACGAGATTTTGAGGTAAAAAAGTGATTTTTTTTCGACAAGAAATCCGTGATTTGAACCAACCAAATGCGACCAAATCCCTACCACAGCTATGTAGAAGATTTATATCAAGATTTAGAGCATAGAAAACACAAAAAAATCTTGAATTCGAGATGATTATAAGAGAAAATCACACGAACCAAGTAAAATGAACAACGAATCACAAAACTACCCCATGGCGATTGATACCAAATGTTGTCCCTTATATTTGTGATTGATTAAGCAATGAAGAAAGAAAGAAAATAGATGAAGAAGAGATGAATTCCTAGAGAGAGAAAGTAGAGAGAGAAAGTAGAGAGAGAGATGATTAACTTGGTGAATATTAGATTAAGAAAAGATCTGTTACAAATGAGCATCCACCCTCCTAACATGCTAGGAGGGTAGTATATATAGTCCACCCACATGCGGGCTTTAATGGACTATATATTGGGCCGGGCTTGTCTTTTTGGACTTTAATTAGATTAAATCCAAACCCGTAAACCACGACTAATTAACTATCTATTACAACGTTCTAACTAATGTTACAATAATAACCTATGACCGAGCATTCTTGTTTGACTCAATATTTTGAGGCTAACAATCTCCCCCAATGTGAGGTCATACCCTTTTGATATTTGAAAATCAATGGAGATTACGAATCTCGTCATAAATGAGCCTTGAACGTGTAACAATAGTTTTGTTCCTTCATGCTATGATCTTTGAGCCTTTGTCGTTGTCTTTCGACTTTGTCTTTTAGTCTTGAGATCTTCAAATCATCCTTGACTTGTCATTGCCATCTTGCGATCTTGTGTCTTTATCCACATGCTCACACTATCAATTGTTGGATAAGTCTTTGGGCATGAATATGTGGTTGTGAATCTTTGACTTTGCTGAGTACACCGTGACGCCACCTTCTCGAGACAAAACATAGACACGGACTGAATGGCTTTGACATTCGTCCTAAATCGGTAGCGTTTTACCTCCGGTCGGTGAAGACCGTTATACGATATTAAATACCGTACCTGTGATTAGGTAGATTCAATTAAGAATCTCCTTGACAGGGTTTCGCGGTTGTACTAGCCGTTCTCTTTACTCGACCGTCTCAAAGCAAGACTGCGAACATAAAGAGTGAATCAATTGGATAGATATCAGCTTGATTAAAGTTGTCAATTCAAATTCCTGGAACAAGTTTGATTCATTAAGAATCTTACCATTGTTGCTTTCCAGTTGACACAAGTTTGATTCATAAGAATCTCACAAGTCACCTACCGTAGCGCTGTTTGATGTTGACGCTAGAAGGATTTCCATTCGTCACTGTGAGTATTAATGAATATCACTCTGAATGTTCTGGCAAGACCATAAGGAAATTGCGTAGAAACCTTAAACGAGTTTGAATCAATTCAGAATCAAACCACTGTTGCTTTTCTGTTTTACATATGTTCAATTCATAACGAATCTTGCATATGACCTACCGCAGTGCTGTTTGATGTTAACACTGGAAGGATTTCCACTCATCATTGTGAATACTAAGTAGTATCACTCTGAGTGTTCTAGCAATATCACAAGGATATAGCGTAGGACTCTCTTGATCTTCATCTGTGTGTCCTAACGAGATTTGATTGATCTCTTGGCCCTAGACTCGATTTGTGCACTTTTATTGGTTGGAGGCTGGAGCAGATGCCACCTATTCAATATCAACTATCTCGGAGTGAGAAAGTCAATAGAAGTCGTGTTGATCTCCGTGACAATAAAACAAACTTCTTTTGAGAGAAGCCTGAGTAGCTAGGAAAGGGTTGTGCTTCACATCACTGGGTCCATGATGAGTTGTCTTCATGATGTGTTGACCCGGTTTCTGCCTAAGTTGTATGGAGGGCTTCTTTCTTTACACCCTTTATCCTTACATTTCTTTTTCATTCTTCAACCCCTTCAATGCTTACCAAGACATCATTGATAGCACCTTGTTGTGATTGTTCCAGTGCTATCATCAGTACTTAGTCAGCATTCAGCTACGTTCACATTCTACTCCATCTTTCCTAAGGACTTCTAATAATCTATTGGATTGTCCCGGGGAAGATCCCTCCGGTTCTGGTTGGATCATAGGACTTAAACCTAACCACCCTTTTGACACCAATAACGTCGTGAATTAAATATGTTGTGGGTATTTGATCGTAACCATGAAAACCACTTTAAATTCTAACAAAGTGTTTGAAAAACATTTAACACCTTGCTAGTTTTGTCGTTTCAGAAATGCTCCCTCTTCACATGTGTATCGATAATCGAAAGTGTTTCGCACATATCAAAAGTGCTCTGATACCAAATGTTGTCCCTTATATTTGTGATTGATTAAGCAATGAAGAAAGAAAGAAAATAGATGAAGAAGAGATGAATTCCTAGAGAGAGAAAGTAGTGAGAGAAAGTAGAGAGATAGATGATTAACTTGGTGAATATTAGATTAAGAAAAAATTTATTACAAATGACCATCCACCCTCCTAACATGTTAGGAGGGTAGTATATATAGTCCACCCACATGCGGGCTTTAATGGACTATATATTAGGTCGGGCTTGTCTTTTTGGACTTTAATTAGATTAAATCCAAGCCCGTAAACCACGACTAATTAACTATCTATTACAACGTTCTAACTAATGTTACAATAATAACCTATGACCGAGCATTCTTGTTTGACTCAATATTTTGAGGCTAACAAACAGAGTTCGAAACGTAAATACGTAATCCTAAGGTTTCCGGTTTAGTCGTAAAGGACGTTAAATTATAATGGTAAGTCCTAATCTCTTCTCGTAAATCTGTGAGTTTATGAACTAACTCTAATTTAAAATCCCAAAATAATATTCACGGATAAATTTATTTTCTGAAATGTTGGACTGTCACCAAAGATGGTGTATGTAAACGTAAGCACGTAACGTAGAATCCTCTGGTTTAGACGTAGTCGCTGCTACTTCAAGATGTAAATCCAAATTTCTTCCCAAAAATAAGTGAGTTCATAATATAACATTAAAGTAATGTTTTTAAATAATATTTGAGAATAAAATATAAACCATAAACTGACAGATTGTCACAGCATTTACCCCTAAACAGGATCTTTGTCCTCAAAGATCATTTTATATTACTACTCGCTTCTTATAGAGTTAAAGCCATGTGGGTATTTCCTCCACATTTGATCTTTTCTCACAATTGTAATTCATTACAATACGCGAGTTTCATCAAACATAACTACGGGAATAAGATCAGGCTTAATGTTGACTTACTTTCTCTATCCATGATGTTCACGGGTTTTTGATGAATGCAACTTTTCGTCGATCTAAACTTTATTAAGGAATAGTCAGATTTTCACTTGATAGACATTTTATCAAGTTAGATATACGAAACATAATTCACGCAGCTCTTGAAGTTCTAGGGTAGATCCAGCTTATATGCCTTTCAAACCAACTTTTACATCATCTCAATGGTCCCATACAACGGGGACTTATATCCCATGATCTTTCAGATCATCAATTCATTTTTCTATAGTTAAAAATTTTGGCATAACTTCGCTACCCATCTGGCACTTCAAGATCTACATTTCATATTCACATAACCTCCTGCCCACTACCGGCAGTCAATAATCAGATCCTAATTTCAACAATCATTTCAGGTCTCGCGGGTCGAGTATTTTGTAAGGTTAGGTTCGCCATCATAGGAAACCTTAAACCTAAATACATGTCCAACTCACAATGGGTGTATGTCGGGTGTCTTCCTCCCAACTCCTGCTTACAGATGCTCTAATATTTAGATCTTAACAAGATTCGATCTCGATCCTAATACGAAAATTTTCAATGATAATCTTTCCAAAGGAAAACGATTTTACAGTTTATTACCAAAGGTCAATCATTCAAACATAAAACAGCACTTATAGTATTTTGTATCGTTACTTTACCTCGTCCCTTCGATTGGGGTGGTACACAGTACTTTCATCAAGATTCGTTCTCAATGACTTCTGAGCAAATCTCTAGAAATTTGATGCGAAGCGAGGATCTTGATAGAGATGATCGATACAGGCACACCATGCTTACACAAATCCTTGAAATACAAAGAGTCAATTTCTTCATCAAGAATCAATCATTAACAGGAATGATATTAGCAGATTTGGTCAGTCTGTCGATGATGACCCAAATCAAATGAAATTCAGATGATGACCTTTGCAATAGTTAAACGTTTACTAATGTATGAGGTGATGTCTGCCTTCATAATTTGTCATTAGTACAACTTCTTCAGACAATACATTTAGTCAGAAATGATAGGAATAGAATACTTAATCTTATGAGATTCCAACATAACTATATCTCACAATCCTCCATATTTAGGCAACCATAAACGGCCTTTTAAAACATTTTAATCATCGGCTTCTCAAATCTATTGGTTCACATTAGTCGCGAACCCCTTTTTATTATCTATATTATCCTTTTTACAAACATTGTTTATTTTTATATCATTCGGCAATTTATTTTGCACAGTCATTATTAAGGAACATGTCCTAATTGGTTCTTTATCCTTTTTTACATAATGTGTCGGTATCTATATTCACCTTTCCTGATGAAATAATTATCATGATCGTATTCATTAAAAATTCTTTCTTCACATTTTCTAAGTTTTAGTTTCGTCTCAACTATCATTTTTATCAGTTTTGCTCAATCCGACGTCTAAAGCGTCGACAATTATTACAAATAAACAAATATTTAATTTTTATGAAACGTAATCGTAAAAAATTTAAATTTCTTAGTTCGACCCATTATATAAAAATGTTCAAAATAAATTTTATTTTTAATTAACACGATTTTTGTTGATTTATCGAAAATAATTAGTGAGATTCGTAAATGTTCGAAAAATATTTGTTTATACTTTGGTCACAATTTTCTTAGTTGACAAGCAAAATTTGTCGTTTCAAATTTCAAGTCATGGTTTAAATGGTTTCCTCAATCCCTCTTAGGTTGTCTTGGTTATAAGGGAATGATTCCTTAAAAATTCTTTTGATAAAACATTTGTCAAAACATATTTACACTTTCTTTTTGGTAAAACCCTAAGTCTTAAAAGGGCTCTTAATTTTTGAAGAGTCAATATATATTCCATTATCTATTAATTACACGGTCAAATAATGTAAAGGATTAAGCCTTAAATCACATGTTAAATATTCAAGTTACAGGTTTTCACTACTCGACCAATTCAGGGCAGTCTATAAATGATTATTAACTCCTTCTTATTCTTATAAATAAACAAATGGTCCTTAATGATCACAAGCATGAATTTATCAAATTACAGCCTACACACGTGATTCACCAAATTTATGGATGCTACATGTGAATTAGTCAATCCAACCGACATCACGTGAAACTCATAATGTTCATTACAAGTACCAGATGTAGTGATTGGAATTGATAATCTCTTTTTCGCGGACGCGAAATTGATGATAGTCATGCCATGGATCAAACCTTTAGAACATACGCTAGAACCTTGTAAATGATCGAACAATCTATCATCTTGGGTAGTGGATATAGATTTTAATCGTCAATTTACTTAGTTCACGGTAATCAATAGATATAAGGGATAATAACACCATAGCTCTTCATGATGACGAGCTCGGTAGAATAAAAGCTTTCTCTGACAACTCTCTCAGTTGTACGGTAATACTTTTAATTCAGATGGTGCTGGCGTATAGTGCACATGCCACAGGTGCAACACCGGGAATATAATCAATACTAAATTCAGCTTGCCTTAATGGCAAAAGTCTAGGTAATTCACCAGCAAATACCTCCTAAAGTTTCAGATAACATAAACATCTTTTAATAAATTTAGTTTTAAGTTCTTTCTAGATTATAATATCTATGACTAATTCACAACCATTCACGGTATAATTTCAAGTCTAAATGCAGGATATGGTCATCCATCAAGAATTATTTAGCTCACTTTTGATAATCAACATCTTATCATTTAGGGGAATTCTACTCGAGTTCCCATCAATTAAGACAATGTCGTCATGTCATAATCAATCAATCTATTCTACTGGCACTATCAACTTTCCAGTTTCATTACCGTTGATAATATGTGAACTTCTCAAAAGACTAGTAATAACTCATAATCCTTCATAAATTCAAGGGTATATGGAGACACAACTACCATTAAAAGAGTAAGGTCAACGCATAATCTATGCGAGAGAATTTCAAATCAGATACAGACGAAAACATTTAATGAATATGAATATATCCCATGTTTTCATAATTTGAGTACGCATTTGAAAGCTCCTCGGATCGTTACCCAGGTCATTCAAATGAAATCTAATCAAAAAAAATGATAGTAACGTCGATACATCCAGTCGGGTATCAACACTCGATAATCAGATACTTTTCCAAAGAATCTCACCACGGGAGAATTGGACAAGAAGGGAATATCAATTGTCAATTAAGATAATATCTATAGATGAGCAAATTCGACTCAGAAGGATAAATAGTACGGGCACATATGTAGGTGTCCCTATCAATATGTCCCTATTTTTCACTTCTTGTAGATCTCATAAAATTTAATCTTTCACAATCTTTAAAGAAATTTTAGTGTTTATTAATAATTTCATGGTAAGTACTAATCAGCCTTGCATGGTCCCTTCAATATTGTATGTAGGCGCGCAACTATACACAATTTCAAGATTAACGATGCAATACTCAGTTCGTCAAAATTTTTATCATCATGTTTATAATAAAAACATTTTCATGCTTAATTCTTAAATAAGAATCAAAAATAAATTTACAAAGATTTTCTTTGTTATGAAAACAATTAAGTTTCCAAGGTGTTTTTTAAACAACTTCATTTCGATAACAATCACTTATAAATCTCACTTTGAATGATCCTTATAGTGATGAAAAATCAATTTTTCTCAAGGGATACTGTTTTATTTTATAAAAACAATGAGTGATCTTCAAAAGAGTGATGAAAGCTTGTTCACCAAGAACTAACTACAATATGATAGGAAATGAGCTAGCCACTTAATCATGAGGTTCATGACCTTGATGGCACTCAAAAAGAATAATCTACAACGTAACTCAAATCAAGATGAGTACTTGTTCAATGGTTACATCACTAATGGAACATTAGGATGAAGCAATAAAGGGTAGATAACATCGATACAAGTAGGATTTAGCAATCAAAGGTAGTCTTTTCATTAATCACAAACAAGTCAAAATTGTACCGTAACACACTACGTGTCACTATGTCATACAATTCTAAGAACTCATCCTACCAACTGATGTCTCAGTTAAGTTAGGGATTTTTAAAAGATACCACAATGAATACTAATCTACAAGAGTCATTAGGTGTTCCACATGTCCCGAAAGATCCATCAGTCCCAATTCAGAAGAAGATTTCTTCAATTTATTTCTTGGACACTGGGCATCCTCGTTAGTGGACAATGGCCTAGGAAAAACCCTTAACACAAATCAACAATCAATTAAAACCTTATAATTCAACCACAGGACTTAACGACTTCCTCTTATCAATCTCATATTCCATACGGGTTAAATTTTTACTTCATTCAACTTATACTCAATGCAATATCCTACCTTATTCTCCAAAACTTTCAACCTTATTCTTAGACCTTAATAGGGTAATAAAAGCTCGATATGAACAACACTTAATTTCCAATCCTATAGCTCTTACAACAATAGTTATCAAATGAGTCACTAGTATAAAATGACTCATACATTCAATTAGACTTCTCGGAAAGGTACTAGTGGCATGAGGCTTTTGGGTAATGGTTCCAATGACAGCCTCAAGTGCAACATTCACCCTTTCGATTTCAAATTTAAGAATTGGGTGGCAACGAATCAGATGACACCTTTCCAGGTGGTAACATTTTGTCAAACTCCACTTTATAAGGAAAGATCGTCATGACGTTGATATCAAATTTAATCTCGCCAATTCTTCTTTAATATCATAATAAACTACTATAAATATTTCTATGAATATCAACCATTTTGTTGGATTATAAATATCCACAACTTGGTTTAGATCTAGAATATCTAGAATTCCTACGGGAATAACTTCGATTGATTTACTAGGGGATTTAGGGTTCCTTGTGACAATCTACGTCGTATAAATACCTCGTATAAATAATAAAATAATCATCAAACAATCATGTAATCAAATTACATCATATATATATAATCCAAGTTATATATATATATTAAAATAACACTTCTCAGTCTGGCATTGTCGGTAACTCGGGAATTCTTCGGCACCGTTATAGTCAAAAGATTTTTAGACATTTTTAGAAAAATGTTTATAGTTAAAAGATTTTGAAATGTTTTATTCAAAACCTTAGTTTTAAAAATCTTTCATTCTCTATAACGAGAGCTCTGGTACCAAACTGTAACACCCCCAAATTTATACAATTCAATACAGCGGAAGACTAGTTGGTGTTACGGGATAGCACATTACTCACATCATAGACAACGCTTAAAAATCACGTCGTTTAATAATAAAGCATTTCCATTCATAAATATCAAATTTACATAGGTCCCAAGTCATTGTATTTCATACAGGTTTTACAAAGCATTTGAATGGAAATTTTTATTTAAGTGCGGTCCATGAATTCTTGTTGTCTTCCCGAGAATTACCTTCAAGTACCTGAGATAAAACATGTTAAAAGAAAAGGTTAGCTATAACGCCGAGTGAATTCATAGAGTTCAATAAAAACCATTAATATATCATCGGTATATAATTATTACCGAAAATCATTTTTGTACAAATCATTGTAATAGGCCATAAAAAAGTCAAAGTCATTTTATACCAATCCTTATCAAAAATAATAATATAGGCTTTTGCCTTCAAAATCATTATACGAGCCATTGTCATAAAAACATCATACAATACGTTTTATAACGTTGTATAGAGTTAAATAAAAACCGTTATATGAATATGGTTATGTAAAACCAAACACGAACATAAAATCAATAATAAGACCCCGTATTGCTAGTCAGGCACTTCATTATAATTCAGTGCGTATAGCAGTATTTCGTTATTTGGATTATTGTAAGCCGCATGACATTGTTACCTTACTACAACAAACAACGGGTAGCTAACCCGAAACTCATTTGCCCATCTAAATTAGCGTGTCGTCACAATAATCACGCTTGTGTAAATCTTCTCATACATAAATTCGCTTACCAATCAATGTGGCACGACGGGGATCAACCGTCAAGGCGCGAACTGGGGTGATCGTCCCCAAATAGTACTATTATATGCATAAGCGTCTACCAAATCCCGGTAGTTCACAATTCATGCTAATGGGACTTTTAGTGACATACCTAACTTTAATAATCCATTTCATTTCATCTATCGGGTCATATAATCATACATAGGGTCATACAATCATTCGGGTCCAAATCAATAAACAAACAATCGGGACAAATGGTGTCCTATTTTAGTAAAACTAACATGTTATCTTCCTCTCGGGTTAAAATATTTCATAAAAACATTTAAAATAGTACGAGGCTATGAACTCACGTTGATGTGGGAAAGCGGGTTATCGGCAATTTGGATGTAGTACGTGCTTCAATCACGGAAACCTAGACAAATAATACGTGTCTTAGACTCTTGTCTAGTGACTTTATAAAATAACAATTATCTATACATATGATGATTTTATATATATGATGATGATCAAGTGGGTTTATACATTTTTACTCATTCATTATTGTGTTTATGTGTTCGTAACATTTTTATACTAGTTTTACTAGTTTTACTTATTTACATGTTTTAGGCCCAATAAACCTATTACAAGACCAATACTTTATATTAGTCCATTTTACACTTTTATTATCAGTATTATACTTTTCATGTTGGGCCCAAGACGGTTAAGCCCAATAAGTAAGTTTATAAGTGTTTTACCAAATTAGTCGGGTTTATTGTCCATTAAGGCTACTTTGGCCCGTTAATGTCTATATGTTGTAAAGCTCGGGTTTTATCGGTTTTTACTTGTTATATATGTTTATACATCAGTATGTGAGTTTATAAAAGTTTACATTAGACGGGTCCAACCGTCTAAGTTTTATTTAACAAAAACGTTAATCTTTCGGTTTTAGCCGAAAAGACGTAAAAATCATGTTTATAGTTTTTATAACTTATAAAACTTACCAAACTACCATTTTTATAAAATGTCCATTTATTTATCCTTATACATATTTATATAAATGTAATATATAAGTTAGTGGGTTTTAATTCACATTTTATACTATATTTATTTGAGTGCTTATATAATAATATTAAACATTAATTTCACAAAATCAGTCCTAAATTTTAAGTTCACTAAAATGTTCATATCTAGAGTTCTATAATGAGATAGAACCTCAAATTTTTAACACAAAGACTACTTGATATGTGCTTCATTTATTCCTTTATAGCTACTGATGATTCAACCTCTAAATATTTTAATAAATTCGTCCAAAACAGTATAGGCAGATTTGCACTCTAAACTAGTTTTGATCATATCTCACTCATTTTTATGATTCCATTGCATGGCCAACTCTCACATGTGTATAAGACCTAATAATCACTGTATATTGATTCCACTTTACCATTTTATCAGTTTATAATTTGGTTACGTACTGTTTTTATACATCCATCTTATTAAGCAAGATTTAACCATTTTTACATGTGGTTTTTCCATCTTTCTACCCATGTTTATCAAATCTATCAACACCAAATCCCCACATAATATTTTTAATCATCATTCATCATCATATAGATATACATAAATAAAGAAAATACAAGATTACATAATCAAAATAACAAGAGGATAGGAAGAACAATCTCTATACCACCATTAGTGATGAAAAGATGAGTCTTTGATGAACAAGGCTTGGATTTTGATGGCAAAACTTGTTATAAACCAATATCATCTTCAAGTTTACCAACCTTTATAAACTTCTCATGGAAAATCAGCCCTATGACACCAACAAATCTTCTCCTTGGATGTTAGAATCACCTCCAATCTTCAAAGCTTCAAAGTAGCATCATTATGTGTATGAGTAACACATGATTTTATGGCTAACATAGATCAAATGAGGGTTGTTTTTGATGATGGTTGGACGAATTTTAGAGAGAGAGGAGAGCATTTGGTGGTTTTTGCATGTAATGTGTGTGAGAAATGGTTTCAAAGTAGCTTGTTTAAGTGTTTAGTCGTTTTGGAAGACTTCTAGGACAAGTGTCCTTGGTCATTAAGGAAAAGTTGACACTAAAATGGTGTTAGTAGCTAGCTTGGCTGGTTATGAGTGGGGGTGGGACAAGTGTCCCACTTGTCTCATCTCCACTAATTTACGGGTACTCCTCGATTCTAGTTTCCTCGATTTGCGTGCCCTCGGGTCGTTTTTCGAAAAACATTTTTATAAATTATGAATCAACGGCACAAAAAGAATCTAATAAAAATTGTCTCATTAAAAACAGAGTTCGAAAACGTAAATACGTAATCCTAAGGTTTCCGGTTTAGTAGTAAAGGATGTTAAATTATAATGGTAAGTCCTAATCTCTTCTCGTAAATTTGTGAGTTTATGAACTAACTCAAATTTAAAATCCCAAAATAATATTCATGGATAAATTTATTTTATGAAATGTTGGACTGTCACCAAAGACGGTGTATGTAAACGTAAGCACGTAACGTAGAATCCTCCGGTTTAGACGTAGTCGCTGCTACTTCAAGATGTAAATCCAAATTTCTTCCCAAAAATAAGTGAGTTCATAATATAACATTAAAGTAATGTTTTTAAATAATATTTGAGAATAAAATATAAACCATAAACTGACGGATTGTCACAAGGACGATGCTGAGACAGTGGCTGCGTTATCCACAACATTCTTACCTTTTAGAGTATGAAGTTTTTCCTTTAACTCAGCCAAGACCAGATTTTTATCACAAATTTGTTCCCTCAAATCAGATATTTCCACCGACTTTCGATTCAATTGTTCAATCAATGATTGATTCTGTGTAGTGGTATTAACACATGCGGGCTTTACTGAATCGAAGAGTTGTGTATTTTTCTGTTTTAAGTTATCAACTTTGGACAAAATCTTGGAAACTCGATTATCTAGATCAAGTTTTAAATTCTCAGCGGCCTCAAGTACGTTCACACAGTAAAGCTCCTTAGTTTTCTCCTATGTCTATCGGCAAAGATTTAGCAACTTTGTCACTTGACTGACGCTATTTTGATTGTAAATTCAATCGAAAATTATTTTCAAAGTTTGCATCATCGATATTAACACCTTCGAATGACGTTTCAAAGATTTATTGAATAAATTTTTGCTTGCATTCAAGCGAAATACAATGTGTTTGAATCTCATCAAAACGTTTTGAAAGCGAAGAATATGAATCTTGAAGCTTTAAAAATTCAGCGTCAGATTCGTGACAAGTACTATCTACCACATTATCCACAGATTCAACATTATGCACAATAGAATCATTATCAACACTTGTATTCACACAGACGGAAACTATATCATGAGACATCACTTGCTTCAGAAGCTGATCATTTTGGCGTGAAACCCGTTCTATTTCAAGTAAACTGTTTTCATAAGCATCATCCATCTTATTGAAAACACGTCTAACTTCTTCTATTTCAAAAAGCAAATCTTGATCAAGATTACTAAGAGAAGCTTTAACATTCTTTACAAACGGAACAATTTTGTCTCGAAACGCAGCTCTAGTGTGCTCAAAATTCCATTCACCTTCCGTTATGACCAAAGCTGTTGTACGTTCCAAAATGACCTTGTCAAAATCGGCTAAGTTTTGGTGAACCGCATTTAAGTTAACGGACGCCTTGCTTACCGGTGGAATTAACTTTGTTAAATCCGCTTTGACAAGTGTAGGAGACGTACTAGGAAGGTTTTCATTTAACAAACTTTAGGGCACAAGAACTGTCAATTCTGCTAATTCCTTTTGTAAGCGAATGCGTGTCTTTTTCGAAAATTGATCTTTGTTATGTTGATCATAATCAATTGTATGGAATTTTGAAAGCATTTTAGAATGAGTTTCATCCGCAAGTGACTGTGTCTCCTCAGTACTACGAACAAAAGGTGCTTCTTTCGATTTGCCAATTATGGTCATATCATAAATACACGGAATATATTCCTGAGCTTGTTTTGCATAACCGGGATTAGGTGGTAAATCTTGAAGACGATTAAGTTCGAGTTCTTTAAATGATTTAGTTAAAAGATGAACCTTTTATGTGGAAGCGTATTGTTTTAAAAGCTGTTGTTCTTTGAATTTAAGAAGTTTGGTAGTATTAATTTCCGATTCAAACTTTTTAGACTCGAGAGTTTCGATATCCGTTTTAAGTTTCTGAAAATCATTGACAACCGACTCTTTTGCTTTTAATTCATTGGAAAGATTAGCTTTTAATGATTCTATTTCTTTCAAGTGTTCAATCTTTTCAAAACGAAATTGGTCAAATTCAGAACATGTTATTTTCTCTGTTTGAGGGACCATTTCAAAAGTTTTGACCTTTTCTTTATGCAACGCAAGCTCAGCAGTTAGGGTGGAATTGGTATCTACGGATTGTCTGAGGGCCATATGCATTTGATCAATAATATGTTTAGGTACCATGACCAAATCATGTTGAGCATAAGATTCCATACCCGTCGTAGCATTTGGTTGAGGTTCACTCAAATGTGTTGGATTGGATACCACATCATTTGAGTTACTAGTTCCCGAATGTGGTTCGAGGTTGTCATTTTCATGCCCAACTTGATGTTGGTTAGCATCATTACCAAGATTGGTTGTGGTGGGTACCTCATTGATGACATCAGAACCGTAGTGAGAGAGATTAGCAACGAGAACAGCTTGGGCAGAGTGAATGTCATCACAATCCGAATCATATGCGTCAAGATCATCTGCTTGATAAGCTGCATTAGAAGTGGAAACGACTGCAATGCCTTCAGTGTCTGCTGCCCCTGGATCTACAAGAAATGCTAACTCCTCTGAATCCAAAATCTTCCCCTTAGACTGAGCATCAACCAAATACATCTTCTCACGAAACCATGCATCATCCCTCCTCCTTTTCGAATGAGTGCATTCCCTAGCCATATGACCTTGTCCTCGGCAATTGTAGCAAGTCACAACCTTTTTAGGACCAATGGGGCTTCCATTTCCATTAGCTTGAGAATTCACAGCTTGAGCACTCACAGTCCTTGTAGGAGGTCCATATGAATTTTGCCTTCCTTGAATAGGTTGCACTGTTACTTGACTATTTTGAACAGTAGCTTGTTATCGAGGATTTGAAGAGGTGCGGAGCTGATTGTTTGTTGGTGGAAATCCTCTAGTTGCAACAAGTTTTGACAAGTAGGCGGTGAGATGGTTTAGTACATCAGCTGGTGTATCATTTGGAGTAAAGACCGGTGCTTGGATTGGTGGAAGTTCATTAGAGTAGAAAGCTTGTGCTGGTTGTGCTTCTATTGGAAAATATCCTTGCTGAGGAGTATAGCCCATTGGAGAAGTGTTGGCTTGTGATGGTGATGTCTGATATGCTGGTTGTTGTGGAAAAGATTGTTAATGAACACTTTGTTGATATTCTTGCTGTGGCATCATTGGTGGTTGATAAGATGGTTGTTGTGGTTGCTGATAGGTGTGTGGTGTGGCTGCTGCAAGTATGATGGTTGTTGATAAGTATAAGCCATGTTTTGTTGATAAGCATACATTGCAAGTGGATCATGAACTTGAGGTATAGACAACCGAGCCTCGATCACATGGCATTCGTGTTGTTGAAGAAAAGCTTGAAGTTGATCCACATTGGTGTTATGCAAGTCCTTAGCCAATTTAACATCCGTCACGTATTTTTTCCATTCTGGAGGAAGAGTGTTCAAATACTTGGTGTTCAATTGAAAGGTGGGAATTTCCATGCCATAGATATTGAGCTCATTCAACAATAGGGTAAATCTCAGATAATAGTCATTGAGAGTCTCCCCTGGCACATAGGCAAACTTATCAAAAGTATCATAAAGCTTACACTCTCGTTCTTGTTTAGTTAACGAGGTGCCTTGCATTAGAACACGAATTCTATCCCATAACTCTTTGGCAACTTTATGTTTGCTGACGAGTTTGTAGACATCTGGAGGAAGGGCTTGGAGAATGATATTTGTAGCATACTTATCACATTTGTCTTGAATCTTCATATCTCCAGTCAATTCACCCGTTGTGCGAGGACGAGTAGTCGTACCTTCCGTCACTGTACCATAATCTAATGGTCCATTTGTGACAATCCGTCAATTTCAGGTCGTTATTTTAATCTCGACTATTACGTATAACGTGTTTTCTTTAATGAGAATTTTAAATTATCGACTAACCGAGAAGGTTATGACTTGAAACTAGCGTAAGAATGTCGATTAGATGAAAACCGACAAGGAATATGTTAGGTATCGATATTATATTCTCAAATAATCATAAAAATGATTTTTATTATATTTAATCTTTATTTCTCTTGTTTTACGTTTTAACAAATGACGAGAACTATTAGTGATCGCGATACCGACGGATGCCCAAAAATTTACGTTTTATTATCGAATGTCTCGATATTGTATATTTTCGACGTTTTCGATTTAATTGCGTTTTAAGTCGTGTCGAAGCTTTGTTATTATATTTTGAAGCGTTTTAACTTTCGAAAAGTATTTTTACGAAACCCGAGCCCCGTAAATATTTTTAAAATTTACAATTTACATTTTCTACCTTGTAAACTATTTACTTGCATTTTTGGACCAAAAGAATGCAAATATGACAAAATCTACCCTCACCCCACTATATAAGGTTTTTCCACTAACCATTTTGCATTTAAAAATTCATTTTACAAAAAAAAAAACCCCATCTCTCTCTCCCCTTGTTCTTGCCGTCCCATCTTCAAACACAAACACCCCTATGATTTTTGATTCATCTTGAATCATTTAAATCTAACAAAAGACCCATCTTGGAAATTCAAAGAGCTTTCTATTGGTATAAATTTTTTCCACATGCATCCACTTAATTTTTATTTTTAATTTTTGATGATGAACATCATGTTTGATCCATTTTTATGGTGATGGATGTTGTTAATATTATTTTATTAGTAGTGGGTTGTTGTTGCATGTAAGGTTTTTATTTATTTATTTTTTGTGAGATTAAATTTGAGGGTGTTATGAGTTAATTAGATGTGTTAGTATGATATTAGGATGATATTAGGACCATAGGAATTGTTGGAATGGGTTGAAAATGTCTTTTGGTATGATTTTTAGATGGTCTATTTTGGGCAGTAACTTTAAGGCCATTTTTGAAATAGTTACTGTAATAAACATGGTAAACTAATAAGATAGGGTCGTATAGAATTTAGTTAGCTTCGATTTGAGCTAAAGTAGAGCTTCTAACTCATTACGAGCGAAAAGTTATGCTACTTTTAGTATTTGTGTACCGGGAGACGGGTATCGGCACAATCCGAAAATTGTTGTCGATATTTGGATCGAATCTCGGGGACTATAAAATGAGTTTTAAAAATGTTCAAGGACTGTTGTAAGTTTCTAAACCTCAGGTCATGAGTCTATTTTCAAACCCGAGTGTCGATTTTGCAAACGGAATTGTTTAGATAAGTCAAAATGGTTTTGCAAGTCAAAGGCGTAAAACTGTCCGGTTTTTGTAACACGAAGGTGTGTCGGGCAGAAGGTCTTAGAAGTAATATTTTTGAATGAAACTTGAACTGAGTCTTATTCATATTATGTGTGAGTTTCTCACCAAGTTTCGTCGAAAACGGACAAGTCTAGATAGGTTAGATTGGTGTGTACATTTGGAGTGTACATGCTGAATGGTATTTTGGACACGTAGTTTAATACTTGTATGGCGTGAATTGAGTATTCACTATTGGAAATGGTGACTTACTCAAGTGTTAAGTCATTATATAAATGACTTAGTTACTGGTCCGAGGGAAGTAAAATGATGGTTTTACTTGCGTTGACTTGGCGTCTCATGACGGGTCAATGTCGAGAGTGCAAGTGTTTAAAAAGAAAAGTGTTGAATAAAAGGGTATAGAAGTACACTTATATTTTTCTTAATTTTTCGGGATTTTCATGGTTTTATGAAATCGAGTTTCGTATTATTTAAGTATTATTTATACTCGAGTCGTTTATAACGAACGCGCCTTATTTGGTAGGTTGCGGTCTTCGTGTTTAACGGGCATCACAAATCGTCGGCGATCGTCACATTACTACTATCGTACCAAGGTGAGTCTATAGCCTCGCTTTAACATGTTTACTTGTTTTATAAAACCCGCGAGGGGGATAACATGCTTGTTTTATTAAAATAAAAGGGATACGACGAGAAGTTGTGGAAACCCTTATTATTGGAAAAACATTTATTAATAAATGAAGGGTACAACGAGAAGTTGTGGTAAACCCTCTTTCTTTTAAAATTGAACACAAAGGACCCGATTGTATGCTTAGATGAAAGTTGTTATACAAGTTTGTTTAGCCTGAAAAGACCCATGAATCGTGAATTGTTAATCGAAAGTAACGCTAATACTATGGATAGATCTATCGGGGTGACACCCAGTCCGGTCGCGACTAGCTATCGCGTGGTGTTGTGATGCACCAGTAATGAAACATCGGATGCAATTGTATAAGAGAAATATACGCACTTGGCTAGGTGTGTTGGGCTGAAATAATATATGTTAACGTTCAATTTCACGAGACTTATGAAATAACAACGATAATTATGTCTGATCCACATGATTGTCAACCACGGAAGGTTTATTCAGAATACTTGTGTTCGTTTATTTAATTTTAAACTCTATAGATTCACTCAACATTTTTGTTGACTTTATAGAATGTTTTATCGCAGGTCCATGAAGAAGGCACTCAAGGAAGGCGGTTTCACGCAGCTTGCTTAACTAAAAATGTTTTGGCCCGCTTTACTAAACTATGTCCATTCTAAGATACTTTTATCTTTTGGTTGGTTGTGTAAACTTTAAAACTATTTGGGACCGTGTGTGAACTGTTTTATCTTTAAACAAATGAATGGATGTATGTTTTGTTAAAACGACTCATTTTGAGGCGTTTTCTATGATATTGAGGTTGAACCATGATAGTAACACCCAATGACCCTTCCGCTGCTATGACCCGAAATTGGGGTTGTTACAGATTGGCATCAGAGCTCAAGTTATAGAGAACGAAAAGATTTTCCAAAAATAAAATTTTTGAAATCTTTTGACTATAACATCTGCAAGTGAAACCTCCTAGTTGCCAATGGACGAGAACAAGAAAAGTATATATGTTATACATATTTAATTATTATTTATGCTTAAATCATAATGGATTACATTTATTTATTTATAAATGTTTATTATTTGATTATTATAATACTAATACGTGATTTACAAACGACGCTGATTGTCACAATAGAAATCCCTGTCTTTTGACTCATCCCTCGTGAATCTTCGTTCCTTGTCTAAATTCTACTCTTTGTTCTATCATCCATTCTTGTTTCTTTTCATCTATCTATTCTTATTTTGTGTTATTCATGTTTTGTTATCACAAGCGTTGAATGAATACTCATTTTGATGTGGATTGTGTAACAGGATCATGCCGCCAAAACAGTTGACTGAGACTCAGTTACATGCTATAGTAGCTGATCAATTTCAGATATCTATGAATGCATTTATGGAAAATATGAATAATGGAGTCGGTAGATCTGGTGGAGCTGGTGGATCTGGTGGATCTGGTGGAGCTGGTGGATCCGGTGGAGCTGGCGGATTTGGTGGAGCTGGCGATACTGGAGCTGGCAATACTGGAACTGGCACTACTGG
Source organism: Glebionis coronaria (assembly GCA_025667525.1). Classification (NCBI taxonomy): domain Eukaryota; kingdom Viridiplantae; phylum Streptophyta; class Magnoliopsida; order Asterales; family Asteraceae; genus Glebionis; species Glebionis coronaria. The sequence continues at coordinate 141,330,018 of CM046880.1, forward strand.
AGCTGGTAATACTGGAGCCGATAATACTGGAGCTGGTAATACGGGAGCTGGCAATGCTTGTGTTGGAACTGGTGATGCTGATAGACCAGTGATTCCTGAAAACAAGAAGTGCAATTATACCTCGTTCATGAAATGCAAACCTCCAACTTTTAAGGGTATTGAAGGTGCTGTTGGGTTAATGCAATGGTTTGAAAAATTGGAATCCGTGTTTCGATTTAGTGGAAGTGAGGAAGGAGATAAGGTGATGTTTGCCTCTGCTACTCTTCAAGGGCGAGCATTAACCTGGTGGAATGGAAGAATGGCATCAATGGGTATGGATGCTACTTATGCTACACCTTGGGTTGAGGTAAGAAGGTGGATGACCGAGGAATTCTGTCCAAGGAGTGTTATTCAGAGGTTAGAACAGGAACTATATCAGCTGAGACTGAAGGGTACTGACATCGATGGATACACAAACAGATTCCATGAACTCGCTCTACTTTGTCCAAACAAAGTTAACCCAGAATACTTGAAGGTAGAGCAGTATATTCGAGGTTTACCTACCAACATCCGTGGTGATGTGACCTCATCTAAACCTGCCAATATTGATGAAGCTGTTCATATGGCCTACCAACTAATGGGTCAAATCATCCAAGACAAGGCTGATAGTGTTTCTGAAGGTAATAAAAGAAGAGCTGACAATGATAGTGATGATCGTGATGATAACCGTCAATATCACAACAGAAATCAAAACCGAAGGAGAGGTAATGCTAATGCGATGACTGAAGCTGCATCTGCTGATAAGGGAACAAGATGTCAACGCTGCAAGAAGTCTCATGCTGGCGAGTGTGCTAAGTGTGGGAAGTGTAACATGTTAGTCACAAGACTGAAGACTGTTGGGGACCAGGAAAGAAGGGAGTGACGTGTTTTAACTGCCAAGGTAAAGGTCACATGAGGAACCAATGCCCTCAACCTCCGAAGAATGCACGTGGTGGAGATAACCAGGGAAAAGCTTATCAGTTGGGTGAAGCCGAAGCGACGCAAAACCCGAAGGTTGTCTCTGGTACGTTTTTACTGAACAACCGTTATGCTACAGCTTTATTTGATTCTGGTACGGACAAAAGCTTTGTGTCTACAAGTTTTAGTACCTTAATTGATATCAAATCGGTCGAATTAGACGCGAGTTACGAGGTAGAACTAGCTGATGGTAAATTAGTGAGTATCAATCGTGCGCTCCTAGGATGTTCTCTTAATCTCTTGAACCGTATTTTTAAGATAGACTTGATGATTGTCGAATTGGGAAGCTTTGATATTAATATCGGAATGGATTGGCTATCCAAGTATAACGCGTCTATCTTGTGTGGAGAAAAGAAAGTTAGGATTCCCTTGGATGACAAGACCATGGTTATCGAAGGTGATCAACGTAATTCACTACTGAAAATCGTTTCGTGCATTAAGGCTCGTAAGTATATCGAAAGAGGTTGTGAGTTATTCCTAGCTAAAGTAGTGGAGAAGGAATCGAAGGAGAAGCGTGCTAAAGATGTACCTGTTATTCGTGACTTTCCTGAAGTGTTTCCGGAAGATTTGCCTGGACTTCCGCCTCCAAGGCAAGTAGAATTCCAAATTGACCTTATTCCTGGTGCTGCACCCGTGGCTCGTGCGCCATATCGTTTAGCCCCATCCGAGCTGAAGGAATTATCTGTGCAATTGCAAGAGCTATCTGATAAGGGTTTTATACGACCGAGTTCGTCACCTTGGGGAGCTCCTGTCTTATTCGTTAAGAAGAAAGATGGTTCATTTCGTATGTGTATCGATTACCGAGAGCTGAATAAGCTAACGATCAAGAATCGTTATCCGCTTCCAAGAATTGATGATTTATTTGATCAACTTCAAGGTTCTCGTGTTTTCTCCAAGATTGATCTTCGTTCTGGTTACCATCAACTTCGCATACGTGAGGAAGATATTCCTATTACGGCGTTTAGAACTCGTTATGGTCATTATGAGTTTCTGGTTATGCCTTTTGGTTTGACTAATGCACCTGCTGTATTCATGGATTTAATGAATCGCATTTGTAAGTCGTATCTTGATAAATTCGTGATCGTTTTCATAGATGATATTCTAATCTACTCCAAGAGCAATGAAGAGCATGCCGAACACTTAAGGATTATCTTGAACTTGTTGAAGAACGAAAAGTTGTACGCTAAATTCTCAAAGTGTGATTTTTGGCTTAATTCTGTACAATTTCTCGGACATATGATTGATAAAAGTAGAGTACATGTTGATCCTGCAAAGATCGAAGCCATCAAGAATTGGAGTGCTCCGACTACTCCAACTGAAGTACGACAATTTCTAGGTTTGGCTGGTTATTACCGAAGGTTTATTGAAAGATTCTCTTTGATATCGAAACCATTAACTAAGCTGACTCAGAAGAATAAACCGTATGTGTGGGGCGATGATGAAGAAGAAGCTTTCCAAACCCTGAAGATGAAACTTTGTAGTGCGCCGATCTTATCATTACCTGAAGGAAGTGAAGACTTTGTTGTTTATTGCGATGCATCTCTTCGAGGATACGGTGTTGTTCTCATGCAACATGAAAAGGTGATCGCATATGCCTCCAGACATTTAAGGAAGAATGAGGAGAACTACACTACCCATGACTTGGAATTGGGCGCTGTGGTTTTTGCTCTACGACTTTGGAGACATTATCTGTATGGCACGAAGTGTACAGTATTCACTGATCATAAAAGCCTACAATACATATTGGATCAAAAGGAGCTGAATATGAGGCAACGTCGATGGGTTGAACTCTTGAGTGATTACGACTGCGAAATTCGTTATCATCCAGGAAAGGCGAACGTGATAGCTGACGCGTTAAGTCGAAAGGAAAGGGAGAAACCGATTCGAGTGCGTGCTTTGGTGGTGACAGTTCATAATGACTTACCTGAGCAGATTCGAAACGCACAAATCGAAGCGTGCAAGAAGGAAAATATTGCGGCCGAAAGATTTAGAGGAGACGGTGAAACATTCGAGACGCGATCCGATGGTATCAAATGTTTGAGAGGTCGAATTTGGTTACCATTATATGGTGGACTGAGAGACTTGATTATGTTAGAATCTCATAAGTCCAAGTATTCTATCCATCCTGGATCGGACAAAATGTACCAAGACTTGAAAAAGTTATACTGGTGGCCGAATATGAAAGCTGATATTGCAACATACGTCGCGAAATGCTTAACATGTGCAAAAGTGAAAGCTGAATATCAGAAACCGCCAGGATTACTTGTCCAACCTGAAATTCCAATCTGGAAATGGGAGCGAATTACGATGGACTTCATCACAAAACTCCCAAGGACACCGTCTGGGTTCGATGCAATTTGGGTTATTGTCGATCGTTTAACTAAATCCGCTCATTTTATTCCAATCAACGAGAGGTTCGGTTTGGAGAAACTCGCCGATATTTATCTGAAGGAAATCGTGTGCAAGCATGGTGTTCCTATTTCAGTCATTTCTGATAGAGATAGTCTTTTTGCTTATGGATTTTGGAGATCACTTCAAAAGTCATTAGGAACCAATTTGGATATGAGCACAGCCTATCATCCACAAACTGATGGGCAAAGCGAAAGAACAATCCAAACTTTGGAGGATATGCTACGTGCTTGTGTGATAGACTTTGGATGTAGCTGGGATAAGCACTTACATTTGTCCGAATTCTCGTACAATAACAGTTATCACGCGAGTATTAAAGCTGCACCTTTTGAAGCACTTTATGGGAGGAGATGTAGATCACCCGTTAGCTGGAGTGAGGTTGGTGATGCCCAACTCACTGGACCAGATTTGATTAGAGAGACGACGGATATGATTGTGCAAATCAAGAATAGGTTGTTGTCCGCTCGAAGCCGACAAAAGAGTTATGCGGATGTGAGAAGAAAACCATTGGAGTTTAACGTGGGAGATAAGGTTATGTTAAAGGTATCACCATGGAAAGGTGTTGTACGATTTGGAAAACGTGGGAAGTTGAGTCCTCGTTATATCGGACCATTCAAGGTTACATCTAGAGTAGGACCCGTGGCATACCAACTTGAACTACCACAAGAGCTGTATGGGATTCATAACACTTTTCATATGTCGAATCTGAAGAAGTGTTTATTCGATGAAGAGCTCATTATACCGTTAGACGAGGTTAAGGTTGATAAAAATTTGCACTTTATCGAAGAACCAATCGAGATCATGGATCGTGAGGTCAAGCAACTGAAGCAAAGCTGAATACCTATTGTCAAAGTTCGATGGAACTCGCGGAGAGGACCGGAGTATACTTGGGAAAGAGAAGACCAAATGTGGAAGAATTACCCTCATCTCTTTGATTTCAACAAGCGATCGGGCAAGAACGCAAGTTGATCTTCGAGGGCGAAGATCCTAATTTGGTGGGGATGATGTGACAATCCGTCAATTTCAGGTCGTTATTTTAATCTCGACTATTACGTATTAAGTTTTTGCTTTAATGAGAATTTTAAATTATCGACTAACCGAGAAGGTTATGACTTGAAACTAGCGTAAGAATGTCGATTAGATGAAAACCGACAAGGAATATGTTAGGTATCGATATTATATTCTCAAATAATCATAAAAATGATTTTTATTATATTTAATCTTTATTTCTTGTGTTTTACGTTATAACAAATGACGAGAACTATTAGTGATCGCGATACCGACGGATGCCCAAAAATTTACGTTTTATTATTGAAGGTCTCGATATTGTATATTTTCGACGTTTTCGATTTAATTGCGTTTTAAGTCGTGTCGAAGCTTTGTTATTATATTTTGAAGCGTTTTAACTTTCGAAAAGTATTTTTACGAAACCCGAGCCCCGTAAATATTTTTAAATTTTACAATTTACATTTTCTACCTTGTAAACTATTTACTTGCATTTTTGGACCAAAAGAATGCAAATATGACAAAATCTGCCCTCACCCCACTATATAAGATTTTTCCACTAACCATTTTGCATTTATTTTACAAAAAAAAAACCCCATCTCTCTCTCCCCTTGTTCTTGCGTCCCATCTTCAAACACAAACACCCCTATGATTTTTGATTCATCTTGAATCATTTAAATCTAATAAAAGACCCATCTTGGAAGTTCAAAGAGCTTTCTATTGGTATAAATTTTTCCCACATGCATCCACTTAATTTTTATTTTCAATTTTTGATGATGAACATCATGTTTGATCCATTTTTATGGTGATGGATGTTGTTAATATTATTTTATTAGTAGTGGGTTGTTGTTGCATGTAAGGTTTTTATTTATTTAATTTTTGTGAGATTAAATTTGAGGGTGTTATGAGTTAATTAGATGTGTTAGTATGATATTAGGATGATATTAGGACCATAGGAATTGTTGGAATGGGTTGAAAATGTGTTTTGGTATGATTTTTAGATGGTCTATTTTAGGCAGTAACTTTAAGGCCATTTTTGAAATAGTTATTGTAATAAACTTGGTAAACTAATAAGATAGGGTCGTAGAGAATTTCATTAGCTTCGATTTGAGCTAAAGTAGAGCTTCTAACTCATTACGAGCGAAAAGTTATGCTACTTTTAGTATTTGTGTACCGGGAGACGGGTATCGGCACAATCCGAAAATTGTTGTCGATATTTGGATCGAATCTCGGGGACTATAAAATGAGTTTTAAAAATGTTCAAGGACTGTTATAAGTTTCTAAACCTCAGGTCATGAGTCTATTTTCAAACCCGAGTGTCGGTTTTGCAAACGGAATTGTTTAGATAAGTCAAAATGGTTTTGCAAGTCAAAGGCGTAAAACTGTCCGGTTTTTGTAACACGAAGGTGTGTCGGGCAGAAGGTCTTAGAAGTAATATTTTTGAATGAAACTTAAACTGAGTCTTATTCATATTATGTGTGAGTTTGTCACCAAGTTTCGTCGAAAACGGACAAGTCTAGATAGGTTAGATTGGTGTGTCAATTTGGAGTGTACATGCTGAATGGTATTTTCGACACGTAGTTCAATACTTGTATGGCGTGAGTTGAGTATTCACTATTGGACATGGTGACTTACTCAAGTGTTAAGTCATTATATAAATGACTTAGTTACTGGTCCTAGGGAAGTAAAATGATGGTTTGACTTGCGTTGACTTGGCGTCTCATGACGGGTCAATGTCTAGAGTGCAAGTGTTTAAAAAGAAAAGTGTTGAATAAAAGGGTATAGAAGTACACTTATATTTTTCTTAATTTTTCGGGATTTTCATGGTTTTATGAAATTGAGTTTCGTATTATTTAAGTATTATTTATACTTGAGTCGTTTATTAACGAACGCGCCTTATTTGGTAGGTTGCGGTCTTCGTGTTTAACGGGCATCACAAATCGTCGGCGATCGTCACATTACTACTATCGTACCAAGGTGAGTCTATAGCCTCGCTTTAACATGTTTACTTGTTTTATAAAACCCGTGAGGGGGATAACATGCTTGTTTTATTAAAATAAAAGGGGTACGACGAGAAGTTGTGGAAACCCTTATTATTGGAAAAACATTTATTAATAAATGAAGGGTACAACGAGAAGTTGTGGTAAACCCTCTTTCTTTTAAAATTGAACACATAGGACCCGATTGTATGCTTAGATGAAAGTTGTTATACAAGTTTGTTTAGCCTGAAAAGACCCATGAATCGTGAATTGTTAATCGAAAGTAACGCTAATACTATGGATAGATCTATCGGGGTGACACCCAGTCCGGTCGCGACTAGCTATCGCGTGCTGTTGTGATGCACCAGTAATGAAACATCGGATGCAATTGTATAAGAGAAATATACGCACTTGGCTAGGTGTGTTGGGCTGAAATAATATATGTTAACGTTCAATTTCACGAGACTTATGAAATAACAACGATAATTATGTCTGATCCACATGATTGTCTACCACGGAAGGTTTATTCAGAATACTTGTGTTCGTTTATTTAATTTTAAACTCTATAGATTCACTCAACATTTTTGTTGACTTTATAGCATGTTTTATCTCAGGTCCATGAAGAAGGCACTCAAGGAAGGTGGTTTCACGCAGCTTGCTTAACTAAAAATGTTTTGACCCGCTTTACTAAACTATGTACATTCTAAGAAACTTTTATCTTTTGGTTGGTTGTGTAAACTTTAAAACTATTTGGGACCGTGTGTGAACTGTTTTATCTTTAAACAAATAAATGGATGTATGTTTTGTTAAAACGACTCATTTTGAGGCGTTTTCTATGATATTGAGGTTGAACCATGATAGTAACACCCAATGACCCTTCCGCTGCTATGACCCGAAATTGGGGGTGTTACACCATTGAGCACCGATGCCCAAATTAGATGTCCATTCTCCTTGTTCAACATATAAAGTTCCATTCGGGAAGCCCATTCCTCATACATAGTCTTCACCAGCATTGGTGGACGATTATCCGTACCCGAGAGGATGGACTTATCAGTAAGAGATGTTTACTCCATTTTAATAAGTGAAGATCTACAAAGTTGATCGATCAATGAAAGAAAGTAAATGTGTTTGTTGTTGTGTGTAGAAGCCGAGAAATAATGTTAAAATCCCCTAAATTATGTTCTCGATAAACCAAAAATTCCAAGATGAAATTGCACACGATTCCACCAAAAGGAATACTTGTTGCCCTATCGCAATGCCTAAAAGGAATGCTGTCGCAATGTCCAATCGCAATAAATCCTATCGCAATAATCCAATCGCAATAAATCCTATCGCAATAATCCAATCGCAATACACCCTGTCGCAATACCCCTGTCGCAATACCCTGTCGCAATACCCTATCGCAATACCCTGTCGCAATACCCCTGTCGCAATATGAATCGCAATATGGATCGCAATAACAAGGAACTCCAATCGCAATCTGGATCGCAATGACAGAAAACACACAAATCGAAATCCCAATCGTAATGTGGATCGCAATGTCTAAACCCTAGATATTGCGATGGAGAGGCTGTCGCAATGGTACAAACAGTATGCTATTTTCCATTTTTCTCGGACAAAACACACCAAATTCGAGATTTTAAGCCAAAAATTGATCCAAACACCCAAAAAATTTGTGTTTTTAACCAAAGTAACAATACCAAATCACTACCACAACTATGTAGATGATTTGTATCAAGATCAAACCATAAAAAACACAAAAGAAAAATTGGACGTGCGTTTCTAATGATCAAAAGGCTACAAAAATCAAGAACACGAACACATAAACAATACAATCATCCCATGGCTCTTGATACCATTTGTAGGATATGTAAATCTTGCTTATGTTTTAGAGAGAGAAAGAGATAGAGAGATGGTGGATTACACACAGTTCTAGAGAGAGAAACTTATGTTTACTATGTGAAAATGAATAACCACACTACCCTCTCCATCAAAGGAGAGGGTTTATATACCCAAGCCTTGTGATGGGCTTGGGCTTACAATGTTGGGCCGGCCTACACATGTTGTAGGCTTGGCTTGGCTTTGTTTGTTTAATAAAGATATCTAGACTACGAGCTACTACTTAATATATTGTCGGAGTGGCCGAATCTTCCTAAATACGTAAAAACGTATTTCCAACAGTAAATTATATAATAGTGCCATTGAACATCGCAAGATAAAGGTTACGTTAATACTTATAAGATTAGTTAACCGGATGTTAATAATCAATGCACACTTAGTCCACATAATAAATGTATGCTCTACATTCTATATGCTCAACTATTCTAGCCCTGAAAATCCCAAAAAGATTTTTAAGTAGTTATAGTCCAGTTTATATTAAAATTTTATTTTTATATTTATTAAGTTCTTGGTCTGGTTCTCTATAACTATCGCTCTGATACCATTATGTGACACCCCCAAATAGGTCAATTGCAGCGGAAATAATAATTGGATGTCACATAGGTGGATCAACAGCAGATAGTATGTAGGGCAACAGATAAAAGATTATCAATACAAATATTACATGAACCAGAGTGCAAATGTCATAAAAACTGTCTAAATCATTATTCAACGTTTTGTTTATTCCCAAGTTTATAAAACCCCATATGAGCTCTATAAATGTTGCCTATCATGATGCTTGACTCCATGCACATCAAATACTTGCTTTAGTTTCCTGAGAAAAACATGCTTTGAGAGTCAACATAAAGTTGGTGAATTCACAGGTTTAATAAAATAAGTTTGGATAGTAAACATTCACTGAAGTAGTAATGCACATAGCATCAATACTTAAAGGTAACTACATTCCTATTGCCCGAAACATACACTTAACTCATTAAGCCCTCAACAAATGAGAACCCTTCGCATTAATAAAAATGCACCCAATACAATGTTCCGACATGATAAACATCTGTTGTTCTGGCCCTGGCATAGTGAGCGCTACTCACCTAGATGGAGATGGTCAGTCCCAAATAGATCTATTTATAACATTCAGGCAATTCAATAATTTTAACAATTTTAGTTCACGGGTAAGTGAGGCATTCTATAATAGGCAAATGTAATCAAAGTTTAACGTAGTTCAGTTTATGTCTATAAAATATGTTGCATGTTTTCTTCCCCATAAAAGGTTTAAAAGTTTGTCAATATATAGTGTGGGGCCATGAACTCGCCTCATTAGTAGTACAGCAATAAATCACAAGTAATCCAACGTAATCCTCACGACACAATCAACTGCCTAAATAATAATACAATCTCAGTATTTAAATAAAATAATGTATAAAAGTCTCTGAATAAAATATGTGCATGCTTATACTGGTTTTAAGCATTTTATTATAATCTTTGTATTTTAATTAACCGTGGTACAAGTAATAAGAATATCCATTTTAAGTACGTAGTTAATAATATCGTATATGTAATTAATTCTTTACTTACTATTCTCGTACTTTTACGTTCGTAAACTAGTTTAAATAATTTATAAAAGAATGATTTATACATATTTAAAAGGATGGGAAAAATAATAAGTAGGTTTAATATGTTTACTTTTATAATTTATTTGCGTTTATATATATATATAAGCGACGTTTATAAAATGTATATCATTTTATTTTATTTACATTAAAGTCCCCGAAGATTCTATAATTTATTAAATAGTTCTCAATTTATAAGTTTGAGGTAATGACGATTTAGTCCTTGTAAATCAGGGTATCATAATTTTAATATTAAAAATGATATATAGGTTTAGGGTTTTGTTAAGTTTCATGAATTTGCAATAATAGGCCCTCCATATTCTTAATACACGCGACATTTATAATAAATACCCCTAGGGTTTCTTTAAGATTAGGTAAATGGCAAAACTAGTCCCTCGTGTTATAATTTAGGGTTAGGGCTTGTAATTCTTTCAAGTAATGTCACAAATAGTCCTTTAAGTTTCGAATTAAGGTTATAGTGTATATTAATTTACAAAACAGCCCCTAGGGCTTAAATATCTTTTGGTATATTACATGTTTAGTCCTTAGGTTTATACTAGGTGTTTATAATTATTGTAACATGGCAAAATAGCCCCCTAGGGCTCGAATAGGAATTGGTTAAGTGAAAAAATGGTCCCTAAGGTTATATTAGGGTTTGTAACTTTCGGTTAGTTACACAAACAGTCCCTAGGTTTATAATACATGTACTTAACTTACGAATAATTACAAAAGTGGTCCTTATTGTTTAATTAAGTCACAAATTTAATTAACTAGCCATTATACTTTCAGGTATTTACACTTTTAGTCCTTGCTTTTAATGTGTTGACATATTAAGTTACAAAAGTCACGATTTTAATCCCTAGACTTTATAAAATTACATTTTTAGCCCGAAAACTTTATAAGTTATATTTTTAGCACCAAAAAATTTATTTAAGTTTAAAAATACTAAATGGGCCTATTTAATAAGTCAAGTGAGCTAATGGACTTTCTATATTCTTATTGGGCTTACAAGGCCCGTTAACCATTTTATTAGATCTAAATGGGCTAAGGTTTCTAAATGGGCTTAACTATAATATTAAGTCTACTAAAATTACAAGACTAACTTAATGGGCGTATCTATAATATATGGGCCTTATGGGCTTAGTTACTATTCGTTGGTCCTAATAAGTCCATTAACAAATATTCAAGAGATTTACCTAGATCTAATGATTTTACTATGTTTACTACAAGTTTAACCAAGTTAACCATAAGCTCCAAAATAAGCTCCCTAGCCTACGGCCATAATATATAAATGGGAGATCTCATTAGTTTACCTAGGTTTATAATGGTTACATGTTCATATGTCTTATAGCTATGTAAACTTTACATCATTACTTGTGAAACCAATATATAGTCGTGACCTTCATGTGTGTATATTCACTAGTTTTATACTTTCAACATGTTCATAGTATGAGATTATGTGAATGAATAAGTGAATGTAAAATGAATATATATGAGATAGGTATAGGTTTGTATGACTTGCTTGTTAAGATGATAAGGATGATAATAAGTAAACCAAAGGAACCTTAAGCTTATAAATCAACAATGGTAACCCTAGCTTATAAAAATAAGTCGTGACCTTCCATGCACATATATGTTTTTGGAGTTGTCTTGGAGATCAAGCTTTTATAGAGGGGTAACTAATGATTAGTATTTATGATGTAAGAGACATATATTTAGGCTAGTAAATGATGAAGTAAATGAGTTTTTGGTTGATCTTGGTGTAGGAGAAATGCAAGCCGTGAGTTAGAGAGAGTATGAGGGAGTTTGAGAGAGCTTGAGTGTGTTTGAAAGAAGTGTGTAACACCCCATTTGTTAAGATGGAATGTAGTAGTAAAATATGATGTGTCATCAAAGCATGCAAGGTAAGTGTCTAAACATTCATAACCATAAATAGAAATACCAGAATCAAACATCGGTAGTCTAAGTAAATCACACACAAGCAATATTAAGTACTGTAAATGAAAGGACTAAACAATGTCCAAATGAAGTAAAGTATGAAAAAGTAGGAATAAATGCATAAGGTGAAAGAGGCTGGATAACTTCCACCCGAAAGCACATACTCTGGAGATCCTACTTGCGACCTTGGGTACCTGCCGTTTGGGAACATGGAAATGGAAAACGGCTAAACATAACGATCAGTGCACGGATATATAGCATAACATAAAGACGTAAAGGAATGAAAGCATATAAAGCATGAATTGCAGCGGAAATGAATAAGTCCTGGGAAACCTAGATGTATGTCATGTTTAATGGTTATAGTTCTGAAAACATAGCTTATGTTACTTATGAAAATATGTATTAGTTTAATATACCAAAAGCCAATATAGGTCATGAGGTCAACAACGTGAATGAATACTTGGAGGGGTGACCTCGTCATACAAATTAAAGGGGATACCTCTAAGTAATTGGTAATGGGTATGATGGATCAGCTCCTTGTGAAGGATGCAAGGCACACACCACATTCACCATGAAATCATGACTACAACTGAACCTAGGATGCACCCATACGCCCCACATGAAAATAATAATAATATAATAATGGCCAAATAACTAAAAGGGACGCCACGAGCTATCACTCTGTCGTGGTGAAGTCATAACACTAGTGCCTCTAGTGTTATGGTTATGGTTATGGTACCTCCTTAACTAGGGGTAACTGGTCATGCATGTATATGGCTAAGGGAACTAATAAAACATAAGCATTTAATCTGTTACTACTGGGGAAAACAGTTGGCTGCATACGGGAAATCCTAATAAAGGAAGAGATTGTCCTTACTGGAGGACGGGAAATCTGTACCTTGTGTCCAGTAGAAGCTAACGGAAACGTTGAAGAACCTACTCCGCCTTGACAGATAATATTACATAAGAATGGGAACGTGTATGAGTTGTCTGAATTATATGTGTTTTATTGGTTCTGTGTGTTATTAGCTTGTTATAGTTATTTTGTCATGTTTAGTGTGTTACTGTGTTATCTGTAGTTATACTGATGTTCTGTAGTGTATTATGCATGTAATAGTGTATTATAATACTTGTATTGTAATTCTATGTAACTTTCTAAAAATAGCAGATTTCCATAAATAGTAAGTTTCTAAAAATAGGAAGTTTCCAAAAATAGTAAGTTTCCATAATTAGAAATAAGCTGGATTATTAATAATAAGTAAATTTTAATCAGTATAATACAAGTTATGGTTTAAAGGTAATAGCTTATTAATTAAATAACTTGGTTAATTAATTAAACTATACGTTATAAGAATTTAATTAAAAATGCATGTTTTAATTAAATTAAGCTAAGTAAAATACTTTAGGTTATACATGAAATATTAATTTTAATATTTAACCTAAGTCATGAATTTAATTAAGTTAAATAGCCTAAGAAATAATTTAATTAAATATATTTCTGATTTTTAATATTTTCCCGAGTCCCGAACTCGTGTTTTAAAAAATAACCCAAGCCCGAACTCGTGTTTGATTTATCTAATGAATGGAAGATGAAAGAACTAGAGAGAGAAAGGTAGAGAGAGAAAGGAGAGGAAGAGAGAAAAGATGCAATGTTAAATAAATGATTAAGTGCTCAACCCCTCCTAACAGCTAGGAGGGGGTTTATATAGCCACCATACATGTGGGCTTTGGTGGGATATATGTTTACATATTGGATCACGCGCCCAATACTTGAATATATCGTTGGAGTGACCGATCCTTTCTAAATACGTAAAAACGTATTTCCAACAATCTCCCCCTAAGGGAGGTCACTCCAAGTTACAATGTCCTAAATAGTCTATAGCTCGTGATCTATGCTAACAATGATGTGACTGAGACTTTCTTTGGAAAAACGTATTTCCAACAATCTCCCCCTGTTGTCCCATATATTTAGATATAACACGAATTTAAAGAAAGAAAATAGAAGAAGAAGATGAATTCTAGAGAGAGAAAGTAGTGAGAGAAAGTAGAGAGAATGGTTGGAGAAACTAGGTGATATTGGATTAGAGAAAATGAATAACCAACACCCTTCCTAACATGCTAGGAAGGGTATTTATAGTCCCCCTACATGTGGGCTTGTATGGACTATACTACATGGACCGGACTTTCTTTTTGGGCTTTGGTTACTTATGAATGAACCTTAGCTTAAAGTTAAGCCCGTTATACACGACTAATCTACTACCTATTACAACGTTCTAATTTACGATACATAATAAACATATGACCGAGCATTCTTGTTTGACTCAATATTTTGAGGCTAACAATCTCCCCCAATGAGAGGTAAAAAACCTTGGTCATTTAGGAAATTTGTAGAGATTACTAATCTCGCCATAAATGAGTATTGAACGTGTAATCGTAGTCTTGTTCCTTCATGCTGTGATCTTTGAGCCTTTGTCGTTGTCTTTCGACTTTGTCTTTAATCTTGAGATCTTAAAATCATCCTTGACTTGTCTTTGCCATCTTGTGGTCTTGTGTCTTCATCCACATGCTCACACTATTAATTGTTGAATATATCTTCAGTCATGAGTATGTGGTTTTGAATCTTTGACTTTGTTGAGTACACCGTGATGCTACCTTCTCGAGACAAAACATAGACACGGACTGAATGGCTTTGACATTCGTCCTAAATCGGTAGCGTTTTACCTCCGGTCGGTGAAGACCGTTATCGATATTAAATATCTTACCTGTGATTAGGTAGATTCAATTAAGAATCTCCTTGACAAGGTTTCGCGGCTGTACTAGTCGTTCTCTTTACTCGATTGTCTTAAAGCAAGACTGCGAACATAAAGAGTGAATCAATTGGATAGATATCCGCTTGATTAAAGTCGTCAATTCAAATTCCTGGAACAAGTGTGATTCGTAAATAATCTTACCATTGATGCTTTCCAGTTGACACAAGCTTGATTCATAAGAATCTCACAAGTCACCTACTGTAGCGCTGTTTGATGTTGACGCTAGAAGGATTTCCATTCGTCACTGGTGAATATTAATGAATATCACTCTGAATGTTCTGGCAAGACCATAAAGATATTGCGTAGAAATACACGTTTTGGTCTTGTTATTATTGGAAATAAGTGGTAAAAGGATAAGTGTTTTCACACTTATTAAATCCCCTACACTTGACCATTGCAATGCCCTCATGCAATGCATTAATTCTAAAGCACGGTTTAAATTTTTCATCATAAATAACCCACCTTGGCCTTTATTAAATACTAAACATTAAGGAAAATAAAAAGATAAAAACAAGTAAAGAAATCAAAGACTTACATTGGGGTTTTGGCTGTCATGAATGTTCATCATCCTCAAGTTTCACGTTCCCCATACCAAGCTTAAAAACGAGATCATTGTTATTATAAGTTAGCAAACTAACACGAATTCATGTGGCCCAATTATTCACTTAGACTCCCTTATTCCTAGGTGTATCTCTTATATTTTAATTTTGTCTTGAATGATCACGAGGATGCATTGTTTGACTTATTTTGATAGTTATTTAGGCTGAAAATAAAGTGAGACGATTTAATCAATAGTTAGCTAAAGGACAAAATCTTTTAAAACTGCTTCTCGGGACCTCTTAAAGTTCATATCTTGGCATAACTCGCTTCACCGTTTGAGACCTTTCTCGGACCGATATTTGGCAGCGACTTCATACTTCGAATCTTAAGAGACGTTCATGAAATAATGGTCTTCTCTTCATTATAGGAATTTCTTCTCTTGAACTTTTTGAGAGATTCTTCATATTTGGACCACGACTTCTTCATTTTTCTCCAATCTTTCTTTTGGACTTTGATATACAACGATCTGCCTCCTTTTAGGACTTGGATCTATTTATCCTCATACCTTGTTAGGGCCTTTTTGGATAGACTTCTCCATGCTCTTTTGGGGAGTTTTTGCTTTTCGTCGTGTGTCTCGATCCTTCATATTGATTTTTGATAAATGATTCTTCACATCAACTTTTGGATCTTTAGCAACAAAATGTAGCCCTCATGTCTTGTTAGGACCTTTTCGGACTCGCCAATCTTCGCATCCCGCTTCAATAAGTTATGCCTTGGCTATAAACTCTAATTAATACCGAGCAACTTTTAAACGATCTTGCGCTAGAAGCTAAGCAACTTTTCAAATCGTACAACCTTATTTATTGCAAATATATTTATTAGCAAGCGATGGGAGAAAAGGCTTATAATCAACTCACATAAATTCACGAAAGAATACCAAACTTATAATTGACTCTATCATCTCTCGTTCTCCATAATTTAAAATCTCAAGGAATGAGACTCGTGGATGCTTATCCTATTAAATCAAATTTTTGGGTTTTCGAGTCATCTATAGGATCTTGCAAACTCTTAGACTTTTTTTCAAGTTTAGAATTCGCATTTTAAAGTTCCCTTGATAAACGACTCTCTAGGATCAATTATAGGAACCTGCTAAAAGTTCTTGTTCTTAACCCGTGAGAGTTAAGACTTTCGCGTTTTAAAGTTCCCTATATAAAAGCCTAGCAAAACTTGACTTAAACACGTTAAGGATACTAGCTAGAGTAAACTTAGATAAGTAAACTCGGGTTGAGTCAAAATATTCACGACTTTGAAAAATTTAAAACCACTTTATTAAACTTTATTCTAGCAAAGAAAGTAAATAACGATAAAAAATGAAAACTACAAGGCCAAAATAGATTAAAAATTTTGAAAAATGTCGAAAAATCAAATTTTCCGGTTAAAATGGGGACAAAAACAAGGAAAATACCACTTACTTCGATAGAAGTCCCCCCTACACTTGATATAAACATTGTCCTCAATGTTTAGGCATGTGGGAGTAAACTCCCCTACACTTAGGACATTGTGCACTTTTGTTTAAATCTTGCTAAGGAAAGGACCACTATAGTGATTTCATTGTGAACATATAGGATATGAAATATTGAATCACGACAGTTTAGGATAAAACCAGGAAGACGGGTACACGAGATCACGTTTCGTCAAAAATCATCAAAAGTACTCTTTGAAACTTGAATCCCTGCACAGAATAAGAAACAATACAACAAACACATACGGGGCTCCCATACACTTATGATGAAAACAGTAAAGGATAGAACAACGGGTTGCCTCCGGAGAAGCGCTTGTTTTTTATAACCGAGTCACGAGCCTGACTCGACCTAGAACTAGTTCAAGGGAAACGTGGTGAGGGATGGAATCATCTTATGAGAGATGTCCTCGCCAATGTACAACTTCACGCGTTGGCCATTCACCTTAAAGTTTGGCCCATTTGGCTGAGAAAGCTCAATAGTGCCAAAGGGGAAGACTTTGGCGATGGTGAATGGACCAGACCAGCGGCTCTTCAACTTGCCCGACAAGATCTTCAACCGAGAGTTAAAGAGTAGAACTTGATCACCAACGTGGAACTCTCGGTTCTTAATCCTTGAATCATGGATGATCTTGGTCTTCTCCTTGTAGATCAACGAGTTCTCATAAGCTTCATTCCTTAGTTCATTTAGCTCATTGAGTTGAATCTTCCGAAGATCGCTGGCTTTGTTGATGTCGAAGTTAGCCCACTTCAAGGCCCAGTACGCCTTATATTCTAGCTTGATAGGGAGGTGGCATGCTTTCCCTTACACAAGACGATAAGGTGTACAACCAATCGGGGTCTTATAAGCGGTACGGAAAGCCCACAACGCATCATCTAACTTATCAGCCCACAAGGCACGATGCTCTCACATAGTACGCTCAAGAATTCGCTTCAATCCACGGTTAGATATCACGGCTTGACCATTTGTTTGAGGATGATAAGCGGTGGAAAGACGGTGATTGACACCGTACTTAGCCATGACTCAAGCAAATTGATCATTGCAAAAATGAGTCCCGCGGTCACTGATGATAGCACGAGGAACACCGAATCGAGCAAAAAGCTGCTTCAAAAAGTTCACAACCACCCTCGCATCGTTCGTCGGGAGATCCTTAGCTTCAACCCATTTGGAAACGTAGTCAACGGCTACGAGGATTTACTTGTTCCCTTTAGATGATGGAAATGGCCCTATAAAGTCGATGCCTCATACATCAAAGATTTCACATTCTTGTATGAAATTTTGAGGCATCTCATCTTTATGTGTGATTTTGCCTTGTCTTTGGCAAGCATCACAACGTTTAACCATTTCATGAGCGTCATGATAAATGGTGGGCCAATAAAATCCAGAGTCTAATACTTTCTTCGCGGTGTAATTGGGACCAAAGTGACCACCGGTGGGTCCTTTATGGCAAGCGTCAAGGATTTGTATCGTTGCCGGTCCATCAACACATCGACGAATGACAAGATCCGCACATTGTTTGAAAAGGTAAGGGTCGTCCCAGAAATAATGTTCAATATCTTTAAAGAACTTTTTCTTTTGTTGGGATGTTAACCCTTCCTTGAGAATTCCACCCGCTAAGTAGTTTGCAATGTCCGCAAACCAAGAGGTGTCATCAATATTTGGATTGATAGACATTAAGGCCTCAAGGGGGAAAGAGTCATTGATCTCTTGGTTCGGATGATCCCCTTGATAAGAATCCTCAAGTCTACTTAGATGATCCGTGGCTAGGTTTTCGGCTCCCTTCTTGTCACGAATTTCAATGTTGAATTCTTGAAGGAGCAAAACCCGACGAAGTAGTCTTGGCTTAGAATCTTGTTTAGTCAACAGGTACTTCAACACGGAATGATCGGTGTACACAATGGTTGTATAAAGGACAAGATAGGGGCGGAACTTCTCAAAAGCATACACTACAGCTAAAAGCTCTTTTTCGGTAGTGGTATAATGCAATTGAGCCCATTGTCTTGCTAGCGTAATGGATTGGTTGGAAGTGTTTGTTCACTCTTTGGCCCAAAACCGCTCCAATAGTAAAGTCGTTAGCATCACACATCAATTCAAAAGGTAGCTCCCAATTAGGGGTAACCAAGACCGGTGCCTTAGTAAGCTTGTCCTTAAGAAGATTGAAGGATTCAAGACACTCTTTGGAAAAGATGAAAGGAGTATCTTTTTCCAAGAGGTGGGTCATCGGGCAAGCGATTTTAGAAAAATCTTGAATGAATCAACGATAGAAGCCCGCATGACCAAGGAAACTTCTCACACCCTTCACGGTTGAAGGTGGTGGTAATTTGGCTATGACATCCACTTTAGCACGGTCCACTTCAAGACCGGCTTTGGAGATTTTATGTCCAAGCACAATGCCCTCTTTTACCATGAAATGGCATTTTTTTCCAATTTAGAACAAGGCGAGTGTCTTCACACCGCTTAAGTATGCGTTCCAAATTGGCAAGGCAATGAGAGAAAGAATCACCATAAACCGAGAAATCATCCATGAAGACTTCCATAGTTTCTTCAACCATGTCATAGAAGATAGCCATCATACACCTTTGGAATGTCCCAGGAGCATTGCATATTCTTTTGTAAGCAAATGTTCCATAAGGACAAGTAAATGTGGTTTTCTCTTGGTCTTTAGGATCGATGGGAATTTGAAAATGCCCAGAGAAATCGTCTAAAAAGCAGTAATAGTCATTAACCGCTAGACGTTCAAGCATTTGGTCCATGAAAGGGAGGGGAAAATGATCCTTTCTCGTAGCATCATTGAGTTTGCGATAGTCTATACAAACTCTCCACCCTGTAACGAGACGAGTAGGAATCAACTCGTTGTTTTCATTGGACACAACGGTGATTCTGCCTTTCTTAGGCACACAATGGACGTGACTAACCCATGGTGAATCCAAGATAGGGTAGATCATTCCCGCATCAAGAAGTTTGATAACCTCTTTTTTGATAACGTCATGGATCTTGGGATTCACCCTTCTTTGGCTTTGAATAATGGGTTTAAAGTCGTCCTCCATGAGAATTTTATGTGTGCAAAAGTGAGGATCAATTCCACGAATATCGAAGATTTTCCAAGCAATCGCTTTCTTGTGATTCTTCAGCACGGTGATAAGTCGAGATTTTTCTTCCTCTTTCAAGTCTTTTGCGATGATGACGGGTGACTTCTTGTTGTCTTCAAGGAAAACGTACTCGAGATGAGACGATAGGTCCTTAAGCACTAAATCCGGAGGATTTTCGATGGAAGGCGTGGTAAAATTCGGTTCATCGATAGAGATATCCTTAGGAGATGGTGGAGAAATATGGTCCTCATTGAGAAGTTTCTTAATGGTACGAATGTCTTCATCCCAATTGGAGGGAGAATCGTCATATTGCAAGTCCACGTCTCCCAAAGTTGCTTCAAATTCTTTCAAAATGAAATCACTTTCTCCAAATGGAGTTAGTGATGGAGCAATAGAGGCAACGGTCTCAACAATGGGAAGAGAATAAGAACCACTTTTACAAGCGTCTTTGAAATGTTCTTCACAAGCTTCATCAAGAACGTCAATGAAATTAACACTCTCGTTTTTAGAAGGCTGCTTAGAAAGTTTACCCATGTTGAAGACGATTTTATTGTCACCAACTCTCATGATTAATTCACCCGTGGCTACATCGATGAGAGTGCGTCCGGTCCTCAAGAATGGACGTACAACGATTAATGGAACACGAGGGTCCATCTCGTAGTCAACGACAACAAAATCCGCCGGAAAGGTGAATTTGTCGACGCCGACGAAGACATCTTCGGCTATCCCCACTGGATAAGCAACCGTACGGTTAGCTAATTCCAAAGTCATTCGTGTGGGACTAGCTCGGGTAGAGATAATTGTTTCCAAACACTTAATGGCATTAAGTTTATACTAGCACCTAGATCGGCTAGGGCCATACAATTCTCTACCCCAGGGAAGTTGCAAGGAATAAAGAAACGACCCGGATCACCAAGTTTGGTTGGTAATTTCCTTAAGAGCACTACAAAGCAATTCTCATTAAGTTGGGTCTGAGCGATGTCAAGAAGTTTCTCCTTATCACTGAGAAGATCTTTAAACATTTTATTATATTTGGGCATGTGAGCGAGAGCCTCAGCAAAGGAGATATTGAAATTCAGTTGTTTAAACATTTTAAGAAAGTTAAAACCTGAATATCATCCTTGTTCTTCAATTTCTCTTTCCTCAACCTTGAGGGATAAGGTATATTGGGTTGAGATGAAGGCTTTGGAATGGAATTCTCACTCACATCCTTGGGTGGTGGAGGGGTGGAAGTAGAAGGTGGAGGAATCGGAGAAAGGGACTCGTTTTCCTTTGTCACAATCACCGGTGTAGGTGTAGGAAGCTCGGGTTCCTTTAAACCTTTTCCACTGCGAGTGGTGATTGCTTTCATCTCCCCTCTTGGATTAGCAACGGTGTTACTCGGAAGAGAACCCGAACCAGAGGCTTGATTACTTGGGAAGAAACTAGCCATCATGTTCCTAAAGTCATTCGTTTGACTTGCCAAAGAGTTTCGCATATCGGCTCAAAGATCATTCCCTTATTTCACCATATCAGCTTTCATGTTGGCCATTTCCCGCTGAAGATTTTGCACTATCACATCATTAGTCCTCATGTAAGTTTCAACGTCTTGGTGTAATGGGGTGGGTTGGTTGGGAGGAAAATCATGGTAGGCAGGTGGTTGTTAAGCGGTTTGTTGGTAAACGTGATTGTTTCTTTGAGGTGGATATGGGTTTCTTTGGGTTTGGTATTGATTTGGAGCTCGAGCTTGATTTTGATTGTTGCGATTGAGGTTGTTTGGGTTTTGTGGTGGGAAACCGGGTGGTGAAAGAAAGTTGTTTGAGCGATAGCTGAGCAAATTGCGGTCACCTTGAGGACGTGCTTGATAGCCTCCCGTAGCAAAGTTACCATTGGCGGCATACACATTTTCCGGGATTGTCTTGAGTCGAAGGACAATCGGTGTATGAGTGAGATCCCCCGCATATTTCACATGTTTGACTCAAAACATTAACTTGGGCATTGATAGCTTTGGTGTTGTTGGCGGTTTGGAGAGTAAGTGATTCAACAAGCGAATTAAGCTTATCAATTCTCTTGTCGCTCTCATTAGTGCTAGCACTAGCCACATTAGTCCGAACACTCTTGGTTTGTACTCTAGACTTATTTTCAATAATGTCCCAAGCGGCATTAGAAGACTTAACCAAAATATTACCCCCCCCCCCCCCCCCCCCCGAGGCACTATTTAGTGAATCTTGGTCATTCATGCTTAAACCATTGTAAAATGTATTAATTTGATGTACTTTTGTGAAACCATGTTGTGGACACTTTCTTAAAAGTTCCTTAAAACGGTCCCAAGATTCACTAAATGTCTCACCGTATTTTTGTTCAAAGGTAATCATTTCATTCCGCAAAGCGGTAGTACGTGAGGGTGGGAAAAAATAGTTGATGAATTTAGTCTCTAAATCCGTCCACGTAAGAATACTTTGTGGCGGTTCCTTATCAAGCCAATTCCAGGCTTGTCCCTCTAAGGAGAAAGGAAAAAGTTGCAAGCGAATCACTTCTTGTGAAACCCCATTATACTTGACCGTATTAGTGAGTTAAAGGAACCTTTTTATATGGTCATGAGGATCATCAAGCGAACGCCCCAAGAAAGGTTGAGCAAATACCATTTGAATGAAGCCAGATTTGAGTTCAAAATTGTTGGCTCCAATCTCATGTATGACAATAGCATCGGTGTTGCCTTCTACGTGCGATTGCAAAAGCTCGATCATTGGTTGATTGTCCATGGTGACAATAGGTAGAGTAATGACTTCGGCTTGAGCTACTTTCTTCTTACGAGCACGAGTACGCATACACACCTACAAAAGGAAAAGCAAAATAGACAAGAAATATTTTTGGTTTTTAATGTTTTTCTATTTTATTTTTTTGTATTTTTGAAAATTTTATATTTTTTAGGATTTTTGAAAATTTTAAAGCAAGGAAAATAACGTTCAAAAATGAACGGATCCCAAGATCCAACGCGTCTCTCACTTAAAACCGTTAATCTTAACGAAAAGAGCCGGCAGCGGCGCCATTTAATACAAGGTTTTGCCTCGTATGAAAGTTCGTTAAACCGATCTTTTCGAATTGATTACCGTTAATTAGTGCGACTCAGTCGTTCTTGGTGGAAAAATAAATGGTTTGGTTGATTATCTATTTTAAACTAATAGCAAATATGAAAATGTCGTTGAGTAAAATTAAAGCTTTAAAAATTAAACTAAAATAACGAGTTAAAAATAAATGATAGAAAACTTAAAAACAAAATTAGAAAAATACTTGGTAAAAATAGAGATTTCGGTAAGCGTGCAATTTTTGCGAATTAAAACTAAACAAATAAAAACTTGGTAAAAACAAAACTCAAACCCATCGGAATAATACCAATCGGAACCCCATCGGAACACTACTGATCGGAATGTTGTCGGAATAGGCCAAAAAGGAAAGCAATCGGAATGTGTAAAAGGAAACTGATCGGAATAAGCTAAAATAATGTAATCGGAATGTGTAAAAGGAATCCACGTCGGAATACACAAAACCCTATTCCGATCCTTGTGATCGGAATACAACTGAACCAGATCGGAATGCAAGAAAAGACACTATAGTCGGAATGTCAAAACCCTTTTCCAATAAAGATGATCGGAATAACAATGGAGTAAATCAGAATAATGACCTCAAATCGGAATGTCTAATCGGAAAGAGGTTTTACCCTTTCTGATGGGATGTGTTCGCAAATAAGCTAAGTATGAAGCTATTTTTAATAAGCTCAATCCAAAACTTGATCGAATCTATACTGAAACAAACTAAATAAGCACGAATAATAACTTTTCAAAACTTTAAATAAGCAAACTTTTAAATCAAACCATAAAAAGATTAAAACTTTAAGAAAACTTTTAAAAAGTAAATAAGCTAAGTACTAAATAAGCCAATAAGCATAAAAAGCTCAAAGCTTATGTTGCACAAAAACTTAGAAAGGATTAAAAAGATAAACTTTTAATCACGAAATCATCAATCAAAATCAAACCGTATGAAATATAATTTTTGGATCAAAAATTAAAGTAAATCAAGAAAGGAAGAAAAAGATTGAAGATTAAAAGCTTAAACTTGAACTTTTTGATTAATGAAACTCCAATACAAAGATTAAAATAAAGCTTAACTTGAAAGAAAAGATGAAATTTTAGTAAGAGAAAGTTAAACACTTTCTCTCTCTAAAAACTAAAGAAAGGAAAAATTTGAAAAACGACTAAATTAACTAACACCCTCCTAATGTGTCATTAGGAGGGTATTTATAGGAGATGGGGAGGTGCATGTGCTTCCTTCTTTCTTTCTTTCTTCTCGACTCGATTTAAATCTTCGTCTTTTCTCGACGTCGTCTCGGGATTAATTAAACTCGTCTTATAAATTCTTCACTTATTTAGACTTGAGTTCTTCGACTTCATTAAACATCCGTCTTTAGACTTTTTCTTCGATAAATCTTCAGAATAGGCCTTGGACTTCCGTTCTTTTTGCACTCTTGATCTTTTGACTTCATCTTTTCTCGTTTTCTTCGATAAAAGCCCGTGAAAGCCTGTGATTTCTTCCTTTTTCATCTTTTGGTCCTAAAACACAATAAAAACACAAACCACGCATAATTCTGACTTTTACAACATAAAATACACGTTTTGGTCTTGTTATTATTGGAAATAAGTGGTAAAAGGATAAGTGTTTTCACACTTATTAAAACCTGAAACGAGTTTGAATCAATTTAGAATCAAACCACTGTTGCTTTTTAGTTTTACACATGTTCAATTCATAAAGAATCTTGCATATGACCTACCGCAGTGTTGTTTAATGTTAACACTAGAAGGATTTCCACTCATCATTGTGAATACTAAGTAGTATTACTCTGAGTGTTCTAGCAATATCGCAAGGATATAGCGTAGGACTCTCTTGATCTTCATCCGTGTGTCCTAACGAGATTTGATTGATCTCTTGGCTCTAGACTCGATTTGTGAACTTTAGTGGTCGGAGGCTGGAGCAGATGTCACCTATTCAATATCAACTATCTCGAAGTGAGAAAGTCAATAGAAGTCATGTTGTTCTCCGTGACAATAAAACAAACTTCTTTTGAGAGAAGCCTGAGTAGCTAGGTAAGGGATTGTGCATTACATCACTGGGTCCATGATGTGTATCTTCATGATGTGTTGACCCAGTTTCTGCCTAAGTTGTATGGAGGGCTTCTTTCTTTAGACCTTTATCCTTACCTTTATGTTTCATTCTTCAACCCCTTCAATACTTACCAAGACATCATTTCTAGCACCTTGTTGTGATTGTTCCAGTGCTAGCATCAGTACTTAGTCGGCATTCAGCTACGTTCACATTCTACTCCATCTTTCCTAAGGACTTCTAATAATCTATTGGATTGTCCCTGGGAAGATCTCTCCGGTTCTGGTTGGATCGTAGGACTTAAACCTAACCACCCTTTTGACACCAATAACGTCGTGAATTAAAGATATTGTGGGTATTTGATAGTCACCATAAAAACCACTTTAAATTCTAACAAAGTGTTTGAAAAACATTTAACACCTTGCTAGTTTTGTCGTTTCAAAAATGCTCCCCCTTCACATGTGCATCGATAATCGAAAGTGTTTCGCACATGTAGGTAAGAGTTAAAGTGCTTGAGTCTTATATAAGATCATATTTTAATCACATTTTCTCCCCCTATCTCTGATATATAAAATCTTTTGATATTAGAGATACCAAATTTGATTAAAATATATTTTGAAAAATAATCTTGAAAATCTCCGGGAGAAAGATGTGTTAATCTTTTGCATGAAGTTGAAATGCTCCCCCTCAAAAATTGATCCAATTGAATTGTCATTGTGAGGATTTGATCCACATTTCGCTTTTTGAGGATGGGAGTTGTTGAACACACAATTTTTGAAAGATTTTGAATAATCATTGAGAAATTCTTGAAAAATTTGTGTCCAATGCTTTTTGAAAAATCCTATTTCTTTTTGGCGAAGAGGTTTTTCTAAAGCATAAACTTGAGTTCATAGACTTTGAATGTCTTGACAAATCCACTCAAGTGTAAGAAGATTTCTCTTCTTTTGCTAAGGGTAAGGGCACTAAAGCGTACACTCCCCCGTGAATATCGTTCCGGGTTGCAATCTGAAAGTGATTACAAGCCATTGTGTTGAGCTCAAAACGTTGAATGTTTTATGACAAGCTCAACCCGTGATAGATTGCTCTACCCGTTGTTTGGAAATATTTTCCAAAATAGACAATTTCCTTTATTAAAAGAAGAAATGACATGTTTTGAAAAATATTTACAACTTTCATTCGAGCTTTATGTACACACCCGTTTCGTTATTGAGCGACATTTCTAGGCACGTCCATATTATCGATACTGAAAGACATGTCGAGAAGAATATTTTTGGATTTTGAAAGATTTTTTTTTTATTTTGTGTTTTGTTTTTATATGTTTTATATATTTGTATTTTGCTTTTTCAAAGATATTTATAGGTAGATGTTCGATAGATAAATCAAGCAGGCACCTTTGCTAGAATCTCCAGGTCTGCTGGAGTCAAACATCTCATACCAATTTGCCTAACGAGGTACTCAAATCTATCTTTCGACAGAGCTTTCGTAAACAAGTCGGCTAATTGGTAATCCGTTCCAACAAAGTATAGTTCACCGATACCTCTTTCAACTTGTTCCTTTATGAAGTGGTAGCTGACATCGATGTGCTTCATGCGGGAATGTTGTACCGGATTGCAGGAGATGGCTATGGCCGACTTTGAGTCACAGTACATAGGTACTTTATCAAAGTGGAAGCTATAATTCGTGAGTTGTGTTCTCATCCAAACAACTTGAGCACAACACGCAGATAGAGACGCATACTCCGCCTCGGCTGATGAAAGTGACGTGCAATCCTGCTTCTTGGAAGACCATCCCACAAGCTTATCTTGACCTAGAAATTGTTAACCACCATAAGTACTTTTCCGTGTATCAAGACACCCTGCATGATCAGAATCTGAATAGGCCGTTAGAAAGAAACTGATTTCCCTCGGATACTAGAGTCCCAAATGAATGGTATTCTTGAGGTATCGAAAGATCCTTTTAACCTCCTTGAGGTGATTTTCATTGGGTCGTGCTTAATAACGTGTACAATAACACGTAGCATGTGATATATCGGGTCTGCTTGCTGTCAAGTACATGAGGGAACCGATCATGGAACGATATCTCGTTTGATCTATGGCATTTCCCTCCAAGTCAGCATTTAGCGATGTGGTTGATAATGGGGGTCCCAACGAGGTCACATGAAGTCATACCATGCTTTTTGATTATCTCTTGACAATACTTAGCTTGGTTTATAAAGATACCACTTGGGGATTGGTGAACTTGAATTCCTAGAAAGAATTTTAGTTCGCCCATCATTGACATTTCAAATTTGCTGTGCATGACTTTTTCAAACCATTTTGAAAGTTTTGGGTTTGTAGACCCGAAAATAATGTCATCAACATAAATCTGCACAAGCAAAATGTCATCCCCATATTTATAAGTGAACAAAGTTAGATCAATGGAACCTTTGGATACCAGAAAGTTTAAGAGCTCGTCGTACCACGCCCTTGGAGCTTGTTGATTCCATATAGTGCCTTGTGGAGACGATACACCTTGTCAGGATAATGAGGATTGACGAATCCTTCCGGCTACGTGACATTGACTTCTTCCTTCAAAGGACCGTTAAGAAACGCCGTCTTTACGTCCATTTGATAGACAGTGAATCCCTTATGTGCAGCACAAGCAAGGAAAATCCTGACCGCTTCCATACGAGCAACTGGTGCAAATGATTCGTCAAAATCAATTCCCTCTTTCTGGCCATACCCCTTAGCCACTAGCCTAGCTTTGTTCTTGATGACCGTGTTTTCTTCATCCATCTTGTTTTTCCAGATCCAACGAAGATTTAACGGAATCACATCGTATGGTCTGTCAACAAGTTACCAGACTTTAAGTCTTTCAAATTGTTGAAGTTCATCCATCATCGATTCGATCCAAGCATGATCAGCCATGGCTTCTTTGATGTTTTTCGGTTCAGTTGTACTCACAGCGAGTGCGAACATACAAACATCAGCATCGGTTGCTAGTTGTCGTCTTGTACGAACAGGCTCTGAAGGGTTTCCAATTACGTGAACCAAAGGATGATCTCAGGTCCAATGATGTGTTGAAGGATGTCATTGATAAAACGTATGCATATTTGACGGATCAACATGGCGAGTATAGGACTCTCCAGTTTCATGTACCGGTGTACCGAATGGGTTGATAAATTCGTCTTCGTCAAATAATGCACCGTCTGCTTGATTTGTGTTCTCTGGAGCAATGACAGTAGTTGTGGATGTTGTAGGATCGATTGTTGAAGTGATATTCTGAAGAGGTAAATCTGCAACAACCGGGGTTGAAGTACATGAAGTTGTATCCTTTTGTTGACGATGATAGATATCATCATTCTTATCATGAGTAACAGCGGAAGACTTTGATACAACATGTTTCTCCCCCGTGAAATATTCATCAAACATCGGTCCATATAACATTGCCAACTCTTCAAGTGTCGTTTCCACTATCATATCTGCTCTAGGAACATGTTCAGGAACCAACTTTGAACTTGACGGTTCATTGTTGTGGTGTTGAGTTCTGAGTTTCGTGCGGTTGTGAATAGAAGTTGTTTGTCGTTGTGGATCGGGACTTAAACTGCTTTGTTCAAGTGCCATTTCTTGCAATTCATCAAATCTGATATGAATAGTCTCGACTATTAATTTTGTTCTCTTGTTGTACACTCTGTATCCCTTAGACTGAGTGGCATATCCCACTAAAATGCATGCATCACCTTTCTCTTTCATCTTGTCTAGATTTCCACCATCTCGAATAATGTAACACGTACATCCAAAAACATAAAGGTGTTTGAGTGAAGGTTTGCGATCATTAATTATGTGATATGGTGTCTTTTCGTGTCTAGGGATAATTAAGGATCGGTTTTGTGTGTAGCATGCGGTTGATACGGCTTCGGCCCAAAAAAATAAGGGTAGTTTTGATGCAGATAATAATGTTCGAGCAGCCTCAACTAAAGTACGGTTTCGTCTTTCAACAACACCGTTTTGTTCAGGTGTTCTAGCAATAGATGTTTCGTGTTCAATTTCTTCGGCTTCAAAATACTTCTTCAGAGTTGAATTCAAGAATTTTGTGCCTCTGTCAGTACGTACCACTTTTACTTGAGCTTGAAGACCACGTTGTATCAACTTAAGGAAGTTAATGAGAACCTCAGGTGTTTCATCCTTGGACCGTAAGAAGAGGGTCCACGTGTACCTTGAGTAGTCATCGACAATTACCATAACATATTTTTTCCATTGATGGTTTGAACACGCATGGGACCACACAGATCTATACGAAGAAGATCTAACCGTCCTTTAGAGCTTGGTGTAGTCTTTGTCTTAAAACTACTCCGTTTAGCTTTGCAAACTCACAAGAAGAACAAAGATGATCTTTGATGAATTTCAAGTTAGGAAGGCCTCGCATAATATCTTTCTTGGAAAGCAAGTTGATGGTATCAAAGTTAAGATGAGATCGACGTTGATGCCATAACTAAGCTTGAGTCGTTGAAGCTTTAGCCATGAAACAGATTGGAGTTGAAGATGTGGAGTCTTGTAGTAAGATGGTGTAGAGATCAGTACCCCGTGTTCCAGTAAGTAAGTCATTCCCAGCATAATCACGAACAAAACATGTCTTCT
The DNA here is from genome assembly GCA_025667525.1 of Glebionis coronaria. Lineage (NCBI taxonomy): Eukaryota > Viridiplantae > Streptophyta > Magnoliopsida > Asterales > Asteraceae > Glebionis > Glebionis coronaria. The sequence goes on from CM046880.1 coordinate 141,359,556, forward strand.
TTCTAAACGCAACCTCCAAATCCGCATCACATAATTGACCAACCAAGAAAAGATTGTGATTGAGCCCTTCGATGTAGTAAACCCTTTTGATAGTGATATTCCCCTGAACCAAGTCTCCATATCCTAGGATCGGTGCAAATTGATCATTTCCGAATCGGACCGTACCCAGGAACTTTTCCACGAAATTTATTAGAAGCTTGAGATTCCCGTCATGTGCTTCGTGCATCCGGAGTCCAGTATGAAGAGAATTATTTCGATCACCTGCAGAAGAATTAGAACACGATGGAGCAGTTGCTAAATTAGATTCCATGTTAGTTGTGATTTCCGATTCATTAGTTTCCCTAGTTTCATCACTTAGAGGCACACTAACGCACGTAGTCACATTTTCTGTCCTAACCTTAGGCATCCATTTATATCCTGAAAGACATTGATTAACAAACCACCATTTCCAAGACTTGCTAGCAGACTCATATAATTCCCTAACTCTGCTTCTAGGGTTCTTAGTGGTGGAGTCTGATGCAATACTTTTCTTAGGGGGGGGGGGGGGGGGGGGTTGCACGAGAATGGCTCACTTTGCGTTTGGGTTTTCTAGCACTAATAGGCATCACAGTTTGCTTCTTAGTTCTAGTATCTACGCCTTTGACATTATTCGAAACACACATAGCATGATTAGCATTGGCACACTTTCCACATTTCAAACAAACAAACTTAACATTCAAAGCATTCAAAGTCGAATCATACAAATCGTCATTACACGCGATTACAGACGTTTTATTCTTAGAAACATTGAAAATCCTAGGGTGGTCTTCTACTTCCTTCATCTTCCCTTGACTTTTGTTTTGCCAAACCTTTTCATTCATGCGAGTGCTCTTAAGCTAGGGCCGGCTAACACTAGCAGTGAGGACTACTCCTATAGTAAAAGACACACGTCTATTAGTGTTTCTAGAAGTCTGAGGTGATTGACTTTCTTTGTTTTGTGTGGGTGTAGTGGCCAATATATACATCCCTGGTTTAACCACATATGTGTTCTTATTTGTGATCGAATATGTGTTTTGGGAGTGTTTTGTGGTAACCTATCCTTCCCATCCGTCTTAGGGGCAAACACAGGTTTTGCAAATGCAGAATTAGAGAGAACAGATGGTTTTCCCAAGACAGAGGGTCTAGTCACTTTTTGCGCATTGGGTTGTCTTACAACAGGTTTCTTAACACTAGGTTCCACAATTTTCCCACCCATCTTAGCAACGAGTTTCTTTAACTCAGCTATCGCTAGTTCCCTGTCTTGTAACTGAGCTTTCAACCCTTTAATTTCCAAATTCTATTCATTCATTTCTCGAAACATTTTGGAAAGTTTTTCTGGCAAGTCATTATCATGTGGAAAACTACCAACGTCTTTTTGCAAAGCAAATTCAAGAGAATGACAATGTTTTTGAAGGAAATCAGTTTTGTGTTGAAGTAACTCAAAAGCCTTTTTATCAACATTTTCTTTATGTTTCGAAAGCTCAAGTTCAAGACGCTCACATTCTTTGATTTTATCAAGATATTTGCATGCAACATCAGAATATTCATCGATATCAGTACAAGATTAAAGAGTAACACACAAAATATATTTGGAGAGACATTCTTCTAAGAGTATATCATATTCGTTTGAAAAATCTGATTTGTCATTTTGAAGTTCATCAATTTCTTTTTTAAGAGACTTGATAGTTGTAAAATTAGGTAACTTGCTTTAGGAAAAACAAGCACCTAAAATATAGGGTAAGCAAGCACGACGATTTAGGAAAACCGTGTGTACATGACCCTAAAGTGAGTTCGTTCTCGAGGAGGCTAGTGCGTTGTGTAATGAATTGATTTTGATTGTGATTTTATTGTTATGAGAAAAAGAAAATAGAAATGGGGTGAGAAAGGAATGACGGTTACGAAGACGGATCGAGCTAAGACGAAAAAGGCGTTCAAGTAAAACCGTAAAAAACTACAAAATAAAAACTTTTAAACCTAAAAAATTAATTAAAAGTTAAAACTAAGTCTATAATAATATAAATAACAATAAAAATCCAATAAAAATATTTTAAAACCTTTTATTAATTAAATATTCATTTTTAAATGCTAATTAAAGCCCTAAAATTAAATATAATTAATCAGAATGTCCAAAATATTATTTTATTGAACAAATAACTTACTTATATTATCTAAAGACTAAAAAGTATTTTTCCTAAATTTTAAAAACTATTTTTCTATTTTTAAAACACTTAAAACTATTTTTAAACTAAAATAAATATAAAAAATAATAAAATAATGCTAAAAATAGTTTGACACTTTTAAAATCCTAATTTACTCTAATGAACAGTAGAAAAATGAAAAAGTTTGAAAAATATAAAATTTTTCACTAAAAGACAAAAACAGTTTGAATTAAAACCCTAATTAAACTAATTTAATTTTAAAAAATAAATAAAAAGTGAACAGTAAAAACTTTTTATGCCAAAATCTTAAAATGTTTTTCTTAATCTATGAAAAATGTTTAAACTGAAAAATAATGATTTTTGGCACTAAATGCCAAAAACAGAAATATTAAAAGTATTTAAAAATGCAATAAAACCTAAAAAAAATAGCAAATGAACAGTAATAAAATTCTAATTAAACTAAAAAATCACAAATAAAATTAGAAAAATTTAGAAACTGGTTTCAAGGTCTAATTCGAATTTTAACCCACAAAAGACAAAAAATTAACTTTCTGATAGTGACATGTCAAGGGCTTTTGTCTTTTTGTATAGCAATACTAACCAGTGTATTAGCAGGGGAAACCTTTTTCCCACTGCTAGTGCAATTATCAGGTCTGGTGACCTTTGAGCTTAGGAAAGCTTGTTGGATTGGTTTCTTTTGGAACAAAAGGCACCCCTATACTCAGTTGAGTATAGGGAGTCAATAACAACACAAAAACAACCAAGTCTTTTCACAAAATCTCACACAAAAATGCACAAAATGTTTTTGATTAAGCAATGAAGTTTCTAATGAACAGTAGACCTGGATTACTTGCACAAAAACGGATTTTAAACCCTAAAAGCTTGCACACAAATCCACCAATTCAGATATAAACAAATGCAAACCCTACTTAGACCTATCTTCTAACAACTTGCAAGATTTGGTGAGCCAAATTTACATAAAACAGTCACTAGGGCTCTTAACTGATTTCATGCTATTTTTCCAAACTTTGAACACACAAACTAATTTAAAACTTATCAAAATGAAATCCTTATACTGATATCACCTAATAATACCCAAATGAGAGTATTAAACCAGCTTATAACCCAAAATTCTTTCACCAAACTCAATTAAATTCCAGATCCAAACACCCCTTAATGACTGAAAACCAAAATTTAACAAGCAAACCTAAGCAAATCTACTCAAAACTGATTTCACTTATCCTAAGCATGCATACTAAACACAAATGAGCATAACCAAACAAATAAACAACACTTAACAACTTTCATGCATTTTCATACAAATCCACAAATCACAAACTTTGAAACTAAAAAGAAGATACAAGGAGGTTACCTTGTTAGACCTACATCCAGGCCCAACAGTGACTGAAAAGTCACCTCCAAACAAGCCCGGGCTTGTGCAGATCCTCTATAAGCTTCCAATGAACTTTCTGCTAAGAACAAGAACACAATATCCACTTTTTTTATTTTTGAACCTTTTCACAATCTTTTCAAATAATTTTCTCAAATATTCTTCCTTTCAAAACACTTAAACAAACCTCTTACAAACCTGAAAAACCAATTTTGGAACCAAATTTTGCCAAGAAAACCCACTTTTTTCAGAAACTTGAAAATTGCTTTTTGAAAACTCAAAAACACAAAGTGTTTACAAGATAATGATGGAACTCAGAATTTCTAGCTTAAAATTTTACCAACTTTTAATAAATCATAAAAGGAATTACATTTAACAAAACACCAAATTTATATTGATTAAAAAGGAATTACAAGATTTTTGCTAGAAAATCTGGAACAAGTTATAATGGACACAAACGTCTCATTATATAGCACTACTCAGAACTATCTAGAACAATGAATAAAATAATATAAGTCCTAAACCCTAATACATGGAATTCCTAAAAAAACCTTGATTGTTTGACTGAAAATTGGTCAAAATGTGCTTCATGTGATGCTTGCTGGATGATAGCTGTCTCTTTTGATCTTGGGACGTTCATTTGGTGTGGAGGACAAGTAGAATCATGTGGGACGTTGATCATGTCCCCTCCTAGGGTTTTGTGGAAAGGGACGGGTGCAGGGGACCCCTGAGGTGGTCACATGGGTTGAGTGGTGGATGTTTATTTAAGTGGGTTTTGGTGACAATATGGTGAATTAGTGATCTGGAAATATTGGGGCATAAACCCTTTGATTATGGCTTAATTGGAACTGGGGAATTTAGGGTTTATGTGGTGATTAAGGGAATGTTTAAATCTGATTTGGGGGTAATTATATTTGAAAAGTGTGTTTGGTGGGAAAAATTAAATAATCAGTAAATACTGATTATTTAAGTTGGGTGGAGTGTGACGTGTGAGGGGGAGTGAGGTGTAAGGAGGGTATTGGTGGGTGAGGGTGACGTGGGAGAATGATTGGCTGGGAAGGGTTTGGTGGTCTTGGCAGAATAGGTCCCTTGGTTTCCATCATTTCTTCACTTGGTATAAAAAAGCCAAAACTTCCATTTCCTTTGTAAACAAGTTTGGAAACTTGTCAAATTTGGCACATCATGTTGTCACAACTTTAAACAAGGACCATAAATGTACTTTGGGCATTCTTCAAGGGATCATAGTGTAATTTCTTGACATTTAAGGGACCACAATGTAATTTATGAGTTTTGCAAGGGTTTAAAATGCCAAGTCTTCAAAAGATGAGGGACCATTCTTGTACAATCTTCAAACTTCAAGGTCATTTTGGAAAATCATGATTCGGGTCCGGTTCATTGTGCGGCTTCGTTTCCCGTGTTCGTTTTTGATTGATTCTTGTGATCTTTTTGTCATTTCCTCAATATCCGTACCTAAAATACACAAGCAACAAACACGAGCATATATTTGGCAGTTTTAATGATATTTTATGCATTTTAAGCCCGATTTGGACGATGAGACTATGTATAAAAGCAGTCTCATCACTCCCCCATACTAAACCATTGTCGTGCCCTCACGCAATGCTAGAATAAAGTATCGTAGCATCTCCAAAATTCATTTTATTCACTTTATTGAACGATAAACTAGCTACACTACTACTAATGCTACTACTTGCGTTTTAGACATAATGTATGATTTTCATCGCAAAATGGGACGTTTAGGTTCATAGAATAAGAACACGTGAATGCTTCGTTAGAAATAATTTCATCGTCCTCGATTTTCACCCTAATTCCATGCCAAGCGTGCAACGAGATCATTGTCATTATAAGTTAGTAATGCTAACACTACTCATATGCCCTAATCACGTACTTATCCTCCCATTATTCCTAAGTTGTATCTCTTATATTTTATTTTGTCTTGAATGTCTCACGAGGACACATTGTTTGACTTATGCGATAATAGAGATTTAGGTCTAAAAATATAGTCCTAACGGTGTAACTAAGACCATCAAATCAATAACCCCTCTTAATAGACAACGATGTCAAAAAATTAAGTTGACAAGAAGAATCGATAAACACGGTTTTATAACGGTTTTGAACATGAGACTTATTACCACAACTTTTATACGCCCCCTAACGGAAGGGCCTTATTATCATTGGTTTACCTCCATCTTTTATTCAACTTCGCCATGAAGCTTTTATTATGACTTCCGTCTTGCCTTGCCTTTTATTATCCGTCTCATCGGTGGTTTTATTAGCCAAAGACGTATATCCTCACGCTAAAGCGAATTTTGGATCTTTAAAGCTTCGAAGATTAAGGCTTGATCCACTTTCAATTTTGCATAGATTTTTCAGACTTGTGGGGCTTCAAATTGTTTGCTAGATTTAGGTGAGCACTTGAAATCTTATTATTGGGTGAAGCTTTCGATTATTGGGGTGCCAATACTTCAAAACCGTGACGTTGGCGATACCTTAATGTCTTCCCAATTTAATTACACGGAAGCTACTAGAAAAGACTAGAAACCCAACAATCCTAACTAAACCGCTAAGTCAATATTTATTAAGCAAAAAATATTTACAAGCGAAGGGAGAATAAGCAAACAACGAGAACACATATGTTTTTGAAAGAATACGAGTACTCTACGTTTAGCATAGTAACTTATAATTAACCCTATCATTTCTCGTCCTCATTTAAGAGACTTAGCCTAATGTGTAGTTAAGGAATTAAAGCTAAGTGCTCAACACGCACGGTCGAGTCAAAAATTACTCTTATTCTCGCCATCGGAAAATCTACATTCGTGTCTTCAAACACTTATAAAATATGAGAAAAATTTTAAAATTTGGCCATTTTTAGCCTTATTTTGCAACAAAACGATAAACAAAAAGATAAACTTTGGAAAGCGTGAAGGTTTGGCAAGGCAAGTATCTATTCACCCCCCCCCCCCCCCCCCCCCCCCATACTAAAGTTAAACATTGTCCTCAATGTTTCGAGTCTAGGGGTGCAAACACCCCCATACTAGAGACGTAGTCGAATGCCTAATCTAGCATGGAAAGGGTGTAACCAATAAATTAATAGCCGTTTATGAGTGTGCTAAAAACCTAAGGTTAGAACATCAAAGGATATATCATTTGGATATTGAGAAAGTCTTCAAAGCAAACGATCGAGTGCTCACGTAAAACGAACACGAGAGGCTCCAATCGTGAAGATCATGATCTAAAAACCACAATGCACAAACAACCACGGAACAAAGGTTGGAAGGGCAAAAATCCCCTCACATTAAACTAATTAGAAAGCAATAATATGTACATGGATAAGCATGGGTCTCCCCCACGAGGCACCTTGTTTTTGATAACCGAGTCAAAAGCTCGACTCGAATCCCCATAAATGTGATCATTTAGAGATAATCATGGTATGGTCAATTTTTAGTGGGACTTACATGATAAACAAGGCCCAAAAACAACCGGTATTAAGGACTAAGTCCTTTGATGGTACAAAATACCGGGATCGAAGATGGCGTTCTCGTTTTCATTGGAAAAACAATTCAATTCCACTCCATCATGAGTCAACAAAAACCCAAAGGGTTACAAGAAAATAGGTGAGAAGAAATAGAAGGGTGGGACAATGGGTAAGTCATAAAAACATTGAGCTACTCGAGGTAGACTCGCACCAATCAAATAGAAAGATTTTCCATTTATTGCATCGGTGGAAGACCGAGATTTCCCTTTATAAGCAATTCCAGGATCAAATATCTCATCCTCGGTGGAGAAAGGGGAGGGAACATAAGGGGTTTCCCCCACACTAAGTCCACACAAAGCATCGTCAAAAGGAGAAGACGAGCTTGTAGCACTCAAAACACGTGGTGATGACGGAGTTAGAGTTGTAGAAAAATCTTTTAAATTCAATTCAAAATCTTTTCCTTTTTCATCTTTTTAACTCTCCTTATGAAAAACCGACTTAATTATGTCAAAAATATTTGGTGTTTCTAAAGCAATGTTAGTCACACTAAAAATTCTCACATTTGAAAACCGTTTTGGTAAAGGTGGTGGTAAGTTCTCAAAACGTTTGTCAACAAAGAAAACTCCCCCATCGGGATCAACATATTCATCATCCGAAGAATCATTCGTGATTGAAATCGTAGGCTTAACACTCTTAACCTCCACCGGCGGAGGGGATGGAAAATCATTTTTATCATCAACTCCTAAAACTCTTTTTGAAATCCTTTTACAAATGTTTTTGATGGAACTAACATTGTTCAAAGACGTGATAGAATACACATGAGAAAGTGTGGAGTTTAGAGTTGCATTAATGACGAGTTCTTCCTCATTGAAACGAAGAGTGATTTTCCTAGCGTGCACATCGATAAGTGCTCTCGAGGTATCCAAAAATGATCGACCTAAAATTAGAGGAAATTTGGGATCGATAGGAATGTCAACAACAATAAAGTCTACGGGATAGTAGAACTTTCCAACTTTTACGAAGACGTCCTCGGCTACTCCACAAGCTAGAATCGTAGAATGATCGGCCATCTCGATTGACATTCTTGAAGGAGTGAGATTGGGAAGATTGAGCGACTTAAAAATCTCAAGAGGCATCAAATTAATACTAGCACCAAGATCGGCCAAGGCGTAGCATTCTTCCATGTCTTGTATAGCACATGGGATTAAAAACTTGTCGGGATCACCGACTTTTTGAGGTATGCGGCTAAGAAAAATCGATGAAAAACTAGACGATTTTTGCAATTTCTCTTTGTTATTCAACATACTTTTGAAGTTCGCGGCAAATCGAGGCATCATGACTAAGGCGTCGGCAAAACTTATATTGAAATGCAAGTCACGAAACATTTTCATAAAAAGTTCAAATTGATAATTATTTCGTTCTTGTGCCTTTTCCTTGTCTCGTCTTGAGGGGTAAGGTAAGGGTGGTGTGGGTTGGGGCATAGGCATCGGCCTTGGAATCTCGGGTTCCATGATTGGTATTGGTTCAACTGTAGGTGTGGTTTGAGCGGTACTTCGTGGGCTTGGAATTTGCTCCTTTTCTACCACCACCTCGGGTTCTTTCTCTTTTTCCTTCTCCATAGAAGTACTTGGACGAGAAATGGGTTCTTTGAAAGTCTTACCACTACGAGTAGTAATATCCTTCAATTCTCCTTTCGGGTTCACGATGGTATCACTAGGAAGACCACCCGAAGAAGAGGGTTTACACATGATAGCTTCAAACATTTTTCCCATTCGGTCTTCAAACTTAGATTGCCTAGCATCCGCTTTTAACAATTCTTGCTTAATCTCATGTTGACCTTGCTCCATTTTTTGTTGATTTTGTTGGAGTCGTTGAACATTTCCTTCCATTTTATTAGCATGAGTCTTAAGTTCATTAGCAAGTTCATTTTTAAGCTCGTTTTTCAACTCGGATCTTAAGCTAACCATTTCACGTTGCATATTTTCAAACTTAGCATCGTTTGCCTTAGCATAATTCAAAAACTCTCCTTGAAGATTTTTGGTGTGATCATTTTGAAAACCTTGAGTGGTAGTTTGAAAATCACGGTTTTGGTTTTGGTTTGAAATTTGCCCATTTCCACTTTGATAATTACCCTTGTTGTAGTTACGTTGATTGCCTTGATAATTACCACCTTGGTTGTTGTTTCGATAGTTATTAGCATTTTGATTTGGTGGAGCTTGATTTTGGCGGGAACCTTGACCGTTTTGGTTATAAGTTCCCGTGGCTACATAAGCACTCGAAGTGTTACCATCTGCGGTAATGCACTCGGAAAGATCATGAGCTCCACCACACGACAAACAACTCTTAGCAACCGCTTTAACCGAAGCGGAATTCGAAGCTTCTTGAGCTTTCCAATGGGACATAAGGTTAGCAAATCTATCAAAAAAACGATTTTCTTCATTTGCTTCATCATGTAAGGCATTAATGCTACGAGACGATGACGAGCCCATTTTGGCAACACTCGGTGTGTTACGAGGGCTATAAACCTTAGACCTATTCTAAATTATCACCAAAGCTTCCTCGACCGTTTTACACAAAAAATTACCACCCGCGGCGGCAATAATCTCTTTCATGATCATTAAGTCCATTGTAAAACGTGTCAATTTGATGCAAGTCGGAAAAACCGTGATGAGGACATTCATGTAACATCTCCTTAAACCTATTCCAAGCCATTGAAAAACTTTCATTTGATTCTTGTGAAAACTTAGAAATCTCATTTTTCAAATGCGTAGTCTTAGAGGGCGGAAAAAATTGGTTCACGAACTTTGAAACGAGATCATTCCAAGTCAATATAGAATTGGGTGGCTCTTTCTCTAACCAAATTTTAGTGGGCCCCGCTAAGGAATACGGAAAAAGCATCATCTTAATCGAGTCATTCGAGACATCCTTAAATTTGCAAGTAGCGGTAAGACGATTGAATTGGCGGATATGGTTGTGTGGATTGTCCTTCTCATCACCTCGGAATTTGTTGTTTTGGATCATCGACAACAAACCCGTTTTCACCTCAAAATTCTCCGCAAGGATAGCGGGAATCACAATAGCTTCTCCATAACCCTTGGTGGGTGCTTGAAGTAACTCCATCATAGTTCGATTCGCCATGGTTGGTGCTTCTCTTACAATGGGTTCGTCAATAGGAGACTCCTCACTAGAAAGATTGGGAGTGGGAGTTTTGTTCTTTCGTTTACGTGCACGTCTTGCTTGATTACGAGTTAGCATAAACGTCACGTATAACGAGGGGACGAGCAAAGAAGATTCTTTTTGGTGTTTTGTATTTTTTTAATTTTTTTGTGGTTTTTGATTGTATTAACCTTTTTGGAATTTGGTGAATGTATTAGGTAGACACAAATCTACAAATCTCCTCCTTAATAAAATCTCTCGATTAAAGAAGCCTCAAGGAATGAAAATGATCACGTGAAGTGAACGCCTTCGATGACTTTAGAACGTTGGTGGAACACCAAAACGTTCAAGAGGGTTTAATCAATTGAAACCAAGAAAATATATATGATATGTAATAATACTTTGGGCGGCAAAACCCTCGATTAGCTTTCAATCTCAAAATACGCACAAGCAAGCGGAGGAAACAAGGCGGCGCGAAGCATTTAAGAGCCTTTTTCCTTTAGGTCGTGAAATACAACCGCCTTATACCCACCTTATAGTTTGTATTTTTCAAAATCGAGCTTCACGAAAGTATTTATCTATTTTTGCCTTTTTCTTTGGTTTGAGATTCGAATACAATGATTGGGTAATGACCTCCCAAGTCAAGGTTGTGATTTCTCACGTATTTGGAGTCTTGTGAATTTATTGTTCTACGTATACAATATAGTAATAGTATTCACAAAAAACGAAAAACCGATAATACGTATTAGTAGAGTGCCACTAATACAAATACTAATTATGGTTAGTATAAAAACAAAAATTGTTCAATCAAAACACAACACGCCTCCCCGGCAGCGGCGCCAAAATGATAGTTGTAAAATTAGGTAACTTGCTTTAGGAAAAACAAGCACCTAAAATATAGGGTAAGCAAGCAGGACGATTTAGGAAAACCGTGTGTAAATGACCCTAAAGTGAGTTCGTTCTCGAGAAGGCTAGTGCGTTGTGTAATGAATTGATTTTGATTGTGATTTTATTTTTATGAGAAAAAGAAAATAGAAATGGGGTGAGAAAGGAATGACGGTTACGAAGACGGATCGAGCTAAGACGAAAAAGGCGTTCACGTAAAACCGTAAAAAACTACAAAATAAAAAATTTTAAACCTAAAAAATTAATTAAAAGTTAAAACTAAGTCTATAATAATATAAATAAGAATAAAAATCCAATAAAAATGTTTTAAAACCTTTTATTAATTAAATATTCAACTTTAAATGCTAATTAAAGCCCTAAAATTAAATATAATTAATCAAAATGTCCAAAATATTATTTTATTGAACAAATAACTTACTTATATTATCTAAAGACTAAAAACTATTTTTCCTAAATTTTAAAAACTATTTTTCTATTTTTAAAACACTTAAAACTATTTTTAAACTAAAATAATTATAAAAAATAATAAAATAATGCTAAAAATAATTTGACACTTTTAAAAATCCTAATTTACTCTAATGAACAGTAGAAAAATGAAAAAGTTTGAAAAATATAAAAATTTTCACTAAAAGACAAAAACAGTTTGAATTAAAACCCTAATTAAACTAATTTAATTTTTAAAAATAAATAAAAAGTGAACAGTAAAAACTTTTTATGCCAAAAATCTTAAAATGTTTTTCTTAATCTATGAAAAATGTTTAAACTGAAAAATAATGATTTTTGGCACTAAATGCCAAAAACATAAATATTAAAAGTATTTAAAAATGCAATAAAACCTAAAAAATAGCAAATAAACAGAAATAAAAATTATAATTAAACTGAAAAATCACAAATAAAATTAGAAAAATTTAGAAACTGGTTTCAAGGTCTAATTCCAATTTTAACCCACAAAAGACAAAAAATCAACTTTCTGATAGTGACATGTCAAGGGCTTTTGTCTTTTTGTATAGCAGTACTAACCATTGTATTAGCAGGGGAAACCTTTTTCCCACTGCTAGTGCAATTATCAGGTCTGGTGACCTTTGAGCTTAGGAAAGCTTGTTGGATTGGTTTCTTTTGGAACAAAAGGCACCCCTATACTCAGTTGAGTATAGGGAGTCAATAACAACACAAAAACAACCAAGTCTTTTCACAAAATCTCACACAAAAATGCACAAAATGTTTCTGATTAAGCAATGAAGTTTCTGATGAACAGTAGACCTGGATTACTTGCACAAAAACGGATTTTAAACCCTAAAAGCTTGCACACAAATCCACCAATTCACATATAAACAAATGCAAACCCTACTTAGACCTATCTTCTAACAACTTGCAAGATTTGGTGAGCCAAATTTACATACAACAGTCACTAGGGCTCTTAACTGATTTCATGCTATTTTTCCAAACTTTGAACACACAAACTGATTTAAAACTTATCAAAATGAAATCCTTATACTGATATCACCTAATAATACCCAAATGAGTGTATTAAACCAGCTTATAACCCAAAATTCTTTCACCAAACTCAATTAAATTCCAGATCCAAACACCCCTTAATGACTAAAAACCAAAAATTAACAAGCAAACCTAAGCAAATCTACTCAAAACTGATTTCACTTATCTTAAGCATGCATACTAAACACAAATGAGCATAACCAAACAAATAAACAACACTTAACAACTTTCATGCATTTTCATAGAAATCCACAAATCACAAACTTTTAAACTAAAAATAAGATACAAGGAGGTTACCTTGTTGGACCTACATCCAGGCCCAACAGTGACTGAAAAGTCACCTCCAAACAAGCCCGGGCTTGTGCAGATCCTCTATAAGCTTCCAATGAACTTTCTGCTAAGAACAAGAACACAATATCCACTTTTTTGATTTTTGAACCTTTTCACAATCTTTTCAAATAATTTTCTCAAATATTCTTCCTTTCAAAACACTTAAACAAACCTCTTACAAACCTGAAAAACCAATTTTGGAACCAAATTTTGCCAAGAAAAACCACTTTTTTCAGAAACTTGAAAATTGCTTTTTGAAAACTCAAAAACACAAAGTGTTTACAAGATAATAATGGAACTCAGAATTCCTAGCTTAAAATTTTACCAACTTTTAATAAATCATAAAAGGAATTACATTTAACAAAACACCAACTTTATATTGATTAAAAAGGAATTACAAGATTTTTGCTAGAAAATCTGGAACAAGTTATAATGGACACAAACGTCTCATTATATAGCACTACTCAGAACTATCTAGAACAATGAATAAAATAATATAATTCCTAAACCCTAATACATGGAATTCCTAAAAAACCCTTGATTGTTTGACTGAAAATTGGTCAAAATGTGCTTCATGTGATGCTTGCTGGATGATAGCTGTCTCTTTTGATCTTGGGACGTTCATTTGGTGTGGATGACAAGTAGAATCATGTGGGACGTTGATCATGTCCCCTCCTAGGGTTTTGTAGAAAGGGACGGGTGCAGGGGACCCCTGGGGTGGTCACATGGGTTGAGTGGTGGATGTTTATTTAAGTGGGTTTTGGTGATAATATGGTGAATTAGTGATCTGGAAATATTGGGGCATAAACCCTTTGATTATGGCTTAATTGGAACTGGGGAATTTAGGGTTTATGTGGTGATTAAGGTAATGTTTAAATCTGATTTGGGGGTAATTATATTTGAAAAGTGTGTTTGGTGGGAAAAATTAAATAATCAGTAAATACTGATTATTTAAGTTGGGTGGAGTGTGACGTGTGAGGGGGAGTGAGGTGTAAGGAGGGTATTGGTGGGTGAGGGTGACGTGGGAGAATGATTGGCTGGGAAGGGTTTGGTGGTCTTGGCAAAATAGGTCCCTTGGTTTCCATCATTTCTTCACTTGGTATAAAACAGCCAAAACTTCCATTTCCTTTGTAAACAAGTTTGGAAACTTGTCAAATTTGGCACATCATGTTGTCACAACTTTAAACAAGGACCATAAATGTACTTTGGGCATTCTTCAAGGGCTCATAGTGTAATTTCTTGACATTTAAGGGACCACAATGCAATTTATGAGTTTTGCAAGGGTTTAAAATGCCAAGTCTTCAAAAGATGATGGACCATTCTTGTACAATATTCAAACTTCAAGGTCATTTTGGAAAATCATGATTCGGGTCCGGTTCATTGTGCGGCTTCGTTTCCCGTGTTCGTTTTTGATTGATTCTTGTGATCTTTTTGTCATTTCCTCAATATCCGTACCTAAAATACACATGCAACAAACACGAGCATATATTTGGAAGTTTTAATGATATTTTATGCATTTTAAGCCCGATTTGGACGATGAGACTATGTATAAAAGCAGTCTCATCAAGACTCAACATATTTCAAATCATCAAACATTTCAGACCGAATCAAGTTTTCAAACTCAAGAACATGTTCTTTTATTATCTTCGTATTTGGTATTAGAAGTTCTTTCACAAGCACAGTTATGTCGTGAGGAATCTCGGTTTTCCACTTATCCTTTTGACATTTTTCCCAATCCCTTTCGACAATTGATTGAACATTTTCAATGTGGTGTTTAAGAAAACTAAGTGTTTTTCTACTTTTTCTTTTAGAAGTATCTAGAGGCAAATAGTTAATATATTTAAAAACATTAGTTTTCCTCTTAGCGGCAAATGCTTTCTTCCATTGAATTCTTCGTTGTTTGCATTCTAAAAAGAATTCCTCACGAGACTTCTGTTTTTGTGGAGTGAAAAGACCATAAAGACTGTTTAGATAAGCATAGTTATATGGTTTCACAAAATCTTTATTGACCGGTGATCTACTCTCCTCATCCCAAAGGGACGTCTCTTCACTATCGAGGTTAGCTACTGGGCAGTCATTATCAGTCCATTCGAACTCATCAAGATATAATTGAGGGTTAGCAGCTTGAGATTTTTCGAGGTACTTGGGGGTGGCAAAGCTAGGTTGACCCTTGAAAAACGAAGGAGGTGCTATCATTCTAACAGTCTGAATAGAGTCATGAGTTTTATAAACAACTTTTTTCAAAAAATCAACTTGTTCTTCGAGATCCATTACCTTTTCAGTATCTTTGCTTTGTCTATTTTTGAAATCTTGTTTTATTGTTTCAACCTCTTGTTTCTTTTCGTCAAGAATTTTAGCAGAATCGGTGGTGTTCATAGAAAGCCTCTGTTCAAGTTCATTAACTTTTGTTGTGGCAAGGTACGTTTTTTGACGTTCATCACTTAATAAAACATTAGATTGACGTTTTTCTTTAGTTAACAAAGCAAGAGCTTCGTTGTATTTATTTTCAAACTCGTCCTTTTTAACGTTGATGACACTTCTTTTGTACCCCTCAAGCTCGTTGGTCTTTTGAAGAAGCTCATCCATATAACTATCAATAGTCTCACTAGATTTTATAAGAGCGGCTTTGCATTCTTCAAAGTTTTGAGTGAGCACTACGTTTGCCTTCTTTAATTGCTTTTGACTCTTTCTATTTTCATTGACATCTTTTTGTAAACTAGCAATTAAATTAGCAAGCGCGACACGCTCCTCGTCATCATACTCATTTGCATGTTGATCATCCTCAAACTCATTCTTGCACATGTCTGATGAATCGGGTGTGGTATTGCTATCAACCGTTTCCATCATACACGTGTCAGTAATTGTTGTTGGTAGATCACTATGCTCATGTGTATCACCAAACACAGTATATTCATCATCATCTTATACCTTATCAATTGGCTCGGTATCAAAGATAGGACCATTGTCATCTTTAGTGACGTTAAGGACCTCATGAATCTTTGCCATGTATGAATAATGTGCCTCGAGTTCTTGGTCGGAGAGTTCATCATCTGTGTCGTCAAGCATTTCTCCTTCCTCAGCTGATAACTTGATTCCAGCTTCCATTTTCTTGTACAGCAGCATCTTTTCCTTATGATAACCATAATCTTTAATCCTCTTTGGCTGCCTGCATTCCCTAGCCAAATGCACAAAACCTCTGCAGTTAAAACACTGAATCTCACTTTGTTGCACAACTTGAGTACCAACAATTTCCCTATTTCCAACAACAATAGCCACCCTCTGATTATCATACTTAGGTTTTCGATCATACTTTGGAGGACTCTCAGCACGTCTTCGTGTGTCATACCTTGGAGGACTTTGTGCATGGGTGTTCCTCGGGTTTGAAGATGTTCGAAGGTTGTTGTTGGTGGGTTTGTAGATTTTCTTATATTGCTTCATAATGAAAGCCATTTGTTGCTTGAATTCCCTATCCCTTTGAGCTACTTCTTCATCACTGTCTTCTTCGGATGATTGCTCAGGTGTAGGTGATGGTGCTCTTGCAACTTCTTTGCCTCGGGATCGTGTTGGAGCATGTGACTTGGAGACAGTGGATGATCGTGGTGATGATGATTGAGTAGAGTAGGTCTTTGAAGTACGAGAGTGATAATTTGGGTAATGTTGAGTGGTAGACACCAAAGCAAGTGGATTGGAAACCTTTGCAACTCGTTTAGCTCGAAGTTCATTTGCCTCATTTTGAAATTGTTTCAAAATGTCAAAGAGCTTGTGGTATGAAACTTCGTCTAACATTTGTTGTTGTTTCACCAAGGTGACAAACCGTGTCTATTCTGGTTGAAGTTGCTGTAGGAATTGGACATTGACTTGCATGGTGGAAACTTGCAAGTTGTTTCGGGTCATATCATTCATCATCTTGTAGAATCGGGAGTAATAATAATCAATTGATTCCCCATCCTTTGATGTAAACTTGCCAAAGTTCCAAAACATCTTAGTTTTCACATCTTGTTTGTTAAGTGATTCACCTTGTTTCAATCTTTCAATATCCGTCCACATTTCTTGAGCAGTAGGGCATGCATCAACCGTAGAATAAATATCATCTCCAATTCCACTAAGAATTAAGTAGATTGCTTCCTTCTCTGCATCAAACCAAGCACGGTTCTATGGTGTGAGGTCGTTCCTCTTTTCATCACGTTCATAAGCCGGTTGTTCTTCAGTAGTGTATGTGGCTGGTACTCTAGGACCATGAATCCTTGAGAGTTTATAGGGTCCTTCCAATATACATTGCCTTAAAGCATCACCGTTAGGTTTTGTGTCAAGATAACATAGAAAACGGGATTGCCATTGATCATATCGACCTGACACAAGCATTGGTGGTCTTTCTTTGTTACCCGCCACCATTATGTTGTTGTTCGTCACACGATATTCGGCAGTGGAATCCATCTCAATATTCTCTTAAATGATGAAGTGAATATGGATCTTAAGTAGATTTGTTGTGATTGTTGTTGTGGTTAAAATTCCGAAAATTGCAATTTTTCTTCAGTCCGACAATAAATTCCCCAGTCCGACAAAACGGTAGACCAAAAAATTTTGTAATCGCCAAATTTTGAAATCGAGCTAGAAATGTCCTAAAACTAGTATGGAAAGAATTTAAATTTACTTGACGGAAAAATTTTAACTCTTTTTTTTAATCTTCGTGTAAACGATATTCCGAAACTAGTCTAGATGGTGGCTAAGTCTAAAAAATACTCGAACAAAATTTAGCTAAACATGTCATCGGAATGTCCATCGGAATGTTGGATGTCGGAATGTAGGCTGTCAGAATGTAGGCTGTCGGAATGTAGGCTGTCGGAATGTAGGTTGTCGGAATGTAGGCTATCGGAATGTAGTCGGAATGATATGTCGGAATAACCTATCGGAATATTGTATCGGAATGTGACCCTCCAATCGCAATGTTCTTGTCACAATGACCCTTCTATCGCAGTGTTCCTGTCGTAATGACCTTTCTATCGCAATGTTCACTCTATCGCAATACCCTTCTATCGGAATATGGCCAATAAAATTTGGACAGAGTAACTTTTCAACAAACCTTAAAAACCGTCGCAATCCGCGATCGCAATGAGCGATCGAAATAAATCGTCGGAATAAGGTATCTGAATACTTGTGATCGCAAAGTAAAACCCTTGGTTATTGCGATCGAACGTACTTACCTGTACTTTTTCGATGGAAACAATGGCAGTGAATTTCGCAAAGTTGAACCAAGATAATTCTTAACTTTTGAGCCAAAAAATTTGTGTTTTACCCGAAAACCAAGATACCCAAATCACTAAACAACAGTAAAGAAGGTATACGAATTGAAGAACACTAAAAAACACAAAAAATCTTGAATTCGTAGATGAAAGAAGTATTAAATCAAATGAATCAAATGAAAACCCAACAACCAATCACAAAACTACCCTATGGCGATTGATACCAATTGTTGTCCCATATATTTAGATGATATAACACGAATTTAAAGAAAGAAAATAGAAGAAGAAGATTAATTCTAGAGAGAGAAAGTAGTGAGAGAAAGTAGAGAGAATGGTTGGAGAAACTAGGTGATATTAGATTAGAGAAAGTGAATAACCAACACCATTCGTAACATGCTAGGAAGGGTATTTATAGTCCCCCTACATGTGGGCTTGTATGGACTATACTACATGGACCGGGCTTTCCCTTTGGG
The DNA here is from genome assembly GCA_025667525.1 of Glebionis coronaria. Classification (NCBI taxonomy): domain Eukaryota; kingdom Viridiplantae; phylum Streptophyta; class Magnoliopsida; order Asterales; family Asteraceae; genus Glebionis; species Glebionis coronaria. Next base: position 141,378,215 of record CM046880.1, read on the forward strand.
CTTTGGTTACTTATGAATGAACCTTAGCTTAAAGTTAAGCCCGTTATACACGACTAATCTACTACCTGTTACAACGTTCTAATTTACGATACATAATAATCATATGACCGAGCATTCTTGTTTGACTCAATATTTTGAGGCTAACAACCCCTAAGGGAGGTCACACCATTTTACAAAATCTTAAACCTAGCATACTATGCATGAGTCTTCGATCTTGTTCTTGTGAATATGCTTGATGTGATCTTTGACTTTAGTCTTGAGCATGTTTCCTTGCCTTGACCTTGTGCATCATCACTTGTGATATTTGCCTCTTCGTGACTTCATATTCCACATACTTACACCTTTATAAATTCTTGAAAGATTCAAAGTTTGATATAGCGGAAGACTTGACTTTCAGGCTTTCTTGCATTTGTTGGAGTATTAAGTGCAGAAAGCATAAGCATGTGTTTACGACTTCTTCTGGATTTTACACCGCAACGCCACTTTCTTGTTATGCTACATAAGACAGTTAGCAACAAAAGATATACACGGATGAAATATCCTTGCACATTTCATTCTAATTCGGTAGCATTTTACCTCCGGTCGGTGAAGACCGTTGGACGATATAAAATATCGTACTTGTGGCAGGTAGTTTCAATTAAGAACCTCCTTGACAAGATTTCGCATGTAAACTCGTTCTCTTTATTCGACCGTCCAAAGCTGACTGCGAACATAAAGAGTGAATCATTTGGATTATATTATCCGCATGATTGAACCGTTAATTCTGATTCCTGGAACAAGTTTGATTCATTAAAGAATCGCACCATCGTTGCTTTCCAGTTGTCACGAGCTTGATTCGTATAAAATCTTGCAGGTTACCTACCAAGTGCTGTTTGATGTTAACACTAGAAGCATTTACACTCATCACTGTGAACACTAAAGTATCACTTTGAGTGTTCTGGCAAGATCACTAAGATATTGCGTAGAGGCCTGGAACGTGTTTAAATCCAGTTAAGAATTAAACCACTGTTGCTTTCCAGTTATCACAAGTTTGTTTCATAAAGAATCGTACAAGTCACCTACCATGAGCTTTTTGATATTCGCTCAAGAAGGATTTCCATCTTCATTGTAAATACTTTCGTATTACTCGAATGTTCAGGCAAGATCATGAAGATTTTGCGTAGGACTCTTAAGATCATTCTTACTTTTCACAGTGTGTAAAAAGCAAGGAATTATGAAAGTGTATCCTAATGATATATTTGATGATCTCAAATGGCTCTAGACTCGATCGTGCATTTTGGATTTTAGTGATCGGAGGCTGGAGAGGAGTGCCACCATTTCAATACCAACTTATTCGGAGTGAATAAATTGATAGAAGACATGTTGATCTCCGTGTGATTAAAACAAATACCTTTTGAGAGATATCTGAGTTAGCTGAGTTGGGTTGTGCATTGCATCACTGGGTCAATGATGTCTATCTTCAATATCGAGCATCATTAAAAATGATCTCAATAGCATATGTGTTGACCCGGTTTCTGCCTAAGTTGTAAGGAGGGCTTCTTTCTTTTCACCCTTTATCTTTACAATTCTTTTTCATTCTTCAACCCATTCAATGCTTACCAATACGTCATAACTAGCACCTTGTTGTGATTGTTCCAATGCTAACTTAAGTACTTGGTTGGCATTCAGCTACGTTCATAATCTTTCTCCATCTTTCCTAAGGACTATTATTTCTAGCTATGGAATGTCGTTGGGAAGATTCCTCTGGTTTAAGAGGAATCATTGGACTTAACCTATCCTACCATCCTTATGTCACCACAATCATCACCGTCGTGAATAGAGATGTTGTAGGTAAGTATATGTCACCATGAAATCCATTTTGATATCCAAATCCATTTTGCTCCCCCTTAACATATGCCATGATATTCGAAAACATTTCGCACATGTCGGGATGAGTCAGCACATTAAGTCAAACCATTAAATTGATTGATCTCATTATTAAATCACATTTTCGCCCCCATATTAAAAATATTAACCCAATCGATGTTTTTAATATCAATTGGTTTAATAAAGTTTTAAGAAAATTTGGGAAGAAAAATGCAAATCCAATTATCTTCATGCTTTACACAAGCTCCCCCTCAAATTAATGAGGGTGTACTTAAAACGTGAATGAAGTACCTTTTAAACACAAGTGTAACGTACTTATCACATGTAAAGATCATATATGATAATGTATTCACAAGGTTAGTGATTTATGAGGTTGGACCTGAATGATGGAGAACATCATATGAAAGAAGCACATGGTTCTTGTTCACGAATGTTGGTCGCCTCATCACATCTGAAGTTATCTCTTGACTCAATGTGTACGATTGATATCGTTGTCTTGACACCAACATGTGAACTTGGCACTTTTGGCGTCAAAGATTCTGAATGCTAGACAATTGCTCCCCCTCAATTGTTGACCCGTGTTCTATTGAAAGAGCTGTAGTCGCCGTTTGAGTAGTCGCATCGTCTAGTATGTAGATATCAATTATAAATTGCTACGGTTGGTGGAGATGATAACTTCATAAAAACAAGATTTCTCTTGTTTAACAAATAAATGCACTGACACGTACATAAATTCATGTTAGATTGTGTTATTGCGTAAACATAATCCCTTACATGGTTATAAAGTAAACCATGCCCGAAAAAATTAATTCCCATTGTTGAGTCAAAGCTTTCCGGTGAAATGCTTGACTCGAATATGAAAAGCGGATTACTATCTAAAATAATAGCAAACCATTTAGAACATGTTTTAAATCATTTAAACTTTTGCTCAAACTTTATTTACAACCCCGTGTCATTATTGAACGACATTTCTAGGTTCGTAAATATTATCGATTGCAGAAGACATGTTCTTTTTATCAAAACATTTTTGAACACACAATTTTGAAAGATTTAGAAAAACCTTTTGAGAAATTCTCGAAAAACTGTGTTCAATGTTTTGAAAACCAATTACTTGAGCTTAAGATGTTGAATATCTTACATAACGAGCTCAAGTCCGAGAAGTTGTAAACTTCCCGTTGTTAAGGATAAGTTTATCATCGGTGATAAACTTTCCTTTTAACTGAAGAACGAGTCCTAAGTTGACATTTACTTAGAAGTCGTTTTCATGAGCTTGAAAAACTTTTGAATGTTTTAACATAAAGCTCATGACCGAGAAAGATGAATTTCTCGTTGTGAGGAAAAGTTCTCTTGTTTAAAAGATACACTTTCCTTTCTGAGCTTAAAACTTGGAATGTTTTAGTACAAGCTCATGACCGAGAAAGATGAATTTCCTGTTAAGAGGATAAGTTATCATTAAAGATAAGCTTTCCTAAAAGTGAAGTCCGAGTTACAGTCTGATATTTAACTGTAAGTCATTGTGCATGAGCTTTAAAACTTAGAATGTTTTTAATATAAGCTCATGCCCGAGAAAAATTAATTTCTCTCATTGTAAGGATAAGTTTATCATCGGCGATAAACTTTCCTTTCTTTGAAGTCTGGGGCATAATCTGAAATGTGATTATACGTCATTTACACGAGCTTAAAACTTTTTAATTGTTTTAATGTAAGCTCGTGTCCGAGAAAAATTAATTTCTCGTTGTGAGGATAAGTTTATCATCGGCGATAAACTTTCCTTTATTTGAAAATCGGGTCATCATCTGATATTTAATGATGAACCATATACACAAGCTTAAAACCTTTGAATGGTTTTAGGATAAGCTCGTGTCTGAGAAAACTTAATTTCTCGTTTTGAGGATAAGTTATCGTTGCGTAGATAAACTTCCCTTTCTCTACAAGTCCGGTTCATCGTCTGTCATTTAACGATGAGCCATTGTGCATGAGCTTAAAAACTTTGAATGTTTTTTATATAAGCTCATGGCCGAGAAAAAATTAATTTCTCGTTTTGAGGGTAAGTTATCGTTGACGAGATAAACTTCCCTTTCTTTGAAGTTCGGGTCATAGACTGTAATATGACTGTGTGCAATTGTGCATGACCTTAAAAACTTGGAATGATTTTCATATAAGCTCATGCCCGAGAAAAATTAATTTCTCGTTGTAAGGATAAGTTTATCATCGGCGATAAACTTTCCTTTCTTTGATGAACGAGTTACAGTCTGTGATGTGACTATAAGTCCTTTATTGGTAAGCTTAACCGTGAAGCCCCGGAGACACTTGTTTCTCCGATATCTGCTTCTTCAGTAACCAAACTCTGAGAGTGTCCTTAGTTGAACGGTAGACAATGATTGGACCGCTTTGTTCTGGTTGAACGTTAACTTTGGTACCTGCATTCTCATTAGGAGTTTGTATACTTTCACATGGGTTAACGATATCTATTTTAGAAGCAAGTGGGATTTCATAGTTGGCTTTACTTGTGCCTGAGGTGACCTGAGGAGATGATTCACTTGTCTTAGCTAGCAAACGTTTCCTTTTATAGAAAACCTTAAGTTCAGGCTTAAGTGATGTGTCATCCTTTTCAATTTCCTCCCTAGTAGTCTTAGTAGAATCGGAGACTAACCTAGTTAAAGGGCACTCGTTTCCTACAAGAGTGAAATTTCTACCAGTGGGGCGCCACATTTTACCAATGGGTTTGATTTTAGAAACCCACTGGGATTTAAGTCTAGCACGGGAGTTCACCTCATTAAGTAATTTCTTGACACAAGAATCATGATTGGCTTTAAAGACACATTTCCTACATGTTTTACAAGTAGCATATTTCAAGTCCGAATAAGATCTAGAATTCCTAGGTGATTGATTGATGCTCCTATGATATGACATGCTACGGATAGCTGTGTTGGGTAATCTAGAAGGCATCTGACTAGGTTTGAAATTCCTATCTCTTACTTGTGTCTTTTGCTTAGTTTCCCTTAGACCAAATGTATGGAGAACGTCATTTGAACTAGTTCGAGACGTGTTCTTTGGATTATGTCTAGGGAGACTAGATGCAATCATGTGATTAGGTCTTGCAAAAGCTGGTTTAGTCACATTCGCCCTAGTTGGTGGAGTGACTGTTCTAGAAATATGAGCCATATCAACTTGGGAGGCAAACTGCGGTCTCGGGGATTGTGGTCGCTCGGATCTAAATGCAGTCGATTGTCTAACGGACTGAATTTGAGGCGGTTTCCCCAAGATTGGTGGTTTTTCAAGCTTAGTGTCCACACTAGTTCCTTTAGTTTTCCTCAATTCATTTCTCAAAGCAGCTATAACAAAAACCTTTTCTTGAACCTGAGCCTTTAAAGTCTCATTCTCTTTGAGCAAGTTATCTTGGGATGCCAATTTAGATTCTAGAAACTTAATTTGTTTAAAAAGATTATCCTTTTCAGCTTTAGAATCTAGAACTTTTTGATCCAATTTTCGTTCAAGAACAACGTTTGACTTTTCAAGTTTTTCAAAATATGTTTCAAATTTGTTCGTTTTCTTGGAAAATTCAAGTTTGGAATCCTCAAGATCTTTTGATTGCTGAGCTACGTTCGTTTCGAGCTCTTTAATCCTAGAATCAGAATTATTTAAAGAAACAGTCATAAGGCACTTATCATGATGTTTAGCATTTTGAACACTTTATCCCCCATTATGACTCACATTGGATGAATCAAGAGTGGTATCGCTATCGCTCTTTTCCATCCCATGTTTGGCATAATTAGGTTCAGAATGCTCAACATGCTGTATAGTATTGAAATTTGGCACCTAAGCAGTTGGTGCTTGTGACTTGCTGCTTGGTTCATGCTTTCCTCCTGATTCCTTGCCATTGCTTACCGTGACGACCAAATTGGCACCTATTTCTTGCACCGGGCAGATCTGATCATCTTTTGACGATAGCTTGAAGCTTGATTCTTTGAATCTGGCCCTTTTTCAACCGTATTACTACATGCAATGGTTTAGACGACTCATTTATTCTTTGAATCTGGCCCTTTTTCAACTGTATCTCGTTGTAATTAACTAACCTTACCTCAATACACTTCTCAAGTATATTGTGTTGATCCCAAACTTAGATCGATTTAGCTTTTGTAAACGAGATTAAATCAAGTTAAACACTTAGAGAAACTTTGTTCTGTATAAAACAATTTAAGTATTATGCGGAATTAATACTCAAACAAGAACACACAAACAATGTAAACCAAACTTTCACTTTGATTGATAAAACAAACTTGCGTACAATGAAAGTATGAAAACGTATATCAAACATAAACCTAAAGGCCTCCTTTTATAGACATAAGGAGCCTTGTACAAGAGTCTACGTATCAGCTATTTTAGGTAAAGATAAACATAGAAAATACATTGTCGATCATATCTTTACTAGAAACATACTAGAAACATAATACGTGTAGACTAAGTCTTCTATCAGTGCTTGACTTCATCTTATCAACGCTTGACTTCTTCCTGTCAATGCTTGTCCTGTCAACGCTTGATTTCTTCCTAACAACGTCCCGTTTGCTCTTATCAGCGTCCAAGTGTACTGGCTACATTTTATTCCCAACAATCCTCCCCTAAACTTGATATCTACTCTAGTAATCAAGTTTCTGAATAAAAACTAAGAACTAGGTGGATTCTTACAAATCTTATCAAATTGGTAATAAACATATCTAATCAAATCTTTGGCCACGTCGCTTGAGTAGTCAATCTCCAGCTGTGTTGTCTTCATCTTTTCCAAAACTTCTTTGGACATAGGATACTCAGCATCCACAAGAAGATATTCAGAAAACTTTGTAGAACTCAAATGATACACACCAGCTGTTGAATATAGACGCCATTGAAGTCCACTGATATCATCCTCAAGATCCTTCCAAACTGGATCTTCTTCTTCTGGTGCACACATTCTCTTGAATGCTGACCAAAGCTTTATTCCATTGACTGGAGTAGGTGCTTTAGTTTCATACTTGGCCAGTAGTAACCTCCAAAGGTCTGCCAAGTCTTCCCTATCTATACTTGCAAACAAAGACATAAGAGTAGTAAAAGTATGTACCTCTTTCCCATATCTGCCAATCATCCAAAACCCACTTGCATCTTCTTCATAACTAATGATAGGGTTTCTGGAATCATGAGGTAACACTTTTACCATATCTGAAGCTTCTATAGGTGAGAGCTTAATACTTTTTCTAATAACAGCTTCACTGAGATTCACTTTATTCAAATTTGAATGGAACTCAAGTGAAACTCCCTTCTTCAATGGCCTTGGAACAATCATAGCCTTTTGAATCTCCATCTCTTCTACAAGTTCTTCTTTCCTTTCATCTGAAAGAAGTCTGATAGTGTTCATTTCTTGCACTCTTGCCCAAATAGGATAAGCCTTATACTCTAATTCTTCAAAGGACAATCCCTGCAACTTCTGAAAAGTCTATCCTCCTTGATGACATCTGAGCAACATATAATAAAGCTCCCTTCTATCTCACTTCAGCTGTGAGAAAACTTTGCTAGCCTTATACTTCAGAATTACCTTGCAATCTCTTTGAACTCATAGCAGAATCTCCAAACCCCAAATTTGATCTGAAATTGTCATGTCTGGATTCTCCATAACCTTATTCTCCCAAGCAAAGTACATCTGGGCAACTTCTAGCATATCATAATCTACCTTCAACTTCAACTCTGTAAGTTTCTCCCTTGCCAACTCATCACCATATTCAAGTCTTTCTGGTTCTTCATTTATCATAACACTTGAATCTGTGCTTTCATCATTACTTCCTTCTTGCTCCTCAGAAGTAACCACAAATGGTGACTTATCAACCTTCTTCTTTTCTTGTTCCATAAGTTGTGCAGCCAACATTGAATCAAATTGTACTTGTGCTGCATCCTTAGGAACCTCTGTTTCTACCATAATTCCTTTACCCCTATCTAATGTATCAATGATGGGTAAAGATGATGATGGTACCTGTGAAGACACTTCTTTGATGATAGCTGATGACTGGAATACATCAACCATGTCTGCAGGCTTATCAACATCCAAAACTTGTGTGTCAACGCCCAAGTTACTCTTGTTAGCGCTTGGTGTGTCAGCGTCTAAAATCTGCTTGTCAACGCTCACCTTACTCTTGCCAGCGCTTCTTGTGAACTACTCCATCATTCTTGTAAAGGATAAGTTCAAATTTGTAGGAGTAACCAAATAGACATCAAAACCTGGTTGCTTCTTCAAATCTGTAAGAGCTTCAGCCACACCCAAAGATTCTCCATCATGTGAGCCTTTGTCACTCACATGTATCTGCTCATCCTACCCTTTGGAAGAATCCTCCACACCACGCCTATTGTTAGCACCTTCTAAAAGAACAATCATCTCCCTCAATTGCTTGAGTTCAAGGCCTTGTGTAGTGACAGTTTGTACCAGGTCTGCATTTTGCTTTTGCAAGCTAATGCAGACAGCGTCGATTCCAACATTGTATATGGTTCCAATATGCCCTCCTCTAGAATGGGTATTTGACCTCCCAAAATAGAGTCATGGGGCATGGATGAGGTCTTAATGATGTTAGGACTGGCTTGGCCTACATCTAAGCCAGAACCAATAGTCCTAGCCTCACCCATATCACCAACCTCACTTGTGGTGGTGGTTCTCTCTACAACATGGCTAGGACCACCAGAGGAGAACACTCTAGTAGTCCTTGGGCATTTTACCAACCTAAATTCAGGAGGTGTAGAAGATGACGTGGATTGGGTGGTAGTTTGAAGGTTAAGGGGTGTTTAGGTCTGTTGTAGAAAGGTGTAAACGTTTAGATTTTAAGTGTCAACGCCAACATGTAACATGTCAGCGTTGAAGGGATCTTGGTCAAGTTCCATATTTTGAGGTGAAGGTGATGGTTCAGGTAATGGGTCAAGTTGTGGTTGTGGGTCAGGTTGAGGTTGTGCTGCTGCAATAACAGCAAGCATGGCTTGGGTAAGGGGTAAGTCTCTGTGAGGGGGTGAATTCATCTTACTAAAAATAGCTTTATTTTGCACAAGCATCGCATAAAAATCATCATGATCCCTGGTGCAATACCTTTGCTCATCAAAAATCATTTGTAAAAATCTTGGGTAAGCCAGAGTCATTTTGTTACCCTTGTTTTTACACACGCCATCAAAAATCAATTTAGAAAAATTATACTTTTTCCAATTAGTAATACACACAATTGCACTAGCAATAGATCTGTTAATTTCATTATGTGCAGTACATTTGGGACTTAAACATTGAAGGATGACATGTATTAAGTACTTCCAAGCTGGGGGAAATTCCTGTTTATTATATTTGTTTAAAGTACCCTCTTCAGGGAAAGGATACCCCAAAGCTTGAAGTCCCTGTTCTATCTCACCAATGGGTAGATTGGTTATACCATCTGCATCATTAAGATGCAAAGCCTGGCGAACCAAGGCTTCAGTAACCACCCATGGACGCCCATGGACAATAGCAGTTAATGTAATCACATTATTAAGTGTTGAGGAACTGACAGTGTTCCAAAACTGTTTAATATGAGTGACAGTGATAAGAGGAGCATGAGAAAGTGCATATCGTAGTAGAGATGCATTCAAATACGCCACCATCTGAGTGTATTGAGGAAACAAAGCATCATCAGCCTCCAAATAGGCAACCATGTTATGCTGACTCCTGAATCCCAATACCAAGTCACTCGGTTTAAAATTAGGCGCCATTGATGTAGAAAGCTGTGTAAAAGATTATGAAAGATGAATTATAGGAGAAAAATTTGTTAGACAAGAATATGAAATTACCCTGGTTAAAAAGAAAGAGCCAAATACATAGGAGAGGTAGTCACACGTGACTGGTAAAAAATGAGGCAGTTATTTTCAAAATGGAATGATGAAAATCTTAAAAAGAAAAAACTTATCTTGTTCATTAATTAAAAGTTACCAACTCCTAAAATTACGGCCCGAATTTTCGTCAAAAATAACAACTGGGTAGGTCCCAATGAGTGTCAACGGTCTAAAATAACCCATCAAGCCCAACGGCTATATTCTTGTCAACGTTGGAAAAAGCCATGTCAACGTCTAAATTGGTCACAACAACGTTTGAAAATAAATCTGTCAACGTCCAAAAATAAAAATAATAAAAATGAAAAAGGACCTTAACAAAGTGATTTATCCTAGTGAAGATAACCTATAAACTGAAAATTACTATAGGGTGGCAAGCACTGTCCAATCATGCACACTTGCTTATGCAAGATAGACATAACAGTCCTCTAGTGTCCCTTGCTAACCAAAATTCTTAACAATTAAGTTATCTCATAAAACCCTTTGTAACTTCCCAGGTAAGCCCAATATAAATCATACCCAAGTCTCCCAACAGCCCACATCCAATTCTAGGTCAAAAAGGTCTTGGCAGCGTGCATAGTATATCAACTTTGCATGCTACAGTGCCTCATGAGTTAGTAAACTAATTCATACTCACCAGTGGACACAATCTAGAATTGTGATAAGAGTATTATAAGAATACCAAAAAAGTCCTAAAAAAGGTTCCTAAACCTCCCCTTAAACTATGATACATAAGTTGCCAAATTAAATGCATGTAAATAAAAATTTAAGTCAAGATAGGAATATAAATATTCCAACCATCATCCATAAATTGAAACATGCTCCAATAATGCTCCAAGAATCCATAAGCAACTCTGTATCCAATGGTACAATGCTAACAACGCTTACATAATTAGATCAAAAACCACAAAACTAACATGTTGTTGACAACGTCACGATAACACTTATCAGCGTTAAGATAACCTTTGTCAGCGTTAGACAGATAAAGTGGAAAATCTAATTTCACATAAAGACCAATAACAATGCATATCATGTACATACTTTTACAATATGATCCCAAAACACATATTAAGTAAGATTGATCATTCCAATACTTGTTACCAAGTATTGGAATCTTCCAGTATCAAAAGGTTTAGTTAATAAATCAGACACATTTTCTTCTGTTTCAACCCTATCTGGTTGTATTAAACCCTTTTCAAAACAATCTCTTATAAAATGATGTCTAATTTCTATGTGTTTTGTTTTAAAGTGATGTACAAGATTTTTAAAAATGCATAAAGTACTGTTATTGTCTACAAAAATCTTGCTATGCATGAAATTATACCCATAATCTAACAGTTGGTTCTGAATCCATAAGACTTGTCCACAACAAGCAGCTGCAGCAACATACTCTACTTTAGTTGTAGAATTTGCCACCACTGTTTGTTTCTTGCATTGCCAAGATATCAATCTACTCCCAAGAAATTGGCATCCACCAGTTGTGGATTTTCTATCAAATTTGTCACCACCATAATCACTGTCTGAATATGCAATAAGCTCCAATGGGGAATATTTTGGATACCATAATCCTAGGTCTGGATAACACCTAAGGTATCTAAAAATCCTCTTGACAGCATGAAGATGACACTCTTTGGGAGTCACTTGATGGCGTGCACATGCACTCACAGCAAACATAATGTCAGGTCTTGAAGCTGTGAGATATATCAATGAACCAATCATTGACCTATAATGCCTGACATCCACCTCTTTTCCATCTCTAACTTTTCCTCATGGATGTTCTCTATCCATAGGTGTGCTAGCCCGTTTCTCATGTGGATAAAAGCCAAACTTCTTCAAGATTTCTGCTACATATTTATCTTGAGAGATGAAGATACCATCTTCTTTCTGCTGAACTTGTAACCCTAGAAAGAAATTCATCTCCCCCATAGTACTCATCTTGAACTTGTCTGTCATAAGCTTGGAAAAGTCTTCACTCATCTTTGGACTAGAAGAGCCAAAGATGATATCATCCACATAGACCTGTACAAGTAAGAAATCCTTACCAGTATTCTTTGTAAACAAGGTCTGGCCTATGGTGCCCCGTTTAAATCCATTTTCCACCAGATAGGTGGATAATGTACCATACCATGCTCTTGGGGCTTGATGAAGTCCATACATAGCTTTCTTCACTCTATACACCTTGTCTGGATGTTCTGAATCTTCAAAACCAGGAGGCGGCATAACATAAACCTCCTCTACAATTATGCCATAAAGAAAAGCACTCTTCACATCCGTTTGATAGACTGTGAAACCCGTGCAGGAAGCATAGGCTAGAAAAATCCTTATAGCCTCAATCCTTGCAACAGGTGCAAAGACTTCCTCATAGTCTATCCCTTCCTCTTGTGTATATCCTTGAGCCACTAAACGTGCCTTGTTTCTGACCACAATGCCTCTCTCATCCTTTTTGTTTCTAAGAACCCATCTTGTCCTAATAGGTCTGACATGTCTGGGACAATCAACCAACTCCCAAACATCCTGGATAGCAAATTGTTGAAGCTCATCTTGTATTGCTTCCACCCAACTTGGTTCTTTGAGAGCATCAAAAATCTTTTTAGGTTCCTGTTGTGACAGAAAACAGGCAAACAAACATGCTTGAACAAGAGGGGTATCAACCTTCTTGTGAATATTGGCAATAAATCCTCCAAGATTCTGATGAGACCTTCTAGTTTTCACAGGAGTCATCACATCACCAATAATTAGAGGAGGAGGATGATTTCTGGTTGTAGAAGTAAGCACTCCTCCCTCAATAAGTGTGTTGTCCTCAATCTCATCTTCCATGTTACCAATATCCTCTTCAGACTCTCTTCCATCATCATCTGAATGAACCTCTCCATTTATGTTTGAAGGTTCACCTTGTTCAAAATTATTTGAAGAGAAAAGATGGTCAAAAGATCTGTCAACGCCTGAACCAAAGCTATCAACGTTTGAGCCATCAACGTCTGAATTTGTCTTGTCAGCGCCAGAATTTCCTTTGTCAGCGCCTAAAGGATCATGCATGTTTTCAACTGGTGATACTTGGGGACCACCTTTTTCCTTTCAAGCAGCAGCAGCAGCAGCAAATGCATCTGTCCATATGGGAATGGTAACATACTCAAGTATGGGTGCTGATTTGTCTGCTTGTGATCCAACCTCTTTATCAACCTGCTTACCTGAAACAACAACAATTGGTTCTTCCACAACCTTTCAAGTCACCTTCACAATGTTTGGATTAGTAACAAGTATATAATTCAATGTCCTAGATAGAGTTTCCAAGTCAAATAACCAATTTGGACCACTTTCATGATCACTAGGTTTACTTTCTAAAAACCTAACATGTACCTTTTCAAGTATACGTTTTTCTTTCTTAAGGTAAACCCTATATCCTCTACTCTGCACAGAGTAACCCATGAAGTAGCCTTCATCACCTTTAGCACTAAACTTACCTAAGGCATCACTAGTATCCAACACAACTACATGACATCCAAAAGGTTTAAGAAAACCAATATTAGGTTTCCTACCCCAAAGTAACTCATAAGGTGTTTTGTTATGAATCTTGTTGACTAATGCCCTATTCTGAACATAACAAGCTGTATTCACAGCCTCATCCCAAAAAGCAATGGGAAAGTGAGCATCAGCCAACATAGTCCTGGATGCTTCTATGAGGGTTCTATTCTTTCTCTCAGCTACCCCATTTTGTTGTTGGGTTCTAGCTACACAAAACTGTCTATTAATCCCTTTCTTGGCACAAAAGTCATCTAATAACTTATTTCTAAACTCACCACCATTGTCACTTCTAAGTATCTTAACCTCATTACCAGACTTCTTTTCAATTTGAGTAATAAAGTTAATCAAAGTATCAGCAGTGTCACTTTTCAAAGCTAAGAAGAAAGTCCAAGTAAATCTAGAAAAATCATTAGTGATGACAAAACAGTAAAATTTACCATTTAAGCTTTCTATATTAGTTGGACCAAACAAGTCCATATGCAGCAAGTGAAGTGGTTTAGAACTAGAGTGCACTGGTTTAGACTTAAATGAGACCTTGTGTTGTTTGCCTTTAAGGCATGCAGCACAAGAGTGTCATTGTGGAAAGCCATTTCAGGCAAACCATCAACTAAACCATGTCTCACAGTCTATTTATATTTTTAAAATTAATGTGCCCTAATCTTCTGTGCCAAAGATTACTCTCATCAACTGAAGCCTTAGCATATAGACATGACAAATTATTGTTCATCCTAATTCCATTAAGATTCACATTATAAATTTCCTTATGCCTAGGTGTTCTATAATCAATGAATTTCTCATCTGGTATTTTAAAATCTTTGCTTAACACCAAGCATTCAGTATTAGTGAAAAGAACCTTATTTTTGTTATCACAAACCTGTGATACACTAAACAGATTATAGTCAAGTTCTTTTACCAGAAACACGTTTTCAAAACGTAAATTGTTGGTGAGAAGAGTGCCTTTGCCTGTGATAGTTCCATATCCACCTCCAAAGTACACTTTGTCACCATCTTTAATGGGGATAAAATTTGTCAGATAATCTTCCTTCCCCGTCATGTGCCTAGAGCATCCACTATCCCAATAGCCATAATCATTAACCTGCTTTTGAATGCCCTGCACATAAAGAAAACAAATTAGTTTTCTTTGGGAACCCAAGCCTGAGCAGACTTGGATTCATTTGGTTGTTCAACAAGAACAGACTTAGTCCTTATGACAACCCCTTGTTCGTCCCTTTTTGGATTAAACACCCAGTTAACCCCAATTGGTTTTGTTATGACCTTTGAAATATAATGAAATCTGTTACAGGTCATAGAAATCCCATCTGAATTAGGATTTTGGTCTTGCTTAGGTCTCCATGTCAAGCTAGAAGAAGCTTTAGACCCTTTTCCCTTTGGTTGCAAATATTTACCATTATTTGGTCTGGCAACGTTCCTGCCAGCGTTTAATTTGGTCTTGTCAACGCTGAAATTACCCTTATCAGCGTTGAACCTAGGTTTTGCTACAGGAACCCATTGTCTATTAGACCATGTATTGGTCTTCTGAAAAGGTCTTTGTCCATAACTATTAGACCCTTTAGTAAAGAATGGGGCTGGTCTAACAACTAGTAGACTTTGCTGGACAAAAGGTTTGGGTTTAACAGTGTTTGACTTTTTGTCAGCGTTGACCTTTGAAGCATTGACACACTTATAGGCTAAATGTGAAAAACTTCCACAAGTGTAACATGCTTTTCTAGACATAGATCTAGGTCTAGAAGAAAATAAACCTATCCCATCATCACTAATTTGGCTTTTTGGTGACCTAGGTTTTCTATACATTTCTGCATATTTAATACTAGGTTTTTTATCAACGTTTAAGCCAAGGTCAACAGTCTTGCCAGTGGTTGGGTTTGTCACTTTTATAGGTGTAGACTCATTTGGGTTGTCACTAAGCATGCCACCCTTAACAAACAAGGTAGGGTTGGCTTTCTTCCATTGGTCCAAATCAGTCAACTTTTGCTTGTATTCCTCTACTGGGGTAAGAACTCTTGGTGGAGGAATAAATTCCTCTTCTTGGAGTTCTGGTATACCAGTCCAAGACAAGTCCTTTCTAGGAACAACATAGAAGTTCCCAACAGGTGGTGGAACACCAGCATACTCTTTCATCCCAATCCCAGTCATATCCCTAGAATCCCTTTGTTCACTAACACATTTTTATAGGGTTTGTGAAGCTTTATCAAATCTCTGAATTTTAAGATCTACATTATCTTTGTTTTTGATAGCCTCATCTAACTTAGCCTGTAAAACACCATTGGCCCTCTCCATGATGTTTCTAACCTCAACACTAGCATTTAAATCATGAGTTAAAATATTGATTTGATCTTTTAGGTCAAACTCCATTTTCTTATACTCAGCTACAGTCATTTCAGTTTGAGTAAGAGCAAGTTGATTGTTAGATAACTTGCATCTTTCATTAACCACATCTGTTGTCAATTTTAAAACTTCTTTGTTAAGTTTTTCAGTGTTTATACGACAACCCTTACTACAAAATGCATCATCATATACCTCATTGTCTGATGAAGATGAAGAGTGTGCCATGAGAGCATAGTGAACATGGTCTTCTTCTTCCTTTTCTGCAACCAAAGCTTTGTTATCTTCCTCATCCTTGGCCAAATAGCTCCAATCCCAGCCAACACCATCAATATCTTGCATGGCAACCATAGCTTTGGAATCCTAAGCCTTTATGATTTGGCTTTAGGGTTTTCCAGCATCAGATCTTCTTGGAGATCTGCATTCTCTCATAAAGTGTCCCATTCGATGACAATTATAACACTCAACCTTGGATTTATCAAATCCAGCAGTGTCCTTAGCATTAAAAGTCATCTTCTTCTTAAATCTTCTATTCCATCTATTTTCCCTTATGCTTGCAAGGGCCATATTCCACTTTATGTTCATCTCCTCCAAATGCTCATCACTAATTTGCTCAAGGTCCTCATATGTAATCACTGAACCATTGGGCAAAGAATAAATGTATGCACACACAGTATCTAGATCAATACCAGCAGGCTTAACTCTTGGCGAGTTAACTTTGTATGTGTCAGCGTCTGAATGTGGGGCGTTGACAAAGCTTGATCTAGCGTTAACACAAGGTGATCCAGTGACGGGGTGCATGTATGGCTCCTTTTGATCAAATTGACCTTCACTATGTGAGAAGAAGGCCATATTTCCATTTGTAGACTTGCTTCTTTGATCCAAAAGAATTTCATTCTCTACCAGCCTTAGTTTATTGTAAACATCATCAAAAGTAGAACTTTTGTGAGTGTTATTAGCAATTATAGACCTTGCTTCAATCTTCCATGCATCACCAAGACTTTTAAGAAAAGTGGTGATGATATCAACATCACCAAGCACTGTTCCCATAAAGGACAGCTTGCTTGTAATGTCAAGAAGTCTGCTTCTCACTCCACTTAGCTTTTCATTGGGTTGAGCTTTAAAAACAGCATACTCATGCAAGAGTTGCTTCTTTTTCTCCTGTACAGTATCAGCATTTCCACCATAAGCAACTTCAAGGGCTGCCCAAATATCTTTTGCAGACTCATAGCTTCTATATTTGTGCTGATTGGCTTGTCCCAAAGACAGTTTTAGAATGCTTAGGGTTTTCATGTCATTCCTTCTCTTTGCTATGTCCTCAACTGAGACAGCTCTACCATCTTCAGGTTTTTCTTTTCGATCCTCTTCAGTAGAGCCTTGAACACTTGATCTTGTCAATATAGCAGCTGCAATCTTTTGAGCTTTATTGAATGTGTTTCCATATTCAATAATTTCCCATAGGGTGTAGTCATGGATTTGAAGATACTATTCAAAGTTAAACTTCCACAGCTCAAAATTGTCTGGGTCTAGCATGGGAATCTTGATGTTGGGGTTTGAGGAGGAATAGGAGTTTAACTCTGGAGTAGACATGTTGTTTTTAGGGTTTCTTGAAAATTAGGGTTTTTGGCGATTTAGGGTTTTTGTGTTCTTTAGATCAAAGTTTCTCAACAAGCTCTGATACCACTTGTTGATCCCAAACTTAGATCGATTTAGCTTGTGTAAACGAGCTTAAATCAAGTTAAACACTTAGAGAAACTTTGTTGTGTATAAAACAATTTAAGTATTATGCGGAATTAATACTCAAACAAGAACACACAAACAATGTAAACCAAACTTTCACTTTGATTGATAAAACAAACTTGCGTACAATGAAAGTATGAAAACGTATATCAAACATAAACCTAAAGGCCTCCTTTTATAGACATAAGGAGCCTTGTACAATAGTCTACCTATCAGCTATTTTAGGTAAAGATAAACATAGAAAATACATTGTCGATCATATCTTTACTAGAAACATAATACGTGTAGACTAAGTCTTCTATCAGTGCTTGACTTCATCTTATCAATGCTTGACTTCTTCCTGTCAATGCTTGTCCTGTCAACGCTTGATTTCTTCCTAACAACGTCCCGTTTGCTCTTGTCAGCGTCAAAGTGTACTGGCTACATTTTATTCCCAACATATTGATGTGATTGAGTAAACCACTTTTAGAGATTTCAGTCTGGAAACCCGTATGCAAGTTGAAAATCTGGTGAAGGATTGGAGTCGAATAGTCAAAAGGAGGTTCTATTTTGAGGCAAAGAATTCTTTAAACTGTCTGCGAAGGATTTCTAGACATATCTTCGCTTTAACCTCATGAAGAGTCTCTCTTTCAAATTGCAACTGTAACTCATCCAAATTGTTGAAAATATTCTCTTTGAAATTATCCACTTTGCCAACGAACATTTGAACTAAGGTTGGAAGTTCGGTCATGTTGTTCGGATAGAGAATTGCAAGATGTGTCTTGAGCTCGTGAAAGATTTCCAATTTTTTTGATGCAATTTGATCTCTTTGAGTTGCATGTGTTGCAGTTCTCCCTCTTGAAATGTCGAGTTCAATGATTCCATTGAAATTCAATGAACAATGACGTTAAGGATTACTGATCGAAGAAAAAATCCGTCGTCAATTTCAAATAATAATACCCGATAAAATCTGTAGCCACTACAATTCAAAATTTCAAATAAATTTTGTCACTTTGTCCTTGTCAAACCCGATTATTACCCAAATATAACTTAATGAACAAATTTTATACGGCCCAAATTGATACTACTAAATGTCACTTTTAACATGTTATTGCAAAACAATTCGGGTCCATAAACATGTTTACTACAACCAATTATTCAACAATTCGGGTGAATACCACCATCCCACTGTATACTCGGCCTACCAAAATGAAATTAGCAATTTGGAGATTCTTAGTCAACCGAATGTCACCAAAAATTCAAAGATGATAGCCTACGTGAATATATGGTCCAATATGTGTATACCTATATAAAATATAATCCATTAAGAAGTAGCATCCCTCCTAATAGGAGTATAATACTACTCACAAGACATAACATTGATCTCATTCCATAAAAAACTCTGCCCCCATCATTTCAGATCTTACAAAAAAAACGCATCTTCTATCCTCATCGTATTTCAAAGTAAATCACCCACACAATAAAAAACATAAATCCATATATCTTATACAATCATCTCACGTCATTTATACACAAACAAATCGAATCCCATTTGTTAGGTATCAAACAAGTGACTCCACCAAATACTTTTATCTGAGCAGTTCTAATATTCGACTTCAAGATCTTTTTTCTCAGAAAGGTCTCAGGTAGGTATTTGAGTCACGTTTTTGTTTGTGTTACGGTTCAGGTTTTTGAGTCAAGATTGATGATGGTTTGTAGATTAAGCTCGAAAGATCTGTGATGGTATTTTATTTTTTGTTAGATCTTCATAGATCTTGGCATGCATGTCTAAATCGAATTAAATATGATATCTCTTTTTTGTTCCAAGTCAAGTCAGTTTGTGGTTTTGGAGTCAAACTGTTTTTGAATTTGATCGAGTCTTTAGGCCAGATGAGTCAGATGGTGTGGGTCTGTTGATGTTGTCGAGTCGATAACCTATTCCTGATAAGATGTTTTCTGTTCATGTTTTGTGTAGTCTCGGTTTTGGGTTTCGAGAGGTTTTTGAAACCTTTGGGTTTGAGTCATTTGATTTTTTTGGGTAGTCAGTTTTGATTCTTGGCGTATTAAGTTGTTTAAATTGA
Source organism: Glebionis coronaria (assembly GCA_025667525.1). Lineage (NCBI taxonomy): Eukaryota > Viridiplantae > Streptophyta > Magnoliopsida > Asterales > Asteraceae > Glebionis > Glebionis coronaria. Next base: position 141,397,603 of record CM046880.1, read on the forward strand.
GGGTCAGTTTGGTTGATTGTATTCAAGGGTGTTGGTTTGTGTCTAGACTCTGTTGAGTCAAGTGTTATGTTTGGGTGAGGCTGAGGTCGAGTCCCAGATGTCAAGTTCAACTTACATTTCCATCGGAATGTCAACAAATAAAACCATCGGAATATGGAGAAATGGATCGGAATAAGACAACTTGTAACTGTCGGAATATGTTACTATAAATGTATCGGAATAAGTGGATCGGAATAAGACAAAACTTTCTATCGGAATATGACAAAAAAGTTATGCATCGGAATAACCATCTGAATGTGAAAACCCTTTTCTGATACAAAAATAAAATGACAAAAGGACAAAAAAAATGGAATCTTTTCAAACTATGAAAAATAGTTGTAATAAAAATATTTCGTAACTAAAACAGTAGGATAAAAAACAGTAGATAAACTTTTAAAAGAAACTGATAAGAGACTTTTGTGACAAAAACACCAAAATCGAGACTATGATTTGTTAAAATAAAATTCAAAAGTAAGAAAAAAGTTATACCAAATCAATAGATCAAAAGTTATACCAGATTTGGAACCAAAAGAAAAAATTTTGACCACCAAATCAATAGATAAAACCACGCCAATCCTAAGATTCAACCATAGCTCTTGATACCAATTGTAGAATCATAGATTCTTAGGATTGTATATATGTGTTTGATTTATCTAATGAATGGAAGATGAAGGAACTAGAGAGATAAAGGTAGAGAGAGAAAGGAGAGGAAGAGAGAAAAGATGGAATGTTGAATAAATGATTAAGTGCTCAACCCCTCCTAACATGCTAGGAGGGGGTTTATATAGCCACCCTACATGTGGGCTTTGGTGGGTAATACAAGGGTTTTCCAAGTATGAAAGTTCGTTAAACCGATCCTTTCGAATTGATTACCGATTAAAAGTGCGACTCATTTGTTCTTGGTGGAAAGTAAAAAGGGTTTGGTTTTCTATTCTACTAAAAAGGATTAAATGCGTAAAGTGATAAAAATAAACTAAAAGCAGTTAATAAAAACAATTTAAAATAAAGCTTGAATTGAATTAAAATTAAACAATAAAACAGTAACAGTAAAATACCCTTTACTTGAAAAACAACTGATCCGGAATAATTGCTGGTTCGGAATAATCAAGACAAAGGCTCATTCGGAATACTTAATGAAAAGGCTTCGGTCGGAATATTTCTTATTCGGAATGACTCTTCATGCGGAATAACTCATGCGGAATAAACAGCTTATTCGGAATATTTGTTGATTCGGAATAAATTGATTCGGAAAGTAAGCTCATGCGGAATAACAGCTCATTCGGAATGTAGGCTTCGTCCGGAAAGATTCTTCATTCGGAATAATATGGTTCATGTGGAATAATATAGCTCATCCAGAATAACACTTTATCTGAAATAATCAATCATCCGGAATAACAACTGATCCGGAATACTTTGCTTATGCGGAATAAATGAGACTCATGCTGAATAATGTGTTCATGCGGAATAATTGACTGACTCGGAATAAAATGATGAAAAGCTTGATTCGGAATAACGGTTCACTCGGAATGTTTAACACAAAAGACTGGTTCGGAATGTTTTGCTCATCCGGAATGTTTTGTTCATCCGGAATGTTTTGTTCATCCGGAATAATAAATCTAAAAGCTTCGTTCGGAATATTTAATTGATGCGGAATAAATGAATCTAAGTGCTCATCCGGAATAAATTGACAAAACACTTGGTTCGGAATATTTCGTTGACTCGGAATCTGGGGAAATAGAAGGTATGCGAAGAACAGGGAGAAAACTAAATCACGAGTTTTAACCAAAATCAACCAAGTTTTTACCAAAGATTAAACCAAACTAACCACGAATCATCTACTAATGATAAACATCAATCCAAATCAATAAAAACACAAAACCCACTTGTTTTTAGAGATCAAAATCAACCAAATGAAACTTTAAAACTTTGAATCAATAAGAAAAGGAAGAACAAGATTAAGAGAAAGATTGTATTAAAAGCTAGGATTCAACAAACAAAAAGCAAAGATTAAACTTACAAATTCTTGGATTGAAAATGAAAATCACCAAACACCTTAATGGTGTTGGTTTTCCTACGAAACAAAAGGAAAAGAAGAAACAGAAAAATGAAAAACTAGTTTCCAAGTTGTGAAGGGGAGGCTATATATAGGCCTTGGAGTTGGTTGGTGAGTGGGCTTTTCTCCTCTCTTTTTGTCTTCTCGTCTTTTCAGTAAAGTTGACGTTTTCGATTTTGATTCGGGATATGTCGATGAATAAATTCAACTCGTCTTTTAATTTCTTCGTTTAATAGACTTGAGTTCTTCGACATATGTAAATCTTCCATCTTTGGTCCTTTTCTTCGATAAATCTTCAAATAGGCCCATTGACTTCAAATCTTTTGCATCTCTTGGACTATAGACTTCGTCTTTTCGTCTTTTTCTTCGATAAAACTCGTGCAATCCCATGTTTTCTTCAATATTTATCCAGTTGGCTCTGAAAACACAACAAACACACAAACCACGCATAATTCCAAACAAATGATATTAAATACGCGTTTTGGTCTCGTTTTAGCAAGAAATAAGTGGTAAAAGGATGGGTGCTTTCACACCTATCAGTGGGCTATATGTTTACATATTGGATCACGAGCCCAATACTTGAATATATCGTTGGAGTGACCGATCCTTTCTAAATACGTAAAAACATATTTCCAACAGTCACATATAAGCCTAAACATATAAGCCGAAACAAACAGCCCTACCAGTAGCTAGACCGGCTAGTCGGTTGCCACTGGTGGCTTTCGATTCCCACTGCTGAGCCACGGTTGCCACTGTCGGCTCAGTTCCTTTCGGTTGGCCACCAGTTCTGTTGGAAACTCACTTTATGTGACGACATTTAAGAATTCCCGTTAGTTATCATAGTCACGCACATTTAGACTAGACTAGGCTCGTTGTAAAGTTTAGGTTGTGTGCGTGACTATATATACCCCTCCTTAGCTTCCAAGGAGGGGTGTTGATTGTCATTTGTTTTATTCTCAATACATTTTCATTTCTCTTTCAACCACTCTTCTCTCTCTCTAAGCAAACAATGGCTTCCACCACCATTTACCACCACATTAGACCACCGGATCCGATTTAGCATTTCTACATTTGGCATCAGAGCCACGGTTCCATCCTTGGATCGTGTTCGTGTATTCGATTTGGTGGTCTAATCTTTCTTTGTGTCTCGTTATATCATTGTTTTTGTCTAATTTGTCAAAAAAATTTGTCACGTCTTATTTTTTTGTCCAAACTGTCCAATTCTTTCTCGGTTTCATCATCATATCATTGTTGTCTTTTGGTCCACATCAGATTTTCAGAAACATCCTTGGTCAAATTGCTGGTTACAAGAAGTCAAAACTGCATATTTACTTAAATCTGGTATTGTTGGTGACTGGGTTTTGATGAAGTTTCTTTTTTATTCTGGGCTTTTATTGCTGTATAGGATGATGAAGTTACCCAGAAACATGGTCAGATTCATTTTCCCAGATTTTCAGGAGCAAGTACAGATTTTGGATAAGACTCTGCATCTTGGTACATCGCATTGACTGCGATGGGTTGTCTACAATGGTCCCACTGCGATGGTTCCATTGCGATGGGTACCATTGCGATGGGTACCATCGTAATGGGTTCCATCGTATTAAGACATCATGTTGCGATGGGTCACGGTTTTGACTACGATGGACTCATTTGTTTTGACTGCGATGAGTCAAGGTTTTGACTGTGATGGACTCACTAGTCTTTGACTGCGATGGGTCTAGTCTTTGACTGCGATGGACTGCGATGGAACCATCAAGATGACTATTTTATTAGACTTCGATGGACTCATTTTTGTTTAGGCTGCGATGGCAATTTTTTATGTTTGACTGCGATGGTTGAAAATTTTGACTACGATGCAGTTTTAACAAATCATGACCATGCATGTTCAACTTGACCGAATCCATCAGTTTAAAAAATTGTTTAGACTCAACTCTTAACCATATCCATCACAACCGAGTCAACTCGGTATTTACCGAGTTGACTCAGTTAAACTCACTGAGTCGACTCGCATCCAACCTTTTATCACCTCAACACCATACCTAATCTATCCCATCATCTCCTATAACCCCATTGTCTCTAGACTCAAACAAACTTAATTATGACCTCATTTTATGTTTCGACTTATATCTTTCACAGATATAACAAGATCTTTTTAAGATCTATTCATCCGAAACCAATCTTCACAGATCAAATGTTTGGACTTTAACAACTTTTATTATACGAAATTTAAGAAAGATTTATAACAAGCATGTTATAATCTTTTCTTTATTTCGATTGAAACACATAAACAAACATGCAATTTATGACCTACCTGAGATCAACTTTATTTGATCTTAAATTTCGTCTCCATCTCATCGAAACTCAAAGAAGTCCTATAAATTTGTGTTTTGTTTGGTATGATGCGAAGGTATGTGAATACTGGATTCAGATTCGTTTGGTTTATGATGACTATGAAGATGAAATGTGAAACTGGGGTGATAGTATATGATTTGTTCATGGTTTGAGATGGGGATTAGATGAGTTTTTGGGGGGGACGGATTAAACAAGGAAGAGATGTGGTGAGTTTGGGGGGCGGATATCACTAGGTGAGAGGATTTAGGGTTAAGTTGATGATTGAGTGAAATTAGGTAGGATTGGGAGTTATATCCCAGTGATTAGACCGGGTATGAATTTTGGGCCATGAACTCACACGGGCTGAAAAGATGTGATGGACTCACATGATTTTTCAAAACAATGCTTAAGCCGTGTGGTTAAGTATTTTACACACACAAATTTTTTAATAATACAAATTTTAACTAAATTTGGTGTCTATTAAGCTTCGGTCGTCATCGGGTCGAGACAAAAAGTGACGAGACATTGTTAAGGAGAATGGATGCTCAAACAAACAAGTTCCTTTTTTGAATTTGTAGTTTTTTTTGTTGCATTTGTGGTTCTTTAAGTTATTCTTGACACTGATTGGGTGATGAGAAATGTGACGCGACAAAATGACGTGACAATTGTGACAAGAATTTATTTTGACGAGACCAAGAAAAAATGGGCGATTTTTTAGTGGCTATAGATTTTGTTTGATCGGGTATTAATTACGTGACGTTGAAGACGGATTTTTCGAAGGCGTGTATTTATTTTATCTTTAACTAGATAACTTGCTAGTGCTTTATCCTAGAATGAAGACTTGGTTATCTGGTTTCCGGGTTCGGGGTGGATGGTTGATGACTCGGATAACTATCACTTAAAGGGGTTACATTGTTGTACTCAGTGTCACGCGCTTAGTCGACGTGGATAATTTCAAGAGGTGTTGTGCTTATAGACTTCTTCAGTGATGCATTGAGTACTTAGAGATTTCTCCACCGTTCTTCATTCAACAATAGTTCAAGCTTAAGTCACAAGATCGAAGGATTTTTATTCAGCTTCACGTTTGATGTATCTGGTTCATTCTTTCACTGGTCACTTCAAATTGCTTTCACGTGGGATGGTAAAGGTGGCCATGGAGAGTTTATGAGAAGATATTTTTGATCAACAGCTGATTCTCACAAAATATATAATTCAACTCATTTATTATTCTCACGAGATTTCAGGTTCATGTGCGTACAATTTATTGATGGTTCCGAGTTTCGAAACCATCAAGGGGGAAGAAGAAGACACATTGAACGCACAACGAGTACACGTGATGAACTTCATACCTTCTTTTGATTTGAAGATATTCCGGGATGACATTTGTCATAGCCGCAGAGAAAATCAGTGTTTTAACTCGTGTCGTTATCAATCTCCAAACGGTACACTACTGATTCGAGGTTTAATTGTTTGATTGTTGCAATTAAACATCATCATTATCCTATATGCATTCCCGGGACTTAATTGACTCTGGTGCATCTCCGGAAGAAGACGTGTGCATTTCCGGGACTTAATTGACTCTGGTGTTACGATGTCAACTTCATGAATGGGATAAAGTGTCCACTTCAGTATTTGAGCTTCACAATTGGGATTGATTTACCTTCTTCAACTTTGTGGGGGAAGAAGTGTCTTGATTCTTTCTGGTATGCATAACTTGAACTCTCAGGGGGAAGAAAAATTCAGAAGAACTATTCAAGCGTGAGAAGAAAAGTTGTTGATCTACTTGGTGTACCCCAAACTTTCAATCCCTCTTAGCAACATTATCATGTTATATGATGGGATTTGCTAGTTAGATTCAGCTGTGCGCTTAATCATTCTAAGCTTTATTGAAAGCTTTGAAGTTGCTTACGAGGATTGTTGGTTTAGGGGGAAGCTATTTAAAATGCTTCTACATCAATTTTACGTGGCATGAATTAGGGGGAAGCTAATTCAGAAGCTTCTCCTTAACTAGAAGTGTATGGGTTACTTAGCTCGTGCCGTTACAGTATTTCTTCTACAAGTTACTTTAAAGATGAGTCGTTTTGAAGACGAAGGCCTCAGAAGACATCATCAGCATTAGACGCTTCAAGAAAGCTCTTATTCTTAATTATTTTGTACTTGTTAGGAAGAATATTGTAAGGAATTCTACACGTCGTCCCATGGGGGAAGATTGTTGGAAACTCACTTTATGTGACGACATTTAAGAATTCCCGTTAGTTATCATAGTCACGCACATTTAGACTAGACTAGGCTCGTTGTAAAGTTTAGGTTGTGTGCGTGACTATATATACCCCTCCTTAGATTCCAAGGAGGGGTGTTGATTGTCATTTGTTTTTTTCTCAATACATTTTCATTTCTCTTTCAAAAAAAAAAAAAAAAAAAAAAAAAAAAAAAAAAAAAACGGGAATTCTTAAATGTCGTCACATAAAGTGAGTTTCCAACAATCTTCCCCTAAGGGAGGTCACTCCAAACAAGGGCGTTTCCCGAGTTACAATAATGAAATAAACCTAGCATACTATGCTTGTCTTGAGCTCGTAGTCTTCGTCTTTCTTTTTCTTTTTCTTTTCTGGTGAACATGCTGATGTGATCTTTGATATCAATCTAGAGAATTAATCTCTTGCCTTGATCTCGTGCATCCATCACTTGTGATCTTCGCCTCTTTGTGACCTCACGTCCCACATACTTATACCTTAGTAATTCTTGAAAGCTTCAGAGTTCGATACAGCGGAAGACTTAACTTTTAGGCTTTCTTGAATTAGATGAGATATTAAGTGCATAAAGTATAAGCATGCGGGGACGACTTCTTCTTGGATCCCGCAATGCCACCGTCTTCAAATGCCGCAACATAAGTAGACACGAACGAAATGGCTTTGAACATTTCATTCTAATTCGGTAGCATTTTACCTCCGGTCGGTGAAGACCGTTGGACGATATTAGATATCGTACCCGTGACGGATAGTTTCAATTAAGTAACTTCCTGACACGATTTCGCGGGTAAACCCGTTCTCTTTATTCGACCGTCCAAAGCTGACTGCAAACATAAAGAGTGAATCATTTGGATAATAATATCCGCTTGATTTGAAGCCGTCAATTCATGTTCCTGGAACAAGTGAAATTCAATTAAGAACCGCACCATCGTTGCTTTCCAGTTGTCACGAGCTTGATTCGTATAGAATCTTGCAAGTTACTTACCAAGTGTTGTTTGAGGTTAACACTAGAAGGATTTCCACTCATAACCGTGAACACACTGGTATCACTCTGAGTGTTCTGGCAAGATCATTTAGATATTGCGTAGAGGCCTGGAACGTGTTTAAGTTCAGTTAAGAATTAAACCACTGTTGCTTTCCAGTTATCACAAGTTTGATTCATAAAGAATCGCACAAGTCACCTACCATGAGCTTTTTGATGTTCGCTCAAGAAGGATTTCCATCTTCATTGTAAATACTTTCGTATTACTCGGATGTTCAGGCAAGATCATGAAGATTTTGCGTAGGACTCTTAAGATCTTTCTTACTTTTCACAGTGTGTGAAGAAGCAAGGAAATATGAAAGTGTGTCCTAATGAGATATTTGATGATCTCAAATGGCTCTAGACTCGATCGTGCATTTTGGATTTTAGTGATCGGAGGCTGGAGAGGAGTGCCACCTTTTCAATACCAATTTATTCGGAGTGAATAAATCAATAGATAATGCGTTGTCTCCGTGTGATTAAAACAAATACCTTTTGAGAGATATATGAGTTAGCTGGGATGGGTTGTGCATTGCATCACTGGGTCCATGATGTCTATCTTCAATATCAAGAATCATTAAAAATGATCTCAATAGCATATGTATTGACCCGGTTTCTGCCTAAAGTTGTAAGGAGGGCTTCTTTCTTTACACCCTTTATCTTTACAATTCTTTTTCATTCTTCAACCCCTTCAATGCTTACCAATACGTCATAACTAGCACCTCGTTGTGATTGTTCCAGTGCTAACTTAAGTACTTGGTCGGCATTCAACTGCGTTCACAATCTTTCTCCAACTTTCCTAAGGACTACTATTTCTAGCTATGGAATGTCCTTGGGAAGATTCCTCCGGTTCTGGAAGAATCATAGGACTTAACCTATCCTACCATCCTTATGTCACCACAATCTTCATCGTCGTGAAATAAATGGGTTTTGGGTAAGTATATGTCACCATGAAAATCCATTTTGATATAGCAAATCCATTTTGCTCCCCCTTAACATATGCCACGATATTCGAAAACATTTCGCACATGTCGGGATGAACCAGCACATTAAGTCAAACCATTTGTGATAATATCCCATATTAAATCACATTTTCTCCCCCATATTAAAAATATTAACCCAATCGATGTTTTTAATATCAATTGATTTAATGAAGTTTTAACAAAGGTTTTGGGAAGTAAAATGCAAGTCCATTTTATCTTCATGATATCAAACGTATGAGATATGATACCGATTTGTAACATGATCACATATTCACCATATTGGAAAAAATTAACAAGGTTGGACCTGATGGATGAGAACATCATATGATAAGATCAAATGGTTCTTGTCAGCATATGTTGGTCGCCTCATCACGTCTGAAGTCATTTCTTGACACCACATGTACGATTGGTATTGTTGTCTTGACACCAACTTGTGATCTAGGCACGTTCGGCATCGAAGATTCTGAATGCTTGACAGTTGCTCCCCCTCAATTGTTGACCCGTGTTCTATTGAAAGAGCTGTAGTCGTCGGTTGAGTAGTCGCATCGTCGAGTATGTAGATACCAATTGTAGATAGCATGGTTGTAGAGATGATAGCTTCATAAAAACAAGACTTCTCTTGTTTTAACAAATAAATGCACTGAGGCGTACATAGATTTGTGTTAGACCAAGTTATAAAGTAAACTTGATCCCTTACAAGGTTTTAAAGTAAACCTTACCCGAGAAAATTAATTCCCGTTGTGAGCCAAAGCTTTCATAAGAAATACTTGACTTTAATGTGAAAACCGGGTTGTAGTCAGAAATAACTACAAGCCATAAGGGCATGTTTTATGAAATATTTACAACTTTTGTACGAACTCTATTTATGGCGCCGTGTCAATATTAATCAACATTTATAAGGCCGTAAATATTATCGTACCAAAAGACATGCCTTTGAAAAATAAAGTAAAAATATTTTTGGATTTTTCTAGATTTTTCAATTTTTATGGTTTTTATATGGTTTTATATTTTTGTATTTTGCTTTTGTGGATAAAAATATATACAGATGATCACCAAGGATACGGAGAATAGTTTTACCACCACTATTCTTTCGCTTCATCTGCGAGTTCCTTTAGAGTCTCAGGCGAGAAAGTTCTCATTCCTAGCTTGTCGGCCAAAAATTCAATTCGAGTGCGATCTAAAGCCTTCGTGAAAATATCCGCCAATTGATACTCAGAACGGACAAAGTAAAGCTCGATTACTCCATTTTCCACTTGCTCCTTGATGAAGTGGTAGCGAATGTCAATATGCTTCGACCGGGAGAATTGAACATTGTTGCAGCATAAGGCAATTGCACTTTTGTTGTCGCAGTACATCGGAATCTTGTTGAAACCTAGACCATAGTCGGTTAATTGCGATCTCATCCAAAGAATTTGAGCACAGCAACCGGACATAGCTATGTATTCTGCTTCCGTACTTGAAATTGCAGCGCTTTTCTGCCTTTTCGATGCCCAACTGATAAATCGATCTCCTAGTAGTTGCAATGTTTCACTCGTGCTACGCCTTGTATCTTGACAACCCGCGTGATCCGCATCTGCATATGCCATTAGTGCAATAGAAGAGTCCTTCGAATACCAAACTCCCCGATTAATGGTTCCTTTAAGATATCGAAAGATCCTTTTAACAGTAGCTAAGTGTAACTTAGTAGGCCTAGTTTGATACCTGGCACACATACATATAGCAAACTGAAGATCAGGTCGACTGGCTGTGATATACAGAAGAGTACCGATCATTCCACGATAAAGTGTCGAATCAACGGCAACTCCATGTGGATCTGCATCAAGCTTAGATTTTTCCACCATTGGAGTGTCCACGGGGTCGCAAGATTCCATCTTATATTTCTTAAGCGATTCAAGGGCATACTTGGATTGATTGATAAAAATGCCTCTGGGACTCTGAGATATCTGAAGACCTAAGAAGAATGATACCTTGCCCATCATTGACATCTTAAACTTGGAAGACATGAGTGTCCCAAACTCATTCGATAAGGTTTGGGTCGAGGCTGCAAATATGATATCATCAACATATATTTGTACCATAATCATATCTTTACCTCGTTTCTGAATGAACAGCGTGGGATCCACCTTGCCTTTAGCGAAGCCTTGCGTAATGAGGAATTGTGACAATAGATCATACCATGCGCGTGGAGCTTGCTTCAACCCATAGAGAGCCTTCTTAAGCTTGTACACATGATTAGGATATTGAGGATTCACAAAACCATCCGGTTGTTGAACATAGACCTCTTCCTTGAGTTCACCATTAAGAAATGCCGTCTTCACATCCATCTGATAGACGATCATATTCATATGGGCTGCATAAGCGAGAAATAGTCTAATAACTTCCAAACGGGCAACAGGTGCAAAGGATTCCATAAAGTCGACGCCCAATAATTGCTTGTATCCACGAGCTACTAGTCGAGCTTTGTTCTTCAATATTCCGCCTAACTCATCGAGTTTCACCTTGTAAACCCATTTCAAAGTGATTAACTGCACTTGATCCGGGCATGGGACAAGTTCCCATACTTCAAGACGTATAAATTCATTAAGTTCTTCTTGCATAGCTTCTATCCAACATGATTGAGTAAAAGCTTGTTGCCATGTCTTAGGTTCAACTTCAGTGAGAAAAGCATCAAAGTGACAAAACATTACACTTTCTTGTAACTGACTTCGTGTGGATACCGGACGATTAGGGTCACCAATAATAGAATCTATAGGATGATCCTTTGTCCACTTGCTGTCATGTTCACGAATCCGTGGATTGGAGTAAACGGTAGAAGGAGCTTCCTCTGAGGTGGACGACCCGGCTTGATTAGGGTCGGGAATAGGTACACCAAAGAATGGAAGTTTACGCATTTGAGCGAATTCCAAATCGTGATCATCATCATCCTCTTCATCATCAAAAGGCATGACATGGGTAGTTGAAACAGGTGTTGGTTGAGAATTACTTGTTGATGGTATATCTAGACCAATTGTAGGTGCAGACGTATCTGATTGTGCAACGGTTGCTGGAGCGACAACTTCGGTAACCGGAGCTATTACCTCAGGTTCTGGAGCAACAATACTTGGAGGAGTAAAGAATTCATCAAAGAACGGTTGAAACAACGTATCCCATTCATTCCTAGAAGGTGGTGTAAATGATGATGAAGTAGGGTTGTTTGGGACAAGACCAGAACTAATATTACTGGGTCCCATTTCATGAAGTGCGGGTTCAGAGCTGCTTTGCTCAGAACCAATACTACACGTCATCCCATGGGGGAAGATTGTTGGAAACTCACTTTATGTGACGACATTTAAGAATTCCCGTTAGTTATCATAGTCACGCACATTTAGACTAGACTAGGCTCGTTTTAAAGTTTAGGTTGTGTGCGTGACTATATATACCCCTCCTTAGCTTCCAAGGAGGGGTGTTGATTGTCATTTGTTTTATTCTCAATACATTTTCATTTCTCTTTCAACCACTCTTCTCTCTCTCTAAGCCAACAATGGCTTCCACCACCATTTACCACCACATTAGACCACCGGATCCGATTTAGCATTTCTACAAGTTCACACCGGTTCAACCCGGTTCCTACTTCTTGTTTTGTTCGGTTCCCACTGTTAACCACAAAGCCCCACCGAGACCCTATTGGTCTCGGTTTGCACTCGATCCAAAACAAAACCACCCCGACCTCGAGTCGGGGTCCCCTTGCGTGCGTCCTTTGCCAAACCGACCAAGCCGAGCCCCTTGAGGGTCTCGGTGGTGGTGATGAAGACAAGCCGAGAGCCCCATGGCTCTTGGTGGTGTCTCGGCCGAACCAAAACACAAACCAAACACCCCCTTTTCCATGTTTTAATTAATCCCATGTTTATTATTACTTGTTTTTATGATTAATTAAAATAAAACATGAATTCATAAGGAATTTAAAAAGAAAAAGAAGTGTTTTTTAATTTACCGAACACGTGGAAGAAAAGATCAAGATCACGATCACGTACACACAAAAAATCAATAAGCAAAATCGTCTGGTTGTCCTTGTTGTTTTGATGTGGCCTGCGGCAAGAGAGGACAAAAGGAGACAAGGAACAACTTTTTTGTAACCTAAAATTATGTTAAAAGTTTCTGTGTTTTGTTTAACATAGGTTTAAGTTGGGTCATGGGCCAAGCCCATCTTGTGCCTTCTTTTGTCTTAGCCGCGGTCTAAAGGGAGCCCACGAGGAAAACCCGTAGCTTTTTCCAGAGTCATTATTTATGTGTTCATTCGTGTTTAATTATCGTGCATTTTATATGTCATGATCGTAATACATTTATAATATATATACATAATTACATGTTATTAAATATCGTGTCACGTGAATTATATTATAAATGGAATGTTTCAATTTTACCGTATTTTTGTATGTTCACTGTTCATGTGTATTGTTCAAGGTATTTTAATGCGGGTTTTACAACTCTTTGCCTCTAAAAGAACAATTCGTCCTCGAATTGGAGAAAACATAAACTGAAAGAAAAACATACCCGAATCAGAACTGGAAATGAGGGTAAGAAGTCCGTATAGACTCCTCCGTCTCCCAAGTGGCTTCCCGCTCAGGAAGATCCCTCCAGAGGATTTTGACGAAAGGGATCGTCTTCCTCCGCATGACACGATCTTGTCGTTCAAGAACTCTCTCGGGTTCTTCAACATATGAAAGATCCTCTCGAATCTGATCAAGCGGATACTGGACAACATGAACTGGATGATAGTTGTATCCTCTGAGTAAGGACACATGGAACACGTTGTGAACGTGTGATAGCTGAGGCGGTAATGCTAAACGATATGACACTTCACCAACGCGTTCTATGATGTCGAACGGTCCGATAAAGCGAGGACTGAGCTTCCCTCTGATTCCAAAACGTTTAAATCCTCGTGTAGGTGATACCTTGAGGAAAAACGTGATCACCTACGTTGAAAGATATATCTCTACGACGTTTATCAGCAAAGCTCTTCTGACGAGCACGAGCTTCCTGAAGCTTTGCCTTGGCAACGGCGACCTTCTCATTAGTCACCTCAATTATCTCTGGACCCTCAAGCAGTCATTCGCCCACCTGATCCCAACAGATTGGGGCGCGACACTTCCTACCATAAAACATCTCAAAAGGAGCACACTTGATGCTAGCGTGCCAGTTGTTGTTGTATGCGAACTCCACTATAAATATATAATAATCCCAGCTTCCTGACCACTCTAGAGCACACGCCCGCAGCATGTCCTCTAATGTCTGAATGGTATGTTCCAACTGTCCGTCGATCTGAGGATGAAAGGCAGTGCTGAGCTTAAGTCTGGTGCCCCAAGCTTTCTGTAGACTCTGCCAGAAACGTGATGTGAAACGGGGATCTCTATCATAGATGATTTCTGATGGAGTACCATGCAGTCTCATGATCTCCTTTTGAAAAGTGTCTGCTAATTTGCTGACCGGATGCTCCTTGCGTATCGGTAGAAAATGAGCAGATTTAGTCAACCTATCAACAATAACCCAGATGGCGTCGTTCTTCCTCTGAGTCACAGGAAGACTAGTAACAAAATCCATGGAGATTTTGTCCCACTTCCATGCTGGAATATGTAGTGGTTGTAGTAAACCACTAGCTCGCTGGTGTTCGATCTTCACCTGTTGGCAGATCATACACATAGAAACGAAGGTGGCAACATCCTACTTCATACCACTCCACCAAAAATGTTGCTTGATTTCGTGGAACATCTTGGTAGAACCAGGATGTATGGTAAATGGAGAGCTGTGAGCTTCAATCATCACAACTTCCCTGAGTGTAGAGTCATCAGAAACCACTAGTCTAGTGCCCTGCCATAAGATACCCTCATTATCAACACGAAACTCCGTCTGCTGATCAAGGTTCTGAATGATAGCCCAAATCTCAACATCGTCCTTCTGATCTTCCTTGATCCTAGAATGTAAGTCTGGCTCCACTCTAAAATTAGCCCAGTAACCGTGTTGTCCTCGTACACAAAACTCAACATCAGTCATCTCTAGGTCACGGATGATCTCCTTTGCAATCCAGATGCCAGCAATCATACCCGACCTTTTGCTTAGATCATCTGCCACCACATTCGCCTTACCAGAATGGTACTGAATATTGGTGTCGTAGTCCTTCAATAGCTCTAACCATCTCCTCTGTCTCATGTTCAGTTCCTTCTGGGTGAAGATGTACTTGAGACTCTTGTGATCGATGAATATGTCACATGATTCACCATACAAATAATGTTTCCAGATCTTCAATGCGAAGACTGTGACAATCCGTCACTTTATGGTTGATATTTTATTCTCAATATTTATTTGAAAACATTATTTTAATGTTACAATATGAACTCACTTATTTTTGGGAAGTAATTTGGATTTACGTCTTGAAGTAGCATCGACTACGTCTAAACCGGAGGATTCAACGTTACATGCTTACGTTTACATACACCGTCTTTGGTGGCAGTCCGACATTTCAGAAAATAAATTTATCCATGAATATTATTTTGGAGTTTTAAATTTGTGTTGGTGCATAAACTCACAAATTTACGAGAAGAGATTAGGACTTACGATTTTATTTTAACGTCCTTTACGACTAAACCGGAAACCTTAGGATTACGTATTTACGTTTTCGAACTCCGTTTTTGATGAGACAATTTTTATTGGATTCGTTTTGTGACGTTGATTCATAATTCATAAAAACGTTTTTCGTAAAACGACCCAAGGACACGCAAATCGAGGAAACTAGAATCGAGGAGTACCCGTAAATAAATGGGGATGAGACAAGTGGGACACTTGCCCCACCCCCATCAACACCGGCCTTAACTTAGCCACTTCACCAACTTGGTGTCAAGTGTAAGCTAATTGCTAACACTTGTCACCTTAGCTTACATCTTAAGCCTTCTACCACTCCACTAACTTCAAAACTAGCAACTAGTTTTCACTTTCATTTTCCTTACATGCAAATCAAACACAAAACTCTCTCAATACTCCATTGATGCCGTCCACTTTTCTCCCACAAACACCATTTTGATCAAAAATTAACCATGAAATCCTATGTTATTTCTATATATGTTGAAGCCCTCTTGAAGCTCTCTTGAATGGTGGTGATTATAACATACATGGAGGAGTTTTCATAGTGTCTTGAGGCTGATTTTCCACAAGGTATACATGAAGAATGGTGGTCTTGAAGATGGTCTTGGCTATGCATAATTTTCTCCATCCAAATCCATGTTTTGATCACAACCTACATCATCATGGTGGTATAAAGATTGTCCTCCTCATCTTCTTGTTAATTTGATTATGTAAAAATGTATTTTATTTCCTATTGTATATGTATATGATGATTATATGATGATAAAAATGTTATGTGGGGATTTGGTGTTGATAAATATGATTAAAAAGGTGAAAAACTATAAGAAACAAGGTTAAAATCTTGATTAATTTACATGAATGTATAAAACAGTAAAGAAACATGTTATGAACTGATAAAATGATGAAGTAGAATTGATATACAGTAATCTATGAGTCTTGTACACATGTGAGAGTTGGCCATGCAATGGAATCAAAATAATGAGTGAGATATGATCAAAACAAGTTTAAGGTATAAATCTGAGTTCACTGTTTTGGACGATTTTTAGAAAATCTTTAGAAGACGATTCAACAGTATCTATAGAAGAGTTAAATGTAGCACATATCATGTAGTTTATGTGATAAAAATTTGAGCTTCTATCACCATATAGAACTCAAGATATGGCAGTTTTGGTGAAAGTGAAGATAAAAATCAGATTTTTGGAAATTAAAGAATAATGCTATTATATAAGCACTCAAAATTTAAATAGTATAAAATATAAATTAAAACACACTAACTTATAAAAATTATTTATATAAATATGTAAAAGGGTAAATGAATGAATAACTTATATAAATGATAGTGAAATAATACTTATAAGTTATAAAACTATAAACATTGTTTTTACGACTTTTTCGGCTAATACCGTAAAAATTAACGTTTTTGTTAAATAAAACTTAGATGGTTGGACCCGTCTAATGAAAACTTTATAAAACTTATATACTGATATATAGACATGTATAACAAGTAAAAACCGATAAAACCCGAACTATAGGGCATACGGACATTAACGAGCTAAGTAAACATAGTGGACTAATACTTGAGCTAATAATTGGACTAAATGAGATAAACACTCATAAAAAGAACTTATTAGGCTTAACCCATTTGGGCCCAACATGGAAAGTATACATACTGATAAAATAATTATAACAAGGATTAAAACAAGTTAAGAACTTATAATAGGCTTATTGAACCTAAAACACGTAAATAGGTAAAACTAGTAAGCTAGTATAAAAGTTACCGAGATATAACACTAAAATGAGTAAACGAGAATATGTAAACCCACATGATCATCATATATATATAATCATCATATGTATACATAATTGGTATTTTTATAAAGTCATTGGACATGAGTCTAAGACGAGTATTATTTGTCTAGGTTTCCGTGATTGAAGCACGTACCGTACATCCGAATTGCCCATAACCCGCCTTCCCACATCAACGTGAGTTCATAGCCTCGCACTCTTTTAAATGTTTTTATAAATGTTTTATAAACCCGCGAGGGAGATAACATGTTAGTTTTTATAAAATAGGACACCATTTGTCCCGATTGTTTGTTTATTGATTTGGACCCGAATGATTGAATGACCCGATTGTATGACCCGATAAATGATTAAAGGACCCGATAGATGAAATTAAATGGATTATTAAAGTTAGGTTATGTCACTAAAAGTCCCATTAGCATGAATTGTGAACTACCGGGATTTGGTAGACGCTTATGCATTTAATAGTACTATTTGGGGACGATCACCCCAGTTCGCGCCTTGACGGTTGATCCCCGTCGTGCCACATTGATTGTTAAGCGAATTTATGTATGAGAAGATTTCCATAGCGTGACCTTTGTGACGACACGCTACTTTAGATGGGCAAAATTGGTATCGGGTTAGCTACCCGTTGTTGGTTTAGTAAGGTAACAATGTCATGCGGCTTATAATAATCCAAAAACTAACGAAATACTATTAGACACTTCGAATTACGATGTATTGCCTGACTAGCAATACAGGGTCATACTATTGATATTATGTTTGTGTTTTGGTTTTCATAACCATACTCATATAACGGTTTTTATTTTCATACAACGTCGTAAGACGTATTGTATGACGTTTTTTACGACATTGGCTCGTATAATGATTTTTAAGGCTTTTTATAACCATATTCATATAATGGTTTTATTTAATCTATACAACGTTGCAAAACGTATTGTATGGTGTTTTTAACGACAATGATTCGTATAATGATTTTTAAGGCAAATGCCTATATTACGATTTTCGATAAAGATTTGTATAAAATGACTTTGGCTATTTTATGGCCTATTAAAATGATTTGTACGAGATGATTTTCAGTAATAATTTTATATTGATATTATATTGATGGATTTTATTAAACTCTATGAATTCACTCGGCGTTATCGCTGACCCTTTTCTTTAACATGTTTTATCTCAGGTACTTGAAGGTAATTCTCGGGAAGACGACAAGAATTCATGGCCCGCACTTAAACAATATTTTCCATTCAAATACTTTGTAAAACTTTGTATGAAATAATATGACTTGGGACCGATGTAACCTTGATATTTATGAATGGAAATGATTTATTATTAAAACGACGCGACTTTTAAGCGTTGTCTATGATGTGAGTAATGTGCTATCCCGTAACACCAACTAGTCTTCCGCTGTACTGAGTTGTATAAACTTAGGGGTGTTACAGTTTGGTACCAGAGCTCTCGTTATAGAGAACGAAAGATTTTTAAAACCAATGTTTTGAAAACAACATTTCAAAATCTTTTAACTATAAACATTTTTCTAAAAAAAATGTCTAAAAATCTTTTGACTATAACGGTGCCGAAGAATTCCCGAGTTACCGACAAGGCCAGACTGAGAAGTGTTATTTTAATATATATATATATAACTTGGATTATATATATATGATGTAGTTTTATTACATGATTGTTTGATGATTATTTTGATTTTTATACGAGGTATTTATACGACGTAGATTGTCACAAGGAACCCTAAATCCCCTAGTAAAATTTATCGAAGCTATTCTCGTAGGAATTCTAGCTATCCTAGATCTAAACCAAGTTGTGGATCTTTATGATCCCGACAAAATGGTTGATATTCGTAGAAATGTAGATATTAGTTGATTGTGATATTAAAGAAGAATTGGCGAGATTAAATCTGATATCGATGTCATGACGATCTTTCCTTATAGAGTGGAGTTTGACAAAACGTTATCACCTGGAAAGATGTCATCTGATTCGTTGTCATCCAATTCTTAAATTGAAATCGAAAGGGTGAATGTTGCACTTGAGACTGTCATTGGAACCATTACCCAAAAGCCTCATGCCACTAATACCTTTCCGGGAAGTCTAGTTGAATGACCAAGTCATTTCATACTAGTGACTCATTTGATAATTGTTGTAGTAAGAGCTATAGGATTGGAATTAAGTGTTGTTCATATCGAGCTTTTATTGCACTTTGAAGGTCTAATAATAAGATTGAAAGTATTGGAAAATGAGGTAGAATATCGCATTGAGTATAAGTTGATTGAAACTTGAATGAAATAAAATTTAACCCGTATGGAATATGAGATTGTTAAGAGGAAGTCGCTAAGTCCTGTGATTGAATTATAAGGTTTTAAATGATTGTAGGTTTGTGTTAAGGGTTGTTCCTAGGCCATTGTCCAATGATGAGGATGCCCAGTGTCCAAAAAATAAATTGAAGAAATCTTCTTCTGAATTGGGACCGATGGATCTTTCGGGACATGTGGAACACCTAATGACTCTTGTATATTAGTATTCATTGTGGTATCTTTTAAAAATCCCTAACTTAACTGAGATATCAGTTGGTAGGATGAGTTTTGAGAATTATATGACATAGTGACACGTAATGTGTTACGGTATAATTTTGACTTGTTTGTGATTAATGAAAAAGACTACCTTTGATTGCTAAATCCTACATGTATCGATGTTATCTATCCTTTATTGTTTCATCCTAATTTTTGCATTAGTGATGCAACCATTGAACAAGTACTCATCTTAATTTGAGTTACGTTGTGGATTATTCTTTTTGAGTGCCATCGAGATCATGAACCTCATGATTATTTGGCTAAAGCTTATTTCCTATCATATTGTAGTTAGTTCTTGGTGAAAAACTCCTCATCACTCTTTTGCAGATCACACATTGTTTTTATAAAGTTAAAACGGTATCCTTTGAGAAAATTTAATTTTCATCACAATAAGGATTATTCAAAGTGAGATTTATAAGTGATTGATATCAAAATGAAGTTGTTTATGAGACGCTGTGGAAACTTAATTATTTCCATAACAAAGAAATTCTTTGTAAATTTATTCTTGATTCTTATCTAAGAATTAAGCATGAAAATGTTTTTACAAATATGATGATAAAACTTTGACGAACTGAGTATTGCATCGTTAATCTTGAAATTGTATATAGTTGCGCGCCTACATACAATTTGGAATGGACCATGCAAGACTGATTAGTAGTCACCATAAAACTAATGAATAAACACTACATTTTCTTTGAAGATTGTGAAGGATTAAATTTTATGAGATCTGCAAGAAGTGAAAAATAAGGACATAGTGTTAGGGACACCTACATATGTACCTGTACCATCTATTCTTCTGAGTTGAATTTACTCATCTTTGGAAATTGTCTTACTTGACAATTGACAATTCTTTCTTGTCCAATTCTCCCGTAGTGAGATTCTTAGGAAAAGTATTTGATTACCGAGTGTTGATACCCGACTGGATGTATCGACGTCCTTATCATTTCTTTTGATTTGACTTCATTTGAATGACCTGGGTTACGATCCGAGGAGCTTTCGAATGCGTACTCAAATTATGAAAACATGGGATATATTCATATTCGTTAAATGTTTTCGTCTGTATCTGATTTGAAATTCTCTCGCATAGATTATGCGTTGACCTTACTCTTTTAATAGTAGTTGTGTATCCTAATATCCCTGAACTTGTGAAGGATTATGAGTTATTATTAGTCTTTTGAGAACTTCACATCTTATCGACGGCAATAAAACTGGAAAGTTGATAGTGCCAGTATAATGGATTGATTGATTATGACATGACGACATTGTCTTAATTGATGGGAACTCGAGTAGAATTCCCCTAAATGATAAGATGTTGATTATCAAAAGTGATCTAAATAATTCTTGATGGATGATTATCCTGTATTTAGACTTAAAATTATACCGTGAATGGTTGTGAATTAGTCATAGATATTATAATCTAGAAAGAACTTAAAAATGAAGGTATTAAAAAGATAATTCTGTTATTTGAAACTTTAGTAAGTATTTGTTAATGAATTACCTAGACTTTCGCCATTAAGGCAAGTTGAATTTGGTATTTGATTATATTCTCGGTGCTGCACTTGTGGCTTGTGCACTGTACGTCAGCACCATCTAAATTTAAGAAATTACCGTACAACTAAGAGAGTTGTCGGAGAAAGATTTTATTCTACCGAGCTCATCAACATGAAGAGCTCTGGTGTTATCATTCCTTATATTTATAGATTACTGTGAACTGAGTAAAATGACAATCGAAAACGATATCCATAACTCGAAATGGAAGATTTGTTCGATCATTTACAAGGTTTTTGATCCATGGCATGGTTATCATCAACATCGCATCTGCGAAAAAGATTATCTATTCCAATCACTACATCCGGTACTTGTAAGGAACATTATGAGTTTCACGTGGTGACGTTTGGATTGACTAATGCACATGTAGCATTCATAAATTTGGTGAATCACGTGTGTAGGCTGTAAAATGATAAATTCATGCTCTTGATCATTAAGGACCATTTATTTGTTTATTTATAAGAATAAGAAGGAGTTAGTAATTAATTATAGATTTCCCTAAATTGGCCGAACAATTTAAAAATTGTACCTTGAATATTTAACATGAGATTTAAAACTTAATACTTTACATGATTTAACCATGTGATTAATAGATAATGGAATATAAATTGACTCTCTAAAATTTAGAAGTCATTTAAGACTTTGAGTTATACTAAAAAAAGTGCAAATATATTTTGACAAATGTTTTAACAAAGGATTTTTATGGGATTATTCCCATTATACACAAACCATTTAACTAAACTTCTGTTTAGGGGTAAATGTTTGTGTATACCTCAAGATAACTTAAGAAGGATTGAGTAAAACCATTTATACCATAACCTGAAAACTTAAAACGACAATTTTTGCTTTTTAACTAAGAAAACTTTGACCAAAGTATAAATAAAGGTTTTTCGAACATTTACGAATCCTATTAATTATTTTCGATAAATCAACGAAAATCTTGTTAATTAAACTCAAATTTATTTTAAACATTTTATATAATTGGTCGAACTAAGAAATTTAAACTTTTAACGTTTACGTTTCATAAAAATTAAATAATTTTTGTTAATTTACATATAATAATTATCGACGCTTTAGACGCCGGATTGAGAAAAACTGATAAAAATGATAGTTGAGACGAAACTGAAACATAAAAGATATGAAGAAAGAATTTTGAATAAATACAGTTATGATATTTATTTCATTAGGAGAAAGTGAACGTAATTACTGACGCATAATATAGAAAGAATGTCTGAGTGAATTGTGGACATGATAATTATATCATCATGAGAAGTGAATATAAATACCGACGCATTATATAAAAAGGATAAAGAAACAATTAGGACATGATCCTTAATAATGAAGGTGCAAATTAAATTGCCGAACAATTTAAAATAAACGATGTGTGTAAAAAGGATAAAATAGATAATAAAAAGGGATTCGCGGTTAATGTGAACCAACAGATTTGAGAAGCCAATGGCGTTAAATGTATAACAGTCCATTTGTGATTGTCTAAATAAGGAGGATTGTGAGATATAGTTATGTTGGAATTTGTAAGTATAAGTATTATATGTATGTCATTTTTGACTAAAAGTATCTTTGTCTGAAGAAGTTGTACTAATGGAAATTATGAAGGCAGACATCGCCTCTTACATTAGTAAACGTCTAGCTATTGCAAAGGTCATCATCTGAATTTGATTCGATTTGGGTCATCGTCGACAGACTGACCAAATCTGCTAATATCATTCCCGTTAATGATAAATGCAAAAGAGTATGTAAACATAGTGTGCCTGTATCAAACATCTTTATCAAGATCCTCGCTTCGCATCGAATTCATAGAGATTTGCTCAGAAATCATTGAGAACGAACCTTGATGAGAGTACTATGTACCACCCCAAATCGAAGGGACGAGGTAAAGTAACGATACAAAGTAATATAAGTGTTGTTTTATGTTTGAATGATTGACCTTTGGTAATAGACCGTATAATCATTTTCCTTTGAAGAGATTATCATTGATAACCATCGTGTTAGGATTAAGATCGAATCCTGTTAGGATCTAAATATTAGAGCATCTGTAAGCAAGAGTTGAGATGAAGACACCCGACATACACCCATTGTGAGTTGGACATGTCTTTTAGGTTTAAGGTTTCCTATGATGGCGAACCTATCCTTGCAAAATACCCGACCCGCGAGATCTGAAATGATTGTTGAAATTAGGATTTGATTATTAACTGCCGATAGTGGGCAGGAGGTTATGTGAATATGAAATGTAGATCTTGAAGTGCCAAATGGGTAGCGAAGTTATGCCACAATTTTTAACCTTGAAAAAATGAATTCATGATCTGACAAATCATGGGATATAAGTCCCCGTTGTATGGGACCATTGAGATGATGTAAAAGTTGGGATTGAAAGGCATATAAGCTGGATCTACCCTAGGACTTCAAGAACTGCGTGAATTTTGTTTCGTAAATCGAACTTGATAAAATATCTATCAAGTGAAAATCTGATTGTTCCTTAGTAATGTTTAGATCGGCAAAAAGTTGCATTCATCAGAAACCCGTGAACATCATGGATAGAGAAAGTAAGTCAACATTTAGCCTGATCTTATTCCCATAGTTAGTTTCATAGAACTCGCATATTGTAATGAATTGCACTTGTGAGAAAATACCGAATGTGGAGGAAATACCCACATGGCTTTAACTCTACAAGAAGCGAGTAGTAAGATGATCTTTGAGGACAAAGATCCTGTTTAGGGGTAAATGCTGTGACAATCCGTCAATTTATGGTTGATATTTTATTCTCAATATTTATTTGAAAACATTATTTTAATGTTACAATATGAACTCACTTATTTTTGGGAAGTAATTTGGATTTACGTCTTGAAGTAGCATCTACT
This sequence comes from Glebionis coronaria, assembly GCA_025667525.1. Lineage (NCBI taxonomy): Eukaryota > Viridiplantae > Streptophyta > Magnoliopsida > Asterales > Asteraceae > Glebionis > Glebionis coronaria. The sequence goes on from CM046880.1 coordinate 141,421,697, forward strand.
ACGTCTAAACCGGAGGATTCAACGTTACATGCTTACGTTTACATACACCGTCTTTGGTGGCAGTCCGACATTTCAGAAAATAAATTTATCCGTGAATATTATTTTGGAGTTTTAAATTTGTGTTGGTGCATAAACTCACAAATTTACGAGAAGAGATTAGGACTTACGATTTTATTTTAACGTCCTTTACGACTAAACCGGAAACCTTAGGATTACGTATTTACGTTTTTGAACTCCGTTTTTGATGAGACAATTTTTATTGGATTCGTTTTGTGATGTTGATTCATAATTCATAAAAACGTTTTTCGTAAAATGACCCAAGGGCACGCAAATCGAGGAAACTAGAATCGAGGAGTACCCGTAAATAAATGGGGATGAGACAAGTGGGACACTTGCCCCACCCCCATCAAAACCGGCCTTAACTTAGCCACTTCACCAACTTGGTGTCAAGTGTAAGCTAAGTTGCTAACACTTGTCACCTTAGCTTACATCTTAAGCCTTCTACCACTCCACTAACTTCAAAACTAGCAACTAGTTTTCACTTTCATTTTCCTTACATGCAAATCAAACACAAAACTCTCTCAATACTCCATTGATTCCATCCACTTTTCTCCCACAAACACCATTTTGATCAAAAATTAACCATGAAATCCTATGTTATTTCTATATATGTTGAAGCCCTCTTGAAGCTCTCTTGAATGGTGGTGATTATAACATCTATGGAGGAGTTTTCATAGTGTCTTGAGGCTGATTTTCCACAAGGTATACATGAAGAATGGTGGTCTTGAAGATGGTCTTGGCTATGCACAAGTTTCTCCATCCAAATCCATGTTTTGATCACAACCTACATCATCATGGTGGTATAAAGATTGTCCTCCTCATCTTCTTGTTAATTTGATTATGTAAACATGTATTTTATTTCCTATTGTATATGTATATGATGATTATATGATGATAAAAATGTTATGTGGGGATTTGGTGTTGATAAATATGATTAAAAAGGTGAAAAACTATAAGAAACAAGGTTAAAATCTTGATTAATTTACATGGCTGTATAAAACAGTAAAGAAACATGTTATGAACTGATAAAATGATGAAGTAGAATTGATATACAGTAAGCTATGATTCTTGTACACATGTGAGAGTTGGCCATGCAATGGAATCAAAATAATGAGTGAGATATGATCAAAACAAGTTTAAGGTATCAATCTGAGTTCACTGTTTTGGACGATTTTTAGAAAATATTTAGAAGATGATTCAACAGTAGCTATAGAAGAGTTAAATGTATCACATATCATGTAGTTTATGTGATAAAAATTTGAGCTTCTATCTCCATATAGAACTCAAGATATGGCAGTTTTGGTGAAAGTGAAGATAAAAATCAGATTTTTGGAAATTAAAGAATAATACTATTATATAAGTACTCAAAATTTAAATAGTATAAAATATAAATTAAAACCCACTAACTTATAAAACTTATTTATATAAATATGTAAAAGGGTAAATGAATGAATAACTTATATAAATGATAGTGAAATAATACTTATAAGTTATAAAACTATAAACATTGTTTTTACGACTTTTTCGGCTAATACCGTAAAAATTAACGTTTTTGTTAAATAAAACTTAGATGGTTGGACCCGTCTAATGAAAACTTTATAAAACTTATATACTGATATATAGACATGTATAACAAGTAAAAACCGATAAAACCCGAACTATAGGGCATACGGGCATTAACGAGCTAAGTAAACATAGTGGACTAATACTTGAGCTAATAATTGGACTAAATGAGATAAACACTCATAAAAAGAACTTATTGGGCTTAACCCATTTGGGCCCAACATGGAAAGTATACATACTGATAAAATAATTATAACAAGGATTAAAACAAGTTAAGAACTTATAATAGGCTTATTGAACCTAAAACACGTAAATAGGTAAAACTAGTAAGCTAGTATAAAAGTTACCGACATATAACACTAAAATGAGTAAACGAGAATATGTAAACCCACATGATCATCATATATATATAATCATCATATGTATACATAATTGGTATTTTTATAAAGTCATTGGACATGAGTCTAAGACGAGTATTATTTGTCTAGGTTTCCGTGATTGAAGCACGTACCGTACATCTGAATTGCCGATAACCCGCCTTCCCACATCAACGTGAGTTCATAGCCTCGCACTCTTTTAAATGTTTTTATAAATGTTTTATAAACCCGCGAGGGAGATAACATGTTAGTTTTTATAAAATAGGACACCATTTGTCCCGATTGTTTGTTTATTGATTTGGACCCGAATGATTGAATGACCCGATTGTATGAACCGATAAATGATTAAAGGACCCGATAGATGAAATTAAATGGATTATTAAAGTTAGGTTATGTCACTAAAAATCCCATTAGCATGAATTGTGAACTACCGGGATTTGGTAGACGCTTATGCATTTAATAGTACTATTTGGGGACGATCACCCTAGTTCGCGCCTTGACGGTTGATCCCCGTCGTGCCACATTTATTGGTAAGCGAATTTATGTATGAGAAGATTTCTATAGCGTGACCTTTGTGACGACACGCTACTTTAGATGGGCAAAATTGGTATCGGGTTAGCTACCCGTTGTTGGTTTAGTAAGGTAACAATGTCATGCGGCTTATAATAATCCAAAAACTAACGAAATACTATTAGACGCTTCGAATTACGATGTATTGCCTGACTAGCAATACAGGGTCATACTATTGATATTATGTTTGTGTTTTGGTTTTCATAACCATACTCATATAACGGTTTTTATTTTCATACAACGTCGTAAGACGTATTGTATGACGTTTTTTTACGACATTGGCTCGTATAATGATTTTTAAGGCTTTTTATAACCATATTCATATAATGGTTTTATTTAATCTATACAACGTTGCAAAACGTATTGTATGGTGTTTTTAACGACAATGATTCGCATAATGATTTTTAAGGCAAATGCCTATATTATGATTTTCGATAAAGATTTGTATAAAATGACTTTGGATATTTTATGGCCTATTAAAATGATTTGTACAAGATGATTTTCAGTAATAATTTTATACTGATATTATATTGATGGATTTTATTGAACTCTATGAATTCACTCGGTGTTATCGCTGACCCTTTTCTTTAACATGTTTTATCTCAGGTACTTGAAGGTAATTCTCGGGAAGACGACAAGAATTCATGGCCCGCACTTAAACAATATTTTCCATTCAAATACTTTGTAAAACTTTGTATGAAATAATATGACTTGGGACCGATGTAACCTTGATATTTATGAATGGAAATGATTTATTATTAAAACGACACGACTTTTAAGCGTTGTCTATGATGTGAGTAATGTGCTATCCCGTAACACCAACTAGTATTCCGCTGTACTGAGTTGTATAAATTTAGGGGTGTTACAAAGACAACTGCTACAAGCTCCAAATCATGAGTAGGATAGTTTTCTTCATGAGGGTTTTAGATGTCATGATGCGTATGCAATAACCTTCCTATGTTGCATGAGAACGCAGCCTAGACCCTTTTCTGAAGCGTCACTATATATCTGAAATCCACCTGAGCCAAATGGGAGAGTAAGAATAGGTGCAGTCAGTAACTTCTGCTTAAGATCTTAGAAGCTCTTCTCTCGTTCCTCCGTCTAGACGAATTTCTCTCCTTTCCTCATCATCTTAGTCAAAGGTAAGGCTAACCGTGAAAAGTTCTCTACAAACCTACGGTAGTAGCCAGCTAAACCCAGAAAACTTCTGACCTCGGTTGCAGATGTAGGTCTCGGCCATTTGGTGATAGCTTCAACCTTTGAAGGATCCATGGTGATCCCTTCTACAGATACAATATGGCCCAGAAATGCCACCTTGCTTAACCAGAACTCACACTTGGATAACTTGGCATACAGCTGCTTCTGACGAAGAATCTGCAAGACTATACGAAGGTGTTCCTCATGTTCCTCCTTGGATTTGGAGAAAATCAGGATGTCATCTATGAACACGATAACGAATTTGTCCAAAAACTCATGGAAGACACGGTTCATCAAATCCATGAAGACTGCTGGTGCATTTGTGAGTCCGAATGGCATGACTACGAACTCGTAGTGCCCATAACGTGTACGGAAAGCAGTCTTAGAGATATCCTGCTCTTTAACCCGTAACTGATGGTAGCCAAAACTCAGATCGATCTTAGAGAAATACTTGGCGCCCTGAAGTTGATCAAAAAGGTCGTCAATACGCGACAAAGGATAATGATTCCTGATCATTATCTTGTTCAGCTCACGATAGTCTATACACAAACGCATGTTGCCTTCTTTCTTCTTCACGAACAGTACCGGTGCACCCCATATCGATGCACTAGGACAGATGAAACCTCGTTCTAGAAGTTCCTGCAGCTGATCTTTTAGTTCTTTAAGCTCTATAGGAGCCATGCGATATGAAGCTTTGGAAATTGGCTTTGCACCTGGAATGAGCTCAATTCCAAACTCGACTTCACGAGCAGGTGGTATGCCCGGAAGTTCATCAGGAAAGACATTAGGAAATTCTGACACAATAGGCTGATCTTAGATCAGTGGTGTCTCGGCAGAAATGTCATGGATATTGGCTATGAAGCCCTGACAGCCGTGTGATAATAAAGCACGCGCCTCCATGGATGAAATAATTTGTACTGACCTCCCTGGCAGAAAACCACGGTGTATGTACTCTGGAGATTTAACATCACCGAAGATAACCCGATAAGTGTGGCAGTCAATCGGAGCCTGGTGTTTAGATAACTAGTCCATGCCTAAAATCAAGTCAAAATAGCACATGTCCAAAGGAAGTGTGTCAACTCTGTGGATCTTATCGTCAAATTCTAGGGAAGATCTCTATACACCTCAGTGATTTGTACAGAGTCCCTAAGTGGCTTGGAAATGCATAAGGCATTATCTAATAGCATTAGGGAAATCATAACACGTACAGAAAAAGTTGTGGATATGACTGAATGAGTCGCTCAAGTATCAAATAGAACACATGCTGCCAAACCATTCATAAAGAGATTTCCGGTGATGGTACCTGAAGTCTTGTTCGCCTGATCTCTAGTAGTAGTGAACACGCGACCAGAAGTAAGAGGTAGCTTGGTCTCGGCATGTACATAGGTGCCTTCTATCTCACCTTGGCGACAATCCTTCTGCTGATGGCCTTGTTGGTCACACTTGAAACAACCACCAGTACCTCGGCGACAAACACCAGAATGTCCGCGCGAACAAGTAGGACAGATAAGATGCGTGAATCCTCCAGCAAGTGTCCTAGTTATCTGAGAGCCTGTTTCAGGATTACATGCATGAGACATGATTGTAGAACATAAACATGATTGTATAGAAGGTTTGAAAATTACCAGATGAGGTAGAACAGTTAGGCTGTGAACCTCTACGGTCCTGATCCTTACCATTACCATTGTTGTTCCTAAATTAGAATCATTGGAGTGTCAGAATATCATAACATAAGGTAGTTTAACATGTAAGAAGGTTAATGTAGGGACCTGTTGTTGTTCGAGTTATTAGCGTTGTTACGGTAATTATCATTACCGCCACGCCTCTCTGAACCAGAACGGTCGTTGGTCTGACCGTTTCCCTTAGATGCTTGCTGCTGAGCGGTCGCAGGCTTACGTTCATCAGTCTTCTGCCTCGAATATAATGTTGAACAGAGGATGATATGAAAATGAAAATACTTATGGAAATGAATGGTTTACAATTGGTGATTAAAGATACCTTTTCACGACTCTGTCATCACCAAACTCCTTTTGCTCTTGAAGCATCTCAAGCTTACGGGCTGCATCGGCCACCTGTGCTACTGTAGTGAACGTAGCACAAACCAAATTGTTGGCAACCGAAGTGCGAAGAGCCCAGCGAAACTTCTCAGCTTGCTCCTCAGCAGTACCAGCTGTTGCTCCCAAGAAACCTCTGCATGAATTCGTTACGATTCTCCCCAGCAACCTGTCGGATATTATGATAATCTCGCTTAAGCTTCTCCAGTTCAGCATGTGGAAAGTACTGATTAAGGAAGATCTCCTTAAACTGGCCCCATGTCAAAAGTGCAACCCAATTATCACCACCATTGGACTGCTTGACAGACTTCCACCACTGCAGCACATCACCTTCAAACTTATAGCAAGCCAGTCTTGCCTTGAAAATGCCATCACAACCCATCGCATCGAATATCTTCTCGATGTGAGAAATCCAAGCCTCAGCCTCATTAGGGCTGTCAGTTTGCTCAAACGAACAGGGTCGCTGTTTGTTGAATCGCTACAACCAAGTCATAAGAGTAACAGGTGGCGGTGGTGGTGGAGGATTGTTGTTGTAGTGGTTTTCAGGATGAGGGCCATACTGAACGGCCTGAGCTTGAATTTCAGCATGAACTTCGTCTATGATTTAATTGCGAAGTTGGGGAAGGATGGCTTGCAAAGCTGCATTGACAGCTGCAGCCAACTCTTGAGCATTGCGTGTGTTCACCATCTGACAGTTTAAAAACAAAATGCAACATAAATGATAAGTCTGAAATAACATGGACATAAAAATGCATGAATAATTATAAATAAATGAAGCAGTTTATAATGCATGAAATAGTTTAAAATGCATGATGCAGTTTTATAAAACTTTTATATGCGTGAGGGTAAACGCCTATGGTCAGTTTACCCAAAACAAATTACATAGCAAGGGGACGCCTATGGGTCGGTCCCAAAGTTAAAAGTTTCAATAAAAGCACATGCGACTAAATAGGAACAGTCATGTACCAACTATTACTTAGTCATAAATCTGCGACAATGATATGAATGCATGAAATAAAATGAAAAAGAATGAATGCATGAAAACCAACTATCAGTTTTAGGAAGACGCTGGTGACTACCCGTAAGTCACATGTCATGTTTTACAGAGCTATAGGTCGAAACTAGGCTCTGATACCATAATTGTAACACCCCATTTGTTAAGATGGAATGCTACAGTAAAATATGGTGTGTCATCAAAGCATGCTAGGTAAATGTCTAAACATTCATAACCATAAATAGAAATACCGGAATAAAACATCAGTAGTCTAAGTAACTCACACAAAAACAATACTAAGTACTCTAAATGAAAGGACTAAACAATGTCCAAATGAAGTAAAGTATGAAAAAGTAGGAATAAATGCATAAGGTAAAAGAGGTTGGATAGCTTCCACCCGAATGCACATACTCTGGAGATCCTACTTGCGACCTTGGGTACCTGCCGTTTGGGAACATGGAAATGGAAAACGGCTGAGCATAACGCTCAGTGCACGGATATATAGCATAACATAAATACGTAAAGGAATGAAAGCATATAAAGCATATAAAGCATGAATTGCAGCAGAAATGAATAAGTCCTGGGAAACCTAGATGTATGTCATGTTTACTGGTTTTAGTTCTGAAAACATAGCTTATGTTACTTATTAAAATTTGTATTAGTTTAATGTACCAAAAGCCAATATAGGTCATGAGGTCAACAACGTGCATGAATACTTGGAGGGGTGACCTCGTCATGCAAATTAGAGGGGGTGCCTCTAATTAATTGGTAATGGTAGGAGGGATCAGCTCCTTGTGAAGGATACAAGGCACACACCACATTCACCATGAAATCCTGACTGAAACTGAACCTAGGATGCACCCATACGCCCCACATGATAATAATAATATAATAATGGCCAAATAACTGAAAGGGACGCCACGAGCTATCACTCCGTCGTAGTGAATTCATAACACTAGTGCCTCTAGTGTTATGGTTATGGTACCTCCATAACTAGGTGAAACTGGTCATGCATGTATATGGCTAAGGTAACTAATAAAACATAAGCATTTAATCTGTAACTACCGAGGAAAACAGTTGGCTGCATACGGGAAATCCTAATAAAGGAAGAGATTATCCTTACTGAAGGACGGGAAATCCATACCTTGTGTCCAGTAGAAGCTAAGGGAAACGCTGAAGAACCTACTCCGCCTTGACGGATAATACTACATAAGAATGGGAACGTGTATGAGTTGTCTGAATTATATGTGTTTTATTGGTTCCGTGTGTTATTAGCTTGTTATAGTTATTATGTCATGTTTAGTGTGTTACTGTGTTATTTGTAGTTATACTGATGTTCTGTATTGTATTATGCATGTAATAGTGTATTATAATACTTGTATTGTAATACTAAGTAACTTTCTAAAAATAGCAGATTTTCATAAATAGTAAGTTTATAAAAATAGAAAGTTTCCAAAAATAGTAAGTTTCCATAATTAGAGATAAGATGGATTATTAATAATAAGTAAAGTTTAATTAGTATAATACAAGTCATGGTTTAAAGGTAATAGCTTATTAATTAAATAACTAGGTTAATTAATTAAACTATACGTTATAAGAATTTAATTAAAAATGCATGTTTTAATTAAATTAAGCTAAGTAAAATACTTTAGGTTATACATGAAATAATAATTTTAATATTTAACCTAAGTCATGAATTTAATTAATTTAAATAGCCTAAGAAATAATTTAATTAACTATATTTCTGATTTTTAATATTTTCCCGAGTCCCGAACCCGTGTTCTAAAAATTAACCCGAGCCCGAACCCGGGGTCATATATAAGCCGAAACATATAAGCCGAAACAAACATCTCTATCAGTGGCTAGACCGGCTAGCCGGTTTCCACTGGTGGCTTTCGGTTCCCACTGCCGAGCCACGGCTGCCAGTGCCAGCTCGGTTCCCACCGGTTGGCCACTAGTTCACACCGGTTCAACCCGGTTCCCACTGCTTGTTTTGTTCGGTTCCCACTGTTAACCACAAAGCCCCACCGAGACCCTATTGGTCTCGGTTGGCACTCGTACCAAAACAAAACCACACCCCAACCTCGAGTCGGGGTCCCCTTGCGTGCGTCCGAGCCAAACCGACAAAGCCGAGCCCCTTGAGGGTCTCGGTGGTGGTGATGAAGACAAGTCGAGAACCCCATGGCTCTCGTGGTGTCTCGGCCGAACCAAAACACGAACCAAACACCCCATTTTCCATGTTTTAATTAATCTCATGTTTATTATTACTTGTTTTTATGATTAATTAAAATAAAACATGAATTCATAAGGAATTTAAAAAGGAAAATAAGTGTTTTTTATTTACCGAACACGTAGAAGAAAAAATTAAGATCACGATCACGTACACACAAAGAATCAATAACCAAAATCGTCCGGTTGTCCTTGTTGGTTTGATGTGGCCGGCGGCAAGAGAGGACAAAAGGAGGCAAGGGAAAACTTTTCTGTAACCTAAAAATTATGTTAAAAGTTTCCTGTGTTTTGTTTAACATAGGTTTAAGTTGGGTCATGGGCCAAGCCCATCTTGTCCCTTATTTTGTCTTAGTCGCGGCCTAAAGGAGCCCACGGGGAAATCCCGTAGCTTTTTCCCGAGTCATTATTTACGTGTTCATTCGTGTCTAATTATCGTGCATTTTATATGTCGTGATCGTAATACATTTATAATATATATACGTAATTACATGTTATTAAATATCGTGTCACGTGAATTATATTATAAATGGAAAGTTTTAGTTTTATAGTATTTTTGTATGTCCACTGTTCATGTGTACTGCTCATGTTATTTTAATGTGGGTTCTACAAAGTGTGTGTGTAGGATTCGGATATTAACAAGATACAAGGAAGATTTGATGTATCTATCATAGTACTATGTATCTTACATGGGATATGCAAAATATTGGGAATATATGCTAGTACTATACCATAATTGGTAAATCATGGACTTCCCATTTCTTTTCTTGTTGTTGTCGTGTAGTATGAAGGTCAAAGGGGACAAAAATGACAAGTAATAGTAGCAAGTGTGGGGTGGTATGGTTTGTAGTATGGTTTGGGTTGACTAAAAGCAACATAGATCATTTCCATATGTACAAGTTAAGTGTAGAGTTGTATGCATGTGTATAATATACACGGCTAGATTATATTTTTAGGGTAGAATTGAGTTTGACTTGTTTAAATTAGGGAGTTACTACAAGTTTTGGTAATATATTGTAGGTACTTGTGAGGTGTCTAGGTATTTTAGTTAAGGTTTTAGATAAATTGGTGAAAGTATATAATGTGTATAATATTAAAAATATTATACTTGTTTATAATAATAAAATATCAAAGTGAGGTAACACATGTTGTTTTATGAAGGCATATGGTTTCTCATAGTATAAGGTATGTAAATATGTATACATATAATAGTATGTCCAGGTACTTAGTAAAATTAGGTATATAAGATCATGTTTCCAAAATGTGTACTGAGGTGGTGAGTCCTTGTTTATCATGTGGCCAGTCAATTGCTTGAGTATTCAGAAAAGACTAAAGGTTCATATATATACATTAAAAATAAATATGAAATGATAGTATGACAAACGAAGATAATACTTAATTAATCATATAAAAAGTAGAAATAAGTAGATTCCAAGAATGACGAGTACAATAGTTGACAAAGTCAAATAGGTAAAATCAGAGGTTTTACAAAGGACGAGGTCTAAGTTCGTCACTTCGGTGTCATATGGAGGAAAGTCGACACATGTATTCAAGGAGTCAATCCTCCATGAATCCGCGAACCGGCATTGACCTACATATGGTACCCCAAGTGCCATACCGAATTCCTCGAGAGAGTAAGCAATGGGTTGACCACGAATGGTGAACCTAACAAACATTCCATCTTCATTAGTTAGAAGGGAATATGTGCTAAAGAATTCAAAGAGAAATTGGGGATAGATAATCTCATTGATGTCTAGCATACAATCAAACTTGTTATTTGTAAACATTTGTCTAGTATAACGGTATCCCTCAATATCCCCATAGACAACCCTACCCTCATGAAAGTAACGTTTTTGAAGTGAACGAAGGGTGTTACCAAGAGTTACGGATTGAAAAGAATCAGAAAGGTTAGGCATATAGCATTTTGTGTCTCGGTGATCCTTTTGATAAACCGAAGGCATGATCAAGTACCTATATTAAACGAAAATAATTCCACAATCACTCGATATTACATATAGATTAATACTAATCAAAATCACAAGAATGTGTTTAATCAATTAATTAACTAACCAAAGGATAATCCTTATCATTCTTATGTTCACAATGTAATAATTTCATCTTTGACAAATGCATATGAATTAACTAATCAAGCATGAACTTGAACATTGGTTTTTCAAAATTCGTTTTTAGGTAAGCATTAAGAATGCAATTACCAATGTGTTCAAGGGTTCATATCAATTCCATCATTAAACCAAATTAATTTGATTAAAATTCGGATTTGTTCAACAGGTGGGTTTTAGTGAAATCGCAAGAAATTCGAACCAAAGGAATCATATCACTAAAACTATGTGAACCCACATTCCTAATTTGGTTCTAATTCATATTAATTTCGAAAATCCCCAATTATGGAAGTAAGAACCCTAGAACAAATTGATTGAAATTGAATAAAGCTACTTACAATTAATCGATGTTAGATGAATGATAAGTGAAACCTTGTCTTGGAATCAATTAATTTGAGTGATCTGGAAGCTTTTGAAACTTGTTAATGGTGGTTTTATTTGTTCTCTCGTCGCCATAGTGAAGAAGGAAAGAGAGGGTGTTTTTGAGAAAGTGTAATTTAATAAAACCGGATTATTTTATGCTTAGTGGGTCGCGATTCAATATATATATGGAACTGCGCATTATCACCACGCTATTTAAAGAACCGCCGGCTGAGCAGGGTTTTTAACCATGAAAATAAAAGAAGTTTCTCAAACCAAGTTTTTTCTAAAATATTTAAAACATATATTAAGCCTTTTGGAAATCACTGGACCACTTCATCACTAGGTTATAATGCCTTAATGAAGGATTACGAGTTAAATCGAGACCGAAAAAGACCGATACGGAAAAACGACTACTAGTAAGAAATAAGAGAGAAGAGAGAAACCAAGAGGAGTGAATCAAGGCCAAGTATTAATGATCAAGAGATGAATGACAATCTTCAAGTGGTAGAAACGAAGAGCTTCTGTCATACATAGTGGTTTAAGACGTGCCTTTTTGGCGTAAAGCAAAACGGCTTTGGTAATGAACCATACCAAGCAAGTTTTGTTAAATATAGTTAGAACACTTACTAATAAATGTCTTAAGATTTTACAAAACATGAGAAAAATTATAAATTCACTTTCTCTCCCACGTGATCGGAAAAATATCAATGTTTAGGGTCACAATGACAATATCCTTGGAATATTTCAATTCCAAATGTGTAGTATCCTAACTACAACATATGATGTAGTTTGCTATCTCAAAGTATTAATCAATCAACTAAGAGATGAGCTCAATTGCACACACTACACATGATATAGGGCCTACTAACCGTATAAGTTGCAAACCATATAAATCATGCTTGATACTTTACGCTACTAGTAACTCACACCTCAACACCTAAGTGATTCAAGTATCCAAGACCATGAAGGTTTGAGAGGATAAAAATAAAATCACATACCACAAACAAGTGTCAAGGCAAGGATGCCAAGAACAAACACATAGTCAAGTAATGATCAAAAGAATGATCAAAGGGCGTGTGGAAGGATGAAAACGTACCTTAGCCACAAAGTGCATCCCAAGTCTTCTATGGACTAATGCAACACCCAGACTTGACCAAAGTGCATACTAAGTCTTCAAGGACTAGTATCACACTCTTTAATCTTGATATCATCATCCTGTGATGTTGGAGATCAAGAGAAGATGAGTCTTCAAAAAGTGTAAATGACTCAATCCACAATCAAATTAATGATTAGTCTTCATGTGTACCTACACAAAGCAAGATGCAAACTAGTAGATACATTTCAAGAATAAATCTAAAATGCATAAAAGCTACTATCAAAATCATAATCACCATGATATGATATAACAATTCATTAAAAGGTCTTTTTTATAGAAAAAATAGTTTTTACCAAAACAAAACTTTAGTACAACCGACCCTTCTAACTAGTAGAGATAATAGATCGATCCAAGCTTCAAAGTATAATATACTTCGAAGATCTTGTGTGACCATCGCTCTGATACCAATTGTAGAAACTAGAAGGGGGGGGGGGTTGAATAGTTTCTATGATTAAGGTCCTAATTAAAAATCCTTTCAATTAGGTTTGTCCCAAAATTACCTTTTACTTGAAAACTAGTTTCATAGTTGTTAGGTTCATTTCTAATGCATTGAGTACATCGAGTGACAATGAAATGCAATTTAAGAAAGTAAAGATAAGAAAAGAGTAAGGAAAGAAACAACCTAAGACAAGACACCAAGATTTATAGAGGTTCAACAACGAAGCTCTTTCTTCGTTCTTACACCACTCCTCGAGTACACCTTACTCGAGATTTTCACTATATCCACAAGCTCCCTTCTTGGAGGAGAAAACTTTACAACATCGCTTACATTGTTTTCCGACACTAAGCTAAATGTCGAGACTCAATCTTAGCTAGGACCAATCTACACACATCGCCTACTTCACCATTTTCCGACACAAGGCTAAATGTCGAGTTCTAATTCAAAGCTAGAATCAATCTTCGTCGCCCATCTTCTTTTCTGACACAAGGCTAGATGTCAAGTCCTAATCCAAAGCTAGAACCAATCTTCATAACTCTTAACTTTCAAGTTGAGTGAGAACTCACAAGACACATACACACATCACTTTGTAGTTTAGTAAGAACTAACACACAAGACTTATTACAACTCAAGACACATCCAAGTATACACATATAACTTGGATCTACACAAGACAAATCCAAGTATACACATATACAATGGGTTTACACAAGACTAATCCAAGTATTCAAAAATACCTTGGATCAACACAAGACTAATCCAAGTATTAAAAAATACATTGGATCTACACAAGACTAATCTAAATATTCACAAATACATTTGATCTACAAAAGACTCAATCATACAAAATGATGAACATGACTAGATCTAAGAGAGGATGATCTTCATCAAGGCTTCATCTTTAATCGCATCACAAATGTGTGAGTGATCTTCTCTTTGGACAAGTAAAGAAGAGGATCAAGAGGATAATCATAAGTAAACATACTTAACAAATTAAGTGATCATTTACTAATGATTGGAAACATAGAAAGAAGATAAGAAGCTGAGAGATTTGTCCATAAAGGTTCCTTGGAAAATGAAAATATGATCCACTATTTATAGGGGACAAGAACCAACGGCTCTCTGAGCGCGGTTCATTATATGGACTAATAACTGTTATTTTATGGTTAGTTGATTAAAAATGTTGGTTGCAAGATCTTTGTTTGCATTGCTCGTACCCAATTGTAATTGTCGTTGTTTCGTTCTCGGTATCTTCTCGAATCGATCACGGTTCAAAGTGGAATTGTTGTAATTGGTGACTAAAAAGGGGGAGCTTTGGTCTATAACTAGTAAAACGATAAGTGCAGGAAGTAATAAAATTAAACTAAAAGCAATTACTGGAAATAAACTTGAATAAAAATCAAACAGTAAAATACCTAAACTTGGAGAAAACATCTTATTCGGAATAATTGCTTGATCCGGAATATCAGGGAAATTTAGCTTATTCGGAATAATTCAACTCATGCGGAATAACCTGAAAAATTGCTTCATTCGGAATGTTCACTTGATGCGGAATAAATGGTTGATGCGGAATGTTTGCTTCATGCGGAATGTTTGCTTCATGCGGAATGTTTGCTTCATGCGGAATAAATGAGTTGATCCGGAATCTTTGCTTGACCCGGAATAAATCTCTATCCGGAATAAATGTCCTTCATGCGGAATATTGATTCATGCGGAATATGGCCTTCGTTCGGAATAACTTTTGATCCGGAATAATGTGCTTGATTCGGAATGTTTTAGAAGAAACCTTTATTCGGAATAACTGCTCATCCGGAATATTGATTATTCCGGATGGACTAGCTGATTCGGAATAATTTTTTTACTCAGAAGAAAACTTGATCCGGAATAAAATAGCTGATCCGGAATATTAAATATTCCGAACCAAAGAACTTGATCCGAAATAAAATCACAAAACCCTTGATCCGGAATATATTGTTGATCCGGAATCTGGGAAAGCTTAAAAACGCGAAGAACAGGGGAATGTCTGAAACACGAATTTAACCCAAAATCCACCAAGTTTTTAATCAAAACTTAAACCAATTTAACCACTAATCATTTACCTATGATAAACATCAATCCAAAACAGCAAAAACATAAAACCCACTTACTTTTTAAGATCAAACCAATAAAAATAAAAACTTAGAACTTTGAATCAACAAGAGAAGAAAGAACAAGATGATAGAAAGATTAAATGTAAACTTGTATTGATGATAAGATTCAAACAAACAAAATAGAAAGATTAAACTTACAAGATTGTGGAAGAAATCAAAGAAAATGAAAACCACCTCCTTAAGGGAGTTGGTTCCTACGAAACAGGAAAAGAATAACATAAAATAAAAGCTTCTTGAAAATGTGAATGGGAGGAGTATTTATAGTGCTTGGCTTGGTTTGGTGAGTGGGCTTTCTCTCTTTCTTTTTGTCTTCTCGTCTTTTCAGAAAAGTCGACGTTTTCGATTTTGATTCGTGATTTGTCGACGAATAAATTCAACTCGTCTTTTAATTTCTTCATTTAATAGACTTGAGTTTCTTCGACATATGTAAATCTTCCATCTTTAGTCCTTTTCTTCGATAAATCTTCAAATAGGCCCATTGACTTCAAATCTTTTGCATCTCTTGGACTATAGACTTTGTCTTTTCGTCTTTTTCTTCGATAAAACCCGTGCAATCCCATGTTTTCTTCAATATTTATCCAGTTGGCTCTGAAAACACAACAAACACACAAACCACGCATAATTCCAAACAAATGACATTAAATACGCGTTTTGGTTTCGTTTTAGCAAGATATAAGTGGTAAAAGGATGGGTGTTTTCACACCTATCAAATCCCCTACACTTAACCATTGCCATGCCCTCATGCAATGCTTAGTGATAAAGCAAATTTACACTTTTCTCATAATCAATCAACCTTGGCCTTATTAACATACTACTAAAACAAAATTTAGAGTACTAAGAGAAATTAAAACTTTACAGGAAACAAAAGGATAGAAAACCATTTTCACTTGAAAATAGCTATATGGAAATAACTTGCAAAGATATCAAGGACTTACATTAGGGTTTCGGTGCTGCAAAGATTCATCACCCTCAAGTTTCACGTTCCCCAAACTAAGCTTAAAAACGAGATCATTGTTATTATAAGTTAGTAAATCAAACACTTACACACATGGCTTAATTATATGCTTAAACTCCCTTATTCCTAGGTGTATCTCTTGATTTTATTTTTGTCTTAGAATGATCATGAAGATGCATTTTTGGACTTATTTCGATAGTTTATTTAGGCTGAAAGCAAAGTAGGACGATTTGATTAATATTTAGCTAAAGGACAAAATCTCTTAAAACTACTTCTCGGGATATCAAAAAGTTCATATCTTGGCATAACTCGCTTCGCGATTTGAGACCTTTCTCGGTCCGATATTTGGCATGTACTTCATACTTCATATCTTGAGAG
This sequence comes from Glebionis coronaria, assembly GCA_025667525.1. Classification (NCBI taxonomy): domain Eukaryota; kingdom Viridiplantae; phylum Streptophyta; class Magnoliopsida; order Asterales; family Asteraceae; genus Glebionis; species Glebionis coronaria. The sequence continues at coordinate 141,438,299 of CM046880.1, forward strand.
ACGTTCTTGAGATAATGGCCTTCTCTTCGTTAATAGAGTTTCTTCACTTAGAGACTTTTGAGGGATACTCCAACTTTGTTGACCACGACTTCATCATTATTTCTTCAATCGTTAATTGGGATTTTGAGATACAACGATCCGCCTCCTTTTCGGACTTGGGTCTATTTATCCTCATACCTTGTTAGGGTCTTTTCGGATAGACTTCTCCATGATCTTTATGGGAGTTGATTGCTTTTTGTCGTGAGTCTTGATCCTTCATATTGATTTTGGGGAATAATGCTTTTCACATCACCTTGGATCTTTAGCAATAAAATGGAATCCTCATGCCTTGTTAGGGCCTTTTTGGACTCGCCAATCTTCGCGCCCCGCTTCATAAGTTATGCCTTGGCTATGAACTCTTATCATTACCGAGCAACTTTTAAACGATCTTGGGCTAGAATCTAAGTAACCTTTCAAATCGTACGACCTTACTTATTGCAGATAAATTATTAGCAAGTGATGGGAGAATAGGCAGATAATCACACCAAGAGTGCTTGTGCAAGAATACCGACTTATAATTGACTCTATCATTTCTCGTTCTCCACAATTTAAAATCTCAAGTAATGAGACTCGTGGATGCTTAGCCTAATAAACCAATTAAGGCCTACATGGTTAAGGATACTAGCTAGAATAAACTTGGATAAGTCTATTCGGGTTGAGTCAAAATAATCGCAACGGGCCTAATATGTCAAAGATTTCAAAACTAGCTACACCACTTTTATTAATATTTTTGACTTTATTGCGGGATATATACATATGAAAGCAACGATAAAAATTTAAAAATTATCACTAAATGGCCAGAGTTAATTAAAAATTTGAAAAATGCTAAAAAAGATGATTTTCCGGTTAAATGAAGGCATTTTCATGGAAAAGTCCACTTAAAACTTCGATAGAAGTCCCCCTACACTTAAGATAAACATTGTCCTCAATGTTTAAGCATGTGCGAAAAATCTCCCCTACACTTATGACATTGTGCACGTTGGTTAAATTAAGCTAAGGAAGAGACGACTAAAGTGATCAATTTCAAATGTGAGTATGAAGAAAATTGAATCACGATAGTTGAGAGATAGAACCGGTATTGCGGATAACATGGGAGCACGGTTCTTCACAGATTCCAAGAGTGCACTTATCCCTGTAATCACATCACCATACAAACACAAGCAACCTATATAGCTCCCCCTACACTTAGGATGAAAACAGGAAAGGGGGATAGATACTCGGGTTGCCTCCCGAGGAGCGCTTGTTTTTGTTCACCGAGTCACGATCCTGACTCGGTCCCGAACTAATTCATGGGAAACGTGGTGAGGGATGGAATCATCTCATGAGAGATGTCCTCACCAAAGTACAACTTCAGACGCTGTCCATTCACCTTGAAATTGGGCCCATTTGGCTGAGAAAGTTCAATGGTGCCATAGGGAAAGACATTGGCGATGGTGAATGGACTAGACCAGCGGCTCTTCAACTTGCCCGAGAAGATCTTCAACCGAGAGTTAAAAAGTAAGACTTGATCACCAACGTGGAACTCTCGATTCTTAATTTTAGCATCGTGGATAATCTTGGTCTTCTCCTTGTAGATCAATGAGTTCTCGTAAGCTTCATTCCTCAATTCCTGTAGCTCGTTGAGTTGAATCTTGCGAAGATCACCGGCTTTGTTGATGTCGAAGTTATCCCACTTCAAGGCCCAGTATGCCTTATGTTCCAGCTTGATGGGAAGGTGGCATGCTTTCTCATACATAAGACGATAAGGTGTACAACCAATCGGTGTCTTATAGGCGGTACGGAAAGCCCACAGAGCATCATCAAGTTTATCGGCCCACGAGGCACGATGCTCTCCCACAGTACGTTCCAAAATTCGCTTCAATCCACGGTTGGATATCTTGGCTTGACCGTTGGTTTGAGGATGGTAAGCGGTGGAAATACGGTGATTGACACCATACTTAGCCATGACTCTTGCAAATTGATCATTGCAAAAATGAGTCCCGCGGTCACTGATTATAGCACGAGGAACACCGAATCGAGCAAACAGTTGTTTCAAGAAATTACAAACCACCCTCGCATCGTTAGTGGGTAAAGCTTTGGCTTCAACCCATTTAGAAACGTATTCAACAACGACAAGGATGTATTTGTTGGCTTTAGAAGAAGGGAATGGCCCCATAAAGTCGATGCCCCATACATCAAAGATTTCACATTCTTGTATGAAATTTTGAGGCATCTCATCTTTATGTGTGATATTGCCTTGTTTTTGGCAAGCATCACAATGTTTAACCATCTCGTGAGCATCACGATAAATGGTGGGCTAATAAAATCCTGAGTCAAACACTTTTTTGGCGGTGTAGTTGGGACCAAAGTGACCACCGGTGGGTCCTTTATGGCAAGCCTTGAGAATGTCCAAAGCGGCTGGTCCGTCAACACATCGGCGAATAATCAAGTCAGCGCATTGTTTGAATAGAAAAGGGTCATCCCAAAAGTAAGTCTTAACATCATTCAAGAACTTCTTCTTTTGTTGGGATGTTAACCCTTTGATGAGAACACCACACGCTAAGTAGTTTGCAATGTCGGCAAACCACGGGGTGTCATCCAGATTGAGATTAATAGACATTAAGGTCTTGATATGTGTGTAAACACACATCTTTTCTACCACTTAATTACAATAATAACCGGACCAAAACGTGTATTTTATCTCTTTTATGTCGGAATTATGCGTTGTTTGTGTTTTTGTTGTGATTTAGGACGAAATTGTGAAAAGTGGAGAAAACACGGACTTTTATTGACGAAAATGATGAAAGACGAAGTCAAGAAGTCAAGAGTGCAAAAAGAACGGAAGTCCAAGACCAATTCTGAAAATTTATCGAAGAAAAAGTCAAAAGACGGAAGTTTATCAAAAGCCGAAGAATTCAAGTCTATTTTATTGAAGAATTTAAAGACGAGTTCAAAGAAATCCCGAAGCCAAAAGTCCTTTAAGTCCAAGTTTAAAGAAGATTAGAAGAAAAGGACTAAGCATGCAATTAATGAAGATTAAAGAAGGAAGGACTTAAGCTTGTAATTAAGAGAAAAGGAAAGAGGGGAGGAAGCTGCCTAATCCTCCCCTATATATAGTTAAGACTAGATAATCATTTTTCTTGTTGGCTAAGTGTGACAATTAGTCTTCCATTTTCTTTACCTTGCACCTTTAATTTTATGCACATTTAAATACTTGTCAAGTTTAAATACCTTGTCTTGCACCTTAAATTCCTTTAATTTCAAGTAAGTTTCCATTTAATTCTTGTCAATCTTTATTTTATCTTGTTAAATCTCCTATCTACCTTTCTTGATCTTTGATTTTTATGTTTATGTTTGTGTTCATGTTCATGTTCTTATTTTGATCAAATGGGTTTTTGATTATTGTGGTTAAATTTGTTAGTTTTGTTGATATAGAATGTTTGTTTTTGATTGTTTGTTGATTCGTTATTAATTCGGTTAAATTGTTTGTTTGATTCTGTTTAAATCTGTGGTAGATTAGTTGTTATTTTGATCCCTTGTTCTTCGGGGGAGTTTGTTTCTGTATCTTGTGATTCCCAGGAAAACTTCTGAACAAGCAAAAGTTCTGAACCAGAGGGTGTTCATTTGGAACATTCAAAAGTTCCGAATCAAGCTTCATCCGGAAGTGTTCCGGATCAAGAACTTCCGAGTCAAGGATTGCTCATTCGGAACTCCAAAGTTCCGAACCAAGGGACTTCATCCGGAAGTCTAAAAGTTCCGGATCAGTAAGGTTTCATTCGGAAGTATTAAAAGTTCCGGATCAACTCGAAAGTTCCGAACCAAGGGCAAAAGTTCCGGATCAAGAAGGTTTCACTCGGAAGTCTAGAAGTTTCGGATCAAGAAGGCTTCATCCGGAAGTCTTCCGAGTCAAGGAGTTTCGGATCAAGAGTGTTTCATTCGGAAGTCAAGAAGTTCCGCCTCAAGCCAGTTCATTCGGAAGTTTTGAACTTCCGAATCAAGGTTTCTTTCAGTTCTTCTTTTTAGTCTTTCTTTTTAAATTTCTGTCTTTTATTTTAAGCTTTATTTTTCCCGCCTTTTAATTTAATTGAACTTTAAGATTATTTGTCTTAGCTTTATTTTAGCCTCGCCTTAGTTTAAGTTTTAGTCGCGTTTTAAGATTGCCTTAGGTAGATTTAAGTTTACGTCATTTACTTTAGCGCCCTTTAATTCTAGTCTCGCTTTTAAATACTTGCACCATTATTTTAATTAGACTTAGATTTACTTTAATTGCACTTTTACTTTAAAGTTTCGCATTTCTGTTTTAAAATACTACAACGACACCTTTTTTTCCACCAAAATAAAAAAGAGTCACATAGAGAACCTAGATCAATTCGTTAAGATATCGAGAACAACAATTGAACCTAGCAAAATTTAGTTATCAAATGGCGCCGCTGCCGGCTCTTTTCGTAAAGATTAACGGTTTTCTATGAGAGACGCGTTGTTTTTTGGGATCCTTCACTTGTGAGCGTTACTTTTCTTGCATAAAAGATTCAAAAAATCATAAAAATTAAAAAATTGATAAAAATACATAAAAATTAAAAAAATTTCAAAAATCCAAAAAGATATTATCTTTATTGTGTATATATATTGTCTTTGTGTTTGGTTTCTTTTTCTTTTGCATTTTCAGGTGTATGCGTACTAGATCTTCCAATTATCAAGAGCCCGAGACTCAGGAAGATTTAGCTATGTCAGGTGTCAATAACAATAATCCACCGCACCCTAATAATAACAACAATGTTTTTCCACAGCCCGATCTTCGGACCATAGAGGAACTTTGTCAACCAACCATGTTTGGACGAGGAGGACCGATCGCGCCGATGCAAATCAACGCTCCTGAGTTTTCGTTGAAGCACCACATGATTCAGCAAGTACAAACAAACCCATTCCGTGGATTGCCTGATGATGATGCCAACAAACACCTTGACAAGTTCATTACAATCACCCAAAGCATGAAGTTGGCTGGTGCCACAATGGATGAACTTCGCCTACAACTCTTTCCACATACCTTATTACATCATGCCGAGAAATGGTTTGATCGTCTCCCGAAGAATTCTATTCACACTTGGGATGACATGACTCAACGCTTTTTGTCGCGCTACTTTCCACCATCCATGGTCACGAGCCTTCGCAATCAAATCAGCGGTTTCATGCAAGACCCTGATGAATCTCTTTTTGATGCTTGGGAGAGATATAATGTCTTGATCGATAGATGTACAAACCACAACATGCTCCCTGTGACCTTAATTGATACTTTCTACAACGGATTGACTTTTCGTGATCGTGATACGATCAATGCAGCCGCCGGTGGCACATTTATGAAAAGGAGACCCGAGGAGTGTTGAGAGCTTATTGAGAACATGACTACTCACCACAAAAACTGGGATTCCTCTGCTTCTTCTAGGACCAACCCGAGAGTCAATGTTTCTTCCACCTCAACAAATCCCGATATGACCGAACTCACCCGCATGATGACTGAAATGAGCAAAAGTATTACGCTTCTCGCTTCAAACCAACAACAACAAGTTAAAGCTGTTGCTAATCCTTGTGAAACATGTGGCGGTCCTCACTCATACACCGATTGTCCTTCTACACAAGGAAATCCGGAAAATGTGTATGCAGCTTATGGTAATTATTCACCGGAAAATTACCAAGCTAGACAACAAGGGAATAGAAATCTGCTGAGTTACCGATCCAACAATTACCTTTCACCCGGTTTTTCTCCTCAAAACCAAAACCCCGCCAACAACTATAATAGAAGCAACCAAATCCCACCAAGAGCTTCTAATCCTTATCACCCACCCGCTCAACAAACCCCACCCATAAACACCGATGTTGAAGCCACAATGAGAACCCAAGGTGAGCAAATCAAGAATCTGCAAAGCCAAATTATCAATCTTAGAGGAGATATCACGAAGCAAGGAAATGAGATCAGGTCCGAGGTTCGCGATAATATTCAATCCTCCTTCAGTACTCAAACGAATGAATTAAAGAATCTATTGGCTAGTTTCTTGCCCGCAGCTCAACCTTCTTCTTCGAGTTCTCTACCTTCAAACACCGTCACTAATCCGCGAGCCAATGTGAGTGCTATTACTACTCGTAGTGGAGTCACCATCGTAGGACCACCAATTTCGCCCTCATCATCTACACCTCCTCCACCACCATGTATCCCTACTCCTCCTACACCTAGTATTAGTACACCATTACCGTCTCCGCCTCGTCATGACGATGTCTCTAGGAAGGACCCTTCAACATCTCAACCTTTACCGACTACACCTTCACCTTCCACCTATAAACCCAATATCCCATACCCTTCTCGCTTAGGCAAGACCAACGATCTAACAAAAGAGGACTCTCAAGTGACAAACTATATCAAGATGATTTCTCAAATGTCCTTCAGCATTAGTTTTCTTGAAGCACTTGTCCACATGCCCAAATTTGTTAAAGCATTTAAGGAATTGCTTAACAAGAAGGAGAAGCTGATTGAACTCGCCAACACACGCTTAAATGAAAACTGCTCTGCAGTTCTTCTTAGAGAACTTCCGGAAAAGCTTGGAGATCCCGGTCGTTTTGTGTTGCCTTGCGTGTTCAACAAAACTGAAGAAATCACTGCCCTTGCTGATCTCGGGGCCAGTATTAATTTGATGCCATTGAGTGTTTGGAAAACACTATCATTACCCGACCTCACTCCAACAAAGATGACTCTCGAACTTGCAAATCGCACTCTCGTTTACCCCGTTGGTATAGCCAAAGATGTGTTCATTAAAGTTGGCGCATTTACTTTCCCGATCGATTTTGTCGTAGTTGATTATGAAATGGACCCTCGTATTCCTTTAATACTTGTTCGGCCATTCTTGAGAACCGGACGTGCTTTAGTGGATGTTGCCGAAGGTGAGTTAATCTTAAGAGTCGGGAATGACTCACAAATTTTTAAAATGGGGAAGCTTACAGGCAAATACTATGGACGAGAATCAGTGAATATGATTAATGTGCTCGATGACTTTACCGTCTACGACAATCCTCTATTCGACTCTTGCATCGACAATCCACTTTTTCAAGATGATGAGGATGATTCTCTCCCTACTTTGGAAGCTTCCCCCATTTATGATTCTCCACCGGTCTTTGATGCTTATGATGATGATTCTAGCTCAGATTCGGATGATTTTGATTGTACTTCTGAGTATCCCGAGATGCCCACTTTCGATGATTTTGATGAAGCCGATACTCTTTCGAGCGATTCTTCACATGATGAAGATCCTCCGCCATCACTCGATCCTACTTTGGACGATTACTCATTTGAGGAAGACTTCTCTGAATTTCTCAACACTTACTTCCCTCATGAGAGTGATGCTCCTCCTTATGACTTTGAAGATTATCGTCTTGATCCTACTTTGGATTTGAAGCATATTCTTTCTAAGGAGAAGAAACAGGTTGACACCAATATCCGTTGCACATATGATTTGACACCTCTTTGTCCCCCTTCTGAGGACGAGGTTGTGCTTCTTTGCGGATCTTCTTCACACTCTGCTGAGCCTGAGTGCTATTTTCCCCTAAAAGAAACGATGTTCGACCCCGGTATCCACATTCTACAGCCATCTCAGTATCCACCTGATGAAATAAAAGGAAAAATCGTTGGAAATATTGAAGACATGCTTGCACCTCACCATACTTGCTCCCATCGTGCTCCATCACTGCTTAAGGGAACCCTGCCACTTCTTCTTTGGCTTGTCTTGTTCGCCTTAAGCTCGTGTTTATTGATGGACGAAAACTATGTCTTTGATCCTGGTGGATATGTTTCATGTTTCTTCCATTGATGATCAAGGTCGAGTCAGGCTCATGACTCGGTTAACAAAAATCAAGCGCTTCTTGGGAGGCAACCCATGCATCTATCTTTTCGCTTTCTTTATCATAAGTGTAGGGGAGACCCGTTGGTTTGCTATTTCCTCTCCTCACTTCTTAATCAGGGATTCGAGCTTCAATGATCCACTCTTGATGATTCTTGACGACCCGTGATTCCGTGTTCTACTTCTTCCCGGTTCTATCCTAAACTCTTTTCGATTCACTATTTTATATTTTCTCAATATTAAAATAGGAATCTCTTTAGTTGTCTTTTCCTTAGCGAGATTTAAACAAAGTGCACAATGTCCTAAGTGTAGGGGAGTTTACTCCCACATGCTTAAACATTGAGGACAATGTTTATCTTAAGTGTAGGGGGACTTCTATCGAAGTTAAGGGGTCTTTTCCTTGTATTTGTCCTCATTTTAACCGGAAAATCAATTTTTCGACATTTTTCAAAATTTTTGATCTATTTTGGCCTATTAGTTTTTACCTTTGTATAGTTATTTTCTTTCTTTGCTAGAATAAATCTTAATAAAGTGGTTTTAATTTTCAAACGTTGTGAATCTTTTGACTCAACCCGAGTTTACTCTAGCTAGTATCCTTAACGTGTTTAAGTCAAGTTTTGCTAGGCTTTTATATAGGGAGCTATAAAACGCGAAAGTCTTAACTCTCACGGGTTAAGAACAAGAACTTTTCGCAAGTTCCTATAATTGATCCTAGAGAGTCGTTTATCAAGGGAACTTTAAAATGCGATTTCTAAACTTGAAAAAGTCTAAGAATTTGCAAGATCCTATAGGCGACTCGAAAAACCAAAACTTTGACTTAATAGGCTAAGCATCCACGAGTCTCATTACTTGAGATTTTAAACTGTGGAGAACGAGAGATGATAGAGCCAATTATAAGTTCGGTATTCTTTCATGAATTTATGTGAGTTAATTATAAGCCTATTCTCCCATCGCTTGCTAATAATTTATCTGCTAATAAATAAGGTTGTACGATTTGGAAAGTTACTTAGCTTCTAGCCCAAGATCGTTTAAAAGTTGCTCGGTATGGATTAGAGTTCATAGCCAAGGCATAACTTATTGAAGCGGGACGCGAAGATTGGCGAGTCCGAAAAGGCCATAACAAGGCATGAGGGCTATATTTTGTTGCTAAAGATCCAAAGTGATGTGAAAAAATCGTTTATCTAAAATCAATATGAAGGATCGAGACACACGACGAAAAGCAAAAACTCCCAAAAGTCATGGAGAAGTGTTTCCGAAAAGACCCTAACAAGGTATGAGGATTAATAGATCCAAGTCATAAAAGGAGGCGGATCGTTGTATATCAAAGTCCAAAATAAATATTGGAGAAAAATGAAGAAGTCGTGGTCCAAGTATGAATCTCTCAAAACTTCAAGTAAAGAAATTCCTATTATGAAGAGAATGCCATTATTTCATGAACGTCTCTCAAGGTTTGAAGTATGAAGTCGCTGCCAAATATCGGTCCGCGACAGGTCTCAAATCACGAAGCGAGTTATGCCAAGATATGAACTTTATGAGGTCCCGAGAAGCAATTTTAAAAGATTTTGTCATTTAGCTAACTATTGATTAAATCGTTCACTTTATTTCAGGCTTAATAACTATCGAAATAAGTCAAAAATGCATCCTCGTGATCATTCAAGACAATAATAAAATATAAGAGATACACCTAGGAATAAGGGAGTCTAAGTGAATAATTGGCCCACATGAGTTCGTGATAGTTTGCTAACTTATAATAACAATGATCTCGTTTTTAAGCTTGGTTTGGAGAAAGTGAAAACTTGAGGATGATGATTATTCATAACATTTTCAAAACCCAAGGTATGCTTTTGATTTCTTTATTTTGTATGTTTTTTATTTTTTATCTCTTTAATAAATGCCGACGTGGATTAATTATGATGAAAAGTGTAATCTTGCTTTGTAACTAATGCATTGCATGAGGACATTGCAATGGTCAAGTGTAGGGGATTTTATATGTGTGTAAACACACATCTTTTCTACCACTTAATTACAATAATAACCGGACCAAAACGTGTATATTATCTCTTTTGTGTCGGAATTATGCGTTGTTTGTGTTTTTGTTGTGATTTAGGACGAAATTGTGAAAAGTGGAGAAAACACGGACTTTTATTGAAGAAAAAGATGAAAGACGAAGTCAAGAAGTCAAGAGTGCAAAAAGAACGGAAGTCCAAGACCAATTCTGAAGATTTATTGAAGAAAAAGTCAAAAGACGGAAGTTTATCAAAAGCCGAAGAATTCAAGTCTATTTTATTGAAGAATTTAAAGACGAGTTCAAAGAAATCCCGAAGCCAAAAGTCCTTTAAGTCCAAGTTTAAAGAAGATTAGAAGAAAAGGACTAAGCATGCAATTAATGAGGATTAAAGAAGGAAGGACTTAAGCTTGTAATTAAGAGAAAAGGAAAGAGGGGAGGAAGCTTCCTAATCCTCCCCTATATATAGTTAAGACTAGATAATCATTTTTATTGTTGGCTAAGTGTGACAATTAGTCTTCCATTTTCTTTACCTTGCACCTTTAATTTTATGCACATTTAAATACTTGTCCAATTTAAATACCTTGTCTTGCACCTTAAATTCCTTTAATTTCAAGTAAGTTTCCATTTAATTCTTGTCAATCTTTATTTTATCTTGTTAAATCTCCTATCTACCTTTCTTGATCTTTGATTTTTATGTTTATGTTTGTGTTCATGTTCATGTTCTTATTTTGATCAAATGGGTTTTTGATTATTGTGGTTAAATTTGTTAGTTTTGTTGATATAGATTGTTTGTTTTTGATTGTTTGTTGATTCGTTATTAATTCGGTTAAATTGTTTGTTTGATTCTGTTTAAATCTGTGGTAGATTAGTTGTTATTTTGATCCCTTGTTCTTCGGGGGAGTTTGTTTCTGTATCTTGTGATTCCCAGGAAAACTTCTGAACAAGCAAAAGTTCTGAACCATAGGGTGTTCATTCGGAACATTCAAAAGTTCCGAATCAAGCTTCATCCGGAAGTGTTCCGGATCAAGAACTTCCGAGTCAAGGATTGCTCATTCGGAACTCCAAAGTTCCGAACCAAGGGACTTCATCCGGAAGTCTAAAAGTTCCGGATCAGTAAGGTTTCATTCGGAAGTATTAAAAGTTCCGGATCAACTCGAAAGTTCCGAACCAAGGGCAAAAGTTCCGGATCAAGAAGGTTTCACTCGGAAGTCTAGAAGTTCCGAATCAAGAAGGCTTCATCCGGAAGTCTTCCGAGTCAAGGAGTTTCGGATCAAGAGTGTTTCATTCGGAAGTCAAGAAGTTCCGCCTCAAGCCAGTTCATTCGGAAGTTTTGAACTTCCGAATCAAGGTTTCTTTCAGTTCTTCTTTTTAGTCTTTCTTTTTAAATTTCTGTCTTTTATTTTTAAGCTTTATTTTTCCCCCTTTTAATTTAATTGCACTTTAAGATTATTTGTCTTAGCTTTATTTTAGCCTCGCCTTAGTTTAAGTTTTAGTCGCGTTTTAAGATTGCCTTAGGTAGATTTAAGTTTACGTCATTTACTTTAGCGCCCTTTAATTCTAGTCTCGCTTTTAAATACTTGCACCATTATTTTAATTAGACTTAGATTTACTTTAATTGCACTTTTACTTTAAAGTTTAGCATTTCTATTTTAAAATACTACAACGACACCTTTTTGTTCCACAAAAATAAAACAGAGTCACATAGAGAACCTAGATCAATTCGTTAAGATATCAAGAACAACAATTGAACCTAGCAAAATTTAGTTATCAGGTCTCAAGGGGAAAAGAGTCATTGATCTCTTTGTTCGGATGATCCCCTTGATATGGATCCTCAAGTCTACTAAGATGATCCGCGGCTAGGTTTTCGGCTCCCTTCTTGTCACGAATTTCAATGTTGAATTCTTGAAGGAGTAAAATCCAGCGAAGAAGTCTTGGCTTAGAGTCGTGCTTAGTCATCAAGTACTTCAATGCGGAATGGTCCGTGTATACAATTGTGGTGGATAAAACAAGATAGGGGCAAAAATTTTCAAAAGCATAGACAACAGCTAAAAGCTCTTTTTCGGTTGTCGTGTAATGCAATTGAGCCCCCGTCATTGTCTTGCTAGCATAATGGATTGGTTGGAAGTGTTTATTCACTCTTTGGCCCAAAACCGCACCAATAGCAAAATCGCTAGCATCGCACATCAACTCAAAGGGTAGCTCCCAATTAGGGGTAACCAAGACCGGTGCCTTAGTTAGCTTATCCTTAAGAAGGTTGAAGGCTTCGACACACTCTTTAGAAAAGATAAAAGAAGTACGTTTTTCCAAGAGGTGGGTCATCGGGCGAGCGATTTTAGATAAATCCTGAATGAATCGACGATAGAAGCCCGCATGACCCAGAAAACTTCTCACACCCTTCACGGTTGAAGGTGGAGGTAATTTGGCTATGACATCTACTTTGCACGGTCGACTTCAAGACCGGCTTTAGAGATTTTGTGTCCTAGCACAATGCCTTCTTTTACCATAAAATGGCATTTTTCCCAATTTAGAACAAGGCGAGTGTCTTCGCACCGCTTAAGCATACGTTCTAAATTGGCAAGGCAAGAAGAGAAGGAATCCCCAAAGACCGAGAAATCATCCATGAAGACTTCCATGGTTTGCTCAACCATGTCATGGAAGATAGCCAACATGCACCTTTGGAAAGTCCCGGGGGCATTGCATAAGCCAAAAGGCATTCTTTTGTAGGCAAATGTGCCATAGGGACAAGTGAATGTTGTCTTCTCTTGATCTTGGGGATCGATGGGTATTTGGAAATAACCCGAGAAACCATCTAGAAAGCAGTAATATTCATTACCCGCTAAACGTTCAAGCATTTGGTCCATAAAAGGAAGAGGGAAATGATCCTTTCTCGTGGCATCATTGAGTTTGCGGTAGTCTATACACACTCTCCACCCAGTAACGAGACGTGTAGGAATCAACTCGTTGTTTTGATTGGGCACAACGGTGATTCCGCCTTTCTTAGGCACACAATGGACTGGACTAACCCATGGTGAATCCGAAATAGGGTAAATCATACCCGCATCAAGAAGTTTGATAACCTCTTTTTTGATGACGTCGTGGATTTTAGGATTCACCCTTCGTTGTCTTTGAATTGTGGGCTTAAAGTCGTCCTCCATGAGAATTTTATGTGTGCAAAAGTGAGGATCAATTCCGCGAATATCAGAGATTTTCCAAGCGATAGCTCTTTTATGTTTCTTGAGAACTTCAATGAGACGAGTTTTCTCATCGGCTTTTAAGTCCTTAGCAATGATAACGAGAAGTTGATCAATGCCTTCTAAGAAAACATACTCGAGATGAGGAGGTAGGTCCTTAAGCTCAAGAGTAGGAGGATCCTCAATAGATGGTGTAACTAACGATGGATCATCATTAGTCACCTCTTTAGGAGAAGGAGGAGAAAACGGGTCTTCATTGAGAAGTCTCTCAATTGTACGAATGTCTTCATCTCAATCGGTGGAAGAATCATCATACTTAAGATCGAGAGGACCCAAGCTAGCTTCGAAATCATCCAAGTCACTTTCTCCAAAAGGAGTCAATGACGGAGCAATCGAGGCAACGGTCTCAACATTGGGTAGAGAAGAGAGAGTACTTTTGCAAGCATCATGAAAGTGTTCTTCACAAGCCTCATCGAGAACATCAATAGCATTAGCACTCTCATATGAATAAGGTTGCTTAGAAATCTTACCCATGTTGAAGACAATTTTATCGTCACCAACTCTCATGATTATCTCGCCCGCGGCTACATCAATGAGAGTGCGACCGGTCCTCAAGAAGGGACGTCCAACGATTAATGGAACACGAGGATCCATCTCGTAGTCAACGACAACAAAATCCGTCGGGAAGGTGAATTTGTCAACGCCAACGAAGACGTCTTCGGCTATCCCCACTGGATAAGCAACTGTACGGTTAGCTAATTCCAAAGTCATTTTGGTGGGGACTAGCTCGGGGAGAGATAATTGCTTCCAAATACTTAAAGGCATTAAGTTTATACCGGCACCTAGATCGGCTAGAGCCATGCAATTCTCTACTCCCGGGAAGTTGCAAGGAATTAAGAAGCGACCCGGATCACCAAGTTTGGTGGGCAATTTCCTTAAGAGAATGACAGAGCATATCTCATTAAGTTGGGTCTGAGCAATGTCAAGAAGCTTCTCCTTGTCACTAAGAAGATCTTTAAACATCTTCGCGTATTTAGGCATGTGAGTGAGAGCCTCGGCAAAGGAGATGTTAAAATTCAATTGTTTAAACATTTTAAGAAAGTTTGAAACTTGAATATCATCCTTGCTCTTTTGCTTCTCTTTCCTCAACCTTGAAGGATAAGGTATATCGGATGAAGAGGAAGGCTTAAGGGGAGTAGGATCACTCACAACCACGGGGGGTGGGGGAATGGGGATAGAAGGCGAAGGAGGTGAGGAAAGTTGCTCTTTTTCCTTATTCACAATCACGGGTGGAGGTGTAGGAAGCTCGGGTTCCGTATAACCTTTTCCACTACGAGTGGTGATTGCTTTCATCTCCCCTCTTGGATTCGCAACGGTATTACTCGGAAGAGTACCCGAAGAAGAGGGTTGATTACCTTGGAAGAGCGAACCGATCATATCACGTATGTTAAGCGCTTGAGTGCTGAAAGAGTCTCTCATGTCGGCACGAATATCATTGCTTTGTTTCGCCATGTCATTCCTTAGCTCGGCTCGAATATCATTCCCTTGTTTCGCCATTTCTCCCTTCAAGTTGACGAATTAACTCTGAAGATTCGTCACCATCTCTCTATTAGTCTTCATGAACGTCTCGACGTCTTGATTCAATACCATCGGTTGATAGAGAGGTGGAGCTTGGTAAGCTTGAGAATTTCCTTGAGGTGGGTATGGGTTTCTTTGGGATTGATATTGATTGTTAGCACGAGGTTGGGATTGGTTGTTTCGGTTATAGCTTTGTTGTTGGTTTTGGTTTGGAGGAGGGAAACCGGGTGGGCAAGATAGTTGTTTGAACGATAACTTAGCAAGCTACGGTCTCCTTGAGGACGAGCTTGATAGCCTACTGTGGGATAAGTACCGTATGCCGCGCTAACGTCTTCAGAAAAATTGCCTTGAGTAGAAGGACAATCATTGTAGGAATGAGGACCACCACATGTGTCACAAGAAATAGCAACGGCTTTAGCTTGTTGAGTTTGGTTAGAAGTCAAAATTTGGAGACTTTTGTTAATATCAAGAATAGCACGTTCCATGACGGACATATCGGTGGTGGAAGAAGTAGATGAAACATTGACTCTCTGATTAGATCTTGAGGATGCGGATGAATCCCAATTCTTGTGGTGAGTAGTCATGTTTTCAATCAACTCTCTACACTCCTCCGGTCTCCTTTTCATAAAAGTACCACCGGCGGCGGCGTTGATCGTGTCACGATCACAAAAAGTGAGACCATTGTAGAAAGTATCAATGAGAGTGACGGGGAGCATGTTGTGATTTGGACAGCGGTCGATCAAATAATTGTATCGTTCCCAAGCATCAAAGAGCGATTCATCATTGTCTTGCATGAATCCACTAATTTGGTTACGAAGGCTCGTGACCATGGATGGTGGGAAGTAGCGCGACAAAAAGCGTTGAGTCATGTCGTCCCAAGTATGAATAGAGTTCTTTGGGAGACGGTCAAACCATTTTTCGGCATGGTGAGAAAGCGAGTGGGGAAATAGTTGGAGGCGAAGGTCATCCATATAAACACCGGGGGACTTCATGCTTTGGGTGATGGTAATGAATTTGTCGAGGCGTTTGTTGGCATCATCATCCGGAATTCCGTGAAATGGGTTAGTTTGCACTTGTTGGATCATGTGATGCTTCAACGAAAACTCCTGAGCCGTGATATGCATCGGCGTAATCGGGCCTCCACGTCCGTTCATCGTAGGTTGGCATAGCTCCTCCATGGTTCGTAGGTCGGGTAAGGGTGGATTATTCATGTTTGGGTGGGGTGGATTATTATTGTTGTTGTGGGGTGGATTATTATTGTTGTTGTTGTGTAAACCGGCCATGTCTAAATCTTCGAGAGTCTCGGGCTCTGAATAAGACGTTGATCGAGTACGCATACACTAAAAAGAAAATGCAAGAGAAAATATTTTTGGTTTTTATAGGTTTTTTTAATGTTTTTGTATTTTTGAAAATTTTATATTTTTATGGGTTTTTTAAAATTTTTGTGCTTGAAAATAACGTTCCCGAAAGAACGGATCCCAAAATCCAATTTTTCTCACAAGAAACCGTTGATCCTTACGAAAAGAGCCGGCAGCGGCGCCATTTTAATAACTGTTATTTTATGGTTAGTTGATTAGAAATGTTGGTTGCAAGATCTTTGTTTGCATTGATCGTACCCAATTGTAATTGTCGTTGTTTCGTTCTCGGTATCTTCTCGAATCGATCACGGTTCAAAGTGGAATTGTTGTAATTGGTGACTAAAAAGGGGGAGTAATACACGACTTTTTATATGTAAAAAGTTAAAGTTCAAGTTCTCGATATCTTAACGAATTGATTCCCGGTTCAAAGTACGACTCAGTTGATTTTGGTAAAACAAATATTTTTGGTTGTTTTTAAATAAAATGTGCAAAACAATTAAAGTAAATGGACGTTAAAGTAAAAAGGCGTTAAAATAAATCTAGGTCTAATTAAACGTAAGGGTGCAATATTAAAACTTTGAAAAGTAAATAATTAGAAAATAAATGACGGGAATTTAAAAGCGTGACGAAAATTAAAATTTGACAAAGTATTAAAACATAAACTTAAAAATTAAACAAGAAAAAATAGAAAACAATACCTGTAGGATCGTGTTTTTCTAAGGATTAGGCATTGTAAGATTTACCTATTGAAATGGATGGAGATGGGGAGAACTTAGAGAGAGAAAGAAGAGAGAGAAAGGAGAGAATGAAAAGAAAGATGAATGTGATAAAATTGTAAGTGTTCAACCCCTCCTAACATGCTAGGAGGGGGGTTTATATAGCCCACCCTACATGTGGGCTATATGGGCTATATTGGATCACGAGCCCAATATCATTGGAGTGACCGATCCTTTCTAAATACGTAAAAAAGTATTTCCAACAATCTCCCCCAAAGGGAGGTCACTCCAAGTTACAATGTCCTAAATAGTCTATAGCCCGTGATCTATGCTAATAATGATGTGACCGAGACTTTCCTTGGAAAAACGTATTTCCAACAATCTCCCCCATAGGGAGGTCACACCATTTTACAAAATCTTAAACCTAGCATACTATGCTTGAGTTTTCGATCTTGTTCTTGTGAATATGCTGATGAGATCTTTGACTTTAGTCTTGAGCATGTTCTCTTGCCTTGACCTTGTGCATTCATCACTTGTGATATTTGCCTCCTTGTGACTTCATGTTCCACATACTTATACTTTTATAAATTCTTGAAAGCTTCAGAGTTTGATACAGCGGAAGACTTGACTTTCATACTTTCTTGAATTTGTTGAAGTATTAAGTGTATGTAGTATAAGCATGTGGTGACGACTTCTTCTGGATTGTACACCGCAATGCCACCTTCTAGTTACGCTTCATAAGACAGTTAGCAACAAAACATATACACGGATGAAATGGCCTTGAACATTTCATTCTAATTCGGTAGCATTTTACCTCCGGTCGGTGAAGACCGTTGGACGATATAAGAATATCGTACTTGTGACAGGTAGTTTCAATTAAGAACCTCCTTGACAAGATTTCGCGGGTAAAACCGTTCTCTTTATTCGACCGTCCAAAGCTGACTGCGAACATAAAGAGTGAATCATTTGGATAAAAATATCCGCATGATTTGAAGCCGTCAATTCATGTTCCTGGAACAAGTGAAATTCAATTAAGAACCGCACCATCGTTGCTTTCCAGTTGTCACGAGCTTGATTCGTGTAGAATCTTGCAAGTTACCTACCAAGTGCTGTTTGAGGTTAACACTAGAAGGATTTCCACTCATCACTGTGAACACTAAGGTATCACTCTGAGTGTTCTGGCAAGATCACTGAGATATTGCGTAGAGGCTTGGAACGTGTTTAAATTCATTTAAGAAATTAGACCATTGTTGCTTTCCAGTTATCACAAGTTTGATTCATGAAGAATCGCACAAGTCACCTACCATGAGCTTTTTGATATTCGCTTAAGAAGGATTTCCATCTTCATTGTAAATACTTTCGTATTACTCGGATGTTCAGGCAAGATCATGAAGATTTTGCGTAGGACTCTTAAGATCTTTCTTACTTTTCACAGTGTGTGAGGAAGCAAGGAAATATGAAAGTGTGTCCTAATGAGATAATTGAAGATCTCAAATGGCTCTAGACTCGATCGTGCATTTTGGATTTTTAGTGATCGGAGGCTGGAGAGGAGTGCCACCATTTCAATACCAATTTATTCGGAGTGAATAAATCAATAGATAATGTGTTGTCTCCGTGTGATTAAAACAAATATCTTTTAAGAGATATCTGAGTTAGCTGGGATGGGTCGTGCTTTGCATCACTGGGTCCATGATGTCTGTCTTCAATATCAAGAATCATTAAACAATGATCTTAATAGCATATGTATTGACCCGGTTTCTGCCTAAGTTGTAAGGAGGGCTTCTTTCTTTACACCCTTTATCTTTACAATTCTTTTTCATTCTTCAACCCCTTCAATGCTTACCAATACGTCATCACTAGCACCTTGTTGTGATTGTTCCAGTGCTAACTTAAGTACTTGGTCGGCATTCAGCTACATTCACAATCTTTCTCCATCTTTCCTAAGGACTACTAATTCTAGCTATGGAATGTCCTTGGGAAGATTCCTCCGGTTCTAGAGGAATCATTGGACTTTAACCTATCCTACCATCCTTATGTCACCACAATCTTCACCGTCGTGAATAGAGATGTTTTGGGTAAGTATATGTCACCATGAAATCCATTTTGAAGTGCAAATCCATTTTTCTCCCCCTTAACATATGCCACGATATCCGAAAACATTTCACACATGTCGGGATGAGCTAGCACGTTTAGTCAAACCATTTGTGATTAATCATTTTCCATATTAAATCACATTTTCTCCCCCATATTAAAAATATTAACCCAATCGATGTTTTTAATATCAATTGATTTAATAGTTTTTTAAGAAAATTTGGGAAGAAAAATTCAAATCCAATTATCTTCATGAACTACACAAGCTCCCCCTCAAATTAATGAGGGTGTACTTGAACCGTGAATGAAGTACCTTTTAAACACAAGTGTAAGGTACTTATCACATGCAAAGATCATATATGATAATGTATTCACAAGATTAGCGATTTATGAGGTTGGACCTGAATGATGAAGAACATCAAATGAAAGAAGCACATGGTTCTTGTTCACGAATGTTGGTCGCCTCATCACGTCTGAAGTTATCTCTTGACTCCATGTGTACGATTAATATCGTTGTCTTGACACCAACATGTGAACTTTGCACTCTCGGCCTCAAGGATTCTGAATGCTAGACAATTGCTCCCCCTCAATTGTTGACCCGTGTTCTATTGAAAGAGCTATAGTCGCCGTTTGAGTAGTCGCATCGTCGAGTATGTAGATATCAATAGTAAATTGCTATGGTTGGTGGAGATGATAACTTCATAAAAACAAGATTTCTCTTGTTTTAACAAATAAATGCACTGACACGTACATATATCCGTGTTAGATTGTGTTATAAAGTAAACACAATCCCTTACATGGTTGTAAAGTAAACCATGCCCGAGAAAATTAATTCCCGTTGTTGAGTCAAAGCTTTCCGGTGAAAGGCTTGACTTTAATATGAAAAGCGGGTTACTATCTGAAATAATAGCAAACCATTTTGAGCATGTTTTAAAACATTTGAACTTCTGCTCGAACTTTATTTACAACCCCGTGTCATTATTGAATGACATTTCTAGTATCATAAATATTATCGATTCCAGAAGACATGCTCTTTCTATCAAAACATTTTTTTGAACACACAATTTTGAAAGATTTAGAAAACC
Source organism: Glebionis coronaria (assembly GCA_025667525.1). NCBI lineage: Eukaryota > Viridiplantae > Streptophyta > Magnoliopsida > Asterales > Asteraceae > Glebionis > Glebionis coronaria. Next base: position 141,458,224 of record CM046880.1, read on the forward strand.
TTTTTGAGAAATTCTCGAAAAATTGTGTTCAACGTTTTGAAAACCAATTACTTGAGCTTAAGATGTTGAATATCTTGCAAAACGAGCTCAAGTCCGAGAAGTTGTAAACTTCCCGTTGCTAAGGGTAAGTTTATCATCGGCGATAAACTTTCCTTTTAATTGAAGAACGAGTCCTAAGTTGACATTTACTTAGAAGTCGTTTTCAGGAGCTTGAAAAACTTTGAATGTTTTAACGTAAAGCTCATGACCGAGAAAGATGAATTTCTCGTTAAGAAGAAAAGTTCTCTTATTTAAAAGATACACTTTACTTAATGAGCTTAAAACTTGGAATGTTTTAAGACAAGCTCATGACCGAGAAAAATTAATTTCCCGTTACGAGGATAAGTTATCATTAAAGATAAGCTTTCCTAAAATTAAAGTCTGAGTTACAGTATGATATTTTAACTGTAAGTCATTGTGCATGAGCTTAAAAACTTCGAATGTTTTCAATATTAGCTCATGCCCGAGAAAAATTAATCTCTCGTTGTAAGGATTAGTTATCATCGGCGATAACCTTTCCTTTATTTGAAGAACGGGTCAATGTCTGACATTTAACAATGAACCATTTCACACGAGCTTAAAACCGTTGAATAGTTTTAAAGTAAGCTCGTGTCCGAGAAAATTTAATTTCTCGTTTTTGAGGATAAGTTTATCATCGGCGATAAACTTTCCTTTATTTGAAGATCGGGTCATCATCTGATATTTAATGAAGAGCCTTATACACGAGCTTAAAACCTATGAATGGTTTTAGGATAAGCTCGTGTCCAAGAAAACTTAATTTCTTGTTAAGAGGGTAAGTTATCGTTGCGTAGATAAACTTCCCTGTCTCTGAAGTCCGGGTCATCGTCTGTCATTTAACGAGGAGCCATTGTGCATGAGCTAAAAAAACTTGGAATGTTTTTTATATAAGCTCATGCCCGAGAAAACTTAATTTCTCGTTGTTAGGATAAGTTTATCATCGGCGATAAACTTTCCTTTCTTTGATGAACGAGTTACAGTCTGTGATATGACTATAAGTCCTAGACACACTGCAAGCTTAACTGCAAATCCCCTGAGACACTTGTTTCTTAGATATCAGCTTCTTCAGCAACCAAACTCTGAGAGTGTCCTTAATTGAATGGTATACAATGATTGGACCACTTCGTTCTTTTGGAACATCCACTTTGGTACCTGCATTCTCATTAGGAATTTGCATGCTTTGATATGGGTTAGCGATATCTATCTTAGAAGCAAGTGGGGGTTCGCAGTTTTCTTTTCTTGTGTTGGAGGTGTTTTGAGAAGATGATTCACTTGTCTTAGCTGGTAAACGTTTCCTTTTATAATAAACCTTAAGTTCAGGCTTAGGTGATGCATCCTCCTTTTCAGTTTCCTCCCTAGTAGTCTTAATAGAATCGGAGACTATCCTAGTTAAAGGGCACTCGTTTCCTACAAGAGTGAAAGTTCTACCAGTAGGGCGCCACATTTTACCAATGGGTTTGATTTTAGCTACCCACTGGGATTTAATTCTAGCACGGGAGTTCACCTCATTAAGTAATTTTTTGATACAGGAATCATGATTGGCTTTAAAGACACATTTCCTACATGTCTTACAAGTAGCATATTTAATGTCCGAGTAAGATCTAGAATTTCTAGATGATTGATTGATGCTCCTAGGATGTGGCATGCTACGGTTAGCAGTGTTGGGTAAACTAGAAGGCATCTGACTAGGTTTGAAATTGCTATCTCTTACTTGTGTCTTTTGCATAGTTTTCCTTAGACCAAATGTATGGCGAGCGTCATTTGAACTAGTTCGAGACGTGTACTTTGGACTATGTCTAGGGAGACTAGAGGCAATCATGTGATTAGGTCTTGCAAAATCTGTTTTAGTCACATTAGACCTAGATGGTGGAGTGACTGTTCTAGAAGTATGAGCCATATCAACTTGGGAGGCAAACCGCGGTCTCGAGGATTGTGAGCGCTCGGATCTAAATGCAGTTGGTTGTCGAATGAACTGATTTGTAGGCGGTTTCCCCAAGATTGATGGTTTTTCAAGCTTAGTGTCCACACTAGTTCCTTTAGTTTTCCTCAAATCGTTTTTCAACGCAGCTATAGCAAAGACCTTTTCCTGAACTTGAGCCTTTAAGGTCTCATTTTCTTTGAACAATTCATCTTGGGATGCCAACTTAGATTCAAGCAACTTAATTTGTTTCAAAAGATTATCCTTTTCAGCTTTAGAATCTAGAACAGTTTGATCCAATTTTCGTTCAAGAACAACGTTTGACTTTTCAAGTTTTTCAAAATATGTTTCAAATTTCTCCGTTTTCTTCGAAAATTCAATTTTGGCATCCTCAAGATCTTTTAATTGTTGAGCTACAATCGTTTCGAGCTCTCTAATCTTGGAATCAGAAGCAGTTAATGAAGCAGTTATAAGACAATTATCATGATGTTTAGCATTTTGAACACTTTCTCCCCCATTATGACTCACATCGGATGAATCAGAAGTGGTATTTCTATCACTCTTTTCCATCCCATGTTTGTCATAGTTAGGTTCAGAATGCTCAATATGCGGTATTTCATCAGCATATACATCATCAACATTACATTGTACCATGTCCGCAGGCTCTTCGTCATTAACGGGTAAGGTGTCATCAAAAGAGATCTCGTGAACATTGCCTGACGTGCCACTGGTATCATGTTGTCCTCTTGATTCCGTGCTCTTGCCATCGTTAGGCTCCAAGTTGTCAACCGTATGACCATTATCCTCTTGCATCTGCATCATAGATTCTTGCACTCCATTATCACACACTTGCTGAAGTCTTGATCTTTCATAAATCGAAGACGAAACCGATGTCATAAATTTCAACAGTTTATCACGGAAATCTTTAACATCGTTCTGTGTGTATTGAAAAAATGACCGGCATATCCCTGAATTGTTAGACTTGATGATATTGAATTGGAGGAAAGGCGTGAGTTGTGTCACAAGAGCCTGATATACAGTTTCTGATGCAGAGTGATTAAAGTCTTCTTTGTGAAGTTGCTCAGCTAGGTGGTTCAAGTTGAGAAATAGTGAATCGATGAATGTATAATGATGTTGACCAAAGAGTGTCGCAGATTCACTTCCTCCTTGAACCCATGCAATAGTCCTAAGATGTGACTGAAGTAGTCGACATGAAATTATACCACTTTCTCTAGTTGTGTCTTGCATGTGATGCAAGTCTCCCTCTTGAAATTTCAAATTCAAAGACTCCATTGAATTATGATGAAAAATGATCGTGATTGTAGTTGTATTCGGAATCTTACAATTCGTGAAGAAATTTTGAAAGATCCGTAAATAGCTTTTTAAAAATCCACGATAGATGAGATCACACTTTTCTCAAAAATTGTTGTCGGCTCAAACGTTGAAAAAATAAACCGGAGTCCAATTCAACTGCGGCTCACTCCAAAAAAGAAAGCTCGTCAGTCCGTTAAATAATTTACCACTTTCGTTCTTTCTAAATACCCGCCTCAAAACGATGTATCAAAAACTAATATATAAAATTAACGTAATTAAAAAAAAATTAACTTTAAAATATGAAAATATTAACTTAACTTAAAAAACATTTACATAACTAAAATTCAAAATAAAAATAAAAAAATAAAAAATAGAAAAAACTAATATATATATAGCGTTGTTTAAGAGAAAAAATCTGAAATTTTAATTTGTGAGAAGAACCCACGTGGCGTGATTTCCACAACTGTCAAGGCAAAACTTCGTAATCTCCGTCTATGAAACGTGTATTGGGTTATAATAAAACAAGATGTATCCTAATTTATCTCCGAGATCTCACTAAATCCCTTCTCTTGGTAAACTCCGCCTCTCTTCACCTTTTCCCTACCGTCCTCAACTCAACCAATCAATCTCACCATCTACTGATCACCATAAACAATCTTCTCTACCAATTAATCTTCTCATCCTATAATCACACAACCCTTTAAGATTCGAATCAAACAAAGACCATAAAAGGAGATAAAAGTCTGTACTGTTTTTCCAAATAAAATCAATCCCACTCACGAATCCAAAACCATGAAGAACACACAGTTTTATGGCTTCAAGATCCCTTAATGGATCTCGGGTAGGTTTAATTTAGATTGTATGTATGTTTTATGTTCGTGTTGAGTGTTGATCGAGTCGAGTGTGGTTTTGTTGTGAGTATCGAGTCTGTTTCGATGAGTCGAGGGTGTGAGGGTATTTGGTGTTTGTGTTTGAGTCGAGAGTGTGATGGGTTAGTGTAAGGTTGTTTCGAGTGTGAGGGTGAGGGTGAGTGTGAGTCGAGGGTGAGTGTGCGAAGGTGAGGGTGAGTCGAGGGTGATGGTGAGTCTTTGAGAGTGGGTCGAGTGATGCTGGTTTTGTTGAGATGTGTCGAGGGTGGGGTATTTGAGTGAAAGATGAGTCGAAAGTAAAAAAATGGTTTTCGAGGGGGTGTTTGAGTTTGAGTTGTGGTCGAGTCTGGTATGGTGAGGCTGGTGTGAGAGTCGAGGGAGGTTGGGTGAGGTGTTTGTCGAGAGTGTCGGTGAGGGTGTCTGGAAAGGAAAGAGATTTGGTGTTGTTGGTCTCGAGAGTCCTAGTCTGGTTGTGTTATGTCTAGCGTTTTGTGGGTCTGATCAGAGTTTTAAGTCGAGGGTAAGGGTGAGTCCGATCGAGGGTCCTTTTAAGTCAAAACTTGGTCAATCGTAGTGTAAAATTTTAAGTCCATCACAGTCTTGCATCGCACCCAGATCGCACCCAGATCACACCCCGATCGCAGCTTCGATCGCACTTGTGATCGCACCCAGGTCACACTCGTGATCGTGGTTTCGATCGCACTCGTGATCGTGGTTTCGATCGCACTCGTGATCGTGGTTTCGATCGTGACTTCGATCGAAAGAAGGCTATCGCAGTTTACAAACCCTAGGGTTTAAGCGATCGTAACGAACAAATTTGACCTTTCCGATGGAGTATGGATCGTAATGAAGAAACCAGTTTGAGACAAAAGGGAAGTACGGATAAACTGATGTACGAGATACAGTTGATAATTTCAAGACAAAATTTATAAAACTGATTATAGGGAAGAAAAAAAAAACTGATTAGACAAATTTGATACGAATGTGAAAAAAAAATTAGATAAAAAATTGTGATTGGATAACAAAACAAAAAAAAATTATATAAAAAAAACTGATGATTTATATCATTTCTGGGAATAAAAAAAATCTGATAATGACAAAACAAACAATATGATATGATAGTTGTGTGGGACGAGGATAAAAAATATGATTTATATAAAAAAAATATGGATACCAGATGGAGACAAAACAAACAAGAGCAAGTTATCACCAACCTGATCGTACCCGAATGGAGCAAAATTTTAGAAAGAAAGGATTTTTATGACCAAATCAATAGATTAAAAACACATTAATCCGAAGAATCAACCATGCTCTTGATACCAATTGTAGGATCTTGTTTTTCTAAGGATTAGGCATTGTATGATTTACCTCTTGAAATGGATGGAGATGGGGAGAACTTAGAGAGAGAAAGAAGAGAGAGAAAGGAGAGAATGAAAAGAAAGATGAATGTGATAAAACGGTAAGTGTTCAACCCCTCCTAACATGCTAGGATGGGGGTTTATATAGCCCACCCTACATGTGGGCTATATGGGCTATATTGGATCACGAGCCCAATATCATTGGAGTGACCGATCCTTTCTAAATACGTAAAAACGTATTTTCAACAATCTCCCTCAAAGGGAGGTCACTCCAAGTTACAATGTCCTAAATAGTCTATAGCCCGTGATCTATGCTAATAATGATGTGACCGAGACTTTCTTTGGAAAAACGTATTTCCAACAATACCCAATCGGAATATATTCCGATCGGAATGCCCTCACCTTGACCTGATCGGAATGTTGTCGTCGGAATACCAATCAGAATTGTTGTCACCAATGGCCAAATCGGAATAACCAAACACAACCACTGATCGGAATGTGGAGTGGACTAAGATCGGAATAACCTTACCTTCCTGATCGGAATAATGATCTCGTCGGAATAAGGAATGGACCCCGGTCGGAATGCTGATCGGAACCCCTAATCGGAATACTGTCACCTATCCTGATCGGAATAACCAAACGAACACCTCTGATCGGAATGAGGAGTGGACTCCCAATCGGAATGTTGTCACAACTCCTAATCGGAATACCAAAAATCACCCTGATCGGAATACCAAAGCCCTTATCCGATCACTATGATCGGAATGATAAACCCTTTTCCGACTGGTGGTCAGAATACAGTAAAGGAAAACTAAAATAAGCTAAACTAATAAGCTATTAATCAAATAAGCACACACCTAAAATCCTAATGAAAACCGTATAAGAAAAAGCTAATAAGCTAGGATTTAAAGACTTTTAAAAACACGAAAATAAAACAAGTTTACGAAAACAAACTTTATATAACAATAACTTTTATAAAAACTTTTAGAAAATTAAAGATAAAAACAAATAAGCTATAAGAATCAATAATCCAAAACAATCAAAAGCATAAAAACATAACCTTCAATCAAATAAGCAAGATAATAAACACATAAACATAAAGATCAAGCAAAGAAAGAAAGGTAGAATGAGAGATTTAAACAAGAAAAGTAAAGGTGCAATAAAAATAAAAGTAACTTACTTGAAAAATAAGGTGCAAGACAAGGTAATTAAAGTGCAATAAAGTAAATGTGCAAGTAAATAAAGATAGAAGAACTAGTGTCACTCTAGCCAACAAGAGTAAAAATGATTATCCTAATGACTATATATAGGGGAGGATTAGGAAGCTTCCTCCTCTCCTTCATTTCTTCTTAATTGCCCATTAAGTCCTTCCCTTCTTGATCTTTTGTTAATCTTAGACTTTAATGACTTATGGCTCGGGATTTCTTTAAACTCGTCTTTTAATTCTTCAATAGATAAGACTCGAGTTCTTCGGCTTTTAGTAAACTTCCGTCTTTTGACTTTTTCTTCGATAAATCTTCAGAATTGGTCTTGGACTTCCGTTCTTTTTGCACTCTTGACTTCGTCTTTCATCTTTTTCTTCAATAAAAGCCCGTAAATACCCGTGTTTTCTCCACTTTTCACCTTTTCGTCCTAAATCACAACAAAAACACAAACCACGCATAATTCCGACATAAATGACATAAAATACACGTTTTGGTCCGGTTATTGTTGTAATTAAGTGATAAAAAGGATGGGTGTTTACATACCTATCAAATCCCCTACACTTGACCATTGCAATGTCCTCATGCAATGCATTAGTTACAAAGCACGTTTACATTTTTCATCAAAATCAATCCACGTTGGCCTTTATTAAAGAGACAGAAAACTATAAACATTCAAAGGAAGAAAATAAAGAAATAAAAAACATACCTTGGGTTTTGGAAATGTCATGAATAATCATCATCCTCAAGTTTTCACTTTCTCCAAACCAAGCTTAAAAACGAGATCATTGTTATTATAAGTTAGTAAACTAACACGAACTCATGTGGGCCAATTATTCACTTAGACTCCCTTATTTCTAGGTGTATCTCTTATATTTTACTTTTGTCTTGAATGATCACAAGGATGCATTGTTGACTTATTTCGATAGTTATTTAGGCCGAAAATAAAGTGAACGATTTAATCAATAGTTAGCTAAAGGACAAAATCTTTTAAAACTGCTTCTCGGGACCTCATAAAGTTTATATCTTGGCATAACTCGCTTCGTGATTTGAGACCTTTCTCGGACCGATATTTGGCAGCGACTTCATACTTCAAACCTTGAGAGACATTCATGAAATAATGGTCTTCTCTTCATAATAGGAATTTCTTCACTTGAAGTTTTGAGAGATTGATAGGTGTGTAAACACCCATCCTTTTACCACTTAATTCTGGCTAAAACAAGACCAAAACACGTGTTTAATGTCATTTGTTTGGAATTATGCGTGGTTTTTGTGTTTATTGTGTTTCAGAGCTAACCGGATGAATATTAAAGAAAACATGGGATTGCACGGGTTTTATCGAAGAAAAAGACTCAAGACGAAGTCTATTGTCCAAGATGCAAAAGATTTGAAGTCAATGGGACTATTTGAAGAATTATCGAAGAAAAGGACCAAAGATGGAAGATTTACATAAGTCGAAGGAACTCAAGTCTATTTAACGAAGAAATTAAAAGACGAGTTGAATTTAATCGACGACAAATCCCGAATCAGAATCGAAAACGTCAACTTTTCTGAAAAGACGAGAAGACAAGAAGAAAGGGAGAAAGCCCACTCACCAACCAACCACTAGGACTATATATAGTTTCTCCCTTCACATTTTAGGGAGTTAGCTTTATTTTTCCTTTTTCCAGTTCTTAGGTTCGGTTCATCACAAACACCATTAGGGTGTTTGATGATTTTTCATTTTCTCTTTCAATCTTGTAAGTGTTAATCATTACTCTTGTTACTTTTCTATTAATCAATCTATTCCATCTTTTCATTCATCTTGATCTTCATCATCTTCTATTTCAAGTTCTTAAGTTTTTATTTGATTCAAGTTTGATCTTAAAAAGTTGTTGATTTAGTGTTTTTTATTGGTGGGATTTGTTACTTATGGTATTTAAATGATTTATGTTTGATTTGGTTAAACCTTTTTGATTATTGAGTTTGATTTTGATAAAATCCGAGTCCCCTGTTCTTGGCATTTCTACAGTACTGTGCTCCCAGATTCCGAATAGGGATTCTGGGGGTTGCCTTTATTCGGAATATTTCAATTATTCCGAGTAGAGGTTGTTTTTCCTCTTTATTCGGAATATCACATATATTCCGAATAGTCCTTATTTTCCGAATAGAATACATTATTCCGAGTAAGATAATTTTTCCGCATAGCCTTATTTTCCGCATAGTATTTTTTATTCAGAATAGCTTGATTTTTCCGCATAGACAATATTATTCCGCATAACACAATTTTTCCGAATAGGACATCTTTTCCGCATAAGGGTGTTTTTTCGAATAGCATCATTTTTTCCGCATAAACCAGTTATTCCGAATAGAGCAGATTTTCTGCATAAGCTAATTTTTCCGCATAGCAATCTTTCCGCATAGAATGATATTCCGAATAGCCTTAATTTTCCGCATAGACCATCTTTCCGCATAAGGTATATTTTCCGAATTGAGCATTTTATTCCGAATAGAATATTGCTTTCCGCATATTGTTTGTTTTCCGAATAGGGTATTTTCTGCTAGGGTATTTTTCATTTACTGGTTGATTTGAAGTTTAGCTTACTTTTTAATAGAATAGAAAACCAAACTCCTTTTTGTCACCAAGAACAAATCATTCCACCTTAAACTGAGATCAATTCGAGAGGATTCCGAGAATCGAACTTTTCAACATAGAAAATCTCTTGTATCAAATGGCGCCGCTGCCGGCTCCTCTCGTTAAGATCAAAAGTTTTTTGTGAGAACTTGGATTTTGGGATCCGTTCCCCGTGAACGTTACTTTTTCACAAAAATTTTCAAAAACACTAAAAAATATAAAATTTTCAAAAATCCTAAAAAGTAAAAAACCAAAAAAAAAAAAAAAAACCAAAAATATTTTTGTATTGTTTTTGCCTTGTTAGTTCTTTTGCAGGTGTATGCGCACTCGATCCACGTCTTATCAAGAGCCCGAGCCTCTCGATCACTTAGACATGGCCGGTGTCCCACCTCCAAACAATAATAACAACAACAACCCACCTTTTAACAACATGAACAATAACAACAATAATGAGCACCTTCCGGATAATCGCCCGATGATTGAACTGCTGCAAGCTCATGTCGATGGCAGCACGGATCCAATTGTCATACCTCCAATTGCCGCCAACAATTTCGAGCTCAAGTCAGGCTTTATCCAGATGGTCTCCGCTCAGCCATTTTTGGGACGAACCATTGATGATCCACACGACCACATCAAGAGATTTCTACAACTCACCAACACGGTCAAATTCAATGGCGTTCCACAAGAGGTTATAAGGTTGCAACTTTTTCCCTTTTCTTTAGAGGGACAAGCCCGGCATTGGCTTGCTAAGGAACCGCCACAGAGTATTCTCTCGTGGACGGATTTGGAAACAAAGTTTATCAATTACTGTTTTCCACCCTCTCGTACTACCGCTTTGCGGAATGAGATTATAAACTTTGAACAAAAGTACGATGAGTCGTTCAATGAATCTTGGGATCGTTTTAAAGATCTTTTAAGAAAATGCCCACAACATGGTTTTACCAAAGTACATCAAATCAATACTTTTTACAATGGTTTAAGCATGAGTGACCAAGATTCACTGAATAGTGCCTCGGGGGGTAATCTATTGGCTAAGACTTCCAATGCTGCTTGGGACATCATTGAGAATAAATCTCGTGTGCAAACCAAGAGTGTTCGGACCAATGTTGCTAGTGCTAGCACTAATGACAGCGACAAGCGACTTGACAAAATCACCACGCTTCTTGAATCGCTTGTCACACACACCGTCAGCAACAACAACAGCAACAACGCCAAAAACGCTCAAGTGAACGCTGTCAGCCAACCTTGTGAGATATGCGATGGTCCTCACTCTTACACAACTTGTACCGCCACCCAAGATTACCTTGCAGAGAATGTGAATGCAGCATATGGCACCTATCAACAACCTGCTTATCAAGCTAGACCTCAAGGTGACCGTAACTTGCTTAGCTACCACAGCAACAACTATCTTTCACCACCTGGTTTCCCTCCTGCCAACCCAAACCAACAACAAAACCTTAATCGCCCTCCTCAACAACAACAACAACCTCGACAACCATACATCCCACCTCACAAGCAGCAACAACCACCTCAACGAAACAACCAAGTCTACCAACAACCTGCTTACCAACCACCTGCATACAATGCTCCTCCCAACCAACCCACCGCTCTTCACCAAGAAGTGGAAACTTATATGAGGATTAACGATGCGATAGTGGGAAATCTTCAGAGAGAGGTGCTCAACCTGAAAGCCGACTTGGTCAAGCAAGGAAATGATTTGAGAGCAGATATGAGAAATACGTTGGATAGCCAAACTAATGATCTAAGGAACATGATGGCTAGTTTTTTCCAAAGTAGTCAACCCTCTTCTTCGGGTACTCTTCCGAGTAACACCGTTGCGAATCCAAGAGGGGAGATGAAAGCAATCACTACTCGAAGTGGTAAAGGTACCAAGGAACCCGAGCTTCCTATACCTCCACCGGTGGTTGTGACTAAGGAGAACGAGTCGCCTGCTCCTATTCCTCATCCTTCTCCTTCCCCAATTTCTCCACCTCTTCCTTCTACCCCTCCTCCACCCGTGGTTGTGAGTGATCCTATTCTCCCAAAGCCTTCCTCTTCTTCCAATATACCTTATCCATCTAGGTTGAGGAAAGAGAAGCAAAAGAGCAAGGATGATATTCAGGTTTCGAATTTCCTTAAAATGTTCAAACAACTGAATTTCAATATCTCCTTCGCTGAGGCTCTTGCTCACATGCCCAAATACGCGAAAATGTTTAAAGATCTTCTGAGCGACAAGGAAAAGCTCCTCGATATTGCCAACACCCAACTTAATGAGAACTGCTCTGCAGTGCTCTTAAGGAAATTGCCAACCAAGCTTGGTGATCCGGGTCGTTTTCTTATCCCTTGCAATTTCCCGGGAGTAGAGAATTGCATGGCCCTAGCAGATCTAGGTGCCAGTATTAATCTCATGCCTCTAAGTGTTTGGAAGCAATTATCTCTCCCAGAGCTAGTCCCCACCAAAATGACTTTGGAATTAGCTAACCGTACGGTTGCTTATCCAGTGGGGATAGCCGAAGATGTCATTGTAGGAGTCGACAAATTCACCTTTCCTGCTGATTTTGTTGTCGTCGACTACGAGATGGACCCCCTGTGCCACTCATTGTTGGTCGTCCATTCTTGAGGACCGGTCGCACTCTCATCGATGTTGAAGCCGGTGAGCTTATCATGAGAGTGGGTGACGATAAAGTAGTCTTCAACATGGGAAAGTTGTCCAAACAACCTTATTCATATGAGAGTGTTAATTGTATTGACGTTCTCGATGAGGCTTGTGAAGAACACTTTAATGATGCTTGCAAAAGTATTCCTACCTCTCTTCCCAATGTTGAGACCGTGTCCTCCATTGATTCATCGTTGTCTCTATTTGGAGATAGTGATTTATTTTGGAACAATCTTGAAGATACCATGGGAGATGCGAATTTAGCTACTAATGATTCTCCTATAGATGGGGATGAAGACATGAATTTCTTTGACAATCTTCTCAACGAAGACAATCCTTCGCCTCCATCTCCCACGGTCATTGCTATCGATACTCCGACTTTGAAAACGCCTCCCGTCGAAAATCCTCCGGATTTGGAACTTAAGGAGTTGCCGCCACATCTCGAGTACGTGTTCCTTGACGACAACAAGAAGTCACCCGTCATTATTGCAACGGATTTGAAAGATGAAGAGAAGACTCGCCTCGTTGCTGTATTGAAAGCTCACAAGAAGGCTATTGCGTGGAAAATCTCGGATATTCGTGGAATTGATCCTCACTTCTGCACACACAAAATTCTCATGGAGGACGACTTTAAGCCCACAATTCAAAGCCAACGAAGGGTGAATCCAAAAATCCATGAAGTCATCAAAACAGAGGTTCTCAAACTTCTTGATGCGGGTATGATTTACCCTATTTCGGATTCACCATGGGTTAGTCCAATCCATTGTGTGCCCAAGAAGGGCGGAATAACCGTTATTCCCAATGAACACAACGATTTGATTCCCACTCGTCTCGTTACTGGGTGGAGAGTTTGTATAGACTACCGCAAACTCAATGATGCCACGAGAAAGGATAATTTCCCTCTACCTTTTATGGACCAAATGCTTGAACGACTAGCGGGTAATGAATATTACTGCTTTCTTGATGGTTTCTCGGGTTATTTTCAAATACCCATCGATCCCCAAGATCAAGAGAAGACGACATTCACTTGTCCCTATGGCACATTTGCGTACAAAAGAATGCCTTTTGGCTTATGTAATGCGCCCGGGACTTTCCAAAGGTGTATGTTAGCTATCTTCCATGACATGGTTGAACAAACCATGGAAGTCTTCATGGATGATTTCTCGGTCTTCGGGGATTCTTTCTCTTCTTGCCTTGCCAATTTGGAACGTATGCTAAAGAGGTGCGAAGACACTAGTCTGGTTCTAAATTGGGAAAAATGCCATTTCATGGTAAAAGAAGGCGTCGTGCTTGGACATAAGATCTCGAAAGCCGGTCTTGAAGTTGACCGTGCTAAAGTCGATGTTATCGCAAAGTTGCCTCCACCTTCAACAGTGAAGGGTGTGAGAAGTTTCCTGGGTCATGCGGGCTTCTATCGTCGATTCATCAAAGATTTTTCTCAAATCGCTCGCCCGATGACCCACCTCTTGGAAAAAGATACTCCTTTTATCTTTTCCAAAGAATGCCTTGAAGCCTTCAACTCGCTTAAGGATAAGCTAACTAAGGCACCCGTCTTGGTCACCCCTAATTGGGAGCTGCCCTTTGAGTTGATGTGCGATGCTAGTGATTTTGCTATTGGAGCGGTTCTTGGACAAAGAGTGAACAAACACTTCCAACCGATCCATTACGCTAGCAAGACAATGACGGGGGCACAATTGCATTATACGACAACCGAAAAAGAGCTTTTAGCTGTTGTCTATGCTTTTGAAAAGTTTCGCCCCTATCTTGTCCTTTCCACCACCATCGTGTATACCGATCATTCCGCGCTGAAGTACTTGTTGACAAAGCAAGATTCCAAACCAAGACTTCTTCGCTGGGTTTTGCTGCTCCAGGAATTTAAAATAGAAATTCGCGATAAAAAAGGAGCAGAAAACTTAGCCGCGGATCATCTCAGCAGACTTGAGGATCCATACCAAGGGGATCATCCGACCAAAGAAATCAATGATTATTTTCCCTTGGAGACCTTAATGTCAATAAACTCGAAGTCGAATGAAACCCCGTGGTTTGCGGACTTTGCAAACTACTTAGCGGGTGGAATTCTCAAGGAAGGGTTGACGTCTCAAAAAAAGAAGAAGTTTTTCACCGACATTAAGACTTACTTTTGGGACGACCCTTACCTATTCAAACAATGTGCCGACCTGATTATCCGCCGATGTGTTGACGGACCGGCAGCGTCTGAAATCCTTGATGCTTGCCACAAAGGACCCACCGGTGGTCACTTTGGTCCTAACTACACCGCAAAGAAAGTGTTTGATTCGGGATTTTATTGGCCCTCCATATATCGTGATGCTCACAATATGGTTAAAAAATGTGATGTTTTCCAAAAACAAGGCAAGATCACACATAAAGATGAGATGCCTCAGAATTTCATTCAAGAGTGTGAAATTTTTGATGTTTGGGGTATCGACTTTATGGGGCCATTCCCTTCATCTAAAGGAAACAAATACATCCTTGTAGCCGTTGACTACGTCTTCAAATGGGTTGAAGCCAAAGCTTTACCCACTAATGATGCAAGGGTGGTTTGTAACTTTTTGAAAGCTCTTTTCGCTAGATTCGGTGTGCCTCGTGCCATTATTAGTGATCGTGGGACTCACTTCTGCAATGACCAATTTGCTAGAGTCATGGCTAAGTACGGTGTAAATCATCGTCTTTCCACAGCCTACCACCCATAAACTAATGGCCAGGCTGAAATATCCAACCGAGGACTTAAGCAAATTCTTGAAAGAACCGTGGGAGAGCATCGTGTCGCATGGGCTGATAAACTTGATGATGCTTTGTGGGCTTTCCGTACTGCTTACAAGACCCCGATCGGCTGTACGCCTTATCGTCTTGTGTATGGGAAAGCGTGCCACCTCCCCATTGAGTTGGAGCACAAGGCTTATTGGGCCTTGAAGTGGGCTAATTTTGATATAAACAAAGCCGGTGACTACGCAAGATCCAACTCAATGAGCTGAATGAACTTCGGAATGAGGCTTATGAAAATTCTTTGATCTATAAGGAACGAACTAAGCTCATTCACGACTCCAAGATCAAAAACCGAGAGTTCCATGTTGGAGACAAAGTCTTACTTTTTAACTCTCGGTTGAAAATCTTTTCGGGCAAGCTAAAATCTCGTTGGTCCGGCCCATTCACCATTGCCCAAATTTTTCCATATGGTACTCTCGAGCTCGCTCAACCTAATGGACCGAATTTTAAGGTGAATGGCCAACGAGTGAAGTTGTACTTTGGTGAGGACACCTCTCAGAGGTGATTCCATCCCTCACCACGTTCCCCATGAACTAATTTTGGGTCGAGTCAGGCTCGTGACTCGGTTATCAAAAACAAGCGCTCCTCGGGAGGCAGCCCGAGTATCTATCCCTTTAACCCCCTAAGTGTAGGGGAGGACCTATTTTGGTCGTTTGTGTTTGTGTGGTGATGTGATTACAGGGATAACTGCAATCTTGGAATCTTTGAAGAACCGTGCTCCCGTGTTATCCGAAATCCGGTTCTATCTCTCAACTATCGTGATTCAATTTTCTTCATACTCACATTTGAAATTGATCACTTTAGTCGTCTCTTCCTTAACTCGAGTTAACCAACGTGCACAATGTCATAAGTGTAGGGGAGACTTTTCCCACATGCTTAAACATTGAGGACAATGTTTATCTTAAGTGTAGGGGGGACTTCTATCGAAGTTTTAAGTGGACTTCTCCATGAAAATGCCTTCATTTAACCGGAAAATCCTATTTTTCAACATTTTTCAAATTTTTATTAACTTTGGCCATTTTGTCGTAATTTTTAAATTTTTATCGTTGCTTTCATATGTATATATCCCGCAATAAAGTCAAAAAGTTTAATAAAGTGGTGTAGCTAGTTTTGAAATCTTTGACATATTAGGCCCGTTGCGTTTATTTTGACTCAACCCGAATAAACTTATCCAAGTTTATTCTAGCTAGTATCCTTAACCATGTAGACCTTAATTGGTTTATTAGGCTAAGTGTCCACGAGTCTCATTACTTGAGATTTTAAATTGTGGAGAACGAGAAATGATAGAGTCAATTATAAGTCGGTATTCTTGCACAAGCTCACTTGGTGTAATTATTTGCCTATTCTCCCATCACTTGCTAAATAATTTATCTGCAATAAGTAAGGTCGTACGATTTGAAAAGTTACTTAGCTTCTAGCCCAAGATCGTTTAAAAGTTGCTCGGTAATGACGAGAGTTCATAGCCAAGGCATAACTTATGAAGCGGGGCGCGAAGATTGGCGAGTCCGAAAAGGCCCTAACAAGGCATGAGGATTCCATTTTATTGCTGAAGATCCAAAAGTGATGTGAAAAGCATTATTCCCAAAATCAATATGAAGGATCAAGACTCACGACGAAAAGCAATCAACTCCATTAAAGATCATGGAGAAGTCTATCCGAAAAGACCCTAACAAGGTATGAGGATAAATAGATCCAAGTCCGAAAAGGAGGCGGATCGTTGTATCTCAAAATCCCAATTAGAGATTGAAGAAATAATCATGAAGTCGTGGTCAACAAAGTTGGAGTACCCCTCAAAAGTCTCCAAGTGAAGAAACTCTATTATGATGAGAAGACCATTATCTCAAGAACGTCTCTCGAAGATATGAAGTATGAAGTACATGCCAAATATCGGCCCGAGAAAGGTCTCAAATCGTGAACCGAGTTATGCCAAGATATGAACTTTTTGATATCCCGAGAAGCAGTTTTAAGAGATTTTGTCCTTTAGCTAACTATTGATCAAATCGTCCCACTTTGCTTTCAGCCTAAATAAACTATCGAAATAAGTCCCAAAAATGCATCTTCATGATCATTCTAAGACAAAAATAAAATATAAGAGATACACCTAGGAATAAGGGAGTTTAAGCATTTAATTAAGCCATGTGTGTAAGTGTTTGATTTACTAACTTATAATAACAATGATCTCGTTTTTAAGCTTAGTTTGGGGAACGTGAAACTTGAGGGTGATAAATCTTCGCAACACCAAAGCCCTAATGTAAGTCATTGATCTCTTTGCAAGTTATTTCCATGTAGCTATTTTCAAGTGAAAATGGTTTTTTATCCTTTTGTTTAAAGATTTAAGTTCTCTTAGTATTTTAATTTTTAGTAGTATTTGAATAAGGCCAAGGTTGATTAATTATGAGAAAAATGTAAAATTTGCTTTATCACTAAGCATTGCATGAGGGCATGGCAATGGTTAAGTGTAGGGGATTTGATAGGTGTGTAAACACCCATCCTTTTACCACTTAATTCTGGCTAAAACAAGACCAAAACACGTGTTTAATGTCATTTGTTTGGAATTATGCGTGGTTTTTGTGTTTATTGTGTTTCAGAGCTAACCGGATGAATATTAAAGAAAACATGGGATTGCACGGGTTTTATCGAAGAAAAAGACTCAAGACGAAGTCTATTGTCCAAGAGATGCAAAAGATTTGAAGTCAATGGGACTATTTGAAGAATTATCGAAGAAAAGGACCAAAGATGGAAGATTTACATAAGTCGAAGGAACTCAAGTCTATTTAACGAAGAAATTAAAAGACGAGTTGAATTTAATCGACGACAAATCCCGAATCAGAATCGAAAACGTCAACTTTTCTGAAAAGACGAGAAGACAAGAAGAAAGGGAGAAAGCCCACTCACCAACCAACCACTAGGACTATATATAGTTTCTCCCTTCACATTTTAGGGAGTTAGCTTTATTTTTCCTTTTTCCAGTTCTTAGGTTCGGTTCATCACAAACACCATTAGGGTGTTTGATGATTTTTCATTTTCTCTTTCAATCTTGTAAGTGTTAATCATTACTCTTGTTACTTTTCTATTAATCAATCTATTCCATCTTTTCATTCATCTTGATCTTCATCATCTTCTATTTCAAGTTCTTAAGTTTTTATTTGATTCAAGTTTGATCTTAAAAAGTTGTTGATTTAGTGTTTTTTATTGGTGGGATTTGTTACTTATGGTATTTAAATGATTTATGTTTGATTTGGTTAAACCTTTTTGATTATTGAGTTTGATTTTGATAAAATCCGAGTCCCCTGTTCTTCGCATTTCTATAGTACTGTGCTCCCAGATTCCGAATAGGGATTCTGGGGGTTGCCTTTATTCGGAATATTTCAATTATTCCGAGTAGAGGTTGTTTTTCCTCTTTATTCGGAATATCACATATATTCCGAATAGTCCTTATTTTCCGAATAGAATACATTATTCCGAGTAAGATAATTTTTCCGCATAGCCTTATTTTCCGCATAGTATTTTTTATTCAGAATAGCTTGATTTTTCCGCATAGACAATATTATTCCGCATAACACAATTTTTCCGAATAGGACATCTTTTCCGCATAAGGGTGTTTTTCCGAATAGCATCATTTTTTCCGCATAAACCAGTTATTCCGAATAGAGCAGATTTTCCGCATAAGCTAATTTTTCCGCATAGCAATCTTTCCGCATAGAATGATATTCCGAATAGCCTTAATTTTCCGCATAGACCATCTTTCCGCATAAGGTATATTTTCCGAATTGAGCATTTTATTCCGAATAGAATATTGCTTTCCGCATATTGTTTGTTTTCCGAATAGGGTATTTTCTGCTAGGGTATTTTCATTTACTGGTTGATTTGAAGTTTAGCTTACTTTTTAATAGAATAGAAAACCAAACTCCTTTTTGTCACCAAGAACAAATCATTCCACCTTAAACTGAGATCAATTCGAGAGGATTCCGAGAATCGAACTTTTCAACATAGAAAATCTCTTGTATCAGAGATTCTTCATATTTGGACCACGACTTCTTCATTTTTCTCCAATCCTTATTTTGGACTTTGATATACAACGATCCGCCTCCTTTTATGACTTGGATCTATTTATCCTCATACCTTGCTAGGGTCTTTTCGGATACACTTCTCCATGACTTTTGGGGAGTTTTTGCTTTTCGTCGTGTGTCTCGATCCTTCATATTGATTTTCGATAAATGATTCTTCACATCACTTTGGATCTTTAGCAACAAAATATAGCCCTCATGTCTTGTTAGGACCTTTTTGGACTCGCCAATCTTCGCATCCCGCTTCAATAAGTTATGCCTTGGCTATGAACTCTAATCCATACCGAGCAACTTTTAAACGATCTTGGGCTAGAAGCTAAGTAACTTTTCAAATCGTACAACCTTATTTATTGCAGATAAATTTATTAACAAGCGATGGGAGAATAGGCTTATAATTAACTCACATAAATTCACGAAAGAATACCGAACTTATAATTGGCTCTATCATCTCTCGTTCTCCACAGTTTAAAATCTCAAGGAATGAGACTCGTGGATGCTTAGCCTATTAAATCAAAGTTTTGGGTTTTCGAGTCGCCTATAGGATCTTACAAACCCTTAGACTTTTTCAAGTTTAGAAATCGCATTTTAAAGTTCCCTTGATAAACGACTCTCTAGGATCAATTATAGGAACTTGCGAAAAGTTCTTGTTCTTAACCCGTGAGAGTTAAGACTTTCGCGTTTTATAGCTCCCTATATAAAAGTCTAGCAAAACTTGACTTAAACACGTTAAGGATACTAGCTAGAGTAACTTAGGTAAGTAAACTCGGGTTGAGTCAAAAGATTCACAACGTTTGAAAATTAAAACCACTTTATTAAAGTTTATTCTAGCAAAGAAAGAAAATAACTATACAAAGGGAAAAACTAATAGGCCAAAATAGATCAAAAATTTTGAAAAATGTCGAAAAATTGATTTTCCGGTTAAAATAAGGACAAATACAAGGAAAAGGCCGCTTAACTTCGATAGAAGTCACCCTACACTTAATATAAACATTGTCCTCAATGTTTAAGCATGTGGGAGTAAACTCCCCTACACTTAGGACATTGTGCACGTTGTTAAAATCTTGCTAAGGAAAGGACAACTAAAGAGATTCCTATTTTAATATTGAAAAATATAAAATAGTGAATCGAAAAGAGTTTAGGATAGAACCGGGAAAATGGAGACACGGAATCACGGGTCGTCAAGAATCATCAAGAGTGGATCATTGAGCGCTCGAATCCCTGATTAAGAGAGGAGAGGAAATAGCAAACACCAGCGGGTCTCCCCTACACTTAGGATAAAGAAAGCAAAAAGATAGATACATGGGTTGCCTCCTAAGAAGCGCTTGATTTTTGATTACCGAGTCGTGAGCCTGACTCGACCTTGATCATCATAAGAAGAAGCATGAAATATATCCACCAGGATCAAAGACATAGTTTTCGTCCATCAAATAGCACAAGCTTAAGGCGAACAAGGCAAGCCAAAGAATAGTAGGCAAGGTCCCCTTAAGCAGCGATGGAGCACGGTGGAAGCAAGGGTGAAGTGGTGCAAGCAGATTTCCATAAGTTCCAAAAATATTTCCTTTTATTTCATCAGGTGGATACTGAAATGGCTGCAGAATATCAATACCGGGGTCGAACACCTTTTCCTTTAAGGGAAAATAGCACTCAGGCTCAGCAGAGTGTGAAGAATATCCGCGAAGAAGCACAACCTCGTCCTCAGAAGGGGGACAAAGAGGTGTTAAATCATATGTGCTGCGGATATTGGCGTCGACCGGTTTCTTCTCCTTTGAAAGAATGTTCTTCAAATCCAAAGTAGGATCAAGACGATAATCTTCAAAATCATAAGGAGGAGCATCACTCTCATGAGGGCAGTAAGTGTTGAGAAATGCAGAGAAGTCTTCCTCAAATGAGTAATCGTCCAAAGTAGGATCGAGTGATGGCGGAGGATCTTCATCCTGTGAAGAATCACTCGAAAGAGTATCGGCCTCATCAAAATCATCATATGTAGGCAGGTCGGGATACTCGGAAGTAAGGTCATCATAATCATCCGAATCTGAGCTAGAATCATCATCATGAGCATCAAAGATCGGTGGAGAATCATAAATGGGTGAAGCGTCCAAATTGGAGAGAGAATCATCCACATCATCATGAAAGAGTGGATTATCAATGGAAGAGTCGAATAGCAGATTGTTGTAGATGACAAAATCATCGAGCACATTAATCATATTCACTGATTCTCGTCCATAGGATTTGCTTGTAAGCTTCCCCATTTTAAAAACTTGTGAATCATTCCCGACTCTTAAGATTAACTCACCTTCGGCCACATCAACTAAAGCTCGTCCGGTTCTTAAGAATGGCCGACCAAGTATTAAAGGAATACGAGGGTCCATTTCATAATCAACAACGACAAAATCGACCGGGAAAGTAAATGTGCCAACATTAATGAACACGTCTTCGGCTATACCAACAGGGTAAGCGAGAGTGCGATTTGCAAGTTCAAGAGTCATCTTTGTTGGAGTGAGGTGGGGTAATGATAGTGTTTTCCAAACACTCAAAGGCATAAGATTAATATTGGCCCCGAGATCACCTAGGGCAGTAAATTCTTCAGTTTTGTTGAAAATGCAAGGCAACACAAAAACGACCGGGATCTCCAAGCTTTTCCGGAAGTTCTTTAAGAATAACTGCAGAGCAGTTTTCATTTAAGCGTGTGTTGGCGAGCTCAATCAACTTCTCCTTCTTGCTAAGAAATTCCTTGAATGCTTTGACAAATTTCGGCATGTGGACAAGTGCTTCAACAAGCTAATGTTGATGTTCACTTGAGAGAGCATCTTCATATAGCTCGACACTTGACAGTCATTCTTGGTTAACTCGTTGGTCTTGCCTAAGCGAGAAGGATATGGGATATTGGGTTTGGGTGGTGAAGGTGAAGGTGGTAAAGGTTGAGATGTTGAAGGTTGAGATGTTGAAGATTCCTTTCTAGGTACATCGTCATGACGAGGCGGAGACGGGTAATGGTGCACTAATACTAGGTGTAGGAGGAGTAGGGATAAATGGTGGTGGAGTAGGTGTAGATGATGGGGGTGGGATAGGTGGTCCCTACTATGGTGACTCCACTACGGGTAGTAATAGCACTCACATTTGCTCGCGGATTGGTGACGGTGTTTGAAGGTAGAGAACTCGAAGAAGAAGGTTGAGCGGCGGGCAAGAAACTAGCAAGCATATTCTTCAAATCATTTGTTTGATTGTTGGAGGAGGATTGAATATTATCTCGAAGCTCGGATCTTATCTCATTCCCTTGCTTGGTAATATCTCCTTTAAGATTGATAATTTGACTCTACAGATTCTTGATTTGCTCACCTTGGGTTCTCATGATGGCTTCAACATCGGGGTTAATGGGTGGGGCTTGTTGAGTGGGTGGGTGATAAGGATTAGAAGCTCTTGGTGGGATTTGGTTGCTTCTAGTGTAGTTGTTGGCGGTGTTTTGGTTTTGAGGAGAAAAACCGGTGAAAGGTAGTTGTTTGATCGGTAACTCAACAGATTTCTATCCCCTTGTTGTCGAGCTTGGTAATTTTCCGGTGAATAATTACCATAAGCTGCATACACATTTTCCGGATTTCCTTGTGTAGAAGGACAATCGGTGTATGAGTGAGGACCGCCACATGTTTCACAAGAAGGTGCAACCGCTTTAACTTGTTGTTGTTGGTTTGAAGCGAGAAGCAAGATACTTTTGCTCATCTCAGTCATCATGCGGGTGAGTTCGGTCATATCAGGGTTTGCTGAAGTGGAAGAAACATTGACTCTCGGGTTGTTCCTTGAAGAAGCAGAGGAATCCCAGTTTTTGTGGTGAGTAGTCATGTTCTCAATAAGCTCTCTACACTCCTCGGGTCTCCTTTTCATAAATGTGCCACCGGCGGCTGCATTAATCGTATCACGATCACGAAAAGTCAATCCGTTGTAGAAAGTATCAATTAAGGTCACAGGAGCATGTTGTGGTTTGGACAACGATCAATCAAGACATTATATCTTTCCCAAGCATCAAAAAGAGATTCATCGGGATCTTGCATGAAACCGCTGATTTGATTGCGAAGGCTCGTGACCATGGATGGTGGAAAGTAGCGCGACAAAAAGCGTTGAGTCATGTCATCCCAAGTATGAATAGAATTCTTCGGGAGACGATCAAACCATTTCTCGGCATGATGCGATAGAGTATGTGGGAAGAGTTGTAGGCGAAGCACATCCATTATGGCACCGGGCAACTTCATGCTTTGGGTGATTGTAATGAACTTGTCGAGGTGTTTGTTGGCATCATCATCAGGCATTCTGGCGAATGGATTAGTTTGCACTTGCTGAATCATGTGGTGCTTCAACGAAAACTCCAGAGACGTAATTTGCATCGGCGCAATCGGTCCTCCTCGTCCAAACATGGTAGGTTGACAAAGCTCCTCCATTGTCCGAAGATCGGGCTGTGGAAGAACATTGTTGTTATTGTTGAGGTGCGGTTGATTATTGTTGTTGTTAACACCTGACATACTTAAATCTTCTCGAGTCTCGGGCTCTTGATAATTAGAAGATCTAGTACGCATACACCTCGAAATGCAAAAGAAAAAGAAACCAAACACAAAGACAATATATATACACAATAAAAATAAAATCTTTTTGGATTTTTGAAATTTTTAATTTTTATGGATTTTTATCAATTTTTAATTTTTATGGTTTTTTTTTTTTGGATTTTTTGTGCAAGAAAAATAACGCTCACAAGTGAACGGATCCCAAAAAACAACGCGTCTCTCACAGAAAACCGTTAATCTTTACGAAAAGAGCCGGCAGCGGCGCCATTTGATAACTAGCTTTTGACTAGTGAGAAAATTATCGTTCTAGTGGTCTAATCGAATTGATCTAGGTTCTATGTGTGACTTAGTCGTATTTTGGTGGAAACAAAAGTTGTGTCGTTGTAGTATATTAAAAGTGCAAAACAATTAAAGTAAATGGACGTTAAAGTAAAAAGGTGTTAAAATAAATCTAGGTCTAATTAAACGTAAGGGTGCAATATTAAAACTTTGAAAAGTAAATAATTAGAAAATAAATGACGGGAATTTAAAAGCGTGACGAAAATTAAAATTTGACAAAGTATTAAAACATAAACTTAAAAATTAAACAAGACAAAATAGAAAACAATACCCAATCGGAATATATTCCGATCGGAATGCCCTCACCTTGACTTGATCGGAATGTTGTCGTCGGAATACCAATCGGAATTGCTGTCACCAATGGCCAAATCGGAATAACCAAACACAACCACTGATCGGAATGTGGAGTGGACTAAGATCGGAATAACCTTACCTTCCTGATCGGAATAATGATCTCGTCGGAATAAGGAATGGACCCTGGTCGGAATGCTGATCGGAACCCCTAATCGGAATACTGTCACCTATCCTGATCGGAATAACCAAATGAACACCTCTGATCGGAATGAGGAGTGGACTCCCAATCGGAATGCTGTTACAACTCCTAATAGGAATACCAAAAATCACCCTGATCGGAATACCAAAGCCCTTATCCGATCACTATGATCGGAATGATAAACCCTTTTCCGACTAGTGGTCGGAATACAGTAAAGGAAAACTAAAATAAGCTAAACTATTAAGCTATTAATCAAATAAGCACACACCTAAAATCCTAATGAAAACCGTATAAGAAAAAGCTAATAAGCTAGGATTTAAAGACTTTTAAAAACACAAAAATAAAACAAGTTTACGAAAACAAACTTTATATAACAATAACTTTTATAAAAACTTTTAGAAACTTAAAGATAAAAACAAATAAGCTATAAGAATCAATAATCCAAAACAATCAAAAGCATAAAAACATAACCTTTAATCAAATAAGCAAGATAATAAACACATAAACATAAAGATCAAGCAAAGAAAGAAAGGTAGAATGAGAGATTTAAACAAGAAAAGTAAAGGTGCAATAAAAATAAAAGTAACTTACTTGAAAAATAAGGTGCAAGACAAGGTAATTAAAGTGCAATAAAGTAAATGTGCAAGTAAATAAAGATGGAAGAACTAGTGTCACTCTAGCCAACAAGAGTAAAAATGATTATCCTAATGACTATATATAGGGGAGGATTAGGAAGCTTCCTCCCCTCCTTCATTTCTTCTTAATTGCCCATTAAGTCCTTCCCTTCTTGATCTTTTGTTAATCTAAGACTTTAATGACTTATGGCTCGGGATTTTTTTAAACTCGTCTTTTAATTCTTCAATAGATAAGACTCGAGTTCTTCGACTTTTAGTAAACTTCCGTCTTTTGACTTTTTCTTCGATAAATCTTCATAATTGGTCTTGGACTTCCGTTCTTTTTGCACTCTTGACTTCTTGACTTCGTCTTTCATCTTTTTCTTCAATAAAAGCCCGTAAATACCCGTGTTTTCTCCACTTTTCACCTTTTCGTCCTAAATCACAACAAAAACACAAACCACGCATAATTCCGACATAAATGACATAAAATACACGTTTTGGTCCGGTTATTATTGTAATTAAGTGATAAAAAGGATGTGTGTTTACACACCTATCAGGGAGCTTTGGTCTATAACTAGTAAAACGATAAGTGCAGGAAGTAATAAAATTAAACTAAAAGCAATTACTGGAAATAAACTTGAATAAAAATCAAACAGTAAAATACCTAAACTTGGAGAAAACAGCTTATTCGGAATAATTGCTTGATCCGAAATAAATCTCTATCCGGAATAAATGTCCTTCATGCGGAATATTGATTCATGCGGAATATGGCCTTCGTTCGGAATAACTTTTGATCCGGAATAATGTGCTTGATTCGGAATGTTTTAGAAGAAACCTTTATTCGGAATAACTGCTCATCCGGAATATTGATTATTCTGGATGGACTAGCTGATTCGGAATAATTTTTTTACTCAGAAGAAAACTTGATCTGGAATAAAATAGCTGATCCGGAATATTAAATATTCCGAACCAAAGAACTTGATCCGGAATAAAATCACAAAACCCTTGATCCGGAATATATTGTTGATCCAGAATCTGGGCAAGCTTAAAAACGCGAAGAACAGGGGAATGTCTGAAACACGAATTTAACCCAAAATCCACCAAGTTTTTAATCAAAACTTAAACCAATTTAACCACTAATCATTTACCTATGATAAACATCAATCCAAAACAACAAAAACATAAAACCCACTTACTTTTTAAGATCAAACCAATAAAATAAAAACTTAGAACTTTGAATCAACAAGAGAAGAAAGAACAAGATGATAGAAAGATTAAATGTAAACTTGTATTGATGATAAGATTCAAACAAACAAAATGGAAAGATTAAACTTACAAGATTGTGGAAGAAATCAAAGAAAATGAAAACCACCTCCTTAAGGGAGTTGGTTCCTACGAAACAGGAAAAGAATAACAGAAAATAAAAGCTTCTTGAAAATGTGAATGGGAGGAGTATTTATAGTGCTTGGCTTGGTTTGGTGAGTGGGCTTTCTCTCTTTCTTTTTGTCTTCTCATCTTTTAAAAAAAGTCGACGTTTTCGATATCGATTCGGGATTTGTCGACGAATAAATTCAACTCGTCTTTTAATTTCTTCATTTAATAGACTTGAGTTTCTTCGACATATGTAAATCTTCCATCTTTGGTCCTTTTCTTCGATAAATCTTCAAATAGGCCCATTGACTTCAAATCTTTTGCATCTCTTGGACTATAGACTTTGTCTTTTCGTCCTTTTCTTCGATAAAACCCGTGCAATCCCATGTTTTCTTCAATATTTATCCGGTTGGCTCTGAAAACACAACAAACACACAAACCACACATAATTCCAAACAAATGACATTAAATACGCGTTTTGGTTTCGTTTTAGCAAGAAATAAGTGGTAAAAGGATGGGTGTTTTCACACCTATCATGGACCTGCGGTTCCATATCACTAAGGAACCGCAACCCTATATAAGGAACCGCGGCTACTAGAGTCTGCTCCTTTTTGTCTAGTAGTGGGGAAATTCCGACTAGGGCAGTTTATACCTCAAAGGTATATTCCTAGGCCATTTGAAATATGCCAAATTTAATTTTTCATTTTCTTTTTTAATATAACGTTTTCTTAAAAATAAAGTTTATTAAAATATTTTGTCACATTTGTATAAATGTGAGTTTTGAGGTTAATCACTTTCTATGATCACTAAACGTGTATAAGATATGTTTGTGTAAGACTTAAATGATTATTACCTTGATTATATTGTTTGTTAAATAATTCTTTTTTCGGTTCTCTTTGACGATATATGTTTCTATACTTTTTCGTGATCAAAACTAAGAAAGATTAGTTATTACAAATAATGTTTTTAGGCATTGGTTGATTAATATTTACGTTAAATATTCTTTTTATATTATATAATATTTGATGAAAATTATATAAATGAAAACACATTAAAATCCAATTCATTCATATATTTTGCATCAAATATTATATAACACAGATAAAAATAGTGAAGGTCAAAGTAAATTTAAGAAAAAAAACATCTAAATGAGCTCCGTCACTACTAAATCGCTTTTTATATTTAGGTTTTTCTATATGTGTTCTTATCATATATATACCCCTGAAGTACATGATAGAAAAATACTTAACGCGTGTTTAGTTGAGAAAAAATGTGATACTTTTTTAAACAACTTTTTATATGAGAATACAAAAATCAAAAACTTGTTTAGTCACACTTTTTTTTTAAAATATTTTTCATAACAAAAAGAATTTCCACTTTTAAATATAGAAAATAAAAAATATCATTTTACTTTTTTTATTTTTTCTCTTTCAAAAACTGAAAAATGTCACTATATTTAAATAGATTTTTGAAATATTCAGCTCTTCTTTAAAAAAACAAAATTTTAATTTTTTAAGAATTTAAGATGTGTTTGATAGAAAATATTAAAAATTAATTTTATTTTTCATATTTGATAAGAGTGAATAACTGAAGAAAAATTATAAAAAATAAGAAAAGTTACCTTACTTTTTTAGTTTAAAATCGTATCATTTTTAATTTTTTTTTATTTTTCTTTAAAAATCAAAATTATTATTTTTTTAAAAGTTTAGAAAAAAAATATATAAACATTTTTCGACAACCAAACAGCAGTCAAAATTTTATATGCAAACAAAAGATTATCCATTAATTAGCCGGTTTAGAGATTTAATAAAGGGAAGATGTTTGGTTTAATAAATGTACTACGAAGAAAGAAAAAAAAAGAAATACTAATAAGAGAGAACGGTATGGCGGCGAGGCAGACTCGCCGTGCCTAGGTGGCAGGCTCGCCGCCGCTCGCCGCCCTTCGCCGTTACACCGACCCCCCCTCGCCGGTTCTCAAATGTCACTTTGTGACATAGCTCGTTGGAAAAGAAGGTGGGGCCCAAAATTTTTTATTACCGTTTGTAACGGCTAGATTTTAAGAAAAATTTTTTTTTTTTATTATTTTTAAACCCTATATAAACTCATTACCTTATACATTTTTAAACACACAAAATATATTCTACAATCAAAAAAACACTCCAAAAATCACAAAAAAAATGTCAAACCTCCCAAACGATTACCTCAACTACGTTAACATCCTCAACCACGGCACGGATCCGAATCAATCGTCGTCTTCTTCTCCCGCGACGCAATCCGGCCAAGGATCCGGCCAAGGATCCGGCCAAGGTTCCGGTCAAAACTATTCGCAACAATACTTTCCACCATTAACACCCCACCAAATTTATCAACAACAACTAGCGTTTCACCAAAATCAATATTCACCACCTCAATATCCATATCCACCATCTCAATATCCACCATCTCAAAATGTCCCCGAAACTCAATTCAAAGTACCACAATCTCAACCGCCACAACGAAAGCAAAAAAATACCGGTCGTGGATCGACCACTTCGAAGGAAGACATAAACGAGGCTTTACTCCGCAAATTAAACGCGGGTAAAGAGCTGTACGAGTCGAGGAAAGCTAAAGCCGATGCCGAGAAGGCTAAAGTGGATGCCGATATGGAGTTTAAAGAGCTGGAGTTTCTCTCCATTCGGACCGACGATTTGCCAGAACCTCAAAAGTCGGTTATCATGAGGAAACAAGTACAAATCGCGGCAAAATATCAACTCTAGGATGTTTTTTTTTGTATTGTTTTTTTTTCGTATTGTCTTTTTTTTTCCATATTTTTATATTCGTAGCGTAATTTTATTTCTCGTATTTGTATTTTATTTTTTAGTATTTTGTAATTTTTAATTTTATGAAATGAATTTTTATTTTGTGTGAAAATTGAAAAATTAAATAAAATGGTGAGTGGTGGGACCCAAGTGAAGAGGAGAGAGACTAGTTGTGATAAAAAGGGTGTTTTTGGAAAAGAGGAGAGAGATTAGTTGATATGACGTGACGCTGATGTGGCGCAGTGAAGAGGTAAACACCTCTTTGTGATACCTTTCCCTCTAATAATAATAATAATAGTTGTTTGGTCCGTACTCTGACAAAGACCACTGAAGGATGGTGTCACATGCTCTCCTGTCATCATCATCATCTTACAATAATAATAATAATAATAATAATAATAATAATAATAATAGTATTAATCAACGGTGTTGTTCATCTCTCTCCTTCTTCCTATGTACGGCCCTGATCTCATTTCTTCATGTCGGGTCGGATCTTCCCTATATAACCCACTTCATTCCTCACTTACCCTCTTCTTCTTTTTTCCTCTTTTTCTTATCAATTTTGATTATGGGTTTTTGGGGGGTTATAATGCATCTCCATCTCCATGTTTTCTGCTTTCGAGTTAAGAAGAAAAGATTGTGTTAAAAATAAAATCATGTTTTTCTTTTTTAAAGCTTTTTGGGGTTCTTTAGTTTAAGCTTTCTTAAATATTTTTACTATTAAGGTTTAAGGTTTAGATTTTAGGATTAAAATGAAGCTTTCAACATCAGGCTCTGCTCACCAGCTTCAAGAAGGTAGTAAGTAGTAACTAGTACTATCTTTATCACCACTTTTTTTTTTTTCTCTTTCTAATTTGACTTTATGTGTAGTATTTCTTATGTCTTTTTCATAGTTTATGACAAATTAATCTACTAGTATTTTATGAGTCCATGTGAATTAATTTATTGATTCTCTCTCTGTCTGTTTGCTTGTTTTTATGTTTGTTTATTTTAGGAGAAAAGAAATGTTTGAATTCGGAGCTATGGCATGCTTGTGCTGGCCCTCTTGTTTCGCTGCCGACATTAGGCTCTCGTGTCATTTATTTCCCTCAGGGTCATAGTGAGCAGGTGCTTAATTAGTCTTGATTTCTGGATGTTTGTTTAATCAAGTTTTGAGTGGTATTTAGTCCGATTTGGTAATGTCAACTAGGTTGCTGCCACAACTAATAAAGAAATTGATGGTCATATACCCAATTATCCTAGCCTGCCTCCGCAATTAATCTGCCAGCTTCACAATGTCACAATGCATGTAAGTTGATGTCATTAGTTTTATACGTTGAAGGTGAAAGAAAGACTTATTATTATTATTTTTTTTTCAATTATAAACATCACTTCATTAATATCATTTATAAGAAATTAGTGGGAAGTCGAGATACAATCTGGGCTCCCACTTTATTATTATTATTATTATTATTTTTTTTAACTTTTTTTTTATTATAATATTATTTTCACTTTATTAGAATAATAGGAATATAATATTATTTTTATTATTTTTATTATTATTATTATTATTATTATTATTATTATTATTATTATTATTATTTTTTTTTTTTATAAACACCACTTCATTAGAATAATAGGACTTACAAAAAATTAGTGGAAAGCCGAGATACTATCTGGGCACCCACTCCTTTAGCTATAGCAAAATCAATCCTATTAAAGATATGAATAGCATTAAAGATATGAATAGCAGCACGAGCCCCTTATTATTATTATTATTTTTATTTTATTATAATCATCACTCATTAGAATAATAGGATTTACAAGAAATGAAATTAGTGGGAAGCCGAGATACTATTTGAGCTCCCACTCCTTTAGCAATAGAGAAAGCGCCCCGATGTCTTGAGCCACGGAGAATTTCCGAATCCGTTTCAGCAAGATAACAACGTCTTCTTCCAATTCCCCAAAGGAAAAGGAAGAAAAAGAGAAGGGAAGAAACCCATATCCAATAGCCACACACTTATCCATATACTTAACACGTTTACGTTTTGCAGCATCGACCACTGCACGACCCGGCACAAAATCAGTCTGGGTCAAAGGCGATGATCCAGTAAGATCTACAGACATCAAGCCCTCCATCCTATGCATAAAGTAATATATCTGCCGGACGTAATGATTGGTCACGCACCCCAACAAGTCCAATATCAACTTCTTTACCGCGGAAATCCCCGAGCGATAGCAAATGTCAACAAGAGTGTCACGTACAATATTATGGCGATGCTTAATCCCAACAATGCCAGCACATGATACCGCATGATCCCCATAAATATCCCCAACAAAAACCAGTGAGCACGCTGAACAAGGCTTCAACATAGAAAATAAGGGGATACCTAACCGATAACACAAAACACAACGGTAAGTCTTACCGTTCATAGTTTGTCCCAACCCAGAAATAGGAACCGCCCTAAGCCAATCAGAGGTGTGATCTTCCCTTTGAGATTTCCATAAGGTCAATTGTCGAGGAGATAAGGAAAATGTGGACTCAGCATTTTTAGTAATCCATGTGAAATATATATCTGCCATTTTCTTCATGAATTTGGGGGCAGCGACCTCACTTGGATTGCTCAAAAGGTTAGTCTCCATAGATGCATTAAACACACGCAAGGCTTCATCAAAATTAGGTCCAGGAGTATGTTGAGGAGTATGTTGAAGAAGCTTAGCTTGTAAGTCAACCGATTGTAAACGTGAAGCAATAAAGGCATAATTTAAGGCATCCCCAGTCGAGTAAACACCAAGCCCTCCAAATCCAAAGGGCAAGGTGGCTAGCCTCCATTGCCAATCGCCAAATCCAGGTCCAGAAGCAGTGACAATACGCTCTAATACGCTCTAAGGACGAACGAAGAGCCATGTCAAAAGAACGTTGGAGCAGACTCAAAGACACGAGGAGGCATGTGCGCATAGTAAAGTATAACCTGGAAATACCCGTACAAGAACGAAGAAGCAACTATTCACATTGAGGATCATTAGGTTTAGCAACTGACTCCATAAGCACAATAGTTTTAGCCACTCTCTTCGTCACAAGCTCATTGCAAAAATCAAAATCCACACTGGCAGGCCCACCAAGTAATTTAACACCATGCATGGGTCGGGAAATATCAAGGGGGAACACGCCTGCAAGCCTACTTCGAGGGTCTTCCTTTGGCCAAAAAACTTCAGTTTTATCAACATTGAGGTGCAAGCCATACTCACGACCTTCATTCATAATTAACTTTAAAACCTCCCCAATAACCAAAGTATCTCCAACAATAGTGCCGTCGTCCAAATACCATGCATGCAGGGAGAGGTTAAAGGAGTCTCGAATCTTACAGATCAAGGGATGTAACACAAGGTAAAAAAACAAAGGACCGAGAGGGTCACCCTGTTGCACCCCTTGGCACGACCATAACGTGTGTGCCACATAATACAACCTAGCTGGGTTAGAGTAGCAAAATTCCACCCAACGTGAGATAACAGGACAATGGAGGCGAACTTCTCGAAGCATAACCTCTCGATCTACCAAGTTGAAGGCGTTCTTAAAATCCACCAACAACATACAAAGACCAACATCGTCGCCACAACCCTCAATCAAGCGATTCACGGTATGCAATATAGCTTCACTTCCTCCCGACACCCCAACACCAAGCTGTAGACCATCTAAATAACCATCCAAAGAATGACCAATCATAATAGCACTAACCTTGGACACCAAACGTCTACAAACAATACCCACAGCTATAGGACGAATACCGCCACCACCCGGTTTAACAAGCGGTGTGAGAGGAGCACTTGCGATATATTCACACAAAACCTGGGGACAATTCCCAGCAAGAAAGAGATTCACCACTTGGGTGATAGAGGATACCAACTCATCAGAAACGGCAACAGCCGATCCACTAAGGCAATCCATGAGGTGTTGGGCACGCAAACCATCCCGGCCACAAGACGTACCACGAAAGAAACTCTTAATTCTGTCAAGAACCACTTTCAAGGATGCAACGAGAGAAAGATGATCAATAGATGAATGTGGTAAAGAGGGAGCAGGATGGAAAGGGTGTTTAGTCTTTAAGTCCTCAAGGGTTGCATCACAATAAGGCGCAACACCAGAAGACGACTGCTGCAGTATAATGTCCATCACAAATCTTTCTCTTGCATTGCTTGATATTCCGCTCTTTTAAATCAAGGTCTTCGTCATCAACATCTGACAAAGTGGGAGACGATTTGGCTAATGTCTCCCTCAAAAGTTGCAAACTGGCACCCGGCAAACCCCAAGATCGAATGGCATTAACAATACACTCTTGCTGACGCGACGCTTTATAGCGGACCTGCACTCAAGATTACTCCTCGGACGAAAGGTTTTAAGGAGGCAAAGAGGCAACACTAACAAGCTAACCCAGCACTTTATTATTATTATTATTATTATTTTTTATTTTTTTTTATTATAAACCATCACTTTATTAGAATAATAGGATTACAAATAATAGGATTATAAACCATCACTTTATTATTATATATTATTATTATTATTATTATTATTATTATTATTTTTTATTTTTTTTATTTTTTATTTTTGCCAGTATTATTATTATTATTATTATTATTATTATTATTATTATTACTTATTATTATTGTAATTTCAGGCAGATGTTGAAACAGATGAAGTGTATGCCCAAATGACATTGCAGCCATTGACTGAGGTATAATCACTGGTCAAAGTTACAATGTCCTTTTATATTGGGATTGATTTAAAAGATTATTTGTGTGTAATGTATTGTCAGCAAGAGCAGAAGGATACCTTTCTTCCTGTTGAGTTGGGTGTATCGAGTAGACAGCCAACAAATTACTTCTGCAAGACGTTAACAGCTAGTGACACAAGTACTCACGGCGGGTTCTCGGTTCCTCGGCGTGCCGCTGAGAAAGTTTTTCCTCCGCTGGTAATGCTGCTTTTAACATATGCTCATCTTCTGAAAGTTTCGTGGATCAGATTAGCATGTTCTTTCTTTGCTTTTTCAGGATTTTTCTCAGCAGCCACCTTGTCAGGAACTCATTGCAAGGGATCTCCATGACGTTGAATGGAAGTTCAGGCACATTTTCCGGGGTAAGTTCATAATTCTTTAGTGTTTGAAGGACATGACTATTGCTATCAGAAATTTTTCAACAAGAACATGATCGTGAAAAAGATATGTTTTGTGAAACGAAAAAAAAAAGTCTCTTAAAGCAACTTACGAGAGTGTGTAAATAGGTCATTTAAGTTTACTTATAGATTTGGTTTGATATGCCATTTAACATGGTGGATACTCATACTCATACTCCTACTCAACATCTAATCAGTAGTGAGAGGCGAGATTAAAGATTGTACAATCGTTTATTCTTTCAGCACCACCATTCTTGTTTGTGCTTATATTTGTGCTTCTTGTAGATTGCGAGTCTTAATGCAATCTAGGGATTTCATCTCTTTGTTAAGCTTTGGACCTCATGTTTTCCGCGTCGATTTGTTTAGCAAATACAAAATAGTTCATTATGTCCTAAATCTATCTGTAATCAGTTTTAGCTCGTATATGAGCCAGATTACAAAATGGTTGTTTATTTGATAATTTCATGTAACGTTACATATTTTCTCCTTCCCATGCAGGGCAGCCCAAGCGCCATCTACTTACAACAGGGTGGAGCGTGTTTGTTAGCGCAAAAAGACTTGTTGCCGGAGATTCTGTTCTTTTTATCTGGTAGGTTTTCAATTTGATATTAATGACATGCAATTACTTAATTCTAGAAGTGACAAGTTTCATACATTAGCTAAATGGGTAAATTTGGGTTGTATTTTGTCTCTTAATGGCCGACTGGTAAATATATACGTAGAACTTAGCTAAATTGGGAAGATTTTAAATGGGTCAGAAGGCTCCTAATCGCTTATTTAAGGAAAAAAAGTTATATTTAAAAAAAGGAAAAAAAAAATATTATTCTAACAAAGCAGTTTTATGATCTTATTCGGTAACGAATTTAAATTTAAAAATCGGAGATAGACTTGTATTAAAAGGTCCGTTTTACCCATACCCAAGCCAAATTGCCTGGTTCATGTTGCCACTCCTAGCTAGGTCCTTCTAAAGGATTGTAGCCATGATTTCTTCCCAAGATTGAGGTGGGTATTTACTTGAAAACTAGGAACGAGAAAAATCAGCTTCTTTTGGGAATCCGACGTGCTACTCGCCCACAGACCGTGATGCCATCATCTGTTCTGTCAAGTGATAGTATGCATATCGGCCTTCTTGCTGCTGCTGCACATGCATCCGCCACTAATAGCTGTTTCACTATATTCTTCAATCCAAGGTAGCAACTGAAATATGTGTATTATATTATAAAGTATTCTCTTTAGCTTCTTACAACTGTAATTGCATTCAGGGCTAGTCCATCCGAATTTGTCATACCCCTCTCAAAGTATGTCAAAGCTGTGTATCATACGCGTGTTTCCGTTGGGATGCGTTTTCGTATGCTGTTTGAAACTGAAGAATCAAGCGTACGCAGGTATTGTTGATTCTTACACGTTATGAACTTCAGATGCCTGTGTTATCTTATGTGGGCAATCTATTGATTAACCATAATTAGTGAGTTATTAATACTATATTAACATATTCACCATGTTATCTTACGTGGGCTATTTAATAATTAACCATACGTAGTGAATCATTAATAATATATTTAGTGAATCATTAATAATATATTTAACATATTCACTTGTAGGTAAGGCCAGACTACTAATATATCTTTAATTTTCTATACACGTATATAGGTACATGGGCACGATTACTGGCATTGGCGATTTAGATCCTGCTCGCTGGCCTAATTCTCATTGGCGATCTGTTAAGGTAACTCATCATATTCCTTCTTTATATCAGCTTTGCACTCTTTTTTTCCAGTGTTTACAAGTGGTAATGTAAGATTAAGCTTATATTTCTTGTTGTAGCTATATCATGTTAACATGAGGGGCAACAGTTACTCTTTTGTGTGATTGAACAAGTAAATGTAAATAGACTTGTCATCATTTAGGGATTGAGGTTTAATAATCACTGTCTTTCTGAAAATGTGAATGCATTACTTTTCTGAAGTTGAAATTACAAAATTAATTTCAAAATGGGTATATACTTCCATTTTGCTTTGTGAAATTGATTTAGGCTCTATGGTTTAGGGCTGAGCTTCGGACCGAGCCCGAACCGACCCGACCCGAACCGAGAAATACCGAAACCGAATTAGACCATATAACTGAACCGAAACCGAAACCGAATACACTCGGTTCGGTTCGGTAAAACGTCGGGTAAACTCGGGTTTCATTCGGGCTGAGCCCGATACCGAATTATCCCCACCAGTTTTAACTTGCTTTCTGTTTGGTACACTTGCCCTCTCCATCAGCCCTATGTTTGTACACGTTTCACCCACCAGCTTTTCTATATACAATATTTGGTACATGTGCCCCCATCTCAATATTAAACATCATCTCTCTCTTATAGATTTTTTTTTGAACTTCTCTCTCAGAGTTTGGATCTCGAATTTTTGAGGAAGATGATTGGCAAATTTGTGTTGTCAAATATAGATTGGTCTACTGCCCCAAAACGGTTAAACGGTAGTGAGGGGCTATGTTGCACGGAAACGCCCCTCGGGTGCCGTGCCCGTCCCGGAAACGTTTCGGAAACGGGAAACGGCTGGAAACGCCCGGAAACGCGGCGGAAACGTTTCCCCAAAAAGGGAAACGTTTCCTGAAGATGGGAAACGCCGAGGCTCTAGCAGAAACGCGAAGGGAAACGTTTCTTGGGCTTTTAACACGTTTCTGGGCTAGTTTTTGGGCTATGAATCATTTTTTGGTCCATTTATATTGTATAAACATATGGTAGGTCGTTATATCTTCTAACAAAACATTAAAAATTGATTATCAGTATTTGTTTAATGTTAAGTATATGTTATGTCTCACTATCGGTATTTATTTTTTCTTACTTTATCGGTTAAAGATTCATTTTTATTTAATTTATTAATAAATATTTATAAAATACAAAAACGTTTCCAGCCGTACCCGTTTCATGGATTTTGGGACATTGGCGTTTCTAAGTATCCGTCCCCGTCCCCGTCCCCGTTTCCGTATCCGTCTCCGTGCAACATAGGTGAGGGGATGCAAAAAAAAAATTCCAAAATCCCCTTTACAACACATCATCATCATCGTCATCATCAAAGTATATTATATATAAACCCAATTTTTCATTTTTCTCAAATATTTGTGGTTGTGATTGTATTTCTCTCATTTGGGTCTCTTTGTATTTCGCTGATGATTATGATGATGCTTTGACGACCATGATGGAGACGGAGATGGGTAAACTTGATGGAGATGGAGATGATGATGAGAAAGAAAGAAAGATAGAAGGTGGGACTGTGGGAAAAAGAAAAGCGGCTCAAAAAATACCCCAAGTTTCACTGAAGTATCCCTTAATAGTAGTCAATCGGGCCATTTCGGGCCATATCGGGCTTAACTCGGTTTTAGTACCGAACCGACCCGAAACCGAAAATTGCCTATTTTTAAAACCGACTACCGAACCGAATAGCTCGGTTTCGGGATCGGTTAAGTCGGTTTTATCGATTCGGTCGGGCTCAGTCGGTTTCGGTCGGGCCTGCTCACCCCTACTATGGTTTAAGCCATTTTACATTTTCATGTGTCCTAATGTGAGGCTGATATAGATTGTGCCTATAAAATAGAGATACGAGAATGGGCATGTGAAATAATTTATTTTGTATCACAAGAGTAGTTGAAATAATGATAAACCACAGAACTATGTGATCAAGCTAGGAAAAGGTAACTAATTGAAGATATAATTAATTATTGCACTTTCCGTAACTTCCATATATATATTTTTACTTAATTTAGAATGTGCATCTACATTTTCAAAATGTATTTTTGTTGATCATGATAGCAAAGTGAACCCATTTTTGACATTATACTTTTCGATCACATATATTTGTACTTCATATATAAGAAATCTCTTTGTGTAGGTTGGTTGGGATGAATCGACTGCAGGTGAGAGACAACCACGGGTATCCTTATGGGAGATTGAACCTTTAACAACCTTCCCTATGTATCCGTCGCTGTTTCCCCTTCGCTTGAAACGACCTTGGTATCCCGGAGCTTCATCTTTTCAAGGTATCGGCCTTACTTAATTTAGGAACTGTTCAATTTGTGTTCGTCCGGGTAGTTTACAACCCATTTACGTATGAACAGGTCGCTTTGGGTTGTGTTTTGTCTCAAAGTGATCAACTTGGGCAGATTATGCTGTTTATCTCAAAGTAATTGAAAAAAAAAATAATAAACTAAAAGAGGAATGGATCAACTAGGTTAAATGTCCACTCAAAGTCTATCTTTATAATCCATATAACCTAAAATAAGCTTATTCAAAGATATATATTCTTGTTGTGATGTTTTTTTAATTAATTTGTATATACAAAAAACGTGTTTGTGGGTTAAATCGCCCTTTTCAACCTAAATCAGTCTCAACTCCTCTTGCCGCGTATGCTAAATTTAATAACTAGCTCAGAAGGCATAACCTTTCTTGACCCTTCGGCAAACCTAATCAAGGGACTGTAACCAACCATTCTTATTATTTTTTGTCTATTCAATTTTGATTCTATGGTTGCAGACAGCAGAGATGACACAATTAACGGGATGTCATGGTTGAGGGGTGATACTGGCGAACAAGCGCTTAACTCTCTAAATTTCCAGTCGGGTGGCATGTTTCCTTGGATGCAGCAAAGGATAGATCCGTCATTTCTCCAAAGTAATCTCAGTCAGCAGTATCAGGCAGCACTGGCAGCAGGTTTGCAGACTGGAAGTGGAGACGCTTTGAAACAGAAAATGTTGCAATTTCAGCAGCCGGTTCAATACCTTCAGCAGTCGGGCATCTCGATACCTCACCACTCGATTCAGCAGCCGTTTGTGCATGGTCAAAGTCAAACCCAAATGTTGGACCCAAGGTCACTACAACCACAAGTTAACAATCAAGAGGGACAACAACAGCAAAGTTCATATCCCGATACCTATCAGATGCAAAACGAGCAGATTCAATCAAGGCAGCAATCGAGCGTTCCGGCTCCATTGTTTCCGAAGACAGATTTCATGGAGTCGAGTCCTAAATTTACTTCCAATATCGCCCCATCAATGCAGAATATGTTAGGTTCATTATGCTCAGAAGGGACTAGCAACCTTTCAAATTTCTCAAGAACTAGTCAACTAGTTACACCGGAGAATCAATCTAATCAGCAACCGTGGGTATCAAAGTTTTCTCAACCACAAGTTACTACATCATCAACTTCACCATCTGTTGAGCAGGAATCTTCAAGTTTGGATGCTCAAAATCATTCTTTATATGGTGGTCTTAATATCGACTCATCTGGGCTTCTGCTTCCAACACTTGATACTGATTTGTCCACAATGCCATCAGCATACGTTGGCTATATGCAAGACTCTTCTGAGTTGTTGCAGTCTACAGGACAAATTGACCAAGCTAACCCAAACCGGACGTTTGTCAAGGTGTGAAACCATAATATGTTCAATGTGTAGTATGTGTGTGTGTTGGGTTAATACTTGGGTGAGCTGACATTAGGTGTTCTGTGACTTTTTGCAGGTTTACAAATCAGGGTGTGTTGGGAGGTCACTTGATATGGCCCGCTTCAGTAGTTACCATGAGTTACGAGAGGAGTTGGGTCAAATGTTTGGGATCGAGGGTTTGCTTGAAGACCCTCAAAGATCAGGCTGGCAGCTTGTATTCGTTGACAGGGAGAACGATGTGCTTCTCCTTGGAGACGATCCTTGGGAGTAAGTACCTTAAAATTTGAGTCTATTGGCGGTTTCTAGATATAGTATTTCCGTTAAATGTACTGAATATGCGGGTTGGATAACATATCATAACGGCGTTTTTTTTTAAATGAAAATAGGTTGCGTTGGTTTAACCCAGAAACAAGTTTTTTGTTTAAATTTTCTGGGTTTTTAACAAATATCCAGATAAAATAAAGTAACATTATTACTACAACAATCTAGTGTCTGTTTTTTTAGATTTGATAAGACAATAGGAGATTTTATGCATTGAATATGCAATTTAGCTGCTTTGAACCCATATTATATGTTCGATTGTTAGCTTCAATTTTTTCACTTTATTCATTAGCCATATAATTAGAGGTAAAGGATATACCAAGGACCAGTGACCGAAGTCCCGAAGTTGACTTTGCCCCTCAAAGTCCTGCTTTCTCCTACGTATTTTATATGCTTCTTGAATTGGTTTTTGTTTATATATTGGATTCTACTAACTAATGTACTCCAATGATGACATGAAAATTGCCCCGCATAGTGTCATGCTTAGAGCTACTAGATATTATACTTGTTAGTGTTACAGTTTAATTGATGAAATTGATTTAGGTCTACCACATTCCCTTTATTATAGTTCCTTTTAGATAGTGTCATAATTTTAACTTACATTATGTGTCAGAGTTCAGCTTTACTGAGAACTTTATGCACATTAAACGGGTATTCCTAGGCTCCTAGCATTTATATATTGTGTCTGGTACGTAGTATATGAAGATAGTTTATTTCAAGGACTTGGGTTTACAAGAATCTTCTGTATGTCCTTATTGAAGGAATGGAGATATTTGACGAATAATCGATTATTAGCTAAATTTTTGTATTTTTGGTGCAGGGCATTTGTAAATAGTGTCTGGTATATCAAGATACTTTCTCCCGAGGATGTGCAACAACTTGGGAAGCAAGAGGTGGAATCCTTTGGCCAAAACTTATGTGAAAGGATCCACAATGTTTCTGGACTTCCTCCATCAATGGGATCACTTGATTTTTGACAAACAAAGAGTCAACTTTGGTGATACTCAAAGCATGGAATTATCTATCTGGTTCTTTTTCGCTTTTATCGGTCTCTTTTGACCTGAGCGTATGTTGTGTGTGTTGTACAACCCCATTTAGCTGTTATATTAAGTAGTAGAAGTAATGACTCAAATTTAGAACATGTATGGAGCCAATCTGACTATGAATTGCTGACTATCCTGGAACTGTTGTATGACTTTATCGTGTGATCTATGTATCGAAAACTTTATTCTCTTCTCAGATTGTATATGTTAAGATAGGGACTACTTGAGGCAGTCAATCTCCAAGAAATAGATTAAGAAACGAGAAGGATAAGGCCCTTAGAGTGGGCAAGACTCCAAAACTACTAGAGAGAAACTAGACTCTAAATTTCATTCCATTCATCCCTTCATCTAACAAGTACAATATTTATAGAGCATGAAATAAACTACTAAGTGGTTACTGGCTAACTTCTATCATGGATTCACTTTCAGCCGTTTCATATAATTTTTATTACTTGCAAAGTTGTAATAATGTCAATAAACAAATAACGCATATAAAGCATAGATAATGATATTGCCCATTTACAGAGATGTAACTGTAAAAGATAATGTATATGTTGTAGGAAAATGCAAAAAATTCGTATTGAGCTAAAAAATTATATATTTTTCAACCATTGAGCTGAGTCTGTTTGAATATAAAAATAGAGTTTAATGGGGCTGTTGGGATTCTAGCTCAAGTCTCCACGGCCACAACGTGGAATTCTTACCACTAAACTACAACCACTTGATATTTGTTTTGACCTATTAATATTAACATCATCCATATTTTCATAGTGATATTCAATGTTTTTTACACATTTTAGTTTCGTGTAAGCTTGAATCAGTAACTATTAACTCGTTGTTTAAAAATAAATAAATAAAAATAAATAAAAAGGAATTAAAAAAAATTAATGACTCATTGAACAAAAATAAGAAAAAAAAACACATGCAAGTATGCTCTACCATTTACGAAGTAACTTGTATTTT
Organism: Glebionis coronaria; assembly: GCA_025667525.1. Taxonomy (NCBI): domain Eukaryota; kingdom Viridiplantae; phylum Streptophyta; class Magnoliopsida; order Asterales; family Asteraceae; genus Glebionis; species Glebionis coronaria. The sequence continues at coordinate 141,500,143 of CM046880.1, forward strand.
TGTTCCAAAAAGATAATTTAACTTGTACTTTTGTTCAAATAAAAAAAAATTAACTTGTATTTTATGCGTTTACGATTGTCTTTTTAGTCATTTTACATATTAAGCTATCTGTAAATCTATTTTGCCAAACATTCACAAAACTGATAATCTCGATATCAAACAACATAAGTAAATCCAAACACTATTTTTCAAAACTATGTTTTCTAACAAATGATTATTTAATTATTCATTATCAAAACGTATAATTTATTTTGAACAAGCAATTTCAAACACACTCTAATTAGCAAACCAAAAAGTTTGTTTCAATATGTCATTCATTTTATTGAATTTTCAATTATTAACATTTAATATTAAAGTCTTGATATTTTGTATGTAAATTTTGACAGATATAATGGATTATCAAGAAAAGGTTGTTTTGACACACACGATAATAGATTACTTAAACATTTGGTCCATTAAGATACATAAAAGGGTCTGTTAGTAGAAGTGAACAAAAAACTCAAATAAACCAAGAAACAATTGAACCAAACTTGATGACGTATAGTTTTTGGTCGGGCTATGAGCTCGACCCACGTGTGTTACCCGTATTCAATCCATCACGAATATGTCAAACAAACAGCGCATTGGGCCCACAAGGTCTAATGGACACAAGTCACACGCAGTTTTATGTTAACCGCACTCTGATCGCCCGCGGTAAGAGTCAGACAGAATCATAGTCTAACTAGGAATATGATTCACCTAAGACAAATGGATATATACTCTCCTTATTTAGATGATAAAGATCACGGTGTATATAATAATTATCCTTTGCTTATGCCGCACGATTCGCTAAGCCCAACTAGGGTTTCACCGAGTATAAAAGGAACCACTCGGTTCCACAAAAGGTACGATTAACAAAATCTGTAAATCCTGACCAATTATCAACTAAACCGATTACTTACTTTCACGCCGTAGTATAATTATGGGAGAAAATCCCATGGTAAGCCTAACAGTGTTCTTTCTTAGTGTGCAGGGTCTTCATTACAAGTTCAGTTGGTTCAAGAACCGGAGTCCCAATACCCGAATTACACCTAATTCGGGTTATACGTGGTCCATCCAACTTTTGTATCAACAAGTTTGCGCCATCCGTGGGACCCTACGCTGAACTCTTGAAACATGACTAAAACGAGAGGTCTTCCTGCCAATCGGAATGCGACTGGGAAGAAAACGCAATCAAATGAGGCGCTCACCGTCTCTACTCATTTGACCTTGGGACAACCAGTGCGACGAATGACCGAAACACCGCGAACCAGCCCTCACGTGGAGCTAACTCGTCATTCATAACTCCCACCGTGCCGATTCTAGCCGTGGGAACTTCTGAATCAGCGGTGGTACCACCACCGCCTCAAAAAGAGGCTCGACGACAACCTAACGCGGAGACAGGGGATGGCATGATCACCCCCTAAATGAAGGAAATATCGAAGATTATGTTACTCGGAACTTTGAAGCTCTCGTCCCACTTATCACTGCGAGGATGAGGACCGATCAAAGGGGAAACCTTCAGTCTCGGCTCGTCTTTGACGCCGTACAAGGAGGCTTGCCACAACGTCCCTTAGGCGACAAAGGAAGACGCAGAACTAAGGGACAACCTGAGACGCGTAATGTTTTTGAACGAATCGGAGACAAATGAGCAATAAGCTTCTGATCATTCATGCAGGTCCAAAAGGCGCGAAGCCTCAGAAACCCCCATGGATGACGGTCAACGCACGATTACCCTTAAAATACTCGGAACTCTACCAAGGGAGAGAGATCCAACTCTAGATTCTCGGGAATAGAGACGTAAAAGGAGTCGTGAGGCAGATCCAGAAGGGGGAGACGATCCCCGAGCTATGACTCATCTAGCTTTGACTCAGACGACCGTCACCCTAGGCGTCGCAAGACGGATGATTGCTCCTCAAATTCCTCTGACCGCGAGAGGGACCGCTGGAAATCGTCTCGCTGACGTCGTAGGCGCAATGATGAAGATCTATCTCTTTCATGGCGCCACGAGAAAGTTTGTGCGTTCACGAGCCGCATTCGAAACTACTTGGAGGACAAAAAGCGGCGGATCTCATCCAACGTCAAAACTTATGACGGAACAGGTGACTCGGATGACCATCTAAATGTGATCGATTCACATGCTCGAATTGAGCGTTGGCCAAAACCTATGTGGTGCCACATGTTCAATTCCACACTAATTGGTAACGCAATGACTTGGTTCGACAAGCTTTCACGTCGAAGCATTGACGGGTTCGAAGATATGCGGAAAGCTTTCAGGAGAAACTATACACATCGAAAGAAGTGCACCAAAAATCCTATCTCACTCGCAAGAGTGAAACAAAATCTGGGTGAATCTTTGGAGGACTTTACGGAACGCTTCAAGGACGAATGCAATCACGTCAAAGCATGACCGAAAATCTTGAAAATCTTGGACTACATGAACGGGATAACCAATCAGGAGCTGATTAGGCGCCTGCATGACAGAATCCCAACAACATTTGATGAATTAATGCGAAGGTCAGATCCTTGATCCAATGGGAAGCAACGGGTGCTGATAGTAGAAGGGGTTACTCGAACTACAGGTCTCAAGACCAGCCCAAGAGGCAAGCTAATGGCCAGAACAACGATCAAAATAGTGATTATCGGGGCTAGCAGAGAGGAGGGCGTGGAACAAAAAATTCACCCCTTAAGATGACGCCGGGAGTGATATTATTATTAGAAGGCGCAAACTTCCCAAAGCCTCTGCCAATGACCACCCCAGTGGAAAGGCGCATAGGTACTGTGAGTATCATGGTGATAAGGGGCACGAAACAGACGAGTTCGTCCAAATCAAAAAGCATATTGAGGAGTTGGTTAAAGCTGTCAAGCTCAAACATCTCATCAAATACTTAAAGGACGTGAGAGATAACAAGAAAAACGAGAACAAGAAAGATCAACCAAATGATTAACCCATGACCATCTACATGGTGAAGGTGTGGCAGCGCCGAACTAGGCAAAAAGTTAGTCAAAAATTTTCTCTCGACACATAAATCTCATTCCCTCCCTTAACCACAAGTAGTGTAGCTAAAGGACCTATGATGATTGAGGTAAACATGGGTGACCATGTTGTCCACTGCATGTACATTGATGGTGGGTCTTCAACGGAGATCTCTATGAACACTGCTTCACACGGCTATGACCAAATGTCAAAAGCAGTTGATGCCGGCCACGCCACAGCTCACGGGCTTCAGTGGAGAGGTAACTTGGCCGCTTGGCCAATTACGGTTGTTGGTGACAGTCGAAGATACAAAGCATTCAACCACGACTTGGATGAATTTTATGGTGATACGTTCACCATCGCCATATAATGGCACGATTGGACGACCAGGAATGCTGGCCATATTAGCCGTGACATCTATAATTCCCAGAATGCTCAAATTCCCCGTCGAAGGAGGTATTGTCACGATTTACAATACTGTCATACCACCAACATAGTGCAATACCGTAGCAGAAGCGCTAACACCAGCCACGGTACAAACCGCAACATCACCACCTAATTTGAAAGTGGCGATCCAACTTGATTTTCTAGAAAAAGAAGTCATATTTGGAGGAACATTATCCGATAAAGGTAGAGAAGCCATGTTGATAGGTGTGTAAATACCGATCTTTTCTACCACTTAATTACAATAATAATCGAGCCAAAACGTGTATTTTATGTCTTTTATGTCAGAATTATGCGTTGTTTGTGTTTTTGTTGTGATTTAGGACGAAAAGGTGAAAAGTGGAGAAAACACGGACATTCACGGGCATTTACGGACTTTTATTGAAGAAAAAGATGAAAGACGAAGTCAAGAAGTCAAGAGTGAAAAAAGAACGGAAGTCCAAGACCAATTCTGAAGATTTATCGAAGAAAAAGTCAAAAGACGGAAGTTTATCAAAAGCCGAAGAATTCAAGTCTATTTTATTGAAGAATTTAAAGACAAGTTCAAAGAAATCCCGAGCCAAAAAGTCCTTAAAGTCCAAATTTAAAGAAAATTAGAAGAATAAAGGACTAATGATGCAATTAAAGAAGATTAAAAGAAGGAGGGACTTAATCTCGCAATTAAGAAGAAATGAAGGAGGGGAGGAAGCTTCCTTAATCCTCCCCTATAAATAGTCATTAGTTGTTAATCATTTTCCTTGTTGGCTAAGTGTGACAATTAGTCTTCCACTTTTAATTACCTTGTCATTTAAATACTTGTCAATTTAATTACCTTGTCTTGCACCTTAAATTCATTTAATTTCAAGTAAGTTTCCATTTAATTCTTGTCAATTTTTACTTTATCTTGTTAATCTCTCATCTACCTTTCTTAATCCTTGATTTTTTATGTTTATGTTTATGTCCATGTTCTTATTTTGATCAAGTGGGTTTTTAATTATTGTGGTTAAATTTGTTTGTTTTGTTGATTTAAATTGTTAGTTTATGATTATTGATGTTTCGTTATTAGTTTGATTAAATCGTTTGTGTTGATTTTGGTTAAATTTGTTGTTAGATTCGTGTATTTGTGATCCCTTGTTCTTCGGGGTGTTTGTTTCTGTGTCTGAGATTCTCAGGTAAATCTTCCGGATCAACGCCAAAACTTCCGAGCCAAGGAGGTTCATTCAGAACTTTAAAAAGTTCCAAGTCAAGGATTGCTCATTCGGAACTCCAAAGTTCCGGATCAAGCATTGCTCATTCGGAAGTCTCAAACTTCCGGACGAAAACTTCCGGATCAATACTTCCGACTCAAGCATTTGTTCATTCGGAACTTAGAAGTTCCGGATCAATAGACTTCATTCGGAACTCAAAAAGTTCCGGATCAAGAAGATTCATTCGGAACTCAAAAGTTCCGGATCAACTTAAAAGTTCCGAACGAAGGACAAAGTTCCGAATCAACCAGATCTTCCGAACCAAGTTCCGGGTCAATAAGTTCCGAGTCAAGAGTGTTTCATTCGGAAGAAGTTCCGGATCAACATCTTTTCGTTCATTCGGAACTTAAAAGTTCCGAATCAAGGGCTAAGTTCCGGATCAAGCTAGTTCATTCGGAAGTTTTGAACTTCCGAATCAAGGGTTCTGTAAGTTTTTTTTCAGTCTTTCTTTTTAAATTTCTCTCTTTTATTTTAAAGCTTTATTTTTCCCGCCTTTTATTTAGTTGCACTTTAAATTTGCCTTAGCTTTATTTTAGCCTTGCCTTAGTTTAAGTTTTAGTTGCATTTTAAGTTTGCCTTAATTAGTTTTAATTTTGCATTATTTACTTTAGCGCCCTTTAATTTCAGTCACGTTTTTTAATACTTGCACTTTATTTTAATTAGACTTAGATTTACTTTAATTGCACTTTTGCTTAATAGTTCTGCACCTTTTATTTAAAACACTACAACGACACATTTTTGTTTCCACCAAAATAAAACTGAGTCACACATTAAACACAAGTTTTTCAATTCGAAGAGACTTACATCAACGAATCTTTTTAATTAGGTAAAACCGAGTTATCAAATGGCGCCGCTGCCGACTCTTTTCGTAAAGATTAACGGTTTTCTGTGAGAGACGCGTTGCTTTTTGGGATCCGTTCACTTGTGAGCGTTACTTTTCTTGCATAAAAAATTCAAAAAAAAATCATAAAAATTTAAAAATTGATAAAAATACATAAAAATTAAAAATTTCAAAAATACAAAAAGATTTTATCTTCATTGTGTATATATATTGTTTTTGTGTTTGGTTTCTTTTTCTTTTGTCTTTGTAGGTGCATGCGTACTAGATCTTCTAATTATCAAGAGCCCGAGCCTCAGGAAGATTTAGCTATGTCAGGTTTAAACAACAATAATCCACCGCACCCTAATAATAACAACAATGTTCTTCCACAGCCCGATCTTCGGACCATGGAGGAGCTTTGTCAACCAACAATGTTTGGACGAGGAGGACCGATTGCGCCGATGCAAATCAACGCTCCTGAGTTTTCGTTGAAGCACCACATGATTCAGCAAGTGCAAACTAACCCATTCCGTGGATTGCCTGATGATGATGCCAACAAACACCTCGACAAGTTCATTACAATCACCCAAAGCATGAAGTTGGCTGGTGCCACAATGGATGAACTTCGCCTACAACTCTTTCCACATACTTTATTACATCATGCCGAGAAATGGTTTGATCGTCTCCCGAAGAATTCTATTCACACTTGGGATGACATGACTCAACGCTTTTTGTCGCGCTATTTTCCACCATCCATGGTCACGAGCCTTCACAATCAAATCAGCGGTTTCATGCAAGACCCTGATGAATCTCTTTTTGATGCTTGGGAGAGATATAATGTCTTGATCGATAGATGTCCAAACCACAACATGCTCCCTGTGACCCTAATTGATACTTTCTACAACGGTTTGACTTTTCGAGATCGTGATACGATCAATGTAGCCGTCGGTGGCACATTCATGAAAAGGAGACCCAAGGAGTGTAGAGAGCTTATTGAGAACATGACTACTCACCACAAAAACTGGGATTCCTCTGCTTCTTCAAGGATCAACCCGAGAGTCAATGTTTCTTCTACCTCAGCAAACCCTGAGATGACCGAACTCACCCGCATGATGACCGAAATGAGCAAAAGTATTACGCTTCTCGCTTCAAACCAACAACAACAACAAGTTAAAGCGGTTGCTAATCCTTGTGAAACATGCGGCGGTCCTCACTCATACACCGATTGTCCTTCTACACAAGGAAATCCGGAAAATGTGTATGCAGCTTATGGTAATTATTCACCGGAAAATTACCAAGCTCGACAACAAGAGGATAGAAATCTGCTGAGTTACCGATCAAACAACTACCTTTCACCCGGTTTTTCTCCTCAAAACCAAAACCCCGCCAACAACTACAATAGAAGCAACCAAATCCCACCAAGAGCTTCTAATCCTTATCACCCACCCGCCCAACAAAACCCACCCATAAACACCGATGTTGAAGCCACCATGAGAACCCAAGGTGAGCAAATCAAGAATCTGCAAAGCCAAATTATCAATCTTAGAGGAGATATCATGAAGCAAGGAAATGAGATTAGAACCGAGGTTCGCGATAATATTCAATCCTCCTTCAGTACTCAAACGAATGAATTAAAGAATCTATTGGCTAGTTTCTTGCCCGCAGCTCAACCTTCTTCTTCGATTTCTCTACCTTCAAACACCGTCACCAATCCACGAGCCAATGTGAGTGCTATTACTACTCGTAGTGGAGTCACCATCGTAGGACCACCAATCCCACCCCCATCATCTACACCTCCTCCACCACCATGTATCCCTACTCCTCCTATACCTAGTATTAGTGCACCATTACCGTCTCCGCCTCGTCATGACGCTGTATCTCGGAAGGACCCTTCAACATCCCAACCTTTACCTACTACACCTTCACCTTCCACCTATAAACCCAACATCCCATATCCTTCTCGTTTAGGCAAGACCAACGAGCTAACAAAAGAGGACTCTCAAGTGACAAACTATATCAAGATGATTTCTCAAATGGGCTTCAGCGTTAGTTTTCTTGAAGCACTTGTCCACATGCCCAAATTTGTTAAAGCATTTAAGGAATTGCTTAACTAGAAGGAGAAGCTGATTGAACTCGCCAACACACGTTTAAATGAAAACGGCTCTGCAGTTATTCTCAAAGAACTTCCGGAAAAGCTTGGAGATCCCGGTCGTTTTGTGTTGCCTTGCGTGTTCAACAAAACTGAAGAATTTACTGCCCTTGCTGATCTCGGGGCTAGTATTAATTTGATGCCTTTGAGTGTTTGGAAAACACTATCATTACCCGACCTCACTCCAACAAAGATGACTCTTGAACTTGGAAACCGCACCCTCGCTTACCCCGTTGGTATAGCCGAAGACGTGTTCATTAAAGTTGGCGCATTTACTTTCCCGGTCGATTTTGTCGTAGTTGATTATGAAATGGACCCTCGTATTCCTTTAATACTTGGTCGGCCATTCTTGAGAACCGGACGTGCTTTAGTGGATGTGGCCGAAGGTGAGTTAATCTTAAGAGTCGGGAATGATTCACAAATTTTTAAAATGGGGAAGCTTACAGGCAAATACTATGGACGAGAATCAGTGAATATGATTAATGTGCTCGATGACTTTACTGTCTATGACAATCCTCTATTCGAGTCTTCCACTGATAATCCACTTTTTCAAGATGATGTGGATGATTCTCTCCCTACTTTGGCAGCTTCTCCCATTTATGATTCTCCACCGGTCTTTGATGCTTATGATGATGATTCTAGCTCAGACTCGGATGATTTTGATGATTGTACTTCTGAGTATCCCGAGCTGCCCACTTTCGATGATTTTGATGAGGCTGATACTCTTTCGAGCGATTCTTCACATGATGAAGATCCTCCGCCATCACTCGATCCTACTTTGGACGATTACTCATTTGAGGAAGACTTCTCTGAATTTATCAACACTTACTTCCCTCATGAGAGTGATGCTCCTCCTTATGACTTTGAAGATTATCGTCTTGATCCTACTTTGGATTTGAAGCACATTCTTTCTAAGGAGAAGAATCCGGTCGACACCAATATCCGTTGCACATATGATTTGACACCTCTTTGTCCCCCTTCTGAGGACGAGGTTGTGCTTCTTTGCGGATCTTCTTCACACTCGACTGTGCCTGAGTGCTATTTTCCCTTAAAGGAAAAGGTGTTCGACCCCGGTATTGAAGTCTTTAAGCCATCTCAGTATCCACCTGATGAAATAAAAGGAAATATCTTTGGACTTATTAAAGACATGCTTGCCCCACTTTATCCTTGCTTCCACCATGCTCCATGTCACACCCCCAAATTCACTGCAGCGGAAGACTTGCTTTGGGGACTTGTGACTTCATGAGTATTCGAGAGCTTGATCCGAGAACGACCTCTACATGCCAAAAACCACAAAGAAGACTCCAAATAATCCACATAGTCAAGTACCTGAAAATACATGCTTAAAACGTCAACATAAAGTTGGTGAGTTCATAAGTTTGTTTTAAAACGTTTATGACAAATTAGAGTTTATACCGACCATTGCACCTTGCAGTAAAATATAAGAGCTTAAAAATCATAGTCTCATGTTAAATAGATTTTCTTTGATGATTTCAAAGTTTACTAATAAAGAAATAAAGTTTACTTATAATAAATATAGTTTACAGATAAGTAAAATTCACTGAAATAAATAGAGTTTTCTGATGAAACAGAGTTCACTGGAAATAAATAAAGTTTTCTGATGAAACAACATTTTCTGATAAAAACATAGTTCACAGATAATAAATAACGTTTTCTGATAAAAACATAGCTCACTGATAAATAATAGAGTTCTCTAATAGAATAGAATTGTTTTATGAACCACAAGATTTTCCAACCACTTAGTGACAATATAACAAATACAAAGTCACTAACTAAAATAAAGCATTTATTATTGTCTAAGCTCATGACACCGAAGCGTTAACAACACCGGTAGTATAATCATATAATGCAGCCCCTACGGATGCCTAACCCACGACATCCGTCCTCAGACTCAAATGAAACTGTGTCCGCTTGCCCTCTGTTGGACCAAGCCGGACAGGGGCGTCAACCCCGATAGATCTATCCATAACATTCGCGCTTTCGACCGGTCATCCGGTCTGAAATTAACGGTTCATGATAATGGGCCAAAGTGATTGGGTTAAAGTGGGACTTAGACCAATACATAAAAGAGATATGCACTTGTGTTCATTCTTGCAACCATTGTCTCTACCCGAGAACCAATAAAAAGTAGTTAAAGTTTTGGGCTATGAAAATCACAATAGAAATTTTAGTATCAGCATTCATATGTATAACAATTAGAGGAGTTGACCACTCAGTACTTAACAATTAAACTAGTTTAAAGATAGTTTATGACCAACCAAGTAAGCTTAACATTAGCTTATGACAATCAAGTAATTTATAAACAGTTGTAGACAACCAAACAAGTTTAATATCGTTTCTGACAACCAAACAAGTTTATAAGTAGTTTATGACCAAGCATGTACCTCCCCCAAAGAGCAACTATAAAACATTTATAACTCAATTTAAAGCAAGAAAAGGTGGGGTATGAACTCACCTCGACAAAGTAGAGCGAATAATAGTGATGCTAACAATACGCTCAGTAGAAACGGAAATCGATACGGCTCGGTCATGGTGTTGTGGTTTAACTAATCGGCTAAATCCAATAACTTAAGAAAATGTATATTTGAGTTCTCGATACATATGTACATCAACGTGACCCGTTGATAAAATATTAAGTTCCAAGTCATAATAGTTCGGTGGTTGGTTAAATAAAATAAATAACTTAGACAATATGGTTCGACACATTTAAAGAAAAATCATCACTTAATTAATAATTGTCACTTTTATGTAAAAAGTATAACTTTATCAGTTTATCAATACAATAGTTACCATCTATTTTATCGGTTTACAAATATAATATTATATATTTATTTTATTGGTTTACAAAATATAACGGTATTTATTTGTTTTATCAGTTTATAAATTTAATAGTACTTATTTGTTTTATTGATTTAAAAATATAATGATAGTTTGTAGCGAACAAAATCTAAAGTATAGAATCTTATAGAAATTTTGACATGACCTACTCGTTTATACAACGTTTTCTATATTTAATAATTCTCAATATTTTCTATTTTTCAAACCATCTAAAAACACTAGTCGCGTTTTAACGTATATCCAACTAAAATAAATAAATCACTATAATTAAATAATAATCATACACAACCTATGTGTTGTATATCAAAAGCAAAACTCCCTAAGTAATCTATTTAAACGCACATCTAAATGTCTAATTATATTTATAGTTCTCGTAATAACGATAGTGTTCAACATATTTATTTAACCAAAAAATATATATACCACCATTTTAATCCGCTTTAATACTTAATAAAATTAGATATGTTATTAGCCGATCCTAAACCACAACGAACCATGAACTCAGATCGTGCCCGACACTTTAAACTCTCGACGACCCGCGTCTGAATGTACTCGAACACTAAAAATCAGCAAACCCAAACGCACCATTAACCCTGCTGTTAATCCCAAACGCTCCCCCCTAAAGTACTAAAATCAGCAACAACACCTCTTGTGGGGTTTCTAACCGAACTAAGCACTCCCGTCCTGCTGTTTACACAGCGAACCAAACACACTTGCTGCTGATACACAGCAAACCAAACGCACTTGCTGCTGGTACGCAGCGAACAAAATGCACCCTTAAGGCTGTTTATACAGCGAACCGAAGCACCCCTACTGCTGTTAAACAGCGACCCAAACACATCCGTAAGACCCTCCTGCAGTCCCAAACACCCCTGTAGACTTTTACTGCAGAACCGAACATCCTCTTTCGGCAGTTAGCAGCAGATCCGAACGCCCTTAACGACTAGTACATCAGCACATCCAACTCCCCTATCGGCTATTATAAACAACTGCAAACAACACACCCTCTTCGGCTATCATCACAAACGAACGCCCTTCGTGTCTTTTCTGCCCAAACAAACGCACCCTTCGCTGGTCGTTTCCATAATCCAACACCCCCCTCTGTTGTTTATTCCCGAGCCAAGCACACCCCTCGTGGTGTTCACAGTCGGACCCTCCACACCCTTCGTTGCTAACGAGATCAACAAAGGCACCCTTGGTGCTGTTTTATCCGAACTCAACACACCCTGAGCTAACCAAATCAGCTAGGCTCTTTTACACCAAGATGATCTCGACATAGTTAACCACCACGACGACGGATCTGATGATAATGATTCGATGGAAGCGGCTAGTGGTAAATGATGATTATTGGTGGCTGGTCGTAGTTGTGGTGTTGTTATATTGGTGAATCCCAAAGGTGTTTCGTGGTGGTGTAGAGGCTGAAAGGAGCGACGGCTGGTAGCAGAGCCACGGCAGTTTGTGGTGGTCGCGTGGATTGGCATCATGGTGGTGGTGGTTGTACAGCAGCGACAGTGATGTCAGTTGGAACAAATAGCGGCCGAAGTGGGTGGATGTGCCGGCTATAGTGACATCGAGAGGTCAGGTGGTCATGGTGAAGATGAGTGGTAGTGGGTGATGTGGTGGTGTGGTGGTTAAGGTGGTGTTAGCAGGGGACGATCGAAAAGCTGTTTTGACGGTGGTGGCGGCTTGGTCGCGATGATCGATCAAACTTAAGTGAGTTTTCATTTTGAGGTGGCCGGAATAATACCGCCGGAAATATGGTGGCTGGAGGATATATTATAGAGAGGGGTGTGTGTTTTGTTATTTAGGTTTAGGGTTTGTGTGAAATGAGGGGAAACCCTAATTTTTCCTTTTATATGTACTAGTCAAATTTTGTAAAAACAAAGTGAAAGGTTCCCAAATGTGCAGGGACTAAAATATAATTTTCTTATAATTTTTGTTAATACATGGTACGGGCTAGTTCGTTTTTTTTGTAAAATTTGATTCGTTTTTCAAAAATCGCACCATCGATTTTAAAATGATTTTTCTACTAAATTAATGTATTCGTTCGATAAATTTTTCGTAATCGATTAATATTTTATTTAAAATAATTATCATTTATTGATTATTGCATATAGATTGCGTTTAAAACAAAATATAGTTCAACTTGAATGTTCTCGTTTTCAACGTTCGTTATTAAACTAAAATAAAAAAATATCAGATAATTTAATAAATCTTTTTATCAAATAATTCTGAATAATTAAATAAACATTTAATTTGTATCGTGTCCGTTCTCAGATTTGCGCAGTCTTTTACAACATGTAAAATAAACTCCTGTTTTCGAATCAAATGACTTTGATATCTCTCGAAAACGAATTTCGATTAATTAATAATATAATTTATTAGTATTTAAAGTCAGAAAATTCCCAGTTGTCACAGTACATCCGTGTTATTTGGAGTTCGTCCTCGAACTCAATCGTTGTTACCCTAATAAAAGTGTAGAGAAAATGATTTGATGTTCTACCCTAGTGTTCTATCGAATATACTTATATCTGCTCACAGATCATTCTGTCTGAACTTTTAAAATTGTGTTACCCACCAATAGTTAATTAGGTAAGTAATAGGTAGAAGAGGAATATATCTTAGCGGTTCTAAATGTCAATCTGACAAACCGGTCGTCGTTCCTAGGACGATAAAATTCGAAACGAAGAGTTGAGAAAACTCGTTAGTTCTTAAACGTCTCTAAGGGTTCACCACCACCAGCCCGTTAGGTTCACTCGATCGGTATAAAGTCTCTAAAGATTCACTTAACAATTCGTGAATCAAACGAAGCCTAAATAATTACTCTTCAAAACGTCGTCATGATACGATAACAAGACGAAATACGATAAATTCGTATGACGAATCTCGAGTCAAAAGAAATACACTCCCGAAACTGGAGTACTAAATCAATACCATAAATATACAGGGTCACGTCGGATATCCTTAAGCCCACTCATTTATAATCTCATATTTGCATACAAAAGCGTCCTAATCCATGCAAATATGTTATTATAAACTCATGGTTCGGCGATTTATGATTTCTTTATTCAAATGCAAAGGCGTCCTAATCCATCTCAATAAAGACTTCATAAATCATCCTACTTAAGTGTCACCGGCAAAATACCCAATTCAAAATCGTTAAAATCTATAAGGGATATTATCCAAAATTACCAAAAGCAAAGAGCATGAGTTGACAATAAGTCGTCTTCCATAAGTAAACGTTTCGAAAGTACCGGATCGAAGAACATAAGTGTCGATAGGCGATAAAGCAATCGCATATGTATATCAAGTAAAGAAACTCACGGTTATAAGTAGGATAAGTATATAGTAATCGGTTCTAAATAAGCAATTATCCAATCACACAAAACCTTCCCATCCTCGAGGAAGACTCATCAAACACCAAGCTGAGTAATAACTTATCATAACCCAACCTCGAAACTCACTCACAAAGAATGGCCCAGGTTTTGTTATGAATTATTACACATCTCAACCTTTTGATGACTCAGCTCGACTCTGAAAATACAGTACATTCCACATTAACACGTAAGATTACGAGTCTTACTCACCCTCGAAGTAATTCACCAAAAATCATAGGCTGTGTAACTCCCGATACTTATTTCCATCTCGCACTCAATCAAATATGAGGCCCACTGAGAACCAATTAAGTATTGTTACACATCTCAACCCTTTTGATGAATTAGCTCGAACCTGGGGATTCCTCATGACTAATTATTAACCAAAATTCACAAAATGTTTCTAGGCGGAGTTATAAAACATCTACGAGACCATCGTGTAACTCACGATATCCAACGAATATTCTAGTGTTCATATATAAAATTATATTATATGTCTAAGCGCACTAATCAAGCAATCGAACTCACGTAAACAAGTAATCACATGGCAGACAACAAAGCAATAAAAAACATGCATTGGAAGTACTCATATAGCAGCGGAATAAGTATGATGTGACGTATGTTACTACTAAATAAAACTGAGAGCCGGTTATAGTCTAGAATTACTAATGCAACCTAGTTCTCTATAACCAAGGCTCTGATACCAATCTGTCACACCCCCAAATTCACTGCAGCGGAAGACTTGCTTTGGGGACTTGTGACTTCATGAGTATTCGAGAGCTTGATCCGAGAACGACCTCTACATGCCAAAAACCACAAAGAAGACTCCAAATAATCCACATAGTCAAGTACCTGAAAATACATGCTTAAAACGTCAACATAAAGTTGGTGAGTTCATAAGTTTGTTTTAAAACGTTTATGACAAATTAGAGTTCATACCGACCATTGCACCTTGCAGTAAAATATAAGAGCTTAAAAATCATAGTCTCATGTTAAATAGATTTTCTTTGATAATTTCAAAGTTTACTAATAAAGAAATAAAGTTTACTTATAATAAATATAGTTTACAGATAAGTAAAATTCACTGAAATAAATAGAGTTTTCTGATGAAACAGAGTTCACTGGAAATAAATAAAGTTTTCTGATGAAACAACATTTTCTGATAAAAACATAGTTCACAGATAATAAATAACGTTTTCTGATAAAAACATAGCTCACTGATAAATAATAGAGTTCTCTAATAGAATAGAATTGTTTTATGAACCACAAGATTTTCCAACCACTTAGTGACAATATAACAAATACAAAGTCACTAACTAAAATAAAGCATTTATTATTGTCTAAGCTCATGACACCGAAGCGTTAACAACACCGGTAGTATAATCATATAATGCAGCCCCTACGGATGCCTAACCCACGACATCCGTCCTCAGACTCAAATGAAACTGTGTCCGCTTGCCCTCTGTTGGACCAAGCCGGACAGGGGCGTCAACCCCGATAGATCTATCCATAACATTCGCGCTTTCGACCGGTCATCCGGTCTGAAATTAACGGTTCATGATAATGGGCCAAAGTGATTGGGTTAAAGTGGGACTTAGACCAATACATAAAAGAGATATGCACTTGTGTTCATTCTTGCAACCATTGTCTCTACCCGAGAACCAATAAAAAGTAGTTAAAGTTTTGGGCTATGAAAATCACAATAGAAATTTTAGTATCAGCATTCATATGTATAACAATTAGAGGAGTTGACCACTCAGTACTTAACAATTAAACCAGTTTAAAGATAGTTTATGACCAACCAAGTAAGCTTAACATTAGCTTATGACAATCAAGTAATTTATAAACAGTTGTAGACAACCAAACAAGTTTAATATCGTTTCTGACAACCAAACAAGTTTATAAGTAGTTTATGACCAAGCATGTACCTCCCCCAAAGAGCAACTATAAAACATTTATAACTCAATTTAAAGCAAGAAAAGGTGGGGTATGAACTCACCTCGACAAAGTAGCGCGAATAATAGTGATGCTAACAATACGCTCAGTAGAAACGGAAATCGATACGGCTCGGTCATGGTGTTGTGGTTTAACTAATCGGCTAAATCCAATAACTTAAGAAAATGTATATTTGAGTTCTCGATACATATGTACATCAACGTGACCCGTTGATAAAATATTAAGTTCCAAGTCATAATAGTTCGGTGGTTGGTTAAATAAAATAAATAACTTAGACAATATGGTTCAACACATTTAAAGAAAAATCATCACTTAATTAATAATTGTCACTTTTATGTAAAAAGTATAACTTTATCAGTTTATCAATACAATAGTTACCATCTATTTTATCGGTTTACAAATATAATATTATATATTTATTTTATTGGTTTACAAAATATAACGGTATTTATTTGTTTTATCAGTTTATAAATTTAATAGTACTTATTTATTTTATTGATTTAAAAATATAATGATAGTTTGTAGCGAACAAAATCTAAAGTATAGAATCTTATAGAAATTTTGACATGACCTACTCGTTTATACAACGTTTTCTATATTTAATAATTCTCAATATTTTCTATTTTTCAAACCATCTAAAAACACTAGTCGCGTTTTAACGTATATCCAACTAAAATAAATAAATCACTATAATTAAATAATAATCATACACAACCTATGTGTTGTATATCAAAAGCAAAACTCCCTAAGTAATCTATTTAAACGCACATCTAAATGTCTAATTATATTTATAGTTCTCGTAATAACGATAGTGTTCAACATATTTATTTAACCAAAAAATATATATACCACCATTTTAATCCGCTTTAATACTTAATAAAATTAGATATGTTATTAGCCGATCCTAAACCACAACGAACCATGAACTCAGATCGTGCCCGACACTTTAAAATCTCGACGACCCGCGTCCGAATGTACTCGAACACTAAAAATCAGCAAACCCAAACGCACCATTAACCCTGCTGTTAATCCCAAACGCTCCCCCCTAAAGTACTAAAATCAGCAACAACACCTCTTGTGGGGTTTCTAACCGAACTAAGCACTCCCGTACTGCTGTTTACACAACGAACCAAACACACTTGCTGCTGATACATAGCAAACCAAACGCACTTGCTGCTGGTACGCAGCGAACAAAATGCACCCTTAAGGCTGTTTATACAGCGAACCGAAGCACCCCTACTGCTGTTAAACAGCGACCCAAACGCATCCGTAAGACCCTCCTGCAGTCCCAAACACCCCTGTAGACTTTTACTGCAGAACCGAACATCCTCTTTCGGCAGTTAGCAGCAGATCCGAACGCCCTTAACGGCTAGTACATCAGCACATCCAACTCCCCTATCGGCTATTATAAACAACTGCAAACAACACACCCTCTTCGGCTATCATCACAAACGAACGCCCTTCGTGTCTTTTCTGCCCAAACAAACGCACCCTTCGCTGGTCGTTTCCATAATCCAACACCCCCCTCTGTTGTTTATTCCCGAGCCAAGCACACCCCTCGTGGTGTTCACAGTCGGACCCTCCACACCCTTCGTTGCTAACGAGATCAACAAAGGCACCCTTGGTGCTGTTTTATCCGAACTCAACGCACCCTGAGCTAACCAAATCAGCTAGGCTCTTTTACACCAAGATGATCTCGACATAGTTAACCACCACGACGACGTATCTGATGATAATGATTCGATGGAAGCGGCTAGTGGTAAATGATGATTATTGGTGGCTGGTCGTAGTTGTGGTGTTGTTATATTGGTGAATCCCAAAGGTGTTTCGTGGTGGTGTAGAGGCTGAAAGGAGCGACGGCTGGTGGCAGAGCCACGGCAGTTTGTGGTGGTCGCGTGGATTGGCATCATGGTGGTGGTGGTTGTACAACAGCGACGGTGATGTCAGTTGGAACAAATGGCGGCCGAAGTGGGTGGATGTGCCGGCTATAGTGACATCGAGAGGTCAGGTGGTCAT
Organism: Glebionis coronaria; assembly: GCA_025667525.1. Classification (NCBI taxonomy): domain Eukaryota; kingdom Viridiplantae; phylum Streptophyta; class Magnoliopsida; order Asterales; family Asteraceae; genus Glebionis; species Glebionis coronaria. Next base: position 141,517,982 of record CM046880.1, read on the forward strand.
GGTGAAGATGAGTGGTAGTGGGTGATGCGGTGGTGTGGTGGTTAAGGTGGTGTTAGCAGGGGACGATTGAAAAGCTGTTTTGACGGTGGTGGCGGCTTGATCGCGATGATCGATCAAACTTAAGTGAGTTTTCATTTTGAGGTGGCCGGAATAATACCGCAGGAAATATGGTGGCTGGAGGATATATTATAGAGAGGGGTGTGTGTTTTGTTATTTAGGTTTAGGGTTTGTGTGAAATGAGGGGAAACCCTAATTTTTCCTTTTATATGTACTAGTCAAATTTTGTAAAAACAAAGTGAAAGGTTCCCGAATGTGCAGGGACTAAAATATAATTTTCTTATAATTTTTGTTAATACATGGTACGGGCTAGTTCGTTTTTTTGTAAAATTTGATTCGTTTTTCGAAAATCGCACCATCGATTTTAAAATGATTTTTCTACTAAATTAATGTATTCGTTCGATAAATTTTTCGTAATCGTTTTATATTTTATTTAAAATAATTATCATTTATCGATTATTGCATATAGATTGCGTTTAAAACAAAATATAGTTCAACTTGAATGTTCTCGTTTTCAACGTTCGTTATTAAACTAAAATAGAAAAATATCAGATAATTTAATAAATCTTTTTATCAAATAATTCTGAATAATTAAATAAACATTTAATTTGTATCGTGTCCGTTCTCAGATTTGCGCAGTCTTTTACAACATGTAAAATAAACTCCTGTTTTCGAATCAAATGACTTTGATATCTCTCGAAAACGAATTTCGATTAATTAATAATATAATTTATTAGTATTTAAAGTCAGAAAATTCCTAGTTGTCACACTCCATCACTGCTTAAGGGAACCTTGCCTACTCTTCTTTGGCTTGCCTTGTTCGCCTTAAGCTCGTGCTTATTGATGGATGAAAACTATGTCTTTGATCCTGGTGGATATGTTTCATGCTTCTTCCGTTGATGATCAAGGTCGAGTCAGGCTCACGACTCGGTTAACAAAAACCAAGCGCTTCTTGGGAGGCAACCCATGCATCTATCTTTTCGCTTTCTTTATCATAAGTGTAGGGGAGACCCTTTGGTTTGCTTTCCTCTCCTCACTTCTTAATCAGGGATTCGAGCTTCAATGATCCACTCTTGATGATTCTTGACGACCCGTGATTCCGTGTCCACTTCTTCCCGATTCTATCCTAAACTCTTTTCGATTCACTATTTTATATTTTCTCAATATTAAAATAGGAATCTCTTTAGTTGTCTTTTCCTTAGCGAGATTTAAACAAAGTGCACAATGTCCTAAGTGTAGGGGAGTTTATTCCCACATGCTTAAACATTGAGGACAATGTTTATCTTAAGTGTAGGGGGGACTTCTATCAAAGTTAAGTGGTCTTTTCCTTGTATTTGTCCTCATTTTAACCGAAAAATCAATTTTTCGACATTTTTCAAAATTTTTGATCTATTTTGGCCTATTAGTTTTACCTTTGTATAGTTATTTTCTTTCCTTATTAGAATAAATCTTTGAATAAATGGTTTTAACTTTCAAACGTTGTGAATCTTTTGACTCAACCCGATTTTACTTGTCTAAGTTACTCTAGCTAGTATCCTTAACGTGTTTAAGTCAAGTCTTGCTAGGCTTTTATATAGGGAGCTATAAAACGCGAAAGTCTTAACTCTCACGGGTTAAGAACAAGAACTTTTCGCAAGTTCCTATAATTGATCCTAGAGAGGCGTTTATCAAGGGAACTTTAAAATGCGATTTCTAAACTTGAAAAAGTCTAAGAATTTGCAAGATCCTATAGGCGACTCGAAAACCCAAAACTTTGATTTAATAGGCTAAGTATCCACGAGTCTCATTCCTTAAGACTTTAAACTGTGGAGAACGAGAGATGATAGAGCCAATTATAAGTTCGGTATTCTTTCGGGAATTTATGTGAGTTAATTATGAGCCTATTCTCCCATCGCCTGCTAATAAATTTATCTGCTAATAAATAAGGTTGTACGATTTGAAAAGTTACTTAGCTTCTAGCCCAAGATCGTTTAAAAGTTGCTCGGTATGGATTAGAGTTCATAGCCAAGGCATAACTTATTGAAGCGGGATGCGAAGATTGGCGAGTCCGAAAAGGCCCTAACAAGGCATGAGGGCTATATTTTGTTGCTAAAGATCCAAAGTGATGTGAAGAATCATTTATCGAAAATCAATATGAAGGATCGAGACACACGACGAAAAGCAAAAACTCCCCAAAAGTCATGGAGAAGTGTATCCGAAAAGACCCTAACAAGGTATGAGGATAAATAGATCCAAGTCATAAAAGGAGGCGGATCGTTGTATATCAAAGTCCAAGATAAAGATTGGAGAAAAATGAAGAAGTCGTGGTCCAAGTATGAATCTCTCAAAACTTCAGGTGAAGAAATTCCATCATGAAGAGATGACCATAATTTCATGAACGTCTCTCAAGGTTTGAAGTATGAAGTCGCTGCCAAATATCGGTCCGAGAAAGGTCTCAAATCGCGAAGCGAGTTATGCCAAGATATGAACTTTATGAGGTCCCGAGAAGCAGTTTTAAAAGATTTTGTCCTTTAGCTAACTATTGATTAAATCGTTCACTTTATTTTCAGACTAAATAACTATCGAAATAAGTCAAACAATGTATCCTCGTGATCATTCAAGACAATAATAAAATATAAGAGATACCCCTAGGAATAAGGGAGTCTAAGTGAGTAATTACCCCACATGATTCGTGTTAGTTTACTAACTTATAATAACAATGATCTCGTTTTTATGCTTGGTTTGGAGAAAGTGAAAACTTGAGGATGATGATTATTCATAACATTTCCAAAACCCGAGGTATGCTTTTGATTTCTTTATTCTGAATTTTTTTAATTTTCTATTTCTTTAATAGAGGCCAACGTGGATTGATTATGATGAAAAATGTAATCTTGCTTTGTAACTAATGCATTGCATGAGGACATTGCAATGGTCAAGTGTAGGGGATTTGATAGGTGTGTAAACACCCATCTTTTCTACCACTTAATTACAATAATAACCGAGCCAAAACGTGTATTTTATCTCTTTTATATCAGAATTATGCATGGTTTGTGTTTTTGTTGTGATTTAGGACGAAAAGGTGAAAAGTGGAGAAAACACGGACATTCACGGGCATTTACGGACTTTTATTGAAGAAAAAGATGAAAGACGAAGTCAAGAAGTCAAGAGTGCAAAAAGAACGGAAGTCCAAGACCAATTCTGAAGATTTATCGAAGAAAAAGTCAAAAGACGGAAGTTTATCAAAAGCCAAAGAATTCAAGTCTATTTTATTGAATAATTTAAAGATAAGTTCAAAGAAATCCCGAGCCAAAAAGTCCTTAAAGTCCAAATTTAAAGAAGATTAGAAGAATAAAGGAATAATGATGCAATTAAAGAAGATTAAAAGAAGGAGGGACTTAATCTCGCAATTAAGAAGAAATGAAGGAGGGGAGGAAGCTTCCTTAATCCTCCCCTATAAATAGTCATTAGCTGTTAATCATTTTCCTTGTTGGCTAAGTGTGACAATTAGTCTTCCACTTTTAATTACCTTGTCATTTAAATACTTGTCAATTTAATTACCTTGTCTTGCACCTTAAATTCATTTAATTTCAAGTAAGTTTCCATTTAATTCTTGTCAATCTTTACTTTATCTTGTTAATCTCTCATCTACCTTTCTTAATCTTTGATTTTTTATGTTTATGTTTATGTCCATGTTCTTATTTTGATCAAGTGGGTTTTTAATTATTGTGGTTAAATTTGTTTGTTTTGTTGATTTAAATTGTTAGTTTATGATTATTGATGTTTCGTTATTAGTTTGATTAAATCGTTTGTGTTGATTTTGGTTAAATTTGTTGTTAGATTCGTGTATTTGTGATCCCTTGTTCTTCGGGGTGTTTGTTTCTGTGTCTGAGATTCTCAGGTAAATCTTCCGGATCAACACCAAAACTTCCGAGCCAAGGAGGTTCATTCAGAACTTTAAAAGTTCCAAGTCAAGGATTGCTCATTCGGAACTCCAAAGTTCCGGATCAAGCATTGCTCATTCGGAACTCCAAAGTTCCGGATCAAGCATTGCTCATTCGGAAGTCTCAAACTTCCGGACGAAAACTTCCGGATCAATACTTCCGACTCAAGCATTTGTTCATTCGGAACTTAGAAGTTCCGGATCAATAGACTTCATTCGAAACTCAAAAAGTTCCGGATCAAGAAGATTCATTCGGAACTCAAAAGTTCCGGATCAAGTTAAAAGTTCCGAACGAAGGACAAAGTTCCGAATCAACCAGATCTTCCGAACCAAGTTCCGGGTCAATAAGTTCCGAGTCAAGAGTGTTTCATTCGGAAGAAGTTCCGGATCAACATCTTTTTGTTCATTCGGAACTTAAAAGTTCCGAATCAAGGGCTAAGTTCCGGATCAAGCTAGTTCATTCAGAAGTTTTGAACTTCCGAATCAAGGGTTCTGTAAGTTTTTTTTCAGTCTTTCTTTTTAAATTTCTCTCTTTTATTTTAAAGCTTTATTTTTCCCGCCTTTTATTTAGTTGCACTTTAAATTTGCCTTAGCTTTATTTTAGCCTTGCCTTAGTTTAAGTTTTAGTTGCGTTTTAAGTTTGCCTTAGTTAGTTTTAATTTTGCATTATTTACTTTAGCGCCCTTTAATTTCAGTCACGTTTTTTAATACTTGTACTTTATTTTAATTAGACTTAGATTTACTTTAATTGCACTTTTTCTTAATAGTTCTGCACCTTTTATTTAAAACACTACAACGACACATCTTTGTTTCACCAAGAACAATAGAGTCACATAGAGAACCTAGATCAATTCGTTAAGATACCGAGAACAAGAACTTTAATTTTTATACGAGCAAAAGCCGAGTTATCACATGTGCACTCTCCTAAAGGAAAACCTTGACATCTTCGCATGGGAACTAAAGGACATGACAAGAGTGCCGCGATCAACTATAGAACACAAGCTGCAAATCCAGGAGGGATACCATCCCGTTAGACAAAATAAGCGCGTGCAAGCCCCCAAATACAACTAAGCCATACTAGAAGAAGTCAAAAAGTTGGTAAATGCAGGCATTATGTGAGAGGTTTACTACCATGATTGAATATCCAATCTGGTGATGGTTAAAAAGCATGACAGCAGTTGGCGCATGTGCGTAGACTTCACGGATCTCAATAAAGCTTGCCCTCAAGACTATTATCCGCTACCAGATATTGATTGGATGGTCGAAATCCTATGTGGGTATCTGATGAGACTGCAGTTATACATAGTCTCATCGTTATTTTCGGGCTTAAAATATGAAAAAATATCATAAAATACCGTAAAATATGCTTGTGTTTGTTCATTGTGTATTTTAGGTACGGATATTGTGAAATCAACAATAGATCAAAAGAAACAAGAAAAAACGAACACGTGGAACGAAGCCGCACAAAAACCGGACCCGATCAATGAATTTACAAAGAATTCCTTGAAGTTTGAAGATTTGTCAAGACTGGTCCCTCAACTGTTGAAGACTTGTCATATTATACCCTTGTAAATCTCACTTATTGCATAAGGGTCCCTAATATTTCAAGAATTGACATTATTGGCCCTTAATGAATGCTATAATTTCACAAAAGGTCCTTGTTCAAAGTTTGCAAAGTAATTGTTCCATAAATGACAAGTTGGCCAAAGTTTTAATAAAAGGAAATCAAGTAATTGCTGTTAAAAACTTTGTTTGCCATCTTTTTCAAAGAACAGGGGGCATTATTTCCACTTTAATAACCCAAACCCATAACCAACCCACCTATAACCTATCCTAAACCTGGTATAAACCCAAAACCACACCATCTATAACCCACCAAGCCCACCCACTCTCTTAACATATAAGCCCATACCCCTACAACCCGACCCAACCACCATAGCCACGTCACCCACTCAGTTTTTATATTAATTACCTTTAAAAAAACTGTTAATTAATATAAGAGGCGCAAATCATTCCCTGTGCACATAAACAAGATTAAACACACACCTCTACCCATAGTTAAGAACTCCATAAACCCTAATTCGTTTTTCTTAATTAACCAAAATTGAACATTGATTCTTTCCAGAAACATGATTAACATAAACCTAACCTAAACTCCACCCCTAAAACTATACCCATACACACCCATGTGTCTCAATCAGTGGTCCCCTGACCCACTTCCAACAAGAAAACAAAAGGGGATGCAGAAGATCGATGTCTATAATTGTAACTTGCTCCTAAAGTGTTATTAGATGGATGAGATGGCATCTAAACAGCTATATAAAACCTCAGCAATCACATGGGGCTCTTGGACCATATTCGAATTTCAAAAATCCACTGGCAGAATTGGAAGTTTAGAGGCTAGGGTTTTGCTTCATTTTTAGTTTCTAGTAATTTCCATAGCATAGTATATAACAAGGTCGCTTGTGACCTTGTTCATTTGTTCCAGCTTTGTAATAATTTTTTTTATGAGTAATGACAATGAAACTTTAAAACTTTTTTCATAAGATGAGCTCCAATTTAATTGAGTTCTTTAGTTTAATGATTTAATTTATTTGCAAGTTTAGTTTAGACTTTATCAAAGCTATTTTATGTTAATTTTTTTTGGCATAAAATTAGTTTTGAGATCCACAAGGCTATAAGCTTCTGCATAAGCTATCTTGACAAAATAGCTTATGTGTTGATGATACACTGGTTTTCATTGGGGTTCAGATTAGTTCTCGGAATCTTCTCGAATTGATCACGGTTAAAAGTGGAATAATTGTTCTTGGTTACTAAAAAGGGTTGATTTTGGTTATCTAATTTCTTAAACTAAATGCAAGTAATTAAAATTGTCGTTGAGAAAAATAGGAGTCTTAAAATTAAACTACAAATAAGAGCGTGCAACCTTGGAAATTAAAACTTAACAATTCAAAAACTTAAAAACAAGTTTGAAATAAACTAAGTAAAAGAGCGGGAAAACTAGATTTGAAAATTAAGCAAAAACAAAACACAGACCTGAGTCCGATCGTAATGCGATCGTACCCCAAACAACACAATGGATCGTATTCACCAATCGCACTCAATGCGATCGCAAGAAGTAAAACAGATCGCACTCAATGCGATGACACCAAAAGAGATGGATATACGATGGGAGGGGACGATCGTACTACGAGATCGCAACGCGATCGTGGTTCCGGATCGTAACAAACCGATCGCACTCAATGCGATCGAAGCAGGAACAAGAGACCCAATCGCACCCCAGATCGAAGTAAGTGATCGTGGGCGTGGATCGTACCAGGGAAAGAACAAACCGATCGCACTCTAAGCGATCATACCAAGTAAAACCCTCTTACGATGGAAAAGGCGTCCGACAAGGAAATTAAGCTTAAGCAAATAATTAGTAACCATTAAGCATTTTCAAACTTTTAAAAGAGTAAATAAGCAAAAATTCCAACCTTTACAATCTGAAACAATCGAACTTCAATAAAACGGATTAAAGAACTATAAATCTTTTAAGAAAACTTAAACTTAAATAAGCCAAATCAATCGAATAAGCCAATAAGCATCAAGGGCTTATAGCTTATACATGTATTAGCTTAAGTAGGAACAAGAAAGATTAACCTTCAATCACGAACTCATCAAATCTCCCAAACCGTATGAAATGAAACAATCGGATGAATTGATTAAGGAAAACTAAGAAATGTAGAAGGAGATTAAAGAACTAAAAAGCTTAACTTGAATTAGATTAATGAAATCCAAAATACAAAAGCTTAAAACTTGAAAGATAAAAATGGAGGAAAGAAAAATCTTAGTGAGAGAAAGTTGAGAACTTTCTCTCTCTAAAACTAGAGAAAATGAAAAAATGAAAAACTAACTAGCTAACCCCCCAAAGTTGTGAAGTGTAGGCCTATTTATAGGCGTTTGCTTTGTGGGCTTGTGAATGGGCTTTGTTCATGGGCTTCTCTTCTTCTTTCTTCTTTAGTCTTTACGTTTCTTTACTTAAACGTTTCCGACTCTGGATTTTGAGAAGTGTCGGTGAATGATTCCAACTCGTCCTATAATCATTTGTTTAATAGACTCGAGTTCTTCGACATATATGAATCTTCCATCTTTGGCCCTATTCTTCGATAAATCTTCAAATAGGCACAATGACTTCAAATCTTTTGCATCTCTTGGACAATAGACTTCGTCTTGAGTCTTTTTCTTCGATAAAACCCGTGCAACCCCATGTTTTCTTCAATATTCATCCGGTTAACTCTGAAAACACAATAAACACAAAAACCACGCATAATTCCAAACAAATGATATTAAATACGTGTTTTGGTCTCGTTTTAGCCAGAAATAAGTGGTAAAAGGATGGGTGTTTTCACACCTATCAAATCCCCTACACTTAACCATTTCCATGCCCTCATGCAATGCTCAGTGATAAAGCAAATTTACACTTTTCTCATAATCAATCAACCTTGGCCTTACTAAAATATTACTAAACAAAAATTAAAGAACTAAGAGAAATTAAAAACTTTAAAGTAAATAAAAGGATAGAAAACCATTTTCACTTGAAAATAGCTATATGGAAATAACTTGCAAAGAGATCAAGGACTTATATTAGGGCTTTGGTGCTGCGAAGTTTTATCACCCTCAAGTTTCACGTTCCCCAAACTAAGCTTAAAAACGAGATCATTGTTATTATAAGTTAGTAAATCAAACACTTACACACATGGCTTAATTATATGCTTAAACTCCCTTATTCCTAGGTGTATCTCTTATATTTTATTTTTGTCTTAGAATGATCATGAAGATGCATTTTTGGACTTATTTCGATAGTATATTTAGGCTGAAAGCAAAGTAGGACGATTTGATCAATAGTTAGCTAAAGGACAAAATCTCTTAAAACTGCTTCTCGGGATATCAAAAAGTTCATATCTTGGCATAACTCGGTTCACGATTTGAGACCTTTCTCGGGCCGATATTTGGCATGTACTTCATACTTCATATCTTGAGAGACGTTCTTGAGATAATGGTCTTCTCATCGTTAATAGAGTTTCTTCACTTGGAGACTTTTGAGGGGTACTCCAACTTTGTTGACCACGACTTCATGATTATTCTTCAATCTCTAATTGGGATTTTGAGATACAACGATCCGCCTCCTTTTCGGACTTGGATCTATTTATCCTCATACCTTGTTAGGGTCTTTTCGGATAGACTTCTCCATGATCTTTATGGGAGTTGATTGCTTTTCTTCGTGAGTCTTGATCCTTCATATTGATTTTAGGAATAATGCTTTTCACATCACCTTGGATCTTTAGCAATAAGATTGAATCCTCATGCCTTGTTAGGGCCTTTTCGGACTCGCCAATCTTCGCGCCCCGCTTCATAAGTTATGCCTTGGCTATGAACTCTTATCATTACCGAGCAACTTTTAAACGATCTTGGGTTAGAAGCTAAGTAACTTTTCAAATCGTACGACCTTACTTATTGCAGATAATGTTTTAGCAAGTGATGGGAGTATAGGCAAATAATTACACCAAGTGAGCTTGTGCAAGAATACCGACTTATAATTGACTTTATCATTTCTCGTTCTCCACAATTTAAAATCTCAAGTAATGAGACTCGTGGATGCTTAGCCTAATAAACCAATTAAGGTCTACATGGTTAAAGATACTAGCTAGAATAAACTTGGACAAGTCTATTCGGGTTGAGTCAAAATAATCGTAACGGGCCTAATATGTCAAAGATTTCAAAACAAGCTACACCACTTTATTAATATTTTTGACTTATTGCGGGATATATACATATGAAAGCAACGATAAAAATTTAAAAATTACGACTAAATGGCCAAAGTTAATTAAAAATTTGAAAAATGCTGAAAAAGATGATTTTCCGGTTAAATGAAGGCATTTTCATGGAAAAGTCCACTTAAAACTTCGATAGAAGTCCCCCTACACTTAATATAAACATTGTCCTCAATGTTTAAGCATGTGGGAAAAGTCTCCCCTACACTTATGACATTGTGCACGTTGGTTAAATACAGTTAAGGAAGAGACGACTAACGTGATCAATCTCAAATGTGAGTATGAAGAAAATTGAATCACGATAGTTGAGAGATAGAACCGGATTTCAGATAACACGGGAGCACGGTTCTTCAGAGATTCCAAGAGTGCAATTATCCCTGTAATCACATCACCACACAAACACAAATAACCTATAGAGGCCCCCTACACTTAGGAGGTTAAAACGGATAAGGATAGATACTCGGGCTGCCTCCCGAGGAGCGCTTATTTTTGATAACCGAGTCACGAGCCTGAATCGACCTAAAATTAGTTCATGGGGAACGTGGTGAGGGATGAAATCATCTCATGAGAGATGTCCTCACCAAAGTACAACTTCACTCGTTGGCCATTCACCTTAAAATTAGGTCCATTAGGTTGAGCGAGCTCGAGAGTACCATATGGAAAAATTTGGGCAATGGTGAATGGGCCGGACCAACGAGATTTCAGCTTGCCCGAAAAGATTTTCAACCGAGAGTTAAAGAGTAACACTTTGTCTCCAACTTGGAACTCTTGGTTCTTAATCTTAGAGTCGTGAATGAGCTTAGTCTTTTCCTTATAGATCAAAGAATTTTCATAAGCCTCATTACGGAGTTCATTCAGCTCATTGAGTTGGATCTTTCGTAGGTCACCGGCTTTGTTGATATCGAAATTATCCCACTTCAAGGCCCAGTAAGCCTTGTGCTCCAACTCAATGGGGAGGTGGCATGCTTTCTCGTACACGAGACGATAAGGTGTACAACCAATCGGAGTCTTGTATGCCGTACGAAAAGCCCACAGAGCATCATCAAGTTTATCGGCCCATGAGGCACGATGCTCTCCCACGGTTCTTTCAAGAATTTGCTTTAATCCTCGGTTAGAGATTTTAGCCTGGCCATTAGTTTGTGGGTGGTAGGCGGTGGAAAGACGATGATTTACACCATACTTAGCCATGACTGTAGCAAATTGATCATTGCAAAAATGAGTCCCGCGATCACTAATAATGGCACGAGGCACACCGAATCTAGCGAATAGCGATTTCAAAAAGTTACAAACCACCCTTGCGTCATTAGTGGGTAAAGCTTTGGCTTCAACCCATTTGGAAACGTAGTCAACGGCTACAAGGATGTATTTGTTTCCTTTAGATGAAGGGAATGGCCCCATAAAGTCGATACCCCAAACATCAAAGATTTCACATTCTTGAATGAACATCTGAGGCATCTCGTCTTTATGTGTGATATTGCCTTGTTTTTGGCAAGCATCACAATGTGTAACCATCTCGTGAGCATCACGATAAATGGTGGGCCAATAAAATCCCGAGTCAAACACTTTTTTGGCGGTGTAGTTGGGACCAAAGTGACCACCGATGGGTCCTTTGTGGCAAGCGTCAAGGATTTCTAAAGCTGCCGGTCCATCAACACATCAGCGAATAATAAAATCTGCACATTGTTTGAATAGATACGGGTCATCCCAAAAGTAAGTCTTAATGTCTTTAAAGAACTTCTTCTTTTGTTGGGATGTTAACCCGTCGACGAGAATTCCACCCGCCAAGTATTTTGCAATGTCCGCAAACCACGGGGTTTCATCAGAATTCGAGTTGATAGACATTAAGGTCTCCAGGGGAAAAGAGTCATTGATCTCTTTGTTCGGATGTTCCCCTTGGTAAGGATCCTCAAGTCTGCTGAGATGATCCGCGGCTAGGTTTTCAGCTCCTTTCTTATCGCGAATTTCGATTTTAAATTCTTGGAGTAGCAAAACCCAGCGAAGAAGTCTTGGTTTGGAATCTTGCTTAGTCAACAAGTACTTCAACGCGGAATGATCGGTATACACGATGGTGGTAGAAAGGACAAGATAGGGGCGGAACTTTTCAAAAGCATAGACAACAGCTAAAAGCTCTTTTTCGGTTGTCGTGTAATGCAATCGAGCCCCTGTCATTGTATTGCTAGCGTAATGGATCGGTTGGAAGTGTTTGTTCACTCGTTGGCCCAAAACCGCTCCAATAGCATAGTCGCTAGCATCGCACATCAACTCAAAGGGAAGCTCCCAATTAGGGGTAACCAAGACCGGTGCCTTAGTTAGCTTATCCTTAAGCAGGTTGAAGGCTTCAATACACTCGTTGGAAAAGATAAAAGGAGTATCTTTTTCCAAGAGGTGGGTCATCGGGCGAGCGATTTTAGAAAAATCTTTGATGAAACGACGGTAGAAGCCCGCATGACCGAGGAAACTTCTCACACCCTTCACGGTTGAAGGTGGAGGCAGTTTAGAAATAACATCGACTTTAGCACGGTCAACTTCAAGACCGGCTTTGGAGATCTTGTGTCCTAGCACGATGCCCTCTTTTACCATGAAATGGCATTTTTCCCAATTAAGAACAAGGCGAGTGTCTTCACACCGCTTAAGCATACGTTCTAAATTGGCAAGGCAAGCAGAGAAAGAATCGCCATAAACCGAGAAATCATCCATGAATACTTCCATAGTTTCTTCAACCATGTCATGGAAGATAGCCATCATACACCTTTGGAACGTCCCAGGAGCATTGCATAAGCCAAAAGGCATGTGTTTGTAAGCAAATGTTCCGTAGGGAAAAGTGAATGTGGTCTTCTCTTGGTCTTTGGGATCGATGGGAATTTGAAAATACCCGGAGAAACCGTCTAAGAAGCAGTAATAGTCATTACCAGCTAGACGCTCGAGCATTTGATCCATGAAGGGAAGAGTAAAGTGATCTTTTCTCGTGGCATCATTGAGCTTGCGATAGTCGATACAAACTCTCCACCCAGTAACGAGACGAGTGGGAATCAACTCGTTGTGTTCATTGGGAACAACGGTTATTCCGCCCTTCTTGGGCACACAATGGACGGGACTTACCCACAGCGAATCCGAAATAGGGTAAATCAAGCCGGCATCAAGAAGTTTTATAACCTCTTGTTTGATGACGTCATGAATGCGAGGATTAACCCTTCTTTGGCTCTGGATTGCGGGTTTAAAGTCATCTTCCATGAGAATCTTGTGAGTACAAAAGTTTGGATCAATTCTGCGGATATCGGAAATTTTCCAAGCAATTGCCTTCTTATGATCTTTAAGCACGGCGATGAGGCGAGATTTCTCTTCTTCTTTCAAGTCCTTCGCGATAATGACGGGTGATTTCTTTTCGTCTTCAAGGAACACGTACTCGAGATGGGGTGGCAACTCCTTAAGTTCTAAATCCGGAGGATTTTTCGATGGGAGGCGTATTCAAAGTCGGTTCATCGATAGCAATAACCTTGGGAGATGGTGGAGAAATATTGTCTTCTTTAAGAAGGTTCTCAATGAGGCGAAGATCTTCATCCCAATCGGTGGGAGAATCGTCATTAGCTAAGTTCACATCTCCCATGGTGGCTTCCAAATCTTTCCAAAGGAAATCACTTTCTCCAAATAGAGATAGTGATGAATCAATAGAGGAAACGGTCTCAATATTGGGAAGAGAGGTAGGAATACTTTTACAAGCATCTTTGAAGTGTTCTTCGCAAGCCTCATCAAGAACGTCAATACAATTAACACTCTCGTATGAATAAGGCTGTTTAGAAAGCTTTCCCATGTTAAAGACGATTTTATCGTCACCCACTCTCATGATAAGCTCACCCGCTTCAACATCGATGAGAGTGCGACCGGTCCTCAAGAATGGACGACCAACGATCAATGGCACACAAGGGTCCATATCGTAGTCAACGACAACGAAATCGGCAGGAAAAGTGAATTTGTCGACTCCTACAAAGACGTCTTCGGCTATCCCCACTGGATAAGCAACCGTACGGTTAGCTAATTCCAAAGTCATTTTGGTGGGGACTAGCTTAGGGAGAGATAATTGCTTCTAAACGCTTAGAGGCATTAGATTAATACTGGCACCTAGATCGGCTAGGGCCATGCAATTCTCTACTCCCGGGAAGTTGCAAGGGATTAAGAAACGACCCGGATCACCAAGCTTGGTTGGCAATTTCCTTAAGAGCACTGCAGAGCAATTCTCATTAAGTTGGGTGTTAGCAATATCAAGAAGCTTCTCCTTGTCGCTAAGAAGATCTTTGAACATTTTCGCGTATTTGGGCATGTGAGCGAGAGCCTCAGCGAAGGAGATGTTGAAATTCAATTGTTTAAACATTTTGAGAAAGTTTGAAAATTGAATATCATCCTTGCTTTTGAGCTTCTCTTTCCTCAACCTTGAGGGATAAGGTATATCGGAAGAAGAGGAAGGCTTTGGGAGAATAGGATCACTCACATCCTTGGGTGGAGGAGGGGTAGAAGTAAGAGGTGGAGAAATTGGGGAAGTAGAAGGATGAGGAATAGGAGCAGGTGACTCGTTTTCCTTAGTCACAATCACCGGTGGAGGTATAGGAAGCTCGGGTTCCTTGGTACCTTTGCCACTGCGAGTGGTGATTGCTTTCATCTCCCCTCTTGGATTCGCAACGGTGTTACTCGGAAGAGTACCCGAAGATGAGGGTTGATTACCTTGGAAGAAACTAGCCATCATGTTCCTTAAGTCGTTCGTTTGACTTGCCAAAGTGTTTCTCATATCAGCTCTCAGATCGTTTCCTTGTTTCACCATGTCTGCTTTCAAGTTGAGCACTTCCCGTTGGAGATTGTCCACGATCACATCATTAGTCCTCATGTAGGTTCCAATATCTTGGGGTAATGCGGTGGGTTGGTTGGGAGGAGCATTGTAGGCGGGTGGTTGAAAAGCAGGTTGTTGGTAAACTTGGTTGTTTCTTTGAGGTGGATATGGTTGTTTGTGAGGTGGTTGGTATGGTGCACGAGGTTGTTGTTGAGGAGGGCGATTAAGGTTTTGTTGTTGGTTTGGGTTGTTAGGAGGAAAACCGGGCGGGGAAAGAAAGTTGTTTGAGCGGTAGCTAAGCAAGTTGCGGTCACCTTGAGGACGAGCTTGAAAAGCGGCCGGAGGATAGGTACCGTATGCTGCATTAACATTCTCAGAAGGATAGTCTTGGGTGGCGGTACAAGTGGTGTAAGAGTGAGGCCCCCCACATATTTCACATGGTTGGCTTACAGCATTGACTTGAGCATCTTGAGCGTTTTTAGCGTTGATGCTGTTGGTGTTGTTAGCAGTGTGGGTAACAAGCGATTCAAGAAGCGTAGTAATTTTGTCAAGTCGCTTGTCGCTGTCACTAGTACTAGCACTAGCGACATTGGTCCAAACACTCTTGGTTTGCACTCTAGACTTATTCTCGATAATATCCCAAGCGGCATTAGAAGTCTTAACGAAAATATTACCCCCCGAGGCACTATTTAGTGAATCTTGGTCATTCATGCTTAAACCATTATCAAAAGTATTAATTTTGTGCACTTTGGTAAAACCATGTTGTGGGCACTTTCTTAAAAGATCTTTAAAACGGTCCCAAGATTCACTAAAAGATTCATCGTACTTTTGTTCAAAATTGATAATTTCATTCCGCAAAGCGGTAGTACGAGAGGGTGGGAAAAAGTAGTTTATAAACTTGGTCTCCAAATCCGTCCACGTAAGAATACTTTGTGGCGGTTCCTTAGCAAGCCAATGCCGGGCTTGTCCCTCTAAAGAGAAAGGAAAGAGTTGCAAACGGATTACCTCTTGTGGAACACCATTGAATTTGACCGTATTCGTGAGTTGCAGGAACCGTTTGATGTGGTCATGTGGATCATCAATGGTACGCCCCAAGAATGGTTGAGCAGAGACCATCTGAATAAAGCCGGATTTGAGCTCAAAGTTGTTGGCTGCAATCGCGGGTATGACAATTGGATCATTGTTTCCCTCCACATGTGCTTGTAACAGTTCAATCATAGGGCGATTGTCCGGTAGAGGTTCATTGTTGTTGTTATTATTGTTGTTGAGAGGTGGATTATTGTTGTTGTTATTATTGTTGTTTTGAGGTGGATTGTTATTGTTGTTGTTTACACCGGCCATGTCTAAGTCTTCGAGAGGCTCGGGCTCTTGATAAGACGTTGATCGTGTACGCATGCACCTGCAAAAGAACTAACAAAGCAAACAAGAAATATTTTTGGTTATTATGTTTTTTACTTTTTAGGATTTTTGAAAATTTTATATTTTTTAGGGTTTTTGAAAGTTTTTATGAAAAAGTAACGTTCACGGTGAACGGATCCCAAAATCCAAGTTCTCATAAAAAACTGTTAATCTTAACGAGAAAAGCCGGCGGCGGCGCCATTTGATACACTGGTTTTCATTGGGGTTCAGATTAGTTCTCGGAATCTTCTCGAATTGATCACGGTTAAAAGTGGAATAATTGTTCTTGGTTACTAAAAAGGGTTGATTTTGGTTATCTAATTTCTTAAACTAAATGCAAGTAATTAAAATTGTCGTTGAGAAAAATAGGAGTCTTAAAATTAAACTACAAATAAGAGCGTGCAACCTTGGAAATTAAAACTTAACAATTCAAAAACTTAAAAACAAGTTTGAAATAAACTAAGTAAAAGAGCGGGAAAAACTAGATTTGAAAATTAAGCAAAAACAAAACACAGACCTGAGTCCGATCGTAATGCGATCGTACCCCAAACAACACAATGGATCGTATTCACCGATCGCACTCAATGCGATCGCAAGAAGTAAAACAGATCGCACTCAATGCGATGACACCAAAAGAGATGGATCGTACTCTCTAGTACGATGGGAGTGGACGATCGTACTACCAGATCGCAACGCGATCGTGGTTCCGGATCGTAACAAACCGATCACACTCAATGCGATCGAAGCAGGAACAAGAGACCCGATCGCACCCCAGATCGAAGTAAGTGATCGTGGGCGTGGATCGTACCACGGAAAGAACAAACCGATCGCACTCTAAGCGATCGTACCAAGTAAAACCCTCTTACGATGGAAAAGGCGTCCGACAAGGAAATTAAGCTTAAGCAAATAAGCAGTAACCAATAAGCATTTTCAAACTTTTAAAAGAGTAAATAAGCAAAAATTCCAACCTTTACAATCTGAAACAATCGAACTTCAATAAAACGGATTAAAGAACTATAAATCTTTTAAGAAAACTTAAACTTAAATAAGCCAAATCAATCGAATAAGCCAATAAGCATCAAGGGCTTATAACTTATACGTGTATTAGCTTAAGTAGGAACAAGAAGGATTAACCTTCAATCACGAACTCATCAAATCTCCCAAACCGTATGAAATGAAACAATCGGATGAATTGATTAAGGAAAACTAAGAAATGTAGAAGGAGATTAAAGAACTAAAAAGCTTAACTTGAATTAGATTAATGAAATCCAAAATACAAAATCTTAAAACTTGAAAGATAAAAATGGAGGAAAGAAAAATCTTAGTGAGGGAAAGTTGAGAACTTTCTCTCTCTAAAACTAGAGAAAATGAAAAAAATGAAAAACTAACTAGCTAACCCCCCAAAGTTGTGAAGTGTAGGCCTATTTATAGGCGTTTGCTTTGTGGGCTTGTGAATGGGATTTGTTCATGGGCTTCTCTTCTTCTTTCTTCTTTAGTCTTTACGTTTCTTTACTTAAACGTTTCCGACTTTGGATTTTGAGAAGTGTCGGTGAATGATTCTAACTCGTCCTATAATCATTTGTTTAATAGACTCGAGTTCTTCGACATATATGAATCTTCCATCTTTGGCCCTATTCTTCGATAAATCTTCAAATAGGCACAATGACTTCAAATCTTTTGCATCTCTTGGACAATAGACTTCGTCTTGAGTCTTTTTCTTCGATAAAACCCGTGCAACCCCATGTTTTCTTCAATATTCATCCAGTTGACTCTGAAAACACAATAAACACAAAAACCACGCATAATTCCAAACAAATGATATTAAATACGTGTTTTGGTCTCGTTTTAGCCAGAAATAAGTGGTAAAAGGATGGGTGTTTTCACACCTATCAGTTGAGCTCATATACTTGTGTTACTTTATTTTCAAATTTGAAAGTTGTTGGTCAGTATTTACTGACCCTGAAGCAACTCTAGGATTTGAACATAAAATCCTCCTAAGTGTTTCATGCTCAGCAGTAAGGCCAGTCTGCTGAAGTATGACCAGAGGAACAAAGTTCCTACTGAATACTTTATAGCTGAATAAAGTTCAGCAATCCCCTTCCAGTGAACTTAGAAGACAAATGAGTCTCCCGCTTCAAATACTAGGCGGTCTAGTTACTGAAGAACAAGGACTGAAGAAGGGCTTTCAGTTCAGTTTGGTTTGACAATACCAAACTGAATGATGTCGATCTCCTCTAGGATACTGAAGACTCTTCGGTATTCTGATGGTTTGCATTAGGAAGGAAAAGATAACTGTAAGTCAAAGTAGGTTGCTTGTATACATAGATATAAGTACAACCTTTATCTTTTCTAGAATAGTTTAATATGTACTTTGTACTGTTTATCCAACATGGGCATCAACCACCCACTGGATAAACCCAAGCATTGAAACATGCAAATGCAAACCCTAGTTTACACTGCCTATAAAAGGAGTGTACATTCAGAGAGAAAGGGTTAACCAATACAAGAGTAAAAACTCTGGAACACCTTTCTCTCTCGATACCAACTAAACCATATAGCCAAGACGCATATGAATGTTTAGATTGGAGCTTAGACTTTAACTTTGGTTATACGTTTAAGTAGAGGAGATCACAACCCATTGTCATTCAACCACTTTGTTACTCCGCAAACAAAGTGGGTTATAGATTCTTTATTTGATTCTAATAAAAGACATACGTTGAAAAGTTATTGGTATTGTTATTTTAATTATTCTTAGTTCTTATCTATTGTTAAAACAACACACTTGAGTCGTAGTAAAGAGTTATTACTTAAGGTTGATAAGTAATAACAATTTACAAGGGACCTACAACTGGTATCAGAGCAGTTTGATTAGCTAAACTCTTATTTTATTAAACTGCTCATTTAAAAGTTTTCAAATCAAGATCCAAAAATGCCTCAAGGTATACCACAAACCCTAGAATATAGGGGTGGCCAACTCAATGCTGCTCCTATACTAGAGGTAGCTAACTTTACAAATTGGAAGAAGAGGTTTCTTGTCCACATGGTTGGAATTGAACCTCAATTCATTAGAATCATTGAAAATGGTCCTTTTGTTCCCATGGTTGGGGACAATAAAAAACCTGAAGTACAATGGACTGCTGATGAGATAAAAGCTACTAACCTAGATCAGCGTCTCAAAACTCTCATCATGTCTGTGCTTCTAAATGACCAAATGAATTTTGTTGTAAATTGCAAAACAGCCAAAGTGTGACAACCATGGCTTTCAGGTTCGTCACTTGGACTATATTTTAGGGTGTTTTGTGCAAATATGTGCTTTGATGTGCTTATGTGTTTATTTTGTGTGTTTGGAGTGAGGTTTGGATATCATTTATGGGTATATGGTACTCATAAATAAATCGAGAAACGGTTATTTCATGTTCATGAGCTCACAAGATAGTGACTATGAAATGAGATGGTGTTATTTCGTGGTTTTACGTATACGTATATGTATTATAGAAAATCGTATTTTTACGATTTAAGGTTTAGCATTTAGAGGTCTCGGATGAGGTAATTAGTCACGGGAGTATTTTTTGGGATGGTTTTAAGTCATTTAGGACTTATTTAATTAATTTATTTCATATTTCAAGAGTTTTTATAAAGCTGTATATTTTACGTCTTTTACGGTATACGCGTAACATTGACTAGTTTTACGGTTTTAAGGTTCGAGAGACTTTAGGAGCTGAAATAAATTAAGGGAATTTAAGGTAATAATAATTAATAGTTAATTTACAGTAATATAATTAAAAAAGTAGGCCATAGGGTGTTTGACTTGGTTTTGGGCCGAATTTTGCTTAAGGAAAGGAAGGGGAGCCCAGTTTGAGTACTATTAGGCTTCCTGGTTAGTTTTAATTACCCATATTACTCCCTTTAGCCCCAAAAACGAATTTATCTTTTCCATAAATCTAATCTCAGTGGTTTCTATCAATGGAGGAGCAAGAAAACCCAATAATTCAATTAGGGTTTAAGGTACACACTAAAACTATGACAATTAACGTTTAATTTCCGTATATGTAACTTAATATGATGGATTAGGGTTGAGATTCATATTATTTTATTAGGGTTTGTTAATGACCTGTAATTAGTGATGTAATAAATGTATTTTATCATTGGAAATCGTTTTTAGGTTTTAATTAGGGTTTATGTATGATTAATTAGGTTAATCATATTAAATTCGTCATTAAAAACTGGGCAGAATTTTTGAGTCATTGTTTTGATCATATCTAGAGTTCTACAAACTTTTAAATTGAGATCTTGGTACCTATGGAAACGTATTTGAGTTGACTTTCAAATTCAAGAAACGAGAACTAAATTGGAGGTGGGGAAGTGGGACAAAAATAGGTTACAACAGTCGGAGGTCAAAGTAGTTTTGAAATCAGTCGGGTTTAAATTAATGTTTTAAGATGTTTAGGGTACTTAGAAGTATAATTGGACCTTCAAACGAACACGAGACTTAGATTATATGTTAAATAAAAGATCTAGAGGAGGGCTAAACAAATGGGTTAGGGTAAGACCCTATGATCATAAAAAACTTTTCGTATGTTCAAAATCAGTAAATTCTAGATAGGTAAAAGTGTATATATATATATACATATATATATATATATATATATATATATATATATATATATATATATATATATATATATATATATATATATATATATATATATATATATATATATACATATGGAGGCCTTAACAGTAACTTTAAGGTTGCGGCCAAATGGAAGAGTTATCTAACACATGTAAGGGCATAAGGTTTCTTTTACAGAGCATGTTATTTTGGTTAAGGGGAGTGTTCGAGCCATAGTTTGAAGTATGAAAAACGGGACTGTTTTGGGTTAAATGTTAACGGAGCAAGTTATGAACTAAACTAAGTTAAGGGCTTTATAGAGAGATGTAATGAGATGCATATGGCATATAAATGGGGTTAAGTGGTAGGATAAGGATATATCCATCATAGATCGATGATCCATTTTGGCATGTGGTTCATATCTTGATTATATACGTTTGTGTGTTTAGATTTTTGCTAGAGCACGGATACTTGGAGAAGCTTGTTCAGGTGAGTTTCATAGTCCCATGTATTTTTATGATGAATTCCAGATGGGATGGAAGAGACACTCTATGGTTTTGTAAATAATGCTGTGAATGTTTTTATGGTTTGTGATGGACTTGTGTGTGCACTTATGTGATTAACTGCTATGTGATTCTTGATTGTGTTTATGATTTAGATCGGGGGACACGTACCATCTCAGTTATTGTGGTTTGACTTGGTACCAAGGGGATGTTGACAAGGCGGGGCCTTGGGATTGGTTCATAGGTGTATGGGCGCCTATAGGACCATGGTGATTGGTAAGGCTTGGAGCCTTCGAATTGTGGTTATTGGTAAGGCTTGGAGCCTTGGAATTGGTTTGGTATGATTAATCTTGAATGCTAGTTGTTAATACATAATTGTAGCACATTGTCCATATGTTCTTTTGTTAGTGGTTGTTATTCACATCTTATAATTGATTTGGTCTTGGAGTCTAAACATATGACTCTCACCAACTTTATGTTAACGTGTTTTAGTGTCTCTTTTAGGTGAGAATGGGGTTAAACGTGAGAATAGGAGTGGCTAGCTGGGAGGCTTAGGATTGCATTGGAGGAACCCCCTTTCCTCTTAGTCTTTACTTATGTTTGAATAAGTGATACTTTGTTGACACCTATATGTTTGTTATTTGTTAATTGTATGTCTTTGGTAAGAGGTAGACATGTTACCTACTTACCTAGACGCTTGCATTGTTTGTGACATCTTCATGACATTGTGTCACCATTTATGATATTTCCATTTCATTTAGTTATCTCTATAGACACGCTATTGTTGTGATGATATTTTTAATGTTGGATATTTTGTTGTTACCTACTTACCTAGACGCCTGAATTGTTATGATCATTTTTTTAATGTTGGATATTTTGTTGTTATTGATTTTTTTGGCGTTTGAGCCTCGAGTTATGAATGAAGTTAGGGTTGACGTATGAGATGTTCTAATTTGACCTATACGGTATTTATATAGAGTATATTTTATGTGGTATATATGTGTTCCGTGTAGTACTAATTTCTTATAAATGTCGTCATAGGAGGGAGTAAATGGGTGAAAGGGGACATATATAATTATGGAGGCCTACGTAATTATATATGTGCCACAACACCGATGGACTTCCAAGTATGGTTGCATGAAAAAGGGGTTAGTACATGCTTGTATATGATGAGATCTATATTTTGGCTATTTGTAAACAATAGGGGTTTATGTAATGGTTGCCTATGATATGCTATTTCTTTTTCTTTTGTGTTTTATGTTTTGAGTAATAGTCATGTTGTGTGATTATGGGGTCACTCGATAAGGATTGGCTTTGGTGATGGGTTTTATGCCTTGTTGTGGCATGGTGAGATGGTAAGATGGTGATTACTTGTATGAAAAAACGAGTGTATGACGCGATCTATTGACTTGACATGTATGATAACGAGTATGTTTTGAGAGATTTAATAGGTATATATATGCGGAGGTATATATACTAGTAGATGTTATGTTATGATATACGGTCGTTCAATAGTTATTATAACTTGAACGTACCTAGTGTTCTCTCGTGTTTAAACAGTTTATTAGTGTTGGAGTTTGATGGAGTTCCAACGACGTTTTGAAACTTTTAAAGTGTGTATACATTCGGGTATGTATTTTAATTGATGAGAACTACCAAATTTTCTTGCAAAGGAGTCTAGCTAATTAAAGGAAAATGCTTTTGAAAATACTTTGTAAGTGTACGGTATGATTTCCTGACTTACATATCTTTTCTTTAAGTTTATTGGTAATAAGTTTAAAAAAAATCTTGACAATGAATGGATTAGTTTTCTAGGTAACATGTGATAGTACATATAAAGGGTAAAGAATCTTTACTATAATTTTCTAAAAAGTGGAGTTAAAATTTTAGAAGTATTTAAATAGACGGAAAGAGTAAAAAGGAAGATTTTATTATAATAATGATAATAATAACACCACACCTTGTAAACGTGTAATAGTTAGTTATAACAAGCCTAAATGGATTATATAAAATAATTATAATATAGAATAAAATGAATAAAAACACCATATTTTATAAACACGTATTGGTTTCATAATAACAAGTGAAATGAGTTTAATGTGAGTAAACAAGATAATGGTTAGAATAACGTTATACTATACTTACTAGTGGATACCTTGATAAAATAATGAAGATAAAAGATGAATTTATTGTTAAAGGAGATGATAGATAAAGTGAGTTTTAGTACACTAACTGAGTTATGCCCTTTGATAGTAACGAAGATGGTAAAATATAACTATGATTTCATTTATTGGTGTTAAAATATGGTTCTAATGTGAAGTAACTAATTGAGATGAAAATTTAAAATTTTCTAAGATATTGAAATTTGGTAATACAAATCGTGACGAGTCTATCTTTTGTTGTTGGCACACTCTATTGATCTTTCGGATTACATCGTTTTGTTTTCAGTTGTTTTGGCTAGGGTTCATTTTACCCTATATTTTATTTTGGGACACGACTGTTTGGAATTCTTTTGGTACACGTCATGGTTGATTTAGTTATGCGGTTGTGGGAACGTTAGGATGAGAGGATAGAGTTGGGCAGTATTACTTATGGTTAGATATTAGAATGGAGAGATGTATTTTGGTTTAAAGGTTGTATTGAAGGAATGATTAAGATTTGTGGAGTTTTGAAACTTAGATTGGTTACGGGAATAAAGGAGTAAGTAAAGTTAGTTGACTGGTCGTGGGAACGAGATGTCATGCTATGAGAAGTTGGTTGAAGTACCATTAGGAGATTGATGAAAGTACTAGTGGATGTGAGGGTAGAGTAGAAAGTTTATACTAATGTAAAGATGGGGCAAATAACACGTAAGGTAATTAGTATAGTTATGGAGGCAAGGTAGTAGTAGACACGTGAAGTGAAAACATGGATGTGAAAGAATGATTGGTAGGAGGCTGATTAATGGTGAAGTAGAACAAGTAAGGAAGAGTGAGCCATTGAGGGGTCGAAGTACCTTTAGAAATATTGTGGTAGATGAGTTGAAGTTAGAAGCTACTGCGTAGTGTGAAGTTCCTAGGTAACATCATGGAGACGAGAAGGAGTGCATGAAGAGCTACATCGTGAAGCAAGGAGCCGAAAGGACTACGTGCCAGTTGCTAGAAGGATGCAAGAGATTTTGAAGGAGTCAGAGAAGTTGCAAGGAAAGGAAAGGTGACAAGCACTATGATGGGAATCTCCGTATGGTTCGCGACGAAGAAGGACAGATCGAGTACCGGAGTGGAGCTACAAGGAGATGAAACAATGGATCGTGATGGAGTGACTACATAACATGGGAGATTAAGAACTCGTGGAAGTAACAAGGGGAGTCGAGTGACTACACAAAGATAGATTTTCGTGGCAATCAATATCGAGGGATGAGTAGTGAAGCTGAGCGGAATAAGTTAGTGGAGAAGTGATTATAGGGTCAGTTTAGTGAAGGTGTTTATGAAGGATCTTTGGAAGAGACAGTTATGCATTATCCAATGCAATAACGATTTCCACAGAGTTGATGAATTGAGTGAGAAATTTTTGTTAGACATGATAGTGAAGGAATTAGGGAGAAACATGGAAGGAGAGAACCAGGTATTCCTAGAAGATGATGATTGAAAGTACCTTATGTTAGGTGCAAGGTCATAATAGAAGTATGAGACTTGAGTAAGAATTTAGAATATGGCTTAGTTTAGACATATGGAAACTAATATGGGTATAAGATGAGAGTGTGATCCGCATGTAATCACATGAAACTCTAGTTTGTCCCTATTACGAGGGAGTAGGAGAACTGGTCGTGAGGAAAACAAGTGAAGCTACGTGGAAAATTTTGACGAATAGATAACTTGAAAGACGGGAAGCATAACCTCGTGATGTATGCCATTAGCTGAGGAAGAAGAAGGAAGTGTGGATAGATGCGAATCATGAATGAAATAGGTCGAGATAGGAACCGAAGGTAAAACTTTGGTATTGCCTAATGAGTAGACTAAAGCACAAAGCATGCTAATATTGTTGTAGTATGGAAAAGGGAATGACACTGACTGATACTGTTGTATTGGAAGGCTTAGTATCGATAATCGAATGGAAGAGGAGTTATAGATGTGATGTGTCATGAGAGACGAAGGGTTTGGTCTAATTGAGACAAGATGAGGAGCAATATGACCTTGAAGGTAAGACATTGTGTAGGTATAAAGGAAGTGTTGGGTATCAAAATAAATAAATAAATAAATAATAAAAAAATCTTTCATTAAGGAAAGTGAGAAAAGAAGTGTATGGGTGCTACTAATGAGCTATCTAAATTTGATGGAAGTAGTTGTAACATGGGTTTGGATGACAGTTTATAAAACTAACTAATGGATACGTGAAAGACCGTCATAGGTCACTTTTGTAAGGAAATTGGAATTTTTAAGTGGTTTGGGGTACGAACTAAAGGGATTGATGAACATGATTGGACATGAGTATATCCGGCTAACTGGAAATGGATGGACGAAGTGAGAAATTTCTACAAGTATAGGAGTCGTGTTGAGAGCTTGGGTGACTGATTTAGAGGGAGGTGGGAAACTCGTTAGCAATGTCTGAGTTTTCATATAATGATAGTTATCATACTAGAAGTCGATGAATGCCATTTGAGGCACTATATGGAAGGATAGGGTGAGTTTCCCCTATTGTGGACTAGAATTGGTGAAAGAGGCTGCTAATATAATAATGGTGTTTGTGGAAAGGACGAGAGAAACAAGAGATAATATGTTAAAAAGGAGGAAACCACTACAGTTTAGTGACAAAGTTATGTAGGAAGTTTCACCTATAGTAACGGGCGCCATGTTTAGGAAAAAAAGGAAAAGTTGATGTCGAGTTTTGTAGGTCAATTTATGATCTTTTGAAAGATTGGACCATTAGTTACGGATATAGAATTACCTAGGGAATTGAGTGGTGTACATGATATATTTCTTGTATTGAGATTTGGGAAATGTGGTTTGAGAATGCATATTTGCATGTGCGGTTATTAGGGATTTGTGTTAAAAATAGTCATTTTTGAGATTTATGGGCTGTGAGGTCAATAGTTTGGGAATGAGTTTAAATAATGTTGGTTAATATATGTGGTAATTTGAGACTTGAACTAAAGTACACATGGAAATTAGAAGAGTTCATTTAGAACAAGTATCCTCATGTGATTTGTTGTTTGTGTGTTTGATCCTAAGGAGTAAATCTCGGGACGAGATTTCTATTAGGAGGGAGTGATGTGACAACCATGGTTTTGGGGTTCGTCACTTGGACTATATTTTAGGGTGTTTTGTGCAAATATGTGCTTTGATGTGCTTATGTGTTTATTTTGTGTGTTGGGAGTGAGGTTTGGATATCGTTTATGGGTATATGGTACTCATAAATAAATCGAGAAATGGTTATTTCATCTTCATGAGCTCACAAGATAGTGACTATGAAATGAGATGGTGTTATTTCGTGGTTTTACGTATACGTATATGTATTATAGAAAATCGTATTTTTACGATTTAAGGTTTAGCATTTAGAAGTATCGGATGAGGTAATTAGTCACGGGAGTATTTTTCGGGATGGTTTTAAGTCATTTAGGAATTATTTAATTAGTTTATTTCATATTTCAATAGTTCTTATAAAACTGTATATTTTACGTCTTTTACGGTATACGCGTAAAATTGACTAGTTTTACGGTTTTAAGGTTCGAGAAACTTTAGGCGCTGAAATAAATTAAGGAAATTTAAGGTAATAATAATTAATAGTTAATTTACAGTAATATAATTAAAAAAGTAGGCCATAGGGTGTTGGACTTGGTTTTGGGCCGAATTTTGCTTAAGGAAAGGAAGGGGAGCCCAGTTTGAGTACTATTAGGCTTCCTGGTTAGTTTTAATTACCCATATTACTCCCTTTAGCCCCAAAACGAATTTATCTTTTCCATAACTCTAATCTCAGTGGTTTCTATCAATGGAGGAGCAAGAAAACCCAATAATTCAATTAGGGTTTAAGGTACACACTAAAACTATGACAATTAACGTTTAATTTACGTATATGTAACTTAATATGATGGATTAGGGTTGAGATTCATATTTTTTTATTAGGGTTTGTTAATGACCTGTAACTAGTGATGTAATTAATGGATTTTATCATTGTAAATCGTTTTTAGGTTTTAATTAGGGTTTATGTATGATTAATTAGGTTAATCATATTAAATTCGTCATTAAAAACTGGGCAGAATTTTTTAGTCATTGTTTTGATCATATCTAGAGTTTTACAAACTTTTAAATTGCGATTTTGGTACCCTTGGAAAGGTACTTGAGTTTGCTTTCAAATTCAAGAAACGAGAACTAAATTGGAGGTATGGAAGTGGGTCAAAAGTATGTTACAACAGTCGGAGGTCAAAGTAGTTTTGAAATCAGTCGGGTTTAAATTAATGTTTTAAGATGTTTAGGGTACTTAGAAGTATAACTGGACCTTCAAACGAACATGAGACTTAGATTATATGTTAAATAAAAGATCTAGAGGAGGGCTAAACAAATGGGTTAGGGCAAGACCCTCTGATCATAACAAACGTTTCGTATGTTCAAAATCAGTAAATTCTAGATAGGTAAAAGTATATATATATATATATATATATATATATATATATATATATATATATATGGAGGCCTTAACAGTAACTTTAAGGTTGCGGCCAAATGGAAGAGTTATCTAACACATGTAAGGGCATAGGGTTTCTTTTACAGAGCATGTTATTTTGGTTAAGGGGGTGTTCGAGTCATAGTTTGAAGTATGAAAAACGGGACTGTTTTGGGTTAAATGTTAATGGAGCGAGTTATTGATGAGACTGCTTTTATACATGGTCTCATCGTCCAAATCGGGCTTAAAATGCATAAAATATCATTAAATATACCAAATATATGCTCGTGTTTGTTACTTGTGTATTTTTAGGTACGGATATTGAGGAAATGGCAAAAGATCACAAGAATCAATCAAAAACGAACACGGGAAATGAAGCCGCACAATGAACCGGGCCCAAGTTTGGAATTTTGCAAAAAGACCCTTGAAGAATTGAAGATTGGCAAATTTAGTCCCTCATCTTTGAAGAACTTGTCACAAATGACCCTCCAAATGTCAATTGTACAAGAAGGGTCCCTAAAGTTTGAAGATATTACAAGATCAGCCCTTGAAGTATGAAGAAAATGCATAAAATGTCCTTGTTTAAGTTTATAAACAATATGTGCCAAAAATGACAACTTGCCAAAAGTTGTCATGTGTTGATGCTATTTATTACAAAGTGGAAAGAAAGTGAAACTTTGGGGGCCAATTCTGCCAGACAAGCAAACCCACACACCCACTCACAACCTCCCACGTCACCCACCTTCCACTCACCAGCCAATCATACATCACCCTTCATCCACGTCACTTTCCCACTCAAGTAAGTAATAACTGAATTTTTAAAATCAGTTTAATTAAGGATTAAAACGTGGGAAACATCTTTTTAAATCCCAAAACAAATCAAACCCTGCTAATCACCCCTAATTCACCCCCATAAACCCTAATCCTAAAAATCTTAAAACAAAGGGGAAATTGTTAATAGCTTCCAGATTGATGATTAACCTTGCACTAAACCAATACCCCCAACCCAGAATCTTTTCACAACAAGCCCATGTGACTGTAGGGACCTCCCCTGCACGTCACTTTCCTCCTCAAAACCTAAAACCGACAAGATGAACGTCCCTGATCCTTTTACTTGGTCCCAAAGGCCGAATAAACGCACAAGATTGTCCTAAAAGCTTGCACATCACTCTCCATGGACAGAGATCACATGAAGGCCATTGATAGGTGTGTAAACACCCATCCTTTTACCACTTAATTCGGGCTAAAACGAGACCAAAACACGTATTTAATATCATTTGTTTGGAATTATGCGTGGTTTTTGTGTTTATTGTGTTTTCAGAGCCAACCAGATGAATATTGAAGAAAACATGGGATTGCACGGGTTTTACTGAAGAAAAAGACTCAAGATAAAGTCTATTGTCCAAGAGATGCAAAAGATTTGAAGTCGCTGGGCCTATTCGAAGATTTATCGAAGAAAAGGACCAAAGATGGAAGATTTATATAAGTCGAAGAAACTCAAGTCTATTAAACGAAGAAATTAAAAGACGAGTTGAATTTAATCGACAACAAATCCCGAATCAGAATCGAAAACGGAAACTTTTCTGAAAAGACGAAAAGACACGAAGAACGGGAGAAAGCCCACTCACCAACCAAAGGAAACACCTATAAATAGGCCATCCCACACACATTTTAGAGCTAGCTAGTTTTTCTTTCTTCTCCTTTTTCTTTCCTCCTGGTTCGTTTAACACCATCACCACTAGGGTGATTGGTGATTTTTATTTTTAGTTCTTTAATCTTGTAATTTTAATCCTTGTTTCATCTTGTCAAAACATTAATCATCCAATTCAAAGTTCTTGTTTAATCTTTCATTTCATCTTGTTCATCTCCATTTTTATCTTCAAGTTCTTAAGTTTTATTTTTCTTGATTTGATCTTCAAAAGTTGTTTGGATTTGTGTTTTTATTAGTGGGATTTGTTGCTTATATTGTCTAAATGATTTGTGTTTAAATTGGTAAAACCTTTTCAAGTGTTTGATTTGATTTTGTTTAAAAACCTAAGTTCCGTGTTCTTCGCTACAGTTACTGTAACTGGTTTCTGATCTTCCGAATCAAGACAAAAAGTTCCGAATGAAAGCTTCATTCGGAATCTTCCGAACCAAGCATTAGAGTTCCGAATCTGTCCTTAAGTTCCGCATCAAGTAACCTTCATTCGGAAGTTTCAAACTTCCGAATCAAGAAGAAGTTCCGGATCAGTTACTTCCGACTCAACAACTTCCGAATCAACCTATTCATCCGGAAAGTTCCGGATCAGTCAGCAAAGTTCCGAATCAGTGACAGTGACTTCCGAACGAAGCTGAACTTCCGAATCAGTGAGTTTCGAATGAGTAAATAGTGACTTCCGAACCAGTGACTTCCGAACCAAGCAAAGTTCCGAACCATTGAACAGTAACTTCCGAATGAGCATGTTCCGAATCAGTTAGTTCCGAATCAAGGTCTAAAGTTCCGGATCAGTTACTTTTGGGTATTTTAAAGATTACTGTTTTACTGTTGATGTTTTACTATTTTTCTGCTCATATGTCACTATTTACATGTTAACTTTAATTTTAATTTGAACCTTAAAATTTCAACCAAGTTTTTATTAATCTTAATTAAAGTAATTGCCTTTGATCTAAACTTTCATTTCCACTTTCCATTAGACTAGAAAACTCAACCCCTGTATTTAGTAACCAAGAACAATCATTCCACTTAAGACCTAGATCAATTCGAGAGGATATCGAGATTTAATCTGAACCCATAAAAAACCGGTGTATCAAATGGCGCCGCTGCCGGCTCTTCTCGTTAAGATCAAAAGTTTTTTGTGAGAAATTGGATTTTGGGATCCGTTCCCCGTGAACGTTACTTTTTCCTAAAAATTTTCAAAAACAACTAAAAAATATAAAATTTTCAAAAATCCTAAAAATTAAAAAACAATAAAAACCAAAAATATTTTTGCTTTGTTTTTCCTTGTTCGTTCTTTTGCAGGTGTATGCGCACTCGATCCACGTCTTATCAAGAGCCCGAGCCTCTCGATAACTTAGACATGGCTGGTGTACAAAACAACAATAACATACCACCTCCGAACAACAATAATAACAACAACAACCCACCTTTCAACAACATGAATAACAACAACAATGAGCACTTTCCGGATAATCGCCCAATGATTGAACTGCTGCAAGCTCATGTTGATGGCAACACGGATCCAATTGTCATTCCTCCAATTGCCGCCAACAACTTCGAGCTCAAGTCAGGCTTTATCCAGATGGTCTCCGCTCAGCCATTCTTGGGACGAACCATTGATGACCCACATGACCATATCAAGAGATTTCTACAACTCACCAACACGGTCAAGTTCAATGGAGTTTCGCAAGAAGTGATAAGGTTACAACTTTTTCCCTTTTCTTTAGAGGGACAAGCCCGGCATTGGCTTGCTAAGGAACCGCCACAGAGTATTCTCTCGTGGACGGATTTGGAAACAAAGTTTATCAACTACTTTTTTCCACCCTCTCGTACTACCGCTTTGCGGAATGAAATCATAAATTTCGAACAAAAGTACGATGAGTCATTCAGTGAATCTTGGGATCGTTTTAAAGATCTTTTAAGAAAATGCCCACAACATGGTTTTACCAAAGTACATCAAATTAATACTTTTTACAATGGTTTAAGCATGAATGACCAAGATTCACTGAATAGTGCCTCAGGGGGTAATTTATTGGCTAAGACTTCCAATGCTGCTTGGGATATCATTGAGAACAAGTCTCGTGTGCAAACCAAGAGCGTTAGGACCAATGTTGCTAGTGCTAGCACTAATGACAGCGACAAGCGACTTGACAAAATTACCACGCTTCTTGAATCGCTTGTCACCCACACCGTCAGCAACAACAGCAGCAACAACGCCAAAAATGCACAAGTGAACGCTGTCAGCCAACCTTGTGAAATATGCGGTGGTCCCCACTCCTACACAACTTGTACCGCCACCCAAGATTACCCTGCTGAGAATGTGAATGCGGCATATGGCACCTACCAACAACCTGCTTATCAAGCTAGACCTCAAGGTGACCGTAACTTGCTTAGCTACCGCAGCAACAACTATCTTTCCCCACCTGGCTTTCCTCCAACCAACCCAAACCAACAACAAAACCTTAACCGCCCTGCTCAACAACAACAACAACCTCGCCAACCATATATCCCACCTCACAAGCAGCAACAACCACCTCAACGCAACAATCAAATATACCAACAACCTGCTTACCAACCACCTGCATACAATGCCCCTTCCAACCAAACCAACACTGCACTACACCAAGAGGTCGCCACCTATATGAGGACCAATGATGTGATAGTGGGAAATCTACAAGAGGAAGTGCGCAACTTGAAGGCAGACTTGGTCAAGCAAGGAAATGATTTGCGAGCTGATATGAGAAACACGTTGGATAGCCAGACGAATGATCTGAGGAACATGATGGCTAGTTTCTTCCAAAGTAGTCAACCCTCTTCTTCGGGTACTCTTCCGAGTAACACCGTTGCAAACCCAAGAGGGGAGATGAAAGCAATCACCACTAGAAGTGGTAAAGGTACAAAGGAACCCGAGCTTCCTATACCCCCACCGGTGGTTGTGACTAAGGAGAACGAGTCGCTTGCTCCTATTCCTCCTCCTTCCCCAATTTCTCCACCTCTTCATTCTACCCCTCCTCCACCCGTGGTTGTGAGTGATCCTATACTCCCAAAGCCTTCATCTTCTTCCAATATACCTTATCCTTCTAGGTTGAGGAAAGAGAAGCAAAAGAGCAAGGATGATATTCAGGTTTCTAACTTTCTTAAAATGTTTAAACAACTGAATTTCAATATCTCCTTCGCTGAGGCTCTCGCTCACATGCCCAAGTATGCCAAAATGTTTAAAGACCTTCTGAGCGACAAGGAAAAGCTCCTCGACATTGCTAACACCCAACTTAATGAGAACTGCTCCGCAGTGCTCTTAAGGAAATTACCAACCAAGCTTGGTGATCCGGGTCGTTTTCTTATCCCTTGCAATTTCCCGGGAGTAGAGAATTGCATGGCCCTAGCCGATCTAGGTGCCAGTATTAATCTCATGCCTCTAAGTGTTTGGAAGCAATTATCTCTCCCAGAGCTAGTCCCCACTAAAATGACTTTGGAATTGGCCAACCGTACGGTTGCTTATCCAGTGGGGATAGCCGAGGACGTTATTGTAGGAGTCGACAAATTCACCTTCCCTGCTGATTTTGTTGTCGTCGACTACGAGATGGACCCCCGTGTGCCACTTATTGTTGGTCGTCCATTCTTGAGGACCGGTCGCACTCTTATTGATGTTGAAGCCGGAGAGCTTATCATGAGAGTGGGTGACGACAAAGTAGTCTTCAACATGGGAAAGTTGTCCAAACAACCTTATTCGTATGAGAGCGTTAATTGTATTGACGTTCTTGATGAGGCTTGTGAAGAACACTTTAATGATGCTTGCAAAAGTATTCCTACCTCTCTTCCCACTGTTGAGACCGTGTCCTCCATTGATTCATCGTTGTCTCTATTTGGAGATAGTGATTTATTCTGGAACAATCTTGAAGCTACCTTAGGAGATGAGAATTTAGCCACTAATGATTCTCCCACCGAGGGGGATGAAGACATGAGTTTCTTTGACAATCTTCTCACTGAAGACAATCCTTCGCCTCCATCTCCCACGGTCATTGCTATCGATGCCACGACTTTGAAAACGCCTCCCGTCGAAAATCCTCCGGATTTGGAACTAAAGGAGTTGCCGCCACATCTCGAGTATGTGTTCCTGGACGACAACAAGAAATCGCCCGTCATTATTGCGAAGGATTTGAAAGATGAAGAGAAGGCTCGCCTCGTTGCTGTGTTGAAGGATCATAAGAAGGCTATCGCTTGGAAGATTTCCGATATTCGTGGAATTGATCCTCACTTTTGCACGCACAAAATTCTCATGGAGGACGACTTCAAGCCCACTATTCAAAGCCAACGAAGGGTGAATCCAAAAATACATGAAGTCATCAAAACAGAGGTTATCAAACTTCTTGATGCGGGTATGATTTACCCTATTTCGGATTCACCGTGGGTTAGTCCAATCCATTGTGTGCCAAAGAAGGGCGGAATAACCGTTGTTCCCAATGAACACAACGAGTTGATTCCCACTCGTCTCGTTACTGGGTGGAGAGTTTGTATAGACTACCGCAAACTCAATGATGCCACGAGAAAGGATCATTTCCCCCTACCTTTCATGGACCAAATGCTTGAACGATTAGCCGGTAATGAATATTACTGCTTTTTGGATGGTTTCTCGGGTTATTTTCAAATACCCATCGATCCCCAAGATCAAGAGAAGACTACATTCACTTGTCCCTACGGCACTTTCGCTTACAAAAGAATGCCTTTTGGCTTATGTAATGCGCCCGGGACTTTTCAAAGGTGTATGTTAGCTATCTTCCATGACATGATTGAACAAACCATGGAAGTCTTCATGGATGATTTCTCGGTCTTCGGGGATTCCTTCTCTGCTTGCCTTGCCAATTTAGAACGTATGCTAAAGCGGTGCGAAGACACTCGCCTTGTTCTAAATTGGGAAAAATGCCATTTTATGGTAAAAGAAGGCGTCGTGCTTGGACATAAGATTTCGAAAGCCGGTCTTGAAGTAGACCGTGCTAAAGTTGATGTTATAGCAAAGTTGCCTCCACCTTCAACAGTGAAGGGTGTGAGAAGTTTCTTGGGTCATGCGGGCTTCTACCGCCGATTTATCAAAGACTTTTCCCAAATCGCTCGCCCGATGACCCACCTCTTGGAAAAAGATACTCCTTTTATCTTTTCCAAAGAGTGCCTTGATGCCTTCAACTCGCTTAAGGATAAGCTCACTAAGGCACCCGTCTTAGTTACCCCTAATTGGGAGCTGCCTTTTGAGTTGATGTGCGATGCTAGTGATTTTGCTATTGGAGCGGTTCTTGGACAAAGAGTGAACAAACACTTCCAACCAATCCATTACGCTAGCAAGACAATGACTGGGGCACAATTGCATTATACGACAACCGAAAAAGAGCTTTTAGCTGTTGTCTATGCTTTTGAGAAATTCCGCCCCTATCTTGTCCTTTCTACCACCATTGTGTACACCGATCATTCCGCGTTGAAGTACTTGTTGACAAAGCAAGATTCCAAACCAAGACTTCTTCGCTGGGTTTTGCTGCTCCAGGAATTTAAAATCGAAATCCGCGATAAAAAAGGAGCAGAAAACCTAGCCGCGGACCATCTTAGCAGACTTGAGGATCCATACCAAGGGGATCATCCGACGAAAGAAATCAATGATTCTTTTCCCTTGGAGACCTTATTCTCTGTTAACTCGAAGCCGAATGAAACCCTGTGGTTTGCGGACTTTGCAAACTACTTGGCGGGTGGAATTCTCAAGGAAGGGTTGACGTCCCAGCAAAAGAAAAAGTTCTTTACCGACATCAAGACTTACTTTTGGGACGACCCTTACCTATTCAAACAATGTGCTGATCTGATAATTCGCCGATGTGTTGATGGACCGGCAGCGAATGAAATCCTTCATGCTTGCCACAAAGGACCCACCGGTGGTCACTTTGGTCCCAACTACACCGCTAAGAAAGTGTTTGATTCGGGATTTTATTGGCCCTCCATATACCGTGACGCTCACGATATGGTCAAGCGATGTGATGTTTGCCAAAAGCAAGGCAAAATCACACATAAAGACGAGATGCCTCAGAATTTCATTCAAGAGTGTGAAATTTTTGATGTGTGGGGTATCGACTTTATGGGGCCATTCCCTTCATCTAAAGGAAACAAATACATCCTTGTAGCCGTTGACTACGTTTCGAAGTGGGTTGAAGCCAAAGCTTTGCCTACTAATGACGCAAGGGTGGTTTGTAACTTTTTGAAAGCTCTTTTCGCTCGCTTCGGTGTGCCTCGTGCCATTATTAGTGATCGTGGGACTCATTTCTGCAATGACCAATTTGCTAGAGTCATGGCTAAGTACGGTGTAAATCATCGTCTTTCCACAGCCTACCACCCACAAACTAATGGCCAGGCTGAAATATCCAACCGAGGGCTGAAGCGAATTCTTGAAAGGACCGTGGGAGAGCATCGTGCCTCATGGGCTGATAAATTGGATGATGCTTTGTGGGCTTTCCGTACTGCTTACAAGACCCCGATCGGCTGTACGCCTTATCGTCTTGTGTACGGGAAAGCGTGCCACCTCCCCATTGAGTTGGAGCACAAGGCTTATTGGGCCTTGAAGTGGGCTAATTTTGATATAAACAAAGCCGGTGACCTACGCAAGATCCAACTCAATGAGCTGAATGAACTTCGGAATGAGGCTTATGAAAATTCTTTGATCTATAAAGAAAGAACTAAGCTCATTCACGACTCTAAGATCAAAAACCGAGAGTTCCATGTTGGAGACAAAGTCTTACTTTTTAACTCTCGGTTGAAAATCTTCTCGGGAAAGCTCAAATCTCGTTGGTCCGGCCCATTCACCATTTCCCAAATTTTTCCATATGGTACTCTCGAGCTCGCTCAACCTGATGGACCAAATTTTAAGGTGAATGGCCAACGAGTGAAGTTGTACTTTGGTGAGGACACCTCTAAGGAGGTGATTCCATCCCTCACCACGTTCCCCATGAACTAAATTTGGGTCGAGTCAGGCTCGTGACTCGGTTATCAAAAACAAGCGCTCCTCGGGAGGCAGCCCGAGTATCCATCCTTGTATGTTTTAATCCCCTAAGTGTAGGGGGGGACTTGTATATGTGTTTGCCTTTTGTGGTGATGTGATTACAGGGATAAGTGCACTCTTGGAATCTTTGAAGAACCGTGCTCCCGTGTTTATCTGAAATCCGGTTCTATCTCTCAACTATCGTGATTCAATTTTCTTCATACTCACATTTGAAATTGATCACGTTAGTCGTCTCTTCCTTAACTTGAGTTAACCAACGTGCACAATGTCATAAGTGTAGGGGAGACTTCTCCCACATGCTTAAACATTGAGGACAATGTTTATCTTAAGTGTAGGGGGGACTTCTATCGAAGTTTTAAGTGGACTTTTCCATGAAAATGCCTTCAATTAACCAGAAAATCCGATTTTTCAACATTTTTCAAATTTTTTATTAACTTTGGCCATTTAGTCGTAATTTTTAAATTTTTATCGTTGCTTTCATATGTATATATCCCGCAATAAAGTCAAAAATATTAATAAAGTGGTGTAGCTAGTTTAGAATCTTTGACATATTAGGCCCGTTGCGTTTATTTTGACTCAACCCGAATAGACTTATCCAAGTTTATTCTAGCTAGTATCCTTAACCATATAGACCTTAATTGGTTTATTAGGCTAAGTGTCCACGAGTCTCATTACTTGAGATTTTAAATTGTGGAGGACAAGAAATGATAGAGTCAATTATAAGTCGGTATTCTTGCGCAAGCTCACTTGGTGTAATTATTTGCCTATTCTCCCATCACTTGCTAATAATTTATCTGCAATAAGTAAGGTCTTACGATTTGAAAAGTTACTTAGCTTCTAGCCCAAGATCGTTTAAAAGTTGCTCGGTAATGATAAGAGTTCATAGCCAAGGCATAACTTATGAAGCGGGGCGCGAAGATTGGCGAGTCCGAAAAGGCCCTAACAAGGCATGAGGATTCAATTTTATTGCTGAAGATCCAAAGTGATGTGAAAAGCATTATTCCTAAAGTCAATATGAAGGATCAAGACTCACGACGAAAAGCAATCAACTCCCATAAAGATCATGGAGAAATCTATCCGAAAAGACCCTAACAAGGTATGAGGATAAATAGATCCAAGTCCGAAAAGGAGGCGGATCGTTGTATCTCAAAATCCCAATTAGAGATTGAAGAAATAATCATGAAGTCGTGGTCAACAAAGTTGGAGTACCCCTCAAAAGTCTCCAAGTGAAGAAATTCTATTATGATGAGAAGACCATTATCTCAAGAACGTCTCTCGAAGATATGAAGTATGAAGTACATGCCAAATATCGGCCCGAGAAAGGTCTCAAATCGTGAACCAAGTTATGCCAAGATATGAACTTTTTGATATCCCGAGAAGCAGTTTTAAGAGATTTTGTCCTTTAGCTAACTATTGATCAAATCGTCCTACTTTGCTTTCAGCCCTAATAAACTATCGAAATAAGTCCAAAAATGCATCTTCATGATCATTCTAAGACAAAAATAAAATATAAGAGATACACCTAGGAATAAGGGAGTTTAAGCATTTAATTAAGCCATGTGTGTAAGTGTTTGAATTGCTAACTTATAATAACAATGATCTCGTTTTTAAGCTTAGTTTGGGGAACGTGAAACTTGAGGGTGATAAATCTTCGCAGCACCAAAGCCCTAATGTAAGTCATCGATTTTTCTACAAGTTATTTCCATGTAACTATTTTCAAGTGAAAATGGTTTTCTATCCCTTTGTTATCTTTGAAGTTTTGATTCTTTAATTTTTGTTTAGTAGAATTTTAAATAAGGCCAAGGTTGATTAATTATGAGAAAAGTGTAAACTTGCTTTATCACTAAGCATTGCATGAGGGCATGGCAATGGTTAAGTGTAGGGGATTTGATAGGTGTGTAAACACCCATCCTTTTACCACTTAATTCGGGCTAAAACGAGACCAAAACACGTATTTAATATCATTTGTTTGGAATTATGCGTGGTTTTTGTGTTTATTGTGTTTTCAGAGCCAACCAGATGAATATTGAAGAAAACATGGGATTGCACGGGTTTTACTGAAGAAAAAGACTCAAGATAAAGTCTATTGTCCAAGAGATGCAAAAGATTTGAAGTCGCTGGGCCTATTCGAAGATTTATCGAAGAAAAGGACCAAAGATGGAAGATTTATATAAGTCGAAGAAACTCAAGTCTATTAAACGAAGAAATTAAAAGACGAGTTGAATTTAATCGACAACAAATCCCGAATCAGAATCGAAAACGGAAACTTTTCTGAAAAGACGAAAAGACACGAAGAACGGGAGAAAGCCCACTCACCAACCAAAGGAAACACCTATAAATAGGCCATCCCACACACATTTTAGAGCTAGCTAGTTTTTCTTTCTTCTCCTTTTTCTTTCCTCCTGGTTCGTTTAACACCATCACCACTAGGGTGATTGGTGATTTTTATTTTTAGTTCTTTAATCTTGTAATTTTAATCCTTGTTTCATCTTGTCAAAACATTAATCATCCAATTCAAAGTTCTTGTTTAATCTTTCATTTCATCTTGTTCATCTCCATTTTTATCTTCAAGTTCTTAAGTTTTATTTTTCTTGATTTGATCTTCAAAAGTTGTTTGGATTTGTGTTTTTATTAGTGGGATTTGTTGCTTATATTGTCTAAATGATTTGTGTTTAAATTGGTAAAACCTTTTCAAGTGTTTGATTTGATTTTGTTTAAAAACCTAAGTTCCGTGTTCTTCGCTACAGTTACTGTAACTGGTTTCTGATCTTCCGAATCAAGACAAAAAGTTCCGAATGAAAGCTTCATTCGGAATCTTCCGAACCAAGCATTAGAGTTCCGAATCTGTCCTTAAGTTCCGCATCAAGTAACCTTCATTCGGAAGTTTCAAACTTCCGAATCAAGAAGAAGTTCCGGATCAGTTACTTCCGACTCAACAACTTCCGAATCAACCTATTCATCCGGAAAGTTCCGGATCAGTCAGCAAAGTTCCGAATCAGTGACAGTGACTTCCGAACGAAGCTGAACTTCCGAATCAGTGAGTTTCGAATGAGTAAATAGTGACTTCCGAACCAGTGACTTCCGAACCAAGCAAAGTTCCGAACCATTGAACAGTAACTTCCGAATGAGCATGTTCCGAATCAGTTAGTTCCGAATCAAGGTCTAAAGTTCCGGATCAGTTACTTTTGGGTATTTTAAAGATTACTGTTTTACTGTTGATGTTTTACTATTTTTCTGCTCATATGTCACTATTTACATGTTAACTTTAATTTTAATTTGAACCTTAAAATTTCAACCAAGTTTTTATTAATCTTAATTAAAGTAATTGCCTTTGATCTAAACTTTCATTTCCACTTTCCATTAGACTAGAAAACTCAACCCCTGTATTTAGTAACCAAGAACAATCATTCCACTTAAGACCTAGATCAATTCGAGAGGATATCGAGATTTAATCTGAACCCATAAAAAACCGGTGTATCAGCCATGTTGACTGAAGATTGAAGACTTTTCTCAAGGGCATTTTAGGGCTTTTCATATCTTAAGGTTTTTAGACCTAGAAAGTTCTATTACTTAGTATTTAAAGGGCATTCGCATGTGAATGCACCTTTGTTCCAGTTTTTTTAGCAAATCCTTGTAATACCTTTTTAAATTAATATAAAGTTTGGTAGTTTCAAAGAAATTGTAATTCCTTTTATCTTATTTTTAAAAGTTTGGTATTGGGTTGCTAGAATCTCTGAGTTCCATTTCATTTGTGTAACACTTGTGTGTTTGAAGTTTGAATTTTCAAAAAAGTTTCATATCTGCTCAAATTTCAGAAACTTAAGACCCCAATGAAGTGAAAGTGGATTTGGAGTCTTAAATTTGTGAATTTGTTCTTGGTTAAAAACCTTTCCATTGGTTTAAAGGTTTTTTCAGATTGTGAAAAAGGTTTATAAGTTTGGTAAAAATCAGGAAGTGTTTGTTTGTTGTTCATTGCTATTTTCAGGAACCCATTGGAGCTTGTCCAAGGTCCAGCATAGGCCCCAACCTATAGGAGGTGGCAAAGCAGCCACTAAGGGTCCTGGATGTAGGACCCTTAAGGTAGTCTCTTGTTTCCATTTCATTTTTTTAGTTTTCTGAAAAATTATGTGAGTTATGTGAAAACTGCATGCAAAGTTGTTTAAGTGTTTTGATTTCAGAGTGTTTGTGCATAATATGCATGTTAGAAGTTGTTAAATCCAGTTTGGTAAAGGTTTGATGTGATTTGCTTTGAAAATATTGAGTTTCAGTTTGTTAAGGGGTGTTTGGATTTGTGTTTTAAGCAGACTTTGTGACAAGATTGAATGTTAAAAGCTGGTTTAAATCATTCCATAGGGAAGAATTAGGTTGTAGGTTGCTTTGGTGTTCATTTTTGGTGAAGTTAAGTCAAGTTTGCTTGTAAAAAGTTTTGAAAATAGCTTAAAATCAGTAAAGGGTGTTTTCTGTCTGTTTTGTGCAATTTGAGCCACCAGATTTGCTAGGCTGCTAGACAATAGGTTGTTTAAGGGTTGTAAATCATTTATATGTCATTTGTTTAGCTAGATTGCAAGATTTGAGGCCTTGAATTTCACTTTTATGCATGTAAAATTGGTCAATATTCATCAGTCAACATGTGTGCTTAATCAGTAACTTAATTGGCTTATTTGGTGCTTAATTTGTGAAGTGATTGTTGTTTTTTGTGTTTACTCAGACTCCCCACAACCCAATTGGTGTGGGGGTGCCTTGTGGTCCAAAGAACAAGCTCACAAAGGGCTTTCCTAAGCTCTTGGTCAACTGACCAGCAATATTACACTACCAGTGGGAACTCCTTTCCCAACGCTAGTTCATTTGTTTCCCCTGCTAAGCAAAAGGACAAAAGTCCAGCAACATGTCACTATCAGATTTTGTTTTTTTTTGTCTTTTGTGGGTGAAAATTAGAGTTAGGACTTGAAACCAATTTTGTTATTTTTCTAATTTAAATTAGGATTTTTCTGTTTAATAAATTTTTATTTCACTGTTCATTTGCTATTTTTTAGGTTTTATTAGCTATTTTTAATTAACTTTAAAGTTTCTGTTTTTGTCTTTTAGTGCCAAAAAGTAATAGTTTTCAGTTTAATCAATTTTCCTGGACTTAGAATAATATTTTAAGGTTTTTGGTATAAAAATATTTTACTGTTCATCTTTTTATTAATTTTTAGAATTAATTTAACTTAATTAGGGTTTTAATTAAACTAGTTTTGTCATTTAGTGAAAAATTTAATATTTTCAATCTTTTTCATTTTTCAACTGTTCATTAGAGTAATTTAGGATTTTTAAAATTGGTAAATTATTTTTAGCATTATTTTATTATTTTTTATAATTAATTTAGTTTTAAAATAGTTTTTAGTAATTTAAAAAAATAGAAAAATAGTTTTTAAAAATTAGGAAAAATACTTTTTAGTCTTTAAATAATATAAGTAAGTTATTTGTTCAATAAAATCATATTTTGGACATTTTGATTAATTATATTTAATTTTAGGGCTTTAATTAGCATTTAAAATTGAATATTTAATTAATAAAAGGTTTCAAAATATTTTTATTGGATTTTTAGTCTTATTTATATTATTTTAGAATTGTTTTAGCTTTTAATTAATTTTTAGGTTTTAAAATTTTTATTTTTGTACTATTTACGGTTTTACGTGAACGCGTTTTCATCTTTGTTTAATCCGTCTTCGTAACCGTCTTTTCTTTCTTTTCTCATTTCTTTTCTCTTTTCTTCTTAATAAAATCATCAATCAAAATCAACTCATTACACAACACACGTGTCTCCTCGAGAACGAACTCACTTTTAGGCTCATTTACACACGGTTTTCCTAAATCGTCGTGCTAGTGCTCGGTTTTCCTAAACCGACACTTAACGCTTACCACTACTTTGCCTCTCTTTTCCTAAAGGGTTGCAAAAACACTACATCAAATTTTGGCGCCGCTGCCGGGGAGGCGTGTTGTGTTTTGATTGAACCATTGTTTTTTTATTAGCCATAAATAGTATTTGTATTAGTAGCACTCTACTAATACGTATTATCGTTTTTCGGTTTTTGTGTGGATACTATTACTATATTGTATACATAGAACAATAAATTCACAAGTACTCTAAATACGTGAGAAATCACAACCTTGACTTGGGAGGTCATTACCCAATCATTGTATTCGAATCTCAAACCAAAGAAAAAAAGGCAAAAATAGATAAATACTTTTGTGAAGCTTAATCTTGATAATACAAACTATAAGGTGGGTATAAGGCGGTTGTATTTCACGACCTAAAGGAAAAAGGCTCTTAAGTGCTTCGCGCCGCCTCGTTTCCTCCGCTTGCTTGTGCGTATTTTATTTTGAGAGTGAATCGAGGGTTTTGCCGCCCAAAGTATTATTACATATCATATATATTTTCTTGGTTTCTATTGATTAAACCCTCTTGAACGATTTGGTGTTCCATCATCGTTCTAAAGTCATCGAAGGCGTTCACTACACGTGATCGTTTTCATTCCTTGAGGCTTCTTTAATCGAGAGATTTGATTAAGGAGGAGATTTGTAGATTTATTGTCTACTTAATACATTTCACCAATTTCCAAAAAAAGTTAATACCATCAAAAGCCACAAAAAAATTGAAAAAGTAAAAACACCAAAAAGAATCTTCTTTGCTCGCCTTCTCGATGTACGTGACGTTTATGC
Organism: Glebionis coronaria; assembly: GCA_025667525.1. Classification (NCBI taxonomy): domain Eukaryota; kingdom Viridiplantae; phylum Streptophyta; class Magnoliopsida; order Asterales; family Asteraceae; genus Glebionis; species Glebionis coronaria. The sequence continues at coordinate 141,561,164 of CM046880.1, forward strand.
AAACTCGCTCTAAAGCAAGACGTGCTCGTAAACGAAGAAACAAATCAATCACTCCTTCTAGTGAGGAGTCTCCTATTGACGAACCCATTGTAGTGAAAGAAGCATCCATGGCTAATCGAACTATGATGGAGTTACTTCAAGCACCCACCGAGGGTTATGGAGAAGCTATTGTGATTCCCGCTATCCTTGCGGAGAATTTTGAGGTTAAGACGGGTTTGTTGTCGATGATCCAAAACAACAAATTACGTGGTGATGAGAAGGACAATCCCCACAACCATATCCGCCAATTTAATCGTCTTACCGCCACGTGCAAATTTAAGGATGTCTCAAATGACTCGATTAAGATGATGCTTTTTCCGTATTCCTTAGCGGGGCCCGCTAAAATTTGGTTAGAGAAAGAGCCACCCAATTCTATATTGACGTGGAAGGATCTCGTTTCAAAGTTTGTGAACCAATTTTTTCCGCCCTCTAAGACTACGCATTTAAAAAATGAGATTTCTAAATTTTCACAAGAATCAAATGAAAGTTTTTCAACGGCTTGGAATAGGTTTAAGGAGATGTTACATGAATGTCCTCATCACGGTTTTTCCGACTTACATCAAATCGACACGTTTTACAATGGACTTAATGATCATGAAAGAGATTATTTAAATGCCGCCGCGGGTGGTAATTTTTTGTGTAAAACGATTGAGGAAGCTTTGGTCATAATCGAGAATAGGTCTAAGGTTTATAGCCCTCGTAACACACCGAGTGTTGCCAAAATGGGCTCATCATCGTCTCGTAGTATCAATGCCTTACAAGATGAAGCTAATGAGGAAAATCGGTTTTTCGATAGGTTTTCGACTCTCATGTCCCATTGGAAAGCTCAAGAAGCTTCAAATTCCGCTTCGGTTAAAGCGGTTTCTAAGAGTTGTTTGTCGTGTGGTGGAGCTCATGATCTTTCCGAGTGCATTACCGCGGATGGTAACACTTCGAGTGCTTATGTAGCCACGGGAACTTATAACCAAATCGGTCAAGGTTCCCGCCAAAATCAAGCTCCACCAAATCAAAATGCTAATAACTATCGCAACAACAACCAAGGTGGTAATTATCAAGGAAATCAAAGGAATTACAACAAGGGTAATTATCAAAGTGGAAATGGGCAAATTTCAAATCAAAACCAAAACCGTGATTTTCAAAACAATGCCCAAGGTTTTCAAAATGATCACACAAAAAATCTTCAAGGAGAATTTTTGAATTATGCTAAGGCTAATGATGCTAAGTTTGACAATATGCAACGTGAAATGGTTAGCTTAAGATCCGAGTTGAAAAACGAGCTTAAAAATGAACTTGCTAATGAACTTAAAACTCATGCTAATAAAATGGAAGGAAATGTCACACGTCTCCAACAAAATCAACAAAAAATGGAGCAAGGTCAACATGAGATTAAGCAAGAGTTGTTAAAAGCGGATGCTAGGCAATCTAAGTTTGAAGACCGTATGGCTAAAATGTTTGAAGCTATCATGTGTAAGCCCTCTTCTTCGGGTGGTCTTCCTAGTGATACCATCGTGAACCCGAAAGGAGAATTGAAGGTTATTACTACTCGTAGTGGTAAAACTTTCAAAGAACCCATTTCTCGTACAAGTACTTCTATAGAGAAGGAAAAAGAGAAAGAAACCGAGGTTGTGGTTGAAAAGGAGCAAATTACAAGCCCACGAAGTACCGCTCAAACCACACCTACGGTTGAACCCATACCAATCATGGAACCCGAGATTCCAAGGCCGATGCCTATGCCTACTTTGCCCCAACCCACACCACCTTTACCCTACCCTTCAAGACGAGACAAGAAAAAGGCACAAGAACGAAATAATTATCAATTTGAACTTTTTATGAAAATGTTCCGTGACTTGCATTTCAATATAAGTTTTGCCGACGCCTTAGTCATGATGCCTCGATTTGCCGCGAACTTCAAAAGTATGTTGAATAACAAAGAAAAATTGCAAAAATCGTCTAGTTGTTCTTCGGTTTTTCTAAGCCGCATACCTCAAAAAGTCGGTGATCCTGGAAAGTTTTTAATCCCATGTGCCATCCAAGACATGGAAGAATGCTACGCCTTGGCCGATCTTGGTGCTAGTTTTAATTTGATGCCTCTTGAGATTTTTAAATCGCTCAATCTTCCCAATCTCACTCCTTCAAGAATGTCAATCGAAATGGCCGATCATTCTACGATTCTAGCTTGTGGAGTTGCCGAGGACGTCTTTGTGAAAGTTGGAAAGTTCTACTATCCTGTAGACTTTATTGTTGTTGATATTCCCATCGATCCTAAAGTTCCGTTAATTTTAGGTCGATCTTTTTTGGATACCTCGAGAGCACTTATCGATGTGCATGCAAGGAAAATCACTCTTCGTTTCAATGAGGAAGAAATCGTCATCAATGCAACCCAAAACTCCACTCTTTCTCATGTGTATTCTATCACATCTTTGTACAATGTCAATCCCATCAAAAACATTTGTCAAAAGATTTCCAATAGAGTTTTAGGAGTTGTTGATAAAAATGAAGTTCCGTCCCCTCCTTCGGTGGAGGTTAAGAGTGTTAAGCCTACAATTCCAATCTCGAGTGAATCTTCGGATGATGAATACGTTGATCCCGATGGGGAAGTTTTCTTTGTTGACAAAAGATTTGAAAACTTGCCACCACCTAAACCAAAAAGATTTCAAAATGTGAGAATTTTTAGTGTGACTAACATTGCTTTAGATACACCAAATATTTTTGACATAATTAAATCGGGTGTTCACAAGGAGAGTGTAAAAGATGAAAAAGGAAAAGATTTTAACTTGAATTTAAAAGATTTTTCTACAATTCTAACTCCGTCATCACCACGTGTCTCGAGTGCTACAAGCTCGTCTTCTCCTTTTGACGATGCTTTGTGTGGACTTAGTGTGGGGGAATCCCCTTATGTTCCCTCCCCTTTCTCCACCTAGGACGAGATATTTGATCCTGGAATTGCTTATATAGAGAAATCTTGGTCTTCCACCGATGCAATAAATGGAAAATCTTTTCATTTGATTGGTGCGAGTCTACCTCGAGTAGCTCATGTTTTTAGAGACTTACCCATTGTCCCACCCTTCTATTTCTTCTCTCCTATTTTCTTGAAACTCTTTGAGTTTTTGTTGACCATTGATGAAGTGGCGTTGATTTGTTTTTCCAATGAAAACGAGAACGCCATCTTCGATCCCGGTATTTTGCACCATCTAAGGACTTAGTCCTTAATACCGGTTGTTTTTGGGCCTTGTTTTCATGTAAGCCCCACCAAAAATTGACCATACCATGACTATCCCTAAATGATCACATTTACGGGGATTCGAGTCGAGCTTTTGACTCGGTAATCAAAAACAAGGTGCCTCGTGGGGGAGACCCATGCTTATCCATGTACATATTATTGCTTTCTAATTAGTTTAATGTGAGGGGATTTGTGCCCTTCCAACCTTTGTTCCGTGGTTGTTTGTGCATTGTGGTTTTTAGATCACGATCTTCACGATTGGAGCCTCTCGTGTTCGTTTTATGGGAGCACTCGACCGTTTGCTTTGGAGACATTTCTCAATATCCATATGATATATCCTTTTGATGTTCTAACCTTAGGTTTTTAGCACACTTCATAAACGGCTATTGATTTATTGGTTACACCCTTTCCATGCTAGATTAGGCATTCGACTACGTCTCTAGTATGGGGGTGTTTGCACCCCTAGACTTGAAACATTGAGGACAATGTTTAACTTTAGTATGGGGGGGTGAATAGATACTTACCTTGCCAAACCTTCACGCTTTCCAAAGTTTATCTTTTTGTTATCGTTTTTGTTGCAAAATAAGGCTAAAAATGGCCAAATTTTAAAAATTTTCTCATGTTTCATAAGTGTTTGAAGACACGAATGTAGATTTTCCGATGGCGAGAATAAGAGTAATTTTTGACTCGACCGTGCGTGTTGAGCACTTAGCTTCGATTCCTTAACTTTTTAGGCTAAGTCTCTTAAATGAGGACGAGAAATGATAGAGTTAATTATAAGTTAATATGCTAAACGTAGAGTACTCGTATTCTTTCAAAAACTCATGTGTTCTCGTTGTTTGCTTATTCTCCCTTTGCATGTAAATATTTTTTGCTTAATAAATATTGACTTAGCGGTTTAATTAGGATTGTTGGGTTTCTAGTCTTTTCTAGTAGCTTACGTGTAATTAAATTGGGAAGACATTAAGGCATCGCCAGCGTCACGGTTTTGAAGTATTGGCACCCGAATAATCGAAAGCTTCACCCAATAATAAGATTTCAAGTGCTCACCTAAATCTAGCAAACAATTTGAAGCCCCACAAGGCCTAAAATCTATGCAAAAATTGAAAGTGAATCAAGCCTTAATCTTTGAAGCTTTAAAGATCCAAAATTCGCTTTAGCGTGAGGATATACGTCTTTGGCTAATAAAACCACCGATGAGGCGGATAATAAAAGGCAAGGCAAGACCGAAGTCATAATAAAAGCTTCATGGCGAAGTTGAATAAAAGATGGAGGTAAACAAAAGATAATAAGGCCCTTCCGTTAGGGGGCGTATAAAAGTCTTGGTAACAAGTCTCATGTTTAAAACCGTTATAAAACCGTGTTTATCGATTCTTCTAGTCAACTTAAATTTTTGACATCGTTGTCTATTAGGAGGGGTTATTGATTTGATGGTCTTAGTTACACCGTTAGGACTCTATTTTTAGACCTAAATCTCTATTATTGCATAAGTCAAACAATGTATCCTCGTGAAACATTCAAGACAAAATAAAATATAAGAGATACAACTTAGGAATAATGGGAGGATAAGTACATGATTAGGGAATATGAGTAGTGTTAGCATTACTAACTTATAATGACAATGATCTCGTTGCACGCTTGGCATGGAATTAAGGTGAAAATCGAGGACGACGAAATTATTTCTAACGAAGCATTCACGTGTTCTTATTCTATGAATCTAAACGTCCCATTTTGCGATGAAAATCATACATTATGTCTAAAATGCAAGTAGTAGTAATAGTATAGTATAGCTAGTTTATCATTTCAATAAAGTGAATAAATTAAATTTTGGAGATACTATGATACTTTATTCTAGCATTGCGTGAGGGCACGGTAATGGTTTAGTATGGGGTGATGAGACTGCTTTTATACATAGTCTCATCTTCCAAATAGGGCTTAAAATGCATTAAATATCATCAAAATTCCCAAATATATGCTTGTGTTTGTTGCTTGTGTATTTTAGGTACGGATATTGAGAAAATGACAAAAGATCACAAGAATCATGCAAAAACGAACACGGGAAACGAAGCCGCACAATGAACCAAGCCCTAGTGAAGACTTTCCCAGGATCAACCCTTGAAGATTTGAAGAATTATGAAGAAGGGTCCTCCAAATATGAAGAATTGACACTTTATACCCTTGTATCCTCATAATTACAAGTTTGGTCCCTAAAGTTTGTCAAAATTACAAAAAGGGCCCTCCACTTTGAAGATTTGGCAAGTTTAGCCCCTCAACAAAGCTAAATTGTCAACCAATATCATCCACAAAGTCAAATACATCATGAAGTCCTTCAAAGTACAAGAAATTACAAGTTTGGTCCTTTGAAAATTCCAAAATTACAAAAAGGACCCTCAACTTTCAACATTTGGCAAAAATGGTCCCTCATCAAACATGACTTGGCAATTTCAGTCCTCCAAAATGCTCATTATACAAGTCAAGACCATTATCCATCATCAAAATGCCAATTCAGCCCTTGAAGAATTCAAAAATGGCAAGAAATACCGCTGAAAATACTTTGGGAAAGTATTTGGGGCAAAAGTGTGAAAAGTGAAAGTTTAAATACAAAGGAAAGTGAGTTTTGGCATGTTTTACACAAAGTGGAAAGAATAACAAAAACAAGGGGTTTAAATTGGCCAGACACCAAACTTACCTAGACCAACCCACACTCTACATGTGTCCCACTCAATCTTTTCCACCAATCACCTCACACCATTGCTCCACCTCAGCTTTCCACTTAACCGGTTTATAACTAATTAATATTAGTTACAAAACACGCGCTAAACACCCCATTCAAACCTTAATCAGGATCAAAACATGCAATATTCATCATATGAACAAATTTGGGTTTTCTTAATCCGTTTGTAATTAGCACCCAATAACCTCCAGAATTGTAATTAGGGTCTCCCTAATCACAACCCAACTCACAAACAGCTTGCCACATCACTCCTTAGTCACATGTTTTACCCTGCTTTTCACACTCTTGGAGAAGATGACAAAACAAGACAGCCATCCAACGCCCCACATCCTTGCTTCAAACTTAAGCTTATTATGAGCCATTGATCAAATTCCACACTTGCCAACTCACATATACAGCCAAGAAGACATCACATGATCTTGAAGATATTCAAATCCCAAGGGCACATTAGGAACTTCATGTATTAGGGTTTTTCTTATTTCTTCAGCTTTCTAGGACATGTAAGGCTATATATAAAGCCCTTAGGTCTCATTGAGACGTTTTCTTTTGATTTTTCCTTGGTTCAAGTTTCTGTAAATCCTATTTCTAAGTTAATGAAATTGAGTTTGAAATCTTGAAGAAAAGTCATTGGCTAATCTTATTTACTGCTTTCATTTGTTATATGCTTGTTAGTTCTTGAAGTTCAAAACCTGTTTTCAAAAGAGGAGTGTGCAAAAGTTTGCATAATTCCTCATTTTCTTGATATTTTGCTAAGTCTTGTTCCAATCTTGGAATTCTTGGGCTATAGGGCTGATCATAGCATCCTAACTGAGTTGGTTAAGGTGTGGTGAGGCTTATAACTTGGGGATAATCAAGTGTGGGGTAACAAGTTTGCATTAATTAAGTTTTTCAAAGTTTCTGATTTTTATGATATTGTGCTTAACCCTTGTTCAATCTTAGCAGGCTTATTGTGGAAGCTTGTGCTTGTTCTTGCTAGCACGTAAGCTCAAAATTCGTGGGTGTGGATGTACATCCATGAGGTTTGCATACTTAATCTCAAAATCTGCTTAAATTGTGATTTTTGGTGATATTTGTATGAAACTTGTGTTCTTGTGAATTTTGTGGCTTGTTCTTGCTTGAATCTGTTTATTATACTTGTTTGAGTGTTAATTGATGCTTGGTTGGCCTGAAATCTCACTTTGTCTTTGAAAATTTTGATTTGGAAAAGTTAAAGGGGTGTTTGGGTCTACTGGTTTATGCTTGTAACTTGTTATTGTGTTAAGGGAAGTTGTTGTTAATGCTTTGTATCTGTTAAATACCTTGTTGAGAGTGTTTTGCTGCAAGTTTTTGGGTTTGAACACTTGAATTAAACAATCTGCTATATAGACCTTGTTTCTGCTTGTTTTGACCTAGGATTTTGGGAACACTTAGTGTGTATGCATGCTTAGGGATAAAAGTGGTTTAAACAAAGTTAATATAACCTGTTTGAAAGATTTGAGGTGTTGAATCTGGCTTAAGTGTCAAATACATCAGCAAAGTAGAAAAACTGCATGTGTTAGTGTTCATCATTAACTTTCATTGCTTGAATCTTGCTTAATTCTTTGAACCAGTGCATGAAACCTGTTTAGACTTGCTTATTGGAGTTTATTATAGCTTGTGTGTGCATTTGGTTGAATTTGGCGGGCTGATTTGTGCTAAAACTGCTCTTAAGTGCTTAACTGCTTATTGTTCATGTCTGTGCAATGTCTGATGATTGATTGATTAAACTGTATCAATTGGGTGTTAGTGATTGTGTTATTTTGCATGTGATTGACTCCTTTTGATCCAAAGATCATTTGGGTGCCTTTGTGAAATCTGAATCTCCAAAAAAGTCACTAAAGACAAAAAGTCAAATTAGTCAAGCAGTGGAAAAAGTTTCCACTGCTCAACATCCAAAACTAGCCCCTGCTAGTGCAATTTTGTCATCAGCTTATCAATAAGCTATTCTAGCTTATTCTGACTTGCAACAACTTATTTTTTGTAATAGATCTTCATTATTTGACCCATTTAAGTAAACTGGAGCTTATGAGACTTTGACTTTGACTTTTTACTAGATAACCAACTTGTTTGACTTTTAACATAAGTGCTTATTTGATTTTCCAGCTTATTGAGTGTGCTTATTGAGTAGGTTTTTGGTTATTAAGCTTAGTTTTGTCATAAGAAACATTTTGCAACTTGAATCAGCTTCTGAGGTGGTCTAGATCATAAAAACGACTATTTTGTCGTTTTGTGAATAAGTTTGTGAACTGTTTCTGGCTTATTAAGTGGGCTTATTTGAAAATTCTTTTTGCAAAAGTCTTTGTTAGGTCAAAATAAGCTTGTGTGTAAAATTTTAGCTTATGGCATCAGCTTATAGCTTAATGGGCTTAAAAGCCCATTAAGAATAAGCTGCTTATTATAAGTTAGCTTATTTCACATTTTCAGCTTTTGGGCCTTTAGAAAAAGTTGTTTAAAATCAAATTTTGAGTCAACCTGTGCTTTTTGGGCTTATTTTGAACACTTTTTCTTATTGGGCCTTAATTAAGCCCAATAAGGGACTGTTTTGGGTTTGGCCCATTTTCTAGGCCCAATAGGGGTATTTAGGTAATTTCACTTTCATTTCTGAGTTATTTAGGTTAAATTAAGCTAGTTTGCATGTTTTTAGAATTTTTTATAATTTTTGGATTTTTAATATTATTTTAATATTATTTTATTATTAAAAATTAAAAGTCTGATTTTTTAGGTTTTTATATTTTTCCTAGGTTCTAAACACTTAATTAGGATTTTTGCAACTTTCCAAATATTTTTTAGGTCTTTTAATTATTTTATAATTAATTTAAGATTTAATTGATTTTAGGAGTTTTTAATTGTTTAAAAATAGTTTTAATTGGTTTTAAAATTTTGAAAAATATTTTTTAGCTTAATTAGAGTATTTTTGAGGTTTACAAACTTTAAAATCTTGTTTAGGGCTTTTTAATAATTAATTTTGATTTTTAGGGCTTTAATTAGCATTAAAAAGTCATTATCTAATTAATTAAAAGGTCTTTGCAAGTTTTGATTTTTTGTAAACTCTTAGAATATTATTAGGGATTTTTGGTAATTTTTAGAAATTTTTAGGTTAAAATTTTAATTTTGGTGGTTTTTACGACTTTACGTGTACGCCTTTTTAGACTTAGTTTAATTCGTCTTCATAACCGTCATTCTCTTCTAATCCCTTTTCTATTTTTCTTTCTCAAATATAATCACAAATTAATCCATATCGTTACACACATAGCACACTAGCCTCCTTGAGAACGAACTTACTTAGGGTCATTCACACACGGTTTTCCTAAATCGTCGTGCTCACTTGCCCTATTTATTACTCTTTTCCTGAAGAGTGGTAAAAACTCCAACATCATTTTGGCGCCGCTGCCGGGGAGGCGTGTTGTGTTTTGATTTGGCATTGTTGTTTTTATACTAACCATAATTAGTATTTGTATTAGTAGCACTCTACTAATACGTATTATCGTTTTTCGGTTTTCGTGTGAATACTATTACTATATTGTATACGTAGAACAATAAATTCACAAGTACTCCAAATACGTGAGAAATCACAACCTTGACTTGGGAGGTCATTACCCAATCATTGTATTCGAATCTCAAACCAAAGAAAAAGGCAAAAATAGATAAATACTTTCGTGAAGCTTAATCTTGAAAATACAAACTATAAGGTGGGTATAAGGCGGATATTATAAAATATATCCTAAGGAAAAAGGCTCTTAAGTGCTTCGCGCCGCCTCGTTTCCCCGCTTGCTTGTGCGTATTTGATTTTGAGAGTGAATCGAGGGTTTTGCCGCCCGAAGTATTATTACATATCATATATATTTTCTTGGTTTCCATTGATTAAACCCTCTTGAACGATTTGGTGTTCCACCATCGTTCTAAAGTCATCGAAGGCGTTCACTCCACATGATCGTTTTCATTCCTTGAGCCTTCTTTAATCAAGAGATTTGATTAAGGAGGAGATTTGTAGATTTTTGTCTACTTAATACATTTCACCAAACTCCAAAAAGGTTAATACAATCAAAAACCACAAAAAAATTGGAAAATACAAAACACCAAAAAGAATCTTCTTTGCTCATCCCCTCGTTGTATGTGACGTTTATGCTAACTCGAAATCAAGCAAGACGTGCACGTAAACGAAAGAACAAAACTCCCACTCCCAACAATTCTAGTGAGGAGTCTCCTATTGACGAACCCATTGTAAGAGAAGCACCAACCATGGCGAATCGAACTATGATGGAGTTACTTCAAGTACCCACCGAGGGTTATGGAGAGGCTATTGTGATTCCCGCAATCCTTGCGGAGAATTTTGAGGTTAAGACGGGTTTGTTGTCCATGATTCAAAACAACAAATTCCGTGGTGATGAGAAGGACAATCCACACAACCATATCCGCCAATTCAATCGTCTTACCGCTACTTGCAAGTTTAAGGATGTCTCTAACGACTCGATTAAGATGATGCTTTTTCCGTATTCCTTAGCGGGGCCCGCAAAAATTTGGTTAGAGAAAGAGCCACCCAATTCTATATTGACGTGGAAGGATCTCGTGTCTAAGTTTGTGAACCAATTTTTTCCGCCCTCTAAGACTACGCACTTGAAAAACGAGATTTTAAAGTTTTCACAAGAATTTAATGAAAGTTTTTCAACGGCTTGGAATAGGTTTAAGGAAATGTTACATGAATGTCCTCATCACGGTTTTTCCGATTTGCATCAAATTGACACGTTTTACAATGGACTTAATGATCATGAAAGGGATTATTTGAATGCCGCCGCGGGTGGTAATTTTTTGTGTAAAACGGTTGAGGAAGCTTTGGTGATAATTGAAAATAGATCTAAGGTGTATAGTCCTCGTAGCACGTCTAGTGTTCGTAAGGCTTCGTCTTCGGCTTCACCTTCTTTGTCTAATACCATCGATGCTTGCCAAATTGAGGCGAACTTGGAAAACAAGATTTTTGATAAGTTGAAAGGACTTTTGATTGAGTTTAAAGTTGGTGAACCAAGTGCTCACGCTACGGCTAAAGCGGTTGAGGTTTCTTGCATGTATTATGGTGGAGGTCATGATTTCTCCGAGTGTATTACCAACGGTGGTAACACTTCGAGTGCCTTCGCGGCCACGGGAAATTACAACCAAAACGGTCAAGTTTCCCGCTCTAATCAAATGACTCCACCGGGTTTTGGTTCAAATCAAAATGCTAACAACTATCGCAACAATAAAGTTGGTTTTAAAAACAATTACAACAAGGGAAACTATGGGAATCAAGGGGCTAATAATCAAGTTTCAAACAAAAACGATTTTCAAAATAACAACAAAAGTTTGCAAACATAGAAAGATCTTCCAAGTGAGTTTGTTGAATATGCTAGTGGGAATGATGCTAGGTTTGACAACATTCAAAGAGAAATCATTAGCCTAAGATCCGATTTTAAAAACGACTTGAAGAAAGAATTGAAAAATGAGTTAGCTAATGAACTTAAAATCCACACCAACAAGATGGAAGGAAATGTCACTAGGTTGCAACAAAACCAACAAAAGATGGAACAAGGGCAACATGAGATTAAACAAGAGATGATTAAAGCCGAGAAAAGGCAAACCGAAGCCGTATTGAGGCAATCTAATTTTGAAGATAAAATCTCGTCTATGTTTGAGGCAATAATGTGTAAACCGTCGTCAAGTGGTCTTCCTAGCAACACCATATCTAACCCTAAGGGTGAGATGAAAGTGATTACCACACGTAGTGGTAAGACACTTAAGGAGCCGATTCCTCAACCAATTGCTCCTACGGAGGAAGCAATTGAGGAAGAACCCGAGGTGGTGGTCCAAAAGGAGCATGCCCCAATCCCACGAAGTACCGCTCACGCCACACCTACGGTCGACCCATTACCATCATTGGAACCCGAGATTCCAAAGGCTATGCCTACTATGCCTCAACCCACACCACCTTTGCCCTATCCATCGAGACTTAGGAAGGAGAAACGTCAAGAGCGCGACAATTACCAATTTGAGCTTTTTATGAAAATGTATCGTGATTTGCACCTTAATGTGAGTTTCGCCGATGCTTTGGTCATGATGCCTCGATTTGCCGCTAACTTTAAGAGTATGTTGAACAACAAGGAGAAATTGCACCAATTGTCTAGTTGTTCGTCGGTTTATCTTAATCGCATACCTCAAAAAGTCGGTGATCCCGGTAAATTTTTGATCCCTTGTGCCATCCAAGATATGGAAGAATGCTTCGCCTTGGCCGATCTTGGCGCTAGCATTAACTTGATGCCACTTGCAATCTTCAAGTCGCTCAATCTTCCTAATCTTACTCCTTCACTAATGTCTATCAAGTTGGCCGACCATTCCACAATTCCCGCATGTGGTTTGGCGGAAGACGTTTTTGTGAAAGTGGGGAAGTTCTACTATCCCGTAGACTTCATTGTTGTTGATATCCCCACGGATCCTCAAGTTCCTCTCATTTTAGGTCGTTCATTTTTAGATACGTCTATGGCTTTGATTGATGTTCATGCTAGAAAGATCACCTTACGTTTCAACGACGAGGAACTTGTTATAAACGCAACTCAAAACTCTCAAATTTCTCATGTTTATTCCGTTGCAACCATAAACCTCGTTGATATGATTGACGTGGTTTGCGAGGAATTTTCACAAGAAGTTCTAGGTTTTGGTGATGAAGAAACTAGTGGCAATCCCACTATGTTGGATCCAATTCTTGATAATTCGACACCAACCTTCACTCCTTTTGAAGGTGGTGGTTTTACGTTAGAAGAATGTAATGTTCCACGTACTTGTGACGAAGACCTCGACAACGATGAGGACTTCTCGATTATCAAGGATTTTCTTAACGATTTCCCATTTCCTCCACCCGAGGAGGTTATGAGTATCGAGCCTAAATCTTCACTTGAGGAACCACCTATCCTCGAGTTGAAAGATTTCCCTCCTCACCTCGAATATGTCTATTTGGAGGAGGACGACAAGTTGCCGGTTATTATTGCGAAGGACCTTTCGAATGATGAAAAAACCGCACTTGTCGATGTTCTTAAGGATCACAAAGGGGCAATTGCGTGGAAGTTATCCGACATTAAGGGAATCGATCCCAAGTTTTGTACCCACAAAATCTTAATGGAGGAGGATTTCAAGCCCACAATCCAAAGTCAAAGGAGGGTGAACCCTAAAATTCACGACGTCATCAAAAAGGAGGTCCTTAAACTCCTTGATGCGGGAATGATTTACCCTATTTCCGATAGCCCTTGGGTGAGTCCTATTCATTGTGTCCCTAAAAAGGGAGGGATGACCGTTGTGCCAAACGATGCCAACGAGTTGATTCCCACTAGACTCGTGACCGGATGGAGAGTGTGCATTGACTATCAAAAGTAGAATGAAGCCACTCGAAAAGACCATTTTCCCTTGCCCTTCATGGACCAAATGTTGGAGCGTCTTGCGGGAAACGATTTCTATTGCTTTTTAGATTGTTTTTCCGGTTACTTCCAAATTCCCATCGATCCTCGTGATCAAGAAAAAACTACGTTTACGTGTCCATATGGAACGTTTGCCTATCGTAGAATGCCATTCGGACTTTGTAATGCACCGGGAACCTTTCATAGGTGCATGATGGCTATTTTTCATGATATGATCGAGAAGACGATGGAAGTCTTCATGGATGACTTTTCCGTGTTTGGTGATTCTTTCACTTCGTGTTTGTCTAACCTTGAGAGAATGTTAAAACGTTGTGAGGAAACCAACCTTGTGGTCAATTGGGAAAAGTGTCATTTTATGGTTAAGAGTGGAATCGTCTTGGGGCACAAGGTCTCGAAAGCGGGGATTGAGGTAGATCAAGCTAAGGTAGACGTCATCGCCAAATTACCTCATCCCAAAACCGTCAAGGGAGTTAGGAGTTTCCTAGGCCACGCGGGCTTTTATCGTCGATTCATCAAGGACTTTTCAAAGATTTCTCGACCTATTACACATCTTCTTGAAAAAGAGGCACGTTTTGTCTTTGACAAAGATTGTGTACAAGCCTTTGAAAGCCTTAAGAGGAAACTTACCGAAGCTCCCATTCTTGTTGCTCCAAATTGGAACCTCCCCTTTGAGCTAATGTGTGATGCTAGTGATTACGCCATTGGGGCCGTTTTGGGGCAACGTCATGATAAGCACTTCTTGCCTATTCACTATGCTAGCAAGACGATGACCGAGGCTCAACTTAAATATACTACAACGGAAAAGGAGTTCCTTGCCGTGGTGTATGCATTTGAGAAATTCCGACCTTATCTCGTCTTGACGAAATGCATAGTGTATACGGACCATTCGGCTATTAAGTATCTCATGGCAAAGCAAGATGCTAAGCCGAGATTACTTCGTTGGATTCTCCTCCTTCAAGAATTTGATCACAAAATCGTTGACAAAAAAGGAGCCGAGAATCTAGCGGCCGATCATCTCTCTCGTTTGGAAGATCCTCACCAAAGTGTTTACGAGCCCAAGGAAATCACCGAAACATTTCCGCTCGAGACACTTGGTGTAGTGAATTCTAAGCTTGATCCTTCCACCCCATGGTTTGCGGATTTTGCAAATTACCATGCGGGTAACTTCATCATTAAGGGTATGACGACTCAAGAAAAACGAAAATTCTTTCGTGACGTCAAGTTCTACTTTTGGAACGACCCTTACTTGTTTCGAACTTGTGCGGATCAAATCATCCGACGTTGTGTATTTGGCACCGAAGCTTCTAACATCCTTAGAGCTTGTCATGAGGGACCCACGGGTGGTCACCACGGTGCTAATCTCACGGCTAAGAAGGTGTTTGATGCCGGGTTCTTTTGGCCTACTATTTACCGAGATGCACAAGATCTTGTGAAGTCGTGTGATGCATGCCAACGACAAGGAAAAGCCTCACAAAAGATGAAATGCCACAAAATATCATTCAAGTATGTGAGATCTTTGACGTTTGGGGCATAGACTTTATGGGGCCGTTCCCATCATCTCGTGGTAATAAGTACATCCTTGTTGCGGTTGACTACCTATCTAAGTGGGTGGAGGCAAAGGCCTTGCCCACCAATGATGCTCGTGTGGTAGTCAAGTTTTTGAAGCAATTGTTTTCTCGGTTTGGAACCCCTCATGCTATCATAAGCGATCGTGGAACCCATTTTTGTAACGACCAATTTGAAAGGGTTCTAAGGAAATATGGGGTTACACATCGTCTTTCTACGGCTTATCACCCACAAACGAGTGGGCAAGTCGAGGTTTCAAACCGAGCGTTGAAGAGGATTTTGGAGAGATCCGTTGGGGAAAACCGACAAACTTGGTCGGATAAGTTGGACGATGCTTTATGGGCCTTTAGGACCGCTCATAAGACACCCATTGGGTGCACTCCCTATAAGCTTGTGTATGGAAAGAATTGTCATTTGCCTATCGAGTTAGAACACAAGGCTTATTGGGCCCTAAAGCATTGTAATGATGATATGGAGACCATGGGAAAACACCGGAAAATGCAATTGAATGAATTAGATGAATTGAGGGATATTGCTTATGAAAATTCATTGATTTATAAAGAGAAAACTAAAAAGTTGCATGATTCTAAAATTAAAAACCGGGTTTTTAACATTGGGGATCAAGTTTTGCTTTTTAATTCAAGATTAAAAATATTTTCCGGTAAGTTGAAATCCCGTTGGTCCGGTCCATTCACCGTGACTCAAGTATTTCCGTATGGGACCATCGAGCTAGCTCAAGATGATGGTCCTAACTTCAAGGTGAATGGACATAGGTTGAAGCACTACTTTGGCTGGGAAGTTCCATCCTTGAACTACCTCGACCAAGTCACCTTCCCCAATGATAATTAGTATTGAGGGGATCAAGTCGAGCTCATGACTCGGTAATAAAAAACGAGGTGCCTCGTGGGGGAGTCCCATGCTTATCCTATGTACATATTATTGCTTTCTAATGTAGCTTACGTGTGGGGATTTGTGCCCTTCCAACCTTTGTTCCGTGGTTGTTTGTGAATTGTGAACTTTAGATGATCATGATCTTCACGATTGGAGCCTCTCGTGTTCGTTTTATGGGAGCACTCGATCGTTTGCTTTGAAGACTTTCTCAATATCTATGATATATCCTTGATTGTTCTAACCTTAGGTTTTTAGCACACTTCATAAACGGCTATTAATTTTTTTGTTACACCCTTTCCATGCTAGATTAGGCATTCGACTACGTCTCTAGTATGGGGGTGTTTGCACCCCTAGACTCGAAACATTGAGGACAATGTTTAACTTTAGTATGGGGGGGGGGGGGTGAATAGATACTTGCCTTGCCAAACCTTCACGCTTTCCAAAGTTTATCTTTTTGTTTATCGTTTTGTTGCAAAATAAGGCTAAAAATGGCCAAATTGTAAAATTTTTCTCATGTTTTATAAGTGTTTGAAGACACGAATGTAGGTTTTCCGATGGCGAGAATAAGAGTAATTTTTGACTCGACCGTGCGTGTTGAGCACTTAGCTTTGATTCCTTAACTACACATTAGGATAAGTCTCTTAAATGAGGACGATAAATGATAGAGTTAATTATAAGTTACTATGCTAAACGTAGAGTACTCGTATTCTTTCAAAAACTCATGTGTTCTCGTTGTTTGCTTATTCTCCCTTCGCTTGTAAATATTTTTTGCTTAATAAATATTGATTTAGCGGTTTAGTTAGGATTGTTGGGTTTCTAGTCTTTTCTAGTAGCTTCCGTGTAATTAAATTGGGAAGACATTAAGGTATCGCCAGCGTCACGGTTTTGAAGTATTGGCACCCTAATAATCGAAAGCTTCACCCAATAATAAGATTTCAAGTGCTCACCTAAATCTAGCAAACAATTTGAAGCCCCACAAGGCCGAAAAATCTATGCAAAATTGAAAGTGAATCAAGCCTTAATCTTCGAAGCTTTAAAGATCCAAAATTCACCTTAGCGTGAGGATATACGTCTTTGGCTAATAAAACCACCGATGAGGAGGATAATAAAAGGCAAGGCAAGACCGAAGTCATAATAAAAGCTTCATGGCGAAGTTGAATAAAAGATGGAGGTAAACCAAAGATAATAAGGCCCTTCCGTTAGGGGGCGATAAAAGTCTTGGTAATAAGTCTCATGTTTAAAACCGTTATAAAACCGTGTTTATCGATTCTTCTTGTCAACTTAATTTTTTAACATCGTTGTCTATTAGGAGGGGTTATTGATTTGATGGTCTTAGTTACACCGTTAGGACTCTATTTTTAGACCTAAATCTCTATTATCGCATAAGTCAAACAATGTATCCTCGTGAAACATTCAAGACATCATAAAATATAAGAGATAAAACTTAGGAATAATGGGAGGATAAGTACGTGATTAGGGCATATGAGTAGTGTTAGCATTACTAACTTATAATGACAATGATCTCGTTGCACGCTTGGCATGGAATTGAAGTGAAAATCGAGGACGACGAAATTATTTATAACGAAGCATTCACGTGTTCTTATTCTATGAACCTAAACGTCCCATTTTGCGATGAAAATCATACATTATGTCTATAACACAAGTAGTAGTAATAGTAGTAGTGTAGCTAGTTTATCATTCAATAAAGTGAATAAAATGAATTTTGGAGATGCTTTGATACTTTATTCTAGCATTGCGTGAGGGCACGACAATGTTTTAGTATGGGGGAGTGATGAGACTGCTTTTATACATAGTTGATGTAGTGTTTTTGTACCCTTTAGGAAAAGGATGACAAAGTAGTGGTAAGTATTAACGAGTGATTTAGGAAAACCACATGTTATGACCCAAATGGGGATCGTTCTCTCGAGGAGGCACGTGTGTTGTGTAATGAATGATGATTTTGTTTGTGATTTTATTAATAAGAAAAGAAAAGAGAAGAGAAATGAGAAAGAAAAGACGAGACGAAAACGAATTAAAACTACGACGAAAAAGGCGTAAACGTAAAACCGTAAAACTACAAAAATTAAAATTTTAACCTAAAAATTCCTAAAAATCCCCAATAATATTCTAAGAGATTGCAAAAAATCAAAACTTGCTAAAACCTTTTAATTAATTAAATAATGACTTTTTAATGCTAATTAAAGCCCTAAAAATCACTTTTAAATATTAAAAATCCCTAAACAAGATTTTATAGTTTGTAAACCTCAAAAATAACCTAATTAAGCTAAAAACAATTTTTAAAATTTTTAAAACCAAATTAAACTATTTTTAAACTCCTAAAAACTATTAAAATCTATTAAATCTTAAATTAATTCTAGAAAATAAATGAAAAGCCTAAAAATTAATTGGAAAGTGAAAAAGTTCCTATTTTAATGTCCTTAACCTAGGAAAAATGAAAAAAAGTTAAAAATTAAACTTTGAATTTTTTCTAATAAAATAATATTAAAATAATCAAAAAAATAAAAAGTTTTTAAATAAATTCTAAAAAATTATCAAAAATCCTAAATAATGTAACTAGAACAAAAATGTAATTAAAAGTTCCTAAAACCTTTTTATTAATTTTATATTAATTTTTAAATTTGTCTAAAAACCCTAAAATTAAATAAAATTAAAAATAAGACTTTTTGAAAACTTTATGATATGTAAACCTCAAAAATATAAATTAAAACCTAAAAACTACTTTTTTGGATTTTTAAAATACTTTTTACTATTTTTAATTTACTTTCTAAAAATAAATCTAAAAATAATCCTAATAAATAATTAAATAAAGGGAAAAATAATATTTTTAAACAGAAAAATCCTAAAACCTAATACTATCCTAAGAAAATTGAGCTAACACCAAAAGACTAAGCCAATAAGCTTAAACTGGCCAAATAAGCTACGGCTTATTTAAGATAAGCCAAAACCAAAACTGCTTAAGTATTTATGGAATGCAACCTTGGTCAGTAAAAGACCCAAGGGCGCATTGGTTAGCACGTTGTGTTGTGAGGAGGATGGCGCAGGTTCGAGTCCTGGCCAGTCCTTTTTGGTTTTGTATTTTTTTTTTTAACTTTAAACACCAAACCTGTGACTCTTATAATCACAAAAACACAATCCAATTCCAAGTTTATCAAAGATTAAACTAAGATGAATCAAATTCGTGACCAGTTACCAACTTTTAAGAACACAAGCAGTTTGTGTTCTTTTTAATTGTGCTAATTACCAAGAGGACTTGGTTTGTGACGATTTTGGTGGTGTTTCTTGGACAAGCAGGGCACCCCTATACTCTTGGGAGTATAGGGAGTCAAGAGTAACACAAATCAAGCAGGTATAGGGCACAAAATCAAAGCAAATTGCACAAAAATGGCCAAACAATGTTGCTGATGACTAATGCTAAGTCTGGTGGTATTTTGCTAAATTACTTGCATACAAATGAGATTCAAACGCCAAGATTTTGCATACAGGTTCACCCAATAGCATATAAACAACTTACAAACCTACTTAACCCTGACTCTTAACAGATTATAAGGTATGATGCACCAATTCACTCAAATTCAAGCTCAAATGGGCAGTTTACTGATTTTGCTAACTTTTTCCAAATTTCTTACTTGCAACTTGTTTCAAACCTTCACCAAACTGAAACAAAACTAACACACTACCTAATCCTACCCTAGTGAGTACTTTCTAACAGGTTTCAAACTCAAACTCATTCAAAATTCCATAAATCAACCCGTATCCAAACACCCCCTTAAAAACTGAATAATAACTTTTTCAAAGCAAATCACCTCAAAAACTATCCTAACTGATTAAATCCTAAGCTATCATGCATATAACACTAATTAAACTTCATTCAAACCACATGAACACACTTTGCATGCAGTCTTCACCAATTTCATATAAATCACATACAAGTAACCAAAGTTGAAAATTAAAAAGGTAAATGAGTTTCTACCTTGAGGGACTTACATCCAAGTCCCTCAGTGACTGATGTCACCTCCCTCAAACTCGGGTTTGAGCTGAACCTTGATCAACAAAGCCCAAACAACCTGTTTAAGAAAAAAGAAAAGAAAAATATGCAGGCACAAGTATTTCACTTTCTGTTTTTACTTAAACCCTTTCAAAACCTCTTAAAACTTTGCTTACACGTTTCTCTTGTTTAAAACACTTAAACACAACTGATTAATCCAAAAACAACAAACCTTGAAACAGATTTTTACCAAAAATCACAAATATTTCAGAAACTTGAAAATCTTGTTTTTGACAACTCAAAAACATACAAAACTTTTGGAACTCAGTCTTAGCTCTCTCTACACACACCAACTTTTATAAAACAATAAAAGGAATTACACTTTCTTTTTTAAAATTACCAACTTTATAATTTATATAAAAAGGAATTACAAATGTGAGAAACTAAAACTAGAACAAGTGAAAAATAGGACACACACGTCCTATTTATACAACTAAAGGAAGTATATAGAATCTTAAATAAAAAAATTACAGGGAAAATGCAATCCTAAACCCTAATTGTATGAAATGCCAATTGAGCCCTTTGAAAAGTCTTGGATTCTTGGTCAATAGCGTCCCATGTGAAATGCCAGCTTGATGGAATGATCTTGGACGTTGGATTGTACTTGGGGACAAAGGAATTGCATCCAAACGTTAAACTGGTCGGGTCATAGGGTTTGGGGGAAAGAGACTTGTGCAGGGGAGGTACGGGGTGGGGTCCACAGGGCATGTGGGAATGTCTAGTGAGGTGGGATAAGGTGAGGTTAAGGGCAATTAGTGATCTGCACAATTTGGGGATTAATCCCTTTGTTTTGAGTTTTATCGACCCTGGGATTAATTAGGGTTTAAGGGGATTAGTGGGAAGTTTTAATCCGTTTTGGGTATAAAACAATTTAAAAAAAGTGTTTAAGAGGGAAATGGGGTTTGACCTGGGAGGGTTTGACCTATTTAAAAACCGGGTTTTATTTAAAATGGAAATAGGCTGGTGGTTTGGGCTTGTGGGTTTTGGTGGGCTTGGTTGAAACAATTTCATTACCCGTCCAACTAACACTAACATTTGTTAGTTATTTTGCATTTCTAGTCCATTTGCTAATAGCCAGTTAAATCCTTTTCACCATCAGTCCAAAACCAAATTCAAGTTTAGTCCTTTTGATAACTTAGGACTAATTTTAGCATTCTTGATCATTTCCAAGGGCATAAATTGGTATTTCTTCAAACTCAAGGGACTTTTCTTGTACATTTGACATTTGGGAGGTCAAATGTGACAAGTTCTTCAACGATGAGGGGCCATTCTTGCCAATTCTTCAAACTTGAGGGGTCTTTTTGCAATTTTCCAAACTTGGGCTTGGTTCATTGTGCGTCTTCGTTTCCCGTGTTCGTTTTTGATTGATTCTTGTGTTCTTTTGCCAATTCCTCAATATCCGTACCTAAAAATACACAAGTAACAAACACGAGCATATATTTGGTATAATTTATGATATTTAATGCATTTAAAGCCCGTTTTGGACGATGAGACCATGTATAAAAGCCGTCTCATCAATAGTCTCATCTTCCAAATAGGGCTAAAAATGCATTAAATATCATCAAAATACCTAAATATATGCTTGTGTTTGTTGCTTGTGTATTTTAGGTACGGATATTGAGAAAATGACAAAAGATCACAAGAATCATGCAAAAACGAACACGGGAAACGAAGCCGCACAATGAACCAAGCCCTAGTGAAGACTTTCCCAAGATCAACCCTTGAAGATTTGAAGAATTATGAAGAATGGTCCTCCAATTATGAAGAATTGACACTTTATACCCTTGTATCCTCATAATTACAAGTTTGGTCCCTAAAGTTTGTCAAAATTACAAAAAGGGCCCTCCACTTTGAAGATTTGGCAAGTTTAGCCCCTCAACAAAGCTAAACTGTCAACCAATATCATCCACAAAGTCAAATACATCATGAAGTCCTTCAAAGTACAAGAAATTACAAGTTTGGTCCTTTGAAAATTCCAAAATTACAAAAAGGACCCTCAACTTTCAACATTTGGCAAAAATGGTCCCTCATCAAACATGACTTGGCAATTTCAGTCCTCCAAAATGCTCATTATACAAGTCAAGACCATTATCCATCATCAAAATGCCAATTCAGCCCTTGAAGAATTCAAAAATGGCAAGAAATACCCCTGAAAATACTTTGGGAAAGTATTTGGGGCAAAAGTGTGAAAAGTGAAAGTTTAAATACAAAGGAATGTGAGTTTTGGCATGTTTTACACAAAGTGGAAAGAATAACAAAAACAAGGGGTTTAAATTGGCCAGACACCAAACTTACCTAGACCAACCCACACTCTACACGTGTCCCACTCAATCTTTTCCACCAATCACCACACACCATTGCTCCACCTCAGTTTTCCACTTAACCGGTTTATAACTAATTAATATTAGTTACAAAACACGCGCTAAACACCCCATTCAAATCTTAATCAGGATCAAAACATGCACTATTCATCATATGAACAAATTTGGGTTTTCTTAATCCGTTTGTAATTAGCACCCAATAACCTCCAGAATTGTAATTAGGGTCTCCCTAATCACAACCCAACTCACAAACAGCTTGCCACATCACTCCTTAGTCACATGTTTTACCCTGCTTTTCACACTCTTGGAGAAGATGACAAAACAAGACAGCCATCCAACGCCCCACATCCTTGCTTCAAACTTAAGCTTATTATGAGCCATTGATCAAATTCCACACTTGCCAACTCACATATACAGCCAAGAAGACATCACATGATCTTGAAGATATTCAAATCCCAAGGGCACATTAGGAACTTCATGTATTAGGGTTTTTCTTATTTCTTCAGCTTTCTAGGACATGTAAGGCTATATATAAAGCCCTTAGGTCTCATTGAGACGTTTGCTTTTGATTTTTCCTTGGTTCAAGTTTCTGTAAATCCTATTTCTAAGTTAATGAAATTGAGTTTGAAATCTTGAAGAAAAGTCATTGGCCAATCTTATTTACTGCTTTCATTTGTTATATGCTTGTTAGTTCTTGAAGTTCAAAACCTGTTTTCAAAAGAGGAGTGTGCAAAAGTTTGCGTAATTCCTCATTTTCTTGATATTTTGCTAAGTCTTGTTCCAATCTTGGAATTCTTGGGCTATAGGGCTGATCATAGCATCCTAACTGAGTTGGTTAAGGTGTGGTGAGGCTTATAACTTGGGGATAATCAAGTGTGGGGTAACAAGTTTGCATTAATCAAGTTTTTTAAAGTTTCTGATTTTTATGATATTGTTCTTAACCCTTGTTCAATCTTAGCAGGCTTATTGTGGAAGCTTGTGCTTGTTCTTGCTAGCACATAAGCTCAAAATTCGTGGGTGTGGATGTACATCCATGAGGTTTGCATACTTAATCTCAAAATCTGCTTAAATTGTGATTTTTGGTGATATTTGTATGAAACTTGTGTTCTTGTGAATTTTGTGGTTTGTTCTTGCTTGAATCTGTTTATTATACTTGTTTGAGTGTTAATTGATGCTTGGTTGGCCTGAAATCTCACTTTGTCTTTGAAAATTTTGATTTGGAAAAGTTAAAGGGGTGTTTGGGTCTACTGGTTTATGCTTGTAACTTGTTATTGTGTTAAGGGAAGTTGTTGTTTATGCTTTGTATCTGTTAAATACCTTGTTGAGAGTGTTTTGCTGCAAGTTTTTGGGTTTGAACACTTGAATTAAACAATCTGCTATATAGACCTTGTTTCTGCTTGTTTTGACCTAGGATTTTGGGAACACTTAGTGTGTATGCATGCTTAGGGATAAAAGTGGTTTAAACAAAGTTAATATAACCTGTTTGAAAGATTTGAGGTGTTGAATCTGGCTTAAGTGTCAAATACATCAGCAAAGTAGAAAAACTGCATGTGTCAGTGTTCATCAGTAACTTTCATTGCTTGAATCTTGCTTAATTCTTTGAACCAGTGCATGAAACCTGTTTAGACTTGCTTATTGGAGTTTATTATAGCTTGTGTGTGCATTTGGTTGAATTTGGCTGGCTGATTTGTGCTAAAACTGCTCTTCAGTGCTTAACTGCTTATTGTTCATGTCTGTGCAATGTCTGATGATTGATTGATTAAACTGTATCAATTGGGTGTTAGTGATTGTGTTATTTTGATTGTGATTGACTCCTTTTGATCCAAAGATCATTTGGGTGCCTTTGTGAAATCTGAATCTCCAAAAAAGTCACTAAAGACAAAAAGTCAAATTAGTCAAGCAGTGGAAAAAGTTTCCACTGCTCAACATCCAAAACTAGCCCCTGCTAGTGCAATTTTGTCATCAGCTTATCAATAAGCTATTCTAGCTTATTCTGACTTGCAACAACTTATTTTTTGTAATAGATCTTCATTATTTGACCCATTTAAGTAAACTGGAGCTTATGAGACTTTGACTTTGACTTTTTACTAGAAAACCAACTTGTTTGACTTTTAACATAAGTGCTTATTTGATTTTCCAGCTTATTGAGTGTGCTTATTGAGTAGGTTTTTGGTTATTAAGCTTAGTTTTGTCATAAGAAACATTTTGCAACTTGAATCAGCTTCTGAGGTGGTCTAGATCATAAAAACGACTATTTTGTCGTTTTGTGAATAAGTTTGTGAATTGTTTCTGGCTTATTAAGTGGGCTTATTTGAAAATTCTTTTTGCAGAAGTCTTTGTTAGGTCAAAAGAAGCTTGTGTGTAAAATTTTAGCTTATGGCATCAGCTTATAGCTTAATGGGCTTAAAAGCCCATTAAGAATAAGCTGCTTATTATAAGTTAGCTTATTTCACATTTTCAGCTTTTGGGCCTTTAGAAAAAGTTGTTTAAAATCAAATTTTGAGTCAACCTGTGCTTTTTGGGCTTATTTTGAACACTTTTTCTTATTGGGCCTTAATTAAGCCCAATAAGGGACTGTTTTGGGTTTGGCCCATTTTCTAGGCCCAATAGGGGTATTTAGGTAATTTCACTTTCATTTCTGAGTTATTTAGGTTAAATTAAGCTAGTTTGCAAGTTTTTAGAATTTTTTATAATTTTTGGATTTTTAATATTATTTTATTATTAAAAATTAAAAGTATGATTTTCTAGGTTTTTATATTTTTCCTAGGTTCTAAACACTTAATTAGGATTTTTGCAACTTTCCAAATATTTTTTAGGTCTTTTAATTATTTTCTATAATTAATTTAAGATTTAATTGATTTTAGGAGTTTTTAATTGTTTAAAAATAGTTTTAATTGGTTTTAAAATTTTGAAAAATAGTTTTTAGCTTAATTAGAGTATTTTTGAGGTTTACAAACTTTAAAATCTTGTTTAGGGCTTTTTAATAATTAATGTTGATTTTTAGGGCTTTAATTAGCATTAAAAAGTCATTATCTAATTAATTAAAAGGTTTTTGCAAGTTTTGATTTTTTGTAAACTCTTAGAATATTATTAGGGATTTTTGGTAATTTTTAGAAATTTTTAGGTTAAAATTTTAATTTTGGTGGTTTTTACGACTTTACGTGTACGCCTTTTTAGACTTAGTTTAATCCGTCTTCATAACCGTCATTCTCTTCTAATCCCTTTTCTATTTTTCTTTCTCAAATATAATCACAAATTAATCCATATCATTACACACATAGCACACTAGCCTCCTTGAGAACGAACTTACTTAGGGTCATTCACACACGGTTTTCCTAAATCGTCGTGCCCACTTGCCCTATTTATTACTCTTTTCCTAAAGAGTGGTAAAAACTCCAACATCATTTAATATTTTTCAATCTTTTTCATTTTTCAACTGTTCATTAGAGTAATTTAGGATTTTTAAAATTGGTAAATTATTTTTAGCATTATTTTATTATTTTTTATAATTAATTTAGTTTTAAAATAGTTTTTAGTAATTTAAAAAAATAGAAAAATAGTTTTTAAAAATTAGGAAAAATACTTTTTAGTCTTTAAATAATATAAGTAAGTTATTTGTTCAATAAAATCATATTTTGGACATTTTGATTAATTATATTTAATTTTAGGGCTTTAATTAGCATTTAAAATTGAATATTTAATTAATAAAAGGTTTTAAAATATTTTATTGGATTTTTAGTCTTATTTATATTATTTTAGACTTGTTTTAGCTTTTAATTAATTTTTAGGTTTTAAAATTTTTATTTTTGTACTATTTACGGTTTTACGTGAACGCGTTTTCGTCTTTGTTTAATCCGTCTTCGTAACCGTCATTTCTTTCTTTTCTCATTTCTTTTCTCTTTTCTTCTTAATAAAATCATCAATAAAAATCAACTCATTACACAACACACGTGCCTCCTCGAGAACGAACTCACTTTTAGGCTCATTTACACACGGTTTTCCTAAATCGTCGTGCTAGTGCTCGGTTTTCCTAAACCGACACTTAACGCTTACCACTACTTTGCCTCTCTTTTCCTAAAGGGTTGCAAAAACACTACATCAGTTATGAACTAAACTAAGTTAAGGTCTTTATAGAGGGATGTAATGAGATGCATATGGCATATAAATGGGGTTAAGTGGTAGGATAAGGTTATATATCCATCATAGATTGATGAGCCATTTTGGCCTGTGGTTCATATCTTGATTGTATGCGTTTGTGTGTTTAGATTTTTGCTAGAGCACAGATACTTGGAGAAGCTTGTTTAGGTGAGTTTCATAGACCCATGTCTTTTTATGATGAATTCCAGATGGGATGGAAGAGACACTCTATGGTTTTGTAAATAATGTTGTGAATGTTTTTATGGTTTGTGATGGACTTGTGTGTGCACTTATATGATTAACTGCTATGTGATTCTTGATTGTATTTATGATTTAGATCAGGGGACACGTACCGTCTCAGTTATTGTGGTTTGACTTAGTACCAAGGGGATGTTGAAAAGGCGAGGCCTTGGGATTGGTTCATAGGTGTATGGGCGCCTATGGGACCATGGTGATTGGTAAGGCTTGGAGCCTTGAAATTGTGGTTATTGGTAAGGCTTGGAGCCTTGGAATTTGTTTGGTATGATTAATCTTGAATGATAGTTGTTAATACATAATTGTAGCACATTGTCCATATGTTCTTTTGTTAGTGGTTGTTATTCACAGCTTATAATTGATTTGGAGTTGGAGTCTAAACCTATGACTCTCACCAACTTTATGTTGACGTGTTTTAGTGTCTCTTTCAAGTGAGAATGGGGTTAAACGTGAGAATAGGAGTGGCTAGCTGGGAGGTTTAGGATTGCATTGTAGGAACCCCCTTTCCTCTTAGTGTTTACTTATGTTTGAATAAGTGATACTTTGTAGAAACCTATATGTTTGTTATTTGTTAATTGTATGTCTTTGATAAGAGGTAGACATGTTACCTACTTACCTAGACGGCTGCATTGTTTGTGATATCTTCATGACATTGTGTCACCATTTATGATATTTCCATTTCATTTAGTTATCTCTATAGACACGCTATTGTTGTGATGATATCCATACGTCGCGCCTCATATTCCACGATGGTGGGGTGTGAGACAAAGCTACATGGGAGGACCTTATTCTTTACCATGAGGGACCCTTTGATGTAAAGGAAACAAGAATCATGGATTTAAAGCTTCAATACAACACCTTCAAGCACAAAGAAGGGGAAACCCTCACACAAACCTTCACCAGATACAAAACACTGATGAATGAACTTGTGAATGATGGTGTTGAGCTTTCAAAAATTGAAATCAACACAGTTTTTGTTAATGCATTGCCAAAGAAGTGGCTCAGTTTCTGCCAAAGCTTGAGAAATGCTAATCACATTAAAGATTGTGATCTGGCCTCTCTTTTTGGGAAACTAAAATATGAAGAAAACCTAGTTGATAGGATTTATGAAGGTTCAAGCAAGAGTAAAGCATTATCCATTGCTACACCCTTGTCTACAGCCTTCTTCAGTGAGGCTGTCATCCAAGACTACCAAGATAGTCCTGATGATGAGGAAGACACTAGAACTAGTGAGGAATATTTGAATGACCTCAAAGAGGAATTTCATGAAAGAGCACTTCTGGCCAAGTCTAGAAGGTTCTTTAAGAAAGGAGGCAAGTTCTGCAGCACCACAAAAGCTTCAGTAGACACTGAATGCTACAGATGTGGGAAGACTGGTCACTATGCTAGGGATTGTTACTAAAAAACATCTCTCCCTTCCTATTCCTCACCAGCTCAGTCAAGGCCATCTGGTCAATCATCATTTCAACCAAAACAAATTGCTTCTACTTCATTTCAGCAAAACAGGGTTGAACTTCGACCAACAAAAGATTTTGAGGCCAAATACAGAGAAATCAAAGCTAGACTGGCCCTCATGAGCACTGAAAGTTCTTCCTCTAAGGCTTCCCAGCAAGACAAGAACAAGGGGCTTGTTGCTGAAGCTTATGAATGGGATGAAAAAGATGTTTCTTCAGATGATGATGAACTGGTCAATGTAAAAGTACTGATGGCACTTGCTGATGATGAAGGGGCTAACTCCAATGTTGTGCCTAAAGAAAGTGCCAGAAATGGTGAATGGGTCAATATCACAATAAAAAAGGTACAAACTCTTCTTGAATTAGAAGATAAAAATGACATTAAATTTTTCTTTGATTACCTGTGCATTGATCTAAATTTGTTGAAGAACAAAGAAACAATTTGCCTAAAAAATATCATGAACTTGTTCTAAAACTTGAAGATTTTGAAAGTAAGCAAATAGCGCTAAAAGAAACTAAACTTGATATTCTTACTTTTCAACAATTGAACAAAGAAATTCTTGATGAAAATAACTCCCTAAGAGTTGAATTAAAAGAAGCAAAAGATATTGTTAAATCTTGGCTTAGAAACTCTGATAGGGTAAATCAATGCATCAATGAATAAATTCTTGCTCAAAAAAGGAAAATGCTTGGTGCTGAAGGATCCTCCAGCACCAACTCTATTGTATTTGTCAAAGCCTCAAATGAGGATGGTAGCTCGATTCCTGACGTTGTAAGGTCAGGTGAAGAGAATTTACCCAATCAACACACTGGACGAATCCTTCTTCCTGAGTTTCAAGCAAACGCTGACTCTTCAGCACCTGTTGAGTCCTCAGTCACTGAGGATGACTCAGATGATGATTTAGAGAATGAAGTAAGTACCTCACTTCCTCCTTTGGAGAAGCTGGCTGGTGCTGAACCCTCTACTGGACCCAAATCACTCCAGTCCATCATCAAGTCTCGCACCACACACAAAGGCAGTTCTTCCAAACATGTCAATATTGACACTTCAAAGAACTCTTTAGCTCCTGCTGAAGGTTCAAATATGGGAACTACCTCTTCAGTTTCAACAAATAAACTGAAGAATTCTAGATCTGAGGAAGATGAGAGGATGTCTCTTGTCATGCAAGAGATCAATGATCTCAAATTGCAACTCAGGCATCAGCAAACACCAACACGATTCAGAGATAAACCTTCAGACTCTCCTCATTTCAAGTACAAGACACAATTTAAAAGGGCTTATGATTTATGTGGTCTAAACAACCATCTCACTGAAACTTGCCTAAGAGTGATTTATTGTACTAAATGTGAGAGGACTGATCATCGCACTTGTGAACATACTCAGTATATGCTAACCAAAACTAGTGCTGATGCTCATAAAACTGAAGCATCTCATTCTAGGCAAAATATGCCTTTCCCACCATGCATTCATTGTGGTATAGGCAATCATCACTCAGATGACTGTCACTATTACCCTGTGTGTAATATTTGTGGAAGTTATGACCATGACACTCATGGACATAATCGAATTATCTCACTCAGAAGAGGTATTAAACCTAGAAACCCAAACTCTATTACCAAATGTTGTGAAACTTACGGAAGCAATGTCCACACTACATCTGATCACAACCATATAGAGTGGGTCAGAAGAGGTGAAGCCCTCCAGGCTAAGAAAGCAAAATCTGTTTAGACCTCTTCTTCTGAGCAATCACACACATCCTCATCAAGAGGACCATCTAGATCTAGAACACCTTCCAGATCTAAAACCCCCACCCAACAAAGGTGGGTTTCAAAGCAAAACTGACCATTTCCTTAACTTGTGCAGTGTGATCTCAGGAAGCCTATTTGGTACCTAGATAGTGGCTACTCAAGGCATATGACTGGCACCAAAAGTTATCTTCACAAGTATAAGGAGGAACAAGGTCCTAAAGTTGTTTTTGGTGATAACTCATCAACTACTACTGAAGGATTTGGTTCAGTAAAATGCAATGCTATAGTTTTCTCAAAGGTAGCATATGTAAATGGATTGAAGCACAACCTCATCAGCATAAGTCAACTTTGTGATGCAAAGTATCTTGTGCTGTTTGATGACAAAAAAGGTACAATCTTCAACTCCAATCATGAAATTATGATGATTGCTCCCAGACTCAAAGATGTTTATGTCATGAACATGAACTCTACCCAGGAGACATGTTTCTTTGCTAAAGCTTCCAACATTACCAACTGGATTTGGCACAAGAGGCTCTCACATCTTAATTTCAAAACAATAACTCTGCTGGCAAAACAAAATCTTGTTATTGGTCTTCCTTCACTTGTCTATTCAAAGGACAAACCATGCTCAGCATGTGAAAAAGGGAAGCACCATAGGGCCAATTTCAAAACAAAGCAAACTTTCTCAATCAAAGAAAGTCTTCATTTGCTTCACATGGACTTATTTGGCCTAGTATCACCTAGGGCCATTTGTCATGAAAAATATACACCTGCCATTGTTGATGAGTACTGATGTGTCGAGAAAATGTCGGTGTATTTTAATTTAATACGTTATAGATCAAATTTAGGAAATAACCTTTAGGAAAAGGTAATAATCCAAAAATAAGCTAAAGACGAATAAATTAAACACGAGAGTGATTCTGGTTCGTTGTACACAAGTTTCCTAAACTGCATGAATCGTACCCAAAAATTAAATCTAAAAGACAATTTAAACTATTTATTATTTTTACTTTTACTTCGACAAAACTTATTTAAACAAAAATATTAAAACTAATTTTTAAAACTAAATTATTTAAAACTATATTATTTAAAGACAATACTAAAACAATTCTAATTTTTAAAAATAATAATTTTTTTTATATATTATTTTATTATAACTAATACTTTTTACAAAAAGTTTAATTAAACAATTTTTATTAATAAAACTAAGTAATTATATATTATTCAACTTTAAAACTAACTATATATAGAAAATAATTGGTTAGTATTAACTGACAGTCTAAAAACAAAATGGTATATTAAATACTTAACACAGATAAAAATTAAAAGAGTCCAAAGCCCAGATGGTTAGTGCGTTTGGCTGTGGACCTGGGGGTCTCGAGTTCGAACCCCATGAGTGACAATTTTTGGATAATTGTTATTATTGTTTTGAAACTCAGATTTATGTTTCACAGCAGATCAAGCCAAAACGTTTGATACTACTGAATTAACTAGTACAATACAATAACAATTAAAATCTCAATATGAATCACAGGATTACAGTTAAATCAAACATAGTATCTCACATCTAAAAAACGTAAATCTATATCAGTAATAATACTAAGCTCCTAACAACATATACTTATCAGCAGGCAACTAAATATCTATCCGCAAAACAAATCAAACTCAGCAGCTTAATTCTAAGAGTTCAGTCTCAGATATACAACTAACAATATTTATCAGCAAATCAATATCAATCATTCAACCTCTAACAATATATGGTTCTATCAAATCCAGGCACCCTAAGCTCAGTAGTGCACATAATCAGCTTAATACAAACTCAAATTAAACCTGTCTTACACCTAAATGTAACCTCAGACCAAATCACAAAACTGATCTAAACATGACAACAACTATATCAATATGCAACCTAACTATTTAAACAAAATCAGCAGGCTATAAGATCCAAGGTTACACTATCAAGCATATTCTATGATAAAAAATAACTCGAACCTTTAACATACCTATCAAACTAAACAGATTCATAAACAACTAATTAAAAAAAATCAGATTATTAAGCAGATATATAGAAATCTAACTAGAAATCAGATTCATTCAATTATTCAGCAGACAATAAACTTTAACAAAAAATTCATTAAGATAAAAACGAGCTTTACCATTTTGACGATCCAATTGATGTAGAAGTCGCGTGCTGAACGGACTTTGGGACTAAATCGACATCAACACCATAACCTCCAGTTTTAATTCGAACCAAATACACCACAAAACTCCAAAGTCTCTCGAACCAACAACTTTTTTTAATTATTCAGTAGGAATAATTATTTATCCCTATTCTTGCTCTTTATCATTCACACAAGCTATTAATTCGAGCTTATATGAACAAACATCACTTATAATATTCGATTGAAAACATTAGATATTGCAAATTATTTTAACAGTAAATAACAAGATTAGAAATAGAGAGATTGGAATCTGAAAATTACTTTATTAATTCAAATCAAAACATTACAAAACTCAGAAAAATAAAATTACAAAATCTAAATACAATCTAACATTATAACTTTACAGAAAAGAAGGGATGATTTACATGATAAATGAGAGGGTTTTTAAAGAAGAACCCGAGGGTGGGTTGTTGATGAAGAAGTCATTCTCAACCCTTGATTTGGCATCTCTCATTCTCTCTCTTGTCAGTTCTTGATGAAACGGCTGAAATTGGCCTTTGTTCACTTGGATTGCCAACCTGGTAATCTCTTGTGCTTGTTGTGCTTCCTTGGTGCTGATGTGGCTTATTTTGATTGGTTCTCTAACAATATTTCAAAAAATCAACCAATGGGGATGGGGGAATGACAAATCAAAACGCCACGTGGACCTTCTGGTAGCATCATCTACATCCGAAAAAGGTGGAAATTAATATCAGCCGTATGGGGTTCAATCCCTTGTGGATTGAAAACCCCTAATTTGATTTAGGGTTTGTGCTTGCCTCTTTTTCTTTTGCGTCTTTCTTTCTCTCTCTTTTCTATGTCTCTTGTTTGTATCGTTAGGTTTGACCAAGTAACCAAAATGGGAAAAGATATACTAACTTCTCACCGTCTCAAACTTTGTGAAGTTGGGCTTGGACCCTATACTCCACCGTCCATATTTATTTAAGGAATTGGGCCTTGGACTTTATAATACTCCCACGCCACATAATTTATGACGTGGGTCTTTGTTGGGCTTTTTTCTCCAAAATACATTTATTATATCCACAAATGGGCTTTTAGGCCCATTAAGCATAAGTGGGACCCACAAAGCCCAATAATCTTTCATAAACTTAAATCCGTGAATAAAATCGAGCTTGACTTTTGGCTTCTTGATATTATCTTCAAACTCGTGTCGTTTTTGCCGGTTTTTGTGATCTTCGGTACCTACACACATGAAACAAGAAACAAACAAATACAATACCATTTTCATACAAATTAAGCATTTTATGTTTGTTTTATGATACAATTGATATGAGTAATTTCACTCATATCAAACTCCCCCTTGCTAAGCAATTTCCGTGTCCTCACGCAATGATAAATTAGAACTACTAACTACACTTTTATTCAACTGTGGACACTTTTTTTTGCAAAGACATAATTTAATGCTTTCATTATTTGAAAAATGAATTTTAGGATCATAAAACTCAAATAAATTCATCGTCCTCGACTTTTCACTCTTTCCATGCCAAGTTTAAAAACAAAATCATTGTCAATCATAAGTCCAAATGTTAAGACCACTCATACAAGTAATTTGTGTTAAACTCAATCTCCTTTATTCCTAATTGTATCTCTAGATTTTAAATTTTGTCATTCACCCAAAGGCTCATTTGACTTATTAAATATTTATTAGTCCAAAAATGAAGGAAAAAACGGTGTAAACCGAACACTCAAAACCTAACCTACACTTCAAAAACCGTTGTCACTAAAGAAAACCCACATCAAGGATAACTTAACACGATTTGAGGAATAAATTCCTAGACCCGAAATTTGACTAACAGGACTACTTAAAGCAACAATAAATCCTCCAAAGTCAAATTTGACCTTATTAATGATGTTAGCAGCATTTACATCATACACCTTGAGGCTCTTTAAGATGTAAAAGTGCTCCTTATTTATAATCCACACCCGAAGGCTCCTTGGACATAAACAAGGGAATTGACATTCACCATCCCACCTTAAGGCTCATGATGATAAAGCAATTTTTATTAAACACGTCACCATGCCATACACCCTAAGGCTCTAATGACAAGGCTAGTGCTACATGACTCCCACCCGAAGGCTCATAGAGAACATGTTTTTATTTATTCTTCTTTATTATTATGATATATATAGTAAGCCAAATTTCTGCAATCCAATGATCAAAAAGTCCATGACGCTGACACCCTCAATGTGTTCTTACTTTAATTACAAGGGAAGAAAAAGAAGGAGTTACGTGTTAAGATATTAAGCCCAAACCGCTAAAAACTTCATTTATTAAGCAATTAATTATTCAAGCATGAAAAATAAATACGAGGAGATAGAATCAAACACAAAAATACTTATACAAGGAAGACTTAACCTCAAAACTTATGATTAAACTTTATCATCTCTTGTTATCCATGTTTTAAAATCTCAAAAATGTGAGACTAATGGACACTTAGCCTATTAAATCAATGTTTTGGGTTTTCAAGTCATCTATAGGATCTTGCATCTTCTTAGACTTTTTCAAATTTTAGAAGTTGCGTTTTAAAGTTCCCTTGATAAACGACTTTCTAGAATCAATTATAAAAACTTGCGAAAAGTTCGTGTTCTTAAACCCGTATGAGTTAAGACTTTCACGTTTTAAAGTTCCCTATATAAAAGTCTAGCAAAACTTGATTTAAACACGTTAAGGAATGAGCTAAGGTAAAAACCAAGTCGAGTCAAAAACTAGTTTTATTTTCACCAACGGAAAGCCTACATTTGTGTCAAAAACACTTATTTTCTTTATTATTAAACACAAAATACACTAAAATTTTTTTTTTTTATGAAAAACGAGAAAAACGATTACGTTTGAACACGACAAAAGCAATTGCAAGCGATTATATCGATTGACTCCCCCATGATAAAATAAAACATTGTCCTCAATGTTTCCTAGCTCAAGAGTAACACCCCTTGCTAAAATACGAAGAGTCGAATGCAATAATCCCAACATGGAAAGAGTACGCGAATCTATACCCGTTTATTAATTATGCTTCAAGATAAAACGTTAGTTGATAAAAAATCAAAGGATAGTGAGTGCCCCTTTTTGACAATAAAGTATGGAAGCTCGAGTGGACCTGGCAAAAATCAAACACGAGAGTTTTCAATGATTAGGGTCATACCTAAGATTCACATCACAACAAAATACGAGCATGAGCTTGAAAAGATCAAGCCTTATTAGTGTTAGAAATAGATAGAAGATAGAATGTATGGGAATCCCCCACAAGGAACCTTGTTTTTGTTAACTGAGTCATGAGCTCGACTCGATCCCCGCATTCATTGGTCCTTAGGGAAAGTTTGAATATCTGTAACAACCTCCGTAGGTATGTCCCCTCCAAAGTAATGCTTCACTCGATGACCATTCACCTTAAAGTTAGGCCCGTCTTTTTGAGAAAGCTCAACGGTGCCATAAGGGAAAACTTGTGAAATGGTGAATGGTCCGGACCAACGGGACTTAAGCTTGCCCGAGAAAATCTTATGTCTAGAGTTGAATAAGAGGACTTGATCTCCAACATTGAAAATGTGGTTTTGGATCTTAGAGTCATGAATCCTCTTAGTCTTCTCTTTATAGATTAAAGAGTTCTCATAAGCTTGATCCCTTAATTCACTTAGTTCATTCAATTGAACCTTGCGATGATCAACCGCGGTCCTCAAATCAAAGTTACAATGCTTAAGAGCCCAATACGCCTTATGTTCGAGTTCAATTGGCAAGTGGCATGCCTTTCCGTAGACCAACCTAAATGGTGTACAACCAATTGGCGTCTTGTAGGCCGTACGGAAAGCCACAATGCATCGTCTAATTTATCCGACCATGAAGTGCGATTTTCTCCAATAGAACGCTCCAAAATCCTCTTTAGAGCTCGGTTTGAAACCTCCACTTGACCACTTGTTTGAGGGTGATAAGCCGTCGAAAGTAGATGAGTGACACCATATTTCTTTAGAACTTTTTCAAATTGTTCAGTACAAAAATGGGTCCCACGATCACTTATTATAGCCCGTGGAGTTCTAAACCTAGCAAAGAGTTGTTTCAAAAATTTCACCACAACTCGAGCATCATTCGTAGGCAAAGCCTTAGCTTCTACATTTAGACAAATAGTACACGGCTACGAGAATATACTTATTTCCTTTTGATGATGGAAATGGCCCCATACAATCGATTCTCCATACGTCAAAGATTTCACAAACTTGGATAATGTTTTGAGTCATTTCATCACTTTGTGAATTCTTTCCTTGAAGTTGACAAGCATCACAAGTCTTGAGCAAGTCTTGGTCGTCTCGATATATGGAAGGCCAAAAGAAGCCGGCACCAAAGACTTTTTTCGCGGTGGCATTGACACCATGATGTCCCCCGGTAGGTCCTTCATGACAAGCCTTAAGAATATCTTTAGCTTCTTTACCAAACACACACCTACGAATCACTTGATCCACACACACACGAAAAAATAGGGGTCATCCAAAAAATAATAGGATATGTCCTTGAAAAATTTCCGTTTTTGTTGGGACGACATACCCTTGATCACAAACTTCCCCGTATGGTAATTTGCGATGTCCGCAAACCATGGGGTACTATCATCACCACGAAAAGCAATCATACCAAGCGTCTCGAGAGGAAATGTTCCATTAATTTCCTTGTTCTCTCGATCGCTTTGGTGAGGATTCTCATGTCGAGAAAGATGATCGGCCGCGAGATTCTCGGCTCCTTTTTTGTCTAAAATTTTGACATTAAATTCTTGGAGGAGCAGAATCCACCAGAGCAACCTCGGCTTTGCATCTTTTTTATTAAGAAGATATTTGATAGCCGAGTGGTCCATATACACTATGGTTTTAGACAAGACGAGGTATGGTCTAAACTTTTCGAAAGCATATACAAAGGCAAGTAACTCCTTTTCCATTGTAGTATACTTAGTTTGAGCATCCGCCATAGTCTTACTTGCATAGTTTATAGGCAAGAAATGTTTGGTCTTACGTTGCCCCAAAACCGCACCTACCACGTAATCACTAGCATCACACATTATTTCAAAAGGTAGATCCCAATCCGGGGAAGCTAAAATTGGTGATTCGGTTTATTTCTTTTTAAGCATCTCAAAGGCTTTGATGCACTCATCCGAAAAGAGGAATGGAGTTTCTTTTTCCAAAAGATGGGTCATAGGCCGAGCTATCTTAGAGAAGTCTTGGATAAAACGTCTATAGAAGCTGGCATGGCCGAGAAAACTCCTAACTCCATTAACGGTGGTGGGTGGAGGTAATTTGGAAATCACGTCGATTTTGGCCCTATCTACCTCAATACCGGCCTTAGTGATCTTATGTCCTAAAACAATTACTTCTTTGCACATGAAATGGCATTTTTCATAGTTAAGCACGAGATTTGTTTCCTCACAACGTTGTAACATTCTTTCCAAGTTAGAGAGACATGAAGTGAAAGACTCCCTAAAATTCGAGAAATCATCCATGAAGACTTCCATGGTTTTCTCAATCATATCATGAAAAATGGCCATCATACACCTTTGGAACATCCCCGGAGCATTGCATAACCCAAAAGGCATTCTACGATAAGCAAATGTTCCATAAGAACAAGTGAATGTGGTTTTTTATTGATCACGAGGGCCTATAGGAATTTGGAAATCGGTGGAAAATCCACCCAAAAACAATTGAATTCATTTCCCGCTAGTCTCTCTAACATTTGATCCATAAAAGGTAATGGAAAATGATCCTTCCTAGATGACTGGCATCATTAAGTTTTCTATAGTCAATACATAAGGTAATGGATAATGAGGAATCAATTCATTATCCTCATTTGTCACTACCGTCATTCCTCCTTTCTTTGGAACACAATGCACGGGGCTAACCCATGGACTATCGGAGATAGGGTAGATCATTCCGGCGTCTAGAAGTTTCATAACTTCCTTTTTGATCACCTCATGAATCTTTGGATTAACCCTTCTTTGATTTTGGTTAGTGGGTTTATAATCTTCCTCCATCAAAATTTTATGAGTACAAAATTTTGGGTCAATACCCTTGATGTCGGAGATTTTCCATGCAATGGCCCGTTTATGTTTCTTTAAGACCTTAATAAGTTCATTCTTTTCATTTTCTTTCAATCCCTTAGCAATAATCACCGGTAACTTATCCGTTCCCTCAAGAAAAGCATACTCCAAATGAGTGGGAAGATCCTTAAGTTCTAGTTCGGGTGCTTCTTCAAGAGATGTTTTCACTTTTGTTTTATTTTTTTTACAACTTTCAAGTCCATCGGAGGTGATTCAAAAGGATCCATATTCAACAACTTTTCAATTGAAGCAATATCTCCTTCCGGATCAAAATTCTCACTATCAAACTCACTAGCATCGAATAGTGTACTAAGGTAATCATCAATTTCCTTATAGATCTTTGAACGAAAATTATCCTCTAGCTCTTCTAGAACAAAGTCCCCTCCCTCAAATGGAGTGAGTGGAGGTGTAGCCAAAGAGATAATTGGATTCGATGAAGTGGGATTGCCACTTTTAGAAATATCCAAAAAACCAAGCATATCTTGCGAAACTTCTTCACTAGAAACATCAATCACATCGATTTGATTGATTTATTCCTCATAGTACTTGGAAGAATATCTCGAGATATGACCAACATCAAACGTGATATTTTCATCATCAACACGTAAAGTCAATTTCCCCGCTTTCATATCAACGTAAGCACTAGTCGTCATTAAAAACGGTCTTCCCAAAATAATAGGTACACGAGAATCTTCCGGATAATCTCAAACAACAAAATCCGTTGGAAAGACGAGTTTCCCTACTTTGACAAACACATCCTCGGCTATTCCTTTTGGAAAGGTGGTCGATCGATCCGGTAGCTCGAGATTCATCTTTGTAGGTGTAAGCTCGGTAAGTGATAACCTTTTCCACACGGAAAGAGGCATCAAATTAATGCTAGCACCAAGATTGGCTAATGCTAAGCATTCTTCCATATTAGGGAAATCACATGGTATCAAAAATTGGCCCGGATCTCCAAGCTTTTTGGGAAGCTTTTGTATAAGAACCGCGGAACAATTAGCATCTAAAGATGTAGACACTTCAACCAATTTCCCTTTATCATTCATTAACTTCTTGATCGTTGAAGCAAACTTAGGCATGTAAAGCAATGCATCCGCGAAACTAACATTATTATTAATTTGCTTAAACAATTCAAGAAATGTGGACATTTGAGCATTGGATCTTTCGTAGAGCTTCCCTTGGTTAAGTCTCTAAGGGTAGGGTAGTGTGGGTTTAGTCTTCGGAAGCTCGGGTACCGGAATAGGCAATTAGCCTTTGGTGGAATAGGAATTTCCTTTTCTTTAACCACCTCGGGTTCTTGCTCCACTTCCCTCACCGGAGAGGTACTAACATGTGGAAGCAAAGGTCTGTCTAAAGCCTTCCTACTATGTGTGGTAATAGCTTTCATCCCACTCTTCGGGTTTGAAATGGTGTTGCTAGGTATGCCATCCGAAGAAGAGGAAGGTTTGCACATAAAAGCTTTAAACATCGAAAGTAATTTGTTCTCAAACTTAGCTTGATTCCCTTCCATACGGTTTTGGCTTTGCTCTAATCTTTGTTGGTTAAGCTTAATCTTATTATTTTGCCCCTTGATCGTATTTTGAAATTCATTTTTCAATGTTGCCATTTGTCCTTGAAGATTATTTTGAAAAGCTTTCAAATTTGCCTCATTTGTTTTGATATAGCTTGACAAATCATTTTGGTTATTGTTATGAAAACCTTTATTGTTTTGATTGCCATGAAATCCATTTCTTTGATTAAAATTCCCTTGGTTACCACGGTTAAAATTATTCCCATTGTTTCCATTGTTGTATCTATTTTGAACCGGTGGAAAACCCGGTGGAGCAACATGGTTTTGACTAGGAGCTTGACCGTTAGGGCCATAAGTTCCCGTCGCGGCAAAATCACTAGCTTGATCAAACCCCATGGTTGAGCAAGCATAATTCGGATGTGCTCCACCACATGATATACAAAAATTCTCAACCACATTAATCGATCCATGAGGATTCTTCCTAATCTCATTCAAAATCGTGTCAATCTTAGAGTCCAATCTAGCAATCTCGGTATTAGATAAATTCATATGAGAAACAACCGGTGTATTTCGTGAATATTGCACTCTAGACTTATTCTCAATGATACCCCACGCGTCTCTCGGGGTTTTTCTTAAGAGATTACCACCCGCGGCGGCATTTAAAGAATCTTGTTCAACCATATTAAGTCCATTATAAAAAGTATTAATTTGATGTAACTCCGAGAAAGCGTGGTGTGGACATTGTCTCAACAAATCCTTAAATCTTTCCCAAGCAACTCCAAACGATTCATGCACTTCTTGTTTAAATCTAGTGATTTCATTCTTAAAATGAGTTGTTTTAGATGGTGGAAAGAAATAATTTATACACTTAGACACTAGATCATCCCATGTAAAAATCAAACCCAGTGGTTCCTTTTCATACCAATGTTTAGCATTCCCCTCGAGCGAGTACGGAAAAAGCATGAGCTTAATCGCGTCATTCGGCACATCTCTAAATTTGAGAGTCAAGGTGATACGAAGAAAATTCCGAATGTGAGAGTGCGGGTTCTCGGTTTCATTGCCAGGAAATTGGTCGGCACGAATGAGTGATAAAAGACCCGTCTTAATCTCATAATGAATCGCCAAAATAGCCGGCACAACGATTGCTTCCCCGTACCCTCCGGTGGGTGCACAAAGCAATTCCTCCATTGTTCGGTTATCGGCCATCTCTACAACAATAGGTGGAAGCTCGGGTTCCACTATTCGTTGTTGACGATTTCTATTTCTACGAGGAATGTTTTCAAGCCTACCGTGATTAATCAAAAGTCGATTAGATCATAATTGCATTAACCAAAGTGACGAGAATTTAGAGGGTTGAAGAAAAGAAAATAGATTAGAAGAAGATTATTTTTGGTATTTTATTTGGTATTGCTCAATCAAAGATTGATTGATGAGATGGCATTTATACATGATCTCATCGTTCTTTTCGGGCTTTAAATGCATAAAAATGTCATAAAATACCATATATATGCTTGTGTTTGTTTACTTGTGTATTTTAGGTATGGATATCGTGAAAAAGACAAAAGATCACAAGAAACAAGGAAAAACGGACACGAGAAACGAAGCCGTACAAAGAACCGGGCCCTAATTCATGATTTATCCAAGATTTACCCTTGAAGACTTGAAGATATGCAAGATTGATCCTCAATGAATGAATAAATGACACTTAAAACCCTTGTGAATTCATAATTACAAGTTTGGTCCCTTAAGTTTGTCAAAATTACACAAATGGTCCTTCAACTTTGAAGAATTGGCAAGATTAGTCCCTCATCAAATCTAATTTATCAACAATGGTCCCTCATGAAGCCAAACTTACATTGAAGACCTTTGAAGATCAACAATGTCCAAGATCAGCCCTTGAATTATGCAAAAGTGGCAAAAACAACCCTTGTAACCCTTTTTACAAAGTTTTGTGCAAAAAGTGTGAAAACCATAACTTTATTAACAAAGGAATGCGTTTTTGTTGGCTGAAATACTTGTTTTAAACACTCTGCCAAAAAACAAGGAATTAAGTTGCAACAATGAAACATTCAAACACATTTTTGCGCCAAACACATCCCCTTTCCACAAAAAACGGATCAAAAAGGTTACTGTTCCCCTTTCACCACCCAGAATTACCTCAACTTAAAACAAAGGGTTAATTTAAATTACCTTGGCACACATTTAATTCAAACGCCCAGAAACACATCCCACACCAAAAACCCTCACTCCCACTCACTATGGACCCCACCCCCAATTCCCTTTCAACCAATCAGAGAACAACTTCACCTCCAAGTTAAGCCA
Organism: Glebionis coronaria; assembly: GCA_025667525.1. Classification (NCBI taxonomy): domain Eukaryota; kingdom Viridiplantae; phylum Streptophyta; class Magnoliopsida; order Asterales; family Asteraceae; genus Glebionis; species Glebionis coronaria. The sequence goes on from CM046880.1 coordinate 141,603,163, forward strand.
CGTGTCAAGATCAACAGCCTACACTCTTTGCTTCACTCCAAAGCTATTTTAAACGGTTTGGATCATTTTGGACAGCATATACCAAGGATTCGTCTAGAAGACCTCAAGGACATATTTGGAATTTTACTTCTAGGGTTTGTGAATAGTGATTAGCTAGCATTTGCCTATAAAAAGACTCCTCAACATGTGAGAGAGCTTTTGTTCCAGTTTTAGGCTATCAATCTTTGTAATCCCTTTTTAAGTTAATAAAATTTGATTTTAAGAAATTTATGAAATCTTGTTCTTGTTTATTAAAAGTTGGTGTTAGAATAGCCTAATTCTGAGTTCCATTTTCATGTTTGAAGGTTTTTGAGGCAAGGTTTTAATTGATAAGGCTTGTGTTTCAAAAATCAGAAAGGTCTTGTTTATTGTTCATTACTTTTGTTTGTTGTTCTTAGCAGGTACTTGGAAGCTGGTACTTGTTCTGCTAGTACCTCAGCTCAAACAATCCAAGGCCTGTATGTAGGTCTTGGAGGTTTGCATCCTTCTCCCTTTTCAATTTTCTCCTTTATTTTCTGAATTTTGGTGATAATGCATGATTGTTCTTGAATCTGTGTTATTGTTGTTGAATCTTGTTTATCTGTGTTGATTTGATGTTTATGAGTTGTTATTGACTTGATTTGTGGGTTAAATCTGGAAAATCATTTGAAAATTTGTCAAAATAGGTTTTTAAGGGGTGTTTGGGTTAACTGCATAAGCAGGTTTAAAGGCTTGTTAAGTGTTGGTTTTGTGCTTGTGGTTGTTGGTACTTGTTTATCTGATATACTTGGTCATTTGTATGCAGGTTTTGTGGTTTGAAACACCTAGATTCATAATAGGGCTATAAAATCTTGTTTACTTGATATTTTTGGCCGTGGTTTAAGGGACACCAAGATCTAATCATAGACTAGGGTTAACAAGTGATTAAACTAGGCTAATAACACCAGGGAAAGAGATTTGAAGCATTGAAATTGGATCTATGGTCATTTAGATCAGCAAAAGTTTCTACATATTATACTTGTTCTTATCAGTAACTGTTGGTGCTTGATTCTGCTTATTCACTTTGATTCAGTGTTTGATTTAAGTTTGTTTGTGCTTATTCATAGTTTATATAGCTTGTGTATGCATCCTGTTGAATTTGGTTGGCTTATTCATGCTATATCTGCTTATTTGTGCATAGCTGCTTATTTCACATGTCTGTGCAATATCTGGTGACTGTTTTATTAATTTGAGCTTATTGTGTGAACCAAATTGTGTTTTTCTTGTTGATATTGACTCCTTGTGATTCACTGATCACAAGGGTGCCCTTGTTTCCAATTGAATCATACTAAACCTCTCTAAAAAGCTTGGTCAAATAGTCAAAGCAGTGGGAACTCCTTTCCCCTGCTGCTAGCCACTGCTAGTGTTAATTGGGTTTCAGCTTATCAATAAGCTATAATAGCTTATTTTAACCAGCAACAACTTGGATTTTGTAATAGGTGCTCATCATTTGAGCCATTTGTTCATACTGGAGCATTTGGTGTGTTGACTTTTAGGTTTGACTAGAAAACCAACTTAATTGACTTTTTCCTAAGTGCTTATTGGTTCATTCTGGCTTATTGGTTTTGCTTATTGGAATTTTGTTGATTGATTTGGCTTATTGAGTTCATTTGTGACATTTTGCAAGTTGAACCAAGTCCTGAGGTGCCCTAAATCTCAAACCCGACTATTTTGTCTTTTAGTGAAATTGTACTTTGCTTATTTCTGGCTTATTGAGTGTGCTTTTTCAAAATTTCTTTTTACAGATCTCTTAAGCATCCCAAAAGAAGGTTGTGTGTCAAATTAGAGCTTATGGCATTAGCTTATTGCTTAATGGGCTTATTGGCCCAATAAGGATAAGCTGTTTGCTTAATAAGCTGTGATAAGCTCACTTTCAGCTTTTGGGCCTTTAGAGTTTTGTGTTTAGAATTGATTTTTGAGTCAGATTGGGCTTTTCCAAGTCAATTGGGCCAAGTTTGACTTTTTGGGCTAAAAAGCCCATTTAAGTGGACTGTTTTTGGTTTTGGCCCATCTGAGGGCCCAATAGGGGTATTCTGGTCATTTCACTTTCATTTTCTGTTTATTTAGGTTAAAATAAACTAGTTTGCAAGTTTTTAGAGTTTTTTATAATTTTTGGATTTTAATATTATTTTTCTATTATTTTATTATTATTTTTCAAATTTCACATTTTTCAACTTTTTACATTTTTCTTAGCTTAAATACATTAAAATAGGATTTTTGCAACTCTTAGATTAATTTTATCACTTTTAGATTAATTTTTATAATTATTTTAAGATTTAATAATTTTTAAATCATTTTAAATAGTTTTTATTAGTTTAAAAATTTCTAAAAATATTTTTTAATCTTTTTAGGTCATTTTAGAGGTTTACCAATTGAAAAAACTTTATTTGGGCTTTTTGATAATTTATTTGATTTTTAGGGCTTTAATTAGCATTTAAAAATTGAATATTTAATTAATTAAAAGGTTTGAAAAAGTTTTGATCATTGATAAACTCTTAGTTTATTTATTTTGATTTTTGGTGAATTTTTGGTAATTTTTAGAATTAATTTTTATTTTAGCTTTTTTACGGTTTTACGTTTTGTCGTCGTAGTAATTAATTTCACGTCTTCGTCATCCTCTTTTCTCATCCCCTTTTAAACAATATTAATCTCAAACCAATTACGAATTACTCACACACATATACCTCCTTGGGAAACGAACTTCACTTAGGGTCAGTTGTACACGGTTTTCCTAAACCGTCGTATTTAATTCTTTCCCTATTTACCCTCCTTTTCCATAAGGTGTGGTAAAACTCTACAACCATTTTGGCGTCGCTGCCGGGGAGGTGTGTCGTGATTAATTTGTTTTGTTGTTTTTAATATTAACCATAAATAGTATTTGTATTAGTAGAACTCTACTAATACGTATTATCGGTTATCTTGGTTTTTCTTGTGGAATTATTATTACTATATTGTATTAAGTATCACAATCAATACAAAATATCTCCAAAAGTGTGAAAACACAACCTTAATTAGGATTTGATCTCCTAATTAAAAGAAAAAGGCAAAAATAGATAAATACTTTCGTGAAGCTCGATTTTAAAAAATACGAACTATAAGGTGGGTATAAGGCGGGTATTATAAAATATACCCTAAGGAAAAAGGCTCTTAAGTGCTTCGCGCAGCCTCGTTTCCCCGCTTGCTTGTGAGTATTTTGAGATTGAAGGCTAATCGAGGGTTTTGCCGCCCAAAGTATTATTACGTATAATATATTTGCTTGGTTTCTTTGTGATTAAACCCTCTTGAACAATTTGGTTTTCACCAAAGTTCTAAAGTCATTCGAAGGCGTTCACTCCACGTGATCGTTTTCATTCTTTTGAGGCTTCTTTAATCAAGAGTTTGATTCGAGGAGAGATTTGGTAGATTGTTGTCTACAAAGATACACCAAAATAAAAAAAAATTAAAAACAATCAAAAACACAAAAAAATTGAAAATTCACAAAACACCCAAAAAGAATCTTCTTTGCTCACCTCCCATTCTTCGTGAAGTTTATGATCACTCGTAATCAAGCAAAACGAGCTCGTAAACGTCTTCAAAAGCAAGCCAATCAAGAGACGTTGATTGAAGAACAACCTCCAATTGTTGAACCTATTGTAGAACAAGAAGTCGTCATGGCTAATCGTACTATGATGGAGTTGCTACAAGCACCCACCGAGGGTTTTGGAGAGGCCATTGTGATTCCTGCTATCCTTGCGGAGAATTTCGAAATTAAGACGGGTTTAATGTCGATGTTGCAAGCTAATAAGTTTAGAGGTCATGAGAAAGACAACCCGCATGATCACATTAGGAATTTTAATCGTCTCACCGCCACTAGCAAGTTTAAGGATGTTCCACATGACGCCATTAAGATGATGTTGTTTCCATACTCGTTAGATGGACCCGCTAAAATTTGGCTTGAGAAAGAACCGCCAAATTCAATTTTGACATGGGGTGATCTCGTTTCTAAGTTTGTGAACAAACTTTTTCCACCATCTAAGACAACACATTTGAAAAATGAGATTTCAAGATTTGTTCAAAGAAATAATGAAAGTTTTTCAATGGCATGGGAACGCTTTAAAGAAATGTTACATGAATGTCCACACCATGATTTTTCGGAATTGCATCAAATTGATACTTTTTATAATGGGCTTAATGATCATGAACGAGATTACTTGAATGCCGCCGCGGGTGGTAATATTTTGTGCAAAACGACCGATGAGGCTTTAAAGATTATCAAGAATAGATCTAAGGTTTATAGCCCTCGTAACACACCGAGTGTTGCCAATTCTGGTTCGTCATCGTCGTAATCGTCTCGTAGCATTAATGCCTTACATGATGAAGCTAATGAGGAAAATCGGTTTTTCGATAGATTTTCTAATCTTATGTCTCATTGGAAAGCTCAAGAAGCTTCAAATTCCGCTTCGATTAAAGCGGTTGCTAAGAGTTGTTTGTCTTGTGGTGGAGCTCATGATCTTTCCGAGTGCATTACCGCGGATGGTAACACTTCGAGTGCTTATGTAGCAACGGGAACTTACAACCAAAACGGTCAAGGTTCCCGCCCAAATCAAGCTCCACCAAATCAAAATGCTAATAACTATCGAAACAACAACCAATGTGGTAATTACCAAGGCAATTCACGTAACTACAACAAAGGGAATTATCAAAGTGGGAATGGACAAGTCACTAATCAAAACCAAAACCGTGATTTTCAAAACACTACAAAAGGTTTTCAAAATGCTCACACTAAAAATCTTCAAGGAGAATTTTTGGATTATGCTAAAGCAAATGATGCTAAATTTGATAACATGCAACGTGAGATGATTAGCTTAAGATCCGAGTTGAAAAACGAGCTTAAAAACGAACTTGCTAATGAACTTAAAACTCATGCAAATAAAATGGAAGGAAATGTCCAACGTCTTCAACAAAATCAACAAAATATGGAACAAGGACAACATGAGATTAAGCAAGAATTTGTTAGCCTCAAAATATTGAGCCAAACAAGAATGCTCGGTCATATGTTTATTATGTATCGTATTTTAGAACGTTGTAATAGGTAGTATATTAGTCGTGTTATACGGGCCTAACTTTAGGCTAAAGTTCATTAATAAGTAACTAAAGCCCAAAAGTAAAGCCCGACCCAAACCATATAGTCCATAAAGAAGCCCGCATGTGGGTGGACTATATATACCACCCTCCTAGCATGTTAGGAGGGTTGGTGGTTCATTTTCTCATTCCTTAATCTAATATTCACAAGTTAATCCTCTCCTTCTCTCTCTTTTCTCTCTCTAGTTTCTCTCTCTAGAATTCTTCTCATTTCTTCCTTTCTTTCATAAATTCGTGTATAACATCACATATATTAGGGACAACAATTGGTATCAATCGCCATGGGGTAGTTTTGTGATTGGTTGTTGTGTTTTCATATGATCCGTTTGATTTGATCCATATTTCTTCCTCGAATTCAAGATTTTTCTTGTTTTTGATTGTGTTTCTTAACCGTATACCTTCTTTAATCTTGTTGTAGAGATTTGGTTGTTTTGGTTTGGTTAAAAACACGATCTTGTTGCCTAAAAGTTGCTAAATTTGTTGCCTAAAAGTTGCTAAAATCGTTGCCTAAAAAGTTGGAAAAAAAGTCCCTTATTGCGACAGCTTGAATTTCGGAAAAGGCAAGTACGGTTTCGATCGCAATAACCCTAGGGTTTTACTTTGCGATCAGTTGCGATAGCCCCCTTATTCCGACGCTTATTGCGATCGTTATTGCGATCTGGATTGCGACGGATTTAAGGCAAATCTTGAAACGTTACTCTGCCCACATTGCGACAGCCACATTCCGATCTGGGATTTCGATAGGTACACATTGCGATCTGAACATTCCGATCTGGGATTTCGATAGGTACACATTCCGATCTGGAGGATTCCGACAGGTGCACATTGCGATCTAAAGGACATTCCGATCTAAGAAACATTCCGATGGGTATTCCAATGGCACATTCCGATGGACATTCCGATGACATGTTTAGCTAAATTTTGTTTGAGTATTTTTTAGATTTAGCCACCATCTAGACTAGTTTCGGAACGTAGTTTACACGAAGATTAAAAAAAAAAAAAAAAAAAGAGTTAAAATTTTTAGGTCAAGTAAAATCAAATTTTTTCCATACTAGTTTTAGGACATTTCTAGCTCAATTTCAAAATTTGGTGATTACAAATTTTTTAGGTCTACCGTTTTGTCGGACTGAGGAATTTATTGTCGGGCTGAGAAAAAATCGCAATTTTCGGAATTTCAACAATCAAACAATCACAACACAACTACTTAAGATCCACATTCAATTCATCATTTCAGAGAATATTGAGATGGATTCTACTGCCGAATACCGTGTGACGAACAACAACATAATGGTGGCAGGTAACAAGGAAAGACCACCAATGCTTGTGTCGGGTCGATATGATCAATGGCAATCCCGGTTTATACGTTACCTTGACACAAAACCTAACGGTGATGCTCTAAGGCAATGTATTTTGGAAGGACCCTATAAACTCTCAAGGATTCAAGTTCCTGCAGTACCAGCCACAGACACAAGTGACGCACAACCCGCATATGAACGTAATGAGACGAGGACCGACCTCACCCCAGAGAACCGTGCGTGGTTTGATGCAGAGAAGGAAGCAATCTACTTAATTCTCAGTGGCATTGGAGATGAGATTTACTCTACGGTTGACGCATGTCCTACTGCTCAAGAAATGTGGACGGCCATTGAAAGATTGCAACAAGGTGAATCACTTAACAAACAAGATGTGAAAACTAAGATGTTTTGGAACTTTGGCAAGTTTACATCAAAGGATGGGGAATCAATTGATTCTTATTACTCCCGATTCTATAAGATGATGAATGATATGACCCGAAACAACTTGCAAGTTTCCACCATGCAAGTCAATGTCCAATTTCTACAGCAACTTCAACCAGAGTGGACACGGTTTGTCACCTTGGTCAAACAACAACAAAAGTTAGACGAAGTTTCATATCACAAGCTCTTTGACATCTTGAAACAATTTCAAAATGAGGCAAATGAACTTCGAGCTGAACGAGTTGCAAAGATTTCCAATCCACTTGCTTTGGTGTCTACCACTCAACATTACCCAGACTATCACTCCCGTACTTCAAAGACCTACTCTACTCAATCATCATCACCACGATCATCCATTGTCTCCAAGTCACATGTTCCAACACGATCCCGAGGCAAAGAAGTTGCAAGAGCACCATCACCCATACCTGAGCAATCATCCGAAGAAGACAGTGATGAAGAAGTAGCTCAAAGGGATAGGGAATTCAAGCAACAAATGGCTTTCGTTATGAAGCAATATAAGAAAATCTACAAACCCACCAACAACAACCTTCGAACATCTTCAAACTCGAGGAACACCCATGCACAGAGTCCTCCAAGGTATGACACACGAAGACGTGTTGAGAGTCCTCCAAGGTATGATCGACAACCTAAGTATGATAATCAGAGGGTGGCTACTGTTGTTGGAAATAGGGAAACTGTTGGTACTCAAGTTGTGCAACAAAGTGGGATTCAGTGTTTTAACTGCAGAGGTTTTGGGCATTTGGCCAAGGAATGCAGGCAGCCAAAGAGGGTTAAAGATTATGGTTATCATAAGGAAAAGATGATGTTGTGCAAGAAAATGGAAGCTGGAATCAAGTTATCAGCTGAGGAAGGAGAAATGCTTGACGACACAGATGATGAACTCTCCGACCAAGAACTCGAGGCACATTATTCATACATGGCAAAGATTCATGAGGTCCTTAACGTCACTGAAGATGACAATGGTCCTATCTTTGATACCGAGCTAATTAATAAGGTACAAGATGATGCTGAATATAATGTGTTTGGTGATACACATGAGCATAGTGATCTACCAACAACAATTACTGACACGTGTATGATGGAAACGGTTGATAGCAATACCACACCCGATTCATCAGACATGTGCAATAATGAGTTTGAGGATGATCAACATGCAAATGAGTATGATGACGAGGAGCGTGTCGCGCTTGCTAATTTAATTGCTAGTTTACAAAAAGATGTCAATGAAAATAGAAAGAATCAAAAGCAATTAAAGAAGGCAAACGCAGCGCTCACTCAAAACTTTGAAGAATGCAAAGCCGCTCTTATAAAATCTAGTGAGACTATTGATAGTTATAGGGCTGAGCTTCTTCAAAAGACCAACGAGCTTGAGGGGTACAAAAGTCGTGTCATCAACGTTAAAAAGGACGATTTTGAAAATAAATACAATGAAGCTCTTGCTTTGTTAACTAAAGAAAAACGTCAATTTAATGTTTTATTAAGTGATGAACATCAAAAAACGTACCTTGCCACAACAAAAGTTAATGAACTTGAACAGAGGATTTCTATGAAAACCACCGATTCTGCTAAAATTCTTGACGAGAAGAAACAAGAGGTTGAAACATTAAAACAAGATTTCAAAAATAGACAAAGCAAAGATACTGAAAAAGTAAAGGATCTCGAAGAACAAGTCGATTTTTTGAAAAAAGTTGTTTATAATACACATGACTCTATTCAAACCGTAAGAATGATAGCACCTCGGTCGTTTTTCAAGGGTCAACCTAGCTTTTCCACCCCCAAGTACCTCGAACAATCTCAAGCTGCAAACCCCCATTTATATCTTGACGAGTCCGAATGGACCAATCATGATTGCCCTGTAGCTAACCTCGATAGTGGAGACGTCCCTTTGGGATGAGGAGAGTAGATCACCGGTCAATAAAGATTTTGTGAAACCATATAACTATGCTTATGAAAACAGTCTTTATGGTCTTTTCACTCCACAAAAACAGAAATCTCGTGAGGAATTATTTTTAGAATGCAAACAAAAAAGAATTCAATGGAAAAAAGCTTTTGCCACTAAGAGGAAAACTAATGTTTTTAAATATATTAACTATTTGCCTCTAGATGCTTCTAAAAGCAAAAGTAGAAAAATACTTGGTTTTCTTAAACACCACGTTAATAATGTTCAATCAATTGTTGAAAGCGATTGGGAGAAACGTCAAAAGGATAAGTGGAAAACCGAGATTCCTCACGACATAACTGTGCTTGTGAAAGAACTTTTAATACCAAATACAAAGATAATAAAAGAACATGTTCTTGAGTTTGAAAATTTAATTCAGTCTGAAATGTTTGATGATTTGAAATATGTTGAGTCTCTTGAAAAAGAAATTGATGACCTTCAAAATGACAAATTAGAATTTTCAAACGAATATGATCTACTCTTAGAAGAATGTCTCTCCAAAGATATTTTGTGTGTTACTCTTCAATCTTGTGCTGATATCGATGAATATTCTGATGTTGCATGCAAATATCTTGATAAAATCAAAGAGTGTGAGCGTCTTGAACTTGAGCTTTCAAAACATAAAGAAAATGTTGATAAAAAGGCTGTTGAGTTACTTCAACACAAAACTGATTTCCTTCAAAAACATTGTCATTCTCTTGAACTTGCTTTGCAAAAAGACGTTGGTAGTTTTCCACATAATAATAAATTGCAAGAAAAACTTTCCCAAACGTTTCGAGAAATGAACGAACAGAATTTGGAAATTAAAGGGTTGAAAGCTCAGTTACAAGACAGGGACAGAGCGATAGCAGAGTTGCAGAAACTCGTTGTTAAGATGGGTGGGAAGATTGTGGAACCTAGTGTTAAGAAACCTGTTGTAAGACAACCCAATGCTCAAAAAGTGACTAGACCCTCTGTCTTGGGAAAACCATCTGTTTTCTCTAATTCTGCATTTGCAAAACCTGCGTTTGCCCCCAAGACGGATGGGAAGGATAGGTTACCACAAAACACTCTCAAAACAAATATTCGATCACAAAGCATTAAGAACACAAATGTGGTTAAACAAGGGATGTATAGATTGACCACTAAACCCACACAAAACAAAGAAAGTCAATCACCTCAGACTTCTAGAAACACTAATAGACGTGTGTCTTTTACTACAGGAGTAGTCCCCACTGCTAGTGTTAGCCGGCCCCAGCTTAAGAGCACTCGCATGAATGAAAAGGTCTGGCAAAACAAAAGTCAAGGGAAGATGAAGCAAGTAGAAGACCACCCTAGGATTTTCAATGTTTCTAAGAATAAAACGTCTGTAATCGCGTGTAATGACGATTTGAATGATTCGACTTTAAATGCTATGAAAGTTAAGTTTGTTTGTGTGACATGTGGAAAGTGTGCTAATGCTAATCATGCTATGTGTGTTTCGAATAATGTCACAGGCGTAGAAACTAGAACTAAGAAGCAAACTGTGATGCCTATTAGTGCTAGAAAACCCAAACGCAAAGTGAACCATTCTGGTGCAACCCCCCCTAAGAAAAGTATTGCATCAGACTCCACCACTAAGAACCCTAGAAGCAGAATTAGGGAATTATATGAGTCTGCTAGCAAGCCTTGGAAATGGTGGTTTGCTAATCAATGTCCTCCAGGATATAAATGGATGCCTAAGGTTAGGACAGAAAATGTGACTACGAGCGTTAGTGTGCCTCTAAGTGATGAAACTAGGGAAACTAATGAATCGGAAACCACAACTAACATGGAATCCAATTTAGCAAATGCTCCATCGTGTTCTAATTCTTCTGCAGGTGATCGAAGTAATTCTCTTCATAATGGACTCCGGATGCACGAAGCACATGACGGGGAATCTCAAGCTTCTAATTAACTTCGTGGAGAAGTTCCTGGGTATGGTCCGATTCGGAAATGATCAATTTGCACCTATCCTAGGATATGGAGACTTGGTTCAGGGGAATATCACTATCAAAAGGGTTTACTACGTCGAAGGGCTCAATCATAATCTTTTCTCGGTTGGTCAATTCTGTGATGCGGATTTGGAGGTTGCTTTTAGAAAGAAGACATGTTTTGTTCGTGATTATGATGGGAATGACTTACTTACCGGAACACGGGGTACTGATCTCTACACTATTTCACTACAAGACTCCACATCTTCAACTCCAATCTGTTTCATGGCTAACGCTTCAACGACTCAAGCTTGGTTATGGCATCAACGTTTATCTCATCTTAACTTCGATACCATCAACTTGCTTTCTAAGAAAGATATTGTGCGGGGCCTTCCTAACCTGAAATTCATCAAAGATCCTCTTTGTTCTTCTTGTGAGCTTTGTAAAGCTAAACGGAGTAGTTTTAAGACAAAGACTACACCAAGCTCTAAAGGACGGTTAGATCTTCTTCATATAGATCTGTGTGGTCCCATGCGTGTTCAAAGTATCAATGGAAAGAAATACGTTTATGGTAATTGTCGATGACTACTCAAGGTACACATGGACTCACTTCTTGAGATCCAAGGATGAAACACCCGATGTTCTCATCAGCTTCCTTAAAGTGATACAACGTGGTCTTCAAGCTCAAGTTAAAGTGGTTCGTACTGACAGAGGTACTGAATTTTTGAATTCAAAACTGAGAAACTATTTTGAAGCTGAAGGAATTGAACATGAAACTTCTATTGCTCGAACACCCGAACAAAACGGCGTTGTTGAAAGACGAAACCGTACTTTAGTTGAGGCTGCTCGAACATTGTTATCCGCTTCAAAACTTCCACTATACTTTTGGGCCGAAGCCGTGTCAACCGCATGCTACACACAAAACCGCTCCTTAGTTATCCCAAGACACGAAAAGACACCATATCACATAATTAATGATCGCAAACCTTCACTCAAACACCTTCACGTTTTTGGATGTACGTGTTACATTATTCGAGATGGTGAAAATCTGGACAAGATGAAAGAGAAAGGTGATGCATGCATTTTAGTGGGATATGCAACTCAGTCAAAGGGATACAGAGTGTACAACAAGAGAACAAAATTGATAGTCGAGACTATTCATATCAGATTTGATGAATTGCAAGAGATGGCACTTGAACAAAGCAGTTTAAGTCCCGATCCACAACGACAAACGACTTCCGTTCACAACCGCACGGAACTCGGAACTCAAGACCACAGCAATGAACCGTCAAGTTCAAAGCTGGTTCCTGAACATGTTCCTAGAGCAGATATGACAGTGGACACGACACTTGAAGAGTTGGAAATGTTATATGGACCAATGTATGATGAATATTTCACGGGGGAGAAACAAGTTGCATCGAAGTCTTCCGCTGTCACTCATGATAAAAATGATGATACCGTTCATCGTCAACAAAAGGATACAACTTTATCTACTTCAACACGGGTTGTTGCAGATTTACCTCCTCAGAATATCACATTAACAATAGATCCTACAACATCCACAACTACTGTCATTGCTCCAGAGAACACAAATCAAGCAGACGGTGCATTATCTGACGATGACGATTTTCACAACCCATTCGGTACATCGGTACACGAAACTGGAGAGTCTTCTACTCGCCATGTTGATCCGTCAAATATGCATACGTTCTATCAACGACATCCTTCAACACATCATTGGACCCGAGATCATCCTTTGGTTCACGTAATTGGAAACCCTTCACAGCCTGTTCGTACAAGACGACAACTAGCAACCGATGGCGATGTTTGCATGTTCGCACTCGCCGTGAGTACAGCTGAACCGAAAAACATCAAAGAAGCCATGGCTGATCATGCTTGGATTGAATCAATGACGGATGAACTTCAACAATTTGAAAGACTTAAAGTCTGGGAACTTGTTGACAGACCATACGATGTGACTCCATTAAATCTTCGTTGGATCTGGAAAAACAAGATGGATGAAGAGAATACGATCATCAAGAATAAATCTAGGCTAGTGGCAAAAGGGTATGGACAGAAAGAGGGTATTGATTTTGAAGAATCATTTGCACCAGTAGCTCGAATGGAAGCGGTCAGGATTTTCCTTGCCTATGCTGCACATAAGGGATTCATTGTATATCAAATGGACGTAAAGACGGCGTTTCTTAACGGTCCTTTGAAGGAAGAAGTCTATGTCACGCAGCCGGAAGGATTCGTCGATCCTCATTATCCTGACAAGGTGTATCGTTTCCACAAAGCACTTTATGGACTCAAGCAAGCTCCAAGGGCGTGGTACGACGAGCTCTCGAAATTTCTAGTCTCCAAAGGTTTCTCAAAAGGTTCCATTGATTTAACTTTGTTCACTTATAAATATGGGGATGACATTCTGCTTGTGCAAATTTATGTTGATGACATTATTTTCGGGTCTACAAACCCAAAACTTTCAAAATGGTTTGAAAAAGTAATGCACAGCAGATTTGAAATGTCTATGATGGGCGAACTAAAATTCTTTCTAGGAATTCAAGTTCACCAATTCCCAAGTGGTATCTTTATAAACCAAGCTAAGTATTGTCAAGAGATAATCAAAAAGCATGGTATGACATCATGTGACCCCGTTGGGACACCATTATCAACCACATCGCTAGATGCTGACTTGGAGGGATTACCCATAGATCAAACGAGATATCGTTCCATGATCGGGTCCCTCATGTACTTGACAGCAAGCATACCTGATATTCATCATGCTACGTGTTATTGTGCACGTTATCAAGCACGACCCACTGAAAAGCACCTCAAGGAGGTTAAACGGATCTTTCGGTACCTCAAGAATACCATTCATTTGGGACTCTGGTATCCGAGGGAAACCAGTTTCTTTCTAACGGCCTATTCAGATTCTGATCATGCGGGGTGTCTTGATACACGAAAAAGTACTTCTGGTGGTGCACAATTTCTAGGACAAGATAAGCTTGTGGGATGGTCTTCCAAGAAGCAGGATTGCACGTCACTTTCATCAGCCGAAGCGGAGTATGTGTCTCTATCTGCGTGTTGTGCTCAAGTTCTTTGGATGAGAACACAACTCACGGATTATGGCTTCCACTTTGATAAAGTACCTATGTACTGTGACTCAAAGTCTGCCATAGCCATCTCCTGCAACCCGGTACAGCATTCCCGCACGAAGCACATCGATGTCAGATACCACTTCATAAAGGAACAAGTTGAAAGAGGTATCGTTGAATTATACTTTGTTGGAACGGATTACCAATTAGCCGACTTGTTTACGAAAGCCCTGTCGAAAGATAGGTTTGAGTACCTCGTTAGGCAAATTGGTATGAGATGTTTGACTCCAGCAGACCTGGAGATTCTGGCAAAGGTGCCTGCTTGATTTATCTATCAAACATCAACTTGTATATATCTTTGAAAAAGCAAAATACAAAAATATAAAACACATAAAAGCAAAACACAAAATTAAAAAATCTTTCAAAATCCAAAAATATTCTTCTCGACATGTCTTTCAGTATCGATAATATGGACGTGCCTAGAAATGTCGCTCAATAACGACACGGGTGTGTACATAAAGCTCGAATGAAAGTTGTAAATATTTTTCAAAACTTGTCATTTCTTCTTTTAATAAAGGAAATTGTCTATTTTAGACAAATATTTCCAAACAACGGGTAGAGCAATCTATCACGGGTTGAGCTTGTCACAAAACATTCAACGTTTTGAGCTCAACACAATGGCTTGTAATCACTTTCAGATTGCAACCCGGATCGATATTCACGGGGGAGTGTACGATCTAGTACCCTTACCCTCAGCAAAAGAAGAGAAATCTTCTTACACTTGAGTGGATTCGTCAAGACATTCAAAGTCTATGAACTCAAGTTTATGCTTTAGAAAAACCTTTCGACAAAAAGAATTGATTTTTCAAAAAGCGTTGAACACAATTTTTTCAAGAATTTTTCAATGATATTCAAAATCTTTCAAAAATTGTGTGTTCAACAACTCCCATCCTCAAAAAGCGAAATGTGGATCATATCCTCACAATGACAATTCAATTGGATCAATTTTTGAGGGGGAGCATTTTAACTTCATGCAAAAGATTAACACATCTTTCTCCCAGAGATTTCAAGACTATTTTTTTCAAAATATATTTTAATCAAATTTGGTATCTCTAATATCAAAAGATTTTATATATTAGAGATAGGGGGAGAAAATGTGATTAAAATGTGATCTAATATAAGACTTAAGCACTTTCACCCTTACCTACATGTGCGAAACACTTTCGATTATCGATGCACATGTGAAGGGGGAGCATTTCTGAAACGACAAAACTAGCAAGGTGTTAAATGTTTTTAAAACACTTTGTTAGAATTTAAAGTGGTTTTCATGGTTACGATCAAATACCCACAACATCTTTAATTCACGACGTTATTGGTGTCAAAAGGGTGGTTAGGTTTAAGTCCTATGATCCAACCAGAACCGGAGGGATCTTCCCAGGGACAATCCAATAGATTATTAGAAGTCCTTAGGAAAGATGGAGTAGAATGTGAACGTAGCTGAATGCCGACTAAGTACTGATGCTAGCACTGGAACAATCACAACAAGGTGCTAGTAATGATGTCTTGGTAAGCATTGAAGGGGTTGAAGAATGAAAAAGAAATGTAAGGATAAAGGGTGTAAAGAAAGAAGCCCTCCATACAACTTAGGCAGAAACCGGGTCAACTCATCATGAAGACAAACTCATCATGGACCCAGTGATGTGAAGCACAACCCTTTCCTAGCTACTCAGGCTTCTCTCAAAAGAAGTTTGTTTTATTGTCACGGAGATAAACACGACTTCTATTGACTTTCTCACTCCGAGATAGTTGATATTGAATAGGTGGCATCTGCTCCAGCCTCCGACCACTAAAAGTGCACAAATCGAGTCTAGAGCCAAGAGATCAATCAAATCTCGCTAGGACACACGGATGAAGATCAACAGAGTCCTACGCTATATCCTTGTGATATTGCTAGAACACTCAGAGTGATACTACTTAGTATTCACAATGATGAGTGGAAATCCTTCCAGTGTTAACATCAAACAGCACTGCGGTAGGTCATATGCAAGATTCTTTATGAATTGAACATGTGCAAAACTGAAAAGCAACAGTGGTTTGATTCTTAATTGATTCAAACTCGTTTCAGGTTTCTACGCAATATCTTCATGGTCTTGCCAGAACAATCAGAGTGATATTCATTAATACTCACAGTGACGAATGGAAATCCTTCTAGCGTCAACCTCAAACAGCGCTACGGTAGGTGACTTGTGAGATTCTGGTGAATCAAACTTGTGTCAACTGGAAAGCAACAATGGTAAGATTCGTTAAGAATCAAACTTGTTCCAGGAATTTGAATTGACGACTTTAATCAAGCGGATATTTATCCAATTGATTCACTCTTTATGTTCGCAGTCTTGCTTTGAGACGGTCGAGTAAAGAGAACGGCTAGTACAGCCGCGAAACCCTGTCAAGGAGATTCTTAATTGAATCTACCTGATCACAGGTACGATATTTAATATCGTATAACAGTCTTCACCGACCGGAGGTAAAACGCTACCGATCTAGGACGAATGTCAAAGCCATTCAGTCCATGTCTATGTTTTGTCTCGAGAAGGTGGCGTCACGGTGTACTCAGCAAAGTCAATTATTCAGAAACCACATACTCATGCCTAAAGACATATTCAACAATTAATAGTGTGAGTATGTGGATGAAGACACAAGATCGCAAGATGGCAAAGACAAGTCAAGGATGATTTGAAGATCTCAAGCTTAAAGACAAAGTCGAAAGACAATGACAAAGGCTCAAAGATCACAGCATGAAGGAACAAGACTACGATTACACGTTCAAGACTCTTTATGGCGAGATTAGTAATCTCTACAAATTTCCTAAATGACCAAGGTTTATGACCTCTCATTGGGGGAGATTGTTAGCCTCAAAATATTGAGCCAAACAAGAATGCTCGGTCATATGTTTATTATGTATCGTATTTTAGAACGTTGTAATAGGTAGTATATTAGTCGTGTTATACGGGCCTAACTTTAGGCTAAAGTTCATTAATAAGTAACTAAAGCCCAAAAGTAAAGCCCGGCCCAAACCATATAGTCCATAAAGAAGCCCGCATGTGGGTGGACTATATATACCACCCTCCTAGCATGTTAGGAGGGTTGGTGGTTCATTTTCTCATTCCTTAATCTAATATTCACAAGTTAATCCTCTCCTTCTCTCTCTTTTCTCTCTCTAGTTTCTCTCTCTAGAATTCTTCTCATTTCTTCCTTTCTTTCATAAATTCGTGTATAACATCACATATATTAGGGACAACAGAATTGTTAAAAGCGGATGCTAGGCAATCAACATTTGAAGACCGAATGGCAAAAATGTTTGAAGCAATCATGTGTAAACCCTCTTCCTCGGGTGGTCTTCCTAGTGATACCATTGCAAACCCGAAGGGAGAAATGAAGGTTATTACTACACGAAGTGGTAAAACTTTCAAGGAACCAATCTCTCGTCCAAGTACTTCTACGGAGAAGGAAATCGAGAAAGAGCCCGAGGTGGTGGTCGAAAAGGAGCACATTACAATCCCATGAAGTACCGCTCAAACCACACCTACGGTTGAACCAATACCAATCATGGAACCCTAGATTCCAAGGCTGTTGCCTAATGTCCAACCCACACCACCCTTACCTTACCCTTCGAGACGTGACAAGGAAAAGGCACAAGAACGGAATAATTATCAATTTGAGATTTTTATGAAAATGTTTCGTGATATACATTTTAACATAAGTTTTGCCGACGCTCTAATCATGATGCCTCGATTCGCCGCAAACTTCAAAAGTATGCTAAACAACAAAGAGAAGTTACAACAATCGTCTAGTTGTTCATCAGTTTTTCTTAGCCGCATACCACAAAAAGTCGGTGATCCTGGTAAATTTTTGATTCCGTGTGCAATTCAAGACATGGAGGAATGCTACGCCTTGGCCGATCTTGGTGCTAGTATTAATTTAATGCCTCTTGAGATTTTTAAATCGCTTTCGCTTCCGGCTCTTACTCCTTCGAACATGTCTATCGAGATGGCCGATCATTCTACAATTTTAGCATGTGGAGTAGCCGAGGACGTTTTCGTTAAAGTCGGAAAGTTTTACTATCCCGTTGAATTTATCGTTGTAGACATTCCTATCGATCGAAAAGTTCCTCTCATTTTGGGTTGTTCATTTTTGGATACATCAAGAGCACTTATCGATGTTCATGCTCGAAAAATCACACTTCGTTTCAATGAGGAAGAACTTGTCATCAATGCAACACAAAACTCCAACCTTTCTCATGTCTATTCTGTTGCAACTTTAAACCATGGTAATTCAACCAATGTCGTTTGCAGAGAATTTTCACCAAGAGTTTTAGGAAATGTCGCCAAAAACAATTTACCATTTCCTCCGCCGGTGGAGGTTATGAGTGTAAAGCCTACAAAGAAGAAACCATCAATACTTGAATCGAAAAATCCTTCGCCTCACCTCGAACATTAATTCTTGAAAAGTGTTGATAAGTTGACGGTTTCTACGGAAGATCTTTCGGATGACGAATATGTAGACCCCGATGGGGAGGTTTTCTTTGTCGATAAACGTTTTGAGAACTTACCACAACCAAAACCAAAACGGTTTACAAATGTGAGAATTTTTAGTGTGACTAACATCGTCTTAGAAACACCAAATATTTTGACATAATCAAAAATGGTTTTCATAAGGAGAGTTTAAAAGATAAAAAAGGAAAAGATTTTAAATGTGATTTAATTGATTTTTCTACAAATCTAACTCCGTCATCACCACGTGTTTTGAATACTACAAGCTCGTCTACTCCTTTTGACGATTCTTTGTGTGGTTCTAGTATGGGGGAAGCCCCTTATGTTCCCTCATCCTTGTCCACCGAGGACGAGATATTAGATCTTGGAATTTCATGTAAAGGGAAATCTCGATCTTCCACCGATGCAATAAATGGAAACTATATCTATTTGCTTGGTGCGAGTCTACCTCGAGTAGCTCAAAAGTTTGTCTTACCGATTGTCCCACCCTTCTAATTCTTCTCATCTATTTTCTTGAAACCCTTTGGGTTTGTGTTGACACATGATGAAGTGGCGTTAATTTGTTTATCCAATGAAAACGAAGACGCCATCTTCGATCCTGGTATTTTGCACCATCGAAGGACTTAGTCCTTAATACCGGTTGTTTTTGGGCCTTGTTTATCATGTAAGCCCCATTAAAAATTGACCATACCATAATTTTCCCTAAATGTTCACATTTTGAGGAGATCGAGTCGAGCTCATGACTCGGTAATCAAAACGAGGTGCCTCGTAGGGGAGATACCATGCTTATCCTTTTATGCTTACTAATCACTAATAAGGGGACTTGTACCCTTCTTACTCGTTGTCTCGTGGTTGTTTGTGATTGTGTTATCTAGATCATCATCATCATCTACGATTGAAGACTCTCGTGTTCGTTTACGTTAGCTTCCATCGTTTGGTTGAAGAAGTTTTTCACGAATCCATTGACATATCCTTTATTGTTCTAACAATTATCTTTTAGCATAATTCATAAACAGCTTTAGATATATTGTTGATCACCCTTTCCATGCTAGATCCTAAGCATTCAATTCTTCGTCTCTAGTATGGGGGTGCTCCACCCTTAGACTCGAAACATTGAGGACAATGTTTACTTTTAGTATGGGGGGGGTGAATAGGTACTTGCTTTGCTACGCCCTCACGCTTTCCAACTTTCAATGTTTTGTTTTGTTGCTAATAAGGCTAAAATTGCCAAATTTTAAAATTTTTCTTAGTTTTCATAAGTGTTTTTAAGACACGAATGTATATTTTCCGATGGGTAGAATAAGAGCTAATTTTTGACTTGATGGGAATTTGGAGCCATTTACATTCCTTAACCCGCTCAATTCAAGTTTTTCTAGACTTTTATATAGGGAGCTTTAAAACGCGAAAGTCTTAGCTCATTCGGGTTAAGAACAAGAACTTTTCGCAAGTTCCTATAATTGATCCTAAAAAGTCACTTATCAAGGGAACTATAAAATGCATTCTCTAAACTTGTAAAAGTTAGAGAAAGTGCAAGATCCTATAGGTGGCTTGAAAACCCAAAACTTTTATTTGATATAGTCTTAATGAAAGCTAATCCAAATTTGGCTTAATTTTGACTTGCATGGCTAAGTATTCACGAGTCTCTTTAATTAGAGGTCTTTATATAGTAAAGAACGAGAAGTGATAGAGTTAGATAAGTGATCATGCTAAACGTAGAACATGAAAATGTTCTTTCAAAAACTCATATGTTTTTAATTGTGGCTTTTTCTTCCCATAAGATCAATGCATTAGGAATAAAAATAATTGCAATAAGTAAGGTCGTACGATTTGAAAGGTTACTTAGCCTCTAGCGCAAGATTGTTTAAAAGTTGCTCGGGGTTGAATAGAGTTCATAGCCAAGGCATAACTTATTGAAGCGGGACGCGAAGATTGGTGATGATCCAAAAAGGCCCTAACAAGGCATGAGGAGCTCTATTTTTTGGCTAAAGATTCAAGATGATGTGAAGTATCATTATTCCAAAATCAATATGAAGGATCGAGACACACGACGAAAAGCAATTACTCCCCTAAAGATCATGGATAAAGTCTATCCAAAAAGACCCTTACAAGGTATGAGGATAAATATATCCAAGTCCGAAAAGGAGGCGGATCGTTGTATATCAAAGTCCAAAATAAAGATTGAAGAAAAATGATGAAGTCGTGGTCCAAATATGAAGAATCTCTCAAAAACGTCAAGTGAAGAAATTCCAAATATATGAAGAGAAGACCATAATTTCAAGAACGTCTTCCCAAGATTTGAAGTATGAAGTACATGCCAAATATCGGTCCGAGAAAGGTCTCAAATCGTGAAACGATTATGCCAAGATATGAACTTAAGGAGATACACGAGAAGCCGTTTTAAAAGATTTTGTCCTTAGGCTAACTATCGATTTAATCGTGCTACTTTGCTTTCGGACTAATAACTACTCAAATAAGTCAATATGAATCACTTGTGATCCATGACAAATAGTTAAAAAATGATAGTAACCCATTTCCTTTTATAATAACTAGGATTGCGGGGAGAAAAAGTATTACACAATTTGGACATATGAGTAGTGTTAGCATTGTGACTTGTACCAACAATGATATCGTTTTTTCACTTAGCATCGAATGTATGACAATCAAGGATGCCGAAGTTTACTCTAAGGGACATTTACTTGTTTCTATTCTTTGACCCTAAAAGTCACATTCGTGATGAAAATCATACATTATGTCTTTACACATCTTCGTAGTATTGTTGCAAGTATTTTACTCTTCAATAAAGGCTAATAAAATTGAACTTTGGTGATGCTTAGACACTTTATTCTAGCATTGCATGAGGGCACGACAATGGCTTAGTATGGGGGAGTGATGAGATGGCATTTATACATGATCTCATCGTTCTTTTCGGGCTTTAAATGCATAAAAATGTCATAAAATACCATATATATGCTTGTATTTGTTTACTTGTGTATTTTAGGTATGGATATCGTGAAAAAGACAAAAGATCACAAGAAACAAGGAAAAACGGACATGAGAAACGAAGCCGTACAAAGAACTGGGCCCTAATTCATGATTTATCCAAGATTTACCCTTGAAGACTTGAAGATATGCAGGATTGATCCTTAATGAATGAAGAAATGACACTTAAAACCCTTGTGAATTCATAATTACAAGTTTGGTCCCTTAAGTTTGTCAAAATTACACAAATGGTCCTTCAACATTGAAGAATTGGCAAGATTAGTCCCTCATCAAATCTAATTTATCAACAATGGTCCCACACAAAGCCAAAGTTACATTGAAGACCTTTGAAGATCAACAATGTCCAAGATCAGCCCTTGAATTATGCAAAAGTGGCAAAAACAACCCTTGTAACCCTTTTTCCAAAGTTTTGTGCCAAAAGTGTGAAAACCATAACTTTATTAACAAAGGAATGCGTTTTTGTTGGCTGAAATACTGGTTTTAAACACTCTACCAAAAAACAAAGACTTAAGTTGCCACTATGAAACATTCAAACATAGTTTTGCGCCAAACACATCCCCTTTCCACAAAAAACGGATCAAAAAAGTTACTGTTCCCCTTTCACCACCCAGAATTACCTCCACTTAAAACAAAGGGTTAATTTAAATTACCTTGGTACACACTTAATTCACACGCCCAGAAACACATCCCACACCAAAAACCCTCACTCCCACTCACTATGGACCCCACCCCCAATTCCTTTTCAACCAATCAGAGAACAACTTCACCTCCAAGTTAAGCCACGTGTCAAGATCAACAGCCCACACTCTTTGCTTCACTCCAAAGCTATTTTAAACGGTTTGGATCATTTTGGACAGCTCACAACCAAGAATCGTCTAGAAGACCTCAAGGACATATTTGGAATTTCACTTCTAGGGTTTGTGAATAGTGATTAGCTAGCATTTGCCTATAAAAAGACTCCTCAACATGTGAGAGAGCTTTTGTTCCAGTTTTAGGCTATCAATCTTTGTAATCCCTTTTTAAGTTAATAAAATTTTATTTTCAGAAATTTATGAAATCTTGTTCTTGTTTATTAAAAGTTGGTGTTAGAATAGCCTAATTCTGAGTTCCATTTTCATGTTTGAAGGTTTTTGAGGCAAGGTTTTAATTGATAAGGCTTGTGTTTCAAAAATCAGAAAGGTCTTGTTTATTGTTCATCACTTTTGTTTGTTGTTCTTAGCAGGTACTTGGAAGCTGGTACTTGTTCTGCTAGTACCTCAGCTCAAACAATCCAAGGCCTGGATGTAGGTCTTGGAGGTTTGCATCCTTCTCCCTTTTCAATTTTCTCCTTTATTTTCTGAATTTTGGTGATAATGCATGATTGTTCTTGAATCTGTGTTATTGTTGTTGAATCTTGTTTATCTGTGTTCATTTGATGTTTATGAGTTGTTATTGACTTGATTTGTGGGTTAAATCTGGAAAATCCTTTGAAAATTTGTCAAAATAGGTTTTTAAGGGGTGTTTGGGTTAACTGCATAAGCAGGTTTAAAGGCTTGTTAAGTGTTGGTTTTGTGCTTGTGGTTGTTGGTACTAGTTTATCTGATATACTTGGTCATTTGTATGCAGGTTTTGTGGTTTGAAACACCTAGATTCATAATAGGGCTATAAAATCTTGTTTACTTGATATTTTTGGCTGTGGTTTAAGGGAAACCTAGATCTAATCATAGACTAGGGTTAACAAGTGATTAAACTAGGCTAATAACACCAGGGAAAGAGATTTGAAGCATTGAAATTGGATCTATGGTCATTTAGATCAGCAAAAGTTTCTGCATATTATACTTGTTCTTATTAGTAACTGTTGGTGCTTGATTCTGCTTATTCACTTTGATTCAGTGTTTGATTTATGTTTGTTTGTGCTTATTCATAGTTTATATAGCTTGTGTATGCATCCTGTTGAATTTGGTTGGCTTATTCATGCTATATCTGCTTATTTGTGCATAACTGCTTATTTCACATGTCTGTGCAATATCTGGTGACTGTTTGATTAATTTGAGCTTACTGTGTGAACCAAATTGTGATTTTCTTGTTGATATTGACTCCTTGGGATTCACTGATCACAAGGGTGCCCTTGTTTCCAATTGAATCATACTAAATCTCTCTAAAAAGCTTGGTCAAATAGTCAAAGCAGTGGGAACTCCTTTCCCCTGCTGCTAGCCACTGCTAGTGTTAATTGGGTTTCAGCTTATCAATAAGCTATAATAGCTTATTTTAACCAGCAAAAACTTAGATTTTGTAATAGGTGCTCATCATTTGAGCCATTTGTTCATACTGGAGCATTTGGTGTGTTGACTTTTAGGTTTGACTAGAAAACCAACTTAATTGACTTTTTCATAAGTGCTTATTGGTTCATTCTGGCTTATTGGTTTTGTATATTGGAATTTTGTTGATTGATTTGGCTTATTGAGTTCATTTGTGACATTTTGCAAGTTGAATCAAGTCCTGAGGTGCCCTAAATCTCAAACCCGACTATTTTGTCTTTTAGTAAAATTGTACTTTGCTTATTTCTGGCTTATTGAGTGTGCTTTTTCAAAATTTCTTTTTACAGATCTCTTAAGCATCCCAAAAGAAGGTTGTGTGTAAAATTAGAGCTTATGGCATTAGCTTATTGCTTAATAGGCTTATTGACCCAATAAGGATAAGCTGTTTGCTTAATAAGCTGTGATAAGCTCACTTTCAGCTTTTGGGCCTTTAGAGTTTTGTGTTTAGAAGTGAATTTTGAGTCAGATTGGGCTTTTCCAAGTCAATTGGGCCAAGTTTGACTTTTTGGGCTAAAAAGCCCATTTAAGTGGATTGTTTTTGGTTTTGGCCCATTTGAGGGCCCAATAGGGGTATTCTGGTCATTTCACTTTCATTTTCTGTTTATTTAGGTTAAAATAAACTAGTTTGAAAGTTTTTAGAATTTTTTAGAATTTTTGGATTTTAATATTATTTTTCTATTATTTTATTATTGTTTTTCAAATTTCACATTTTTCAACTTTTTACATTTTTCTTAGCTTAAATACATTAAAATAGGATTTTTACCACTCTTAGATTAATTTTATCACTTTTAGATTAATTTCTATAATTATTTTAAGTTTTAATAGTTTTTAAATCATTTTAAATAGTTTTTATTAGTTTAAAAATTTCTAAAAATAGTTTTTAATCTTTTAGGTCATTTTAGAGGTTTACCAATTGAAAAATCTTTATTTGGGCTTTTTAATAATTTATTTGATTTTTAGGGCTTTAATTAGCATTTAAAAATTGAATATTTAATTAATTAAAAGGTTTGAAAAAGTTTTGATCATTGGTAAACTCTTAGTTTATTTATTTTGATTTTTGGTGAATTTTTGGTAATTTTTAGAATTAATTTTTATTTTAGCTTATTTTACGGTTTTACGTTTTGTCGTCGTAGTAATTAATTTCACGTCTTCGTCATCCTCTTTTCTCATCCCCTTCTAACCAATATTAATCTCAAACCAATTACGAATTGCTCACACACATATACCTCCTTGGGAAACGAACTTCATTGGGTCATTAGTGCTTGATTTTCCTAAATCATCACTTAATACTTACCGCTTTTACGCTCCTTTTCCTAAAGGTCGTATTTTACTATAATCATTGATAAAAACAAGGAATAAGGATAATTACTATGGAAGTAAACTACCCTAGATCGACTTTGAAACGTAGGTGAAAACCTAAACGTCTCGAGGTTCAATAAGTAAACAACAAAAAATAAGATTTAATACTACTTGAGTCGGCAAACCAATAATCTGTCGTCTCTCTCAATATACGCACAAGCAAGCAGGGAAACAAGGTGGCACAAAGCACTTAAAAACCTTTTTCCTTAGACGGCCTTTTATAGCTCGTCACCTTATACCCACCTTACAGTTTGTATAAATCGAGTTCAAACTTCTTATTAGTATTTATCTATTTTGCCTTTTATTTTTTTGTTTTGGATTCGAATACAATAGCTAGGTGATCAAATCCCTACTAAGGTCTTTTTTGGAAGTAGCTAATTTATTGTTCTACGTAATACAATATACTAATAACAAAAAAAACACGAAAAACGATATATACTATATTAATAGAAAAATAACAAAACTTTCCGAGGACGGAAAGGGTAATCAAATCAACGATCAACAAATCTCCATGAAAGAATCGTACACAAGATCCCCGGCAGCGGCGCCAAAATTTTTGATGTGTCGAGAAAATGTCGGTGTATTTTAGTTTAATACGTTATAGAGCAAATTTAGGAAATTACCTTTAGGAAAAGGTAATAATCTAAAAATAAGCTAAAGATGAATCAATTAAACACGGGAGTGATCCCTGTACACAAGGAACTTGTGAATTTGAAACATTCGATTTGAATTGGACAATTGATTTGAATTTGGTTTCGGATTTTATCTAATTTAATTCTACAAATTTTAATCCAAAAATGCATGAATCGTACCCAAAAATTAAATCTAAAAGACAATTTAAACTATTTATTATTTTTACTTTTACTTCGAAAAAACTTATTTAAACAAAAATATTAAAACTAATTTATAAAACTAAATTATTTAAAACTATATTATTTAAAGACAATACTAAAACAATTTAAAATTTTAAAAAATAAGAATTTTTTTTTATATATTATTTTATTTTAACTAATACTTTTTACAAAAAGTTTAATTAAACAACTTTTATTAATAAAACTAAGTACTTATATATTATTTAACTTTAAAACTAACTATATATAAAAAATAATTGGTTAGTATTAACTGACAGTCCAAAAACAAATGGTATATTAAATACTTAACACAAATAAAAACTAAAAAGAGTCCAAAGCCCAGATGGTTAGTGCGTTTGGCTGTGGACCTGGGGGTCTCGAGTTCGAACCCCATGAGTGATAATTTTTGGATAATTTTTATTATTGTTTTGAAACTCAGATTTATGTTTCACAGCAGATCAAACAAAAACGTTTGATAATACTGAATTAACTAGTACAGTAAAATAACAATTAAAATCTCAATATGAATCACAAGATTACAGTTAAATCAAACATAGTATCTCACATCTAAAAAAAGTAAATCTATATCAGTAATAATACTAAGCTCCTAACAAAAGATACATATCAGCAGGCAACTAAATATCTATCAGCAAAACAAATCAAACTCAGCAGCTTAATTCTAAGAGCTCAGTCACAGATATACAACTAACAATATTTATCAGCAAATCAATATTAATCATTCAACCTCTAACAATATATGGTGCTATCAAATCCAGGCATCCCAAGCTCAGTAGTGCACATAATCAGCTTAATACAAACTCAAATTAAAAACCTAAATGTAACCTCAGACCAAATCACAAACCTGATCTAAACATTACAACAACTATATCAATATGCAACCTAACTATTTAAACAAAATCAGCAGGCTATAAGATCCAAGGTTACACTATCAAGAAAATTCTATGATAAAAAATAACTCGAAACTTTAAGATACCTATCAAACTAAATAGATTCATAAACAACCAATTAAACAAAAATCAGATTATTAAGCAGATATATAGAAATCTAACTAGAGATCAGATTCATTCAATTATTCAGCAGACAATAAACTTTAACCAAATATTCATTAAGATAATAACGAGCTTTACCATTTTGATGATCCCGTTGATGTAGAAGTCGCGTACTGAACGAACTTTCGGACTAAATCGACATCAACACCATAACCTCCGGTTTCGAACCACAATAACACCACGAACCTTAACATCTCGTTCCACCATTAACATCATTTAAAACTCGAACCAAATACACCACAAAACTCCAAAGTCTCTCGAACCAGATTTAATTCTGTTGGAAATACGTTTTTCCAAAGAAAGTCTCGGTCACATTATTGTTAGCATATTTCACGAGCTATAGACTATTTAGGACATTGTAACTTGGAGTGACCTCCCTTAGGGGGAGATTGTTGGAAATACGTTTTTACGTATTTAGAAAGGATCGGTCACTCCATTGATATATTCAAGTATTGGGCTCGTGATCCAATATGTAAACATATAGCCCATATAGCCCACATGTAGGGTGGTCTATATATACCCCCTCCTAGCATGTTAGGAGAGGTTGGTCATTATTCAATTGACACTTTTCATTAATCTAATCACTTTCTCTCTCTACATCTCCTTTCCTCTCCTTTCTCTCTCTAGATCATCTCTAGATCTTCATCTATCCTTCTCTCTATTTAGATCTTAACAACACTTGTAACAATCATAAGAAAACATGGACCTACAATTGGTATCAAGAGCTATGGTTGATTCTTAGGATTAGCGTGTTTTTATCTATTGATTTATTGGTCAAATTTTTTTCTTTTGGTTCCGAATATGATATATCTTTTGTGATTGGGTCAAAATTTAGATCTATTGATTTTACTTTGTCTAACCAATTTGTCTAATCAATTTTTATTGGTCAAAATTTATATCTGATATAACGATTGGTTGGCTAAACAAGTTGTTGTTTTCTTTTGTCTCGTATATTATTTCTGTGTCTCAAACTGGTAAAACATTTTCTTATCCATTTTGTTAGCCTCAAAATATTGAGTCAAACAAGAATGTTCGGTCATAAGTTTCTATTGTAATATTAATTAGAACGTTGTAATAGATAGTTAAATAGTCGTGGTTCACGGGCTTGGATTTAAGCTACTTAAAGCCCAAAAGACAAGCCCGGTCCAAACAATATAGCCCATTATGGTTACATGTAAGCCCGGCTATATAAGGCCCTTCCCAGCATGTTAGGAAGGGTGGACGATCATTTTGTAACACTAATCTTCTCTAATCTAATATTCACCAAGTTAATCATCTTCTTTCTCTCTACTTTCTCTCACTACTTTCTCTCTCTATAGTTCATATCTTTTCCATCTCATTTCTTAATCTATCTTCATATTATTTGGGACAACATTTGGTATCAATCGCCACGGGGTAGATTGTGTTTGGTTGTTTGGTTTGAGTTTGATTTGGTTGATTTTTCTATCTAAATCATACCGAATTAAATTTCTTTTTAGTATTTCGGGCTATAAATCTTGATATAAATCATTTATATCGATTTGGTAGGGATTTGGTTTGGTTTTTATGGTAAAAATCGCAAGATTTTGAGGTGTTTGGATTCATTTGTGAGTTACGGTTCGTCATTGATTCAAGATCATTCCGAAATAAGGTTTTCAGATAAGGGTCAATTATTCCGGAAAAAAGATTTACGGATAAGGGTTTACTATTCCGAAGAAGTGAGTATTCCGAAGAAGTGATATTTCTGAAAAAGTGCCTTATTCCGAAGAATGTCTTTTCTCTGAATCTAGTTTATTCCGAAAAAACATTTATTCTGAAGAAGGTACGTTTCTCTGAAATTTTCAATTTCTTTGAAAAAGTATATTATTCTGAAGAAGGTCACTTTCTCCGAAAAAGTGGTTTTCCCGAAAACATCTCTGAAATAATCCAATATTCCGAAGAAGCTCATATTTCTGAAAACATCATAATATTCCGAAGAAGCTCAAAACTCTGAAAACTCCAATATTCCGAAGAAGCTCATTTCTCTGAAACCATCAAATATTCCGAAGAAGCTCAAATCTCTGAAAACATCATTATTCCGAAGAAAGACCATTTCTCTGAAAACTTCAATTATTCCGAAGAAGCTCCATTTATTTGAAAATGTCAGTTATTCCGAAGAAAGCCAATCATGTGATTTTTTGCCTTCGAATTTTTTGTTTCTTGAGAAGACAATTTTTAGGGGATTTTAACATTTTTCATCGCCAACAACAATCACAACACATCTACTTAAGATCCATTTTCACTTCATTGATTTCAAGTCTCTAGATATGGATTCTACTCAAGAATATCGTGTCACAAACAACAATATCATGGTGGCGGGTAATAAAGAGAGACCACCAATGCTTGTGTCTGGTCAGTATGCTCAATGGCAATCACGTTTCATATGATACCTTGATACAAGACCCAGTGGTGATGCCTTGAGGAAATGTATTACTCATGGACCATATATATTCAAGAAGATCACCATTCCTCCAAGACCAGCCACAGATATACTGATCCAATGCCTCCAAGTGAACGTGATGAAACAAGTGCCGATCTCACATCTGAAAATTGTGCTTGGCATGATGCGGAGAAGGAAGCCATCTATATGGTTCTAAGTGGGATTGGAGATGATATTTACTCCACGGTTGATGCATGTCCTACAATACATGAAATGTGGACTGCTATTGAACGCTTGTAACAAGGAGAATCACTCAACAAACAAGATGTCAAAACAAACTTGTTTTGGAATTTTGGCAAGTTTACTTTAAGGGATGGAGAATAAATTGATTCTTACTACTCTAGGTTTTATAAGATGATGAATGACATGACAAGAAATAATCTGCAAGTCTCCACCATGCAAGTCAATGTCCAATTTCTTCAACAACTTCAACCCGAGTGGACACGGTTCGTCACTTTAGTGAAACAACAAGAAAAGTTAGACGAGGTCTCATATCATCGACTCTTTGATATCTTGAAGCAATTTAAGAATAAAGCAAATGAGATTCGAGCTGAACGTGTTGCAAAGACGGCTAATCCACTTGCTTTACTGACTACAACTCAACATGTTCAAGGTCATCACTCTCGTGCTCCTAAGTCATATTCCACTACATCATCTTCACCACGATCTTCCACATCATCTAAGTCTTCATCATCGACAAGATCTCGAGGTAAAGTTCCAAGAGCATCATCACCACCATCTGAGTCATCATCTGAAGAAGACAGTGATGAAGACCAAGCTCAAAAGAATCAAGAGATGAAACAACAAATTGCTTTCATAATGAAGACTTACAAGAAAATCTACAAACCCACCAACAACAATCTTCGCACATCATCTAACACAAAGAACCGATATGTTGAGAGTCCTCCAAGGTATGACACACGTCGACGTGGTGAAAGTCCTTCTAGGTATGATCGACATAATCCAACGCATGTTGAGGGTTCTGCAAGGTATGATCGACAAACTGCCAAGTATGATACTCAGAGGATTGCTGCTGCTACTGGGAATAGGGAAACTGTTGGAAGTCAAGTGGTTCAGCAGAGTGGCATTCAATGTTTTAATTGCCAAGGTTATGGGCATATGGAAAAGGAATGCAGGAAGCCGAAAAGGGTTAGAGACTCCAGCTATCACAAGGAAAAGATGCTGCTATGCAAGAAGATGGAAGCAGGGGTTAAATTGTCAGCTGAGGAAGGAGCAATGCTTGATGACACTGATGATGAAGATTCTGATCAAGAACTCGATGCACATTACTCGTACATGGCAAAGGTTGAAGAAGTTCTCAAAGTCACTGAAGATGACAATGGCCCTATCTTTGACACTGAGCCAATCGATAAGGTACACACTACTGATGAATATAATGTGTTTGGTGATATTCATGAGCATAGTGATCTACCCAATACCATTAATGACACGTGTATGATGGAAATTGTTGATAGCAATACTACACCCGATTCATCAGACATGTGCAATAATGAGTCTGAGGATGATCAACATGCAAATTAGTATGATGAAGAGGAACGTATTGCGCTTTAATAAGTGTGAAAACACTTATCCTTTTACCACTTATTTCAAATAATAACAAGACCAAAACGTGTATTTTATGTCGTAAAAGTCGGAATTATGCGTGGTTTGTGTTTTTATTGTGTTTTAGGACCAAAAGATGAAAAAGGAAGAAAACATGGGCTATCACGGGTTTTTATCGAAGAAAACGAGAAAAAGACGAAGTCAAAAGATCAAGAGTGCAAAAGATTGGAAGTCAATGGACCTATTTGAAGATTTATCGAAGAAAAGGTCCAAAGACGGAAGATTTAATGAAGTCGAAGAACTTAAGTCTAATAGAAGAAGAAAATTAAAAGACAAGTTCAAAGCCCGAGACGACATCGAGAAAAGACAAAGAATTAAAGTCGAGTCAAGAAGACGTGAAGAAAGAAAGAAAGAAGATGCAACACATGCACTCCTTCCACTTTTCCTATAAATACCCTCCTAATACACATTAGGAGAGGAGTTAGTCTTTATTTTTCTTTCATTTTGTAGTTTTTAAATTCTAGAGAGAGAAAGCTTAACTTTCTCTCACTAGAAAACTTAATCTTTTACCTTTCTTGTTTTCATCTTATTAATCTTGTCTTAATCTTATTAATCTCTCTCTTGTCTTAATCTTCATCTTATTAATCTTTCTTGTTAATCACAATCTTGTTTTCATCATCTTTTTATCAAGTTTTTACATAAAGTTCATGTCTTTTTGATGTTTCGTGGCTTAAATTTAATGTTTTTATAAGTTTTGATATTCTCCCTAGCTTATTGGTAGCTTATTGGAGTTTTTCTTGGCTTATTGTCCTTGAAAAGTTGTTAAAAAGTTGCTAAAAATCGTCTTTGTCCGAGATCCTATTTTTTAGGAACGTCTGATTCGATTTTGCAACTTTTCCAAAGTTGCGAAATTGAATCATCTTTCTGGTTGCGAATTTGATCTTTATCTGGCATTGCGAAATTGAACTTCCTAAAAGTTGCGAAATTGATCTTCTAAAGTTGCGAAATTGTTGTTTCTTCATTGCGAAATCATTCAGTTTGCTATTGCGAAATCTTTATGCTTCTCAGTATTGCAGATTTGTTCATTAATTGCGAAATTATACCATTTTATGTATTGCGAATTTGAATGTCTTTTAATTGCGAAATCTAGCTTCAAACAGTATTGCGAAATCATTCATTTCAGCCATTGCGAATTCTTGCATTGTCTTGATTGCGAATTTGAGTTTCTAGTATTGCGAAATGTTGACCTTTTAATTGCGGAATTATGTAACTTTAAAAGTTGCGGATTTGTGCTCACATGTATTGCGAATTCTACCCTATTGCGAAATTAATTCAGATTTTTAACTAATTGCGAAATTAATTAGATTTAATTTAAATTCGACTTTTGAACTCGTTTTTCCCGCCAATTTCCTTAGTGTTATTTTTACTTGTTCGTCTTAGTTTAATTTTAGATATTTTAATTTTCAAAGTTTACATTTTAATTAAGTTTTTAAGTTTTCATATTTACGTTTAATTAGTTTAATTTCTCGTCATTTATTTTTGAACGTCTTTAATTTTAGTTTAAACTTTCCTCACTTTATTTTTATTTAATTACTCAACGACGACTTTTCCTTTAATTAGTTTTAGACAACCAAACCCATCATTTCTTTTTCACCAAATACAACTGAGTCGCACTAATTAACGGTAATCAATTCAAAGAGATCGGAACAACGAAATTTCATACGAGGTGTAAAATCCTTGTATTAAATGGCGCCGCTGCCGGCTCTTTTCGTTAAGATTAACGGTTTTTAGTGAGAGACGCGTTGGATTTTTGGGATCCGTTCTTTGAACGTTATTTTCCTTGTTTTAAAAATTTTCAAAAATCCTAAAAAATATAAAATTCTTCAAAAATACAAAAACATTGAAAAATCATAAAAAGCAATTCTTTCCCAAAAGGTTTTGCACCAAAATGATTATATAGATATTCTCTGTGTATATTTTTCTTCTGCAGGTGTATGCGTACTAGATCTTCGAACTATTCTGAGCCCGAGACTCGTGAAGATTTAGATATGGCTGGTGTTAACAACAACAATAATAACCCACCTCTACCCAATTTGAATAACAACAACAACAACAACAACAACAATGTCCCCCTACCTGATTTACGAACAATGGAGGAATTGTGTCAACCCACCATGAACGGACGCGGAGGTCCGATTGCGCCGATGCACGTCACGGCTCAGGAGTTTTCGTTGAAGCATCACATGATCCAACAAGTGCAAACTAACCCATTTTGCGGAATTCCGGATGATGATGCCAACAAACACCTCGACAAATTCATTACCATCACCCAAAGCATGAAGTGCCCCGGTGTTTCTATGGATGATCTTCACCTTCAACTTTTTCCCCACTCGCTCTCTCACCATGCCGAAAAATGGTTTGACCGTCTTCCGAAGAATTCTATTCATATGTGGAATGACATGACTCAACGCTTTTTGTCGCGCTACTTCCCCCCATCCATGGTCACAAGCCTTCGTAACCAAATCAGTGGATTCATGCAAGACAATGATGAATCGCTCTTCGATGCTTGGGAACGATACAATGATTTGATCGACCGCTGTCCAAATCACAACATGCTCCCCGTCACTCTCATTGATACCTTCTACAATGGTCTCACTTTTCGTGATCGTGACACGATCAATGCCGCCGCCGGTGGTACTTTTATGAAAAGGAGACCGGAGGAGTGTAGAGAGTTGATTGAAAACATGACTACTCACCACAAGAATTGGGATTCATCCGCATCCTCAAGATCTAACTCGAGAGTCAATGTTTCTTCTACTACTTCCAATCCTGAGATGACTGAAATTTCTCGACAACTCGCTGAGATGCACAAGGATTTCATGTCCATGGCCACAAACCACTTTCAACAAGCTAAAGCCGTTGCTATTTCTTGTGACACATATGGTGGTCCTCACTCTTACAATGATTGTCCTTCTACCCAAGGCAATTGTTCTAAAAACATTAAGCCATCATACGGTACTTATCCCACGGGAGGCTATCAAGCTCGCCCTCAAGGAGACCGTAGCTTGCTAAGTTATCGTTCAAATAACTATCTTGCTCCACCCGGTTTCCCTCCTACCAACCAAAACCAACAACAAATCTATAACCGAAACAACCAATCCCAACCTCGTGCTAACAATCAATATCAATCCCAAAGAAACCCATACCCAACTCAAGGAAATTCTCAAGCTTACCAAGCTCCACCTCTCAATCAACCGATGGCATTAAATCAAGACGTCGAGACGTTCATGAAGACTAATCGGGAGCTGGTGACGAATCTTCAGAGTCAAGTCATCAACTTGAAGGGAGAAATGGCGAAACAAGGGAACGATATTCGAGCCGAACTAAGGAATGATATGGCAAAACAAAGCAATGAAATTCGTGCCGACATCAGAGATTCTTTCAGCACTCAAGCGCTTAACATTCGTGATATGATTGGTTCGCTCATCCAAAGTAATCAACCCTCTTCTTCGGGTACTCTTCCGAGTAACACCGTTGCGAATCCAAGAGGGGAGATGAAAGCAATCACCACTCGTAGTGGAAAAGGTTATACGGAACCCGAGCTTCCTACACCTCCACCCGTGATTGTGAACAAGGAAAAAGAGCAACTTTCCTCACCTCCTTCACCTTCTGTCCCCATTTCCCCACCACCCGTGGTTGTGAGTGATCCTACTCCCCTAAAGCCTTCTTCTTCATCCAATATACCTTATCCTTCAAGGTTGAGGAAAGAGAAGCAAAAGAGCAAGGATGATATTCAAGTTTCAAACTTTCTTAAAATGTTTAAACAATTGAATTTTAACATCTCCTTTGCCGAGGCTCTCGCTAACATGCCAAATACGCTAAGATGTTTAAAGATCTTCTAAGTGATAATGAGAAGCTTCTTGACATTGCTCAGACCCAACTTAATGAAAACTGCTCCGCAGTGCTCTTAAAGAAATTGCCCACCAAACTTGGTGATCCGGGTTGCTTCTTGATTCCTTGCAACTTCCCGGGAGTAGAGAATTGCATGGCCCTAGCCGATCTAGGTGCCAATATAAACTTAATGCCTTTAAGTGTTTGGAAGCAATTATCTCTCCCCGAGCTAGTCCCCACCAAAATGACTTTGGAATTAGCTAACCGTACGGTTGCTTATCCAGTGGGGATAGCCGAAGATGTCTTTGTTGGCGTTGACAAACTCACCTTCCCGGCGGATTTTGTTGTCGTTGACTACGAAATGGATCCTCGTGTTCCATTAATCGTTGGATGTCCCTTCCTGAGGACCGGTCGCACTCTCATTGATGTAGCCGCGGGCGAAATAATCATGAGAGTTGGTGACTATAAAATTGTCTTCAACATGGGTAAGATTTCTAAGCAACCTTATTCGTATGAGAGTGTTAATGCTATTGATGTTCTCGATGAGGCTTGTGAAGAACATTTTCATGATGCTTGCAAATGTACTCTTTCTTCTCTACCCAATGTTGAGACCGTTGCCTCAATTGCTCTGGCATTGACTCCTTTTGGAGAAAGTGACTTGGATGATTTCGAAGCTAGCTTGGGTCCTCTCGATCTTAAGTATGATGATTCTTCCACCGATTGGGATGAAGACATTCGTACTATTGAGAGACTTCTCAATGAAGACCCATGTTCTCCTCCTTCTCCTAAAGAGGTGACTAATGATGATCCATCCTTAGTTACACCATCTATTGAGGATCCTCCTACTCTTGAGCTTAAGGACCTACCTCCTCATCTAGAGTACGTTTTCCTGGAAGACGACAAGAAGTTACCGGTCATCATCGCAAAGGACCTGAAAGAAGAAGAAAAATCCCGACTCATCGCCATGTTGAAGAAGAATAAAAGAGCTATCGCTTGGAAAATCTCTGACATTCGCGGAATTGATCCTCACTTTTGCACACATAAAATTCTCATGGAGGACGACTTTAAGCCCACAATTCAAAGCCAACGAAGGGTGAATCCTAAAATCCATGAAGTCATCAAAAAAGAGGTTATCAAACTTCTTGATGCGGGTATGATTTACCCCATTTCGGATTCACCATGGGTTAGTCCAGTCCATTGCGTGCCTAAGAAAGGTGGAATCACCGTTGTGCCCAATGCCAACAACGAGTTAATTCCTACACGTCTCGTTACTGGGTGGAGAGTTTGTATAGACTACCGCAAACTCAATGATGCCACGAGAAAGGATCATTTCCCTCTACCTTTTATGGACCAAATGCTTGAACGTTTAGCGGGTAATGAATATTACTGTTTTCTTGATGGTTTCTCGGGTTATTTCCAAATACCCATCGATCCCCAAGATCAAGAGAAGACAACATTCACTTGTCCCTATGGCACATTTGCTTACAAAAGAATGCCTTTTGGCTTATGCAATGCCCCCAGGACTTTCCAAAGGTGCATGTTGGCTATCTTCCATGACATGGTTGAGCAAACCATGGAAGTCTTCATGGATGATTTCTTGGTCTTTGGGGATTCCTTTTCTTCTTGCCTTGCCAATTTGGAACGTATGCTTAAGCGGTGCGAAGACACTCGCCTTGTTCTGAATTGGGAAAAATGCCATTTTATGGTAAAAGAAGGCATTGTGCTAGGACACAAAATCTCTAAAGCCGGTCTTGAAGTCGACCGGGCTAAAGTAGATGTCATAGCCAAATTACCTCCACCTTCAACCGTGAAGGGTGTGAGAAGTTTTTTGGGTCATGCGGGCTTCTATCGTCGATTCATTCAGGATTTCTCTAAAATTGCTCGCCCGATGACCCACCTCTTGGAAAAAGATACTCCTTTTATCTTTTCTAAAGAGTGTATTGAAGCCTTCAATCTTCTTAAGGATAAGCTAACTAAGGCACCGGTTTGGTTACCCCTAATTGGGAGCTACCCTTTGAATTGATGTGCGATGCTAGCGACTTTGCTATTGGAGCGGTTTTGGGCCAAAGAGTGAATAAACACTTCCAACCAATCCACTATACTAGCAAAACAATGACGGGGGCTCAATTGCATTATACGACAACCGAAAAAGAGCTTTTAGCTGTTGTCTATGCTTTTGAAAACATTCGCCCCTATCTTGTTTTATCCACCACCATCGTATACACGGACCATTCCGTGTTGAAGTACTTGATGACTAAGCACGACTCTAAGCCAAGACTTCTTCGCTGGGTTTTACTCCTTCAATAATTTAACATTGAAATTCGTGACAAGAAGGGTGCCGAAAACCTAGCCGCGGATCATCTGAGTAGACTTGAGGATCCGTATCAAGGGGATCATCCGAACAAAGAGATCAATGACTCTTTCTCCCTTGAGACCTTAATGTCTATAAATCTCAATTTTGATGACACCCCGTGGTTTGCCGACATTGCAAACTACTTAGCGGGTGGTGTTCCCATCAAAGGGTTAACATCCCAACAAAAGAAGAAGTTCTTGAATGATGTTAAGACTTACTTCTGGGATGACCCTTATCTATTCAAACAATGTGCCGATCTGATCATTCGTCGATGTGTTGATGGACCGGCAGCTTTGCAAATCCTTGATGCCTGCCATAAAGGACCCACCGGTGGTCACTTTGGTCCCAACTACACCACTAAGAAAGTGTTTGACTCTGGATTCTATTGGCCCACCATTTATCGTGACGCTCACGAAATGGTTAAGCATTGTGATGCTTGCCAACGCCAAGGCAAGATCACACATAAAGATGAGATTCTTCAAAATTTCATACAAGAATGTGAAATCTTTGATGTATGGGGCATCGACTTTATGGGGCCATTTCCATCCTCCAAAGGGAACAAGTACATCCTCGTAGCCGTTGACTACGTTTCTAAATGGGTTGAAGCTAAGGCTCTCCCTATGAACGATGCGAGGGTGGTTGTGAACTTTTTAAAGCAGCTATTTGCTCGATTCGGCGTTCCTCGTGCTATTACCAGTGACCGCGGGACTCATTTTTGCAACGATCAATTTGCAAGAGTCATGACTAAGTATGGTGTCAATCACCGTCTTTCCACCGCCTATCATCCCCAAACCAATGGGCAAGCCGAGATATCCAACCGTGGATTGAAGCGAATTTTGGAGCGTACCGTGGGAGAGCATCGCGCCACGTGGGCCGATAAGTTAGATGATGCTCTGTGGGCTTTCCGTACAGCTTATAAGACCCCGATTGGTTGTACACCTTATTGTCTTGTGTACGGGAAAGCATGCCACCTCCCCATCGAGCTGGAACATAAGGCGCACTGGGTCTTGAAGTGGGCTAACTTCGACATCAACAAAACCGGTGATCATCGCAAGATTCAACTCAACGAGCTCAACGAACTAAGGAATGAAGCTTATGAGAATTCACTGATCTACAAAGAGAAGACCAAGATCATTCATGACGCAAAAATCAAGAACCGAGAGTTCCACGTTGGTGATCAAGTCTTACTTTTTAACTCTCGGTTGAAGATCTTCTATGGCAAGTTGAAGAGCCGCTGGTCTGGTCCATTCACCGTCGCCAAAGTCTTTCCATATGGGACCATTGAGCTTTCTCAGCCGAATGGGCCCAATTTCAAGGTGAATGGCCAGCGTTTGAAGCTGTACTTTGGTGAGGACATCTCCCATGAGATGATTCCATCCCTCACCACGTTCCACATGAACTAAATTGGGTCGAGTCAGGCTCGTGACTCGGTGAACAAAAACAATCGCTTCTTGGGAGGCAACCCGTGATCTATCATTTACTGCTTTCATAATAAGTGTAGGGGGAGCCCCGTATGTGTTTGTTGTCTTGTTTCTTATCTTGTGCAGGGATTCAAACTTCAAAGAGCACCTTGATGACTTTTGACGAACCGTGATACCGTGTTCCCATCTTCCCGGTTCTATCCTAAACTCTTGTGATTCAATATTTCATATTTTATATGTTCACATTAAATTCACTTTAGTTGTCCTTTCCTTAGCAAGATTTAAACAAAGTGCACAATGTCATAAGTGTAGGGGAGTTCACTCCCACATGCTTAAACATTGAGGACAATGTTTATCTCAAGTGTAGGGGGGACTTCTATCGAAGTAAGTGGTCTTTTCCATGAATTTGCCCTCATTTTAACCGGAAAATTTGATTTTTCGACATTTTTCAAAATTTTTAATCTATTTTGGCCTAGTTGTATAGTTGTATTTCCCTTTGTTATGGTTATTTTCTTTCCTTGCTAGAATAAATTTTCAATAAAGAGGTTTTACATTTTTCTTAGTCGTGAACATTTTAACTCAACTCGACTTTACTTATCTAAGTTTACTCTAGCTAATATCCTTAACGTGTTTAAGTCAAGTTTTGCTAGGCTTTTATATAGGGAACTTTAAAACGCGAAAGTCTTAACTCTTACGGGTTAAGAACAAGAACTTTTCGCAAGTTCCTATAATTGATCCTAGAGAGTTGTTTATCAAGGGAACTTTAAAATGCGATTTCTAAACTTGAAAAAGTCCAAGAATTTGCAAGATACTATAGATGACTCGAAAACCCAAAACTTTGATTTAATAGGCTAAGCATCCACGAGTCTCATTCCTTGAGATTTTAAACTGTGGAGAACTAGAGATGATAGAGTCAATTATAAGTTTGGTATTCTTTCATAAATTTATGTGAGTTAATTATGAGCCTATTCTCCCATCGCTTGTTAATAAATTTATCTGCAATAAATAAGGTTGTACGATTTGAAAGGTTACTTAGCTTCTAGCCCAAGATCGTTTAAAAGTTGCTCGGTATTAATTAGAGTTCATAGCCAAGGCATAACTTATTGAAGCGGGATGCGAAGATTGGCGAGTCCGAAAAGGCCCTAACAAGGCATGAGGGCTACATTTTGTTGCTAAAGATCCAAAAGTGATGTGAAGAATCATTTATCAAAAATCAATATAAAGGATCGAGACACACGACGAAAAGCAAAAACTCCCCAAAAGATCATGGAGAAGTCTATCCGAAAAGACCCTAGCAAGGTATGAGGATAAATAGATCCAAGTCCTAAAAGGAGGCGGATCGTTGTATATCAAAGTCCTAAATAAAGATTGGAGAAAAATGAAGAAGTCGTGGTCCAAATATGAAGAATCTCTCAAAAACTTCAAGTGAAGAAGTTCCTATTATGAAGAGAAGACCATAATTTCAAGAACGTCTCTCAAGATTCGAAGTATGAAGTCGCTGCCAAATATCGATCCGAGAAAGGTCTCAAATCGTGAAGCGAGTTATGCCACGATATGAACTTTATGAGGTCCCGAGAAGCAGTTTTAAAAGATTTTGTCCTTTAGCTAACTATTTATTAAATCGTCCACTTTATTTTCGGCCTAAATAACTATCGAAATAAGTCAAACAATGCATCCTCGTGATCATTCAAGACAAAAATAAAATATAAGAGATACACCTAGGAATAAGGGAGTCTAAGTGAATAATTGGCCGACATGAATTCGTGTTAGTTTGCTAACTTATAATAACAATGATCTCGTTTTTAAGCTTGGTATGGGGAACGTGAAACTTGAGGATGATAAACGTTCATGGCAACCAAAACCCAATGTAAGTCTTTGATTTGTTTCTATCTTTTTATTTTCTTTAAATGTTTAGTATTTAATAAAAGGCCAAGGTGGATTTTATGATGGAAAATGTAAACTGTGCTTTAAAATTAATGCATTGCATGAGGGTATTGCAATGGTCAAGTGTAGGGGATTTAATAAGTGTGAAAACACTTATCCTTTTACCACTTATTTCAAATAATAACAAGACCAAAACGTGTATTTTATGTCGTAAAATTCGGAATTATGCGTGGTTTGTGTTTTTATTGTGTTTTAGGACCAAAAGATGAAAAAGGAAGAAAACATGGGCTATCACGGGTTTTTATCGAAGAAAACGAGAAAAAGACGAAGTCAAAAGATCAAGAGTGCAAAAGATTGGAAGTCAATGGACCTATTTGAAGATTTATCGAAGAAAAGGTCCAAAGACGGAAGATTTAATGAAGTCGAAGAACTTAAGTCTAATAGAAGAAGAAAATTAAAAGACAAGTTCAAATCCCGAGACGACATCGAGAAAAGACAAAGAATTAAAGTCGAGTCGAGAAGACGTGAAGAAAGAAAGAAAGAAGATGCAACACATGCACTCCTTCCACTTTTCCTATAAATACCCTCCTAATACACATTAGGAGAGGAGTTAGTCTTTATTTTTCTTTCATTTTGTAGTTTTTAAATTCTAGAGAGAGAAAGCTTAACTTTCTCTCACTAGAAAACTTAATCTTTTACCTTTCTTGTTTTCATCTTATTAATCTTGTCATAATCTTATTAATCTTTCTCTTGTCTTAATCTTCATCTTATTAATCTTTCTTGTTAATCACAATCTTGTTTTCATCATCTTTTTATCAAGTTTTTACATAAAGTTCATGTCTTTTTGATGTTTCGTGGCTTAAAGTTAATGTTTTTATAAGTTTTGATCTTCTCCCTAGCTTATTGGTAGCTTATTGGAGTTTTTCTTGGCTTATTGTCCTTGAAAAGTTGTTAAAAAGTTGCTAAAAATCGTCTTTATCCGAGATCCTATTTTTAGGAACGTCTGATTCGATTTTGCAACTTTTCCAAAGTTGCGAAATTGAATCATCTTTCTGGTTGCGAATTTGATCTTTATCTGGCATTGCGAAATTGAACTTCCTAAAAGTTGCGAAATTGATCTTCTAAAGTTGCGAAATTGTTGTTTCTTCATTGCGAAATCATTCAATTTTCTATTGCGAAATCTTTATGCTTCTCAGTATTGCAGATTTGTTTATTAATTGCGAAATTATACCATTTTATGTATTGCGAATTTGAATGTCTTTTAATTGTGAAATCTAGCTTCAAACAGTATTGCGAAATCATTCATTTCAGCCATTGCAAATTCTTGCATTGTCTTGATTGCGAATTTGAGTTTCTAGTATTGCGAAATGTTGACCTTTTAATTGCGGAATTATGTAACTTTAAAAGTTGCGGATTTATGCTCACATGTATTGCGAATTCTACCCTATTGCGAAATTAATTCGGATTTTTAATTAATTGCAAAATTAATTAGATTTAATTTAAATTCAACTTTTGAACTCGTTTTTCCCGCCAATTTCCTTAGTGTTATTTTTACTTGTTCGTCTTAGTTTAATTTTAGATATTTTAATTTTAGATATTTTAATTTTCAAAGTTTTCATTTTAATTAAGTTTTTAAGTTTTCATATTTACGTTTAATTAGTTTAATTTCTCGTCATTTATTTTTGAACGTCTTTAATTTTAGTTTAAACTTTCCTCACTTTATTTTTATATAATTACTCAACGACGACTTTTCCTTTAATTAGTTTTAGACAACCAAACCCATCATTTCTTTTTCACCAAATACAATTGAGTCGCACCAATTAACGGTAATCAATTCGAAGAGATCGGAACAACGAATTTTCATACGAGGTGTAAAATCCTTGTATTAAGCTTGCTAATTTAATTGCCACTTTACAAAAAGATGTCACTGGAAATAAAAGAGTCAAAAGCAATTAAAGAAGGCAAACGCTACGCTCACTCAAAATTTTGAAGAATGCAAAGCTGCTCTTATCAAATCTACTGAGATGACTGAAAGCTATAGAGATGAGCTCCTTCAGAAAACCAAAGAGCTTGAGGGGTACAAGGGTAGTGCGTTAAAAAGTCAAAAGGACGATTTTGAAAACAAATATAATACAACTCTTGAGTTATTAGCCAAAGAGAAACGTCAATACAATGTTTTCTTAATGGATGAATGTCAAAAACGTACCTAGCCAATACCAAAGTTAATGAACTTGAACAAAAGCTCTCTATGACCACTACCGATTCTACTAAAATTCTTGAGGTTAAGAAACAAGAGGTAGATGCGTTAAAACAAGACTTCAAAAGTAGATATGATAAAGAAACCGAAAAAGTAACGAAACTAGAAGAACAAGTCGAATTTTTGAAGAAAGTTTTTTATAAAACGCATGATTCTATTCAATCCGTAAGAATGCTAGCACCTCCTTTGTTGTTTAAGGGTCAAGCTAGCTTTGCAAGTCCTGAGTACCTTGCCAAAGCTCAAGCTGCGAACCCATGTCTTTACCTTGATGAGACTGAAAGGACCGATCTTGATTGCATCCTGTAAATGCCGATAGTGAAGAGACTGGCCTTTGGGATGATGATAGTCGACCTCCTGTCAATAAGGAGTTTGTAAAACCATATAATTATGCTTATGAGAATAGTCTTTATGGTCTTTTCAACAAACAAACTCAGAAAACTCATGAGGAAGTGTTTCTAGAATGCAAACAAAAGCGAATTCAATGGAAGAAAGCATTTTCCCCTAAGAAATCTAATGTTTACAAATGCATAAACTACCTCCCTCTAGATGAATCTAAAAGCAAGAGTAGGAAAACATTAGGTATTCTTAAAAACACAACATAGATAATGTTAAATCTATTGTTGAAAGAGATTGGGCAAAACGTGAAAATGCTGAGTGGCAACGCCCAATTCCTCAAGATATTACCTTGCTTGTGAAAGAAGTATTAATTCCAAACACGGCGCTGATTAAAGAAACTATTCTCCAACTTGAGGAGTTCATTCGGACTGAAATGTATGATGATTTAAAATATGTTGAATCTCTTGAGAAACACATTAATGATCTTCAAATGGATAAGTTTGATTTTTCAGATGAATATGATTTACTCTTGCAAGAATGCGTTTCTAAAGATGTTATGTGTGCTTATTTTACATCTTGTGCTGATATTGATGAATATTCTGATGTTGCATGCAAATATCTTGATAAGATCAAAGAATGTGAGCGTCTTGAAATTGAGCTTTCGAAACGTAAAGAAAATGTTGATAAAAAGGCTTTTGAGTTACTTTAACACAAAACTGATTTCCTTCAAAAACATTGTCATTCACTTGAACTTGCTTTGCAAAAAGACGTTGGTAGTTTTCCACATGATAATAAATTGCAAGAAAAACTTTCCCAAACGTTTCGAGAAATGAATGAACAGAATTTGGAAATTAAAGGGTTGAAAGCTCAGTTACAAGACAGGGAAAGAGCAATAGCAGAGTTGCAGAAACTCGTTGCTAAAATGGGTGGGAAAGTTGTGGAACCTTGTATTAAGAAACATGTTGTTAGACAACCCAATGCTTCTAAAGAGAATAGATCCTCTATCTTGGGAAAACCATCTGCTTTATCAAATTCCTTGTTTGCAAAACCTGTGTTTTCCCACAAGATGGATGGAAAGGAAAGGTTACCACAGAATCAACCCATAAGGAATACTATACCACCAAGCGTTAAGCACAATAATGTGATTAAACCAGGGATGTATAGAATGACCACTAAGCCCGCAAACAAAGTTAGTCACTCGCCTCAGACTTCTAGAAACACTAATATTCGTGTGGCTTCTACTATAGGAATAGTCTCCACTACTAGTGTTAGCCGGCCTCAGCTTAAGAGCACTCAAGTGAATGATAAGGTCTGGAAACACAAGAATCAAGGGAAGATGAAGGAAGTAGATGAACACCCTAGGAATTTGAATGTTTTTAAGAATAAAAAGTCTGTAATCGCATGTAATGACGATTTGAATGATGTGAATGATTTGAATGCTATGAATGTGAAATTTGTTTGTGTCAAATGTGGAAAGTGTGCTAATGCTAATAATTCTATGTGTGCTATGAATAAAGTCAAAGGCGTAGATACTAGAACTAAGAAGCAAGTTGCAATGCCTATTAGAGCTAGTAAACCCAAATGCAAAGTGAACCATTCTGGTGCTACCCCCACTAAG
Organism: Glebionis coronaria; assembly: GCA_025667525.1. Lineage (NCBI taxonomy): Eukaryota > Viridiplantae > Streptophyta > Magnoliopsida > Asterales > Asteraceae > Glebionis > Glebionis coronaria. The sequence continues at coordinate 141,647,971 of CM046880.1, forward strand.
AAAAGTAATGCATCAGACTCCACCACTAAGAACCCTAGAAGCAGAATTAAGGAATTATATGAGTCTGCTAGTAAGTCTTGGAAATGGTGGTTTGCTAATCAATGTCCTCCCGGATACAAATGGATGCCTAAAGCTAGGACAGAAAATGTGAAAACGAGTGTTAGTATGCCTTTAAATGTTGATAAGGACACTAATGATTATACTATCACAACTACTGTAGTATCCAATTTAGCAAATGCTCCATCGTGTTCTAACTCTTCTGCAGGTGATACAAATAATTCTCTTCATACTGGACTCCGGATGCACGAAGCACATGATGGGGAATCTCAAGCTTCTAATTAACTTCGTGGAGAATTTCCTGGGTACGGTCCGATTCGGAAATGATCAATTTGCACCGATCCTAGGATATGGAGATTTGGTTCAGGGGAATATTACAATCAAAAGGTTATACTACGTCGAAGGGCTCAATCACAATCTTTTCTCGGTTGGTCAATTCTGTGATGCAGATTTGGAGGTTGCTTTTAGAAAGAAGACATGTTTGTTCGTGATTATGATGGGAATGACTTACTTACCGGTACACGAGGTACTGATCTTTACACAATTTCACTACAAGACACAACTTCATCAAATCCAATTTGCTTCATGGCTAAAGCTTCATCGACTCAGGCATGGTTATGGCATCAACGTTTATCTCATCTTAATTTTGATACCATCAACTTGCTTTCCAAGAAAGATATTGTGAGAGGCCTTCCAAGCTTGAAATTCATCAAAGATCATCTTTGTTCTTCTAGTGAGCTTTGTAAAGCAAAACAAAGTAGCTTTAAAACAAAGACTACTCCAAGCTCCAAAGGACGGTTAGATCTTCTTCACATGGATCTGTGTGGTCCCATGCGTGTTCATAGTATCAATGGAAAGAAATATATTTCTGGTAATTGTCGATGATTACTCAAGGTACAAATGGACTCACTTCTTGAGATCCAAGGATGAAACACCCGAAGTTCTCATCAGCTTCCTTAAAATGATACAACGTGGTCTTCATGCTCAAGTTAAAGTGGTTCGTACTGACAGAGGTATAGAATTTTTGAATTCAAATCTGAGAAAGTATTTTGAATCCGAAGGGATTGAACATGAAACATCTATTGCTCGAAAACCCGAACAAAACGACGTTGTTGAAAGACGAAACCGTACTTTGGTTGAAGCTGCTCGAACATTATCATCCGCTTCAAAATTTCCACTACTTTTGGGCCGAAGCCGTGTCAACCGCATGCTACACACAAAACCGCTCCTTAATTATCCCAAGACATGAAAAGACATCATATCACATAATTCATGATCTAAAACCTTCACTCAAACACCTTCATGTTTTTGGATGTACTTGTTACATTATACGAGATGGTGAAAATTTGGATAAGATGAAAGAGAAAGGTGATGCATGTATTCTTGTGGGATATGCAACTCAGTCTAAGGGATATAGAGTATACAACAAGAGAACAAAATTGATTGTCGAGACCATTCACATTCGATTTGATTAATTACAAGAAATGGCACTTGAACAAAACAGTTAAGTCTCGATCCACAACGACAAATGACTTCCGTTCACAACCGCACGGAACTTGGAACTCAAGACCACAGCAATGAACCGTCAAGTTCAACGCTGGTTCCAGAAAATGTTCCTAGAGCTGATATGACAGTCGACACGACAATTGAAGAGTTGGAAATGTTATATGGACCAATGTATGATGAATATTTCATGGGGGAGAAACAAATTGTATCAAAGTCTTCCGCTGTCACTCATGATAAGAATGATGATTCCGATCATCGTCAACAAAAGGATAAAACTTCATCTACTTCAACACCGGTTACTGCAGAGTTACTTCCTCAGAATATCACTTCAACAATCAATCCTACAACATCCACAACTACTGTCATTGCTCCAGAGAACACAAATCAAGCAGAAAATGCATTATCTGACGAAGACGAATTTATCAACCCATTCGGTACACCGGTACACGAAACTGGAGAGTCTTCTACTCGCCATGTTGATCCGTCAAATATGCATACGTTCTACCAACGACATCCTTCAACACATCATTGGACCCGAGATCATCCTTTGGTTCATGTAACTGGAAACCCTTCATAGCCTATTCGTACAAGACGACAACTTCACACCGATGGCGATGCTTGTATGTTCGCACTCGCCGTGAGTTCAGCTGAACCGAAAAACATCAAAGAAGCTATGGCTGATCACGCTTGGATTGAATCGATGACGGATGAACTTCAACAATTTGAAAGACTTTAAGTCTGTGAACTTGTTGACAGACCATACGATGTAATACCATTAAATCTTCGATGGATCTGGAAAAACAAGATGGATGAAGAGAACACGATCATTAAGAATGTAACACCCCACCATGGTGGAATATGGGGCGCGACGTATGGATATCATCACAACAAACGGTGTCTCTATAGAGAAAACTGAAATGCAAATATAATGTCATAATGGCGACACAAATGTCATGACAATATCTCAACATAGCAGGAGTCTAGGTAAGTAGGTAACAGTCCTACCTCTTACCCAAGACAAACAATTAACACTAACAATCAACATATAGGTTCATAGTATCACTATTGAAACAATCAGAAAGAAAATAAACTAAGAAGGAACGGGGACCTCCTTCTAAATGCATTCCTACTAGACTCCAATCCTAGCCACATATGTTCTCACGCTTAACCACGTTATCACCTGAAAGAGACACTAAAACACGTCAACATAAAGTTGGTGAGAGTCATAGGTTTAGTCTCAAACTCCAAAATCATACCAAAAGCTGCGAGTAACAACCAAAAGTTAAAAACATATGGACAATGTGATACTAATATGCATTAACAACCTAACATTCAAGATTAACCATACAATCACAATTCCAAGGCATCAAGCCTTACCAATAACCACAATTTCCAAGGCTCCCAGCCTTACCAATAACCATGGTCCCATAGGCATCCAAACACCTATGAACCAAATCCCAAGGCCCCGCCTTTTCAACACCCCCTTGGTACCAAGTCAAAACATAAACAATCAAGAATCAACTAGCAGTTAATCATATAAGTATGTACACATAAGTCCATTACCAACGCTAAACATTCACAACATCATTTATAAATAACATAACAGTGTCTCTTCCATCCCATCTGGAAGTCATAAACATTAGTAAACATGGGACTATGAAACTCACCTGATTGAGCTTCTCCAAAAGTCCTCGCACTAGCAAAAAGCTAATAAACCAAAAACACATAATCAAAACATGAACCAATCACTAAGATGGCTCATCAACCTATGATGGACATCTAACCTCCTCCTATATAAATACCTCATTTATATGCTCTAAGCATCTCATTACACCCCTCTATAAAGCCCTTAACTCATTATACTTAATAACCCGTCCCGTTAACATGTTACCCAAAAAAGTCCCGGTTTTAGGTCTCCAAACTATAAGCCAAACGCCCACTTAAACATACCCATGATCTCTGTAAAGGGCATAAATATATATATATGGATATATATATATATATATATATATATATATATATATATATATATATATATATATATATATATATATATATATATATATATATATATATATATATATATATATATATATATATATATATATATATATATATATATATATATATATATATATATATAAATATATATATATATACTTTTGTCATTCCAGATTTACTGATTTTAAACGTACAAAAAGTTTGCTATGATTAGGAGGTCTTACCCTAACCCACAATCTTAGCCCCAATGCAGATACTTACTATAATATATAAACCATCTCTCATGTTCGTTTGAATATCCCAATGCAACCCTAAGTACCCCAAACAACCAAAAACTTAAAAAGAAAACAGGCTGACTTCAAAACTGTTTTGACCTCCGACTGTTGTAACCTGTTTTTGACCCACTTCCCGACCTCCAAGTCAGTTCTCGTTTCTTGCATTGGAAAGCCACTTCAATTACCTTTTCAGGGATATTTGGGTCGCAAAATAAGAGTTTGTAGAACTCCCGGTAAGTTCAAAACAATTGACTCAAAATTCTGCCCAGTTTTTAAAAACGAATTTAACCTAATTAACCTAATTAATTAACCCTAACCCCACTAATTGCAAGCTCTAATTTATGTAATCATTATAACATCATTATTATAATATTAATATAATGTTTTTAAATTAAACCCTAACCTAAATCCATCATAAGATGATTAAGAAAACATTAAAACAATTTAATTAAAAAGGGTTATGAAGGTTTTACCTTTAAATTAATGGAAGATGAAAAAAACCCAATTTTATGAAGAACCCTAATTCTTCTCTACAAACCGTCGACCCTGTTTTTATTATCTCCAGAGATTTATGATATTTGGTAGTGAATAATATAATATATAGGGTGTGGGTGAATCCTAGTCCAACCCAAACCCAACCTTCCTTTTTTAATTTTTTCCTTTTTTTCTCCCCCTTTTCTTGCGTCCAAAACCGACCTACCCTCCCCTAATTTCGTTTTTTTCTTTTTATTATTAATATATGTATTAATAATATTACCTTAATTTTCCTTAATTTATTTCAGCTCCTAAAGCCTCCAAAACCTCAAAACCGTAAAACTAGTCAGTTTTTACGCGAATACCGTAAAAGACGTAAAATATACACTTTTATAAAAAATCTCAAATTTTGAAATAAACTTTATATCTAAGTCCTAAATGACTTAAAACCATCCCGAAAAATATCCATATGACTAATTACCTCATCCGAGACCTCTAAATGCTAAACCGTAAACCCTATAAAAATACAACTTACTACAATACTTATACGTATACGTAAACACTAGAAATTAACAACATTTCATTCCAAAGTCACTAATTGTGAGCTCATGAACATGAAATAACCATTCCTCGATTTACATATGAGTACTTTATACCCATATAAGATAACCACACCAACCTCGTTCACACAAAATAAACACGTAAACACACAAATCAAGTAGTCACACATAGATTAACCTAAAATAGGACCGAGTGACGAACCTCAAAACCATGGTTGTCACAAAGAATAAATCTAGGCTAGTGGCTAAAGGGTATGGACAGAAATAGGGTATTGATTTTGAAGAATCATTCGCACCAGTAGCTCGAATGGAAGCGGTCAGGATTTTTCTTGCTTATGCTGCACTTAAGGGATTCATTGTCTATCAAATGGACGTAAAGACGGTGTTTCTTAACGGTCCTTTAAAGGAAGAAGTCTATGTCACACAGCCGGAAGGATTCGTCAATCCTCATTATCCTGACAAGGTGTATCGTCTCCACAAAGCACTTTATGGACTCAAGCAAGCTCCAAGGGCGTGGTACGACGAGCTCTCGAAATTTCTAGTCTCCAAAGGTTTCTCAAAAGGTTCCATTTATCTAACTTTATTCACTTATAAATATGGGGATGACATTTTGCTTGTGCAGATTTATGTTGATGACATTATTTTCGGGTCTACAAACCCAAAACTTTTAAAATGGTTTGAAAAAGTAATGCACAACAGATTTGAAATGTCTATAATGGGCGAACTAAAATTCTTTCTAGGAATTCAAGTTCACCAATCCCCAAGTGTTATCTTCATTAACCAAGCTAAGTATTGTCAAGAGATAATCACAAAGCATGGTATGACATCATGTGACCCCGTTGGGACACCATTATCAACCACATCCCTAGATGCTGATTTGAAGGGATTACCCATAGATCAAACGAGATATCGTTCCATGACCGGGTCCCTTATGTACTTGACATCAAGCAGACATGATATCCATCATGCTACATGCTATTGTGCACGATATCAAACATGACCCATTGAAAATCACCTCAAGGAGGTTAAACGGATCTTTCGGTACCTTAAGAATACCATTCACATGAGACTCTGGTATCTGAGGGAAACCGGTTTCTTTCTAACGGCCTATTCAGATTCTGATCATGCAGGGTGTCTTGATACACGTAAAAGTACTTCTGGTGGTGCACAATTTTTAGGTCAAGATAAGCTTGTGGGATCGTCTTCCAAGAAGCAGGATTGCACGTCACTTTCATCAGCCAAAGCGGAGTATGTGTCTCTATCTGCGTGTTGTGCTCAAGTTCTTTGGATGAGAACACAACTCACGGATTATGGCTTCTACTTTGATAAAGTACCTATGTACTGTGACTCAAAGTCGGCCATAGCCATCTCCTGCAATCCAGTACAACATTCCCGCACGAAGCACATTGATGTCAGATATCACTTCATTAAGGAACAAGTTGAAAAGGGTATTGTTGAATTATACTTTGTTGGAACTGATTACCAATTAGCTGACTTGTTTACAAAAGCTCTTTCAAAAGAGAGGTTTGCGTATCTTGTTAGGCAAATTGGTATGAGATGTTTGGCTTCAGCAGAACTGGAGGTTCTGGCAAAGAAGCCTGCCTGATTCATCTATCAAACATCTACTTGTAAATATTAATGAAAAAGAAAAATACAATATTAAAAAAATCTTTGATAATTCAAAAATATTCTTCTCGACATGTCTTTTAGTATCGATAATATGGACGTACCTAGAAATGTCGCTCAATAACGACACGAGTGTGTACAAAAATCTCGAATGAAAGTTGAAAATATTTTTCAAAACATGTCATTTCTATCTTTTCTAAAGGAAATTGTCTATTTTGGACAATCTTTCCAACAACGGGTAGAGCAATCTATCTCGGGTTGAGCTTGTCACAAAACATTCAACGTTTTGAGCTCAACACAATGGCTTGTAATCACTTTTAGATTGCAACCCGGAACTATATTCAAGGGAGAGTGTACGATTTCGTGCTCTTACCCTTAGCAAAAGAAGTTAAATCTTCTTACACTTGAGTGGATTCGTCAAGACATTCAAAGTCTATGAGCTCAAGTTTATGCTTTAGAAAAACCTTTTCGACAAAAAGAATTGATTTTTCAAAAAGCGTTGAACACAATCTTTTCAAAAATTTCTCAATGATATTCAAAATCTTTAAAAAATTGTGTGTTCAACAACTCCTATCCTCAAAAGTTTAATGTGGATCAAATCCTCGTAATGACAATTCCATTGGATCAATTTTTGAGGGGGAGCTTTCCAAAATTCATGCTAAGTTTGACACATCTTTCTCCCGAAGATTTTCAAGACTATTTTTCAAAATATATTTTAATAAAATTTGGTATCTCTAATATCAAAAGATTTTATATATTAGAGATAGGGGAGAAAATGTGATCTAAAGACTCAAGCACGTTAACTCTTACCCACATGTGCAAAATGTTTACTTAAATTTTTTCGCATTTCAATGCACATGTGAAGGGGGAGCTTTTCTGAAATGACAAAACTAGCAAGGTGTTAAATGTGTTTCAAACACTTTGTTAGAATTTAAAGTGGTTTTCATGGTTACGATCAAATACCCACAACATCTTTAATTCACGACGTTATTGGTGTCAAAAGGGTGGTTAGGTTAAGTCCTTTTATCCAACCAGAACCGGAGGGATCTTCCCAGGGACAATCCAATAGATTATTAGAAGTCCTTAGGAAAGATGGAGTAGAATGTGAACGTAGCTGAATGCCGACTAAGTACTGATGATAGCACTGGAACAATCACAACAAGGTGCTATTAATGATGTCTTCGTAAGCATTGAAGGGGTTGAAGAATGAAAAAGAAATGTAAGGATAAAGGGTCTAAAGAAAGAAGCCCTCCATACAACTTAGGCAGAAATCGGGTCAACACATCATGAAGACAACTCATCATGGACCCAGTGATGTGAAGCACAACCCTTCCATAGCTACTCAGGCTTCTCTCAAAAGAAGTTTGTTTTATTGTCACGGAGATCAACACGACTTCTATTGACTTTCTCACTTCGAGATAGTTGATATTGAATAGGTGGCATCTGCTCCAGCCTCCGACCACTAAAAGTGCACAAATCGAGTCTAGAGCCAAGAGATCAATCAAATCTCGTTAGGACACACGGATGAAGATAAAGAGAGTCTTACGCATCCTTGCGATATTGCTAGAACACTCAGAGTGATACTAATTAGTATTCACAATGATGAGTGGAAATCCTTCCAGTGTTAACATCAAACAGCACTGCGGTAGGTCATATGCAAGATTCTTTATGAATTTAACATATGTAAAACTGAAAAGCAACAGTGGTTTGATTCTGAATTGATTCAAACTCGTTTCAGGTTTCTACGCAATATCTTTATGGTCATGCCAGAACATTCAGAGTGATATTCATTAATATTCACAGTGACGAATGGAAATCCTTCTAGCGTCAACATCAAACAGCGCTACGGTAGGTAACTTGTGAGATTCTTATGAATCAAACTTGTGTCAAATGGAAAGCAACAATGGTAAGATTCTTAAGGAATCAAACTTGTTCCAGGAATTTGAATTAACGACTTCAATCAAGCGGATATTCATCCAATTGATTCACTCTTTACGTTCGTAGTCTTGCTTTGAGACGGTCGGGTAAAGAGAACGGCTAGTACAGCCGCGAAACCCTGTCAAGGAGATTCTTAATTGAGTCTACCTAATCACAGGTACGGTATTTAATATCGTATAACGGTCTTCACTGACCGGAGGTAAAACGCTACCGATTTAGGACGAATGTCAAAGCCATTCAGTCCGTGTCTATGTTTTGTCTCGAGAAGGTGGCGTCACGGTGTACTCAGCAAAGTCAAAGATTCAAAACCACATATTGATGCCCAAAGACTTATTCAACAATTAATAGTGTGAGCATGTGGATAAAGACACAAGATTGCAAGATGGCAAAGACAAGTCAAGAATGATTTGAAGATCTCAAGATAAAAGACAAAGCCGAAAGACAATGACAAAGGCTCAAAGATCACATCATGAAGGAACAAAACTACTGTTACACGTTCAAGACTCATTTATGACGAAATTCATAAATCTCCATTAGAATCCAAATATCAAAGAGGAATGACCTCACATTGGGGGAGATTGTTAGCCTCAAAATATTGAGTCAAACAAGAATGTTCGGTCATAGGTTTCTATTGTAATATTTATTAGAATGTTGTAATAGATAGTTAAATAGTCGTGGTTCACGGGCTTGGATTTAAGCTACTTAAAGCCCAAAAGACAAGCCCGGTCCAAACAATATAGCCCATTATGGTTACATGTAAGCCCGGCTATATAAGGCCCTTCCTAGCATGTTAGGAAGGGTGGCTGATCAATTTGTAACACTAATCTTCTCTAATCTAATATTCACCAAGTTAATCATCTTCTTTCTCTCTACTTTCTCTCACTACTTTCTCTCTCTAAAATTCATATCTTTTTCATCTCATTTCTTAATCTATCTTCATATTATTTGGGACAACACATTTTTGTCTTCACGAAAGTATGAGTTTATCAACTTTATCAATTTTTGTCTCATCAACATTCAAGTCTTTATAACTATTTGTCTCCATCTGGTCTCAGTATCAAAATTTTTGTATTTCGGATAAGAAGTTTTGGCTTGATTCCGGATAAGAAGTAAGGCATATTCCGGATAAGAGGTTAATACGTATTCAGGATAAGCCTTAGAACACGTATTCCGGATAAGCCTTCGAACACGTATTCCGGATAAGCCTTAGAACATGTATTTCGGATAAGCCTTCGAACACGTATTCCGGATAAGCCTTAGAACACGTATTCTGGATAAGCCTTCGAACACGTATTTCAGATAAGCCTTCGAACACGTATTCCGGATAACAGAAAATGTATTCCGGATAAGACTCCACAAATCCGCCTACGACTCAACACATCAAGATTCAAACAAAACGGTCATCAAACAAGACTCTGTCTCGAACTCAACCTCGACAAGACCAACACGACTCCAACATAATCAACAGACTCAAACGTCACACCAAACTGACTTACCTCGACTCACTCGATTAAAACATAACGGGACCAACACCACTCGACTCATAGACCTAGACTCGAAACCAAAACATAACTGATCTCAGATTTTTTCAAGATAAGAAACCTTTATAGATTTTGTATCTGGACAACATGCATCATAGATCTGTGTTGGAATTAACCCATATTAATATTCGACCTTAAAGAAAGATTGACAACAAGTATGTTTCAATCAACTCTTTAGTTCGATTGGTTCAAAACACGATAACCCAAACACATGCAATCAATTTAAACCTTACCCGAGACCTCAATATTGAGATCTTGCAGATTTGTTCCTTGTTAGTTAGCTAACTGTAAGATTGAGGGAAGAATGAGGTCTTGCTTATTTTAATTGGAATATTGAGGGTGTTTTGATCTTTTGTTGTTGATCGTGAGGTTTATTCATAGATGATGATTAGACGGGTTTATTTCGTCATTGCATTTGGAAGAGAGAACAGACAAAGAGATTAGGTGACTGCGTTTGTGTCTTTGTTGAGGAGAAATTGAGAGATAAAGGGGGCAGAAGAATCAAGAACACACAGATGAGTGTTTTAGTAGGATATAGTCAACTGCATACATTTGTGACCCAAGAACAATGCCATGTTTTTACACACAGCCAACGTGTGTGTTATAACTTTATTATTTTTTTTTGGTCATAATTTTTTTTACAAAAAGCCTACGTTTATTAAACGTGTATTGGAAGTTGTATTAAACGTGTATTGGGCTTGACTAATCACATTTTTGGGCCATGTTTATTTAGTATCATCGTTTGAGCCGACAAAAAAAAATTTGAGCCGGGAAAAGAGTTATATCATCAATCAAGGATTTTTAAGAGTTATTTGCGGATCTTTCATTTCTTCCCGAATTGTTAAATTTCGAAAACAACCACAATCATTTTTCATCAAACTTTCAATGGAGTCGTTGAATTTGACGTTTCAAGAGGGGGACTCGCATCACATGCAAGACAACGTTAGAAGAAGTGGCATCACATCATTTCAACTACTTCAGTCTCATCTTGTGACTCTTTTATGGATTCAAGGAGGGAGCGAATTTGTGACACTATTTGGTCAAGATTGTTATATATTCATTGATTTAATACACATTACCTTGAACCAACTAGCTGAGCAACTTCACAAAGCATACTTTAATCATTCTGCATCAGATTCTTCATATCAAGCTCTCGTGACACAATTCACGCCTTTCCTCTAATTCAATATCATCAAGTCTGAAAGTTTAGCGATTTGCCAGTCATTTTTTGAGACACACATACCGAGCTTCAAGTTTTCCCTGGTACACTATTGAAACTCTTGTCATCGATCTCGTCTAAGATTTATGAAAAATCCCGACTTCAGCAAGCGTATGATAATAGAGTGCAAGATTCTACGATGCAAGTGGAAAATGGTCATACGATTGACGCATTGGAGGCTGCTAAAAATTGCAAGGATATGGAATCAACAGTTAAGCATGACATCAAAAACACGTCAGGGAATGTTACAGACATCTCTTATGATGACACAATACCCGTTTATGACGAAGAGCCTACACATATGATACAATGTAATGTTGTATATGATGTCTATGCCGATGAACTACCGCATGTTGAGCATTTCGAACCTAATTATGACAAACATGGGATGGAAAAGGGTGATATTTTTACCACTTTAGATTCATCCGGTGTGCGTCATAATGGGGGAGAGATTGTTGAGAATGCTATAGTACATCATGATAAATGCTTTATGACTTCTTCATCAACTGATTCTGATTCTAATATTAAAGAGCTTGAAACGATTTTAGCTCAGCAATCTAAAGAGCTTGAGGATGCCAAAATTGAATTTTCAAAGAAAACTGGCAAATTTGAAAAGTATTTTGAAAAACTTGAAAAGTCAAACATTGTTCTTGAATGAAAATTGGATCAAGCAGTTATAGATTCTAAAGCTGAAAAGGATAATCTTTTGAAACAAATTAAGTTGCTTGAATCTAAGTTGGCATCCAAAGATGAATTGCTCAAAGAGAATGAGACTTTAAAGGCTCAAGTACAGGAAAAGGTCTTTGCTATAGCTGCGTTGAAAAACGAATTAAGGAAAACTAAAGGAACTAGTGTGGACACTAAGCTTGAAAAACCATCAATCTTGGGGAAACTGCCTCAAATTCAGTCCGTTAGACAACCAACTGCATTTAGATCCGAGCGACCACAATCCTCGAGACCGCGGTTTGCCTCCCAAGTTGATATGGTTCATATTTCTTGAACAGTCACTCCACCAACTAGGCCTAATTTGACTAAATCAGTTTTAGCAAGACCTAATCACATGATTTCCTCTAATTTCTCTATGAATACAAAGAACACGTCTAGAACTTGTTCAAATGACGTTCGCCATAAAGTTGGTCAAATGGAAGCTATTCAAAAGACACAAGTAAGAGATAGGAATTTCAAACCTAGTCAGATGCCTTCCAGATTATCCAACACTGTTAACCGTAGCATGTCCTATCCTAGGAGCATTAATCAACCATCTAGGAATTCTAGATCTTACTCGGACATTAAATATGCTACTTTTAAAACATGTAGAAAATGTGTCTTTATGGCAAATCATGACTCTTGTGTCAAGAAATTACTTAATGAGGTGAACTCCTGTGCTAGACTTAAATCCCAGTGGATAGCTAAAATCAAACCCATTGGTAAAGTTTGGCGCCCCACTGGTAGAACTTTCACTCTTGTAGGAAACGAGTGCCCTTTAACTAGGATAGCTTCCGATTCTACTAAGACTACTAGGGAGGAAATTGAAAAGGATGATGCATCACTTAAGCCTGAACTTAAGGTTTTCTATAAAAGGAAACGTTTGCCAAATAAGATAAGTGAATAATCTCCTTACGTCATCTTTGGCACAAGAAAAGACAACTGTGAATCCCCACTTGCTTCTAAAATAGATATCGCTAACCCATATCAAAGCATGCAAACTTCACATGAGAATGCAGGTACCAAAGTCAAGGATCAACAAAAACAAACATGTCCGAAATTTATATACCGTTCAACTAAGGACACTCTCAGAGTTTGGTTACTGAAGAAGCTGATATCAGAGAAACAAGTGCCTTAGGGGATTTGCAGTTAAGCTTACAATGTATCAAGGACTTATAGTCACATCACAGACTGTAACTCGTTCATCAAAGAAAGAAAAGTTTATCGCCGATGATAAACTTATCCTTACAACAAGATATTAATTTTTCTCGGGCATGAGCTCATATAAGAAACATTCCAAGTTTTTAAGCTCATGCACAATGGCTCATAGTCAAATAACAGTCTGTGACCCGAACTTCAAAGAAAGGGAAGTTTATCTCGTCAACGATAACTTACCCTCAAAACGAGAAATTAATTTTTCTCGGACACGAGCTAAATTTAAAACTATTCAAAGGTTTTAAGCTCGTGTATATGGCTCCTCGTTAAATGACAGACGATGACCCGGACTTCAGAGACAGGGAAGTTTATCTTCGCAACGATAACTTACCCTCTTAACGAGAAATTAAGTTTTCTTGGACACGAGCTTATCCTAAAACCATTCAAAGGTGTTAAGCTCGTGTATAAGGCTCATCATTAAATATCAGATGATGACCCGATCTTTAAATAAAGGAAAGTTTATCGCCGATGATAAACTTATCCTCATTAACGGGAAATTAATTTTTTCTCGGGCATGAGCTTTTATTAAAAACATTCGAAGTTTTTAAGCTCATGCACAATAACTTTCAGTTAAATATCAGACTGTAAATCGGACTTCATATTTAGGAAATCTTATCTTTAAATATAAGTTATCCTCGTAACGGGAAATTCATTTTTCTTGGTCATGAGCTTGTATTAAAACATTCCAAGTTTTAAGCTCATAAAGAAAAGTGTATCTTTTAAATAAGAGAACTTTTCTTCATAAAGAGAAATTCACCTTTCTCGGTCATGAGCTTTACGTTAAAACATTCAAAAGTTTTTCAAGCTCATGAAACCGACTTCTAAGTAAATGTCAACTTAAGACTCGTTCTTCAGTTAAAAGGAAAGTTTATCGCCGATGATAAACTTATCCTTAACAACGGGAAGTTTACAACTTCTCGGACTTGAGCTCGTTTTGTAAGATATTCAACATCTTAAGCTCAAGTAATTGGTTTTCAAAACATTGAACACAATTTTTCGAGAATTTCTCAAAAGGGTTTTCTAAATATTTCAAAATTGTGTGTTCAAAAATGTTTTGATAAAAAGAGCATGTCTTCTGGAATTGATAATATTCACGATACTAGAAATGTCATCCAATAATGACAAGGGGTTGTAAATAAAGTTCGAGCAGAAGTTCAAATGTTTTAAAACATGCTCAAAATGGCTTGCTATTATTTCTGATAGTAACCCGCTTTTCATATTAAAGTCAAGCATTTCACCAGAAAGCTTTGACTCAACAACAGGAATTAATTTTCTCGGGCATGGTTTACTTTATAACCATGTAAGGGGTTGTGTTTACGTAATAACACAATCTAACACGAATATATGTACGTGTCAGTGCATTTATTTGTTAAAACAAGAGAAATTCTGTTTTTATAAAGTTATCATCTCCACCAATCATAGCAATTTACAATTGATATCTACATACTCGACGATGCGACTACTCAAACGACGACTACAACTCTTTCAATAGAACACGGGACAACAATTGAGGGGGAGCAATTGTCCAGCATTCAGAATCTTTGATGCCGAAAGAGCCAAGTTCACATATTGGTGTCATGACAACGATATCAATCGTACACATGGAGTCAAGAGATAACTTTAGACGTGCCGAGGCAACCAAAATTCGTGAACAAGAACCATGTGATTCTATCATATGATGTTCTACATCATTCAGGTCCAACCTCGTAAATTGCTAATCTTGTGAATACATTATCATATAGATCTTTGCACGTGATAAATACCTTACACTTGTGTTTAAAAGGTATTTTGATTTACGTTTCAAGTACACCCTCATTAATTTGAGGGGGAGCTTGTGAAAATCATGAAGATAATTGGATTTGCATTTTCCTTCCCAAATTTTCTTAAAATGATATTAAATCAATTGATATTAGAAACATCGATTGGGTTAATATTTTTAATATGGGGGAGAAAATGTGATTTAATATTGAGATCAATAATGGTTAGACTTAATGTGCTGGCTCATCCCGACATGTGCGCAATGTCTTCGAATATCGTGGCATATGTTAAGGGGGAGCAAAATGGATTTGGATATCAAAATGGATTTCATGGTGATTTATACTTACCCAGAACCCATTTATTTCACGACGATGAAGATTGTGGTGACATAAGGATGGTAGTATAGGTTAAGTCCAATGATTCTTCCAAAACCGGAGGAATCTTCCCAAGGACATTCAATAGCTAGAAATAGTAGTCCTTAGGAAAGATGGAGAAAGATTGTGAACGTAGCTGAATGCTGACCAAGTACTTAAGTTAGCACTATCACAACAAGGTGCTAGTGATGACGTATTGGTAAGCATCGAAGGGGTTGAAGAATGAAAAAGAATTGTAATGATAAAGGGTGTAAAGAAAGAAGCCCTCCTTACAACCTTAGGCAGAAACCGGGTCAATACATATGCTATTGAGATCATTTTTAATGATGCTTGATATTGAAGATAAGACATCATGGACCCAGTGATGCAATGCATAACCCATCCCAACTAACTTAGATATCTCTCAAAAGATATTTGTTTTAATCACACGGAGACAACGCATTATCTATTGATTTATTCACTCCGAATAAATTGATATTGAAATGGTGGCACTCCTCTCCAGCCTCCGATCACTAAAATCCAAAATGCACGATCGAGTCTAGAGCCATTTGAGATCATCAGATATCTCATTAGGACACACTTCCATAATTCCTTGCTTCTTCACACACTATGAAAAGTAAGAAAGATCTTAAGAGTCCTACACAAAATCTTCATGATCTTGCCTGAACATCCGAGTAATACGAAAGTATTTACAATGAAGATGGAAATCCTTCTTCAGCGAATATCAAAAAGCTCATGGTAGGTGACATGTGCGATTCTTTATGAATCAAACTTGTGATAACTAGAAAGCAATAGTGGTTTAATTCTTAACTGAATTTAAACACGTTCCAGGCCTCTACGCAATATCTTAGTGATCTTGCCAGAACACTTAGAGTGATACCTTAGTGTTCACAATGATGAGTGTATATCCTTCTAGTGTTAACCTCAAACAGCACTTGGTAGGTACCTTGCAAGATTCTATACGAATCAAGCTCGTGACAACTTGAAAGCAACGATGGTGTGGTTCTTAATTGAACTTCACTTGTTCCAGGAACATGAATTGACGGATCCAAATCATGCGGATAATATTATCCAAATGATTCACTCTTTATGTTCGCAGTCAGCTTTGGACGGTCGAATAAAGAGAACGGGTTTACCCGCGAAATCTTGTCAAGGAGGTTCTTAATTGAAACTACCTGCCACAAGTACGATATTTAATATCGTCCAACGGTATTCACCGACTGGAGGTAAAATGCTACCGAATTAGAATGAAACGTTCAAAGCCATTTCATCCGTGTATATGTGTTTGTTGCTAACTGTCTTATGCAGCGCAACAAGAGGG
The DNA here is from genome assembly GCA_025667525.1 of Glebionis coronaria. Taxonomy (NCBI): domain Eukaryota; kingdom Viridiplantae; phylum Streptophyta; class Magnoliopsida; order Asterales; family Asteraceae; genus Glebionis; species Glebionis coronaria. Next base: position 141,664,541 of record CM046880.1, read on the forward strand.
TGACATTGCGGTGTATTATCCGAAAAGAAGTCGTCCTCGCATGCTTATACTTTATGAACTTAACTTCAACAAATTCAAGAAAGCCTAAAAGTCAAGTCTTTCGCTGTATCAAACTCTGAAGCTTTCAATAATTTATAAAAGTATAATTATGTGGAACATGAAGTCACGAGGAGGCAAATTTTACAAGTGATGAATGCACAAGGTCAAGGCAAGAAAACATGCTCAAGACTAAAGTCAAAGATCTCATCAGCATATTCACAAGAACAAGATCGAAGACTCAAGCATAGTATGCTAGGTTTGAGATTTTGTAAAATGGTGTGACCTCCCTTAGGGGGAGATTGTTGGAGATACATTTTTCCAAAGAAAGGCACGGTCACATCATTGTTAGCATAGATCACGGGCTATATACTATTTAGGACATTGTAACTTGGAGTGACCTCCCTTAGGGGGAGATTGTTAGAAATACGTTTTTACGTATTTAGAAAGTATCGGTCACTCCAGTGATATATTTAAGTATTGGGCTCGTGATCCAATATGTAAACATATAGCCCATATAGCCCACATGTAGGGTGGGATATATATACCCCCTCCTAGCATGTTAGGAGGGGTTGGTCATTGTTCAATTGACACTTTTCATTAATCTAATCACTTTCTCTCTCTACATCTCCTTTCCTCTTCTTTCTCTCTCTAGTTCATCTCTAGATCTTCATCTATCCCTCTCTCTATTTAGATCTTAACAACACTTGTAACAATCATAAGAAAACATGGACCTACAAATTCGAACCAACAACTTTTTTTTAATTATTCTGTATGAATATTTATTTATCCATAATCTTATTCTTTATCATTCACACAAGCTATTAATTCGAGCTTATATGAACAAACATCACTTATAATATTCGATTGAAAACATTAGATATTGCAAATTATTTTAACAGTAAATAACAAGATTATAAATAGAGAGATTGAAAACTGAAAATTACTTTATTAATTCAAATCAAAACATTACAAAACTCAGAAAAATAAAATTACAAAATCTAAATACAATCTAACATTATAATTTTGTAGAAAACAATGGATGATTTACATGATAAATGAGAGGGTTTTTATAGGAGAACCCGAGGGTGGGTTGTTGATGAAGAAGTGATTCTCAACCCTCGATTTGGCATCTCTCATTCTCTCTCTTGTCAGTTCTTGATCAAACGGATGAAATTGGCCTTTGTTCCTTTGGATTGTGAACCTGGCAATCTCTTGTACTTGTTGTGCTTCCTTGGTGCTGATGTGGCTTATTTTGATTGGTTCTCTGACAATATTTCAGAAAATCAACCAATGGGGATGGAGGAATGACAAATCAAAATGACATGTGGACCTTTTGGTAGCATCATCTACATCCGAAAAAGATGGGAATTAATATCAGGCGTGTGGGGTTCAATCCCTTGTGGATTGAGAACCCCTAATTTGATTTAGGGTTTGTGCTTGCCTCTTTTTCTTCTGCGTCTTTCTTTCTCTCTCTTTTCTATGTTTCTTGTTTGTATTGTTATGTTTGACCAAGTAACCAAAATGGGAAAAGATATACTAACTTCTCACCGTCTCAAACTTTGTAAAGTTGGGCTTGGACCCTATACTCCACCGTCCATATTTATTTAAGGAATTGGGCCTTGGACTTTATAATACTCCCACGCCACATAATTTATGACTTGGGCCTTTGTTGGGCTTTTTTCTCCATAATACATTTATTATATCCACAAATGAGCTTTTAGGCCCATTAAGCATAAGTGGGACCCACAAAGCCCAATAATATTTCATAAACTTAAATCCGTGAATAAAATCTAGCTTGACTTTTGGCTTCTTGATATTATCTTCAAACGCGTGTAGTTTTTGCCGGTTTTCATGATCTTCGGTACCTACACACATGAAACAAGAAACAAGAAACAAGAGACAAACAAATACAATACTATTTTCATAAAAATTAAGCATTTTATGTTTGTTTTATGATACAATTGATATGAGTAATTTCACTCATATCAAGTACTCTAGGTACACCTGGGTATATTTTCTTGCAAAGAAAAGCCATGCACCAGATGCCATTATGTCTTTCATCAAAAGAGTTGAAAATCAAAATGACACTCATGTCAAACAACTCAGAACTAACAATGGTACAGAATTCAGAAATCAAACACTGATCAAATTCTATGATGACAAAGGAATTTCCCAAAATTTCTCATCTCCTTACACACCTGAACAAAATGGTGTGGCTGAAAGAAGGAACAAAACTTTGATTGAAGCAACAAGAACAATGCTTGCTGGATCTGCTCTCTCTAAGCATTTTTGGACTGATGCTATAGCCACTGCTTGCTACACTCAAAATAGATCCATCATTGTGAAGAGACACATGAAGACTCCCTATGAAGTATCTAGGGGGAGACCTCCAAACATTTCATTCTTACATGTGTTTGGGTGTCCAGTATTTATTCACAATCACAAGGATCACCTTGGAAAGTTTGATGAGAAATCTGATGATGGTTACTTCCTTGGATACTCTCTAGTATCTAAAGCATATAGAGTCTTCAACACAAGAAGACAATGTATTGAAGAAAATTATCACATCACATTCAATCAAAGTTCTGAAGCTCTCACACATCCTGGATGGATGGATGCCATGCAAGAGGAACTAAATCAGTTTGAAAGAAACAAAGTCTGGAAATTGGTTCCTCTTCCATATGGTAAATCAACCACTGGGACCAAATAGGTTTACAAGATCAAAAGAGATGAAACCAATGTGGTGACAAAAAATAAAGCTAGGCTGGTGGCCCGAGGATTCAATCAAGAGCCTGGTGTTGATTTTTATCAAACCTTTGCTCCAGTTGCACGTATGGAAGCCATACGAATCTTCCTTGCTTATGCCACTGTGACATCTCTAGATTTTGAGATTTGTCACGTGTGACTGTTTGACCTTGATTATGTGCCGAGTGTGCGTTTATGTGTTATATGTTTGTGTTTGAGACTTTGACTTGGGTTCAGACATCATTTTTGTAGAACGTGGTACGATATATGATGATACGATGGGAATAGTTCATGCTCATGAGTTTACATGGATGTGACTATGAAGTGATATGTCTATTTTTAGGTCATTTTATGTGAATGTAAATAGTTATGGGTATTATATTGTTATTTTACTTTTCGAGTGTACGTATTTAATATTGTGTACGTAATGTTATTGCGTAATTATATATGTAAGCATTTAGTGGTATAGGTTGTAATAGTTTAAAAGTTATAAGTTAGAGATTTTATAAGAATGGAATTCTTTAGAAATGGAATTTATGTATTTTTAATATAGTAGTTTAATTTATTAGTTTAAAGGTTTAGGTGTAATTAATTAATTAAGGAATAAATAAATAAATAAATAATAAATATAAATAAGGAAATATTAATTAAAAAACGAATTTAATAATTAAATAAATAAAAATTTATATTTTTGGAAAATTTTGTGAAATAGTCGGCAAAAGAAAAAAAAAGAGAAAAAGAAGGGGCTTTTTGTATTGGGCTTGAACTAGTAGTATATACTATATAAATAGATTTGATAAAAAAAACAAATACAATCAACGAATGAAAAAAAAACGCAGGAAGGAAAAGGAAAAAAAGGGGGAAAAAGTTAGGGTTCTTGAAAAGAAAAAAAACATGGGTTTGATCATCTAAAGGTATTGATCTTTATTAAATTCTTGTTCTTATTTAGTTAATTATGTTAGAATCATGTTAATAATCATATGATGGATTAGGGTTTTTAAATTTCTGGAGTTAAAATAATTTAGGGCTTGAATTTGGTAATTAACGAGGGATTTTTAGGGTTTAAAATCGTTTTTTAGGGTTTAAATCGGATTAGGCAGAAACTGTCGCTAATCTGCCAGAATTCGTCGCTAAACTGTCAGAATCCGTCGCTAATGTCTGGGCAAATTTTAGGTAAAATCGTTTTGGTCATAACTTATTCGTTTTTAAAGCTTTTTGGCTGATTCAAAAGCCTAAAATTATGTACTCGGAACGTACTTTTCAAATTATCAGAATGTATAGCCTATGGAGGTCAGTAGGTTGGTCCAATTATTTGTACAAGTGTCGAGTTCAAGGTTAAATTATGGACAACGTGGTTTAAAATCGTGTATTGGATATTTTGAGATAGTGGACACTTAGAGGGCTATCATGGGGCTGATTTGGGATGTATCAACCATAGGGATTATTACATTGATGAAGGATTAGAGTTCCAGAGTCAATGTTGACCTGTGTATTATTGTATTATGTGCTTTAGATAATTGATTGTTCGTGAGGAGAATTTGGATTGCTTTTCGTAAGGTGAGTTCATAGTCCTATTTTAACTAAGTTTTTTTTAAATGTTTTTCTAGTACGGGATGGAGATGAAACTTGTGGTGTTATTAAAATGTTTTGGTACTATATTTTTATAAATGTTTGGACATATGTGTTATTGTGTGACATGCGTGCTTATGTGTTCTCATATGTGCTTTGATATGTGTTATGATATGTGAATCTTGTTTGGGTTGTGATAGGCTTTGGTACATAGATGTATGGGCGTCTATGGGACCAGTTGTGATGTGTGTGGAGCGTGGGGCACGATCCGTCCTGAGTACTTGTACATCATCTCTTCGGAGGCAAGATATCTCGACGGGGATATGGTTCATCTTCCACTAGTGGTGTGGGAAAGATCCGGATAGTGTGGTGCATTGTTCTTGTGTGTGTGACGGGATACTTCTTGATTGTTATAGTGTGGTGCATTGTTCTTATTGTGTGTTCTTGACTGATATAATTGTGCTTTGTTTTTAGTTGTATGTAACATGATTATCACATTTTGGTCCATTACTATAAATTGTTTTTCTTCGACATATTTACAGCGGTTGACAAAGTTTCTTAAGATGTATTGATAACTTAAACCTATGTTCTCACCAACTTTATGTTGACAGATTTTAGTGTCATTTTCAGGTAAGATAATTATGAAGGATGATGTTACAAGTGGCTAGAGTCTAGAGGCTGCTAGGATTGCATTAGGAGGAATCCCTTTCCTCTTAGTCTTTGTTTAATATTTGGGTAGGTGATACTTTGTAGACACCTATATGTTTGATGTATGTTATTTGAATGTCTTTGGTAAAAGGTAGGACTTTTACCTACTTACCTAGACTCCTGCATTTTGTTTAGATATTGTCACGACATTTGTGTCGCCATTTATGACATTTTTTGCATTTAGTTTTCTCTATAGAGACACCGTTTGTTGTGATGATATCCATACGTCGCGCCCTATATTTTGCCATGGTGGGGGTGTGACAGAATGATATCAGAGACAATGGTTATAGAGAATTAGGTTGCCTAGTCGTGTAGTAATAAGTGTGAAAACACTTATCCTTTTACCACTTAATTGTAATAATAACCAAGCCAAAACGTGTATTTTATGTCGTAAATGTCGGAATTATGCGTGGTTTGTGTTTTTGTTGTGATTTAGGATCAAAATATGAAATGGGAAGAAAACACGAGCTTTCACGGGCTTTTATCGAAGAAAAAGACAAAAGACGAAGTCAAAAGATCAAGAGTGCAAAAAGAACGTAAGTCCAAGGCCTATTCTGAAGATTTATCGAAGAAAAAGTCTAAAGACGGAAGTTTAATGAAGACGAAGAACTCAAGTCTAATTAATGAAGAAATTATAAGACGAGTTCAAATAATCCCGAGACAAAGTCGAAAAAGTCGAAGAAATTAGAAGACGAAAAGACGAGAAAGAAAGAAAGAAGGAAGGAACACATGCTTAACCTCCCTAATCACTATAAATACCCTCCTAATGACACATTAGGAGTTGTTAGCTAATTCGACATATTAGTCTTTCCAATTTATTTTCCAAGCACTTTCATATTGTGATTTACTTAATTGCACCTTTAATTTCTTGTCTTGCACCTTAAATTTGTAAGTTTCTTTAATTCTTGCTTTTACTTTTATTGTTGAATCTTTAATTTTAATCAAGTTTTATATTAATCTCTCCTTCTACCTTTCTTATTTTTGTTAATCTTTATGTTTATGTGCTTATCTTTATGCTTATTTGATTGTTTGTTATATTTTTATGTTTTTGATTGTGTTAGCTTATTGATTTTATAGCTTATTGTGTGTTTGATTTGATTTTAGTTAAGTGTTTTTATTAGTTTATTTTATTAAAAGTTGATTTTTAATTTTTAATTTTATTAGTGTTTTTCAAGTTTTTAATTTATGGATTAATTTGTTTTTCTTAAAAGCGTTTTAGATTAAGTTTTGGTAGATTGCTTTTTTGATTTTAGCTTATTTGTAGCTTATTTTTCTGCTTTTTAATAGTACAATATCTGTTTTATTGTTTTCGGATTAGGGTTAATTATTCCGAACTTTGCCTTTTCTCTGAATTCGTCATTTCTCTGAAAACAAATTATTCCGAAAAAGTCATTTTTCCGAAATTTCCCTTTTCTCTGAATTTATTGTTATTCCGAAGATTTTATTTTTCTGAAAAAACTAATTTTCCGAAGAAATCAATATTCCGAAAAATGATTATTCCGAAAAAGTTATAAGTTATGAAACGTGATTATTCTGAAAAACTTGTTTTTCCGAAAAAATGATTATTCCGAAAAAACAGAATCTCTGAAAAGCACTGTATCAATATTCCGAAGAAATTAACTTTTTTGAAAATACAAATATTGCGAAAAAATACAAATTTTAGAAAAGCACTGTAGCTATTCCGAAAAAATACAAACCTCCGAAGAGCACTGTTTCAATTCTGAAATAATAGAGTTGCCTACTTGCCTGGTTAATTACTTTTGGCGTCAAAAATAGAAGTGACCTGTGCGGTTGGCTGCTTCCAGCAGCTAGCCTGCTAGCTTGTTTATTTATTAGTATTGTTTCGTAATTGTTTAGTTTTATCTGAAAGTTGTTCCGTCTTTAATTTTGAAAGTTACGTATTTTTAGTTGAATTTTTCGTGTATTTTTAAAATTAATATTTTTTTTCGTAAAGTTTAACTTTTATCTTTTATTTAGTACCCGCTTTAGGTTTTGCCTCGTTTAGCTTTAAAGTTCCATTTTAGTTTTATTCTCTCCTTTTTCATTAAGTAAACTTTATTTTCGAGTCGATAGTTAATTTCGTCTTTTAATTTTATTTTTATTAATTGTTTTGCTTTAATTTACGTTTTATTATTAGTTTCGCTCCTTTACTATTAGTTATTTCTTTTAATTTCTCGCACCGTTTTACTTTTTAATCAGTTTTAGTTTTAATTAACCGTCATTTACTTTAACGTCTTGCACATTTACTTTACTACAATGAACACGATATTCTTTTCCACCAAAAGACGACTGAGTCGCACGCTAAACCAATAGTCAATTCGAATTGAATCGAGACGAACAAATTTTCATACCTGGCAAAAACCAGTTATTAAATGGCGCCGCTGCCGGCTCTTTTCGTAAAGATTAACGGTTTTCTGTGAGAGACGCGTTGAATTTTGGGATCCGTTCACTCGTGAACGTTATTTTTCTTGCTCAAAAATTGTTAAAAATCCATAAAATTTTTTTTTCAAAAATCCAAAAAGATTTTATTTTTATTTTTACACGTACATATATATTCTCTATTTCTTTGGTATCTTTTCTTTTGCTTTTGTAGGTGTATGCGTACTAGATCTTCAACTTATTCAGAGCCCGAGACTCGTGAAGATTTAGATATGGCAGGTGTGAACAATAATAATCCACCCCACCCCAACATGAATAACAACAACAATGTTCCCCCACCAGACCTTCGGACAATGGAGGAGCTTTATCAACCCACAATGAATGGACGAGGAGGACCGATTGCGCCGATGCAAATCACGGCTCCAGAGTTTTCGTTGAAGCATCACAGGATCCAACAAGTGCATAACACTTGTCCATTTCATGGATTACCGGATGATGATGCCAACAAACACCTCGACAAGTTCATTACCGTTACTCAAAGCATGAAGTTGCCCGGTGTTACTATGGATTTTCTTCGCCTTCACCTATTTCCACACACCTTATCCCACCATGCCGAAAAATGGTTTGATCGTCTTCCGAAGAATTCAATTCATACTTGGGACGAGATGACTCAACGCTTTTTGTCGCGCTACTTTCCACCATCCATGGTCACGAGCCTTCGAAATCAAATAAGTGGATTTACTCAAGAACCTGATGAATCACTTTTTGATGCTTGGGAACGATATAATGTTTTGATCGATCGATGTCCAAACCACAACATGCTCCCCGTTACCTTAATTGATACTTTCTACAATGGTTTAACTTTTCGTGATCGTGATACGATTAATGAAGCCGCCGGTGGCACATTTATGAAAAGAAGACCTGAGGAGTGTAGAGAGCTTATAGAGAACATGACTACTCATCACAAAAATTGGGATTCATCCTCATCCTCAAGATCAAACCCGAGAGTCAATGTTTCTTCTACTTCTTCAAACCCCAATATCACCGAATTAACCCGCGCAATGGTCGAAATGAGCAAAAACATGCAACTCTTGGCTACAAATCAACAACAACAAGTTAAATCTGTAACAACTTATTGTGAGACTTGTGGCGGTCCTCATTCATACACTGATTTTCCTTCTACTCATGACAATCCGGAAAACGTATATGCAGCTTATGGTAACTATTCAACAGAAAACCATCAAGCTCGTCCTCAAGGTGATCGTAACTTGCTAAGTTACCGTTCTAACAACTTTCTTTCACCCGGTTTTTCTCCTCAAAACCAAAACCCCAACAACTACAATAGAAGCAACCCAAACCCACCTCGAGCTTCTAATCCTTATCACCCACCCGCTCAACAAGCACCACCCATTAATCATGATGTGGAAACTTTCATGAGGACCCAAGGAGATCAAATCAAGAATCTATAAAGCCAAATTATCAATTTGAAAGGACATATCACTAAGCAAGGTAATGATATTCGATCCGAGCTTCGACATGATATACAAACCTCCTCCAGCACTCAAACAAATGATTTGAAGAATATGCTGGCTAGTTTCTTACCAACTCCTCAACCCTCTACTTCGGGCTCTCTTCCTTCAAATACCGTCACCAACCCGAGAGCGAATGTGAGTGCTATTACTACACGCAGTGGAGCAACCTTAGTAGGACCATCAACCCCTCCCCCAGTTACTCCATCTACACCTCCTCCACCACCATTTATCCCTCCTACTCCCACGCCTAGTATTAGTTCTCCATTAACATCTCCACCTCTTACTGAAGTACCCAAGAAGAACCCTTCACCAACCCCACCTTCCACATTTAAACCTTCAGCATCTCAACCTTTACCTACTATACCTACACCAACTAAACCCAACATTCCTTATCCATCTCGCTTAGTGTGACAACCGCGGTTCTGAGGTTCGTCACTTAGTTTTATTTTGTGCAAGTTACGTGTCTTTACGTGTTTATGTGCTAATTTGTGTGTATAGATTATGGTTTGGATATCGTTTCGGGTACGGGGTACCTTGTGAGTGAAACGATGTGTGATGATTTCATTTTCATGAGCTCACAATGTAGTGACTATGAAATGAGATGGTGTTGTTTAGTGATTTTACGTATACGTATATGTATTATAGAAAATCATATTTTTACGGTTTAAGGTTTTGCATTTAGGGGTCTCAGAAGAGGTATTTAGTCACGGGAATAATTTACGGGATGGTTTTAAGTCATTTAGGACTTAGTTATATAGTTTATTTTATATTCTAAGAGTTTTTATAAAACTGTATATTTTTACGTCTTTTACGGTATACGCGTAAATTTGACTAGTTTTGCGGTTTTGAGGTTTCGGAGGCTTTAGGAGCTGAAATAAATTAATGGAATTTAAGGTAATAATAATTAATAGTTAATTTACAGTAGGTGGAGTATAAAAGTAGGGCAAATAGGGGTTTTGGGCTTTGGGTTGGGCGGCTAAAAGAAAGAAAGAAGGAAAAGCCCAAAAACAGGCCCAATGGACTTGTAATGGGATTAGGGCGCCTTTAGAACTTAACTAAACCCAATACATAACAAAAATAATCAGATTTTTAATCTCCATAACAGCTCCTAGCCGAAATTCAACAACGGTGGCCAATTAGGGTTTCAAAAATAAAGATCTTTCATTGATTTCTAAGGTAAAACCTTCAAAACCCTTGTTCTATTAATGATTTTAATCAATCTAATCATGTAATTAATCTTATGATGGATTAGGGTTTGTGAGTTTTATGAGATTAGTGAGTTTAGGTTTCATATGAATTGATTACTTTGGTTATTATGAAGATTAGTGATGGTAATTAGGGTTTAATCATGTTTAAATTCGTTTTTAAAAACTGGGCAGAATTTTTGGTCCATTGTTTTGATCATATCTAGAGTTCTACAAACTTTTAATTTTCGAATCTTATGTCCCTGGAAAGTTTATAAAGGTAATTGAATTATCTTTCAAATGCAAGTAATGAGAACTAATTTGGAGGTCGGGAAGTGGGTCAAAAACAGGTTACATCAGTCGGGTGTCAAAACAGTTTTTGGATCAGCTTATTTTCATTTTATGTTTTGAATTGTTTAGGGTACTTAGGGTTATAATTGGAGCTTAAAATGAACATGAGACTTAGATCATATATTAAATAAAAGATCTAGAGAAGGGCTAAGCAAATGGGATAGGGTAAGACCCTCTGATCATAACAAACATTTCATATGTTCAAAATCGGTAGAATCTGAATAGGCGAAAGTATAAGTTGTATATCGGGGATTTAAGATTAGCTTTGATGTTGGGGCAATGGCTGAGATTTCAGCTAACACATATAAGTTTATGAGGTCTTCATTACAAGTAATGTGGGTTAGGTTTGGTGGGCGTTTGGATCATAATACGGAGTGTGAAAAAAGGGGATGTTTTGGGTTAAATGTTAACAGGACGAGTTATGAACTAAACTAAGTTAAGGGCTTTATAGAGGGGTGTAATGAGATGGCTATGGCATATATATGGGGTTAAGTTTTAGGAAAAGGTTATATATCCATCATAGATTGATGAGCCATTTTGGTATGTGGTTCATGTCTTGATTGTATACGTTTGTGTGTTTAGATTTGTGCTAGAGCGCGGGTACTTGGAGAAGCTTGTTCAGGTGAGTTTCATAGTCCCATATCTTTTTATTTTTTTTTACTTCCAGATGGGATGGAAGAGACACTGTATGGTTTTGTAACTAATGTTGTGAATGTGATATGGTTTGTGACGGACTTGTGTGTACACTTATGTGATTAACTGCAATGCGATTCTTGATTGTGGTTATGATTTGGATCGGGGGACACGTACCGTCTCAGTTATTGTGGTTTGACTTGGTACCAAGGGGATGTTGACAAGGCGGGGCCTTGGGATTGGTTCATAGGTGTATGGGCGCTAATACAAATGATTTTACCAGGTTGAAAGTTCGTTTCTCGGTATCTTCTCGAATTGATTAAAGTTTAAGTGTGACTCAGTTGTTCTTGGTGGAAAAAAATAGAATTGTTGTCGTTATCTACACTAGTTAAAAATAAAGACTTGAGACAATAAAAATAAAGACTGAAAAGAGAAATAAATAAAGATAAAAACTTGACGTGAAATAAATGACGAGAAATTAAAAGGCAAACTTAAAAATAAATAAGGCAAACTTAAACTAAAAATAAAGGCAAGTAAAATAAAAGTGCGACCAAGGAATAAGGCGGGAAAAAAATAAAGTTTAAAACTTAAAAACATAAATTTAAAATAAACTAAAACTGAAATTACAAAACTAAGAAAAAGTGCTCATTCGGAAAAAACACATTCATCCGGAATAAAGTCTTTCATCCGGAATAAATAGCTTCATCCGGAATGGTCCTTTATTCCGAATAATAGGCTTCATCCGGAATAAATAGCTTCATTCGGAATAATCCTTTATTCGGAATTAAAGGCTTCATCCAGAATAATCTTTCATCCGGAATAATCCTTCATCCGGAAAGAAGTGCTGATTCAGAATAAACAAGAAAACGTTCATCCGGAATAAATTAAACAAAATGCTTCATGCAGAAAAATAGTTTATGCGAAATGTGAGCTTCATTCGGAATAATCAAGGAAAAGTGCTCATCCGGAATAATGTCTTTGTTCGGAATGTATGTTCATCCGGAATAAAGTCTCATTCGGAATGAAAGCTTTATCCGGAATAAACGGTTGATTCGGAATGATTACACTGATCCGGAATAAACAAATGATCCGGAATAAAAAATTAGCTCATGCGGAATGTGAACTTCGTTCGGAAAGATTAAAACAAATGCTTCTTTCGGAATAATAATTTGAAAACGTTGGTTCGGAATAAAAGTACTGATTCGGAATCTGGGCAAATGAAAGATACGAAGAACAGGGAAACAAGATAAAGCAACGAATTTAAACAAATTAACCAAAATAAACCAAAGATTAAACCAAAATAACCACTAAACATTAACTAACAATAATCAATCAAAACAAATCAACAAAACTAACAAATAAAACCAAATCAATCAAAACCCACTTGATTAAATCAATAAAAACTTCAAGAACATAAACATAAACATAAAGCATAAAGATTAAAGATTAAACAAGAAAGGTAGATAGGAGATTAACAAGAAAATAAAAGATTCAATAAACATAAAAAGTAAATTACTTGGAATTAAAGAAATTAAGGTGCAAGACAATTAAGTAAATGACATGAATTTAAGGTACAAGTAATTAAAAATGGAAGACTAATTGTCACTCTTAGCCAACAAATGAAATGAAATGAAATGGACAATATTTATAGGGAGAAGGAGGGGAGGAAGGTTGGAGGCTTCCTCCTTTCTTTCTTTCTTGTCTCGTCTTCTCGTCTTTTAAGTTCTTCGACTTTATCGACTTTGTCTCGGGATTAATTGAACTCGTCTTGTAATTTCTTCATAAATTAGACTTGAGTTCTTTGGCTTCATTAAAATTCCGTCTTTAGACTTTTTCTTCGATAAATCTTCAGAATAGGCCTTGGACTTCCGTTCTTGCACTCTTGATCTCTTGACTTCATCTTTTGTGTTTTTCTTCGATAAAAGCCCGTGAAAGCCCGTGTTTTCTTCCCTTTTCACATTTTTGTCCTAAATCACAATAAAAACACAAACCACGCATAATTCTGACATTTACGACACAAAATAGACGTTTTGGCTTAGTTATTATTGTAATTAAGTGGTAAAAGGATGGGTGTTTTCACACCTATCAGGCGCCTATAGGACCATGGTTATTGGTAAGACTTGGAGCCTTGGAATTGTGGTTATTGGTAAGGCTTGGAGCCTTGTATTTGTTGTTACTGGTTAATCTTGAGTGCTAGTTGTTAATACATAATTGTAGCACATTGTCCATATGTTCTTTTGTTAATGGTTGTTATTCACAACTTATAACTGATTTGGAGTTGGAGTCTAAACCTATGACTCTCACCAACTTTATGTTGACGTGTTTTAGTGTCTCTTTCAGGTGAGAATGTGGTTAAGCGTGAGAATAGGAGTGGCTAGCTGGAAGGTTTAGGATTGCATTTGGAAGAACCCCCTTTCCTCTTAGTCTTTATTTATGTTTGAATAAGTGATACTTTGTAGACACCTATATGTTTGTTATTTGTTAATTGTATGTCTTTGGTAAGAGGTAGACCTGTTACCTACTTACCTAGACGCCTGCATTGTTTGAGATATCTTCATGACATTGTGTCACCATTTTTGATATTTCCATTTCATTTAGTTATCTCTATAGACACGCTATTGTTGTGATGATATCTATACGTCGCGCCCTATATTCATCATGATGGGGTGTGACAGAATGGTATCAAAGCCAGTGGTTATAGAGAATTAGGTTGCCTAGCCTAGTCTATAACTTAAGGATCCCTGCATATAGGCGTCATTGGATTACGTGTGGTCTTGATTGTATTTTCCCAAATTTTATTTTTGTGAATTTTGACTAGTATGAGTTGAACTGTAGTTGCCCATACTTAGTCACCTGTTAATTTCTGTTTTGCTTTTGATATATAAATTACTTTCACCATAGTAAGTTATTTGGTGTACCTAATGTATAGTATTTTTCTTTTGATGTTTAAGTCATGTTCCCTAAGAATCATATGGTGATTCGAGTTACTAGGAGTAGGTGGATAGGAAGGATTTTAAGTTGTTTCTACTCTTATGGGCGACATGACTTATAACTGATTATGATGTTGTGTTGGAGTTTGTCTATGCTATTTTAGCTAGACTATGGATTTATTTTTTCCAAGATTTTGACTATATTATTTTAATAGAGGAGTTTTGGACCTTATTGTTTATGTGGTTATGAGCTTATGTGAGTAGATGGATTTATGTGTTATATGTTGTATTGATTCTTATAAGTGTCATCATAGGAGGGAGTGCATTGAGGAAAGGGTCATTGTATAAGTATGGTGGCCAACATAGTTATACAAGTACCACAACTTCAATGGGTTCCTAAGTATGATTGCAAGAAAGAGGGTAAGTACATGCTTGTATATGATGAGATGTGGATTTTGGGAATATGTATAATATGTGGGTTTATGTAACGGTTGCCTACGTATGGATATTTTTAGTGTGTTATATGTTTTGGGTTATAGTCATGTTGTGTGATTATGGGGCCACACGATATGGACTGGTTTTAGTGATGGGTTTTATGCCTTGTTGTAAGATGGCGATTACTCGTGTGGAAAAAACGAGTGTATGACGCGATTGATTGATCTGACATGTATGGTAACGAGTATGTTTTGGGTGATTTAATAGGTATATATATGCGGATGTATCTATACTAGTATGTGTTAAGTTATGATATATGGTCGTTCATCAGTTATTATAACTTAAACTTACCTTGTGTTTGCTCGTGTTTTATGGTGCTGGAGTTTGATGGAGTTCTAACGACGTTTTGAGTCTTTTGATGTGTGTCTACATTCGGGTATGTATTTAATTAATGAGAACTACTAAATTTTCTTAAAAATAAGTGTGGCTAATTATAGGAAAACGGTTTTGAAAATAATTTGTAAGTGTATGGTATGATATCGTGACTTACATATTTTTTAAGTTTGTGGTAGTAAGCTAAAAATTATTTTGTCTTGAAAATAATTGGATTAGTTTTCTATGTAACATGTGATAATACATTTTAAAGGGGTAAAGAAATTTTACAAAAATTTTCTTAAGTGGAGTTAAAATTTTAGAAGTATTTAACTAGCCGGAAAGAGTAAAAAGGGAGATTTTATTATAGTAATGATAATAATAACACCACACCTTGTAAACGTGTAGTAGTTTAGTTATAACCAGCCTAAATGGATTTTATAAAATAATAATAATAAAATAGAATAAAATAAAAAAAACACTGTATTTTATAAACATGTATTGGTTTCATAATAACAAGTGAAATAAGTTTAATACGGGTAAACAAGATAAGGGTTAGAATAAGATTGTAGTATACTAACTAGTTGATATCTTTGATAAAATAATGAAGATAAAAGATGAGTTTATTGTTCAAAATGAGTATGATTGTTTTTAGTAGTATTAATTTTGGTTCTTATGAGGAGTAACTAAATGGGGCGAAAATTTAAAGTTTTATGAGGTATCGAAATTTGGTAATACTAACCATGACGAGTCTAAATTTTCGTTGTTGGCACACTCCATTGAATCTTTTGGATTACATTGGTTCGTTTTCAGTTGTTTCGGCTAGGGTTCATTACGGTTCATCTTTCGGTTTACCCTATATTTATTATGGGACGTGATCATTTGGAATTCTTTTGGTACACGTCATGGTTTATTTAGTTATGCGGTTGTGGAAACGTTAGGATGAGAGGATAGAGTTGGGTAGTATTACTTATGGTTAGATATTAGAATGCAAAGATGTGTTTTGGTTTAAAGGTTGTGTTGAAGGAATGATTAAGATTTGTGGAGTTTTGAAACTTAGATTGGTTACGGGAATAAGGGAGTAAGTAAAGTTAGTTGACTGGTCGTGGGAACGAGATGTCATGCTATGAGAAGTTGGTTGAAGTACCATTAGGAGATTGATGAAAGTACCAGTGGATGTGAGGGTAGAGTAGAAATTTTCTACTTATGGAAAGATTGGGCAAATAACACGCAAGGGAATTGGTATAGTTATAGAGGCAAGGTAGTAGTAGACACATGAAGGAAAACATGGATGTGAAAGAATGATTGGTAGGAGGCTGATTAATGGTGAAGTACAACAAGTAAGGAAGAGTGAGCCATTTAGGGGTTGAAGTACCTTTAGAAATATTATGGTAGATGGGTTGAAGTTAGAAGCTACTGTGTAGTGTGAAGTTCCTAGGTAACATCATAGAGACGAGAAGGAGTGCGTGAAGAGCTACATTGTGAAGCAAGGAGCTGAAAAGACTATGTGCCGGCTGCTAGAAGGATGCAAGAGATTTCAAAGGAGTCACAAAAGTTGCAAGGACTGGAAAGGTGACAAGAACTATGACGGGAATCTCCGTATGGTTCGTGATGAAGAAGGACAGATCGAGTACCGGAGTGGATCTACAAAGAGCTGAACCAATGGATCGTGATGGAGTGACTATATAACATGGGAGATTAAGAACTCGTGGAAGTAACAAGGGGAGTCGAGTGACTACAAAAAGATAGAGTTTCATGGCAATCAATGTTGAGGGATGAGTGGTGAAGCTGAGCTGAATAAGTTCATGGATATGTGATTAGAGGGTCAGTTTAGTGAAGGTGTTTATGAAGGATCTTTGGAAGAGACAGTTATGTATTATCCAATGCAATAACGATTTCCATAGAGTTGATGAATTGAGTGAGAAATTTTGGTTGGACATGATAGTGAAGGAATTAGGGAGAACCATGGAAGGAGGTAACCAAGTATTCCTAGAAGATGATGATTGAAAGTACCTCATGTTAGGTGCAAGGTCATAATAGAAGTATGAGACTTAAGTAATAATTTAGAATATGGCTTAGTTTAGACATATGGGCACTAATATGGGTATAATATGATAGTGTGATCAGCATGTAATCACAAGAAACTCTAGTCTGTCCCTATTAGGAGGGAGTAGGAGAACTGATCGTGTGGAAAAACAAGTTAATCTACTTGGAAAAATTTTGAGGTATAGATGACTTGAAAGACTGGAAGCATAACATCGTGATGTATGCCATGAGCTGAGGAAGAAGAAGGAAGTGTGGATAGATGTGAATCATGAATGAAATAGGTCGAGATAGGAACCGAAGGTAAAACTTTGGTATAGCCTAATGAGTAGACTAAGGCACTAAGTATGCTAATATTGTTGTTGTGTGGAAAGGAAATGGTACTGACCTATAATGTTTGATTGGAAGGCTTAGTATCGATCATCAAATGGTTGAGGAGTTATAGATGTGATGTGTCATGAGAGACGAAGGGCTTGGTCTAACTGAGACAAGATGAGGAGCGCTATGACCTTGAAGGTAAGACATTGTGTAGGTATAAAGGAAGTGTTGAGTATCAAGGAAAAAAAATCCTTCATTGAGAAAAGTGAGAAAAGAAGTGTATAGGTGCTACTAATGAGCCATCCAAATTTAATGGAAGTAGTTGTAGCATGGGTTTGGATGGCAGTTGATAGACTAACTGAGATAACCGTCCTTTTGGTGATGTGTATAGATCATAAGTTGATTTGGATTAGAAGAGCCTTGTTGTGATGAACTAATGGATATGTGAAAGACCGTCATAGGTCAGTTTATAAAGGAAATTTGAATTTTTAAGTAGTTTGGGGTACGAACTAAAGGGAGTTTTTGAACAAGATTGGATATGAGTATATCCAGCTAATTGGAAAAGGATGAGCAAGTGAGAGATTGATACATGTATAGGATTCGTGTTGAGAGCTTGGGTGACTGATTTAGAGGGATGTGGGAAACTCGTTAGCGATGTCTGAGTTTTCATATAATGATAGTTATCATACTAGAAGTCGATGAATGCCATTTGAGGCACTATATGGAAGGATAGGATGAGTTGTCCTTATGGTGGACTAAAATTCGTGAAAGAGACTAATAATGTGGAAATGGTGTTTGTGGAAAGGATGAGAGTAACAAGAGATGATATGTTGAAAAAGAGAAAATCACTAGAGTTTAGTGACAAAGTTATGTAGGAAGTTTCACCTATAGTAATGGGTGGCATGTTTTGGTAAAAGGGAAAGTTGATGTCAAGTTTTGTAGGTCCATTTATGATCTTTTGAAAGATTAGACCAGTAGTTTATGAGAATAGAATTACCTGGGGGAATTGAGTGGTATACATGCTATATTTCATGTATTAAGATTGGTAAATGTTGTTTGAGAATGCATATTTTCATGTACGGTTATTCGGGATTTGTGTTAATAAGAGTCTTTATTTTATCAGAGAGTTATTTGTGAGATTTATTGGCTGTGAGGTCAAGAGTTTGGGAATGAATTTAAATATTGTTGGTTAGTATATGTGGTAATTTGAGACTTGAACTAATGTACACATGGAAATGAGAGGAGTTCATTTAGAACAAGTATCCTCATATGATTTGTTGTTTGTGTGTTTGATCCTAAGGAGTAAATCTCGGGATGAGATTTCTATTAGGAGGGAGTGATGTGAAAACCGCGGTTCTGAGGTTCGTCACATAGTTTTATTTTGTGCAAGTTACGTGTCTTTACGTGTTTATGTGCTAATTGGTGTGTATAGATTGTGGTTTGGATATCGTTTCGGGTACGGGGTACCTTGTGAGTGAAACGATGTGTGATGATTTCATATTCATGAGCTCACAATGTAGTGACTATGAAATGAGATGGTGTTGTTTAGTGGTTTTACGTATACGTATATGTATTAAAAAAATCGTATTTTTACGGTTTAAGGTTTTGCATTTAGGGGTCTCAGAAGAGGTATTTAGTAACGGGAATAATTTACGGGATGGTTTTTAGTCATTTATGACTTAGTTATATAGTTTATTTTATATTCTAAGAGTTTTTATAAAACTGTATATTTTTACGTCTTTTACGGTATACGCGTAAATTTGACTAGTTTTGCGGTTTTGAGGTTTCAGAGGCTTTAGGAGCTGAAATAAATTAACAGAATTTAAGGTAATAATAATTAATAGTTAATTTACAGTAGGTGGAGTATAAAAGTCGGCCAAATAGGGGTTTTGGGCTTTGGGTTGGGCGGCTAAAAGAAAGAAAGAAGGAAAAGCCCAAAAACAGACCCAATGGACTTGTAATGGGATTTTGGGCCTTGAGGACTTAACTAAACCCAATCCATAAGAAAAATAATCAGATTTTTAAGCTCCATAACAGCTCCTAGCCGAAATTCAACAATGGTGGCCAATTAGGGTTTCAAAAATAAAGATCTTCCATTGATTTCTAAGGTAAAACCTTCAAAACCCTTGTTCTATTAATGATTTTAATCAATCTAATCATGTAATTGATCTTATGGTGGATTAGGATTTGTGATTTTTTTGAGATTAGTGAGTTTAGGGTTCATATGAATTGATTACTTTGGTTATTATGAAGATTAGTGATGGTAATTAGGGTTTATCATGTTTAAATTCGTTTTTAAAAACTGGGCAGAATTTTTGGTCCATTGTTTTGATCATATCTAGAGTTTTACAGACTTTTAATTTTCTAATCTTATGTCCCTGGAAAGGTAGTTGAATTAGCTTTCAAATTCAAGTGATTAGAACTAAATTGTAGGTGGGGAAGTGAGTAAAAAACAGGTTACATCAGTTGGGTGTCAAAACAGTTTATGGATCAGCTTGTTTTCATTTTATGTTTTGAATTGTTTAGGGTACTTAGGGTTATAATTGGAGCTTAAAATGAACATGAGACTTAGATCATATATTAAATAAAAGATCTGGAGAAGGGCTAAGCAAATGGGATAGGGTAAGACCCTCTGATCATAACAAACATTTCATATGTTCAAAATCGGTAGAATCTGAATAGGCAAAAGTATAAGTTGTATATCGGGGACTTAAGATTAGCTTTGATGTTGGGGAAAGGGCCGAGATTTTAGCTAACACATATAAGTTTATGGGGTCTACATTACAAGGAATGTGGGTTAGGTTTGGTGGGCGTTTGGATCATAATATGGAGTGTGAAAAACAGGACTGTTTTGGGTTAAATGTTAACGGGACGAGTTATGAACTAAACTAAGTTAAGGGCTTTATAGAGGGGTGTAATGAGATGATTATGGCATATATATGGGGTTAAGTTTTAGGAGAAGGTTATATATCCATCGTAGATTGATGAGCCATTTTGGTATGTGGTTCATGTCTTGATTGTATACGTTTGTGTGTTTAGATTTGTGCTAGAGCGCGGGTACTTGGAGAAGCTTGTTCAGGTGAGTTTCATAGTCCCATATCTTTTTATGTTTTTTTTACTTCTAGATGGGATGGAATAGACACTGTATGGTTTTGTAACTAATGATGTGAATGTTTTTATGGTTTGTGACGGACTTGTGTGTACACTTATGTGATTAACTGCTATGTGATTCTTGATTGTGGTTATGATTTGGATCGGGGGACACGTACCGTCTCAGTTATTGTGGTTTGACGTAGTACCAAGGGGATGCTGATAAGGCGGGTCCTTGGGATTGGTTTATAGGTGTATGGGCGCCTATGGGACCATGGTTATTGGTAAGGCTTGGAGCCTTGGAATTATAGTTATTGGTAAGGCTTGGAGCCTTGGATTTGTGGTGATTGGTTAATCGTGAGTGCTAGTTGTTAATACATAATTGTAGCACATTGTCCATATGTTCTTTTGTTAATGGTTGTTATTCACAGCTTATAACTGATCTGGCGTTGGAGTCTAAACCTATGACTCTCAACAACTTTATGTTGATGTGTTTTAGTGTCTCTTTCAAGTGAGAATGTGGTTAAGCGTGAGAATAGGAGTGGATAGATGGAAGGTTTAGGATTGCATTTGGAGGAACCCCATTTCCTCTTAGTCTTTATTTATGTTTGAATAAGTGATACTTTGTAGACACCTATATGTTTGTTATTTGTTAATTGTATGTCTTTGGTAAGAGGTAGACCTGTTATCTACTTACCTAGACGCCTGCATTGTTTGAGATATCTTCATGACATTGTGTCACCATTTATGATATTTTCATTTCATTTAGTTATCTCTATAGACACGCTATTGTTGTGATGATATCTATACGTCGCGCCCATATTCCGCCATGATGGGGTGTGACACTTAGACAAGGACAAACTGCAAACCAAGGATGACATTCAAGTGTCGAATTATTTGAAGAAGATTTCAGAAATGACCATCACTTTTAACCTTGTTGAAGCTCTAGCACAAATGCCTAAATTTGTTAAGATGCTTAAGGAATTACTTAATAAGAAGGAGAAGATGGCCGAGTTTGTTAATACTCGATTGAATGAAAATTGTTCTGCCGTCCTTCTTAAAGAACTTCCAGAGAAACTTGGAGATCCCGGTCGTTTTGTGGTACCATGTACTTTTCACCAAACCGAAGAATTTACTGCCTTAGCCGATCTCGGGGCAAGTATAAATCTGATGCCTTTAAGTGTGTGGAAAAAGTTATCATTACCCGATATTACTCCAACAAAGATGACTCTTGAGCTAGAAAATCGTACTCTCGCTTACCCCGTTGGTATTGCTGAAGACGTGTTTATTAAAGTTGGCACCTTCACTTTTCCGGTCGACTTTGTTGTTGTTGACTATGAAATGGACCCTCGTATTCCGTTAATGCTTGGTCAGCCATTTTTAAGAACCAGAAAAGCTTTAGTTGATGTTGTCGTAGGTGAGTTAATCTTAAGGGTCGGGAATGATGCACACGTGTTCAAAATGGGGAAGATCACAACCAAATCTAATGGAAGAGAATCAACGAATATGATTAATGTGCTTGATAATTTTGTCGTCTACAACAATCCTCTATTCGATTCTTACTATGATAATCCACTGTTCCAAGATGATGTGGATGATTCTCTCTCCAATTCTGATCCTCCACCAATTTATGATTCTCTACCGATCTTTGATGCTTATGATGACGATTCTAGTTCCAATGGAGATGATTATGATAATTTTGTTTCAGAGTATCCAGACATGCCCACTTATGATGATTTTGATGAGGCTGATACTCTCTCGAGTGATTCTTCACATGATGACCTTACTCCTACTTTTGATGAAGATCCTCCGCCAACAATGCTTAATCCTACTTTGGATGACTACTCCTTTGAGGAAGACTTTGATACTTTTCTCAACACTTACTTACCAAATGAGAGTGATGCTCCTCCTTTGGACTTTGATGATTATGGTCTTTCTCCTCCTTTGGATATGAAGAAACCCGTTGCAAAGGATAAGAAGCCGGACGACACCGATATCCGCAGTACTTATGTCTTGACACCTCACTATCCACCTTCTGAGGATGAGATTGTGCGATTTATGAGCGGATCCTCTTCAAGGTCTACTGAGCCTGAGTCTTATTTTCCCCTAAAGGAAAAGGTGTTCGATCCTGGTATTGGAATTTTCAAGCCATCTCAGTATCCATCTGATGAAATAAAAGGAAAGATTTTTGGAACTTTTGGAGATATGCTTTCACCTCATCACACTTGCTACCACTGTGCTTCATCTTTGCTTAAGGGAACCTTGCCTACTCTTTTGTGGCTTGCCTTGTTCGCCTTAAGCTTGTGCTATTTGATGGATGAAAACCATGTATTTGATCCCGGTGGATGTGTTTCAAGCTTCTTCCTATGCTAATCAAGGTCGAGTCAGGCTCACGACTCGGTTACCAAAAACAAGCGCTTCTCGTGAGGCAACCCGCAGTATCTATCCCTTTTCTTTTGTTTTTATAATAAGTGTAGGGGAGACCCTAGTATGTGTTTGTTGTTTTCTTTCTTATCATGTGCAGGGATTCGAGCTTTCAGAGATCCATTCTTGATGACCCGTGATTCCGTGTTCCCGTCTTCCCGGTTCTATCCTATACTCTTTTGATTCTCTATTTTATATTCTTCAGTATTAAAATAGGAATCACTTTAGTTGTCCTTTCCTTAGCAAGATTTAAACAACGTGCAA
Organism: Glebionis coronaria; assembly: GCA_025667525.1. Lineage (NCBI taxonomy): Eukaryota > Viridiplantae > Streptophyta > Magnoliopsida > Asterales > Asteraceae > Glebionis > Glebionis coronaria. The sequence goes on from CM046880.1 coordinate 141,687,557, forward strand.
AATGTCCTAAGTGTAGGGGAGTTTACTACCACATTCTTAAACATTGAGGACAATGTTTATATTAAGTGTAGGGGGGACTTCTATCGAAGTTAAGTGGGCTTTTCCTTGCATTTGTCCTCATTTTAACCGGAAAATCAATTTTTCGACATTTTTCAAAATTTTTAATCTATTTTGGCCTAGTAGTTTTACCTTTGTTAGAATAAATTTTAATAAAGTGGTTTTAATTTTTAAACGTTGTGAATCTTTTGACTCAACCCGAGTTTACTTATCCAAGTTTACTCTAGCTAGTATCCTTAACGTGTTTAAGTCAAGTTTTGCTAGGCTTTTATAGAGGGAACTTTGAAACGCGAAAGTCTTAACTCTTACGGGTTAAGAACAAGAACTTTTCGCAAGTTCCTATAACTGATCCTAGAAAGTCGTTTATCAAGGGAACTGTAAAATGCGAATTCTAAACTTGAAAAAGTCTAAGAATTTGCATGATCCTATAGATGACTTGAAAACCCAAAACTTTGATTTAATAGGTTAAGCATCCACGAGTCTCATTCCTTGAGATATTAAATTGTGGAGAACGAGAGATGATAGAGTCAATTATAAGTTTGGTATTCTTTCATGAAATTATGTGAGTTGATTATAAGCTTTTTCTCCCATCGCTTGTTAATAAATTTATTTGCAATAAGTAAGGTTGTACGATTTGAAAAGTTACTTAGTTTCTAGCACAAGATCGTTTAAAAGTTGCTCGGTATTAATTAGAGTTCATAGCCAAGGCATAACTTATTGAAGCGGGATGCAAAGATTGGCGAGTCCGAAAAGGCCCTAACAAGGCATGAGGGCTACATTTTGTTGCTAAAGATCCAAAGTGATGTGAAGAATCATTTATCAAAAATCAATATGAAGGATCGAGACACACGACGAAAAGCAAATACTCCCCGAAAGATCATGGAGAAGTCTATCCAAAAAGGCCCTAACAAGGTATGAGGATAAATAGATCCAAGTCCTAAAAGGAGGCGGATCGTTGTATATCAAAATCCCAAATAAAGATTGGAGAAAAATGAAGAAGTCGTGGTCCAAATATGAAGAAACTCTCAAAACTTCAAGTTAAGAAATTCCTATTATGAAGAGAAGACCATTATTTCATGAACGTCTCTCAAGATTTGAAGTATGAAGTCGCTACCAAATATCGGTCCGAGAAATGTCTCAAATCGTGAAGCGAGTTATGCCAAGATATGAACTTTATGAGGTCCCGAGAAGCAGTTTTAAAAGATTTTGTCCTTTAGCTAACTATTGATTAAATCGTCCTACTTTATTTTCAGTCTAATAACTATCGAAATAAGTCAACAATGCATTCTCGTGATCATTCAAGACAACAATAAAATATAGGGATACACCTAGGAATAAGGGATTCTAAGTAAATAATTGGCCCACATGAGTTTGTGTTAGTTTGCTAACTTATAATAACAATGATCTCGTTGTTAAGCTTGGTAAGGGGAACGTGAAACTTGAGGGTGATAATCATTCATGACATTCCAAAATTCTAAGGTAAGTTTTTGATCTTTTTACTTGTTTTCTTCTTTTAAATATTTTGTCTCTTTAATAAAGGCCAATGTGGATTGATTATGATGAAAAATGTAAAACTTGCTTTGTAATTAATGCATTGCATGAGGACATTGCAATGGTCAAGTGTAGGGATTTAATAAGTGTGAAAACACTTATCCTTTTACCACTTAATTGTAATAATAACCAAGCCAAAACATGTATTTTATGTCGTAAATGGCGGAATTATGCGTGGTTTATGTTTTTGTTGTGATTTACGATCAAAATATGAAAAGGGAAGAAAACACGGGCTTTCACGGGCTTTTATCGAAGAAAAAGACAAAAGACAAAGTCAAAAGATCAAGAGTGCAAAAAGAACGGAAGTCCATGGCCTATTCTGAAGATTTATCGAAGAAAAAGTCTTAAGACGGAAGTTTAATGAAGCCGAAGAACTCAAGTCTAATTAATGAAGAAATTATAAGACGATTCAAATAATCCCGAGACAAAGTCGAAAAAGTCGAAGAAATTAGAATAAGAAAAGACGAGAAAGAAAGAAAGAAGGAAGCAACACATGCTTAACCTCCCTAATCACTATAAATACCCTCCTAATGACACATTAGGAGTTGTTAGCTAATTTGACACATTAGTCTTTCCAATTTATTTTCCAAGCACTTTCATATTGTCATTTACTTAATTGCACCTTTAATTTCTTGTCTTGCACCTTAAATTTGTAAGTTTCTTTAATTCTTGCTTTTACTTTTATAGTTGAATCTTTAATTTGAATCAAGTTTTATATTAATCTCTCCTTCTACCTTTCTTATTTTTGTTAATCTTTATGTTTATGTGCTTATCTTTATGCTTATTTGATTGTCTGTTATGTTTTTATGTTTCTGATTGTGTTAGCTTATTGATTTTATAGCTTATTGTGTGTTTGATTTGATTTTAGTTAAGTGTTTTTATTAGTTTATTTTATTAAAAGTTGATTTTTAATTTTTAATTTTATTAGTGTTTTTCAAGTTTTTAATTTGTGGATTAATTAGTTTTTCTTAAAAGTGTTTTAGATTAAGTTTTGGTAGATTGCTTATTTGATTTTAGCTTATTTGTAGCTTATTATTCTGCTTTTTAATAGTAGGGTATCTGTTTTATTGTTTTCGGATTAGGGTTAATTATTCCGAACTTTGCCTTTTCTCTGAATTTGTTGTTTCTATGAATTCGTCATTTCTCTGAAAACAAATTATTCCGAAAAAGTCATTTTTTCGAAATTTCCCTTTTCTCTGAATTTATTGTTATTCCGAAGATTTTCTTTTTCTGAAAAAAATATTCTTCCGAAGAAATCAATATTCCGGAAAAACGATTATTCCGAAAAAGTTAAAAGTTCTGAAACGTGATTATTCCGAAAAACTTGTTTTTCCGAAAAATGATTATTCCGAAAAAACAGAATCTCTGAAAAGCACTGTATCAATATTCCGAAGAAATTAACTTTTCTGAAAATACAAATATTGCGAAAAAATACAAATTTCAGAAAAGCACTGTAGCTATTCCGAAAAAATACAAAACCTCCGAAAAGCAATGTCTCAATTCTGAAATAATAGAGCTGCCTACTTGCCTGGTTAATTACTTTTGGCGCTAAAAATAGAAGTGATCTGTGTGGTTGGCTGCTTCCAGCAGCTAGCCTGCTAGGTTGTTTATTTATTAGTATTGTTCCGTAACTGTTTAGTTTTATCTGAAAGTTGTTCCGTTTTTAATTTTGAAAGTTACGTATTTTTAGTTGAATTTTTCGTCTATTTTTAAAATTAATATTTTTTCCGTAAAGTTCAAGTTTTATCTTTTATTTAGTACCCGCTTTAGGTTTTGCCTCGTTTAGCTTTAAAGTTCCATTTTAGTTTTATTCTCTCCTTTTTCATTAAGTAAACTTTATTTTCGAGTAGATAGTTAATTTCGTCTTTTAGTTTTATTTTTATTAATTGTTTTGCTTTAATTTATGTTTTATTATTTTTTTCGCTCCTTTATTATTAGTTATTTGTTTTAACTTCTAGCACCGTTTACTTTTTAATCAGTTTTAGTTTTAATTAGCCGTCATTTACTTTAACGTCTTGCACATTTACTTTACTACAACGAACAAGATATTCTTTTCCACCAAAAGACGACTGAGTCACACGCTAAACCAATAGTCAATTCGAATTGAATCGAGACGAACAAATTTTCATACCTGACAAAAACCAGTTATTATGTAGCCTAGTCTATAGCTTAAGGGTCTGTGCATATTGGCGTCATAGGAGTATGTGTGCATTTTATATTAATTAATGTGTTTGGATGTTATTTATTGTGATGTTTTGACTAGTATGAATTGAACCATAGTAAGTTCATACTTAGCTACATGTTACTTTATTTACGAGTTTTGAGTAGTACGGGTTGAACCATAGTCGTATACACTAGTTATTGTTGGATTTCGTATGATTATATATTCATGTTCTTTATACATTTTGATTTTCGTCTACGATGGTTCAGCTGGATTACGAGTTTATGTGTTTCATGCATTAGCTACGTTATTTTGATACATGGAATTTTGGACCTTATGTGATGTTGATTATGTGCTTATATGAGTTGTAGGATTTATGTGCTTATTTGAGTTGGTAGACTGATGTGTTATGTGTAGTATTAATTCTTATAAGTGTCATCATAGGAGGGAGTGCATTGGTGAAAGGGGACTTATATAAGTATGGTGGCCAACATAGTTATACAAGTACCACGACATCAATGGATTCCTAAGTATGGTTGCATGAAAGAGGGTTAATACATGCTTGTATAGTATATGTTGGATGGATTTGAGTGTATGTACACCTATGCCTATATATGTAAAAAAATTTCTACTTATCTGTTCTATTCTTGGGATGGTTGCTAGCTCGTTTCTCTTTGAGATGTTCAACTTCTGTAGTAGCGCATTTCTCGAGTCCTCATTTCACGTGTTTTTTTGTACGGTACTTATGGTGTAGAGGCTATTGAGATAGTTTAAGATTTTCTTTGTTTTTACGTTTGGGATGACGGTATCTTTTGTGTTGAGTCTTACATGGTAAAAAAAATTGGAATTTACAAAGAGTTGAAATAGTTGTTGGTAGTCGGTGAGAAATAAGGGTAAAGTTTCGGAAGCGTGTTTAAACAAAACATATATAGCAATTAAGATCCACGTATGATCTTAGGGGATTGGTTTAAGGATTTAGGGGTGATTAATGAGGTTTAGAGGGTTAGTGCATAAAGGCGTAAAATAGTCTGATTTTTAGGTCTTTCTTGTGTCGACTGTTCCGGGAAGTAGGTAGCACCTTTGGTCGAGTTTTTTTTTAAATATAAGTTCAGAGAGTCTACTTTTCAAAAATGTAAGGTTCGTCAAAAATGGAGTTCGGGAAGGTTGTCAAACAATTTTTACAATAACAGTGCGCTGTTTAGGAATAAATTTGGATTTTGGGAATTTGAGTCAAAACCTAACCAAACGGATGAGATAGCCAAAGATTTTTTATTTTGGAACTCTTTATAATGTATGTAAAAGGATTGGATTTTTTCAATAAAAGTTATGGTGTTTAGGTCGGGCTTTTGGTGACAAACATTTAGCATGTACAGAAAATTTGTTTTGGTAAAAACGACTTTTGGCGTAGAGACCAAACGGAGGGGTTAAATGTGTAAGTAGAAAGCAAAATTTGTTGTTGGAGTTTTTAGATCATAGGACAACATAAATTCAGTAGGATGGTAGTCATGTGTGGTGTTAAGTTTGGTTCTATGTTTCAGTTGTCGTTGGGTGCTTCTTGTGTCATTGGTCCGTTTCCATGGTTCGTTTGAAGTCGATACATGTTTATGTTTAAGTATCTTTTGGAGTCTCATGGTTTTGGTTCCTATTTTTAAATTCGTTCACGTAAACTTCCGTTAGACGTCCATGGGTTTGATCCGTTATCCGAAGTTGGGGGTCCTAAAATTTGTAGTGAACTTATATTCATTGGGAGCGATGTTGTAGTCATACGGATGATCCAGTTACGTTCTTATGATAGAAATGAGTTGGGATAGAATTTAAGAGTTCTTTAGACCTTAGAATACGTGGTTATATTTTGATGAGTTTTGATTTATGGCATTTATGAGTAAGACTGAAATCGGGGTGATGGTTTTAAACCCGTCGAGTTATGTGACGGCTCCTAACTTGGTTTCAAAACAGTTCTTGTTTGATGAGTTGCGAGATTTAGTTAGCTTGGTTACATAACTTTATGGTTTTAATAAGTTTCCTCTCAGACGGTTAAGGCTCATGTGTTGTTGGTTGAGATTATTTAGTATAGATATGTATCCTCATTTGTTTGCTGAGAATAAGTTTGAGTTTGGGAGTAAATCTCGGGACGAGATTTCTATTAGGAGGGAGTGCTGTGACAACTCTAGATTTTCAGATTTGTCACGTGTGACTGTTTGACCTTGATTATGTGCTGAGTGTGTGTTTATGTGTTATATGTTTGTGTTTGATACTTTGACTTGGGTTCAGACATCGTTTTTGTAGTACGTGATACGATATATGATGATACGATGTGAATAGTTCATGCTCATGAGTTTACATGGATATGACAATGAAGTGATATGACATTTTTTAGGTCATTTTATGTGAATGTAAATAGCTATGGGTATTATATTGTTATTTTACTTTTCAAGTGTACGTGTTTAATAGTGTGTACGTAATGTTATTACATAATTATATATGTAAGCATTTAGTGGTATAGGTTGTAGTAGTTTAAAAGTTATAAGTTAGGAATTTTATAAGAATGAAATTATTTAGAAATGGAATTTATGTATTTTTAATATAGTAGTTTAATTTATTAGTTTAAAGGTTTAGGTGTAATTAATTAATTAAGGAATAAATAAATAAATAAGAAATATAAATAAGGAAATATTAATTAAAAAACGAATTTAATAATTAAACAAATAAAAATTTATATTTTTGGAAAATTTTGTGAAATAGTCGGCAAAAGAAAAAAAAAGAGGAAAAAAGAGGGCTTTTTGTATTGGGCTTGAACTAGTAGTATATACTATATAAATAGATTTGATATAAAAAACAAATACAATCAACGAATGAAAAAAAAAACGCAGGAAGGAAAATGAAAAAAAAGAGGAAAAAGTTAGGGTCCTTAAAAAGAAAAAAAACATGGTTTTGATCATCTAAAGGTATTGATCTTTATTAAATTCTTGTTCTTATTTAATTAATTATGTTAGAATCATGTTAATAATCATATGATGGATTGGGGTTTTTAATTTTCTGGAGTTAAAATAATTTAGGGCTTGAATTTGGTAATTAATGAGGGATTTTAGGGTTTAAAATCGTTTTTAGGGTTTAAATCGGATTAGGCAGAAACTGACGCTAACTTTCCAGAATTCGTCGCTAAATTGTCAGAATCCGTCGCTAATGTTTGGGCAGATTTTAGGTAAAATCGTTTTGGTCATAACTTATTCGTTTTTAAAGCTTTTTGGGTGATTCAAAAGCCTAAAATTATGTACTCGGAACGTACTTTTCAAATTATCAGAATGATAAGCCTATGGAGGTCAGTAGCTTGGTCGAATTATTTGTACAAGTGTCAAGTTCAAGGTTAATTTTCGGACAACGTGGTTTAAAATCGTGTATTGGATATTTTGAGATAGTGGACACTTAGAGGGCTATCATGGGGCTGATTTGGGATGTATCCATCATAGGGATTATTACACTGATGAAGGATTAGAGTTCCAGAGTCAATGTTGACCTGTGTATTATTGTATTGTGTGCTTTAGATAATTGATTGTTCGTGAGGAGAATTTGGATTGCTTTTCGTAAGGTGAGTTCATAGTCCCATTTTATCTAAGTTTTTAAATGTTTTTCTAGTATGGGATGGAGATGACACTTGTGGTGTTCTTAAAACGTTTTGGTACTATATTTTTATAAATGTTTGGACATATGTGTTATTGTCTGACATGCGTGCTTATGTGTTCTCATATGTGCTTTGATATGTGTTATGATATGTGAATCTTGTTTGGGTTGTGATTGGCTTTGGTACATAGATGTATGGGCGTCTATGGGACCAGTTGTGATGTGTGTGGAGCATGGGGCATGATCCGTCCTGAGTACTTGTGCATCGTCTCTTCGGAGGCAAGATATCTCGACGGGGATATGGTTCATCTTCCACTAGTGGTGTAGGAAAGATCCGGATAGTGTGGTGTATTGTTCTTGTGTGTGTGACAGGATACTTCTTGATTGTTATAGTGTGGTGCATTGTTCTTATTGTGTGTTATTGACTGATATAATTGTGCTTTGCTTGTAGTTGTATGTAACATGATTATCACATTTTGGTCCATTACTATAAATTGTTTTTCTTCAACATATTTACAGCGGTTGACAAAGTTTCTTAAGATGTATTGATAACTTAAACCTATGTTCTCACCAACTTTATGTTGACAGATTTTAGTGTCATTTTCAGGTGAGGTAGTTATGAAGGATGATGTTAGAAGTGGCTAGAGTCTAGAGGCTGCTAGGATTGCATTAGGTGGAATCCCTTTCCTCTTAGTCTTTGTTTAATGTTTGGATAGGTGATACTTTGTAGACACCTATATGTTTGATGTATGTTATTTGAATGTCTTTGGTAAGAGGTAGGACTTTTACCTACTTACCTAGACTCCTTCATTTTGTTGAGATATTGTCACGACATTTGTGTCGCCATTTATGACATTTTTTTGCATTTAGTTTTCTCTATAGAGACGGCGTTTGTTGTGATGATATCCATACGTTGCGCCCCATATTCTGCCATGGTGAGGTGTGACAACCACTTACATAAACTTCATCATCTACCATATGGATGTCAAAAGTGCATTCCTAAATGGTGACCTAAAATAAGAGGTTTATGTTACTCAGCCTCCTGGCTTTGAGAGTAGTAAATACCCAAATCATGTCTACAAGCTTTACAAAGCTTTGTATGGACTGAAGCAAGCTCCAAGAGCATGGTATGAAACTCTCTCAATATTTCTTATTGAACATAAGTTTGTCAGAGGAAAAATAGATAGCACCTTGTTTATCTATAACTCTATAAATGACACCATCCTGGTACAAATTTATGTAGATGACATCATCTTTGGTTCAACAAGCTTGAAACTTTGCAAAGAATTTGCCAAGCTTATGACCAGCAAGTTTGAGATGAGTATGATGGGAGAACTCACATATTTCCTTGGTCTTCAGATTAAACAATCTGACCAAGGCATCTCCATCAATCAATAAAAATATGTCAAGGATCTGCTAAAGAAGTATGATATCAATTATGCTTCAGTGAAGACTCCAATGGTACCCCTTAACAACATAGGACCTGATCTCAATGGACAATCAGTCAATGAGATTCAGTATAGAGGTATGATTGGGTCACTCATGTACTTAACTGCAAGCATACCTGACGTTCAAATCTCTACATGCCTTTGTGTAAGGTACCAAGCAGATACAAAGGAATCATACCTTACTGCTGTAAAGAGAATCTTCAGATACCTAAAAGGTACACCAAGTCTAGGTATTTGGTACCCCAAATACTTAGGTTTTGATCTAAAGGGGTATTCAATTCTGACTATACTGGATGCAATTTGGACAGAAAAATCACATCTGGTGCCTGCCAATTGCTAGGTGGCAAACTTGTGTGTTGGAGTGCTAAAAAGCAACAAACAGTTGCCATGTATTCAGGAGAAGCTGAATATGTGGTAGCTGTTGGACGTTGTGCCAATGTTCTTTGGATGAAAAGCCAACTGGATGATTATGACATATTTTGTGATAACACTAGTGCTATTCCAATATCCAACAATCCAGTCCTTCACTCAAGAACAAAACACACTGATATCATATATCACTTTATCAGAGATCACATTGTGAAAGGGGACATTGAGTTACATTTCATCCCCACTCAGTATCAATTGGCTGATATCTTCACCAAACCACTGGATGAACCAACTTTCAAAAGATTGATAATGGAGCTTGGTATGCTAAACGTTGATGATACAAAACCTGAACCTTCAGCATTCACTAAAGAAGCTTGAAGGTTCAGCATTTCTTAAAAGATTTTGATTAATATCAAGTAGCAGTGTCCGAGTAAAGGAGTGTGCAATGTCATGTGTCTATTTCACTTTATGTGATTATGTATATGATGTTTTTTCGCCTTATCTGATTCACTGAAGCTGAACAAATGACCACCAGTCATCAAAAGGTTCCTTCAGCAATGCTGAACAAAACTTTAATACAACTGAGTAGCTAGGCCTGAGTAGAGGAGCGTGCAATGTCATATGTCTTGTTCACTTTTGTGAACATGTATATGTGGTTTTATCGCCTCATCTGATGCACTGAAGCTTACAAGTATTGCCATCAGCTTCAGCATATCTGAGCAACAACATTTAAAACAAATAAATCATGTGATGAAAAGTATTAAATGTCATTGAATTTTCTTGTGAATAAAACAAACTTTCTTTCAAAAGGTGTCATTTTTTAATTAAGGAAATTTCAAATGTCTCCATCCACAGTCAACAACTCCCTGACATATGGGGCGTTTCATTGTTCAAAGCAATAGAAAATCATACCTTTTTGCAGAACATTAATGAGAAAGTTTGTGCCAAATGTTCAAAAGAAACCCTAAAAGATTTATCATTTTTTCAAATGGTTTTAAAAACTTTTTACAAATCAGTTCAAGTTTTTATATAATCCCTTCCATTTGGATTTCATTCCACACTTACAAATATTTTCATCATCAAAACATACACAAACTTTCTCTCTTTCAAAACACACACACAGAAATAACAATGGCTGAATCATCTTCTTCTCCAAAGATTACTAAGATCACTCTCAACCCATCCACCCATGTTAACTATCCCATTGATGATATCTTCTTCAAACCCAACAACATCACCTTACTCAAACCTGAATCTATTAAGTCTTTTCCTGAGGAACAAACTTTGACTTATCTATCCAAAAGTGTTTTAATGTATGCATTATTTTAGGATCCTGGTATGATGTTTCAAAATGTTCTAAAAGAATTTTGGTTCACAGCAGAGGCTTCTTGTTAGAAGTATTTAAAGTGATGGTCATATAATATACCGTTGTGAAGCTCGTGGAAAATGCTACATAATGGTGTTGAGAGTTCTAGTATAATGTTATGTATGTAGCGGGAATTAGTCCCGAACACTCAAATGAGGAAGGCCTTCTATACTTTACACTTGTAGCATAAAAGGCCCCTAGCACCTGATTTGAGTGTGAGTGTCCTCCATTTCATTGTTGGTAGAGAGAGAAACTTATGTCTTTCTCTCACTAGGAATTCATAACCTTTGTTTTTCTCTTTTTCTTCATCTAATCTAATCTTTCTTTTTGGTTTAATCTTCATCTTCATTTCTATATCCTGTATAGTCGTGTGTATCATTCCTACAAGTGGTATCATTCGCCAAGGGATTCGTTTGGTTTTCGTGAGTTTTGGACCAAAAACCTCATGTTTTTTAAATTGTTTCGTGCTTTTGTGAGTCCAAGTGATACATATATCTTCTACATAGTTGTGGTAGAGTTTTGGGTGCTTTGGGTTGGTTAAAATCACGGATTTCTTGTAAAAAATCTCATTTTTTACCAAAAATCTCGGAATAGTACCGTATTACGATTGGAACCCATCACAAAGGAAAAGGGTTTATCTTTACGATTGAGATTGCGATTGATATTGCGATTGGTGACATTGCGATTGATATTGCGATTGGGGTCTTCTGGTAACATTGCGATTGATATTGCGATTGGTAACATTGCGATTGATATTGCGATTGAGGTCTTTTGGTGACATTGCGATTGGGATTGCGATGAGGATTGCGACGGGTATTGCGATTGGGATAGCGACGAGGATTGCGACGGGTATTGCGATTGGGATTGCGACATAGTTTCTTCCTTATTGCGATTGGATTGCGATAGAACTGTGACATTGCGATGAGACATTGAGATCTGTTTGATTAAATTTTGTTCGAGTATTTTTTAGACTTTGCCACTATCTAGACTAGTCCCGGAACATAGTTTACACGAAGATTAAAAAAAAATAGAGTTAAAATTTTTTAGGTCAAGTAAAATCAAATTTTTTCCCACTAGTTTTTGGCTATCTCGAACTCAATTTCAAAATTTGGCGATACAAATTTTTTTCAGCTTACCGTTTTGTCGGACTGAGGAATTTATTGTCGGACTGTGAAAAAATCAATCAAAAGTTTCAGAATTTTGACAACATCACTCGCTTTCTACGAATTGAGATCCTGTTTTTCACACGACTTCTACGATGATGTCTCAACAAGATATTTATGCTGCGGGTACTGAGAATCGTCCACCCATGCTTACCAAGGAGAATTACACTACATGGGTTAGTCGTCTCCTTCATTATACAAAATGTAAACCTTTGGGAAAGTTGATTGTCAACTCGATTCAAAAATGGCCGTATGTTAGAAGAACAATTATTGTGCATGGGGACCCTACGAATGCTAACCTAGTGCCGACTCTAGTCATGAGCAAACGGATGAAGAATTAACTGAAGCTGATTCCAAACAACTCGACGCTGATGATCAAGCAATTCAAGTCATTCTCATGGGACTCCCTGAAGATGTTTATGTTGTTGTTGATAGTTGTGAAACCGCACACGAGATGTGGCTTAGGATTCAGAAAATGATGAAGGGAAGTGAAATCGGTTTACAAGAAAAGGAAACTAAGTTGCTTCGTGAATGGGAGAAATTTACATCTACTGAAGGGGAACAAATTGAACCTTACTATCATCGTTTTCAACCCTCATGAATCATCTTAGACGAAACAAACATAAACCTGCTCAAATTGCTGCCAACATCAAATTCCTTAATAATCTTCCTTCTGAATGGTCACGATATGTCACTCTTGTCAATCAAACCAAGGATCTTCATGTCGTGGACTACACTCAAGTATATGATTATTTGAAGATGAATCAAGATGAAGCTAACGAAGTTAGGGCGGAACGACGTTCCAAGACACAAGATCCATTGGCGTTTATGGCAAACTCTCCATCATCTATGTCATATCCCATGGTACCTTACCATCAACCCTCATCAAGTAACTTCATGCCACAACCAAAACTCACCTCTTATGGATATCAACCTCTTGCTGCTGTGAATTACTTACAACAACCCATTGCCTGCTTTGATGGCATCACCGATCCTACTCACGCTATTAATACTAGTCTTGCCCTTCTTGCAAAGGCATTCAAATTTACCATTAACCCCACCAACAACAATCAGAGAATCTCCTCTAACATTAGAAATAGGCAGATTGCTCAACCTTACAAGAATGCGAATCAAGATCGCCAATTGATAGTTGCTGGGAACACAGGGACACAATATGGTCAGAACACGGGCAGGCTGTTAGGAATGCAGGAAATCAGTATGGACAAATCCATGGTCAGAATCCGAATGTTCCGAATGTGGGTAATCAAAAAGGGTTAATTGTTGTGCCATCGGTTAATAATCAGATGGGAAATATTGTGGCTGCAAGGGTTGAGAATACTTGTACGGGAAATGGAAACAACAATCGTCAGGTTCAGTGCTACAACTGCAGGGGATTTGGTCATTATGCTCGAGATTGCACAGCTAAAAAGAAGAGGGATGCTGCTTATCTTCAGACTCAGCTTCTTATAGCACAAAAGGAAGAGGCAGGGATTCCACTTCAAGCTCAGGAATTTGATCTTATGGCTTCTGTAGCTAAATATGACGAGGAAGAAGAAGTGAATGACAACTACATCTTGATGGCAAACCTACAACAAGCATCTACCTCAGGAATGCTTGATGATATTGCTCCCGTCTATGATTCAGACGGTCCCTTCGAGGTACCTCCACGTTTCGATGATAATGATATATATAGTACGTCTAGTCAGGAGGAGGAGTATACTGAGATGCTTGAGCCCTATAGTGAGACACACGGGGATCAAACGAATAATAGTAATACTAATCGAATGTGTCCAGTGTGGACCTTAGTGTGGATCAAGTTGCCCAACCTACAAACCTTCCTGATGCGACACATGTGTATTATAAATCTCTATTTGATAAGCTTGCTAAGGATGTAGACCATGCTACGGTGGTTAATAATAAGTTCAGAGAAACTAATGCCAATTTGACCACTGAGCTTGTGGGATATAAGGAACAGGAGAAAACTTTTGAAATTCATCATACTAAAATTAAAGAACTTGAACAAGCTCATGTAACATCGGTTTATCAAGAAAAATGCACCACTAAGAAATTAAATGCCTTACATTTAAGTAGTGCTAAAAAGATAAGCGAATTTAATGATGAAATCACATCTCTTAATAAACAGCTTTCAACTGAAAAATCTATTGTTTCTGATCTAAAAGAAGAAAGGAAAAAGCTGAAATATGATTTCAAAATTCGAGAAGATGGGCTTCTTGAGGACTTTTGCAAAGCTCAGGATAGGATTAGAGAATTAGACAACCTTTTAGTCAAACGTGGTCAAACTATGCAGACGATAAATATGCTCGCACCAAAAGTGAATGAGATAAATTACACTCGATACAAATTGGCTTTAGGTTGTCCTCTTCCTCCTAATCCCGGATACCTTATGCAAGTTCAGGCCACTAATGAAACTTTATATAATGGTAGTGTGCTCTTGTCTGATGAGCATGATCCTCCTAGTGTGCATGATTCTGAGGAAACTATTGAACTTGTAGTAGAGACTCGTTTAAGAATGAAAAATCTTGATAAAGAAGTGACACCCGTTTATTACCCGAAATTTAATCCTCCAACTGTTTTTGTTCGGTCTAAAACGAGTACTGAAATGCTTTTGCTCCCAAGTGAGGAATTGCCTGATGACCCTCCTAAACCGAGTATCACACGTCGATTTCTAAGCGAGCTTAAAGATAACTTTGTCATCCTTAAACCTGTTGTTAATTCCAGAATCACTGGAGGAAATTTTACATCACCTGTTCAAATTGAGGTTTAGAAAATTCTTCAAAATGATATTAATCCGATTATTAATCAAGTCGATGCTCGGTTAGGCAATTTGGAAAACCCTTTTCTAAAAGAATTTACCAACTTTGTTGAAGACTTTAAATCTTTGGCAAAGGAAGCTGATGAATCTCTTGATAAAATCAATGTTTTGGAAAACGATCTTGAACGCCTCTCTAAAGCAAGTGATAGTATTGATAGTAGCCCTGTTGAGTTAGGTACCTCTGTGTTACATAATGAAAACCTCCAAACTGAGCTTGATCTTATGAAAGAGAAAATGGAATCTTATGTCATTAAAAAGGATAAAGAATTCAACGATCTTTGGAATAAATTTGTCAATAAATGTGATGAATGCAAATATGACAATATTTCATACGGAAAAACTTACTATGAAATGCAACAAAAAATCGTACATTTGGCAGCTCAGTTGGGAGGTGCTCAGGGAAACAATCTGGCTTCTCCTGGGTTAGAGAAGGCCAGTGATGGGAATGTTCAGAAGCTTAAGGCTAACATTACAGATTTAGAATCTGTTGTTGTTTCATACAAGCGGGCTGTTGAACAAAGTAAGTCTGTCTATCAGAAACTCATCGATAAAATATGTGAGAACTGTAAGTTAAAGGCCTTGTTAAAAGATAAGACTTATGTGACT
The DNA here is from genome assembly GCA_025667525.1 of Glebionis coronaria. Taxonomy (NCBI): domain Eukaryota; kingdom Viridiplantae; phylum Streptophyta; class Magnoliopsida; order Asterales; family Asteraceae; genus Glebionis; species Glebionis coronaria. The sequence goes on from CM046880.1 coordinate 141,702,729, forward strand.
AACTCGATTGTGGACACGATGATCCAGAAACCAGTAACCTCGGGACCTACTCGTATTGCTGTAACACCTTTTCTAAAGGTTGCTGGAACGAAAGATACTATGATTTCCCCAGGAATGTGTCGTGTTAGTTCCCCCTCTCAACCTAGGGTCGATACCTCTGTGCCTAGCAAACAACGTAAAGCAAGCGTTAGGACAAAACCGACCACTATCTCTCAACCACAAGTGATTGATTTAAAAAGTGCTAATTCTAATAGACGCGCGTCTTCTTCTACAGGAATAAACAACTACACTAAGAGCAGAAGGACACAACCTACGAGTAATACAAGGAATCATGGGGTCCCTTTTGCCTCTAAAAGTAGTCGCCCCAAGATCAATAATGTGGAAGTAGAAGAACACCCTAGGAATTTACCGCTTTTTAATCATAATCAGAAACCTAATTCATCTGAATGTAATGACTTTAAGCTTGCAATTCAGAATGAAAAATCTGAAGTTATTTGTTCTAAATGTAATAAATGTTTCTTTACTTTTAGTCATGATGCTTGTGGTTTGACTATGAATGGTTTGACCTATGGTGGTTACACTTAAATTGACAAGCTTTCAGTCAGTGAACAACAACGCACTCCTAAGGCTAAGGTGTATGTTCCAAAAAGTACGCATGTAGGGTCCACAGACAGTCTTGCTAAGCCTAGTTGTAGGTCCAAAGTTTCTTAGGATTTAGCAATGTTTGATTTATCTAATGAATGGAATGAAAAGAAAGAACTAGAGAGAGAAAGGTAGAGAGAGAAAGGAGAGAATGTGGAAGAAAGATGGAATGTGTAAAATGATTAAGCGTTCAACCCCTCCTAACATGCTAGGAGGGGGTTTATATAGCCACCCTACATGTGGGCTTTGGTGGGCTATATGTTTACATATTGGATCACGAGCCCAATACTTGGATATATCGTTGGACTGACCAATCCTTTCTAAATACGTAAAAATGTATTTCCAACAATCTCCCCCTAAGGGAGGTCACTCCAAGTTACATTGTCCTAAATAGTCTATAGCTCGTTATCTATGCTAACAATGATGTGATCGAGACTTTCTTTAGAAAAACGTATTTCTAACAATCTCCCCTAAGGGAGGTCACACCATTTTACAAAATCTTAAACCTAGCATACTATGCTTGAGTATTCGATCTTGTTCTTGTGAAAATGCTGATGAGATCTTTGACTTTAGTCTTGAGCATGTTTCCTTGCCTTGACCTTGAGCATTCATCACTTGTGATATTTGCCTCTTCGTGATTTCATGTTCCACATACTTACACCTTTATAAATTCTTGAAAGCTTCAGAGTTTGATACAGCAGAAGACTTGACTTTTAGGCTTTCTTGAATTTGTTGAAGTATTAAGTGCAGAAAGCATAATCATGTGTTTACAACTTTTTCTGGATTGTACACCGCAATGCCACCTTCTTGTTACGTTGCATAAAACAGTTAGCAACAAAACATATATACGGATTAAATGGCCTTGAACATTTCATTCTAATTCGGTAGCATTTTACCTCCGGTCGGTGAAGTCCGTTGGACGATATAAAATATCGTACTTGTGACAGGTAGTTTCAATTAAGAACCTCCTTGACAAGATTTCGCGGGTAAACCAGTTCTCTTTATTCGACCTTCCAAAGATGGCTGCGGACATAAAGAGTGAATCATTTGGATAATATTATCCGCATGATTTGAAGCCGTCAATTCATGTTCCTGGAACAAGTGAAATTCAATTAAGAACCACACCATCGTTGCTTTCCAGTTGTCACGAGCTTGATTCGTATAGAATCTTGCAAGTTACCTACCAAGTACTATTTGAGGTTAACACTAGAATGATTTCCACTCATCACTGTGAACACTAAGGTATCACTCTGAGTGTTCTGGCAAGACCACTAAGATATTGCGTAGAGGCCTGGAACATGTTTAAATTCAGTTAAGAATTAAACCGTTGTTGCTTTCCAGTTATCACAAGTTTGATTCATAAAGAATCGCACAAGTCACCTAACATGAGCTTTTCGATATTCGCTCAAGAAGGATTTCCATCTTCATTGTAAATACTTTCGTATTACTCAGATGTTCAGGCAAGATCATGAAGATTTTGCGTAGGACTCTTAAGATCTTTCTTACTTTTCACAGTGTGTGAAGAAGCAAGGAATTATGAAAGTGTGTCCTAACAAGATATTTGTTGATCTCAAATGGCTTTAGACTCGATCGTGCATTTTTGGATTTTAGTGATCGGAGGCTGGAGAGGAGTGCCACATTTCAATACCAACTTATTCGGAGTGAATAAATCGATAGAAGACATGTTGATCTCCGTGTGATTAAAACAAATACCTTTTGAGAGATATCTGAGTTAGCTGGGTTGGGATGTGCATTGCATCACTTGGTCCATGATGTCTATCTTCAATATCGAGCATCATTAAAAATGATCTCAATAGCATATGTGTTGACCTGGTTTCTGCCTAATTTGTAAGGAGGGCTTCTTTCTTTTCACACGTTATCTTTACAATTCTTTTTCATTCTTCAACCCCTCAATGCTTACCAATACGTCATAACTAGCACCTTGTTATGATTGTTCCAGTGCTCACTTAAGTACTTGGTCGGCATTCAGCTACGTTCACAATCTTTCTCCATCTTTCCTAAGGACTATTATTTCTAGCTATGGAATGTCCTTGGGAAGATTCCTCCGATTTTAGAAGAATCATTGGACTTTAACCTATCCTACCATCCTTATGTCACCACAATCGTCACCGTCGTGAATAGAGATGTTGTGGGTAAGTATATGTCACCATGAATTTCATTTTGATATCCAAATCCATTTTGCTCCCCCTTAACATATGCCATGATATTCGAAAACATTTCGCACATGTCGGGATGAGCCAATACATTAAGTCAAACCATTAAATTGATTGATCTCATTATTAAATCACATTTTCTCCCTCATATTAAAATATTAACCCAATAGATGTTTTTAATATCAATTGATTTAATAAAGTTTTAAGAAAATTTGGGAAGAAAAATGCAAATCCAATTATCTTCATGCTTTAGACAAGCTCCCCCTCAAATTAATGAGAGTGTACTTGAAACGTGAATGAAGTACCTTTTAAACATAAGTGTAAGGTATTTATCACGTGCAAAGATCATATAGTATAATGTATTCACAAGATTAGCAATTTATGAGGTTGGACCTGAATGATGGAGAACATCATATGAAAGAAGCACATGGTTCTTGTTCACGAATGTTGGTCGCCTCATCACGTCTGAAGATATCTCTTGACTCCATGTGTACGATTGATATCGTTGTCTTGACACCAACATGTGAACTTGGCACTTTCGGCGTCAAAGATTCTGAATGCTGGACAATTGCTCCCCCTCAATTGTTGACCCGTGTTCTGTTGAAAGAGTTGTAGTCGCCGTTTGAGTAGTCTCATCGTCGAGTATGTAGATATCAGTTGTATATTGCTACGGTTGGTGGAGATGATAACTTCATAAAAACAAGATTTCTCTTGTTTTAAGAAAGAAATGCACTGACACGTACATAAATTCGTGTTAGATTGTGTTATTACGTAAACACAATCCCTTACATGGTTATAAAGTAAACCATGCACGAGAAAATTAATTCCCGTTGTTGAGTCAAAGCTTTCCGGTGAAATGCTTGACTTGAATATGAAAATCGGGTTACTATCTGAAATAATAGCAAGCCATTTTGAACATGTTTTAAATCATTTAAACTTCTGCTCAAACTTTATTTACAACCCTGTGTCATTATTGAACGACATTTCTAGTATCGTAAATATTATCGATTCCAGAAGACATGCTCTTTTTATCAAAACATTTTTTGAACACACAATTTTGAAAGATTTAGAAAAACCTTTTGAGAAATTCTCTAAAAACTGTGTTCATTGTTTTGAAAAACCAATTACTTGAGCTTAAGATGTTGAATATCTTACAAAACGAGCTCAAGTACGAGAAGTTGTAAACTTCCCGTTGTGAGGATAAGTTTATCATCGGCGATAAACTTTCCTTTTAACTAAAGAACGAGTCCTAAGTTGACATTTACTTAGAAGTCGTTTTCATGAGCTTGAAAACTTTAGAATGTTTTAACGTAAAACTCATGACCGAGAAAGGTGAATTTCTCGTTATGAAGAAAAGTTCTCTTATTTAAAAGATACACTTTCCTTTATGAGCTTAAAACTTGGAATGTTTTAAGACAAGCTCATGACCGAGAAAAATGAATTTCGCGTTACGAGGATAACTTATCATTAGAGATAAGCATTCCTAAAATTTAAGTCCGAGTTAAAGTCTGATATTTAACTGTAAGTCATTGTGCATGAGCTTAAAAACTTCGAATGTTTTTAATATTAGCTCATGCCCGAGAAAAATTAATTTCTCGTTGTAAGGATAAGTTTATCATTGGTGATACACTTTCCTTTCCTTGAGGGTCGGGGCATAATCTGAAATATAATTATACAGCATTTACACGAGCTTAAAACTTTTGAATAGTTTTAATGTAAGCTCGTGTCCGAGAAAATTTAATTTCTCATTAATGAGGATAAGTTTATCATCGGCGATAAACTTTCCTTTATTTTAAGGTCGGGTCATCATCTGATATTTAATGATGAGCCTTTTTGCACGAGCTTAAAACCGTTGAATAGTTTTAATGTAAGAGCGTGTCCGAGAAAATTTAATTTCTCGTTTTTGAGGATAAGTTTATCATCGGCGATAAACTTTCCTTTATTTGAAATCCGGGTCATCGTCTGATATTTAACGATGAACCATTTTACACGATCTTAAAACCGTTGAATAGTTTTAATGTAAGCTCGTGTCCGAGAAAACTTAATTTCTTGTTTGAGGGTAAGTTATCGTTTACGAGATAAACTTCCCTTTCTTTGAAGTTCGGGTCACAGACTGTGATTTGACTGTGAGCCATTGTGCATGAGCTCAAAAAACTTGGAATGTTTTTGATATAAGCTCATGCCCGAGAAAAATTAATTTCTCGTTGTAAGGATAAGTTTATCATCGACGATAAACTTTCCTTTCTTTGATGAACGAGTTACAGTCTGTGATGTGACTATAAGTCCTTTTGTGCAGCTTAACTGCAAATCCCCTGAGACACTTGTTTCTTAGATATCAGCTTCTTCAGCAACCAAACTCTGAGAGTGTCCTTAATTGAATGGTATACAACGATTGGACCGCTGTGTTCTTGTTGAATGTGGACTTTGGTACCTGCATTCTCATTAGGAGTTTGTATGCTTTTATGTGGGTTAGTGATATATATCTTAGAACCATTTGGGGATTCACAGTTTTCTTTTCTTGTGCTAGAGGTGACCTGAGGAGATTATTCACTTATCTTAGTTGGCAAACGTTTCCTTTTATAGAACACCTTAAGTTCAGGCTTAAGTGATGTGTCATCTTCTTCAATTTCCTCCCTAGTAGTCTTAGTAGAATCAGAGACTATCCTAGTTAAAGGGCACTCGTTTCCTACAAGAGTGAAAGTTCTACCCGTGGGGCGCCACATTTTACCAATGGGTTTGATTTTAGCTACCCACTGGGATTTAAGTCTAGCACAGGAGTTCACCTCATTAAGTAATTTTTTGATACAAGAATCATGATTGGCTTTAAAGACACATTTCCTACATGTTTTACAAGTAGCATATTTAATGTCCGAGTAAGATCTAGAATTCCTAGATGATTGATTGATGCTCCTAGGATGTGACATGCTACGGTTAGCAGTGTTGGGTAAAATTAGAAGGCATCTGACTAGGTTTGAAATTCCTATATCTTACTTGTGTCTTTTGCTTAGCTTCCCTTAGACCAAATGTATGGCGAATGTCATTTGAACTAGTTCGAGACGTGTTCTTTGGACTATGTCTAGGGAGACTAGATGCAATCATGTGATTAGGTCTTTCAAAAGCTGTTTTAGTCACATTGGCCCTAGTTGGTGGAGTGACTGGTCTAGAAAGATGAACCATATCAACTTGGGAGGCAAACCGCGGTCTCGAGGATTTGGTCGCTCGAATCTAAACGTAGTCGGTTGTCTAACAGACTTAATTTGAGGCGGTTTCCCCAAGATTGATGGTTTTTCAAGCTTAGTGTCCACACTAGTTCCTTTAGTTTTCCTCAGTTCGTTTTTCAACGCAACTATAGCAAAGACCTTTTCCTGTACTTGAGCCTTTAAAGTCTAATTTTCTTTGAGCAATTCATCTTAGGATGCCAACTTAGATTAAAGCAACTTAATTCGTTTCAAAATATTATTCTTTTCAGCTTTAGAATCTAGAACTTTTTGATCCAATTTTCGTTCAAGAACAACGTTTGATTTTTCAAGTTTTTCAAAATATGTTTCAAACTTATCACTTCTCTTAGAGAATTCTAGTTTGGCATCCTCAAGCTCTTTTGATTGCTGAGCTAAAATCATTTCAAGCTCTTCAATCCTAGAAGCATAGTTGGTTAATGAAGCAGTCATAAGGCATATGTCATGATTTTTAGCATTTTGATCATTCTCTCCCCCATTATGACTCACATCGGATGAATCAGAAGTGGAATCACCCTTTTCCATCCCATGTTGGTCATAGGTGGGTTCTGAGTTCTCAACATGCTGTAGATCATTGTGAGATTCAGTATTCAATTGTACCTCAACTATTGGCTCTTCGTCATGTATGCTTGAGTCACATTGTCGTGATGCAATGACGCTGCTATCATCGTTAACCAAGGTGGTCTCCTTTGAGTCATCCGCAAGACCATTTTTCTCCTGTGTCATCTGCATCGTAGATTCTTGTATTCCACTAGTATGCTCTAGTTGAAGTTGTGAATTTTCAAAAATCGAAAGTGCAATAGATTTTATGAACTCGAGCAATCTATCGCTAAAGTATTTAACTTCGATTTGTGTGTCTTCAAGGAATGACTGGCATATCATTGAAGCTTCAACCTTGGCAGGATCAAATTGAAAGAACCTCGAAAAATGTTGCACTAGAATTTGAAGTGAATGTGAGGATTGAATTTGATTAATGTCTTCTTTGTAGATTTGTTCTAGTAGGTGGTTCAATTTGAGGAGCATTGGGTGGATGAAAATGGTACGATCTTGACCGAAGAGTGTCACAAATCCGCTTCCTTCTTTAAGTAGAGAAATGTTCGACAGATGGGACCGAAGTAGTCGAAATAAAGTCATTCTACTATCTCTAGCTTTAACTTTCATATGACGTGATTCTCCCTCTTGAAATGTCGAACTCAACGAATCCATTGAAGTTTGATGAAAGATAAGTGTGGTTGTTTTCGGAATTTTCATATACGTGAAGAAAAATTGAAATTCACAAGATCCGTAACAAGTTGTAAATCGTTTGCGGAAAGAAATAACGTTTACTTGTCAACTTGTCTCGTAACTGTTTCCGTGTCGAAACCCGAATAAAAATCAATTTATGCCCCCAATATTCAGAAATATAACTTTTCAAGAAAATGTTATATTTTAACAAAGAAGAAAAAATAAAGGAGTATAAACGTGTAAGGCCTAGACACAAACTTGCATACAAACTTTGTAAATTCTCTTTATCAAAATTAACAGTCACTAGTGTCACCCACAATTGGAAACCACTAACCCACAATTGGAAACTTTGTAAACTCTCGTTGCAAACTCTCTTTGTAAACGTGGAAACCAATTTTGATATAATACTTTCCAAACACGTAGACTCAATATTTAATGAAATTAGACACGTAACAGATCAAAAGTACGTGGCCCAAAACTGTTAATACCCTGAACCACTCGAGCCAATATATAAAGATATATAAAATCCCAAGTTAGTCAAACACACCCTAATCACACTTATCTAAAAACCTTCTCCTCTCTCTCGACACAAAATAAACAAACGACGCTCTCTCAACACCACCCTAATCACTGTTAAACACAGCCTTCTTAAACAGTCCACCCCCTTTTCTCTCCCAAAATTGATCTAAACAAATATTATCTCCAATCAAATCTCAATAATCATCACATCTCATCAATTTAGCACAAACCCATGAGAAACAAATGAAGTCTACAAGATCTCCTTGATGAGGTCTCGGGTAAGGATTAATTAATTCGTTTTGATTTTGGTTTTGGAGTCAGTGATCAATGAAAGTTGCTTTATGACTGAGATCTTGTTTTAAGGGTGTGTTAATCCCATATCAATCCATAACACAAGATTCTAGAGAGAGAAAGGGAAGAAAAGTATAGAGAGAAATAAGATAGAATTTGGAAGGTTAAACACTTTAGAGAGAGAAAGTAAAATGGTAACCAACACCCTCTTCCACACATGGAAGAGGGTTTATATACCCTTGGCATATAGGCCGTGGGTTTAGTATCCTGGAGCCGGTCTTGGCTTTGCTTGGGCTTACGCCCCTAACTTATACAATATTAGCTTAAAGTCCAAGCCTGGTTAACCCAACTAACCTATTACAATACAAGACCATTAACGACTAAGATGACCTATTACATTCTTGTTCAACTATATAAAATATAGGGCTAACAATCTACCCCAATGTATCGGTCATCTTAAAAAGCATAAGATGATTGAGTGAATACATTCTTGTAGAGGAGATCTTCCTACTTTGGTCTTGTATCTTGGTCTTGATCTTGTTTGTAACGGCTTTGTTCCTTCATGCTTTCGTGATCTTTATCTTGAGCCTTTGTCATTTGACTTTGAGTGCTTGAGATCTTCATCTGTGCTCCTTGTGACTAAGATGACCTATTACATTCTTACATTCTTAGGTATCTTTATTATCGCCATCTTGTGCTCTTGTGACTTCTGAATCGACATGTTCATACTTTGTTGATTTTGAAAGGCTAATAATTTCCCATACGAATATAGTTGTAGTTAATCCTTCAAGTATTCGTCAGAGTAACGGAAGACTTTAACTTTCAGTACGAACATGTGAAGACGACTTTGGTTAGTACACTGCTACGCCACCATCCTGATATACAGCAACATATATAGACATAGATAAAATGTCTTTGAACATTTCATCCTAACTCGATAGCGTTTTACCTCCGGTCGGTGAAGACCGTTAGACGGTATCAGATACCGTACCTGTGATCGGGTAGATTCAATTAAGAATCTCGGCCAGTTCTCTTTACTCGACCGTCTCAAAGCAGACTGCGAACGTAAAGAGTTAATCATAAGGATAAATTATCCGTCTGATTAGGGTCATCAATTCAGAATTCCTGGAACAAGTTTGATTCAAATAAGAATCGCACCATTGTTGCTTTCCAGTTGCCACAAGCTCGATCTTAGAGAATACCGCAGTGCTGTTTGAGGTTGACACTGGAAGGATTTCCATTCGTCACTGTGAACACTAAAGAGTGTCACTCTGAATGTTCTGGCAAGATCACATGGATTTTGAGAAGAAACCTGGAATCAAGTTTGAATCAATTGAGAATCCAAACTTAGTTGCATTCCAGTTTTTCACAAGTTTGACTCGTGTAGAATCGCACAAGTTACCTACCATGAGCTTGCTGGATGCTGGCTCAAGCAGTATTTCCATCTTCATTGTGATCGTATCACTCAGATGTTCTGGCAATATGAGAAGGATAATGCGTAGGACTCGATTGTGTCCTAATGAGATAATAGATTCATCTCTTTTGGCTCTAAACTCAATAGTGCGTTTTGGTAATCGGAGGCTGGAGCAGACTGCCACCTTTTCAATATTAACTGACTCGGAGTGAGAAAGTCAATAGATACGTGTTGATCTCCGTGACAATGAGACAAGTTTCTTTTGAGAGAAACTCGAATGGCTGGGGAAGGGTTATGCATCGCATCACTGGGTCCATGACACTTGTCTTCAAAAGATGTGTTAAACCAGTTTCTACCTAAGTTGCATAGAATATTCAACTCCTTCAATGCTTACCAATACGTCATCATTTGCACCTTGTTGTGATTGTTCTAGTGTTAACTTAAGTAATTGGTCCGCATTCAGCTTCATTCCACTCCATCTTTCCTAAGGAAAACTATTTCTAGCTATGGAATTTCCTTGGGTAGATCCCTCCGGTTCTGGTTGGATCATAGGACTTAGTTTCCTATCCTAAACCACCTTTTGACTCCATCGTTCCGTCGTGGATAGTAGGTTGTTTTGGGTAAAGATCGTAACCATAAAACCATTGAAAACCATTCAAAGTGCTTGATAAAAATCAAAACCTTTAACACTTTGAAAGTTTTATATTTTCGAAAAGCTCCCCCTACACACATGCATCGATATACGAAATTGTTTGCCATGTCAAGGAAAGAGTTGCACTTGAGTCTATAAGATCACATGTTGCAATATATTACATTTTAATCACATTTTCTCCCCTATCTCTAATATAATAACATAATATTAGAGATACCAATTTATTAAAATGTGAAAATTTTCTTGAAACCGACGGGAGAGAAAAATATGTGCATGCATGAATCATGGAACCTTTTCAGTCGGGTCGCTCCCCCTCAACAATATATGTGTGTCTTGAGACAAAATTTGACAAAATTTTAGAAAAACGACACCACAATGTATGTTGAGGTACGTAGTTGAGATGCCTTATCCGATATAATATATTACATTTGACAATTTCATATCATTTTTGGAATGTGTTGGATACATAAAATATGACAATTTCAGAGATGTACCCCAACAACATTAAAGGCTTGATTTTAAAACGCTCCCCCTCAAAAATTGATCAAAATAACATATGACAATTTTGAGATATAAAAACCACATATGAGGAAGGGAGTGTTGAACACACATTTTTGAAAGATTTAGAAAAACCTTCTGAGAAATTATTGAAAAATTGTGTTCAACAGTTTTAAAAGAATCAGGATAGAAGACTTCTCTTCCATTGCTTTCGGAAAGCGCACTAAAACGTACACTTCCCTTGCGGGTCCGTTTTTCATGAGCTCAAAACTTTGATTGTTTTGTGACTAGCTCATGACTGAGAAAGATAAATTTCTCGTTGTAAAGGATAAGTTATCATCCGTGATAAACTTTCCTTAAGTTGAAGTGCGAGTTCTAAGTTTACATTTACTTAGAAATCGTTTTTCATGAGCTTAAAAACTTTGATTGTTTTTATGAGAAGCTCATGACCGAGAAATATGAATTTCTCGTTGAGAAGGATAAGTTATCATCCGTGATAAACTTTCCTTATTTGAGGTTCGAGTCCTAAGTTGTGATGCGCTTAGAAGTCATCTACACGAGCGTAAAACTTTTGAATAGTTTTAACGGAAGATCGTGTCCAAGAAAATCGAATTTCTCGTTTTGAGGATAAGTCATACTCGGGATGAACTTTCCTTTCTTTTGAAGTACGAGTTACAGTCTGACATGTGACTGTAAGTCTTTGTACATGAGCTAAAAAACGTTGAATGTTTTTATAGATAGCTCATGTCCGAGAAAACTTATTTTCTCGTTCTGAGGATAAGTCATCATCGGGATGAACTTTCCTATCTTGTAAGCCCCAGTTACAGTCTGTAATTTGACTATAAGCCATTACACGAGCTTCAAACTTTGGAATAGTTTGAATGTAAGCTCGTGTCTGAGAAATATGAATTTCTCGTTTTGAGGGTAACTTATCGTTGAAGAGATAAAGTTCCCTTTCTTTGACATTCGAGTTACAGTCTGATATGTGACTGTAAGTCATTTCGAATCTTACTTATGAAACCCCTGAGACACGTATTTCTCTGATATCTGGTTCTTCAGCAACCAAACTCTGAGAGTGTCTTTTGTTGAACGGTATGAATATGGAAAACCTTTGTGTTCTTGTTGAACTTTTACTTTATTACCTGCACTTTTATCAGTAGTTTGTATGCTTGCTTGTGGGTTAGTGATATCTTTGTGAGAACCGTGTTGGGGTTCACCTTGAACCTTTTTCGTGCTAGAGGGAAATATATTTCCAGTAGGAACCCACCTAAGACCAATTGTTTTAAAGGTTCTACCCGTTGGTATCCACCTTAGACAAGGTCGAGGAGACATAGTTTTCTCATGCACAGCGGAAGACTTAGTTGGAGAAAACCTATTTCCTTTAGGGTTACGTCTTTGAGGTGATCTAGCTTTTTGGTTCACCTTGTTCAGGACTTTAGTGATACAATCATCAGGAATAGCATAAAACACATATTTGTTACATTCGTGCAAACAAAGTGCTTAGCATCTGAGAAGGATCTAGAGTTCCTAAGGTTGGCAGAATTGTGCACATCACAGAAGGGTCTAGAATTCCTAGATGTGTGAACAACGCTCCTAGGTTGTGGTTTGGTCCTATCTCTTGCTTGTGTATTTTCTTGAGCATCCTCTAGATAGCTTTTATGACCCGTGTTATTTGATCTACGCCTAGGCATGTTCTTGTAGCTAGATCTAGAGTTGCTTGAAGCATTCATGTGATCGGGTTTAGCAGATACAGTCTGGCTTAAGGAGGGTCTAGTTTTTGGAGTGACTGGTTTAGGCAAATTGCTACGCACGTCAACTTGGGATGCAAACCTCGGATTCGACGTTTTGGGACGTTTAGATTTAAACGCATTCGGTTGTCTAGCAACTGAGCTATTTCTGAATGGTTGAGAAGGAGGTTTCCCCAAGACTGACTGTTTTGGTAACTTAGTATCCACACTATTTCCTTTTATCTTCCTTAATTCGTTTTTCATCGCTGTCAGTGCAAAAACCTTTTCCTGAATCTGAGCCTTTAATTGCTCATTTTGTAGAAGTAATTGAGCGACACGTTGTTCTAACTTAATGATCATATTATAAAATATGGCGTTATCAGCATTCACATCATTACTATCTACAATGTCGATAGGTTGCACAGATAATTCAGTTAATGAAGCAGGCGGAGGACTTGGATTTTGAGAAGCCAACTTTGATTCTAACAAATTTATTTGTTTCACAAAATGTTCTTTTTCCACGTTAAAATCTTGAATCTTACGATCCAATTTTTGTTCAAGAACAACATTTGCTTTTTCAAGTTTTTCAAAGTAAGCCTCAAATTTGTTATTTTTCTTTGAAAAATCGAGTTTGGCATCCAAAAAAGCTATAGTCTTCTGAGCTAACAAAACTTCAAGCTCGTGAATCTTAGAATCAACATCCTGAGAAGTCTCTCCTCCATTAGTACTCGTATCTGATGAATCAGGTGTGTTATTGCTATCAACCTTTTCCACTAGATACGTGTCAAGAATGGGTTCAGATTGCTCAGTATGTTGAGGAACATTGTATTCAACATTTAAATGTACCATAGCCATTGGCTGAGCATCATAAATGGGTCTGATATCCGCATCATTGGTTGTTTGATCATTCCCTGAGATGGTACTGGTATGTCGCGTTTCTGATTCTGTCGCGCTGCTCTCTGTATCAACCGAAGAAGCATCCAATGCTTGATCTTTATCGACGTTGCTGTCTGTCAGTCTTTGATTCACCCTTCGTTCAAATTGCCTTTGATGGTGTATTCTTTCAGCAATTGACTTCTTTAGATTACTCAAATGTTGAAGAAGTGTCTCTTTAAATGTTTGAGGATCTACGAGAGTATATTTGGTAAAGTATGTACTTGCGAACTCTCGATCGTTGTTGGATAAGCCACTTGAGTCAATGAATTGCTGAAACTGAATGTTGAGAGATAAAAGGATGTCCATTGATAGAGTCTCGTGAAGATCTTCTCTGTTAAGTTCGACTTGAAGATGGTCCACATTAAATAGCATCATTTTGATGAATGTCTCAACATCTTGACCAGATAGTAGAACGAATACCCGTTTGAATCCAGTTTCAAGACGAGTGCCTTTTAGGTCTTCTCTTGAAAGAACCTAAAGGTGTGACTGAAGCAACTTAAAGTGTTCCATGCATCTTTATTTTGCTTTCGACATCTTGTATTTGATTGCATGAACGGTTTTGGTTGTAGAATCCTTGTTAATGGGTTTACTGATTGGAGTCTCAATATTTGTCTGAACCTTTGGATTCTACATCTTCTCTTTATTCATCTCAGTCATGGACGTTGTTGTTGTTGTTGAATCCACGAATATGTCCATTGAACGGATGTCTCGAAGAAGACATGATGTGTATGGATTACGGATCTTAGTGGATGTGTTGTGATTTGATTGTGGTTGAAATTCCGAAAATTCCAATTTTTTCTCAGTCCGACAATAAATTCCTCAGTCCGACAAAACGGTAAGCCGAAAAAAATTTTGAATCACCAAATTTTGAAATCGAGTTAGAAATAGCCAATAACTAGTAAGGAAAAATTTTGAAAAATGAAAATTTTAATGAAAAATAAAACCTAAAAAATTTGAAATTTGGCCTAAAAATTTGAATTTTGGTCCGAAAATTTGAATTTTTGGTCGAAAAATTTTTCGCATTGCCAAAATTTGAAATCGAAGCTTAAATGGCCTAAAATGGTCTAGGGAAAAATAAATTTTTCTATGGATTTCCCGCCAATTTTTTTTAATCTTCGTGTAAACTATGATCCGGAACTATTCTAGATAGTGGCTAAGTCTAAAAGATACTCGAACAAAATTTTCATCGGAATGTCCCTCTTATCGCAATATCCCTTGTATCGCAATATGCTTCTATCGCAATGTGAAGTCTATCGCAATGTGAAGTCTGTCGCAATACCTATTACAATGGTACCTATCACAATAATCACTTATCGCAATATATCTTCTGTCGGAATGTCTATCGCAATATGCTTCTATCGCAATATGGCAGTCGCAATTTTTGCAGAGTAACGTCGCAATATGCCTTAAATTCCGTCGCAATCCACGATCGCAATGTACGATCGCAATCGACGGTCGGAATAAGGGACTGTCGCAATGTATGATCGTAAAGTAAAACCCTAAGGTTATTGCGATCGGAATACCTGTCGGAATGATGTATCGTAATGTAGCACTTTTCTCGGACAAAACACCACAAATTCAAGATTTTTAGCCTGAAAATGATCCAAGCACCCAAAAATTTTGTGTTTTTAACCAAAGTAACAATACCAAATCACTACCAATAGTATGTAGATGATTTGTATCAAGAATAAACCATAAAAACACAAAAAAATTGGGACGTGAGATATAGATCAAAATAGCCACGAAAAATCAAGAACACAACACACGAATCTTCAGTCACCTATCCACTATAGGCTCTTGATACCAAATGTTAATCCCATATCAATCCATAACACAAGATTCTAGAGAGATAAAGGGAAGAAAAGTAGAGAGATAAACAAGAGAGAATTTGGAAGGTTAAACACTTTAGAGAGAGAAAGTAAAATGGTAACCAACACCCTCTTCCACACATGGAAGAGGGTTTATATACCCTTGGCATATTGGCCGTAGGTTTAGTATCCTTGGGCTGGGCTTGGCTTTGCTTGGGCTTACGCCCCTAACTTATACAATATTAGCTTAAAGTCCAAGCCCGGTTAACTCGACTAACCTATTACAATACAAGACCATTAACGACTAAGATGACCTATTACATTCTTGTTTGACCATATTGGCTAACAGGGTGTGGGGTTGAGTTTGAGTCGAAGTGATACTTGATTAGAGGTATCTGTGTTTGAGATGAGAGTGGATTTTGTGAGATCGAGTCAAGAGTGTATTTTAGTCGAGTCGTGAGTCTGAGTCTTGGTTTGTGTTTGTCTTAGTGATGTGTTCGAGGGAGTTGGTTTTGACTGTTTCGAGATTACAAAATATGAGGTTTTTGGGTCGAGTCTGTCGAGTGTATGTGTGAGTGAGTCTAGGGTGTGGTTGAGGTCAGTCAATGGTTCTGTTTGGTTGTAGGTCGAGTGTTGATTGTCGAATGGGTGAGGGAGTTGAAGCTGTTTGTTTCATTATGAGTTCGAGGTCTGTGTTTGGATTGTGGTGTCAGTCTATACGAAAGTTGTGTCGAGTCATTGTTGGTTTGGTCAGAGTCAAGTGTTTGTTAGGTCGAGGTTGAGGTCGAGACGAGTGAAATAGGTCTATTTTCAGTCAAATTTAATGATCCATCGTAATGTCAAAATATTTCTCATCGCAATACCTATATTTCCTCCCATCGCAATATCAACATACACCATCGCAATATCTATATTTCCATCACAATATTCAAACCAACTCCATCGCAATATCCAAAATACTCGCCATCGCAATATCTATATTTCCATCACAATGTGACGATCAGAATGCGGACAGAGTTCCGTCGCAATGTCCCTTAATCCCGTCGCAATCCACAATCGCAAAGTACGATAGCAATCCACGTCAGAATAAGGGGTATCGGAATAATTCGATCGCAAAGTAGAACCCTAGGGTTATTGCGATCGAAATGTACAAACTTGGATGCTTTCTGATGGAGTATAGATCACAATGTACAAACCTGGATTCTTGATGAAGACGATAAAACTCATATACAAATCAAGACAAAATAACGATCCAAAAGTAGTTATCTTTATATCAACCCATGGACATTTAGACAAAAATAGTTGCACTAGAGGACAGTGGCAGTGATTAATAATGACCCAAAAATAGTTGTACCAAGATAACTGTTGAAATAACTGAATACACAAATCAAGACAAAAATAGTGATAAAGAACTTTAGGCTAAAAGCATTAGAATAAAAATTTATAAACGATCCAAATTTTTTATTTTATAAAACTTTTTACCACTAAATTCATTAAATTAAACATAAGAGAGACGAGAGAAAAAAAATTCTGAAAGATGAAAAGATTTACCACCAAATCAATAGATAAAAACATGTAAATCTGAAGAATCAACCAAAGCTCTTGATACCAATTGTAGGTCCAAAGTTTCTTAGGATTTAGCAATGTTTGATTTATCTAATGAATGGAATGAAAAGAAAGAACTAGAGAGAGAAAGGTAGAGAGAGAAAGGAGAGAATGTAAGAAAGATGGAATGTGTAAAATGATTAAGTGTTCAACCCCTCCTAACATGCTAGGAGGAGGTTTATATAGCCACCCTACATGTGGGCTTTGATGGGCTATTTTTTTACATATTGGATCACGAGCCCAATACTTGGATATATCGTTGGAGTGACCGATCCTTTCTAAATACGTAAAAACGTATTTCCAACAATCTCCACCTAAGGGAGGTCACTCCAAGTTACAATGTCCTAAATAGTCTATAGCTCGTGATCTATGCTAACAATGATGTAACCGAGACTTTCTTTGGAAAAATGTATTTCCAACACTAGTAGCCCTAGATTCACCTCTAACTGGTTACCTACTGGTAGAAATTTCGACTGTAGTGGCAAAATTTTCGACACTAGTAGATCTCTGATGAGATGGCATTTATACATGATCTCATCGTTCTTTTCAGGTTTTAAATGCATTAAAATGTCATATAATACCATATATATGCTTATGTTTGTTTACTTGTGTATTTTAGGTATGGATATCGTGAAAAAGATAAAGATCACAAGAAACAAGGAAAAACGGACACGAGAAACGAAGCCTTACAGAGAACCGGGCCCTAGTTATGGATTTCTCAAAGAAAAACCCTTGAAGACTTGAAGATGTACAAGATTGATCCCTCATCTATGAAGATATGACACTTAATACCCTTGTATATTCATAATGACAAGTTTGTTCCCTTAAGTTTGTTAAAATTACAAAAAGGTCCTTCAACTTTGAAGATTTGTCAAGTTTAGTCCCTCAACATATCTAAATTGTCAACAATGGTCTCTAATGAAGTCAAACATCCAATGAAGACGTTCAAAGATGGGAAATGTCCAAAATTAGTCCTTGAAATATCCAAACATGGCAAAAAACACCCCTAAAAACCTTTTGCCAAAGTTTTGGGGCAAAAGTATGAAGTTTGAAAGTTGTATAACAAAGGAGATCAAGTTTTTGGGCTGAAAAACATTATGTACCACTTCTGCCAAAACTCAAGGACTCAAAGTTCCAATTCCCAAAGTTTAAACACAATAACACGCGCCAAACAACTTACCACCCCCTTTTTCGGACCAAACGAGTTACTGTTTACCCACATGAACCCAGAATTACCTCCACTTAAAACAAGGGGTTAATTTCAATTACCTTGGCACATGCTTAATTCACACGCCTAGAAACCCATCCCACACCAAAAACCCTCAATTCCACTCACCAAAAGGCCCCACCATTCAACACGTCGACCAATCAAAACACAACTTCCTCTCCAAGTAAGCTTACATGGCAAGATCAACGCTTTAGGCTCATTGCTTAATCACAAAGCTTAAATGAACACTCAGGATCATTTTGGACAGCTCAACAACAACAAACGTGTATAAGATTTCAAGGGTATTTTGGAGACTTCATAGCCTAGGGTTTTGCATTTTTCTACCTTGTAATCGTCTATATAAAGACTCCTCAACATGTGAGAGAGCTTTTGTTCCAGATTTTAGCTATCTTCTTTGTAATTCCTTTTTATGAAATAAAATATGAATTTCTGAAAATTTTGAATTCTCTTTTGTTATTTATAAAAGTTTGGTGTCTGAATAGCTAAGATCTGAGTTCCATTTTATCATTTGTTGGTTTTTGAGGAAAGGTTTTATGGATTAAAACTCTTGTTTTCAAAAAAAAAAAATCAGATTTCATAGTTTATTGTTCATCTTTGGTGTTTGTTGTTCTTAGCAGGTACAAGGAAGTTGGTGCTTGTTTTGCTAGCACCTAAGCTCAAACAATCTAAGGTGTGGAATTTCATGTTATTTTGGTGAATCTGAGATTTATTGTTTGATTGTGTGATTTTGTGGTTTAATCTTGTTTATCTGAGGTATTTGGTTGTTATTGAGTTGATGTGAACTGGGTTTGTGGTTTAATTCATACTAGTCCTTTGAAAATTTGTGAAAACAGGTTATTAAGGGGTGTTTGGGTTAACTGATATACCAGGTTTTGAGGTGATTGTAGTAGGTGTTTGTTGTTGCTTTGTGTTGGTATTTGTTTATTTGGTGCAAGTGGTTGGTTATCTGCAAGTTTTAAGGGTTTAAACAACCAAATCAATCAAAGTTCTATAAAATCTATTTGACTTGGGTATTTTGGCTAAAATTTTGGGGACACCTAGATATAAGGGTAGACTAGGGTTAACAAGTGATAAATATTGGTTAATATCACCAGGGAAGGGGATTTGAGGGCTTGAAATTAGGTTGGTGGTCAAATAGACCAGCAAAAGGATTTTTGATAATCACTTTTGTTCATCAGAAACTTTTTAGGCTTGAATCTGCTTATTTACTTTGATCCAGTGTTTGAAACAAGTTTATTTGTGCTTATTGGACTTTATTATAGCTTGTGTATACATATGGTTCAATTTGGCTGGCTTATTCATGCTTAATCTGCTTATTTGTGCATAACTGCTTATTTCCCAGGTCTGTATCATATCTGTGGACTGTTTGCTTATTCTTTGCTTATTGAGTGAAACAAATTGTGATTTGTTGATTGATATAGACGCCTTGTGATCTACTGATTACAAGGGTGCCTGTGTTTTCATTTGAATCCAACTGGATCTCTCTAAAAAAGCAAGTCAAATAGTCAAAGCAGTAGGAACTCCTTTCCCCTGCTGCTAACCACTGCTAGTGTTATTTCAACTGGTGCTTATTAATAAGCTTTTCTAGCTTATTTAAACCTGCAACAACTTTTAATTTGTAATAGGTGTCAATTATTTGACCCATTTTTTCATTCTGGAGCATTTGAGGGGTTGACTTTGAGCTTTGACTAGAAACCCAATAACTTTGACTTTTACATAAGTGCTTATCAGCTTATTCAGCTTATTTGGCTTGGCTTATTGAACTTTTCTTTGTTGATTTGTCTTAATTAAGTCATATAGAGTCTTTTTCAACTTATTTGAAGGTCTGAGGTGGTCTAGAACTCTAAGTCGATTATTTTGTCTTTTAGTGAAATTCTACTTTGCTTATTTCTGACTTATTGGGTTTGCTTTTTCAAAATTTCTTTTCACGTATCTCTTAGGCATCTCAAAAGAAGGTTTTGTGTCTAATCTGAGCTTATGGCATTGGCTTATTGCTTAATGGGCTTATTGGCCCAATAAGGATAAGCTGTTATACCAATAAGCTGTGGTAAGCTCAAAACCAGCTTTTGGGTCTTCAGAACTTTGTGTTCAGAATAAAATTTTGAGTCAGATAGAGCTTTTCCAGGTCATTTGGGCCTTGTTGAACTTTTTGGGCCTAAAATCCCATTTAAGTGGATTGTTTTCCTTTTTAGCCCATTTGGGGGCCCATTAGGTGTATTTTGGTAATTTCACTTTCATTTTCTGTTTATTAGGTTACAATAAACTAGTTTGCATGTTTTTAGAATTTTTTAGAATTTTTGGATTTTTAATATTATTTTATTATTAAATTTCAATTTTCACATTTTAGCACTTTTTATACTTTTCTTAGGTCAACTACATTAAAATAGGATTTTTTGCAACTCTTAGATTAATTTTATCATCATTTTCTTATTTTCTAGAATTATTTTAAGATTTTAATAGTTTTTAATCAATTTAAATAGTTTTAATTTGTTTTAAAATTTATAAAAATAGTTTTTGTTCTTATTTAGTCATTTTTGAGGTTTACAAAGTGAAAAATCTTTATTTGGGCTTTTTAATAATTATTTTGATTTTTAGGGCTTTAATTAGCATTTAAAAATTAGTATTTAATAAATTAATAGGATTGAAAATGTTTTGATCATTTATAAACTCTTAGTTTATTTAATTTGATTTTTGGTAATTTTTTGGAATTTTTTAGAATTAATTTTTATTTTAGCTCTTTTTACGATTTTTAATTTAGTCGTCGTAGTAATAATTTTCACGTATCCGTCATTCTATTTTCTCATCCCCTTCTTTCTCAATATTAATCTAAAATATCATTACAAATTAGTCACACACATATACCTCATTGGGAAACGAACTTATTTGGGTCATAAGTGCTTGATTTTCCTAAATCATCACTTAATACTTTCCGCTTTTACGCCTTTTTCCTAAAAGGTCGTATTTTACAACAATCATTTTGGTGTCGCTGCCGGGGAGGTGTGTCGTGATTAATTTGTCATTTTGTTTTTAATATTAGCCATAAATAGTATTTGTATTAGTAGAACTCTACTAATACGTATTATCGGTTTTTTTTCGTTTTTCTTGTGAAATTATTATTACTATATTGTATTAAGTATCACAACAAAATCAAAATATCTCCAAAAGTGTGAAAACACAACCTTAATTGGGATTTGATCTCCTAATTATTATATTCGAATCTCAAACAAATAGAAAAAGGCAAAAATAGATAAATACTTTCGTGAAGCTCGATTTTGAAAAGTACAAACTATAAGGTGGGTATAAGGCGGGTATTATAAAATATACCCTAAGAAAAAAAGCTCTTAAGTGCTTCGCGTTGCCTCGTTTCCCCGCTTGCTTGTGAGTATTTTGAGATTGAAAGCTAATCGAGGGTTTTGCCGCCCAAAGTATTATTACGTATCATATATATTTGCTTGGTTTCTTTGTGATTAAACCCTCTTGAACAATTTGGTCTTCACCAAAGTTCTAAAGTCATTCGAAGGCGTTCACTCCACGTGATCGTTTTCATTCTTTTGAGGCTTCTTTAATCAAGAGTTGATTCGAGGAGAGATTTGGTAGATTGTTGTCTACAAAGATACACAAAATCCAAAAAAATTAAAAACAATAAAAAAAAAATTGAAAATCCACAAAACACCCAAAAAGAATCTTCTTTGCTCACCTCCCATTCTACGTTAAGTTTTTGCTAACTCAAAATCAAGCAAAACGAGCTTGTAAACGTCGTCAAAGGAAAGGAAATCAAGAGCCTTTGATTAAAGAACAAACTCCAATTGTCGAACCCGTTGTAGAACAAATAGTCGCCATGGCTAATCGTACTATGATGGAGTTGCTTCAAGTACCCACCGAGGGTTTTGGAGAAGCTATTGTGATTCCCGCCATCCTTGCGGAGAATTTCGATATTAAGACGGGTTTAATGTCGATGTTGCAAGCAAATAAGTTTAGAGGTCATGAGAAAGACAACCCGCATTATCACATAAGGAATTTTAATCGTCTCGCCGTAACAAGCAAGTTTAAGGATGTTCCACATGACGCCATTAAGATGATGTTGTTTCCATACTCGTTGGATGGACCCGCAAAAATTTGGCTCGAGAAAGAACTGCCAAATTCGATTTGGACATGGGGTGATCTCGTCTCTAAGTTAGTGAACCAATTTTTTCCACCATCTAAAACAACACATTTGAAAAATGAGATTTCAAGGTTTACACAACGTAATAATGAAAGTTTTTCAATGGCATGGGAACGATTTAAGGAGATGTTACATGAATGTCCACACCATGATTTTTCGGAATTGCATCAAATAGATACTTTTTACAATGGGCTTAATGATCATGAACGAGACTATTTGAATGCCGCCGCGGGTTGTAATTTTTTGTGCAAAACGACCAATGAAGCTTTAAAGATTATCGAGAATAGATCTAAGGTTTATAACCCTCGTAACACACCGAGTGTTGCCAATATGGGTTCGTCATCGTCGTCATCGTCTCGTCACATTAATGCCTTACATGATGAAGCAAATGAGGAAAATCGGTTTTTCGATAGGTTTTCGACGCTTATGACACATTGGAAAGCACAAGATGCTTTGAATTCCGCATCGGTTAAAGCGGTTGAAAAGAGTTGTTTATCTTGTGATAGAGCTCATGATCTTTCCGAGTGCATTACCGCCGGTGGTAACACTTCGAGTGCTTACGTAGCAAAGGGAACTTACAACCAAAACGGCCAAGGTTCCCGCCCAAATCAAGCTCCACCAAATCAAAATGCTAACAACTATCGAAACAACAATCAAAATGGTGGTTATCAAGGCAATTCACGTAATTACGACAAAGGGAATTATCAAAGTGGGAATGGACAAGTTTCAAATCAAAACCAAAACCGTGATTTTCAAACTACTACACAAGGTTTTCAAAATGATCACACCAAAAATCTTCAAGGAGAATTTTTTAATTATGCTAAAGCAAACGATGCTAAGTTTGATAATATTCAACGTGAGATGATTAGCTTAAAATCCGAGTTAAAAAACGAGCTTAAAAACGAACTTGCTAATGAACTTAAGACTCATGCTAATAAAATGGAAGGAAACGTTCAACGTCTTCCACAAAATCAACGAAAGATGGAACAAGGACAACATGAGATTAAGCAAGAATTGTTAAAAGCGGATGCTAGGCAATCAAAATTTAAAGACCGAATGGCAAAAATGTTTGAAGCAATCATGTGTAAACCCTCTTCCTCGGGTGGTCTTCCTAGCGATACTATTGTAAACCCGAAGGGAGAAATGAAGGTTATTACTACACGTAGTGGTAAAACTTTCAGAGAACCAATCTCTCGTCCAAGTACTTCAACAGAGAAGGAAATCGAGAAAGAGCCCGAGGTGATGGTCGAAAAGGAGCGTGTCACAAGCCAACGAATTACCGCTCATTCCACACCTACGGTTGAACCAATACCAATCATGGAACCCGAGATTCCAAGGCCGTTTCCTAATGTCCTACCCACACCACCCTTACCTTACCCTTCGAGATGAAACAAAGAGAAATTGCAAGAACGTAACAAACAACAAATCGAGCTTTTTATAAAAATGTTTCAACAAGTTCATTTTGATGTAAGTTTAGCCGACGCGTTGTTATACATGCCTCGTTTCGCTTCCATTTTTAAAAGTACGATGAACGATAAGGAAAAGCTTTCAAAGCTTGCTAATTATTCTTCGGTTTATCTTAACCGCATACCGGAAAAAGTTGGTGACCCTGGGAAGTTTCTCATTCCTTGTGATATAAAAGATATGAAAGAATGCCTCGCCTTGGCCGATCTTGGTGCGAGCATTAATTTGATGCCATTTTCCATTTGGAAATCGCTTTCGCTTCCGGCTCTAACTCCTTCGAACATGTCTATCGAGATGGCCGATCATTCTACGATTTTAGCATGTGGAGTAGCCGAGGATGTTTTCGTGAAAGTGGGGAAGTTCTACTATGCCGTTGATTTTCTAGTAGTTGACATCCCCGCGGATCCTCAAATTCGTCTAATTTTAGGTCGTCCATTTTTAGACACCTCGAGATCGCTTATCGACGTTCATGCAAGAACTATTATTTTGAGATTCAATGAAGAGGAACTTGTTATAAACGCTACTCAAAACTCGAAAGCTTCTCATATTTATGCAATCGCTACCATCAATCACATCAACTTAGTTGATGTGGTTTGCGATGAGTTTTCACAAGAAGTGTTAGGTTTTTCCAATAGCTCGTGAAGTGGCAATCCCACTATTTTGGATCCGATTCTTGCTAATTCTACACCAAATCTCACCCCATTCCAATGAGGCGATTTTACTTCAAAAGAAATCGACAATGAAGATGAGGTGATAATTGGTAATGATACTTCTATTCCACCATTTCTTCCGCCGATGGAAGTTATGAGTGTCGAGCAAAAATATTCAATCAAGGAACTGCCTATCCTTGAATTGAAAGAGTTTCAATCTCACCTTGAATACGCATTCTTGGAAGGTGATGACAAGTTGCCGGTTATCATTGCAAAAGGTCTTGCTAATGATGAAAAAACCGCGCTCTTGAAAGTTCTTAAAGCTCATAAAGGGGAAATTGCGTGGAAAATTTCTGACATTAAGGGTATTGACCCAAAATTTTGTACTCACAAGATTTTAATGGAGGAGGACTACAAACCCGCAATTCAAAGTCAAAGAAGGGTAAACCCCAAAATTCACGATGTCATCAAAAAGGAAGTCTTAAAACTCCTTGACGCGAGGATGATTTATCCTATCTCCGATAGCCCATGGGTGAGCCCAAT
The DNA here is from genome assembly GCA_025667525.1 of Glebionis coronaria. Classification (NCBI taxonomy): domain Eukaryota; kingdom Viridiplantae; phylum Streptophyta; class Magnoliopsida; order Asterales; family Asteraceae; genus Glebionis; species Glebionis coronaria. The sequence continues at coordinate 141,727,502 of CM046880.1, forward strand.
CCATTGTGTCCCTAAAAGGGGAGGAATGACCGTTGTGCCCAATGAAAACAACGAGTTAATTCCCACTCGTGTTGTGACCGGTTGGAGGGTGTGTATTGACTACCAAAAGTTAAATGACGCCACTCGTAAAGACCACTTTCATTTGCCCTTCATGGATCAAATGTTGGAGCGACTCGCGGGAAATGAATTCTATTGCTTTTTAGATGGTTTTTCCGGTTACTTTCAAATCCCTATCGACCCTCTTGATCAAGAGAAAACTACGTTCAGGTGTCCTTATGGAACGTTTACTTATCGTAGTATGCCTTTCGGACTTTGCAATGCACCGGGTACGTTTCAACGGTGAATGATGGCCATTTTTCATGATATGATCGAGAATTCGATGGAAGTGTTTATGGATGACTTTTCGGTGTTTGGCAATTCGTTCACGTCGTGTTTATCTAATCTCGAGCAAATGTTAAAACGTTGTGAAGAAACCAACCTTAGGCTTAATTGGGAAAATGCCATTTTATGTGAAAACAAGGAATCGTCTTAGGGCACAAGGTCTCGAAAGCGGGGATTGAGGTCGATAAAGCTAAGGTAGACGTCATCGCCAAGTTACCTCATCCTAAAACCGTTAAGGGAGTTAGGAGTTTCCAAGGCCACACGGGCTTTTATCGTTGTTTCATCAAAGACTTTTCGAAAATCTCTCGACCTATGACACACCTTCTCGAGAAGGATGCTCCTTTTAATTTCAATGAGGATTGTGTTAGAGCTTTCGAAACTCTCAAAAGGAAACTTACCGAAGCTCCCATTCTTGTTGCTCCTGATTGGGAATTACCCTTTGAAATCATATGCGATGCAAGTGATTATGCTATAGGGGCCGTTTTAGGGCAACGTTATGAAAAGCATTTCCGTCCTATCCATTATGCTAGTAAGACGATGACCGAGGCTGAATTAAAGTACACCATACGAGTACTCTACGTTTAGCATAGTAACTTATAATTAACTCTATCATTTATCGTCCTCATTTAAGAGACTTAGCCTGATATAAAGTTAAGGAATCGAAGTTAAGTGCTCAACACACACGGTCGAGTCAAAAAATACTCTTATTCTCGCCGTCAGAAAATCTACATTCGTTTCTTCAAACACATATAAAACATGAGAAAAAATTTAAAATTTGTCCATTTTTAGCCTTATTTTGCAACAAAACGATAAACAAAAAGATAAAATTTGGAAAGCGTGAAGGTTTGGCAAGGAAAGTACCTATTCACCCCCCATACTAAAGTTAAACATTGTCCTCAATGTTTCGAGTCTAAGGGTTGGAAAACCCCCATACTAGAGACGTAGTCGAATGCTTAATCTAGCATGGAAAGGGTGTAACCGTTAGATTTAAAGCTGTTTATAAAGTGTGCTATAAACCTATGGTTAGAACATCAAAGGATATATCATGGATATTGAGAAAGTCTTCAAAGCAAACGATCGAGTGCTCCCATAAAACGAACACGAGAGGCTCCAATCGTGAAGATCATGATCATCTAAAATCCACAATTCACAAACAACCACGGAACAATGGTTGGAAGGGCACAAATCCCCACACGTTACTACATTAGAAAGCGATAATATGTACATAGGATAAGCATGGGACTCCCCCACGAGGCACCTCGTTTTTGATTACCGAGTCATGAGCTCGACTCGATCCCCTCAATACTAATTATCATTGGGGAAGGTGATTTGGTCGAGGTAGTTCAAGGATGGAACTTCCCCGCCAAAGTAGTGCTTCAACCTATGTCCATTCACCTTGAAATTGGGGCCATCATTTTGAGCTAGCTCGATGGTCCCACATAGAAAAACTTGAGTCATGGTGAATGGACCGGACCAACGGGATTTCAACTTACCGGAAAAGATTTTGAATCGTGAGTTAAAAAGCAACACTTGATCTCCAATGTAATAAACCCGGTTTTTAATTTTTGAATCATGAAACTTTGTAGTTTTTTATTTGTAAATCAATGAATTTTCATAAGCAATGTCTCTCAATTCATCCAATTCATTTAATTGCATTTTACGGTGTTTTCCCGCGGTCTCCATATCATCATTACAATGCTTAAGGGCCCAATAAGCTTTGTGTCAAGTTCAATTGGCAAGTGACAATTCTTCCCATACACAAGCTTATAGGGTGTGCACCCGATGGGCGTCTTATGAGCGGTCCTAAAGGCCCATATATGATCGTCCAACTTATCCGACCAAGATTGTCGGTTTTCCCCAATAGATCTCTCCAAGATCCTCTTCAACGCTCGGTTTGAAACCTCGACTTTCCCACTCGTTTGTGGTGATAAGCCGTAGAAAGACGATGTGTAACCCCATATTTCTTTAGGACCCTTTCGAATTGGTCGTTACAAAAATGGGTTCCATGATCGCTTATGATCGCACGAGGGGTTCTAAACCGATAAAACAAGCTTTTCAAAAACTTGACTACCACACATGCATCGTTGGTGGGTAAAGCCTTAGCTTCCACCCACTTAGATAGGTAGTCAACGGTGACAAGGATGTAATTATTACCACCAGATGATGGGAATGGCCCCATAAAGTCAATGCCCCAAACGTCAAAGATCTCACACACTTGGATGATATTTTGTGGCATTTAATCGTTTTGTGAGGCTTTTCCTTGTCGTTGGCATGAGTCACATGACTTCACAAGTTCATGTGCATCTCGGTAAATAGTAGGCCAAAAGAAACCAGCATCAAAGACCTTCTTAGCCGTGAGATTAGCACCGTGGTGACCACCCGTGGGTCCCTCGTGACAAGCTCTAAGGATGTTAGAAGCTTCGGTACCAAATACACAATGTCGAATAATTTGATTCGCACAAGTTCGAAACAAGTAAGGGTCGTTCCAAAAGTAGAACTTTTGTCACGAAAGAATTTTCGTTTTTCTTGAGTCGTCATACCCTTGATGATGAAGTTGCCCGCATGGTAATTTGCAATGTCCACAAACCATGGGGTAGAACAATCAAGATTAGAATTCAATACACCAAGTGTCTCAAGAGGAAATGTTTCGGTAATTTCCTTGGGCTCGTAAACACTTTGGTGAGGATCTTCCAAACGAGAAAGATGATCGGCCGCTAGATTCTCGGCTCCTTTTTTGTAAACGATTTTGTGATCAAGTTCTTGAAGGAGGAGAATCCAACGAAGTAATCTCGGCTTTGCATCTTGTTTAGCCATAAGATACTTGATAGACGAATGATCCGTATACACTATGCATTTAGTCAAGACGTGGTAAGGTCAGAATTTCTCAAATGCATACACCAAGGCAAGGAATTCCTTCTCGGTTGTAGTGTATTTTAGTTGAGCCTCGGTCATCGTCTTACTAGCATAGTGGATAGGTAAGAAGTGTTTTTAATGACGTTGCCCCAATACGGCCCCAATAGCGGAGTCACTAGCATCACACATGAACTCAAAGGGGAGGTTCCAATTGGGAGCAACAAGAATGGGAGCTTCGGTAAGTTTCCTCTTAAGGATTTCAAAGGATCGTACACAATCTTCGTCAAATACAAAACGTGCATCTTTTTCGAGGAGATGTGTAATAGGTCGAGAAATCTTTGAAAAATCCTTGATGAATCGACGATAAAAGCCCGCGTGGCCTAGGAAACTCCTAACTCCCTTGACGGTTTTGGGATGAGGTAATTTGGCGATGACGTCTACCTTAGCTTAATCTACCTCAATCCCCTCTTTCGAAACCTTTTGCCCTAAGACGATTCCACTTTTAACCATAAAATGACATTTTTCCCAATTAAGCACAAGGTTGGTTTCCTCACAACGCTTCAACGTTCTCTCAAGATTCGACAAACACAAAGTGAACGAACTACCAAACACGGAAAAGTCATCCATGAAGACTTCCATCGTCTTCTCGATCATATCATGAAAAATAGCCATCATGCACCTTTGAAAGGTTCTCGGTGCATTGCAAAGTCCGAATGGCATTCTATGATAGGCAAACGTTCCATATGGACACGTAAACGTAGTTTTTTCTTGATCACGAGGATCGATGGGGATTTGGAAGTAACCGGAAAAACCATCTAAAAAGCAATAGAAATCGTTTCCCGCAAGACGCTCCAACATTTGGTCCATGAAGGGCAAGGGAAAATGGTCTTTTCTAGTGGCGTCATTCAACTTACGATAGTCAATGCACACTCTCCATCCGGTTACGAGTCTAGTGGGAGTTAACTCGTTGGCATCGTTTGGCACAACGGTCATTCCCCCCTTTATAGGGAAACAATGAATAGGACTCACCCAAGGGCTATCGGAAATAGGGTAAATCATTCCCGCGTCAAGGAGTTTGAGGACTTCCTTTTTGATGACGTCGTGAATTTTGGGGTTCACTCTCCTTTGACATTGGATTGCGGGTTTGTAATCCTCCTCCATTAAGATTTTGTGGGTACAAAATTTGGGATCGATCCCCTTAATGTCGGATAACTTCCACGCAATTGCCCCTTTGTGATCCTTTAGAACATCGACAAGTGCGGTTTTTTCATCATCCGAAATATCTTTCGCAATAATAACCGGCAACTTGTCGTCCTCCTCCAAAAATACATCTTCGAGATGAGGAGGTAAATCTTTCAACTCGAGGATAGGTGGTTCCTCAATTGAAGATTTGGGCAACCTCCTCGGGTGGAGGAAATGGGTAATCGTTAAGAAAATCCTTGGTAATCGAGAAGTCCTCATCATCGTCAAGGTCTTCATCACAAGTACGTGGAACATCGAATTCTTCCAACGTAAAACCACCACCTTCAAATGGAGTGAAGGTTTGTGTCGAGTTATCAAGAATGGGATCTAGCATAGTGGGATTGCCACTATTTTCATCATCACCAAAACCTAGAACTTCTTGTGAAAATTCCTCGCAAACAACGTCGATCATATCAACGAGGTTTATGGTTGCAACGGAATAAACATGAGAAATTTGAGAATTTTGAGTTGCGTTTATAACAAGTTCCTCGTCGTTGAAACGTAAGGTGATCTTTCTAGCATGCACATCAATTAAAGCCATAGACGTATCTAAAAACGAACGAACTAAATTGAGAGGAACTTGAGGATCCGTGGGAATATCAACAACGATAAAGTCTACCGGATAATAGAACTTTCCTACTTTCACAAAAACATCTTCCGCCAATCCACATGCGGGAATCATGGAATGGTCGGCCAACTCGATAGACATTAGTGAAGGAGTAAGATTAGGAAGATTGAGCGACTTGAAGATTGCAAGAGGCATCAAGTTAATACTAGCACCAAGATCGGCCAAGGCATAGCATTCTTACATATCTTGAATTGCACAAGGAATCAAGAATTACCGGGATCACCGACTTTTTGAGGTATGCAGTTAAGATAAACCGATGAACAACCAGACAATTGTTGCAATTTCTCCTTGTTGTTCAACATACTCTTGAAGTTAGCGGCAAATCGAGGCATCATGAACAAAGCATCGGCAAAACTCACATTAAAATGAACGTCATGAAACCTTTTCATAAAAAGCTCAAATGGGTAATTGTCGCGCTCTTGACGTTTCTCCTATCTAAGTCTCGATGGATAGGGCAAAGATGGTGTGGGTTGAGGCATAGGCATAGCCTTTGGAATCTCGGGTTCCAAATGTGGTAAATGGACAACCGTAGGTGTGACATGAGCGGTACTTAGTGGGATTGGGACATGCTCCTTTTCGACCACCACCTCGGGTTCTTCCTCAATTGCATCCTCCGTAGGAGCAATTGGTTGAGGAGTCGGTTCCTTAAGTGTCTTACCACTACGTGTGGTAATCACTTTCATCTCTCCCTTAGGGTTAGATATGGTGTTACTAGGAAGACTACTCAAAGACGGTTTGCACATTATAGCCTCAAACATAGATGAAATTTTATCCTCAAACATGGATTGCCTCTTCTCGGCCTTAATCATCTCTTGTTTTATTTCATGTTGCCCTTGTTCCATTTTTTGTTGGTTTTGTTGTAACCTAGTTACATTCCCTTCCATTTTGTTTGTATGGATTTTAAGCTCATTTTTTAACTCGTTTTTCAACTCCTTCTTCAAGTCGTTCTTAAACTCGGATCTTAGGATAATGATTTCTCTTTGAATGTTGTCAAACCTAGCATCGTTTCCATTAGCGTATTCAACAAATTCATTTGGAAGATCTTTCAAAGTTTGCAAACCCTTGTTGTTGTTTTGAAAATCATTGTTTTGATTTTTGTTTGAAACTTGATTGTTATTAGCCCCTTGATTCCCATAGTTTCCTTTGTAATTGCTTTAAAACCAGCTTGATTGTTTCGATAGTTGTTGTTAGCATTTTGATTGGGAGCAAAACCCGGTGGAGTCAATTGATTGGAGCGGGTAACTTGACCGTTTTGGTTGTAAGTTCCCGTGGCCGCGTAGGCACTCGAAGTGTTACCACCGTTGGTAATGCACTCGGAGAAATCATGACCTACACCACAATACATACATGAAACCTCAACCGTTTTAGCCGTAGCAGGAGCACTTTGTTCTCGAACTTTGAATTCAATTAAAAGTCCTTTAAGCTTATCAAAGAGTTTGTTTTCCAAGTTCGCCTCAATTTGGAAAGCATCGATGGTATTGGACAAAGAAGGTGAAGCCGAAGACAAATCCTTACGAACACTCGATGTGTTACGAGGACTATACACCTTAGATCTATTCTCAATTATCAACAACGCTTCCTCAACCGTTTTTACACAAAAATTTACCACCCGCGGCGGCATTTAGATAATCCCTTTCATGATCATTTAATCCATTGTAAAACGTGTCAATTTGATGCAAGTCGGAAAAACCGTGATGAGGACACTAATGTAACATTTCCTTAAACCTATTCCAAGCCGTTGAAATTTTTGAAATCTCGTTTTTTGAAATGTGTAGTCTTAGAGGGCGGAAAAAGTTGGTTCAAAAACTTAGAAACGAGATCCTACCACGTCAATATAGAATTGGGTGGCTCTTTATCTAACAAAATTTTAGCTGGCCCCGCTAAGGAATACGGAAAAAGCATCATCTTAATCGAGTCATTAGCAACATCCTTAAATTTGCAAGTGGCGGTAAGACGATTGAATTGGCGGATATGGTTGTGCGGGTTGTCCTTCTCATCACCACAGAATTTGTTGTTTTGGATCATTGACAACAAACCCGTTTTCACTTCAAAATTCTCCGCAAGGATAGCGGGAATCACAATAGCCTCTCCATAACCCTCGGTGGGTGCTTGAAGTAACTCCATCATAGTACGATTCGCCATGGTTGGTTCTTCGTCTATGATAGGTTCGTCAATAGGAGACTCCTCACTAGAAAGATTAGGAGTAGGTGTTGACTCCTTTCGGTTTTTTCGTTTACGTGCACGTCTTGCTTGATTACGAGTAAGCATAAACGTCACGTACAACGTGGGGATGAGCAAAGAAGATTATTTTTGGTGTTTTTAATTTTTCCAATTTTTTGTGTTTTTTGATTGTTTTTACTTTTTGAGATTTTTGTGATTGTATTAAGTAGACAAAAATCTACAAATCTCCTCCTTAATCAAATCTCTTTATTAAAGAAGGCTCAAGGAATGAAAACGATCACGTGAAGTGAACGCCTTTGATGACTTTAAAAAGTTGGTGGAACACCAAAACGTTCAAGAGGGTTTAATCAAATGAAACCAAGAAAATATATATGATACTTAGATAATACTTTAGTTGGCAAACCCTCGATTAGCCCTTTTTATCTAAAAACGCACAAGCAAGCGAGGAAACGAGGCGGCGCGAAGCACTTAAGAGCCTTTTTCCTTAGGGTATATTTTATAATACCCGCCTTATACCCACCTTATAGTTTGTGTTTTTCAAAATTAAGCTTCACGAAAGTATTTATCTATTTTGCCTTTTCTTTCTTGTTTGAGATTCGAATACAATGATTGAGTAATGACCTCCCGATCAAGGTTGTATTTTCACACTTTTGGAGTACTTGTGAATTTATTGTTCTACGTATACAATATAGTAATAGTATTCACACAAAAAAAAACGAAAAACCGATAATACGTATTAGTAGAGTGCTACTAATACAATTAGCTATTATGGCTATATAAAAACAACAAATCTTCAAATCAAAGTACAACACGCCTCCCCGGCAGCGGCGCCAAAATGATGTAGAGTAAAATACGTCTTTTAGGAAAAAGAGCGTTATTAGGGCAAGTATTTAGTGTCGGTTTAGGAAAACCAAGCACTAATGACCCAAAGTGGGGATCGTTCTCAAGGAGGCTTGTGTGTTGTGTAGAGAGATGATTAATGGTTTGTGATTATATTGATGAGAAATGAAAAGAAGAAAAGAGATTAGAAGAGAATGACGGTTACGATTATGAATTAAACTAAGACGAATAGTCATATACGTAAGACCGTAAAAAGTAGCAAAATTAAAAATTTACCCTAAAAATTCCTAGAAAATTGAAATAAATCCTAAAAAATATAATTAGAGTTTACAAAAATAAAAAATCACTCAAACCTTTTATTTAATTAAATAATAATTTTTTAATGCTAATTAAAGCCCAAAAAATCAATTTAAGTAACAAAAAGCCCAAAATGAGATTTTTTCACTTGTAAACCTCTAAAATACCTTAACTAAATTTATAACTATTTTTGAAAATTGTAAAATTAATAAAAACTATTTAAAAACAATTAAAAACTATTAAAACTTAAAATAATTCTAAAAATTAATCTAATGACAATAAAATTATAATAAAAATTGTAAAATTCCTAACTTAACATATTTGAACTAAGAAAAATGAAAAACTTTGAAAAATCTAAATTTTAATTTTTAATAATAAAATAATAATAATATATGAATAAAAATCCAAAATTTATAAAAAATTTTAATAAGTTTCAAACTAGTTTATTTTAACCTAAATAAAACAGAAATGAAGTTGAAATTATAAAAATACCCCTATTGGGCCTTTAAATGGGCTAAAAGTCCAAACATTCCTTTAATGGGCTTGAAATAGGCCTAATAAGAAAAATGTTGTCAAAATAAGCTCAAAATCTCATATTTGACTTAAAATTTGATTTTAAGAACAAAACTCTGAAGGCCCAAAAGCTGAAAATGTGTTTAAGCTAGTTTATTTCAAAGCAGCTTATTCTTAATGGGCTTTTTGGCCCATTAAGCTATAAGCTGATGCCATAAGCTAAAATTTGACACACAAGCTTCTTTTGATTTACTTAAGAGATCTGTAAAAAGAAAATTGGAGAAAGCACAAGAAATAAGCCTGAAATAAGCCAAGACTCCCTTCACAAAACGACAAAATAGTTGTTTTGAGTTCTAGACCACCTCAAGTGCTGATTCAACTTTCAAAAGCTTTTAAATGACTTAATTAAGAAAAATAATCAAAAAGTTTTCAAAAAGTACAAGCAATAAGCCAGAATAAGCAAATAAGCACTTATGTAAAAGTCAACTTAATGAGTTTTCTAGTAAAAAGTCAAAGTCAAAGTCTAATAAGCTCCAGATCAAATAAATGGGTCAAATGAGGAAGATCTATCACAAAAAATAAGTTGTTGCAGGTCTGGATAAGCCAATATGGCTTATGAATAAGCTGTTTTAAGATTTACACTAGCAGGGGCTAGTTTTGGAGGTTGAGCAGCGGGAACTTTTCCCCCTACTTGACCTTTTTGACTTTTTTTCTTATATGACTTTTTTGTGGATTCAAGTTACAAACAAGGCACCCTTGTCAGTGAATCACAAGGAGTCAAAAACAACAAAGAAATCACACTTCCAATCAGCCAAATGATACAGTTAATTCAATTAAGCACCAGATCAGACAAAGACTTGAACAATAAGCAATTTTGGTTCAATAAGCACTTTTAGCAAAAATCAGCCTGCCAAACTTCACCAAATGCATACACAAGTTATAATAAATTCAAATGAACAAATTCTAACAGGTTTCATGCATTGATTCAAAGTCTAGATCAAGATTCAAGTAATCAGAAGTTACTGATGAACAAAGAACATGCAGTTATGAACACTTGTTGATATACTTGACCACAAGGCCAGATTCAAACACTCAAATCTCTTAGTTAGGTTATATAAACTATGTTTAATAACTTGTTACCCCTAAGCATGCATACAAACTAAGTGTTACCAAGTTCTTAGGTCAAAACAAGCAGATTTCAAGTTTTTATAGCACAATCTTAGATTTGATGTTTAAAGTCCAATAACTTGCAGTAATGAGCACTCAACCAAGGAAATAGCAGATACAAACTCAAACAAAAAACTTTCAATAACACAATAACAAGATATGCACTTAAACAGGTTAACCCAAACACCCCTTATCTTTTCCAAATCAAGATTTAAACAAGTATAAGTGTATTTCAATGTTACTCAAGCCCAATCAAACACAATAACAGATTTATTATGCAGTATCAAGCAAGATTAAGCCACAAATACAACAAGAACACAAGCAGAACACAAAATCATTAAAATCAAGTATTTTTCAGATTTTTGGGTTCAAGAACTCAAACCTCATGAATGTACATCCACACTCACGAATTTTCGAGCTGATGTGCCTAGCAAAACAAGGCACAAGCTTCCTTAAACAAGCTGCTAAGATTCAACAAGGTTAGCACAATAAAATAAAAAACAGAAAGGTGAAAACTTTGAAAATAAATTTGATTGATGCAACTTTGTTCCCACACTTGATTATCCCCAAGTTATAAGCCTCATAACACCTTGATAACACAATATCAGGATGCTATGATCCACTTATAGCCCAAGAATTCCAAGGTTTAAACAAAGACTTAGCAAAATATCAAATTTTGAGTTCTTGTACAATTTCTTGCACAAGGTTTGAAAACATGTTTTGAGATTTAAGATTAGTTAACAATAAACAATAACAAGCAGATATAAAGATTGGCACTTGGGTTTTCTTCACAAATTCAAACACTTCTCATTAATCAAGAGCAAGGATTTACAGATAAGTGAACAAAGGAAAAACCAAGAGCAAGGCTCAATGTACGGGGCCCTATTCCTTATATAGGCTACAATGTTTAACTAAGAACATAAAAACGTAAACCCTAAAGCTGTAGAAGTCCCATTTTGCCCTTGAGAATTTTGGCTTTATGCTTGATCATGTGAACTCTTTGGCTGTTTGTGAAGCTGTAAAGTGTGTAGGAATTGCATCAAAGGCTCAAAACAAGCTTAAGTTTCAAGCTAGGATCTTGGACGTTGAATGTGGCAGGGTTTTTGGCATCTTCTTCAAAAGAGTGGGACAAGGGTTTATCATGTGACAATGGGATGATGTGGCAAGGGTTTTCAAAGTTGGGTTATGATTAGGATGGGCTTAATCATAAATCTGGAGAGTTTAGTTGTCTAATTCTTAGTAATTAACAAATCCTAAATTTTGTTCTTCATGTGAATAGTGACATGTTTAATCCATTTTTGGGTTTAAAAAATTTGTTTAGCGCCAAAAGTTTACTAATCAGTTATGATTAGCTTAATAACTGAGTGGGATGGTGAGGTGGATGAAAGGTGGGTTGTGATTGGTGGGTTGGAGTGAGTGGGGCACGTGTCACCCCCTCACAGATTAAGGTAAGTATCCTTGTCTGCCCAATTTGGTCCCTCACTTCTTCTTTCTTTGTCATTTGATGTTTAAACATACCAAAACCGGATTCCTTTGTATTTGAAGTTTCCATTTTCACACTTTTGCCCCAAATACTTTTCCAAAGTATTTTCAGGGGTATTTCTCGCCATTTGTTGATTGTTGAAGGGCTGTTTTGGCATTTTCTTCATAGATTATGGTCTTGACTTGTAGGATTGACATTTTGGAGGACTAATATTTTAACACCCCCAAATTTATACGCAGCGGAATACATCTTTGGGTGCTAAACAATGATACAATAACACATAATTTATAAAGAACGACTCGAAAAGAGACGTTTCAAATTTATCGTTCCTAAAATATTTGTTAGAGTAGCGTAGTCCCAAGACATCATAACCAAAGTACAACCAAAACAAAAGATTTAAATTGTTTTGAACAAAAGGAACGACAAACATTCAAAGAGTGTATATTACAAAAGCAGTGCACAACTTCATTCCCGTGACCTCCAAGCTTCACACTTCTCGATTACCTGAAATACATGTGAGAAAATCATCAGCAAAAATGCTGAGTGAATCTATAGGTTTATATAATCAATTTGAACACAAACAAAGATTATAAGTTTGTGGCATACTTGAAGACAACAAGCATCAAATAATAATTTGCATCAACAATAATAATTGTATATAGCATAAATTGCAATAAGCTCATGGAACCGATCCCTTAGACACTCCCATATCAGTCTAATAAGACGAGAGATTTATTAATTTCGGTTACCTCCAGATTATTGGTACATTGCCGTATACCTGACTTCTCAATACAATATGTTCAAACAGTGTGGAGGTCTGGCCTAAGCTTCTGTGACAAGTCCACACAAACTTAACCGGGGTGGCTTCCCCCATAGATCTATTAATTGTACTAGCGGCTAGCCCATCATAGGCTAGTTAACGGTCCATAATTGAGGCTTTAACAAAGGCAATCACTTAATGCAATTCAAAGGCAACCACGGGTCTATTCATAGAGGGACAAGCATACCATAAAAGACTTGTGTTCTAAGTTTATAAAACATGTATTCCCCCTCGCGGGTTTTTAAAATCATATAATTACGCAAACGAGGCTATAGACTCACCTTAAGTAGTAGAAGTAGATGAAGACGATCGCCGACGATAGTAGATGCCCGATAAACACAACAACCGCAACCTAGCAATTAAGGTGCGTACATTAATAATAGACTCGAGAAATAAATGATACATAATAAAATCAAAATCAAGTATAAAATAATGACAACTCGATAGAAAACGATACAAGTGGTTCTATTATACACTCCCATATATTCATTTCATTATTCTATGCCTTTAATAAAAATCTGTCGGAACATGCCGAATGTCCAAGCCGTTTTCTCATACTTAGACACATCAAAACTTCATGATACCACCTGAGGAACTCACATACTATATGTAGAAAGTCCTCCCAAGAGCCCATCAAAAGATTTTACTTCTAAAGTTCCCTGCCCGACTCATCTTTGAATCACAAAATTCGGACAGTTTAGCGACCTTGACTTACGAAACCATTTTGACCATTCTACACAACTCCATTTATAAAACCGACATTTGATTCTAAAAATAGACTCAAAATACTAAACTTTGAGCCTGAGAACAGGCCTTGATTTATTTTGAAACTCATTTTATAGTCCTTGAGATTCGATCCAAATATCGACAACAATTTTCGGATTGTGTCAACACTCGTCTCCCGGTACACGAAAATCAAACTAGTGTATCTTCCACCTCGTTTGGAGTTGGAAGGCCTACTTTATATCAAATCGAAGCTAACGAAATTCTATACAACATAATCCCATAATATCAACCTATTTTCAGACTTAAGACCCCCGAAAATGGCCTCAAACCTACTGCCTAAAATTGATCATTTAAAAACCATACAAAATCAAGTTTTTGATCAAAACCAACAACTTTTATCATCATTCTAACATCCTAATATCGCCATAAACCAATCCTAACACTTGTATCATAATCAAAATCAAAACCCAAAAATTAAAAGTTCATCTTTTTAACAAAAACATTGCATAAACATCATTTGATCATCATTTCTAACACATGCATGATCATAATCTCCACCTAACAAGCCTAGTTTTTATCAAAAATCAAAACTTAATGCATGTAAGAAAGATTAGTATCATTGAAATCACCTTGAAAAATTAGGAATGGGACTTATTTTAATTTGGATTGAATCAAACTAGATCATCAAAAATTTTGATGATTTGTGTGTGTGTGTGTTGTACGGCCAAAAAAGAAAAGGGAGGAGAGTGGTGATGATTTTTTTTTATTGATTTTTAAATGAAAGGTGCTAGTGGAAAAACTATGTATAGTGTAAGGTTAGGGTAGTTTTTGCCAATTTGTGATAGTTTTGGTCCAAAATGTAAACATTAGTTAAAAAGCGGGAAATGACTAAAAGTCAATTTTACAAATATTTATGGGACTCGGATTTCGTAAAAATACTTTTTAGAAGTTTAAACACACACGAAAAATAATAATATAACGAATCGATACGTAATTAAAACGATATCGTCGAAAGTATTAAATATCGAAACAATCGATAATAAAATATAAAATTTTGGGCATCCGTCAGTATCGCGATCACTAGTAGTCCTCGTTGCTCGTCAAAATATTAAAATAAAATATTCAATATCGGTTTCAACTTAAATCGTTAAACATAATAATATTTAACGTTATAAAATACTTCAAAAATATTTGAAAAGTAAGATTAAGTAATGACCTTATTTTTGTGGGTTTTACATCCTCACCACCTTAGGAGAGCACCGTCCCGAGGCTTACTTCTCTTTAGGTCCGTCTATGAATAAATGCGGATACTCGCTCTTGAAGTAGTCCTCTCGCTCCCAAGTGTATTCGGGTCCACGTCGGGAATTCCATCACACTTTCACTATCGGGATCTGACTTTGCTTAAGCCGTTTCACCTCTCGTTCCATAATCTCCACCGGTTCTTCAATAAAGTGCAGCTTGTCGTCCAGTTGAATCTCCTCAAGTGGAATTATCAAATTCTCGTCCGCCAAACACCTCTTAAGATTAGAAACGTGAAAAGTATTGTGAATAGCACTTAACTTCTCTGGCACTTCCAACTTATATGCCACAGGACCAACTCGATCAATAATCTTGAATGGACCAATATAGCGTGGACTAAGCTTTCCTCGCTTGCCAAATCGAATTACTCCTTTCCAAGGTGATACTTTGAACATAACCATATCGCCAATATCAAACTCCAATAGTTTTCTCCTCTTATCCGCATAACTCTTCTGCCTACTACGAGCTGTCAATAAACGATTCTTGATTTGCACGATCTTCTCAGTCGTTTCGCTAATCAGATCAGGACCCGTCAATTGACTTTCTCCAACTTCACACCAACCAACTGGTGATCTACACTTTCGCCCGTAAAGTGCTTCAAAAGGCGCAACCTTGATACTTGCGTGATAACTGTTGTTGTATGAGAACTCCACCAAAGGTAAGTGTCGATCCCAACTACCTCCAAAGTCTATTACAAACGCTCGTAACATATCCTCCAAGGTCTGAATAGTTCTTTCACTTTTTCCGTTCGTTTCCGGATGATACGCAGTGCTCATGTCCAACTGAGTCCCCAAAGCTCGCTGAAGCGATTTCCAAAACTCAGATGTGAACCAACTATCTCGATCAGAATAATTGACAAAGGAACTCCATGTATACAAACAACTTCCTTCAAATACAACCGAGTAAGTTTGTCTAACTCATCAGTTTTCTTTATCGGCAAGAAATGAGCCGACTTAGTCAACCAATCAACAATCACCCAAATCGTATCATAACCACTAGAAGTTCTCGGAAGTCCTGAAACAAAGTCCATAGTGATCCTCTCCCATTTCCATTCTGGAATTTCAGGTTTTTGTAGTAAACCTGAAGGTCTCTTGTGCTCAAACTTCACCTTAGCACACATCAAACATTTACTAACATAAGTAGCAATGTTAGCCTTCATATTCGGCCACCAGTAGCATTTCTTCAAGTCTTGGTACATTTTATCCTATCCTGGGTGAATCGAATATTTAGACTTATGAGATTCGTGCATAATTAGATCTCTCAGTCCTCCATACACCGATAACCATACACGATTCTCGAAATACCAAATTCCGTCATCACGAATTTTGAATATAGGTGTCATCCTTCTACCCAAGTCTTCATTTCTCACATTCTCTTCTTTCATCGCCTTTGTTTGAGCTTTAAGTATTCGATTAGATAAATCAGAATAAGTTGTCATGGCTAAAGCTCTAACCCTTTTGGTTATTTCTCTATCCTTACTACTAATAGCATCGGCAACTACATTCGCCTTTCCGGGATGATAACAAATTTGAATGTCGTAATCACTCAACAATTCTACCCATCTTCTCTGCCTCATATTGAGCTCCTTCTGATCTAAAATATGTTACAGGATTTTATGATCGGTATATACCACACTCTTTGTACCATAGAGATAGTGTCTCCAAAGTCTAAGAGCAAAGACAACAGCTCCTAATTCCAAATCATGTGTAGTATAATTCTCTTCATGCTTCCTTAATTGACGTGATGCATACGCGATCACTTTCTCTCTTTGCATCAACACAACACCAAAACCCTTACATGATGCGTCACAATATACCACAAAGTCTTCAGCTCCGTCGGGCAAAGCCCAAATTGGTGTAGAACATAGCTTCCGCTTCAGAGTTTGTAATGCTTCTTCTTCTTCTGAACCCTACTCATACTTCTTGTTTTTCTGTGTATGTTTAGTAAGTGGTTTAGAAATTAAGGAGAATCCTTCTATGAATCGCTGGTAGTATCCAGCTAATCCCAAGAATTGTCTAACTTCAGTGGGGGTTGTAGGCGTAGCCCAATCTCTAATAGCTTCAATTTTGGAAGGATCAACATGAACACCGCTACTATCAATCACGTGCCCAAGGAATTGGACTGAATCCAACCAAAAATCACACTTGGAGAATTTTGCATACAACTTATCCTTCTTCAACAACTCCAAAATAATCTTTAGATGACCTTCATGCTCTTCCCGGCTTTTGGAATAAATCAGGATATCATCGATAAATACAATCACAAACTTGTCGAGATATGGTTTACACACACGATTCATTAAATCCATGAATACCGCAGGTGCATTAGTTAACCCAAACGGCATCACTTGGAATTCAAAGTGTCCATAACGCGTCCGAAAAGCTGTAATAGGTATGTCCTCCTCTTTAACACGAAGTTGATGATAACCCGACCTCAAGTCGATCTTCGAGTAAACACACGAACCTTAAAGTTGATCGAACAAATCATCGATCCTAGGAAGTGGATAACAATTTTCGATAGTTAACTTGTTCAACTCTCGGTAGTCTATGCACATTCTGAACGATCCGTCCTTCTTCTTCACGAAAAATACTGGAGCTCCCCAAGGTGACGAACTTGGTCTAATGAACCCCTTCTCCATTAACTCCTTCAACTGATCTGCCAACTCCTTTATCTCAGACGGTGCTAAACGATAAGGTGCACGCGCCACCGGTGCAGCTCCTGGCACTAGATCAATCTTGAATTCGACTTCTCGCTGAGGCGGAAGCCCTGGAAAGTCATCGGGAAATACTTCATGAAAATCACGAATAACCGAAACATCTTCCACACGCCTAACCGGTAGTTCTTTCTCCACTACTTGAGCCAAGAACATGTGACAACCTCTTTCTACATATTTCCTCGCCTTGATACAAGATATCACCGTTAGACGCGATCTACTGACATCACCTTTAACTATTAACAAATTGCCCTTAACCGGTATGTGAACAACTTTCTCCCCACATACAATCACCGCATCATGTGCAACAAACCAATCTATACCAACAATCACATCAAACGAACCCAACTCTATCGGCATCAAATCAATTTCAAACAAATGATTTGCTAATTTCAAAAGACACTTCTTAAATATAGTGGTAATACTAACTAACTGTCCATCAGCTAACTCGACCTCATAACTAGTATTTAGGCTTGTTGGCTCAATATCAATTAAACGACTAAAGGAAGTGCTTATAAAGCTCCTATCAGATCATGAGTCAAACAACACACTAGCATAACGATGGCTGAGTAAGAACGTACCCGTCACCACATTTGGACCTTGTGCCTGATCAGCATCCTTAACAACATAAACTGCCCCAGCAGCTTCGCCTGCTTTCTTGTTCTTCAACTTCAGGCATTTGGGACGAACATGATTACGTTCTCCACATTCAAAGCAAGTCTTGATCAGAATAGTATTTGCTCCAGTGGCAGGGATCCATGGCTTGCATTTCTCCACAGCATGCCCAACCTTTCCACATTTAGTGCATATTGGTGGACAATCACCAAAGTGACAAGCACCGTAACTTTTACATTTCTGGGCTAGTCCCCCATGGTCAGCATTATTATCCTTGTTAGTTGCAGCTCTAGCACCAGAATTTCTTTTTTGATTGTACTGCCTATGGCGGTTACTACCCTGACTACCACTCTGTGAATTCTCCCGTTTCCTTTTATTACCCTCAGCAGCTCTCTCAGCCCTATCTTGAACCTTCTGCCCCATAAGTGTATGAGCCATTCTTATAGTTTTAACAAAGTTCTTGGGTCGAGATGAAGTTGTCTCACCTTTAATGTACCCAGGCAGCCCTTTGATGTATCGGTCCATCTTTTTCTTCTCAATAACAAAAGCATCTGGACACAACAAAACCAACTCATTAAATCGGCTAGTCTATGCAACAATGTTATTATCTTTCAGCTTCAGGTGCCTCAACTCATCCTCCAAAGCAGATAACTCTTCTTCTGGACAGAACTCTTCTTTCAGCAACCTTTTAATTTCATCCAAGGTTTCCTGTTTGCAGCTTCTAAACCAACTGTAGCAACTTGAGTCTTCCACCAGCTTAAAGCTCGATCCTTGAAAGTAGCAACTGCGAACTTAACCTTGTTCTTTTTTGAGCAATCACTAATCTCAAATGTTGTTTCTGTTTTCTGAATCTACCTGAATAATTCTAGTGCTCCACCAATTCCTTGAAATGTAGTAGGTCCACATTTCATGTATCCAGCAAAAGTACACTCTTTTACTACAGCAGCAGCCTGAGCAACCTCACCCGCAGGATTCTCAGCTACACCTGCTCCTCCAATAACTTCTGGTCCCACAGGTTCACCTTCACCTTCAGCACCCGCACCTCCAGAGACACCTGCTCCTTCAGTGTTAACACGTGCAGCTCTATCCGCAGCTAATGCTTTCGCTACCTCTTCAGCAACTAGCCTTGCAATGGCATCATTTGTCATTATCCTAGGTGGCATGACTCTGTCACATCACAAAGAGAGAAGATAAAATGAATGAGTTAATTGTAATCATGGTATAGTCATATCATGTACAAAATCAATATATCAAATATAACAACCCGAAAATTTTGACCAACGTTTAAATTAAGATTTTTCGAACATTTATGAAACTTGTTACTTATTTTCGATAATGTAACGAAGATCGTGTTAGCTAAATTCAAATTTATTTTGAATATTTTCTTTTAGTTTATGAACTGAGGAATTTAAAATTTTTACGTTTACATTTAATAAATTAGATATTTATTATCTAATTACTTGTAGTATTTTTCGACGTTTTAGAGTCGGAATGAGTAAAAATAACAAATATAAAAGTTGAAACGATTCAAAACTAAAACTTTGAAAATATGAAGAAATATTATTTTTCATTATATTCTAAAACGTTGCTAATAATGTGAATATTAGAGTTTACATTTTATTTTTACGTTAAAATCTAACCGAAATAGCTAAATTAATCAAACGAGCATTTAAATAAATAATAGAAAATATTTTCGAAACACGACGATGTAAGGACTCATTTTTATTGGAAAAATGATTATAAAAACGATGGCGCAAGTCTCGTGTCTTGAATCGTCCGTTAAGTCGTCCGAACGAGTCCCAAACCGTTTATTATTAAACACATGATAAAATGTTACACTTTAGGCCCTTGTAAAATAATTGCAACCCATGCCCCTCAACTATTATAAACCTTGCAATTAGATTATAACTTTGAAATGGGTATAAAAAGGCAATTAGGGTTTCATCTCTTTCATTTTCATGCCAACCCTAGCCTCCATTTCACACACACACACACTAAACCTAGCCTCCACTTCTCCTCTCTCACTCTAAAATAGCAGCCGCCATTGATAGGTGTAAAAGCACCCATGCTTTTACCACTTAATTACAATAAGAACCAAGCCAAAACGTGTATTTTGTGTCGTAAATGTCGGAATTATGCGTGGTTTGTGTTTTGGTTGTGATTTAGGATCAAAATGTGAAAAGGAAGGAAAAAACGGGCTTTCACGGGCTTTTATCAAAGAAAAAGACAAAAGACGAAGTCAAGAAATCAAGAGTGCAAAAAGAACGGAAGTCCAAGGCCAATTCTGAAGTTTTATCGAAGAAAAAGTCCAAAGACGGAAGTTTGATAAAGCCGAAGAACTCAAGTCTAAATTAATGAAGAAATTACAAGACGAGTTAAAAGTAATCCCGAGACAAAGTCTGAAAGGTCGAAGAATTTAAAAGATTAAAGACTAAAGACGAAGGATTAAATGATAATTAAAGAAAGAAGAAAGAGAGAGGAAGCTTCCTTCCACTAATCACCTCCTCCACTATAAATAGGATCATTAAGCTTTCATTTTTCTTGTTGGCTAGTTTGACAAACTATGCTCTTCCATTTTAATTACTTGCTCTTTAATTACATGTCATTTACTTAATTGTCTTGCACCTTTAATTCATTTAAATTCAAGTAAGTTTTATTTAATTGCAATTGAATCTTTACTATTCTTGTGAATCTCTCATCTACCTTTCTTGTTTGGATTTCATATTTGTATTTGTGTTCTTGAGTTTTATGGTTTTTTAATCATGTGGGTTTTGATTGATTTCGCTTTATTTGTTAGTTTTGTTGATTTGTTTTGATTGATTATTGTGAGTAGATGATTATTGGTTAGTTTTGCTTAATCCCTTGATTTAATTTGGTTAGTTTTGATTAAGATTCGTCCTATTTCATTCCCTTGTTCTTCGCACTGTTAACTTTGCCCAGATTCCGAGTGAGTTGATATTATTCCGAATGAACCCCTTTTCACCAGTTATTCCGCATGAAGGGTTTAGTCTAGGATATTTCGGATCAGTAGTATATCCCAGATGAAAGATTTAGTTTAATTATTCTGCATCTGTACATTTATTCCGAACCAAGCCCATATTCCGAATCAAGCTTCCATTTTAATTATTCCGAATGAACGTTTTCTTTTGATTATTCCGGATGAGCACTATTATTCCGGATGAACCATTATTCCGAACGAATTATTTATTCCGGATGAACTATTATTCCGGATGAAGGATTATTCCGGATGAAGCATTTTATTCCGAATAAAGGATTATTCCGGATGAATATATTATTCCGAATGAAGGGTTGATTCCGAATGAGTGAATTCTAGTTTCTGTAATTTTATACATTTAGTTTTAAGGTTTATATTTCCCGGCTTTTTACTTAGTCGCACTTTTACTTGCCTTCCTTTTAGTTTGAGTTTAAGTTTGTCTTATTTTATTTTTCAGTGTTTAATTACTTTCGTCTCTTAGTTTTATTTTTATTTATTGTTTTGCTTTACTTATCATTTCATTCTTTGCATTGCTCCTTTATTATTTGTCTTTGTTTATTTTTATTTTCTTCGTATTTACCTTTTCAAATAGAACAGATATCCAACTTCATTTTTTGTTACCAAGAACGACTGAGTCACACTTTGAACCGGAAATCAATTCGAGAAGATACCGAGAAACAAACTTTCAACCTAGCAAAATCTCAGTTATCAAATAGCGCCGCTGCCGGCTCTTTTCGTGAAGATTAACGGTTTTTTGTGATAGACGCGTTGGCTTTTGGGATCCATTCACTCGTGAACGTTATTTTTCGTGTCAAAAATTTTCAAAAAAAAAATCCCAAAAACATTTGAAAATCATATAAAGCATTTCTTTTTCAAAGTTTTGCACCAAAAATATTCTTCTTGCTTATCTATTTTTCTTTATGGATTCTTATGTCATTGCATCGGGTGTTGGAGACGACTATATGGGAGCGAATCATGTCAATGGTGTTCATGCGAGCGATGCGGAAGAGACCTTCCTCCCATTTCCATCGATTCACAAATAGGATTTTGTCCATCGTGTAATTCGATTAACTCATCCTTTACTTCTAATTAACTTACTCCTCCCTATTGCATGTATAGTGGAAGCGATTCTCATTGGCATGTTTCGTGCCCGATTCGATACCCGTATGGTCACGGGCAAGAACCGGGTTACAATTATGACAATCGTAATAGCTTTCCACATGACGCACCCGGTTTTTCTCCATACCCGTGGTGCTATATTTGTGGGGGCCCTCACGATGCTTCTTCTTGTGATCCGTCGAAGGTCTTTGAGAAAATTCTGTGCTATCATCCCAGTGTGTATAACTTTGAGACCCCACATCACACCCTCAATCATCAATCCTCTCAGAAAATTAGTCTTGACCAACAACTCACTACTTTGAATGATGTTCTAGAAAGTTTAGCTCAAATCCGAGCTGACTTGCATCAGGAAAGCAACCTTTGCTTGATGTTGACGAAATCTTAAAATCCACCAACACCTTTTTGAGCCAATTTGGTCGTTTTCCCTTCTTTTCTACACCAAAATGTTTAATTACAGCGTTGGGATAGAATTGGTTTAATTGAACATACTCAGGGAGATGAACAACAAAATTTGCTTCATGAGCTTCTTAAAGATGTGTAGGTTATCAAGGAAGAGTTAGCCGACTATGTTACTGCTAATTGGAATGGTCCCGTCTATTATGATGATGATGACGACGATGATGTCTACGCTCTCGACCCATATTCCGAAGTTGCTACTCCTACTCTCGATGTTCCTAATGCGTCTAAGGATGGTGACTCATTGAGTGAGATTAGTGATTTTGGTCTCGACAAATTCTTTGATGATGAGGTTTGTGACATACCGACTACTATGGAGCTTGAGGACGACGTTGCTCTTTCGGAGGAGGTCGATCCTAATGATACCGATTTCTCTCCACGCTATGAGAATTTCAATTTTGAAATTTCTCAATCTCCACTGGGAGATGCAGGCGATGATGATTTATTCTCTCCGGCTTACGAGAAGTTCACCGATGAACTTGCTCTTGTAGATGAGGTGGAAGACGTGATTCTTCGCGAAAGATTAAGGAAAGTGCATCTTGTTATTGCTCAAATCGAAGAGTTGACTTCTCCTCCTTTTTCCGAGTATTTACCTCCATCTAGTCCTCCCGTTGAAGATAATGACCCATTGCTAGAAGAAATCAAGATTCACTCAATGCCTCCAGGTATTTATGATGATGACACGGAGGGGGATCTTATTTTTGCCAATTTGCTGCAGGAAGGTATTGTCCCAAGTCCCCCTCCCGAGCACCTTTCATCCACTCCTTTAGCCACTATTACGGAGGATGAGTGATTTGACCCGGGAGGTGACATTGATTATTATATGATTGCTAACCTTACAGCTTTGCCGCTTTTTGAGCATCAATTGTCTTTGGGGGATGACAATTTGATTCCTTTACCCACCCCACCTCCCGTGGCTCACAACTTCACATACTTTTCGTATGTTGAAAGGACTTTTCTCCCATTTAAGACTTATCCTCCCGCCTCCCCTTTGTTGATGTCCTTCGGGAACGAGGACAAGGTCTTTGATCCCGGTATTACATTCGAGGCTTCCCCATGGACCATTTAATTAGGGGACGAGTCAGGCTCGTGACTCGGTTAATATAAACAAGCGCTTTTTGGGAGGCAACCCAATTATCTATCTATCTTTCCCTTTGTTTCATCATAAGTGTAGGGGGAGCCCCGTGGGTGTTTCTTGTTTTCTTTCTTATCATGTGCAGGGATTAGAGCTTCAAAGACACACTCTTGATGACTTTTGACGACCCGTGATTCCGTGTTCCCGTCTTCCCGGTTCTATCCTAAACTCTTTTGATTCTCTATTTTATATTTTTCAATATTAAAATAGGAATCTCTTTAGTTTTCCCTTCCTTAGCGAGACTTAAACAACATGCACAATGTCCTAAGTGTAGGGGAGTTTACTCCCATATGCTTAAACATTGAGGACAATGTTTATATCAAGTGTAGGGGGGACTTCTATCGAAGTTAAGTGGTCTATTCCTTGAATTTGTCCTCATTTTAACCGAAAAATCAATTTTTCGACATTTTTCAAAATTTTTGATCTATTTTGGCCTTGTAGTTTTACCTTTGTATAGTTATTTTCTTTCTTTACTAGTATAAATTTTAATAAAGTGGTTTTAATTTTCAAGTTTTTCTAGGCTTTTATGTAGGGAGCTTTAAAACGTGAAAGTCTTAACTCTCACGGGTTAAGAACAAGAACTTTTCGCAAGTTCCTATAATTGATCCTAGAGAGTCGTTTATCAAGGGAACTTTAAAATGCGAATTCTAAACTTGAAAGAGTCTAAGAATTTGCAAGATCCTATAGATGACTCGAAAACCCAAAACTTTGATTTAATAGGCTAAGCATCCACGAGTCTCATTCCTTGAGATTTTAAATTGTGGAGAACGAGAGATGATAGAGTCAATTATAAGTTTGGTATTCTTTCGTGAATTTATGTGAGTTAATTATAAGCCTAATCTCCCATCGCTTGCTAATAAATTTATTTGCAATAAATAAGGTTGTACGATTTGAAAAGTTACTTAGCTTCTAGCCCAAGATCGTTTAAAAGTTGCTCGGTATTGATTAGAGTTCATAGCCAAGGCATAACTTATTGAAGCGGGATGCGAAGATTGGCGAGTCTGAAAAGGCCCTAACAAGGCATGAGGGCTACATTTTGTTGCTAAAGATCCAAAAGTGATGTGAAGAATCATTTATTGAAAATCAATATGAAGGATTGAGACACACGGCGAAAAGCAAAAACTCCCCAAAAGATCATGGAGAAGTCTATCCAAAAAGGCCCTAACAAGGTATGAGGATAAATAGATCGAAGTCCTAAAAGGAGGCGGATCGTGGTATATCAAAGTCCAAAATAAAGATTGGAGAAAAATGAAGAAGTCGTGGTCCAAGTATGAAGAATCTCTCAAAACTTCAAGTGAAGAAATTCCTATTATGAAGAGAAGACCATTATTTCATGAACGTCTCTCAAGATTTGAAGTATGAAGTCGCTGCCAAATATCGGTCCGAGAAAGGTCTCAAATCGCGAAGCGAGTTATGCCAAGATATGAACTTTATGAGGTCCCGAGAAGCAGTTTTAAAAGATTTTGTCCTTTAGCTAACTATTGATTAAATCATCCCACTTTATTTTCAACGTTAATAACTATCGAAATAAGTCAACAATGCATCCTCGTGATCATTCAAGACAATAATAAAATATAAGAGATACACCTAGGAATAAGGGAGTCTAAGTAAATAATTGGCCCACGTGAGTTCGTGTTAGTTTGCTAACTTATAATAACAATGATCTCGTTTTTAAGCTTGGTTTGGAGAATGTGAAAACTAGAGGATGATGATCATTCATGACATTTCCAAAACCCTAAGGTATGTCTTTGATTTCTTTACTTACTTTCTTCCTTTGAATGTTTAAAATTTTCTATCTCTTTAATAAAGGCCAATGTGGATTGATTATGATGGAAAATGTAAAAAACGTGCTTTGTAACTAATGCATTGCATGATGACATTGCAATGGTCAAGTGTAGGGGATTTGATAAGTGTGAAAACACCCATCCTTTTACCACTTAATTACAATAAGAACCAAGCCAAAACGTGTATTTTGTGTCGTAAATGTTGGAATTATGCGTGGTTTGTATTTTTGTTGTGATTTAGGATCAAAATGTGAAAAGGAAGGAAAACACGGGCTTTCACGGGCTTTTATCGAAGAAAAAGACAAAAGACGAAGTCAAGAAAT
The DNA here is from genome assembly GCA_025667525.1 of Glebionis coronaria. Classification (NCBI taxonomy): domain Eukaryota; kingdom Viridiplantae; phylum Streptophyta; class Magnoliopsida; order Asterales; family Asteraceae; genus Glebionis; species Glebionis coronaria. Next base: position 141,753,072 of record CM046880.1, read on the forward strand.
CAAGAGTGCAAAAAGAATGGAAGTCCAAGGCCAATTCTGAAGTTTTATCGAAGAAAAAGTCCAAAGACGGAAGTTTGATAAAGCCGAAGAACTCAAGTCTAAATTAATGAAGAAATTACAAGACGAGTTCAAAGTAATCCCGAGACAAACTCTGAAAGGTCGAAGAATTTAAAAGATTAAAGACTAAAGACGAAGGATTAAATGATAATTAAAGAAAAAAGAAAGAGAGAGGAAGCTTCCTTCCACTAATCACCTCCTCCACTATAAATAGGATCATTAAGCTTTCATTTTTCTTGTTGGCTAGTTTGACAAACTATGCTCTTCCATTTTAATTACTTGCTCTTTAATTACATGTCATTTACTTAATTGTCTTGCACCTTTAATTCATTTAAATTTAAGTAAGTTTTATTTAATTACAATTGAATCTTTAATATTCTTGTTAATCTCTCATCTACCTTTCTTGTTTGCATTTCATCTTTGTATTTGTGTTCTTGAGTTTTATGGTTTTTTAATCAAGTGGGTTTTGATTGATTTGGCTTTATTTGTTTGTTTTGTTGATTTGTTTTGATTGATTATTGTGAGTAGATGATTATTGGTTAGTTTTGCTTAATCCCTTGATTTAATTTGGTTAGTTTTGATTAAGATTCGTCCTATTTCATTCCCTTGTTCTTCGCACTGTTAACTTTGCCCAGATTCCGAGTGAGTTGATATTATTCCGAATGAACCCTTTTCACCAGTTATTCCGCATGAAGGGTTTAGTCTAGGATATTCCGGATCAGTAGTATATCCCGGATGAAGGATTTAGTTTAATTATTCCGAATAAATACTTTTATTCTCAACCAAGCCCATATTCCGAATCAAGCTTCCATTTTAATTATTCCGAACGAACGTTTTCTTTTGATTATTCCGGATGAGCACTATTATTCCGGATGAACCATTATTCTGAACGAATGATTTATTCCGGATGAACCATTATTCCGGATGAAGGATTATTCCGGATGAAGCATTTTATTCCGTATAAAGGATTATTCCGGATGAATATATTATTCCGAATGAAGGGTTGATTCCGAATGAGTGAATTCTAGTTTCTGTAATTTTATACATTTAGTTTTAAGCTTTATATTTCCCGCCTTTTTACTAAGTCGCACTTTTACTTGCCTTCCTTTTAGTTTGAGTTTAAGTTTGTCTTATTTTATTTTTCAGTGTTTAATTAATTTCGTCTCTTAGTTTTATTTTTATTTATTGTTTTGCTTTACATATCATTTTATTATTTGCATTGCTCCTTTATTATTTGTCTTTGTTTATTTTTATTTCGCTTCACATTTACCTTTTCAAATAGAATAGATATCCAACTTCATTTTTTGTTACCAAGAATGACTGAGTCACACTTTGAACCGGAAACCAATTCGAGAAGATACCGAGAAACGAACTTTCAACCTAGCAAAATCTCAGTTATCAGCCACCCTCATTTCTAATAGATATAATGGATCTATGCATGCACCATGTAAATCCACCATCATCCCGTGGCCCCTAGCCACTAGCCGTGGCATCATCATCACCAAACCACCATTTTCATAATTTTTACAAGCTCGAATCCTATCATAACTTATTCGTCTATGATCATCACAACCAATGGTGATATTAGTTTAACCATTTGGAGCCTTGAAGAAGGAGATGCGTACATGGGGCTGAAGTTGAGGACCATGTTGAAGGGTTAATGCGTGTCTAGATCTTAGTTAGATCTATGATTATACGGGTCTAACCAAGAAGATCTATTTGGTGTATCCGTCCTTTCGTTTCTAGATCTCGGATCTAAGGTCTACTCCACTTTCCTCTTGATTTTGATCTTTTCATTTTATTTCTTATATTAACTAGATCTCATATATTCTGAAAATATATATATATGAAATAAATAATGTGTATTTGGACATTGTATATGAGTTTTTGACACTAAAATGAAGCTAAACAAGCTCTAGTAACGATTTGATTTATAACGACTTTTGAACCGTAAAAAAAACAGATTGTATGTCAAAATCAGTAGGTTTGGGATGCTGAAACTTATATATTAAGATAGATAATTGTTTTGTGATTAATTCCGCGGGTGGCTCGTCCCGTGACGAATTTTAGAAAGCAAGATATGACCAAAATGGTGAAAACTAGTCAGATCTGAATATACTGTTTTGATGGACTGTTTTCTCGAAAAATTTATATACTGACCTACGAATATGTAAAACTAAACGTTGTAGATAAAATCATGAAGAACTAGAATCAATTGGATGATTTACCAATTCCTTACGGTTTGGAAATGGCGACCAAAATGGTGAAAATGAGTTTGGCTGCCCAAAAACAGCCCACTCTTCTAAGTGATAAAATGGGTTAATTAGCTATGAAAAGTATAAATTTGGGATAATTAGACTTATAATCAGTATAGTACATGAGTTAATAATGGTTTTGGTAAAAAGAACACACTTAGATGATTTACGGTTCAAGAGATATGAACAAATTAGCGGGACATGTCGGGAAAATTATAGTAAACGGACTATAACTCATTAACGTAAAATGTGATAATTTTTATATAAACCGACGTGGTAGGACCCACTTGTCGGGGATCTTTGACTTAGTTATATACTGATAATTATGGAACCCGATACCCTACCAACATAAAATATTAAGTGTACGTGTTTATGGTGCGTTTTAGAACCCAAAAACTATATAAATTGGACTTGGGCCACAAAAGCCCAACTTACACTTGGAATGGCTATTGGGCCATTATTGGACCTTAGATTTATAACCAATTTAGAGTAGTATACTGAATTTAAAATGGACTTAAGTCATATACTTGGGTAGTCGACCACTATTGGGCTTAAGATGGGCTAAAAGTGTCAACTTGGATTTTTCACTTAAAATGACTAAGTGTTCATCTAAAAGTTTTATAAAGAATCATAAAACTTATGAAATGTCCAACAACTTATTAAAATATAATTATTACATATATGCACGATTCATTTATTGTCACGAGTCTAAGACGTACCTCGTTATCTTTAGGTCTCGTGTGATCATGTATCGACCATTGACATTTATTCTTGATTGACGTTCATTCTCTATTAACTATTGTGACGATTGTATCAGGTAAGTCTATAGCCTCACTTTTATACTATCTTATAAATGGTTTTTAAACCCACGAGGGGAATACATGTTTTTATAAACTTAGAACACAATTCTTTTATGGTATGCTTGTCCCTCTATGAATGGACCCATGGTTGCCTTTAAATTGCATTAAGTGATTGCCATTATTAAAGGCTCAATTATGGACCGTTAATTAACCTATGATGGGTTAACCGCTAGAACAATTAATAGATCTATGGGGGAAGCCGCCCCGGTTCAGTTTTTGTGGACTTGTCACAGATTCTTAGGCCCGACCTCCACACTGTTTGAATATATTGTATTGAGAAGTCAGGTATACGACAATGTACCAATAATCTGGGGGTAACGATAATTAATAAATCTCTTGTCTTATTATACCTAACAGAGTGTCTAAGGGCTCGGTTCTATGAGCTTATTGCAATTTATGCTATATACAATTATTATTGTTGATGCAAATTCGATGCTTGTTGCCTTCAATTATGCCACAAATTTATAATCTTTGCTTGTGTTCAAAATGATTTATAAAACCTATAGACTTGCTCAACCTTTGTGTTGATGATTTTACACATGTATTTCAGGTAATCAAGATGGATAGCAGCGGAGCATATGAGGAGGAAGTTGGTGCTTACTTGTCTAAACTTTATAATTGGTTTCCATCCTTTAAATTGAATAAATCACTTTTAAAAGTCTTTAATGAATGTGATTTGTTGGTAACGATTTTTGGGACTAAACGCTACTCTGATTTATATATTGGGATGGGAAACCTTTTTAGACAAAATTGTATAATATTTTAACGTCTCTTTTGAGGTCGTTTTCTATAATTGTACGTGATGTGCTATGAGTAGCGCCCCAAAGTGGTATTCCGTTGCGTGGTAATTTGAGGGTGTTACAGATCGGTATCAGAGCCACAAGTTATAGAGAACTAGGTCGCTTTTTAAAAACCTAAACTATAACTTTTGGTATGTTTTAAAAGGTTTTAAGCACGCAACTACTCCGCATGGCTCCGGTAAGGTTATTCTTGTATTACTTATGATTGATTGTGGTTATGTGAACCTATGTGTATGTAGGAATAATGGTATGTATATATATGAATATACTATGATATTTAAAGGCATTGCACGCGAAGCAATGTTCCTTGAATGATTGTCGACATTTTATAATACGGTCTATATCGGATTTGGTTTCACTGACAATCATCAATCTTGGCGATTATGTATTATCTGAATACGAGTGTGAAACTTGTTTGATATTTGAGTATGTAAATATGGTTTCGTAACCTATCGCATATCGACTTGTTTAAGTTCGATTATTATCATCGTATCGTGATGTGCCATTTTTGGACATCTCCTTTCGAAACGAAATTGATAAATGTGATGTTCGTATTTTTGTTACTACTTATGATTTTGAAGAATCATTTATCCAAGGATATATCTCCTACATAATGCGACATGTGATTTAATTTTATATAACCACGTTTTATTGGCAACAAGGAGGATGCCAATGTTGGACTTAAGATATATATATATCCTAATCAAATATATATAGTTTAGGTACAACAATGATATGCTCATAGTAGTCATTCGGTTGAGTGACTTAATACTGTGTATCTAAATGGAATGGGACATTTAGATATATAGATTTTAATTCGCCCAACTAAGAGTTGTTTAAGGTTGTCTTATTTAAATAGATTAGGACATTTGAATAAGAAAATTTTAAACCATTAGACCTTAGATTGTTGTGTTTACCTTATTCAAATGGAATGGGACGTTTGAATATGGAAATCATGATATAAGTTTATTAACACCTTGTATTTACTATGATATTTAGATATGATATCGTGTTGAGAGATGGCGATACTTGAGTAGGATAACTTATAATCGTTTTGTTGAAATGGATTGGGACGCGTTTTCATTTGAACAAGACAGTTATAAGTTCCCGAACCGTAAATTTATAAATTCTTGTATACATGAAAGGGGACGCCTTTTGATGTAGACAAGGAGTTATAAATGAGTGGGCCCAAGTATGTCTGGCTCGATTCGTGAGTGTTTGGTATGCGTACGTCTTTCTTCGAACCCTATTTTGTTGATAAGAATCGTTCAGTGCTATCGTCATTATGATGATTGTCGATTTGCATCTATGTACGAATCACCCGTTGTATTTCTCTCGAGTTGTGATTTGTTTTGATGGACCATTTCTAATGTTTCTTGATGATCGACGACGGAAATCTGTATTTGATGTTTATGTTTGACTTTTGCTTTTAGATACTTATGTGGCATGTGATCTAGTCGAATGATCGAAAGTTGTGAGAACTTGAGACGACATTGTCCAATAACGTCCGATCATGGAGAACGTGTACCATATAATATCTTTTGACTTTCTTTGGAACCTAGACGATGACTTGTCTGTTTTACACTCTTCACTATTAGACTAAAGATTGTTATATCCGAATTAAGCGCCGGGACGTCGCTTCCTAAAGGAGTGGATGATATAACAACCCGAAAATTTTGACCAACGTTTAAATTAAGATTTTTCGAACATTTATGAAACTTGTTACTTATTTTCGATAATGTATCGAAGATCGTGTTAGCTAAATTCAAATTTATTTTTAATATTTTCTTTTAGTTTATGAACTGAGGAATTTAAATTTTTTACGTTTACATTTAATAAATTAGATATTATTATCTAATTACTTGTAGTATTTTTCGACGTTTTAGAGTCGGAATGAGTAAAAATAAGAAAAATAAAAGTTGAAACGATTCAAAACTAAAACTTTGAAAATATGAAGAAATAAGATTTTTCATTATATTCTAAAACGTTGCTAATAATGTGAATATTAGAGTTTACATTTTATTTTTACGTTAAAATCTAACCGAAATAGCTAAATTAATCAAACGAGCATTTAAATAAATAATAGCAAATATTTTCGAAACGCGACGAAGTAAGGACTCATTTTTATTGGAAAAATGATTATAAAAACGATGGCGCAAGTCAAGTGTCTTGAATCGTCCGTTAAGTTGTCCGAACGAGTCCTGAACCGTTTATTATTAAACACATGATAAAATGTTACACTTTAGGCCCTTGTAAAATAGTTGCAACCCATGCCCCTCAACTATTATAAACCTTGCCATTAGATTATAACTTTGAAATGGGTATAAAAAGGCAATTAGGGTTTCATCTCTTTCATTTTCATGCCAACCCTAGCCTCCATTTCACACACACACACTAACCCTAGCCTCCATTTCTCCTCTCTCACTCTAAAATGGCAGCCGCCACCCTCATTTCTAATAGATCTAATGGATCTATGCATGCACCATGTAAATCCACCATCATCCCGTGGCCCCTAGCCACTAGCCGTGGCATCATCATCACCAAACCACCATTTTCATAATTTTTACAAGCTCGAATCCTATCATAACTTATTCGTCTATGATCATCACAACCAATGGCGATATTAGTTTAACCATTTGGAGCCTTGAAGAAGGAGATGCATACACTTTGTGGGGCTGAATTTGAGGACCATGTTGAACGGTTAATGCATGTATAGATCTTAGTTAGATCTATGATTATACGGGTCTAACCAAGAAGATCTATTTGGTGTATCCGTCCTTTCGTTTCTAGATCTCGGATCTAAGGTCTACTCCACTTTCCTCTTGATTTTGATCTTTTCATTTTATTTCTTATATTAACTAGATCTCATATATTCTGAAAATTTATATATATGAAATAAATAATGAGTATTTGGACATTGTATATGAGTTTTTGACACTAAAATGAAGATAAACAAGCTCTAGTAACGATTTGATTTATAACGACTTTTGAACCGTAACAAAAACAGATTGTATGTCGAAATCAGTAGATTTGGGATACTTAAAACTTATATATTAAGATAGATAATTGTTTTGTGATTAATTCCCCGGGTGGCTCGTCCCGTGACGAATTTTAGAAAGCAAAATATGACCAAAATGGTGAAAACTAGTCAGATCTGAACATACTGTTTTGATGGACTGTTTTCTCGTAAAATTTGTATACTGACCTACGAATATGTAATACTAAAAGCTATAGGTAAAATCATGAATAACTAGAATAAATTGGATTATTTACCAATTCCTTACGGTTTGGAAATGGCGACCAAAATGGTGAAAATGAGTTTGGCTGCCCAAAAACAGCCCACTCTTCTAAGTGATAAAATAGGTTAATTAGCGATGAAAAGTATAAATTTGGGATAATTAGACTTATAATCAGTAGAGTACATGAGTTAATAATGGTTTTTGTAAAAATAACACACTTAGATGATTTACGGTTCAAGAGATATGAACAAATTAGCGGGACATGTCGGGAAAATAATAATAAACGGACTATAACTCATTAACGTAAAATGTGATAGTTTTTATATAAACCGACATGGTAGGACCCATTTGTATGGGATATTGGAATTAGTTATATACTGATAATTATGGAACCCGAGACCCGACCAACATAAAATATTAAGTGTACGTGTTTATGATGCGTTTTAGAACCCAAAAACTATATAAAGTGGACTTGGGCCACAAAAGCCAAACTTACATTTGGAATGGCTATTGGGCCATTATTGGACCTGAGATTTATAACCAATTTAGAGTAGTATACTGAATTTAAAATGGACTTAAGTCATATACTTAGGTAGTGGACCACTATTGGGCTTAAGATGCGCTAAAAGTGTCAACTTGGATTTTTCACTTAAAATGGCTAAGTGTTCATCTAAAAGTTTTATAAAGAATCATAAAACTTATGCAATGTCCAAGAACTTATTAAAATATACTTATTACATATATGTACGATTCATTTATCGTCACGAGTCTAAGACGTGCCTCGTTATCTTTAGTTCTCGTGTGATCATGTATCGACCATTGACATTTATTCTTGATTGACGTTCATTCTCTATTAACTATTGTGACGATTGTATCAGGTAAGTCTATAGCCTCGCTTTTATACTATCTTATAAATGGTTTTTAAACCCGCGAGGGGGAATACATGTATTTATAAACTTAGAACACAAGTCTTTTATGGTATGCTTGTCCCTCTATGAATGGACCCGTGGTTGCCTTTAAATTGCATTAAGTATATTAAAGCCTTAATTATGGAACGTTAATTAAACTATGATGGGTTAAACGCTAGTACAATTAATAGATCTATGGAAGAAGCCGCCCCGGTTCAGTTTGTGTGGACTTGTCACAGATGCTTAAGCCCGACCTCCACACTGTTTGAACATATTGTACTGAGAAGTCAGGTATACGGCAATGTACCAATAATCTGGAGGTAACGACAATTAATAAATCTTTTGTCTTATTAGACCTAACGGAGTGTCTAAGGGCTCGGTTCCATGAGCTTATTGCAATTTATGCTATATACAATTATTATTGTTGATGCAAATTCGATGCTTGTTTCCTTCAAGTATGCCACAAATTTATAATCTTTGCTTGTGTTCAAAATGATTTGTAAAACCTATAGACTTGCTCAACCTTTCTGTTGATGATTTTACATATGTATTTCAGGTAATCAAGATGGATAGCAGCGGAGCATATGAGGAGGAAGTTGGTGCTTACTTGTCTAAACTTTATAATTGGTTTTCATCCTTTAAATTGAATAAATTACTTTTAAAAGTCTTTAATGAATGTGATTTGTTGGTAACGATTTTTGGGACTAAACGCTACTCTGATTTATATATTGGGATGGGAAACCTTTTTAGACAAAATTGTATAATATTTTAACGTCTCTTTTGAGGTCGTTTTCTATAATTGTGCGTGATGTGCTATGAGTAGCGCCCCAAAGTGGTATTCCGCTGCGTGGTAATTTGGGGGTGTTACATCAAATGCATACACATTCTCGATACAAGAATTCACAATCATTATAAGAATCAAAGGAAACTATTGTCATAGATCAACAAGGAATGATCTTAAAGACAAACAGAGTACAATGCCACAAAATAATGGACACTAGTCACGTGGGGATCCACATGGCTTAGTTGACTGTGACTCGCTTGCAGCAGCGGAACCTGCTTCCTCCTCATCGAAGACGTAATTTGACGGTGGTAAATTCACAAAATAGGTATAAGTTCATAATAAAATGAAATAGAATAAATTTCAAAATTTTAAATAAATATAGAAAATCCTTCAAAATAAGTAGAGGAAAATTCCAAAAATTTATTTAAATAAATCATTAATAAATGATAAACTTTTATCGAAAAGTTTTAACGATATTAATATATATCGATCAAGGTTTACAGTATTTATTTATAAATACTTAGCAATAAAGGATACATAATAATGTATACTAAAATTGTAATCCCAGAAGTAGCTTGAACCTGAAGTCACGCGAACATGTGCACCGACTCTTTGAAAAAAAAAACTGACAGTTATAGTTTAGGTTTTCAGAAAAAGACCTAGTTCTCTATAACTCATGGCTCTGGTACCAATCTTTAACACCCCCAAATTTATACGCAACGAAATACATCTTTGGGTGCTAAACAATGATACAATAACACATAATTTATAAAGAACGACTCGAAAAGAGACGTTTCAAATTTATCGTTCCTAAAACATTTGTCAGAGTAGCGTAGTCCCAAGACATCGTAACCAAAGTACAACCAAAACAAAAGATTTAAATTGTTTTGAACAAAAGGAACGACAAACATTCAAAGAGTGTATATTACAAAAGCAGTGCACAACTTCATTCCCGTGACCTCCAAGCTTCACACTTCTCGATTACCTGAAATACATGTGAGAAAATCATCAGCAAAAATGCCGAGTGAATCTATAGGTTTATATAATCAATTTGAACACAAGCAAAGATTATAAATTGAAGGCAACAAGCATCAAATAATAATTTGTATCAACAATAATAATTGTATATAGCATAAATTGCAATAAGCTCATGGAACCGAGCCCTTAGACACTCCCATATTAGCCTGATAAGACGAGAGGTTTATTAATTGCCGGTTACCTCCAGATTCTTGGTACATTGCGGTATACCTGACTTCTCAATACAATATGTTCAAACAGTGTGGAGGTCAGGCCTAAGCTTCTGTGACAAGTCCACACAAACTGAACCGGGGCGGCTTCCCCCATAGATATATTCATTGTACTAGCGGCTAGCCCATCATAGGCTAGTTAACGGTCCATAATTGAGGCTTTAACAAAGGCAATCACTTAATGCAATTCAAAGGCAACCACGGGTCAATTCATAGAGGGACAAGCATACCATAAAAGACTTGTGTTCTAAGTTTATAAAACATGTATTCCCCCTCGCGGGTTTTTAAAATCATATAATTGCGCAAACGAGGATATAGACTCACCTTAAGTAGTAGAAGTAGTTGAAGACGATCGCCGACGATAGTAGATGCCCGATAAACACAACAACCGCAACCTAGCAATTAAGGTGCGTACATTAATAATAGACTCGAGAAATAAATGATACATAATAAAATGAAAATCAAGTATAAAATCATGACAACTCGATAGAAAACGATACAAGTGGTTCTGTTATACACTCCAATATATTCATTTCATTATTCTATGCCTATAATAAAAATCTGCCGGAACATACCGAATGTCCAAGCCGTTTTCTCATACTTAGACACATCAAAACTTCATGATACCACCTGAGGAACTCACATACTATATGTAGAAAGTCCTCCCAAGAGCCCATCAAAAGATTTTACTTCTAAAGTTCCATGCCCGACTCATCTTTGAATCACAAAATTCGGACAGTTTAGCGACCTTGACTTACGAAACCATTTTGACCATTCTAAACAACTCCATTTATAAAACCGACACTTGATTCGAAAAATAGACTCAATATACTAAACTATGAGCCTGAGAACAGCCCTTGAATCATTTTGAAACTCATTTTATAATCCCCAAGATTCGATCCAAATATCGACAACAATTTTCGGATTGTGTCGACACTCGTCTCCCGGTACACGAAAATCAAACTAGTGTATCTTCCACCTCGTTTGGAGTTGGAAGGCCTACATTATATTAGATCGAAGCTAAAGAAATTATCTACAACATAATCCCATAATATCAACCTATTTTCAGACTTAAGACCCCCTAAAATGGCCATAAACCTACTGCCTAAAATTGATCATTTAAAAACCATACAAAATCAAGTTTTTGATCAAAACCAACAACTTTTATCATCATTCTAACATCCTAATATCACCATAAACCAATCCTAACACTTGTATCATCGTCAAAATTAAAACCCAAAAATTAAAAGTTCATCTTTCTAACAAATACATTGCATAAACATCATTTGATCATCATTTCTAACACATGCATGATCATAATTTCCACCTAACAAGTCTAGTTTTCATCAAAAATCAAAACTTAATGCATGTAAGAAAGATTAGTATCATTGAAATCACCTTGAAAAATTAGGAATGAGACTTGTTTTAATTTGGATTGAATCAAACTTGATCATCAAAATTTTTGATGATTTGTGTGTGTGGGTTGTACGGCCAAAAAAGAAAAGGGAGGAGAGTGGTGATGATTTTTGTTTTATTAATTTTTAAATGAAAGGTTCTAGTGGAAAAACTATGTATAGTGTAAGGTTAGGGTAGTTTTTGCCAATTTGTGATAGTTTTGGTCCAAAATGTAAATATTAGTTAAAAAGCGGGAAATGACTAAAATTTAATTTTACAAATATTTACGGGAATCGGATTTCGTAAAAATACTTTTTAGAAGTTTAAACGCACACGAAAATAATAATATAACGACTCGATACGTAATTAAAACGATATCGTCGAAAGTATCAAATATCTAAACGAGCGATAATAAAATATAAACTTTTGGGCATCCGTCGGTATCGCGATCACTAGTAGTCCTCGTTGCTTGATGAGACTGTAATTATACATAGTCTCATCGTCCAAATCGGGCTTAAAACGCTTAAAATATCATAAAATTACCCAAAAATGTGCCTGTGTTTGTTAATTGTGTATTTTAGGTACGGATATCGTGAAATCAACAAAAGATCACAAGAATCAAGCAAAAACGAACATGGGAAACGAAATCCTGAATTTCCAAAATGGTCCTTGAAGATTTGAAGATTGTCAAGAATGGTCCCTCAACTTTTGAAGACTTGTCACTTTAGACCCTTGTAAACTTCAATTATTACAATTTTGGTCCTAAAGTTTTAAGATTATGCCATATAAGCACTTAAAGAATGGAGGAAATGCAACATTGGTCCTTGTATTAAGTTTGGAATTACTATGTGCCAATTTTGGCTACTTATGCAAAGTTGCATACAAAGGAAAGTGAAGAAAAGGCTGGAAAAACTTTATATGCACCATTTATAAACATCAGGGGTCACTTCTACCTAAAACAAAACCCCTCCCCGGTCAACATTGGTCAATAGCCCACCTACACTAAAAAGCCCATCCAATAAACCCCTATACCCGATCCATCCCACACCCATGGCCAGTTTACACTTAAAACTTATTTTAAGTAGGTCAAACTTAGTCAATTCTAAAAAAACGTGGGAAACAAAACTTAATCCCCAATTATCATCAAAACTCATCACTGTACACCTTCATTCCCTTTTAAACCCTAATTTCCATTAACCCAAATCATGGGGGTTTACTCCCATAACCTCCAGAACCCTAATTGGGTGGTCAACATCAAAACACACCATCCCAAAAACTTACCAGCTCACTCTTGTCCCTTACAGACCCACCCCTGCTCACCCGTCACTTTCTCAAAAGACCAATCCATTTGTTCACATTGCTTTGCTTGTTGGCTACTCAAAATGGACGCTCATGATCACTTCTACAGCTGTCACAACAACTGACCAACCACATGGGCATCTTTAAACAACTTTCCGAGGGTAGAACGGGAATTCTATTGATTAGGTTTAGCATTTTATTATTTTAAAATGTATTCTAGATTATTCTACTAGCCAGTATAAATACATCCGCCTGTGGATGTATTTCAGTTGTTCAAGTTTTATTGTAAATTTTTTAAACAAGTAATGAAAATGAAAGTTTTTAGGTTTATACAATATTCTGAGTTCCATTTACTGTTTCACTAGTGTAATTTTTCATTTTAAAGCAAATTAGTTATAAGGTTTCCATTTATAAAACGTTTTTCAGAAATTTCACTTTCTTGAAGTTTAACAAAAGTTTTTTTTTGCTTGAATCCAAGTAATAGCTGAAGTAAAAGTGGATGTTAGTAGTTGGATTAAAGCTCATATTAAGTTTTTGTTAAGTTTCCTTCATAGTTCAAAAAATCAGTTTCCAAGATTTTTTTAAAAAATCTTATTCTTCTTTACTGTTTGTGACTCACTGTTCAATAAGCTACCCATAAGCTGCTTGACAAACAGCTTATTGGGTGCTTTTTGAACTTGTATTTTTCTCTTTGGTTGGCTATGATGTGCAGGAACAAAGAAGCAAAACCCCAATCCATCTTTTTTCTTTTCCTTTTTACTTGAAGATATTATAAGCTTAGGGTCCACTTGGATTCCTACAACAAGCTTCTCTACACACCTTGATAAGCTCATATAAGCTCCTTAAAGATGACATATTTTGGAGAGAAGGCATCAGCTGGTAGGCTTGAACCCTCTTTAAAATTTGTAGGTTATTAAGTTTTATATGAACTTGTTATTGGGTACTTGTGCTAGTTGGATTTATGACTATTCTGTGTTGATTAGATGTTCACCGATGAACTTGCTCTTGTAGATGAGGTGGAAGACGTGATTCTTCGCGACAGATTAAGGAAAGTGCATCTTCTTATTGCTCAAATCGAAGAGTTGACTTCTCCTCCTTTTTCCGAGTATTTACCTCCATCTAGTCCTCCCGTTGAAGATAATGACCCATTGCTAGAAGAAATCAAGATTCACTCAATGCCTCCAGGTATTTATGATGATGACACGGAGGGGATCTTATTTTTGCCAATTTGCTGCAGGAAGGTATTGTCCCAAGTCCCCCTCCCGAGCACCTTTCATCCACTCCTTTAGCCACTATTACGGAGGATGAGTGATTTGACCCGGGAGGTGACATTGATTATTATATGATTGCTAACCTTACGGCTTTGCCGCTTTTTGAGCATCAATTGTCTTTGGGGGATGACAATTTGATTCCTTTACCCACCCCACCTCCCGTGGCTCACGACTTCACATACTTTTCGTATGTTGAAAGGACTTTTCTCCCATTTAAGACTTATCCTCCCGCCTCCCCTTTGTTGATGTCCTTTGGGAACGAGGACAAGGTCTTTGATCCCGGTATTACATTCGAGGCTTCCCCATGGACCATTTAATTAGGGGACGAGTCAGGCTCGTGACTCGGTTAATATAAACAAGCGCTTTTTGGGAGGCAACCCAATTATATATCTATCTTTCCCTTTGTTTCATCATAAGTGTAGGGGGAGCCCCCGTGGGTGTTTCTTGTTTTCTTTCTTATCATGTGCAGGGATTAGAGCTTCAAAGACACACTCTTGATGACTTTTGACGGACCCGTGATTCCGTGTTCCCGTCTTCCCGGTTCTATCCTAAACTCTTTTGATTCTCTATTTTATATTTTTCAATATTAAAATAGGAATCTCTTTAGTTGTCCCTTCCTTAGCGAGACTTAAACAACGTGCACAATGTCCTAAGTGTAGGGGAGTTTACTCCCATATGCTTAAACATTGAGGACAATGTTTATATCAAGTGTAGGGGGGACTTCTATCGAAGTTAAGTGGTCTATTCCTTGAATTTGTCCTCATTTTAACCGGAAAATCAATTTTTTCGACATTTTTCAAAATTTTTGATCTATTTTGGCCTTGTAGTTTTACCTTTGTATAGTTATTTTCTTTCTTTACTAGTATAAATTTTAATAAAGTGGTTTTAATTTTCAAGTTTTGCTAGGCTTTTATGTAGGGAGCTTTAAAACGCGAAAGTCTTAACTCTCACGGGTTAAGAACAAGAACTTTTCGCAAGTTCCAATAATTGATCCTAGAGAGTCGTTTATCAAGGGAACTTTAAAATGTGAATTCTAAACTTGAAAGAGTCTAAGAATTTGCAAGATCCTATAGATGACTCGAAAACCCAAAACTTTGATTTAATAGGCTAAGCATCCACGAGTCTCATTCCTTGAGATTTTAAATTGTGGAGAACGAGAGATGATAGAGTCAATTATAAGTTTGGTATTCTTTCGTGAATTTATGTGAGTTAATTATAAGCCTAATCTCCCATCGCTTGCTAATAAATTTATTTGCAATAAATAAGGTTGTACGATTTGAAAAGTTACTTAGCTTCTAGCCCAAGATCGTTTAAAAGTTGCTCGGTATTGATTAGAGTTCATAGCCAAGGCATACTTATTGAAGCGGGATGCGAAGATTGGCGAGTCTGAAAAGGCCCTAACAAGGCATGAGGGCTACATTTTGTTGCTAAAGATCCAAAAGTGATGTGAAGAATCATTTATTGAAAATCAATATGAAGGATTGAGACACACGGCGAAAAGCAAAAACTCCCCAAAAGATCATGGAGAAGTCTATCCAAAAAGCCCTAACAAGGTATGAGGATAAATAGATCCAAGTCCTAAAAGGAGGCGGATCGTGGTATATCAAAGTCCAAAATAAAGATTGGAGAAAAATGAAGAAGTCGTGGTCCAAGTATGAAGAATCTCTCAAAACTTCAAGTGAAGAAATTCCTATTATGAAGAGAAGACCATTATTTCATGAACGTCTCTCAAGATTTGAAGTATGAAGTCGCTGCCAAATATCGGTCCGAGAAAGGTCTCAAATCACGAAGCGAGTTATGCCAAGATATGAACTTTATGAGGTCCCGAGAAGCAGTTTTAAAAGATTTTGTCCTTTAGCTAACTATTGATTAAATCATCCCACTTTATTTTCAACGTTAATAACTATCGAAATAAGTCAACAATGCATCCTCGTGATCATTCAAGACAATAATAAAATATAAGAGATACACCTAGGAATAAGGGAGTCTAAGTAAATAATTGGCCCACGTGAGTTCGTGTTAGTTTGCTAACTTATAATAACAATGATCTCGTTTTTAAGCTTGGTTTGGAGAATGTGAAAACTAGAGGATGATGATCATTCATGACATTTCCAAAACCCTAAGGTATGTCTTTGATTTCTTTACTTACTTTCTTCCTTTGAATGTTTAAAATTTTCTATCTCTTTAATAAAGGCCAATGTGGATTGATTATGATGGAAAATGTAAAAAACGTGCTTTGTAACTAATGCATTGCATGATGACATTGCAATGGTCAAGTGTAGGGGATTTGATAAGTGTGAAAACACCCATCCTTTTACCACTTAATTACAATAAGAACCAAGCCAAAACGTGTATTTTGTGTCGTAAATGTTGGAATTATGCGTGGTTTGTATTTTTGTTGTGATTTAGGATCAAAATGTGAAAAGGAAGGAAAACACGGGCTTTCACGGGCTTTTATCGAAGAAAAAGACAAAAGACGAAGTCAAGAAATCAAGAGTGCAAAAAGAATGGAAGTCCAAGGCCAATTCTGAAGTTTTATCGAAGAAAAAGTCCAAAGACGGAAGTTTGATAAAGCCGAAGAACTCAAGTCTAAATTAATGAAGAAATTACAAGACGAGTTCAAAGTAATCCCGAGACAAACTCTGAAAGGTCGAAGAATTTAAAAGATTAAAGACTAAAGACGAAGGATTAAATGATAATTAAAGAAAAAGGAAAGAGAGAGGAAGCTTCCTTCCACTAATCACCTCCTCCACTATAAATAGGATCATTAAGCTTTCATTTTTCTTGTTGGCTAGTTTGACAAACTATGCTCTTCCATTTTAATTACTTGCTCTTTAATTACATGTCATTTACTTAATTGTCTTGCACCTTTAATTCATTTAAATTTAAGTAAGTTTTATTTAATTGCAATTGAATCTTTACTATTCTTGTTAATCTCTCATCTACCTTTCTTGTTTGCATTTCATCTTTGTATTTGTGTTCTTGAGTTTTATGGTTTTTTAATCAAGTGGGTTTTGATTGATTTGGATTTATTTGTTTGTTTTGTTGATTTGTTTTGATTGATTATTGTGAGTAGATGATTATTGGTTAGTTTTGCTTAATCCCTTGATTTAATTTGGTTAGTTTTGATTAAGATTCGTCCTATTTCATTCCCTTGTTCTTCGCACTGTTAACTTTGCCCAGATTCCGAGTGAGTTGATATTATTCCGAATGAACCCTTTTCACCAGTTATTCCGCATGAAGGGTTTAGTCTAGGATATTCCGGATCAGTAGTATATCCCGGATGAAGGATTTAGTTTAATTATTCCGAATAAATACTATTATTCTGAACCAAGCCCATATTCCGAATCAAGCTTCCATTTTAATTATTCCGGACGAACGTTTTCTTTTGATTATTCCGGATGAGCACTATTATTCCGGATGAACCATTATTCCGAACGAATGATTTATTCCGGATGAACCATTATTCCGGATGAAGGATTATTCCGGATGAAGCATTTTATTCCGTATAAAGGATTATTCCGGATGAATATATTATTCCGAATGAAGGGTTGATTCCGAATGAGTGAATTCTAGTTTCTGTAATTTTATACATTTAGTTTTAAGCTTTATATTTCCCGCCTTTTTACTTAGTCGCACTTTTACTTGCCTTCCTTTTAGTTTGAGTTTAAGTTTGTCTTATTTTATTTTTCAGTGTTTAATTAATTTCGTCTCTTAGTTTTATTTTTATTTATTGTTTTGCTTTACATATCATTTTATTATTTGCATTGCTCCTTTATTATTTGTCTTTGTTTATTTTTATTTTGCTTCACATTTACCTTTTCAAATAGAATAGATATCCAACTTCATTTTTTGTTACCAAGAATGACTGAGTCACACTTTGAACCGGAAACCAATTCGAGAAGATACCGAGAAACGAACTTTCAACCTAGCAAAATCTCAGTTATCAGCCACCCTCATTTCTAATAGATCTAATGGATCTATGCATGCACCATGTAAATCCACCATCATCCCGTGGCCCCTAGCCACTAGCCATGGCATCATCATCACCAAACCACCATTTTCATAATTTTTACAAGCTCGAATCCTATCATAACTTATTCGTCTATGATCATCACAACCAATGGTGATATTAGTTTAACCATTTGGAGCCTTGAAGAAGGAGATGCATACATGGGGCTGAAGTTGAGGACCATGTTGAAGGGTTAATGCGTGTCTAGATCTTAGTTAGATCTATGATTATACGGGTCTAACCAAGAAGATCTATTTGGTGTATCCGTCATTTCGTTTCTAGATCTCGGATCTAAGGTCTACTCCACTTTCCTCTTGATTTTGATCTTTTCATTTTATTTCTTATATTAACTAGATCTCATATATTCTGAAAATATATATATATGAAATAAATAATGAGTATTTGGACATTGTATATGAGTTTTTGACACTAAAATGAAGCTAAACAAGCTCTAGTAACGATTTGATTTATAACGACTTTTGAACCGTAAAAAAAACAGATTGTATGTCAAAATCAGTAGGTTTGGGATGCTGAAACTTATATATTAAGATAGATAACAGTTTTGTGATTAATTGCCCGGGTGGCTCGTCCCGTGACGAATTTTAGAAAGCAAGATATGACCAAAATGGTGAAAACTAGTCAGATCTGAATATACTGTTTTGATGGACTGTTTTCTTGAAACATTTATATACTGACCTACGAATATGTAAAACTAAAAGTTGTAGATAAAATCATGAAGAACTAGAATCAATTGGATGATTTACCAATTCCTTACGGTTTGGAAATGGCGACCAAAATGGTGAAAATGAGTTTGGCTGCCCAAAAACAGCCCACTCTTCTAAGTGATAAAATGGGTTAATTAGCTATGAAAAGTATAAATTTGGGATAATTAGACTTATAATCAGTATAGTACATGAGTTAATAATGGTTTTGGTAAAAAGAACACACTTAGATGATTTACGGTTCAAGAGATATGAACAAATTAGCGGGACATGTCGGGAAAATTATAATAAACGGACTATAACTCATTAACGTAAAATGTGATAATTTTTATATAAACCGACGTGGTAGGACCCACTTGTCGGGGATCTTTGACTTAGTTATATACTGATAATTATGGAACCCGATACCCGACCAACATAAAATATTAAGTGTACGTGTTTATGGTGCGTTTTAGAACCCAAAAACTATATAAAGTGGACTTGGGCCACAAAAGCCCAACTTACACTTGGAATGGCTATTGGGCCATTATTGGACCTTAGATTTATAACCAATTTAGAGTAGTATACTGAATTTAAAATGGACTTAAGTCATATACTTGGGTAGTCGACCACTATTGGGCTTAAGATGGGCTAAAAGTGTCAACTTGGATTTTTCACTTAAAATGACTAAGTGTTCATCTAAAAGTTTTATAAAGAATCATAAAACTTATGAAATGTCCAACAACTTATTAAAATATAATTATTACATATATGCACGATTCATTTATTGTCACGAGTCTAAGACGTACCTCGTTATCTTTAGGTCTCGTGTGATCATGTATCGACCATTGACATTTATTCTTGATTGACGTTCATTCTCTATTAACTATTGTGACGATTGTATCAGGTAAGTCTATAGCCTCACTTTTATACTATCTTATAAATGGTTTTTAAACCCACGAGGGGAATACATGTTTTTATAAACTTAGAACACAATTCTTTTATGGTATGCTTGTCCCTCTATGAATGGACCCATGATTGCCTTTAAATTGCATTAAGTGATTGCCATTATTAAAGGCTCAATTATGGACCGTTAATTAACCTATGATGGGTTAACCGCTAGTACAATTAATAGATCTATGGGGGAAGCCGCCCCGGTTCAGTTTTTGTGGACTTGTCACAGATTCTTAGGCCCGACCTCCACACTGTTTGAACATATTGTATTGAGAAGTCAGGTATACGACAATGTACCAATAATTTGGAGGTAACGACAATTAATAAATCTCTTGTCTTATTAGACCTAACAGAGTGTCTAAGGGCTCGGTTCCATGAGCTTATTGCAATTTATGCTATATACAATTATTATTGTTGATGCAAATTCGATGCTTGTTGCCTTCAAGTATGCCACAAATTTATAATCTTTGCTTGTGTTCAAAATGATTTATAAAACCTATAGACTTGCTCAACCTTTGTGTTGATGATTTTACACATGTATTTCAGGTAATCAAGATGGATAGCAGCGGAGCATATGAGGAGGAAGTTGGTGCTTACTTGTCTAAACTTTATAATTGGTTTCCATCCTTTAAATTGAATAAATCACTTTTAAAAGTCTTTAATGAATGTGATTTGTTGGTAACGATTTTTGGGACTAAACGCTACTCTGATTTATATATTGGGATGGGAAACCTTTTTAGACAAAATTGTATAATATTTTAACGTCTCTTTTGAGGTCGTTTTCTATAATTGTACGTGATGTGCTATGAGTAGCGCCCCAAAGTGGTATTCCGTTGCTTGGTAATTTGAGGGTGTTACAGATCGGTATCAGAGCCACAAGTTATAGAGAACTAGGTCGCTTTTTAAAAACCTAAACTATAACTTTTGGTATGTTTTAAAAGGTTTTAAGCACGCAACTACTCCGCATGGCTCCGGTAAGGTTATTCTTGTATTACTAATGATTGATTGTGATTATGTGAACCTATGTGTATGTAGGAATAATGGTATGTATATATATGAATATACTATGATATTTAAAGGCATTGCACGCGAAGCAATGTTCCTTGAATGATTGTCGACATTTTATAATACGGTCTATATCGGATTTGGTTTCACTGACAATCATCAATCTTGGCGATTATGTATTATCTGAATACGAGTGTGAAACTTGTTTGATATTTGAGTATGTAAATATGGTTTCGTAACCTATCGCATATCGACTTGTTTAAGTTCGACTGTTATCATCGTATCGTGATGTGCCATTTTTGGACATCTCCTTTCGAAACGAAATTGATAAATGCGATGTTCGTATTTTTGTTACTACTTATGATTTTGAAGAATCATTTATCCAAGGATATATCTCCTACATAATGCGACATGTGATTTAATTTTATATGACCATGTTTTATTGGCAACAAGGAGGATGCCAATGTTGGACTTAAGATATATATATCCTAATCAAATATATATAGTTTAGGTACAACAATGATATGCTCATAGTAGTCATTCGGTTGAGTGATTTAATACTGTGTATCTAAATGGAATGGGACATTTAGATATATAGATTTTAA
Organism: Glebionis coronaria; assembly: GCA_025667525.1. NCBI lineage: Eukaryota > Viridiplantae > Streptophyta > Magnoliopsida > Asterales > Asteraceae > Glebionis > Glebionis coronaria. Next base: position 141,774,464 of record CM046880.1, read on the forward strand.
TTCGCCCAACTAAGAGTTGTTTAAGGTTGTCTTATTTAAATAGATTAGGACATTTGAATAAGAAATTTTTAAACCATTAGACCTTAGATTGTTGTGTTTACCTTATTCAAATGGAATGGGACGTTTGAATATGGAAATCATGATATAAGTTTATTAACACCTTGTATTTACTATGATATTTAGATATGATATCGTGTTGAGAGATGGCGATACTTGAGTAGGATAACTTATAATCGTTTTGTTGAAATGGATTGGGACGCGTTTTCATTTGAACAAGAAAGTTATAAGTTCCCGAACCGTAAATTTATAAATTCTTGTATACATGAAAGGGGACGCCTTTTGATGTAGACAAGGAGTTATAAATGAGTGTGCCCAAGTATGTCTGGCTCGATTCGTGAGTGTTTGGTATGCGTACGTCTTTCTTCGAACCCTATTTTGTTGATAAGAATCGTTCAGTGCTATCGTCATTATGATGATTGTCGATTTGCATCTATGTACGAATCACCCGTTGTATTTCTCTCGAGTTGTGATTTGTTTTGATGGACCATTTCTAATGTTTCTTGATGATCGACGACGGAAATCTGTATTTGATGTTTATGTTTGACTTTTGCTTTTAGATACTTATGTGGCATGTGATCTAGTCGAATGATCGAAAGTTGTGAGAACTTGAGACGGCATTGTCCAATAACGTCCGATCATGGAGAACGTGAACCATATAATATCTTTTGACTTTCTTTGGAACCTAGACGATGACTTGTCTGTTTTACACTCTTCACTATTAGACTAAAGATTGTTATATCTGAATTAAGCGCCGGGACGTCGCTTCCTAAAGGAGTGGATGATATAACAACCCGAAAATTTTGACCAACGTTTAAATTAAGATTTTTCGAACATTTATGAAACTTGTTACTTATTTTCGATAATGTATCGAAGATCGTGTTAGCTAAATTCAAATTTATTTTGAATATTTTCTTTTAGTTTATGAACTGAGGAATTTAAATTTTTTACGTTTACATTTAATAAATTAGATATTATTATCTAATTACTTGTAGTATTTTTCGACGTTTTAGAGTCGGAATGAGTAAAAATAAGAAAAATAAAAGTTGAAACGATTCAAAACTAAAACTTTGAAAATATGAAGAAATAAGATTTTTCATTATATTCTAAAACGTTGCTAATAATGTGAATATTAGAGTTTACATTTTATTTTTACGTTAAAATCTAACCGAAATAGCTAAATTAATCAAACGAGCATTTAAATAAATAATAGCAAATATTTTCGAAACGCGACGAAGTAAGGACTCATTTTTATTGGAAAAATGATTATAAAACCGATGGCGCAAGTCAAGTGTCTTAAATCGTCCGTTAAGTCGTCCGAACGAGTCCTGAACCGTTTATTATTAAACACATGATAAAATGTTACACTTTAGGCCCTTGTAAAATAGTTGCAACCCATGCCCCTCAACTATTATAAACCTTGCCATTAGATTATAACTTTGAAATGGGTATAAAAAGGCAATTAGGGTTTCATCTCTTTCATTTTCATGCCAACCCTAGCCTCCATTTCACACACACACACTAACCCTAGCCTCCATTTCTCCTCTCTCACTCTAAAATGGCAGCCGCCACCCTCATTTCTAATAGATCTAATGGATCTATGCATGCACCATGTAAATCCACCATCATCCCGTGGCCCCTAGCCACTAGCCGTGGCATTATCATCACCAAACCACCATTTTCATAATTTTTACAAGCTCGAATCCTATCATAACTTATTCGTCTATGATCATCACAACCAATGGCGATATTAGTTTAACCATTTGGAGCCTTGAAGAAGGAGATGCATACACTTTGTGGGGCTGAATTTGAGGACCATGTTGAACGGTTAATGCATGTATAGATCTTAGTTAGATCTATGATTATACGGGTCTAACCAAGAAGATCTATTTGGTGTATCCGTCCTTTCGTTTCTAGATCTCGGATCTAAGGTCTACTCCACTTTCCTCTTGATTTTGATCTTTTCATTTTATTTCTTATATTAACTAGATCTCATATATTCTGAAAATTTATATATATGAAATAAATAATGAGTATTTGGACATTGTATATGAGTTTTTGACACTAAAATGAAGATAAACAAGCTCTAGTAACGATTTGATTTATAACGACTTTTGAACCGTAACAAAAACAGATTGTATGTCGAAATCAGTAGATTTAGGATACTTAAAACTTATATATTAAGATAGATAATTGTTTTGTGATTAATTTCCCGGGTGGCTCGTCCCGTGACGAATTTTAGAAAGCAAAATATGACCAAAATGGTGAAAACTAGTCAGATCTGAACATACTGTTTTGATGGACTGTTTTCTCGTAAAATTTGTATGCTGACCTACGAATATGTAATAATAAAAGCTATAGGTAAAATCATGAATAACTAGAATAAATTGGATTATTTACCAATTCCTTACGGTTTGGAAATGGCGACCAAAATGGTGAAAATGAGTTTGGCTGCCCAAAAACAGCCCACTCTTCTAAGTGATAAAATAGGTTAATTAGCGATGAAAAGTATAAATTTGGGATAATTAGACTTATAATCAGTAGAGTACATGAGTTAATAATGGTTTTGGTAAAAATAACACACTTAGATGATTTACGGTTCAAGAGATATGAACAAATTAGCGGGACATGTCGGGAAAATAATAATAAACGGACTATAACTCATTAACGTAGAATGTGATAATTTTTATATAAACCGACATGGTAGGACCCATTTGTCGGGGATATTGGAATTAGTTATATACTGATAATTATGGAACCCGAGACCCGACCAACATAAAATATTAAGTGTACGTGTTTATGATGCGTTTTAGAACCCAAAAACTATATAAAGTGGACTTGGGCCACAAAAGCCAAACTTACATTTGGAATGGCTATTGGGCCATTATTGGACCTGAGATTTATAACCAATTTAGAGTAGTATACTGAATTTAAAATGGACTTAAGTCATATACTTGGGTAGTGGACCACTATTGGGCTTAAGATGGGCTAAAAGTGTCAACTTGGATTTTTCACTTAAAATGACTAAGTGTTCATCTAAAAGTTTTATAAAGAATCATAAAACTTATACAATGTCCAAGAACTTATTAAAATATACTTATTACATATATGTACGATTCATTTATCGTCACGAGTCTAAGACGTGCCTCGTTATCTTTAGTTCTCGTGTGATCATGTATCGACCATTGACATTTATTCTTGATTGACGTTCATTCTCTATTAACTATTGTGATGATTGTATCAGGTAAGTCTATAGCCTCGCTTTTATACTATCTTATAAATGGTTTTTAAACCCGCGAGGGGGAATACATGTATTTATAAACTTAGAACACAAGTCTTTTATGGTATGCTTGTCCCTCTATGAATGTACCCGTGGTTGCCTTTAAATTGCATTAAGTATATTAAAGCCTTAATTATGGACCGTTAATTAACCTATGATGGGTTAACCGCTAGTACAATTAATAGATCTATGGAAGAAGCCGCCCCGGTTCAGTTTGTGTGGACTTGTCACAGATGCTTAGGCCCGACCTCCACACTGTTTGAACATATTGTACTGAGAAGTCAGGTATACGGCAATGTACCAATAATCTGGAGGTAACGACAATTAATAAATCTTTTGTCTTATTAGACCTAACGGAGTGTCTAAGGGCTCGGTTCCATGAGCTTATTGCAATTTATGCTATATACAATTATTATTGTTGATGCAAATTCGATGCTTGTTTCCTTCAAGTATGCCACAAATTTATAATCTTTGTTTGTGTTCAAAATGATTTGTAAAACCTATAGACTTGCTCAACTTTCTGTTGATGATTTTACATATGTATTTCAGGTAATCAAGATGGATAGCAGCGGAGCATATGAGGAGGAAGTTGGTGCTTACTTGTCTAAACTTTATAATTGGTTTTCATCCTTTAAATTGAATAAATAACTTTTAAAAGTCTTTAATGAATGTGATTTGTTGGTAACGATTTTTGGGACTAAACGCTACTCTGATTTATATATTGGGATGGGAAACCTTTTTAGACAAAATTTTATAATATTTTAACGTCTCTTTTGAGGTCGTTTTCTATAATTGTGCGTGATGTGCTATGAGTAGCGCCCCAAAGTGGTATTCCGCTGCGTGGTAATTTGGGGGTGTTACATCAAATGCATACACATTCTCGATACAAGAATTCACAATCATTATAAGAATCAAAGGAAACTATTGTCATAGATCAACAAGGAATGATCTTAAAGACAAACAGAGTACAATGCCACAAAATAATGGACACTAGTCACGTGGGGATCCACATGGCTTAGTTGACTGTGACTCGCTTGCAGCAGCGGAACCTGCTTCCTCCTCATCGAAGACGTAATTTGACGGTGGTAAATTCACAAAATAGGTATAAGTTCATAATAAAATGAAATAGAATAAATTTCAAAATTTTAAATAAATATAGAAAATCCTTCAAAATAAGTAGAGGAAAATTCCAAAATTTTATTTAAATAAATCATTAATAAATGATAAACTTTTATCGAAAAGTTTTAACGATATTAATATATATCGATCAAGGTTTACAGTATTTATTTATAAATACTTAGCAATAAAGGATACATAATAATGTATACTAAAATTGTAATCCCAGAAGTAGCTTGAACCTGAAGTCACGCGAACATGTGCACCGACTCTTTGAAAAAAAAACTGACAGTTATAGTTTAGGTTTTCAGAAAAAGACCTAGTTCTCTATAACTCATGGCTCTGGTACCAATCTTTAACACCCCCAAATTTATACGCAGCGAAATACATCTTTGGGTGCTAAACAATGATACAATAACACATAATTTATAAAGAACGACTCGAAAAGAGACGTTTCAAATTTATCGTTCTTAAAACATTTGTCAGAGTAGCGTAGTCCCAAGACATCGTAACCAAAGTACAACCAAAACAAAAGATTTAAATTGTTTTGAACAAAAGGAACGACAAACATTCAAAGAGTGTATATTACAAAAGCAGTGCACAACTTCATTCCCGTGACCTCCAAGCTTCACACTTCTCGATTACCTGAAATACATGTGAGAAAATCATCAGCAAAAATGCCGAGTGAATCTATAGGTTTATATAATCAATTTGAACACAAGCAAAGATTATAAATTGAAGGCAACAAGCATCAAATAATAATTTGTATCAACAATAATAATTATATATAGCATAAATTGCAATAAGCTCATGGAACCGAGCCCTTAGACACTCCCATATTAGCCTGATAAGAGGAGAGGTTTATTAATTGCCGGTTACCTCCATATTATTGGTACATTGCGGTATACCTGACTTCTCAATACAATATGTTCAAACAGTGTGGAGGTCAGGCCTAAGCTTCTGTGACAAGTCCACACAAACTGAACCGGGGCGGCTTCCCCCATAGATCTATTAATTGTACTAGCGGCTAGCCCATCATAGGCTAGTTAACGGTCCATAATTGAGGCTTTAACAAAGGCAATCACTTAATGCAATTCAAAGGCAACCACGGGTCAATTCATAGAGGGACAAGCATACCATAAAAGACTTATGTTCTAAGTTTATAAAACATGTATTCCCCCTCGCGGGTTTTTAAAATCATATAATTGCGCAAACGAGGCTATAGACTCACCTTAAGTAGTAGAAGTAGTTGAAGACGATCGCCGACGATAGTAGATGCCCGATAAACACAACAACCGCAACCGAGCAATTAAGGTGCGTACATTAATAATAGACTCGAGAAATAAATGATACATAATAAAATGAAAATCAAGTATAAAATCATGACAACTCGACAGAAAACGATACAAGTGGTTCTGTTATACACTCCCATATATTCATTTCATTATTCTATGCCTTTAATAAAAATCTGTCGGAACATACCGAATGTCCAAGCCGTTTTCTCATACTTAGACACATCAAAACTTCATGATACCACCTGAGGAACTCACATACTATATGTAGAAAGTCCTCCCAAGAGCCCATCAAAAGATTTTACTTCTAAAGTTCCATGCCCGACTCATCTTTGAATCACAAAATTCGGACAGTTTAGCGACCTTGACTTACGAAACCATTTTGACCATTCTAAACAACTCCATTTATAAAACCGACACTTGATTCGAAAAATAGACTCAATATACTAAACTATGAGCCTGAGAACAGCCCTTGAATCATTTTGAAACTCATTTTATAATCCCCGAGATTCGATCCAAATATCGACAACAATTTTCGGATTGTGTCGACACTCGTCTCCCGGTACACGAAAATCAAACTAGTGTATCTTCCACCTCGTTTGGAGTTGGAAGGCCTACATTATATTAGATCGAAGCTAAAGAAATTATCTACAACATAATCCCATAATATCAACCTATTTTCAGACTTAAGACCCCCTAAAATGGCCTTAAACCTACTGCCTAAAATTGATCATTTAAAAACCATACAAAATCAAGTTTTTGATCAAAACCAACAACTTTTATCATCATTCTAACATCCTAATATCACCATAAACCAATCCTAACACTTGTATCATCATCAAAATTAAAACCCAAAAATTAAAAGTTCATCTTTCTAACAAAAACATTGCATAAACATCATTTGATCATCATTTCTAACACATGCATGATCATAATTTCCACCTAACAAGTCTAGTTTTCATCAAAAATCAAAACTTAATGCATGTAAGAAAGATTAGTATCATTGAAATCACCTTGAAAAATTAGGAATGAGACTTGTTTTAATTTGGATTGAATAAAACTAGATCATCAAAATTTTGATGATTTGTGTGTGTGGGTTGTACGGCCAAAAAAGAAAAGGGAGGAGAGTGGTGATGATTTTTGTTTTATTAATTTTTAAATGAAAGGTTCTAGTGGAAAAACTATGTATAGTGTAAGGTTAGGGTAGTTTTTGCCAATTTGTGATAGTTTTGGTCCAAAATGTAAATATTAGTTAAAAAGCGGGAAATGACTAAAATTTAATTTTACAAATATTTACGGGAATCGGATTTCGTAAAATTACTTATTAGAAGTTTAAACGCACACGAAAATAATAATATAACGACTCGATACGTAATTAAAACGATATCGTCGAAAGTATCAAATATCTAAACGAGCGATAATAAAATATAAACTTTTGGGCATCCGTCGGTATCGCGATCACTAGTAGTCCTCGTTGCTTGATGAGACTGTAATTATACATAGTCTCATCGTCCAAATCGGGCTTAAAACGCTTAAAATATCATAAAATTACCCAAAAATGTGCCTGTGTTTGTTAATTGTGTATTTTAGGTACGGATATCGTGAAATCAACAAAAGATCACAAGAATCAAGCAAAAACGAACACGGGAAACGAAATCCTGAATTTCCAAAATGGTCCTTGAAGATTTGAAGATTGTCAAGAATGGTCCCTCAACTTTTGACGACTTGTCACTTTAGACCCTTGTAAACTTCAATTATTACAATTTTGGTCCTAAAGTTTCAAGATTATGCCATATAAGCACTTAAAGAATGGAGGAAATGCAACATTGGTCCTTGCAAAGTTGCATACAAAGGAAAGTAAAGAAAAGGCTGGAAAAACTTTATATGCACCATTTGCAAACATCATGGGTCACTTCTACCTAAAACAAAACCCCTCCCCGGTCAACATTGGTCAATAGCCCACCTACACTAAAAAGCCCATCCAATAAACCCCTATACCCGATCCATCCCACACCCATGGCCAGTTTACACTTAAAACTTATTTTAAGTAGGTCAAACTTAGTCAATTCTAAAAAAACGTGGGAAACAAAACTTAATCCCGAATTATCATCAAAACTCATCACTGTACACCTTCATTCCCTTTTAAACCCTAATTTCCATTAACCCAAATCATGGGGGTTTACTCCCATAACCTCCAGAACCCTAATTGGGGTGGTCAACATCAAAACACACCATCCCGAAAACTTACCAGCTCACTCTTATCCCCCTACAGACCCACCCCTGCTCACCCGTCACTTTCTCAAAAGACCAATCCATTTGTTCACATTGCTTTGCTTGTTGGCTACTCAAAATGGACGCTCATGATCACTTCTACAGCTGTCACAACAACTGATCAACCACATGGGCATCTTTGAACAACTTTCCGAGGGTAGAACGGGAATTCTATTGATTAGGGTTTAACATTTTATTATTTTAAAATGTATTCTAGATTATTCTACTAGCCAGTATAAATACATCCGCCTGTGGATGTATTTCAGTTGTTCAAGTTTTATTGTAAATTTTTTAAACAAGTAATGAAAATGAAAGTTTTTAGGTTTATACAATATTCTGAGTTCCATTTACTGTTTCACTAGTGTAATTTTTCATTTTAAAGCAAATTAGTTATAAGGTTTCCATTTATAAAACGTTTTTCAGAAATTTCACTTTCTTGAAGTTTAACAAAAGTTTTTTTTTGCTTGAATCCAAGTAATAGCTGAAGTAAAAGTGGATGTTAGTAGTTGGATTAAAGCTCATATTAAGTTTTTGTTAAGTTTCCTTCATAGTTCAAAAAATCAGTTTCCAAGATTTTTTAAAAAAATCTTATTCTTCTTTACTGTTTGTGACTCACTGTTCAATAAGCTACCCATAAGCTGCTTGACAAACAGCTTATTGGGTGCTTTTTGAATTTGTATTTTTCTCTTTGGTTGGCTATGATGTGCAGGAACAAAGAAGCAAAACCCCAATCCATCTTTTTTCCTTTTCTTTTTACTTGAAGATATTATAAGCTTAGGGTCCACTTGGATTCCTGCAACAAGCTTCTCTACACACCTTGATAAGCTCATATAAGCTCCTTAAAGCTGACATATTTTGGAGAGAAGGCATCAGCTGGTAGGCTTGAATCCTCTTTAAAATTTGTAGGTTATTAAGTTTTATATGAACTTGTTATTGGGTACTTGTGCTAGTTGGATTTATGACTATTCTGTGTTGATTAGATGTTTAATGCATGATTAAGTGATTTGGATTCATTATTGTTTAGCTTTGCTTAGAGTTTCTTTATAAATTTTTGTTCATCAGCTTGTAAGGGGGTGTTTAGATTTACTTGCATTGTGCCTTGGGTGACTCATTGGTAGGGTGTAAGTAGTTTAAACATGCTTTAATAGGTTTGTATTAGCCATTTTCACATTTTATTTAAAGGTGGTAGTGTAAAAAATCAGAAGTTGCATGTTTAAAATGGGTAGAAACTAGCTATAAATCAGAAAGTCCACTTTCCTGTTGGTTTTAGTGTAAAATTGCCTCAAAAGTTTGTTGATTGTTAGAGAATAGGTCCACCTAGGGTTTGTAATCAGTTGTGTGTGATTGGATAAGCTTTTGAGCAAGAATTTAGCATTTAAAATCCATCTTTGTGCTATTTGCACCAGTCCACTGTTCATCAGACCTTCATAGCTTTAACAGTCACTTGATTTGGCCTATTTTGTGTGATTTCTGTTAAGAAGTTGTGTGTTTTTGTGATTATATAGACTCCCTACACTCCACTGAGTGTAGGGATGCCTTATTGTCCAAGAAAAGCCAACAAAATAAGCTTTCCTAAGCTTATTGCCCACAGACCCGTTTTTTAAAACTATCAGTGGGAACTAACTTCCCCCTGCTAGTGTATTGGTTGCCACTGCTACACAAGAAAACAAAATATGTCACATGTCATTGTCAGTTTTCATCTTTTTTTGTCTTTAGTGACCAAAAATAGGAATTACGTCATGAAACCAGTTTTGTAATTTTTCTTATTTTATTTGTGATTTTTTTGTTTATTTTATTTTTCAGTTACTGTTCATTTCATATTTTTTAGATTTAATTGCATTTTTAATTATTTTTTAACTTACTGTTTTTGTCTTTTAGTGCAGAAAATTCATATTTTTAAGGTTTAAAATTTTTCTTAGATTTAGAAAAATAGTTTAAGATTTTTAGTTTAAAAAGTTTTTACTGTTCACTTTTTATTTAATTTTTATAATTAATTTAGTTTAATTAGGGTTTAATTATAAACTGTTTTGTCTTTTAGTGAAAAATTTTACATTTTCAAACTTTTTAATTTTTTACTGTTCATTTGTATAATTTAGGATTTTTAAAATTGTCAAATCATTTTTAGCATTATTTTATTATTTTTTATGATTATTTTAGTTTAAAAATAGTTTTTAGTGTTTTAAAAATAGAAAAATAGTTTTAAAAATTTAGGAAAAATACTTTTTAGTCTTTAAATAATATAAATGAGTTATTTGTTCAATAAAATAATATTTTGGACATTTTGTTAATTATATTTAATTTTAGGGCTTTAATTAGCATTAAAAATTGAATATTTAATTAATAAAAGGTTTTAAAAAATATTTGTTGGATTTTTATTCTTATTTATATTATTTTAGACTTCGTTTAATCTTTTAATTAATTTTTAGGTTTAATTTTTAATTTTGTCGCGTTTTACGTAACTACGTCATCGTTTTACGTCAACGTCGTAGTTTAATCGTAGTCGTAGCTCGTCTTTACTTTTTCTCTCTTTAAACCAAAAACGTCACTAATCCAAATTTGATTTTATATATTGGCACATTAATCCACACACCTCCTTCCAGTACGAATCCGCATTTATTCGGTTTTACGTTTTTCCTAAAGCGTAAGGCTTAATACTTGCCGCTCATACACGTTTTTCCTAAGACGTGTACGATTTATCACAATCAATTTGGCGCCGCTGTCGGGGAGGTGTTTTTAGTGTGCCATTATTAGTATCGTGTTTGTGTGAGTAGTGCGTTTTTGCTTTTCAATTTTTAGAAAGCGTGAATATCGTACATACTCATTTTTGTTATTTTTATCTATTATATTATAGTATCCAAATAAAACGTGCTTAATTTTCCTAAATTAAACACACAAAAATCATTTTACTATATTGTAGATATATTGGTTTTCGTTTTTCTTTTGAATATATTATTACTATATTGTATTTACGTAAGAACAATAAATATACAAGTACTCCAAAAGCGTGAAAACGCAACCTTGATTCGGGATTTCATCACTCGATCATTGTATTCGAATCTAAAGCAAAAGTTTAAAGGTAAAATAGATAAATACTTTTGTGAGGCTTAATTTCAATTAACACAAACTATAAGGTGGGTATAAGGCGGTTGTATTTCACGACCTAAGGAAAAAAGGCTCTTAAGTGCTTAGCGTTGCCTCGTTTCCCCCGCTTGCTTGTGCGTGTTTTGAGAAAGAGAGCTAATCGATGGTTTGCGGCCCAATTATTATCTACGTATATTATATTTGCTTGTGTTTTCAAGATTAAACCCTCTTGAACGTTTTGGTGTTCCACCAACGTTCTAAAGTCATCGAAGGCGTTCACTCCACGTGATCGTTTTCATTCCTTGAGGCTCTTTTAATCGAGAAGATCGATTCGAGGATAGATTTGTAGATTTGAGTCTACGTAATACACAAAAAATCCAAAAAAAATAAAAACAATAAAAAACAATCAAAAACCAAAAAAATTAAAAAATCGAAAAACCGCAAAAAGAATCTTCTTTGCTACCACCCATTCTACGCTTAGTGCATGCGCACTCGATCGAAGGATTATTCTAATTCTAGCGACGCTTTGAATCGACGCAATCGTAATCGAAGGAATCGACGACGTAGACGAGAATTAGAAACCGACGTTCCTAATATCGTTGTTGAAGAAACCTTAGACGAGATGGCCGACAATCGTTCGATGATGGAATTGCTCCAAGCGCCCACCGAGGGTTATGGAGACGCGATCGTAATTCCCGCTATCGAAGCGGAGAATTTTGAGATTAAGAGCGGAATGCTTTCGTTGATCCAAGCTACGAAGTTTCGAGGTCGTGAAGTCGATAATCCTCACGACCATATTCTAAATTTTGATCGTCTTTTATCCACGAGCAAGTTTAAGAACGTCGACACCGATGTCGTCAAGCTTATGCTTTTTCCGTACTCGCTCGATGGTGCCGCCAAGGATTGGTACGAGAAGAGCCACCTAATTCGATAACTACGTGGAAGGATCTCGGTTCCAAGTTCGTTAATTATTTTTTCCCACCGTCTAAGACAACGTTTTTCAAAAATGAAATTACGAAATTTGAGCAAAAACCGAATGAATCTTTTAGAGACGCGTGGGATCGTTTTAAGGAATTGCTTAGGCAATGTCCTCACGATGGTTTTTCCGAGTTGCACCAAATCGATACGTTTTACAACGGTCTTAATTTTCAAGAACAAGATTCGTTGAATTCCGCCGCCGGTGGCAACTTTTTGTGTAAAACTCTGAAAGACGCTTTGATAATTATCAAAAACCGATCCAAGGTTTACCAACTCCGCAACGCACCGAGTGTTGCCAATGTCGCCAATGTTAGTAATTCTAATCGTGACATTGAGAGAGTTGATGCGAAAGTCGACAAGCTTACGGTTGTGTTTACGTCTTTTCTCGTCGAAATGCAAAAGAAAGACGCTCCCGCTACGGTGAAAGCGGTTGAGGTTTCGTGTACGTTTTGTGGTGGACCTCATAATTATTACGAATGTGCGGCTACGGATGGCCAAACGTCGAATGTGAGTGCGTTAAATGGAAACAACAATTTTCAAAATCAAAATAACGCGGGTCCATCACAACAAGGCAATTATAACCAAGGCAACAATTTTCAAATCGTAACAATTTTCAAGGAAATAATCAACAAGGAAATTTTTTGAATCAAAATCAAGGAGGTTATAATCAAGGTCGGAATTTGAGTTGACAAAATCGAGACAATAATCAAAACTCGAATTTTTCAAACAACAACAATCAAGGTAACAATTTTTCAAGTGGGAATCAAAACAATTTTCAAAGAAGTAATCAAAACCAAGGGAACTTTAATTCAAATCAAAATAGTTCGTCAAACGATTTTCAAAATTACATGAAAACGAATGAGGCTAATATGAGACGATTAGAGGGAGAAATTGGTACTTTGAAAAACGACTTTACAAATACTTTGAAATTGCAAAACACGAAGATTGAGCAAGGACAAATTGACATAAAAAAGATGTTTTCGGCCATTATGAACAAGTCCTCGGGTGCTTCATCGAGTTCGTTACCTAGTGACACCGTAGCAAATCCGAAGGAACAATGTAAAGCCGCCTCGTCTCGTGAGAAAGGTCATGTGATTACCCCTAACCTTGAAGGATTTCGAGTTGTTCCTTCTTCTCAAACTTCGACTTCTAAGACGTCTTATTGTTCTAAAGTTGATGGGGTGAACGTGGCGACCAAGGAAAAGAGTGCACACCCTCGTGTACCTCAAATTCCATCCATGGTTCAAAAAGAGAGCTTTACCGACCTTACCAAAGTAACCCTTGAAGAAACTTGTGCATCGATCTGTGAGAACTCGTATTTTCTTGTAAATTATTTTAAACTATTTATTCCAGCTCATTCGATTTTCATTGGTTATTATGATTTTTTAGTATTTCACGATTTACGAGGTCTCGTGTGAGAACGCGGATTTTCGGTAATTTTCTTTTACTTGTTATACATGCTTACTCACACTTTTACCATATCCCCCATTTATTTTACAGTGATTACGTGTCATCCTCGAAATTTTAGTTAAATATAAAATACTATGGATTTCGCTAATTTACGATATTATTTGGCGAAATGCTTAAACTTTATAATTTTAATTTCTTCGAGGTTTCATCACATTTTATATGGCTTATTATTGACTCTTTGCCAAAAAAATAATGAAAATCGATATCTTGAACAACTACGGACGCAATGGTGAACTTTTTCATTTTTACGTTTTCCGGCTGTCGGACTGAGTTTTCGGGTCCGAATGCCCCGATAAAAATTATTATTATGTGATTCCTAATTATTCTTGATTCCTTGATCCAACTTAGTGAAATTCGAGCCAAACAAGTGTTTACTAGTTATTTTAAGGAAATTTCGTTTTAAACATAAACGGGTTTCGGTTTTCGTCAGAAACGGCTCGTTAATTAAACTCGTAAATTTACGAGAGCTCAACACTAAATTTTGGGCCATCTTGGAGTATTTTCAGCTGGGCCCAAGCTTAGGAAGCCCAATTTGAATTTGTTTGACATTAATTAAACATGGAAGAACACATATAAAAAAAAAATCTTTACAAAAAAAACCTGGTCTCCCTTTTTTCTCTCTGTGACCGACGAACACAACACCCACCCCCCAAAACCTTCGATTTTTTTTTTGAATTAAGGTAAAATAATACTAATCCCATGTCTAATTTTTGATTCTTATTCATACCCATGTGTTATTTTAAACATGCATCAAGTTTTGCATAAGGTCAAAAATCATCAAATCTTATGATTTGATAATGTTTTTGTAAATTCCTATGATTGTTTTTGTTGCTCCAATGGATAAAAACTTATTATATTGGATAAAATTTTGATTTAGGTATGTTATTATGACCTAGGGCCACGAAAATTTTAGGATCAAGGAAGGAGAAATCGTGATTGTTCGTGTTTTGGTTGATACATACTAGTTGTGAAGGTATGATCCTAACTAGTGTTTTGGTTTTGATGTTATTAGCATTTTTGATACACATTGATCTTTGGTTTTGAGCTCATGGGTGAAACCCACTTAGATTATGAGTACTTAGGGCATATTAGGACTTAGGACAATTGCGTGGCGATTTAGCATAGCTTAGGAGTTGCGTGTTCACGATTAGATTATTAAATTTGATCATTTTTATAGCATGGAAATCACCACAGAAACAAACAGGTCATGGCCAATTTTTCTTAAACATATGACCTTGTTTTTATTTGAAAAATGAATACCCACTGATGTGCTTAGTATGTGGTGAGTTGGATGGAAACGAGAAGTGCCCGATTGAGCCCGGAATGGTCGTTTTACTAAACTAGGTCAAATCTGAACATTAGGCTTAAAACGTGGGTAAATTGACTTGGGTAAAAAGGTTGAATACATTATTTTATAACTTTTTACAGTAGGTACAAACATAATAAAACTTCTCTTTTTGGTTTCATGTCAAAATCATTTACCGTTTGGGATTTATGCTCAATTTACCGAAGGGTACGAAAGACGTTTACAACTTTCTGTTTTGATAGTCAGTCACTAAAAGTGCATTTCCTGTTGATTGGAAATAGTTCTAGGATTGTTCTTGCCCAAATTTTAAAGGTAAGAGAAACACCTTTACATGTCAAAAACTCTCACCTCCTGTGCTATTATAGATTTTGAGATATGACCAACTCTTCACAACCATTTTCAGAAAAACTAAATTCAGTCCAATATTTCAACATTATGCACCGAGCCCAAAACGTGTTTAAAACCCACATATAAATGATTGGACCATCATATAAGGTTAATGTCATGTTATTACAGTAGGTTAAAAGTATTTTGGTCAAAATTAATCTTAAGCATAGGTCTCGCCATTGCACGCAAGTTACTTGGTCTTACTATGTCACGTTACTTCTAAAACGTTATTTGCTACATTGAACACTTTCTTATTACGCGTCACCATTGCATAGGTCCGTGAAGAATCCATTTTGCTCAGCCATTTTTCCTTGTGATCACTTGCTAAAGGTGAGTACATAGCCTCTTTTCGTTATTACATATTTTTACTACTCGCGGGGTGAGAAATACACATTTATGGAACACACTCATTATTTTTTTTTTACTTGTATGCTATTCGAGAACTTGTATGCTGCTTCCATTGATTACTAGATAAAACTATTATTGCTTAGTGTGCTCAAAAGTCCCCTCATCATGAACCGTTAGTTATTTCATTACTTTGCAAAGCGCGAGTGTTATGGGTGGATCCATCGGGACTGACAATCCCCGTCCTTGTATTACGTGACGCATATACATTTGAGGTATTACGAGTTGTTTGAGCAAACACTCACTTTAGGGGCAAATTGATTACGTTAAGGTTTCGGTTTCATGAGCTAATGCAATAATACATTTGAAAGGTATGTTGATCCCATAGCCCTTCTGGAATGATTACTTTTGATACTACTATATAATGAGTGTTTGTGTTCCATACTACTTTACTTAAACCTATGTTACTCGCTCAGCAATTTTTGTTGACGGTTTACGTGTTATTTCTCAGGTAGGAATCCTTAAGCTGGGACAGGAGCTCGTGGATGTGACGTACCAGCGATTCTGTAGTCCATTTTCAGTCCATCTTCAGTCAACTTTACTTTACTAATTAATATCATCTTTTGTGTCACTTTGGGTCAAATCTCACTAAAGGTAAAGTCGGCAGAAAACGTTGTTGTAAACTTTGGGGTTGTTGGCACTAAAACTAAGACTTGGATAGATGCCTATGATGCTTCGTTTGTTATTGTATTTTTAAACAACTGGGACCGTTTTATATTTAAATTTCCGCACTTTTATTTAATAAGGGATGTAATATCAGGTTTTTATTGCGACATTTTAGTACTTATATATCAGTGTTCATGATAACATAGACGTGACACCTCCATGATGCCTAAGTGGACACTTCCAATTTTCGGGGTGTTACACGATCCTTCTTAAAAAAACCAAAATGCGTATGCCGAGAAAGGAATTGGATCCGAGCCAATTTCTACTACCTTGTGATTTTTCCGAGATTGAGGGATGTTTAGCCCTTGCCGATTTAGGTGCTAGCATCAATCTCATGCCTCATTCTCTTTGGAAATTGATGAGGTTGCCTTCACTTACCCCCATAAACATGACAATCGATCTTGCAAATTGTACTCCAGTTATACCAATTGGAATACCCGAGGATGTCTATGTCAAAGTTGGAAAGTTCGTTTTTCCTGTGGATTTCGTTATATCCTATTACGAGTGTGACCCTAAATGTCCTATTATTTTAGGACGACCATTCTTATCGACGGCTCGAACCGTAATCGACGTTCACGAGGGGAGATTTACTATGAGATATAGGGATGACAAAATGGACTTTTTCGCTAGAAAATCCCAAGTGTTTAATGATAATGAAAAAACCTAGGTTTCAAAACCTAATGATTCAAATCCTAATGATTTCAAAATGTTCACTTTAGCGGAAAGAATGAGGCTTAATGCATGTTTTGAAAGAATTAAGAAAAATGGTTTTAAAGATGATGATTTTAATGATAAAGAGTACGTGTACCTAATTCAAAAGGGTCTGTGTAAATTTATGGATGAAAACTCACTTTGGGATGTATTTAGCGAAACAAGTGAAACACCAATTCCGAAGGGCGACGTTAGTGCCATCACGACAATGACCCAAATGGACTCGTCTTCACCACCTTTGAAGGACCACGTCTTTGAGGCTTCAACTTCTAACTCCATCGAAGTGCCTCCTTTGCCTAGCCCAACACCCGTTGAGGCTAAAGGGTTTATCGAAATTGATCCTCTCGTCTTAGAAAAGTCACCTAAGCATAGTCATTTGACTTGTAAGACCATGGTTGTGAATGCTCACATCGACTCTTTCTTTGACGATGACGATGGCGATTTTGCCGAGATTGATCACGTACTTCGAAATCCACATGCATTTTTTGATTCTCCTAAAAAGAAACATGTGAAGTACGATGATTATGAGTTTGATCCTGAGATTTAGGAAATCATTGAACGAGAGCTAGCTCTTATGCCTTCACTTCCACCTACGAGTGAGGTCGATCTTTCCAAATCGAGGATGAACTTAATGAGTTGGAACGTCTTTCTTTCGACGACGAACCAACACATGTGACCACCAAAAGTCCAATTCTCGAGGAGTTACCTAATCAACACTCCTCAAATGAGAATTACGTTTACCACATTCGCGAGGATTTAACTTATCAACAATCCCCACAAAAGGATGAAGGTTTCGTGCTTGATCGTGATCTTTTCGAGAGAGTTTCTAAGATACTCAAGGAGGGGAATGACAAACCTTGGTTTGACAAGCCTATCTTTGATGAAGAAATTGATGAGATCGACGTTCATGAGGATGACGAGTATGTAGACCCCGAGGGGGCGGTGTTCTTTGTTGATCGACGTTTTGAGAATTTATACAATCCACCACCCCCTAACCGCGACTTAAATGTGAGGATTTTTAGCGCGACTAATTTTGAATTTGACACGCCAAATATTTTTGACATTATCGAATCGGGTTTTCATAAAGAGTTTTTAAACGATGAAAAAAGAAAGGATTTTAAAAATGTTCTAAAAGATTTTTCTACATGTTTAACTTCGTCATTACATCGTTTTATGAGTGCTACTACCTCGTCTACTCCTTTTGATGATGTTTGGTGTGGATCTAGTGTGGGGGAAGCCCCTTATGTTCCCTCACATTTCTCCACCGAGGACGAGATTTACGATCCCGAAATTGCTTGTAAAGGGAAATCTCGGTCTTCCACCGATGCAATAAATGGAAAATCTTTTCGTTTGCTTGGTGTGATTATACCTCGAGTAGCTCATTATGTTGCCTTACCCATTGCCCCACCTCTCTACTTCTCATCTCTTTCTTCTACCCCTTTGGGGTTCATGTTGGAGTGGCGTTGTTTCGTCTTTCATCCGAAAACGAGGACGCCATCTTCGACCCCGGTATTTTGCATCATCTAAGGACTTAGTCCTTAGTACCGGTTGCTATTGGGCATTGTTTATCATGTAAGACCCACCAAAAATGACCATACCATGATTATCCCTAAATGAGCACATTTATGGGGATCTGAGTCGAGCTTTTGACTCGGTTATCAAAAACAAGGTGCCTCGTGGGGGATTCTCATGCTTATCCTTGTAAATATTATCGCTTTCCTAGTTTAACGTAATGAGGGGACTTGTGCTCTTCCAACCTTTGTTTCGTGGTTGTTTGTGATTGTGATTTATTAGGTTCATCGTCATCATTGAAGCCTCTCGTATTCGTTTTACGGATCACTCGAGCTTCGATAGTTGCCTTTGGAGATTCCGATATCCGATGATATCCTTTTTATGTTCTAACGTTTATCTTATTAGCATAATTCATAAACGGCTTTTAGGTTATTCGTTTTACCCTTTCCATGCTCGAGATTAAGCATTCGACTTCGTCTCTAGTATGGGGGTTTTTTCACCCCTAGACTCGAAACATTGAGGACAATGTTTAGTTTTAGTATGAGGGGGGGGGGGAGAGTAGATACTTCACCTTGCTCACGTCAACACGCAATCCAAAATTTCATCTTTGTGTTATCGTTTTTTCCAAAATAAGGCTAAAAATGGCCAAATTTTAAATTTTTTCTTATTTTTCATAAGTGTTTAAGACACGAATGTAGGTTTTCCGATGGTGAGAATAAGAGTAATTTTTGAATCGACCGTGCGTGTTGAGCACTTAGCTCGAATCCTTAACTTTTTAGGCTAAGTCTCGTTATGAGGACGAGAAATGATAGAGTTATTTATAAGTCTCGTAATCGTCACGATCTCATGTGTAGTAATTATTAGCTTATTCTCCCCACGCTTTTGCATAATAAATTGTTAATAAATATTGATTTAGCGGTTTAGTCACTATTGTTGGTTTCTAATTTGTTTTAGTAGCTTCCATGTAATTAAATTGGGAAAACATTAAGGTATCGCCAGCGTCACGGTTTTGAAGTATTGGCACCCGAATAATCGAAAGCTTCACCTAATAATAAGATTTCAAGTGCTCACCTAAATTAAGCAAAAATTTGAAGCTCACAAGGCCGAAAAATCTATGCCCAAATTAAAAGTGAATCAAGCCTTAATCTTTGAAGCTTTAAAGATCCAAAATTCGCTTTAGCGTGAGGATATACGTCTTTGGCTAATAAAACCACCGATGAGGAGGATAATAAAAGGCAAGGCGAGACCGAAGTCATAATAAAAGCTCCATGGCGGAGTTGAATAAAAGATGGAGGTAATCCTATGATAATAAGGCCCTTCCGCTAGGGGGCGTATAAAAGTCTTGGTGATAAGTCTCATGTTTAAAACCGTTATAAAACCGTGTTTATCGATCCTTCTTGTTGACTTAATTTTTTGACATCGTTGTCTATTAAGGTGGATTATTAATTCGATGATTTTGGTTACACCGTTAAAACTCTATTTTTAGACTTAAATCTCTATTCACGCATAAGTCAACAATGTATCCTCGTGATCATTAAGACAAAAATAAAATATAAGAGATACCAAGTAGGAATAAGGGAGTTTAGGTTCGTAATTAACACTCATGAGATGTGTTCGTGTTGCTAACTTATAATAACAATGATCTCGTTACACGCTTAGCATGGAATTGGGTGAAAATCGAGGACGACGAAATTATTTCTAACGAAGCATTCACGTGTTCTTATTCTATGATCCCAAAAGTCACTAAATCGTGATGAAAACAATACATTATGTCTAAAACACGTGTAGTAGTTTATTTAAGTTTATGTCTTCAATAAATGTCATCATAAAATGAATTTTGGAAGTCCTATGATACTTAATTCTAGCATTGCGTGGGGACAAGACAATGGTTTAGTATGGGGGAGTGATGAGACGGTAATTATACATAGTCTCATCGTCCAAATCGGGCTTAAAACGCTTAAAATATCATCAAATTACCCAAAAATGTGCCTGTGTTTGTTCATTATGTATTTTAGGTACGGATATCGTGAAATCAACAAAAGATCACAAGAATCAAGCAAAAACGAACACGGGAAACGAAGCCGCACAAAGAACCGGACCCGAATCCTGAATTTTCAAAATGGTCCTTGAAGATTTGAAGATTGTCAAGAATGGTCCCTCAACTTTTGAAGACTTGTCACTTTAGACCCTTGTAAACTTCAATTATTACAAGTTTGGTCCTAAAGTTTCAAGATTATGCCATATAAGCCCTTAAAGAATGGAGGAAATGCAACATTGGTCCTTGTATTAAGTTTGGAATTACTATGTGCCAATTTTGGCAACTTATGCAAAGTTGCATACAAAGGAAAGTGAAGAAAAGGCTGGAAAAACTTTATATGCACCATTTTGCAAACATCAGGTGTCACTTCTGCTTAAAACAAAACCCCTACCCGGTCAACATTGGTCAATAGCCCACCTACACTAAAAAGCCCATCCAATAAACCCCCATACCCGATCCATCCCACACCCATGGCCAATTTACACTTAAAACTTGTTTTAAGTAGGCCAAACTTAGTCAAATCTAAAAAAAACGTGGGAAACAAAACTTAATCCCTAATTATCATCAAAACTCATCAATGTACACCTTCATTCCCTTTTAAAACCTAATTTCCATTAACCCAAATCATGGGGGTTTACTCCCATAACCTCCAGAACCCTAATTGGGGTGGTCAACATCAAAACACACCATCCCAAAAACTCACCATCTCACTTTTGTCCCCTTAAAGACCCACCCCTGCTCACCCGTCACTTTCTCAGAAGACCAATCCATTGGTTCACATTGCTTTGCTTGTTGGCTACTCAAAATGGACGCTCATGATCACTTCTACAGCTATCACAACAACTGACCAACCACATGGGCATCTTTGAACAACTTTCCAAGGGTAGAACGGGAATTCTATTGATTAGGGTTTAGCATTTTATTATTTTAAAATGTATTCTAGATTATTCTACTAGCCAGTATAAATACATCCGCATGTGGATGTATTTCAGTTTTTCCAGTTTTATTGTAAATTTTTTAAACAAGTAATGAAAATGAAAGTTTTTAGGTTTATACAATATTCTGAGTTCCATTTACTGTTTCACTAGTGTAAATTTTCATTTTAAAGAAAATTAGTTATAAGGTTTCCAAAGGTTTCCATTTATAAAACGTTCTTCAGAAAATTTCACTTTCTTGAAGTTAACAAAAGTTTTTTTTTTGCTTGAATCCAAGTAATAGCTGAAGTGAAAGTGGATGTTAGTAGTTGGATTAAAGCTCATATTAAGTTTTTGTTAAGTTTCCTTCATAGTTCAAAAAATCAGTTTCCAAGATTTTTTTTTAAATCTTATTCTTCTTTACTGTTTGTGACTCACTGTTCAATAAGCTACCCATAAGCTGCTTGACAAACAGCTTATTGGGTGCTTTTTAAACTTGTATTTTTCTTTTTGGTTGGCTGTGATGTCCAGGAACAAAGAAGCAAAACCCCAATCCATCTTTTTTCCTTTTATTTTTACTTGAAGATATTATAAGCTTAGGGTCCACTTGGATTCCTGCAACAAGCTTCTCTACACACCTTGATAAGCTCATATAAGCTCCTTAAAGCTGACATATTTTGGAGAGAAGGCATCAGCTGGTAGGCTTGAACCCTCTTTAAAATTTGTAGGTTATTAAGTTTTATATGAACTTGTTATTGGGTACTTCTGCTAGTTGGATTTATGACTATTCTGTGTTAATTAGATGTTTAATGCATGATTAAGTGATTTGGATTCATTATTGTTTAGCTTTGCTTAGAGTTTCTTTATAAATTTTTGTTCATCAGCTTGTAAGGGGGTGTTTGGATTTACTTGCATTGTGCCTTGGGTGACTCATTGGTAGGGTGTAAGTAGTTTGAACATGCTTTAATAGGTTTGTATTAGCCATTTTCACATTTTATTTAAAGGTGGTAGTGTAAAAAATCAGAAGTTTCATGTTTAAAATGGGTAGAAACTAGCTATAAATCATAAAGTCCACTTTCCTGTTGGTTTTAGTGTAAAATTGCCTCAAAAGTTTGTTGATTATTAGTGAATAGGTCCACCTAGGGTTTGTAATCAGTTGTGTGTGATTGGATAAGCTTTTGAGCAAGAATTTAGCATTTAAAATCCATCTTTGTGCTATTTGCACCAGTCCACTGTTCATCAGACCTTCATAGCTTTAACAGTCACTTGATTTAGCCTATTTTGTGTGATTTCTGTTAAGAAGTTGTGTGTTTTTGTGATTATATAGACTCCCTACACTCCACTGAGTGTAGGGGTGCCTTATTGTCCAAGAAAAGCCAACAAAATAAGCTTTCCTAAGCTTATTGCCCACAGACCCATTTTTTAAAACTAGCAGTGGGAACTAACTTCCTCCTGCTAGTGTATTGGTTGCCACTACTACACAAGAAAACAAAACATGTCACATGTCATTGTCAGTTTTCATCTTTTTTTGTCTTTAGTGACCAAAAATAGGAATTAGGTCCTGAAACTAGTTTTGTAATTTTTCTTATTTTATTTGTGATTTTTCTGTTCATTTTATTTTCAGTTACTGTTCATTTCATATTTTTTAGATTTAATTGCATTTTTAATTACTTTTCAACTTACTGTTTTTGTCTTTTAGTGTAGAAAATTTATATTTTTCAGTTTTAAAAATTTTCTTAGATTTAGAAAAATAGTTTAAGATTTTTAGTTTAAAAAGTTTTTACTGTTCACCTTTTATTTAATTTTTATAATTAATTTAGTTTAATTAGGGTTTAATTATAAACTGTTTTGTCTTTTAGTGAAAAAGTTTACATTTTTCAAACTTTTTCATTTTTTACTGTTCATTAGTATAATTTAGTATTTTTAAAATTGTCAAATCATTTTTAGCATTAGTTTATTATTTTTTATGATTATTTTAGTTTAAAAATAGTTTTTAGTGTTTTAAAAATAGAAAAATAGTTTTAAAAATTTAGGAAAAATACTTTTTAGTCTTTAAATAATATAAGTGAGTTATTTGTTCAATAAAATAATATTTTGGACATTTTGTTAATTATATTTAATTTTAGGGCTTTAATTAGGATTAGAAATTGAATATTTAATTAATAAAAGGTTTTACTTCGCTATCGGTCACCCAGGAGTATTTAGCCTTGCAAGGTGGTCCTTTAAAATATATTTGTTGGATTTTTATTCTTATGTATATTATTTTAGACTTAGTTTAATCTTTTAATTAATTTTTATGTTTAATTTTTAATTTTGTCGCGTTTTACGTAATTACGTCATCGTTTTACGTCAACGTCGTAATTTAATCGTAGTCGTAGCTCGTCTTTACTTTTTCTCTCTTTAAACCAAAAACGTCACTAATCCAAACTTGATTTTATATATTGGCACATTAATCCACATACCTCCTTCGAGAACGAATCCGTATTTATTCGGTTTTACGTTTTTCCTAAAGCGTAAGGCTTAAAACTTGCCGCTCATACACGTTTTTCCTAAAACGTGTACGATTTTACCACAATCATTGCTCGTCAAAATATTAAAATAAAATATTCAATATCGGTTTCAACTTAAATCGTTAAACATAATAATATTTAACGTTATAAAATACTTCAAAAATATTTGAAAAGTAAGATTAAGTAATGACCTTATTTTTGTGGGTTTTACAAATATTGGTAAGTCTTCATTGTTGAGGGACCATTCTTGCCAATTCTTCCAAGTGAAGGGCCCTTTTTGTAAATTTGACAAACTTTAAGGACCAATCTTGTAATTATGAATAAACAAGGGTTTAAAGTGTCAATTCTTCAACATTGGAGGACCCTTCTTGCATAATCTTCATATCTTCAAGGGTTTTTCTTGGAAAATCTTCATTAGGGCTTGGTTCATTGTGCGGCTTCGTTTCCCGTGTTCGTTTTTGCATGTTTCTTGTCATCTTTTGTCATTTTCTCAATATCCGTACCTAAAATACACGAGTAACAAACACAAGCATATATTTGGCATTTTTGATGATATTTAATGTATTTAAAGCCCGTTTTGGACGATGAGTGATTATTGTATTTTTACCCCTTTAGGAAAAGGAAGGTAATTAGGGTAAGTATCAACGAGCGGTTTAGGAAAACCACAAGTTATGACCCAAATAAGAGAGTTCGTTCTCGAGGAGGCACGTGTGTTGTGTAATGAATTGATTTATGATGTTTGTGATTATTAACAAGAAGAAAAGAAAAAAAAATAGAAAGAAAAGACGGTTACGAAGACGGATCGAGCTAAGACGAAAACGCGTTCACGTAAAACCGTAAAACTACAAAAATTAAAATTTTAACCTAAAAATTCCTAAAAATTACTAAAAATCCACAATAAAATTCTAAGGGTTTACAAAAAATCAAAACTTGCTAAAACCTTTTAATTAATTAAATAATGACTTTTTAATGCTAATTAAAGCCCTAAAAATCACAATTAATTATTAAAAAGCCCCAAACAAGATTTTCAAGTTTGTAAACCTCAAAAATGACCTAATTAAGCTAAAAGTTATTTTTAAAAATTTTAAAACCAATTTAAACTATTTTTAATTACTTAAAAACTATTAAAATCTATTAAATCTTAAATTAATTCTAGAAAATAAATGAAAAGCCCTAAAAAGATTTGGAAAGTGACAAAACTCCTAAATATTGCTAAGTGATCTAAGAAAAATGAAAAAAGTAGAAAAAACAAACTTTCTATTTTTAGTAATAAAATAATATTAAAATATTCAAAAAAATAAAAAGTTTATAAATTAATTCTAAAAAATTACCAAAAATCCTAAATAATGTAACTAGAACAAAAATGTAAATTAAAGTTCCTAAAACCTTTTTATTAATTTTATATTAAATTTTAAAGTTGTTAAAAAACCCTAAAATCAAATAAAATTAAAAATAAGACTTTTTGAAAACTTTTTGATATGTAAACCTCAAAAATATAAATCAAAACCTAAAAACTATTTTTCTAAAAATTAAAACCTATTTTAACTATTTTTAAACTAATAAATAAAATACGGCTAAAGAAAAATTGATAAAAAATGATAAAATAAAGGGAAAAATCAAAAACTAGCTAAGAAAAATCCCCAAGTACAACACAGTCCTAAGAAAAATGAAATGGAGCAAAATGGCTTAACCAATAAGCCACAAATGGCTTATAAGGCCACAGATTTAATTAAATAAGCTCACTCAATATTACCTTAAGTATATTTCAAAAGCACCCTTGGTCAGTAAAAGACCCAAGGGCGCAGTGGTGAGTGTGTTGTGTTGTGAGAGGAGTGGCGCAGGTTCGAGTCCTGGCCACGTCCTTTTTGGTTTTTATTTATTTTTTTTTTTTTTAACTTTTAAAAACTCAAACAGTAACATTTTTAATCTCCAAAACACAAATCCTGGTCCAATTAACAAAGATATGATCACTCCAAACCAAAATTCGTATCCAGTTAAAACTTTTTAAGATCACAAAGCAACTTTATTTCTTCACTTGTGAAAGTAAAGACAAGAGGAGCTTGTCTTGCTGATTTGTGGAGATTGATGGACAATATGGCACTCCCACAACCAGTTGGGTTGTGGGAAGTCAAGAATAACAAGAAAACAAGCACAAATCTTAGCAAAAATTCAAGCACAAATCACCAAAATGGCATTCAAGTTTCTGATTAAGGACTTATGCAGTTCTGATATGATTTGCTGGTTTAAATGACATAAGAGTGAGATTCAATGCACACAAGCTTACACACAATCCAATCAAGTGACAAATGAATGACAACAAACCCTAACTAAACCTAGTATCTAGCAGATTTCCAAATTGGAGGCATAATCAAACACAAATCCTGGCAAATCAAAGACTTACTGATTTTTTTTGACCAAGTTTTCAATATTTTAGCATACCAAAGCGTTCAAATCCTGTCCAAATTGAAAACTAAGTACTAGTACTAGCTAATAACAAGTAAATGAGTGAAATCAACAGGTTTTAACACACAAATTTCCAAAGAAACTCAAGTGAATATGCAGATCCAAACACCCCTTAAAAACTGATAAACATAATTAAACAAAGCAAATCTCTTTTAAGCTACACCAAACTGATTCAAAAAGCTTCTATCATGCATATTACACCTAAAAGAACTCAAATCAAACCACATAAACAACTTTGCATGCAGATCACACAAAATGCACAAAAT
The DNA here is from genome assembly GCA_025667525.1 of Glebionis coronaria. Taxonomy (NCBI): domain Eukaryota; kingdom Viridiplantae; phylum Streptophyta; class Magnoliopsida; order Asterales; family Asteraceae; genus Glebionis; species Glebionis coronaria. Next base: position 141,801,187 of record CM046880.1, read on the forward strand.
TCAGAAAACTAAAAATTTAAATGGGAAACAAGAAATCACCTTAAGGGACCTACATCCAGGTCCCTTAGTGGCTGCTTTGCCACCTCCTATAGGCTGGGGCCTATGCAGGACCTTGGACAACACTCCTTCAACAAATCTGCTAAGAGAAAAGTAGAATACAAGCACAAATAATACACCAAAATCTGATTTTAGACTTTTTAGAAACCTTTTGAAAAACCTTTTCAATATTTCTCAAAAACTTTCCTATGCAGTACCTTAACCAATCAAGTTATATCCCATAAATCCAACTCTCAATACAAAATTTCACCAAGAAAAACCAAATTCAGAAACTTTTTCTGAAAAATTTCAAAACATGAAATGTTTTGAACAAATATGAATGGAACTCAGATTTTACTCAACAAATAAATACCAACTTTTAAAAACAGTAAAAGGAATTACATTTATATAAAAATACCAACTTTAATTTCTTAAAAAGGAATTACAATTTTTGGAGTAAAATCTGGAACAAAATGATAAGGGACACAAACGTCTCCTTATATACTAGTCTATAGAACAATCTGGAATTCTAAAACCCTAGCTACTAAAATGCCTAATCTGCCCTTGAGACTTTGACTGAAAATTGGTCTTGTTTGGCCTCATGTGATCATGTGAAGACTCCATGTGATATGACAGCTGTTGAAATGATCTTGAGTCGTTCATTTTGAACTTGGGTGCCAAGGGGTGACATGGGACGTTGGTTTGGTCGGGTGTAGGGTTTTGAGGGAAAGGGACGGGTGCAGGGGAGGGTTCCACAAGACACATGGGTGTGTCTTGTGGTGGTTTGAGTGGTGGGTTTGGGTGAGAAAGTGGGTAATCAAAGATCTGGAGGGAATTAACAATTATCCCTTTGTTTTGAAGTTGATTGTGACTGGGGATTATTAGGGTTTATGGGTAATTTGTGTGGGTGTTTAATCCGTTTTTGGTAAAAAGGGATTTAAAAAATGTGTTTGGGTGGGAAAAGGGGAAAGTTTGACTGGGGCTTTAACCAAGTTTAATTAATAAACTTGGGTTGGGTTAAAGGGTGGGCAGGTCGGGTAAGGGTTCGGGTATTTGGGTGGGTTATGTGACGTGTCAAGAGCTGAGTGGGTGAGGAGGTTTGGTTAGTTGGCAGAAAAGATCCCCAAGTTTCTTTGTTTTGTTTACTTTGTGAAAAATGCCATCAACACCTATTTTCCCTTTAACAACTTTTGGCAAGTTGTCAAATTTGGCACAAATACTTCCAAAACTTTTCCAAGGGTTTTTTTTTGTACTTCTTGGATTCTTCAAGGACTGATCTTGTTATATCTTCAAACTTTAGGGACCCTATTCATAATTTTGAATATTTGAGGGGTATAAAGTGTAAATCTTCCAAAGTTGAGGGACTAAACTTGACAATCTTCAATTCTTCAAGGGCATTTTTGTAAAATCCAAACTTGGGCCCGGTTCATTGTGCGGCTTCGTTTCCCGTGTTCGTTTTTGAATGATTCTTGTGATCTTTTGCCATTTCCTCAATATCCGTACCTAAAAATACACAAGTAACAAACACGAGCATATATTTGGTATATTTAATGATATTTTATGCATTTTAAACCCGATTTGGACGATGAGACCATGTATAAAAGCAGTCTCATCACTCCCCCGTACTAAACCATTGTCGTGCCCTCACGCAATGCTAGAATAAAGTATCATAGCATCTCCAAAATTTATTTTATTCACTTTGGGATGTTATACTACTACTATTACTACTACTTGCGTTTTAGACATAATGTATGATTTTCATCGCAAAATGGGATGTTTAGGTTCATAGAACAAGAACACGTGAATGCTTCGTTAGAAATAATTTCATCGTCCTCGATTTTCACTTCAATTCCATGCCAAGCGTGCAACGAGATCATTGTCATTATAAGTTAGTAATGCTAACACTACTCGTATGCCCTAATCACGTACTTATCCTCCCATTATTCCTAAGTTGTATCTCTTATATTTTATTATGTCTTTAATGATCACGAGGATACATCGTTGAATTATGCGATAATAGAGATTTAGGTCTAAAAATAGAGTCCTAACGGTGTAACTAAGACCATCAAATCAATAACCCCTCCTAATAGACAACGATGTTAAAAAATTAAGTTGACAAGAAGAATCGATAAACACGGTTTTATAACGGTTTTGAACATGAGACTTATTACCAAGACTTTTATACGCCCCCTAACGGAAGGGCCTTATTATCTTTGGTTTACCTCCATCTTTTATTCAACTTCGCCATGAAGCTTTTATTATGACTTCGGTCTTGCCTTGCTTTTTATTATCCGCCTCATCGGTGGTTTTATTAGCCAAAGACGTATATCCTCACGCTAAAGCGAATTTTGGATCTTTAAAGCTTCGAAGATTAAGGCTTGATTCACTTTCAATTTTTGCATAGATTTTAGGCCTTGTGGGGCTTCAAATTGTTTGCAAGATTTAGGTGAGCACTTGAAATCTTATTATTGGGTGAAGCTTTCGATTATTGGGGTGCCAATACTTCAAAACCGTGACGCTGGCGATACCTTAATGTCTTTCATATTTAATTACACGGAAGCTACTAGAAAAGACTAGAAACCCAACAATCCTAACTAAACCGCTAAGTCAATATTTATTAAGCAAAAAATATTTACATGCGAAGGGAGAATAAGCAGACAACGAGAACACATGAGTTTTTGAAAGAATGCGAGTACTCTACGTTTAGCATAGTAACTTATAATTAACTCTATCATTTCTCGTCCTCATTTAAGAGACTTAGCCTAATGTGTAGTTAAGGAATCAAAGCTAAGTGCTCAACACGTACGGTCGAGTCAAAAATTACTCTTATTCTCGCCATCAGAAAACCTACATTCGTGTCTTCAAACAGTTATAAAACATGAGAAAAATTTTAAAATTTGGCTATTTTTAGCCTTATTTTGCAACAAAACGATAAACTTTGGAAAGCGTGAAGGTTTGGCAAGGCAAGTATCTATTCACCCCCCCATACTAAAGTTAAACATTGTCCTCAATGTTTCGAGTCTAGGGGTGCAAACACCCCCATACTAGAGACATAGTCGAATGCCTAATCTAGCATGGAAAGGGTGTAACCAATAAGTAATAGCCGTTTATGAAGTGTGCTAAAAACCCAAGGTTAGAACATAAAAGGATATATCATTTGGATATTGAGAAATGTCTCCAAAGCAAACGATCGAGTGCTCCCATAAAACGAACACGAGAGGCTCCAATCGTGAAGATCATGATCTAAAAAAACACAATGCACAAACAACCACGGAACAAAGGTTGGAAGGGCACAAATCCCCTCACATTAAACTAATTAGAAAGCGATAATATGTACATGGATAAGCATGGGTCTCCCCCACGAGGCACCTTGTTTTTGATAACCGAGTCAAAAGCTCGACTCGAATCCCCATAAATGTGATCATTTAGGGATATCATGGTGTGGTTAATTTTTGGTGGGGCTTACATGTAATCAAGGCCCAAAAAAACAACCGGTATTAAGGACTAAGTCCTTCGATGGTGCAAAATACCGGGATCGAAGATGGCGTTCTCGTTTTCATTGGAAAAGCAAATCAACGCCACTTCATCAATGGTCAACAAAAACTCAAAGAGTTTTAAGAAAATAGGAGAGAATAAATAGAAGGGTGGGACAATGGGTAAGTCATAAAAACATTGAGCTACTCGAGGTAGACTCGCACCAATCAAATGAAAAGATTTTCTATTTATTGCATCGGTGGAAGACCGAGATTTCCCTATATAAGCAATTCCAGGATCAAATATCTCGTCCTCGGTGGAGAAAGGGAAGGGAACATAAGGGGCTTCCCCCACACTAAGTCCACACAAAGCAATTTCAAAAGGAAAAGACGAGCTTGTAGTACTCAAAACACGTGGTTATGACGGAGTTAGAATTGTAGAAAAATCTTTTAAATTCAATTCAAAATCTTTTCCTTTTTCATCTTTTACACTCTCTTTGTGAAAACCCGATTTAATTATGTCAAAAATATTTGGTGTATCTAAAGCAATGTTAGTCACACTAAAAATTCTCACATTTTGAAATCTTTTTGGTTGAGGTGGTGGTAAGTTTTCAAATCTTTTGTCAACAAAGAAAACTTCCCCATCGGGATCAACGTATTCATCATCCGAAGAATCACTCGATATTGGAATTGTAGGCTTAACACTCTTAACCTCCACCGGCGGAGGGGACGGAACTTCATTTTTCTCAACAACTCCTAAAACTCTATTTGAAATCTTTTTGCAAATGTTTTTTATTGGATTGACATTGTACAAAGATGTGATGGAATACACATGAGAAAGAGTGGAGTTTTGGGTTGCATTAATGACGAGTTCTTCCTCATTGAAACGAAGAGTGATTTTCCTTGCATGCACATCGATAAGTGCTCTCGAGGTATCCAAAAAAGATCGACCTAAAATTAACGGAACTTTAGGATCGATGGGAATGTCAAAAACAATGAAGTCTACAGGATAGTAGAACTTTCCAACTTTTACAAAGACGTCATCGGTAACTCCACAAGCTAGAATCGTAGAATGATCGGCCATTTCGATTGACATTCTTGAAGGAGTGAGATTTGGAAGATTGAGTGATTTAAAAATCTCAAGAGGCATCAAATTAATACTAGCACCAAGATCGGCCAAGGCGTAGAATTCTTCCATGTCTTGTATAGCACATGGGATTAAAAACTTTCCAGGATCACCGACTTTTTGAGGTATGCGGCTTAGAAAAACCGATGAACAACTAGACGATTTTTGTAATTTCTCTTTGTTATTCAACATACTTTTGAAGTTCGCGGCAAATCGAGGCATCATGACTAAGGCGTCGGCAAAACTTATATTTAAATGCAAGTCACGAAACATTTTCATAAAGAGTTCAAATTGATAATTATTTCGTTCTTGTGCCTTTTCCTTGTCTCGTCTTGAAGGGTAGGGTAAAGGTGGTGTGGGTTGGGGCAAAGTAGGCATAGGCATCAGCCTTGGAATCTCGGGTTCCATGATTGGTGTGGGTTCAACCGTAGGTGTGGTTTGAGCGGTACTTCGTGGGCTTGTAATTTGCTCCTTTTCAATCACCACCTCGGGTTCTTTCTCTTTTTCCTTCTCCATAGAAGTACTTGGACGAGAAATGGGTTCTTTGAAAGTTTTACCACTACGAGTAGTAATAACTTTCAATTCTCCTTTCGGGTTCACGATGGTATCACTAGGAAGACCACCCGAAGAAGAGGGCTTACACATGATAGCTTCAAACATCTTAGCCATACGGTCCTCAAATTTTGATTGCCTAGCATCTGCTTTTAACAACTCTTGCTTAATCTCATGTTGACCTTGCTCCATTTTTTGTTGATTTTGTTGGAGACGTGTGACATTTCCTTCCATTTTATTAGCATGAGTTTTAAGTTCATTAGCAAGTTTGTTTTTAAGCTCGTTTTTCAACTCGGACCTTAAGCTAACCATTTCATGTTGCATATTATCAAACATAGCATCATTAGCCTTTGCATAATTCAAAAATTCTCCTTGAAGATTTTTGGTGTGATCATTTTGAAAACCTTGAGTAGATGTTTGAAAATCACGGTTTTGGTTTTGGTTTGAAATTTGCCCATTTCCACTTTGATAATTACCCTTGTTATAATTCCTTTGATTTCCTTGGTAATTTCCACCTTGGTTGTTGTTTCGATAGTTATTAGCATTTTGGTTTGGTGGAGCTTGATTTTGGCGGGAACCTTGACCGATTTGGTTATAAGTTCCCGTGGCTACATAAGCACTCGAAGTGTTACCATCCGCGGTAATGCACTCGGAAAGATCATGAGCTCCCCCACACGACAAACAACTCTTAGAAACCGCTTTAACCGAAGCGGAATTTGAAGCTTCTTGAGCTTTCCAATGGGACATAAGGGTCGAAAACCTATCGAAAAACCGATTTTCCTCATTAGCTTCATCTTGTAAGGCATTGATACTACGAGACGATGATGAGCCCATTTTGGCAACACTCGGTGTGTTACGAGGGCTATAAACCTTAGACCTATTCTCGATTATGACCGAAGCTTCTTCAACCGTTTTACACAAAAAATTACCACCCGCGGCGGCATTTAAATAATCTCTTTCATGATCATTAAGTCCATTGTAAAACGTGTCGATTTGATGTAAGTCGGAAAAACCGTGATGAGGACATTCATGTAACATCTCCTTAAACCTATTCCAAGCCGTAGAAAAACTTTCATTTGATTCTTGTGAAAATTTAGAAATCTCATTTTTCAAATGCGTAGTCTTAGAGGGCGGAAAAAATTGGTTCACAAACTTTGAAACGAGATCCTTCCACGTCAATATAGAATTGGGTGGCTCTTTCTCTAACCAAATTTTAGCGGGCCCCGCTATGGAATACGGAAAAAGCATCATCTTAATCGAGTCATTCGAGACATCCTTAAATTTGCACGTGGCGGTAAGACGATTGAATTGGCGGATATGGTTGTGAGGATTGTCCTTCTCATCACCACGGAATTTGTTTTTTTGAATCATGGACAACAAACCCGTTTTCACCTGAAAATTCTCCGCAAGGATAGCGGGAATCACAATAGCTTCTCCATAACCCTCGGTGGGTGCTTGAAGTAACTCCATCATAGTGCGATTAGCCATGGTTGGTGCTTCTCGTACAATGGGTTCGTCAATAGGAGACTCCTCACTAGAATGAGTTGGAGTGGGAGTTTTGTTCTTTCGTCTACGTGCACGTTTTGCTTGATTACGAGTTAGCATAAACGTCACGTACAACGAGGAGACGAGCAAAGAAGATTCTTTTTGGTATTTTGTATTTTTCAATTTTTTTGTGGTTTTTGATGGTATTAACTTTTTTTGGAAATTGGTGAATGTATTAAGTAGACAAAAATCTACAAATCTCCTCCTTAATCAAATCTCTTGATTAAAGAAGCCTCAAGGAATGAAAACGATCACGTGGAGTGAACGCCTTCGATGACTTTAGAACGATGGTGGAACACCAAATCGTTCAAGAGGGTTTAATCAATAGAAACCAAGAAAATATATATGATATGTAATAATACTTTGGGTGGCAAAACCCTAGATTCACTCTCAAAATCAAATACGCACAAGCAAGCGGAGGAAACGAGGCGGTGCGAAGCACTTAAGAGCTTTTTTCCTTTAGGTCGTGAAATACAACCGCCTTATACCCACCTTATAGTTTGTATTTTCAAGATTAAGCTTCACGAAAGTATTTATCTATTTTTTCCTTTTTTCTTTGGTTTGAGATTCGAATACAATGATTGGGTAATGACCTCCCAAGTCAAGGTTGTGATTTCTCACGTATTTGGAGTACTTGTGAATTTATTGTTCTACGTATACAATATAGTAATAGTATTCACACAAAAACCGTAAAACGATAATACGTATTAGTAGAGTGCTACTAATACAAATACTAATTATGGTTAGTATAAAATCAGCAATGCCAAATCAAAACACAACACGCTTCCCTGGCAGCGGTGCCAAAAATGATTATTGTATTTTTACCCCTTTAGGAAAAGGAAGGTAATTAGGGTAAGTATCAACGAGCGGTTTAGGAAAACCAAAAGTTATGACCCAAATAAGAGAGTTCGTTCTCGAGGAGGCACGTGTGTTGTGTAATGAATTGATTTATAATGTTTGTGATTATTAACAAGAAGAAAAGAAAAGAAAATAGAAAGAAAAGACGGTTACGAAGACGGATCGAGCTAAGACGAAAACGCGTTCACGTAAAACCGTAAAACTACAAAAATTAAAATTTTAACCTAAAAATTCCTAAAAATTACTAAAAATCCACAATAAAATTCTAAGGGTTGACAAAAAATCAAAACTTGCTAAAACCTTTTAATTAATTAAATAATGACTTTTTAATGCTAATTAAAGCCCTAAAAATCACAATTAACTATTAAAAAGCCCCAAACAAGATTTTCAAGTTTGTAAACCTCAAAAATGACCTAATTAAGCTAAAAACTATTTTTAAAAATTTTAAAACCAATTTAAACTATTTTTAATTACTTAAAAACTATTAAAATCTATTAAATCTTAAATTAATTCTAGAAAATAAATGAAAAGCCCTAAAAAGATTTGGAAAGTGACAAAACTCCTAAATATTGCTAAGTGATCTAAGAAAAATGAAAAAAGTAGAAAAAACAATCTTTCTATTTTTAGTAATAAAATAATATTAAAATATTCAAAAAAATAAAAAGTTTATAAATTAATTCTAAAAAATTACCAAAAATCCTAAATAATGTAACTAGAACAAAAATGTAAATTAAAGTTCCTAAAACCTTTTTATTAATTTTATATTAAATTTTAAAGTTGTTAAAAAACCCTAAAATCAAATAAAATTAAAAATAAGACTTTTTGAAAACTTTTTGATATGTAAACCTCAAAAATATAAATCAAAACCTAAAAACTAATTTTCTAAAAATTAAAACCTATTTTAACTATTTTTAAACTATTAAATAAAATACGGCTAAAGAAAAATTGATAAAAAATGATAAAATAAAGGGAAAAATCAAAAACTAGCTAAGAAAAATCCCCAAGTACAACACAGTCCTAAGAAAAATGAAATGGAGCAAAATGGCTTAACCAATAAGCCACAAATGGATTATAAGGCCACGACTTTAATTAAATAAGCTCACTCAATATTACCTTAAGTATATTTCAAAAGCACCCTTGGTCAGTAAAAGACCCAAGGGCGCAGTGGTGAGTGTGTTGTGTTGTGAGAGGAGTGGCGCAGGTTCGATTCCTGGCCACGTCCTTTTTGGTTTTTATTTTTTTTTTAATTTTTTTTTTAAACTTTTAAAAACTCAAACAGTAACACTTTTAATCTCCAAAACACAAATCCTGGTCCAATTAACAAAGATATGATCACTCCAAACCAAAATTCGTATCCAGTTACAACTTTTTAAGATCACAAAGCAACTTTATTTCTTCACTTGTGAAAGTAAAGACAAGAGGAGCTTGTCTTGCTGATTTGTGGAGATTGATGGACAATATGGCACTCCCACAACCAGTTGGGTTGTGGGAAGTCAAGAATAACAAGAAAACAAGCACAAATCTTAGAAAAAATTCAAGCACAAATCACCAAAATGGCATTCAAGTTTCTGATTAAGGACTTATGCAGTTCTGATATGATTTGCTGGTTTAAATGGCATAAGAGTGAGATTCAATGCACACAAGCTTACACACAATCCAATCAAGTGACAAATGAATGACAACAAACCCTAACTAAACCTAGTATCTAGCAGATTTCCAAATTGGAGGCATAATCAAACACAAATCCTGGCAAATCAAAGACTTACTGATTTTTTTGGACCAAGTTTTCAATATTTTAGTATACCAAAGTGTTCAAATCCTGTCCAAATTGAAAACTAAGTACTAGTACTAGCTAATAACAAGTAAATGAGTGAAATCAACAGGTTTTAACACACAAATTTCCAAAGAAACTCAAGTGAATATGCAGATCCAAACACCCCTTAAAAACTGATAAACACAATTAAACAAAGCAAATCTCTTTTAAGCTACACCAAACTGATTCAAAAAGCTTCTATCATGCATATTACACCTAAAAGAACTCAAATCAAACCACATAAACAACTTTGCATGCAGATCACGCAAAATGCACAAAATTCAGAAAACAAAAAATTTAAATGGGAAACAAGAAATCACCTTAAGGGACCTACATCCAGGTCCCTTAGTGGCTGCTTTGCCACCTCCTATAGGCTGGGGCCTATGCAGGACCTTGGACAACACTCCTTCAACAAATCTGCTAAGAGAAAAGTAGAATACAAGCACAAATAATACACCAAAATCTGATTTTAGACTTTTTAGAAACCTTTTGAAAAACCTTTTCAATATTTCTCAAAAACTTTCCTATGCAGTACCTTAACCAATCAAGTTATATCCCATAAATCCAACTCTCAATACAAAATTTCACCAAGAAAAACCAAATTCAGAAACTTTTTCTGAAAAATTTCAAAACATGAAATGTTTTGAACAAATATGAATGGAACTCAGATTTTACTCAACAAATAAATACCAACTTTTAAAAACAGTAAAAGGAATTACATTTATATAAAAATACCAACTTTAATTTCTTAAAAAGGAATTACAATTTTTGGAGTAAAATCTGGAACAAAATGATAAGGGATACAAACGTCTCCTTATATACTAGTCTATAGAACAATCTGGAATTCTAAAACCCTAGCTACTAAAATGCCTAATCTGCCCTTGAGACTTTGACTGAAAATTGGTCTTGTTTGGCCTCATGTGATCATGTGAAGACTCCATGTGATATGACAGCTGTTGAAATGATCTTGAGTCGTTCATTTTGAACTGGGGGGCCAAGGGGTAACATGGGACGTTGGTTTGGTCGGGTGTAGGGTTTTGAGGGAAAGGGACGGGTGCAGGGGAGGGTCCCACAAGACACATGGGTGTGTCTTGTGGTTGTTTGAGAGGTGGGTTTGGGTGAGAAAGTGGGTAATCAAAGATCTGGAGGGAATTAGCAATTATCCCTTTGTTTTGAAGTTGATTGTGACTGGGGATTATTAGGGTTTATGGGTAATTAGTGTGGGTGTTTAATCCGTTTTTGGTAAAAAGGGATTTAAAAAATGTGTTATGGTGGGAAAAGGGGAAAGTTTGACTGGGGCTTTGACCAAGTTTAATTAATAAACTTGGGTTGGGTTAATGGGTGGGCAGGTCGGGTAAGGGTTTGGGTATTTGGGTGGGTTATGTGACGTGTCAAGAGCTGAGTGGGTGAGGAGGTTTGGTTAGTTGGCAGAAAAGATCCCCAAGTTTCTTTGTTTTGTTTACTTTGTGAAAAATGGCATCAACGCCTATTTTCCCTTTAACAACTTTTGGCAAGTTGTCAAATTTGGCACAAATACTTCCAAAACGTTTCCAAGGGTTTCTTTTGTACTTCTTGGATTCTTCAAGGACTGATCTTGTTATATCTTCAAACTTTAGGGACCCTATTCATAATTTTGAATATTTGAGGGGTATAAAGTGTAAATCTTCCAAAGTTGAGGGACTAAACTTGACAATCTTCAGTTCTTCAAGGGCATTTTTGTAAAATCCAAACTTGGGCCCGGTTCATTATGCGGCTTCGTTTCCCGTGTTCGTTTTTGAATGATTCTTGTGATCTTTTGCCATTTCCTTAATATCCGTACCTAAAAATACACAAGTAACAAACACGAGCATATATTTGGTATATTTAATGATATTTTATGCATTTTAAGCCCGATTTGGACGATGAGACCATGTATAAAAGCAGTCTCATCACTCCCCCATACTAAACCATGTCGTGCCCTCACGCAATGCTAGAATAAAGTATCATAGCATCTCCAAAATTTATTTTATTCACTTTATTGAAATGATGAACTAGCTATACTACTACTATTACTACTACTTGCGTTTTAGACATAATGTATGATTTTCATCGCAAAATGGGACGTTTAGGTTCATAGAACAAGAACACGTGAATGCTTCGTTAGAAATAATTTCATAGTCCTCGATTTTCACCCCAATTCCATGCTAAGCGTGCAACGAGATCATTGTCATTATAAGTTAGTAATGCTAACACTACTCATATGCCCTAATCACGTACTTATCCTCCCATTTTCCTAAGTTGTATTTCTTATATTTTATTTTGTGTTGAATGTTTCACGAGGATACATTGTTTGACTTATGCGATAATAGAGATTTAGGTCTAAAAATAGAGTCCTAACGGTGTAACCAAGACCATCGAATTAATAACCCCTCCTAATAGACAACGATGTCAAAAAAATAAGTCAACAAGAAGGATCGATAAACACTGTTTTATAACGGTTTTGAACATGAGTCTTATTACCAAGACTTTCATACGCCCCCTAACGGAAGGGCCTTATTATCATAGGTTTACCTCCATCTTTTATTCAACTTCGCCATGAAGCTTTTATTATGACTTCGTTCTTGCCTTGCCTTTTATTTAACCTCGCCATGAGGTGTTTATTGTGGCCAAAGACGTATATCCTCACGCTAAAAGTGAATTTTGGATCTTTAAAGCTTAAAAGATTAAGGCTTGATTCACTTTCAATTTTGCATAGATTTTTTGGCCCTGTGAGCTTCAAATTGTCTGCTTGATTTAGGTGATCACTTGAAATCTTATTATTGGGTGAAGCTTTCGATTATTCGGGTTGCCAATACTTCAAAACCGTGACGCTGGCGATACCTTAATGTCTTCCCAATTTAATTACATGGAAGCTACTAGAAAAGACTAGAAACCAACAATCAAGACTAAACCGCTAAGTACATATTTATTAAGCAAAACATATTTACAAGCGAAGGGAAAATAAGCAAACAACGAGAACACATGAGTTTTTGAAAGAATACGAGTACTGTACGTTTAGCATAGTAACTTATAATTAACTCTATCATTTCTCGTCCTCATTTAAGAGACTTAGCCGAATATAAAGTTAAGGAATCGAAGCTAATTGCTCAACACACACGGTCGAGTAAAAAATTACTCTTATTCTCGCCATCAGAAAATCAACATTCGTGTCTTCAAACACTTATAAAACATGAGAAAAAATTTAAAATTTGGCCATTTTTAGCCTTATTTTGCAACAAAAAAATACACAAAAAGATAAACTTTGGAAAGCGTGAAGGTTTGGCAAGGCAAGTATCTATTCACCCCCTCATACTAAAGTTAGACATTGTCCTCAATGTTTTGAGTCTAAGGGTTGGAAAACCCCCATACTAGAGACGTAGTCGAATGCTTAATCTAGCATGGAAAGGGTTAAACCGTTAAATTTAAAGCCGTTTATAAGGGTTGGAAAACCCCCATACATCAAAGGATATATCATGGATATTGAGAAAGTCTTCAAAGCAAACGATCGAGTGATCCCATAAAACAAACACGAGAGGCTCCAATCGTGAAGATCATGATCATCTAAAATCCGCAATTCACAAACAACCACGAAACAAAGGTTGGAAGGGCACAAATCCCCACACGTTACTACATTAGAAAGCGATAATATGTACATAGGATAAGCATGGGACTCCCCCACGAGGCACCTCGTTTTTTATTACCGAGTCATGAGCTCGACTCGATCCCCTCAATACTAATTATCATTGGGGAAGGTGATTTGGTCGAGGTAGTTCAAGGATGGAACTTCCCCGCCAAAGTAGTGCTTCAACCTATGTCCATTCACCTGTAAATTGGGGCCATCATTTTGAGCTAGCTCGATGGTCCCATATGGAAAAACTTGAGTCACGGTGAATGGACCAGACCAACGGGATTTCAACTTACTGGAAAAGATTTTCAATCGTGAGTTAAAAAGTAACACTTGATCTCCAATGTTAAAAACCCGGTTTTTAATTTTTGAATCATGAAACTTTGTAGTTTTTTCTTTGTAAATCAATGAATTTTCATAAGCAATGTCTCTCAATTCATCCAATTCATTTAATTGCATTTTCCGGTGTTTTCCCGCGGTCTCCATATCATTATTACAATGCTTAAGGGCCCAATAAGCTTTGTGTTCAAGTTCAATTGGCAAGTGACAATTCTTCCCATACACAAGCTTATAGGGAGTGCACCCGATGGGCGTCTTATGAGCGGTCCTAAAGGCCCATAAAGCATCGTCCAACTTATCCGACCAAGATTGTCAGTTTTCCCCAATAGATCTTTCCAAGATCCTCTTCAACGCTCGGTTTGAAAACTCGACTTGCCCACTCGTTTGTGGGTGATAAGCCGTAGAAAGACGATGTGTAACCCCATATTTCTTTAGGACCCTTTCGAATTGGTCGTTACAAAAATAGGTTTCACGATCGCTTATGATCGCACGAGGGGTTCCAAACCGAGAAAACAAGCTTTTCAAAAACTTGACTACCACACGAGCATCGTTGGTGGGCAAAGCCTTAGCTTCCACCCACTTAGATCGGTAGTCAATGGCGACAAGGATGTACTTATTACCACGAGATGATGGGAAAGTCAATGCCCCAAACGTCAAAGATCTCACACACTTGGATGATATTTTGTGGCATTTCATCATTTTGTGAGGCTTTTCCTTGTCGTTGGCATGAGTCACATGACTTCACAAGTTCATGTGCATCTCGGTAAATAGTAGGCCAAAAGAAACCGGCATCAAAGACCTTCTTAGCCGTGAGATTAGCACCGTGGCAACCACCCGTGGGTCCCTTGTGACAAGCTCTAAGGCCAGATTCAAACACTCAAATCTCTTAGTCAGGTTATATAAACTATGTTTAATCACTTGTTACCCCTATGCATACAAACTAAGTGTTACCAAGTTCTTAGGTCAAAACAAGCAGATTTCAAGTTTTTATAATATAATCTTAGATTTGATGTTTAAAGTCCAATAACTTGCAGTAATGAGCACTCAACCAAGTGAATAGCAGATAAAAACTCAAACAAACAACTTTCAATAACCCAATAACATGATATGCACTTAAACATGTTAACCCAAACACCCCTTATCTTTTTCAAATCAAGATTTAGATAAGTATAAGTGTATTTCAATGTTACCCAAGCCCAATCAAATACAATAACAGATTTATTATGCAGTATCAAGCAAGATTAAGCCACAAATACAACAAGAACACAAGCAAATCATAATTTTTTTTTAGATTTTTGGGTTCAAGAACTCAAACCTCATGAATGTACATCCACACTCACGAATTTTTGAGCTGATGTGCCTAGCAAATCAAGGCACAAGCTTCCTTAAACAAGATGCTAAGATTTAACAAGGTTAACACAATAAAATCAAAAACTAAAAGGTGACAACTTTGAAAATAAATTTGATTGATGCAACCTTGTTCCCACACTTGATTATCCCCAAGTTATAAGCCTCACAACACCTTGATATCACAATATGAGGATGCTATGATCCACTTATAGCCCAAGAATTCCAAGGTATAAACCAAGACTTAACAAAATATCAAATTTTGAGTTCTTGTACAATTTCTTGCACAAGGTTTGAAAACATGTTTTGAGATTCAAGATTAGTTAACATTAAACAATAACAAGATGATATAAAGATTAGCATTTGGGTCAAATTTAAACACTTCACATTAATCAAGAGCAAGGATTTACAGAAAAGTGAACAAAGGAAAAACCAAGAGCAAGGCTCAATGTATGAGGCCCTATGCCTTATATAGGCTATGATGTTCAACTAAGAACATAAAAAACGTAAACCCTAATGCTGTAGAAGTCCCATTTTTCCCTTGAGAATTTTGGCTTTATGCTTGATCATGTGAACTCTTTGGCTGTTTGTGAAGCTGTAAAGTGTGTAGGAATTGCATCAAAGGCTCAAAACAAGCTTAAGTTTCAAGCTAGGATCTTGGACGTTGGATGTGGCACGGGTTTTTGGAATCTTCTTCAAAAGAGTGGGACAAGGGGTTTATCATGTGACAATGGGATGATGTGGAAAGGGTTTTCAAAGTTGGGTTATGATTAGGATGGGCTTAATCATAAATATGGAGAGTTTAGTGGTCTAATTCTTGGTAATTAACAAATCCCCAATTTTGTTCTTCATGTGAATAGTGACATATTTAATCCATTTTTAGGTTTAAAAAATGTGTTAAGCGCCAAAAATTTACTAATCAGTTATGATTAGTTTAATAACTGAGTGGGACGGTGAGGTGGATGAAAGGTGGGTTGTGACTGGTGGGTTGGAGTGAGTGGGGCACGTATCACCCCCTCACAGATTAAGGTAAGTATCCTTTGTCTGCCCAATTTGGTCCCTCACTTCTTCTTTCTTTGCCATTTGATGTTTAAACATAAAAAACCGGATTCCTTTGTGTTTGAAGTTTCCATTTTCACACTTTCGCCCCAAATACTTTTCCAAAGTATTTTCAGGGGTATTTCTTGCCATTTGTTGATTCTTGAAGGGCTGTTTTGGAATTTTCTTCATAGATTATGGTCTTGACTTGTATGATTGACTTTTTGGAGGACTAATGTTGGCAAGTCTTCATTGTTGAGGGACCATTCTTGCCAATTCTTCAAAGTGGAGGACCCTTTTTGTAAATTTGACAAACTTTAAGGACCAATCTTGTAATTATGAATAAACAAGGGTTTAAAGTTTCAATTCTTCAATATTGGAGGACCCTTCTTGCATAATCTTCATATCTTCAAGGGTTTTTCTTGGAAAATCTTCATTAGGGCTTGGTTCATTGTGCGGGTTCGTTTCCCGTGTTCGTTTTTGCATGTTTCTTGTGATCTTTTGTCATTTTCTCAATATCCGTACCTAAAATACACAAGTAACATACACAAACATATATTTGGCATTTTTGATGATATTTAATGCATTTAAAGCCCGTTTTGGACGATGAGACTATGTATAAAAGCAGTCTCATCCAGAGGATCGAGTCGAGCTCATGACTGGGTAATAAAAAACGAGGTGCCTCGTGGGGGAGATCCCATGCTTATCATTTTATGCTTTCTAATAAATAATGAGAGGGGATTTGTGCCCTTCCAACTCGTTGTCTCGTGGTTGTTTGTGAATGTGTTATCTAGATCATCATCATCGCCATGATTGAAGACTCTCGTGTTCATTTACGCGAGCCTCGATTGTCGACGTATAGTTGGTATTCGGCCTGGCCCAACATGCCCGCGAACCACACACACCTAACTTATCCTTCAAGAAACCCTAAGCCTATATAAACAGGGGGATGGGTCTCATTCTAAACAGGTTATCTCTCTCAACCACACCTCTTATACAATATATCGACCGTATACTAACTTGACCGTCGGAGGTGGACCCCGGGGCTCCAGCCTCGGGTCCACGTCTAACCGGTTTACCTTTGTTTGCAGCATTACTCTGGACCGGGGAAGACGATTAACGGCCCTGGAGAGTCGTCGGGCCGGCCTAGCCAAACTATGCTCCAACAAGTTGGCGCCATCCGTGGGACCCAACAAAACAATGTTACGTGGTCTTACACTGCCGAAAAGCAAAAGGCAATGCAAAAAATCGGTAATTTTTTATCTTTTTTATTTTTGTCATATGACACCATGCTTGGCTATTATTCTCGATTAACGTCCGTAGTATATGGTCATCAAAATAAGCGTTAATTTGATAAAATATTGGTCTTCATGTGATATCTAATGCATATATAGCTTTACTATTACTAGTAAAATATTGCTTTGCCTACTCATGCACCCATCAAACTTTTGTCTTCGTGAGCTCCATAATTGGAGTTTACTTTGATTTTGTCACAACATATTTCGTTTTCGGAACGAATATATATATTTTTTATTAAAAAAACAAGTCAATCGATATCAAACCATTGTCTTTACCACATGTAAAAAAATCGGTGAAAAACATAACCAATATCATTGTTTATCATGTTGGCAGGCTCAAATAATATAGCTACTACTATTATTCTTTTAAAAAAAATAGGATAAAGATTTACTCTAATTCAAAAAAAAAAAGAGTTGCTACAGATATTGCATATATCTTCCTTTTTTTATATAACAAAATATTATTGTATTTTGACAAAATATGTGAACCTTTTGTGACAATATTTTCTAAAGAAAGGCCATGCTGGTATTTTGACACGAATTAATACTATGGCATGTTGCAAGCTATATAATATTTAATAAATACTTCATAGATATTTTGTGAAAGTAGTTTTCACAGATAGTGATCAATAATTATTATATTTTTTATCCGCAATAGTCAACGCGCTTGAACATATTGTATCTTTCCGCTGCTGTCACGAGCCGTGTTATTCCGCGATCATCCGTACGTCCGGACCTATCTTATTTTATTTTTATCTGCGGTCATGAGCCGCGCTCTTCCGCGTTAGTCCGTCTATTTTGACATATTCTTTATATTAATAAAAGATATTCCATATATCATTTAAATTAATGATAAGATATTATCTATCTTTTAAATTGGGTAAAATATATTATGATATATTTAAAAGATATTATGCGTATCTATTAATTTAATAAAAAAGATAAATTCAATATCTTTTAGATGGGCGTCATAATATTACATATATTAGTCACATGTATTATCTATATTTTTAGATTATTAATATTTTAATAGAAGATATTACACATATCTTTCAAATCCGTAAGAGATGTGTTACATATATATTTTTAATATGAATAATATATTTGATCCGCGGTCGTGGTACATCCATCCGCGCTAATCCGTACATTCGGACATCTTTTGTCTACGGGCGTACATGTACACATCGTTCCCATGAGGAATAATAGGATTGAGTGAACCGAATAATTCAACTTGTCGTGTAAGAGGGTTGAAAACCCAAAGACCACAGATCATGTATCCTTGTTAGACACCTTGCTATCAAGACGTTATAGTAAGTTACGCAAACCAAATGACTCATGATGGACTTGCAAAAGACACACTGTGCACGTCTAACAATATTTTTGTCCAAACTTTGACCGTCCTTATGGTAGTAGCAGTACGCCGCACGTAATGGCATAACTCATCCCATAAGTTAGTTAAGATACGTCTTATACTATGTGACAATTCGCGGTTATGGCAAGACCCATCCGCGTTGGTTCGCACGTTCGAACCCAATTTCTATTTTTCGTACGCGGCTATGGTACGTCCATTCGCGCTGGTCTACGTGATCGTAATTTTTTGAATACTTGAGTAAGTTTAATACTACTAATCGAGTGTAGCACTATTAAACTTGGGGGGCTACCACGGTATACTAATACCACTATTTTCGTGCATGTCACGCAAATATCTTTGGATATATTCCTTTGTCGTAGAAGTCCGCCTTCTGCTGGTCTATTTCTTCGCCGCAGAAGTTCTCCTTCCGCGCGTGCATTTCTCTGTCATGGAAGTATCTCTTCCATTGAATTATTCCTTCAACGCGGAAGTACTCCTTCCGCGCGCTTCCTGCGCCATGGAAGTATTTCTTCCATTGGCTTATGCCTTCGCCACGGAAGTATCTCTTTCGTTGGCTTATTCATGCGCTGTGGAAGTATTCTTCCACGGGCTCATTATCTTTAGCCGTGGAAGTATCTCTTCCACGTGCTCATTATCTTTCGCCGTGGAAGAATCTCTTCTACGTACTCATTATCTTTCGCCGTGGAAGTATTCTTCCACGCACTCATTATCTTCGCCACGAAAGTACCTCTTTCGTTGGCTCATTATCTTTCGCCGTGGAAGTATCTCTTCCACGCACTCATTGTCTTCGCCGTGGAAGTATATCTTCCACGCGCTCATTGTCTTCGCCGTGGAAGTATCTCTTCCACGTGCTCATTATCTTTCGCTGTGGAAGTATCTCTTCCACGAGCTCATTGTCTTCACCGTGGAAGTATCTCTTCCACGGGCTCATTGTCTTAGCCGTGGATGTATCTCTTCAACGTGCTCATTCTCTATCGCCGTGGAAGTATCTCTTCCACGTGCTCATTACCCTTCGCCGTGTAAGTATCCTTCCACGTGCTCATTGTCTTCGCCGTGGAAGTATCTCTTCCACGTGCTCATTGTCTTCGCCGAGGAAGTATCTCTTCCACGTGCTCATTGTCTTAGCCATGGAAGTATCTCTTCCACGTGCTCGTTGTCTTTCGCCGCGAAAGTACCTCTATCGTTGGCTCATTATCCTTCGCCGTGGAAGTACTCTTCCACGTGCTCATTCTCTCTGCCACGAAAGTACGTCTTTCGTTGGCTCATTATCTTTCGCCGTGGAAGTATCTCTTCCACGTGCTCATTATCTTTCGCCGTGGAAGTATCTCTTCCACGTGTTCATTGTCTTAGCCGTGGAAGGATCTCTTCCACGTGCTCTTTGTCTTTCTCCGTAGAAGTATCTCTTCCACGTGCTCATTATCTTTCGCCGTGGAAGTATCTCTTCCACGTGCTTATTGTCTTCGCTGTGGAAGTACTCTTCCACGTGCTCATTATCTCCGCCATGAAAGTACCTCTTTTGTTGGCTCATTATCTTTCGCCGTGGAAGTATCTCTTCCACGTGATCATTATCTTTCGCCGTGGAAATATCTCTTCTACGAGCTCATTGTCTTCGCCGTGGAAGTATCACTTCCACGTGCTCATTGTCTTCGCCGTGGAAGTATCTCTTCCACGTGCTCATTACCCTTCGCCGTGGAAGTATCCTTCCACGTGCTCATTGTCTTCGCCGTGGAAGTATCTCTTCCACGTGCTCATTGTCTTAGCCATGGAAGGATCTCTTCCACGTGCTCGTTGTCTTTCATCGTGGAAGTATCTCTTCCACGTGCTCATTATCTTTCGCCGTGGAAATATCTCTACCACGTGCTCTTTATCTTTCTCCGTGGAAGTATCTCTTCTACGTGCTCATTGTCTTCGCCATGGAAGTATCTCTTCCACGTGCTCATTGTCTTAGCTGTGGAAGTATCTCTTCCACGTGCTCGTTATCTTTCGCTGCGAAAGTACCTCTTTCGTTGGCTCATTATACTTTGCCGTGGAAGTACTCTTCCACGTGCTCATTCTCTCCGCCACGAAAGTACTTCTTTCGTTGGCTCATTTTCCTTCGCCGTGGAAGTATTCCTTCCACTGGCGTTTTGTTTTCGCCATGGAAGTACGTCTTTCGTTGACTCATATCTTTGTTGTGGAGGTACGCGTTCCACAACGAGTTGCTTTACCGGCCATGGAGTGATTTTTCCAAAGTTTATATTGTTTTTCCTTGATTAGATGGAGCCTGATCAACTACGTTTAGTTTAGGAAAAACCATAATAAATTTTGGCATTCATTATCAGATGTCGTGGCCGCAAGACGGATGTAATGTCCGCATCACCTCGCCACAGAGGTACGTCTTCTGTTGGCCATAAGACGAATGAAATATTCGCACTATGTTACATCATTAGTGGGTATAAGAAGTATGCCTTCAAATGTTCACGATGCAGTGTACGGGTCCACCTCCACAAACCTTCTCACCATCCTCACGTTATCGATGAATAAAAAATAAAACCTTGCCAATGTCAGTGTTACCCCGGCAATAGAACACGTTTTCTTTTTACGGGTTCCTTACCGTCTAATCACGGGAAACCAAGCATTCGAGCACAATCACCCGTCTTACGTATACGTGTTTTCCTATTTCTTTCGACGTGGATATGCTTACAGGTAGCAGAGATGGTGTAAAGTCTAGTAACCTCGATGACAACCTCGCATACTAGACTGGGGGGATATGATGACGTATAGTGGCTACGCTCACTATTCGCAACCCCAACCCATCATCTTTTTTCTAAAGGAAGCCCATTACGAGTGGAGCTATATGTTACAGACGACCCACGAGGGTGTCCTAGCAGCAAGCCGCACGCGGTTGTTTAGTGAGCATGATACACGAATGAGTGTAGCATAACATGATCATGGACCATATCATACTAGACTGGGGGACATGTCGACGTACAGTCGGTATTCGGCCAGGCCCAAAAGGCCCGCGACCCACACACACCTAACTTATCCTTCAAGAAACCCTAAGCCTATATAAACAAGGGGATGGGTCTCATTATAAACAGGTTATCTCTCTCAACCACACCTCTTATACAATATTTCGACCGTATACTAACTTGACCGTCGGAGGTGGATCCCAGGGCTCCGGCCTCGGGTCCACGTCTAACCGGTTTACCTTTGTTTACAGCATTACTCAGGACCGGGGAAGACGATTAACGGCCTTGGAGATTCGTCGAACCGGCCTAGCCAAACTATGCTCCAACATCGATCGTTTGCTTGAAGAGTTTTTCACGAATCCATGACATATCCTTTATTGTTCTAACAATTATCTTTTAGCATAATTAATAAACGACTTTAGATATATTGTTGATCACCCTTTCCATGCTAGATCCTAAGCATTCGACTCTTCGTCTCTAGTATGGGAGTGCTCCACCTTTAGACTCGAAACATTAAGGACAATGTTTAATTTTAGTATTGGGGGGGGGGGGGGGTGAATAGATACTTGCTTTGCTACGCCCTCACGTTTCTCAACTTTCAACGTTTTGTTTTGTTTTTGTTGCTAATAAGGCTAAAATGGCCAAATTTTAAAATTTTTCTTAGTTTTCATAAGTGTTTTTAAGACACGAATGTATATTTTCCGATGGGTAGAATAAGAGCTAATTTTTTACTTGATGGGCATTTGGAGCCCTTTACATTTCTTAACCCGCTCGAATCAAGTTTTTCTAGACTTTTATATAGAGAACTTTAAAACGCAAAAGTCTTAGCTCATTCGAGTTAAGAACAAGAACTTTTCGCAAGTTCCTATAATTGATCCTAGAAAATCACTTATCAAGGGAACTTTAAAATGCATTCTCTAAACTTGAAAAAGTCCAAGAAAGTGAAAGATCCTATTGGTGGCTTTAAAACCCAAAACTTCGATTTGATATAGTCTTAATGAAAGCTAATCCAAAATTTGGCTTAATTTTGACTTGCACGGCTAAGTTTTCACGAGTCTCTTTAACTAGAGGTCTTTAAATAGTGAAGAACGAGAAATGATAGAGTTAGACAAGTGATCATGCTAAACGTTGAACATGGAAATGTTCTTTCAAAAACTCATATGTTTTTAATTGTGGCTTTTTCTCCCATAAGATCAATGCATTAGGAATAAAAAATAATTGCAATAAGTAAGGTCGTACGATTTAAAAGGTTACTTAGCTTCTAGCACAAGATCGTTTAAAAGTTGCTCGGGGTTGAATAGAGTTCATAGCCAAGGCATAACTCACTAAAGCGGGATGCGAAGATTGGTGAAGATCCAAAAATGCCCTAAAAAGGCATGAGGAGCTTTATTTTGTTGCTAAAGATCCAAGATGATGTGAAATATCATTATTCCTAAATCAATATGAAGGATCGAGACACACGACGAAAAGCAATTACTCCCCATAATCTCAAAATTCTCTGCTTCGATTGTAGGAATTATGATCGCGTCTCCATAACCCTCGGTGGGCGCTTGGCGCAATTCCATCATCGAACGATTGTCGGCCATCTCGTCTACGGTCTCTTCAACAACGATATTAGGAACGTCGGTTTCTAATTCTAGTCTACATCGTCGATTCCTTCGATTTCGATTGCGTCGACTCGAAGCGTCGCTAGAATTAGAATAATCCTTCGATCGAGTGCGCATGCACTAACGTAGAGAATGGGGGGGGGGGGGGGGTGGGGGTAGCAAAGAAGATTCTTTTTGGGGTTTTTCGTTTTTTCAATTTTTTTGGTTTTTGATTGTTTTTGATTGTTTTTAATTTTTTTGGATTCTGGTGTATTACGTAGACTCAAATCTACAAATCTCTCCTCGAATCAATTTCTCGATTAAAGGAGCCTCAAGGAATGAAAACGATCACGTGGAGTGAACGCTTTCGTTGACTTTAGAACGTTGGTGGAACACCAAAACGTTCAAGAGGGTTTAATCTTGAAACACAAGCAAATATATATGACACGTAGATAATACTTGGGCGGCTAACTCTCGATTAGCTTTTTTCTCAAAACACGCACAAGCAAGCGGGGGAAACGAGGCGACGCTAAGCACTTAAGAGCCTTTTTCCCTTAGGTCGTGAAATACAACTGCCTTATACCCACCTTATAGTTTGTGTTATCAAAATTAAGCCTCACGAAAGTAATTATCTATTTTGCCTTTTGATTTTTTCTTTAAATTCGAATACAATAATTGAGTGATGAAATCCCAATTAAGGTTGCGTTTTCACGCTTTTGGAGATATTGTATATTTGTTGTGATACGTATACAATATATTAATAATATTCACAAGAAAAACGAAAACGATTATATCTACAATATAGTAAAAAGATTTTTTTGTGTTTAATTTAGGAAAACTAAACACGATTTATTTGAATATTATAATATATTAAGAAAAAATAACAAAAATGAGTATGTACGATATTTACGCTTTCCCAAAATGAAAAGCAAAAACGCACTACTCACACAAACACGATATGTATAATGGCACTAAACACCTCCCCAACAGCGGACCCAAAATGATTGCGGTAAAAATACACTTTTAGGAAAAAGACGTATAATGAGCAAGTATTAATCGATACGGTTTAGGAAAACCGTAAATACGAAAAGTCCAAGTTTGTTCTCGGTGGAGGTGTGTATCTGTTAGGCCAATAATATTAAATCATGTTTGGATTAGTGTCGTTTTTGGTTTAAAGAGAGAAAATTAAAAAACGAGATACACTAAGATTAAACTACGACGAACGACGTAAAACGCGAACGTAAATACGTAAAACGAGACAAAATTAAAAATTTAATCTAAAAATTAATTAAAAATCAAAACTAAGTCTAAAATAATATAAATAGGAATAAAAATTCAATATATAAATTTTAAACCCTTTTATTAATTAAATATTCAATTTTAAATGCTAATTAAAGCCCTAAAATTAAATATAATTAACAAAAAGCCCAAAATATTATTTTATCAAACAAATATCTTACTTATATTATTTAAACACCAAAAGGTACTTTTCCTAAATTTTAAAAACATTTTTTCTATTTTTTTAATTAGTAAAAACACTTTTTAAACTAAAATAATAAAATAATGAGAAAATTAATTTTACTTTTTGAAAAATCTTAAAACACTTAACTAAACTGTAGAAAAATGAGAAAGTTTGAAAAAATATATTTTTATCCTAATAAGACAAAACAGTTTAATTAAAAACCTAATTTAACTTAAAATAATTCTAGAAATTAATTAAATAAAGTTAAAAATGAAATTACTGTTTAGAAAATCTTAAAATACCTTATTGAAACTAGGAAAATTTTAAAAACTAAAAAATACTAATTTTTTTCACTAAAAGACAAAAACAAAAATTAATAAAACTAAATAATTAAATGAACAGTAAAATAAAATTTAACTAATTGAAAATTTTTATAATAATAAGTAAACTTAAGAAAATTTAAATCACTGAAAAATGTATAAAAAGTTCTTTAAACACAAAATAATACCAAAACTGAAAGTGACAGCTGATTGGCTTTGTCTTTTAGCCATTCAGTGGGTAACTTTGCTCTAGCACTGGGAACTTTTTCCCACTGCTCTTAACAGAAAAACAGGTTTGGTCATTTTCTTGCTTTGTTTGTTGGTTTTGTTGGAAGACAAAGGCACCCCCACAACTATTTGGGTTGTAGGGAGTCACATCAACACAAAAACACCATGTCCAATTCAACAATCACAACAAAATAGACCATATCAAGTTACTGTATTGGCCTATGGTGTATGGTGGGTTTTGCTAAACTAAATGACACCTAGGGTGAGATTTGGTTGATCAAAACTTGCTCAAAAAACCCTCAAACCACAACTAACAAACTCCAAACCCTATATTACCACTAACACTAACAGATTCTAAGAATAGAACTCAAAATACACCAGAACAACCTAGATTAAGGCCTATGATGAATATGACTGATTTTATGCTATTTTCAAATTATGAACACGTAAACTTTGTTTTAAGCTACCAAATTCCAAGCAAACTACTGATTAAACTAAAAAATGACTTATCAAGGCATGTTTAACTGGTTAACTTAGATCTTGTGTCACTCAATATCAAGCAAACCATAAAACCAAACACCCCTTTCACTTACTGATGAACAGATTTAACAAAGAACTTGTTTGAGGATCAAGACCAAAGCATTTTAATCTAACATTAACTCACATAAAACATGCAGAGAACACCAATCAAACACAAACTTATAGCAAATACACAATCAACTCAAATAACTAAAAAATCACCAATTTTACCAAAAATTGACGGTTCAAGCCCTTACCTAGGGTGACTTACATCCAAGCCACCCCATCGCCAGCAGATGCCATCTCCATATTTAGCTAAACCTTGGGCTTTAGAAATGATATGAAGCTATTTATGAAAGTGCTTAGAACAAGAGGACTACAACAGTCCACCAAGTGACTACATCAGTCACTGGGTATTGTCTTCTTGGGTACCTGTAATGAATCAACAAGAACAAAAACAAAACCAAGTACCAAGAAGCTATCCAAAAGCTTGTAGTCAGCAAGATTTTGGGTATCTTTTGCTACAGTGAAAGTTAGACAAAAGAAAAACTCAAATTTTTTTGAAAATCTTTGGAAACAAAGATTTTGGAAACCAACTTGGAACAACAAAACTTAACAGATTATCAAGGTTTATCAAAATTATGCGGTGTCAATCCACTTAAGCTAACAAGTCTCAACAATCCGGATCTTAAACACTCTTTTGTCAAGAATTTTGAACAAGAAAAATGTTTGATAAAATTTAAGCCAACAATGCACTAAACCATAAATATCATTAAACTAAAAAAAGCAGTAAATGGGAACTCAGAAATACTTTGCAAGGTTTAAAAATTACTTTAAATATTCAACTTAAAAAGTTTACAAAGTAAATTCTGGAACGAGAGGAGACTCACATGTCGAGTTCTCTCTTTATAGTGCTAAGTAGATGGTTCTAGACTACTGAATACATAAGTAAACCCTAGAAATGAAATTCCAAGAAAGCCCTTGGACAATAGTCTTCAAAATCGTCAAAATGGAGTCATGTGACTGAAAGTGATATGCAAGCTGTTTATCTTGATCTTGAACCGTTCATTCCATCCTTTGGGAGAAAGTTTTGTTTATGGGACGTTGATTTGAATGTAGAGATTCCTTCATTGCCATTTTTGTTTAAGCAGGGGCGCAGGGGAGGGGTCAACTGCCATGTGGTGTGGTCTAGTGAGAGTTTTGTGGGTTGGGTTTGGGTGACAATAAAATTAATCAAGGTTCTTGAGGTGCTTAACAAAAACCCCTTTGATTAGGGTGGTATATGGGATTAGGGTTTATAGGATTAGGGGTGGAGGAACAGTGAGGTTAGATGTGGATTAAGGTTTAAATAAGTTGTTTCCCACGTCTTTATTTAATTAAATAGATATTAAAAAATCTGATTAATAAATATGGTGAGTGGATGTAGGACGTGGAGATGGGGAGTGTGGTGATTGGTTGAAAAGTGTTAGTGGGTGACGTGGAAGGTGGTGGTTGGTTGGAGTATGGTTTATTGTTTGCCCATTTCAGTCCTTCAACTCCCATATACTTGTCAAATGAAATCTTTAACAGCCAAAACAGATTTTCCCTTTGATATGAAGTTTGTGTTTTCCTATATTTACCACACAAACTTTTGAAAAACTTGTTTCAAGGGATTAATTTGCATTTTCTTGAATCTTCAAGGGCCAAACATGTTTAATCTCATCATTTTAGGGAACCAAGTGCAATATTTGAGTTTTGCAAGGGTTTAAAATGACAAGTCTTCCAAAGTTGAGGGACCAATCATAACAATCTTCAAAACTTCAAGGACTTCAATGGAAAACCATGATTCGGGTCCGGTTCTTTGTGCGGCTTCGTTTCCCGTGTTCGTTATTGCTTGATTCTTGTGAGATTTTGTTGATTTCACGATATCCGTACCTAAAATACAAAATGAACAAACACAAGCATATTTTTGGGTATTTTAATGATATTTAAGCATTTTAAGCCCGATTTGGACGATGAGACTATGTATAGTTGCAGTCTCATCATAGTCTCTAACATAGCAAGTAGTTTTCCGAAAAGCCACTTCTAAATCCGCATCACAAAATTGACCAACCGAGAATAAATTATGATTCAGTCTCTCGACGTAATAAACCCATTTTATAGTGATATTCCCTTGAACCAAATCTCCATATCCGAGTATCGGTGCAAAATTATCATTTCCAAACCGTACTGTACCCAGAAACTTCTCCACGAAATTATTGAGAAGCTTGAGATTGCCTGTCATGTGCTTTGTGCACCCAGAGTTCATTGCGAAGAGAATGATCTCGACGAGATGCATAAAAAAATAGAAGACAATGTAGAGTTTGACAAATGGGAGCCCTTGATAGAAGTGGGTTCCAAAATAATAGTAGGCCAAGATACAGATTCTAAAGGCAAGCTAACATTCATAGACCCAATTAGAATAGTGGTTGTCTTAGGGACCCATTTGTATCCGGGTGGTGTATGTCTTGAGTACCCCCGTTTACATGTCCTACTCATGTTCTCATAAAGCTTCTTTAACATGTTTTGTTCACGGAGAGTAGTGGATTCAAACACACTTAGTTTCTTAAGTGGTTAAGCAGTGGCTTGGTTCAAACTTCTTGTGGGTTTTCTAGTACTAGTGGGCACAAGAATAGGCTTCCTAGTTATAGCATTCACGCCATTATGATTAAAAGCACAAGCATCATTATTGAAAGTACGAACACAATTTCCACATTTAACACAAACAAATTCAACATTCGAAGTCTTAACATTCAAATTGTCATTACATGCAGTTACAGACGTTTTATTCTTAGAAAACTTAAAATTCCTACGGTGGTTGATAGGTGTGAAAACACCCATCCTTTTTACCACTTAATTACAATAATAACCGAGCCAAAACGTGTATTTTATGCCATTTATGTCGGAATTATGCGTGGTTTGTGTTTTTGTTGTGATTTAGGACGAAAAGGTGAAAAGAGGAGAAAACACGGCATTCACGGGATTTTATCGAAGAAAAAGACGAAAGATGAAATCGAAAGATCAAGAGTGGTAAAATAACGGAAGTCCAAGACCAATTCTGAAGATTTATCGAAGAAAAAGTCAAAAGACGGAAGTTTACTTAAATCTAAAGAACTCGAGTCTTATTTATGATGAAAATACAAAACGAGTTTGAAGAAATCCCAAGACAAGGTCCAAGTATTAAGAAGATTAGCAAAAGATTAACAAGATCAAGGACCTAAGTGTGCAATTAAGAGAAAGAAGAAAGAGGGAGGAAGCTTCCTAAGCCCCTCCCTAATCCCCCTATAAATAGATTAGGCTTAGTTCATTTCTTGTTGTTGGTGGCTTGACAAACCACTCTTCCACTATTTTCATTTCTTGTTAATTACTTTCTTGCATTTTAATTTCATGTTAAGGACTTTTAATTTCTTCAATTCAAGTAAGTCTTTTAATCTTTTCTTTTAATCAAGTTCTTATTTCTAATCATCTTCTTCTACCTTTCTTATTTTCCTTATCTTTGATTCATGTTCATCTTTGATCTTATTTTCATCTTAATGCTTATTTGATTTAAAGGTTTCTTAAAAAGTTCATCTTTTTATGTTTTGATTTTAAAGTTTGTTTATTTTAAGTTTGATAAGTTGATGTTCGTGCTTATTA
Organism: Glebionis coronaria; assembly: GCA_025667525.1. Taxonomy (NCBI): domain Eukaryota; kingdom Viridiplantae; phylum Streptophyta; class Magnoliopsida; order Asterales; family Asteraceae; genus Glebionis; species Glebionis coronaria. Next base: position 141,830,347 of record CM046880.1, read on the forward strand.
AGTCCATTTCCATTATTGATTCGTTATAGTTTTAGAGATTAGCTTATTATTGAAGCTTATTTTCTTTGCTTAAGTTTCGGATCACACACAAATCGGAAAAGGTTTTAAAACCCTTTTCCGATCACCACTTTCCGAGCAGGCTCCCCTTATTCCGATCAGTAGATCGGAATAGGGTTTATAAACATTCCGATCTAGTGCATTTTTCAGTTATTCCGATTGTTGCTTTTGTTATATTCCGATTAGTAGCATTTTACTATATTCCGATTTAGCATGTTTTTACTCATTCCGATTGGGTGTCTTGTGTGTATTCCGATCACCATTATTTCCCACATTCCGATCAATCGATAAGAATAGATTCCGATCTGGACTTTCTTTTTCATTCCGATCATGCCCGTTCCGATGGGATACATTCCGATCGGATTTCCATTGGATTCCGATCAGGTGTATTCTGATGGGTTGTCTTTGCTTGGTTTTACTATTTTGTTTTAGTTAAATGTCAATTTTCCTCGTTTTGTTTTTAATTCATTTTAATTACGTTTTGTATTTTTATTTAATTGTCAATTTACTTTTCGCTAAGTTTTAATTTTACGTCATTTCAATTCTCGCCATTTACTTTTAAAGTTTTAAATATTGCACCCTTTACGTTTCAACTAGTTTTAGTTTTAATTACTTGTCATTTAATTTTAGGTCTTGCACATTTATTTTACCAAAACCAAAAATATTTGTTTCACCAAGAACAACTAATCTCACACAATTGACCGGAAATCAATTCGAGAAGATACCGAGAAAACGAACTCTTTCAACTAGTAAAATCTCTACATTAAAATGGCACCGCTGCCGGGTCTTTTCGTGAGGATTAAAGGTTTTTTGTGAGAGACGCGTTGGCTTTTGGGACCCGTTCACTTGTTAACGTTATTTTTCGTATCAAAAATTTTCAAAAATACAAAAACATTTGAAAAATCTTAAAAAGCATTTCTTTTTTCAAAGTTTTTGCACCAAAAATATTCTTCTTGCTTATCTATTTTCTTTATGGATTTTTATGTCCATTGCGTCGGGTGTGGGAGACGATTGTACGGGAAACTCTTGTCAATGGTGTACATGTGAGCGGTGCGGAAACGATATCAAAGATACACAATTAATACCAGGATTTTGTCCTTTGTGCCACTCACTTAATTCATCCTTTTTGAACCCTCCTACTCTTTCCCCGTGCATCTATTGTGGAAGCGATTCTCATTGGCATGTTTCGTGCCCGGTTCAATACCCGTCTGTTCAGGGACAAGAACCGGGGTACAATTATGACAATGAAAATAGCTATCCACAAGACGCACCCGACTTTTCTCCTTACCCTTCTTGCCAAAATTGTGGGGGTCCTCATGATTCTTCTTATTGTCAACCAATGAATTATTATGAGCAAAATCCGTGTCCTTAATTTTCTTCACCAATGGATTATTACGAACCAAACCCGGTTTCTAATTCTTCTCAACTGATGAACTACTATGAGCCACAACCATGCTATAATTCAGGTTTTCAACACTATGAGCCCGCACATCACACCTTCAATCATCAATCTTCTCAGGGAATTCCTACTGGTCAACAACTCACTACTCTGAATGAATAAAGGCACGCTACTATTTTGAAACATCAAGAGGCCTTCGTTCAGTTTAAAGAAGCATGGGAAAAAGAGAAAAGACAGCAACAAGAGCAAGTATCTAATCTTAGTGATTATACCCCTCCTCCTGTGCGTCAATACTATTATGATGATGATGATGACGATGAGCCTACTATTTCTTGGAATGATCTTACTGCTCAATGTCCTAGTGCAATTGTCATCCCTTCTTTCAATATCCCAAACGAGTCTCAGGATTGTGATACGTTGAATGAGCTTAGTGATGTTGGTCTCGACAAATTATTGGATGATGAGGTTTGTGACTTACCTGCTATGGAGCCTGAGGACGACGTTGCTCTTACAGAAGAGTTCGATCCTATTGATGACGATTTTTCTCTCTGCTATGAGAATTTCACTTTTGAAATTTCTCAATCTCGACCGGGAGATGCAGACGATGACGATTTATTCTCTCTGGTTTACGAGAAGTTCATCGATGAACATGATCTTGTGGATAAGGTGGAAGACGTGCTTCTTCGCGATAGATTACAGAAAGTTCATCTTCTTATTGCTCAAATCGAAGCATTGACTTCTTCTTCTCTTTCCGAGTCTTTACCTCCATCTATTCCTCCCGTTGAAGATAATGACCCATTGCTGGAAGAAATCGATATCCACTCCATCCCTCCAGGTATTGATGATTATGACACGGAGCGGGACATTATTTTTGATAATTTGCTGCAGGAGGATATTGTCCCAAGTCCCCCTCCCGAGCACCTTTCATCCACTCCGTTAGAAACCATCACGGAGGATGAGTGTTTTGACCCGGGAGGTGACAATGATTATGCTATCATTGATAACATCACGGCTTTGCCGAATGCTCAGCCTCCATTGTCTTTGGGGGATGACAATGTGCTTACAATACCCAACCCACCTCCCGTGGATCTTGATTTCACATATTTTTCGTATGTCGAAAGGGTCTTTCTCCAATTCAAGACTTATCCCCCCGCCTCTCCTTTGTTGATGTCAACCGGGAACGAGGACAAGATCTTTGATCCCGGTATCACATTCGAGGCTTCCCCATGGACCATTTAATTCGGGGACGAGTCAGGCTCGTGACTCGGTTAACAAAAACAAGCGCTTTTTGGGAGGCAACCCAATTATCTATCTATTTTCACCATAAGTGTAGGGGGAGCCCCGTGGTGTTTCTTGCTTTCTTTCTTATCATGTGTAGGGATTAGAGCTTCAAAGACACACTCTTGATGACTTTTGACGAACCGTGACTCCGTGTTCCCTTCTTCCCGGTTCTATCCTAAACTCTTTTCGATTCACTATTTTATATTTCTCAATATTAAAATAGGAATCTCTTTAGTTATCTCTTTCTTAGCGAGATTTAAACAACGTGCACCATGTCCTAAGTGTAGAGGAGTTTACTTCCACATGCTTAAACATTGAGGAAAATGTTTATCTTAAGTGTAGGGGGGACTTCTATCGAAGTTAAGTGGCCTTTTCCTTGTATTTGTCCTCATTTTAACCGGAAAATTTGATTTTTCGACATTTTTCAAAATTTTTGATCTATTTTGGCCTATTAGTTTTTACTTTTGTATAATTATTTTCTTTCCTAATTAGAATAAATTTTAATAAAGTGGTTTTAATTTTTAAAAGTCGTGAATATTTTGACTTGACCCGAGTTTACTTATCTAATATTACTCTAGCTAGTATCCTTAACGTGTTTAAGTCAAGTTTTGCTAGGCTTTTATATAGGGAGCTATAAAACGTGAAAGTCTTAACTATCACGGGTTAAGAACAAGAACTTTTCGCAAGTTCCTATAATTGATCCTAGAGAGTCGTTTATCAAGGGAACTTTAAAATGCGATTTCTAAACTTGAAAAAGTCTAAGAATTTGCAAGATCCTATAGGCGACTCGAAAACCCAAAACTTTGATTTAATAGGCTAAGCATCCACGAGTCTCATTCCTTGAGATTTTAAACTGTGGAGAACGAGAGATGATACAGTCAATTATAAGTTTGGTATTCTTTCATGAATTTATGTGAGTTAATTATAAGCCTATTCTCCCTTCGCTTGTTAATAAATTTATCTGCAATAAATAAGGTTGTACGATTTGAAAGGTTACTTAGCTTCTAGCCCAAGATCGTTTAAAAGTTGCTCGGTACGGATTAGAGTTCAAAGCCAAGGCATAACTTATTGAAACGGGATGCGAAGATTGGCGAGTCCGAAAAGGCCCTAACAAGGCATGAGGGCTACATTTTGTTGCTAAAGATCCAAAAGTGATGTAAATAATCATTTATCGAAAATCAATATGAAGGATCGAGACACACGACGAAAAGCAAGAACTCCCCAAAAGTCATGGAGAAGTCTATCCAAAAAGGCCCTAACAAGGTATGAGGATAAATAGATCCAAGTCCTAAAAGGAGGTGGATCGTGGTATATCAAAGTCCAAAGTAATGATTGGAGAAAAATGAAGAATTCGTGGTCCATTTATGAAGAATCTCTCAAAACTTCAAGTGAAGAAATTCCTATTATGAAGAGAAGACCATTATTTCATGAACGTCTCTCAAGATTTGAAGTATGAAGTCGCTGCCAAATATCGGTCCGAGAAAGGTCTTAAATCGCGAAGTGAGTTATGCCAAGATATGAACTTTATGAGGTCCCGAGAAGCAGTTTTAAAAGATTTTGTCCTTTAGCTAACTATTGATTAAATCGTTCACTTTATTTTCGGACTAAATAACTATCGAAATAAGTCAAAAATGCATCCTCGTGATCATTCAAGACAACAATAAAATATAAGAGATACCCCTAGGAATAAGGGAGTCTAAGTGAATAATTGGCCCGCATGAGTTCGTGTTAGTTTACTAACTTATAATAACAATGATCTCGTTTCTAAGCTTGGTTTGGAGAAAGTGAAAACATGAGGATGATGATCATTCACGACATTTTCAAAACCCAAGGTATGTTTTTGATTTCTTTACTTTGTATGTTTATAATTTTCTATCTCTTTAATAAAGGCCAACGTGGATTGATTGTGATGAAAAATGTAAAAGTGCTTTGTAACTAATACATTGCATGAGGACATTGCAATGGTTAAGTGTAGGGGATTTGATAGGTGTGAAAACACCCATCCTTTTTACCACTTAATTACAATAATAACCGAGCCAAAACATGTATTTTATGCCATTTATGTCGGAATTATGCGTGGTTTGTGTTTTTGTTGTGATTTAGGACGAAAAGGTAAAAAGTGGAGAAAACACGGCATTCACGGGCTTTTATCTAAGAAAAAGACGAAAGATGAAGTCGAAAGATCAAGAGTGGTAAAAGAACGGAAGTCCAAGACCAATTCTGAAGATTTATCGAAGAAAAAGTCAAAAGACGGAAGTTTACTTAAAGTTGAAGAACTCGAGTCTTATTTATGATGAAAATACAAAACGAGTTTGAAGAAATCCCAAGACAAGGTCCAAGTATTAAGAAGATTAACAAAAGATTAAGAAGATCAAGGACCTAAGTGTGCAATTAAGAGAAAGAAGAAAGATGGAGGAAGCTTCCTAAGCCCCTCCCTAATCCCCCTATAAATAGCTTAGGCTTAGTTCATTTCTTGTTGTTGGTGGCTTGATAAACCACTCTTCCACCATTTTCATTTCTTGTTAACTACTTTCTTGCATTTTAATTTCATGTTAAGCAATTTTAATTTCTTCAATTCAAGTAAGTCTTTTAATCTTTTCTTTTAATCAAGTTCTTATTTCTAATCATCTTCTTCTACCTTTCTTATTTTGCTTATCTTTGATTCATGTTCATCTTTGATCTTATTTTCATCTTAATGCTTACTTGATTTAAAGGTTTCTTAAAAAGTTCATCTTTTTATGTGTTGATTTTAAAGTTTGTTTATTTTAAGTTTGATAAGTTGATGTTCGTGCTTATTAAGTCCATTTCCATTATTGATTCGTTCTAGTTTTATAAATTAGCTTATTATTGTAGCTTATTTTGTTTGCTTAAGTTTCGGATCACACACAAATCGGAAAAGGTTTTAAAACCCTTTTCCGATCACCACTTTCCGAGCAGCCTCCCCTTATTCTGATCAATAGACCGGAATAGGGTTATAAACATTCCGATCTAGTGCATTTTTCAGTTATTCCGATTGTAGGCTTTTGTTATATTCCGATTAGTAGCATTTTACTATATTCCGATTCAGCATGTTTTTACTCATTCCGATTGGGTGTCTTGTGTGTATTCCGATCACCATTATTTCCCACATTCCGATCAACCGATCGGAATAGATTCCGATCTGGACTTTCTTGTTCATTCCGATCATGCCCGCTCCGATGGGATACATTCCGATTGGATTCCGATTGGATTCCGATCGGGTGTATTCCGATGGGCTGTCTTTGCTTGGTTTTACTATTTTGTTTTAGTTTAAGTGTCAATTTTTCACGTTTTGTTTTTAATCTATTTTAATTACGTTTTGTATTTTTATTTAATTGTCAATTTACTTTTTGCTAAGTTTTAATTTTACGTCATTTCAATTCTCGCCATTTACTTTTAAAGTTTTAAATATTGCACCCTTTACGTTTCAACTAGTTTTAGTTTTAATTACTTGTCATTTAATTTTAAGTCTTGCACATTTATTTTACCAAAACCAAAAATATTTGTTTCACCAAGAACAACTAATCTCACACAATTGACCGGAAATCAATTCGAGAAGATACCGAGAAAACGAACTCTTTCAACTAGTAAAATCTCTACATTAGTGGTCTTCTACTTCCATCTTCTTCCCTTGACTATTGTTAGGCATGACTCTATCTTGAATTCTAGTGCTCTTAATCTGTGGTCCGCTAACGCTAATAGTGGGAGTTACTCCTGTAGAAGAAGACACACGTTGATTAGTTTTCCTAGTATTATGATGTAACAGCGATGTTCCAGTTTGAGTGGACCTAGTGTTCATCTTATACATACCAGGTGCTATCATATTTGTGCTCTTGTCCGTTCCTAGCTTAGGCAAAGGCGGTGAGGGTTTTTCGAAAATAGATGAGTTAGGGCATTTAACCGCATTCGGTTGACGAACGGCGGATGGTTTACCCAATTTAGACTTTCCTTTCATTTTCTCAATGAGTTTTTGTAACTCACCGATGGCTATTTCCCTTTCTTGTAGATGAGCTTTCAAATCATTTATTTCGAAACCTTTTTCATTTAATTGACGAATCGAAGAAGCTGCCATTTCTCGACACTTTTTATGATTATGAGATTTTTCACCTTTTTGTAAAGCAAGTTCAAGAGATATGGAGTGTTTCTCAAGTTGGGAAAAACTTTTCGAAAGTTTGTTATATGACTGAATTTGTTTTGAAAGCTCAACTTCAAGATTGTGACATTTCTCGTCCGTTTCTGACACTAGACATGCTACATGACAATACTGATCAAGATCGGTATACACACCAAGTATAGCATTCATATGGTCAACATAAAAGTATTCCTTCGAAAGTCGATCAATTTCGTTAGAAAGTTGGTGTTCTTGTGTCTTTAATTTAGTTTGAAGAAAATCAACTTCATCTTCAAGAGATTTAACATATCTTAAATCAGTTAACATTTCCTCAGTGAGAGAGTTATAAAACATTTCCACATTATTCGAAAGATCATCAATGGTTGGAACAATGCATTGTTGAATGACGACTTATACTTGTGGGTGAGGTTTAATATTCCAAACGGTATCCTTAGAAACTTTTTTATAGTCGACGACACCTTTATAAAAATTTAAAACCCCTTGTTTTATAAACTCAAATTGCTGAACACTTTTACTTTTTTCATCCCATTTACGTTTGTCATCCGAAATTTGTTTTTCAAACAAAATTGATTGCTTTTTGAAACACCTTTTTAAAGAAACTTTCTTTTCCGTTTCAGGACTCGGTGGTGGAACATTTGTATACATCTTTTGTTCTTTGGAAAGATCTTTTTGAGGAACAAACTTAATATGATTATTAGAATCAGAAAGGTTTATCAAATCACTTAAGTTCGATCCACTATCTTCTTGATGACAAATGATTTCGTCGCAGTCAGGGGAAAGCATAAGAGCAAGATTATCAACATAACAACCGATATCATAAAGAGCAGGCTTGATATTTTGAACTTTTTTGAAATAGTCAGGCTTAACAAAACTCGTTTTCATATTTCTATTGAGCATACTCATAGTTTGAATAGACTGACCCGTTTTGTAAACAATGTTGTTTAACGTTTTGACTCTCTTTTCCAAAGTAAGAACTTTTTCAATATCCTTTTCTTCATGAGTTTTATAAAGCTCAGTTTGATCTTTGTTAACCGACTCTAATTCAGTAATCGTGAGTTTATGTAGCAGTAGTTGTTCTTCAAGTTCCGATATCTTTTGTTTTGACATATGAATTTCATGTGTTACTTTAGAACAATATTGTTCATTGAGCACCTTACGTTATATACCAAACCATTAGCTATTGCAACTAGTCGATCAACTTCTTTTACATAATCCTTAGCTATCTCCTCGGCTAAGGATGTGTTTGATTGCTTCAAACGTTTATTAGCCTCTTTGTTTTCCTCAATTTCATGTTTTAAAGAATCAATAATAGACGCAAGCAAATCACGGTCCTCATCCGAGTCAGTATCCTGAGCATCATTTCCGTCATCATCACACATATGTGGTAAATCCGTAGAGATATTTCTATCCTCCGTGTCCATTAGATATGTGTCATTGATGCTTTCAGGTTGATCAGGATGCCTTCGTTCATTAGCAAACACATTATAGTTATCGTATGATGGTACCTTTTCAATTGGCTCAGTGTCAAAGATAGGTCCAGAAGTGCCAGCAGTCTCTGGAATCACTTCTTGAATCTTTGCCATGTACACATAATGTGCCTCCAAATCTTGATCATCAACTTCATCATCAGTGTCATCACGCCAATTAACTTCATCTGTTGTGAGTGGAATCCCTGCTTCTTATTTCTTACAAATCAACATCTTTTCGTTATGATATCCTGAATCCTTAACCCGTTTAGGCTTCTTACATTCCCTAGCCATGTGCCTAAATCCCTTGCAGTTGAAGCATTGAATCCCAATCTTCGGCACAACCGAAGTGCCTATAGTATCTCTAGCCCCAACTTGATTCGGCATCCTCTGATTATCATACCTAGCATCACGATCATACCTAGGTTCATGATCAACTTCCTTATATCTAGCATTTGATGATTATCCGAGGTTGTTGTTGGTACGTTTGTAGATCTTCTTATAAGTTGTGGTGAGTAAAGACATGAGTTCCTCAATCTTCTTGTCCCTTGAAGTTTGTTCATCATCACTTTCTCCATCTGACTCGGTGTCATAATTTGGAGGTGGAGTGGGGTCAATTGCTTTTGCTTTGTTTCTAGAAGTAGCTATAGGTTTGGTGGATGAGCTTGATGACTTTGAGGAATGAGTAGGTGGTTGTTTACGGTTAACGGGTTTTGTTGAAGTAGCAGCCACAAAGCAATAGAGTTAGCAGACTGTTCTACCTTTTCAGCCCTAGTTCATTCACTTCATTCTGATGTTGTTTCAGGATATCAGAAAGTTTTTGATTGGAGATGGTCTTGATATCTTCCCTTTGTTTAACCAAAGTCATAAACCTTTTCCATTCGGGTTTGAGTTGAAGTAGAAACTAAACACTGGCATGATGATTGGAGACGGTGCACTGATTTCTGACAAGCTCATTCATCATTTTGTAGAATCTCGAGTAATATGGGTCAATGGATTCACCATCTTCGGATGTGAATTTTCCAAGCTCCCAAATTAGATTAGTCTCGAGATCTTAAACATTGATCGACTCACCTTGCTTCAATCGATGAATTGCATTCCACATTTCCATAGCATTAGGACATGCATCAACCGTGGAATAGATATTGTTATCAATCCCAGTGAGTATGTAGTTAACAACATCAACTTCAGCTTGGAGGAGTTTCCTTTTCTCACCAAGACATGTATCAAAATTCTCCATAACTCATGTAGTTGATGAAGTACCATCCTCTGCTTGTGTGGTAATGGGTCTGAATTCAAAAACTGGAGGTGGATTCTCAAGACAGTGACGAAGAGCGGTTCGGTTCTCTTTTCCGTCGAGAAATCTAAGAAAACGAGATCTCATTGAACGTAGCAACCGGCAGTGAGCACATGTGGATTACCGTTGCCACCTTGTTCCAAACGAATTTGATTAGCAGTCGCATTGCTAATGTTGTTGTTAGACATTATAAGTGTGTGTGAATGGATTAGGATCTTAGTTGATGTGTTGTGATGATTTGTGGTTTGCAATTCCGAAAATTTGTGTGAAATCCCCTAACAATGTGTTCAAATAGACAAAGAATTCCAAGACAAACAAAAATTACACGAAAACAAGTATTTTTCGAGATAATTTTGCAAATTATTTCGGAATATTTGTGCAAGTTATCTTCAGAATAATTCAAAAAGTTTGCTTTGGAATAAAGTAGCTTCGGAATAAATACCTTTCGAATAAAAGTATCTTCAAAATAAAAGTATCTTCGGAATCAAAAAATAACTTTTGAATCTTGATAACTTCGCAATCCAAAAAACTTGATCTTCAGAATCTAGATAAATTGATCTTCGGAATCCTGGCTAACTTCGGAATCTACTTCAGAATTAACTTGTGAATCTACTTTGGAATCAACTTTAGAATCCAACCTTTAGAACTTTGGAATTTGTGAACTTCGGAATAACTACTTTAGAATCCCACTTTGGAATCCCCACTTCGGAATACCACTTCGAAATAACCACTTCGGAATCCCACTTTGGAATCACCACTTCGGAATCCTTGACAAAAGTATTATCTTCGGAATACTTTGCTCGTGGTTAACTTCGGAATAGTTGGAATAATTCCGAACTTGAACTTAGGAATAATCAAGCTTAGGAACTTCGGAATTATAGAACTTAGGGACTTCGGAATATGGTATTTTCCAACTTCGGAATATGCAATGTCTCAACTTCGGAATAACAGAAACTATATCTTCGGAATATGACATAGAAGTAACTTCGGAATAAATTGCACTTCTGAATAAATTTCACTTTGGAATTTCACTATCTTTGCAATATTAAAACCCTAGGATGAACTTCGCAATATCACTTATATTCCGAAAATAATTTAAACAGTTGGTCGACTTCCACCTTTATCAGATCTAACAATTCCAATACGTGATTTTAAGTCAAAAAATGATCCAAATACCCAAAATTTTTGTGTTTTTAGCCAAAGTAACAATACCAAATCTCTACCACAACTATGTAGATGATTTGTATCAAGAATACACTATAAAAAACACAAAAAAAAAAATTGGATCAAGGATTTTGGATCAAATACCTCACTAAAAATCAATAAGAACACAACTACAAATCTTTAATCACCTATCCACTATAGGCTCTTGATACCAAATGTTAATCCCACTTCAACCCATAACACAATGTTAAGATGATATTAAAGAGAGAAATAGATGAAGGTAGTGAGAGAAAGTAGAGAGATGGTGGAAGGTCAATCTTTTTTAGAGAGAGAAAGTAAGAATGAACCAACACCCTCTTCTACACATGGAAGAGGGTTTATATATGCCACGCCATAAAGGCTTTAGTGGGCTTGTTCATGGGCTGATCTTGGCTTTGCTTGGGCTTAGAGCCCCTAACTTATATAATATTAGCTTAAAGTCCAAGCCCGGTTAACCCGGCTAACCTATTAAAATACAAGACCATTAACGACTAAGATGACCTATTACATTCTTGTTTGACTATATAAAATATAGGGCTAACATCTTTACAACTTTTAACCAATCAGAATTCTTCAATACATTACACATGGATTCCACTGTAGAATTGGATATAAATCCGTGCCTCTTCCCAACAGCCAATCTGTGATAACCCAAATCCGAGGTCATTATTTAATTTTGTTTTACGAATATTTTTGAAATTTTTGATGAGCTTGCATGATATGACGTTTGGTGGTTTAATTTAAAACCGATGTTGGAAGTCTTATTTATACCCTTTTACTAATTGCGAGGATTATAAGTGATTACAATATCGACGGATGCCCGAAATTTTAAGTATTATGATTTGCTGTTTTGATGTTTATATTTTTTACGTTTTTATTTTTAATTGCGTATTAAGTCGTACCGGGACTATATTAATATCATACTTGAGTGTGTTTTAACTTTTGAAAAGTATTTTTACGAAACCCGAATCCCGTAAATATTTTCAAAATTGACTAATATACATTTTCTACCCTTTAAACTATTTTATTGCATTTTGGTCCAAAACTATGCAAGTTTGGCAAAAATAACCCTCCAACCCACTATATATATTTTCCCACTAACAAAAACACATAGAAAATGTGTGAAAATAAAATCAAACACCCCTTTCTCTCTTCCCTTTCTTCACCGTGAGCTACAACCCTCCCCATATCATAATTTTTGTTGAAATCTAGTTTGATCTAACCAAAAATAAAACAAGTCCCATTCTTAAAATTCAAAGGGGATTCTTTTGGTATAAAAATCTCTTACATGCATTAAGTTTTCATTTTTTTCTTATGATTTAGAGTTGATAAGAGTTGTAGATGATCATGCATGTGATGATCTAGCTATGATCATGTGTAGATCTTGTTATATTGTTGAAGAAACTTGATTTTGATTTTTGGGTTTTTATTTTTATGATTTATATAAATGTTAGGATTTATGTGTGTTGATATTAGGATGATAGTAGGAGTATGAGGTTGAATAAAATGGGTCAAAAAGTTGATTTGGTATGATTTTTAAACATGTATTTTTGGGAAGTGAGTTCAAGGCTGATTTTGGGTATCTTATGATTTGATTATTGTTTAACTAATAGGATAGTGTTATGGATATTTTGATTATCTTCTATTTGATACAAGGTAGAGCTTCTAACTCCAAAAAAGTGTGAAGTTATGATAGTTTGATTATTCGTGTACCGGGAGACGAGTATCGGCACAACTTAAAGTTGTTGTCGATATTTAGATCGAATCTCGAGGAATATAGAATGAATTTCAAAATGAGTCAAGGGCTGTTCAAAGAATGTAAACCTAGGTTGGTGAGTCTATATTCAAACCTAAGTGTCGGTTTTGTAAATGAAGTTGATTAGAGAAGTCAAAATGGTTGTATGAGTCGATGACGTAAAACTGTCCGGTTTTTGTAGTTCAAAGATGTGTCGGGCAGGGATTCTTAAAGGTAGAATCTTTTGAAAAACTTTTGGGGGGACTTTCTATGGATAGTAAGTGAGTTCTCTGAGTAGTATCATAAATTTTTGACGTGTTTAAGTGGGGTAAATGAGCTCGTACATTTGGTATGTGCCGACAGATTATTATCGAAAGAATAGACTAATAGAGTAAACATATAGATAGAAGTAATAGTGTCACTTGTATTGTTTTCTTTCGGGTTTGTCTTGATTTTATGATTTTGAGTTTTGTGTTATTGAGTATGGATTATACTTGAGTCTATTTATTAACGAACGCACCTTATTTGGTAGGTTGCGGGTTTTCGTGTTTAACGGGCATCAACTATCGTCGAAGATCGTCTTGTTACTTCTATTACTCAAGGTGAGTCTATAGCCTTACTTTGTAATTGTTTTGAATGATTTAATAACCCGCGAGGGGGATACATGCTATTTGAAAATAAATGGAACACAAGTCATGAATAATTGTTTGGACCCGTATGTTGCCTTTGGACTCGAATGTTGCCCGAATTATTTGAGTACCTAGTTGTAGAAGGTCCTATATTCATGAACTGTTAACTATTGTCTTGCCCTTGTGTGGGTTGGAAATAGCCACTTAAACAATTAGTAGTACTATCGGGGTCGACATCCCTATCCAAGATGAGAGTTAGTACGCTAAGTGCGCTGCTCGGACGGATAACTTGAATAAGAGACAAGGTAAAATTTAAACCGATGACCTTAAGAGGGGTAATGGTTTCACTTTTATCATGTCGGCCTTTTGATGGATGATTGGTTATAACGGGTCGGTGTCATGAGCTTAAACACAATTGTATAGCTTATGCTATAAGATGAAATGCCTAAATAAGATTGTATGTACAACAATTCTAATAAATAATTATGATTGCTTTTTCTCTTGTGTTCAAATAATGATTTGTAAAACCTATAGACTTGCTCAACCGTTGTGTTGATGATTTTAAGCATGTATTTCAGGTGATTGAAGTTGATAGATGGCGGAGCTTGCTGGAGAAGGATTGCAGGTTGCTTTTGTGGTTGATACTAAAACTGATTTCTTTCCATTGTCATTAATCTAGTTATGTTTTGGCATGTACTTTGGTAAAAATGTTTATTGATTGGTTGAGATCTTTGGAGGAACGAAACGCTACTATGATTGTTAAACTTTTGTTTTAATTGGGATCAACGATTTTAGACAATGGTTAAATTATTTCCTTTTATATTTAAAATGTATCATTTTGAGATCGTTTAAAGTGTTTTGTGTAATGATGTTTAAGTTAGCACCCAAATGTGTATTTCCGCTGCGTAATGGAATTTTGGGGGTGTTAAATATTGGTAATCAGAGCTTTAAGTTATAGAGAATTAGGTCGATTTTAAAAAATGTCCTAAACTATAAATTTGGTGTCGAAAATATTTTAAAAAAGTACGAAACTTCTCTGCAAGGCTCCGTTAAGATTAATTGTTTTGTATTGTTTTATAGTTAGATGTATCCCTTAAAATTGAAATGATTTCTTAAGTATTTATTAAGTAAATACTATGTTGATGTATTGATGTTGTTGAAAGTACGTCGAGTACTTGTTATCGTAATAATTTTTTATGCAATGCATATGTATATAATTTTGAATAATGACCTTATATACTGCCGAGGGTCTAGGACAGTAGACAAGATGAAAAATAATTTTATAACTGATTTCTTGCGACTTGTATCGGGTATGAGGAAGTTTGATCGATTGATGTATGATAGATATGTGGTTGATACATGTGTGATTAGGAGGTTTGATGTGAATGAAAAGTTGTTTCAAAGGTTGTATCTAGTATGTGGAGATTGGAGTTTGTTAGGACTCAGAAGATGGACAAGGTTACTAGTCTTAGGTCGATGGTGATAAATTTGAGTGCTTGAATTGAAAGGTTTAAAGAGGAGAAGGTAAGGTTTGAGAGGATGAGTGAACGAGAGTCTCATGTGAGATCAATTTTGAGTCAAGGTTGGAAGTTTAGGAATGTTGAAAGTCATACTGAGACTTGTTTTGAGATTAAACCGTCGTGTAGGGTGAGTGTTTGAACCTTAGGAATGACCTGCCATTATGTTATGATTCGACTTTGAAGTGTGAATGGGAGGTACATGAGTGTGATGGAGCTGACAACAATGATAAGGAGGATGAGGAGCGCGTGTCTAAAGATCTAATCGGGTGATGTATTTCTTTGTATTTTATTTTCCTACTATGATCGAACTTATTTAGACTTTGTGTCGTAGCGTTGTGATGAAACTTATAATATTATAAGTTTGTTCGGTAGATGATTGTATTGACAGACATTGCCACTATCTTGTTGAATCCTCGATGTAATCTGAATTACACTCATGATCTATGATGTGTCTTTATTATCTCTTTTGAGTTTTGGTTGATGAATCATGGTAGTTTGTGTTGTTCGTGCATGTAGTATCCATGATATGTCATGATAAATAAACCCTTCTTTTATAATGATATGTACACTTATCATGTTGCTTTCTTCTGTGATAATAGAAGAAGGAGTAGGGGAAGCATATTTCTGTCATTAGCGGATTGTTGCGTGACTAAGTTTCTTGAATATGCCGCCAAATCTAACAACTGCTACTGTGACCACTATTATCGAGCGAGATATTGGTAGAGAACTTGAAGCTGATCGTGCTGCGAGGAATCAGGGAGCTGAAGTTAATGGTGCTGGGAATAATGATGATGATGACGGTCCAGTTGGGAGTGTTGTTGTTGTTCTGCAAGTTCCAAGAGAATATACGTATGCTAGTTTTATGAAGTGTGGTCCTACTCAGTTTCATGGTACTGGTGGTGCTTTGGAGTTGCGCAGATGGATTGAGAAGATAGAGAGTACATTTGAGATTAGTGGGTGTTCCGAAGCCAAAAGGTGAAATTTGATGCTGCTACATGTCAGGATGATGCACTGAGTTGGTGGAATAGTCAAGTGGCTACTATAGGATTAGTTGTGGCTAAAGGTAGGACATGGACTGTGACCAAGTAATTATTGATTACTAAGTTTTGTCCCAAGGAGGAACTAGGACAGTTGGAAGAGGAATTGAGGCACTTAGTGTTAAGAAACAATAATATTACTGCTTAAACTAGGAGGTTTTATGAGTTGTGTTTGTTATGTCCTGATGCTTTTGCAAATGACCGCAAGAAGATGAATCAGTACATTAAAGGATTGTCTAGTAATATCAAGGGTGAGACTACTTCTTTAAGACCTAAATCTTTTGATGAAGTTGTTCAGATGGCGCATGCTTTAATGGACGTGAAATTGCAAGATAAGAAAGATAGCATTGTTGAAAGCAATAAGAGAAAGTGGGAATCTGCTCAGACCAATCAGAATTAAGATCGGAATCGTGGGGATTACCATAATAACAATAACCAAAGACAGAACATAAACCAATATTTAAACTATGGGAATGAGGGAATTCGTGCTGCCATTGTACCTAGAGGTAAAAAGATAAATCCCAAGTGTGTTTCCTGTACCTTATACCATGTAGGTAATTGTCCTCCTGCTTGTCGTAAGTGTGGACAACCTGGTCATAAAGATGCTAAGTGTAGGACAAGAGGATTAGTCACTGGAATTAGTACCCTTGGAGTTGTGATATGTTTTAGTTATGGTGAGAAAGGACACAAGCAAGGGAATTGTCTAAAGAGAGGAAATCGACACGATAGGAATGCTGCCGCTCTAACTTATGTTATGGGTGATGTTGAGAAACCTTAAGGTCCGAAAATTGTAAATGGTATGTTTTACTTGACATTAATTACATTAGTGTGTTGTTTGATTTTAGATTAGGTAGAAGGTTTAGAAATGTAAAGATTCAGTCTCTTTATCAATAGAGAATTACTAAGATTGGCAACTAAATATGATGTGAAATTAACCGATGGAAATACTGCTAGTATTAGTTCTATACTAAGAGAGTGTTCCTTGAATTTAGGAAAGTAGGTGTTTAATATCGACTTGATGCTCATAGAGTTGGGATCTTTAGATGTAGATTATTGGTATGAATTGGTTAGTTTATTGTGGTGCTGATGTTTGAGATTGAACTAATCCTTACTATAAATTGATAACTACTGGTTTAGATTTTGCTTAAAAGCTGAGTGTTGACTGTGAGAAGTGATGAGTGAAATTTCTGTTTGAGAAGTATCTTGTTTGGAGATGAGGAAGTATGCGAAAGAGGGATATGATGTATTTTTAGCTCAGGTAACTAGTGATAGTGTAGTTGAGAAGAAGTTGGGAAATGTATTAATGATTCGAGAGTATTCTGAAGTTTCCCTGAAGTTTTGCCGAGTTTACTGCCGTCTGGTGAAGTGTAGTTCATGTCGATTGAGTGTTGTAAGCGATAGGTCTAGTGCTCCTGCGTTTCGTTGTGTAGTGCTCATGCATTTCATTGAGTAGTATTCGTATGCCTTATCATTTCGCACCGTCATAGTAGAATGAGTTATTTGGTCAACTGCAAGAATTGATTGATAAGGGATGTATTAGATTAAGTTTCGTCGCCATGATGATCGCCTGTGTTATTTGTCAAGGAGGATGGATTATTTCGGATGTGTATCGATTGTTTTGAGCTTAGCAAACTAACTACCAAGAATCAGTATCCACTATCGAGGATTGATGCTATTTGACCAATTGTAAGGATCCATTGTGTACCCGAAGATCACTTTCAGGTCCGGTTATCATCAACTGAGAGTTAGGGAAAAAGATATTCCTATAACTGTTTTTCATACTTGATGTGTACTTTAAGTTTTAAATTATGTCTTTTTGGAATTGACGAATGCGTCTACCGTATTAACTGACTTGGTTTTAATGACGAAGTCCACGGGAAAAACAAACTTTCCAATCCTAACATAGACATCCTCGGCTATCCCAATTGGTTTTAATGGCGTACAATTTGAAAGCTCGATTGTCATGTTCGTGGGGGTAAGTCTAGGCAATTTCATCAATTTCCAAAGAGAATGAGGCATGAGATTGATGCTAGCACCTAAATCGGCAAGGGTTACACATCCCCCAATCTCGGAAAAATCACAAAGTAGTAGAAATTGTCCCGGATCCTCTTCCTTTTTCCGCATATGCCTTTTGGGTTTTTTAAGAAGGATCAAAGCACAAGTTTCTTCATGGGTTACTTGGGTGAGGTCGATAAAGCTCTCTTTTTTAACCGTGGATGGAATTCGAGGTACACGAGGGTGTGCACTCTTTTGCTTGGTCACCACGTTCACTCCATCGACTTTAGAACAAGAAGGCGTCTTAGAAGTCGAGGGTTGAGAAGAAGGAACAACTCTAAATCCATAAAGGTTTCGGGTAATGTAGGTCTAAAGTTTCTTAGGATTTAGCAATGTTATGATTTATCTATTGAATGAATGGAGAAGAAAGAACTAGAGAGAGAAAGCTAGAGAAAGAGAGAAAGATGGTTGATTAAATGAAATGTGAAAAGTGACAAATGAGAAACCCCTCCTAACATGCTAGGAGGGGGTATATAGAGCCCACCCTACATGTGAGCTATATGGACTATATGTTTACATAATGGATCACGAGCCCAATACTTGAATATATCATTAGAGTGACCGATCCTTTCTAAATACGTATAAACGTATTTCCAACAATCTCCCCCTAAGGGAGGTCACTCCAAGTTACAATGTCCTAAATAGTCTATAGCTCGTGATCTATGCTAATAATGATGTGACCGAGACTTTCCTTGGAAAAACGTATTTCCAACAATCTCCCCCTAAGGGAGGTCACACCATTTTACAAAATCTTAAACCTAGCATACTATGCTTGAGTCTTCGATCTTGTTCTTGTGAATATGCAGATGAGATCTTTGACTTTAGTCTTGAGCTTCTTTCCTTGCCTTGACCTTGTGCATTTATCACTTGTGAAATTTTCCTCCTCGTGACTTCATGTTCCACATACTTATACTTTTATAAATTCTTGAAAGCTTCAGAGTTTGATACAGCGGAAGACTTGACTTTTAGACTTTCTTGAATTTGTTGAAGTATTAAGTGCATACAGTATAAGCATGTGTTGATGACTTCTTTTGGATTGTACACCGTAATGCCACCTTCTTGTTACGCTGCATAAGACAGTTAGCAACAAAACATATACACGGATGAAATGGCTTTGAACATTTCATTCTAATTCGGTAGCATTTTACCTCCGGCTAGTGAAGACCGTTGGACGATATAAAATATCGTACTTGTGGCAGGTAGTTTCAATTAAGAACCTCCCTGACAAGATTTCGCGGGTAAACCCGTTATCTTTATTCGAACGTCTAAAGCTGACTGCGAACATAAAGAGTGAATCATTTGGATAGAATAATCCGCATGATTGAAGCCGTCAATTCATGTTCCTCGAACAAGTGAAATTCATATAAGAACCGCACCATCGTTGCTTTCTAGTTGTCACGAGCTTGATTCGTATAGAATCTTGCAAGTTACCTACCAAGTGTTGTTTAAGGTTAACACTATAAGGATTTCCACTCATCACTATGAACATTATAAATTGTCACTCTGAGTGTTCTGGCAAGATCACTAAGATATTGCGTAGAGGCCTGGAACGTGTTTAAGTTCAGTTAAGAATTAAACCACTGTTGCTTTCCAGTTATCACAAGTTCGATTCATAAAGAATCGCACAAGTCACCTACCACGAGCTTTTTGATATTCGGTCAAGAAGGATTTCCATCTTCATTGTAAATACTTTCGTATTACTCGGATGTTCAGGCAAGATCATGAAGATTTTGCGTAGGACTCTTAAGATCTTTCTTACTTTTCACAATGTGTGAAGAAGCAAGGGATTATGAAAGTGTGTCCTAATGAGATATTTGATGATCTCAAATGGCTCTAGACTCAATCGTGCATTTTGGAATTTAGTGATCGGAGGATGGAGAGGAGTGCCACCATTTCAATACCAATTTATTCGGAGTGAATAAATCAATAGATAATGTGTTGTCTCCGTGTGATTAAAACAAATACCTTTTGAGAGATATCTGAGTTAGCTGGTATGGGTTGTGCATTGCATCACTGGGTCTATGACGTCTTATCTTCAATATCAAGTATCATTAAAAATGATCTCAATAGCATATGTATTGACCCGGTTTCTGCCTAAGGTTGTAAGGAGGGCTTCTTTCTTTACACCCTTTATCCTTACAATTCTTTTTCATTCTTCAACCCCTTCAATGCTTACCAATACGTCATAACTAACACCTTGTTGTGATTGTTCCAGTGCTAACTTAAGTACTTGGTCGGCATTCAAATACGTTCATAATCTTTCTCCATCTTTCCTAAGGACTACTATTTCTAGCTATGGAATGTCCTTGGAAAGATTCCTCCGGTTCTAGAGGAATTATTGGACTTTAACCTATCCTACCATTCTTATGTCACCATAATCTTCACCGTCGTGAATAGAGATGTTTTGGGTAAGTGTATGTCACCATGAAATCCATTTTGAAGTGCAAATCCATTTTGCTCCTCCTTAACATATGCCACGATATTCGAAAACATTTCACACATGTCAGGATGAGCTATCACGTTAAGTCAAACCATTTGTGATTAATCATTTCCCATATTAAATCACATTTTCTCCCCCATATAAAAAATATTAACCCAATCGATTTTTTTAATATCAATTGATTTAATAGCATTTTAAGAAAATTTTTGAAGAAAAATGCAAATCCAATTATCTTCATGATTTACACAAGCTCCCCCTCAAATTAATAAGGGGTGTACTTGAACGTAAATTAAATACCTTTTAAACACAAGTGTAAGGTATTTATCACGTGCAGAGATCATATATGATAATGTATTCACAAGATTAGCAAATTACAAGGTTGGACTTGAATGATGGAGAACATCATATGATAGAATAACATGGTTCTTGTTCACGAATGTTGGTCGCCTCATCACGTCTGAAGTTATCTCTTGACTCCATGTGAATGATTGATATCGTTGTCTTGACACCAATATGTGAACTTGGCACTTTTAACATCAAAGATTCTGATTGCTGGACAATTGCTCCCCCTCAATTATTGACCCGTGTTCTATTGAAAGAGCTGTAGTCACCGTTTGAGTAGTCACATCGTCGAGTATGTAGATATCAATTGTAAATTGCTACGGTTGGTGGAGATGATAACTTCATAAAAACAAGATGTCTCTTGTTTTAACAAATAAATGCACTAACACGTACATTTATTCGTGTTAGATTGTGTTATAAACTAAACACAATCCCTTACATGGTTATAAAGTAAACCATGACCGAGAAAATTAATTCCCGTTGTTGAGTCAAAGCTTTCCGGTGAAATGCTTGACTTTAATATGAAAAGCGGGTTACTATCAGAAATAATAGCAAACCATTTTGAGCATGTTTTAAAACATATGATCTTCTGCTCGGAATTTATTTACAACCGCGTGTCATTATTGAATGACATTTCTAGTATCGTAAATATTATCGATTCTAGAAGACATGCTCTTTTTATCAAAACATTTTTGAACACACAATTTTGAAAGATTTAGAAAAACCTTTTTGAGAAATTCTCGAAAATTTGTGTTCGAAGTCTTGAAAACCAATTACTTGAGATTAAGATGTTGAATATCTTATAAAACGAGCTCAAGTCCGAGAAGTTGTAAACTTCCCGTTGTTAAGGATAAGTTTATCGTCGGCGATAAACTTTCCTTTTAACTGAAGAACGAGTCCTAAGTTGACATTTACTTAGAAGTCGTTTTCATGATCTTGAAAAACTTTTGAATATTCTAACGTAAAGCTCATGACCGAAAAAAGGTGAATTTCTTGTTAGGAAGAAAAGTTCTCTTATTTAAAAGATACACTTTCCTTTATGAGCTTAAAACTTAGAATGTTTAAATACAAGCTCATGACCGAGAAAAATGAATTTCCCATTACGAGGATAACTTATCTTTAAAGATAAGCATTCCTAAAATTGAAGTCCGAGTTACAGTCTGGTATTTAACTATAAGTCATTGTGCATGAGCTTAAAAACATCGAATGTTTTTAATATTAGCTCATGCCCAAGAAAAATTAATTTCTCGTTGTAAGGATAAGTTTATCATCGGCGATAAACTTTCCTTTCTTTGAGGTCCGGGGCATAATCTGAAATATAATTATACGCCATTTACACGAGCTTAAAACTTTTAAATAGTTTTAATTTTAGCTCGTGTCCGAGAAAATTTAATTTCTCGTTTTGAGGGTAAGTTATCGTTGATGAGATAGACTTCCCTTTCTTTGAAGTTCGGGTCACATAATGTGATTTGAATGTGAGCCATTGTGCATGAGATTAAAAACTTGTAATGTTTTTAATTTTAGCTCATGCCCGAGAAAACTTAATTTCTCGTTGTGAGGATAAGTTTATCATCGGCGATAAACTTTCCTTTCTTTGATGAACGAGTTACAGTCTGTGATGTGACTATAAGTCCTTGTGGTAAGCTTAACCATGAATCCCCTGAGATACTTGTTTCTCTGATATCTGCTTCTTCAGCAACCAAACTCTAAGAGTGTCCTTAGTTGAATGGTATACAACGATTGGATCGCTTCGTTCTTTTAGAACATCAACTTTGGTACCTGCATTCTCATTAGGAATTTGCATGCTTTGACATGGGTTAGCGATATCAATTTTAGAAACACGTGGGGGTTCACAGTTGGCATTACTTGTGTCAGAGGCGACCTGAGTAGATGATTCACTTGTCATAGCTGGCAAACGTTTCCTTTTATAGAAAATCTTAAGTTTAGGCTTAAGTCATGTATCATCTTTATCAATTTCCTACCTAGTAGTCTTAGTATAATCGGAGACTATCCTAGTTAAAGGGCACTCGTTTCCTACAAGAGTGAAAGTTCTACCAGTGGGGCGCCACATTTTACCAATGGTTTTGATTTTAGCCACCCACTGAGATTTAATTCTAGCACGGGAGTTCACCTCATTAAGTAATTTCTTGACACAATAATCATGATTGGCTTTAAAGACACATTTCCTACATGTATTACAAGTAGCATATTTCAAGTCCGAATAAGATCTAGAATTCCTAGATGATTGATTGATGCTCCTATGATTTGACATGCTACGGTTATCAGTGTTGGGTAATCTAGAAGGCATCTGACTATGTTTGAAATTCCTATCTCTTACTTGTGTCTTTTGAATAGCTTCCCTTTGACCAAAATTATGATGAAGTCATTTGAACTAGTTTGAGACGTGTTCTTTGGACCATGACTAGGGAGACTAGAGGCAATCATGTGATTAGGTCTTGGAAAAGCTGTTTTAGTCACATTGGCCCTAGTAGGTGGAGTGACTGGTCTAGAAAGGTGAACCATATCAACTTGGGAGGCAAACCGCGGTCTCGAGGATTGCGATCGCTCGGATCTAAATGCAGTCGGTTGTCGAATGAACTAATTTGTAGGCGGTTTCCCCAAGATTGATGGTTTTTCAAGCTTAGTGTCCACACTAGTTCCTTTAGTTTTCCTCAATTCGTTTTTCAACGCAGCTATAGAAAAGACCTTTTCCTGTACTTGAGCCTTTAAGGTCTCATTCTCTTTGAGCAATTCATCTTGGGATACCAACTTAGATTCAAGAAACTTAATTTGTTTCAAAAGATTATCCTTTTCAGCTTTAGAATCTAGAACTGTTTGATCCAATTTTCGTACAAGAACAACGTTTGACGTTTCAAGTTTTTCAAAATACTTTTCAAATTTGTCCGTTTTCTTTGAAAAATCAATTTTGGCATCCTCAAGCTCTTTGAATTGCTGAGCTACGATCGTTTTGAGCTATTTAATCTTGAAGCAGTTAATGAAGCACTCATAAAGCAATTATCATGATTGTGAGCATTTTGAACACTTTCTCCCCCATTATGACATACATCGGATGAATCATAAATGGTATCGCTATCACTCTTTTTTGTCCCATGTTTGTCATAATTAGGTTCGAAATGCTCAATATGCAGCATTTCATCAGCATATACATCATATACAACATTACATTGTACCATGTTTGTAGGTTCTTCGTCATAAACGGGTAAGGTGTCATCAAAAGTGATGTCTGTAACATTCCCTGACGTTTTGTTGATATCATGCTTAACTTTTGATTCCATGTCCTTGCAATCTTTAGCAGCCTCCAATTCGTCAATCGTATGACCATTTTCCTCTTGCCTCGTAGATACTTGCACTCCCTTTATCATACGTTTGCTGAAGTCGGGATCTTTCATAAATCGAAGATGAGACCGATGTCATTAGTTTCAATAGTGTATCACGGAAAACTTGAAGCTTGGTATGTGTGTCTCGAAAAAATGACTGGCAAATCACTGAACTTTCAGGCGTGAGTTGTGTCACAAGAGCCTTATATGCAAGTACCGATGCAGAGTGATTTAAGTCTTCATTGCGGAGTTGCTCTGTTAGTTGGTTCAAGATGATGAACATCGATTCCATGAATATAGGACGATCTTGACCAAAGAGTGTCACAAATTTGCTCCTTCCTTGAAGCCGTGAAAGAGTAACTAGATAATACTGAAGCATTCGAAATGAAGTGATGCCACTTTCTCTAATTTTGTCTTGCAAATGATGCAATTCTCCCTCGTTCGATGTCGAATTCAAAAAATCCATTAAATTTCGATGAACAATGACGCAAAGGTTTTCTGATCGATAAAAAATCGGTCTTCAATTTCAAAGAATAATACCCGATTAAATTCGTAGCCACAAAAATTCAAATTGAGCCATTTTTCACGGTCTCGTCAAAATTATATATAAAATAGATTAATATGACAAAAATTTGTTTAAATTAAATTAAATAATTTAGCACAAGGTTTTTAATAAAATTTATAATGATTAAAAAACCCGTGGCCCATTTCAAAATCATTAACCAAAAAATAAAACCCACCTATTCTTTCTTGTAAACTTCGCCCCTCTCTCACCCTATTCTTTCTCTCACAAAACCTAGTCAAACCCACGTGGCTTTAACACAGCTATAAGAGCCAAAACGTGGAAGACATGTTTAAAAACCCGATCCCACTATGTACTATATAACAATTCACAACTCAAATCTAATCAATCACTTTGTTTCCTCCGTCACTTTGTATTCTCCAATTCTCTCTCATTTCTCCAAAAGTAATCTAACAAAAAATCTGCTCATCCTGTATCTTGTGTGCTCCGCCCCCATTACTCAATTAAATTCCAGTCACCAAAACTTCGCATCACCAAATCACATCACCATAAATCTATCTCAAACCAAATCACAACACGCTCGAAGAGACCGCGAATCCTCCGTCCCCCAACCTTTGGTTTCAAATATAAATCAATAACAACTACCAGGATTTCTTTCTCCTCACGAAGCAAAAACGAAAATATTAATCAAAACCCTTTGTGATTTCATTTGACCAAGCTCCAGTCGTGAAGAAAACAGTCTTCAAGATCCTTTATGGGGTCTCAGGTAGGTGCTAAATAATGTTTTAATTTTGATTTTGGGATCGATGAAAGTTTTGAATAAGACTGAGATGTTGAGTGTTGTGTGGTTTTGAGTCGAGTGTGTGTGGGTTCTTTGAGCGACTGTTGTGAGATCGATGAGAGTAATTGGATCAATGAATGTTTTTGGTTTATTGTTTCTGTCAATTGAAGAGTGTTTAGCTGATGAGGGTGTATTGTTCGAAAGAGGGTGTCGAGTCTTGGGTCCGTTTAATGTCGACTCAGTTTGAGTCAGTCAAAGGATTTTTTGAGATGGGTTGAGTATTTGTTTGTGGTCGAGAATGTTAAAAAGAGTGTGTTTTGTTTGAGAACAGGCGAAAGTCGAGTGAGTGAGACGAGGGTCTGTTGTGGTTTTTCTTGGCGAGAGAGGTTGGTTTGTGAGTCAGTTTGTGAATCGTGGTCGAGTCTTTTGGTTGAGAACTTGAGTCAGATTGGTGTTGAGTGTGTCTAGTCTTTGTTGGTTGAGAGTCGAGAATATGAGTTGTCATTCGAGTGTTTGGAAGAGTCAGTGGTGATGGTTCCTGTTATGTTTGAATCTTGATTTGGTCATTTGAGTTTGAGTCTAGTTGTGTTTGGACAAATATGGAACCTAGTTCGGAATACAAGATATCAAACCAAGTTCGGAATCAAGTTCTCACCTAGTTCGGAAAAAAATATTCTCACCTAGTTTGGAATCTGTGATTCTGATCTAATTCGGAATTGAAGAACTTCTGAGCTAGTTCGGAAAATGCAAACTTGCAACTAGTTCGGAATATGAATTCTTGAACTAGTTCACAATCCAAACTGATATTAATTCAGAATACACAAACTTGTAACTAGTTCGGAATATGAAGCCTGCTGGTAGTTCGTAATAAGAAATTGTTAACTTGGATTCACTATAAACACGGGTTTGATCCGGAGGCCGGGAGGGTGATAGAGGTGTTTAGCCATTGTTAGTGAGAGAAAGAGATGCTCTAATAAATGTGTGTTTATTAGAGAGAGAAAGACAAGAAAGAAATGATAAGCATCACCCCTCCATGGAAGTATGGAGGGGTTTATATAGCACGGGACTTGGACTATTACATATGACAATATTAGTCCCTGCAAGTCCCGTTTATGAAACTAATGTAATTCCATTAGTCGCACACATTTTAAGGCTAACAATCTTCCCCCAATGTGGAGACATACGAAATTATTTACAATATTCCTAACAAATGCAAATACAAGAAAAATATGATAGTATTAAATTTGCTTCCAATGCTGAGGATGACACTGTTGTCTTCAAGTCTTCTAGAAAAACTTATACCCCAGTTTGAATCCTCTTTGTCTTTGTTTGTTGAGGAACCATTGTATCATGAATGAACTGGATTAACTTCCCCCCAATTCATACCACATGTTTTGAAAAGCTTTCTTCACAGACTTCTTTTTGACGAAGCTTCTGAATCAGCTTCCCCCCAAACCAATATCCCTGTCTTGAGCAGAATCTGTAGCTTGAGCAATCTTCTATCTTTGACATTTAAAGTGCACAGCGGAATTTTGTAGAAGAAGAAGCAAACCACACCATGTAACTACTACCTTGAAATTTTTGGTCTTAATGATTATGTGTTTGGGGGAACATGTAAAAAATCAGCAACAAATCTTCTCACGCTTGTAGAATACTTCCCCTGGAAGTTGAACTAAGTCTCCAAAGTACACGTTCTTCCCCCATGATGGTGACGAACTCTTGGAAGCATCATCTGACGTGTACGGTCAAAATAGCGAGATGTTCTTGTCGAAAGTATGATGGTGACGAACACTCAGAAGCATCATCTGACATGTATGCTTAGAATCGCGAGATGTTCTTATCAGGAGTAAGATGGTTAAGAAAACTCGGAAGCATCATCTGACGTGTACGCTCAGAATCGTGAGATGTTCTTGTCAAGAGTATGGTGGTTAAGAACACTCGGGAGCATCATCTGACAAGTACAATCAGAATCACGAGAAGTTTGTGTCTGAAGTAGAAATCTTTGTTGACATTTTGTAGCTCAAGTTATTGTTTGCTGATCACATCTCTACTCTTGTACTCTCTGGCTAAACTTACCAACCTCGTATTCTGTCGGCTATCTGTAGTGACCACTGGTGAAGTAAACCTGATATTCCAAACTTGAAACTGAAGTACAATCCCCCAAATTTGTTACTTACGCTTAGCACTTTTGTTGATTGACAAACGGTGCAGAGAAACGTCTCTTAGTACCTTATACATAGAAGAAGAGAGAAGTATAAGATGTAAAACACCTCTTGAAATACCCACAACTACAGGTGAGTGTGACACTGAACACTACAACGTAACTCCTTAAGTGATAGTTGTCCATGTCTTCGACCATCCACCCCTTGATATTGGAAACTAGATAAATCAAGTCTCAATCATAAATGGTGAAGCGAATCATCAATCGATAGATGGGGTGAAAGAGGCTCGATGATTAATTGAGTATACGCCTTCGTGATATTCCACTTCAACTTCAAATAATAAATATCAAATCCAATTCGTAATCACTTGACATTACTTTGCCCGAATACTAGCCGATTTGACAATTTCAGTGAATCTTAAAGGATCGTTTTGGTGTTTGTTTGTTTTTGTTGTGTGTTTGTCGTGTTTGTTGTGTGTTGTTTGAGTGTCGTTAACTAGAGATCCAATCAATGACTAAAGAATGAGAAGTCGTCAATGTGGTCTAGCTAACTTTACTTTGAAGCCCAGAATCAATCACAACAGCTCAAGTCCCGCACCTCAATGTTCAGCCATGGCACCTACACACAACAGTGTACGTCGCGTGCAAGAATGTCAAGAAAATACTCCTACAACAGAATCGACGGATTCGACACATATGAATGAGTTGGTTTATTTATATGATCCAATGTTTGATGAATATTACTATGGAAACAGTCAAGTTGTGTCAAAGCCTTCCGCTGTCAATACTGCTGATGCACCTGAACAAAATCAACAAGACACAACTGCCTCTACTTCAGCAACCATTGCTCAAGAGACTATTCCATTGGATACTCAACAAACTCTAGAAACCATCATACAACCAACATCACCAACCATAAATGCTGAAGGAGGAACCAACAATCAAGCAGTCGATGCACAACCTGACGAAGAAGAATTTATCAACCCGTTCGGTACACCGGTACACGAAGTCAGAGAGTCTTCTACTCAACATGTTGATCCGTCCAACATGCATACATTATAACAACCATATACATCCACTCACCATTGGACACGTGATCATCCATTGGAGCAAGTCATTGGAAATCCTTCACAACCGGTTCGAACACGCAGACAACTCGAAACCGATGGCGATGTGTGTATGTATGCACTCACCGTGAGTTCAACTGTACCTACAAACATCAAACAAGCCATGACTGATCATGCGTTGATTGAATCAATGCAAGACGAAATTCATCAGTTTGAACGCCTAAATGTTTGGGAACTTGTTGACTGACCCTATGGAATGTCAATTTTAGATTTCAAATGGATCTGGAAAAACAAACTGGATGAAGAACAAACCATCATCAAAAGTAAATCTCGTCTTGTGGTTAAGTGGTATCGTCAACAAGAAGGGATAGATTTCGATGAATCATTCACTCCAGTTGCTCGTTTGGAAGCTGTCAGGATATTCCTTGCTTATGCTGCACATAAGGGCTTCACGGTTTTTCCAATGGACGTTAAAACTTCTTTTCTCAACGGTCATCTGAAGGAAGAAGTGTATGTGAATCAGCCGGAAGGATTCATCGATCCTCATCACCCTGACAAAGTCTATCGTTTCAAGAAGGCTGTATATGGACTTAAACAAGCTTCAAGGGCATGGTACGAAGAACTATCCAACTTCTTTGTCTCGAAAGGATTCTCCAAAGGTTCTATTGATCCTACTCTTTTTATTAATAAATATGGGGATGACATACTACTGGTGCAAGTTTATGTTGATGACATTATTTTTGGTTCTACGAACCCAAAACTTTCAAAACGTTTTGAAAAATTAATGCACAACAGATTTGAAATGTCAATGATGGGGGAGCTAAAATTCTTTTTAGGCCTCTAGATTCATCAATCCCCACGTGGTATCTTCATAAACCAAGCTAAGTATGCTCAAGAGATACTTAAAAAGCATGGTATGACCTCATGTGCTCGCGTTGGTACACCATTGTCGACCACATCCCTAGACGCTGACTTGTACTCATATCCCGTAGATCAAACGCGATATCACAGTATGATCGGGTCACTTATGTACCTTACAGCCAGCAGGCCTGATATTCATCATGCCACATGCTATTGTGCACGCTATCAAGCCAGACCTACTAAAAAGCACCTCAAAGAGGTTAAAAGGATCTTTCGGTACCTTAGGAATACCATTCACATGGGACTCTGGTATCCGAAGGGAACCGGTTTTCATCTAACATCTTTTTCAGATTCTGATCACGCAGGTTGTCTTGATAGTCGAAAAAGCACTTCTGGTAGCATACAATTTCTAGGGGAAGACAAGCTTGTCAACTAGTCGTCAAAGAAGCAGGATTGTACTTCGCTCTCATCAGCTAAAGCAGAATAGGTGGCTCTATCCGCGTGCTGTGCTCAAGTCCTTTGGATGAGAACTCAACTCACGGATTATGGCTTCCACTTTGATAAAATACCTATGTATTGTGACTCAAAGTCGGCCATAGCCATATCTTGCAATCCGGTTCAGCACTCACGCACCAAGCACATCGATGTCAGATATCACTTCATCAAGGAACAAGTGGAACGCGGCATTGTGGAATTATACTTTTTCAGAACTGAGTACCAGCTGGCATACTTGTTTACAAAAGCTCTCTCGAAAGATAGGTTTGCGTATCTCGTTGGTCGTCTTGGTATGAAGTATATGACTCCAGAAGACTTGGAGGTTTTGGCAAATGAAACTGCTTGATATTCTCTCACAATGACTTCTAAGCGCATCACAGCTTAGGACTCGGACCTCAACTAAGGAAAGCTTATCTCGGATGATAACTTATCCTTCACAACGGGAAACTTATTTTTCTCGGTCATGAGCTAGTCACAAAACAATCAAAGTTTTGAGCTCTGATAGGTGTGAAAACACCCATCCTTTTTACCACTTAATTACAATAATAACCGAGCCAAAACGTGTATTTTATGTCTTTTATGTCGGAATTATGCGTGGTTTGTGTTTTTGTTGTGATTTAGGACGAAAAGGTGAAAAGTGGAGAAAACACGGGCATTCACGGGCTTTTATTGAAGAAAAAGATGAAAGACGAGGTCAAGAAGTTAAGAGTGCAAAAAGAACGGAAGTCCAAGACCAATTCTGAAGATTTATCGAAGAAAAAGTCAAAAGACGGAAGTTTACTAAAAACCGAAGAACTCGAGTCATATTTATTGAAGAATTAAAAGACGAGTTTAAAGAAATCCCGAGGCAAAAGTCATTAAAGTCCAAGATTAACAAAAGATTAAGAAGGGAAGGACTTAATGGTGCAATTAAGAAGAAAGGAAGGAGGGGAGGAAGCTTCCTCTAACCATCTCCCTAATCCACTATAAATAGGATCATCTAGTTTCATTTTTTCTTTGTTGGCTAGGGTGACACTAGTTCTTCCACCTTTTAATTTCTTGCTCTTTAAATACATGTCAATTTAAATACTTGTCTTGCACTTTTAATACCTTTAATTTCCAAGTAAGTGTTCTTTAATTTTCTTGTTTTAATCTCTCATTCTTCCTTTCTTTATATGCTTTAATCTTTGTTTACATGCTTATTGTCTTGCTTATTTGATTAAAGATTATGTTTTTATGCTTTTTATTGTTTTGGATCATTGATTTTATAGCTTATTTGTTTTCATCTTAAAGTTTCTTAAGTTTTTATAAAAGTTATTTTTATATAAAATTTGTTTTCGGAAACTTTGTTTCATTTTGTGTTTTCAAAAGTCTTTAAATTTCAGTTTAGTAGCTTTTTCTTATACGTGTTTGCTTAGGATTTTAGTCTTGTGCTTATTTGAGTTATAGCTTAATTGTTTAGCTTATTTTGCCTTCTTTTCACCGTATTCCGATCTGTACAATCGGAAAAGGGTTTATCATTCCGACCAGCACTTCATTGCTTGGTCGGAAAAGGGATTTAACATTCCGATTGGGAGGTTTGGGGTATTCCTATCAGAGGTATTAGTGGTATTCCGATCAGGTTAAGTGGTGACAGCATTCCGATTGGTAATCCACTCTTCATTCCGATCAGTAGTCCACTCTTCATTCCGATCAAGAGGTAAGTTCATCATTCCGATTTAGGGTTTGTTTGGATATTCCGATCAAGGTTTGGTGACAGCATTCCGATTGGTGATTCCGATCAATTTTCCGATCTGAAAGGTGGGCATATTCCGATCAACATTCCGATTAGGTGGTAAATGCATTCCGATCGGAATATATTCCGATTGGGTGTTATTTTCTATTTTTTCTTGCTTATTTTTTACGTTCTCATTTTAATACCTTGTCAATTTTAATTTTCGTCACACTTTTAAATTTAAAGTCATTTAATTAATTTACTTTTCAAAGTTTTTAAATATTGCACCCTTTACTTTTAATTAGATTTAGATTTACTTTTAACGCCCTTTTATCTTAACGCCATTTTACTTTTACGTCATTTACTTTTAAGTCTTCGCACTTTTTAATATACTACAACGACACACTTTTGTTTCACCAAAGAACGACTGAGTCACATAGTTAAACCAGATCAATTCGATTAGACCACTAGAACGATAATTTTATACTAGGCAAAAACCTAGTTATCAAATGGCGCCGCTGCCGGCTATTTTCGTAAAGATTAACGGTTTTCTGTGAAAGACGCCTTGCTTTTTGGGATCCGTTCACTTGTGAGCGTTATTTTTCTTGCATAAAAATTTCAAAAATCCATAAAAATTAAAAATTTCAAAAATCCAAAAAGATTTTATCTTTATTGTGTATATATATTGTCTTTGTGTTTGGTTTCTTTTTCTTTTGCATTTTCAGGTCTATGCGTACTAGATCTTCTAGTTATCAAGAGCCCGAGACTCGAGAAGATTTAAGTATGTCAGGTGTTAACAACAACAATAATCCACCGCACCTCAACAATAACAACAATGTTCTTCCACAGCCCGATCTTCGGACAATGGAGGAGCTTTGTCAACCTACCATGTTTGGACGAGGAGGACCGATTGCGCCGATGCAAATCACGGCTCCTGAGTTTTTGTTGAAGCACCACATGATTCAGCAAGTGCAAACTAATCCATTCGCCGGAATGCCTGATGATGATGCCAACAAACACCTCGACAAGTTCATTACAATCACCCAAAGCATGAAGTTGCCTGGTGCCACATTGGATGTTCTACGCCTTCAACTCTTTCCACATACTTTATCACATCATGCCGAGAAATTGTTTGATCGTCTCCCGAAGAATTCAATTCACACTTGGGATGACATGACTCAACGTTTTTTGTCGCGCTACTTTCCACCATCCATGGTCATGAGCCTTCACAATCAAATCAGCGGTTTCATGCAAGAACCCGATGAATCTCTTTTTGATGCTTGGGAAAGATATAATGTCTTGATTGATCGTTGTCCAAACCACAACATGCTTCAAGTCACATTGATTGATACTTTCTAAAACGGTTTGACTTTTCGTGATCGTGATACGATTAATGCTGCCGCCGGTGGCACATTCATGAAAAGGAGACCCGAGGAGTGTAGAGAGCTTATTGAGAACATGACTACTCACCACAAAAACTGGGATTCCTCCGCTTCTTCAAGGAACAACCCGAGAGTCAATGTTTCTTCTACTTCAGCAAACCCTGATATGACCGAACTCACCCGCATGATGACTGAAATGAGTAGAAGTATCTTGCTTCTCGCTTCAAACCAACAACAACAAGTTAAGGCGGTTGCACCTTCTTGTGAAACATGCGGCGGTCCTCACTCATACACCGATTGTCCTTCTACACAAGGAAATCAGGAAAATGTGTATGCAGCTTATGGTAATTATTCATCGGAAAATTACCAAGCTCGACCTTAAGGGGATAAAAATCTGCTGAGTTACCGATCCAACAATTACCTTTCACCCGGTTTTTCTCCTCAAAACTAAAACCCCGCCAACAACTACAATAGAAGCAACCAAATCCCACCAAGAGCTTCTAATCCCTATCACTCACCCGCTCAACAAACCCCACCCATTAACCCCGATGTTGAAGCCATAATGAGAACCCAGGGTGAGCAAATTAAGTATCTGCAGAGTCAAATTATCAATCTTAAAGGATATATTACCAAGCAAGGAAATGAGATAAGATCCGAGCTTTGATATAATATTCAATCCTCCTTCAGTAATCAAACCAATGATTTGAAGAATATGCTTGCTAGTTTCTTGCCCACCGCTCAACCTTCTTCTTCGAGTTCTCTACCTTCAAACACCGTCACCAATCCGCGAGCAAATGTGAGTGCTATTACTACCCGTAGTGGAATTACCATTGTCGATCCACCGATCCCGCCCCCATCATCTACACCTCCTCAACCACCACCATTTATCCCTACTCCTCCTACACCTAGTATTAGTGCACCATTACCGTCTCCGCCTCGTCATGACGATGTACCTAGGAAGGAACCTTCAACATCTCAACCTTTACCTACACCTTCACCTTCACCACCCAAACCCAATATCCCATATCCTTCTCGCTTAGGCAAGACCAACGAGCTAACCAAGAATGACTGTCAAGTGTCAAGCTATATGAAGATGCTCTCTCAAGTGAACATCAACATTAGCCTTGTTGAAGCACTTGTCCACATGCCGAAATTTGTGAAAGCATTCAAGGAATTGCTTAACAAAAAGGAGAAGTTGATTGAGCTCACCAACATACGTTTAAATGAAAACTGTTCTGCAGTTATTCTTAAAGAACTTCTAGAAAAGCTTGGAGATCCCGGTCGTTTTATGTTGCCTTGCATTTTCAACAAAACTGAAGAATTTACTGCCCTAGCTGATCTCGGGGCCAGTATTAATCTTATGCCTTTAAGTGTTTGGAAAACACTATCATTACCCGACCTTACTCCAACGAAGATGACTCTTGAACTTGCAAATCGCACTCTCGCTTACCCCGTTGGTATTGCCGAAGACGTGTTAATTAAAGTTGGCACATTTACTTTCCCGGTCGACTTTGTGGTTGTTGATTATGAAATGGACCCTCGTATTCCTTTAATACTTGGTCGGCTA
Organism: Glebionis coronaria; assembly: GCA_025667525.1. Taxonomy (NCBI): domain Eukaryota; kingdom Viridiplantae; phylum Streptophyta; class Magnoliopsida; order Asterales; family Asteraceae; genus Glebionis; species Glebionis coronaria. Next base: position 141,864,826 of record CM046880.1, read on the forward strand.
TTCTTGAGAACCGGACGAGCTCTGGAAAATGTGGCCGAAGGTGAGTTAATCTTAAGAGTCGGGAATGATTCACAAGTTTTTAAAATGGGGAAGCTTACAAGCAAATCCTTTGGACGAGAATCTGTGAATATGATTAATGTGCTTGGTGACTTTGTTGTCTACAACAATCCGCTATTCGACTCTTGCATTGATAATCCACTCTTTCATGATGATGTGGATGATTCTCTCTCCAATTTGGAACCTTCTCCCATTTATGATTCTCCACCGATCTTCGATTCTTATGATGATGATTCTAACTCAGATTCAGATGATTATGATGACCTTACTTCTGAGTATCCCGGCCTGCCCACGTATGATGATTTCGATGAGGCTGATACTCTTTCGAGCGATTCTTCACATGATGAAGATCCTCCGCCATCACTCGATCCTACTTTGGATGATTACTCATTTGAGGAAGACTTCTCTACGTTTCTAATATTTAGTTTTTAGTTCGTTTTTCTCGGTATCGATTCGAATTGATATAACGTTTTAAGCTTGACTTAATTGTTTTTGGTATTAATAGCTTGATTGGTAATCTATGTCTAATTTGCACAAAGCATGTAAAAAATGTAAAATATTATACTATATATACTTAATACGTACTACACTAAAACATTTAGCAAATACCGCAAATAAGTGCTAAAAATGTAAAAATGTAAAATTGTAAAATACACAATACACATTTATACTACAAATGTAAAATATAAAGCTAAATCTATTAAAAAAAATCTATTTATTAAATCTAAATCTATCAAAACTAAAATCTTTCAAAAGAGTAAATTTCAAAATCTACAAAAGTTTGATATACGAATTTCGAAAATTAAAATAACGTAATACACAGCTTACAAAATTTAGCCCAATAGCCAGTTTGGCCCAACTAGCTAATTAACTGCTCACTAACCATTCTAACTGAGAGGACTTAAAATGAAAATGATTTAACAGATTTCTCTAACCGAGGACCGTAACTGACATGAGAGGTATCTAAGTGAAGGACTAAAATTGACTTTTTAACAAAACTTGAACCAAAATGACTCCTCCACATACAGATACTACGAATTTTATTTAAAGAAGCAGAAATTAAACAGCCTATTACTCAATCTTAACACAATTCCTAAAAGCTAAACTATGTGATGTAAAGCTATAGTAACATAAGTCCTCAAATTTAAGCACAAACTGAACCTAACTCGATATCTAATAGGACCAAACACTAGCATACACTAAATCAATTACAATCAATAACAGTTTACCAAGTAAAAGCTGAAAAATTAAAACAACTCAAAACAGATTGCAGGCAAGAGTTATACTGTGATTTTAACAGCTAGCTAAGCTAAGAAATACAGGAAAATAAAACGCGCTTAACCTGCGTCTTCCAGGCCAGACCGTTGTTGACGAAGCGGAGCGCTGAGCTCGCTTGAAACCAAATACCACCAATCTCCTACCACCGTTCAGCAAATCCAAATTCCTGCATAACAAGATAAACCTGCAAAACAAACAAAGCATAGAAACAAAAGCAAAACCTTCTATTCGGAATCTGAAACCTGCAAAAACTCGAATACAAATGAACTATTTGCAAATCTCAACAGAACATATATGCCACCTGATCAATTCCAACTAAAATGATGCAGACCTGCTTGTCCCAAACACCAGCTTAACCGATTATTACAGCTAAATTTAACCTATTGTACTTCAGATTCCTAATTCGCTGTTAGAGATTCTAGCTTTTTACTTCTGAATTTGTAACCGGACTGAATATGAGCTCATTAACACTAACTGATCTACTATTATGACAAGAGGATCTAAATTCTTGCAGAACCGTAACTCTAACTTGACACTAGAACCGAATTTGAACTTCTGAGATTCTGAATTTCCTTATCAACGACTGAGACTTTAATACATCTGCAAAACTGAAGTAAACTGAGATATTATGAAAGTCTTATTAACCATCAGTTTAATCAGATCACAAGAACCGAATTAACTAACTTCTAGCTTAACAAAATCTTGTGACAAAATCTGTTTCTAGCTTACCAAATCTGATGATTTAAACAAATTCCTAGTGCGTAAACAGTATTATATGAACTAGAATCAACAAACTTATCAATTGAAATCAATCTCGATGAACAGTAACAGTCAAAGAAAGCTTAAAAGAAAAATCAAGAAAGCTTTAAGAATCTAAACTGTGTTTCATTAATGGAGAAAACAGAATTCGGTTACAAAGATTAACTAATCTCAACTGATTTCTAAACAAACTTTAAACTGAAAGATTAACTGAAAATCAATAAGCTTTGAAAGAAAACCTAACTATCTATTCTAACTAACCTAACTATGTGAAACTACTCCTATGCTAACCGAACTCAAATAAAGGTCTTCTCTTCTTTTTATAGCCGTCGAGAGGAGGAAGTGACGTGTCTTGTCCAATCAGGTTTCGACACGTGGAAAATACGAGGATTAAATGACTCGTTCTTCATTCTTGATTTGGGGCTTTCTTCTTGTTGGGTCAAAAAGTTGATGTGGCAGAAACTCAAAAACGAAGAAAACATGAAGGTAATTGTCTAAGCGTTGACAAGAGTATTCCAGGCGTTGACATGTACAAATTAGGCGTTGATGGAAGCAAGCATTGTCAAGAGCAATTCAAGCATTGTCACATGCAATTCAAGCATTGACAAAACGTAGACAAAGAAGCTTATGGAAGCTTCTATTTAGATAAACATGCAAAGATATTCTGCATAAGTTTATTTAAATATAAGATTTACTTGTTTATTCATTCTTATCTCTTGTAAACCCTAATCCTTACATTATAAAAGGAACCAAGGGTCTTAGGTTTTATTCACTAATTCATTCACAATGTAAACCTAAAGTGTCTTTGTGTTCTAGGCGTGGGATTTAATGTATACACGCCTAGAGGTTACTTGTAATCGTTTAGTTCAAGTAATCGTTTGGAATAAAGTAATCGTTAGAAGTAAACACCTTGTTCATGTGTCTTGTTCTATTCCGCTATGTTAATCATATGAACATGATGCATTCCTAGTAAGCTTAATCGCTCCATGAATAATGGTTTCCACAATTGGTATCAGAGCCTCGTGGCTCGTGATTCTAGGACCAACAAGGTGTTCGTGTATGGTCAAGAAAAGAAAAATCCGTCTAGGGTTTTTCTGGACGTTTTTGTGTGCGCAGCAGTATTCAGAAGGTCGTAACTTTTGATTGAACGGTTGGATTGTCACGAAATTTTATATGTGTGTTCTTTATACATATATCTAAACATCCACCGGAGGGATTGTCCTATTTTATCCCCAATCAAAAGTTATTAAGCGTCGAAATAGGCAGCAGAGGTGATTTTCAGTTTTTCAAGCTTTTACATAAAATCATGATTAGGGTTTTTACAAACCCTCAATCAACTTAAGGTTGAAAAACTGAAGGATTATGGCTGTTATGATTAAAGGTCTAAGGTTAATGTTTAAACCCTAATTAGGGTTTTGGTGCTCAAATCATAAACCCTAGATCTGGTGTAATTCGTTGGTGATGATTGTTCGTTGTGATGCTGATTTGATAGCATGAGACGCATGAGAAGCGTAGCAGCATAGTAGTTGCTGTTGTAATTCACATGCTAAACTATCCTACATCTTTGTGATGACACAAATGATCCTAATATGCTACTATTCGTATGATGATACATACTGTTTGAATTAGGGCAGTAGCATGATCCACGAATCATAAAAGGTATTGTGTCTACAGAAAGGGAGAAGAACTCGTGGGTCAGACAAAGACGTAATTTGATGCGTGATTTTTGGAGATCACATGATGGCATGCGGATCTTCGGGAGTTGCTGATTTTTAGACAAAGACGTGAGTTGTTTGATCACATGGGTGCTCTTCCATACAAGCTTATTATGGTCCTAGGGTTAACAAATGTATTCACACGAAGCTAATATTCTAATTGGTGGAAATTTTGCATGTTCACACGAAGGGTCAAGACAATTGACGTAAGTCTTTTGATTCTAATTGGTTAAAGGCATTTTGTGTTCACATGGTGCATCAATTGTGATTGGTCAAAATCCTATATTTACACGTTTGTGATTCTGCCAAAAGAATGCTATGCGTTATTTTTGCTGCAAGGATAATGAGTAAAAAAAAAGACGTGGGATATTTACTTGCCTATTTTCGTGAGATATTATTCTATTTCCTATTTTGTGGGAAAGAAATCATGTGATAATAGGAATGACAGCTTTTGGACGTGATTTATTGCCCTAGATGACGTCAGCAGAAACATGACGCTGACAAGATTGATATTGACGCTGACAGGAAGCATTTTGACGCTGACAGAATAAGTCAACGCTGACAGCATTGACAGTGTTGTCCGATATATGCTAATCCAAGCGCTGATAGGTATTGTCCGATATTGGACAATACAACTGATAGAGATATTGGACAGAAGAGGATATTGGACAACACAATGATTGCTGCTGTTGAGAAAATTGGACGTTTTTAGCACACAAAAAGGAGGATTATACACACGAAGGTACATGGAATCTCCGTTTTAATATAGAATATCATGTTGATATTTATGGCTCGGATATTTTTAGAAGGGATTAATGATCTTAATGCGAGTTAGCAACTATTTGTGGGAATTTGATGGATATTTTAAACTATGTAATCGGGATAGCATTGCAAAAGAGTTATCCGTAAGAATATCTTTTACATATGGTATGAAGACGTTATTCCATTAAATTCAGCATGAAGAGGTGTTGGCTTAAGGGGAAGAATTCTTATGGTAAGTTTGATGATTGAAGAAGATTTTCGCGAGTTTGTGTTCTATCATATCTTAAAGTCAAGCACTTGTGACTTTAAAGGTAACTTGTTCGTGCTTTACATGGTTGGTGATGAAGACTTGTCATAACACTTGAAGGAGTTACATTATCGTGCTCAGTGTCTCACAAAGGATGAGAATATTGACAAGGGATCGAGATCTACTTATATTTAGTCATTGGTATAAGTTTTTCATCACATGGATAGTACAAGACATGGAACATAGGTTTGGGTTATTCTACTTCTACATCAAAAATATTATATTAATTGTTCTTCAAGATCATTACATAGAGCTACATTTGGAGAATCTTCAAAGATTGCATACATTGTTTACTTCCTTGTTGATGTGACAAAAAGGGGAAGAAATACATGCTACACTTGAGGGGAAGCAATTTGAAGATCATGTACAACTTACAAGAGATACACATAGAGTTTTGCCACTATCAACTAGGGGAAGATTGTTGGGTCAAAAATTTGATGTGGTAGAAACTCAAAAACGAAGAAAACATGAAGGTAATTGTCTAAGCGTTGACAAGAGTATTCCAGGCGTTGACATGTACAAATTAGGCGTTGATGGAAGCAAGCATTGTCAAGAGCAATTCAAGCATTGTCACATGCAATTCAAGCATTGACAAAACGTAGACAAAGAAGCTTATGGAAGCTTCTATTTAGATAAACATGCAAAGATATTCTGCATAAGTTTATTTAAATAGAAGATTTACTTGTTTATTCATTCTTATATCTTGTAAACCCTAATCCTTACATTATAAAAGGAACCAAGGGTCTTAGGTTTTATTCATTAATTCATTCACAATGTAAACCTATTGTGTGTGTCGACTAGACGTGGGATTCAATGTATACACGTCTAGTGATTGTTGATTATCAATATAATTAGCAATCCAATTGTGTTTTAATTCATGTTTTGTGTCTAAACACCTTGTTAATGATTGTTGTTCTAATTCCGCTTTGATTATTTAATCATATGAACAATGATCATTCCTAGTTGCTTCAAAGATCCGGAAACTAAGGTTTCCACACTTCTCCTTCAACTCTTGATCAAATTAACTTGTATCTTCATGTAGAGGAGATGAAGAGGAGTATTTTTCTAGTTGGAAGATTGGCCTGAAACTCCTTGAATCTCTCGTAATAATGGATTGCAGGTTATGGTGGTGAAAAGATGAAGTCTGTTATCTTTTTTTCCTCTCTCTCTTCTCGTTTGGAGAAGACGAAGCGTGTTGTGTACATGTTTGTGTTTTTAACCGAATCTTGGTCAAATGACCAAGTTAATAAGACTTTTCATTTAATTTCTCCTTTAGTCCTTTCTTTATCATTTCTTTCCAAATGTATATAAAAGCTTTTAAGTAATCTCTTTTTAATCCTTCATCTTGTAAAAGTTGCAACTTAAGCCCTCGATCTTTAAAGTAGTGGCAAGTAAGGTCCTTGAAAACATCTTTCGTCATTTTCTTCGTCTTTTCATCAAATAAGTCCTTGAAAACGCGTCTTTGCTCAAAAATGTATCTTCTTACCTGAAAACACATAAAACACAAATACACGCGTAATTCTGATATTTTAAAGTTAAAATAATGTATTTGACTATGTTTTGAGTGGTTTTTGGATCATTATTGATGAGTGTTTTCACACTTATCAACTCCCCTCCACTTGACCATTGCCATGACCTCATGCAATGCAGCATTTTAAAGCTCTAAATTACACTTTTCTCATAATTAACCCACCTTGGCCATTTTATGATTTAATAAACTATACTATGCTATATGATGAATGATTTTGAATATTTACAATGCAATGCAAAGAAAACAATTCTATTTATATATTTTTTATTTTTATTGAAATGGTTTTGATGGAAATAACTCATAAAGAATTCAATGACTTTGATTAGGGCTTGGGTACCATGGACACTTATCACCCTCAAGTTTCACTTTCCCCATACCAAGCTTAAAAATGGGATCATTGTATTCACAAGTAAAAAGTGCATCAACTTATTCATGATAATTAAGTGTGGAACCGGTTATTATTTGAGCAAATTGCTTGAAGGCAAATTTGTCATTATTTGAAGCGTGAAATATAAGAAATGTAAAATCCAAAAATAAGGAAGCACGGTTTTAATCCTAAGTAATCCTCTCATCCATTACTTGAAAAACCACTCACAATTAATATAAGTCCGTTCCAAGAGTAATAAGTCATTCGCCTTATGTGTAAAATCCTCATGTCATGCTTTCATAAGTAGCTACACACTCGCTAAGGAAAGAAAAATAAAACTCACGCAATAATTTACATCCGCCATCTTTTTGAGACTTTGGATCTTCAACCCCGCAACCCGTCAACGTAATATTGGATTGGAGCAATCTATTGAATCCCCGCAACCCGTCAAGGTAATATTGGAACTCAATAGTCACTATAATTAACACCACACTGACCCTCTTGGGAGTCTTGTATATATATTTTTTTTCTTTTCTTTTCTTTTTCTTTTTTTTTCTCTAGCCACTCATTTTTTTTTCATAAGCCGCTCTTATTTTTCTTTATTCCTCACAAAGAAAGTTTAAAAGAATAAAAGGAAAAACACCCGCTAAATATTGAGCATGACATAAGTCTAGTACACATAAAACGTTCTAACTTAGAATCTTAAGACGTACTTATATCAACCATGAATGATTAGACAAAAATGCATAAGAGATTACAAACTGATTAAAACCGTTCTTGATTATTTATTAACATATATACATGCGAAGAAAATAGAGGTAACGAAGAGAAGGGTTTAGCCACAAGTAATTATCATGAAGTTTATCTAGCCCTTTTATACTTGCTTCAACTCTATCATTTCCCATTCTCCACAAATTTAAAATCTCAAAAATGAGATTGGTGGATGCTTAGCCTAATAGACCAATGAAGGACTACATGGTTAAGGATACTAGCTAGAGAATGCTAAGATAAGCAAACTCGGTTTGAGTCAAAATATCCATAGCGGGCCTAATATGTCAAAGAAGTCTAAATTTGTTAAACCATGTTTTCTTTTACATTTTTTCCTTTTTATATATTTTGATGAAAAACAAAAGAAAAATATATACAATGCAAATGTGATATGCAAAATGATTGATGCAAAAATTATGAATGCATATTTTTGGTGGCCAAAGTAGATCAAAAATTTGAAAAATGTTTGAAAAAAAATAATTTTCCAAGTTATCATGAAGTTAAGGCAATGGTCTAGGTAAGGTCACTTCGATAGAAGTCTCCCCTACACTTAAGATAAACATTGTCCTCAATGTTTAAGAGTATTGGAGTAAACTCCCCTACACTTATGACATTGATTACTTTGCTTAACCCAAGTTAAGGAAGAGACAACTAAAGGGTATTCATTTTAAGCACAAGTGTTTTGAATATCACGATAGCAAAAACTAATCGAAGTGAACCAGATACACGGGCCTCCTCCATAAGCTCCAAGCATGAAATGTGAGAGAGCAACCCTTGAAACAAACACCAAAAGACGAAGAAAGGCACCCCTCCACTTCAACTCTACTATAACATCCTTTTAATTAAACCTAACCTATTTAAAATCTACTCTACGTTTTCTAACCTAGTTATTCAATGCTTGAGTTTTTTAACCCTAAGTCGCTAGCTCGACTCGGCCCCGAATTAGGTTGTCCTTGGGGAAAAACATCATGGAGAATAAAAAATATCCATTTTGAAGCACATCTCACATGATACACTCAAACTTAGCACGTTGCCATTTACTATAAGATTTACAATATCCGCCTCGATAAATGGAGCGGTCCAACGTGTCTCAAGTTTGTCCAACATACGAAGTCTCTCATATATGAAGTACCCCAGGATCAAATACATAGTTTCCATCTCGACAAGTGAACAACTCCAAAGTAGGTAGTATCAACAAAGTAAGCTCATACGAAAAGCCCAGATCAATCGAAATCACACTCTTAAGTGGACTAGATGAAAACCAAGGTGTCTCAAATTTATGTATCCCAGGATCAAAAACCTTTCCCTTCATGGGAAAATAAGAAGATGAGCTCGTGTCGACCATATAAGATTCCCCCTTAGTGATCAAAGCATCATGAGAATATGAAGGTGTAGGTATCAAAACATTCATAACTATTATGTCCATGTTAGGCTCATCATCATCATCAAAAGGTGGGTAATCTTCCATAGAAGGCATAGAAAAAGGAGGATCAAGATGAATAGTGTCTTGTGAAGGAGGTGTAATTTCTATGTTCCCAAAAAGCAAGTTCTCACTAAGACGAATCTCCTCTTCCCAATTAGAATCACTATCATCAACCTCAATATCAATATTAGCAAGATAAGCCTCTATAGTGGCATCAATATCAATATGAGAATCCATATCAAAGGTTTTGGGTTCTAAAGGTGCCTTAGGTGAAAAAGTATCAATCTCTAAGAGTATAGGATCTTCATCAATAACCAACTTCAAGGGTGGGAGGGTGGGAATAGAAGGCTCAAAAGAAGGTGTATTGAGAGAATCACTCAAAGGGATGATATCATCATAAAAATCTATAGGTGCAACCTCAAAAACCGGTGAAGACATGTCAATGAAAGGTTCTTCTTCTATGGAATCATCACTATGGTGGTTTTCATTCAAAGCTTCAATCGAGGAGATAAGATTATAAACGTTTGATAAAACCTCTCGAATATGAACATCTTCCACTTCTTCTATAAGAGAAACATCTTCATCCAAATTAGGAAAGTCATCTTGACATGAAAAGTCCTCGGATAATATATCATAAGATGCCTCACTAGAATCACAATCATCATCCTCTATTTGTGGAAAGTCTTGCACAAACTCTTCCTTAATCTCATTATCCCTTTCTTTGAACAATTCATCAAGATCAAAATCACCAAAATCACTAGTAGTAACATGAAGGTCAACATGTGATGAAATCTCAATGTGATCATGAGGAGAAGAGGTATCAACACACTCAAGCTCTCTTTGGATTGGGATAAGGTTCTCAACACTAGAAACGGTTAATTCTTCCAAATCGGTGTTTGTATTAGTGCTAAGAGGCTCGTCCCCCATGGTTAAAGAGTCGATGGGTTCCACGTGAGATAAAGGTGATGAAGGTGTGTCATCATTAAGTGTCATACAAATCGAAGGTTCGTCATCATCGTCATATAAGCATTGTTTAAGCAAACGAGCACGATTAGCAAAAAAATTTTCTTCTTCTTCCTTTGTAGCAATCTTAAAGAGGAAATTATCTAAATTTTCCTTGAGGCGACAAGAACCTTTGTTCAACGATTCACGACACAATGCACCGATCTCCTTGTCATAAATTTGCCAAGTCAAAATTTCCACTTCCTCAAAAAACTTAATTTGTTCCTCTAACAACGGGCATGCGTTTTTCATTGCCTCAAGGATCATGTCTTTCATACTATCAAGCATCTTATAAACGTCATTGTTCGACTTGTTTATTATCTCAAGTGAAGAATAAAACTTCTTGACAAGATTAGGGTCATAGGATGGTGGATCCCTCGGTCTACAATCATAACCATAATGGGCTGCGTTCCCAAAAAACTCACATGAATAAGTCGAAGAATATGGTGGAGGTGGATTTCCATAATTAGGTGAATTATAGGTTTGAAAAGAGTCTTGATTATGAAAGTTCTCATGATTGTAGCCTTGAAAATTTCCTTTATTTTGAAAACCCTCATAATGTGAAAATCCTTGATTTTGAAAAGTATCTTGATTATGGCATGGAAAATTTTCTTCATTTTGAAAGCCTTCATTGTTTGAAAATCCTTGATTATGAAAGGTTTCTTGATTATAGCCTTGAAAATTATCATCATTTTGAAAACCTCCATAATTGGAAAATCCTTGGTGTTGGTATGGCTCATTAAAGGTTTGATCATGAAATGATGGTGGATTTTGTGATGAAAAACCGGAATATCCCATATAGTCATAACAAGTATAGTCCATTTGAAGGTTAGGTTGAAAATTAGGGTTCTCGGTTCCATTGTAAGCATATCCCTCCCCATAATAGCCATTATTTTGATCACATAAATAAGTATCGTGTGGACCACCACAAATCGAACAAGGCGAATAATTAGCGTTGGCGGATCGTTGTTGCAAAATCTCCAACATGGAACGAGTATTCATGTTTAACAAGGTGGCCGAATGTATATACAAGTATAATGACATTTAAAAGCTTCCTCTGGGAAGGAAGTAATACACCAAAGGTGGTATGATTACACGTGTGCGAGTACACGTGTAAATAAACACGAGGAATGAGGGAGTAGCCCTCGGTCGACTTTTGAAGGAGAAGAGATTATCTCCCTCGAGGTTCGATATGAAATATCCACAAGAAAGTATAATATATATAATTACTACTTGGGTGCAAGACCCCCAATGAAGCCTTCCTTCTTAGAATACTCACAAGTGAACGGGGGGTTAGGTGGCGCGAAGCACTTAAGTACCTATTGACCCTTAGATGGCATTTTATAGCACATCGCCTTTCTATTCACTTAAATGTTCGTATTCTTCGAATTGTTGCTTATTGAGAGTATTTATCTATTCTTGCTTTATTAAATTTCATCGATACGCGTGTCAAGGACCGGAACGCCCCTCAACACGGTGTATTGCCTCGGCAATACTTATGGAGATAGGTAACTTGGTTGTTCGTATCTACGTATACTTATTTACATATAATATATCAAAAATATTTTTGTATTTATTTGATTTTTTAAGAAAAATACTATATGTACGTAAAAAGCGATGAAAACCAATAATATATATTTTTGGGTGTAATCTTTTAGGAAAAAGATTACTTTTTGGATTTTTTATTTTTTTGGTTCAATTCTTTAGGAAAAGAATTGATTTTTGTGATTTTTTATTTTTTGTTTTTTTGTATTTTTATCTTTTTGTTTTTTTATGTTTTTGATTATAATACGTAAAAATAACGTTCACAAAGTGAACGGATCCCAAAATCCAATCGTCTCACTCGAAATCATTAATCTTCACAAAAAGAACCGGCAGCGGCGCCATTTAATATTTCGTTTTTAGTTCGTTTTTCTCGGTATCGATTCGAATTGATATAACGTTTTAAGCTTGACTTAATTGTTTTTGGTATTAATAGCTTGATTGGTAATCTATGTCTAATTTGCACAAAGCATGTAAAAAAATGTAAAATATTATACTATATCTACTTAATACGTACTACACTAAAACATTTAGCAAATACCGCAAATAAGTGCTAAAAATGTAAAAATGTAAAATTGTAAAATACATAATACACATTTATACTACAAATATAAAATATAAAGCTAAATCTATTAAAAAAAATCTTTTTATTAAATCTAAATCTATCAAAACTAAAATCTTTCAAAAGAGTAAATTTCAAAATCTACAAAAGTTTGAAATACGAATTTCGAAAATTAAAATAACGTAATACAAAGCTTACAAAATTTAGCCCAATAGCCAGTTTGGCCCAACTAGCTAATTAACTGCTCACTAAGCATTCTAACTGAGAGGACTAAAAATGAAAATGATTTAACAGATTTCTCTAACCGAGGACCGTAACTGACATGAGAGGTATCTAAGTGAAGGACTAAAATTGACTTTTTAACAAAACTTGAACCAAAATGACTCCTCCACATACAGATAATACGAATTTTATTTAAAGAAGCAGAAATTAAACAGCCTATTACTCAATCTTAACACAATTCCTAAAAGCTAAACTATGTGATGTAAAGCTATAGTAACATAAGTCCTCAAATTTAAGAACAAACTGAACCTAACACGATATCTAATAGGACCAAACACTAGCATACACTAAATCAATTACAATCAATAACAGTTTACCAAGTAAAAGCTGAAAAATTAAAACAACTCGAAACAGATTGCAGGCAAGAGTTATACTGTGATTTTAACAGCTAGCTAAGCTAAGAAATACAGGAAAATAAAATGCGCTTAACCTGCGTCTTCCAGGCCAGACCGTTGTTGACGAAGCGGAGCGCTGAGCTCGCTTGAAACCAAATACCACCAATCTCCTACCACCGTTCAGCAACTCCAAATTCCTGCATAACAAAATAAACCTGCAAAACAAACAAAGCTGCAAAAACTGGAATACAAATGAACTATTTGCAAATCTCAAGAGAACATATATGCCACCTGATCTATTCCAACTAAAATGATGCAGACCTGCTTGTCCCAAACACCAACTTAACCGATTATTACAGCTAAATTTAACCTATTGTACTTCAGATTCCTAATTCGCTGTTAGAGATTCTAGCTTTTTACTTCTGAATTTGTAACCGGACTGAATATGAGTTCATTAACACTAACTGATCTACTACTATGACAAGAGGATCTAAATTCTTGCAGAACCGTAACTCTAACTTGACACTAGAACCGAATTTGAACTTCTGAGATTCTGAATTTCCTTATCAACGACTGAGACTTTAATACATCTGCAAAACTGAAGTAAACTGAGATATTATGAAAGTCTTATTAACCATCAGTTTAATCAGATCACAAGAACCGAATTAACGAACTTCTAGCTTAACAAAATCTTGTAACAAAATCTGTTTCTAGCTTACCAAATCTGATGATTTAAACAAATTCCTAGTGCGTAAACAGTATTATATGAACTAGAATCAACAAACTTATCAATTGAAATCAATCTTGATGAACAGTAACAGTCAAAGAAATCTTAAAAGAAAAATCAAGAAAGCTTTAAGAATCTAAACTGAGTTTCATTAATGGAGAAAACAGAATTCGGTTACAAAGATTAACTAATCTCAACTGATTTCTAAACAAACTTTAAACTGAAAGATTAACTGAAAATCAATAAGCTCTAAAAGAAAACCTAACTATCTATTCTAACTAACCTAACTATGTGAAACTACTCCTATGCTAACCGAACTCAAATGAAGGTCTTCTCTTCTTTTTATAGCCGTCGAGAGGAGGAAGTGACGTGTCTTGTCCAATCAGGTTTCGACACGTGGAAAATACGAGGATTAAATGACTCGTTCTTCATTCTTGATTTGGGGATTTCTTCTCCTTCAACTCTTGATCAAATTAACTTGTATCTTCATGTAGAGGAGATAAAGAGGAGTATTTTTCTAGTTGGAAGATTGGCCTGAAACTCCTTGAATCTCTCGTAATAATGGATTGCAGGTTATGGTGGTGAAAAGATGAAGTCTGTTATCTTTTTTTCCTCTCTCTCTCTCTTCTCGTTTGGAGAAGACGAAGCGTGTTGTGTACACGTTTGTGTTTTTGACCGAATCTTGGTCAAATGACCAAGTTAATAAGACTTTTCATTTAATTTCTCCTTTAGTCCTTTCTTTTTCATTTCTTTCCAAATGTATATAAAAGCTTTTAAGTAATCTCTTTTTAATCCTTCATCTTGTAAAAGTTGCAACTTAAGCCCTCGATCTTTGAAGTAGTGGCAAGTAAGGTCCTTGAAAACATCTTTCGTCATTTTCTTCGTCTTTTCATCAAATAAGTCCTTGAAAACGCGTCTTTGCTCAAAAATGTATCTTCTTACCCGAAAACACATAAAACACAAATACACGCGTAATTCTGATATTTTAAAGTTAAAATAATGTAATTGACTGTGTTTTGAGTGGTTTTTGGATCATTATTGATGAGTGTTTTCACACTTATCAGTTTCTCAACACTTACTTCCCTCATGAGAGTGATGCTCCTCCTTTAGATTTTGAAGATTATCGTCTTGATCCTACTTTAGATTTGAAGAACATTCTTTCAAAGGAGAAGAAACCGGTCGACACCAATATGCGCAGCACATATGATTTAACACCTCTTTGTCCCCCTTCTGAGGACGAGGTTGTGCTTCTTCGCGGATCTTCTTCCCATTCTGCTGAGCCTGAGTGCTATTTTCCCCTAAAGGAAAAGGTGTTCGACCCCGGTATTGATATTCTGCAGCCATCTCAGTATCCACCTGATGCAATAAAAGGAAATATCTTTGGAACTTATGGAAATCTGCTTGCAGCACTTCACCCTTGCTTCCACCGTGCTCTATCGCTGCTTAAGGGAACCTTGCCTACTCTTCTTTGGTTTGCCTTGTTCGCTTTAAGCTTGTTCTATTTGATGGACGAAAACTATGTCTTTGATCCTGGTGGATATGTTTCATGCTTCTTCCTATGATGATCAAGGTCGAGTCAGGCTCACGACTCGGTAATCAAAAATCAAGCGCTTCTTGGGAGGCAACCCATGTATCTATCTGATAGGTGTGAAAACACCCATCCTTTTACCACTTATTTCTTGCTAAAACAAGACCAAAACACGTATTTAATATCATTTGTTTGGAATTATGCGTGGTGTTTGTGTTATTGTGTTTTCAGAGTCAACCGGATGAATATTGAAGAAAACATGGGATTGCACGGGCTTTATCGAAGAAAAAGACCTAAGATGAAGTCTATTGTCCAAGAGATGCAAAAGATTTGAAGTCATTGTGCCTATTTGAAGATTTATCGAAGAATAGAGCCAAAGATGGAAGATTCATATATGTCGAAGAACTCGAGTCTATTAAACAAAAGATTATAAGACGAGTTGGAATTATTCACCGACACTTCTCAAATCCGGGTCGGAAACGTTTATTTAGAAGAAATGTAAAGACTAAAGAAAAAGAAGAAAAGAAGCCCAAAACCAAGCCCACAAGATATGCCTATAAATAGGACTTTACTTCACAAATTTGGGGCACTTAGTTAGTTTTTCATTTCTCTAGTTTTAGAGAGAGAAAGTTCCAAACTTTCTCTCACTAGAATTTTCTTTGTTTTCATCTTTCAAATTTTATGCTTTTCATTAATCTTTGTACTTTGAGTTCTTTTAATTAAAAGTTTAAGTTTAAGTTTGTGTTCGTCAATCTTCTTCTTCATTTCTTGGTTTCACTTTGCTTTTGATCCGAAAACCATAATCCATACGGATTAATTTCGTTTGGTGTTTAACGATTGAAAGGGTAGTATTTTTACTTCTTGTTAAGCTCTTACGTGTATAGGCTATAAGCTCTTAATGCTTAGTAGCTTATTTCAAGTCTAGCTTATTACTTTTCGGATTTCACAAGGGTTTTAATCATTTTTAAGTTCGTTTCATACGGTTTATAATTGTTTACGTTTTACAAGTTGTCGAATTTAATCTTTTTAAGTTACTTAAGTTTCGGATTACTTAGCTTATTGATTTTGCTTATTGAGTTTTTTAAGTTGCCACCAATTTCGGAATTACATTCCTTCCATCGCAATATCAGGGTTTACACACATTCCGACGGGTACTTATTTGGATCGCAATAACCCTCAAGGGTTCTACTTTGCGATCGGGTGTCATTCTCCCTTATTCCGATCTGGATCGCGATCGCTTATTGCGATCACACATTCCGACGGGACTAAGGTTCCCTTTTAGACGAAACTCTGCCCAATTCTCGACAACAACATTGCGATCTGGTACAACATTCCGATCTGAGCAGTATTGTGATAGGTGTGCTTAGATTTCATACATTCCGATCTAGATCTTTCCGATAGATGCGCATTGCGACAGAACTGACTTTAACATTCCGACAGCTTTACATTTATGTATTCCGATGGTTATGATTTTGTCATTCTGATGGACCTTCATTTGCAATATTCCGATGGACTGAGTTTTTAGATTTCTAAGTTTTACAAAGTTTTAAGTTTTAAGTATTACCCTAATCAATATTTAGTTTAATGTTTCAAGCATTTACTTTTAACTTGTCAATCTAGTTTAATCTTTCAGAGCTTTAATTTTACTCTTCGACACTTACTTATTTGTCATTAGTTTAAAATAGATAAACAAACCAACACCTTTTTATTAACCAAGAACAAATCTTTCCACTTAGAGCCGTGATCAATTCGAGGAGATACCGAGAATTAAATCTGAACCCCATAACAAAACGCTAGTATCAAATGGCGCCGCTGCCGGCTCTTCTCGTTAAGATCAACAGTTTTTTGTGAGAACTTGGATTTTGGGATCCGTTCCCCGTGAACGTTACTTTTTCATAAAAATTTTCAAAAATCCTAAAAAATATAAAATTTTCAAAAATACAAAAAAAATTAAAAAACATAAAAACCAAAAATATTTCTGCTTTGTTTTTGCCTTGTTAGTTCTTTTGCAGGTGCATGCGTACACGATCAACGTCTTATCAAGAGCCCGAGCCTCTCGAAGACTTAGACATGGCCGGTGTACAAAACAACAACAATAACCCACCTCAAAACAATAATAATAACAATAACAATCCACCTTTCAACTACAATAATAACAACAACAATGAGCCCCTACCGGATAATCGCCCGATGATTGAACTTCTGCAAGCACATGTAGATGGTAACAATGATCCAATTGTCATA
The DNA here is from genome assembly GCA_025667525.1 of Glebionis coronaria. Classification (NCBI taxonomy): domain Eukaryota; kingdom Viridiplantae; phylum Streptophyta; class Magnoliopsida; order Asterales; family Asteraceae; genus Glebionis; species Glebionis coronaria. The sequence goes on from CM046880.1 coordinate 141,882,015, forward strand.
CCCGCGATTGCAGCCAACAACTTTGAGCTCAAATCCGGCTTTATCCAGATGGTCTCTGCTCAACCATTCTTGGGGCGTACCATTGATGATCCACATGACCACATCAAGAGATTCTTGCAACTCACGAATACGGTCAAATTCAATGGTGTTCCACAAGAGGTAATCCGTTTACAACTCTTTCCATTTTCTTTAGAGGGACAAGCCCGGCATTGGCTTGCTAAGGAACCGCCACAGAGTATTCTTTCGTGGACGGATTTGGAGACCAAATTTATCAACTACTTTTTCCCACTCTCTCGTACTACCGCTTTGCGGCATGAAATTATCAATTATGAACAAAAGTACGATGAGTCGTTTAGTGAATCTTGGGACCGTTTCAAAGACCTTTTGAGAAAATGCCCACAACATGGTTTTACCAAAGTGCACCAAATTAACACTTTTTATAATGGTTTAAGCATGAATGACCAAGATTCACTAAACAGTGCCTCGGGGGGTAATCTTTTGGCTAAGACTTCCAATGCTGCTTGGGATATCATTGAGAATAAGTTTCGTGTGCAAACCAAGAGTTTTTGGACCAATGTCGCTAGTGCTAGTACTAGTGACAGCGATAAGCGACTTGACAAAATCACTGTGCTTCTTGAATCCCTTGCTACCCAAACCGCCAGCAACACCAACAGCATCAACGCTAAAAATGCTAAAGACGCTCAAGTCAATGCTGTTAGCCAACTATGTGAAATATGCGGTGGTCCTCATTCTTACACCACTTGTACCACCACCCAAGACTACCCTTCTGAGAACGTGAATGCAGCATACGGTACCTATCCTCCGGCTGCTTATCAAGCTCGTCCTCAAGGTGACCGTAACTTTCTTAGCTACCGCTCAAACAACTATCTCTCACCACCCAGTTTTACTCCTAGCAACCCAAACCAACAACAAAACCTCAACCGCCCTCAACAACAACAATCTCGTGGACCATACATACCACCTCACAAACAACAACAACTACCTCAAAGAAACAACCAAGTTTACCAACAACCTGCTTATCAACCACCCGCATACAATGCTCCTCCCAACCAACCTACCGCTTTACACCAAGAAGTGGAAACCTACATGAGGACTAACGATGTGATCGTGGGAAATCTTCAGCGGGAAGTGCTCAACTTGAAAGCAGACCTAGTGAAACAAGGGAACGATCTGAGAGCTGATATGAGAAACACTTTGGATAGTCAAACGAATGACTTAAAAAACATGATGACTATTTTCTTCCAAGGTAATCAATCCTCTTCTTCGGGTACTCTTCCGAGTAACACCGTTGTGAATCCAAGAGGGGAGATGAAAGCAATCACCACTCGCAGTGGCAAAGGTACCAAGGAACCCGAGCTTCCTATACCTCCACCGATGATTGTGACTAAGGAGATCGAGTCACTTGCTCCTATTCCTCCTCCACCCAAGGATGTGAGTGATCCTTCGATCCCAAAGCCTTCCTCTTCTTCCGATATACCTTATCCATCTAGGTTGAGGAAAGAGAAGCTCAAAAGCAAGGACGATATTCAAGTTTTGAACTTTCTCAAAATGTTTAAACAACTGAATTTCAACATCTCCTTCGCTGAGGCTCTCGCTCACATGCCTAAGTACGCGAAAATGTTCAAAGATCTTCTTAGTGACAAGGAGAAGCTTCTTGATATTGCAAACACCCAACTTAATGAGAATTACTCTGCAGTGCTCTTAAGGAAATTGCCAACCAAGCTTGGTGATCCGGGTCGCTTCTTAATTCCTTGTAACTTCCCGGGAGTAGACAATTGCATGGCCCTAGCCGATCTAGGTGCCAGTATCAACTTAATGCCTTTAAGTGTGTGGAAGCAATTATCTCTCCCTGAGCTAGTCCCCACCAAAATGACTCTGGAATTAGCTAACCGTACGGTTGCTTATCCAGTGGGGATAGCCGAAGACGTCTTTGTAGGAGTCGACAAATTCACTTTTCCTGCCGATTTCGTTGTTGTTGACTACAATATGGACCCGCGTGTGCCATTAATTGTTGGTCGTCCATTCTTGAGGACCAGTCGCACTCTCATCGAAGTTGAAGCCGGTGAGCTTATCATGAGAGTGGGTGACGATAAAATCGTCTTCAACATGGGAAAGTTGTCTAAACAGCCTTATTCTAACGAGAGTGTTAATTGTATTGACGTTATTGATGAGGCTTGTGAAGAACACTTCAAAGATGCTTGCAAAAGTATTCCTACCTCTCTTCCCAATGTTGAGACCGTTTCCTCTATCGATTCATCACTATCTCTATTCGGAGAAAGTGATTTCCTTTGGAAAGATTTGGAAGCCACCATGGGAGATGTGAACTTAGCTAATGACGATTCTACCACCAATTGGGATGAAGATCTCCGCCTCATTGAGAAACTTCTTAAAGAAGACAATCTTTCTCTACCATCTCCCACAGGTATTGCTATCGATGCTCCGACTTTGAAAACGCCTCCCATCGAAAATCCTACGGATTTAGAACCTAAGGAGTTGCCGCCTCATCTTGAGTACGTGTTCCTTGAAGAAAACAAGAAGTCGCCTGTCATCATCGCGAAGGACTTGAAAGAAGAAGAGAAATCTCGCCTCATCGCCGTGCTTAAAGATCATAAGAAGGCAATTGCTTGGAAAATTTCCGATATCCGCGGAATTGATCCGAACTTTTGTACTCACAAGATTCTCATGGAAGATGACTTTAAACCCGCAATCCAGAGCCAAAGAAGGGTTAATCCTCGAATTCATGACGTCATCAAACAAGAGGTTATCAAACTTCTAGATGCCGGCTTGATTTACCCTATCTCGGATTCGCCTTGGGTAAGTCCCGTCCATTGTGTGCCCAAGAAGGGCGGAATAACCGTTGTTTCCAATGAACACAACGAGTTGATTCCCACTCGTCTCGTTACTGGGTGGAGAGTTTGTATTGATTATCGCAAGCTCAATGATGCCACGAGAAAAGATCACTTTCCTCTTCCTTTCATGGATCAAATGCTCGAGCGTCTAGCTGGTAATGACTATTACTGCTTCTTAGACGGTTTCTCCGGGTATTTTCAAATTCCCATCGATCCCAAAGACCAAGAAAAGGCAACATTCACTTGTCCCTATGGAACATTTGCTTACAAACGCATGCCTTTTGGTTTATGCAATGCTCCTGGGACGTTCCAAAGGTGTATGATGGCTATATTCCATGACATGGTGGAAGACACCATGGAAGTATTCATGGATGATTTCTCGGTTTATGGCGATTCTTTCTCTGCTTGCCTTGCCAATTTAGAACGTATGCTGAAGCGGTGTGATGACACTCGCCTTGTTCTTAATTGGGAAAAATGCCATTTCATGGTAAAAGAGGGCATCGTGCTAGGACACAAGATCTCCAAATCCGGTCTTGAAGTAGACCGTGCTAAAGTCGATGTTATCGCTAAGTTACCTCCACCATCAACCGTGAAGGGTGTGAGAAGTTTCCTCGGTCATGCGGGCTTCTACCGTCGATTTATCAAAGATTTTTCTCAAATCGCTCGCCCGATGACCCACCTCTTGAAAAAAGATACTCCCTTTATCTTTTCCAACGAGTGTATTGAAGCCTTCAACTTGCTTAAGGATAAGCTTACTAAGGCACCGGTCTTGGTTACCCCTAATTGGGAGCTGCCTTTCGAGTTGATGTGCGATGCTAGCGACTTTGCTATTGGAGCGGTTTTGGGCCAAAGAGTGAACAAACACTTCCAACCGATCCATTACGCTAGCAAGACAATAACGGGGGCTCAATTGCATTACACGACAACCGAAAAAGAGCTTTTAGCTGTTGTCTATGCTTTTGAAAAGTTTCGCCCCTACCTTGTCCTTTCTACCACCATCGTGTATACCGATCATTCCGCGTTGAGGTACTTGTTAACTAAACAAGATTCCAAACCAAGACTTCTTCGCTGGGTTTTGCTACTCCAAGAATTTAAAGTCGAAATTCGTGATAAAAAAGGAGCTGAAAACCTAGCCGCGGATCATCTCAGTAGACTTGAGGATCCTTACCAAGGGGATCATCCGAACAAAGAAATCAATGATTCTTTTCCCTTGGAGACCTTAATGTCTATCAACTCGACTGCTGATGAAACCCTGTGGTTTGCGGGCATTGCGAACTACTTGGCGGGTGGAATTCTCGTCGACGGGTTAACATCCCAAAAAAGAAGGAGTTCTTCAAAGACATTAAGACTTACTTTTGGGATGACCCGTATCTATTCAAACAATGTGCCGATTTGATTAATCGTCGATGTGTTGATGGACTGGCAGCTTTAGAAATCCTTGACACTTGCCACAAAGGACCCACCGGTGGTCACTTTGGTCCCAACTACACCGCTAAAAAGTGTTTGACTCGGGATTTTATTGGCCCACCATCTATCGTGACGCTCACGAGATGGTTAAACGTTGTGATGCTTGCCAAAAACAAGGCAAGATCACACATAAAGACGAGATGCCTCAGAATTTCATTCAAGAATGTGAAATCTTTGATGTTTGGGGTATCGACTTTATGGGGCCATTCCCTTCATCTAAAGGAAACAAATACATCCTTGTAGCCGTTGACTACGTTTCCAAGTGGGTTGAAGCCAAAGCTTTACCTACTAATGACGCAAGGGTGGTTTGTAACTTTTTGAAATCGCTGTTCGCAAGATTCGGTGTGCCTCATGCCATTATTAGTGATCGTGGGACTCATTTTTGCAATGACCAATTCGCAAGAGTCATGGCTAAGTATGGTGTAAATCATCGTCTTTCCACCGCTTACCACCCACAAACTAATGGCCAGGCTGAAATCTCTAACCGAGGATTAAAGCGAATTCTGGAAAGAACCGTGGGAGAGCATCGTGCCTCATGGGCCAATAAACTTGATGATGCTCTGTGGGCTTTTCGTACCGCTTACAAGACTCCGATTGGTTGTACACCATATCGTCTCGTGTACGGGAAAGCTTGCCACCTCCCCATTGAGTTGGAGCACAAGGCTTACTGGGCCTTGAAGTGGGCTAATTTCGATATCAACAAAGCCGGTGACCTACGCAAGATCCAACTCAATGAGCTGAATGAACTCCGGAATGAGGCTTACGGAAATTCTTTGATCTATAAGGAGAAGACTAAGCTCATTCACGACTCTAAGATTAAAAACCGAGAGTTCCGAGTTGGAGACAAAGTTTTACTCTTTAACTCTTGGTTGAAAATCTTTTCGGGCAAGCTGAAATCTCGTTGGTCCAGCCCATTCACCATTGCCCAAATTTTTCCATATGGTACTCTCGAGCTCGCACAACCTAATGGACCAAATTTTAAGGTGAATGGCCAACAAGTGAAGTTGTACTTTGGTGAGGACATCTCTCAGGAGATGATTCCAGCCCTCACCATGTTCCCTATGAACTAATTTTGGGTCGAGTCAGGCTCGTGACTCGGTTATCAAAAACAAGCGCTCCTCGGGAGGCAACCCGAGTATCTATCCTTTTATGTTTTAACCTCCTAAGTGTAGGGGGACCTAGATAGGTGTTTGTATTTGTGTGGTGATGTGATTACAGGAATAAGTGCACTCTTGGAATCTCTGAAGAACCATGCTCCCGTGTTATCCGAAACCCGGTTCTATCTCTCAACTATCGTGATTTAATTTTCTTCATACTCACATTTGAAATTGATCACTTTAGTCGTCTCTTCCTTAACTTGAGTTAACCAACGTGCACAATGTCATAAGTATAGGGGAGACTTTTCCCACATGTTTAAACATTGAGGACAATGTTTATCTTAAGTGTAAGGGGGACTTCTATCGAAGTTTTAAGTGGACTTTTCCATTAAAATGCCTTCATTTAACCGGAAAATCATCTTTTTCAACATTTTTCAAATTTTTTATTAACTTTGGCCATGTAGTCGTAATTTTTATATTTTTATCGTTGCTTTCATATGTATATATCCCGCAATAAAATCAAAAATATTAATAAAGTGGTGTAGCTAGTCTAGAAGTCTTTGACATATTAGGCCCGTTGCGATTATTTTGACTCAACCCGAATAGACTTATCCAAGTTTATTCTAGCTAGTATCCTTAACCATGTAGACCTTAATTGGTTTATTAGGCTAAGCATCCACGAGTCTCATTACTTGAGATCTTAAATTGTGGAGAACGAGAGATGATAGAGTCAATTATAAGTCGGTGTTCCTGCACAAGCTCACTTGGTGTAATTATTTTCCTATTCTCCCATCACTTGCTAATATATTATCTGCAATAAGTAAGGTCGTACGATTTGAAAAGTTACTTAGCTTCTAGCCCAAGATCGTTTAAAAGTTGCTCGGTAATGATAAGAGTTCATAGCCAAGGCATAAGTTATGAAGCGGGGCGCGAAGATTGGCGAGTCTGAAAAAGGCCCTAACAAGGCATGAGGATTCAATTTTATTGCTGAAGATCCAAAGTGATGTGAAAATAATTATTCCCAAAATCAATATGAAGGATCAAGACTCACGACGAAAAGCAATCAACTCCCATAAAGATCATGGAGACGTTTATCCGAAAAGACCCTAACAAGGTATGAGGATAAATAGATCCAAGTCCAAAAAGGAGGCGGATCATTGTATCTCAAAATCCCGATTAGAGATTGTATAATGATCATGAAGTCGTGGTCAACAAAGTTGGAGTACCCCTTAAAAGTCTCCAAGTGAAGAAACTCTATTAACGATGAGAAGACCATTATCTCAAGAACGTCTCTCAAGATATGAAGTATGAAGTACATGCCAAATATCGGCCCGAGAAAGGTCTCAAATCGTGAACCAAGTTATGCCAAGATATGAACTTTTTGATATCCCGAGAAGCAGTTTTAAGAGATTTTGTTCTTTAGCTAACTATTGATCAAATCGTCCTACTTTGCTTTCAGCCTAAATAAACTATCAAAATAAGTCCAAAAATGCATCTTCATGATCATTCTAAGACAAAAATAAAATATAAGAGATACACCTAGGAATAAGGGAGTTTAAGCATTTAATTAAGCCATGTGTGTAAGTGTTTGATATGCTAACTTATAATAACAATGATCTCGTTTTTAAGCTTAGTTTGGGGAACGTGAAACTTGAGGGTGATGAATCTTCGCAGCACCAAAGCCCTAATGTAAGTCCTTGATCTCTTTGCAAGTTATTTCCATCCTTTTGTTTACTTTAAAGTTTTGATTTCTCTTAGTACTTTAATTTTTGTTTAATAGTATGTTAATAAGGCCAAGGTTGATTGATTATGAGAAAAGCGTAAACTTGCTTTATCGCTAAGCATTGCATGAGGGCATGGCAATGGTTAAGTGTAGGGGATTTGATAGGTGTGAAAACACCCATCCTTTTACCACTTATTTCTTGCTAAAACAAGACCAAAACACGTATTTAATATCATTTGTTTGGAATTATGCGTGGTTTTTATGTTATTGTGTTTTCAGAGTCAACCGGATGAATATTGAAGAAAACATGGGATTGCACGGGCTTTATCAAAGAAAAAGACTCAAGATGAAGTCTATTGTCCAAGAGATGCAAAAGATTTGAAGTCATTGTGCCTATTTGAAGATTTATCGAAGAATAGAGCCAAAGATGGAAGATTCATATATGTCGAAGAACTCGAGTCTATTAAACAAAAGATTATAAGAGGAGTTGGAATTATTTACCGACACTTCTCAAATCCGGGTCGGAAACGTTTATTTAGAAGAAACGTAAAGACTAAAGAAGAAAGAAGAAAAGAAGCCCAAAACCAAGCCCATTCACAAATCCCACAAGACATGCCTATAAATAGGACTTTACTTCACAAATTTGGGGCACTTAGTTAGTTTTTCATTTCTCTAGTTTTAGAGAGAGAAAGTTCCAAACTTTCTCTCACTAGAATTTTCTTTGTTTTCATCTTTCAAATTTTAAGCTTTTCATTAATCTTTGTACTTTTTCTTTTAATTAAAAGTTTAAGTTTAAGTTTGTGTTCGTCAATCTTCTTCTTCATTTCTTGGTTTCACTTTGCTTTTGATCCGAAAACCATAATCCATACGGATTAATTTCGTTTGGTGTTTAAAGATTGAAAGGGTAGTCTTTTTACTTCTTGTTAAGCTCTTACGTGTATAGGCTATAAGATCTTAATGCTTAGTAGCTTATTTCAAGTGTTGCTTATTACTTTTCGGATTTCACAAGGGTTTTAATCATTTTTAAGTTCGTTTCATACGGTTTATAATTGTTTACGTTTTACAAGTTGTCGAATTTAAGCTTTTTAAGTTATTTAAGTTTCAGATTACTTAGCTTATTGATTTTGCTTATTGAGTTTTTTAAGTTGCCACCAATTTCGGAATTACATTCCTTCCATCGCAATATCAGGGTTTACACACATTCCGACGGGTACTTATTTTGATCGCAATAACTCTCAAGGGTTCTACTTTGCGATCAGGTGTCATTCTCCCTTATTCCGATCCGGATTGCGATCGCTTATTGCGATCGCACATTCCGACGGGACTAAGGTTCCTTTTTAGACGAAACTCTGCCCAATTCTCGACAGCAACATTGCGATCTGGTACAACATTCCGATCTGAACAGTATTGCGATAGGTGTGCTTAGATTTCATACATTCTGATCTAGATCTTTCCGATAGATGCGCATTGCGACAGAACTGACTTTAACATTCCGACAGCTTTACATTTATGTATTCCGATGGTTATGATTTTGTCATTCCGATGGACCTTCATTTGCAATATTCCGATGGACTGAGTTTTTAGATTTCAAAGTTTTACAAAGTTTTAAGTTTTAAGTATTACCCTAATCAATATTTATTTTAATGTTTCAAGCATTTACTTTTAACTTGTCAATCTAGTTTAATCTTTCAAAGCATTAATTTTACTCTTCGACACTTACTTATTTGTCATTAGTTTAAAATAGATAAACAAACCAACACCTTTTTATTAACCAAGAACAAATCTTTCCACTTAGAGTCGTGATCAATTCGAGGAGATACCGAGAATTAAATCTGAACCCCATAACAAAACGCTAGTATCACTATCTTTTAGCTTTCTTTATCAGAAATGTAGGGGAGACCCGTTGGTTTGCTATTTCCTCTCCTCTCTTAATCAGGGATTCGCGCGCTCAATGATCCACTCTTAATGATTCTTGACGACCCGTGATCCCGTGTTCACTTCTTCCCGGTTCTATCCTAAACTCTTTTCGATTCACTATTTTATATTTTCTCAATATTAAAATAGGAATCTCTTTAGTTGTCTTTTCCTTAGCAAGATTTAAACAAAGTGCACAATGTCCTAAGTGTAGGGGAGTTTACTCCCACATGCTTAAACATTGAGGACAATGTTTATATTAAGTGTAGGGGGGACTTCTATCGAAGTTAAGTGGCCTTTTCCTTGTATTTGTCCTCATTTTAACCGGAAAATCAATATTTCGACATTTTTCCAAATTTTTGATCTATTTTGGCCTATTAGTTTTTACCCTTGTATAGTTATTTTCTTTCTTTGTTAGAATAAATTTTTAATAAAGTGGTTTTAATTTTCAAACGTTGTGAATCTTTTGACTCAACCCGAGTTTACTTATCTTAGTTTACTCTAGCTAGTATCCTTAACGTGTTTAAGTCAAGTTTTGGTAGGCTTTTATATAGGCAGCTATAAAACGCGAAAGTATTAACTCTCACGGGTTAAGAACAAGAACTTTTCGCAAGTTACTATAATTGATCCTAGAGAGTCGTTTATCAAGGGAACTTTAAAATGCGATTTCTAAACTTGAAAAAGTCTAAGAGTTTGCAAGATCCTATAGGTGACTCGAAAACCCAAAACTTTGATTTAATAGGCTAAGCATCCACGAGTCTCATTCCTTGAGATTTTAAACTGTGGAGAACGAGAGATGATAGAGCCAATTATAAGTTTCGTATTCTTTCGTGAATTTATGTGAGTTAATTATAAGCCTATTCTCCCATCGCTTGTTAATAAATTTATCTGCAATAAATAAGGTTGTACGATTTGAAAAGTTACTTAGCTTCTAGCCCAAGATCGTTTAAAAGTTGCTCGGTATGGATTAGAGTTCATAGCCAAGGCATAACATATTGAAGGGGATGCGAAGATTGGCGAGTCCAAAAAGGTCCTAACAAGACATGAGGGCTATATTTTGTTGCTAAAGATCCCAAGTGATGTGAAGAATCATTTATCGAAAATCAACTTTATTGATTAAATCGTTCACTTTATTTTCGGCCTTTATTTTCGGCCTAATAAACTATCGAAATAAGTCAAACAATGTATCCTCGTGATCATTCAAGACAACAATAAAATATAAGAGATACCCCTAGGAATATGGGAGTCTAAGTGAATAATTGGCCCACATGAGTTCGTCTTAGTTTACTAACTTATAATAACAATGATCTCGTTTCTAAGCTTGGTTTGGAGAAAGTGAAAACTTGAGGATGATGATTATTCATGACATTTCCAAAACCCAATGTATGCTTTTTGATTTCTTTACTTTGAATGTTTGTAGTTTTCTATCTCTTTAATAAAGGCCAATGTGGATTGATTATGATAAAAAATGTAAACGTGCTTTGTAACTAATGCATTGCATGAGGACATTGCAATGGTCAAGTGTAGGGGATTTGATAGGTGTGAAAACACCCATCCTTTTTACCACTTAATTACAATAATAACCGAGCCAAAACGTGTATTTTATGTCTTTTATGTCAGAATTATGCGTGGTTTGTGTTTTTGTTGTGATTTAGGATGAAAAGGTGAAAAGTGGAGAAAACACGGGCATTCACGGTCTTTTATTGAAGAAAAAGATGAAAGACGAGGTCAAGAAGTTAAGAGTGCAAAAAGAACGGAAGTCTAAGACCAATTCTGAAGATTTATCGAAGAAAAAGTCAAAAGACGGAAGTTTACTAAAAGCCGAAGAACTCGAGTCATATTTATTGAAGAACTAAAAGATGAGTTTAAAGAAATCCCGAGCCAAAAGTCATTAAAGTCCAAGATTAACAAAATATTAAGAAGGGAAGGACTTAATGGTGCAATTAAGAAGAAAGGAAGGAGGGGAGGAAGCTTCCTCTAACCATCTCCCTAATCTACTATAAATAGGATCATCTAGTTTCATTTTTTCTTTGTTGGCTAGGGTGACACTAGTTCTTCCACCTTTTAATTTCTTGCTCTTTAAATACATGTCAATTTAAATACTTGTCTTACACTTTTAATACCTTTAATTTCCAAGTAAGTGTTCTTTAATTTTCTTGTTTTAATCTCTCATTCTTCCTTTCTTTATATGCTTTAATCTTTGTTTACCTGCTTATTGTCTTGCTTATTTGATTAAAGATTATGTTTTTATGCTTTTGATTTTTTTGGATCATTGATTTTATAGCTTATTTGTTTTCATCTTAAAGTTTCTTAAGTTTTTATAAAAGTTATTTTTATATAAAATTTGTTTTCGGAAACTTTGTTTCATTTTGTGTTTTCAAAAGTCTTTAAATTTCAGTTTAGTAGCTTTTTCTTATACGTGTTTGCTTAGGATTTTAGTCTTGTGCTTATTTGAGTTATAGCTTAATTGTTTAGCTTATTTTGCCTTCTTTTCACCGTATTCCGATCTGTACAATCGGAAAAGGGTTTATCATTCCAAGCAGCACTTCATTGCTTGGTCGGAAAAGGGATTTAACATTCCGATTGGGAGGTTTGGGGTATTCCGATCAGAGGTATTAGTGGTATTCCGATCAGGTTAAGTGGTGACAGCATTCCGATTGGTAATCCACTCTTCATTCCGATCAGTAGTCCACTCTTCATTCCGATCAAGAGGTAAGTTCATCATTCCGATTTAGGGTTTGTTTGGATATTCCGATCAAGGTTTGGTGAAAGCATTCCGATTGGTGATTCCGATCAATTTTCCGATCTGAAAGGTGGGCATATTTTGATCAACATTCCGATTAGGTGGTAAATGCATTCCGATCGGAATATATTCCGATTGGGTGTTATTTTCTATTTTGTCTTGTTTATTTTTTTACGTTCTCATTTTAATACCTTGTCAATTTTAATTTTCGTCACGCTTTTAAATTTAAAGTCATTTAATTAATTTACTTTTCAAAGTTTTTAAATATTGCACCCTTTACTTTTAATTAGATTTAGATTTACTTTTAACGCCCTTTTATCTTAACGCCATTTTACTTTTACGTCATTTACTTTTAAGTCTTCGCACTTTTTAATATACTACAACGACACACTTTTGTCTCACCAAAGAACGACTGAGTCATATAGTTAAACCAGATCAATTCGATTAGACCACTAGAACGATAATTTTATACTAGGCAAAAACCTAGTTATTAAGCTCATGAAAAACGGACCCAAAAGGGGAGAGTACATTTCAGTGCGCTTTCCCTAAGCAATAGAAGAGAAGTCTTCTATCCTGATTATTTTAAAACCGTTGAACACAATTTTTCAAGACTTTCTCAAAAGGTTTTTCTAAATCTTTCAAAATTGTGTGTTCAACACTCCCTTCCTCATAATAGGTTTTTATCTCAAAATTTCATATGTTATTTTGATCACTTTTTGAGGGGGGAGCGTTTTAAAATCAAGCCTTTTAATGTTGTTGGGTACATCTCAAAAATTGTCATATTTTATGTATCTAACACATTCCAAAAATGTGATTAAATCTGTCATATATATTATCGATAAAGGCATCTCAACTCCGTACCTCAACATATTTTGTCGTGTCGTTTTTCTAAAATTTTGTCAAATTTTGTTTCAAGACACACATATATTGTTGAGGGGGAGCATCCCGACTAAAATGTTCCATGATTCATGCGTGCACACATGTTTCTCTGCCGTCGATTTTTCGGAAATTGTCATATTTTAATCTATTGGTATCTCTAATATTATATTTTTATATTAGAGATAGGGGGAGAAAATGTGATTAAAATGTAATATATCGCAACAAGTTATCTTAAAGACTCAAGTGCAACTCTTTCCTTCACATGCCAAACTATTTCGTATATCGATGCATGTGTGTAGGGGGAGCTTTTCGGATATGTAAAACTTTCAAGTGTTAAAAGTTTTGATTTTTATCAAGCACTTTGAATGGTTTTCAATGGTTTTATGTTACGATCTATACCCAAAACAACCTACTATCCATGACGGAACGATGGAGTCAAAAGGTGGTTTAGGATAGGAAACTAAGTCCTATGATCCAACCAGAACCGGAGGGATCTACCCAAGGACATTCCATAGCTAGAAATAGTTGTCCTTAGGAAAGATGGAGTTGAATGAAGCTGAATGCGGACCAATTACTTAAGTTAGCACTAGAACAATCACAACAAGGTGCTAGTGATGACGTATTGGTAAGCATTGAAGGAGTTGAATATTCTATGCAACTTAGGCAGAAACCGGGTTAACACATATCTTGAGGACAAGTGTCATGGACCCAGTGATGCGATGCACAACCCTTTCTCAGCCATTCGAGTTTCTCTCAAAAGAAACTTGTCTCATTGTCACGGAGATCAACACGTATCTATTGACTTTCTCACTCCGAGTTAGTTAATATTGAAAAGGTGGCAGTCTGCTCCAGCCTCCGATTACCAAAATGCACTTATTGAGTCTAGAGCCAAAAGAGATCAATTTATCATCTCATTAGGACACAATCGAGTCCTACGCATTATCGTTGTGATATTGTCAGAACATCTGACTGATACGATTCACAATGAAGATGGAAATCCTGCTTGAGCCAGCATCAAACAAGCTCATGGTAGGTAACTTGTGCGATTCTACACGAATCAAACTTGTGATAACTGGAAAGCAACTAAGTTTGGATTCTTAATTGATTCAAACTTGATTCCAGGTTTCTTCGCAAAATCCGTGTGATCTTGCCAGAACATTCAGAGTGACACTCTTTAGTGTTCACAGTGACGAATGGAAATCCTTCCAGTGTCAACATCAAACAGTACTTCGGTAGGTAACATGCAAGATTCTTATGAATCGAGCTTATGGCAAACTGGAAAGCAACAATGGTGCGATTCTTATAGAATCAAACTTGTTCCAGGAATTCTGAATTGACGACTCTAATCAAACGGATAACCATATCCTTTTTTATTCACTCTTTACGTTCGAAGTCTGCTTTGAGACGGTCGAGTAAAGAGAACTGGCTACTACCGCCGGGAAACCCTGTCAAGGAGGTTCTTAATCGAATCTACCTGATCACAGGTACGGTATTTAATACCGTTTAACGGTCTTCACCGACCGGAGGTAAAACGCTACCGAGTTAGGGTGAAATGTTCGAAGCTATTTCATCCGTGTCTATATATGTTGCTGCATATCAAGAAGGTGGCGTAGCTGTGTACTAACCGATGTCGATTCAGAAGTCACAAGAGCACAAGATGGCGATAATCAAGATACCTAAGAATGTAATAATGTAATAGGTTATCTTAGTCAAATGGAGCACAAAATGAAGATCTTAAGCACTCAAAGTCAAATGAAAAAGGCTCAAGATAAAGATCACGAAAGCATGAAGGAACAAAGCTGTTACAAACAAGATCAAGACCAAGATACAAGACCAAAGCAGGAAGATCTCCTCTACAAGAATGTATTCACTCAACCATCTTATGCTTTTTAAGCTTTTTAAGATGACCGATACATTGGGGGAGATTGTTAGACCTATATTTTATATAGTCGAACAAGAATGTAATAGGTCATCTTAGTCGTTAATGGTCTTGTATTGTAATAGGTTAGTCGGGAAAACTGGGCTTGAACTTTAAGCTAATATAGAATAAGTTAGGGGCGTAAGCCCAAAACAAAGCCAAGCTCGGCCCAAAGATACTAAACCCACGGCCCATAAGCCAAGGGTATATATATACACCCTCTTCCATGTGTGGAAGAGGGTGTTGGTTCATTTTACTTTCTCTCTCTAGTAAAGATAAACATTCCAAATTCTCTCTTGTTTCTCTCTCTAATTTTCTTCTCTTTCTCTCTCTAAATATCTCTTCTAAATCTTGTGTTATGGATTGAATGGGATTAACAGAAATCCACACACAATCCTGAATATTGACCAAAACAGATACACTTTTTGACCAGAGACAAATGAAACCGTGTATGTTTCGAGACAAATGAGACAAAAATTTATCAACTTTATAAAACTGACAGAAAAAAATTGATAAAAACACCAAAATCAATAAAAAAATTATGAACGATCCAACCAATAGAGTTTGATAAAAAATTTATCAATAAAAAAATTGATAAAAAATTTGATAAAAGTTATGAACGATCCAAGATTGTCACTTTATAAAAAAATAAAAAATATTTGACCACCAAATCAATAGATAAAAACACGCAAATCCAAAGATTCAACCATAGCTCTTATACCAATTGTAGGTCTAAAGTTTCTTAGGATTTAGCAATGTTATGATTTATCTATATAATGAATGGAGAAGAAAGAACTAGAGAGAGAAAGCTAGAGAAAGAGAGAAAGATGGTTGATTAAATGAAATGTGAAAAGTGACAAATGAGCAACCCCTCCTAACATGCTAGGAGGGGGTATATATAGCTCACTCATCACTCTCCACTCACAAAAAACTTAACCAACAAGTTAAACTTATTTAATTAAGTTTAAAAACTAGCGCTAAACAACTTTTTAAACCCAAACTCGGATTAAACTAGCAACTATTCCCTCAAGAACACAAATTGGGTTTTCTTAATCCAGTGATAATTAAGCTACCAAATGCTCCAGAATGGTGATTAAGGTGACCTTAATCACATCCCAACTTTCTAAAACCTTGCCACATCACTGCCTTGGACACATGATTCCCATGCTTTTTCACCTTTGAGCTAACTACCAAAATTGTGACAGCCATCCAACGGGCATGATTCCAGCTTACATCCTAAGCATATTTTTCACCTTTGGATTCACTTTCACCTTGCCAGCTCCACAAACAAACAAGAAAATGTCACATGATCTTCAAAGACTCAAAACAAGACAAGGGGCATTTCTGCGACTTCAGAAGCATTAGGGTTACGTTTTTAGCCTTGCACTAGTTCATTGTAGCCTATATAAGGCATAGGACTCATTTCATTTTAGTTTTCTCTTGAATTTTCCTTGGTTCACAAATCTATAAATCTCATATTCATATTAATGAAATCTGTGTGAATTTGTTGAAGAAAGCTCAAGTGCCACTCTTAATATCTGTTTCTTGTTGTTAATGTTTACTAGTTCTTGAATCTCAAACCTGTTTTCAAAAGGAGTGTGCAAAAGTTTGCACATTTTCCACTTTTTCTTGATATTTTGCTAAGTCTAGTTCAAACCTTGGAATTCTTGGGCTATAAGGCTAATCATAGCATCCTGATATTGAGTTATCAAGGTGTGGTGAAGCTTATAACTTGGGGATAATCAAGTGTGGGGAACTAAGGTTGCATTAATCAAGAATTTTTCACTTTTCTGATTTTTATATTGTGCTCTTAACCTTGTTGATTCTTAGCAGGGTTGTTTGTGGAAGCTTTTACTTGTTCTTGCTAGTACATAAGCTCAAAATTCGTGGGTGTGGATGTACATCCATGAGGTACACATCATCTTACTCAAAATCTGAATAAATCTTAGATTTTTGGTGATTTTATGTGTGACTTGTGTTCTTGCTAATTTTATGGTCTAATCTTGCTTAAATCTGCTTAATATATCTGTTATTGTGCTAATTTGGGCTTGGCTTGTCTTGGATAACACTTTTGATTTGAAAATTTTAGATTTGAAAAGTTAAAAGGGTGTTTGGGATTACCTGTTTGAGATCATAACTTGATATTGTGTTGTTAGAAGTTTGTGTTTGTGCTTGTTATCTGCTATATACTTGATTGAGAGCTATTTGCTGCAAGTTTTTGGGTTTAAACCCTTGAACCAAAGATTGTGCCATAACTACTTGAGTTTGACTGATTTTGACCTAAAATTTTGGGAGTACTTAGAGTATATAGGGATATAAGCTGTTAAATCATTGTTATCATAACATATCTTAGAGATTTGAGTGTTTTAATTTGGCTTGGTGGTCAATTGCATCAGCAAGTGTTCATAACTGCATGTTTAGTGTTCATCAGTAACTTTAAGTGCCTGAATCTTGCTCAATACTTTGAATCAGTGCATGAAACCTGTTTAGACTTGCTTATTTAAGTTTAATATTTCTTGTGTATGCATTTGGTTAAGTTTGGCTGGCTGAATTGTGCTATAAGTGCTTATTGAACCATAACTGCTTATTGTTCTAAGTCTGGTGCATATCTGGTGATTGATTGAATTAACTGTACTAATTGGCTGTTATTGATTGTGATATCTTTCTTCTATTTTACTCCTTATGATCCACTGATCATTTGGGTGCCTTTGTGTAACTTGAATCTCCAAAAAAGTCACTAAAGACAAAAAAGTCAAGAAGTCAAGCAGTGGAAAAAGTTTCCACTGCTCAACACCCAAAACTAGCCCCTGCTAGTGCAATTTTTCAATTAGCTTATCAATAAGCCATTTTGGCTTATCCAGACCTGCAACAACTTATATTTTGTGATAGATCTTCATTATTTGACCCATTTTTTGAACTGGAGCTTATTAGACTTTGACTTTGACTTTTTGCTAGAAAACCAACTCATTTGACTTATTCATAAGTGCTTATTTGCTTATTGAGTGAACTTATTTGAAAACTTTTTGTTGATTAAGCTTAACTAAGTCATTTAAAAGCTTTTGCAATTTGAATCAGCTCTTGGGATAGCCTAGAACTCTAAAACGACTATTTTGTCGTTTTCTGTAGATTGCTTTTTGCATTTTCAGGCTTATTCCTTTGGCTTATTTCAAATTTCTTTTTACAGAAGTCTTAAGCAACTCAAAAGAAGCTTGTGTGTCTAATTTGAGCTTATGGCATCAGCTTATAGCTTAATGGGCCAAAAAGCCCATTAAGAATAAGCTGTTTGGTATAAGTCAGCCTATTTCACATTTTCTACTTTTGGGCCTTTTTAAAGTTGTGTTTAAAATCAAATTTTGAGTAAGATGGGAGCTTTTGGGCTAAATTGGACAACATTTTTCTTATTGGGCTTATTTTGGCCCATTAAGGTGACTGTTTGGACTTTTGGCCCATTTCTAGGCCCATTAGGGGTATTTTTGTAATTTCAAGTTCATTTTCTGTTTTTAGTTTAAATTAAGCTAGTTTGCAAGTTTTTAGAATTCTTTTATAAATTTTGGATGTTTAATATTATTTTATTATTATTTTATTATTAAAAATTAAAATTTAGATTTTTCAAGTATTTATATTTTTCTTAGGTTAAATACATAAAGTTAGGAATTTTACAACTTCTATAATATTTTTATTGTCCTTAGATTAATTTTTATAATTATTTTAAGTTTTAATAGTTTTTAATTGATTTTAAATAGTTTTTATTAATTTTAAAACTTTCAAAAATAGTTTTAAATTAAGTTAGGTTGTTTTAGAGGTTTACAAAGTGATAAAACTCATTTTGGGCTTTTTGTTAATTAAATTGATTTTTAGGGCTTTAATTAGAATTAAAAAATCATTATTTAATTAAATAAAAGGTTTGGGTGATTTTTGATTTTTTGTAAACTCTAATTACATTATTTAGGATTTATTGCGATTTTTTAGGAATTTTAGGGTAAATTTTTAAATTTGGTACTTTTTACGGTTTTACGTGTACGACCTCTTCGTCTTAGTGTAATCCGTCATCGTAACCGTCATTATCTTCTTATCCCATTCCTATTTTCTTTCTCATAATCATATAATCACGTAACTAATCATTTCTTAACACACACACCAAGCCTCCTTGAAAACGATCCCCACTTTGGGTCATAACTTGTGATTTTCCTAAGTCACTTGTTAATACTTGCCCTAATTAAGCTCTTTTTCCTAAAAGACGTATTTTTACTATTATCAACTACAACAACAGGGGCGGATACAATGCCCGTGGGAACGGGAATGGACAGCAGGGAAACCGCAATACTGCCGGACGGAATGGCAATGGACCTAAGAAGGGAGTTGTGTGCTATGAGTGTGGAGCACCGGTACATGTGAGACTAGGTTATCCCAAGTTGGCCAACCAGAACAAGAACAGTGGAGGAGCTTCGTCAAGAGTGTACGTGGTCGGTAATGCAAAAGTCAACCCCGATTCTAATGTTTTTACTGGTACGTTCCTAGCAAACAATCGTTATGTATCTGTTTTGTTTGATACTGGAGTAGACCGATGTTTTATATCCACTGAATTTAGCAAAGTACTACAAGTTGTCCCTACAATTTTAGATCACCGTTACTCCGTAGAATTAGCTGACGGTAAAACTGTAAATGCTGACACTATCATTATAGATTGTACCTTAAATCTTTCTAAACATCCATTCAACATTGACCTTATTCCCGTAAACCTTGGTAGTTTTGATGTTATTATTGGTATGGACTGGTTAGCAAGATACCGCACAGTCATTGTTTGTGATGAAAAACTAGTCCGTATTCCATGGGGAAATGAAACTTTAATTATTCGAGGAGACGGTAACACTGACCTTACTGACACTAGACTTAGTGTTATCTCTTTTACCAAAGCCCAGAAATATTTGTTGAGAGGATGTCCTATCTTCTAGGCCTATATTTCTCAAACAAATGAGGAGGACAAACCCGAGAAGAAGCAAATCAAGGACGTACCTATCGTCCGAGATTTTCCAGAGGTCTTTCCTGATGATTTTCCAGGCTTACCACCAACACAACAAGTGGAATTTCAAATCGATTTGATTCCCGGAGCTGCACTTGTAGCTAAAGCTCCATACCGGTTGGCACCATCAGAAATGAAAGACCTAGCTGAACAACTTCAGGAACTATTTGTCAAAGGATTTATCCGACCCACTTCCTCGCCATGGGAGCTCCTGTGTTATTTTTCAAAAAGAAAGATGGTTCTTTCTGAATGTGCATCGACTACAGAGAACTGACTAAGTTAACTGTGAAGAATCGTTATCCGCTTCCTCGTATTGACGACCTATTTGACCAACTAAAGGGTCAAGTGTGTATTCCAAGATTGACTTGAGATCTGGATACCATCAACTAAGGTTCAGGGAGGAAGACATTCCAAAAACAGCTTTCAGAACCCGTTACGGTCATTACGAATTCCAAGTTATGCCATTTGGGTTGACCAATGCACCAGCCATTTTCATGGATCTTATGAATCATGTGTGCAGACCCTAACTGGATAAATTCGTGATAGTCTTCATTGAAGATATACTCATTTATTCCAAGAACGAACAAGAACACGGGGAACACCTTGCACAAGTACTAAAGGTACTCAAGGAGGAACAACTCTATGCTAAATTATCCAAATGTGAATTCTGGATTCCCAGAGTACAATTCCTCGGTCATGTCATCGATTGTGACGGTATTCACGTAGATCCAGCAAAGGTCGAATCTGTCAAAGATTGGGTATCGCCAGGTCGCCGACAGATATCCGCCAATTTCTGGGCCTTGTCGTGTACTACCGCAGATTTATCAAAGATTTCTCCAAAATAGCCAAGCCAATGACCAAACTCACGCAGAAAGGAATAAAGTTCGATTGGGGAGAGAAGGAAGAATCATCTTTTCTGCTGATCAAGCAAAAGTTGTGTAGTGCACCTATATTAGCTTTGCCTGAAGGCAACAATGATTTCGTTGTATATTGTGATGCCTCACACAAAGGTTTAGGTGCAGTATTGATGCAGACAATGAAAGTGATCGCCTATGCTTCAAGACAACTGAAGAAGCATGAGAATAACTACACCACTCACGATCTAGAACTTGGATCCGTAGTATTTGCTCTAAAAAACTGGTGACATTACTTATACGGAACGAAGTGCACAGTGCATACTGACCACAAAAGTTTGCAACACATATTGGATCAGAAGGAGCTGAACATGAGACAACGCCGTTGGATTGAACTGTTGATTGACTACGACTGCGAGATTAAATACCACCCCAATAAAGCAAATGTCGTTGCCGATGCTCCAATTCGTAAGGAAACGGAACCTCATATGAGAGTCCGGTCATTAGTTATGACAATCAATTTGGATCTACCCAAACAGATTTTGGAAGCTCAGACTCAAGCTCAATTACCTGAAAACCTCGTGAAGGAAGACATCGGGGGAATGCTCAGAACCGACCTTACTAAGGAGAAGTTAGAGCCAAGAGCAGATGGAACCCTATGCCTTCACGGAAGGAGTTGGTTACCTTGCTATGGAGATTTGAGAAACGTGATCATGCACGAATCTCATAAGTCTAAATATTCTATACATCTCGGATCTGAGAAGATGTATCAGGATATGAAGAAATTATATTGGTTGCCAAATATGAAAGCTGTTATCGCCACCTATGTGCAGAAGTGATTAACATGTTCACGAGTCAAAACTGAACACAAGAGACCATCGAGTTTACTTGTACAACCCGAGATACCGAAATGGAAATGGGACAAAATCCCCATGGACTTTGTCACCAAACTTCCAAAGTCATCTCACGGTTACAATACTATCTGGGTAATCGTCGACCAACTCACCAATTCCGCTCATTTCCTACCAATTAGGGAAAATCATTCCTTGACAAAACTCGCAAAGACATACCTGAAGGAGATAGTGACCAAACATGGAATACCAGTCTCAACAATCTGTGATCGAGACGGTAGATTCACATCAAACTTTTGGAAGGCTTTACAACGAGCCTTAGGTACCAATTTAGACATGAGCACCGCTTATCATCTGTAGACTGACGGTCAAAGTGAATGAACCATCCAGACTCTAGAAGACATGCTACGAGCATGTGTGATTAACGTTGGAAATGGATGGGTTGACCACATTCCTTTAGTGGAATTCTCCTACAACAACAGTTATCATGCCAGTATTAAGGCTACCCCTTTTGAAGTACTATATGGTCGAAAGTGCCATTCACCTGTGTGTTGGGCAGAAGTAGGTGAATTTCAACTCATTGGACCAGAGTTAATCCAAGAGACTACAGACAAGATCGTTCTCATAATGCAAAAAATTCAAGCTGCTCGCGATCGACAAAAGAGCTACGCGGACCAGAAGCGCAAACCTATGCAATTTGAAGTAGGTGACCGTGTCATGATCAAGGTAAGGGTTTTGTACGCTTCGATAAATGGGGAAAACTGAATCCACGTTATGTTGGCCCTTTCAAAGTAATAGCCAGGATCGGGGAGGTAGCTTATCGTTTAGAGTTGCCCCAACAGTTGAGCCGGGTACACTCTACTTTTCACGTGTCTAACCTGAAGAAGTGCTATGCTGAATAACCATTACCTATGCCATTAGAAGAAGTTCAGTTTGACGACAAACTCCAATTCATAGAAGAACCAGTAGAAATCATGGAGAGGACGGTTAAGAAATTGAAACGCAGTGGCATCCCGTTGATAAAGTACGTTTGAACTAGAGGAGAGGTCCTGAGTTCACTTGGGAACGAGAAGACTCGTTCAAAAACAAGTACCCACACTTATTCACCTGACCGTTGACTTCATCTTAAGCTTTGAGGACAAAGCTAAAATAACAGGATGGTGCTGTAAAACCTCTGATTTTATCTTATTGACTTTGTCAACTGTTGTACTCACTATTTTTGGAATCTATAAAATTCCACTTTCATATGACTTACTAATAATCATATCCTATTTTCATACTATTATTTCATATTTACTTGTACATTTATATGAACCTTTAGCCTTTACTGACTACGTTGGCAATTGACTGGCCACATGATTGAACAAGGACTCACCACCTCAGTACACACTTTCAATAAACTGTAACATTATTTACTTAATTTATTAAGTACCTAGATTTATATTTATATGTATTTATTTACATATACCTCATACTATGAACAAACACCTATCACTTTAAAACAATGTACATTATTTCACATTGTCATTTATTTACTTTAGTCAAGTAAAATAATTATAATGATATACTCATTATATACATTCACCAAGTGATCTAAAGGTTTAACCAAAATACCTATAAACTTAACAAATACATACACTATAATACATGGACTATTATTAACTCCCAATACTTGATACAAATCAACACATTTCTCCCAAATATGCATGTGTAGCCGTGTATATGGGCATGCTTATACATCCATAATAACTTGCTAACTTGCAAGCTATCACAAACAATAACTGAAAGTACACTATGCCTTACATACACCATACCTAGTCCATACACAATACACTATTTAGTGCCAATCTTGTGCCCCTTTGACTCTTGAAAACACACGGCTAGAGCACAACAAAGGAAGAGAAACAAGTTACTAGTTTTGGCATGTGTCTAATATCACACCATATCTAGCAAAGATCCAGCATGTATCTTCCAAGGATTCATAGTACGAGAAATAGATACACATGATCTTTCCAAATCCTAACATATCTGAATATCCCCAAGATTTAAAACACACACACACACAACACAAAACACTTGAACTTACACATTTCACCCTCTCAAACTCATGGCTCATTTACTATCATCACCAAAATCCTTAAAAGTCCATTTACTACTTCATTTACTAAGGCAATCTATGTCTCTTTCATCCTAAATACTAATCATTGTTACTCCTACAACAAGCTTGATCTCTAAGACAACTCCAAGAGTATTCACAAGCCTCATAGGTCACGGCTAGGTTTTGTTACAAGAATCCACCATTGTTGAAACCAAGTTCAAGTAACTACTAGTTCACTTATTCAATCCTAGAACTATCTAACAAGTAAGTATCATGAAACCTATCTTTTCTATATATTTCATTTTCATACACTTGAACATATATATATATATATATCTCACTAGTAAAACTTAACCTAAAAACAAATCTAAGCAAACCTACACCATATTAGGTCACGGCTCAAAAATGGTGTATCACTTTATGTGATGAAAATCTTGTTAACTATGGTGACCACAATCTCATGAACATGCTTAACTAGAAAAATCATGAAAACCTATGCATGTTTAATTCTAGACGTGTGGTTTACCTCATTGTTTAGTGTGATGGAAAACTTTGAAACATTGATATAAACCTAGAAAGCACTAGATCTAAGTTACTAACTAAAAATGTTAACTAGTTGCCTTAATGGATTATTAAGCGCACTATTTAAGCCTTATAAAAACTAGGAGCCCATTAAACCTATTAAGCCCACTAGAATAATCTTACTTAAAATAAACTTTATTTTTATTAAATAATGATATTATAAAACTTTTGGTGTGAAAAATATGATTTTACAAACTTTAGGTTTAAAAGTGAGATCTATTAAAGTTTCGGACTAAAAATGTAAATATAAACTTTTGGATTGATTTTGTAAATTTAATAAGCTTAGGGACTTAAATGCTCTTGTTTAGAAACTCATTTTAACAAAAGTTAAAACCTAAGGACCTACTTTGTAATTTGCCGAGAGTTAAGGGTGGTTTGTTAAACCATTCGAGACTTGAATCAAAGTAGGAGGACTCAATTTGTAATTATTGTTAAGTAATGTGCAGTTATGTAATTTGGTTAAAACCTTAGGGACCCCTTTTGACATCTTCCGAGACTATTAGGAGCCCTAGCGGCCTTTCTTGACAAGCTAGCTAAGTTATACAAGCCGTAATAAAACCCTTGGGGCCATTATGGCATATACCTAAACTTATTTGGTGCCCTAGGGGGCGTTTGTGAAACATTTCCTAACCCTAACCTTAACCGTATAATACAAGGACTAAATATGGCAATACTTGGAACTTTTACAAGCCCTAGTTACACGTGTAACTTGGGAGGGACTAGTTTTGTAGAAGTGTGATAATCTTTGTATTTCAAGAGGGTTGATGTTTTCCTAGAGAGAGAAACTAGAAAGAGAAGTGAAAGAAACTATGTATATTAACTTTAAGAAATGAAACAACCAACACCTCTTTCCATGGTGGAAAGAGGTTTATATATACCCAAGTCCTTAATGGACTTGGGCCTCCGGCCCATGAACATGCTCATGGGTCGGCCTATTCAATAACTGTTAGTTAAACACTACTACGAGCCTATAACTATATTGTTGGAGTGACTGAGACTTTCTTTATACGAAAAACGTATTTCCAACAATCTTCCCCAAAGGGAGGTCACTCCAAATTTACAAAGTCCTAATCTAGCATGTTAGATCTTGTTCTTGAGCTCGTAGTCCACTTTTTCTTTCTTTCTTTAACTTTTCTTCTTTTTGTGAATATGTGTTGAATAATATCAGGCTTTTGCTTGGAACACATTCTTTTGGCCTTTCACGTGCAATATTTATCTTCTTGTGATGTTAGCCTCTTCGTGACTTCATGTCCCACACACTTATCCTTTGTTGAATTCTTGAAAGTTTCAGAGTCGATATAACGGAAGACTTTTAGGTCATACTTTCTTGAATTTGCAGAAATATTTGATGTAGAAGGAATAAGTATGTGAGGACGACTTCAACAGGTACACCGCAACGCCACCGTCTTTGAATGCAACAACATAATAATACACGAATAAAATGGCTTTGACATTTTATTCTAATTCAGTAGCATTTTACCTCCGGTTGGTGAAGACCGTTGGACGATATTAGATATCGTACCTGTGACGGATAGTTTCAATTAAGTAATTTCCTGACAGGATTTCGCGGGTAAACCCGTTCTCTTTATTCGACCGTCCAAAGCTGATTGCGAACATAAAGAGTGAATCATTTGGATTAAAAAATCCTTATGATTGAAGCCGTCAATTCATGAAACCTGGAACAAGTGAATTTCAATTAAGATTTTCACCATCGTTGCTTTCCAGTTGTCACGAGCTTGATTCAAATAGAATCTTGCTTGTCACCTACCAAGTGCTGTTTGATGTTAACACTAGAAGTATTTCCACTTGTCATTGTGAACACTAAAAAGTGTCACTCTGAGTGTTCTGGCAAGATCATATGATAATGCGTAGAGGCCTGGAACGAGTTTAAGTTCAATTAAGAATTAAACTACTGTTTCTTTCCAGTTTTTCACAAGATTAGTTCTTAAAGAACCGCACGTGTCACCTACCATGATCTTGTTTGATGTTGGCTCAAGCAGGATTTCCATCTTTATTGTAATACTTGCGTATCACTCGGATGTTCTTGCAATATTACAAGAATACTGCGTAGGACTCATAAAGATCTCTTACTTTTCACAGTGTGTGAAGAAGCAATGAATAAATGGAAAGTGTCCTAATGAGACTTTTGATGATCTCGTGGCTCTAGACTCGATAGTGCGTTTTGATTTAGTGAGCGATGGCTGGAGAGGATTGCCACCTATTCAATATCAGTCTATTCAGAGTGAATAAACCAATAGATAACGTGTTGAGCTTCATGTGATTAAAACAAATATCTTTTGAGAGATATTTGAGTTAGCTGGGAGGGGTTGTGCATGACATCACTGGGTCCATGATATCTTGTCTTCAATATTGAGAATCATTTAAAATGATCCCAATAATAGATGTGTTCACCCGGTTTATGTCCTAAGTTGTAAGGAGGGCTTCTTTCTTTACACCCTTTATCTTTACAATTCTTTTTCATTCTTCAACCCCTTCAGTACTTACCAATACATCATCACTAGCACCTTGTTGTGATTGTTCCAGTGCTAGCATCAGTAATTAGTCGGTACTCTTCTACATTCACAATCATCTCCATCTTTCCTAGGACTTCTAATTCTATCTAGGGAATTGTCCTTGGGAAGATTCCATCGGTTCTGATGAATCATTGTACTAATACCTAATCCTACCACCCTTTTGTCACCACATCCGTCGTGAATAAAGTATGTTTTGGGTAAGTATTGTCACCATGAATAATCCTTGAAAATCACTTAAAGCACATGTGATATTATAATCAAAGTTTTTGTGCCTTAATTGTTTTGTTCATAAAAAACGCTCCCCCTTAACATGTGCATTACACATATTCAGTTGGTTTATCTTTTAAGTCTTCTTATTTTATTTTAGCCAAATATCATTAAGTCTCCTTAATCCTATTTTCTCCCCTTATCCAAAATGTTAACCATTAATATTTGGGATATTGAATGGATTAACCGGTCTTTGGTTAAAAATGAAATCAATCTATGGCCATAGAACATGTTAATGCTCCCCTCAAGTTAATGAGGGTTAGTTGTAGTGCTTGAGTATGATAGATTTTTAAAGATTTAGAATCTCATGAGAAATTCTTGAAACATTATCATACTTTCACACTACAACAAGCCACAAAAGAACAATATTTACAATAATTACATATTCACAAATTAACCAATATGGAATAGACCTGAGATAGTACGGCCCATTAGATGGATCGTTCCACAAGCCTGTGATGTGCTCCATATGGTATGCCCCCAAGAATCGTTCGATAATGCGGATCAACCGTCGATCCCTTAACTTCGCCTTAATCATCTGGATGGTGTGGTTGGCACTCTTCTTAAATCGGCCTTGATGAGACTGCTTTTATACATAGTCTCATCGTCCAAATCGGGCTTAAAATGCATAAAATATCATTAAAACTGCCAAATATATGCTCGTGTTTGTTGCTTGTGTATTTTCGGTACAGATATTAAGGAAAAGACAAAAAGACCACAAGAATCATTTAAAAACGAACACGGGAACCGAAGCCGCACAATGAACCGGACCCGAATCAAGAATTTCCATTCAAGTCCTTGAAGTTTTGAAGATTGGCAAGATTGGTCCCTCAAGAATTGAAGACTTGGCATTTTATACCCTTGCAAAACTCATAATATGTATTGAGGTCCCTTAAATGTCAAGAAATCACATCAATGGTCCTTGAAGAATGGTCAAAATACAAGAAAAGCCCTTGGAATAAGTTTGTAAACTTTATTATGGCCAAAATGGGAAAAACAAAACTTAGTTTATAACGGAACTTTGTTTTGAAGCTGGTAAACTTTATTTGGCAAAGATTGAGGAGTCCAGGGACTAAAAAGGGGAGACAACATAACTTTCATTAACCAACCCCTGGCTGACACGTCACATTGACTGGTCAAGCAGCCAATCACCACCCCGTAAACCCACACGTCATTTCCCACTTAAGTTTTAAAAATTAACTGATTATTTTAATCAGTTTAATAAAGATTAGTGGGGGAAACACTAAATTTAAAAATTCACTCTCCCTAATCCTAATCAAAACCTGCCTTTTATCCACCTTCATCCCAAAAACCCTAAGCACACCCAGAATTAATTAAACTCATTTTTAACCTAAACCTAAATTAACATTAGGGGTTTTACCCACAACCCCACTCCCAATACAAGACCCAACCCAGAAAACGACCTCCCCCTTTCTTGTCTCCTCTCCAGCTCACACCATATCACGAGAACCCACAAGGCTCCAAAAACATTTGACCCATTGAACGCTTATGATGCAAATTCTTGTTCTCCACACAAAATGAACGCTCAAGATTACTTCACCAAAGGATGTCAACATTCAGAGACCATGTGAAGACCTATGACCAAGAATTTTCAACAAGATTCCAAGGGCACTTTGGGAAGATTACTTGTTAGGGTTTTAGTATTCTAGGACCTTCCTTTCACTTGTATAAATAGAGGTCGCATGTGACCTCTATCACTTGTTCCAGATTTTCTTCAAAACTTGTAATGCCTTTTTAGAAGAAATAAAAGTTGGTATTTTTGTTTGTAAAAGAGTAATTCCTTTTTATAAGTTTTAAAAGTTGGTGTATGTTTGTGAAGAATCTCTAAGTTCCATTATTATTTTGTAACACTTTGTGTGTTTGAGTTTTAAAAAAGGGTTTTAAATTGGATCAAATTTCAGAAATCCAAGCTTTCATGAAGTGAAAGTGGATTTGGAATATTGGATTTCTGATTTTGGATTTGTTTTTAAAACGGGTTCAAGTTTCAAGATTTGTCATTGGTTTTCAAAGGTTTAAGGTTTGTCATTAAAACCTTGTTTTTATTTAACAGCTTACTGTAGCAAAAGCTACAAGCCAAAAGCTTGTAGCCTTTGCTAGTTGGATTTCTTCCCTGTTGGTTGTGTGTGTGCAAGAACAAAAAGGGCAAGCAAGCTCACCCATTTCACTTTTGGAGTTTGAAGACATAAGGGTGTTTTGGACTGCAGTAGTCCACACCCACTCTCTCTACACAACAAGCTCCTCCCATAGCCCTAGCATAGCTTTTGAGATATAAGGAGATGGCAATGCTGTCATTGAGGGGCCTGGATGTAGGTCCCTCTAGGTAAAATCCTTGTTTCCATTTTGATTTTTCTGATTTTGTGTGATTTATGTGAAATCTGCATGAAAAGTGTTTAAGAGTTGTTCTCCTGGTTTGATTTAAGTTATTTTGGTATAATATGCATGTGGGTAGTAATTAAAAGCAGATTGGTAAGAGTTTGAAAAGATTTGCTTTGAAAAAATCTCATTTTCAGAATATAAAGGAGTGTTTGGATTAGGGTTTTAATTGGTGTAATTGTTGTTAATCTTGTCTTAAAACCTGTTATATCCACTCACTAGGTTGCTAGTATTATATATGTTAGCTTGTATTTCTATTTGGTAGAGTTTAAAACCAAGTTTCATGCTATAAAATGGAGAATAGCTCATAAATCAGTAAGTTCTCATTACTTCTTGATTTTTGTAGAAATTTGGCTATTAATCTTGATAAGCTGCTAGATATTAGGTCACCTTAGGATTGTGTAGTGCTTATTTGTCATTTGGGTGACTTGTTTGCAAGAATTGAGCCATTGAATTTCGTTTGTGTGCACATTGAACCAGCAAACACTCCCAGACCTGAGTTAGCTTAATCAGAAACTTCTAGGGGCATTTTGAGCTTGATTGTGTGCTAAGACTTGCTTGTTTTGTGTTTGTCTTGACTCCCTATACTCAACTGAGTATAGGGGTGCCCTCATTATCCAACAAACATCCATAAAAGCCAAGATCAAGCTCCTCTTGATCCATTCTTCACAAGTGAAGATTTCAGTTCTTTGTGTTGTAAAAAAAATAATAACTGGGTACATTTTTCATTTTCTAGGGCTTAATTTGGATTGACTTGGATTTGTTTTTGTGTTTTTATGATTAAAGTGTTATCAGGATTGAGTTTAAAGTTTTAAAAAGAAAAATAAAAATAAAAAGCAAAAAGGACGTGGCCAGGACTCGAACCTGCGCCACTCCTCTCACAACACACACAACTTACCAGCGTGCCCTTGGGTCTTTTACTGCAAAAGACTCAAGTCACACCTTATTTAAAGGATTTTTGTTTGGGCTTTTCTAATATAAGCCGTAGCGAAATAAGCTCTCACAAGCTTATTGGCTAAGCTTTTCAGCTAGTTTGTATTTTTCCTAGGATTAGAATTACATTTGGGAATTTTCTAGCTAAAGTTTTGATTTTTCTCTTTCTTTATTTATTTTTTATCATTTTTTATTTACCCGTTTTTAGTTAATTAGTTTAAAAATAGCAAAAATAGTTCTAAAATTTTATAAAAAATGTTTTTAGGTTTTATTTAAGTAACTTGAGGTTTACAGCCATTTAAGTTTTCAAAAAGTCTTATTTTTGATTTTATAGGATTTTAGGGTTTTTAACCAACTTTAAAATTTAATATAAAATTATTAAAAAGGTTTTAGAAACTTTTAATTGCATTTATGTCTTAGTTACATTATTTTAGATTTTTGGTAATTTTTTAGATTTATTTTATAAACTTTGAATTTTTTTGATTATTTTATTATTATTTTATTATTAAAAATTGAAAATTAGTTTTTTCTACTTTTTTAATTTTTCCTAGATTTTAGAAACTTAATTAGGAATTTTGTAACTTTCCAAATATTTTTAGGGTTTTTCAATTATTTTCTAGAATTAATTTAAGTTTTAATGGATTTTAATAGTTTTTAAGTGTTTAAAAATAGTTTTATTTGGTTTTGAAATTTAAAAAAAATACTTTTTAGCTTAATTAGGTTATTGTTGAGGTTTACAAACTTTAGAATCTTGTTTGGGACTTTTTAATAATTAATTGTGATTTTTAGGGCTTTAATTAGCATTAAAAAGTCATTATCTAATTAATTAAAAGGTTTTAGCAAGTTTGGATTTTTTGTAAACTCTTAAAATATTATTGTGGATTTTTAGTAATTTTTAGGAATTTTTAGGTTAAAATTTTAATTTTTGCACTATTTACGGTTTTACGTGATCGCCTTTTTCGTCTTAGTTTAATCCGTCTTCGTAACCGTCATTTCTTTCTTATTTCTATTTTCTTTTCTTCTCAATATAATCACAAACATTAATCAATTCATTACACAACACACTAGCCTCCGCGAGAACGAACTCACTCTTATTTTGGGTCATTCACACACGGTTTTCCTAAATCGTCGTGCATACTTGTCCTACCTTTTTGCTCTTTTTTCCTAAAGAGTAGTAAAAACATTACATCATTTTGGCTCCGCTTCCGGGGAGGCGTGTTGTGTTTTGATTGAACAATTGTTGTTTTTATCTAGCCATAATTATTATTTGTATTAGTAGCACTCTACTAATACGTATTATCGTTTTTCGGTTTTTGTGTGAATATTATTAATATATTGTATACGTAGAACAATAAATTCACAAGTACTCCAAATACGTGAGCAATCACAACCTTGACTTGGGAGGTCATTACCCAATCATTGTATTCGAATCTCAAACCAAAGAAAAAAGGCAAAAATAGATAAATACTTTCGTGAAGCTCGATTTTGAAAAATACAAACTATAAGGTGGGTATAAGGAGGTTGTATTTCACGACCTAAAGGAAAAAGTCTCTTAAGTGCTTCGCGCCGCCTCGTTTCCTCCGCTTGCTTGTGAGTATTTGATTTTGAGAGCTAATCGAGGGTTTTGCCGCCCAAAGTATTATTACATATCATATATATATTCTTGGTTTCTATTTGATTAAACCCTCTTGAACGATTTGGTGTTCCACCATCGTTCTAAAGTCATCGAAGGCGTTCACTTCACGTGATCGTTTTCATTCCTTGAGGCTTCTTTAATCGAGAGATTTGATTAAGGAGGAGATTTGTAGATTTGTGTCTACCTAATACATTCACCAATTTCCAAAAAAGTTAATACCATCAAAAACCACAAAAAAATTGAAAAATACAAAACACCAAAAAGAATCTTCTTTGCTCATCCCCTCGTTGTACGTGACGTTTATGCTTACTCGCAATCAAGCAAAACATGCACGTAAACGTAAAAACCAAAAGGAGTCAACACCTACTCCTAATTCTTCTAGTGAAGAGACTCCAAGTGAGGAACCTATTGTAGAACAAGAAGCTATCATGGCTAATTGTACTATGATGGAGTTGCTTCAAGCACCCACCGAGGGTTTTGGAGAGGCCATTGTGATTCCCGCCATCCTGGCGGAGAACTTCGAGATCAAGACGGGTTTAATGTCTATGCTTCAAGCAAACAAGTTTCGCGGACACGAAAAAGATAACCCACATTATCACATTAGGCAATTTAATCGTCTCACCGCGACAAGCAAGTTTAAGGATGTACCACACGATGCCATTAAGATGATGTTGTTTCCCTACTCGTTAGATGGACCCGCCAAGATATGGCTTGAGAAAGAACCGCCAAATTCGATTTTGACATGGGCCGATCTCGTGTCTAAATTTGTGAATCAATTTTTTCCACCATCTAAAACAACACATTTGAAAAACGAGATTTCACGATTTACACAAAGATCTAATGAAAGTTTTTCAATGGCTTGGGAAAGGTTTAAAGAAATGTTACATGAATGTCCACACCATGATTTTTCCGAATTGCATCAAATTGACACTTTTTATAATGGGCTTAATGATCATGAACGAGATTACTTAAATGCAGCCGCGGGTGGTAATTTTTTGTGCAAAACAACCGAAGAGGCTTTGAAAATCATTGAAAATAGGTCTAAGGTTTATAGCCCTCGTAACACACCGAGTGTTGCGAATTTGGGTTCGTCATCGTCTCGTAGCATTAACGCCTTGCAAGATGAAGCAAATGAGGAGAATCGGTTTTTCGATAGGTTTTCGACTCTTATGTCTCATTGGAAAGCCCAAGAAGCTTCGAATTCCGCTTCGGTTAAAGCAGTTGCTAAGAGTTGTATTTCGAGTGGTGGAGCTCATGATTTTTCCGAGTGCATTAATGCGGATGGTAACACTTCGAGTGCTTATGTAGCCACGGGAACTTATAACCAAAACGGTCAAGGTTCCCGCCAAAATCAAGCTACAAAAAATCAAAATGCTAATAACTATCGAAACAACAATCAAGGTGGAAATATTCAAGGAAATCAAAGGAATTACAACAAGGGTAACTATCAAAGTGGAAATGGGCAAATTTCAAACCAAAACCAAAACCGTGATTTTCAAACTACCACACAAGGTTTTCAAAATGATCACACCAAAAATCTTCAAGGTGAATTTTTGAATTATACTAAGGCAAATGATGCTAAGTTTGATAATATGCAACGTGAAATGGTTAGCTTAAGATCCGAGTTGAAAAACGAGCTTAAAAACGAACTTGCTAATGAACTTAAAACTCATGCTAATAAAATGGAAGGAAATGTCCAACGACTCCAACAAAATCAACAAAAAATGAAGCAAGGTCAAGATGAGATTAAGCAAGAGTTGTTAAAAGCGGATGCTAGGCAATCTAAGTTTGAAGACCGAATGGGAAAAATGTTTGAAGCTATCATGTGTAAACCCTCTTCTTCGGGTGGTCTTCCTAGTGATACCATCGTGAACCCGAAAGGAGAATTGAAGGTTATTACTACTCGTAGTGGTAAAACTTTCAAAGAACCCATTTCTCATCCAAGTACTTCTATGGAGAAGGAAAAAGAGAAAGAACCCGAGGTGGTAGTATAAGAGGAGCAAATTCCAAGCCCACGAAGTACCGCTCAAACCACACCTACGGTTGAACCCATACCAATTGTGGAACCCGAGATTCCAAGGCCGATGCCTATGCCCCAACCCACACCACACTTACCTTACCCTTCAAGACGAGACAAGGAAAAGGAACAAGAACGAAATAATTATCAATTTGAACTGTTTATGAAAATGTTTCGTGACTTGCATTTTAATATAAGTTTTGCCGACGCCTTAGTCATGATGCCTCGATTTGCCGCGAACTTCAAAAGTATGTTGAATAACAAATAAAAATTGCAAAAATCATCTAGTTGTTCATCGGTTTTTCTAAGCCGCATACCTCAAAAAGTCGGTGATCTCGGCAAGTTTTTAATCCCATGTGCTATACAAGACATGGAAGAATGCTACGCCTTGGCCGATCTTGGTGCTAGTATTAATTTGATGCCTCTTGAGATTTTTAAATCGCTCAATCTTCCAAATCTCACTCCTTCAAGAATGTCAATCGAGATGGCCGATCATTCTACGATTCTAGCTTGTGGAGTTGCCGAGGACGTCTTTGTGAAAGTTGGAAAGTTCTACTATCCCGTAGACTTTATTGTTGTTGACATTCCTATCGATCCAAAAGTTCCGTTATCTTTAGGTCGATCATTTTTGGATACCTCGAGAGCACTTATCGATGTGCATGCAAGGAAAATCACTCTTCGTTTCAATAAGGAAGAACTCGTCATAAATGCAACTCAAAACTCCACACTTTCTCATGTGTATTCTATCACGTATTTGTACAATGTCAATCCCATCAAAAACATTTGCAAAAAGATTTCAAATAGAGTTTTAGGAGTTGTTGAGAAAAATGAAGTTTCGTCCCCTCCGCCGTTGGAGGTTAAGAGTGTTAAGCCTACGATTCCAATTGGGAATGATTCTTCGGATGATGAATATGTTGATCCCGATGGGGAAGTTTTCTTTGTTGACAAACGTTTTGGGAACTTACCACCACCTTTGCCAAAACGGTTTTCAAATGTGAGAATTTTTAGTGTGACTAACATTGCTTTAGAAACACCAAATATTTTTGACATAATTAAATCGGGTTTTCATAAGGAGAGTTTAAAAGATGAAAAAGGAAAAGATTTTAAATTGGATTTAAAAGATTTTTCTACAACGCTAACTCCGTCATCACCACGTGTATTGAGTGCTACAAGCTCGTCTTCCCCTTTTGACGATGCTTTGTGTGGACTTAGTGTGGGGGAAGCCCCTTATGTTCCCTCCCCTTTCTCCACCGAGGACGAGATATTTGATCCTGGAATTGCTTATAAAGGGAAATCTCGGTCTTCCACCGATGCAATAAATGGAAAATCTTTTCATTTGATTGGTGCGAGTCTACCTCGAGTAGCTCAATGTTTTCATGACTTACCCATTGTCCCACCCTTCTATTTCTTCTCACCTATTTTCTTGAAACCCTTTGGGTTTGTGTTGGCACACGATGAAGTGGCGTTGATTTGTTTTTCTAATGAAAACGAGAACGCCATCTTCGATCCCGGTATTTTGCACCATCAAAGGACTTAGTCCTTAATACCGGTTGTTTTTGGGCCTTGTTTATCATGTAAGCCCCACAAAAATTGACCACACCATGATAATCCCTAAATGATCACATTTATGAGGATTCGAGTCGAGCTTTTGACTCGGTTATCAAAAACAAGGTGCCTCGTGGGGGAGACCCATGCTTATCCATGTACATATTATTGCTTTCTAATTAGTTTAATGTGAGGGGATTTGTGCCCTTCCAACCTTTGTTCCGTGGTTGTTTGTGAATTATGGTTTTTAGATCATGATCTTCACGATTGGAGCCTCTCGTGTTCGTTTTATGGGAGCACTCGATCGTTTGCTTTGAAGACTTTCTCAATATCCAAATGATATATCCTTTGATGTTCTAACCTTAGGTTTTTAGCACACTTCATAAACGGCTATTAATTTATTGGTTACACCCTTTCCATGCTAGATTAGGCATTCGACTACGTCTCTAGTATGGGGGTGTTTGCACCCCTAGACTCGAAACATTGAGGACAATGTTTAACTTTAGTATGGGGGGTGAATAGATACTTGCCTTGCCAAACCTTAATGCTTTCCAAAGTTTATCTTTTTTGTTATCATTTTTGTTGCAAAATAAGGCTAAAAATGGCCAAATTTTAAAATTTTTCTCATGTTTCATAAGTGTTTAAGACACGAATGTAGGTTTTCCGATGGCGAGAATAAGAGTAATTTTTGACTCGACCGTGCGTGTTGAGCACTTAGCTTTGATTCCTTAACTACACATTAGGCTAAGTCTCTTAAATGAGGATGAGAAATGATAGAGTTAATTATAAGTTACTATGCTAAACGTAGAGTACTCGTATTCTTTCAAAAACTCATGTATTCTCGTTGTTTGCTTATTCTCCCTTCGCATGTAAATATTTTTTGCTTAATAAATACTGACTTAGAGGTCTAGTTAGAATTGTTGGGTTTCTAGTCTTTTCTAGTAGCTTCCGTGTAATTAAATTGGGAAGACATTAAGGTATCGCCAGCGTCACTGTTTTGAAGTATTGGCAACCCGAATAATCGAAAGCTTCACCCAATAATAAGATTTCAAGTGCTCACCTAAATCTAGCAAACAATTTGAAGCCCCACAAGGCCGAAAAATCTATGCAAAATTGAAAGTGAATCAAACCTTAATCTTCGAAGCTTTAAAGATCCAAAATTCGCTTTAGCGTGAGGATATACGTCTTTGGCTAATAAAACCACCGATGAGGCAGATAATAAAAGGCAAGGCAAGACCGAAGTCATAATAAAAGCTTCATGGCGAAGTTGAATAAAAGATGGAGGTAAACCAAAGATAATAAGGCCCTTTCGTTAGGGGGCGTATAAAAGTCTTGGTAATAAGTCTCATGTTCAAAGCCGTTATAAAACCATGTTTATCGATTCTTCTTGTCAATTTAATTTTTTGACATCGTTGTCTATTGGGAGGGGTTATTGATTTGATGGTCTTAGTTACACCGTTAGGACTCTATTTTTAGACCTAAATCTCTATTATCGCATAAGTCAATGATGTATCCTCGTGAAACATTCAAGACATAATAAAATATAAGAGATACAACTTAGGAATAATGGGAGAATAAGTACGTGATTAGGGCATATGAGTAGTGTTAGCATTACTAACTTATAATGACAATGATCTCATTGCACGCTTAGCATGGAATTAAGGTGAAAATCGAGGAGGACGAAATTATTTCTAACGAAGCATTCACATGTTCTTATTCTATGAACCTAAACGTCCCATTTTGCGATGAAAATCATACATTATGTCTAAAACACATGTAGTAGTAATAGTAGTAGTGTAGCTAGTTTATCATTCCAATAAAGTGAATAAAATTAAATTTTGGAGATGCTACGATACTTAATTCTAGCATTGCGTGAGGGCACGACAATGGTTTAGTATGGGGGAGTGATGAGACTGCTTTTATACATAGTCTCATCGTCCAAATCGGGCTTAAAATGCATAAAATATCATTAAAACTGCCAAATATATGCTCGTGTTTGTTGCTTGTGTATTTTAGGTACGGATATTGAGGAAAAGACAAAAAGATCACAAGAATCATTCAAAAACGAACACGGGAAACGAATCCGCACAATGAACCGGACCCAAATCAAGAATTTCCATTCAAGTCCTTGAAGTTTTGAAGATTGGCAAGATTGGTCCCTCAAGAATTGAAGACTTGGCATTTTATACCCTTGCAAAACTCATAAATTGTATTGAGGTCCCTTAAATGTCAAGAAATCACATCAATGGTCCGTGAAGAATGGTCAAAATACAAGAAAAGCCCTTGGAATAAGTTTGTAAACTTTATTGTGGCCAAAATGGGAAAAACAAAACTTAGTTTATAAAGGAAACTTTGTTTTGAAGCTGGTAAACTTTATTTGGCAAAGATTGAGGAGTCCAGGGACTAAAAAGGGGAGACAACATAACTTTCATTAACCAACCCCTGGCTGACACATCACATTGACTGGTCAAGCAGCCAATCACCACCCCCTAAACCCACACGTCATTTCACACTTAAGTTTTAAAAATTAACTGATTATTTTTAATGAGTTTAATAAAGATTAGTGGGGGAAACACTAAATTTAAAAATTCACTCTCCCTAATCCTAATCAAAACCTGCCTTTTATCCACCTTCATCCCAAAAACCCTAAGCACACCCAGAATTAATTAAACTCATTTTTAACCTAAACCTAAATTAACATTAGGGGTTTTACCCACAACCCCACTCCCAATACAAGACCCAACCCAGAAAACGACCTCCCCCTTTCTTGTCTCCTCTCCAGCTCACACCATATCACGAGAACCCACAAGGCTCCAAAAACATTTGACCCATTGAATGCTTATGATGCAAATTCTTTTTCTCCACACAAAATGAACGCTCAAGATTACTTCACCAAAGGATGTCAACATTCAGAGACCATGTGAAGACCTATGACCAAGAATTTTCAACAAGATTCCAAGGGCACTTTGGGAAGATTACTTGTTAGGGTTTTAGTATTCTAGGACCTTCCTTTCACTTGTATAAATAGAGGTCGCATGTGACCTCTATCACTTGTTCCAGATTTTCTTCAAAACTTGTAATGCCTTTTTAGAAGAAATAAAAGTTGGTATTTTTGTTTGTAAAAGAGTAATTCCTTTTTATAAGTTTTAAAAGTTGGTGTATGTTTGTGAAGAATCTCTAAGTTTCATTATTATTTTGTAACACTTTGTGTGTTTGAGTTTTAAAAAAGGGTTTTAAATTGGATCAAATTTCAGAAATCCAAGCTTTCATGAAGTGAAAGTGGATTTGGAATATTGGATTTCTGATTTTGGATTTGTTTTTAAAACGGGTTCAAGTTTCAAGATTTGTCATTGCTTTTCAAAGGTTTAAGGTTTGTCATTAAAACCTTGTTTTTATTTAACAGCTTACTGTAGCAAAAGCTACAAGCCAAAAGCTTGTAGCCTTTGCTACTTGGATTGCTTCCCTGTTGGTTGTGTGTGTGCAGGAAAAAAAAGGGCAAGCAAGCTCACCCATTTCACTTTTGGAGTTTGAAGACATAAGGGTGTTTTGGACTGCAGTAGTCCACACCCACTCTCTCTACACAACAAGCTCCTCCCATAGCCCTAGCATAGCTTTTGAGCTATAAGGAGATGGCAATGCTGCCATTGAGGGGCCTGGATGTAGGTCCCTCTAGGTAAAATCCTTGTTTCCATTTTGATTTTTCTAATTTTGTGTGATTTATGTGAAATCTGCATGAAAAGTGTTTAAGAGTTGTTCTCCTGGTTTGATTTAAGTTATTTTGGTATAATATGCATGTGGGTAGTAATTAGAAGCAGATTGGTAAGAGTTTGAAATGATTTGCTTGAAAAAATCTCATTTTCAGAATATAAAGGAGTGTTTGGATTAGGTTTTTAGTTGGTGTAATTGTTGTTAATCTTGGCTTAAAACCTATTATATCCACTCACTAGGTTGCTAGTATTATATATGTTAGCTTGTATTTCTATTTGGTAGAGTTTAAAACCAAGTTGCATGCTATAAAATGGAGAATAGCTCATAAATCAGTAAGTTCTCATTAGTGCTTGATTTTTGTAGAAATTTGGCCATTAATCTTGATAAGCTGCTAGATATTAGGTCACCTTAGGATTGTGTAGTGCTTATTTGTCATTTGGGTGACTTGTTTGCAAGAATTGAGCCATTGAATTTCGTTTGTGTGCACATTGAACCAGCAAACACTCCAAGACCTGAGTTAGCTTAATCAGAAACTTGTAGGGGCATTTTGAGCTTGATTGTGTGCTAAGACTTGCTTGTTTTGTGTTTGTCTTGACTCCCTATACTCAACTGAGTATAGGGGTGCCCTCATTATCCAACAAACATCCACAAAAGCCAAGATCAAGCTCCTCTTGATCCATTCTTCACAAGTGAAGATTTCAGTTCTTTGTGTTTTAAAAAAATCATAATTGGGCACGTTTTTCATTTTATAGGGCTTAATTTGGATTGACTTGGATTTGTTTTTGTGTTTTTATGATTAAAGTGTTATCAGGATTGAGTTCAAAGTTTTAAAAAGAAAAAAAAAAGCAAAAAGGACGTGGCCAGGACTCGAACCTGCGCCACTCCTCTCACAACACACACAACTTACCAGCGTGCCCTTGGGTCTTTTACTACTAAAGACTCAAGTCACACTTTATTTAAAGGATTTTTGTTTGGGCTTTTCTAATATAAGCCGTAGCTAAATAAGCTCTCACAAGCTTATTGGCTAAGCTTTTCAGCTAGTTTGTATTTTTCCTAGGATTAGAATTACATTTGGGATTTTTCTAGCTAAAGTTTTGATTTTTCTCTTTCTTTATTTATTTTTTATCATTTTTTATTTACCCGTTTTTAGTTAATTAGTTTAAAAATAGCAAAAGTAGTTCTAAAATTTTATAAAAAATGTTTTTAGGTTTTATTTAAGTAACTTGAGGTTTACAGCCATTTAAGTTTTCAAAAAGTCTTATTTTTATTTTATAGGATTTTAGGGTTTTTAACCAACTTTAAAATTTAATATAAAATTATTAAAAAGGTTTTAGAAACTTTTAATTGCATTTCTGTCTTAGTTACATTATTTTAGATTTTTGGTAATTTTTTAGATTTATTTTATAAACTTTGAATTTTTTTGATTATTTTATTATTATTTTATTTTTAAAAATTGAAAATTAGTTTTTTCTACTTTTTTTCATTTTTCCTAGATTGTAGACACTTAATTAGGAATTTTGTAACTTTCCAAATATTTTTAGGGTTTTTCAATTATTTTCTAGAATTAATTTAAGTTTTAATGGATTTTAATAGTTTTTAAGTGTTTAAAAATAGTTTTATTTGGTTTTGAAATTTTAAAAAAAATACTTTTTAGCTTAATTAGGTTATTTTTGAGGTTTACAAACTTTAAAATCTTGTTTGGGACTTTTTAATAATTAATTGTGATTTTTAGGGCTTTAATTAGCATTAAAAAGTCATTATCTAATTAATTAAAAGGTCTTAGCAAGTTTGGACTTTTTGTAAACTCTTAGAATATTATTGTGGATTTTTAGTAATTTTTAGGAATTTTTAGGTTAAAATTTTAATTTTTGCACTATTTACGGTTTTACGAGATCGCCTTTTTCGTCTTAGTTTAATCCGTCTTCGTAACCGTCATTTCTTTCTTATTTCTATTTTCTTTTCTTCTCAATATAATCACAAACATTAATCAATTCATTACACAACACACTAGCCTCCTCGAGAACGAACTCACTCTTATTTTGGGTCATTCATATACGGTTTTCCTAAATCGTCGTGCATACTTGCCCTACCTTTTTGCTCTCTTTTCCTAAAGAGTAGTAAAAACATTACATCAGGCCTACCCATCTATACTGTAGAAACTAGAAGGGGGGGGGGGGTGAATAGTTTCTTATATTTACTTGTTAAAAGGTGGTTTTCAAAAATCCTTTTTCAAAAAACTTAGGCTTGAGGAAATATGTGAAATCTTCTTATGCACAGTATGAATAATGATAGTGTAACTAAACTAATACTAACAAAAATATATGCACAAATAATAAAGAATTTAAAGAGTTAAGGGTAAAGAAATATCAAACCAAACACCAAGGATTTATAGTGGTTCGGCAACGAAGCTCGCTCCTCGTTCCTACTCCACTCCTCGAGTACTCCTTACTCGAGAGTTCACTACACAAGAAGCTCCTTATGGTGGAGAAAACCGTACACGTCGCTTAACCAATTTCTGACTCTAAGCTAAAAGTCGAGCCCTAATCGTA
The DNA here is from genome assembly GCA_025667525.1 of Glebionis coronaria. NCBI lineage: Eukaryota > Viridiplantae > Streptophyta > Magnoliopsida > Asterales > Asteraceae > Glebionis > Glebionis coronaria. The sequence goes on from CM046880.1 coordinate 141,923,614, forward strand.
GCTAGGACCAATCTACACAACTATACTTAGTACATACACAACTTCCAAATAGACACAACTACTTGGATCTTCACAACCATGACACAACAACAAATGTATAAAATTAGATCTTCAATGGATCTTAAGTGGTGGACTCAACACTTCACAAGGATAGTGCTCTTCTCTTTGCACTTGGAGAGGAAGGGATAGAAGAACAAGATTCACTTTTTAAACAAGTAGTAATCAAAAAAATGATCAAAGATTTGAGTGATTAAAGAAGAGTGTTTGAATCTAGAAATAGATGTGCAAAAGAGGTGAGTTGAAAAGCTGAGAATGGTCCAAAATTTATAGGACAAAAGGCCAACGGATATATCTGGCCGCGGTTCCATATCTCAGCCGGCGGTTCCTTATCGATAAGGAACCGTGTAGGCACTAGGGAACCGCCGCCTAGACTCCGCTCCCTTTTTTGTCCTTTAGTGGTGGAGGTCTTATCTGGATTAATAAATATCCTGATAGAATATTCCTAATCAAATAAGAATATGCCATTTTCAAATTTTCAAATAATTAATTTAATAAAACATTTTCTTAAAAAGAAAGTTTAATAAAAACTTGTCACACTTAATAAAAAGTGAGTTTTAAGAAAATATTAAATAACTTGATCACTTGATTAAGGTTAGTACTTGTTTATTCATACCTTAAGTGAAAATGGACAAAATGAAAAATACTTGAACTCAAGAATTCGTTTTTCGTTGTTTTCGTAAATGCTTGTTTTTACATATTGTCGTAATCAAAACTAAGAGAGACCGAAAAGGGCAAGAAACGTTTTTAGGCATTGTTGCATTAACAATCTCCCCCTTTTTGATTCCCCCACAATACATAAACTCAATCACACAAAAACAAGATTTTCGAAGACGAGTTTATTCATTTCTCCCCCTTTGTCGAAGCAAAAAGGTTGCACAAGTCGGTGTTGAAGAGACGGACTTTGCAAAGACTCCCCCTTGGTGCTTACTCCCCCTAGCTTGGGGCACCGAGGAATCGAGATATGGTGACAAGCTACACAGAAGAGTTAGTTGAACAAAAGAAACAACCAACAAGATATAGCAATAGGTCACAAAATAAAAGAGAAGAAAACATAAAGACAAAGATCCAAGATAGGTTACTAAAAGAACATCATACAAAGATGTATGGAAAAAAAACAAGCCAAAAGCATAAATCTAATCCTAGTTATTCTATAATTCTAAGATTTGCTTGAATTTGGTGTCTTGTGGATAAGCAACCAATGCTTATATGAAAGACAATTTAATGGCAGAGGGTGGTGGTGGTGGCTTGTTGGAGATCTCATAATCATAGTGAAGAGGAGGCTTGATTAAGAGACTCTTGATGTAGCTCAACTCCTAATAGATGTGTGCCATAGCCAGATGTTGACATTGACAACAATGACAATATGTTCCATGGTGCATGACATTATCATGAGAAGGAGGAAGAACACTAAAGGGTGGTGGTGGAAGAAAAGATGTTCCACAATCAACATTCTTGGTAGGAGAGATGTGATTAAGAGTGTTCTTGGGTGAGTTTGGATTGAAATGGTTCTTGGGTGAGTTTGGATTGAAAGCAATTGGAGAAAATGGAGGAGATTCAAGGCTTTCATTGGGAGAATAAGACATTTTGGGATGTGAAGTATGGCAAAATGCTTATGGTTTAAATAGGGAAGGCTTAAGGTATTTTTGGGGTGGTCAAAGGGTTTGAAACAAAGATTCTCAACAATGTTGGAGCAAATCTGGAGTTTCAGACAAAGACCCGAAAAAGGATGGCACTGTATGCGGTTCCTTATCATGACTGGCGGTATCTTATCACTAAGGCACCGCGGTTCACATATGGAACCGCCTACAGAGGCTGTGTTTGGTGTTTGGAGGAAGATTTTTCAGCAAATCTTATTTTTCTAGTCTAACTTATCATAGGGATATGCTTAAAAGCAAAGATAGACAAAGAAAACATATGCAAACTTACCAAATAGAGATTTGACCAAATTACATGGATTAAAAAAATCGATGTAGGAGGTGTGTAAGACAAGACCTTAAGTCATGACACAATGATCCTCCATGATTCTATCTTGTTCTTGCTATGTTTGAGAGAATCATACATATGAATTATGTAAGCTCTAGATTAATAGCATGAATCTATGAAAAAACATTTTTAGATTGAATTAACAATGTCAAAATCATTTCTCAACCATTTTCGAAAGAGACTTTGAGAATTTTGAAAAGGAGAAGAGAGGGTTTTTCAAAAAGAGTTTGGAAGACTCAATGACTCAAAGTGGTAAAAAAACACACAAAAAGAAAAGAAGGTAATTAAGGAAGATGTTCCATTAATCCTAGACCTAGACGCAAGTAATTAAAAGGTTCCCTCTTAAGTGGCTTAGTGAAGATGTCGGCTAAGTTGTCTTCGAAGGGTACCTTCTCAATTGAAATGTTCCCCTTTTGAACATTATCCCTAAGGAAATGGTGTCGAATTTCTATGTGTTTGGTTCGCGAATGTTGCACGGGATTCTTGCTAAGGTCTATAGCACCTTTATTATCGCACATGATGGGAACATCATCAAGAGAAATCCCGTAATCAACAAGCGCTTGCTTCATCCATAGAGCTTGTTGGCATGCTTTTCCGGCACTCACATACTCGGCTTCCGTGGTGGATATTGCAAGAGCGGTTTGTTTCTTGGAGAACCAAGAAGTTAAACAACAACCCATGAAGGTACAAACTCCACTAGTGCTTCTTCGGTCCACATAGTCTCCCGCATGATCCGAGTCCGCGTAGACAATGGTTTCTACGCCGATCCCTTTAGGATACCATAATCCTAAATGTATAGTGCCTTTAATGTATCGGAAGATACGCTTAACCTCTTCGAGGTGAGAGGTTTTGGGAGCCTCTTGGAAGCAAGCACAAAGGCAAACACTAAACATGATATCCGGTCGACTTGCCGTTAGGTACAACAAACTACCAATCATACCTCTATATTTGGTGTTGTCTACCGACTCACAATCATCATCTATGGTGAGTTTAGTATCCGAGGCCATTAAGGTCTTCATTGGTCTAGATTCTTCTAATCCAAATTTCTTTAGCATTTCTTTAGCATACTTAGATTAACTAAAGAAAATACCATCATCCATTTGTTTAATTTGGAGTCCTAAAAAGAAGTTAAGTTCTCCCATCATACTCATTTCAAACTCATCATGCATGATTTTGGCAAACTCATCACACGATTCTTGACAAGTTGAGCCAAATATAATGTCATCAACATATATTTGTACGATTATGAGGTGAGGAACTTTCTTCTTTGTAAAGAGCGTATTGTCTACCATCCCCATGGTATACTCATGTTTAACAAGAAACGCTTTAAGTCTATCATACCAAGATTTGGGTGCTTGTTTGAGACCATAAAGTGCCTTCTTAAGCTTGTAAACATGATCCGGTTTCTCAAAATCAATGAAGCCGGGAGGTTGAGCCACATATACCTCCTCATTGATCAAAACGTTAAGAAACGCACTCTTTACATCCATTTGTTGAAGCTTAAAGTCTAAGGCACAAGCGTAGGCTAAAAGGATTCTAATGGATTCTAATCTTGCTACCGGTGCATATGTCTCGTCATAATCAATCCCTTCTTGTTGATTATAGCCTTGAGCTACAAGTCTAGCTTTGTTACGAGACACAACACCATTTTCATCTAACTTATTCCTAAAGACCCATTTGGTTCCTATAATGGTAGAACTTCTAGGTGGAGGAACAAGTTCCCAAACATCATTGGCAACGAATTGATTCAATTCTTCTTGCATCGCAATGACCCAACTTTCATCCGTCAAAGCTTCTTTAACATTCTTTGGTTCAATCAAGGAGACGAAACAAAAGAAGTTGCTTTGGTTTTGGACTTGAGATCTTAGGGTCCTTTGATTTAAGTCACCAATGATATTATTGAGAGTATGATCCCTAGACTCCTTAATGTTTACTTCCTTTTCAACATTAAGGTCTTCAACTCCTATTTTTCTAACCTCTTTGGCTTTAACTACTTCTAATTCATCCATGTCATCATCAACCAATGGTGGTGTCTTGGGTGAAGGAGGGGTTTCATCAAAGGTTACGTTGAGTGATTCTTCAATAACCCCCGTGGTTCTATTTAGGACAATGTAGGCTTTTCTAGTTTGGGAATAACCTAAAAGGATACCTTCGTAAGACTTTGGGTCAAACTTGGTAAGGTAGTCTTTGTTGTTGAGGATAAAGCACTTGCTTCCAAACACCCTAAAGTATTCCAATGAGGGTGTCTTACCTTTAAGAATCTCATAGGGGGTCTTTCCTAGGAAAGGTCGAATAAGAATTCGGTTGAGAATATAAGTCGATGTGTCCACGGCATTGCACCAAAACTTTTGAGGCAAAGATTGCTCGTTTAACATCGTCCTACTCATCTATTGGAGAGTCCTATTCTTCCTTTCAACTACCCCATTTGATTGTGGAGTGCAAGGAGCCGAGAAGTTATGGGTCATACCATGAGCTTCACAAAAGGCACCAAATTGCACTTCATTATCAAATTCCCTACCATGATCCGTCCTAATAGAGACAATTGGACATCCTAGTTGATTTTGAATTCTTCGACTAAAGATTTCGAAGTGATCGAAAGCTTCATTCTTAGATGCCAAAAATCTAGTCGAAGTGAATCTAGAATAGTCATCAACTATAACTATGGTATAAAGGTTACCTCCATAACTCCGTATGGCGGAAGGTCCAAAGAGATCCATATGTAGGAGCTCTAAGCACCGAGAGGTCGAAACCAAATTCTTGGCTTTGTGACTTGAGTGAACTTGCTTTCTAACTTTGCAAGCGTCACAAAAGTGATTATCAAACTTCATCTTGGGGAGGTGTCTTACCAACTCCTTAGAGACTAAAGATTGAATTAAGCGCATATTAGCGTGACCTAATCTCCTATGCCAAAGAGTAGAACTATCATCTATAGTCGCAAGACATATGTTGTATTTTGGCTTCTTATTGACCTTCATGACATATAGCCCAATGCTTTCTAACACCTTTTCCAGTGACTTTTCCATATTTTACGATTTCACTGTCATGTTCCGAAAAGATGACCTTACACTTATTGTCACAAATTTGACCTATACTTGAAAGGTTAAACCCTAAATTATCTACGTGCTCAACATTTTCAATAGTCATGGAGTCAAGAGAAACCGTACCTTTGCCAATGATATTACCACGTAGACTACTTGCGAATGTGACGTTACCTCCATCATATGCTTTGTAGTGCGAGAACAAACTTCGATTACCCGTCATGTGTTTAGATCATCTACTATCCTTAATCCACTCGTCGGGCTCCAGATCAATTCCCAAGCATATCTAGGTAACAACACACAAGATCAAACATTTGGTCACCAATATCTCATGTGTCCAAAATTATTAGTTCCAAACATCCCTTGCATTTGGTTGGGATGCATGAATGAAGAAGGGGTTCCCCATGGAGAACAAAATGGAGGAGGATAGTAATTCATATAACCATTTTGTTTTTCGTTATTTCTCCTGGCTGTATTTGATCTAGGTTTAGAGTTATGATCATTCCTTCTAGGTGTTGGGGTTTTACTTCTAGATCGTGAATTGTTTTGATTATCTCTTCTAGGCGTTGTCGTTCTACTTCTAGGCTTAGACTCATTCCGTACTCTAGGTGGAGTAGAAGATGGTCTTGATAAACTTCTATTTCTCATGAGAGGTTTACTTAATGGCTTGTAGAACTTATCAATGGCATTGTCGTCAAGTATGGGTAATTTTACCTTATTAACAATAAGATGCTTTTGTTTTTCACCTGACTTTGACTTTTCAGAAAGTTCATGATTTTCACAAAACTCTTGTTCTGGATGTGGTACCTTATCTATGGAGGCGGTTCCATAGTGATAAGGAACCGCCCCATACAATCTGGGACCGCGTACAGTGGGTGATTTTTGTGAAAATCTTACTTGTTTAGGTTCACTAGTTGAGGCTTCATTTGAGTTAAAACCTACACCAAGTCTTTCCTTTGAATGAACTTGTTTGTTTAACATATCATCAAGAGCACTAGTACCTTTCATGAACTTTTCCAATTTAATGGAGGTGCTCTTGAGATCTTCATTCTCTAATCTAAGTTTCTCACAACTTAAGCAACCTAAATCAACTTCTTTATTTTTCTCAAGTTTTTGCCAATTTCTCCCTAAGTTCATTGATCTCATTTTCAAGCTTAGTTTTGGTTGATTTTAAGGTTTTGTTCTTTTCTATGAATTTAAGGCTAAGTTTGTGTAAACTATCATATTTGCCTTCAAATTCAATATCATCAAAGGTGGAGCTATCATTGCTGTAATATTCGGTTTCGGAATGTACCTCTTTAGAAGTGTGAGCCATAAGACATTTCTCCTCTTTGGGGTTGTCATCATCATCTTCACCGCTATCGCTCCAAGAGCCACTAACGAACGCCGTGTGATTCTTATCGCGAGAGGGCTTTGGACAATCACCAATGAAGTGATTTGGATCACCACATCTAAAGAAATTCCTATCACCTTTTTCGTTCTTGACAAACCGATTCTTTGAGAATGGTTTCTTGTCATTGTTGGGTTTCCTAACGTGTTGACCTCGTCTCTTGAAGAACTTCTTGAAATCTCTCACCGCCAATGCATACTCCTCTTCATCGCTATCCGAGGAACTATCATGGTCACTTTGTGCCTTCTTGGCTTTAAGTGCAAGAGATTTTTTTTCACTCTTGGTTTTCACTTATTCCGAGTCCTTCAAAATTATCATCTCATGAACCTTCAAGTTGCCTATTAGTTCATCGAGTGATAAAGTTGAGAGATCTTTCGATTCTTCAATCGCCGTGACTTTTGCTCTCCACTTTGGATGTAAAGCCCTTAGAAACTTCCTAACATTGTTCTTGCTAAAAAAACCTTCATCAAGTGCTTTTAGACTAGTAATAATGGTGTTTAACCTAGCAAATGCACTATCAATAGTTTCATCTTCTAAGATGACAAATTGTTCATATTGTTGGACAAGAAGATCGATTTTTCTTTCTTTGACTTGGCTATTACCTTGGTGGGTTACTAAAAGAGTGTTCCAAATATCTTTAGCGGTTTCACACATAAAAATCGTTTCATACTCTTTCTTAGGTAAAGCATTATAAATCACCATTTTAGCCTCATTATTTTTTGAAAGTTTCTTTTTAGTATCGTCATTAGCTTTGTCAAAAGTGACCAATTCTTTTGTTTTAGAAACTTCATTAAATTGATAAGGTAAAAAATCACCATTGGTAATAACATGCCAAAGATCTAAATCTTTTGATTTCACATAAGTTTCAAATCTATTTTTCCAATAAATAAAACTATTGGTTTCAAAAAGTGGTGGTATTTGCATAGATTGCCCTTCTAGGTATTTGTTGGAATCCATAGATCGATTCAAGTTTTAAAATACAATATACTTTAAAAATTCTTGAGCAACCAGGCTCTGATACCAAATGTAGAAACTAGAAGGGGGGGGGGTTGAATAGTTTCTTATATTTACTTGTTAAAAGGTGGTTTTTAAAAAATCCTTTTTCAAAAAACTTAGGCTTGAGGAAATATGTGAAATCTTCTTATGCACAATATGAACAATGATAGTGTAACTAAACTAATACTAACAAAAATATATGCACAAAGAATAAAGAATGTAAAGAGTTAAGGGTAAAGAAAGATCAAACCGAACACCAAGGATTTATAGTGGTTCGGCAACGAAGCTCACTCCTCGTTCCTACTCCACTCCTCGAGTACTCCTTACTCGAGAGTTCACTACACAACAAGCTCCTTATGGTGGAGAAAACCGTACACATCGCTTAACCAATTTCCGACTCTAAGCTAAAAGTCGAGCCCTAATCGTAGCTAGGACCAATCTACACAACTATAATGTTGTCCCTTATAATATGATGATAGATTAAGATATTAGATGGAAAAGATATGAGTTTTAGAGAGAGAAAGTAGTGATAGAAAGTAGAGACAAGGAGAGGATTAACTTGTAGAATAATAGATTAAGAAAGTGATTAGAGTAAAAATGATCATCCCACCCTCCTAACATGCTAGGAGGGTAGTATATATAGTCCACCCACATGCGGGCTTTAATGGACTATATATTGGGAGGGCTTGATGTTTGGACTTTAATTAGTTTAACTCCAAGCCCGTAAACCACGACTAATAAACTACTTATTACAACGTTATAATTAATGTTACAGTAGAAACCTATGACCGAACATTCTTGTTTGACTCAATATTTTGAGGCTAACAATATCCCCCAATGTGAGGTCATTCCTCTTCGATATTTGGATTCCAGTGGAGATTTATGAATTTCGTCATAAGTGAGTCTTGAATGTGTAATAGTGGTTTTGTTCCTTCATGCTGTGATCTTTGAGCCTTTATCATTGTCTTTCGACTTTGTCTTTTATCTTGAGATCTTTAAATCATCCTTGACTTGTCTTTGCCATCTTGTGATCTTGTGTCTTTATCCACATGATCACACTTTTAATTGTTGAATAAGTCTTTGGGCATGAATATGTGGTTTTGAATCTTTGACTTTGCTAAGTACACCGTGACGCCACCTTCTCGAGACAAAAGATAGACACAGACTGAATGGCTTTGACATTCGTCCTAAATCAGTAGCGTTTTACCTCCGGTCGGTGAAGACCGTTATACGATATTAAATACCGTACCTGTGATTAGGTAGATTCAATTAAGAATCTCCTTGACAGGGTTTCGCGGATGTACTAGCCGTTCTCTTTACTCGACCGTCTCAAAGCAAGACTACGAACATAAAGAGTGAATCAATTGGATAAATATCCGCTTGATTAAAGTTGTCAATTCAAATTCCTGGAACAAGTTTGATTCATTAAGAATCTTACTGTTGATGCAAAAGTTGGTTGATCCTTGCTAGACCCGAATTAGGCTTAATTCGGGTTGGCTGGACTCCGGCTCCTGCACCAAGTGAATCGTCTGGTTGGGATCCTGCACACTAAACAGCACGCGTTAAGCTTACCGTGGGAACGTTTCCCACGATTAGACTCCGGCGTGAGAGTAAGTAATCGATTTAGGGTTTATGTGAGTTTAGAGTACAAGTCGTAATACCTCTGTGGAACCCTTGAGGGTTCCTTTTATAGTCAGTGAAACCCTAATGGGCTTTCACTGATGCTTCGGCCCCAAGGAAGAGATAACCACCAGAATTAGAATGATTGTTATCTTCTAATTCTGGTAGTGAATATCCTCTTCCATTGGGATAAAAATATACCTAGACAGAATATTATTCTGTCTGATCTTATGTCGGCCGCCTTGGGCCGTGGGCCGCACACATGTGCGGGTACTGTTCATTCAAACCCATAAGCCTGAATGACATTTATCCACCCATCTGTGGTGGGCCAGATACGGTTAGTACCCGTGAGCCGGGCTCATGACCCGGTTGGGGACTATACGTCATCATGTCCCCCCAGTCTAGTTGTTACAGCCGTAGGCGTAACCTCTAGACTATCAAGCTGCTCTCCGGACATATAAAGAAAGACCTAGGAAATGACACTGGAAAATTTGTTCCGGCCGCACGTGGCAACCGGTCGTAGGAATATTCTTTAATGAATACTACCTCAGCCGCACGTAATGGCCGAGACAAATTAAATGCAACATTAAATACGGTCTTACGTAAGAGCCGCATAACCCGGCAAGAATCCAGTCGCATTAATGATATTCAATAATCCAGTCGTATGTCTGCAAAAAGTGCATGATTACGGACCACCCTTGAGCCACGCGAAATTGTTTAAGAAGTGACCCGTGGGTCCCCTACTGACGTTACAGAAATGTCAGAAACCCTATCCGTTGTATAGGGAATGTGACTGACACGTGTCAAAGATCCACGGCACCTCGGAAACCGAGGCCACCCTATATAAGAGTGAGTATGCGTGTATGTTACACACACAACTCACTCATTCTCCCGCCATTGTTAACTTCAAGCTTATCCCCAGATCCAAAATTTTTGCCTTCTTTTCCACGGATATCCGTCACCGCAGGTTAGATTACCACACCTTTAAAAACCTTTTCATAAAATATGGTCAAGGATAACCCCCTCATCACGGACGTCCTGACTGTGATGTCGGGGGAGAAATACCTCGACTTCCTGTCGAAGTATTATGTGCCCGAAAGCGTACACCCCACCTTTCCGGGTGATGGTGAAGCTATTACGGATGCACCGGCGGGGAAAATAGGCATATACACACGCCTGTTTGACTCAGCCAACTACCGTATTCCGTTGTCTAAGTTCTTAGTAGACCTTCTTTTGTACTATGACTTTCATATCACCCAGCTCCACTGTATAGGGGCGTGTAAAATCAACCAGTTTGAGATTACATGCCATACCTGCAGGGTAACCCCCACCGTGAACCTTTTTAGGGCTTTCTACTTTCCCCAATTAGTGAACGGGTGGTTGTCGTTCAAGAAACGACCCGGGAATGCCCCGATGACATATAGGAAACCCCTTGACTCCCTGAAGAATTGGTACGACCATTACTTCTTTGTGGATGAGAAAGTATTCCCCACCCCCTTCGTACTTAAAACCAAAGCCCCAAAAGACTATCCGCCCAAATCCAAAGAGTATAGTAGCCGGGACCTGAAAATACTAGATACCCATCGCACGGAATTTCATAGAGGGTTGCCGGAGCACTTTCTGTGCTTAGTAGGGATAAGCCGCCGTTACTTTGGGAGGGATGACTTATATCCGTGCTTCTTAACGGAACAGGGCGAGGGTAGGTCATATATATATTGTAAATTTGATCTATCACATATGTGTAAAATGTTACTAACCCATATACTTCTACAATCATTTGCAGAGATGAACCTCCACGGATTACTTCGTCAAGGCGACCCCATGAAGGTGGCGGAAGGATTCCGGCCGTTAAAGCCGAATGAGCTCCCCTTGCTAGAAGCTTTAGCCGACCGTACGATTCCGCTGGAGGAGACAACCGAACCCAGGTCGGACGAAGAAGAGCCTGTTATCGAGAAGTCCCCATTGGACTTTCATAACGAAGATGGCGACGACCCCTTGCTGGAGGGAGGCACCATCAACCAGGAGGAGGAGCGCGATCCTAATGAAGACACTACGCAAGCTTCCGGATCCACCACACTTACTTCAAAAAAGAGAAAAACAACCAGGCGTGTGGCGAAGAAGACTGGGGAAGATGCCGGAGTTGCAAATGCTCCTCCCAAGAAGTTGCGAAAAGACCATCCTCAGTATCAAGAAGAAGGCAGCACCATGACTGGTCAAGCCGACCCTACCCCGACCAAGGAAGGGCCAGTTCTGCGAGTCGCCCCTGTGAGCGCCGTAGCTCCTACCGGCCCAGACCCTGGTATTGGCACCTCGTAAGTACCCCTCACGATTATGATTTGTATCTTCGTATGATATATGTAGACTAATAATTTTTTTTTTTTTGAACGACAGGGTGAATCCGGCAGTCGCAGCTCAAGGAGAAGAAGTGGGGAGAAATCCATCCCCCGCAGCTACTAACAATCCCCCTTCACCCATCACCGCACGTGCCAAGGAACCGTGCCCCAAGGGGCCAGAAGAGAGCTTGCGTTTAGCATGGAACCTATCAAGCTTGACACGGCTGGAGGCCGAATCAGAGTGTTCGGAATTCATCGAACACATCACCCCGCCTGCCCTCGCACAGGATTTAGATGAACTAGACCATGAGGCCCTGATTGAACAGTTTGATGTGTCATCCGCACATCAGGTGACGGTGGGTGCCGCGTTGAGACGCCGACTGATCAAGGCCCTCACCAATGTGAGCCGTGCCGACAAAAGGATAGCCCGCCGTGAGGCATTGGTCGTAAAGAACGAGAAGACCATCACATCCTTGCAAGCGGCGTTATTGACTGTCGAGGCAACGGTGAAGGAGCAGGCGCTTCATGCCGAGACAAGAGAGAAGCGTATCGCTGAGTTGGAGGCCCTCGTAGCCGCATCAAACGAGAAGGTAAACTTTCAAACATGTTGTTCATATATTCCTACTCCTTGTGTGTATGTAGCCCAAAAATATATATTCGTGTAGTAACTCCAAATTTCATACGCAGGTGTCTGCGGCTGAGGCTGCTACTAAGGCGGTGACCGTGCAATCATTCAGCATTGCTCAGGAGCGTGACGCACTGAAGGAGGAATTGACGCAGGCTCAAACCAACCTTGAAAATCAAGTTGCCGCTGCTGATGAAGAGTTGAGCAAGGTGGTCGTCAGCTGTGCGGAGAGAGTATGCCCCCCCTACTAACCACGACAGCCGGTCGTAGGTAGATGATGTAGTGATTTTGTATATACTTTATTTTAGGAAAAACAAAGCAACACAAAAAGCGGTAAGTATTAAGTGTCGGTTTAGGAAAACCAAGCACTTATGACCCAATGAGTGGGATCGTTCTCTCGAGGAGGCTAGTGCGTTGTGTAATGAATGATTGATTATGTTTTTGAGTATTAACTAGAAGAAAAGAAGAGAAAATGACGAAGACGAAAAAATAGAAAAAATAAGGCAAAAACACTATTAGAAAGTTACTACGTAGAACGTAAAAAGTGCAAAATTTAAAATTTTAACCTAAAAATTCCTAAAAATTACTAAAAAATCCCAAATAATATTCTAAGAGTTTACAAAAAATCCAAACTTGCCAAAACCTTTTAATTAATTTAATAATGACTTTTTAATGCTAATTAAAGCCCTAAAAATCACTTTTAAATATTAAAAAGCCCTAAACAAGATTTTATAATTTGTAAACCTCAAAAATGACCTAATTAAACTAAAAACTATTTTTAAAAATTTTAAAACCAAATTAAACTATTTTTAAACTCCTAAAATCTATTAAAATCTATTAAATCTTAAATTAATTCTAAAAATTAATTGAAAAGCCTAAAAATTAATTGGAAAGTGACAAAGGTCCTATTTTAATGTCTAGAATCTAGGAAAAATGAAAAAAAGTTAAAAATAAAACTTTTTATTTTAATGAATAAAATAATATTAAAATATTCTAAAAAATTAAAAATTCTTAAATAAATTCTAAAAAATTCTCAAAAATTCTAAATATTCTAACTAAGAAGAAAATGTAAACAAAAGTTTCTAAAACCTCTTAATTAATTTTATATTAATTTTTAAAGTTGCCAAAAAACCCTAAAATTAAATAAAATCAAAAATTAAAGTTTTTGAAAACTTTTTTATATGTAAACCTCAAAAATAAAAATTAAAACCTAAAAACTATTTTTCCTAAAAATAAAAACTCTTTTTTCTATTTTTTATTGAATTATTAAAAACCGGGTATTAAATAAATGCTAGAAATTAATTAAATAAAAGGAAAATTATGAAACCAAGTTGGAAAAATCTATAAACCTATAACTATTCTAGGAAAAATAAGAAAAAGCCAAAAAGTTGAGCCAATAAGCCAGGAAGGGCTTATTAAGTCACGGCTTATAATTGGAAAATTCAAAATGAAAAAAAGGTTAAGTAAATAACCTTTGCACCCTTGGTTAGTAAAAGACCCAAGGGCGCAACGGTTAAGGATGATGTGTGGGAGTGTGGTGATGGGGGTTCGAGCCTGAAGAACCCCTTTTTGCTTTATATATATTTTTTTTTTAAACTTTCCAAATCCAAAACTGACCCTTATGTGACTTAGAAAACTCAAACCAATTTCCTTTTAATGCAGGATTAAACCAAATCCAAGTCCAAATCGTGTCCAGTTACAACTTTCAAGAACACAACTTGTTCTTCTTTCTGTTTTGTCTTCACAAGTGGTGAAAAGGTCCAAGAGGGCTTAGACTTGCTTATTGGTGGTGTTTTTCTTGGAACAAAGGCACCCCTTCACTCTTTCTGAGTGAAGGGAGTCAAGATAAGCAAGAATTACACACTTAGCAACAAGGATTTCACAAATCAAATGCACACAAAAGCTTAATGAAGTTGCTGTGATGATTTTTCTAGGTCTGCTGACTTAGGGGCTAACAACTAGCACTCTAGTGAGATTCAAAAGACCAAACTTGGCACACAACTTCACACAATGATGCACAAACAATAGCAATAACTCAATCAGCCTAAACCTCAACAGAAATCAAAGATCATGCACAAAAATTCATGAAAAATAAGCATAAAAGGCCTAAGCAGATTTCTATCTTACTTTTTTTCCTTTATTACTTGTAACTTGATCCAAACTTTTCCAAACTAACTTAACAACTAACTACTAACCTAACTCAATCTATTTTAAGCTCTCTAACACGTTTTTCAAAGCACAATCAAATTATAAACCCTGCTAAAACACGTTTCCAAACACTACTTTAAATTTTTAAAACCAAATTTTACAAACCAATTTACTTGAAAAGCTACTCAAACTGATTCTATGATACTCTAGCATGCATCTAAACATAAAAGAACATGAATCAAACAACTTAAACACAAAATAGCATCAAATCAATCAAATCACACAACACTTTTTTCTGAAAATTTTAAAATGGAAAAAGAAGATTACCTAAGATCCTTACTTCCAAGGATCTTTGTGGTTGCATAACCACTTCCCATATGCCCGGGCATATGCTGACAATGATCCACAACAAATGCTCAAACCTGTTTAAGAAGAAATCAACAGAAAACACAAGCAATATCCAATAACTTTTTTCTGTTTTCTTATTTCTTCCTTAAAAACTCTCACAAATCTTTTCAAACCTACACACACGTTTTAAAAACACTCACAACTCACAAATCAACTACCTTTTCCACTTTCACTTCAAAGGTAATGTGATTTATGGAATTTTGAACTTTTTAAACCCGTTTTGAAAATCAAACACAAACTTTTGCACTATTTAATTGGAACTCAGTTTTTCTTCCTTAATTTATACCAACTTTTTATAAAAATAAAAGGAATTATAATTGTTAAACACAAACACCAACTTCATATCATAAAAAAGGAATTACAAAATAATTTTTGGAGAAAAACTGGAACAAAGCTATAGGGTCACACACGACTCCTATTTATACAATAAAGAGAACTATCTAGAACAAGGGATTAAAAAAATACAATGCATAAACCCTAAACTATGGAAATCTCCAATTTGCCCTTTTTCTTTGACGAATTCTTTGGTCAAAAGGTGCTCCATGTGACTTGACAGCTTGGAAGTTGATCTTGGACGTTGAAAAGTACTTGGAGGCCAAGTAGTAGGATCACAATCGTTCAATTTGTCGGATTGGGGTTTTGTGCGAAAGTGATGGGTGCAGGGGAGTGCATTTGTGAGGACCACAGGCCACGTGGCACTTTTGGGTGAGGTGGGTTTAGGTGAGGATAGGAGCAATTAGCAATCTGGAGGTTTATAGGGAATATCCCCTTGATTTGGATGTTAATTAAAACTGGGGGTGGGTAGGGTTTATCATAAGATTAGGGGTGTTTGATTTGTTTTTGGGTTAACACGAATTTAAATTCGTGTTATGGTGGGAAAACAAATGGGATTAGTGGGTCTTGTTGACTAGTTGACCGGCTTATTAACAAACCGGGTATAAAAGGGATTGGGCCTTGGGGTTTTTTGGGCTGTTGGTTAAGTTTTTTTATTACCAGTCCAAAACAAACGTAGTCACCAGTTAAGTATTTGCAAGGTTAGTCCATTCCATTAAATGCCTTTCACCACAAGTCCATAGCCAATTGCAAATTCAGTCCTTTGGTGATATTTGACTAACTTTAGCAAATTTAACCAATTTCCAAGGGTTGATCTTGTGCATTCTTCATTCTTCAAGGATTAAACTTGCACAATTAACATTTTTAAGGGTTAAATGTGACAAGTTCTTCAAAGATGAGGGGCCATTTTTGCCAATTCTTCAAACTTGAGGGGTCTTTTTGCAAATTTCCAAAAGTGAGCTTGGTTCATTGTGCGTCTTCGTTTCCCGTGTTTGTTTTTGAATGATTCTTGTGTTCTTTTGCCAATTCCACGATATCCGTACCTAAAAATACACAAGTAACAAACACGAGCATATATTTGGCATATTTCATGATTTTTAATGCATTTAAAGGCCGTTTTTGATGATGAGATCATGTATAAAAGCCATCTCATCACTCCCCCATACTAAACCATTGTCGTGCCCTCACGCAATGCTAGAATAAAGTATCAAAGCATCTCCAAAATTCAATTTTATTCACTTTTATTGAAATGATAAACTAGCTACACTACACTATTGCTACTACTTGTGTTTTTAGACATAATGTATGATTTTCATCGCAAAATGGGACGTTTAGGTTCATAGAATAAGAACACGTGAATGCTTCGTTAGAAATAATTTCGTCGTCCTCGATTTTCACCTTAATTCCATGCCAAGCGTGCAACGAGATCATTGTCATTATAAGTTAGTAATGCTAACACTACTCATATGCCCTAATCACTTACTTATTCTCCCATTATTCCTAAGTTGTATCTCTTATATTTTATTTTGTCTTAATGATCACGAGGATGCATCATTGACTTATGCGATAATAGAGATTTAGGTCTAAAAATAGAGTCCTAACGGTGTAACCAAGACCATCAAATCAATAACCCCTCCTAATAGACGACGATGTTAAAAAATTAAGTTGACAAGAAGAATCGATAAACACGGTTTTATAACGGTTTTGAACATGAGACTTATTACCAAGACTTTTATACGCCCCCTAACGGAAGGGCCTTATTATCTTTGGTTTACCTCCATCTTTTATTCAACTTCGCCATGAAGCTTTTATTATGACTTCGGTCTTGCCTTGCCTTTTATTATCCGCCTCATCGGTGGTTTTATTAGCCAAAGACGTATATCCTCACGCTAAAGCGAATTTTGGATCTTTAAAGCTTCGAAGATTAAGGCTTGATTCACTTTCAATTTTGCATAGATTTTAGGCCTTGTGGGGCTTCAAATTGTTTGCTAGATTTAGGTGAGCACTTGAAATCTTATTATTGGGTGAAGCTTTCGATTATTAGGGTGCCAATACTTCAAAACCGTGACGCTGGCGATACCTTAATGTCTTCCCAATTTAATTACACGGAAGCTACTAGAAAAGACTAGAAACCCAACAATCAAAACTAAACCGCTAAGTCAATATTTATTAAGCAAAAAAAATATTTACATGCGAAGGGAGAATAAGCAAACAATGAGAACACATGAGTTTTTGAAAGAATACGAGTACTCTACGTTTAGCATAGTAACTTATAATTAACTCTATCATTTCTCGTCCTCATTTAAGAGACTTAGCCTAATGTGTAGTTAAGGAATCAAAGCTAAGTGCTCAACACGCACGGTCGAATCAAAAATTACTCTTATTCTCGCCATCGGAAAATCTACATTCGTGTCTTCAAACACTTATGAAACATGAGAAAAATTTTAAAATTTGGCCATTTTTAGCCTTATTTTGCAAGAAAACGATTATTTTGCAAGAAAACGATAAACAAAACGATAAACTTTGGAAAGCGTGAAGGTTTGGCAAGGCAAGTATCTATTCACCCCCCCATACTAAAGTTAAACATTGTCCTCAATGTTTCGAGTCTAGGGGTGCAAACACCCCCATACTAGAGACGTAGTCGAATGCCTAATCTAGCATGGAAAGGGTGTAACCAATAAGTAATAGCCGTTTATGAAGTGTGCTATAAACCTAAGGTTAGAACATAAAAGGATATATCATGATGGATATTGGGAATGGCCTCCAAAGCAAACGATCGAGTGCTCCCATGAAACGAACACGAGAGGCTCCAATCGTGAAGATGATGATCTAAAAGACACAATTCACAAACAACCACAGAACAAAGGTTGGAAGGGCACAAATCCCCTCACATTAAACTAATTAGAAAGCAATAATATGTACATGGATAAGCATGGGTCTCCCCCACGAGGCACCTTGTTTTTGATAACCGAGTCAAAAGCTCGACTCGAATCCCCATAAATGTGATCATTTAGGGATAATCATGGTATGGCCAATTTTTGATGGGGCTTACATGATAAACAAGGCCCAAAAGTACGTGGAGTACTTTAAAAACCCGATAAACGTATACCGGGGTCAAAGATAGCGTCCTCGTTTTCGGATGAAAGACGAGACAACACAACTCCAACACAAATCCCAATGGGATAGAAGAAAATAGGAGAGAAGAAATAGAAGGGTGGGACAATGGATAAGTCATAACATTGAGCTACTCGAGGTAGACTCGTACCAATCAAATGAAAAGATTTTCCATTTATTGCATCGGTGGAAGACCGAGATTTCCCTATAAAAGCAATTCCAGGATCAAATATCTCGTCCTCGGTGGAGAAAGGGGAGGGAACATAAGGGGCTTCCCCCACACTAGGTCCACACAAAGCATCATCAAAAGGAGAAGACGAGCTTGTAGTACTCAATAAACGTGGTGATGACGGAGTTAGAATTGTAGAAAAATCTTTTAAATTAAATTCAAAATCTTTTCCTTTTTCATCTTTAACACTCTCCTTGTGAAAACCCGATTTAATTATGTCAAAAATATTTGGTGTATCTAAAACAATGTTAGTCACACTAAAAATTCTCACATTTTGAAATCTTTTTGTTTTAGGTGGTGGCAAGTTTTCAAATCTTTTGTCAATAAAGAAAACCTCCCCATCGGGATCAACGTATTCATCATCCGAAGAATCACTCGAGATTGGAATCATAGGCTTAACACTCTTAACCTCCATCGGCGGAAGGGACGGAACTTCATTTTTATCATCTCCTAAAACTCTATTAGAAATCTTTTGACAAATGTTTTTGATGGGATTGACATTGTACAAAGATGTGATCGAATAAACATGAGAAAGAGTGGAGTTTTGGGTTGCATTAATGACGAGTTCTTCCTCATTGAAACGAAGAGTGATTTTTCTTGCATGCACATCGATAAGTGCTCTCGAGGTATCCAAAAAAGATCGACCTAAAATTAACGGAACTTTAGGATCGATGGGAATGTCAACAACAATGAAGTCCACGGGATAATAGAATTTCCCAACTTTCACAAAGACGTCCTCGGCAACTCCACAAGCTAGAATCGTAGAATGATCGGCCATTTCGATTGACATTCTTGAAGGAGTGAGATTTGGAAGATTGAGCGATTTAAAAATCTCGAGAGGCATCAAATTAATACTAGCACCAAGATCGGCCAAGGCGTAGCATTCTTCCATGTCTTGGATAGCACATGGGATTAAAAACTTTCCAGGATCACTGACATTTTGAGGTATGCGGCTTAGAAAAACCGATGAACAACTAGACGATTTTTGCAATTTCTCTTTGTTATTCAACATACTTTTGAAATTCGCGGCGAATCGAGGCATCATGACTAAGGCGTCGGCAAAACTTATATTGAAATGCAAGTCACGAAACATTTTCATAAAGAGTTCAAATTGATAATTATTTCGTTCTTGTGCCTTTTCCTTGTCTCGTCTTGATGGGTAGGGTAAAGGTGGTGTGGGTTGGGGCAAATTAGGCATAGGCATCGGCCTTGGAATCTCGGGTTCCATAATGGGTATTGGTTCAACCGTAGGTGTGGTTTGAGCGGTACTTCGTGGGCTTGTAATTTGCTCCTTTTCAACCACGACCTCGGGTTCTTTCTCTTTTTCCTTCTCCATAGAAGTACTTGGACAAGAAATGGGTTCTTTGAAAGTTTTACCACTACGAGTGGCAATAACCTTCAATTCTCCTTTCGGGTTCACGATGGTATCACTAGGAAGACCACCCGAAGAAGAGGGCTTACACATGATAGCTTCAAACATCTTAGCCATTCGATCTTCAAACTTAGATTGCCTAGCATCCGCTTTCAATAATTCTTGCTTAATCTCATGTTGTCCTTGCTCCATTTTTTGTTGATTTTGTTGGAGTCTTGTGACATTTCCTTCCATTTTATTAGCATGAGTTTTAAGTTCATTAGCAAGTTCGGTTTTAAGCTCATTTTTCAATTCGGACCTTAAGCTAACCATTTCACGTTGCATATTGTCAAACTTAGCATCATTAGCCTTAGCATAATTCAAAAACTCTCCTTGAAGATTTTTGGTGTGATCGTTTTGAAAACCTTGGGCATTGTTTTGAAAATCACGGTTTTGGTTTTGATTAGAAATTTGCCCATTTCCACTTTGGTAATTACCTTTGTTATAGTTTCTTTGATTTCCTTGGTAATTTCCACCTTGGTTGTTGTTGTTGCGATAATTATTAGCATTTTGATTGGGTGGAGCTTGATTTGAACGTGAACCTTGACCTATTTGGTTATAAGTTCCCGCGGCTAC
Source organism: Glebionis coronaria (assembly GCA_025667525.1). Lineage (NCBI taxonomy): Eukaryota > Viridiplantae > Streptophyta > Magnoliopsida > Asterales > Asteraceae > Glebionis > Glebionis coronaria. Next base: position 141,943,878 of record CM046880.1, read on the forward strand.
AAAAGCATTCGAAGTGTTACCATCCGCGGTAATGCACTCGGAAAGATCATGAGCTCCCCCACACGACAAACAACTCTTAGAAACCGCTTTAACCGAAGCGGTGTTGGAAGCTTCTTGAGCCTTCCAATGGGACATAAGGTTTGCAAATCTATCAAAGAATCGGTTTTCTTCATTTGCTTCATCATGTAATGCATTGATACTTTGAGACGATGATGAGCCCCTTTTGGCAACACTCGGTGTGTGACGAGGGCTATAAACCTTAGACCTATTCTCGATTATGACCAAAGCTTCTTCAACCGTTTTACACAAAAAATTACCACCCGCGGCGGCATTTAAATAATCTCTTTCATGATCGTTAAGCCCATTGTAAAACGTGTCGATTTGGTGCAAATCGGAAAAACCATGATGAGGACATTCATGCAACATCTCCTTAAACCTATTCCAAGCCGTAGAAAAACTTTCATTTGATTCTTGTGAAAATTTAGAAATCTCATTTTTCAAATGCGTAGTCTTAGAGGGCGGAAAAAATTGGTTCACAAATTTCGAAACGAGATCCTTCCACGTCAATATAGAATTGGGTGGCTCTTTCTCTAACCAAATTTTAGCGGGCCCCGCTAAGGAATACGGAAAAAGCATCATCTTAATCGAGTCATTCGAGACATCCTTGAATTTGCACGTGGCGGTAAGACGATTAAATTGGCGGATATGGTTGTGCGGATTGTCCTTCTCATCACCACGGAATTTGTTGTTTTGGATCATCGACAACAAACCCGTTTTCACCTCAAAATTCTCCGCAAGGATTGCGGGAATCACAATAGCTTCTCCATAACCCTCGGTGGGTGCTTGAAGTAACTCCATCATAGTTCGATTCGCCATGGTCGGTTCTTCTCGTACAATGGGTTCGTCAATAGGAGACTCCTCACTAGAATGAGTTGGAGTGGGAGTTTTGTTCTTGCGTTTACGTGCACGTTTTGCTTGATTACGAGTGAGCATAAACGTCACGTACAACGTGGAGACGAGCAAAGAAGATTCTTTTTGGTATTTTGTGTTTTTTCAATTTTTTTGTGGTTTTTGATTGTATTAACCTTTTGGAAATTGGTGAATGTATTAAGTAGACAACAAAGTCCACAAATCTCCTCACTAATCAAATCTCTTGATTAAAAAGGCCTCAAGGAATGAAAACGATCACGTGGAGTGAACGCCTTCGATGACTTTAGAACGATGGTGGAACACCAAATCGTTCAAGAGGGTTTAATCAATATGAAACCAAGAAAATATATATGATATGTAGTAATACTTTGGGCGGCAAAACCCTCGATTCACTCTCAAAATCAAATACGCACAAGCAAGCGGAGGAAACGAGGCGGCGCGAAGCACTTAAGAGCCTTTTTCCTTTAGGTTGTGAAATACAACCGCCTTATACCCACCTTATAGTTTGTATTATCAAGATTAAGCTTCACGAAAGTATTTATCTATTTTTGCCTTTTTTCTTTGGTTTGAGATTCGAATACAATGATCGAGTGATGAAATCCCGAATCAAGGTTGTGATTGCTCACGTATTTGGAGTATTGTATATTTATTGTGCTACGTATACAATATAGTAATAATATTCACAATAAAAACGAAAAACGATAATACGTATTAGTAGAGTGCTACTAATACAATTATTTATTATGGCTAATATGAAAAAACAAATGTGCAAATCAACACTAAACACGCCTCCCCGGCAGCGGCGCCAAAAATGATGTAGTGATTTTGTATATACTTTATTTTAGGAAAAACAAAGCAACACAAAAAGCGGTAAGTATTAAGTGTCGGTTTAGGAAAACCAACCACTTATGACCCAATGAGTGGGATCGTTCTCTCGAGGAGGCTAGTGCGTTGTGTAATGAATGATTGATTATGTTTTTGATTATTAACTAGAAGAAAAGAAGAGAAAATGACGAAGACGAAAAAATAGAAAAAATAAGGCAAAAACACTATTAGAAAGTTACTACGTAGAACGTAAAAAGTGCAAAATTTAAAATTTTAACCTAAAAATTCCTAAAAATTACTAAAAAATCCCAAATAATATTCTAAGAGTTTACAAAAAATCCAAACTTGCCAAAACCTTTTAATTAATTTAATAATGACTTTTTAATGCTAATTAAAGCCCTAAAAATCACTTTTAAATATTAAAAAGCCCTAAACAAGATTTTATAATTTGTAAACCTCAAAAATGACCTAATTAAACTAAAAACTATTTTTAAAAATTTTAAAACCAAATTAAACTATTTTTAAACTCCTAAAATCTATTAAAATCTATTAAATCTTAAATTAATTTTAAAAATTAATTGAAAAGCCTAAAAATTAATTGGAAAGTGACAAAGGTCCTATTTTAATGTCTAGAATCTAGGAAAAATGAAAAAAAGTTAAAAATAAAACTTTTTATTTTAATGAATAAAATAATATTAAAATATTCTAAAAAATTAAAAATTCTTAAATAAATTCTAAAAAATTCTCAAAAATTCTAAATATTCTAACTAAGAAGAAAATGTAAACAAAAGTTTCTAAAACCTCTTAATTAATTTTATATTAATTTTTAAAGTTGCCAAAAAACCCTAAAATTAAATAAAATCAAAAATTAAAGTTTTTGAAAACTTTTTTATATGTAAACCTCAAAAATAAAAATTAAAACCTAAAAACTATTTTTCCTAAAAATAAAAACTCTTTTTTCTATTTTTTATTGAATTATTAAAAACCGGGTATTAAATAAATGCTAGAAATTAATTAAATAAAAGGAAAATTATGAAACCAAGTTGGAAAAATCTATAAACCTATAACTATTCTAGGAAAAATAAGAAAAAGCCAAAAAGTTGAGCCAATAAGCCAGGAAGGGCTTATTAAGTCACGGCTTATAATTGGAAATGCAAAATGAAAAAAAGGTTAAGTAAATAACCTTTGCACCCTTGGTCAGTAAAAGACCCAAGGGCGCAACGGTTAAGGATGATGTGTGGGAGTGTGGTGATGGGGGTTCGAGCCTGAAGAACCCCTTTTTGCTTTATATTTTTTTTTTTAAAACTTTCCAAATCCAAAACTGACCCTTATGTGACTTAGAAAACTCAAACCAATTTCCTTTTAATGCAGGAATAAACCAAATCCAAGTCCAAATCGTGGCCAGTTACAACTTTCAAGAACACAACTTGTTCTTCTTTCTGTTTTGTCTTCACAAGTGGTGAAAAGGTCCAAGAGGGCTTAGACTTGCTTATTGGTGGTGTTTTTCTTGGAACAAAGGCACCCCTTCACTCTTTCTGAGTGAAGGGAGTCAAGATAAGCAAGAATTACACACTTAGCAACAAGGATTTCACAAATCAAATGCACACAAAAGCTTAATGAAGTTGCTGTGATGATTTTTCTAGGTCTGCTGACTTAGGGGCTAACAACTAGCACTCTAGTGAGATTCAAAAGACCAAACTTGGCACACAACTTCACACAATGATGCACAAACAATAGCAATAACTCAATCAGCCTAAATCTCAACAGAAATCAAAGATCATGCACAAAAATTCATGAAAAATAAGCATAAAAGGCCTAAGCAGATTTCTATCTTACTTTTTTTCCTTTATCACTTGTAACTTGATCCAAACTTTTCCAAACTAACTTAACAACTAACTACTAACCTAACTCAATCTATTTTAAGCTCTCTAACACGTTTTTCAAAGCACAATCAAATTATAAACCCTGCTAAAACACGTTTCCAAACACTACTTTAAATTTTTAAAACCAAATTTTACAAACCAATTTACTTGAAAAGCTACTCAAACTGATTCTATGATACTCTAGCATGCATCTAAACATAAAAGAACATGAATCAAACAACTTAAACACAAAATAGCATCAAATCAATCAAATCACACAACACTTTTTTCTGAAAATTTTAAAATGGAAAAAGAAGATTACCTAAGATCCTTACTTCCAAGGATCTTTGTGGTTGCATAACCACTTCCCATATGCCCGGGCATATGCTGACAATGATCCACAACAAATGCTCAAACCTGTTTAAGAAGAAATCAACAGAAAACACAAGCAATATCCAATAACTTTTTTCTGTTTTCTTATTTCTTCCTTAAAAACTCTCACAAATCTTTTCAAACCTACACACACGTTTTAAAAACACTCACAACTCACAAATCAACTACCTTTTCCACTTTCACTTCAAAGGTAATGTGATTTATGGAATTTTGAACTTTTTAAACCCGTTTTGAAAATCAAACACAAACTTTTGCACTATTTAATTGGAACTCAGTTTTTCTTCCTTAATTTATACCAACTTTTTATAAAAATAAAAGGAATTATAATTGTTAAACACAAACACCAACTTCATATCATAAAAAAGGAATTACATAATAATTTTTGGAGAAAAACTGGAACAAAGCTATAGGGTCACACACGACTCCTATTTATACAATAAAGAGAACTATCTAGAACAAGGGATTAAAAAAATACAATGCATAAACCCTAAACTATGGAAATCTCCAATTTGCCCTTTTTCTTTGACGAATTCTTTAGTCAAAAGGTGCTCCATGTGACTTGACAGCTTGGAAGTTGATCTTGGACGTTGAAAACTACTTGGAGGCCAAGTAGTAGGATCACAATCGTTCAATTTGTCGGATTGGGGTTTTGTGCGAAAGTGATGGGTGCAGGGGAGTGCATTTGTGAGGACCACAGGCCACGTGGCACTTTTGGGTGAGGTGGGTTTAGGTGAGGATAGGAGCAATTAGCAATCTGGAGGTTTATAGGGAATATCCCCTTGATTTGGATGTTAATTAAAACTGGGGGTGGGTAGGGTTTATCATAAGATTAGGGGTGTTTGATTTGTTTTTGGGTTAACACGAATTTAAATTCGTGTTATGGTGGGAAAACAAATGGGATTAGTGGGTCTTGTTGACTAGTTGACCGGCTTATTAACAAACCGGGTATAAAAGGGATTGGGCCTTGGGGTTTTTTGGGCTGTTGGTTAAGTTTTTTTATTACCAGTCCAAAACAAACGTAGTCACCAGTTAAGTATTTGCAAGGTTAGTCCATTCCATTAAATGCCTTTCACCACAAGTCCATAGCCAATTGCAAATTCAGTCCTTTGGTGATATTTGACTAACTTTAGCAAATTTAACCAATTTCCAAGGGTTGATCTTGTGCATTCTTCATTCTTCAAGGATTAAACTTGCACAATTAACATTTTTAAGGGTTAAATGTGACAAGTTCTTCAAAGATGAGGGGCCATTTTTACCAATTCTTCAAACTTGAGGGGTCTTTTTGCAAATTTCCAAAAGTGAGCTTGGTTCATTGTGCGTCTTCGTTTCCCGTGTTTGTTTTTGAATGATTCTTGTGTTCTTTTGCCAATTCCACGATATCCGTACCTAAAAATACACAAGTAACAAACACGAGCATATATTTGGCATATTTCATGATTTTTAATGCATTTAAAGGCCGTTTTTGATGATGAGATCATGTATAAAAGCCATCTCATCAGTGGATTATCGGGCAAGGACTGTGCCTTGCCGTAAGTGGGGCCCTGAACGCTCCACACCTACTGCAAGCATTTGCTGGGGTTGTATCTGATGGGATCGACCGTGGTAGGCATGAAGGCCTGGTCCAAGCTGCGGAGATGATCGCAAAAGGTGAGGATATCACACAGCATCCGTATCATAATCCCTTCGCAGCGGGCAAGATGACTGCGTCCATGGATGCCTTGGCAGACCTTCAACACCCCCTCCTGGACGAGCTTGAAGCCATGAAAGATGCTCCCAATGAAGCAATAATGTCCCGGCTGAGTGCTGATCCAATTCCCTTGACGCTGGCTACCTATGATTTCGTATCCAAAGCCATGTCAGGTGAGAAGCCGCTTGGTGAAGCCTTAGACGCTCTTGCAGTCAAAGTTCAGGACGGGAAAGATGCTCGCGGGGAGGCCCTTCGTGCTTTAATTAAGGAAGGGAAGAAGGATCTAGAAGAATTCCTTCCCCCCTTGTAACTGATATGTTGTAAACATTTGTGATTATATTCGTCCGTGTATGTACACGGCTAAGACATATATGTAATAACTTGTCCTTTTATTTTATAGGTCCGTGACAACCACGGCCATTTTGTTTATTGTTAATTTTGAAACTTGTATATTTCATTGTATTCTAATGCCGCGTGACGTACCACGTCTTACACATAAAGAAAAAATACATACAAGTCTATAATTTACAAGACATGCGACGTGCGTCTTTACTATGCAGAGTACCGTGTGGATACGGCACACAAAAAACTTATCACAACGTCTTGTGAATAAGGCGTCTAGTAAGGATACATGATCCGTGCGGCTGGGGTTGCATCCCTCTTACGCGGCAAGTTGAATTAGTAGGTTCACTTAATCCTCTTACCCCGCCTGGAGGCGTATAGTACATGTACAGTAATTTGAAAGAATGCATATGAATGAAACATGGCATATTATAATACAAGTAAAATTCATACAACTAACAAAGAATCTAACAAAGAAAGGAAAATGATTTGCGCGAAACAGGCCGTGGAGCTAGCTAGGCACCACGACATTTTATTAGAACGTTTACACTTTTGTTTGAATAATGACGACAAGTCCTAAAAAACAAGAAAGGAAACTTAAACAAACATAAGAAAAACAAACAAAACAAATAACCCGCATGGTTCTTTATTAAGACCGCCTATAGCGAAGTACCCATGCGGAAGCCGTAGCTTTCAAAGATAGCACCTTTTGAGATTGGAGATGTTCCATGTGCGCTCTAGGTCGCGGCCATCCATATCACGTAACTTGTACGCGCCTTATCCCAAGGTTTCAGTGACTTCATACGGTCCTTCCCATTTAGGGCCCAGTTTTCCTGTATTCTCCACTCGACTCGCTTCGTTAGCACGATAGACGTAGTCTCCCGGTCGAAAAGAAACACCCTTGACCTTGGCGTCATAATAAGCCTTCATCTTAGCCTTGGACTTAGCCTCATTGATGGCTGCTATTTCCCTTTTCTCTTCCAACAGATCCAGGTTGATTCGCAGTTGTTCATCGTTTGTGACAACGTTAACCTCCGCCGTGCGGATGGTAGGCATCCCTATTTCTGCTGGTATAACGGCTTCAGTGCCGTAAGCCAATGCAAATGGAGTATCTCCGTTGGCTGTTTTGATCATGGTTCTATGTGCCCATAGCACGTGTGACAACTCATCGACCCATTTGCCCTGTCGTTCATCCAACCGCGCCTTGATTCCATTCCCCAAGCTCCTATTTGCTCGTTCGACAAGGCCGTTCGTTTGTGGATGCTTAACGGACGTGAAGCGCCGTTTGATGTTCAATGATGCACACCAATCTTTGAATGGGTTGTCCGTAAACTGCTTGTCGTTGTCCGAGATAATTTCTCCTGGTAGACCGAAACGGCACACGATGTGTTCCCACACAAACTTTTTGACCTGCTTACCTGTGATAGACTTGACTGCCTTGGCTTCTATCCATCGTGTGAAGTAGTCCATTGCAACAATCAAGAATTTAACCCCCCCCCCCCTGCAGCTACAGGAAATGGTCCTGCAATGTCAATTCCCCACTTGTAAAATGGCCATGGGGACGTGATAGGTGTAAGCTCCTGCTGCGGGTGTCGCGGAACTGGCCTATGCACTTGGAAATCGTCGCACTTGCGAATCATGTCGCGCGCGTCCCTATGCATGGTGGGCCAATAATAACCTGTTCGTAAGGCTCTAGCTACCACGGATCGTGGGCCTGCATGCATGCCACACAACCCTTCATGTATGTCACTAATGACGTAAGCCGCCTGGCGCGGCCCAACACACCGCAGCCACGGCTGCAAGAAAGAGCGCTTGTAAAGGAAGCCTTCTCGGAGTTCAAAATGTTGTGACTTCCTTTTGATACGTCTTGCTGCTTTTTCCTCGTCTGGAAGGGTTTCATTAGTCAAATAGTTGATGATTGGGGTCATCCACGTAGGTCCCTCCTCCTCAACTATAGCGGCTACTTCCCCTTCCGTGATAGATTTCTCCTTGAGTATTTCCACCAAAACCTGTTTAGACAAATAGGCGAAGCTCGTGGATGCGATCTTGCTAAGAGCGTCCGCTTTCTTGTTCTCGCCCCTTGGCACCTGCTTGATGGAAAACTTACTGAAAGTCGCGGTTAATGACTTGACTTTTTCCAAGTACCTGACCATGTTGTCCTCCTTAGCCACATACCCACCTAGAATATGGTTCGCGACAAGCCGTGAGTCTACGTAGGCCTCAAGGTTGCGGACTCCCATTCTAGCGGTGATTTTTAAACCCGCAATTAATGCTTCATATTCCGCTTCGTTATTGGTGGCCGTGAACTCAAAACGGAGGGCGTATGTGAATTCCATTCCTTATGGATTCGTTAGGATGAGACCTGCCCCGGACCCGTCTGTACATGAGGATCCGTCCGTGAATAGCACCCAAGGTTCTGTTGGGATCTCGTCTTGCTTAATGACTGGTTTTCCCTCATCCGGCTTCTCGATCAGGAAATCTGCCAAGATCTGGCCTTTAACCGCCGTCCTTGGTCTGTAAGATATATTGTGCCCCCCTAATAGGATGCTCCATTTCTCCAGCCTCCCTGCCACGTCTGGTCTAGAGATAACCTGCTTGATTGGCTGATCCGTAATTACCATAATTGGGTGCGCCTGAAAGTACCGGCGCAACCGCTTTGTAGCAAATACTAGTGCTAACACCAATTTTTCCATGGAGGAATAATTTAGCTCCGCCCCTTGTAGTGTTCTACTTATAAAGTAGACCGGAGTTTGTATTGTATCTCTATCCGTCATAAGTACCGCGCTTATTGCGCCATGAGTAGCTGAGAGATACATAACGAGTTCCTCCTTTGGCCGGGGAGCTACTAGCATAGGGAGAGATGCGAGATGTTGCTTGAGTTGGCTAAAAGCTTCCTCAGCTTCCTTCGTCCAACGGAAGTCTCCCTTTCTAATACACTTCTTGAGTGTCTTAAATAGGGGTAATGACTTCTCTGCGGATTTAGATAGGAATCTATTCAGCCCGGCTAACTTCCCATTCAGGGACTGCACCTCCTTTCGTGTCTGCGGGGACGGTAGTCGTATCACTGAGTCCGTCTTCTCTGGACAAGGCTTGATGCCGTTTGGGTCAATCAAATATCCCAGGAACATTCCTTCTGTTGCACCAAACGTACATTTCTTTGGATTTAACTTCATGTTAATCCTTCTCAGCGTGTCGAATGTCTCCTGGACATCCCGGAGAAGTGCCTCCTCCGTGTGGCTTTTTATCACCAAGTCATCAACATATACTTCCAAGTTGCGTCCTATTTGTGATTCGAAAGCTTTATCCACCAACCGCTGATACGTAGCGCCGGCGTTCTTCAATCCAAACGGCATTTTCGTATAGCAATATACGCCCTGGCTCGTGTGGAACGCCATTTTTTCTGCATCCTCCTCCGCCATCTGGATTTGGTGATACCCTTTATATGCATCCAAGAAGCATTTGAAAGGATATCCACACAAGGACTCCACCTTCCAGTCGATTTCTGGTAACGGGTAACAGTCCTGTGGGCAGGCCTTGTTCAGATCCGTGAAATCCACACACATGCGCCAACTTCCGTCATGTTTCTTGACCATGACCGGATTAGATAACCACTCGTGGTAGTATACCTCGCGCATGATGCCTGCGTCCACCAGCTTCTGCACTTCCTCCAGTATCACTTGCTGCGCTCGGGCGCCTGGCCGCGCTTCTTTTGCTTGATGGGTTGGTACCCTTGGCGGATCTGGAGCTTATGCTCTGCTATCGCACGTGGCACACCCGTCATATGTTTTGGCTCCCATGCGAATATGTCCAGGTTTACACTTAAAAGAGAGCACATGGCCCTTTTACCGCTATCCGAGAGCGCCCCTCCTATGGATACCTCCTGTTCCGGGTAGTCAGGGTGAATGGCCACCTTCCAATTGGGTGGTGGTGCCCCATCCTTGGGTGGGACAGGTGGAGCCGGTGTTGTCACGGTGTGACACTCGGATGTTGTTACGACTGTGTTGTAAATAGTAACGATTCCCCCCTCAACGGGGAATTTGATCATTCCGTGTGCCGTAGAGGGTACTGCCCGGATAGCCAAAATGCCTGGTCTTCCTATGATTCCATTATACGGAGAGTGTGAACGTATCACCATGAAGTTCATCCATGTCGTAGTGGAATGTTCCTCATTCCCAATGGTGACAAGCAAACGCAATTGCCCTATCGGCCAGATAGTGTCTCCACTAAAGCTGGTAAGCGGCAACGTGGCCGGTACTAATTGGCTTCTTATTTCTGGGCATAACTGCACAAAGCAGTGTTCATAGAGTACCTCTGCTGACGATCCTCCATCCACATACATGCGACGAACATTGTGTGTTCCAATGCTTATCTCAATAGTGAGAGGCGCATCAATCACATCGCTTGCTGTGATGGGAGGGAATGAGATTTCCCTGCCGCGTGAAAATTTTTGGCCAATTTTCTATCTCGTGCGGCGCTGTCTGGATTGGATCATGTATATGGTATAAGGCTTGTCCTTTTGGGAATCCTTCTTATCATACTTCTTGTTGTTGTCTTTTCCGTCCTTCCAATCCTTAACTAGGTGCTTGAGTTTGCCTGATTTGATTAGCGACTCGATATGCTTCTTGAGCTGGATACACTCCTCCGTGCCGTGTCCTTTGTCATTATGGAACTCGCAGAAGCGACTTCCTTGCCGACGTTCCGGGGGAGTGGTCATTGGAGGAGGCCTTGGAAAGTTCGCCCCTTCAGTCAACAAGATCTCCCGGTAGGACATCTTTAGGGGAGTGAACTTGTCATCCGACCGTCCGCCTTTGCTTTGGCTCTTATAGTCCGAGCCCTTGTTATTGTTCTGGTTACCTTGGCCGCCCGACTGCCTCCGGGACTGGTCATTTCACCGGTACCCATTTCCTCGGGATGGGTAGGCCGCGTCAACAGCTGTTTCTCCCTCTATGAAATTTCTGACCCTTTCCATGAGGTCATCATATCTCTCTGGACGCTTGTCGTTGAGACGCTTGATCAGTTCTCTGTCTGTTATGGCGTGCATGTAGTCAGAGATTTTCAGGAGTTCTGGCATGGTTCTTGTGCGTGTGCACTCATCATTGAAGCGCTCAGTGAAGGCTTCTGTGGACTCCCCCGGCCGTTGCTTGAAAGTTTCCAATGAGACCGGATCCCTATTATACTTCTTCCTTTGAGTATAATTGTTCTCAAACGCAGTGCGTAGTTCCGTGAAACTATCAATGCTCCGTGGGGGGAGTTCCTCGAACCAGTCACGGGCGTTTCCAATCAAGGTCGAATTGAACATTTGGCACCATATGGGCATGGGCCATCGCTCAATTTTGGCCTGCGTATCAAATATTTTGAGGTGATCCACAGGATCACCGGACCCATCATAAGTCTTGATACATGCCGGCATGCGACGTTTGGTGTCCTCAGAATAGTTCCGTATGCGGAGGGTGAACGGGTCTTCCCTGGGATCCGCCCATGGCCGTGTGAGCCTAGGGTCATCCCATGGTTCACACCATGGACGCGAGAGGTCCTCTGCTTCCGTATCTCGATAGTAAGGGCCACCATAATACTCATTGTTTGGTGGTGGAGGCGTGCGCCTAGGCCAGCGGCGTTTAGGCGAATGGTCATCTGAGTCCTCCCCAGACGGATCTGGGGATGGTGGTGGTGCCCCGTCTTTTGAGTAGGGACCATTTTTTGAGACGAACCAGGAGCCTTTCTCCCAGTGTTCATTCTATCCCACACACTTGGGCTGCGTGTGGTTCTGGTCAGCTCTCGATCTGGCCGTTCGGGTGAGCCATCCGACCTTTCTCCTTCTTGAGACTGCGTTAATTCCTGTATAAGGCGATCTCCTATGCGCTCAAACACATTCCGGGGTTGAGGGTTTTCCTCAAAGGTTCCCTGCTCCTGAGGCCGAGTTCTCCTTTTTCTCCGGTTTTGGGAGGGGGTGGTTGGTCCACTGTCACCAAAGTTGAGTCTGGCTTGGAGGTTCCTTCCCAGACTCAATCTTGATGCGATCCCTGGGACGATCCTTTCGAAGTTCTGAGTGAGAACTCGAGTAAGATCCTCCTCACTGAGTGGTAGGTCTTCCACTTCTTCCTCCGTCGAGGGTCTGCGCGGTTCCTTGTTAGGAGGGTCCGGCGCACTCCCTGGATCAGGGTTGTCCAGGGTGGAAGTAGGCGGGGGTGTTACCGAGATCGTGCTCGTCACCCCCGCGGGTTGAAAACCGCTACGGTTCCCAGCCCGCCTGCGAGGCGGTTAGGTGATTGGTTGGGGATGAGAATCCCTTCCCCTTGGGACTTCCGGTTCCCAGGATTCACATTCCTGGGGTTAGTTGGCGGATGCCCCTTCGTCATTGGAGATTCGAGATGAGGTTTTGTTCTAGCTTAGTGTTATGGGTCCCACGGATGGCGCCAACTTGTTGATGCAAAAGTTGGTTGATCCTTGCTAGACCCGAATTAGGCTTAATTCGGGTTGGCTGGACTCTGGCTCCTGCACCAAGTGAATCGTCTGGTTGGGATCCTGCACACTAAACAGCACGCGTTAAGCATACCGTATGAATGTTTCCCACGATTAGACTCCGGCGTGAAAGTAAGTAATCGACTTAGGGTTTATGTGAGTTTAGAGTACAAGTCGTAATACCTCTGTGGAACCCTTGAGGGTTCCTTTTATAGTCAGTGAAACCCTAATGGGCTTTCACTGATGCTTCGGCCCCAAGGAAAAGATAACCACCAGAATTAGAATGATTGTTATCTTCTAATTCTGGTAGTGAATATCCTCTTCCATTGGGATAAAAATATACCTAGACAGAATATTATTCTGTCTGATCTTATGTCGGCCGCCTTGGGCCGTGGGCCGCACACATGTGCGGGTACTGTTCATTCAAACCCATAAGCCTGAATGACATTTATCCACCCATCTGTGATGGGCCGGATACGGGTAGTACCCGTGAGCCGGGCTCATGACCCGGTTGGGGACTATACGTCATCACTTACCATTGTTGCTTTCCAGTTGACACAAGTTTGATTCATAAGAATCTCACAAGTTACCTACCGTAGCGCTGTTTGATGTTGACGCTAGAAGGATTTCCATTCGTCACCGTGAATATTAATAAATATCACTCTGAATGTTCTGGCAAGACCATAAAGATATTGCGTAGAAACCTGAAACGAGTTTGAATCAATTCAGAATCAAACCACTGTTGCTTTACAGTTTTACATATGTTCAATTCATAAAGAATCTTGCATATGACCTACCGCAGTGTTGTTTGATGTTAACACTGGAAGGATTTCCACTCATTATTGTGAATACTAGGTAGTATCACTCTGAGTGTTCTAGCAATATCACAAGGATATAGCGTAGGACTCTCTTGATCTTCATCCGTGTGTCCTAACGATATTTGATTGATCACTTGGCTCTAGACTCGATTTGTGCACTTTTGGTAGTCGGAGGCTGGAGCAGATGCCACCTATTCAATATCAACTATCTCGGAGTGAGAAAGTCAATAGAAGACATGTTGATCTCCGTGACAATAAAACAAACTTCTTTTAAGAGAAGCTTGAGTAGCTAGGAAAGGGTTGTGCTTCACATCACTGGGTCCATGATGAGATTGTCTTCATGATGAGTTGACCCGGTTTCTGCCTAAGTTGTATGGAGGGCTTCTTTCTTTAGACCCTTTATCTTTACATTTCTTTTTCATTCTTCAACCCCTTCAATGCTTACCAAGACATCATTAATAGCACCTTGTTGTGATTGTTCCAGTGCTATCATCAGTACTTAGTCGACATTCAGCTTCGTTCACATTCTACTCCATCTTTCCTAAGGACTTCTAATAATCTATTGGATTGTCCCTGGGAAGATCCCTCCGGTTCTGGTTGGATCATAGGACTTAAACCTAACCACCCTTTTGACACCAATAACGTCGTGAATTAAATATGTTGTAGGTATTTGATCGTAACCATGAGTGTTTGAGTCTTTAGATCACATTTTAATCACATTTTCTCCCCTATCTCTAATATATAAAATCGTTTGATATTAGAGATACCAAATTTGATTAAAATATATTTTGTAAAATAGTCTTGAAAATCTTCGAGAGAAAGATGTGTCAAATTTAGCATGAATTTTAAAACGCTCCCCCTCAAAAACTGATCCAATGGAATTGTCATTACAAGGATTTGATCCACATTAAACTTTTGAGGATAGGAGTTGTTGAACACACAATTTTTGAAAGATTTTGAATATCATTGAGAAATTCTTGAAAAAATTGTGTTCAACGCTTTCTGAAAAATCAATTCTTTTTGACGAAAAGGTTTTTCTAAAGCATAAACTTGAGTTCATAGACTTTGAATGTCTTGACGAATCCACTCAAGAGTAAGAAGATTTAATTTCTTTTGCTAAGGGTAAGAGAACAAAAGCGTACACTCCCCCGTGAATTTAGATCCGGGTTGCAATCTGAAAGTGATTAAGCCATTGTGTTGAGCTCAAAACGTGGAATGTTTTGTGACAAGCTCAACCCGTGATAGATTGCTCTACCCGTTGTTGGAAATTTTGTCCAAAATAGACAATTTCCTTTTGAAAAAGATAGAAATGACATGTTTTGAAAAATATTTACAACTTTCATTCGAGCTTTATGTACACACCCGTGTCGTTATTGAGCGACATTTCTAGGTACGTCCATATTATCGATACTGAAAGACATGTCGAGAAGAATATTTTTGGATTTTCAAAGATTTTTAATTTTGTATTTTCTTTTTCATTAATATTTACAGGTAGATGTTTGATAGATGAATCAAGCAGGCTTCTTGGCCAGAACCTCCAGTTCTGCTGGAGTCAAACATCTCATACCAATTTGCCTAACAAGATACGCAAACCTCTCTTTCCAAAGAGCTTTTGTAAACAAGTCAGCTAATTGGTAATCAGTTCCAACAAAGTATAATTCAACAATACCCTTTTAAACTTGTTCCTTGATGAAGTGATATCTGACATCAATGTGCTTCGTGCGGGAATGTTGTACCGGATTGCAGGAGATGGCTATGGCCGACTTTGAGTCAGAGTACATAGGTATTTTATCAAAATGGAAGCCATAATCCGTTAGTTGTGTTCTCATCCAAAGAACTTGAGCACAACACGCAGATAGAGACACATACTCCGCTTCGGCTGATGAAAGTGACGTGCAATCCTGCTTCTTGGAAGACCATCCCACAAACTTGTCTTGACCTAGAAATTGTGCACCACCAGAAGTACTTTTACGTGTATCAAGACACCCTGCATGATCAGAATCTGAATAGGCCGTTAGAAAGAAAGCGGTTTCCCTCGGATACCAGAGTCCCATGTGAATGGTATTCTTAAGGTACCGAAAGATCCGTTTAACCTCCTTGAGGTGCTTTTCAGTGGGTCGTGCTTGATATCGTGCACAATAACATGTAGCATGATGTATATCAGGTATGCTTGCTGTCAAGTACATGAGGGACCCGATCATGGAATGATATCTCGTTTGATCTATGGGTAATCCCTCCAAATCAGCATCTAGGGATGTGGTTGATAATGGTGTCCCAACGGGGTCACATGATGTCATACCATGCTTTGTGATTATCTCTTGACAATACTTAGCTTGGTTAATGAAGATACCACTTGGGGATTGGTGAACTTGAATTCCTAGAAAGAATTTTAGTTCGCCCATCATAAACATTTCAAATCTGCTGTGCATTACTTTTTCAAACCATTTTGAAATTTTTGGGTTTGTAGACCCGAAAATAATGTCATCAACATAAATTTGCACAAGCAAAATGTCATCCCCATATTTATAAGTGAACAAAGTTAAATCAATGGAACCTTTTGAGAAACCTTTGGAGACCAGAAATTTCGAGAGCTCATCGTACCACGCCCTTGGAGCTTGCTTGAGTCTATAAAGTGCTTTGTGGAGACGATACACCTTGTCAGGATAATGAGGATTGACGAATCCTTCCGGTTGCGTGACATAAACTTCTTCCTTCAAAGGACCGTTAAGAAACGCCGTCTTTACGTCCATTTGATAAACGATGAATCCCTTATGTGCAGCATAAGCAAGGAAAATCCTGACCGCTTCCATTCGAGCTACTGGTGCAAATGATTCTTCAAAATCAATACCCTCTTTCTGTCTATACCCTTTAGCCACTAGCCTAGATTTATTCTTGATGATCGTGTTCTCTTCATCCATCTTGTTTTTCTAGATCCATCGAAGATTTAATGGTGTTACATCGTATGGTCTGTCAACAAGTTCCCAGACTTTAAGTCTTTCAGATTGTTGAAGTTCATCCGTCATCGATTCAATCCAAGCATGATCAGCTAATGCTTCTTTGATGTTTTTCGGTTCAGCTGAACTCACGGCGAGTGCGAACATACAAACATCGGCATCGGTGTTAAGCTGTCGTCTTGTGCGAACGGGCTGTGAAGGGTTTCCAATGACATGAACCAAAGGATGATCTCGGGTCCAATGATGTGTTGAAGGATGTCGTTGATAGGAAGTATGCATATTTGACGGATCAACATGGCGAGTAGAAGACTCTCTAGTTTCGTGTACCAGTGTACCGAATGGGTTGACAAATTCGTCTTCGTCAGATAATGCATTGTCTGCTTGATTTATGTTCTCTAGAGAAATGACAGTAGTTGTGGATGTTGTAGGATCGATTGTTGAAGTGATATTATGAGGAGTTAAATCTGCAGCAACCGGTGTTGAAGTAGATGAAGTTGTATTCGGTTGTTGACGATGATCGGTATCATCATTCGTATCACGAGTGTCAGCGGAAGAATTCGATACAACTTGTTTCTCCCCCGTGAAATATTCATCATACATTGGTCCATATAACATTTCCAACTCTTCAATTGTCGTGTCGACTGTCATATCAGCTCTAGGAACATGTTCTGGAACCAGCGTTGAACTTGACGTTCATTGTTGTGGTCTTGAGTTCCGAGTTCCGTGCGGTTGTGAACAGAAGTCGTTTGTCGTTGTGGATCGGGACTTAAACTGTTTTGTTCAAGTGCCATTTCTTGTAATTCATCAAATCGGATATGAATAGTCTCGACAATCAATTTTGTTCTCTTGTTGTACACTCTATATCCCTTAGAATGAGTTTCATATCCCACAAGAATACATGCATCACCTTTCTCTTTCATCTTATCCAAATTTTCACCATCTCGAATAATGTAACAAGTACATCCAAAAACATGAAGGTGTTTGAGTGAAGGTTTTCGATAATGAATTATGTGATATGGTATCTTTTCGTGTCCTTGGATAATTAAGGAACGGTTTTGTGTGTAGCATGCGGTTGACATGGCTTCTGCCAAAAGTATAGTGGAAGTTTTGAAGCGGATAATAATGTTCGAGCAGCTTCAACCAAAGTACGGTTTCGTCTTTCAACAATTCCGTTTTGTTCGGGTGTTCGAGCAATAGATGTCTCATGTTTAATCCCTTCGGCTTCAAAATACTTTCTCAGATTTGAATTCAAAAATTATGTACCTTTATCAGTACGAACCACTTTAACTTGAGCTTGAAGACCACGTTGTATCAATTTAAGGAAGCTGATGAGAACGTCGGGTGTTTCATCCTTGGACCTCAAGAAGTGAGTCCATGTGTACCTTGAGTAATCATCGATAATAACCAAAATATATTTCTTTCCGTTGATACTCTGAACACGCATGGGACCACATAAATCCATATGAAGAAGATCTAACCGTCCTTTA
The DNA here is from genome assembly GCA_025667525.1 of Glebionis coronaria. Taxonomy (NCBI): domain Eukaryota; kingdom Viridiplantae; phylum Streptophyta; class Magnoliopsida; order Asterales; family Asteraceae; genus Glebionis; species Glebionis coronaria. The sequence goes on from CM046880.1 coordinate 141,961,635, forward strand.
GAGCTTGTTGTGGTATTTGTTTTGAAGCTACTTCGTTTAGCTTTACAAAGTTCACAAGAAGAACAAAGATGATCTTTGATGAATTTCAAGCTTGTGAGGCCTCTCACAATATCTTTCTTGGAAAGCAAGTTAATGGTATCAAAGTTGAGATGAGAAAGACGTTGATGCCATAACCATGCCTGAGTCGAGGAAGCTTTAGCCATGAAGCAAATTGGAGTTGATGAAGATGTGTCTTGAAGTGAAATGGTATAATGATCAGTACCCCGTGTACCAGTAAGTAAGTCATTTCCATCATAATCACGAACAAAACATGTCTTCTTTCTGAAAGCAACCTCCAAATCCGCATCACAGAATTGACCAACCGAGAAAAGATTGTGATTGAGCCCTTCGACGTAGTAGACCCTTTTAATCGTGATATTCCCCTGAACCAAATCTCCATATCCTAGGATCGGTGAAAATTGATCATTTCCGAATCGGACCGTACCCAGGAACTTCTCCACGAAGTTAATTAGAAGCTTGAGATTCCCCGTCATGTGCTTCGTGCATCCGGAGTCCAGTATGAAGAGAATGATTTGTATCACCTGCAGAAGAGTTAGAACACGATGGAGCATTTGCTAAATTGGATACCACAGTAGTTGTGATAATAGAATCATTAGTGTCCTTATCAACACTTAAAGGCAAACTAACACTCATTTTCACATTTTCTGTTCTAGCTTTCGGCATCCATTTATATCCGGGAGGACATTGATTAGCAAACCACCATTTCCAAAACTTGCTAGCAGACTCATATAATTCCTTAATTTTGCTTCTAGGATTCTTAGTGGTGGAGTCTGATGCATTAATTTTTTTAGTGGGGGTAGCACTAGAATGGTTCACTTTATGTTTGCGTTTACTAGCTCTAATAGGCATCGCAACTTGCTTCTTAGTTCTAGTATTTACGCCTTTGACTTTATTCATAGCACACATAGAATGATTAGTGATAACTGGGCTTTTGGCCAGGTAAAAAGATTCGTTTAAGTATGTCTCTTCGAATTGAAAAATGGATTAACTATGCGACTCAGTCGTTCTTTGGTGAAACAAAAGTTGTGTCGTTGTAGTAAAATAAATGTGCAAAACTTAAAAGTAAATGACGGGTAATTTAAATGTAAGTCTAATTAAAAGTAAAGGGTGCAATATTTAAAACTTTGAAAAGTAAATTAATTTATATGACTTAAAATTAAAGCGTGACGAAAAGTTAAATTTGACTAATTATTAAAAATGTAACTTAAAAATAAAAAAAAGCAAAAATATAATTCTTAACCCCAAACCATCAGAATCCAGATCGGAATGCTGTCACCAATTCCGTCGGAATCCAGGTCGGAATATAGGTACGAATTCTATCGGAATGTGAACCGTCGGAATGATTGAAATGAATATGTCGGAATAACACTTCACCTATCAGAATGTTGAACAGTCCTATCGGAATCTTAGATCGGAATGTCAGATCGGAATCACCTGTCGGAATGCAAAACCGTCGGAATATGGCTAGTGAAATTCGGGCAGCACTTCGTCTCAATGTAGCCTTAAGAGCCGTCGCAATCCCGATCGTAATGAGCGATCGGAATCTTTATCGGAATAAGGGGGAAAGAACCTATCGGAATGCTGATCGCAATCCGTCTGTCGGAATGCAAAACCCTCAACCGATTGTCACGATCGGAATGAGATGGTCTATCTGTCGCAATGTGGGAACTCTCCTTTCCGATGGAAGATGTATTCGTAATAAGCACAAGAACTAAATAAGCTATGACTAATAAGCGATAACCAAAAACTTAAATGAAATGGAAAAGGACGAGATAATAAGCTACAAAGTTAAAACCTTTCCAAACACGAAATAAGAAAACGAAATGAACAAACTTTTAGAAAAATGAAACTTTTTAGAGAACTTAGGAAAACAACTAAGCTAAGTATGAAACAAGCCAATAAGTTGATTAAGCAACTTCTTGCTTCATCCGAATTTTAAAACAACCAAAAACAAGAGAAAGGTAGAAAGAGAATGATAAAAGAAACTTGATCAAAAGTAAATAAAAATTAAAGCAACAAAAATGAAGAACACTTACTTGGAATTAAAATGAATTAAAGTGCAAGACACGTATTTAAAATGGCATGAATTTAAAGAGCAAGTAATTAAAGGGTGGAAGAACTAATTGTCACTATTAGCCAACAAAATGAAAATGAAATACTAATGGCCTATTTATAGGAGAGATTAGGGAGGTGCTTAGGAAGCTTCCTCCCTCTTTCTTCTTTTCCTTAATTGCAAGCTTAGGTCCTTGTCTGCTTAATCTTTTGTTAATCTTGGACTTTAATGACTTGTCTCGGGATTTCTTTGAACTTGACTTTTAATACTTCAATAATTAAGACTTGAGTTCTTCGGCTTTTAGTAAACTTCCGTCTTTTGACTATTTCTTCGATAAATCTTCAGAATTGGTCTTGGACTTCCGTTCTTTTTGCACTCTTGACTTCTTGACTTCGTCTTTCGTCTTTTTCTTCGATAAAAGCCTGTGAATGCCCGTGTTTTCTCCACTTTACACCTTTTCGTCCTAAGTCACAACATAAACACAAACCACGCATAATTCTGACATAAATGACATAAAATACACGTTTTGGCTCGGTTATTATTGTAATTAAGTGGTAAAAAGGATGGGTGTTTACACACCTATCAAATCCCCTACACTTGACCATTGCAATGTTCTCATGCAATGCATTAGTTACAAAGCACGTTTACACTTTTCATCATAATCAATCCACAATGGCCTTTATTAAAGAGACAGAAAATTATAAACATTCAAAGTAAAGAAATAAAAAACATACCTTGGGTTTTGGAAATGTTGTGAATAATCATCATCCTCAATTTTTCACTTTCTCCAAACCATGCTTAAAAACGAGATCATTGTTATTATAAGTTAGCAAACTAACACGTACTCATGTGGGCCAATTACTCACTTAGACTCCCTTATTCCTAGGTGTATCTCTTATATTTTATTATTGTCTTAAATGATCACAAGGATGCATTGTTGACTTATTTCGATAGTTTATTAGGCCGAAAATAAAGTGAACGATTTAATCAATAGTTAGCTAAAGGACAAAATCTTTTAAAACTGCTTCTCGGGACCTCATAAAGTTCATATCTTGGCATAACTTGCTTCGCGGTTTGAGACCTTTCTCGGACCGATATTTGGCAGCGACTTCATACTTCAAACCTTGAGAGACGTTCATGAAATAATGGTCTTCTCTTCATATAGTAATTTCTTCACTTGAAGTTTTGAGAGATTCATACTTGGACCACGACTTCTTCATTTTTCTCCAATCATTATTTTGGACTTTGATATACAACGATCCACCTCCTTTTATGACTTGGATCTATTTATCCTCAAACCTATCTAGGGTCTTTTCGGATATACTTCTCCATGACGTTTGGGGAGTTTTTTCTTTTCATCGTGTGTCTCGATCCTTCATATTGATCTTCGATAAATGATTCTTCACATCACTTTGTATCTTTAGCAACAAAATGTAGCCCTCATGTCTTTTTAGGACCTTTTTGGACTCGCCAATCTTCGCATCCCGCTTCAATAAGTTATGCCTTGGCTATGAACTCTAATCCATACCAAGCAACTTTTAAACGATCTTGGGCTAGAAGCTAAGTAACTTTTCAAATCATACAACCTTATTTATTGCAGATAAATTTATTAGCAAGCGATGGGAGAATAGGCTTATAATTAACTCACATAAATTGACGAAAGAATACCAAACTTATAATTGGCTCTATCATCTCTCGTTCTCCACAGTTTAAAATCTCAAGGAATGAGACTCGTGGATGCTTAGCCTATTAAATCAAAGTTTTGGGTTTTCGAGTCGCCTATAGGATCTTGCAAACTCTTAGACTTTTTCAAGTTTAGAAATCACATTTTAAAGTTCCATTGATAAACGACTCTCTAGGATCAATTATAGGAACTTGCGAAAAGTTCTTGTTCTTAACCCGTGAGAGTTAAGACTTTCGCGTTTTATAGCTCCCTATATAAAAGCCTAGCAAAACTTGACTTAAACACGTTAAGGATACTAGCTAGAGTAAACTAAGAAAAGTAAACTCGGGTTGAGTCAAAAGATTCACAACGTTTGAAAATTAAAACGACTTTATTAAAATTTTATTCTAATAAGAAAAGAAAATAACTATACAAAAGGAAAAACTAATAGGCCAAAATAGATCAAAAATTTTGAAAAATGTTGAAAAATTGATTTTCTGGTTAAAATGAGGACAAATACAAGGAAAAGACCACTTAACTTCGATAGAAGTCCCCCCTACACTTAATATAAACATTGTCCTCAATGTTTAAGCATGTTGGAGTAAACTCCCCTACACTTAGGACATTGTGCACTTTGTTTAAATCTTTCTAAGGAAGAGACAACTAAAGAGATTCCTATTTTAATATTGGAAAATATAAAATAGTGAATCAAAAAGAGTTTAGGATAGAACCGAGAAGAAGTGAAAACGGAATCACGGGTCGTCAAGAATCATCAAGAGTGGATCTTTGAAGCTCGAATCCCTGAATAACAAGAGAGGAGAGAGCAAACACCAACGGGTCTCCCCTACACTTAGGATAAAGAAAGCTAAAAGATAGATACATGGGTTGCCTCCCAAGAAGCGCTTGATTTTTGTTAACCGAGTCGTGAGCCTGACTCGACCTTGATTACCATAGGAAGCAGCATGAAACATATCCACCGGGATCAAAGACATAGTTTTCGTCCATCAAATAGCACAAGCTTAAGGGGAACAAGGCAAGCCAAAGAAGAGTAGGCAAGGTTCCCTTAAGCAAAGATGGAGTACGGTGGAAGCAAGGGTGAAGTGGTGCAAGTAGATTTCCATAAGTTCCAAAGATATTTCCTTTTATTTCATCAGACGGATACTAAGATGGCTGAAGAATATCGATACCGGGGTCGAACACCTTTTCCTTTAAGGGAAAATAGCACTCAGGCTCAGCAGAATGTGAAGAAGATCCGCGAAGAAGATGCACAACCTCGTCCACAGAAGGGGGACAAAGAGGTGTTAAATCATATGTGTTGCGGATGTCGGTGTCGATTGGTTTCTTCTCCTTTGAAAGAATTTTCTTCAAATCCAAAGTAGGATCAAGACAATCTTCAAAATCTAAAGGAGGAGCATCACTCTCATGAGGGAAGTAAGTGTTGAGAAACGTAGAGATGTCTTCCTCAAATGAGTAATCGTCCAAAGTAGGATCGAGTGATGTAGGAGGATCTTCATCATGTGAAGAATCGCTTGAAAGAGTATCGGCCTCATCAAAATCATCATATGTGAAGGATACTCGGAAGTATAATCATCAAAATCATCCGTATCTGAGCTAGACTCATCATCATAAGCATCAAAGATCGATGGAGAATCATAAATGGGAGAAGGTTCTAAATTGGAGAGAGAATCATGCACATCATCTTGAAAAAGTGGATTGTCATTGCAAGACTCAAATAGAGGATTGTTGTAGATGACAAAATCATCGAGCACATTAATCATATTCACAGATTCTCGTCCAAAGGATTTGCTTGTAAGCTTCCCCATTTTAAAAACTTGTGAATCATTCCCGACTCTTAAGATTAACTCACCTTCGGCAACATCAACTAGAGCTTCGTCCGGTTCTCAAGAATGGCCGACCAAGTATTAAATGAATATGAAGGTCCATTTCATAATCAACAACGACAAAGTCGACCGGGAAAGTAAATGTGCCAACTTTAATGAACACGTCTTCGGCTATACCAACGGGGTAAGCGAGAGTGCGATTTGCAAGCTCAAGAGTCATCTTCGTTGGAGTAAGGTCAGGTAATGATAGTGTTTTCCAAACACTTAAAGGCATAAGATTTATACTGGCCCCGAGATCAGCTAGGCCAGTAAATTCTTCGGTTTTGTTAAAGATGCAAGGCAACACAAAATGACCGGGATCTCCAAGTTTTCCGGGAAGTTCTTTAAGAATAACTACAGAGCAGTTTTCATTTAAGCGTGTGTTGGCGAGCTCAATCAACTTCTCCTTTTTGTTAAGCAATTCCTTGAATGCTTTGACAAATTTCGGCATGTGGACAAGTGCTTCAACAAGGCTAATGTTGATGTTCATTTGAGATAGCATCTTCACATAGCTCGACACTTGACAGTCATTCTTGGTTAGCTCGTTGGTCTTGCCTAAACGAGAAGGATAAGGGATATTGGGTTTGGGTGGTGAAGGTGCAGGTGTAGTAGGTAAAGGTTGAGATGTTGAAGGGTCCTTCCTAGATACATCGTCATGACGAGGCGGAGACGGTAATGGTGCACTAATACTAGGTGTAGGAGGAGTAGGGATAAATGGTGGTGGAGGAGGTGTTGATGATGGGGGCGGGATAGGTGGTCCTACGATGGTAACTCCACTACGGGTAGTAATAGCACTCACATTTGCTCGCGGATTGGTGACGGTGTTAGAAGGTAGATAACTCAAAGTAGAAGGTTGAGCGGCGGGAAAGAAACTAGCAAGCATCGTCTTCAAATCATTTGTTTGATTGCTGAAGGAGGATTGGATATTATGTAAAACCCGCATGCTTTTACCATGCATAGTACCCTTAGGATCGTACGTACTAGTTAAAAACTTTCCTAATATAGCATGATTACGATTACGTGTTAGGAGTTTACGTATTACGTACGTGTTAGAACACGATAAGTATTTTATATGAACGATCACGTAATAATTATTTAGCGATAATTAATCACGAACATACGATCACGAAATCACGAGCGTAATTAAAACACGAGCTATTATTAATTACGTATATATATTTAATACGAGCGTAATTAAATATATAAGAGTATGGTATTTACGTAACGAGAACATTTAAAACACGAACATAATTAAACATAAACAGGTACTAAATAACAAGACACGAAACGAGGTACGGGAACCCCATGGGGGGGGGGGGTCCCTACCCGCGGCTAAAACAAGGGTAATGGGCCAAGCCCATTACCAATTTTACTAAAAGGGGGTTAAGTAATTTTTACAACTCAAAAATTACTTTACAGAAGATTTCAGGAAAAACCTAAAACCCTCCCTTTTCTCCTCTCTTTGTGCCGCCACCTACAATCACCAATCAAGGTGATTATTTGATCTTGGATCTTGTTGATTTATTGTTTGTTCGTGTTTGTTCTTCACCCTCTTGATCGACGAATACGGTAAAACCTTTTTAAACCTTTTCTTTTAATTAATCTTCTTATTAATTATGAACACGTGATGTTTTTTTTATAAAAACACATTAATTAAACATAGATCTAACATGTTTTGATCATTAATTAAATCAGAGGGTTGATTAAGGGGTGTTTTGTTTTGGGCCGCAGGCTGCAACCGACCCCAAAGGGGTTTCGGTTTGCTTTGCTGACACCACCAAGACCATTTTGGTCTTGGTTGGTGCGTGTGGGTCCCACGGCAGCAAGGGGTACCCCGATTTTGGTCGGGGTACGGTGTCGATTCATGTCCGGTGCATGTTTTTAAGCTTAGATCCGGATCATGGTTATGTTAGTTTTGTTTATGTTATAAACTTATGTTAAAATTAAATTAATAAAAGATGTGATTAATTTAATAACATGACTTAGGTTAATTAATTATTAATAATCATGAAATTATTTTAACCTAAGTATTTATATTATTAAGAGTTATAATTAATTAATTATTTAAAAACCATGGATATAATTAATTAACTACCATGACTTAGGTTATATTATTAATATTTAATAATACATATTTTAACCTAAGTATTTAATATATTTAATTAAAAACATGTCATACTTTAATTAAATATTATAACCTATAGTTTAATTAAATTACATGAAATAATTATTAAACTATACAATATATCATATGACTTAGGAAATAATCATGAAAACACTTAGGCTTATTTACTTAGCTTATTTAACCAGCTTATTTCTAATTATGGAAACTTTCTATTTTTAGAAACTTTATTAAATAAGGCAGCTAATTTATTTATGGAAACCAGCTATTTTTGGAAACTTAGTTATTTAAGGCACCTAATCTATTTATGGAAACTTATTTAATTAAGGCAGCTAATCTATTTATGGAAACTTTCTATTTTTAGAAACTTATCTGTTTTAAGCAGTAAATCTATTTTTGGAAAATTTTTATTTTTGGAAACTTTCTATTTTTGGAAACTTTCTATTTTTGGAAACTTTCTATTTTTGGTAACTTTCTATTTTTGGAAACTTTCTATTTTTGGAAACTTTCTATTTTTGGAAACTTTCTATTTTTGGAAACTTTCTATTTTAGGAAACCTGCTATTTTTGGAAAGTTACTTATTATTACACAGTAAGTATAATAACACATAAAATATCAGAAATACTTAATCAGAATGAACAAAATATAAGATTTAGCACAGTTTAAGGCTTTAAACAATAAAACATAGTAAGAACACATAAAATAAGCTAAGACATGACATAAAACCAGCTATGTATTTAGTAAGCAGATACTTATTTCATGTACGTATTTATGTAGCACTAGTGTTTCGGAAGTAGGATTCTCGCAGTTCATCATTCTCGTTCACTGGACATAAGGTACGGATTCCCGTCCTTTCAGTATGGACATTCTTTCCTTATTAGGATTTCCCCGTATGCAGCCAACTGTTTTCCCGTAGTATAAGTTACGTGTTTGATTGCTTATGTTTAATTATGATTACCTATAGCCATATACATGGATGACCAGTTTCACCTAGTTATGGAGGTACCATAACCATAACATTAGAGGCACTGACGTTATGACTTCACCACGGCGGAGTGATTGCTCGTGGCGTCCCTTCAGCTTTTGGCCATTATTTATATTTATCATGTGGGGCGTATGGGTGCATCCTAGTTAACGTTTTATTCAGGATTACATGGTGAATGTGGTGTGTGCCTTGCATCCTTCACAAGGAGTTGATCCCTCCTACCCATAAACCAGTATATTAAATTAGAGGCAGCCCCTCTAATTTGCATGATGAGGTCACCCCTCCAATTATTCATGCACGGTGGATATTCATGACCTATATTGGCTAATGGTAAAATATGATAAACATTTTTTATAAGATAAACATAAGACTTTCAAACTATAAAACCAGTTTTATTAAGACTTAACCAGGTTACTCGGGACTTAGTTTCTTCCGCTGTTATTATGTAGATGCTTATCCTATTCATGCTTTATTGTACATCCGTGCACTGAGCGTATTGCTCAGCCGTTTTCCTTTTCTATGTTCCCAAAACGGCAGGTACTCAGGGACGCTCGTAGACACTAAGAGTACGTGCATATGGACCGGAAGTTGTCTAGCCTTCTTTACATTATGCATTTCCTTTCTTTATGATACTTATGCTTTGGACATTGTTTGGTCCTTTTCCTTTATTATACTATGTTTGTGTGTGATGAGCTTTACTTTTGGACTACCGATGTTTGATTCCGGTATTTTCCTTTATATGGTCAAGTAATGTTTAGACATTTTACCTTGTATGCTTTGATGACACGCCATAATTACTGTGATATTTCCATTTCCAAAATGGGGTGTTACAATTATGGTATCAGAGCCAAGGCTTTGACCTGTAGGCTCTCAAATATGACATGTGATTAGTGGGTAGTCACTACGGTCTTCCTAGATCTGACAGTTGTTTTCATGCATTCATCATTTTTAAGCATACATATATATTTCATTGTTACAGGGTTTTTGACTAAGTAATGGTTGGTACAGGACTGGCCCTATTTAGTCGCATGTGTTTTATCGAAACTTTTAGATTTGGGACCGACCCATAGGCTTTCCCTCGATATGTCTTTTGTTTTGAGTGAACTGACCAGAGGCGTTCACTCTCGAGCATACAAAGTTTTCATAAAACTGCATCATGCATTCATACACAAAATTTTCTTGCATAAAATTTTCTCGTGAAATTTTAGTATATTTTTTTTTCATGTATATATATATTTTATATTTTATGTTTTGAACTGTTTAATCATATGTTTTATGTTATACTATCAGATGGTTCTCACACGCGAACAGGAGCAGCTCAATGCTGCAATTCAAGCTGCCATGCAAGCCTTGCTTCCTCAACTGAGGAATGACATCCGGGCTGAAGTTCAAGCTGCCAACAATCAGCAGCAGCACAATCAGCCACCTCCTCCTCCTCCTCCAGTGACATTAGCAGTATGGCTGGAGAGATTCAACAAGCTCCGCCCTCGAGCTTTTGAGAAGACAGATAGCCCCAGCGATGCTGAAAGTTGGTTGGCTCACATCGAGAAGATCTTCAACGCTATGGGCTGTGACCCCGCATACAAGGCGAGGTTGGCATGCTATCGGTTCGAAGGCGATGTACTCAACTGGTGGTTAGCTTTGATGCAATCTGAAGGTGGTGATGAGTGGGTTGCTGGTTTGACTTGGGCTCAGTTCAAGGACTGGGTGATGGAGCAGTTCTTTCCCAAGGCTGAGCAGGACAAGCTCAAGAGAGAGTACCATGGGATCCGTCAGAGAGCTGGGGAGAATAGCAATGAGTTTATGCAGCGCTTTCTTCGCTTGGCTGGTTTCCTTGGTGCGGCAGCAAGTACTTCGGAAGAGCAGGCACATCACTTCATATGGGCTCTTCGCACATCGGTCGCAAACAATCTGGTGTGTGCTACGTTCAATATTGTAGCACAAGTGGCCGATGCAGCACAGAAACTGGAGATGTTGTAGGAGAGGGATGAGTTCGGGGAAGCTGAAAGACCCGACAAGAGGTAAACCTTCGTATTCAAGCGGTGACCAATCCGTATACTTTCCATATGTCAATTAATCATCTCTTTAAATGTATCTTCCAGGCAGAAAACTGGGGACCGGTCTCAGCCGGCTACTCAGCAGCAGCCTCATCAGCCTAAGGGAAACGGTCAGACTAATGACCGATCAGCTAGGGATAGGCGTGGCGGTAATGACAATTACCGTAACAACGCCGGGCAATCCAGCAACAGCAGGTCCTAATACTTACGAAATTCCTTATGTTTTATGTTATGACTCATATTCTGACACTTTAAGCAAACTTCTACCAGGAACCATGGAAACGGTAGGGACCAGAACCAGAGAGGTTCGCACCCAAGCCGTCCAGCTATAACTGGTATTCAATCTTACGATTATCCGCTTTGTCCTTTATACCCAACTATTATGTCTCATGTAAAATGTTTTATCAGGTCCTCAACCAGCCAGAGCACCTGCTGGAGGATACACTCATCCTATTTGCTCTACTTGCCACCGTAGGCACCCAGGACCATGTCGCCGTAATACTGATGCGTGCTTCAAGTGTGGTCTTCCTGGCCATATTATGAAGGATTGCCGTAAGGGCGAGATGGAGGGTACATCGGGACATGCTGATACCAAGCCGCCTCCTACTGCCGGGCGTGTCTACACGACATCTCGAGACCAGGCCAACAAGTCTACAGGTACTATCACTGGAATCTTGTATATGTATGGTCGCGCTGCATGTGTTCTTTTCGATACGGGTGCTACTCACTCGGTTATTTCTACTTCTTGTGCTAAGAACATTAGGATGCCTCCCTTGCCACTAGAAAATAGGCTTACTATTTCCACGCCTTTGAGGGACTCTGTATTAATCACCCATGTATACAAGAGTCTTCCCCTAGAATTTGATGATAAGGTTCGACCTGTCGACGCACTTCCACTGGACATGAATGACTTCGACATGATTTTGGGCATGGATTGGCTATCCAAGTATCATGCTACTATAGACTGCCATTCATATCGAGTTATCTTCGGTGATGTCAACGCACCAGAGTACATTCATAATGGGTTCATACCCGGACGGTCTGTACAAGTCATATCCACCCTGCAAGCGCGTGCACTACTGTCACATGGCTGCGAGGGTTATCTAGCTACGGTTCACGACATGGATGCTGAATCTCCATCGATTCAGGATCAACCAATAGTGTCGGAATTCCAAGATGTGTTTCCAGCAGAACTTCCGGGCATACCACCTGCACGAGAAGTGGAATTCAGTATCGAACTGGTTCCAAGAGCTGAACCAATCTCTAAGGCTCCTTATCGCATGGCTCCCATAGAGCTGAAGGAGCTAAATGATCAATTGCAAGAACTTCTTGAACGAGGTTTCATTCGACCGAGCGCATCTCCATGGGGCGCACCGGTCTTATTTGTTAAGAAGAAGGACGGCAGTATGCGTCTTTGCATAGACTATCGCGAGCTCAATAAGATTACTATTCGGAATAGGTATCCACTGCCACGCACTGACAATCGGTTTGACCAACTCCAAGGGGCCAAACACTTCTCCAAGATCGATCTTAGGTCAGGTTATCACCAGTTACGAGTCAAGGAGCAGGATATTTCTAAGACTGCCTTTCGTACTCGTTATGGCTACTACGAGTTTGTAGTTATGCCATTTGGCCTGACAAATGCTCCAGCAGTGTTCATGGATCTGATGAACAGAATCTTCCATGAATTTCTGGACAAGTTCGTCATTGTTTTCATCGATGACATCCTAATTTTCTCAAAGTCCAAGGAGAAACACGAAGACCATCTTCGTACAGTACTACAGATTCTTCTCCAGAAGCAGTTGTATGCTAAATTCTCCAAGTGTGAGTTCTGGTTAGACAAGGTGGCATTCTTAGGTCACATTGTATCAGCAGAAGGAATCACTATGGATCCAGCGAAGGTTGAGGCCATTACTAAGTGGCCGAGGCCGACATCAGCGACGGAAGTCCGCAGTTTCTTAGGCTTAGCTGGCTATTACCGTAGGTTCGTAGAGAACTTTTCCCGCCTAGCACTACCATTGACCAAACTGATGCGGAAAGGGGAGAAATTCGTCTTGACTGAAGATCGAGAGAAGAGCTTTGAAGACCTGAAGCAGAAGCTAGTATCTGCACCTATTCTTACTCTACCATCTGGTACGGGTGGATTTCAAATCTACAACGATGCATCGGGGAAGGGACTTGGCTGTGTTCTCATGCAACATGGGAAAGTGATCGTGTACGCTTCATGGCAGCTTAAGCCTTATGAAGAGAATTACCCCATGCACGATCTGGAACTTGCTGCAGTCGTGTTTGCATTAAAGATATGGAGACACTACTTATATGGAGAATCATGTGACATTTTCATGGACCACAAGAGCTTGAAGTATATCTTCACTCAGCGTGAATTGAACATGAGGCAGAGGAGATGGTTAGAGCTGTTGAAGGATTATGACATTAATCTACAGTATCATCCCGGAAAGGCAAATGTAGTAGCAGATGCCCTCAGCAGGAAGTCCGGAATGATCAATGGCGTTAGAATCGAAGAGGAAATCATAAGAGACTTGGAGCGACTAGACATCAAGATCATGGTACGTGGACAGCACGGTTACTGGGCGAATCTTAGAGTAGAACCCGAGTTACTCTCTAATAAGTGTGTAAACACTTATCCTTTTGCCACTAAAATCAAGTAAAAACAAGACCTAATCATGTGTTTTTCATCTTAAATGTCGGAATTACACGTGGTTTTGTGTTTTGTATGTTAAATAGGTACAAATGATCAAAAGAAGAGAAAACACGAGATTTCACGGTCAAATGTCGAAGAAAAGTCAAGAAAGAGTCGAAGACAAGATCAAAAGACCAAAAGTGTGTCAAGATCACGAAAACCGGCTAAGTCCACTTGAATTTGAAGAAATGCACAAGAGAGTCGGATTCGAGCTCGTTTTAATGGAATTTATCATTTTTGAAGATTTTGGGCTTAGTGGGTCCCACAATTGGGTTAATGGGCTCAGATGCCCATTTGAAAGTATATTTTACTTGTTAAAAACTACTCAGCCCAAACTTAGCCCAAATGTTAAACAGATTTTGGACGGCTGGAAATATCCAAAGCCCATTTGCTTGAAAACAAAGGAACGAAATGGAACAAGAACTTGGGCCTTAAGCCCATATCTCAACAAAAACATAGAAACGGGATTTTTCACTCTTGTTTTGGCAGTCAACTCTCACCAGTCAAACTTACACAACTTTTCATCCCAATCCTTATTTACTCCACACGTGTTTTCCACTTTACCATTCCCCAAATAAAAACGTTTACCCTATCTCTCTCCTTGTTTTCGATATAAACAACACACACAATTTCTTTGTTTTTACTGTGCTTCATCTTCCCCCCCAAAAACGCACCTCTTCCCTCAAAAAAATCCTAATTTTTACATCAATAATTAACCACTATTTTTTGGGGCTTTTCACTGCAAAGGTTAATTCACACCAAGGGAATTAATTCCCCCCAAGAATCGGATCAATCCACCATGTGGTCCTCAACCCATCAATCCACCATGGCTAATTGAACCACATAACCATTACCAATCCCACCAATATAAATCATCCACCTCAGCCTAAAGAAACACAACTAACACAAATCTCTCCACGTTGGCAATCCGTGGCTACAAGGGCAATTTTTAGCCATTTGATCAAGAAATTAGAAGAGAGAGAAGAAGAAAGAAGGAATGGACGGTTGGATTTGATTGCTTAACATTGAAGCTAGAATTAGGGTTTCTTAGGGTTCCTCTATAAAAACCCCTTCATATCATGTAATTGTGTGCTTTTCATTATTTTTTTTTATTTTCAGTAAATTAGATTGATAGGTTTAATATTGTAATCTTTTAATTCCAGTTTTGTAATATCTCTTTTTAATTAATGAAAAATAGTTTAAATTAATTTTTGTCTCATTTTAATTCTTACAGAGTTTGGTATAATCTATCTTTAATCTGCTTCAATTTCTTATGTTACTGTTCTCGTTAATATAAAAAAAAAGAAAATAAAGAAATAAAATAAAAGTGATAAAAATTATCTCCCCCACTGGGAGATAAAAGGTTACTGTTCTACTGTTGTTCGATTTGTCATGTTCGAGGAGCTTGTTTGGTTCGGGAGACGTTGTTGATACGGTGGTGTTTGGTTTCGTTGATAAGACGGCTCAGCGCCTTGTCTTCTTCCCAACGGTATCGACAAAAGGTTCCTTTTAATCTCTTTTAATTTTTATAAGTTTTAGTTTAATTTTTGTATTTGCTTAAGTTTTGATAATTGTTTGTCTATGTTAATGTTATTGTTTTATTATTTATATGTTTTTAGATTATTAAGTCTGCAAATCTGCTTGAGTTTTGGTTTGGTTATCTGCTAGTGTATTGATTCTGATTATCTGTTTGTTTCTACGTCTGCTATAAATCTTCAGTTTAGTCAGTTTAATTCTGCTTATGTTTGGCTAAGATATTTTTGGTATATGATTATTTTGTTTGGTTATTTGGTTATTTGTTTTATTGGATAAATTGAATCTGCTTATTTAGGTTAGTATTTGGCTGATTTGATTTTAGCTTTATAAGGTTATTTAGAATTGCTTATTTGGTGAATCAGTTTAAGTAAAATTGTTTATTTGCTTAGGTCTATTAGGTTTGTTTTTATCTGCTAAATTGGTTAAAAGTTAGGACTGATGAGCTTATTTGATTCAGCTTTATGTTTGGTTTGATTGCTTATTTTTTTCTGTCTTAGCCTACTTATTAGTTTGATAGCTTATTAGTTTTACTGCTTATATTCGTGTGCTTTTTGGTGTCATTTTCTTTAATTGCTGAATTTTGCTGCTGAAAAAACAGAACCAATTGTTCCGTTTTGTTTAACTGTCCAAAAAAGATATTAGCCCAAAAATATTCAGTAAATCTGTCACTGCTCAGATTCGAACCCTGGACCTCCTGTCCAGGGGCCAAACGAACCAACCAGTTACTCTAGGCATGTTCTTGCGTTTGTTTTCCATTAATTAAATTAATATAGGTAAGTTTAGATTTGGCAGTTTATTTTAATTAAATTAGTTTAAATCAAGTTTAGTTTTATTTAAATTAAATACAAAAGTTTTATTTTATTTTAATTATCAAGTTTATTTTGAAAAATAATAAAAGTAAAAAAATATTTTATTTCTTTAATAGTTAAAAGTTTTGTTTCAATTCAATTTTTTTTCTTTTAAAAAATATAAAAAGGATAAAAGAATATTTTAATTTTATTTACTTTTATAAATTTACATTAGTTTTAAATTTCTTTTATAGTTTTAAATAGTTTTTTTTATTAGAATTAAAAGTAGTCTTCAATTCTCATTTAAATTTTAGATTTAAAATAAGTTTTCATTTATTAAGTTTTGTTTAAAAATAGATTTTAATTAAAAAATTTTAAGTTTTATTAATTAGTTAAATTTTATTTTCAAATTAATAGTTTAAATAGTTAATTAAAATAGTTTTCTTTCAATTAAATAGATTTAAGTTAGTTTTAAAAATACCAAAAAAATAGATTTTACCAAAAACAAAGTTAAGTCGATACGTTAAACCGGAAATCAAATTCGAGTCGAATCGAGGAAAAACGAACTTAATTGCTTAAATTTGGATTAACAAAAATCCTAGTTTCACTCTCTAAGATAAAGGAAGCTCAGAAGGATGACGGAGAAATCTGGCCGATAATACAGAATTTGGAGAAGCAGACAGAATTCAGAGTAGATGCAGATGGTATCGTATGGCAGGGCACTAGACTTTATCTTCCTGACGACCAAGAACTCCGGGAAGCTTTGCTAGCAGAAGCTCATAGCTCCCCATTCTCGATACATCCTGGTTCAACTAAAATGTACCATGACATCAAGCAGTACTTTTGGTGGAGTGGTATGAAACAGGATGTGGCCACTTACGTCTCCAAATGTCTTACCTGCCAGCAGGTTAAGATCGAGCATCAGCGATCTGGCGGTCTCCTTCAACCGTTAGATATTCCAGAGTGGAAGTGGGACAAAATCACCATGGATTTTGTTACCGGTCTTCCGCCTACCAAAAGGAAGCACGATGCGATTTGGGTTATCGTTGATCGACTTACCAAATCAGCTCATTTCTTACCGATCCGCAAGGAAGATTCTGTAAGTAAACTCGCAGATACGTATAGACGAGATATCATGAGACTCCACGGTGCACCATCCAGCATCGTCTCAGACAGAGATCCTCGATTCACTTCGCGCTTTTGGAAAATTCTGCAGTAAGCTTGGGGTACACAACTTAAGCTTAGCACGGCTTTTCATCCTCAAACGGACGGACAGTCGGAGCAAACCATTCAGACATTGGAGGATATGTTGAGGTCATGTGCGTTGGAATGGACGGGTGATTGGGACGAATACATCTGTTTGGTGGAGTTCGCGTAAAACAACAGCTGGCACGCAAGCATCAAGTGTGCTCCATTTGAGATGTTGTACGGCAGAAAGTGTCGCGCCCCAATCTGATGGGATCAGGTTGGCGAGCGAACACACGAAGGACCAGAAATCATAGAGATGACAAACGAGAAGATCGCAGTAGCTAGGCAGAAAATTCAGGAGGTACGGTCACGTCAGAAGAGTTACGCCGACAAGCATCGTAGGGATTTACACTTTAACGTAGGAGATCACGTCTTCCTTAAGGTTTCGCCGGCACGTGGTGTTAGACGCTTCGGGATTAAAGGGAAGCTCAGTCCTCGTTTCATCGGACTGTTTGATATCATTGAACGAGTCGGTGAAGTATCTTACCGATTGGCGTTACCTCCGCAGCTTTCGCATGTGCACAATGTGTTTCATGTGTCCTTACTCAGAGGGTATCAATATCATCCCCTTCACATGGTTCAGTATCCACTGGAACAGATACGCGAAGATCTCACCTTTATAGAAGAACCCGAACGAGTTCTTGACAGGCAAGAACGAGTCATGAGAAAGAAGACGATTCCATTCGTCAAAATTCTATGGAGGGATCATACCGAGCGGGAAGCCACTTGGGAAACAGAGGAGTCTATCCGGGCTTCTTACCCTCATTTCATATTTTGAATTCGGTTATGTTCTTCTTTTCCAGTTTACTTTATCTATAATTCGGGGACGAATTATTCTTTTTAGGGGGGAAGAGTTGTTAAACCCGCATGATTTTACCATGCATAGTACCCTTATGATCGTACGTACTAGTTAAAAACTTTCCTAATATAGCATGATTACGATTACGTGTTAGGAGTTTACGTATTACGTACGTGTTAGAACACGATAAGTATTTTATATGAACGATCACGTAATAATTATTTGGCGATAATTAATCACGAACATACGATCACGAAATCACGAGCGTAATTAAAACACGGGCTATTATTAATTACGTATATATATTTAATACGAGCGTAATTAAATATATAAGAGTATGGTATTTACGTAACGAGAACATTTAAAACACGAACATAATTAAACATAAACAGGTACTAAATAACAAGACACGAAACGAGGTACGGGAACCCCATGGGGGGGGGGGGTCCCTACCCGCGGCTAAAACAAGGGTAATGGGCCAAGCCCATTACCAATTTTACTAAAAGGGGGTTAAGTAATTTTTACTACTCAAAAATTACTTTACAGAAGATTTCAGGAAAAACCTAAAACCCTCCCTTTTCTCCTCTCTTTGTGCTGCCACCTACAATCACCAATCAAGGTGATTCTTTGATCTTGGATCTTGTTGATTTATTGTTTGTTCGTGTTTGTTCTTCACCCTCTTGATCCACGAATACGGTAAAACCTTTTTAAACCTTTTCTTTTAATTAATCTTCTTCTTAATTATGAACACGTGATGTTTTTTTATAAAAACACATTAATTAAACATAGATCTAACATGTTTTGATCATTAATTAAATCAGAGGGTCGATTAAGGGGTGTTTTGTTTTGGGCCGCAGGCTGCAACCGACCCCAAAGGGGTTTCGGTTTGCTTAGCCGACACCACCAAGACCATTTTGGTCTTGGTTAGTGCGTGTGGGTCCCACGGCAGCAAGGGGTACCCCGATTTGGGTCGGGATACGGTGTCGATTCATGTCCGGTGCATGTTTTTAAGCTTAGATCCGGATCATGGTTAGGTTAGTTTTGTTTATGTTATAAACTTATGTTAAAATTAAATTAATAAAAGATGTGATTAATTTAATAACATGACTTAGGTTAATTAATTATTAATAATCATGAAATTATTTTAACCTAAGTATTTATATTATTAAGACTTATAATTAATTAATTATTTAAAAACCATGGATATAATTAATTAATTAACATGACTTAGGTTATATTATTAATATTTAATAATACATATTTTAACCTAAGTATTTAATATATTTAATTAAAAACATGTCGTACTTTAATTAAATATTATAACCTATAGTTTAATTAAATTACATGAAATAATTATTAAACTATACAATATATCATATGACTTAGGAAATAATCATGAAAACACTTAGGCTTATTTACTTAGCGTATTTAACCGGCTTATTTCTAATTATGGAAACTTTCTATTTTTAGAAACTTAATTAAATAAGGCAGCTAATTTATTTATGGAAACCAGCTATTTTTGGAAACTTAGTTATTTAAGGCAGCTAATCTATTTATGGAAACTTATTTAATTAAGGCAGCTAATCTATTTATGGAAACTTTCTATTTTTAGAAACTTATCTATTTTAAGCAGTAAATCTATTTTTGGAAACTTTCTATTTTTGGAAACATTCTATTTTTGGAAACTTTATATTTTTGGAAACTGTCTATTTTTGGTAACTTTCTATTTTTGGAAACCTGCTACTTTTGGAAAGTTACTTATTATTACACAGTAAGTATAATAACACATGAAATATCAGAAATACTTTATCAGAATGAACAGAATATAAGATTTAGCACAGTTTAAGGCTTTAAACAATAAAACATAGTAAGAACACATAAAATAAGCTAAGACATGACATAAAACCAGCTATGTATTTAGTAAGCAGATACTTATTTCATGTACGTATTTATGTAGCACTAGTGTTTCGGAAGTAGGATTCTCGCAGTTCATCATTCTCGTTCACTGGACATAAGGTACGGATTCCCGTCCTTTCAGTATGGACATTCTTTCCTTATTAGGATTTCCCCGTATGCAGCCAACTATTTTCCCGTAGTATAAGTTACGTGTTTGATTGCTTATGTTTAATTATGATTACCTATAGCCATATACATGCATGACCAGTTTCACCTAGTTATGGAGGTACCATAACCATAACATTAGAGGCACTGATGTTATGACTTCACCACGGTGGAGTGATTGCTCGTGGCATCCCTTCAGCTTTTGGCCATTATTTATATTTATCATGTGGGGCGTATGGGTGCATCCTAGTTACACGTTTTATTCAGGATTACATGGTGAATGTGGTGTGTGCCTTGCATCCTTCACAAGGAGCTGATCCCTCCTACCCATAAACCAGTATATTAAATTAGAGGCAGCCCCTCTAATTTGCATGATGAGGTCACCCCTCCAATTATTCATGCACGGTGGATATTCATGACCTATATTGGCTAATGGTAAAATATGACAAACAGTTTTTATAAGATAAACATATGACTTTCAAACTATAAAACCAATTTTATTAAGACTTAACCAGGTTACTCGGGACTTAGTTTCTTCCGCTGTTATTATGTAGATGCTTATTGATAGGTGTGTAAACACCCATATTTTCTACCACTTAATTACAATAACAACCGAGCCAAAACGTGTATTTTATGTCTTTTATGTCGGAATTATGTGTGGTTTGTGTTTTTGTTGTGATTTAGGACGAAAAGGTGAAAAGTGGAGAAAACCCGGGAATTCACGGGCATTTACGGACTTTTATTGAAGAAAAAGATGAAAAGACGAAGTCAAGAAGTCAAGAGTGCAAAAAGAACGGAAGTCCAAGACCAATTCTGAAGATTTATCGAAGAAAAAGTCAAAAGACGGAAGTTGACTAAAACCCGAGGAACTCAAGTCTATTTTATTGAAGAATTAAAAGACGAGTTCAAAAGAAATCCCGAGCCACAAGTCATTAAAGTCCAAGTTTAAAGAAGATTAGAAGAATAAAGGACTAATGGTGCAATTAATGAAGATTAAAGGCTTAAGGACCTAATAACGCAATTAAGAAGAAATGAAGGAGGGGAGGAAGCTTCCTAATCCTCCCCTATATATAGATTGGTCTTAATCACTTTTCATGTTGTTGGCTAACTTGACAAATTAGCTCTTCCACTTTTATTTTATGCACCTTTAATTACTTGTCATTTTTAATACATGTTTTGCACTTTAATTATCCTTTTAATTCCAAGTAAGTTTTTAATTTGCGTTCTTTAAATTCGTGTCTTTAATCTTTCTTTATCATTTGATCAAGCTTATTTTTACCAATCTCATTCTACTCTTCTTCTTTTTGATTCGGTTTGAATTTCGGATTAAGCAAGGTTTTGCTTAATCCATTGCTTATTTGATTAAAAGTCATGTCGTTTCTTTTTCCTTTTAAGTCCTCATACGAAATAAGCCACGAGTTTGACAACCTCGTGTGCTTATTTGGTATCTTGCTTAAGTGTTTTCAAGTTTTCTTAAAAGTTTTACTTTTTAAGTTTTAATTTCATTAAGTTTCGTCTTCTAAAGTTTGAATGATTTTAACTTTTTAACTTTTTATCTCGTTTTGATTCCATTTCATTCAAGTTCTTTGTTATTGCTTATTAGAATTAGCTTATTTGGTTTTGAGCTTATTACGAATTTGCTATTCCATCGGAAAGTAAGGGTTAACACACATTGCGACGGGTGCATTCTCCACATTCCGATCGTGACAGGTTTGGACTAAGGACTGCATTCCGATCCGGGATTGCGATAGAAGTGACATCACCCTCATTCCGATCTGGGGTTGCGATCGCACATTGCGATCGCACATTCCGACGGCTCTTGACGCTTACTTAGTCGAAGTGCTGCCCAATTTTCCTAAGCGACATTCCGATCTGAACTGAATTGCGATCTGAAACTTTCCGATCTGAACCATATTCCGATCTGGGGTTGTTTGGTTATTCCGATCTGAAAAGGTGACACATTCCGATCTGGTGTTTTCAATCAACATTCCGATAGGGGTTGTGTGTTCATTCCGATGGTGAGTCTGATCGGAATATATTCCGATTGGGTGTTTGTTTTATGTTTTTGTCTTGTTTAATTTTTAAGTTATCATTTTAATTATTTGTCTAATTTCAATTCTCGTCACGTTTTAATTTTAATTCATTTAATTAATTTACTTTAAAAAGTTTAAATATTGTGCCATTTACATTTAATTAGTTTAGATTTAATTAAGTGCCATTTACTTTTAAGTCTCGTACTTTTTAATTACTACAACGACACAACTTTTGTTTCCACCAAAGAACGACTGAGTCGCACATTAAACACAAATTTTCAATTCGAAGAGATTGGTACAATGATTGTAGAAATGTAAATCTATACTTATGTTTTTAGAGAGAGAAAGAGATAGAGAGATGGTGGATTACACACACACTTAGAGAGAGAAACCAATGTTTTACTATGTGAAAATAATGAAAACCACACACCCTCACCATCAAAGGAGAGGGTTTATATACCCAAGCCTTGTAATGGGATTGGGTTTACACGTTTGGGCCGGCCTACACAAGTTGTAGGCTAGGCTTGGACTTGTTTGTTAAATAACGAAAGTTAACTAAACTACGAGCTATTACATGGACTATCGTTGGAGTGACCGATCCTTCTTAATACGTAAAACGTATTTCCAACAATCTCCCCCTAAGGGAGGTCACTCCAAACAAGGGCATTACCCAAGTTAGAATAATAAGATAAACCTAGCATACTATGCTTGTCTTGAGCTCGTAGTCTTCGTCTTTCTTTTTCTTTTTCTTTTCTGGTGAACATGCTGATGTGATCTTTGATATCAATCTTTGAGCATTAATCTCTTGCCTTGATCTCGTGCATCCATCACTTGTGATCTTCGCCTCTTCGTGACGCCATGTCCCACATACTTATACCTTCGTAATTCTTGAAAGCTTCAGAGTTCGATACAGCGGAAGACTTACCTTTTAGGCTTTCTTGAATTAGATGAGATATTAAGTGCATAAAGTATAAGCATGCGGGGACGACTTCTTCTTGGATTCCGCAACGCCACCGTCTTCAAATGCCGCAACATAAGTAGACACGAACGAAATGGCTTTGAACATTTCATTCTAATTCGGTAGCATTTTACCTCCGGTCGGTGAAGACCGTTGGACGATATTAGATATCGTACCCGTGACGGATAGTTTCAATTAAGTAACTTCCTGACAGGATTTCGCGGGTAAACCCGTTCTCTTTATTCGAGCGTCCAAAGCTGACTGCGAACATAAAGAGTGAATCATTTGGATAATAATATCCGCATGATTTGAAGCCGTCAATTCATGTTCCTGGAACAAGTGAAATTCAATTAAGAACCGCACCATCGTTGCTTTCCAGTTGTCACGAGCTTGATTCGTATAGAATCTTGCAAGTTACCTACCAAGTGCTGTTTGAGGTTAACACTAGAAGGATTTCCACTCATCACTGTGAACACTAAGGTATCACTCTGAGTGTTCTGGCAAGATCACTAAGATATTGCGTAGAGGCCTGGAACGTGTTTGAATTCAGTTAAGAATTAAACAGCTGTTGCTTTCCAGTTATCACAAGTTTGATTCATAAAGAATCGCACACGTCACCTACCATGAGCTTTTTGATATTCACTCAAGAAGGATTTCCATCTTCATTGTAAATACTTTCGTATTACTCAGATGTTCAGGCAAGATCATGAAGATTTTGCGTAGGACTCTTAAAATCTTTCTTACTTTTCACAGTGTGTGAAGAAGCAAGGAAATATGAAAGTGTGTCCTAATGAGATATTTGATGATCTCAAATGGCTCTAGACTCGATCGTGCATTTTGGATTTTAGTGATCGGAGGCTGGAGAGGAGTGCCACCATTTCAATACCAATTTACTCAGAGTGAGTAAATCAATAGATAACGTGTTGTCTCCGTGTGATTAAAACAAATACCTTTTGAGAGATATCTGAGTTAGCTGGGATGGGTTGTGCATTGCATCACTGGGTCCATGATGTCTGTCTTCAATATCAAGAATCATTAAACAATGATCTTAATAGCATATGTATTGACCTGGTTTCTGCCTAAGTTGTAAGGAGGGCTTCTTTCTTTACACCCTTTATCTTTACAATTCTTTTTCATTCTTCAACCCCTTCAATGCTTACCAATACGTCATCACTAGCACCTTGTTGTGATTGTTCCAGTGCTAACTTAATTACTTCGTCGGCATTCAGCTACGTTCATAATCTTTCTCCATCTTTCCTAAGGACTACTATTTCTAGCTATGGAATGTCCTTGGGAAGATTCATCCGGTTCTGGAAGAATCATAGGACTTAACCTATCCTACCATCCTTATGTCACCACAATCTTCATCGTCGTGAATTAAATGAGGTTTGGGTAAGTATATGTCACCATGAAAATCCATTTTGATATAGCAAATCCATTTTGCTCCCCCTTAACATATGCCACGATATTCGAAAATATTTCGCACATGTCGGGATGAGCCAGCACATTAAGTCAAACCATTTGTGATAATATCCCATACTAAATCACATTTTCTCCCCCATATTAAAAATATTAACCCAATCGATGTTTTTAATATCAATTGATTTAATGAAGTTTTAACAAAGGTTTTGGGAAGAAAAATGCAAGTCCATTTTATCTTCATGATATCAAACGCATGAGATATGATACTGATTTGTAACATGATCACATATTCACCATATTAGAAAAGAATTGACAAGGTTGGACCTGATAGATGAGAACATCATATGATAAGATCAAATGGTTCTTGTCAGCATATGTTGGTCGCCTCGTCACGTCTGAGGTCATCTCTTGACACCACATGTACGATTGGTGTTGTTTTCTTGACACCAACTTAGGAACTTGGCACGTTCGGCATCAAAGATTCTGAGTGCTTGACAATTGCTCCCCCTCAATTGTTGACCCGTGTTCTATTGAAAGAGTTGTAGTCGTCGTTTGAGTAGTCGCGTCGTCAAGTATGTAGATACCAATTGTAGATTGCTATGGTTGTAGAGATGATAGCTTCATAAAAAAAGACTTCTCTTGTTTTAACAAATAAATGCACTGAAACGTACATAGATTTGTGTTAGACCAAGTTATAAAGTAAACTTGATCCCTTACAAGGTTTTAAATTAAACCTTGCCCGAGAAAATTAATTCCCGTTGTGAGCCAAAGCTTTCATAAGAAATACTTGACTTTAATGTGAAAACCGGGTTGCAGTCTGAAATAACTACAAGCCATTTAGGCATGTTTTATGAAATATTTACAACTTTTGTACGAACTCTATTTATGGCGTCGTGTCAATATTAACCAACATTTCTAAGGCCGTAAATATTATCGTACCAAAAGACATGCCTTTGAAAAAGAACGTAAAAATATTTTTGGATTTTTATGAATTTTTCAATTTTTATGGTTTTTATATGGTTTTATATTTTTGTATTTTGCTTTTGTGGATAAAAATATAACCAATATATACAAATGATCACCAAGGATACGGAGAATAGTTTTACCACCGCTATTCTTTCGCTTCATCTGCCAGTTCCTTTAGAGTCGCAGGCGAGAAAGTTCTCATTCCTAGCTTGTCGGCCAAAAATTCAATTCGAGCGCGATCTAAAGCCTTCGTGAAAATATCCGCCTATTGATACTCAGATCGGACAAAGTAAAGCTCTATTACTCCATTTTCCACTTGCTCCTTGATGAAATGGTAGCGAATGTCAATATGCTTCGACCGGAAGAATTGAACATTGTTGCAGCATAAGGAAATTGCACTCTTGTTGTCATAGTACATCGGAATCTTGTTGAAACCTAGACCATAATCGGTTAATTGCGATCTCATCCAAAGAATTTGAGCACAGCAACCGGACATAGCTATGTATTCTGCTTCCGTAGTTGAAATTGCAGCGCTTTTCTGCCTTTTCGATGCCCAACTGATTAATCGATCTCCTAGTAGTTGCAATGTTCCACTCGTGTTACGCCTTGTATCTTGACAACCCGCATGATCCGCATCTGCATATGTCATTAGTGCAATAGAAGAGTCCTTCGAATACCAAAGTCCCCGATTAATGGTTCCTTTAAGATATCGAAAGATCCTTTTAACAGTAGCTAAGTGTAACTCAGTAGGCCTAGTTTGATACCTGGCACACATACATATAGCAAACTGAAGATCAGGTCGACTGGCTGTGATATACAAAAGAGTACCGATCATTCCACGATAAAGTGTCAGATCAACGGCAACTCCATGAGGATCTGCATCAAGCTTAGTTCGTTCCACCATTGGAGTATCCACGGGATCACAAGATTCCATCTTATACTTCTTTAGCGATTCAAGGGCATACTTGGATTGATTGATAAAGATGCCTCTGGGACTCTGAGATATCTGAAGACCTAAGAAGAATGATACCTTGCCCATCATTGACATCTTAAACTTGGAAGACATGAGTGTCCCAAACTCATCTGATAAGGTTTGGGTCGAGGCTGCAAATATAATATCATCAACATATATTTGTACCATAATCATATCTTTACCTCATTTCTGAATGAACAACGTGGGATCCACCTTGCATTTAGCGAAGCCTTGCGTAATGAGGAATTGTGACAAAAGATCATACCATGCGCGAGGATCTTGCTTCAACCCATAGAGAGCCTTCTTAAGCTTGTACACATGATTAGGATAATTAGGATTCACAAAACCATCCGGTTGTTGAACATAGACCTCTTCCTTGAGTTCACCATTAAGAAATGCCGTCTTCACATCCATCTGATAGACGATCATATTCATATGGGCTGCATAAGCGAGGAATAGTCGAATAGCTTCCAAACGGGCAACAGGTGCAAAGGATTCCATAAAGTCGATGCCCAATAATTGCTTGTATCCACGAGCTACTAGTCTAGCTTTGTTCTTCAATATTCCGCCTAACTCATCGAGTTTCACCTTGTAAACCCATTTCAAAGTGAGTAACTGCACTTGATCCGGGCATGGGACAAGTTCCCAAACTTCAAGACGTATGAATTCGTTAAGTTCTTCTTGCATAGCTTCTATCCAACAGGATTGAGTAAAAGCTTGTTGCCATGTCTTAGGTTCAAATTCAGTGAGAAAAACATCAAAGTGACAAAACATTGCACTTTCTTGTAACTGACTTCGTGTGGATACCGGACGATTAGGGTCACCAATAATAGAATCTATAGGATGATCCTTTGTCCACTTGCTGTCATGTTCACGAATCCGTGGATTGGAGTAAACGGTAGAAGGAGCTTCCTCTGAGGTGGACGATCCGGCTTGAATAGGGTCGGGAATTGGTACACCAAAGAATGGAAGTTCACGCATTTGAGTGAATTCCAAATTGTGATCATCATCGTCCTCTCCATCATCAATAGGCATGACGTGGGTAGTTGAAACAGGTGTTGGTTGAGAATTACTTGTTGAGGGTATATCTTGACCAAATGTAGGTGCAAATGTGTCAGATTGTGCAACGGTTGCTGGAGCGACAACTTCGGGTACCGGAGCTATTACCTCAGGTTCTGGAGAAACAATAGTTGGAGGAGTAACGAATTCATCAAAGAACGGTTGAAACAACGTATCCCATTCATTCCTAGAAGGCGGTGTAAATGATGATGAAGTAGGGTTGTTTGGGACAAGACCAGAACTAATATTACTAGGTCCCATTTCATGAAGTGCGGGTTCAGAGCTGCTTTGCTCAGAAGCCATTGCTGTCAGCTCATCAAAATCAACATTCATAGTTTCGAGGATCTTGCGAGAGTTACGGTTATAGATTCGGTATGCCTTCTTTGCGGTGCGTAACCAATGAAAAGACCAATATCAGCCTTTGGTTGAAGTTTTCCCAAATTGTCACCATCATTATTTGGATAGCAAAGAGAACCAAATACATGAAGATATGATAGATCTGGTACTTTTCCATGGAGAAGCTCATAAGGTGTTTTACCATGGCGTTTACGAATTAGTGACCGGTTTTGGGTGTACACTGCTGTAGATACTGCTTCTCCCCATAAAAACAATGGAGCCTTTGCGTAAATTAACATCGTTCGAGCAGCTTCCATAAGTGTGCGATTTCGCCTTTCAACGACACCGTTTTGTTGTGGAGTGCGTGCAACGGATGTTTCATGAGATATGCCAACTTCTTCATAATAATCACGCAAGATTTGATTCACAAATTCGGTTCCATTATCTGTACGAATGCGTCGGACAGTAGTGTTGAGACGCACTTGAATCATCTTGAGAAATCCGATGATGAATTTAGGTGCCTCATTTTTTGCTTTAAGAAAATTCACCCATGTAAACCGAGAGTAATCATCGACAATGACGAGGATGTACTTTTTGCCACTAAGACTTTCAACACGCATTGGCCCACAAAGATCCATATGCAATAGATAAAGTTTCTCTTGGTTGGTGTCTTCCGTCTTGGGTTTGTAAGATTTCTTAGTGTTTTTCCCCATTGTACACGCGGAACACAAATGATCCTTGTGAAATGATAGTTTAGGAAGACCACGAACAAGTTCGTTTTTCGCCAAATGATTAATAGCGTCAAAGTTAAGATGAGATAACCATAGATGCCATAACCATGACTTAGTCTTTGATGCTTTGGAGAGAAGACATACGGGAGAAGCGGCCATCATGTCTTGTAGAGACAAAGTATACAAATTATTCCCTCGAGTACCTTTCAATAAATCAACCCCTTCCAAATTACGAATGAAGCAGGTATGCTCTCGAAAAGCAACTTCTAGGTTTGCATCACAAAATTGTCCCACGGAAAATAAGTTGTGACCGAGACCTTCCACATAATACACTCTCGAAATTATAACATTCCCAATATGATATTCACCATAACCCATTATCTTTGCAATATGATCATTTCCAAATCGAACCGTGCCAAGAAACTTGCTGACGAAATTTCTGAGCTGAGAGCGATCTCCGGTCATATGCTTGGAGCAACCAGAGTCCAAATACCAGAGAACAATTTGGACCACCTGTTTTCAATAAAAACAATAGACAATGCATTGGAATCTATTGGTTCCTGAGTGTTAGCAGATACAGATAGAGTATTATCAGAATTGCTAACATTTTTGTGATCCTTAGATTTCCTGCGTTTTCTAATGTGAGTTTTAGCACTAACAGGTTTTACTGTTCCAACTTTCTTAGGTTTTGGATTATTCGCGGAAACTACAGTGGGAGTAGACCTATTTAAAGGGCACTTGGTTCCTACAGTAGTGTCGGTGTTCCTAGTTAAAGGACACGCTTGTGTTATGGTAGCCTTGGTACTCCTAGTTAAAGGGCACGCTTTCTTCACTTCAGTGGGAGTGATCCTAGTTAAAGGGCACATATTTCCTACTATAGTGAAAGTTCTACCAGTGGGGCGCCACATCCAACCAACTTGGGTTAACACTTTCCCAGTCGGTTTCCATTCTAATCCATTTTTCCGGGCATACATCTCATTCACATGGTCAATAAGGCAAGAATCATGACGACTAGAAAACATACATTCATTGTAATTCCAACATTTCAAATTATAATTCACAGTAGGCTTAGAACGCTGCACAACCGCAGAGCCTTTAGGTTTAGCTACATGATTCTTTTTATTCACAACAGAAATAACATTCCTAGGATGGGCTTCTACTTTCTTCTTCACTTAACTACTAGATGGGGGCAAGATCCTATCATTCTTCTTGTTTCTCTTAAGCTTAGATCTTTGAGCCTTAGTAGTGGTGCTTACTCCTGTAGAAGGCAACACGGGAATATTAGAAGCTTGTTTTGATTCCGCCTTATCTTTAGTGACCAAAGTTTGAGATGGTTTAGTCCTAGAGCCCTTGTTAAGTGGTGTGACGCCTATAAGGTTCCTTTTGATTGCACTAGAGGACGATGCTGAGACAATGTCTGCGTTATCCACAACATTCTTACCTTTTAGAGTACGAAGTGTTTCCTTTAACTCAGCCAAGACCAGATTCTTATCACAAATTTGTTCCCTCAAATCAGATATTTCCATCGACTTTCGATTCAGTTGTTCAATCAATGATTGATTATGTGCAGTGGTATTAGCACATGCGGGCTTTACTGAATCAAAAAGTCGTGTATTTTTCTATTTTAAGTTATCAACTTTGGACAAAATCTTGGAAACTCGATTATCTAGATCCAGTTTAAAGTTCTCAGCGGCCTCGAGTACGTTCACACAGTTAAGCTCCTTAGATTTCTCTATTTCTATCAGCAAAGATTGAGCAACCTTGTCACTTGGCTGGCGCTGTTTTGATTGTAAATTCAATCGAAAATTCTTTTCAAAGTTTGCATCATCGATATTAACACCTTCGAATGACATTTCAAAGATTTCTTGAATAAATTGTTGCTTGCACTCAAGCGAAATACAATGTGTTTGAATCTCATCAAAACGTTTTGAAAGCGAAGAATATGAATCTTGAAGCTTTAAAAATTCAGCGTCAGATTCGTGAAGAGTACTGTCTACCACATTATCCACAGATTCAACATTATGCACAATAGAATCATTATCAACACTTTTATTCACACAGACAAAAACTATATCATGAGACATCACTTGCTTCAGAAGCAGATCATTTTGGCGTGAAACTCGTTCTATTTCAAGTAAACTGTTTTCATAGGCATCATGCATTACATTGAAAACAAGTCTAACTTCTTCTATTTCCAAAAACAAATCTTGATCAAGATTACTAAGACAAGCCTTAACATTTTCTACAAACGGAACAATTTCATTTCGAAATGCAGCTCTAGTGTGCTCAAAGTTCCATTCACCTTCCGTTATGGCCGAAGCCGTCGTACGTTCCAAAATGACCTTGTCAAAATCGGCTAAGTGTTGGTGAACCGCATTTAAGTTAACGGACGCCTTACTTACCGGTGGAATTAACTTTGTTAAATCCGTTTTGACGAGTGTAGGAGACGTACTAGGAAGGTTTTCATTTGACAAACTTTGGGACACAAGAACTGTCAATTCTGCTAATTCCTTTTGTAAACGAATGCGTGTTTTTTTCGAAAATTGATCTTTGTTATGTTGATCATAATCAATTGTATGGAATTTTGAAAGCATCTTAGAATGAGTTTCATCCTCAAGTGATTGTGCCTCCTTAGTACTACGAACAAAAGGTGCTTCTTTCGATTTTCCAATTATGGTCATATCATAAAGACCGGGAATATATTCCTGAGCTTGTTTTGCATAACCGGGATTAGGTGGTAAATCTTGAAGACGTTTAAGTTCGAGTTCTTTAAATGATTTAGTTAAAAGATGAACCTTTTCTGTGGAGGCGTATTGTTTTAAAAGCTGTTGTTCTTTGAATTTAAGAAGTCTGGTAGCATTAATTTCTGATTCAACCTTTTTAGACTCGAGAGTTTCGAAATCCATTTTAAGTTTCTGAAAATCATTGACAACCGACTCCTTTTCTTTTAATTCATTAGAAAGATTAGCTTTTAATGATTCTATTTCTTTCAAGTGTTCAATCTTTTCAAAACGAAATTGGTCAAATTCAGAACATGTTATTTTCTCTGCTTGAGGGACCATTTCAAAAGCTTTGACATTTTCTTTATGCAACGCAAGCTCAGCAGTTAGGGTCGAATTGGTATCTACGGATTGTCTGAGGGCCATATGCATTTGATCAATAATATGTTTAGGCACCATGACCAAATCATGTGGAGCATAAGATTTCATACCCGTCGTAGCATTTGGTTGAGGTTCACTCAAATGTGTAGGTTTGGGTACCACATCATTTGAATTACTAGTTCCCGATTGCTGTTCGAGGTTGTCATTTTCATGCCCAACTTGATGTTGGTTATCATCAATATTATTAGATGTGGTTGGTACCTCACTGATGACATTAGAACCGTAGTGAGAGAGATTAGCAACGAGAGCAGCTTGGGCAGAGTGAATGTCATCACAATCCGAATCATACGCGTCAAGATCATCTGCTTGATAAGCTGCATTAGAAGTGGAAACGACTGCAATGCCTTAAGTATCTGTTGCCCCTGGGTCTGCAAGAAATGCTAACTCCTCTGAATCCAAAATCTTCCCCTTAGACTGAGCATCAACCAAATACATCTTCTCACGAAACCATGCATCATCCCTTCTTGTAACACCCCCAATTTCACAAGGCAGCGGAATATCAACATTGGGTGTTACTTCATAGCACATCACACATAGTCATAGAAAACGACCTCAAAAGAGACGTTTTATAAAATAAACCATTCGATAATTTTATTAAATCAGAGTTAACTAAAAAAGAGGTCCCACCAATTTATACAAACCTTAATAAATAATAAAGATTTGTCAAATGTATCGAATGGAAATTGTTAGTTTTGCCTTTACTTTATCCTGCGCGGCTCCATGCTCCAGCTGCTCTTAAACCTACACATCTGAGAATACATGCTAACATGTCAACACAACGGTTGAGTGAATTCATAGGTTTTTAATAAACAATAATGGGGTTTTAAATAAACCATAAAGCTTTTGAACACAAGAATCTCATCCACTGTCGATAGTGCAACACATGCAATACCCAAAGTCCACGCTATTCTACTAAGCCATGACACCGAAGCCTTAAGTATAATAATGCCCTAGTCAGGTATTTTTTCCGAATACCCCCTTACTTCTAATACAACACACCTGGCTGAGCCTCCAACCCACAGGTGCGACCTGCCCAGGTGGGGGCCATCCCCGATGGATCCATCCGTCTGTACCAGCGCCTACCCATCATAGGTAGTTAACGGTTCATGGGTTTATAGGGACTTTCCAAATTTTGGCAATACAGCACTTAGCAAATAGCGGTTCACAATCAATACAATCAACGCTTGTGTTCATCTTTCAAAAGCATTTAATCAACCATCTTACATTCAGTTACAACAACTTGTTCGTTCCAAGCATATAGCAAACCACATGTTTATTTATAAACATGTATTCTCTCAAAACCATATATATTAACATCATATATTTTTATACCAAGAGCATGTATTCCCCCTCGCGGGTTTAAAAACACATATAAAGCAGTAAAAGCGAGGCTATGAACTCACCTGATATAGCTATTACACGTAGATCAAGGAACAAACGTCCAATAGTCGATACACGAATTCACGAGATATCAATCGCTCATTGATCGAGAACCACATGCCCAATGGTCGACATATGACCGAGCGAGACATATAATGACGAGACGCGTCTTAGGCTCGAGTCTATACGTAAGATATACATATATGTAAATAGTTCACTTTAGTAAGTTTGGACATTGCATAAGTTTTATAAAACTTTTGATAACAATTTACCATGTATTATCCCAATATGGTCATTAAGCTCATTAAGGCCCATTAGTGGGCCATTACACTTTTATATAACTTAAGGCCATTTCAAAATGAGTATTAGACTCCAATTTGGTTATTAATCTCAGGCCCAATAATTGCCCAATAGCAATTACAAGTGTAAGTTGGGCTTTTGTGGCCCAAGTCCACTTTATATGGTTTTTCGGTTCTAAAACGTCTCCAAACGATGTCCACTTAATATTTCACGTTGGCCGAGTCTCGGGTTTCATAAATATCAGTATATAGATGAGTCTATATTTCTTAACAAGTGGGTCCTACCACCTCGTTTTATATAAAAATGGTCAAGTTTTACGTTATATTCATATGGTTCAATTTTTACAAATTCTCGACATACCCCGTAAATTTGATCGTTTCTCTTAAATCGTAAGTCTTCTAGGTGAGTTATTTATATAAAAATTAATCTCAACTCATGTACTTTACTGATCTCAAGCATATATGACCTTAAGTTATGCTTTACATAGCTTAGATGTTCATTTTTACAATTAGAAATATGGGCTGTGATTCGCAGCCAACTTCAGTTCTACCGTTTTGGCCGCCATTATCAAACCGTTTATCCGTAGAAAACCATTCGATTCGTGTGTGTTCTACATAAGTTTAGCTACAGCCCATACTTTTACCTTTTGCAATGGTTCTGGGTTCTAAAATGAGTTTTCAGTCTGTTCATTCAGTATGTTCAAAATCGACACTTTTTACAGTTTTGACCACAACTTCCTCATTCGGAGGAATTGGTTGAGCATCGAATTATCACAAGTAGCTAAGACCCATATCTATACATCCATATAAATTACTCACAGACACTTGGTCTAAATATTAATGAGAAACCCACGTTTTGCTGCTGATTTAAAACATTCCCTATGAAATCCTTTCAAACCTATTCTAAACTCGTTCAGTACACAATCTATTATCATACAATGCATCTACACATCTCCTAAACATATCCCATACTTCATAACATCAACTTTAATATAAAATCCCGAATCAAAAGATCAAGAACATGAATTCTTATATAGAGTGAAAATCAAGCAATTGCAAAACAAAATAAATTAACAATCAAAAAAAGAAATCAAAGAGACTTACAATAAGATGGAAATAATGACCCTTTACAAAGGATAGATGAATAAGAAATGCACTCAATAACAAATCTTCAAAGACTCCCTTTCCAGCCAATGAACATTTCTTGCAAAACCACTTGCAATATTTAGCTAAAAAAAACCACACACAAAATTAGTGATTTTGATGATGAATTGATGAAATAAAGTTTATGAATAAGTAACACAACGCATGGTATTCAAAGTGTAACCAACACGTCTATGTTAAAGTTTGAAGATGTGTGTTAATGTTGGTGAACCTCACGTGTAAAAGATGAGCACAAGAGATGCAAGAATGAAGCGTGTCCTCCTAATGAGCTAGACAAAATCACTTAACAAGACACCTCATCTATTTAGGGTGTCGTGTCTATGTGATGGGAAGGAATTTTAGTTAGTCATTTGGATAAAGTTTTATGGTATAGTCGGGTATAAATGAGATCCGATATTTTAAAAGTTACGCGATTTGAAATATACGCGTAAAACACGAAAAATAAACGCTCAATATAAAATAAAAACATTGACATTCGTAGAACATTAATATTTCGATAACTAAATGAGGGCTTATGACTTAATAAACGTTAACGTGTCATATAAACGAATGACGCATAAAGGTTTAACATAAATTACGAAAAATGCTCGTAAAATAAAAAAATTAAAATGACGACAATAAAAATATTTTTATGTCACAACGAGGATATTTTCGATCGATCACGGACATAGACTTGTCAATAAATAATAAATGACATGTATTTTATGCATTAAACCCTTAACCATGCCGGCTAGTCACGATCTCGATAATATTTGTCGAATAATCAAGACAAATAAAAGTTGATTAATAAATGTTGACCCGAATACTAGAAATAGTATTAGAACTCAGTCTAAATGTTGGTTTTAAAGTTAGGGTTACTAAATCATCTACCCCTTTAGGAAGCGATGTCCCAGCGCTTAATTCGTCTCAATAGTCTTCTATTAAAGGGCGAAGAGGTGAGCGATAAACAAGTCATCGCTGAGGTTTCTAACGAAGGTCGGATGAACAAAAATTAAAGCGATGAGTATATGTAACGACACAAGTGAACGACTTGAATGTATCTTCAATCCTTTAAAGGAAAGAATAATACATAACTCGAAAGAGAAGTTATTGGAAGCGGAAAAATTAACAAGTCGTCAATTTTTAGAAGTGATTCAAGGTACATTAATACTAGCTTATCAAACATGTGGCAGTCGATATAAGTTTGAAAAACTCCAAATGACAAGTGATGAGTCGAAAGAAGTGGGCGCATTTGGAAAATATCCAATACGCCAATCAATTCAAAACAATCGGTGATCACGTAGATCAAATTAAAACACATATCGTCCACGGGTCTGATAAAAACAATTACGTCGTAAAAGAAAATCGTATGGATCACACATAAGTCCATCGAAACGTTGCAAATTAATCAAGACGAGGTAATTAGTACTAGTCATACAAAATCACCTAATTGCATTGATCTCGAACAGGCAAAATTATTTTGTCAAAAGCGAATTCATCGACACGGAAATTGTTCGAAGTATATATTACTCGATCAGAGGAACTATGATCCAAATCAAATACAAAAAGCCATCATTAGGCACATATAATCACATTACGACATGCTTACAAAATAGCCAAGCCATGAAAAATCAAGTTCAATCAAGTTAAATCATGCTTGCTAAGTAGCCAAGCCATGATAAATAAGAATATTTAATAAGATTTTCAAATAAGTCCAGTCAAAGGAAAGTTTGCAAGTTAAAGGATGTTCACGATCTTGATTGCATAGATGTATATCGAACCATATTTTCGTCATCAGAGGGTGCTCACACACGGATCCATACCCAAATGACATTGTAGGGTGCTCACAAATGGATCCATACCTAAAATATTTTCTCGTTACGTTTGAAAAAAATTTCGATGAACCATCCATAATAACAAGAAAAATTTCAAAATCTTTTCATCCAAGATAAGCTATCAGTGATAACTTAATCGCCGGTCGATCCACAAGTACACACTTAAATAGTGTCGATTAAACAAGTCGTCTATCCTTAGAACGTGTAATGGTTCTTAAGGATCAGCTTATCAAGCTTAAAATAGTCGAGGCACATTATAAATGGTCCATAAAGACAAATCACAACTTGAGAAAATACTAATGGGTTACTCATACATAGACGATAATGAATAATAACCATAAGGACGATCGTAATGAACGAATAATACCAACGAAACACGAGTCGAAGAAATACATTTGTATACAAAATAATCACAAACCAACTCAGGCACACTTGAGACCACTCATTTATAATTTTTGTTTACATCCAAAGGCGTCCCAATCCATGTAAACAAGAATTCATAAATTTATGGTTAGGGAACTTATAACTTTCTTGTTCAAATAAAAAGGCGTCCCAATTAATTTCAACAAGACGATTATAAGCCATCCTACTCAGTAATACCGTCACAGAACACGATATCATAACCAAATTAAATGCCAAGAAAAATACAGGGTGTCAAACTTACTCCATGATTTCTGTATTCAAACGTCCCATTCCATCTGAATAAAGAAACCATCGAAAATATAAGGTCAAGTGATTTAAAACTCTCTTATTAAAATGTCCCAATCCATTTTAATAAGAGAACCTTAAGCGACACATGGTTGGGTGATTTAAAATCTCCATATTTAAACGTCCCATTCCATTTAAATACAAGGTATTAAGTCACTCAACTGATGACTACTATGAGCATATCTTTGTTATACCCAAATTATATATAATTGCTTTGGGTATATATATATTTTAGGTCCAACACAGGCATCCTCCTTTTCGTCAATAAACATAATCATACGCAACCAAATTAAACGTTACATCACGTATAAGATGTCTCCTTGAAGAAATAATTCTTTAAAATCACAAGGATTAATCAGAAATACAAATAACATAATAATCAATTACGTTTTGAAATGATATGCCCTAAAATGGCATATCACGATACGATGACAATAATCAAGTTCAACTGAGTCGATATGCGATCAGTTACGAAACAATATATACGTACCCAAATTATCAAACGAGTTTAATTCTCATATTCGGATAATAAATTAATTATCGAGAAAAGTGATTGGCGGCGAGGCCAAACTCTCTATAAAGCCGTATCATAAAATGTACGATAATCACGCAAGGACCATTGATTCATGCGCAATGCCCTTAAATACCATAGCATATACATTCATATACATACAACCATTTATACATACACATAGGATCACATTATCACAACCAAGCAATGGTTTCTAGAGCCATGAGCGCGCGGATAATTTGTAAGGCAATCAAACAACTTTACGAAAGAGCAATTATAGTCTAGGTTTTAAAAATGACCTAGTTCACTATAACTAGTGCTCTGATACCAATCTGTAACACCCCCAATTTCACAAGGCAGCGGAATATCAACATTGGGTGTTACTTTATAGCACATCACACATAGTCATAGAAAACGACCTCAAAAGAGACGTTTTATAAAATAAACCATTCGATAATTTTATTAAATCAGAGTTAACTAAAAAAGAGGTCCCACCAATTTATACAAACCTTAATAAATAATAAAGATTTGTCAAATGTATCGAATGGAAATTGTTAGTTTTGCCTTTACTTTATCCTGCGCGGCTCCATGCTCCAGCTGCTCTTAAACCTACACATCTGAGAATACATGCTAACATGTCAACACAACGGTTGAGTGAATTCATAGGTTTTTAATAAACAATAATGGGGTTTTAAATAAACCATAAAGCTTTTGAACACAAGAATCTCATCCACTGTCGATAGTGCAACACATGCAATACCCAAAGTCCACGCTATTCTACTAAGCCATGACACCGAAGCCTTAAGTATAATAATGCCCTAGTCAGGTATTTTGCCGAATACCCCCTTACTTCTAATACAACACACCTGGCTGAGCCTCCAACCCACAGGTGCGACCTGCCGAGGTGGGGGCCATCCCCGATGGATCCATCGGGGATGGCCCCCACCTGGGCAGATCGCACCTGTGGGTTGGAGGCTCAGCCAGGTGTGTTGTATTAGAAGTAAGGGGGTATTCGGCAAAATACCTGAATAGGGCATTATTATACTTTAGGCTTCGGTGTCATGGCTTAGTAGAATAGCGTGAACTTTGGGTATTGCATGTGTTGCACTATCGACAGTGGATGAGATTCTTGTGTTCAAAAGCTTTATGGTTTATTTAAAACCCCATTATTGTTTATTAAAAACCTATGAATTCACTCAACCGTTGTGTTGACATGTTAGCATGTATTCTCAGATGTGTAGGTTTAAGAGCAGCTGGAGCATGGAGCCGCGCAGGATAAAGTAAAGGCAAAACTAACAATTTCCATTCGATACATTTGACAAATCTTTATTATTTATTAAGGTTTGTATAAATTGGTGGGACCTCTTTTTAGTTAACTCTGATTTAATAAAATTATCGAATGGTTTATTTTATAAAACGTCTCTTTTGAGGTCGTTTTCTATGACTATGTGTGATGTGCTATGAAGTAACACCCAATGTTGATATTCCGCTGCCTTGTGAAATTGGGGGTGTTACACTTCTCCTTTTCGGCTGAGTGCATTCCCTAGCCATATGACCTTGTCCTCGGCAATTGTAGCAAGTCACAACCTTCTTAGGACCAATAGGACTCCCATTTCCACTAGCTTGAGAATTCACAGCTTGATTGTTCCCAGTCCTTGTAGGAGGTCCATATGAATTTTGCCTTCCCTGAATAGGTTGCACCGTCACTTGACCATCTTGAACAGTGGCTTGTTGTCGAGGATTTGATGAGGTACGGAGCTGATTGTTTGTTGGTGGAAATCCTCTAGTTGCAACAAGTTTTGACAAGTAGGCGGTGAGATGGTTTAGAACATCAGCTGGCGTATCATTTGGAGTAAAGACCGGTGCTTGGATTGGTGGAAGTTCATTAGAGTAGAAAGCTTGTGTTGGTTGTGCTTCAATAGGAAAATATCCTTGCTGAGGAGTATAACCCAATGGAGAAGTGTTGGCTTGTGATGGTGATGTTTGATATGGTGGTTGCTGTTGAAAAGACTGTTGATGAACACTTTGTTGATATTCTTGCTGTGGCATCATTGGTGGTTGATAAGATGGTTGCTGTGGTTGCTGATAGATGTGTGGTGGTGGCTGCTGCAAGTATGATGGTTGTTGATAAGTATAAGCCATGTTTTGTTGAGAAGCATACATTGCAAGTGGATCATGAACTTGAGGTGTAGACAACCGAGCCTCGATCACATGGCATTCGTATTGTTGAAGAAAAGCTTGAAGTTGATCCACATTGGTGTTATGCAAGTCCTTAGCCAATTTAACATCCGTCACGTATTTTTTCCATTCTGGAGGAAGAGTGTTCAAATACTTGGTGTTCAATTGAAAGGTAGGAATTGCCATGCCGTAGATATTTAGCTCATTCAACAATAGGGTAAATCTCAGATAGTAGTCATTGAGAGTCTCCCCTGGCACATAGGCAAACTTATCAAAAGTATCATAAAGCTTACACTCTCGTTCTTGTTTAGTTAACGAGGTGCCTTGCATTAGAACACGAATTTTATCCCATAACTCTTTGGCAACTTTATGTTTGCTGACGAGTTTGTAGACATCTGGAGGAAGAGCTTGGAGAATGATGTTTGTAGCATACTTATCACATTTATCTTGAATCTTCATATCTCCAGTCAACTCACCCGTTGTGCGAGGACGAGTGGTCGTACCTTCCGTCACAGTACCATAATCTAATGGTCCATTGAGCACCGATGCCCAAATTAGATGTCCATTCTCCTTGTTCAACATATAAAGTTCCATTCGGGAAGCCCATTCCTCATACATAGTCTTCACCAACATTGGTGGACGATTATCCGTACCCGAGAGGATGGAATTATCCGTAAGAGATGTGTACTCCATTTCAATAAGTTAAGATTTACAAAGTTGATCGAACAATGAAATAAGGTTATGTATTTTTGTGTTGATGTGAGTTAAAATCAAGAAACAATGTTAAAATCCCCTAAAATATGTTCTCGATAAACCAAACAATGTTAAAATCCCCTAAATTAAGGAATAATTGTTGGATTGTCGGAATGTCTGATCGGAATGCCAGATCGGAATGTCACTATCGGAAAGTCTAGATCGGAATGACCTATCGGAAAGATTCAGATCGGAATGACCTATCGGAAAGATTCAGATCGCAATGACCTATCGGAATGATTCAGATCGCAATGACCTATCGGAAAGATTCAGATCGTAAGGACCTATCGGAATGATTAAGATCGGAATATAGCTGACAAAATTTCGGCAGAGTAACGATTAAGCAACTTCCTTATATCCGTCGGAATCCCAGATCGCAAAGAACGATTGGAATGTTCAGATCGGAATAAGTATCGAAATCCTCAGTATCGCAATGTGGAACCAAACACTTTCCGATGGTGATGGTTTGCTTGAATTTCGGAAATAAGAACACAATACCTTTTTGCACTTTTGATCCAAGAAAGATTGTGTTTTAACCAAAATCAAGACACCAAAAACACTACAATACTACTGAATACGTTATGCTTCTTGAAATCACGATCAAACACAAAATTTTTTTTGATGATTCGGCAATATGAACTCAAAAAGCCACGAAATGCTTATAAGAACATACGCAACACTAAAACAAACCTATATTTCATCCCAAGCTCTTGATACCATTTGTAGAGAGATGGTGGATTACACACACACTTAGAGAGAGAAACCAATGTTTTACTATGTGAAAATAATGAAAACCACACACCCTCTCCATCAAAGGAGAGGGTTTATATACCCAAGCCTTGTAATGGGCTTGGGTTTACACGTTTGGGCCGGCCTACACAAGTTGTAGGCTAGGCTTGGACTTGTTTGTTAAATAACGAAAGTTAACTAAACTACGAGCTATTACATGGACTATCGTTGGAGTGACCGATCCTTCTTAATACGTAAAACGTATTTCCAACAACGATAATTTTTAACCTGAGTAAAATCGAGTTATCAAATGGCGCCGCTGCCGGCTCTTTTCGTAAAGATTAACGGTTTTCTGTGAAAGACGCGTTGTTTTTTGGGATCCGTTCACTTGTGAGCGTTACTTTTCTTGCATAAAAAATTAAAAAAACCATAAAAATTAAAACTTGATAAAAATCCATAAAAATTAAAAATTTCAAAAATACAAAAAGATTTTCTCTTTATTGTGTATATATATTGTCTTTGTATTAGGTTTCTTTTTCTTTTGCATTTTCAGGTGTATGCGTACTAGATCTTCTAATTATCAAGAGCCCGAGACTTAAGAAGATTTAAGTATGTCAGGTGTTAACAACAATAATCATCCACCGCACCTCAACAATAACAACAATGTTCTTCCACAGCCCGATCTTCGGACAATGGAGGAACTTTGTCAACCTACCATGTTTGGACGAGGAGGACCGATTGCGCCGATGCAAATCAACGCTCCTGAGTTTTCGTTGAAGCACCACATGATTCAGCAAGTGCAGACTAACCCATTCCGTGGATTGCCTGATGATGATGCCAACAAACATCTCGACAAGTTCATTACAATCACCCAAAGCATGAAGTTGCCCGGTGCCACAATGGATGTTCTTCGCCTACAACTCTTTCCACAAACTCTATCACATCATGCCGAGAAATGGTTTGATCGTCTCCCGAAGAATTCTATTCACACTTGGGATGACATGACTAAACGCTTTTTATCGTGCTACTTCCCACCATCCATGGTCACGAGGCTTCGCAATCAAATCAGCGGTTTCATGCAAGAACCCGATGAATCTCTTTTTGATGCTTGGGAAAGATATAATGTCTTGATTGATCGTTGTACAAACCACAATATGCTCCCTATGACCTTAATTGATACTTTCTACAACGGTTTGACTTTTCGTGATCGTGATACGATTAATGCAGCCGCCGGTGGCACATTCATGAAAAGGAGACCCGAGGAGTGTAGAGAGTTAATTGAGAACATGACTACTCACCACAAAAACTGGGATTCCTCTACTTCTTCAAAGAACAACCCGAGAGTCAATGTTTCTTCCACCTCAGCAAACCCTGAGATGACCGAACTCACCCGCATGATGACTGAAATGAGCAAAAGTATTACGCTTCTCGCTTCAAACCAACAACAACAACAAGTTAAAGCGGTTTCTAATCCTTGTGAAACATGCGGCGGTCCTCAATCATACACCGATTGTCCTTCTACACAAGGAAATCCGGAAAATGTGTATGCAGCTTATGGTAATTATTCACCGGAAAATTACCAAGCTCGACCTCAAGGGGATAGAAATTTGCTGAGTTACCGTTCCAACAACTACCTTTCACCAGGTTTTTCTCCTCAAAACCAAAACCCCGCCAACAACTACAATAGAAGCAACCAAATCCCACCAAGAGCTTCTAATCCTTATCAACCACCCACCCAACAAACCCCACCCATTAACCACGATGTTGAAGCCATTATGAGAACCCATGGTGAGCAAATCAAGAATCTGCAGAGCCAAATTATCAATCTGAAAGGAGATATCACAAAGCAAGGAAATGAGATTAGATCCGAGCTTCGAGATAACATTCAATCCTCCTTCAGTAATCAAACAAATGATTTGAAGAATATGCTTGCTAGTTTCTTGCCCGCCGCTCAACCTTCTTCTTCAAGTTCTTTACCTTCAAACACCGTCACCAATCCGCGAGCAAATGTGAGTGCTATTACTACGCGTAGTGGAATTACCATTGTCGATCCACCAATCCCACCCCCATCATCTACACCTCCTCCTCCACCATTTATCCCTACTCCTCCTACACCTAGTATTTGTGCACCATTACCGTCTCCGCCTCGTCATGACGATGTCTCTAGGAAGGAACCTTCAACATCTCACCCTTCAACATCTCAACCTTTACCTACACCTGCACCTTCCCCACCCAAACCCAATATCCCTTATCCCTCTCGTTTAGTCAAGACCAAAATGCTAACCAAGGATGACGCTGAAGTGTCACGATATGTGAAGATGATTTCTCAAA
Source organism: Glebionis coronaria (assembly GCA_025667525.1). Classification (NCBI taxonomy): domain Eukaryota; kingdom Viridiplantae; phylum Streptophyta; class Magnoliopsida; order Asterales; family Asteraceae; genus Glebionis; species Glebionis coronaria. The sequence goes on from CM046880.1 coordinate 142,005,094, forward strand.
TGAACTTCAACATTAGCTTTCTTGAGGCACTTGTCCAGATGCCCAAATTTGTCAAAGCATTTAAGGAATTGCTTAACAAGAAGGAGAAGCTGATTGAACTCGCCAACACACGCTTAAATGAAAACTGCTCTACAGTTATTCTTAAAGAACTTCCAGAAAAACTTGGAGATCCCGGTCGTTTTGTGTTGCCTTGCGTGTTCAACAAAACTGAAGAATTTACTGCCCTAGCTGATCTCAGGGCCAGTATTAATTTGATGCCATTGAGTGTTTGGAAAACACTACCATTACCCGACCTCACACCAACAAAGATGACTCTTGAACTTGCAAATCGCACTCTCGCTTACCCCGTTGGTATAGCCGAAGACGTGTTCATAAAAGTTGGCACATTTACTTTCCCGGTCGAGTTTGTCGTTGTTGATTATGAAATGGACCCTCGTATTCCTTTAATACTTGGTCGGCCATTCTTGAGAACCGGACGAGTTTTAGTGGATGTGGCCGAAGGTGAGTTAATCTTAAGAGTCGGGGATGATGCACAAGTTTTTAAAATGGGGAAGCTTACAAGTACAGCCTTTGGAGGCCGAGAATCGGTGAATATGATTAATGTGCTTGATGATTTTGTCGTCTACAACAATCCTCTATTCGATTCTTCCATCGATAATCCACTTTTTCATGATGATGTGGATGATTCTCGGTCCACTTTGGAACCTTCTCCCATTTATGATTCTCCACCGGTCTTTGATGCTTATGATGATCAGTCTAGCTCAGATTCGGATGATTATGATGACCTTACTTCTGAGTATCCCGAGCTGCCCACATATGATGATTTTGATGAGGTCGATACTCTTTCGAGCGATTCTTCACATGATGAAGATCCCCCACCATCACTCGATCCTACTTTGGACGATTACTCATTTGAGGAAGACTTCTCTATGTTTCTCAACACTTACTTCCCTCATGAGAGTGATGCACCTCCTTTGGACTTTGAAGATTATCGTCTTGATCCTACTTTGGATATGAAGAACATTCTTTCTAAGGAGAAGAAACCGGTCGACACCGATATCCGCAGCACGTATGATTTAACACCTCTTTGTTCCCCTACTGAGGACGAGGTTGTGCTTCTTCGCGGATCTTCTTCCCATTCTGCTGAGCCTGAGGGCTATTTTCCCCTAAAGGAAAAGGTGTTCGACCCCGGTATTGATATCCTGCAGCCATCTCAGTCTCCACCTGATGAAATAAAAGGAAATATCTTTGGAACTTATGGAAATCTTCTTGCACCACTTCAACCTTGCTTCCACCGTGCTCCGTCTTTGCTTAAGGGAACCTTGCCTACTCTTCTTTGGCTTGCCTTGTTTGCCTTAAGCATGTGCTATTTGATGGACGAAAACTATGTCTTTGATCCTGGTGGATATATTTCATGCTTCTTCCAATGATAATCAAGGTCGAGTCAGGCTCACGAATCGGTTAACAAAAATCAAGCGCTTCTTGGGAGGCAACCCATGCATCTATCTTTTCACTTTCTTTATCATAAGTGTAGGGTCGAGACCCTTTGGTTTGCTATTTCCTCTCCTCCCTTCTTATAATCGGGGATTCGAGCTTCACTGATCCACTCTTGATGATTCTTGACGACCCGTGATTCCGTGTCCACTTCTTCCCGGTTCTATCCTAAACTCTTTTCAATTCTCTATTTTATATTTTCTCAATATCAAAATAGGAATCTCTTTAGTTGTCCTTTCCTTAGCGAGATTTAAACAACGTGCACAATGTCCTAAGTGTAGGGGAGTTTACTCCCACATGCTTAAACATTGAGGACAATGTTTATATTAAGTGTAGGGGGGACTTCTATCGAAGTTAAGTGGCTCTTTTCCTTGTATTTGTCCTCATTTTAATCGGAAAATCAATTTTTCGACATTTTTCAAAATTTTTGATCTATTTTGGCCTATTAGTTTTTACCTTTGTATAGTTATTTTCTTTCCTTCTTAGAATAAATGCTTAATAAAGTGGTTTTAATTTTCAAACGTTGTGAATCTTTTGACTCAACCCGAGTATACTTATCTAAGTTACTCTAGCTAGTATCCTTAACATGTTTAAGTCAAGTTTTGCTAGGCTTTTATATAGGGAGCTATAAAACGCGAAAGTCTTAACTCTCACGGGTTAAGAACAAGAACTTTTCGCAAGTTCCTATAATTGATCCTAGAGAGTCGTTTATCAAGGGAACTTTAAAACGCGATTTCTAAACTTGAAAAAGTCTAAGAGTTTGCAAGATCCTATAGGCGACTCGAAAACCCAAAACTCTGATTTAATAGGCTAAGCATCCACGAGTCTCATTCCTTGAGATTTTAAACTGTGGAGAACGAGAGATGATAGAGCCAATTATAAGTTCGGTATTCTTTCGGGAATTTATGTGAGTTAATTATGAGCCTATTCTCCCATCGCTTGCTAATAATTTATCTGCAATAAATAAGGTTGTACGATTTGAAAAGTTACTTAGCTTCTAACCCAAGATCGTTTAAAAGTTGCTCGGTATGGATTAGAGTTCATAGCCAAGGCATAACTTATTGAAGCGGGATGCGAAGATTGGCGAGTCCGAAAAGGACCTAACAAGGCATGAGGGCTATATTTTGTTGCTAAAGATCCAAAGTGATGTGAAGAATCATTTATCGAAAATCAATATGAAGGATCGAGACACACGACGTAAAGCAAAAACTCCCCAAAAGTCATGGAGAATTGTATCTGAAAAGACCCTAACAAGGTATGAGGATAAATAGATCCAAGTCATAAAAGGAGGCGGATCGTTGTATATCAAAATCCAAAATAAAGATTGGAGAAAAATGAAGAAGTCGTGGTCCAAGTATGAATCTCTCAAAATTTCAAGTGAAGAAATTCCATTATGAAGAGAAGACCATAATTTCATGAACGCCTCTCAAGGTTTGAAGTATGAAGTCACTACCAAATATCGGTCCGAGAAAGGTCTCAAATCGTGAAGCGAGTTATGCCAAGATATGAACTTTATGAGGTCCCGAGAAGCAGTTTTAAAAGATTTTGTCCTTTAGCTAACTATTGATTAAATCGTTCACTTTATTTTCGGAATAAATAACTATCGAAATAAGTAAACAATGCATCCTCGTGATCATTCAAGACAAAAATAAAATATAAGAGATATACCTAGGAATAAGGGAGTCTAAGTGAATAATTGGCCCACATAAGTTCGTGATAGTTTGCTAACTTATAATAACAATGATCTCGTTTTTAAGCTTGGGTTGGAGAAAGTGAAAACTTAAGAATGATGATTATTCATGACATTTCCAAAACCCAAGGTATGCTTTTGATTCCTTTACTTTGAATGTTTATAATTTTCTATCTCTTTAATAAAGGCCAACGTGGATTGATCATGATGAAAAATGAAATCTTGCTTTATAACTAATGCATTGCATGAGGACATTGCAATGGTCAAGTGTAGGGGATTTGATAGGTGTGTAAACACCCATCTTTTCTACCACTTAATTACAATAACAACCGAGCCAAAACGTGTATTTTATGTCTTTTATGTCGGAATTATGTGTGGTTTGTGTTTTTGTTGTGATTTAGGACGAAAAGGTGAAAAGTGGAGAAAACCCGGGAATTCACGGGCATTTACGGACTTTTATTGAAGAAAAAGATGAAAAGACGAAGTCAAGAGTGCAAAAAGAACGGAAGTCCAAGACCAATTCTGAAGATTTATCGAAGAAAAAGTCAAAAGACGGAAGTTGACTAAAAGCCGAGGAACTCAAGTCTATTTTTTTGAAGAATTAAAAGACGAGTTCAAAAGAAATCTCGAGCCACAAGTCATTAGAGTCCAAGTTTAAAGAAGATTAGAAGAATAAATGACTAATGGTGCAATTAATGAAGATTAAAGGCTTAAGGACCTAATAACGCAATTAAGAAAAAATGAAGGAGGGGAGGAAGCTTCCTAATCCTCCCCTATATATAGATTGGTCTTAATCACTTTTCATGTTGTTGGCTAACTTGACAAATTAGCTCTTCCACTTTTATTTTATGCACCTTTAATTACTTGTCGTTTTTAATACATGTTTTGCACTTTAATTATCCTTTTAATTCCAAGTAAGTTTTTAATTTGCGTTCTTTAAATTCGTGTCTTTAATCTTTCTTTATCATTTGATCAAGCTTATTTTTACCAATCTCATTCTACTCTTCTTCTTTTTGATTCGGTTTGAATTTCGGATTAAGCAAGGTTTTGCTTAATCCATTGCTTATTTGATTAAAAGTCATGTCGTTTCTTTTTCCTTTTAAGTCCTCATACGAAATAAGCCACGAGTTTGACAACCTCGTGTGCTTATTTGGTATCTTGCTTAAGTGTTTTCAAGTTTTCTTAAAAGTTTTACTTTTTAAGTTTTAATTTCATTAAGTTTCGTCTTCTAAAGTTTGAAAGATTTTAACTTTTTAACTTTTTATCTCGTTTTGATTCCATTTCATTCAAGTTCTTTGTTACTGCTTATTAGAATTAGCTTATTTGGATTTGAGCTTATTACGAATTTGCTATTCCATCGGAAAGTAAGGGTTAACACACATTGCGACGGGTGCATTCTCCACATTCCGATCGTGACAGGTTTGGACTAAGGACTGAATTCCGATCCGGGATTGCGATAGAAGTGACATCACCCGCATTCCGATTTGGGGTTGCGATCGCACATTGCGATCCCACATTCCGACGGCTCTTGAGGCTTACTTAGTCGAAGTGCTGCCCAATTTTCCTAAGCGACATTCCGATCTGAACTGCATTGCGATCTGAAGCTTTCTGATCTGAACCATATTCCGATCTGGGGTTGTTTGGTTATTCCGATCTGAAAAGGTGACACATTCCGATCTGGTGTTTTCAATCAACATTCCGACAGGGGTTGTGTGTTCATTCCGATGGTGAGTCTGATCGGAATATATTCCGATTGGGTGTTTGTTTTATGTTTTTGTCTTGTTTAATTTTTAAGTTATCATTTTAATTATTTGTCTAATTTCAATTCTCGTCACGTTTTATTTTAAGTCATTTAATTAATTTACTTTAAAAAGTTTAAATATTGTGCCATTTACATTTAATTAGTTTAGATTTAATTAAGTGCCATTTACTTTTAGTCTCGCTTTTAAATTTCCGTCATTAATTGTTAAGTTAGATTGTAAATTTACATTTAAGTCTTTGCACATTTAATTTTAAAAACAACCAAAAATATTTGTTTCACCAAAAACAATAGAGTCACACATAGAACCTAGATCAATTCGATTAGACACACATTAAACAAATCTTTTTAATTAGACAAAAACCTAGTTATTACTTATCCTATTCATGCTTTATTGTACATCCGTGCACTGAGCGTATTGCTCAGCCGTTTTCCTTTTCTATGTTCCCAAAACTGCAGGTACTCAGGGACGCTCGTAGACACTAAGAGTACGTGCATATGGACTGGAAGCTGTCTAGCCTTCTTTACATTATGCATTTCCTTTCTTTATGATACTTATGCTTTGGACATTGTTTGGCCCTTTTCCTTTATTATACTATGTTTGTGTGTGATGAGCTTTACTTTTGGACTACCGATGTTTGATTCTGGTATTTTCCTTTATATGGTCAAGTAATGTTTAGACATTTTACCTTGTATGCTTTGATGACACGCCATAATTACTGTGATATTTCCATTTCCAAAATGGGGTGTTACATATTATCTCGAAGCTCGAATCGAATGTCATTTCCTTGCTTGGTGATATCCCCTTTCAAATTGATAATTTGGCTCTGCAGATTCTTGATTTGCTCACCTTGGGTTCTCATGATGGCTTCAACATCGGGGTTAATGGGTGGGGCTTGTTGAGCGGGTGGGTGATAAGGATTAGAAGCTCTTGGTGGGATTTGGTTGCTTCTATTGTAGTTGTTGGCGGGGTTTTGGTTTTGAGGAGAAAAACCGGGTGAAAGGTAGTTGTTTGATCGGTAACTCAGCAAATTTCGATCCCCTTGAGGTCGAGCTTGGTAATTTTACGATGAATAATTACCATAAGCTGCATACACGTTTTCCGGATTTCCTTAAGTAGAAGGACAATCAGTGTATGAGTGTGGACTGCCGCATGTCTCACAAGAAGGTGCAACCGCTTTAACTTGTTGTTGTTGGTTTTTAGCGAGAAGCAAGATATTTTTGTTCATTTCAGTCATCATGCGGGTGAATTCGGTCATGTCGGGGTTTGCCGAAGTAGAGGAAACATTGACTCTCGGGTTGTTCCTTGAAGAAGCGAAAGAATCCCAGTTTTTGTTGTGAGTAGTCATGTTCTCAATTAGCTCTCTACACTCCTCGGGTCTCCTTTTCATAAATGTGCCACCGGCGGCTGCATTAATCGTATCACGATCTAGAAAAGTCAAACCATTGTAGAAAGTATCAATTAAGGTCACGGGGAGCATGTTGTGGTTTGGACATCGATCAATCAAGACATTATATCTTTCCCAAGCATCAAAAAGAGATTCATCGGGGTCTGCATGAAACCGCTGATTTGATTGCGAAGGCTCGTGACCATGGATGGTGGAAAGTAGCGCGACAAAAAGCGTTGAGTCATGTCATCCTAAGTATGAATAGAATTCTTCGGGAGACGATCAAACCATTTCTCGGCGTGGTGTGATAAAGTATTTGGAAAGAGTTGTAGGCGAAGAACATCCATCGTGGCACCGGGCAACTTCATGCTTTGGGTGATTGTAATGAACTTGTCGAGGTGTTTGTTGGCATCATCATCAGGCATTCCGGCGAATGGATTAGTTTGCACTTGCTGAATCATGTGGTGCTTCAACGAAAACTCCGGAGCCGTGATTTGCATCGGCGCAATCGGTCCTCCTCGTCCAAACATGGTAGGTTGACAAAGCTCTTCCATTGTCCGAAGATCGGGCTGTGGAAGAACATTGTTGTTATTGTTGAGGTATGGTGGATTATTGTTGTTGACACCTGACATACTTAAATCTTCTCGAGTCTCGGGCTCTTGATAATTAGAAAATCTAGTACGCATACACCTAAAAGGCAAAAGAAAACAATACCAAACACAAAAACAATATATATACACAATAAAAATAAAATCTTTTAGGATTTTTGAAATTTTTAATTTTTATGGATTTTTACAATTATTAATTTTTATGGTTTTTTGAAAATTTTTTGTGCAAGAAAATAACGCTCACAAGTGAACGGATCCCAAAAAGCAACGCGTCTCTCACAGAAAACCGTTAATCTTTACGAAAAAAGCCGGCAGCGGTGCCATTTGATAACTGGGCTTTTGGCCAGGTAAAAAGATTCGTTTAAGTATGTCTCTTCGAATTGAAAAATGGATTAACTATGCGACTCAGTCATTCTTTGGTGAAACAAAAGTTGTGTCGTTGTAGTAAAATAAATGTGCTAAACTTAAAAGTAAATGGCGGGTAATTTAAATCTAAGTCTAATTAAAAGTAAAGGGTGCAATATTTAAAACTTTGAAAAGTAAATTAATTTAAATGACTTAAAATTAAAGCGTGACGAAAAGTTAAATTTGACTAAGTATTAAAAATGTAACTTAAAAATAAAACAAAGCAAAAATATAATTCTAAACCCCAAACCATCAGAATCCAGATCGGAATGCTGTCACCAATTCCGTCGGAATCCAGATCGGAATATAGGTACGAATTCTATCGGAATGTGAACCGTCGGAATGATTGAAATGAATCTGTCGGAATAACTCTTCACCTATCGGAATGTTGAACAGTCCTATCGGAATCTTAGATCGGAATGTCCGATCGGAATCACCTGTCGGAATGCAAAACCGTCGGAATATGGCTCGTGAAATTCGGGCAGCACTTCGTCTCAATGTAGCCTTAAGAGCCGCCGTAATCCCGATCGCAATGAGCGATTGGAATCTTGATCGGAATAAGGGGGAAAGAACCTATCGGAATGCTGATCGCAATCCTTCTGTCGAAATGCAAAACCCTCAACCGATTGTCACGATCGGAATGAGATGGTCTATCTGTCGCAATGTGGGAACTCTCCTTTCCGATGGAAGATGTATTCGTAATAAGCACAAGAACTAAATAAGCTATGACTAATAAGCGATAACCAAAAACTTAAATGAAATGGAAAAGGACGAGATAATAAGCTACAAAGTTAAAACCTTTCCAAACACGAAATAAGAAAATGAAATGAACAAACTTTTATAAAAATGAAACTTTTTAGAGAACTTAGGAAAACAAATAAGCTAAGTATGAAACAAGGCAATAAGATTGTCAAACTTATAGCTTATCTTGTACAAAAACTTACACAAAAGTAGAAAGGTAAACTTTTTAGTAAAATAAGCAAAGAGATTAAGCAACTTCTTGCTTAATCCGAATTTTAAAACAACCAAAAACAAGAGAAAGGTAGAAAGAGAATGATAAAAGAAACTTGATCAAAAGTAAATAAAAATTAAAGAAACAAAAATGAAGAACACTTACTTGGAATTAAAATGAACTAAAGTGCAAGACAAGTATTTAAAATGACATGAATTTAAAGAGCAAGTAATTAAAGGGTGGAAGAACTAATTGTCACTATTAGCCAACAAAACGAAAATGAAATACTAATGGCCTATTTATAGGAGAGATTAGGGAGGTGCTTAGGAAGCTTCTTCCCTCTTTCTTCTTTTCCTTAATTGCAAGCTTAGGTCCTTGTCTTCTTAATCTTTTGTTAATCTTGGACTTTAATGACTTGTCTCGGGATTTCTTTGAACTTGTCTTTTAATACTTCAATAATTAAGACTTGAGTTCTTCGGCTTTTAGTAAACTTCCGTCTTTTGACTATTTCTTCGATAAATCTTCAGAATTGGTCTTGGACTTCCGTTCTTTTTGCACTCTTGACTTCTTGACTTCGTCTTTCGTCTTTTTCTTCGATAAAAGCCCGTGAATGCCCGTGTTTTCTCCACTTTTCACCTTTTCGTCCTAAATCACAACAAAAACACAAACCACGCATAATTCCGACATAAATGACATAAAATACACGTTTTGGCTCGGTTATTATTGTAATTAAGTGGTAAAAAGGATGGGTGTTTACACACCTATCAATTAGCATTAGCACACTTGCCACATTTGACACAAAAAAATTTCACATTCATAGCATTCAAATCATTCACATCATTCATATCGTCATTACATGCGATTACAGACGTTTTATTCTTAAAAACATTCAAATTCCTAGGGTGTTCTTCTACTTCCGTCATCTTCCCTTGATTCTTGTGTTTCCAGACCTTATCATTCACTTGAGTGCTCTTAAGCTGAGGCCGACTAACACTAGTAGTGGAGACTATTCCTGTAGTAGAAGACACACGAATATTAGTGTTTCTAGAAGTCTGAGGCGATTGAATAACTTTGTTTGTGGGCTTAGTGGTCATTCTATACCTCCCTGGTTTAATCACATTATTGTGCTTAACGCTTGGTGTTATATGATTCCTTATGGGTTGAGCTTGTGGTAACCTTTCCTTTCCATCCATCTTGGGGGCAAACACAGGTTTGCAAACGAGGAATTAGATAAAGCAGATGGTTTTCCCAAGATAGAGGATCTATTCTCTTTAGAGGCATTGGGTTGTCTAACAACATTTTTCTTAATGCTAGGTTCCACAATTTTCCCACACATTTTAGCAATGAGTTTCTGCAACTTTGCTATCGCTCTGTCCCTGTCTTGTAACTGAGCTTTCAACCCTTTAATTTCCAAATTCTGTTCATTCATTTCTCGAAATGTTTGGGAAAGTTTTTCTTGCAATTTATTATCGTGTGGAAAACTACCAACGTCTTTTTGCAAAGCAAGTTCAAGTGAATGACAATGTTTTTGAAGGAAATCAGTTTTGTGTTGAAGTAACTCAAAAGCCTTTTTATCAACATTTTCTTTACGTTTCGAAAGCTCAATTTCAAGACGTTCACATTCTTTGCTTTTATCAAGATATTGGCATGCAACTTAAGAATATTCATCAATATCAGCACAAGATGTAAAATAAGCACACATAACATCGTTAGAAACACATTCTTGCAATAGTAAATCATATTCATCTGAAAAATCAGTCTTCTCCATTTGAAGAACTTCAATGTGTTTCTCAAGAGATTCAACATATTTTAAATCATCATACATTTCAGTTCGAAATAAACTCCTCAAGTTGAAGAACAGTTTCTTTGATCAACGCCGTGTTAGGAATTAAGAGTTCTTTCACAAGCAAGGTAATATCTTGAGGAATCGGACGTGTCCACTCAGCATTTTCATGTTTTGCCCAGTCTCTTTCAACAATAGATTTAACATTATCTATGTGGTGTTTAAGAATACCTAATGTTTTTCTACTCTTGCTTTTAGATTCATCTAGAGGGAGGTAGTTTATGCATTTGTAAACATTAGATTTCTTAGGGGCAAATGCTTTCTTCCATTAAATTCTCTTTTGTTTGCATTCTAGAAACACTTCCTCACGAGTTTTCTGAGTTTGTTTGTTGAAACGACCATAAAGACTATTTTCATAAGCATAATTATATGGTTTCACAAACTCCTTATTAACAAGTGGTTGACTATCATCATCCCAAAGGGCAGTCTCTTCACTATTGGCACTAACAGGCATGCAATCAAGATCTGTCCTTTCAGTCTCATCAAGATAAAGACACGGGTTCGCAGCTAGAGCTTTGGCAAGGTACTCAGGACTTGCAAAGCTAGCTTGACCCTTAAACATCGAAGGAGGTGCCAACATTCTTACATATTGAATAGAATCATGCGTTTTATATACAACGTTCTTCAAAAATTCTACTTGTGCTTCTAATTTCGTTACCTTTTCAGTTTCTTTATCATATCTACTTTTGAAGTCTTGTTTTAACGCATCTACCTCTTGTTTCTTATCCTCAAGAATTTTAGCAGAATCAGTAGTGGTCATAGAGAGCTTTTGTTCAAGTTCATTAACTTTGGTGTTGGCAAGGTACGTTTTTTGGCGTTCATCCATTGAGAAAACATTATATTGACGCTTCTCTTTAGCTAATAACTCAAGAGTTGTATTATATTTGTTTTCAAAATCGTCCTTTTGACTTTTTAACGCACTTCCCTTGTACCCCTCAAGCTCTTTGGTTTTCTGAAGGAGCTCATTTCTATAGCTTTCAGTCATCTCAGTAGATTTGATAAGAGCAACTTTGCATTCTTCAAAGCTTTGAGTGGGCGTAGCGTTTGCGTTCTTTAATTGCTTTTGACTCTTTTTATTTTCAGTGACATCTTTTTGTAAAGTAGCAATTAAATTAGCAAGCGCAATATGTTCCTCTTATCATATTCATTTGCATGTTGATCATCCTCAGACTCATTATTGCACATGTCTGATGAAGCGGGTGTTGTATTGCTATCAACCGTTTCCATCATAATGGCATTGGGTAGATCACTATGCTCAGGAATATCACCAAACACATTATATTCATCAATAGTGTGTACCTTATCGAGTGGCTCAGTGTCAAAGATAGGGCCATTGTGATCTTCAGTGACTTTGAGAACTTCTTCAACCTTTGCCATGTACGAGTAATGTGCATCGAGCTCTTGATCAGAATCTTCATCATCAGTATCATCAAGCATTGCTCCTTCCTCAGCTGACAATTTAACCCCTGCTTCCATTTTCTTGCATAACAACATCTTTTCCTTGTGATAGCCGGAGTCTCTAACCCTTTTTGGCTTCCTGCATTCCTTTGCAATATGCCCATATCCTTGGCAATTAAAACATTGAATCCCGCTCTGCTGAACCACTTGACTTCCAACCGTTTCCCTATTCCCAGTAGCAGCAGCAATCCTCTGAGTATCATATTTGCAGTTTGTCGATCATATCTTGCAGAACCCTCAACATGCGTTGGATTATGTCGATCATACTGATAAGTCGTAGTTATAGGGTAAAAATAATATACGTAAAAGACGTTAATCGAATACGTACAAAATAGAACCACGAGTCGTTGTTTTGACGGAGAGTTGAAAACTGAAATTCTAAGAAAGGAGTCGGATTTATAATCGAAGACGTTTGATGGAAAAGTAAAAGAGAAAACGGATATGTACAAATGTAAAAATAATATTACAATAATATAAATGACGCAAATCGAAAAAATGATGAAAAATTAAAAACTTTAAAAATTAAAAATTCAAAAACACTATTAGACTAAAACGGAAATATATAAAAAATATTTTAAACTACAATCTCTTTTATTTTTTTTACCAAAAACGACTAAAAATAAAAGATTTAAATACTACGTAACACGTAAAAAAAAATAAAAAAAATAAAAACGTTTTAAACGTAACTAGAAAAACTAAAAACTTGAAAAAAAAAATTAAAAATTAAAACGGGACAACTAAGCTACCAAGAAAAGATTTCGACAATAAACTCAATAAATGAGCTATTACGAGTGAAAAGGTATTTTAAAAAAACGATAACGTAATCAATTGTGGTTTTTTAGACCAACAAATTCGACCAAAAGGAAAAGAAGAGAAAATTAGCTATACAAAAAACATTTGAAATGAAGAAACAACGAATAAGCTGAACAAATAAGTTGAAAAAAAAAACAGTATTAAGCTAATGTCGGGCTGATTATATAAAATAAGACGAAATAAAAACAGTATAAAAGAGAAAATAAAAGAAGTAATGACAAAAGGGAGTACTAGAGCAGGTGGTTAAGGGAAGTATTGTTGTGTCTCTTGTTGCTGTGAGGTCAAGGGTTCAATACCTAGCTTTGGCACTTTTTTGTCAGTTATTTATTTCTTTACGAAATATAAGAAGTACAAAAGAGGAACAAAACGAAATATTAACAAATAAAAACAATGGAGCAGTTGGTTAAATTGAGTCTGTTGCGTGTTCTAGCTGTAGGTGGTCAGGGGTTCAATCCTTGCTTGCTGCCATTTATTTTTTTGCTATCTATTTTATTTGTAACAGTTTACTCCCTCAACCACAGTCCCAAACACCCTGCTAAACGCAGCAGGAAGAACTTAAACGTAACAGTCGTCACTGACTATTATGAATGGCAGTAATAACAACAAAAACGCAGCAGCAAGCGATCGATTACCAAACAGCAAATTATAATAGCAACTACATTCTATCACGTGGATTCTATAGCAACAACAACTGCTAATTCAAAGCAACAACTACAATAAAACCGGAGCAAAATCACAATCACAATAGCTTTGTTAAGTAAAGACAGTAGCTAGCTAGTATAAGATGCACATCAAATGAATATGCATCAGCCAAAGAAACGTTACGACAGATCACATACTACCTATAACCAATTCAACAAACCAAGTAACTAATTAAATGAACAGCAATCCTACTATGCTATAACCAGTAACGTATAGATCAGAAGCTCATTGCAACAATATTCAGCAACACAATGGCAAGAACAACAAAAAAATTGCAGGTTGGTGAAGAGTAACAGCAAGTAAAGCACAAAGGAACCTACAAGCCCACTTTTGATCTACCTTATAAGCCGAATGGTCTAACTTCAATACTTATAACCCAAAAACATTAAAGGCTACCTTGTAATCCACCTAAATCGAAACTTTCAAGTTATAAATCCTAGATCCTAGATCCTAAGTCCCTAATCTACTGCAAGGAAATGGCACAGTTTACGCCAAAATTGAAACTTGCTACAAACAAATAAGCAAACTACAGTAACTTAAACTACTAGTTCACAAAATCTTAAGTCTTAAATCTTCGCATTAAAAATGTAATCACAACTGGTGTAAGAGACCAGTTGATGACCAAATATTACTAAGGCTAACTGATTTTAAGCTCAAAAGGAAAAACGCCTAGTGCAGACTATTTATAACTTCTTAGAACGCGTAGTCAAGCAAAATTAATGCATAGATAACCACAAAGCGCAACTAATACATGTCTATGTACTAACTGTATGCAAATAGACAGAAATTTAAGGACGACTATTTTTTTGTTTCTATGTTTATATGAAAAACAAAAACTGAATTCTTCTAAGCTAAACCCCGATTTAATGATGCAATTTAGTCCTAAGCTTAACTCATAACTGACTATAGAAATAAAGACAAATCCAAACACTACTTAATAAGGCATAAATGGAAATCAAACATGTAATAAACTGATTTAAGCTAAACAGTGGAACAATGAGCAACAATAAACATTAAAAGCAGTAAATTAAGCAATAAATAAAACAAGGAAACGCTAGTTTAAGCAGTCTAACAACAACTATAAAACTATGAATATGAAATTAAACTAGCAATAAGCAAATAAAACATGAACATAAAGTAAACGATTAACAAAATGAGAACAATTAAACAACTTAATCAAATAAGCACAGAAGCAGAAATAAACTAGTAAGCAATTTAAGGAGACAGGCTGAAATAGGAGGAAATCACTTACCTATTCTCCTAGTTTTGTAACTATGAGCAACCTGTAAGCACCTCAACTCTACTAAATTTCAAACTTAAACAACCCCAACCAACTTATTCTAGCTTATTCCACCAACAACTCATCCAAGTAAGAACCAAGAACAACCATATTTCTTCAATGTAAAACTTCAAGTAGCTACTCTAGAACACCTCCGAACATCTCCAAACTCCTCCAATATACTTGTCACGTATTCAAAAGCTCATAAATGGGTATTTTTGTCAGAAATCCCAAGTGTGGCTTAAGCTACAGTAAATTGTTGGTTTTTGTTGATTTTAAAAAGTGAGTTAACAAACTTCGAAAAACAAAGTGCAATAATGAGTAAAAGCTGAAAAACATGTGAAACAAACTCACAAGCCTTATGATAAGCTTATTGTCAGTAAGCTTATCATAGGCTTATAGAACAGTGATGTTTAAAAAAAATCTTTTGATTTGTGAAAACTTAAGAGACAAGACTTGATATGTAAATGACAATAACATAAAATTTGTAGAAAAATAAAAGACAAGTAATTTAAATTTGCAAGAAAATTAAATGGAACACAATCTTTATTCAAGAAATTCGTCTATTACAAATAACTCAATAAAAATTGGAACAAGAACACAAACTGAAAAATGTAAACTATATATAATGTACAAGGAGGACATAAACCCTAAAGCTGAGATGTCATCATTTTCTTCTCATAGTCTTCCAATGTTACCCTTGAAATCAATTCTAGAACCTCCCAAATTTGATCATGCGGCTGATATTGGCCAAGAAATGTCGACATACCTTTTTTTAGGCCTTGTGAGTTCTTGATTTCATCGTGGGGACCAAGGAGTATACTCTGAACCATTGGATTAGTCAAGCCTTTGGTGTCATGTGACATGTATAGCTGGTCTCTTGGCTTCTTGTGCTGAGTAAGCAGACACCAACACATGGGGTTGTTTTCTCTTAGGGTGAATTGTGATTAGGTGTGGTTAATTTCAAAAAAAAAACTTAGATTTGGTTGAGTTATGATCTGGGTAAAAAGTACACAGTAGATGGAATGAAGAAGGAGTAATAGTATTTTACCTCGTTCCTCTTTTGTGTATACTTCTGACTTTTTGACTTAGTATGTTGGGGTGTTGATGGGTAAACTGATGGGTTTGGGTTTTCTTTGCTCAAGTTTAACCCCTAATGTTTGGAATTTATGGCAAATGAAGTTTGGCAGTTGATATAGTACATTCCCTTCGTAATAACTTTGGGGCATTTGTCAATTTAGGCACAAATAATTTATAAACTTCTTATCAGGATTTGTTATGCCATTCTTCTTTTCTTCAAGGGCCATACTTCATCTCTTTAACATTAAGGACCAAACTTGCATAAAATGGTTCTTCAAGGACTATTCTTGACAATTCTTCAAAGATTAGGGACCAAACTTGTACAATCTTCAAACTTCAAGGGCATTTTTGCAAAATTCATTCTTGGGCCCGGTTCTTTGTGCGACTTCGTTTCCCGTGTTCGTTTTTGCTTGATTCCTTTGATCTTTTGTTGATTTCTCGATATCCGTACCTAAAATACACAATGAACAAACACAAGCGTATATTTGGGTATTTTGACGATATTTTAAGCGTTTTAAGCCCGATTTGGACGATGAGACTATGTATAATTACAGTCTCATCACTCCCCCATACTAAACCATTGTCGTGTCCTCACGCAATGCTAGAATTAAGTATCATAGCACTTCCAAAATTCATTTTATGATGACATTTATTTAAGACATAAACTTAAATAAACTACTACACGTGTTTTAGACATAATGTAATGTTTTCATCACGATAAAGTGACTTTTGGGATCATAGAACAAGAACACGAGAATGCTTCGTTAGAAATAATTTCGTCGTCCTCGATTTTCACCCAATTCCATGCTAAGCGTGTAACGAGATCATTGTTATTATAAGTTAGCAACACGATCACATCTCATGAGTGTTAATTACGAACCTAAACTCCCTTATTCCTACTTGGTATCTCTTATATTTTATTTTGTCTTAATGATCACGAGGATACATCATTGACTTATGCGTGAATAGAGATTAAGTCTAAAAATAGAGTTTTAACGGTGTAACCAAAATCATTAAATTAATAATTCATCTCAATAGACAACGATGTCAAAAAAATTAAGTCAACAAGAAGGATCGATAAACACGGTTTTATAACGGTTTTGAACATGAGACTTATTACCATGACTTTTATTATCCGCCATCATCGGTGGTTTTATTATCATGGTTTACCTCTATCTTTTATTCAACTTCGCCATGAAGCTTTTATTATGACTTCGGTCTTGCCTTGCCTTTTATTATCCGCCTCATCGGTGGTTTTATTAGCCAAAGACGTATATCCTCACGCTAAGGCGATTTTTGGATCTTTAAAGCTTCGAAGATTAAGGCTTGATTCACTTTCAATTTGGGCATAGATTTTTCGGCCTTGTGAGCTTCAAATTTTTGCTTAATTTAGGTGAGCACTTGAAATCTTATTATTAGGTGAAGCTTTCGATTATTCGGGTGCCAATAATTTAAAACCGTGACGCTGGCGATACCTTAATGTTTTCCCAATTTAATTACATGGAAGCTACTAAAACAAATTAGAAACCAACAATAGTGACTAAACCGCTAAATCAATATTTATTAACAATTTATTATCAAAAGCGTGGGGAGAATGAGCTAATAATTACTACACATAAGATCGTGACGATTACGAGACTTATAAATAACTCTATCATTTCTCGTCCTCATTTAAGAGACATAGCCTAAAAAGTTAAGGAATCGAAGCTAAGTGCTCAACACGCACGGTCGAGTCAAAAATTACTCTCGTTCTCACCATCGGAAAACCTACATTCGTGTCTTAAACACTTATGAAAAACTAGAAAAAAATTTAAAATTTGGGCATTTTTAGCCTTATTTTGCAACCAAACGATAACAAAAAGATGAATATTGGATTGCGTGGTGACGTAAGCAAGGTGAAGTATCTACTCACCCCCCCATACTAAAACTAAACATTGTCCTCAATGTTTCGAGTTTAGGGGTGAAAACACCCCCATACTAGAGACGTAGTCGAATGCTTAATCTCGAGCATGGAAAGGGTAAAACGAATAACCTAAAAGCCGTTTATGAATTATGCTAATAAGATAAACGTTAGAACATAAAAGGATATCATCGGATATCGGAATCTCCAAAGGCAACGATCGAAGCTCGAGTGATCCGTAAAACGAACACGAGAGGCTTCAATGATGACGATGAACCTAAATCACAATCACAAACAACCACGGAACAAAGGTAGGAAGAGCACAAGTCCCCTCGTTACATTAAACTAAGAAAGCGATAATATTTACAAGGATAAGCATGAGAATCCCCCACGAGGCACCTTGTTTTTGATAACCGAGTCAAAAGCTCGACTCGAATCCCCATAAATGTGATCATTTAGGGATAATCATGGTTTGGTCATTTTTGGTGGGACTTACATGTAATCAAGGACCAAAAAGCAACCGTGAATAAAGGCAAAGCATTTATACCGGGGTCGAAGATCGTATCCTCACATTTGGTGAAAATGATAAAGGCAAACCCGGAGGATACGTCTTGTAAGGAAGAAAACTCCTTACAACGTACTCGAAGTACGTGTAGTCATGAGAACCGAGAGGTGGGTAGGATTACTTTGAGACGAAGGCAAATTTGAAAGAGAATCAATAAAAATAGGGGTCTCAAAGTCTCCTCCCGGTTCAAAGGAAAAGGCCTCATTAAAATCCTCATTCTCATCGAGAGGCGGTCCATCGGTGAACCCCTCGAGAATGGAGGCATCACAAGTCAAAAGAGAAGGCTCATCCAAATGAGACTTAGGGAGGGTGACTAGCGAATCCGGCTCATCAAGTTTTGGATCCTTAGAATCCTCACTCTCGATGTCCTCGAACATCTCATACTCCCTCAACCACAGTCCCAAACACCCTTGTAACAGTTTACTCCCTCAACCACAGTCCCAAACACCCTGCTAAACGCAGCAGGAAGAACTTAAACGTAACAGTCGTCACTGACTATTATGAATGGCAGTAATAACAACAAAAACGCAGCAGCAAGCGATCGATTACCAAACAGCCAATTATAATAGCAACTACATTCTATCACGTGGATTCTATAGCAACAACAACTGCTAATTCAAAGCAACAACTACAATAAAACCGGAGCAAAATCACAATCATAACAGCTTTGTTAAGTAAAGACAGTAGCTAGCTAGTATAAGATGCACATCAAATGAATATGCATCAGCCAAAGAAACGTTACGACAGATCACATACTACCTATAACCAATTCAACAAACCAAGTAACTAATTAAATGAACAGCAATCCTACTATGCTATAACCAGTAACGTATAGATCAGAATCTCATTGCAAAAATATTCAGCAACACAATGGCAAGAACAACAAAAAAATTGCAGGTTGGTGAAGAGTAACAGCAAGTAAAGCACAAAGGAACCTACAAGCCCACTTTCGATCTACCTTATAAGCCGAATGGTCTAACTTCAATACTTATAACCCAAAAACATTAAAGGCTACCTTGTAATCCACCTAAATCGAAACTTTCAAGTTATAAATCCTAGATCCTAGATCCTAAGTCCCTAATCTACTGCAAGGAAATGGCACAGTTTACGCCAAAATTGAAACTTGCTACAAACAAATAAGCAAACTACAGTAACTTAAACTACTAGTTCACAAAATCTTAAGTCTTAAATCTTCGCATTAAAAATGTAATCACAACTGGTGTAAGAGACCAGTTGATGACCAAATATTACTAAGGCTAATTGATTTTAAGCTCAAAAGGAAAAACGCCTAGTGCAAACTATTTATAACTTCTTAGAACGCGCAATCAAGCAAAATTAATGCATAGATAACCATAAAGCGCAACTAATACATGTCTATGTACTAACTGTATGCAAATAGACAGAAATTTAAGGACGACTATTTTTTTTGTTTCTATGTTTATATGAAAAACAAAAACTGAATTCTTCTAAGCTAAACCCCGATTTAATGATGCAATTTAGTCCTAAGCTTAACTCATAACTGACTATAGAAATAAAGACAAAACCAAACACTACTTAATAAGGCATAAATGGAAATCAAACATGTAATAAACTGATTTAAGCTAAACAGTGGAACAATGAGCAACAATAAACATTAAAAGCAGTAAATTAAGCAATAAATAAAACAAGGAAACGCTAGTTTAAGCAGTCTAACAACAACTATAAAACTATGAATATGAAATTAAACTAGCAATAAGCAAATAAAACATAAACATAAAGTAAACGATTAACAAAATGAGAACAATTAAACAACTTAATCAAATAAGCACATAAGAAGAAATAAACTAGTAAGCAATTTAAGGAGACAGGCTGAAATAGGAGGAAATCACTTACCTATTCTCCTAGTTTTGTAACTGTGAGCAACCTGTAAGCACCTCAACTCTACTAAATTTCAAACTTAAACAACCCCAACCAACTTATTCTAGCTTATTCCACCAACAACTCATCCAAGTAAGAACCAAGAACAACCATATTTCTTGAATGTAAAACTTCAAGTAGCTACTCTAGAACACCTCCGAACATCTCCAAACTCCTCCAATATACTTGTCACGTATTCAAAAGCTCATAAATGAGTATTTTTGTCAGAAATCCCAAGTGTGGCTTAAGCTACAGTAAATTGTTGGTTTTTGTTGATTTTAAAAAGTGATTTAACAAACTTCGAAAAAACAAAGTGCAATAATGAGTAAAAGCTGAAAAACATGTAAAACAAACTCACAAGCCTTATGATAAGCTTATTGTCAGTAAGCTTATAATAGGCTTATAGAACAGTGATGTTTAAAAAAAATCTTTTGATTTGTGAAAACTTAAGAGACAAGACTTGATATGTAAATGACAATAACATTAAATTTGCAGAAAAATAAAAGACAAGTAATTTAAATTTGCAAGAAAATTAAATGGAACACAATCTTTATTCAAGAAATTCGTCTATTACAAATAACTCAATAAAAATTGGAACAAGAACACAAACTAAAAAATGTAAACTATATATAATGTACAAGGAGGACATAAACCCTAAAGCTGAGATGTCATCATTTTCTTATCATAGTCTTCCAATGTTACCCTTGAAATCAGTTCTAGAACCTCCCAAATTTGATCATGCGGCTGATATTGGCCAAGAAATGTCGACATACCTTTTTTAGGCCTTGTGAGTTCTTGATTTCATCGTGGGGACCAAGGAGTATACTCTGAACCGTTGGATTAGTCAAGCCTTTGGTGTCATGTGACATGTATAGCTGGTCTCTTGGCTTCTTGTGCTGAGTAAGCAGACACCAACACATGGGGTTGTTTTCTCTTAGGGTGAATTGTGATTGGGTGTGATTAATTTCAAAAAAAAAACTTTGATTTGGTTGAGTTATGATCTGGGTAAAAAGTACACAGTAGATGGAATGAAGAAGGAGTAATAGTATTTTACCTCGTTCCTCTTTTGTGTATACTTCTGACTTTTTGACTTAGTATGTTGGGGTGTTGATGGGTAAACTGATGGGTTTGGGTTTTCTTTGCTCAAGTTTAACCCCTAACGTTTGGAATTTATGGCAAATGAAGTTTGGCAGTTGATATAGTAAATTCCCTTCGTAATAAATTTGGGGCATTTGTCAATTTAGGCACAAATAATTTATAAACTTCTTATCAGGATTTGTTATGCCATTCTTCTTTTCTTCAAGGGCCATACTTCATCTCTTTAACATTAAGGACCAAACTTGCATAAAATGGTTCTTCAAGGACTATTCTTGACAATTCTTCAAAGATGAGGGACCAAACTTATACAATCTTCAAACTTCAAGGGCATTTTTGCAATATTCATTCTTGGGCCCGGTTCTTTGGGCGACTTCGTTTCCCGTGTTCGTTTTTGCTTGATTCCTTTGATCTTTTGTTGATTTCTCGATATCCGTACCTAAAATACACAATGAACAAACACAAGCGTATAGTTTGGGTATTTTGACGATATTTTAAGCGTTTTAAGCCCGATTTGGACGATGAGACTATGTATAATTACAGTCTCATCACATACCTAGAAGGACTTTCACCACGTCGACGTGTGTCATACATTGGAGGACTCTCAACATATCGGTTCTTGGTGTTAGATGATGTACGAAGATTGTTGTTGGTGGGTTTGTAGATTTTCTTGTAAGTCTTCATTATGAAAGCAATTTGTTGTTTCTTCTTCAGATGAGGACTCAGATGGTGGTGATGGTGCTCTTGGCACTTTACCTCGAGATCTTGTGGATGATGAAGACTTAGATGATTCATCACTATCTTCTTCAGATGAGGACTCAGATGGTGGTGATGGTGCTCTTGGCACTTTACCTCGAGATCTTGTGGATGATGAAGACTTAGATGATGTAGAAGATCGTGGTGATGATGATGTAGTGGAATATGACTTAGGAGCACGAGAGTGATGACTTTGAACATGTTGAGTTGTAGTCACTAAAGCAAGTGGATTAGCCGTCTTGGCAACACGTTCAACTCGAATCTCACTGGCTTCATTCTGAAATTGCTTCAAGATATCAAAGAGTCGATGATATGAGACCTCGTCTAACTTTTCTTGTTGTTTCACCAAAGTGACGAACCGTGTCCACTTGGGTTGAAGTTGTTGAAGAAATTGGACATTGACTTGCATTGTGGAGACTTGCAGATTATTTCTTGTCATGTCATTCATCATCTTGTAAAACCTGGAGTAGTAAGAGTCAATTGATTCTCCATCCCTTGAAGTAAACTTGCCAAAATTCCAAAACAAGTTTGTTTTGACATCTTGTTTGTTGAGTGATTCTCCTTGTTGCAAGCATTCAATAGCAGTCCACATTTCATGTGCTGTCGGGCATGCATCAGCCGTGGAATAAATGTCATCTCCAATCCCACTTAGAACCATATAGATGGCTTCCTTCTCCGCATCATGCCAAGCACAATTTTCAGGTGTGAGATCGACTCTTGTTTCATCACGTTCACTTGCAGGAATTGGATCAGTAGTATCTGTGGCAGCTCTTGGAGGAATTGATATTTTCTTGAATACATATGGTCCATGAGTAATGCATTTCCTCAAGGCATCACCATTGGGTCTTGTATCAAGATATCGGATGAAGCGTGATTGCCATTGAGCATACCTACCAGACACAAGTATTGGTGGTCTCTCTTTATTCCCCGCCACCATGATATTGTTGTTTGTGACACGATATTCTTGAGTAGAATCCATCTCAAAGTTGATGTGAAGTGAATAGGATCTTAAGTAGATGAAGTTGTGAAAAGATTGTGGTTGAAACTTGACGAAATTTGAAAAAACTTTATCCAGAAAAAACAAGTACTTATCCAGAATATTATCAAACACTTATCCGGAATATTATCAAGGATACCTTATCCGGAATAATTCAAAGTGAAGCTTATCCGGATTATCAACGTTCTCTTTATCCGGAATGTTTGATGTTCTACTTATCCGGAATAAATGTGAGATGAGTTATCCAGAATAACAAAAATTATGGTTATCCGGAATCTTTGTGGAACTTCTTATCCGGAATAATTTGCTTTCTCTTATCCGGAAAAAACTGTTTATCCGGAATGTTTATCCTTCGTTATCCGGAATAAATCGCCTTTGGTTTATCCGGAATAAAAATCTTATCTGGAATAATCTAACAAAACTCGTATCCGAAATAAACTCTTATCCGGAAAAAATAGGAACCTCTTATCCGGAATGATTTTACAACAGTTATCCGGAATATACTGAAAAAGTGCTTATCTGGAATCCTCGATTGATCACTTATCCGGAATATTCTTCCAATCTTCTTATCCGGAATACCGAGTGATCTTGTTATCCGGAATATGCAGCAACACTAGCTTATTCGGAATCCTGAAAAAGCGCTTATCCGGAATACACAGATGATGCTTATCCGGAATAACGTGTAACCCTAGCTTATCCGGAATGAACTGGAGCAGCTTATCCGGAATCCTCTCGTCTCACTTATCCGGAATACCTCGCAAAACTAATTTATCCGGAATCTGCTGCAAAACTGCTTATCCTCAATCCCCAACGTTG
Source organism: Glebionis coronaria (assembly GCA_025667525.1). Taxonomy (NCBI): domain Eukaryota; kingdom Viridiplantae; phylum Streptophyta; class Magnoliopsida; order Asterales; family Asteraceae; genus Glebionis; species Glebionis coronaria. The sequence goes on from CM046880.1 coordinate 142,028,590, forward strand.
GCTTATCCGGAATAATGAAACCCTTTTATTCCGGATAAAGACACAAACTCTCCAAAACCTGCTTTTTTCCAAACTTACCGAAAATGAACCCAAATTTAGCAACTTTTTATACAAAATCAAGAACAATGAGAAGCACAAATTCCTACCACAACTATGTAGGAAATTTGTATATAGAATTTGAGCTTGTAAACACAAATCTTTTTTTTAAAGATGAAAACCACAAACTAAACACACATCTACCCCATGGAGATTGATACCAATTGTTGTCCCTTATAATATGATGATAGATTAAGATATGAGATGGAAAAGATATGAGTTTTAGAGAGAGAAAGTAGTGAGAGAAAGTAAAGAGAACGAGAGGATTAAATTGTAGAATAATAGATTAAGAAAGTGATTAGAGTACAAATGATCATCCCACCCTCCTAACATGCTATGAGGGTAGTATATATAGTCCACCCACATGCGGGCTTTAATGGACTATATATTGGGCCGGGCTTGATGTTTGGACTTTAATTAGTTTAACTCCAATACCGTAAACCACGACTAATAAACTACTTATTACAACGTTCTAATTAATGTTACAATAGAAACCTATGACCAAACATTCTTGTTTGACTCAATATTTTGAGGCTAACATATACTTAGTACATACACAACTTCCAAATAGACACAACTACTTGGATCTTCACAACTACGACACAACAACAAATGTATAAAATTAGATCTTCAATGGATCTTTGGTGGTGGACTCAACACTTCACAAGGATAGTGTTCTTCTCTTTGCACTTGGAGAGGAAGGGATGGAAGAACAAGATTCACTTCTTAAACAAGTAGTAATCAAACAAATGATCAAAGATTTGAGTGATTAAAGAAGAGTGTTTGAATCTGGAAATAGATGTGCAAAAGAGGTGAGTTGAAAAGCTGAGAATGGTCCACAATTTATAGGACAAAAGGCCAAAGGATATATCTGGCCGCGGTTCCATATCTCAGCCGGCGGTTCCTTATCGATAAGGAACCGCATAGGCACTAGGGAACCGCCGCCTAGACTCCGCTCCCTTTTTTGTCCTTTAGTGGTGGAGTCTTATCTGGATTAAAAAATATCCTGATAGAATATTCCTAATCAAATAAGAATATGCCATTTTCAAATTTTCAAATAATTAATTTAATAAAACATTTTCTTAAAAAGAAAGTTTAATAAAAACTTGTCACACTAAATAAAAAGTGAGTTTTAAGAAAAGATTAAATCACTTGATCACTTGATTAAGGTTAGTACTTGTTTATTCATACCATAAGTGAAAATGGATAAAATGAAAAATACTTGAACTCAACAATTCGTTTTTCGTTGTTTTCGTAAATGCTTGTTTTTACATATTGTCGTAATCAAAACTAAGAGAGCCCGAAAAGGGCAAGAAACGTTTTTAGGCATTATTGCATTAACAATCTCCCCCTTTTTGATTCCGACAATACATAAACTCAATCACACAAAACAAGATTTTCGAAGACGAGTTTATTCATTTCTCCCCCTTTGTCGAAGCAAAAAGTTTGCACAAGTCGGTGTTGAAGAGACGGACTTTGCAAAGACTCCCCCTTGGTGCTTACTCCCCCTAGCTTGGGGCACCGAGGAATCGAGATATGGTGACAAGCTACACAGAAGGGTTAGTTGAACAAAAGAAACAACCAACAAGATATAGCAATAGGTCACAAAATAAAAGATAAGAAAACATAAAGACAAAGATCCAAGATAGGTTACTAAAAGAACATCATACAAAGATGTATGGAAAAAGAAACAAGCCAAAAGCATAAATCTAATCCTAGTTATTCTAGAATTCTAAGATTTGCTTGAATTTGGTGACTTGTGGATAAGCAACCAATGCTTATATGAAAGACAATGTAATGGCGTAGGGTGGTGGTGGTGGCTTGTTGGAGATCTCATAATCATAGTGAAGAGGAGGCTTGATTAAGAGACTCTTGAATTCGTTTTTCATTGTTTTCGTAAATGCTTGTTTTTACATATTGTCGTAATCAAAACTAAGAGAGACTTGCAAGAAACATTTTTAGGCATTATTGCATTAACATATACTTTACCTCTGGAAGACCTTGACCAAAGTTGAGCATCAACAGCTTGTCACGTACATGCTTGAGAGTACCATCGCTGAACTTGTGCAGTTCTAAGAGTCGCATGTACTGCATGATCTCTGCTTCATTCAAGTAAAATATGCCCATCTCTGGTTGGAGTGTACCAATGTATGGTTCCTTAGCTTGGTGAAAACGACTCATTGGTGTTGTGTGAGGTCGTTCTAGATTTAGCCTGGATTGATAACTCTCTACCCCCAAGTTGTAAGTCTTCAACCCTTTGCTTGATCACAATTCTACGAGTGAAATGGCGAATGTTGAAGCTTAGGGCAATGACTTCATCGGGGTCTAAGTGAGGGACTTTTCCTTGAGCCAAGATGAGTAGAAAATCTTCAATATCTTCAAGTCGTAGGAATTGAAGATCCCCTTCACTAACACCATAAGTCTTACCGTCTTCTCGCTTGAATCTGATATCTTTCAAATACGAATATCCGAATATATGTTGAAAGCTAACTCCCTGTATGCTTGAGATTCGACGGGTTACAATTATAGGTGTACCTTTCTTGGTGTCATTATAGAAGTAGTAAGCCGACCTCTTGTTGCCCCGCCAATGTGAGATGCCTAATTCCGCATATTGATCATATTCCTTGACAAGCTCTTTGCTCCATAGATCTGGAACTTTATCTTCAATCCAAGGGATATCCTCCAAATTTACTTCTTTGCCCATTGTTAATGATGTAGCATACTTGTCCGCGCTGTTTTCTAAGAAATCAATATCACGGTTGGTAAAGTATTGCATAGGCAGGTGCTTGGCTGCTGCAATAACTGAGGGTGTTAGTGGAAGAAGTATTGGAGCTTGTTCACCTGATGCTGTTGATTTGATTTCTTTCATTAGGTCATTGAAATGATATTCTCCCTCAGTTTTGGCAATCTTCATGGAAGCCTAAAAGTTCTTGTCTTTGATAGTTGTTTGAAGTGTATTTGTATCAATGGTAGGCACTCCATATTTATCCATCAAGAATCCAGAGAAGTCGATTGGATTATTGAGGAATTGTGTGAGATCCGCCTTTTCACTGTCAGAAATTGTACGTGCGGTTGCTGCCTGTGTAAGCCATGGCTGCACTAGAACCGTCTCATCAATAGTGAACTTATCAGCAAACTCAGGATCTGATTGAGTTAAATCGTCAATATACATATCGATGTAGTGCTGAGGTGGAGAGTTATGTATCACAGATGGTATCGATTCGTCTTCTTGCATAGGTTCGTGTTCTACAGGTGCTGTTGATGAGACACTAGTAAGAACTGGTGCAGAAAACATACCTGTGTCTGTTTCTGTGTGATTTTGAACAGGAGTAGGCAGTGGAGAGTGATGTTACACAGACGGTGATGGTTCGTCTTCAATCATTTGTTCGTCTTGTACCAGTGGCACTACAGGTTCTTCTTGTGATACATTAGTAAGATTCAGTTCAGATGACTTACATGTGGTGTTGACATTGGTTTCATCATGCTCGTTGTTGGTGATGTTTTCACTCTCGTCTTTTTTATCGCCAACTTTTTCTTTTGAACGTGCATCACTTACTTCTTCTTCCTCATCACCGTCCTTGGATTCTTCAGATTTTTCACCATTAGTACCATTACCTTCATCATTATCACCATCCCCTTTCTCCTTATCCTTACCATTCCCATTACCGTCCTCATTGTCATTATCGTCATCCGCATCACTATCGTCATCCTCGTCTTCCCCGTCATTCTCATCCTCATCCTCATCCTCATCCTCTTCATCATCCTTATCATCCTCATCGTCCTCATCATCCTCATCCTCGTCCTCTTCTTTTTCATCTTCATTCTTATCAGAATGTTCTTTCTCCTCCTCATTCTCTTCGTCTTCTTCCTCATTTTCTGCCTCATCGTCATTTTCAGGCTCCTGACGTTTCCTTTTCTTGGAAAATTGGGGAACTTCAGTGTCTTCTAATGGTGATGTGTTGGAAGCTTCCAGTATGACTTTAACAAGAGCGTTTTGCAAGTTGTGTTGAGCTTTTGTTTTTGGTAACTCAATGTTGGTTAATCGAGTCACCAAAGTTTGCATTAGTTGCAAGTTAGTAAGCCCTTTAATGAACAATACTTGAAGCTCCTGATTGACACATGACCTAACTTCACGCTAAATGATGTTGGTCATGGTATCATTGATGGAGTTTAGGAAAACACTGTTTTCTTTATCACATGCTTCCTTTTCGGCAATAAACTTCTTATGTTGGTCTTGAAGTTTTAAAACTCCGATATGAACATCATCAAGTTTGGATTTGTCGCGTTTTTGTTCTCTTACGGCTTTTGAACTAGTAACACGTGACTGTAGCTCTTCAATCTTTTTTGCCTGATCTTCCAACTGTTTTTGGAAGTGCTGAATGAGAGGGTCACTGCTCGTGAGGAATGAGTGGAAGTGGATGGTAGTTGTACTGTTGTTGTTGGTGGAGGAGTTACCACAAGTGCTAAAGAGGTTGTGGATTGGATGGTGTTTTGTACAGGTTGTTCGAGGATAGATGGCAATGTTGGTACACTCACTGGGGCAGTGGTTGGTACAGGATGATCGACAATCGGTGGAGGCGTTGGTGTAATTACTTGGGTGGTGGTTAGTACAGGTTGATGGATGACCGATGGCGGCGTTGGTGTAATTACTTGGATGGTGGTTGGTACAGGTTGAATGGTTTCGATTGTAGGTTCAATCTGGGGGACGGTGGTCACCATAGTGCTAAATACTGGTGGTGGAGGGGGTATTTGTTGTTGAATAGGAAACATCGTCAGATGAGCATCATCTGTTGCTATCATTGTTGAAGGAGTTGGAAGTGGTTTGATAAGGTTGACGTCCTCGTACAGGAGTTATTCCATATCTTTTCCACCTTCTAAATTTTGGTCTTCAAAATCATAGTTGAAATAATCATCTACGTTGTCATCATCTTGGTTTGTTTGGTCTGTGATTCCTTCCTCTAGTCTGAGATCTTGTTCTTCTTCATCGTTTGAGTTGTCTGGATCTCCAAAAGCTTCCAGTGCTAATTCTGCAAGAGTTTTAGATCTAGAACCACTACCGGTTTTCTGTGCCTCCATCCTAATTAACTTACGTGCTATTCGCATCTGTTTTTCTTTAGACATTAGTACTGAAGGATCTTGTTCGTCTGCATCTTCATCATGTAGTTGCGCTTTCCCTTTAGCTTTGCCTTTGGTTTGGGGTGAGGAGGTCTTTTGACGTTTGACAACAGTCATTTTCCTTTTACCCTTTTTCTTTTCGGATGGATCTGTGTTTGCTCTTTTAAATTGTGCTTCGATATCCAGGAGCATTTGTTTGTAAGGTCCACTGTCCTTGATCCCATCATTGATCATTGTGTCTGGCACTAAAGCTGGACGCAGTGAGTACTTAGTAGAATGTTTGTCGTCACCTATCTGATCCAACACATGGTGATCATCTGATGCATGGTAGAATAAATTTCCACGCTTGTCAATAGAAGTAACACTCTTCATGAATTGGTTAATGATAAGTTTTGTCAACCTTGGAAACGGAAGATGCAGTGATTTCTTTTTGGTACCGATGAATTGGTAACAAAATTCGTCCCAAAGAAGTAGAGCATAATCTAATTTAGATGCAGTGTATAGGCCCCACAGTACATAAGCCTGACGTGGTCTCATTTGGTCAAAACCACGAGCCTTTGAAGTGAGGCACCTGGTTATGATGGTGACGAGTGCTTTACATGGTTGACCAATGCGTGAAGTGGAAAACTAAGATAGATTTTGAATGTTACCCTCATAGTTTAGAGCTCTAAATACTCGAAGCAATTCATCTGTGTTTGGATTGGGAACAAACTTTTCTCCTTTTGCTAATTTGGGAAACTTAAAAAATTTCCTGAATTGAGTTAAATCAAGAGTAAAATTTTGCTTGCTGATCTTGAAAGTGATAGATATCTTAGATAATTGCTTTGCCGCGGTAATCGATGATGTGGCCCAAAATTCATGAATGTAGATTTCGGGAACTGATGCAGTAGCTCTAAGGGCATCTTTTATAGGTGACATGTCAAGTATGTCCATTGCAACTTTGAAAGCTGCCATGTTTGGATCAAAGTCGTCTCTCAGATGAAAGTTGTTCTCTGCAAGTGGTACTCGATCACTAAGTGGTACTAATAAGAGGTCTGATTTTTGTTGTTGTTCTTTGGTGATTGACATGATTCCTGCTTAAGATAACACCGACACAATTGATATATACAAACATATACATCATATATCCATGAAAATACATAAGATAGCTAATAAGTGTGAAAACACTTATCCTTTTACCACTTATTTCCAATAATAACAAGACCAAAACGTGTATTTTATGTCGTAAAAGTCGAAATTACGCGTAGTTTGTGTTTTATTGTGTTTTAGGACCAAAAGATGAAAAAGGAAGAAAACATGGGCTATCACGGGTTTTTATCGAAGAAAAAGACAAAAGACGAAGTAAAAAGATCGAGAGTGCAAAAAGAACGGAAGTCCAAGGCCTATTCTGAAGATTTATCGAAGAAAAAGTCTAAAGACGAAAGTTTAATGAAGTCGAAGAACTCAAGTCTATTTTTAGAAGAAAATTATAACACAAGTTCAACTTATATCGACAAATCCCGAGTCGACGTCGAGAAAGACAAAGAAATTAAATCGAGTCGAGACAAGAAGAAAGAAAGAAGAAAGCTTAAGCACTTAACCTCCCACCTCCTATAAATACCCTCCTAATATGTCATTCAGAGGGTGTTAGTTGTTAGTTAGTTTGTAGTTAATTTTAGTTTTTATTAAGTGTGTTTTCATTTTCTCTCTAGTTTTTTCTCTCAAGCTTATTAAATCTTTACTTTAATCTTGTAATCTTTTGATATTAATTTTTAATCAAATCAAGCTTATGTCCTTAATTCTCATTCTACCTTTCTTAATCTTTTTAATCTTGATAATCATGTAGTTCATTTAATTATGTTGATGATTTGATTGTGTGACTTATTTGATTGTGCTTATTGAATTGGTGATTTTAGTAGTTTTAGATTAAAAGTGCTTATTTTCTTAATTTTTATGCTTAAATAGTTTTTCTTTAAAAATAAGTTGATTTTGATAAGTTTAGTTTTTCATAAAAAAGTTGATTTTTACTATTTAGCTTATTTAGTGTTTTAATAGTTTTTAAATTGTGGCTTATTAGTTTTTCTTAAAAATCATGTTGGTTTAAGTTTTGGTAAGTGCTTATTTTAGATTTGCTTATTTGTTTAAGTTTTCTTGTTTCGGAAGTCTTCAAACCCCTTTATTCCGGATAACACCCCGAATTGCCATATTACGGATAAGCCCTTATTTACCACTTTCCGGATAAGCTTCATAATAGTTTATTCCGGATAAGCCCCTTAATTTCCTTTTTCCGGATAAGTATCCGGAACATATTACGGATAAGCTCTCAGTCAAGAATCCCGGATAAGCCTCCGAACCTGCATATTCCGGATAAGCCTTCAGAAATTTATTCCGGATAAGTCCCCTTTTATTTATTCCGGATAAGCCTAAGAAGAATTATTCTGGATAATACCTTATTTTATTTAATTCAGATATGCTCCCAAGCCCGTATTCTGGATAAGCTGTCAAACACGATTCCGGATAAACCTCAAGAGAAGTATTCCGGATAAAGCTTATTTTATGGATTCCGTATAAGCTCCCAATTCCTCAATTCCAGATAAGCTGCATTTTATTCATTCCGGATAAGCCCAGGAAGTAAATATTCCGGATAAGCATCATCCCGGATAAGGGTTGGTTATTTCCAGTTTTTAAGTTAAACTTTATTTTTCCCGCTTTTTTTTAACTTAGCATTATTCTAACTTGTCTTGCTTTAGTTTAAATTTTAAAGTTTACATTTTTTAAGTTTTAATCATTTTGTTTTTTATTATTTTTAAAGTCTTTGATTTTTAGGCTAAATATTTTCATGCTTTCATTTTTACTTATTTACTCAACGACATTTTCATTTTTAGCGTAAAATAGATAATCAAACCTTTTTATTTTCCACCAAGAACGACTGAGTCACACTTTCTACTTGTAATCAATTCGAAAAGATCGGAACAACGAATTTTCATACGAGGAAAACCCTTGTATTAAATGGTGCCGCTGCCGGCTCTTTTCGTTAAGATTAACGGTTTTTAGTGACAGACGTGTTGGATTTTGGGATTCGTTCACCTTTGAACGTTATTTTTCTTGCTTAAATTTTCAAAAATCCTAAAAAATATAAAATTTTCAAAAAATTCAAAAAAAAAATTGAAAAACAATAAAAACCAAAAATATTTCTTGTCTATTTTTCTCTTCCTTTTGTAGGTGTGCATGCGTACTCGTGCTCATAAGAAGAAAGCAATTCAAGCCGAAGTCATAACTCCACCTATTGTCACCATGGACAATCAACCAATGATCGAGCTTTTGCAATCACACGTAGAGGGCAACACCGTTGCTATTGTCATACCCGAGATTGGACCCAACAATTTTGAACTCAAATCCGGTTTCATTCATATGGTCTCTGCTCAACCTTTCTTGTGGCGTTCGCTTGATGATCCTCATGACCATATAAAAAGGTTTCTTCAACTCACCAATACGGGTAAATACAATAGGGTTTCACAAGAAGTGATTCGCTTTCAACTTTTTCCTTTCTCCTTAGAGGGATAAGCCCGAAATTGGCTTGATAAGGAACCACCACAAAGTATTCTTACGTGGACGGATTTAGAGACTAAATTCATCAACTATTTTTTCCCACCCTCACGTACTACCGCTTTGCGGAATGAAATCATTACCTTTGAACAAAAGTACGGTGAGACATTTAGTGAATCTTGGGACCGTTTTAAGGAACTTTTAAGAAAGTGTCCACAACATGGTTTCACAAAAGTACATCAAATTAATACTTTTTACAATGGTTTAAGCATAAATGACCAAGATTCACTAAATAGTGCCTCGGGGGGTAATATTTTGGTTAAGTCTTCTAATGCCGCATGTGACATTATTGAGAATAAGTCTAGAGTGAAAACTAAGTGTGTTCAGACTAATGTGGCTAGTGCTAGCACTAACGAGAGCAACAAGAGAACTGATAAGCTTACTTCGCTTGTTGAAACACTTGCTCTCCAAACCGCTAACAACACCAAAGCTATCAATGCTCAAGTTAATGTTATGAGTCAGTCATGTGAAATATGCGGGGGATCTCACTCATACACCGATTGTCCTTCGACTCATGACAATCCGGAAAATGTGTATGCCACCAACGGTAACTTTTCTACGGGAGGCTATCAAGCACGTCCTCAAGGTGACCGCAATTTGCTCAGAGATCGCTCAAACAACTTTCTTTCACCACCCGGTTTCCCCCCACAAAACCCAAACAACCTCAATCGCAACAATTAAAACCAACCACGAGCTCCAAATCAATATCAAACCTAAAGAAACCCATATCCACCTCAAAGAAACAATCAAGTTCACCAACCACCCGCTTATCAACCACCTGCCTACCATGCTCTTCCTACCACCCAACCCACCACATTTAATCAAGAGGTTGACACTTACATTTGGACTAATGATGTGATAGTGCAAAATCTTCAGCGGGAAATGGCCAACATGAAAGCAGATATGGTGAAACAAGGGAATGATCTTCAAGCCGATATGCGAAACTCTTTGGCAAGTCAAACGAATGACTTAAGGAACATGATGTCTAGTTTCTTCCCAAGTAATCAAGCCTCTAGATCGGGTTCTCTTCTGAGTAACACCGTTACTAATCCAAGAGGGGAGATGAAAGCAATCACCATTCGAAGTGGAAAAGGTTTAAAGGAACCCGAGCTTCCTACACCTACATCGGTGATTGTGACAAAGGAAAATGAGTCCCCTTTTCCAATTTCTCCACCCTCTACTTCTCTAATTCCTCCACCTTCTATTTCTCCAATTCCTCCACCTTCTACTTCCACCCCTCCACCATCCAAGGATGTGAGTGAGAATTCCATTCCAAAGCCTTCATCTCAACCCAATATACCTTATCCCTCAAGGTTGAGGAAAGAGAAATTGAAGAAAAAGGATGATATTCAGGTTTCTAACTTTCTCAAAATGTTTAAAAAACTGAATTTCAATATCTCCTTTACTGAGGCTCTCGCTCACATGCCCAAATATGCTAAAATGTTTAAAGATATTCTCAGTGATAAGGAGAAACTTCTTGACATCGCTCAGACCTAACTTAATGAGAATTGCTCTACAGTGCTCTTAAGGAAATTACCCACCAAACTTGGTGATCCGGGTCGTTTTCTCATTCCTTGCAACTTCCCCGGGGTAGAGAATTGTATGGCCCTAGCTGATCTAGGTGCTAGTACCAACTTAATGCCTCTAAGCGTTTGGAAACAATTATCTCTACCCGAGCTAGTCCCCACAAGAATGACATTGGAATTAGCTAACTGTACGGTTGCTTATCCGGTGGGGATAACCGAAGATGTCTTCGTCGGTGTCGACAAATTCACCTTTCCGGCGGATTTTGTTGTCGTTGACTACGAGATGTATCCCCGTGTTCCATTAATCGTTGGACGTCTATTCTTGAGGACCGGTCGCACTCTCATTAATGTAGCCGCGGGCGAATTAATCATGTGAGTTGGTGACGATAAAATCGTCTTCAACATGGGAAAACTTTCTAAACAACCCTCTGAAAATGAGAGTGTTAATTTCATTGATGTTCTTGATGAGGCTTGTGAAGAACATTTCAAAGACGCTTGTAAAAGTGAATCTTCTTCTCTACCCATTGTTGAGACCGTTGCCTCTATTGCTCCATCACTAACTCCATTTGGAGAAAGTGATTTCATTTTCAAAGAATTTGAAGCAACTTTGGGATATGTGGACTTAAAATATGACGATTATACCACCAATTGGGATGAATACATTTGTACCGTTGAGAAACTTCTCAATGAGGACCATATTTCTCCACCATCTCCTAAGGAAATCTCTATCGATGATCCGAATTTGAGTACACCTTCCATCGAAAATCCTCCGGATTTAGAGCTTAAGGACCTACCGTCTCATCTCGAGTAAGTTTTCCTTGAAGACAACAAGAAGTCACCTGTCATCATCGCAAAGGACTTGAAAGAGGAAGAAAAATCTCGACTTATCGCTGTGCTGAAGAATCACAAGAAAGTGATTGCTTGGAAAATCTCTGATATTCGTGGAATTGATCCTCACTTTTGCACACATAAAATTCTCATGGAGGACGATTTTAAACCCACTTTCAAAGCCAAAGAAGGGTGAATCCCAAGATCCATGACGTTATCAAAAAAGAGGTTATCAAACTTCTTGATGCGGGAATGATCTACCCTATCTCGGATTCACCATGGGTTAGTCCCGTCCATTGTGTGCCTAAGAAAGGCGGAATCACCGTTGTGCCCAACGAAAACAACGAGTTGATTCCTACTCATCTCGTTACAGGGTGGCGAGTTTGTATAGACTATCGTAAACTCAATGATGCTACGAGAAAGGATCATTTCCCCCTTCCTTTTATGGACCAAATGCTTGAACGTCTAGCGGGTAATGACTATTACTGCTTTTTAGATGGTTTCTCGGGTTATTTTCAAATTCCCATCGATTCTAAAGACCAAGAGAAAACCACATTCACTTGTCCTTATGGAACATTTGCTTACAAACGAATGCCTTTCGGCTTATGCAATGCTCTTGGGAATTTCCAAAGGTGTATGATGGCTATCTTCCATGATATGGTTGAAGAAACTATGGAAGTCTTCATGGATGATTTCTCGGTCTATGGTGATTCTTTCTCTACTTGCCTTGCCAATTTGAACGCATACTTAAGCAGTGTGAAGACACTCACCTTGTTCTAAATTGGGAAAAATGTCATTTCATGGTAAAAGAAGGCATTGTTCTTGGACACAAAATCTCCAAAGCCGGTCTTGAAGTGGACCGTGCTAAAGTGGATGTCATAGCCAAATTACCTCCACCTTCAACCGTGAAGGGTGTGAGAAGTTTCCTTGGTCATGCGGGCTTCTATCGTCGATTCATTCAAGATTTTTTTAAAATCGCTCGCCCGATGACCCACCTCTTGGAAAAAGATACTCTCTTTATATTTTCTAAAGAGTGTCTTGAATCCTTCAATCTTCTTAAGGACAAGCTAACTAAGGCACCAGTCTTGTTTACCCCCAATTGGGAGCTACCTTTTGAATTGATGTGTGATGCTAGCGACTTTTCTATTGGAGCGGTTTTGGGCTAAAGAGTGAACAAACACTTCCAACCCATCCACTATGCTAGCAAGACAATTACGGGGGCTCAATTGCATTATACCACTACCGAAAAAGATCTTTTAGCTGTAGTGTATGCTTTTGAGAAGTTCTGCCCCTATCTTGTTCTTTCCACCACCATCGTGTACACCGATCATTCCGCGTTGAAGTACTTGTTAACTAAGCATGATTCCAAGCCAAGACTTCTTCGTTGGGTTTTGCTCCTTCAAGAATTTAAAATTGAAATTCGTGACAAAAAAGGAGCAGAAAACCTAGACGCGGATCATCTAAGTAGACTTGAGGATCCTTATCAAGGGGATCATCCGAATCAAGAGATCAATGCCTCTTTTCCCCTTGAGGCCTTAATGTCTATCAATTCCAATCTTGATGACACCCCGTGGTTTGCGGACATTGCAAACTACTTAGCGGGTGGTATTCTCAAGGAAGGGTTAACGTCCCAACAAAAGAAAAAGTTCTTTAAAGACATTGAACACTATTTTTGGGACGACCCTTACCTTTTCAAACAATGTGTTGATCTGATTATTCGTCGGTGTGTTGATGGACCCGCAGCTTTAGACATTCTCGAAGCTTGCCATAAATGACCCATCGGTGGTCACTTTGGTCCCAACTACACCGCGAAGAAAGTGTTTGACTCGGGATTCTATTGGCTCACCATTTATCGTGACGCTCACGAGATGGTTAAAAATTTTGATGCTTGCCAACGCCAAGGCAAGATCACACATAAAGATGAGATGCCTCAAAATTTCATACAAGAATGTGAAATATTTGATGTATGGGCATCGACTTTATGGGGCCATTTCCATCATCTAAAGGGAACAAGTACATCCTCGTAGCCGTTGACTACGTTTCTAAATGGGTTGAAGCTATGGCGCTCCCTACGAACGATGCGAGGTTGGTTGTGAACTTTCTGAAGCAAATTTTCGCTCGATTCGGTGTTCCTCGTGCTATCATTAGTGTCCGCGGGACTCATTTTTGCAATGATCAATTTGCTCGAGTCATGGCTAAGTATGGTGTCAATCACCGTCTTTCCACCTCTTATCATCCTCAAACAAATGGTCAAGCCGAGATATCTAACCGTGGATTGAAGCGAATTCTTGAGCGTACTATGGGAGAGCATCGTGCCTCGTGGGCTGATAAGTTAGATGACGCTTTGTGGGCTTTCTGTACTGCTTATAAGACCCCGATTGGTTGTACACCTTATCGTCTTGTGTACGGGAAAGCATGCCACCTCCCTATCGAGCTGGAACATAAGGCATACTGGGCCTTGAAGTGGGCTAACTTCGACATCAACAAAGCCGGCGATCTTCGGAAGATTCAACCCAACGAGCTCAACGAACTAAGAAATGAAGCTTATGAGAACTCATTGATCTACAAGGAGAAGACCAAGATCATCCATGATGCAAGGATTAAGAACCGAGAGTTACACGTTGGTGATCAAGTTTTACTATTTAACTCTCGGTTGAAGATCTTCTCGGGAAAGCTGAAGAGCCGCTGGTCCGGTCCATTCACCGTCGCCAATGTCTTCCCATATGGCACCATTGAGCTTTCTCAGCCAAATGGGCCCAATTTTAAGGTGAATGGCCAGTGCGTGAAGTTGTAATTTGGTGAGGACATCTCTCATGAGATGATTCCATCCCTCACCACGTTTCCCTTGAATTAAGTTCTGGGTCAAGTCAGGCTCGTGACTCGGTTAACAAAAACAAGCGCTTCTCGGGAGGCAACCCGTTGATCTATCCTTTACTGTTTTATTAATAAGTGTAGGGGAGCCCCGTATGTGTTTGTTGTCTTGTTTCTTCTTATGTGCAGGGATTTAAAGCTTCAAAGATCCATTCTCGATGACTTTTGACGAACCATGATCCCGTGTACCCGTCTTCCCGGTTCTATCCTAAACTGTCGTGATTCAATATTTCATATCTTATATGTTCACACTGAAATCACTATAGTTTTCCTTTTCTTAGCAAGATTTAAACAAAGTGCACAATGTCCTAAGTGTAGGGGAGTTTACTCCCACATGCTTAAACATTGAGGACAATGTTTATATCAAGTGTAGGGGGACTTCTATCAAAGTAAGTGGTCTTTTCCATGAATTTGCCCTCATTTTAACCGGGAAATCTAACTTTTCGACATTTTTCAAAAATTTTAATCTATTTTGGCCTAGTAGTATAGCAGTATTTTCCTTTGTTATCGTTATTTACTTTCCTTATCTAAGTTTACTCTAGCTAGTATCCTTAACGTGTTTAAGTCAGGTTTCGCTAGGCTTTTATTTAGGGAGCTTTAAAACGCGAAAGTCTTAACTCTCACGGGTTAAGAACAAGAACTTTTCGCAAGTTCCTATAATTGATCCTAGAGAGTCGTTTATCAAGGGGGCTTTAAAATGCGATTTCTAAACTTGAAAAAGTCTAAGAGTTTGCAACATCCTATAGATGACTCGAAAACCCAAAACTTTGATTTAATTGGCTAAGCATCCACGAGTCTCATTCCTTGAGATTTTAAACTGTGGAGAACGAGAGATGATAGTGTAAATTATAAGTTTGGTATTCTTTCGTGAATTTATGTGAGTTGATTATAAGCTTTTTCTCCCATCGCTTGCTAATAAATTTATCTGCAATAAATAAGGTTGTACGATTTAAAAAGTTACTTAGCTTCTAGCACAAGATCGTTTAAAAGTTCCTCGGTATTAATTAAAGTTAATAGCCAAGGCATAACTTATTGCAGCGGGATGCGAAGATTGGCGAGTCCGAAAAGGTCCTAACAAGACATGAGGGCTACATTTTGTTGCTAAAGATCCAAAAGTGATGTGAAGAATCATTTATCAAAAATCAATATGAAGGATCGAGACACACGACGAAAAGAAAATACTCCCTTAAAGATCATGGAGATGTCTATCCAAAAAGGCCCTAACAAGGTATGAGGATAAATAGATCCAAGTCCTAAAAGGAGGCGGATCGTTGTATATCAAAGTCCAAAATAAAGATTGGAGAAAAATGAAGAAGTCGTGGTCCAAAGATGAATAATCTCTCAAAACATCATGTGAAGAAATTCCTATTATGAAGAGAAGACCATAATTTCAAGAACGTCTCTCAAAGATTTGAAGTAAAAAGTCGCTGCCAAATATCGGTCCGAGAAAGGTCACAAATCGTGAAGCGAGTTATGCCAAGATATGAACTTTATGAGGTCCCGAGAAGCAGTTTTAAAAGATTTTGTCCTTTAGCTAACTATTGATTAAATCTTCCCACTTTATTTTCAGCTTAAATAACTATCGAAATAAGTCAAACAATGCATCCTCGTGATCATTCAAGACAACAATAAAATATAAGAGATACACCTAGGAATAAAGGAGTATAAGTAAATAATTGGGCCCCATGAGTTCGTGTTAGTTTGCTAACTTATAATAACAATGATCTCGTTTTTAAGCTTGGTATGGGGAACGTGAAACTTGAGGATGATAAACATTCATGACAAAACCCCAACGTAAGTCTTTGATTTCTTTACTTGTTTCGTTATTTTAGTTTCCTTAGTGTTTAGCATTTAATAAAGGCCAAGGTGGGTTATCTATGATGAAAAATGTAAACCGTGCTTTGAAATTAATGCATTGCATGACGGCATTGCAATGGTCAAGTGTAGGGGATTTAATAAGTGTGAAAACACTTATCCTTTTACCACTTATTTCCAATAATAACAAGACCAAAACGTGTATTTTATGTCGTAAAAGTCAGAATTATGCGTGGTTTGTGTTTTTATTGTGTTTTAGGACCAAAAGATGAAAAAGGAAGAAAACATGGGCTATCACGGGCTTTTATCGAAGAAAAAGACAAAAGACGAAGTCAAAAGATCGAGAGTGCAAAAAGAACGGAAATCCAAGGCCTATTCTTAAGACTTATCGAAGGAAAAGTCTAAAGACGAAAGTTTAATGAAGTCGAAGAACTCAAGTCTAATATTAGAAGAAAGTTATAAGACAAGTTCAACTTATTTCGACAAATCCTGAGTCGACGTCGAGAAAGACAAAGAAATTAAATCGAGTCGAGACGAGAAGAAAGAAAGAAGAAAAATTAAGCACTTAACCTCCCCACCTCCTATAAATACCCTTATAATATGTCATTAGGAGGGTGTTAGTTGTTAGTTAGTTTGTAGTTAAGTTTTAGTTTTTATTAAGTGTGTTTTCATTTTCTCTCTAGTTTTTTCTCTCAAGCTTAATAAATCTTTACTTTAATCTTGTAATCTTTTGATATTAATTTTTAATCAAATCAAGCTTATTTCCTTAATTCTCATTCTACCTTTCTTAATCTTTTTAATCTTGATAATCATGTATTTCATTTAATTGTGTTGATGATTTGATTGTGTGACTTATTTGATTGTGCTTATTGAATTGGTGATTTTAAAAGTTTTAGATTAAATGATACAAGAGATTTGATATGGTTCGGATTTAAGTTCTCGGTATCCTCTCGAATTGATCACGGCTCTAAGTGGAATGATTTGTTCTTGGTTAATAAAAAGGTGTTGGTTCGTTTATCTATTTTAAACTAATAGCAATTAAATGTAAATGTCGTTGAGTAAAATCAAAGCTTTAAAAGATTAAACTAAAAAGGACGAGTTTAAAAATAAATGCTTGAAAACTTAAAGACTATATTAGAAAAATGATTGAACACTTAATAAGAACTAACACTTGAAAACTTTGTAAAAACAATAATTTAAACAATTGGAAAAACAAACACTTACTACCAAATCGGAAAGTCTAAAGTGCATTAATCGGAATACCACAAAATTAATACAATCGGAATAACCAAAGATCCACCTGTCGGAATGTAGACAATTACAACTAATCGGAATATATTCCGATCACTTTGATCGGAATGAGCTAAAAGAGCTGATCGAAATGTTGCACAAATAAATCAAATCGGAATACTTGAAAATCATGCCAATCGGAATAACTCAAAAGTTCACAATCGGAATAATGAAAATAACTCAGATCGGAATATCTTAAAATTTGAGGCAATCGGAATGTGAACAAAATGGTACAATCGGAATCTTCAAAACCCTTTTCCGATCAATACGATCGGAATAAGGGTGCTGCTGGTCGAATACACAAATCAGAAAGGGGTTTATAACCCTTTCCGATACCTTGTTGATTCGAAGTATAAGCAAAGAATAAGATATTTCAATAAGCTAACTCCTAAACTTTGAATGAATCTAAACTGAAACGGATCCAATAAGCACAAATACAACTTATCTAAACTTTAAATAATCAATCTTATAAATCAAATAGTAAAAAGGTGAACTTTTTATAAAAACTTTAAAAAGTAAATAAGTTAAACTCACAAATAAGCCAATAAGCACAAAGACTTAAAGCTTATTCGTGTAGAAACTTAAGGAAACATAAAAAGATTAACTTTTTAAGCACGAAAACATAGATGAACAACACAGATCATAAGTAATTCGTACCAAAAGTTAACTAAAATCAAGAAAGGTAGAATGAGATTAAAGATTAAAAGCTTGAATTTAAACTAGATTAATGAAAAACAATACAAAAGTTTGATCTTGAAAGAAAGAAAGATAAAAACTAGTGAGAGAAAGTTTAAAACTTTCTCTCTCTAAAACTAGAGAGAATGAAAAACTAAAACTAAAAGACTAACTCCCTCCTAATGTGTATTAGGAGGGTATTTATAGGAAAAGTAGAAGGAGTGCATGTGTTGCATCTTCTTTCTTTCTTTCTTCACGTCTTCTTGACTCGACTTTAATTCTTTGTCTTTTCTCGATGTCGTCTCGGGATTTGAACTTGTCTTTTAATTCTTCTATTAGACTTAAGTTCTTCGACTTCATTAAACTTTCGTCTTTAGACTTTTTCTTCGATAAATCTTCAGAATAGGTCTTGGACTTCTGTTCTTTTTGCACTCTTGATCTTTTGACTTCGTCTTTTCCTGTTTTCTTCGATAAAAGCCCGTGTTTTCTTCCTTTTTCATATTTTGGTTCTAAAACATAATAAAAACACAAACCACGCATAATTCCGACTTTTACGACATAAAATACACGTTTTGGTCTTGTTATTATTGGAAATAAATGGTAAAAGGATAAGTGTTTTCACACTTATTAAATCCCCTACACTTGACCATTGCAATGCCCTCATGCAATGCATTAATTTTTAAAGCACGGTTTACATTTTCCATCATAAATAACCCACCTTGGCCTTTATTAAATACTAAACATAAAAAGATAGAAACAAGTAAAGAAATCAAACACTTACACCGGTTTTGGCAGCCATGAACGTTTATCATCCTCAAGTTTCACGTTCCCCATACCAAGCTTAAAAACGAGATCATTGTAATTATAAGTTAGCAAACTAACACGAACTCATGTGGGTCAATTATTCGCTTAGACTCCCTTATTCCTAGGTGTATCTCTTATATTTTATTTTTGTCTTGAATGATCACGAGGATGCATTGTTTGACTTATTTTGATAGGTATTTAGGCCGAAAATAAAGTGAACGATTTAATCAATAGTTAGCTAAAGGACAAAATCTTTTAAAACTGCTTCTCGGGACCTCATAAAGTTCATATCTTTGCATAACTCGCTTCACGATTTGAGACCTTTCTCGAACCGATATTTGGCAGCGACTCCATACTTCAAATCTTAGAGAGACGTTCATGAAATAATGGCCTTCTCTTCATAATAGGAATTCCTTCACTTGAAGTTTTGAGAGATTCTTCTTATTTGGACCACGACTTCTTCATTTTTCTCCAATCTTTATTTTGGACTTTGATATACAACGATCCGTCTCCTTTTAGGACTTGGATCTATTTATCCTCATACCTTGTTAGGGCCTTTTTGGATAGACTTCTCCATTATCTTTAGGGGAGTATTTGCTTTTCGTCGTGTGTCTCGATCCTTCATATTGACTTTTGATAAATGATTCTTCACATCACTTTTGGATCTTTAGCAACAAAATGTAGCCCTCATGCCTTGTTAGGGCCTTTTCGGACTCGCCAATCTTCGCATCCCGCTTCAATAAGTTATGCCTTGGCTATGAACTCTAATCCGTACCGAGCAACTTTTAAACGATCTTGGGCTAGAAGCTAAGTAACCTTTTAAATCGTACAACCTTATTTATTGTAGATAAAATTATTAACAAGCGAAGGGAGAATAGGCTTATAATTAACTCACATAAATTCACGAAAGAATACCAAACTTATAATTGACTCTATCATCTCTCGTCCTCCACAATTTAAAATCTCAAGGAATGAGACTCGTGGATGCTTAGCCTATTAAATCAAAGTTTTGGGTTTTCGAGTCGCCTATAGGATCTTGCAAATTCTTAGACTTTTTCAAGTTTAGAATTTGCATTTTAAAGTTCCCTTGATAAACAACTCTCTATGATCAATTATAGGAACTTGAGAAAAGTTCTTGTTCTTAACCCGTGAGAGTTAAGACTTTCACGTTTTATAACTCCCTATATAAAAGCCTAGCAAAACTTGACTTAAACACGTTAAGGATACTAGCTAGAGTAAACTTAGATAAGTAAACTCGGGTTGAGTCAAAATGTTCACGACTAAGAAAATTTTAAAACCACCACTTTATTGAAAGTTTATTCAAGTATGGAAAGAAAATAAACATAATAAAGGAAAATGCAACTATACAACTAGGCCAAAATAGATTAAAAATTTTGAAAAATGTTGAAAAATCAAATTTTCCGGTTAAAATGAGGGCAAATTCATTGAAAAGACCACTTACTTCGATAGAAGTCCCCCTTACACTTGAGATAAACATTGTCCTCAATGTTTAAGCATGTGGGAGTAAACTCCCCTACACTTAGGACATTGTGCACTTTGTTTAAATCTTGCTAAGGAAAGGACAACTAAAGTGATTTCAATGTGAACATATAAAATATGAAATATTGAATCACAAGAGTTTTAGGATAGAATCGGGAAGATGGGAACACGGTATCACGGTTCGTCAAAAGTCATCAAGGTGGATCTTTGAAGCTTTAATCCCTGCACAACACAAGAAACAAGACAACAAACACATACGGGGCTCCCCCTACACTTATTATGAAAGCAGTAAAGGATAGATCACGGGTTGCCTCCCGAGAAGCGCTTGTTTTTGTTCACCGAGTCACGAGCCTGACTCGACCCATTTTAGTTCATGGGGAACGTGGTGAGGGATGGAATCATCTCATGAGAGATGTCCTCACCAAAGTATAGCTTCAAACGCTGGCCATTCACCTTGAAATTGGGCTCATTTGGCTGAGAAAGCTCAATGGTCCCATATGGAAAGACTTTGGCGATGGTGAATGGACCAGACCAGCGGCTCTTCAACTTGCCAGAGAAGATCTTCAACTAAGAGTTAAAAAGTAAGACTTGATCACCAACGTGGAACTCTTGGTTCTTAATTTTTGCGTCATGAATGATCTTGGTCTTCTCCTTGTAGATCAGCGAGTTCTCATAAGCTTTATTCCTTAGTTCATTTAGCTCGTTGAGTTGAATCTTACGATGATCACCAGCTTTGTTGATGTCGAAGTTAGCCCACTTCAAGGCCCAGTGCGCCTTATGTTCCAGCTCGATTGGGAGGTAGCATGCTTTCCCGTACACAAGACGATAAGGTGTACAGCCGATCGGGGTCTTATAAGCAGTACGGAAATCCCACAGAGCATCATCTAACTTATCGGCCCACGCGGCGCGATGCTCTCCCACAGTACGCTCCAAAATTCGCTTCAATCCACGGTTGGATATCTCGGCTTGCCCATTGTTTTGGGGATGATAGGCGGTGGAAAGACGGTGATTGACACCATACTTAGCCATGACTCTTGCAAATTGATCATTGCAAAAATGAGTACCGCGGTCACTGATGATAGCACGAGGAACACCGAATCGAGCGAAAAGCTGCTTCAAAAAGTTCACAACCACCCTCTCATCGTTCGTATGGAGAGCCTTGGCTTCAACCCATTTAGAAACGTAGTCAACTGCGACGAGGATGTACTTGATCCCTTTGGAGGATGGAAATGGCCCCATAAAGTCGATGCCCCATACGTCAAAGATTTCACATTCTTGTATGAAATTTTGAGGCATCTCATCTTTATGTGTGATCTTGCCTTGGAGTTGGCAAGCGTCACAATGCTTAACCATTTCGTGAGCATCACGATAAATGGTGGGCCAATAGAATCCAGCGTCAAACACTTTCTTAGCGGTGTAGTTGGGACCAAAGTGACTACCGGTGGGTCCTCTATGGCAAGCATCAAGGATTTGCAAAGTTGCCGGTCCATCAACACAACGACGAATGATCAGATCAGCACATTGTTTGAATAGATAAGGGTCATCCCAAAAGTAAGTCTTAACATCATTCAAGAACTTCTTCTTTTGTTGGGATGTTAACCCTTTGATGAGAATACCACCCGCTAAGTAGTTTGCAATGTCGGCAAACCACGGGGTGTCATCAAGATTGAGATTTATAGACATTAAGGTCTCAAGGGGGAAAGAGTCATTGATCTCTTTGTTCGGATGATCCCCTTGATATGGATCCTCAAGTCGACTCAGATGATCCGCGGCCAGGTTTTCGGCACCCTTATTGTCACGAATTTCAATGTTGAATTCTTGAAGGAGTAAAACCCAGCGAAGAAGTCTTGGCTTAGAATCATGCTTAGTCATCAAGTACTTCAACGCGGAATGGTTCGTGTATACGATGGTGGTGGATAAAACAAGATAGAGGCGAAATTCTTCAAAAGCATAGACAACAGCTAAAAGCTCTTTTTCGGTTGTCGTATAATGCAATTGAGCCCCCGTCATTGTTTTGCTAGCATAGTGGATTTGTTGGAAGTGTTTATTCACTCTTTGACCTAAAACCGCACCAATAGCAAAGTCGCTAGCATCGCACATCAATTCAAAGGGTAACTCCCAATTAGGGGTAACCAAGACAGGTGCCTTAGTTAGCTTATCCTTAAGAAGATTGAAGGCTTCGATACACTCTTTAGAAAAGATAAAAGGAGTATCTTTTTCCAAGAGGTGGGTCATCGGGCGAGCGATTTTAGAGAAATCCTGAGTGAATCGACGATAGAAGCCCGCATGACCCAGAAAACTTCTCACACCCTTCACGGTTGAAGGTGGAGGTAATTTGGCTATGACATCTACTTTAGCACGGTCGACTTCAAGACCGGATTTAGAGATTTTGTATCCTAGCACAATGCCTTCTTTTACCATAAAATGGCATTTTTCCCAATTCAGAACAAGGCGAGTGTCTTCGCACCGCTTAAGCATACGTTCCAAATTGGCAAGGCAAAAAGAGAAGGAATCCCCAAAGACCGAGAAATCATCCATGAAGACTTCCATGGTTTGCTCAACCATGTCATGGAAGATAGCCAACATGCACCTTTGGAAAGTCACGGGGGCATTGCATAAGCCAAAAGGCATCCTTTTGTAGGCAAATGTGCCATAGGGACAAGTGAATGTTGTCTTCTCTTGATCTTGGGGATTGATGGGTATTTGGAAATAACCCGAGAAACCATCAAGAAAGCAGTAATATTCATTACCCGCTAATCGTTCAAGCATTTGGTCCATAAAAGGTAGAGGGAAATGATCCTTTCTCGTGGCATCATTGAGTTTGCGGTAGTCTATACAAACTCTCCACCCAGTAACGAGACGGGTAGGAATCAACTCGTTGTTTTGATTGGGCACAACGGTGATTCCGCCTTTCTTAGGCACACAATGGACTGGACTAACCCACGGTGAATCCTAAATAGGGTAAATCATTCCCGCATCAAGAAGTTTGATAACCTCTTTTTTGATGACTTCATGGATTTTAGGATTCACCCTTCGTTGGCTTTGAATTGTGGGCTTAAAGTCGTCCTCCATGAGAATTTTATGTGTGCAAAAGTGAGGATCAATTCCGCGAATATCGGAGATTTTCCAAGCGATAGCTCTTTTATGCTTCTTCAACATGGAGATAAGTCGGGCTTTTTCTTCTTATTTCAAGTCCTTTGCGATGATGACCGGTAACTTCTCGTTGTCTTCAAGGAAAACGTACTCAAGATGAGGAGGTAGGTCCTTAAGCTCAAGAGTAGGAGGATCCTCAATAGATGGTGGAACTAACAATGGATCATCATTAGTCACCTCTTTAGGAGCAGGAGGAGAAAACGGGTCTTCATTGAGAAGTCTCTCAATAGTACGAATGTCTTCATCCCAATCGGTGGATGAATTATCATACTTAATATCGAGAGGACCCAAGCTAGCTTCGAAATCATCCAAGTCACTTTCTCCAAAAGGAGTCAATGCCGGAGCAATTGAGGCAACGGTCTCAACATTGGGTAGAGAAAAGAGAGTACTTTTGCAAGCATCATGAAAATGTTCTTCACAAGCCTCATCGAGAACATCAATAGCATTAACACTCTCATATGAATAAGGATGCTTAGAAATCTTACCCATGTTGAAGACAATTTTATCGTCACCAACTCTCATGATTATTTCGCCCGCGGCTACATCAATGAGAGTGCGACCGGTCCTCAGGAATGGACGTCCAACGATTAATGGAACACGGGGATCCATCTCGTAGTTAACGACGACAAAATCCGCCGGGAAGGTGAATTTATCAATGCCAACAAAGACATCTTCGGCTATCCCCACTGGATAAGCAACCGTACGGTTGGCTAATTCCAAAGTCATTTTGGTGGGGACTACCTCTGGGAGAGATAATTGCTTCCAAACACTTAAAGGCATTAAGTTTATACTGGCACCTAGATCGGCTAGGGCCATGCAATTCTCTACTCCCGGGAAGTTGCAAGGAATTAAGAAGCGACCCGGATCACCAAGTTTGGTGGGCATTTTCCTTAAGAGAACGGCGGAGCAATTCTCATTAAGTTGGGTCTGAGCAATGTCAAGAAGCTTCTCCTTGTCACTTAGAAGATCTTTAAACATTTTTGCGTATGTGGGCATATGAGCGAGAGCCTCGGCAAAGGAGATGTTAAAATTCAATTGTTTAAACATTTTGAGAAAGTTTGAAACTTGAATATCATCCTTGCTCTTTTGCTTCTCTTTCCTCAACCTTGAAGGATAAGGTATATTGGATGAAAAAGAAGGCTTTAGGGGAACATGGTCACTCACAACCACGGGTGGTGGGGAAATGGGGGTAGAAGGTGAAGGAGGTGGAGAAATTGGGGAAATAGAAGGATGAGGAATAGGAGCAGGTGACTCGTTTTCCTTAGTCACAATCACCGGTGGAGGTATAGGAAGCTCAGGTTCCTTGTTACCTTTACCACTGCGAGTGGTGATTGCTTTCATCTCCCTCTTGGATTCGCAACGGTATTACTCGGAAGAGTACCCGAAGAAGAGGGTTGATTACCTTGGAAGAAACTGACCATTATGTTCCTTAAGTCATTCGTTTGACTATCCAAAGTGTTTTTCATATCAGCTCTCAGATCGTTCCCTTGTTTCACCAGGTCTGCTTTCAAGTTGAGCACTTCCCGTTGGAGATTGTCCACGATCACATCATTAGTCCTCATGTAGGTTCCAATGTCTTGGTGTAATGCGGTGGGTTGGTTGGGAGGAGCATTGTATGCGGGTGGTTGATAAGCAGGTTGCTGGTAAACTTGGTTGGTTCGTTGAGGTGGATATGGTTGTTTGTGAGGTGGTATGTATGGTGTGCGAGGTTGTTGTTGTTGAGGAGGGCGATTAAGGTTTTGTTGTTGGTTTGGGTTGTTAGGAGAAAAACCGGGTGGTGAGAGATAGTTGTTAGAGCGGTAGCTAAGCAAGTTGCGGTCATCTTGAGGACGAGCTTGATAAGCGACCGGAGGATAGGTGCCGTATGCTACATTCACATTCTCAGAAGGGTAGTCTTGGGTGGCGGTACAAGTGGTGTAAGAGTGGGGACCCCCGCATATCTCACATGGTTGGTTGACAGCATTGACTTGAGCGTTTTTAGCATTGTTGCCGTTGGTGTTGCTGGCGGTTTAGGCGGCAAGCGATTCAAGAAGCGTAGTGATTTTGTCAATTCGCTTGTCACTGTCACTAGTACTAGCACTAGCGACATTGGTCCGAACACTCTTGGTTTGCACACGAGACTTATTCTCAATGATATCCCAAGAGGCATTGGAAGTCTTAACCAAAATATTACCCCCGAGGCACTATTTAGTGAATCTTGGTCATTCATGCTTAAACCATTATAAAAAGTGTTAATTTGGTGCACTTTGGTGAAACCATGTTGTGGGCATTTTCGTAAAAGATCTTTGAAACGGTCCCAAGATTCACTAAAAGACTCATCGTACTTTTGTTCAAAATTGATAATTTCATTCCGCAAAGCGGTAGTACGAGAGGGTGGGAAAAAGTAATTTATGAACTTGGTCTCCAAATCCGTCCACGTAAGAATACTTTGTGGCGGTTCCTTAGCAAGCCAATGTCGGGCTTGTCCCTCTAAAGAAAAGGGAAAAAGTTGTAAACGGATTACCTCTTGTGGAACACCATTGAATTTGACCGTATTCGTGAGTTGCAAGAATCTCTTGATGTGGTCATGTGGATCATCAATGGTACGCCCCAAGAATGGTTGAGCAGAGACCATCTGGATAAAATCGGATTTGAGCTCAAAGTTGTTGGCTGCAATCACGGGTATGACAATTGGATCATTGTTGCCGTCTACATGTGCTTGCAGCAGTTCAATCATCGGGCGATTGTCCGGTAGAGGCTCATTGTTGTTGTTATTATTGTTGTTAAGAGTTGGATTGTTATTGTTTTGAGGTGGGTTATTGTTGTTATTTTGTACACCGGCCATGTCTAAGTCTTTGAGAGGCTCGGGCTCTTGATAAGACGTTGATCGTGTACGCATGCACCTGCAAAAGAACTAACAAGGCAAAAACAAAGCAGAAATATTTTTGGTTTTTATGTGTTTTAGTTTTTAGGATTTTTTGAAAATTTTAAATTTTTTTTTTTTTTTTTTTTTTTTTGGGTTTTTGAAATTTTTTATGAAAAAGTAACGTTCACGGTGAACGGATCCCAAAATCCAAGTTCTCACAAAAACTGTTAATCTTAACGAGAAGAGCCGGTAGTGGCGCCATTTGATACAAGATATTTGCTATGGTTCGGATTTAAGTTCTCGGTATCCTCTCGAATTGATCAGGTCTCTAAGTGGAATGATTTGTTCTTGGTTAATAAAAAGGTGTTGGTTCGTTTATCTATTTTAAACTAATAGCAATTAAATGTAAATGTCGTTGAGTAAAATCAAAGCTTTAAAAGATTAAACTAAAAAGGACGAGTTTAAAAATAAATGCTTGAAAACTTAAATACTATATTAGAAAAATGATTGAACACTTAATAAGAACTAACACTTGAAAACTTTGTAAAAACAATAATTTAAACAATTGGAAAAACAAACACTTACTACCAAATCGGAAAGTCTAAAGTGCATTAATCGGAATACCACAAAATTAATACAATCGGAATAACCAAAGATCCACCTGTCGGAATGTAGACAATTACAACTAATCGGAATATATTCCGATCACTTTGATCGGAATGAGCTAAAAGAGCTGATCGGAATGTTGCACAAATAAATCAAATCGGAATACTTGAAAATCATGCCAATCGGAATAACTCAAAAGTTCACAATCGGAATAATGAAAATAACTCAGATCGGAATATCTTAAAATTTGAGGCAATCGGAATGTGAACAAAATGGTACAATCGGAATCTTCAAAACCCTTTTCCGATCAATACGATCGGAATAAGGGTGCTGCTGGTCGGAATACACAAATTGGAAAGGGGTTTATAACCCTTTCCGATACCTTGTTGATTCGAATTATAAGCAAAGAATAAGCTATTTCAATAAGCTAACTCCCAAACTTTGAACGAATCTAAACTGAAACGGATCCAATAAGCACAAATACAACTTATCTAAACTTCAAATAATCAATCTTATAAATCAAATAGTAAAAAGGTTAACTTTTTATAAAAACTTTAAAAAGTAAATAAGCTAAACTCACAAATAAGCCAATAAGAACAAAGATCTTAAAGCTTATTCGTGTAGAAACTTAAGGAAACATAAAAAGATTAACTTTTTAAGCACGAAAAACATAGATGAACAACACGGATCATAAGTAATTCGTACCAAAAGTTAACTAAAATCAAGAAAGGTAGAATGAGATTAAAGATTAAAAGCTTGAATTTAAACTAGATTAATAAAAAACAATACAAAAGTTTGATCTTGAAAGAAAGAAAGATAAAAACTACTGAGAGAAAGTTTAGAACTTTTTCTCTCTAAAACTAGAGAGAATGAAAAACTAAAACTAAAAGACTAACTCCCTCCTAATGTGTATTAGGAGGGTATTTATAGGAAAAGTGGAAGGAGTGCATGTGTTGCATCTTCTTTCTTTCTTTCTTCACGTCTTCTCGACTCGACTTTAATTCTTTGTCTTTTCTCGATGTCGTCTCGGGATTTGAACTTGTCTTTTAATTTTCTTCTTCTATTAGACTTAAGTTCTTCGACTTCATTAAACTTTCGTCTTTAGACTTTTTCTTCGATAAATCTTCAGAATAGGTCTTGGACTTCTGTTCTTTTTGCACTCTTGATCTTTTGACTTCGTCTTTTCCCGTTTTCTTCAATAAAAGCCCGTGTTTTCTTCCTTTTTCATATTTTGATCCTAAAACATAATAAAAACACAAACCACGCATAATTCCGACTTTTACGACACAAAATACACGTTTTGGTCTTGTTATTATTGGAAATAAGTGGTAAAAGGATAAGTGTTTTCACACTTATTATTAAAAGTGCTTATTTTCTTAATTTTTATGCTTAAATAGTTTTTCTTTAAAAATAAGTTGATTTTGATAAGTTTAATATTTTCATAAAAAAGTTGATTTTTAATATTTAGCTTATTTAGTGTTTTAATAGTTTTTAAATTGTGGCTTATTATTTTTTATTAAAAATCTTGTTGGTTTAAGTTTTTGTAAGTGCTTATTTTAGATTTGCTTATTTGTTTAAGTTTTCTTGTTTCGGAAGTCTTCAAACCCCTTTATTCCGGATAACAGCCCGAATTGCCATAATTTTGGATAAGCCGTTATTTACCACTTTCCGGATAAGCTTCATAATAGTTTATTCCTGATAAGGCCCTTAATTTCCTTTTTCCGGATAAGTATCTGGAACATATTGCGGATAAGCTTAATAAGTGTGTAAACACTTATCCTTTTGCCACTAAAATCATGGAAAAACAAGACCTAATCATGTGTTTAATGTCATAAATGTCGGAATTACGCGTGGTTTTGTGTTTTGTGTGATAAATAGGTACAAATGATCAAAAGAAGATAAAACACGGGATTTCACGGTCAAATGTCGAAGAAAAGTCAAGAAAGAGACAAAGACGAAGTCAAAGACCAAAAGTGTGCCAAGATCACAAAAACCGACACGAGTTTGATGATAAAGATCGAGGAAGCCAAAACCGAGCTCAACATGAGTGGATTTAATAATTTTGCAAGATTATTTACCAAGTGGGACCCACGGCTGCTTAATGGGCTTGAAGGCCCATTTATGGGATAATGGATACATGTTTAACAAACAAGCCCAATTCATGGCCCAAATGAATTACACGGATGGGATAAATTGGGCTAAAAGCCCAATTCAGTTGAAATAAAGAAACGAAATGAAGATTGTGTGATGGGCCTAGGGTTCACTTTCTCACCAAATGTGTGTTAACTTCACAAAATAAGTCAAACCGTCATTTTCTTCCATTCATTTGTCACACGTCATTTTCCACTCTCAATAATAAACAAAACGGTTTTCATCCACTCACACATCTTTTTATTTCACCCATACACATATTAAATTAACCCCTCCGTTACTTCCAATGCTCCATCTTCCCCATTCCATTTTCTCCCAAATAAAACCAGTAAAAAATCCCACTATTCACATAAACCCTAATCGGGTAAAAATTAATTGGTATGGGGGTTTTGGCACACGAGTCAATCACACGTGATTGGGAATAAATCCCCAATAATTTCGGAAGAGAGAGTGGAAGAGCAAAGCTACGTGTCATCTTTCTATTGGAAGCAACACCTCATCTAGCTTTTTCCACCAATCAAAAGCTGTAAAAGAAACACAACTAGCACACGGATGCCACGTTGGCAATCCGTGTGCTAGATTGTATCATATCCACCATCCGATCAAGCAAGAGAAGAAAGAGAAGAAGTTTAGCGGCCAAGATCTCTAGCCGTGGTCACCAAGTTCACCTAGAAGGTTCGGGGGATCCCTATAAAAACCCCCCTCCCTCATGTAATTGTTCATGCTTTTCTTTATTTTTATTTTCAGAAGAATAGTTTATAGGTTTTAATCTTGTAATTTTCAATTTCTAGTATTGTAATTTTTGGTTTTAAATTAATGAAAGATTAAGTTTCGTTTTAATTCTCGGTTATTTTAAAGTTACTGTTCTTTAATCAATTTTATATATTACTGTTTGTGTTATTGATTCGATATAAAAAATAAAAATAAAAATAAAAAAAATAGAGATAAAGAAAAGTAAATACTGATTTCCCCCACTGGGAAATCATTAAACGTGGTACTGTTCAAGTTTGGTTCGTGAGGTTGATTCGGTTAGAGTAGTTTTGTTCAAAGATGTTGATGTTGTTGACGGTTTATTTGGTGTTCGTTTCGGTTTAAGCTCGCTCAGCGCGACGCTTCGTCTCAACGGTTGTCGTCAAATAGGTTTAGTCATTTTTCTCATTTAATTTTTAGTAGATTAATTATAATATTCTGATTAGTTTAAGGTTGTTTGGATCTGCTTTTGTGTTTACTGCTCAATTTGTTTGGTTTAGGCTGAAATTATTGAATCTGCTTATGTTTTTATTCTGTTTAGTTAAATCTGCTTAAGTGGTATATTTCGGTTTAGTTTTAAATCTGCTTTTGATTTCAGTAGCACTGATTTAGGGAGTAGTTTTTATCTGTTTGATTTTTGCTTTCGATTTGTCTTAATAACTGTTACCTTGTTTGTTTTCAGCTTATCTATTTCGGTTTATTCAGTTTTTTTTAACATCAGCTTATGTGTTGGCTTATTAAGTTTGGATTGCTGAATTGGATCATTTGTCATAGCTTATAGGTTTCTTTTGTTTGTTGGGTGTTGGTTTTGGTTCTAGCTTATTACTGTAGATTAGCTTGTTTACTTGAGCTTATTTGTTCGCTGCTTTTTGAGTTCTGCTTATTGATTGATTGGTTATTTACTTGCTGAGAAAACTGAAACAATTGTTCGGTTTTTGACATACTGTCCAAATATCAAAGTTCCAATAAAAAGTAATAAAAATATCAAGAAAACTTTGCTACTGCCTAGATTCGAACCCTGGACCTCCTGTCCAGGGGCCAAACGTCTCAACCACTCGACCTAGATAGCTTTTTGTTTATTATCTCAATCTTTTTATATATATAACGTGAATTTAGGATAGGCAGTTTTTTTATTTAAATTAGTTTAAATCAATTTAAAGTTTTGTTATTATTTAATATTTACTTAAATCAGTTTTAAATAAATACAAAAAGAAAAAAAAAATTAATATTATTTTATTTAATTTCTTTAAAATTTTAAATTAGATTTAATTTACTTTTATTTTTAAATTTAAATTAGTTTAAATATTTTTATTTCACATTTATTTTCAAATTAGTTTAATTTACTTTTAGTTACAATTTTTAATTAGATATAAGTTTATTTTCAAATTAAATAGTTTATAATAGTTAAAATTAAGATAGTTTTCTTTAAATTAAATAGATTTTATTATTAAATAGTTTAGTTCAAAATATAAAAAATATTGACACCAAAAAAAAGTTAAGTTGAAACGTTAAACCGGAAATCAAATTCGAGTCGAATCGAGGAAAAACGAACTTAATTGCATTAAAAAAGGACATACAAATTCCTAGTTTCAAATTGGCGCCGCTGCCGCTTCGCTCGTACGATTGACGATTTTTTCGTGAAGACTTTTGGATTTTGGGATCCGTTCGATTTTGAACGTTACGTTTCTTGCACCAAAAATCAAAAATACAAAAAAATCAAAAATATAAAATTACAAAAAAATTAAAAAAACCACAAAAGCAATTTCTTTCCTAAGAATTGCACCAAATAAAAATTAAAAAATCAAAAGTAATACGTTTTCCTAAACGTATTACACCAAAAATATTACTTATTATTGTTATTTTTCTTATTCGATTTCTTTCGTTTTTCTTGTGAATATATATTTTTCTAAAAAATACAAAAAGATTTTTCATTTTACTATAATATATTACGTAGCACAATAAATTACCTACTTATCAAATAAGGCCTTAGTTGGGATTTCATCACCTAACTATTGTATTCGAATCCATAACGAGAAAAAAGGGCAAAATAGATAAATACTAGTAAGACGTTTGAACTCGACATATACAAACTATAAGGTGGGTATAAGGCGACGCGCTATAAAAGGCCGTCTAAGAAAAAAGGTTTTTAAGTGCTTTGTGCCACCTCGTTTCCCCGCTTGCTTGTGCGTATATTGAGAGGGACGACCGATTATTGGTTTGCCAACTCAAGTAGTATTTTACGTATATATTTTTGTAGCTTTTTCTTATTGCTCCTCGAGAGGGAAAATCCTTTTCCTCTCAAAGTCGACCGAGGTCACCTACCTTATTCCAAAGTTTTAATTGTATGCGCACTCGCGCGCGTACATACATACCGAGTGGTGTACCAAATACTTCTAATTCTTCTAAAAAGAAGAAGAAGAAAAACAAAAAGACCGTCATTAAAGCCGATCCCGAGAATCGAGCTTTCGACAATACGATGGCAACGGATAATCGACCAATGATTGAGATTCTACAATCTCACGTTGAAGGAAACGATGACGCGATTGTGGTGCCAAATATTGGAGCTAATCATTTCGACTTAAATCGGGTTTTATTCAAATGGTTTCCGCTACACCATTTTTAGGCCGTACTAATGATGACCCACACGCTCATATCAAACGTTTCATCCAATTAGCTAATACCGTCAAATACAATAGGGTGCCCCAAGAGGCCGTTCGCCTCCAACTTTTTCCTTTTTCCCTCGAGGGACAAGCCCGGAATTGGCTTGATAAGGAACCACCCCAAAGTATTACCACATGGATCGACTTAGAGACCAAGTTCATTAACTACTTTTTCCCACCATCACGGACCACTTCCTTAAGGAATGAAATAATCAACTTTGAGCAAAAATATGGGGAAACTTTTAGTGAAGCTTGGGATCGTTTTAAAGATCTTTTGAGAAAATGTCCACAACACGGTTTTACTAAAGTTCATCAAATCAACACGTTTTATAATGGTTTAACTCTAAACGACCAAGACTCACTTAATAGTGCCGCGGGGGGCAATATTCTTGTGAAAACAATGAACGAGGCTTGGGCCATTATTGAGAACAAAGCAAAAGTGCAAACCAAAAGTGTTAGGGCTAATATGGCAAGTGCTAGTACGAGTAATAATGAGGTGAATGATCAAATTAAGGAGCTTACTTCAATTGTGAAAACCCTTGCTCTAAGAACCGACGCCCTCACTACACATGTGCATGCCATGAAAGAAAAAAGTGAGACGTGTGAGACTTGTGGTGGACCACATTCATACTTTAATTGTGACAAGGTTTACAATGATCAACAAGAAGTTTATGCTTATAATAACAATGAAATTGATCGGGTTCAATTCAAACCAAATGTTGATGTTAACCATTTGTCTTACAATTCTAATAACTATTTGGCTCCCCCGGGTTTTGTAGCACCACAAAGACCACCCCCACCCGCCCAAAATAGGAACCAAGCTCCTCAACGGGGTAATTTACAAGGCAGTTCTAATCAACGGGGTTTTAATCAAAATCAAGGGAATTTTCAAGGGCAAAACCAAGGGTTGAATAATCAAGGATATAATAACCAAAGTTTTCAAAATCAAGGATTTAATCAAGGTTCTAATCAATATCAAAACCAAGGTTTTAATAATCAAGGTTACAATCAAATGAACATGCATAATCCTCAAATGGACTTGGTTTTACAAAATTATCCGACCATGAACGAATGATGAGAGAGATGCAAGAGCATAATCGACTAATGCAAGAATCGAATGATAAGAAGTTTTTGACTATGATTCAAACCTTTCGTCCCCAAGGTGCCCTTCCCTCGAACACCGTGACCAATCCTAGGGCTAATGTTAATGCTATCACAACTAGGAGTGGTAAGACCACCGTAGAACCTTCCCCACCTAACCAAGGACCCGAGATTCCTTCTTCTTCGACACAACCTCCTTCTTCTTCCACTTGTGACATACCTCCCGTTATGCATTCGTCTACACCTTATGTTCCACCGATACCCAAATTTTATACCCCACCTTCGGTTCCAAAACCGGTTCCTTCGCCTTCTATTTCTACTCCTCCTCCTCCAAAGGATGTGAGTGAGCAATCCACTCCAAAGCCTTCATCTCAACCCAATATACCTTATCCCTCAAGGTTGCGGAAAGAGAAATTGAAGAATAAGGATGATATTCAAGTTTCGAACTTCCTAAAAATGTTCAAACAATTGAATTTTAATATCACCTTTGCCGAGGCGCTCGCTCACATGCCTAAGCACACTAAGATGTTTAAGGATCTTTTAAGTGACAAGGAAAAGTGCTTGATATTGCCAATACCCAATTGAATGAGAATTGTTCTGCGGTTCTTTTGAGAAAATTATCGGTTAAGTTAGGAGATCCCGGTCGATTCCTTATTCCTTGTAATTTTCCGGGTGTTGAGAATTGTATGGCCTTGGCGGATCTCGGAGCGAGTATCAATCTTATGCCATTGTCCGTGTGGAAACAATTATCTTTACCCGAGCTAGTCCCCACTCGTATGACATTGGAATTAGCTAACCGTACGGTTGCTTATCCGGTGGGGATGGCCGAGGATGTTTTCGTAGGAGTCGACAAATTCACTTTTCCTGCCGATTTCGTCGTCGTCGACTATGAAATGGATCCCCGTGTTCCCTTAATTGTGGGACGACCCTTCTTGAGAACCGGGCGTACATTAATCGATGTAGCCGCGGGTGAACTTATCATGAGGGTCGGGGATGACAAAATCGTCTTTAACATGGGTAAACTTTCCAAACTTCCCAATGAGCCCGAATCCGTGAATTTCATCGATGTGCTTGACGAAGCATGCGAAGAACATTTTCATGAGGCTTGTAAGAGAGGGATTTCTCCTTTACCTCATGTTGAGACCGTAGCTTCTATTGCTCCTTCATTGACTCCATTTGGAGAAAGTGACTTAGATGAGTTTGAAGCTAGCTTAGGTCCTCTCGAAATTAACTATGATAATTCTCCCACCAATTGGGATGAAGACATTCGTACAATTGAGAGACTTCTCAATGAGGACAATATTTCTCCACCCACTCCAAAAGAAGTTACAAACGATGATCCTACTTTGACCAAGCCTTCCATTGATAATCCGCCGGATTTAGAGCTTAAAGATTTACTGTCTCATCTAGAGTACGTTTTCTTAGAGGAGGATAATAAGTTGCCCGTCATTATTGCTAAGGACTTAAAAGAAGATGAAAAATCCCGACTTATCGATGTGCTTAAGAATCATAAGAAAGCAATTGCTTGGAAAATCTCCGACATTCGCGGAATTGATCCTAATTTTTGTACTCATAAAATTCTCATGGAAGATGACTTTAAACCCGCGATCCAAAATCAAAGAAGGGTTAATCCAAAAATTCATGAAGTCATTAAGAAAGAATTTATCAAACTTCTCGATGCCGGAATGATTTACCCTATCTCGGATTCGCCATGGGTTAGTCCCGTCCATTGTGTGCCTAAGAAAGGCGGAATCACCGTTGTTCCCAACGAAAACAACGAGTTGATTCCTACTCGACTTGTAACGGGTTGGCGAGTTTGCATCAACTATCGTAAACTCAATGATGCCACTCGTAAGGATCATTTCCCTCTTCCTTTCATGGATCAAATGCGCGAGCGTTTAGCGGGTAATGATTTCTATTGTTTCTTAGATGGATTTTCCGGATATTTTCAAATCCCTATCGATCCAAAAGACCAAGAGAAAACCACATTCACTTGTCCCTATGGAACATTTGCTTACAAAAGAATGCCTTTCGGCTTATGCAATGCTCCCGGGACTTTCCAAAGGTGTATGATGGAGATATTTCATGACATGGTTGAAGAAACTATGGAAGTCTTTATGGACGATTTCTCGGTCTATGGTGATTCTTTCTCTTCTTGCCTTGCTAATTTAGAACGTATGCTCCAACGATGTGAAGACACTCGTCTCGTTCTTAATTGGGAAAAATGCCATTTCATGGTAAAACTAGGCATCGTCCTTGGTCACAAAATTTCCAAAGCCGGTATCGAAGTCGAGCGTGCTAAAGTTGACGTCATTGCTAAGTTACCTCCGCCTACCACCGTCAAAGGAGTTAGAAGTTTTTTAGGCCATGCGGGATTTTATCGACGTTTCATCCAAGATTTCTCGAAAATACCTCGTCCAATGACTCATCTCTTAGAAAAGGATGCTCCTTTCATCTTCTCTCAAGAATGTCTCGACTCTTTCGAACTTCTTAAAGGTAAATTAACTAAGGCACCGGTCTTAGTCTCTCCAAATTGGGAGTTACCTTTCGAGCTCATGTGCGATGCTAGTGATTTCGCGGTAGGAGCGGTTTTAGGTCAACGAGTTAACAAACATTTCCAACCCATTCATTATGCTAGTAAAACAATGACGGGGGCTCAATTGCATTATACCACTACCGAAAAAGAGCTTTTAGCTGTAGTGTATGCTTTTGAGAAATTCCGCCCCTATCTTGTGCTTTCCACCACCATCGTTTACACCGACCATTCCGCCTTGAAATACTTGTTGACCAAGCAAGATGCTAAACCAAGACTCCTTCGTTGGGTTTTGCTCCTACAAGAATTTAAAATTTAAATTCGTGATAAAAAAGGAGCGGAAAACCTAGCCGCGGATCACCTTAGTAGACTTGAGGATCCGTATCAAGGGGAATCTCCAAATCAAGAGATTAATGAATCCTTTCCCCTTGAGACCTTAATGTCTATTAATTCCAATCTTGATGATACCCCATGGTTTGCCGACATTGCAAACTATTTGGCGGGTGGTGTTCTTATCGAAGGGTTATCGTCCCAACAAAAGAAAAAATTCTTCAAGGACGTTAAAACGTACTATTGGGACGACCCTTATCTTTTCAAACAATGTGCGGACTTAATCATTCGTAGATGTGTTGATGGGCCGGCGGATTTACAAATCCTTGAAGCTTTCCATAAAGGACCTACCGGTGGTCACTTTGGTCCTAATTATACCGCTAAAAAAGTTTTCGACTCCGGATTCTATTGGCCCTCCATTTATCATGATGCACATGAAATGGTTAAACATTGTGATGCTTGCCAAAGGCAAGGCAAGATCACACATAAAGATGAGATGCCTCAAAATTTCATCCAAGAATGTGAAATCTTTGATGTATGGGGCATCGACTTTATGGGGCCGTTTCCATCATCGAAGGGAAACAAGTACATCCTCGTAGCCGTTGACTACGTATCAAAATGGGTTGAAGCAAAAGCTTTACCTACTAATGATGCGAGGGTGGTTGTTAACTTCTTGAAACAATTGTTTGCTCGATTCGGTGTGCCTCGTGCTATTATTAGTGATCGCGGGACTCATTTTTGCAATGATCAATTTGCACGAGTCATGGCTAAGTATGGTGTCAATCACCGACTTTCCACCGCGTATCATCCTCAAACTAATGGACAAGCCGAGGTTTCTAACCATGGTCTTAAGAGAATCTTAGAGCGAACCGTGGGAGAGCATCGCGCTTCATGGGCCGATAAATTAGATGATGCTTTGTGGGCTTTCCGTACCGCTTATAAGACACCTATAGGTTGTACCCCTTATCGCCTTGTGTACGGAAAGGCGTGCCACCTCCCCATTGAGTTGGAGCATAAGGCTTATTGGGCCTTGAAATGGGCTAATTTTGACATAAACAAAGCCGGTGATCATAGGAAAATCCAACTCAATGAACTCAATGAACTTAGGAATGAGGCTTATGAGAATTCATTAATCTATAAGGAGAAAACTAAGCTCATTAATGATTCCAAGATTAAAAACCGAGAGTTCCATGTTGGTGATCAAGTTTTATTATTTAACTCTCGGTTGAAAATCTTTTCGGGTAAACTTAAGAGCCGTTGGTCCGGTCCATTCACCGTTGCCCATGTCTTCCCTTATGGCACCATTGAGTTATCCCAACCAAATGGGCCCAACTTTAAGGTGAATGGCCAACGGGTTAAGTTGTACTATGGAGAGGACATCTCTCACGAGATGATTCCATCCCTCTCCACATTTCCCTTGAATTAATTCGGGAAATCGAGTCGAGCTAGAGACTCGTGATAAATAAATCAAGCATCGTATAACTAGGTTAGCTTTTTACCTTTACCATCCTTTCCACCCTTTTTCTCCTTCATCCATTATCCACCAATAAGTGTAGGGGGGAGCCAAGTAGGTTGTTTGTGTGTGGTGATTGTGTGCAGGGACATATGCTTTGATGATCCACTTTTGGTACTTTTGACGAGACCCGTGATCCCGTGTTCCCATGTACCCGGTTCTATCAAAACTATTGTGATTCATACTTGTATATAAATAAAACGAATAAACGTAATCACTTTAGTTGTCCCTTCCTTAGCTCGATTTAAACAACGCACTCAATGTCCTAAGTGTAGGGGAGTTTATTCTCCCACATGCTTAAACATTGAGGGCAATGTTTATATTAAGTGTAGGGGGGCCTTCTATCGAATTTTAGTGGCCTTTCCATGAATTTGACCCCATTTTACCGGAAAATTTAAAAAAAAAATTTCAATGTTTTTCAAATTTTTGATCTATTTTGGCCTAGTAGTATTTTTATTTATTTTCTTTCCTCTTATTATCGCATCATAATAATTTCCATTTCAAGAATAAAGTCAAAAAAATTAAATAAATAAATAAAATGGTTTTAACAAGTTTAGATATCTTTGATATATTAGGCCCGTTGTGAATATTTTGACTCAACCCGAGTTTACTTATCTAAGTTTACTCTAGCTAGTATCCTTAACCATATGGACCTTAATTGGTTTATTAGGCTAAGCATCCACGAGTCTCATTACTTGAGATTTTAAATTGTGGAGAACGAGAGATGATAGAGTTAATTATAAGTTCGATATTCTTTCATTAACTTATGTGAGTTAGTTATGAGCTTTTTCTCCCATCGCTTGTTAATAAATATATTTGCAATAAATAAGGTTGTACGATTTAAAAGGTTACTTAGCTTCTAGCACAAGATCGTTTAAAAGTTGCTCGGTATTAATTAGAGTTCATAGCCAAGGCATAACTTATTAAAACGGGACGCGAAGATTGGCTTATCCAAAAAGGCCCTAACAAGGCATGAGGATACCCGAGTCCAAAAAGGCCCTAACAAGGCATGAGGATTCACTTTTTGCTAAAGATCCTAAGATGATGTGAAGATCATTAATCCAAATCAATATGAAGGATCAAGACACACGACGAGAAGCAATTACTCCCCTAAAGATCATGGAGAAGTCTATCCAAAAAGACCCTAACAAGGTATGAGGATAAATAGATCCAAGTCCGAAAAGGAGGCGGATCGTTGTATATCAAAATCCTAAATAAAGAAGAGGATAAATGAAGAAGTCGTGATCAACGTTTGAAGCATCTTTCACTCCTTATGAAGATGTATACCAAAATGAAGAGAAGACCATAATTTCAAGATCGTCTCTCAAGATTTGAAGTTTGAAGTACAAGCCAAATATCGGTCTGAGAAAGGTCTCAAATCGTGAAACGAGTTATGCCAAGATATGAACTTTTTGAGGTTTCGAGAAGCAGTTTTAAAAGATTTTGTCCTTTAGCTAACTATTGATTAAATCGTCCCACTTTATTTTCGGCCTTAATAAATTATCGAAATAAGTCAAAAAATGCATCCTCGTGATCATTCAAGACAACAATAAAACACAAGAGATACACCGTAGGAATAAGGGGGTCTAAGTGATTAACTAAACCACATGAGCAAGTGTTAGTTGTGCTAACTTACGGTAAACAATGATCTCGTTTTTAAGCTTGGTATGGGGAACGTGAAACTTGAGGGTGATTAATATTCATGACACCAAAGCCCTAATTAAAGTCTTAGATTTCTTTACGAGTTTCTTCCATCTAATAATTTCCATGTTAATAAAATAATCATTTAATTTTTGTTTCCCTTAAAGTTTTTATCTTTTCATCATAAGTAGTAGTAATAGTAATAAAGGCCGAGATGGATTGATTATGAGAAAAATGTAACTTATGTATTAAAACTATGCATTGCATGGGGTCATTGCAATGGTCAAGTGTAGGGGATTTAATAAGTGTGTAAACACTTATCCTTTTGCCACTAAAATCAAGGAAAAACAAGACCTAATCATGTGTTTAATGTCATAAATGTCGGAATTACGCGTGGTTTTGTGTTTTGTGTGATAAATAGGTACAAATGATCAAAAGAAGATAAAACACGGGATTT
Source organism: Glebionis coronaria (assembly GCA_025667525.1). Lineage (NCBI taxonomy): Eukaryota > Viridiplantae > Streptophyta > Magnoliopsida > Asterales > Asteraceae > Glebionis > Glebionis coronaria. The sequence continues at coordinate 142,068,435 of CM046880.1, forward strand.
CACGGTCAAATGTCGAAGAAAAGTCAAGAAAGAGACAAAGACGAAGTCAAAGACCAAAAGTGTGCCAAGATCACAACAACCGACACGAGTTTGATGATAAAGATCGAGGAAGCCAAAACCGAGCTCAACATGAGTGGATTTAATAATTTTGCAAGATTAGTTACCAAGTGGGACCCACGGCTGCTTAATGGGCTTGAAGGCCCATTTATGGGATAATGGATACATGTTTAACAAACAAGCCCAATTCATGGCCCAAATGAATTACACGGATGGGATAAATTGGGCTAAAAGCCCAATTCAGTTGAAATAAAGAAACGAAATGAAGATTGTGTGATGGGCCTAGGGTTCACTTTCTCACCAAACGTGTGTTAACTTCACAAAATAAGTCAAACCGTCATTTTCTTCCATTCATTTGTCACACGTCATTTTCCACTCTCAATAATAAACAAAACGGTTTTCATCCACTCACACATCTTTTTATTTCACCCACACACATATTAAATTAACCCCTCCGTTACTTCCAATGCTCCATCTTCCCCATTCCATTTTCTCCCAAATAAAACCAGTAAAAAATCCCACTATTCCCATAAACCCTAATCGGGTAAAAATTAATTGGTATGGGGGTTTTGGCACACGAGTCAATCACACGTGATTGGGAATAAATCCCCAATAATTTCGGAAGAGAGAGTGGAAGAGCAAAGCTACGTGGCATCTTTCTATTGGAAGCAACACCTCATCTAGCTTTTTCCACCAATCAAAAGCTGTAAAAGAAACACAACTAGCACACGGATGCCACGTTGGCAATCCGTGTGCTAGATTGTATCATATCCACCATCCGATCAAGCAAGAGAAGAAAGAGAAGAAGTTTAGCGGCCAAGATCTCTAGCCGTGGTCACCAAGTTCACCTAGAAGGTTCGGGGGATCTCTATAAAAACCCCCCTCCCTCATGTAATTGTTCATGCTTTTCTTTATTTTTATTTTCAGAAAAATAGTTGATAGGTTTTAATCTTGTAATTTTCAATTTCCAGTATTGTAATTTTTGGTTTTAAATTAATGAAAGATTAAGTTTCGTTTTAATTCTCGTTTAATTTTAAAGTTACTGTTCTTTAATCAATTTTATATATTACTGTTTGTGTTATTGATTCGATATAAAAAATAAAAATAAAAATAAAAAAAAGAGAGATAAAGAAAAGTAAATATTGATTTCCCCCACTGGGAAATCATTAAACGTGGTACTGTTCAAGTTTGGTTCGTGAGGTTGATTCGGTTAGAGTAGTTTTGTTCAAAGATGTTGATGTTGTTGACGGTTTATTTGGTGTTCGTTTCGGTTTAAGCTCGCTCAGCGCGACGCTTCGTCTCAACGGTTGTCGTCAAATAGGTTTAATCATTTTTCTCATTTAATTTTTAGTAGATTAATATTAGTATTCTGATTAGTTTAAGGCTGTTTGGATCTGCTTTTGTGTTTACTGCTCAATTTGTTTGGTTTAGGCTGAAATTATTGAATCTGCTTATGTTTTTATTCTGTTTAGTTAAATCTGCTTAAGTGGTATATTTCGGTTTAGTTTTAAATCTGCTTTTGATTTCAGTAGCACTGATTTAGGGAGTAGTTTTTATCTGTTTGATTTTTGCTTTCGATTTGTCTTAATAACTGTTACCTTGTTTGTTTTCAGCTTATCTATTTCGGTTTATTCAGTTTTTTTAACATCAGCTTATGTGTTGGCTTATTAAGTTTGGATTGCTGAATTGGATCATTTGTCATAGCTTATAGGTTTCTTTTGTTTGTTGGGTGTTGGTTTTGGTTCTAGCTTATTACTGTAGATTAGCTTGTTTACTTGAGCTTATTTGTTCGCTGCTTTTTGAGTTCTGCTTATTGATTGATTGGTTATTTACTTGCTGAGAAAACTGAAACAATTGTTTAGTTTTTGACATACTGTCCAAATATCAAAGTTCCAATAAAAAGTAATAAAAATATCAGCAAAACTTTGCTACTGCCTAGATTCGAACCCTGGACCTCCTGTCCAGGGGCCAAACGTCTCAACCACTCGACCTATATAGCTTTTTGTTTATTATCTCAATCTTTTTCATTTATATAACGTGAATTTAGGATAGGCAAATTTTTTATTTAAATTAGTTTAAATCAATTTAAAGTTTTGTTATTATTTAATATTTACTTAAATCAGTTTTAAATAAATACAACAAGAAAAAAAGAATAATATTATTTTATTTAATTTCTTTAAAATTTTAAATTAGATTTAATTTACTTTTATTTTTAAATTTAAATTAGTTTAAATATTTTTATTTCACATTTATTTTCAAATTAGTTTAATTTACTTTTAGTTACAATTTTTAATTAGATATAAGTTTATTTTCAAATTAAATAGTTTATAATAGTTAAAATTAAGATAGTTTTCTTTAAATTAAATAGATTTTATTATTAAATAGTTTAGTTCAAAATATAAAAAATATTGACACCAAAAACAAGTTAAGTTGAAACGTTAAACCGGAAATCAAATTCGAGTCGAATCGAGGAAAAACGAACTTAATTGCATTAAAAAAGGACATACAAATTCCTAGTTTCAACGCTCTCGGTCAAGAATCCCGGATAAGCCTCCGAACCTGCATATTCCGGATAAGCCTTCGGAAATTTATTCCGGATAAGTCCCCTTTTATTTATTCCGGATAAGCCTAAGAAGAATTATTCCGGATAAGACCTTATTTTATTTACTCCGGATAAGCTCCCAAGCCCGTATTCCGGATAAGCTGGTCAAATACGATTCTGGATAAACCTCAAGAGAAGTATTCCGGATAAAGCTCATTTTATGGATTCCGGATAAGCTCCCAATTCCTCAATTCCGGATAAGCTGCATTTTATTCATTCCGGATAAGCCCAGGAAGTAAATATTCCGGATAAGCATCATTCCGGATAAGGGTTGGTTATTTCCGGTTTTTAATTTAAACTTTATTTTTCCCGCTTTTTTTTACTTAGCATTATTCTAACTTGTCTTGCTTTAGTTTAATTTTTAAAGTTTACATTTTTATAAGTTTTAATTGTGACACCCTAGAATCGAGGTCATTAACGATACCCTAAATTACGCTAATTTTTGAAATTTTTATTAAATTTTAATTTCTATAATTATAAGTATTTTGGTTAGAGCCGATGTTCGAGGTTATAATTTTTACGGTTGACGTTTTGAGAAGGACGATGACGATTACGATCCCGAGGGATGCCCAATTTTATATAATTTTTGACGATTTATCGATAATGTAATTTCTCGAGAATTTTATTTACGGTTCGTGTTAAGTTGAGTCGTGTGAGTTTTATAGCCTTCCAAGTACATTTAAAGTATCCCAAAAATATTTTGGAGCATTCGGGAAGATTTCCGACTCCCGTAAAATTTTCAAAATTGACAAATGAGTCAAACCCGCAAGTTTTGAGGTCGTTTTTCATTCAAGGCCAAAAGAAACTAGAAATTGCAACAAGGTCCCTCCTAACTAACAAAAGGGGGCAAAGTGGACAAACACACAAACACACACAAACATTTACAAGAAAAATCAAACACTCCCTCCCCTTGTCTCTCTAAACCCACGGTCACACCCAACTCACACAAAAATCCACCAAAAATCTTTTCTACTTGATTTTTCAAAAATCTAAGGTTAGACCACGCTTAGTTTGGTCATTACCCACCTATTCATGTAATCAAATCCAACATGCATTGATAAAAATTTTTCAAGATTTTTCATATGATCCAAAATTCGTTTTTGTGGCTTTTTGAGCTAATGCATGTTTATTTTGAGTGTTATGGAAGTATAAACACCATGAAAACCCACCAAAATTAATTTGGTTGTGGTGAATGGGTCACCCAAACCCCACGGCATAGGGGTGTTTGGGGGAGCCATGGTGGTTGATGAATATGCATGTTATTATAGTGTTTGGTTATTTGTTTTATGATGATTTACATAGGTGTTACTACTTGCATGTGTATTTTTCTTTGATTTTGATATTGAGATTGGTTGATCAATAGGGGTAGGATGGAAGTTTGATGTTAGGATATGTTTGGGAAGTCTTAGGATGATGTTTAGAGTTGGTTAGAAGTCTTGGAATCGAGTCTAAGCATGTTTTTGGTATAGTCATTTTTAGGCAGAAACATTTGGTCTATTTTGGAAAAATGATTTTTGTTTCAAGTCTTGAAAACTAAATATAGTGATAGAGGGTTTTTCTAGCTTTAATTTGGTATAAGGTAGAGCCCGTGATTCAAAACGAGCTAAAAGTTATGACATTTTAAAGATCGGGTACCGGGAGACGAGGACTTTCACAATCCGGATTTGTGCAAAGTTTTAGTCAAATCCCGAGGGTCACAAGTATAATTTGGTGAATGATCAAGGGTCAAAACTTGGTCCCTAACCTGTACAAATGAGTCTATATGTTGACTTATGAGTCAAGGAAGTCAAAGGTATTTTTCATATAAGTCAAAGTGGTCAAAATTGGTCGAAGCGCAATTTCAGCCCGTAAAATGTAGTCGTGGAAATGAGTTGCGTGACGGGTCGTAAAAGTGAAAACTTTTGTTGGACTTAAAAACATGTTATCTACAGGTCATATAGGATTTTTGGAAATTTTGTCAAATTTTATAAGTGCGGTTTAATAAGGTAAAACAGCCCGTACTTTAGTCAAGTACCGGCGAGAACGTGTAAAAATGGACGACGTAGGTTATAAGAACGAATGGTATAAAATGAATGATACTTGTTGTTTTTGTTTTTGGCGTGAGTTATATTGGTCATAAGTGACTTATATATATGTATTTTATACAGTACCGTAAGTATTTAAATGAGATTACTCATTACGCGTTATTTGTGATAGGTGTTGATTTACCCGGGCATCCGTTTCATCGTCAGTGAACACTCCTCGAACTACCGACTACTTAATATCTAAGGTGTGAATTTATAGCCTCGCTTATATTATTTCAAATTGTTTTTACCCGCGAGGGAAATGCATGCTAGTTTTTAAAAGGAACGTATATCATGAATGATTGTTAGACCCGAAAGTTGCCTTAGAAATTGTGTTGAGTACCAAAGTTGCAAAAGTCCCTAAATTCATGAACTATTAACTATTGTCTTGCCCTTGCGAAGGGGGAAATAGCCGCTTATGCAATTTGTAGTACTACGGGGTTGACGACCCAATGCTAGCCGAGAAGCTGTACTTATAGTAAGTTCTGCGGTAGATTATTTTGTATGAGAAATAAGGTATAATTGCAACTGATGCCTTTAGAGGGGCACTGGTTTCATCTGAATCATGCCGGTATATTTACGCGGGTGATTGAGTTAACGGATTAGTGTCATGAGCTTAAACACAATTGTCAGTATCCTGATTATAGTTTGTTTGATCGACAAGACTATAAATGATCACGAATGGTTTTTATTATATATACGTTCAAATGGATTGAAAAACCTATGAATTCCACTCAACGTTTTCGTTGACCAAAATTTTGGCATGTATTTCAGGTAACCGCTGAGCAGTAGGATGGAGCATGCATGGGATGGAGGTTGTGTGATCGGCTTGGTGTCCGCTTGTTTTTCCCTCCTTTTCTACTTAAACAATTTTTATGTTTAATGTCATGTGATTGTAAAACTGAAGTTTTTGGGTTGAGATTCATGGGGACCGAAACGCTAAACTCTGTGCACTATTTGGGGTTGGGAAAGCTGTGGACACGTATTATCTAACAATTTTAAATGTTGAATTTTTAAGTCGACGTCTTTTTAGCGTCGTTTGATATCTCTTGTGTGCAATGAATACTGTGTAGCACCCATTGTTGTAGTTCCGCTGCGCATAACAATTGTGGGGGTGTTACAGATTGGTAATCAGAGCCACGAGTTATAGAGAACTAGGTCGTTTTTGAAAATCCTAAACTATAACTTTTGGTGTCGTAAGAAAAGGGTCCAAGCACACACAACTATCCTGCATGGCTCCGGTAAGATTTATTGTTGTATTTATGGCATTTGACGTATACTTTTGAGTAAAGTATATATATGTGGGTAATTATTATATAAGTATGGAATTACTATATGTAGACGTTGAATTTTACGTGAAATATCCGACATCGTAATTTTTGTATTAATCATGCATGAGCATCATATTATTACATTCCGGGCATATGTACCACCTTTGCATTGCATTTGCATGCATATATTTATAATTATTGTATAATTACTTATGTACCCTCCGAAATTCGCTGTTATTGCAGGAATGGCCGAGGTACCGCCCAACGATAACGGGAACGATTACGTCGTAGGTCACGAAGGGGGACCGTTACCTCCGAACCCGCCGGACAATAATAATGGAAGGATCGATGTGCATGAGGTATGTAGTGGAATCAAGAGTGGTCAGTAGATTCGACGAGAATGACAAGGCGGACGAAAGATTGTTGGAAAGGACTTCAAGGATTGCGTATGATGGGATGATGAACACAAGTGCCATCAACAGTTTGAAATCAATGGTTGCAAATTTGAGTGCTAGTCTTGATCGTGTGAGGGAAGATCAGATGAGGTTGTCGAGGATGCAGAGTTGGGAGCATCGTGTGAGGGATTCATTACCCCCGGATTGGAGATTCGTGGACGATGTGGAGATGGAGGCGAATGACTTCATGGTTCAGCCGCCTACTGGAGGTGCTTTTATTTCGGTGGGAAAACAGGTAGCGATTGAGCATGGATCCACATCAGGGACGAGAAAGGAAACAGAATGTGGGCCAGATGAGAAAGGAAAGGGAAAAGTGGATGATGTGGATGAGGGCGTGAGTGATGAGGAAACCGAGGACGACGACGAGCCGCCATCCAAGAGGCCGTGTGGATCACCACATGCTTAGTTACTTGTTTTGTATTTTTCTTTGATCATTGTAATAGAACTATTTTAGACCTTTGTATGATGGTATTATGACGAGAAACTCAAGTACTTGATGTTTTGTGGTGAATGATTGTAGTGGCATCACTTGTCACGATTTTGGTTAACTATCAATACAATCTATGTTACCTTTCATGATCTGTGATATGTCTTAAATTTGATCTTTTGTGGTGTGAATTGATGAATATTAGTAACTCCGTAGTGATGTGTCGTTGTATGTATTTTATGTCTGGGAAACTTGATATGAATACTTACATTGTTTTTCTATTTTTCTTGTCTTGCAGAAAGAGATATTCGATAAAACAATGCCTCCAAAGTTGACTGCCGATCGTGTTAACAACATGATTCAGGAAGCGATAACTAATGCGTTGCAAGCAGACCGAGCTGGGAGAAATCAGGATCCAGGAAGGAACGCGGGGAGACAACCAGCCCCGAGAGTGTGTACCTATTCAAGCTTTATGAAGTGCGGTCCTACGTAGTTCCGTGGATCGGGTGGAGCCCTAGAACTTAGGCGATGGTTGGAAAAAGTTGAGAGTACGTTTGAAATCAGTGGTTGTGCAGAGGCGGATAAAGTAAAGTTTGCAGCAGCTACATTTCTGGATGATGCGTTAAGCTGGTGGAATACCCAGGTAGCTACGGTGGGATTGGCTGTGGCAAATGCGAGAACGTGGAATACGACCAAAGCTTTGTTGACAAAGAAGTTCTGCCCAGAGGAGGAATTGGGGCAATTGGAGGACGAACTGAGACACTTGACCTTAAGGAACAACGATATAGCTGCTTACACCAGGAGATTCAATGAGTTAAGTCTTTTGTGTCCGGACATATTTGCCAATGACGCCAAGAAAATGAAGCAGTATATTAAGGGTTTATCTAGCAACATCAAGGGTGAAACAACTTCGTCGAAACCTGGAACGTTTGACGAAGCGGTTCAAATGGCACACGCTTTGATGGACGTTAAGCTTCAGGATAAGCAGAATTACATTGCTGAGGGTAACAAAAGAAAATGGGAGGCAGCACAAGGTAATCAATCCCAAGGCCAGAACCGAGGAGGAAACCGAAACAACCAAGGGCCGAACCGTAATCAGCAGTTTAATCAGAGAAGGAACGAAGGAATGAGGGCCGTGACAAACCCTAGAGGTGTGAAGGTGAACCCCCATTGTGGAAAGTGCAACTTGTATCATGTTGGAAACTGCCCGCAGGCATGCGGCAAGTGTGGAAAGGCAGGTCATAGGACTGCTAGTTGTCGAATGGGAGGAGTAGCCACTGGGGCTAATGCTATCAGGATGAGAGGATGTTATAGCTGTGGAGAAAGGGGGCATGTGCAAGCAAATTGCCCGAAGGCAGGGAACAGACGGGGAGGAAATAATGCGGCAGCTGTGTATCAAGTGGGAACTGCTGATAAACCACAAGGTCCCAATGTGGTTACCGGTACGTTTTTGCTAGACGCTTGTTATGCTAGTATTTTATTTGATTCTGGCTCCGACAAGAGTTTTGTAGACGTTAGATTTAGTCGTCATATCGATAGAGAACCGGTATTGCTAACGACTAGTTATAATGTTGAATTAGCCGATGGAAAAATTGTTAGTACGAATTCTATACTGAAAGGGTGTACCTTGAAGTTAGGAAACTACGCTTTTAAAATCGACTTGATGCCTATAGAGCTAGGATCGTTTGACGTAATTGTGGGAATGGACTGGCTAATGGCGCATAGTGCTACAATCGTCTGTGGTGAGAGATTGGTGCAGATTCCGCTGAGGAATAGGGTTTTGACGGTTAAGGGAGACGAATGCACTTCTCGTTTGAAGGTGATTTCGTGTTTGAAGATGATGAAGTACGTAGAGAGCGGATGCGATGTGTTTTTGGCACAAGTTTCGAGCGATGGTGATGTAGAGGCGAGGATTGAAGAGGTGCCAATTATTTGCGAGTATCCGGACGTTTTTCCAGACGAGTTGCCAGGTTTACCGCCTAATCGTGAGGTCGAGTTTCGAATTGATTTAGTGCCAGGAGCTGCGCCGGTTGCACGAGCACCTTATCGCTTAGCACCATCTGAGTTAAAGGAGTTAGCGGATCAATTGAAGGAGTTGATGGACAAAGGATTTATTAGGCCGAGCTCATCACCTTGGGGAGCGCCAGTGTTGTTCGTAAAGAAGAAGGATGGTTCGTTTAGAATGTGTATTGACTATAGAGAACTCAATAAGCTGACGGTTAAGAATCGGTACCCATTACCGAGGATTGATGATTTGTTCGATCAATTGCAAGGGTCCAGTGTATACTCAAAGATCGATTTAAGATCAGGGTATCATCAACTGCGTGTAAGAGAGGAGGATATTCCTGTAACTGCCTTTCGTACGCGGTATGGACACTTTGAATTTCGAGTGATGCCGTTTGGGTTGACTAACGCGCCTGCTGTATTCATGGATCTTATGAATCGCGTGTGCAAGCCGTATCTAGATAAGTTTGTTATTGTTTTCATCGACGACATACTTATTTACTCTAAGAGTAAGGAGGAGCACGAGAAGCACCTGAGGAAGATTTTGGAGTTGTTAAGGAAGGAGAAACTGTATGCAAAATTCTCTAAGTGTGAGTTTTGGTTGGAATCAGTGCAGTTTCTAGGTCATGTGATTGATAAGGAAGGAGTTCGTGTAGATCCTGCTAAGATCGTGGCAATCAGGGAATGGTCAGCACCGACGACGCCGACTGAAGTTCGACAATTTTTGGGTTTAGCTGGGTACTATAGAAGGTTTATTGAAGGATTTTCGTTGATTGCGAAACCATTGACGCGGCTTACCGAGAAGAATAGGGTGTATGAATGGGGAAATGAGGAAGAGCTTGCTTTCGAAACGCTCAAGGATAAGTTATGTTCCGCGCCGATTTTATCATTGCCTGAAGGAACCGAAGATTTCGTAGTGTATTGTGATGCGTCTCGTAAGGGTTATGGAGCAGTGTTAATGCAACGTGAGAAGGTGATAGCTTACGCGTCGAGGCAATTAAGGAAGAACGAGGAGAACTACACGACGCACGATTTGGAATTAGGAGCGGTAGTGTTTGCGTTGAAGCTGTGGAGACACTATCTGTATGGGACAAAGTGTGTTGTATTCACTGATCACAAGAGTTTGCAGCACATTTTAGATCAAAAGGAGTTGAATATGCGACAAAGACGATGGGTTGAACTATTGAGTGATTACGATTGTGAAATTCGCTATCACCCTGGGAAGGCGAATGTTGTAGCAGATGCTTTGAGTAGGAAGGAACGGGAGAAACCTTTGAGGGTTAGAGCTTTAGTGATGAGTGAGAGCGTTGACTTAACCGAAACCATACTGAAGGCTCAGGAGAGAGGATTGATGAAAGGAAATGTTGAAGCCGAGAATTTGGGGCGAATGTTGAAACCTATTTTCGTGATTAGGTCTGACGGACTAAGATATTTTGAGAATCGGATTTGGTTACCATTGTGTCCATCTGAGGAAGGAAAGCCTGGAGTTCGAGAATTGGTTATGAATGAGTCGCATAAGTCGAAGTATTCGATACATCCTGGATCGGATAAGATGTACCACGACCTGAAGAAAGTCTATTGGTGGCCGAATATGAAGGCAGATATTGCTCGTTACGTCAGTAAGTGTTTGACTTGCGCGAAGGTTCAGGCAGAACATAAGAAACCATCTGGATTGTTGGTACAACCGGAAATCCCAGAATGGAAATGGGAGAAAATCGCAATGGATTTTGTGACGGGTTTACCTAGGACTCCTAGTGGAAGCGATATGATATGGGTAATTGTGGACAGGTTGACGAAATCTGCTCATTTCTTACCTATGAAGAAGACGGACAGCATGGAAAGACTCGCCAGCGTGTACGTGAAAGAGATCGTCTGTAGACATGGAGTGCCGTTATCGATCATTTCGGATCGCGACAGTAGATTTACGTCGGAATTTTGGAGATCGCTTCAACGTGCGATGGGCACTGAACTGAGTTTAAGCACGGCTTATCACCCGGAAACTGACGGCCAGAGTGAACGAACGATTCAAACGATGGAGGACATGCTCCGAGCGTGTGTGATTGATTTTGGAGGAAGTTGGGAACGCCACTTGCCTCTAGTGGAATTTTCGTACAATAATAGTTATCATGCGAGTATCAAAGCAGCACCGTTCGAAGCATTGTATGGAAGGAAGTGTAGATCGCCCGTGTGTTGGAGTGAAGTAGGGGAAAGTCAATTGACTGGACCCGAAATGGTTTTAGAAACGACAGAGAAGATCGTGCAGATCAAGAACCGACTACTTGCTGCGAGAAGCCGACAGAAAAGTTATGCTGATAACCGAAGGAAACCGTTGGAGTTTGAAGTTGGAGATATGGTTATGCTCAAGGTATCGCCGTGGAAGGGTGTAATTCGTTTTGGGAAGAAGGGAAAGTTGAGTCCGAGGTATATTGGACCGTTTAAGATCGTTGAACGCATTGGACCAGTAGCGTACAAGTTAGAATTGCCGACCGAACTTAGTGCTATTCATGACACGTTTCACGTATCGAACCTGAAGAAGAGTTTGGCGGACAAGGAATTGGTGATTCCTTTGGACGAGATTCGACTAGACGACAAAATGCACTTTGTGGAAGAACCTGTGGAAATCATGGACCGGGAGGTCAAGCGGTTGAAGCATAGTAGGATTCCCATTGTGAAGGTCCGATGGAATTCTAAGCGTGGACCGGAATACACCTGGGAACGTGAGGACTTTTTCAAGGAAAGGTATCCTCATTTGTTCCAGTAAGACGAAATGTGAGCCCAAGAAGAGGCGAGCGCCGGGACGTCGCTCTCTTTAAGGAGGGGTGGATGTGACACCCTAGAATCAAGGTCATTAACGATACCCTAAATTACGCTAATTTTTGAAATTTTTATTAAATTTTAATTTCTATAATTATAAGTATTTTGGTTAGAGCCGATGTTCGAGGTTATAATTTTTACGGTTGACGTTTTGAGAAGGACGATGACGATTACGATCCCGAGGGATGCCCAATTTTATATAATTTTTGACGATTTATCGATAATGTAATTTCTCGAGAATTTTATTTACGGTTCGTGTTAAGTTGAGTCGTGTGAGTTTTATAGCCTTCCAAGTACATTTAAAGTATCCCAAAAATATTTTGGAGCATTCGGGAAGATTTCCGACTCCCGTAAAATTTTCAAAATTGACAAATGAGTCAAACCCGCAAGTTTTGAGGTCGTTTTTCATTCAAGGCCAAAAGAAACTAGAAATTGCAACAAGGTCCCTCCTAACTAACAAAAGGGGGCAAAGTGGACAAACACACAAACACACACAAACATTTACAAGAAAAATCAAACACTCCCTCCCCTTGTCTCTCTAAACCCACGGTCACACCCAACTCACACAAAAATCCACCAAAAATCTTTTCTACTTGATTTTTCAAAAATCTAAGGTTAGACCACGCTTAGTTTGGTCATTACCCACCTATTCATGTAATCAAATCCAACATGCATTGATAAAAATTTTTCAAGATTTTTCATATGATCCAAAATTCGTTTTTGTGGCTTTTTGAGCTAATGCATGTTTATTTTGAGTGTTATGGAAGTATAAACACCATGAAAACCCACCAAAATTAATTTGGTTGTGGTGAATGGGTCACCCAAACCCCACGGCATAGGGGTGTTTGGGGGAGCCATGGTGGTTGATGAATATGCATGTTATTATAGTGTTTGGTTATTTGTTTTATGATGATTTACATAGGTGTTACTACTTGCATGTGTATTTTTCTTTGATTTTGATATTGAGATTGGTTGATCAATAGGGGTAGGATGGAAGTTTGATGTTAGGATATGTTTGGGAAGTCTTAGGATGATGTTTAGAGTTGGTTAGAAGTCTTGGAATCGAGTCTAAGCATGTTTTTGGTATAGTCATTTTTAGGCAGAAACATTTGGTCTATTTTGGAAAAATGATTTTTGTTTCAAGTCTTGAAAACTAAATATAGTGATAGAGGGTTTTTCTAGCTTTAATTTGGTATAAGGTAGAGCCCGTGATTCAAAACGAGCTAAAAGTTATGACATTTTAAAGATCGGGTACCGGGAGACGAGGACTTTCACAATCCGGATTTGTGCAAAGTTTTAGTCAAATCCCGAGGGTCACAAGTATAATTTGGTGAATGATCAAGGGTCAAAACTTGGTCCCTAACCTGTACAAATGAGTCTATATGTTGACTTATGAGTCAAGGAAGTCAAAGGTATTTTTCATATAAGTCAAAGTGGTCAAAATTGGTCGAAGCGCAATTTCAGCCCGTAAAATGTAGTCGTGGAAATGAGTTGCGTGACGGGTCGTAAAAGTGAAAACTTTTGTTGGACTTAAAAACATGTTATCTACAGGTCATATAGGATTTTTGGAAATTTTGTCAAATTTTATAAGTGCGGTTTAATAAGGTAAAACAGCCCGTACTTTAGTCAAGTACCGGCGAGAACGTGTAAAAATGGACGACGTAGGTTATAAGAACGAATGGTATAAAATGAATGATACTTGTTGTTTTTGTTTTTGGCGTGAGTTATATTGGTCATAAGTGACTTATATATATGTATTTTATACAGTACCGTAAGTATTTAAATGAGATTACTCATTACGCGTTATTTGTGATAGGTGTTGATTTACCCGGGCATCCGTTTCATCGTCAGTGAACACTCCTCGAACTACCGACTACTTAATATCTAAGGTGTGAATTTATAGCCTCGCTTATATTATTTCAAATTGTTTTTACCCGCGAGGGAAATGCATGCTAGTTTTTAAAAGGAACGTATATCATGAATGATTGTTAGACCCGAAAGTTGCCTTAGAAATTGTGTTGAGTACCAAAGTTGCAAAAGTCCCTAAATTCATGAACTATTAACTATTGTCTTGCCCTTGCGAAGGGGGAAATAGCCGCTTATGCAATTTGTAGTACTACGGGGTTGACGACCCAATGCTAGCCGAGAAGCTGTACTTATAGTAAGTTCTGCGGTAGATTATTTTGTATGAGAAATAAGGTATAATTGCAACTGATGCCTTTAGAGGGGCACTGGTTTCATCTGAATCATGCCGGTATATTTACGCGGGTGATTGAGTTAACGGATTAGTGTCATGAGCTTAAACACAATTGTCAGTATCCTGATTATAGTTTGTTTGATCGACAAGACTATAAATGATCACGAATGGTTTTTATTATATATACGTTCAAATGGATTGAAAAACCTATGAATTCCACTCAACGTTTTCGTTGACCAAAATTTTGGCATGTATTTCAGGTAACCGCTGAGCAGTAGGATGGAGCATGCATGGGATGGAGGTTGTGTGATCGGCTTGGTGTCCGCTTGTTTTTCCCTCCTTTTCTACTTAAACAATTTTTATGTTTAATGTCATGTGATTGTAAAACTGAAGTTTTTGGGTTGAGATTCATGGGGACCGAAACGCTAAACTCTGTGCACTATTTGGGGTTGGGAAAGCTGTGGACACGTATTATCTAACAATTTTAAATGTTGAATTTTTAAGTCGACGTCTTTTTAGCGTCGTTTGATATCTCTTGTGTGCAATGAATACTGTGTAGCACCCATTGTTGTAGTTCCGCTGCGCATAACAATTGTGGGGGTGTTACATTAATCATTTTCTTTTTAATTATTTTTAAAGTCTTTGATTTTTAGTCTAAATATTTTCATGCTTTCATTTTTACTTATTTACTCAACGACATTTTCATTTTTAGCGTAAAATAGATAATCAAACCTTTTTATTTTCCACCAAGAACGACTGAGTCGCACTTTCTACTTGTAATCAATTCGAAAAGATCGGAACAACGAATTTTCATACGAGGAAAACCCTTGTATTAATAGCATAACAAGTGTCATCATGTAAACCACAATAAGATTATACAGACAATGTTCAAATGAAGTACAGTCACACAATCAGATATAAAAAAAACTTAAAGGTATGGTGGTATAGCAAAGACATGTTATTCAAGGAACCCAACACCCTAGCTTTAGTTACATGAAGATTTAGGTTTACTGGTTGTCATAACCACTACTTCAGTGGGAGAACTAGAGTAAAACCGACTACGAATATCCACTATCACTTCAGTAGGCCTGGGCATTACTACAGCCTCAGTAAGTGTTGGCAAAACCTCAACCTCAGTAGGTGTTCGCAAAACCTCAACCTCAGTAGGTGTTCGCAAAACCTCACCTCAGTAGGTGTTCGCAAAACCTCAACCTCAGTAGGTTTAAACTCAGTGATTCCTTCCATTTCATGAGAACAAAACACAATATATGGAGTAAATAATTTTATCTCTTTCGTTTACAGAAATATCAACTTATAAAAATAAGATGAATTTTTGTAATAAGAAACCTTTTAAGTATTTTTATGAGAAAATTACGTCCAATCAGAATTGTGTTCGTTATAGAAGCTCTAGTTTTAAGTCAAATGCATAGTGTGGAAGCATACTAACTTAAGGTGATGATACAACAACAATCTTTTCGCAAAGTCTATTAGACCACTTATCTAAAGGGAAATCTATCACAAAATCTATATAACACAAAGCACTGACCTATCGGAATACCCTCATCTGAATGCACCCAACGGAAAGATTCTATCGGAATGTCCCTAATCAAAATGTCCCTAATCGGAAAGTCCCTAATCAGAAAGTCCCTAATCGGAATGTCCCTAATCGGAATGTCCATAATCGGAATGTCCCTAATCAGAATGTCCCTAATCGGAACGTCCCTAATCGGAACGTCCCTAATCGGAATGTCCCTAATCGGAATGTCCCAGATCGGAATGTCCCAGATCGGAATGTCCCAAATCGGAATGTCCCACATCGGAATGTCCCAAATCAGAATGTCCCAAATTGGAATGTCCCAAATCGGAATGTCCCAAATCGGAATGTCCCAAATCGGAATGTTTCTAATCGGAATGTTCTTAATCGGAATGTTCCTAATCGGAATGTCCCTAATCGGAATGTCCCTAATCGGAATGTCCCTAATCAGAATGTCCCTAATCAGAATGTCCCTAATCGGAATGTCCCTAATCGGAATGTCCCTCATTGGAAAGTCCCTAATAGGAAAGTCCCTAATCGGAATGTCCCTAATCGGAATTTCCCTAATCGGAATGTCCCTAATCGGAATATCCCTAATCGGAATGTCCGATCGGAATCCATTATATATAAAGTCATCGGAATCTGGGCAGATTTTACGAGGATGGTTTTTATCTAACGATTTCTATGGATTTAAGTATGTTTTAATCAAATTAGTTAAAAACCAATGTTTAATATGTGATTGAGATCAAAACCCCTCTAACAAACATGATTTTATCACATTTAGAAACCGAAACCCTAGATCAATAGATTCTACCGAGAAGCAAATGAATGGATAAATCAAGATAATAACATGTATTGGATGTTACCTAGATGATAAACACAGCAATTACAACACAGGAGACGAGATAAAATAACTCAAGCTTGATAATGGCGGCATTTTGGTTATGAGGGATGTGTGTGTATATTAGTCGGGAATGAAAACAAAATGGGGGATAGGAGTGTTTGACAAGAGTCAATCTTTCTAACAAAATTTGCCAATATTGCAAATTGGTCCCCCCCAGTTTTGAAGCATATAAGAAAACTAGTAATAAAAATAGTTAACAACACAATTTCCCGATTTCTTGTGAGTTGCACACACAAACACGCCAATAAAACCTAAGGCCAAATCAAAAATCCATACAAGGCACACATTGCACATAATGCACATAAGGTAAGATGACTGACAAGATTATGTGAAGACCAAATTGTTGGGAATAAAATGTAGCCAGTTCACTTGAGCGCTGACAAGAGGAAAACAAGCGTTGATAGGAAGAAAACAAACGCTGAAAGATCAAGCGTTTACAAGAAGAAGTCAAGCGTTGATAGGTTGAAGACAAGCATTGATGGAAAGATATGGTCTACGCGTATATTGTTTCTAGTTTGTTTCTAGTAAAGATAAGTTCAGTATTGTATTTTCTATAATTATCCTTACCTAGAATAGTTGATACGTAGACTCTTGTACAAGGCTTCTTATGTCTATAAAAGAAGACCTTTAGGTTATGTTTCAAAATAATTTTTTCATACGTTAAACACTTTCATTGTAAGCAAGTTCGTTATTATCAATCAAGTGAAAGTTTGTTTACATCTTTTTGCGTTCTGGTTTAAGTGTTAATTCCTCATAACACTTAGATTTCTTTATACATATACAAAGGTAATCTAATCTCGTATACACAAGCTTAATAGATCTAAGTTTGGGATCAACAAGTGGTATCAGAGCTTGTTAAGAAACTTTTGATCTTAAAGAACACAAGAACCCTAAAATCACCAAAACTCTAATTTTCACAAAACCCTAAAAACATCATGTCCTATCTAGAAGTAAACCCCTCCTCCTCAAACCCTAGCATCAATATTCCCATGCTTGATGCAAACAACTTTGAGCTATGGAAGTTCAACTTTGAGCAATATCTGGGGATCTATGACTACACTCTCGGTGAGATTATTAAATATGGAAACACATTCAATAAAGCTGAAAAGATTGCTAATGCCATTGTTGCAAGATCAGCTGTTGCTAGATGTTCAGAAGAAGATAAGAAAGAAAAACCTGATGATGGTAGAGCTGTGTCTGCTGAGGACATAGCAAAGAAAAGGGTTGATATGAAACCCCTAAACATTCTGAAACTTTCTTTGGGACAAGAAAACCAGCATAAGTACAGAGGTTATGAGTCTGCAAAAGACCTTTGGGCAGCTCTTGAAGTTGCATATGGTGGTAATGCTGATACTAAGGAAGAGAAGAAAAAGCAACTCATGCATGAGTATGTTGTTTTTAAGTCTCAACCTAATGAGAAGCTTAGCAGTGTGAGAAGCAGACTGCTTGACATTACAAGCAAGCGGTCCTTCATGGGGACACAAGTTGGTGATGTTGACATTATTGCCACTTTTCTTAAAAGCCTTGGTGATGCGTGGATGATTGAGGCTAGATCTATACTTGCCAATAACACTCACAAAAGTTCTACTTTTGATGATATCTACAACAAACTGAGGTTGTTGGAGAATGAAACTCTTTTGGAGCATGGAAGTACGTCTACCAATAGCAACATGGCCTTCTTCTCACATAGTGAAGGCCAATTTAATCAGAAGGACTCTTACATGCACCCAGTTACTGGATTAACATTTGTCAACGCTGGAACATATCCTGTCAACGCCTCACATTCAGACGATGACACATACAAAAGTGACTCACCAAGAGTTAAGCCTGCTAGTTTGGATCTGGATACTGTGTGTGCTTACATTGCTTCTTTGCCCAATGGTTCAGTGATTACATATGAGGACCTTGAGCAAATAAGTGATGAGCACTTGGAAGAGATGGATATAAAGTGGAACATGGCTCTTGCAAGTATAAGAGCAAACAGGTGGAATAGGAGGTTTAAGAAGAAGATGACCTTTAATGCAAAGGACACTGCTGGATTTGACAAATCCAAGGTTGAGTGCTACAATTGTCATCGTATAGGGCACTTCATGAGGGAATGCAGATCTCCAAGAAGATCTGATGCTGGCAAACCCTCAAGCCAAGTTGTTAAGGCTCAAGATCCTAAGGCCATGGTAGTAGTGCAAGAAATTGATGGTATGGGATGGGACTGGAGCTATTTGGCTAAGGATGGGGAAGAGGATAAAGCTTTGGTTGCTGAGATAGAAGAAGAAGAGCATGTTCAATATGCTCTCATGGCACACTCCTCCTCTTCATCAGATAATGAGGTATACGATGATGCTTTTTGTAGTAAGGGTTGTCGTTTAAATACAGAAAAACTTAACAAGGAGGTTTTAAAATTGATAAGTGATGTGAGTACTGAGAGATGCAAATTGTCTAACTATCAAATTGCTCTCACTCAAACTGAGAAGACAGTTTCTGAATATAAGAAAATGGAATTTGACTTAAAAGATAAAATAAATATCTTAAAACATGAGTTAAATGCTAGTAATGATATTAGAAACATCATGGAAAGGGTCAATGGTGAACTACAGGCTACGTTAGATGAGGCTATCAAGAATAAGGATAATGTTGACCTTAAAATTCAGAGATTTGATAAGGCCTCACAAACCCTAGTAGAATGTGTTAATAAACAGAGGGATCCTAAGGACATGACTAAGATTGGGATGAAAGACTTACTGTGGTTCCACCACCAGCTGGGGACTTCTATGGTGTCCAAAGAAAGGACTTATCTTGGACTGGTTTACCAGAACTCCAAGAGGAGGAATTTATTCCTCCACCAAGAGTCATTACCCCAGTTGAAGAGTATAGACAAAAGTTGACTGACTTGAATGAATGGAAGAAAGCCAACCCTACCTTGTGTTAGAAATACGTTTTTACGTATATTAGAAGTATCGGTCACTCCACAATATTATTAATGTTGTAATAGCTCATAGTTAATAGTTACTTATTTAGTTAAGTAAGAACCGGTCCATGGGCTTGTCATGGGCCGGCCCAAGTCCACATAAGACTTGGAAGTATAAATACCCCTTTCCTCCTTGGAAAGGGGTTGGTTGTTGTTCATTTGTGGATTCCACTTAATAAAAATACACATAGTTTTCTCTCACTTTCTCTCTCTATTTTCTCTCTCTAGAAAACATCAACCCACTTCATAGATTCATAGGTTATCAAGATTCTACACCTTGTTTGTTAAGGGTGGCTTGTTGTGTGAAAGTCCAAATGAGTCTACCCCTATTAAGGTAACAAACCCAATCACTGGCAAGACAGTTGACCTTGGCTCAAACACTGTTAAGAAACCTAGCTTCAAGTATGCAGAAATGTATAGGAATACTAGGTCACAAAAAAGCCAAGTTAGTAATGATGGAACAGGTTTCTTTTCTTCTAGACCTAGGGTTGTGTCTAGAAAAGCCTGTTACACCTGTGGTAGCTTTTCACATTTAGCATATAAGTGTGTCAACGCTTCCAAGGTCAACGCTGTTAAAAATTCAAACATTGTCAGACCCAAAACTTTTGTGGAGAAAAGTCCACAAGTTGTTAGACCAGCCCCATTCTTCACTAAAAGGTCTAACACTCATGGACAAATACCATTTCAGAAGACCAATACTTGGTCTAATAGGCAATGGGTTTCTTTAGCAAACCCTAGGTTCAAGGCTGACAAGGGTAATCTCAGCGTTGACAAGACCAAATCCAACGCTGACAGAAACGTTGCCAGACCTAAATATTTGCAACCACAGGGTAAGGGGTCTAAAGCTTCTTCTAGCTTGACATGGAGACCTAAGCAAGATCAAAACCATAATTCTAATGGGCTTTCTATGACCTGCAACAGATTTAGATATATTTCAAAGGTCATTACAAAACCTATTGGGGTTAACTGGGTATTTCATCCAAAAAGGGATGAACAAGGGGTTGTTATGAGAACTAAGTCTGTTCTTGTTGAACAACCAGAAGAATCCAAGTCTGCTCAGGCTTGGGTTCCCAAAGTGAACTAATTTGTTTTCTTTATGTGCAGGGCATTCAAAAACAGGTCAATGATTATGGATATTGGGACAATAGATGCTCTAGGCACATGACTAGGAAGGAAGATTATCTGACAAACTTCACTCCCATTAAGGATGGTGACAAGGTTTACTTTGGAGGCGGATATGGAACAATCACAGGCAAAGGAACTCTTCTCACCAAGAACTTGCGTTTTGAAAACGTGTTTCTGGTAAAAGAACTTGATTGCAATCTTTTTAGTGTATCACAAGTTTGTGATAACAAAAATAAAGTTCTGTTTATTGATACTAAATGCTTGGTGTTAAGCAAGGATTTTAAAATCCCTGATGAGAAATATATTGACTATAGAACACCTAGGCATAAAGACATCTATAATGTGAATCTTAATGGTATTAGGATGAATAATAATATGTCATGTTTTTATGCTAAAGCTTCGGTTGATGAGAGTAATCTATGGCACAGGAGACTAGGGAACATAAACTTCAAAAATATAAACAGACTTGTGAGACTTAGCTTGGTTGATGGTTTGCCTGAAAAGGCTTTCCACAATGACCACTCTTGTGTTGCATGCCTTAAAGGCAAGCATCACAAGGTCTCATTTAAGTCTAAACAGGTGCACTCTAGTTCTAGACCACTTCACTTGCTGCATATGGACCTATTTGGTCAAACTAATATAGAGAGTTTGAATGGTAAATCATACTGCTTTGTCATGACAGATGACTTTTCTAGGTTTACTTGGACTTTCTTTTTAGCTATGAAAAGTGACACTGCTCATACTTTAATTGACTTTATTACCCAGATAGAAAAGAAAACAGGTAATGAAGTTAAAATGCTTAGAAGTGACAATGGTGGTGAGTTTAGAAATAAGCTATTGGATGATTTTTGTGCCAAGAAAGGGATTACTAGGAAGTTTAGTGTTGCCAGAACCCCATAGAAAAATGGGGTTGCTGAGAGAAAGAATAGAACCCTAATTGAAGCAGCCATGACTATGTTGGCTGATGCTCACTTTCCCATAGCTTTTTAGGCTGAGGCTGTTAATACAGCTTGTTATGTTCAGAATAGAGCATTGATCAACAAGATATAGAACAAAACACCTTATGAGTTACTTTAGGGAAAGAAACCTAATATTGGTTTTCTTAAACCTTTTGGCTGTCATGTAGTTGTACTAGATACTAGTGATGCCTTAGGTAAATTTAGTGCAAAAGGTGATGAAGGCTATTTCATGGGTTATTCAGTGTAGAGCAATGGATATAGGGTTTACCTTAAGAAGGAAAAACGTATACTTGAAAGAGTACATGTTAGATTTTTAGAGAGTAAACCTACTGATCCTGAAAGTGGTCCAAATTGGTTGTTTGACTTGGAACCTCTATCTAGGACTTTAAATTATATGCCTGTTACTAATCCAGACATTGTGAAGGTAACTTCAAATGTTGTGGAAGAACCAGTTGTTGATGTTTCAGGTACACAGGTTAATGAAGAGGTTGGATCACAAGCAGACAAGTCATCTCCCATACAAGAGTATGTCACTATCCCCATATGGACAGATGCTTTTGCTGTTGCTGCCGCTGTTGGAAAGGAAAATGGTGGTCACCAAGTACCACCAGTTAACAACATGCATGGTCCTTCAAGCGCTGACAAAGGAAAATCTGGCGCTGACAAGACAAATTCAGGCGTTGATGGCTCAAACGTTGACATCACCAATTCAGGCGTTGATGGATCAAACGCTGACAACCTTGGTTCAGGCGTTGACAACACTTTTGCGCATATTTTCTCTTCAAATTTTGAACAAGGTGAATCTTCCAATTTACATGAAGAGGTTCATCCTAATATTGATGGAAGAGAGTCTGAAGAAGATATTGGCAACTTGGAGAATGAGATTGAAGACAATAGTCTTTTTGAAGGAGGAGTTCTTACTTCAACCATGAAGAATCACCCCCTTCTCAAATCATTGGAGATGTGATGACTCATGTTCAGACTAGAAGATCTCATCAGAATCTTGGTGGATTTATTGCTAATATACACAAGAAGGTTGATACCCCACTTGTGCAAGCATGTTTGTTTGCCTGTTTTCTGTCACAACAGGAACCCAAGAAGATTTTTGATGCTCTCAAAGAACCAAGTTGGGTGGAAGCAATACAGGACGAGCTTCACCAATTTGCAATTCAGGATGTTTAGGAACTGGTTGATTGTCCCAGGTATGTCAGACCTATTGGGACAAGATGGGTTCTAAGAAACAAGAAAGATGAAAGATGCATTGTGGTCAGAAACAAGGCACGTTTAGTGGCTCAGGGATATACACAAGAGGAAGGGATAGACTATGAGGAGATCTTTGCACCAGTTGCAAGGATTGAGGCTATAAGAATATTTTTAGCCTATGCTTCCTGCATGGGCTTCACTGTCTATCAAATGGATGTGAAGAGTGCTTTCCTCTATGGAACAATTGTTGAGGAGGTATATGTTATGCGGCCTCCTGGTTTTGAGGATCTAGAGAATCCAGACAAGGTGTATAGATTCAAGAAAGCTATGTATGGACTTCATCAAGCCCCAAGAGCATGGTATGGTACATTGTCCACTTATTTGGTGGAATATGGATTCAAGAGGGGCACCATAGACCAAACATTGTTTACAAAGAAGGCTGGTAAGGATGTCTTACTTGTTCAGGTTTACGTTGATGATATCATCTTTGGCTCCACCATTCCAAAGATGAGTGAAGACTTTTCTAAGCTTATGACAGACAAATTCAAGATGATTGCAATGGGGGAGATGAACTTCTTTCTACGGTTACAAGTTCAACAGAAAGAAGATGGTATCTTCATATCTCAGGATAAATATGTAGCAGAGATCTTGAAGAAGTCTGGCTTTTCTCCACATGAAAAGAGGGCTACTACTCCTATGTATAGAGAACACCCTTGGGGAAAAGTTGGAGATGGAAAAGATGTGGATGTCAGGCACTATAGATCAATGATTGGTTCATTGATGTATCTCACAGCCTCAAGACCTGACATTATGTTTGTTGTGTGTGCATGTGCACTCCATCAAGTGACTCCTAAAGAATGTCACCTTTATGCTGTCAAGAGAATATTTAGGTATCTTAGATGTTATCCCAATCTTGGCTTGTGGTACCCTAAAGATTCACCATTGGAGCTTATTGCATATTCAGACAGTGACTATGGAGGTGATAAGTTTGATAGAAAATCCACAACTGGTGGATGTCAGTTTCTTGGGAGTAGGTTAATCTTTTGGCAATGCAAGAAACAAACAGTGGTGGATAATTCTACAACTGAAGCAGAGTACGTTGCTGCAGCTGCTTGTTGTGGAAAAGTCTTATGGATTCAAAACCAGCTATTGGATTATGGGTATAATTTCATGCATACCAAGATTTTTGTTGACAATAACAACACTTTATGCATTATTAAGAATCCTATACATCATTCTAAAACAAAACACATAGAAATTAGACACCATTTTATAAGAGATTGCTTTGAAAAGGGGTTTAATACAACCAGATAGGGTTGACACAGAAGAAAATGTGTCTGATTTATTAACTAAACCTTTTGATGCTGGAAGGTTTCAATACTTGGTAACAAGTATTGGAATGATCAATCTCACATAATATGTGTTTTGGGGTCTTTTTGTAAAAGTATGTACAGGATAATGCATTGTTATTGGTCTTTTTGAGGATTTAGATTTTCCACTATCTTTTTCTAACACTGACAAAGGTTACCTTAACTCTGATAAGTGTTATTGTGACGTTGTCAGCAATATATTTGTCTAACGTTGACAAAGGTTTGTTTAACGCTGACAAGTGTTATCGGGACGTTGTTAGCAACAATGTTAGTTTTGTGGTTTTTAATCTAAATGTGCAGGTGGTGTTAGCATTATACCATTGGATACAGAGTTGCTTATGGATCTTTGGAGAATCATTTGAGCATGTTTTTATTTGTGGATGATGGTTGGAATATTTCTATTCCTATCTTGACATAAATTTGTTATGTTCATGCATATTTTTGGGCAACATATGTATCACAATTTAAGGGGAGGTTTAATAAATGAGATTTTGTATAGGTTGAAAGTTCGTTTCTCGGTATCTTCTTGAATTGATTTTCGGTTCAAAGTGTGACTCAGTCGTTCTTGGTAACGAAAAGAGAATTGTTGGGTGTCGTAAGTTAATTAAAAGTAAAGACTTGAAACAAATAAAAATAAAGTAAAGATGGTAAAAAGAAATACTAAAAGATAAAAACTTGGAGAGAAGTAAATGACGGGAAATTAAAAACGAGACAAGAAATAAAAAGGCAAACTTAAAAGTAAATAAGGCAAACTAAAATTAAATGCAAGTAAATTAAAAGTGCGATTAAGTAAAAAGGCGGGAAAAATAAAGTTTAAAACTTAAAAACATAAAATCACAAAAAACTGAAAACACTCATTCGGAATAAATCCTTCATTCGAAATAAACAAGTTCATCCGGAAAAAATCCCTCATTCGGAATAAAACAGCTTCATCCGGAATAAGTCATTCATCAGGAATATTTGCTTGATCCGGAATATCCCCCTTCATTCGGAATAATTGTTCATCGAAATACAGGGTTCATCCGGAATAATCACTCATTCAGAATAAATGCTTCGTCCGGAATATATTGCTTGATCTGGAATGTTGGTTCATCCGGAATAAAACTAGCTCATTCGGAATGTTAGACTCATCCGGAATAATTAAGCTAAAACATTCATTCAGAATAAAAAGTGAAAATTGCTCATTCGGAATAAAAAAACAAGAAAGAGTGATTCGGAATGTTTATGCTTCATCCGGAATATTGATTATTCCGGATAAAGACACTTGATTCGGAATGTTCCGAATGAATTGCTTGATCCGGAATATTTACCTTGACTCGGAATAAACTGCTGAAACACTGGGTTCGGAACAAATGGCTTTGATCCGGAATCTGGGCACATAAACAGTAGCGAAGAACAGGGAATGAAATAGAACACGAATCTAAACAAACTCAATCAAGATTAACCAAAAGATTAAATCAAACTAACCACAAATGAACAACTAATCAATACCAATCAAACCTAATCAATAACACTAACAATAATAATCAAAATGATCAAAACCCACTTAATCAAAACTATGAAACTCAAGAGCATGAACATAACATAAGATTAAATCAATCACAAGAAAGGAAGATGAGAGATCAACAATAAAGATAAAGAATCAATAACATGAAAAAGAAACTCACTTGGAATTAAAGGAATTTAAGGTGCATGACAATGTAATTAAAGGTGCAAGTAATTAAGGTGTAAAATATGAAAATGGTGGAAGAGGTAGTTTGTCAAGCTACCCAAAAACTACAAATGAAATGAAATGGATCTATTTATAGTGGATTAGGGAGGTGCTTAGTGGAAGCTTCATCCCTCTTTCTTCTTTCTCTAATTATCCTTTAGTCCTTAATCTTCTTAATACTTCGACTTTTGACTTTGTCTCGGGATTAATAAACTCGTCTTGTAATTTCTTCAATAAATTAGACTTGAGTTCTTCGGCTTTTAGTAAACTTCCGTCTCTTGACTTTTTCTTCGATAAATCTTCAGAATTGGTCTTGGACTTCCGTTCTTTTTGCACTCTTGATTTCTTGACTTCGTCTTTTGTCTTTTTCTTCGATAAAAGCCCGTGAAAGCCGTGTTTTCTTCCCTTTTAACATTTTGATCCTAAAATCACAACAAAAACACAAACCACGCATAATTCTGACATTTACGACATAAAATACACGTTTTGGCTCGGTTATTATTGTAACAAAGTGGTAAAAAGATGGGTGTTTTCACACCTATCAAATCTGTAGAAACTAGAAGGGGGGGGGGGGGGGTTGAATAGTTTCTCTTCGATTGGTGACCAAATTAAAATTACTTTCAATTTTGTTTGTATCAAAACTATCTTTTACTTGAGGCTAAGTTGCATAATGATTAGGTTCAATTGAAATGCACTAGCAAGGATAATAAGCAAGTATAATGATAATGAAATAAGTAAAGAGTAAGAAAGGAGACAACCTAGCGGGAAGACACCAAGATTTATAGTGGTTCGACAACGAGGCTCTATCCTCGTTTCTACTCCACTCCTCGAGTACACCTACTCGAGATTTCCACTATATCCACAAGCTCCCTTCTCGGCGGAGAAAACCTTACATCGTTGCTTACATTATTTTCCGACACTAAGCTAAATGTCAAGACCTAATCTTTAGCTAGGACCAATCTACACGATGTTGCCTACTTCACAATTTAACGACACAAGGCTAGATGTCGAGTTCTAATCTTAAGATAGAACCAATCTTCAAGACGTTGCCTACTTCACCATTTTACGACACAAGGCTAGATGTTGAGTTCTAATCCAAAGCTAGAACCAATCTTCACGACTCTTCACTTTGAAGCTAAGTGAGAACTCCACACAACACAACTACTAATCACTTTAAAGTTTAGTGAGAACTCACAAGACACAACCACATCACTTTATAGTTTAGTGAGAACTCCTAATCAAATCTATTAAAACTCAACTAGACTTATCCAAGTACACACATGTAGCTTGGATTTACACAACACAAATCCAAGCAAACACATATGCAATGGATGTACACAACAAATCCAAGTATCCACAAATAACTAGGATGAACACAACTAGTCCAAGTATTCATAAATACATTGGATTGACCTAAAACAAACAAGGTATCATGATGAATATGACTAGCTCATAAATTCATCTTTATCACTACACTAGTGAGTGAGTGATCTTCTCATTGAACATGGTAAAGGAGGGGATCAAGAGGATAATCATATGTAAACATCCTTAACAATTTAAGTGATCATTTACTAATGATTATGCTATAGAAAATAGAAAGAGGGCTGAGAAAAACGTCCAAGAGGCTTGCTGGAAAATGAGATTTGACCCACTATTTAAATGAGACAAATTTACAACAGATCTATAACGGCTACTGTGCACGGTACCTTATCTCACCCCGCGGTACCATATCGCTAAGGTACCGCGTAGTACTTAAGGTACCGCCACTAGACTCCGCTCCGTTTTTTGTCTTTTAGTGGGGTGGGAATATCTGAGGTATTTGAACCCTTCAAAGGATATTCTAACAACATTTGGAATATGCCATTTTCAAATTTTCATTTTCCATTTTAATAAAAAAATTTCTAAAAAAGAAAGTTTATTAAAAAGTCTTTTGTCTTATTAACAAAAGTGAGTTTTAAGGATAATCATTTTGATGATCACTAAGTATGATTAAGAGAGGTTAGTGATATGATTATTACCTTGATGATAGTGTTAGTTAAATAATTCATTTTGTGTTTTACACTAAATGTGTTGTATGGTTTGTTGTGATCAAAACTAAGAAAGATTAGTTAACACTAATAATGTTTTTAGGCATTACTTGCATTAAAAATCTCCCCCTTTTTGATTACGACAAACGATAAACTCATTTATGTAGAAACACAAACTATGGAATTATTAACTAGTTTATCACTATCATTTCTCCCCCTTTGTCGTTGCAAAAAGGTTAGCATAAGTCCTTGAAGAGCATCAAACTTTGCTAGTAGCTCCCCCTTGGTGGTTGCTCCCCCTTGCTTGGGGCACCAAGTGTGTGAGCTAAGGTGACATGCTACACAAAGGTTAGTAGAAAGGAAATAAACACCAATGTATATATGATCACTACCTACTAAGTAACTTGAGAGGGAGAAAGAGAAGAAATCTCAAATTAGAAGCAAGTATTTTGCTAAGTATGTCCAAAGAGGTAATTGACAAAATCAAACTTCAATCCAATGAAGATAATAAGCTTGTCAATGGGTTAAAGCTTTAGAATTGATGGAATCACCCATAAGCAATTGTAAAAAATTAACCAAGATCAACTCAAAGTAGAACTAATTAGATAGCACACAAATAACACAAAGGTTACAAAAAAAATACAACAAAGAAGATAGTCATACACATAGTATGAGTATCTAAAAGCAATAAATATGTAAAATAAACCACTAAGCATAAGCTAGTCTAATAGTGATATTTTCCAAGATTGCTAAAAATAAAATAAAACTAAAAAGACGACGATGCATCATTCGAAGTTTTGTCCACCGGAACGAAAACTTGAATAGGAGGTCGAGTGAGGAGGAATTCAAGAAAATTTAACTTCTCATACACATGAGCAAGTTCAATTTGTTGAAATCGGCAACAATCACACGAGGATCCATGATGCAACACAAAATCCTTTGATGGGGGTATGGCATCAGACTTAGGGTTTGGTGGTGGTGGGGTAAAGGGTTTGGGAGTGTTTTCACAATGCCTTGTGAGGTTTGGGAAGGTTACAAGGTCATTGAGTTGGGGGGTATTGAAGGATTGTGGTGGTGGTGGAACATGTTCTTTTGCTCCAATGATGGGGTTTATGGTGTAAGTCTCATTCCAATACTTGATTGGAGAGAAGGTAGGGTTTTTGGGTGGTTTAGACGAAGATGGTTCATTCTTCTTAAGCCAAACGGGTCGAACCGAGATTTTCGGTTTCTTTGAAAGCTTGGATGAAGAAGCTTTGGGTGAGTGGGGTTGTGACAAAGAAATGTCAAGGTTAGGAATGTAGGAGTTAGGCATTATGAGAGTGTGAGAATGATATCTCAAGGTTATATGAGAATGAATTCTCAAGGTTGGGAAGGTGTGAGAATGAAATCTCAAGGTTAGGGTATAAGTAAAATGTAATCAAGGTAAGAATTTGAATACAGAATGTGTAGTGTCAAGGAATGTTTAGTCAAATTGAGTAAACAAGGAATCTTGACTGGGAATAGGGTTTTAAAGGTTTTGACCAAAAATTCAAAAGTCACTTTCTGGCCGCGGTACCTTATAGGGTCCGGCGGTTCCATATCACTAAGGAACCGCGGGTCTTTAAGGAACCGCGTCCAGAGGACTTTGAACCATGTTTTTCCTGGGTTTTGGGAAAAACTAAGACTTTTCCAAAAAGTTGCAAATCTTGGAATTTTACCTCTATTAGAACCAAAATATGCTAGGGTTGCATAAAGCAACACATTCACAAAGAATGTCTTGACAAAGGGTGACAAGATAATATAGATATCATTTTGAACCAAATTTAGTCAAGTTTAGGGGTTGTGATAGATTTAGGTTCAATTTTAATTTCAAATTAAAGTTGATTAGTGTGCACAAAAGGATAGAAACACATAAAGCTAAATCCATAAGTTAACAACATAAAACATTCATTAATGAGGAAACAAGTACAAAGATAAATAAAACTAACTAATACATAGCTAGCTTATCATAAAATCTAGATAAGTAGTTTTCTTAGGCTTGGTTTTGTTGAAAACTCTTATTAAGACAACTCCATCATTCATCTCCTAGGAGGAGGCATGGAGAACAAAGTAAGTAAGAAATCTTGAAAACCCCTATGTAGTCCATACATATCCATCCTTAGGTTTTGGATGAGGAAGTGGTTGTAGAGACAACATGGACATCTAGGACCATGAGTTTGTTGAAACCTAAAGTAAGGATCACCCAAGAGGAGGGAAAGAGGGACACCCAAAATTGGAATGTTTAAGTTGGGTGGAGGTGGAGGAGGCAAGTTCTCCAAGGGTGATGTGGGTGAAAGTGGAGGCATGTTCCCTAAAGGGGAAATGGGTGAGTGTGGAGGTAAATCCTCCAAGGTTGGTGAAATGGGTGAGTTGTGAGGGGTAAAAGGTGAAGTCACTAAAGAGTCATCAAAGTCATTCCCAAAAGGAATGCTTTGGATTGGTTGAGGTTGTGTGGTCACTTCCAAGGGTGCACTTGGAGTGAAGGGTGAAGAAAGCTCATTCATTCTAGAATTGAATGAAGAGGAGGTAGAATCAATGGAGTGGTTAGTACCATGGGTGGAGGAGGTCTTGCATGGTGCAAGAGGTGGGGAAGGTGATGAAGAAATGAGGATAGGAGCATACTCATTCTTAGGTGTGTGTAAAGGTGAAGAGTTAGGCTTAGCTACCTTAACCCTTATTTTGAGTGTTTTTCTTGGGGTGGAGGTCTTGGAAGTGTTTGAGGTTTTGGTACACATCATGGTTGATTTGGGTGGTTTAAGGTTTAGGGAAGTATGTTTGATGTGTGAAGAACATGGCAAACAAGGTGGGTTTAAATGGGTGAGGGGATGATCCAAACTAGTAATGGGTTAAAACATTTTAGGTGAATAATGAATTTAGATACCCTAGTTTAGGAAATGTGCAGTTTATTACTGAAAATCATGCAAGGTTTACACAAAATTAAGAAAACAGTGTAAAGCAAAGATGCTGTCGTGCACAGTGACCGACGGTTCCTTATCTAGGACCGGCGGTACCTTATCGATAAGGAACCGCGGGTCGATATGGAACCGCGACCAGAAGGTTTTCAAAAATTTCCCATCCCAGTTTTTGATAAACCCAGATTTTTCCCAAAAGTTTCACAAGCCAAAGTTAACTACAGATCATAATCTAATAAGCTAACTATCAAAAGGCATGCACAAAGCTATGTAAAACACAAATATCATTGCGTAAGAAACATTTAGGATCAAAATAGGTAATAGTCCAAACATGCAACATAAGTAAATAAACAACTAAGCCAAAGTGTTAATAAGAAAATGTTTAAGCTGCAAAATATAACCAAACTTTGACACTTCTCAAAGTCTTCACCTCCTTTTCTTCCCTAAGTCCTTGATCATTTTTCCCAGATACTTGATTTCCTTTCTTGACTCAATTCGGTGTTCATGAAAATCACCTCGGGTTCGATGATTTTGACGGTAAAGTTCCTCTAAATTGAGATTACTAGGAACTTCACTAGAGGAATGGTGGGGAGGGGAAGCAATGACATCTAAACCATCCACAAATGAGTTTGTGGAGTGGTGAAAAGAACTCGAAGAGTCAATGGGAGCACTTGTGCCAATGCCATCATCATCACTTGTTGGCATGTTCATGTCCTCATCATTGAGCTCTAGTTGGTCGAATTTTCGATCAGATCTTGTCTTTCTCTTATATACCTCTTGAATAGGTAGCATGACCCGTTTGACCGGTTGAAACTGAGAAAGATCAAGATTTGGAAAATCACGGCCAACCCTTTTAAAAAGGCGAGTGAGGAGCATTGCATAGGGGAGGTTTGTTTTGGGTTTGTGAATAGCATAATTGATCCATTGAGCGATAAAATATGCCAAACTGTACTTGGTGTTGGTAAAGATGCAATATAGCATATGCACTAAACACGCCGGAACATGATCCCGGTTTCCACCAAGACAAAACACATTTTCCCTAAGAATATTGGTCCACTGAACCATATTATCATTAAGGTCGCTCAAGAGAACCTCATGACGTTTTACCGAACGTACCTTAGTATGAAGGCTTCTCTTAACGGGTCGATTACGCTTTTTGAAGACGATGTCGATAATGAAGTCAAGATCAATTTCCTCATGATCATTTGGAGGAAAATTGTAGGATTCAAGAAGAGAACTAAGCTTCCATTTATCCGTGAAGCGACAAGTGCCTTCAAATGGGACATCAAGAATTTGACAAAACACTTCGAGAGAGTATTGAATGAGTTGATCATTCAAGATGAACCTAACAAATATTCCATCATTGTTTTCAATGACGGAGTATGTGCTAAAGAACTCCAATAGGAATCGAGGATAGATGTCTTCCTTAATGTTCAACAAACAACCAAATCCAATGTTTTCAAACATGGACTTGATGTAGACATAATCCTTGATATCTTTTTGGACAACTCTACCCTCATGAAAGCAACCAGATTGAAGAGAGGAAAAGGTATGGGCAAGGTGAGTTGAGGGACAAAAGTTGGATAGGTTAGGCATATACTGTTTGGGGAGTTGATGATCCTTTTGGTATTGTGAAGGCATGATTAAGTACCTAAATACAAACACAAGACAATATTTCTCCAATCACTCATATGAAAATCAAAAAGGAAAACGAAAAATGAAAATGTGTTATATCAATTTCTTGAAAAACATAGTATTGAATCCATATCATTTTCATGTTCACAATGTGTCTATTCCATCATTAACCAAGAACACATGATCTATGTTAGATCAAAAATGGATTAGAACATTGGTTTTTCAAAACAAGGTTTTTAGGTAAGCATTAACAATGTCATTACCTACTTGTTCATGGGTTCATCTCAAATCCATCATTCAAACAAAATCATTTAGCCTAAATTCGGATTTGTTCTACAAGTGGGTTTTAGTGAAATCTTAATGAATATCAACCTAAGGAATCATAGTAAGATTACCATGTCAACCCACATTCCTATTAAGGTTTTAATTCAATTTCAATTTTAAAAATCCCCAATTATGAAAGGATGAACCCTAGAATAAAATAGATGAAATTGAAAGAAAATACTTACAATTAATTGATGTTAGATGAAAGATGAGTGAAACCCACAACTTGGAATCAATTAATTTGAGTGATTGAAGGTTTTGGAAGCTTCAACAATGGTGGAAAAGGTAAAACCCGTCAGTGTGTGTTTTTGGGAGAGAGAGAGTTTGGTTTGAAAAAGAATAAAAAACTCAAACTGGCGCTCTGACAAAAGTTACTCCCCGCGGTACCTTATCGATAAGGAACCGCGGGTTTGAGCCGCGGAGATAAGGAACCGCCTACAGAGGCAGGTTTCTATCTCTGAAAAACGCCAAATTTTGAAAATCCAGTTTTTCTAAAATACTTAAAATTAAATCGTGAGCCTTTTAGAATATCATTGGATCATCATAACACTAAGCAATATGCCTTAATGAAGGATTACGAGTTAAATCAAGATCAAAAAGAACCGAAACGGACAAACGACTACTCGTAGCAAAACGACTAAATGGAGAGAAGTCAAGAGAAGTGAATCAAGACTAGGATCAATGCTCAAGGGATTAATGACAATCTTCAAGTAGTTAAAACGAAGAGCTTGTGTCATATATAGTGGTTTAAGACGTGCCTTTCCGGCGAAACGATAAACGGCTTTGGTAATGAATAAGCACAAAGCAATTATTCAAGTCTAAACTAAGATCACTTTCAATAATAGTCTTAGTCTAAACTAAAATATGAGCAAAGTATTAATTCACTTTCTCTCCCACAAAGGGCCTACTAACCGTATGGGTGCAAACCATGGAAATCATGCTTGATACTTTAAGCTTCTACTAACTCACTCTACATCACCATAGTGAGTCAAGTATCCAAGCAATGAAGGTTTGAGATGATAAAAGAAAAGAAACACAAACCACAAATAAATGTCAAGGCAAGGATGCCGAGAACAAGCACATAGTCAAGTAATGATCAAAAGAATGATCAAAGGGTGTGTGGAAGAACGAAAGCGTACCTTGGCCACAAAGAGAAATCCATGAAGGAATAAGTGCTATGGCCAATCAATGACTATGATGAGTACTAAGTCTTCAAGGACTAGTATCATTCCCAATCATCTTGGTATCATCATTCAAAGATGTTAAAGATCAATGAAGATGATTCTTCTAAAAGTGCAAGTAACTCAATCCATAATCAATTAATTGATTGATCTTCATGAGTACCTACACAAAGCAAGATGCAAACTAGTAGATACATTTCAAGAGTATATCTAAAATGCATAAAGTCTACTAATATTAAGTGGGATGCAATATTATCAATTAAAAGACCTATTTTCAAAGAAAACATAGTTTTGACCAAAGAGAAACTATAGTACAACTAGACCTTCTAATTTGAGGAGACAATGGATCGATCCAAGTTTCAAAGTACAATATACTTCAAAGATCTTGAGTGACCATCGCTCTGATACCAATTGTAGAAACTAGAAAGGGGGGGGGGGGGGGGGGTTGAATAGTTTCTCTTCGATTGGTGACCAAATTAAAATTACTTTCAATTTGGTTTGTATCAAAACTATCTTTTACTTGAGGCTAAGTTTCATAATGATTAGGTTCAATTGAAATGCACTAGCAAGGATAATAAGCAAGTATAATGATAATGAAATAAGTAAAGAGTAAGGAAGGAGACAACCTAGTGGGAAGACACCAAGATTTATAGTGGTTCGACAACGAGGCTCTATCCTCGTTTCTACTCCACTCTTCGAGTACACCTACTCGAGATTTCCACTATATCCACAAGCTCCCTTCTCGGCAGAGAAAACCTTACATCGTTGCTTACATTATTTTCCGACACTAAGCTAAATGTCAAGACCTAATCTTTAGCTAGGACCAATCTACACGACGTTGCTTACTTCACAATTTAATGACACAAGGCTAGATGTCGAGTTCTAATCTTAAGATAGAACCAATCTTCACGACGTTGCCTACTTCACCATTTTACGACACAAGGCTAGATGTCGAGTTCTAATCGAAAGCTAGAACCAATCTTCATGACTCTTCACTTTGAAGCTAAGTGAGAACTCCACACAACACAACTACTAATCACTTTAAAGTTTAGTGAGAACTCACAATACACAACCACATCACTTTATAGTTTAGTGAGAACTCCTAATCAAATCTATTACAACTCAACTAGACTTATCCAAGTATACACATGTAGCTTGGATTTACACAACATAAATCCAAGCAAACACATATGCAATAGATATACACAACAAATCCAAGTATCCACAAATAACTTGGATGAACACAACTAGTCAAAGTATTCATAAATACAATGGATTGACCTAAAACAAACAAGGTATCATGATGAATATGACTAGCTCATAAATTCATCTTTATCACTACACTAGTGAGTGAGTGATCTTCTCATTGGACATGGTAAAGGAGGGGATCAAGAGGATAATCATATGTAAACATCCTTAACAATTTAAGTGATCATTTACTAATGATTATGCTATAGAAAATAGAAAGAGGGCTGAGAAAAACGTCCAAGAGGCTTGCTGGAAAATGAGATTTGACCCACTATTTAAAGGAGACAAAGTTACAACGGATCTATAACGGCTACTATGCGCGGTACCTTATCTCACCCCGCGGTACCATATCGCTAAGGTACCGCGTAGGTACTTAAGGTACCGCCACTAGACTCCGCTCCATTTTTTGTCTTTTAGTGGGGTGGGAATATCTGAGGTATTTAAACCCTTCAAAGGATATTCTAACAGCATTTGGAATATGCCTTTTTCAAATTTTCATTTTCCATTTTAATAAAACATTTTCTAAAAAAGAAAGTTTATTAAAAAGTCTTTTGTCTTATTAACAAAAGTGAGTTTTATGGATAATCATTTTGAGGATCACTAAGTATGATTAAGAGAGGTTAGTGATATGATTATTACCTTGATGATAGTGTTAGTTAAATAATTCATTTTGTGTTTTACACTAAATGTGTTGTATGGTTTGTTGTGATCAAAACTAAGAAAGATTAGTTAACACTAATAATGTTTTTAGGCATTACTTGCATTAACAAAATCCCCTACACTTGACCATTGCAATGTCCTCATGCAATGTATTAGTTACAAAGCACGCTATTTTCCATCATAATCAATCCACATTGGCCTTTATTAAAGAGATAGAAAATTATTAACATACAAAGTAAAGAAATCAAAAACATACCTTAGAGTTTTGGAAATGTCATGAATAATCATCATCCTCAAGTTTTCACATTCTCCAAACCAAGCTTAAAAACGAGATCATTGTTATTATAAGTTAGCAAACTAACACGAACTCATGTGGCCCAATTATTTACTTATACTCCCTTATTCCTAGATATTTTATTGTTATCTTGAATGATCACGAGGATGCATTGTTGACTTATTTCGATAGTTATTTAGGCTGAAAATAAAGTGGGACGATTTAATCAATAGTTAGCTAAAGGACAAAATCTTTTAAAACTGCTTCTCGGGACCTCATAAAGTTCATATCTTGGCGTAACTCGCTTCACGATTTGAGACCTTTCTCGGACCGATATTTGGCAGCGACTTCATACTTCAAATCTTGAGAGACGTTCATGAAATAATGGTCTTCTCTTCATAACAGGAATTTCTTCACTTGAAGTTTTGAGAGATTCTTCATATTTGGACTCCGAATTCTTCATTTTTCTCCAATCTTTATTTTGGACTTTGATATACAACGATCCGCCTCCTTTTTGGACTTGAATCTATTTATCCTCATACCTTGCTAGGGTCTTTTCGGATAGACTTCTCCATGATCTTTACGGGAGTATTTGCTTTTCGTCGTGTGTCTTGATCCTTCATATTGACTTTCGATAAATGATTCTTCACATCACTTTTGGATCTTTAGCAACAAAATGTAGCCCTCATGCCTTGTTAGGGCCTTTCGGACTCGCCAATCCTCGCATCCCGCTTCAATGAGTTATGCCTTGGCTATGAACTCTAATCCATACCGAGCAAATTTTAAACAATCTTGGGCTAGAAGCTAAGTAACTTTGAAAATCGTACAACCTTATTTATTGCAGATAAATTTATTAGCAAGCGATGGGAGAATAGGCTTATAATTAACTCACATAAATTCACGAAAGAATACCAAACTTATAATTGACTCTATCATCTCTCGTTCTCCACAGTTTAAAATCTCAAGGAATGAGACTCGTGGATGCTTAGCCTATTAAATCAAAGTTTTGGGTTTTCGAGTCATCTATAGGATATTGCAAATTCTTAGACTTTTTCAAGTTTAGAAATCACATTTTTAAAGTTCCCTAGATAAACAACTCTCTAGGATCAATTATAGGAACTTGCCAAAAGTTCTTGTTCTTAACCCGTGAGAGTTAAGACTTTCGCGTTTTAAAGCTCCATATATAAAAGCCTAGCAAAACTTGACTTAAACATGTTAAGGATACTAGCTAGAGTAAACTTAGATAAGTAAACTCGGGTAGAGTCAAAAGATTCACAACGTTTGAAAATTAAAATCACTTTATTAAAACTTATTCTAGCAAAGAAAGAAAATAACTATACAAAGGTAAAAACTAATAGGCCAAAATAGATCAAAAATTTTGAAAAATGTCGAAAAATTGATTTTCCGGTTAAAATGAGGGCAAATACAAGGAAAAGACCACTTAACTTCGATAGAAGTCCCCCCTACACTTAATATAAACATTGTCCTCAATGTTTAAGCATGTGGGAGTAAACTCCCCTACACTTAGGACATTGTGCACGTTGTTTAAATCTCGCTAAGGAAGAGACAACTAAAGAGATTCCTATTTTAATATTGAGAAATATAAAATAGTGAATCGAAAAGAGTTTAGGATAGAACCGGGAATACGGGAACTCGGACTCACGGGTCGTCAAAAGTCATCAAGAGTGTGTCTTTGAAGCTCTAATCCCTGCACATGATATGAAAGAAAGTAAGAAACACCAACGGGGCTCCCCCTACACTTATGCTGAAAACAAAGAAAGATAGATAATCGGGTTGCCTCCTGAAGAGCGCTTGTTTAGATTAACCGAGTCACGAGCCTGACTCGTCCCCGAATTAAATGGTCCATGGGGAAGCCTCGAATGTAATACCAATATCAAAGACCTTGTCCTCGTTCCCGGAGGACAGCAACAAAGGAGAGGTGGGGGGATAAGTCTTAAATGGGAGAAAGGTTCTTTCAACATACGAAAAGTATGTGAAATCAAGATCCAGGGGAGGTGGGGTGGGTAAAGTAAGCACATTTTCATCCCCCAAAGACAATGGATGTTGAGCACTCGGCAAAGCCGTAATGTTATCAATCATGAAATAGTGAATGTCACCTCCCGGGTCAAAGCACTCATCCTCCGTAATAGTGGCTAAAGGGGAGGATGAAAGGTGCTCGGAAGGGGGACTTGGGACAATACCTTCTTGCAGCAAATTATCAAAAGTAATATCCCCCTCCGTGTCATCATCATCAATACCCGGAGGTATTGAGTGAATGTCGATTTCTTCCAGCAATGGGTCATTATCTTCAACGGGAGGAATAGATGGAGGTAAAGACTCGGAAAGAGGAGGAAAAGTCAACTCTTCGATTTGAGCAATAAGAAGATGCACTTTCCGTAATCTATCGCGGAGAATCACGTCTTCCACCTCATCTTCAAGAGCAAGTTCATCGGTGAACTTCTCGTAAGCCAGAGAGAATAAATCGTCATCGCCCGCATCTCCCGGTAGAGATTGAGAAATTTCAAAAGTGAAATTCTAATAGCGAGGAGAAAAATCGTCATCGTTAGGATCGACCTATTCCGTAAGAGCAACGTCATCCTCAAACTCCATAGCAGTCGGCATGTCACAAACCTCATCATCAAAGAATTTATTGAGGCCAAAATCACTAATCTCACTCAATGAATCATCAGCCTTAGACGCATTAGGAATATCGAGAGTAGGAGTAGCAACTTCAAAAGATGGGTCGAGAGCGTAGACATCATCGTCGTCATCATCATCATAATAGACGGGACCATTCCAATTAGGAGTGACATAGTCGGCTAACTCTTCCTTGATAACCTCCACATCTTTAAGAAGCTCATGAAGCAATTTTTGTTGTTCATCTCCCCGAGTATGTTCAATTAAACCAATTCTATCCCATGCTGTAATTAAACATTTTGGTGTAGAAAAGAAGGGAAAACGACCAAATTGGCTCAAAAAGGTGTTGGTGGTTTTCAAGATTTCGTCCACATCAAGCAAAGGTTACCTTTCCCGATGCAAGTCAGCTCGGATTTGAGCTAAACTTTCAAGAACATGGTTCAAAGAAGTGAGTTGTTGGTCAAGACTAATTTGCTGAGAGGATTGATGATTGAGGGTGTGATGTGGGCTCAAAGTTATACACACTGGGATGATAGCACAGAACTTTCTCAAAGACCTTCGACGGATCACAAGAAGAAGCATCGTGAGGCCCCCCACAAATATAGCACCACGGGTATGGAGAGAAACTGGGTGCGTCTTGTGGATAGCTATTACCATTGTCATAGTTGTAAACCGGTTCTTGCTCGTGACAATACGGGTATCAACCGGACACGAAACATGCCAATGAGAATCGCTTCCACAATAGATGCACGGGGGAACAGGAGGTGGATTAGAGAAGGACGAATTAGTCGAGTTGCACCATGGACAAAATCCGAATTGTGTGTTGTCGATATCGTTTCCGCACCGCTCACATGTACACCATTGACATGAGTCGTTCCCGTATAACTGTCTCCCACACCCGACGCAATGGACATAAGAATCCATAAAGAAAAATAGATAAGCAAGAAGAGTATTTTTGGTGCAAAACTTTGAAAAAGAAATGCTTTTTGTGATTTTTTAAATGTTTTTGGGATTTTTGAAAATTTTTGACACGAAAAATAACGTTCACGAGTGAACGGATCCCAAAAGCCAACACGTCTCTCACAAAAAACCGTTAATCTTCATGAAAAGAGCCGGCAGCGGCGCCATTTTAATAAATGAGATTTGTATAGGTTGAAAGTTCGTTTCTCGGTATCTTCTCGAATTGATTTCCGGTTCAAAGTGTGACTCAGTCGTTCTTGGTAACGAAAAGAGAATTGTTGGGTGTCGTAAATTAATTAAAAGTAAAGACTTTAAACAAATAAAAATAAAGTAAAGATGGTAAAAAGAAATACTGAAATATAAAAACTTGGCGAGAAGTAAATGACGGGAAATTAAAAACGAGACAAGAAATAAAAAGGCAAACTTAAAAGTAAATAAGGCAAACTAAAATTAAATGCAAGTAAATTAAAAGTGCGATTAAGTAAAAAGGCGGGAAAAATAAAGTTTAAAACTTAAAAACATAAAATCACAAAAAACTGAAAACACTCATTCGGAATAAATCCTTCATTCAGAATAAACAAGTTCATCCGGAATAAATCCCTCATTCGGAATAAAACAGCTTCATCAGGAATAAATCACTCATCCAGAATATTTACTTGATCCAGAATATCCCCCTTCATTCGGAATAATTGTTCATCCGGAATAAAGGGTTCATCCGGAATAATCATTCATTCGGAATAAATGCTTCGTCCGGAATGTCGGTTCATCCAGAATAAAACTAGCTCATTCGGAATGTTAGACTCATCCGGAATAATTAAGCTAAAACCTTCATTCGGAATAAAAAGTGAAAATTGCTCATTCGGAATAAAAAACAAGAAAGATTGATTCGGAATGTTTATGCTTCATCCAGAATATTGATTATTCCGGATAAAGACACTTGATTCAGAATGTTCCGAATGAATTGCTTGATCCGGAATATTTACCTTGACTCGGAATAAACTGCTGAAACACTTGGTTCGGAACAAATGGCTTTGATCCGAAATCTGGGCACATAAACAGTAGCGAAGAACAGGGAATGAAATAGAACACAAATCTAAACAAAATCAATCAAGATTAACCAAAAGATTAAATCAAACTAACCACAAATGAACAACTAATCAATACCAATCAAACCAAATCAATAACACTAACAATAATAATCAAAATGATCAAAACCCACTTAATCAAAACTATGAAACTCAAGAACATGAACATAACATATGATTAAATCAATCATAAGAAAGGAAGATGAGAGATCAACAATAAAGATAAAGAATCAATAACATGAAAAAGAAACTCACTTGGAATTAAAGGAATTTAAGGTGCATGACAATGTAATTAAAGGTGCAATGTGGAAACCTTGGTTTTCGGATCTTTGAAGCTACTAGGAATGCACCATGTTCATATGATTAGATAATCAAAGCGGAATTAGAACATGATACATTAACAAGGTGTTTAGGGCACAAGAACATGAATTAAAACAAAAGGATTTTTCATTATATTAATAATAAACAACCACTAGACGTGTATACATTGAATCCCACGTCTAGTGCACACACACTTTTAGGTTTACATTGTGAATGAATTGATGAATAAAACCTAAGACCCTTGGTTCCTTTTATAGTGTAAGGATTAGGGTTTACAAGAGATAATAACAAATAAACAAGTAAATCTTCTATTTAAATAAACTTATACAGAATATATCTTGCATGTTTATCTAAATAGAAGCTTCCATAAGCTTCTTGTCTACGTTTCTATCAACTCTTGAATTGCATGTAACAATGCTTAGATTGCACACGACAACTCTTGAGCCAACAACGCTTAGTTTGTTCTTGTCAACGCCTAAATTGCTCTTGACAACGCTTAGACAATATCTTCATATTTTCTTCGTTTTTGAGTTTCTGCCACATCAACTTTTTGACCCAACAATCTTCCCCTAGTTGATGGTGAAACTCTATGTGTATCTCTTGTAAGTTTTACCTGATCTTCAAATTGCTTCCCCTCAAGTGTAGCATGTATTTCTTCCCCTTTTTGTCACATCAACAGGGAAGTAAACAATGTATGCAATGTTGAAGATTCTCCAAATGTAGCTCTATGTAATGATCTTGAAGAACAATTAATATAATATTTTTGATGTAGAAGTAGAGTAACCCAAACCTATGTTCCATGTCTTGTACTATCCACGTGATAAAGAACTTATACTCATGGTACAAAGTATAAGTAGACCTCGATCCCTTGTCAATATTCTCATCCTTTGTGAGACACTGAGCACGATAATGTAACTCTTTCAAGTGTTATGACAAGCCTTCATCACCAACCATGTAAAGCACGAACAAGTTACCTTAAAAGTCAATGACTGGGAGTTCACGACTTTAAGATATGATAGAACACAAACTCGCGAAAATCTTCTTCAATCATCAAACTTACCATAAGAACTCTTCCCCTTAAGCCAACACCTCTTCATGACAATTCAATATCTTCATATGTAAAAGCTGTTAGCGAATAACTCTTTTACAAGGCTATCCCGATTACATAATCCAATAAAATTCTTCATAATTGTTGCTAACTTACTTAAAAATCATTTACCCCTTGTAAAAATATCCGAGCCATTAATATCAACTTGATATTCTGTATAAAAACAGAGATTCCATGTACCTTCGTGTGTAAATTCCACCTTTTTGTGTGCTCAAAACGTACTAATTTTCTCAACAGCAACAATCCTTGTGTTGTCCAATATCCTTCTTTATCCAATATCTTGGTCAGATGTATTGTCCGACATCAGACAATACCTATCAGCATTTGGATTAACATATATCGGCCAACACTGTCAATGCTATCAGCGTTGACTTATTCTGTGTGACAACCCGTCAATTTCAGGTCGTTATTTTAATCTCGACTATTACGTATTACGTGTTTACTTTAATGAGAATTTTAATTTATCGACTAACCGAGAAGGTTATGACTTGAAACTAGCGTGAGAATGTCGATTAGATGAAAACCGACAAGGAATATGTTAGGTATCGATATTATATTCTCAAATAATCATGAAAATGATTTTTATTATATTTAATCTTTATTTCTTGTATTTTTCGTTTTAACGAATGCCGATAACTAGTAGTGATCGCGATACCGACGGATGCCCAAAAATTTACGTTTTATTATCGATTGTCTCGATATTGTATATTTTCGACGTTTTCGATTTAATTACGTTTTAAGTCGTGTCGAAGCTTTATTATTATTTTTATGAAGCGTTTTAACTTACGAAAAGTATTTTTACGAAACCCGAGCCCCGTAAATATTTTTAAAATGTACAATTTACATTTTCTACCTTGTAAACTAATTACTTGCACTTTGGGACCAAAAGAATGCAAATTTGGCAAAAATTACCCTCACCCCACTATTTAAACAAATTCCACTACCAATTTCTTTATTTAAAATTCATTTTCATCAAAAACACACATCTCACTCTCTCCCTTGCTCTTTTGCCGT
Organism: Glebionis coronaria; assembly: GCA_025667525.1. Lineage (NCBI taxonomy): Eukaryota > Viridiplantae > Streptophyta > Magnoliopsida > Asterales > Asteraceae > Glebionis > Glebionis coronaria. Next base: position 142,111,500 of record CM046880.1, read on the forward strand.
CCACCCCTCACAACAAAAACCCTCCCAAAATTTTTGATTTACTTTGAATCAAGCAAAACTAAGAAAAGTCCCATCCTAGAAATTTCAAGGGCTTTCTATTGGTATAATTTTCTTCTACATGCATTCACTAAATTTTTATTTCAATTTTTGATGATGAACACCATGTTTGATCCATTTTTATGGTGATATATGGTGTTAATATTATTATATTTATAGTGGGTTTTGGTTGCATGCAAGATGTTTATATATTTAATTTTTGTAAGATTAAATTTGAGGGTGTTATGAGTTAATTAGATGTGTTATTATGATATTAGGATCATATTAGGACTATAGGAATTGTTGGAATGGGTTGAAAATTTGATTTGGTATGATTTTTAGATAGGCTATTTTGGGCAGTAACTTTAAGTCCGTTTTTGAAATTGTTACTGTGATAAACATGGTAAACTAATAAGATAGGGTCGTATAGAATTTCGTTAGCTTCGATTTGAGCTAAAGTAGAGCTTCTAACTCATTACGAGCGAAAAGTTATGCTACTTTTAGTATTCGTGTACCGGGAGACGGGTATCGGCACAATCCGAAAATTGTTGTCGATATTTGGAACGAATCTCGGGGACTATAAAATGAGTTTTAAAAATGTTCAAGGGCTGTTGTAAGTTGATAAACCTCAGGTCATGAGTCTATTTTCAAACCCGAGTGTCGGTTTTGCAAACGGAATTGTTTAAATAAGTCAAAATGGTTTTACAAGTCGAAGACGCAAAACTGTCCGGTTTTTGCAACACGAAGGTGTGTCGGGCAGAAGGTCTTAGAAGTAATATTTTTGAATGAAATTTAAACTGAGTCTTATTCATATTATGTGTGAGTTTGTCACCAAGTTTCGTCGAAATCGGACATGTCTAGATAGGTTAGATTGGTGTGTACATTTGGAGTGTACATGCTGAGTGGTATTTTGGACACGTAGTTCAATACTTGTGTGGCGTGAGTTGAGTATTCACTATTGGATATGGTGACTTACTCAAGTGTTAAGTCATTATATAAATGACTTAGCTACTGGTCCGAGGGAAGTAAAAATGATGGTTTGACTTGCGTTGACTTGGCGTCTTATGACGGGTCAATGTCGAGGGTGCAAGTGATTTAAATGAATAAGTGTTGAATAAAAGGGTATAGAAGTACACTTATATTTTGTTATTTTTCGGGACTTTTATGGTCATTCGAAATTGACTTTCATATTATTTAAGTATTAAATATACTTGAGTCGTTTATTAACGAACGCGCCTTATTTGGTAGGTTGCGGTCTTCGTGTTTAAAAGGGCATCACAAATCGTCGGCGATCGTCACGTCACTACTATCGTATCAAGGTGAGTCTATAGCCTCGCTTTACATGTTTACTTGTTTTATAAAACCCGCGAGGGGGATAACATGCTTGTTTTATTAAAATAAAAGGGGTACGACGAGAAGTTGTGGAAACCCTTATTATTGGAAAAACATTATATAAATGAAGGGTACAACGAGAAGTTGTGGTAAACCCTCATTCTTTTAAAATTGAACACAAAGGACCCGATTGTATGCTTAGATGAAAGTTGTTATATAAGTTTGTTTAGCCTTAAAGACCCATGAATCGTGAATTGTTAATCGAAAAGAACGCTAATACTATGGATAGATCTATCGGGGTGACGCCCAGTCCGGTCGCGACTAGCTATCGCGTGGTGTTGTGATGCACCAGTAATGAAACATCGGATGCAATTGTATAAGAGAAATATACGCACTTGGCTAGGTGTGTTGGGCTGAAATAATATATGTTAACGTTCAATTTCACGAGACTTATGAAATAACAACGATAATTATGTCTGATCCACATGATTGTCAACTACGGAAGGTTTATTCAGAATACTTGTGTTCATTTATTTAAAATTTAAACTCTATAGATTCACTCAACATTTTTGTTGACTTTATAGCATGTTTTATCTCAGGTCCATGAAGAAGGCACTCAAGGAAGGCGGTTTCACGCAGCTTGCTAAATTTAAATGTTTTGGCCCACTTTTATAAACTATGTCCATTCAAAGAAATTATTATCATTTGGTTGGTTGTGTAAACTTTAAAACTATTTGGGACCGTGTGTAAACTGTTTTATCTTTAAACAAATGAATGGATGTATGTTTTGTTAAAACGACTCATTTTGAGGCGTTTTCTATGATATTGAGGTTGAACCATGATAGTAACACCCAATGACCCTTCCGCTGCTATGACATGAAATTGGGGGTGTTACAGATTGGTATCAGAGCTCAAGTTATAGAGAACGAAAAGATCTTCCAAAAATAAATTTTTGAAATCTTTTGACTATAACATCTGCAAGCGAAACCTCCGAGTTGCCAATGGACGAGAACAAGCAAAGTATATATATATGTTATACATATTTAATTATTATTTATGCTTGAAGCATAATGGATTACATTTATTTATTTATAAATGTTTATTATTTGATTATTATAATACTAATACGTGATTTACAAACGACGCTGGTTGTCACAATAGAAATCCCTGTCTTTTGACTCATTCCTCGTGAATCTTAGTTTCTTGTCTAAATTCTATTCTTCGTTCTATCATCCATTCTTGTTTCTTTTCATCTATCTATTCTTATTCTGTGTTATTCATGTTTTGTTATCACAAGCGCTGAATGAATACTCATTTTGATGTGAATTGTGTAACAGGATCATGCCGCCTAAACAGTTGACTGAGACTCAGTTACGTGCTATAGTAGCTGATCAATTTCAGATATCTATGAATGCATTTATGGCAAACTTGAATAATGGAGCCGGTGGATCTGGTGGAGCTAGTGGATCTGGTGGAGCTGGTGGATCCGGTGGAGCTGGTGGATCCGGTGGAGCTGGTGGATCTGGTGGAGCTGGCGATACTGGAGCTGGCAACACTGGAGCTGGCGCTACTGGAGCTGGCGCTACTGGAGCTGGCGCTACTGGGGCTGGCAATGCTGGTGCTGGAACTGGTGATGCTGATAGACCAGTAATTCCTGAAAACAAGAAGTGCAATTATACCTCGTTCATGAAATGTAAACCTCCAACGTTTAAGGGTACTGAAGGCGCTGTTGGGTTAATGCAATGGTTTGAGAGATTTGAATCCGTGTTTCGATTTAGTGGAAGCGAGGAAGGAGATAAAGTGATGTTTGCCTCTGCTACTCTTCAAGGGCGAGCATTAACTTGGTGGAATGGAAGAATGGCATCATTGGGTATGGATGCTGCGTATGCTACCCCTTAGGCTGAGGTAAGAAGATGGATGACTGAGGAATTTTGTCCAAGGAGTGTTATTCAAAGGTTAGAACAGGAATTATATCAGCTGAGACTGAAGGGTACCGACATCGATGGATACACAAACAGATTCCATGAACTTGCTCTACTTTGTCCAAACAAAGTTAACCCTGAATACTTGAAGGTAGAGCAGTATATTCGAGGCTTACCGACCAACATCCGTGGGGATGTGACCTCATCTAAACCTGCCAATATTGATGAAGCTGTTCGTATGGCCTACCAACTAATGGGTCAAATCATCCAAGACAAGGCTGATGGTGTTTCTGAAGGCAACAAAAGAAGAGCTGAAAACGACAATGATGATCGTGGTGATAACCGTCAATCTCACAACAGAAATCAAAACCGAAGGAGGGGCAACGCTAATGCGATGACTGAAGCTGCAACTGCTGATAAAGGAACCAGATGTCAACGACGCAAGAAGTCTCATACTGGTGAATGTACTAAGTGTGGAAAGTGCAACAAGTTAGGTCACAAGACTGAAGACTGTTGGGGACAAGGAAAAAAGGGAGTGACGTGTTATAACTGCCAAGGTAAAGGTCACATGAGGAACCAATGCCCTCAACCTCCGAAGAATGCACGTGGTGGAGATAACCAAGGAAAAGCTTATCAGTTGGGAGAAGCCGAAGCGAAGCAAAACCCGAAAGTTGTCACTGGTACGTTTTTACTAAACAACCGTTATGCTACAGCTTTATTTGATTCTGGTGCGGACAAAAGCTTTGTGTCTACAAGTTTTAGTACCTTAATTGATATCAAACCGGTCGAATTAGACGCAAGTTATGAGGTAGAACTAGCTGATGGTAAATTAGTGAGAACCAATCGTGCGCTCCTAGGATGTTCTCTAAATCTCTTGAACCGTATTTTTAAGATAGACTTGATGATTGTTGAATTGGGAAGTTTTGATATTATTATCGGAATGGATTGGTTATCCAAGTATAACGCGTCTATCTTGTGTGGAGAAAAGAAAGTTAGGATTCCTTTAGACGACAAGACCATGGTTATCGAAGGTGATCAACGTAATTCACGACTGAAAATCGTTTCGTGCATTAAGGCTCGTAAGTATATCGAAAGAGGCTGTGAGTTATTCCTAGCTAAAGTATTGGAGAAAGAACCGAAGGAGAAACGTGCTGAAGATGTACCTGTTATCCGTGAATTTCCTGAAGTGTTTCCGGAAGATTTGCCTGGACTTCCTCCTCCAAGGCAAGTAGAATTCCAAATTGACCTAATTCCTGGTGCTGCACCCGTGGCTCGTGCGCCATATCGTTTAGCCCCATCCGAGCTGAAGGAGTTATCTGTGCAATTGCAAGAGCTATCTGATAAAGGTTTTATACGACCGAGTTCGTCACCTTGGGGAGCCCCTGTCTTATTCGTTAAGAAGAAAGATGGTTCGTTTCGTATGTGTATTGATTACCGAGAGTTGAATAAGCTGACGATCAAGAATCGTTATCCGCTTCCAAGAATTGATGATTTATTCGATCAACTTCAAGGTTCTCGTGTTTTCTCTAAGATTGATCTTCGTTCTGGTTACCATCAACTTCGCATACGTGAGGAAGATATTCCTATTACGGCGTTTAGAACTCGTTATGGTCATTATGAGTTTCTGGTTATGCCTTTTGGTTTGACTAATGCACCTGCTGTATTCATGGATTTAATGAATCGCATTTGTAAGCCGTATCTTGATAAATTCGTGATCGTTTTCATAGATGATATTCTAATCTACTCCAAGAGCAATGAAGAGCATGCCGAACACTTAAGGATTATCTTGAACTTATTGAAGAACGAAAAGTTGTACGCTAAGTTCTCGAAGTGCGATTTTTGGCTTAATTCTGTACAATTTCTCGGACACGTGGTCGATAAAAGTGGAGTACATGTTGATCGTGCAAAGATCGAAGCCATCAAGAATTGGAGTGCTCCGACTACTCCAACTGAAGTGCGACAATTTCTAGGTCTGGCTGGTTATTACCGAAGGTTTATTGAAGGATTCTCCTTGATATCGAAACCATTAACGAAGCTGACTCAGAAGAATAAACCGTATGTGTGGGGCGATGATGAAGAAGAAGCTTTCCAAACCCTGAAGATGAAACTCTGTAGTGCGCCGATTTTATCGTTACCTGAAGGAAGTGAAGATTTTGTTGTTTATTGCGATGCATCTCTCAGAGGATACGGTGTTGTTCTCATGCAACGCGAAAAGGTGATCGCATATGCCTCTAGACAATTAAGGAAGAATGAGGAGAACTACACTACCCACGACTTGGAATTGGGCGCTGTGGTTTTTGCTCTGCGACTTTGGAGACATTATCTGTATGGTACGAAGTGTACAGTATTCACTGATCATAAAAGCCTACAATACATACTGGATCAAAAGGAGCTGAATATGAGGCAACGTCGATGGGTTGAACTATTAAGTGATTACGACTGCGAGATTCGTTATCATCCAGGAAAGGCGAACGTGGTAGCTGACGCGTTAAGTCGAAAGGAAAGGGAGAAACCGATTCGAGTGCGTGCTTTAGTAGTGACAGTTCATAATAACTTACCTGAGCAGATTCGGAACGCACAAGTTGAAGCATGCAAGAAGGAAAATATTGCTGCCGAAAGATTTAGAGGAGACGGTGAAACATTTGAGACGCGACCTGATGGTATCAGATTTTTGAGAGGTCGAATTTGGTTACCATTATATGGTGGATTGAGAGATTTGATTATGTTAGAATCTCATAAGTCCAAGTATTCTATTCATCCTGGATCGGACAAAATGTACCAAGACTTGAAAAAGTTATACTGGTGGCCGAATATGAAAGCTGATATTGCAACATACGTCGCGAAATGCCTAACATGTGCAAAAGTGAAAGCTGAATATCAGAAGCCGTCAGGATTACTTGTCCAACCTGAAATTCCAGTCTGGAAATGGGAGCGAATTACGATGGACTTCATCACAAAACTCCCAAGGACACCGTCTGGGTTCGATGCAATTTGGGTTATTGTCGATCGTTTAACTAAATCCGCTCATTTTATTCCAATCAACGAGAGATTCGGATTGGAGAAACTCGCCGATATTTATCTGAAGGAAATCGTGTGCAAGCATGGTGTTCCTATTTCAATCATTTCCGATAGAGATAGTCGTTTTGCTTCTGGATTTTGGAGATCACTTCAAAAGTCGTTAGGAACCAATTTGGATATGAGCACAGCCTATCATCCACAAACCGATGGGCAAAGCGAAAGAACAATCCAAACTTTGGAGGATATGCTACGTGCTTGTGTGATAGACTTTGGAAGTAGCTGGGATAAGCACTTACATTTGGCCGAATTCTCGTACAATAACAGTTATCACGCGAGTATTAAAGCTGCACCTTTTGAAGCACTGTATGGGAGAAAATGTAGATCACCCGTTAGCTGGAGTGAGGTTGGTGATGCCCAACTCACTGGACCAGATTTGATTAGGGAGACGACGGATATGATTGTGCAAATCAAGAATAGATTGTTGTCTGCTCGAAGCCGACAGAAGAGTTATGCGGATGTAAGAAGAAAACCATTGGAGTTTAACGTGGGAGATAAGGTTATGCTAAAGGTATCACCATGGAAAGGTGTTGTACGATTTGGAAAACGTGGGAAGTTAAGTCCTCGTTATATCGGACCATTCAAGGTTACATCTAGAGTAGGACCCGTGGCATACCAACTCGAACTACCACAAGAACTGTATGGGATTCATAACACTTTTCACGTGTCGAATCTGAAGAAGTGTTTATCCGATGAAGAACTCATTATACCGTTAGACGAGGTTAAGGTTGATAAGAAGTTGCATTTTATTGAAGAACCGGTTGAGATCATGGATCGCGAGGTCAAGCAACTAAAGCAAAGCCGAATACCTATCGTCAAAGTTCGATGGAACTCTCGAAGAGGACCGGAGTTTACTTGGGAACGAGAAGACCAAATGTGGAAGAATTACCCTCATCTCTTTGATTTCAACAAGCGATCGGGCAAGAACGCAAGTTGATCTTCGAGGGCGAAGATCCTAATTTGGTGGGGATGATGTGACAACCCGTCAATTTCAGGTCGTTATTTTAATCTCGACTATTACGTATTACGTGTTTACTTTATTGAGAATTTTAATTTATCGACAAACCGAGAAGGTTATGACTTGAAACTAGCGTAAGAATGTCGATTAGATGAAAACCGACAAGGAATATGTTAGGTATCGATATTATATTCTCAAATAATCATGAAAATGATTTTTATTATATTTAATCTTTATTTCTTGTATTTTTCGTTTTAACGAATGCCGATAACTAGTAGTGATCGCGATACCGACGGATGCCCAAAAATTTACGTTTTATTATCGATTGTCTCGATATTGTATATTTTCGACGTTTTCGATTTAATTACGTTTTAAGTCGTGTCGAAGCTTTATTATTATTTTTATGAAGCGTTTTAACTTACGAAAAGTATTTTTACGAAACCCGAGCCCCGTAAATATTTTTAAAATGTACAATTTACATTTTCTACCTTGTAAACTAATTACTTGCACTTTGGGACCAAAAGAATGCAAATTTGGCAAAAATTACCCTCACCCCACTATTTAAACAAATTCCACTACCAATTTCTTTATTTAAAATTCATTTTCATCAAAAACACACATCTCACTCTCTCCCTTGCTCTTTTGCCGTCCACCCCTCACAACAAAAACCCTCCCAAAATTTTTGATTTACTTTGAATCAAGCAAAACTAAGAAAAGTCCCATCCTAGAAATTTCAAGGGCTTTCTATTGGTATGATTTTCTTCTACATGCATTCACTAAATTTTTATTTCAATTTTTGATGATGAACACCATGTTTGATCCATTTTTATGGTGATATATGGTGTTAATATTATTATATTCATAGTGGGTTTTGGTTGCATGCAAGATGTTTATATATTTAATTTTTGTAAGATTAAATTTGAGGGTGTTATGAGTTAATTAGATGTGTTATTATGATATTAGGATCATATTAGGACTATAGGAATTGTTGGAATGGGTTGAAAATTTGATTTGGTATGATTTTTAGATAGGCTATTTTGGGCAGTAACTTTAAGTCCGTTTTTGAAATTGTTACTGTGATAAACTTGGTAAACTAATAAGATAGGGTCGTAGAGAATTTCGTTAGCTTCGATTTGAGCTAAAGTAGAGCTTCTCACTCATTACGAGCGAAAAGTTATGCTACTTTTAGTATTCGTGTACCGGGAGACGGGTATCGGCACAATCCGAAAATTGTTGTCGATATTTGGAACGAATCTCGGGGACTATAAAATGAGTTTTAAAAATGTTCAAGGGCTGTTGTAAGTTGATAAACCTCAGGTCATGAGTCTATTTTCAAACCCGAGTGTCGGTTTTGCAAACGGAATTGTTTAAATAAGTCAAAATGGTTTTACAAGTCGAAGACGCAAAACTGTCCGGTTTTTGCAACACGAAGGTGTGTCGGGCAGAAGGTCTTAGAAGTAATATTTTTGAATGAAATTTAAACTGAGTCTTATTCATATTATGTGTGAGTTTGTCACCAAGTTTCGTCGAAATCGGACATGTCTAGATAGGTTAGATTGGTGTGTACATTTGGAGTGTACATGCTGAGTGGTATTTTGGACACGTAGTTCAATACTTGTGTGGCGTGAGTTGAGTATTCACTATTGGATATGGTGACTTACTCAAGTGTTAAGTCATTATATAAATGACTTAGCTACTGGTCCGAGGGAAGTAAAAATGATGGTTTGACTTGCGTTGACTTGGCGTCTTATGACGGGTCAATGTCGAGGGTGCAAGTGATTTAAATGAATAAGTGTTGAATAAAAGGGTATAGAAGTACACTTATATTTTGTTATTTTTCGGGACTTTTATGGTCATTCGAAATTGACTTTCATATTATTTAAGTATTAAATATACTTGAGTCGTTTATTAACGAACGCGCCTTATTTGGTAGGTTGCGGTCTTCGTGTTTAAAAGGGCATCACAAATCGTCGGCGATCGTCACGTCACTACTATCGTATCAAGGTGAGTCTATAGCCTCGCTTTACATGTTTACTTGTTTTATAAAACCCGCGAGGGGGATAACATGCTTGTTTTATTAAAATAAAAGGGGTACGACGAGAAGTTGTGGAAACCCTTATTATTGGAAAAACATTATATAAATGAAGGGTACAACGAGAAGTTGTGGTAAACCCTCATTCTTTTAAAATTGAACACAAAGGACCCGATTGTATGCTTAGATGAAAGTTGTTATATAAGTTTGTTTAGCCTTAAAGACCCATGAATCGTGAATTGTTAATCGAAAAGAACGCTAATACTATGGATAGATCTATCGGGGTGACGCCCAGTCCGGTCGCGACTAGCTATCGCGTGGTGTTGTGATGCACCAGTAATGAAACATCGGATGCAATTGTATAAGAGAAATATACGCACTTGGCTAGGTGTGTTGGGCTGAAATAATATATGTTAACGTTCAATTTCACGAGACTTATGAAATAACAACGATAATTATGTCTGATCCACATGATTGTCAACTACGGAAGGTTTATTCAGAATACTTGTGTTCATTTATTTAAAATTTAAACTCTATAGATTCACTCAACATTTTTGTTGACTTTATAGCATGTTTTATCTCAGGTCCATGAAGAAGGCACTCAAGGAAGGCGGTTTCACGCAGCTTGCTAAATTTAAATGTTTTGGCCCACTTTTATAAACTATGTCCATTCAAAGAAATTATTATCATTTGGTTGGTTGTGTAAACTTTAAAACTATTTGGGACCGTGTGTAAACTGTTTTATCTTTAAACAAATGAATGGATGTATGTTTTGTTAAAACGACTCATTTTGAGGCGTTTTCTATGATATTGAGGTTGAACCATGATAGTAACACCCAATGACCCTTCCGCTGCTATGACATGAAATTGGGGGTGTTACATTCTGTCAGCGTCAAAATATTACTTGTCAGCGTCTCTTCAATAAACCTCGTCAGCGTCTCAAGCAATAAACCTCGTCAGCGTCATCTCAAATATTGTCAACGTCAATAAATATAAACATCAATATCATGAACATTTAAACAAATAAATTTGTTTTTATGTCCATATATCACGTCTCTAACTGCTGTACTATACCCATTCTTTTTCTTTACAGCAACTGACGTGAATAATTTCAACACCTCATGGTATCTTTTTCTCTTGATCGTGTGAACACAAATCCTATTGGACCACTTCTTTTCTAGAGAAACCAATTTGTATTTTTGTGTAATTGCCCTTCACCTGCTTTTGATATGTATCACGTTGCTAATTATGACCAGGATATTCATCACAACCATATTCCATAATCATGAAGATTCACACGTCTTGACCATATCACATCTAAATCCAATTCATATCAACAGAACCACGATCTTTGGCAAATATGTCTGTTAACGTTAATCATTCTGCTGTTGTTATTACATTGCCTTAGCAAGACGATCTGCTGTTGTTCTGTTACATCATGACACATCACATCCACATGCTGCCCTTAGTAGAAACGAACCAAGGATTAATACAAACCCTAAGCATTATGAACAATAGCATCATCCATATTGGCAGCAATCGATCTAACACTCAAACCTGCTGCTCTAAATACGAATCTAGGGTTTATTTGAATCCATTTTCTTGCTGCTTCTAATAATACGACATGCTGCAAACATCATTTTTCTGTGATAAAAACGATCTAGGGTTTTCAGAAACCCTAAATCATGATTTCATGTGAATATCATAAACTGCAGTGAACTTCGACTTGGAATATCTTCTTCATGAAAGCTTAGATCGAAGATCCCTTCGGTGAGATTCTAGACACAAGTGCCAAGAATCTACAATTCAAAAATGACGAAGATCCAACGGTTAACGAAGGAGAGATCGTGTTTTGAACATGGCTGTCCACAGAAAACTGCATTCACTCACTGCTGACTTTGACGCCTAATAACTTTTGATTGGGGATAAAACTCGACAATCCCTTTGGTGGATGTTTAGATATATGTATGTAGAACACACATATAAAATTTCGTGACGATCCAACGGTTCAATCGAAAGTTATGACCTTCTGAATACTGTTGCGCACACAAAAACGTCTAGAAAAACCCTAGACGGATTTTTCTTTTCTTCACCATACACGAACACCTTGTTGGTCCTAGCATCACGAGCCACGAGGCTCTGATACAAATTGTGGAAACCTTGGTTTCCAGATCTTGGAAGCTACTAGGAATGCACCATGTTCATATGATTAGATAATCAAAGCGGAATTAGAACATGATACATTAACAAGGTGTTTAGGGCACAAGAACATGAATTAAAACAAAAGGATTTTTCATTATATTAATAATAAACAACCACTAGACGTGTATACATTGAATCCCACGTCTAGTGCACACACACTTTTAGGTTTACGTTGTGAATGAATTGATGAATAAAACCTAAGACCCTTTGTTCCTTTTATAGTGTAAGGATTAGGGTTTACAAGAGATAATAACAAATAAACAAGTAAATCTTCTATTTAAATAAACTTATGCAGAATATATCTTGCATGTTTATCTAAATAGAAGCTTCCATAAGCTTCTTGTCTACGTTTCTATCAACTCTTGAATTGCATGTAACAATGCTTAGATTGCACACGACAACTCTTGAGCCAACAACGCTTAGTTTGTTCTTGTCAACGCCTAAATTGCTCTTGACAACGCTTAGACAATATCTTCATGTTTTCTTCGTTTTTGAGTTTCTGCCACATCAACTTTTTGACCCAACAAGTAATTAAGGTGCAAAATATGAAAATGGTGGAAGAGGTAGTTTGTCAAGCTACCCAACCACTACAAATGAAATGAAATGGATCTATTTATAGTGGATTAGGGAGGTGCTTAGTGGAAGCTTCCTCCCTCTTTCTTCTTTCTCTAATTATCCTTTAGTCCTTAATCTTCTTAATACTTCGACTTTTGACTTTGTCTCGGGATTATTAAACTCGTCTTGTAATTTCTTCAATAAATTAGACTTGAGTTCTTCGGCTTTTAGTAAACTTCCGTCTCTTGACTTTTTCTTCGATAAATCTTCAGAATTGGTCTTGGACTTCCGTTCTTTTTGCACTCTTGATTTCTTGACTTCGTCTTTTGTATTTTTCTTCGATAAAAGCCCGTGAAAGCCGTGTTTTCTTCCCTTTTAACATTTTGATCCTAAAATCACAACAAAAACACAAACCACGCATAATTACGACATTTACGACATAAAATACACGTTTTGGCTTGGTTATTATTGTAATTAAGTGGTAAAAAGATGGGTGTTTTCACACCTATCAAGGTTTTAGGAACATTTAGGACTTTTGGGTATTCTTATGATACTTTTATCACAATTCTAGATTGTGTCCACAGGTGAGTATGAGTTAGTTTTACTAAATCATGAGGCACTGTAGCATGCAAAGTTGATATACTATGCATGCTGCCAAGACATTTTTGGCCTAGAATTGGTTGTGGTCTGTTGGGAGACTTGGGAATGATTTATCATGGGTTTAACTGGGAGTTACAAAGAATTTTATGAGATAACTTAGTTGTTAAGAATTTTGGTTAGCAAGGGACACTAGAGGACTGATATGTCTATCTTGCATAAGCAAGTGTGCATAACTGGACAGTGCTTGCCGCCCTATAATAATTATCAACTTATAGGTTATCTTCACTAGGATAAATTACTTTGTTAAGGTCCTTTTTCATTTTTATAAACTTTTATTTTTGGACGCTGACAAGTATTTTTCCAAGCGTTGTTATGACCAATTTAGACGCTGACATGGCTTTGGCAAACGTTGACAAGAATATAGCCGTTGGGCGTTGATTGGTTATTTTTTACCGTTGACACTCATTGGGAACTACCCAGTTGTTACTTTTTGACGTATTTTGGGGCCGTAATTTTGGGAGCAGATAACTTTTAATTAATGCATGAGATAACTTATTTTGTTTTCAATATTTTCATCATGATATTTTGAAAATAGTTGCCTCATTTTTTACCAATCACATGCATATTTATCTCCTATATATTTGGCTCCTATTTTTAAACAGGATATCTATCATTCTTGTCTAACAATTTTCTCCTATACTTCATCTTTTTCAATATACACAAACAACTTTCTTCTACAATGGCACCAAAATTTAAACGAAGTGATTTGGTATTGGGATTCGGGAGTCAACACAACATGATTTCATATTTGGACGCTGATGACACTCTGTTTCCACAATACACCCAGATGGTGGCGTATTTGAATGCACCCCCAATTAGGTATGCTCTTTCTCATGCTCCTCCCATCTCTGTCACACATATTAAGCAGTTTTGGAACACTGTTAGTTCCTCAACAGTTAATAACGTGACTACATTATCATCTATTGTTCATGGGCGTACATGGGTGGTTACTGAAGCCTTGGTTCGCCAGGCTTTGCATCTTGATGATGAAGATGGTATAACCACCCTCCCCATTCATGAAATAGAACAAGGACTAAGGGCTTTGGGTTATCCTTTCCCTGATGAGGGAACTTTAAACAAATATCATAAACAGGAGTTTCCCCCAGCCTGGAAGTACCAAATACATGTCATCTTACAATGTTTGAGTCCCAAGTGTACTGCACACAATGAGATTAATATATCCATTGCTAGTGCTATTGTGTGCATTGCACGTGGGCAAAAGTTTAATTATTCTAAAATGATTTTTGATGGCATGTGTAAAAACAAAGGGAATAAGATGACATTAGCTTATCCTAGATTTTTACAAATGGTTTTTGATGTGCAAAATTACTGCACAAGGGATCAGGATGACTTTTATGAGATCCCTGTGCAAAAGAAAGATATTTTTACAAAGATGAACTCACCCCCTCACCGTGACTTACCACTCACCCAAGCTATGCTTGCTATTATTGCAGCATCACAAACCTAACCAGACCCACAACCACAACTTGACCCAATACCAGAACCTTTACCTTCACCTCAACACATGGAACTTGACCAACAACCCTTCGACGCTGACACCTTAAATGTTGGCGTTGACACACCTAATCCAAATGTTGACACCATTCCTTCACAGGCCCAAACACCCCTTAACCTTCCAACATCCACCCAATCAACATCATCTTCTACCCCACCACAATATAGGTTGCAAAAACGCCAAAGGACTACTGGAGTGTTCTCCTCTAGTGGTCCTAGCCATGTAGCAGAGAGAACCACCACCACAAGTGTGGTTGGTGCTATGGATGAGGCTGGGACTATTAGCTCTGGCTTAGATGCAGGCCAAGACAGTCCTAACATCTTTAAGACCTCATCCATGCCACATGAATCTAACTTTGGAGGTCAAATACCCATTTTAGAGGAGGGCAGATTGGAACCATACACAATAATGGAATTGACGGCTGTCTGCATTAGCTTGCAAAAGCAGAATGTAGACTTGGTACAAATTGTCAGTACACAAGGCCTTGAACTCAAGCAATTGAGGGAGAGGATTGTTGTTTTGGAGAATGCTAGCACAAGGCGTGGGATGGAGGAATCTTCCAAAGGGGAGGATGAGCAGATTAATGTAAGTGATAAGGGCTCACATGATGGTGAATCTTTGGGTGTTGCTGAGGCCCTAACTGAATAGAAGAAGCAACCAGGCTTTGATGCATCTCTGGTAACTCCTATCAATTTAGACTTGTCTTTTACAGCTATGTTGGAGCAAATTACAAGAGGCGCTGAGACAAGTAATTTGGGCGTTGACAAGCAAAATTTGAACGCTGACACACCAAGCGCTGACATGAGCAAATTGGGCGCTGACAAATGAAATTTGAGCGTTGACAGACCTGTAGATGAGGTTGGTGTATTCCTGTCATCAGTCATCATTAAAGAAGTATCTTCACAGGTATTACCATCATCCTTACCCATCATTGATCCATTAGATAAGGGTAAAGGAATCTTGGTAGAAGTAGAAGTTCCAAAGGATGCAGCACAGGTAGAGTTAGATAGAAGGTTGGCTGCACAACTTTTGGAACAAGAAAAGAAGAAGGTTGGTGATTCACCATTTGTTGTCACTTTAGAGGAACAAGAAGGAAGTGATGAAGCAAGTTCAGACTCCAGTGTGATTATTATAGAACAACCAGAAACACTTGAGTATGGTGATGATTTGGAAAGAGAGAAGTTGAATGAGTTGAAATTGCAAGTAGATTTTGATATGCCAGAAGTTGTTCATATGTACCATGCTTGGGAAGATAGGTGTATGGAGAATCCAGATTTGACTATTTCAGACCAGATATGGGGTTTGGAGATTCTTCTAAGAGTACAAAAAGATTGCAAGGTAATTCTGAAACACGAAGCTAGCAATATTCTTTCAATGTTGAAGAGGGATAGAAGGGAGTTGTACTACATGCTACTCAGATGTCATGGAACAGGATGGACCTATAAGAAATTGTTGGGATTATCCTTTGAAGAGTTGGAGTACAAGGCCTATCCCATTTGGGCAATAGTGCAGGAAGAAAACACTCTAAGACTTCTTTCTGATGAAAGGAAAGAAGAACTTACAGAAGAGATTGAAGGTCTACGGAATCATTGGCCTATTCTACATGATGGATTTGATGGATTAAGATGGTTGGTTAATTAGATAAATATGAAAGAGATGAAGGAAGGAGATGAGGGAGTAGAGAGAGAAAGGAGAGAAAATGGAAGAATAGAGAGAGAAAGTAAAAATGGAATAATGATCAAGTGAAATGAACAAGCAACAACCCCTCCTAACATGCTAGGAGGGGATATATATAGCCCACCCTACATGTGGGCTATATGGACTATACATAAACTAAATGGATCACGAGCCCGTTACATAATTATCGTTGGAGCGACCGATCCTTCATAAATACGTAAAACGTATTTCCAACAATCTCCCCCTAAGGGAGGTCGCTCCAAGAAACAAAGTTCTAAATAGTCTATAACTCGTGATCTATGCTAACTAAGATGTGACCGAGACTTTATATGGAAAACTTATTTCCAACAATCTCCCCCTAAGGGAGGTCACATCTTTTTACAAAATCTTAAACCTAGCATATATGCTTGAGTCTTCGATCTTGTTCTTGTGAATATGCTTGATGTGATCTTTGACTTTAGTCTTGAGCATGTTTCCTTGCCTTGACCTTGTGCATTCTTCACTTGTGATATTTGCCTCTTCATGACTTCATGTTCCACATACTTATACTTTTAAATTCTTGAAAGCTTCAGAGTTTGATACAGCGGAAGACTTGACCTTCAGGCTTTCTTGAATTTGTTGAAGTACTAATTGTATGTAGTATAAGCATGTGGTGACGACTTCTTCTGGATTGTACACCGCAATGCCACCTTCTTGTTACGCTGCATAAGACAGTTAGCAACAAAACAATATACACGGATGAAATAGCCTTGAACATTTCATTCTAATTCGGTAGCAATTTACCTCCGGTCGGTGAAGACCGTTGGACGATATTAAATATCGTATTGTGGCAGGTAGTTTCAATAAAGAACCTCCTTGACAAGATTTCGCGGGTAAACCCGTTCTCTTTACTCGACCGTCCAAAGCTGACTGCGAACGTAAAGAGTGAATCATTTGGATAATATTACCCGCATGATTTGAAGCCGTCAATTCATGTTCCTGGAACAAGTGAAGTTCAATTAAGAACCGCACCATCGTTGCTTTCCAGTTGTCACTAGCTTGATTCATATAGAATCTTGCAAGTTACCTACCAAGTGCTGTTTGATGTTAACACTAGAAGGATTTCCATTCGTCACTGTAAATACTTAATAGTATTACTCTGAATGTTCTGGCAAGATCACTAAGATATTGCGTAGAGGCCTGGAACGTGTTTAAATTCATTTAAGAATTAAACCACTGTTGCTTTCCAGTTATCACAAGTTTGATTCATAAAGAATCGCACAAGTCACCTACCATGAGCTTTTTGATATTCGCTCAAGAAGGATTTCCATCTTCATTGTAAATACTTTCGTATTACTCGGATGTTCAGGCAAGATCATGAAGATTTTGCGTAGGACTCTTAAGATCTTTGTTACTTTTCACAGTATGTGAAGAAGCAAGGAAATATGAAAGTGTGTCCTAATGAGATATTTGATGATCTCAAATGGCTCTAGACTCGATCGTGCATTTTTGATTTTTAGTGATCGGAGGCTGGAGAGGAGTGCCACCTTTTCAATACCAATTTATTAGGAGTGAATAAATCAATAGATAATGTGTTGTCTCCGTGTGATTAAAACAAATATCTTTTAAGAGATATCTGAGTTAGCTGAGATGGGTTGTGCTTTGCATCACTGGGTCCATGATGTCTATCTTCAATATCAAGAATCATTAAAATGATCTCAATATCATATGAATTGACCCGGTTTCTGCCTAAGTTGTAAGGAGGGCTTCTTTCTTTACACCCTTTATCTTTACAATTCTTTTTCATTCTTCAACCCCTTAAATGCTTACCAATACGTCATCACTAGCACCTTGTTGTGATTGTTCCAGTGCTAACTTAAGTACTTGGTCGGCATTCAGCTACGTTCACAATCTTTCTCCATCTTTCCTAAGAACTACTATTTCTAGCTATGGAATGTCCTTGGGAAGATTCCTCCGGTTCTAGAGAAATCATTGGACTTTAACCTATCCTACCATCCTTATGTCACCACAATCGTCACCGTCGTGAATAGAGATGTTTTTGGGTAAGTGTATGTCACCATGAAATCCACTTTGAAGTGCAAATCCATTTTGCTCCCCCTTAACATATGCCACGATATCCGAAAACATTTTGCACATGTCGGGATAAGCTATCACGTTAAGTCAAACCATTTATGATTGATCATATCCCATATTAAATCACATTTTCTCCCCCATATTAAAAATATTAACCCAATCGATGTTTTTAATATCAATTGATTTAATAGCATTTTAAGAAAATTTGGGAAGAAGAATGCAAATCCAATTATATTCATAAATTACACAAGCTCCCCCTCAAATTAATGAGGGTGTGCTGAAACGTAAATTAAATACCTTTTAAACACAAGTGTAAGGTATTTATTACGTGCAAAGATCATATATAATAATGAATTCACAAAATTAACAATTTACGAGGTAGGACCTGAATGATGGAGAACATCATATGAAAGATTCACATGGTTCTTGTTCACGAATGTTGGTCACCTCGTCACGTCCCCGAGAAAATTAATTCCCGTTGTTGAGTCAAAGCTTTCCGGTGAAATGCTTGACTTGATTATGAAAAGCGGGTTGCTATCTGAAATAATAGCAAACCATATGGAGCATGTTTTAAAACTTTTAAACTTCTGCTCGAACTTTATTTACAACCCCATGTCATTATTGAATGACATTTCTAGGTTCGTAAATATTATCGATTCCAGAAGACATGCTCGTTTTATCAAAACGTTTTTGAACACACAAATTTGAAAGATTTAGAAAAATCTTTTGAGAAATTCTTGAAAAATTGTGTTCAAAGTTTTGAAAAACAATTACTTGAGCTTAAGATGTTGAATATCTTAAAAGCGACCTCAAGTCTGAGAAATTGTGAACTTCCCGTTGTTAAGGATAAGTTACCATCGGCGATAAACTTTCCTTTTATCTGAAGGACGAGTCCTAAGCTGACATTTACTTAGAAGTCGTGTTCATGAGCTTGAAAACTTTGACTGTTTTAACGGAAAGCTCATGACCGAGAAAGGTTAATTTCTCGTTACGAGGAAAAGTTCTCTTATTTAAAAGATACACTTTCCTTTCTGAGCTTAAAACTTCGAATGTTTTAATACAAGCTCATGACCGAGAAAGGTGAATTTCTCGTTAAGAGGATAAGTTATCATAAAAGATAATCTTTCTTTTATTTTAAGTTCGAGTTACAGTCTGACATTTAACTGTAAGTCATTTTGCATGAGCTTAAAAACTTCGAATGTTTTTAATATTAGCTCATGCCCGAGAAAACTTAATTTCTCGTTGTTAGGATAAGTTTATCATCGGCGATAAACTTTCCTTTCTTTGAAGATCGAGTTATAGTCTGTGATGTGACTATAAGTCCTTGTGCAAGCTTTAACCATGAATCCCCTGAGATACTAGTTTCTCTGATATCTGCTTCTTCAGCAACCAAATTCTGAGAGTGTCCTTAGTTGAACGGTATACAACGATTGGACCGCTTCGTTCTTTTGGAACATCAACTTTGGTACCTGCATTCTCATTAGGAGTTTGTATACTTTTGCATGGGTTAGAGATATCTATTTTAGAAGCACGTGGGGGTTCACGGTTTTCTTTTCTTGTGTCAGAGGTGGCCTGAGGAGATGATTCACTTGTCTTAGTTGGCAAACGTTTCCTTTTATAGAAAATCTTAAGTTCAGGCTTAAGTGATGTATCATCCTTTGCAATTTCCTCCCTAGTAGTCTTCGTAGAATCAGAGACTATCCTGGTTAAAGGGCACTCGTTTCCTACAAGAGTGAAAGTTCTACCAGTGGGGCGCCACATTTTGCCAACAGGTTTGATTTTAGCAACCCACTGGGATTTAAGTCTAGCACGGGAGTTCACCTCATTAAGCAATTTTTTGATACAGGAGTCATGATTTGCCGTAAAGACACATTTTCTACATGTTTTACAAGTAGCATATTTGATGTCCGAGTAATTCCTAGATGATTGATCGATGCTCCTAGGAGACGTCATGCTACGGTTAGCAGTGTTGGGTGATCTAGAAGGCATCTGACTAGGTTGGACATTGCTATCTCTTACATGTGTCTTTTGAATAGCTTCCCTTAGACCAGATTTATGGCCAACGTCATTTGAACTAGTTCTAGACGTGGTCATTGAACTATTCTTAGAGAAACTAGGGGCAATCATGTGATGAGGTCTTGCTAAAACTGATTTAGTCACATTAGGCCTAGTTGGTGGAGTGACTGTTCTAGAAATATGACCCACATCAACTTGGGAGGCAAACCGCGGTCTCGAGGATTGTAGTCGCTCGGATCTAAATGCAGTAGGTTTTCTGACAATCGGTTGTCTGACGAACTGATTTGTAGGCGGTTTCCCCAAGATTGATGGTTTTTCAAGCTTAGTGTCCATACTAGGTCCTCTATTTTTCCTTAACTCGTTTTTCAACGCAGCTATAGCAAAAACCTTTTCCTGTACTTGGGCCTTTAAAGTCTCATTCTCTTTGAGCAAGTTATCTTGGGATGCCAACTTAGATTCAAGCAGTTGAATTTGTTTCAAAAGATTATCCTTTTCAGCTTTAGAATCTAGAACAGTTTGATCCAATTTTCTTTCAAGAACAACGTTTGACTTTTCAAGTTTTTCAAAGTATGTTTCAAATTTGTCCGTTTTCTTAGAAAATTCAAGTTTGGCATCCTCAAGATCTTTTGATTGCCGAGCTACGATCGTTTCGAGCTCTTTAATCTTGGAATCAGAATCAGTTAACGAGGCAGTTATAAAGCATTTATCATGATGAACTATAGCATTTTGAACACTTTCTCCCCCATTATGACTCACATCGGATGAATCATAAGTGGTATTTCTATCACTCTTGTCCATCCCATGTTTGTCATAATTAGGTTCAGAATGCTCAATATGCGGCATGTCATTAGCATATACATCATAACCAACATCACATTGTACCATGTTTGCAGGCTCTTCGTCATAAATGGGTAAGGTGTCATCAAGAGAAATCTCGTGAACATTCCCCGACATGCCACTGATATCATGTTGTCCTCCTGATTCCGTGCTCTTGGCATAGATAGGCTCCAAGTTTTCAACCGTATGACCAGTTTCCTTTTGCATCGAAGAGTCTTGCATTCCATTATCATACCCTTGCTGAAGTCGAGATCTTTCATAAATCGAAGACGAGACCGATGTCATGAGTTTCAAAATTGTATCACGGAAAACTCGAAGCTCGGTATGTGTATCTCGAAGAAATGATTGGCAAATCACTGAACTTTCAGGCCTGATGATATTGAATTGGAGGAAAGGCGTGAGTTGTGTCACAAGAGCCTTATATGAAAGTGCCGATGCAGAGTGATTAAAGTTTTCACGGTTGAGTTGCTCGGCGAGTTGGGTCAAAGTGGTGAATATTGAGTCGATGAATATATGACGATCTTGACCAAAGATTGTCATAAATTCGCTCCCTCTTTGAAGCCATGACAGAGTGACAAGATGAGACTGAAGCATTCGAAATGAAGTAATACCACTTTCTCTAGCGTTGGCTTGCACTTGATGCAATTCTCCCTTGTTCGATGTCGAATTCAAGAAATCCATTGAAAATCGATGAACAATTACGTTAAGGATTACTGATTGATAAAAAATCCGTCGTCAAAATAAACCTTGACACTTTATCACGTTGTCACGATTATAACTTAATATCATAAAATTTTTCAAAATAAAAAATTGAATAAAAATATGAATTGATTATCAAAATAAAAAAAAAATTAATATCCAAAATAGAAATTAATATTCAAAAATATCCAAAATAACTAAAATATCCAAAATAAAAATATTCAAAAATATC
The DNA here is from genome assembly GCA_025667525.1 of Glebionis coronaria. Lineage (NCBI taxonomy): Eukaryota > Viridiplantae > Streptophyta > Magnoliopsida > Asterales > Asteraceae > Glebionis > Glebionis coronaria. Next base: position 142,133,322 of record CM046880.1, read on the forward strand.
AAAATTAAAAATTTGCTCAACAATATCCAAAATAATAACAATTAATATTCAAAAAAAAATAAAAAAGTTAACTTTATAAAAAAACTGAAACGGTTTCCGTGTCCCATAAATCTAATTATTTGTGAATCAACCCTACGTGTCCCAAAGAAGCACGTGTAACCCACTCGAGTATTAAATACTCCTTGTACTCTCCGTCTTACAAGTATAATCTAATCTCTCTCTCTCCACAATACATAACCCACCTATCATTCATTGTTTCCTCCGTCTCTTTCTCCACACCTCAACTAAAAAATTCAACCGATCCAAAAGTATCTCTCTTTTCTCAATCTATTAACTCTCACTCAATCACAGATAACAAAAAAAATAGCTTAATCAAAAACGCATCTCCTCAGAAACAATCTCATCTAGTGAACTCCGCCCCTTGTTTCCTCCGCCCAATTGATCTCAACCCTGATCACATCTATTTTCAACGAATCACATAGGGAATCACGAAAGAAGGAGGTTTTCTTCAAGATCAGAAATGGTCTTGGGTAGGTACTTATTTTCTTGATCTGTTGAGTCCCTCTCTCTTCTGTAGTGTCTTTCTTGTGATGAGTCGAGTCTTGAGTGTTGATGTGAGTCGAATCAGTTTGGGTTTGGTTGTTGGATTCGGTTTGGTGTCGAGGGTTTGTGTTGATCGAGGATGTTGTTTCTGTGACTGAGATCTTTTTATTTTGTGTGGAAAGTTTATTGTGGGTGTCTGTTGGTTTTTGAGTGTCGAGTGAATGTCGAAAGATGGTCTTGTTTTGATGAGATGAGTCGAGGGTGGGGGGGTGAGGACGAGTGTTAGTCGAGAGTTTATTGTGGGTCGAGTGGTGTTGTGTTTGTTGGGTAGAGAGTATTCTAAGGGTGTGAGTTTTGGGTTTAGATCGAATGTGTCGAGGGAGGGGAGTGAGTCGGAGTGAGAGTTGTGTCTTAGTGTGAGACGAGGGTGTTGGGTGAATGTTGTGAGAGTTTTGTTTGTTTGGCCGTTATGTTTGAATTGGATGCTTCGTTCGGAAGAGTTCCGAATCGGAAGAGTTCCGAATCGGAAGAGTTCCGAATCAGAAGAGTTCCGAATCGGAAGTGTTTGGTTCGGAAGTGTTTGGTTCGGAAGTGTTTGGTTCGGAAGTGTTTGGTTCGGAAGTGTTTGGTTCAGAAGTGTTTGGTTCGGAAGTGTTTGGTTCGGAAGTGTTTGGTTCGGAAGTGTTCGGTTCGGAACTTTTCGATTCAGAACTTTTCAGTTCGCTCGGAACAGATGAGACTGACTGAGTTTATATAAAAAATAGAAACTGGACAAAGATAATGAAAAACCTTGATGATGAAGGACTGTAGGACAGATATTGGACAAAAACTCGAGACCCAATAGATTAAAAAATAAAGAAAAATACTGATTATATAAAAAAAATAAAGACAACTGGACAGACTCGAAACCCAGATATAATAAAAAAATTATATATAAAAACTGGTAAAAAAAATTTAAAATGATTATATAAAAAAAACTGATTATAAAAACTTAAAAGAAAAAAAAAACTAATAATAACAAAAATTAAAGTGGAAATTGATAAAAAAATAAAATAAAAAAGGATAAAATTAAATGTTTAATTTAAGGAACTCAAACAAAAAGGCAATCAAAATAGAAAGGATTTAATAAAAAAAAATACAAAATTAAAAAGAGAAAAACACCAACTTTTTATAAAAACACAAACTTTTTAAGATTTAATAATGAAATTTTTGATTTTTATATAAAAATTTGTGATTTTTATCTAAAAAGGTAAGTAAATCTAAAGATTTGACATGATGTAACACATAAAAACACAAACTTTTTATAAAAAATACAAACTTTTTAATATTTAAGCATGATTAAATCAAAACCCACCAAAATCAAAAAGAAATAAAAGAAAGAATAAACCAAACAAACCTTGGCTCTTGATACCAATTGAAGGTCTACGGAATCATTGGCCTATTCTACATGATGGATTTGATGGATTAAGATGGTTGGTTAATTAGATAAATATGAAAGAGATGAAGGAAGGAGATGAGGGAGTAGAGAGAGAAAGGAGAGAAAATGGAAGAATAGAGAGAGAAAGTAAAAATAGAATAATGATCAAGTGAAATGAACAAGCAACATCCCCTCCTAACATGCTAGGAGGGGATATATATAGCCCACCCTACATGTGGGCTATATGGACTATACATAAACTAAATGGATCACGAGCCCGTTACATAATTATCGTTGGAGCGACCGATCCTTCATAAGTACGTAAAACGTATTTCCAACAGAGATGGAGCTTAAGAAGGCAATGATTGTTCCAAGACCTTTAAAGAAGGGAGTTCCTCTTGAGTTTCCAAAAGATATGGATAGATTGAATCCAAATGAAGCTGTTATAAGAAGGAGCATCAAGCTCTCACCATTGGAAGCTTCAGATATGGCACAAGTGTTACCTCTTGATGCCAGAAACCCTATTATAAGTTATGAAGAAGATGAAAGTGGGTTTTGGAAGATTGGCAGGTATGGGAAAGAGGTACACACTTTTACTACACTTATATCTCTCTTTGCAAGTTTGGATAGAGAAGACTTGGTAGACCTTTGGAGGTTGTTGGAGGCCAAGTATGAGACTGAAGCTCCTACTTCGGTCAATGGAATAAAACTTTGGTCCACATTCAAGAGAATGTGTGGACCAACAGAAGAAGATCCTGCTGTTTGGAAGGATCTTGAAGATGATCTCAGTGGTCTTCAATGGCATTTGTATTCATCTGCTAGTGTTTATTACTTGAGTTCTACAAAGTTTGCTGAGTATCTTCTTGTAGATGCTCAGTATCCCATGTCCAAAGAAGTTTTGGAGAAGATGAAGACAACACAGCTCGAGATTGATTATTCAAGTGACGTGGCCAAAGATTTGATCAGACATATTGATTACCAATATGATAAGCGTTGTAAGATTCCTCCTAGTTCTTAATGTTTATTCAGAAACTTGATTACTAGAGTAGATATCAAGTTTAGGGGAGGATTGTTGGGAATAAAATGTAGCCAGTTCACTTGAGCGCTGACAAGAGGAAAACAAGCGTTTATAGGAAGAAAACAAACGCTGACAGATCAAGCGTTGACAAGAAAAAGTCAAGCGTTGATAGGTTGAAGACAAGCATTGATGGAAAGATATGGTCTACGCGTATATTGTTTCTAGTTTGTTTCTAGTAAAGATAAGTTCAATATTGTATTTTCTATAATTATCTTTACCTAGAATAGTTGATACGTAGACTCTTGTACAAGGCTTCTTATGTCTATAAAAGAACACCTTTAGGTTATGTTTCATAATAAGTTTTTCATACGTTAAACACTTTCATTGTAAGCAAGTTCGTTATTATCAATCAAGTGAAAGTTTGTTTACATCTTTGTGTGTTCTTGTTTAAGTGTTAATTCCGCATAACACTTAGATTACTTTATACATATACAAAGGTTTCTCTACGTGTATAACTTGATCTAATCTCGTATAAACAAGCTTAATCGATCTAAGTTTGGGATCAACACAAATCATATACAAAGGTTTCTCTACGTGTATAACTTGATCTAATCTCGTATAAACAAGCTTAATCGATCTAGATTACTTTATACATATACAAAGGTCCCCTCAAATGCTGACTCGTTTTCTATTTAAATAGCTGTAGTCATTGCATTTAATGAGATAAATATCAATAAAGACCTTTTCTGTTTAATGATTTTCTAAAACGATTCTGGGGGCAATAAGATTTCTCTTATTTTAACAAAATAAGTGCACTGGAACGTACACTAATTTGTGTTAGACCAAGTTATAAAGTAAACTTGATCCCTTACAAGGTTTTTAAGTAAACCTTGCCCGAGAAAGTTAATTCCTGTTGTGAGCCAACGTTTTCAAAAGAAATACGCGACTTTAATGCGAAAAGCGGGTTGCAGTCTGAAATAACTACAAGCCATGTGGGCATGTTTTAAAATATGTACAACTTTTATACGGACTCTATTTATGGCGCCGTGTCACTTTTAATCGATATTTCTAAGGCCGTAAATATTACCGTACTAAAAGACATGCCCGTTTTAAAATGAAAAATATTTTTGGATTTTCTTGGTTTTATATTTTTTTATGGTTTTTCTATGTTTTTTATTTTTTATGGTTTTTCTAAGTTTTATATTTTTGTATTTTTCTTTTGGTGGTTTAAATATATACGATAATATACAAGATCACGCTCAAAGGATACTCTAGAATAGTTTACCACCACTATTCTTCAGATTCTTCTACCAACTCCTTAAGTGTCGTTGGTGAGAATGATTTCATGCCTAGCTTTTCGATCAAAAACTCGATACGTCCTCGATCTAAGGCCTTTGTGAATATATCTGCCAGCTGGTACTCAGTGTTGACGAAGTACAGTTCGATCACTCCATTTTACACTTTCTCTTTGATGAAGTGGTAGCGTATGTCAATGTGCTTTGCCCGGGAATGTTGAACGTAGTTGCAGCACAGAGCAATTGCACTTTTGTTATCACAATACATCGGGATTTTGTTGAAGCCAAGACCGTAGTCAGTTAATTGTGATCTCATCCAAAGAACTTGAGCACAACAACCGGACATAGCAATGTATTCAGCCTCCGTACTTGATATCGCAACGTTTTTCTGCCTTTTGGATGCCCAACTAACCAGTCTATCTCCAAGAAGTTGCACACTGTCAGAAGTGCTACGTCTAGTATCTTGACACACAGCATAATCCGCATCTGCATATGAAATTAGTGCAATAGAGGAATCCTTCGGATACCACAGACCACGATGAAGTGTTCCTTTAAGATACCGAAAGATCCTTTTCACAGCCTGTAAGTGCTTTTCGGTAGGCCGAGCCTGATACCGAGCACACATGCATATAACAAATTTCAAATCAGGCCTGCTAGCAGTCAGATAGAGAAGGGTGCCGCTCATTCCACGGTAAAGTTTAGGATCGACAGCTATCCCATCCTTATCTTCATCTAACTTGGATCTCTCCACCATTGGAGTATCCACGGGGTCACAATTTTCAAAATGATACTTCTTTAATGATTCAAGAGCAAATTTGGATTGATTAATGAAGATGCCTCTGGGATTCTAAGAAATTTGTAACCCTAAGAAAAATGAAATTTTCCCGATCATCGACATCTTAAAACGTGTGGACATAATTTTCTCAAAATGGTCAGACAGTCTTTGAGTAGTGGCAGCAAAAATTATATCATCAACATAAATTTGTACCAGTATCATGTCGTTGTCCTCCTTGAGAATAAATAATGTTGGGTGCACTGTGCCTTTGGAGAAGCCTTTCGAGATGAGATAAGACGATAGGAGATCGTACCACGCGCGTGGAGCTTTTTTCAACCCATAAAGAGCCTTCTTGAGCTTGTACACGTGATTAGGATACTCCGAGTTGACGAATCCATTCAGCTGGCTTACGTAGACATCTTCCCTTAATTCACCATTAAGAAATGTCGTCTTAACATCCATTTGGTAGACGATCATGTTCATGTGAGCAACATAAGCAAGGAATAGTCTAATTTCCTCCAATCTGCCATAGGAGAAAAGGATTTTTCAAAGTCAATACCCAAAGCTTGTTTGTAACCTCTAGCAACCAATTTAGCTTTGTTCTTTATCACTCCACCTAACTCATCGAGTTTAACCTTATATACCCACAACAATGTAAGGATTTCGACGTTGCTGGGTAAAGGAACTAATTCCCAATCTTCAAGACGTTGAAATTCATTAAGTTCCTCTTGCATGGCTTCAATCCAAGATGATTTAGTCATGGCTTGTTGCCAGTTTTTAGGTTCAGTATCGGAAAGAAATGCATCAAAGTAGAAATATAATGCATGTTCTTGGAGTTGGTGGTGTGTTAAGACTGGTCGATCGATGTCACCAATAATATTTTGGATTGGGTGATCCTTTGTCCATTTGGTGTTGTGAGTTTCAATCCGTGGTGGTCGGGAGTGAACGATTGCAGGAGCTTCCTCTGAGGTAGACGCACCGTTAGGGTTTTCTGGTATTTGTGTACGAAAGAAAGGAAGCTCTTGTAAATGAGCAATTTCCAAATCGTGATCATAGTGATCCGCTTCAACATCATTAGGAACGAGTGGGGTGATGATTCAGGTGTAGTTTGTGAATTGGTAGGGGATGGGACATCTGGTTCAAAAGTAACAGTAGATGTCTCGGACTGATTTCAATTATCTTGAGCAACAACTTTGGGAAACGGAGCTACTGCTGCAGCTGCTGGAGAATCCTTACTAGGTGGATCAAAGAATTCATCATACATAGGTTGAAATAACTCATCCCACTCGGGCCTTGTAGGTGGTATAAATGATGCAGAAGTAGGATCGTTGGGAGTTAATCCGGAACTAATCGTACCGGTTCCCATCTCATATAATGCGGGTTCAGAGTTGTGTTGCTCAGAAATCATCGATGTCAGCTCATCAAAATCGGCATCCAAAGTTTCTACTATCTTGCCAAGATGACGGTTATAAATTCGGTAAGATTTCTTTGCAGGTGAGTAACCAATGACAATTCCAATGTCAGGCTTCGGTTGAAGTTTGCCCAAATTATCATTATTTGTATTTGGATAACAGAGTGCACCAAACACATGAAGAAATGAAATATTAGGTTTGTGTCCATGAAGTAGCTCATATGAAGTTTTACCATGGCGTTTACGAATGATGGAGCGGTTTTGTGTATAACATGCGGTTGCCACTACTTCAGCCCATAAGAATAAAGGAGCATTCGCATAAATCAACATATTTCTAGCAGCTTCCATTAGTGTACGGTTACGTCTTTCCACGACACCGTTTTGTTGTGGAGTGCGAGCAACAGAAGTTTCATGTGAAATATCGACCTCTTCATATTAGTCTCGTAGAGTTTGATTAACGAACGTAGTTCCATTATCAGTCCGAATGCGGCGAACAGTAGCATTAAGACGTATTTGGATCATCTTTAAGAAAGTAATAATATACTTTGGTGCTTGATCCTTGGATGCTAAAATTTTTACCCATGTAAACCTTGAGAAATCATCCACCATGACGAGGATGTATTTTCTACCACTCACACTAGCCATACGCATTGGCCCACAAAGATCCATGTGCAAAAGATACAGTGGTTCTTGGTTGGTGTCTTCAGCTTTAGGTTTGTATGATTTCTTGGTGCTTTTCCCCAAAGAACACGCGGAACATAAGTGATCCTTGTCGAACTTAAGTTTTGGAAGACCACGAACAAGTTCGTTTTTAGCTAAATGGTTTATAGCATCAAAGTTAAAATGAGATAGTCGACGATGCCACAACCATGACTTGGTCTTAGATGCTTTGGAAAGAAGGCATACAGGAGAGGCGGCCATCATGTTTTGAATGGACAGTGTGTAGAGATTATCCCCTCAAGAACCCTTTAACAAATCATTTCCTGCAAGATCATGAATAAAGCAAGTATGTTGTCGAAAAGCCACCTCAAGGTTTGAATCGCAAAATTGTCCCACTGAAAATAGATTGTGACCAAGTCCCTCCACATAATATACCCTTGAAATCGTAACATTCCGAATTTGTTATTCACCATAACCCATGATCTTCGCAATATGGTCGTTGTCGAATTTAACCGTTCCTAGAAACTTGCTGACGATATTTCTGAGCATCGAGTGATCTCCGTTCATATGCTTTGAGTATCTAGAGTCCAAGTACCAGAGGATGATTTGGATGACCTGAAAATATCATCAGACAAAGACAATGTATCGGAATCTAGTAGTTCCTCTGTGTTAACAGGTACAGATATATTTATCTTAGATTTGCTAACCAAAGAATTCTTAGGCTTCCAAACTTGCTTCCTAAATGCAGGCTTAGATTCTAGTTGTCTAAGATCCTGAGGTACTTCTTCAGTGGTAGGCACAATAGTGGGGGCAGACCTAGTTAAAGGGTGCTTTTTCCATTTCTTAGTGCTAGTGTTCCTAGTTAAAGGACGCTGAGACCTAACTTCTGTAGATGTGATCCTAGTTAAAGGGCACGTAGTTCCATTAGCAGTGAAGGTCCTACAGGTGGGTTTCCATTGCCAACCAACTTGGGTGAATTTCTTCCCCGTTAGAATCCATTCAAGATTGTTCCTAATAGCATACATTTCATTCACGTGAGCAACAAGACATAAATCATGACGCTGAGAAAACATGCATTCATTACAATTCCAACATCGCAAATTCGAATTGACATTTTGCTTAGGCTTCTGCACAGAGGCAGATGCTTTTGTCTTAGATACATGATTCTTTTTATTTGAAACTGAAATAACATTCCTAGGGTGAACTTCTACTTTCTTCTTGGCAGTCCTACTAGTGGAAGGCTTGATCCTATCTTTCTTGTCTTGAGATCCTTGAGCCTTAGTAGACATAATTACTCCTGTAGAAGCCATGGGAACATTAGTGACAGATTTTGATTTAGCCTTGATGGGTGTGTTTAAAATAGGCTTAGATCCTGGATTCTTATTAAATGAAGTAATGGCAATGGTGGGGGTTTGTTTTTTAGGTGGTGTAAAACCCGGTTGTCCTATGTACTTCAAGTGCTCTCAGCATTGTTGTACCCTCCCAATGTAAGCATGAGCAGAGTAATAGTGACTATTCATAGGATCAATTTCATAGTAATCATCTACCACATCCCTATCAAGCTCCACGTGCTTAACTGCATCTTCTATATACCACTTATATGATAGTGAGTTGTTCTTATTGTACGGGTTCTTAATGATCACCACCTTGTTGGTTTTTGGAGCACTAGAGGTCGGGGCAGATATTGTAGCTGGAATATCAACAACTTCTTGTCCTTTGAGTTGAAGTGTCTCCTTTAATTCTGCGAAAACCATGTTTTTGTAGATGAGTTGAATATTTAAGTCAGAGATTTCCTCACACTTACGGTTCAGTTGGTCAACGAGTGACTTTTGCTCTGTCGCATTAAAAACGAAGCGATCTTCTAATGAACCATAAATCTGTGAAAAACCCTGCTTTACTTTATCAAAATTCCCTAGCATAGAATTAATTCTATCTTCTAGGCTTGATTTTTAATCTTTGCAGCCGCTAGTTCCAATTTCTCTTCTACAGATTCTCTCTTAAGTCTCATAATTTTTTCCTCTAATGCATGAACCACCTGAATCATCTTGTCACTTTTCTCAACGGAGTTTTCACAATCATTTGTTTTTGAAAGAGTTTCATTTTTAGATTGATTTTTAATTTCAAGAGATATACAATGTTGTTGAAGCTCATTAAAACGTTTTGAAAGTGTGTTATAAGAATCTTGAAGCTTTAAAAATTTAGCGTTAGATTCATGACAAGAATGATTATCTATATTAATCACAGGCTCAACAATATTCACAGATATATCATACACATCATCACATTTATTCAAAGTAGATGAAAGCTCATGAGCATATTCAATAGTAACAACTTGCGTCACTTCGAGAGACACTATATATTCTAAGAATCGGTCATATTCAGATAAAATCTTTGCTTTCTCAATTAAATGTTGTTCATAAGCATCATCCATTTCATAGAAAACTTTTTGAACTTCACCCATTTCAAAACATAGATTTCCCGCGAGATAATAAACTCCATTTTTAATATTTTTTACAAACGAAACGATCTCTTTCTTAAACACCGTTTTCATGTGTTCGAAAGCCCATTCTCCAGCGGTTTGAGCCGTTGAAGTCGTACATTCCAGGATGACCTTGTCAAACTCGCTTAGGTATCACTCAAGCTCTTCCAAGCTGAGCTTTACCATACTTACCGGTGGAAGATTCTTTGAAATTTCCTTAGGTTCGTCCGAATTAACAAGTGTAGGAAGTATACTAAGAGTTTCTCTAGTAAGGATGTAAGCTGGTGTATGGATAAATTCCTTTTGCATATTAAAGTGAGTTCTAAAATCTATTTTTCCATATGATGCATTCATTTGTGTATAATCATACTCAGGATATGTAGGAAGTAATTTTAACCGATTCTCTTCATGTAGTGACATGCTCTCAGATTCATTTAAAAACACAATCGGATCTAAGACCAATCGTAACTTGGTTGCATCATAAAGTCGTGGGTTGTGGTGAAATGCTTGCTTTGCATACCCCGGGTTAGGTGGTAGGTCTATTAGACGCGATAGATTGAACTCTTGAAAAGAAGAATGAAACAAGTGTACTAAACGTGAAGCAGAGTATTGTTTTAAAAGAAAAATTTCAGTCTTTTTAACTTTCTCAGACGCCTTAATTTCCGTTTCAACCCTTTTAGACTCGAAAATTTCGAAATCCGTTTGTAGTTTTTGAAAATTATTAACAACTTCTTTTTCTTTAAGTTCTTTCGAAATATTTGCTCTTAAACTCTCAATTTCTATAGATTATCCATTTGGACTTGCCAAAACCTATCACATTCAGGATTGGTTAAGGTAGTGGACAATGGAGTTAATTCCAAGGTTTTAACCTTTTCCTTATACAAAGCACGCTCGGCAGATAAAGTCTGATTAACACTGAGGGTTTCAACCGTATTATTAATTTGGCTAAGCATAGATGCCGAGACCATAACCAAATCAGGTTGATCAAACGAATTTGTAGTCGTAACAGCTCCCGGTTATGGTTCACTTAAAGTCTGTGGACTTGCATTGATATTGATATCATTGTTTGTCTCCTCGATTGAGTAACTAACCACCGGAGGCTGTTCCAGATACTCAGACACTTTCTCAACTTGATAAGGTACAATACTAGTACCCGTAGCAGTATTTGGTACCTCAGAAATTGTGTCAGCTCCATAAAGTGAAAGATTTGCCATGAGAGCTGCCTTGGCGGTATTGAGATCATCACAGTCAGAGTCGTATGCATCCAGATCATCACATTGATATGCGACATTGTTTGTGATGGCTGCTGTGAGACCGTCAGTGTCCGCGACTCCCGGATCTGCGAGAAATGCTAACTCTTATTCATCGAGCTCACGTCCTTGGGCTTGAGCATTCACCAAGTAGATCTTCTCCTGAAACCATGTGCTATCCCTTTTCCTCTTGGGCTGTTTGCACTCTCGAGCCATGTGCCCCTCCCCTTTGCAGTTATAACATATAATCATCTTCATTTTTCTAGTGTTATTATCCCTTGTAGCAGCAGTGTTAGATGAGCGTACACTAGCAGTAGATGAACGTGCACCAACAGTAGATGAACTGGGTCTCCCCTGAAGTGGTTGCACGATTACTCTGCCATCTTGAATTTTAGCCTGTTGTCGAGAGTTAGAAGAGTTCCTTAACTGATTTTTTGTCAGAGTTGGTCCTCTGTAACCTCGTTTGTTCAATATTTGAGTGAGATAAGCAGACATTAGAGCAAGTATATCAGTAGGACTATCCCCTTGTCTAAACTCATGGACAGGAATCTCATCATCACAATAGAATGCTGGTGCTGATTGAGCTGCAAGCTGATTTGAGGGAACACTACCATGTTGTGAGTAATGGGGTTGAGGAACCTCAAGGTGTTGATAGGTAAGAGCAGGGTTTGTTGTAGGTTGATACGGTGAATACTGTTGTGAAGCATAAGGTAACTGATGTGTGTCTCCTTTTGATGATGTTGTTGTTTGCTTGTATTGTTAGGGATAAGATGTAGGTGGTTGTGGCAAGATTGAATACTGTGGGAAACTTGGTGTTTGATACAATGGTTGATAGGAAGATTGGTGTACCAAAGCAAACAGAGAGTTGTGATATGACATTGTAGGATGGTTTGCTATTAATGCCAATGGTTCTTGATAAGATCCCTAAGAGATTCATTTATGGATCACATGCTTCTCGTGTTGTTGCAAGAAAGCATAGAGTTGATCTAAATTTGACTTGTGCAAATCTCGAATCATCTTAACATCGGTGACATATTGACTCCATTCTTGGGGTAACGTATTCAAGAACTTTGTGTTTAGTTGAAACTGGGTAATCCTTAGATTATACACATTCATATCATTCATCAAAGTAGTGAAACGCCAGTAGTAATCATGAAGAGTATCCCCTGGAATGTAGGTAAACCTATCAAACAAATCATACAATTGACACTCTCGTTCTTGCTTAGTTAGAGAGGTCCCTTGTAACAAAACAGCTAATCGATCCCAAAGATCCTTTGCCACTGTGTGTTCACTTACCATTCTATAGATATCGGGTGGAAGGGCTTGAAGTATTGTCTGAACGACCCTTTCATCAGCATCGGCAATGAGTTTGTTAGCATCTGTTAACTCATGATACAACCTTGTCCGCGTCACATTATTGACAGTAACTTCTCCCCAATCTAGTGGACCTTTTTCAATGGATTGAATCATAAGTCTACCATTGGCTTTGCCCATGATGTAAGTTTTCATACGACCTTGCCATGCTTCAAATAAATCTTTGATGAGCAACGGTGGGTGAGTGTCGGTACCCGAGATGATTGAGATATCGGTAAGCGAAGTCATTGTTGGCATATATGAATTTGAATTCACTTTATGATCCCTTGAATAAAGATTATCAAAATGATCGAGCAATGAAATAAGGTTATGTGTTTTAATGTTGTTGAAACATAGATGTTGTGATCTTTATGTTGTGTGTTTTTGTGAAGATTACAAGATTGAAAGATCCTATAAGTTGTGCAAATACTATTTCAATACCCAAACTTCTTCAATCTCAATGTAAAATCTCAAAATCGTCGTAAGTCTCAAAATTAATCCGTCGGAATACCAAAAATTCAAAACTATCGGAATATATCCAATCGGAATACAATCGGAAACACCTGTCGGAATATAGCCAATCGGAATACAATCGGAAAGTCCTATCGGAATATAGCCAATCGGAATACAATCGGGAAGACCTGTCGGAATATAGCCAATCGGAATACAATCAGAAAGCTCTGTCGGAATATAGCCAATCGGAATGTTGTCGGAATCCTTAAAGCCTTTTCCGATGCAACTGATCGGAATCACTATCAGAATCTTTAAACCCTTTTCTGATTACACCTATCGGAATAATAGTACTGTTTCGAGATTTTGAGGTAAAAAGATTAATATTTCGACAAGAAATCCATGATTTGAACCAACCCAAAGCACCCAAAACACTACCAAAGGTATTTAGAAGATATATGAATCACTTGGAATGATAAAAACACGAAAAAATTCTGATACTTGGGTAAAGATCAATCAAAAAACAAACACAAAAGTAAGTATGAACAACACAAAACCAACCTTTATTACACCCTATAGCTCTTGATACCAATTGTAGAAGTGTGATAATCTTTGTATTTCAAGAGGGTTGATGTTTTCCTAGAGAGTGAAACTAGAAAGAGAAGTGAAAGAAACTATGTGTATTAACATTAAGAAATGAAACAACCAATACCTCTTTCCATGGTGGAAAGATGTTTATATATACCCGAGTCCTTAATGGACTTGGGCCTCCGGCCCATGAACATGCTCATTTGTCGGGCTATTCAATAAATGTTAGTTAAACACTACTACGAGCCTATAACTATATTGTTGGAGTGACCGAGACTTTCTTTATACGAAAAACGTATTTCCAACAAGTTTTGCAATTACTTGAAACTTTTACAAACCCTAGGGGTATTATGGTAATTAACCGCGGGTAATTATATAAATCGAGGGACTAAAATGTAAAGTTCATAAACTATAACAAACCCTAATTTACTATATAAATATACCCAATATTAAAAACGTAAAAATTAAATAAATATAACACTAGTTATTTTTCCAAACTTATAATTTAATAATTATACACACTTCGGGAACGTTGGATTAAATTAAAATGTTATACATTTTTATAAACGTTATTTATGTATGTTATATAAATTAAATATGGTTAACTTATAAAAATAAATATATTAATTATACTTATTTCTTTTCACTTTAAATATATATAAAACTTCCTTTTATAAATATTTAAATTACTTTATAAACGATACAAGTACGAGAATATTAATTAAACAAATTAATTAATTAAACGATAGTATTTATTTTATAATTAAAAATAAATACTTCTATAACTTGTACAACGATAAACTAAATTACAGATATCGTAATAAAATGCTTAAAACCAATATAAGCATGCACAGACTTGTTCTGAAACTTTTATGCATTATGTTATGCATTTACTAAGACCTTATAATTAATATAGGTTGTTGACTGTATCGTGAGCATCACATCAGATTTTCGTGTGACTTATTCTTGTACTATTGAGGTGAGTTCATGGCCCCACTTTGTATATTGACAAACTTTTAAAGCCTTTTATGGGGAAGAAAACATGCAACATATTTTATTGATGGACATAAACTGAACTACAAAACCTTTGATTACATTTGACTATTGTTGATGAACCCGCATGACCCCTGCATCTGAAACTGTTAAAATTATTGAATTGCATGAATGTATAAATAGATCTATTTGGGATTGACCATCCCCATCTAGGTGAGTAACTCTCACTGTGCCTAGGCCAGGACAACAGATGTTTAACATGTCGGAACATTATATTGGGTGCATTTTTATTAATGCGAAGGGTCCTCATTTGTTGTAGACTTAACGTGTCAAGTATCAGTTTCGTTCAATAGGGAATGTAATTACCTTTAAGTGTTGATGCTATGTGCATTACTACTTCAGTGAATGTTTATTGTCCGAACTATATTTATTAAACCTGTGAATTCACCAACTTTATGTTGACTCTCTAAGCATGTTTTCTCAGGAAACTGAAGCAGGTATTGACGTGCATGGAATCAAGCATCATGATAGGCTGCATTTATAGAGCTCATCTAGGGTTTTATAAATTGGGAATGATTTCAACAACTGAATAATGTTTAAGACAATTTTAATAATATTTGCACTTTTATTCATGTAATAAATGTAATGATAATCTTTTAGCTGTTTCTCTACATACTATCTGCTGTTGATCCACGTCACGTGACACCCAAATATTATTTCCGATGCAATTGACCAATTTGGGGGTGTCACAACGAACAAAGACAAGTCAGATGATGATGATGATCAAACTTCTGGAAAAGGTGACAAGTCTCAAAAGGATGATGTTACCAAAGATCAAACCACTTCAGCAGCCAAGGCAACTCAAGAAACCGAGACACCTCAAAAGGGAAAACGCACCAAACACCGTCATGATGTTGATGCTAATATGACCACTTCATACGTTCAAGTTCAATCTGCCAAGCTACCACATCTACAACACAAGCACCAGAAACAACCTTTACCGGAATCTAATCATCATATACCTGAAGTTTCAGAATCTTCTCTAGTAAAGGATATTCCAGAAACTTAGTCAGTTCCAGAACCTGAACCAAAACCTAAACCAATCATGGATATTCCAACCACTGAACCAGTTTCTGTCATTCAAGAATCAAGTGATCTGGCATGGGTGGATACAATTACCGTACATGAGAATGCACCCGAGCAACCTTGGGTCACGGATGCTGCTAGCATTCGTCCTCTAACTCAAGAAGATGAATTAGACTTCTCCCAAATCCTCAGCAATCCCATCGACTTCTCAGCATACCTAGTCTACAATTATGGAACTGACAACACAACTCCGGCTATGGTAGTTCGATCACTTCATTATCCCACCATCCTCGCTAACTCAAGAATCAGCAGAATGGAGGTTGAATACAATGCAAATGAGCTTTTGAAAGCAATCAACAATCCTCAACGAACATGTCGTCACAGGCCAGAAAATGCTCCTCTCCTGATAGCTGAAAGTAATTCTCAAATTATACGTGATTTCTTTGTATGCCGTGATCTTGAGTATTTGGTGAAAGGCGCAAACAAGTATGCGACTTCATTAACTTTAGTCAAAGCTGCAACTTGGGGGTCACTACTGTAGAAACTAGAAAGGGGGGGGTTGAATTGTTTCTTAAATTTACTTGTTAAAGGTTGGTTTTAAAAAATCCTTTTTCAAAAACTTAAGCTTGAGTATTTATGTGAAACCTTCTTATACACAATATGAACAAGGTATAGTACAACTAACTAATAATCACAAGTATAATGAATAATGAATGTATAATGAAACTAAACTAATAATCACAAGTATAAAGAATAATGAATGTAAAGAGATAAGGGAAGGAAAGATCAAACCAAACACCAAGGATTTATAGTGGTTCGGCAACGAAGATGACTCCTCGTTCCTACTCCACTCCTCGAGTACTCCTTACTCGAGAGTTCACTAATCAACAAGCTCCTTAAGGTGGAGAAACCGTACACAACGTCGCTTAACCAAATTCCGACTCTAAGCTAAAAGTCGATCCCTAATCTTAGCTAGGACCAATCTACACCAATATACTTTGAGGATTAAGTATTAACCCTAATACATACACAACTTCCAAATAGACACAAATACTTGGATCTTCACAACAATGAATAAATAAGTTTGGATCTTCAATGGATCTTTGAGGTAGAAACAACACTACAGGAATGATAGTTTTCTTCTCTTTGCACTTTGAGAGAAAAAGATGAGAGGAGAAAGATTCACTTCTAAACAAGTAGTAATCAAACAAATAATCAAGGATTTGTGTGATTTAAGAAGTATGAAAGAATCTGGAAATGTATGTGCAAAAGAGGTGGATTGAAACTCTAAGAATGGTTCACTATTTATAAGACAAATGTCCAACGACTATATCTGCCCGCGATTCCTTATCGATAAGGAACCGCCGTAGGCGCTAAGGAACCGCCGGCGTAGAGTATGCTCCCTTTTGTCTTTTAGTGGGTTGGTTCGAATCTGGGGATTAAAATATCCTGAAAGGATATTCCAAACCAAGATAGAGTATGCCATTTTCAAATTTCAAACTTTCAAATAATTAATTTAATAAAACATTTTCTTAAAAAGAAAGTTTAATAATAAAACTTTGTCACACTTAATAAAAAGTAAGTTTTAAGAAAAGATAAAATCCTTGATCACTTAATTAGTATAATTACTTGTTTGTTCATACCTTAAGTGATAATGGTTGAAATGAAAAATACTTGAACTCAAGAATTCGTTTTTCATTGTTTTCGTAAATGCTTGTTTAAACATATTGTCGTAATCAAAAAAAGTGAGACCGAAAAATGCAAATAACGTTTTTAGGCATCATTGCATTACCCCTTTTTGATTTCGACAATCCATAAACTCAATCATCTAATAAAACAAGATTTTTGAAGACGAATTTATCATTTCTCCCCCTTTGTCGAAGCAAAAAGGTTGCAAAAGTGTTTGAAGAAGAAAAGAACCGGACTTTGCATGCCCCCCCCCCCCCTTGGTGCCTACTCCCCCTTGCTTGGGGCACCAAGGAATCGAAATATGGTGACAAGCTACATACAAGGGTTAGTAGAAGAGAAGAGACACCCATAAAGATATAGCAAAGATTACACAAAAAATAAGAGACAAAAGATCCAAGATAAGTCATGTTAAAAAAAAATATGATATAAGATACAAGGAAATAAATCATACAAAGATGTATGAGACACAAACACAAGCCAAAATAGAAAGCATAAACCTAATCATAGTTAAGCTAGAACCCTAAGATTTGCTTGAACTAGATGTCTTGAAGATAAGCAACCAATGTTTAGATAAAAGACAAGGTAGTGGCGGAAGGAGGTGGTGGTGGCTTGGTAGAGATCTCATAGCTATAGTAAAGAGGAGGTTTAACTAAGAGACTCTTGATGTAATTCAACTCTTCGTAGATGTGAGCCATAGCAAGATGTTGATATTGATAACATTGACAATATGTTCCATGGTGCATGACATTATCATGTGAACGAGGTAGAACACTAAAGGCTAGTAGTGGAAGATAAGAGGTTCCACAATCAACATTCTTAGAAGGAGAAGATATGTGATTTTGAGTGTTCTTGGGTGAATTGGGGTTGAAAGCAATTGGATAGAATGGAGGAGAATCAAATCTTTCATTTGGGGAATACAACATTTTGATTTGAGAAAGAATGCAAAATGAATAAGGTTAAATAGAGAAAGTCCAAGATAATTTGGGGGTGGTCAAAGGGCTGAAACAAAGATTTCAAAAAAGTGTTGAAAGAAATTTGGAGTTTCAGGAATACCCGAAAAGTAGGGTACTAGGCGTGGTTCCTTAACTCAGCCGGCGATTCCTTATCATTGGGGAACCGCGATATCAATAAAGAATCACCCACAGTGGGTTGAGTTTGGTGACGAGGGGGGATTTTCCAATTCATCAAATCCTATTTTTCTAGTCTAACGAATCATGAGGATATGCTAAAAAGCAAAGATAGACAAAGAAAACATACAAGAGCATACCAAACAAGGTTTAGACCAAAATACATAGATTTTTTGATAAAATCAATGTAGGAGGTGTAAAACCCGTAAAAAAAGGTCATAAATTAATTATATTTTTCAATTATTTTGAAGTATTTTATAACGTTAAATACTATTATGCTTAATGGTTTAAGTTGAAACCGATATTAAATATTATATTTTAATATTTTGACGAGTAACGAGGACTACTAGTGATCGCGATACCGACGGATGCCTAAAATTTTATATTTTATTATCGATCGTTTCGATATTTAATACTTTCGACGATATTGTTTTAATTACGTATCGAGTCGTTATATTATTATTTTTCGTGTGCGTTTAAACTTTTTAGTATTTTTACGAAACCCGAGTCTCGTAAATATTTCAAAATTTACAATTTATATTTTCTACCCTCTTAAACTATTTTATTACATTTTGGACCAAAACTATCACAAATTGGCAAAAACTACCCTAACCTTACACTATATAAATGTTTTCCACTATCTCTTTTCATTTAAAAAAATTCATTTTAACAAAAACCATCATCTCTCCTTCCTTTTCTTCTTTGGCCATACACCACAAACAACACAAATCATCAAATTTTTTTGATGATCAACTTTGATCCATCCAAAAACAAAACAAGTCCCATTCCTATTTTTGAAAGGTGATTCTAATGATACCATTTTTACTTACATGCATCAAGTTCTATTTTTTTTATTCTTAGGTGGAGATTTTGATCATGCATATGTTACTAGTGATGATCAAATGATGTTATTGCAATATTTTTGTTAAAAAGTTAATTTTTAATTTTTGGGTTTTTGATTTTGATGATGATACAAGTGTTAGGATTGGTTTATGATGATATTAGGATGTTAGAATGATGATAAAAGTTGTTGGTTTTGATCAAAAACTTGATTTTGTAAGAGATTTTTATAGTCAATTTTGGGCAGTAGGTTTGAGGCCATTTTCAAGGGTCATAAGTCTGGATATAGG
Organism: Glebionis coronaria; assembly: GCA_025667525.1. Lineage (NCBI taxonomy): Eukaryota > Viridiplantae > Streptophyta > Magnoliopsida > Asterales > Asteraceae > Glebionis > Glebionis coronaria. Next base: position 142,152,586 of record CM046880.1, read on the forward strand.
ATGATATTATGGGATTATGTTGTAGAGAATTTCGTTAGCTTCGATTTGATATAAAGTAGGCCTTCCAACTCCAAACGAGGTGGAAGATACACTAGTTTGATTTTCGTGTACCGGGAGACGAGTGTCGACACAATCCGAAAATTGTTGTCGATATATGGATCGAATCTCGGGGACTATAAAATGAGTTTCAAAATGATTCAAGGGCTGTTCTCAGGCTTCAAGTTTAGTATTTTGAGTCTATTTTTAGAATCAAGTGGCGGTTTTACAAATGGAATTGTTTAGAATGGTCAAAATGGTTTCGTAAGTCAAGGTCGCTAAACTGTCCGGATTTTGTGATTCAAAGATGAGTCGGGCAGGGAACTTTAGAAGTAAAATCTTTTGATGGGCTCTTGGGAGGACTTTCTACATATAGTAAGTGAGTTCTCTGAGTAGTATCATAAAAATTTGATGTGTCTATGTATGGGAAAACGGCTTGGACATTTGGTATGTTCCGACAAATTTTTGTTAAAGGCATAGAACAATAAAATGAATATATAGGAGAGTGTAATAGTATCACTTGTATCGTTTTCTCTCGAGTTTGTCGTGATTTTATGAGTCGAGTTTTATATTCTTATGTATGGTTTATTTCTCGAGTCTATTATTAATGAACGCACCTCATTTGATAGGTTGCGGTTCTCGTGTTTGAAAGGCATCATCTATCGTCGGCGATCGTCTCATTACCACTATTGGCTATGGTGAGTCTATAACCTCGCTTTATACTAGTTATTAAATGATTTTAAACCCGCCAGGGGGAATACATGTTTTTATAAACTTAGAACACAAGATTTTTATGGTATGCTTTGTCCCTCTATGAATGGACCCGTGGTTGCCTTTAAATTGCATTAAGTGATTGCCTTAGTTAAAGCCTCAATTATGGACCGTTAATTAACCTATGATGGGTTAACCGCTAGTACAGTTAATAGATCTATGGGGGAAGCCGCCACGGTTCAGTTTTTGTGGACTTGTCATAGAAGCTTAGGCCCGACCTCCACACTGTTTGAACATATTGTATTGAGAAGTCAGGTATACGGCAATGTACCAATAATCTGGAGGTAACCGACAATTAATAAATCTCTCGTCTTATTTGACTGATATGGGAGTGTTTAAGGGCTCGGTTCCATGAGCTTATTGCAATTTATGCTATATACAATTATCATTGTTGATGCAAATTATTATTTGATGCTTATAAGCATGTCACAAACTTATAATCTTTGCTTGTGTTCAAATTGATTACATAAACCTATAGATTCACTCGGCATTTTTGCTGATTGTTTTACTCACATGTATTTCAGGTAATCAAGAAGTGGAAGCTTGGAGGTCACGAGAATGAAGTTGTGCACTGCTATGTTGTTCAAACTCTTTGATTTAATTATCGTTCCATTTTTTCAACAAACTAATATGTTGTTTTAACTTATCTTTTGGCAACGATTACTTGGGACAACGCTACTCTGATGAATGTTTTGGGAACGATAAATCTAAAACGTCTCTTTTCGAATCGGTCTTTATAAATTATGTGTTGTTGTATCATTGTTTAGCACCCAAAGATGTATTCCGCTGCGTGCGAATTTGGGGGTGTTAAAGATTGGTACCAGAGCCATGAGTTATAGAGAACTAGGTCTTTTTATAAAAACCTAAACTATAACTGTCGGTTTTATTTTTCAAAGAGTCGGTGCACATGATTTCGCGTGACTTCAGGTTCAAGCTACTTCTGGGATTACAACTTTAGTATACATTATTATGTATGCCTTATTGCTAAGTATTTCTAAATAAATACTATAATCCTTTATCGATATATATTTATGTCGTTAAACTTTTCGATAAAAGTTTATCATTTATTAATGATTAACTTAAATAAATACACTGAATTTTCAAGATCCTTCTGTATTTATTTTTGAAGTACTTAAATTGCTTTTATTGCAAATTTTATATTATGACCTTACATACCTCCATCTGCGCGCGTTACTTTTATTGCTTAACCCTTTGAGATATCTATATAGATATCCAAATCGTCTTCCGACTGTTTGTGTTTAGACGTCTTGAAACTTAATTTCTAGACCATTGTGTAGCTCAATGTGTCCTTGGAATAGACTAACCGCTATTTATTGACATTTATATGTATCGACTCCGAAGTGTATTGTTCACTTATATCTCGGTAACGTCATCGTCATTTTATAAATCATCGTCTAGATTATGGCGCTAGATTGGAATACGATTTTACTTCTATAAAATTGTATCATTTGTTTTTCATTAATCTTCTCGCTCCCGGAGTGTAGCATGTTAATGTTCCATTCTTTTCTTGTTATGTTTTGTGTTTTTGACAATCGTGGCACCAAGGAGATTTGCCTACATTGCATTTTGGAATCTAAATTACGAACGTCTTTCACCGTCTTGCTTCCTAAATTTCGTGTTGAATACCTTGAAGCATTTTCTGTCATTCATCATGCTATATTTTATTTGATGCTCATTACGAGATTTATTTTTCGTTGTTATAAAATCCACAAGACATGTGTGTATATATGTATATATTTTGAGCCGTTAAGAAGTGTCGAAAAATACACTTTATGCAGCAACTGTAGGGGCAGTATAAACAGGTCAAAACTTAAAAGTAAAACCTGCGTTTTTAAAATAAAATAGTCAAACCTGCACAGAACTTGCAGGGGTACTTTGGTCATTTTACATTGGTTTTCAGGTCTCGGGTAGAACTAGAAAGTCGTCTGAAACGTCGTTTTGCATCAAAATGCTTTAGACTCCGAGTCTTGGAAATGTCGTTTATCGGGTCAATTAATCGGCTCATATTTAAAAGTTAAATCTGATAGAAAATTCAGAACATGGGTTTTAAACGTTTCTAAGCAGTTTTAAGTTCATTTGAGATCGTAAAATTTTACCGAATATTATTTTACAAATAACTAATACTAGTTTCATGTGAAAATGTTTAAAAATAGAAACATTACAGGATTAGCTATTACCAGATTAATGGTGTAATTTGAAAATGAATAATATATTTTCTTAAAAGCATGTTGTGTCGAGTACCTTACATAGAATACACATATGGATTGATTTATTCTTTTTATATATATATGACTCATTTGTCATTCGATATTATTTATATTTTTCTTCTAACCTTCCACTGATTTGAGTTGAGTTTTGAAGTTTTGCCTTCACATTCTTCGTTGACATTCTTATCGCGTGTCTCATGGCGTTTTCGTCTAAACCTTATAACCTTTTGAAACCTTATTAATTCGTGAAGATTTCATTGGTTTTCCTATGAGCTACTATTTGCAACTTTTTGCAACTCTTCTGGTTATAATATACCTCATTAAAAGTCACCATATAATTTTAATTGACATTTTTACTACAATTACTTCACAAATTGTTTTACTTTGATATTATGAAATAATTTTTATAACATTTAAGTTGTTGCTTACCGAATATCTCACAAATTACTGTATCCTATAAAATTATAAACTATTTTTAAATTCCATTTTTTTAAATGGCATGGTTTATATATAAACATAAGAAACGTAATACTTTTCGACGAAATGGAGCACTGCATTGCTAGCCCTAAATTATACATGGCCTGATCACCTATGTCTAATTTAGAAGGAGCCATGCTAGGCTGAATAGTAGTCACCTTAAAAATCTTGATGATAATCAACTCTTTACTTGTAATTATGATAAAGATAAATAAAATGAAATAAATTGAAAAGAAGTTTTGAAAACCTTTTATAATTTATGCAAGTGGCGCAATTTCTATGCATCCGCATACGTTTTCTTGCCTTTTCTTAAACGAATTACGCGCTTACGAATACGTTTTTACTCGACGATCGTTTTTTCACTTGTTACTTCATTTTGTCTTATAACTGATTTCTTTTGACCGTTCGTTTAATTACTGACTGTTGATAAATGACTTGAAAGTCTCGATGTTTTATCCTTCCTTCTCGTCCAATCTTCTTTATGCGACTGGGTAGATCTTTGGAATGTCTCCGCACGTGAATAATGAATTATCACTAGAGTGATTTCCGTATATCCGGGATGACGTCCGTCACTCTCGTTTGTCTCGAAACCCACTTTTGTGAACCGTGCTTTGACTTCTCTCTTTAAACACTAACATCGTTCATTTGATTTATTTTAATTACAAGTGATTATTAGAAATTTTATTTTATTAAAATTTTTGTATGGATCTTCTTTCCGATCATGTATCGACCACCGCTAAGTTAACGAGCTGATATTGGTGAACCATCAACCGCACTAACAAAATTGACAACTTGTTTAATCTATTATTTCATATCGTCTTACCATCAATGCCTTTATTTTATTATTCTCTTTAAGAATTCATACGATATTTGCTTCGTCCTCTTTTGTACTGTTGATTTCGTACTAATTGTTGACATTATTACCATTCGTATTCGTTTGTTATCTTGTCACACTTTGAAACCCGAATATATCCCATGTTATCTTGAAATAATAAACACCTTTATGTATTTCTACAAAGTATTATAAAATTTTTATGGAACTTGTCTACATTTTCTAATGATTTTCAATTATCGAAATAACCATCACAAGTAAAAGGTCAAATTTATACACCATATTTTGTATAACTAAAACTAATGTTTAAAATAAAATTATGTTCTACCTTTTGAACTAATTGACTTATCATACTTTACTTTGAATATAATGAAATTGCTAGTTTAATTTATATTCCTAATAGTGATTTAATTCGGAAATTATATTCTCTAATTGTAACCATCAGTATGAGTTTAATTAATAAATTTATGTCATTCTTTCAAAGTTTCTTAAGACGACCAAATAAATTTTGAAACTATTTTACTTCTATTATTGATGTATCATCTTTATCAAGAAAGTACCTCAACTGAGTTTTAAGGTAATACCAAATCCAGGACGGATAATTGTGACAAACTTTATATTAATGTTAATATTTAATTCATTCTTCGCTCTCATTTTTCTAGTATTATGAATTATTATGTTTTACGGTTACGTGAGTCGAGATCCCTCGTCGATCGTCAACCTTAAATCATTTTACCACATCTTGTCCGTTTATGCGTTTATTGAATTTATTTTTATCTCGTTTTGTTCCTCGTACTGAAGATCACTATTTTATTCTGAGTTTAAAATGAATCTTGGGAAGCAGTGTATAAGAAGAAACGATAAGTGTCACCAGGATTTATGCGTGTACTTGTGGAATGATTGAGGACCGAATCTCTTAATGAACGGAGTTAATAAATTCGTTACAACCTCGAGGAGTATGTTGAAGCCGACACCGCAAGTGGAAGAACTCTGGAGATCAAGTAGTTATTATCAAGGGTTCTTTCAAGGTTTTCTCGATGATTAACGGTGGAGATCTATACTCGATGTTTATGTTCGACCTTTTCTTTTATGTACTTACATGGTGTGTGATCTAGTCAAATGATCGTAAGTTGTGAGAACTTGAGACGGCATCATCTGATGACGTCCGATCATATAGAACACATATTATGTAATATCTTTTTTACTTTCAACGACGATGTTTATTAAGACTTTAATGCGCGTTGGCGAAAGTGAGATGGTGTCTTTGTATTATCTATTGAGTAGGGACCCGCGTGTGAGCACCCTCCGATGACGAAAATGTTTTTCTTGTTAGTTCTTTTTTATGTGTGTCCATGGCTATCCGGCCGATGGATATCCTTTAAATTGCAACATTTCTTATAACTGGACTTACCCGAAAATCCTGTCATCTATTCTTTTCGTCGAATGAGCTTCGTGTGATTCATAAAATTCTCATGTGTCGAGCTTAACGGGTGACTGGTGGATAAGGATTTAATTATTCCTTTTTGGTGAGATACAACTTGACGACAAGTTGCGTTTTGTAAAAGAACCAGTGGAGATCGTGGATCGAAATTCACTTGGGAACGTGAGGATTTATTTATAAGGAATGCCCTCATCCTTCCGGGTAGTGAACAACTCGAGTATGAGGTGAGTTGAGCACCGGGACGTCGCTCCCTTAAGGTGGTGAGGATGTAAAACCCGTAAAAATAAGGTCATAAATTAATTATATTTTTCAATTATTTTGAAGTATTTTATAACGTTAAATACTATTATGCTTAATGGTTTAAGTTGAAACCGATATTAAATATTATATTTTAATATTTTGACGAGTAACGAGGAATACTAGTGATCGCGATACCGACGGATGCCTAAAATTTTATATTTTATTATCGATCGTTTCGATATTTAATACTTTCGACGATATCGTTTTAATTACGTATCGAGTCGTTATATTATTATTTTTCGTGTGCGTTTAAACTTTTTAGTATTTTTACGAAACCCGAGTCTCGTAAATATTTTAAAATTTACAATTTATATTTTCTACCCTCTTAAACTATTTTATTACATTTTGGACCAAAACTATCACAAATTGGCAAAAACTACCCTAACCTTACACTATATAAATGTTTTCCACTATCTCTTTTCATTTAAAAAAATTCATTTTAACAAAAACCATCATCTCTCCTTCCTTTTCTTCTTTGGCCATACACCACAAACAACACAAATCATCAAATTTTTTGATGATCAACTTTGATCCATCCAAAAACAAAACAAGTCCCATTCCTATTTTTGAAAGGTGATTCTAATGATACCATTTTTACTTACATGCATCAAGTTTTATTTTTTTTTATTGTTAGGTGGAGATTTTGATCATGCATATGTTACTAGTGATGATCAAATGATGTTATTGCAATGTTTTTGTTAAAAAGTTGAGTTTTAATTTTTGGGTTTTTGATTTTGATGATGATACAAGTGTTAGGATTGGTTTATGATGATATTAGGATGTTAGAATGATGATAAAAGTTTTTGGTTTTGATCAAAAACTTGATTTTGTAAGAGATTTTTATAGTCAATTTTGGGCAGTAGGTTTGAGGCCATTTTCGAGGGTCATAAGTCTGGATATAGGATGATATTATGGGACTATGTTGTAGAGAATTTCGTTAGCTTCGATTTGATATAAAGTAGGCCTTCCAACTCCAAACGAGGTGGAAGATACACTATTTTGATTTTCGTGTACCAGGAGACGAGTGTCGACACAATCCGAAAATTGTTGTCGATATATGGATCGAATCTCGGGGACTATAAAATGAGTTTCAAAATGATTCAAGGGCTGTTCTCAGGCTCAAAGTTTAGTATTTTGAGTCTATTTTTAGAATCAAGTGGCGATTTTACAAATGGAGTTGTTTAGAATGGTCAAAATGGTTTCGTAAGTCAAGGTCGCTAAACTGTCCGGATTTTGTGATTCAAAGATGAGTCGGGCAGGGAACTTTAGAAGTAAAATCTTTTGATGGGCTCTTGGGAGGACTTTCTACATATAGTAAGTGAGTTCTCTGAGTAGTATCATAAAAATTTGATGTGTCTAAGTATGGGAAAGCGGCTTGGACATTTGGTATGTTTCGGCAGATTTTTGTTAAAGGCATAGAACAATAAAATGAATATATAGGAGAGTGTAATAGTATCACTTGTATCGTTTTCTCTCGAGTTTGTCGTGATTTTATGAGTCGAGTTTTATATTCTTATGTATGGTTTATTTCTCGAGTCTATTATTAATGAACGCACCTCATTTGATTGGATGCGGTTTTCGTGTTTGAAAGGCATCATCTATCGTCGGCGATCGTCTCATTACCACTATTGGCTAAGGTGAGTCTATAGCCTCGCTTTATACTAGTTATTAAATGATTTTAAACCCGCGAGGGGGAATACATGTTTTTATAAACTTAGAACACAAGATTTTTATGGTATGCTTTGTCCCTCTATGAATGGACCCGTGGTTGCCTTTAAATTGCATTAAGTGATTGCCTTAGTTAAAGCCTCAATTATGGACCGTTAATTAACCTATGATGGGTTAACCGCTAGTACAGTTAATAGATCTATGGTGGAAGCCGTCCCGGTTCAGTTTTTGTGGACTTGTCATAGAAGCTTAGGCCCGACCTCCACACTGTTTGAACATATTGTATTGAGAAGTCAGGTATACGGCAATGTACCAATAATCTGGAGGTAACCGACAATTAATAAATCTCTCGTCTTATTAGACTGATATGGGAGTGTCTAAGGGCTCGGTTCCATGAGCTTATTGCAATTTATGCTATATACAATTATCATTGTTGATGCAAATTATTATTTGATGCTTATAAGCATGCCACAAACTTATAATCTTTGCTTGTGTTCAAATTGATTACATAAACCTATAGATTCACTCGGCATTTTTGCTGATTGTTTTACTCACATGTATTTCAGGTAATCAAGAAGTGGAAGCTTGGAGGTCACGAGAATGAAGTTGTGCACTGCTATGTTGTTCAAACTCTTTGATTTAATTATCGTTCCATTTTTTCAACAAACTAAATTGTTTTAACTTATCTTTTGGGAACGATTACTTGGGACTACGCTACTCTGATGAATGTTTTAGGAACGATAAATTTAAAACGTCTCTTTTCGAGTCGTTCTTTATAAATTATGTGTTGTTGTATCATTGTTTAGCACCCAAAGATGTATTCCGCTGCGTGTAAATTTGGGGGTGTTAAAGGAGGTGTGTAGAACTAGACACAAGGTCATGACACAATGATCCTCCATAGTTCTCTTTTATTCTTGTTATAATTGAGAGACCCATACATATGAATTATGTGAGCTCATTATGAATAGCAAGAAGCTATAAAAAAAGTTTTTAGATTAAATTAACAATGCAAAAACATTTCTCGACCATTTTCGAAAGAACATTGAGAAGTTTGAAAAAGAGAAGAGAAGTTTTCCAAAAAGAGTTTATTAAACTTAAGAGCTCAAAGAAAGAAAATACTCAAAAGATAAAAGTTAATAAGAATGCACAATTAAGGAATATGTTCCATTAAGCCTAGACCTAGACGCAGGTAATTAAAAGGTTCCCTCATAAGTGGCTTAGTGAAGATATCGGCTAGGTTTTCTACCGAGGGTACCTTCTCTATCAAAATGTGCCCCTTTTGAACATTATCCCTAAGAAAATGGTGGCCAATCTCTATGTGCTTAGTTCGTGAATGTTGCACGGGATTCATGCTAAGGTCTATTGCACCCTTGTTGTCGCACATGATGGGAAAATCATCAAGAGAAATCTCGTTATCAACAAGCACTTGCTTCATCCATAGAGCTTGTTTACAAGCTTTACCAGCACTCACATACTCGGCTTCCGTGGTGGATATAGCAAGGACGGTTTGTTTCTTGGAGAACCAAGTAGTTAATCAACAACCCATGAAGGTACAAACTCCACTAGTGTTTTTCCGGTCCACATAGTCTCCCGCATGATCCGAGTCCGCGTAGACAATGGTTTCTACTCCGGTCCCTTTAGGATACCATAATCCTAAATGTATAGTGCCCTTAATGTATCAGAAGATATGCTTAACCGATTCAAGGTGAGAGGTTTTGGGAGCCTCTTGGAAGCGAGCACAAAGGCAAACACAAAACATGATACCCGGTCGACTTTCCGTTAGGTTCAACAAACTACCAATCATACCTCTATATTTGGTGTTGTCTACCGACTCACAATCATCATATACGGTGAGTTTAGTATCCGAGGCCATAGGGGTCTTCATTGGTCTAGTGTCTTCTAATCCAAATTTATATAGCATTTCTTAACATACTTGGATTGATTAAAGAAAATACCATCATCCATTTGTTTAATTTGGAGTCCTAAAAAGAAGTTATGTTCTCCCATCATACTCATTTCAAACTCGTCATGCATGATATTGGCAAAGTCATCACACAATGATTGACAAGTTGAACCAAATATAATGTCATCAACATATATTTGTACGATAATGAGGTGAGAACCTTTCTTCTTTGTAAAGAGTGTTTTGTCTACCATCCCCATGGTATACTCATGTTTTACAAGAAGTGCTTTAAGTATATCATACTAAGATTTGGGTTCTTGTTTGAGACCATAAAGAGCTTTCTTAAGCTTGTAAACATGGTTCGATTTCTCAAAATCAAAGAAGCCAGGAGGTTGAGCCACATATACCTCCTCATTGATCAAACTGTTAAGAAATGCACTCTTTACATCCATTTGTTGAAGGCTTAAATTCTAAAGCACAAGCGCAAGATAGGAGGATTCTAATGGATTCTAATCTAGCTACGGGTGCGTATGTCTAGTCATAATCAATACCTTCTTGTTGATTATATCCTTGAGCTACAAGTCTATCCTTGTTACGAGACACAACACCATTCTCATCTAACTTATTCCTATATACCCATTTGGTTCCTATGATGGTCGAACTTCTAGGCGGAGGAACAAGTTCCCAAACATCATTAGCAATGAATTGATTCAATTCTTCTTGCATAACGATGACCCAACTCTCATCCATCAAAGCTTCTTTATGTGACACCCCTGGGTAGGGTCAAAATATGTGGAATATATCCACGGAGATGTCACATGGGTGGATCGATAGCATATAGTCCATAGAGCATAAGATAAAGAGTTAGTCAAAACAGATTACATGTTTATTTAAACAAATAAATAAAAATTGTCTTAAACATGGTGAAGAGTGTTTGTTTGAGTTTCCCAAATAGAACCCCAGACGAGTCCTACAATGCAGATTACTAAGATGCTGGAGACCATGCACACACCACGTACTAACTTCATATTCCTATGCAAAACATACTAACGGGTCAACATAAAGTTGGTGAATTTACAGATTTTAACAATTAATTAGTTTGGACATACAATAATCATAGAAGTAATGATGCACAAAGCATTCTTACTAAAATGTAAATAACATTTGTTTATTATTAGAAACTGAAGCTTAACCCCATAGTCCTCAACAGATGAGGACGTAGTGGCTTACAAAAAGACACCCATTCCAGTTCCAACATGGTATACGTCTGGTGTCCCGTCCAAGGCACAGTGAGCATGACTCACCTAGACGGGGATGGTCAATCCCTAATAGATCTATTTATAACATTCGGGAGATTTACAACAATTTAACAGTTTCAATAGTAAGCAATCATAATCCAGTTTATACAATCCATTTATGTCCAATATATGTTTGCATATTTTCTTTCCCAAAAATGGAAAGTTTTATCCAAGTTTAAATAAGGCTGTAAACTCACCTGGGAGTAGGCAATTGCTTGTTTAACACGGGTGTCCAATTAAAGCTCACACCAAAGTTATGCCTAATCAGATAGTACAGTCTTAATAGATAGTAGAAAGAACATATAGGTATGCTTATACGGATTTTATTCAGTTCATTCATACTATGGAATTTATCTAAATAACCATTGTTCAAGTAGAATCAATATTCATTTAACTTATGTATATAAGTTTCATTTCTAAGTTCACATCACATGTTTAACTATTACTATTAGTTAGCATACATGTATTTATAGTAATCATTCAATTTTACAATTAAGTTTTACATTTAAGTAAACATAAAAGAAAATGCTTCACTTAAAATATTAATCTGTGTTTATAGTACTTGTATCAATAACATCCCGTTAAATTTTATAACCATGTTCTATATTTAAGTAAACATAAGGGTTTTTACTTATAATATATTTACGTAGTAACATTTAATTTAATTAACGTTCACATAATTTTATTTCTTAAAAGTATATGAGTACATGTATTAACAATACATATTCATAATTGTTTATACAATTATTTCGTAAAGTAAATATAAATATTTTATATATACAATATTTTGTTTAACTTTAAAGTTCCCATATATTACTTTAAAATTTATAAAATAATTTAAACTTAAGAATTTATACTTTAATTCTTATGGTCTAAGTATTTTAATTATGTTTTATTGTAATTAAAATAGATTTTAGGGTTACGGCTTGGAAATGTTTCGAATATGGCAAAACTAGTCCCTTTATATTTTTAAACAAGTATAACTTTCAGATTTTACACATTTAGCACCTAGGGCTTGTTATAGTTTCGGCTTATGGCAGATTTAGTCCCTCTAGTATTACCTTGGTTTTGTAACTTTATTAAAATGACAAAACAGCCCCTAGGGCTTCTTTAAGTTTCGGACTATTGCCAAAATAGTCCTTAGGGTTTTAGAATGACAAAATAGCTTTTAATAACTTCCCAAAATGGTCCCTAGGGTTTAAGTTGCCACGGAAAATAATTATTAAACCCTAGACTTTTGGATATTTACATTTTCAGTCCTTGTGCTTACTAGTTAATTAAAATAAGTTTCATAAGTTACGATTTTAGTCCTTAAGCTTTATAATTTGTCATTTTCATCCAGAAAGTTTTTATAAGTCATATTTTATTATAAAAACTTTTATTTTAACATCTAAACTTTATATAAGATCATTAAATGGGCTAAACATCTAATGGGCTATTTTAGTGGGCTTAAATATATTTCAAGTCCACTAATTTATTTAATTGGGCCTTTAAATCATCTATTGGGCTTAATACATTTTTAAGTCCTTTAATTAGTCAAATGGGCCTAATTGTGATCTTAAGTCCATTTAAGTTACTATAATTTATAAAATGGGATTATTGGGTCCATTTAAGTTTTAGGTTAGCTTTTCACGGGCTTAAATAGTCCATTAACACTATTTTACATTTTATATATTTTTTTACTTAGGATACTCTTATAAGCTTATTATGAGCTTATTAACATTTAGTTTTTAATCTAAGTAGATGAATAAAACTTAAAGATTCATTTTATGTTTTATACCAAATTAGATCTAGGTGTGTCATAAGGTTACAAGTAAGTCATAAGCCCTAATAGGAGCTTATAACCCACGGCTATGCTTAGTTATAGCTTATTACCATAAGTCAAGTCTCCTTTTTTGGTTGCATGTTCATTTATAAGTGTTACAACAATATATCTAACTATGTATATATCAAGAAAAAAAGTTACAAGTCCAAAATAAGATCTAAACTATGTTTAGACCTAAAATTCAAACATAGATCCATGTACATTCTTATATAGCTCACGGCTATATTTTTTTAGATCTTGGTACTTCCAAGATGAACACTATATCTAGTTTCTAAGTCTTGTAATTATTTAAAAATACAATCATGATTATCTAGTTTACATGCATGTTTCCAAGGTTACTATTTTTCCAAGGAGACTACATATAGATCACGGTTATATTGTCTTTTCCCAAGGTTCCTATAATCTTGTTTTATGTTTAACATACTCAAGTTTATCTTTGTCATTAGATCTATGGTTTACAATAGCATGCATGTACATTTAATCCATTTTAAATCATATGTAACCCACGGCTACATTTATACACATAAGTTGTATTTGTGATTTTTAATAGTCATTTTAACATGTATCATTTCATATTACATCATTTAAACTTAACACATAAATCACATATACATTAACCATATATGTCGTGACCTTTAAGGTCATGGTCTTCAAGACTTTTAGGTTACACACATCCATCTTATGAGATCTATGACTATTGGTTTAGCCATAGTCCCATAAAACAAGATTTGTAACCCATGCCATATTTAGACTTATAAAGGTTTCATATGGTTTTTAAATCTAGTTTAACACATAACACATAAGTCATAAGTTTCTTATTAAAAAGATTTCGAATCATGATCATAGGTTGTATAAATATGTCGTGAGCCATAAGGGTCATAGCCTTACCAAATCTTGATTTTTAACATGTTATTCACTTGTGTTTATAGATGTATGAAGATGCATGCATGAAGAAATGAAAGATTATGATGTGTATACCTCTCTTGCCTATAAGTACCAAAGAGGATCTAGATGAACAAGGAGATATAAGATCTACTCAAGTTGATGGTGAAAACGCTAACACAAACCAAGCCATGACCTATAATGATATGGCTAGGGCTTGTTTGTAGTGATTCCAAAAGAATGATTCCACCAAATGATTTGTAATCAAGATGGGACAAAGATTTAGTTGATTTAATGAATCAACTTTGGATTTTTGTGGCTTATGGCCGAAATGTTTGAGAGAGAAAGAAGTAGAGAGAAGTGAGTTGCATGTATGAGAGATGGGGATGTGTGTGTTTCGGCTTAAAGATAAGAGAGGGAAAGCGAATGCAAAAGGCATGATTGCCTTGGTTTGGACATTTGTGCCAAGTGTAAGCTCTTCCATTTCCAAGACAACCCTTCTTCTTCCACATATGCATGTGTGTGTCGTGTAAGGCTATCCAAAGAAAAAGGTGGGCTTGTGTGGGCTTGAGTTGGTCTAGAGCATAAGGAATACATAACTTTGGGCTAGTCCAAGAAAGTTTAGGGATGCCTATAATAAGCATACATACATATATATGGCTATATGTATATGGTGTGGTATGTTTTTCAAATTTTTGTTAAGTGTTGAATATTTCCAATATTAAGTATACATCTTACTACTTGTTATCCCTAGTTGTATGTACAAGGTTTACATTATGAGTCTTATCTCAACTACTGTGTATGTGCAAGTATATGTACGTGTTAAACAAGTTCACACATGACCCATAGAAGCGTAACATATGAGTTTGTGTTCTAGTATTATTGGGTGGAAATCCATTACATAAAATCATGGTAAAATCATGGATTTTATAGCACCACCCCGTTATTTTAGCCTTGTCCTCAAAGCTACTAAAAACCTAGTTATCTTTTAAGAAAGAGATGTTATAAGTACATGATTTGTTTCAGGTTCTCTCTCAGGCACGGATGGCGGCATGAGCGCGAAGTGGTCTACACCTAGGTTATTCTTATATGCCTGATCTGGCATTTATGGAAGCTTCCGTCATTATAGGTGAACAAAAGAGAATGCAGAGAGATCTTTATCCAGATCGCACTATACATCCGATTGAGCAGTAAAGGAGACTGCTGATGTGGATGGGTAGGCGAGGAATGCAAAGAGATCTTTATCCGAATCGCACTATACATCCGATTGAGCAGTAAAGGAGACTGCTGCTATGGATGGGTAGGCGAGGAATGCAAAGAGATCTTTATCCTGATCGCACTATACATCCGATTGAGCGGTAAAGGAGACTGCTTCTGTGGATGGGTAGGCGAGGAATGCAAAGAGATCTTTATCCAGATCGGACTATACATCCTATTGAGCGGTAAAGGAGACTGCTGCTGTGGATGGGTAGGCGAGGAATGCAAAGAGATCTTTATCCGGATCGCACTATACATCTGATTAAGCGGTAAAGGAGACTGCTGCTGTGGATGGGTAGGCGAGGTGCAAAGAGATCTTTATCCGGATCGCACTATACATCCGATTGAGCAGTAAAGGAGACTACTGCTGTGCATGGGTAGGCGAGGAATGCAAAGAAATCTTTATCTGGATCGCACTATACATCCGATTGAGCAGTAAAGGAGACTGTTGCTGTGGATGGGTAGGCGCGGGCTTCTCAAGGGGTGTTGTAGTCATACTTTTCCCAGATCTGGGTGGGGACCATTAGCGATGTGGATTTGGTTAGAAGGGAAAATCCATTGCAAATGGTTTCTGATATGAGGAGGACGTGCCAGCTTGTTTCATACGCTGGGGAATCCGGGGACGCACTAATTCTACATCCTGTTCATGGGTGAGATACAAGTTATATATCCATACCCGCGGATGTAAAATTGGGGGTTGAAGGTAAAACAAACATGTTTAACTTTAACCCCTCCTATATTAGCAGCTCTAAGAAGAGACTCACAATCTTTACCTCAAGGCAGCGGGGTACAAACATTAGTTAATGGTACTAAAGTTTCTACCCAACAAGGAGGTTAAGATTGTTGTCGATGGCGTTTGCGTAAGAAGTTGCAAGGAATCTGCTTCCTTTGTTGTGAGGCTGAGTGAGAGGGGCGCAGAAAAGAAGTACCTCAAATGGCGGAAATAAAAGAAGATACCAAGAATAAGAAGTGTGCGCCTTGCAGGGTGTCGTAACAAGGGTCACGCATTCACTATTACTGGTTCAAAATTTGTACAAATTCTGACTCCTAAAGAGAGGAATCTTCATCTCCTCATGTCTACTACACGATGGTGTTGTCGAACTAATTGGACCCGAAAAGGAAAGAGGAATGTCCAAAAACATAGTACATTCAACAACTCCTTACGGGGGATGCCGATCGTAGCCCTACAAAGTACACCCATTGTGAGCCGGGTGTGCCCTTCAGGTTTAAGGTTGTCTAGGTGGCGGAAGTAACCCTACAAAATACACCCATTGTGAGTTGGGTGTGTCCTTCAGGGTTAGGCAGGGAAGAAATAGGTTAGGGAAACGGGATATTTTCGGACCAAGTAGTCGCTGGCCCGTTGGTGCTTGAGATGACACTAAATCTAGCGTTAACTATATCGGATTAATGGATCCCTAGTATAATCAAGGTTTCATCTCACCAAGGTGCACAAACCCATTTTGGCTATAAGGGATAATGGCATGTTACTTTCTAGCCAATTTGTGCTAAGAACGACATCAAAGTTATCAAGGCTTTCTAGGATCTGACTGGTGTAAAACGGCTGATTCGGAAAGTTTTTAAGGAACAAACTCGGATGAGGGTGTTTAACTATCATAACTTTTCCGTCGACTATTCCACAGTATAATAGGAGCCTAGAACTATCGGAGGGATTTCCATTACCTTACTAAATTTAACAATTGTAGTACTTTGGTCTACACATGTATCAGACAAGATAGATGCATATCACTGGTTTAGTAAAAACATACCAGGTACGATGCTGGAGCCTGGGTTTTTTGGGGCAATGCCAGCCATGTACACTGGCGAAGGAGTTCCCTTGTCGTCCTTCTTCTGGTTGGCCCTCTTTTGACAATCAGATCTTACGTGCCCAAGGGTTCCACACTCGTAACATACTGATAGGTGTGTAAACACCCATCCTTTTTACCACTTAACTACAATAATAACCAAGCCAAAACGTGTATTATATGTCGTAAATGTCGGAATTATGCGTGGTTTGTGTTTTTGTTGTGATTTAGGACGAAAATGTGAAAAGGGGAGAAAACGCGGGCATTCACGGGCTTTTATCGAAGAAAAAGACAAAAGACGAAGTCAAGAAATCAAGAGTGCAAAAAGAACGGAAGTCTAAGACCAATTCTGAAGATTTATCGAAGAAAAAGTCAAAAGACGGAAGTTTATTAAAAGCCGAAGAACTCAAGTCTTATTTATGAAGAAATTTCAAGACGAGTTTAAAGAAATCTCGAGACAAAGTCGTTAAAGTCGAAGAAATAAGAAGATTAAGGACTTAATGGCAATTAAAGAAAGAAGAAAGAGGGGAGGAAGCTTCCACTAAGCACCTCCCTAATCCTCCTATGAATAGATCATTAGGATTTCATTTTCATGTTGTTGGCTAAGTGTGACAATTAGCTCTTCCACTTTAATTTTTGCACATTTAAAGACATGTCATTTACTTAATTGTCTTGCACCTTAAATTCATTTAATTTCAAGTAAGTTTCCTTTTAATTGTTGTTAATCTTTACTTTTATTGTACATCTCCTATCTGCCTTTCTTGTTAATCTTTAATCTTTATGCTTTATTGTTCATGTTCATGTTCTTTAAATTTTATTGATTTAATCAAGTGGGTTTTGATTATTTTGATTATTATTGTTAGTGTTATTGATTTGGTTTGATTGGTATTCATTAGTTGATCATTTTTGGTTAGTCTTGTTTAATATTTTGGTTTGATTTGATTAGATTAGATTAGATTCGTGTTATTTTTGTTCTTCCGTGTTCTTCGTTCTTTCTGTTTTCCCAGGTATTCCGAATCAAGGCTGAGTTGTGATTATTCCGGATCAACATCACATTCCGGATCAACAGTTCATTCCGAACCAAGGAATTCTCCTAATTATTCCGGATAAGTGACATATTCCGAGTAAAATGATATTCTGGATCAAGGTTTTGTTGAAATTTATTCCGAACCAAGCTGGCATTCAGAATCAAGGTTGTTCATTCGGAACATCTAATATTCCGGATCAAGGTGTTCATTCGGAATATTCCGAACTAAGGGTTTGAGGATTTATTCCGAATAAGCCTGACATTCCGAATCAAGTGAATCAAACAATTATTCCGGATATAGGTGTTCATTCGGAATAACAGTTATTCCGAATCAAAGTTGTTTATTTGGAATAATTTATTATTCCGGATAAAGCTTTTATTCCGAACGAGGGTTATATTCCGGATGAATCACATATTCCGGATGAGTTGTTTATTCCGGATGAAGGAGTGTTATTCCGGATGAACCATTATTCCGAACGAAGCTTTGTTATTCCGGATCAAGGGTTTTGTCAAGTTATTCCGAACGAAGAAGAATTATTCCGGGTGAAGGTGACATTCCGAACGAGTAATTATTCTGAGTGAGGTATTTTTAGTTTATTTTAAGTTTTTAGTTTTTAAGTTTTAAACTTTACCTTTCCCGCCTTTTTCCTTAGTTACACTTTAAGTTTACTTGCCCTATATTTATTTTAAGACTTGCCTTAGTTTAAGTTTTATTTGCGTTTTGAGTTTGCCTTTAGGTTAGTTTTAAGTTTGCGTTATTTATTTTAAGTGTCATTTAATTTCTTGTCACGTTTTAAATTCTCGTCATTTATTTTAAATTAGATTTAGATTTATTTTTCTTGCTCTTTACTTTAATAGTTTTTGCACCTTTAATTATACTACAACGACACAACTTTTGTTTCCACCAAAGACAACTGAGTCGCATAGTTAACCAGTTATCAATTCGATTAGACAGGAACAACGATAATTTTTATACTAGGTAAAAACCTTGTATCACATACCACAACTTTCTTCGGCCTGCTACCGCTCCCACCAGTAGGGTTTCGATTTCCTGGTTGCTCACTTCCACTCCCTCGTACGTTGGACTTGCCCTTGTTGCGGTTTCCAGGATTGGGGTTGGGTCGACTTGGGGTGGCAACATTGGTTGGACAATCGTGAGCAAAATGGCCTTGTTGGCCGCACTTGTAGCACCCTTGACATTGTCCTCCAGCAACATGATGGTAGTTGCACTTCCAACACTTGGGCTTTGTCCCTGAGTAGTTCTTGGTGCGGGTTGTGGGAGTAGTGTCATTTGCTTTCCCAACGTTTTTCTTTTTGAAAGGTTGTTGGTGCTGACTACGAGAGTTTTCTTCAGATTTCTTCTTGTTGTCTACTTGTCTCTCAGACAGATTGCGGGTTCGTTTGTTGATCATCTCAGTCGCAATTTTCATGGCACCTTCCACAGTGGTGGGTCGTGAAGCTAGCACACTCTCATGAATGTTGTCAGGGAGTCCACTGACATACTTTTCAATCTTGTCACTCCTTAGAGCAAACATTCTGGTGCACATAAAGCTTAACTCTTGAAATCTTTGGTTGTACCAAATGATATCATTGTTCTTACACTTGAGATCCCACAGCTCGACTTCCAACTTCTTCATTTCTCCTTTGGAACAGTACTTCTCAGTCATTCATTCCTTGAGGTTGGCTCAAGTGAGAGCATAAGCAGCGACATGTCCAAGGGTGGTGACCACAGAGTTCCACCAGGTAAGGGCGCTATCGAGTAGAGTGCATGTAGCATACTTAACTTTGTTCTCTTCAGCACAATCGCTGATGCGGAAAACTGTCTCCAGTCTTTCAAATCATCGCATTAGTTCAACAACTCCTTCTTTTCGTCGGTAGTATGAGGGTTTGCATTTCAAGATGTCGGGGTACGAAAAACCCCTGTTGAAGTTGTTTCTGCGTATGTTGGGGTATGGGTCATCTCCCACATTAGCTTCTCTGGCTGTCATGGCTGCCGAAATGCCTTCATCAATCATCTCCTGGAGTTGAGCAGCGGTAACATTATGAGTAGCTTCAGGTACTTCGGTATTAGCGCTATTGAAGACAGTTGCATTATTGGGGTTCGATTGGGAAATCACCATTTTTCTATAATCATACACAAAATGAGATTATTAATTCAATCGTTAGTCCAGTCTTTATATTATTTGCAAGAGAATGATTTCATGCATAAATTCATAACAAATTTGGATAACCTGTCAGGATTTCATAATATAATACGTTGCACAACAAATATAACATAAGAGAGTGATTTCATGCAAAGTTCCGTAGGGAAATTTAAACATTCGTCAAGCATATCAAATCCGGAACAAGGTTTAGCTAGCCTTGCTCCGGGTAGTGGTACACATTGTCTTAAGTACATCATATCCAAAATACATGCCCAAAGAAAAAGGAAAGATAAGGTACGGGATTACATCACCAAAAGCGGAAAAAGAGATAAAAGTACAAAGGCCGTATATTATGCTATCCGGGATGTAACTCGCGAGCTTACCATGATGTACAAGAAGTCTAGTACATCTATACTAATCCTGCCTGGATGGTCCACTAGAAGATGCCAGGGTTGACGGTGCGAATGAAGCTGGTGGGGCTGCACAGTTTTTCCTGGTGTTCCACAAAGTCCGAACTATCGTTCGGGTCTCCTTGAGCGTACGGAGTGCATACAGTAGCTGGTTCTGGAGCCTATCGACGACCCCTCGGAGATAAGCCATCTCCCCAGTAACCCCATCATGCCCGATAGTGGCGAGATCAAAGAAGATGGACAAGGATTGCTCCTGAGTAGCAAGAGCAGCATGGGTCTGATGCCGCAGACCTTCCATGACCTGAATGCGCTGGTGGAGGCGGTAGTTCTCATCCAATAACCATTTTAGTGCCTCGATTGTCCTAGCCTGGATGTCCTTAGCAGTCTGGAAGTCTTCCCTCCTAGTGCGGAAAAGGGTGTCTATACGCTCATAGATGACGGAATGGCTCTGTTGACTGACTGTCAACTGGCTGCAGAGGTCAGATATCTCTCGCACATGGTGTGCAGCCAATGCGGAGATCTGGGTCTGGACGGAATCGACAAGTCCTGCCCCAGAGCCTTCCCCGATCTCATAAGTGGAGACGGGTGCGGGTCTGGAGAAATATCCTGATGGAAAGGATGGAGGCATGGAAGATGGTATGCTAGAAGGGACCCGGTCCTCCTCATAGAGGTTGGGGCCGGTGTGGCTGATGCTGAGATAGAAAATGGGTCCTCTGGGAGTACAACTTTGGTGGCTGGGTCATCCTCTGAATCCGAGGATGACAACCATCCACACTGCGTCGATCGTCGGGATTAACAAACAACTGGAGTAGGAGCTACTCTGGGTAGAAGAGTCGTAGATGCGGTAGGCGGAGTCATGATGCTCTGAAATAATATCATTTTAAGTTAGAAGTGAGTATAAGCTTACAAACAAAGAACAATATTATTTAGATTACATGCTTTATGAAATATATTCGTTTTAAACAATTATTAGAATGTTTTAAGGTCACAAATATTCATACTTATACATATATATATGTATTATCATATAAGTAGTTCATTATCAATTTGTAAGTGTGAAGTTTAGTTCAATATTGCTCATATTCTCATTTCAGTATTTTACTATATAGTGCAAAATTTTCCAAGTTTAGCACATCTAACATATAGCCATATCTCACTAAACAGTATTAACCATCAAGTTTAGTAAACATATATATATATATATATACAATTAGTTCACATAGCATAACATGCCCTAATATCTATATGCTTAACTAATACGGTCCCGAAATAAAATCTCAAAAAGATTTTTATAAGTTATAGTCCAATTTTAAATAAAAGAAAAATCATTTCTATTTTTATTTTATTTAAAAATTTATCTGGTTCTCTATAACTAATGCTCTGATACCATCCTCTATGACACCCCTGGGTAAGCACAAAATATGTGGAATATATCCACGGAGATGTCACAAGGGTGGATCGATAGCATATAGTCCATAGAGCATAAGATAAAGAGTTCGTCAAAACATATTACATGTTTATTTAAACAAATGAATAAAAATTGTCTTAAACATGGTGAAGAGTGTTTGTTTGAGTTTCCCAAATAGAACCCCGGACGAGTCATACAATGAAGATTACTAAGATGCTGGAGACCATGCACACACCACGTACTAACTTCATATTCCTGTGCAAAACATACTAACGGGTCAACATAAAGTTAGTGAATTTACAGATTTTAACAATTAATTAGTTTGGACATACAATAATCATAGAAGTAATGATGCACAAAGCATTCTTACTAAAATGTAAATAACATTTGTTTATTATTAGAGACTGAAGCTTAACCCCATAGTCCTCAATATGTGAGGACGTAGTGTCTTACAGAAAGACACCCATTCCAGTTCCAACGTGGTATACGTCTGTTGTCCCGGCCAAGGCACAGTGAGCATGACTCACCCAGACGGGGATGGTCAATCCCTTATAGATTTGTTTATAACATTCGGGCGATTTACAACAATTTAACAGTTTCAATAGTAAGCAATCATAATCCAGTTTATACAATCCAGTTATGTCCAATATATGTTTGCATATTTTCTTTCCCAAAAAGGGAAAGTTTTATCAATGTTTAAATGGGGCTGTAAACTCACCTGGGAGTAGGCAATTGCTTGTTTAACACGGGTATTCAATTAAAGCTCACACCAAAGTTATGCCTAATCAGATAGTACAGTCTTAATAGATAGTACAAAGAACATATAGGTATGCTTATACGGATTTTATTCAGTTCATTCATACTATGGCATTTATCTAAATAACCATAGTTCATGTAGCATCAATATTCATTTAACTTATGTATATAAGTTTCATTTCTAAGTTCACATCACATGTTTAACTATTAATATTAGTTAGCATACATGTATTTATAGTAATCATTCAATTTTACAATTAAGTTTTACATTTAAGTAAACATAAAAGAAAATGCTTCACTTAAAATATTAATCTGTGTTTATAGTACTTGTATCAATAACATCCCGTTAAATTTTATAACCACGTTCTATCTTTAAGTAAACATAAGGGGTTTTACTTATAATATATTTACGTAGTAACATTTAATTTAATTAACGTTCACATAATTTATTTCTTAAAAGTATATGAGTACATGTATTAACAATACATATTCATAATTGTTTATACAATTATTTCCTAAAGTAAATATAAATATTTTATATATAAAATATTTTGTTTAACTTTAAAGTTCCCATATATTACTTTAAAATTTATAAAATAATTTAAACTTAAGAATTTATACTCTAATTCTTATGGTCTAAGTATTTTAATTATGTTTTATTGTAATTAAAATAGATTTTAGGGTTAGGGCTTGGAAATGTTTCGAATATGGCAAAACTAGTCCCTTTATATTTTTAAACAAGTATAACTTTCAGCTTTTACATATTTAGCACCTAGGGCTTGTTATAGTTTCAGCTTATGGCAGATTTAGTCCCGCTATTATTATCTAGGTTTTGTAACTTTATTAAAATGACAAAACAGCCCCTAGGGCTTCTTTAAGTTTCGGACTATTGCCAAAATAGTCCTTAGGGTTTTAGAATGACAAAATAGCTTTTAATAACTTCCCAAAATGGTCCCTAGGGTTTAAGTTGCCACGGAAAATAATTATTAAACCCTAGAATTTTAGATATTTACATTTTTAGTCCTTTTGCTTACTAGTTTATTAAAATAAGTTTCATAAGTTACGGTTTTAGTCCTGAAGCTTTATAATTTGTCATTTTCATCCATAAAGTTTTTATAAGTCATATTTTATTATAAAAACTTTTATTTTAACATCTAAACTTTATATGGGCTCATTAAATGGGCTAAACATCTAATGGGCCATTTTAGTGGGCTTAAATATATTTCAAGTCCACTAATTTATTTAATTGGGCCTTTAAATCATCTATTGGGCTTTATACATTTTTAAGTCCTTTAATTAGTTAAATGGGCCTAATTGTGATCTTAAGTCCATTTAAGTTACTATAATTTATCAAATGGGCTTATTGGGTCCATTTAAGTTTTAGGTTAGCTTTTCACGGGTTTAAATAGTCCATTAACACTATTTTACATTTTATGTATATTTTTACTTAGGATACTCTTATAAGCTTATTATGAGCTTATTAACATTTAGTTTTTAATCTAAATAGATGAATAAAACTTAAAGATTCATTTCATGTCTTATACCAAATTAGATCTAGGTGTATCATAAGGTTATAAGTAAGTCATAAGCCCTAATAGGAGCTTATAACCCACAACTATAATTAGTTATAGTTTATTACCATAAGTCAAGTCTCCTTTTTAGGTTGCATGTTCATTTATAAGTGTTACAACAATAGATCTAACTATGTATATATCAAGAAAATAAGTTACAAGTCCAAAATAAGATCTAAACTATGTTTAGACCTAAAATTCAAACATAGATCCATGTACATTCTTATATAGCTCACGGCTATATTTTTTTAGATCTTGGTACTTCCAAGATGAACACTATATCTAGTTTCTAAGTCTTTTAATTATTTAAAAATACAATCATGATTATCTAGTTTACATGTATATTTCTAAGGTTACTATTTTTCCAAGGAGACTACATATAGCTCACGGCTATATTGTCTCTTCCCAAGGTTCCCATAATCTTGTTTTATGTTTAAAATACTCAAGTTAATCTTTGTCATTAGATCTATGGTTTATAATAGCATGCATGTACATTTAATTCATTTTAAATCATATGTAACCCACGACTATATTTATACACATAAGTTGTATTTGTGATTTTTAATAGTCATTTTAACATGTATCATTTCATATTCCATCATTTAAACTTAACCCAAAAATCACATATACATTAACCATATATGCCATGACCTTTAAGGTCATGGTCTTCAAGACTTTTAGGTTACACACATCCATCTTATGAGATCTATGACTATTGGTTTAACCATAGTCCCATAAAACAAGATTTGTAACCCATGCCATATTTAGACTTATAAAGGTTTCATATGGTTTTTAAATCTAGTTTAACACATAACACATAAGTCATAAGTTTCTTATTAAAAAGATTTTGAATCATGAACATAGGTTGTATAAATATGTCGTGACCCATAAGGGTCATAGCCTTACCAAATCTTGATATTTAACATGTTATTCACTTGTGTTTATAGATGTATGAAGATGCATGCATGAAGAAATGAAAGATTATGATGTGTATACCTCTCTTGCCTAAAAGTACCAAAGAGGATCTAGATGAACAAGGAGATATAAGATCTACTCAAGTTGATGGTAAAAACCCTAACACAAACCAAGCCGTGACCTATAATGATTTGGCTAGGGCTTGTTTGTAGTGATTCCAAAAGAATGATGCCACCAAATGATTTGTAATAAATATGGGACAAAGATTTAGTTGATTTAATGAATCAACTTTGGATTTTTGTAGCTTATGGCCGAAATGTTTGAGAGAGAAAGAAGTAGAGAGAAGTGAGTTGCATGTATGAGAGATGGGGATGTGTGTGTTTCGGCTTAAAGATGAGAGAGGGAAAGAGAATGCAAAAGGCATGATTTACTTGGTAAGGACATTTGTGCCAAGTGTAAGCTATTCCCTTTCCAAGACAACCCTTCTTCTTCCACATATGCATGTGTGTGTCGTGTAAGGCTATCCAAAGAAAAGGGTGGGCTTGTGTGGGCTTGAGTTGGGCTAGAGCATAAGGAATACATAAATTTAGGCTAGTCCAAGAAAGTTTAGGGATGCCTATAATAATCATACATACATATATACGGCTATATGTATATGGTGTGGTATGTTTTTCAAATTTTTTTTAAGTGTTGAATATTTCCAATGTTAAGTATACATCTTACTACTTGTTATCCCTAGTTGTATGTACAAGGTTTACATTATGAGTCTTATATCAACTAGTGTGCATGTGCAAGTATATGTACATGTTAGACAAGTTCACACATAACCCATAGAAGTGTAACATATGAGTTCGTGTTGTAGGATTATTGGGTGGAAATCCATTACATAAAATCATGGTAAAATCATGGATTTTACACTTTAACATTCTTTGGTTCAATCAAGGAGACGAAACAAAAGAATTTACTTTGATTTTGGACTTGAGATCTTAGGGTCCTTTAATTTAATTTTCCTATGACGTTATCAAGAGCATGATCCTTAGACTCCTTAATGATTACTCCCTTTTTAACACTAAGGTCTTCAACTCCTATGTTTCTCACATCTTTGGCATTAACTATGTCTATTTCATCTAAGTCATCATCTACCAAAGGTTGTGTCTTAGATGAAGGAGGGGTTTCATCAAATGTCACGTTAAGTGATTCTTCAATTACACCCGAGGTTCTAATGAGGACTATATAGGCTTTTCTAGTTTGAGAATAACCTAAAAAGATACCTTTGTAAGACTTTGGGTGAAACTTTGTAAGGTAATATTTGGTGTTGAGAATGAAGCACTTGCTTCAAAAACCCTAAAGTATTCCAATGAGGGCTTCTTACCTTTAAGAATCTCATAGGGGGTCATTCCTAGAAAAGGTCGAATAAGAATTCGGTTGAGAATGTAAGTCGATGTGTCCACCGCATTGCACCAAAACTTTTTAGGCAAAGATTGCTCATTTAACATCGTCCTACTCATCTCTTGGATGGTCCTATTCTTCATTTGAACTACCCCGTTTGATTGTGGAGTACGAGGAGCCGAGAAGTTATGGGTAATACCATGAGCTTCACAAAAGGCACCAAATTGCACTTCATTATCAAATTCCCTACCATGATCCGTCCTAATTGAGACGATTTAACATCCTAGTTGATTTTGATTTCTTTGACTAAAGGTTTCGAAGTGATCAAAAGATTCATTCTTAGACGCAAAAAATCTAGTCCAAGTGAATCTAGAGTAGTCGTCAACTATAACTAGGGTATAAAGGTTACCTCCATAACTCCGTATGGTGGAAGGTCCAAAGAGATCCATATGTAGGAGCTCTAAGCACCGAGAGGTCGAAACCAAATTCTTTGCTTTGTAACTTGAGTGAACTTGCTTCCCAATTTTGCAAGCATCACAAAGGTGACTATCAAACTTCATCTTGGAGAGATGTCTTACCAACTCCTTAGAGACTAAAGATTGAATTAAACGCATATTAGTGTGACCTAATCTCCTATGCCAAAGAGTAGAACTATCATCTTAAGTCGCTAGACATAAGTTGTCCTTTGACTTCCTATTAACCTTCATGACATAAAGCCCATGCTTTCTAACACCTTTTCCAATGACTTTTCCATCTTTTACGATTTCACTGTCATATTCCGAAAAGATGACCTTACACTTATTGTCACAAATTTGACCTAAGCTTAGAAGGTTAAAACCTAAGTTATCTACGTGCTCTAAGTTTTCTATAGTCATAGAGTCAAGAGAGACCGTACCTTTGCCAATGATATTACCACGTTTATTACTTGCGAATGTAACGTTACCTCCATCATATGCTTTGTAGTTTGAGAACAAACTTCGATTACCCGTCATGTGTTTAGAACAACCACTATCCTTAATCCACTCGTCGGGCTCTAGATCGATTCCCAAGCATATCTAGGTAACAACACACAAGATCAAACATTTGGTCCCTAATATCTCATGGGTCCAAAATTGTTAGTTCCAAACATCCCTTGCATTTGGTTGGGATGAATAAATGAAGGAGACATTCCCCATGGGGAAAAGTATTGTTGTTGAAAATTATTCCAATTCATATGGCTATTTTGTTGTCCATAGTTTCTCCTAGGTGTCTTTGATCTTGATCTAGTATTATTATTATTCCTCCTAGGTGTTGGAGTTCTACTTCTAGGTCGTGGTTTAGCTTGATCATTTCTTTTTGGCGTAGGTGTTCTACTTCAAGGATTAGATTCATTTCGTACTCTTGGAGGAGTAGATGTTTGTCTAGATAAGTTTCTAGTTCCCATTAGAGGTTTACTCAAGGGCTTGTAGAATTTATCTAGAGTAGGCTTTTCGATTATAGGTACTTTGACCTTGTTAATTAGAATATGTTTTGGTCCTTCACCTAAAATTGATTTTTTAGAAAGTTTATGATTTTCACAAAAATCTTTTTCTGGAGGCGGTTCCTTAGCTCCATCGGCGGTTCCATAGTGATAAGGAACCGCCCCATATATTGGAGCACCGCGTACAGGGGACTATTTTTCTAGAAACCTAACTTGTTTTCGTTCACTAGTTGATGCTTCATTATTGTTATATCCTAACCCAAGTCTTTCCTTAGAATGAATTTGTTTGTTTAACATATCATCAAGAGCATTAGTACCTCTCATAAACTTTTCAAGTCTAATGGAGGTGCTCTTAAGGTTTTGATTTTCTTATAACACCCCCAATTTACCACGCAGCGGAATACCACTTTGGGCATTATTTCATAGCACATCACACACAATTACAGTAAACGACCTCGAAAGAGACGTTTAAGATAAACATAAAAGATTATTTATAACCATTGTCTAAAACATTTCCAACCCAAAAATGATGTTTACATCAGTGTAGCGTTACTTGTCCCCAAAGATCTCAACCCAAAACATAACAACTTTTACCACAATATGACAATAATTAATTTGATAAAAAGGGAAGGAAATCCAAAATTTTAGACCAATAAAGCACCAACTCCCTCCATGCATGATCCGCTGCTATAAATCTTGATTACCTAAAACACATGCTTAAAATCGTCAACAAAACAATTGAGTGAGTCTATAGGTTTATCAAATCATAAGTTGAACATAAGTATTAAAACCAATCATGACCATTCAATAGCATTGTCGTACTCACAATCTATTATTCAAGGATATTATTTTTAGCAATAGCTAATAATTGTGTTTAAGCTCGTGACACTAATCCGTTAACTCAATCACCCGCGTACATTTACCGGCATGATTAAGATGAAACCAGTGCCCCTTCTAAAGGCATCAGTTGCAATTATACCTTATTTCTTATCACAAGTTATCCGTCCGCATAGGGTACTCAACGTACTAGCTCTCATCTCGGATAGGGTCTTCAACCCCATAGTACTATAAATTGTATATCTCCAACCCACACAAGGGCAAGACAATAGTTAATAGTTCACGAATTTAGGGACTTTTGCAACTAGGTACTCAACATAATTCAAGGCAACATTCGGGTCCAACAATCATTCATGACTTATGTTCATTTTCATTTAAATAGCATGTATCCCCTCGCGGGTAAAAACATTTGAAATAAGTAAAGAGCGAGACTATAGACTCACCTTAGGTAGTAGTGGTAGTATTAGTAACTACGGCGTAAACGAAGTCGATCACCGACGATGAGGATGTGCCGGGAAATCAAAACAACACCTAATGGATAAACACATAATGGATCAACTACTTCAAGTACCATCAAGTACTGTATATAAAAAATTTAAGTCACTCAAAGTTTGTATAAGCTCACGCCAAAAATCCATTCAAGTGATATTTACTAGACACGTTCATTTTTATACTTTATTAGAACTATTACTCGTTTTACAATTCTGTCGGTACGTACCAAATGTACGGGTTGTTTTCCAATACATAGACATCACCAAAAATTATGAGAAAATTTTTAAAAATCATTTACAACCTGTATAAAGTCTATATTAAATTTCATAAAAAGTTCTCACTTCTAAGACCCACTGCTCGTCATATTACTAAACTTCAAATTTCGGACAGTTTTGTACCTTCACGTTGTAAAACCATTTTGACCTTCTTAAGCATTTCCGTTTACAAATTCGACTCTTGATTATGAAAATAGACTCAAAATGCTAAGTTTATTGCCTGAGAAAACCCTCTAGCTGTTTTTAAAATTCAACTTATAGTCCTCGAGATTTGACCTAAAATCGAACACAATTTCGGATTGAGTCGACTTTCATCTCCCGGTACACGAAAATTCAAACTAGCGTAACTTTTGACACGTTTGGAATTAAAATCTCTACCTTATACCGAAACGAAGCTAGAAAGAAGCTCAACAACAATATCCTATAATATGGACCTGGGCCTAAACTTAAACCCACGAAAAGTAAACCTAAAGTTTCTGATCTAAAATACCCTTTTCAAAATCACATCAAAACATCTTTTTGAACAATTTTAATCATTCCTATACCCCTAATAACATCTAATAATCATACTAAACAAATCCAAACATCCTAAATCACTTGTATGTTCAATCACTAAGAAAACACATTTCATAAATTTCACATATAATTCAATTAAATATATATATAATAACAATAACAATAATATAGAACCATACCAACAATTAACATGATCAAACAATCACCAAAACCAAAAACCCCATTTTGGCCGTGGATTTATGAAGCAAAACACCAAAGAAAAATCTTTTCCAAGCTTCCATATTTCAAATCCATGTTCTTAAACATATTTAAACACAAACCCACGAATTTAATTAGATCAAAACATAGTATTTTTCAAAATCTATTAAAAATTGAATCTTGAAAAAATGTTGTTGCATGTTGAATATTTTTAGTGGGATTTACTTATCTTGATAATATAAAGGTGGGTCTTGGATTAGATTTTACAAAAATAAATTTTTGGTGGTGGTTTGTGGTGGTGATGTGGTGGCCGTGGGGTTAGAGAGAGGGAGGAGGAGAGAAAATTTTTGAGGTGTAAAATTAGGAGTGTGTGTTTATTTGAGGCTTATATATAATGGGGGAGGGTAGATTTTGTAAATAAGCTCTTATTTTGGCATTAGGTGCAAAATAACTATTAAAGAGCGGGAATATGACTACTATCGGTTTTGAAATTTTACGGGAGTCGGGTTTCGTCCCGGCTACCTAAAAATACTTTTAAGTTGTTTAAACGCACACAAAACAAATATACATATGGTTCCGACTCGACTTTAAAACGTAATAAAAATAAAAACTTCGAAAAACTCAAATATCGATCAATCGATAATAAAAGATAATTTTTGGGCATCTGTCGGTATCGTAGTCGTTATCGGTTCTCCTCAAATCGTCAAACGTTAAAATTATGACCTCATTTATTGGTTTCAATTTAAACCGTCAAATAAATCCACAATAACAATTCTTAAAAATTTCAAAAATATTCGTAAATTAGGGTAAAATAAATAGCGTTGGGTTCGGGTATCACATTTCATATCTAAGGTTTTCACATTTTAAGCATCCTAGATCTATTTCTTTATTTTCTCAAGCTTAGCTAATTTTTCTTTTAGCTCACTAATCTCGTTGTCAAGCTTAGTTCTAGTTTATTTTAGCACTTTGTTCTTTTCAATAAATTTTAGAGTAAGCTTATGAAAGTTATTGTATTGGCCTTCTAATTCACTATCATCTTGAGAAGAACTATTATTGCTATAATACTCGGTTTCGAAAAGTACCTCTTTAGAAGTGTGAGCCATGAGACACTTCTCATCTTTGGGGTTGTCATCAACATCTTCACCGCCATCGCTCCATGAACCTCCCACGAATGCCGTGTGGTTCTTGTCGCATGAAGGCTTAGGAAAATCACCAATCAAATGATTTGGATTACCACATCTAAATCATTTCCTATCACTATTATCATATTTGGCAAATCGGTTTTTGGAGAAGGATTTCTTGTCGTTGTTTGGTTGCCTCACGTATTGACCTCGTCTTTTAAAGAACTTCTTAAAGTCTCTAA
This sequence comes from Glebionis coronaria, assembly GCA_025667525.1. Taxonomy (NCBI): domain Eukaryota; kingdom Viridiplantae; phylum Streptophyta; class Magnoliopsida; order Asterales; family Asteraceae; genus Glebionis; species Glebionis coronaria. The sequence continues at coordinate 142,184,066 of CM046880.1, forward strand.
CCGCCAAGGCATATCCCTCATCATCACTATCCGAGGAGCTTTCATAGTCACTTTGTGCCTTCTTGTCTTTGGGTGCAATAGACTTTCTTTCACTCTTAGTTTTCACCATTTCCGAGTCCTTCAAAATCATCATCTCATGAACCTTCAAGTTACTAATGAGTTCATCGAGTGATAATTTGGCGAGATCCTTTGATTATTCAATCGTCGTGAATTTAGCTCTCCATTTGGGATGCAACGCCCTATGAAACTTCCTAACATTGTTCTTGCTAGAAAAACCTTCATCAAGTTCTTTTAGACTAGTAATAATAGTGTTAAATCTAGAAAATGCACTATTTATGGTTTCATCTTCTAGGATGACAAATTGTTCATATTCTTGAACAAGAAGATCGATTTTACTTTCTTTGACTTGGCTATTACCTTGGTGGGTTACTAAAATAGGATTCTGAATGTCTTTAGCGGTTTCACACATAAAAATCCTTTCGTACTCTTTCTTTGGTAAAGCATTATAAATCACCATATTAGCCTCATTATTTTTAGCAAGTTTTCTTTTAGTATTATCATTAGCTTTATCAAAGGTAACTATCTCCTTACTTTTAGAAACTTCATTATATTGAAATGGCAAAATGTCACCATTGGTAATAACATGCCAAAGATCTAAATCTTTTGATTTCACATAAGTCTCAAACCTATTTTTCAAATAAATAAAACTATCGGTTTCAAGGCAACTCAAGAAACCGAGACACCTCAAAAGGGCAAACGCACCAAACACAGTCATGATTTTGATGCTAATATGACCACTTCATACGTTCAAGTTCAATCTGCCCCAGCAACCACATCTACAACACAAGCACCAGAACAACCTTTACCGGAATCTGATCAGCACATACCTGAAGTTTCAGAATCTGCTCCAGTAAAGGATATTCCAGAAACTCAGTCAGTTCTAGAACCTGAACCAGAACCTAAACCAATCATGGATATTCCAACCACTAAACCAGTTTCTGTCATTCAAGAATCAAGTGATCCGAAATGGGTGGATACAATTACCGTAGATGATAATGCACCCGAGCAACCTTGGGTCACGGATGCTGCTATCATTCGTCCTCTAACTCAAGAAGATGAATCAGACTTCTCCCAAATCCTCAGCAATCCCATCGACTTCTCAGCATACCTAGTCTATAATTATGGAACTGACAACACAACTCCGACTATGGTAATTCGATCACTTCATGATCCCACCATCCTCGCTAACTTAAGAATCAGTAGAATAGAGGTTGAATACAATGCAAATGAGCTTTTGAAAGCAATCAAAAATCCTCAACGAACATGTCGTCACATGCCAGAAAATGCTCCTCTCCCGATAGCTGAAAGTAATTCTCAAATTATACGAGATTTCTTTGTATGCAGTGATCTTGAGTATTTGGTGAAAGGCGCAAACAAGTATGCGACTTCATTAACTTTGGTCAAAGCTGCAACTTGGGGGTCACTACTGTAGAAACTAGAAAGGGGGGGGGGGTGAATTGTTTCATAAATTTACTTGTTAAAGTTTGGTTTTAAAAAATCCTTTTTCAAAAACTTAAGCTTGAGTATTTATGTGAAACCTTCTTATACACAATATGAGCAAGGTATAGTGAAACTAACTAATAATCACAAGTATAATGAATAATGAATGTATAATGCAACTAAACTAATAATCACAAGTATAAAGAATAATGAATGTAAAGAGATAAGGGAAGGAAAGATCAAACCAAACACCAAGGATTTATAGTGGTTCGGCAACGAATATGACTCCTCGTTCCTACTCCACTCCTCGAGTACTCCTTACTCGAGAGTTCACTAATCAACAAGCTCCATAAGGTGGAGAAACCGTACACAATGTCGCTTAACCAATTTCCGACTCTAAGCTAAATGTCGAGCCCTAATCTTAGCTAGAACCAATCTACAAAAAATACTCTTAGAGGATTAAGTATTAACCCTAATACATACACAACTTCCAAATAGACACAACTACATGGATCTTCACAACAATGACACAACAATGCATAAATAAGTTTGGATCTTCAATGGATCTTTGAGGTATAAACAACACTTCAGGAATGATAGTGTTCTTCTCTTTGCACTTTGAGAGGAAAAGATGAGAGGAGAAAGATTCACTTCTAAACAAGTAGTAATCAAACAAATAATCAAGGATTTGAGTGATTTAAGAAGTATGAAGAATCTGGAAATGTATGTGCAAAAGAGGTGGATTGAAAGTCTAAGAATGGTACACTATTTATAAGACAAATGTCCAACGGCTATATCTGCCCGCGATTCCTTATCGATAAGGAACCGGCGTAGGCGCTAAGGAACAGCCGGCGTAGAGTCCGCTCCCTTTTGTCTTTTAGTGGGTTGTTTCGAATCTGGGGATTAAAATATCTTGAAAGGATATTCCAAACCAAGATAGAATATGCCATTTTCAAATTTCAAACTTTCAAATAATTAATTTAATAAAAAAATTTCTTTAAAAGAAAGTTTAATAATATAACTATGTCACACTTAATAAAAAGTGAGTTTTAAGAAAAGATAAAATCCTTGATAACTTAATTAGTATAATTACTTGTTTGTTCATACCTTAATTGATAATGGTTGAAATGAAAAATACTTGAACTCAAGAATTCGTTTTTCATTGTTTTCGTAAATGCTTGTATTTACATATTGTCGTAATCAAAACAAAGTGAGACCGAAAAATGCAAGTAACATTTTTAGGCATCATTTTATTAACAATCTCCCCCTTTTTGATTTCGACAATCCATAAACTCAATCATCTAATAAAACAAGATTTTCAAAGACGAATTTATCATTTCTCCCCCTTTGTCGAAGCAAAAAGGTTGCAAAAGTCTTTGAAGAAGAAAAGAACCAGACTTTGCATGCCCCCCCTTGGTTCCTACTCCCCTTTGCTTGGGGAACCAAGGAATCGAAATATGGTGACAAGCTACATAGAAGGGTTAGTAGAAGAGAAGAGACACCCAACAAGATATAGCAAAGATCACACAAAAAATAAGAGACAAAAGATCCAAGATAAGTCATGTTAAAAGAAAACATGATAAAAGATACAAGGAAATAAATCATACAAAGATGTATGAGACACAAACACAAGCCAAAATAAAAAGCATAAACCTAATCATAGTTAAGCTAGAACCCTAAGATTTGCTTGAACTAGATGTCTTAAAGATAAGCAACCAATGTTTAGATAAAAGACAAGGTAGTGGCGGAAGGAGGTGGTGGTGGCTTGGTAGAGATCTCATAGATATAGTAAAGAGGAGGTTTAACTAAGAGACTCTTGATGTAATTTAACTCTTCGTAGATGTTTGCCATAGCAAGATGTTGATATTGACAACATCGACAATATGTTCCATGATGCATGAAATTATCATGTGAAGGAGGTAGAACACAGAAGGCTAGTGGTGGAAGATAAGAGGTTCCACAATCAACATTCTTAGAAGGAGAAGAGAATCAAATCTTTGAGTGTTCTTGGGTAAATTAGGGTTGAAAGCAATTGGAGAGAACGGAGGAGAATCAAATCTTTCATTTGGGGAATAATACATTTTGATTTGAGAAAGAATGCAAAATGCTTAAGGTTAAATAGAGAAAGTCCAAGATAATTTGGGGGTGGTCAAAGGGCTAAAATAAAGATTCGAAAAAGTGTTGAAAGAAATTTGGAGTTTCTGGAATACCCGAAAAGTAGGTTACTGGGCGCGGTTCCTTAACTCAGCCGGCGGTTCCTTATCACTAGGGAACCACGGTATCAATAAAGAACCACCCACAGTGGGTTGAGTTTGGTGAGGAGGGAGGATTTTCCAATTCAGCAAATCCTATTTTTCTAGTCTAACGAATCATGAGGATATGCTAAGAAGCAAAGATAGACAAAGAAAACATACAAGAGAACACCAAACAAGGTTTCGACCAAAATACATAGATTTTTTGATAAAATCAATGTAGGAGGTGTGTAGAACTAGACATAAGGTTATGACACAATGATCCTCCATAGTTCTCTTTTGTTCTTTCTATAATTGAGAGAGCCATACATATGAATTATGTAAGCTCATTATGAATAGAAAGAAGCTATAAAAAAATTAGATTGAATTAAAAATGCAAAAACATTTCTCGACCATTTTCGAAAGAACTTTGAGAATTTTTAAAAAGAGAAGAGAAGTTTTCCAAAAAGAGTTTATTAAACTTAAGAGCTCAAAGAAAGAAAATACTCAAAAGATAAAAGTTAATAAGAATGCACAATTAAGGAATATGTTCTATTAAGCCTAGACCTAGACGCAGGTAATTAAAAGGTTCCCTCATAAGTGGCTTGGTGAAGATATCTGCTAGGTTTTCTACTGAGGGTGCCTTCTCTATCTAAATGTTCCCCTTTTGAACATTATCCCTAAGAAAATGGTGGCGAATCTCTATGTGCTTAGTTCGTGAATGTTGCACGGGATTCTTGCTAAGGTCTACTGCACCCTTGTTGTCGCACATGATGGGAACATCATCAAGAGAAATCCCGTAATCAACAATCACTTGCTTCATCTATAGAGCTTGTTTACTAGCTTTACCGACACTCACATACTCGGCTTCCATGGTGGATATATCAAGAGCGGTTTGTTTCTTGGAGAACCAAAAAGTTAATCAACAACCCATGAAGGTACAAACTCCACTAGTGTTTTTCCGGTCCACATAGTCTCACGCATGATCCGAGTCCGCGTAGACAATGGTTTCTACGCCGGTCCCTTTAGGATACCATAATCCTGAATGTATAGTGCCCTTAATGTATCAGAGTATATGCTTAACCGCTTCAAAGTGAGAGGTTTTGGGAGCCTCTTGGAAGCGAGCACAAAGGCAAACACTAAACATGATATCCGATCGACTTCCCGTTAGGTACAACAAACTACCCATCATACCTCTATATTTGGTATTGTTTATCGACTCACAATCATCATCTACGGTGAGTTTAGTATCCGAGGCCATGGGGGTCTTCATTGGTCTAGAGTCTTCTAATCCAAATTTATATAGCATCTCTTTAACATAATTGGATTGATTAAAGAAAATACCATCATCTATTTGTTTAATTTTGAGTCCTAAAAAGAAGTTATGTTCTCCCATCATACTCATTTCAAACTCGTCATGCATTATATTGGCAAAGTCATCCCACAATGATTGACAAGTTGAACCTAATATAATGTCATCAACATATATTTGTACGATAATAAGGTGAGAACCTTTCTTCTTTGTAAAGAGTGTATTGTCTAACATCCCCATGGTATACTCATGTTTTACAAGAAATGCTTTAAGTATATCGTACTAAGCTTTGGGTGCTTGTTTGAGACCATAAAGAGCTTTCTTAAGCTTGTAAACATGGTTCGGTTTCTCAAAATCAATGAAGCCGGGAGGTTGAGCCACATATACATCCTCATTGATCAAACCGTTAAGAAATGGACTCTTTACATCCATTTGTTGAAGGCCTAAAGTCTAAAGCACTAGCGTAAGATAATAGGATTCTAATAGATTCTAATCTAGCTACGGGTGCGTATGTCTCGTCATAATCAATACCTTCTTGTTGATTATATTCTTGAGCTACAAGTCTAGCCTTGTTACGAGACACAACACTATTCTCATCTAATTATTCCTATATACCCATTTGGTTCCTATGATGGTCGAACTTCTAGGCAGAGGAACAAGTTTCCAAACATCATTAGCAATGAATTGATTCAATTCTTCTTGCATAGCGATGACCCAACTCTCATCCATCAAAGCTTCTTTTACATTCTTTGGTTCAATCAAGGAGACGAAACAAAAGAAGTTACTTTGATTCTGGACTTGAGATCTTAGGGTCCTTTGATTTAATTTGCCTATGAAGTTATCAAGAGCATGATCCTTAGACTTCTTAACGATTAGTCCCTTTTCAACACTAAGGTCTTCAACTCCTATGTTTCTCACATCTTTGGCATTAACTATGTCTATTTCATCTAAGTCATCATCTACCAAAGGTGGTGTCTTAGATGAAGGCGGGGTTTCATCAAATGTCACGTTAAGTGATTCTTCAATTACACCCGAGGTTCTATTGAGGACTATGTAGGCTTTTCTAGTTTGCGAATAACCTAAAAAGATACCTTTGTAAGAGTTTGGGTCAAACTTTGTAAGGTAATCTTTGGTGTTGAGAATGAATCACTTGCTTCTAAACACCCTAAAGTATTCCAATGAGGGCTTCTTACCTTTAAGAATCTCATAGGGGGTCATTCCTAGAAAAGGTCGAATAAGAATTTGGTTGAGAATGTAAGTCGATGTGTCCACGACATTGCACCAAAATTTTTTCGGCAAAGATTGCTCATTTAACATCGTCCTACTCATCTCTTGGATGGGCCTCTTCTTCATTTCAACTACCCCATTTGATTTTGGAGTGCGAGGAGCCGAGAAGTTATGGGTAATACCATGAGCTTCACAAAAGGCACCAAATTGCACTTCATTATCAAATTCCCTACCATGCTCTGTCCTAATTGAAACGATTTAACATCCTAGTTGATTTTGAATTCTTTGACTAAAGGTTTCGAAGTGATCAAAAGCTTCATTCTTAGACGTCAAAAATCTAGTCTAAGTGAATCTAGAGTAGTCGTCAACTATAACTAGGGTATAAAGGTTACCTCCATAACTCCGTATGGCGGAAGGTCTATAGAGATCCATATGTAGGAGCTCTAAGCACCGAGGGGTCGAAACTAAATTCTTTGCATTGTAACTTGAGTGAACTTGCTTCCCAATTTTGCAAGCATCACAAAGGTGACTATCAAACTTCATCTTGGGTATATGTCTTACCAACTCCTTAGAGACTAAAGATTGAATTAAACGCATATTAGTGTGACCTAATCTCCTATGCCAAAGAGTAGAACTATTATCTAAAGTCGCTAGACATAAGTTGTCATTTGACTTCCTATTAACCTTCATGACATAAAGCCCATGCTTTCTAACACCTTTTCCAATGACTTTTCCATCTTTTACGATTTCACTGTCATATTCCAAAAAGATGACCTTACACTTATTGTCACAAATTTGACCTATGCTTGGAAGGTTAAAACCTAAGTTATCTACGTGCTCTAAGTTTTCTATAGTCATAGAGTGAAGAGAGATCGTACCTTTGCCAATGATATTACCACGTCTATTACTTGCGAAGGTAACGTTACCTCCATCATATGCTTTGTAGTGTGAGAACAAACTTCGATTACCCGTCATGTGTTTAGAACAACCACTATCCTTAATCCACTCGTTGGTCTCTATATCGATTCCCAATCATATCTAGGTAACAACACACAAGATCAAACATTTGGTCCCCAATATCTCATGGGTCCAAAATTGTTAGTTCAAAACATCCCTTGCATTTGGTTGGGATGCATGAATGAAGGAGACATTCCCCATGGGGAAAAGTATTGTTGTTGAAAATTATTCCAATTCATATGGCCATTTTTTTGCCCATAGTTTCTCCTAGGTATCTTTGATCTTGATCTAGTATTATAATTATTCCTCCTAGGTATTGGAGTTCTACTTCTAGGTCGTGGTTTAGCTTGATCATTTCTTTTTGGCGTAGGTGTTCTACTTCTAGGTTTAGATTCATTTCGTACTCTTGGAGGAGTAGATGTTTGTCTAGATAAGTTTCTAGTTCCCATTAGAGGTTTACTCAAGGGCTTGTAGAATTTATCTAGACTAGGCTTTTCGATTATAGGTACTTTGACCTTGTTAATTAGAATATGTTTTGGTCCTTCACCTAAAATTGATTTTTTAGAAAGTTTAGGATTTTCACAAAAATCTTTTTCTGGACGCGGTTCCTTAGCTCCATCGGCGGTTCCATAGCGACAAGGAACCGCCCCATATATTGGAGCACCGCGTACAGGGGACTATTTTTCTAGAAACCTAACTTGTTTTGGTTCACTAGTTGATGCTTCATTATTGTTATATCCTAACCCAAGTCTTTCCTTAGAATGAATTTGTTTGTTTAACATATCATCAAGATCATTAGTACATCTCATGAACTTTTAAAGTCTAATGGAGGTGCTCTTAAGGTTTTGATTTTCTTATAACACCCCCAATTTACCACGCAGCGGAATACCACTTTGGGCGTTATTTCATAGCACATCACACACAATTACAGAAAACAACCTCGAAAGAGACGTTTAAGATAAGCATAAAAGATTATTTATAACCATTGTCTAAAAAATTTCCAACCCAAAAATGATGTTTACATCAGAGTAGCGTTACTTGTCCCCGAAGATCTCAACCCAAAACATAACAACTTTTACCACAATATGACAATTAATTTGATTTGATAAAAAGGGAAGGAAATCCAAAATTTTAAACCAATAAAGCACCAACTCCCTCCATGCATGCTCCGCTGCTATAAATCTTGATTACCTGAAACACATGCTTAAATCGTCAACACAACGATTGAGCGAGTCTATAGGTTTATCAACTCATAAGTGAACATAAGTATTAAAACCAATCATGACCATTCAATAGCATTGTCTTACTCACAATCTATTATTCAAGGATATTATTTTTAGCAATAGCTAATAATTGTGTTTAAGCTCGTGACACTAATCCGTTATCTCAATCACCCGCGTACATTTACCGGCATGATTAAGATGAAACCAGTGCCCCTTCTAAAGGCATCAGTTGCAATTATACCTTATTTCTTATCACAAGTTATCCGTCCGCAGAGGGTACTCAACGTACTAGCTCTCGTCTCGGATAGGGTCGTCAACCCCATAGTACTATTAATTGTATAAGCGGCTATCTCCAACCCACACAAGGGCAAGACAATAGTTAATAGTTCACGAATTTAGGGACTTTTGCAACTAGGTACTCAACACAATTCAAGGCAACATTCGGGTCCAACAATCATTCATGACTTATGTTCATTTTCATTTAAATAGCATGTATCCCCCTCGCGGGTAAAAACATTTGAAATAAGTAAAGAGCGAGTCTATAGACTCACCTTAGGTAGTAGTGGTAGTATTAGTAACTAAGGCGTAAACGAAGTCGATCACCGACGATGAGGATGTCCCGGGAAATCAAATACAACACCTAACGAATAAACACGTAATGGATCAACTACTTCAAGTACCATCAAGTACTGTATATAAATAATTTAAGTCACTCAAAGTTTGTATAAACTCACGCCAAAAATCCATACAAGTGATATTTACTAGACACATTCATTTTTATACTTTATTAAAACTATTACTCGTTTTACAATTCTGCCGGTACATACCAAATGTACGTGTTGTTTTCCTATACTTAGACATCACCAAAAATTATGAGAAAATTTGTAAAATCATTTACAACCTGTATAAAGTCCATATTAAATTTCATAAAAAGTTCTCACTTCTAAAACCTACTGCTCGTCATATTACTAAACTCCAAATTTTGGACAGTTTTGTACCTTCGCGTTGTAAAACCATTTTGACCTTCTTAAGCATTTCCGTTTACAAATTCGACTCTTGATTATGAAAATAGACTCAAAAGGATAAGTTTATAGCCTGAGAACAGCCTCTAATTGTTTTTAAAACTCAACTTATAGTCCCCGAGATTTGACCTAAAATCGAACACAATTTCGGATTGTGTCGACTTTCATCTCCCGGTACACGAAAATTCAAACTAGCTTAACTTTTGACTCGTTTGGAGTTAGAAGCTCTACCTTATACCGAAACGAAGCTAGAAAGAAGCTCAAGAACAATATCCTATAATATGGACCTGGGACTAAACTTAAAACCACGAAAAATACACCTAAGGTTTCTGATCTAAAATACCCTTTTCAAAATCACATCAAAACATCTTTTTGCCAATTTTAATCATTCCTATACCCCTAATAACATCTAATAATCATCCTAAACCAATCCAAACATCCTAAATCACTTGTATGTTCAATCACTAAGAAAACCCATTTCATAAATGTCACATATAATTCAATTAAATATATATAAAATAACAATAACAATACTATAGAACCATACCAACAATTAACATGATCAAACAATCACCAAAACCAAAAACCCCATTTTGGCCGTGGATTTATGAAGCAAAAACAACAAGGAAAAATCTTTTCCAAGCTTCCATATTTCAAATCCATGTTCCTAAACATATTTAAACACAAACCCACGAATTTAATTATATCAAAACATAATATTTTTCAAAATCTATCAAAAATTGAATCTTGAAAACATGTAGTTGCATGTTTAATATTTTTTGTAGGATTTACTTATCTTGATAATACAAAGGTGGGTCTTTGATTAGATTTTCCAAAAATAAAGTTTTGGTGGTGGTTTGTGGTGGTGGTGTGGTGGCCGTGGGGTTAGAGACAAGAGGGAAGAGGAGAGAAAAGTTTTTAGGTGAAAAATGAGGAGTGTGTGTTTATTTGAGGCTTATATATAGTGTGGAGGGTAGATTTTGTAAAGAAGCTCTTATTTTGGCCTTAGGTGCAAAATAACTTTTAAAGAGCGGGAATATGACTACTAGTCGGTTTTGAAATTTTACGGGAGTCGGGTTTCGTCCTGTGTACCTAAAAATTCTTTTAAATGGTTTAAACGTAATAAAAATAAAAAAATCAAAAAACTCAAATATCGATCAATGGTTCCGACTCGACTTTAAAACGTAATAAAAATAAAAAATTCGAAAAACTCAAATATCGATCAATCGATAATAAAAGATAATTTTTGGGCATCCGTCGGTATCGTAGTCGTTATCGGTTCTCCTCAAATCGTCAAACGTTAAAATTATGACCTCATTTATTGGTTTCAATTTAAACCGTCAAATAAATCCACGATAAAAATTCTTAAAAATTTCAAAAATATTCGTAAATTAGGCTAAAATAAATGGCGTTGGGTTCGGGGGATCACATTTCTTGTCTAAGGTTTTCACATTTTAAGCATCCTAGATCTATTTCTTTATTTTTCTCAATCTTAGCTAATTTTTCTTTTAGCTCACTAATCTCGTTTTCAAGCTTAGTTCTAGTTGATTTAAGCACTTTGTTCTTTTCAATAAATTTTAGAGTAAGCTTATGCAAGTTAATGTATTGGCCTTCTAATTAACTATCATCTTGAGAAGAACTATTATTGCTATAATACTCGGTTTCAAAAAGTACCTCTTTAGAAGTGAGAGCCATGAGACACTTCTCATCTTTGGGGTTGTCATCAACATCTTCACCGCTATCGCTCCATGAACCTCCAACGAACGTCGTGTGGTTCTTGTCGCGTGAAGGCTTAGGACAATCACCAATGAAATGATTTGGATTACCACATCTAAATCATTTCCTATCACCATTATCATCTTTGGCAAATCGTTTTTTAGAGAAGGGTTTCTTGTCGTTGTTTGGTTGACTCATGTATTGACCTCGTATTTTAAATAACTTCTTAAAGTCTCTAACCGCCAAGGCATATTCCTCATCATCACTATCCGAGGAGCTTTCATGGTCACTTTGTGCCTTCTTGGCTTTGGGTGCAATAGACTTTCTTTCACTCTTAGTTTTCACCATTTCCGAGTCCTTCAAAATTATCTTCTCATGAACCTTCAAGTTACTAATGAGTTCATCGAGTGATAATTTGGCGAGATCCTTTGATTCTTCAATCGCCGTGACTTTAGCTCTCCATTTGGGATGCAACGCCCTACGAAACTTCCTAACATTGTTCTTGCTAGAAAAACCTTCATCAAGTGCTTTTAGACTAGTAATAATAGTGTTAAATCTAGCAAATGCACTATTTATGGTTTCATCTTCTAAGATGACAAATTTTTCATATTGTTGAACAAGAAGATCGATTTTACTTTCTTTAACTTGGCTATTACCTTGGTGGGTTACTAAAAGAGGATTCCGAATGTCTTTATCGGTTTCTCACATAAAAATCCTTTCGTACTCTTTCTTTGGTAAAGAATTACAAATTATCATTTTAGCCTCATTATTTTTAGCAAGTTTTCTTTTAGTATCATCATTAGCTTTATCAAAGGTAACTATCTCCTTTCTATTAGAAACTTCATTATATTGAAATGGCAAAAAGTCACCATTGGTAATAACATGCCAATGATCTAAATCTTTTGATTTCACATAAGTCTCAAACCTATTTTTCCAATAAATAAAACTATCGGTTTCAAAAAGATGTGGTCGTTGCATGGATTGCCTTTCTAGATACTTGTTAGAATCCATAGATCGATTCAAGTTTTAAAATACAATATATTTTAAAAAATCTTGAGAAACTACGTTCTGATACCAATTGTAGAAACTAGAGGGGGGGGGTTGAATAGTTTCTTAAATTTACTTGTTAAAGGTTGGTTTTAAAAAATCCTTTTTCAAAAACTTAAGCTTGAGTATTTATGTGAAACCTTCTTATACACAATATGAACAAGGTATAGTGCAACTAACTAATAATCACAAGTATAAAGAATAATTAATGTATAATGCAACTAAACTAATAATCACAAGTATAAAGAATAATGAATGTAAAGAGATAAGGGAAGGAAAGATCAAACAAAATACCAAGGATTTATAGTGGTTCGGCAACGAAGCTCACTCCTAGTTCCTACTCCACTCCTAGAGTACTCCTTACTCGAGAGTTCACTAATCAACAAGCTCCTTAAGGTGGAGAAACCATACACAACGTCGCTTAACCAATTTCCGACTCTAAGCTAAAAGTCGAGCCCTAATCTTAGCTAGGACCAATCTACACCAATATACTTTGAGGATTAAGTATTAACCCTAATACATACACAACTTCCAAATAGACACAACTACTTGGATCTTCACAACAATGGAAAAACAATGAATAAATAAGTTTGGATCTTAAATGGTTCTTTGAGGTAGACACAACACTTCAAGAATGATAATGTTCTTCTCTTTGCACTTTGAGAAGAAAAGATGAGAGGAGAAAGATTCACTTCTAAACAACTAGTAATCAAACAAATGATCAAGGATTTGAGTGATTTAAGAAGTATGAAAGAATTTGGAAATGTATGTGCAAAAGAGGTGGATTGAAAGTCTGAGAATGGTGAACCATTTATAAGACAAATGTCCAACATCTATATCTGCCCGCGGTCCCTTATTGGAGCCCGCGGTTCCTTATCGATAAGGAACCGCCATAGGCGCTAAGGAACCGTCAGCGTAGAGTCCGCTCCCTTTTGTCTTTTAGTGGTTTCGTTCGAATCTGGGGATTAAAATATCCTGAAAGGATATTCTAAACCAAGATAGAATATGCCATTTTCAAATTTCAAACTTTCAAATAATTAATTTAATAAAACATTTTCTTAAAAATAAAGTTTAATAATAAAACTTTGTCACACTTAATAAAAAGTAAGTTTTAAGAAAAGATTAAATCCTTGGTCACTTAATTAGTATAATTACTTGTTTGTTCATACCTTAAGTGATAATGGTTGATATGAAGAATACTTGAACTCAAGAATTCATTTTTCATTGTTTTCGTAAATGCTTGTTTTTACATATTTTCGTAATTAAAACAAAGTGAGACCGAAAAATGCAAGTAACGTTTTAGGCATCATTGCATTAACAAATACCATTGATTGAGGAAAAGGTTGATCGTCTATGGATAAAGCAATTAGTTCCTCATTATGATCAGTATGCCAAATTAGGTGCATCGCATTGGGGCGAAACCATACGACAAGCTTACAGCTTTGCATGTGTCTTCAAATCAATCACTCCAGTCGTATCTAAGTTTAGAATCAAAGCCATTCTAGGTGTGAGAATTCAACCCAAGGTCGGTTACCATCATCTAACAGAGATCAAACTGAAAAGAGAAGACGACAAACACTACACCATCATAGAAGGTGACTTTTCGGATCTTCCTCTCGAAGAAATTGAAGACATGTTGCTTCTGATGACTCAAGGTACACTCAGACATTTGGAAGCATAAGACATCATATCTTTGAATTCAGCTCTTAGAATATACACTCGTCGCATTGTAATCATGAAGAGAGTTGAAGACTTGCAACTCGGTGTCGAAAGTTATCAAAAGAAGCTGAACCTAACTGCTCCATACACTGAAGTTCCTGATATCCATCGCAACAAAAGTCCCTACACGAGTACTAAAAAACTGGTTCCATACGCTTTCTACTTAAATGGATCCGGTGAGAAGAAATTCATGAGAGTCGCAGAACTTCACAAGTTTAGTGACGAGACTCTTCAACAAGTACCGGACACACTGTTGCAGCTCAACATCACCAAGAAGCATCCCAAGGTTATAGTAAAGTGGCACGATGGATACATAACAAGTTCTCTCTTCATGATCAAAAAGATTAACGAAAATCTGAGGGAAAGACGATTAATGAGGAGTCTAGAACGATTCATCAGTGGTAGACAATATGGAGCGCACCACAAGCTAATGGAACGATCCATTTAAAATGAGTCGTACTATCTCAGGTCAACTCCATATCTTACTTGTGAATATGTAAATACTGTGAATATTGTGCTTTTGTGGCTTGTTGTAGTGAAGGTATGATAATTTTTTCAAGAATTTCTCACGAGATTCTAAATCATTCAATATATATATAATTCTCAAGCACTACAACTAACGCTCATTCACTTGAGGGGGAGCATTAATATTTTCTATGGCCAACAACTGATTTCATTTTGTTATCCAAAGACCGGTTAATCCATTAATATCCAAAACATTGATGGTTAACATTTTGGATAAGGGGAGAAAATGGGATTAAGGAGACTTGTAAAGATATGTGGCTAAAAATGAAAAGGGCTGAATAGAAAATCAAACTTGATATGTGCTACGCATATGTTAAGGGGGAGCATTTTGTTGTCAATAACACGGAAGGTACAAAACTCTTATGTAGGATATGTAAATCTTGCTTATGTTTTAGAGAGAGAAAGAGATAGAGAGATGATGGAGTTCACACACTTCTAGAGAGAGAAAATGAAAGATTACTATGTGTAAATTATGAAAACCACCACCCTCTCCATCAAAGGAGAGGGTTTATATACCAAGCCCATAAGATGGGCTTGGGCTTACATTTGGGCCATCCATACATAACATGGACTAGGCCTTTCCTTGTTTGAGTGACCGAATCTTCCTAAATACGTAAAAACGTATTTCTAACAATCTCCCCCTAAGGGAGGTCACTCCAAACGAGGGCGATACCCAAGTTACAATAATAAAATAAACCTAGCATACTATGCTTGTCTTGAGCTCGTAGTCTTCGTATTTCTTTTTTTTTCAGGTGAACATGCTGATGTGATCATTGATATCAATCTTTAGCATTAATCTCTTGACTTGATCTTGTGCATCCATCACTTGTGATCTTTGCCTCTTCGTGACTTCATGTCCCACATACTTATACCTTCATAATTCTTGAAAGCTTCAGAGTTCGATACAGCGGAAGACTTAACTTTTAGGCTTTCTTGAATTAGATGAGGTATTAAGTGCATAAAGTATAAGCATGCGGGGACGACTTCTTCTCGGATTCCGTAATGCCACCGACTTCAAATGCCGCAACATAAGTAGACACGAACGAAATGGCTTTGAACATTTCATTCTAATTTGGTAGCATTTTACCTCGGCCGGTGAAGACCGTTGGACGATATAAAATATCGTACTTGTGGCAGGTAGATTTAATTAAAAATCTCCTTGACAAGATTTCGCGGGTAAACCCGTTCTCTTTACTCGACCGTCCAAAGCTGACTGCGAACGTAAAGAGTGAATCATTTGGATATAATTATCCGCATGATTGAAGCCGTCAATTCTGATTCCTGGAACAAGTTTGATTCATTAAAGAATCGCACCATCGTTGCTTTCAAGTTGTCACGAGCTTGATTCATATTGAATCTTGAAAGTTACCTACCAAGTGCTGTTTAAGGTTAACACTAGAAGGATTTCCACTCATCATCGTGAACACTAAGTTATCACTCTGAGTGTTCTGGCAAGATCACTGAGATATTTCGTAGAGGCCTGGAACGTGTTTAAATTTAATTAAGAATTAAACAATTGTTGCTTTCAAGTTATCACGAGACTGATTCATAAAGAATCGCACAAGTCACCTACCATGAGCTTTTTGATATTCGCTCAAGAAGGATTTCCATCTTCGTTGTAAGTACTTTCGTATTACTCTGATGTTCGGGCATGATCATGAAGATTTTGCGTAGGAATCTTAATATCTTTCTTACTTTTCATAGTGTGTGAAGAAGCAAGGAAATATGGAAGAGTGTCCTAATGAAATATTTGATGATCTCAAATGGCTCTATACTCGATCGGGGACTTTGGATTTTAGTGATCGGAGGCTGGAGAGGAGTGCCACCTTTTCAATACCAATTTATTCGGAGTGAATAAATCAATAGATAATGTGTTGTCTCTGTGTGATTAAAAGAAATACCTTTTGAGAGATATCTGAGTTAGCTGGGATGGGTTGTGCATTGCATCAATGGGTCCATGATGTCTATCTTCAATATCGAGCATCATTAAAATGATCTCAATAGCATATGTGTTGATCCGGTTTCTGCCTAAGGTTGTAAGGGGGGATTCTTTCTTTACACCCTTTATCTTTACAGTTCTTTTTCATTCTTCAACTCCTTCAATGCTTACCAATACGTCATAACTAGCACCTTGTTGTTATTGTTCCAGTTCTAACTTAAGTACTTGGTCGGCATTCAGCTACGTTCTCAATCTTTCTCCATCTTTCCTAAGGACTACTATTTCTAGCTATGGAATGTCATTGGGAAGATTCCTCCGGTTTAAGAAGAATCATTGGACTTAACCTATCCTACCATCCTTATGTCACCACAATCTTCATCGTCGTAAAATAAATGGGTCGTGGGTAAGTATATGTCACCATGAAAATCCATTTTGCTCCCCCTTAACATATGCCACGATATTTGAAAACATTTCGCACATGTCGGGATGAGCTATCACGTTAAGTCAAACCATTTGTGATAATTTCCCATATGAAATAAAATTTTCTCCCCCATATCAAAAAATATTAACCCAATCGATGTTTTTAATATCAAATTATTTAATGAAGTTTTAACAAAGGTTTTGGGAAGAAAAATGCAAGTCCTTTTATCTTCATGATACCAAATGTATGAGATATGATACCAATTTGTAACATGATCACATATTCACCATAATAGAAAAAAATTGACAAGGTTGGACCTGATTGATGAGAACATCATATGATAAGATCAAATGGTTCTTGTCAGCATACGTTGGTTACCTCGTCACGTCTGAAGTCATCTCTTGACACCACGTGTACGATTGGTATTGTAGTCTTGACACCAGTTTGTGAACTTGGCACGTTCCGGCATCGAAGATTTTGAATGCTTGACAATTACTCCCCCTCAATTTTTGACCCGTGTTCTATTGAAAGAGCCGTAGTCGCCGTTTGAGTAGTCGCATCGTCGAGTATGTAGATACCAATTGTAGATTGCTATGGTTGTAGAGATGATAACTTCATAAAAACAAGACTTCTCTTGTTTTAACAAATAAATGCACTGAAGCGTACATAGATTTGTGTTAGACCAAGTTATAAAGTAAACTTGATCCCTTACAAGGTTTTAAAGTAAACCTTGCCCGAGAAAACTAATTCCCGTTGAGAGCCAAAGCTTTCATAAGAAATACATGACTTTAATGTGAAAACCGGGTTGCAGTCTGAAATAACTACAAGCCATATAGGCATGTTTTATGAAATATTTACAACTTTTGCACGAACTCTATTTATGGCGCCGTGTCAATATTAATCAACATTTCTATGGCCGTAAATATTATTGTACCAAAACACATGCCTTTGAAAAATAAAGTAAAAATATTTTTAGATTTTTCTAGATTTTTCAATTTGTATGGTTTTTATATGGTTTATATTTTTGTATTTTGCTTTTGTGGATAAAAATATAAACAATATATACAGATGATCACCAAGGATACGGAGAATAGTTTACCATCACTATTCTTTCGCTTCATCTGCCAGTTCCTTAAGAGTCTCAGGCGAGAAGGTTCGCATTCCTAGCTTGTCGGCAAAAAATTCCATTCGAGCGCGATCTAAAGCCTTCGTGAACATATCCGCCAATTGATACTCAGATCGGACAAAGTAAAGCTCGATCAAACCATTTTCCACTTGCTCCTTGATGAAGTGGTAGCGAATGTCAATATGCTTCGACCGGGAGAATTGAACGTTGTTGCAGCATAAGGCAATTGCACTTTTGTTGTCGCAGTACATCGGAATTTTGTTGAAACCTAGAACATAGTCGGTTAATTGCGATCTCATCCAAAGAATTTGAGCACAGCAACCGGACATAGCTATGTATTCTGCTTCCGTACTTAAAATTGTAGCGCTTTTTTGCCTTTTCGATGCCCAACTGATTAGCCGATCTCCTAGTAATTGCAAAGTTCCACTCGTGCTACGCCTTGTATCTTGACAACCCGTGTGATTCGCATCTGCATATGCCATAAGTGCAATCGAAGAGTCCTTCGAATACCAAAATTCCCGATTAATGGTTCCTTTAAGATATCGAAAGATCCGTTTCATAGTAGCCAAGTGTAACTCCATAGGCCTAGTTTGATACCGAGCACGCATACATATAGCAAACTGAAGATCAGGTCGACTAGCTCTAATATACAGAAGAGTACCGATCATTCCACTATAAAGTGTCGGATCAACGGCAACTCCATGTGGATCTTCATCAAGCTTAGTTCGTTACACAATTGGAGTGTCTACGGGGTCGCAAGATTCCATCTTATATTTGTTAAGCGATTCAAGGGCATACTTGGATTGATTGATAAAGATGCCTCTGGGACTCTGAGATATCTGAAGACCTAAGAAGAATGATACCTTGCCGATCATTGACATCTTAAACTTGGAAGACATGAGTTTCACAAATTCGTCGGATAAGGTTTGGGTCGAGGCTGCAAAGATAATATCATCAACATATATTTGTACCATAATCATATCTTTACCTCGTTTTTGAATGAACAGCGTGGGATCCACCTTGCCTTTAGCGAAGCCGTGTGTAATGAGGAATTGTGACAATAGATCATACCATGCGCGTGGAGCTTGCTTCAACCCATAGAGAGCCTTCTTAAGCTTGTACACATGATTAGGATAATTAGGATTCACAAAACCATCCGGCTGTTGAACATAGATCTCTTCCTTGATTTCACCATTCAGAAATGCCGTCTTCACATCCATCTGATAGACGATCATATTCATGTGGGCTGCATAAGCAAGGAATAGTCTAATAGCTTCCAGACGGGCAACAGGTGCAAAGGATTCCATAAAGTCGATGCCCAATAATTGCTTGTATCCACGAGCTACTAGTCGAGCTTTGTTCTTCAATATTCCGCCTAGCTCGTCGAGTTTCACCTTGTAAACCCATTTCAAAGTGAGTAATTTCACTTGATCCGGGCATGGGACAAGTTCCCATACTTCAAGACGTATAAATTCATTAAGTTCTTCTTGCATAGCTTCTATCAAACATGATTGAGTAAAAGCTTCTTGCCATGTCTTAGGTTCAACTTCAATGAGAAAAGCATCAAAATGACAAAACATTGCATTTTCTTGTAGCTGACTTCATGTGGATACCGGATGATTAGGGTCACCAATAATAGAATCTATAGGATGATCCTTTTTCCACTTGCTGTCATGTTCATGAATCCGTGGATTGGAGTAAACCGTGGTAGGAGCTTCCTCTGAGGTGGACGACCCAACTTGATTAGGGTCGGGAATATGTACACCAAAGAATGCAAGTTCACGCATTTGAGCGAATTCCAAATCGTGATCATCGTCATCCTCTTCATCATCAATAGGCATGACATGGGTAGTTGAAACATGTGTTGGTTGAGAATTACTGGTTAAAAGTTTGTCTTGACCAATTGTAGCTGCAGATATATCTGATTGTACAACGTTTGTTGGAGCGACAACTTGGAGGAGTAAAAAATTCATCAAAGAACGGTTGAAACAACGTATCTCATTCATTCCTAGTAGGTGGTATAAATGATGATGAAGTAGGGTTGTTTGGGACAAGACCAGAACTAATTTTACTGGGTCCCATTTCATGAAGTGCGGGTTCAGAGCTGCTTTGCTCGGATACCATTGCTGTCAGCTCATCAAAATCAACATTCATAGTTTCGAGGATCTTACGAGAGTTATGTTTTTAGATTCGGTATGCCTTCTTTGCGTGTGCGTAACCAATGAAAATACCAATATCAGCCTTTGGTTGAAGTTTTCCCAAATTGTCACCATCATTATTTGGATAGCAAAGAGAACCAAATACATGAATATATGATATTGTACTTTTCCATGGAGAAGCTCATAAGGTATTTTACCATGGCGTTTACGAATTAGTGACCAGTTTTGTGTGTACACTGCTGTAGATACTGCTTCTGCCCATAAAAACAATGGAGCCTTTGCGTAAATTAACATCGTTCGAGCAACTTCCATAAGTGTGCGATTTCTCCTTTCAGCGACACTGTTTTGTTGTGAAGTACGAGCAACGGATGTTTCATGAGAAATGCCAACTTCTTCATAATAATCACGCAAGATGTGATTCACAAATTCGGTTCCATTATCTGTATGAATGCGTCGGACAGTAGTGTTGAGACGGACTTGAATCATCTTAAGAAATCCGATGATGAATTTAGGTGCCTCATTTGTTGTTGTAAGAAATTTCACCCATGTAAACCGAGAGTAATCATCGACAATTACGAGGATGTACTTTTTGCCACTAAGACTTTCAACACGCATTGGCCCACAAAGATCCATATGCAACAAATAGAGTTTCTCTTGGTTAGTCATCGGCGTCGAAGTGCCGGTAAAAAAAATAACCTAATTACCTTATACTAGATAGGGTAAGCGAGTATCGATCCACGAGGACTATGTGGTTTTAGTTTAAGTTTTGGGGTGATCACTGATCAATAAAAGTTTTGCTTATGGAATCTAACGACTAAAATACTTTTGATAGTAAAAATGCTGATTATAAATTAAAATAATTATTAAACTAATAATAAAGCTAGAAAAATATAATAAAGATGTGAACAATTAAAAGAAAAATGTAATCCCTTCCAGCTCCTACTATTTATGATTGGTCACACTTATGGATTATCGAAACTTTTTAGAACCGATTACAAAGATTATTTTGACTTAATATGAATGAATTAATGTCGACATTTATTATGTTTATCAACGACTCGCAATAATAAATCTTATATTAATCCAATCAATAATTATGTTTTAACAATTTATTTAGGTACAACTTATGTTGATTATACAACCATCTTTTTTTTAACTAAATAAAATAAGTATGAATCGTTAACTAACAATAAATTGTCTTGCACAAATAATTAAACATAATATTAACTCAATAAAAATAATTTATAAATAACTTATAAATCAATGTAATAAAAATATAATAATCCAAAAGTAATGATCAAACCATAAATAAAGTTACTGAAAAGAATTACAACAAAATTAACCGGACATCGTGGGGTACTCGACCCGCTTAATCTCAACCATCATCTCTCTTTAAACAAAATAAATACTACATTTTTTTTTGTTTAATATCCTGTGGCCCCTCCACTTCTCTCACCAAATTCTTTGTTTATTATACTCCTCAAAAATTCGAATGTGATATCCAATTGATGACCACCGATTGTAATTGATGTGAGATCTCCTCAATCTCAAATTGAATACTTTCGTCCTTTTCTCCCCTTTTATAATCGCCCCATTTTTTTATATATCAATGATGTGTCGGTTATGTTTAATAGGCTTTTATTAGGCCAAAAGTTTTTGTTTTGTTTTTTTTTCTTTTATTCTTTTGACATCTAATAACTTTGGCCCAATAAAAAATAACCCAACACCAACAATTGCTCGAACGAAGCCCGGACAATTAAAAAATGACCAAAAATATTGCAACGCGCTCAAACTTGTTTCTTCAATATTTTTTCTTCATTTATCGACGCCCACAATATCTTTTCTCTAAAAAATTAATTAAGCGGCCCTTTTATTCCATTTTGCTCGTAACCTACATAATCACAAAACACACTCAAAGTACATATATAACGACAAATAAATATACAATTATGCTAAATTAACATGCTATGAGGTGAATGCAAAATACACCGATTAAATCCTCTCAACTTAACTTTTACCGTCTCGAGTAAAAATAAAATAAAAATATACAAGCATGTTAATTTCATAATTTTTAATCATACTATTGAAATTTCATCAAAAAGATCACATTCAACCTAATACACTAATAACCATCCTACATGACAAATAATCCAAAATGATTACCAATATTTTTGTCCTTCTTAAACACTTAGCATAACCATTCCCATTGATTCCATTTACTTTATGTTTCATATAATTAACCATGTGTCCAACATACCTATTGCACACCTATAATCAATATAAACATTAATCTAAAACAAGAGGTGAAAATATCGTACACCTTTTATAACATTGGAGTTTTTATACCATAAGAGCACATCATAAGCCATCATACTTTAGCTGATATACTTCTACTTCCTTTATTCTTCTTTTTTTCTTCTTTCACAAATTTTGTTTTTTTTCATTTTTTTTTTCTTTCTTTCTTTTTTTTTCACATCACACATAAGCTCTTTTTTTAGCCATTCAGGACCGTTGCTTATACAAGTCATCCCGAACGCTTTATACACTCCTTTTAAGGTTGATATAAAGAACAATTATTCAGAAAAATGAATATATATCCTATAGGTGCATACTAAGACACATTGGCACATGAGAACCGGTTAATTTAGTATGTTTTAATTAAATGGGAACAATTATTCTTCGTGCCTGCTGGTACATCACATGATGAAATTATCTACCACATAGTATAATTATACAATGCACTAAATTAAATTAATCTTCCTAATTTCATTACAACAATACAAGGATTGGGTTATTTCACATAAAATTGTCTCAGCTAAGTGCAATGTTATCCATCATAAAGATTGGCGTCTGACCCATGCTAACAACTAAAGTATCACCTTGCGCGGGTGACGAATCAGATAGGCAAGCCCAGCATATGACTACCACCAATAATTATGACAGTTCTCCAACTCTTTTCTAAGGCCATCGTGCACGGGTGGCGAGCCGAATAAGATCAATTCTAAATGTCCTAACCCAACTATTACATTACTATATTTCATATTATTTATTCAAACTTCCTACTCGATCTAAGCAAAGGTAAATAGAGGGAATTCAACCGGCGTGGTTTGATCATCTAAATTATACATATGCCTAGCTACATATAAACAATCAAATCAATTTAATAACCAAATTATACAATGGAATCAGGTGCACCTGATAATTATGGCCAAATCCTCTAGCTTGCTCCAATAAATCATCCACAAACTAATCTTTAGAATCTGCAAATACTCAACAAACATATAAATGTAGAAGAAACTTCCACTCTAATTAGCACAAGACTCTTATAATGTGATTTAAATTTTTTTAAAATTTTCAGTTTTACCCAAAAAATCACATTTTAACCCATTTTGACCAACATTTAACACAAAAACATGTAACACGTGTGCCACCCCCCTCAAGTTAAAGCATTGCATTGCCCCTAATGCAAAAAGTTTAAATTGAAATTTTTGTTAAAAATCAACTTGACAAACTCACACAAAAATAAACCTAACTCACTTTCGTAGGAATCACGGTTGCATTTAGCGTATGCAACAAGCCTTTAAACCACTCGGTAGCCCGACTGGACGAGTTTTGTCTCGTGAGGGTTTGTAGTGAACACGCCCACAAAGTTCCACAAACCACGGGTTGCCTCCTGCGAAGCGCTGAGTTTACCGTCTTCAGCCAAACATAACTAAAATGAGCTATTGAGACGGTTGGAGTGGTTCCAAGTAAACCACATCCACCGTTTCCATTTGATCACTCTCCAACTCAACATACGGCTTTAAACGGTATCCATTAACTATAAAAGGCTCTCCACCCACCATATTTTTTATTTCAATGGCTCCGTATGGAGAGACTTGAGTTACAATATATGGACCCGTCCATTTACTTCTTAACTTTCCAGGAAAAAGCTTAAGTCTAGCATTGAATAACCAAATTTTTTGACCAACCAAGAAATACTTGTTGGTGATGTGTCGATCATGAAAAGATTTGGTTTTCTCCTTATAAATCCTAGAACTTTCATAGGAATCACGTCTAATCTCATCTAGTTCAAATAATTGATGTTTCCTAGAACTACCTGCTTCCTCTAAATCCAGATTAACGGTCTTAATCGCCCATTCAGCCCTATGCTCTATCTCAACCGGTAAATGACACGCCTTATCATATACCAACTTATACGGTGACATACCAATAGGAGTCTTAAAAGCTGTCCTATATGCCCACAAAGCATCATCTAACCTCAAGGACCAATCTTTCCTATCACTACGAACGGTCTTTTCCAAAATTCGCTTAATCTCCCTATTAGATACTTCAACCTGTCCACTAGTCTGTGGGTGATAAGGGGTAGCTATCATATGATTAACTCCATAGTGTTTCAATAATTTCCCAAATCTAAAGTTCTTAAAGTGAGAACCCCCATCACTAATGATAGCCTTAGGAATTCCATGCCTAGCAAAGATATTATTCTTAACAAACTTAAGAACTACACTATGGTCATTGGTTCTAGTAGCCTCAGCCTCTACCCACTTAGACACATAATCAACTGCCACTAAAATGTACACATTGCCATGGGAAGTGGGGAATGGTCCCATAAAGTCAATACCCCACACGTCAAAGATCTCAACAACATGTATGGGATTCATAGGCATTTGATCAGGCCTTGAAATCCCTCCAACTTGTTAGCAACGAATACACGCTTTCACAAAAGACTGGGCATCCTTGAATATAGTCGGCCAAAAGAAACCGCTTTGTAGGACTTTATGCCCAGTTTTCGTAGCACCAAAGTGACCACCACATCCATAAGAATGGCAATGAGCCAATATGTCCATTTGCTCATGGTCGGGAACACATCTCCTAACAACTTGGTCAGCACACACCTTATAGAGCTCCAGATCCTCCCAAAAATAATGCTTCAACCGGGAGAAGAAGTATTTTCTTTGTTGCTTGGACCAAAACACCGGAAGCTTTTTAACAGCTAAGTAATTAACTATATTTGCGTACCAAGGAACCTTAGAAACCTCAAATAAGCTTTCATCCAGAAAGCTTTCCTTAATCACATCAGAAGGGTTGAACGGCGGAGGGATAATTCTAGACAAATGATCGGCAACTACATTTTTTGACCCCTTTTTATCCCGAATTTCTAAATTAAATTCCTGTAAAAGCAAAATCCACCTAAGCAACCTCGGTTTTGTCTCTTTCTTAGTCAACAGATGTCTTAAGGCACTATGATCTGAAAATACTATCACCTTAAAATGCCCCCAAATATATGACCTAATCTTATCAAGAGAAAAAACCACAGCTAACAACTCTTTTTCAGTAGTGGTGTAATTCATTTGAGCTTCTGAAAAAGTCTTACTAGCATAAAAGATCACAACGGGTTTCTTATCGACCCGTTATCCCAGAACCGCCCCAGCAGCATAATCACTCGCATCACACATGATCTCAAAAGGCTTCGACCAATCAGGTGATTGCAGAATAGGGGCTTCTACAAGCTTTTGCTTAAGCATATTGAATGCTTTAAGACATGATTCATTAAAGTCAAAGTGTGCATCTTTTAAGAGTAGATTGCAAAGAGGCTTTGATATAGCACTAAAATCGTTAATAAATCGCCTTTAGAACCCGGCATGACCAAGAAAAGATCGCACACCTTTGATGGTAGTGGCAGGAGGAAGGGTCGAAATTACTTGAACTTTGGCACGATCAACCTCAAATCCTTTTTTAGACACAACATGCCCTAATACAATTCCCTCTCGAACCATGAAATGGCTCTTCTCCCAACTAAGCACCAAATTAGTTTCGGTGCATCTTTTTAACACACTTTCAAGCTGATCAAGGCAGATTTCAAAGGATTGGCCAAAGATGGAGAAATCATCCATAAATATCTCTACAGATTCTCCAACCATGTCAGAAAAGATACTAATCATATACCGCTGAAAGGTAGCCGGTGCATTACACAGGCCAAAAGGCATTCTTCAAAATGCAAACGTCCCGTATGGACACGTAAACGTAGTTTTGGCCTGGTCATCAGGATGGATGGGTATTTGATTATAACCGAATTACCCATCCAAGAAGCAATAAAATTTCTTACCAGAAAGCTTCTCAACTATTTGATCAATGAAGGGTAGTGGGAAGTGATCTTTAGATGTGGCATTATTCAGCTTACGGTAATCTATACACACTCTCCACCCAGTAACTGGTCGGGTTGTGAGTTTTTCCACATTCTCGGTTTCAACAACGGTGATTCCGGCCTTTTTAGGCACCGTTCGAGTAGGACTTACCCATTTACTATCCGAGATGGGATAGATGATACCAGCATCTAACCATTTTAGAACTTCTGTCTTCACCACCTCTTTCATATTAGGATTCAGACGCCTTTGCGCATCTCTTGCTGGCTTAATATCTGGGTCCGTAATAATTCGATGCATACATAATGAAGGGCTGATCCCTTTCAAATCTGCAATTGTCCATCCCACTACTGCTTTGTACTTGGAAAGCACTTTTAAAAGTGCTTCCTCTTGTGATTCAGAAAGATCAGAAGCAACAATAACGGGTAAAGTATTTTTAGGACCTAGAAAAGCATATTTGAGATTGGATGGCAAAGGTTTTAGCTCAAGAGTTAGAGGCACCTCCAGAGACGGCTTCGTGGCCGTGTCAAAAGTAGAAGGATCATCCTTAAGCATACGCTCTTGAATCTAATTTCAGCAACATAAAGAATCTCCTCATTATCACCAGTTAGATATAATTCCGAAGGATCATCCTTAAGCATACGGGATGCATGCTTTTGGACTTCCTCGTCAATCACATCTACTTGGTAAAATTCATTCATCGTAGGAGAATTCGTAGAATTAAACACATTCAATCTTATCTTTTTATTACCGAATGCAATATCCATGGCACCAGTCCGACAATTAATCCTAGCATCTATCGTGGCTAAGAATGGGCGCCCAAGGATAATAGTTGGTTGAACATCCTTGTATTGTGACTCGGTGTCCATAACAAAGAAGTCAACTGGGTAATAGAAATCATCAACTTTCACAATTACATCCTCTAAGATACCTCTAGGAATTTTGGTAGATCGATCGGCTAAGGAAATAATGGTGTCTGTCTTACGAAGAGTTCCTAAGTCATACTTATCGAACAAACTAGCAGAAAGGATGTTGATACTGGCACCAAGATCAAGGAGCGCCTTCTTAATGGCAATATTTCCGACCACAACTGAAATCAACGGTGCTCCAGGATCTTTGAATTTAGGAGGAAGAGAGCTAGATAAGATTGCACTAACATGCTCAGTTAGGTCAATCTTTTTAGGCAACGACGCCTTCAACTTCCTCTTCTGGGTACACAAGTCCTTTAAAAACTTGGCATATGCAGGAATTTGCTTGATAGCATCAATAAGGGGGAGATTGATCTTAACTTGCTTGAAAGTCTCCCATATATCCTCAACATGAGGACCCTTTTTAGCTAACCTTACAGATGTTTATTTCTCCAACGCCGTAGGGTAAGGTGTGTTGGACACACCACCCTCCTCAACTTCAGGAGTTTTCGTAGCTTTAAGATTCGGTGTTGTTGGTTTAGGAAAATCATTTAACAAATCATTTACCAACTCAGAACCGGACTTAACATTATCAGAATTTTTACCTTTAACAATAATTTCGTCATCAGTAACGAAATCCTCGACATCAGGAGAATTTGGAATTCCCTTGTCATTGTTGTAGATTTTACCGTTTCGAAGATATGTCACCATATTCACGTGCTCATTTCCATTTTTCTTGTGTGCGGGATTCATGGTGGGGTAGCTCGGTAGCCTTCCCTCATCTCTTTTGCTTAATTGATTCGCTAATTGACCAACTTGTCTCTCAAGAGCTGCAATAGATTTAGTAGTGGTCTCGTGTCTCTGATTAGTGACCTCGAATTTTCTATTAATCTCTTGATTGTTGGTAGACAATGAATCCATAAGCCTATCAATCTTTCGGTCAAGGTTCAAGAGACGTTTGTCATCTTACCCTTGGCACTGATTTGGATATTATTGTTGTGGCATATGATTGTAAGAATTTTGTTGGAAGTTAGATGAATCGCCACCCTCGTACCTTGGTTTGTAACCATTGTGTTGTTGTTGGGTATTATTAGCGCGATTGTCTTCATCTTTCCAACGGAGATTAGGGTGATTGCGCCATCCAGGATTGTAACTTTCAGAGAATGGGTCATTTCGTGGACGACCACCATAGACTCCATTTACCTCCTCATTTGGTGGCGCCCCAAACTTTGACAATTATCGACAGAGTGACTTGGATCACCACACATTGAACACCCACTATGCGACACATTAGACACATTTGGCACACCTTTTCCTAGGTTTTTCAACAAAAGATCAACTTTCTTACTTAACTCGCTAATTTTAGAATTTATGCCACGTTGGTTAGACACAAAATTGGTGGAAGAAGGGTGATTGTTTCGATCCACTGAAGCTTGGGTCTTGGAACCTTTGCTTAGTTTTTCAAAAAACTCCCATTCTTCCTCCATAGGTCGCGAGAAAAACGTACCCCCATTAGTGGCCATCACAAATTGTTGGTTGTTATAATCCAACCCATCATAGAAGACTTTGACAAGCTCCCATTTTGGAACATCGTGATGAGGGCATGTTCTTAATAAATCCTTAAGTCTACTAAATGCTTCATGAAACTACTCGTCTGGGATTTGACGAAAGGATTTAATCTTATTCCTAATGGCAGCAGTTTTACTTATAGAATAGAATTCCTCAAGAAAAGCAGATTGCATTTCAGACCATGAGTTAATACTACCTGGCTCAAGAGATGAGAACCAGTCCTTAGCTTGATCTTTAAGTGAGAAAGGAAAAAGGCGAAGTCTTACCTCATCCTTGGTAATGTTATTAACCTGATATGTGTCAGCAATTGAGAAATATTCTCGCAGATGTGCATATGGCTCCTCACGACCTCTAAACACTGGCAAGATTGCGATGAGGTTTGGCTGGATCTTGAAGTTACTTGTAACTCCTTTAACCGGATCCGGATAAACGATAGGCGAGGGATCCTCGAAGATCCCCGGCCTGTAATAAGAATCAACACCCCGTGGTGGAGATTCTTCTCCGCTACTACTTCCGCTAGCACCTCCGCCAACATCTTCGTCACCTGGCATTTCAACGAAAAGCTCTGCTAAACCTGAAAAATCAAGATTAGTAGAAAACAGTCGAAACGTCTTCCTTCTTAACCTTGCACTTTTCTCAACCTCAGGATCGTAAGTTAACGGTGATGTACGTCTCGATCGGCGTGTGCGCATACACTAACCTGCACACTCACAAGAAACAAAACAAACAAACAAAACAAAACAAAACAAGAAAAATAAAATCTTTTTGTATTTTTGTATTTTATTAAAGAAAAATATTAACAAAAACTTAAACGAAATGCTCACTGAGTCCCCGGCAGCGGCGCCAAATTTTTTATCGGTGTCAAAGTGCCGGTGAAAAAAAATAACCTAATTACCTTATACTAGATAGGGTAAGCGGGTATCGATCCACAAGGACTATGTGGTTTTAGTTTAAGTTTTGGGGTGATCACTGATCAATAAAAGTTTTGCTTTTGGAATCTAACGACTAAAATACTTTTGATAGTAAAAATGATGATTCAAAATTAAAATAATTATTAAACTAATAATAAAGCTAGAAAAATATAATAAAGATGTAAACAATTAAAAGAAAAATGTAATCCCTTCCAGCTCCTACTATTTATGGTTGGTCACACTTATGGATTATCGAAACTTTTTAGAACCGATTACAAAGATTATTTTGACTTAATATGAATGAATTAATTGTGACACCCCCAAATCAGGTTTGCAGCGGAATAGTAATTGGGTGTCAGTAGGTGGATCACAGAACAAATGGCATACAAAGCATTGATCATAATTACATGATTTGAAATACAATTGATACAATTATGGTTTTAGTACAATCAGTTGAAGTGTTAAATATCATTTGTTACAAATTTCCCAGTGAAAACAGATCCCCCAATTATTATGATGCTCCTAAATGATGCTCAGTCCATGCTCAAATAATCCAGCTAAATTTCCTGAGAAAAACATGCTTAAAACAGTCAACATAAAGTTGGTGAATTCATAGAATTTTGTAAAATCATAGTTCAGGACAGTAAATTGTCCTACATAGTGTTGCTCAAAGTTTGATATAAAAATCAAGTGTAGGATCTCAAATATCCCATATAGTATTTCATAAGGTTTGATAATAATCAAGTTCAGGTATATCCGTATGTTCCATGTATTAATGTAAATAATAAAAGGTCGAGTTTAGAACCACAAACACCATAAACATAGCATCGCACAAAGCCAAATACTATAAGGTAATTACATTCCCATATTGCCCGAAACTGAGACTTGACAGTTAAATCCTCAACAGATGAGGACCCTTCGCCTTATCATTATCAAGGCACCCATAACAAAAATAAGTTCTCAAATGTGAAACATCTGTTGTCCCGGTCGAGGCACAGTGAGCATGACTCACCCAGATGGGGACGGTCAATCCCAAATAGATCTATTTATAACATTCAGCCAATTCAAAAATTCTAACAGTTTCGGATGCACGGGTCATGCGGGTTAATCTACAATAGGCAATCGTAATTAAGGGTAACAGTTCAGTTTGTGTTTCCTCGATCAACAATTTATTAAATATAAGATATCAAAATCATATAGTCAAATCAAGTTATAGCATGTCTCCCCCTCGCGGGTTAGTAAAACATAAATAGTAGTGAAAGGCGAGGCTATGAACTCACCTGAATAGCAGTGCCCGGATAATATCACAGATAGTCCAAATAGTATGCTCACGATACAGGTAATTACCTAAGTAATTAATTAGGTCTCAGTATATGTACAAATATAATGCACATATAAATGCAGTTGATGAAAATGCATGATCACGGATTTAATAAGTTGTTATCGTTCTCAGTGTTAAACTTATTGTAAGTTATCGTAACATGTACACTTTTAATTTAACAAAGTGTATTTACTTCGTTCGAAATGTAATAGGTTAAATGAATTGTTGATGCAAAAGTTGGGTGATCCTTGCTAGACCCGAATTAGGCTTAATTCGGGTTGGCTGGGCTCCGGCTCCTGCACCAAGTGAATCGTTTGGTTGGGATCCTGCACACTAAACAACACGCGTTAGGCTTACCGTGGGAATGTTTCCCACGATTAGACACCGGCGTGAGAGTAAGTAATATGTTAGGGTTTATGTAAGTTGAGAGTATAGAGCGTAATACCTTTTTGGAACCCTTGGGGGTTCCTTTTATAGGCAGTGGAACCCTAGTGGGCTACCACTTGATACTTCGGCCCCAAGGAAAGGATAACTATCAGAATTAGAATGATTGTTATCTTCTAATTTTGGTAGTGAATATCCTCCTCCATTGGGATAAAGCTATTCCTAGACAGAATATGATTCTGTCTAACCCTATGTCGGCCGCACACATGTGTGCGGTCACTGTTCATCAAAGCCCATAAGCCTGAATGACATTATCCCACCCATCTATGATGGGCCGGATACGGGTAGTACCCGTGGGCCGGGTTCATGACCCGGCTGGGGACTATACGTCATCATGTCCCCCTAGTCTAGTTGTTACAACCATAGGCGTAACCTCTAGACTACCAAGATGCTCCCTGGACGTACCAAGAAAAAGTAGGTTGTCCAAGAATTTGTATTGGCCGCACATGGCAACCTGCCTTAGGAATTTATCCCATTATTACCTCAACCGCACATGGAGACCGAGACAAATTAAATATAGCATTAAATGACAACTCTTACGTAAGAGCCGCATATCCCGACATTAATAACTGTTCACCTGACATGTTGACTGACAAAAGTGCAAACAGTCAGAACCTTGAGCAGTGCAAACGTTTGAGTCAGAAGTGACCCGTGGGTCCCGCCTGACGTTTCACTTGCCACTTGCCCCCTAACCACACGATCAAGAATAGTGGCAGACACGTGTCACACATCCAACAGGTCATGACCCACGAGGCAACCCTATAAATAAGCCACCCATACGACTGTGTGAAACACACAGTTATAATCTCCATTTCTGCCATTTAAGCTTTCTTCTTAGCTAGAATCAATTACGCACGGATCACTTCATACGCAGGTTAGAACACCACGCCCTTACATTTTTATTTAGTAATGGCTCACAGAAATAACCCTACCATTGGATCTGTGCTGAATGTAATGACCCAGGACCAACTAAATCACTTTTGTACAAACTATTTCATCCCTACCAACCTACACCCCTCACTTCCTGGCGCCGGAGACCTCATCACTGAGGCTCCAGCGGATAAGATTGGCCTGTACACTCGCCTCTTTGATGCGGCCAATTACCGCATTCCATTCACCCGTTTTCTCGTAGATCTTTTAGGATACTATGATGTACATATTAGTCAGGTTCACTGTATAGGCGCTTGTAAGATTAGTCAATTCGAGATCCTCTGCCGTGCTAGGAGAAATGATTTTATTTAATTAAGACTTATATAATATTTCATAAAAGTCCTAGAAGTTTCAAATGTTCGTAATTAGTCCTCCACGTTTGAAGAATTACAATATAGCCCTTAAAGTTTATTAATAAATATTATTAATAAAACTTAAGTTAAATTACACACGAGTCCTTGCTTTTAATATAGTTACCAAAACAGCCCCCTAGGGCTTGCTAAACTTTCAGAAAATGGCAAGATTGGCCCTTGTGTTTCAAGTGTTTTGTGACATAAACATTGACTTTTGAAAGCCATTTATGGGTTCGTTATTTAACCATAAAATGAACGGAAAACATATTTGTATTTTCGGACACGCCGTCTACAAGTTTCGTTCTTTAAGTTTTGCGTGAAAATGGCTTTAAAGTGGGTAAAAACGCATGTGAAGTCAGCGGGTCAGGAATCTTTGTTTTCATCAGCTTTTAAGGTGTGCGAGGCAGATTTTTAAAGGGCTGTAACTTATTCGTTATAGATCCGCTTTTAGTGTTCTTGGTGTCTACGGAAAGGTAGCCAGGTGATCTACAATATCCTAGTTGGTGTCGGGTTCTCGTTCTAACTTTAACTCGCTCAAAAACGCAGCCAAAGTCATGTACATGCTGTCAGCTTTTTATCCAAGTGCTGACAGCTTTTAGTGTTCAAACGCAGGTTTTCAAAGTCAGTTTCCCGATTCGTTATAGCTCCGTTTTGGGTGATTCAAAAGGCTGTGGAAAGCTGGCTAGGTGATCTACGAAATGCCCCCAAAAACAGATCTATGGTCGTGGTGCTACTGGGTCTAAACAGGGCCTAAAGTTGACTACTCGGGCTACTTTTACACATAAAATAACGCCTATGATTAATTTGTTAAACCTAGCAAACGTATTCCGTTTGTGTTCAAATTTGGCAGAGTTACTATTTAAGGGATAACTTAAGACCTAGTACATTCGTTTTTTCCCAGCTTGTGTCTTAGATACACGTTTCCCAATGGTGTCGACACTACATCAGGGAGTTGCTTTAGATTTCTAAATGAATGATGCAATTAAGGAAAAGAAAATAAGATTGAGGCGTAGATCTTACGAGGCTAATCAAAGTCGTGGTACGATGAGTGACACGTGAGAGCAACCACCCATACTAGCTTTTGCTTGAATGTTTGATGCAACCCGATGCCATAAACTCGATTTATAGTCCGAGTCCTAGCTCGAATCTACCCCGGCTCGTCCTTCACTCGAATCAAACGCACCTGCTGCTGATACGCAGCGAACTAAACACACCTTTATGACTGTTCTACAGTCCCAAACACTCCCTTTCTGCTACGTCTTAACAGCAGATCCAAACGCTCCCCCTGTTGTCCTAAACGCGGATCTGAACGCCCTTGAGGCTGTTGTACTTATAACACGCAACCCGAACACCCTTAATGGGTCAAACCAGCGAGACAAATGCACCCTGAACACCACCTGATTTGGTGTCTTGGTGGTAGCAGAAATCAGCAACATAACACCCCTCTAATAATACTAACCAAAGCAAACACTCCTGCGATGGTAGATTTGGAACGAATAAAGCTGGTCGTGGTTTTATAGATCAGTGGTGTAGCTTTCGACAGTGGCTGTATATAACCAAACCAAACACCCTCGGTTATATAATGGAAATGTGTGACGGTGGCTGTTGAGATAACAGTGGTTCCATATGTTGACCACGATGATGGTTAAACCTTCGTGTGGTGGTGACAACCAGTGGCTGAGCGGATCTGGTGGTGGTGATTGCTACGCCAATCATCATTTATGGTGATGGCTGGTGTGAATAGGTGGGAAGGTTTGTATTGTGTACGTGGTGTATAGACATAATTTGAAGTAAACCCAAGATTAATAAAATGGAGTTTGTGTTCATTATATTGCTCTCGTCAGGAGGAGAAGGAAGGGAGGGTTTGCATGGGTTTCTCTTTGTTTGCTAGGATATAAGGAGAAAGATAGGGATTTGGGTTTGTGTATATGCCGACGAGAGAGAGATAGAAGAATATGAAGGATTGGTGTTGGTGGTGAAGGTTTTATACACGGTGGGGAGGGAGAGATGAAGATTTTGGAGGATTCTTTTAAATCTTAGGAGATCTTAGTAAGATTTGTGTAGATTTTTACTAGATTTGCAAATCTATCTACTTGCCCTTTCTTCCTAATGTGTAGCCGTGTATGAGGCTTCTAGGGAGAGTTCCTAGCCGTGTGTTTTATAACATGTGGGTAAAGGATGGTTACAAAATATCTAGTGAAGGCATGAAGGAATAGATGAGTGTTTGTGTTTATTTTGTTATCATGTATATGAAAAATAAATAAAATGTCTTTGCACTTTAAAATTTTACAAGAGTTTTCCATGGTCTTTTTAATGTGTCGATTTAGTATAATTAGTGATAAATTGTTTGACATTAAGCAAGTCTTGGTTAAATGTACTAATGATTTACGTCTAAAAATTAATTTACAAAGTTTCTAATCCGTCTGGGTATGTAATATTTTAGATTGTGGCTAGTAATTATTAATATAATTAATAATAGTTTATGCACATAACATGTGTCTAAGGATAATAAATTTAAAAAGATAGCTCTATAGTTAAAATATCGTGTTTTTAATTAATATCAGTAAATAAATAATATTTACTATATTGTTATCCTGTTCATTTAAATGACAATTATTTATCGTTTTAATAAGTATATCGTTTTAAAATAACTTCTCATTAAATTTCTTCGTACGTTTTACAATGAAATATTAAGCAATTTTAATTAATCGTCTTATCGAAAAACTTCTGGATAATAAAATATAAACTAATTATTAGCTTAGTTATAAGTTGTGTTTTTAAATATGATGATATTAATTATAGTGAATTAAGGTACCCCACTATTTTTACTAAAATGATAATTTTTGTACAAATTAAGTCTTGTGAAGATATATTGTAAAGGTGGTCCGTAAAATATTAAATAATGAACGATAATAAGAATGAAGTCGGTGACGTGTCAAAAGCCCAAATTTTGGGGTTTTACAGCACCTACCCGTTATTTTAGCTTTGTCCTCAAAGCTTAAGATAAAGTTACTCGTCCAGGGATCAAGTGAGGACACTTTTTCTTGAACGTGTAATCTTGTGAACTCAAGTTTAGGCTCATAGGTGATATTTTAGAAGGTAGTTATTGATCGTATGCTTCCGATGAGTACATTCTAATAAACAAAGTATCTTGTCTTTTATGTTTTGATAATTTACACATTTGGTCCTTCTATTTTTGTGATGTGACCCTTAGGGCACAATTAGTTTTTCCAATGAAAATAACTTAGGGCTCAAAATAAGTTTCAAAAGTGGCAAAAATCAACCTCTATGGTTTTTAATCCGTGTTAAATCAACTAGGGATTCTTTCAAGTTTGTTAATGTCTACGTTTAGCCCTTAAAGTTTTAAAACTTTCGTCTCAATATTCTAGGGCTTATAATATGTTTCACAAATGGCAAAATAAGTGTCCGATAGCTCTAAAGTTCAAGTTTAGCCCAAAAGAATTAGTAAAAGGTTCATTAAATCATATTCGAGTTCTAATAAGTTTACAAAGTTGGATAAAATAGGACAAGTTCGTTTTAAGTCTTGGTTTTTATTTAAATGGGCTTCCCGAAAACATTAGTTTGACTCCAAAGCTTCACTCAATGAAATGGCTAAGATTATTGTTGATAGGAAGTTGCGAAGAATCTGCTTCATTTGTGGCTGAGCTGGGGCATAAGTTACGTAGAGAAGAAGTACTTCCAATGATGGAAATCAAAGAAGAAACCAAGAATAAAGAAGTGTGCATCCCTGGTGAGATGCTAAAAGGGTCATGCATCTATTGTTGGTGGTTCAAAATTTGCACAATTTCGACTTCTAAAAGGAGGAAGTCATTCATTTCAAGGTTTGTTAGACAATGGTATTGTCGAACTAATTGGATCCAAAGAGGAAGAAGATTGTCCAAAAGTATGGGACATCAATTATCTCTTTCTGGAGGTGACAAACATAACCCTACAATATACACCCATTGTGAGTTGGGCACGTCTTTTATGCTTGGGTTTGTTTTCCTCGTCGATTTAAGAAATGCGAGCTTAGAAGATAGGGCATCCTCTTATGTATAGTGAAATGTATGGAGTGTGTAAGTGGCTTTGAAAGAAAGCATGGTTTATGTGTAAGTAAAGTAAGGTTATGCATGTATTAGTATAGGGTATTAGTGGAGTGTATGATTACACTAGGTTACTTGTAGCTAGTTAAATCAAATGATGGTAGTGCATGCATGCATACATACACACGTTATTGTATAGACATGGGAAGGGTTTTGGGTAAATTTTGCCAAGTGTTGTATGATAATAATAGTCTTTGTATATTATCATAGGTACTTGTTGTGTTGTAGGTATTTTTGTTGAAGCTTTTAGATAACTTAGTGAAAGTGTATTATTAAATACATTACTAAAATTAATTTACTTTATTAAAGTAAATAGGTGACAATGTAAAATAATATACATTGTTTTTAAAGTGTTTAGGCATTTAATCCTTTTAAGTATTATATGTAAATATGTACATATAAAAATAATTCAAGTACTTAATAAAATAAATTAAGTAAGGTTACAGTTTTATCTCAAACATGTACTGAGGTGATGAATTTCATTATTCAATCAAGTGGCCAGTCAATTGCCAAGGTAGTCAATAAATGACTAAAGGTTCATATATTATTCAATCAAGTGGCCAGTAAATCGCCAAGGTAGTCAATAAATGACTAAAGGTTCATATAAATATAAAATAAATATGGAAGGTAGTATGACAATAGGTATATGATAATTAATAAGTCATATAAAAGTGAAATTATATAAATTCCAAATATAAATAGTACTACAGTTGACAAAGTCAATGAATACAAGAAATGACACTAAGTCCAGTGTCGATAAAGTATGTGTTACCGTCGCCTCGAATGATCGAGGTTTTATTTCCTCATGGCAGATGAAACAGCTTTATTTTCGATGACACCCCAAAGGGGTCAAGTGAAACGGAAGTGGACATCCCCTAAATGGGGTCAAATGCAACGGAAATGGTATTTGGGGTTAAGGATAAGCCAAAAGTCAAGAGCACAATGCTTTGATCTAAAAGAGATGAACACCAATCTTCCTATGTTTTTGGGTGAGGATGTAATGACATCAGATATAAGTTATCTTAAGGATAAGATATTACTGGAGGAATTCGCGAGTCAAAAAGGATTACATTCCA
The DNA here is from genome assembly GCA_025667525.1 of Glebionis coronaria. Taxonomy (NCBI): domain Eukaryota; kingdom Viridiplantae; phylum Streptophyta; class Magnoliopsida; order Asterales; family Asteraceae; genus Glebionis; species Glebionis coronaria. The sequence continues at coordinate 142,221,951 of CM046880.1, forward strand.
TAACTGGATAAATAAAATGACATCAATTATGAGTCATGTCGAATATATTTAAGCTCATGTGATTATAAATTTCTATTTACACCGATAAGCGTCCTCATGCATGTAAGGTAAAATTTAACTCCATTCGGTGACCTATGATTTCTTTATTCAAATGAAAAAGCGTCCCAATTCGTTTCAATAAGGATTTCATAGCCCACCTTACCTAGATATTTCCGGCAAGGCTTATCATTTAGAATAAATATAATGTCTAAGATATTATTAAGATACTTTACAGCCCGTTTGCTTATAACCTTCGTCTTCAGACGTCCCATAACATCTTAATACGAAATTACAAATAAACTTTTGGTCTGGTAGCTTAAGATGTCATTCTTAGACGTCCCATAACGTCTTGAGAGGAAATCATCATTAACTTAGGATCAAGAGACTCAGGTCCCATATGTAAAATATAGGATCATAAGTACCTTGATTTTGGGGTTCCACCGCATCATTTAAAGATGCAAACTTATCCAAATAATACCACGTGAAAATACTAAAAGCAAACGTGTGTAAGTCGTTAATAAGTCGTGTTCCGTAGATATACGTACAAAATTATAAGCGAGAGAAAAATAAATATTGACGCGCGATAACGTGTGCAAGAATACGTATCGAACAAGGAGCCTATATATACAATATTACAATCAAAAGTATAGGCATTGTATCATATAGTTCCTTCTGGTAAGGTATGTATACCTATACACACATAATAGCAAGTTCAAGCATCTAATAAAAGGTAGTACACGGGATAATGCTCCCTAGTCTGTCTTTAAATATTCCAGTATGTACGGTTGTTGTAAATCCGTTCCTATTATGTGGCCAGTCAGTTTTCCAAGTAGTCAAAATAGACTAACCGGTTTATAGTTATCAATAAATTATAAGCAATAATTAGCGCATATGAAATGATTAGCGTATAAGCTTAAGCTTGATACAAAATCAATCATGGAGGATTTTAAATATCTTAGTATAAGATTTTCAGGATTTAATTGGATTTCATTATAATACCAACTCATTTTTAGGCAATTCATTTATGTTACCGTATTTTAGTTAATTACATTGTTGTACAAGTATTAATAACTTCCATTTAAATTTGTTATTAATAATATCATTTAAGTAAAAGTATTTTACTTACCTTGTTGTATTTTACTTTTATAATTTACGTACATTAAATTTCATAATTTTTGTGAACAGTTATAAAAGTAATAAAACCTTTAATTACGTTTGACTTAATATCCCCAAAGTTTTCGCAAGTTAAATATCAACCCTTTGTTTACAAGTTTCAGAAAGTGATGGTTCTAGTCCATTTAGTTTAGGATTCGCTCAAGTTTTAATACATTAAATGAAATAAGGGGTCTAGGGTTTGCTTAAGTTTCGGTTATTGGCAAAACAAGTTTCAATGTCACGGTTTTAATCCATGAGTTTAATGAATTGACATTTTTAGTCCAAAAGTTTTTATAAGGTATATTTTTGGTATAAAAACTTTGTTTAAGTATAAAATCACTAAGTGGGCTTATTAAATGTGCCAAAAGAGCTAATGGGCTTCCCAAAACCCTTATTGAGCTTACAAGATCCATTATCAATTTTGTGAGCAAAGGATTTCTTAATGGGCCTAATTACATTTTTAGATCCATTAGTATTACAAGTTTTACTACATAGGTCCATAGGACAATAAATGGGTCTAATGGGCTTCCTAATGGACCTAAACATATTTTAGTCAATTAATTATACTTAACCATTTATCTAGATGTGAAGTTTATGAAACCTTACAAGCTTTACAGTATTTCAAGATAAGGTTTAATCTTGTTTTATGTTTACATTTAATTTACGGGATTCCAAAATTTAAGATTTAGGGTTTATTATAAGTTCACAAGTTTATTACAAGTTCAAAAAATGAATCAGATAGCCCAAGCTATATTTCTTTTCCATGTGTTTTCATTATGAAATCTTGGTTTAAAAAGTAAAATTTTTAAGTCCATACATAAGATCTAGGTTTTTACAAGTCTGTTATAAGTTCAACATGATTTAATCAAGATCTCAAAAAAAAAATATAATCAAATTTTAGATTTTTCCCAAGATATATAAAAGTCTAGTTAAGTTTACCAAAGACGTGGTAAAGATTTTCAAAGATACATTAAGATTTCTAAAAAAAAAATCTAATTTAAACTTTTCCAAAATTTAATTAGGTTCTTCCAAAATACAATTATTCAAGAAAAGATTTCCAAAATCCTTTTATTTTATTATTTGTTTCTTTGCTAAGTTATATATAAAAATATATTCCAAGTCTTATAAGATTTTCCAAAATCTATTTTAGATTTTACAAGATTTTCCAAAATCTATTTTAGATTTTACGAGATTTCCAAAATCTATTTTAGATTTTCCAAGATTTTCCAAAATCTATTTTAGATTTTCCAAGATTTTTCCAAGATTTTCTAAAATCTATTTTAAATTTTACAAGATTTATAAAAATCTGTTTAGATTTACCAGGATTTATAAAATCTAATTTACATCTTCAAAAGATTTTCATTTTCATATTTCAAGGGGTTTGTTATGTATTATGTTGTTTGTGTTTATAATGCATTGTTCGGGCCATAATACTTTAGAAGCCATTCTATAAACGTTTGAGGAGCGAGGGCACTTTAAATCGTAAACCCAACCACTCAGTCAAAACGTAATATCGAGATAGAACATCTTTAGTATAAAGCTCCCTACTAACATGACATGTTTATAAGTTTCATTAAATACGTTAAGTATTTTAATATTTTAATATCTTAATAAAGATATTAAACAGTCGTAATACATAAAGTACGTAAATGGTTAGCATCTAGTACTACCATAAATATGAATGCATAGGATAATGAATTGCATTTAAATCATATAGGTATACATGCTCTCTATGCTATATGCTCTCTAAGTATGTCCCGTCAAAAACCCAGTTTTTGAATTCTAAGTTTTTGAAATTTTAATCCGGTTATAGTTCAGTTAATAAAATAGAAAAACAATTTTATTTTTGATCTTATTCTCTATAACCTTTCGCTCCGATACCATTCTGTGACACCCCCAAATCAGGTTTGCAGCGGAATAGTAATTGGGTGCCAGTAGGTGGATCACAGAACAAATGGCATACAAAGAATTGATCATAATTACATGATTTGAAATACAATTGATACAATTATGGTTTTAGTACAATCAGTTGAAGTGTTAAATATCAGTTGTTACAAATTTCCCAGTGAAAACAGATCCCCCAATTATTATGATGCTCCTAAATGATGCTCAGTCCATGCTCAAATAATCCAGCTAAATTACCTGAGAAAAACATGCTTAAAACAATCAACATAAAGTTGGTGAATTCATAGAGTTTTGTAAAATCATAGTTCAGGACAGTAAATTGTCCTACATAGTATTGCTCAAAGTTTGATATAAAAATCAAGTGTAGGATCTCAAATATCCCATATAGTATTTCATAAGGTTTGATAATAATCAAGTTCAGGTATATCAGTATGTTCCATGTATTAATGTAAATAATAAAAGGTCGAGTTTAGAACCGCAAACACCATAAACATAGCATCGCACAAAGCCAAATACTATAAGGTAATTACATTCCCATATTGCCCGAAACTGAGACTTGACAGTTAAGTCCTCAACAGATGAAGACCCTTCGCCTTATCATTATCAAGGCACCCATAACAAAAATAAGTTCTCAAATGTGAAACATCTGTTGTCCCGGCCGAGGCACAGTGAGCATGACTCACCCAGATGGGGACGGTCAATCCCAAATAGATCTATTTATAACACTCAGGCAATTCAAAATTTCTAACAGTTTCGGATGCACGGGTCATGCGGGTTAATCTACAATAGGCAATCGTAATTAACGGTAACAGTTCAGTTTGCGTTTCCTCGATCAACAATTTATTAAATATAAGATATCAAAATCATATAGTCAAATCAAGTTATAGCATGTCTCCCCCTCGCGGGTTAGTAAAACATAAATAGTAGTGAAAGGCGAGGCTATGAACTCACCTGAATAGCAGTGCCCGGATAATATCACAGATAGTCCAAATAGTATGCTCACGATACAGTTAATTACCTAAGTAATTAATTAGGTCTCAGTATATGTACAAATATAATGCACATATAAATGCAGTTGATGAAAATGCAAGATCACGGATTTAATAAGTTGTTATCGTTCTCAATGTTAAACTTATTGTAAGTTATCGTAACATGTACACTTTTAATTTAACAAAGTGTATTTACTTCGTTCGAATTGTAATAGGTTAAAATGAATTAAATAAAAATGATTTTTATTTAATTAAGACTTATATAATATTTCATAAAAGTCCTAGAAGTTTCAAATGTTCGTAATTAGTCCTCCACGTTTGACGAATTACAATATAGCCCTTAAAGTTTATTAATAAATATTATTAATAAAACTTAAGTTAAATTGCACACGAGTCCTTGCTTTTAATATAGTTACCAAAACAGCCCCCTAGGGCTTGCTAAACTTTCAGAAAATGGCAAGATTGGCCCTTGTGTTTCAAGTGTTTTGTGACATAAACATTGATTTTTGAAAGCCATTTATGGGTTCGTTATTTAACCATAAAATGAACGGAAAACATATTTGTATTCTCCGACACGCCGTCTACAAGTTTCATTCTTTAAGTTTCGCGTGAAAATGGCTTTAAAGTGGGTAAAAACGCATGTGAAGTCAGCGGGTCAGGAATCTTTGTTTTCATCAGCTTTTAAGGTGTGCGAGGCAGATTTTTAAAGGGCTGTAACTTATTCGTTATAGATCCGTTTTTAGTGTTCTTGGTGTCTACGGAAAGGTAGCCAGGTGATCTACAATATCCTAGTTGGTGTCGGGTTCTGGTTCTAACTTTAACTCGCTTAAAAATGCAGCCAAAGTCGGCTGGTCAGCCTACATGTACATGCTGTCAGCTTTTTATCCAAGTGCTGACAGCTTTTAGTGTTCAAACGCAGGTTTTCAAAGTCAGTTTCCCGATTCGTTATAGCTCCGTTTTGGGTGATTCAAAAGGCTGTGGAAAGCTGGTTAGGTGATCTACGAAATGCCCCCAAAAACAGATCTATGGTCGTGGTGCTACTGGGTCTAAACAGGGCCTAAAGTTGACTACTCGGGCTACTTTTACACATAAAATAACGCCTATGATTAATTTGTTTAACCTAGCAAACGTAGTCCGTTTGTGTTCAAATTTGGTAGAGTTACTACTTAAGGGATAACTTAAGACCTAGTACATTCGTTTTTGCCCAGCTTGTGTCTTAGATACACGTTTCCCAATGGTGTCGACACTACATCAGGGAGTTGCTTTAGATTTCTAAATGAATGATGCAATTAAGGAAAAGCACATAAGATTGAGGCGTAGATCTTACGAGGCTAATCAAAGTCCTGGTACGATGAGTGACACGTGAGAGCAACCACCCATACTAGCTTTTGCTTGAATGTTTGATGCAACCCGATGCCATAAACTCGATTTATAGTCCGAGTCCTAGCTCGAATCTACCCCGGCTCGTCCTTCACTCGAATCAAACGCACCTGCTGCTGATACGCAGCGAACTAAACACACCCTTATGACTGTTCTACAGTCCCAAACACTCCCTTTCTGCTGCGTCTTAACAGCATATCCAAACGCTCCCCCTGCTGTCCTAAACGCGGATCTGAACGCCCTTGAGGCTGTTGTACTTATAACACGCAACCCGAACACCCTTAATGGGTCAAACCAGCGAGACAAATGCACCCTGAACACCACCTGATTTGGTGTCTTGGTGGTAGCAGAAATCAGCAACATAACACCCCTCTAATAATACTGACCAAAGCAAACACTCCTGCGATGGTAGATTTGGAACGAATAAAGCTGGTCGTGGTTTTATGGATCAGTGGTGTAGCTTTCGACAGTGGCTGTATATAACCAAACCAAACCCCCTCGGTTATATAATGGAAATGTGTGACGGTGGCTGTTGAGATAACAGTGGTTCCATATGTTGACCACGACGATGGTTAAACCTTCGTGTGGTGGTGACAACCAGTGGCTGAGCGGATCTGGTGGTGGTAATTGATGCGCCAATCATCATTTATGGTGATGGCTGGTGTGAATAGGTGGGAAGGTTTGTATTGTGTACGTAGTGTATAGACATAATTTGAAGTAAACCCAAGATTAATAAAATAGAGTTTGTGTTCATTATATTGCTCTCGTCAGGAGGAGAAGGAAGGGAGGGTTTGCATGGGTTTCTCTTTGTTTGCTAGTATATAAGGAGAAAGACAGGGATTTGGGTTTGTGTGTATGCCGACGAGAGAGAGATAGAAGAATATGAAGGATTGGTGTTGGTGGTGAAGGTTTTATACACGGTGGGGAGGGAGAGATGAAGATTTTGGAGGATTCTTGTAAATCTTAGGAGATCTTAGTAAGATTTGTGTAGATTTTTACTAGATTTGCAAATCTATCTACTTGCCCTTTCTTCCTAATGTGTAGCCGTGTATGAGGCTTCTAGGGAGAGTTCCTAGCCGTGTGTTTTTTAACATGTGGGTAAAGGATGGTTACAAAATATCTAGTGAAGGCATGAAGGAATAGATGAGTGTTTGTGTTTATTTTGTTATCATGTATATGAAAAATAAATAAAATGTCTTTGCACTTTAAAATTTTACAATAGTTTTCCATGCTCTTTTTTTTTTGTGTCGATTTAGTATAATTAGTGATAAATTGTTTGAAATTAAGCAAGTCTTGGTTAAATGTACTAATGATTTACGTCTAAAAATTAATTTACAAAGTTTCTAGTCCGTTTGGGTATGTAATATTTTAGATTGTGGATAGTAATTATTAATATAATTAATAATAGTTTATGCACATAACATGTGTCTAAGGATAATAAATTTAAAAAGATAGCTCTATAGTTAAAATATCGATTTTTTAATTAATATCAGTAAATAAATAATATTTACTATTATTATCCCGTTCATTTAAATGACGATTATTTATCGTTTTAATAAATATATCGTTTTAAAATAACTTCTCATTAAATTTCTTCGTACGTTTTACAATGAAATATTAAACAATTTTAATTAATCGTCTTATCGAAAAACTTCTGGATAATCAAATATAAACTAATTATTAGCTTAGTTATAAGTTATGTTTTTAAATATGATGATATTAATTATAGTGAATTAAAGTCCCCACTATTTTTACTAAAATGATGATTTTTGTACAAATTAAGTCTTGTGAAGATATATTGTAAAGGTGGTCCGTAAAATATTAAATAATGAACGGTAATAAGAATGAAGTCGGTGACGTGTCAAAAGCCCAAATTTTGGGGTTTTATATTAATGTCGGCATTTATTATGTTTATCAACGACTCAAAATAATAAATCTTATATTAATCCAACCAATAATTATGTTTTAACAATTTATTTAGGTACAACTTATGTTGATTATACAATCATCTTTTTTTTAACTAAATAAAATAAGTATGAATCGTTAACTAACAATAAATTGTGTTGCACAAATAATTAAACATAATATTAACTCAATAAAAATAATTTATAAATAACTTATAAATCAATGTAATAAAAATATAATAATCCAAAAGTAATGATCAAACCATAAATAAAGTTACCGGAAGGAATTACAACAAAATTAGCCGGACATCATGGGGTACTCGACCCGCTTAATCTCAACCATCATCTCTCTATAAACAAAATAAATACTACACTTGTTTTTTTGTTTAATATCCTGTGGCCCCTCCACTTCTCTCACCAAATTCTTTGTTTATTATACTCCTCAAAAATTCGGATGTGATATCCAATTGATGACCACCGATTGTAATTGATGTGAGATCTCCTCAATCTCAAATTGAATACTTTCGTCCTTTTCTCCCCTTTTATAATCGCCCCATTTTTTTTATATATCAATGATGTGTCTGTTATGTTTAATAGGCTTTTATTGGGCCAAAAGTTTTTGTTTTGTTTTTTTTATTCTTTTGGCATATAATAACTTTGGCCCAATAATAAATAACCCAACACCAACAATTGCTCGAACGAAGCCCGAACAAATAAAAAATTAACAAAAATATTTCAACGCACTCAAATTTTTTTCTTCAATATTTTTTCTTTATTTAACGACGCCCACAATATCTTTTCTCCAAAAAATTAATTAAGCGGCCATTTTATTCCATTTCGCTCGTAACCTACATAATCACAAAACACACTCAAAGTACATATATAACGACAAATAAATATACAATTATGCTAAATTAACATGCTATGAGGTGAATGCAAAATACACCGATTAGTTAGTGTCTTCTGTCTTGGGTTTGTATGATATCTTAGTGCTTTTCCCCATTGTACACGCGGAACACAAATGATCCTTGTGAAATGAAAGTTTAGGAAGACCACTAACAAGTTCGTTTTTCGCCAAATGATTAATAGTGTCAAAGTTAAGATGAGATAACCGTCGATGCCATAACCATGACTTAGTCTTCGATGCTTTGGAGAGAAGAAATATGGGAGAAGCGGCCATCATGTCTTGTAGAGACAAAGTGTACAAATTATTCCCTCGAGTACCTTTCAATAAATCAACCCCTTCCAAATTACAAATGAAGCAGGTATGCTCTCGAAAAGCAACTTCTAGGTTTGCATCACAAAATTGTCCCACAGAAAATAAGTTGTGACCGAGACCTTCCACATAATACCCTCTTGAAATTATAACATTCCCAATATGATATTCACCATAACCCATTATCTTTGCAGTATGATCATTTCCAAATCGAACCGTACCAAGAAACTTGCTGACGAAATTTATGAGCTGAGAGCGATCTTCGGTCATATGCTTGGAGCAACCAGAGTCCAAATACCAGAGAACAATTTGGACCACCGGTTTTCAATAACAACAGTAGACAATGCATTGGAAACTATTGGTTTCGGAGTGTTAGCAGATACAGATATAATATTATCAGAATTGCTAACATTTGTGTGACCCTTAGATTTCCTGTGTTTTATAATGTGAGTTTTAGCACTAACAGGTTTTATTGTTCCAACTTTCTTAGGTTTTGGATTATTCGCGGGCACTACAGTGGGAGTAGACCTATTTAAAGGGCACTTGGTTCCTACAGGGGTGTTGGTGTTCCTAGTTAAAGGACACTCTGGTATGTTGGTAGCCTTGGTACTCCTAGTTAAAGGGCACGCTTTCTTCACTTTAGTGGGAGTGATCCTAGTTAAAGGGCACATATTTCCTACTATAGTGAAAGTTCTACTAGTGGGGCGCCACATCCAACCAACTTGGGTTAACACTTTCCCAGTCGGTTTCTATTCTAATCCATTTTTCTGGGCATTCATCTCTTTCACATGGTCAATAAGGAAAGAATCATGACGACTAGAAAACATACATTCATTGTAATTCCAACATTTCAAATTAGAATTCACAGTAGGCTTAGAACGCTGCATAACCACAGAGCCTTTAGGTTTAGCTACATGATTCTTTCCATTCAAAACAAAAATAACATTCCTAGGATGGGCTTCTACTTTCTTCTCCACTTGACTACTAGATGGGGACAAGATCCTATCATTCTTCTTGTTTCTTTTAAGCTTAGATCTTTGAGCCTTAGTAGTGGTGCTTACTCCTGTAGAAGGCAACACGGGAATATTAGAAGCTGGTTTTGATTCCGCCTTATCTTTAGTGACCAAAGTTTGAGATGGTTTAGTCCTAGGGCCCTTATTAAATGGTGTGATGTCTATAAGGTTCCTTTTGATTGCACTAGAGGACGATGCTGAGACAGTGGCTGCGTTATCCACAACATTCTTACCTTTTAGAGTATGAAGTGTTTCCTTTAACTCAGCCAAGGCCAGATTTTTATCACAAATTTGTTCCCTCAAATCAGATACTTCCATCGACTTTCGATTCAATTGTTCAACCAATGATTGATTTGTGTAGTGGTATTAGCACGTGCGGGCTTTACTGAATCGAAGAGTCGTGTATGTTTCTGTTTTAAGTTATCAACTTTGGACAAAATCTTTGAAACTCGATTATCTAGATCAAGTTTAAAATTCTCAGCGGCCTCAAGTACGTTCACACAGTTAAGCTCCTTAGATTTCTCTATGTCTATCGGCAAAGATTTAGCAACTTTGTCACTTGGCTGACGCTGTTTTCATTGTAAATTCAATCGAAAATTCTTTTCAAAGTTTGCATCATCGATATTAACACCTTTGAATGACGTTTCAAAGATTTCTTGAATAAATTGTTGCTTGCATTCAAGCGAAACACAATGTGTTTGAATCTCATCAAAACGTTTTGAAACCGAAAAAAATGAATCTTGAAGCTTTAAAAATTCAGCGTCAGATTCGTGACAAGTACTATCTACCACATTATCCACATATTCAACATTATGCACAATAGAATCATTATCAACACACTTCTTCACACAGACGGAAAATATATCATGAGACATCACTTGTTTCAGAAGTTAATCATTTTGGCGTGAAACCCGTTCTATTTCAATTAAACTGTTTTCATAAGCATCATCCATTTCATTGAAAACACGTTTAACTTCTTTTATTTCCAAACGTAAATCTTCATCAAGATTACTAAGACAAGCTTTAACATTCTTTACAAACGGAACAATTTCGTCTCGGAACGCAGCTCTAGTGTGCTCAAACTTCCATTCACCTTCCGTTATGGCCGAAGCCGTCGTACGTTCCAAAATGACCTTGTCAAATTCGGCTAAGTGTTGGTGTACCGCATTTAAGTTAACGGACGCCTTACTTACCGGTGGAATTAACTTTGTTAAATCCGTTTTGAAAAGTGTAGGAGACGTACTAGGAGGGTTTTCATTTGACAAACTTTGGGTCACAAGAACTGTCAGTTCAGCTAATTCCTTTTGTAAGCGAATGCGGGTCTTTTTAGACAATTGATCTTTGTTATGCTGATCGCAATCAATCGTATGGAATTTTGAAAGCATTTTAGAATGAGTTTCTTCCATAAGTGATTGTGTCTCCTTAGAACTACGAACATAAGGTGCTTCTTTCGATTTCCCAATTATGGTCATATCATAAAGACACGGAATATATTCCTGAGCTTGTTTTGCATAACCGGGATTAGGTGGTAAATCTTGAAGACGCTTAAGTTCGAGTTCTTTAAACGATTTAGTTAAAAGATGAACCTTTTCTGTGGAAGCGTATTGTTTTAAAAGCTGTTGTTCTTTGAATTTAAGAAGTTTGGTAGAATTAATTTCCGATTAAAACTTTTTAGACTCGAGAGTTTCGAAGTCCATTTTAAGTTTTTGAAAATCATTGACAACCGACTCTTTTGCTTTTAATTCATTGGAAAGATTAGCTTTTAATGATTCTATTTCTTTCAAGTGTTCAATCTTTTCAAAATGAAATTGGTCAAATTTAGATTAAGTTATTTTTTCAGCTTGAGGGGCCATTTCAAAAGTTTTGACCTTTTCCTTATACAGCGCAAGCTCAACGGTTAGGTTGGCATTCATATCTATGGTTTGTCGGACAACCACATTCATGTTATCATTAATATGTTTAGGCACCATTACTAAATAACGTTGATCATAAGATTCCATACCCGTCGTAGCATTTGGTTGAGGTTCACTCAAATGTGTTGGATTGGATACCGCATCATTTGAGTTACTAGTTCCCGAATGTTGTTCGAGGTTGTCATTTTCATGGTCAACATGATGTGGATTATCATGAACATTATTAGATGTGGTTGGTACCTCACTGACGAAATCAGAACCGTAGTGAGAGAGGTTAGCGACGAGTGCAGCTTGGGCTGAGTGAATGTCATCACAATCCGAATCATTTGCATCAAGATCATCAGCTTGATATGCTGCATTAGATGTAGAGACGACTGCAATGCCTTCATTATCTGCTGCCCCTGGGTCTGCCAGAAATGCTAACTCCTCTGAATCCAAAATCTTCCCCTTAGACTGAGCATTGACCAAATACATCTTCTCACGAAACCATGTTGCATCCCTTCTTCTTTTTGGTTGAGTGCATTCTCTAGCCATATGACCTTGTCCTCAGCAATTGTAGCAAGTCACATCCTTTTGAGGACCAAGAGGACTTCCATTTCCACTAGCTTGAGAATTCACAGCTTGATTGTTCCCAGTCCTTGTAGGAGGTCCATATGATTTTTGCCTTCCCTGAATAGGTTGCACCGTCAATTGACCATCTTGAACAGTGGCTTGTTGTCGAGGATTTGATGAAGTACGAAGCTGATTGTTCGTTGGTGGAAATCCTCTAGTAGCAACAAGTTTTGACAAGTAGGTAGTGAGATGGTTTAAGACATCTATAGGTGTATCATTTGGAGTAAAGACCGGTGCCTGAATTGGTGGAAGTTCATTGGAGTAAAAGGCTTGTGCTGGTTGTGCTTCAATTGGAAAATATCCTTGCTGGGGAGTATAGCCCATTGGAAAAGTTATAGCTTGTGATGATGATGTCTGATGTGGTGGTTGCTGTGGAAAAGATTGTTGATGAATACTGACACAAATGATTTTGCTAGGTTAAAAGTTCGTTTCTCGGTATCTTCTCGAATTGATTTCCGGTTCAAAGTGTGACTCATTCGTTCTTGGTAAAGAAAAAGGAAGTTGGATATCTATTCTATTTGAAAAGGTAAAAGCGAAGCGAAATAAAAATAAACAAAGACAAATAATAAAGGAGCAATGCAAATAATAAAACGAAAAGTAAAGCAGAACAATAAATAAAAATAAAACTAAAAGACGAAATTAATTAAAGACTGAAAAATAAAATAAGACAAACGTAAAATAAATCTAAGGCAAGTAAACTTAAACTTAAAGTGCGACTAAAGAAAAATGCGGGAAAAGTAAAGCTTAAAACTAACTGTATAAAATTACAAAAATGAGAAAATCCTTCATTCAGAACAAATTCATTCATTCGGAACAACTTCCTTCATCCGGAATAAAATCATTCATTCGGAACAAATTCCTTCATTCGGAAGAAATTCCTTCATCCGGAATAAAATGGTTCATTCAGAACAAATTCCTTCATCCGGAATGTTGGTTCATTCGGAATAAAAAGCTAAAGACTTTGATTCGGAACATTACTGCTCATCTGGAATATCTCTTCATCCGGAATAATAATGCTCATCCGGAATGTTGAGCTTCATTCGGAATAAAAAACAAGAAAAGCTTCATTCGGAATAAAAAACACTGATTCGGAATGTTAAACTACAAATGCTGATTCGGAATATTTAAGACAAAGCCTTCATCCGGAATAAATTGAACTGATTCGGAATCTGGGCAAGTTTACAGTAGCGAAGAACAAGGAAATGAAATAGGACACGAATTTAAATAAAACTAATCAAAATCAACCAAAAGATTAAATCAAACTAACCACAAATGAACAACTAATCAATACCAATCAAACCAAATCAATAACACTAAAAATAATAATCACAATAATCAAAACCCACTTAATCAATTTAATAAAAACTCAAGAACATGAACATAACATAAGATTAATTCAATCACAAGAAAGGAAGATGAGAGATCAACAATAAAGATAAAGAATCAATAACATGAAAAAGAAACTTACTTGGAATTAAAGGAATTAAAGGTGTAAGACAATGTATTTTAATTGACATGAAAACTAAAGGTGCAAAATTTAAAGATGGAAGAGCATAGTCTGTCAAACTAGCCAACAACACAAATAAAATCACTAATGATCTATTTATAGGGGAAGAGGTGATTAGTGGAAGGAAGCTTCCTCCCCTCTTTCTTATTTCTTTAATTACTTGTTTAGTCCTTAATCTTCTTAAGTCTTCGACTTTTGTCTCGGGTTTGTCATTTTCTTAGATAAATCTTCAGAATTGTTCTTGGACTTCCGTTCTTTTTGCACTCTTGATTTCTTGACTTCGTCTTTTGTCATTTTCTTTGATAAAAGCCCGTGAATGCCCGTGTTTTCTCCCCTTTTCACATTTTTGTCCTAAATCACAACAAAAACACAAACCACGCATATTTCCGACATTTATGACATAAAATACACGTTTTGGCCTGATTATTATTGTAATTAAGTGGTAAAAGGATGGGTGTTTTCACACCTATCAAATACTTTGTTGAAATGCTTGTTGTGGCATCATTAGTGGTTGATAAGATGGTTGATGTGGTTGCTGATAGGTGTGTGGTGTTGGCTGTTGCAAGTATGATGGTTGTTGATAAGTATAAGCCATGTTTTGTTCAGAAGCATACATGGCAAGTGGATCATGAACTTGAGGTGTAGACAACCGAGCCTCGATCACATGGCATTCGTGTTGTTGAAGAAAAGCTTGAAGTTGATCCATATTGGTGTTATGAAAGTCCTTAGCCAATTTAACATCCGTCACGTACTTTTTCCATTCTGAAGGAAGAGTGTTCAAATAATTGGTGTTCAATTGAAACGTAGGAATTGCCATGCCATAGATATTGAGCTCATTCAACAATAGGGTAAATATCAGATAGTAATCATTAAGAGTCTCCCATGGCACATAGGCAAACTTATCAAAAGTATCATAAAGCTTACACTCTCGTTCTTGTTTAGTTAACGAGATGCCTTGCATTTAGAGGTGGCAAAATGGGCGGGCGGGCGGGCACGGGCACGGGCTAAACGGGCAACGGGCTAAATGGGCGGCGGGCTAAACGGGCGCGGGCTAAACGGGCACGGGCGAAACGGGCGGGCAAAACGGGCGGGCTAAACGGGCGTAAGCTAAAAAAGGAAAAAAAACATATAAAAACCTACAAATAAAAAATAAAAATACTTGTTTAAAAGCCGGGATAAAAAATTTAATAAAAAATATTCGTCGAGTATAATAATTTGTATTTTACAAGTGCGCCCATTAAGCCCATTTGGTGCGGCCGTTTAGCCCATTCATTATAAAGAATGGGTAAAAAGTGCCCCATCTTTTATAGAAAATGGGCAAAAAGTGCCCATATGTATTAAAATGGGCAAGATTTGCCACCTCTACTTGCATTAGAACACGAATTCTATCCCATAACTCTTTGAAAACTTTATGTTTGCTGACGAGTTTGTATACATCTGGAGGAAGAGCTTGGAGAATGATGTTTGTTGCTTGTTTATCACACTTGTCTTGAATCTTAGCATCTCTAGTGAGTTCACCCA
This sequence comes from Glebionis coronaria, assembly GCA_025667525.1. Lineage (NCBI taxonomy): Eukaryota > Viridiplantae > Streptophyta > Magnoliopsida > Asterales > Asteraceae > Glebionis > Glebionis coronaria. Next base: position 142,237,105 of record CM046880.1, read on the forward strand.
TTGTGCGAGGACGAGTAGCAGCACCTTCCGTCACAGTACCATATACCAATGGTCCACTTGAGCACCGATGCCCAATTAAGATGTCCATTCTCCTTGTTCAACATATAAAGTTCTATGCGGGAAGCCCAGCCCTCATACATAGTCTTCACCAACATTGGTGGACGATTATCCGTACCCGAGAGGATGGACTTATCCGTAAGAGATGTGTACTCCATTTCTATAAGTATAGATTTACAAAGTTGATTGATCAATGAGAGAAAGTAAATGTGTTTGATGTTGTGTGTTGAAGTCGAGAAATAATGTTAAAATCCCCTAATAATTGTTCTTGATAAACCAAAAGTTCCAAGACAAAATTATACATGATTAAAAATTTTCAAAAACACGTTTCTGAAAAATCTTGGAGTACTTGTTGTTCTATCGCAATGCCTAAAGGAATGCTGTCGCAATGTCACGTATCGCAATAAGCCCAATCGCAATAAGTCCAATCGCAATATTCCCAATCGCAATATTCCCAATCACAATACGTCCAAATCGCAATACTTCCAATCGCAATACTTCCAATCGCAATACTGTCGCAATACCCTGTCTCAATATCAGAAAAACAATCCTGTCGCAATGTGAATCGCAATACGGATCGCAATAACAAAGAACTCCAATCGCAAACCCAATCGCAATACGGATCGCAATGTCACAAGATGAAATCCAATCACAATACTAGTCGCAATATGGATCGCAATCCAAAACCCTAGATATTGCGTTGGGTAAGCTGTCGCAATAGTACAAGCAGTATATGAATTTCCCACTTTTCTCGGACAAAACACACCTAATTCGAGATTTTAAGCCAAAAATTGATCCAAACACCCAAAAATTTTGTGTTTTTAGCCAAAGTAAATATACCAAATCTCTACCACAACTATGTAGAATATTTGTATCAAGAAAAAACCATAAAAAACACAAAAAAAAAATTGGACGTGGGTTAGTATAGATCAAAAGCTACAAAAATCAAGAACACAAACACATAAAGAATACAATCATCCCATGGCTCTTGATACCATTTGTAGGATATGTAAATCTTGCTTATGTTTTAGAGAGAGAAAGAGATAGAGAGATGATGGAGTTCACACACTTCTAGAGAGAGAAAATGAAAGATTACTATGTGTAAATTATGAAAACCACCACCCTCTCCATCAAAGAAGAGGGTTTATATACCAAGTCCATAAGATTGGCTTGGGCTTACATTTGGGTCGTCCATACATAACATGGACTAGGCCTTTCCTTGTTTGATATATTAAAAGATATCTAGACCACGGGGTACTACTTAATATATTGTCAGAGTGAATCTTCCTAAATACGTAAAAAAGTATTTCTAACATCTTGATATTTATATCACAAGTACCTCAGTGATTTTAAGGAATTTTCATGGTGACAAATACTTACCCAAAACACACATAACTCACGACGGTTGTGGTGACAAAAGGGTGGTAGGATTAGGTACTAGTCCAATGATCCTTCTAGAACCAGAGGAATCTTCCCAAGGACAATTCCATAGTTAGAAAATAGAAGTCCTTAGGAAAGATGGGGAATGTATTGTGAACGAAGCTGAATGGAGACCAAGTATTGATGCTAGCACTGGAACAATCACAACAAGGTGCTAGTGATGATGTATTGGTAAGCATTGAAGGGGTTAAATAATGAAAAAGAAATGTAAAGATAAAGGGTGTAAAGAAGGAAGCACTCCTTACAACTTAGGCAGAAACCGGGTCAACACATTTTGAAGACGACAAAGTATCATGGACCCAGTGATGCGTGCACAACCCCTCCCAGCTAACTCAAATATTTCTCAAAATATTTTTTTTTAATGTCATGGATTTCAACACGTTATCTATCGGTTTATTCACTCCGAATATATTTATATTGAAAAGGTGGTAATCCTCTCCAGTCTTCGCTCACCAAAACAAATGCACCATTGAGTCTAGAGCCACAGATCAGCAAAAGTCTCATTAGGACACAATTTTTAAATCAAGAAAGATTTTTATGAGTCCTACGCAATATTCTTGTAATATTGTCAAAACATCTGGGTGATATGAAAGTATTACAATGAAGATGGAAATCCTGCTTTAGCCAACATCAAACAAGCTCATGGTAAGTGACACGTGTGGTTCTTTAAGAACTAATCTTGTGATAACTGGAAAGAAACGATGGTTTGACTCTTAATTGAGATTAAACTTGTTCCAGTGCCTCTACGTAAAATCCAAGTGATCTTGTCAGAACACTCAAAGTGTCACTCTTTAGTGTTCACAGTGAAGAGTGGAAATCCTTCCAGTGTCAACATCAAACAGCACTACGGTAGGTGACAAGCAAGATTCTATTAGAATCAAGCTCGTGACAACTAGAAAGCAACGATGGTTAAAATCTTAATTGAAAATCACTTGTTCCAGGTTCATGAATTGACGGCTTCAATCATAATGATATCTATTATCCAAGTGATTCACTCTTTATGTTCATAGTTAGCTTTGGACGGTCGAATAAAGAGAACGGGTTAACCCATGAAATCTTGTCAAGGAGATCTTTAATTATAGCTACATGTCACAAGTATGATATTTATTATCATCCAACGGTCTTGACCGACCGGAGGTGAAATGCTACCGAATCAGAATAAAATGTCAAAGCCATTTTATTCGTGTCTTATTATGTTGCTGCATTTGAAGACGATGGCATTGCGAGGTACAAGATGAAGTCGTCCTCACATACTTACTCCTTCTTCATCAAATATGTCTTTAAAATTCAAGAAAGTCTGACCTAAAAGTCTTCCGTTGTATCAACTCTGAAACTTTCAAGAATTCAACAAAGGAAAGGTATTTGGGACATGAAGTCACAAAGAGGCGAACATCACAAGAAGGCAAAGACTGCACATGAAGATGATCTCAACTTACAAGACAAGTCAAATCCAAAAGAACATGTTGCAAGCCAAAGCTCAAAGATTATTACAACATATTCACAAGCCGAAAAAGAAAAAGAAGAATAGAGAAACAACTACGAGCTCAAGAACAAAGACTTAGTATAGTATGCTAGGTTTAGAACTTTGTAATTTGGAGTGACCTCCCTAAGGGGGAGATTGTTGGAAATACGTTTTAACGTATATCAGAAGTATCAGTTACTCCAGCAATATTATTAAAAGTGTTTAGCTTGTAGTTAGTTATTGTATTAAACCTTAATCAGTAACCAACCCATGGGCCTGTCCATGGGTTGTAGACCTAAGCCCATTAAGGGTGAGGGTGTTTAAGACCCCTTTCCTTCATGGAAAGGGGTTGGTTGTTCAGTTGTTATTTCATAATAAAACATAGTTTCTCTCATGTTTCTCTCACTAGTTTCTCTCTCTAGAAACAACAACCCACTTTTTAGGATCACAAATTATCAATCTTCTATAGTGACGTTTTTGGGTTTGAAGAGAGACAATTAAAAGACGAGTTACACTACGATTAAACTACGACAAATAACGTAAAACGTATACGTTTAAGACGTAAAACGCGACGAAATTAAAAGTTTAAACTAAAGATTATTTAAAAATCAAAACTAAGTCTAAAATAATATAAATAAGAATAAACATTCAATAAATAAATTTTAAAACTTATTATTAATTAAATATTCAATTTTAAATGCTAATTAAAGCCCTAAAATTAGATATAATTAACAAAAAGTCCAAAATTATATTTTATCAAACAAATATCCTACTTATATTAATTAAAAACTAAAAAGTATTTTTCCTAAATTTTTAAAGCTATTTTTCTAATTTTTAAAGGCTAAAACACTTTTTAAATGAAAATAATCATAAAAAATAATAAAAGAATGAGAAAAATAAATTTTGTTTTTAAAAAATCCTAAGTTACTTATCTAAACTTGAGAAAAGTGAAAAATTTTGAAAAAAGTAATTTTAACCCTAATAGGACAAAAACAGTTTATTTAAAAACTAATTTTAACTTAAAATAATGCTAAAAATTAATTAAATACTTAGAAAATAAAACAACTTTTCTAAGAATCCTAAAATAGATAAAAGAACCTATGAAAAACATAGATTTTGGACCACTAGAGACAAAATCAAAGATATTAAAACCTAATTTAAACTAAAATAATGCTAAAAAATACTTAAATGACCAGAAAAATAAAATAACTTTTTCAAAAATCTTAAAATAAATAATTAAACATGGGAAAATTGAAAAGAATGAAAAAGACTAAAACTAAGGCACTAGAGACAAAAAACAATGGAAACTGATAGTGACATGTTGATATTCCTTGTCTGCTAGTGTAGCAGTGGCAACAACAAAGCAATCAGTGGGAACGTTTTCCCACTGTTTCACCAAAGAAAAACTACTTGGACGATTTTAGAGCTTGTTACTAGGTATCTTTTTGGAACAAAGGGCACCCCCACAACCAGTTGGGTTGTGGGGAGTCACAGCAACACAAAAAACTCAAAGTCAAACACAAAAATCACACAAACTCAAGCCATAGCAGTTACTGATAACAGAAAAAGAGGTCTGGGCGTATTTGACTCATTCATTTGGCCAAGTTGTGAGATTCAAGCTAGCAAAATTTGGCTATAACACAATCAAAACATAACATAGAGGTTACTCACCCCTAAATCACTACTTAATCTAATAGACTACAAAAATTCAACTCACAGAACTTAAACATCAAGATTCTAAGACCTAATGATGCATATGTTGTTTTTCTGCTAAGACTAAAAAAACTGCTAACAAACTTAACAACTTTTTCAACCATTCAAATAAGACTAAAAACTGAAAATCCAAGTTGTGTGAGTGAATATGGGAGTCTAGTTGTCACCCAAACTCTTTCATTCAAACAAAAAAACACTCCTTAATTTTATTAACACCAAATTTTTAGAACAGAATATGTTGCAAATCAACTAGAATTAAACCTATACTATCAGGAACTTATGTTAACCATCCATGTGACTGTATTCAAACTTCTAAACTACACAGAAGACATTCAAGTAAAATTTTCCTAAACTAGCAAAGATATCCAACTCAAGTAATTCCCTAGCACAAGCAATTGTTAAACTTATGTGGAAGGGTTCAAGCTTGTATCTCTTTGGCTTACATCCAAGCCAAGAGGATGACTGATGCCATCTTCCTCAAACCTTATCAAGTGATGGTGATATTGTTGGAAATACGTTTTACGTATTAAGAAGGATCGGTCACTCCAACAATAGTCCATGTAATAGCTCGTAGTTTAGTTACTTATCTTTATTTAACAAACAAACCCAAGCCTAGCCTACAACATGTGTAGGCCGGCCCAAATGTAAGCCCAAGCCCATGACAAGGGCTTGGGTATATAAACCCTCTCCTTAGATGGAGAGGGTGAGTGGTTATTCATTTTTACACATAGTTATCTTCATTTTCTCTCTCTAGAATTGTGTGAAATCCACCATCTCTTTATCTCTTTCTCTCCCTAAAACATAAGCAAGATTTACATATCCTACAAATGGTATCAAGAGCCATGGGATGATTGTATTGTTTATGTGTTTGTGTTCTTGATTCATACGCCTATTTTGATCCATTTTACACGAACCAAAATTTTTTTGGTGTTTTTATGGTTTTTTCTTGATACAAATCTTCTACATAGTTGTGGTAGAGATTTGGTATAGTTACTTTGGCTAAAAACACAAAAATTTTCGGTGTTTTGATCATTTATTGGCTTAAAATCTCGAATTTGTTGAGTTTTGTCTAAGAAAAGTGGGATATATTCTGATCAGTGTCATCGGAAAATGGTAAAGGATTCAAAAAGTTATTCTGATCAGTCTCATCGGAAAAGGGTTTAAGGATTCCGATCACATTCCGACGAAGGGATTCCGATTGCATTCCGATTTGATTATTCTGATTTGGGTATTCCGATTTGGGACATTCCGATAAGGTACATTTCGATAAGGTACATTTCGATTTGGCACATTCTGAAAAGGGACATTCCGATTTGGTACATTCCGATTTGGGACATTCCGATCTGTGACATTCCGATTAGGGACATTCCGATCAAGGGTATTCCGATTAGGGACATTCTGATTAGGGTATTCCGATAGGGTTTATTCTGACGGCTTTCCGATTGATATTCTGACAGCTTTCCGATCCTTTATTCCGATCAACATTCCGATCCTTTATTTGTGTGCAATTTTGTCTTGGAATTTTTGGTTTATCGAGAACATAATTTATGGGATTTCAACATTATTTCTCGGCTTTAACACACTACAACAAACACATTTACTTTCTCTCATTGTTCGATCAATGCTTTGTAAATCTTCACATCGAACTTCAATGGAATCGTTGAATTCGACATCTCAAGAGGGAGAACTGCATCTAATGCAAAACACAGCTAAAGAAAGTGGTATAACGTTATTTCGACTACTTCAGTCTCATCTTGTAACCCTTTCATGGTTTCAAGGAGGAAGTGAATTTGTGACACTCTTTGGTCAAGATCGTTATACATTCATCGACTCAATATTCCTCAACTTGAACCAACTAGCTGAGCAACTTCACAAAGAAGACTTTAATCACTCTGCATCAGTATCTGCATATAAAGCTCTAGTAACACAACTTACGCATTCTTCCAATTCAACATTGTTAAGTCTGATTCAGGGATATGTCAGTCATTTCTTCAATACACACATACGTAGGTTCAAGAGTTCTGTGGTATGATACACGGCTTTTGGCCAGGTAAAAAGATTCGTTTAAGTATGTTGGTCTCTTCGAATTGAAAAACTTATTGTTTAATGTGTGACTCAGTTTAACTTTGGTGGAACAAAAATGGGTCGTAGTAGTTTTGAAAATTAAAGGTGCAGAACAATTAAAGTAAAGGTGTAATTAAAATAAATCTAAGTCTAATTAAAATAAAGTGCAAGTATTTAAAAGCGCGACTAAAACTAAAGGACAATAAAGTAAATAACGCAAACTTAAATCTAACTAAAGCAAACCTAAAACGCAACTAAAACTAAAACTTAAACTAAGGCAAATAAACTTAAAGTGCAACTAAGAAAAAGGTGGGAAAAATAAAGCTTAAAATGAAAAGGCAGAAAACTAAAAACTAAGATTTCCCTATCCGGAATAAACTCCTATTCGGAATAAATGCTATTCGGAATATCTGTCCCTATTAGGAAAGAATCCTACTCGGAATATTAGGCCTATTCGGAAAGTCAAGCCTATTCGGAAAGATCCTCCTATGCTGAATAAAGTGCTATTCGGAATAAAAGCCTTATGCGGAAAAATCCCCCTATTCGGAAAGTCAAGCCTATTCGGAATAACTGTCACCTATTCGGAATAAACTCCTTATGCTGAATAAAGCTTCTACGCGGAATAAGGTACCTATTCGGAATAATGAATATTCCGAATAAAGCACTAAGCCCAAAACCCTTACTCGGAATATCTGCTGAGCTCGAATCTGGGAAGAACAGTAACTAAAAACGAAGAACAAGGGAAAGAAGATAGCACGAATCTAGACAAAAATTAACCAAATCAACAAAAAATGATTAAACCAAACTAATAACAAAACATCTAATAAACATAAACAATCAATCAAAAGCAACAATTCAAACAATAAAGATCAAGATAATCAAAACCCACTTAAATAAATCAACAAAAATTAAGAACATGAACATAAACAAATCAACACAAAGATTAAAGAAAGGAAGAATGAGATTAACAAGATAAAGATAAAGCTTGACAAGAATTAAAAAGAAAAACTTACTTGAATTAAATGGTAATTAAGGTGCAAGACAAGGTAATTAAATGACAAGTATTTAAATGTGCATAAAATAAAGGTGGAAGAGCTAATTTGTCAAGTTAGCCAACAAAATGGAAAATTAACAATCCTAATCTATATATAGGGGAGGATTAGGAAGCTTCCTCCCCTCCTTCATTTCTTGTTAATTGCGGGATTAAGTCCCTCCTTCATTTAATCTTCATTAATTGCGTCATTAGTCCTTTTCTTCTAATCTTTCTTTTAAATTTGGACTTTAAGGACTTGTGGCTCGGGATATCTTTTGAACTCGTCTTTAGTTTCTTCAATAAAATAGACTTGAGTTTCTCGGCTTTTGATAAACTTCCGTCTTTTGACTTTTTCTTCGATAAATCTTCAGAATTGGTCTTGGACTTCCGTTCTTTTTCCACTCTTGACTTCTCGACTCCGTCTTTCATCTTTTTCTTCAATAAAAGTCGTGAATTCCCGTGTTTTCTCCACTTTTCATAATTTCATCCTAAATTACAACAAAAACACAAACCACGCATAATTCCGACATAAAAGACATAAAATACACGTTTAGGTCCGGTTATTCTTGTAATTAAGTGGTAGAAAAGATGGGTGTTTACACACCTATCAAATCCCCTACACTTGACCATTGCAATGTCCTCATGCAATGCATTAGTTACAAAGCATGTTTACACTTTTCATCTTAATCAATCCACATTGGCCTTTATTAAAGAGATAGAAAATTATAAAAATGCAAAGCAAAGAAATTAAAAGCATACCTTGGGTTTTGAAAATGTCATGAATAATCATCATCCTCAACTTTTCACTTTCTCCAAACCAAGCTTAAAAACGAGATCATTGTTATTATAAGTTAGTAAACTAACACGAACCCATGTGGGCCAATTATTCACTTAGACTCCCTTATTCCTATGGGTATCTCTTATATTTTATTATTTGTCTTGAATGATCACGAAGATGCATTGTTTGACTTATTTAGATAATTATTAAGTCTAAAAATAAAGTGCACGATTTAATCAATAGTTAGCTAAAGGACCAAATCTTTTAAAACTGCTTCTCGGGATATCAAAAAGTTCATATCTTGGCATAACTTGGTTCGCGATTTGAGACCTTTCTCGGGCCGATATTTGGCAGCGACTTCATACTTCAAATCTTGAGAGACGTTCATGAAATAATGGTCTTCTCTTCATAAATGGAATTTCTTCACTTGGAATTTTTGAGAGATTCTTCATTTATGGACCACGACTTCTTCATTTTTCTCCAATCTTTATTTTGGATTTTGATATACAACGATCCGCCTCCTTTATTGACTTGGATCTATTTATCCTCATACCTTGTTAGGGTCTTTTCGGATACACTTCTCCATGACTTTTTGGGAGTTTTTGCTTTTCGTCGTGTGTCTCGATCCTTCATATTGATTTTCGATAAATGATTCTTCACATCACTTTTGGATCTTTAGCAACAAAACATAGCCCTCATGCCTTGTTAGGGCCTTTTAGGACTCGCCAATCTTCGCGCCCCGCTTCATAAGTTATGCCTTGGCTATGAACTCTCGTCATTACCGAGCAACTTTTAAACGATCTGGGGCTAGAAGCTAAGTAACTTTTCAAATCGTACAACCTTATTTATTAGCAGATAAATTTATTAGCAAGCGATGGGAGAATAGGCTCATAGTTAACTCACATAAATTCACGAAAGAATACCGACTTATAATTGGCTCTATCATCTCTCGTTCTCCACAGTTTAAAATCTCAAGTAATGAGACTCGTGGATACTTAGCCTATTAAATCAAAGTTTTGGGTTTTCGAGTCGCCTATAGGATCTTGCAAATTCTTAGACTCTTTCATGTTTAGAAATTGCATCTTAAAGTTCCCTTGATAAACGACTCTCTAGGATCAATTATAGGAACTTGCGAAAAGTTCTTGTTCTTAACCCGTGAGGGTTAAGACTTTCGCGTTTTATAGCTCCCTATATAAAAGCCTAGCAAAACTTGACTTAAACACGTTAAGGATACTGGCTAGAGTAAACTCGGATTGAGTCAAAAGATTCACAATGTTTGAAAATTAAAACCACTTATTCAAAGATTTATTCTAGCAAAGGAAGAAAATAACTATACAAAGATAACAACTAATAGGCCAAAATAGATCAAAAATTTTGAAAAATGTCGAAAAATTGATTTTCCGGTTAAAATGAAGACAAATACAAGGAAAAGACCACTTAACTTCGATAGAAGTCCCCCCTACACTAAAGATAAACATTGTCCTCAATGTTTAAGCATGTGGGAGTAAACTCCCCTACACTTAGGACATTGTGCACGTTGTTTAAATCTCGCTAAGGAAAAGACAACGAAAGAAATTCCTATTTTAATATTGAGAAAATATAAAATAGTGAATCGAAAAGAGTTTAGGATAGAACCGGGAAGAAGTAGAAGACGGAATCACGGGTCGTCAAGAATCATTAAGAGTGGATCATTGAAGCTCGAATCCCTGATTAAGAAGTGAGGAGAGGAAATAGCAATCCAAAGGGTCCCCCCTACACTTATGGTAAAGAAAGCGAAAAGATAGATGCATGGGTTGCCTCCCAAGAAGCGCTTGGTTTTTGTTTACCGAGTCGTGAGCCTGACTCGACCTTGATCATCAACGGAAGAAGCATGAAACATATCCACCAGGATCGAAGACATAGTTTTCATCCATCAATAAGCAAGAGCTTAAGGCGAACAAGGCAAGCCAAAGAAAAAGTGGCAGGGTTCCCTTAGGCAGCGATGGAGCACGGTGGAAGCAAGTATGAAGTGGTGCAAGCATGTCTTCAATGGTTCCAAAGATTTTTCCTTTTATTTCATCAGGTGGATACTGAGATGGCGTAAAGACTTCAATACCGGGGTCGAACACCTTTTCCTTCAGGGGAAAATAGCACTCCGGCTCAGCCGAGTGTGAAGAAGATCCGCAAAGAAGCACAACCTCGTCCTCAGAAGTGGGACAAAGAGGTGTTAAATCATACGTGCAACGGATTTTGGTGTCAACCGGTTTCTTCTCCTTTGACAAAATGCTCTTCAAATCCAAAGTAGGATCAAGACGATAATCTTCAATGTCATAAGGAGGAGCATCACTCTCATGAGGGAAGTAAGTGTTAAGAAATTCAGAGAAATCTTCCTCAAATGAATAATCGTCCAGAGTAGGATCGAGTGATGGCGGAGCATCTTCATCATGTGAAGAATCGCTCGAAAGAGTATCGGCCTCATCAAAATCATCGAATGTGGGCAGCTCGGGATACTCAGAAGTACAATCAAAATCATCCGAATCTGAGCTAGAATCATCATCATCATAAGCATCAAAGACCGGTGGCGAATTATAAATGGTGGAAGGTTCCATAGTAGAGTGAGAATCATCCACACTATCTTCAAAGAGTGGATTATCAGTGGAAGACTCGAATAGAAGATTGTCATAGACGGTAAAGTCATCGAGCACATTTATCATATTCACTGATTCTCGGCCTCCAAAAGATTTTCCTGTAAGCTTCCCCATTTTAAAAACTTTAGAATCATCCCCGACTCGTAAGATTAACTCACCTTCGGCCACATCTATTAAAGCACGTCCGGTTCTCAAGAATGGCCGACCAAGTATTAAAGGAATACGAGGGTCCATTTCATAATCAACTACGACGAAATCGACCGGGAAGGTAAATGTGCCAACTTTAAGAAACACATCTTCGGCTATACCAACGGGGTAAGCGAGAGTGCGGTTTGCAAGTTCGAGAGTCATCTTTGTTGGAATGAGGTCGGGCAATGATAGTGTTTTCCAAACACTGAGTGGCATCAAATTAATACTAGCCCCGAGATCAGCAAGGGCAGTAAATTCTTCAGTTTTGTTGAACACGCAAGGCAACACAAAACGACCGGGATCACCAAGCTTTTCCGGAAGTTCTCGAAGAAGGACTGCAGAGCAGTTTTCATTTAAGCGTGTGTTGGCGAGTTCAATCAGCTTCTCCTTCTTGCTAAGCAATTCCTTGAATGCTTTGACAAATTTCGGCATGTGGCAAAGTGCTTCAACAAGGATAATGTTGATGGTCATTTTAGATAGCATATCCACATATTTCGATACTTGACAATCATTCTTGGTTAGATCGTTGGTCTTGCCTATGCGAGAAGGGTATGGGATTCTAGGTTGGTAAGGGTTAGGTGAAGGTGTAGGTGGTGAAGGTTGTGATGTTGAAGGGTCCTTCCGAGATACATCGTCATGACGAGGCGGAGACGGTAATGGTGTACTATCACTAAGTGTAAGAGGAGTAGGGATACATGGTGGTGGAGGAGGTGTAGATGATGGTGGTGAGTCAGGTGGATTGACAATGGTAATTCCACTACGCGTAGTTATAGCACTCACATTAGCTCGCGGATTGGTGACGGTGTTTGAAGGTAGAGAACCCGAAGAAGAAGAAGGTTGAGCTTCGGGCAAGAAACTAGCCAACAGATTCTTCAATTCAGTTGTTTGAGTGATGAAAGAGGATTGAAGATTATCACGAACCTCGGTTCTGATGTCGTTACCTTGCTTCAAGATATCTCCTTTCAAATTGATTATTTGGCTCTGTAGATTCTTGATTTGCTCACCTTGAGTTCTCATAATGGTGTCAACATCGGGATTAATGGGTGGGTGTTGTTGGGTGGGTGGTTGATAAGGGTTAGAAGCACGAGGTGGGATTTGGTTGCTTCTATTGTAGTTGTTGGCGGGATTTTGGTTTTGAGGAGAAAAACCGGGTGAAAGGTAGTTGTTGGAACGGTAGCTCAGCAGATTTCTATCCCCTTGTTGTCTAGCTTGGTAATTTTCCGGTGAATAATTACCGTAAGCTGCATACACATTTTCCGAATTTCCTTGTGTCGAAGGACAATCGGTGTATGAGTGAGGACCGCCACATGTTTCACAAGGATTAGCAACCGCTTTAACTTGTTGTTGTTGTTGGTTTGAAGCGAGAAGCGTAATACTTTTGCTCATTTCAGCCATCATGCGGGTGAGTTCGGTCATCTCAGGGTTTGCTGAGGTAGAAGAAACATTGACTCTCGTGTTGTTTCTAGAAGAAGCAGAGGAATCCCAGTTCTTATGATGAGTAGTCATGTTTTCAATTAACTCTCTACACTCCTCGGGTCTCCTTTTCATGAATGTGCCACCGGCGGCTGCATTGATCGTATCACGATCTCGAAAAGTCAATCCGTTGTAGAAAGTATCGATCAAGGTGACCGGAAGCATGTTGTGGTTTGGACAACGGTCGATCAAGACATTATATCTCTCCCATGCATCAAAAAGAGATTCATCGGGATCTTGCATGAAACCGCTGATCTGGTTGCGAAGGCTTGTGACCATGGATGGTGGAAAGTAGCGCGACAAAAAGCGTTGAGTCATGTCATCCCAAGTGTGAATAGAATTCTTCGGGAGACGATCAAACCATTTCTCGGCATGATGTGATAGAGTATGTGGGAAAAGTTGTAGGCGGAGAACATCCATTGTGGCCCCAGGCAACTTTATACTTTGGGTGATTGTAATGAACTTGTCGAGGTGTTTGTTGGCATCATCATCAGGCAATCCTCTAAATGGGTTTGTTTGTACTTGCTGAATCATGTGGTGCTTCAACGAAAACTCAGGAGCGTTGATTTGCATCGGCGCAATCGGTCCTCCTCGTCCAAACATTGTTGGTTGACAAAGTTCCTCCATGGTCCGAAGATCGGGCTGTGGAAGAGCATTGTTGTTGTTATTATTATTATTGAGGTGCGGTGGCATGTTGTTGTTGTTGACACCTGCCATATCTAAATCTTCTTGAGGCTCGGGCTCTTGATAATTAGAAGATCTAGTACGCATACACCTGAAAATGCAAAAGAAAACAAAATCAAACACAAAGACAATATATATACACAAGAAAGAGAAAATCTTTTTGGATTTTTGAAATTTTTAATTTTTTTGGTTTTTATGAATTTTTTAAATTTTTATGATTTTTTAAATTTTTTATGCAAGAAAATAACGCTCACAAGTGAACGGATCCCAAAAAGCAACGTGTCTCTCACAGAAAACTGTTTATCTTTACGAAAAGAGCCGGCAGCGGCGCCATTTGATACACGGCTTTTGGCCAGGTAAAAAGATTCGTTTAAGTATGTTGGTCTCTTCGAATTGAAAAACTTATTGTTTAATGTGTGACTCAGTTGAACTTTGGTGGAACAAAAATGTGTCGTAGTAGTTTTGAAAATTAAAGGTGCAGAACAATTAAAGTAAAGGTGTAATTAAAATAAATCTAAGTCTAATTAAAATAAAGTGCAAGTATTTAAAAGCGCGACTAAAACTAAAGGACAATAAAGTAAATAACGCAAACTTAAATCTAACTAAAGCAAACCTAAAACGCAACTAAAACTAAAACTTAAACTAAGGCAAATAAACTTAAAGTGCAACTAAGAAAAAGGTGGAAAAAATAAAGCTTAAAATGAAAAGGCAGAAAACTAAAAACTAAGATTTCCCTATCCGGAATAAACTCCTATTCGGAATAAATGCTATTCGGAATATCTGTCCCTATTCGGAAAGAATCCTACTCGGAATATTAGGCCAATTCGGAAAGTCAAGCCTATTCGGAAAGATCCTCCTATGCTGAATAAAGTGCTATTCGGAATAAAAGCCTTATGCGGAAAAATCCCCCTATTCGGAAAGTCAAGCCTATTCGGAATAACTGTCACCTATTCGGAATAAACTCCTTATGCTGAATAAAGCTTCTACGCGGAATAAGGTACCTATTCGGAATAATGAATATTCCGAATAAAGCACTAAGCCCAAAACCCTTACTCGGAATATCTGCTGAGCTCGAATCTGGGAAGAACAGTAACTAAAAACGAAGAACAAGGGAAAGAAGATAGCACGAATCTAGACAAAAATTAACCAAATCAACAAAAAATGATTAAACCAAACTAATAACAAAACATCTAATAAACATAAACAATCAATCAAAAGCAACAATTCAAACAATAAAGATCAAGATAATCAAAACCCACTTAAATAAATCAACAAAAATTAAGAACATGAACATAAACAAATCAACACAAAGATTAAAGAAAGGAAGAATGAGATTAACAAGATAAAGATAAAGCTTGACAAGAATTAAAAAGAAAAACTTACTTGAATTAAATGGTAATTAAGGTGCAAGACAAGGTAATTAAATGACAAGTATTTAAATGTGCATAAAATAAAGGTGGAAGAGCTAATTTGTCAAGTTAGCCAACAAAATGGAAAATTAACAATCCTAATCTATATATAGGGGAGGATTAGGAAGCTTCCTCCCCTCCTTCATTTCTTGTTAATTGCGGGATTAAGTCCCTCCTTCATTTAATCTTCATTAATTGCGTCATTAGTCCTTTTCTTCTAATCTTTCTTTTAAATTTGGACTTTAAGGACTTGTGGCTCGGGATATCTTTTGAACTCGCCTTTAATTTCTTCAATAAAATAGACTTGAGTTTCTCGGCTTTTGATAAACTTCCGTCTTTTGACTTTTTCTTCGATAAATCTTCAGAATTGGTCTTGGACTTCCGTTCTTTTTCCACTCTTGACTTCTCGACTCCGTCTTTCATCTTTTTCTTCAATAAAAGTCGTGAATTCCCGTGTTTTCTCCACTTTTCATAATTTCATCCTAAATTACAACAAAAACACAAACCACGCATAATTCCGACATAAAAGACATAAAATACACGTTTAGGTCCGGTTATTCTTGTAATTAAGTGGTAGAAAAGATGGGTGTTTACACACCTATCATGGTACACTGTTAAAATTCATGACATCGGTCTCGTCATCGATTTATAAAAGATCCCGACTTTAGCAAGAGTATGATAGTGGAGTGCAAGATTCTACGATGCAGATGCAAGAGGAGAATGATCATACGGTTGAAAAATTAGAAGCTGATATAGATTGCGTTTGCATAGAATCACATCATGATACCAGCAGCACGTCAGGGAATGTTACATACATCTCTTATGATGACAACATCTCGGTTTATGACAAAGAACCTACATATACGGTACAATCGAATGTTGCATATAATGTTTATGCCGATGAAATACCGCGTGTTGAGCATTCTGAAAATGTTGTAAGTAATCATGATACATGCTTTATGACTGCTTCACTAACCGATTCTGATTCGAAGATTAAAGAGCTTGAAACGATCTTAGCTCAACAATCTAATACACTTGAGGATGCCAAAATTGAATTTTCCAAGAAAACGGACAAATTTCAAACATATTTTGAAAAACTTGAAAAGTCAAAAGTTGTTCTTGAACGAAAATTAGATCAAAAAGTTCTAGATTCTAAAGCTGAAAAAGATAATCTTTTGAAACAAATTAAGTTGCTTGAATCTAAGTTGGCGTCCCAAGATAGATTGCTCAAAGAGAATGAGAACTTAAAGGCTCAAGTTTAGGAAAAGGTTTTTGCTATAGCTGCTTTGAAAAACGAGCTAAGGAAATCTAAGGGCACTAGTGTGAACACTAACCTTGAAAAACCATCAATCTTGGGGAAACCGTCTAAAATTCAGTCCGTTCGTCAACCGAATGCATTTAGATCCGAGCGAACAAAATCCTCGAGACTGCGGTTTGCCTCCCAAGATGATATGGTTCATAGTTCCAGACCAGTCACTCCACTATCTAGGCCTAATGTGATAAAACCAGCCTATGCAAAACCTACAAACAAGACTGCTACTAGTGATTCTAGGTATAGTTCTAAGAATATGCCACAACATAAGTAGAATAGCATGCCTAATAATCACTATGTAGATGCATCTAAGAAAATGCCACAAGCAAGACCTAGGATTTCTAGATCTCAATCGGACCTCAAACGAGGTGTTTGTTCCGTATGCATGAAAAGTGTCTTCACGACAATTCATGATGCTTGTGTTACTAACGTCTTGAAGGATCCGAACTCAAGTGCTAACAGAGGGAGTTCCAAAGGGTGGGATTTTTATACTTCTAAGTCTTCCGTTGTGCATAAGAAAACCATGTGGCCTAGATCCAATCTTAGGTGGCAACCCACGGGTAGGATTTTTAAATCAGTTAATCTTAAATGCGTTCCTACAGGAAGGTTGTTTCCCTCTTGCACTACCAAGGTGGACTGTGAACCCCCGCATGGTTCTAAAATAGATATCGCTAACCCTTATAAAAGCACACAAATTCTAAATGAGAATGCAGGTACCAAAGTCCATGTTCAACAAAAACACAACGGTCCAATCTTTGTATACCGTACAACTAAGGACACTCTTAGAGTTTGGTTGTTGAAGAAGCTGATATCTAAGAAACAAGTGTCTCAGGGGACTCGCAGTTAAGCTGTACAATGGCTCCTCGTTAAATGACAGACGATGACCCAAACTTCAAAGAAAGGAAAGTTTATCGCCGATGATAAACTTATCCTCATTAACGAGAAATTAAATTTTCTCGGACACGAGCTAACATTAAAATTATTCAAAGATTTTAAGCTCGTGTAAATGGCGTATAATCACATTTCAGATTATGCCCCGGACCAGCTAAAGGGAAGTTATCGCCGATGATAACCATATAAAAAGCATAAAAAATGAAAAATCTAGAAAAATCCAAAAATATTTTTACTTTGTTGGAAATACGTTTTTACGTATTTAGAAAGGATCGGTCACTCCAACGATATTGGGCTCGTGATCCAATATAGCCCATATAGCCCACATGTAGGGTGAGCTATATAAACCCCCCTCCTAGCATGTTAGGAGGGGTTGTTGGTTCACTTCCATTTTACATAATCACATTTCATCTTTTCTTCTTCATCCTCTCCTTTCTCTCTCTTCTTTCTCTCTCTAAGTTCTTCCATTTATCATCATTCAATAGATTAATCCATACAATGCTAAATCCTTAGAAAAACAAGATCCTACAATTGGTGTCAAGAGCATGGTTGATTATTTAGATTAACACGTTTTATCTATTGATTTGGTGGTAAAGTTTCTTTCTTTTACAATTTTTTTTTCTTTCCTTCTTTCGTCTATTTTTTTCTTTAAGCTCAAGGTGTTAAAACTTATTTTTATAAAATCTTTGATAAAAATTTTATCAAAATTTTTTATATATTGATTTACTTGGTAAAAATTTTTGTTCTTATTCTTTTGTCCCGAATCGGTGATAACAGTGTTTTGTTTTATCTTCATTTTTGTCTATCTACAAGTTATTAAACAGTATCAGTTTTTATTTATTTTTTGTATTCACAAAAGTATCAGTATAATTTTTTTATTGTTATTTTATTTTTCTTTCACCTTTTGTCTTCAAAAACCCTTTGTCAACTTTTGTCTCTATTTTTCTATCTAATTTTGAGTTTACTGTATCTGCTGCATCAAATTTATCAGTGCATCACTTTTGTCTCAAAGGTTTGAAATTCACGATTTATTCTCCATCGGAAAGGACCAGGTTTGTACATTCCGATCGCAATAACCCTAGGGTTTTACTTTGCGATCACCAGTATTCAGATCCCTTATTCCGACGTTTATTCCGATTTCTCGATCGTGGATTGCGACGGTTTTTAAGGGTCATTGAGACGAAACTCTGTCCGCATTCCGATCGACACATTCCGATGGAAGTGATTTAATTACGATGGAAAATTTTTAACTGTTATTGCGATGGAATGAAAATATTGCGATAGAAAATTTATTAATATTGCGATGAAATTTTTTATTATTTCGATGAAAGTTTGATGAAAACAATTGAGGTGACTCAAGACCAAAACAAGACTCGACTCTCCCCTCGTCTCACTAGAATATCATTCACGACACCCTCGACTCACCTCTCGTCCAACGACTCTAGACCACAACCTCGAAACAAAAACCCACACCACTCCCTCACTCACAACCGACTCAGACCCTCGACATCTAAACTGACCCAAACACAAACACACCCACAAACACTCACCTCACTAGAACATCGCACCACCTCACCCTCACCTTCGCACAATCACCCTCGACCCACTCACTCATCACCAAGAGTCACCCTCACCCTTACCTTCACACACCCAGCCCTCGACTCAAACCCCACTCGACCCACACCCTTGACTCCAACACACCCTCGTCTCACCAGCAACTCGACTCGTCTAGACCCGCACCCTCGCGAACTCACAATCACCCACCCTCAACCCTCAACTCAACAATCACCAGACTTCATTTTTTTATTATTAATAATCGTCACAAAAACCAACCCCTACCCAAACAACTAACCCTCGACTCCACTCCCTCACAAACTCACTCGACTCCCACTCATCATCTTTTTATAAAACTGATTCAAGTCTTTTCCATCAGTTTACCTAAAAACTGATTTATGTTTTTTTTATATAAAACCCATCACCAAGAGACTCGGACACCAAGACCTGACTCCAACTGACTCGATTAAAACACCTCAGTTTTTTTTACGAACCTTCATTGATAAAAACTATAAAACGTGACAATCAATCACATGCAACCATAATACCTACCCGAGACCCTTATACAAGGATCTTGAAGTCTTCGTTTGATGATCGATGCTTGAACAGAGTGGTTAATAGGCTTGGGTTGCGTAGTTGGGACTGGTGATTTCGTTTTGTGATCTTTGTTTAAGTAGCCTGGATGATTGGATGAGTTGGGATTGAGTTTACCAGAAAAAAAAAAGTTGAGTTCAAGGGGGGCGGATAACACAAAGTTGGGGAGATTATTTAGGTTTATTGTTTAAAAGAGGCGGAGATATTTTTTTGTGTGTGTGGTGGATTAGGGTTGATACCACCTAATACTTAGGGATTATCTACTTATATCCTCGTAGTTTATTGATGGACCGGGTAATGGTGTAAAGGGAATGGGCCAAGTATATTTAATATAACTTTTGTGGGTCGGTCGTGACTCGTGAGTGTAAAGGGAATAGTATTGCACATACACGTGGTGTAAAGGGAATAGTATTGCACATACACGTGGCCTGAACCATTCTCCTTATCAATTGCGGCTTGTGATTCGAGTATTAGCTGATATATATATTTACATGTTATGTAAATGTTATTTTAAGCCAACTGTTACATAGGGCAAATGTAATGTCAAAATACATTTGTTGTGATATTTGGTGTAAGCCGTAAGGTGCTATCATATATAGTATCTTCGTTTTGGAATGGTTATTATTTAATGGTTACTATTATGTTTCGTAACGACAGAAAGACGAGACAAAAGTGACAAGATTTATAGACAAGACGTAATAAAGTGACCAGATTTATTTTTACGAGTCCGAGAAAAATGGCTTAATGTGAATTTTAGTGGCTACGAATTTTTGATCTGGTATTATTTTCGGTTTGTTTTATCAACGTTTGAGCCGCAAAGAAACTCACAGATTTTTCGGTGGCTTTGTCATATTCCGTGAATTTCTGTTTCTAATTTTATTCACTAATTGCAAAATCACGAAAACAACAACAAAAAAAATTCAATGGATTTTTTGAAGTCGAAATCTAACGAGGGAGAATCGCATAATTTGCAAAACAAAGTTAGAGAATGTGGCATTACTTCATTTCGAATGCTTCAGTCTCATCTTGTGACTCTTTCATGGTTTCAAGGAGGGAGCGAATTTGTGACAATCTTTGGTCAAGATCGTCATATATTCATCGATTCAATATTCACCACTTTGACCCAACTCGCCGAGCAACTCAACCATGAACACTTTAATCACTCTGCATCAGCACTTGCTTATAAGGCTCTTGTGACACAGCTGACGCCTTTCCTTCAATTTAATATTGTCAAGCTTGAAAATTCAGTGATTTGCCAATCATTTCTTCGAGATACACATACTGAGCTTCGATATTTCCGTGGTACAATATTGAAACTCATGTCATCGATCTCGTCTTCGATTTATGAAAGATCACGACTTCAGCAAGCGTATGATAATGGAGTGCAAGAATCAATGCTGCAGATCCAAGAGGAGAATGGTCATACGGTTGACAACTTGGAGCCTAACGATGGCAAGAGCAAGGAATCAGGAGCACCACATGATACCAGTGGCACGTCGGGGAATGTTCACGAGATCCTTCTTGATGACACCTTACCTGTTTATGACGAAGAGCCTGCAAACATGGTACACTATAATGTTGTTTATGATGTATATGTTGATGATATGCTGCATATTTAGCATTCTGAACCTAATTATGACAAACATGGGATGGAAAAGAGTGATAGCAATACCACTTCTGATTCATCCGATGTAAGTCATAATGGGGGAGAGATTGTTCAGAATGCTATAGTACATCATGATAAATGCTTTATAACTGCTTCGTTAACTGATTCTGATTCCAGGATTAAAGAGCTCGAAACGATCGTAGCTCAGCAATCAAAAGATTTTGAGGATGCCAAACTTGAATTTTCTAAGAAAACGGACAAATTTGAAGCATACTTTGAAAAACTTGAAAAGTCTAACGTTGTTCTTGAAAGAAAATTGGATCAAAAGGTTTTAGATTCTAAAGCTGAAAAGGATAATCTTTTGAAACAAATTCAGTTACTAGAGTCTAAATTGGCATCTCAAGATGAATTGCTCAAAGAAAATGAGACCTTAAAAGCTCAAGTTCAGGAAAAGGTTTTTGTTATAGGTGCGTTGAAAAACGAGTTAAGGAAAACTAGAGGACCTAGTGTGGACACTAAGCTTGAAAAACCATCAATCTTGGGGAAACCGCCTATAAATCATTTCGTCAGACAACCGACTGTCAGACAACCTACTGCATTTAGATCCGAGTGACCTCAATCCTCGAGACCGCGGTTTGCCTACCAAGTTGATTTGGTTCACTTTCCTAGACCAGTCACTCCACCATCTAGGCCCAATGTGACTAAAACAGCTTTTGCAAGACCTAATCACATGATTGCCTCTAATTTCCCTAGACATAGTCCAAAGAATACGTCTCGAACTAGTTCAAATGACGTTCGCCATATATTTGGTCTAAGGGAAGCTAAGCAAAAGACACAAGTAAGACATAGGAATTTCAAACCTAGTCAGATGCCTTCTAGTTTACCCAACACTGCTAACCGTAGCATGTCACATGCTAGGAGCATCAATCAATCATCTAGGAATTCTAGATCTTACTCGGACATTAAATATGCTACTTGTAAAACATGTAGAAAATGTGTCTTTACGGCAAATCATGATTCATGTATCAAGAAATTGCTTAATGAGGTGAACTCCCGTGCTAGACTTAAATCCCAGTGGGTTGCTAAAATCAAACCCGTTGGTAAAATGTGGCACCCCACTGGTAGAACTTTCACTCTTGTAGGAAACGAGTGCCCTTTAACTAGGATAATCTCCGATTCTACTAAGACTGATAGGGAGGAAATTGAAAAAGATGATACATCACTTAAGCCTGAACTTAAAGTTTTCTCTAAAAGGAAACGTTTGCCAACTAAGATAAGTGAATCATCTACTCAGGTCACCTCTGACACAAGTAAAGCCAACTGTGAACCCCCACGTGCTTCTATAATTGATATCGCTAACCCATGTCAAAGCATGCAAAATCCTAATGAGAATGCAGGTCCCAAAGTTGGTGTTCCAAAAGAACGAAGCGGTCCAATCGTTGTATACCGTTCAACTAAGGACACTCTTAGAGTTTGGTTGCTGAAAAAGCAGATATCGAAGAAACTAGTATCTCAAGGGATTCATAGTTAAAGCTTACACATGACTTATAGTCACATCACAGACTATAACTCGATCTTCAAAGAAAGGAAAGTTTATCACCGATGATAAACTTATCCTAACAACGAGAAATTAAGTTTTCTCGGGCATGAGCTTATGTTAAAAACATTCGAAGTTTTTAAGCTCATGTACTATGGCTCCTCGTTAAAGACAGACGATGACCCGGACTTTAGAGACAGGGAAGTTTATCTACGCAACGATAACTTACCCTCTTAACAAGAAATTAAGTTTTCTTGGACACGAGCTTATCCTAAAACCATGCAAAGGTTTTAAGCTTGTGTATAAGGCTCATCATTAAATAACAGATGATGACCCGTTCTTCAAATAAAGGAAATTTTATCACCGATGATAAACTTATCCTTACAACGAGAAATTAATTTTTCTCGGGCATGAGCTAATAATAAAAACATTCGAAGTTTTTAAGCTCATGCACAATGAATTATCGTTAAATATCAGACTGTAACTCGAACTTAAAATAAAGGAAAGATTATCTTTTATGATAACTTATCCTCTTAACAAGAAATTCACCTTTCTCGGTCATGAGCTTGTATTAAAACATTCGAAGTTTTAAGCTCAGAAAGGAAAGTGTATCTTTTAAATAAGAGAACTTTTCCTCATAATGAGAAATTAACCTTTCTTGGTCAGGAGCTTTCCGTTAAAACAGTCAAAGTTTTCAAGCTCATGAAAACGATTCTAAGCAAATGTCAGCTTGGGACTCGTCCTTCATTTAAAAGGAAAGTTTATCGCCGATGGTAACTTATCCTTACAACGATAAGTTTACAACTTCTCGGACTTGAGCTTTCCTAAGATATTCCAAATCTTAAGCTCAAGTAATTGGTTTTCAAAACTTTGAACACAATTTTTCAAGAATTTCTCAAAAGGTTTTTCTAAATCTTTCAAAATTGTGTGTTCAAAAACGTTTTGATAAAAAGACCATGTCTTCTGGAATCGATAATATTTACGAACCTAGAAATGTCATTCAATAATGACACAGGATTGTAAATAAAGTTCGAGCAGAAGTTTAAAAGATTTAAAACATTCTCCATTATGGTTTGCTATTATTTCCGATAGTAACCCGCTTTTCACTTGGAAGTCAAGCATTTCACCGGAAAGCTTTGACTTCAGAATCCAAAGTTATCATCTCCACCGACCGTAGCAACATACAATTGATATCTACATACTCGACGATGCGACTACTCAAACGGTGACTACAGATCTTTCAATAGAACACGGGTCAACAATTGAGGGGGAGCAATTGTCCAGCATTCAGAATCCTTGATGCCGAGAGTGCCAAGTTCACATATTGGTGTTAAGACAACGATATCAATCATACACATAGAGTCAATAGATAACTTCAGAAGTTACGAGGAAGACCAACATTCGTGAACAAGAACCATGTGCTTCTTTCATATGATGTTCTCCATCATTCAGGTCCAACCTCGTAAATTGCTAATATTTTGAATTCATTAACATATATGATCTTTGCACGTGATAAATACCTTACACTTGTGTTTAAAAGTTATTTAATTTACGTTTCAAGTACACCCTCCTTAATTTGAGGGGAGCTTGTGTAATTCATGAAGATAATTGGATTTGCATTTTTCTTCCCAAATTTTCTTAAAACGCTATTAAATCAATTGATATTAAAAACATTGATTGAGTTAATATTTTTAATATGGGGGAGAAAATGTGATTTAATATGGGAAATGATTAATCACAAATGGTTTGACTTAACGTGCTAGCTCATCCCGACATGTGCGAAATGTTTTCGGATATCGTGGCATATGTTAAGAGGGAGCAAAATGGATTTGCACTTCAAAATGGATTTCATGGTGACATACACTTACCCAAAACATCTCTATTCACGATGATGAAGATTGTGGTGACATAAGGATGGTAGGATAGGTTAAAGTCCAATGATTCCTCTAGAACCGGAGGAATCTTCCCAAGGACATTCCATAGCTAGAAATAGTAGTCCTTAGGAAAAATGGAGAAAGATTGTGAACGTAGCTGAATGCCAACAAAGTTCTTAAGTTAGCACTGGAACAATCACAACAAGGTGCTAGTGATGACGTATTGGTAAGCATTGAAGGGGTTGAAGAATGAAAAAGAATTGTAAAGATAAAGGGTGTAAAGAAAGAAGCCCTCCTTACAACTTAGGCAGAAACCGGGTCAATACATATGCTATTAAGATCATTGTTTAATGATTCTCAATATTGAAGACAGACATCATGGACCCATTGATGCAATGCACAACCCATCCCAGCTAACTCAGATATCTCTCAACAGATATTTGTTTTAATCACACGGAGACAACGCATTATCTATTGATTTATTCACTCCGAATAAATTTGTATTGAATAGGTGGCACTCCTATCCAGCCTCTGATCACTAAAAATATAAAATGCACGATCGAGTCTAGAGCCATTTGAGATCATTAAATATCTCATTAGGACACACTTTCATAATTCCTTGCTTCTTCATACACTGTGAAAAGTAAGAAAGATCTTAAGAGTCCTACGCAAAATCTTCATGATCTTGCCTGAATATCCGAGTAATACGAAAGTATTTACAATGAAGATGGAAATCCTTCTTGAGCGAATATCAAAAAGCTCATGGTAGGTGGCTTGTGTGATTCTTTATGAATCAAACTTGTGATAACTGGAAAGCAGCTGTTTAATTCTTAACTGAATTTAAACACGTTCTAGGCCTCTACGCAATATCTCAGTGATCTTGCCAGAACACTCAGAGTGATACCTTTGTGTTCACGGTGATGAGTGGAAATCCTTCTAGTGTTAACCTCAAACAGCACTTGGTAGGTAACTTGCAAGATTCTATACGAATCAAGCTCGTGACAACTGGAAAGCAACGATGGTGCGGTTCTTAATTGAATTTCACTTGTTCCAGGAACATGAATTGACGGCTTCAAATCATGCGGATATTATTATCCAAATGATTCACTCTTTATGTTCGCAGTCAGCTTTGGACGGTCGAATAAAGAGAACGGGTTTACCCGCGAAATCCTGTCAGGAAGTTACTTAATTGAAACTATCCATCACGGGTACGATATCTAATATCGTCCAATGGTCTTCACCGACCAGAGGTAAAATGCTACCGATTTAGAATGAAATGTTCAAAGCCATTTCTTTCGTGTCTACTTATGTTGCGGCATTTGAAGACGGCGGCGTTGCGGAATCCAAGAAGAAGTCATCCCCACATGCTTATACTGCATACACTCAGTACTTCAACGAATTCAAGAAATTCTGAAGGTCAAGTCTTCCGCTGTATCAAACTCTAAAGCTTTCAAGAATTATAAAAGTATAAGTATGTGGAACATGAAGTCACGAAGAGGCGAATATCACAAGTGATAAATGCACAAGGTCAAGGCAAGAGAACATGCTCAAGACTAAAGTCAAAGATCTCATCAGCATATTCACAAGAACAAGATCGAAGACTCAAGCATAGTATGCTAGGTTTAAGATTTTGTAAAATGGTGTGACCTCCCTTTGGGGGAGATTGTTGGAAATGCGTTTTTCTAAGGAAAGTCTCGGTCACATCATTATTAGCATAGATCACGAGCTATAGACTATTTAGGACATTGTAACTTGGAGTGACCTCCCTTTGGGGGAGATTGTTGGAAATACGATTTTACGTATTTAGAAAGGATCGGTCACTCCAACGATATTGGGCTCGTGATCCAATATAGCCCATATAGCCCACATGTAGGGTGGGCTATATAAACCCCCCTCCTAGCATGTTAGGAGGGGTTGTTGGTTCACTTCCATTTTACATAATCACATTTCATCTTTTCTTCTTCATCCTCTCCTTTCTCTCTCTTCTTTCTCTCTCTAAGTTCTTCCATTTATCATCATTCAATAGATTAATCCATACAATGCTAAATCCTTAGAAAAACAAGATCCTACAACTTTATTTTTCAAAGGCATGTCTTTTGGTACGATAATATTTACGGCCTTAGAAATGTTGATTAATATCGACACGGAGCCATAAATAGAGTTCGTACAAAAGTTGTAAATATTTCATAAAACATGCCCATATGGCTTGTAGTTATTTCAGACTGCAACCCGATTTTCACATTAAAGTCAAGTATTTGTTATGAATGATTTGGCTCACAACGGGAATTAATTTTCTCGGGCAAGGTTTACTTTAAAACCTTGTAAGGGATCAAGTTTACTTTATAACTTGGTCTAGCACAAATCTATGTACGTTTCAGTGCATTTATTTGTTAAAACAAGAGAAGTCTTGTTTTTATGAAGTTATCATCTCTACAGCCATAGCTATCTACATTTGGTATCTACATACTCGACGATGCAACTACTCAAACGGCGACTACAGCTCTTTCAATAGAACACGTGTCAACAATTGAGGGGGAGAAATTGTCAAGCATTCAGAATCTTCGATGCCTAAAGAGCCAAGCTCGCTAATTGGTGTCAAGACAACAATACCAATCGTACACGTGGTGTCAAGAGATGACTTCAGATGTGACGAGGCGACCAACATATGTTGACAAGAACCATTTGATCTTATCATCTAATGTTCTCAACTATCAGGTCCAACCTTGTCAATTCTTTTCTAATATGGTGAATATGTGATCATGTTACAAATCGGTATCATATCTCATACATTTGGTATCATGAAGATAAAACGGACTTGCATATTTCTTCCCAAAACCTTTGTTAAAACTTCATTAAATCAATTGACATTAAAAACATCGATTGGGTTAATATTTTTAATATGGGGGAGAAAATGTTATTTAATATAGGAAATTATCAAAAATGGTTTGACTTAACGTGATAGCTCATCCCGACATGTGCAAAATGTTTTCGAATATCGTGGCATATGTTAAGGGGGAGAAAAATGGATTTGCACATCAAAAATGGATTTCATGGTGATTTATACTTACCCACAACCTATCTATTTCACGACGATGAAGATTGTGGTGACATAAGGATGGTAGGATAGGTTAAGTCCTATGATTCTTCTAGAACCGGAGGAATCTTCCCAAGGACATTCCATAGCTAGAAATAGTAGTCCTTAGGAAAGTTGGAAAAGATTGTGAATGTAGCTGAATGCCGACCAAGTACTTAAGTTAGCACTGGAACAATCACAACGAGGTGCTAGTTATGACATATTGGTAAGTATTGAAGGGGTTGAAGAATGAGAAAGAATTGTAAAGATAAAGGGTGTAAAGAAAGAAGCCCTCCTTACAACCTTAGGCAGAAACCGGGTCAATACATATACTATTGAGATCATTTTAAATGATGCTCGATATTGAAGATAAGACATCATGGACCCAATGATGAAATGCACAACCCATCCTTGCTAACTCAGATATCTCTCAAAAGGTATTTGTTTTAATCACACGGAGACAACACGTTATCTATCAATTTATTCACTCCGAATAAATTGGTATTGAAATGGTGGCACTCCTCTCCATCCTCCGATCACTAAAATCCAAAATGCACGATCGAGTCTAGAGCCATTTGAGATCATCAAATATCTCATTAGGACACACTTTCATATTTCCTTGCTTCTTCACACAGTGTGAAAAGTAAGAAAGATCTTAAAGTCCTACGAAAAATCTTCATGATCTTGCCTGAACATCCGAGTAATACGAAAGTATTTACAATGAAGATGGAAATCCTTCTTGAGCGAATATCAAAAATCTCATGGTAGGTGACTTGTGCGATTCTTTATGAATCAAACTTGTGATAACTAGAAAGCAACAGTGGTTTAATTCTTAACTGAACTTAAACACGTTCCAGGCCTCTGCGCAATATCTTAGTGATCTTGTCAGAACACTCAGAGTGACACCTTAGTGTTCACAGTGATGAGTGGAAATCCTTCTAGTGTTAACCTCAAACAGCACTTGGTAGGTAACTTGCAAGATTCTATACGAATCAAGCTCGTGACAACTGGAAAGCAACGATGGTACAATTCTTTAATGAATCAAACTTGTTCCAGGAATCAGAATTGACGGCTTCAATCATGCGGATAATTTTATCCAAATGATTCACTCTTTACGTTCGCTGTCAGCTTTGGACGGTCGAGTAAAGAGAACGGGTTTACCCGCGAAATCTTGTCAAGGAGATTTTTAATTAAATCTACCTGCCACAAGTACGATATTTTATATCGTCCAACGGTCTTCACCGACCGGAGGTAAAATGATACCGAATTAGAATGAAATGTTCAAAGCCATTTTGTTCGTGTCTACTTATGTTGCGGCATATGAAGACGGTGGCGTTGCGGAATCCAAGAAGAAGTCGTCTCGCATGCTTATACTTTATGCAGTTAATACCTCATCTATTTCAAGAAAGCCTAAAAGTTAAGTCTTCCGCTGTATCGAACTCTAAAGCTTTCAAGAATTATGAAGGTATAAGTATGTGGGACTTGAAGTCACGAAGAGGCGAAGATCACAAGTGATGGATGCACAAGATCAAGGCAAGAGATTATTTCTCAAGATTGATATCAAGGATCACATCAGCATGTTCACCAGAAAAGAAAAAGAAAAAGAAAGACGAAGACTACGAGCTCAAGACAAGCATAGTATACTCGGTTTATCTTATTATTGTAACTTGGGTAATGCCCTTGTTTGGAGTGACCTCCCTTAGGGGAGATTGTTGGAAATACGTTTTACGTATTAAGAAGGATCGGTCACTCCAACAATAGCCCATGTAATAGCTCGTAGTTTAGTTACATATCTTTATTTAACAAACAAACCCAAGCCTAGCCTACAACATGTGTAAGCCGGCCCAAATGTAAGCCCATTCCCATGACAAGGGCTTGGGTATATAAACCCTATCCTTAGATGGAGAGGGTTAGTGGTTATTCATTTTTACACATAGTTATCTTCATTTTCTCTCTCTAGAATTGTGTGAAATCCACCATCTCTCTATCTCTTTCTCTCACTAAAACATAGCAAGATTTACATATCCTACAGATATTGAGGTTGCTGTTGAATGAGAAGGACTACAAAAGTCCACTCAAGGAAAGATACAACAGTCTAATCCTTGAGTATGTCTTCAATACCTGTGAAACATACAAAGAAAGCCACAAACCTGTTCAAAAAGCAATAAGCTTCTTGTTTGTCAAACAAGAGGTTTATAGCTTCTTAAACAGTAAGTTAATGGTTAAGATAAACAATATTTTTTTTAAATATTTTTTGAACAAAATTTCCCAATAGGCAAAATAAAAAGGAGATTCAATAATAAAAACAAGGTCATATAAGTCTCATGAGCTTTTGAGTTGTCAAGTCAACAACTTGTAAATCTTGCTTATGTTTAGAGAGAGAAAGAGATAGAAAGAGATAGAAAGATAGATGATTTCACACACACTTTAGAGAGAGAAAGTGATTAACTATGTGTAAAAATTAAATGAAACCACACCCTCTCCATCTAAGGAGAGGGTTTTGAAATTTAGTATAATGAAGTTCGTTTTTTCTCAGTTCTTGCTAATAGAAAGTCCAACCAATATCGGGTTTTTAATTGTTCTTGGTTGTTAAGCTTGCTTGGTTAATCTATTTGCTAATTCAACAAATGCTTGCAAAACGGAAAAATATTACCTACGTATATGTAAAACAAATTGCAAATACCACGTTTTTATTCAAGTAAATCTCAAAATGTAGAATATGAAACTTAAAGGACTGAAATTGTAAAATCTATGAAAGATAAATGCTTGAAATGTAAACTCTAACTATTATAGGGGCTAAAAGTGCAAAACAGTAAACTACAAGGATCAAAAATGCAAATCTTATAACAAACTAACCAAAAGTGTAACAAACTAACAAAATGCTAACTGAATTTAACAACTTTTCAAACTATAGGGACTAACAAAGTGCAAACCCTAAAAACATGGAAGATTAGCCAGATTTTCAAACTGTTTAAAACACTAGGGACCAAATGGCAATTTCCAAAACTTTTTAAGCTAAATCGGGTTAAGATAAAAAATAAGCTCGTTTGAGCTTAATACTCAACCAAATTTGATGAGACAAATTGCAAAACGTTTCAAATCTCAAATAAGCTATGTGTGTCCAAGGAAACTTGCTAAAAATGAGAAATAAGCAAATGAGTGCTTATCAATAAGCACAAGATAAGATATAGCCAAATCTAATCAGTCACAACTTGATTTTTTGATTAAAACTGATTAAGCAACTGAATTAAGGAATGGGAAATCAAACTAGAACGTTTTTCATCAAGTAATAAGCTCAGAATCTGAATTAAGCTAAAATTGAGCTTATGTTGACCAAGCGTTGACCAGCTTTTTTTTCAAAAAGCTAAAAATCTCAAAAATCAAGTAACTCAACTACTTAAGAAGATTTGTGAAGAAAAATGAGCATGTTTATGAAGAGAAAAAGGAGATACAGATTTCCAGTTTACAAGTTATAGAAACTTGCATTAAGTCTCTTTATCTGATTTTTGCTTATATCTAAGTGCTTATTGTAAACTGTATAAAATCCTTTTGGAATCTAATTCTTTATGATGTAAGCTAAGGCTGAGAACAAATTTGGTGAAATTTCATCTAGAAATGAATGAGTTCTAATCAATTGAAAAAGACAAGTTCTTAAAACCAAAGCTGAATGAAAACTGACCCAAACATTTTAAGTGCCATTTGCCTTTTTGACCTTCTACTTGACTTGTAAAAGACTTAAAACAACTTATTATCACTTAATGACTGCAAATGAACTCTAAAAATCCAAATCTCAATGCTTGAAAACTCTTTTTAAACTACACCCAAACACTCCTTTACTGATTTGTATGAAAATTTGTTAATACAATTTGCAGTTGAAATAGAACTGAGTTAAAATCTATAGCAAGCTAAATTCAATGATCAAAGTGAAAAGTGTAAGAGCTAAATGCAATCAATTAATACCACTAGAACTTCAAACAAGGTACAAAGCTAAAAGTAACTGAATTAATGCAGTTAACTAGAATCTTACTCAAATCCAAAGAACAAGTAACAGAAATAAGCTACAAACTCACAAAGATCAATCAATAAGCAACTTCAAACAACTTTTATCATTCAGCCATCAAGTTTACTCTAAGAAAATTAGCATGCATTAGACTTGTTGAGTGGAACAAAAACAAGAACTTTTAGAACCTATTGTAGTTATCCTTTGAGAAGAAGAGGAGCGCTGAGCTCTCTTACCCTAGTGATAACCACCACCTTATCACTAGGAGACAATCAATCAACAATATCAGCTACAATTCAACAGGAATCTATCAATCTGCTTGAATACTTCATTGGAACTATGAAATGACTGAATTCTGATCAAACAGCTAGCAATCTTCTCCAATGTTAGTTATGATCAATGAATGATCATAACAAACACTTAACAGCAACAACAGTATCCAAATGCAGTAAGAAATGAACATGAATGATAAGAACAGTTTTGGCGAGAAAGCTTGAATTCAAAATTTATTAATGGAAAAACGGTTACAAGGTTGTTGGAAGCTAGTAACTAACTAACTAACTCAAGAGTTTGTCAGACTCTTGAGTAGCTAGGGTAGAATTGAAGGAAAAAGGAAAGGAAATTTAGAGAACTATGTGTTTTTACAAAACTAGGCTACAAGTGAAAATGAAGTCTAATCCAGCTATTTATAGACATGAAGGAATAGTTTGTTGGGGTTGGTGACGTGTCAGAACCAATCCCAGCTTGCCACGTGTAGAATTCTGCTTGTTGCATTTTGAAGGTATGAACAAGGAATTGGGGTTTTCTTCATTGATTGATTTCATGTTAATTGATTGGCACCATGGTGTTTATCTCTTCAAAACGATCAAGTTTGGTGTTAAAAACTTTCCATGAAATTGCTTGTAGCTAAAACGCGATCCTGGCAATTTTTTACTTTGAAGAAGATGCCACGTGTAAGCATTTGATTGGCTGAAAATCAGTCACACGGATTGAACTGTTGGGATTGGGTAATAAATGCATGCGGCTGAGTGGATATTTAATATTCAATCCGTGTGCTTTGGTTTCCTTTCTTCTCATTGGCTGAATTACTTGTCACATGGATCAAGCTTGAGTATCTTTCCATTATTGGCAGAATTGGCCCTTCAACTTGGCAGATTATTGTTTTAAGCTAGAATCTTCATTCTTTTGACATATTTGGTCCTTCAACTTTCATTCTTTGAACAAAATGGTCCTTTGACTGAGTTGACTTGAGATTTGACCAAGTTTGACATGAATCTTGACTTTTTTACAATATTTTCACTTTTAGTCCTTCAACTTTGATAACTTGTCAAGATAGGTCCTTGTACTTCAAATTCTTGTCACTTTTGATCCTTCTTTGTCTTTTTCATCCATTTGAGCTTGATTTTTCCTTGTTTGCTTAGAAATGTATCTTTTTACCTACACAAGTGCACACAAACACAAACATACCACATAACACTGTTTTTGCCAAATAAATTGGTATTTTGCTTCATGTTTTAGGGTTATTTGTTGATAAAAGGATATGAGTTTAAGCTCATATCAAATTCCCCTACACTTGAACATTGTCATGTCCTCATGCAATTTTATATATTAAAGCTCAAATTTACATTTCCCTCATAATTAATCCACCTTGGCCATATGAGATGCATCTACACTACTCTAAACTAAATGATGCATGATTTTGACTTTTAATAATGCAATGAACAAAATTACAATTCTATCTATATCTTTTTGATTTTTCTTGAAATGGTTTTGATGGAAATAACTCATAAAGAATTCAATGGCTTAGATTAGGGCTTGGGTACCATGGACATTTATCACCCTCAAGTTTCACTTTCCCCATACCAAGCTTAAAAATGGGATCATTGCATTCACAAGTAAAAAGTGCATCAACTTATTCATGACAATTAAATGTGGAACCGGTTATTATTTGAGCAAATTGCTTGTGAGCGAATTTGTCATTATTCAAGCGTGAAGTATAAGAAATGTAAAATCCGAAAATAAGGAAGCACGGTTTTAATCCTAAGTAATCCTCTCATCCATTACTTGAAAAACCGCTCACAATTAATATAAGTCCGTTTCAAGAGTAATAAGTCATTCGCCTTATGTGTAAAATCCTCATGTCATGCTTTCATAAGTAGCTACACACTCGCTAAGGAAAGAAAAATAAAACTTACGCAATAATTTACATCCGCCATCTTTTTGAGACTTTGGATCTTCAACCCCGCAACCCGTCAAGGCAATATTGGATTGGAGCAATCTATTGAATCCCCGCAACCCGTCAAGGTAATATTGGAACTCAATAGTCACTATAATTAACACCACACTGCCCCTCTTGGGAGTCTTGCATTATTTTTTTTTCTTTTTCTTTCTTTTTCTTTTTCTTTTCTAGCCACTCATTTTTTTTTCATAAGCCGCTCTTATTTTTCTTTATTCCTCACAAAGAAATTTGAAAAGAAGAAAAGGAAAAACACCCGCTAAATATGGAGCATGACATAAGTCTAGTACACATAAAACGTGCTAACTTAGAATCTTAAGACGTACTCATATCAACCATAAATGATTAGCCAAAAATGCATAAGAGATTACAAACCAATTAAAACCGTACTTGATTATTTATTAACAGTTATATACATGCGAAGAAATAGAGGTAAAGAAGAGAAGGGTTTAGCCACAAGTAATTGCCATGAAGTCTATCTAGCCCTTTTACACTTGCTTCAATTCTATCATTTCCCATTCTCCACAAATTTAAAATTTCAAATAATGAAATTGGTGGATGCTTAGCCTAATAGACCAATGAAGGACTACATGGTTAAGGATACTAGCTAGAGAATGCTAAGATAAGCAAACTCGGGTTGAGTCAAAATATCCATGATGGGCCTAATATGTCAAAGAAATCTAAACTTGTTAAAACCATGTTTTATTATATTTTTTTCTTTTTATATATTTTTGATGAAAAGTAAGAGAAGAAATATATACAATGCAAATGTGATATGCAAATGAAAAATGATTGATGCAAAAATTATGAATGCATATTTTTGGTGGCCAAAGTATATCAAAAATTTGAAAAATGTTGAAAATTCAATTTTTCCATGTTATCATGCAAGACAATGACAAGTTCTAGGTAAGGTCACTTCGATAGAAGACCCCCCTACACTTAAGCTAAACATTGTCCTCAATGTTTAAGAGCATGGAAGTGTAAAAACTTCCCCTACACTTATGACAATGGATAGACTTTGCTTAACCCAATTTAAGGAAAGGACAACTATTAGTGAAATCATGTTTAAGCACAAGGTGTCAATGAAAATTCACTAAAGTAACAAAGTGAACCGGATACAAGGGCCTCCTCCATAAGCTCCAAAGCATGAAATGAGTGAGCAACCCTACAAACAATCATGAAGACAAAAGAAGGTCTCCCCTACACTTATCTCCAAGTCTATGCCTTTATTTCTAACCTACAAAACTCTAAACCTAGTTATACGATGCTTGAGTTAATGAGTCTCTAGCTCGACTCGTCCCTCAATGAATTAATTCATGGGGAAAATGGGGACCTCTTGGACCATTTCAACGGAAATGTCCTCCCCAAAGTAATGTTTAACACGGTGACCATTCACTTTAAAATTTGGACCATCGGGTTGGGACAACTCAAGAGTTCCATATGGAAACACTTGAGCAATAGTGAACGGACCGGACCATCTCGACTTAAGCTTGCCCGCAAAAAGCTTCAATCTTGAGTTAAAGAGGGGAACCGGCTCTCCAACTTTGAACTCACGATTTTTGATCTTAGCATCATGCAATTTCTTAGTCTTTTCCTTGTAAAGCAAAGAATTCTCATAGGCATTGGCTCTCAACTCATCCATCTCATTGAGTTGATCTTTCCTATGTGAACCGGCTTAGTTTAAATCAAAGTTAGCCCACTTGAGAGCCCAAGATGCCTTATGTTCTAACTCAAATGGAAGGTGGCACGCTTTTCCATAGACAAGCCTATAAGGAGTACAACCAATTGGTGTTTTAAAAGCCGTCCTAAACGCCCACAAAGCATCATCAAGCTTATCCGACCAAGAAGCTCGATGTTCTCCCACCGTTCTCTCTAAAATCCTCTTTAAACCACAATTTGTGACCTCGGTTTGACCATTTGTTTGAGGGTGATACGCGGTAGAAAGTCTATGATTCACTCCATATTTCTTCATAACTCTCGTGAATTGATCATTACAAAAGTGCGTACCACGATCACTTATGATGGCCCGAGGTACACCAAATCTAGCAAACAATTGTTTCAAGAACTTTACAACCACTCTAGCATCATTAGTAGGTAAGGCTTTAGCCTCCACCCACTTGGACACATAATCCACCGCCACAAGTATATACTTGTTTCCCTTAGAGGATGGAAAAGGTCCCATGAAATCTATTCCCCATACATCAAATATCTCACACTCTTGGATAAAATTTTGTGGCATCTCATCACGTTGTGTAATTTTTCCTTGTCTTTGACAAACATCACAAAATTTCACCATCTCTTGGGCATCTTTGTAAATGGAAGGCCAATAGTAACCCGAATCAAAGACTTTCTTGGCGGTGTAGTTAGGCCCAAAATGTCCACCCGTAGGTCCTTTATGACACGCCTCTAAGATCTTAAATGCCTCGGGCCCATCTACACACCGTCTAATGATTTGGTCCGCACATTGCCTAAAAAGATTTGGATCATCCCAAAAGTAATACTTAACTTCCTTAAGAAACTTTTTCTTTTGTTGATAAGTAAGACCCTCAATAAGCACATTGCCCACAAGATAGTTTGCGATATCCGCAAACCAAGGTGTGGCATCCTCTTGGGAAGAGATAAACATGAGCTCCTCTAATGGAAAGGATTCATTGATTTCTTGATGTGGGAAATCTCCTTGAAAAGGATGCTCAAGTCTACTTAAATGATCCGCCGCTAAATTCTCGGCCCCTTTCTTATCACGAATCTCTATCTTAAACTCTTGAAGCAACAAAACCCATCTCAAAAGCCTAGGCTTAGCATCTTGTTTTGTCATAAGATACTTGAGAGCGGAATGATCCGTATACACTATGGTTTTGGAAAGCACAAGATATGGTCTAAACTTCTCAAAAGCATATACTATAGCAAGCAACTCTTTTTCCGTGGTAGTGTAATGAAGTTGTGCACCGGTCATGGTTTTACTCGCATAGTGTATAGGTTGAAAATGCTTATTAACTCTTTGTCCAAAGACGGCCCCCACCGCATAATCACTAGCGTCACACATAAGCTCAAAAGGTAATTCCAAATTTGGAGAAACCAAAACGGGAGCCTTAGTCAATTTTTCCTTAAGAGTCTCAAAAGAGTCCAAACAAGCTTGGTCAAAAATGAAAGGAGCCTCTTTCTCCAAGAGGTGAGTCATCGGTCTAGCTATCTTAGAAAAATCTTATATAAAGCGCCTATAAAATCCCGCATGACCTAAGAAACTCCTCACACCTTTAACCGAGGTGGGTGGGGGAAGCTTAGCAATCACATCAATTTTAGCTCGATCAACTTCTAATCCCTTATTGGATATCTTGTGTCCTAAAACAATCCCCTCTTTCACCATAAAGTGACATTTCTCCCAAATAAGCACCAAACGTGTTTCCTCACAACGCTTAAGCATTCTCTCAAGATTGGTGAGACATGAGCTAAAGGAGTTTCCAAATACGGAAAAGTCATCCATAAAAACCTCCATGGTTTGCTCTATCATGTCATGGAAAATCGCCATCATGCACCTTTGAAACGTCCCCGGTGCATTACATAGGCCAAAAGGCATCCTCTTATAAGCAAATGTACCATAGGGACAAGTGAATGTGGTCTTTTCTTGATCCTTAGGGTCAATGGGTATTTGAAAATAACCCGAAAAGCCATCAAGAAAACAATAGTACTCATTTCCCGCTAAGCGTTCAAGCATTTGATCCATAAAGGGAAGCGGGAAATGGTCTTTCCTAGTTGCCTCATTGAGTTTTCTATAATCAATGCAAACTCTCCAACCGGTCACAAGTCTCGTAGGAATAAGCTCATTGTTCTCATTAGGCACCACGGTGATTCCACCCTTCTTTGGAACACAATGAACCGGGCTAACCCATGTAGAGTCGGAAATGGGGTAAATCATACCCGCATCTAAGAGTTTAATCACTTCCTTCTTAATAACCTCCTGGATTTTTGGGTTAACTCTCCTTTGGTTTTGAATGGCGGGTTTATAGTCATCCTCCATAAGGATTTTGTGAGTAAAAAAATGTGGATCAATTCCCCTTATATCGGATATTTTCCATGCTAAAGCTTGCTTATGTTTCTTAAGAACTTCAATAAGTTGCTCTTTCTCATCCTCTTTCAACTCTTTAGCAATAATCACCGGTAATTGGTCTTTTCCTTCTAAGAAAGCATATTCTAAGTGGGATGGAAGTTCCTTAAGTTCAATGGAAGGTGGACTCTCTATGGAAGGTTTTACTATGGAAGGTTCCTCAATGGTAATTTCTTGTGGAATAGGAGAAGGAATAGGGTCCTCATTGAGCAACTTTTGGATTGTAAGAATATCTTCTTCCCAATTAATGGGAGAATCATCATCACCAAGAAAGTTGGACTCAAATTCCTCCAAGAGGAAATCACTCTCTCCAAAAGGTGTTAAAGAGGGAGCAATTGAGGCCACGGTTTCAACATGGGGTATCTCATCACTAGCACTCTTACAAGCATCATGAAAGTGTTCATTACACACTTCATCTAGCACATCCACAATGTTAATAGTCTCACAAGGTCTAGACTCCTTAACCTCTTTTCTATCACAAACTTTCCCTAACTTAAACACCACTCTCTCATCTTCTACTGTCATAATTAATTCTCCTTCCGCCACATCTATCAAGGTACGACCCGTTCTCAAAAACGGTCTACCAACAATCAAAGGCACTCTAGGATCCATGTCATAATCGACCACTACAAAGTCGGTCGGAAAGGTAAACTTATCCACACCTACAAACACATCTTCCGCTATACCTACGGGGTGAGCTATGGTTCGGTTGGCTAGTTCAAGAGTCATCCTAGTGGGAGTGAGCTCGGGAAGAGATAGTTGTTTCCAAACCGATAAAGGCATGAGGTTTATGCTCGCCCTTAAATCCGCCAAAGCCATGCAATTTTCAACACCGGGAAAATTACAAGGTATCAAGAAGCGCCCCGGATCTCCAAGTTTTGTTGGTAAGGTTTTAAGTAACACCGCGGAACAATTTTCATTAAGTGATGTGTTGGGCAAATCAACCAATTTTTCTTTGTTTGAGAGCAAATCCTTGAACATCTTAGCAAACTTTGGCATATAAGCAAGAGCTTCCGCAAAGGATATATTGATGTTGAGTTGCTTGAACATCCTTAAGAAATTGGAGACTTGGATGTCATCCTTGTTCTTTAACTTGTCCTTTTTCAACCTTGAAGGATATGGAAGAGTAGGCTTTGGTGTAGGTGGAATAGGTGTTGTGGTGGAAGATTTATCTTTGTTAGCTTCTTCATTGGGAAGTGTGGAAGGTAAAGGAGAAGTATGAGGTGGTTGAGAAGGTGTGTTTGAGTGAATAGGAGCATTTTGAGGGGGTGGAGTAAAAGTAGAAGGCTTGTCACAAGTAGGAGCACAAGTGGGTTGAACAATAGTAGGTTTAGGAGGTGAAGGATCCTTTGTTGTTGTTCCACTCCTTGTTGTAATAGCATTGACATTGGCCCTAGGGTTTGTTTGTGTGTTAGAAGGTAAAGCCCCTAGTGGTCTTTGAGTTACCGCCACTAAAACCCTATTTATTTGGTCACTCATTCTCTTCTCCATTTCACGCATTTTCTTGTCAACATACTCTTGAGTCTCTTGCATCCTATATCCTTGATTTGGAACTTGAGGGTAAGCTTGATTTGGTATTGGAGCATATGCTTGATTGGGAATAAATGGAAGTGGTTGATTAAATCCTTGTTGTGGTGGATAAAAGGTATTTGCTTGAGGTTGAAATTGATTGGGTGCCTTGTAGTTATTTCCTTGGTATGGTGGTCTTTGCCCTTGATTCCTTGCTAAAATTTGAGGAGGATTTTGTGGAATTTGGGTGGGTGGTTGGGGTGCGAAGCCGGGTGGAGTAAGGTAATTTTGGGATTTGTAAGAAAGGTTATTTGGATTGATGTTAGGCTTGAAGTGTTCACGGTGTTCCTCTTGGTAAGCATAGCATTCCCCTTGATACCCTTGCACCTTATCACATTGTTCATAAGAATGGGGACCTCCACAAGTAACACAAGAAATGGTGATGGCATTCACATTATTTGAGGAATTGTTCAATGAAACGGTCTTAAGGGCTTGAACTATATCTTGAGTCATTTCTTGTTGTCCTTGTTTGACTTGTTGAAGGATCTCTTGGTGATATTTAAGGAATTGGTTATCACAAGGTGTTTGAGAAGTGTTTTGGATAACATGAACCCTTTCTTCAAATTGATTGTTTGTTTGAACCATTGCTTTAGTCTCAATGATGTCCACAGCCTCTTGGTATGTCTTAAGAAGAATATTCCCTCCCGCGGAAGCATTGAGTGAATCTTGGTGGTGAGCTTTAAGGCCATCATAAAAGAGGCTTATTTGGTGAACTTGATCCAATCCATGATTAGGGCATCGCCTCAACAACTCACTATACTCTTCCCAAGCATCACTAAAGGATTGACTAGGTTTTTGTTGAAAGCTCATAATTAAAGTCCTCAAAGCCATAGTCTTTTGTGGAGGAAAGAACTTGTTCAAAAACTTAGTGGTGAAACCATCCCATGTGGTGATATTGGGTGGTTGGGTGTCTAACCAATGCTTAGCACTCCCCTCTAAGGAAAATGACACTAACATCAACCTAATGACCTCATGTGGAACCCCATTATGCTTAATGGTATTGCAAAGTGAAAGGAATCTCTTAAGGTGAGCATGAGGATCCTCATTTTGTTTACCCAAGAAAGGTGATAGTGCAACCATATTGATCATAGATGTATGTAGCTCAAATGTGTTAGCGGGAAAGTCGGGAATCTTAATGGCACTAGAATATCCATGAATGTTGGATTGCATACGTTCATACAAAGTGCGATTATCAATATCCATGGCTTCTTGTGGTGGAGTCAAAGCACGATTCTCGTGATCGGCTTGGTGGACGGTGGTGGTCTTACTCTTTCTCTTTTTCTTCCTTTTCGGAGGAAGAGGTTGTACACCAATCGGTATTTGTGCACGCCCGCGAGTGAGCATGCAACTCAATACGAGGAATGAGAGAGAAGCTCTCGTGTGACTTTGAAGAGAAATGGATTATCCTCTTCGAGTTTCAATATTAAATATCCACAAGAAAATAACAATATATGTATCTACTACTTGGGTGCAAGACCCTCAATGAAGCCTTCCTTCTTAGAATACTTACAAGTGAACGGGGGGTTAGGTGGCGCGAAGCACTTAAGTACCTATTGACCCTTAGATGGCATTTTATAGCACATCGCCTTTCTATTCACTTAAATGTTCGTATTATTCGAATTGTTGCTTATTGAGAGTATTTATCTATTCTTGCTTTATTTTGTTTGATCGATACACGTGTCAAGGACCGGAACGCCCCTCAACACGGTGTATTGCCTCGGCAATACTTATGGAAGATATGTAGATTGATTGTTCTTATACGTATACATATTTACTTATAATAATATATGGAAAATATTTTTGTATTTATGAGTTTTTTAAGGGAAAATACTATATGTACATAAAAACCGAGAAAAACCAATAATATATATTTTTGGGTGCAATCTCTTAGGAAAAAGATTGCTTTTTGGATTTTTTATTTTTTTGGTCAATTCTTTAGGAAAAGAATTGTTTTGTTCATTTTTTAGTTTTTATATATTTTATATTTTTGATTTTTTATTTGTTTTTGATTTATGATACGTAAAAATAACGTTCATAAAGTAAACGGATCCCAAAAGCCAATGAAAACCGTCAATCGATAGTCTCTCGTGTAGTCAAAGAACCGGCAGCGGCGCCATTTGAAATTTAGTATAATGCAGTTCGTTTTTTCTCAGTTCTTGCTAATAGAAAGTCCAACCAATATCGGGTTTTTAATTGTTCTTGGTTGTTAAGCTTGCTTGGTTAATCTATTTGCTAATTCAACAAATGCTTGCAAAACGGAAAAATATTACCTACGTATATGTAAAACAAATTGCAAATACCACGTTTTTATTCAAGTAAATCTCAAAATTTAAAATATGAAACTTAAAGGACTGAAATTGTAAAATCTATGAAAGATAAATGCTTGAAATGTAAACTCTAACAATTATAGGGGCTAAAAGTGCAAAACAGTAAACTACAAGGATCAAAAATGCAAATCTTATAACAAACTAACCAAAAGTGTAACAAACTAACAAAATGCTAACTGAATTTAACAACTTTTCAAACTATAGGGACTAACAAAGTGCAAACCCTAAAAACATGGAAGATTAGCCAGATTTTCAAACTGTTTAAAACACTAGGGACCAAATGGCAATTTCCAAAACTTTTTAAGCTAAATCGGGTTAAGATCAAAAATAAGCTCGTTTGAGCTTAATACTCAACCAAATTTGATGAGACAAATTGCAAAACGTTTCAAATCTCAAATAAGCTATGTGTGTCCAAGGAAACTTGCTAAAAATGAGAAATAAGAAAATGAGTGCTTATCAATAATTACAAGATAAGCTATAGCCAAATCTAATCAGTCACAACTTGATTTTTTGATTAAAACTGATTAAGCAACTGAATTAAGGAATGGGAAATCAAAC
This sequence comes from Glebionis coronaria, assembly GCA_025667525.1. Taxonomy (NCBI): domain Eukaryota; kingdom Viridiplantae; phylum Streptophyta; class Magnoliopsida; order Asterales; family Asteraceae; genus Glebionis; species Glebionis coronaria. The sequence goes on from CM046880.1 coordinate 142,279,267, forward strand.
TAGAACGTTTTTCATCAAGTAATAAGCTCAGAATCTGAATTAAGCTAAAATTGAGCTTATGTTGACCAAGCGTTGACCAGCTTTTTTTTCAAAAAGCTAAAAATCTCAAAAATCAAGTAACTCAACTACTTAAGAAGACTTGTGAAGAAAAATGAGCATGTTTATGAAGAGAAAAAGGAGATACAGTGTTGGAAATACGTTTTTACGTATTTAGAAAGGATCGGTCACTCCAATGATATTGGGCTCGTGATCCAATATAGTCCATATAGCCCACATGTAGGGTGGGCTATATAAACCCCCTCCTAGCATGTTAGGAGGGGTTGGTCATTCACTTTACACACATTTAATCTAATACTTCTTATTCTCTCTAACCTCTCTCTAGTTTCTCTCTCTACTTCTTCATCTATCTTTCTATCCCTTTAGATAATCACAACACAAGGATAATCCAAGGATTTCGAGGATCTACAAATGGTATCAAGAGCCTTGGTTTGATTGGTTTTGTTCTTGTGTTCTTGATTTTGGGTTTTGATAATCCATACCCACGTCCAATTTTTTTTTTTTTTTTTTTTTTTTTGTGTTTTTATGCTTTGATCTTGATACACGTTATCTAGTTACTTATTGTAGTGATTTTGGTATCTTGATTTTGGTTAAAACACATTCTTTCTTGGATCAAAAGTGCAAAAAGGCATTGTGTTCTTATTTCCGAAATTCAAGCAAACATATCCATCGGAAAGTACAAGTAAAAGGGGCTTCCATCGCAATAACCATCACCATCGGAAAGGGTTTGGTTCTACATTGCGATACTGAGGATTTCAATACTTATTCCGATCTGGACATTCCGATCGTTCATTGCGATCTGGGATTCCGACGGTTATAAGGAAGTGGTTAAGTCGTGACTCTGCCCAAATTTTGTCAGCTATATTCCGATCTGAATCTTTCCGATAGGACTTTGCGATCTGAACTTTCCGATAGGACATTGCGATCTGAATCATTCCGACAAGGTTACATTGCTATCTGAGTATTGCGATCTGAAATCATTCCGATCTGACATTACGATCTGACATTACGATCTGGACATTTCGATCTGACATTCCGATCTGACATTCCGATGGGTATTCCGACGGATTAATTTTGGTTTATCAAGAACAATTATTAGGGGATTTTGACATTATTTCTCGACTTCTACTCACAACAACAAACACAATTGCTTTCTTTCATTGATCGATCGACAAGTAATCCTTACATTCATTTATCATCGATTTTCAATGGATTCGTTGAACTCGACATCTCGAGAGGGAGACTTGCTTCTCATGCAAAACACAGCTAGAGAAAGTGGTATCACGTTCTTTCGACTACTCCAGTCTCATCTAGTGACCATTTCTTGGTTTCAAGGAGAATTTCTGACACTCTTCGGTCAAGATCGTTATATATTCATCGATTCAATGTTCCTCAACTTGAACCAACTAGCTGAGCAACTTCACAAAGAAGACTTTAATCACTCCGCATCAGCATCTGCATATCAAGCTCTAGTGACACAACTCACGCCTTTCCTCCAATTCAATATCATCAAGTCTGACAATTCAGAGATATGCCGGTCATTTTTTCAATACACACAGAACGAGGTTAAAGACTTCCATGATAAACTGTTGAAATTTATGACATCGGTTTCGTCTTCGATTTATGAAAGATCCAGACTTCAGCAAGTGTATGATAATGGAGTGCAAGAATCTGTGGTGCAGATGCAAGAGGAGAATTGTCATACGGTTGACAACTTGGAGCCTAACGATAGCAAGAGCATTGAATCAGGAGGACAACATGATACAAGCAGCATGTCAGGGATTGATGACACCATACCCGTATCTGACAAAGAGTCTACAAATACGGTACAAAGGAATGTGGTATATGATGTCGATGCCGATGAACTGCCGCATGTTGAGCATTCCGAACCTAATTATGACAAACATGGGATGGAAAAGGGTGATAGTTTTACCACTTCAGATTCATCCGATGTGAGTCAAAATAGGGGAGAAATTGTTCAGAATGCAATAGTTCATCAGGATAAATGCTTTATGACTGCTTCTCTAACCGACTCTGATTCCAAGATTAAAGAGCTTGAAACGATTTTAGCTCAGCAATCTAAAGCTCTTGAGGATGCCAAAATTGAATTTTTGAAGAAAACGGATAAATTTGAAAAGTATTTTGAAAAACTTGAAAATTCAAACGTTGTTCTTGAAAGAAAATTAAATCAAAAAATTCAAGATTCTAAAGCTGAAAAAGATAATTTTGTGAAACAAATTAAGTCGCTTGAATTTAAGTTGGCATCCCAAGATGAATTGCTCAAAGAGAATGATACTTTAAAGGCTCAAGTACAAGAAAAGGTCTTTGCTATAGCTGCGTTGAAAAATGAATTGAGAAAAACTAAAGGAACTAGTGTGGATACTAAGCTTGAAAAACCATCAATCTTGGGGAAACCGCCTCAAATTCAGTCTGTTAGACAACCGACTGCATTTAGATCTGAGCGACCAAAATCCTCGAGACCGCGGTTTGCCTCCCAAGTTGATATGGTTCATCTTTCTAGACCAGTCACTCCACTATCTAGGCCCATTGTGACTAAAACAGCTTTTGCAACACCTAATCACATGATTGCATCTAGCCTCCCTAGACATAGTCTAAAGAACACGTCTCGAACTAGTTCAAATGATGTTCGCCAAAAATTTGGTCTAAGGGAAGCTATTCAGAAGACAAAAGTAAGAGATAGGAATTTTAAACCTAGTCAGATGCCTTCTAGTTTACCCAACACTACTAACCGTAGCATGTCACTTCCTAGGAGCATCAATCAATCATCTAGGAATTCTAGATCTTACTCGGACATTAAATATGCTACTTGTAAAACATGTAGGAAATGTGTCTTTAAAGCCAATCATGATTCTTGTATCAAAAAATTACTTAATGAGGTGAACTCCCGTGCTAGACTTAAATCCCAGTGGATTGCTAAAATCAAACCCATTGGTAAAATGTGGCGCCCCACTGGTAGAACTTTCACTCTTGTAGGAAACGAGTGCCCTTTAACTAGGATAGTCTCTGATTCTACTAAGACTACTAGGGAGGAAATTGAAAAGGGGGATACATCACTTAAGCCTGAACTTAAGGTTTTCTATAAAAGGAAACGTTTTCCAGCTAAGACAAGTGAATCCTCTCCTCAGGTCACCTCTAGCACAAGAAAAGAAAATTGTGAACCCCCACTTGCTTCTAAGATAGATATCGCTAACCCATATCAAAGCATGCAAAATCCTAATGAGAATGCAGGTACCAAAGAGAATGTTCCAAAAGAAAGAAGCGGTCTAATCATTGTATACCACTCAATTAAGGACACTCTCGGAGTTTGGTTGCTAAAGAAGCTGATATCTAAGAAACAAGTGTCTCAGGGGATTTCCAGTTAAGCTTACAGTGCATCAGGACTTATAGTCACATCACAGACTATAACTCGATCTTCAAAGAAAGGAAAGTTTATCACCGATGGTAAACTTATCCTAACAACGAGAAATTAATTTTTTCTCGGGCATGAGCTTATATCAAAAACATTCCAAGTTTTTAAGCTCATGCACAATGGCTCCTCGTTAAATGACAGACGATAACCCGGACTTCAGAGACAGGGAAGTTTATCTACGTAACGATAACTTACCCTTTTAACGAGAAATTAAGTTTTCTTGGACACGAGCTTATCCTAAAACCATTCAAAGGTTTTAAGCTCGTGTATAAGGCTCTTCATTAAATGTCAGATGATGACCCGATCTTCAATTTAAGGAAAGTTTATAGCCGATGATAAACTTATCCTCACAACGAGAAATTATTTTTTCTCGGGCATGAGCTTATATTAAAAACATTCGAAGTTTTTAAGCTCATGCACAATGACTTACAGTTAAATATCAGACTGTAACTCGGACTCTAATTTTAGGAAAGCTTATCTTTAATGATAACTTATCCTCGTAACGGGAAATTAATTTTTCTCGGTCATGAGCTTGTAGTAAAACATTCCAGGTTTTAAGTTCCTCAAGGAAAGTGTATCTTTTAAATAAGAGAACTTTTCTTCTCAACGAGAAATTCATCTTTCTCGGTCATGAGCTTTACGTTAAAACATTCAATGTTTTTCAAGCTCATGAAAACGACTTCTAAGTAAATGTCAACTTAGGACTCGTTCTTCAATTAAAAGGAAAGTTTATCGCCGATGATAAACTTATCCTTAACAACGGGAAGTTTACAACTTCTCGGACTTGAGCTCGTTTTGAAAGATATTCCACATCTTAAGCTCAAGTAATTGGTTTTCAAAACAATGAACACAATTTTTCGAGAATTTCTCAAAAGGTTTTCTAAATCTTTCAAAATTGTATGTTCAAAAAATGTTTCGATAAAAAGATCATGTCTTCTGGAATCGATAATATTTACGATACTAGAAATGTCATTCAATAATGACACGGGGTTGTAAATAAAGTTCGAGCAGAAGTTCAAACGTTTTAAAACATGCTCAAAATGGCTTGTAGTTATTTCAGACTGCAACCCGGTTTTCACATTAAAGTCAAGTATTTCTTATGAAAGCTTTGGCTCACAACGGGAATTAATTTTCTCGGGCAAGGTTTACTTTAAAACCTTGTAAGGGATCAAGTTTACTTTATAACTTGGTCTAACACAAATCAATGTACGTTTCAGTGCATTTATTTGTTAAAACAAGAGAAGTCTTGTTTTTATGAAGCTATCATCTCTACAACCATAGCAATCTACAATTGGTATCTACATACTCGACGATGCGAATACTCAACCGACGACTACAGCTCTTTCAATAGAACACGGGTCAACAATTGAGGGGGAGCAATTGTCAAGCATTCAGAATCTTCGATGCCAAACGTGTCAAGTTCACAAGTTGGTGTCAAGACAACAATACCAATCGTACATGTGGTGTCAAGAGATGACTTCAGACGTGACGAGGCGACCAACATATGCTGCCAAGAACCATTTGATCTTATCATATGATGTTCTCATTTATCAGGTCCAACCTTGTCAATTCTTTTCTAATATGGTGAATATGTGATCATGTTACAAATCGGTATCATATCTCATACGTTTGATATCATGAAGATAAAATGGACTTGCATTTTTCTTCCCAAAACCTTTGTTAAAACTTCATTAAATCAATTGATATTAAAAACATCGATTGGGTTAATATTTTTAATATGGGGGAGAAAATGTGATTTAATATGGGATATTATCACAAATGGTTTGACTTAATGTGATGGCTCATCTCTACATATGCGAAATGTTTTTGAATATCGTGGCATATGTTAAGGGGGAGCAAAATGGATTTTCTATATCAAAATGGATTTTCATGGTGACATATACTTACCCAAAACCCATTTATTTCACGACGATGAAGATTGTGGTGACATAAGGATGGTAGGATAGGTTAAGTCCTATGATTCTTCCAGAACCGGAGGAATCTTCCCAAGGACATTCCATAGCTAGAAATAGTAGTCCTTAGGAAAGGTGGAGAAAGAATGTGAATGTAGCTGAATGCCGACCAAGTACTTAAGTTAGCACTGGAACAATCACAACAAGGTGCTAGTTATGACGTATTGGTAAGCATTGAAGGGGTTGAAGAATGAAAAAGAATTGTAAAGATAAAGGGTGTAAAGAAAGAAGACCTCCTTACAACTTTAGGCAGAAACCGGGTCAATACATATGCTATTGAGATCATTTTAATGAATCTTGATATTGAAGACAGACATCATGGACCCAGTGATGCAATGCACAACCCATCCCAGCTAACTCAGATATCTCTCAAAAGGTATTTGTTTTAATCACACGGAGACAACACGTTATCTATCGATTTATTCACTCCGAATAAATTGGTATTGAAATGGTGGCACTCCCCTCCTGCCTCCGATCACTAAAAATCCAAAATGCACGATAGAGTCTAGAGCCATTTGAGACCATCAAATATCTCATTAGGACACACTTTCATATTTCCTTGCTTCTTCACACACTGTGAAAAGTAAGAAAGATTTTTAGAGTCCTACGCAAAATCTTCATGATCTTGCCTGAACATCCGAGTAATACGAAAGTATTTACAATGAAGATGGAAATCCTTCTTGAGCGAATATCAAAAAGCTCATGGTAGGTGACTTGTGCGATTCTTTATGAATCAAACTTGTGATAACTGGAATGCAACAACTGTTTAATTCTTAACTGAATTTAAACACGTTCCAGGCCTCTACGCAATATCTTAGTGATCTTGCCAGAACACTCAGAGTGATACCTTAGTGTTCACAGTGATGAGTGGAAATCCTTCTAGTGTTAACCTCAAACAGCACTTGGTAGGTAACTTGCAAGATTCTATACGAATCAAGCTCGTGACAACTGGAAAGCAACGATGGTGCGGTTCTTAATTGAATTTCACTTGTTCCAGGAACATGAATTGACGGCTTCAAATCATGCGGATAATTTTATCCAAATGATTCACTCTTTACGTTCGCAGTCAGCTTTGGACGGTCGAGTAAAGAGAACGGGTTTACCTGCGAAATCCTGTCAGGAAGTTACTTAATTGAAACTATCCGTCACGGGTAGGATATCTAATATCGTCCAACGGTCTTCACCGACCGGAGGTAAAATACTACCGAATTAGAATGAAATGTTCAAAGCCATTTCTTTCGTGTCTACTTATGTTGCGGCATTTGAAGACGGTGGCGTTGCGGAATCCAAGAAGAAGTCGTCCCCACATGCTTATACTGCATACACTCAGTACTTCAACGAATTCAAGAAAGTCTGAAGGTCAAGTCTTCCGCTGTATCAAACTCTGAAGCTTTCAAGAATTATAAAGGTATAAGTGTGTGGAACATGAAGTCACGAAGAGGCGAATATCACAAGTGATGAATGCACAAGGTCAAGGCAAGAGAACATGCTCAAGACTAAAGTCAAAGATCTCATCAGCATATTCACAAGAACAAGATCAAAGACTCAAGCATAGTATGCTAGGTTTAAGATTTTGTAAAATGGTGTGACCTCCCTTTGGGGGAGATTGTTGGAAATACGTTTTTCTAAGGAAAGTCTCGGTCACATCATTATTAGCATAGATCACGAGCTTTAGACTATTTAGGACATTGTAACTTGGAGTGACCTCCCTTAGGGGGAGATTGTTGGAAATACGTTTTTACGTATTTAGAAAGGATCGGTCACTCCAATGATATTGGGCTCGTGATCCAATATAGTCCATATAGCCCACATGTAGGGTGGGCTATATAAACCCCCTCCTAGCATGTTAGGAGGGGTTGGTCATTCACTTTACACACATTTAATCTAATACTTCTTATTCTCTCTAACCTCTCTCTAGTTTCTCTCTCTACTTCTTCATCTATCTTTCTATCCCTTTAGATAATCACAACACAAGGATAATCCAAGGATTTCGAGGACCTACATACAGATTTCCAGTTTACAAGTTACAGAAACTTGCATTAAGTCTCTTTATCTGATTTTTGCTTATATCTAAGTGCTTATTGTAAACTGTATAAAATCCTTTTGGAATCTAATTCTTTATGATGTAAGCTAAGGCTGAGAACAAATTTGGTGAAATTTCATCTAGAAATGAATGAGTTCTAATCAATTGAAAATGACAAGTTCTTAAAACCAAAGCTGAATGAAAAATGACCCAAACATTTTAAGTGCCATTTGCCTTTTTGACCTTCTACTTGACTTGTAAAAGACTTAAAACAACTTATTATCACTTAATGACTGCAAATGAACTATAAAAATCCAAATCTCAATGCTTGAAAACTCTTTTTAAACTACACCCAAACACTCCTTTACTGATTTGTATGAAAATTTGTTAATACAATTTGCAGTTGAAATAGAACTGAGTTAAAATCTATAGCAAGCTAAATTCAATGATCAAAGTGAAAAGTGTAAGAGCTAAATGCAATCAATTAATACCACTAGAACTTCAAACAAGGTACAAAGCTAAAAGTAACTGAATTAATGCAGTTAACTAGAATCTTACTCAAATCCAAAGAACAAGTAACAGAAATAAGCTACAAACTCACAAAGATCAATCAATAAGCAACTTCAAACAACTTTTATCATTCAGCCATCAAGTTTACTCTAAGAAAATTAGCATGCATTAGACTTGTTGAGTGGAACAAAAACAAGAACTTTTAGAACCTATTGTAGTTATCCTTTGAGAAGAAGAGGAGCGCTGAGCTCTCTTACCCTAGTGATAACCACCACCTTATCACTAGGAGACAATCAATCAACAATATCAGCTACAATTCAACAGGAATCTATCAATCTGCTTGAATACTTCATTGGAACTATGAAATGACTGAATTCTGATTAAACAACTAGCAATCTTCTCCAATGTTAGTTATGATCAATGAATGATCATAACAAACACTTAACAGCAACAACAGTATCCAAATGCAGCAAGAAATGAACAGTAATGATAAGAACAGTTTTGGCAGGAAAGCTTGAATTCAAAATTTATTAATGGAAAAACGGTTACAAGGTTGTTGGAAGCTAGTAACTAACTAACTAACTCAAGAGTTTGTCAGACTCTTGAGTAGCTAGGGTAGAATTGAAGGAAAAAGGAAAGGAAATTTAGAGAACTATGTGTTTTTACAAAACTAGGCTACAAGTGAAAATGAAGTCTAATCCAGCTATTTATAGACATGAAGGAAGAGTTTGTTGGGGTTGGTGACGTGTCAGAACCAATCCCAGCTTGCCACGTGTAGAATTCTGCTTGTTGCATTTTGAAGGTATGAACAAGGAATTGGGGTTTTCTTCATTGATTGATTTCATGTTAATTGATTGGCACCATGGTGTTTATCTCTTCAAAACGATCAAGTTTGGTGTTAAAAACTTTCCATGAAATTGCTTGTAGCTAAAACGCGATCCTGGCAATTTTTTACTTTGAAGAAGATGCCACGTGTAAGCATTTGATTGGCTGAAAATCAGTCACACGGATTGAACTGTTGGGATTGGGTAATAAATGCATGCGGCTGAGTGGATATTTAATATTCAATCCGTGTGCTTTGGTTTCCTTTCTTCTCATTGGCTGAATTACTTGTCACATGGATCAAGCTTGAGTATCTTTCCATTATTGGCAGAATTGGCCCTTCAACTTGGCAGATTATTGTTTTAAGCTAGAATCTTCATTCTTTTGACATATTTGGTCCTTCAACTTTCATTCTTTGAACAAAATGGTCCTTTGACTGAGTTGACTTGAGAGTTGACCAAGTTTGACTTGAATCTTGACTTTTTTACAATATTTTCACTTTTAGTCCTTCAACTTTGATAACTTGTCAAGATAGGTCCTTGTACTTCAAAGTCTTGTCACTTTTGATCCTTCTTTATCTTTTTCATCCATTTGAGCTTGATTTTTCCTTGTTTGCTTAGAAATGTATCTTTTTACCTACACAAGTGCACACAAACACAAACATACCACATAACACTGTTTTTGCCAAATAAATTGGTATTTTGCTTCATGTTTTAGGGTTATTTGTTGATAAAAGGATATGAGTTTAAGCTCATATCAGGTTTATATACCCAAGCCTATGTGATGGGCTTGGGCTTACATCGGGCCACCGGCCTACACATGTTGTAGGCTTGGCTTGGCCTTGTTTGTTGAATATTAAGTTAACTAAACTACAAGCTACTATTTTCGGACTGACCGATCCTTTCTAATACGTAAAACGTATTTCCAACAATCTCCCCTAAGGCAGGTCACTCCTAACAAGGGCGTTACCCAAGTTACAATAATAAAATAAACCTAGCATAATATGCTTGTCTTGAGCAAATGAAGTCTAGCTCAGTTGGATGGATGCATTTGGTTATATTCTCCATGTGGGGGAGGTCAGGGGTTCGACTACTGTCATTCCCCATGTGGGGGATTTTACCAAAATTGGCAGCCGAGTTTGAATCCCATCGCAATGCCTTGAAGCCCCTTAATAGGAAACTAGATGGCTAGCATGGGGGTTGATATTCTCTTCGTGAGATGATTCGGACTCGGGTTGAGAGACTTGGTGCCTCGGTGTCACGCAAGATACTCCGCTGCACCAAACTGCCATTCAAAAATAATATGCTTGTCTTGAGCTCGTAGTCTTCGTCTTTCTTTTTTTTTTCTTTTCAAGTGAACATGCTGATGTGATCTTTGATATCAATCTTGAGCATTAATCTCTTGCGTTGATCTTATGCATCCACCACTTGTGATCTTTGCCTCTTCGTGACAACATGTCCCACATACTTATACCTTCGTAATTCCTAAAAGCTTCAGAGTTCGATACAGCGAAAGACTAAACTTTTAGGCTTTCTTGAATTAGATGAGGTATTAAGTGCATAAAGTAGAAGCATGTGAGGACGACTTCTTCTTGGATTCCGCAACGCCACCTTCTTCAAATGCTGCAATATAAGTAGCCACGAACAAAATGGTTTTGAACATTTTATTCTAATTCGGTAGAACTTTACCTCCGGTCGGTGAAGACCGTTGGACGATATAAAATATCGTACTTGTGGCACGTAGATTTAATTAAAAATCTCCTTGACAAGATTTCGTCGGTAAACCCGTTCTCTTTACTCGATCGTCCAAAGCTTACTCCGAACGTAAAAGAGTGAATTCCAGTTGTCACGAGCTTGATTCAATTGAATCTTGCAAGTTACCTACCAAGTGTTGTTTGATGTTAACACTAGAAGGATTTCCACTCATCACTGTGAACACTAAGGTATCACTTTGAGTGTTCTGGCAAGATCACTGAGATATTTCGTAGAGGCCTAGAACGTGTATAAATTTAATTAAGAATTAAACAACTGTTGCTTTCCAGTTATCACGAGATTGATTCATAAAGAATCACACAAGTCACCTACCATGAGCTTTTTGATATTCGCTCAAGAAGGATTTCCATCTTCATTGTAAGTACTTTCGTATTATTCTGATGTTCGGGCAAGATCATGACGATTTTGCGTAGGAATCTTAATATCTTTCTTACTTTTCACAGTGTGTGAAGAAGCAAGGAAATATGGAAGTGTGTCCTAATGAGATATTTGATGATCTCAAATGGCTCTAGACTCGATCGTGCATTTTGGATTTTAGTGATCAGAGGCTGGAGAGGAGTGCCACCATTTCAATACTAATCTATTCGTAGTGAATAAATCAATATATAATGCGTTGTCTCCGTGTGATTAAAACAAATATCTTTTCAGAGATATCTAAGTTAGCTGGGATGGGTTGTGCCTTGCATCACTGGGTCCATGATGTCTTATCTTCAATATCAAGCATCATTTAAAAATGATCTCAATAGCATATGTGTAACACCCCATTTTGATAATGGAAATGTCACACGTAATTATGGCGTGTCATCAAAGCATACAAGGAAAAATGTCTAAACATTACATGACCATAAAAGGAAAATACCAGAATCAAACATCGGTAGTCCAATAGTAAAGCTCATCACACACAAACATAAGTATAGTAAAGGAAAGGACTAAACAATGTCCATAGCAATGTATCAAAAGAAAGGAAATGCATAAAGTAAAGAAAGGCTAGAAAGCTTCCAGTCCATATGCACGTACTCTTAAAGTCTATGAGCGTCCCTGAGTACCTGCCGTTTTCGGAACATAGAAAAGGACAACGACTGAGCTATACGCTCAGTGCACGGATGTACAATAAATCATGAATAGAATAAGCATATAACATATAATAGCGGAAGAAACTAAGTCCCGAGTAACCTGGTTAAGTCTTGGTAAAACTGGTTTAATAGTTTGAAAAGCCTTATGTTTATCTTGTAAAAACTGTTTAACATATTTTACCATTAGCCAATATAGGTCATGAAAATCCACCGTGCATGAATACTTGGAGGGGTGACCTCATCATGCAAATTAGAGGGGCTGCCTCTAATTTAATATATTGGTTTTTGGGTAGGAGGGATCAGCTCCTCGTGAAGGATGCAAGGCACACACCACATTCACCATGAAATCCTGACTGAAAACATCTAACTAAGATGCACCCATACGCCCCACATGATAAATATAATAATATGGCCAAAAGTTGAAGGGACGCCACGAGCAATCACTCCGCCATGGTGAAGTCATAACATCAGTGCCTCTAATGTTATGGTTATGGTACCGCAATAACTAGGTGAAACTGGTCATGCATGTATATTGCTATAGGTATTCTAAATTAAACATAAGCAATTCAATCACATACTTATACTACGGGAAAACATTTGGCTGCATACGGGAAATCCTAATAAGGAAAGAATGTTCATACTGAAAGGACGGGAATCCGTACCTTATGTCCAGTGAACGAAGAAGATGAACTGAGAGGAACCCTACTTCCGTATCACTAATGCTACATAAATACATACATGAATGAGTATCTGCTTACTAATACGTAACTGATTTTATGTCATGTCTTAGCTTATTTTATATGTTCTTATCATGTTTTACTGTTTAAAGCCTTAAACTGTGTTTATCTTATATTTTATTTACTCTGATTAAGTGCTTCTGGTATTTCATGTATTATTATACTTACAATGTAATAATAAGTAACTTTCCAAAAATAGCAGGTTTCCTAAAATAGAAAGTTTCCAAAAATAGAAAGTTTTCAAAAATAGAAAGTTACCAAAAATAGAAAGTTTCCAAAAATAGAAAGTTTCCAAAAATAGAAAGTTTCCAAAAATAGAAAGTTTCCAAAAATAGAAAGTTTTCAAAAATTGAATTACTGCTTAAAATAGATAAGTTTCTAAAAATAGAAAGTTTCCATAAATAGATTAGCTGCCTTATTTAAATAAGTTTCCATAAATAGATTAGATGCCTGAAATAAATAAGTTTCTAAAAATAGAAGGTTTCCATAAATAGATTAACTGCCTTATTTAAATCAGTTTCTAAAAATAGAACGTTTCCATAATTAGATATAAGCTGGTTAAATAAGCTAAGTATATAAGCCTAAGTGTTTTCATGATTATTTTCTAAGTCATATGATATAATGTATAGTTTATTAATTATTTCATGTAATTAAAATAAACTGTAGGTTAAAATATTTAATTAAAGTATATCATGTTTTTAATTAAATAAAGTTAAATACTTAGGTTAAAACATGTATTATTATTTATTAATAATATAACCTAAGTCATGTTAATTAATTAATTATAACCATGGTTCTTAAATAATTAATTAATTTATAAGTCTAAAAATATTAAATACTTAGGTTAATAATTTCATGATTTTTATAATTAAAATAACCTAAGTCATGTTATTTTATTAATCATGTCATGTTTATTAATTTAATTTTAACATAAGATTAAAAAAAAAATCTTAAGATACACCGTGAACCGGATCTTGACTAAGAACCATGAACCGGACATGAAATCGACACCATACCCCGAACCACTTCGGGGTTCTCCTTGTCTTGTTGCTGCCGTGGGACCCACACCAACCAACCGGGAGCATATGGTCTCGGTGGTGGTCGAATAGCCAAACCGAGACCCCCTCGGGTTCGGTTTAGGCGCCGGCCAAAAACAAACACCCCTAAATCACCCTTTTGATTTATTCTAAAACCAATTTCATGTTAGATCTATGATTTAATTAGGTTTTTAAAAAAAACACATCATGTTCTTAATTATTTAAAAGATTAAATCAAAAGAAAAGGGTTAAAAGAATTACCGAATGCGTGGATCTAAACAAGGATCAACAAACACGAACACTAGAACCAAAACTAAGATCAAAGATGAAATAAACACCCCTTTGGTGTGTTTATGGGTCACGGCCAAAAAGAAAAGAAAGGAGGAGGAAGAACTTTTTTAGGTTTTGTAAAAATCTTCTGTAAAAGTGAAAATGAGTAGTGATCTTTTCCTTTTACCCTCCTTAGTAAATTTTGAGATGGGCTTGGCCCATCTCTCCCTTGTTGCCACGGGTAGGGGCCCCACATGGGGTACCCGTACCGTTTTCCAGTGTCTCGTTGATTAATTACTCGTTCGTGATTTTTTGTGTTCGTGTTTAATGTGTTCTCGTTAAATAATTACCTTGACCTAATATATTTAATTACGCTCGTAATAAATATATATACGTAATTAATAATATTTCGTGATTTAATTACGTTCATGATTTCATGATCGCATGTTCGTGATTAATTATTGTTAAATAATTATTGCGTGCTCGTGTGTAGTAAATACTTATCGTGTTCTAACACGTACGTAATACGTAAAATCCTAACACGTAATCGTAATCATGCTATAATAGGAAAGTTTTAATCTAGTACGTACGATCTTAAGGGTACTATTCATGGTAAAAGCATGCGGGTTTTACAACTCTTCCCCCCTAAAATAATAATTCGTCCCCGAATTATAGATAAAGTAACTGGAAAAGAAGAACATACCCGAATTCAAAATATGAAATGAGGGTAAGAAGCCCGGAATGACTCCTCTGTTTCCCAAGTGGCTTCCCGCTCGGTATGATCCCTCCATAGGATTTTGACGAATGGAATCGTCTTCCTTCTCATGACTCGTTCTTGTCTGTCAAGAACTCATTCGGGTTCTTCTATAAAAGTGAGATCATCACGTATCTGTTCCAGTAGATACTGAACCATGTGAAGGGGATGATACTGGTACCCACTGAGTAAGGACACATGAAACACATTGTGCTCATGCGAAAGCTGTGGAGGTAACGCCAATCGGTAAGATACTTCACCGACTCGTTCAATGATATCAAACGGTCCGATGAAACGAGGACTGAGCTTCCCTTTAATCCGGAAGCGTCTAACACCACGTGTCGGCGAAACCTTAAGGAAGACGTGATCTCCTACATTAAAATGTATGTCCCTACGATGCTTATCAGCGTAACTCTTCTGTCGTGACCGTGCTTCCTGAAGTTTTTGCTTAGCTACAGCGATCTTTTCATTGGTCATCTCTATGATTTCTGGTCCTTCAAGTGTTCGCTCACCAACCTGATCCCAGCAGATTGGGGCGCGACACTTCCTGCCATACAACATCTCGAAAGGAGCACACTTGATACTTGCGTGCCAACTGTTGTTGTATGCAAACTCCACCAAACAGATGTAATCGTCCCAATCACCCGTCCATTCCAACGCACATGACCTCAACATATCTTCCAATGTCCGAATGGTTCTTTCTGACTGTCCGTCCGTTTGAGGGTGAAAAGCCGTGCTAAGCTTAAGTTGTGTACCCCAAGCTTTCTGCAGACTCTTCTAAAAGCGCGAAGTGAATCGAGGGTCTCTATCTGAGACGATGCTGGATGGTGCACCGTGGAGTCTCATGATCTCTCTTCAATACATATCGGCGAGTTTACTTATCGGATCTTCCTTGCGGATCGGTAAGAAATGAGCTGATT
The DNA here is from genome assembly GCA_025667525.1 of Glebionis coronaria. Lineage (NCBI taxonomy): Eukaryota > Viridiplantae > Streptophyta > Magnoliopsida > Asterales > Asteraceae > Glebionis > Glebionis coronaria. Next base: position 142,294,645 of record CM046880.1, read on the forward strand.
TGGTAAGTCGATCAGCGATAACCCAAATTGCATCGTGCTTTCTCTTGGTAGGCGGAATACCAGTAAAAAAATCCATGGTGATTTTGTCCCACTTCCACTCTGGAATATCTAACGGTTGAAGGAGACCGCCAGATCACTGATGCTCGATCTTAACCTGCTGGCAGGTAAGACATTTGGAGACGTAAGTGGCGACATCCTGTTTCATACCACTCCACCAAAAGTACTGCTTGATGTCATGGTACATCTTAGTCGAACCAGGATGTATAGAGAATGGGGAGCCATGAGCTTCAGCTAACAAGGATTCCCGGAGTTCTTGGTTATCAGGAACACGCGCCTCTTTAAAGGCAGGATGCCAAGAATCGTGCCTCTATATACGAAGAGCAGGCATGCGTGGGACTTTAACAAGACTCCGTAAGACCTTTGTTTAATATGCCTTTTGTTTACGGCGAATAGGAATAGGTTCTTTTCAGATTTGACATAAGAGGGTAATTCGTCAAATTGGAATCAGATCTAACATGTGCAGCCTAAGCTTACTTCTCTTGGCTCCCGGCGGGGTTGTCTAGTCCTAAAGCTAAAGTCTCGTGCCCTGCCATACGATACCATCTGCATCTACTCGGAATTCTGTCTGTTTCTCTAAATTATACACAATCGCCCAGATTTCTCCGTCATCCTTCTAAGCTTCCTTGATCTTAGAGAGTAACTCGGGTTCTACTCTAAGATTAGCCCAGTAACCATGATGTCCACGTACCATGATTTCGATGTCTAGTCGCTCCAAGTCTCTTATGATTTCCTCTTTGATTTTAATGCCGTTGATCATTCCGGACTTCCTACTAAGAGCATCTGCTGCTACATTTGCCTTTCCGGGAAGATAATGTAGATTAATGTCATAATCCTTCAACAGCTCTAACCATCTCCTCTGCCTCCTGTTCAATTCACGTTGAGTGAAGATATACTTCAAGCTCTTGTGGTCCGTGAAAATGTCACATGATTCTCCATAAAAGTAGTGCCTCCATATCTTCAATGCAAAAACGACTGCATCAAGTTCCAAGTCATGCGTGGGGTAATTTTCTTCATAAGGCTTATGCTGCCGTGAAGCGTACGCGATCACTTTCCCATGTTGCATGAGAACACAGCCAAGTCCCTTCCCCGATGCATCACTGTAGATTTGAAATCCACCCGTACCAGATGGGAGAGTAAGAATAGGTGCAGATACTAGCTTCTGCTTCAGGTCTTCGAAGCTCTTCTCTCGTTCTTCAGTCCAGACGAATTTCTCCCCTTTCCGCATCAGTTTGGTTAATGGTAGTGCTAAGCAGGAAAAGTTCTCCACGAACCTACGGTAATAGCCAGCTAAGCCTAAGAAACTGCAGACTTCCGTCGCTGATGTCGGCATTGGCCACTTAGTAATGGCCTCAACCTTCACTGGATCCATAGTGATTCCTTCTACTGATACAATGTGACCTAAGAATGCCACCTTGTCTAACCAGAACTCACACTTGGAGAATTTAGCATACAGCTGCTTCTGGCGAAGAACCTGTAGTACTGTACGAAGATGGTCTTCGTGTTCCTCCTTGGATTTTGAGAAAATCAGGATGTCATCGATGAAGACAATGACGAACTTGTCCAGAAATTCATGGAAGATTCTGTTCATCAAGTCCATGAACACTGCTGGAGCATTTGTCAGGCCAAATGGCATAACTACAAACTCGTAGTGGCCATAGCGGGTACGAAAGGCAGTCTTAGCGATGTCCTGCTCCTTGACCCGTAGCTGATGATAGCCTGACCTAAGATCAATCTTGGAGAAGTTTTTGGCCCCTTGGAGTTGGTCAAACAGATCGTCAATACGTGGCAGTGGATATCTATTCCGGATAGTAATCTTGTTGAGCTCGCGATAGTCTAAGCAAGACGCATACTGTCGTCCTTCTTCATAACAAACAAGACTGGTGCGCCCCATGGAGATGCGCTCGGTCGAATGAAACCTCGTTCAAGAAGTTCTTGCAGTTGATCCTTCAGCTCCTTCAACTCTATGGGAGCCATGCGATAAGGAGCCTTGGAGATTGGTTCAACTCCTAGAATAAGCTCGATACTGAATTCAACTTCTCGTGCAGGTGGTATGCCCAGAAGTTCTGCTGGAAAAACATATTGGAATTCCGACACTATAGGTTGATCCTGAATTGATAGGGATTCAGCATCCATCTCGTGAACCGTAGCTAGATAACCCTCGCAACCATGTGACAGTAGTGCACGCGCTTACAGGGTAGATATGACTTGTACAGACCATCCAGGTATGAACCCGTTATGAATGTACTCTGGTGCATTAACATCACCGAATATAACTCGATACGAATGGCAATCTATGGTAGCATGATGCTTGGATAGCCAGTCCATGCCCAAAATCATGTCGAAGTCATTCATGTCCAGTGGAAGTGCGTCAACAGGTCGAACCTTATCGTCAAATTCTAGTGGAAGACTCTTGTATACATGGGTGATTAATACAGAGTCCCTCAAAGGCGTGGAAATAGTAAGCCTATTTTCTAGTGGCATGGGGAGCATCCTAATGTTCTTAGCATAAGCAGTAGAAATAACCGAGTGCGTAGCACCCATATCGAAAAGAAAACATGCAACTTGACCATACATATACAAGATTCCAGTGATGGTACTTGTAGACTTGTTGGTCTGGTCTCGAGATGTCGTGTAGACACGCCCGGTAGTAGGAGGCGGCTTGGAATCAGCATGTCCCGATGTACCCTCCATCTCGCCCTTACGGCAATCCTTCATGATATGGCCAGGAAGACCACACTTGAAGCATGCGTCAGTGTTACGGCGACATGGCCCTGGGTGCCTACGGTGGCAAGTAGAGCAAAGAGGATGAGTAAATCCTCCAGCAAGTGCTCTGGCTGGCTGGGAACCTGATAAAACAATTTAAATAAGACATGATAATAGGGTACAAAAGAACAATGCGGAAAATCGTAAGATTGAATACTAGTGATAGCTGGACGGCTAGGCTGTGAACCTCTCTGGTTCTGGTCCCTACCATTTCCATGGTTCCTGGTAGAAATTTCGCTAAAGTGTTAGAATATGAGTTATAACATGAAATCATAAGGAAATGCGTAAGTATTAGGAACTTCTGATGTTGGAGTGTCCAGCGTTGTTACTGTAATTATCATTACCGCCACGCCTATCCGTAGCAGAACGGTCGTTAGTCTGACCGTTTCCCTTGGGCTGATGAGGCTGCTGCTGAGTAGGCGGCTGAGACCGGTCCCCAGTTTTCTACCTGGAAGATACATTTTAAGAGATTAATAATTGACATATATGGAAAGAATACGGATTAGTCACCACTTGAATACAAATGTTTACCTCTTGTTGGGTCTCTCAGCTTCCCCGAACCCATCTCTCTCCTGCAGCATCTCCAGCTTATGTTCTGCATCGGCCACTTGTGCTACAGTGTTGAACGTAGCACACACTAGATTGTTCGTGACCGATGTGCGAAGAGCCCACCTAAAGTGATGTGCCTGCTCTTCAGGAGTACCTGCAGCCGCACCAAGGAAACTAGCTAAGCGAAGAAAGCACTGCATAAACTCGTTGCTATTCTCCCCAGCTCTCTGCCGGATCCCATGGTACTCTCTCTTGAGCTTATCTTGCTCAGCCTTGGGAAAGAACTGCTCCATCACCCTGTCCTTGAACTGAGCCCAAGTCAAACCAGCAACCCACTCGTCACCACCCTCAGACTACATCAACGTTAACCACCAATTAAGCACATCGCCTTCGAACCGATAGCATGCCAACCTCGCCTTTTATGCGGGGTCACAACCCATAGCATTGAAAATCTTCTCAATATGAGCCAACCAGCTTTCAGCATCACTGGGCTATCTGTCTTCTCAAAAGCTCAAGGACGGAGCTTGTTGAATCTCTCCAGCCATACTGCTAATGTCACTAGAGGAGGAGGAGGAGGTGCCTGATTATGCTGCTGATAGTTGGAAGCTTGAACTTCAGCCCTGATGTCGTTCCTCAGTTGAGGAAGCAAAGCTTGCATAGAAACTTGAATTGCAACATTGAGCTGTTCCTGTTCGCGTGTGAGAACCATCTGAAAGTATAACATAAAACATATGATTAAACAGATCAAAACATAAAATATATATATACATGAAAAAAATTTATACCAAAATTTCAAGAGAAAAATTTTATGCAAGAAAATTTTGTGTATGAATGCATGATGCAGTTTTATGAAAACTTGTGTATGCTCGAGAGTGAACGCCTATGGTCAGTTCACCCAAAACAAAAGACATGGAGAGGGGACGCCTATGGGTCGGTCCCAAATTTAAAAGTTTCGATAAAACACATGCGACTAAATATGGCCAGTCCTGTACCAACCATTACTTAGTCATAAATCTGCGACAATGACATATATATGTATGCTTAAAAATGATGAATGCATGAAAACAACTGTCAGTTCTAGCAAGACCGTAGTGACTACCCACTATTCACAGGTCATATTTGAGAGCCTACAGGTCGAAGCCTTGGCTCTGATACCATAATTGTAACACCTCATTTTGATAATGGAAATGTCACACGTAATTATGGCGTGTCATCAAAGCATACAAGGAAAAATGTCTAAACATTACATGACCATAAAAGGAAAATACCGGAATCAAACATCGGTAGTCCAATAGTAAAGCTCATCACACACAAACATAAGTATAGTAAAGGAAAGGACTAAACAATGTCCATATCAATGTATCAAAAGAAAGGAAATGCTTAAAGTAAAGAAAGGCTAGAAAGCTTCCAGTCCATATGCACGAACTCTTAAAGTCTACGAGCGTCCCTGAGTACCTGCCGTTTTGGGAACGTAGAAAAGGACAACGACTGAGCTATACGCTCAGTGCACGGATGTACAATAAAGCATGAATAGAATAAGCATATAACATATAACAGCGGAAGAAACTAAGTCCCGAGTAACCTGGTTAAGTCTTGATAAAACTGGTTTAATAGTTTGAAAAGCCTTATGTTTATCTTGTAAAAACTGTTTAACATATTTTACCATTAGCCAATATAGGTCATGAAAATCCACCGTGCATGAATACTTGGAGGGGTGACCTAATCATGCAAATTAGAGGGGCTGCCTCTAATTTAATATACTGGTTTTTGGGTAGGAGGGATCAGCTCCTCGTGAAGGATGCAAGGCACACACCACATTCACCATGAGATCCTGACTAAAAACATGTAACTAGGATGCACCCATACGCCCCACATGATAAATATAATAATATGGCCAAAAGCTGAAGGGACGCCACGAGCAATCACTCTGCCTTGGTGAAGTCATAACATCAGTGCCTCTAATGTTATGGTTATGGTACCTCCATAACTAGGTGAAACTAGTCATGCATGTATATGGCTATAGGTATTCTAAATTAAACATAAGCACTTCAAACACATACTTATACTACGGGAAAACATTTGGCTGCATACGGGGAATCCAAGTAAAGAAAGAATGTCCATACTGAAAGGACGAGAATCCGTACCTTATGTCCAATGAACGAAGAAGATGAACTGAGAGGAATCCTACTTCCGTATCACTAATGCTACATAAATACATACATGAATGAGTATCTGCTTACTAATACGTAACTGATTTTATGTCATGTATTAGCTTATTTTATATGTTCTTATCATGTTTTACTGTTTAAAGCCTTAAACTGTGTTTATCTTATATTTTGTTTACTCTGATTAAGTGTTTCTGGTATTTCATGTATTATTATACTTACAGTGTAATAATAAGTAACTTTCCAAAAATAGCAGGTTCCCTAAAATACAAAGTTTCCAAAAATAGAAAGTTACCAAAAGTAGAAAGTTTCCAAAAATAGAAAGTTTCCAAAAATAGAAAGTTTCCAAAAATAGAAAGTTTCCAAAAATAGAAAGTTTCCAAAAATAGAAAGTTTCCAAAAATAGAAAGTTTCCAAAAATAGAATTACTGCTTAAAACAGATAAGTTTCTAAAAATAGAAAGTTTCCATAAATAGATTAGCTGCCTTATTTAAATAAGTTTCCATAAATAGATTAGCTGCCTGAAATAAATAAGTTTCTAAAAATAGAAGGTTTCCATAAATAGATTAACTACCTTATTTAAATAAGTTTCTAAAAATAGAACGTTTCTATAATTAGATATAAGCTGGTTAAATAAGCTAAGTATATAAGCCTAAGTGTTTTCATGATTATTTTCTAAGTCATATGATATAATGTATATTTTATTAATTATTTCATGTAATTAAAATAAACTATAGGTTAAAATATTTAATTAAAGTATATCATGTTTTTAATTAAATAAAGGTAAATACTTAGGTTAAAACATGTATTATTATTTATTAATAATATAACCTAAGTCATGTTAATTAATTAATTATAACCATGGTTTTTAAATAATTAATTAATTTATAAGTCTAAAAATATAAAATACTTAGGTTAATAATTTCATGATTTTAATAATTAAAATAACCTAAGTCATGTTATTAAATTAATCATGTCATGTATAATTTAATTTTAACATAAGATTGTAAAAAAAATAATAATCTTAACATACACCGTGAACCGGATCTTGACTAAGAACCATGAACCGGACATGAAATCGACACCATACCCCGAACCACTTCGGGGTTCCCCTTGTCTTGTTGATGTCGTGGGACCCACACCAACCAACCGGGACCATATGGTCTCGGTTGTGGTCGAATAGCCAAACCGAGACCCCCTCGGGTTCGGTTTAGGCGCCGGCCAAAAACAAACACCCCTAAATCACCCTTTTGATTTATTCTAAAACCAATTTCATGTTAAATCTATGATTTAATTAGGTTTTAAAAAAAAAAACATCATGTTCTTAATTATTTAAATGATTAAATCAAAAGAAAAGGGTTAAAAGAATTACCGAATGCGTGGATGATAGGTGTGTAAACACCCATCCTTTTTACCACTTAATTGCAATAATAACCGAGCCAAAACGTGTATTTTATGTCATTTATGTCGTAATTATGCATGGTTTGTGTTTTTGTTGTGATTTAGGACGAAAATGTGGAAAAGGGAGAAAACACGGGCATTCACGGGCTTTTATCGAAGAAAAAGACGAAAGACGAAGTCAAGAAGTCAAGAGTGCAAAAAGAACGGAAGTCCAAGACCAATTCTGAAGATTTATCGATGAAAAAGTCAAAAGACGGAAGTTTACCAAAAGCCGAAGAACTCAAGTCTAATTTATTGAAGAATTACAAGACGAGTTCAAAGAAATCCCGAGCCAAAGTCATTAAAGTCCAAGATTTAAGAAGATTAAAGAAAGCAAGGACCTAGTGACGCAATTAAGAAAAGATGAAAGAGGGGAGGAAGCGTCCTAAGCACTCCCTAATCCTCCCCTATATATAGTTTAGACTAGATTCATTTTCATTTTGTTGGCTAATAGTGACAATTAGTTCTTCCATTTTATTTACTTGCACATTTACCTTATTGCACTTTAATTACCTTGTCTTGCACTTTAATTTCCAAGTAAGTTACTTTTATTTTTATTGAATCTTTACTTTTCTTGTTTAATCTCTCATCTACCTTTCTTTCCATGCTTTAATCTTATTGTTTACATGCTTTTTGTGTTCCTTATTTGATTAAAGGTTATGTTTTTATGCTTTTGATTGTTTTGGATTAATGATTTTTATAGCTTATTTGTGTTTATCTTTAAGTTTCTAAAGTTTTTATAAAAGTTATTTTTATATAAAGTTTGTTTTCGTACATCTTTCTTATTTCGTGTTTTCAAAAGTCTTTAAATTGTAGCTTATTAGCTTTTTCTTACACGTATTTGCTTAGTTTTTAGTCTAGTGCTTAGTTGAGTAGTAGCTTATTAGTTGTGCTTATTTACGAATTTTCTTACTGTACTCCGACCACCCTGGTCGGAAAAGGGTTTCATATTCCGATCTTCCAGATCAGAAAAGGGTTTGTTATTCCTACTAGGATTCCGAAGTCACACTCCGATCAAAGGGTGTTGTTTGGTATTCCGATTGGGACTGTTGTTGGGTATTCCGATTTGGTCTGGAGGTGACAGCATTCCGACCAGGAGTCCAATCCCCATTTCGACAGGACCCCAAGTTAGGTATTCCGTTAAGGTGTCCCGATCATATTTCGATCAGGAAGGTAAGGGTTATTCCGACGAGGCCACATTCCGATCAGGAGGTAAGTATACATTCCGATCTTGATTCCGATCGGAATGTATTCCGATTAGGTTTGTTTTCTATTTTGTCCTGTTTAATTTTCAATTTTACATTTTAATACTTTGTCAAATTTTAATTTTCGTCATGCTTTAATTACCCGTCATTTAATTTCTCGTTATTTACTTTTCAAAGTTTTAATATTGTGCCATTTATTTTAAATTAGACTTAGATTTTAATTATCGCCATTTACTTTTAAGTTTTGCACATTTTTAATACTACAACGACATAACTATTTGTTCCACCAAAGAACAGCTGAGTCGCACACTTAACCAGGATCAATTCGATTAGACCGATTTCAACGAACAATTTTTATAACTAAAAACTAGTTATCAAATGGCGTCGCTGCCGGCTCTTTTCGTGAAGATAAACAGTTTTCTGTGAGAGACGCGTTTTTTTTGGGATCCGTTCACTTGTGAGCGTTATTTTCTTGCTTAAAAAATTCAAAAAACCATAAAAAATTAAAAATTGTTAAAAAAAACACATAAACATTAAAAATTTCAAAAATCCAAAAAGATTTTATTTTTATTGTCTATATATATTCTCTTTGTGTTTGGTATTGTTTTCTTTTGCCTTTGTAGGTGTATGCGTACTAGATCTTCTAATTATCAAGAGCCCGAGACTCAAGAAGATTTAAGTATGGCAGGTGTTAACAACAACAATAATCCACCGCACCTCAATAATAACAACAACAATGTTCTTCCATAGCCCGATCTTCGGACAATGGAGGAGCTTTGTCAACCTACCATGTTTGGACGAGGAGGACCGATTGCACCGATGCAAATCACGGCTCCGGATTTTTCGTTGAAACACCACATGATTCAGCAAGTGCAAACAAATCCATTCGCCGGAATGCCTGATGATGATGCCAACAAACACCTCGACAAATTCATTACAATCACTCAAAGCATGAAGTTTCCCGGTGCCACAATGGATTTTCTTCGCCTACAACTCTTCCCACATACTTTATCACACCACGTCGAGAAATGGTTTGATCGTCTTCCAAAGAATTCTATTCATACTTGGGATGACATGACTCAACGCTTTTTGTCGCGCTACTTTCCACCATCCATGGTCACGAGCCTTCGCAATCAAATCAGCGGTTTCATGCAAGAACCCGATGAATCTCTCTTTGATGCTTGGGAAAGATATAATTTTTTGATCGATCGTTGTCCAAACCACAACATGCTCCCTGTGACCTTAATTGATACTTTCTACAACGGTTTGACTTTTCGTGATCGTGATACGATTAATGCAGCTGCCGGTGGCAAATTTATGAAAAGGAGACCCGAGGAGTGTAGATAGCTTATTGAGAACATGACTACTCACCACAAAAACTGGGATTCCTCCGCTTCTTCAAGGAACAACCCGAGAGTCAATGTTTCTTCTACTTCAGCAAGCCCTGACATGACCGAATTCACCCGCATGATGACCGAAATGAACAAAAATATCTTGCTTCTTGTGAAACATGCGGCGGTCCACACTCATACACTAATTGTCCTTCTACTCAAGAAAATCCGGAAAACGTGTATGCAGCTTATGGTAATTATTCACCGGAAAATTACCAAGCTCGACCTCAAGGGGATCGAAATTTGCTGAGTTAACGGTCCAACAATTATCTTTCACCCGGTTTTTCTCCTCAAAACCAAAACCCCAACAACAACTACAATAGAAGCAACCAAATCCCACCAAGAGCTTCTAATCCTTATCACCCACCCGCTCAACAAGCCCCACCCATCAATCAAGATGTTGAAGCGATAATGAGAACCCAAGGTGAGCAAATCAAGAATCTGCATAGCCAAATTATCAGTTTGAAAGGAGATATTACCAAGCAATGGAATGACATTAGATCCGAGCTTCGAGATAATATACAATCCTCCTTCAGCAATCAAACGAATGATTTAAAGAATATGCTGGCTAGTTTCTTGCCCACAACTCAACCCTCTACCTCGAGTTCTCTACCTTCAAACACCGTCACCAATCCGCGAGAAAATGTGAGTGCTATTACTACCCGTAGTGGAGTTACCACAGTAGGACCACCTATCCCGCCCCCATTATCTACACCTCCTCAACCACCATTTATCCCTACTCCTCCCACACCTAGTATTAGTGCACCATTGCCGTCTCCGCCTCATCATGACGAAGTACCCAAGAAGAACCCTTCATGTAACACCCCCAAATTTATACAATTCAATACAGCGGAAGACTCGTTAGTGTTACGGGATAGCACATTACTCACATCATAGACAACGCTAAAAAAATTGCGTCGTTTAATAATAAAGTATTTCCATTCATAAATATCAAATTTACATAGGTCCCAAGTCATTGTATTTCATACAGGTTTTAAAAAGCATTTGAATGGAAATTGTTATTTAACTGCGGGCCATGAATTCTTGTTGTCTTCCCGAGAATTACCTTCAAGTACCTGAGATAAAACATGTTAAAAGAAAAGGTCAGCGATAACGCCGAGTGAATTCATAGAGTTTAATAAACCATCAATATAACATCGGTATAAAATTATTAACGAAAATCATTTTGTACAAATCATCGTAATATGCCATAAAATAGCCAAAGTCATTTTTATACAAATCCTTATCGAAAATCATAATATAGGCATTTGCCTTAAAAATCATTATACGAGCCAATGTCGTAAAAAGATAATACAATACGTCTTATGACGTTGTATAAAGTTAAATAAAAACAGTTATATGAATATGGTTATATAAAACCAAAACACAAACATAATATCAATAATATGACCCCGTATTGCTAGCAGGCAATATATTGTAATTCGGTGTGTATAGCAGTATTCGTTAATTGGAATATTATAAGCCGCATGACATTGTTACCTTACTACAACAAACAACGGGTAGCTAGCCCGAAACTCAATTTGCCCATCTAAATTAGCGTGTCGTCACAATAATCACGCTTGTGTAAATCTTCTCATACATAAATTCGCTTACCAATCAATGTGGCACGACGGGGATCAACCGTCAAGGCGCGAACTGGGGTGATCGTCCCCAAATAGTACTATTATATGCATAAGCGTCTACCAAATCCCGGTAGTTCACAATTCATGCTAATGGGACTGATACACTGCTTTACAATGGGGTTCAATATTAATCTTGGTATCTCCTTAAATTGATCACGGCTCTAAGTGGAATGATTTGTTCTTGGTTAATAAAAAGGTGTTGGTTTGTTTATCTATTTTAAACTAATAGCAAATAAATGTAAGTGGTGTGAGTAGATTATAAGCTTTGAAAGATTAAAATAAATTGACGAGTTAAAAATGAAAGCTTGAAAACGTAAAGAAATGATTATAAAAATACTTTGAAAACTCAACTAATTTAAAACTTAAAACTTTATAAAACTTTAAAACTTAGTGCATCGGAATATAAAAAATGCAAAGCTATCGGAATGCCAAAGTAATGACCATCGGAATACAATTAAAATGGCGCATCGGAATGTTTCAAGTGAAGGTCCATCGGAATGTTCATATAAGTTACCATCGGAATAATTAAAATCAAAGCTGTTGGAATGATGTCTAGATCGGAAAGTTAGATCGGAATATCTAAATACCCTTTGTCGCAAAGTCAGATCGGAATGTGGTAAATAAAAATTGGCCAGAGTTTCGACTTAAAAGAGACCCTTAGTCCCGGCGGAATGTGCGAGCGCAATCCCAGATCAGAATAAGGGGAAATGACAACCGATCGCAAAGTAAAACCCTCTTGGGTTATTGCGATCAAAAGCAGTAAATCCGTCAGAATAAGTACAAGTCCTAATATTGCGATAGGAGTAAAGTTGTTCCGAAATTGGTGGCAACTTAAAAACTCAATAAGCAAAATCCATAAGCTAATTAATCCAAAACTTGAACAATTCAAAAAGCTTAAATTCGACAACTTTCAAAAACATAAAATCATAAACTTGATAAACGAAACTTTTGAATGACCAAAACCTTGATGAAATCCGAAAACCAAAAAGCTAAAACAAGCAATAAGCCAATAAGCATAGAGGGCCTATAGCATATACGTGTGAGAGCTTAAAAAGGGACAAGAAAAATTAACTTTTAATCACGAACAAATCCAATCATTCAAACCGTATGAAATGAAGTAATCGGATCAAAGATTAAAGCAAACTAAGAAATGTAGAAGAAGAATAAAGACCTTAAAAGCTTAACTTGAATAAGATTAATGAAATCCCAAGTACAAAGATTAAAGAAAGCTTAAATTTAAAAGATGAAAACAAAGAAAAATCTAGTGAGAGAAAGTTGGAAACTTTCTCTCTCTAAAACTAGAGAGAATGAAAAACTAAAGAACTAACTAAAACTAACTGCCTCCAAATTTGTGAAGTAAGGTCCTATATATAGGCGTATGGTGGTGGGCTTGTGAATGGGCTTTGGTTTGGGCTTCGTTTCTTCTTTAGTCTTTAGTCTTAACGTCTCTTTTAAATAAACGTTCCCGACTTTTAATTTTTAGAAGTGTCGGTGAATAATTCCAACTCGTCTTGTACTCTTTTGTTTAATAGACTCGAGTTCTTCGACATATATGAATCTTCCATCTTTGGCTCTATTCTTCGATAAATCTTCAAATAGGCACAATGACTTCAAATCTTTTGCATCTCTTGGACAATAGACTTCGTCTTGAGTCTTTTTCCTTGATAAAACCCGTGCAATCCCATGTTTTCTTCAATATTCATCCGGTTGACTCTGAAAACACAATAAACACAAAAACCACGCATAATTCCAAACAAATGATATTAAATACGTGTTTTGGTCTTGTTTTAGCCGGAAATAAGTGGTGAAAGGATGGGTGTTTTCACACCTATCAAATCCCCTACACTTAACCATTGCCATGCCCTCATGCAATGCTTAGTGATAAAGCAAATTTACACTTTTCTCATAATCAATCAACCTTGGCCTTTTTAACATACCACTAAACAAAAATTAAAGTACTACGAGAAATTAAAACTTTAAAGTAAACAAAAGGATAGAAAGTAGCTACACGGAAATAACTTGCAAAGAGATCTAAGACTTACATTAGGGCTTCGGTGCTGCGGAGATTTATCACCCTCAAGTTTCACGTTCCCCAAACTAAGCTTAAAACGAGATCATTGTTATTATAAGTTAGCATATCGAACACTTACACACATGGCTTAATTAAATGCTTAAACTCCCTTATTCCTAGGTGTATCTCTTATATCTTATTTTTGTCTTAGAATGATCATGAAGATGCATTTTTGGACTTATTTCGATAGTGTATTTAGGCTGAAAGCAAAGTAGGATGATTTGATCAATAGTTAGCTAAAGGACAAAATCTCTTAAAACTGCTTCTCGGGATATCAAAAAGTTCATATCTTGGCATAACTTGGTTCACGATTTGAGACCTTTCTCGGGCCGATATTTGGCATGTACTTCATACTTCATATCTTGAGAGACGTGCTTGAGATAATGGTCTTCTCATCGTTAATAGAGTTTCTTCACTTGGAGACTTTTGAGGGGTACTCCAACTTTGTTGACCACGACTTCATGATTATTTCTTCAATCTCTAATTGGGATTTTGAGATACAACGATCCGCCTCCTTTTCGGACTTGGATCTATTTATCCTCATACCTTGTTAGGGTCTTTTCGGATAGACTTCTCCATGATCTTTATGGGAGTTGATTGCTTTTCGTCGTGAGTCTTGATCCTTCATATTGATTTTGGGAATAATGCTTTTCACATCACTTTGGATCTTCAGCAATAAAATGGAATCCTCATGCCTTGTTAGGGCCTTTTCGGACTCGCCAATCTTCGCGCCCCGCTTCATAAGTTATGCCTTGGCTATGAACTCTTATCATTACCGAGCAACTTTTAAACGATCTTGGGCTAGAAGCTAAGTAACTTTTCAAATCGTACGACCTTACTTATTGCAGATAAATTATTAGCAAGTGATGGGAGAATAGGCAAATAATTACACCAAGTGAGCTTGTGCAAGAATACCGACTTATAATTGACCCTATCATTTCTCGTTCTCCACAATTTAAAATCTCAAGTAATGAGACTCGTGGATGCTTAGCCTAATAAACCAATTAAGGTCTACATGATTAAGGATACTAGCTAGAATAAACTTGAATAAGTCTATTCGGGTTGAGTTAAAATAATCGCAACGGGCCTAATATGTCAAAGATTTCAAAACTGGCTACACCACTTTATTAATATTTTTGACTTTATTGTGGAATATATATATATGAAAGCAACGATAAAAATTTAAAAATTACGACTATATGGCCAAAGTTAATTAAAAATTAGAAAAATGTTGAAAAAGATGATTTTCTTGGTTAAATGAAGGCATTTTCATGGAAAGTCCACTTAAAACTTCGATAGAAGTCCCCCCTACACTTAAGATAAACATTGTCCTCAATGTTTAAGCATGTGGGAAAAGTCTCCCCTACACTTATGACATTGTGCACGTTGGTTAAATCAAGCTAAGGAAGAGACGACTAAAGTGATCAACTTCAAATGTGAGTATGAAGAAAATTAAATCATGATAGTTGAGAGATAGAACCAGATTTCGGGTAACACGGGAGCATGGTTCTTCAAAGGTTCCAAAAGTGAATTCATCCCTGTAATCACATCACCACACAAATACAAACACCTATAGAGGCCCCCCTACACTTAGGAGGTTAAAACAGAAAAGGATAGATACTCGGGCTGCCTCCCGAGGAGCGCTTGTTTTTGATAACCGAGTCACGAGCCTGACTCGACCCAAAATTAGTTCATGGGGAACGTGGTGAGGGATGGAATCATCTCATGAGAGATGTCCTCACCAAAGTACAACTTCACTCGTTGGCCATTCACCTTAAAATTAGGTTCATTAGGTTGAGCGAGCTCGAGAGTACCATATGGAAAAATTTCGGCAATGGTGAATGGGCCGGACCAACGAGATTTCAACTTTCCCGAAAAGATTTTCAACCGAGAGTTAAAGAGTAAAACTTTGTCTCCAACTTGGAACTCTCGGTTCTTAATCTTAGAGTCGTGAATGAGCTTAGTCTTTTCCTTATAGATCAAAGAATTTTCATAAGCCTCATTACGGAGTTCATTGAGCTCATTGAGTTGGATCTTGCGTAGGTCACCGGCTTTGTTGATATCAAAATTAGCCCACTTCAAGACCCAGTAAGCCTTGTGCTCCAACTCAATGGGGAGGTGGCACGCTTTCCCGTACATGAGACGATATGGTGTACAACCAATCGGGGTCTTGTATGCGGTACGAAAAGCCCACAAAGCATCATCAAGTTTATCAGCCCATGAGGCACGATGCTCTCCCATAGTTCTTTCAAGAATTCGCTTTAATCCTCGGTTGGATATTTCAGCCTGGCCATTAGTTTGTGGGTGGTATGCGGTGGAAAGACGATGATTTACACCATACTTAGCCTTGACTCTTGCAAATTGGTCATTGCAAAAATGAGTCTCGTGATCACTAATAATGGCACGAGCCACACCGAATCTAGCGAATAGCGATTTCAAAAAGTTACAAACCACCCTTGCGTCATTAGTGGGTAAAGATTTGGCTTCAACCCACTTTGAAACGTAGTCAACGGCTACAAGGATGTATTTGTTTCCTTTAGATGAAGGGAATGGCCCCATAAAGTCGATACCCCAAACATCAAAGATTTCACATTCTTGAATGAAATTCTGAGGCATCTCGTCTTTATGTGTGATCTTGCCTTGTTTTTGGCAAGAATCACAACGTTTAACCATCTCGTGAGCATCACGGTAAATGGTGGGCCAATAAAATCCCGAGTCAAACACTTTTTTGGCGGTGTAGTTGGGACCAAAGTGACCACCGATAGGTCCTTTGTGGCAAGCGTCAAGGATTTCTAAAGCTACCGGTCCATCAACACATCGGCGAATAATCAAGTCGGCACATTGTTTGAATAGATACGGGTCATCCCAAAAGTAAGTCTTAATGTCTTTGAAGAACTTCTTCTTTTGCTGGGATGTTAACCCGTCAACGAGAATTCCACCCGCCAAGTAGTTTGCAATGTCCGCAAACCACGGGGTTTCATCAGCAGTCGAGTTGATAGACATTAAGGTCTCCAAGGGAAAAGAATAATTGATTTCTTTGTTCGGATGATCCCCTTGGTAAGGATCCTCAAGTCTACTGAGATGATCCGCGGCTAGGTTTTCAGCTCCTTTTTTATCGCGAATTTCGATTTTAAATTCTTGGAGTAGCAAAACCCAGCGAAGAAGTCTTGTTTTGGAATCTTGCTTAGTCAACAAGTACTTCAACGCGGAATGATCGGTGTAAACGATTGTGGTGGAAAGGACAAGATAGGGGCGAACTTTTCGAAGGCATAGACAACAGCTAAAAGCTCTTTTTCGGTTGTCGTGTAATGCAATTGAGCCCCCGTCATTGTCTTACTAGCGTAATGGATCGGTTGGAAGTGTATATTCACTCTTTGGCCCAAACCGCACCAATAGCAAAGTTGCTAGCATCGCACATCAACTCAAAGGGAAGCTCCCAATTAGGAGTAACCAAGACGGGTGCCTTAGTTAGCTTATCCTTAAGCAAGTTGAAGAATTCAAGACACTCTTTGGAAAAGATAAAAGGAGTATCTTTTTCCAAGAGGTGGGTCATCGGGCGAGCGATTTGAGAAAAATCTTTGATGAATCGACGGTAAAAGCCCGCATGACCAAGAAAACATCTCACACCCTTCACGGTTGAAGGTGGAGGCAACTTAGCTATAACATCGACTTTAGCACGGTCTACTTCAAGACCGGCTTTGGAGATCTTGTGTCTTAGCACGATGCCCTCTTTCACCATGAAATGGCATTTTTCCCAATTAAGAACAAGGCGAGTGTCTTCACACCGCTTAAGCATACGTTCTAAATTAGCAAGGCAAGCAGAGAAAGAATCACCATAAACCGAGAAATCATCCATGAATACTTCCATAGTGTCTTCCACCATGTCATGGAATATAGCCATCATACACCTTTGGAACGTCCCAGGAGCATTGCATAAACCAAAAGGCATACGTTTGTAAGCAAATGTTCCATAGGGACAAGTGAATGTGGTCTTTTCTTGGTCCTTGGGATCGATGGGAATTTGAAAATACCCGGAGAAACCATCTAAGAAGCAGTAATAGTCATTACCAGTTAGACGCTCGAGCATTTGATCCATGAAAGGAAGAGGAAAGTGATCTTTTCTCGTGGCATCATTGAGTTTGCGATAGTCGATACAAACTCTCCACCTAGTAACGAGACGAGTGGGAATCAACTCGTTGTGTTCATTGGAAACAACGGTTATTCCGCCCTTCTTGGGCACACAATGGACGGGACTTACCCATGGCGAATCCGAAATAGGGTAAATCAAGCCGGCATCAAGAAGTTTGATAACCGCTTGTTTGATGACGACATGAATGCGAGGATTAACCCTTCTTTGGCTCTGGATTGCGGGTTTAAAGTCATCTTCCATGAGAATCTTGTGAGTACAAAAGTTCGGATCAATTCCGCGGATATCGGAAATTTTCCAAGTAATTGCCTTCTTATGATCTTTAAGCACGGCGATGAGGCGAGATTTCTCTTCTTCTTTCAAGTCCTTCGTGATGATGACAGGCGACTTCTTGTTTTCTTCAAGGAACACGTACTCGAGATGAGGCGGCAACTCCTTAAGTTCTAAATCCGGAGGATTTTCGATGGGAGGCGTTTTCAAAGTCGGAGCATCGATAGCAATAACCGTGGGAGATGGTGGAGAAAGATTGTCGTCTTTAAGAAGGTTCTCAATGAGGCGGAGATCTTCATCCCAGTTGGTGGTAGAATCGTCATTAGCTAAGTTCACATCTCCCATGGTGGCTTCCAAATCTTTCCAAAGGAAATCACTTTCTCCAAATAGAGGTAGTGATGAATCGATAGAGGAAACGGTCTCAACATTGGGAAGAGAGGTAGGAATACTTTTGCAAGCATCTTTGAAGTGTTCTTCACAAGCCTCATCAAGAACGTCAATACAAATAACACTCTCGAATGAATAAGACTGTTTAGACAACTTTCCCATGTTGAAGACAATTTTATCGTCACCCACTCTCATGATAAGCTCACCAGCTTCAACATCGATGAGAGTGCGACCGATCCTCAGGAATGGACGACCTACAAATAATGGCACACGAGGGTCCATATCGTAGAAATCGGCAGGAATAGTGAATTTGCCGACTCCTACAAAGACGTCTTCGGCTATCCCCACTGCATAAGCAACCGTACGGTTAGCTAATTCCAAAGTCATTTTGGTGGGGACTAGCTCAGGGAGAGATAATTGCTTCCAAACGCTTAGTGGCATTAGATTAATACTGGCACCTAGATCGGCTAGGGCCATGCAATTCTCTACTCCCGGGAAGTTACAAGGGATTAAGAAACGACCCGGATCACCAAGCTTGGTTGGCAATTTCCTTAAGAGCACTGCAGAGCAATTCTCATTAAGTTGGGTGTTAGCAATATCAAGAAGCTTCTCCTTGTAGCTAAGAATATCTTTGAACATTTTCGCGTACTTAGGCATGTGAGCGAGAGCCTCAGCGAAGGAGATGTTAAAATTCAATTGTTTAAACATTTTGAGAAAGTTCAAAACCTGAATATCATCCTTGCTTTTGAGCTTCTCTTTCCTCAACCTTGAGGGATAAGGTATATCGGAAGAAGAGGAAGGCTTTGTGATCGAAGGATCACTCACATCCTTGAGTGGTGGAGGGGTAGAAGTAAGAGGCGGAGAAATTGGGGAAGTAGAAGGATGAGGAATAGGAGCAGGTGACTCGTTCTCCTTAGTTACAATCACCGGTGGAGGTATAGGAAGCTCGGGTTCCTTGGTACCTTTGCCACTGCGAGTGGTGATTCTTTCATCTCCCCTCTTGGATTCGCAACGGTGTTACTCAGGAGAGTACCCGAAGAAGAGGGTTGATTACCTTGGAAGAAACTAGCCATCATGTTCTTTAAGTCATTCGTTTGACTATCCAAAGTGTTTCTCATATCAGCTCTCAGATCGTTCCCTTATTTCACCAGGTCTGCTTTCAAGTTGCGCACTTCCTGTTGGAGATTGTCCACGATCACATCGTTAGTCCTCATGTAGGTTCCAATGTCTTGGTGTAATGCGGTGGGTTGGTTGGGAGGAGCAATGTATGCGGGTGGTTGATAAGCAGGTTGCTGGTAAACTTGGTTGTTTCGTTGAGGTGGATGTGGTTGTTTGTGAGGTGGTATGTATGGTCCACGAGGTTGTTGTTGTTGAGGAGGGCGGTTGAGGTTGTGTTGTTGGTTTGGGTTGTTAGGAGTAAAACCGGGCGGGGAAAGAAAGTTGTTGGAACGGTAGCTAAGCAAGCTGCGGTCACCTTGAGGACGAGCTTGATAAGCGGGTTGAGGATAGGTACCATATGCTGCATTGACATTCTCAGAAGGGTAGTCTTGGGTGGCAGTACAAGTGGTGTAAGAGTGAGGACCCCCGCATATCACACATGGATGGCTAACAGCATTGACTTGAGCGTCTTGAGCGTTTTTTGCATTGATGCTGTTAGTGTTGTTGGCGGTGTGGGTAACAAGCGATTCAAGAAGCGTAGTATTTTTGTCAAGTCGCTTGTCGCTATCACTAGTACTAGCACTAGCGACATTGGTCCGAACACTCTTGGTTTGCACATGAGACTTATTTTCAATGATATCCTAAGCGGCATTAGAAGTCTTAGCCAAAATATCACCCCCCGAGGCACTGCTTAGTGAATCTTGGTCATTCATGCTTAAACCAATATAAAAAGTATTAATTTGGTGCACTTTGGTAAAACCATGTTGTGGGCATTTTCTTAAAAGATCTTTGAAACGATCCCAAGATTCACTAAAAGACTCATCGTACTTTTGTTCAAAATTAATGATTTCATTCCGCAAAGCGGTAGTACGAGAGGGTGGGAAAAAGTAGTTGATAAACTTGGTCTCAAAATCCGTCCACGTAAGAATACTCTGTGGCGGTTCCTTAGCAAGCCAATGACGGGCTTGTCCCTCTAAAGAAAAGGGAAAAACTTGTAAACGGATTACCTCTTGTCGAACACCATTGAATTTGACCGTATTAGTGAGTTGCAAGAATCTCTTGATGTGGTCATGTGGATCATCAATGGTACGTCCCAAGAATGGTTGAGCAGAGACCATTTGGATAAAGCCGGATTTAAGCTCAAAGTTGTTGGCTGCAATCGCGGGTATAACAATTGGATCATCGTTACCATCTACATGTGCTTGCAGAAGTTCAATCATCGGGCGATTATCCGGTAGAGGCTCATTGTTGTTGTTATTATTGTTGTTGAAAGGTGGATTGTTATTGTTATTATTATTGTTTTGAGGTAGGTTATTGTTGTTGTTTTTTACACCGGCCATGTCTAAGTCTTCGAGAGGCTCGGGCTCTTGATAAGACGTTGATCGTGTACACATGCACCTTCAAAAGAACTAACAAGGCAAAAACAAAGCAAAAATATTTGGTTTTTATGTTTTTTAATTTTTAGGATTTTTGAAAATTTTATATATTTTTTTTTGTGTTTT
The DNA here is from genome assembly GCA_025667525.1 of Glebionis coronaria. Lineage (NCBI taxonomy): Eukaryota > Viridiplantae > Streptophyta > Magnoliopsida > Asterales > Asteraceae > Glebionis > Glebionis coronaria. The sequence continues at coordinate 142,315,396 of CM046880.1, forward strand.
TGAAATTTTTTATGAAAAAGTAACGTTCACGGTGAACGGATCCCTAAATCCAAGTTCTCACAAAAAACTGTTGATCTTAACGAGAAGAGCCGGCAGCGGCGCCATTTGATACACTGCTTTGCAATGGGGTTCAATATTAATCTCAGTATCTCCTTGAATTGATCACGGCTCTAAGTGGAATGATTTGTTCTTGGTTAATAAAAAGGTGTTGGTTTGTTTATCTATTTTAAACTAATAGCAAATAAATGTAAGTGGTGTGAGTAGATTATAAGCTTTGAAAGATTAAAATAAATTGACGAGTTAAAAATGAAAGCTTGAAAACGTAAAGAAAAGATTATAAAAATACTTTGAAAACTCAACTAATATAAAACTTAAAACTTTATAAAACTTTAAAACTTAGTGCATCGGAATATAAAAATGCAAAGCTATCGGAATGCCAAAGTAATGACCATCGGAATACAACTAAAATGGCGCATCGGTATGTTTCAAGTGAAGGTCCATCGGAATGTTCATATAAGTTACCATCGGAATAATTAAAATCAAAGCTTTCGGAATGATGTCTAGATCGGAAAGTTAGATCGGAATATCTAAATACCCTTTATCGCAAAGTCAGATCGGAATGTGGTAAATAAAAATTGGCCAGAGTTTCGACTTAAAATAGACCCTTAGTCCCGTCGGAATGTGCGATCGCAATGAGCGATCGCAATCCCAGATCAGAATAAGGGGAAATGACAACCGATCGCAAAGTAAAACCCTCTTGGGTTATTACGATCAAAAGCAGTAAATCTGTCGGAATAAGTACAAGCCCTAATATTGCGATGGGAGCAAAGTTGTTCTGAAATTGGTGGCAACTTAAAAACTCAATAAGCAAAATCCATAAGCTAATTAATCCAAAACTTGAACAATTCAAAAAGCTTAAGTTCGACAACTTTCAAAAACATAAAATCATAAACTTGATAAACGAAACTTTTGAATGACCAAAACAGTGATGAAATCCGAAAACCAAAAAGCTAAAACAAGCAATAAGCCAATAAGCATAGAGGGCCTATAGCTTATACGTGTGAGAGCTTAAAAAGGGACAAGAAAAATTAACTTTTAATCACGAACAAATCCAATCATTCAAACCGTATGAAATGAAGTAATCGGATCAAAGATTAAAGCAAAGTGATGAGACTGTATTTATACATAGTCTCATCGTCCAAATCGGGCTTAAAACGTTTAAAATATCATCAAAATACCCAAAAATGTGCTTGTATTTGTTCATTGTGTATTTTAGGTACGGATATCGTGAATTCACCAAAAGATTACAAGAATCAAGCAAAAACGAACACAGGAAACGAAGCCGCACAAAGAACCGGACCCGATTCTTAAATTTCCAAAATGGTCCTTGAAGAATTGAAGTTTGGCAAGAATGGTCCCTCAACTTTTGAAGACTTGACACTTTAGACCCTTGTAAACCTCAATTATTACAAGTTTGGTCCTAAAGTTTCAAGATATTACATTATTAGCCCTTGAAGATTGCATTTATTTCACAATTAGTCCTTGATAAAAGTTTTGATATGCCTTGGGCCAAAAATGACAAGTTAATCAAACTTGTTATTAAAGGAAAAATGTTTGTTGGCTGGTAATTACAAAGGGACAAGAACCAAAGAGTGTAGGGACCAAAAGGGGGCAGTCACCAAACTACCATCAACCATTCACAATGCACCACATCACTACCCCCACCACTCAAATCACTACACATCATCACCTCCTCCCACATCAGCATTCCACCAACATTTTTTTATTATTAACCTTTTTTTTTTAAACCGGTTTAATAATAATTAAAATGAGTGGGAAACATTTCATGTTTAATCATCCTCCCCAAATCATGGTTGTAAACCCTAATTCCTATCTAAACTAAAACAAAGGGGTTCTTGGTTTAACTTTCCAGATCAGTAATTAACCCTCTCCCCATCCAAACCCACACCCCAAAAACATCACCATCTATCCCATGTGCTCTCCCCAGCTGTGCCCTGCCCCACAACTTCATAAGAAGACGAATATGGCAGTAGATCAATGGTCCAGATGAAGTGACTTGTTCCCCAATGGTCAACAAACGAATGGGATCCATACATTACAACTGGCATCACATGAAACCAGCTCAGTGGTCACAAGATACCAATTGACCAAGAATTTCAGCAAGGGCATTTTGGGGAATTTCATGTTTAGGGTTTACTTATTCTAGAACAATCTATGCAGTAGTATATAAGCATATCCGACTTGTGGATTTTGCTTGTTCTAGATTTCCTCCTTGTAAAATATTTTTTTATTTAATGAATAGTTAAAGTTTATTTAAACAAAATTCTTGAAAGTGATCTCTGAGTTCCATACTTTTATTGTTCTTCTTAGTTTAATTAATCTTGGATGCAAATCATTTTTACAGTTTTTAAAAGATTTAAGCTTTTATTTTTCAGAAAAATCATGTTGTAAGAAGATTATTGAAAAAGTTTTTCATAAGGTGAATTTCACTATCACATGAAGTGATAGTGGATTGTGGAGTGATTTCAGTCTTGTGCTAAGCTTTTGTCAAAGTTTTTGTTAGTTTCAAATATTTCAAGAAAAATCGGTTTTTTTATTATCTTGAAGCAATAAGCTAGAAGCAGCTTATTCAATAAGCTAGTTTTTTTAGCTTATAGGCTTTTGTTAACAGGTCACTATTCCTTGTTTGTTATTTTTGGCAGGTTCTAAGAGTCATAGCTAAAAAAAGGTATTGGAGGTCTGTTTGACAAGCATTTTCTTTCCCTTTCTCTACATCAAGCTAGTACAGCTCAAGCCCGGGCTTGAATGGAGATGGCATGTCAGCCATAGTGGGGCCCGGATGTGGGTCCCACAAGGTAACCCCTTAAAGGCTTGAACCCTCTGTTTCTAGTTTAGTTGGTAGGATTTAAGAGCTTGTTTGATGTATGAGATTTGTGTGATAAGTGTTTGTATGCTAGATAGTCTTTGGATACATGTTTGTTTAAGCTTGTTTGCATGTTTAGGTATTAAGTAGTCTGTTAAGTTGATTTCACTAGCATTTCTTTGCTAAATTTTCATTTTTCTGATATAAGGGGGTGTTTGGGTATAGGGTTCTAGCTAGTTTGAGGTTCAGTTAATCTAGTGATAACCACTTAAACACACTGGATTTATGGGTTATAAGTGATATTTGTATTTGGTATTTAGTATTGTAGGATAAAAAGGGGTTTTTGTATGTTCATTTTTTTTGGGTAAAAATCAGTCAATCAATCATTAGGGTGTTAGAGGGATGGATCTGAGTTTCTGATTGTGCAATCTTGGTAATCAATAGGTCTAGGTGCCATCTAGGGTTGTGAGCTAGTCTAGGGTGGTTTGGTGTGGATTTGTGTGAGATTTTGGCTTGTAAAATTCGTCCATTTGCCCATTGCACCAGCATACTGTTCATCAGTTAGGGGCAAGGTTCATCAGTAACTGAATTTGAGCAATTTGAGTCTGATTTTTGCTTTGAGCTTGTGTTTTTTTGGGCATAATTTGACTCCCCACACTTCCATGAGTGTGGGGGTGCCCCTCTTGTCCATCAATTCCAAGAAACAAGCTTGCAATCAAGCTAAAACCCTCCAGACCTTGTTTTTATAACTAGCAGTGGGAACTAACTTCCCCCTGCTAGTGTTAAACTTGCTACTGCCAAGCAAAAGGACAAACAGTCCACAAGTGTCACTATCAGATTTCATCTTATTTGTCTTTAGTGACCTAATTTAGGATTTAGGATTTGAAACTTTTTTCTATATTTTTCTTATTTAATTTCTGATTTTTCAGTTTAAATTATTTTATTGTTACTGTTCATTTAGTATTTTTTTAGATTAAATTGCATTTTTAATTAATTTTTAAATAGTCTGTTTTTGTCTTTTAGTGCAGAAAAGTAATATTTTTCAGATTTAAAATTTTTCTTAGATTTAGAAAATTAATTTAAGATTTTTAGTTTAAAAATATTTACTGTTCACTGTTTTAATTAATTTTTAGAATTAAATTAGCTTAATTAGGGTTTAATTATTAAACTGTTTTTTCTTTTAGTGCAAAATTTTACATTTTTCAAACTTTTTCAATTTTCTACGGTTCTTTAGGATAATTTAGGATTTTTAAAATTGTCAAATTAATTTTGGCATTATTTTATTATTTTTTATGATTATTTTAATTTAAAAATAGATTTTAGTCATTTAAAAATAGAAAAATAGTTTTGAAAATTTAGAAAAAATAGTTTTTAGTCTTTAAATAATATAAGTTAGTTATTGTTCAATAAAATAATATTTGGGACATTATGTTAATTATATTTAATTTTAGGGCTTTAATTAGCATTTAAAATTGAATATTTAATTAATAAAAGGTTTTAAAATATATTTGTTGGATTTTTATTCTTATTTATATTATTTTAGACTTAGTTTAATATTTTAATTAATTTTTAGGTTTAATTTTTAATTTTGTCGCGTTTTACGTATTTACGTTCGCGTTTTACGTCAACGTCGTAGTTTAAATCGTAGTCGTAGCTCGTCTTTACGTTTTCTCTTCTCAACCAAAAACGTCACTAATCCAAACATTGTTATTTTATATATTGGCACATTAATACACAAACCTCCTTCGAGAACGAACCCGCATTTATTCGACTTGTCGGTTTTCCTAAATCGTCGAGTTTAATACTTGCCGCACTTATACGTTCTTTTTCTAAAAGACGTATTTTACTCAATATCACAAACTAAGAAATGTAGAAGAAGAATAAGGAACTTAAAAGCTTAACTTGAATAAGATTAATGAAATCCCAAGTACAAAGATTAAAGAAAGCTTAAATTTAAAAGATGAAAACAAAGAAAAATTTAGTGAGAGAAAGTTGGGAACTTTCTCTCTCTAAAACTAGAGAGAATGAAAAACTAAAGAACTAACTAAAACTAACAGCCTCCAAATTTGTGAAGTAAGGTCCTATATACAGGCGTATGGTGGTGGGCTTGTGAATGGGCTTTGGTTTGGGCTTCGTTTCTTCTTTAGTCTTTAGTCTTAACGTCTCTTTTAAATAAACGTTCCCGACTTTGGATTTTTAGAACTGTCGGTGAATAATTCCAACTCGTCTTGTAATCTTTTGTTTAATAGACTCGAGTTCTTCGACATATATGAATCTTCCATCTTTGGCTCTATTCTTCGATAAATCTTCAAATAGGCACAATGACTTCAAATCTTTTGCATCTCTTGGACAATAGACTTCGTCTTGAGTCTTTTTCCTTGATAAAACCCGTGCAATCCCATGTTTTCTTCAATATTCATCCGGTTGACTCTAAAAACACAATAAACACAAAAACCACGCATAATTCCAAACATATGATATTAAATACATGTTTTGGTCTTGTTTTAGCCGGAAATAAGTGGTGAAAGGATGGGTGTTTTCACACCTATCAGGGACTTTTAGTGACATAACCTAACTTTAATAATCCATTTTATTTCATCTATCGGGTCATTTAATCATTCTTCGGGTCATACAATCATTCGGGTCCAAATCAATAAACAAACAATCGGGACAAATGTGTCCAGTTTTATAAAAGATAACATGTTATCTCCCTCGCGGGTTTCTGAAACATTTCATAAAAACATTTAAAAGAGTGTGAGGCTATGAACTCACGTTGATGCGGGAAAGCGGATTATCGGCAATTCGGATGTACGGTACGTGCTTCAATCACGGAAACCTAGACAAATAATACTCGTCTTAGACTCTTGTCCAATGACTTTATAAAAATAACAATTATGTATACATATGATGATTTTATATATATTATGATCAAGTGGGTTTACATATTCTCTTTTACTCATTTTTGTGTTTATATATTGGTAACTTCTTACTAGTTTACTAGTTTTACCTATTTACGTGTTTTAGGTCTAATAAGTCTATTATAAGTTCATTAACTTGTATTAATCCACTTTATACTTGTATTATCAGTATTTATACTTTACATGTTGGGCCCGAGTGGGTTAAGCCCAATAAATAAGTTTATAAGTGTTTTAGTCCATTTTGTTGTATTATTAGTCCAATAACGTTAACTTAGCCCGTTAACGTTCGTATGTTATATAGTTCGGGTTTTATCGGTTTTTACTTGTTATATATGTTTATATACCAGTATATGAGTTTATAAAAGTTTACATTAGGCGGGTTCAACCGTCTAAGTTTTATTTAACAAAAACGTTAATTTTACGGTATTAGCCGAAAAGACGTAAAAATCATGTTTATAGTTTTATAACTTATAAAACTTACCAAACTACCATTTTTATATAATGTCCATTTATTTATCCTTATACATATTTATATAAATGTATTATATAAGTTAGTGGGTTTTAATTCACATTTTATACTATTTTTATTTGAGTGCTTATATAATACTATTATACTTTAATTTTCCCAAAATCTGATTTTTACTTTCATGTTCACCAAAATAGCCATATCTAGAGTTCTATATGGAGATAGAAGCTCAAAATTTTTATGGCATAAACTACATGATATGTGCTCCATTTAACTCTTATATAGCTACTGTTGAATCAGCCTCTAAGTATTTTATAAAATTCGTCCAAAACAGTGTACTTAGATTTGCACTCTAAACTTGTTTTGATCATATCTCACTCATTTTGATGATTCCATTGTATGTGCAACTCTCACATGTGTATAACACCTAATACTTACTGTATATTGATTCCACTTTACCATTTTATCAGTTTATCATTTGGTTACTTACTGTGTTTATACAGCCATCTTATTAAGCAAGATTTAACCATTTTTACATGTGGTTTTTCCATCTTTTTACCCATGTTTATCAAATCTATCAACACCAAATCCCCACATAATATTTTTAATCATCATTCATCATCATACACATATACATAAATAAAGAAAATACAAGATTACATAATCAAAATAACAAGAGAATAGGAAGAACAATCTCTATACCACCAAGGTTGTGTAGTTTATGATCAAGGCTTGGATTTTTGATGGCAAAACTTGTGGTAGATCAACACCAATATTCAAGGCCACCAATACTTGTAAACTTCATGTAGAAATCAGCACCAAATCTTCTCCTTGGATGTTAAAATCACCACCAATCAATAGAGCTTGAAAAGGGCTTCATCATATGTGTGAATAACATATGATTTCATGGTTAAATTTGATCAAATGAGGGTGTTTAGGGGTGGTTCTTGGACAAAATTTAGAGAGAGAGAGGAGAGGGAGAGTAGGTGGTTTTTCATGTATGAATGTGTAAATGGTTTGTGTGAAGTGGTTTGAGTGGTTTTGTGTAAGGTTAGCTTGTTTATTAAGCTTTACATGACAAGTGTCATAGTATTTAACTACAACTTGACACCTCAAAGGGTGTGGTGTTAGCTAGTTAGCCATACCATGTGTAGGGTGAGGAAAAACTTGTTTTGTCTCATCCAAATAATTTACGTGTATTCCTCGATTCTAATTTCCTCGATTTGCGTTCCCTCGGGTCGTTTTACGAAAAACATTTTTATAAATTATCAATCAACGGCACAAAACGAATCTAATAAAAATTGTCTCATCAAAAACGGAGTTCAAAAACGTAAATACGTAATCCTAAGGTTTCCGGTTTAGTCGTAAAGGACGTTAAATTATTCACGTAAGTCCTAATCTCTTCTCGTAAATTTGTGAGTTTATGAACCAACACAAATTTAAAACTCCAAAATAATATTCACGGATAAATTTATTTCCTGAAACGTCGGTCTGGCACCAAAAACGGCGTATGTAAGCGTAAGCACGTAACGTAGAGTCCTCCGGTTTAAACGTAGTCGATGCTACTTCAAGACGTAAACCCAAATTTCTTCCCAAGATATGTGAGTTCATAATATAACATCAAAATAATGTTTTCAAATAATACTTGAGAATAAAATATCAACCATAAATTGACGGATTGTCATAGCATTTACCCCTAAACAGGATCTTTGTCCTCAAAGATCATTTTACCTTACTACTCGCTTCTTATAGAGTTAAAGCCATGTGGGTATTTCCTCCACATTCGGTCTTTTCTCACAAGTGTAATTCATTACAATACGCGAGTTTCATCAAACATAACTACAGGAATAAGATCAGGCTTAATGTTGACTTACTTTCTCTATCCATGATGTTCACGGGTTTTTGATGAATGCAACTTTTCGCCGATCTAAACATCATCAAGAAGTAATCAGATTTTCACTTGATAGACATTTCATCAAGTTAGATATACGAATCATAATTCATGAAGCCCTTGAAGTCCTAGGGTAGATCCAACTTATATGCCTTTCAAACCAACTTTTACATCATCTCAATGGTCCCATTCAACGGGGACTTATTTCCCATGATCTTTCAGATCATCTATTCGTTTTTCCAAAGTAAAATTTTTGGCATAACTTCGCTACCCATCCGGCACTTCAAGATCTACATTTCATATTCACATAACCTTCTGCCCACTACCGGCAGTCAATAATCAGATCCTAATTTCAACAATTAATTCATGTCTCGCGGGTCGAGTATTTTGTAAGGTTAGGTTCGCCATCATAGGAAACGTTAAACCTAAAAGACATGTCCAACTCACAATGGGTGTATGTCAGGTGTCTTCATCCCAACTCCTGCTTACAGATGCTCTAATATATATCCTCACAAGATTCGATCTCGATCCTATTACGATAGTTTTCAATGATAATCTCTCCAAATGAAAACGATTATATGGTTTATTACCAAAGGTCAATCATTCAAACATAAAACAGCACTTATAGTATTTTCTATCGTTACTTTACCTCGTCCCTTCGATTGGGGTGGTACAGTACCCTCATCAAGATTCGTTCTCAATGAATTCTGAGCAAATCTCTAGAAATTCGATGCGAAGCGAGGATCTTGATAGAGATGATCGATACAGGAACACCATGCTTTATATAACTCCTTTAAATACAAAAGAGTCAATTTCTTCATCAAGAATCTATCATTAACAGGAATGATATTAGTAGATTTGGTTAGTCTGTCGACGATGACCCAAATCGAATCAAATTCAGATGCTGACATTTGCAATAATTAGACGTTTACTAATGTATGAGGCGGTGTCTGCCTTCATAATTTGCTATCAGTACAACTTTTTCTAATAATGATACATTAAATCAGAAATGGCATGAATAGAATACTTATACTTACAAGATTCCAACATAACTATATCTCACAATCCTCCATGTTTAGACAATCACAATTGGCCTTTTAATCATTTAGCGCCATCGGCTTCTCAATTCTAATGGTTCACATTAGCCGCGAACCCCTTTTTATTATCTATATTATCCTTTTTACAATCATTGTTTATTTTTATATTGTTTTGCAATTTATTTTGCACCTTCATTATTAAGGAACATGTCCTAATTGGTTCTTTATATTTTCTACATAATGTTTCAGTAATTATATTCACCTTCCTTGATGAAATAAATATCATGACCGTATTTATTCAGAAATTATTCCTTCATATTTTCTAAGTTTTAATTTCGTCTCAACTATTATTTTTACCAGTTTTACTCAACCCGACGTCTAAAGCGTCGATGATTATTACAAGTAATTAAATAATAAATATTTAATTTTTATGAAACGTCAACCTAAGAATTTGTAAATTTCTTAGTTCGACCAATTATATAAAAATGTTCAAAATAAATTTGAATTTAATTAACAAGATTTTTGTTGATTTATCGAACATAATTATTAAGATTCGTAAATGTTCGAAAAATCTTGGTTTATACTTTGGTCAAAATTTTCATAGTTGAAAAGCAAAAATTGTCGTTTTAAATTTCAAGTCATGGTTTAAATTGTTTCCTCAATCCCTCTTAGGTTGTCTTGAGGTATACACGAACATTTACCCCTAAACAGGAGTTTAGTTAAATGTTCTGGGTATAAGGGAATAATCCCTCAAAAGTTCTTTTTGATAAAACATTTGTCAAAACACATTTGCACTTTCGTTTTGGTAAAACCCAAAGCCTTATGGCTCTAATCTTTGAAAAGTCATTATAGATTCCATTATCTTATTATTCACATGGTCAAATAATGTAAAGGATTAAGCCTTAAATCACTTGTTAAATATTCAAGGTACAGGTTTTCATTGTTCGGCCAACTCATGGCAGCCTACAAATAATTATTAACTTCTTCTTATTCTTATATACAAACAAATGGTCCTTAATGATCTCAAGCATGAATTTATCAATTTACAGCATACACATGTGATTCACCAAATTTATGAATGCTACATGTGTATTAGTCAATCTAAACGACATAACATGAAACTCATAATCTTCATTACGAGTTCTGAATGTAGTGATTGGAATAGATAATCATTTTTGCGGATGCGAAGTTGATGATAACCATGTCGTGAATCAAATTTTCGAATATACGCTGGAACCTTGTAAATGATTGAACAAATCTATCATCTTGGATAGTGGATATACATTTTTAATCGTCAATTTACCTAGTTCACGGTAATCAATATATATAAGAAATAATAACACCATAGCTCTTCATGATGACGAGCTTGGTAGAATAAAAGCTTTCTCCGACAACTCTCTCAGTTATACGGTAATTTTTTTAATCTAGATGGTGCTGACGTACAGTGCATAAGCCACAGGTGCAACACCAGGAATATAATCAATACCAATTTCAACTTGCCTTAATGGCGAAAGTCTAGGTAATTTACCAATCAAATACTTTCTAAAGTTTCAGATAGCAGGAACATCTTTTGATAAATTTACTTTAAGTTCTTTCTAGATTATAATATCTATGACTAATTCACAACCATTCACGGTATAATTTCAAGTCTAAATGCGGGATACAGTCATCCACCAAGAATTATTTAGATCACTTTTTGATAATCAACATCTTATCTTTTAGAGGAATTCTATTCGAGTTCCCATCAATTAAGACAATGTCGTCATGTCATAATCAATCAATCCATTCTATTGGCACTATCAACTTTCCAGTTTCATTGCCGTCGATAAGATGTGAACTTCTCAAAAGACTAATAATAATTCATAATCTTTCACAATTCAAGGATATATGGAGGCATAACTAACCTTAAAAGAGTAAGGTCAACGCATAATCTACGGAAGAGAATTTCAAGTCAGATACAGACGAAAACATTTAACGAATATGAATATATCCCATGTTTTCATAATTTGAGTACGCATTCGAAAGCTCCTCAGATCGTTACCCAGGTCATTCAAATGAAATCAAATCAAACGATGATAAGAATGTCGATACATATAGTCGGGTATCAACACTCGGTAATCAGATACTTTTCCTAAGAATCTCACTACGGGAGAATTGGACAAGAAAGAATTGTCAATTGTCAAATAAGACAATTTCCACAGTTGAGTAAATTCGACTCAGAAGAATAGATGCTACAGGCACATATGTAGGTGTCCCTAACACTATGTCCCTATTTTTCACTTCTTGCAGATCTCATAAAATTTATTCTTTCACAATCTTCAAAGAAAATGTAGTGTTTATTCATTAGTTTTATGGTGACTACTAATCAGTCTTGCATGGTCCATTCCAAATTGTATGTAGGCGCGCAACTATAAACAATTTCAAGATTAACGAAGCAATACTCAGTTCGTCAAAATTTTATCATCATGTTTATAATAAAAACATTTTCATGCTTAATTCTTAAATAAGAATCAAAAATAATTTTACAAAGATGTTCTTTGTTATGAAAACAATTAAGTTTTCCAAAATGTTTTATAAACAACTTTATTTTGATAACGATCACTTATAAATCTCACTTCGAATAATCCTTATAGTGATGAAAATTCAATTTTCTCAAGGAATACTGTTTTATCTTATAAAAACAATGAGTGATCTACAAAAGAGTGATGAAAAGTTGTTCACCAAGAACTAACTACAATATAATAGGAAATGAGCTTAGCCAATTAATCATGAGGTTCATGACCTCGATGGCACTCAGGAATACAAAGAGAATAATCCACAACGTAACTCAATTCGAGATGAGTACTTATTCGATGGTTGCATCACTAATGCGAACATTAGGATGAAGCAATAAAAGATAGACAACATTGATACATGTAGGATTTAGAAATCAAAGGTAGTCTTTTCATTAATCACAAACAAGTCAAAATTGTATCGTAACACATTACGTGTCACTATGTCATACAATTCTCAGAACTCATCCTACCAACTGATGTCTCAGTTAAGTTAGGGATTTTTAAAAGATACCACAATGAATACTAACCTACAAGAGTCGTTAGGTGTTCCATATGTCCCGGAAGATCCATTGGTCCCAATTCAGAAGAAGATTTCTTCAATTTATTTCTTGGACACTGGGCATCCTCGTTAGTGGACAATGGCCTAGGAACAACCCTTAACACGTACCTACAATCATTTAAAACCTTATAATTCAATCACAGAACTTAACGACTTCCTCTTATCAACTCATATTCCATAAAAGTTAAATTTTACTTTATTCAAGTTTCAATCAACTTATACTCAATTCGATATCCTACCCCATTTTCTAATACTTTCAATCCTTATTCTTAGACCTTAATATGGCAATAAAAGCTCGATATGAATCAACACTTAATTTCCAATCCTATAGCTCTTACAACAACAATTATCAAATGATTCACTAGTATGAAATGACTCACACATTCAATTAGACTTCTTGGAAAGGTACTAGTGGCATGAGGCTTTTGGGTAAAGGCTCCAATTACAGCCTCAAGTGCAACATTCACCCTTTCGATTTCAATTTAAGAATTGGGTGACAATGAATCAGATGACACCTTTCCAGGTGGCAACGTTTTGTCAAACTCCACTCTATAAGGAAAGATCGTCATGACATCGATATCGGATTTAATCTCGCCAATTCTTCTTTAATATCACAATCAACTAATATCAACATTTCTACGAATATCAACCATTTTGTTGGGATCATAAATATCCACAACTTGGTTTAGATCTGGAATAGCTAGATTTCCTATATGAATAGCTTAGATTAATTTACTAGGGGTTTTAGGGTTCCTTGTGACAATCTACGTCGTATAAATACCTCGTATAAATATCAAAATAATCATCAAACAATCATGTAATAAAATTACATCATATATATATAATCCAAGTGATATATATATACTAAAATAACACTTCTCAGTCTAGCCTTGTCGGTAACTCGGGAATTCTTCGACACCGTTATAGTCAAAAGATTTTGATATTTTTAGAAAAATGTTTATAGTTAAAAGATTTTGAAATGTTTTATTCAAAACCTTAGTTTTAAAAATCTTTCGTTCTCTATAACGAGAGCTCTGGTACCAAACTGTAACACCCCCAAATTTATACAATTCAATACAGCGGAAGACTCGCTGGTGTTACGGGATAGCACATTACTCACATCATAGACAACGCTAAAAAAATTGCGTCGTTTAATAATAAAGTATTTCCATTAATAAATATCAAATTTACACAGGTCCCAAGCCATTGTATTTCATACAGGTTTTAAAAATCATTTGAATGGAAATTGTTATTTAAGTACGGGCCATGAATTCTTGTTGTCTACCCGAGAATTATCTTCAAGTACCTGAGATAAAACATGTTAAAAGAAAAGGTCAACGATAACGCCGAGTGAATTCATAGAGTTTAATAAACCATCAATATAACATCGGTATAAAATTATTACCGAAAATCATTTTGTACAAATCATCGTAATAGGCCATAAAATAGCCAAAGTCATTTTTATACAAATCCTTATCGAAAATCATAATATAGGCATTTGCCTTAAAAATCATTATACGAGCCAATGTCATAAAAAGATAATACAATACGAATTATGACGTTGTATAAAGTTAAATAAAAACCGTTATATGAATATGGTTATAGAAAACCAAAACACAAACATAATATCAATAATATGACCCCGTATTGCTAGCATGCAATATATTGTAATTCGGTGTGTAGCAGTATTTCGTTAATTGGATTATTATAAGCCGCATGACATTGTTACCTTACTACAACAAACAACGGGTAGCTAGCCCGAAACTCAATTTGCCCATCTAAATTAGCGTGTCGTCACAATAATCACGCTTGTGAAAATATTCTCATACATAAATTCGCTTACCAATCAATGTGGCACGACGGGGATCAACCGTCAAGGCGCGAACTGGGGTGATCGTCCCCAAATAGTACTATTATATGCATAAGCGTCTACCAAATCCCGGTAGTTTACAATTCATGCTAATGAGAATAATCCATTTTATTTCATCTATCGGGTCATTTAATCATTCTTCGGGTCATACAATCATTCGGGTCCAAATCAATAAACAAACAATCGGGACAAATGTGTCCTGTTTTATAAAAGCTAACATGTTATCTCCCTCGCGAGTTTCTAAAACATTTCATAAAAACATTTAAAAGAGTGCGAGGCTATGAACAAACGTTGATGCGGGAAAGCGGATTATCGGCAATTCGGATGTACGGTACGTGCTTCAATCACGGAAACCTAGACAAATAATACTCGTCTTAGACTCTTGTCCAATGACTTTATAAAAATAAAAAATTATGTATACATATGTTGATTTTATATATATGATGATCGAGTGGGTTTACATATTCTCTTTTACTCATTTTTGTGTTTATATATTGGTAACTTCTTAATAGTTTACTAGTTTTACCTATTTACGTGTTTTAGGTCTAATAAGCCTATTATAAGTTCATTAACTTGTATTAATCCACTTTATACTTGTATTATCAGTATTTATACTTTACATGTTGGGCCCGAGTGGGTTAAGCCCAATAAATAAGTTTATAAGTGTTTTAGTCCATTTTGTTGTATTATTAGTCTAATAACGTTAACTTAGCCCGTTAATGTCCGTATGTTATATAGTTCGGGTTTTATCGGTTTTTACTTGTTATATATGTTTATATATCAGTATATGAGTTTATAAAAGATTACATTAGGCGGGTTCAACCATCTAAGTTTTATTTAACAAAAACGTTAATTTTACAGTATTAGCCGAAAAGACGTAAAAATCATGTTTATAGTTTTATAACTTATAAAACTTACCAAACTACCATTTTTATATAATGTCCAGTTATTTATCCTTATACATATTTATATAAATGTATTATATAAGTTAGTGGGTTTTAATTCACATTTTATACTATTTTTATTTGAGTGCTTATATAATACTATTATACTTTAATTTTCCCAAAATCTGATTTTTACTTTCATGTTCACCAAAATAGTCATATCTAGAGTTCTATATGGAGATAGAAGCTCAAAAGTTTTATGGCATAAACTACATGATATGTGCTCCATTTAACTCTTCTATAGCTACTGTTGAATCAGCCTCAAAGTATTTTATAAAATTCGTCCAAAACAGTGTACTCAGATTTTCACTCTAAACTTGTTTTGATCATATCTCACTCATTTTGATGATTCTATTATATGGACAACTCTCACATGTGTATAACACCTAATACTTACTGTATATTGATTCCACTTTACCATTTTATCAGTTTATCATTTAGTTACTTACTGTTTTTATACAGCCATCTTATTAAGCAAGATTTAACCATTTTTACATGTGATTTTTCCATCTTTTTACCCATGTTTATCAAATATATCAACACCAAATCCCCACATAATATTTTTAATTATCATTCATCATCATATACATATACATAAATAAGAAAATAAAAGATTACATAATCAAAATAACAAGAGAATAGGAAGAACAATCTCTATACCACCAAGGTTGTGTAGTTTATGATCAAGGCTTGGATTTTTGATGGCAAAACTTGTGGTAGATCAACACCAATATTCAAGGCCACTAATACTTGTAAACTTCATGTAGAAATCAGCCCTTGGACATCACCAAATCTTCTCCTTGGATGTTAAAATCACCACCAATCAATAGAGCTTGAAAAGGGCTTCATCATATGTGTGAATAACATATGATTTCATGGTTAAATTTGATCAAATGAGGGTTTTTAGGGGTGGTTCTTGGACGAAATTTAGAGAGAGAGGAGAGGGAGAATAGGTGGTTTTGCATGTATGAATGTGTAACTGGTTTGTGTGAAGTGGTTTGAGTGGTTTTGTGTAAGGTTAGCTTGTTTATTAAGCTTTACATGACAAGTGTAGTAGTATTTAACTACAACTTGACACCTCAAAGGGTGTGGTGTTAGCTAGTTAGCCATACTATGTGTGGGGTGAGGCAAAACTTGTTTGGTCTCATCCCATTAATTTACGGGTATTCCTCGATTCTAGTTTCCTCGATTTGCGTGCCCTCGGGTCGTTTTATGATGAGACTGCTTTTATACATACTCTCATCGTCCAAATTGGGCTTAAAATGCATTAAATATCATCAAAATACCCAAACATATGCTTGTGTTTGTTGCTTGTGTATTTTAGGTACGGATATTGAGAAAATGACAAAAGATCACAAGAAACATGCAAAAACGAACAAGGGAAACGAAGCCGCACAATGAACCAAGCCCTAATGAAGAATTTTCCAAAGAAAACCCTTGAAGATTTGAAGAATCATGAAGATTGGTCCTCCAAGTTTGAAGAATTGACACTTTATACCCTTGTACCTTCATAATTACAAGTTTGGTCCCTAAAGTTTGTCAAAATTACAAAAAGGACCCTTAACTTTGAAGAATTGGCAAATTTAGTCCCTCAACAAAACTAAATTATCAATAATGGTCCTCCAAGAAGTCAACAAACAAGTCAAGGCCTTGAAGTATGAAGACATGTCAAAATCAGTCCTTGGAATATGAAGAAATTGCATTTTTAGTCCTTAAAACAAGTTTAAAAACTTGTTGTGCCAAAACTGCCAACTTCCCAAAGTTATTTAAAAAGGAAAAGTGATTTAGGCTGTTTTAATACAAAGTGAAAGAAGAAGTAAACTATGGGGACCCAAACTGCCAAACACCTCAACTCATCCTAGCCAATCATTTGGACACCTCACCCACCTCCACCAATCACACCCACTCTCCCTTCCACGTCTACATTCCACCACTCCAGTTTAATTTATTAAACTTAATTAATACTTCCCTCCCAAACACTTAATTTGAAAACTATTAACCCCAAACCGGATTAAAACGCCCCTAATCCACCCATAAACCCTAGCTAATCCCCAGGAAGAACAATGACTAAAACAAAGGGGTTATGGCTATAACCTTCCAGATTGATAATTAACAATCACATAAACCAAACCCAACCCCCAAATTACCCATCACTCTCACCCATGTGACTCTCCAACCCTCCCCTGCCCCACAAAGAAGAAGAAAACAAAACTGAGCCAGTCCATCAACGAACCAAAGCATTTTACTTGGTCCCCAAGCTCATTTGAAGGGTTTAGATCACTTTACAATAGCTGGATACTTCAACATCATCACATGGCTTTGTTTTGACTGAAAAATTCAAAATCGTCCAAGGGCAAAGCTGGAAGTTCACTTGTTAGGGTTTTCAGCTTCTATTGAGTTCTAGAATCACAATGTAAGCCTCTATATAAAGGCACTTAGGACGTAGCATTAAGATGTTCTTTTTCTCCTTTTTTCACAACTTTGTAAGTCCTATTTTTATGAATGAAAAAGGTTTAAGTTTGTTGATGAGAAGAAAGAGCCAATTTAATTTACATTGTTTGCTTGTTGTTTAAAATTCCAAGATTGTTTACTTTTAAAGTTTTTAAAATTCAAGTTTTGTGTTCAAAGGTTTCTGATTTTAAGTTTTCTGTTCAAGATTAAGGTTGTTAAACCACATAAGCTTCTACATTCAAGCTTGTATATGACCATACAACCCTGATATCTTGAAGATATCAAGGTGTAGTGGGTATAAAAGTTTGGGTAAAAGGGCTAAGTGAGGTGAAAAACCTTCTTGCTTATTTTTCTTATATTACTGTTTCAGCTAAAAAGCTATAAGCTATAAGTAGACTTGTCTATAAGTCATCCTTGTAGCTCATTGCTCATATTCCAGGTCACTCTTGTTGTTTTGGTTTGTTTTTAGCAGGTTCTAAACAAGGGCCATTCTTATTCATTTTTGTTAAGAAAAATTTCATCAACCCATCAACAAAGTTCTGCGTAGGCCCCAGCCTATATGGAGGTGGTTTTTCAACCACTAAGGGTCATGGATGTAGGACCCTTGAGGTAGTCTCTTGTTCTCTATTTCATTTTTAGCTTTCTGAAATTTTATGTGATTTGTATGATTTTTGTGTTAAGATGTTAAATGTATGTTTGAGTGCTTAAAACTGCTTAAATAGGACTTGTATGCATGCTTAGATAGTGTTCAATCACTTTGGTTAAGTCTTGATTGGATTTGCTTTGAAAAAATTTGAGTTTCAGATTTAAATGGGCGTTTGGATTAAGGCTTTATTTGGTTTATATGATTTAGACTTGACTTGAATCTTGTTTAACTGCACTCACTAGGTTGGTATTAGGTTGTTTGTTACTTGTTTGTCAGTTTGGGTGGGTTTTTAAACAATTTGCATGTCAAAATTTAGTCATATAGTAAAAAATCAGAAAACTGCCTTGTTTGATTGATTTTGTTGAAAATTGGTTAGCAAATCTTGTAGTTTGTTAGATTCAGGGTTGTTTAAGGATTGTGCCTTGTTTGTATGTTAAGTGGTGAACTTATATGCATGATATTTGGCTTGAAATCTCACCATTGTGCCTTGTATATCAGCAAGTACTAATCAGAAACATATAAGCCATATCAGTAACTTTCTTTGATATTTTGAGCTTGAAATTGTGTGCAATTTGCTTGTTTCTGCTTGTGATTTGACTCCTTACACTCCAAAGAGTATAAGGGTGCCTTGTTGTCCACCAAAAACATCTACAAAAGCAAACCAAGTCCTCTTGGTCATATTTGCACAAGTGAAGAGATACACTTGTTGTTCATCAGAAAGTTCATCAGTCCTGGGCACATTTTTGATTCAATCTTGCTATAATCTTGTTATTTTGGGTTTGTGTTTGCATTTTAGTAGTTAATTAGTTACTGGATTTGAGTTTAAAAGTTAAAAAAAAAAGAAAAGTTTTGCAAAAACGCACACCCTGCCTGGACTCGAACACGCGACCTTGCGTTCCAAGGAGTAGCGTGTTTACCAGTGATCTAGATGGCCTTTTTACGTTTTCCTTTCCTTTCATTACTTATTTAAGGTGTTTTATTTTTGAGCTTATTTAAGTTAACAACTTGTAAATAAGCTGTTTCTAGCTTATTTCTTATAGCTTATTTCTGTTTAGCATTTTTATTAAGTTTTTGTTAGGTTGTTTGACTTTTCTGAGCAAAAAGTAAATTTTTCCCTTTATTATTTTATTTACTAGGATTATTTTAAGTTTAATTTTAAGAAAGTCATTAAAAAATAGAAAAAAGTAATTTAAAAATCTGGAAAAATAATTTTTAGGTTTCTAATCATATTTTTGAGGTTTACAGCTTATTAGGTTTTCAATTTAGCTTATTTTTGATTTTATTGGATTTTAGGGTTTTTAGCTAAATTTAAAATTTAATATAAAATTATTAAATAGGTTTCAGAAAATTTGGTTTGCATTTTTGTTTTAGTTACATTATTTAGGATTTTTGGTAATTTTTTATAATTTATTTACAAACTTTTTATTTTTTTTAATATTTTAATATTATTTTATTAATAAAAACTGAAGTTTTATTTTTTCTTGTTTTTACATTTTTCTAGGTTAAGGACACTTAATTAGGAGTTTTGTAACTTTCCAAATATTTTTTAGACTTTTCAATTAATTTCTAGAATTAATTTAAGATTTAATAGATTTTAATAGTTTTTAAGTGTTTAAAAATAGTTTAATTTGGTTTTAAAATTTTTAAAAATAGTTTTTAGCTTAATTAGGATATTTTTGAGGTTTACAAACTATTAGATCTTGTTTAAGGCTTTTTAATAATTAAAAGTGATTTTTAGGGCTTTAATTAGCATTAAAAAGTCATTAATTAATTAATTAAAAGGTTTTAGCAAGTTTGGATTTTTTGTAAACTCTTAGAATATTATTTGGGTTTTTTTTTAATTTTTAGGAATTTTTAGGTTAAAATTTTAATTTTGGCACTATTTACGGTTTTACGTTTTCGCCCTTTTCGTCATAGTTTAATCCGTTTTCGTAACCGTCTTTCTCTTCTAATCCCATTTCTTTCTCAATCATTATAATCACAAACATTAATCAACTCTTAACACAACGCACTTGCCTCCTCGAGAACGAACTCACTTCATTGGGTCTTAACTTGTGGTTTTCCTAAACTACTCGTTAATAGTTACCCTAATTACCTTCCTTTTCCTAAAGGGGTAATTTGACAAACATCATTTTGGCGCCGCTGCCGGGGAGGCGTGTTGTGTTTTGGTTGAACCATTGTTGTTTTTATATATAGCCATAAAAGTAATTGTATTAGTAGCACTCTACTAATACGTATTATCGGTTTTTCGTTTTTTGTGAATATTATTAATATATTGTATACGTAGAACAATAAATTTACAAGTACTCCAAATACGTGAGAAATCACAACCTTGACTTCGGAGGTCATTACCCAATCATTGTATTCGAATCTCAAACCAAAGAAAAAGGCAAAAATAGATAAATACTTTCGAGAAGCTCGATTTTGAGAAATACAAACTATAAGGTGGGTATAAGGCGGTTGTATTTCACGACCTAAAGGAAAAAGGCTCTTAAGTGCTTCGCGCCGCCTCGTTTCCTCCGCTTGCTTGTGCGTATTTTGATTTTGAAAGCTAATCGAGGGTTTTGCCGCCCAAAGTATTATTACGTATCATATATATTTTCTTGGTTTCTATTGATTAAACCCTCTTGAACAATTTGGTGTTCCACCATCGTTCTAAAGTCATCGAAGGCGTTCACTTCACGTGATCGTTTTCATTCCTTGAGGCTTCTTTAATCGAGAGATTTGGTTAAGGAGGAGATTTGTAGATTTTGGTCTACTTAATACATTCCGAAAATCCAAAAAAGTAAAAACAATCAAAAACCAAAAAAATTGAAAATGTAAAAATACCAAAAAGAATCTTCTTTGCTCGCCTTCTCGTTGTACGTGACGTTTATGCAAACTCGCTCTAAAGCAAGACGTGCTCGTAAACGAAGAAACAAATCCATCACTCCTACTAGTGAGGAGTCTCCTATTGACGAACCCATTATAGTGAAAGAAGCACCCATGGCTAATCGAACTATGATGGAGTTGCTTCAAGCACCCACCGAGGGTTATGGAGAAGCGATTGTGATTCCCGCTATCCTTGCGGAGAATTTTGAGGTTAAGACGGGTTTGTTGTCCATGATTCAAAATAACAAGTTTCGAGGGGACGAAAAGGACAACCCTCATAACCACATTCGCCAATTTAATCGTCTCACCGCCACATGCAAGTTTAAGGATGTTTCAAACGACTCGATTAAGATGATGCTTTTTCCGTATTCCTTAGCGGGGCCCGCAAAAATTTGGTTAGAGAAAGAGCCACCCAATTCTATATTGACGTGGAAGGATCTCGTTTCAAAATTCGTGAACCAATTTTTTCCGCCCTCTAAGACTACGCACTTAAAAAACGAGATTTCAAAGTTTTCACAAGAGTATAATGAGAGTTTTTCAACGGCTTGGAATAGGTTTAAGGAAATGTTGCACGAATGTCCTCATCATGGTTTTTCCGACTTGCATCAAATTGACACATTTTACAATGGCTTGAATGATCATGAGCGTGATTATCTTAATGCCGCCGCGGGTGGTAATTTTTTGTGTAAGACGGTCGAGGAAGCATTGTTAATCATTGAGAATAGGTCTAAGGTGTATAGTCCTCGTAGCACGTCGAGTGTTCGTAAGACTTCGTCTTCGTCTTCGCCTTCATTGTCACACATCGTTGATGCTTGCCAAATCGAGGCTAATTTGGAGAACAAAATTTTTGATATAGTGAAAGGATTGTTAGTTGAGTTTAAAGTTGGTGAACAACCCGCTCCCGCTACGATTAAAGCGGTTGAGGTTTCTTGTATGTATTGTGGTGGAGCTCACGATTATTGCGAGTGCATTACCAACGGTGGTAACACTTCGAGTGCCTTCGCGGCCGCGGGAACTTATAACCAAAACGGTCAAGTTCCTCGCACTAATCAATTGACTCCACCGGGTTTTCCACCAAATCAAAATGCTAACAATTATCGAAACAATCAAGTTGGTTACCAAAGCAATCAAAGGAACAATTACAAGGGTAATAACAACTATGGGAATCAAGGGAGTAGTAGTAGCCAATTGCAAAACCAAAACCAAAACCGTAATTTCCAAAACACGAGTCAAGGTCTTCAAAATGTTTACACTAAAGAACTTCCAATGGACTTTGTGAATTACGCCACGGCAAATGATAAGATTTTGGAAACATTCAAGAGCAATTGGCTAATCAAGCTAGGGACACGGCTAAGAACACCAAGGAGTTAGCTAATTTTGTTAAAGAAAATCTTAGCATGAGGAATGAATTGAAAAATTATTTGGCTAACCAAATTCAAGGTCAAAACAACAAGATAGAGCAAAGTCATGCTAGGCTTGAACAAAGAATTGACCAAAAAGCCGTTAGTCAAGATTTGAAGTTTAATAGTTTTGATGCTAATCTTAATGCCATTTTAGAAGCCGTCATGGGGAACAAATCCTCTACTTCGAGTGGTCTACCTAGTAACACCGTTTCAAACCCGAAGGGAGAGATGAAAGTGATTACCACACGAAGTGGTAAGACACTTAAAGAACCGACTCCTCAACCAATTACTCCAACGGTGGAGGAAATTGAGGAAGAACCCGAGGTGGTGGTCGAAAAGGAGCATATTTCAATCCCACAAAGTACCGCTCATGCCACACCTACGGTTGACCCATCACCCATATTGGAACCCGAGATTCCAAAGGCTATGCCTATGCCCCAACCCACACCACCCTTGCCTTACCCATCGAGACTTAGGAAGGAGAAACGACAAGAGCACGATAACTACCAATTTGAGCTTTTTATGAAAATGTTTCGTGATTTGCATTTTAATGTGAGTTTCGCCGATGCTTTGGTCATGATGCCTCGATTTGCCGCTAACTTTAAGAGTATGTTGAACAACAAGGAGAAATTACACCAAATGTCTAGTTGTTCGTCGGTTTATCTTAATCGCATACCTCAAAAAGTCGGTGAGCCCGGTAAATTTTTGATCCCTTGTGCAATTCAAGATATGGAAGAATGCTATGCCTTGGCCGATCTTGGTGCTAGCATTAACTTGATGCCACTTGCAATCTTCTAGTCGCTCAATCTTCCTAATCTTACTCCTTCACGAATATCTATTGAGTTAGCCGACCATTCCACGATTCTTGCATGTGGTTTGGCGGAAGACGTTTTTGTGAAAGTGGGGAAGTTCTACTATCCCGTAGACTTTATTGTTGTTGACATCCCCACGGATCCTCAAGTTCCTCTTATTTTAGGTCGTTCGTTTTTAGATACGTCTATGGCTTTAATTGATGTGCATGCTAGAAAGATCACCTTACGTTTCAACGACGAGGAACTTGTTATAAACGCAACTCAAAATTCTCAACTTTCTCATGTTTATTCCGTTGCTACCATAAACCTCGTTGATATAATCGACGTGGTTTGCGAGGAATTTTCACAAGAAGTTTTAGGGTTTGGTGATGAAGAAACTAGTGGCAATCCCACTATGTTAGATCCAATTCTTGATAATTCGACACCAACCTTCACTCCTTTTGAAGGTGGTGGTTTTACGTTGGAAGAATTCGATGTTCCACGTACTTGTGACGAAGACCTCGATAACGATGAGGACTTCTTGATTATAAAGGATTTTCTTAACGATTTCCCATTTCCTCCACCCGAGGAGGTTATGAGTATCAAGCCCAAATCTTCACTTGAGGAACCACCTATTCTCGAGTTGAAAGATTTACCTCCTCACCTCGAATATGTCTATTTGGAGGAGGATGACAAGTTGCCGGTTATTATTGCGAAGGATCTTTCGAATGATGAAAAAACCGCACTTGTCGATGTTCTTTAGGACCACAAAGGGGCGATTGCGTGGAAGTTATCCGACATTAAGGGAATCGATCCCAAGTTTTGTACCCACAAAATCTTAATGGAGGAGGATTTCAAGCCAACAATCCAAAGTGAAAGGAGGGTGAACCCCAAAATTCACGACGTCATCAAAAAGGAGGTCCTTAAACTCTTTGACGCGGGAATGATTTACCCTATTTCCGATAGCCCTTGGGTGAGTCCTATTCATTGTGTCCCTAAAAAGGGAGGGATGACCGTTGTGCCAAACGATGCCAACGAGTTGATTCCCACTAGACTCGTGACCGGATGGAGAGTGTGCATTGACTATCGAAAGTTGAATGAAGCCACTCGAAAATACCATTTTCCCTTGCCCTTCATGGACCAAATGTTGGAGCGTCTTGCGGGAAACGATTTCTATTGCTTTTTAGATGGTTTTTCCGGTTACTTCCAAATTCCCATCGATCCTCGTGATCAAGAAAAAACTACGTTTACGTGTACATATGGAACGTTTGCCTATCGTAGAATGTCATTCGGACTTTGTAATGCACCGGGAACTTTTCAACGATGCATGATGGCTATTTTTCATGATATGATCGAGAAAACGATGGAAGTCTTCATGGATGACTTTTCCGTGTTTGGTGATTCCTTCACTTCGTGTTTGTCGAACCTAGAGAGAATGTTAAAACGTTGTGAGGAAACCAACCTTGTGCTAAATTGGGAAAAGTGTCATTTTATGGTTAAGAGTGGAATCGTCTTAGGGCACAAGGTCTCGAAAGCGGGGATTGAGGTAGATCAAGCTAAGGTAGACGTCATCGCCAAATTACCTCATCCCAAAATCGTCAAGGGAGTTAGGAGTTTCCTAGGCCACGCGGGCTTTTATCGTCGATTCATCAAGGACTTTTCAAAGATTTCTCGACCTATTACACATCTTCTTGAAAAAGAGGCACATTTTGTCTTTGACGAAGATTGTGTACGAGCCTTTGAGATCCTTAAGAAGAAACTTACCGAAGCTCCCATTCTTGTTGCTCCCAATTGGAACCTCCCCTTTGAGCTTATGTGTGATGCAAGTGATTACGCTATAGGGGCCGTTTTGGGGCAACGTCATGATAAGCACTTCTTGCCTATTCACTATGCTAGCAAGACGATGACCGAGGCTCAACTTAAATACACTACAACGGAAAAGGAGTTCCTTGCCGTGGTGTATGCATTTGAGAAATTCCGACCTTATCTCGTCTTGACGAAATGCATAGTGTATACGGACCATTCGGCTATTAAGTATCTAATTGCAAAGCAAGATGCTAAGCCGAGATTACTTCGTTGGATTCTCCTCCTTCAAGAATTTGATCACACCATCGTTGACAAAAAAGGAGCCGAGAATCTAGCGGCCGATCATCTCTCTCGTTTGGAAGATCCTCACCAAAGTGTTTACGAGCCCAAGGAAATCACCGAAACATTTCCGCTCGAGACACTTGGTGTAGTGAATTCTAAGCTTGATTCTTCCACCCCATGGTTTGCGGATTTTGCAAATTACCATGCGGGTAACTTCATCGTTAAGGGTATGACGACTCAAGAAAAACGAAAATTCTTTCGTGACGTCAAGTTCTACTTTTGGAACGACCCTTACTTGTTTCGAACTTGTGCGGATCAAATCATCCGGCGTTGTGTATTTGGCACCGAAGCTTCTAACATCCTTAGAGCTTGCCATGAGGGACCCACGGGTGGTCACCACGGTGCTAATCTCACGGCTAAGAAGGTGTTTGATGCCGGCTTCTTTTGGCCTACTATTTACCGAGATGCACAAATTCTTGTGAAGTCTTGTGATGCATGCCAACGACAAGGAAAAGCCTCACAAAAAGATGAAATGCCACAAAATATCATTCAAGTATGTGAGATCTTTGACGTTTGGGGTATAGACTTTATGGGGCCGTTCCCATCATCTCGTGGTAATAAGTACATTCTCGTTGCGGTTGACTACCTATCTAAGTGGGTGGAGGCGAAGGCCTTGCCCACTAATGATTCTCGTGTGGTAGTTAAGTTCTTGAAAAGCTTGTTTGCTCAGTTTGGAACCCCTCGTGCGATCATAAGCGATCGTGGAACCCATTTTTGTAATGACCAATTCGAAAGAGTCTTAAGGAAATATGGGGTTACACATCGTCTTTCTACGGCTTATCACCCACAAACGAGTGGGCAAGTCGAGGTTTCAAACCGAGCTTTGAAGAGGATCTTGGAGAGATCCGTAGGGGAAAACCGACAATCTTGGTCGGATAAGTTAGACGATGCTTTATGGGCCTTTAGGACCGCTCATAAGACGCCCATTAGGTGCACTCCCTATAAGCTTGTGTATGGAAAGAATTGTCATTTGCCTATCGAGTTAGAACACAAGGCTTATTGGGCCCTAAAGCATTGTAATGATGATATGGAGACCGCGGGAAAACACCAGAAAATGAAATTAAATGAATTGGATGAATTGAGGGATATTGCTTATGAAAATTCATTGATTTATAAAGAGAAAACTAAAAAGTTGCATGATTCTAAAATTAAAAACCGGGTTTTTAACATTGGGGATCAAGTTTTGCTTTTTAATTCAAGATTAAAAATCTTTTCCGGTAAGTTGAAATCCCGTTGGTCCGGTCCATTCACCGTGACTCAAGTGTTTCCGTATGGGACCATCGAGCTAGCTCAAGATGATGGTCCTAACTTCAAGGTGAATGGACATAGGTTGAAGCACTACTTTGGCGGGGAAGTTCCATCCTTCAACTACCTCGACCTAGTCACCTTCCCCAATGATAATTAGTATTGAGGGGATCGAGTCGAGCTCATGACTCGGTAATCAAAAACGAGGAGCCTCGTGGGGGAGTCCCATGCTTATCTTATGTACATATTATCGCTTTCTAATGTAGTTAACGTGTGGGGATTTGTGCCCTTCCAACCTTTGTTCCGTGGTTGTTTGTGATATGTGGTTTTTAGATCATGATCTTCACGATTGGAGCCTCTCGTGTTCGTTTTATGGGAGAACTCGATCGTTTGCTTTGGAGACATTTCTCAATATCCATGATATATCCTTTTGATGTTCTAACCATAGGTTTTTAGCACACTTCATAAACGGCTATTAATTTATTGGTTACACCCTTGCCATGCTAGATTAGGCATTCGACTACGTCTCTAGTATGGGGGTGTTTGCACCCCTAGACTCGAAACATTGAGGACAATGTTTAACTTTAGTATGGCGGGGTGAATAGATACTTGCCTTGCCAAACCTTCACGCTTTCCAAAGTTTATCGCTTTGTTTATCATTTTTGTTGCAAAATAAGGCTAAAAATGGCCAAATTTTAAATTTTTCTCATGTTTTATAAGTGTTTGAAGACACGAATGTAGGTTTTCCGATGGCAAGAATAAGAGTAATTTTTGACTCGACCATGCGTGTTGAGCACTTAGCTTTGATTCCTTAACTACACCATAGGCTAAGTCTCTTAAATGAGGACGAGAAATGATAGAGTTAATTATAAGTTACTATGCTAAACGTAGGGTACTCGTATTCTTTCAAAAACTCATGTGTTCTCGTTATTTGCTTATTCTCCCTTCGCATGTAAATATTTTTTGCTTAATAAATATTGACTTAGCGGTTTAGTTAGGATTGTTGGGTTTCTAGTCTTTTCTAGTAGCTTCCGTGTAATTAAATTGGGAAGACATTAAGGTATCGCCAGCGTCACGGTTTTGAAGTATTGGCACACCAATAATCGAAAGCTTCACCCAATAATAAGATTTCAAGTGATCACCTAAATCAAGCAAACAATTTGAAGCCCCACAAGGCCTAAAATCTATGCAAAAATTGAAAGTGAATCAAGCCTTAATCTTCGAAGCTTTAAAGATCCAAAATTCGCTTTAGCGTGAGGATATACGTCTTTGGCTAATAAAACCACCGATGAGGCGGATAATAAAAGGCAAGGCAAGACCAAAGTCATAATAAAAGCTTCATGGCGAAGTTGAATAAAAGATGGAGGTAAACCAAAGATAATAAGGCCCTTCCGTTAGGGGGCGTATAAAAGTCTTGGTAATAAGTCTCATGTTCAAAACCGTTATAAAACCGTGTTTATCGATTCTTCTTGTCAACTTAATTTTTTAACATCGTTGTCTATTAGGAGGGGTTATTGATTTGATGGTCTTAGTTACACCGTTAGGACTTTATTTTTAGACCTAAATCTCTATTATCGCATAAGTCAACAATGTATCCTCGTGAAACATTTAAGACAAAATAAAATATAAGAGATACAACTTAGGAATAATGGGAGGATAAGTACGTGATTAGGGCATATGAGTAGTGTTAGCATTACTAACTTATAATGACAATGATCTCGTTGCACGCTTGGCATGGAATTAAGGTAAAAATCGAGGACGATGAAATTATTTCTAACGAAGCATTCACGTGTTCTTATTCTATGAACCTAAACGTCCCATTTTGCGATGAAAATCATACATTATCTCCAAAACGCAAGTAGTAGTAATAGTAGTAGTGGAGCTAGTTTATCATTTCAATAAAGTGAATAAACTGAATTTTGGAGATGCTACGATACTTTATTCTAGCATTGCGTGAGGGCACGGCAATGGTTTAGTATGGGGGAGTGATGAGACTGCTTTTATACATAGTCTCATCGTCCAAATTGGGCTTAAAATGCATTAAATATCATCAAAATACCCAAATATATGCTTGTGTTTGTTGCTTGTGTATTTTAGGTACGGATATTGAGAAAATGACAAAAGATCACAAGAAACATGCAAAAACAAACACGGGAAACGAAGCCGCACAATGAACCAAGCCCTAATGAAGAATTTTCCAAAGAAAACCATTGAAGATTTGAAGAATCATGAAGATTGGTCCTCCAAGTTTGAAGAATTGACACTTTATACCCGTGTACCTTCATAATTACAAGTTTGGTCCCTAAAGTTTGTTAAAATTACAAAAAGGACCCTTAACTTTGAAGAATTGGCAAATTTAGTCCCTCAACAAAACTAAATTGTCAATAATGGTCCTCCAAGAAGTCAACAAACAAGTCAAGGCCTTGAAGTATGAAGACATGTCAAAATCAGTCCTTGGAATATGAAGAAATTGCATTTTTAGTCCTTAAAACAAGTTTAAAAACTTGTTGTGCCAAAACTGCCAACTTCCCAAAGTTATTTACAAAGGAAAAGTGATTTAGGTTGTTTTAATACAAAGTGAAAGAAGAAGTAAACTATGGGGACCCAAACTGCCAAACACCTCAACTCATCCCAGCCAATCATTTGGACACCTCACCCACCTCCACCAATCACACCCACTCTCCCTTCCACGTCTGCATTCCACCACTCCAGTTTAATTTATTAAACTTAATTAATACTTCCCTCCCAAACACTTAATTTGAAAACTATTAACCCCAAACTGGATTAAAACACCCCTAATCCACCCATAAACCCTAGCTAATCCCCAGGAAGAACAATGACTAAAACAAAGGGGTTATGGCTATAACCTTCCAGATTGATAATTAACAATCACATAAACCAAACCCAACCCCCAAATTACCCATCACTCTCACCCATGTGACTCTCCAACCCTCCCCTGCCCCACAAAGAAGAAGAAAACAAAACTGAGCCAGTCCATCAACGAACCAAAGCATTTTACTTGGTCCCCAAGCTCATTTGAAGGGTTTAGATCACTTTACAAAAACTGGATACTTCAATATCATCACATGGCTTTGTTTTGACTGAAAAATTCAAAATCGTCCAAGGGAAAAGCTGGAAGTTCACTTGTTAGGGTTTTCAGCTTCTATTGAGTTCTAGAATCACAATGTAAGCCTCTATATAAAGGCACTTAGGAGGTAGCATTAAGCTGTTTTTTTTCTCCTTTTTTCACAACTTTGTAAGTCCTATTTTTATGAATGAAAAAGGTTTAAGTTTGTTGATGAGAAGAAAGAGCCAATTTAATTTACATTGTTTGCTTGTTGTTTAAAATTCCAAGATTGTTTACTTTTCAAGTTTTTAAAATTCAAGTTTTGTGTTCAAAGGTTTCTGATTTTAAGTTTTATGTTCAAGATTAAGGTTGTTAAACCACATAAGCTTCTACATTCAAGCTTGTATATGACCATACAACCCTGATATCTTGAAGATATCAAGGTGTAGTGGGTATAAAAGTTTGGGTAAAAGGGCTAAGTGAGGTGAAAAACCTTCTTGCTTATTTTTCTTATATTACTGTTTCAGCTAAAAAGCTATAAGCTATAAGTAGACTTGTCTATAAGTCATCCTTGTAGCTCATTGCTCATATTCCAGATCACTCTTGTTGTTTTGGTTTGTTTTTAGCAGGTTCTAAACAAGGGCCAATCTTATTCATTTTTGTTAAGCAAAATTTCATCAACCCATCAACAAAGTTCTGCATAGGCCCCAGCCTATATGGAGGTGGTTTTTCAACCACTAAGGGTCCTGGATGTAGGACCCTTGAGGTAGTCTCTTGTTCTCCATTTCATTTTTAGCTTTCTGAAATTTTATGTGATTTGTATGATTTTTGTGTTAAGTTGTTAAATGTATGTTTGAGTGCTTAAAACTGCTTAAATAGGACTTGTATGCATGCTTAGATAGTGTTCAATCACTTTGGTTAAGTCTTGATTGGATTTGCTTTGAAAAAATTTTAGTTTCAGATTTAAAAGGGTGTTTGGATTAAGGCTTTATTTGGTTTATATGATTTAGACTTGACTTGAATCTTGTTTAACTGCACTCACTAGGTTGGTATTAGGTTGTTTGTTACTTGTTTGTCAGTTTGGGTGGGTTTTTAAACAATTTGCATGTCAAAATTTAGTCATATAGTCAAAAATCAGAAAACTGCCTTATTTGATTGATTTTGTTGAAAATTGGTTAGCAAATCTTGTAGTTTGTTAGATTCAGGGTTGTTTAAGGATTGTGCCTTGTTTGTATGTTAAGTGGTGAACTTATATGCATGATATTTGGCTTGAAATCTCACCATTGTGCCTTGTATATCAGCAAGTACTAATCAGAAACATATAAGCCATATCAGTAACTTTCTTTGATATTTTGAGCTTGAAATTGTGTGCAATTTGCTTGTTTCTTCTTGTGATTTGACTCCTTATACTCCAAAGAGTATAAGGGTGCCTTGTTGTCCACCAAAAACATCTACAAAAGCAAACCAAGTCCTCTTGGTCATATTTGCACAAGTGAAGAGATACACTTGTTGTTCATCAGAAAGTTCATCAGTCCTGGGCACATTTTTGATTCAATCTTGCTATAATCTTGTTATTTTGGGTTTGTGTTTGCATTTTAGTAGTTAATTAGTTACTGGATTTGAGTTTAAAAGTTAAAAAAAAAAAGAAAAGTTTTGCAAAAAGGCACACCCTGCCTGGACTCGAACACGCGACCTTGCGTTCCAAGGAGTAGCGTGTTTACCAGTGATCTAGATGGCCTTTTTACGTTTTCCTTTCCTTTCATTACTTATTTAAGGTGTTTTATTTTTGAGCTTCTTTAAGTTAACAACTTGTAAATAAGCTGTTTCTAGCTTATTTCTTATAGCTTATTTCTGTTTAGCATTTTTCTTAAGTTTTTGTTAGGTTGTTTGACTTTTCTGAGCAAAAAGTAAATTTTTCCCTTTATTATTTTATTTACTAGGATTATTTTAAGTTTAATTTTTAGAAAGTCATTAAAAAAATAGAAAAAGGTAATTTAAAAATCTGGAAAAATAATTTTTAGGTTTCTAATCATATTTTTGAGGTTTACAGCTTATTAGGTTTTCAATTTAGCTTATTTTTGATTTTATTGGATTTTAGGGTTTTTAGCTAAATTTAAAATTTAATATAAAATTATTAAATAGGTTTCAGAAAATTTGGTTTGCATTTTTGTTTTAGTTACATTATTTAGGATTTTTGGTAATTTTTTATAATTTATTTACAAACTTTTTATTTTCTTTGAATATTTTAATATTATTTTATTAATAAAAATTGAAGTTTTATTTTTTCTTGTTTTTACATTTTTCTAGGTTAAGGACACTTAATTAGGAGTTTTGTCACTTTCCAAATATTTTTTAGACTTTTCAATTAATTTCTAGAATTAATTTAAGATTTAATAGATTTTAATAGTTTTTAAGTGTTTAAAAATAGTTTAATTTGGTTTTAAAATTTTTAAAAATAGTTTTTAGCTTAATTAGGATATTTTGAGGTTTACAAACTATTAGATCTTGTTTAAGGCTTTTTAATAATTAAAAGTGATTTTTAGGGCTTTAATTAGCATTAAAAAGTCATTAATTAATTAATTAAAAGGTTTTAGCAAGTTTGGATTTTTTGTAAACTCTTAGAATATTATTTGGGTTTTTTTTAATTTTTAGGAATTTTTAGGTTAAAATTTTAATTTTGGCACTATTTACGGTTTTACGTTTTCGCCTTTTTCGTCATAGTTTAATCCGTTTTCGTAACCGTGTTTCTCTCCTAATCCTATTTCTTTCTCAATCATTATAATCACAAACATTAATCAACTCCTAACACAACGCACTTGCCTCCTCGAGAACGAACTCACTTCATTGGGTCTTAACTTGTGGTTTTCCTAAACTACTCGTTAATACTTACCCTAATTACCTTCCTTTTCCTAAAGGGGTAATTTTACAACCATCATTTTACGAAAAACGTTTTTATAAATTATGAATCACTGGCACAAAACGAATCTAATAAAAATTGTCTCATAAAAAACGGAGTTCAAAAACGTAAATACGTAATCCTAAGGTTTCCGGTTTAGTCGTAAAGGACGTTAAATTATTCACGTAAGTCCTAATCTCTTCTCGTAAATTTGTGAGTTTATGAACCAACACAAATTTAAAACTCCAAAATAATATGCAGGGATAAATTTATTTCCTGAAATGTCAGTCTGGCACCAAAAACGGCGTATGTAAGCGTAAGCACGTAACGTAGAGTCCTCCGGTTTAAACGTAGTCAATGCTACTTCAAGACGTAAACCCAAATTTCTTCCCAAGATAAGTGAGTTCATAATATAACATCAAAATAATGTTTTAAAATAATACTTGAGAATAAAATATCAACCATAAATTGACGGATTGTCACACTTCAACATCTCAACCTTCACCAACTACACCTTCCACCTACAAACCCAACATCCCATATCCTTCTCGCTTGGACAAGCCTAACTTGCTCACTAAGAATGACACTCAAGTGTCGAATTATTTTAAGATGATCTCTCAAATGAATTTTAAAATTAGCCTTGTTGAAGCACTTGTCCACATGCCGAAATTTGTCAAAACATTCAAGGAATTGCTTAACAAGAAGGAGAAGCTGATTGAGCTCGCCAACACACGCTTAAATGAAAACTGTTCTGCAATTATTCTTAAAGAACTTCCGGAAAAACTTGGAGATCCCGGTCGTTTTGTGTTGCCTTGCATTTTTAACAAAACCGAAGAATTTACTGCCCTAGCTGATCTCAGGGCCAGTATTAATCTTATGCCTTTGAGTGTTTGGAAAACACTATCATTACCCGACCTCACTCCAACAAAGATGACTCTTGAGCTTGCAAATCGCACTCTCGCTTACCCCGTTGGTATTGCCGAAGACGTGTTCATTAAAGTTGGCACATTTACTTTCCCGGTCGACTTTGTCGTTGTTGATTATGAAATGGACCCTCGTATTCCTTTAATACTTGGTCGGCCATTCTTGAGAAACGGACAAGATCTAGTTGATGTTGCCAAAGGTGAGTTAATCTTAAGATTCGGGGATGATGCATAAGTATTTAAAATGGGAAAGCTTACAGGCAAATCCTATGGACGAGAATCAGCGAATATGATTAATATGCTCGATGATTTTGTCATCTACAACAATCCTCTATTCGAGTCTTGCATTGATAATCCACTTTTCCAAGATGATGTGGATGATTCTATCTCCAATTTGGAACCTTCACCCATTTATGATTCTCCACCGATCTTTGATGCTTATGATGATGATTCTAGCTCAGATTCGGATGATT
This sequence comes from Glebionis coronaria, assembly GCA_025667525.1. Taxonomy (NCBI): domain Eukaryota; kingdom Viridiplantae; phylum Streptophyta; class Magnoliopsida; order Asterales; family Asteraceae; genus Glebionis; species Glebionis coronaria. The sequence continues at coordinate 142,349,434 of CM046880.1, forward strand.
ATGATGAACTTACTTCCGAGTATCCTGAGATGCCCACTTATGATGATTTTGATGAGGCCGATACTCTTTCGAGTGATTCTTCTCATGATGAAGATCCTCCCCCATCCATGCTTAATCCTACTTTGGATGATTACTCTTTTGAGGAAGACTTCTCTACTTTTCTCAATACTTACTTCCCTCATGAGAGTGATGCTCCTCCTTTAGACTTTGATGATTATCGTCTTGATCCTACTTTGGATTTGAAGAAGATTCTTTCAAAGGAGAAGCAACCGGTCGACACCAACATCCGAAGCACGTATGATTTGACACCTCTTTGTCCACCTTCTGAGGAAGAGGTTGTGCATTTTCTTCGCGGATCATCTTCACATTCTGCTGAGCCTGAGTGCTATTTTCCCTTAAAGGAAAAGGTGTTCGACCACGGTATCGATATTCTTCAGCCATCTCAGTATCTACCTGATGAAATAAAAGGACTTATTTTTGGACCTATTGAAGATATGCTTGCACCACTTCACCCTTGCTCCCACCGTGCTCCGTCTTTGCTTAAGGGAACCTTGCCTATTCTTCTTTGGCTTGCCTTGTTCGCCTTAAGCTTGTGCTATTTGATGAACGAAAACTATGTCTTTGATCCCGGTGGATATGTTTCATGCTTCTTCCTATGGTAATCAAGGTCGAGTCAGGCTCACGACTCGGTTAACAAAAATCAAGCGCTTCTTGGGAGGCAACCCATGCATCTATTTTTTAGCTTTCTTTATCCTAAGTGTAGGGGAGACCCGTTGGTGTTTGCTATTTCCTCTCCTCTCATATTCAGGGATTCGAGCGCTCAATGATCCACTCTTGATGATTTTTGACGATCCGTGATCCCGTGTTCCTTTCTTCCCGGTTCTATCCTAAACTCTTTTCGATTCACTATTTTATATTTTCTCAATATTAAAATAGGAATCTCGTTAGTTGTCTTTCCTTAGCAAGATTTAAACAACGTGCACAATGTCCTAAGTATAGGGGAGTTTACTCCCAAATGCTTAAACATTGATGACAATGTTTATATTAAGTGTAGGGGGGACTTCTATCGAAGTTAAGTGGTCTTTTCCTTGTATTTGTCCTCATTTTAACCGGAAAATCAATTTTTCGACATTTTTCAAAATTTTTGATCTATTTTGGCCTATTAGTTTTTCCTTTTGTATAGTTATTTTCTTTCCTTGCTAGAATAAATCTTTAATAAAGTGGTTTTAATCTTCAAACGTTGTGAATCTTCTGACTCAACCCGAGTTTACTCTAGCTAGTATCCTTAACGTGTTTAAGTCAAGTTTTGCTAGGCTTTAAATAGGGAGCTATAAAACGCGAAAGTCTTAACTCTCACGGGTTAAGAACAAGAACTTTTCGCAAGTTCCTATAATTGATCCTAGAGAGTCGTTTATCAAGGGAACTTTAAAATGCAATTTCTAAGCTTGAAAAATTCTAAGAATTTGCAAGATCCTATAGGCGACTCGAAAACCCAAAACATTGATTTAATAGGCTAAGCATCCACAAGTCTCATTACTTGAGATTTTAAACTGTGGAGAACGAGAGATGATAGAGTCAATTATAAGTTTGGTATTCTTTCGTGAATTTATGTGAGTTAATTATAAGCCTATTCTCCCATCGCTTGCTAATAAATTTATCTACAATAAATAAGGTTATACGATTTGAAGAGTTACTTAGCTTCTAGCCCAAGATCGTTTAAAAGTTGCTCGGTATGGATTAGAGTTCATAGCCAAGGCATAACTTATTGAAGCGGGATGCGAAGATTGGCGAGTCCGAAAAGGCCGTAACAAGGCATGAGGGCTATATTTTGTTGCTAAAGATCCCAAGTGATGTGAAGAATAATTTATGGAAAATCAATATGAAGGATCGAGACACACGACGAAAAGCAAATACTCCCCAAAAGTCATGGAGAAGTCTATCCGAAAAGACCCTAGCAAGGTATGAGGATAAATAAAGCCAAGTCCAAAAAGGAGGCGGATCGTTGTATATCAAAGTCCAAAATAAAGATTGGAGAAAAATGAAGAAGTCGTGGTCCAAATATGAAGAATCTCTCAAAACTTCAAGTGAAGAAATTCCTATTATGAAGAGAAGGCCATTATTTCATGAACGTCTCTCAAGGTTTGAAGTATGAAGTCGCTGCCAAATATCCGTCCAAGAAAGGTCTCAAATCGCGAAGCGAGTTATGCCAAGATATGAACTTTATGAGGTCCCGAGAAGAAGTTTTAAAAGATTTTGTCCTTTAGCTAACTATTGATTAAATCGTTCACTTTATTTTCGACCTAATAAACTATCGAAATAAGTCCACAATGCATCCTCGTGATCATTCAAGAAAATAATAAAATATAAGAGATACACCTAGGAATAAGGGAGTCTAAGTGAATAATTGGCCCACATGAGTTCGTGTTAGTTTGCTAACTTATAATAACAATGATCTCGTTTTTAAGCTTGGTTTGGAGAAAGTGAAAACTTGAGGATGATGATCATTCATGACATTTCCAAAACCCAAGGTATGTTTTTGCTTTCTTTTCTTTGAATGTTTATAGTTTTCTATCTCTTTGATAAAGGCCAAGGTGGATTGATTATGATGAAAAATGTAAATGTGCTTTGTAACTAATGCATTGCATGAGGACATTGCAATGGTCAAGTGTAGGGGATTTGATAGGGGTGTAAACACCCATCCTTTTTACCACTTAATTAAAATAATAACCGAGCCAAAACGTATATTTTATGTCATTTATGTCAGAATTATGCGTGGTTTGTGTTTTTGTTTTGATTTAGGACGAAAATGTGGAAAAGGGAGAAAACACGGGCATTCACGAGCTTTTATCGAAGAAAAAGACGAAAGACGAAGTCAAGAAGTCAAGAGTGCAAAAAGAACGGAAGTCCAAGACCAATTCTGAAGATTTATCGAAGAAAAAGTCAAAAGACGGAAGTTTACCAAAAGCCGAAGAACTCAAGTCTAATTTATTGAAGAATTACAAGACGAGTTCAAAGAAATCCCGAGCCAAAGTCATTAAAGTCCAAGATTTAAGAAGATTAAATAAATCAAGGACCTAATGACGCAATTAAGAAAAGATGAAAGAGGGGAGGAAGCTTCCTAAGCACTCCCTAATCCTCCCCTATATATAGTTTAGACTAGATTCATTTTCATTTTGTTGGCTAATAGTGACAATTAGTTCTTCCATTTTATTTACTTGCACATTTACCTTATTGCACTTTAATTACCTTGTCTTGCACTTTAATTTCCAAGTAAGTTACTTTTATTTTTATTGAATCTTTACTTTTCTTGTTTAATCTCTCATCTACCTTTCTTTCCATGCTTTAATCTTATTATTTACATGCTTTTTGTGTTGCTTATTTGATTAAAGGTTATGTTTTTATGCTTTTGATTGTTTTGGATTAATGATTTTTATAGCTTATTTGTGTTTATCTTTAAGTTTCTAAAGTTTTTATAGAAGTTATTTTTATATAAAGTTTGTTTTCGTATATCTTTCTTATTTCGTGTTTTCAAAAGTCTTTAAATTGTAGCTTATTAGCTTTTTCTTACACGTATTCGCTTAGGTTTTTAGTCTAGTGCTTATTTGAGTAGTAGCTTATTAGTTGTGCTTATTTACGAATTTTCTTACTGTATTCCGACCACCCTGGTCGGAAAAGGGTTTCATATTCCGATCTTCTAGATCGGAAAAGGGTTTGTTATTCCTACTAGGATTTCGAAGTCACATTCCGATCAAAGGGTGTTGTTTGGTATTCCGATTGGGACTGTTGTTGGGTATTCCGATTTGGTCGGGAGGTGACAACATTCTGACCGGGAGTCCAATCCCCATTCCGACAGGACCCCAAGTTAGGTATTCCGATAAGGTGTCCCGATCATATTCCGATCAGGAAGGTAAGGGTTATTCCGACGAGGCCACATTCCGATCAGGAGGTAAGTATACATTCCGATCTTGATTCCGATCGGAATGTATTCCGATTAGTTTTGTTTTCTATTTTGTCCTATTTAATTTTTAAGTTTACATTTTAATACTTTGTCAAATTTTAATTTTCGTCATGCTTTAATTACCCGTCATTTAATTTCTCGTTATTTACTTTTCAAAGTTTTAATATTGCGCCATTTATTTTAAATTAGACTTAGATTTTAATTATCGCCATTTACTTTTAAGTTTTGCACATTTTAAATACTACAACGACACAACTATTTGTTCCACCAAAGAACAGCTGAGTCGCACACTTAACCAGGATCAATTCGATTAGACTGATTTCAACGAACAATTTTTATAACTAAAAACTAGTTATCAGTGGATCTAAACAAGGATGAACAAACACGAACACTAGCACCAAAACCAAGATCAAAGATCAAATAAACACCCCTTTGGTGTGTTTATGGGTGGCGGCCAAAAAAAAAGAAAAGGAGGAGGAAGAACTTTTTTAGGTTTTGTAAAAATCTTCTATAAAAGTGAAAATGAGTAGTGATCTTTTCCTTTTACCCTCCTTAGTAAATTTTGAGATGGGCTTGGCCCATCTTTCCCTTGTTGCCGCGGGTAGGGGCCCCACATGGGGTACCCGTACCGTTTTCCATTTCTCGTTGATTAATTACTCGTTCGTGATTATTTGTGTTCGCGTTTAATGTGTTCTCGTTAAATAGTTACCGTGACCTAATATATTGAATTACGCTCGTAATAAATATATATACATAATTAATAATAGTTCGTGATTTAATTACGTTCATGATTTCATGATCGCATGTTCGTGATTAATTATCGTTAAATAATTATTGCGTGCTCGTGCGTAGTAAATACTTATCGTGTTCTAACACGTACTTAATACGTAAAATCCTAACATGTAATCGTAATCATGTTATAATAGGAAAGTTTTAATCTAGTAATACGATCTTAAGGGTACTATTCATGGTAAAAGTATGCGGGTTTTACTATATGTATTGACCCGGTTTCTGCCTAAGGTTGTAAGGAGGGCTTCTTTCTTTACACCTTTTATCTTTACAATTCTTTTTCATTCTTCAACCCCTTCAATGCTTACCAATACGTCATAACTAGCACCTTGTTGTGATTGTTCCAGTGCTAACTTAAGTATTTGGTCGGCATTCAGCTACGTTCACAATATTTCTCCATCTTTCCTAAGGACTACTATTTCTAGCTACGGAATGTCTGATATTGAGATTTTGCTAGGTTCAATTGTTGTTCTCGGTATCTTAACGAATTGATTTATGTTCTATGTGTGACTCTATTGTTTTTGGTGAAACAAATATTTTTGGTTGTTTTTAAAATAAAATTGCAAAACAATTAAAGTAAAGGGCAAATAAAGTAAATCTAAATCTAAGTCTAATTTAAAATAAAAGTGCAAGTATTTAAAAGAGTGACTAAAGTTAAAGGCACTAAACGTAAATAACGCAAACTTAAATCTATCTAAGGCAAACTTAAAACGCAACTTAAACTTAAACTAAGGCAATGCTAAAATAAATCTAAGGCAAATAAACTTAAAAAGCAGAAACTTAAAAACGGAAATTAAAGAAACCTGAAAATTAGCTCATCCGGAATAATACCCTTATTCGGAATAAACATTCATACGGAATGTCACCTTCGTTCGGAATGTCTTCCTTCACTCGGAATATTAACCCAAAACCTTGATCCGGAATAAATGGCTTACTCGGAATATGTCACCTATCCGGAATAATCTTCTCTATTCGGAATAAAGTCTTGATGCGGAATATTGCTCTTGATCCGGAATATCCCTTGATTCGGAATAATATTCCGAATAGAACTCCTTACTCGGAATATGTCACTTATTCCGGATGGAAGCTCTTGATCCAGAATATCTTCTTGATCCGGAATATCCTTGTTGATCCGGAATGTTTGGTCTATCCGGAATGTTCTGTCTATCCGGAATAATTTCCTTATCCGGAGTATCCTGCTGATCCGGAATAAATGGTTGATCCGGAACTTTTGGTTGATCCGTAATATTATTCCGAATAAAGCACCTTGATTCGGAATGTTTTAATATTCCGAATAAAGTACCTTGATGCGGAATAATAAATATTTCGAATAAACTCAACTGATCCGGAATATCCAATATTCCGGATGAACACCCTTTGAAATCCTTCACTCGGAATATCTGGGAAGATCAGAACCTGGGAATACAGTAACAAACACACGCGAAGAACAAGGAAATACAGAGATATACGGATCTAATAAAAACTTAACAAAATCAACCACAAGATTAAATCAAACTAATCAATAAACATCTATTAATCATAAACAATCAATCCAAAACAATCCAACTAACAAAACTAATCACAATAATCAAAACCCACTTAAATAAATCAATAAAAATCAAGAACATGAACATGAACAAATCAACATACAGATTAAAGAAAGGAAGATAGGAGATTAACAAGATAAAGTAAAGATTGACAAGAATTAAAAGGAAACTTACTTGAAATTAAATGTAATTAAGGTGCAAGACAAGGTATTTAAATGGACATGAAATTAAATGACAAGGTAATTAAAAGTGGAAGAACTAATTGTCACTATTAGCCAACAAAATGAAATGATTAAGATGCTAAACTATATATAGTGGAGGTTAAGGAGTGCTTAGGAAGCTTCCTCCCCTCCTTCCTTTCTTCTTAATTGCATCATTAGGTCCTTCTCTTCTTAATCTTTTGTTAATTGCACCATTAGTCCTTAAGCCTTTTAATCTTCTTAAATCTTGGACTTTAATGACTTTTGGCTCAGGATTTCTTTGGACTCGTCTTTTAATTCTTCAATAAATAAGACTTGAGTTCTTTGGCTTTTGGTAAACTTCCGTCTTTTGACTTTTTCTTCGATAAATCTTCAGAATTGGTCTTGGACTTCCGTTCTTTTTGCACTCTTGACTTCTTCACTTCGTCTTTCATCTTTTTCTTCAATAAAAGCCCGTGAATGCCCGTGTTTTCTCCACTTTTCACCTTTTCGTCCTAAATCACAACAAAAACAAAAACCACGCATATTTCCGACATAAAAGACATAAAATACACGTTTTGGCTCGGTTATTATTGTAATTAAGTGGTAAAAAGGATGGGTGTTTACACACCTATCAAATCCCATACACTTGACCATTGCAATGTCCTCATGCAATGCATTAGTTACAAAGCATGTTTACATTTTTCATCAAAATCAATCCCCGTTGGCCTTTATTAAAGAGATAGAAAATTATAAACATTCAAAATAAAGAAATCAAAAGCATACCTTGGGTTTTGGAAATGTTATGAATAATCATCATCCTCAAGTTTTCACTTTCTCCAAACCAAGCTTAAAAACGAGATCATTGTTATTATAAGTTAGCAAACTAACACGAACTCATGTGGGCCAATTAATCACTTAGACTCCCTTATTCCTAGGTGTATCTCTTATATTTTATTGTTGTCTTGAATGATCTCGAGGATGCATTGTTGACTTATTTCGATAGTTATTTAGTCCGAAAATAAAGTGAACGATTTAATCAATAGTTAGCTAAAGGAAAAAATCTTTTAAAACTGCTTCTTGGGACCTCATAAAGTTCATATCTTGGCATAACTCGCTTCGCAATTTGAGACCATTCTCGGAACGATATTTGGCAGCGACTTCATACTTCAAAACATGAGAGACGTTCATGAAATAATGGCCTTCTCTTCATAATAGGAATTTCTTCACTTGAAGTTTTGAGAGATTCTTCATATTTGGACCACGACTTCTTCATTTTTCTCCAATCTTTATTTTGGACTTTGATATACAACGATCCGCCTCCTTTTTGGACTTGGCTTTATTTATCCTCATACCTTGTTAGGTTCTTTTCGGATAGACTTCTCCATGACTTTTGGGGAGTTTTTGCTTTTCGTCGTGTGTCTCGATCCTTCATATTGATTTTCGATAAATGACTCTTCACATCACTTGGGATCTTTAGCAACAAAATATAGCCCTCATGTCTTGTTAGGACCTTTTTGGACTCGCCAATCTTCGCATCCCGCTTCAATAAGTTATTCCTTGGCTACGAACTCTAATCCATACCGAGCAACTTTTAAACGATCTTGGGCTAGAAGCTAAGTAACTTTTCAAATCGTACAACCTTATTTATTGTAGATAAATTTATTAGCAAGCGATGGGAGAATAGGCTTATAATTAACTCACATAAATTCACGAAAGAATACCAAACTTATAATTAGCTCTATCATCTCTCGTTCTCCACAGTTTAAAATCTCAAGGAATGAGACTCGTGGATGCTTAGCCTATTAAATCAAAGTTTTGGGTTTTTGAGTCGCCTATAGGATCTTGCAAATTCTTAGACTTTTTCAAGTTTAGAAATCGCATTTTAAAGTTCCCTTGATAAATGACTCTCTAGGATCAATTATAGGAACTTGCGAAAAGTTCTTGTTCTTAACCCGTGAGAGTTAAGACTTTCGCGTTTTATAGCTCCCTATATAAAAGCCTAGCAAAACTTGACTTAAACACGTTAAGGATACTAGCTAGAGTAAACTTCGGCTTTTAGTAAACTTCCGTCTTTTGACTTTTTCTTCGATAAATCTTCAGAATTGGTCTTGGACTTCCGTTCTTTTTGCACTCTTGACTTCTTGACTTCGTCTTTCATCTTTTTCTTCAATAAAAGCCCGTGAATGCCCGTGTTTTCTCCACTTTTCACCTTTTCGTCCTAAATCACAACAAAAACACAAACCACGCATAATTCCGACATAAAAGAAATAAAATACACGTTTTGGCTCGGTTATTATTGTAATTAAGTGGTAAAAAGGATGGGTGTTTACACACCCATCAATGTCCTTGGAAAGATTCCTCCGGTTTTGGAAGAATCATTGGACTTAACCTATCCTACCATCCTTATGTCACCACAATCTTCTCGAGAGGATATCGAGAGAATATAGAAGAACCCCATTGAAAATCACCTGTATCAAAACACCAACAAAATTTTTTGGACGTGGGATTTGGGGTCAAGAACACACGAATTTCTATAAACACAAACACAAAAACTATACACTCATCCCATGGCTCTTGATACCATTTGTAGAAGTGTAAATCTTGCTTATGTTTTAGAGAGAGAAAGAGATAGAGAGATGGTGGATTAAACATAATTCTAGAGAGAGAAACAAGAGTAAACTATGTGAAAAATGATTAACCACACCACCCTCTCCATCTAAGGAGAGGGTTTATATACCCAAGCCCTTGTCATGGGCTTGGGCTTACTTTTGGGCCGGCCTACACATGTTGTAGGCTAGGCTTGTTCTTGTTTGATAAATAAAGAAAGTTAACTAAACTACGAGCTATTACATGGAGGAGTGACCGATCCTTCTTAATACGTAAAACGTATTTCCAACAATTTCCCCTAAGGGAGGTCACTCCAAACAAGGGCATTACCCAAGTTACAATAATTAAATAAACCTAGCATACTATGCTTGTCTTGAGCTCGTAGTCTTCGTCTTTCTTTTTCTTTTTCTTTTCTGGTGAACATGTTGATGTGATCTTTGATATCAATCTTTGAGCATTAATTTCTTTCCTTGATCTCGTACATCCATCACTTGTGATCTTCGCCTCTTCGTGACCTCACGTCCCATATACTTATACCTTAGTAATTCTTGAAAGCTTCAGAGTTCGATACAGCGGAAGACTTAACTTTTAGGCTTTCTTGAATTAGATGAGGTATTAAGTGCATAAAGTATAAACATGCGGGGACGACTTCTTCTCGGATTCCGCAACGCCACCGTCTTCAAATGCCGCAACATAAGTAGACGCGAACGAAATGGCTTTGAACATTTCATTCTAAATCGGTAGCATTTTACCTCCGGTCGGTGAAGACCGTTGGACGATATTAGATATCGTACCCGTGACGGATAGTTTCAATTAAGTAACTTCCTGACAGGATTTCACGGGTAAACCCGTTCTCTTTATTCGACCGTACAAAGCTGACTGCGAACATAAAGAGTGAATCATTTGGATAAGAATATCCGCATGATTTGAAGCCGTCAATTCATGTTCCTGGAACAAGTGAAATTAAATTAAGAACCGCACCATCGTTGCTTTCCAGTTGTCACGAGCTTGATTCGTATAGAATCTTGCAAGTTACCTACCAAGTGCTGTTTGAGGTTAACACTAGAAGGATTTCCACTCATCACTGTGAACACTAAGGTATCACTCTTAGTGTTCTGGCAAGATCACTAAGATATTGCGTAGAGGCCTGAAACGTGTTTAAATTCAGTTAAGAATTAAATAGTTGTTGCTTTCTAGTTATCATAAGTTTGATTCATAAAGAATCGCACAAGTCACCTACCATGAGCTTTTTGATGTTCGCTCAAGAAGGATTTCCATCTTCATTGTAAATACTTTCGTATTACTCGGATGTTCAGGCAAGATCATGAAGATTTTGCGTAGGACTCTTAAAATCTTTCTTACTTTTCACAGTGTGTGAAGAAGCAAGGAATAATGAAAGTGTGTCCTAATGAGATATTTGATGATCTCAAATGGCTCTAGACTCGATCGTGCACTTTGGATTTTAGTGATCGGAGGCTGGAGAGGAGTGCCACCATTTCAATACCAATTTATTCGGAGTGAATAAATCAATAGATAATGCGTTGTCTCCGTGTGATTAAAACAAATACCTTTTGAGAGATATCTGAGTTAGCTAGGATGGGTTGTGCATTGCATCACTGGGTCCATGATATCTGTCTTCAATATCGAGCATCATTAAAATGATCTCAATAGCATATGTGTTGACCAGGTTTCTGCCTAAAGTTGTAAGGAGGGCTTCTTTCTTTAAACCCTTTATCTTTACAATTCTTTTTCATTCTTCAACCCCTTCAATGCTTACCAATACGTCATAACTAGCACCTTGTTGTGATTGTTCCAATGCTAACTTAAGTACTTGGTCGGTATTCAGCTACGTTCACAATCTTTCTCCAACTTTCCTAAGGACTACTATTTCTAGCTATGGAATGTCCTTGGGAAGATTCCTCCGGTTCTGGAAGAATCATAGGACTTAACCTATCCTACCATCCTTATGTCACCACAATCTTCATCGTCGTGAAATAAACGGGTTTTGGGTAAGTATATGTAATACTTGAGATGTTGCCACCTAAAGTATCAAAGTTCGTTATAGTTCCGAATCTTTTCGAATTGAAAACCGGTCTTAAGTGCGACTCAATCGTCTTTTGGTGGATCAAAGGTTTGGTTGATTTGTTTTTAAACTAATTGCAAGTAATTAAAGTGTCGTTTAGTAAAATGGAAGTTAACAGGTTAAATTGGATGACGAGTAAAAATAAATGCATAAAACTTTAAAGGTGACAATGGAAAAATGCTAACTCACTAAATTAAACTAACACTTGGAAAATTTTCAGAAAAATAAAAGGTACTATATGAAAGTTAAATCGAAAGAAACCAACACAAACCAAAAGGGAGACCCGATCGGAATGTTTTCCGATCGGATGGTCGGAATATGGGTAAAGCGACACGATCGGAATATAGGGACAAAAGCACACAATCGGAATGTATATAAAAGAGGTCAATCGGAATGATTGCTTAAGGGTTCAATCGGAATATGGGAGAACCTACACAATCGGAATTTATGATGATGCTGTCAATCGGAACACTTAAACTCTGACCCAATCGGAATACATAACACCTTACCGTCGGAATATTAAGGGAGACACCAATCGGAAAGAGAGGAAGGGGTGCCGATCGGAAAAGGGATTTAAGCCCTTTCCGAAAATGGAGGAAATCAGTTGGGGAACACCCGGTCGGAATAACACCAATCGGAAAGGGGAGTTTACCACCCTTTCCGAAATTTGTGGAAAATGAGCAAAAAGCTAGGAAATAAGCTATTAGATCGAGCTTATTCCCAAAACTAAATCGCATCAACTAAACCGAATCAAATAAGCACTATGATCAACTTATTCAACTCGAAATTAAGCAACTTTTTAGATCAAACAATAAAAACATAAACTTTTTAATAACACTTTTTAATAAGAAAAATAAGCTAATCATAAAAATAAGCCAATAAGCACAAAAGTCTTAAAGCTTAATCAAATGAAAACTTATAGAATGATCTAAAGATTAACTTTTTAGCATGAAATCAATTAGAACAACACGGATCACATGATAATCACACCAAAATCAATCTTAAATCAAAAAAGAGTAGAATGAGATTAAGAAATAAAAGCTTAAAATAGAACTTTGATTAATGAAATAAGCAATACAAAAGTGTTTAATCTTGAAAAAGAAAAAGATGAACTAGTGAGAGAAATTTTAAGACTTTCTCTCTCTAAAAACTAAAAAGTGAAAAATTAACTAAAAACTCTAACCACCCTCCTAATGACTATTAGGAGGGTATTTATAGGGAAGGAGTGCATGTGTTGCATCTTCTCTCTTGCTTTCTTCACGTTTTCTCGACTCGACTTTAATTCTTCGTCTTTGTCGTCTCGGGATTTGAACTTGTCTTTTTAATTTTCTTCTTCTACTAGACTTAAGTTCTTCGACTTCGTTAAACTTCCGTCTCTTGACTTTTTCTTCGATAAATCTTCAGAATAGGCCTTGGACTTCCGTTCTTTTTGCACTCTTGATCTTTTGACTTTGTCTTTTTCCCGTTTTCTTCAGTAAAAGCCCGTGAAAGCCCGTGTTTTCTTCCTTTTTCACATTTAGGTCCTAAAACACAATAAAAACACATACCACGCATAATTCCGACTTTTACGACATAAATCACACGTTTTGGTCTTGTAATTATTGGAAATAAGTGGTAAAAGGATAAGTGTTTTCACACTTATTAAATCCCCTACACTTGACCATTGCAATGCCCTCATGCAATGCATTAATTTTAAAGCACGGTTTACATTTTCCATCATAAATAACCCACCTTGGCCTTTATTAAATACTAAACATAAAAGATAGAAATAAGTAAAGAAATTAAAAACTTACATTGGGTTTTGGCGGCCATGAACATTTATCATCCTCAAGTTTCACGTTCCCCATACCAAGCTTAAAAACGAGATCATTGTTATTATAAGTTAGCAAACTATCACGAACTCATGTGGGCCAATTATTCACTTAGACTCCCTTATTCCTAGGTGTATCTCTTATATTTTATTTTTGTCTTGAATGATCACTAGGATGCATTGTTTGACTTATTTCGATAGTTATTTAGTCCGAAAATAAGGTGAACGATTTAATCAATAGTTAGCTAAAGGACCAAATCTTTTAAAACTGCTTCTCGGGATATCAGAAAGTTCATATCTTGGCATAACTTGGTTCGCGATTTGAGACCTTTCTCGGGCCGATATTTGGCAGCGACTTCATACTTCGAATCTTCGAGAGACGTTCTTGAAATTATGGTCTTCTCTTCATAATAGGAATTTCTTCACTTGAAGTTTTTGAGAGATTCTTCATCTTTGGACCACGACTTCTTCATTTTTCTCCAATCTTTATTTTGGACTTTGATATACAACGATCCGCCTCCTTTTAGGACTTGGATCTATTTATCCTCATACCTTGTTAGGGTCTTTTCGGATAGACTTCTCCATGACTTTTGGGGAGTTCTTGCTTTTCGTCGTGTGTCTCGATCCTTCATATTGATTTTCGATAAATGATTCTTCACATCACTTTTGGATCTTTTAGCAACAAAATGTAGCCCTCATGCCTTGTTAGGGCCTTTTCGGACTCGCCAATCTTCGCGCCCCGCTTCATAAGTTATGCCTTGGCTATGAACTCTCGTCATTACCGAGCAACTTTTAAACGATCTGGGGCTAAAAACTAAGTAACCTTTTAAATCATACAACCTTATTTATTAGCAGATTAATTTATTAGCAAGCGGAGGGAGAATAGGCTCATAATTAATTCACATAAATTCACGAAAGAATGTCGAACTTATAATTGACTCTATCATCTCTCGTTCTCCACAGTTTAAAATCTCAAGGAATGAGACTCGTGGATGCTTAGCCTATTAAATCAAAGTTTTGGGTTTTCGAGTCGCCTATAGGATCTTGCAAATTCTTGGACTTTTTCAAGTTTAGAAATCGCATTTTAAAGTTCCCTTGATAAACGACTCTCTAGGATCAATTATAGGAACTTGCGAAAAGTTCTTGTTCTTAACCCGTGCGAGTTAAGACTTTTGCGTTTTATAGCTCCCTATATAAAAGCCTAGCAAAACTTGACTTAAACACGTTAAGGATACTAGCTAGAGTAAACTTAGGCAAGTAAACTCGGGTTGAGTCAAAATGTTCACGACTAAGAAAAATCTAAAACCACTTTATTCAAAATTTATTCCAGCAAAGGAAACATAACAAAGGCAAATACAACTATACAACTAGGCCAAAATAGATTAAAAATTTTGAAAAATGTCGAAAAATCAAATTTTCCGGTTAAAATGAGGGCAAATTCATGGAAAAGACCACTTACTTCGATAGAAGTCCCCCCTACACTTGAAATAAACATTGTCCTTAATGTTTAAGCATGTGGGAGTAAACTCCCCTACACTTAGGACATTGTGCACTTTGTTTAAATCTGGCTAAGGAAAGGACAACTAAAGTGAATTCAATGTGAACATATAGAATATGAAATATTGAATCACAAGAGTTTAGGATAGAACCGGGAAGATGGGAACACGGTATCACGGTTCGTCAAAAGTCATCAAGATGCTCTCTGAAGCTTAAATCCCTGCACAGCACAAGAAACAAGACAACAAACATATGCGGGGCTCCCCCTACACTTATTATGAAAGCAGTAAAGGATAGAACACGGGTTGCCTCCCGAGAAGCGCTTGTTTTTGTTCACCGAGTCATGAGCCTGACTCGACCCAATTTTAGTTCATGGGGAACGTGGTGAGGGATGGAATCATCTCCTGAGAGATGTCCTCACCAAAGTACAGCTTCAAACGCTGGCCATTCACCTTGAAATTGGGCCCATTTGGCTGAGAAAGCTCAATGGTCCCATACGGAAAGACTTTGGCGACGGTGAATGGACCAGACCAGCGGCTCTTCAACTTGCCAGAGAAGATCTTCAACCGAGAGTTAAAGAGTAGAACGTGATCTCCAACGTGGAACTCTCGGTTCTTGATTTTAGCATCGTGGATCATCTTCGTCTTCTCCTTGTAGATCAGCGAGTTCTCATAAGCTTCATTCCTCAATTCATTTAGCTCGTTGAGTTGAACCTTGCGATGATCACCGGCTTTAATGATGTCGAAGTTCGCCCACTTCAAGGCCCAGTGCGCCTTATGTTCCAGCTCGATGGGTAGGTGGCAAGCTTTCCCGTACACAAGACGATAGGGTGTACAACCGATCGGGGTCTTGTAAGCAGTACGGAAAGCCCACAGAGCATCATCTAACTTATCGGCCCACGCGGCACGATGCTCTCCCACAGTACGCTCCAAAATTCTCTTCAAGCCACGATTGGAAATTTCGGCTTGCCCATTGGTTTGGGGATGATAGGCGGTGGAAAGACGGTGATTGACACCATACTTTGCCATGACTCGTGCAAATTGATCGTTGCAAAAATGAGTCCCGCGGTCACTAATGATAGCACGAGAACGCCAAATCGAGCGAAAAGCTGCTTCAAAAAGTTCACAACCACCCTCGCATCATTCGTAGGAAGAGCCTTCGCTTCAACCCATTTAGAGACGTAGTCGACGGCGACGAGGATGTACTTGTTCCCTTTGGAGGATGGAAATGGCCCCATAAAGTCGATGCCCCATACATCAAAGATTTCACATTCCTGTATGAAATTTTGAGGCATCTCATCCTTATGTGTGATCTTGCCTTGACGTTGGCAAGCATCACAATGCTTAACCATTTCGTGAGCGTCACGATAAATGGTGGGCCAGTAGAATCCAGAATCAAACACTTTCTTAGCGGTGTAGTTGGGACCAAAGTGACCACCGGTGGGTCCTTTGTGGCAAGCTTGAAGGATGTCAAAAGCTGCCGGTCCGTCAACACATCGACGAATAATCAGATCAGCACACTGTTTGAATAGATAAGGGTCATCCCAAAAGTAAGTCTTAACATCGTTCAAGAACTTCTTCTTTTGTTGGGATGTTAACCCTTGGATGAGAATACCACCCGCTAAGTAGTTTGCAATGTCCGCAAACCACGGGGTGCCATCAAGATTGAGATTTATAGACATTAGAGTCTCCAGGGGGAAAGAGTCATTGATCTCTTTGTTCGGATGATCCCCCTGATATGGATCCTCAAGTCGACTCAAATGATCTGCGGCCAGGTTTTCGGCTCCCTTCTTGTCACGAATTTCAATGTTGAATTCTTGAAGGAGCAAAACCCAGCGAAGAAGTCTTGGCTTAGAATCGTTCTTTGTCATCAAGTACTTCAACGCGGAATGGTCCGTGTATACGATGGTGGTGGATAAAACAAGATAGGGGCGAAATTTCTCAAAAGCATAGACAACAGCTAAAAGCTCTTTTTCGGTTGTCGTATAATGCAATTGAGCCCCCGTCATTGTTTTGCTAGCGTAGTGGATTGGTTGGAAGTGTTTATTCACTCTTTGGCCCAAAACCGCACCAATAGCAAAGTCGCTAGCATCGCACATCAATTCAAAAGGCAGCTCCCAATTAGGGGTAACCAAGACCGGTGCCTTAGTTAGCTTATCCTTGAGAAGATTGAAGGCTTCGAGACACTCTTTAGAAAAGATAAAAGGAGTATCTTTTTCTAAGAGGTGGGTCATCGGGCGAGCGATTTTAGAGAAATCTTGAATGAATCTACGATAGAAGCCCGCATGACCCAGAAAGCTTCTCACACCCTTCACGGTTGAAGGTGGAGGTAACTTGGCTATGACATCTACTTTAGCACGGTCAACTTCAAGACCGGATTTAGAGATTTTGTGTCCTAGTACAATGCCTTCTTTTACCATAAAATGGCATTTTTCCCAATTCAGAACAAGGCGAGTGTCTTCGCACCGCTTAAGCATACGTTCCAAATTGGCAAGGCAAGCAGAGAAGGAATCCCCGAAGACCGAGAAATCATCCATGAAGACTTCCATGGTTTGCTCAACCATGTCATGGAAGATAGCCAACATGCACCTTTGGAAAGTCCCGGGGGCATTGCATAAGCCAAAAGGCATTCGTTTATAAGCAAAGGTGCCATAGGGACAAGTGAATGTTGTCTTCTCTTGATCTTGGGGATCGATGGGTATTTGAAAATAACCCGAGAAACCATCCAGAAAGCAGTAATATTCATTACCAGCTAGACGTTCAAGCATTTGGTCCATAAAAGGTAGAGGGAAATGATCCTTTCTCGTGGCATCATTGAGTTTGTGGTAGTCTATACAAACTCTCCACCCAGTAACGAGACGGGTAGGAATTAACTCGTTGTTTGCATTGGGCACAACGGTGATTCCACCTTTCTTAGGCACACAATGGACTGGACTAACCCATGGTCAATCCGAAATAGGGTAAATCATACCCGCATCAAGAAGTTTGATAACCTCTTTTTTGATGAC
Organism: Glebionis coronaria; assembly: GCA_025667525.1. Taxonomy (NCBI): domain Eukaryota; kingdom Viridiplantae; phylum Streptophyta; class Magnoliopsida; order Asterales; family Asteraceae; genus Glebionis; species Glebionis coronaria. Next base: position 142,366,914 of record CM046880.1, read on the forward strand.
GTCATGGATTTTAGGATTCACCCTTCGTTGACTTTGAATTGTGGGCTTAAAGTCGTCCTCCATGAGAATTTTATGTGTGCAGAAATGAGGATCAATTCCACGGATGTCCGAGATTTTCCAAGCGATAGCGCGTTTATGCTTCTTCAACACAGCGACAAGGCGTTCTTTTTCGTCTTCTTTCAGATCCTTTGCGATGATGACTGGTAGCTTCTCGTCGTCTTCCAGAAAAACGTACTCAAGATGAGGTGGTAGGTCCTTAAGCTCAAGAGTAGGAGGATCCTCAATAGATTGTGAAACTAACGATGGATCATCATTAGTCACCTCTTTAGGAGCAGGAGGAGAGAATGGGTCCTCATTGAGAAGTCTCTCAATCGTACTAATGTCTTCATCCCAATTTGTGGACAAATTATCATACTTAATATCGAGAGGACCCAAACTAGCTTCGAAGTCATCCAAGTCACTTTCTCCAAAAGGATTCAATGCTGGAGCAATAGAGGCAACGGTCTCAACATTGGGTAGAGAAGGAGTACTTTTGCAAGCATTATGAAAATGTTCTTCACAAGCCTCATCGAGAACATCAATAGCATTAACGCTCTCATACGAATAAGGTTGCTTAGAATCTTACCCATGTTGAAGACAATTTGATCATCACCAACTCTCATGATTATTTCGCCTGCTGCTACATCAATAAGAGTGCGACCGGTCCTCAGGAATGGACGTCCGACGATTAATGGAACACGGGGATCCATCTCGTAGTCAACGACAACAAAATCCGCCGGGAAGGTGAATTTGTCGACGCCAACAAAGACATCTTCGGCTATCCCCACTGGATAAGCAACCGTACGGTTGGCTAGTTCCAAAGTCATTCGTGTGGGGACTAGCTCGGGGAGAGATAATTGCTTCCAAACACTTAAAGGCATTAAGTTTATACTGGCACCTAGATCGGCTAGGGCCATGCAATTCTCTACTCCCGGGAAGTTGCAAGGAATCAAGAAGCGACCCGGATCACCAAGTTTGGTGGGCAATTGCCTTAAGAGCACTGCGGAGCAGTTCTCATTAAGTTGGGTCTGAGCAATGTCAAGAAGCTTTTCTTTATCACTTAGAAGATCTTTAAACATCTTAGCATATTTGGGCATGTGAGCGAGAGCCTCGGCAAAGGAGATGTTAAAATTCAATTGTTTGAATATTTTAAGGAAGTTCGAAACCTGAATATCATCCTTGCTCTTTTGCTTCTCTTTCCTCAACCTTGAAGGATAAGGTATATTGGATGAAGAAGAAGGCTTTAAGGGAATAGGATCACTCACAGCCACAGGTGGTGGGGAAATGGGGATAGAAGGTGAAGGAGGTGAAGAAAGTTGCTCTTTTTCCTTGTTCACAATCACCGGTGGAGGTGTAGGAAGCTCGGGTTCCATATAACCTTTTCCACTACGAGTGGTGATTGCTTTCATCTCCCCTCTTGGATTCGCAACGGTATTACTCGGAAGAGTACCCGAGGAAGAGGGTTGATTACTTTGGATGAGCGAACCAATCATATCACGAAGGTGAAGAGCTTGATTGTTAAAAGAGTTTTGCATGTTGGCATTAATATCATTGCTGTGTTTGGCCATATCATTCCTTAGCTCGGCTCGAATATCGCTCCCTTGTTTCACCATGTCATTCTTCAAGTTGACAAATTGACTCTGAAGATTCATCACCATCTCACGATTAGTCTTCATGAACGTCTCGACGTCTTGACTTACTGCCATCGGTTGATTGAGAGGTGGAGCTTGGTAGGCTTGAGAATTTCCTTGAGTTGGGTATGGGTTTCTTTGGGATTGATATTGATTTTGAGCACGAGGTTGGGATTGGTTGTTTCGGTTGTAGTTTTGTTGTTGGTTCTGGTTTGCAGGAGGGAAACCGGGAGGAGCAAGATAATTGTTGGACCGATAACTTAGCAAGTTACGGTCTCCTTGAGGGCGAGCTTGATAGCCTCCCGTGGGATAAGTACCATATGCTGCGTTAACGTCTTCAGAATAATTGCCGTGAGTAGAAGGACACTCATTGTAGGAATGAGGACCACCACATGTGTCACAAGAGATAACAACGGCTTTAGCTTGTTGAGTTTGGTTAGAAGTCAAAATTTGGAGACTTTTGTTAATATCAAGAATAGCACGTTCCAAAATAGACGGGTTGGTGGTAGTAGAAGTAGATGAAACATTGACTCTCTGATTAGATCTTGAGGATGCGGAAGAATCCCAATTCTTGTGGTGAGTAGTCATGTTTTCAATCAACTCTCGACACTCCTCCGGTCTCCTTTTCATAAAAGTACCACCGGCGGCGGCATTGATCGTGTCACGATCACGAAAGGTGAGACCATTGTAGAAGGTGTCAATGAGAGTGACGGGGAGCATATTGTGATTAGGACAGCGGTCGATCAAATCATTGTAACGTTCCCAAGCATCGAAAAGCGATTCATCATTCTCTTGCATAAATCCACTGATTTGGTTACGAAGGCTAGTGACCATGGATGGGGGAAAGTAGCGCGATAAAAAGCGTTGAGTCATGTCATTCCACGTATGAATAGAATTCTTAGGAAGACGGTCAAACCATTTTTCGGCATGGTGAGAAAGCGAGTGTGGAAAAAGTTGAAGGCGAAGGTCATCCATAGAAACACCGGGAGATTTCATGCTTTGGGTAATGGTAATGAATTTGTCGAGGTGTTTGTTGGCATCATCGTCCGGAATTCCACGAAACGGGTTCATTTGCACTTGTTGTATCATATGATGCTTCAACGAAAACTCCTGAGCCGTGATATGCATCAGCGCAATCGGGCCTCCGCGTCCATTCATGGTGGGTTGGCACAATTCCTCCATGGTTCGTAAATCAGGTAGAAGGACATTGTTGTTGTTGTTGTTGTGGTTGTTATTCAAATTATTTTGAGGTGGGTGATTATTGTTGTTGTTAACACCAGCCATATCTAAATCTTCACGATTCTCGGGCTCAGAATAGTTTGTAGATCTAGTACGCATGCACCTGCAGAAGAAAAATATACACAAGAAATATCTATATAATCTTTTTGGTTTTTATAGGTTTTTTTTTTTTTTTAATGTTTTTGTATTTTTGAAAAGTTTTATATTTTTTAGGATTTTTGGAAATTTTATAGCAATGAAAATAACGTTCATAGAACGGATCCCAAAATTCAATGCGTCTCTCACTAGAAACCGTTTATCTTAACGAAAAGAGCCGGCAGCGGCGCCATTTAATACTTGAGATGTTGCCACCTAAAGTATCAAAGTTCGTTATAGTTCCGAATCTTTTCGAATTGAAAACCGGTCTTAAGTGCGACTCAATCGTCTTTTGGTGGATCAAAGGTTTGGTTGATTTGTTTTTAAACTAATTGCAAGTAATTAAAGTGTCGTTTAGTAAAATGGAAGTTAACAGGTTAAATTGGATGACGAGTAAAAATAAATGCATAAAACTTTAAAGGTGACAATGGAAAAATGCTAACTCACTAAATTAAACTAACACTTGGAAAATTTTCAGAAAAATAAAAGGTACTATATGAAAGTTAAATCGAAAGAAACCAACACAAACCAAAAGGGAGACCCGATCGGAATGTTTTCCGATCGGATGGTCGGAATATGGGTAAAGCGACACGATCGGAATATAGGGACAAAAGCACACAATCGGAATGTATATAAAAGAGGTCAATCGGAATGATTGCTTAAGGGTTCAATCGGAATATGGGAGAACCTACACAATCGGAATTTATGATGATGCTGTCAATCGGAACACTTAAACTCTGACCCAATCGGAATACATAACACCTTACCGTCGGAATATTAAGGGAGACACCAATCGGAAAGAGAGGAAGGGGTGCCGATCGGAAAAGGGATTTAAGCCCTTTCCGAAAATGGAGGAAATCAGTTGGGGAACACCCGGTCGGAATAACACCAATCGGAAAGGGGAGTTTACCACCCTTTCCGAAATTTGTGGAAAATGAGCAAAAAGCTAGGAAATAAGCTATTAGATCGAGCTTATTCCCAAAACTAAATCGCATCAACTAAACCGAATCAAATAAGCACTATGATCAACTTATTCAACTCGAAATTAAGCAACTTTTTAGATCAAACAATAAAAACATAAACTTTTTAATAACACTTTTTAATAAGAAAAATAAGCTAATCATAAAAATAAGCCAATAAGCACAAAAGTCTTAAAGCTTAATCAAATGAAAACTTATAGAATGATCTAAAGATTAACTTTTTAGCATGAAATCAATTAGAACAACACGGATCACATGATAATCACACCAAAATCAATCTTAAATCAAAAAAGAGTAGAATGAGATTAAGAAATAAAAGCTTAAAATAGAACTTTGATTAATGAAATAAGCAATACAAAAGTGTTTAATCTTGAAAAAGAAAAAGATGAACTAGTGAGAGAAAGTTTAAGACTTTCTCTCTCTAAAAACTAAAAAGTGAAAAATTAACTAAAAACTCTAACCACCCTCCTAATGACTATTAGGAGGGTATTTATAGGGAAGGAGTGCATGTGTTGCATCTTCTCTCTTGCTTTCTTCACGTTTTCTCGACTCGACTTTAATTCTTCGTCTTTGTCGTCTCGGGATTTGAACTTGTCTTTTTAATTTTCTTCTTCTACTAGACTTAAGTTCCTCGACTTCGTTAAACTTCCGTCTCTTGACTTTTTCTTCGATAAATCTTCAGAATAGGCCTTGGACTTCCGTTCTTTTTGCACTCTTGATCTTTTGACTTTGTCTTTTTCCCGTTTTCTTCAGTAAAAGCCCGTGAAAGCCCGTGTTTTCTTCCTTTTTCACATTTAGGTCCTAAAACACAATAAAAACACAAACCACGTATAATTCCGACTTTTACGACATAAATCACACGTTTTGGTCTTGTAATTATTGGAAATAAGTGGTAAAAGGATAAGTGTTTTCACACTTATTAATATGTCACCCTGAAAATCCATTTTGATATGCAAATCCGTTTTGCTCCCCCTTAACATATGCCACGATATTCGAAAACATTTCGCATATGTCAGGATGAGTCATCACATTAAGTCAAACCATTTGTGATAATATCCCATATTAAATCACATTTTCTCCCCCATATTAAAAATATTAACCCAATCGATGTTTTTAATATCAATTGATTTAATGAAGTTTTAACAAAGGTTTTGGGAAGAAAAATGCAAGTACATTTAATCTTCATGATATCAAACTTATGAGATATGATACCGATTTGTAACATGATCACATATTCACCATATTAGAAAAGAATTGACAAGGTTGGACCTGATTGATGAGAACATCATATGATAAGATCAAATGGTTCTTTTCAGCATATGTTGGTCGCCTCGTCACGTCTGAAGTCATCTCTTGACACCACGTGTACGATTGGTATTGTTGTCTTGACACCAGTTAGTGAGCTTGGCACGTTCGGCATCGAAGATTCTGAATTCTTGACAATTTCTCCCCCTCAATTGTTGACCCGTGTTCTATTGAAAGAGCTGTAGTCGTCGGTTGAGTAGTCGCATCGTCTAGTATGTAGATACCAATTGTAGATAGCATGGTTGTAGAGATGATAGCTTCATAAAAACAAGACTTCTCTTGTTTTAACAAATAAATGCACTGAAACGTACATAGATTTGTGTTAGACCAAGTTATAAAGTAAACTTGATCCCTTACAAGGTTTTAAAGTAAACCTTGCCCGAGAAAATTAATTCCCGTTGTGAGCCAAAGCTTTCATAATAAATACTTGACTTTAATGTGAAAATCGGGTTGCAGTCTGAAATAACTACAAGCCATATAGGCATGTTTTATGAAATATTTACAACTTTTGTACGAACTCTATTTATGGCGCCGTGTCAATATTAATCAACATTTCTAAGGCCGTAAATATTATCGTACCAAAACACATGCCTTTGAAAAATAAATTAAAAATATTTTTGGATTTTTATGAATTTTTCAATTTTTATGGTTTTTATATGGTTTTATATTTTTGTATTTTGCTTTTGTGGAAAAAAATATAAACAATATATACAGATGATCACCAAGGATACGGAGAATAGTTTTACCAAGACTATTCTTTCGCTTCATCTGCTAGTTCATTTAGAGTCTCAGGCGAGAAGGTTCTCATTCCTAGCTTGTCGGCCAAAACTTCAATTCGAGCGCGATCTAAAGCCTTCGTGAAAATATCCGCCAATTGATACTCAGATCGGACAAAGTAAAGCTCTATTACTCCATTTTCCACTTGCTCCTTGATGAAGTGGTAGCGAATGTCAATATGCTTCGACCGGGAGAATTGAACATTGTTGCAGCATACGGCAATTGCACTCTTGTTGTCACAGTACATCGGAATCTTGTTGAAACCTAGACCATAGTCGGTTAATTGCGATCTCATCCAAAGAATTTGAGCACAGCAACCGGACATAGCTATGTATTCTACTTCCGTACTTGAAATTGCAGCGTTTTTCTGCCTTTTCGATGCCGAACTGATTAGTCGATCTCCTAGTAGTTTCAAAGTTCCACTCGTGCTACGTCGTGTATCTTGACAACCCGCGTGATCCGCATCTGCATATGCCATTAGTGCAATAGAAGAGTCCTTCGAATACCAAAGTCCCCGATTAATGGTTCCTTTAAGATATCGAAAGATCCTTTTAACAGTAGCTAAGTGTAACTCAGTAGGCCTAGTTTGATACCTGGCACACATACATATAGCAAACTGAAGATCAGGTCGACTGGCTGTGATATACAGAAGAGTACCAATCATTCCACGATAAAGTGTCGGATCAACGGCAACTCCATGTGGATCTGCATCAAGCTTAGTTCGTTCCACCATTGGAGTATCCACGGGGTCGCAAGATTCCATCTTGTATTTCTTAAGAGATTCAAGGGCATACTTGGATTGATTGATAAAGATGCCTCTGGGACTTTGAGATATCTGAAGACCTAAGAAGAATGATACCTTGCCCATCATTGACATCTTAAACTTGGAAGACATGAGTGTCCCAAACTCATCCGATAAGGTTTGGGTCGAGGCTGCAAATATAATATCATCAACATATATTTGTACCATAATCATATCTTTACCTCGTTTCTGAATGAACAGCGTAGGATCCACCTTGCCTTTTGCGAAGCCTTGTGTAATGAGGAATTGTGACAAAAGATCATACCATGCGCGAGGAGATTGCTTCAACCCATAGAGAGCCTTCTTAAGCTTGTACACATGATTAGGATAATTAGGATTCACAAAACCATCCGGTTGTTGAATATAGACCTCTTCCTTGAGTTCACCATTAAGAAATGCCGTCTTCACATCCATCTGATAGACGATCATATTCATATGGGCTGCATAAGCGAGGAATAGTCGAATAGCTTCCAAACGGGCAACAGGTGCAAAGGATTCCATAAAGTCGATGCCCAATAATTGCTTGTATCCACGAGCTACTAGTCTAGCTTTGTTATTCAATATTCCACCTAACTCATCGAGTTTCACCTTGTAAACCTATTTCAAAGTGAGTAACTGCACTTGATCCGGGCATGGGACAAGTTCCCATACTTCAAGACGTATAAATTCATTAAGTTCTTCTTGCATAGCTTATATCCAACATGATTGAGTAAAAGCTTGTTGCCATGTCTTAGGTTCAACTTCAGTGAGAAAAGCATCAAAGTGACAAAACATTGCACTTTCTTGTAACTGACTTCGTGTGGATACCGGACGATTAGGGTCACCAATAATAGAATCTATAGGATGATCCTTTGTCCACTTGCTGTCATGTTCACGAATCCGTGGATTGGAGTAAACTATAGAAGGAGCTTCCTCTGAGGTGGACGACCCGGCTTGACTAGGGTCGGGAATAGGTACACCAAAGAATGGAAGTTCACGCATTTGAGCGAATTCCAAATCGTGATCATCATCATCCTCTTCATCATCAATAGGCATGACATGGGTAGTTGTTACATGTGTTGGTTGAGAATTACTCGTTGAAGGTATATCTTGACCCATTGTGGGTGCAGATGTGTCTGATTGTGCAACGGTTGCTGGAGCGACAACTTCGGTTACCAGAGCTATTACCTCAGGTTCTGGAGCAACAATACTAGGAGGAGTAAAGAATTCATCAAAGAACGGTTGAAACAACGTATCCCATTCAGTCCTAGAAGGTGGTTTAAATGATGATGAAGTAGGGTTGTTTGGGACAAGACCAGAACTAATGTTACTGGGTCCCATTTCATGAAGTGCGGGTTCAGAGCTGCTTTGCTCAGAAGCCATTGCTGTCAGCTCATCAAAATCAACATTCATAGTTTCAAGGATCTTGCGAGAGTTACGGTTGTAGATTCGGTATGCCTTCTTTGCGGGTGCGTAACCAATGAAAATACCAATATCAGCCTTTGGTTGAAGTTTACCCAAATTGTCACCATCATTATTTGGATAGCAAAGAGAACCAAATACATGAAGATATGATAAATCTGGTACTTTTCCATGGAGAAGCTCATAAGGTGTTTTACCATGGCGTTTACGAATTAGTGACCGGTTTTGGGTGTACACTGCTGTAGATACTGCTTCTGCCCATAAAAACAATGGAGCCTTTGCGTAAATTAACATCGTTCGAGCAGCTTCCATAAGTGTACGATTTCGCCTTTCAACGACACCGTTTTGTTGTGGAGTGCGTGCAACGGATGTTTCATCAGATATGCCAACTTCTTCATAATAATCACGCAAGATTTGATTCACAAATTCGGTTCCATTATCTGTACGAATGCGTCGGACAGTAGTGTTGAGACGCACTTGAGTCATCTTGAGAAATCCGATGATGAATTTAGGTGCCTCATTTTTTGCTTTAAGAAATTTCACCCATGTAAACCGAGAGTAATCATCAACAATGACGAGGATGTACTTTTTACCACTAAGACTTTCAACACGCATTGGCCCACAAAGATCCATATGCAACAGATAAAGTTTCTCTTGGTTGGTGTCTTCCGTCTTGGGTTTGTAAGACTTCTCAGTGCTTTTCTCCATTGTACACGCGGAACACAAATGATCCTTGTGAAATGGAAGTTTAGGAAGTCCACGAACAAGTTCGATTTTTGCCAAGTGATTAATAGCGTCAAAGTTAAGATGAGATAACCGTCGATGCCATAACCATGACTTAGTCTTCGATGCTTTGGAGAGAAGAAATACGGGAGAAGCGGCCATCATGTCTTGTAGAGACAAAGTATACAAATTATTCCCTCGAGTACCTTACAATAAATCAACCCCTTCCAAATTACGAATGAAACAGGTATGCTCTCGAAAAGCAACCTCTAGGTTTGCATCACAAAAATGTCCCACAGAAAATAAGTTATGACCGAGACCTACCACATAATACACTCTCGAAATTATAACATTCCCAATATGATATTCACCATAACCCATTATCTTTGCAATATGATCATTTCCAAATCGAACCGTACCAAGAAACTTGCTGACGAAATTTCTGAGCTGAGAGCGATCTCCGGTCATATGCTTGGAGCAACCAGAGTCAAAATACCAGAGAACAATTTAGACCACCTGTTTTCAATAAAAACAGTAGACAATGCATTGGAAACTATTGGTTCCCAAGTGTTAGCAGATACAGATATAAGATTGTCAGAATTGCTAACATTTGTTTGACCCTTAGATTTCCTGCGTTTTCTAATGTGAGTTTTAGCACTAACAGGTTTTACAGTTCCAAGTTTCTTAGGTTTTGGATTATTCGCGGGCACTACAGTGGGAGTAGACCTATTTAAAGGGCACTTGGTTCCTACGGTAGTGTCGGTGTTCCTAGTTAAAGGACACGCTTGTGTTTTGGTAGCCTTGGTACTCCTAGTTAAAGGACACGCTTTCTTCACTTCAGTGGGAGTGATCCTAGTTAAAGGGCACATATTTCCTACTATAGTGAAAGTTCTACCAGTGGGGTGCCACAACCAACCAACTTGGGTTAACACTTTCCCAGTCGATTTCCATTCTAATTTATTTTTCCGGTCATGCATCTCATTCACATGGTCAATAAGGCAAGAATCATGACGACTAGAAAACATACATTCATTGCAATTCCAACATTTTAAATTAGAATTCACAGTAGGCTTAGAACGCTGTACAACCGCAGAGCCTTTAGGTTTAGCTACATAATTCTTTTTATTCAAAACAGAAATAACATTCCTAGGATGGGCTTCCACTTTCTTCTTCACTTGACTACTAGATGGGGGCAAGATCATATCATTCTTCTTGTTTCGTTTAAGCTTAGATCTTTGAACCTTAGTAGTGGTGCTTACTCCTGTAGAAGGCAACACCGGAATATTAGAAGCTGGATTTGATTCCGCCTTATCTTTAGTGACCACAGTTTGAGATGGTTTAGTCCTAGGGCCCTTGTTAAGTGGTGTGACGGCTATAAGGTTCCTTTTGATTGCACTAGAGGACGATGCTGAGATAGTGGCTGTGTTATCCACAACATTCTTACCTTTTAGAGTACGAAGTGTTTCCTTTAACTCAGCCAAGACCAGATTTTTATCACAAATTTGTTCCCTCAAATCAGATATTTCCACTGACTTTCGATTAAATTGTTCAATCAATGATTGATTATGTGCAGTGGTATTAGCACATGCGGGCTTTACTGAATCGAAAAGTCGTGTATTTTTCTGTTTTAAGTTATCAACTTTGGACAAAATCTTGGAAACTCGATTATCTAGATCAAGTTTAAGATTCTCAGCGGCCTCAAGTACATTCACATAGTTAAGCTCCTTAGGTTTCTCTATGTCTATCGGCAAGGATTGAGCAACCTTGTCACTTGGCTGACGCTGTTTGGATTGTAAATTCAATCGAAAATTCTTTTCAAAGTTTGCATCATGGATATTAACACCTTCGAATGACGTTTCAAAGATTTCTTGAATAAATTGTTGCTTGCATTCAAGCGAAATACAATGTGTTTGAATCTCATCAAAACGTTTTGAAAGCAATTTATATGAATCTTGAAGCTTTAAAAATTCAACGTCAAATTCGTGACAAGTACTATCTACCACATTATCCACAGATTCAACATTATGCACAATAGAATCATTATCAACACTTGTATTCACACAGACAGAAACTATATCATGAGACATCACTTGCTTCAGAAGCAAATCATTTTGGCGTGAAACCCGTTCTATTTCAAGTAAACTGTTTTCATAAGCATCTTCCATTTCATTAAAAACACGTCTAACTTCTTCTATTTCCAAAAACAAATCTTGATCAATATTACGAAGACAAGCTTTAACATTGTCTACAAACGGAACAATTTCATCTCGAAACGCAGCTCTAGTGTGCTCAAAGTTCCATTCACCTTCCGTTATGGCCGTGGCCGTCGTACGTTCCAAAATGACCTTGTCAAAATCGGCTAAGTGTTGGTGAACCGTATTTAAGTTAACGGACGCCTTACTTACTGGTGGAATTAACTTCGTTAAATCCTTTTTGACAAGTGTAGGAGACGTACTAGGAAGGTTTTCATTTGACAAACTTTGGGGCACAAGAACTGTTAATTCTGCTAATTCCTTTTGTAAGCGAATGCGTGTCTTTTTAGAAAATTGATCTTTGTTATGTTGATCATAATCAATTGTATCGAATTTTGAAATCATTTTAGAATGAGTTTCATCCGCAAGTGACTGTGTCTTCTCAGTACTACGAACAAAAGGTGCTTCTTTCGATTTGCCAATTATGGTCATATCATAAAGACCGGGAATATATTCCTGAGCTTGTTTTGCATAACCGGGATTAGGTGGTAAATCTTGAAGACGCTTAAGTTCGAGTTCTTTAAATGATTTAGTTAAAAGATGAACCTTTTCTATGGAAGCGTATTGTTTTAAAAGCTGTTGTTCTTTGAATTTAAGAAGTTTGGTAGCATTAGTTTCCGATTCAACCTTTTTAGACTCGAGAATTTCGAAATCCATTTTAAGTTTCTGAAAATCATTGACAACCGACTCTTTTTCTTTTAATTCATTGGAAAGATTAGCTTTTAATGATTCTATTTCTTTCAAGTGTTCAATCTTTTCAAAACGAAATTGGTCAAATTCAGAACATGTTATTTTCTCTTCTTGAGGGACCATTTCAAAAGTTTTGACCTTTTCTTTATGCAACGTAAGCTCAGCAGTTAGGGTGGAATTGGTATCTATGGATTGTCTGAGGGCCATATGCATTTTATTAATAATATGTTTAGGCACCATGACCAAATCATGTTGAGCATAAGATTCCATACCCGTCGTAGCATTTGGTTGAGATTCACTCAAATGTGTAGGATTGGGTACCACATCATTTGAATTACTAGTTCCCGAATGTTGTTCGAGGTTGTCATTTTCATGCCCAACTTGATGTTGGTAATCATCAATATTATTAGATATGGTTGGTACCTCACTGATGACATCAGAACCGTAGTGAGAAAGATTAGCAACGAGAGCAGCTTGGGCAGAGTGAATGTCATCACAATCAGAATCATATGCGTCAAGGTCATCTGCTTGATAAGCTGCATTAGAAGTAGAAACGACTGCAATGACTTCAGTATCTGCTGCCCCTGGGTCTGCAAGAAATGCCAACTCCTCTGAATCCAAAATCTTCCCCTTAGACTGAGCATCAACCAAATACATCTTCTCACGAAACCATGCATCATCCCTCCTCCTATCGGCTAAGTGCATTCCCTAGCCATATGACCTTGTCCTCGGCAATTGTAGCAAGTCACAACCCTCTTAGGACCATTAGGACTCCTATTTCCACTAGCTTGAGAATTCACAGCTTGATTGTTCCCAGTCCTTGTAGGAGGTCCATATGAATTTTGCCTTCCCTGAATAGGTTGCACCGTCACTTGACCATCTTGAACAGTGGCTTGTTGTCGAGGATTTGATGAGGTGCGGAGCTGATTGTTTGTTGGTGGAAATCCTCTAGTTGCAACAAGTTTTGACAAGTAGGCTGTGAGATGGTTTAGAACATCAGCTGGCGTATCATTTGGAGTAAAGACCGGTGCTTCGATTGGTGGAAGTTCATTAGAGTAGAAAGCTTGTGCTGGTTACGCTTCTATTGGAAAATATCCTTGCTGAGGAGTATAGCCCAATGGAGAAGTGTTGGCTTGTGATGGTGATGTCTGATATGGTGGTTGCTTTGGAAAAGATTGTTGATGAACACTTTGTTGATATGCTTGCTGTGGCATCATTAGTGGTTGAAAAGATGGTTGCTGTGGTTGCTGATAGTTGTGTGGTGGTGGCTGCTGCAAGTATGATGGTTGCTGATAAGTATAAGCCATGTTTTGTTGAGAAGCATACATGGCAAGTGGATCATGAACTTGAGGTGTAGACAACCGAGCCTCGATCACATGGCATTCGTGTTGTTGAAGAAAAGCTTGAAGTTGATCCACATTGGTGTTATGCAAATCCTTAGCCAATTTAACATCCGTCACGTATTTTTTCCATTCTGGAGGAAGAGTGTTCAAATATTTGGTGTTCAATTGAAAGGTAGGAATTGCCATGCCATAGATATTAAGCTCATTCAACAATAGGGTAAATCTCAGATAGTAGTCATTGAGAGTCTCCCCTAGCACCTAGGCAAACTTATCAAACGCATCATAAATCTTACACTCTCATTCTTGTTTAGTTAACGAGGTGCCTTGCATTAGAACCCGAATTCTATCCCATAACTCTTTGGTAACTTTATGTTTGCTGACGAGTTTGTAGACATCTGGAGGAAGGGCTTGGAGAATGATGTTTGTAGCATACTTATCACATTTATCTTGAATCTTCATATCTCCAGTCAATTCACCCGTTGTGCGAGGACGAGTGGTCGTACCTTTCGTCACTGTACCATAATCTAATGGTCCATTGAGCACTGATGCCCAAATGAGATGTCCATTCTCTTTGTTCAACATATAAAGTTCCATTCGGGAAGTCCAATCCTCGTACATAGACTTCTCCAACATTGGTGGACGATTATCCGTACCCGAGAGGATGGACTTATCCGTAAGAGATGTGTACTCCATTTCGATAAGTTAAGATTTACAAACAATGATCGAACAATGAGAGAAAGTAAATGTTCTTGTTGTCGTGTGTTGAAGTCGAGAAACTATGTTAAAATCCCCTAAAATTTTCTTCGTGAGAAACCAAAAATTCCACTACAAAATTACACTCGAAATTTTCTAAGTCGCGTTTTTTGAAAATCTTGAAAAAATCTTGAAAATTCCAAAGATTTCGCAATGCTGAGATTTCGCAATGATTCAAATTCGCAACTTGTGACTGATTTCGCAATACCCAAGATTTCGCAACTTCTGAATGATTTCGCAATACCCAAGATTTCGCAACTTTTGAATGATTTCGCAATACCCAAGATTTCGCAACTTTTGAATGATTTCGCAATACCCAAGATTTCGCAATTCAGTACAATTCCGCAATTAGTCACAAATCCGCAATCCTTCTTGCACTCAATTCCGTAATACAACAAATCCGCAATTAATCAAATCCGCAATTCTTTTTGTACTCAATTCCGCAATACAAATTGCATTCAATTTCGCAATAACAATTCCGGAATTATTGCAAAGATTTCGCAATAGGCAGACTTGCAAGATTTCGCAATATAATAGATAATTGCGAAATTATATCAGTTATTGCGAGATTTTGAGAAAAACAAGGAGATTGTTTTGTACTTGAAAATGACGAATCTTGAAGCCAAAAGCGAATCCAAACACTCAAAAATTTTGCGTTTTTGAGCGATACAAGTAACCCAAATCACTAATACGTTAATGTAAATGATGTTGGTGAAGATCAAACCACAAAAAAACATGATAGGTGTGTAAACACCCATCCTTTTACCACTTAATTCTGGCTAAAACGAGACCAAAACACGTATTTAATATCATTTGTTTGGAATTATGCGTGGTTTTTGTGTTTATTGTGTTTTCAGAGCCAACCGGATGAATATTAAAGAAAACATGGGATTGCACGGGTTTTACCGAAGAAAAAGACTCAAGATAAAGTCTATTGTCCAAGAGATGCAAAAGATTTGAAGTCACTGGACCTATTCGAAGATTTATCGAAGAAAAGGACCAAAGATGGAAGATTTTCATAAGTCGAAGAAACTCAAGTCTATTAAACGAAGAAATTAAAAGACGAGTTGAATTTAATCGACGACAAATCCCGAATCAGAATCGAAAACGTCAACTTTTCTGAAAAGACGAGAAGACAAGAAGAACGGGAGAAAACCCACTCACCAACCAAAGGGGACACCTATATAAAGGGATCCCCTCACACAATAGTGCCAGTTAGTTTTTAGTTTTTCTTTCCTCCACTTTTTTCTCCCTTCTTGTTCGTAGCATCACCAACACCACTAGGGTGTTTGGTGATTTTGATCTTGGTTTTTTCAATTTTAATTTTAATCTTTGTTTTGTGATTGTTAAAACATTAATCATCAATACAAGTTCTTGTTTAATCTTTCCATTTCATCTTGTTCATCATCATCTTTTTATTCAAGTTCTTAAGTTCTTATTTGATTGATTTGATCTTTAAAAAGTTGTTGAATTTGTGTTTTTGTGATTGGGATTTGATCCTTGTAGTTGGTAGATGATTTTTGGTTAATTTGGTAAAACCTTTTTGATTATTTAGTTTTGATTTTGGATCAAAATAGTTTTCCTTGTTCTTCGGGTAAGTTACTGATCTTGAACGATTCCCAGGTTCCGAATGAACTGAAAGTTCCGGACGAATCAAATCTTCCGAATGAACACAAAGTTCCGGATGAACAAATCTTCCGCATGAAATGAAAGTTCCGGATGAGTTTAAAGTTCCGAATGAACAAAACTTCCGCATGAAGAATTTTAGTTAAAAAGTTCCGAATGAGTTTTCCCTTAAAAAGTTCCGAATCAATTTTCAAAAGTTCCGAGTGAAGCATCTTGACCAAAAGTTCCGAACCAAGTTCCGGATAAACTTCCGAACGGAGTTCCGAATCAAGTTCCGACTCAACTTCCGAACAAAGTTCCGACTCAACTTCCGAATCAAGTTCCGCATGAAGGTTATGAGTTAAGTTCCGAATGAAGTTCCGGATCAAGGGTTCCGAGTAAACTTCCGGGTGAAAACTTCCGAATCAAGGTCAAACTTCCGAATTAATTTTCTTTGTGTACTTTTAAGTGTTACTGTTCCTTACTGTTTCTTCAGTTCAAACCTTTATTTTAATTTTAATTTTAATTTTAATTTTAATTTTAATTGTAATTCAAGTTTAATTAATTGTTATTAATACAATTGCTTTTAGATTTAAGTTTACATTTTCGTGCATTTAAACATTTAGTAGATTAAAAATCCAAACCCCCTTTTTGGTAACCAAAAACAAACCATTCCACTTAGAACTAAGATCAATTCGAGAGGATATCGAGAGAATATAGAAGAACCCCATTGAAAATCACCTATATCAAATGGCGCCGCTGCCGGCTCTTCTCGTTAAGATCAAAAGTTTTTTGTGAGAACTTGGATTTTGGGATCCGTTCCCCGTGAACGTTACTTTTTCATAAAAATTTTAAAAAATACTAAAAAATATAAAATTTTCAAAAATCTTAAAAAGTAAAAAACATAAAAAACCAAAAATATTTTGCTTTGTTTTTCTTTTGTTAGTTCTTTTGCAGGTGTATGCGCACTCGATCCACGTCTTATCAAGAGCCCGAGCCTCTCGATAACTTAGACATGGCCGGTGTACAAAACAACAACAACATACCACCTCCAAACAACAATAATAACAACAACAACCCACCTTTTAACAACATGAATAATAACAACAACAATGAGCCTCTACCGGATAATCGCCCGATGATTGAACTGCTGCAAGCTCATGTAGACGGCAACACTGATCCAATTGTCATACCTCCAATTGCCGCCAACAACTTTGAGCTCAAATCAGGCTTTATCCAGATGGTCTCCGCTCAACCATTCTTGGGGCGTACCATTGATGATCCACACGACCACATCAAGAGATTCTTGCAACTCACTAACACTGTCAAGTTCAATGGTGTTCCACAAGAGGTTATCAGGTTACAACTTTTTCCCTTTTCTTTAGAGGGACAAGCCCGGCATTGGCTTGCTAAGGAACTGCCACAGAGTATTCTCTCGTGGACGGATTTGGAAACCAAGTTTATCAATTACTTTTTCCCACCCTCTCGTACTACCGCTTTGCGGAATGAAATCATAAATTTTGAACAAAAGTACGATGAGTCGTTCAGTGAATCTTGGGATCGTTTTAAAGATCTTTTAAGAAAATGCCCACAACATGGTTTTACCAAAGTACATCAAATTAATACTTTTTACAATGGTTTAAGCATGAGTGACCAAGATTCACTAAACAGTGCCTCAGGGGGTAATCTTTTGGCTAAGACTTCCAATGCTGCTTGGGATATCATTGAGAATAAGTCTCGTGTGCAAACCAAGAGTGTTCGGACCAATGTCGCTAGTGCTAGCACTAATGACAGCGACAAGCGATTGGACAAAATCACTACGCTTCTTGAATCGCTTGTTACCCACACCGTCAACAACACCAACAGCAGCAACGCTAAAAACGCTCAAGTTAACGCTGTCAGCCAACCTTGTGAGATATGCGGTGGTCCTCACTCTTACTCCACTTGTATCGCCACCCAAGACTACCCTACTGAGAATGTGAATGCAGCATATGGTACCTATCCTCAACCTGCTTATCAAGCTAGACCTCAAGGTGACCGCAATTTGCTTAGCTACCGCTCCAACAACTATCTTTCACCACCTGGTTTTCCTCAACAACAACAACAACAACCTCGTACACCATACATCCCTCCTCACAAGCAGCAACAACCACCTCAACGAAACAACCAAGTCTACCAGCCACTTGCTTATCAACCACCCGCATACAATGCTCCTCCCAACCAACCCACCGCTCTTCACCAAGAAGTGGAAACCTATATGAGGACTAACGATGTGATAGTGGGAAATTTTCAGAGAGAAGTGCTCAACCTGAAAGCAGACCTGGTCAAGCAAGGGAACGGTTTGAGAGCCGACATGAGAAATACGTTGGATAGTCAAACGAATGACTTGAAGAACATGATGGCTAGTTTCTTCCAAGGTAATCAACCCTCTTCTTCGGGTACTCTTCCGAGTAACACCGTTGCAAATCCAAGAGGGGAGATGAAAGCAATCACTACTCGCAGTGGCAAAGGTACCAAGGAACTCGAGCTTCCTATACCTCCACCGGTGGTTGTGACTAAGGAGAACGAGTCACCTGCTCCTATTCCTCATCCTTCTCCTTCCCTAATTTCCCCACCTCCTACTTCTACCCCTCCTCCACCCAAGGATGTGAGTGATCCTATTCTTCCAAAGCCTTCCTCTTCTTCCAATATACCTTATCCATCTAGGTTGAGGAAAGAGAAGCTCAAAAGCAAGGACGATATTCAGGTTTCTAACTTTCTTAAAATGTTAAACAACTGAATTGCAATATCTCCTTCGTTGAGGCTCTCGCTCACATGCCTAAGTACGCGAAAATGTTTAAAGATCTTCTGAGCGATAAGGAAAAGCTTCTTGATATTGCCAACACCCAACTTAATGAGAATTGCTCTGCAGTGCTCTTAAGGAAATTGCCAACCAAGCTTGGTGATCCGGGTCGTTTCTTAATCCCTTGCAATTTCCTGGGAGTAGAGAATTGCATGGCCCTAGCCGATCTAGGTGCCAGTATTAATCTCATGCCTCTAAGCGTTTGGAAGCAATTATCTCTCCCTGAGCTAGTCCCCACCAAAATGACTTTGGAATTAGCTAACCGTACGGTTGCTTATCCAGTGGGGATAGCCGAAGACGTCTTTGAAGGAGTCGACAAATTCACTTTTCCTGCCGATTTCGTCGTCGTCGACTACGAGATGGACCCTCGTGTTCCCTTGATCGTGGGTCGTCCATTCCTGAGGACCGGTCACACTCTTATCGATGTTGAAGCCGGTGAGCTTATCATGAGAGTGGGTGACGATAAAATCGTCTTCAACATGGGAAAGTTGTCTAAACAACCTTATTCATACGAGAGTGTTAATTGTATTGACGTTCTTGATGAGGCTTGTGAAGAACACTTCAAAGATGCTTGTAAAAGTATTCCTACCTCTCTTCCCAATGTTGAAACCATGGCCTCTATTGATTCATCACTTTCTCTATTTGGAGACAGTGATTTGTTTTGGAACAATCTTGAAGACACCATGGGAGATGTGAATTTAGCTAATGATGATTCTCCCACCGATGGGGATGAAGACATGAATTTCTTTGATAATATTCTCAACGAAGACAATCCTTCTCCTCCATCTCCCACGGTCATTGCTATCGATACTCCGACTTTAAATACGCCTCCCGTCGAAAATCCTTCGGATTTAGAACATAAGGAGTTGCCGCCCCATCTCGAGTATGTATTCCTTGAAGAAGAGAAGAAGTTGCCAGTCATCATTGCTAAGGACCTAAAGGAAGAAGAAAAAGCCCGACTTATCACCGTGTTGAAAGATCATAAGAAGGCTATTGCTTGGAAGATTTCTGATATTCGTGGAATTGATCCTCACTTCTGCACACACAAAATTCTCATGGAGGATGACTTTAAACCCTCAATTCAAAGCCAACGAAGGGTGAATCCAAAAATACATGAAGTCATCAAAACAGAGGTTATCAAACTTCTTGATGTGGGTATGATTTACCCTATTTCGGATTCACCATGGGTTAGTCCAATCCATTGTGTGCCCAAGAAGGGCGGAATAACCGTTGTTCCCAATGAACACAACGAGTTGATTTCCACTCGTCTCGTTACTAGGGTGGAGAGTTTGTATAGACTATCGTAAACTCAATGATGCCTACGAGAAAGGATCATTTCCCTCTACCTTTTATGGACCAAAATGCTTGAACGTTTAGCGGGTAATGAATATTACTGCTTTCTTTGATGGTTTCTCGGGTTATTTCCAAATACCCATCGATCCCCAAGATCAAGAGAGGACAACATTCACTTGTCCCTATGGCACATTTGCGTACAAAAGATGCCTTTTGGCTTATGTAATGCGCCCGGGACTTTCTAAAGGTGCATGTTAGCTATCTTCCATGACATGGTTGAACAAACCATGGAAGTCTTCATGGATGATTTCTCGGTCTTCGAGGATTCCTTCTCTTCTTGCCTTGCCAATTTGGAACGTATGCTTAAGCGGTGCGAAGACACTCGCCTTGTTCTGAATTGGGAAAAATGCCATTTTATGGTAAAAGAAGGCATCGTGCTGGGACACAAGATTTCCAAAGCCGGTCTTGAAGTAGACCGTGCTAAAGTCAATGTTATCGCCAAGTTGCCTCCACCTTCAACCGTGAAGGGGTGTGAGAAGTTTTATGGGTCATGCGGGCTTCTACCGTCGATTCATCAAAGATTTTTCTCAAATCGCTCGCCCGATGACCCACCTCTTGGAAAAAGATACTCCTTTTATCTTTTCCAAAGAGTGTCTTGAAGCCTTCAACTCGCTTAAGAATAAGCTAACTAAGGCACCCGTCTTGGTTACCCCTAATTGGGAGCTTCCCTTTGAGTTGATGTGCGATGCTAGTGATTATGCTATTGGATCGATTCTGGGAAAAAGAGTGAACAAACACTTCCAACCAATCCATTACGCTAGCAAGACAATGACGGGGACACAATTGCATTATACGACAACCGAAAAAGAGCTTTTAGCTGTTGTCTATGCCTTTGAAAAATTTCGCCGTATCTTGTCCTTTCCACCACAATCGTTTACACAAGATCATTCCGCGTTGAAGTACTTATTGACAAAGCAAGATTCCAAACCAAGACTTCTTCGCTGGGTTTTGCTGCTCCAGGAATTTAAAATCAAAATTCGCGATAAAAAAGGAGCTGAAAACCTAGCCGCGGATCATCTCAGCAGACTTGAGGATCCTTGCCAAGGGGATCATCCGAACAAAGAAATCAATGATTCTTTTCCCTTGGAGACCTTAATGTCTATAAATTTGAAGTCTGATGAAACCCCGTGGTTTGCGGACTTTGCAAACTACTTAGCGGGTGGAATTCTTAAGGAAGGGTTAACATCCCAACAAAAGAAAAAGTTCTTCAACGACATTAAGACTTACTTTTGGGATGACCCTTACCTATTCAAACAATGTGCCGACTTGCTTATTCGCCGATGTGTTGATGGACCGGCATCTTAAAAATCCTTGACGCTTGCCACAAAGGACCCACCGGTGGTCACTTTGGTCCCAACTACACCGCCAAAAAAGTGTTTGATTCGGGATTTTATTGGCCCTCCATATATCGTGACGCTCACAATATGGTTAAAACGATGTGATGTTTGCCAAAAACAAGGCACGATCACACATAAAGACGAGATGCCTCAGAATTTCATTCAAGAGTGTGAAATCTTTGATGTTTGGGGTATCGACTTTATTGGGGCCATTCCCTTCCTCTAAAGGAAACAAATACATCCTTGTAGCCATTGACTACGTTTTCAAAGTGGGTCGAAGCCAAAGCTTTACCTACTAATGACGCAAGGGTGGTTTGTAACTTTTTGAAAGCTCTATTCGCTAGATTCGGTGTGCCTCGTGCCATTATTAGTGACCGTGGGACTCATTTTTGCAATGACCAATTTGCTAGAGTCATGGCTAAGTACGGTGTAAATCATCGTCTTTCCACAGCCTACCACCCACAAACTAATGGCCAGGCTGAAATATCCAACCAAGGACTTAAGCGAATTCTGGAAAGAACCGTGGGAGAGCATCGTGCCTCATGGGCTGATAAACTTGATGATGCTTTGTGGGCTTTTCGTACTGCATACAAGACTCCGATTGGTTGTACACCATATCGTCTCGTGTACGGGAAAGAGTGCCACCTTCCCATTGAGTTGGAGCACAAGGCTTACTGGGCCTTGAAATGTGCTAATTTTGATATCAACAAAGCTGGTGACCTACGCAAGATCCAACTCAATGAGCTCAATGAACTCCGTAATGAGGCTTATGAAAATTCTTTGATCTATAAGGAAAGAACTAAGCTCATTCACGACTCTAAGATTAAGAACCGAGAGTTCCATGTTGGAGACAAAGTCTTACTTTTTAACTCTCGGTTGAAAATCTTTTCGGGCAAGCTGAAATCTCGTTGGTCCGGCCCATTCACCATTGCCCAAATTTTTCCATATGGTACTCTCGAGCTCGCTCAACCTAATGGACCTCATTTTAAGGTGAATGGCCAACCAGTGAAGTTGTACTTTGGTGAGGACACCTCTCAGGAGGTGATTCCATCCCTCACCACGTTCCCCATGAACTAATTTTGGGTCGAGTCAGGCTCGTGACTCGGTTATCAAAAACAAGCGCTCTTCGGGAGGCAACCCGAGTATCTATCTTTTACCGTTTAACCCCCTAAGTGTAGGGGAGCCTCTTTAGGTGTTTGTATTTGTGTGGTGATGTGATTACAGGGATTAGTGCACTCTTGGAATCTTTGAAGAACCGTGCTCCCGTGTTATCCGAAATCCGGTTCTATCTCTCAACTATCGTGATTCAATTTTCTTCATACTCACATTTGAAATTGATCACTTTAGTCGTCTCTTCCTTAACTCGAGTTAACCAACGTGCACAATGTCATAAGTGTAGGGGAGACTTTTCCCACATGCTTAAACATTGAGGACAATGTTTATCTTAAGTGTAGGGGGACTTCTATCGAAGTTTTAAGTGGACTTTTCCATGAAAATGCCTTCATTTAACCGGAAAATCATATTTTTCAACATTTTTCAAATTTTTTATTAACTTTGGCCATTCAGTCGTAATTTTTAAATTTTTATCGTTGCTTTCATATGTATATATCCCGCAATAAAGTCAAATTTTAATAAAGTGGTGTAGCTAGTATAGAAGTCTTTGACATATTAGGCCCGTTGCGTTTATTTTGACTCAACCCGAATAGACTTATCCAAGTTTATTCTAGCTAGTATCCTTAACCATGTAGACCTTAATTGGTTTACTAGGCTAAGTATCCACGAGTCTCATTACATGAGATTTTAAATTGTGGAGGACGAGAAATGATAGAGTCAATTATAAGTCGGTATTCCTGCAGAAGCTCACTTGGTGTAATTATTTGCCTATTCTCCCATCACTTGCTAATAATTTATCTGCAATAAGTAAGGTCGTACGATTTGAAATGTTACTTAGTTTCTAGCCCAAGATCGTTTAAAAGTTGCTCGTTAATGATAAGAGTTCATAGCCAAGGCATAACTTATGAAGCGGGGCGCGAAGATTGGCGAGTCCGAAAAGGCCCTAACAAGGCATGAGGATTCCATTTTATTGCTAAAGATCCAAGGTGATGTGAAAAGCATTATTCCCAAAATCGATATGAAGGATCAAGACTCACGACGAAAAGCAATCAACTCCCATAAAGATCATGGAGAAGTCTATCCGAAAAGACCCTCACAAGGTATGAGGATAAATAGATCCAAGTCCGAAAAGGAGGCGGATCGTTGTATCTCAAAATCCCAAATAGAGATTGAAGAAATAATCATGAAGTCGTGGTCAACAAAGTTGGAGTACCCCTCTAAAGTCTCCAAGTGAAGAAACTCTATGAACGATGAGAAGACCATTATCTCAAGCACGTCTCTCAAGATATGAAGTAAGAAGTACATGCCAAATATCGGCCCGAGAAAGGTCTCAAATCGTGAACCGAGTTATGCCAAGATATGAACTTTTTGATATCCCGAGAAGCAGTTTTAAGATATTTTGTCCTTTAGCTAACTATTGATCAAATCGTCCTACTTTGCTTTCAGCCTAAATAAACTATCGAAATAAGTCCAAAAATGCATCTTCATGATCATTCTAAGACAAAAATAAAATATAAGAGGTACACCTAGGAATAAGGGAGTTTAAGCATATAATTAAGCCATGTGTGTAAGTGTTTGATTTACTAACTTATAATAACAATGATCTCGTGTTTAAGCTTAGTTTGGGGAACGTGAAACTTGAGGGTGATAAATCTTCGCAGCACCAAAGCCCTAATGTAAGTCACTGATCTCTTTGCAAGTTATTTCCATGTAGCTATTTTCGAGTGAAAATGGTTTTCTATCCTTTTGTTTCCTTTTAAGTTTTAATTTCTTTTAGTACCTTAATTTTTATTTAGTAGTATTTGAATAAGGCCAAGGTTGATTAATTATGAGGAAAGTGTAAAAATTGCTTTATCACTAAGCATTGCATGAGGGCATGGCAATGGTTAAGTGTAGGGGATTTGATAGGTGTGTAAACACCCATCCTTTTACCACTTAATTCTGGCTAAAACGAGACCAAAACACGTATTTAATATCATTTGTTTTGAATTATGCGTGGTTTTTGTGTTTATTGTGTTTTCAGAGCCAACCGGATGAATATTAAAGAAAACATGGGATTGCACGGGTTTTACCGAAGAAAAAGACTCAAGATAAAGTCTATTGTCCAAGAGATGCAAAAGATTTGAAGTCACTGGACCTATTCGAAGATTTATCGAAGAAAAGGACCAAAGATGGAAGATTTTCATAAGTCGAAGAAACTCAAGTCTATTAAACGAAGAAATTAAAAGACGAGTTGAATTTAATCGACGACAAATCCCGAATCAGAATCGAAAACGTCAACTTTTCTGAAAAGACGAGAAGACAAGAAGAACGGGAGAAAACCCACTCACCAACCAAAGGGGACACCTATATAAAGGGATCCCCTCACACAATAGTGCCAGTTAGTTTTTAGTTTTTCTTTCCTCCACTTTTTTCTCCCTTCTTGTTCGTAGCATCACCAACACCACTAGGGTGTTTAGTGATTTTGATCTTGGTTTTTTCAATTTTAATTTTAATCTTTGTTTTGTGATTGTTAAAACATTAATCATCAATACAAGTTCTTGTTTAATCTTTCCATTTCATCTTGTTCATCATCATCTTTTTATTCAAGTTCTTAAGTTCTTATTTGATTGATTTGATCTTTAAAAAGTTGTTGAATTTGTGTTTTTGTGATTGGGATTTGATCCTTGTAGTTGGTAGATGATTTTTGGTTAACTTGGTAAAACCTTTTTGATTATTTAGTTTTGATTTTGGATCAAAATAGTTTTCCTTGTTCTTCGGGTAAGTTACTGATCTTGAACGATTCCCAGGTTCCGAATGAACTGAAAGTTCCGGACGAATCAAATCTTCCGAATGAACACAAAGTTCCGGATGAAAAAATCTTCCGAATGAACTGAAAGTTCCGGATGAGTTTAAAGTTCCGAATGAACAAAACTTCCGCATGAAGCATTTTAGTTAAAAAGTTCCGAATGAGTTTTCCCTTAAAAAGTTCCGAATCAATTTTCAAAAGTTCCGAGTGAAGCATCTTGACCAAAAGTTCCAAACCAAGTTCCGGATAAACTTCCGAACGAAGTTCCGAATCAAGTTCCGACTCAACTTCCGAACAAAGTTCCGACTCAATTCCGAATCAAGTTCCGCATGAAGGTTCTGAGTTAAGTTCCGAACGAAGTTCCGGATCAAGGGTTCCGAGTAAACTTCCGGGTGAAAACTTCCGAATCAATGTCAAACTTCCGAATTAATTTTCTTTGTGTACTTTTATGTGTTACTCTTCCTTACTGTTTCTTCAGTTCAAACCTTTATTTTAATTTTAATTTTAATTTTAATTTTAGTTGTAATTCAAGTTTAATTAATTGTTATTAATACAATTGCTTTTAGATTTAAGTTTACATTTTCGTGCATTTAAACATTTAGTAGATTAAAAATCCAAACCCCCTTTTTGGTAACCAAAAACAAACCATTCCACTTAGAACTAAGATTAATTCGAGAGGATATCGAGAGAATATAGAAGAAACCCATTGAAAATCACCTGTATCAAAACACCAACAAAATTTTTTGGACGTGGGATTAGGGGTCAAGAACACACGAATTTCTATAAACACAAACACAAAAACTATACACTCATCTCATGGCTCTTGATACCATTTGTAGAAGTGTAAATCTTGCTTATGTTTTAGAGAGAGAAAGAGATAGAGAGATGGTGGATTAAACATAATTCTAGAGAGAGAAACAAGAGTAAACTATGTGAAATATGATTAACCACACCACCCTCTCCATCTAAGGAGAGGGTTTATATACCCAAGCCCTTGTCATGGGCTTGGGCTTACTTTTAGGGTGAATAGATACTTGCCTTGCCAAACCTTCACGCTTTCCAAAGTTTATCCTTTTGTTTATCGTTTTGTTGCAAAATAAGGCTAAAAATGGCCAAATTTTAAAATTTTTCTCATATTTTATAAGTGTTTGAAGACACGAATGTAGATTTTCCGATGGCGAGAATAAGAGTAATTTTTTACTCGACCGTGCGTGTTGAGCACTTAGCTTTGATTCCTTAACTACACATTAGGCTAAGTCTCTTAAATGAGGATGAGAAATGATAGAGTTAATTATAAGCTACTATGCTAAATGTAGAGTACTCGTATTCTTTCAAAAACTCATGTGTTCTCGTTGTTTGCTTATTCTCCCTTCGCATGTAAATATTTTTTGCTTAATAAATATTGACTTAGCGGTTTAGTTAGGATTGTTGGGCTTCTAGTCTTTTCTAGTAGCTTCCGTGTAATTAAATTGGGAAGACATTAAGGTATCGCCAGCGTCACGGTTTTGAAGTATTGGCACCCTAATAATCAAAAGCTTCACCCAATAATAAGATTTCAAGTGCTCACCTAAATCAAGCAAACAATTTGAAGCCCCACAAGGCCGAAAAATCTATGCAAAATTGAAAGTGAATCAAGCCTTAATCTTCGAAGCTTTAAAGATCCAAAATTCGCCTTAGCGTGAGGATATACGTCTTTGGCTAATAAAACCACCGATGAGGCGGATAATAAAAGGCCAGGCAAGACCGAAGTCATAATAAAAGCTTCATGGCGAAGTTGAATAAAAGATGGAGGTAAACCAAAGATAATAAGGCCCTTCCGTTAGGGGGCGTATAAAAGTCTTGGTAATAAGTCTCATGTTCAAAACCGTTATAAAACCGTGTTTATCGATTCTTCTTGTCAACTTAATTTTTTAACATCGTTGTCTATTGGGAGGGGTTATTGATTTGTTGGTCTTAGTTACACCGTTAGGACTCTATTTTTAGACCTAAATCTCTATTATCGCATAAGTCAAACAATGTATCCTCGTGAAACATTCAAGACAACATAAAATATAAGAGATACCACTTAGGAATAATGGGAGGATAAGTACGTGATTAGGGCATATGAGTAGTGTTAGCATTACTAACTTATAATGACAATGATCTCGTTACACGCTTGGCATGGAATTAGGGTGAAAATCGAGGACGATGAAATTATTTCTAACGAAGCATTCACGTGTTCTTATTCTATGAACCTAAACGTCCCATTTTGCGATGAAAATCATGCATTATGTCTAAAACGCAAGTAGTAGTAATAGTAGTAGTGTAGCTAGTTTATCATTCCAATAAAGTGAATAAAAATGAATTTTGGAGGTGATACGATACTTTATTCTAGCATTGCGTGAGGGCACGGCAATGGTTTAGTATGGGGGAGTGATGAGACTGCTTTTATACATAGTCTCATCGTCCAAATCGGGCTTAAAATGCATAAAATATCATTAAAACTGCCGAATATATGCTCGTGTTTGTTGCTTGTGTATTTTAGGTACGGATATTGAGGAAATCACAAGAATCAATCAAAAACGAACACGGGAAATGAAGCCGCACAATGAACCGGGCCCAAACCTGGAATTTCCAAAAATGACCTTGAAGAATTGAAGAATGTCAAGTTTGGTCCCTCATCTTTGAAGACTTGTCACAAATGACCCTCCAATAGTCATTTGTACAAGAAAAATCCTTAAAGTTTGAAGAAATGTCAAGAACAGCCCTTGAAGATTGAAGAAGTTGCATTTAAAGTCCTTGATTAAAGCATGAAAAATACTTGTGCCAAATTTGACAAGTATACCAAAGTTGTTACTAAGGATTTTGGAGTTGTTGGCTATTTAATACTGAAT
This sequence comes from Glebionis coronaria, assembly GCA_025667525.1. NCBI lineage: Eukaryota > Viridiplantae > Streptophyta > Magnoliopsida > Asterales > Asteraceae > Glebionis > Glebionis coronaria. The sequence goes on from CM046880.1 coordinate 142,394,895, forward strand.
AAACAAAGGAAGAAACCTTGGGGGCCAAAACTGTCAAACACTCTAACTCACACTAGCCTATCATCCATCCACATCATCCCACTCCACCAATCACAAATCACCACATCACCCCCACGCCATGTCACCCTTCCACCCAGGTTTATTTATTAAACCTGGTTAAAACCAAGGTCAAACCCAACTTTTCCCACCCAAACACAATTTTTAAATAATCCACCCCAAAAACAGATTAAACGCCCCCTAATCACCCCTTAAACCCTAATATCTTCCCAGGATGAATTAATCACAAAACAAGGGGAAAATGTTTAATATGCTCCAGATCCTTGATTCACTCCATCCTCACCCAAACCCACACACAAACCATGACCCCAACACACCCATGTGTTGGGTAGGGCCCACCCCTGCAACGTCCCTTTCCCTCAAAACCCTAAAACCGACAAGACCAACGGATGGATCACATTTCTTTGACCCCAAGCTCAAACCAACGCTCCTGATCACTTGTTAACAGCTGTAACATCACATGAAGCCACAAAATTCAAATTTCAAGATGAAGAACAAGGGCATTTTCGGATTTTCAGCACATTAGGGTTTTAGTTTATGAATTTTTCATTGAGATAGACTAGAAGCTTGTGTTTAGTTGTATAAATATGGGACGTGTGTGTCCTATATATTTTGTTCCAGATTTGCTAAATCAATTTGTAATCCCTTTTTATGCAATTAAAAGTTGGTATTTTGAAGTTTAATATAATTCCTTTTTACTTGATAAAAGTTGGTGTTTGTGAGTTTAAGCAATCTGAGTTCCATACTTGTTCATTAGTTCAAAGATTTTTCAAAAGTCATTCTTTTTTCAAGTTTCTAAAAAAGTGAATTTTTTGGCAAAATCTTGTTCTGAATCTTGGTTTTCCAAGTTTTTGGTTGGTTTGTGTATGTTTTTGAAGGAAAAAGTTTAAGGAAGTTATTTGAGAAAGTTTTAAAAAGGAAGAAAAAAAAATCAGATTATTGTGTCATTGGTTTGTTCATTTGTTCTTAGCAGATTTTCATTGGGAGATTGTTTGTCCAAGGTTCTTCTCAGGCCCCAGCCTGAAGGAGATGGCTAAGCAGCCATTGTGGGACCCTGATGTGGGTCCCACAAGGTAAATCCCTTGTTCTTAGCTTTTAGTTTCAAATATTTGTATTTTGTATGATTTGGTGAATCTGCATGTAAGTGGTTTAAGTATCTGTTATTTGGCTTGATATTGCTCAGTTAAGTGTAATATGCATGTTAGGAGTAGTTAGAAGTAAATTGGTTTGAGTTTGTTTTGATTTTGTTTGAAAAACGTTTTCACTGAAAATTAAAGGGGTGTTTGGGATAGGGGTTTAAGCCAATTGTTTGACAAGATTATGGTAAATAACCCATCTAGACACACTTATAAGTGATAGTGGTGGTATATTGCTGTCATTGATTTCATTGTGGTAAGCTTTAAATCAGTTTGTGTGTTCAAAGTTTGATAAAACTTGGTCAAAAATCAGTAGCCTTAAAATCACCTTGTTTAGTTGAAATTTGTTCACCAATCTTGATAATCTATTAGGAATAAGTGCATAGTAGGGTTTGTTATAGATTTCATGTCATTTTGTTGGATTGTGTGCAAGATTTGAGCAAGTGAAAGTCACTTTTGTGCAAGTTGCATCAGTAAAATACTCTCAGACACCATTTAGGCTTTATCAGAAACATTTTGGTGATTTGTGTGCAATTTGTGTGAAGACTTGTGTGATTTTTCTTGTCCAATTGACTTCCCACAACCCAACTGGTTGTGGGAGTGCCCCCATTGTCCATCAAACACCAGCAATCTCACTAAACAAGCCCTCTTGTTCATATCTTCACTTGTGAAGATTCATCCTTTGTGTTCATCAAACTAGCAGCCTATCTGGGCACGTTTTTTTGCTTTCTAAGGCATTGATTCTTGCCTATTTGTTATTTGATTTTTGTTTTAGAGTAAGTAAAGGTTACTGTAACTGAGTTTTAAAGTTTTAAAAAGAAAAAAAAAGTTTTTGTAAAAAGGACGTGGCCAGGACTCGAACCTGCGCCACTCCTCTCACACACCAACGTGATAACCAGTTGCCCTAGGGTCTTTGACTGGTTATCACTTTGTTAGTTTAATATATAAGGAGTCCTTGTTTCTAGCTTATTAAACCTTTCAGCTTAGTTATAAGCTGATTTCAGCTTATTCCTTTTGGCTTTTTCCCATTTAGTATTATTCGTTTGTTTTTATATAGGTTTAGGACTTTTTGGTTCAAAAAGTTTATTTTTCACGTGTTTATTTAATTTACTAGGATTATTTTAAGTTTAAATTTTAGAAAGTAAATAAAAAATAGGAAAAAGTATTTTAAAAATCTAGAAAAATAGTTTTTAGGTTTTTAACTATATTTTTGAGGTTTACAGCAAATTAAGTTTTCAAAAAGTCTTATTTTTTATTTTATATGATTTTAGGGTTTTTAACCAACTTTAGAATTTAATATAAAATTATTAAAAGGGTTTTAGAAACTTTTAATTGCATTTCTGTCTTAGTTACATTATTTTAGATTTTTGGTAATTTTTTAGATTATAGGAAAAAGTGTCTATAATCTAGGAAAAATGTAAAAACTTAAAAAATCAAACTTTTAATTTTTAATAATAAAATAATATTAAAATATTCAAAAAATTCAATGTTTATAAAAAATTCTAAAAAATTACCAAAAATCTAAAATAATGTAACTAAGACAGAAATGCAATTAAAAGTTTCTAAAACCCTTTTAATAATTTTATATTAAATTCTAAAGTTGGTTAAAAACTCTAAAATCATATAAAATCAAAAATAAGTCTTTTTGAAAACTTAATTGGCTGTAAACCTCAAAAATATAGTTAAAAACTTAAAAACTATTTTTCCAGATTTTTAAAATACTTTTTCCTATTTTTTATTTACTTTCTAAAATTTAAATTTAAAATAATCCTAGTAAATTAAATAAACACGTGAAAAATAAACTTTTTGAACCAAAAAGTCCTAAACCTATATAAAAACAAAAGAAAAATACTAAATGGGAAAAAGCCAAAAGGAATAAGCTGAAATCAGCTTATAACTAAGCTGAAAGGTTTAATAAGCTAGAAACAAGGACTCCTTATATATTAAACTAACCAAGTGATAACCAGTCAAAGACCCTTGGGCAACTGGTTATCACGTTGGTGTGTGAGAGGAGTGGCGCAGGTTCGAGTCCTGGCTACGTCCTTTTTACAAAAACTTTTTTTTCTTTTTAAAACATTAAAACTCAGTTACAATAACCTTTACTTACTCTAAAACACAAATCAAATAACAAATAGGCAAGAATCAATGCCTTACAAAGCAAAAAACGTGCCCAGATAGGCTGCTATTTTGATGAACACAAAGGATGAATCTTCACAAGTGAAGATATGAACAAAAGGGCTTGTTCAGTGAGATTGCTGGTGTTTGATGGACAATGGGGGCACTCCCTCAACCAGTTGGGTTGTGGGAAGTCAATTGGACAAGAAAAATCACACAAGTCTTCACACAAATTGTACACAAATCACCAAAATGTTTCTGATAAAGCCTAAATTGTGTCTGAGAGTATTTTACTGATGCAACTTGCACAAAAGTGACTTTCACTTGCTCAAATCTTGCACACAATCCAACAAAATGACATGAAATCTACAACAAACCCTACTATGCACTTAATCCTAATAGATTATCAAGATTGGTGAACAAATTTCAACTAAACAAGGTGATTTTAAGGCTACTGATTTTTGACCAAGTTTTATCAAACTTTGAACACACAAACTGATTTAAAGCTTACCACAATGAAATCAATGACAGCAATATACCACCACTATCACTTATAAGTGTGTCTAGATGGGTTATTTACCATAAGCTTGTCAAACAATTGGCTTAAACCCCTATCCCAAACACCCCTTTAATTTTCAGTGAAATCTTTTTTCAAACCAAATCAAAACAAACTCAAACCAATTTACTTCTAACTACTCCTAACATGCATATTACACTTAACTGAGCAATATCAAGCCAAATAACAAATACTTAAACCACTTACATGCAGATTCACCAAATTATACAAAATACAAATATTTGAAACTAAAAGCTAAGAACAAGTGATTTACCTTGTGGGACCCACATCTAGGTCCCACAATGGTTGCTTAGCCATCTCCTTCAGGCTGGGGCCTGAGCAGAACCTTGGACAAACAATCTCCCAATGAAAACCTACTAAGAACAAATGAACAAACCAATGACACAATAATCTGATTTTTTTCTTCCTTTTTAAAACTTTCTCAAATAACTTCCTTAAACTTTTTCCTTCAAAAACACTTACACAAACCAACCAAAAACTTGGAAAACAAAGATTCAGAACAAGATTTTGCCAAAAATTCACTTTTTCAGAAACTTGAAAAAAGAATGGTTTATGAAAAATCTTTGAACTAATGAATAAGTATGGAACTCAGATAGCTTAAACTCACAAACACCAACTTTTATCAAGTAAAAAGGAATTATATTAAACTTAAAAATACCAACTTTTAATTGCATAAAAAGGGATTACAAAATGATTTAGCAAATCTGGAACAAAATATATGGGACACACTCGTCCCATATTTATACAACTAAACAGAAGCTTCTAGTCTATCTCAATAAAAAATTCATAAACTAAAACCCTAATGTGCTGAAAATCCTAAAATGCCCTTGTTCTTCATCTTGAAATTTGAATTTTGTGGCTTCATGTGATGTTATAGCTGTTAACAAGTGATCAGGAGCGTTGGTTTGAGCTTGGGGTCAAAGAAATGTGATCCATCCGTTGGTCTTGTCGGTTTTAGGGTTTTGAGGGAAAGGGACGTTGCAGGGGTGGGCCCTACCCAACACATGGGTGTGTTAGGGTCATGGTTTGTGTGTGGGTTTGGGTGAGGATGGAGTGAATCAAGGATCTGGAGCATATTAAACATTTTCCCCTTGTTTTGTGATTAATTCATCCTGGGAAGATATTAGGGTTTAAGGGGTGATTAGGGGGCGTTTAATCTGTTTTTGGGGTGGATTATTTAAAAATTGTGTTTGGGTGGGAAAAGTTTGGTTTGACCTTGGTTTTGACCAGGTTTAATAAATAAACCTGGGTGGAAGGGTGACATGGCGTGGGGGGTGATGTGGTGATTTGTGATTGGTGGAGTGGGATGATGTGGATGGATGATAGGCTGGTGTGAGTTAGAGTGTTTGACAGTTTTGGCCCCCAAGGTTTCTTCCTTTGTTTATTCAGTATTAAATAGCCAACAACTCCAAAATCCTTAGTAACAACTTTGGTATACTTGTCAAATTTGGCACAAGTATTTTTCATGCTTTAATCAAGGACTTTAAATGCAACTTCTTCAATCTTCAAGGGCTGTTCTTGACATTTCTTCAAACTTTAAGGATTTTTCTTGTACAAATGAGTATTAGAGGGTCATTTGTGACAAGTCTTCAAAGATGAGGGACCAAACTTGACATTCTTCAATTCTTCAAGGTCATTTTTAGAAATTCTAGATTTTGGCCCGTTCATTGTGCGGCTTCGTTTCCCGTGTTCGTTTTTGATTGATTCTTGTGATTTCCTCAATATCCGTACCTAAAATACACAAGCAACAAACACGAGCATATATTTGGCAGTTTTAATGATATTTTATGCATTTTAAGCCCGATTTGGACGATGAGACTATGTATAAAAGCAGTCTCATCACCGGCCTACACATGTTGTAGGCTAGGCTTGTTCTTGTTTGATAAATAAAGAAAGTTAACTAAACTACGAGCGATTACATGGACTATTAATGGAGTGACCGATCCTTCTTAATACGTAAAACGTATTTCCAATAAAAGATGCCTCTGGGACTCTGAGATATCCCAAGACCTAAGAAGAATGATACCTTGCCCATCATTGACATCTTAAACTTGGAAGACATGAGTGTCCCAAACTCGTCGGATAACATTTGGGTCGAGGCAGCATATATAATATCATCAACATATATTTGTACCATAATCATATCTTTACCTCATTTCTGATAGCCTTCTTAAGCTTGTACACGTGGTTAGGATATTTGGAATTCACAAAACCATACAGCTGTTGGACATAGACTTCTTCCTTGATTTCACCATTAAGAAATGCCGTCTTCACATCCATTTGATAGACGATCATATTCATGTGGGCTGCATAACCAAGGAATAGTCTAATTGCTTCCAAACGGGCAACAGGTGTAAAGGATTCCATAAAGTCGATGCCTAATAATTGCTTGTATCCACGAGCTACTAGTCGAGCATTGTTCTTTAATATTCCGCCTATCTCGTCGAGTTTCACCTTGTAAACCCATTCCAAAGTGAGTAACTGCACTTTATCTGGGCATGGGACAAGTTCCCATACATCAAGACGTATAAATTCATTAAGTTCTTCTTGCATAGCTTCTATCCAACAAGATTGGGTAAAAGCTTCTTGCCATGTCTTAGGTTCAACTTCAGTGAGAAATGCATCAAAATGACAAAATATTGCATTTTATTGTAACTGACTTCATATGGATACTGGGCGATTAGGGTCACCAATAATAAAATCAATAGGATGATCCTTTTTCCACTTGCTGTCATGTTCACGAATCCGTGGATTGGAGTAAACCGCAGTAGGAGCTTCCTCTGAGGTGGATGACCCGGCTTGATTATGGTCGAGAATTGGTACACCAAAGAATGGAAGTTCACGCATTTGAGCGAATTCCAAATCGTGATCATCATCATCCTCTTCATCATCAATAGGCCTGACATGGGTAGTTGGTTCGGGTGTTGGTTGAAAATTTCTTGTTGTAGGTATATCTTGACCAATTCTAGGTGCAGACGTATCTGATTGTGCTTTGATTGCTAGAGGGACAACTTCGGTAACCGGAGCTATTACCTCATGTTTTGTAGCAACAATACTTGGAGGAGTAAAGAATTCATCAAACAACGGTTGAAACAACGTATCCCATTCATTCCTAGAAGGTGGTGTGAATGATGATGAAGTAGGGTTGTTTGGGACAAGACCAGAGCTAATGTTGCTGGGCCCCATTTCATGAAGTGGGGGTTCAGAGCTGCTTTGCTCAGAATCCATTGCTGTCAGCTCATCAAAATCAACATTCATAGTTTCGAGGATCTTACGAGACTTACGGTTGTAGATTCGGTATGCCTTCTTTGTAGGTGCATAACCAATGAAAATACCAATATCAGCCTTGGGTTGATGTTTTCCCAAATTGTCACCATCATTATTTGGATAGCAGAGAGAACCAAATACATGAAGACATGATAAATCTGGTACTTTTCCATGTAGAAGCTCATAAGGGGTTTTACCATGGTGTTTACGAATTAGTGACCGGTTTTGTGTGTACACTGCGGTAGACACTACTTTTGTCAATAAAAACAATGGAGCCTTTGCATAAATTAACATCGTCCGAGCAGCTTCTATAAGTGTGCGATTTCGCCTTTCAACGACACCGTTTTGTTGTTGAGTGCGAGCAACGGATGTTTCATGAGATATGCCAACTTCTTCATAATAATCACGCAAAATTTGATTCACAAATTCGGTTCCATTATCTGTACGAATGTGTCGGACAGTAGTGTTGAGACGCACTTGAATCATCTTGAGAAATCCGATGATGAATTTAGGTGCCTCATTTTTTGTTGTAAGAAATTTCACCCATGTAAACCGAGAGTAATCATCGACAATTACGAGGATGTACTTTTTGCCACTAAGACTTTCAACACGCATTGGCCCACAAAGATCCATATGCAACAAATAAAGTTTCTCTTGGTTGGTGTCTTCAGTCTTGGGTTTGTATGATTTCTTTGTGCTTTGCCCCATTGTACACGCGGAACACAAATGATCCTTGTGAAATGAAAGTTTAGGAAGACGACGAACAAGTTTGTTTTTCGCCAAATGATTAATAGCGTCAAAGTTAAGATGAGATAACCGTCGATGCCATAACCATGACTTAGTCTTCGATGCTTTGGAGAGAAGACATAGAGGAGAAGCCGCCATCATGTCTCGAGTACCTTTCAATAAATCAAACCCTTCCAAATTACGTATGAAGCAGGTATGCTCTCGAAAATTGATGAAAATATCCGCCAATTGATACTCAGATCCGACAAAGTAAAGCTCGATCACTCCATTTTCCACTTGCTCATTGATGAAATGGTAGCGAATGTCAATATGCTTCGACCGGGAGAATTGAACATTGTTGAAGCATAAGGCAATTGCACTCTTGTTGTCACAGTACATCGGAATTTTGCTGAAACCTAGACCATAGTCGGTTAATTGCGATCTCATTCAAAGAATTTGATCACAGCAACCGGACATAGCTATGTACTCTGCTTTCGTACTTGAAATTGCAGCGCTTTTTTGCCTTTTCGATGCCCAACTGATTAGACGATATCCTAGTAGTTGCAAAGTACCACTCGTGCTACGCCTTGTGTCTTGATAACCCGCGTGATCCGCATCTTCATATGCCATAAGTGCAATCGAAGAGTTTCGAATACGAAAGTCCCTGATTTATGGTTCCTTTAAGATACCTAAAGATCCGTTTTACAGTAGCTAAGTGTAACAAAGTAGGCCGAGTTTGATACCGAGCACACATACATATAGCAAACTGAAGATCAGGTCGACTAGCTGTGATATACAGAAGAGTACTGATCATTCCACGATAAAGTGTCGGATCAACGGCAACTCCATGTGGATCTGCATTAAGCTTGGTTCGTTCCACCATTGGAATTTCCACGGGGACGCAAGATTCCATCTTATATTTCTTAAGAGATTCAAGGGCATACTTGGATTGATTGATAAAGATGCCTCTGCGACTCTGAGAATCTGAAGACCTAAGAAGAATGATACCTTGCCGATCATTGACATCTTAAACTTGGAAGACATGAGTGTCCCAGACTCGTCGGATATGGTTTGGGTCGAGGCAGCAAATATAATATCATCAACATATATTTGTACCATAATCATATCTTTACCTCGTTTCGGATAGCCTTCTTAAGCTTGTACATGTGGTTAGGATATTTGGAATTCACAAAACAGTCCTGCTGTTGGACATAGACCTCTTCCTTGATTTCACCATTAAGAAATGTCGTCTTCACATCCATTTGATAGACGATCATATTCATGTGGGCTGCATAAGCAAGGAATAGTCTAATTGCTTCCAAACGGGCAACAGGTGCAAAGGATTACATAAAGTCGATGCCTAATAATTGCTTGTATCCACGAGCTACTAGTCGAGCATTGTTCTTTAATATTCCGCCTATCTCGTCGAGTTTCACCTTGTAAACCCATTCCAAAGTGAGTAACTTCACTTTATCTGGGCATGGGACAACTTCCCATACATCAAGACGTATAAATTCATTAAGTTCTTCTTGCATAGCTTCTATCCAACAAGATTGGGTAAAAGCTTCTTGCCATGTCTTAGGTTCAACTTCAGTGAAAAAAGCATCAAAATGACAAAACATTGCATTTTATTGTAACTGACTTCGTGTGGATACTGGGCGATTAGGGTCACCAATAATAAAATCTATAGGATGATCCTTTGTCCACTTGTTGTCATGTTCACGAATCCGTGGATTGGAGTAAACCGTAGTAGGAGCTTCCTCTGAGGTGGATGACCCAGCTTGATTATGGTCGAGAATTGGTACACCAAAGAATGGAAGTTCACGCATTTGAGCGAACTCCAAATCGTGATCATCATCATCCTCTTTATCATCAATAGGCATGACATGGGTAGTTGGTTCGGGTGTTGGTTGAAAATTACTTGTTGAAGGTATATCTTGACCAATTGTAAGTGCAGACGTATCTGATTGTGCTTCGGTTGCTGGAGGTGTTGGAAATACGTTTTTATGTATTTAGGAAGATTCGGTCACTCCGACAATATACTAAATAGTAGCTAGTAGTCTAGACATCGTTATTTAACAAACAAGCCCAAGCCTAGCCTACAACATGTGTAGGCCGGCCCAAATATAAGCCCAAGCCCATGACAAGGGCTTGGGTATATAAACCCTCTCCTTTGATGGAGAGGTTAGTGTGGTTCTTCATTTTACACATAGTTGAAAAGTGTTTTTCTTTCACTTTCTCTCTCTAAGTGTGTGTGTTCTCACCATCTCTCTATCTCTTTCTCTCTCTAAAACATAAGCAAGATTTACATATCCTTCAAATGGTATCAGAGCAATGGGATGATTGTATTGTTCATGTGTTTGTGTTCTTGATTCATAGGCCTATTTTGATCCTTTTTACATACGTCCAAAATTTTTTTTGTGTTCTTTATGGTTTTTTCTTGATACAAATCATCTACATAGTTGTGGTAGTGATTTGGTATATTTACTTTGGCTAAAAACACAAAAATTTTGGGTGTTTTGATCATTTTTTGGCTTAAAATCACGAATTGGTTGAGTTTTGTCCGAGAAACGTGGGGTTTATTCCGATCAGGTCATCGGAAAAGGGTTTATAGGTATTCCGATCAGTGTAATCGGAATAGGGTTTAGGGATTCCGATTATGGTACATTCCGATTAGGTATTCCGATTTTGGTACATTCAGATTAGGTATTCCGATTTTGGTACATTCCGATTTGGTATTCCGATTTTGGTACATTCCGATTAGGTATTCCGATTTTGGTACATTCTGATTAGGTATTCCGATTTTGGTATTCCGATTTGATATTCCGATTTGGTGCATTCCTATAAGGACATTCCGATTTGATATTCCGATCAGGGTATTTCGCTTATTCCGACAGCTTTCCGATCAACATTCCGAAAGCTTTCCGATCAACATTCCGACAATCAACATTCCGTGTGTAATTTTGACTTGGAATTTTTGGTCTATCGAGAACATATTTTAGGGGATTTTAACATTGTTTCTCGACTTAAACTCACCACAACAAACACATTTACTTTCTTTCATTGATCGATCAATATTTGTAAATCTTAACTTATCGAAATGGAGTACACATCTCTTATGGATAAGTCCATCCTCTCGGGTACGGATAATCGTCCACCAATGTTGGAGAAGTCTATGTACGAGGATTGGACTTCCTGAATAGAACTTTACATGTTGAACAAAGAGAATGGACATCTCATTTGGGCATCGGTGCTCAATGGACCATTAGATTATGGTACAGTGACGGAAGGTACAACTACTCGTCCTCGCACAACGGGTGAATTGACTGGAGATATGAAGATTCAAGACAAATGTGCTAAGTATGCTACAAACATCATTCTCCAAGCCCTTCCTCCAGATGTCTACAAACTCGTCAGCAAACATAAAGTTGCCAAAGAGTTATGGGATAGAATTCGTGTTCTCATGCAAGGCACCTCGTTAACTAAACAAGAACGAGAGTGTAAGCTTTATGATACTTTTGATAAGTTTTCCTATGTGCCAGGAGAGACTCTCAATGACTACTATCTGAGATTTACCCTATTGTTGAATGAGCTCAATATCTATGGCATGGCAAATTCCTACGTTCCAATTGAACACCAAGTATTTAAACACGCTTCCTTCCGAATGGAAAAAGTACGTGACGGATGTTAAATTGGCTAAGGACTTGCATAATACCAATGTGGATCAACTTCAAGCTTTTCTTCAACAACACGAATGCCATGTGATTGAGGCTAGGTTGTCTACACCTCAAGTTCATGATCCACTTTCCATGTATGCTTCTCAACAAAACATGGCTTATACTTATCAACAACCATCATACATGCAGCAGCCACCACCACACACCTATCAGCAACCATCTTATCAACCACCAATGATGCCACAGCAAGCATTTCAACAAAGTGTTCATCAACAATCTTTTCCACAGCAACCACCATATCAGACATCACCATCACAAGCGAACACTTCTCCAACGGGCTATACACCTAAGCAAGGATACTTTTCTATTGAAGCACAACCAGCACAAGCCTTCTACTCTAATGAACTTCCACCAATCCAAGCACCGGTCTTTACTCCAAATGATACGCCAGCTGATGTTCTAAACCATCTCACTGCCTACTTGTCAAAACTTGTTGCAACTAGGGGATTTCCAACAACAAACAATCAGCTCCGCACCTCTTCAAATCCTCGACAACAAGCTACTGTTCAAGATGGTCAAGTAACAGTGCAACCTATTCAGGGAAGGAAAAATTCATATGGACCTCCTACAAGGACTGTGAATGCTCAAGCTGTGAATTCTCAAGCTAATGGAAATGGAAGCCTCATTGGTCCTCAAAAGGTTGTGACTTGCTACAATTGCCGAGGACAGGGTCATATGGCTAGGCAATGCACTCAGCCGAAAAGGAGAAGGGATGATGCATGGTTTCGTGAGAAGATGTATTTGGTTGATGCTCATTCTAAGGGGAAGATTTTTGATTCAGAGGAGTTAGCATTTCTTGCAGACCCAGGGGCAACAGATACTGAAGGCATTGCAGTCGTTTCCACTTCTAATGCAGCTTATCAAGCAGATGATCTTGACGCATATGATTCGGATTGTGATGACATTCACTCTGCCCAAGCTGCTCTCGTTTCTAATCTCTCTCACTACGATTTTGATGTCATCAGTGAGGTACCAACCACATCTAATAATATTTATGATAACCAACATCAAGTTGGGCATGAAAATGACAACCTCGAACAGCATTCGGGAACTAGTAACTCAAATGATGTGGTACCCAATCCTATACATTTGAGTGAACCTCAACCAAATGCTACGACGGGTATGGAATCTTATGCTCAACATGATTTGGTTCATGGTACCTAAAAATATTATTGATCAAATGCATATGGCCCTCAGACAAATCGTAGATACCAAATCCACCCTAACTGCTGAGCTTGCGTTGCATAAAGAAAAGGTCAAAACTTTTGAAATGGTCCCTCAAGCAGAGAAAATAACATGTTCTGAATTTGACCAATTTTGTTTTGAAAAGATTGAACACTTGAAAGAAATAGAATCATTAAAAGCTAATCTTTCCAATGAATTATAAGGAAAAGTCTCGGTTGTCAATGATTTTCAGAAACTTAAAATGGATTTCGAAACTCTCGAGTCTAAAAAGTTTGAATAAAAAATTAATGCTACCAAACTTCTTAAATTCAAATAACAACAGCTTTTAAAACAATACGCTTCCACAGAAAAGGTTCATCTTTTAACTAAATCGTTTAAAGAACTCGAACTTAAGCGTCTTCAAGATTTACCACCTAATCCCGGTTATGCAAAACAAGCTCAGGAATATATTCCGTGTCTTTATGATATGACCCTTATTGGCAAATCGAAAGAAGCACCTTTTGTTCGTAGTACTGAGGAGACACAGTCACTTGCGGAAGAAACTCATTCTAAAATGCTTTCAAAATTCCATACGATCGATTATGATCAGTATAACAAAGATCAATTGTCTAAAAAGACCCGCATTCGCTTACAAAAGGAATTAGCTGAATTGACAGTTCTTGTGCCCCAAAGTTTGTCATATGAAAACCCTCCTAGTACGTCTCCTACACTTGTCAAAACGGATTTAACGAAGTTAATTCCACCGGTAAGTAAGGCGTCCGTTAACTTAAATGCGGTACACCAACACTTAGCCTATTTTGACAAGGTCATTTTGGAACGTACGACGGCTTCGGCCATAACGGAAGGTGAATGGAATTTTGAGCACAATAGAGCTGCGTTTCGAGACGAAATTGTTCCGTTTGTAAATAATGTTAAAGCTTGTCTTAGTAATCTTGATCAAGATTTGCTTTTGGAAATAGAATAAGTTAGACGTGTTTTCAATGAAATGGATGATGTTTATGAAAACAGTTTACCTGAAATAGAACGGGTTTCACGCCAAAATGATCAGCTTCTAAAGCAAGTGATATCTCATGATATAGTTTCCGTCTGTGTGAATAAAAGTATTGATAATGATTCTATTGTGCATAATGTTGAATCCGTGGATAATGTGGTAGATAGTACTTGTCACGAATCTGACGCTGAATTTTTAAAGCTTCAAGATTCATATTCTTTGCTTTCAAAATGTTTGTATGAGATTCAAACACATTGTATTTCGCTTGAATGCAAGAAACAATTTATTCAAGAAATCTTTGAAATGTCATTCGAAGGTGTTAATATCGATGATCCAAACTTTGAAAAGAATTTTCGATTGAACTTACAATCAAAACAGCATCAGCCAAGTGACAAAGTTGCTAAACCTTTGCCGATAGAAATAGAGAAATCTAAGGAGCTTAACTGTGTGAACGTACTTGAGGCCGCTGAGAATTTTAAACTTGATCTAGATAATCGAGTTTCCAAGATTTTGTCCAAAGTTGATAACTTAAAACAGAAAAATACACGACTCTTCGATTCAGTAAAGCCCGCATGTGTTGATATCACTGCACAGAATCAATCATTGATTGAACAATTAAATCGAAAGTCGGTGGAAATATCTGATTTGAGGGAACAAATTTGTGATAAGAATCTGGTCTTGGCTGAGTTAAAGGAAACACTTCGTACTCTAAAAGGTAAGAATGTTGTGGATAACACAGCCACTGTCTCAGCATCATCCTCTAGTGTAATAAAAAGGAACCTTATAGCCGTCACACCATTTAGTAAGGGCCCTAGTACTAAACCATCTCATACTTTGGTCACTAAAGATAAGGTGGAATCAAAACCAGCTTCTAATATTCCCGTGTTGCCTTCTACAGGAGTAAGCACCACTACTAAGGCTCAAAGATCTAAGCTTAAAAGAAACAAGAATGATAGGATCTTGTCCCCATCTAGTAGTCAAGTGAAGAAGCAAGTAGAAGCCCATCCTAGGAATGTTATTTATGTTTTGAATAAAAATAATCATGTAGCTAAACCTAAAGGCTCGGCGGTTGTGCAGGGTTCTAACCCTAGTGTGAATTCTAATTTGAAATATTGGAATTGCAATGAATGTATGTTTTCTAGTCGTCATGATTCTTGCCTTATTGACCATGTGAATGAGATGTATGCCCGGAAAAATGGATTAGAATGGAAACTGACTGGGAAAGTGTTAACCCAAGTTGGTTGGTTGTGGCGCCCTACTGGTAGAACTTTCACTATAGTAGGAAATGCGTGCCCTTTAACTAGGATCACTCCCACTACAGCGAAGAAAGCGTGCCCTTTAACTAGGAGTACCAAGGCTACCAAAACACAAGCGTGTCCTTTAACTTAGAACACCGACACTACTGTAGGAACCAAGTGCCCTTTAAATAGGTCTACTCCCACTGTAGTGCCCGCGAATAATCCAAAACCTAAGAAAGTTGGAACAGTAAAACCCGTTAGTGCAAAAACTCACATTAGAAAACGCAGGAAATCTAAGGGTCACAAACCTGTTAGCAATTCTGATAATATTTTCTCTGTATCTGCTAACACTCCGGAACCAATAGTTTCCAATGCATTGTCTACTATTGTTGTTGAAAACAGGTGGTCCAAATTGTTCTCTGGTATTTGGACTCTGGTTGCTCCAAGCATATGACCGGAGATCGCTCTCAGCTCAAAAATTTCGTCAGCAAGTTTCTTGGTACGGTTAGATTTGGAAATGATCATATTGCAAAGATAATGGGTTACGGTGAATATCATATTGGGAATGTTATAATTTCAAGAGTGTATTATGTGGAAGGACTCGGTCACAACTTATTTTCTGTGGGACAATTTTGTGATGCAAACCTAGAAGTCGCTTTTCGAGAGCAGACATGCTTCATTCGTAATTTGGAAGGGGTTGATTTATTGAAAGGTAATCGAGGGAATAATTTGTATAATTTGTCTCTATAAGACATGATGGCCGCTTCTCCCGTATGTCTTCTCTCCTTTTTAACGTATCGACTTAACTTTGTTTTTGGTAAAATCTATTTTTGGTATTTTTTTAAGCTAACTTAAATCTATTAAAAGAAAACTATTTTAATTAACTATTTAAATGAAATTTTATAAAAACTATTTTAAAACAAAGTAAACTAATTTAAACTTTTTGAAAATATAAAAATTGAACTAATAAAAACTATTTTAAATAAACAAAACTTAAATTTTTGAAAACTAAATAAAATAAAACTATTTAATTAAAAGTAATTTTAAAACTAATTTAAAATAAAATATATATTTTTTTTTTGTCTTTTATATTTTTATAAAAATAGAATAAAGAAAACTGATTTAAGAAATTAGAAATAAACTTTTTAAATAAAATCAATAAAACTTAAACTTGTATTAAATAAAACTGCCAGATTTATAAAATCCTATATTAAATTAAAGTTGCATAATTAAACACAAGAAAGGGTGTTAGCACAATGGTTGGTGCGTTTGGCTAGTGAACAAGAGGTCCTGGGTTCGAACCAGGACTGCACAAATTTTTAGCTATTTATTTTTATTTTATTTTTTTAACTTTTTGGAAGTTAAATTTACACAGATCAAAAGTATTTTAAAATAAGCAGTAATATCAAAACCAAAAAGCTAATAATCAAAAGCAAATCATATAAGCTGAAGAACAGTAAATAAAGTGAATAGTTATTCTAATTTAAAACTAATATCCAAAAGAGTTTAAAACATAAGCAAATCCTATATAAAACTAATAAGCGGATCACAAACACAGATTTTAAACAATGAGACTAGTACCAAACTAAGCTAATAAATCAGTAACAGACTAACAAGTAAACAGATTAAATAAAATCAGTAACAGTGGCAATAAGCTAAATATAAGCTAAGCAAATTAATCAAACGCAGATAAATCTAAGCTGAAACGAAAATAGAAGTCTAACTAGACAAATTTGAACAAATAATTGAAACTAGGCAGATCCAAATTTCTATAAACTCAAGCAGTTTAAAAAAAATCTTAACTAATTGAAACTAAAGCAATACTAAACTTAAGCAGATATCCAAAAACCTAAACAAATCAAACAGTAGAAAAACATAAAAAGCAAATGAGAACAAACTTAAACTAAAATAATCAACTAAACAATAAAATAAAAAAGAGATTAAGATTAGAACCTTTTGATGAATCCTTTGAGCCGAAGATTGGCGCTGAGCCATCTTATTGATCTATTTCGAAACCCCAACACCTCCTTCGAACCATCATTATCACCATTTCGACCCAATCTCTCAATAGTATTCGAGGAAAGTCTCGAACCAGACACAAATTCTTCGAACAAGAGCAATCAATAATCGAACAGATTCGTCTTCTTTTTTTTATATTAATAATAACGAAAACAGTAATATTAAATAAAGGAAATCAGATTATATATAAAAAATAACTTGACAGGAATATGAAATTGAGACAAGATTTAAAAAGAAACTTTCATTAATAATAAAATTACAATTACTGAAAATTAAAATTACAAAAGTAAATCTAAAACCTAATTTTCAAAAAATTAAATCTAATTTAAGTCCTACTCCTAAATTAATTAAAACTAAAAAAATAAAGAAAAGCTTGATAGATTTTTTTTACACAATGATTTGGGGGTTTTATAGGCAAAACCCCATAACCTTCTTATTGGCTTAAGATTTAAGCAACAAATCTTGACCGCATCTTCTTCTTTTCTCTTTCTTCTCTTCAAATCAACGGCTGAAAACATCTTGAGCCTTTTTTCACTCGGATTGCCACGTTGGAAGAGGAGAGAGGACCACAGTGAGTGATTGCTTCCGAAAAGTGGGGGGATTTATTTCCCTTTGGTGTGAATTAAACAATAAGGGTAAAAGCCCTTATTTACATTGGGTTAATTTTGTTTAGGGTAATTAGGGTTTTTGAGATGGTGGTGGTGGCTGTAAAAATAAATTGGAGAGATGGAAGAAAAATAGGTGAGGGTGAATGATATGTGTGTAAACACACATCTTTTCTACCACTTATTTACAATAATAACCAGACCAAAACGTGTATTTTATGTCTTTTATGTCGGAATTATGCGTGGTTTGTGTTTTTGTTGTGATTTAGGACGAAAAGGTGAAAAGTGGAGAAAACACGGGAATTCACGGGCATTTACGGACTTTTATTGAAGAAAAGGATGAAAGACGAAGTCAAGCAGTCAAGAGTGTAAAAAGAACGGAAGTCCAAGACCAATTCTGAAGATTTATTGAAGAAAAAGTCAAAAGACGGAAGTTTACTTAAAGCCGAGGAACTCAAGTCTTATTTATCGAAGAATTAAAAGACGAGTCCAAAGAAATCCCGAGCCAAAAGTCATCAAATTCCAAGATTAACAAAAAGATTAAGAAGGAAGGACTTAAGGGCGCAATTAAGAAGAAAGGAAGGAGGGGAGGAAGCTTCCTCTAACCACCCTCCTAATCTCCTATATATACCTCTCATTTTCATTTCATTAAGTTTTGTTGGCCAGATTGACAAACTAGTTCTTCCACCTTTATTTTATGCACCTTTAATTACTTGCACTTTTAATTACATGTCTTGCACTTTATTTACCATTTAATTTCAAGTAAGTGTTTCTTTTAATTCTCGCACCTTTACTTTATCTTGTTAATCTCCTTCTACCTTTCTTTAATCTTTGATTTATATGCTTTTTATCTTGTTTATTTGTTTAAAGATTTCATTTTTATGCTTTTGATTGTTTTAAATGATTTATTTTCATAGCTTATTTTGTTTATTTTCAAGTTTTTAAAGTTTTTACAAAAGTTATTTTCGTATAAAAAAGTTGTTTTTCATAAAGTTTATTCATTTCGTGTCTTTAAAGTTGTTAACTTTCAGTTTAGTAGCTTATTTTCACACGGTTTTCCTTAAGTTTTTCGTCTTGTGCTTATTAGAATCATAGCTTATTAGATTAGCTTAATTTGTACTTTTCCCTTCGTATTCCGATTGGTAAATCGGAAAGGGGTTTCCATATTCCGACCATAGCTCCTTGCTTGGTCGGAAAAGGGTTTTAACTTTCCGATTGGTGGTGTATCTTGGTATTCCGATCAGGGCAAGGTAGTGGTATTCCGATCAGGTAAGTGTGACAGCATTCCGATTGGAGGACCAGTACTCATTCCGATTGAGGTGTTATTTTAGGTATTCCGATCGTGGGTAAGGTGACAGCTATTCCGATCACTGTTTCCGATTAACATTCCGACCAAAGTTCACTCCAGTATTCCGATCAGGTAGGTAACATCATTCTGATCAGAGGGTCGTGGGTTATTCCGATTGGGTAAGTGACAGCATTCCGATTGGGTACCGGCCATCATTCCGATCCAAGGTGATTGTGATTGATCGGAATATATTTCGATTGGTTTTCTTTTGTGTTTTGTCTTGTTTAATCTTTACATTCTCATTTTTATACTTGTCTAATTTTAAATTCCGCCACGCTTTTAATTTTTAGTCCTTTAATTATTTTAATTTTCGTCAAAGTTTTAAATATCGCACCTTTCTTTTTAACTAGACTTAGATTTAATTTCACGCCACTTTACTTTAACGACACTTTACTTTTAAGTCTTGCACATTTAAATTTAAAATCAACCAAAAATATTTGTTCCACCAAAGAACAATAGAGTCACACATTAAACACAAGTTTTTCAATTCGAAGAGATTGGTACAACGAATCTTTTTAACCTGAGTAAAATCGAGTTATCAAATGGCGCCGTTGCCGGCTCTTTTCGTAAAATTAACGGTTTTCTGTGAGAGACGCGTTGCTTTTTGGGATCCGTTCACTTGTGAGCGTTATTTTTCTTGCATAAAAAATTCAAAAAACCATAAAAATTAAAAAATTGATAAAAATACATAAAAATTAAAAATTTCAAAAATCCAAAAAGATTTCCTCTTTATTGTGTATATATATTGTATTTGTGTTTGGTTTCTTTTTCCTTTGTCTTTGTAGGTGCATGCGTACTAGATCTTCTAATAATCAAGAGCCCTAGCCTCAAGAAGATTTAGCTATGTCAGGTGTAAACAACAATAATCCACCGCACCCTAATAATAACAACAATGTTCTTCCACAACCCGATCTTCGGACCATGGAGGAGCTTTGTCAACCAACCATGTTTGGACGAGGAGGACCGATTGCGCCGATGCAAATCAACGCTCCTGAGTTTTCGTTGAAGCACCACATGATTCAGCAAGTGCAAACAAACCCATTACGTGGATTGCCTGATGATGATGCCAACAAACACCTTGACAAGTTCATTACAATCACCCAAAGCATGAAGTTGGCTGGTGCCACAATGGATGAACTTCGCCTACAACTCTTTCCACATACTTTATTACATCACGCCGAGAAATGGTTTGATCATCTCCCGAAGAATTCTATTCACACTTGGGATGACATGACTCAACGCTTTTTGTCGCGCTACTTTCCACCATCCAAGGTCACGAGCCTTCGCAATCAAATCAGCGGTTTCATGCAAGATCCTGATGAATCTCTTTTTGATGCTTGGGAGCGATATAATGTCTTGATCGATCGTTGTCCAAACCACAACATGCTCCCTGTAACCTTAATAGACACTTTCTACAACGGTTTGACTTTTCGTGATCGGGATACGATCAATGCTGCCGCCGGTGGCACATTCATGAAAAGGAGACCCGAGGAGTGTAGAGAGCTAATTGAGAACATGACTACTCACCACAAAAACTGGGATTCCTCTGCTTCTTCAAGGAACAATCCGAGAGTCAATGTTTCCTCCACTTCAGCAAACCCTGATATGATCGAACTCACCCGTGTGCTGACTGAAATGAGCAGAAGTATGCAACTCTTGGCTTCAAACCAACAACAACAACAAGTTAAAGCTGTTGCACCTTCTTGTGAAACATGCGGCGGTCCTCACTCATACACCGATTGTCCTTCTACACAAGGAAATCCAGAAAATGTGTATGCAGCTTATGGTAATTATTCACCGGAAAATTACCAAGCTCGACAACAAGGGGATAGAAATCTGCTGAGTTACCGGTCCAACAACTACCTTTCACCCGGTTTTTCTCCTCAAAACCAAAACCCCGCCAACAACTACAATAGAAGCAACCAAATCCCACCAAGAGCTTCTAATCCTTATAACCCACCCGCCCAACAAAACCCACCCATTACTCCCGATGTTAAAGCCATCATGAGAACCCAAGGTGAGCAAATCAAGAATCTCCAGAGCCAAATTATCAATCTTAAAGGAGATATCACGAAGCAAGGACATGAGATAAGGTCCGAGGTTCGCGATAATATTCAATCCTCCTTCAGCACTCAAACAAATGAATTAAAGAATATGTTGGCTAGTTTCTTGCCCCCTACTCAACCTTCTACTTCAAGTTCTCTACCTTCAAACACTGTCACTAATCCGCGAGATAATGTGAGTGCTATAACTACTCGTAGTGGAGTTACCATTGTAGGACCACCAATCCCACCCCCATCATCTACACCTCCTCCACCACCATGTGTCCCTACTCCTCCTACACCTAGTATTAGTGCACCATTACCGTCTCCGCCTCGACGTGATGAAGTTCCCACGAATGACCCTACAACATCTCAACCTTTACCTACACCTGCACCTTCACCACCAAAACCCAATATCCTTTATCCCTCTCGTTTAGGCAACACCAAAATGCTAACCAAGGAGGACTCCGAAGTGGCACGCTATGTGAAGATGATTTCTCAAATGAACTTCAACATTAGCTTTCTTGAAGCACTTGTCCACATGCCCAAATTTGTTAAAGCATTTAGGGAATTGCTTAACAAGAAGGAGAAGCTGATTGAACTCGCCAACACACGCTTAAATGAAAACTGCTCTGCAGTTATTCTTAAAGAACTGCCGGAAAAGCTTGGAGATCCCGGTCGTTTTGTGTTGCCTTGCGTGTTCAACAAAACTGAAGAATTTACTGCCCTTGCTGATCTCGGGGCAAGTATTAATTTGATGCCTTTGAGTGTTTGTAAAACACTATCATTGCCCGACCTTACTCCAACAAAGATGACTCTGGAACTTGCAAATCGCACTCTCGCTTACCCCGTTGGTATAGCCGAAGACGTGTTTATTAAAGTTGGCACATTTACTTTCCCGATCGACTTTGTGGTTGTTGATTATGAAATGGACCCTCGTATTCCTTTATTACTTGGTCGGCCATTCTTGAGAACCGGACGAGCTTTAGTGGATGTGGCCGAAGGTGAGTTAATCTTAAGAGTCGGGGATGATGCACAAGTTTTTAAAATGGGGAAGCTTACAAGTACAACATTTGGAGGCCGAGAATCAGTGAATATGATTAATGTGCTCGATGACTTTACCGTCTACGACGATCCTCTATTCGACTCTTGCATCGATAATCCACTTTTTCAAGATGATGTGGATGATTCTCTCCCTACTTTGGACGCTTCTCCCATTTATGATTCTCCACCGGTCTTTGATGCTTATGATGATGATGATTCTAGCTCAGATTCGGTTGATTTTGATGATTGTACTTCCGAGTATCCCGAGCTGCCCACATATGATGATTTTGATGAGGCCGATACTCTTTCGAGCGATTCTTCTCACGATGAAGATCCTCTGCCATCACTCGATCCTACTTTGGACGATTACTCATTTGAGGAAGACTTCTCTGCATTTCTTAATACTTACTTCCCTCATGAGAGTGATGCACCTCCTTTGGACTTTGAAGATTATCGTCTTGATCCTACTTTGGATTTGAAGAACATTCTGTCGAAGGAGAAGAAACCGGTCGACACCAATATCCGTTGCACATATGATTTGACACCTCTTTGTCCCCCTTCTGAGGACGAGGTTGTGCTTCTTCGCGGATCTTCTTCACACTCTGCTGAGCCTGAGTGCTATTTTCCCCTGAAGGAAAAGGTGTTCGACCCCGGTATTGCAATTTTTAAGCCATCTCAGTATCCACCTGATGAAATAAAAGGAAAAATCTTTGGAACTTATGGAAATCTGCTTGCACCACTTCAACATTGCTTCCATCGTGCTCCATCGCTGCTTAAGGGAACCTTGCCTACTCTTCTTTGGCTTGCCTTGTTCGCCTTAAGCTCGTGCTATTTAGTGGACGAAAACTATGTCTTTGATCCTGGTGGATATGTTTCATGCTTCTTCCGTTGATGATCAAGGTCGAGTCAGGCTAATGACTCAGTTAACAAAAATCAAGCGCTTCTTGGGAGGCAACCCATGCATCTATCTTTTAGCTTTCTTTAGCATAAGTGTAGGGGAGACCCGTTGGTGTTTGCTCTCTCCTCTCTTCTACTAATCAGGGATTCGAGCTTCAATGATCCACTCTTGATGATTCTTGACGACCCGTGATTCCGTGTTCTACTTCTTCCCGGTTCTATCCTAAACCCTTTTCGATTCACTATTTTATATTTCACAATATTAAAATAGGACTCTCTTTAGTTGTCTTTTCCTTAGCGAGATTTAAACAACGTGCACAATGTCTTAAGTGTAGGGGAGTTTACTCCCACATGCTTAAACATTGAGGACAATGTTTATGTTAAGTGTAGGGGGGGACTTCTATCGAAGTTAAGTGGCCTTTTCCTTGTATTTGTCCTCATTTTAACCGTAAAATCAATTTTTCGACATTTTTCAAAATTTTTGATCTATTTTGGCCTATTAGTTTTTCCTTTTTATATAGTTATTTTCTTGCCTTATTAGAATAAATGTTTAATAAGTGGTTTTAATTTTAAAACGTTGTCAATCTTTTGACTCAACCCGAGTTTACTTATCTAAATTACTCTAGCTAGTATCCTTAACGTGTTTAAGTCAAGTTTTGCTAGGCTTTTATATAGGGAGCTATAAAACGCGAAAGTCTTAACTCTCACGGGTTAAGAACAAGAACTTTTCGCAAGTTCCTATAATTGATCCTAGAGAGTCGTTTATCAAGGGAACTTTAAAATGCAATTTCTAAACTTGAAAAAGTCTAAGAATTTGCAAGATCCTATAGGCGACTCGAAAACCCAAAACTTTGATTTAATAGGCTAAGCATCCACGAGTCTCATTACTTGAGATTTTAAACTGTGGAGAACGAGAGATGATAGAGCCAATTATAAGTTCGGTATTCTTTCGTGAATTTATGTGAGTTAATTATGAGCCTATTCTCCCATCGCTTGCTAATAATTTATCTGTTAATAAATAAGGTTGTACGATTTGAAAAGTTACTTAGCTTCTAGCCCAAGATCGTTTAAAAGTTGCTCGGTATGGATTAGAGTTCATAGCCAAGGCATAACTTATTGAAGCGGGATGCGAAGATTGGCGAGTCCAAAAAGTCCCTAACAAGGCATGAGGGCTATATTTTGTTGCTAAAGATCCAAAGTGATGTGAAGAATCATTTATCGAAAATCAATATGAAGGATCGAGACACACGACGAAAAGCAAAAACTCCCCAAAAGTCATGGAGAAGTGTATCCGAAAAGACCCTAACAAGGTATGAGGATAAATAGATCCAAGTCATAAAAGGAGGCGGATCGTTGTATATCAAAATCCAAAATAAAGATTGGAGAAAAATGAAGAAGTCGTGGTCCAAGTGTGAATCTCTCAAAACTTCAAGTGAAGAAATTCCATTATGAAGAGAAGAACATAATTTCATGAACGTCTCTCAAGATTTGAAGTATGAAGTCGCTGCCAAATATCGGTCCGAGAAAGGTCTCAAATCGCGAAACGAGTTATTCCAAGATATGAACTTTATGAGGTCCCGAGAAGCAGTTTTAAAAGATTTTGTCCTTTAGCTAACTATTGATTAAATCGTTCACTTTATTTTCAGATTAAATAACTATCGAAATAAGTCAAACAATGCATCTTCGTGATCATTCAAGACAAATAATAAAATATAAGAGATACCCATAGGAATAAGGGAGTCTAAGTGAATAATTGGCCCACATGAGTTCGTGTTAGTTTACTAACTTATAATAACAATGATCTCGTTTTTAAGCTTGGTTTGGAGAAAGTGAAAACTTGAGGATGATGATTATTCATGACATTTCCAAAACCCAAGGTATGCTTTTTGATTTCCTTATTTTGAATGTTTATAATTTTCTATCTCTTTAATAAAGGCCAACGTGGATTAATTATGATGAAAAATGTAAACGTGCTTTGTAACTAATGCATTGCATGAGGACATTGCAATGGTCAAGTGTAGGGGATTTGATATGTGTGTAAACACACATCTTTTCTACCACTTATTTACAATAATAACCAGACCAAAACGTGTATTTTATGTCTTTTATGTCGGAATTATGCGTGGTTTGTGTTTTTGTTGTGATTTAGGAGGAAAAGGTGAAAAGTGGAGAAAACACGGGAATTCACGGGCATTTACGGACTTTTATTGAAGAAAAGGATGAAAGATGAAGTCAAGCAGTCAAGAGTGTAAAAAGAACGGAAGTCCAAGACCAATTCTGAAGATTTATCGAAGAAAAAGTCAAAAGATGGAAGTTTACTTAAAGCCGAGGAACTCAAGTCTTATTTATCGAAGAATTAAAAGACGAGTCCAAAGAAATCCCGAGCCAAAAGTCATCAAATTCCAAGATTAACAAAAAGATTAAGAAGGAAGGACTTAAGGGCGCAATTAAGAAGAAAGGAAGGAGGGGAGGAAGCTTCCTCTAACCACCCTCCTAATCTCATATATATACCTCTCATTTTCATTTCATTAAGTTTTGTTGGCTAGATTGACAAACTAGTTCTTCCACCTTTATTTTATGCACCTTTAATTACTTGCACTTTTAATTACATGTCTTGCACTTTATTTACCATTTAATTTCAAGTAAGTGTTTCTTTTAATTCTCGCACCTTTACTTTATCTTGTTAATCTCCTTCTACCTTTCTTTAATCTTTGATTTATATGCTTTTTATCTTGTTTATTTGTTTAAAGATTTCATTTTTATGCTTTTGATTGTTTTAAATGATTTATTTTCATAGCTTATTTTGTTTATTTTCAAGTTTATAAAGTTTTTACAAAAGTTATTTTCGTATAAAAAGTTGTTTTTCATAAAGTTTATACATTTCGTGTCTTTAAAGTTGTTAACTTTCAGTTTAGTAGCTTATTTTCACACGGTTTTCCTTAAGTTTTTCGTCTTGTGCTTATTATAATCATATCTTATTAGATTAGCTTAATTTGTACTTTTCCCTTCGTATTCCGATTGGTAAATCGGAAAGGGGTTTCCATATTCCGACCATAGCTCCTTGCTTGGTCGGAAAAGGGTTTTAACTTTCCGATTGGTGGTGTATCTTGGTATTCCGATCAGGGCAAGGTAGTGGTATTCCGATCAGGTAAGTGTGACAGCATTCCGATTGGAGGACCAGTACTCATTCCGATTGAGGTGTTATTTTGGGTATTCCGATCGTGGGTAAGGTGACAGCTATTCCGATCACTGTTTCCGATTAACATTCCGAGCAAAGTTCACTCCAGTATTCCGATCAGGTAGGTAACATCATTCCGGTCAGAGGGTCGTGGGTTATTCCGATTGGGTAAGTGACGGGTACCGGCCATCATTCCGATCCAAGGTGATTGTGATTGATCGGAATATATTCCGATTGGTTTTCTTTTGTGTTTTGTCTTGTTTAATCTTTACATTCTCATTTTTATACTTGTCTAATTTTAAATTCTGCCACGCTTTTAATTTTTAGTCCTTTTATTATTTTAATTTTCGTCAAAGTTTTAAATATCGCACCTTTCTTTTTAACTAGACTTAGATTTAATTTCACGCCACTTTACTTTAACGACACTTTACTTTTAAGTCTTGCACATTTAAATTTAAAATCAACCAAAAATATTTGTTCCACCAAAGAACAATAGAGTCACACATTAAACACAAGTTTTTCAATTCGAAGAGATTGGTACAACGAATCTTTTTAACCTGAGTAAAATCGAGTTATCAGTGAAAATGGTTATCTAGGTTGTATCGACTGAAAAAAAGGGTGGGTAAAACTTTATTTATTTCGTGTGGGGAAGAGTAGATAAATAATTCTTTCATTTTTTTATTGTGTGAAGTGGGATAACAAGTGAAGTGAGGGAATAAGACACGTGTGTGGGGAAGTAAAAGTTGGTAAATGTGAGTGGGAGTTGACCGTATATTGAGGGATGGTTTGTTGGTTGACCGGGTCTTTGACCGACTTTGCCTAAAAAAATGAATAAACATTTCATTTATTTGTTTCTTTGTATTGTGATTGGGCTTGTGGCCCACCAACTTCGTTTATACCATCCATTTAGTAAATGGGCTTTTAGCCCAAAACACTCCTTAATCCGTTTCATTTGGACTTTTGGTAAAAGTTAAGAAGTCTTTTTTTCCTTAAATGGGCTTTTGAGCCCATTTATCCAACATGGGACCCACTTGGCTCGAATATTTCCAAAAAGATTTAATCCGCTAAAAACGAACTTGATTTCGGCTTCTTTGATAATTTCTTCAAAACCGTGTCGGTTTACGTGAACTTGGGCACACTTTTGGTCTTTGACTTTGTCTTTGTCTCTTTTTGGACTTTTCTTCAACTTTTGACCGTGAAATCCCGTGTTTTCTTTTCTTTTGATCATTTGTACCTATTTGAACATAAAAACACAAAACCACGCGTAATTCCGACTTTTACGACATTAAACACATGATTAGGTCTTGTTTTTCCTTGATTTTAGTGGCAAAAGGATAAGTGTTTACACACTTATTAAATCCCCTACACTTGACAATTGCAATGACCCCATGCAATGCATAGTTCTTAAAGCATAAAGTTACATTTCTCTCATAATTAATCCATCTCGGCCTTTATTATTACTACTACTACTATGACGATGAAAAAAAATAAAAACTTTAAAGGAAACAAAAGTTATAACGATAACTTGGAAATTATTTGATGGAAGAAACTCGTAAAGAAATCTAAGACTTAGATTAGGGCTTTGGTGTCATGAATATTAATCACCCTCAAGTTTCACGTTTCCCATACCAAGCTCAAAAACGAGATCATTGTTATTACTAGTTAGCACAACTAACACTTACTCATGTGGTTTAGTTAATCACTTAGACCCCCTTATTCCTACGGTGTATCTCTTGTATTTTATTTTTGTCTTGAATGATCACGAGGATGCATTTTTGACTTATTTCGATAATTTATTAAGGCCGAAAATAAAGTGGGACGATTTAATCAATAGTTAGCTAAAGGACAAAATATTTTAAAACGGCTTCTCGAAACCTCATAAAGTTCATATCTTGGCATAACTCGTTTCACGATTTGAGACCTTTCTCGGACCGATATTTGGCTTTGACTTCAAACTTCAAATCTTGAGAGACGATCTTGAAATTATGGTCTTCTCTTCATTTTGGTATACATCTTCATTAGGAGTGAAAGATGCTTCAAACGTTGACCAAGACTTCTTCATTTATCCTCTTCTTTATTTAGGATTTTGATATACAACGATCCGCCTCCTTTTCGGACTTGGATCTATTTATCCTCATACCTTGTTAGGGTCTTTTTGGATAGACTTCTCCATGATCTTTAGGGGAGTAATTGCTTCTCGTCGTGTGCCTTGATCCATCATATTGATTTGGATTAATGATCTTCACGTCATCTTTGGATCTTTAGCAAAAAAAAGTGAATCCTCATGCCTTGTGAGGGCCTTTTTGGACTCGGGTATCCTCATGCCTTGTTAGGGACTTTTTGGATAAGCCAATCTTCGCGTCCCGCTTCAATAAGTTATTACTTGGCTATGAACTCTAATTAATACCGAGCAACTTTTAAACGATCTTGTGCTAGAAGCTAAGTAACTTTTCAAATCGTACAACCTTATTTATTGCAAATATATTTATTAACAAGCGATGAGAGAAAAAGCTCATAATTAACTCACATAAGTTAATGAAAGAATACCAAACTTATAATTAACTCTATCATCTCTCGTTCTCCACAATTTAAAATCTCAAGAAATGAGACTCGTGGATGCTTAGCCTAATAAACCAATTAAGGTCCATATGGTTAAGGATACTAGCTAGAGTAAACTTGGATAAGTAAACTCGGGTTGAGTCAAAATATTCACGACGGGCCTAATATATCAAAGACATCTAAACTTGTTAAAACAATTTTATTTATTTATTTCATTTTTGACTTTATTCTTGAAATGGAAATTATTACGATGCGATAATAAAAGGAAAGAAAATAAATTAAAATATTACTAGGCCAAAATAGATCAAAAATTTGAAAAACGTTGAAATTTTTTTAAATTTTCCGGTTAAATGGGGTCAAATCCATGGAAAAGCCACTAAAATTTCGATAGAAATCCCCCCTACACTTAATATAAACATTGTCCTCAATGTTTAATCATGTGGGAGAATAAACTCCCCTACACTTAGGACATTGAGTACGTTGTTTAAAATCGAGCTAAGGAAAGGACAACTAAAGTGATTACATTTATTTATATACAAGATTGAATCACAATAGCAAAAACTTATCGAAGGAACCGGGTACACGGGAAACACGGGAACACGGGTCTCGTCAAAAAATACCAAAAGTGGATCATTAAGCACATGTCCCTGCACAATCACAACACACAAAACAAACAACCTACACGGCTCCCCCTACACTTATTGTAGTAAATAGATAAAAGATAGATAATCGGGTTGCCTCCCGAGAAGCGCTTGTTTTTATTAACCGAGTCACGAGCCTGACTTGACCCCGAATTAAATGGTCCATGGGGAAGCCTCGAATGTTATACAGGGATCAAAAATCTTATCCTCGGTCCCGGAGGAACATAATAAATGAGAGGCAGGAGGATAAGTCATGAAAGGTAGAAAAGTCCGCTCAACATACGAGAAGTATGTGAGGTCGTGATCCACGGGAGGTGGGGTGGGTAAAGGAGACAAATTGTCATCCCCCAAAGACAATGGATGGTCACTATTTGGCAAAGCCGTAAAGGTACCAATCAAAGAATGGTCAATGTCACCTCCCGGGTCAAAGCATTCATCCTCATGAACGTGAATCTCTTCGATTTCTTCATCATAGATAGGCTCGTCAAACAAAGGTTTGTCGTTCCCTTCATTGAGGATTTTAGAAATTCTCTCGAAAAGATCACGATCAAGTACGAAACCATCATTCATTTGTGGGATTTGTTGATAAGTTAAATCCTCACGAATGTGGTGAACGTAATTCTCATTAGAGGAGTGTTGATTAGGTAACTCCTCGAGAATTGGATGTGTGGTCATGTGAGTTGGTTCGTCATTATTATTAAAAATAAGACGTTCCAACTCATCAAGTTCGGCATCGATATTGGAAAAATCGACCTCACTTGCAGGTGGAAGTGGAGGTAAAAGAGCTAGCTCTCGGTCGATAATTTCCTTAATCTCGGGCTCGAAGACGAAATCATCATACTCACCACATATAGAACTCTTATTGGAAGAATCAATTATCGCATTTGAATTTGTGAGTATGTGATCATGGACTAGCGGAACGATCGTGTCCGTAAGCTCAGCAAAAATCGGCACATCACAAACTTCAGCAAAGAATTTGTCGAACCCAAAATCACTAATCTCACTCGATGTATCAAAATCCTTAGATGCATTTGGGATATTGAGAGAAGGAATTACAATTGCACTAGGACATTGAGCACAAAGATCATTCCAAGAAATAGTATTCTCATCGTCATCATCATCATAATAGTAAGAACGCACAAGAGGAGGAGTAGAAACACTAAGAGTAGATGCTTGCTCTTGTTGTCTTTCGTCATGCAAGCTAATTTCGAGTTGTTTTAAGCTTTCTAGAATTTCATCCAAACTAATGCTTTGTTCCTTAAAAGAAGGTTGATGAATGACGGAGTTTTGTGGGGGTTCAAAATTTTGAAAACCGGAATTATAGCACGGATGTGGCTCATAATTCATCGGTTGACAATAAGAAGTATCGTGAGGACCCCCACAATGATTGCAACACGGGTATTGTGAAAAACCCGGTGCATGTTGAGGATAGGGATTGTCATAGACGGGAGGAGGGGAGAAATTTGTGTAAGAGGAGAAGTACAAATTTCTAGAATTGCACAATGGACAAAATCCAAATTGTGTATTGTCGATATCGGAACCACACTTCGCACAAGTACACCATGGACATATTGGAAAACCAAGCCATGGTCTCCCACACCGAACGCAAGACAAATCCATGAAGAATTATAAATAAAAGGGGTTGAGAAAAAGAATTAAACACAATAGAGGATAAAGAAGAATATTTTTGTATTTTTTAGAAAAATATATATATACAAGAAAAATCGAAAGAAATCGAACTAAAAATTAACACTAATACGTAATATTTTTGGTGTAATACTTTTAGGAAAAAGTATTACTTTTTATTTTTTTAATTTTTTTGGTACAATTCTTACGAAAGAAATTGCTTTTGTGATTTTTTAATTTTTTTGTATTTTTAAGTTTTTGATTTTTT
Organism: Glebionis coronaria; assembly: GCA_025667525.1. Lineage (NCBI taxonomy): Eukaryota > Viridiplantae > Streptophyta > Magnoliopsida > Asterales > Asteraceae > Glebionis > Glebionis coronaria. Next base: position 142,426,151 of record CM046880.1, read on the forward strand.
TGTATTTTTGATTTTGTGTGCAAGAAAATTAACGTTCAAAGCGAACGGATCCCAAAATCCAAACGTCTTCACGAAAAATCGTCAATCGTACGAGCGAAACGGCAGCGGCGCCATTTTGAAAAATAGGAATTTTAGTCCTTTTTAATGCAATTAAGTTCGTTTTTCCTCGATTCGACTCGAATTTGATTTCCAGTTTAACGTATCGACTTAACTTTGTTTTTGGTAAAATCTATTTTTGGTATTTTTTTTAAGCTAACTTAAATCTATTAAAAGAAAACTATTTTAATTAACTATTTAAATGAAATTTTATAAAAACTATTTTAAAACAAAGTAAACTAATTTAAACTTTTTGAAAATATAAAAATTGAACTAATAAAAACTATTTTAAATAAACAAAACTTAAATTTTTGAAAACTAAATAAAATAAAACTATTTAATTAAAAGTAATTTTAAAACTAATTTAAAATAATTTTTTATTTTTTTGTCTTTTATATTTTTATAAAAACAGAATAAAGAAAACTGATTTAAGAAATTAGAAATAAACTTTTTAAATAAAATCATTAAAACTTAAACTTGTATTAAATAAAACTGCGAGATTTATAAAATCCTATATTAAATTAAGTTGCATAATTAAACACAAGAAAGGGTGTTAGCACAATGGTTGGTGCGTTTGGCTAGTGAACAAGAGGTCCTGGGTTCGAACCCCAGGACTGCACAAATTTTTAGCTATTTATTTATTTTTTTTAACTTTTTGGAAGTTAAATTTACACAGATCAAAAGTATTTTAAAATAAGCAGTAATATCAAAACCAAAAAGCTAATAATCAAAAGCAAATCATATAAGCTGAAGAACAGTATATAAAGTGAATAGCTATTCTAATTTAAAACTAATATCCAAAAGAGCTTAAAACATAAACAAATCCTATATAAAACTAATAAGCGGATCACAAACGCAGATTTTAAACAATGAGACTAGTACCAAACTAAGCTAATAAATCAGTAACAGACTAACAAGTAAACAGATTAAATAAAATCAGTAACAGTGGCAATAAGCTAAGCAAATTAATCAAACGCAGATAAATCTAAGCTGAAACGAAAATAGAAGTCTAACTAGACAAATTTGAACAAATAATTGAAACTAGGCAGATCCAAATTTCTATAAACTCAAGCAGTTTAAAAAAATCTTAACTAATTGAAACTAAAGCAATACTAAACTTAAGCAGATATCCAAAAACCTAAACAAATCAAACAGTAGAAAAACATGAAAAGCAAATGAGAACAAACTTAAACTAAAATAATCAACTAAACAATAAAATAAAAAAGAGATTAAGATTAGAACCTTTTGATGAATCCTTTGAGCCGAAGATTGGCGCTGAGCCATCTTATTGATCTATTTCGAAACCCCAACACCTCCTCCGAACCATCATTATCACCATTTCGACCCAATCTCTCAACAGTATTCGAGGAAAGTCTCGAACAAGACACAACTTCTTCGAACAAGAGCAATCAATAATCGAACAGATTCGTCTTTTTTTATATATATATATATATTAATAATAACAAAAACAGTAATATTAAATAAAGGAAAGCAGATTATATATAAAAAATAACTTGACAGGAATATTAAATTGAGACAAGATTTAAAAAGAAACTTTCATTAATAATAAAATTACAATTACTGAAAATTAAAATTACAAAAGTAAATCTAAAACCTAATTTTCAGAAAATTAAATCTAATTTAAGTCCTACTCCTAAATTAATTAAAACTAAAAAAAATAAAGAAAAGCTTGATAGATTTTTTTTACACAATGATTTGGGGGTTTTTATAGACAAAACCCCATAACCTTCTTCTTGGCTTAAGATTTAAGCAACAAATCTTGACCGCATCTTCTTCTTTTCTCTTTCTTCTCTTCAAATCAACGGCTGAAAACATCTTGAGCCTTTTTTCACTCGGATTGCCACGTTGGAAGAGGAGAGAGGACCACAGTGAGTGATTGCTTCCGAAAAGTTGGGGGATTTATTTCCCTTTGGTGTGAATTAAACAATAAGGGTAAAAGCCCTAATTTACATTGGGTTAATTTTGTTTAGGGTAATTAGGGTTTTTGAGATGGTGGTGGTGGCTGTAAAAATAAATGGGAGAGATGGAAGAAAAATAGGTGAGGGTGAAAATGGTTATCTAGGTTGTATCGACTGAAAAAAGGGTGGGAAAAACTTTATTTATTTCGTGTGGGGAAGAGTAGATAAATAATTCTTTCATTTTTTTATTGTGTGAAGTGGGATAACAAGTGAAGTGAGGGAATAAGACACGTGTGTGGGGAAGTAAAAGTTGGTAAATGTGAGTGGGAGTTGACCGTATATTGAGGGATGGTTTGTGGGTTGACCGGGTCTTTGACCGACTTTGCCTAAAAAAATGAATAAACAATTCATTTATTTGTTTCTTTGTATGTGATTGGGCTTGTGGCCCACCAACTTCGTTTATACCATCCATTTAGTAAATGGGCATTTAGCCCAAAACACTCCTTAATCCGTTTCATTTGGACTTTTGGTAAAAGTTAAGAAGTCTTTTTTTCTTTAAATGGGCTTTTGAGCCCATTTATCCAACGTGGGACCCACTTGGCTCGAATATTTCCAAAAAGATTTAATCCGCTAAAAACGAACTTGATTTCGGCTTCTTTGATAATTTCTTCAAAACCGTGTCGGTTTACGTGAACTTGGGCACACTTTTGGTCTTTGACTTCGTCTTTGTCTCTTTTTGGACTTTTCTTCAACTTTTGACCGTGAAATCCCGTGTTTTCTTTTCTGTTGATCATTTGTACCTATTTGAACACAAAAACACAAAACCACGCGTAATTCCGACTTTTACGACATTAAACACATGATTAGGTCTTGTTTTTCCTTGATTTTAGTGGCAAAAGGATAAGTGTTTACACACTTATTAAGCATCGAAGACTAAGTCATGGTTATGGCATCAACGGTTATCTCACCTTAACTTTGACGCTATTAATCATTTGGCGAAAAATGAACTTGTTCGTGGTCTTCCTAAATTTTCATTTCACAAGGATCATTTGTGTTCCGCGTGTACAATGGCGAAAAGCACTAAGAAATCTTACAAACCCAAGACGGAAGACACCAACCAAGAGAAACTTTATCTGTTGCATATGGATCTGTGTGGGCCAATGCGTGTTGAAAGTCTTAGTGGTAAAAAGTACATCCTCGTCATTGTCGATGATTACTCTCGGTTTACATGGGTGAAATTTCTTACAACAAAAAATGAGGCACCGAAATTCATCATCGGATTTCTCAAGATGATTCAAGTGTGTCTCAACACTACTGTCCGACGCATTCGTACTGTAAAACCCGTAAAAATAAGGTCATAATTTAATTCTATTTTCAATTATTTTGAAGTATTTTATAACGTTAAATATTATTATGTTTAACGGTTTAAGTTGAAACCGATATTAAATATTATATTTTAATATTTTGACGAGTAACGAAGACTACTAGTGATCGCGATACCGATGGATGCCAAAATTTTTATATTTTATTATCGATCGTTTCGATATTTAATACTTTTGACGATATCGTTTTAATTATATATCGAGTCGTTATATTATTATTTTTCGTGTGCGTTTAAACTTAAAAAAAATATATTACGAAACCTGAGCCTCGTAAATATTTTTGAAATTGACTTTTAGTCATTTCCCGCTTTCTAACTAATATTTACATTTTGGACCAAAACTATCACAAATTGGCAAAAACTACCCTAACTCCACACTATATATAAACTCTCCACTACCACCTATACAATTTTTTTATCAAAAAAATTCATTTTCTCCTTCCCTTCTTCCTTGTTCTTACCATACACTATAAACCCCCACACCAAAAATCATCAAAAATTTTATTATCTAATTTGATTCAATAAAAACCAAGCAAAGTCCCATCCTTAGAATTCAAAGGAGCACATTTTGGTACTAATTTTTCTTACATGCATTAAGTTTTTATTTTTGATAAAAACTAGGATTTTTAGGTGGAGATTTTGATCATGCATGTGTTGCTAGTGATGATCAAATGATGTTTATGTTATATTTTTGTTAAAAAGTTGATTTTTAATTTTTGGGTTTTTGATTTTGATGATAATACAAGTGTTAGGATGGGTTTATGATGATATTAGGATGTTAGAATGATGATAAAAGTTGTTGGTTTTGATCAAAAACATGATTTTGTAAGAGATTTTAATAGTCAATTTTGGGCAGTAGGTTTGAGGCCATTTTCGGGGGCCTTAAGTCTGGATATAGGACGATATTATGGGATTATGTTGTAGAGAATTTCGTTAGCTTCGATTTGATATAAAGTAGGCCTTCCAACTCCAAACGAGGTGGAAGATACACTAGTTTGATTTTCGTGTACCGGGAGACGAGTGTCGACACAATCCGAAAATTGTTGTCGATATTTGGATCGAATCTCGGGGACTATAAAATGAGTTTCAAAATGATTCAAGGGCTGTTCTAAGGCTCCAAGTTTAGTATTTTGAGTCTATTTTTAGAATCAAGTGGCGGTTTTACAAACGGAGTTGTTTAGAATGGTCAAAATGGTTTCGTAAGTCAAGGTCGCTAAACTGTCCAGATTTTGTGATTCAAAGATGAGTCGGGCAGGGAACTTTAGAAGTAAAATCTTTTAATGGGCTTTGGGAGGACTTTATACATATAGTAAGTAAGTTCTCTGAGTAGTATCATAAAAAGTTGATGTGTCTAAGTATGGGAAAACGGCTTAGACATTTGGTATGTTCCGGCAGATTTTTGTTAAAGGCATAGAACAATAAAATGAATATATAGGAGAGTGTAATAGTATCACTTGTATCGCTTTCTCTCGAGTTTGTCGTGATTTTATGAGTCGAGTTTTATATTCTTATGTATGGTTTCTTTCTCGAGTCTATTATTAATGAACGCACCTCATTTGATAGGTTGCGGTTCTCGTGTTTGAAAGGCATCATCTATCGTCGGCAATCGTCTCATTACCACTATCGGCTAAGGTGAGTCTATAGCCTCGCTTTATACTAGTTATTAAATGATTTTAAACCCGCGAGGGGGAATACATGTTTTATAAACTTAGAACACAAGATTTTTATGGTATGCTTTGTCCCTCTATGAATGGACCCGTGGTTGTCTTTAAATTGCATTAAGTGATTGCCTTTGTTAAAACCTCAATTATGGACCTTTAATTAACCTATGATGGGTTAACCGCTAGTACAATTAATAGATCTATGGGAGAAGCCGCCCCGGTTCAGTTTTTGTGGACTTGTCATAGAAGCTTAGGCCCGACCTCCACACTGTTTGAGCATATTGTATTGAGAAGTCAGGTATACGGCAATGTACCAATAATCTGGAGGTAACCGACAATTAATAAATCGCTTGTCTTATCAGACCTCTAAAGGGAGTGTCTAAGGGCTCGGTTCCATGAGCTTATTGCAATTTATGCTATATACAATTTTCATTGTTGATGCAAATTATTTTTTGATGCTTATAAGCATGCCACAAACTTATAATCTTTGCTTGTGTTCAAATTGATTACATAACCCTATAGATTCACTCGGTATTTTTGCTGATTGTTTTACTCACATGTATTTTAGGTAATCAAGAAGTGGAAGCTTGGAGGTCACGGAGAATGAAGTTGTGCACTGCTATGTTGTTCAAACTCTTTGATTTATTTATCGTTCAATTTTTAAAACAAACTAATATGTTGTTTTAACTTATCTTTTGGTAACGATTACTTGGGACTACGCTACTCTGATGAATGTTTTGGGAACGATAAATCTAAAACGTCTCTTTTCGAGTCGTTCTTTATAAATTATGTGTTGTTGTATCATTGTTTAGCACCCAAAGATGTATTCCGCTGCGTGTAAATTTGGGGGTGTTAAAGATTGGTACCAGAGCCATGAGTTATAGAGAACTAGGTCTTTATTTTAAAAACCTAAACTATAACTGTCTGTTTTTATTTTTCAAAGAGTCTTGTGCACCGGACTTCGCGTGACTTCACGTTCAAGCTACTTCTGAGATTACAATTTTAGTATACGTTATTACGTATACCTTATTGCCAAGTATTTATAAATAAATACAATGATCCATTTACGGATTTATATTTATATCTAGGATCCATTTTATCGATATATATATATATTTATGTCGTTAAACTTTTAGATAAAAGTTTATCATTTATTAATGATTAACTTAAATAAATACATTGAATTTTCAAGATCTTTCTGTATTTATTTTTGAAGTATTTAAATTGCTTTTATTGCAAATTTTATATTATGACCTTACATACGTTCATCTGCGCGCGTTACTTTCATTGTTTAACCCTCTGTGATATCTATATAGATATTCAAATCGTCTTCCGGCTATTTGTGCTTGGACGTCTTTTAACGTAATCTCCAGACCATTGTGTAGCTCAATGTGTCCTTGGATTAGACTAACCGCTATCATGTGAGTCATACATTTTGAAACATTTCTTAAAATAGTGTTGAATAATACCATGGTTTTTCATAATATTTTGTTGATTTTTATTATCGTTTTACACGACATGCGAAGATTTAATTTTTTGACATTTATATATACCGACTCCGAAGTGTATTGTTCACTTATATCTCGGTAACGTCATCGTCATTTTATAAATCATCGTCTAGATTATGGCGCTAGATTGGGATACGATTTTACTTCTATAAAATTGTATCATTTGTTTTTCATTAACCTTCTTGCTCCTGGAACGCAACTCGTTAATGTTCCATTCTTTTCTTGTTATGTTTTGTGTTTTTGGACAATCGTGGCACCAAGGAGATTTGCCTACTTTGCACTTTGAAATCTAAATTACGAACGTCTTTCACCGTTTTGCTTCCTAAATTTCGTGTTGAATACCTTGAAGCATATTGTGTCATAAATTATGCTATATTTTATTTGATGCTCATTATGAGATTTACTTTTCATTATTGTAAAATCCACAAGACATGTGTGTATATATATATTTTGAGCCGTTAGAAAGTGTCGAAAAATACATTTTATGTAGAAACTGCAGGGGCAGTATAAACAGGTCAAAACATAAAAGTAAAACCTGCGTTTTTTAAAAATAAAACAGTCAAACCTGCAATGAACTTGCAGGGGTATTTTGGTCATTTTATATTGGGTTCCAGGTCTCAAGTAAAACTATAAAGTCGTCTGAAACGTCGTTTTGCATCAAAATGCTTTAGACTCCGAGTCTTGGAGATGTCGTTTATCGGGTCAATTAATCGGCTCATATTTAAAAGTCAAATCTGATAAAAATTCGGAACATGGGTTTTAAACGTTTCTAAGAAGTTTTGAGTTCATTTGAGATCGTAAAATTTTAACGAATATTATTTTACAACTAACTAATACTAGTTGCATGTGAAAATGATTAAAAATAGAAACATTACAGGATTAGTAATTACCAGATTAATGGTGTAATTTGAAAACGAATAATATATTTTCTTAAAAGCATGTGGTGTTGAATATATTACATAGCATACACATATGGATTGATTGATTCTTTTTATATATATGACTCATTTGTCATTCGATGTTATTTTTTTTTTATTCTCTCCTAACCTTCCACTGATTTGGGTTGAGTTTTGAAGTTTTGTCTTCACATTCTTCGTCGACATTCTTATCGCGTATCTCATGACGTTTTCGTCTAAACCTTATAACCCTTTGAAAACTTAACAACTTGTAACCATTTCATTGGTTGTTTTATGAGCTACTATTTGCCAATTTTTGCAAAACTTTGACTACTTTATACGTTGTCATAATGTCATATTATAAATAAATCTGATATTGTTTTACGATTATTTTTACCAATTATTTTTACTTTGGTCTTATAAAATACTTTTCGTAAGATTAAAAGTTGCTTATTAAGTATCTCACAAATTACTTGTATCCTATAAATTTATAAACTATTTTTAAATTCCATTTTACAAATGGCATGGTTTATATATAAAAATAAGAAACGTAATACTTTTCGACGAAACTGAGCACTGCATTGCTATTCCTAAATTATACATGCCTAATCACCTATGTCTAATTTAGATGGAGCCATACTAGGCTGAATAGTAGTCCACTTAAAAATCTTGATAATAATCAACTTTTTACTTGTATTTATGATAAAGATAAATAAAATGAAATAAAATGAAAAGTAGTTTTAAAAACCTTTATATTTCATGCAAGTAGCGCAATTTCTATGCATCCGCATATGTTTTCTTACCTTTTCTTGAACAAATTACGCGCTTACGAATACGTTTTTACTCGACGATCATTTTTCTACTTGTTACATCATTTTATCTTATAACTTATTTCTTTTGACTGTTCGTCTAATTACTGACTGTTGGTAAATGACTTGAAAGTCTCGATATTTTATCCTTCCTTCTCGTCCAATCTTCTTTATGCGACTGGGTAGATCTTTGGAATGTCTCTTCACGTGAATAATGAATTATCACTAGATTGATTTCCGTATATCCGGGATGACGTCCGTCACTCTCGTTTGTCTCGAAATCCACCCTTGTGAACCGTGCTTTGACTTCTCCCTTTAAACACTAACATCGTTCATTTTATTTGTTTTAATTACAAGAGATTATTAAGAATTTTATTTTATTAAAATTTTTGTATGTAACTTATTTCCGATCATGTATCGACCACCGCTAAGTTAACGAGCTGATATTGGTGAACCATCGACCGCACTAACAAAATTGACAACTTGTTTAATCTATTATTTCTTATCTCTTACCATCAATGCCTTTATTTTAATATTCTCTTTAAGAATTCATACGACATTTGCTTCGTTCTCTTTTGTACCGTTGATTCCATACTAATTATTGACCATTATTTCCATTCGTATTCGTTTATTATCTTGTCACATTTTGAAACCGAATATATCCCATGTTTATTTTGAAATAATAAACACCTTTATGTATTTCTACAACGTATTATAAAATTTTTATGGAACTTTTATACATTTTCCAATGATTTTCAATTATCGAAATAACCATCATAAGAAAAAGGTCAAATTTATACATCATTTTTTGTATAACTAAACTAATGTTTAAAACGAAATTATGCTCTATCTTTTGAACTAATTGACTTATCATACTTTACTTTAAATGTAATGAAATTACTGATTTAATTTACATTCCTAATAATGATCTAATTTGGAAATTATATTTTCTAATTGTAACCATCAATACGAGTTTAATTAATAAATTCATGACATTCTTTCAAAGTTTCTTAAGACAACCACAATAAATTATGAAGCTATTTAACTTCTATTTTTAATATATCATCTTTATCAAGAAGGTACCTAAATTGAGTTTTAAGGTAATACCAAATCCGGAACGGATAATTGTGACAAACGTTATTTTAATATTAATATTTAATCCGTTCTTCGCTCTCATTGTTCTAGTATTGCGAATTATTATGTTTTACTATTACGTGAGTCGAGATCCCTCGTCGATCGTCAACCTTAAATCATTTTACCACATCTTGTCCGTTATTGCGTTTATTGAATTCATTTTTATCTCGTTATGTTCCTCGTATTGAAGATTACTATTCTATTCTGAGTTTAAAATGAATCTCGGGAAGCAATGTATAAGAAGAAACGATAAGTGTCACCAGGATTTATGCGTGTACTTGTGGAATAATTGAGGACCGAATCTCTTAATGAATGGAGTTAATAAATTTGTTACAACCTCGAGGAGCATGTTGAAGCCGACACCGCAAGTGGAAAGACTCTTGTGATCAAGTGGTTATTATCAAGGGTTCGTTCAAGGTTTTCTCGATGATTAACGCTGGAAATCTATACTTGATGTTATTGTTCGACCTTTTATTTTTATGTACTTATGTGGTATGTGATCTAGTCAAATGATCGTAAGTTGTGAGAACTTGAGACGGCATCATCCGATGACGTCCGATCATGTAGAACATATATTATGTAATATCTTTTTGACTTTCAACGACGATGTTTATTGAGATTTTAATGCGCGTTGGCGAAAGTGAGAGGGTGTCTTTGTATTATCTTTTGAGTGAGGACCCGCGTGTGAGCACCCTCCGATGACGAATTTTTTTTTTCTTGTTAGTTCTTTTTTATGTGTGTCCATGACTATCCGGCCGATGGATATCCTTTAACTTGCAACATTCTTTTTAACTGGACTTATCCGAAAATCCTGTCATCTATTCTTGTTATCGAATGAGCTTCGTGTGATTCAAAAAATTTTCACGTGTCGAGCTTGACGGGTGACTGGTGGATAAGGATTTATTTATTCCTTTTTGGTGAGATACAACTTGACGACAAGTTGCGTTTTGTAAAGGAACCAGTGGAGATCGTGGATCGAGATATACGTGGAACGTAAGGACTTCTTATTAAGGAATGTCGTCATCTTTCCGGGTAGTGAACAACTCGAGAATGAGGTGAGTTGAGCGTCGGGACGTCGCTCCCTTAAGGTGGTGAGGATGTAAAACCCGTAAAAATAAGGTCATAATTTAATTCTATTTTCAATTATTTTGAAGTATTTTATAACGTTAAATATTATTATGTTTAACGGTTTAAGTTGAAACCGATATTAAATATTATATTTTAATATTTTGACGAGTAACGAAGACTACTAGTGATCGCGATACCGATGGATGCCAAAATTTTTATATTTTATTATCGATCGTTTCGATATTTAATACTTTTGACGATATCGTTTTAATTATGTATCGAGTCGTTATATTATTATTTTTCGTGTGCGTTTAAACTTAAAACAGAATAATATATTTTTACGAAACCCGAGCCTCGTAAATATTTTTAAAATTGACTTTTAGTCATTTCCCGCTTTCTAACTAATATTTACATTTTAGACCAAAACTATCACAAATTGGCAAAACTACCCTAACTCCACACTATATATAAACTCTCCACTACCACCTATACAATTTTTTTTATCAAAAAAATTCATTTTCTCCTTCCCTTCTTCCTTGTTCTTACCATACACTATAAACCCCCACACCAAAAATCATCAAAAAATTTATTATCTAATTTGTTTCAATAAAAACCAAGCAAAGTCCCATCCTTTGAATTCAAAGGAGCACATTTTGGTACTAATTTTTCTTACATGCATTAAGTTTTTATTTTTGATAAAAACTAGGATTTTTAGGTGGAGATTTTGATCATGCATGTGTTGCTAGTGATGATCAAATGATGTTTATGTTATATTTTTGTTAAAAAGTTGATTTTTAATTTTTGGGTTTTTGATTTTGATGATAATACAAGTGTTAGGATGGGTTTATGATGATATTAGGATGTTAGAATGATGATAAAAGTTGTTGGTTTTGATCAAAAACATGATTTTGTAAGAGATTTTAATAGTCAATTTTGGGCAGTAGGTTTGAGGCCATTTTCGGTGGCCTTAAGTCTGGATATAGGATGATATTATGGGATTATGTTGTAGAGAATTTCATTAGCTTCGATTTGATATAAAGTAGGCCTTCCAACTCCAAACGAGGTGGAAGATACACTAGTTTGATTTTCGTGTACCGGGAGACGAGTGTCGACACAATCCGAAAATTGTTGTCGATATTTGGATCGAGTCTCGGGGACTATAAAATGAGTTTCAAAATGATTCAAGGGCTGTTCTCAGGCTCCAAGTTTATTATTTTGAGTCTATTTTTAGAATCAAGTGGCGGTTTTACAAACGGAGTTGTTTAGAATGGTCAAAATGGTTTCGTAAGTCAAGGTCGCTAAACTGTCCGGATTTTGTGATTCAAAGATGAGTCGGGCAGGGAACTTTAGAAGTAAAATCTTTTAATGGGCTTTGGGAGGACTTTATACATATAGTAAGTAAGTTCTCTGAGTAGTATCATAAAAAGTTGATGTGTCTAAGTATGGGAAAACGGCTTGGACATTTGGTATGTTCCGGCAGATTTTTGTTAAAGGCATAGAACAATAAAATGAATATATAGGAGAGTGTAATAGTATCACTTGTATCGTTTTCTCTCGAGTTTGTCGTGATTTTATGAGTCGAGTTTTATATTCTTATGTATGGTTTATTTCTCGAGTCTATTATTAATGAACGCACCTCATTTGATAGGTTGCGGTTCTCGTGTTTGAAAGGCATATCTATCGTCGGCAATCGTCTCATTACCACTATCGGCTAAGGTGAGTCTATAGCCTCGCTTTATACTAGTTATTAAATGATTTTAAACCCGCGAGGGGGAATACATGTTTTATAAACTTAGAACACAAGATTTTTATGGTATGCTTTGTCCCTCTATGAATGGACCCGTCGTTGCCTTTAAATTTCATTAAGTGATTGCCTTTGTTAAAACCTCAATTATGGACCGTTAATTAACCTATGATGGGTTAACCGCTAGTACAATTAATAGATCTATGGGGGAAGCCGCCCCGGTTTAGTTTTTGTGGACTTGTCATAGAAGCTTAGGCCCGACCTCCACACTGTTTGAGCATATTGTATTGAGAAGTCAGGTATACGGCAATGTACCAATAATCTGGAGGTAACCGACAATTAATAAATCTCCTGTCTTATCAGACCTCTAAAGGGAGTGTCTAAGGGCTCGGTTCCATGAGCTTATTGCAATTTATGCTATATACAATTATCATTGTTGATGCAAATTATTATTTGATGCTTATAACCATGCCACAAACTTATAATCTTTGCTTGTGTTCAAATTGATTACATAAACCTATAGATTCACTCGGCATTTTGGTTGATTGTTTTACTCACATGTATTTCAGGTAATCAAGAAGTGGAAGCTTGGAGGTCACGGAGAATGAAGTTGTACACTGCTATGTTGTTCAAACTCTTTGATTTATTTATCGTTCCATTTTTAAAACAAACTAATATGTTGTTTTAACTTATCTTTTGGTAAAGATTACTTGGGACTACGCTACTCTGATGAATGTTTTGGGAACGATAAATCTAAAACGTCTCTTTTCGAGTCGTTCTTTATAAGTTATGTGTTGTTGTATCATTGTTTAGCACCCAAAGATGTATTCCGCTGCGTGTAAATTTGGGGGTGTTAAACGTACAGATAATGGAACCGAACTCGTGAATCAAATCTTGCGTGATTATTATGAAGAAGTTGGCATATATCATGAAACATCCGTTGTACGCACTCCACAACAAAACGGTGTCATTGAAAGGCAAAATCGCACACTTATGGAAGCTGCTCGAACGATGTTAATTTACGCAAAGGCTCCATTGTTTTTATGGGCAAAAGCAGTATCTACCGCAGTGTACACCCAAAACCGGTTACTAATTCGTAAACGCCATGGTAAAACACCTTATGAGATTCTCCATGGAAAAGTAACAAATTTATCATATCTTCATGTATTTGGTTCTCTTTGTTATCCAAATAATAATGGTGACAATTTGGGAAAACTTCAACCAATGGCTGATATTGGTATTTTCATTGGTTACGCACCCGCAAAGAATGCATACCGAATCTACAACCGTAACTCTCGCAAGATCCTCGAAACTATGAATGTTGATTTTGATGAGCTGACAGCAATGGCTTCTGAGCAAAGCAGCTCTGAACTCGCACTTCATGAAATGGGACCCAATAACATTAGTTCTGGTCTTGTCCCAAACAACCCTACTTCATCATCATTCACACCACCTTCTAGGACTGAATGGGATACGTTGTTTCAACCGTTCTTTGATGAATTCTTTATTCCTCCAAGTATTGTTGCTCCAGAACCTGAGGTAGTAGCTCCAGTAACCGAAGTTGTCGCTCCAGCAACCGTTGCACAATCAGATACATCTGCATCTACACTTGGTCAAGATATACTTTCAACGAGTAATTCTCAACCAACACATGTTTCATCTACCCATGTCACGCCTATTGGTGATGAAGAGGATGATGATGATCACGATTTGGAATTCGCTCAAATGCGTGAACTTCCATTCTTTGGTGTACCTATTCCCGATCCTAATCAAGATGGGTCGTCTACCTCAGAGGAAGCTCCTTCTACAGTCTACTCCAATCCACGGATTCGTGAACATGACAGCAAGTGGACAAAGGATCATCCTATAGATTCTATTATTGGTGACCCTAATCGTCCGGTATCCACACGAAGTCAGTTACAAGAAAATGCAATGTTTTGTCATTTTGATGCTTTTCTCACTGAAGTTGAACCTAAGACATGGCAACAAGCTTTTACTCAATCCTGTTGGATAGAAGCTATGCAAGAAGAACTTAACGAATTCATACGTCTTGAAGTTTGGGAACTTGTCGCATGCCCGGATCAAGTGCAGTTACTCACTTTGAAATGGGTTTACAAGGTTAAACTCGACGAGTTAGGCGGAATATTGGAGAACAAAGCTAGACTAGTAGCTCGTGGATACAAGCAATTATTGGGCATCGAGTTTATGGAATCCTTTGCACCTGTTGCTCGTTTGGAAGCTATTAGATTATTCCTCGCTAATGCAGCCCACATGAATATGATCGTCTATCAGATGGATGTGAAGACGGCATTTCTTAATGGGGAAATCAAGGAGAGGTCTATGTTCAACAGCCGGGTGGTTTTGTGAATCCTAATTATCCTAATTATGTGTACAAGCTTAAAAAGGCTCTCTATGGGTTGAAGAAAGCTCCACGCACATGGTATGATCTATTGTCACAATTCCTCATTACTCAAGGCTTCGCTAAAGGCAAGGTGGATCCCACATTGTTCATTTAGAAACGAGGTAAAGATATGATTATGGTACAAATATATGTTGATGATATTATATTTGCAGCCTCGACCCAAACCTTATCCGACGAGTTTGGGACACTCATGTCTCCTAAGTTTAAGATGTCAATGATGGGAAAGGTATCATTCTTCTTAGGTCTTCAGATATCTCAGAGTCCCAGAGGCACCTTTATCAATCAATCCAAGTATGCCCTTGAATCGCTTAAGAAATATAAGATGGAATCTTGTGATCCCGTGGATACTCCAATGGTGGAACGAACTAAGCTTGATGCAGATCCACATGGAGTTGCTGTTGATCTGACACTGTATCGTGGAATGATCGGTACTCTTCTGTATATCATAGCTAGTCGACCTGATCTTCAGTTTGCTATATGTATGTGTGCTCGGTATCAAACTCGACCGACTGAGTTACACTTGGCCACTGTGAAACGGATCTTTCGATATCTTAAAGGAACCATTAATCAGGGACTTTGGTATTCGAAGGACTCTTCGATTGCACTTATGGCATATGCAGATGCGGATCACGCGGGTTGTCAAGATACAAGGCGTAGCACGAGTGGAACTTTGCAACTACTAGGAGATCGACTAATCAGTTGGGCATCGAAAAGGCAAAAAAGCGCTGCAATTTCAAGTACGGAAGCAGAATACATAGATATGTCCGGTTGCTGTGCACAAATTCTTTGGATGAGATCGCAATTAACCGACTATGGTCTAGGTTTCAACAAAATTCTGATGTACTGTGACAACAAGAGTGCAATTGCCTTATGCTGCAACAATGTTCAATTCTCCCGGTCGAAGCATATTGACATTCGCTACCATTTCATCAAGGAGCAAGTGGAAAATGGAGTAATCGGGCATTACTTTGTCCGATCTGAGTATCAATTGGCGGATATTTTCACGAAGGCTTTAGATCGCGCTCGAATTTAATTTTTGGCCGACAAGCTAGGAATGAGAACCTTCTCGCCTGAGACTCTAAAGGAATTTTCAGATGAAGCGAAAGAATAGTGATGGTAAACTATTCTTCGTATCCTTGGTGATCATCTGCATATATTGTTTATATTTTTATCCATAAAAGCAAAATACAAAAACGTAAAACCATATAAAAACCATAAAAATTGAAAAATTCATAAAAATCCAAAAATATTTTTACTTTATTTTTCAAAGGCATATCTTTTGGTACGATAATATTTACGGCCTTAGATATGTGGATTAATATCGACACGGCGCCATAAATAGAGTTCGTACAAAAGTTGTAAATATTTTATAAAACATGCCTATATGGCTTGTAGTTATTTCAGACTGAAACCCGGTTTTCACATTAAAGTCAAGTATTTCTTATGAAAGCTTTGGCTCAACAACGGAAATTAATTTTCTCGGGCAAGGTTTACTTTAAAACCTTGTAAGGGATCAAGTTTACTTTATAACTTGGTCTAACACAAATCAATGTACGCCTGAGTGCATTTATTTGTTAAAACAAGAGAAGTCTTGTTTTTATGAAGTTATCATCTCTAAAACCATAGCAATCTACAATTGGTATCTACATACTCGACGATGCGACTACTCAACCGACGACTACAACTCTTTCAGTAGAACACGGGTCAACAATTGAGGGGGAGCAATTGTCAAGCATTCAGAATCTTCGATGCCGAACGTGCCTAGATCACAAGTTGGTGTCAAGACAACAATACCAATCGTATATGTGGTGTCAAGAGATGACTTCAGACGTGACGAGGCGACCAACATATGCTAACAAGAACCATTTGATCTTATCATATGATGTTCTCATCAATCAGGTCCAACCTTGTCAATTTTTTCTAATTTGGTGAATATGTGATCATGTTACAAATCGGTATCATATCTCATACGTTTGATATCATGAAGATAAAATGGACTTTCATTTTTCTTCCCAAAAACTTTGTTAAAATTTCATTAAATCAATTGATATTAAAAACATCGATTGGGTTAATTTTTTTAATATGGGGGAGAAAATGTGATTTAATATTGGAAATTATCACAAATGGTTTGACTTAACGTGATGGCTCATCCCAACATATGCGAAATGTTTTCGAATATCGTGGCATATGTTAAGGGGGAGAAAAATGGATTTGCATATCAAAAATGGATTTCATGGTGATTTATACTTACATTTCACGACGATGAAGATTGTGGTGACATAAGGATGGTAGGATAGGTTAAGTCCAATGATTCTTCCAGAACCGGAGGAATCTTCCCAAGGACATTCCATAGCTAGAAATAGTAGTCCTTAGGAAAGTTGGAGAAAGATTGTGAACGTAGCTGAATGCCGACCAAGTACTTAAGTTAGCACTGGAACAATCACAACAATGTGCTAGTTATGACGTATTGGTAAGCCGGGTCAACACATATGCTATTGAGATCATTTTAATGATTCTCGATTTTGAAGACAGACATCATAGACCCAGTGATGCAATGCACAACCCACCCCAGCTAACTCAGATATCTCTTAAAAGGTATTTATTTTAATTACACGGAGACAACGCATTATCTATTGATTTATTCACTCCGAATAAATTTGTATTGAAAAGGTGACACTCCTCTCCAGCCTCCGATCACTGAAATCCAAAGTGCGCGATCAAGTCTAGAGCCATTTGAGATCATCAAATATCTCATTATGACACATTTCCATAATTCCTTGCTTCTTCACATACTGTGAAAAGTAACAAAGATCTTAAGAGTCCTACGCAAAATCTTCATGATCTTGCCTGAACATCCGAGTAATACGAAAGTATTTACAATGAAGATGGAAATCCTTCTTGAGCGAACATTAAAAATCTCATGGTAGGTGACTTCTGCGATTCTTTATGAATCAAACTTGTGATAACTGGAAAGCAACAGTGGTTTAATTCTTAACTAAATTTAAACACGTTCCAGGCCTCTACGCAATATCTTAGTGATCTTGCCAGAACACTCAGAGTGATACCTTAGTGTTCACGGTGATGAGTGGAAATCCTTCTAGTGTTAACATCAAACAGCACTTGGTAGGTAACTTGCAAGATTCAATATGAATCAAGCTCGTGACAACTGGAAAGCAACGATGGTGCGATTCTTTAATGAATCAAACTTGTTCCAGGAATCAGAATTGACGGCTTCAATCATGCGGATAATTTAATCCAAATGATTCACTCTTTACGTTCGCAGTCAGCTTTGGACGGTCGAGTAAAGAGAACAGGTTTACCCGCGAAATCTTGTCAAGGAGATTTTTAATTAAATCTACCTGCCACAAGTACGATATTTTATATCGTCCAACGGTCTTCACTGACCGGAGGTAAAATGCTACCGAATTAGAATGAAATGTTCAAAGCCATTTCGTTCGTGTCTACTTATGTTGCGGCATTTGAAGACGGTGGGGTTGCGGGATCCAAGAAGAAGTCGTCCCCGCATGCTTATACTTTATGCACTTAATACCTCATCTAATTCAAGAAAGCCTAAAAGTTAAGTCTTCCGCTGTATTGAACTCTGAAGCTTTTAAGAATTACAAAAGGTATAAGTATGTGGGACATGGTGTCACGAAGAGGCGGAGATCACAAGTGATGGATGTACGAGATCAAGGCAAGAGATTAATGCTCAAGATTGATATCAAAGATCACATCAGCATGTTCACCAGAAAAGAAAAAAAAAGAAAGAAAAGAAAGACGAAGACTACGAGCTCAAGACAAGCATAGTATGCTAGGTTTATTTTATTATTGTAACTTGGGTAACGCCCTTGTTTGGAGTGACCTCCCTTAGGGGGAGATTGTTGGAAATACGTTTTTACGTATTTAGGAAGATTCGGTCACTCCGACAATATACTAAATAGTAGCTCGTAGTCTAGACATCGTTATTTAACAAACAAGCCCAAGCCTAGCCTACAAGATGTGTAGGCCGGCCCAAATATAAGCCCAAGCCCATGACAAGGGCTTGGGTATATAAACCCTCTCCTTTGATGGAGAGGGTAGTGTGGTTCTTCATTTTACACATAGTTGAAAAGTGTTTTTCTTTCACTTTCTCTCTCTAAGTGTGTGTGTTCTCACCATCTCTCTATCTCTTTCTCTCTCTAAAACATAAGCAAGATTTACATATCCTTCAGGAGGGACAACTTCGGTAACCGGAGTTATTACCTCAGGTTCTGTAGCAACAATACTTGGAGGAGAAAAGAATTCATCAAACAACGGTTGAAACAACGTATCCCATTCATTCCTAGAAGGTGGTGTGAATGATGATGAAGTAGGGTTGTTTGGGACAAGACCATAGCTAATGTTTCTGGGTCCCATTTCATGAAGTGTGGGTTCAGAGCTGCTTTGCTCAGAATCCATTGCTGTCAGCTCATCAAAATCAACATTCATAGTTTCGAGGATCTTACGAGACTTACGGTTGTAGATTCGGTATGCCTTCTTTGTAGGTGCATAACCAATGAAAATACCAATATCAGCCTTGGGTTGATGTTTTCCCAAATTTTCACCATCATTATTTGGATAGCAGAGAGAACCAAATACATGAAGATATGATAAATCTGGTACTTTTCCATGTAGAAGCTCATAAGATGTTTTACAATGGCGTTTACGAATTAGTGACCGGTTTTGGGTGTACACTGCAGTAGATACAACTTCTGTCCATAAAAACAATGGAGCCTTTGCATAAATTAACATCGTGCGAGCAGCTTCCATAAGTGTGCGATTTCGCCTTTCAACGACACCGTTTTGTTGTGGAGTGCGAGCAACGGATGTTTCATAAGATATGCCAACTTCTTCATAATAATCACGCAAAATTTGATTCACAAATTCGGTTCCATTATATGTACGAATGCGTCGGACAGTAGTGTTGAGACGCACTTGAATCATCTTGAGAAATCCGATGATGAATTTAGGTGCCTCATTTTTTGTTGTAAGAAATTTCACCCATGTAAACCGAGAGTAATCATCGACAATTACGAGGATGTACTTTTTGCCACTAAGACTTTCAACACGCATTAGCCCACAAAGATCCATATGCAACAAATAAAGTTTCTCTTGGTTGTTGTCTTCAGTATTGGGTTTGTATGACTTCTTAGTGCTTTTCTCCATTGTACACGCGGAACACAAATGATCCTTGTGATATTGAATGTTTAGGAAGACCACGAACAAGTTCGTTTTTCGCCAAATGATTAATAGCGTCAAAGTTAAGATGAGACAACCGTCGATGCCATAACCATGACTTAGTTTTCGATGCTTTGGAGAGAAGACATAGAGGAGAAGCCGCCATCATGTCTCGAGTACCTTTCAATAAATCAAACCCTTCCAAATTACGTATGAAGCAAGTATGCTCTTGAAAAGAAACTTCTAGGTTTGCATCACAAAATTGTCCCACGGAAAATAAGTTGTGACCGAGACCTTCCACATAATACACTCTTGAAATTATAACATTCCCAATATGATATTCACCATAACCCATCATCTTTGCAATATGATCATTTCCAAATTGAACCGTACCAAGAAACTTGCTGAAGAAATTTTTGAGCTGAGAGCGATCTTCGGTCATATGCTTGGAGCAACCAGAGTCCAAATACCAGAGAACAATTTGGACCACCTGTTTTCAGTAACAACAGTAGAAAATGCATTGGAAACTATTTGTTCCGGAGTGTTAGCAGATATAGATATAATATTATCAGAATTGCTAACATTTGTGTGACCCTTAGATTTCCAGCGTTTTCTAATGTGAGTTTTAGCACTAACAGGTTTTACTGTTCCAACTTCTTAGGTTTTGGATTATTAACGGGCACTACAGTGGGAGTAGACCTATATAAAGGGCACTTGTTTCCTACAGTAGTCTTGGTGTTCCTAGTTAAAGGACACACTGGTGTTTTGGTAGTCTTGGTACTCCTAGTTATAGGACACTCTTTCTTCGCTTTAGTGGGAGTGATCCTAGTTAAAGGGCACATATTTCCTACTATAGTGAAAGTTCTACAAGTGGGGCGCCACATCCAACCAACTTGGG
Source organism: Glebionis coronaria (assembly GCA_025667525.1). Classification (NCBI taxonomy): domain Eukaryota; kingdom Viridiplantae; phylum Streptophyta; class Magnoliopsida; order Asterales; family Asteraceae; genus Glebionis; species Glebionis coronaria. The sequence goes on from CM046880.1 coordinate 142,446,883, forward strand.
TTAACACTTTCCCAGTCGGTTTCCATTCTAATCCATTTTTCCGGGCATTCATCTCACTCACATGGTCTATAAGGCAAGAATCACGACGACTAGAAAACATACTTTCATTGCAATTCTAACATTTCAAATTAGAATTCATAGTAGGCTTAGAACGCTGCACAACCGCAGAGCCTTTAGGTTTAGCTACATGAGTGTTTTTATTCAAGACAGAAATAACATTCCTATGGTGGGCTTCTACTTTCTTCTTCTATTGAATACTAGATGGGGGGAAGTTCCTATCATTCTTCTTGTTTCTATTAAGCTTAGATCTTTGAGCCTTAGTAGTGGTGATTACTCCTGTAGAAGGCAACACGTGAATATTAGACGCTGGTTTTGATTTTGCCTTATCTTTAGTGACCAATGTTTGAGATGGTTTAGTCCTAGGGCCCTTATTAAATGGTGTGACGGCTATAAGGTTCCTTTTGATTGCAATAGAGGACGATGCTGAGACAGTGGTTGCGTTATCCACAACATTTTTACCTTTTAGAGTACGAAGTGTTTCCTTTAAATCAGCCAAGACCAGATTTTTATCATAAATTTGTTCCCTCAAATCAGATATTTCCACCGACATTCGATTCAATTGTTCAATCAAAGATTGATTATGTGCAATGGTATTAGCACATGCGGGCTTTAATGAATTGAAGAGTTGTGTATATTTATGTTTTAAGTTATCAACTTTGGACAAAATCTTGGAAACTTGATTATCTTGATCAGGTTTAATATTCTCAGCGGCCTCAAGTACGTTCACACTGTTAAGCTTCTTAGATTTCTCTATGTATATCGGCAAAGATTTAGCAACTTTGTCACTTGGCTGACGCTGTTTTGATTGTATATTCAATCGAAAATTGTTTTGACAGTTTTCCTCATCTATATTAACACCTTCGAATGAAGTTTCAAAGATATCTTGAATAAGTTGTTGCTTGCATTCAAGCGAAATACAATGTTTTTGGATCTCATCAAACTTTTTTGAAAGCGAAGTATAAGAATCTTGAAGCTTTAAAAATTCAGTGTCAGATTTTTGACAAGTACTATCTACCACATTATCCACAGATTCAACATTATGCACAATAGAATTATTATGAACACTTTTATTCACACAGACAGAAACAATATCATAAGACATCACTTGCTTCAGAGGCTGATCATTTTGGTGTGAAACTCGTTCTATTTCAGTAAACTATTTTCATAAGAATCATCCATTTCATTGAAAACACGTCTAACTTCTTCTATTTCCAAAAGCAAATATTTATCAATATTACTAAGACAAGCTTTAACATTCTTTACAAACGGAACAATTTCGTCTCGAAACCCAGTTCTAGTGTGCTCAAAATTCCATTCAACTTCCGTTATGGCCGAAGTCGTCGTACGTTCCAAAATGACCTTGTCAAAATCAGCAAAGTATTGGTGCACCGCATTTAAGCTATCTGACACCTTACTTACCGGTGGAATTAACTTAGTTAAATCCTTTTTGACAAGTGTAGGAGACGTACTAGGAAGGTTTTCTGTTGACAAATTTTGAGGCACAAAGGCTTATAATTGATCTAATTACTTTAGTAAGCGAATGCGGGTCTTTTTAGAAAATTGATCGTTATTATACTTATCATAATCAAGCTTATGGAATTTTGAAAGAAATTTAGATTGAGTTTCTTTCGCAAGTGACTGTGTCTCCTTAGTACTACGAACAAAAGGTGCTTCTTCCGATTTGCCAATTAGGGTCACATCATAAAGACAAGGAATATATACCTGAGCTTGTTTTGCATAACCGGGATTGGGTGGTAAATCTTGAAGACGCTTAAGTTCGAGTTCTTTAAACGATTTAGTTAGAAGATGAACCTTTTTTTGGAATCGTATTGTTTTAAAAGTTGTTGTTCTTTAAATTTAAGAAGTTTGGTAGCATTAATTTCTGATTCAAACTTTTTAGACTCGAGTGTTTCGAAATCCATTTTAAGTTTCTGAAAATCATTGACAATCGACTCTTTTGCTTTTAAATCATTGGAAAGATTAGCTTTTAATGATTCTATTTCTTTTAATTGTTCAATATTTTCAAAACGAAATTGGTCAAATTCAGAACACGTTATTTTCTTTGCTTGAGGGACCATTTCAAAAGTTTTGACCTTTTCTTTATGCAACGCAAGCTCAGCTGTTGGGGTGGAATTCGTATCTACGGATTGTCTGAGAGCCATATGCATTTGATCAATAATATGTTTAGGTACCATGAACAAATCATGTTGAGCATAAGATTCCATACCCGTCGTAGCATTTGGTTGAGGTTCACTCAAATGTGTAGGATTGGGTACCACATCATTTGAGTTACTAGTTCCCGAATGCTGTTCAAGGTTTTCATTTTCATGCCCAACTTGATGTTGGTTATCATCAATATTATTAGATGTGGTCGGTACCTCACTGACGACATCAAAACCGTAGTGAGAGAGATTAGCAACGAGAACAGCTTGGGCAGAGTGAATGTCATCACAATCCGAATCATATGCGTCAGGATCATCTGCTTGATAAGCTGCATTAGAAGTAGAAACGACTGCAATGCCTTCATTATCTGCTGCCCATGGGTCTGCAAGAAATGCTAACTCTTCTGAATCCAAAATCTTTCCCTTAGACTGAGCATCAACCAAATACATCTTCTCACGAAACCATGTTGCATCCCTTCTTCTTTTTGGCTGAGTGCATTCCCTACCCATATGACCTTCTCCTCGGCAATTGTAGCAAGTCACAACCTTTTGAGGACCAATGGGGCTTCCATTTCCATTAGCTTGAGAATTCACAGCTTGAGCATTCACAGTCCTTGTAGGAGGTCCATATGAATTTTGCCTTCCTTGAATAGGTTGCACCGTCACTTGACAATCTTGAACAGTGGCTTGTTGTCGAGGATTTGTAGAGGTGCGGAGCTGATTGTTTGTTGGTGGAAATCCTCTAGTTGTAATAATCTTTGACAAGTAGGCAGTGAGATGGTTTAGAACGTCAGCTGGCGTATCATTTGGAGTAAAGACCGGTGCTTGGATTGATGGAAGTTCATTGGATTAGAAGGCTTGTGTTGGTTGTGCTTGAAATGGAAAATATCCTTGCTGAGGAGTATAGCCCATTGGAGAAGTGTTGGCTTGTGATGGTGATGTCTGATGTGGTGGTTGCTGTAGAAAAGATTGTTGATGAACACTTTGTTGAAATGCTTGTTGTGGCATCATTAATGGTTGATAAGATGGTTGTTGTGGTTGCTGATAGGTGTGTGGTGGTGGCTGCTGCAAGTATGATGGTTGTTGATAAGTATAAGCCATGTTTTGTTGAGAAGCATACATGGCAAGTGGATCATGATCTTGAGGTGTAGACAACCGAGCCTCGATCACATGGCATTCGTGTTGTTGAAGAAAAGCTTGAAGTTGATCCACATTGGTGATATGCAAGTCCTTAGCCAATTTAATAGTTGTCACGTACTTACGCCATTCTGAAGGAAGGGTGTTCAAATACTTGGTGTTTAAATGAAACATAGGAATTGCCATGCCATAGATATTGAGCTCATTCAACAAAAGAGTAAATCTCAAATAGTAATCATTGAGAGTATCCCCGGGAACATAGGAAAACTTATCAAACGTATCATATAGCTTACACTCCCGTTCTTGTTTAGTTAACAAGGTGCCTTGCATTAGAACATGAATTTATCCCATAACTCTTTGGCAACTTTATGTTTGCTGACGAGTTTGTAGACATCTGGAGGAAGGGCTTGGAGAATGATGTTTCTAGCATACTTATCACATTTGTCTTGAATCTTCATATCTCCGGTTAATTCACCCGTTGTGCGAGGACGAGTAACTATACCTTCCGTCACAGTACCATAATCTAATGGTCCATTGAGCACCGATGCCCAAATGAGATGTCCATTCTCTTTTTTCAACATGTAAAGTTCCATTCGGGAAGTCCAATCCTCGTACATGGTCTTTTCCAACATTGGTGGACGATTATCCGTACCCGAGAGGATGGACTTATCTGTAAGAGATGTGTACTCCATTTTGTAACACCCCCATAGAGCGGGTATCACAGTGGTGGATCGATGAGCAAATAACTTACAAAGCACAAATCATAATTAAATGATTTTTGAAATACAATTGATGTAAACATTGAATTGGTACAATCGTTTAAATCGTTGAATAACATTTGTTATGAATATCCCAGTAAAAGATAATCCCCCGTCATTTTTATGCTCCTAAATGATGCTCAATCCATGATCAAATAATCTTGCTAAATAACCTGGGAAAAACATGCTTAAAACAGTCAACATAAAGTTTGTGAATTCATAGAGTTTTGTAAAATAATCAAGTTTAGCATTTCCATTATTCCCATTTTAGTGTTTGCTAAGTAGCATATGATTAAGTTTTGTAACGCAAGCCTTATAGATAGTAGCAATGCACAAAGTATATATATACAAAAGATAATAACATTTTCTATTAATCGAAACGGAAGCTTAACCTTCCATAGTTCTCGACCGGTGAGAACCCCAAGACTTACAAAAAGGCACCCAACCTAGTTCCCAGCAAGGTATACATCTATTGCCTCGGCCAAGGAACAGTGAGTGCTACTCACGCAGATGGGGATAGTCAATCCCAAATATACCTAGTAATAACATTCGCGCGATTTACAACAATTTAACAGTTTCAATAACAATAGACAATCGTAATTAAGAGTACAATTCAATTTGCGTTCTATAGAATAAATATCTATCAATCATATAGTCAAAACAGGTTACAGTTCAATTTACATTCTATAATTAAATTATAGTCATATAGTCAAAGCAAGTTGCAGTTATTTAATAGCATGTCTTCCCCTCGCGGGTTTGAAAAATCATAAAAGATTTAAAAAGCAAGGCTATGAACTCACCTGATACAATCGTCACAATAGTTAATAGAGAACGAACGCCAATCAAGAATAAATGTCAACAATCGATACATGATCATGCGAGACCTAAAGATAACGAGGCGCGTATTAGGCTTGAGACAACAAATAAATCGTACATATAAGTGATAAGTATCTTTTAATAAGTTCTTGGACATTGCATAAGTTTTATGATTCTTTATAAAACTCTTAGGTGAACACTTAGTCATTTTAAGTGAAAAATCCATGTTGACACTTTTAGCCCATCTTAAGCCGAATAGTGGTCCACTATCTAAGTATTTGACTTAAGTACATTTTAAATTCAGTATACTACTCTAAGTTGGTCATAGATCTCAGGTCCAGTAATGGCCCAATAGCCATTACAAGTGTAAGTTGGGCTTTTATGGCCCAAGTCCACTTTGTATAGTTTTTGGGTTCTAAAACACATTACAACCACATACACTTAATATTTCACGTTGGTCGTGTCTCGGATCATCTAGTCATCAGTATATAAATAAGTCCAAGATCCTCGACATGTGGGTCCTACCATGTCGGTTTATATAAAAATCATCACATTTTACGTTAATGAGTTATAATCCGTTTATTATAATTTTCCCGACATGTCCCGCTAATTTGTTCATATCTCTTGAACCGTAAATCATCTAAGTGTGTTCTTTTTACCCAAACCATTATTAACTCATTTACAATACTTATTATAATTTTAGTTACCCCAAATTTATACTTTTCATAGCTAATTAACTCATTTCTTAACTTAGAAGAGTTGGCTGTTTTTGGGCAGCCAAACTCATTTTCACCATTTTGGTCGCCATTTCCAAACCGTAAGGAACTGGTAAACTATCCAATTGATTCTACTTGTTCATGATTTTATCTACAACATACAGTCCTACCTTTTTCAATGATTCTGGGTTCTTATATGAGAAAACAGTCTGTGAAGACAGTATGTTCAGATCTGACTAGTTTTCACTATTTTGGTCACCATTTCCAAAACGTAAGGAATTGGTAAATCATCCAATTGATTCTAGTTCTTCATGATGTTATCTACAACTTTCAGTATTACATATTCGTAGGTCAGTATGCAAATTTACGAGAAAACAGTCCATCAAAACAGTATGTTCAGATCTGGCTAGTTTTCACTATTTTGGTCATATCTTGCTTTCTATAATTCGCCAGGGGACGAGCCAACCGGGGATTTAATCACAAAACAATTATCTATCTTAATATGTAAGTTTTTAGTATCCCAAACCTACTGAGTTTGACATGCAATCTGTTTTTGTTACGGTTCAAAATTGTTATGAATCAAATCGTTACTAGAGCTTGTTTAGCTTGATTTTTAGTGTTCAAAATTTCATATACAATGTCCCAATACTCATTAATCCATTTCGTACATATATATATATATATATATATATATATATATATATATATATATATATATATATATATATATATATATATATATATATATATATATATATATATATATATATATATATATATATATATATATATATATATATATATATATATATATATATATATATATATATATATATATGGAATATACATAAGATCAAGAAAATAAAAGGAATGATAAATAAGAACGAGATGTAGATCTTACGAGGCTTATCAAAGTCGTTGTACTAGTGAGTGAGAAAGTAACCATCCAAGATCTTGTCAACACTTGATGTGACCACCATGCATGGATAGACCCGGGCTAGATCTACAAGTTTTACTTGACGCATTTATAGATCCGGGCTAGATCTACATGTTTTACTTGATGCATATATAGATCCGGGCTAGAGATACATGTTTTACTTGATGCATGTATAGATCCACCATGGAAATAAAAGAAAATCTTGAAAGTTGATGCATGTAGGAGATTTACATACCAATGTGTAGATCTCAAGATTTCCAAGATGGGTCTTTGATTTGTTTTTGAAGATTCAAACAAGAAAATCAAAAAAAATTGATGATCTATTAGGGTTGGGGTTCACGGCTCAAAGAAGGAAAGAAAAGAGATAGAATTTTTGGGTGTGTGTGTGTGTTTTGTGTGAGAGCAAATGAAATGAAAGAGTAGACAAAGCCCTTTTATAGGATGGGAGGAAGTGTGACAAGTGTCACACACTTATACTTTGTCCAATAAGAAGCAAGAAGGTGGGTGGACATGATAGACATGTGTCACCAACCTAGAGTTAGCCCAATGGGGAAGTGAGGTGTGTTGGTGGCTTGTCTAGTGGGCCAAAAGAGTTGTTGGGCTATTTAAACTTCTTATTGGGCTTATTAAGCCCATTACTATCCAAAGTTTAATAGTTGAGCTTATAAGGCCACAAATGGGCCTAAAGTGTATCTTGTATTATAACTTTAGTTATTACACGGTTCGGGTCACGTTCGAGGTTTATGAATTTTTGATTCATCTTACGAGGATTTCGTAATTGATCCAAAAATCATTTTTCCAATCAAATGGAGTATATGACGTATAAATACGAAAGACGTGTTCGTTTATTTAAACGACAAGTATTTGTCATTTATCCTTTGTATAACGTAAGGATCGTTTTAGTAGAAATACTTCTCATTTAATCATTCCGTAGATAAATGTAATATTAAACAATTTAATCAAATTGTTTATCAAGTATTTCTCGACAATAATTTATGTAGTTAAATTATTGAATTGTCGGTACGTGGTTTGTATGACTTTTGTCAAATTCTCAAATCCGATGGTTTTTGTAAGGTTCAAAAAGGGTTTTTGAAACATACTTCATTATTATTTAATGAACGAAAAATCTCGGGTTTTACACCATCCACATGCCACCTTGAGTTTCGTCCTCGAAACTCGATTACTATTACTAGGTTGAGAAATGATCTAGGATCATTGAGTAGATTTTTATTACGTTATTCTCATGGTAAAATCATGGATTTTACAGCACCACCCCGTTATTTTAGCTTCATCCTCGAAGCTATTAAAAAGTTTGTCATCTGTTAGGGTATAGATGTCATAGCTCTAAGGGTTCGTCTTAGACATGCTCAGAAACGAATGATGCCCATAATGTAAAGAGATAGTTATTCGGATTGCTCTATAAGTCCGATTGGGCAGTATCTAAGTGAGGCTGCCATTACGGATGGACAGAAAGCAATACAAAGAGATCTTTATCCGGGTCACCCTATACATCCGATTGAGCAGTATTTGGATGCTGCTATCAATCACGGATGGACATAATTATCTGAAAAGTTTGGCCGTCAATTTGACAAAGCGGTAGATGCTCGCAGAACAAATAATGACAATTTAGAGAGGACACTCTAAGAGCTTGTCAATTAGGAAGAGTCGAGGTAGGGTTAACTACATTTAGTTGGTTAAGCTCACGATGATTGATGTTCATTTGGAAAACCTACAAGCCAGGATTTAAGGTCGGAGAGGGTTCCAGAACTAGACATACTGGTCCTGTTTAACTTCGGATTGTTGCTCTGGCCATGAGCCAGGAGCAGAACATGACGGACGTCCACAACCTGTTGATAGCAGGCCAGGTGGAGTACACTGCCATGCATGAGCGCATAGACTCTCTCTTTTGTACCATATGGGTAAATACTCAGATAGCACGAGGTTATTGGGCCACGAGGCCTTGCAGTGGTTGTTGGAGGAGAACTACTTCCTCCATCGGCATAATCACACCTTGGAGGGGGGGTCTTTAGTATAAGACCCACATCTCTCTTACTGCACAAGGGCAGTCCTTGTCCACCTTCTTTGATCTTGCAGCTGTTTGTCACGATTGAGTGACACCAGAGACCGCCTACCTTCGAGGAGTCGTTGATAGACTGCAGTCCCTGTTGCTGATTGTACTTAGTTTGCTTAAGGAGTCCTGATGGGCTTATAGAGGTATTGCAGAGTACCCTGTCAGCACCTGTAGTCCTACCACCCCTACCAGTACCAGCCCTATCTAGCAGACCTGCTGGGCAGGATTTGAGTAGATGTACTAGATCTTTTGTTTACCATGATAAGCTTTCGGGTTGTATTCAAGCTATCATGCATAATTCACGAGTCACTTGGAAGTTTAAGAAATCATTCGCCAAATCACAGTATGTCTTGTGATGATAAATTGTAAAGGTAGTTTATTACAATATAGTACGATGAATGATAACGTTAATGAAGTCGGTGACGTGTGTAGAAACCCAAATTTTTGGAGTTTTTCACCACCCCGTTATTTTAGTTTCGTTCTCGAAGCTAAAGATGAAGTTACTTGTTCAGGGAACAAGTGAGGGCACTATTTCTTAAACGTGTAATCTTGTTAACTCGAGTTCCAAGATTACAAGGTTGGGTTGACTAGGAAAAATTCGTCTTAAGTCTTGGGTTTTCATTGGATGTGCCTCCGGGACCCCAATGTGTCTTTATGAGCGTAGATAACAGTTCATTAATGTTTCTACTAGTTCATCAAGAGATTTTTAAGTCTATTAAGCTTTAATAGGCTTATGCGATGTCAAGTTAGAAATATAGTTTTGGCTGGTACCGCTCTTGCGTCAACAATTTTCACGCGAAGGGTTTCCCGATATACTTCCAGACTGTGGAAGGCAAACATTAGTTTGACACTAAAGCTTCACTCAGCGAGATGGCTAAGATTCTTGTTGGTGTTGCTTGGGTAGGAAGTTACAAAGAATCTGCTTCATTTGTGGCTGAGCTGGGGCATAAGTTGCATACAGAAGAAGTACTTCAAATGATGGAAATCAAAGAAAATACCAAGAATAAAGAAGTGTGCATCCCTGGTGAGATGCTGAAAGGGTCATGCATCTACTGTTGGTGGTTCCAAAAATTGCACAAATTTCGACTTCTAAAAGGAGGAAGTCATTCATGTCAAGGCTAGTTGGACAATGGTATTGTCGAACTAATTGGATCCAAAGAGGAAAAGATTGTCCAAAAGAGTTTTGGACATCAAATAACGCTTTTTGGGTGATGACGAACATAACCCTACAAAATACACCCATTGAGAGTAGGGCATGTCTTTTATGCTTGGGTTTGTCTTCCTCGTCGACTTAAGAAATGTGGGTTAAGAAGATAGGGCATCCTCTTACCAAGTATATCTGGTCTTCGGTACAAGAGATGACACTAAGTCTAGTGTCAAACAGTCTGTGTTACCATCACCTCGAATGATCGAATTTTCATTTCTCAATTATAGATGAACCAGCTTTCTTTTCTGTGACACCCCAAAGGGGTCAAATGAAACGGAAGTGGGCACTCCCGAAAAGGGTTCAAAATGCAGCGGAAAAGAACTCTCCTTGAAAGGGGTCAGATGCAGCGGAAAGTAGGCACCCTTAAAAGATTCAAATGCAGCAGAAAATGGACATTTCTAAAGGAATCAAAGGCAACGAAAATGGACATCCCCTAACGCGGTCGAATGCAGCGGAAATGATATTTGGGCTAAGGATAAGCCCAAAAATCAAGAGCACAACGCTATGATCCAAAAGAGATGAATACGAGTCTTCTTAGGTTTCTAGATGGTATTGTAATAGCGATAAGATATTACTGGAGGAAATCACGTGTCAAGAAGGGATACGTTACATAGTCGGATACATAAAATAATACCAGTAATGATTTATGTCGAATACATTTAAGCCCATGTGATTATAAATTTCTATTTACATCGACAAGCGTCCTTATCAATGTAAGGTGAAATTTATAACTTCATTCGGTGACCTATGATTTCTTTATTCAAACGAACAAGCGTCCTTAATCGTTTCAATAATGATTTCAGAGCCCACCTTACCTAAATATTCCCGGCAAGGCTTATTATTTAGGATAAATATAACGTCTAAGATAATTGATATTATTAAGATACTTTACAGCCAGTTTAGTTATAACTTTCGTCTTCGGGCGTCCCATACCACCGTGATACGAATTTTATAAGTAAACTTCTGGTCCGGTGGCCTATGGTTTCACCTTTAGACATCCCATACCGTCTAAAGACGAAATCATAATTAAATTAAGATCAAGAGACTCAGGTCCCATATGTAAAATATAGGATCATAAGTACCTTGATTTTGGGTCCCACAGCATCATTTAAAGATGCAAATTTATCCAAATAATACCACATTATATTTTAAAAAGCACGCGTATATGAGTCGTTAATAAGTCGTGTTCCGTAGATATACGTACAAAATCACAAGCGAGAGAAAATACATGTTGATGCGCGATAACGTGTGCAAGAATACGCATCAAACAAGGAGTTTATATGTATAATATAATATAATAATATATTACAATCATAAGCATAGGCATTATATCATATAATTCCTTCTAATAAGGTATATATATATATATATATATATATATATATATATATATATATATATATATATATATATATATATATATATATATATATATATATATATATATATATATATATATATATATATATATATATATATATATATATATATATATATATATATATATATATATATATATATATATATATATATATATATATATATATATATATATATATATATATATATATATATAATATATATATATATATATATATAATATATATATATATATATATATATATATATATATATATATATATATATATATATATATATATATATATATATATATATATATATAACAACAAGTTAAAACCTTAAAAAGAAAATGTAGTACGCTAGGTAATGCTTCCTAGTCTGTGTTTAGATATTCCTTTATGTATGTTCGTTGTAAATTCGTTTTCATTTAGTGGCCTGTCAGTTATCCTAGTGGTTAGAATAGACTAACCAGTTCCTATTCATCGAATAACTATGTAAAGATAGTATGCTCAAGTTTTATTATATATTAAATGAAATAAAGGTTCTAGGGTTTGCTTATTCGGCTATTGGCAAAACAAGTCCCTTTATATTTTTACCAATTGTACACTTTCTAGTTCTTAACTACTTTAGTCCTTAGAGTTTCTAGTATTTTCGGGAGATGGCGAAAATAGTCCCTCTATATTTAACGTTAGGTTGTATAACTTTCATTTAATGGTAGGAATAACTTCTTAAGGTTCCTAAATGTCTCGGCTGATTACACCATTAGTCCTTAGAGTCATAAAATGACAATCTAACTTCCAAGAATTTACATGTGATCCTTAAGGTCTAATGTGTCACGAATGGCATTTATTGATCCCTACACTTTCAAATATTTACAATATTAGTCCTTGTGGTTTCTGTTTTATCAAGACAAGTTTCAATTGTCATGGTTTTAAGCCATAAGTGTTATAAACTAATGTTCTTTGTCTAAAAGTTTTTATAAGTTATATCTTTAGTATAAAAAATTTACTTAAGTGTAAAATCACTAAGTGAGCTTATTAAGTGCACCAAAAGAGCTAATGGGCTTCCCAAACCCTTATTGAGCTTACAAGATAAATTAACAATTTCTATGAGCTAAGGATTTCTTAATGGGCCTAATTACAGTTTTAGATCCATCAATGTTAGAGTTTTACTACATAGGTCCATAAGACAATAAATGAGCCTAATGGTCTTCCTAATGGGCCTAAACATATTTTAGTCCATTCATGATTCAAGGTTTGCTAAGTGGGCTTACTAGGCATTAAATGGGCCTAATATGCTTAGTTAATGGTTTGGCTATATGGTATTGGGCCTATAGGGCCTATTCAAGTTTTGGGTTACTGTTACTTGTGCTTAACTAGTCCATTAATAATACTTAACCATTTATCTAGGTGTGAAGTTTATGAAACCTTACAAGCTTATTGGTTCTTAAAGGTTAATTCAAGATCTCCAAAGAAAATTTTATAAAATCAAATTTTAGATTTCCGCGAACATTTTATTAGATTTTTCAATATTTATAAATCTAATTAGGTTTACTAAAGATTTCCCTAGATTGATTAGAATAAATATATCTATTTAGATTTTTAGAGACTAAAAAATCTTCTTAGATTTTCTAACGGGTTCTAGAGATTCTGTTAGATTTCCAATGTTCCCAAAGTTTTTATTTAAATTTTCATTTAAATGTTTCCATGTGTCTGTTATGTATTAGCTTGGTCGTGGTTATAATGCATTGTTCGGGCCATCTTACTTCAGAAGCCATTCTATAAACGTTTGAGGAGCGAGGATAATACATGGCTTTTGCCCGTATAAAAATTATCGTTCTTGTGGTCTAATCGAATTGATCTAGGTTCTCTATGTGACTCTATTGTTCTTTGGTGAAACAAAAATGTGTCGTTGTAGTATTTAAAATAAAAGTGCGAAACTTTAAAATAAAAGTGCACTTAAAGTAAATCTAAATCTAATTAAGTAAGTGGTGCAAGTATTTAAAAACGTGACGGAAAGTAAATTAATTTAAATGACTTAATATTAAAGCGTGAAGGAAGATAGAATAGACAAAGCAAAACTAAAATCCAAAACCCATAACCATCGGAATCTACTATCGGAATGCTGTCACCATACCATCGGAATCCTGATCGGAATGTGCTATCGGAATATAAGCTGCAACCTATCGGAATGTAACCTATCGGAATACAACCTATCGGAATATGATCCTGATCGCAATGTGGTCCAGATCGCAATGTGTCAGATCACAATGCAGCTCAGATCGCAATGATGCTTAGGAAAATTGGGCAGCACTTCGACTAAGTAAGCCTCAAGAGCCGTCGGAATGTGCGATCGCAATGTGAGATCGCAATCCCAGATCGGAATGAGGGTGATGTTACTCCTATCGCAATCCCGGATCGGAATGCAAAACCCTTGTCCAAAACTGTCACTATCGGAATGTGGAGAAGCAAGCCGTCGCAATGTGTGTTTACCTTACTTTCCGATGGAGTACCAAATTCGTAATAAGCACAAATCCAAATAAGCTATAACTAATAAGCAATAATAAAGACTTAAATGAAATGAAGAGAAATGAAACAATAAGCTAAAAAGTTAAAACCTTTCAAAATTTAAAAGACGAAACTAAATAAAATGGAGTTTAAAAAGTAAAACTTTTAAGAAAACTTTCAAAACAATTAAGCAAAATACCAAATAAGCACATAAGATTGTCAAACTTATGGCTTATTTCGTATGTAACTTAAAGAAAAAAAGAAAGGACGAAACTTTTAGTTAAATAAGCAAATGGATTAAGCAAAACTTTGCTTAATCCGAAATTTAAACCGAAACAAAAATGAGAAGAGAAGAATGAGATTGGTAAAAATAAACTTGATCAAATGATAAAGAAAGATTAAAAACACGAATTTAAAGAACACAAATTAAAAACTTACTTGGAATTAAAAGGATAATTAAAGTGCGAAACATGTATTTAAAAATGACAAGAAATTAAAGGTGCATAAAATAAAAGTGGAAGAGCTAATTTGTCAAGTTAGCCAACCAGTGTAAAAATGAAATGCTAATGACTATATATAGGGGAGGATTAGGAAGCTTCCTCCCCTCCTTCCTTTTCTCTTAATTGCATCATTAGGCCCTTCCTTCTTAATCTCTTTGTTAATTGTGCCATTAGTCCTTAAGCCTTTAAATCTTCTTTAATCTTGGACTTTAATGACTTTTGGCTCGGGATTTCTTTGAACTCGTCAATTCTTCAATAAATTGGACTTGAGTTTTTTGGCTTTTGATAAACTTCCGTCTTTTGACTTTTTCTTCGATAAATCTTCAGAATTGGTCTTGGACTTCCGTTCTTTTTCCACTCTTGACTTTTCGACTTCATCTTTCATCTTTTTCTTTAATAAAAGCCCGTAAATGCCCGTGTTTTCTCCACTTTTCACCTTTTCGTCCTAAATCACAACAAAAACACAAACCACGCATAATTCCGACATAAATGACATAAAATACACGTTTTGGTCCGGTTATTATTGTAATTAAGTGGTAAAAAGGATGGGTGTTTACACACATATTAGAGGACACTTTAAATCATAAACCCAACCACTCAGTCAAAACGTAATATCGAGATGGAACATCTTTAGTACAAAGGTCCCTACTAACATGGCATGTTTATTTGTTTTATTAAGTATCTTGAGTATTTAATATTTCTATAATAAATATTAAATAGTTATAATACGTAAATACGTACAAGTTAGCATCTAATACAATAAAAAATTACAAATATATAGAATAACGAATGCGCACTTAAATCATATAGTTATGCATGCTCTCTATGCTATATGCTCTCTAAGAATGTCCCCAAAAAAAATCCCCAAATTTTTTTTATAAAGTTATAGTCCAGTTTTAAATAAAAGAAAAAAAAATTATTCTTATTTTATTTAAAAATTAATCTGGTTCGCTATAACTAAAGCTCTGATACCATTCTTTGTAACACCCTCATAGAGCGGGTATCACAGTGGTGGATCGATGAGCTAATAGCTTACAAAGCACAGATCATAATTATATGATTTTTGAAATACAATTGATGTAAACATTGAATTGGTACAATCGTTTAAATCGTTGAATAACATTTGTTATGAATATCCCAGTAAAAGATAATCCCCTGTCATTTTTATGCTCCTAAATGATGCTCAATCCATGCTCAAATAATCTTGCTAAATAACCTGGGAAAAACATGCTTAAAACAGTCAACATAAAGTTGGTGAATTCATAGAGTTTTGTAAAATAATCAAGTTTAGCATTTCCATTATTCCTATTTTAGTGTTTGCTAAGTAGCATATGATTAAGTTTAGTAACGCAAGCCTTATAGATAGTATCAATGCACAAAGTATATATATACAAAAGATAATTACATTTTCTATTAATCGAAACGGAAGCTTAACCTTCCATAGTTCTCGACCGGTGAGAACCCCAGGCCTTACAAAAAGGCGCCCAACCCAGTTCCCAGCAAGGTATACATCTGTTGCCTCGGCCAAGGCACAGTGAGCGCTACTCACGCGGATGGGGATGGTCAATCCCAAATATACCTAGTTATAACATTCGCGCGATTTACAACAATTTAACAGTTTCAATAACAATAGACAATCGTAATTAGGAGTACCATTCAATTTGCGTTCTATAGAATAAATATCTATCAATCATATAGTTAAAACAGGTTACAGGTCAATTTACATTCTATAATTAAATTATAGTCATATAGTCAAAGCAAGTTGCAGTTATTTAATAGCATGTCTCCCCCTCGCGGGTTTGAAAAATCATAAAAGATTTAAAAAGCGAGGCTATGAACTCACCTGATACAATCGTCATAATAGTTAATAGAGAACGAACGTCAATCAAGAATAAATGTCAACAATCGATACATGATCATACGATACCTAAAGATAACGAGGCGCGTCTTAGGCTTGAGACAAGAAATAAATCGTACATATATGTAATAAGTATGTTTTAATAAGTTCTTGGACATTGCATAAGTTTTATGACTCTTTATAAAAATCATAGGTGAACACTTAGTCATTTTAAGTGAAAAATCCATGTTGACACTTTTAGCCCATCTTAAGCCCAATAGTGGTCCACTATCTAAGTATTTGACTTAAGTCCATTTTAAATTCAGTATACTACTCTAATTTGGTCATAGATCTCAGGTCCAATAATGGCCCAATAGCCATTACATGTGTAAGTTGGGCTTTTATGGCCCAAGTCCACTTTGTATAGTTTTTGGGTTCTAAAACACATTACAACCACATACACTTAATATTTTACGTTGGTCGGGTCTCGGGTCATCTAGTCGTCAGTATATAAATAAGTCCAAGATCCTCGACATGTGGGTCCTACCATGTCGGTTTATATAAAAATCATCACATTTTACGTTAATGAGTTATAATCCGTTTTTTATAATTTTCTCGACATGTCCCGCTAATTTGTTCATATCTCTTGAACCGTAAATCATCTAAGTGTGTTCTTTTTACCCAAACCATTATTAACTCATTTACTATACTTATTATAAGTTTAATTACCCCAAATTTATACATTTCATAGCTAATTAACTCATTTCTTAACTTAGAAGAGTTGGCTGTTTTTGGGCAGCCAAACTCGTTTTCACCATTTTGGTCGCCATTTTCAAACCGTAAGGAACTGATAAACTATCCAATTGATTCTACTTGTTCATGATTTTATCTACAACCTACAGTTTTACCTTTTTCAATGATTCTGTGATCTTATATGAGAAAACAGTCCGTAAATACAGTATGTACAGATCTGACTAGTTTTCACTATTTTGGTCACCATTTGCAAACCGTAAGGAATTGGTAAATCGTCCAATTGATTCTAGTTCTTCATGATTTTATCTACAACTTTTAGTATTACATATTCGTAGGTCAGTATGCAAATTTACGAGAAAACAGTCCATCAAAACAGTATGTTCAGATCTGGCTAGTTTTCACTATTTTGGTCATATCTTGCTTTCTATAATTCGTCACGGGACGAGCCACCCGGGGATTTAATCAAAAAAAATTATCTATCTTAATATGTAAGTTTTTAGTATCCCAAACCTAATGAGGTTGACATGCAATCTGTTTCTATTACGGTTCAAAAAATTTTATGAATCAAATCGTTACTAGAGCTTGTTTAGCTTGATTTTTAGTGTTCAAAATTTCATATACAATGTCCCAATACTCATTAATCCATTTCATACACACACATATATATATATATATATATATATATATATATATATATATATATATATATATATATATATATATATATATATATATATATATATATATATATATATATATATATTCGGAATATACATAAGATCAAGAAAATAAAAGGAATGATAAATAAGAACGAGATGTAGATCTTACGAGGCTTATCAAAGTCATTGTACTAGTGAGTGAGCAAGTAACCATCCAAGATCTCGTCAACACTTGATGTGACCACCATGCATGGATAGATCCGGGCTAGATCTACAAGTTTTACTTGATGCATGTATAGATCCGGGCTAGATCTACATGTTTTACTTGATGCATGTATAGATACGGGCTAGATCTACATGTTTTACTTGATGCATGTATAGATCCACCATGGAAATAAAAGAAAATCTTGAAAGTTGATGCATGTAGGAGATTTACATACCAATGTGTAGATCTCAAGATTTCCAAGATGGGTCTTTGATTTGTTTTTGAAGAGTCAAACAAGAAAATCAAAAAAATTTGATGATCTATTAAGGTTGGGGTTCACGGCTCAAAGAAGGAAAGAAAAGAGAGAGAATTTTTGGGTGTGTGTGTGTGTTTTGTGTGAGATCAAATGAAATGCAAGAGTAGACAAAGCGCTTTTATAAGGTGGGAGGAAGTGTGACAAGTGTCACACACTTATACTTTGTCCAATGAGAAGCAAGAAGGTGGGTGGACATGATGGACATGTGTCACCAACCTAGAGTTGGCCCAATGGGGAAGTGAGGTGTGTTGGTGGCTTGTCTAGTGGGCCAAAAGAGTTGTTGGGCAATTTAAACTTCTTATTGGGCTTATTAAGCCCATTACTATCCAAAGTTTAATAGTTGGGCTTATAAGGCCATAAATGGGCCTAAACTGTATCTTGTATTATAACATTCGTTATTACACGGTTCGGGTCACGTTCGAGGTTTATGATTTTTTGATTCATCTTACGAGGATTTCGTAATTGATCCAAAAATCATTTTTCCAATCAAATGGAGTATTTATATGACGTATAAATACGAAATACGTGTTCGTTTATTTAAACGACAATTATTTGTCATTTATCCTTTGTATAGCGTAAGGATCGTTTTAGTAGAAATACTTCTCATTTAATCATTCCGTAGATAAATGTAATATTAAACAATTTAATCAAATTGTTTCTCAAGTATTTCTCGACAATAATTTATGTAGTTAAATTATTGAATAGTCGGTACGCGGTTTGTATGACTTTTGTTAAATTCTCAAATCCGATGATTTTTGTAAGGTTCAAAAAGGGTTTTGAAACATACTTCATTATTATTTAATGAACGAAAAATCTCGGGTTTTACACATTTCGATAAGTTAAGATTTAAAAACGTTGATCGAACAATGAAAGAAAGTAAATGTGTTTGTTGTTGTGAGTTGAAGTCGAGAAACAATGTTGAAATCCCCTAAAATATGTTCGAAATTTTTTAAGGGATAATTTTTGGATCGTCGGAATATTGATCGGAATAAATGATCGGAAAACTATCGGAATATCAATCGGAAAATCGTCGGAATAAATCTATCGGAATAACTTCTATCAGAATAACCTCTATCGTAGTAAACCTATCGGAATAACCTCTATCTGAGTACCGTAGGAATAAACCTATTGGAATACCTCTATTGGAATACCGTCGGAATAACCTGTGTCGGAATAACCTCTATCGGAATACCGTCGGAATAACCTGTGTCGGAATACCACAATCGGAATACCTGTAGGAATAATGGTCGGAATGATAAACCCTTTTCCGATGGAAGCTGTCGGAATACTTAAACCCTAATCTTTTCCACAGCAAAGGATCCATTGTTAATTTATGCAAAGGCTCCATTGTTTATGAACACTTTTTCGATGTTAATTTATGCAAAGGCTACATTGTTTTTATGGGCAGAAGAAGTATCTACCACAGTGTACACCCAAAACCGGTCACTAATTCGTAAACGCCATGGTAAAACACCTTATGAGCTTCTACATGGAAAAGTACCAGA
The DNA here is from genome assembly GCA_025667525.1 of Glebionis coronaria. NCBI lineage: Eukaryota > Viridiplantae > Streptophyta > Magnoliopsida > Asterales > Asteraceae > Glebionis > Glebionis coronaria. The sequence goes on from CM046880.1 coordinate 142,466,391, forward strand.
TTTATCATATCTTCATGTATTTGGTTCTCTCTGTTATCCAAATAATGATGGTGACAATTTGGGAAAACTTTAACCCAAGGCTGATATTGGTATTTTCATTGGTTATGCACCTACAAAGAAGGCATACCGAATCTACAACCGTAAGTCTCGTAAGATCCTCAAAACTATGAATGTTGATTTTGATGAGCTGACAGCAATGGCTTCTGAGCAAAGCAGCTCTGAACCCGCACTTCATGAAATGGGACCCAGCAACATTAGCTCTGGTCTTGTCCCAAACATCCCTACTTCTTCATCATTCACACCACCTTCTAGGAATGAATGGGATATGTTGTTTCAACCGTTCTTTGATGAATACTTTACTCCTCCAAGTATTGTTGCTACAGAACCTGAGGTAATAGCTACGGTTACCGAAGTTGTCCCTCCAGCAACCGAAGCACAATCAGATACGTCTGCACCTATAATTGGTCAAGATATACCTTCAACAAGTAACTTTCAACCAACACCCGAACCAACTACCCATGTCATGCCTATTGATGATGAAGAGGATGATGATGATCACGATTTAGAATTCGCTCAAATGCGTGAACTTCCATTCTTTGGTGTACCAATTCCCGACCATAATCAAGCCAGGTCATCCACCTCAGAGGAAGCTCCTACTACGGTTTACTCCAATCCACGTATTCGTGAACATGACAGAAAGTGGACAAAGGATCATCCTATAGATTCTATTATGGGTGACCCTAATCGCCCGGTATCCACACGAAGTCAGTTACAAGAAAATGCAATGTTTTGTCATTTTGATGTTTTTCTCACTGAAGTTGAACCTAAGACATGGCAAGAAGCTTTTACCCAATCTTGTTGGATAGAAGCTATGAAAAAAGAACTTAATGAATTTATACGTCTTGATGTATGGGAACTTGTCCCATGCCCAGATAAAGTGCAGTTACTCACTTTGAAATGGGTTTACAAGGTGAAAGTCGACGAGTTAGGCGGAATATTGAAGAACAAAGCTCGAGTAGTAGTTCATGGATACAAGCAATTATTAGGAATCGACTTTATGGAATCCTTTGCACCTGTTGCCTGTTTGGAAGCTATTAGACTATTCCTTGCTTATGCAGCCCAGATGAATATGATCGTCTATCAAATGGATGTGAAGACGGCATTTCTTAATGGTGAAATCAAGGAAGATGTCTATGTCTAACAACCGGATGGTTTTCTGAATTCGAAATATCCTAACCACGTGTATAAGCTTAAGAAGGCTCTCTATGGGTTGAAGCAGCTCCACGCGCATGGTATGATCTATTGTCACAATTCCTCATTACACAAGGCTTCGCTAAAGGCAAGGTGGATCCCACACTGTTTATTCAGAAACGAGGTAAAGATATGATTATGGTACAAATATATGTTGATGATATTATATTTGCTGTCTCGACCCAAACCTTATCCGACGAGTTTGGGACACTCATGTCTTCCAAGTTTAAGATGTCAATGATGGGCAAGGTATCATTCTTCTTAGGTCTTCAGATATCTTAGAGTCCCAGAGGCATCTTTATCAATCAATCCAATTATGCCCTTGAATCTCTTAAGAAATATAAGATGGAATCTTGCGACCTCGTGGAAACTCCAATGGTGGAACGAACCAAGCTTGATGCAGACCCACATGGAGTTATCGTTGATCCGACACTTTATCACAGTTAGTCGACCTGTTCTTCAGTTTGTTATATGTATGTGTGCGCGGTATCAAACTCGGCCTACTGAGTTACACTTAGCTACTGTAAAACGGATCTTTCGGTATCTTAAAGGAACCATTAATCGGGGACTTTGGTATTCGAAGGACTCTTCGATTGCACTTATGGCATATGCAGATGCGGATCACGCGGGTTGTCAAGATACAAGGCGTAGCACGAGTGGTACTTTTAAATTACTAGGAGATCGCCTAATCAGTTGGGCATCGAAAAGGCAGAAAAGCGCTACAATTTCAAGTATGGAAGCAGAGTACATAGCTATGTCCGGTTGCTGGGCTCAAATTCTTTGGATGAAATCGCAATTAACCGACTATGGTCTAGGTTTCAACAAAATTCTGATGTATTGTGACAACAAGAATGCAATTGCCTTATTCTACAACAATGTTCAATTCTCCCGGTCGAAGCATATTGACATTCGCTACCACTTCATCAAGGAGCAAGTGGAAAATGGAGTGATCGAGCTTTACTTTGTCCGATCTGAGTATCAATTGGCGGATATTTTCACGAAGTTTTAGATCGCGGTCGAATGGAATTTTTGGCCGACAAGCTAGGAATGAGAACTTTCTCGCCTGAGAGTCTAAAGGAACTGGCAGATGAAGCGAAAGAATAGTGGTGGTAAACTATTCTCCGTATCCTTGGTGATCATTTGTATATATTATTTTTATTTTTATCCACAAAAGCAAAATACAAAAATATAAAACCATATAAAAACCATAAAAATTTGAAAAATTCAGAAAAATCCAAAAATATTTTTACTTTATTTTTCAAAGGCATGTCTTTTGGTACGATAATATTTACGGCCTTAGAAATGTTGATTAATATTGACACGGTGCCATAAATAGAGTTCGTATAAAATTTGTAAATATTTCATAAAACATGCCCATATGGCTTGTAGTTATTTCAGACTGCAACCCGTTTTTCACATTAAAGTCAAGTATTTCTTATGAAAGCTTTGACTATCTACAATTGGTATCTACATACTCGACGATGTGACTACTCAAACGACGACTACAGCTCATTCAATAGAACACGGGTCAACAATTGAGGGGTAGCAATTGTCATACATTCAGAATCTTCGATGCCGAAAGTGCCAAGTTCACAAACTGGTGTCAAGACAAGAATACCAATCGTACATGTGGTGTCAAGAGATGACTTCAGACGTGACGAGGCCACCAACATTCGTGAACAAGAACCATTTGATCTTATCATATGATGTTCTCATCAATCAGGTCCAACCTTGTCAATTTATTCTAATATGGTGAATATGTGATCATGTTACAAATCAGTATCATTTCTCACAAATTGGTCTCATGAAGATAAAACAGACATGCATTTTTCTTCCCAAAACCTTTGTTAAAACTTCATTAAATCAATTGATATTAAAAACATCGATTGGGTTAATATTTTTAATATGGGGGAGAAAATGTGATTTAATATGGGAAATTATCACAAATGGTTTGACTTAACGTGATGGCTCATCCCGACATATGCGAAATGTTTTCGAATATCGTGGCATATGTTAAGGGGGAGCAAAATGGATTTGCTATATCAAAATGGATTTCATGGTGACATATACTTACCCTAAACCCATTTATTTCACGACGATTAAGATTGTGGTGACATATGGATGGTAGGATAGGTTAAGTCCAATGATTCTTCCAAAACCGGAGGAATCTTCCCAAGGACATTCCATAGCTAGAAATAGTAGTCTTTAGGAAAGATGGAGAAATATTGTGAACGTAGCTGAATGCCGACCAAATACTTAAGTTAGCACTGGAACAATCACAACAAGGTGCTAGTTATGACGTATTGGTAAGCATTGAAGGGGTTGAAGAATGAAAAATAATTGTAAAGATAAAGGGTATAAAGAAAGAAGCCCTCCTTACAACCTTAGGCAGAAACCGGGTCAATACATATGCTATTGAGATCTGTTAATGCAATAATGCCTAAAAATGTTACTTGCATTTTTCGGTCTCGCTTAGTTTTGATTACGACAATATGTAAAAATAAGCATTTACAAAAACAACGAAAAACGAATTCTTGAGATCAAGTATTTTTCATTTTACCCATTTTCACTTAAGGTATGAATAAACCAGTACTAACCTTAATAAAGTGATCAAGTGATTTAATCTTTTCTTAAAAATCACTTTTTATTAAGTGTGACAAGTTTTTAATTAAACTTTCTTTTTAAGAAAATGTTTTATTAAATTAAATATTTGAAATTTGAAAATGGCATATTCCCTATTGATTTGGAATATCCTTTCTGGATATTTTTATAACCAGATATGACCTCCACCACCAAAGGACAAAAAGGGAGCGGAGTCTAGCCCGGCGGTTCCTTAGCGCCTAGGCGGTTCCTTATTGATAAGGTACCGCGGGCTAAGATAAGGAACCGCGGGCAAATATAGACGTTGGCCCTTTGTCCTATAAATAGTGGACCTTTCGCAAATTTTTAATTCACCTCTTTTGCACACAAATTTCCAGATTCAAACATACTTCTTAAATCACTCAAATCCTTGATTATTTGATTGATTACTACTTGTTTAGAAGTGAATCTATCTCCACCATCCCTTCCTCTTCAAGTGCAAAGAAAAGATCACTATCATTGTGAAGTGTTGAGTCCACCACCAAAGATCCTTTGAAGATCAAATCTTATACATTTGTTGTTGTGTAATAGTTGTGAAGATCCAAGTAGTTGTGTCTATTTGGAAGTTGTGTATGTACTAAGTATAGTTGTGTAGATTGGTCCAAGCTACGATTAGGGCTCGACTTTTAGCTTAGGGTCGGAAATTGGTTAAGCGACGTGTACGGTTTTCTCCACCATAAGGAGCTTGTTGTGTAGTGAACTCTCGAGTAAGGAGTACTCGAGGAGTGGAGTAGGAACGAGGAGTGAGCTTCGTTGCCGAACCACTATAAATCCTTGGTGTTTGGTTTGATCTTTCTTTACCCTTAACTCTTTACATTCTTTATTCTTTGTGCATATATATTAGTTAGTATTAGTTTAAGTTACACTTCATTGTTCATATTGTGCATATGAAGATTTCACTCATTTCCTTAAGTCTAAGTTTTTGAGAAAAAGGATTTTTGAAAACATCATTTAACAAGTAAATATAAGAAACTATTCAACCCCCCCCCCCCCCCCTCTTCTAGTTTCTACAATTGGTATCAGAGAGGGCTGCTCAAGTATTTTTAAAGTATATTGTATTTTAAAAATTGAATCGATCTATGGATTCCAACAAGTACCTAGAAGGGGAATCTATGCAAAGACCACCACTTTTTGAAACCGATAGTTTTATTTATTGGAAAAATAGATTTGAGACTTATGTGAAATCAAAATATTTAGATCTTTGGCATGTTATTACCAATTGTGATTTTTTACCTTATCAATTTAATGAAGTTTCTAAAACAAAGGAATTGGTCACTTTTGACAAAGCTAATGATGATACGAAAAAGAAACTTTCGAAAAATAATGAGGCTAAAATGGTGATTTATAATGCTTTACCTAAGAAAGAGTATGAAAGGATTTTTATGTGTGAAACCGCTAAAGATATTTGGAACACTCTTTTAGTAACCCACCAAGGTAATAGCCAAGTCAAAGAAAGAAAAATCGATCTTCTTGTCCAACAAGATGAACAATTTGTCATCTTAGAAGATGAAGCTATTGATTGTGCTTTTGTTAGATTTAACACTATTATTACTAGTCTAAAAGCACTTGATGAAGGTTTTTCTAGCAAGAACAATGTTAGGAAGTTTCTTAGGGCCTTACATCCGAAGTGGAGAGTAAAGGTCACGGCGATCGAAGAATCGAAAGATCTCTCAACTTTATCACTCGATGAACTCATATGCAACTTGAAGGTTCATGAGATGATAATTTTGAAGGACACGGAATTGGTAAAGACCAAGAGTGAAAGGAAGTCTCTTGCACTCAAAGCCAAGAGGCACAAAGCGATCATGATAGTTCCTCGGATAGTGATGACGATGAGTATGCATTGGCGGTAAGAGATTTCAAGAGGTTCTTCAAAAGACGAGGTCAACACGTGAGGCAACCTAACAATGACAAGAAACCATTCTTAAAGAATCGGTTTGCCAAGAATGAAAAGGGTGATAGGAGTTGCTTTAGATGTGGTGATCCAAATCATTTCATTAATGAGTGTCCAAAGCCTTCACGTGATAAGAATCACACGGCATTTGTTAGTGGTTCTTGGAGCGATAGCGGTGAAGATGTTGATGACAACCCAAAAGAGGAGAAATGTCTCATGGCTCACACTTCTATAGAGGTACATTCTGAAACCGAATATTATAGCAATGATAGCTCCACCTTAGATGATATTGAATTAGAAGGCCAATATGAAAATTTACACAAACTTAGCCTTAAATTCATAGAAAAGAACAAAACACTAAAATCAACTAAAACTAAGTTTGAAAATGTTATTAATGAACTTAGGGAAAAATTAGGCAAGCTTGAGAAAAATAAAGAAGTTGATATAGGTTGCTTAAGTTGTGAGAAACTTAGGTTAGAGAATGAAGATCTCAAGAGCACCTCCATTAAATTGGAAAAGTTCATGAAAAGTACTAGTGCTCTTGATGATATGTTAAACAAACAAATTCACTCTAAGGAAAGACTTGGTGTAGGTTTTAACTCACATGAAGCATCAACTAGTGAACCTAAACAAGTTCGATTTTCAGAAAAACCATCTGATGTACGCGGTCCCAAACTGTATGGGGTGGTTCCTTATCGATATGGAACCACCGCCATAGATAAGGTACCGTGGCCAGAAAACGTTTTTGATGAAAATCCTGAACTTTATGAAAAATCAAATTTAGGTGAACATCCTAAGCATCTTATTGTTAACAAAGTGAAATTACCTACACTCGTCGACAATGCCGTTGATAAGTTCTATAAGCCTTTGAGTAAACCTCTAATGGGAAATAGAAGTTTATCAAGACCATCTTCTACTCCACCAAGAGTACGGAATGAGTCTAGGCCTAGAAGTAGAACAACAACACCTAGAAGAGATAGTCAAAACAATTCACGACCTAGAAGTAAAACTCCAACACCTAGAAGGAATGACCATAACTCTAAACCATGATCAAATACACCTAGGAGAAATAATAAACAACAAAATGGTTATATGAATTTTTATCCTCATCCCTTTTGTTCCCCATGGGGAAACCCTCCTCAATTCATGCATCCCAACCAAATGCAAGGGATGTTTGGAACTAACAATTTTGGACCCATGAGATATTGGGGACCAAATGTTTGATCGTGTTTGTTGTTACCTAGATATGCTTAGGAATTGATTTGGAACCCACAAGTGGATTAAGGATAATGGTTGTTCTAAACACATGATGGGTAATCGAAGTTTCTTCTCACGGTACAAAGCATATGATGGAGGTAACGTCACATTCGCTAGTAGTCTACGTAGTAATATCATTGGCAAAGGTACAGTTTCTCTTGACTCCATGACTATTGAAAATGTTGAGCACGTAGATAATTTAGGGTTTAACCTTTTAAGCATACGTCAAATTTGTGACAATAAGTGTAAGGTCATCTTTTCGGAAAATGATAGTGAAATCGTAAAAGATGGAAAGGTCATTGGAAAAGGTATTAGAAAGCATGGGCTTTATGTCATGAAGGTCAATAAGAAGTCAAAAGACAACATATATCTTGCGACTATAGATGATAGTTCTACTCTTTGGCATAGGAGATTAGGTCACGCTAATATGCGTCTAATTCAATATTTAGTCTCTAAGGAGTTGATAAGACACCTTCCCAAGATGAAGTTTGATAGTCACTTTTGTGATGCTTGCAAAGTTGGAAAGCAAGTTCACTCAAGTCACAAAGCCAAGAATTTGGATTCAACCTATCGGTGCTTAGAACTCCTACATATGGATCTCTTTGGACCTACCTCCATACGGAGTTATGGAGGTAACCTTTATACCTTAGTTATAGTTGATGACTACTCTCCGGAAAACCTTACCCCTCAATTTGATGAACGCCAGTGATTCACTTGGACTAGATTTTTGGCATCTAAGAATGAAGCTTTCGATCATTTCGAAATCTTTAGTCGAAGAATTCAAAATCAACTAGGATGTCCAATTGTCTCTATTAGGACGGATCATGGTAGGGAATTTGATAATGAAGTGCAATTTGGTGCCTTTTGTGAAGCTCATGGTATTACCCATATCTTCTCGGCTCCTCGCACTCCACAATCAAATGGGGTAGTTGAAAGGAAGAATAGGACCATCCAAGAGATGAGTAGGACGATGTTAAACGAGCAATCTTTGCCTCAAAAATTTTGGTGCAATGCCGTGGACACATTGACTTATATTCTCAACCGAATTCTTATTCGACCCTTCCTAGGTAAGACCCCCTATGAGATTCTTAAAGGTAAGAAACCCTCATTGGAATACTTTAGGGTGTTTGGAAGCAAGTGCTTTATCCTCAACACCAAAGACTACCTTACCAAGTTTGACCCAAAGTCTTACGAAGGTATCTTTTTAGGTTATTCCCAAACTAGCAAAGCCTACTTAGTCCTTAATAGAACCTCAGGCGTAATTGAAGAATCACTTAACATGACTTTTGATGAAACCCCTCCTTTAACCAAGACACCACCATCGGTTGATGATGACTTGGATGAATTAGAAGTAGTTAGAGACAAAGAAGTTAGAAAAATAGGAGTTGAAGACCTTAGTGTTGAAAAGGAAGTAAACATTAAGGAGTCTAAGGATCATACTCTCAATAATATCATTGGCGACTTAAATCAAAGGACCCTAAGATCTCAAGTCCACAACCAAAGTAACTTCTTTTGTTTCGTCTCCTTGATTGAACCAAAGAATGTTAAAGAAGCTTTGACGGATGAGAGTTGGGTCATTGCGATGCAAGAAGAACTGAATCAATTCGTTGCTAATGATGTTTGGGAACTTGTTCCTCCACCTAGAAGTTCTACCATTATAGGAACCAAATGGGTATATAGGAATAAGCTAGATGAGAATGGTGTTGTGTCTCGTAACAAAGCTAGACTTGTAGCACAAGGCTATAATCAACAAGAAGGATTGATTATGACGAGACATATGCACTGGTAGCTAGATTAGAATCCATTATAATCCTTTTAGCCCACGCTTGTGCCTTAGATATTAAGCTTCAACAAATGGATGTAAAGAGTGTGTTTCTTAACAGTTTGATCAATGAGGAGGTATATGTGGCTCAACCTCCCGGCTTCATTGATTTTGAGAAACCGGATCATGTTTACAAGCTTAAAAAGGCACTTTATGGTCTTAAACAAGCACCCAAAGCTTGGTATGATAGACTTAAAGCGTTTCTTGTCAAACATGAGTATACTATAGGAATGGTAGACAACACTCTCTTTACAAAGAAGAAAGGTTCTCATCTCATAATCGTGCAAATATATGTTGATGACATTATATTTGGCTCAACTTGTCAAGAATTGTGTGATGACTTTACCAAAATCATGCATGATGAGTTTGAAATGAGTATGATGGGAGAACTTAACTTCTTTTTAGGACTCCAAATTAAACAAATGGACGATGGTATTTTCTTTAGTCAATCTAAGTACGCTAAAGAAATGCTAAAGAAATTTGGATTAGAAGAATCTAGACCAATGAAGACCCCTATGGCCTCGGATACTAAACTCACCGTAGATGATGATTGTGAGTCGGTAGACAACACCAAATATAGAGGTATGATTGGTAATTTGTTGTACCTAAAGGCAAGTCGACCGGATATCATGTTTAGTGTTTGCCTTTATGCTCGCTTCCAAGAGGCTCCCAAAACCTCTCACCTTGAAGTGGTTAAGCGTATATTCCGATACATTAAAGGCACTATACATTTAGGATTATGGTATCCTAAAGGGATCGGCGTAGAAACCATTGTCTACGTGGACTTGGATCATGCGGGAGACTATGTGGACCGGAAAATCACTAGTGGTGTTTGTACCTTCATGGGTTGTTGTTTAACTTCTTGGTTCTCCAAGAAACAAACCGCTCTTGTGATATCCACCATGGAAGCCGAGTATGTGAGTGCCGGAAAAGCATGCCAACAAGCTCTATGGATTAAGCAAGCGCTTGTTGATTACGCGATTTATCTTGATGATGTTCCCATCATGTGTGACAATAAGGGTGCTATAGACCTTAGCAAGAATCCCGTGCAACATTCGCGAACCGAGCACATAGAAATTCGTCACCATTTTCTTAGGGACAATGTTCAAAAGGGGAACATTTCAATTGAGAAGGTACCCTCCGAGGATAACTTGGCCGACATCTTCACTAAGCCACTTAAGAGGGAACCTTTTAATTACTTGCATCTAGGTCTAGGATTAATGGAACATATTCCTTAATTGCTTTCCTTTATTGAGTCTTTTTCTTTCCTTTGAGTCTTGTATCACTTTGTGTCCTTGAGTCTCCTAAACTCTTCTTGAAAATCTTCTCTTCTCCTTTTCAAAATCCTCAAAGTCTCTTTCAAAAATGGTTGAGAAATGTTTTGAAATTGTTAATTCAATCTAAAAACATTTTTCATAGATTCTTGCTATTAATCTTGAGCTTACATAATTCATATGTATGATTCTCTCAAACATAGCAAGAACAAGATAGAATCATGGAGGATCATTGTGTCATGACATAAGGTCTTGTCTTAATCACCTCCTACATCGATTTTTAAAATCCATGTATTTTGGTCAATCTCTATTTGGTGAGTTAGTATGTGTTCTCTTTGTCTATCTTTGCTTTCAAGCATATCCCTATGTTAAGTTAGACTAGAAAAATAAGATTTACTAAAAAATATTCCTTCACCACCAAAACTCAACCACTGTAGGCGATTCCATATATGAACCACCGTTCCATATCAATAAGGAACCGCCAGAAAAAATAAGGAACCGCGGACAGTGCTTCCTTATTTTTCGGGTATTTCTGAAATTCCAACATTTTTGAGAATCTTTTCTTCAACCCTTTGACCACCACAAAAATACCTTGAGCCTTCCCTATTAAACCATAAGCATTTTGCCATATGATGAGATTGTATTTATACATAGTCTCATCGTCCAAATCGGGCTTAAAACGCTTAAAATATCGTCAAAATACCCAAATATATGCTTGTGTTTGTTCATTTATGTATTTTAGGTACCGATATCGTGAATTCACCAAAAGATCAAAGGAATCAAGCAAAAATGGACACGGGAAACAAAGCCGCACAAAGAACCGGGCCCAAGTATGGAATTTCCAAAAATGACCTTGAAGAATTGAAGATTGGCAAGATTGGTCCTTCATCTTTTGAAGACTTGGCAATTTATACCCTTGCAATACTCACTATTTGCATTTGGGTGAATTATCAAGATATTACAATATCAACCCTTAAAGAATGCAAATTGTGCATTAAAAGCCCTTGATTAAGTTTTGAAATGCATTGTGCCATAATTGACAACAAGGGCAAACTTATTATAAAGAAGAATAGAGTTTGGAGCTGTTTAAAGTAAAATGACAAAAGAATGAGAGTTCAGGGGCCATAGTTGCCAGACATCCTAACCCCATCAGCCACTCCCAGACCGCCACATCACACCTCCCACCAATCATCTCCCACCACCTCAACAAGGTCTCCACGTCACTCCCCACCCTTAATAAACTGATTACTAAAATCAGTTTATTAAACTTCCCTCCTTAAACACCTTTTTAAACTAATTAAACCTCAAAAACGAATCAAACACACACTTTAAATGCACACTCATGAACAAACCCTAAAACCCTAATTCTTTCTAATCAAAGGGTGATCCTTTAATCCTTTCCAGATCCCTAATCCACCTTACTAATACTGGGCTTTTTTAACACCAAGTATGAAAGTTCGTTGAACCGATCTTTTCGAATTGACTATTGGTCTAGAGTGCAACTCAATTGTCTTTTGGTGAACAAGAGAATGGTTTGGTTTGTTTATCTAATTTTAACTAAAAGCAAATAAGTAAATGTCGTTGAGTAAAGTTAAAGTGTTTAATAATTAAACTAAAAGCTATGTGGAAAACTTTAAGTAAAAACTTTAAAACTTAAAAACATGTTCCATCGCAATATAACAATTCGTTTCTGTCGGAATGCACCAAATCATAACCATCGGTATATAACTAGAAAGAGCCATCGGAATAATCAATGCAAAGGTCCATCGGAATGTTAAACTTACTACCCATCGGAATGCAACTACAACAAGTCTATCGCAATGTCGATCGTCGGAATATCCTCTTATCACAATGGTTCAGATTGGAAGAATGCCTATCACAATGCAGTTCAGATCGGAATGTTGTACAAAACTTCTATCGCAATGTTGCTGTCGAGAAATGGGCAGCACTTCGTCTTAGCAAAGACCTTGATCCTGCCGGAATGTGCGATCGCAATCCAGATCTGAATAAGGGGGAAATGACAACTTGATCGCAAAGTAAAACCCTAATGGGTTGTTACGATCAAAACACTGAGGCCCGTCGGAATGTGTACAAAATCCCTTGTATTGCGATGGACAGCAATACTTAATCCGAAATTGGTGGAAAATGTAAAACTCAATAAGCTGCTACAATAAGCTAATTTACTCAAAACTTAAACAACTCGAAAAGCTTGAATTTGACAACTTGTAAAACATAAAAGACTATCAACTTAATGAAATGAACTTTAAGATGCCTAAAACCTTTATGAAATCCGAAAATCAATAAGCTAAAACTTGTAATAAGCCAATAAGCATTACGAGCTTATAGCTTATACGCAGGAGCTTATGTAGGAACAAAGAAGATTAATCCTTCAATCACGAAATCATTAAATCATACGCATGAAGTATGCAAATCGGATCAAAGGAAAAATAAATTAAGAAGTGTAGAATGAGATTTAGGATTAAAAGCTTAAACTTAACTTGATTAATGAAATAAGCAATACACAAATGTTTAATCTTGAAAGATTAAAAGAAAAGATGAAACTTAGTGAGAGAAAGTTTAAGACTTTCTATCTCTAAAACTAGAAAAGTGCAAAAATGAAAAACTAAAAATTAAAGACTAACTAACACCCTCCTAATGACTATTAGGAGGGTATTTATAGGGAAGGTGGAAGGAGTGCATGTGTTGCATCTTCTTTCTTGCTTTCTTCACGTCTTCTCGACTCGACTTTAATTCTTTATCTTTTCTAGATGTCGTCTCGGGATTTGAACTTGTCTTTTAATTTTCTTCTTCTATTAGACTTAAGTTCTTCGACTTCGTTAAACTTCCGTCTTTAGACTTTTTCTTCGATAAATCTTCAAAATAGGCCTTGGACTTCCGTTCTTTTTGCACTCTTGATCTTCTGACTTCGTCTTTTCCCGTTTTCTTCGATAAAAGCCCGTGAAAGCCCGTGTTTTCTTCCTTTTTCATAATTAGGTCCTAAAACACAATAAAAACACAAACCACTCATAATTCCGACTTTTACGACATAAATCACACGTTTTGGTCTTGTTATTATTGGAAATAAGTGGTAAAAGGATAAGTGTTTTCACACTTATTAAATCCCCTACACTTGACCATTGCAATGCCCTCATGCAATGCATTAATTTAAAAGCACGGTTTACATTTTCCATCATAAATAACCCACCTTGGCCTTTATTAAATACTAAATATGTAAAGATAGAATCAAGTAAAGAAATTAACAACTTACATTGGGTTTTGGCTGCCATGAACGTTTATCATCCTCAAGTTTCACGTTCCCCATACCAAGCTTAAAAACGCGATCATTGTTATTATAAGTTAGAAAACTAACACGAACTCATGTGGGCCAATTATTCACATAGACTCCCTTATTCCTAGGTGTATCTCTTATATTTTATTTTTGTCTTGAATGATCACGAGGATGCATTGTTTGACTTATTTCGATAGTTATTTAGGCCGAAAATAAAGTGCACAATTTAATCAATAGTTAGCTAAAGGACCAAATCTTTTAAAACTGCTTCTCGGGACCTCATAAAGTTCATATCTTGGCATAACTTGCTTCACGATTTGAGACCTTTCTCTGACCGATTTTTGGCAGCGACTTCATACTTCGAATCTTTGAGAGACGTTCTTGAAATTATGGTCTTCTCTTCATACTAGGAATTTCTTCACTTGAAGTTTTGAGAGATTCTTCATCTTTGGACCACGACTTCTTCATTTTTCTCCAATCTTTATTTTGGATTTTGATATACAACGATCCGCCTCCTTTTAGGAATTGGATCTATTTATCCTCATACCTTGTTAGGGTCTTTTTGGATAGACTCCTCCATGATCTTTTGGGAGTACTTGCTTTTCGTCGTGTGTCTCGATCCTTCATATAGATTTTCGATAAATGATTCTTCACATCACTTTTGGATCTTTAACAACAAAATATAGCCCTCATGCCTTGTTAGGGCCTTTTCGGACTCGCCAATCTTCGCATCCCGCTTCAATAAGTTATGCCTTGGCTATGAACTCTAATCCGTATCGAGCAACTTTTAAACGATCTGGGGCTAGAAGCTATGTAACCTTTTAAATCGTACAACCTTATTTATTGCAGATAAATTTATTAACAAGCGAAGGGAGAATAGGCTTATAATTAACTCACATAAATTAACGAAAGAATACCGAACTTATAATTGACTCTATCATCTCTCGTCCTCCACAGTTCAAAATCTCAAGGAATGAGACTCGTGGATGCTTAGCCTATTAAATCAAAGTTTTGGGTTTTCGAGTCATCTATAGGATCTTGCAAATTCTTGGACTTTTTCAAGTTTAGAAATCGCATTTTAAAGTTCCCTTGATAAACAACTCTCTAGGATCAATTATAGGAACTTGCGAAAAGTTCTTGTTCGTAACCCGTGAGAGTTAAGACTTTCGCGTTTTATAGCTCCCTATATAAAAGCCTAGCAAAATTTGACTTAAACACGTTAAGGATACTAGCTAGAGTAAACTTAGATAAGTAAACTCGGGTTGAGTCAAAATGTTCACGACTAAGAAAAATTTAAAACCACTTTATTTAAGCAAGGAAAGAAAATAACCATAATGAAGGAAAATACAACTATACAACTAGGCCAAAATAGATTAAAAATTTTGAAAAATGTCGAAAAATCAAATTTTCCGGTTAAAATGAGGGCAAATTCATGGAAAAGACCACTTACTTCGATAGAAGTCCCCCCTACACTTGAGATAAACATTGTCCTCAATGTTTAAGCATTTGGGAGTAAACTCCCCTACACTTAGGACATTGTGCACTTTATTTAAATCTTGCTAAGGAAAGGACAACTAAAGTAAATTCAATGTGAACATATAAAATATGAAATATTGAATCACAAGAGTTTAGGATAGAACCGGGAAGATGGGAACACGGTATCACGGTTCGTCAAAAGTCATCAAGGTGGATATTTGAAGGTTTAATCCCTGCACAGCATAAGAAACAAGACAACAAACACATACGGGGCTCCCCCTACACTTATTATGAAAGAAGTAAAGGATAAATCACGGGTTGCCTCCCGAGAAGCGCTTGTTTTTGTCCACCGAGTCCCGAGCCTGACTCGACCCAATTTAGTTCATGGGGAACATGGTGAGGGATGGAATCATCTCATGAGAGATGTCCTCACCAAAGTACAGCTTCAAACGCTGGCCATTCACCTTGAAATTGGGCCCATTTGGTTGAGAAAGCTCAATGGTCCCATATGGAAAGACTTTGGCGACGGTGAATGGACCAGACCAGCGGCTCTTCAACTTGCCAGAGAAGATCTTCAACCGAGAGTTAAACAGTAAGACTTGATGTAACACCCCCAAATTTATACAACTCAATACAGCGGAAGACTAGTTGGTGTTACGGGATAGCACATTACTCACATCATAGACAACACTTGAAAATCGCGTCGTTTAATAATAAAGCATTTCCATTCATAAATATCAAAGTTACATCGGTCCTAAGTCATATTATTTCATACAAAGTTTTACAAAGTATTTGAATGCAAATTATTGTTTAAGTGCGGGCCATGAATTCTTGTTGTCTTCCCGAGAATTACCTCCAAGTACCTGAGATAAAACATGTTAAAAGAAAAGGGTCAGCGATAACGCCGAGTGAATTTATAGAGTTTAATAAAATCCATCAATATAATATCAGTATAAATTTATTACTGAAAATCATTTTGTACGAATCATTTTAATAGGCCATAAAATAGCCAAAGTCATTTTATACAAATCCTTATCGAAAATCATAATATAGGCATTTGCCCTAAAAATCATTATACGAGCCAATGTCGTAAAAACATCATACAATACGTCTTATGACGTTGTATGAAAATAAAAACCGTTATATGAATATGGTTATGGAAACCAAAACACGAACATAATATCAATAGTATGACCCTGTATTGCTAGTCAGGCAATACATCGTAATTCGGAGCGTCTATTAGTATTTCGGTAGTTTTGGATTATTATAAGCCGCATGACATTGTTACCTTACTAAACCAACAACGGGTAGCTAACCCGATACTCAATTTGTCCATCTAAAGTAGCGTGTCGTCACAAAGGTCACGCTATGGAAATCTTCTCATACATAAATTCGCTTACCAATCAGTGTGGCACGACGGGGATCAACCGTCAAGGCGCGAACTGGGGTGATCGTCCCCAAATAGTACTATTATATGCACAAGCGTCTACCAAATCCCGGTAGTTCACAATTCATGCTAATGGGACTTTTAGTGACATAACCTAACTTTAATAATCCATTTAATTTCATCTATCGGGTCGTTTAATCATTTATCAGGTCATACAATCGGGTCATTCAATCATTCGGGTCTAAATCAATAAACAAACAATCGGGACAAATGGTGTCCTATTTTATAAAAACTAACATGTTATCTCCCTCGCGGGTTTATAAAACATTTCATAAAAACATTTAAAAGAGTGTGAGGCTATGAACTCACGTTGATGTGGGAAGGCGGTTATCGGCGATTTGGATGTACGGTGCGTGCTTCAATCACGGAAACCTAGACAAATAATATTCGTCTTAGACTCATGTCCAATGACTTTATAAAAATAACATTTATGTATACATATGATGATTTTATATATATGATGATCAAGTGGGTTTACATATTTTCTTTTACTCTTTTTAGTGTTTACGTATTGGTAACTTCTTACTAGTTTACTAGTTTTACCTATTTACGTGTCTTAGGTCCAATAAACTTATTATAAGTTATTTAACTTGTTCTAATCCATCTTATACTTATATTATCAGTATTTAAGCTTTACAATTTGGGCCCAAATGGGTTAAGCCCAATAAGTTCTTTTTATAAGAGTTTAACTTATTTAGTCCAATTATTAGTCCAATATGTTTACTTAGCTCGTTAATGTCCGTATGTCATATAGTTCGGGTTTTTATAGGTTTTTACTTGTTATACATGTCTATATATCAGTATATGAGTTTATAAAAGTTTACGTTAGACGGGTCCAACCGTCTAAGTTTTATTTAACAAAAACGTTAATTTTTACGGTAATAGCCGAAAAAGTCGTAAAAATCATGTTTATAGTTTTATAATTTATAAGTATTATTCCACTACCATTTTTATAATTTATACACTTATTTAACCTTTTATATATTTATATAAATAAAATCTATAAGTTAGTGGGTTTTTACTTTACATTTTATACAATATAATTTTGAGTGCTTATATAATAATAATAAACATTAATTCTCAAAATCTGATTTTTATTTTCATATTCACCAAAACTGCCATATCTAGAGTTCTATATAGAGATAGAAGCTCACATTTTTATCACATAAACTAAATGATATGTGCTCCATTTAACTCTCCTATAGATACTTCCCATTTTGAGTTTAACTTGCCTTAACAGTCCCTACAAAACTGCTTATTCAGATTAGACCACCTAACTTGTTTTGATCATATCTCACTCATTATTTTGATTCCATTGCATGGCCAACTTTCACATGTGTATAACATCTTGTACTTACTGTAAATGGATCATACCATGCAATTTTATCAGTTCATCTTTTAGTTATATACTGTTTTTATACAGCCAACTAAATAATCAAGATTTTAGCCTCATTTCTTATAGTTATTAACATTTTTAAGCATATCTATCAATACTTGATCCCCACAAAACATTTTTATCATCATATATACATCATATACATATACAAAATGAAAGAAAATACATTTGTTCTTTACAAAATAACAAGAGAAAAATGGAGAGGATGATCTTCTTTACCAACCAAGTGTTTTTCTTGTTTTTGGAAGACAAGAACTTGATGAACACAACAAGTATCTCCAAGACCATCATCAAGAACATATGTTGGAAAATCATCCCTAGGACACAAGCAAATCACCTCCAAATTTGTTAATATGGCCACCAAATGATCAAGGCTTCAAGGTAACTCCTTAATAGAGCTAGTAAACATGTGTTTCATGGCTAGAAGAGATCAAAATGGGTGTTTGTTGGTTTATTTTGGACGGCAAGGGAGAGTGTTTGAGAGAGTTTTGATGTTGATTTGCATGTAAGAAATGGTGGAATGAAAATTTGCTAGTGGTTTTGTGATAGTGGCAAAGGAAAAATGGCTTAAGGTGTAAGTTAAGCTTACACTTGGTGTAAGTTAGCTAACATGATGCCACCTTAGTTTGTGGTGTCATGTTGTGCCGTCCAATATTGCTAGTGGGGTGGGACAATGTGTTTTGTCCCATCTCACTAGTTTACGGGTATTTCTCGATTCTAGTTTTCTCGATTTGCGTGCCCTCGGGTCGTTTTACGAAAAACGTATTTATAAATTATGAATCAACGTCTCAAAACGAATCCAATAAAAATTGTCTCATCAAAAACGGAGTTCGAAAACGTAAATACGTAATCCTAGGGTTTCCGGTTTAGTCGTAAAGGACATTAAAATAAAATCGTAAGTCCTAATCTCTTCTCGTAAATTTGTGATTTTATGAACTAACACAAATTTAAAACTCCAAAATAATATTTACGGATAAATTTATTTTCTGAAATGTCGGACTGTCACCGAAGACGGTGTATGTAAACGTAAGCACGTAACATTGAATCCTCCGGTTTAGACGTAGTCGATGCTACTTCAAGACGTAAATCCAAATTTCTTTCCAAAAATAAGTGAGTTCATATTGTAACATTAAAATAATATTTTCAAATAATATTTGAGAATAAAATATCAATCGTAAATTGACGGATTGTCACAGCATTTACCCCTAAACAGGATCTTTGTCCTCAAAGATCATCTTACTACTCGCTTCTTATAGAGTTAAAGCCATGTGGGTATTTCCTCCACATTCGGTCTTTTCTCACAAGTGCAATTACAATACGCGAGTTTCATCAAACATAACTACAGGAATAAGATCAGGCTTAATGTTGACTTACTTTCTCTATCCATGATGTTCACGGGTTTCTGATGAATGCAACTTTTCACCGATCTAAGCTTTACTAAGAACAATCAGATTTTTACTTGATAGATATTCCATCAAGTTTGATTTACGAAACAAAATTCACGCTGTCCTTGAAGTCCTAGGGTAGATCCAGCTTATATGCCTTTCAATCCCAACTTTTACATCATCCCAATGGTCCCATACAACGGGGACTTATATCCCATGATTTGTCAGATCATGAATTCATTTTTCCAAGGTTAAAAATTGTGGCATAACTTCGCTACCCATTTGGCACTTCAAGATCTACATTTCACATTCACATAACCTCTTGCCCACTACCGGCTTTCAATAATCAGATCCTAATTTCAACAATCATTTCAGATCTCGCGGGTCGGGTATTTTGCAAGGTTAGGTTCGCCATCATAGGAAACCTTAAACCTAAAAGACATGTCCAACTCACAATGGGTGTATGTCGGGTGTCTTTATCTCAACTCTTGCTTACAGATGCTCTAATTTCTAAATCTTAACAAGATTCGATCTCGATCCTAACACGATAATTATCAATGATAATCTCTCCAAAGGAAAACGATTATACGGTTCATTACTAAAGGTCAATCATTCAAACATAAAACAACACTTATAATATTTTGTATCGTTACTTTACCTCGTCCCTTCGATTGGGGTGGTACATAGTACTCTCATCAAGGTTCGTTCTCAATGACTTCTGAGCAAATCTCTAGAAATTCAATGCGAAGCGAGGATCTTGATATAGATGTTCGATACAGGCACACCATGTTTACATAACTCTTTTGCATTTATCATTAACGGGAATGATATTAGCAGATTTGGTCAGTCTGTCGACGATGACCCAAATCGAATCAAATTTAGATGATGACCTTTGCAATAGCTAGACGTTTACTAATGTATAAGGCGATGTCTGCCTTCATAATTGCCATTAGTACCACTTCTTCAGACAAAGATACTTTTAGTCAGAAATGACATAAATAGAATACTTATACTTACAAATTCCAACATAACTATATCTCACAATCCTCCATATTTAGGCAACCATAAGTGTCCTTTTATACATTTAATGCTATCGGCTTCTCAATTCTAATGGTTCACATTAGCCGCGAACCACTTTTTATTATTTATATTATCCTTTTCACAAACATCGTTTATTTTTATATTGTTTTGCAATTTATTTTGCACCTTCATTATTAAGGAACACATCCTAATTGGTTCTTTATATTTTCTACATAATGTGTCAGTATTTATATCCATTTTTCCTGATGATATAATTATCGTGTCCATAATTCACTCAGGTATTCTTTATATATTATGCGTCAGTAATTACGTTCACCTTTCTGATGAAATAAATATCATAACCGTATTTATTCAAAATTCTTTCTTCATATCTTCTATGTTTCAGTTTCGTTTTTACTATTATCTTTATCTGTTTTACTCAATCCGACGTCTAAAGCGTCGATAATTATTACAACTAGTTAAATATTAAATATTAAATTTTTATGAAACGTAAGCGTTAAAAGTTTAAATTTCTTAGTTCGACCAATTATATAAAATGTTCAAAAATAATTTGAATCTAATTAACACGATTTTTTTTTATTTATCGAAAATAATTAATAAGATTCGTAAATGTTCGAAAAACCTTTGTTTATACTTTGGTCAAAGTTTTCTTAGTTGAAAAGCAAAAATTGTCGTTTTAAGTTTTCAGGTTATGGTATAAATGGTTTTACTCAATCCTTCTTAAGTTATCTTGAGGTATACACAAACATTTACCCCTAAACAGAAGTTTAGTTAAATGGTTTGTGTATAAGGGAATAATTCCTTTAAAAATCCTTTGTTAAAACATTTGTCAAAACATATTTCCATTTCTTTTTTTTTTTTTTGTAAAATCCAAAGTCTTAAAAGGGCTCTTAATTTTTGAAGAGTCTATATGCATACATCTTACCATTATTAATCCAACGGTCATTTTATGTAAAGGATTAAGTTTTTAATCCCTAAGCGTTAATGGTTCTAATCTTTGAAAAGTCAATATAGCTTCCATTATCTATTAATCACACGGTCAAATAATATAAAGGATTAAGTCATTAATCACATGTTAAATATTTAAGGTATAGGTTTTCATTGTTTAGCCAATTCAGGGCAATTTATAACTAATTATTAATTCATTATTATTCTTATATACAAACAATTGGTCCTTAATGATCTCAAGCATTAATTTATCAAATTACAGCCTTCACATGTGATTAAGCAAATTTATGAATGCTACATGTGTGTTAGACAATCCAAACGACATCACGTGAAACTCATAATATTCATTACAAGTACCGGATGTAGTGATTGGAATAAATAATCTTCTTCGCGGATTCGAAGTTGATGATAACCATGCCATGGATCAAATCTTTAAAATATACACTAGAACCTTGTAAATGAACGAACAAAGCTTCCATTTCGAGTTATGGATATCGTTTTCGATTGTCAATTTACTCAGTTCACAGTAATCTATAAATATAAGGAATGATATCACCATAGCTCTTCATGATGACAGGCTTGGTATAATAAAATCTTTCTCCGACAACTCTCTCAGTCGTACGGTAATCCCTTTAATTTAGATGGTGTTGACGTACAGTGCACACGCCACAGGTGCAGCACCGAGAATATAATCAATACCAAATTCTACTTGCCTTAATGGCGAAAGTCTAGGTAATTCATCAACAAATACTTACTAAAGTTTTAGATAACATAAACATCTTTTAATAAATTCATATTAGGTTCTTTCTAGATTATAATATCTATGACTAATTCATAATTATTCACAATATAATTTCAAGTCTAAATGCAGGATAGCGTCATCCATTAAGAATTATTTAGGTCACTTTTGATAATCAACATCTTATCTTTCAGGGGAATTCTACTCGAGTTCCCATCAATTAAGACAATGTCGTCATGTCATAATCAATCAATCCATTCTACTGGCACTATCAACTTTTCAGTTTTATTGTCGTCGATAAGATGTGAACTTCTCAAAAGACTAATAATAACTCATATTCCTTCATAATTTCAAGGATATCTGGAGACACAACTACCATTTAAAGAGTAAGGTCAACGCATAATCTATGCGAGAGAATTTCAAATCAGATACAGATGAAAACATTTAATGAATATGAATATATCCCATGTTTTCATAATTTGAGTACGCATTCGAAAGCTCCTCGGATCGTTACCCAGGTCATTCAAATGAAATCAAATCATAAGAAATGATAGGAACGTCGATACATCCAGTCGGGTATCAACACTCGGTAATCAGATACTTTTCCTAAGAATCTCACTACGGAAGATTTGGACAAGAAAGAATTGTCAATTGTCATATAAGACAATTTCCACAGATGAGTAAATTCGACTCAGAAGAATAAATAGTACGGGCACATATGTAGATGTCTCTAACATTATGTCCCTATTTTTCACTTCTTGCAGATCTCATAAATTTTAATCTTTCATAATCTTCAAAGAAAATGTAGTGTTTATTCATTAGTTTTAGGGTGACTACTAATCAGCCTTGCATGGTCCATTCCAAATTGTATGTAGGCGCGCAACTATATACAATTTCAAGATTAACGATGCAATACTCAGTTCGTCAAAATTTTATCATCATGTTTATAATAATAACATTTTCAAGCTTAATTCTTAAATAAGAATCAATAATAAATTTACGAATATTTTCTTTGTTATGAAAACAATTAGGTTTTCCAAGATGTTTTATAAACAACTTCATTTCGATAACAATCACTTATAAATCTTACTTTAAGTAATCCTTTTAGTGATGAAAATTCAATTTTTCTCAAGGAATACTGTTTTATCTTTTATAAAAACAACGAGTGATCTGCAAAAGAGTGCTGAAAAGTTGTTCACCAAGAACTAACTTCAACGTGATAGGAAATGAGCTTAGCCAAGTAATCATGAGGTTCATGACCTTGATGGCACTCAAAAAAGAATAATCCACAACGTAACTCAATTCGAGATGAGTACTTGTTCAATGGTTGCATCACTAATGCGAGCATTAGGAAGAAGCAAGAAAAGATAGATAACATCGATACATGTAGAATTTAGCAATCAAAGGTAGTCTTTTCATTAATCACAAACAAGTCAAATTGTACCGTAACACATTATGTGTCACTATGTCATACAATTCTAATATCTCATCCTACCAACTGATGTCTCAGTTAAGTTAGGGATTATTTTTAAAAGATACCTCCATGAATACTAATCTACAAGAGTCATTAGGTGTTCCATATGTCCCGGAAGATCCATTGGTCCCAATTCAGAAGAGGATTTCTTCAATTTATTTCTTGGACACTGGACATCCTCATTATTGGACAATGGCCTAGGAACAACCCTTAACACGAACCTACAATCATTTAGAATCTTATAATTCAATCACAAAACTTAACGATTTCCTCTTAACAATTTATTATTCCATATGTGTTAAATTTTACTTTATTCAAGTTTCAAACAACTTATACTGAATGGGATATCCTACCTCATTCTTCAATACTTTCAATCTTATTCATAAACCTTAATAGGGCAATAAAAACTCAATATGAATCAATACTTAATTTCCAATCCTATAGCTCTTACAACAACAATTATCAAATGAGTCACTAGTATGAAATGACTCGATCAGTCAATTAGACTTCTCGGAAAGGTATTAGTGGCATGAGGCTTTTGGGTAATGATTCCAATGACAGCCTCAAGTGGAACATTCACCCTTTCGATTTCAAATCTTAGAATTGGATGAAAACGAGTCAGATGACATCTTTCCAGGTGATAACGTTTTGTCAAACTCCACTCTATAAGGAAAGATCGTCATGACATCGATATCAGATTTAATCTCGCCAATTCTTTTTCAATATCACAATCAACTAATATCTACATTTCTACGAGTAT
The DNA here is from genome assembly GCA_025667525.1 of Glebionis coronaria. NCBI lineage: Eukaryota > Viridiplantae > Streptophyta > Magnoliopsida > Asterales > Asteraceae > Glebionis > Glebionis coronaria. The sequence goes on from CM046880.1 coordinate 142,490,484, forward strand.
CAACCATTTGTTGGGATCATAAATATCCACAACTTGGTTTAGATCTAGGATAGCTAGAATTCCTACGAGAATAGCTTCGATTAACTTACTAGGGGATTTAGGGTTACTTGTGACAATCTACGTCGTATAAATACCTCGTATAAAAATCAAAATAATCATCAAACGATCATGTAATAAAATTACATCATATATATATAATCCAAGTTATATATATTAAAATAACACTTCTCAGTCTGGTCTTGTCGGTAACTCGGGAATTCTTCGGCACCGTTATAGTCAAAAGATTTTTAGACATTTTTAGAAAAATGTTTGTAGTTAAAAGATTTTGAAATGTTTTATTCAAAACCTTTGGTTTTAAAAATCTTTCGTTCTCTATAAAGAGAGCTCTGATGCCAAACTATAACACCCCCAAATTTATACAACTTAATACAGCGGAAGACTAGTTGGTGTTACGGGATAGCACATTACTCACATCATAGACAACGCTTGAAAATCGCGTCGTTTAATAATAAAGCATTTCCATTCATAAATATCAAAGTTACATCGGTCCCAAGTCATATTATTTCATATAAAGTTTTACAAAGTATTTGAATGGAAATTATTGTTTAAGTGCGGGCCATAAATTCTTGTTGTCTTCCCGAGAATTACCTCCAAGTACTTGAGATAAAACATGTTAAAAGAAAAGGGTCAGCGATAACGTCGAGTGAATTCATAGAGTTTAATAAAATCCATCAATATAATATCAGTATAAAATTATTACTGAAAATCATTTGGTACAAATCATTTTAATAGGCCATAAAATAGCCATAGTCATTTTATACAAATCCTTATCGAAAATCATAATATAGGCATTTGCCCTAAAAATCATTATAAGAGCCAATGTCGTAAAAACATCATACAATACGTCTTATGACGTTGTATGAAAATAAAAACCGTTATATGAATATGGTTATGGAAACCAAAACACGAACATAATATCAATAGTATGACCCTGTATTGCTAGTCAGGCAATACATCGTAATTCGGAGCGTCTATTAGTATTTCGATAGTTTTGGATTATTATAAGCCGCATGACATTGTTACCTTACTAAACCAACAACGGGTAGCTAACCCGATACTCAATTTGCCCATCTAAAGTAGCGTGTCGTCACAAAGGTCACGCTATAGAAATCTTCTCATACATAAATTCGCTTACCAATCAGTGTGGCACGACGGGGATCAACCGTCAAGGCGCGAACTGGGGTGATCGTCCCCAAATAGTACTATTATATGCACAAGCGTCTACCAAATCCCGGTAGTTCACAATTCATGCTAATGGGACATTTAGTGACATAACCTAACTTTAATAATCCATTTAATTTCATCTATCGGGTCCTTTAATCATTTATCAGGTCATACAATCGGGTCATTCAATCATTCGGGTCCAAATCAATAAACAAACAATCGGGACAAATGGTGTCCTATTTTATAAAAACTAACATGTTATCTCCCTCGCGGGTTTATAAAACATTTCATAAAAACATTTAAAAGAGTGCGAGGCTATGAACTCACGTTGATGTGGGAAGGCGGTTATCGGCGATTTGGATGTACGGTACGTGCTTCAATCACGGAAACCTAGACAAATAATATTCGTCTTAGACTCATGTCCAATGACTTTATAAAAATAACATTTATGTATACATATGATGATTTTATATATATGATGATCAAGTGGGTTTGCATATTTTCTTTTACTCTTTTTAGTGTTTACGTATTGGTAACTTCTTACTAGTTTACTAGTTTTACCTATTTACGTGTCTTAGGTCCAATAAACTTATTATAAGTTCTTTAACTTGTTTTAATCCATCTTATACTTATATTATCAGTATTTAAGCTTTACAAGTTGGGCCCAAATGGGTTAAGCCCAATAAGTTCTTTTTATAAGAGTTTAACTTATTTAGTCCAATTATTAGTCCAATATGTTTACTTAGCTCGTTAATGTCCGTATGTCATATAGTTCGGGTTTTTATAGGTTTTTACTTGTTATACATGTCTATATATCAGTATATGAGTTTATAAAATTTTACGTTAGACGGGTCCAACCGTCTAAGTTTTATTTAACAAAAACGTTAATTTTTACGGTAATAGCCGAAAAAGTCGTAAAAATCGTGTTTATAGTTTTATAACTTATAAGTATTATTCCACTACCATTTTTATAATTTATACACTTATTTAACCTTTTATATATTTATATAAATAAAATCTATAAGTTAGTGGGTTTTTATTTTATATTTTATACAATATAATTTTGAGTGCTTATATAATAATAATAAACATTAATTCTCAAAATCTGATTTTTATTTTCATATTCACCAAAACTGCCATATCTAGAGTTCTATATGGAGATAGAAGCTCAAATTTTTATCACATAAACTAAATGGTATGTGCTCCATTTAACTCTCATATAGCTACTGCCTATTTTGAGTTTAACTTGCCTTAACAGTCCCTACAAAACTGCTTATTCAGATTAGACCACCTAACTTGTTTTGATCATATCTCACTCATTATTTTGATTCCATTGCATGGCCAACTCTCACATGTGTATAACATCTTATACTTACTGTAAATGGATCATACCATGCAATTTTATCAGTTCATCTTTTAGTTATATACTGTTTTTATACAGCAAACTAAATAATCAAGATTTTAGCCTCATTTCTTATAGTTATTAACATTTTTAAGCATATCTATCAATACTTGATCCCCACACAACATTTTTATCATCATATATACATCATATACATATAAAAAATGAAAGAAAATACATTTGTTCTTTACAAAATAACAAGAGAAAAATGCAGAGGATGATCTTCTTTACCAACCAAGTGTTTTTCTTGTTTTTGGAAGACAAGAACTTGATGAACACAACAAGTATCTCCAAGACCATCAAATATCAAGAACATATGTTGGAAAATCAGCCCTAGGACACAAGAAAATCACCTCCAAAGTTGTTAATATGGCCACCAAATGATCAAGGCTTCAAGGTAACTCCTTAATAGAGCTAGTAAACATGTGTTTCATGGCTAGAAGAGATCAAAATGGGTGTTTGTTGGTTTATTTTGGACGGCAAGGGAGAGTGTTTGAGAGAGTTTTGATGTTGATTTGCATGTAAGAAATGGTGGAATGAAAAGTTGCTAGTGGTTTTGTGATAGTGGTAAAGGAAAAATGGCTTAAGGTGTAAGTTAAGCTTACACTTGGTGTAAGTTAGCTAACATGATGCCACCTTAGTGTGTGGTGTCATGTTGTGCCGTCCAATATTGCTAGTGGGGTGGGACAATGTGTTTTGTCCCATCTCACTAGTTTACGAGTATTTCTCGATTCTAGTTTTCTCGATTTGCGTGCCCTTGGGTCGTTTTACGAAAAACGTTTTTATAAATTATGAATCAACCTCTCAAAACGAATCCAATAAAAATTGTCTCATCAAAAACGGAGTTCGAAAACGTAAATACGTAATCCTAGGGTTTCCGGTTTAGTCGTAAAGGACGTTAAAATAAAATCGTAAGTCCTAATCTCTTCTCGTAAATTTGTGATTTTATGAACTAACACAAATTTAAAACTCCAAAATAATATTTACGGATAAATTTATTTTCTGAAATGTCGGACTGTCACCGAAGACGGTGTATGTAAACGTAAGCACGTAACGTTGAATCCTCCAGTTTAGACGTAGTCGATGCTACTTCAAGACGTAAATCCAAATTTCTTTCCAAAAATAAGTGAGTTCATATTGTAACATTAAAATAATATTTTCAAATAATATTTGAGAATAAAATATCAATCGTAAATTGACGGATTGTCACACTTGATCACCAACGTGGAACTCTCGGTTCTTGATTTTTGCGTCATGAATGATCTTCGTCTTCTCCTTGTAGATCAGCGAGTTCTCATAAGCTTCATTCCTCAGTTCATTCAGCTCGTTGAGTTGAATCTTGCGATGATCACCGGCTTTGTTGATGTCGAAGTTAGCCCACTTCAAGGCCCAGTGCGCCTTATGTTCCAGCTCGATGGGAAGGTGGCATGCTTTCCCATACACAAGACGATAAGGTGTACAACCAATTGGAGTCTTATAAGCAGTACGGAAAGCCCACAGAGCATCATCTAACTTATCGGCCCACGCGGCGCGATGCTCTCCCACAGTACGCTCCAAAATTCGTTTCAATCCACGGTTGGATATCTCGGCTTGCCCATTGGTTTGGGGATGATAGGCGGTGGAAAGACGGTGATTAACACCATACTTAGCCATGACTCTTGCAAATTGATCGTTGCAAAAATGAGTCCCGCGGTCACTGATGATAGCACGAGGAACGCCAAATCGAGTGAAAAGCTGCTTTAAAAAGTTCACAACCACCCTCGCATCATTCGTAGGGAGAGCCTTGGCTTCAACCCATTTAGAAACGTAGTCAACTGCGACGAGGATGTACTTGTTCCATTTGGATGATGGAAATGGCCCCATAAAGTCGATGCCCCATACGTCAAAGATTTTACATTCCTGTATGAAATTTTGAGGCATCTCATCCTTATGTGTGATCTTGCCTTGGCGTTGGCAAGCATCACAATGCTTAACCATTTCGTGAGCGTCACGATAAATGGTGGGCCAATAGAATCCAGAATCAAACACTTTTTTAGCGGTGTAGTTGGGACCAAAGTGACCATCGGTGGGTCCTTTGTGGCAAGCCTGGAGAATGTCAAAAGCTGCCGGTCCGTCAACACATCGACTAATGATCAGATCAGCACATTGTTTGAATAGATAAGGGTCATCCCAAAAGTAAGTCTTAACATCATTCAAGAACTTCTTCTTTTGTTGGGATGTTAACCCTTTGATGAGAATACCACCTGCTAAGTAGTTTGCAATGTCCGCAAACCACGGGGTGTCATCAAGATTGAGATTTATAGACATTAAGGTCTCAAGGGGGAAAGAATCATTGATCTCTTTGTTCGGATGATCCCCTTGATATGGATCCTCAAGTCTGCTCAGATGATCCGCGGCCAGGTTTTCGGCTCCCTTCTTGTCGCGAATTTCAATGTTGAATTCTTGAAGGAGTAAAACCTAGCGAAGAAGTCTTGGCATAGAATCATGCTTAGTCATCAAGTACTTCAACGCGGAATGGTCCGTGTATACGATGGTGGGGGATAAAACAAGATAGGGGCGAAATTTTTCAAAAGCATAGACAACAGCTAAAAGCTCTTTTTCGGTTGTCGTATAATGCAATTGAGCCCCCGTCATTGTTTTGCTAGCATAGTGGATTGGTTGGAAGTGTTTATTCACTCTTTGGCCCAAAACCGCACCAATAGCAAAGTCGCTAGCATCGCACATCAATTCAAAAGGCAGCTCCTAATTAGGGGTAACCAAGACCGGTGCCTTAGTTAGCTTATCCTTAAGAAGATTGAAGGCTTCGAGACACTCTTTAGAAAAGATAAAAGGAGTATCTTTTTCCAAGAGGTGGGTCATCGGGCGAGCGATTTTAGAGAAATCCTGAATGAATCGACGATAGAAGCCCGCATGACCCAGAAACTTCTCACACCCTTCACGGTTGAAGGTGGAGGTAATTTGGCTATGACATCTACTTTAGCACGGTCGACTTCAAGAACGGCTTTAGAGATTTTTTGTCCTAGCACAATGCCTTCTTTAACCATAAAATGGCATTTTTCCCATTTCAGAACAAGGCGAGTGTCTTCGCACCGCTTAAGCATACGTTCCAAATTGGCAAGGCAAGAGGAGAAGGAATCCCCAAAGACCGAGAAATCATCCATGAAGACTTCCATGGTTTGCTCAACCATGTCATGGAAGATAGCCAACATGCACCTTTGGAAAGTCCCGGGGGCATTGCATAAGCCAAAAGGCATCCTTTTGTAAGCAAATGTGCCATAGGGACAAGTGAATGTTGTCTTCTCTTGATCTTGGGGATCGATGGGTATTTGGAAATAACCCGAGAAACCATCAAGAAAGCAGTAATATTCATTACCCGCTAAACGTTCAAGCATTTGGTCCATAAAAGGTAGAGGGAAATGATCCTTTCTCGTAGCATCATTGAGTTTGCGGTAGTCTATACAAACTCTCCACCCAGTAACGAGACGGGTAGGAATCAACTCGTTGTTTTGATTTGGCACAACGGTGATGCCGCCTTTCTTAGGCACACAATGGACTGGACTAACCCATGGTGAATCCGAAATAGGGTAAATCATACCCGCATCAAGAAGTTTGATAACCTCTTTTTTGATGACTTCATGGATTTTAGGATTCACCCTTCGTTGGCTTTGAATTGTGGGCTTAAAGTCGTCCTCCATGAGAATTTTATGTGTGCAAAAGTGAGGATCAATTCCACGGATGTCGGAGATTTTCCAAGAGATAGCTCTTTTATGCTTCTTCAACACGGCGATGAGTCGGGCTTTTTCTTCTTCTTGCAGGTCCTTCGCGATGATGACCGGTAACTTCTCGTCGTCTTCTAGGAAAACGTACTCAAGATGAGGAGGTAGGTTCTTAAGCTCAAGAGTAGGAGGATCCTTAATAGATGGTGTAACTAACGATGGATCATCATTAGTCACCTCTTTAGGAGAAGGAGGAGAAAACGGGTCTTCATTGAGAAGTCTCTCAATAGTACGAATGTCTTCATCCCAATCGGTGGACAAATTATCATACTTAATATCGAGAGGACCCAAGCTAGCTTCGAAATCATCCAAGTCACTTTCTCCAAAAGGAGTCAATGCCGGAGCAATTGACGCAACGGTCTCAACATTGGGTAGAGAAGAAAGAGTACTTTTGCAAGCATCATGAAAATGTTCTTCACAAGCCTCATCGAGAACATCAATAGCATTAACACTCTCATACGAATAAGGTTTCTTATAAATCTTACCCATGTTGAAGACAATTTTATCGTCACCAACTCTCATGATTATTTCGCCTGCGGCTACATCAATGAGAGTGAGACCGGTCCTCAGGAATGGACGTCCAACGATTAATGGAACACGAGGATCCATCTCGTAGTCAACGATAACAAAATTCGCCGGGAAGGTGAATTTGTCAACGCCGACAAAGACATCTTCGACTATCCCCACTGGATACGCAACCGTACGGTTGGCTAATTCCAAAGTCATTTTGGTGGGGACTAGCTCGGGGAGAGATAATTGCTTCCAAACACTTAAAGGCATTAAGTTTATACTGGCACCTAGATCGGCTAGGGCCATGCAATTCTCTACTCCCAGGAAGTTGCAAGGGATCAAGAAGTGACCCGGATCACCAAGTTTGGTGGGAAATTTCCTTAAGAGAACGGCGGAGCAATTCTCATTAAGTTGGGTCTAAGCAATGTCAAGAAGCTTTTCCTTATCACTTAGAAGATCTTTAAACATCTTAGCATATTTGGGCATGTGAGCGAGAGCCTCAGTAAAGGAGATGTTAAAATTCAAATGTTTAAACATTTTTAGAAAGTTTGAAACTTGAATATCATCCTTGCTCTTTTGCTTCTCTTTCCTCAACCTTGAAGGATAAGGTATATTGGATGAAGAAGAAGGATTTAGGGGAATGGGATCACTCACAACCACGGGCGGTGGGGAAATGGGGATAGAAGGTGAAGGAGGTGAGGAAAGTTGCTCTTTTTCCATGTTCACAATCACGGGTGGAGGTGTAGGAAGCTCGGGTTCCATATAACCTTTTCCACTACGAGTGGTGATTGCTTTCATCTCCCCTCTTGGATTCGCAACGGTGTTACTCGGAAGAGTACCCGAAGAAGAGGGTTGATTACCTTGGATGAGCGAACCAATCATATCACGAATGTTAAGCGCTTGAGTGCTGAAAGAATCTCTGATGTCGGCACGGATCTCATTGCTCTGTTTTGCCATATCATTCCTTAGCTCGGCTCGAATATCGTTCCCTTGTTTCGTCATTTCGCCCTTTAAGTTGATGACTTGACTCTGAAGATTCGTCACCAGCTCCCGATTAGTCTTCATGAACGTCTCGACGTCTGGATTCACTGCCATCGGTTGATTGAGAGGTGGAGCTTGGTAAGATTGAGAATTTCCTTGAGTTGGGTATGGGTTTCTTTGGGATTGATATTGATTGTTAGCACGAGGTTGGAATTGTTGTTTTGGTTATAGCTTTGTTGTTGGTTTTGGTTTGCAGCAGGGAAACCGGGAGGAGCAAAATAATTGTTGGAACGATAACTTAGCAAGCTACGGTCTCCTTGAGGGCGAGCTTGATAGCCTCCCGTGGGATAAGTACCGTAAGCGGCGTTAACGTTTTTAGAAAAATTGCCTTGGGTAGAAGGACAATCATTATAAGAATGAGGACCACCACATGTGTCAAAAGAAATAGCAACGACTTTAGCTTGTTGAAAGTGGTTTGTGGCTATGGCCATGAAATTCTTGTTCATCTCAGCGAGTTGTCGAGAAATTTCAGTCATCTCAGGATTGGAAGTAGCAGAAGAAACATTGACTCTCGAGTTAGATCTTGAGGATGCGGATGAATCCCAATTCTTGTGGTGAGTAGTCATGTTTTCAATCAACTCTCGACACTCCTCCGGTCTCCTTTTCATAAAAGTACCACCGGCGGCGGCATTGATCGTGTCACGATCACGAAAAGTGAGACCATTGTAGAAGGTATCAATGAGAGTGACGGGGAGCATATTGTGATTAGGAAAGCGATCGATCAAATCATTGTATCGTTCCCAAGCATCAAAGAGCGATTCATCATTGTCTTGCATGAATCCACTAATTTGGTTACGAAGTCTTGTGACCATGGATGGTGGGAAGTAGCGCGACAAAAAGCGTTGAGTCATATCATTCCACGTATGAATAGAATTCTTAGGAAGACGGTCAAACCATTTTTCGGCATGGTGAGAAAGCGAGTAGGGAAAGAGTTGGAGGCGAAGGTCATCCATAGAAACACCGGGGCACTTCATGCTTTGGGTAATGGTAATGAATTTGTCGAGGTGTTTGTTGGCATCATCATCCGGAATTCCGCGAAATGGGTTAGTTTGCACTTGTTGGATCATGTGATGCTTCAACGAAAACTCCTGAGTCGTGACGTGCATTGGCGCAATCGGGCCTCCGCGTCCGTTCATGGTGGGTTGACACAATTCCTCCATTGTTCGTAAATCAGGAAGGAGGACATTGTTGTTGTTGTTGTTGTTATTCAAATTGGGTTGAGGTGGGTTGTTATTGTTGTTATTAACACCAGCCATATCTAAATCTTCACGAGTCTCGGGCTCAGAATAGTTCGAAGATCTAGTACGCATACACCTGCAGAAGAAAAATATACACAGAGAATATCTATATAATCTTTTTGGTGCAAACCTTTAGAAAAGAATTGCTTTTAAGATTTTTTAATGTTTTTGTATTTTTGAAGAGTTTTATATTTTTTTTGGATTTTTAAAAATTTTTAAAGCAAGGAAAATAACGTTCAAAGAACGGATCCCAAAATTCAATGCGTCTCTCACTAGAAACCGTTAATCTTAACGAAAAGAGCCGGCAGCGGTGCCATTTAATACTCGGCTTTTTTAACACCTAGTATGAAAGTTCGTTGAACCGATCTTTTCGAATTGACTATTGGTCTAGAGTGCGACTCAATTGTCTTTTGGTGAACAAGAGAATGGTTTGGTTTGTTTATCTAATTTTAACTAAAAGCAAATAAGTGAATGTCGTTGAGTAAAGTTAAAGTGTTTAATAATTAAACTAAAAGCTATGTGGAAAAACTTTAAGTAAAAACTTTAAAACTTAAAAACATGTTCCATCGCAATATAACAGTTCGTTTCTGTCGGAATGCACCAAATCATAACCATCGGAATATAACTAGAAAGAGCCATCGGAATAATCAATGCAAAGGTCCATCGGAATGTTAAACTTACTACCCATCGGAATGCAACTACAACAAGTCTATCGCAATGTCGATCGTCGGAATATCCTCTTATCGCAATGGTTCAGATCGGAATAATGCCTATCGCAATGCAGTTCAGATCTTAATGTTATAAAAAAACTTCTATCGCAATGTTGCTGTCGAGAAATGGGCAGCACTTCGTCTTAGCAAAGACCTTGATCACGTCGGAATGTGCGATCGCAATGTGCGTTCGCAATCCAGATCGGAATAAGGGGGAAATGACAACCTGATCACAAAGTAAAACCCTAATGGGTTATTGCGATCAAAACACTGAGGCCCGTCGGAATGTGTACAAAATCCCTTGTATTGCGATGGATAGCAATACTTAATCCGAAATTGGTGGAAAATGTAAAACTCAATAAGCTGCTACAATAAGCTAATTTACTCAAAACTTAAACAACTCGAAAAGCTTGAATTTGACAACTTGTAAAACATAAAAGACTATCAACTTAATGAAATGAACTTTAAGATGCCTAAAACCTCTATGAAATCCGAAAATCAACAAGCTAAAACTTGTAATAAGCCAATAAGCATTACGAGCTTATAGCTTATACGCAGGAGCTTATGTAGGAACAAAGAAGATTAATCCTTCAATCACAAAACCATTAAATCATACGCATGAAGTATGCAAATCGGATCAAAGGAAAAATAAATCAAGAAGTGTAGAATGAGATTTAGGATTAAAAGCTTAAACTTAACTTGATTAATGAAATAAGCAATACACAAATGTTTAATCTTGAAAGATTAAAAGAAAAGATGAAACTTAGTGAGAGAAAGTTTAAGACTTTCTCTCTCTAAAACTAGAAAAGTGCAAAAATGAAAAACTAAAAATTAAAGACTAACTAACACCCTCCTAATGACTATTAGGAGGGTATTTATAGGGAAGGTGGAAGGAGTGCATGTGTTGCATCTTCTTTCTTGCTTTCTTCACGTCTTCTCGACTCGACTTTAATTCTTTGTCTTTTCTAGATGTCGTCTCGGGATTTGAACTTGTCTTTTAATTTTCTTCTTCTATTAGACTTAAGTTCTTCGACTTCGTTAAACTTCCGTCTTTAGACTTTTTCTTCGATAAATCTTCAAAATAGGCCTTGGACTTCCGTTCTTTTTGCACTCTTGATCTTCTGACTTCGTCTTTTCCCGTTTTCTTCGATAAAAGCCCGTGAAAGCCCGTCTTTTCTTCCTTTTTTCATAATTTGGTCCTAAAACACAATAAAAACACAAACCACGCATAATTCCGACTTTTACGACATAACTCACACGTTTTGGTCTTGTTATTATTAGAAATAAGTGGTAAAAGGATAAGTGTTTTCACACTTATTACTTACCCTTAACCCAACCCACCTACAAAGTACACTCACCCGTGACCCAAGAGGCCCCACCAAGACTCCCCTGCTTCACCAGAAATAGCAAATTCGAAATCTACATCTCCCACAGCCAAGACTTGGTCCCAAAGCAAAGAAATCAACGTCCCAGATCAAATCAACCAACTGGCAAGTCACATGGGTTTGACCACAGCTTTTCTTGAAGATTTCAACAAGGGCATAAGAGGAAATCCAGCTGTTAGGGTTTTAGCATTTGTAGGATTCTAGGTTATTCTATGCATTAGTATAAATTGAAATGTCGACTTGTGGCATTCTTTGTTCCAGTTTTATTGTACATTTTTAAAAAGTAATGAAAATGAAAAATTTAAAATTTATGCAATAATACTGAGTTCCCTTTAAAGTTTTTTTTATAGCTTAAATGTTTACATTATCTTGCAATTCAGTTTAATTTTCCAAAAGCTTTTATTTGTTCAAGAATTTTATCAAGAATCGTTTTTTTATATAGATTTTTAGGAATCCAAAATCACAAGGAAGTGATAGTGGAATTGTGATTTTGGTTTGTTGAATATCATCATTGGTTTGGGTATCAAAGTTTGTTCCAATATTTTTTAGAAAATCAGTTTCAAGTTTTTCATTTTTTTTATTTTTAAGCAATAAGCTATAAGCTGCTTAATTAATAAGCCAACTTTATAGCTTACTTGTCTTTGTAACAGGTCACTTTTCTTTTGGCTTTCTTTCTTGGCAGGTTCACAAAATCTCAGCTCTCTTTCAAGATATATTGGGTGTGTGTGGTTCTTGGAACCCACCACTAGCATCATCTCTACATTCTCAACAGTCAGCCTTCTTCCAAGCAAAAGCTCAGTTCAGACTGAAAGGAGATGGCAATGCAGCCATAGTGGGGTCTGGATTGTGGGCCCCACAAGGTATAAAACCCTAAGGCTTGAACCCTCCTCTTAGTTTTAATTTGATTATTCTTGACTTGGTGATTGGTGAATTTGTTTAGTACACTAGGTTCATTAGTTTATTAATGTTTGTTGAGCTTTTATATGTATGTTAGAATTAGCTTAAATCAGATTTGTGTAGATTTAAACAAGTTTTCTTTTTTAAAATAAAGTTTCTGAAATTAAGGGGGTGTTTCGGTTTATGGTTTAAGCTAGAAGTTTGACAAGCTTTAGGTTTAAAAACCACTCAAACACACTACTTAAGTTATTAATAGGTGAGATTAGTAAGTTGTTTCAATTTGGCAAGTTTTTGAAGTAAGTTGCATGTTCAAAAATTGGGTATTAATAGCTAAAATCTATAAAATCATCATAACTGCCTGTTTAGCTAAAAATTTCTCATCATTTTGTGTTGAGTGCTTTATCTAAGTGTTATCTAGGGATTAGACTAGGGTTGTTGTAGTTTGTGAATAGATTGGGTAAGCTTTTGTGATCCTAAACTCACCCTAAGTGCAAAGTGCATCAGCAAAATAGCCCTAGACCTCTTTTTGAATTACAGTGACTTCAATTGGGGATTTTTGTGAAATTTTTGCTAGTTAAGTGTGTGTTTTTGTGATTAAACAGACTCCCTACACTCCACTGAGTGTAGGGGTGCCTTATTGTCCAAAAAAAAAGCATCACAACAAGCTTTCCTAAGCTCATAATCACCCAGACCCATTTTTCTGTATAGGCAGTGGGAACCAATTCCCACTACTAGTATTAAAGTTCCCCCTGCTTTGTAAAAGGACAAAAGTCCTTAAGTGTCAACATCAGTTTTCAGCATTTTTTGTCTTTAGTGGTCAAAAATAGGAATTAGAACTTAATTTTTGTTTCATTATTTTTCTTATTTTATTTTTGATTTTTCTGTTTAATTTATTTTTAGTTACTATTCATTTAGTATTTTTTAGATTTAATTGCATTTTTAAATTACTTTTTAATTTTCTGTTTTTGTCTTTTAGTGACAAAAATTTATATTTTTCACTTTTAAAAATTTTCTTCGATTTAGAAAAATAATTTAAGATTTTTAGTTTAAAAACATTTTATTGTTCACTTTTTTATTAGTTTTTAGAATTAAATTTAGTTTAATTAGGGTTTAATTACAAACTGTTTTGTCTTTTAGTGAAAAATTTTACTTTTTTCAAACTTTTTCATTTTTCTACTATTCATTAGTATAATTTAGGATTTTTAAAATTGTCAAATCATTTTTAGAATTATTTTATTATTTTTTATGATTATTTTAGTTTAAAAATAGTTTTTAGTGATTTAAAAATAGAAAAATAGTTTTAAAAATTTAGGAAAAATACTTTTTTAGTCTTTAAATAATATAAGTGATTTATTAGTTCAATAAAATAATATTTTGGGCTTTTTCTTAATTATATTTAATTTTAGGGCTTTAATTAGCATTTAAAATTGAATATTTAACTAATAAAAGGTTTTAAAATATATTTGTTGGATTTTTATTCTTATTTATATTATTTTAGACTTAGTTTTAACTTTTAATTAATTTTTAAGTTTAATTTTTAATTTTGTCACGTTTTACGTAATTACGTCATCGTTTTACGTCATAACGTCGTAGTGTAATCGTAGTCGTAGCTCGTTTTTAATTTTTCTCTTCTAAACCAAAAACGTCACTAATCCAAACTCTTGATTTTATATATTGGCACATTAATCCACACACCTCCTTCGAGAACGAACCCTCATTTATTCGACTAGTCGGTTTTCCTAAATCGTCGAGTTTAATACTTGCCCATTATACGTTGTTTTCCTAAACGCGTATTTTTACCACAATCATTTTGGCGCCGCTGCCGGGGAGGTGTTTTGTGTGCCATTATTAGTATCGTGTTTATGTGAGTAGTGCGTTTTTGCTTTTCAATTTTTGGAAAGCGTAAATACGTACATACTCATTTTTGTTATTTTTCATTACTATATTATAATATCCAAATAAATTGTGTTTAATTTTCCTAAATTAAACACACAACAATCTTTACTATATTGTAGATATCCATTATCGTTTTCGTTTTTCTTTGTGAATGTATTACTATATTGTACTTACGAAGAACAATAAATATACAAGTACTCCAAAAGCGTAAAAACGCAACCTTGATTTGGGATTTCATCACTCGATCATTGTATTCGAATCTAAAGCAAAAGTTTAAAGGCAAAATAGATAAGTACTTTCGTGAGGCTTAATTTCAATTAACACAAACTATAAGGTGGGTATAAGGCGGTTGTATTTCACGACCTAAGGGAAAAAGGCTCTTAAGTGCTTAGCGCCGCCTCGTTTCCCCCGCTTGCTTGTGCGTGTTTTGAGAAAGAAGGCTAATCGAGGTTTCCGCCCAAGTATTATCTAGGTATATTATATTTGCTTGTTTTCAAGATTAAACCCTCTTGAACGTTTTGGTGTTCCACCAACGTTCTAAAGTCATCGAAAGCGTTCACTCCACGTGATCGTTTTAATTCCTTGAGGCTCCTTTAATCGAGAAGATCGATTCGAGGGGAGATTTGTAGATTTGTGTCTACGTAATACACCAAAATCCAAAAAAATTAAAAAACAATCAAAAACAAAAAAAATTGAAAAATCGAAAAGCCGCAAAAAGAATCTTCTTTGCTACCTTCCATTCTACGCTTAGTGCATGCGCATTCGATCGAAGGATTATTCTAATTCTAGCGACGCTTCGAAACGACGCAATCGTAATCGAAGGAATCAACGACGTAGACGAGATTTAGAAACCGACTTTCCTAATATCGTTGTTGAAGAGACCTTAGAGGAGATGGCCGACAATCATTCGATGATGAAATTGCTCCAAGCACCCACCGAGGGTTAGGGAGACGCGATCGTAATTCCCGCTATCTAAGCAGAGAATTTTGAGATTAAGAGCAGAATGCTTTCGTTGATTCAAGCTAAGAAGTTTCGAGGTCGTGAAGCCGATAATCCTCACGACCATATTCGGAATTTTGATCTCTTTTAGCCACGAGCAAGTTTAAGTACGTCGACACCGATGTCGTCAAGCTTATGCTTTTACCGTACTCGCTCGATGGTGCCGCCAAGGATTGGTACGAGAAAGAGCCATCTAATTCGATAACTACGTGGATGGATCTCGTCTCCAATTTCGTTAACTATTTTTTCCCACCGTCTAAGACAATGTTTTTCAAGAATGAAATTACGAAATTTGAGCAAAAACCGAATGAATCTTTTAGAGACGCGTGGGATCGTTTTAAGGAATTGCTTAGGCAATGTCCTCACCATGATTTTTCCGAGTTGCACCAAATCGATACGTTTTACAACGGTCTTAATTTTCAAGAACAAGATTCGTTGAATTCCGCCGCCGGTGGCAACTATTTGTGTAAGACTCCGAAAGATGCATTGTTAATTATCAAAAACCGATCCAAGGTTTACCAACTCCGCAACGCACCGAGTGTTGCCAATTTCGCCAAGCACAAGATTCGTTGAATTCCGCCGTCGGTGGCAACTTTTTGTGTAAGACTCCGAAAGTCGACAAGTTGACGAATGTGTTTACATCTTTTCTCGTCGAAATGCAAAAGAAAGACGCTCCCGCTACGGTGAAAGCGGTTGAGGTTTCGTGTACGTTTTGTGGTGGACCTCATAATTATTACGAGTGTGCGGCTACGGATGGCCAAACGTCGAATGTGAGTGCGTTAAATGGAAACAACAATTTTTCTAATCAAAATAACGCGGATCCATCACAACAAGGCAATTATAACCAAAGCAACAATTTTTCGAATCAAAATCGTAACAATTTTCAAGGAAACAATCAACAAGTAAATTTTTCGAATCAAAACCAAGGTTATAATCAAGGTCGTAATTTGAATTGGCAAAATCGAGATAACAACAACAATCAAGGTAACATTTTTAAACTGGGAATCAAAAAAATTTTCAAAGAAATAATCAAAACCAAGGGAACTTTAATTCTAATCAAAATAGTTCGTCAAACGATTTTCAAAATTACATGAAAACGAATGAGGTTAATATGAGACGATTAGAGGGAGAAATTGGTACTTTGAAAAACGACTTTACAAATACTTTGAAATTGCAAAACAAGAAGATTTAGCAAGGACAAATTGACATTAAAAAGATGTTTTCGGCCATTATGAACAAGTCCTCGGGTGCGTCATCGAGTTCGTTACCTAGTGACACCGTTGCAAATCCGAAGTAATAATGTAAAGCCGCCTCGTCTCGTGAGAAAGGTCGTGTGATTACCCCTAACCTTGAAGGATTCGAGTTGTTCCTTCTTCTCAACCCTCGACTTCTAAGATGTCTTATTGGTCTAAAGTCGATGGGGTGAACGTGGCGACCAAGGAAAAGAGTGCACACCCTCGTGTACCTCAAATTCCATCCACGGTTCAAAACGATACCTTTAATGACCTTACGAAAGTAACCCTTAAAGAAACTTGTGCATCGATCCTTCTTAAAAAACCTAAAAGGCGTATGCCGAGAAAGGAAAAGGATCCGGGCCAATTTCTACTACCTTGTGATTTTTCCGAGATTGAGGGATGTTTATCCCTTGCCGATTTAGGTGCTAGCATTAATCTCATGCCTCATTCTATTTGGAAATTGATGAGATTGCCTTCACTTACCCCCACGAACATGACAATCGAGCTTGCAAATTCTACTCAACTTATACCAATTGGAATAGCTGAGGATGTCTATGTCAAAGTTGGAAAGTTTGTTTTTCCCGCGGATTTCGTTATATCCGATTACGAGTGTGACCCTAAATGTCCCATTATTTTAGGCCGACCATTCTTATCGACGGCTCGAACCGTAATCGACGTTCACGAGGGGAGACTTACTATGAGCTATGGGGATGACAAAATGGACTTTTTCGCTAGAAAATCCCAAGTGTTTAATGATAATGAAAAAACCGAGGTTTCAAAACCTAATGATTCAAATCCTAATGATTTCAAAATGTTCACTTTAGCGGAAAGAATGAGGCTTAATGCATGTTTTGAATGAATTAAGAAAAACGGTTTTAAAGATGATGATTTTAATGATAAAGAGTACGTGTACCTAATTCAAAAGGGTATGTGTAAATTTATGGATAAAAACTCACTTTAGGATGTATTTAGCGAAACAAGTGAAACACCAATTCTGAAGGGCGACGTTAGTGCCATCACGACAATGACCAAAATGGGCTCATCTTCACCACCTTCGAAGGACCACGTCTTTGAGGCTTCAACTTCTAACTCCATCGAAGTGCCTCCTTTGCCTAGCCCAACACCCGTTGAGGCTAAAGGTTTTATCGACATCGATCCTCTCGTTTTAGAAAAGTCACCTAAGCATAGTCATTCGACTTGTAAGACCATGGTTGTGAGTGCTCACATCGACTCTTTCTTTGACGATGACGATGGCGATTTTGCCGAGATTGATCATGTACTTCGAAATCCACATGCGATATTTGATTCTCCCAAAAAGAGTTCAACATGTGGTGAGTATGATGATTTCGTCTTCGAGCCCAAGATCGAGGAAATTATCGAACGAGAGCTAGCTCTTTTACCTCCACTACCACCTACGAGTGAGGTCGATTTTTCCAACATCGAGGCCGAACTTGATAAGTTGGAACGTCTAATTTTTCATGATGACGAACCAACTCATGAACTTCATAATCCAATTCTCGAGGAGCTACCTAATCAACGCTCCTCAAATGAGAATGACGTTTATCACATTCGTGAGGATCTAACTTATCAACGATCCCCACAAAAAAATGATGGTTTCGTGCTTGATCGTGATCTTTTCGAGAGAGTCTCCAAAATCATTAACGAGGGGAATGACAAACCTTGGTTTGACAAGCCTATCTACGATGAGGAAATCGAAGAGATCGAAGTTCATAGGGATGATGAATATGTAGACCCCGAGGGGGCGGTGTTCTTTATCGATCATCGTTTTGAGAGTTTGTACAACCCACCCCCTCCCGCCAAAGACTTAAATGTGAGAATTTTTAGCGCGACTAATTTTGAACTAGAAACGCCAAATATTTTTGACATTATAAAATCGGGTTTTCATAAGGAGTTTTTAAAAGATGAAAAAGGAAAAGATTTTAAATTTAATTTAAAAGATTTTTCTACATGTCTAACTCCGTCATCACCGCGTCTCATGAGTGCTACCACCTCGTCTACTCCTTTTGACGATGGTGTGTGTGGTTTTAGTGTGGAGGAAGCCCCTTATGTTTCCTCACGTTTCCCCACCGAGGACGAGATTTACGATCCCGGAATTGCTTGTAAAGGGAAATCTCGGTCTTCCACCGATGCAATAAATGGAAAAATTATCTATTTGCTAGGTGTGAGTCTACCTCAAGTAGCTCATTGTGTTGTCCCACCCATTGTCCCACCCTTCTACTTCTTATCTATTTTCTTCTACCCCTTTGGGGTTTGAGCACGTGTTGGAGTAGCGTTGTTTCGTCTTTCATCCGAAAACGAAGACGCTATCTTTGACCCCGGTATACGTATATCGGGTTTTTAAAGTACTCCACGTACTTTTGGGCCTTTTTTATCATGTAAGCCCCACAAATATGACCATACCTTGATAGTCCCCAAATGATCACATTTGTGGGGATTCGAGTCGAGCTCTTGACTCGGATATCAAAAACGAGGTGCCTCGTGGGGGAGTTCCCATGCTTATCCTTGTATATATTATCGCTTTCTTAGTTTAATGTAACGAGGGGACTTGTGCTCTTTCGACCTTCGTTTCGTGGTGGTTTGTGATTGTGATTTATTAGGTTCATTGTCATCATTGAAGCCTCTCGTGTTTACGGATCACTCGAGCTTCGATCGTTGCCTTTGGATTCTGATATCCGATGATATCCTTTTATGTTCTAACGTTTATCTTATGGGGTGTTTTCACCCCTAGACTCGAAACATTGAGGACAATGTTTAGTTTTAGTATGGGGGTGAGTAGATACTTCACCTTGCTTACGTCACCACGCTATCCAATTTTCATCTTTTTGTTATCGTTTTATGCAAAATAAGGCTAAAAATGGCCAAATTTTAAAAAATTTATTATTTTTCATAAGTGTTTAAGACAGGAATATAGGTTTTCCGATGGTGAGAATAAGAGTAATTTTTGACTCGACCGTGCGTGTTGAGCACTTAGCTTCGATTCCTTAACTTTTTAGGCTAAGTCTCTTAAATGAGGACGAGAAATGATAGAGTTCTTTATAAGTCCCGTAATCGTCACGATCTCATGTGTAGTAATTATTAGCTTATTCTCCCCACGCTTTTGTATAATAAATTGTTAATAAATATTGATTTAGTGGTTTAGTCACTATTGTTGGTTTCTAATTTGTTTTAGTAGCTTCCATGTAATTAAATTGGGAAAACATTAAGGTATCGCTAGTGATGAGACTGCAATTATACATAGTCTCATCGTCCAAATCGGGCTTAAAACGATTAAAATATCATCAAAATACCCAAAAATGTGCTTGTATTTGTTCATTGTGTATTTCAGGTACGGATATCGTGAATTCACCAAAAGATTACAAGAATGAAGCAAAAACGAACACAGGAAATGAAGCCGCACAAAGAAACGGACCTGAACGATGATTTTCTAAAAATACCCTTGAAGAATTGAAGAATTATAAGATTGGTCCCTCAAGTTTAAAGACTTTTCACTTTAGGTCCTTGTAAATCTCAAATATTACAAGTGGGTCCTTTAAGTTTCAAGATATGTCATCAATGGCCCTTGAAGATTGCTAAAAATGACAAATATAGTCCTTGTGCAAAGTTTGGAAATACCATGTGCCAAATGTGACATGTTGTCCATAAATTTTACAATGGAAATGGGAATGATATGCTGTTTAACTTCATATGTAGACTTTTGGAAAGCCTGGGGGGTTGTTTTGGCAAACATAAAACCCAAACCCAGTCCAAACCCAAACTTAGCCCACTCAAAACCCAAACCAACACCCTATACCCGACCTTACCCAACCCACTACCCTAATACTACGTTTATAATTAATTGTTTTTCAATTTAATATATAAACTACACATTAAACACCCCCTGTAGCATAACCCACAATCAAATCCCCCAATTAACCCCATAAACCCTATATAATACCCAGAATCAATTGACTTTATATGAGAAGGGTTTTTAATATTAACTTGCACAAGATAAAGCTAAAGCCAAGTACTAACAAACCCATGTGCACACTGCCATCCACCACAGCACATGTAGCCAAAGATGACAACACAAGATCACGGGATTGCAATGAAGAATACCAATTGATGGTTTAGATGAGGTTCCTTGATCCTCAATCCTATCAAACGGACATAATTCATCCTGGGTGTCAACATTTGTTAGCCAGAAATTCGAATTTTTGGAATATACCAAAGAATCAAAGGGAATTTGTGGTATTTGATTGAATATTATGAAGACATCAGAGCGAGGGTTTTTAGTTTCCTTTCTCTATAAATGTAATAGCTTAGGTTGTATTCTCCTTGTTCCAATTTTTATAAAAAGTTTGTAATATATGAATTTTTATATCAATTGAGTTCCCTATTACTTTTCATTACAATTCTTTAAATTTCTAGTCTTTTAAATATTGTCATTCACTTTCCTTGCACAATTTTCATTCCAAGTTCTATTTATTCCAAATCCAAGTTTTTGGTTTGGAGAAGTTACTTTAGCAGCAGCTCATTGGATAGCTTATCATACAAATAAGCTAGCTAATCGGGTTCTTAGTTGGTTCATCTCATTTGGTTTCAAGGCTTACAAGAAAAGGAGTTGGTTTCTTTTCTTCAAAGTGGTCAAGTTTGGTTTAATATTGGTTTCGTATCCGAGGTGAATAAGCTGGTGGGGATAAGCTATAAGGGTTTGTGGTATTGAAAGAAGTTGAAAACGGTTGTCTAGAGCTCATAGAAAGATTGGTTAGATAGCAAGCTATTGGACCCAATGTGAGTGTCTTGTTCCCCTTTTCACTTTTTCTTTTAGTGTAAACTGCTTATAACTTATTTTGTATGCTTATTTGTCTCTTTGATTTTATTGCTTGTTTGCATCTATGTATCTGTTTTTGCTTATAATGTTTACTCAAGTTAATTATTTTTGCCTTTAATCTCATTCTCTTAAGTTTAAATATTTAGTTTCTGTTGGAAAACTAGTGTTTGGATGAACTCATATCACTGTCACTAGCTTAGGTTATAGTTCTAGGTACTATTGCATCACACTTTGGAGATTAGAAATCGCATAGATCAACTTTTGTTTCATCTTAAAAGTTGAAAAATATAAAAAGTATGGTTCATTTAACTTTCTGTTAAGTAAAATTCAGCAAGTCACTAATTTTGAGTGTTTCATGTTATTAATTGCCTTTTTTGTTTGATTTCTTTGTGTTTATTTATTTATTTATTTATATAAACCTTAGATAGTTATTGGTACTTGTAGGCTATCACTACTTAGGACCTTGTTCTGAGCTTTCATTTGGATGTTTTTAACGTAGGTTAAAATGGAAAAACACACCAGCAGGTGGTGTGGCTTTAATTTTTAGGTTAAAAATTTTTAATTTGGTACTTTTTACGGTTTTACGTGAACGACCTTTTCGTCTTAGTGTAATTTGTCATCGTAACCGTCATTCTCTTCTAATCTCATTTCTATTTTCTTTTTCTCAATATAATCACAAACCATTAATCAATTCATTACACAACGCACTAGCCTCCTCAAGAACGAACTCATTTTAGGGTCATTTACACACGGTTTTCCTAAATCGTCGTGCTTATCCTATATTTTGGTCCTCTTTTCCTAAAGGGTATACAAAAACTCAACCATCATTTTGGCGCCGCTGCCGGGGAGGCGTGTTGTGTTTTGATTTGAACAATTGTTGTTTTTATATAGCCATAATAATTATTTGTATTAGTAGCACTCTACTAATACGTATTATCGGTTTTTTGTTTTTTTGTGAATACTATTACTATATTGTATACGTAGAACAATAAATTCACAAGTACTCCAAATACGTGAGGAATCACAACCTTGACTTGGGAGGTCATTACCCAATCATTGTATTCGAATCTCAAACCAAAGAAAAAGGCAAAAATAGATAAATACTTTCGTGAAGCTCGATTTTGAAAATACAAACTATAAGGTGGGTATAAGGCGGATATTAGAAAATATATCCTAAGGAAAAAGGCTCTTATGTGCTTCGCGCCGCCTCGTTTCCCTGCTTGCTTGTGAAGTATTTGATTTTGAAAGCTAATCGAGGGTTTTGCCGCCCAAAGTATTATTAAGTATCATATATACTTTCTTGGTTTCATTGATTAAACCCTCTTGAACGTTTTGGTGTTCCACCAATGTTCTAAAGTCATCGAAGGCGTTCACTTCATGTGATCGTTTTCATTCCTTGAGGCTTCTTTAATCAAGAGATTTGATTAAGGAGGAGATTTGTAGATTTTTGTCTACTTAATACAATTCCAAAATCCAAAAAAAGTAAAAACAATCAAAAAATCCAAAAAAATTGAAAAAGTTAAAAACACCAAAAAGAATCTTCTTTGCTCATCCCTACGTTGTACGTGACGTTTATGCTTACTCGCAATCAAGAAAGACGTGCACGTAAACGAAGAAACAAAAAGGAGGCAACACCTACTCCTAATCTTTCTAGTGAAGAGACTCCAAGTGAGGAACCTATCGTAGTGAAAGAAGCACCCATGGCTAATCGTACTATGATGGAGTTCCTTCAAGCACCCACCGAGGGTTTTGGAGAGGCCATTGTGATTCTCGCCATCCTTGCGGAGAACTTCGAGATCAAGACAGGTTTAATGTCTATGCTTCAAGCCAACAAGTTTCGCGGACACGAGAAAGACAACCCACATCATCACATTAGGCAATTTAATCGTCTCACCGCGACAAGCAAGTTTAAGAATGTACCACACGAGGCCATTAAGATGATGTTGTTTCCATACTCGTTAGATGGACCCGCCAAGATATGGCTCGAGAAAGAACCCCCAAATTCGATTTTGACGTGGGCTGATCTCGTTTCTAAATTTGAGAATCAATTTTTTCCACCATCTAAAACAACACATTTGAAAAACGAGATTTCACGATTTACACAAAGATCTAATGAAAGTTTTTCAATGGCTTGGAAAGGTTTAAAGAAATGTTACATGAATGTCCACACCATGATTTTTCCGAATTGCATCAAATTGACACTTTTTATAATGGACTTAATGATCATGAACGAGATTACTTAAATGCCGCCGCGGGTGGTAATTTTTTGTGCAAAACAACCGAAGAGGCTTTGAAAATCATTGAAAATAGGTCTAAGGTTTATAGCCCTCGTAACACACCGAGTGTTGCCAATTTGGGTTCGTCATCGTCTCGTAGCATTAATGCCTTGCAAGATGAAGCAAATGAGGAGAATCGGTTTTTCGATAGGTTTTCGACTCTTATGTCCCATTGGAAAGCTCAAGAAGCTTCAAATTCCGCTTCGGTTAAAGCGGTTGCTAAGAGTTGTATTTCGTGTGGTGGAGCTCATGATTTTTCCGAGTGCATTACCGCGGATGGTAACACTTCGAATGCTTATGTAGCCACGGGAACTTATAACCAAAACGGTCAAGGTTCCCGCCAAAATCAAGCTCCACAAAATCAAAATGCTAATAACTATCGAAACAACAATCAAGGTGGTAATTATCAAGGCAATCAACGTAACTACAACAAGGGTAATTATCAAAGTGGAAATGGGAAAATTTCAAACCAAAACCAAAACCGTGATTTTCAAACTACCACACAAGGTTTTCAAAATGATCACACCAAAAATCTTCAAGGAGAATTTTTGAATTATGCTAAGGCAAACGATGCTAAGTTTGATAATATGCAACGTGAAATGGTTAGCTTAAGATCCGAGTTTAAAAACGAGCTTAAAACGAACTTGCTAATGAACTTAAAACTCATGCTAATAAAATGGAAGGAAATGTTCAGCGACTCCAACAAAATCAACAAAAAATGGAGCAAGGTCAACATGAGATTAAGCAAGAGTTGTTAAAAGCGGATGCTAGGCAATCTAAGTTTGAAGATCGAATGGGAAAAATGTTTGAAGCTATCATGTGTAAACCTTCTTCTTCGGGTGGTCTTCCTAGTGATACCATCGTGAACCCGAAAGGAGAATTGAAGGTTATTACTACTCGTAGTGGTAAAACTTTCAAAGAACCCATTTCTCGTCCAAGTAATTCTACGGAGAAGGAAAAAGAGAAAGAACCCGAGGTGGTGGTAGAAAAGGAGCAAATTCCAAGCCCACGAAGTACCGCTCAAACCACAACTACGGTTAACCAACAGCAATAGTGGAACCCGAGATTCCAAGGCCGATGCCTATGCCCCAACCCACACCACCCTTACCCTACCCTTCAAGACGAAACAAGGAAAAGGCACAAGAACGAAATAATTATCAATTTGAACTTTTTATGAAAATGTTTCGTGACTTGCATTTTAATATAAGTTTTGCCGACGCCTTGGTCATGATGCCTCGATTTGCCGCGAACTTCAAAAGTATGTTGAATAACAAATAGAAATTGCAAAAATCGTCTAGTTGTTCATCGGTTTTTCTTAGCCGCATACCTCAAAAAGTCGGTGATCCCGGCAAGTTTTTAATCCCATGTGCTATACAAGATATGGAGGAATGTTACGCCTTGGCCGATCTTGGTGCTAGTATTAATTTGATGCCTCTTGAGATTTTTAGGTCGCTCAATCTTCCCAATCTCACTCCTTCAAGAATGTCAATCGAGATGGCCGATCATTCTACGATTCTAGCTTGTGGAGTAGCCGAGGACGTCTTCGTGAAAGTTGGAAAGTTCTACTATCCCGTGGACTTTATTGTTGTTGACATCCCCATCGATCCTAAAGTTCCTCTAATTTTAGGTCGATCATTTTTGGATACCTCGAGAGCACTTATCGATGTGCATGCTAGGAAAATCACTCTTCGTTTCAATGAGGAAGAACTTGTCATTAATGCAACTCAAAACTCCACTCTTTCTCATGTGTATTCTATCACGTCTTTGAACAATGTTAGTCCCATCAAAAACATTTGTAAAAAGATTTCAAAAAGAGTTTTAGAAGTTGATGATAAAAACGATTTTCCGTCCCCTCCGCCGGTGGAGGTTAAGAGTGTTAAGCCTACGATTCTAATCACGAATGATTCTTCGAATGATGAATATGTTGATCCCGATGGGGAAGTTTTCTTTGTTGACAAACATTTTGAGAACTTACCACCACCTTTACCAAAACGGTTTTCAAATGTGAGAATTTTTAGTGTGACTAACATTGCTTTAGAAACACCAAATATTTTTGACATAATTAAGTCGGGTTTTCATAAGGAGAGTTTAAAAGATGAAAAAGGGAAAGATTTTAAATTGGATTTAAAAGATTTTTCTACAATGCTAACTCCGTCATCACCTCGTGTTTTGAGTGCTACAAGCTCGTCATCTCCTTTTGACGATGCTTTGTGTGGACTTAGTGTGGGGAAGCCCCTTATGTTCCCTCCCCTTTCTCCACCGAGGATGAGATATTTGATCCCGGAATTACTTATAAAGGGAAATCTCGGTCTTCCACCGATGCAATAAATGGAAAATCTTTCTATTTGATTGGTGCGAGTCTACCTCGAGTAGCTCATGGTTTTTATGACTTACCCATTGTCCCACCCTTCTATTTCTTCTCATCTATTTTCTTTAAACCCTTTGGGTTTGTGTTGACACATGATGGAGTGGCGTTGATTTGTTTTTCCAATGAAAACGAGAACGCCATCTTCGATCCCGGTATTTTGCACCATCAAAGGACTTAGTCCTTAATACCGATTGTTTTTGGGCATTGTTTATCATGTAAGCCCCATAAAAAACGACCATACCAAGATTATCCCTAAATGATCACATTTATGGGGATTTGAGTCGAGCTTTTGACTCGGTTAACAAAAACAAGGTGCCTCGTGGGGGATTCTCATGCTTATCCTTGTACATATTATCGCTTTTTTAGTTAACCTAATGCGGGGACTTGTGCTCTTCCAACCTTTGTTTCGTGGTTGTTTGTGATTGTGATTTATTAGGTTCATCGTCATCATTGAAGCCTCTCGTGTTCATTTTACGGATCACTCGAGCTTCGATCGTTGCCTTTGGAGATTCCGATATCCGATGATATCCTTTTATGTTCTAACGTTTATCTTATTAGCATAATTCATAAACGGCTTTTAGGTTATTCGTTTTTCCATTTCCATGCTCCAGATTAAGCATTCGACTTCGTCTCTAGTATGGGGTGTTTTCACCCCTAGACTCGAAACATTGAGGACAATGTTTAGTTTTAGTATGGGGGGGGGGGGTCAGTAGATACTTGACCTTGCTTACGTCACCACGCTATCCAATATTCATCTTTTTGTTATCATTTTATGCAAAATAAGGCTAAAAATGGCCAAATTTTAAAAATCTCATGTTTTATAAGTGTTTGAAGACACGAATGTAGATTTTCCGATGGCGAGAATAAGAGTAATTTTTGACTCGACCGTGCGTGTTGAGCACTTAGCTTTGATTCCTTAACTTCACATTAGGCTAAGTCTCTTAAATGAGGACGAGAAATGATAGGGTTAATTATAAGTTACTATGCTAAACGTAGAGTAATCGTATTCTTTCAAAAACTCATGTGTTCTCGTTGTTTGCTTATTCTCCCTCTCATGAAAATATTTTTTGCTTAATAAATATTTACTTAGCGGTTTAGTTGGGATTGTTGGGTTTCTAGTCTTTTCTAGTAACTTCCGTGTAATTAAATTGGGAAGACATTAAGGTATCGCCAGCGTCACGGTTTTGAAGTATTGGCACCCGAATAATCAAAAGCTTCACCCAATAATAAGATTTCAAGTGCTCACCTAAATCTTGCGAACAATTTGAAGCCCCACAAGGCCGACAAATCTATGCAAAATTGAAAGTGAATCAAGCCTTAATCTTCGAAGCTTTAAAGATCCAAAATTCGCCTTAGCGTGAGGATACGTCTTTGGCTAATAAAACCACCGATGAGGCGGATAATAAAAGGCAAGGCAAGACCAAAGTCATAATAAAAGCTTCATGGCGAAGTTGAATAAAAGATGGAGGTAAACCATGATAATAAAACCACCGATGATGGCGGATAATAAAAGTCATGGTAATAAGTCTCATGTTCAAAACCGTTATAAAACCGTGTTTATCGATCCTTCTTGTTGACTTAGTTTTTTGACATCGTTGTCTATTAGGGTGAATTATTAATTCGATGATTTTGGTTACACCGTTAAGACTCTATTTTTAGACTTAATCTCTATTCACGCATAAGTCAATGATGTATCCTCGTGATCATTAAGACAAAAATAAAATATAAGAGATACCAAGTAGGAATAAGGGAGTTTAGGTTCGTAATTAACACTCATGAGATATGATTGTGTTGCTAACTTATAATAACAATGTTCTCGTTACACGCTTAGCATGGAATCGAGTGAAAATCAAGGATGACGAACTTATCTCTATGAGGCATTCACGTGTTCTTATTCTTTGACCCTAAAAGTCACTTTATCGTGATGGAATCAATACATTATGTCTAAAACACGTGTAGTAGTTTATTTAAGTTTACGTTTTCAATAAATGTCATCATAAAATGAATTTTGGAAGTGCTACGATACTTAATTCTAGTATTGCGTGGGGACACGGCAATGGTTTAGTATGGGGGAGTGATGAGACTGCAATTATACATAGTCTCATCGTCCAAATGAGGCTTAAAATGATTAAAATATCATCAAAATACCCAAAAATGTTCTTGTATTTGTTCATTGTGTATTTCAGGTACGGATATCGTGAATTCACCAAAAGATTACAAGAATGAAGCAAAAACGAACACGGGAAATGAAGCCGCACAAAGAAACGGACCTGAACGATGATTTTCTAAAAATACCCTTGAAGAATTGAAGAATTATAAGATTGGTCCCTCAAGTTTGAAGACTTTTCACTTTAGGTCCTTGTAAATCTCAAATATTACAAGTGGTTCCTTTAAGTTTCAAGATATGTCATCAATGGCCCTTGAAGATTGCTAAAAATGACAAATATAGTCGTTGTGCAAAGTTTGGAAATACCATGTGCCAAATGTGACAAGTTGTCCATAAATTTTACAAGGGAAATGGGAATGATATGCTGTTTAACTTCATATGTAGACTTTTAGAAAGCCTGGGGGGTTGTTTTGGCAAACATAAAACCCAAACCCAGTCCAAACCCGAACTTAGCCCACTCAAAACCCAAACCAACACCCTATACCCGACCTTACCCAACCCACTACCCTAATATTACGTTTATAATTAATTGTTTTTCAATTTAGTATATAAACTACACATTAAACACCCCCTGTAGCATAACCCACAATCAAATCCCCCAATTAACCCCATAAACCCTATATAATACCCAGAACCAATTGACTTTATATGAGAAGGGTTTTTAATATTAACTTGCACAAGATAAAACTAAAGCCAAGTACTAACAAACCCATGTGCACACTGCCATCCACCTCAGCACATGTAGCCAAAGATGACAACACAAGATCACGGGATTGCAATGAAGAATACCAGTTGATGGTTTAGATGAGGTTCCTTGGTCCCCAATCCCATCAAACGGCCATAATTCATCCTGGGTGTCAACATTTGTTAGTCAGAAATTCGAATTTTTGGAATATACCAAAGAATCAAAGGGCATTTGTGGTATTTGATTGAATATTATGAAGACATCAGAGCGAGGGTTTTTAGTTTCCTTTCTCTATAAATGTAATAGCTTAGGTTGTATTCTCCTTGTTCCAATTTTTATAAAAAGTTTGTAATATATGAATTTTTATATCAATTGAGTTCCCTATTACTTTTCATTGCAATTCTTTAAATTTCTAGTCTTTTAAATATTGTCATTCACTTTCCTTGCACAATTTTCATTCCAAGTTCTATTTATTCCAAATCCAAGTTTTTGGTTTGGAGAAGTTACTGTAGCAGCAGCTCATTGGATAGCTTATCATACAAATAAGCTAGCTAATCGGGTTCTTAGTTGGTTCATCTCATTTGGTTTCAAGGCTTATAAGAAAAGGAGTTGGTTTCTTTTCTTCAAAGTGGTCGAGTTTGGTTTAATATTGGTTTCGTATCCGAGGTGAATAAGCTGGTGGGGATAAGCTATAAGGGTTTGTGGTATTGAAAGAAGTTGAAAACGGTTGTCTAGAGCTCATAGAAAGATTGGTTAGATAGCAAGCTATTGGACCCAATGTGAGTGTCTTGTTCCCCTTTTCACTTTTTCTTTTAGTGTAAACTGCTTATAACTTATTTTGTATGCTTATTTGTCTCTTTGATTTTATTGCTTGTTTGCATCTATGTATCTGTTTTTGCTTATAATGTTTACTCAAGTTAATTATTTTTGCCTTTAGTCTCATTCTCTTAAGTTTAAATATTCAGTTTCTGTTGGAAAACTAGTGTTTGGATGAACTCATATCACTGTCACTAGCTTAGGTTATAGTTCTAGGTACTATTGCATCACACTTTGGAGATTAGAAATCGCGTAGATCAACTTTTGTTTCATCTTAAAAGTTGAAAAATATAAAAAGTATGGTTCATTTAACTTTCTGTTAAGTAAAATTCAGCAAGTCACTAATTTTGAGTGTTTCATGTTATTAGTTGCCTTTTTTGTTTGATTTCTTTGTGTTTTTTATTTATTTATTTATATAAACCTTAGATAGTTATTGGTACTTGTAGGCTATCACTACTTAGGACCTTGTTCTGAGCTTTCATTTGGATGTTTTTAACGTAGGTTAAAATGGAAAAACACACCAGCAGGTGGTGTGGCTTTAATTTTTAGGTTTAAAATTTTTAATTTGGTACTTTTTACGGTTTTACGTGAACGACCTTTTCGTCTTAGGGTAATCCGTCATCGTAACCGTCATTCTCTTTGTTGGAAATACGTTTTACGTATTAAGAAGGATCGGTCACTCCAACGATAGTCCATGTAATAGCTCGTAGTTTAGTTAACTTTCTTTATTTAACAAATAAGAACAAGCCTAGCCTACAACATGTGTAGGCCGGCCCAAATGTAAGCCCAAGCCCATGACAAGGGCTTGGGTATATAAACCCTCTCCTTTGATGGAGAGGGTGGTGTGGTTAATCATTTTTCACATAGTTCTCTTAAGTTTCTCTCTCTAGAATTATGTGTAATCTACCATCTCTCTATCTCTTTCTCTCTCTAAAAACATAAGCAAGATTTACATATCCTTCAAATGGTATCAAGAGCCATGGGATGATTATATTGTTCATGTGTTTGTGTTCTTGATTCATACGCCATTTTTTATCCATTTTCACACGTCCAAATTTTTTTTTTTGTTTTTGATGGTTTTTTCTTGATACAAATCTTCTACATAGTTGTGGTAGGGATTTGGTATAGTTACTTTGGCTAAAAACACAAAATTTTTGGGTGTTTTGATCATTTTTTGGCTTAAAATCACGAATTGGTTGAGTTTTGTCCGAGAAAAGTGGGAATCTTTCCGATCAGATCATCGGAAAGGGGTTTATAGGACATTCCGATCAGTGTAATCGGAATAGGGTTTAGGGATTCCGATTTTGGGTACATTCCGGTCAGGTATTCCGATTAGGCATTCCGATTAGGTATTCCGATTAGGTATTCCGATTAGGTATTCAGATTTTGTATTCCGATCAAGGTATTCCGATTTGGTTTATTCCGATTAGGTACATTCCGATTGGTATTCATATTTGGCATTCCGATCAAGGTATTCCGATTTGTTTTATTCAGATAAGACATTCCGATTAGGTATTCCAATTTGGTATTCCGATCAAGGTATTCCGATAAGACATTCCGATCAAAGTATTCCGATAACACATTCCGATCAGCATTCCGATCACTATTCCGATCACTATTCCGATAATCACAAATTTTTCTATAAAAAAAATTTCGAACCGTGTGTAATTTTGACTTGGAATTTTTGGTTTGTTGAGAACATATTTTAGGGGATTTTAACATTGTTTCTCGACTTCAACTCACAACAACAAACTTTACTTTCTTTCATTGATCGATCAACGTTTGTAAATCTTAACTTATTGAAATGGAGTACACATCTCTTACGGATAAGTCCATCCTCTCGGGTATGGATAATCGTCCACCAATGTTGGTGAAGACTATGTATGAGGAATGGGCTTCCCGAATTGAACTTTATATGTTAAACAAGGAGAATGGACATCTAATTTGGGCATCGGTGCTCAATGGACCATTAGATTATGGTACAGTGACGGAAGGTACGACTACTCGTCCTCGCACAACGGGTGAGTTGACTAGAGATATGAAGATTCAAGATAAATGTGATAAGTATGCTACAAACATCATTCTCCAAGCCATTCATCCAGATGTCTACAAACTCGTCAACAAACACAAAGTTGCCAAAGAGTTATGGGATAGAATTCGGGTTCTAATGCAAGGCACCTCGTTAACTAAACAAGAACGAGAGTGTAAGCTTTATGATACTTTTGATAAGTTTGCCTATGTGCCAGGGGAGACTCTCAATGATTACTATCTGAGATTTACCCTATTGTTGAATGAGCTCAATATCTATGGCATGACAATTCCACCTTTTAATTGAACACCAAGTATTTGAACACTCTTCCTTCAGAATGGAAAAAATACGTGACGGATGTTAAATTGGCTAAGGACTTGCATAACACCAATGTGGATCAACTTCAAGCTTTTCTTCAACAACACGAATGCCATGTGATCGAGGCTCGGTTGTCTACACCTCAAGTTCATGATCCACTTGCAATGTATGCTTCTCAACACAACATGGCTTATACTTATCAACAACCATCATACTTGCAGCAGCCACCACCACACATCTATCAGCAACCATCTTATCAACCACCAATGATGCCACAGCAAGAATATCAACAAAGTGTTCATCAACAATCTTTTCCACAGCAACCACAATATCAGACATCACCATCACAAGCCAACACTTCTCCAATGGGCTATACTCCTCAGCAAGGATATTTTCCTATAGAAGCACAACCAGCACAAGCTTTCTACTCTAATGAACTTCCACCAATCCAAGCACCGGTCTTTACTCTAAATGATACGCCAGCTGATGTTCTAAATCATCTCACAGCCTATTTGTCAAAACTTGTTGCAACTAGAGGATTTCCGCCAACAAACAATCAACTCCGCACCTCATCAAATCCTCGACAACAAGCTACTGTTCAAGATGGTCAAGTAACAGTGCAACCTATTCAGGGAAGGCAAAATTCATATGGACCTCCTACAAGTACTGGGAACAATCAAGCTGTGAATTCTCAAGCTAGTTGAAATGGAAGTCCCATTGGTCCTAAAAAGGTTGTGACTTGCTACAATTGCCGAGGACAAGGTCATATGGCTAGGGAATGCACTCAGCCGAAAAGGAGAAGGGATGATGCATGGTTTCGTGAGAAGATGTATTTGGTTGATGCTCAGTATAAGGGGAAGATTTTGGATTCAGAGAAGTTAGCATTTCTTGCAGACCCAGGGGCAGCAGATACTGAAGGCATTGCAGTTGTTTCCACTTCTAATGCAGCTTATCAAGCGGACGATCTTGATGCATACGATTCGGATTGTGATGACATTCACTCTGCCCAAGCTGCTCTCGTTGCTAATCTCTCTTACTACGGTTCTGATGTCATCAGTGAGGTACCAACCACATCTAATAATATTGATGATAACCAACATCAAGTTGGGCATGAAAATGACAACCTCGAACAGCATTGGGGAACTAGTAACTCAAATGATGTGGTACCCAATCCTACACATTTGAGTGAACCTCAACCAAATGCTACGACGGGTATAGCATCTTATGCTCAACATGATTTGGTCATGGTGCCTAAACATATTATTGATCAAATGCATATGGCCCTCAGACAATCTGTAGATACCAATTCCACCCTAACTGCTGAGCTTGCGTTGCATAAAGAAAAGGTCAAAGCTTTTGAAATGGTCCCTCAAGCAGAGAAAATAACATGTTCTGAATTTGACCAATTTCGTTTTGAAAAGATTGAACACTTGAAAGAAATAGAATCATTAAAGCTAATCTTTCCAATGAATTAAAAGAAAAATAGTCGGTTGTCAATGATTTTCAGAAACTTAAAATGGATTTCGAAACTCTCGAGTCTAAAAAGGTTGAATCGGAAATTAATGCTACCAAACTTCTTAAATTTAAAGAACAACAGCTTTTAAAACAATACGCTTCCACAGAAAAGGTTCATCTTTTAACTAAATCATTTAAAGAACTCGAACTTAAACGTCTTCAAGATTTACCACCTAACCCCGGTTATGCAAAACAAGCTCAGGAATATATTCCCGGTCTTTATGATATGACCATAATTGGAAATCGAAAGAAGCACCTTTTGTTCGTAGTACTGAGGAGACACAATCACTTGCGGATGAAACTCATTCTCAAATGCTTTCAAAATTCCATACAATTGATTATGATCAACATAACAAAGATCAATTTTCGAAAAAGACACGCATTCGCTTACAAAAGGAATTAGCAGAATTGACAGTTCTTGTGCCCCAAAGTTTGTCAAATGAAAACCTTCCTAGTAAGTCTCCTACACTTGTCAAAACGGATTTAACAACGTTAATTCCACCGGTAAGCAAGGCGTCCGTTAACTTAAATGCGGTTCACCAACACTTAGCCAATTTTGACAAGGTCATTTTGGAACGTACGACGGCTTCGGCCATAACGGAAGGTGAATGGAACTTTGAGCACACTAGAGCTGCGTTCCGAAATGAAATTGTTCCATTTGTAGACAATGTTAAGGCTTGTCTTAGTAATCTTGATCAATATTTGTTTATGGAAATAGAAGAAGTTAGACGTGTTTTCAATGAAATGGATAATGCTTATGAAAACAGTTTACTTGAAATAGAATGGGTTTCACGCCATAATGATCTGCTTCTGAATCAAGTGATGTCTCATGATATAGTTTATGTCTGTGTGAATACAAGTGTTGATAATGATTC
This sequence comes from Glebionis coronaria, assembly GCA_025667525.1. NCBI lineage: Eukaryota > Viridiplantae > Streptophyta > Magnoliopsida > Asterales > Asteraceae > Glebionis > Glebionis coronaria. Next base: position 142,524,677 of record CM046880.1, read on the forward strand.
TATTGTGCATAATGTTGAATCTGTGGATACTGTGGTAGATAGTACTTGTCACGAATCTGACGCTGAATTTTTAAAGCTTCAAGATTCATATTCATCGCTTTCAAAACGTTTTGATGAGATTCAAACACATTATATTTCGCTTGAATACAAGCAACAATTTATTCAAGAAATTTTTGAAACATCATTCGAAGGTGTTAATATCGATGATGCAAACTTTGAAAAGAATTTTCGATTGAATTTACAATCAAAACATCGTCAGCGAAGTGACAAAGTTGCTAACTCTTTGCCGATAGAAATAGAGAAATCTAAGGAGCTTAACTGTGTGAACGTACTTGAGGCCGCTGAGAATTTTAGACTTGATCTAGATAATCGAGTTTCCAAGATTTTGTCCAAAGTTGATAACTTAAAACAGAAAAATACACGACTCTTCGATTCAGTACAGCCCGCATGTGCTAATACCACTGCACAGAATCAATCGTTGATTGAACAATTGAATCGAAAGTAGGTGGAAATATCTGACTTCAGGGAACAAATTTGTGATAAAAATCTGGTCTTGGCTGAGTTAAAGGAAACACTTCGTACTCTAAAAGGTAAAAATGTTGTGGATAACGCAGCCACTGTCTCAGCATCGTCCTCTAGTGCAATCAAAAGAAACCTTATAGCCGTCACACCACTTAACAAGGGCCCTAGGACTAAACCATCTCAATCTTTGGTCACTAAAGATAAGGCGGAATCAAAACCAGCTTCTAATATTCCCGTGTTGCCTTCTACAGGAGTAAGCACCACTACTAAGGCTCAAAGATATAAGCTTAAGAGAAACAAGAAGAATGATAGGATCTTGCCCCCATCTAGTAGTCAAGTGAAGAAGAAAGTAGAAGCTCATCCTAGGAATGTTATTTTTGTTTTGAATAAAAAGAATCATGTAGCTAAACCTAAAGGCTCTGCGGTTGTGCAGTGTTCTAAGCCTACTGTGAATTCTAATTTGAAATGTTGGAACTGCAATGAATGTATGTTTTCTAGTCGTCATGATTCTTGCCTTATTGACCATGTGAATGAGATGTATGCCCGGAAAAATGGATTAGAATGGAAACCGACTGGGAAAGTGTTAACCCAAGTTGGCTGGATGTGGCGCCCCACTGGTAGAACTTTCACTATAGTAGGAAATACGTGCCCTTTAACTAGGATCACTCCCACTGAAGTGAAGAAAGTGTGCCCTTTAACTAGGAGTACCAAGGCTACCAAAACACAAGCGTGTCCTTTAACTAGGAACACTGACACTACTGTAGGAAACAAGTGCCCTTTAAATAGGTCTACTCCCACTGTAGTGCCCGCGAATAATCCAAAACCTAAGAAAGTTGGAACTGTAAAACCTGTTAGTGCTAAAACTCAGATTAGAAAACGCAGGAAATCTAAGGATCTCAAAAATGTTAGCAATTCTGATAATTCTATATCTGTATCTGCTAACACTCCGGAACCAATAGTTTCCAATGCATTGTCTACTGTTGTTATTGAAAACAGGTGGTCCAAATTGTTCTCTGGTATTTGGACTCTGGTTGCTCCAAGCATATGACCGGAGATCGCTCTCAGCTCAGAAATTTGATCAGCAAGTTTCTTGGTACGGTTCGATTTGGTAATGATCATATTGCAAAGATAATGGGTTATGGTGAATATCATATTGGGAATGTTATTATTTCAAGAGTGTATTATGTGGAAGGTCTCGGTCACAATTTATTTTCTGTGGGACAATTTTGTGATGCAAACCTAGAAGTTGCTTTTCGAGAGCATACCTGCTTCATTCGTAATTTGGATGGGGTTGATTTATTGAAAGGTACTCGAGGGAATAATTTGTACACTTTGTCTCTACAAGACATGATGGCCGCTTCTCCCGTATGTCTTCTCTCCAATGCATCGAAGACTAAGTCATGGTTATGGCATCAACGGTTATCTCATCTTAACTTTGACGCTATTAATCACTTGGCGAAAAACGAACTTGTTCGTGGTCTTCCTAAATTATCATTTCACAAGGATCATTTGTGTTCCGCGTGTACAATGGGGAAAAGTACTAAGAAGTCTTACAAACCCAAGACTGAAGACACCAACCAAGAGAAACTTTATCTGTTGCATATGGATCTTTGTGGGCCAATGTGTGTTGAAAGTCTTAGTGGCAAAAAGTACATCCTCGTCATTGTCGATGATTACTCTCGGTTTACATGGGTAAAATTTCTTAAAGCAAAAAATGAGGCACCTAAATTCATCATCGGATTTCTCAAGATGATTCAAGTGCGTCTCAACTCTACTGTCCGACGCATTCGTACAGATAATGGAACCGAATTTGTGAATCAAATCTTGCGTGATTATTATGAAGAAGTTGGCATATCTCATGAAACATCTGTCGCACGCACTCCACAACAAAACGGTTTCGTTGAAAGGCGAAATCGCACACTTATGGAAGCTGCTCGAACGATGTTTATTTACGCAAAGGCTCCATTGTTTTTATGGGCAGAAGCAGTATCTACAGCAGTGTACACCCAAAACCGGTCACTAATTCGTAAACGCCATGGTAAAACACCTTATGAGCTTCTCCATGGAAAAGTACCAGATTTATCATATCTTCATGTATTTGGTTCTCTTTCCTATCCAAATAATGATGGTGACAATTTGGGAAAACTTCAACCAAAGGCTGATATTGGTATTTTTATTGGTTACGCCCCCGCAAAGAAGGCATACCGAATCTACAACCGTAACTCTCGCAAGATCCTCAAAACTATGAATGTTCATTTTGATGAGCTGACTGCAATGGCTTCTGAGCAAAGCAACTCTGAACCCGCACTTCATGAAATGGGACCCAGTAACATTAGTTCTGGTCTTGTCCCAAACAACCCTACTTCATCATCATTTACGCCACCTTCTAGGACTGAATGGGATACGTTGTTTCAACCGTTATTTGATGAATTCTTTACTCCTCCCAGTATTGTTGCTCCAGAACGTGAGGTAATAGCTCCGGTAACCGAAGTTGTCGCTTCAGCAACCGAAGCACAATCAGACACATCTGCACCTACAATTGGTCAAGATATACCATCAACAAGTAATTCTCAACCGACACCCGAACCAACTACCCATGTCATGCCTATTGATGATGAAGAGGATGATGATGATCACGATTTGGAATTCGCTCAAATGCGTGAACTTCCATTCTTTGGTGTACCAATTCCCGACCCTAATAAAGCCGGGTCGTCCACCTCAGAGGAAGCTCCTACTACGGTTTACTCCAATCCACGGATTCGTGAACATGACAGCAAGTGGACAAAGGATCATCCTATAGATTCTATTATTGGTGACCCTAATCGTCCGGTATCCACACGAAGTCAGTTACAAGAAAGTGCAATGTTTTGTCACTTTGATGCTTTTCTCACTGAAGTTGAACCTAAGACATGGCAACAAGCTTTTACTCAATCATGTTGGATAGAGGCTATGCAAGAAGAACTTAATGAATTTATACGTCTTGAAGTTTGGGAACTTGTCCCATGCCCGGATGAAGTGCAATTACTCACTTTGAAATGGGTTTACAAGGTGAAACTCGATGAGTTAGGCGGAATATTGAAGAACAAAGCTCGACTAGTAGCTCGTGGATACAAGCAATTATTGGGCGTCGACTTTATGGAATCCTTTGCACCTGTTGCCCGTTTGGAAGCTATTAGACTATTCCTCGCTTATGCAGCCCACATGAATATGATCGTCTATCAGATGGATGTGAAGACGGCATTTCTTAATGGTGAACTCAAGGAAGAGGCCTATGTTCAACAACCGGATGGTTTTGTGAATCCTAATTATCCTAATCATGTGTACAAGCTTAAGAAGGCTCTCTATGGGTTGAAGCAAGCTCCTCGCGCATGGTATGATCTATTATCAAAATTCCTCATTACGCAAGGCTTCGCAAAAGGCAAGCTGGATCCCACGTTGTTCATTCAAAATCGAGGTAAATATATGATTATGGTACAAATATATGTTGATGATATTATATTTGCAGCCTCGACCCAAACATTATCAGATGAGTTTGGGACACTCATGTCTTCCAAGTTTAAGATGTCAATGATGGGCAAGGTATCATTCTTCTTAGGTCTTCAGATATCTCAGAGTCCCAGAGGCATCTTTATCAATCAATCCAAGTATGCCCTTGAATCGCTTAAGAAATATAAGATGGAATCTTGCGACCCCGTGGATACTCCAACGGTGGAACGAACTAAGCTTGATGCAGATCCACATGGAGTTGCCGTTGATCCGACACTTTATCATGGAATGATAGGTAATCTTTTGTATATCACAGCCAGTAGACCTGATCTTCAGTTTGCTATATGTATGTGTGCTAGATATCAAACTAGGCCTACTAAGTTACACTTAGCTACTGTGAAAAGGATCTTTCGATATCTTAAAGGAACCATTAATCGGGGACTTTGGTATTCGAAGTACTCTTTTATTGCACTAATGGCATATGCATATGCGGATCACGCGGGTTGTCAAGATACACGACGTAGCACGAGTGGAACTTTGCAACTACTAGGAGATCGACTAATCAGTTGGGCATCGAAAAGGCATAAAAGTGCTGCAATTTCAAGTACGGAAGCAGAATACATAGCTATGTCCGGTTGCTGTGCTCAAATTCTTTTGATGAGATCGCAATTAACCGACTATGGTCTAGGTTTCAACAAAATTCCGATGTACTGCGACAACAAGAGTGCAATTGCCTTATGCTGCAACAACGTTCAATTCTCCCGGTCGAAGCACATTGACATTCACTACCACTTCATCAAGGAGCAGGTGGAAAATGGAGTAATCGAGCTTTACTTTGTCCGATCTGAGTATCAATTGGCGGATATTTTCACGAAGGCTTTAGATCGCGCTCGAATTGAATTTTTGGCCGACAAGCTAGGAATGAGAACCTTCTCGCCTGAGACTCTAAAGGAACTAGCAGATGAAGCGAAAGAATAGTCTTGGTAAAACTATTCTCCGTATCCTTGGTGATCATCTGTATATATTGTTTACATTTTTATCCACAAAAGCAAAATACATAAATATAAAACCATATAAAAACCATAAAAATTGAAAAATTCATAAAAATCCAAAAATATTTTTACTTTATTTTTTCAAAGGCATGTCTTTTGGTACGATAATATTTACGGCCTTAGAAATGTTGATTAATATCGACATGGCACCATAAATAGAGTTCGTACAAAAGTTGTAAATATATCATAAAACATGCCCTAATGGCTTGTAGTTATTTCTGACTGCAACCCGGTTTTCATATTAAAGTCAAGTATTTCTTATGAAAGCTTTGGCTAACAACGGGAATTAATTTTCTCGGGCAAGGTTTACTTTAAAACCTTGTAAGGGATCAAGTTTACTTTATAACTTGGTCTAACACAAATCTATGTACGTCTCAGTGCATTTATTTGTCAAAACAAGAGAAGTCTTGTTTTTATGAAGCTATCATCTCTACATCCATGCTATCTACAATTGGTATCTACATACTCGACGATGTGACTACTCAACCGACGACTACAGCTCTTTCGATAGAACACGGGTCAACAATTGAGGGGGAGCAATTGTCAAGCATTCAGAATCTTTGATGCCGAACGTGCCAAGCTCACTAACTGGTGTCAAGACAACAATACCAATCGTACATGTGGTGTCAAGAGATGACTTCAGACGTGACGAGGCGACCAACATATGCTGACAAGAACCATTTGATCTTATCATATGATGTTCTCATCAATCAGGTCCAACCTTGTCAATTTTTCCTAATATGGTGAATATGTGGTCATGTTACAAATCGGTATCATATCTCATACATTTGATACCATGAAGATTAAATGGACTTGCATTTTTCTTCCCAAAACCTTTGTTAAAACTTCATTAAATCAATTGATATTAAAAACATCGATTGGGTTAATATTTTTAATATGGGGGAGAAAATGTGATTTAATATGGGATATTATCACAAATGGTTTGACTTAATGTGCTGGCTCATCCCGACATGTGCGAAATGTTTTCGAATATCGTGGCATATGTTAAGGGGGAGCAAAATGGATTTGCTATATCAAAATGGATTTTCATGGTGACATATACTTACCCAAAACCCATTTATTTCACGACGATGAAGATTGTGGTGACATAAGGATGGTAGGATAGGTTAAGTCATATGATTCTTCCAGAACCGGAGGAATCTTCCCAAGGACATTCCATATCTAGAAATAGTAGTCCTTAGGAAAGATGGAGAAAGATTGTGAACGTAGCTGAATGCCAACCAAGTACTTAAGTTAGCACTGGAACAATCACAACAAGGTGCTAGTTATGACGTATTGGTAAGCATTGAAGGGGATGAAGAATGAAAAAGAATTGTAAAGATAAAGGGTGTAAAGAAAGAAGCCCTCCTTACAACTTTAGGCAGAAACCGGGTCAATACATATGCTATTGAGATCATTTTAATGATTCTTGATATTGAAGACAAACATCATGGACCTAGTGATGCAATGCACAACCCATCCCAGCTAACTCAGATATCTCTCAAAAGATATTTGTTTTAATCACACGGAGATCAACACGTTATCTATCGATTTATTCACTCCAAGTAAATTGGTATTGAAAAGGTGGCACTCCTCTCCAGCCTCCGATCACTAAAATCCAAAATGCACGATCGAGTCTAGAGCCATTTGAGATCATCAAATATCTCATTAGGACACACTTTCATATTTCCTTGCTTCTTCACACAATGTGAAAAGTAGGAAAGATCTTAAGAGTCCTACGCAAAATCTTCATGATCTTGCCTGAACATACGAGTAATACGAAAGTATTTACAATGAAGATGGAAATCCTTCTTGAGCGAATATCAAAAAGCTCATGGTAGGTGACTTGTGCGATTCTTTATGAATCAAACTTGTGATAACTGGAAAGCAACAGTTGTTTAATTCTTAACTGAACTTAAACACGTTCCAGGCCTCTATGCAATATCTTAGTGATCTTGCCAGAACACTCAGAGTGATACCTTAGTGTTCACGGTGATGAGTGGAAATCCTTCTAGTGTTAACCTCAAACAGCACTTGGTAGGTAACTTGCAAGATTCTATACGAATCAAGCTCGTGACAACTGGAAAGCAACGATGGTGCGGTTCTTAATTGAATTTCACTTGTTCCAGGAACATGAATTGACAGCTTCAAATCATGCGGATATTTTTATCCAAATGATTCACTCTTTATGTTCGCAGTCAGCTTTGGACGGTCGAATAAAGAGAACGGGTTTACCCGCGAAATCCTGTCAGGAAGTTACCTAATTGAAACTATCCGTCACGGGTACGATATTTTATATCGTCCAACGGTCTTCACCGACCGGAGGTAAAATGCTACCAAATTAGAATGAAATGTTCAAAGCCATTTCGTTCGTGTCTACTTATGTTGCGGCATTTGAAGACGGTGGCGTTGCGGAATCCAAGAAGAAGTCATCCCCGCATGCTTATACTTTATGCACTTAATATCTCATCTAATTCAAGAAATCCTAAAAGTTAAGTCTTCCGCTGTATCGAACTCTGAAGCATTCAGAAATTATGAAGGTATAAGTATGTGGGACATGGTGTCACGAAGAGGCGAAGATCACAAGTGATGGATGCACGAGATCAAGGCAAGAGATTAATTCTCAAGATTGATATCAAAGATCACATCAGCATATTCTCCAGAAAAGAAAAAGAAAAAGAAAGACGAAGACTACGAGCTCAAGACAAGCATAGTATGCTAGGTTTATTTTATTATTGTAACTCGGGTAACGCCCTTGTTTGGAGTGACCTCCCTTAGGGGGAGATTGTTGGAAATATGTTTTACGTATTAAGAAGGATCGGTCACTCCAACGATAGTCCATGTAATAGCTCGTAGTTTAGTTAACTTTCTTTATTTAACAAATAAGAACAAGCCTAGCCTACAACATGTGCAGGCCGGCCCAAATGTAAGCCCAAGCCCATGACAAGGGCTTGGGTATATAAACCCACTCCTTTGATGGAGAGGGTGGTGTGGTTAATCATTTTTTCATATAGTTCTCTTAAGTTTCTCTCTCTAGAATTGTGTGTAATCCACCATCTCTCTATCTCTTTCTCTTTCTAAAAACATAAGCAAGATTTACATTTCTACACTCTTCTAATCTCATTTCTATTTTCTTTTTCTCAATATAATCACAAACCATTAATCAATTCATTACACAACGCACTAGCCTCCTCGAGAACGAACTCATTTTAGGGTCATTTACACACGGTTTTCCTAAATCGTCGTGCTTACCCTATATTTTGGTACTCTTTTCCTAAAGGGTATACAAAAACTCAAAGCGTCACGGTTTTGAAGTATTGGCACCCGAATAATCGAAGGCTTCACCTAATAATAATATTTCAAGTGCTCACCTAAATTAAGCAAAAATTTGAAGCTCATAAGGCCGAAAAATCTATGCCCAAATTGAAAGTGAATTAAGCCTTAATCTTTGAAGCTTTAAAGATCCAAAATTTGCTTTAGCGTGAGGATCTACGTCTTTGGCTAATAAAACCACCGATGAGGCGGATAATAAAAGGCAAGGCAAGACCGAAGTCATAATAAAAGCTCCATAGCGGAGTTGAATAAAAGATGGAGGTAAACCTATGATAATAAGGCCCTTCCGTTAGGGGGCGTATAAAAGTCTTGGTAATAAGTCTCATGTTCAAAACCGTTATAAAAACGTGTTTATCGATCCTTCTTGTTGACTTAATTTTTTGACATTGTTGTCTATTAGGGTGAATTATTAATTCGATGATTTTGGTTACACCGTTAAAACTCTATTTTTAGACTTAATCTCTATTCACGCATAAGTCAATGATGTAACCTCGTGATCATTAAGACAAAATAAAATATAAGAGATACCAAGTAGGAATAAGGGAGTTTAGGTTCGTAAACACTCATGAGATGTGATCGTGTTGCTAACTTATAATAACAATGATCTCGTTACACGCTTAGCATGGAATTGGGTGAAAATCGAGGACGACAAAATTATTTCTAACGAAACATTCACGTGTTCTTCTTCTATGATCCCAAAAGTCACTATATCGTGATGAAAACAATACATTATGTCTAAAACGCGTGTAGTAGTTTATTTAAATTTATGTCTTTAATAAATGTCATCATAAAATGAATTTTGGAAGTGCTATGATACTTAATTCTAGCATTGCTTGGGGACACGGCAATGGTTTAGTATGGGGGAGTGATGAGACTGTATTTATACATAGTCTCATCGTCCAAATCGGACTTAAAACGCTTAAAATATCGTCAAAATACCCAAATATATGCTTGTGTTTGTTCATTTGTGTATTTTAGGTACGGATATCGTGAATTCACCAAAAGATCAAAGGAATCAAGAATAAACGAACACGGGAAACGAAGCCGCATAAAGAACCGGGCCCAAATATGGAATTTCCAAAAATGACCTTGAAGAATTGAAGATTGGCAAGATTGGTCCTTCATCTTTTGAAGACATGGCAATTTATACCCTTGTAGTACTCACTATTTTCATTTGGGTCCCTAAATTATCAAGATATTACAAGATCAACCCTTGAAGAATGAAAATTGTGCATTAAAAGCCCTTGATAAAAGTTTGGAAATGCATTGTGCCATAATTGACAGCAAGGGCAAACTTATTATAAAGAAGAATAGAGTTTGGAGTTGTTTAAAGTAAAATGACAAAAGAATGAGAGTTCAGGGGCCATAGTTGCCAGACTTCCTAACCCCATCAGCCACTCCCAGGCCGCCACATCACACCTCCCACCAATCATCTCCAACCACCTCAACAAGGTCTCCACGTCACTCCCCACCCTTAATAAACTGATTACTAAAATCAGTTTATTAAACTTCCCTCCTTAAACACCTTTTTAAACTAATTAAACCTCAAAAACGAATCAAACACACACTTTAAACACACACTCATGAACAAACCCTAAAACCCTAATTCTTTCTAATCAAAGGGTTATCCTTTAATCCTTTCCAAATCCCTAATCCACCTTACCCATAACCCAACCCACCTTCAAAGTACACTCACTCGTGACCCAAGAGGCCCCACCAAGACTCCCCTGCTTCACCAAAAATAGCAAATTAGGAATCTACAGCTCCCACAGCCAAGACTTGGTCCCAAAGAAAAGAAATCAACATCCCAGATCAAATCAACCAACTGGCAAGTCACATGGGTTTGACCACAGCTTTTCTTGAAGATTTCAACAAGGGCATAAGAGGAAATCCAGCTGTTAGGGTTTTAGCATTTGTAGGACTCTAGATTATTCTATGCATTAGTATAAATTGAAATGTCGACTTGTGGCATTCTTTGTTCCAGTTTTATTGTACATTTTTAAAAAGTAATGAAAATGAAAAATTTAAAATTTATGCAATAATAATGAGTTCCCTTTAAAGTTATTTTATAGCTTAAATGTTTACATTAACTTGCAATTCAGTTTAATTTTCCAAAAGCTTTTATTTGTTCAAGAATTTTATCAAGAATCGTTTTTTTTTATATATAGATTTTCAGGAATCCAAAATCACAAGGAAGTGATAGTGGAATTGTGATTTTGGTTTGTTGAATATCATAATTGGTTTGGGTATCAAAGTTTGTTCCAATTGTTTTTAGAAAATCAGTTTCAAGTTTTTCATTTTTTTTATTTTTAAGCTATAAGCTATAAGCTGCTTAATTAATAAGCTAGCTTTATAGCTTACTTGTCTTTGTAACAGGTCACATTTCTTTTGGCTTTCTTTCTTGGCAGGTTCACAAAATCTCAGCTCTCTTTCAAGATATATTGGGTGTGTGTGGTTCTTGGAACCCACCACTAGCATCATCTCTACATTCTCAACAGTCAGCCTTCTTCCAAGCAAAGGCTCAGTTCAGACTGAAAGGAGATGGCAATGCAGCCTTAGTGGGGTCTGGATTGTGGGCCCCACAAGGTATAAAACCCTAAGGCTTGAACCCTCGTCTTAGTTTTAATTTGATTATTCTTGACTTGGTGATTGGTGGATTTGTTTAGTACACTAGCTTCATTAGTTTATTAATGTTTGTTGAGCTTTTATATGTATGTTAGAATTAGCTTAAATCAGATTTGTGTAGATTTAAACAAGTTTTCTTTGTTAAAATCAAGTTTCTGAAATTAAGGGGGTGTTTGGGTTTAGGGTTTAAGCTAGAAGTTTGACAAGCTTTAGGTTTAAAAACCACTCAAACACACTACTTAAGTTATTAATAGGTGAGATTAGTAAGTTGTTTCAATTTGGCAAGTTTTTGAAGTAAGTTGCATGTTCAAAAATTGGGTATTAATAGCTAAAATCTGTAAAATCATCATAACTGCCTGTTTAGCTATAATTTTCTCATCATTTTGTGTTGAGTGCTTTATCTAAGTGGTATCTAGGGATTAGACTAGGGTTGTTGTAGTTTGTGAATAGATTGGGTAAGCTTTTGTGAGCCTAAACTCACCCTAAGTGCAAAGTGCATCAGCAAAATAGCCCTAGACCTCTTTCTGAATTACAGTGACTGCAATTGCGGATTTTGTGAAATTTTTGCTAGTTAAGTGTGTGTTTTGTGATTAAACAGACTCTCTACACTCCACTGAGTGTAAGGGTACCTTATTGTCCAAAAAAAAGCATCACAACAAGCTTTCCTAAGCTCATAATCACCCAGACTCGTTTTTATGTATAGTCAGTGGGAACCAATTCCCACTGCTAGTATTAAAGTTCCCCCTGCTTTGTAAAAGGACAAAAGTCCTTAAGTGTCAACATCAGTTTTCAACATTTTTTGTCTTTAGTGGTCAAAAATAAGAATTAGAACTTCATTTTTGTTTCATTATTTTTCTTATTTTATTTTTGATTTTTCTGTTTTATTTATTTTTTGGTTATTGTTCATTTAGTATTTTTTAGATTTAATTGCATTTTTAAATTACTTTTTAATTTTCCGTTTTTGTCTTTTAGTGACAAAAATTTATATTATTCAGTTTTAAAAATTTTCTTAGATTTAGAAAAATAGTTTAAGATTTTTAGTTTAAAAACATTTTACTGATCACTTTTTTATTAATTTTTAGAATTAAATTTATTTTAATTAGGGTTTAATTACAAACTTTTTTGTCTTTCAGTGAAAAATTTTACTTTTTTCAAACTTTTTCTTTTTTTACTGTTCATTAGTATAATTTAGGATTTCTAAAATTGTCAAATCATTTTTAGCATTATTTTATTATTTCTTATGATTATTTTAGTTAAAAATAGTTTTTAGTGATTTAAAAATAGAAAAATAGTTTTGAAAATTTAGGAAAAATACTTTTTAGTCTTTAAATAATATAAGTGATTTATTAGTTCAATAAAATAATATTTTGGGCTTTTTCTTAATTATATTTAATTTTAGGGCTTTAATTAACATTTAAAATTGAATATTTAATTAATAAAAGGTTTTAAAATATATTTGTTGGATTTTTATTCTTATTTATATTATTTTAGACTTAGTTTTAACTTTTAATTAATTTTTAAGTTTAATTTTTAATTTTGTCTTGTTTTACGTAATTACGTCATCGTTTTACGTCATAACGTCGTAATGTAATCGTAGTCGTAGCTCGTCTTTACTTTTTCTCTTCTAAACTAAAAACGTCACTAATCCAAACTCTTGATTTTATATATTGGCACATTAATCCACACACCTCCTTCGAGAACGAACCTGCATTTATTCGACTAGTCGGTTTTCCTAAATCGTCGAGTTTAATACTTGCCCATTATACGTTGTTTTCCTAAACGTGTATCTTTACCACAATCACCATACTTCACATCCCAATATGTCTTACTCTCCTAATGAAAGCCTTGATTCTCCTCCATTCTCCCCAATTGATTTCAATCCCAATTCACCCAAGAACACTCTTAATCACATCTCTCCTACCAAGAATGCTGATTGTGGAACATCTTTTCTTCCACCACCACCCTTTAGTTTTCTTCCTCCTTCTCATGATAATGTCATGCACCATGGCACATATTGTCATTGTTGTCAATATCAACATCTTGCTATGGCACACATCTATGAGGAGTTGAGCTACATCAAGAGTCTCTTAATCAAGTCTCCTCTTCACTTTGATTATGAGATCTCCACCAAGCCACCGCCACCACATTCCGCCACTACCTTGTCTTTCATATAAGCAATGGTTGCTTATCCTCAAGAAAACTTTTTCTTTTAAGCAAATCTTAGAATTCTAGATTAACTAGGATTAGATTTATGCTTTTGGCTTGTTTTTTATTTCATACATCTTTGTATGACTCTTTTCTTATTTTTATATGACTTCACTTGGATCTTAGTCTTTGTGTTTTCTTCTCTTTTATTCTTTTAGTGTGGCCTTTAGCTATGTCTTGTTGGTTGTTTCTTTTGTTCAACTAACCCTTCTATGTAGCTTGTCACCATATCTCGATTCCTCGGTGCCCCAAGTTAGGGGAGTAGGCACCAAGGGGGAGTCTTTGCAAAGTCCGTCTCTTCAACACCGACTTGTGCAACCTTTTTGCTTCGACAAAGGGGGAGAAATGAATAAACTCGTCTTCGAAAATCTTATGTTTTGTATGATTGAGTTTATATATTATCGGAATCAAAAAAGGGGTAGATTGTTAATGCAATAATGCCTAAAAACGTTACTTGCATTTTTCGGTCTCGCTTAGTTTTGATTACGACAATATGTAAAAACAAGCATTTACAAAAACAACAAAAAACGAATTCTTGAGTTCAAGTATTTTTCGTTTTACCCATTTTCACTTAAGGTATGAATAAACAAGTACTAACCTTAATCAAGTGATCAACTGATTTAATCTTTTCTTAAAACTCACTTTTTATTAAGTGTGACAAGTTTTTAATTAAACTTTCTTTTTAAGAAAATGTTTTATTAAATTAAATATTTGAAAATTTGAAAATGGCATATTCCCTTTTGATTTGGAATATGCTTTCTGGATATTTTTATAACCAGATATGACCTCCACCACTAAAGGACAAAAAGGGAGTGGAGTCTAGCCTGGCGGTTCCTTAGCGCCTAGGCGGTTCCTTATCGATAAGGTTCCACGGGCTAAGATAAGGAACCGCGGGCAGATATAACCGTTGGCCCTTTGTCCTATAAATAGTGGACCTTTCTCAGATTTTTAATTCACCTCTTTTGCACACAAATTTCCAGATTCAAACCTACTTCTTAAATCACTCTAATCCTTGATTATTTGATTGATTACTACTTGTTTAGAAGTGAATCTATCTCCACCATCCCTTCCTCTTCAAGTGCAAAGAGAAGAACACTATCATTGTGAAGTGTTGAGTCCACCACCAAAGATCCTTTGAAGATCAAATCTTATACATTTGTTGTTGTGTAATGTTGGAGTATGCTCGTGTCATAACAACTAATTATATGGCTAGACACATATGGGCCTATGGGGTCACACACATATACACTGAGGTACCATTTTAATATATCGTGTTTATCGTATTTACGATATATTTATAACCTTTGCAACTCGAGATAACCTTTGGGATTTTAATTACTAAGTATTTACTTAGTAATAATAATGTAAATTTGATAAATACATCATAAAGCCCATTATGGCCTTTATTGCCTAATTAATGTTGTGATTAATTTGTTGATACGTTTAAGTTTTAAGATATGACTAAAATGGTATCATTTTGATCATTTGAATATAACATAGCATAATACAAGGCAAATGAAAACGTATGGTGACTCTTCTAAAACAAAAAGTGACGGCATACATATCATGGTGATGATTTGTTTTGGTTATTGTTCATTAATCTTTAATAAGTTGTTGTTAAAGGCTTGATAAAGAGTTACGGGTATTAGACTAGCATCGATTTGGTATACAATGACGTGTAGTGTGTTTCTACATAGAGGTGATCTATTTTGGTTACTTGGTTTCTTGGGCAGATCGGTTGGTGGTTGTCCTCGGTTGATCCTACCGAATCACGCTACAAAGGTATACTTTTATTGTCTTTTCTTTAGATTAATCATATGACTCTATGGATCCGTTAATAGGTGATCTTTCCGCTGCGTTTGTTATTTATTCACATCATGTTTATATGGATAATCACCTATAGTGGTATCACGAGCCATCATATGATGTCATATGATTATCGGGTATGCGTAAAAGTGGCTAAAACACGTGTTTTTGATGGATTAATAAAGATAAAAATAAAACAGCCCATAGGGCTTAATTTTCGTGATAAAACAGACCTAAGATGGTATTATGATCTGTGATTTTTTATTCCATGGCCACGGGTTACGCATATCTTAATTGGTATTGTTACCGGTACGTGTAAAATGACCTAAAAACGCGTGTTTTGGCACGATTTTTGAAACTGTTTTAGAACAGCCTGATACACGGCTTTTGGCCAGGTAAAAAGATTCGTTGAAGTATGTCTAATCGAATTGATCCTGGTTTAACTATGCGACTCAGTCGTTCTTTGGTGAAACAAAAGTTGTGTCGTTGTAGTATATTAAAAGTGCAAAGATGTAAATGTAAATTGACTTTAAAGTAAATCTAAGTCTAACTTAAAGTAAATGGCGAGTATTTAAAAGCGTGACGAAAAGTAAAGGCACTAAAAGTAAATAACGCAAACTTAAATCTATCTAAGACAAACTTAAAACGCAACTAAAACTTAAAACTAAGGCAAGGCTAAAATAAATCTAAGGCAAATAATCTTAAAGTGCGACTAAGTAAGACGGCGGTAAAAGTAAAGCTTGAAAATTAAAGAATTAAAAACATAAACTAAAAATAACCTGAAAACAGCTCATCCGGAATAATACCCTCATTCGGAATAAACATTCATCCGGAATGTCACCTTCGTTCGGAATGTTCTTCTTTACTCGGAATATTAACCAAAAACCTTGATCCGGAATAAATACTTTATCCGGAATTTGTCACTTATCCGGAATAAATTATTGATTCGGAATGTTGGTCTTGACCCGGAATGATGTCTTGATCCGGAATGTATTTTGATCCGGAATGTTGTGCTTGATCCGGAATGAGAGGTTGATCCAGAATAACTTCCTTGATCCGGAATGTTGGATTGATCCGGAACTTTTGGTTGATCCGGAATAACTAATTATTCCGGATGAAGAACCTTGATGCGGAATAATAACTATTCCGAATGAACTCAATTGAACCGGAATGTCCAATATTCCGGATGAACACCCTTGATTCGGAACAACTTTCAACACAACCTTGATCCAGAATGCACTGTTGATTCGGAATAAACCTGGGAATACAGTAACTAACAAGCGAAGAACAAGGAGAACAAGAACACACGAATCTAAACAAATCTAAATAAAATCAACCACAAGATTAAATCAAACTAATCACAAAACATCTACTAATGATAATCAAACAATCCAAAACAATCAAACTAACAAAACTAATCAAAATAATCAAAACCCACTATAATCAATAAAAACTCAAAACATAAACATGAACATAAACATAAAAATCAAAGATTAAAGAAAGGTAGATAGGAGATCAAACAATATAGATAAAGATTGACAAGAATTAAAAGAAAACTTACTTGAAATTAAATGTAATTAAGGTGCAAGACAAGGTATTTAAATGGACATGAAAAGTAAATGACAAGGTAATTAAATGTGCAAGGTAATTAAAATGGAAGAAATAGTTTTTCAAGCTATCCAACAAAAACTAATGAAATGAAATCCTAATCTATATATAGGGGAGGATTAGGGAGTGCTTAGGAAGCTTCCTCCCCTCTTTCATTTTTCCTTAATTGCACACTTAAGTCCTTAAGCCTTTTAATCTTCTTAAACCTTGGACTTTAATGACTTTGTCTCGGGATTTCTTTGAACTTGTCTTTTAATTCTTCAATAAATAAGACTTGAGTTCTTCGGCTTTAAGTAAACTTCCGTCTTTTGACTTTTTCTTCGATAAATCTTCGGAATTGGTCTTGGACTTCCGTTATTTTAGCACTCTTGATTTCTGGACTTCGTCTTTCGTCTTTTTCTTCGATAAAAGCCCGTGAATGCCCGTGTTTTCTCCACTTTTCACCTTTTCTTCCTAAATCACAACAAAAACACAAACCATGCATAATTCCGACATAAATGACATAAAATACACGTTTTGGCTCGGTTATTATTGTAATTAAGTGGTAAAAAGGATGGGTATTTACACACCTATCAAATCCCCTACACTTGACCATTGCAATGTCCTCATGCAATGCATTAGTCACAAAGCACGTTTACATTTTTCATCAAAATCAATCCACCTTGGCCTTTAATAAAGAGATAGAAAACTATAAACATTCAAAGTAAAGAAATTAAAAACATACCTTGGGTTTTGGAAATGTCATGAATGATCATCATCCTCAATTTTTTACTTTCTCCAAACCAAGCTTAAAAACGAGATCATTGTTATTATAAGTTAGCAAACTAACACGAACTCATGTGGGCCAATTATTCACTTAGACTCCCTTATTCCTAGGTGTATCTCTTATATTTTATTGTTGTCTTGAATGATCACGAGGATGCATTTTTGACTTATTTCGATAGTTTATTAGGCCGAAAATAAAGTGAACGATTTAATCAATAGTTAGCTAAAGAACAAAATCTTTTAAAACTGCTTCTCGGGACCTCAAAAAGTTCAAATCTTGGCATAGCTCGCTTCGCGATTTGAGACCTTTCTCGGACCGATATTTGGCAGCGACTTCATACTTCAAACCTTGAGAGACGTTCATGAAATAATGGTCTTCTCTTCATATAGGAATTTCTTCACTTGAAGTTTTGAGAGATTCATACTCGGACCACGACTTCTTCATTTTTCTCCAATCTTTATTTTGGACTTTGATATACAACGATCTGCCTCCTTTTTGGACTTGGCTTTATTTATCCTCATACCTTGTTAGGGCCTTTTCGGATATACTTCTCCATGACTTTTGGGGAGTTTTTGCTTTTCATCGTGTGTCTCGATCCTTCATATTGATTTTCGATAAATGATTCTTCACATCACTTTGGATCTTTAGCAACAAAATGTATCCCTCATGCCTTGTTAGGGCCTTTTCAGACTCGGCAATCTTCGCATCCCGCTTCAATAAGTTATGCCTTGGCTATGAACTCTAATCCATACCGAGCAACTTTTAAACGATCTTGGGCTAGAAGCTAAGTAAATTTTCAAATCGTACGACCTTATTTATTGCAGATAAATTTATTAGCAAGCGATGGGAGAATAGGCTTATAATTAACTCACATAAATTCACGAAAGAATACCAAACTTATAATTGACTCTATCATCTCTCGTTCTCCACAGTTTAAAATCTCAAGGAATGAGACTCGTGGATGCTTAGCCTATTAAATCAAAGTTTTGGGTTTTCGAGTCGCCTATAGAATCTTGCAAACTCTTAGACTTTTTCAAGTTTAGAAATCACATTTTAAAGTTCCCTTGATAAACGACTCTCTAGGATCGATTATAGGAACTTGCGAAAAGTTCTTGTTCTTAACCCGTGAGAGTTAAGACTTTCGCGTTTTATAGAACCCTATATAAAAGCCTAGCAAAACTTGACTTAAACACGTTAAGGATACTAGCTAGAGTAAACTTAGATAAGTAAACTCGGGTTGAGTCAAAAGATTCACAACGGTTTAAAATAAAAACCACTTTATTAAAAATTTATTCTAATAAGGAAAGAAAATAACTATACAAAGGGAAAAACTAATATGCCAAAATAGATCAAGAATTTTGCAAAATGTCGAAAATTTGATTTTCCGGTTAAAATGAGGACAAATACAAGGAAAAGACCACTTAACATCGATAGAAGGCCCCCCTACACTTAAGATAAACATTGTCCTCAATGTTTAAGCATGTGGGAGTAAACTCCCCTACACTTAGGACATTGTGCACTTTGTTTAAATCTCGCTAAGGAAGAGACAACTAAAGAGATTCCTATTTTAATATTGAGAAATATAAAAGAGTGAATCGAAAAGAGTTTAGGATAGAACCGGGAAGAAGGGAACACGGAATCACGGGTCGTCAAAAATCTTCAAGAGTGGATCATTGAGCGCTCGAATCCCTGAATAGAAGAAGAGAGGAAATAGCAAACACCAACGGGTCTCCCCTACACTTAGGATAAAGAAAGCTAAAAGATAGATACATGGGTTGCCTCCCAAGAAGCGCTTGATGTTTTATTACCGAGTCGTGAGCCTGACTCGACCTTGATTACCATAGGAAGAAGCATGAAACATATCTACCGGGATCAAAGACATAGTTTTCGTCCATCAAATAACACAAGCTTAAGGCAAACAAGGCAAGCCAAAGAAGAATAGGCAAGGTTCCCTTAAGCAGCGATGTAGCACGGTGGGAGCAAGGGTGAAGTGGTGCAAGCAGATTTCCATAAGTTCCAAAGATATTTCCTTTTATTTCATCAGACGGATACTGAGATGGTTGAAGAATATCGATACCGGGGTCGAACACCTTTTCCTTTAAGGGAAAATAGCACGCAGGCTCAGCAGAATGTGAAGAAAATCCGCGAAGAAGATGCACAACCTCGTCCTCAGAAGGTGGACAAAGAGGTATTAAATCATATGTGTTGCGGATGTTGGTGTCGACCGGTTGCTTCTCCTTTGAAAGAATTTTCTTCAAATCCAAAGTAGGATCAAGACGATAATCTTCAAAGTCTAAAGGAGGAGTCACTCTCATGAGGGAAGTATGTATTGAGAAATGTATAGAAGTCTTCCTCAAATGAGTAATCGTCCAAAGTAGGATCAAGTGATGGCGGAGGATCTTCTTCATGAGAAGAATCGCTCGAAAGAATATCGGCCTCATCAAAATCATCATAAACGGGCAGGTTGGGATACTCGGAAGCAAAGTCATCATAATCTTCCGAATTTGAGCTAGAATCATCATCATAAGCATCAAAGATCGGTGGAGAATCATATATAGGAGAAGGTTCCAAATTGGAGAGAGAATCATCCACATCATCTTCAAAAAGTGGATTATCAATGCAAGACTCGAATTGAGGATTGTTGTAGATGACAAAATCATCGAGCACATTAATCATATTCGCAGATTCTCGTCCATAGGATTTGCTTGTAAGCTTCCCCATTTTGAACACTTGTGCATCATCCCCGACTCTTAAGATTAACTCACCTTCGGCAACATCAACTAGAGCTCGTCCGGTTCTTAAGAATGGCCGACCAAGTATTAAAGGAATACGAGGGTCCATTTCATAATCAACAACGACAAAGTCGACCGGGAAAGTAAATGTGCCAACTTTAATGAACACGTCTTCGGCAATACCAACGGGGTAAGCGAGAGTGCGATTTGCAAGTTCAAGAGTCATCTTTGTTGGAGTAAGGTCAGGAAATGATAGTGTTTTCCAAACACTCAAAGGCATAAGATTAATACTGGCCCCGAGATCAGCTAGGGCAGTAAATTCTTCGGTTTTGTTGAAGATGCAAGGCAACACAAAACGACCGGGATCTCCAAGTTTTTCCGGAAGTTCTTTAAGAATAACTGCAGAACAGTTTTCATTTAAGCGTGTGTTGGCGAGCTCAATCAACTTCTCCTTCTTGTTAAGCAATTCCTTGAATGCTTTGACAAATTTCAGCATGTGGACAAGTGCTTCAACAAGGCTAATGTTGAAAGTCATTTGAGAGATCATCTTCAAATAATTCGACACTTGAATGTCATCCTTTGTGTGCATTTTGGTCTTGCCTAAGCGAGATGGATAAGGAATATTGGGGTTGGGTGGTGAAGGTGTAGGTGTAGGTAGAGGTTGAGATGTTGAAGGTGGGGTTGGTGGAGGATTCTTGGTGGGTGCTTCATCACGTCGAGGCGGAGACGGTAATGGTGTACTAATACTAGGTGTAGGAGGAGTCGGGATAAATGGTGGTGGAGGAGGTGTAGATGATGGGGGTGGGATAGGTGGTCCTACTATGGTAACTCCACTACGGGTAGTAATAGCACTCACATTCGCTCGCGGATTGGTGACGGTGTTTGAAGGTAGAAAACTCGAGGAAGAAGGTTGAGTTGTGGGCAAGAAACTAGCCAACATATTCTTCAAATCATTCGTTTGATTGCTGAAGGAGGATTGAATATTATCTTGAAGTTCGGATCTAATGTCATTTCCTTGCTTGGTGATATCTCCTTTCAAATTGATAATTTGGCTCTGTAGATTCTTGATTTGCTCACCTTGGGTTCTCATTAAGGCTTCAACATCTTGATTGATGGGTGGGGCTTGTTGGACGGGTGGGTGATAAGGATTAGAAGCTCGAGGTGGGATTTGGTTGCTTCTATTGTAGTTGTTGGCGGGGTTTTGGTTTTGAGGAGAAAAACCGGGGGAAAGGTAGTTGTTTGACCGGTAACTCAGCAAATTTCTATCCCCTTGAGGTCGAGCTTGGTAATTTTCCGGTGAATAATTACCATAAGCTGCATACACATTTTCCGGATTTCCTTGAGTAGAAGAACAATCAGTGTATGAGTGTGGACCGCCGCATGTTTCACAAGAAGGTGCAACCGCTTTAACTTGTTGTTGTTGGTTTGTAGCGAAGAGCAAGATATTTTTGTTCATTTCAGTCATCATGCGGGTGAATTCGGTCATGTCGGGGTTTGCTGAAGTGGAAGAAACATTGACTCTCGGGTTGTTCCTTGAAGAAGCGGAGGAATCCCAGTTTTTGTGATGAGTAGTCATGTTCTCAATAAGCTCTCTACACTCCTCGGGTCTCCTTTTCATAAATGTGCCACCGGCGGCTACATTAATCGTATCACGATTTCGAAAAGTCAAACCGTTGTAGAAAGTATCAATTAAGGTCACAGGGAGCATGTTGTGGTTTGGACAACGATCGATCAAGACATTATATCTTTCCCAAGCATCAAAAAGAGATTCATCGGGGTCTTGCATGAAACCGCTGATTTGATTGCGAAGGCTCGTGACCATGGATGGTGGAAAGTAGCGCGACAAAAAGCGTTGAGTCATGTCATCCCAAGTATGAATTGAATTCTTCGGGAGACGATCAAACCATTTCTCGGCGTGATGTGATAAAGTATGTGGGAAGAGTCGTAGGCGAAGAACATCCATTGTGGCACCGGGCAACTTCATGCTTTGGGTGATAGTAATGAATTTGTCGAGGTGTTTGTTGGCATCATCATCAGGCATTCCTGCGAATGGATTAGTTTGCACTTGCTGAATCGTGTGGTGCTTCAACGAAAACTCCGGAGCCGTGATTTTCATCGGCGCAATCGGTCCTCCTCGTCCAAACATGGTAGGTTGACAAAGCTCCTCCATTGTCCGAAGATCGGGCTGTTGAAGAACATTGTTGTTATTGTTGAGGTACGGTGGATTATTGTTGTTGTTAATACCTGCCATACTTAAATCTTCTGGAGTCTCGGGCTCTTGGTAATTAGAAGATCTAGTACGCATACACCTACAAAGACAAAAGAAAACAATACCAAACGCAAAGAAAATATATATACACAATAGAAATAAAATCTTTTTGGATTTTTGAAATTTTTAATTTTTATGTGTTTTTTAACAATTTTTTAATTTTTATGTTTTTAAGCAAGAAAATAACGCTCACAAGTGAACGGATCCCAAAAAGCAACGCGTCTCTCATAGAAAACCGTTAATCTTTACGAAAAGACCCGGCAGCGGCGCCATTTTAATAACTTGGTTTTGCTAGGTTGAAAGTTCGTTTCTCGGTATCTTCTCGAATTGATCTCCAGTTAAATGTGCGACTCAGTTGTTCTTGGTGGAAAAGAAATAGAATGGTTTTCGTTGTCTACACTAATTAAAATAAAGACTTGAAACAAATAAAAATAAAGTAAAGACGGTAAAAAGAAATACTGAAAGATTTAAACTTGGCGAAAAGTAAATGACGAGAAATTTAAAGCAATAAAGGTAAATAACTCAAACTAAAACTTAAACTAAAAGGGAAGGCAAGTAAAAATTCAAATAAAGAAAAAGGCGGAAAAAGTAAAGCTTAAAACTAAAAACTGGAAAACATTCATTCGGAATAAAACAGTTCATCCGGAATATGTCACTTATCCGGAATAAACTATTTGATTCAGAATAAAGAGCTTGATCCGGAATGAAAAGAAAATAAGGTTGATTCGGAATAATAACCTTGATCCGGAATATGATCCGGATGAAAGACTTGATCCGAAATAACCAATATTCCGAATGAAGTGGCTTGATCCGGAATAATCAAATATTCCGAATGAAGTGGCTTGATCCGGAATAACCAAATATTCCACATGAAGAGACTGATACGAAATAATCAAATATTCCGAATGAAGTGGCTGATCTGGAATATTAAAGTATTCCGAATGGAAGAAATTGATCCGGAATATAATCAAAAGTGCTTGGTTCGGAATGAATGAAGGATTTCCTTCATTCGGAATCTGGGAAAACAGTAGGATGAACACGAAGAACAGGGGTTGAAGAGAAGGCACAAATTTAATCAAATCTAACCAAAACAAACCAAAATAACCAATAAACATTAACTAACAATAATCAATCAAAATAAATCAACAAAACTAACAATAATAATCAAAATGATCAAAACCCACTTGATTGAAAACCATAAAAACTCAAGAACAGGAACGCAAAGATTGAACACAAACAAGAAAGGTAGATGAGAGATTAAACAAGAAAAGTAAAGATTCAATAAAACTTACTTGGAATTAAAAGGTGCGATACAAGGAAAATTAAAGTGCAAGAAACTACATTATGCAAGGTATGAAAATGGTGGATGAGGTGGGTTGTCAATCCACCTAACAACTACAAATGAAGGAAAATGGATCTATTTATAGTGGATTAGGGAGGTGCTTAGTGGAAGCTTCCTCCCTCTTTCTTCTATCATTAAGTCCTTAATCTTCTTAATCTTTTGGCTTTAATTACTTTGTCTCGGGATCTCTTCAAACTCGTCTTGTAATTCTTCAATAAATTACACTTGAGTTCTTCGGCTTTTAGTAAACTTCCGTCTTTTGACTTTTTCTTCGATAAATCTTCAGAATTAGTCTTGGACTTTCGTTCTTTTTGCACTCTTGATTTCTTGACTTCGTCTTTCGTCTTTTTCTTCGATAAAAGCCCGTGAATGCCTGTGTTTTCTCCACTTTTCACCTTTTCATCCTAAATCACAACAAAAACACAAACCACGCATAATTCCGACATAAAAGACATAAAATACACGTTTTAGCTCGGTTATTATTGTAATTAAGTGGTAAAAAAGATGGGTGTTTATACACCTATCACTTGTCTATGGAAAAGCATGCCACCTCCCATTCGAGTTAGAGCATAAAGCTTCTTGGGTTGTCAAGTGGGCTAACTTTGATTTAAACCAAGCCGGCTCACATAGAAAGGACCAACTTAATGAAATGGATGAATTGAGAGCCAATGCTTATGAGAACTCATTGCTTTATAAGGAGAAGACTAAGAAATTGCATGATGCTAAGATTAAGGACCGTGAGTTCAAAGTTGGAGAGCCGGTTCTCCTCTTTAACTCAAGGTTGAAACTTTTTGCGGGCAAGCTTAAGTCGAGATGGTCCGGTCCATTCACTATTTCTCAAGTATTTCCATATGGAACTATTGAGTTGTCACAACCCGATGGTCCCAATTTTATAGTAAATGGTCACCGTGTTAAGCACTATTTTGGGGAGGACATTTCTGTGGAAATGGTCCAATAGATCCCCATTTTACCCATGAATTAATTCATTGTGGGAAGAGTCGAGCTAGAGAATCCTTAAATCAAGCTTGAATAACTAGGTTTAGAAGTTTTTAGACTTAGAGTGTTGTAGGTTAGAAATAAGGATAGAGAGTTGATGAGAAGTGTAGGGGAGACCTTCTTTTGTCTTCATGTTGTTTGTAGGGTTGCTCATTCATCACGTGCTTTGGAGCTTATGGAGGAGGCCCTTGTATCCGGTTCACTTTGTTACTATTGTGATTTTTCATAGACACATTGTGCTTTAAAAATGAATTCACTATAGTTGATCCTTCCTTAACTTGGGTAAGCAAAGTCTATTCATTGTCATAAGTGTAGGGGAAGTTGTATACTTCCATGCTCTTAAACATTGAGGACAATGTTTAGCTTAAGTGTAGGGGGGGTCTTCTATCAAAGTGACCTTACCTAGACTTTGTCATTGACCTTTATGATAACTTGGAAATTAATTTTTCAAACATTTTTCAAATTTTTGATCTACTTTGGCCACCAAAAATATGAATTCATAATTTTTGCATCAATCATTTTTCATTTGCATAACACATTTGCATTGTATATAATTCTTCTTTTGTTCTTTATGAAAAATTGAAAAAGTAAAAAAAATATAATAAGGATATGGTTTAACAAATTTAGACTTCTTTGACATGTTAGGCCCGCCATGGATATTTTGACTCAACCCGAGTTTGCTTATCCAAGCATTCTCTAGCTAGTATCCTTAACCATGTAGTCCTTCATTGGTCCATTAGGCTAAGCATCCACCACTCTCATTATTTGAGATTTTAAATTTGTGGAGAATGGGAAATGATAGAGTTGAAGCAAGTATAAAAGGGCTAGATAAACCTGATGATAATTACTTGTGGCTAAACCCTTCTCTTCTCTACCTCTATTTTCTTCGCATGTATATATGTTAATAAATAATCAAGAACGGTTTTAATCCGTTTGTAATCTCTTATGCATTTTTGTCTAATCATTCACGGTTGATATAAGTACGTCTTAAGATTCTAAGTTAGAACGTTTTATGTGTACTAGACTTATGTCATGCTTAATATTTAGCGGCTATTTTTCCTTTTATTCTTTTTAAATTTCTTTGTGAGGAAAAAAGAAAAATAAGAGTGGCTTACAAAAAAAATGAGTGGCCATAAAAAAAAAGAAAAAAAAGAAAAGAAAAAAAATAATTATACAAGACTCCCAAGAGGGGCAGTGAAGTGTTAATTATAGTAACTATTGAATTCCAATATTACCTTGATGGGTTGTGGGGATTTAATAGTTGCTCCAATCCAATATTACCTTGACGGGTTGCGGGATTGAACATCCAAAGTCTCAAAAAGATGGCGGATGTAAATTATTGCGTGAGTTTTATTTTTCTTTCCTTAGCGAGTGCGAAGCTACTTATTAATGCATGACATGAGGATTTTACACATAAGGCGAATGACTTATTACTCTTGAAACGGACTTATATTAATTGTGAGCGGTTTTTCAAGTAATGGATGAGAGGATTACTTAGGATTAAAACCGTGCTTCCTTATTTTTGGATTTTACATTTCTTATATTTCACACTTTAAATAATGACAAATTTGCCTTCAAGCAATTTGCTCAAATAATAACCGGTTCCACATTTAATTGTCATGAATAAGTTGATGCACTTTTTACTTGTGAATGCAATGATCCCGTTTTTAAGCTTGGTATGAGGAAAGTGAAACTTGAGGGTGATAAGTATCCATGGTATCAAAGCCCTAATTTAAGTCATTGACTTCTTTATGAGTTTTTCCATCAAATCCATTTCAAGAAAAATCCAAAAAGATATAAATATAATTGTTTCTTTTGCATTGCATTGTACAAAATCAAAATCATGCATCATATAGAGTAGCAAAGTGTAATATCATTCCATATTGGCCAAGGTAGGTTAATTATGAGAAAAATGTAAATTTATGCTTTAAAATATAGCATTGCATGAGGTCATGGCAATGTTCAAGTGTAGGGGATTTGATATGAGCAAAATCTCATATCAATTAATCAACAAATCACCCTAAAACACACATAAAATACCTAACTTTTGTGCTATAAAGCGGAATTATGTGGTATGTTTTGTGTTTGTGTTTAAATAGGTAACATGGATATATTTTCAAGCAAACAAGAAGAAATCAAGCTTATTTGTGATGAAAAAGACAAAGAAGGATCAAAGATGACAAGACTTTGAAGATGAAGGACCTATCTTGTCAACATTCTAAAGTTGAGGGACTTAAAGTGCAATTTGGTCAAAGTCAAGATCCAAGTCAAACATGGTCAACTCTAAAGTCAACCAAGTAAATGGGTCAAACTAGACAAGTATGCAAGTCAAAGGACTGAAAATGTCATTGGAATGAAGAATTAAGCTTGAATTATGAAACTGCCAAAGTTTAGGGACTGATTTTGCCAAAAATGCCTTAACTTTGATAAGCAATCTGTGTGCACTTCCTAAGGACCAATCACAAGCCAAAGAAAAAGAGGTGCGGATCACCAGCTCATTGCCACATCACCAGCTCATTTAATGAGCCGTATCTCCACAGTACCTCCACTATCTCATTTGTTACCAATAAGATACTGCCACTCCATAATCCTTTATCCAATTTTGGATATTAATCCGTGTGATACATTGTCAACCAACCACAAACTGCCACGTGGCACCTTCTTCAACATAGTAGCCCAGAACCAATCCCAAGATATACTGCATTTCAGAAAAAGATTTATACATGAAAGATGCTCGTTTTCAAGAGAGGAACACAATGGAAGCACTCAATCGAGCTGAAACTCAAAGGATCAATTTCCCCCAATTCGTGATGAACACGAGAATCTACAACTGAGCAAATCATGACACCTGGTAGCCTGTTATTGGACGGAACATGTCATCAACCCCAACTAACTCTCATTTCTTCTCTATAAATAGGACTTGTACCTCTCATTTTGTGTAGGTAGAAAAGTGTGAAAATCACACACACTTTTATTTTCTTCCCTCAATTCTGTTAGTTTTCAGTTAGTATAACGAACTCAAGAGCTTGACAACCTCTTGAGTTAGTTATTAGTTAGTTGTAACCACTTTACCTACCATTTGTAACCAACTTTCACTTCAATTCAATAAAATCACTCAAATTCCTTCAATCTTCTTACTATTCACTGCATTTATGTTGTTACTGTTCCTATTATAAGTTTTTAATGATAAAACTTGATCATTAGAAGCTTTGTGAAGAATTGTAGCTGTCCTTGATCATTCCAGTTGCTGTGTTGAAGTTTTTAGCTGATTTGGGTAGAAAATGATCAGAAATGTTGATGGTTGATGGTTGATTGGTGAATGATAGTGCTAAGGTGGTGGTTTAGCACTGTTTAGGAGGCTCAACGCCTACCTACTCCATCAATGGAGGCCTAATGCTAATAGGTTCTAAAGTTATGTTTTTAAATTCCCCTAAAATGTTCAATGCATGCTCAATTCTCGTGTAACAAAGTAACTGTTGCTCTGATCAAGTGTGTTGGTTTGATTTGGTGTGATTTTGCTAGTTCAGATAGCTTGTTGATAGTTTGATAGCTTCTAGTTTGATCTTACTTTTTTCTGTTATAATTTTCATCAGTAAATGCTTGTTATTGCATTTTGAGTTTTAGTGTGTTATCAAGTCTAATTTTAGATCATTTACTCTTCAATTTGCTCATTAAACTTGTTTAGATATCAGTCATAGTTTGTTTCAATCATTTACTCAAAAATCATTCAATAAAGTTCAAAACAGTTTATAAAACTAGTGTTTGGATCTGCATAGATTTTGTGATTCAAGTGTGTTAATTTTGTTGATTGTTGTTCATCTCTCATCCTTAAATCATTTGAAACAAGTTTGTGTAAGTTTTATGATCAGGGTCAAACAGGCAATTGGCTTTTAAAAAGTTTGGGTCAAGTACTTGTATTTTGTTCATCAGAAAACTAGCAACTTTTGATTCCTTGCCATTGATTAATTTCTTAGCTAAAATCAGTGAAACCATTTCTTAGTTGTTCATTAACATCCAAAGTTTAAGTCTTGATAAGGAAAATATACAGTTTTCATAAATAAGCTAGAGAATAGCTTTTGAATAAGCTCTTGAGCTAATGCAAGTTTATGTGATAAAGTAGCTAACTGTTTTCTTAGATAAGCAAATTCACTTCATAAAAGTTGCATTTTTCTTCCACATTCTTTCTTAGAAACATGTCTTGAGTGAAATTTGAGATTTTCATATTTTTCAACTTTTGGTCAACAAAAGTCAAATAAGCTAGGATTCAGCTTAATTTTGATTTCCTGGTTATTCACTTGGTCATTTTGCAAAAGAAAAGACATTCCATACTCACAATAAGCTGTTTAACAAGATTAGACTTTAAAATTTGAATGTGCATGTCTGGATTTCCATTTAGCTTATTCATGGCTTATTGGATTGGGCTTATTTGAGTTCTAGTGAGTTTTAAGCTTTTTCCTTGAACAAGTCTAAGTGATTTTTGATTTTAAGTCTTTTGAAACTGGTTTGAGCTTATTTGGTTCAGTTTTGAGCTTAAACGAGCTCATTTGTCACTTGTGCCCGTTTTTGGTTAAAACTCCCATTTAATTGCATATTAGTCCTTGTAACTTGTAGCTATTTTCATTTCTAGCTAATCTTCCAAATAATTAGGGTTTGCAACTTTTAAGTCCTTAATCTTTTTACTACTTGCTGATTTCAGTTACTCAGTTTAAAATTTGTTAGAATTAGTTAGAAAGTTGTTGGAAATTTCATATTTTGTCCTTTAACTTTCTGAATTTTACATTTTAAGCTTTGAACTTTCATTTACTTACACTTTTGGCACATTACTTTCTCGTTTTTGCCATTTTTTGTCTTTTAGTGAATAATATTTGTTAATTGCTAAATGTTTTACGGTTACGTATCTTAATATTTTTTACCATTTTTACGTGCTTGATTAAATAGACATAGAAAATCCAAAAAATCTTATCACCCAAAAATGATAATAAACTTGAGATTGTTAGGACTTTCAATTGGTTAAGAATCGAGAGAAACGAACTTCATTATACTCAATTTCAATCATCCTCAATATCTACTCTCAAAGAAGGCGCATCATTAGGTAAAGCATCGTCAGGTCTAATGTGTTTGCAAGACGTGTGTTCGCAAGCCTAAGATGTTCGGATCAGTTGCCCCTTTCATATGCTCAAGTGCTTGCATTATAAGTTTAAAAGCGTCTTCACTCAAGAAATGATAAATGCCTTGATTTTGAAAGGTTGTTTGATTATGACCTTGAAAATTTCCGTCATTTTGAAAATCGTCTTGATTTAAAAATTCTTGATTTTGAAAGTCATCATGAAACCCTTGATCATAATCCCTCGCGCGTAGAGACAATTACATTCACCATGCGGTCCTCCACAAGTCACACAAGGCCCATACACAGCTCGATAATGCTCGTCTTGTAATATCTCCAAAATAGGACGATTATCCATGTGTGGTAAAATGGTCGAATGTATATACAATTAAATGATGTTTTAAACGCTTCCTCGGGGAAGGAAGTAATACACCAAAGGTGGTATAGTTACACGCGTGCGAGTACACGTGTAAGTAAACTCGAGGAGTGAGAGAGAAGCTCTCGGTCGACTTTTGAGAGAGAAGAGATTATCTCCCTGGAGGTACAATAATTAATATCCACAAGAAAATATAATATATGTAAGTACTAATTGGGTGGCACACCACTCACCACTATCACTCTTGAAAGACCCACAAGGAAGCGGAGAAACGAGGCGGCGCGTAGCACTTAAGAGCCTGCATCTTTAGAATGTGAAATACACTCGCCTTATACCTCCCCACACAGTGGCCTCTTTCTCAAGATCAAGTAGATTGCAGTAATTATCTATTGCGCCTTAATTAAATTTGATAGATACACAAACTTAGGACCGGAACGCCCCCAAGCACGGTGTATTGCATCGGCAATACTTATGGAAGTAGGTGTATTAAGTGTTCGTATCTACATTTATTCTACATATAATAATATAGAGAAAAATATATTTGTATTTATTTGATTTTTTAAAGAAAGTAATATATTTACGTAAAACCGATTGAAAACGATATATACAATAATATTTTTGTTGTAATCTTTTAGGAAAAAGATTAATTTATGATTTTTTAATTTTTTTGGTTCAATTATTTAGGTAAAGAATTGATTTTGTGGTTTTTTATTTTTTATATTTTTTATTTTTTATATTTTTATCTTTTTGATTTTTTTATGTTTTTATTTATAATACGTAAAAATAACGTTCATAAAGTGAACGGATCCCAAAATCCAATACGTCTCACTCGAAACCGTTAATCTTCACGAAAAGAACCGGCAGCGGCGCCATTTAATATTTTCGTTTTTAGTATCTTTTTCTCTCGGTATCTTATCGAATTGATATAACTTCTCAAGCTTGACTTAATTGTTTTAGGTTAAAAGATATTTATATGGTATTTATACTACTTGTCACGTAAAACGAGAAGTTAAACTATTATTATATTCTACTATACTAATATGATACTTATTACAATTTCAAAATCAATTATGAACCAAGAAGTAATACAAATGACAAAAAACAGTTAAGAGCACTACGACTCTAATATATCATTTTGATAAACCGACCAATTGGAACTAAGCCCAAGTAGAAAATATAGCCCAAAATAAGAATGACCAGGGACTGAATATGCAAAATAAGAATGACCAGGACTGTAACTGCAATTAAAAGTATCTAAGTAAAGGGCTAAATGAGTGCATTTACCTAACTTTTAATTTGCTGTCAATGGATTCAAAATAAAAGCAGACCCCTACTTCGAGTTTACTCCTACAGTAGCTAATTTGCACCAGCAACTTTTTTAAGACTTCAATATATCCTATTTTTAAACTCTTGCAAATTTATTATTACAAATATCAACTCCACTAACTAGTCTAAACTTGGATCAAACTAAATCTATTCTAACAGTTAAGCTATATTTTTACAACTACCTAAATGCAAGATTAAAAGTGAGCTTTAAGAGCTTAATTCTAGGCACTCTAGTAAGCTAAAGTGCTTGCAACCTAAAGACAGTACTACTCATCAAAATAAAAATGAAACTCCATTTATCAACATAGTCTAAAACTTTCTTGATTTCATTAAGGTTGATCTGCACATTACCATCACAGTGGACAAGTGAATGTCCTAAATCCACCCTATTGGCCTAAAAGGTTAAACAAGGACCTGTTCTGGATATGCATTATCTGACCTGTGAGCACTAACACCAAACACTACTATACCAGCTTATATGAAAAGTTAAAACATCAAAATTATAACAGTCAAAGGTAAAAATGAAAGCTGATTACGAATAACATTTATCAAAGCAAATCAAATGAACTGCAAGCAAAATTTACACTACAAACACAAACTAGCAGATTGCACTTAAGAGTTTGCAGAAAAAATGAAATGTGTTTAACCCGAACATCCGTCGTTTAGTCCTTGGGTGTCGAAATGCGGCGCTGAGCCGGCTTTATATCACCAACTAAACTCGAACACTGATCTAAACTGCATACAACGAAACACCACTATTCTGCTTGTTATCTATGGCTGGAAAGATAATATCCTTTGAAACAGAAACCTGCAAGAACTGAAAGTAATCCTGCAAAACATCAAACCTGCAACCTATCCTACTGAAAGTTGACTTTATCGAAAGAAACATTCAGGCCTTGTCCATTGTCAAAATTATTGTAAAACCCGTATTTAAATTGAAAAATATAAATACGCGGTTTATTATTTAAAACATTTACGTAGAATTTATCGACGAAAACAACATAAGAAAATTTTACAAGAATTATTATTATGCAAGTGTTATTATTATACAAGTTTAAAAAAAAAAATATATATATATATAAATACAATAAAAAATAAGGGCCGGTTGTTACAAAGAACAAAAGGAGAAGGGATTTGGGCTTTAGCCCATTTGGGACTATACAAAATAAACGGGGGTTACCTTTTTCCCCATAACCAGTCGATCAAAAAAAAGAAGAGAGATTAGGGTTTGAAGGTGGCCGCCGGGTTTTAAAAAAAAAAGGGGAAGATCTCACACTCTCTTCTTCATCATAAGCAGTGTAATTCTCCTTTTCCCTTAATCACATCAAGGTAATCACTCTCGTACATGTTCTTGGTCATCACGTTTTCATTTTAGGGTTTAAAAACGAATTTTAAGAAGAATCTTAAATAACATGACAAAAGGGGGGTCGGGTCATGTGTTTTCAGCGAACCAAGACACCACATGTCTTGGTGATCTCATCCCTGCCCAGCCGTGACCCACACAGGGGCGGCTAGGGCCTGGTTCGACCCAAAAAGGGGCTGCCAAACCACCGGGCTGTTTTAAAAAGGAATAAGGGTGCGTTTGGGACATCAGAAACCATAAGTGTGCGTTTGGCTAGTATAAACAGTGGGAAATAGCAACCTAGCAGTGGTAACTAGGCGCTTAATCGGTGGGAAAATGGGGACAGAAAACAAGAAATATTAGACAGCTTTAGCGACAGTTTTAGCGACAGTCTTTCTGTCGTAAAACTGTTAGTTATAGGCAGTTTTAATAAGGACAGAATTAGCGACAGTTTTAGTGACACAAATTCTGTCGCTAATTCTTGTGGACAGATTTTTGTATTTTATGTTGGTTCGGTTAGTGCGACCGAGATGGGATCGGTAGGCTCGGGACATGATTATAAATAGTAAAATAAATATTTGTTTATATTATACTTTTTTTTAAATTAAATTGTTAAATAAATATTTAAAATATATTTTAAGTGTATTAAATTAAATTAGTTCGTTAATATTTAAAAGGGTATACTTTTAGAAAATGATTTAAATTGTTTGAGAACCTTCTAAATTAAGGAACTTTCTATTTTAGCGTGGTTCTTAATATGACAATATTATAACGTCAAGAAAATACGTTGTACCTTAAATAAATGTTAGAAAAAAAATACATTAAAATAAATCATTATAAGTTCCAATTTATCAGATAGTATACGTACAGAATTTCAGAATCAAAATAGAATAAATATAAGAAACCAGTAAGATCAGTAAAATTTAAATAAACGAATGTCAGTTAACTTATTCGCGTCCTTTATTTATGTAGCACGCGTGAAGCCCGAGTAGTATTCGTTCAGTCTTCCATTCAGTTAGTTACTGGACTAGAGGTATGGATTTTCCGTCCTTTCAGTAAGGACTTCCTTTCTATGCATGATTAGGATTTCCCATCTTCAGCCAAATGTTTTCCCCAGTATATGTTTAAATTTATCAGTAATCATGTTAATAACTAAATAAAATTGCCTGAGCATTATATACAAGCACGACCAGTTTATGTACTAGTTACGGAGGTACCGTAACCACGGCACTAGAGGCACCGATGTCGTGACTCACATGCAGGAGAGTGATATCCTACATCGTCCCACTCATGTTCAGTTTGGCCATTTTTTATATGTATGTTTTAGTGGGGCGTATGGATGCATCCTAGGCTTATATGTGTTACAAGTTATCAGGGTGAATGTGGTGTGTCCTCTACATCCTTCACATTGGAGCTGATCCCTCCACCCAACACAGTTATTTAGAGGTCACCCCTCTACAGCATGACGAGGTCACCCCTCCAGTTATTCATGCACGGTTGTTACAGCACGTGACCTATATAAGCTCTGGCAAATAAAATACGGTAAATGCATGTTTTCAGAATTTAGAGTTATATTTCAGTATCAGTATATATGAACCAGGTCTTGCAGATTTTATGCAAAGTTCTACCACATGTTACATACCAGTCTTATAGCTTCATTGTTGTCTTCTATTTCATTACTTTCAATACATTCTTATCATGCTATATCCGTCCACTGAGCGTTATGCTCAGCCGTAGTTTCCTTTCATGTTTCCAAACGGCAGGTACACAGGGACGATCTTAGGACTTCTAAGAGAGTACGTGCATTTGGATGGGAGCTATCCAGACTCCTTTATTTTTATGCACACATTACGTTACTTTACTTTGGTTGTTTGGACACTGTTTCGTCCTTTTTATTTCAGTACATAATCTTTATTATTTTTTTTGGGCTTATGTTGGACTACCGATGTTTGATTCCGGTACTTCCGTTTGGTCAGTTAATGTTTAATACATTGCCTTGCATGCTTTGATGACACGCCATAAATACACGTAACGGTCCATTTATCCAAGTGGGGTGTTACAATTATGGTATCAGAGCCAGGTTCGACCTGTAGGCTCTAAAACTTGACCTGTGACTAGTGGGTAGTCACCAAGAACTTCTTGTATTTTGGCGTCGTTATTTTCCATGCTACTCATGAATTTTATCAGTCGGATTTTCAAAATTTTGATTAAATAAACGGTGGGTACAGGACTGGCCATACTTAATCGCATGTGCTTTTCAAGAACATTTCGTTTTGGTGAACTGACCATAGGCGTTCACCCTTGCCCGTTTAAATTTTGTATGGATGAGCTGACCATAGGCGTTCATCCTTACTCATGTCAGATTTATGTTTCAGTAAGTTGTCATTTTGTGAATTGACCCTAGGCGTTCACCAGTGTTTCATGTCATATTTTGTTAGCTATACCTTCATGAACTACACTAAGCATATTCAGATATATTACCCCAGATTTTAGCAGTTTTATCAACTCATCCTCTTTTATTTCAGATGCCACCCAGACGCGAAACCGAGAATGACCCTAACGCAGCTGCCATTGCTGCTGCTGTTCAAGCTGCTATACAGGCCATGTTACCCCAAATTCGTGATGAGATCCGAGCTGAATATCAAAATGGACCTCAGCAGAATAACAACCCTCCTGCTCCACCACCTGCCACTTTACCTGCTTGGCTGGATCTGTTTAACAAGCAGAAACCCCGACTGTTTAAGCAGACTGTAGCTCCAACTGACGCTGAAGACTGGATCTACCATATAGAGAAAATTTTTGGAGCTATGGGTTGTGGTGATGTTTTCAAAGTTAGGCTTGCAGTTTACAAGCTGGAGGGTCCTGATCTACATTGGTGGAGGTCTCAGAAACTATCCAATGGGGGAGATGCTTGGGAGCTTACATTGACCTGGGCACGTTTCAAGACGATGTTCTATGACCAGTTTTTCCCGCATGCGGAGCAAGCTAAGATGAAGAGGGACTTCCACGTTATTCGTCAGAATAATGGCGAGAACAGTATAGAGATCATGCACCGATACCTCAGGATGGCTGGATTCTTAGGGGAGGCTGCGGGTACCGTAGAGGAGCAAGCGAAGAAATTTCGTTGGGCTCTTCACTCTAGGACTGCAGATAGACTGATGAGTGCCACATTCACTAATGTGTCACAAGTAGCTAATGCAGCTCGGGACGTCGAGATGCTTTTCGAGAGGGATGAGCTCGAGAATGTAGAGCGTCCGGAGAAGAGGTACATCTCACCCAACAGACTTAAACAATTTAGCCCCATTATTGCTTGTCAACTTATATGTATTGACTTATCCAATTATAATCTTACAGACACAGAGGAGGAGACCGATCCCAATCGGCTACTCCGCATCAGAACTACAGGAACCACGGTCAGTCATATGACCGTAATCGGTCAGATAAGAGAAGCGGTGGTGATAATTACCGTGGCAGCTCCAACTCATCCGACAGCTACATGTGAGTCCTTAAGCTCCAGAAATACTAAACTATCGTGTAAAACAGATCTTAAATTTTTTTTGTAAATTCCAACAGAGATGCTGGACAGGGGCGTGACCAAAACAACAGAGGTCAGCAGGTTACCCGACCGGCAAATTCTGGTAATTTTAAAATTCAGTCAATCAGCCTTATTTCAGTTAAGTTATCAGAATCGTGACACGTATTTATCATCGTAAATCAGGTTCTCAGCAAACCAGAGCTACTTCCACCGGGTATACATATCCCACTTGCATCACGTGTGGGAAGAAACACTCGGGACCTTGTTGTCGTGGTTCGGGTAATTGTTACAAGTGTGGTCAGCCGGGCCGTTTGAAGAGGGATTGCAAGAGCGGGGATGCTGCCGGTACCTCAGGCCAGATTCCTCAGATTTTACCTCCACCACCACCGATACCACCAACCACTGGTCGTGTCTACACTACTACCCGTGAGCAAGCAAATAAGACCGCAGGTACCATTACTGGCATTTTGTTTATACACGGACATGCTGCTTGCGTACTTTTCGATACAGGCGCCACCCACTCAGTTATATCCACCTCTTATGCTGTTAAAATAAACATCACCCCTACGCCACTAGACAGTGCACTTAGTATATCTACCCCCATGCGAGACTCTTTACTCATTACCCAAGTATATAAGGATCTCTCTCTTGAGTTTGATGTTAAAATCCGTCCAGTCAGTGCTCTTCCTTTGGATATGTGTGAATTCGATATTATTCTGGGTATGGATTGGTTATCGGTTCATCATGCCACCATAGATTGTCATGCTCACCAGCTCATCTTTGGTGATGTCCAGACACCAGAGTATATTCACCGAGGCTTCCTACCAGGAAAACATGTTCAGATCATTTCAGCTTTACAGGCTCGTACCTTACTATATCATGGTTGCGAGGGCTTCCTAGCCACAGTTCATGACACGACTTCGAAGACACTTTCAATTCATGATCAGCCAGTTGTGTCAGACTTTCCAGATGTCTTTCCCGAGGAACTTCTAGGTTTACCTCCCATGCGAGAGGTAGAATTTGGCATCGATCTCATTCCAGGTGCAGAACCAGTATCCAAAGCTCCTTACCGTATGGCTCATGTAGAGCTTAAGGAACTGAAGGATCAACTTCAGGAACTTCTCGAAAGGGGTTTCATTCGTCCAAGCGTGTCACCTTGGGGCGCTCCAGTATTGTTTGTCAAGAAAAAGGATGGTAGCATGCGTTTGTGTATTGACTACCGTGAGTTGAATAAGCTCACTATTCGTAACCGTTATCCGCTTCCTCGTATTGACGATTTATTCGATCAGCTTCAGGGTGCCAAGCACTTCTCAAAAATCGATCTACGATCAGGTTACCATCAGCTGCGTGTAAAAGAGCAGGATATAACCAAAACTGCTTTTCGCACGAGGTACGGTCATTACGAGTTTGTTGTTATGCCATTCGGTCTCACGAATGCGCCTGCAGTATTTATGGACTTGATGAACAGAGTCTTCCACGAATTCTTAGACAAGTTTGTGATTGTATTCATCGATGATATCCTTATCTTCTCCAAATCTAAAGAGGAACATGAGGATCATCTCCGTACAGTGTTGCAGATTGTCAGACGAGAAAAGTTATATGCTAAATTTTCTAAGTGCGAGTTTTGGCTGAATACAGTGGCGTTTCTAGGCCATATTGTTTCCGCGGAAGGAATAACTGTGGATCCTGCAAAGGTGGAGGCTATCACCAAATGGCCAAGACCGACATCCGTCACGGAGATACGTAGTTTTCTTGGGTTGGCGGGTTATTACCGCAGGTTTGTGGAAAACTTCTCACGTTTGGCATTACCATTGACCCAACTCATGCGAAAAGGTGAGAAGTTTATATGGACCGAGGAGAGAGAAAAGAGTTTTGACGAACTCAAGCATCGATTGATCTCAGCACCGATACTTACTCTTCCATCCGGTACAGGTGGTTATCAGATTTACAGTGACGCATCAGGAAAGGGCTTAGGCTGTGTACTTATGCAGCATGGGAAAGTCATTGCTTATGCTTCGCGTCAACTGAAGCCGTATGAGAAAAATTACCCTACTCATGATCTAGAGCTCGCAGCAGTCGTTTTCGCCCTTAAAATCTGGAGGCATTATTTATACGGTGAGTCGTGTGATATCTTCACCGATCACAAAAGTCTCAAGTATATATTTACACAGCGAGAGCTGAACATGAGACAGAGGCGATGGTTAGAACTGCTAAAAGACTACGACACTAATATCCAATATCACCCAGGCAAAGCAAATGTAGTAGCAGATGCCCTTAGCAGAAAGTCAGGTATGATAAATGGCATCAAAGTTCAGGAAGAAATTATTCGGGATTTAGAGCGGTATGATATTGAGCTCTTAGTACGCGGACAGAGGGGATACTGGGCTAGTTTGAGGGTAGAACCAGATTTACTCTCTAGGATTAAAGCCGCCCAAGAGGATGATGGTGAAATCTGGGCGATTATCCAGAACATTGACCGGCAGACCGAATTTCGCATCGATGACGATGGTATCGTATGGCAGGGTACCAAACTCTGCGTTCCAGAAGACCCTGCTCTCAGAGAAGCCTTAATAACTGAGGCTCACAGCTCTCCGTTCTCTATCCATCCGGGTTCCACAAAAATGTACCACGATCTGAAGCAGCATTTCTGGTGGAGCGGCATGAAGCAGGATGTCGCAACATTTGTGTCTAAATGCTTAACCTGTCAGCAGGTTAAGATAGAGCACCAGCGTTCCAGTGGTCTTCTCCAGCCATTAGATATTCCAATGTGGAAATGGGACAAGATCTCTATGGATTTTGTTACCGGACTACCACAGACTCAACGGAGACATGATGCAATCTGGGTAGTTGTCGATCGTTTGACCAAGTCAGCACATTTCATTCCTATTCGCAAAGATTTCGCAGTCAGTAAATTAGCGAAACTATTCACCGAGGAAATCGTACGATTACACGGCACACCTTCTGAAATTATATCAGATAGGGATCCCCGTTTTACTTCTCACTTCTGGGAAGGTTTGCATAAAGCTTGGGGAACTAGGCTCAAGCTCAGCACAGCTTTCCATCCACAGACGGACGGTCAGTCAGAGCGTACCATCCAGACCTTAGAGGACATGCTACGCGCCTGTGCATTAGAATGGACAGGACACTGGGATGACTATATTTGCTTGGTTGAGTTTGCCTACAACAACAGTTGGCATGCTAGTATCAAGCGTGCTCCATTCGAGATGTTATACGGCAGGAAATGCCGTGCTCCTATTTGTTGGGATCAGGTTGGAGAACGTTTGATTGAAGGACCTGAACTGATAGAACTGACCAATGAAAAAGTCGCCATCGCTAGGGAAAAACTTCAAGAAGCGCGTACTCGCCAGAAGAGTTACGCCGACAAGCATCGCAGAGATCTATCTTTTCAGACTGGGGATCGTGTGTTCCTCAAAGTATCACCCGCACGCGGTGTCAGACGTTTTGGCCTCAAAGGAAAGCTCAGCCCTCGTTACATCGGACCGTTCGAAATCCTTGAACGTATTGGTAAAGTGTCATATCGATTGGCGTTACCGCCTCAGCTTTCACACGTTCACAACGTGTTTCATGTATCATTACTCAGAGGGTACAACTATCATGAGCTTCACAAAGTAAATTATCCACTCGATCAGATTCGGGAGGATTTATCTTATATTGAGGAACCCGAAGCAGTTTTAGATCGCCAGGATCGAGTTATGAGAAGGAAGACCATTCCTTTCGTCAAAATACTGTGGAGGGACCATACCGAGCGGGAGGCCACTTGGGAAACAGAGGAGTCTATACGGACTTCTTATCCTCACTTTTAGTTTTGATTCGGGTATGTCTTTTCAGCTTTTATGTCTTCCAGCTTATAGCATTTTCGGCTTTTACCAGTCAGCTTAAATACCCTATAATTCGGGGACGAATTCTTCTTTTAGAGGGGAAGAATTGTAAAACCCAGTACGACCGCATCTTTAATTCGGGGACGAATTATTCTTTTAGAGGGGAAGAATTGTAAAACCCGTATTTAAATTGAGAAATATAAATACGCGGTTTATTATTTAAAACATTTACGTAGAATTTATCGACGAAAACAACATAAGAAAATTTTACAAGAATTATTATTATGCAAGTGTTATTATTATACAAGTTTTAAAAAAATATATATATATATATAAATACAATAAAAAAATAAGGGCCGGTTATTACAAAGAACAAAAGGAGAAGGGATTTGGGCTTTAGCTCATTTGGGACTATACAAAATAAACGGGGGTTACCTTTTTCCCCATAACCAGTCGATCAAAAAAAAAAGAGAGATTAGGGTTTGAAGGTGGCCGCCGGGTTTTTAAAAAAAAAGGGGAAGATCTCACACTCTCTTCTTCATCATAAGCAGTGTAATTCTCCTTTTCCCTTAATCACATCAAGGTAATCACTCTCGTACATGTTCTTGGTCATCAGGTTTTCATTTTAGGGTTTAAAAACGAATTTTAAGAAGAATCTTAAATAACATGACAAAAGGGGGGTCGGGTCTTGTGTTTTCAGCGAACCAAGACACCACATGTCTTGGTGATCTCATCCCTGCCCAGCCGCGACCCACACAGGGGCGGCTAGGGCCTGGTTCGACCCAAAAAGGGGCTGCCAAACCACCGGGCTGTTTTAAAAAGGAATAAGGGTGCGTTTGGGACATCAGAACCCATAAGGGTGCGTTTGGCTAGTATAAACAGTGGGAAATAGCAACCTAGCAGTGGTAACTAGGCGCTTAATCGGTGGGAAAATGGGGACAGAAAACAAGAAATATTAGATAGCTTTAGCGACAATTTTAGCGACAGTCTTTCTGTCGCAAAACTGTTAGTTATAGGCAGTTTTAATAAGGACAGAATTAGCGACAGTTTTAGTGACACAAATTATGTCGCTAATTCTTGTGGACAGATTTTTGTATTTTATGTTGGTTCGGTTAGTGCGACCGAGATGGGCTCGGTAGGATCGGGACATGATTATAAATAGTAAAATAAATATTTTTTTATATTATACTTTTTTTTTAAAATTAAATTGTTTAATAAATATTTAAAATATATTTTAAGTGTATTAAATTAAATTAGTTCGTTAATATTTAAAAGGGTATACTTTTAGAAAATGATTTAAATTGTTTGAGAACCTTCTAAATTAAGGAACTTTCTATTTTAGCGTGGTTCTTAATATGACAATATTATAACGTCAAGAAAATACGTTGTACCTTAAATAAATGTTAGAAAAAAAATACATTAAAATGAATCATTATAAGTTCCAATTTATCAGATAGTATACGTACATAATTTCAGAATCAAAATAGAATAAATATAGGAAACCAGTAAGATCAGTAAAATTTAAATAAACGAATGTCAGTTAACTTATTCGCGTCCTTTATTTATGTAGCACGCGTGAAGCCCGAGTAGTATTCGTTCAGTCTTCCATTCAGTCAGTTACTGGACTAGAGGTACGGATTTTCCGTCCTTTCAGTAAGGACTTCCTTTCTATGCATGATTAGGATTTCCCATCTCCAGCCAAATGTTTTCCCCAGTATATGTTTAAATTTATCAGTAATCATGTTAATAACTAAATAAAATTGCCTGAGCATTATAT
Source organism: Glebionis coronaria (assembly GCA_025667525.1). Classification (NCBI taxonomy): domain Eukaryota; kingdom Viridiplantae; phylum Streptophyta; class Magnoliopsida; order Asterales; family Asteraceae; genus Glebionis; species Glebionis coronaria. The sequence continues at coordinate 142,566,718 of CM046880.1, forward strand.
ACAAGCACGACCAGTTTATGTACTAGTTACGGAGGTACCGTAACCACGGCACTAGAGGCACCGGTGTCGTGACTCACATGCAGGAGAGTGATATCCTGCATCCTCCCACTCATGTTCAGTTTGGCCATTTTTTATATGTATGTTTTAGTGGGGCGTATGGATGCATACTAGGCTTATATGTGTTACAAGTTATCAGGGTGAATGTGGTGTGTGCTCTACATCCTTCACATTGGAGCTGATCCCTCCACCCAGCACAGTTATTTAGAGGTCACCCCTCTACAGCATGACGAGGTCACCCCTCCAGTTATTCATGCACGGTTGTTATAGCACGTGACCTATATAAGCTCTGGCAAATAAAATACAGTAAATGCATGTTTTCAGAATTTAGAGTTATATTTCAGTATCAGTATATATGAACCAGGTCTTGCAGATTTTATGCAAAGTTCTACCACATGTTACATACCAGTCTTATAGCTTCATTGTTGTCTTCTATTTCATTACTTTCAGTACATTCTTATCATGCTATATCCGTCCACTGAGCGTTATGCTCAGCCGTAGTTTCCTTTCATGTTTCCAAACGGCAGGTACACAGGGACGATCTTAAGACTTCTAAGAGAGTACGTGCATTTGGATGGGAGCTATCCAGACTCCTTTATTTTTATGCACACATTACGTTACTTTACTTTGGTTGTTTGGACACTGTTTCGTCCTTTTTCTTTCAGTACATAATCTTTATTATTTTTTTGGGCTTATGTTGGACTACCGATGTTTGATTCCGGTACTTCCGTTTGGTCAGTTAATGTTTAATACATTGCCTTGCATGCTTTGATGACACGCCATAAATACACGTAACGGTCCATTTATCCAAGTGGGGTGTTACAATTATGCTATGCTGAACCGAGACTAATATCAAATCCACGAACCAAGCTCGAAACTTGAACCATAAACTGATGTCAACACTAATGAGCTATCAAACCATGCCGAGACTGATATCAAACTTCAAATATATGGACAGAATCTCACTATAGCAAACTAATCCTAACATTACTCAAATACTAAATCTAATTCATTACCAATTACACAACTAATGAACATTTCTAATGATCTGTATCTCAGAAATTCATTAATGAACAATTTTATCATAAAATGCTACAAGCTTATGTAAAAGAAGATTAATGGTGAAAGTAAGATAATCGGTTACAACAAACACAAAGTCATAATCAGTAACCACTAACCATTTATCTCGAACATTAGCAATAAAGAGAAACTAAACCAATTTTAAGTGAACAGTAGCCAGTTCATATTTTTTTTACCTGAATATTCTTCATGAATAGTATCCACTAATCAACAGTAACCAAAACTCTAAGCCATTTTACACACTAACTATACTTCGTGAACAGTAGCAAAAGAAAAATAAAACAGAAATTAAAAGAAACAGAGACAAGCTTGAAGATTAAAAATTGAGTTTCATTAATGGTGGAAACAGAAATCAGTTACAAATTCTAACTAATTCAATTACAGATTTTAACAAGAAAAGTGAAGGAAAATTAAACTATCTAACTAACTCTAACCTAACTATGTGTAATATACTCCTAAGCTAACCATCTAAATGAGGGTCTTCCTTCGGTATTTATTGGCGCTGAAAAGGAGGAGTAGAGGTGTTGATGACGTATGTTATCCAATCCCATGATGCCACGTGTAAAATATGAGGTTTGGCTTCGTTCTTCATGCTAAACACAATTTGGGCGTTTCTTCTTGGTCCAATTAAATACCATCTTCTTGTAGAGGAGAACAAGATGATCACTTTTTCATCTTTGATCTTTGCCTGAAACCTTGTGAATCATCCTTGATTTGGGCTTGCAGGTTTGTGGAGAAAATGATGAAAAGAGGCGACTGTTAACTCTTTCCCTTTCTCTTTCTTCGTTGAGAAGATGAGACGTATGTTATGAGTCTGTGATATGACTTTGACCAGTTTCAAACGAATTATTATAAACTTTATGTTAGTTTATATTTAATCCCTCAATTTATTCTTTATTCCAAAAGTGTTAAAAAGTTAAGGTTAATCTCCTTTTCATCCTTTGTTTTATTGAAAGTACAACTTAAGCCCTTCATCTTTGAAATAATGGCAAGTAAGGTCATTCAAAGCTTCTTTCGTCTTTTTCTTCGTCTTTCATCAAATAAATCCTTGAAAACGCGTGTTTGCTCAAAAATGCATCTTGTTTACCTGAAAACACAAAAACACAAATACCCACGTAATTCTGATATTTTTCAGTTAAATATAATGTATTTGGTTGTGTTTTTAAGTGGTTTTTGGATCATAATTGATGAGTGTTTTCACACTTATCAGTTCTCATTCTAGCTTTCTTAATCTTTTCTTATAATCTATCTTATTATTTTTGGATTAGTTTTTTATAACATTTTCTAAATAAGTTAGATTTATATATAAGTTTGAAATAAGTTATCTTATTTCAAGCTTATTGTGGGTTTATTTTTCTAGATCTAGCTTGTTGTGGGTGATTTGTTCATTTAGCTTTTAAGCTTTTTGAATCACATAAGTTTTAAGCTTAGGCTTACAACTTATTAATAAGCTAGCTTTTTAATTAATTACTTTTAGTTTATATCTATTAGTTTTTTTAGATCTATTAGTTTTAAGTTCTAAAAATTAAATACTTTAATAAAACCTAAAATAATATGTAGATCTATTAGTTTTAAGTTTAAAAATTAATATATTTTTATAAAATCTATAAAAAATAGTCTAGATCTATTAGTAATCAACGTAATCGAATATTAATTGTTTTTTATTATCCTAACCTCTTGTGTTCTTTTGATCTCGGCGTATCAATTCATTACGTTCGGTGAGAAGCTTATGGATTTGATAGATTTGGTTCGAGTTTGATTTGAGAGGTCGTGTACTTTACGGGCTGGGTTACACTTTTGATTAAGTTTGATTTGGGAGGCCGTGTACTTTACGGGCCATATTTTGTTGCTTATGTTGATTGTGTTTAGAGCGTTTTCTTCGGACCACGGGTACTAAAGCTCTTTCCTTTTTAAGTACCTAGCTTAATCGTTTTAGTTCAATTAATTAGATTAATATAGTATAAATCGTTTTTAAATAATATTTCTTTTATAAAAATCGTTTTAATTAGTTCTAAAAAATTATTATTGTTTTAAAAATAGATTTAAAATTTGTAAAAATTAGTTTTCATTTAGATAAGCTTATTTTTAGTATACAGTTTACACCTTTTTTGTGATTATTAAGCTTATTAGTATATAAATCTTCAAGCTTTATTATCTAAAAAGATTAATAAGCTATCAAGGTTAAAGCTTTACGCTTAATTCTTAAGTTTATCTTTGTGATTTAATTTTTGTCATATTTACTTGTTATTACGTGCTTGCATTTAGATTAATTTTGCATTTAGAGTAATTAATATTTTTAATTATAATATATTTTTGTTGCATCTTAGATTTAATTAGTTTGATCTATGTTTTAAATTATAGTATAATTGTCTTGCATTTTAGAATAATTTTATGTGAATTATTTACGCTTTTATTTTTACATATTCCTTAGCCTAAAAGTATATTCTCATTTTTTTAATTTAATTAGAAATAGATAAACAAACAAGTATTATTTACCAAAAACAATTAATCTCTACGATAAAATTGGATTTCAATTCGTGTCGAGGAAACGAACATTAAACTTAACTAAAAAACGGTTATTAAATTGGCGCCGCTGCCGCATCGATCTCGTTACGACTGACGATTTTTCATGAGACGATTTGGATTTTGGGATCCATTCAATTTTGAACGTTATTTTTCTTGTTAAAAAATCAAAAATATAAATAAAAAGAAAATCAAAAAGATAAAAATACAAAAAAAAATCACAAAAGCAAATTCTTTCCTAAGATTTGCACAAAAAAATTAAAAAGTCAAAACGTAATACTTTTCCTAAAGTATTACAACAAAAATATTAAGTACTATTACTATTTTTCTTATTTTGATTTCTCTTGTCTTTTATTGTGAATATATTTTATTATTAATAAAAAAATACAAAAAGATTTTTTACTATAGATATTACGTATAAGAACCCCAATATATAATATTTCCATAAGTATTGCTTGCAATACCCCGTATTTGGAGGCGTTCCGGTTCCATATACGTGTATCGATCTAACAAAATAAAAGGCAAAAATAGATAAATACTTTCGATAAGCAAGAATTCGAAAAAATACGCACTATACGGTGAATAGATAGGCGACGTGCTATAAAAGGCCGTCTAAGGGAAGCTAGGTACTTAAGTGCTTCGCGCCACCTCATTCCCCCCGTTTACTTGTGAGTTTTTGAGAAGGAAGGCTAATCGAGGGTTTTGCCACCCAAGTAGTATTACGTATATATTTTTTGTAGCTTATTCATATTGAACCTCGATGATAGAATGATTAAAACCCCATGAGAGATATGTATTATTCATCCACTATATATATTGGTAAAACCCTAATGCCCTAAACCCACAAACTGAGCTTGGGCCTATTTATTCACTAACACTCCCCCGTAGTTCGAGCGGCGAAATCACGAAAGCTCGAACTGGTGTACTAAACTAGAAAAGAAACAAATAAAACATTAATAAGGCCTTGCACTTTCGATTATCTTCCTAAACTTCAACCAGATCAACACAAATCCACAAAGCATTGCACAACCTCTGATTCTTCTTCATAAACGTCATATGTGGGTTGTGACCTTTGCACAAACATCCCACTAAATAGACAACCGTGTGGATTTGTGACCTTTGCATAAATCACCAACACAAAAGATGAAACAAAAGAGTTTAGTTATTTTATAAAATTGAGCGATAGATTGAAAACTTTAGGTTGAATAGATCGAACAAGCAAACACCAGGCAGACACAATAAAAATAAAAAAAATCAATTTTTTTTAACATTTTCTTTAGCACAGAAGCACTAAATCATTAAACCAACCAAAAACATTCTGCCATTATCCAGTAAAAAGAAAAGGCAAACATTTTTTTTCTTTTCGTACCGAACCAATGACTCAATGAGAAGTAATTCAAGAATAGATGGCAACCATCAAACAACAAAAGAAAAGATTTAGAAGATAACGTGAAGACAGAAGATATAGAGGTTTGATATATCTATCACAGAGAAGATTAGATGAAATGGCAGCGGTAGAGAAATTATTTAGGTTTTGGTGTTTTAGGATCGGTGTTTTTTTTAGGTTATAGGATCAGTGTAAAGTGACGGCAGAAGATTAGTAACCACAAACAAAAAACAGTCGTCTTGGAAATTAATAGACTGGATTCGACAGAAACAAAACAAAAGATAGTCGTCTTGGGAATTAATACCCCTGATTCGACATCAAAACAAACATTAGCCGTCTTGGGAATTGATACCCTAGATTCGACACCAACAAAAGTCGTCTTGGGAATTGATACCCTAGATTCGACACCAACAAAAGTCGTCTCGGGAATTGATACCCTAGATTCGACACCAACAAAATTCGTCTCGGGAATTTATACCCGAGATTCGTACCAACAAAAGTCGTCTCGGGAATTGATACCCTAGATTCGACACCAACAAAAGTCGTCTCGAGAATTGATGCCCTAGATTTGACACCAACAAAAGTCGTCTCGGGAATTGATACCCTAGATTCGACATAAAAAACATCTTGAAAATAAAAACCCTTGATTCGACCATACGAACGATCAACAAATACAAAATTAAAAACAATACCTTTTTTTTTAAAATACGAACATAAAAATAATAAAGACAAAAAAAAATATGATTAAAATTAAAAAAAAAAGGGAAAAGAAAACATTCTACTAAAAAGGTCATAGACAAGAGCACTTGACATCACGGTTTACTTTCTTCCCTCACTTCCTAGAACCAAAAGCTCGAAAGTAGCATCGCTCACTTATTTTGTAGCATCATTATCATTCATGCTCTAATTCACTAACATCATCAGGGGTATATAATATATATTGGATGATGATGAAATATAAACAATATGATGATGGTGGGATTTTGTATGAGATCGTGTATTTGTCGGTATGACAAAAAATGTTTCAAGATTTGTTATTGGTTTTAGGGATCGTAGGTATAAATAGATCATGGATCCGTTTGTTATATTGGGAGTTAATGGAAGAATTTGTTTGGAGAATGTATTAAGCTGCACCAGAAAATCTAAAAGAGATGAAGAGATATAAGTTTTCTAAAAATAACAGCGGAAGTATATTGTGGTTAGAGGTTTATTATGGATCTACCATGGCTGATACCATGTTAGAATGATAATACCCCTTGCTTTATTATTATTATTCATAGAGTTTATATACAAAAGATCTTATCATTAATATGGGTAAGTCCTATAATTCCGTCCAATTACATTCATAACTAATATGGATAAGTCTCATAATTATAGCAAATCACAATTACAGCTATATCAATCAATTGTGTCCAACAATATCAACATGTCCAACTAATACTCGGGAGGGATAATCTTTTCCCTTTTAAAATCGACTGAGGTCTCCTACCTCATTCCTCGTTGTTAGTTGTATTCGCACTCGCGCGTTTGCAAACATACCGCTTGGTGTATAATATTCTTCTCCGAAGAAGAATAATAATACTGTGACGAGTCAAGTCGATCCTGAGTATCATGCTTTTGACATAGCTATGGATGATCGATCGATATTGGAGCAATTGCAGCTTCATGACGAGGGATGTCTCGACGGTGCGATAGTTTTACCGGATACCGAGGGTGATTATTTTAAGCTTAATCCGGATTTTTAAGTTGATATCCGGTCGTCCTTTTTACGGATTTGAGGAAGAAGATCCTTACGCTCATATCCGTCATTTTCTTTCATACGCCAAAACCGTCAAATACACCAATGTGACACAAGACGTTATCTATTTACACCTTTTTCCTTTTTCCCTTGATGGGCAAGCCCGGACTTGGCTTGAAAACGAACCACCGCGATCTATTTTTACATGGGATGATCTTGAGTTAAAATTCTTAAGTCAATTTTACCCTTATCCTAAAACGAGAAAAATTCGGTTGGACATTACTAACTTTGCAGAGTCCGATAATGAAACGTTTACTGAGGCTTGGGAAAGATTTAAGGATTTAGTACGTAGTTATCCTCATCATGGACTTTCCACCTTTCATTTGATTGATTCGTATTATAACGGGTTGACTCAATATGATCAAGAGTCTCTTAACCGGCTGCGAGCGGGAATCTATACTCTCGGAGTACTAGTGAGGCTTTAATGGTTATTGAGACCAAGTCTCAAGTATGGAGCAAGGCCGAAGTATCCGGTAACACGGTTATCCATAAGAGTGACCCTCTTTTCTCATATACTCCGAGAGTTAGTGATGAGCCATGTGTTGATTCGGATGACCCTATTTTTGATGATTCTTCTAGTCCCCTTTCTCATGTGACTAGTGACTCTTCTCCTCCGGATTTTGAGGAAGAAGTAGTTATTGAGCGACTCACGGTTGAGTTGACTCCCGACCCACCATAAATTAATGAAGGGTGTTATGAGGATTTTCAAAATCAAGGCTTTACAATTCAAGAAGATTTTCAAAATCATAACAATTTTCAAAGTAATAATCAAGGGGATTTTCGAATTCAACCTTCACAAATGGATGAAATAGTTGAAATATTTGAGGAACAAAAGAGGATGATAAATGACCTTCATGAACAAAACCAAAGTCTTAATTATCAATTTTTAGAAGCTTTGAGAGCTCATGTTGAGGCTAACACCACTACTAGTAGTGATGTTCCCACTGTGGATCCTTTCATCTCTCCGCCAATAAAGGAGAGACAAGGACCGGAGATTATCATGAGTGTTACTCCCCTCCGGTGTTGACACCTACAGATACATTTAGCTCTCCTCCTTCCCCACCATTTGAGGAAATTCCCGAGATTGTACTTGAGCCTACATTATCCATTGATGACCCTATTCCTTTTATGACTCCTTCACCTACTCCTCCAAATGATTTGATGCTTTCTTCAAAATCTCTTAGTGAGACATGTTTTGATAAACCAAATTTTGAGGAGTGTGAAGAACTTAATAATGTTTCAATAGAAAAATAACCCTTAATTGGTCCTACACCTAAGGAGTTTGTAGATAGGGCTCGAGTTATCTTGTGATTTCGACTATACTTTTAAATCTTCCTCGGGATCGAATGAGGATGACTCTCCTATTTTACAAAAACCGACTTTTGAAAAACATGATAATGATACTAATGATTTTTTGGATCCTTTACTCATTAGTGATGATTTTGTATACCCCAAGTGTTGAGAGATTCCATCACGAGGATGCTTTCTGTGATCCCCTGTTTTTGGTTTTCTCGGATGAGCTTAATTGTGATCATGGTATTGATGAGAGGGAAAATGGAGATTTAGAACTTGATATTGATATTGATTTGGAAAACTCGGATTTTGACAAATTCACATTTGCCTCTTCACCAATTAGTTTGATTCTACCATCGATTCTCTTCCACATATCACTTTTAGTGATGATGATGGTTTTCTCATTCCCGAGATCGATGAGTTTCTTGATATTGATACACCTGTGGAGTACATATCCGGGTATTTTGATACGGAGGGAGATATAATTTTTCTAGAGGATTTATTACACGATGATACTTTACCTTCTCCCTCCCGTCCCACCCATTTATAATGATAAAGAGAACAAAGACCCGAGGGTTCCGACTTTTAGTGTTTTGACACCTACTTTTTCACCCCTGATGTCTACCTTTAATTGTGAGAAACTTTTGTGTTGTACCATGTTATTAGATGATTAAAGATAGAAAATAGAGATGAAAATATATGAATTCTAGAGAGAGAAAGTAGTGAGAGAAAGTAGAGAGAGATGTGTGAAACTATGGGAAGATTAGATTAAGAAAAATGAACAACCAACCCTCCTAACATGCTAGGAGGGTGCTTATATAGTCCACCCACATGCGGGCTTCTTAATGTACTATATATGTTTTGGGCCGGGCTTGAATAAAATGCTTAGTACCTTAAAAGAGGCCTTCTAAGCTAACCATCAAGCTCGTAATGTGATGAGACTGCAATTATACATAGTCTCATCGTCCAAATCAGGCTTAAAACGCTTAAAATATCATCAAAATACCCCTATATATGCTTGTATTTGTGTCTTGTGTATTTTAGGTACGGATATCGTGAAATCAACAAATGATCACAAGAATGAAGCAATAACGAACACGGGAAACGAAGCCGCACAAAGAACCGGGCCCAAAAAATGGAATTTACAAAATTGTCCTTGAAGTTTGAAGATTTGGCAAGAATGGTCCCTCAACTATTGAAGACTTGTCACTTTAGACCCTTGTAAATCTCAAATATTACAAGTGGGTCCTTAGAGTTTCAAGATATTGCATATTCAGTCCTTGAAGAATGCCTTAATTACAAAAGAGGTCCTTGATGAAAGTTGAGAACTTAATTGTGCCAAATATGACAAGAGGTTCAAAGTTGTAACAAAGGAAATGGGCACAAAATCTGGTCATACTTTATTTGCTATGTTTTTGGAAGTTAGGGGACTAATTTTGCCAATTTCATAACCCACACCCACTAAAACACCCATTAGCCCGACCCTACCCTGTCCATACCCACCACTTTACCACCCCCAAGCCCAATACCCATCATTTACCCAGCCCAAACCCCACATACCCAGTTTTATTAAGTTAAACTGGGTCAAATAGTCAACCACATATTTCCCCCCTAAACACCATTTTAAAAAGCACTTAATCCCAAAACGAATTAAACTTTCCCTAATCCCTCATAAACCCTAACAACGTCCCAGGATCAACTGAGCACAAACAACAGGGGTTTTCCCCACACTTATCTAGATTAACAATTAACCCCAGCCTAACCAAAACCCACCTCTCACAACATACTCCCGTGACCTCCTTGGACCCCACCATGGTTCCCCTGCTTCCCCTCTTTTGGCAATTAAGGAATCTTGCATACCAATCTATGGCCAATAATGAATCCTTGTTCCCAAAGATATAATGGACGATGGAGATGTGTCTACAACAACTGGAAATCACATGCTCACACTTTGACCAGATTCTTCACAAGACATCCAAGGGCAAATTCGACAAATTCATAGCTAGGGTTTCTTAACTTCATGTTTTTCTAGCAGCTTCTCTAGTGTATTATAAAAGGGGTGGCATGTACCCCTTTTCTAGTCGTTCCAGATTTTTTATAATATTTTAAAAATTAATGAAAATGAACTTTAATCTTTTGCATCAAATCTGAGTTCCATGTTTTACTTTATCAGTTTTAAGTTTCATGCAGCATTTTGAAATCAATTTAAGAAAAACTTTTTAACTTGTGTCAAAAAGTTTTCAAGGAATCTGAATTTTCTTGAAGTTTTTTATAAGCCAAAAAGAATAAGCTAGCTTAATCAATAAGCTAAGCTCATTCTCTTTGTGGTTGTCTAATCAAGTCACCCCCTCTATTTTTCTTTGTTTGATCTCAGCAGGCACCAAATTTTGCCATTTGGATGAATGGTGGTTGAAGTCCATCATCATCATATTCTGGCCATACTACAAGCTCTTTGCTGAAGTGGCCAGCTCAAGCCCGAGCTTGATGGAGAAGGGTAAGCTACCCTTTGTGATTCCTGGATGTAGGATCACCAGGTAAATCTCTTTTCTCCTCTCTCTATAATTGCTTTGAGGATATTTTTGAGCTAGAGTAATTTTTAGGGATAGGGTTGTGGATGGAAGAACAAATGCTAGATATTGCATCCCTGATAGATTAGAACATGTTAGAGTTTATTTGATTAGGTTTGATGCAAGTTAGGTTAGAAATCTTGGTTTAAATTCATGTTTATGTTTTTTAAGGGGTGTTTGGATTCGGGTTTTAGAAGCAGTTTGTGGGATACAAGTGTTTTAAAATCGGTTTAATTCACTCATTTTGGCAAGAGTTATTTGTTATCAGTTTAATGTGTTTGGTTTGGTAAGAATTGGTGAGTATTGCATGCAAGTTTTAAGTAAAACCTAGCAAAAAATCAGTTTAAGGCATAACTGCCCATTTTTGTGAATTTGTGCCTTAATAATTTTAGTGCTTGATAGGATTTAGGGTAGGTTAGGATTTGCATTTGCTTTGAGGGAGTTTGTGAGTGGATTGAGTGAGTTTTGGCCAACCAAAACTCACCTAATAGCCAAACACATCAGCAAACAAGCCAACAGCCCCAGTCCTATATCAGTAACTGATTTTGGGATTTTTCTGCTTGATTTTTCTTAATAGCTTATTGTTTTTATAATTTTGTTGACTCCCCACAACCCAACTGGTTGTGGGGGTGCCTTTGTTTGCCCACAAAACCAAGAAACCAGCAAGTTCTAGGCACAAAAGTGCCCAGACCCAAGTTTTTGTGAAAGCAGTGGGAACTCACTTCCCACTGCTAGTGTAAAGGTTTCCCCTGCTAAGCAAGAGGACAAAAGGGGGTCACATGTCATTGTCAGTTTTCTTAATTTTTTGTCTTTAGTGACCTAAAATGGGAATTAGACTTTGAAACCAGTTTTGTTATTTTTCTTATTTTATTTATGATTTTTCTGTTTAATTAGATTTTTATTTACTGTTCATTTTATATTTTTTAGATTAATTAGCCTTTTTAATTAACTTTTATTATTTCTGTTTTTGGCATTTAGTGCCAAAAATACTTGTTTTTCAGTTTAAACATTTTTCTTAGATTAGAAAAAACATTTTAAGATTTTTGGTTAAAAAAGTTTTTACTGTTCACCTTTTATTTAATTTTTAGAATTAATTTAAGTTAATTAGGATTTAAATTGTATACTATTTTGTCTTTTAGTGAAAAATATGTGATTTTTCAAACTTTTTCATTTTTCTACCATTTATTAGAGTAAATTAGGATTTTTAAAATTGTTCAATTATTTTTGGCATTATTTTATTATTTTTTATAATTATTTTAGTTTTAAAATAGTTTTTAGTAATTTAAAAATAGAAAAATAGTTTTTAAAATTTAGGAAAAATACTTTTTAGTTTTTAAATAATATAAGTGAGTTATTTGTCCAATAAAATAATATTTTTGGCTTTTTCTTAATTATATTTAATTTTTGGGCTTTAATTAGCATTCAAAATTGAATATTTAAAGGTTTTAAAATATTTTTATTGGATTTTTATCCTTATTTATATTATTTTGAACTACTTTTTCATTTTTAATTTGTTTTTAGCTTAAAATTTTTAAATTTTCACGTTTTACGTACTTACGTTCGCGTTTTACGTCATTCGTCGTAGTTAATTGTAATCGTAGTTCGTCTCTAGTTTTTCTTTCTTTTCTCATCTAAAAACGACACTACCCCAAACTTTTGACTATACTTATTGGCACATTAATCCACACACCTCCTCGAGAACGAACTCGCATTTGTTCGGTTTCGCGTTTTTCCTAAAACATGATACTTAATAGTTGCCCCCATGATACCTTGTTTTTCCTAAAACAAAGGTGTACTAATTTTACAACTATCATAATGGCGCCGCTGCCGGGGAGGTGTTTTTAGTGTGCCATTATTAGTATCGTGTTTTTGTGAGTGGTGCGTTTTTGCTTTTCACATTTTGAAAAGCGTGAATATCGTACATACTTATTTTTGTTATTTTTCCTTATTATATTATAGTATCCAAATAAATTGTGTTTAGTTTTCCTAAATTAAACACACAACATCATTTTACTATATTGTAGATATATTGGTTTTCGTTTTTATTGTGAATATTATTAATATATTGTACTTACGTAGAACAATAAAAATACAAGTACTCCAAATACGTGAGAAATCACAACCTTGATTCGGGATTTCATCACTCGATGATTGTATTTGAATCCAAAGCAAAAGTAAAAGGCAAAATAGATAAATACTTTCGTGAGGCTTGATTTCAATTAACACAAACTATAAGGTGGGTATAAGGCGGTTGTATTTCACGACCTAAGGGAAAAAGGCTCTTAAGTGCTTAGCGCCGCCTCGTTTCCCCCGCTTGCTTGTGCGTGTTTTGAGAAAAAGGGCTAATCGAGGGTTTGCCAACCAAAGTATTATCTACGTATATATATATTTGCTTGTTTTCAAGATTAAACCCTCTTGAACGATTTGGTGTTCCACCATCGTTCTAAAGTCATCGAAGGCGTTCACTCCACGTGATCGTTTTCATTCCTTGAGGCTCTTTTAATCGAGAAAATCGATTCGAGGAGAGATTTGTAGATTTTTGTCTATGTAATACATTCAAAATACCAAAAAAATTTAAAAAACAATCAAAAGCACAAAAATAATCTTCTACATTCCCTCTAATTTCATAATTCTCTTCTTTCACCCTCTATAACGTTTGATTCTCGTAACACCGTTCTCGTTGCATCATGTCGAATCATGGTGGTTATTATTCGTGTCCAAATTGTGGAGGCCCACCCGATGGTGCCAATTGTTTTTATTGTGAGGTTATTGGAGGTCGAGGGGGTTATCTTTATAACTCCGCTCCACGTGATCATGGTCCCAATTTTCAATCTTACGACCAAGGTCACCTATCGTCTTCGTTTTATTCGTCGTATGATCCGTCTTTTAATTGCAATAATGAGTTTTTTCATAATGCCTTTAATGATTTTGTGAGACGAAATAATGAGAAATTAACGATGGTGGAAGAACAAATGGCTAGCCTTAAGGAAACTTGTAATAAACGAATGGCAACCCAAAGGGACACTTTCAAAAAAATGGAAAACGATTATGACACCTTCATTGAAGAGCAACAACGTTTGTATGATCAAAATGAAGAGATGTGGAAAGGATATGTGGATAACATTAAGGAAAATCATGCTATTGAAAGAGAAAATTATGATAGAGAGAGAGAGATAAAATTCTTTTAATGTTCGAGGGCTTAGTGGAAAAATTTAATTCTTTATCTAATAACACCAATCCTAATTCCGAGGGAGACGTTAAAGCTTTATCGACTCCTAAGACTCGTACGTCTCGCATTGATCCATATCTCTCGAATTTTAGAGTCATGCAACCTTCGTCGTCTTGCAAAACCGTAGAGGAAACGAAAAAGTCATCCAACGAAGTTTTGAAAAATGTTTTTGAAAATAAACCAAAGGAAAAACTCGTAGGATACTTGGGAGTTTTAAATCTAATACCTTGTGAACCTAACTTTTCTAATGAGGATGAAATTATTGAGGATTTTCTAAATCAATATACACTTAATTTTGACGAAGAAATTCCATTAAATGATTTTAAAGAAGAAAAATGTGAAAAGGTTTTTAAGGAAAGCATTGAACCCTCGTTTTTACAAGATGAACGAAAATTAATTCCGAAGGGAAGTGTTAGTAGTTTTGCTAAAATGTTTGAAAACCCACGTTCGATCCCTTCGAATGACAAAGTTGAAACCGTCAAGGCAAAATCGTCACGAGACGAGCCTTTTACTCCTAATCCCACATCGAGTGAGATTATGGATTTATCATGTGAGAAGTCCGCCGATGGCCTTTCTCACATCGATACGTTTTTCGATATCGAGGTCGAAACAACAAAGGAAAAATCTTCAATCGAAGAGCCTTCTTTTCCTAGTTTCACGACGGTTGAAGCTAGCGACTCGATTATCGACGACCTTATTGCTCACCCTCTTCCACGAGGAAGAGAAGACGTTTTTGATCCCGATGGAGATTTTTGCGAGATCAAACGTATTCTTGATAACCCGCTTTCGATTTTCGAGTTTGATGAGGACCGTTGCGTTAGCCCGGAGGGGGATGTTTTGTTAATTGATTCACGTTTTAAAAATTCAAATCCTCCTCCCGCCTTCAAGATAAATGTGAAAATTTTAAGTGTGCCTAAAATTGTTTTGGAAACGCCAAATATTTTCAATTTAATCAACTTGGGTTTTCGTAACAAAGAGTTAAAAAATGAAAAAGGGAATGATTTTACAATTGATTTGAAAGATTTTCCAAAGTTAACTCCGTCATCACCTCGTTTAATTGAACTTGCTACAAACGTGTCTACTTCTTTTGACGACGTTTTGTGTGGATCTAGTGTGGGGGAAGCCCCATTTGTTCCCTCACACTTCTCCACCAAGGACGAGATTTTTGACCCCGGTATCACGTTTAAGATAAAATCTTGGTCTTTTACCGAAGTAGTCACTAGAAAATCTTTCTACACTTACGGTGAGAGTTTACCTCGAGTAACTCGATTTTTATGCCCAACCATTGTCCCACCCTTCTCTTCTTATGCTATTTTCTTGTGTCCCTTTGGGATGTTGTTACTTGAAGTCGTGTTGTTTCGTTTATCATCCGAAAACGAAGATACGATCTTTGATCCCGGTATAGAGGTTTTGCCTTTATACACGGTTGCTTTTGGGCCTTGATTACATGTAAGTCCCACCAAAAATGACCGAACCATGATTATCCCTAAATGATCACATTTATGGGGATTCGAGTCGAGCTTTTGACTCGGTTATCAAAAACAAGTTGCCTCGTGGGGGAGACCCATGCTTATCCATGTACATATTATTGCTTTCTAATTAGCTAATGTGAGGGGATTTGTGCCCTTCCAACCTTTGTTCCGTGGTTGTTTGTGATTGTGATTTATTAGGTTCATCGTCATCATTGAAGCCTCTCGTGTTCGTTTTATGGATCACTCGAGCTTCGATCGTTGCCTTTGGAGATTCCGATATCCGATGATATCCTTTTATGTTCTAACGTTTATCTCATTAGCATAATTCATAAACGGCTTTTAGGTTATTCGTTTTACCCTTTCCATGCTCGAGATTAAGCATTCGACTACGTCTCTAGTATGGGGGTGTTTGCACCCCTAAACTCGAAACATTGAGGACAATGTTTAGTTTTAGTATGGGGGGTGAGTAGATACTTCACCTTGCTTACGTCACCACGCTATCCAATATTCATCTTTTTGTTATCGTTTTATGCAAATAAGGCTAAAAACGGCCAAAATTTTCAAATTTTTCTTGTTTTTCATAAGTGTTTAAGACACGAATGTAGGTTTTCTTTGACTCGACCGTGCGTGTTGAGCACTTAGCTTCGATTCCTTAACTTTTTAGGCTAAGTCTCTTAAATGAGGACGAGAAATGATAGAGTTATTTATAAGTCTCGTAATCGTCACGATCTTATGTGTAGTAATTATTAGCTTATTCTCCCAACGCTTTTGCATAATAAATTGTTAATAAATATTGATTTGGCGGTTTAGTCACTATTGTTGGGTTTCTAATTTGTTTTGGTAGCTTCCATGTAATTAAATTGGGAAAACATTAAGGTATCGCCATCGTCACGGTTTTGAAGTATTGGCACCCTAATAATCGAAAGCTTCACCTAATAATAAGATTTCAAGTGCTCACCTAAATCTAGCAAACAATTTGAAGCCCCATAAGGCCTAAAATCTATGCAAAATTGAAAGTGAATCAAGCCTTAATCTTCGAAGCTTTAAAGATCCAAAATTCGCTTTAGCGTGAGGATATACGTCTTTGGCTAATAAAACCACCGATGATGGCGGATAATAAAAGGCAAGGCAAGACCGAAGTCATAATAAAAGCTTCATGGCGAAGTTGAATAAAAGATGGAGGTAAACCAAAGATAATAAGGCCCTTCCGTTAGGGGGCGTATAAAAGTATTGGTAATAAGTCTCATGTTCAAAACCGTTATAAAACCGTGTTTATCGATCCTTCTTGTTGACTTAATTTTTTGACATCGTTGTCTATTGGGGTGAATTATTGATTTAATGATTTTGGTTACACCGTTAAGTTTCTATTTTTAGACTTAATCTCTATTCACGCATAAGTCAATGATGTATCCTCGTGATCATTAAGACATAATAAAATATAAGAGATACCAATTATGAATAAGGGAGTTTAGGTTCGTAATTAACACTCATATGATGTGATCGTGTTGCTAACTTATAATAACAATGATCTCGTTACACGCTTAGCATGGAATTGGGTGAAAATCGAGGACGACGAAATTATTTCTAACGAAGCATTCACGTGTTCTTGTTCTATGATCCCAAAAGTCACTTTTTCGTGATGAAAACAATACATTATGTCTAAAACGCGTGTAGTAGTTTATTTAAGTTTACGTTTTCAATAAATGTCATCATAAAATGAATTTTGGAAGTGCTATGATACTTAATTCTAGCATTGCGTGGGGACACGGCAATGGTTTAGTATGGGGGAGTGATGAGACTGCAATTATACATAGTCTCATCGTCCAAATCAGGCTTAAAACGCTTAAAATATCATCAAAATACCCCTATATATGCTTGTATTTGTGTCTTGTGTATTTTAGGTACGGATATCGTGAAATCAACAAATGATCACAAGAATGAAGCAATAACGAACACGGGAAACGAAGCCGCACAAAGAACCGGGCCCAAAAAATGGAATTTACAAAATTGTCCTTGAAGTTTGAAGATTTGGCAAGAATGGTCCCTCAACTATTGAAGACTTGTCACTTTAGACCCTTGTAAACCTCAAATTGAATCCTTAGAGTTTCAAGATATTGCATATTCAGTCCTTGAAGAATGCCTTAATTACAAAAGAAGTCCTTGATGAAAGTTGAGAACTTAATTGTGCCAAATATGACAAGAGGTTCAAAGTTGTAACAAAGGAAATGGGCACAAAATCTGGTCATACTTTATTTTCAATGTTTTTGGAAGTCAGGGGACTAATTTTTCCAATTTCATAACCCACACCCACTAAAACACCCATTAACCCGACCCTACCCTGTCCATACCCACCACTTTACCACCCCCAAGCCCAATACCCATCATTTACCCAGCCCAAACCCCACATACCCAGTTTTATTAAGTTAAACTGGGTCAAATAGTCAACCACATATTTCCCCCCTAAACACCATTTTAAAAAGCACTTAATCCCAAAACGAATTAAACTTTCCCTAATCCCTCATAAACCCTAACAACGTCACAGGATCCATTGAGCACAAACAAAAGGGGTTTTCCCCACACTTATCCAGATTAACAATTAACCCCAGCCTAACCAAAACCCACCTCTCACAACATACTCCCGTGACCTCCTTGGACCCCACCATGGTTCCCCTGCTTCCCCTCTTTTGGCAATTAAGGAATCTTGCATACCAATCTATGGCCAATAATGAATCCTTGTTCCCAAAGATATAATGGACGATGGAGATGTGTCTACAACAACTGGAAATCACATGCTCACACTTTGACCAGATTCTTCACAAGACATCCAAGGGCAAATTCGACAAATTCATAGCTAGGGTTTCTTAACTTCATGTTTTTCTAGCAGCTTCTCTAGTGTATTATAAAAGGGGTGGCATGTACCCCTTTTCTAGTCGTTCCAGATTTTTTGTAATATTTTAAAAATTAATGAAAATGAACTTTAATCTTTTGCATCAAATCTGAGTTCCATTGTTTTACTTTATCAGTTTTAAGTTTCATGCAGCATTTTGAAATCAATTTAAGAAAAACTTTTTAACTTGTGTCAAAAAGTTTTCAAGGAATCTGAATTTTCTTGAAGTTTTTTATGAGCCAAAAAGAATAAGCTAGCTTAATCAATAAGCTAAGCTCATTCTCTTTGTGGCTGTCTAATCAAGTCACCCCCTCTATTTTTCATTGTTTGATCTCAGCAGGCACCAATTTTTGCCATTTGGATGAATGGTGGTTAAAGTCCATCATCATCATATTCTGGCCATACTACAAGCTCTTTGCTGAAGTTGCCAGCTCAAGCCCGAGCTTGATGGAGAAGGGTAAGCTACCCTTTGTGATTCCTGGATGTAGGATCACCAGGTAAATCTCTTTTCTCCTCTCTCTATACTTGCTTTGAGGATATTTTTGAGCTAGAGTAATTTTTAGGGATAGGGTTGTGGATGGAAGAACAAATGCTAGATATTGCATCCCTGATAGATTAGAACATGTTAGAGTTTATTTGATTAGGTTTGATGCAAGTTAGGTTAGAAATCTTGGTTTAAATTCATGTTTCTGTTTTTTAAGGGGTGTTTGGATTCGGGTTTTAGAAGCAGTTTGTGGGATACAAGTGTTTTAAAATCAGTTTAATTCACTCATTTTGGCAAGACTTATTTGTTATCAGTTTAATGTGTTTGGTTTGGTAAGAATTGGTGAGTATTGCATGCAAGTTTTAAGTAAAACCTAGCAAAAATCAGTTTAAGGCATAACTGCCCATTTTTGTGAATTTGTGCCTTAATAATTTTAGTGCTTGATAGGATTTAGGGTAGGTTAGGATTTGCATTTGCTTTGAGGGAGTTTGTGAGTGGATTGAGTGAGTTTTGGCCAACCAAAACTCACCCAATTGCCAAACACATCAGCAAACAAGCCAACAGCCCCAGTCCTATATCAGTAACTGATTTTGGGATTTTTCTGCTTGATTTGGCTTAATAGCTTATTGTTTTTATAATTTTGTTGACTCCCCACAACCCAACTGGTTGTGGGGGTGCCTTTGTTTGCCCACAAAACCAAGAAACCAGCAAGTTCTAGGCACAAAAGTGCCCAGACCCAAGTTTTTGTGAAAGTAGTGGGAACTCACTTCCCACTGCTAGTGTAAAGGTTTCCCCTGCTAAGCAAGAGGACAAAAGGGGGTCACATGTCATTGTCAGTTTTCTTAATTTTTTGTCTTTAGTGACCTAAAATTGGAATTAGACTTTGAAACCAGTTTTGTTATTTTTCTTATTTTATTTATGATTTTTATGTTTAATTAGATTTTTATTTACTGTTCATTTTATATTTTTTAGATTAATTAGCCTTTTTAATTAACTTTTATTATTTCTGTTTTTGGCATTTAGTGCCAAAAATACTTGTTTTTCAGTTTAAACATTTTTCTTAGATTAGAAAAACATTTTAAGATTTTTGGTTAAAAAAGTTTTTACTGTTCACCTTTTATTTAATTTTTAGAATTAATTTAAGTTAATTAGGATTTAAATTGTATACTGTTTTGTCTTTTAGTGAAAAATATGTGCTTTTTCAAACTTTTTCATTTTTGTACCATTTATTAGAGTAAATTAGGATTTTTAAAATTGTTCAATTATTTTTGGCATTATTTTATTATTTTTTATAATTATTTTAGTTTTAAAATAGTTTTTAGTAATTTAAAAATAGAAACATAGTTTTTAAAATTTAGGAAAAGTACTTTTTAGTTTTTAAATAATATAAGTGAGTTATTTGTCCAATAAAATAATATTTTTGGCTTTTTCTTAATTATATTTAATTTTTGGGCTTTAATTAGCATTCAAAATTGAATATTTAAAGGTTTTAAAATATTTTTATTGGATTTTTATCCTTATTTATATTATTTTGAACTACTTTTTCATTTTTAATTTGTTTTTAGCTTAAAATTTTTAAATTTTCACGTTTTACGTACTTACGTTCGCGTTTTACGTCATTCGTCGTAGTTAATTGTAATCGTAGTTCGTCTCTAGTTTTTCTTTCTTTTCTCATCTAAAAACGACACTACCCGAAACTTTTGACTATACTTATTGGCACATTAGTCCACACACCTCCTCGAGAACGAACCCGCATTTGTTCGGTTTCGCGTTTTTCCTAAAACGTGATACTTAATACTTGCCCCCATTATACCTTGTTTTTCCTAAAACAAAGGTGTACTAATTTTACAACTATCATAATGTCACGACTATTTTAACTAACTATTACAACGTTCTAATAAATATTACAATATAAACCTATGACCGAACATTCTTGTTTGACTCAAAATTTTTGAGGCTAACAATCTCCCCCAATGTGAGGTCATTCCTCTTTGATATTTGGAGATCAATGGAGATTACGAATTTCGTCATAAATAAGTCTTGAACGTGTAATAGTAGTCTTGTTCCTTCATGCTGTGATCTTTGAGCCTTTTGATGAGACTGCTTTTATACATAGTCTCATCGTCCAAAAAGGGCTTTAAATGCATAAAATATCATGAAATTGGCCAAATATATGCTTGTGTTTGTTGCTTGTGTATTTTAGGTACAGATATTGAGAAAATGACAAAAGATCACAAGAATCATGCAAAAACGAACACGGGAAACGAAGCCGCACATTGAACCAATCCCTAATGAAGAATTTTCCAAAGAAAACCCTTGAAGATTTGAAGATTTATGAAGAAGGGTCCTCCAATATTGAAGAATTGACACTTTATACCCTTGTATCTTCATAATTACAAGATTGGTCCCTAAAGTTTGTCAATATTGCAAAAAGGGCCCTCCACTTTGAAGAATTGGCAATTTTAGTCCCTCAATAAAACTAAAATGTCAATATTAGTCCTCCTCAAAGTCAAACATACCAAGAAGGACTTCAAGTTACAAAAAATTACAAGTTTGGTCCTTTAAAAATGACAAAATTACCAAAAGGACCCTTGACTTTAAAGAAATGGCAAAATGGTCCCTTATTTATCATGACTTGGCAAATTCCGTCCGCCAAGGAGTTAACAAGACAACTCAAGACCATTATCTATGAAGAAAATGCAATATCAGTCCTTCAAGAATCAAGAAATTGCAAGAAATACCCTGAAAATACTCTGGAAAAGTATTTGGGACAAAAATGTGAAAAGTAAAACTTGGCTAACAAAGGGAATCCGGTTTTGGTGTATTTATTTGCAAATGAAAGGAGTATAGAAGATGAGGGGAGTAAACTGCCAAGACATGGAAGATACATAGACCAACCATGGGAGGACACGTGTCCCACTACCACCTTTCCACCAATCACCACTCACCTGGCTGCCACATCACTTTCCACTCACAACCAACTTTAACTAACCAGTTTAAACTTATTTAATTAAGTTAAAAACTGGCGGTTAACACCTTTTTAGAACCAAACTCGGATTAAACACCCAACTATTCACCAAGAACACAATTTGGGGTTTTGTTATTTACTTATTATTAAACCTTAATATTGTGCAGATTTATGATTAAGGGTCCTATAAACATATCCCAACCTTAATATCACTTGCCACATCACCCATCTACCCCACATGAGATTCCCCTGCCACACTCTTGTGCATACTACCAAAATTTGGACAGCAATCCAACCATCCACAATGAAGCTTACTTTTTAAGCTTGTTACAAGCCCTTGGATGCAATCACACCATGCCAGCTACAACAAAACGTCAAGGATAGTCACATGATTCTCAAGATTGTTCAAACCCTCAAGGGCAAATTGGGGACTTCATTAGCTAGGGTTTCATGTTTTTCAGCTTTCCTAGTTCACTTGTATGCCTATATAAAGGCCTTATGATACTTCATTTTTGCTTTGCTCTTGAATTTTCCATTGTTCACAAATCTGTAAATCATATATTCAGTTAATGAAATGTGTTTGAATTTGGTGAAGAAAAATCAAGTCCCAACCTTATTATCTGTTTATTGTTGTTTGATGTTTACTAATCTTTGATCTTAAGGCATGTTTTCAAAGGAGTGTGCAAAAGTTTACACATTTTCCATTAATCTTGATATTTTGCTAAGTCTTGTTCAAACCTTGGAATTCTTGGGCTATAAAGCTGATCATAGCATCCTGATATTGAGTTATCAAGGTGTGCTGAAGCTTATAACTTGGGGATAATCAAGTGTGGGGAACTAAGGTTGCATTAATCAAGGATTTTCACTTTTTTTGTTTTTGATATTTTGCTTCTAATCTTGTTGAATCTTAGCAGGCTTTATTGTGGAAGCTTGTGCTTGTTCTTGGTAGCATATAAGCTCAAAATTTGTGGGTGTGGATGTACATCCATGAGGTACACACCATTCTACTCAAAATCTGTTAAAAATTTGGATTTTTGGTGAACTTGTGTGCTACTTGTGTTCTTGCTGATTTTGTGGTCTAATCTTGTTCAATACTGCATATTATACTTGTTAATGTGTTTGATTGGGCTTGGGTAACCTTGGAATACACTTTTGATTTGAAAATTGTGATTTGAAAAGTTAAAAGGGTGTTTGGGATTATCTGTTTAAGATCATTGAGTGTTATTGTGTTGTGGAAAGTTGATGTTTATGCTTGTTATCTGTTATTGGCTTGGTTGAGTGCTATTTGCTGCAAGTTATTGGGCTTAAACCTTTGAATCAAAGATTGTGCTATAACTTATTGAGTTTGACTGTTTTTGACATAAAATCTTGGTAATACTTAGAGTATATGCATGTTTAGGGATATAAGCTGTTAAATAAAAGTTCTCATAACATATCTTAGAGATCTGAGTGTTTGAATTTGGCTTGTTGGTCAAGTGCATCAGCAAAGTAAAAAACTGCTTGTGTTAGTGTTCATCAGTAACTTATTGTGCTTGAATCTTGATCTATACTTTGTACCATTGCATGAAACCTGTTTAGACTTGTTCATTTAAGTTTATTATTGCTTGTGTATGCATTTGGTGAAGTTTGGCTGGCTGAATTGTGCTATAAGTGCTTATTGAACCATAACTGCTTATTTGTTCATGTCTGGGCTATATCTGGTGCTTAATTGAATTAACTGTACAAATTGGTTGTTTGTGATTGTGATTTCTTTGTTGTTATTGACTCCTTACGATCCACTGATCATTTGGGTGCCTTTGTGAAACTTGAATCTCCAAAAAAGTCACTAAAGACAAAAAGTCAAACAAGTCAAGCAATGGAAAAAGTTTCCACTGCTCAGACACCAAAACTAGCCCCTGCTAGTGTTAATTTTCAGTTAGCTTATTAATAAGCCATATTGGCTTATCCAGACCTGCAAAAACTTACTTTTTGTGATCAATCTTCATCATTTGACCCATTTGTTTAAACTGGAACTTATTAGACTTTGACTTTGACTTTTTGCTAGAAAACTCTTAAAGTTGACTTTTAAAGAAGTGCTTATTTGCTTATTTCAGCTATTTGAGTGAACTTATTTGAAAACGTTTTGTTGATTAAGCTTAGTTAAGTCATTTAAAAGCTTTTGAAACTTGAATCAGCTCTTGGGGTGGCGTAGAACTCGAAAACGACTATTTTGTCATTTTGTGAAGATAGCTTATTGCTTTTTCAGGCTTATTCCTTGGACTTTTTTTCAAATTTATTTTTACAGAAGTCTTAAGTAACTCAAAAGAAGGTTGTGTGTCTAATTTGAGCTTATGGCATCAGCTTATAGCTTAATGGGCCAAAAAGCCCATTAAGAATAAGTTGTTTGAAATAAGCCAGCTTATATCACATTTTCAGCTTTTGGGCCTTTGAAAAGTTGTGTTCAGAATAAAATTTTGAGTCAGATAGGAGCTTTTGGGCCATTTTTATAAACATTTTTCTTATTGGGCTTATTTTGGCCCAATAAGGGTCTGTTTTGGACTTTGGCCCATTTGAAGGCCCATTATAGGTATTTTGTAATTTCAACTTCATTTATGTGTTTATTAGGTTAAATTAAGCTAGTTTGCAAGTTTTTAGAATTTTTTATAAATATTGGATTTTTAATATTATTTTATTATTATAAATTAAAATTTAGATTTTTCAAGTTTTTTTATTTTTCTTAGGTTAAATATATTAAGTTAGGAATTTTACAACTTTTAGAATATTTTTATTGTCATTAGATTAATTTTTATAATTATTTTAAGTTTTAAGAGTTTTTAATTGTTTTTAAATAGTTTTAATTAAATTTAAAATTTTCAAAAATATTTTTTAGTTAAGTTAAGTCACTTTAGAGGTTTACAATTGAAAAAAATCTCATTTTGGGCTTTTTGTTAATTAAATTGTTTTTTGGGCTTTAATTAGCATTAAAAAATTATTATTTAATTAAATAAAAGGTTTGAGTGATTTTTTATTTTTTGTAAACTCTAATTACATTATTTAGGATTTCTTGCAATTTTCTAGGAATTTTTAGGGTAAATTTTTAATTTTGCTACTTTTTACGGTTTTACGTGTACGACCTTTTCGTCTTAGTTTAATTCGTCATCGTAACCGTCATTCTCTTCCTATCTCATTTCTATTTTCATTTCTCATAAATATAATCACAAAGTTAATCATCTCTTAACACACACACCAAGCCTCCTTGAGAACGATCCCCACTTTGGGTCATAACTCGTGGTTTTCCTAAATCACTTGTTAATACTTACCCTAATTACGCTATTTTCCTAAAAGACGTAAAACTACCACTATCACCTTTGTTGTTGTCTTTCTACTTTGTCTTTAAACTTGAGATCTTCAAATTATTCTTGACTTGTCTTTGCCATCTTGCAATCTTGTGTCTTTATCCACATATTCATTCTTTTGCACAATCTTGAAAGCTTGCTAACAATCTCCTTTGAAGAGAGGTCATTCCTCTACATTATTTGTTAAGGAAGATTTTGATCATCAGAGTTGCGGAAGTCTTTAGATTTCTTGATTGTTGGATGTCTTTGGACATGAGTATGTGGTTTTGAATCTTTGACTTTGTTGAGTACATCGTAAGGCCACCTTCTCGAGACAAAACTTAGACACGGACTGAATGGCTTTGACATTCGTCCTAAAGCGTAGCGTTTTACCTCTGGCGGTGAAGACCGTTACACGATATTTAAATAACGTATCTGTGATTAGGTTGATTCAATTAAGAATCTTCTTGACAGGGTTTTGCGGCAGTACTGGCCGTTCTCTTTACTCGACCGTCTCAAAGCAAGACTGCGAACATAAAGAGTGAATCAAATGGATAAATATCCGCTTGATTAAAGCCGTCAATTCAAATTCCTGGAACAAGTTTGATTCATTAAGAATCTTACCATTGTTTCTTTCTAGTTGACACAAGCTTGATTCATAAGAATCTCACAAGTTACCTACCGTAGCGCTGTTTAATGTTGGTGCTAGAAGGATTTCCATTCGTCACTGTGAATATTAAAAATATCACTCTGAATGTTCTGGCAAGACCATAAAGATATTGCGTAGAAACCTGAAACGAGTTTGAATCGATAAAGCAACAAACCACTGTTGCTTTTCAGTTTTACATATGTTCAGTTCATAAACAATCTTACACATGATCTACTGCAGTGCTGTTTGATGTTAACACTGGAAGGATTTCCAGTCATCATTGTGGATACTAAGTAGTATCACTCTGAGTGTTCTAGAAATATCGCAAGGATATGGCGTAGGACTCTCTTGATCGTCATCCGTGTGTCCTAACGAGATTTGATTGATCTCTTGGCTCTAGACTCGATTTGTGCACTTTTAGTAGTCGGAGGCTAGAGCAAATGCCACCTATTCAATATCAACTATCTCGGAGTGAGAAAGTCAATAGAAGTCGTGTTGATCTCCGTGACAATAAAACAAACTTCTTTTGAGAGAAGCCTGAGTCAGCTGGGGAGGGGTTGTGCATTACATCACTGGGTCTATGATGCGTTGTCTTCATGATATGTTGACCTGGTCTCTGCCTAATTTGTATGGAGGGCTAATTTCTTTATACCCTTTATCCTTTAATATCGTTTTCATTCTTCAACCCCTTCAATGCTTAGCAAGACATCATTACTAGCACTTTGTTGTGATTGTTCCAGTGCTAGCATCAGTACTTAGTCGGCATTCAGCTACGTTCACATTCTACTCCATCTTTCCTAAGGACTTCTAATAATCTATTGGATTGTCCCTAGGAAGGATCCCTTCGGTTCTGGTTGGATCATAGGACTTAAACCTAAACACCCTTTTGACACCAATAACGTCGTGAATTAAAGATGTTGTGGGTATTTGATCGAGGTCCATGAGTGCTTGAGTCTTTAGATCACATTTTAATCACATTTTCTCCCTCTATCTCTAATATATAAAATCGTTTGATATTAGAGATACCAAATTTGATTAAAATATATTCTGATAAATAGTCTTAAAACTTTTCGGGAGAAAAATGTGTCAAACTTAGCATGAATTTGGAACGCTTCCCCTCAAAAATTGATCCAATTGAATTGTCATTGTGAGGATGTGATCCACAATTCACTTTTTGAGGATACGAGTTGTTGGACACACAATTTTTGAAAGATTTTGAATAATCATTGAGAAATTCTTAAAAAACTTGTGTTCAACGCTTTTTGAAAAACTCTATTTCTTTTTGGCGAAAAAGATTTTCTAAAGCATAATCTTGAGTTCATAGACTTTGAATGTATTGAAAAATACACTCAAGTGTAAGAAGATTTATCTTCTTTTGCTGAGGGTAAGGGCACTAAAGCGTACACTCCCCCGTGAATATAGATCTGGGTTGCAATCTAAAAGTGATTACAAGCCATTGTGTTGAGCTCAAAATGTTGAATGTTTTGTGACAAGCTCAACCCAAGATAGATTGCTCTACCCGTTGTTGGAAATATTGTTCAAAAGAGACAATTTCCTTTTTAAAAGATAGAAATGACATGTTTTGAAAAATATTTACAACTTTCATTCGAGCTTTATGTACACATCCGTGTCGTTATGAGCGACATTTCTAGGTACGTCCATATTATCGATACTGAAAGACATGTCGAGAAGAATATTTTTGGGTTTTCAAAGATTTTTAACTTTGTATTTTTCTTTTTCATAATATTTACATGTAGATGTTTGATAGATGAATCAAGCAGGCTTCTTTGCCAGAATCTCCAGTTCTGCTGGAGTCAAACATCACATGCCAATTTGCCTAACTAGATACGCAAACCTCTCTTTCGAAAGAGCTTTTGTAAACAAGTCAGCTAATTGGTAATCAGCTCCAACAAAGTATAGTTCAACGATACCCTTTTCAACTTCTTCCTTAATGAAATGATATCTGACATCAATGTGCTTCGTGCGGGAAAGTTGTACCGGATTGCAGGAGATGGCTATGGCGGACTTTGAGTCACAGTACATAGGTACTTTATCAAAGTGGAAGCCATAATCTGTCAGTTGTGTTCTCATCCAAAGAACTTGAGCACAACACGCAGATAGAGACACATACTCTGCTTCGGCTGATGACAGTGACATGCAATCCTGCTTCTTGGAAGACCATCCCACAATCTTATCTTGACCTAAAAATTGTGCACCACCAGAAGTACTTTTTCGTGTATCAAGACACCCTGCATGATCAGAATCTGAATAGGCCGTTAGAAAGAAACCGGTTTCCCTCGGATACCAGAGTCCCATGTGAATGGTATTCTTAAGGTACTGAAAGATCCATTTAACCTCCTTGAGGTGCTTTTCAGTGGGTCATGCTTGATATCGTGCATAATAACACATAGCATGTGATATATCTGGTCAGCTTGTTGTTAAGTACATGAGGGAGCCGATCATGGAACGATATCTCGTTTGATCTATGGCATCTCCCTCCAAATCAGCATCTAGATTTGTAGTTGATAATGGTGTCCCAACGGGGTCACATGAGGTCATACCATGCGTTTTGGTTATCTCTTGACAATACTTAGCTTGCTTGATAAAGATACCACTTGGGGATTGGTGAACTTGAATTCCTAGAAAGAATTTTAGTTCGCCCATCATTGACATTTCAAATTTGTTGTGCATGACTTTTTCAAACCATTTTGAAAGTTTTGGGTTTGTAGACCCGAAAATAATGTCATCAACATAAATCTGCACAAGCAAAATGTCATCCCCATATTTTTAAGTGAACAAAGTTAGATCAATGAAACCTTTTGAGAAACCTTTGGAGACCAGAAATTTCGAGAGCTCGTCGTACCATTCCCTTGGAGCTTGTTTGAGTCCATAAAGTGCTTTGTGAAGACGATACACCTTGTCAGGATAATGAGGATTGACGAATCCTTCCGGCTGTGTGACATATCTTCTTCTTTCAAAGGACCGTTAAGAAACGTCGTCTTTACGTCCATTTGATAAACAACGAATCCCTTATGTGTAGCATAAGCAAGGAAAATCCTGACTGCTTCCAAACGAGCTACTGGTGCAAATGATTCTTCAAAATCAATACCCTCTTTCTGGCCATACCCTTTAGCCACTAGCCTAGATTTGTTCTTGATGATCGTGTTTTCTTCATCCATCTTGTTTTTCCAGATCCATCGAAGATTTAATGGTATTACATCGTATGGTCTGTCAACAAGTTCCCAGACTTTAAGTCTTTCAAATTGTTGAAGTTCATCCGTCATCGATTCAATCCAAGCATGATCTGCCAAGGCTTCTTTGATATTTGTTGGTTCTCTTTACTCGAAAGTATCAAAAGCAAGACTGCAAACATAAAGAGTGAATCAATTATTCGCTTGATTAAAGTCGTCAATTCAAATTCCTGGAACAAGTTTGATTCATTAAGAATCTTACCATTGTTGCTTTCCAGTTGACACAAGCTTGATTCATAAGATTCTTACAAGTTACCTACCGTAGCGCTGTTTAATGTTGACGCTAGAAGGATTTCCATTCGTCACTGTGAATATTAATAAATATCACTCTAAATGTTCTGGAAAGACCATAAAGATATTGCGTAGAAACCTGAAACGAGTTTGAATGGATAAAGAAACAAACCACTGTTGCTTTTTAGTTTTACATATGTTCAATTCATAAGAAATCTTACACATGACCTACCGAAGTGCTGTTTGCGGTTAACACTAGAAGGTTTCCACTCATCATTGTGAATACTAGGTACTATCACTCTGAGTGTTCTAGCATTATCGCAAGGATATAGCGTAGGACTCTCTTGATCGTCATCCGTGTGTCCTAACGAGATTTGATTGATCTCTTGGCTCTAGACTCGATTTGTGCACTTTTAGTGGTCGGAGGCTGGAGCAGATGCCACCTATTCAATATCAACTAACTCGGAGTGAGAAAGTCAATATAAGTCGTGTTGATCTCCGTGAAAATAAAAAAACTTCTTTTAAGAGAAGCCTGAGTTAGCTGGGAAGGGGTTGTGCATGACATCATTGGATCCATGATGCGTTGTCTTCATGATGGGTTGACCCGGTTTCTGCCTAAGTTGTATGGAGGGCTAATTTCTTCCTAATCACAGTGTTGTCCCTTGTTATTAGATGATTAAATATAGAAAATAGATGAAAAGAATGAAGATTTCTAGAGAGAGAAAGTAGTGAGAGAAAGTAGAGAGAAGATGGAGAAACTATGTGAATATTAGATTGAGAAATGAAAACTACCAACCCTTCCTAACATGCTAGGAAGGGCTTATATAGTCGGGCTCATACATGTACCCTTAATGGACTATATTGTTTAATGGGCCGGGCTTGAATAAAATGCTTAGTACCTTAAAAGAGGCCTTTTAAGCTAGCCATCAAGCCCGTAATGTCACGACTATTTTAACTAACTATTCCAACGTTCTAATAAATATTACAATAAAAACCTATGACCGAACATTCTTGTTTGACTCAATATTTTGAGGCTAACAATCTCCCCCAATATGAGGTCATTCCTCTTCGATATATGGAGTTCAATGGAGATAACGAATTTCGTCATAAGTGAGTCTTGAACGTGTAATAGTAGTCTTGTTCCTTCATGCTGTGATCTTTGAGCCTTTGTGTTTGTCTTTCGACTTTGTCTTTAAACTTGAGATCTTCAATTCATTCTTGACTTGTCTTCGCCATCTTGCGATCTTGTGTCTGTATATACATGCTCATACTATGCATCATCTTGAAAGCTTGCTAATCACATGAGGTTCTTAATTGAATTTACCTAATCAAAGGTACGGTATTTAATATCGGGTAACTGTCTTCACCGAACGGAGGTAAAACGCTACCGATTTAGGACGAGTGTCAAAGCCATTCAGTCCGTGTCTATGTTTTGTCTCAAGAAGGTGACGTTACGGTATACTCAGCAAAGTCAAAGATTCAAAACAGCATACTCATACTCAAAGACATTCAACAATTAAGAAAGCTAAAGACTTCCGCAACTCTGATGATCAAAATCTTCCTTAACAATTAGTGTAGAGGAATGACCTCTCTTCAAAGAAGATTGTTAGCAAGCTTTCAAGATTGTGCAAAGAATGAATATGTGGATAAAGACACAAGATTGCAAGATGGAAAGACAACTAAAGGATAATTTGAAGATCTTAAGATAAAAGACAAAGTCGAAAGACAATGACAAAGGCTCAAAGATCACAGCATGAAGGAACAAGACTACTATTACACGTTCAAGATTCAGTTATGACGAAATTCGTAATCTCCATTGAACTCCAAATATCAAAGAGGATTGACCTTACATTGGGGGAGATTGTTAGCCTCAAAATATTGAGTCAAACAAGAATGTTCGGTCAAAGGTTTTTATTGTAATATTTATTAGAACGTTGTAATATTTAGTTAAAATAGTCGTGACATTACGGGCTTGATGACTATCTTAAAAGGCTGATAGGTGTGTAAACACCTATCCTTTTTACCACTTAATTACAATAATAACCGAGCCAAAACGTGTATTTTATGTCATTTATGTCGGAATTATGTGTGGTTTGTGTTTTTGTTGTGATTTAGGACGAAAAGGTGAAAAGTGGAGAAAACACGGGCATTCACGGGCTTTTATCGAAGAAAAAGACGAAAGACGAAGTCAAGAGTGCAAAAAGAACGGAAGTCCAAGACCAATTCTGAAGATTTATCGAAGAAAAAGTCAAAAGACGGAAGTTTACTAAAAGCCGAAGAACTCAAGTCTAATTTATTGAAGAATTACAAGACGAGTTCAAAGAAATCCCGAGACAAGTCGTTAAAGTCAAAGAATTAAGAAGATTAACAAAGAATTAAGAAGAGCAAGGACTTAATGACGCAATTAAGGAAAGAAGAAAGAGGGGAGGAAGCTTCCTAAGCACCTCCTAATCCTCCCCTATAAATAGATTAGGATTTCCTTCATTCATTCTTGTTGGCTAGAGTGATACTAGTTCTTCCATTTTCATTACCTTGCACATTTAAATACATGTCATTTATTTAATTGTCAAATTTAAATACTTGTCTTGCACCTTAAATTCCTTTAATTTCAAGTAAGTTTTCTTTTAATTATTGTCAATCTTTACTTTTATTGTTCATCTCCTATCTACCTTTATTGTTTGATCTTTAATCTTCATGCTTTATTGTTCATGTTTATGTTCTTGATTTTTATTGATGTGATTAAGTGGATTTTGATTATTTTGATTAGTTTTGTTAGTTTGATTGGTTTGGATTGTTTTTTTATGATTAGTAGATGTTTATTGATTAGTTTGATTTAATCTTGTGGTTGATTTTGATTAGTTTGGATTAGATTCGTGATCTTTTTTGTCCTCCGTGTTCTTCGCTCTTATTGTTTTTCCAGGTACTGTTGAATTCCAGTTATTTCGAATCAAGGAATTTGGTTAGTTTATTCCGGATCAATTGTTATTCCGAATGAAGATTGTTGTTGAATATTCCGAATCAAAGGTTTTCATCCGGAATAAGTGACATATTCCGGATCAAGGCCATATTCCGGATCAGCAACATTCCGAGTAAAGGAGTTCATCCAGAATATAAAACATTCCGGATCAAGGCTTTGTGAAGAAACATTCCGGATCAAGGAAGATATTCCAGATCAGTGGAAAAGGTGGTTCATTCGGAATATTTGTTATTCCGGATCAAGGCTTTATTTCAGATCAAGGAGATATTCCGGATCAAGGAGTTTTATTCGGAATAATTAATTATTCCGGATCAAGGTGTTTCATCCGGAATCTTCAACATTCTGGATCAAGGAAGATATTCTGGATCAGCAACATTCCGGATCAAGCTTAAGTATTCCGAATCAAGACTTTATTCCGGATAAGTGACATATTCCGGATAAAGGATTTATTCCGGATCAAGGTTTTTGGTAAATATTCCGAGTGAAGAAGAATCATTCTGAACGAAGGTGACATTCCGGATGAGTGATTATTCCAAACAAAGAATTATTCCGGATGAGCTGTTTTCAGGTTCTTTTAATTTCAGTTTTTAACTTTCTGTTTTTAATTTTCAAGCTTTATTTTTCTCGCCTTTTTCCTTAGTCGCACTTTAAGTTTAATTGCCTTAGATTTATTTTTAGCTTTGCCTTAGTTTAAGTTTTAGTTGCGTTTTAAGTTTGCCTTAGATAGTTTTAAGTTTGCGTTATTTACTTTTAAGTGCCTTTTAATTTCCGTCACGCTTTTAAATTCTCGTCTTTTATTTTAAATTAGAGTTAGATTTACTTTAAAGTCATTTTCATTAAAGTCTTGCACATTTATTTTAAAACAACCAAATATTCTTTTTTCACCAAAAACAATTGAGTCGCACTTTGAACCGGAAATCAATTCGAGAAGATACCGAGAAACGAACTTTTTCAACTAGTAAAAATCTCTACATTAAAATGGCGCCGCTGCCGGCTCTTTTCGTAAAGATTAACGGTTTTCTGTGAGAGACGCGTTGCTTTTTGGGATCCGTTCATTCGTGAGCGTTATTTTTCTTGCTTAAAAATTTCAAAAAAATCCATAAAAAATTAAAAATTGTTAAAAATCCATAAAAATTAAAAAATTTCAAAAATACAAAAAGATTTTATTTTTATTGTGTATATATATTCTCTTTGTGTTTGGTATTGTTTTCTTTTTCCTTTGTAGGTGTATGCGTACTAGATCTTCTAATTATCAAGAGCCCGAGACTCGTGAAGATTTAAGTATGGCAGGTGTGAACAACAATAATAATCCACCGCACCTCAACAATAATAACAATGTTCTTCCACAGCCCGACCTTCGGACAATGGAGGAGCTTTGTCAACCTACCATGTTTGGACGAGGAGGACCGATTGCGCCGATGCAAATCACGGCTCCGGAGTTTTCGTTGAAGCACCACATGATTCAGCAAGTGCAAACAAATCCTTTTCGAGGAATGTCTGATGATGATGCCAACAAACACCTCGACAAGTTCATTACAATCACCCAAAGCATGAAGTTGCCTGGTGCCACAATGGATGTTCTACGCCTTCAACTCTTTCCACATACTTTATCACACCACGCCGAGAAATGGTTTGATCGTCTTCCAAAGAAGTCAATTCATACTTGGGATGACATGACTCAACGCTTTTTTCGCGCTACTTTCCACCATCCATGGTCACGAGCCTTCGCAATCAAATCAGCGGTTTCATGCAAGAACCCGATGAATCTCTCTTTGATGCTTGCGAAAGATATAATGTTTTGATTGATCGTTGTCCAAACCACAACATGCTCCCCATAACCTTAATTGATACTTTCTACAACGGTTTGACTTTTCGAGATCGTGATACGATTAATGCAGCCGCCGGTGGCACATTTATGAAAAAGAGACCCGAGGAGTGTAGAGAGCTTATTGAGAACATGACTACTCATCATAAAAACTGGGATTCCTCCGCTTCTTCAAGGAACAACCCGAGAGTCAATGTTTCTTCTACTTCAGCAAAACCTGACATGACCGAATTCACCCGCATGATGACCGAAATGAACAAAAATATCTTGCTTCTCGCTACAAACCAACAACATCAAGTTAAAGCGGTTGCCAATCCTTGTGAAACATGCGGCGGTCCACACTCATACACTGATTGTCCTTCTACTCAAGGAAATCCGGAAAACGTGTATGCGGCTTATGGTAATTATTCACCGGAAAATTACCAAGCTCAACCTCAAGGGGATCGAAATTTGCTGAGTTACCGATCAAACAACTACCTTTCACCCGGTTTTTCTCCTCAAAACCAAAACCCCAACAACAACTATAATAGAAGCAACCAAATCCCACCAAGAGCTTCTAATCCTTATCACCCACCCGCTCAACAAGCCCCACCCATCAATCAAGATGTTGAAGCCATAATGAGAACCCAAGTTGAGCAAATCAAGAATCTATAGAGCCAAATTATCAATCTGAAAGGAGATATCACCAAGCAAGGGAATGACATTAGATCCGAGCTTCGAGATAATATCCAATCCTCCTTCAGCAATCAAACGAATGATTTGAAGAATATGCTGGCTAGTTTCTTGCCCACAACTCAACCCTCTACCTCGAGTTCTCTACCTTCAAACACCGTCACCAATCCGTGAGCGAATGTGAGTGCTATTACTACCCGTAGTAGAGTAACCATAGTAGGACCACCTATCCCGCCCCCATCATCTACACCTCCTCCACCACCATTTATCCCTACTCCTCCCACACCTAGTATTAGTACACCATTACCGCCTCCGCCTCGTCATGACGATGTACCCAAGAAGAACCCTTCAACATCTCACCCTTTAACATCTCAACCATTACCTACACCTACACCTTCACCACCGAAACCCAATATTCCTTATCCATCTCGTTTAGGCAAGACCAACATGCTAACCAAGGATGACTCTCAAGTGTCGAGCTATATGAAGATGATCTCTCAAATGAATTTCAACATTAGCCTTGTTGAAGCACTTGTCCACATGCCGAAATTTGTCAAAGCATTCAAGGAATTGCTTAACAAGAAGGAGAAGCTGATTGAGCTCGCCAACACACGCTTACATGAAAACTGTTCTACAGTTATGCTTAAAGAACTTCCAGAAAAACTTAGAGACCCCGGTCGTTTTGTGTTGCCTTGCATTTTTAACAAAACCGAAAAATTTACTGCCCTAGCTGCTCTCTGGGCCAGTATAAATTTGATGCCATTAAGTGTTTGGAAAACACTATCATTACCTGACCTTACACCCACCAAAATGACTCTTGAGCTAGCCAATCGCACTCTCGCTTACCCCGTTGGTATTACCGAAGATGTGTTCATTAAAGTTGGCACCTTCACTTTTCTGGTCGACTTTGTTGTTGTTGATTATGAAATGGACCCTCGTATTCCTTTAATACTTGGTCGGCCATTCTTGAGAACCGGACGAGCTTTAGTTGATGTTGCCGAAAGTGAATTAATTTTAAGAGTCGGGGATGATGCACAAGTTTTCAAAATGGGGAAGCTTACAAGCAAATCCTATGGAAGAGAGTCAGCGAATATGATTAATGTACTCGATGATTTTGTCATCTACAACAATCCTCTATTCGAGTCTTGCAATGATAATCCACTGTTTCAAGATGATGTGGATGATTCTCTCTCCAATTTGGAACCTTCACCCATATATGATTCTCCACCGATCTTTGATGCTTATGATGATGATTCTAGCTCAGATACGGATGATTATGATGACTTTGCTTCCGAGTATCCCGACGTGCCAATTTATGATGATTTTGATGAGGTCGATACTCTTTCGAGTGATTCTTCAGATGACGAACATCCTCCGCCATCCATGCTTAATCCTACTTTGGATGATTACTCATTTGAGGAAGACTTCTCTACATTTCTCAATACTTACTTCCCTCATGAGAGTGATGCTCCTCCTTTAGACTTTGATGATTATCGTCTTGATCCTACTTTGGATTTGAAGAAAATTCTTTCAAAGGAGAAGCAACCGGACGACACCAACATCCGCAGCACGTATGATTTAACACCTCTTTGTCCACCTTCTGAGGACGAGGTTGTGCATTTTCTTCGCGGATCATCTTCAAATTCTGCTGAGCCTGAGTGCTATTTTCCCCTAAAGGAAAAGGTGTTCGACCCCGGTATCGATATTCTTAAGCCATCTCAGTATCCACCTGATGAAATAAAAGGAAAAATCGTTGGAACTATTGAAGACATGCTTACACCTCTTCACCCTTGCTTCCACCGTGCTCCATCTTTGCTTAAGGGAACCTTGCCTACTCTTCTTTGGCTTGCCTTGTTCGCCTTAAGCTTGTGCTATTTGATGGACGAAAACTATGTCTTTGATCCCGGTGGATGTGTTTCATGCTTCTTCCTATGCTAATCAAGGTCGAGTCAGGCTCACGACTCGGTTAACAAAAATCAAGCGCTTCTTGGGAGGCAACCCATGTATCTATCTTTTAGCTTTCTTTATCATAAGTGTAGGGGAGACCCGTTGGTGTTTGCTATTTCCTCTCTTCTACTAACCAGGGATTCGAGCGCTCAATGATCCACTCTTGATGATTCTTGACGACTCGTGATTCCATGTTCCCATTTTCCCGGTTCTATCCTAAACTCTTTTCGATTCACTATTTTATATTTTCAAATATTAAATAGGAATCTCGTTAGTTGTCTTTTCCTTAGCAAGATTTAAACAAAGTGCACAATGTCCTAAGTGTAGGGGAGTTTACTCCCACATGCTTAAACATTGAGGACAATGTTTATAGTAAGTGTAGGGGGACTTCTATCGAATTTGAGTGGCCTTTTCCTTGTATTTGTCCTCATTTTAACCGGAAAATCAATTTTTCGATATTTTTCAAAAATTTTGATCTATTTTGGCCTATTAGTTTTTTCCTTTGTATAGTTATTTTCTTTCTTTGTTAGAATAAATTTCAATAAAGTGGTTTTAATATTCAAACGTTGTGAATCTTTTGACTCAACCCGAGTTTACTTGTCTAAGTTTACTCTAGCTAGTATCCTTAACGTGTTTAAGTCAAGTTTTGCTAGGCTTTTATATAGGGAACTTTAAAACGCGAAGGTCTTAACTCTCACGGGTTAAGAACAAGAACTGTTCGCAAGTTCCTATAATCGATCCTAGAGAGTTGTTTATCAAGGGAACTTTAAAATGCGATTTCTAAACTTGAAAAAAAGTCTAAGAATTTGCAAGATCCTATAGGCGACTCAAAAACCCAAAACTTTGATTTAATAGGCTAAGCATCCACGAGTCTCATTCCTTGAGATTTTAAACTGTAGAGAAAGAGAGATGATAGAGTCAATTATAAGTTTGGTATTCTTTCGTGAATTTATGTGAGTTAATTATAAGCCTATTCTCTCATCACTTGCTAATAAATTTATCTGCAATAAATAAGGTTGTACGATTTGAAAAGTTACTTAGCTTCTAGCCCAAGATCGTTTAAAAGTTGCTCGGTATGGATTAGAGTTCATAGCCAAGGCATAACTTATTGAAGCGGGATGCGAAGGTTGGCGAGTCCGAAAAGGCCTTAACAAGGCATGAGGGCTACATTTTGTTGCTAAAGATCCAAAGTGATGTGAAGAATCATTTATCAAAGATCAATATGAAGGATCGAGACACACGACGAAAAGCAAAAACTCCCCAAAAGTCATGGAGAAGTCTATCCGAAAAGGCCCTAACAAGGTATGAGGATAAATAGATCCAAATCCAAAAAGGAGGCGGATCGTTGTATATCAAAATCCCAAGTAAAGATTGGAGAAAAATGAAGAAGTCGTGGTCCAAATATGAAGAATCTCTCAAAAAGTTCAAGTGAAGAAATTCCTATTATGAAGAGAAGACCATTATTTCATGAACGTCTCTCAAGATTTGAAGTATGAAGTCGCTGCCAAATATCGGTCCGAGAAAGGTCTCGAATCGCGAAGCGAGTTATGCCAAGATATGAACTTTATGAGGTCCCGAGAAGCAGTTTTAAAAGATTTTGTCCTTTAGCTAACTATTGATTAAATCGTCCTACTTTATTTTCAGCCTTAATAACTATCGAAATAAGTCAACAATGCATCCTCGTGATCATTCAAGACAAAAAAATAAAATATAAGAGATACACCTAGGAATAAGGGAGTCTAAGTGAATAATTGGCCCACATGAGTTCGTGTTAGTTTGCTAACTTATAATAACTGAAATGTGTATAGTTGAAGTTCGTTTTCTCAGTTCTTAACAAATTGAAAGTCCTAACAAGATCGAGTTTTTAATTGTTTTTGGTTGGTAAAGTATTTGGATATTCTATAGCTAATTCAAACAAATCCTTGCTAAAATGAAAAATAAAGTCTACTTATACGTAAAACAAAGTGCACAAACCAAGTATTTATTCAATTAAAATGCTCAAATGTAAATTCTACAAAATATAAGGACTGAAAATGTAAATTTAATGAAAAATAAATGCCAAAAATACAAACTCAAAAAGTCTAGGGACTATATGTGCAAAAACAGTTAACCAAATGGACTAAATGTGAAAATTTATCAAACAAAGTAACTAACTTTTAACTATTTTGAAAACTGTCTAACCACTTTTTAACAAACTTGAAATCTAAGGACCTTACTTTTGCAAAACCTAATTAAGTGGAATTTTAACCTGTAAATGAAACTGTTTAACACTCAAAGGACTAGAATGCAAATTTTCAAAACTTTTAAACCAAAACGGGCAAAAGGACTAAAATAAGCTCGTTTGAGCTTATTTCTTGACGAATAAGCTCAAACCAATTTCAAAAGTCTTAAAATTGAAATTAAGCTAGACTTGTAAAAGGAAATAAGCTGAAACTAGCTAGAACTCTAATAAGCAATTTCAAATAAGCTTAAAATAAGCTATCTAATAAGCTACACATGCACAATTTGATTTTATAGCAAAAACCTGTTAATCAGCCTAATAGAAGAAGGGGAAATCTTGTTTCAAAGAAATTGATTCATTAATAAGCTCTAAAACTGAAAATAAGCTAAAATGAGCTTATGTTGACTTTTGTTGACCAAAAATCCAAAATTCTAAAAATCTCAAAACTTATCCAGGAACACTTTTTGAAATAATTTGTGAAAGAAAATAAGAAAGTTTCTGAAGTGGATAAGCCAGTATGAGAAAACAGTCAACCTTTTTATTACAGGGAATTGAAAATGCTCAAGTGCTTAAAGAAAGGCTTGTATCTAGCTTATTTCTTGATACTGTATAATTTCCTGCTACACACTTAAACTACATATGTTGAGTGATAACTAGAAACTGGTTTCAAGGATTTTCATTAAGGAACAAAGCAATGGCAATGATTTGAAAATGGATACTTTTCTGAAAACTAGTTAAACAAAACTGACCCAAACTTTTTATGATGCCATTTGCCTTTTTGACTAAAATCTTGACTTGAAAACTTTGTAAACTAATTTGTTATGACTTACTAACTGAATGAAAGCTAGAATTAACCAACTAACAAGACTTGAACATAATTAAAGTCCTAATCCCAAACACAAGTTTACTGAATTTTTAAAACTTTTTGTAAAGGAATTTTGAGTTAAAAGCTACAATTATCAAAGAAAGATATCAAGCTAAGTGTGATTGATGAAATGTAATGCTAAAGGACCAATTTTAACTTATGAAACAGGTTAAAACTCTAAATGTACTTATGAGCTATTATTACTGATTATATGCAGCTAAGTATGAAAGTTAAGCTAATGAACAAGTACAATACTGCAAATAAGCTACTCAAACTAGAACTTCTACTCAGTAACACACTTGATCATATATCAAACAAGGTTACACTAAGAATTGAGCATACCTGCAACAATTGAGTCGAATTAAAATGCAGAAACTAAGAACCTTTTAGCTAAGGCCTCCTTTGGGGAGTAGAGTAGCGTTGCGCTATCTAACTAGTGCTAAACCACCACCTTAGCACTAGTAACTACTAATCATCTACCAATCAACAGCTAACCAATCCTTAAACGCCATTGATGATCAGAAAGCCTTCAATGCTTGAAAATGGATGATCAGAACTAAGAATTCAGCTACAGGATGAACTCAATCAGCAATAATGTAACACTCTCATTTTTCGTATCGGTACAACGGAAGGGTCTTTCAGAGTGTTACGGGATAGCACAATAACTCCAATCATAGACAACCCATAAAAATGGTTGTTCAAGGTTTAACATACATTCATTCGATAAAAGTTTTAAAGTGTACAACAGGTCCCAAATTATACAGGTCATTTAGTTTACAAAACATAGATCGAATGAACATTTTTAATATTATGTAGGCCATCAGAGTCAATCTCCATCCGGATTACCTTCAAGCACCTGAGCTAAAAACATGCAAAAATCATATCAGCGAATGCCGAGTGAATTCATAGAGTTTAATAAAAACCGTTATATAAAACAATCATTTAAAATCAGAACACAAGTATAATATCGGAAGTAAGTCCTCATATTGCTAGTCAGGCAATATATAAATCAAGCATACATCTTAAACCGTCCATGTGACCGTAGTCTCTATATTACCATGATAGGTAATATATTCATCGTTACTAGCGTCGTTATTATGTATAGGATACATTTTTATTTGGATTAGGATTATTATTAGCCGCATGACATTGTTACCTTACTATGAAAACAGCGGGCCGCGAACCCGACAAACAGTTTGCCCATCTAAGTTAGCGTGTCGTCACAAAAATCACGCTATGGAATCTTCTCATACATAAATTCGCTCACCAATCAATGTGGTACGACGGGGATCAACCGTCAAGGCGCGAACTGGGGTGATCGTCCCCAAATAGTACTATCAAATGCATAAGCGTCTACCAAATCCCGGTAGTTCACAATTCATGCTAATGGGACTTTAAGTGACATAACCTAACTACTAATAATCCTTTTAGTCTTGTTTATAGGGTCATAGCATCATTCGGGTCCATATCATTAAGCATACAATCGGGACTACTTGTGTTCTATTTTTATCAAAATCTAGCATGTTATCTCCCTCGCGGGTTTACAAATCATTTTATAAAACATTTAAAAGAGTGCGAGGCTATGAACTCACGTTGTTAATGAAAGGCGGATTATCGGCTATGGGCGTGCTTCGGTCACGGAAACCTATATAAATAATAATCGGTCTTAGACTTTGTCCAATGACTTTTATCAGATTAACAATATACATATGATGATTTTGTACATATGATGATGATCAAGTGGGTTTAGACATCCTTGTTTACTCATTTTAGTGTTTACGTTTTGGTAACTTTTTACTAGTTTACTAGTTTTAACTATTTACACGTTTTAAGTCCAATAAGCCTTTTATAAGTTCTTTAACTTGTTTTAATCCCTTCTATACCTATATTATAAGTATATATACTTTTCATGTTGGGCCCAAATGGGTTAAGCCCAATAAGTTCTTTTTACAAGTATTTATCATATTTAGTCCAATTATTAGTCCAATATGCTTAGTTAGCTCGTTAATGTCCGTATTTCTTATAGTTTGGGTTTTATCGGTTTTTACTTGTATTAGTTACTTATATATCAGTATATGACTTTTATAAACTTTACATTAGACGGGTTTGATCGTCTAAGTTTTATTTGGCGAAAAACGTTAATTTTACGGTAATAGCCGAAAAAGTCGTAAAAATCAAGTTTATAGTTTTTATTACTTATAAATATTATTCCACTACCATTTATGTAATTTATCTATTTAATTAACCTTTTATATATTTATATAAATAAGTTTTATAAGTTAGTGAGTTTTTATTTTACATTTTATACAACAAAATGTGAGTGCTTATATAATAATAATAAACATTAATTCTTAAAATCTGATTTTTATCTTCATGTTCACCATTTTTACCATATCTAGAGTTCTATAATGAATTAGAAGCTCATTTTTGGGTGAAATGTTCTTCATATTATGTGCTACATTTAACTTAGTTATAGCTACTGCTCATTTTAAGTTTATCATGCCTTAACAGTCCCTACAATACTGCTTATTCAGATTAGAACACCTAACTTGTTTTGATCATATCTCACTCATTATATTGATTCCATTGCATGGCCAACTCTCACATGTGTATAACATCTTGTACTTACTGTAAATGGATCATACCATGCAATTTTATCAGTTCATGTTTTAGTTATATACTGTTTTTATACAGCCAACTAAATAATCAAGATTTTAGCCTCATTTCTTAAAGTTATTAACCTTTTTAAGCATATCTATCAACACTTGATCCCGACACAACATTTTTATCATCATATATACATCATATACATATAAAAAATAAAAGAAAATACATTTGTTCTTTACAAAATAACAAGATAAAAATGGAGAGGATGATCTTCTTTACCAACTAAGTGGATTTCTTGTTTTTGGAAGACAAGAACTTGATGAATACAACAAGTAACTCCAAGACCATCAAACACCAAGAACATATGTTGGGAAATTAGCCCTAGGACACAAGCAAATCACCTCCAATGTTGTTAATATGGCCACCAAATGATCAAGGCTTCAAGAAAACTCCTTAATAGAGCTAGTAAACATGTATTTCATGGCTAGAAAAGATCAAAAGGGGTGTTTGTTGCTTTAAAGTGGACGGCTAGGGATGGGGATTTGAGAGGATTTGAGAGAGTTTGCATGTAAGGGAAAGATGGAAATGAGAAGTGTTGCTAGTTTTGAGTTAGTGGAAAGTGGTTGTAAGCTTAAAGAGTAAGCTTTCTTTACACTTGTAATAAACTAGCTAACATGATGCCACATCTATGGTGTGGTGTCATGTGTGCCATCCAAGCTTAGCTAGTGGGGTGGGACAATGTATTTTGTCCCATCTCACTAGTTTACGGGTATTTCTCGATTCTAGTTTTCTCGATTTGCGTGCCCTCGGGTCGTTTTACAAAAAACGTTTTTATAAATTATGAATCAACGTCACAAAACTAATCCAATAAAAATTGTCTCATTAAAAACGGAGTTCAAAAACGTAAATACGTAATCCTAAGGTTTCCGGTTTAGTCGTAAAAGACGCCAAATTATGCACGTAAGCCCAAATTTAAATCCGTAAATTGTGAGTTCGTCAACCAACATAAAAATAAGTTTCAAAATATTATACGAGAAAATATTTCACTACCTGAAAATGTTAGATTGTCACAGCTTTTCCTCCTAAAAGGGATCAACATCCTCGTGATCCATTTCATTTGAATGTCCGTTTCTTATTGAAGTCGAAGAGGTGCGGATATTTCTTCCATATTTCATCCTCTCGTTCCCAAGTATACTCCGGTCCATGCTTTGAATTCCATCGGATCTTGACAATAGGTATCCGACCTTGTTTCACTTGCTTTACCTCACGGTCCATAACTTCTATGGGCTCTTCGATTAAATGCAACTTCTATCTATTCGAACCTTACCTAACGGAATTTTCTCATCACTCACTGCTAGACATTTCTTCAGATTAGATACATGGAATGTGTTGTGAACACCATGAAGTTCTGGGGGTAACTCTAGTTTGTAAGCCACCGGACCTACTCTAGATAAAATCTTAAAGGGTCCAATATAACGGGGATTCAATTTCCCTCGCTTTCCAAATCTGATAACGCCTTTCCATGGCGATACCTTCAACATTACTCGGTCACCCACTTCAAACTCCATTGGCTTCCGCCGCACATCCGCGTAACTTTTCTGTCTACTAC
Organism: Glebionis coronaria; assembly: GCA_025667525.1. Classification (NCBI taxonomy): domain Eukaryota; kingdom Viridiplantae; phylum Streptophyta; class Magnoliopsida; order Asterales; family Asteraceae; genus Glebionis; species Glebionis coronaria. Next base: position 142,610,631 of record CM046880.1, read on the forward strand.
GGCAGTCAACAACCTATTCTTAATCTGAACTATCATCTCCGTAGTCTCCCGGATCAATTCCGGTCCCGTGAGCTGGGTATCCCCAACTTCACTCCAACATACAGAAGATCTACACTTCCTACCATACAAAGCTTCAAACGGTGCAGCCTTAATACTAGAATGGTAACTATTGTTATACGAAAACTCTGCTAACGACAAATGTTTATCCCAATTCTTACCAAAGTCTAACACACAAGCTCTCAACATATCTTCCAGTGTTTGTATCGTCCTTTTACTCTGCCCATCAGTCTGGGGGTGATAAGCAGTGCTCATGTCGAGATTCGTTCCCAAAGATCTTTGGAGAGATTTCCAAAAATTTGATGCGAATCTAGGATCTCGATCTGAAATGATCGATATAGGCACTCCATGCTTTCATACAACATTATCAAGGTATATACGAGTCAGCTTCTCCAGTTAGAACTGCTCTTTAACCGGAATGAAGTGTGCTGATTTGGTCAGTCTGTCGACAATAACCCAAATCGAGTTGTTTCCAGATGATGTTCTAGGAAGCTTGGTGATAAAGTCCATTGTAATTCGCTCCCACTTCCATTCAGGAATCTTTGGTTGTTGAAGTAGTCCTGATGGCTTTTGATGTTCAGCTTTAACTCTAGCACAAGTCAAGCATTGAAGAACATACATAGCTATGTCAACTTTCATATTCGGCCACCAGTACAACTTCTTCAAATCATGGTACATCTTATCAGATCCCGGATGAATGGAATACTTAGATTTATGGGATTCTAACATAATCAAGTCTCTTAAGCCTCCAAACTTAGGTATCCACATACGACCTCTTAAGCATTTCACTCCATCAGCTCTAACCTCTAAAGGATCTCCTTCTCCTCGGAACCCTTCATTAACAAAATTCTCCTTCTTACAAGTTTCTATTTGCACATTTCTAATTTGCTCAGGCAAATTATTGTGCACGGTCAAGACTAGAGAACGCACCCTGATAGGCTCTCTATCTTTCCTACTTAACGCATCGGCAACAACATTGGCTTTTCCTGGGTGATATTTTATATCACAATCATAATCACTTAACAACTCTATCCATCTTCGTTGCCTCATGTTCAATTCCTTCTGATCGAGAATATACTGTAGGCTTTTGTGATCGGTGAATACCGTACACTTGGTGCCATACAGATAATGTCTCCACAACCTAAGAGCAAAGACTACAGCTCCTAACTCAAGATCATGAGTAGTATAATTCTCCTCACTCTTCCTTAATTGCCTAGAAGCATAAGCTATCACTTTCTCTCGCTGCATCAAAACAGCTCCATAGCCTCTAAGAGATGCCTCACAATACACTACAAAATCTTCACTCCCGTCGGGTAATGATAAGATTGGCGCACTACATAATTTTTGCTTCAATGTCTGAAATGCTCCATCTTCATCACTTCCCCAAACGAAATGTTTATTCTTCTGGGTAAGCTTAGTCAAGGGTTTAGCTATCAAATAGAATTCTTTAATGAATCGCCTATAATAGCCAGCCAATCCTAAGAACTGTCGCACTTCCGTTGGCGTTGTCGGTGCAGACCAATTCTTAATAACTTCAACCTTTGCAGGATCAACATGAATTCCATCTTTGTTAATCACATGACCAAGAAATTGCACAGAATCTAACTAGAAATCACATTTCGAAAACTTAGCATACAACCTTTCATCCTTCAACAAGTTCAAAACAATCCTCAAATGTTCTCTATGTTCATCTTCATTCTTTGTATAGATTAGAATATCGTCAATAAACACAATCACAAATTTATCCAAGTAGGGCTTGCACACTCGATTCATTAAATCCATGAAAACCGCAGGTGCGTTAGTTAACCCAAATGGCATTACTTGAAATTCATAGTGTCCATAACGAGTTCTAAATGCAGTTATAGGAATATCTTCTTCACGGACGCGAAGTTGGTGATATCCTGACCGCAAATCTATCTTAGAATAACACTAGATCCTTGCAGTTGATCAAACAAATCATCAATCCTAGGTAAAGGATATCGATTTTTAATTGTCAACTTATTCAGTTCCCTATAATCAATGCACATACGAAAAGATCCATCCTCTTCTTAACGAACAAGACTGGAGCTCCCCAAGGCGACGAGCTCGGTCGAATAAAACCTTTATCAGACAACTCCTTAAGTTGCTCAGATAACTCCTTTAATTCAGAAGGGGCTAATCGGTAAGGCGCACGTGCCACCGGTGCAGCACCAGGAATTAAATCGATTCGAAACTCTACTTGCCTTATCGGTGGAAGTCCGGGTAAATCGTTAGGAAATACCTTAGGAAATTCACAAATAATAGGTACATCTTCCAATCGTTTCTCCCTAGACTCATTCCCGGTCACTTGAGCTAAGAATAACTCACAACCGTTCCTGATGTACTTTTGGACTTTAATACATGAAACGATTTTCAAACGAGATTCACCTCGACTACCATCAATTACTAATGTCTTATTCCTAAGAGGAATCTTAACCTTCTTCTCTCCACATAAAATAGTAGCATTATTCAACGACAACCAATCCATACCAATAATAATATCAAAACTACCTAATTCTATCAACATAAAATCAATCGGAAAGGAATGGTTCAAGAGATTTAGAGAGCATCCTTCTAATAGCTTATTAGTTTTCACTAATTTACCATTAGCCAATTCCACCTCGTAACTGGTACTTATCTCAACAGGTTCAATATCAATAAGGGCACTAAATTTAGTGGATACAAAGCTCCTATCAGCACCCGAACCAAATAAAGCAACATCATAATGATTGTTGAGTAAGAACGTACCGGTAACGACATTCGGATCCTCTTTCTTCACCTCAATTGTTCCAAGTTGGTAGATACCACCCTGGGGGTTTCTTCCAGGTACAATCGCTTTCAACTTGGGGCATTCTGATTTCCTATGACCTTCTTCATTACAGTTGAAGCAAATGGTTCCCTTCTTACACCTTTTAACCTTGTGTCCAAGCTTTCCACAATTTCGGCACTTCCAGCAGTCGCCAGCATGCCTCTTGTTGCCACACTTAGGACATCTATCATCGTTGCGCGGTGTGTTGTTGGTAAGAGCATTTGCATTCCCCTTTCTCTGGTTCTGACGGCGATTGAAATTCTTCCTATTATCACCTCTATCTACACGCTCACCGTCTCCCTTTCTTTTCTCACCTACACGGGCTTCATCTTCCCTATCCTGAATTATCTGTCCAATGAGTTGGTAAGCCATTCGAACAGCATCATCAATGGTCAGTGGTTTAGATGATGTCACGTCCCCCTGGATATTCCTGGTCAACCCTTTAATATATTGCTCAATTCGGATCTCTTCGGGTTCAACCAATCGAGGACATAGCAAGGCCAACTCATGGAATCGGTTTGTGTAACTATCAATGTCCACACCTTTCATTCTCAAATGAATCAACTCTTGTTCTAACCTAATAATCACACTACGAGGACAAAACTCCAAAGTCATCCACTTCTTAATTTCAGCCCAAGGAGTAGCATTAGCAGCATCAAGACCCATGAAAGTAATTCTCCCGTTCCACCAAGTCAACGCACGACCTTTAAGAGTAGCCATAGCAAAAGTCACCTTATCTTCCTCCTTACACTTACTAATCCGAAACACCGACTCAATCTTCTCAATCCACTGGCTTAGTCCTACAGCACCTTCAGTTCCATTAAAAGGTAGAGGTTCACACTTCATGAACGTCACATAAGTACAGCCACCAACTTCAGGTGCATTAGTTCCAAGTCCTCCTACATTTCCTCCAGCATTAGCATTCACATTATTAGCATTTACATTCACATTAGTACCGCCAATTCCACTACCGCCAGCTCCACTACCGCCAGCTCCACTACCGCTAGCTCCACTACCGCCAGCTTCATTTCTAGCATTTGCCATAAATTTAGTCATAGATGTGGTAACTTGCTCCGTAATAATCCTACGTACATCATCCTCAGTCACAGCCTTCTTGGGCGGCATAGTTATATAATTCCACAATTTCAAAGTATTAAGCATTCATCCAACAAAGGATTCATATAATATGGATTGAATTCATAATCAAGATACAAATAAGGCACAATATGGAATTCAAGACAAGATACATATTTCATTCGATTTGAAACAAAAGTATTGTCTTAGTACATCCCATATCAAAGTTCTAGCACTATATACACTCAAAATTCGTGCCGAGTCTACTACTAACAAGTCGGTTCAGTCAAAGCTACAATAGCACAAAAGATATAAAGGTCACTACTAAATACAGACTGGTCTACTGAGAACCGCCAGATGGTCCATCATCCATCGTCTTCTGAATCTTCGTCGGACGATCACTAGACACATCTTCAGCTGGGCGCTTACGGATTACTCCTCTTTCAACCATGTCAGCATAAAATCTACTGTTCCAACCCACAGATATATTCAACTCCTTCTCAGCTTCCTCACGCATCGCACGAGCTACACTCAACTGAATCTCCATAATATTCACCTTTCTCTTCATTTCAGCAAACTCACCACTTTCTAACACCGATAACCTCCTAAAAGCCTCATTCAAACCACGCTCTACATCACTCAAATCCAAACTAAGCAATTCTCGCTCTTTCTCGTCAACCTTAGTCTTCGAATCCAAATAAGCAACGTGAGTCTGAACAACACCTAATCCAACCTCTGTCATACAACTCTTAACACGGGAAGCATCTAGATCACGTCTTAAGGCCCATGGTGCAAGACCATCAATATGAGTAGCCTCTCGACCACTAGACGACTCTCCTATCTCACATCTACGAGTAGAAATACCATCAGTACCGTCAGGTGCATCATCATCCTCATCCTCCTCTGATTCAGAATCAGATTCAGACGATTCAGACATTTCATCCCTAGGTAACTCAACCTCAGAATCAGACAAATAAACTGGTGGGGGCAAAGGCTCGACCTCTGGAACATCATACGGATAAATAAGCTCAGCTTCCTCATCATCATCGACCTCAACATCTATACCTACGTCCTCCTCGACATCCTCGTCGTCAATCTCATCATCTAAATTATCTAACCTAATCTCATCATCATTCTCTATATCAACATTCTCAATCTCATTCTCTACCAAGTCAACCTGAGGGGCAATCTGATCTCCTAGTCCTAACTCGGGCTCGGGATCCTCAAATTGTTCCTCCTCATCATCCATATCATAATCTACTAAGTCTAAATAAGGATCATCTTCTACATTAGGTTCGGGAATAGCATGGTTTTCTACAGGAATATTAGGGTCAGCCATGACAATCTGCATTTATATATACATCTTGTATTAGGATAACATACTAGTTAAACAATTACAAAATGAAATCACGATATATACATATATATAAATTAAATTATATATATCAAAATATATATATCTTCTCAATAGGGCTTGTTGGTAACGTCGGAGATCTCTGGCAACGTTATAGTTAAAAGATTTTTCAAATATTTTCTCAAATGTTCATTATCAAAAGATTTTGAAAAGTTTTGTTCAAAACCTTGGTTTTTAAAATCTTTTGTTCTCTATAACGAGAGCTCTGATACCAAACTGTAACACTCTCATTTTTCGTATCGGTATAGCGGAAGGGTCTTTCAGAGTGTTACGGGATAGCACAATAACTCCAATCATAGACAACACATAAAAATGGTTGTTCAAGGTTTAACATACATTCCTTCGATAAAAGTTTTAAAGTGTACAACAGGTCCCAAATTATACAGGTCATTTAGTTTACAAAACATAGATCGAATGAACATTTTTAATATTATGTGGGCCATCAGAGTCAATCTCCATCCGGATTACCTTCAAGCACCTGAGATAAAAACATGCAAAAATCATATCAGCGAATGCCGAGTGAATTCATAGGGTTTAATAAAAACCGTTATATAAAACAATCATTTAAAATCAGAACACAAGTATAATATCGGAAGTAAGTCCTCATATTGTTTGTCAGGCAATATATAAATCAAGCATACATCTTAAACCGTCCATGAGACCGTAGTCTCTATATTACCATGATAGGTAATATATTCATCGTTACTAGCGTCGTTATTATGTATAGGATACATTTTTATTTTGATTAGGATTATTATTAGCCGCATGACATTGTTACCTTACTATGAAAACAGCAGGCCGCGAACCCGACAAACAGTTTGCCCATCTAAGTTAGCGTGTCGTCACAAAAATCACGCTATGGAATCTTCTCATACATAAATTCGCTTACCAATCAATGTGGTACGACGGGGATCAACCGTCAAGGCGCGAACTGGGGTGATCGTCCCCAAATAGTACTATCAAATGCATAAGCGTCTACCAAATCTCGGTAGTTCACAATTCATGCTAATGGGACTTTAAGTGACATAACCTAACTACTAATAATCCTTTTAGTCTCGTTTATAGGGTCATAGCATCATTCGGGTCCATATCATTAAGCATACAATCGGGACTACTTGTGTTCTATTTTTATCAAAATCTAGCATGTTATCTCCCTCGCGGGTTTACAAATCATTTTATAAAACATTGAAAAGAGTGTGAGGCTATGAACTCACGTTGTTAATGAAAGGCGGATTATCGGCTACGGGCGTGCTTCGGTCACGGAAACCTATATAAATAATAATCGGCCTTAGACTTTGTCCAATGACTTTTATCAAATAACAATATACATATGATGATTTTGTACATATGATGATGATCAAGTGGGTTTATACATCCTTGTTTACTCATTTTAGTGTTTACGTTTTGGTAACTTTTTACTAGTTTACTAGTTTTAACTATTTACACGTTTTAAGTCCAATAAGCCTTTTATAAGTTCTTTAACTTGTTTTAATCCCTTCTATACCTATATTATCAGTATATATACTTTCCATGTTGGGACCAAATGGGTTAAGCCCAATAAGTTCCTTTTACAAGTATTTATCTTATTTAGTCCAATTATTAGTCCAATATGCTTAGTTAGCTCGTTAATGTCCGTATTTCTTATAGTTCGGGTTTTATCGGTTTTTACTTGTATTAGTTACTTATATATCAGTATATGACTTTTATAAACTTTACATTAGACGGGTTTGATCGTCTAAGTTTTATTTGGCGAAAAACGTTCATTTTACGGTAATAGCCGAAAAAGTCGTAAAAATCAAGTTTATAGTTTTTATTACTTATAAATATTATTCCACTACCATTTATGTAATTTATCCATTTAATTAACCTTTTATATATTTATATAAATAAGTTTTATAAGTTAGTGGGTTTTTATTTTTCATTTTATACAATAAAATGTGAGTGCTTATATAATAATAATAAACATTAATTCTTAAAATCTGATTTTTATCTTCATGTTCACCATTTTTACCATATCTAGAGTTCTATAATGAATTAAAAGCTTATTTTTGGGTGACATGTTCTTCATATTATGTGCTACATTTAACTTAGTTATAGCTACTGCTCATTTTAAGTTTATCATGCCTTAACATATCCTACAAAACTGCTTATTCATATTAGAACACCTAACTTGTTTTGATCATATCTCACTCATTATATTGATTCCATTGCATGGCCAACTCTCACATGTGTATAACATTTTGTACTTACTGTAAATGGATCATACCATGCAATTTTATCAGTTCATGTTTTAGTTATATACTGTTTTTATACAGCCAACTAAATAATCAAGATTTTAGCCTCATTTCTTATAGTTATTAACCTTTTTAAGCATATCTATCAACACTTGATCCCCACACAACATTTTTATCATCATATATACATCATATACATATACAAAATGAAAGAAAATACATTTGTTTTTTACAAAATAACAAGAGAAAAATGGAGAGGATGATCTTCTTTACCAACCAAGTGGATTTCTTGTTTTTGGAAGACAAGAACTTGATGAATACAACAAGTAACTCCAAGACCATCAAACACCAAGAACATATGTTGGGAAATCAGCCCTAGGACACAAGCAAATCACCTCCAATGTTGTTAATATGGCCACCAAATGTTCAAGGCTTCAAGATAACTCCTTAATAGAGCTAGTAAACATGTATTTCATGGCTAGAAAATATCAAAAGGGGTGTTTGTTGCTTTAAAGTGGACGGCTAGGGATGGGGTTTTAAGAGGATTTGAGAGAGTTTGCATGTAAGGGAAAGATGGAAATGAGAAGTGTTGCTAGTTTTGAGTTAGTGGAAAGTGGTTGTAAGCTTAAAGAGTAAGCTTTCTTTACACTTGTAATAAACTAGCTAACATGATGCCACATCTATGGTGTGGTGTCATGTGTGCCGTCCAAGCTTAGCTAGTGGGGTGGGACAATGTATTTTGTCCCATCTCACTAGTTTACGGGTATTTATCGATTCTAATTTTCTCGATTCGTGTGCCCTCGGGTCGTTTAACGAAAAACGTTTTTATAAATTATGAATCAACGTCACAAAACGAATCCAATAAAAATTGTCTCATTAAAAACAGAGTTCAAAAACGTAAATACGTAATCCTAAGGTTTCCGGTTTAGTCGTAAAAGACGCCAAATTATGCACGTAAGCCCAAATTTAAATCCGTAAATTGTGAGTTCGTCAACCAACATAAAAATAAGTTTCAAAATATTATACGAGAAAATATTTCACTACCTGAAAATATTAGATTGTCACAAATAATCTTCAATAAGCTTCTAATGATCACTCATGATCATTAAAAACAAAGCAAGAACAATGCAGGATGAACAGTAGATAAGCAGTGAAGGAATTGAAGGGAAATTTGAAATTTTATTGATTATGAATGAAAAGTTGTTACAAAGTTTGTTATAACTACCTAACAGACTCTCAAAAGGTTGTCAATCTTTTGAGAGTTGTTAACTACAACTACTAACAGAATTGAGAGAGAGAACTAAAATCTAGTGTGTGTGTGTTTTCACACTAGCTACGTATCTACAAATGAGAAGTACATGCCCTATTTATAGAATTGAAATGTGATGAAGTAGGGGTAAGTGACGTGTCTGAGCCAATTAATTGGTTCCACGTGTCCTCGTCTTCTCAATTGGATTTAGCCGTTACAAGTTTGAATTTGGGCATTTCTTGGTGAGTTGATTTGAGCTTGATTGGATTGTTGGGATGGATTTAGGACATGAAAATGAATAAGTTTCATGTAGAACACTTCTTCTGATATGCAGTAGAGATCAAATTCGTATCTGGGTTTTGTTCGTTAAAGAAGGTGACAGGTGTCATCTTGTGGTTGGCTCATTATTTGTCACACGGATCACTATCCAAAAGAATAGTGTGATCCGTGTGAAGGGTAATGGAAGATTATCATTGGTTGTGAAGAGTGAGTGGAATGCTGACTTGTTTTGTTTATTATTTCCCAAAGCTGAAGTGGCAATCCAACTCTCCCATTTCTTGCATTCTGATTGGCCCATTTCATTTAACATGGATTGAACTAGTTTTATCTTTCAAAAATGGCAAAAAAGGTCCTTCAAGTTGACAGTTTTATAAAATGAGCTCTAGTCTTCATTCCTTTGGCAATTTCAGTCCTTCCACTTGCAAACTTGATCAAATAGCTCCTTTGACTGAGTTGACTTGAAGGTTGACCTTATTTGACTTTAATCTTGACTTTGACAATTTTGAACTTTAGCCCCTCAACTTTGTAAAGTTGTCAAGATAGGTCCTTGCACTTTAAAGTCTTGTCACTTTTGATCCTTCTTTGTCTTTTTCATCCAATTAAGCTTGATTTTCTTCTTGTTTGCTTGAAATTGTATCCTTCTTACCTATTTGAGCACAAACAAAGAACATACCACATAATACTGCTTTTATAGCACACAAGTTAAGTAATTTCCTTGTGTTTTAGGGTGTTTTGTTGATTTATTGATATGAGTTTTTGCTCATATCAAATCCCCTACACTTGAACATTGTCATGTACTCATACAATGCTATATTTTAAAGCACAAGTTTACATTCTCCTCATAATTAATCCACCTTGGCCATTATGGAATGCATCTACACTACTCTACACTCTATGATGCATGATTTTGATTTTTACCAATGCAATGCACAAGAAATAATTCTATTTATATCTTTTTGGGTTTTCTTGAAATGGTTTGATGGAAATAACTCATAAAGAATTCGATGACTTTGGTTAGGGCTTGGGTACCATGGCACTTATCACTCTCAAGTTTCACTTTCCCCATACCAAGCTTAAAAATGGGATCATTGTATTCACAAGTAAAAAGTGCATCAACTTATTCATGACAATTAAGTATGGAACCGGTTATTATTTGAGCAAATTGCTTGAAGGCAAATTTGTCATTATTTGAAGCGTGAAATATAAGAAATATAAAATCCAAAAATAAGGAAGCACGGTTTTAATCCTAAGTAATCCTCTCATCCATTACTTGAAAAACCGCTCACAATTAATATAAGTCTGTTTCAAGAGTAATAAGTCATTCGCCTTATGTGTAAAATCCTCATGTCATGCTTTCATAAGTAACTACACACTCGCTATGGAAAGAAAAATAAAACTCACGCAATAATTTACATCCGCCGCCTTTTTGAGACCTTGGATCTTCAACCCCGCAACCCGTCAAGGTAATATTGGATTGGAGCAATCTATTGAACCCCCGCAACCCGTCAAGGTAATATTGGAATTCAATAGTCACTATAATTAACACCACACTGCCCCTCTTGGGAGTCTTGTATAATTATTATTTTTTTCTTTTTCTTTTTCTTTTTTTTTTCTAGCCACTCATTTTTTTATAAGCAGCTCTTATTTTTCTTTATTCCTCACAAAGAAAGTAGAAAAGAATAAAAGGAAAAACACCCGCTAAATATTGAGCATGACATAAGTCCAGTACACATAAAACGTTCTAACTTATAATCTTAAGACGTACTTATACCAACCATGAATGATTAGTCAAAAATGCATAAGAGACTACAAACCAATTAAAACCGTTCTTGATTATTTATTAACATATATACATGCGAATAAAATAGAGGTAAAGAAGAGAAGGGTTTAGCCACAAGTAATTATCATGAAGTTTATCTAGCCCTTTTATACTTTCTTCAACTCTATCATTTCCCATTCTCCACAAATTTAAAATCTCAAATAATGAGATCGGTGGATGCTTAGCCTAATAGACCAATGAAGGACTACATGGTTAAGGATACTAGCTAGAGAATGCTTAGATAAGCAAACTCGGGTTGAGTCAAAATATCCATGGTGGGCCTAATATGTCAAAGAAGTCTAAATTTGTTAAACCATGTTTTTATTATATTTTTTTTCTTTTTATATTTTTGATAAAAAATAAAAGAAATAAATACAATGCAAATGTGTTATGCAAATGAAAAATGATTGATGCAAAAATTATGAATGCATATTTTTGGTGGCAAAAGTAGATCAAAAACTTGAAAAATGTTTGAAAAATTAATTTTCCAATGTTATCATGAAGATCAATGACAAGTTCTAGGTAAGGTCACTTCGATAGAAGACCCCCCTACACTTAAGCTAAACATTGTCCTCAATGTTTAAGAGCATGGAAGTATAAAAACTTCCCCTACACTTATGACAATGAATAGATTTTGCTTAACCCAAGTTAAGGAAAGGTCAACTATTGGTGAATTCATGTTTAAGCACAAGGTGTCTATGAAAAATCACAATAGTAACGAAGTGAACCGGATACAAGGGCCTCCTCCATAGGCTCCAAAGCATGAAATGAGTGAGCAACCCTACAAACAACATGAAGACAAAAGAAGGTCTCCCCTACACTTATCTCCAATTCTATATCCTTATTGCTAACCTACAACACTCTAAACCTAGTTATACAATGCTTGAGTTATGGAGTCTCTAGCTCGACTCATCCCTCTTTGAATTAATTCATGGGGAAAAGGGGGATCTCTTGGACCATTTCAACGGAAATGTCCTCCCCAAAATAATGTTTCACACGGTGACCATTCACTTTAAAGTTTGCACCATCGGGTTGGGACAACTCAATAGTTCCATATGGAAACACTTGAGCAATAGTGAATGGACCGGACCATCTCGACTTAAGCTTGCCCACAAAAAGTTTCAACCTTGAGTTAAAGAGGAGAACCGGCTCTCCAACTTTAAACTCACGGTTCTTGATCTTAGCATCATGCAAATTCTTAGTCTTTTCCTTGTAAAGAAAAGAATTCTCATAGGCATTGGCTCTCAATTCATCCATCTCATTAAGTTGATCTTTCCTATGTGAACCGGCTTGGTTTAAATCAAAGTTAGCCCACTTGAGAGCCCAAGATGCCTTATGTTCTAATTCGAATGGGAGGTGGCACGCTTTTCCATAGACAAGCCTATAAGGGGTAGAACCGATTGGTGTCTTGAAAGCCGTCCTAAAAGCCCACAAAGCATCATCAAGCTTATCCTACCAAGAAGCTCGATGCTCTCCCACCGTTCTCTCTAAAATTCTCTTTAAACCACGATTTGTGACCTCGGTTTGACCATTGGTTTGAGGGTGATATGCGGTAGAAAGTCTATGATTAACTCCATATTTCTTCATAACTATCGTGAATTGATCATTACAAAAGTGCGTACCACGATCACTTATGATGGCCCGAGGTACACCAAATCTAGCAAACAATTGCTTTAAGAACTTCACAACTACTCGAGCATCATTGGTAGGTAAGGCTTTAGCCTCAACCCATTTAGACACATAATCCACCGCCACAAGTATATACTTGTTTCCCTTAGAAGACGGAAAAGGTCCCATAAAATCTATGCCCCAAACATCAAAAATCTCACACTCTTGAATAAAATTTTGTGGCATCTCATCACGTTGCGTGATTTTTCCTTGTCTTTGACACACATCACAAAATTTCACCATCTCTTGGGCATCTTTGTAAATAGAAGGCCAATAGTAACTCGAATCAAAGACTTTCTTGGCGGTATAGTTGGGCCCAAAATGTCCACCCGTAGGTCCCTTATGACATGCTTCTAAGATTTTATATGCCTCGGGCCCATCTACACACCGTCTAATGATTTTGTACGCACATAGCCTAAAAAGATAAGGATCATCCCAAAAGTAGTACTTAACTTCCTTAAGAAATTTCTTCTTTTGTTAGTAAGTAAGACCCTCAATAAGCACATTCCCCACAAGATAGTTTGCTATATCCGCAAACCAAGGTGTGGCATCCTCTTGGGAAGAGATAGACATGAGCTCCTCTAATGGAAAGGATTCATTGATTTCTTGATTTAGAAAATCTCCTTGAAAAGGATGCTCAAGTCTACTCAAGTGATCCGCCGCTAAATTCTCAGCCCCTTTCTTATCTCGAATTTCTATCTTAAACTCTTGAAGCAACAACACCCATCTCAAAAGCCTAGGCTTAGCATCTTGTTTTGTCATGAGATACTTGAGAGCGGAATGATCCGTATACACTATGGTTTTGGATAGCACAAGGTATGGTCTAAATTTCTCAAAAGCATAGACTATAGCAAGCAACTCTTTTTCCGTGGTAGTATAATGAAGTTGTGCACCGGTCATGGTTTTACTCGCATAGTGTATAGGTTGAAAATGCTTATTCACTCTTTGTCCTAAGACGGCCCCCATCGTATAATCACTAGCGTCACACATAAGCTTAAAAGGTAATTCCCAATTTGGAGAAACCAAAACGGGAGCCTTTGTCAATTTCTCCTTAAGAGTCTCAAAAGATTCCAAACAATCTTGGTTAAAAATGAAAGGAGCCTCTTTTTCTAAGAGGTGAGTCATCGATCTAGCTATCTTAGAAAAATCTTGTATAAAGCGCCTATAAAACCCCGCATGACCTAAGAAAATCCTTACACCTTTAACCGAAGTGGGTGGGGGAAGCTTAGTAATCACATCAATTTTAGCTCGATCCACTTCTAATCCCTTGTTGGATATTTTGTATCCTAAAACAATTCCCTCTTTCACCATAAAGTGACATTTCTCCCAATTAAGCACTAAACGTGTTTCCTCACAACGCTTAAGCATTCTTTCTAAATTGGTGAGGCATGAGGTAAATGAATCTCCAAAGACGGAAAAGTCATCCATGAAAACCTCCATTGTTTGCTCTATCATATCATGGAAAATCGCCATCATGCACCTTTGAAACGTCCCCGGTGCATTACATAAGCCAAAAGGCATCCTCTTGTAAGCAAATGTACCGTAGGGACAAGTGAATGTGGTCTTTTCTTGATCCTTAGGGTCAATTGGTATTTGGAAATAACCCGAAAAGCCATCAAGAAAGCAATAGTACTCATTTCCCGCTAAGCGTTCAAGCATTTGGTCCATAAAAGGTATTGGGAAATGGTCTTTCCTAGTAGCCTCATTGAGCTTCCTATAGTCAATACAAACTCTCCAACCGGTAACAAGTCTTGTAGGAATAAGCTCATTGTTCTCATTAGGTACTACGGTGATTCCACCCTTTTTTGGAACACAATGTACCGGGCTAACCCATGGAGAATCGGAAATGGGGTAAATCATGCCCGCATCAAGGAGTTTGATCACTTCCTTCTTAATGACCTCATGGATTTTTGGGTTAACCCTTCATTGACTTTAAATGGCGGGTTTGTAATCATCCTCCATAAGGATTTTGTGTGTACGTGGATCAATTCCCCTTATGTCAGATATTTTCCATGCTAAGGCTTTCTTGTGTTTCTTAAGGAATTCAATTAGTTGCTCCTTCTCATCCTCTTTCAACTCTTTTGCAATGATCACGAGTAATTGGTCTTTGCCCTCTAAGAAAGCATACTCTAAGTGGGATGGAAGGTCCTTAAGTTCAATTGGAGGTGGACTCTCTATGGAAGGTTTTACTATGGAAGGATCCTCATTGGTAACTTCTTGTGGAGTAGGAGAAGGAATAGGGTCCTCATTGAGCAACTTTTGGATAGTAAGAATATCTTCTTCCCAATTAATGGGAGAATCATCATTACCAAGAAAGTTAGACTCAAATTCCTCTAAAAGAAAATCACTCTCTCCAAAAGGTGTTAAAGAGGGGGCAATTGAGGCCACAGTTTCAACATGGGGCATTTCCTCACTAGTACTCTTGCAAGCATCATGAAAGTGTTCATCACACACCTCATATAGCACATAAACTATGTTAATAGTCTCACACGGTCTAGACTCCTTAACGTCTTTCCTATCACACACTTTCCCTAGCTTAAACACTACTTTCTCATCCTCTACTCGCATAATTAATTCTCCCTCCGCCACATCTATCAAAGTACGACCCGTTCTCAAAAACGGTCTACCAACAATCAAAGGAACTCTAGGATCCATGTCATAATCAACCACTACAAAGTCGGTCGGAAATGTAAACTTATCCACACCTAAAAACACATCCCCCGCGATACCTACGGGGTAAGCTATGGTTCAGTTGGCTAACTCAAGGGTCATCCTAGTGGGAGTGAGCTCGGGAAGAGAGAGTTTTTTCCAAACCGATAAAGGCATAAGGTTTATGCTTGCCCCTAGATCCGCCAAAGCCATGCAATTTTCCACACCGGGAAAATTACAAGGTATCAAGAAGCGCCCAAGATCTCCAAGTTTTGTTGGTAAGGTTTTAAGTAACACGGCGGAACAATTTTCATTAAGGGATGTGTTGGGCAAATCAACTAATTTTTCCTTGTTTGAGAGTAAATCCTTGAACATCTTAGCAAACTTTGGCATATAAGCAAGAGCTTCCGCAAAGGATATGTTGATGTTGAGTTGCTTGAACATCCTTAAGAAATTTGAGACTTGGATGTCATCCTTGTTCTTTAACTTGTCCTTTTTCAACCTTGATGGATATGGAAGAGTTGGTGTAGGTGTAGGTGTTGTAGTGGAAGATTTGTCTTTGATGGCTTCTTCATTGGGAGTTGTGGAAGGTAGAGGAGAAGTAGGAATAGGTTGAGAAGGTGTGTTTGATTGAATGGGAGCATTTTGAGGTGGTGAAGTAGATGTAGAAGGCTTGTCACATGTAGGAACAAAAGTGGGTGTAACAATAGGAGGCTTAGGAGGTGAAAGATCCTTTGTTTTCTTTCCACTTCTCGTTGTAATAGCATTGACATTTTCTCTTGGGTTTGTTTGTGTGTTAGAAGGTAAAGCCCCTTGTGGTCTTTGATTGAATGCCATTAAAAGCCTATTGGTTTGTTCCTCCATTGTACGTTTCATTTGGTCATTCATTCTTTTCTCACTTTCACGAATTCTCCTCTCAACATACTCATGAGTCTCTTGTAGCCCATATCCTTGATTTTGAAGTTGAGGGTAACCTTGATTTGGTATTTGAGAATATCCTTGATTTGGGAATGGTGGAAGTGGTTGATTAAATCCTTGATGTGGTGGATAAGAGTTATTTCCTTGATGTTGAAAATTGTTGGGTGCCTTGTAGTTATGCCCTTGGTAATGTGGTCTTGTGCCTTGATTCCGTTGTAACAACTGAGGATTTTGTTGAGGTTGGGTGGGTGGTTGGGGTGGGAATCCTGGTGGAGTAAGGTAATTTTGAGACTTGTAAGAAAGGTTATTGGGATTAATATTTGGCTTGAAGTGTTCACGATGTTCCTCTTGGTAAGCATAACATTCCCCTTGATAACCTTGCACCTTATCACATTGTTCATAGGAATGGGGACCTCCACAAGTCACACAAGAAAGAGTAATGGCATGCACATCATTTGAGGAATGATTGCCCATAGAAAGCTTCATAAAGTCATTCATCATTGTTTCTTGCATCTTTTGAGTGTTTTGTATTAATGTTTGACTTTCCTTTTGAGCTTGAGTAAATGCTTGAATGCATGAAATGAGTTGAGTCTCCAATGGTTTAGAACTTCCTTCTTGAATGACATGGACTCTTTCATCAAATTGTGTGTTGGTTTGAACCATTGCTTTGGTCTCAATAATATCCCAAGCCTCTTGAATGGATTTAAGAAGAATATTCCCTCCCGCGGAAGCATTGAGTGAGTCTTGGTGATGAGGTTTAAGGCCATTGTAGAAAGTATTGATTTGGTAAACTTCATCCAATCCATGGTTAGGGAATCTCCTCAATAACTCTCTAAACTCCTCCCAAGCATCACTAAAGGTTTGACTAGGTTTTTGTTGAAAGCCTATAATTAAGTTCCTCAAAGCCGTAGTCTTAGATGGGGGAAAGAACTTGTTCAAAAACTTAGTAGTGAAACAATCCCATGTGGTGATACTATCGGGTGGTTGTGTGTCTAACCAATGCTTAGCGGGACCCTCAAGTGAAAATTGCACCAATATCAACTTAATGGCATCATGGGGAACTCCATTGTACTTAATGGTATTGCAAAGAGCAAGAAATCTCTTAAGGTGATCATGAGGATTATCATTCTTGTTCCAATAGAAAGGTGTGTTTGAAACCAAGTTAATCATAGCCGTTTTAGCTCAAATGAATTTGCGGGAATATCGGGTATCTTGATAGCATCGGCATATCCGTGAACATTGGATTTCAAACGTTCCATCAAAGAACGAGTATCAACTCCAGCCATGGCTTCTTGTTGTGGATGAATCAAAGCGCGATTCTCGTGATCGGCTTGATGGACGGTGGTGTTCCTACTCTTTCTCTTTTTCTTCCTTTTCGGAGGAAGGGGTTGTACACCAATCGGTATTTGTGCACGCCCGCGAGTGAGCATGCAACTCAATACGAGGAATGAGAGAGAAGCTCTCGTGTGACTTTGAAGAGAAAAGGATTATCCCCTTCGAGTTTCAATATGAAATATCCACAAGAAAATAATAATATACGTATGTACTACTTGGGTGCAAGACCCCCAATGAAGCCTTCCTTCTTAGAATACTCACAAGTGAACGGGGGATAGGTGGCGCGAAGCACTTAAGTACCTATTGACCCTTAGATGGCATTTTATAGCACATCACCTTTCTATTCACTTAATTGTTAGTATTCTTCGAATTGTTGCTTATTGGAAGTATTTATCTATTCTTGCTTTATTTTGTTTGATCGATACACGTGTCAAGGACCGGAACGCCCCTCAACACGGTGTATTGCCTTGGCAATACTTATGGAGAATATGTGAATTGGTTGTTCTTATACGTATACGTATTTACTTATAATAATATATGGAAAATATTTTTGTATTTATGAGTTTTTAAGAGAAAATACTATATGTACATAAAACCGAGAGAATCCAATAATATATATTTTTGGGTGCAATCTCTTAGGAAAAAGATTGCTTTTTGGATTTTTTAATTTGTTTGGTCAATTCTTTAGGAAAAGAATTGTTTTGTTAATTTTTTAGTTTTTTTATGTATTTTTTTATATTTTTTATTTTTTATTTTTTTTTATTTATGATACGTAAAAATAACGTTCACTAGGTGAACGGATCCCAAAAGCCAATGAAAATCGTCAATCGATAGTCTCTCGTAAAGTCAAAGAACCGGCAGCGGCGCCATTTGAAATGTGTATAGTTGAAGTTCGTTTTCTCAGTTCTTAACAAATTGAAAGTCCTAACAAGATCGAGTTTTTAATTGTTTTTGGTTGGTAAAGTATTTGGATATTCTATAGCTAATTCAAACAAATCCTTGCTAAAATGAAAAATAAAGTCTACTTATACGTAAAACAAAGTGCACAAACCAAGTATTTATTCAATTAAAATGCTCAAATGTAAATTCTAAAAAATATAAGGACTGAAAATGTAAATTTAATGAAAAATAAATGCCAAAAATACAAACTCAAAAAGTCTAGGGACTATATGTGCAAAAACAGTTAACCAAATGGACTAAATGTGAAAATTTATCAAACAAAGTAACTAACTTTTAACTATTTTGAAAACTGTCTAACCACTTTTTAACAAACTTGAAAATCTAAGGACCTTACTTTTGCAAAACCTAATTAAGTAGAATTTTAACCTGTAAATGAAACTGTTTAACACTCAAAGGACTAGAATGCAAATTTTCAAAACTTTTAAACCAAAACGGGCACAAGGACTAAAATAAGCTCGTTTGAGCTTATTTCTTGACCAATAAGCTCAAACCAATTTCAAAAGTCTTAAAATTGAAATTAAGCTAGACTTGTAAAAGGAAATAAGCTGAAACTAGCTAGAACTCTAATAAGCAATTTCAAATAAGCTCAAAATAAGCTATCTAATAAGCTACATATGCACAATTTGATTTTATAGCAAAAACCTGTTAATCAGCCTAATAGAAGAAGGGGAAATCTTGTTTCAAAGAAAATGATTCATTAATAAGCTCTAAAACTGAAAATAAGCTAAAATGAGCTTATGTTGACTTTTGTTGACCAAAAATCCAAAATTCTAAAAATCTCAAAACTTATCCAGGAACACTTTTTGAAATGATTTGTGAAAGAAATAAGCAAGTTTCTGAAGTGGATAAGCCAGTATGAGAAAACAGTCAACCTTTTTATTACAGGGAATTGAAAATGCTCAAGTGCTTAAACAAAGGCTTATATCTAGCTTATTTCTTGATACTGTATAATATCCTGCTACACACTTAAACTACATATGTTGAGTGATAACTAGAAACTGGTTTCAAGGATTTTCATTAAGGAACAAAGCAATGGCAATGATTTGAAAATGGATACTTTTCTGAAAACTAGTTAAACAAAACTGACTCAAACTTTTTATGATGCCATTTGCCTTTTTGACTAAAATCTTGACTTGAAAACTTTGTAAACTAATTTGTTATGACTTACTAACTGAATGAAAGCTAGAATTAACCAACTAACAAGACTTGAACACAATTAAAGTCCTAATCCCAAACACAAGTTTACTGAATTTTTAAAACTTTTTGTAAAGGAATTTTGAGTTAAAAGCTACAATTATCAAAGAAAGATATCAAGCTAAGTGTGATGGATGAAATGTAATGCTAAAGGACCAATTTTAAGCTATGAAACAGGTTAAAACTCTAAATGTACTTATGAGCTATTATTACTGATTATATGCAGCTAAGTATGAAAGTTAAGCTAATGAACAAGTACAATACTGCAAATAAGCTACTCAAACTACAACTTCTACTCAGTAACACACTTGATCATATATCAAACAAGGTTACACTAAGAATTGAGCATGCCTGCAATAATTGAGTAGAATTAAATACTGAAACTAAGAACCTTTTAGCTAAGGCCTCCTTTGGGGAGTAGAGTAGCGCTGAGCTATCTAACTAGTGCTAAACCACCACCTTAGCACTAGTAACTACTAATCATCTACCAATCAACAGTTAACCAATCCTTAAACGCCATTAATGATCAGAAAGCCTTCAATGCTTGAAAATTGATGATCAGAACTAAGAATTCAGCTACAGGATGAACTCAATCAGCAACAATCTTCAATAAGCTTCTAATGATCACTCATGATCATTAAAAACAAAGCAAGAACAATGCAGGATGAACAGTAGATAAGCAGTGAAGGAATTGGAGGGAAATTTGAAATTTTATTGATTATGAATGAAAAGTTGTTACAAAGTTTGTTATAACTACCTAACAGACTCTCAAAAGGTTGTCAAGCTTTTGAGAGTTGTTAACTACAACTACTAATAGAATTGAGAGAGAGAACTAAAATCTAGTGTGTGTGTTTTCACACTAGCTACGTATCTACAAATGAGAAGTACATGCCCTATTTTTAGAATGGAAATGTGATGAAGTAGGGGTAAGTGACGTGTCTGAGCCAATTAATTGCTTCCACGTGTCCTCATCTTCTCAATTGGATTTAGCCGTTACAAGTTTGAATTTGTGCATTTCTTGGTGAGTTGATTTGAGCTTGATTGGATTGTTGGGATGGATTTAGGACATGAAAATGAATAAGTTTCATGTAGAACACTTCTTCTGATATGCAGTAGAGATCAAATTCGTATCTGGGTTTTGTTCATTGAAGAAGGTGACAGGTTTCATCTTGTGGTTGGCTCATTATTTGTCACACGGATCACTATCCAAAAGAATAGTGTATTACGTGTGAAGGGTAATGGAAGATTATCATTGGTTGTGAAGAGTGAGTGGAATGCTGACTTGTTTTGTTTATTATTTCCCAAAGCTGAAGTGGCAATCCAACTCTCCCATTTCTTGCATTCTGATTGGCCCATTTCATTTAACGTGGATTGAACTAGTTTTATCTTTCAAAAATGGCAAAAAAGGTCCTTCAAGTTGACAGTTTTATAAAATGAGCTCTAGTCTTCATTCCTTTGGCAATTTTAGTCCTTCCACTTGTAAACTTGATCAAATAGCTCCTTTGACTGAGTTGACTTAAAGGTTGACCTTATTTGACTTTAATCTTGACTTTGACAATTTTGCACTTTAGCCCCTCAACTTTGTAAAGTTGTCAAGATAGGTCCTTGCAGTTCAAAGTCTTGTCACTTTTGATCCTTCTTTGTCTTTTTCATCTAATTAAGCTTGATTTTCTTCTTGTTTGCTTGAAATTGTATCCTTCTTACCTATTTGAGCACAAACAAAGAACATACCACATAATACTGCTTTTATAGCACAAAAGTTAAGTAATTTCCTTGTGTTTTAGGGTGTTTTGTTGATTAATTGATATGAGTTTTTGCTCATATCAATAACAATGATCTCGTTTTTAAGCTTGGTTTGGAGAAAGTGGAAAACTTGAGGATGATGATTATTCATGACATTTTCAAAACCCCAAGGTATGATTTTGATTTCTTTACTTGTTTTGTTATTTTGTATCTCTTTAATAAAGGCCAACGTAGATTGATTGTGATGAAAAATGTAAACGTGCTTTGTAACTAATGCATTGCATGAGGACATTGCAATGGTCAAGTGTAAGGGATTTGATAGGTGTGTAAACACCCATCCTTTTTACCACTTAATTACAATAATAACCGAGTCAAAACGTGTATTTTATGTCATTTATGTCGGAATTATGCATAGTTTTGTGTTTCTGTTGTGATTTAGGACGAAAGGGTGAAAAGTGGAGAAAACACGGGCATTCACGGGCTTTTATCGAAGAAAAAGACGAAATACGAAGTCAAGAGTGCAAAAAGAACGGAAGTCCAAGACCAATTCTGAAGATTTATCGAAGAAAAAGTCAAAAGACGGAAGTTTACTAAAAGCCAAAGAACTCAAGTCTAATTTATTGAAGAATTACAAGACGAGTTCAAAGAAATCCCGAGACAAGTCGTTAAAGTCAAAGAATTAAGAAGATTAACAAAGAATTAAGAAGAGCAAGGACTTAATGACGCAATTAAGGAAAGAAGAAAGAGGGGAGGAAGCTTCCTAAGCACCTCCTTGAAGAATATGGATAATCTTATGAATCAATAAGGTGGGTTGAAGATTTCTATAGAGAGAAAGTTAGTGAGAGAAAGTGAGAGAGAATATGTGTTTTCATTCAAAATGAGAAAGTGAAACAATCAACAACAAACCCCTTTCCATGGTGGAAAGGGGTATTTATATCCAAGCCACTAATGGGCTTGGGCCGACCCATGACAAGCCCATGGGCCAGTTTCTTACTTAACTAAATAAGCAAACATTAACTATGAGCTATACAACATTAATAATATTGTGGAGTGACCGATACTTCTAATATACGTTAAAAACGTATTTCTAACAATCTCCCCCTAAGGGAGGTCACTCCACGTTACACAGTTCTAAACCTAGCATACTATACTAAGTCTTCGTTCTTCAGCTCGTAGTCTTTTCTTCTTTTCTTTTTGTTATGAATATGTTGATTTGATCTTTTAGGCTTTGGCTTGAGAGCATTTTTCTTTTGACCAATTACGTGCGATCTTTGCCTTCTTGTGAATCTTGCCTCCTCGTGACTCCATGTTCCACACACTTATGTCTTTTGTTAAATTCTTGAAAGCTTCAGAGTTTGGTACAGCGGAAGACTTCATTTTGTACTTTCTTGAATATTGCTGAACTTTGATGCAGGAAAACATAAGCATGTGGGAACGACTTCAGCTGGTACACCGCAACGCCACCGTCTTCGCAGCAACATGATAAGACACGAATGAAATGTCTTAGAACATTTCATTCTAAATCGGTAGCGTTTTACCTCCGGTCGGTGAAGACCGTTGGACGATATTAGATATCGTACCTGTGACGGATAGTTTCAATTAAGTAACTTCCTGACAGGATTTCGCGGGTAAACCCGTTCTCTTTATTCGACCATCACTAAGCTTGACTGCGAACATAAAGAGTGAATCACTTGGATAAATTATCCTTGTGATTGAAGCCGTCAATTCATGAAACTTGGAACAAGTGAATTTCAATTAAGATTTTCACCATCGTTGCTTTCCAGTTATCACGAGCTTAATTCATAAAGAATCTTGCACGTCACCTACCAAGTGCTGTTTGATGTTAACACTAGAAGGATTTCCACTCGTCACTGTGAACACTAAAGAGTGTCACTCTGAGTGTTCTGGCAAGATCATATGATAATGCGTAGAGGCCTGGAACGAGTTTAAGTTCAATTAAGAATTAAACTACCGTTTCTTTCCAGTTTTTCACAAGATTGGTTCTTAAAGAACCGCACGTGTAACCTACCATGAGCTTGTTTGATGTTGGCTCAAGCAGGATTTCCATCTTCATTGTAATACTTGCGTATTACTCGGATGTTCTGGCAATATTACAAGAATACTGCGTAGGACTCATAAAAATCTCTTACTTTTCACAGTGTGTGAGAAAGCAAGGAATAAATGGAAAGTGTCCTAATGAGACTTTTGATGATCTCGTGGCTCTAGACTCGATTGTGCGTTTTGATTTAGTGAGCGATGGCTGGAGAGGAGTGCCACTTTTTCAATATCAGTCTATTCGGAGTGAATAAACCAATAGATAACGTGTTGATCTCCGTGTGATTAAAACAAATACCTTTTGAGAGATATTTTAGTTAGTTGGGAAGGGTTGTGCATTGCATCACTGGGTCCATGATGTCTTCCTTCAATATCGAGAATCATTAACAAATGATCTCAATAGCATATGTATTGACCCGGTTTCTGCCTAAAGTTGTAAGGAGGGCTTCTTTCTTTACACCCTTTATCTTTACATTTCTTTTTCATTCTTCAACCCCTTCAGTACTTACCAATACATCATTACTAGCACCTTGTTGTGATTGTTCCAGTGCTAGCATCAGTAATTAGTCGGTACTCTGCTACGTTCACAATCTTTCTCCATCTTTCTTAGGACTTCTAATTCTATCTAGGGAATTGTCCTTGGGAAGATTCCATCGGCTCTGATGAATCATTGGACTAAAACCTATTCCTACCACCCTTTTGTCACCACATCCGTCGTGAATAAAGCGTGTTTTGGGAAAGTATAGTCACCATGAAAAATCCTTGAAAATCACTTAAGGTACTTTTGATATTGAAATCAAGAGTTTTGTACCTTAGGTGTTTTGTTCATCAAAAACGCTCCCCCTTAACACGTGCTTTACACATATTAAGTTGGATTATCGTTAAGTCTTTTTCATCTTTTAGCCAAGTGTCATTTAAGTCTCCTTAATCCCATTTTCTCCCCTTATCCAAAATGTTAACCATTAATATTTGGGATATTGAATGGATTAACCGGTCTTTGGGTAAAAAATGAAATCAATGTTTGGCCATAGAACATATTAATGCTCCCCCTTAAATTAATAAGGGTTAATTGTAGTGCTTTAGTATGATATATTTTGAAAGATTTAGAATCTCTTGAGAAATTCTTGAAAAATTATCATACCTTAACACTACATTAAGCCATAAAAGCACAATATTCACAAAATTTACATATTCACAATTAAAAACCAATATAGAGTGGACCTGAGATATATGACCCATTAGATGGATCGTTGCAGTAACTTGTGGTGCTCTCCATTAGGTCTACCACCAACGAACCTTTCTAAGCTCCTCATCAATCTACGTTCCCGGAGCTTTTCATCAATCTTCTTGATCACATATGTCGCCATTTTCCGATAACCCGAATGCCAATCCTCAATCATTTCTGGTAATGACCCACCAGAATTAAGATGCTCCAATTTTCCTCTGACGTATATGAGAGTCCCATCACTGTATTTATAAAACTCACCTACCCTCATAAACTTCATGATCCCACAACTGTTCAGGTAGAAAATCCCGTAACTCGGAACGGTAATGCTGGCATAGGGACATCTGTTGACATGTTGAGGTAGGACATGATTCATTGGACGGGTCAGGTTAAGATTCCTTTGGTAGCTTTCAACTCCCAATTGAAGATCTTCAACTCGTTTCTTGATAACAACGCTTCGTGTGAACATACGAAGTGTTGTATTCAAGGCAATGATTTCTTCACGAGTAAAGATGGGTAAGTTGATCACGGGTCATCATAAGCAACATGTCTTCGATATCTTCAAGGCGAATGATAGAAAAATCTCCCTGCTGTATTGTGTATTCTCTGTCATCCTCCCTTTTTAGACGAATCTCCGTCACATGATGATAGCCATTCTTGGCTTCAGTTTTCAGTCCCAAAATACTTGAGATGCGAATATCGGATTTGACAATACTTCCTGAATTGGCTAAGCAGCAACCTCTGTACGCCCTTCAGACTCGCTCGTCCCAATGTAATGCACCTATAACAGCATACATATCATAATTATGATTTACCTTTGGGACCCAGAGTCGGTTTACCTTTTCCTCGATCCAGGGTATTGTCCCCCAATTAGCAGCTTTCAACAAGGTCAGGGAGGTTGCGTACTTGGATGATCCCTTGAGGAGATAATCAAGATCATAGGTGACAAAGAAGTCAAGAGCAATTTGATTATCTTGAGAAGGATCAAGTGGAGGTGGAGCTCTTTCTGACTCATGAAGGCCTGGCCTTTGAACGGTATTAAGAGCTTTCAGGACCTCGTCAGCATAATACTCGTACTCCATGCGGCTTAACCTGGTTTTGGCGTGAATTCTCTTATCCTTTAGCGCTCTCTTCACCAAAGACGGAGTGACCGAAGATTTAAACTCATGAGCCAAAAATGCACACAAGTCTATCGGACTACGGATACGGAGATATAGAATCTGTCAGCGTCTGTTATTGGATCATATTTAGCAGCTGCCGTGATCCAAGCTTGTGGCGGTGCAGTTTCATCAATATCCAATGTATCCGCCCAGTCCCGTGTGCTTGACTCGGGAACAGTAGATTGTGGTTCTATTTGCAGAGGAGTAGAAACATGAACACTTGTTGGTTCTGATTCAGGCATTTCGGCGGTGTCATGAACAGGCGAGTGTTGTGCAGATGCAGGTTCAGTTATTGATTCTGCAATCACAGGAGCAACAAAAGAACTAACAGGATTAGTGGTAATAGGTATAGAAACAGAAACAGATGTACCAGGAATCGATGATGCAGTGGCAACATTCACATCATGGCGCCACTTGGTTCGTCCTGACTCCGTAGAGGTGGACTTTTCCTTTCACGCAGCATCTTTCTGAGACTTGGTACCAGACTTGGATGGTGTCTTTGTGCTGACAACCTTGTCCCTCGTTTCAGGCTGATCATGTTTACCACCATCATCCTCATCATCATCCCCGTTGCTACCCTTATCACTCTCCTCATTTAGATCACCACCATCACCATCATCATCTTCATCACCATCCTCATCATCATCACCATCATCGTCACCATCATCATCATCTTCTTCTACTTCTTCTTCACCATTACCCTCCTCTTGTTCACTATCTTCCTTTTCTTCATCAGGCAGAATGTGGTAAGGTACCACACTTCCAAACATCTTAAACAACCGATCATCCTCCAAGATAGCTTCATTGAGTGCTTTGTAGAGTGTTCACTGAACTTTAGACTTATCAAAAGATCCAACTTCCTTCATGCGAGCTTTGAGGATCTTCTTTAATTCAAAATCCGTTAAGTCATATGCAATTTTGTAGGCGGATTCGGAAGGGTTGGACGACTTGATCATCAAGTTATCAGCCGCAAGTTTTCTCATCTCATCACGCATCTTTGGCATAAGGGCCTCAACAGATTCATTCACTCTCTCTAATATAGAAGCGTCAAGTAATTCTTTCTGCTCCTTATATTTATCCTTTATAACTTGAAGTCTCGTAAGACGTGCTTCACTCTTTTCAGCTTCAGCCTGTTTGACCTGAGCAAATTCTTCTGCATGAGCTTTACGTGTCAATTCCATCTCTGCAGTGAACTTAGCTATCATCTCTTCTTGGGCTTTCTTGGATGCCTCTTCACTTTGTACTCGTCGAAGTAGCTCTTCTCGAAGTTTATCCATCTCTTTTCTTTGACTGTCCGTGTGTTTATCCAACATTTCTGCCATTACGAATGCAGCCAGTGAAGATGGTACAGAGCTACTCTGGGATGGTTGAAGAGGCTCGGTTGTGATTACAGTACTAAGGATGGAAGTTGTTGGAGGTGGAAGGAATAGTGTTGGCACCGGTCGGGTTGGTAAAGGCTGGATTGGTGGAGGTTGAGTTACGAGAGGCTGTGTTGTCACAATGATTGTTGTAGCACTGGACTCCTTCTCAACACTTGCTGTATCAGCAATGGATGTCTCCTTTGATGCTGAGTAACGTTCGGGTGATCCAAACTCATTAATATCATTTGGCTCCTCGTATTCTTCTTCAACATCCATCTGTGCACCCGAACCACTACCGCCCGTGTCTCTCCTACTCTTTTCAATAGCCATCTTCATTAACTTTTTCTTAGTCTTTTGAGTTAGCTCGAGAGTAGGATCGTCATTAATATCTTCTTCATCGTGAAGAACAAGCTCGTCAGCCGTGCTCTTACCCTTCTTAGCTACGGTCTTTGTCTTTTTGGTTTTAGGTTCAGGTAAAGCTGTTTGCTTGCGTTTACCTTTACTCTTAACCGTGGTAGACGAGTCTTCTCCTGCTTGAATGCTTGCTCGTTGATTCTCGATTTCTTGTAGCATGTTCTTGTAATCAGCAGAAGCGATAATCTTATCTGTCAGGAGATAACTGGGAATAGGAACAGGTTAACAATATTGGAGTGATTTTCTTGCCTTAAGTCCACCAAATCATCAGCATCCATTGTGTGGTGACGGCTACCTGCACGCTTATCAATAGACGCATTGTTTTTCATAAAATAATGTATGATTAGCTTTATGAACCTAGGGTACTGGTAACCTTTAGCCTTACCCTTCGTGTTTGTGAAGAGTTGAAAAATAAACTCTTCCCACAGCAATGATGCATAATCGATACCCATACCTTTGAACATACCATTGAACATCTTGACGATTGGCGGACGCACAGCATCATACCTAGTTGTTTTGGGTGTGAGACATCGGCTGAGAATACCAAAAATTGCTCTCCAAGGTTGACCCACTTTGGCTGTGGTAAAGTCGGACACTATTCGTATGTCCGCACATCCAATGGCAGAGAACATCTCCATGAGCTCGTTCTTGGTCGGGTTCGCTGAGAATGTTAATCCTTTGGGTGACTCCCGAAAACCAAAGATCTTGCGGAAGTCTGACACGGTGAGAGTCTGTTGCTTGTTGTCCAGGAAGAATGTGATCTTGTTTGACGTCTTCTCTTTGGTTGCCCAGAATTCGTACATGTAGTCGAAAGGTACCGAAGCACTATCCCTTAGCGCTTTCCTAAGGTGAGAATTGTCAAGAATGGCTGAACCTACCTTGAATCCATTGTGAGTAGAATGAGAGACCTCCTTTAACCGGTAGTTGTTTGGAATGAACTTGAGGGTTTTGGCCTCGGCAATGGCTACTGCTCTAGAGTCTTGTATTTGTTGCACGGGTTGGGTTAGACATTGTTTCTGCTTAAGATAAAACATAAAAGTTGATACATACAGATATGAATATCATGATGAATTTATACCTAAGCATTATACAAATGACATAATCCCTTAAGCTTTTAAAAACACTCAAACATTCTTCATTCGGAATAAACATTTAATTCGGAATAAACCTCTATCCGGAATAAACGTCTATCTGGAATAAACATCTATGCGGAATAAACATCTATGCGGAATAAACATATATGCGGAATAAACGTCTATCCGGAATAAACACCTATCCGGAATAAACGTCTATGTGGAATAACATGCCTATGCGGAATAAACACCTATCCGGAATAAACATCTATGCGGAATAAACGTCTATCCGGAATAAACACCTATCCGGAATAAACGTCTATGCGGAATAACATGCCTATGCGGAATAAACACCTATCCGGAATAAAACGTCTATACGGAATAAAGCGTCTATACGAAATAAAAGCCTATCCGGAATAAACGTCCATGCGGAATAACATGCCTATGCGGAATAAACACCTATCCGGAATAAACATCTATGCGGAATAAACGTCTATCCGGAATAAACACCTATCCGGAATAAACGTCTATACGGAATAAAGCGTCTATACAAAATAAAAGCCTATCCGGAATAAACGTCCATGAATAACAGGCCTATGCGGAATAAACATCTATGCGAAATAAACGCTTATGCGGAATAAAACGCCTATGTGGAATATAACGCCTATGCGGAATATAACGCCTATGCAGAATATAACGCCTATGCGGAATAAAACGCCTATGCGGAATAAAACGCCTATGCGGAATATAATGCCTATGCGGAATAAAACGCCTATGCGGAATATAACGCCTATGCGGAATATAACGCCTATGCGGAATAAAATGCAACGCACCTGATGATCTGTTAATCTTAGCTTAGATGATTGTTTTAAGCATTCGAAAGGCCACCAAACTCATTCTAATCCTATTCCGCGTGAAACCCAGCTAAACCCCAAATCAATTAACCCTTATTTAAGCAGAAACCCTAATTGGATTACTTTTAATTAAAACGGATTAATTACTTAGATTTAAGGGTGGATTAGATGAATTAGAGATTAAACTGAAAATTGTACCTTTGTTTTGCGATTGATACGGATTAAAATGATGATTGTGAGAGCTTGTTGTGTTTGTATTTGTGTGTTAATGGCGGAGAGAAAAAAACAGAAAAGAAAGAATAGAAAGAAGGAGAAGACGGGGGGGAAGGTTTGACTTAGGTCAAACTTTTCAAGTTTTACTCTTTGCTAGTTTTAATCCCCCAACTTTTCTTTTCCTTTACTTTTCGTTTCTAGTCACTAACCATCGTTAGATTTAACCACCTTAACCTATCTTAGTGATCACACAACTTAGCTATTCACAACAAATCACAAACGAATACAAGACGAATACCAAAGCAATTCCAGTCATTAACCATTGAGCCAATTGATTTTCCTCGAAGACTTTTGAAGACGTTTTGATGACGAAGATGATTTAATATTTTCTCCCCCTTAAACAATGACCCGTTTTATATTTAAAGAGTTGTAGTCATTGTTTAAAGAGTCAAATATTGATGAAAACATTTCCAATTAATGTCTTGAAAAGATTGATTCGTGGTGGTAATAAGATTTCTCTTATTTAGACAAATTAATGCACTGAGACGTACACTAACTCGTGTAAGACCAAGTTGTAAAGTAAACTTGATCCCTTTGCATGATTTGGCTTGTAAATCATGCCCGAGAAAATTAATTCCCGTTGTGAGCCAACGTTTTCCAAGGAAATACGTGACTTTAATGCGAAAAACGGGTTGCCGTCCGAAATAACTACAAGCCATAATGGGCATGTTTTAAAAATGTACAAATTTTATACGGACTCTACTTATGGCGCCGTGTTAATATTGATCGACATTTCTAAAGCTGTAAATATTACCGTACTAAAAGACATGCCCGATTTAAAAAACAAAAAATATTTTTGGATTTTCTTGATTTTATGTTTTTTATGGTTTTTCTTGGTTTTATATTTTTTTATGGTTTTTCTTGGTTTTATATTTTTGTATTTTTCTTTTTGTGGTTTATATATATACGATAATATACATGATCACGAACAAAGGATACGCATTGTTGATGCAAAAGTTGGGTGATCCTTGCTAGACCCGAATTAGGCTTAATTCGGGTTGGCTGGGCTCCGGCTCCTGCACCAAGTGAACTGTTTGGTTGGGATCCTGCACACTAAACAACACGCGTTAGGCTTACCGTAGGAATGTTTCCCACGATTAGACTCCAGCTTGAGAGTAAGTAATCGGTTAGGGTTTTATGTGAGTTGAGAGTATAGAACGTAATACCTTTGTGGAACCCTTGGGGGTTCCTTTTATAGGCAGTGGAACCCTAGTGGGCTACTACTGATACTTAGGCCCCAAGGAAAAGATAAGTACCATAATTAGAATGATTGTTATCTCCTAATTATGGTGAGTGAATATCCTCTTCTTTGGGGTAAACCTATTCCTAGACAGAATATGATTCTGTCTAACCCTGTACCGGCCGCTCCGGGCCGTGGGCCGCACACGTGTGTGCGGTTACTGTTCATCCAAGCCCATAATCTTAAATGACATTATTCCCACCCATCTGTGATGGGCCGGATTCGGGTAGTACCCGTGGGCCGGGTTCCTGACCCGGCTGGGGACTATACGTCATCATGTCCCCTCAGTCTAGTTGTTACAGCCATAGGCGTAACCTCTAGACTATCAAGGTGCTCTTCGGACATACCAAGAAAGACCTAGGGAATGAGAAATATTGAAAAGTTTGCTTTGGCCGCACGTGGCAGCCTGCCTTAGGAATATTATTCGAATAGCACCTCAGCCGCAAGTAACGGCCGAGACAAATTAAATGCAGCATTGAATACGGTCTTACGTAAGACCGCATAACCCGACACAAGAATAAACGCATTAATGTTAGTCAACTTATCAGTCGCACGTCTTCAAAAGTGCACCATCAATGCCCACCATTGAGCCACATAAAAACTGCCAAGAAGTGACCCGTGGGCCCCCTCTGATTCTGCAGAAGTGTCAGAAATCCTATCCGTTGGATAGGCGTGGTGGGCTACACGTGTCGAACATCCACGCTACCTCGGAAACCGAGGCAACCCTATATAAGAGTTGGTATGTGTGTTTGTTACACACACAATTCCCCCTTCCTTCCGCCATTGTTATTTTCAAGCTTCTACTTTCAAAACTTTGCCTTCTTTTCCACGGATTTCATCCGCCACAGGTTAGATCATCACGCCCTTAAAAACCTTTTTATAAAACATGGTAAAGGACAACCCACTTATCACGGATGTCCTCAACGTGATGTCGGCGGAAAAATACATCGACTTTCTGTCGAAGTATTATATTCCCGAAAGCGTACACCCCACCTATCCAGGTGAAGGTGAGGCGATTATGGAGGCACCGGCGGGGAAAATAGGCGTGTACATGCGCTTGTTTGACTCGGCCAACTACCGTATCCCCCTGTCCAAATTCTTGGTAGACCTACTATTGTCTTATGACTTCCACATAACTCAGCTTCACTGCATAGGGGCGTGTAAAATCAACCAGTTTGAGATTACATGCCATACCTGCGGAGTAACCCCAACCGTGAACCTTTTTAGGGCTTTTTACTTCCCACAGCTAGTGAATGGGTGGTTGTCATTTAAAAAACGACCCGGGAATGCCCCTATGACGTATAGGAAGCCTCTAGACTCCCTTAAGAACTGGTACGACCATTACTTCTTTGTAGATGAGAAGGTGTTCCCTACTCCTTTCGTACTCAAAACCAAAGCACCCAAAGACTATCCGCCCAAAGCCAAAGACTATAGCAGCAAAGACTTAAAAACACTAGATACCCACCGCACAGAATTCCATAGAGGGTTGCCGGAACACTTTCTGTTCTTAGTAGGGATAAGCCGCCGCTATTTCGAGAGGGATGACTTATACCCGTGCTTCCTGACGGAACAGGGAGAGGGTAGGTCTATTTATACTTTGTAGATTTGAATTGTCATGCATATTTGTAGAACTTTACTAACCCATATACTTGTAAATGTCTGCAGAAATGAACCTACACGGACTAATCCGCCAGGGCGACCCAATGAAGGTGGCCGAAGGGTTCCGGCCTCTAAAGGAGAATGAGCTCCCCCTGCTGGAAGCGACCGCTGACCGCACCATGCCGCTTGAGGAGACGTCCGAGCCCAGATCAGGTGAAGGGGAGCCCATCATTGAGAAGTCCCCATTGGACTTCCATAATGAAGATGGTGGAGAACTATTGTTGGAGGGGGGTGCGACCAACCAGGAAGAGGAAAATGACCCCAATGAAGACACCACTCAAGCATCCGGGTCCGCCCCGCTCACATCTAGGAAGAGAAAGACCTCCAGGAGGGTGGCAAAGAAAATAGGGGATGCGGCCGGGGCCGCGAATGCTCCCCCAAAGAAACTGAGGAACGATCATCCGCAGTAACAAGAGGGGAGTGGTACTGCGACCGCTCAGGCCGGCTCCACCCCGCACATGGGAGAGCCAGCCTTGCGAGTTACGCCTGTGAGCGCTATAGCTCCTCCCGGCCCAGACCCTGCCATTGATACCACGTAAGTATCCTTCAAATATTTAGTCGTGCCACTATACTCTGTGAAATATATAGTGCTTAGACTAATTTTGCCATGTCAATAACAGGGCTAATCCGTCGGCCGTAGCACAGGAGGAAGAAGTGGAGAGGAATCCATCCCCCGCACCAACTAACAGACCCCCATCCCCTGCTACGACATACGCCAAGGAACCACACCCCGAAGGGCCAGAAGAAAGCTTGCGCCTAGCATGGAACCTTTCAAGCCTGACAAGGTTGGAAGCTGAATCTGAGTGCTCAGAATTCATTGAGCACATCACCCCGCCAGTCCTTGCGCAAGATTTAGACGAGTTGGATCATGAATCCCTTCTTGAGCAATTTGACGTATCGTCCGCACACCAAGTGACGATGGGAGCCTCTTTGAGACGCCGCTTAATCAAGGCCCTTACAAATGTGAATCAGGCAGATAAGAAGATAGCCAGTCGTGAGGCGATGGTCGTGAAGAACGAGAAGACCATCGCGTCCTTGCAAGCAGCGCTGGTAACAGCCGAGGCTACGGTAAAAGAGCAAGCTCATCACGCCGACACCCGAGAAAAGCGTATTGTCGAGCTCGAAGCCCTTGTAGCCGCATCAAATGAGAAGGTACACTTTCAAAACTTTTGTACATATACTTAAACCTTGAGTATTTATTCGACCCAAAAAAGTATATACCCTTGTAATAACTCAAAGTTCGATATGCAGGTGTCTGCGGCCGAAGCTGCTACCAAGGTCGTGACCGTACAATCCTTCAACATCGCCCAAGAGCGTGATGCGCTGAAGGATGAGTTGACACAGGCGCGGACCAACCTGGAAGAGCAGGCTGCCTCAGCGGATGAGAAGCTGAGCAAGATGGCCATAAGTTGTGCTGAGAGACTATGTCCTCCCCTGCTATCCGCTATAGCTGGACACAGGTGGATAATCGGGCAAGGACTGCGACTTGCTGTGAGCAGGGCCCTGGAAGCTCCACACCTACTGCAGGCATTCGCCGGGGTCGTTTCCGATGGAATTGACCGTGGTAGACATAAGGGTTTGGTGAAAGCTGCAGAACTGATAGGCAAAAATGAAGACATCATGCAGCATCCCTACCACAATCCCTCAGCCGCGGATAATATGACCGCGTCCATGAATGCCTTGGCGGAAATCCAACACCCTCTTCTGGATGAGCTTGAGACACTTAGAGACGCTCCAAACGAGGCAATAATGACCCGGCTGACTGCGGATCCCATCCCTTTGACCTTGGCCACCTATGATTCCGCCTCCAAAACGATGAAAGGTGAGAAACTGCTTGTAGAAGCATTAGATGCGATTGCGGTCAAAGCCCAGGATGGGAAGGATGCTCGTGGGGAGGTCCTCCGTGCTCTGATTGAAGAAGGGAAGAAGGACATAGGGGGATTCCTACCCCCCTTGTAATTTATCAGTTGTAAACATTTGTAATTTTATTCGTCCGTGCATGTACACGGCTAAGACATATGTGAAATAACTGCCTTTTATATGGAAGTCCGTGATGACCACGGCCATTTTGTTATTTATTTTGAAACTTGTGTATTTTTATTTTGTTTGAACATTGTATGCCAATACCGCATGACATGTCACGTCTTACATAAAAAAGGAAAATACCTACAAGCCTATAATTTACTAGACATGCGACGTGCGTCTTTACTATACGGAGCACTGCGTGAGTACGGCATACGGAACTTACCACAACGTCTTGTGAGTAAGGTGTCTAGTAAGGATACATGATCCGTGCGGCTGGGGTTGCATCCCTCTTACGCGGCAAGTTGAATTAGTAGGTTCACTTAATCCTCTTACCCCGCCTAGAGGCGTATAGTACATGTACAGTAATTTGAATGAATGCATACGAATGAAACATGACATATTATAATAACTAAAATTCATATGACTGACAAAAATCTAAAAAATGATTTGCACTAAACAAGCCGTGGAGCTAGCTAGGCGCAACGGCATTTTATTAGAACGTTTACATTTTTTGTTTGAACAAGAATGATAAGTCCTAAAAAACAAAGAAAGGAACCTAAACAAAACATAAGAAGAAAAACAGATAAACTGCATGGTTCTTCATTAAAGCCACATATAGCGAAGCACCCATGCGGAAGCCGTAGCTTTCAAAGATAGCACCTTTTGAGATTGGAGATGTTCCATGAGCGTTCTAGGTCGCGGCCATCCATGTCGCATAACTTGTACGCACCTCGTCCCAAGGCTTCCGTGACTTCATACGGTCCTTCCCATTTAGGGCCCAGCTTTCCTGTATTCTCCGCTCGACTTGCTTCGTTAGCACGATAGACATAATCTCCCGGTCGAAAAGAAACACCTTTGACCTTGGCGTCATAATAAGCCTTCATTTTAGCCTTGGACTTAGCCTCATTGATGGCTGCTACCTCCCTTTTTTCTTCCAACAGATCCAGGTTGATTCGCAGCTGCTCGTCGTTCGTAACGACATTAACCTCCATTGTGCGAATGATAGGCATTCCTATCTCTACTGGTATAACAGCTTCAGTGCCGTAGACCAATGCAAATGGAGTATCTCTGTTGGTTGTTTTGATCATAGTTCTATGCGCCCATAGCACATGTGGTAACTCATCGACCCATTTGGCACTTCGTTCATCCAGACGCGCCTTGATGCCATTTCCCAAGCTTCTATTTGCTCGTTCCACGAGGCCATTTGTCTGTGGATGCTTAACAGATGTGAAGCGCCGCTTGATATTCACTGATGCACACCAGTCCTTGAATGGATTATCCGCGAACTGTTTACCGTTATCCGAGATGATTTCTCCTGGTAGGCCAAAACAGCACACAATATGCTCCCAAACAAACTTTTTAACTTGTTTTCCTGTGATGGATTTGACTGCCTTGGCCTCTATCCATCGTGTGAAGTAGTCCATCGTGACAATCAAGAACTTAACTCCCCCC
This sequence comes from Glebionis coronaria, assembly GCA_025667525.1. Taxonomy (NCBI): domain Eukaryota; kingdom Viridiplantae; phylum Streptophyta; class Magnoliopsida; order Asterales; family Asteraceae; genus Glebionis; species Glebionis coronaria. The sequence goes on from CM046880.1 coordinate 142,646,842, forward strand.
GCAGCTACAGGAAACAGTCCTGCGATGTCAATTCCCCACTTATAGAATGGCCATGGGGATGTAATAGGTGTAAGCTCCTGCTGCGGATGTCGCGGCACTGGTCTATGCAATTGGCAATCACTACACTTGCGAATCATGTCGCGCGCGTCCCTGTGCATGGTAGGCCAATAGTATCCTGTTCGTAAGGCTCGAGCCACGGATCGTAGACCTGCGTGCATGCCGCATAACCCTTCATGTATGTCACTGATTACGTAAGCGGCCTGACGTGGTCCAACACACCGCAACCACGGCTGCAAGAAAGAGCGCTTATAAAGGATGCCTTCTCGAAGTTCGAAGTGTTGCGACTTCCTCCTGATGCGTCGTGCTGCTTTTTCCTCGTCCGGAAGGGTCTCACTAGTCAAATAGTTGATGATCGGGGTCATCCATGTAGGTCCATCCTCCTCAACTATAGTAGCGACCTCCCCTTCTGTTATAGATTTCTCCTTGAGTATTTCCACCAAGACTTGTTTGGACAAGTGAGCGAAGCTTATGGATGCGATCTTGCTAAGAGCGTCCGCCTTCTTGTTCTCGCCTCTTGGCACCTGCTTGATGGAAAATTTGCTAAAAGCCGCGATTAGTGACTTGACTTTTTCCAAGTATCTAACCATGTTGTCCTCCTTAGCCACATATCCACCTAGAATATGGTTTGAAACAAGCCGTGAGTCCACGTAGGCCTCAAGGTTGCGGACTCCCATTCTAGCGGCGATTTTTAAACCCGCAATTAATGCTTCATATTCCGCTTCGTTGTTGGTGGTCGTGAACTCGAAACGGAGGGCGTACGTGAACTCCATTCCTTCCGGATTTGTGAGGATGAGACCAGCTCCGGACCCAACCGTACACGAAGATCCGTCCGTAAATAACACCCATGGTTCTGTTGGAGTCTCGTCTTGTTTAACGATTGGCCCTTCCTCATCCGGCTTCTCAACCAGGAAATCCGCCAAGATCTGGCCTTTCACAGCCGTCCTTGGCCTATAAGATATATTGTGCTCCCCCAATAAGATGCTCCATTTTTGTAGCCTCCCTACCACATCCGGTCTAGAAATGACCTGCTTGATTGGTTGGTCCGTGATGACTACAGTTGGGTGCGCCTGAAAGTATCGGCGCAACCGCTTTGTAGCAAACACTAGTGCTAACACCAATTTTTCCATAGAGGAGTAATTCAGCTCCGGCCCTTGTAATGTTCTACTTATGAAGTAGACCGGAGTTTGCACTGTATCTCTATCTGTCATGAGTACCGCGCTTATTGCGCCATGAGTGGCTGAGAGATACATAATGAGTTCCTCCTTTGGCCGGGGAGCTACTAGCATAGGGAGAGATGCAAGATGCTGCTTGAGTTGGCCAAAAGCTTCCTCGACTTCCTTCGTCCATCGGAAGTCTCCCTTCCTAATGCACTTCTTGAGTGTCTTCAATAGGGGTAATGACTTCTCTGCGGATTTGGATAGGAACCTATTTAGCCCGGCCAGTTTCCCATTTAAGGATTGCACCTCCTTCCGCGTCTGAGGGGATGGCAGCTGTATCATTGCATCCGTTTTCTCTGGGCAAGGTTTGATGCCGTTTGGATCAATCAAATATCCAAGGAACATTCCCTCCGTTTCCCCAAACGTGCATTTCTTTAGGTTTAGCTTCATGTTAATCTTCCTCAGTGTGTCGAATGTCTCTTGGACATCCCGGAGAAGTGCATCCTCCGTATGACTTTTTATGACCAAGTCATCCACATAGACTTCCAAGTTGCGGCCTATCTGTGATTCAAAAGCTTTGTCCACAAGCCGCTGGTATGTAGCACCGGCGTTCTTTAGTCCAAACGGCATTTTCGTGTAGCAATATACGCCCTGGCTCGTATGGAATGCCGTTTTTTCTGCATCCTCCTCCGCCATCTGGATCTGGTGGTATCCTTTATATGCGTCTAAGAAGCACTTAAAGGGATATCCACATAGGGATTCCACCTTCCAGTCGATTTCCGGTAACGGGTAACAATCCTGTGGGCACGCTTTGTTCAGATCCGTAAAATCCACACACATGCGCCAACTTCTGTCATGTTTTTTGACCATGACCGGATTGGATAACCACTCGTGGTAGTATACCTCGCGCATGATACCTGCGTCCACTAGTTTCCGTACTTCCTCCAATATCACTTGGCTGCGCTCAGGCGCCTGGCCGCGCTTCTTTTGCTTGATGGGTTGGTACCCCTGGCGGATCTGGAGCTTATGTTCTGCTATCGCACGTGGCACGCCTGTCATATGCTTTGGCTCCCATGAGAATAAGTCTAGGTTTGCACTTAAAAGAGAGCACATGTCCCTTTTACCGTTATCCGAGAGCGCCCCCCTATGGATATCTCCTGTTCCGGGTAGTCAGGATGAATTGCCACCTTCCAATTGGGAGGTGGTGATCCATCCTTGGGCGGAACAGGTGGAGCCGGTGTTGTCATGGTATGACACTCGGATACTGGTCCGATTGTGTTGTAAATGGTGACGATTCCTCCCTCAACAGGGAATTTGATCATTCCGTGTGCCGTGGAGGGTACCGCCCGTATAGCCAGAATGCCTGGTCTGCCTATGATCCCATTGTACGGAGAATGTGAGCGTATCACCATGAAGTTCATCCACGCCGTAGTGGAGTGTTCCTCATTCCTAATGGTTACAAGCAGACGTAGTTGACCTATCGGCCAGATAGTATCTCCACTAAAGCCAGTGAGCGGCGCCGTGGCCGGTACTAATTGGCTTCTTATTTCTGGGCATAACTGCACAAAGCAGTGTTCATACAGTACCTCTGCTGACGACCCTCCATCCACATACATGCGACGAACATTGTGTGTTCCAATGCTTACCTCAATAGTGAGAGGCGCATCAATCACATCGCTTGCTGTGATGGGAGGGAATGAGATTTCCCTGCCGCGTGAAAATTTTTGGCCAACTTTCTGCCTCGTGCGGCGTTGTCTGGATTGGATCATGTATCTGGTCGAAGGTTTGTCCTTTTGGGGATCCTTCTAATCATACTTCTTGTTGTCTTTTCCATCCTTCCAATCCTTAACTAAGTTCTTGAGTTTACCTGATTTGATCAGTGACTCAATGTGCTTCTTGAGTTGGATACACTCCTCTGTACCATGGCCCTTGTCATTGTGGAACTCGCAGAATCTATTTCTTTGCCGACGGTCTGGCGGAGTTGTCATTGGGGGAGGCCTTGGGAAGTTTGCCCCTTCCGTCAACAAGATTTCCCGGTAGGACATCTTTAGGGGGGTAAACTTATCGTCTGGCCGCCCTCCTTTGTTCTGGCTCTTATAGTCTGAGCCCTTGCTATTGTTCTGATTGCCTTGACCGCCCAACTGTCTCCGAGACTGGTCGTTTGACCGGTACCCATTTCCTCTGGATGGGTAAGCCGCGACAACAGCTGTTTCTCCCTCTTTGAAATTTCTGACCCTTTCAATGAGGTCATCATATCTCTCTGGACGCTTGTCATTGAGGCGCCTGATCAATTCCCTGTCTGTTATGGCGTGCATGTAGTCAGAGATTTTCAGGAGTTCCGGCATTGTTTTTGTGCGCGTGCACTCATCATTGAAGCGTTCAGTGAAGGCTTCTGTGGACTCCCCCGGTCGTTGTTTGACAGTCGCCAATGAGACCGGATCCCTATTATACTTCTTCCTCTGAGTATAATTATTCTTGAACGCAGTGCGTAGTTCCGTGAAACTATCAATGCTTCGTGGAGGGAGTCCCTCAAACCAGTCACGGGCATTGCCGATCAGAGTTGAATTGAACATTTGGCACCATATAGGCATGGGCCATCGCTCAATTTTAGCCTGCGTATCGAATATTTTAAGGTGATCATCCGGATCACCAGTTCCATCATAGGTCTTGACACACGTCGGCATGCGACGTTTGGTGTCCTCGGAGTAGTTCCGTATGCGGAGGGTGAATGGGTCTTCCCTGGGATTCGCCCATGGCCGGGTGAGCCTAGGGTCATCCCATGGTTCACACCACGGGCGGGAAATATCCTCCGCTTCTGCATCTCGATAATAAGGGCCACCATAATACTCATCATTGTTTGGTGGTGGTGGAGGGGTACGCCTAGGTCGGCGACGCTTAGGCGGATGGTCATCTGAGTCCTCCCCTGATGGGTCTGGAGACGGGGGTGGTGCCCCATCTCTTGGGTGAGGACAACTTTTTTTAGACGAGCCGGGAGCCTTTTTCCCAGCGTCCATCCTATCCCACACGCTTGTGCGGCGGGTGGCTTTGGCCAGCTCTCGATCTAGTCGCTCGGGCGAACCGTCGGACCTATCTCCCCCTTCTCGAGACTGCGTTAGTTCCTGCATGAGGCGATCTCCTATGTGCTCGAACACATTCCTAGGTTGAGGAGTTTCCTCAAAATGCCCCGCTCCTGAGGCCGGGCTTTCCTTTTCCTCTGATTTTGGGAAGAGGTGATTGGTCTGGTGTCGCCAAAGTTGAGTCTAGATTGGAGGTTCCTCCCTATATTCAACCTTGATGCAATCCCTAGGACGATCCTCTCAAAGTTCTGCGTAAGAATTCGAGTGAGATCCTCCTCGCTGAGGGGTTGGACTTCTACTTCCTCCTCCACTGATGGTCTGCGTGGCTCCTTGTTAGGAGGATTGGGCGCACTCCCTGGATCAAGGTTGTCCAGGGTTGAAGTAGGTGGGGGTGTTATGGAGATCGTACTCGTCACACCCAAGGGCTGAAAACCACCACGGTTACCAGGTCCGCCTGCAAGGCGGCTAGGGGATTGATTGGGGATGAGTATCCCTTCCCCTTGGGACTTCCGATTTCCAGGATTCGTGTTCCTGGGATTAGCTTGCGGATGCCCCTTCATCATTGGAAATTCAAGATGAGGTTTTGTTCTAGCTTAGTGTAATTGGTCCCATGGATGGCGCCAACTTGTTGATGCAAAAGTTGGGTGATCCTTGCTAGACCCGAATTAGGCTTAATTTGGGTTGGCTGGGCTCCGGCTCCTGCACCAAGTGAACTGTTTGGTTGGGATCCTGCACACTAAACAACACGCATTAGGCTTACCGTGGGAATGTTTCCCACGATTAGACTCCGGCGTGAGAGTAAGTAATCGGTTAGGGTTTTATGTGAGTTGAGAGTATAGAACGTAATACCTTTGTGGAACCCTTGGGGGTTCCTTTTATAGGCAGTGGAACCCTAGTAGGCTACCACTGATACTTCGGCCCCAAGGAAAGGATAAGTACCATAATTAGAATGATTGTTATCTCCTAATTATGGTGAGTGAATATCCTCTTCTTTGGGGTAAACCTATTCCTAGACAGAATATGATTCTGTCTAACCCTGTACCGGCCGCTCCGGGCCGTGGGCCGCACACGTGTGTGCGGTTACTGTTCATCCAAGCCCATAAGCTTAAATGACATTATTCCCAACCATCTGTGATGGGCCGGATACGGGTAGTACCCGTGGGCCGGGTTCCTGACCCGGCTGGGGACTATACGTCATCACGCATGAATAGTTTACCACCACTATTCTGCTGATTCTTCTGCCAACTCTTTGAGAGTCGCTGGAGAGAATGATCTCATGCCAAGCTTGTCGATCAAAAACTCGATTCGTCCTCGATCTATGGCTTTGGTGAACATATATGCCAGCTGATACTCAGTGGTGACAAAATACAGCTCGATCACTCCGTTTTCCACTTGCTCTTTAATGAAACGGTAGCGAATGTCGATGTGCTTTGCCCGGGAGTGTTGAACGTAGTTGCAGCAAAGGGCAATGGCGCTCTTGTTGTCACAATACATCGGGATTTTGTTGAATCCCAAACCCTAGTCAGTTAGTTGTGATCTCATCCAAAGGACTTGAGCACAACAACCGGACATGGCAATGTATTCAGCCTCCGTGCTAGAAATTGCAGCGGTTTTCTGCCTTTTTGAAGACCAACTAATCAATCTGTCTCCAAGGAGTTGCACAGACCCAGAAGTGCTACGCCTCGTGTCTTGACACCCAGCATGATCGGCATCTGCGTATGATATTAAAGCAATAGAGGAATCTTTCAGATACCATAGACCATGATGAAGTGTTCCTTTGAGATACCGAAAGATCCTTTTAACAACATGTAGGTGCTTTTCGGTAGGCCGAGTCTGATACCGGGCACACATGCATACGGCAAATTGCAAATCAGGCCTGCTAGCAGTCAGATAGAGAAGGGTGCCGATCATCCCATGGTAGAGTTTTGGATCGACAATAGTCCCATGCCTATCTTCATCTAACTTGGATTTCTCCACCATTGGAGTGTCCACGGGGTCACAATTTTCAAAGTTATATTTCTTTAAAGATTCTAGAGCATATTTGGATAGATTAATAAAGATGCCTCTGGGATTCTGAGAAATTTGTAATCCTAAGAAAAATGAAAATTTTCCCATCATTGACATCTGAAAGCGTGTGGACATTATCTTCTCAAAGCGTTTTGACAATTCTATGTTAAAGGCAGCAAATATTATATCATCAACATAAATTTGTACCAGTATCATGTCGTTGTCCTCCTTGAGAGTGAATAGAGTGGGGTCCACCTTGCCTTTGGAGAAGCCTTCCGAAATGAGATATGTTGAAAGGAGATCATACCACGCGCGTGGAGCTTGTTTCAACCCATAGAGAGCCTTCTTAAGCTTGTACACATGATTAGGAAACTTCGTGCTAACGAACCCATCCGGCTGACTAACATTGACTTCTTTCCTTAGTTCACCATTCAAAAATGTCGTCTTCACATCCATTTGATAGACGATCATGTTCATATGAGCAGCATACGCAAGGAATAGTCTAATAGCCTCCAATCTTGCAACAGGAGCAAAAGATTCTTCAAAGTCGATACCCAAGGCTTGTTTGTATCCTCTAGCAACCAATCTAGCCTTATTCTTCAAGACTCCACCCATCTCACCGAGTTTAACCTTATAAACCCACAACAAGGTAAGGATGTTAACCTTGTCAGGGAGAGGAACTAATTCCCATACTTCAAGTCTTTGGAATTCATATAGTTCCTCTTGCATGGCTTCAATCCAAGATGATTGAGTCATAGCATGTAGCCAGTTTTTAGGTTCAACTTCGGAGAGAAATGCATCAAAATAGCAATAGAGTGCACTCTCTTGTAATTGATGGCGTGTAGAGACTGGTCGATCGAGACCTCCAATAACATTCCTAATTGGGTGATCTTTTGTCCATTTGGTGCTGTGATTTTCAATCTGTGGTGGTCTGGAGTGAACAATTGTAGGAGCTTCTTCTGAGGTAGACGCGGCTGAAGGGTTTTCAGTTATCGATATACCAAAGAAAGGAAGCTCTTGTAGGTGAGTATATTCCAAATCGTGATCAGTAGAATCCTCTTCAACATCATTAGGCACAAGTAAGGGTGACGATTCAGGTGTAGTTTGAGAATTACTTGGTAGAGGTGCATCCGGTTCAATGTTAATTGAAGATGCATTTGATAAAGCTTCATTAGCTTGAGCAACAACTTCAGGGATTGGAGCTATCACTACAGGTGCGGGAACTTCATCACTTGGGGGATCAAAGAATTCATCAAACAACGGTTGAAATAGTTTATCCCACTCGGGCCTAGTAGGTGGTATGAATGATGTAGAAGTAGGATTATTGGGAACTAATCCGGAACTAATAGCACCGGTTCTCATCTCGTGAAGCGCGGGTTCAGAGCTACGTTGCTTAGAAGCCACCGCTGTCAGCTCATCAAAATCTGCGTCCATAGTTTCTACTATCTTACCAAGACGACGGTTGTAAATTCGGTATGCTTTCTTAGAGGGTGAGTAACCAATGAAAATACCTATATCGGCTTTCGGTTGAAGTTTGCCCAAGTTCTCACTATTAATGTTTGGATAACAAAGAGCACCAAACACATGAAAGAATGAAACATCGGGTTTACGATTATGTAGAAGCTCGTAAGGTGTTTTTCCATGGCATTTCCGAATGATAGAATTGTTTTGGGTGAAACATGCAGTAGATATAGCTTCTGCCCACAAGAATAATGGAGCGTTCGCATAAATCAGCATAGTCCTAGCAGCTTCCATAAGCGTACGATTCCGTCTTTCAACGACACCGTTTTTTTGTGGAGTACGTGCAGCGGATGTTTCATGTGAAATACCAACTTCTTCATAGTAATCACGAAGAGTCTGGTTGACGAACTCTGTTCCATTATCTGTACGAATACGGCTGTCAGTAGTATTTAAACGTACCTGAATGAATTTCAGAAAAGTGATGATAGCCTTCGGTGCTTCATCCTTTGTACGTAGAAATCTAACCCATGTAAACCTGGAGAAATCATCCATAATAACAAGGATGAATTTCTTACCACTCACACTTTCGGTTCGCATTGGCCCACAAAGATCCATATGCAAAAGATGAAGTTTTTCTTGATTGGTGTCTCCAGCTTTGGACTTGTATGATTTCTTGGTGCTTTTCCCCCTTGAACACGCGGAACATAAATGGTCCTTGTGAAATTTGAGCTTTGGAAGACCACGAACTAATTCGTTTTTAGCCAAATGATTAATAGCATCAAAATTGAGATGAGATAATCTGCGATGCCATAACCATGACTTGGTCTTAGATGCTTTGGAGAGAAGACATACTGGAGAGGCGGCCATCATGTCTTGTAGGGACAAAGTATAAAGATTTGCACCACGAGACCCCTTCAACAAGTCTTTTCCTTCCAATTTGCGGATGAAACAAGTATGTTGTCGAAAAGCAACCTCTAGGTTGGAATCACAAAACTGTCCTACTGAAAATAAATTATGACCAAGACCTTCTACATAGTATACCTTTGAAATCGTAACATTTCCAATCTGATATTCACCATACCCCATTATCCTTGCAATATATTCATTACCGAATTTAACCGTTCCAAGAAACTTGCTGACGAAATTTCGGAGCATCGAGCGATCTCCGGTCATATGCTTTGAGCAACCGGAGTCCAAATACCAGAGGATGATTTGGACCACCTGAAAATATCACCGGACGAGGACAATGTATAGGTTTCGGAATCTGAATGTTCCTTGTTATTAGCAGGTACAGAGTTAATGATCTTAGATTTGCTAACCTTAGGTTTCTTAGATTTCCTAGCCTTCTTCCTAGTTGGTGGTGTAGATTCAAGTTGGCTTAAATCCTGAGGTATTTCTTCACTGATAGGTACTATAGTGGGGGTTGACCTAATTAAAGGGCGCGGATTCCATACTTTAGTGCTAGTGTGCCTAACTAAAGGACGCTGAGACCTAACCTCAATGGATGCATTCCTAGTTAAAGGGCACATTTTTCCATCTAATGTAAAGGTCCTACCAGTGGGACGCCATTGCCATCCAACTTGGGTACGAGTTCTCTCAGTTGGCTTCCATTCAAGATCATTCCTAATGGCATTCATTTCATTCACATGATCAATAAGACACAAATCATGACGTTGGGAAAACATGCATTCATTACAATTCCAACATTTCAAATTAGAATTCACAAATTGTTTAGGCTTCTGCACAGGCGCAGAGCTTTTAGTCTTAGCAACATGATTCTTTTTATTTAAATATGACATAACATTCATAGGGTGAGCTTCTACTTTCTTCTTGAAGGTACTACTAGTGGAGGGCTTGATCTTATCTTTCTTGAGTGGCGATCCTTTAGACTTAGTAGACTCTTTTAATCCTGTAGAAGGCAAAGTGGGAACATTAGCAACAGATTTTAATGGTGCCTTAGTTGATGGTGCCAATGACGGTTTTGCTCCTGGGGTCTTATTGAATGGAGTTACAGCAATGGGTCGATTAGTGAGTAGTATAGAATCCGGTCTACCTATATATTGCAAATATGCTAAGCAATATTTAACTCGCTGAATATATGCATGAGCTGAATAATAGTAGCTGCTTGAGGGATCTAACGCATACAAATCATCTAAAATATCCCTAACAAGGTCCACGTGCTTAATTGCATTCATCATATAAACATCGTAAGTATCCGGATTTTGCTTATGGCGCGGGTTCTTATAGATCACTACTAAATTGGTTGATGGAGCACTAGAGGACGGTGCAGAGTTGGTAGCTAAGTTATTAACAACTTCTTGTCGAGTGAGAAGAAGTGTCTCCTTTAACTCGGCCAAAACCATGTTTTTGTCAATGAGCTGGATATTTAAGTCAGAGATTTCCTCACATTTTTGGTTCAATTGTTCAACATAAGATTGTTGTTGTGCCGCATTAAAAGCGAAGCGTTCTTCTAGTGAACCATAAAGTTTGGACATTCCCTGTCTTGCACGATCCATCTCCCCTAGAATAGACGAAAGTCTAATTTCTAAGTCCTGGTTTTTAGACTCTGCAGCCTCTAGTTCCGATTTTAGTGTTTCATTCGATGACACATCTCTCTTTAATCTCATAATCTCTTCCTCTAATGCCTTAACTATCTCAATCATCTTGTCACTCGTCTCAACACTGTTTTCACAACCATTTGTTATCAAAAGATCCTCATTTTGAGTTTGTTGTTTTAATTCTAAAGATATACAATGTTGTTCAAGTTGATTAAAGCGTTTTGTAAGTAAATTGTAAGAATCTTGAAGCTTTAAAAATTCAGTGTTAGACTCATGACAAGAATGATTATCTACCTCATTTACAGTATCAGCAACATTTATAGAGAGATCACACACATCATCACATATATTCACAGCATCACATTTAATCATAGCGGATGTAAGCTCATTCGAATAATTAACATTCACAGTAGTAAGCACATCACACGAAATTACTTGGGACAAGAATCGGTCATATTCGGATAAAATCTTTTCCTTTTCAATTAATTGCAGTTCGTAAGCGGTGTCCATTTCATAAAACACTTTTTGAAATTCTTTAATTTCAAACTCGAGATTTTCCGAAAGAGATGCAAAACTTCCTTTTAGACTTTCGACAAACAGATTGGTCTCATTCTTAAACACCTCGTTCATGTGTTCGAAAGCCCATTCTCCGGCGTTTAGGCCATTTGAAGTCGTACATTCCCGGATGACCTTGTCAAAACTAGCAAAGTATTGATTAATCTCTTGCAAGTTTATCCATACAGTGCTAACAGGTGGAAGATCCTTTGGAATTTCCTTAGGTCCTTCCATTTTGACAAGTGTAGGAAGTGTACTAGGGTTTTCTTCATTTAACATGTAGGTTGGTGCTGTGATGAGATCTTTATCCATATGGAAGCGAATTCTAAAGTCCGGTTTTTGCAAGCTCTTGATTCATTTTAAAATAATCACACTGGGATATTTTGCAAAGTTGTATGACTGATTCTCATCAACTAGGTCCTTATTTTTGCGACCCTCGAAAATAACAATCGGATCTAAGACCAATCCTAATTGGGTTGCATTATAAAGTCTTGGACTATGGATAAAAGCTTGTCTTGCATACCGTGGGTTAGGGGGAAGGTCTTTTTGACGCGATAAGTTAAACTCTCTAAATGATGCGTCAAATAAGTGCCCTAGTTGAGAGGCAGCGTATTGTCTTAAAAGCAAATAATCTAAACTTCTAATCTTATTAGCCGCATTAATTTCCATTTCATTCTTTTTAGACTCGAGTAATTCAAAATCCGTTTGAAGTTTGTGAAAATTAGTGACCACTAACTCTTTTTCTTTTAGTTCGTTAGAAAGATCTGCTCTTAAGGTTTCAATTTCTTGCAAATGACCCATTTGTTGGTTTCGAAAATGATCATATTCGGGATTTGTTAGAACATTGGACGAAGGAACTAATTCTAAAGTTTGAACTTTTTTGTTGCACAAGGCAAGCTCAGCAGACAAATTCTTATTCTTAGCTAGGGTTTCTAAGAGTGCAGTATTCATTTGGCTAAGTAATGTAGCAGGAACCATGACCAAATCTTGTTGAGCAGGAGTATGCGTATGCGAAATGGCTCCCGGTTGTGATTCACTCAAAGTCTGGGGACTCACATTGATATTACTATCATTGATTGTCTCCTCATTTGAAAGACTCACCACCGAAGACTTATTCGGATCAGCACCCTCTTGCCCAACTTGATGTGGTTGAATACTAGTATCAGTGGTATTAGTAAGTACCTCAGATATTTTATCTGACCCAAAGCTGGAGATAGTTGCCATAAGAGCTGCCTGTGCAGATTGAAGATCATCACAGTCTGAATCGTAAGCATCTAGATCATCTGCTTGGTATGCTGCATTCTGTGTAGTGACAACTTCTTGTTCCGCAATCCCTGGATCAGCAAGAAATGCAAGCTCCTCTTCATCAAGTTCCTGTCCTTGTGCCTGAGCGTTCACCAAATAAATCTTCTTTGTAAACCATTGACCATCCCTTCTCCTCTTGGGTTTTGTGAAATCCCTGAACATGTGACCTTCTTCCTTACAGTTGTAGCATGTAATCATTCTCAACTTGCCTGTGGAATTAGCCCGTGGAGGAGTGTTGACCATTGGAGCAGGATTGACCATGCGTGCATTGGTGGTTGATGTAGTGGGTCTCCCCTGATAAGGTTGAATAGGTTGAACCATTACCCTGCCATTCTCAATAGTAGCTTGTTGTCGAGAATTGGATGAATTCCTCAGCTGATTGTTAGTAGGAGTTGGTCCTCTAAATCCTCGTTTGCTCAATGTCCTTGTGAGATAAGCAGACATAGTGGCTAACACTTCAACTGGGTCAGTTCCTTGTTTGAATTCAGGAATGGGAACTTCATCATTATCACAATACATTGCTTGGTCTTGTTGAGCGGCATAAGCACTAGAAGGAATACTCATGTGGTCAGAATAGCTTGATGGATATACTGCATTTTCTTGATAAGAAGAGTATGATGACTGAGCATAAGGTACAATGCTTGCTGGTGAATATGGGTGAGGTTGTGAGGCATATTGTGATGCTTGTGGTTCTCTCTGAGACGAAGGTGCATTAAACCGATATTGTTGCTGATGTGAGGTGGGTGGTTGCGGTAGAATCGAATATTGGGGGAAGCTTGGAGTCATGTACGGCGATGGATGATAGGCTTAGTGTCCCATGATATAAGGAGTGTTGTTGTATGACAAGCTTGGTTGATTTGCCATCAAAGCTAAAGAATCAGGGTACATACCGCGAGGCGAACGGTGCATGATCACGTGCTTCTCATGCTGCTGGAGAAAAGCGTAGAGTTCATCCAAATTGCACTTATGCAAATCCCTAGTTAACTTAACATCAGTAATATACTCACCCCATTCAGCTTGAGGTAAAGTATTCAAAAACTTGGTGTTAACCTGGAATGGAGCAATCACGTGATTGTATACATTCAAATCATTCATGAGAGTAGTGAATTTGAAGTAGTAGTCGTGAAGCGTTTCCCCTGGACTGTACGTGAATCTATCAAACAGATCATACAACTGACATTCCCGTTCCTGTTTAGTAAGAGACGTACCTTGTAGCAAAACCTTTAGACGTTCCCATAAATCCTTTGCAACCGTATATTGACTTACCTGTCGATAGATGTCATGTGGAAGAGCTTGGAGAATGGTTTGAAGAGCCTTTTCGTATGCATCGGCAATAAGTTGTTGAGCTGGGGTAAGTTCTTCAAACTCCCGTGGTCGAGTCTCATTGTTAACAACGATGGTACCATAATCAAGTGGACCATTTAGAATTGACTTGACCATAAGCCTCCCATATGTCAGTTTTCACTTAATGTATGACATCATACGACCTTGCCATGCTTCAAAGACTTCTTTAATGAGCATTGGAGGGCGATTATCCGTTCCCGTAATGACGGAAATGTCCGTAAGTGATGTCATTTGAGGCATTAATGAATTCGGATTCATTTTGATCACTTTAAAGAATCAAAGATTATCGGTTGATCGAGCAGTGAAGTAAGGTTGTGAATTGTGTTGTGTTGTTGAAGTAAAGAGTGTGTAAGAAGCCAAGATTAAATCCACTAAAAATCGTCGAAAAAACTTATAAAATACCCCTTGATCTTGCTTATCTGGAATAACCTCCTATTCGGAATAACCCCTATTCGGAATAACCCCTGTACGGAATAACCCCTATACGGAATAACCCCTATTCGGAATAACCCCTACTCGGAAAAACCCCTACTCGGAATAACCCCTACTCGGAATAATCCCTATTCGGAATAACCCCTATTCGAAATAACCCCTACTCGGAATAACCCCTAGTCGGAATAAATCCTATTCAAAATAACCTCCTATTCGGAATATTCTGCTATTCGGATTGTTTTGTTATTCAGAATGTTCTGCTATTCGGAATGTTCTGCTATTCGGAATATCTGCTATTCGGAATATCTGCTATTCGGAATATCTGCTATTCGGAATATCTGCTATTCGGAATATCTGTTATTCGGAATATCTGCTATTCGGAATATCTGCTATTCGGAATATCTGCTATTCGGAATATCTGCTATTCGGAATATCTGCTATTCGGAATGTTTCTATTCGGAATATCTAGAAAATACACTTCGAGACCAGGAAATAGCTCTTTAAACGAATCAAAACTCGATTTTTTGATCAAAAACCACAAAAAGTTTTATGATTTCTACCAAAATAAGCTAAACCCAATACTTATCAACTAATCCCAACAACAAAAACACCAAAAATTATAAGATTCAAGGTTGATTTTCCTACAAATCACTAATACATTCAAAAACTAAAAAACAACACTAATCCTTACCTTAAATCACCCCATGGCTCTGATACCAATTGAAGAATATGGATAATCTTATGAATCAATAAGGTGGGTTGAAGATTTCTAGAGAGAGAAAGTTAGTGAGAGAAAGTGAGAGAGAATATGTGTTTTCATTCAAAATGAGAAAGTGAAACAATCAACAACCAACCCCTTTCCATGGTGGAAAGGGGTATTTATATCCAAGCCACTAATGGGCTTGGGCCGACCCATGACAAGCCCATGGGCCGGTTTCTTAACTAAATAAGCAAACATTAACTACGAGCTATACAACATTAATAATATTGTGGAGTGACCGATACTTCTAATATACGTTAAAAACGTATTTCTAACACTCCTAATCCTCCCCTATAAATAGATTAGGATTTCCTTCATTCATTCTTGTTGGCTAGAGTGACACTAGTTCTTCCATTTTCATTACCTTGCACATTTAAATACATGTCATTTACTTAATTGTCAAATTTAAATACTTGTCTTGCACCTTAAATTCCTTTAATTTCAAGTAAGTTTTCTTTTAACTATTGTCAATCTTTACTTTTATTGTTCATCTCCTATCTACCTTTCTTGTTTGATCTTTAATCTTCATGCTTTATTGTTCATGTTTATGTTCTTGATTTTTATTGATGTGATTAAGTAGGTTTTGATTATTTTGATTAGTGATGAGACTGCAATTATACATAGTCTAATCGTCCAAATCGGGCTTTAAATGCATTAAATATCATTAAAAATGCCAAATATATGCTTGTGTTTGTTACTTGTGTATTTTAGGTACGGATATCGTGAATTCACCAAAAGATCACAAGATTTAAGCAAAAACAAACACGGGAAACGAAGCCGCACAAAGAACCGGACCCGAATGTTGATTTTCCAAAGAAGTCCTTGAAGTTTGAAGATTGCTCAAGATTGGTCCCTCATCTTTTGAAGACTTGTCATTTATACCCTTCTAAAACTCAAAAAATACATAAGGGTCCCTAAAATGTCAAGATAATGCATGTTTAGCCCTTGAATTTGGGTCAAAGTTACAAAAGAAGCCCTTATGATAAGTTGTTAAAGTAATTGTGCCAAATTTAGAAACTTCATCAAAGATATAACAAAGGAATTTAGTTATGGGTTGTTGGAAATTTGCTATGAAGACATTTTGAGAGTGCAGGGACCTAAGTTGCCATTTCCCTAAGTTTTAATCATAAACCTGGAGGAAAACATGTTTTATTACCACTAAACAAATATAACACCCCTTTTAAACTCAAGAACTCTAACCTAATTACCCAGGATTAATCCTTCACCAATCATTGGGCGAGTTCAAATTTACATGGGGTTTTTGATCATTACCCCACACACACCAACCCTACATACCCAGATTAGACGACACCTCATCACATGGTCCTCACAAGATTCCTCTAAGTCACGGGTTCATCTTATTGACTGACAATTGAGACCAAATCCGTGGCTGAAGATGAAAACGTGTTCCCCACAACAATATGAAGGGCTCAGATTAATCGCCAACATCTAGCAATCACATGATACCCAAGAAGGCTCTAGAAGACAGAATCCAAAGAAGCATATCCGTTTTTGATGCTGGAGTAGTTTGGGAACTTCAGTTCGGTTAGGGTTTATGTAGTTGGTCCTCACATACTTGTATAAATAGGACTAGTAGCAGATAGCTTAGTTTTTGTTCCAACTTTTCTATTCTTCTAGTTTGTAATTCGAATTTAGATTAATAAAAAGTTGAGTTCCAAGATTTTAAATTATTGTCATTTACTTTTAAAAAGCATTTTACTTTTCAGTCGATTTATTTTTAAAAGGTTGTTTCATGTTCAGTTTGAGTTTCAAAATTGTTCAAGGTTTGAGTTTGGTTAAAAGTTTTGAAAGAAAAAGTAAAATATCAGTTTGTTGAATTTATCATTGTTGTTTCTGTTCACGTTTATTCATCTCAGCAGGAAAGGAAGCTAGTGCACGAGCGTGCACTTGAGCTCGAACAGTCGAGGGTAGGGATGGTCTACCCTCGAGGTGCACTTTTCTTTTCCCTTTGTCTAATTTTCTGTCCAAAAAATATCTTTATGTGATTGATTTGTTTGTATGATAAGAGTTGAGGTTTGTTTAGGAAAATTTGTTTTCCAAATTTGTTCGAAAATCTGTCATATGTTGGATGTTAGTTGATTTTGGCTTTAAGTTTGCGAATTAGGAATTTAGGTCTTGCAGGTTTGGTTAGAATTTGGGTTTATTTTAGTTAGGTTCTAATATCTTTGGCTTTGTGTTGTGAAGGTGGTCTCAACACACGCAGACGTGTACACATTTGTGTGAAGTGTTGAACACCAAACTACCCAGACCAGCAGGTATATTAAGTCCATTTAGAGGATTTGGAATTGAAATCAAGGAAACTAGTAGAATGATAGGAGTTATCCATTTGTGTTGGGTAGTGTGTTGTGAAAGTGCTTATTAGAATAACTATGTTAAGCCAAAAATTGGACCTAGAAATACCTTTATGCATTTAGGAGTAGTAACTGCTCATCATTTTTCTTACATTGTTTTTGTGTTTAATTTTCTTTAAAATGTGTTTATGTGGGTGACTTACTGTTCATTATTGTTATTAGAGTTAAATTTAGTAATAATACACTCTTAGTTTGAAGTAAATTGAAAAAAAAGCAATCTGTCTACGATAAGTCTGTGATATGATTTTTGATTTTCCATAATGTTTGGAGTTTGAGTTGTTATTTCTGTCTTGGATAAGGGGTTTTAGATTCATTGAGGTGCATTTGAAGTTTTCTGATAACTTGCCTCAAGTCTAGCTCACATATGCTCAATATTTTTGTCGCACTTAGTTCGAAAATAGACCTCCAAGCCGCCAAATACACCAGCAGGTATGGTACATTCATGTGGAAGTTTTCGTAGTTGAAATCCATCACACTAGTTGATTTCTAGGTATTCATCATTTTTTTCAAGGATTTGAGGACTTAGGTGCTTATTTGAGAATCTTCGATAAGCTGAACTTGGCCTTACACA
Source organism: Glebionis coronaria (assembly GCA_025667525.1). NCBI lineage: Eukaryota > Viridiplantae > Streptophyta > Magnoliopsida > Asterales > Asteraceae > Glebionis > Glebionis coronaria. The sequence goes on from CM046880.1 coordinate 142,664,501, forward strand.
CATACTTTGTGAACCTATCTGCTAGTGCACACCCTACTGTTTTGAATTTGCTTATTCGTTTAAGCAGTGACCTCTTATAGACTGAGGTTGAGGTTTTGTCAGTTCTGTTAATTGATAGATCTTAGGGGTGCTTGTTGGCGTTGTGTAGTTTTCATAGCTTATACAGCAAAGTAACTTTCAAGTTTCACCAAGAAGCTAAATAGAGCCACTGTTGGTACTACATTGAAAAGCAAAGGGGTCACTGTTGGCTTAGGTCCTCGTCCACTGTGTACTTAAGGAAGTTAAGGGGTGTTTGTTTGATAGCTGCTAGCCCACTGTCCCGACAGCATACTAACACCAAAACAAACCAAAGCAATAGTCGGCCATTTTGGCAGCAAAAGGTGTGATCAACAGTTTTTTTTATGTGGTCATTTGTTAAGAATTGAGGTGTGTATGTATCTGCTTGCTGATATTTAGGAGTTGGGTAGTTTAAGCTAGTTCGTGCTTAAATCTAAGTTCATTAACAAGTCGAGTATAAGCCACTGCCGGCCTTCAAAGTTAGTTTGTGGCACTGTTGAGGTCTGCACCTAGCATACCTACAAAGATCGAAGAAAACGATTAGGAAGGGCTACTTGGTGCTTATGAATGCCCACTGTGTACACTCGTGCATTTGTTGAATTTGCTTAAGAGCCCACTGTGCACCTTAAACAACCAACATACCTCATTTTTTTTTGGTTCACACGTGATGATTTTGGTGATTTGATTACTTGTGTTTGTGTAACTTGTTGTTTGTGTGACTCCCCAATAGCCTATTGCTATTGGGGGTGCCGTTTGTGCCCAAAAACATCAAAAAACAAGCAAAATCCAACCAAATTCGAGCTCCAAATCCTCCCCTGTACCACAGAGAGTGAAAACATCCTTTTGCGACACTTTTTGACAAAAAAAGTGTCGCTTATAGTTTTGGGAGGGAGGAGGACTTTGGTTTGTGACAGTTTTGTGACACAAAAAAGTGTCACATATAGTATTGGGAGGAAGGAGTACTTCTATAAAAAAAAGTTTTTTTTTTAAATCCTTTATTATTTTCTTTTAATCATTTAATTAGTTTAAATTGTTTTTAATTCATAAAAAAAAATTATTAAAAAAAAATTAAAAAAGAATAAAATATAATTCTTTTTTCTAAAATTTTCTTTTGTCATTTAGGACGTAGGAAAAATAAATTTTATTTTATATAGTTAAAATTTCATAATTTTATATTTATTATTTATTTTCTAAGATTATTCTCATTTAAAAATTTAAAAAAGTCATAAAAAATAGAAAAAGGTTTATAAAAAATTTTCAAAAAATATTTTTTTAGGTTTTAAATAAAGTACTTTAGGTTTACGAATAAAAAAGTTTGAATTTTATCTTTTTCTTAGTTAAATTATTTTTTAGGGTTTTTAATCTTCTTTAATATTTAATAATAATTAATTAAAAAGTTTTCAATTTTTTCGGTTTTTGTATTTTCTTAGTTAGACGTTTTAGGACTTTTTAGTAATTTTTATTTATTTTTTAGGTGAAATTTTTCGTTGGGTCGCGTTTTCACGTTCGTACGTTCGCGCGTTTCCGACCGTTTTGAGCGTAATCCGTATTTTCCTTTTTCTTTTATTCACTTTCCAAAACGTAATCACTCGAATTAATAACGTCTAATATTGTTGGCTAAACACCATACCTCCACCGAGAACGAACTCGATTGTCGGTATTTGCGTTTTTCACAAAACGTACGTACTTAATACTTACCCGCTTTTGTCGCTTTGTTTTTCCTAAAATAAAGTGTACAAAAATACCGCATCAAAAATGGCGCCGCTGCCGGGGAGGTGTGTTTAGCCATACTTATCTATCGTGTTTATTTGAGTGTTTACGTTTTATCGTAAATACTTCTTTTTATTTTTCTATACTATTAGCCATACAAATAAATAGTGTTAAATTGAACTCAATTAACACAAAATCGTTTTCTCGTTTTCTTGTGCATAATATATTGTATTTACGTAGAACAATTAACACAGAATAATTATCCAAATACGCGAGAAATCGCACCTCAATAGTTGAGCGTTCCGGTCACTATGTTGTATCGAATTCAAACGAAAGTCAAAGGCAAAATAGATAAATACTCTTAATTGGTTTAATCTCGATAAATACAAACTATAAGGTGGGTATAAGGCGGTTGTATTTCACGACCTAAGGAAAAAAGGCTCTTAAGTGCTTCGCGCCGCCTCGTTTTCTCCGCTCGCTTGTGCGTATTTTGAAAGTGACGATTAATTAGGGGTTTGCCAAATCAAGTATTATTAATCTATTTTTGTGAGTTTTAATTATTGAACCTCGAAACGTTTTGGCGTTCCGCCAACGTTTCAAAGTCGACGAGGGTTTTTACTTCACGTAATTACCTTCATTCTTCATTAATCGAGACCTTTGATTAGTGGATAGTTTTTGTAGATTAATTTCTACGTAATACACCAAAATTCCAAAAAAATTAAAAAACCAAAAACACAAAAAGATTCTTCGATTTTTTTTCCTCTATTTTCATAATTCTCTTCTTTCACCCTCTATCACGTTTAATTCTCGAATCGATTTTTCGCGTTACGTCATGTCGAATGATGGATATTATTCGTGTCCATATTGTGGAGGCCCGCCCGATGGTGCCAATTGTTTTAATTGTAAGGTTATTGGAGGTCGAGAGGGTTATATCTATAACTCCGCTCCACGTGGTCTTGGTGACAATTTTCAATCTTACGACCAAGATCACCCATCGTCTTCGTTCTACTCGTCATATGATTCGTCTTTTAATTGTGATCAAAATCAAAATGATGAAATGAATCAAAACGCTTTTTATGACTATGTGAGACGTAATAATGCAAACTTACGATGATTCAAGAACAAGTTGCGAATCTTAAGGAACATCACAAAAAACAATTGGAAACTCAAAAGGAATTTTACTTAAAGTAAATGGCCTCCATGAGAACCGAGTTGGAAAACGAATATGATGCCGCTTTTAAAGAACAAGAACGTTTATCTGACCTACTTGACGAGAGATGGGATAAAATTGTTGATAAAGTTGTGGAGGCTTACACTAATAAGCAAAATGAACTTCTCTCAACGATTGAGACCTTAGAGAAAAAAGTAGCTTCATACGAGTCGAGTTCTTCATCGAACGTCACCAATCCTAATCTCAAAGGAAAGGTTCAAGCCTTATCGACTCCTAAGACTCATACGTCTCGTATTGATCCCAATCTCTCGAATTTTAGAGTCGTGCAACCTTCGTCGTCTTGCAAAAACGTGAGGAAACAAAAACGTCATCCAACGAAGTTTTGAAAAATGTTTTTGAAAATAAACCAAAGGAAAAACTCGTAGGATACTTGGGATATTTAAATCTTGTACCTTCTAAACCTAATTTTTCTAATGAGGATGAAATTATTGAGGATTTTCTAAATCAATATACACTTAATTTTGACGAAGAAATTCCGTTAAATGATTTTAAAAAAGAAAAATGTGAAAAGGTTTTAAAGGTTTTAAAGGAAATCGATGAACCCTCGTTTTTACAAGATGAACGAAAATTAATTCCGAAGGGACGTGTTAGTCATTTTGCTAAAATGTTTGAAAACCCACGTTCGATCCCTTCGAAGGACAAGGTTGAAACCGTCAAGGAAAAATCGTCACGAGACGAGCCTTTTACTCCTAATCCCACACCGAGTGAGGTTTTGGATTTATCATGTGAGAAGTCCGCCGATGGCCTTGCTCACATCGATACGTTTTTCGATATCAAGGTCGAAACGACAAAGGCAAAATCTTCAATCGAAGAGCCTTCTATTCCTAGTTTCACGACGGTTGAAGCTAGCGACTCGATTATCGACGACTTGATTTCCCAACCTCTTCCACGAGGAAGAGAAGACGTTTTTTATCCCAACGGTGATTTTTCCGAGATCAAACGTATACTTGATGATCCGCCTTCTATTTTCGAGTTTGATGAGGACCGTTGCGTTAGCCCGGAGGGGGATGTTTTATTAATCGATTCAAGTTTTAAAAATTCAAATCCTCCTCCCGCCTTTAAGATAAATGTGGAAATTTTAAGTGTGCCTAGAATTGTTTTAGAAACACAAAATATTTTCAATTTAATCAACTTGGGTTTTCGTAACAATGAGTTAAAAAAATAAAAAAGGAATGATTTTACAATTGATTTGAAATTTTTTCCAAAGTTAACTCCGTCATCACCTCGCTTAATTGAGCTTGCTACAAACGCGTCTACTTCTTTTGACGACGTTTTGTGTGGATCTAGTATGGGGGAAGCCCCATTTGTTCCCTCACACTTCTCCACCGAGGACGAGATTTTTGACCCCGGTATCATGTTTAAGATAAAATCTCGGTCTTTTACCGAAGTAGTCACTAGAAAATCTTTCTACACTTACGGTGAGAGTTTACCTCGAGTAACTCGATATTTATGCCCAACCATTGTCCCACCCTTCTCTTCTTATGCTATTTTCTTGTGTCCCTTTGGGACGTTGTTACTTGAAGTCGTGTTGTTTCGTTTATCATCCGAAAACGAAGACACGATTTTTTATCCCGGTATAGAGGTTTTGCCTTTATACACGGTTGCTTTTGGGCCTTGATTACATGTAAGTCCCGCCAAAAATGACCGAACCAAGGATATCCCTAAATGATCACATTTATGGGGATTCGAGTCGAGCTTTTAACTCAGTTATCAAAAACAAGGTGCCTCATGGGGGATTCTCATGCTTATCCATGTACATATTATTGCTTTCTAATTAGTTAATGTGAGGGGATTTGTGCCCTTACAACCTTTGTTCCGTGGTTGTTCGTGATTGTGATTCATTAGGTACATCGTCATCATTGAAGCCTCTCGTGTTCGTTTTACGTAGCACTCGAGCTTTGATCGTTGCCTTTGGAGATTTCGATATCCGATGATATCCTTTTATGTTCTAACGTTTATCTTAATAGCATAATTCATAAACGGCTTTTAGGTTATTCGTTTTACCCTTTCCATGCTCGAGATTAAGCATTCGACTTCGTCTCTAGTATGGGGGTGTTTGCACCCCTAGACTCGAAACATTGAGGACAATGTTTAACTTTAGTATGGGGGGGTGAATAGACACTTGCCTTGCCAAACCTTCACGCTTTCCAAAATTTCATCTTTTTGTTATCGTTTTGTTGCAAATAAGGCTAAAAATGGCCAAATTTTAAAAAATTTCTAGTTTTTCATAAGTGTTTAAGACACGAATGTAGGTTTTCTGATGGTGAGAATAAGAGTAATTTTTGACTCGACCGTGCGTGTTGAGCACTTAGCTTCGATTCCTTAACTTTTTAGGCTAAGTCTCTTAAATGAGGACGAGAAATGATAGAGTTATTTATAAGTCTCGTAATCGTCACGATCTCATGTGTAGTAATTATTAGCTTATTCTCCCCACACTTTTGATAATAAATTGTTAATAAATATTGATTTAGCGGTTTAGTCACTATTGTTGGTTTCTAATTTGTTTTAGTAGCTTCCATGTAATTAAATTGGGAAGACATTAAGGTATTGCCAGCGTCACGGTTTTGAAGTATTGGCAACCCGAATAATCGAAAGCTTCACCCAATAATAAGATTTTAAGTGCTCACCTAAATCTAGCAAACAATTTGAAGCCCCACAAGGCCGAAAAATCTATGCAAAATTGAAAGTGAATCAAGCCTTAATCTTCGAAGCTTTAAAGATCCAAAATTCGCTTTAGCGTGAGGATATATGTCTTTGGCTAATAAAACCACCGATGAGGCGGATATTAAAAGGCAAGGCAAGACCGAAGTCATAATAAAAGCTCCATGGCGGAGTTGAATAAAAGATGGAGGTAAACCAAAGATAATAAGGCCCTTCCGTTAGGGGGCGTATAAAAGTCTTGGTAATAAGTCTCATGTTCATAACCGTTATAAAACCGTGTTTATCGATCCTTCTTGTTGACTTAATTTTTTGACATCGTTGTCTATTAGGATGAATTATTAATTTAATGATTTTGGTTACACCGTTAAAACTCTATTTTTAGACTTAATATCTATTCACGCATAAGTCAATGATGTATCCTCGTGATCATTAAGACAAAATAAAATATAAGAGATACCAAGTAGGAATAAGGGAGTTTAGGTTCGTAATTAACACTCATGAGATATGATCGTGTTGCTAACTTATAATAACAATGATCTCGTTACACGCTTAGCATGGAACTGGGTGAAAATCGAGGACGACGAAATTATTTCTAACGAAGCATTCACGTGTTGTTGTTCTATGATCCCAAAAGTCACTTTATCGTGATGAAAACAATACGTTATGTCTAAAACACGTGTAGTAGTTTATTTAAATTTATGTCTTCAATAAATGTCATCATAAAATGAATTTTGGAAGTGCTATGATACTTAGTTCTAGCATTGCGTGAGGGCACGGCAATGGTTTAGTATGGGGGAGTGATGAGACTGCAATTATACATAGTCTCATCGTCCAAATCGGGCTTTAAATGCATTAAATATCATTAAAAATGCCAAATATATGCTTGTGTTTGTTACTTGTGTATTTTAGGTACGGATATCGTGAATTCACCAAAAGATCACAAGATTCAAGCAAAAACAAACACGGGAAACGAAGCCGCACAAAGAACCGGACCCGAATGTTGATTTTCCAAAAAAGTCCTTGAAGTTTGAAGATTGCTCAAGATTGGTCCCTCATCTTTTGAAGACTTGTCATTTATACCCTTGTAAAACTCAAAAATTACATAAGGGTCCCTAAAATGTCAAGATAATGCATGTTTAGCCCTTGAATTTGGGTCAAAGTTACAAAAGAAGCCCTTATGATAAGTTGTTAAAGTAATTGTGCCAAATTTAGCAACTTTATCAAAGATATAACAAAGGAATTTAGTTATGGGTTGTTGGAAATTTGCTATGAAGACATTTTGAGAGTGCAGGGACCTAAGTTGCCATTTCCCTAAGTTTTAATCATAAACCTGGAGGAAAACATGTTTTATTACCACTAAACAAATCTAACACCCCTTTTAAACTCAGGAACCCTAACCTAATTACCAAGGATTAATCCTTCACCAATCATTGGGCGAGTTCAAATTTACATGGGGTTTTTGATCATTACCCCACACACACCAACCCTACATACCCAGATTAGACGACACGTCATCACATGGTCCTCACAAGATTCCTCTAAGTCACGGGTTCATCTTATTGACTGACAATTGAGACCAAATCCGTGGCTGAAGATGAAAACGTGTTCCCCACAACAATATGAAGGGCTCAGATTAATCGCCAACATCTAGCAATCACATGATACCCAAGAAGGCTCTAGAAGACAGAATCCAAAGAAGCATATCCGTTTTTGATGCTGGGGTAGTTTGGGAACTTCAGTTCGGTTAGGGTTTATGTAGTTGGTCCTCACATACTTGTATAAATAGGACTAGTAGCAGATAGCTTAGTTTTTGTTCCAACTTTTCTATTCTTCTAGTTTGTAATTCGAATTTAGATTAATAAAAAGTTGAGTTCCAAGATTTTAAATTATTGTCATTTACTTTTAAAAAGCATTTTACTTTTCAGTCGATTTATTTTTAAAAGGTTGTTTCAAGTTCAGTTTGAGTTTCAAAATTGTTCAAGGTTTGAGTTTGGTTAAAAGTTTTGAAAGAAAAGTAAAATATCAGTTTGTTGAATTTATCATTGTTGTTTCTGTTCACGTTTGTTCATCTCAGCAGGAAAGGAAGCTAGTGCACGAGCGTGCACTTGAGCTCGAACAGTCGAGGGTAGGGATGGTCTACCCTCGAGGTGCACTTTTCTTTTCCCTTTGTCTAATTTTCTGTCCAAAAAATATCTTTATGTGATAGATTTGTTTGTATGATAAGAGTTGAGGTTTGTTTAGGAAAATTTGTTTTCCAAATTTGTTCGAAAATCTGTCATATGTTGGATGTTAGTTGATTTTGGCTTTAAGTTTGCGAATTAGGAATTTAGGTCTTGCAGGTTTGGTTAGAATTTGGGTTTATTTTAGTTAGGTTCTAATATCTTTGGCTTTGTGTTGTGAAGGTGGTCTCAACACACGCAGACGTGTACACATTTGTGTGAAGTGTTGAACACCAAACTACCCAGACCAGCAGGTATATTAAGTCCATTTAGAGGATTTGGAATTGAAATCAAGGAAACTAGTAGAATGATAGGAGTTATCGATTTGTATTGGGTAGTGTGTTGTGAAAGTGCTTATTGGAATAACTATGTTAAGCCAAAAATTGGACCTAGAAATACCTTTATGCATTTAGGAGTAGTAACTGCTCATCATTTTTCTTACATTGTTTTTGTGTTTAGTTTTCTTTAAAATGTGTTTATGTGGGTGACTTACTGTTCATTATTGTTATTAGAGTTAAATTTAGTAATAATACACTCTTAGTTTGAAGTAAATTGAAAAAAAGCAATCTGTCTACGATAAGTCTGTGATATGATTTTTGATTTTTCATAATCTTTGGAGTTTGAGTTGTTATTTATGTCTTGGATAAGGGGTTTTAGATTCATTGAGGTGCATTTGAAGTTTTCTGATAACTTGCCTCAAGTCTAGCTCACATATGCTCAATATTTTTGTCGCACTTAGTTCGAAAATAGACCTCCAAGTCGCCAAATACACCAGCAGGTATGGTACATTCATGTGGAAGTTTTCGTAGTTGAAATCCATCACACTAGTTGATTTCTAGGTATTCATCATTTGTTTCAAGGATTTGAGGACTTAGGTGCTTATTTGAGAATCTTCGATAAGCTGAACTTGGCCTTACACACATACTTTGTGAACATATCTGCTAGTGCACACCCCACTGTTTTGAATCTGCTTATTCGTTTAAGCAGTGACCTCTTATAGACTGAGGTTGAGGTTTTGTCAGTTCTGTTAATTGATAGATCTTAGGGGTGCTTGTTGGCGTTGTGTAGTTTTCATAGCTTATACAGCAAAGTAACTTTCAAGTTTCACCAAGAAGCTAAATAGAGCCACTGTTGGTACTACATTGAAAAGCGAAGGGGTCACTGTTGGCTTAGGTCCTCGTCCACTGTGTACTTAAGGAAGTTAAGGGGTGTTTGTTTGATAGCTGCTAGCCCACTGTCCCAACAGCATACTAACACCAAAACAAACCAAAGCAATAGTCGGCCATTTTGGCAGCAAAAGGTGTGATCAACAGTTTTTTTTATGTGATCATTTGTTAAGAATTGAGGTGTGTATGTATCTGCTTGCTGATATTTAGGTGTTGGGTAGTTTAAGCTAGTTCGTGCTTAAATCTAAGTTCATTAACAAGTCGAGTATAAGCCACTGCCGGCCTTCAAAGTTAGTTTGTGGCACTGTTGAGGTCTGCACCTAGCATACCTACAAAGATCAAAGAAAACGATTAGGAAGGGCTACTTGGTGCTTATGAATGCCCACTGTGTACACTCGTGCATTTGTTGAATTTGCTTAAGAGCCCACTGTGCACCTTAAACAACCAACATACCTCATTTTTTTTTTGGTTCACACGTGATGATTTTGGTGATTTGATTACTTGTGTTTGTGTAACTTGTTGTTTGTGTGACTCCCCCAATAGCCTATTGCTATTGGGGGTGCCGTTTGTGCCCAAAAACATCGAAAAACAAGCAAAATCCAACCAAATTCGAGCTCCAAATCCTCCCCTGTACCACAGAGAGTGAAAACATCCTTTCGCGACACTTTTTGACAAAAAAGTGTCGCTTATAGTTTTGGGAGGGAGGAGGACTTTGGTTTGTGACAGTTTTGTGACACAAAAAAGTGTCACATATAGTATTGGGAGGAAGGAGTACTTCTATAAAAAAAAAGTTTTTTTTTAAAAATCCTTTATTATTTTCTTTTAATCATTTAATTAGTTTAAATTGTTTTTAATTCATAAAAAAATTATTAAAAAAAAATAAAAATAAAAATAAAATATAATTCTTTTTTCTAAAATTTTCTTTTGTCATTTAGGACGTAGGAAAAATAAATTTTATTTTATATAGTTAAAATTTCATAATTTTATATTTATTATTTATTTTCTAAGATTATTCTCATTTAAAAATTTAAAAAAGTCACAAAAAATAGAAAAAGGTTTATAAAAATTTTCAAAAAATATTTTTTTAGGTTTTAATTAAAGTACTTTAGGTTTACGAATAAAAAAGTTTGAATTTTGTCTTTTTCTTAGTTAAATTATTTTTTAGGGTTTTTAATCTTCTTTAATATTTAATAATAATTAATTAAAAAGTTTTCAATTTTTTTGGTTTTTGTATTTTTCTTAGTTAGACGTTTTAGGACTTTTTAGTAATTTTTAATTATTTTTTAGGTGAAATTTTTCGTTGGGTCGCGTTTTCACGTTCGTACGTTCGCGCGTTTCCGACCGTTTTGAGCGTAATCCGTATTTTCCTTTTTCTTTTATTCACTTTCCAAAACGTAATCACTCGAATTAATAACGTCTAATATTGTTGGCTAAACACCATACCTCCACCGAGAACGAACTCGATTGTCGGTATTTGCGTTTTTCACAAAACTACGTACTTAATACTTACCCGCTTTTGTCGCTTTGTTTTTCCTAAAATAAAGTGTACAAAAATACCGCATCAATTAGTTTTGTTAGTTTGATTGGTTTGGATTGTTTGTTTATGATTAGTAGATGTTTATTGATTAGTTTGATTAAATCTTGTGGTTGATTTTGATTAGTTTGGATTAGATTCGTGTTCTTTTTTGTCCTCCGTGTTCTTCGCTCTTATTGTTTTTCCAGGTACTGTTGAATTCCAGTTATTCCGAATCAAGGAATTTGGTTAGTTTATTCCGGATCAATTGTTATTCCGAACGAAGATTGTTGTTGAATATTCTAAATCAAAGGTTTTCATCCGGAATAAGTGACATATTCCGGATCAAGGCCATATTCCGGATCAGCAACATTCCGAGTAAAGGAGTTCATCCGGAATATAAAACATTCCGGATCAAGGCTTTGTGAAGAAACATTCCGGATCAAGGAAGATATTCCGGATCAGTGGAAAAGGTGGTTCATTCGGAATATTTGTTATTCCGGATCAAGGCTTTATTCCGGATCAAGGAGATATTCCGGATCAAGGAGTTTTATTCGGAATAATTAATTATTCCGGATCAAGGTGTTTCATCCGGAATCTTTAACATTCCGGATCAAGGAAGATATTCCGGATCAGCAACATTCCGGATCAAGCTTAAGTATTCCGAATCAAGACTTTATTCCGGATAAGTGACATATTCCGGATAAAGGATTTATTCCGGATCAAGGTTTTTGGTAAATATTCCGAGTGAAGAAGAATCATTCCGAACGAAGGTGACATTCCGGATGAGTGATTATTCCAAACAAAGAATTATTCCGGATGAGCTGTTTTCAGGTTCTTTTAATTTCAGTTTTTAACTTTCTCTTTTTAATTTTCAAGCTTTATTTTTCCCGCCTTTTTCCTTAGTCGCACTTTAAGTTTAATTGCCTTAGATTTATTTTTAGCTTTGCCTTAGTTTAGGTTTTAGTTGCGTTTTAAGTTTGCCTTAGATAGTTTTAAGTTTGCGTTATTTACTTTTAAGTGCCTTTTAATTTCCGTCACGCTTTTAAATACTTGCCATTCATTTTCAATTAGTTTTAGATTTATTTTACCTGCTTTTTACATTAAAGTCTTTGCACCTTTTAATATACTACAACGACACAATTTTTGTTTCACCAAAGAACGACTGAGTCGCACAGTTAATTCATTTTTCAATTCGAAGAGACTGTGACGATAACTTTTTACATACAAAATCTCTTGTATCAAAGGCCTCTTTCAAGGTACTAAGCATTTATTCAAGCCCGGCCCAAAACAATATAGTCCAATAGAAAGCCCGCATGTGGGTGGACTATATAAGCACCCTCCTAGCATGTTAGGAGGGTGGCAAGTAATCATTTTCTTAATCTAATTTCACCTAGTTTCTGCATCTTCTCTCTACTTTCTCTCACTACTTTCTCTCTATAGAAATCTTCTTTCTTTCTTCTTTAATTCATAAAACCAACCATGGTGAAGTGATTAAATTAGGGAACAACATTGGTTCAGCTGTACTCACGGTGACTGCGAACGTACAAACATCACCATCGGCTTCAAGTTGTCGTCTTGTACGAACGGGCTGTGAAGGGTTTTGATGAGACTGCTTTTATACATGGTATCATCGTCCAAAACGGCCTTAAAATGCATAAAATATCATAAAATATGCCAAATATATGCTCGTATTTGTTACTTGTGTATTTTTAGGTACGGATATTGAGGAATTGGCAAAAGATCACAAGAATCATTCAAAAACGAACACGGAAAACGAAGCCGCACAATGAACCGGGCCCAAGTTTGGAATTTTGCAAAATGACCCTTGAAGAATTGAAGATTGGCAAAATTAGTCCCTCATCTTTGAAGAACTTGTCACAATTGACCCTCCAAATATCAATTGTACAAGTATGGTCCTTATTGTTTGAAGATATTACAATTCCAGTCCTTGAAGAATCAAGAATATACAAAAGAAACCCTTTGGAAAAGTTTTGGAATTGATTGTGCCATTTTTGACAACTTGCCAAAAGTTGTCAAAGGCAAAATAGGCACTGATGGACATTTATTACAAAATGAAGACAAGTGAATAGATTGGGGACCTATCCTGCCAAACCACCAAACCCCCACCACCAGTCACATTGAGACACGTCATAAACCCCACCCATTTACCCAATACCCTACCCAAACCCATTAACCCAACCCGGTTTATTTAATAACCAGTCAACCTGGTCAAATCTATTTCCCACCATAACAAATATTTAAAAACGGTTTTTACCCAATATGGATTAAAACCTGGCCTAATTATCCTTAAACCCTAACCCACCCCAGATCCAATCACACCCAAAATAAGGGGTTATTCCCCATTCTTGTCCAGATCCTCAATTTACCTCACTCTCACCTTTTCCCACCCAAAACAACATACCCACATGGCTTGAGGGACCCACCCCGTACCTCCCCTGCTCAAGTCATTTTCCCCCAAAACCCCAAAACCGACCAGATAAACGGTTAGATGAATTCCCTTGGTCCTCAAGTCCAATCCAACGCCTACAAACAAGTCTTCAAGCTGGCATCCAACAGAATCACATGGAGCACAAATTTGACCAATTCTCAGTCAAATTTTCAAAGGGCATTTTAGGGCATTCCATTGCTAGGGTTTCAATAGTCTAGAGAGTTCTATTGTTATCTATTTAAAGAGCTTACAACTTGTGTAAAGCCTTGGTTCCAGTTTTTAAGCTTTTTCACTTGTAATTCCTTTTTAAGAAAATAAAAGTTTGGTGTTTGTGTTAATCAAGTGTAATTCCTTTTTATCTTTTTTAAAAGTTGTGTGTTGTGTAAAAGCTTAAGCTGAGTTCCATTTTAAATTTGTGAAAGATTTTGTGAGTTCAAGTTTTTCAAAAAGTTTTAGAAAGAGTTGAGATTTTTCAGAAGTTTTAAGCACTTTTGAGAAGTGAAAGTGGACCAAAAGTGCTTAAGTTCTGAATGTCAACTTGTTTTTAAAACTTGTTTAAGGTTTCAAAGTGGTTGCAAGATTTTTTAAGGAAGTTTTTAAGAGAAAATCAGAAAGTGTATTTTTCTTGTGTGTTTTGTTCTTGATTTGCAGGATTGTTGTTGATTAAGTTCAGCTCAGGCCCCAGCCTGAAAGGAGGTGACAAAGCTGTCACAAAGGGACTTGGATGTGAGTCCCTTAGGTAAAAATTCCTTTTCCTTTTTCATTTTTCTATTTATCATGTGATTTGTGAGAAAATTGCATGAAAGGAGTTGATTGTTAGTGTAAGCTGTTTGATTTGAGTTCTTTTGTGTTATTATGCATGCTAGATTAGAGAAAAATCAGTTTGAGTGTGTTTTGATTAGATTCTGTTTGAAAAAAGTTGGATTCAAGATTTAAAGGGTTGTTTGGATAAGGGTTTAAGCAGGGTTAAAAATCATAGAGTGTGCTTGAAACTTGTTTAAATAGCTTCAATAGGATTGTGTTAGGTTGCATGCTAGATTTAGTTCAGTTTGGACAAGGTTTTGAACAAGGTTGTTGGATAAAAAAGAAAAAAACATAGCTAAAGTCAGAAACTGCTTGTGTGACTGATTTTTGAGTGATTTTGTGCATCATAGATTGATAATCTGCTAGAAATAGGTTGTTTAAAGGATTGAGATTGTTGGTTTGTCAGATCATTGGCTTGTATGCAAAATTTGGGGGTTTGAAAATCAGTTTTGAGCAAGTAAATTACATCAAACACCACCAGACCTGCTCATAAGTCATCAGCAACATTGATTTGCCTTGTGTGCCTATTTGTGTGAATCTTGGCTAAGTGTATTGCTTGTTTTCTGCTTGTATTTACTCCCTATACTCCAAAGAGTATAGGGGTGCCATTGTATCCAACAAACACTCTCAAATCATAAGCAAACCAAGCCCTCTTGGTCTTACACTCACAAGTGAACACATCACTTGTTCATCAGAAACCAAAGCCCAACTGGGCACGCTTTTGGATTCTATTTGATCTAATCTTGGTCACTTTAGGATTGTGTTTGTGTTTTTGTGTTTATACAAGTCACTGGATTTAAGTGTTAAAAAAAAAAAAAAAAGAAAAAAAAAATCAAAAAGTCCACCCTGCCTGGACTCGAACACGCGACCCCTCGCTGGGGGAGTAAACGTGTTTACCAGTGATCTAGATAGCTTTTTACGTTATCAGTTCATTTCATTATTTACTTAACCACGTTTTCATTTTGTGCTTAAATAATAAGCCGTGACTATTTTCAGCTTATTTAAGCTTATTTGTTCAGCTTTTTGGTACCTAGTATTTTTTTTCTAGGGTTTAATTAGGTTTTAGGATTTTTCTGTTTAAAAACATTATTTTTCTCTTTATTTAATTAATTATTAGGATTATTTTTAGATTAAATTTTAGAAAGTGTATTAAAAATAGTAAACAGCAATTAAAAAATCCAAAAAAATAGTTTTTAAGTTTTAATTTATATTTTTGAGGTTTACATATCATAAAGTTTTCAAAAACTTTAATTTTTAATTTTTTTCAATTTTAGGGTTTTTAGACAACTTTAAAAATTAATATAAAATTAATTAAAAGGTTTTAGGAGCTTTAATTTACATTTTTGTCTTAGTTATAATATTTAGGTTTTTTGAGAATTTTTTAGAATTTATTTTTGAACTTTTTATTTTTTGGAATATTTTATTATTATTTTATTAAGAAAAATTCAAAGTTTTATTTTTAACTTTTTTTCATTTTTCCTAGATTCTAGACATTAAAATAGGAACTTTTTCACTTTCCAATTAATTTTTAGGCTTTTCAATTAATTTTTAGAATTAATTTAAGATTTAATAGATTTTAATAGTTTTTAGGAGTTTAAAAATAGTTTAATTTGGTTTTAAAAATTTTAAAAATAGTTTTTAGTTTAATTAGGTTATTTTTGAGGTTTACAAACTATTAAATCTTGTTTAGGGCTTTTTAATATTTAAAAGTGATTTTTAGGGATTTAATTAGCATTAAAAAGTCATTATTAAATTAATTAAAAGGTTTTAGCAAGTTTGGATTTTTTGTAAACTCTTAGAATTTTTATTGTGGATTTTTAGTAATTTTTAGGAATTTTTAGGTTAAAATTTTAATTTTTGTCGTTTTTACGTTTCTACGTCTTAACTTTCTAGTAGTGGTATTTTGTCTATTTTTCTATTTTTTCGTCTTCGTCATTTTCCCTTCTTTTCTTCTTGTTAATAAAATCACAAACAAAATCATCATTCATTACACAACGCACTAGCCTCCTCGAGAACGAACTCACTTCATTGGGGTCATTCACACACGGTTTTCCTAAATCGTTGTGCACGCTTACCCTATTTACGTTCTTTTTCCTAAAAGACGTATTTCTACGACTATCATTTTGGCGCCGCTGCCGGGGAGGCGTGTTGTGTTTTGATTGAACATTGTTGTTTTTTTATATTAGCCATAATAGTATTTGTATTAATAGCACTCTATTAATACGTATTATCGTTTTTCGATTTTTGTGTGAATATTATTACTATATAGTATACGTAGAACAATAAATACACAAGTACTCCAAATACGTGAGCAATCACAACCTTGATTCGGGATTTCATCACTCGATCATTGTATTCGAATCTCAAAACAAAGAAAAAAGGCAAAAATAGATAAATACTTTCGTGAAGCTTAATCTTGATAATACAAACTATAAGGTGGGTATAAGGCGGTTGTATTTCACAACCTAAAGGAAAAAGGCTCTTAAGTGCTTCGCGCCGCCTCATTTCCTCCGCTTGCTTGTGCGTATTTGATTTTGAGAGTGAATCGAGGGTTTTGCCGCCCAAAGTATTACTACATATCATATATATTTTCTTGGTTTCATTTGATTAAACCCTCTTGAACGATTTGATGTTCCACCATCGTTCTAAAGTCATCGAAGGCGTTCACTCCACGTGATCGTTTTCATTCCTTGAGGCCTTTTTAATCAAGAGATTTGATTGAGGAGGAGATTTGTGGACTTTTTGTCTACTTAATACATTCACCAATTTCCAAAAAGGTTAATACAATCAAAAAAAAAATTGAAAAAACACAAAATACCAAAAAGAATCTTCTTTGCTCGTCTCCACGTTGTACGTGACGTTTATGCTCACTCGTAATCAAGCAAAACGTGCACGTAGACGCAAGAACAAAACTCCCACTCCAACTCATTCTAGTGAGGAGTCTCCAAGTGAGGAACCTATTGTAGAACAAGAAGTTATCATGGCTAATCGTACTATGATGGAGTTGCTTCAAGCACCCACCGAGGGTTTTGGAGAGGCCATTGTGATTCCCGCCATCCTTGCGGAGAACTTTGAGATCAAGACGGGTTTAATGTCTATGCTTCAAGCAAACAAGTTTCGCGGACACGAAAAAGACAACCCACATTATCACATTAGGAAATTTAGTCGTCTCACCGCGACAAGCAAGTTTAAGGATGTACCACACGATGCCATTAAGATTATGTTGTTTCCTTACTCGTTAGATGGACCCGCCAAGATATGGCTTGAGAAAGAACCGCCAAATTCGATTTTGACATGGGCCGATCTCGTGTCTAAATTTGTGAATCAATTTTTTCCACCATCTAAGACAACACATTTGAAAAACGAGATTTCACGTTTTACACAAAGACCTAATGAAAGTTTTTCAATGGCTTGGGAAAGGTTTAAAGAAATGTTACATGAATGTCCACACCATGATTTTTCCGAATTACATCAAATTGACACGTTTTATAATGGGCTTAATGATCATGAACGAGATTATTTAAATGCCGCCGCGGGTGGTAATTTTTTGTACAAAACGACCAATGAGGCTTTAAAAATCATAGAAAATAGGTCTAAGGTCTATAGCCCTCGTAACACACCGAGTGTTGCCAATTTGGGCTCGTCATCATCTCGTTCCATTAATGCCTTGCAAGATGAAGCAAATGAGGAGAATCGGTTTTTCGATAGGTTTTCGACTCTTATGTCTCATTGGAAAGCTCAAGAAGCTTCAAATTCCGCTTCGGTTAAAGCGGTTGCTAAGAGTTGTGTTTCGTGTGGTGGAGCTCATGATTTTTCCGAGTGCATTACCGCGGATGGTAACACTTCGAATGCTTATGTAGCCACGGGAACTTATAACCAAATCGGTCAAGGTTCCCGCCAAAATCAAGCTCCACAAAATCAAAATGCTAATAACTATCGAAACAACAATCAAGGTGGAAATTATCAAGGAAATCAAAGGAATTATAACAAGGGTAATTATCAAAGTGGTAATGGGCAAATTTCAAACCAAAACCAAAACCGTGATTTTCAAACTCCTACTCAAGGTTTTCAAAATGCTCACACTAAAAATTTGCAAGGAGAATTTTTAGATTATGCTAAGGCTAATGATGCTAAGTTTGATAACATGCAACGTGAGATGATTAGCTTAAGATCCGAATTGAAAACCGAGCTTAAAAATGAACTTGCTAATGAACTTAAAACTCATGCAACCAAAATGGAAGGAAATGTCACACGACTCCAACAAAATCAACAAAAAATGGAGCAAGGACAACATGAGATTAAGCAAGAGTTGTTAAAAGCGGATGCTAGGCAATCTAAGTTTGAAGACCGTATGGCTAAAATGTTTGAAGCTATCATGTGTAAGCCCTCTTCTTCGGGTGGTCTTCCTAGTGATACCATCGTGAACCCGAAAGGAGAATTGAAGGTTATTACTACTCGTAGTGGTAAAACTTTCAAAGAACCCATTTCTCGTCCAAGTACTTCTATGGAGAAGGAAAAAGAGAAAGAACCCGAGGTTGTGGTTGAAAAGGAGCAAATTCAAAGCCCACGAAGTACCGCTCAAACCACACCTACGGTTGAACCTACACCAATCATGGAACCCGAGATTCCAAGGCCGATGCCTATGCCTAATTTGCCCCAACCCACACCACCTTTACCCTACCCATCAAGACGAAACAAGGAAAAGGCACAAGAACGGAATAATTATCAATTTGAACTCTTTATGAAAATGTTTCATGACTTGCATTTCAATATAAGTTTTGTCGACGCCTTAGTCATGATGCTTCGATTTGCCGCGAACTTCAAAAGTATGTTGAATAACAAAGAGAAATTGCAAAAATCGTCTAGTTGTTCTTCGGTTTTTCTAAGCCGCATACCTCAAAAAGTCGGTGATCCTGGAAAGTTTTTAATCCCATGTGCTATACAAGACATGGAAGAATGCTACGCCTTGGCCGATCTTGGTGCTAGTATTAATTTGATGCCTCTTGAGATTTTTAAATCGCTCAATCTTCCAAATCTCACTCCTTCAAGAATGTCAATCGAAATGGCCGATCATTCTACGATTCTAGCTTGTGGAGTTGCCGAGGACGTCTTTATGAAAGTTGGAAAGTTCTACTACCCTGTAGACTTTATTGTTGTTGATATTCCCATCGATCCTAAAGTTCCGTTAATTTTAGGTCGATCTTTTTTGGATACCTCGAGAGCACTTATCGATGTGCATGCTAGAAAAATCACTCTTCGTTTCAATGAGGAAGAACTCGTCATTAATGCAACCCAAAACTCCACTCTTTCTCATGTGTATTCTATCACATCTTTGTACAATGTCAATCCCATCAAAAGCATTTGCAAAAAGATTTCCAATAGAGTTTTAGGAGTTGTTGAGAAAAATGAAGTTCCGTACCCTCCGCCGGTGGAGGTTAAGAGTGTTAAGCCTATGATTCCAATCTCGAGTGAATCTTCGGATGATGAATACGTTGACCCCGATGGGGAGGTTTTCTTTGTTGACAAAAGATTTGAAAACTTGCCACCACCTAAACCAAAAATATTTCAAAATGTGAGAATTTTTAGTGTGACTAACATTGCTTTAGATACACCAAATATTTTTGACATAATTAAATCGGGTTTTCACAAGGAGAGTGCTAAAGATGAAAAAGGAAAAGATTTTAACTTGAATTTAAAAGATTTTTCTACAATTCTAACTCCGTCATCATCGCGTTTATTGAGTACTACAAGCTCGTCTTCTCCTTTTGACGATGCTTTGTGTGGACTTAGTGTGGGGGAATCCCCTTATGTTCCCTCCCCTTTCTCCACCGAGGACGAGATATTTGATCCTGGAATTGCTTATATAGGGAAATCTCGGTCTTCTACTGATGCAATAAATGGAAAATCTTTTCATTTGATTGGTGCGAGTCTACCTCGAGTAGCTCAATGTGTTGACTTACCCATTGTCCCAATTGGGGTTTGTGTTGAAGAAGCGTTGTTTCGTCTTTCATCCGAAAACGAAGACGCTATCTTTGACCCCGGTATACGTTTATCGGGTTTTTAAAGTACTCCACGTGCTTTTGGGCCTTGTTTATCATGTAAGCCCCACCAAAAATTAACCACACCATGATATCCCTAAATGATCACATTTATGGGGATTCGAGTCGAGCTTTTGACTCGGTTATCAAAAACAAGGTGCCTCGTGGGGGATACCCATGCTTATCCATGTACATATTATTGCTTTCTAATTAGTTTAATGTGAGGGGATTGGTGCCCTTCCAACCTTTGTTCCGTGGTTGTTTGTGCATTGTGGTTTTTAGATTATCACCTTCACGATTGGAGCCTCTCGTGTTCGTTTTATGGGAGCACTCGATCGATTGCTTTGGAGGCCTTTCCCAATATCCATATGATATATATCCTTTTATGTTCTAACCTTAGGTTTTTAGCACACTTCATAAACGGCTATTACTTACTGGTTACACCCTTTCTATGCTAGATTAGGCATTCGACTACGTCTCTAGTATGGGGGTGTTTGCACCCCTAGACTCGAAACATTGAGGACAATGTTTAACTTTAGTATGGGGGGGTGAATAGATACTTTCCTTGCCAAACCTTCACGCTTTAAAAAGTTTATCATTTTGTTATCGTTTTGTTGCAAAATAAGGCTAAAAATGGCCAAATTTTAAAATTTTCTAGTTTTTCATAAGTGTTTGAAGACACGAATGTAGATTTTCCGATGGCGAGAATAGGAGTAATTTTTGACTCGACCGTGCGTGTTGAGCACTTAGCTTTGATTCCTTAACTACACATTAGGCTAAGTCTCTTAAATGAGGGCGAGAAATGATAGAGTTAATTATAAGTTACTATGCTAAACGTAGAGTACTCGTATTCTTTCAAAAACTCATGTGTTCTCGTTGTTTGCTTATTCTCCCTTCGCATGTAAATATTTTTTGCTTAATAAATATTGACTTAGCGGTTTAGTTAGGATTGTTGGGTTTCTAGTCTTTTCTAGTAGCTTCCGTTTAATTAAATTGGGAAGACATTAAGGTATCGCCAGCGTCACGGTTTTGAAGTATTGGCAACCCGAATAATCAAAAGCTTCACCCAATAATAAGATTTCAAGTGCTCACCTAAATCTAGAAAACAATTTGAAGCCCTACAAGGCCTAAAATCTATGCAAAATTGAAAGTGAATCAAGCCTTAATCTTTGAAGCTTTAAAGATCCAAAATTCGCTTTAGCGTGAGGATATACGTCTTTGGCTAATAAAACAACCGATGAGGCGGATAATAAAATGCAAGGCAAGACCGAAGTCATAATAAAAGCTTCATGGTGAAGTTGAATAAAAGATGGAGGTAAACCAAAGATAATAAGGTCCTTCCGTTAGGGGGCGTATAAAAGTCTTGGTAATAAGTCTCATGTTCAAAACCGTTATAAAACCGTGTTTATCGATCCTTCTTGTTGACTTAATTTTTTAACATCGTCGTCTATTAGGAGGGTTTATTGATTTGATGGTCTTAGTTACACCGTTAGGACTCTATTTTTAGACCTAAATCTCTATTATCGCATAAGTCAATAATGTATCCTAGTGATCATTAAGACATAATAAAATATAAGAGATACAACTTAGGAATAATGGGAGAATAAGTACGTGATTAGGGCATATGAGTAGTGTTAGCATTACTAACTTATAATGACAATGATCTCGTTGCACGCTTAGCATGGAATTAAGGTGAAAATCGAGGACGATGAAATTATTTCTAACGAAGCATTCACGTGTTCTTATTCTATGAACCTAAACGTCCCATTTTGCGATGAAAATCATACATTATGTCTAAAACACAAGTAGTAGTAATAGTGTAGTATTAGCTAGTTTATCATTTCAATAAAAGTGAATAAAATGAATTTTGGAGATGCTTTATTCTAGCATTGCGTGAGGGCACGGCAATGGTTTAGTATGGGGGAGTGATGAGACTGCTTTTATACATGGTCTCATCGTCCAAAACGGCCTTAAAATGCATAAAATATCATAAAATATGCCAAATATATGCTCGTGTTTGTTACTTGTGTATTTTTAGGTACGGATATTGAGGAATTGGCAAAAGATCACAGGAATCATTCAAAAACGAACACGGAAAACGAAGCCGCACAATGAACCGGGCCCAAGTTTGGAATTTTGCAAAATGACCCTTGAAGAATTGAAGATTGGCAAAATTAGTCCCTCATCTTTGAAGAACTTGTCACAATTGACCCTCCAAATATCAATTGTACAAGTATGGTCCTTATTGTTTGAAGATATTACAATTCCAGTCCTTGAAGAATCAAGAATATACAAAAGAAACCCTTTGGAAAAGTTTTGGAATTGATTGTGCCATTTTTGACAACTTGCCAAAAGTTGTCAAAGGCAAAATAGGCACTGATGGACATTTATTACAAAATGAAGACAAGTGAATAGATTGGGGACCTATCCTGCCAAACCACCAAACCCCCACCACCAGTCACATTGAGACACGTCATAAACCCCACCCATTTACCCAATACCCTACCTAAACCCATTAACCCAACCCGGTTTATTTAATAACCAGTCAACCTGGTCAAATCTATTTCCCACCATAACAAATATTTAAAAACGGTTTTTACCCAATATGGATTAAAACCTGGCCTAATTATCCTTAAACCCTAACCCACCCCAGATCTAATCACACCCAAAACAAGGGGTTATTCCCCATTCTTGTCCAGATCCTCAATTTACCTCACTCTCACCTTTTCCCACCCAAAACAACATACCCACATGGCTTGAGGGACCCACCCCGTACCTCCCCTGCTCAAGTCATTTTCCCCCAAAACCCCAAAACTGACCAGATAAACGGTTAGATGAATTCCCTTGGTCCCCAAGTCCAATCCAACGCCTACAAACAAGTCTTCAAGCTGGCATCCAACAGAATTACATGGAGCACAAATTTGACCAATTCTCAGTCAAATTTTCAAAGGGCATTTTAGGGCATTCCGTTGCTAGGGTTTCAATAGTCTAGAGAGTTCTATTGTTATCTATTTAAAGAGCTTACAACTTGTGTAAAGCCTTGGTTCCAGTTTTTAAGCTTTTTCACTTGTAATTCCTTTTTAAGAAAATAAAAGTTTGGTGTTTGTGTTAATCAAGTGTAATTCCTTTTTATCTTTTTTAAAAGTTGTGTGTTGTGTAAAAGGTTAAGCTGAGTTCCATTTTAAATTTGTGAAAGATTTTGTGAGTTCAAGTTTTTCAAAAAGTTTTAGAAAGAGTTGAGATTTTTCAGAAGTTTTAAGCACTTTTGAGAAGTTAAAGTGGACCAAAAGTGCTTAAGTTCTGAATGTCAACTTGTTTTTAAAACTTGTTTAAGGTTTCAAAGTGGTTGCAAGATTTTTTAAGGAAGTTTTTAAGAGAAAATCAGAAAGTGTATTTTTCTTGTGTGTTTTGTTCTTGATTTGCAGGATTGTTGTTGATTAAGTTCAGCTCAGGCCCCAGCCTGAAAGGAGGTGACAAAGCTGTCACAAAGGGACTTGGATGTGAGTCCCTTAGGTAAAAATTCCTTTTCCTTTTTTATTTTTCTATTTATCATGTGATTTGTGAGAAAATTGCATGAAAGGAGTTGATTGTTAGTGTAAGCTGTTTGATTTGAGTTCTTTTGTGTTATTATGCATGCTAGATTAGAGAAAAATCAGTTTGAGTGTGTTTTGATTAGATTCTGTTTGAAAAAAGTTGGATTCAAGATTTAAAGGGTTGTTTGGATAAGGGTTTAAGCAGGGTTAAAAATCATAGAGTGTGCTTGAAACTTGTTTAAATAGCTTCAATAGGATTGTGTTAGGTTGCATGCTAGATTTAGTTCAGTTTGGACAAGGTTTTGAACAAGGTTGTTGGATAAAAAAGAAAAAAACATAGCTAAAGTCAGAAACTGCTTGTGTGACTGATTTTTGAGTGATTTTGTGCATCATAGATTGATAATCTGCTAGAAATAGGTTGTTTAAAGGATTGAGATTGTTGGTTTGTCAGATCATTGGCTTGTATGCAAAATTTGGGGGTTTGAAAATCAGTTTTGAGCAAGTAAATTACATCAAACACCACCAGACCTGCTCATAAGTCATCAGCAACATTGATTTGCCTTGTGTGCCTATTTGTGTGAATCTTGGCTAAGTGTATTGCTTGTTTTCTGCTTGTATTGACTCCCTATACTCCAAAGAGTATAGGGGTGCCATTGTATCCAACAAACACTCTCAAATCATAAGCAAACCAAGCCCTCTTGGTCTTACACTCACAAGTGAACACATCACTTGTTCATCAGAAACCAAAGCCTAACTGGGCACGCTTTTGGCTTCTATTTGATCTAATCTTGGTCACTTTAGGATTGTGTTTGTGTTTTTGTGTTTATACAAGTCACTGGATTTAAGTGTTAAAAAAGAAAAAAAAAGAAAAAAAAATCAAAAAGTCCACCCTGCCTGGACTCGAACACGCGACCCCTCGCTGGGGGAGTAAACGTGTTTACCAGTGATCTAGATAGCTTTTTACGTTATCAGTTCATTTCATTATTTACTTAACCACGTTTTCATTTTGTGCTTAAATAATAAGCCGTGACTATTTTCAGCTTATTTAAGCTTATTTGTTCAGCTTTTTGGTACCTAGTATTTTTTTTCTAGGGTTTAATTAGGTTTTAGGATTTTTCTGTTTAAAAACATTATTTTTCTCTTTATTTAATTAATTATTAGGATTATTTTTAGATTAAATTTTAGAAAGTGTATTAAAAATAGTAAACAGCAATTAAAAAATCCAAAAAAATAGTTTTTAAGTTTTAATTTATATTTTTGAGGTTTACATATCATAAAGTTTTCAAAAACTTTAATTTTTAATTTTATTTAATTTTAGGGTTTTTAGACAACTTTAAAAATTAATATAAAATTAATTAAAAGGTTTTAGGAGCTTTAATTTACATTTTTGTCTTAGTTATAATATTTAGGTTTTTTGAGAATTTTTTAGAATTTATTTTTGAACTTTTTATTTTTTGGAATATTTTATTATTATTTTATTAAGAAAAATTCAAAGTTTTATTTTTAACTTTTTTTCATTTTTCCTAGATTCTAGACATTAAAATAGGAACTTTTTCACTTTCCAATTAATTTTTAGGCTTTTCAATTAATTTTTAGAATTAATTTAAGATTTAATAGATTTTAATAGTTTTTAGGAGTTTAAAAATAGTTTAATTTGGTTTTAAAATTTTTAAAAATAGTTTTTAGTTTAATTAGGTTATTTTGAGGTTTACAAACTATTAAATCTTGTTTAGGGCTTTTTAATATTTAAAAGTGATTTTTAGGGCTTTAATTAGCATTAAAAAGTCATTATTAAATTAATTAAAAGGTTTTAGCAAGTTTGGATTTTTTGTAAACTCTTAGAATTTTTATTGTGGATTTTTAGTAATTTTTAGGAATTTTTAGGTTAAAATTTTAATTTTTGTCGTTTTTACGTTTCTACGTCTTAACTTTCTAGTAGTGGTATTTTGTCTATTTTTCTATTTTTTTCGTCTTCGTCATTTTCCCTTCTTTTCTTCTTGTTAATAAAATCACAAACAAAATCATCATTCATTACACAACGCACTAGCCTCCTCGAGAACGAACTCACTTCATTGGGGTCATTCACACACGGTTTTCCTAAATCGTTGTGCACGCTTACCCTATTTACGTTCTTTTTCCTAAAAGACGTATTTCTACGACTATCAGGTTTCCAATTACTTGAACCAAAGGATGATCTCGGGTCTAATGATGTGTTGAAGGATGTCGTTGGTAGAACGTGTGCATATTTGACGGATCAACATGGCGAGTAGAAGACTCTCCAGTTTCGTGTACCGGTGTAACGAATGGGTTGATAAATTCGTCATCGTCAGATAATGCATTGTCTGCTTGATTTGTGTTCTCTGGAGCAATTACAGTAGTTTTGGATATTGTAGGATCGATTTTTGAAGTGATATTTTGAGTAGGTATCTGCAGCAACCCGTGTTGAAGTAGATGAAGTTGTATCCTTTTATTGACGATGATCGGTATCTTCATTCTTATCATGAGTGACAGCGGAAGACTTCGATACAACATGTTTCTCCCCCGTGAAATATTCATCATACACTAGTCCATATAACATTTCCAACTCTTCAATTGTCGTGTTGAATGTCATATCTGCTCTAGGAACATGTTTAGGAACCAGCTTTGAACTTGACGGTTCATTGTTGTGGTCTTGAGTTCCGAGTTCCGTGCGGTTGTGAACGGAAGTCGTTTGTCGTTGTGGATCGGGACTTAAACTAGTTTGTTCAAGTGTCATCTCTTGTAATTCATCAAATCAGATGTGAATAGTCTTGACTATCAATTTTGTTTTCTTGTTGTACACTCTATATCCCTTAGACTGAGTTGCATATCCCACTAGAATACATGCATCACCTTTCTCTTTCATCTTGTCTAGATTTTCACTATCTCGAATAATGTAACACGTACATCCAAAAACATGAAGGTGTTTGAGTGAAGGTTTTCGATCATGAATTATGTGATATGGTGTCTTTTCGTGTCTTGGGATAATTAAGGATCGGTTTTGTGTGTAGCATGCAGGTGACACGACTTCGGCCCAAAAGAATAGTAGAAGTTTTGAAGCGGATAATAGTGTTCAAGTAGGCTCAACCAAAGTACGGTTTCGTCTTTCAACAACGCCGTTTTGTTCGGGTGTTCGAGCAATAGATGTTTCATGTTCAATTCCTTCGGCTTCAAAATAGTTTCTCAGAGTTGAATTCAAAATTTATGTGCCTCTGTCAGTACGAACCACTTTTACTTGAGCTTGAAGACCACGTTGTATCAGTTTTAGGAAGTTGATGAGAACTTCGGGTGTTTCATCCTTGGACCTCAAGAAGTGAGTCCATGTGTACCTTGAGTAATCATCGACAATTACCATAATATATTTCTTTCCGTTGATACTATGAACACGCATGGGACCACACAAATCAATATGAAGAAGATCTAACCGTCCTTTAGAGCTTGGTGTAGTCTTTGTCTTAAAGCTACTTCGTTTAGCTTTACAAAGCTCACAAGAAGAACAAAGATGATATTTGATGAATTTCAAGCTTGGAAGGCCTCTCACAATATCCTTCTTGGAAAGAAAGTTGATGGTATCAAAGTTGAGATCAGATAGACGTTGATGCCATAACCATGCCTGAGTCGTTGAAGCTTTAGCCATGAAGCAAATTGGAGTTGATGAAGTTGTGTCTTGTAGTGAAATTATGTAAAGATCGGTACCCCGTGTACCGGTAAGTAAGTCATTCCCATCATAATCATGAACAAAACATGTCTTTTTTCTTAAAGCAACCTCCAAATCTGCATCATAGAATTGACCAACCGAGAAAAGATTATGATTGAGCCCTTCGACATAGTATACCCTTTTGATCGTTATATTCCCCTGAACCAAATCTCCATATCCTAGGATCGGTGCAAATTGATCATTTCTGAATCGGACCGTACCCAGGAACTTCTCCACGAAGTTAATTAGAAGCTTGAGATTCCCCGTCATGTGCTTCGTGCATCCGGAGTCCAGTATGAAGAGAATTATTTGTATCACCTGCAGACGAGTTAGAACACGATGGAGCATTTGCTAAATTGGATACCACAGTAGTTGTGATTGTAGAATCATTAGTGTCCTTAGCAACAATTAAAGGCATACTAACACTCGTTGTCACATTTTTTGTCCTAACTTTAGGCATCCATTTATATCCTGGAGGACATTAATTAGCAAATCACCATTTCCAAGATTTGCTCACAGACTCATATAATTCCCTAATTCTGCTTCTAGGGTTCTTAATGGTGGAGTCTGATGCATTACTTTTCTTAGTGGGGGTTGCACCAGAATGGTTCACTTTGCGTTTGGGTTTACTAGCACTAATAGGCATCGCTACTTGCTTCTTAGTTCTAGTATCTACGCCCTTGACATTATTCATAGCACACATAGAATGATTAGCATTAGCACATTTTCCACATTTGACACAAACAAATTTAACATTCAAAGCATTCAAATCATTCAAAGCATTCAAATCGTCATTACACGCGATTACAAACTTTTTATTCTTAAAAACATTCAAATTCCTAGGATGTTCTTCTACTTCCTTCATCTTCCATTGACTCTTGTGTTTCCAGAACTTATCATTCACTTGAGTGCTCTTAAGCTGAGGCCGGCTAACACTAGTAGTGGAGACTACTTTTGTAGTACAAGACACACGAGTATTAGTGTTTCTAGAAGTCTGAGGCGGTTGACTGACTTTGTTTGTGGGTTTAGTGGTCATTCTATACATTCTTGGTTTAATCACATTATTGTGCTTAACGCTTGGTGCTATAGTATTCCTTATGGGTTGAGTATGTGGTAACCTTTCCTTTCCATCCATCTTGGGGGCAAACACAAGTTTTGCAAACGAGGAATTTGAGAAAGCAGATGGTTGTCCCAAGATAGAGGATCTATTCACTTTAGAGGTATTGGGTTGTCTAACAACAAGTTTCTTAATGCTAGGTTCCACAACTTTCCCACCCATCTTAGCAACGAGTTTCTTCAACTCTGCTATTGCGATGTCTTTTTCTTATAACTGAGCTTTCAAATCCGAAATATCAAGACTTTTTTCGTTTAGTAATCGACATGACTCAGATAATTTTACTTCCAAAGGTGTATGATTTGAAAAGCTGCCAACTTTCTTTTGCAAAGCAAGTTCAAGTGAGTGACAATGTTTTTGAAGATAATCTTATCTATGTTGAAGTAACAAAAACTCTTTTTGGTCAACTTTATTCGAAAGCTCAGTTTCAAGACGTTCACACTCTTTTACTTGATCAAGATATTTGCATGCAACATCAGAATATTCATCAATATCAGCACAAGATGTAACATAAACACACATAATATCTTTTGAGAGACATTCGTGTAAGAGTAGATCATATGCTGTAGAAAACTCGTCTCTTTCAGGTTGATGGTCGTTCACTTCTTGTTCAAGAGATTCCACATATTTAAAATCATCAAACATTTCTTTCTTAATTAATGTTTCAAATTCCAAAATATGTTTTTGCGTTCTTTCCGCAAGCGGAATCAAAATACTTTTCACAAGCACAGTTATATCGTGAGGAATTTCTTTGTCTCCTTTCGAGAGTTCACGTTTTTTCCAGTCATCATCAACAACCTTTTTGAAAATTTCAATGTTACTCTTTAGAATACTAAGTGCTTGCTTACTCTTGCTTACAGAAGCTTTAAATGGCAAGTACTCAATAAATTTTGAAACATTAGTTTTCTTAGTGGCAAAAGCTTGTCTCCATTTAGTTCTTATTTGTTCACATTCAAAATATATTTGCTCACGAGTCTTCTGTGTTTGAGGTTTGAAAAGACCATAAAGACTGTTTTCATAAGCATAATTATATGGTTTAACAAATTCTTTATTAACTATTGGTCTAATCTCTTCTTCCACATCGTTTGTCTCTTCACTATCGGGCCTAACAACAAGGCAATCAAGATCGGTCCATTAGGACTCATCAAGATATAAGTGTTGATTCACAGATTGAGCTTGCTCAAGGTACTTAGGATTCACAAAACTAGGTCTATCCTTGAAGAACGAACGAGTTGCCAACATTCTCATGGTTTGAATTAATTTATTAGTTTTGTAAAGAATTTTCTTGTAAAAATCAATTTGAGTTTCAAGTTCCACCATTTTGTCGATGTCATTTGCTTGTTTAGTTTTGAAATCCTTTTCCATCTTTTCAACCACAGCTTTCTTTTCATTAACAAGTTTAGTTTTATTCTCTTGAAGAAAACCATTTACTTGAGTTAGCTCATTGACTTTAGTGGTAGCAAGATACGTTTTGTGACGTTTAGTACTCAAAGAGGTGTTATAATTATGTTTCTCTTGTTCAAGAAGCTTAAGAGTTTCGTTATATTTCTGTTGATAATCATCCTTTTTGAAGTTAATTAAATACCCTTTGTACCCCTTAATCTCATTGGTCTTTTGAAGAATTTGAGCTCTATAGCTATCAATGGTCTCACTAGAATTAATTAGAGCAGCTTTGCATTCTTCAAAATTTTGAGTGAGCATAGCGTTTGCATTCTTTAATTGCTTTTGACTCTTTCTAGTTTCTTTGACATCTTTTTGTAAAGAAGCAATTAAGTTAGCAAGCGCAATACGCTCCTCATCATCATCATACTCATTTGCATGTTGATCATCCTCAGACTCATTATTTCACATGTGTGATGAATCAGGTGTGGTATTGCTATCAACCGTTTCCATCATACATGTGTCATTAATGGCTTTGGGTAGCTCAGAATGCTCATGAATATTACAAAACACATTTATATTCCTCTTCAGTGTGTACCTTATCGATTGGATCAGTATCAAAGATAGGACCGTTGTCATCTTTAGTGACGTTGAGAACTTCTTCAACCTTTGCAATGTACGAGTAATGTGCTTCAAGTTCTTAGTCGGAGGCTTCATCATCAGTGTCATCAAGCATTGCTCCTTCCTCAGCCGACAATTTAACCCCATCTTCCATCTTCTTACAAAGCAGCATCTTTTCCTTATGATAACCCGAATCCCTAACTCGTTTCGGCTTTCTGCATTCCTTTGCCATATGCCCATAACCTTGACAATTAAAGCACTGAATCCCACTTTTCTGAACCACTTGAGTACCAACAGTTTCCCTATTCCCAGCAGCAGTAGCAATCCTCTGAGTATCATACTTAGCAGTTTGTCGATCATACAGTGTAGAACCCTCAACATGTGTTGGATTACGTCGATCATACCTTGGAGGACTTTCATCACGTTGACGTGTGTCATACCTTCGAGGAGTCTCAACATATTGATTCCTTGTATTTGATGATGTTCGAAGATTGTTGTTGGTGGGTTTTAAGATTTTTTTGTAGGTCTTCATAATGAAAGAAATTTGTTGCTTCATTTCCCTATCCTTCTGAGCTAGTTCTTCATCACTGTCCTCTTCAGATGATGGCTCAGGTGATGGTGATGGTGCTCTTGGTTCTTTGTCTCGTGATCTTGTAGGAGCTGAATACTTTAGATGAAGTGGGGTATCTTGGTGAAGAGGATGTGGTGGAGTATCTTGGTGATGAGGATGTGGTGGAGTATGATTTTGGAGCACGACAGCGATGATCTTGGACATGGTGAGTGGTAGACACAAAAGCAAGTGGATTATCAGTCTTTGCTACCCGTTCAGCTCGAAGTTCATTTGCCTCATTCTGAAATTTTTTCAAAATGTCAAAGAGCGTATGATAGTTGACCTCGTCCAACTTATTTTGTTGTTTCACCAATTTTACAAATCGTGTCCACTCGGGTTGAAGTTGTTGTAGAAACTGCACATTGACTTGCATGGTGGAGACTTGCAGATTATTTCTTGTCATGTCATTCATCATCTTGTAGAACCTTGAGTAATATCAATCAATTGATTCCCCATCCAATGAAGTAAACTTACCAAAGTTCCAGAACAAGTTAGTTTTGACATCTTGCTTGTTTAGTGATTCTCCTTGTTGCAAGCGTTCAATGGCAAACCACATTTCTTTTGAAGTAGAGCATGCATCAACCGTTGAGTAAATATCATCTCCAATCCCACTTAGAATCAAATAGATTGCTTCTTTCTTTGCATCAATTCAAGCATGGTTCTCTTTCGAAGTGTTCTCATATGTTTCCATAATTGTTTGCTCATCGGAACCGGACGTCGAGTCGGTTGCTGGAACTGCAGGAATGGTTATTGTAGTGAGGTTATAGGGTCCTTCTTTGATGCAACGTCGAAGAACATCACCATTGGGTTTAGTGTCCAGATATCAAAGGAATCGTGATTGCCATTGTACATATCGACCAGTCACAAGCATTGGTGGTCTCTCTCTATTACCCGCGACCATAATGTTGTTGTTTGTCACATGATATTCTTGAGTAGAATCCATCACGATAATCTTTGAAGTGTAGAAGTGAATAGGATCTTAAGTAGATGAGGTGTGATTGGATTATGGTTTATATTTCGAGAAACTATGTGAAAAACCCTAAATAATGTCGTCTTGAGGAACCAAAAATTCTAAGGCGAAAAATCACACGATGTTAAAAATTTCAAAAACACATTTTTCAAAAAGTTGCAAATATTTCGCAATGTAGTCCAAGGTTACACAATTCCGAAAAGTGTATAGAGTACGGTTCCGCAATGCCCTAGAGTGTATAATTCCGCAATCCCCAAAGTGTACAATTTCGCAATAAAAAAATGTATGATTTCACAATCCATGAGTACACAATTCCGCAATACTTGAGTAACACACAATTCCGCAATATTTTCTTAGATACAATTCCGCAATTACCTTTAGAGTTTAATTCCGCAACACACACAATAATTCCGCAATTCTACAATAATTCCGTAATTTGGCACTAATTCCGCAATTTGATAATTCCGCAATTTTGCAATAATTCCACAATATTTGCACTAATTCCGCAATACCAAAAATGTGTAATAATTCCGCAATACCAAACTGTGTAATAATTCCTCAATGCCAAAAAATGTTCAATTTCGCAATGTGAAGATAGATTGCGAAATTATGGCAGATTTTCTAAAAAATAGGATCTAGGAAGAACTATATGAATTACGAGATTTCAAGCCTAAAAAGAATCCAAAAACCACAAATTTTCGCGTTTTTAACCAATCTAAGTAACCCAGTTCACTACCACGCCTATGTAGATGATTTGTGTACTCACTAACACCACGAAAAACAGAAAATTTTTGATGATTCGAGCTTAGATGAAGAAAAAAACCCATGAAATCAATAAGAGAACCAAAACCAATCACGTATCTACCCCATGGCGATTGATACCAATTGTTGTCCCATATTCTTAGATGATGAAACAAGAAATAAAGATAGAAAATAGATGAATTTTTAGAGAGAGAAAGTAGTGAGAGAAAGTAGATAGAGAGAGGTGATTAACTATGTGAAAACTAGATTAGAAAAAATGAGAACAACCAACCCTCCTAACATGCTAGGAGGGTGCTTATATAGTCCACCCACATGCGGGCTTCTTAATGGACTAGATATGTTTTGGGTCGGGCTTGAATAAAATGCTTAGTACCTTAAAAGAGGCCTTTTAAGCTAACCATCAAGCCCGTAATGTCACGACTATTTTAACTAACTATTACAACGTTCTAATAAATATTACAATATAAACCTATGACCGAACATTCTTGTTTGACTCAATATTTTTGAGGCAAACATTTTGCTTAAAGGTAACCCATCTTTCTTATACTTGTTTGCTATTTCCACCTTGGGGTCTATTTCCTTTAGGGATGGAAATCATGTATTTGACCCCGGTGGATTTTAATAGAGTTTTCCTTATTTGAGATGTTATATCACCCTTTATTATGGAGAGATTTTCCTCCCTTGGAAATCTCAACTTTTCCATGATTTCCCATTTGAACAATGATATTCGGGGAATCGATTCGAGCTAGAGACTCTGGTAATAAAATCAAGCATCGTTTAACTAGGTTAGATTTTTACCTTTTTCCACCTTTTCACCTTTTCCACCAATAAGTGTAGGGGGAAGACATGTAGGTTGTTTGTGATGTGTTGTTTTGTGGGGATGTGTGCTTTCGTGCTCCACTTTTGGTACCTTTGAAGAACCGTGATCCCGTGTTACCATTGATACCGGTTCTCACCCACATGCGGGCTTCTTAATGGACTATATATGTTTTGGGTCGGGCTTGAATAAAATGCTTAGTACCTTAAAAGAGGCCTTTTAAGCTAACCATCAAGCCCCTAATGTCACGACTATTTTAACTAACTATTACAACGTTCTAATAAATATTACAATATAAACGTATGACCGAACATTCTTGTTTGACTCAATATTTTTGAGGCTAACATTTTGCTTAAAGGTAACCCATCTTTCTTATACTTGTTTGTTATTTCCACCTTGGGGTCTATTTCCTTTAGGGATGGAAATCATGTATTTGACCTCCGTGGATTTTTATAGAGTTTTCCTTATTTGAGATGTTATTTCACCCTTTATTATGGAGAGATTTTCCTCCCTTGGAAATCTCAACTTTTCCATGATTTCCCATTTGAACGATGATATTCGGGGAATCGAGTCGAGCTAGAGACTCTAGTAATAAAATCAAGCATCATTTAACTAGGTTAGATTTTTACCTTTTTCCACCTTTTCACCTTTTCCACCAATAAGTGTAGGGGGAAGACATGTAGGTTGTTTGTGATGTGTTGTTTTGTGGGGATGTGTGCTTTCGTTCTCCACTTTTGGTACCTTTGAAGAACCGTGATCCCGTGTTACCATTGATATTGGTTGTCCGGTTCTATCCTAATTATTATGATTCATACTTGTATATAAATAAATTGAATAAATGTAATCTGTAACACCCCCTATTTCGGTCATAGCAGCGGAAGGGTCCTTGGGTGTTACTATCATGGTTCAATCTCATAATCATAGAAAACGGCTCAAAACGAGTCGTTTTAAATAAAAAAATCCATCCATTCATTTAACAATAAAACCTTTCACACGGTCCCAGATAATTTAAAGGTTATAGTCACGGTAAATGATAAAAGATTCTTTGAAAGGATATAATTTATGAAAGCGGGCTAAAACATTTCAAATAAGCAAGCTTCACGAAACCGCCTTCCTCGAGTGCCTTCCCAATGGACCTGAGATAAAACATGCTAAAAAGTCAGCAAAATTTTCCGAGTGAATCTATAGAGTTTAATTTAAATATCAAGTATTCAAAATAACCTTCCATGGTTAATAATTTATCAAAGACAATTATGTTGTACTGACATAATTATCGGTGTCATTACATAAGCCTCGTGACATTGAACGTTAACATATATTATTTCAGCCCAACACACCTAGCCAAGTGCGTATATTTCTCTTATACAATGCATCCGATGTTTCATTACTAGTGCATCACAACACCACACGATAGCTAGTCGCGACCGGACTGGGTGTCGCTCCGATAGATCTATCTATAGTATTAGTGTTACTTCGATTAACAATTTACGATTCATGGGTCTTTTAAGGCTAAACAAACTTATGTAATAACTTTCATCTAAACATACAATCGGGTTCCTTGTGATCAATTTTTAAAACAAAGAGTGTTTACCACAACTTCTCGTTGTACCCTTCGTTTATAATAAATGCTTTTCTAATAAGTAGGGTTTCCACAACTTCTCGTTGCACCCATACTTTTCTAATAAGTAGGGTTTCCACAACTTCTCGTTGTACCCTTTATTTTAATAAAACAAGCATGTTATCCCCCTCGCGGGTTTTATAAAACAAGTAAACATGTTAAAAGCAAGGCTATAGACTCACCTTAGCCAATAGTGGTAATGAGACGATCGCCGACGATTAGTGATGCCTGTTTAAACACGAAAACCGCAACCTACCAAATAAGGCGTGTCCGTTAATAATCGACTTAAGTATAAATTATACTTAAATAATATAAAAATCAAAATTATAAAACCATGAAAATCCCAAAAAATATACAATACAAGTGATATTACTATACCCTTTTATTCAACACTATACACTCCAAATGTACACACCAATCTACCCTATCTAGAATTGTCCGTTTTCGAAGAAACTTGGTGACAAACTCAATTATAATCTGTATAAGACTCAGTTAAAAATTCATCCAATGATTCACATTTTAAAACCACCTGCTCGACACATCTCTAGATTATAAAAACCGGACAGTTTTACGCCTTTGACTTGTAAAACCATTTTGACATATTTAAACAAATCCGTTTACAAAACCGACACTCGGGTTTGAAAATAGACTCATGACCTAAAGTTTAGAAACATACATAAGCCTTTGACTATTTTCAAAACTCATTCTATAGTCCCCGAGATTCGATCCCAATATCGACAACAATTTTCGGATTGTGCCAATACTCGTCTCCCGGTACACGAATAATCAAATCATCGTAACTTCTCACTCGTTTGGAGCTAGAAGATCTACTTTATATCAAATCGAAGCTTAGGAAAATCTCTACAACAATACCACATCATCTCATCCTTAACTAAGACTTAAGATTTCCGAAAATACCTTTAAACCTACTGCCTAAAAATATACTTTTAAAAGTAACATCAAATTAACTTTTTAGTTCAATCCACCCATTCTCCTACTAATTCTAACATCCATTTTATCATGTACTTTCAATCCTAACACTTGCGTGTCACCCAAATCAAAATCAAAATCAAAAACTCACACTTTTAATAATCAAAATAACATGATCATTTCAAGATCATTACATGCATATTATAAAAATACCTTCAAATTTTCTTGTTTTTATCAACTTTTCAAAACCTTATGCATGTAAGAAAAAATTATATCAATAGAATCACCTTTCAATTTGGGGAATGTGACTTTTACTAGTTTCAAGTGATTCAAGGTGGATCATCAAAATTTTGTGGTGTTTGTGTGTTGTGGTGTGACGGCAAGAACAAAGGAAAAGGGGAAGGAGTTGTTTGTTTTTTATAAAAAATATAATGTATGTGTTTTCGCAAGTGGAAAATCATTTTATAGTCCTAGTGGAAGGGTTATTTTTGCCAAAATTGCAATTCTTTGGGCTAAAAAGTAAATAAATAGTTTAAAGGGTGGAAAATGACTATTATTCAAATTTAAAAATATTTACGGGACTCGGGTTTCGTAAAAATACTTTTAAAAAGTTAAAACGCTTCAAAATATAATAATATAACTTCGACACGACTTAAAACGTAATTAAATCGAACACGTCGAAAATATTAAATATCGAGACAATCGATAATAAAACGTAAATTCTTAAGCATCCGTCGGTATCGCGATCATTAGTAGTTCTCGTTATTCGTTAAAACGTAAAACACGAGAAATAAAAATAAATACAATAAAATCATTCATATGTTATTTTGAGAATATAATATCGATACCTAACGTATTCCTTGTCGGTTTTCATCTAAACGACATTCTTAAGTTAAGTTTCAAACTATAACCTTCTCGGTTTGCCGATAATTTAAAATTCTGATTAAAGTAAACATATAATATTTAATAGTCAAGATTAAAATATCGACCTGAAATTGACGGATTGTCACATCATCCCCACCAAATTGGGATCTTCGTCCCGAAGATCAACTTGCTTTCTTTCTTGATCGCTCGTTGAAATCAAAGAGCTAAATGAATTTTTGGTCCTCGTCTTGAGTTCCATCAAATTTGACAATAGGAATACGACTTTGCTTCAGTTTTCTAAATTCCTTATCGATAATATCAACAGCTTCATTGATGAAATTCAACTTACCGTCGATTCATACTTCATAAAGAGGGATAATAAGATCTTCGTCAGGAAGAAATTTCTTTAAGTTCGACATATGAAAAAGTATTGTGAATTCCTTGTGGCTCTCGAGGTAATTTACGTTTTTATGCCACCGGACCTACTCTCGATATCATCTCGAATGGTCCAAACTAACGGGGACTTAACTTCCCACATTTTCCAAAATATATAGCAACCTTTTCATGGTGATAGTTTTGGCATACTTTTCCACCTACCTCGATTTCCAAAGGTTTTCGCTTCACATCTTCATAACTTCTATGTCTACTACGAGCAGTTAACAAACGATTCTTAGTTCGCACGATCATTTATTTGTCTGAATGAAATGAGCAGAGTCAATCAGTCAACATTGACACAAATTGAATCATATTCAGACTGAGTTTTCAAGAGCTTAACAATAAATCCATTGTAAGTTGCTCCTACTTCACGAATAATAACGAATAACATAATCGTAATCACTTAAAGGCTAATTCATTTCTTTTTAATCCATAATACATTGTAGGCTCTCGCTATCGGTAGATACCGTACATTTAGTGCCATACAATTAATGTCTCCATAGACAAAGAGTAAAAATCACCGCACCCAATTACAAGTCATAGCTTGTGCAGTTTCCTCATTCTTCCTAGATTTTATACAAGCATACACAATCAAAACAACCCCAAATCATATAGGAAATGTATCACGATCAACAACAAACTCTTTACTTCTTTCAGGTAAAGATAAGATCGACGTGTCGCAGAGTTTTCTTTTCATGGTCTGAAAGCTTTCTCTCCATTATCACCCCACACATACGGTTCATTCTTTTTAGTTTGCTTAGTTAATGTGTAGAAACTAGAGGGGGGGGGGTTGAATAGTTTCTCTTCGATTAGTCACCTAATCAAAATTACTTTCAATTAGGTTTGTATCAAAACTATCTTTTACTTGAAGCTAAGTTGCATAATGATTAGGTTCAATTCAAATGCGTTAGCAATGGTAATAGGTAAGTGTAATGATAATGAAATAAGTAAAGAGTAAGGAAAGAGACAACCTAATGAGAAGACACCAAGATTTATAGTGGTTCGACAACGAGGCTCTATTCTCGTTTCTACTCCACTCCTCGAGTACACCTACTCGAGATTTCCACTATATCCACAAGCTCCCTTCTTGGCGGAGAAAACCTTACATCGTCGCTTACATTATTTTCCGACACTAAGCTAAATGTCGAGACCTAATCTTTAGCTAGGACCAATCTACACAAAGTTGCCTACTTCACAATTTAACGACACAAGGCTAGATGTCGAGTTCTAATCTCAAGGTAGAACCAATCTTCACGACGTTGCCTACTTCACCATTTTACGACACAAGGCTAGATGTCGAGTTCTAATCCAAAGCTAGAACCAATCTTCACGACTCTTCACTTTGAAGCTAAGTGAGAACTTCACACAACACAACTACTAATCACTTTCAAGTTTAGTGAGAACTCACAAGACACAACCACATCACTTTATAGTTTAGTGAGAACTACTACACAATCTATTACAAATCACCTAGACATATCCAAGTACACACATGTAGCTTGGATCTACACGACATAAATCCAAGCAAACACATATACAATGGATGTACACAACAAATCCAAGTATTCACAAATAGCTTGGATAAACACAACTAGTCCAAGTATTCATAAATACAAAGGATTAACATAAAACAAAAAGGCTAACATGATGAACATGACTAATTCATGGATTCATCTTTATCACAACACTAGTGAGTGAGTGATCTTCTATTTGGACAAGGTAAAGGAGGGGATCAAGAGGATAATCATATGTAAACATACTTAACACATTAAGTGATCATTTACTAATGATTATGCTATAGAAAAGAGAAAGTGGGCTGAGAAAAACGTCCAAAAAGGGTTGTTGTAAAATGAGATTTGATCCACTATTTATAGAAGACAAAGTGAAACGGCTAGCTGGGCGCGGTTCCTTATCTAGCCCGGCGGTTCCTTATCGCTAGCGAACCGCCTTTCTATTTAAAGGACCTCCCAGTAGACTACGCTCCGATTTGTCTTTTAGTGGGGTAGGAATATCTGAGGTTTTTTAAACCTTCAAAGGATATTCTTATGGCATATGGAATATGTCATTTTCAAATTTACATTTTCCATTTTAATAAAACATTTTCTTAAAAAGAAAGTTTATTAAAAAATCTTTTGTCATATTAACAAAAGTGAGTTTTAAGGATAATCACTTTGATGATCACTAAGTATGATTAAGAAAAGTTAAAGATATGATTATTACCTTGATGATAGTGTTAGTTAAATAATTCGTTTTGTGTTTTACACTATATGTGTTGTATAGTTTGTTGTGATCAAAACTAAGAAAGATTAGTTAACACTAATAATGTTTTTAGGCATCACTTGCATTAACAATCTCCCCTTTTTGATTATGACAAACTATAAACTCATTTACGTAGAAACACAAAATATCGAATTATTGACGAGTTTATCACTATCATTTCTCCCCCTTTATCGTAGCAAAAAGGTTAGCACAAGTCTTTGAAGAAAACCGGACTTTGCTAGTAGCTCCCCTTGGTGGTTGCTCCCCCTTGCTTGGGGCACCAAGTGTCTGAGCTAAGGTGACATGGTACACAAAGGTTAGTAGAAAGAAAAGAAACACCAATGTATATATGATTACTACCTACTAAGTAACTTGAGAGGGAGAAGGAGAAGAAATCTCAAATTAGAAGCAAGTATTGCTAAGTATGTCCAAAGAGGTAAATTACAAAATCAAAGTTCAATTGGTGGAATGGAGGTAGAAAAGAAACATCCAACCAATGAAGATGATAAATTTGTCAAGGGGTTAAAGTTTAGAATTGATGGAATCACCCATAATCAATTGTAAAGATTAACCACGATCAACTCAAAAGAAAAAGAGAGAATGATCAAAGAAAGAAAACAAAAACAACACAAAGGTTTCATATTACAAAAATATGAAAGAAACAAACAAGGTAGATAGTCATACACACAATATGAGTATCTAAAGCAAAACATATGGAAAATAAACCACAAAGCATAAGATATTCTAATAGTGATAATTTTCCAAGATTGCTTAAAATGTTATTGACTCCAAAACAACTAAAGTATTATTGACTCCAAGAGTGCTTAGTCCTTTAGTTGGAAAAATAAGACGACGAGGCATCATTCGAAGTTTTGTCCACGGGAACGAAAACTTTAAGAGGAGGTCGAGTGAGGAGGAATTCAAGAAAAAATAACTTCTCATACACATGAGCAAGTTTAATTTGTTAAAATCGACAACAAGCATACGAGGATCCATGATGCAAAACAAATTCGGTTAATGGGGGAAGGCCATCAAACCTAGGGTTTGGTGGTGGTGAGGAGAGTGGGTAGGAAATGTTTTCACAATGCCTTGTGAGGTTTGGGAAGATTGAAAGGTCATTAAGTTGAGGGGTGTCGAAAGGTTTTGGTGGTGGGGGAACATTTTCCTTTTCTCCGGTGATGGGGTTAATGGAGTAGGTCTCAATCCAATACTTGATTGGAGAGAAGGTGGGGTTCTTGGTTGGTTTGGAAGAAGAGGGTTCATTTTTCTTGATCCAAATAGGACGAACCGAGATCTTCGGTTTCTTAGAAAGCTTGGATGAGGAAGCTTTGGGTGAGGAGGTTTGTGACAATGAAATGTCAAGGTTATGAAAGGAGGAGTTAGGCATTGTTGAGGTGTGAGAATGAAATCTCAAGGTGGGGTTATAAGAAGAAAGTAGACAAGGCAAAGGATTGAAAATAAAATGTGAAGTGTCAAGGAATGTTTAGCCAAATTTAGTAAACATGGAATCTTGACAGGGGATAGGGTGATGAAGAAAGACCAAAAACGAGCCAAAAATTGGCTATCAGTCCGCGGTTCCTTATAGGGACCGGCGGTTCCTTATAGGGATCGGCGGTTCCTTAGCACTTAAGGGACCGCGTGACTTAATGAGCCGCGTACAGTGGATGTGAAACCATGATTTTCCAGGTTTTTGAGAAAAACTAAGACTTTTTCAAAAAACTGCAAATCTTGGAATTTTACCTCTATTAGCACTAAATTATGTTAGGGTTGCATAAAAGAAACACATTCACAAAGAATGTCTTGACAAAGGGTGGCAAAATATTTAGATAACATTTTGAACCAATTTTAGTCCAGTTTTAGAGGTTGTGATAGATTTAGGTTCAACTTTAATTTAAAATTAAAGTTGATTGATGTGCACATAAAGATAGAAACACATAAAGCTAAATCCATAAATCATCCTCATGAAAAACTCATGGAGGGAAGGAAATACAATAAGGAAATGAAAACAACTACTAAAACAAAGTTAGCTTAAAACTAGTTCTTGATGAGTAGTCTTCTTTGGCTTGGTTTTTCTTGAAAAACACTTATTAAAGAAAATCATCATTTATCTCCTAGGAGGATGATTGGCAAAGAGATTCAACAAAAGGCTTTGCAACTTTATGTGAGCCCCAATCATCTCCAATCTAGGATATCAATGAGATAGTAGTTGTTGAGGCAACAAGGGCAATTAGTGCCATTGTGCATGAAATACTCATAAAAGTGAGGATCGCCCAAGTTTGGAGTGTTTGAGGGAGGTGGAGGTGGAGGAGGTATGTTCTCCAAGGGTGATGTGGGTGAGTGTGGAGGTATGTTCTCCAAGGGTGAAATAGGTGATGTGGGTGAGTTTGGAGGGGTAAAAGGTGAAGTCACCAAGGTATAAACAAAGTCATTCACAATGGGAATGCTTTGGATGGGTTGAGGTG
The DNA here is from genome assembly GCA_025667525.1 of Glebionis coronaria. Lineage (NCBI taxonomy): Eukaryota > Viridiplantae > Streptophyta > Magnoliopsida > Asterales > Asteraceae > Glebionis > Glebionis coronaria. Next base: position 142,706,442 of record CM046880.1, read on the forward strand.
GGTAGTCACATCCAAGAGAGTACTTGGAGTGAAGGGTGAGGTTAGCTTATTCATTCTAGATTGGAATGAAGAGGAGGTAGAACCATGAGAATGGTTGGTACCATGGGTTGAGGTAGTCTTGCATGGAGCAAGAGGTGGTGAGGGTGATGAAGAGATGAGAATTGGAACAATCTCATTCTTGGGTGTGTGAAAGGGTGAAGAGTTAAGTTTGGGCAACTTAATCTTAATCTTAAGGTTTTTCTTTGAAGTGGAGGTTTTGGATGAGTTTGAGGTTCTTGTAGAAACCATGGTTGTAATGAGTGGTTTAAGGGTTAAGGATGAATGGTTTGATGTGTGAAGAACATGGCTAACAAGGTGGGTTTAAAAGGGTGAGGGGATGATCCAAACTAGTAATGGGTTAAAAACATTTTATGTGAATAATGAATTTAGGTAACCTAGTTTAGGAAATGTGCAGGTTTTTGCAAAGAATCAAGCAAGGTTTACACAGATTAAGGAAAATAGTGTAAAGCAAAGATTCTGTCGGACACAGTAGCCGGTGGTTGCCTATCTAGGATGGGCGGTTCCTTATCGATAAGGAACCGCTGGTCGATATGGAACCGCGACCAGAGGTGTTCAAAAATCGCACTTCCTAAAACTTTGGTTAGCCCAGATTTTTCCAAAGGATTAACAAGCCAAAGTTAACTACTGACCAAAATCTAGGAAGCTAACAAGCACATAGGATGCACAAATCTATGCAAATCACAAACACGATGGCATAGACAACATTAGGATTAAAATAATAAGTAATCCAAACAAGTAGTATTAGTTAATACGCAGCCAAATAAAAAGGTAAAAGAAGCAAATGTTCAACATCACATTACATGTTTAGAAACATGTATACTTTGAAACAATTCAAAGTCTTCATCTTCTTTTCTTGCCCAATCCCTTGATCATGTTTCCCAAGTACTTGAATCCCTTCCTTGACTCAACCTGATGTTCATGTAATTCACCTCGAGTCCTAAGATTTTCACGGTAGAGATGCTCCATATTGAGATCTTCCGGTACTTCACTAGAGGAATAATGAGGTGGAGGAGCTAAGTCTTCAAGTCCATCCACGAATGAGTTTGAGGATGGGTGGGAATTACTCGAAGAGTTGAAATGAGAACTAGAACCTATGCCATCACCATCACTTGTTGGCATATAGGTTTCCTCATCATCCGACTCTTGATGATCGGATTTTCGCGAACCTCGATCACTTCTAGGCTTTCTTTCATATACCTCTTGAATAGGCAACGTAACCTGATGAACCGGGTGAAAGCGAGAAAGGTCGAGGTGGGGAAAGTTAATAAGTGTGAAAACACTTATCCTTTTACCACTTATTTCCAATAATAACAAAACCAAAACGTGTGATTTATGTCGTAAAAGTCGGAATTATGCGTGGTTTGTGTTTTTATTGTGTTTTAGGACCAAAATATGAAAAAGGAAGAAAACACGGGCTTTCACGGGCTTTTATCGAAGAAAACGGGAAAAGACGAAGTCAAAAGATCAAGAGTGCAAAAAGAACGGAAGTCCAAGACCTATTCTGAAGATTTATCGAAGAAAAAGTCAAAAGACGGAAGTTTAACGAAGTCGAAGAACTTAAGTCTAATAGAAGAAGGAAATTAAAAGACAAGTTCAAATCCCGAGACGACAAAGACGAAGAATTAAAGTCGAGTCGAGAAAACGTGAAGAAAGCAAGAAAGAAGATGCAACACATGCACTCCTTCCACCTTCCCTATAAATACCCTCCTAATAGTCATTAGGAGGGTGGTTAGATTTTTAGTTAATTTTTCACTTTTTAGTTTTTAGAGAGAGAAAGTCTTAAACTTTCTCTCACTAGTTCATCTTTTTCTTTTAATCTTTCAAGATTAACTCTTTTGTATTGCTTATTTCATTAATCAAAGTTCTATTTTAAGCTTTTATTTCTTAATCTCATTCTACTTTTCTTTGATTTAAGATTGATTTTGGTGCGTATATCATGTGATCCGTGTTGTTCTAATTGATTTCGTGCTTAGAAAGTTAATCTTTTGATCATCTTAAAAGTTTTCATTTGATTAAGCTTTAAGACTTTTGTGCTTATTGGCTTAATTTTAGCTTATTTTTCTTATAAAAGTTTTATTAAAAAGTTTATGTTTTTATTGTTTAATCCAAAAAGTTGTTTGATTTCGAGTTAGATAAATGGATTAAAGTGCTTATTTGATTCGGATTTGTAATTGATTCGGGTTGGTTTTGGTATTAGCTTATTAAAGTTAGCTTATTACCTAGCTTACCTTTCTTCCACAATTTTTGGAAAGGGTGATAAAACCCCTTTCCGACTGGCTTTTTCCGATCGGGGGTACCATCTAACCGATTTCCTTAAATTTCGGAAAGGGTTCAAACTCCCCTTTCCGATTGGTGCCTTTCCGATTGGCCAATATTCCGACGGCAGCTCCCTCCCTTATTCCGATTGAACCAATCGGATTAGGGTTTGTAAATTCCGATTAGCAGCCCTTGTTTCATTTTCCGATTGGTTGTCTTGTCCCATATTCCGATTGGGGTGTTTGCACGTATTCCAATTGAGTCCGTTTGTAGTATTCCGACGGTGAGGGTTTTAATTATTCCGATTGACCTTTTGTCTTGTATTCCGATTGGTACTTTGATTGACATTCCGATAGGCTATATTTCTTAATATTCCGATTGGGATTGTTTTGCATATTCCGATCGCTGCCCCATTCCATATTCCGATCAACTGATCGGAAAACATTCCGATCAGGGCCTTTTTGGCTTGTTTTGGTTTCTTTCGATATCACTTTCTTATAGTACTTTTTATTTTCAGAATATTTTCCAAGTGTTAGATTTATCTAGTGTGTTAGTACTTTTCCATTGTCACCTTTAAGTTCCATGCACTTATTTTTATTCGTCACTTATAATATTCATCTTTATTCTTCCACTTTACTAAACGACACTTTAATTACTTGCTAATAGATTAAAAACAAACAAACCAACCATTCTCTTGATTCACCAAAAGACGATTGAGTCGCACTTAAGACCGGTTTTCAATTCGAAAAGATCGGAACAACGAACTTTCATACTAGGCCTAAAAATCAAGTATTAAATGGCACCGCCGCCGGCTCTTTTCGTTAAGATAAACGGTTTCTCGTGAGAGACGCATTGAATTTTGGGATCCGTTCTTTGAACGTTATTTTCATTGCTATAAAAATTTCCAAAAATCCATAAAAAATATAAAACTCTTCAAAAATACAAAAACATTTAAAAAAATCATTAAAAAGCAATTCTTTCAAAAGGTTTTGCACCAAAAATATTATATAGATATTCTTTGTGTATATTTTTATTCTACAGGTGTATGCGTACTAGATCTTCCAACTATTCTGAGCCCGAGACTCTTGAAGATTTAGATATGGCTGGTGTTAATAACAACAATAATCACCCACCTCAAAACAATTTGAATAACAACAATGTCCTTCTACCTGATTTACGAACCATGGAGGAATTGTGCCAACCCACCATGAACGGACGCGGAGGCCCGATTGCGCCAATGCACGTCACGGCTCAGGAGTTTTCGTTGAAGCATCATATGATACAACAAGTGCAAACGAACCCATTTCGTGGAATTCCGGATGATGATGCCAACAAGCACCTCGACAAATTCATTACCATTACCCAAAGCATGAAGTGCCCCGGTGTTTCTATGGATGACCTCGCCTCCAACTTTTTCCACACTCGCTTTCTCACCATGCCGAAAAATGGTTTGACCGTCTTCCTAAGAATTCTATTCATACGTGGAATGACATGACTCAACGCTTTTTATCGCGCTACTTTCCCCCATCCATGGTCACTAGCCTTCGTAACTAAATCAGTGGATTTATGCAAGAGAATGATGAATCGCTTTTCGATGCTTGGGAACGGTACAATGATTTGATCGACCGCTGTCCTAATCACAATATGCTCCCCGTCACTCTCATTGACACCTTTTACAATGGTCTCACTTTTCGTGATCGTGACACGATCAACGCCGCCGCCGGTGGTACTTTTATGAAAAGGAGACCGGAGGAGTGTCGAGAGTTGATTGAAAACATGACTACTCACCACAAGAATTGGGATTCATCCGCATCCTCAAGATCTAATCAGAGAGTCAATGTTTCATCTACTTCTTCCACCACCAACCCGTCTATTTTGGAACGTGCTATTCTTGATATTAACAAAAGTCTCCAAATTTTGACTTCTAACCAAACTCAACAAGCTAAAGCCGTTGTTATCTCTTGTGACACATGTGGTGGTCCTCATTCCTACAATGAGTGTCCTTCTACTCACGGCAATTATTCTGAAGACGTTCACGCAGCATATGGTACTTATCCCACAGGAGGCTATCAAGCCCGCCCTCAAGGAGACCGTGGCTTGCTAAGTTATCGTTCCAACAATTATCTTGTTCCTCCCGGTTTCCCTCCTGCAAACCAAAACCAACAACAAAGCTTTAACCGAAACAACCAATCCCAAATTCGTGCTCAAAATCAATATCAACCCCAAAGAAACACCTACCCAACTCAAGGAAATTCTCAAGCTTACCAAGCTCCACCTCTCAATCAACTGATGGCCGTAAACCAAGACGTCGAGACGTTCATGAAGACTAATCGTGAGATGGTGACGAATCTTTAGAGTCAATTTGTCAACTTGAAGAATGACATGGTGAAACAAGGGAGCGATATTCGAGCCGAGCTAAGGAATGACATGGCCAAACACAGCAATGATATTAATGCCAACATGCAAAACTCTTTTAACAATCAGGCTCTTCACCTTCGTGATATGATTGGTTCGCTCATCCAAAGTAATCAACCCTCTGCTTCGGGTACTCTTCCGAGTAATACCGTTGCGAATCCAAGGGGGGAGATGAAAGCAATCACCACTCGCAGTGGAAAAGGTTATATGGAACCCGAGCTTCCTACACCTCCACCCGTGATTATGAACAAGGAAAAAGAGCAATTTTCCCCACCTCCTTCACCTTTTATCCCCATTTCCCCACCACCCGTGGTTGTGAGTGATCCTATTCCCTTAAAGCCTTCTTCTTCATCCAATATACCTTATCCTTCAAGGTTGAGGAAAGAGAAGCAAAAGAGCAAGGATGATATTCAGGTTTCAAACTTCCTAAAAATGTTTAAACAATTGAATTTTAACATCTCCTTTGCCGAGGCTCTCGCTCACATGCCCAAATACGCTAAGATGTTTAAAGATCTTTTAAGTGATAAGGAAAAGCTTCTTGACATTGCTCAGACCCACCTTAATGAGAATTGCTCCGCAGTGCTCTTAAGGCAATTGCCCACCAAACTTGGTGATCCGGGTCGCTTCTTGATTCCTTGCAACTTCCCGGGAGTAGAGAATTGCATGGCCCTAGCTGATCTAGGTGCTAGTATAAACTTAATGCCTTTAAGTGTTTGGAAGCAATTATCTCTCCCCGAGCTAGTCCCCACCAAAATGACTTTGGAATTAGCCAACCGTACGGTTGCTTATCCAGTGGGGATAGCCGAAGATGTCTTTGTTGGCGTCGATAAATTCACCTTCCCGGCGGATTTTGTTGTCGTTGACTACGAGATGGATCCCCGTGTTCCATTAATCGTTGGACGTCCCTTTCTGAGGACCGGTCGCACTCTTATTGATGTAGCCGCAGGCGAAATAATCATGAGAGTTGGTGACGATAAAATTGTCTTCAACATGGGTAAGATTTCTAAGCAGCCTTATTCATATGAGAGTGTTAATGCTATTGATGTTCTCGATGAGGCTTGTGAAGAACATTTTCATGATGCTTGCAAAAGTACTCCTTTTTCTCTACCCAATGTTGAGACCGTTGCCTCAATTGCTCCAGCATTGACTCCTTTTGGAGAAAGTGACTTGGATGATTTCGAAGCTAGCTTGGGTCCTCTCGATATTAAGTATGATAATTTGTCCACCAATTAGGATGAAGATATTCGTACTATTGAGAGACTTCTCAATGAGGACCCGTTGTCACCTCCTGCTCCTAAAGAGGTGACTAATGATGATCCATCGTTAGTTTCACCATCTATTGAGGATCCTCCCAATCTCGAGCTTAAGGACCTACCTCCTCATCTTGAGTACGTTTTTCTGGAAGATGACGAAAAGCTACCGGTCATCATCGCAAAGGATCTGAAGGAAGACGAAAAAGCCTGACTTGTCGCTGTGTTGAAGAAGCATAAACGCGCTATCGCTTGGAAAATCTCCGACATCCGTGGAATTGATCCTCACTTCTGCACACATAAAATTCTCATGGAGGACGACTTTAAGCCCACAATTCAAAGTCAACGAAGGGTGAATCCTAAAATCCATGAAGTCATCAAAAAAGAGGTTATCAAACTTCTTGATGCGGGTATGATTTACCCTATTTCGGATTCACCATGGGTTAGTCCAGTCCATTGTGTGCATAAGAAAGGCGGAATCACCGTTGTGCCCAATGCAAACAACGAGTTAATTCCTACCCGTCTCGTTACTGGGTGGAGAGTTTGTATAGACTACCGCAAACTCAATGATGCCACGAGAAAGGATCATTTCCCTCTACCTTTTATGGACCAAATGCTTGAACGTTTAGCTGGTAATGAATATTACTGCTTTCTGGATGGTTTCTCGGGTTATTTTCAAATACCCATCGATCCCCAAGATCAAGAGAAGACAACATTCACTTGTCCCTATGGCACATTTGCTTATAAAAGAATGCCTTTTGGCTTATGCAATGCCCCCGGGACTTTCCAAAGGTGTATGTTGGCTATCTTCCATGACATGGTTGAGCAAACCATGGAAGTCTTCATGGATGATTTCTCGGTCTTTGGGGATTCCTTCTCTTCTTGCCTTGCCAATTTGGAACGTATGCTTAAGCGGTGCGAAGACACTCGCCTTGTTCTGAATTGGGAAAAATGCCATTTTATGGTAAAAGAAGGCATTGTGCTAGGACACAAAATCTCAAAAGCCGGTCTTGAAGTTGACCGTGCTAAAGTAGATGTCATAGCCAAATTACCTCCACCTTCAACTGTGAAGGGTGTGAGAAGCTTTCTGGGTCATGCGGGCTTCTATCGTAGATTCATTCAGGATTTCTCTAAAATCGCTCGCCCGATGACCCACCTCTTGGAAAAAGATACTCCTTTTATCTTTTCTAAAGAGTGTCTCGAAGCCTTCAATCTTCTCAAGGATAAGCTAACTAAGGCACCGGTCTTGGTTACCCCTAATTGGGAGCTGCCTTTTGAATTGATGTGCGATGCTAGCGACTTTGCTATTGGTGCGGTTCTGGGCCAAAGAGTGAATAAACACTTCCAACCAATCCACTACGCTAGCAAAACAATGACAGGGGCTCAATTGCATTATACGACAACCGAAAAAGAGCTTTTAGCTGTTGTCTATGCTTTTGAAAAATTCCGCCCCTATCTTGTTTTATCCACCACCATCGTATACACGGACCATTCCGCGTTGAAGTACTTGATGACTAAGAACGACTCTAAGCCAAGACTTCTTCGCTGGGTTTTGCTCCTTCAAGAATTCAACATTGAAATTCGTGACAAGAAGGGAGCCGAAAACCTGGCCGCGGATCATCTGAGTCGACTTGAGGATCCATATCAGGGGGATCATCCGAACAAAGAGATCAATGATTCTTTCCCCCTGGAGACTCTAATGTCTATAAATCTCAATCTTGATGGCACCCCGTGGTTTGCGGACATCGCAAACTACTTAGCGGGTGGTATTCTCATCCAAGGGTTAACATCCCAACAAAAGAAGAAGTTCTTGAATGATGTTAAGACTTACTTTTCGGATGACCCTTATCTATTCAAACAGTGTGCTGATCTGATTATTCGTCGATGTATTGACGGACCGGCAGCTTTTGACATCCTCCAAGCTTGCCACAAAGGACCCACCGGTGGTCACTTTGGTCCCAACTACACCGCTAAGAAAGTGTTTGATTCTGGATTCTACTGGCCCACCATTTATCGTGACGCTCACGAAATGGTTATGCATTGTGATGCTTGCCAACGTCAAGGCAAGATCACACATAAGGATGAGATGCCTCAAAATTTCAAACAGGAATGTGAAATCTTTGATGTATGGGGCATCGACTTTATGGGGCCATTTCCATCCTCCAAAGGGAACAAGTACATCCTCGTCGCTGTCGACTACGTCTCTAAATGGGTTGAAGCTAAGGCTCTTCCTACGAATGATGCGAGGGTGGTTGTGAACTTTTTGAAGCAGCTTTTTGCTCGATTTGGCGTTCCTCGTGCTATCATCAGTGACCGCGGGACTCATTTTTGCAACGATCAATTTGCACGAGTCATGGCAAAGTATGGTGTCACTCACCGTCTTTCCACCGCCTATCATCCCCAAACCAATGGGCAAGCCGAAATTTCCAATCGTGGCTTGAAGAGAATTTTGGAGCGAACTGTGGGAGAGCATCGTGCCGCGTGGGCCGATAAGTTAGATGATGCTCTGTGGGCTTTCCGTACTGCTTACAAGACCCCATCGGTTGTACACCTTATCATCTTGTGTACGGGAAAGCCTGCCACCTACCCATCGAGCTGGAACATAAGGCGCACTGGGCCTTGAAGTGGGCTAACTTCGACATCGTCAAAGCCGGTGATCATCGCAAGGTTCAACTCAACGAGCTAAATGAACTGAGGAATGAAGCCTATGAGAACTCGCTTATCTACAAGGAGAAGACGAAGATGATCCACGATGCTAAAATCAAGAACCGAGAGTTTCACGTTGGTGATCAAGTCTTACTTTTTAACTCTCGGTTGAAGATCTTCTCTGGCAAGTTGAAGAGCCGATGGTCTGGTCCATTCACCGTCTTCAAAGTCTTTCCGTATGGGACCATTGAGCTTTCTCAGCCGAATGGACCCAATTTCAAGGTGAATGGCCAGCGTCTGAAGCTGTACTTTGGTGAGGACATCTCTCAGGAGATGATTTCATCCCTCACCACGTTCCCCATGAACTAAAATTGGGTCGAGTCAGGCTCATGACTCGGTGAACAAAAACAAGCGCTTCTCGGGAGGCAACCCGTGTTCTATCCTTTATTGCTTTCATAATAAGTGTAGGGGGAGCCCCGCATATGTTTGTTGTCTTGTTTCTTGTGCTGTGCAGGGATTAAAGCTTCAGAAAGCATCTTGATGACTTTTGACGAACCGTGATACCGTGTTTTCCATCTTCCCGGTTCTATCCTAAACTCTTGTGATTCAATATTTCATATTCTATATGTTCACATTGAATTCACTTTAGTTGTCCTTTCCTTAGCAAGATTTAAACAAAGTGCACAATGTCCTAAGTGTAGGGGAGTTTACTCCCACATGCTTAAACATTGAGGACAATGTTTATCTCAAGTGTAGGGGGGACTTCTATCGAAGTAAGTGGTCTTTTCCATGAATTTGCCCTCATTTTAACCGGAAAATCTGATTTTTCGACATTTTTCAAAATTTTTAATCTATTTTGGCCTAGTTGTATAGTTGTATTGGCCTTTGTTATGTTTCCTTTGCTAGAATAAATTTTTAATAAAGTGGTTTTAGATTTTTCTTAGTCGTGAACATTTTGACTCAACCCGAGTTAACTTGCCTAAGTTTACTCTAGCTAGTATCCTTAACGTGTTTAAGTCAAGTTTTGCTAGGCTTTTATATAGGGAGCTATAAAACGCGAAAGTCTTAACTCTCACGGGTTAAGAACAAGAACTTTTCGCAAGTTCCTATAATTGATCCTAGAGAGTCGTTTATCAAGGGAACTTTAAAACGCGATTTCTAAACTTGAAAAAGTATAAGAATTTGCAAGATCCTATAGGCGACTCGAAAACCCAAAAACTTTGATTTAATAGGCTAAGCATCCACGAGTCTCATTCCTTGAGATTTTAAATTGTGGAGAACGAGAGATGATAGAGTCAATTATAAGTTCGGTATTCTTTCGTGAATTTATGTGAGTTAATTATGAGCCTATTCTCCCTTCGCTTGTTAATAATTTATCTGCTAATAAATAAGGTTGTACGATTTGAAAGGTTACTTAGCTTCTAGCCCCAGATCGTTTAAAAGTTGCTCGGTAATGACGAGAGTTCATAGCCAAGGCATAACTTATGAAGCGGGGCGCGAAGATTGGCGAGTCCGAAAAGGCCCTAACAAGGCATGAGGGCTACATTTTGTTGCTAAAAATCCAAAGTGATGTGAAGAATCATTTATCGAAAATCAATATGAAGGATCGAGACACATGACGAAAAGCAAGAACTCCCCAAAAGTCATGGAGAAGTCTATCCGAAAAGACCCTAACAAGGTATGAGGATAAATAGATCCAAGTCCTAAAAGGAGGCGGATCGTTGTATATCAAAGTCCAAAATAAAGATTGGAGAAAAATGAAGAAGTCGTGGTCCAAAGATGAAGAATCTCTCAAAAACTTCAAGTGAAGAAATTCCTATTATGAAGAGAAGACCATAATCTCAAGAACGTCTCTCGAAGATTCGAAGTATGAAGTCGCTGCCAAATATCGGCCCGAGAAAGGTCTCAAATCGCGAACCAAGTTATGCCAAGATATGAACTTTCTGATATCCCGAGAAGCAGTTTTAAAAGATTTGGTCCTTTAGCTAACTATTGATTAAATCGTGCACTTTATTTTCAGACTAAATAACTATCGAAATAAGTCAAACAATGCATCCTCGTGATCATTCAAGACAAAAATAAAATATAAGAGAAACACCTAGGAATAAGGGAGTCTAAGTGAATAATTGGCCCACATGAGTTCGTGATAGTTTGCTAACTTATAATAACAATGATCTCGTTTTTAAGCTTGGTATAGGGAACGTGAAACTTGAGGATGATAAACGTTCATGGCCGCCAAAACCCAATGTAAGTTTTTAATTTCTTAACTTATTTCTATCTTTATGTTTAGTATTTAATAAAGGCCAAGGTGGGTTATTTATGATAGAAAATGTAAACCGTGCTTTAAAATTAATGCATTGCATGAGGGCATTGCAATGGTCAAGTGTAGGGGATTTAATAAGTGTGAAAACACTTATCCTTTTACCACTTATTTCCAATAATAACAAAACCAAAACGTGTGATTTATGTCGTAAAAGTCGGAATTATGCGTGGTTTGTGTTTTTATTGTGTTTTAGGACCAAAATATGAAAAAGGAAGAAAACACGGGCTTTCACGGGCTTTTATCGAAGAAAACGGGAAAAGACGAAGTCAAAAGATCAAGAGTGCAAAAAGAACGGAAGTCCAAGACCTATTCTGAAGATTTATCGAAGAAAAAGTCAAAAGACGGAAGTTTAACGAAGTCGAAGAACTTAAGTCTAATAGAAGAAGGAAATTAAAAGACAAGTTCAAATCCCGAGACGACAAAGACGAAGAATTAAAGTCGAGTCGAGAAAACGTGAAGAAAGCAAGAAAGAAGATGCAACACATGCACTCCTTCCACCTTCCCTATAAATACCCTCCTAATAGTCATTAGGAGGGTGGTTAGATTTTTAGTTAATTTTTCACTTTTTAGTTTTTAGAGAGAGAAAGTCTTAAACTTTCTCTCACTAGTTCATCTTTTTCTTTTAATCTTTCAAGATTAACTCTTTTGTATTGCTTATTTCATTAATCAAAGTTCTATTTTAAGCTTTTATTTCTTAATCTCATTCTACTTTTCTTTGATTTAAGATTGATTTTGGTGCGTATATCATGTGATCCGTGTTGTTCTAATTGATTTCGTGCTTAGAAAGTTAATCTTTTGATCATCTTAAAAGTTTTCATTTGATTAAGCTTTAAGACTTTTGTGCTTATTGGCTTAATTTTAGCTTATTTTTCTTATAAAAGTTTTATTAAAAAGTTTATGTTTTTATTGTTTAATCCAAAAAGTTGTTTGATTTCGAGTTAGATAAATGGATTAAAGTGCTTATTTGATTCGGATTTGTAATTGATTCGGGTTGGTTTTGGTATTAGCTTATTAAAGTTAGCTTATTACCTAGCTTACCTTTCTTCCACAATTTTCGGAAAGGGTGATAAAACCCCTTTCCGACTGGCTTTTTCCGATCGGGGGTACCATCTAACCGATTTCCTTAAATTTCGGAAAGGGTTCAAACTCCCATTTCCGATGCCTTTCCGATTGGCCAATATTCCGACGGCAGCTCCCTCCCTTATTCCGATTGAACCAATCGGATTAGGGTTTGTAAATTCCGATTAGCAGCCCTTGTTTCATTTTCCGATTGGTTGTCTTGTCCCATATTCCGATTGGGGTGTTTGCACGTATTCCGATTGAGTCCGTTTGTAGTATTCCGACGGTGAGGGTTTTAATTATTCCGATTGACCTTTTGTCTTGTATTCCGATTGGTACTTTGATTGACATTCCGATAGGCTATATTTCTTAATATTCCGATTGGGATTGTTTTGCATATTCCGATCGCTGCCCCATTCCATATTCCGATCAACTGATTGGAAAACATTCCGATCAGGGCCTTTTTGGCTTGTTTTGGTTTCTTTCGATATCACTTTCTTATAGTACTTTTTATTTTCAGAATATTTTCCAAGTGTTAGATTTATCTAGTGTGTTAGTACTTTTCCATTGTCACCTTTAAGTTCCATGCACTTATTTTTATTCGTCACTTATAATATTCATCTTTATTCTTCCACTTTACTAAACGACACTTTAATTACTTGCTAATAGATTAAAAACAAACAAACCAACCATTCTCTTGATTCACCAAAAGACGATTGAGTCGCACTTAAGACCGGTTTTCAATTCGAAAAGATCGGAACAACGAACTTTGATACTAGGCCTAAAAATCAAGTATTAAAAGTCACGAACAACCCTTTTGAAAAGGCGAGTAAGAAGCATAGCGTAGGGAAGGTTTGTTTTGGGCTTTGAAATAGCATAATTTATTCGTCGAGCGATATAGTATGCCAAATTGTACTTGGTTGATGTAAAGATGCAACATAACATATGCACCATACAAGCCGAGATATGATCTCGGTTTCCACCAAGACAAAATACATTCTCCCTAAGGATATTTTCCCATCGGACCATAAAATCCTTAAGATCGCTTGAGAGTACTTCATAGCGATTCACATACCGCACATTAGAATGATGGCTTCTTACAACGTTTCCATCACACGCTCTTTCGAAATGATATCAAGGATAAATTCCGGATCAATTTCGGCGTGGTCATTTGGAGGTTTGTCGTTGGATTCCAAGAGAGCATCAAGTCTCCATTTGTCCGTGAAACGACAAGTGCCTTCATATGACACACCAAGAATTTCACCAAAATCTTCGATAGAATATTGAATGATTTGTTCGTTCAACAAGAATCGAATGAAGATTTCGCCATTGTATTCAAACATAGAGTAAGTGATAAAGAATTCTAGAAGAAACAAGGGGTATATATCTTCTTCTATGTAGAGTAAGTAATCAAACCCCGTATGCTCAAAGATATATTTGATATAGATATAACCCGTTATTCCCTCATCAACAACTCTACCCTCATGGAAATTTCGTGTTGAAAGAGATGAAAATGAGTTTCGAAGTTAAGTGGATGCAAAGGTTTGGGAAATGTTTGGCATATATTGTTTAGTGAGTTGATGATCCTTTTGGTATTGTGAAGGCATGATTAGTACCTAAATAAACACAAGAAAATATATTTCCAATCACTCATATGAAAAATAAAATCAAAAATCAAAATATAAGAATGTGTTATATCAATTTCTTGACAAACAAAGGATAATCCATATCATTCTTATGTTCACAATGTATCTATTCCATTATTAACCAAGAACATATGAACTATGTTGGATCAACAATGGACTAGAACATTAGTTTTTCAAAACAAGGTTTTTAGGTAAGCATTAACAATGCAGTTACCTATTTGTTCATGGGTTCATCTCAATTCCATCTTTTAACCAAAATCATTTAGCCAAAATTCGGATTTGTTCTACAAGTGGGTTTTAGTGAAATCTCAATGAATATGAACCTAAGGAATCATAGTAAAATAACCATGTCAACCCATATTCCTATTAAGGTTCTAATTCAATTTCAATTTTTAGAAATCCCCAATTATGAAAGGATGAACCCTAGAACAAAATAGATGAAATTGAAAGAAAATAATTACAATTAATTGATGTTTGATGAAGGATGAGTGAAACCCACAACTTGGAATCAATTAATTTGAGTGATTGAAGGTTTTTGAAGCTTCAACAATGGTGGAAAAAAGGGGAACCCGACGGCTGTGTGTTTTTGGGAGAGAGAGGTTTTGTTTGAAAAAGATTAAACTAATAAAACTGGCGCTCTGACAAGTTTTACTGCCCGCGGTTCCTTATCGATAGAGAACCGTGGGTTTGAACCGCCAGAGATAAAGAACCGCCTACAGAGGCAGGTTTTTATCAATGAAAAACGCCAAATTTTTGAAAACCAAGTTTTCTAAAATACTTAAAAATATATCTTAAACCTTTTAGAATATCATTGGATCATCATAACACTAAGCAATATGCCTTAATGAAGGATTACGAGTTGAATCGAGATCAAAAAGAACCAAAACGGACAAGCGACTACTCGTAGCGAAAAAGCAAAGTGGAGAGAAGTCAAGGGAAGTGAATCAAGACTAAGACCAATGCTCAAGGGATTAATGACAATCTTCAAATCGTGGAGACGAAGAGCTTGTGTCATATATAGTGGTTTAAGATGTGCCTTTTCGGCGAAGTGTTAAACGGCTTTGGTAATGAATAAACACAAAGCAAATGTTGATGCATAGACTAAGATCACTTTCAATAATAGTCTTAGTCTAAACCAAAATATGAGCAGGTTATTAATTCACTTTCTCTCCCACAAAGGGCCTACTAATCGTATGGGTGCAAACCATGGATATCATGCTTGATACTTTAAGCTACTACTAACTCACTCTACATCACCATAGTGAGTCAAGTATCCAAGTAATGAAGGTTTTAGAGGATAAAAGAAAAGAATCACAAACCACAAACAAATGTCAAGGCAAGGATGCCAAGAACAAGCACATAGTCAAGTAATGATCAAAAGAATGATCAAAGGGCGTGTGGAAGAACGAAAGCATACCTTGGCCACCCATCAAGGAATCAATGCAAAGCCCAACAATGACTATGATGAGTACTAAGTCTTCAAGGACTAGTATCATTCCCAATAATCTTGATATCATCATTCAAAGATGTTGAAGATCAATGAAGATGAGTCTTCTACAAGTGCAAGTAACTCAATCCACTACCAATTAAATGATTGATCTTCATGAGTACCTACACAAAGCAAGATGAAAACTAGTGGATACATTTCAAGAGTAGATTTAAAATTGCATAAAAGCTACTAATCTAAGAGGGATGCAATATTACCAATTAAAAGACCTATTTTCCAAAAAAAATAGTTTTGACCAAAGAGAAACTTTAGTACAACTTGACCTTCTAATTTGAGGAGACAATGGATCGATCCAAGTTTTAAAGTACAATATACTTAAAAGATCTTGAGTGACCATCGCTCTGATACCAATTGTAGAAACTAGAAAGGGGGGGGGGGTTGAATAGTTTCTCTTTTATTAGTCACCTAATTAAAATTACTTTCAATTAAGATTGTATCAAAACTATATTTTACTTAAAGCTAAGTTGCATAATGATTAGGTTTAATTCAAATGCATTAGCAATGGTAATAGGTAAGCGTAATGATAATGAAATAAGTAAAGAGTAAGGAAAGAGACAACCTAATGAGAAGACACCAAGATTTATAGTGGTTCGACAATGAGGCTCTATCCTCGTTTCTACTCCACTCCTCGAGTACACCTACTCGAGATTTCCACTATATCCACAAGCTCCCTTCTTGGCGGAGAAAACCTTACATCGTCGCTTACATTATTTTCCGACACTAAGCTAAATGTCGAGACCTAATCTTAGCTAGGACCAATCTACACAACGTTACCTACTTCACAATTTAACGACACAAGGCTAGATGTCGAGTTCTAATCTCAAGGTAGAACCAATCTTCACGACGTTGCCTACTTCACCATTTTACGACACAAGGCTAGATGTCGAGTTCTAATCCAAAGCTAGAACCAATCTTCACGACTCTTCACTTTGAAGCTAAGTGAGAACTTCACACAACACAACTACTAATCACTTTCAAGTTTAGTGAGAACTCACAAGACACAACCACATCACTTTATAGTTTAGTGAGAACTACTACACAATCTATTACAACTCAACGAGACATATCCAAGTACACACATGTAGCTTGGATCTACACAACATAAATCCAAGCAAACACATATGCAATGGATGTACACAACAAATCCAAGTATTCACAAATAGCTTGGATAAACACAACTAGTCCAAGTATTCATAAATACAATGGATTAACATAAAACAAAAAGACTAACATGATGAACATGACTAATTCATGGATTCATCTTTATCACAACACTAGTGAGTGAGTGATCTTCTCTTTGGACAAGGTAAAGGAGGGGATCAAGAGGATAATCATATGTAAACATATTTAACAAATTAAATGATCATTTACTAATGATTATGCTATAGAAAAGAGAAAGGGGGTTGAGAAAAACGCCCAAAAAGGGTTGTTGGAAAATGAGATTTGATCCACTATTTATAAGAGACAAAGTGCAACGGCTAGCTGGGCGCGGTTCCTTATCTAGCCCGGCGGTTCCTTATCGCTAGAGAATCGCCTAGCTATTTAAAGGACCGCCCAGTATACTATGCTCCTATTTTGTCTTTTAGTGGGGTAGGAATATCTGAGGTTTTTTAAACCTTCAAAGGATATTCTTATGGCATATGGAATATGCCATTTTCAAATTTACATTTTCCATTTTAAAGAAAGTTTATTAAAAAATCTTTTGTCATATTAACAAAAGTGAGTTTTAAGGATAATCACTTTGATGATCACTAAGTATGATTAAGAAAATTTAGTGATATGATTATTACCTTGATGATAGTGTTAGTTAAATAATTCGTTTTGTGTTTTGCACTAAATGTGTTGTATAATTTGTTGTGATCAAAACTAAGAAAGATTAGTTAACACTAATAATGTTTTTAGGCATCACTTACATTAACATAATGGTTTTGATATCAAAGAGAATCCTTTAATAAACCTTCAGTATTAACCAGCCAAACCTAAAAATTGTCGTATTTTAATTTGAGTAGTTGGTGCACTCAAATTTTCGATGGTTTCGATTTTCGCAGGATCAACATGTACCCCACTTTTATCAATCACATGTCAGAGAAATTGTACAGAACTAAGCCAAAGATCACACTTTGAGAGTTTCGCGTACAATTTTCGTTCTTTAACAAGTTCAAGATAATCCTTAAGTGTTCGGCATGTTCTTCCTCACTCTTCGAGCAGGTTAGAATATCATCAATGAAAACGATTACGAATTTATCAAGACACGACTTACACATACAATTCATTAAGTCAATGAATACAGCAGGTGTACTGGTCAAACCAGAAGGCATAACACTAAACTCATAATGATCATCACGAGTTCTAACGCCGTAATAGGAATATCTTCCTCGCGTATGCGAAGTTGATGATAAGCAAAACAAAGATCAATCTTGGAGAAAACACCAGAATCTTGGAGAAAACACGAGAGTTTTGAAGTTGATCAAATAGATCATAATTTCTTGGAAGCGGGTAACGATTCTTGATTGTTAGCCTATGCAGATCTCGATAATCAATGCACATACGAAATGAACCATCCTTCTTCTTAGTGAACAGAATAGGAGTTCTATAAACTGACGAGCTTGATCGAATAAAGCCTCTATCATATAGTTTTTAAAACTGCACAATTAATTCCTTCAGTTTGCTAATTGATATGGCACACGTGCTACAGTTGCATCACTAGGAATTAGATCAGTTTCGAATTCTATTTGCCTTGGAGGCGGAAATACCTGTAAAATCTTCCAGAACATTGTGGAATAGTTACAAATGACTAGAGTAATTCTTCTTACTTCTCTTACGATTCCTTCTACGATACTTAAGCTAAGAATAATTCACAACCTTTTTCGATATACTTACGAGCTCTAATGCACGAAAAGAATTTTCAATTTGGAATTATTTTTTTTTTCCCTTAAGTAACCTCATCAGCCTTGCCTTGAATTATGTGTCCCACGAGCTAATAAGCCATGCAGACAGCTTCACATAAAGTATATGGCTTAGAAGAAGTCACATCACCGCATTTATTCTTGGTCAGCCGTGAATATACTGCTTAACCTTGATGGTTCGGGTTCCATGATTCTTGGATAAAGGAGTCAACTTGTGGAATCACTTGATATATCTACCAATGTTAGTTCCCTTCAGTTCCAGATTATACAACACTTGCTCCATACTTTGGAAATACTTCGAGGAAAAACTCCTCAATTAACCGCTTCCTCACCTTAGTCCATGGTGTCCCATAAGTAACGATACCTGTGGAAGCAAGTCTGCCATCCCACCAAATTAATGCACGACCTTGGAGAGTAGCAATTTCAAACTGCACCTTATCCTCCTGATTAGGGTCACTGATTTGAAAGACTAACGTCAGCTTTTCAACAACTAACATAATCCTCCATCATCTTTAGTCCCCTTAAGAGTCTACGGTTTACGCTTAATGAATAAAGTGTAGTTATAGCCTCTAATTTTGGGCACATTTGTTCCATACGTACCACGAGCATTATCGGCTCCAGCTTTAGCTCCACCGGTTCTAGTTCCACCAGTTTTTAGCTTCAGCTCCAGTTCCAGATCCATCATTCATGTTGGCCATGAATTCAGCTAAAGATACAGCAACTTATTTACTAATAACTTGGCACGTTCGTGCTTCAGTCTTAGCTTTCATTGACTGCCTGATTCATGTGTAACTCAAATTAAATCATAATGAGTATTCATTCAGTGATTGCGTTATACCACATGAATTTAAATGAGAAAGGCAAAGAAAGATAATAATAGAACGATGTAGAATTAGGAATCAAAAGATAGTCATTCCATTGATCACAAACTATTACAAGTTGTATTGTTAAGCATTATAGATAATCATCGTCTAATGCCATCCAACTTAAAAGACTAGTCCAACTAACTGATGTCACAGTTTAGTTAGGGATTTGAAAGATACTACAATTCAGAAACTAATACACAAGAGTTACTAGGTAAATCACATGGCGAAGAAAGTTCCTCGGTCCCACTAGAAGAAGATTTCTTTAGTGTTTTTCAGAGACGCTTGATATCCTCCTCAATTGGCGGTTTTCGAACAGCCCTAATACAACCATTTCACGATCAAGGAATTAGAGAAACAAAATCAAAGAATGAATCGAGCAAACAAATTATGAGTCAATAAGAGTTTAATTACGCAGATGCTATATGCTTAAGCCCACACGTTTATGAATCATTATTTCCATGGATTGAACAAGTCCTTCCAAATAAGATTCAGAAATTTGTAGTTCAACAATTTATAATTTCCTTGTTCAAATAAATGGCCAATTTATTTCAACGATTATAAATCACTTTATTTAAGCATCGCCAGCTCAACGCAAGAGATCAAGATCGAAACAAATGAAAAACTGATTTAACAGAAAATGATCAGTGATATGATACAGAATCCTGGTTGGCATGTGAACACCATAACAATCAATCTTAGTTCCTAACAATCAATAGTACCATCTCGGCCAAACTTGTTTCTATCAAAACAGTATAATGTCGAAGATTAATGAAAATGCAAATTAATTTGCTAAACGAAATGAACGGATCGATAAATCAAGAATAAGAACAAAGGAAATCAAAATCCTTGTAACCTAAAGAATATCATCAAGATTATTAACCGTTTCGTTGGGATCATGTATATCCACAACTTAGTTAGTCTCGATAATAACAGGATTCATTTCAGGAATAGCTTCGGCGCTAGCATTAATATGACTAGGGTGGCTTCGTGACAATCTACGTCGTATGAACATCTCGTATAAGCATAAAATTATCATTTATAATTAAATAAATGAAAACATACCTTGTAATTCACAAGTTCGAATAATCGATAAAGATTACAACATATATATAATCCCATATATATATAAATACTTTCATTCTCGTCCATTGGCAACTCGGAGGTTTCACTTGCAACTGTTATAGTTAAAAGATTTCAAAATTCATTTTTGGAAAATGTTTTCGTTCTCTATAACTTGAGCTCTGATGCCAATCTGTAACACCCCCAATTTCGGTCATAGCAGCGGAAGGGTCCTTGGGTGTTACTATCATGGTTCAATCTCATAATCATAGAAAACGGCTCAAAACGAGTCGTTTTAAATAAAAACATCCATCCATTAATTTGTAAAACCCATATTTAAAATCCGAGAATATTAAATACGCGTAACCTCATCTTTAATTTTAATTAAACGTTAACAGAAAATACGTGGCCTCAGTTTTATTTAAATATAAAAAAATAATTATTCAGAAAATAATTATTAAGTTTCTGAAAATATTACGTAGGTATTATTTATTAAACAGAAAAGAGAATTACGTTCAGAAAATTTAAAACACGAGAAATTTAAGTACGTATACGTGATAGTTTATAAGTGTCGAAAATCAAACGAAAAACTTATGTGTATGCATATTGGGTCGCCGGTTTCAATAGGAGCAAAGAAAAGAAACAAAAGACAAAAGGGCCCAAGCCCGGCCCGATAACAAGTTAACTAGCTAGGGAAAAAGGCTTTCATTATCTTCATTTTACAAAAAAAACAAGAAAAAATAAGAAACCCTAACGATTGATTGTTGGTGCCGCCGGCTAGAAAAGAAAAACAAAGAACTTTGATATTGAGTGTTTGGGTTTATGTTCATGTTGTTTGTTTTGATACTCATATACGGTATCCTCGAATCCCATTTACATTTCGATTTTGGTACTAGTATTTGTTTTAACGTTGATAAATCATATGGTTGTGCAACATTTCGCCTAGATTGATATAAAATATTAATATCGGTAGTCGTCGCTATGGTGACATGATTTTGACAAGGCAATAGATAAATGGAAGCATATCTCTACGTAAATGATAGAGTCGGTTTCACATCATTAATTTCTTTTGACACACAATCCTTGCGTAAATAAAACATCAAGCTGGTCAATGTTATATTATAACTTGAAAATGATTCTTGTAGAAAACAAGTTTTGATAGCGTTTTGTGCCGAAACGCATATGCATGGTTTTGGTGTTGGTTATGTACGCAACACTAAAGAAATGATATTTGTATATTGTGAATTATAGCAAATGAGTCAATATATGTATAATAATATATGTATGATGGCTAAAACAGAATGAATACCACATTGTCAAATATGTTCGGCTATTTACTGTTTGGCTTAATCGACTTTTGGGCTTAATTAATATATTCGGCGATTTTAATTATACCTTATTGTTATCCGTTTTATAAATAAATGTTTTAGATAATTTAATTAATAAATTAAATTTATTATGTTAAATTAGTTTTATAAAAATTAAAAGGTATAATATTTCTGAATGAGTTAAATTATTTTTTTGGAAATTTTATAAATTAGGAAACGTTCTATTTTTAGCAGGTTACCAAATATAGAGTTAGTATAACGTCAGAATACGTGTTATGCCATAATTATTACTAGAATGAAAATATGTTAAAAGGAAATATTAGAATAATCAGACTTATCAGTTTATATACATACAGTATTCCAAGAATAAAATAAATAAACGAGAAACAGTTAGATCAGTAAAATTATATAAATATCAGTTAACTTATTCGCGCCTATTATTAATGTAGTATCTGTGCAGTCGAAGTAGATCTTTCAGCTTTCGTCCTTATTTCATTACTGGACACGAGGTACGGATTTCCCGTCCTTCAGTATGACTTTCCTTCTATGCATGATTAGGATTCCCCGTCTACAGCCAAATGTTTTTCCCAGTATATGTTTTAAGCTTATCAGTAATCATGTTAATAACTAAATAAATTGCCTGAGCATTATATGCAAGCATGACCAGTTTATGTACTAGTTACGGAGGTACCGTAACCATGGCACTAGAGGCACCGGTGTCGTGACTCACATGCAGGAGAGTGATATCCTGCATCGTCCCACTCAGCTCAGTTTGGCCATTTTATCAGTATTTTTAGTGGGGTGTATGGATGCATCCTAGTCTTATCAGTTTATAGTTATCAGGGTGAATGTGGTGTATGCTCTACATCCTTCATATTGGAGTTGATCCCTCCACCCAGCATAGCATTTAGAGGTCACCCCTCTACAGCATTTAGAGGTCACCCCTCTACAACATGACGAGGTCACCCCTCTAGTTATTCATGCACCATTGTTACAGCACATGACCTATATAAGCTCTGGCAATTAAAATACAGTAAATGCATGTTTTCAGATTTAACAGATAACAGTTCAACTTTTTTATTTATAAATCAGACTTTACAGATTTTACACAGATTTCCGCTACAACTTTACTTATCAGTCTTACAGCTCCAGTATTTTATCATCTGTTTCATTTCAGTAATTCCTTATCATGCTTTGTATCCGTTCACTGAGCGTTATGCTCAGACGTAGTTCTTTCATGTTCTAACGGCAGGTACACCAGGACGCTCTTAGGATTCTGAGAGCATGTGCATTGAATGGAAGCTATCCGGGCTTCTTACTTTATGCACTTCTTACATTATTCTGCTTATTTGGACATTGTTTAGTCCTTTCCTTTAGTATTTTATTTTTCATGTTTTGAGCTTAGGTTGGATTACCGATGTTTGATTCCGGTATTTCCGTTATGGTCAGTTAATGTTTTAGAACATTTACCTTATGCTTTGATGACACGCCATAAATACACCTAACGGTCCACTTATCCAAGTGGGGTGTTACAATTATGGTATCAGAGCCAGGTTCGTCCTGTAGGCTCTAAAACTTGACCTATGACTAGTGGGTAGTCACCAGTAACTTTCCAAATTTTGGTATTGTTATCTTTCATGTTTCTCATGCATTTATCAATCAGTTTTCTTCATTTAGCAATCAGTTTTCTTAAAGTTTTTGACTAAGTAAAAGGTTGGTACAGGACTGGCCATATTAAGTCGCATGTGATTTTCATTCGAATTTTGTTTTGGTGAACCGACCCATAGGCGTTCACCCTTGCCTGTTCAAATTTTGTATTGGTAAACCGACTCATAGGCGTTTATCCTTAACCGTGACAGATTCATGTTTTCAGTCAAATATTACTTAGTGAACCAGCCATAAACATTCACCATTATTCAGGTCAAATTTTCATGTTTTTAGTCGAATATTGTTTTGTAAACTAAACCATAGATGTTTACCTTTACTCATATCATGACATTTTAGAAAATTTTGACAAGTATGGATTGGACTACAGCCATCCATATTTAGTCCCAAATTGTAAATTTCTATACATGACAGTTTTCAGAAAATTTTGACAAGTATGGAAGGAACCAGAACCGCCCATACTTAGTCACATGTTTTCTTCTTTGAATTTGATGGACTGAACCATAGTCATCCACATCAGTTGATGTTAAACTTCAGTTGATTATACTTTTATGTTCTTTGTAACAATCAAGTTTTCATACCCTCACGTGGATGTTGTTTTCATGCTGATTAAGTTCATGTCTCCTTATGAGGATTACTTTTTCAGCAAGGTGATGATGTTTTCATGCTAAGATACAGAAGGGTTACAATAAAATCTTGTTTTTATAATAAATCATGTTTGGTCTTCATCAGTCAGTCTTCATGCTAACCATTGTTGGAATTTCGTTTAATCATATTCTTGAACCTCTATACAACCAGTATTAAGTCTACGCAGGAATTACCCGGCTATCATGTTACTCATTTCAGTTCAGTTTACTACCGTTTAAATCAATTTAATTCTTTGATCATGTCAGACAAGCGACACTAGTATCGATCATCCCATAAAAAATTTCCACCAATGCCATGTACACTATTCCATCTGTACCCCATATACAGTGTCTCAGTTATACTCCATGTACAGTATTTCATGAGTACTCCACATACAGTGTCTTAGATATGCTCCATGTGTAGTATTCACTTTGTACTTCATGTACAGTAGTCGAGGTGTACTCCAGGTACCCTACTCCATGGATATTTCTAATCGATCCTCAGTTATCTCAGGCGTTTCCATTTGTCGATATTCTACCAGATGCTGATGTTGCTCGTGAGTTGAAGATTTTATCAGATACTGATGCTGCTAACACTTTGAAGACCTCACAAATGCTGATGCTGCTGATACTTTGGAGATTTATCAAGATGCTGATGTTGTTTATACTATGGAGACTCTTTAGAACAAGGACGAAAACTATAAATTTGAAATTCCTGACAAGAATAAACTTCAACCATCAAACACTACCATTCCCTTCCATGCTTTTACCTTCTCAGCTAGATGTCACACTTCACTCAGCTAACCTTTCATTCAGAAGAGTGGGAACCGGAACCCAGCCGGCCACTCAATAGAATAGCCACATGAATCACGGTCATGAGGATGACCGTCATAAATTTACAGACAAAGCAGTAGTGACAACCACCGTGCTTATAATTAAACAGTCAGTAACCATCGAAACTTCAGAACAGACGTGACCAAAAATGCAGAGGTCAGCAGTCTAACCGGTCTGCCAATCCTAACAGTTACCAGAAATTCTTAACATTATTCAGACTCACCCATTAAAGTACATGTCTAGACAACAGTCAAGACACAGGCCCCAAGTATCATTTCGGGAGACACATATCAGTACACCAGTCACACGTCATACTAAAATTTTCTCAAAGTAAGAGTCAGAACTCATAACTACGTATGTTTCCTAAACAGACCCTCAGTAATTCAAGGTACCCTCCAAAAAGGGGGTATACTTTCTTTTATGCCATACATAAATCAGGCCATTAAAAATTCAGTTACACCAGAGGAGTATTATTCAGGCTAGACACGTCGTGTTCATTCTGTGAGGTCACATATGAACAAAATCAGGGAAAGTTGTCACGTTTACTTCACGTATTCATATGTCAGCTTTATCTTAAATCAGGTATTTCCTACATCCCATCTAGAAAAGACTCCACGGTATCACCATATTTGTTAAAGTTTACTTCTCAGTTAATGACGAGATCCGTCTTACTAAACCCAAAATATATTCATTATATTTTCTGCCAGAAAAATCAGTACAAATTGTTTCTGCCTTACAAGTGCGTAACTTATCAGCCCAAAGCTACGAAGACTTATAGCTACCAGTTATAAATCAACTTCTGAAGTCCTTTAAATTCATGATCATAAAATATTCCAGAGTTTCTAGATGTCATTCCAGGAAGTTTTCTAGAAATTCCTTCCTAACCACGAGACGGAGTTTAACATCGAGCTTGTCTCAAGAACAGAACCTGTTTTCAAAACTCTTTATCGCCGGGCTTCAGCTAAGTAAAAGAGTTGCAACATTAACTGTAAGACTTACCGGAACGAGGCCTTAATCGCCCTAGCAAACCACCAGAAGGTGCACTGTTTTCTGTCTATCAAGAAGGAGGCCGGTATCATGAGATCATGTATCAACCACGGAAAATTTTTACAAGATCACCATTCTTAATCAATGTTCATTCCATAAATAGCAGGTTTGTCTGATCCGCTACGAGGTCTTAAACATTTTCTAGAACAATTTCTGGTCATGCTACCATCAGTGGAGAGAGAAAGAACATGATGTTTTCCAGACTACTATTAAACATATTACAGTCTCTCTAAAGATTTTGATTTTTAGACTTCAGAACTCCTTAATGCTCCAACTATATTATGAAATCTATGAATATAATTTTCCCATGATTCTCAGACAAAATCGTCAGCAATATTCAATGATCACATTCTGGTCTGCTAAATTCTAGAGAAGAACATGATAATCATCTCCTCGCAGTTGTACAGAATCTTCGATAGGAGAAGATATTATATAAGCAGCTTCCCAGATATGAATTCCAGTTGAACGAGGTGGCATTTCTGGACCACCCTATTTCAGTAGAAGAAATTTCAGACAATCCTGTGAAGGTGAAGGCCATCACCTGATGGTCCCGACCGACGCCTGTGAGCGAAGTACAAAATTTCTAGAACTCATAAAACTACTTCCGCATAAATCCCTTACAATTCTCACGATCAGACTTCAATGACTAAGCTTATGCATAAGGGAGAGGACCTACACTAGAATTTTGGTATCACATAAGATCCTACGCTAGGAGAGATATATTTTATCCAGACCTCAAAAATCTTTCATGACTATTCATCCAGATTCCACCAGAATGTACCATAATCCCAGGCAGAATTTTGATAAAAAGCAGTATAACATAATTGATGCAGCTATGTTCATATATGGATGCCTGACATACCTCAGGTTCAAGATAGGACACCGACATGCTAATGAGTTATTACAACCATTAGAAAATTTCTGAACATAAATGAGATAAGATTCCATAGAGGTTATTGCCAGTTACCACATACTCGGACGAAGCATGATGCTATCTAAGTCGTTGTTAACCAGTTAAGCCAGCCTACACGTCTTCTTTTATCCGAAATGATTACGCAATAACAAATCCGCAGGAAATTCAGCAATAGATCGTATGATTCCAAGGTATTCCATCAACAATCTTGTCAGATGGAAATTAGCGTTCGCGAATCGTGCTCACGTTCATTTTCACGATCACGATCACGTGTACGTTCACATTCACGTTCATGTTTATTTTCACTTTCACGTTTACGTCTCATTCGCAGTATCATGTTGTTTAAGTTCATGTTTTGTGTTATCTCATGATTTAAACTCACGTTAGCGTTCATAAAATTGTTCACGTTCAAGTTCGAGTGCCATTTCGCGATACACGTTTCATAGTTTATTACCGAATATGGTTACAGAAAGCTTGAGAAACCAGACGCAAGTTTAGCACAACTTTTCCATACTCAGGCAGATGTTTCAGTCTCAGGCCATATCGTCTGACAATCCTTTCTCAGTCAGCATACGTTCATGATATGTCTAGTATCACGTTCACAGTATGTTCCACAGATCACGTTCATGATATACTTCATGCTTAGCATTCCTCATATAATCACGAACCACGTCACAATTGCTCACGTAGCACGTTCACAATTGTTCACGTAGTTCGTCCCTATATATATTTTCAACAGCTTGCCCAGAAATATAAATGTTATCTTTTCAGGATAAATTGTACGCACCTTTCATGTATACTACATGCTATAGCTTATTCATTCTACCAGATTCAAAAAATCCATCTTAAGTATGGAACCAGCAACCATTCAGCATCATCAGGACAGGGTCATCAGGACCAAGATTTTTTTTATTATGTATAGACCCTTGAAGGAATCGTTCGAGCGGGAGGACACTCGGAACGGAGGAGTCCATCCGGACCTCTCATCCCTTCCTTCAATAATTCAGTTAAATTCTTTCATTCATGTTACGTTCAATGTTCATTTCAGTCGTGTCACGTTTATACTTTTCAGCAGCATTAGATTCTAATTCAAGGACGAATGATCCTTCGGCTTATATGTCTTTTCAGCCTTCATGCTCTTTCAGCATATATGTCTTTCAGCTTTTATAACTTCATCAGCTTATTACCTGTAATTCGAAGACGAATTTTGTTTTTAGAGATGGAGAATAATTGCAAGACCACAGCATTAAGTATTATCGCGTCCCTAATTCGAGGACGAATTATTTTTTTTAGAGGGGAAGAATTGTAAAGCCCGTATTTAAAATCCGAGAATATTAAATACGCGTAACCTCATCTTTATTTTTAATTAAACGTTAACACAAAATACGCGGCCTCAGTTTTATTTAAATATAAAAAAATAATTATTCAGAAAATAATTATTAAGTTTCAGAAAATATTACGTAGGTATTATTTATTATACAGAAAGAGTATTACGTTCAGAAAATTTAAAACACGATAAATTTAAATACGTATACGTGATAATTTATAAGTGTCGAAAATCAAACGAAAAGCTTATGTGTATGCATATTGGGTCGTCGGTTTTAATAGGAGCAAAGAAAAGAAACAAAAGACAAAAGGGCCCAAGCCCGACCCGATAACAAATTAACTAGCTAGGGAAAAAGGCTTTCAATATCTTCATTTTACAAAAAAAACAAGAAAAAATAAGAAACCCTAAGGATTGAGTGTTGGTGCCGCCGGCTAGAAAAGAAAAAAAAGGACTTTGATCTTGAGTGTTCGGGTTTATGTTCATATTGTTTGTTTTGATACTCATATATACGGTAACCTCGAATCCCATTTACATTTCGATTTTGGTACAAGTATTTGTTTTAACGTTGATAAATCATATGGTTGTGCAACATTTCCCCTAGATTGATATAAAATATTAATATCGGTAGTCGTCGCTATGGTTACATGATTTTGACAAGGCAATAGATAAATGGAAGCATATATCTACCTAAACGATAGAGTCGGTTTCACATCGTTAATTTCTTTTGACACAAAATCCTTGCGTAAATAAAACACCAAGCTGGTCAATGTTATATTATAACTTGAAAATGATTCTTGTAGAAAACAAGTTTTGATAGCGTTTTGTGCCGAAACGCATATGCATGGTTTTGGTGTTGGTTATGTACGCAACAATAAAGGAATGATAATTGTATATTGTGAATTATAGCAAATGAGTCAATATATGTATAATAATATATGTATGATGGCTAAAACAGAATGAATACCACATTGTCAAATATGTTCGGCTATTTACTGTTTGGCTTAATCGACTTTTGGGCTTAATTAATATATTCGACGATTTTAATTATACCTTATTGTTATCCCTTTTATAAATAAATGTTTTAGATAATTTAATTAATAAATAAAATTTATTATGTTAAATTAGTTTTATAAAAATTAAAAGGTATAATATTTCTGAATGAGTTAAATTATTTTTTTGGAAATTTTATAAATTAGGAAACGTTCTATTTTTAGCAGGTTACCAAATATAGAGTTAGTATAACGTCAGAATACCTGTTATGCCATAATTATTAGTAGAACGAAAATATGTTAAAAGGAAATATTAGAATAATCAGACTTATCAGTTTATATACATACATTATTCCAAGAATAAAATAAATAAACGAGAAACAGTTAAGATCAGTAAAATTAAATAAATATCAGTTAACTTATTCGCGCCTATTATTAATGTAGTATCCGTGCAGTCGAAGTAGATCTTTCAGCTTTCGTCCTTATTTCATTACTGGACATGAGGTACGGATTTCCCGTCTTTTAGTATGACTTTCCTTCTATGCATGATTAGGATTCCCCGTCTGCAGCCAAATGTTTTTCCCAGTATATGTTTTAAGCTTATCAGTAATCATGTTAATAACTAAATAAATTGCCTGGCCATTATATACAAGCATGACCAGTTTATGTACTAGTTACGGAGGTGCCGTAACCATGGAACTAGAGGCACCGGTGTCGTGACTCACATGCAGGAGAGTGATATCCTGCATCGTCCCACTCAGCTCAGTTTGGCCAGTTTATCAATATTTTTAGTGGGCGTATGGATGCATCCTAGGCTTATCAGTTTACAGTTATCAGGGTGAATGTGGTGTGTGCTCTACATCCTTCACATTAGAGTTGATCCCTCCACCCAGCATAGCATTTAGAGGTCACCCCTCTACAGCATTTAGAGGTCACCCCTCTACAGCATGACGAGGTCACCCCTCTAGTTATTCATGCACCGTTGTTACAGCACATGACCTATATAAGCTCTGGCAATTAAAATACAGTAAATGCATGTTTTTAGATTTAACAAATAACAGTTCAGCTTTATTATTTATAAATCAGACTTTACAGATTATACACAGATTTCCGCTACAACTTTACTTATCAGTCTTACAGCTCCAGTATTTTATCATCTGTTTCATTTCAGTAATTCCTTATCATGCTTTGTATCTGTTCACTGAGCGTTATGCTCAGCCGTAGTTCTTTCATGTTCTAACGGTAGGTACACCAGGACGCTCTTAGGATTCTGAGAGCATGTGCATTGAATGGAAGCTATTCGGACTTCTTACTTTATGCACTTCTTACATTATTCTGCTTATTTGGACATTGTTTAGTCCTTTCCTTCAGTATTTTATTTTTCATGTTTTGAGCTTAGGTTGGATTACCGATGTTTGATTCCAGTATTTCCGTTATGGTCAATTAATGTTTTAGGACATTAACCTTATGCTTTGATGACACGCCATAAATACACATAACGGTCCACTTATCCAAGTGGGGTGTTACAATTATGGTATCAGAGCCAGGTTCGACCTGTAGGCTCTAAAACTTGACCTGTGACTAGTGGGTAGTCATAAGGAACTTTCCAAATTTTAGCGTTGTTATCTTTCATGTTTCTCGTGCATTTATCAATCAGTTTTCTTCATTTACCAATCAGTTTTCTTAAAGTTTTTGACTAAGTAAAAGGTTGGTACATGACTGGCCATATTTAGTCGCATGTGCTTTTCATTCAAATTTTGTTTTGGTGAACCGACCCATAGGCGTTCACCCTTACCTGTTCAAATTTTGTATTGGTAAACCGACTCATAGGCGTTTACCCCTACCAATGACAGATTCATGTTTTCAGTCAAATATTACTTGCTGAACCAGCCATAAACATTCACCATTATTTAGGTCAAATTTTCATGCTTTCAATCGAATATTGTTTTGTGAACTGAACCATAGACGTTTACCTTTACTCATATCATGACATTTTAGAAAATTTTGACAAGTATGGATTGGACTACAGCCATCCATATTTAGTCCCAAATTGTAAATTTCTATACATGATAGTTTTCAGAAAATTTTGACAAGTATGGAAGGAACCAGAACCGCCCATACTTAGTCACATGTTTTCTTCTTTGAACTCGGTGGATTGAACCATAGTCATCCACATCAGTTGATGTTAAACTTCAGTTGATTATACTTTTATGTTCTTTGTAACAATCAAGTTCTCATACCCTCATGTGGATGTTGTTTTCATGCTGATTAAGTTCATGTCTCCTTATGAGGATTACTTTTTTAACAAGGTGATGATGTTTTCATGCTAAGATACAGAAGGGTTACAATAAAATCTTGTTTTTATAATAAATCATGTTTGGTCTTCATCAGTTAGTCTTCATGCTAACCATTGTTGGAATTTCGTTTAATCATATTCTTGAACCTCTATACAACCAACATTAAGTCTACACAGGAATTACCCGGCTATCATGTTACTCATTTCAGTTCAGTTTACTACCCTTTAAATCAATTTAATTCTTTGATCATGTCAGACAAGCGACACGAGTATCGATCACCCCATAAAAAATTTCCACCATATTAACATGTACAGTATTCCATCTGTACCCTATGTACAGTGTCTCAGTTATACTCCATGTACAGTATTTCATGAGTACTCCACATACAGTGTCTCAGATATGCTCCATGTGCAGTATTCACTTTGTACTTCATGTACAGTAATCCAGGTGTACTCCAGTTACCCTACTCCATGGATATTTCTAATCGATCCTCAGTTATCTCAATCGTTTCTATTTGTCGATATTCTACCAGATGCTGATGCTGCTCGTGAGTTAAAGATTTTATTAGATACTGATGGTGCTAACACTTTGAAGACCTCACAAATGCTGATGCTGCTGATACTTTGGAGATTTCTCAAGATGCTGATGCTGTTTATACTATGTAGACTCTTCTAGCAACAAGGACGAAAACTATAAATTTGAAATTCCTGACAAGAATAAACTTCAATCATCAAACACTACCATTCCCTTCCATGCTTTTACCTTCTCAGCTAGATGTCACACTTCACTTACCTAACCTTTCATTCAGAAGAGTGGGAAACAGAACCCAGTCGGCCACTCAGTAGAATAGCCACATGAATCATGGTCATGATGATAACCGTCATAAATTGACAGACAAAGTAGTAGTGACAACCACCGTGCTTATAATTAAACAGTCAGTAACCATCAAAACTTCAGAACAGACGTGACCAGAAATGCAGAGGTCAGCAGTCTAACCAGTCCGCCAATCCTAGCAGTTACCAGAAATTCTTAACATTATTCACACTCACCCATTAAAGTACATGTATAGACAACGGTCAAGACACAGGATCCAAGTATCATTTCGGGAGACACATATCAGGACACCAGTCATGATACACGTCATACGAAAAATTTCTCAAAGTACGAGTCAGAACTCATAACTACGTATGTTTCCTAAACAGGCCCTCAGTAATTCAGGGTACCCTCCAAAATGGGGGGTATACGTTCTTTTATGCCACACATAAATCAGGCCATTAAAAATTCAATTACACCAGAGGAGTATTATTCAGGTTAGACACGTCGTGTTCATTCTGTGAGGTCACATATGAACAAAATCAGTGAAAGTTGTCACGTTTACTTCACGTATTCATATGTCAGCTTTATCTTAAATCAGGTATTTCCTACATCCCAGCTAGAAAAGACTCCACGGTATCACCATATTTGTTAAAGTTTACTTCTCAGTTAATGACGAGATCCGTCTTACTAAACCCAAAATATATTCATTATATGTTCTGCCAGAAAAATCAGTACAAATTGTTTCTGCCTTACAAGTGCGTAACTTATCAGTCCAAAGCTACGAAGACTAATAGCTACCATTTATAAATCAACTTCTGAAGTCCTTTAAATTCATGATTAGAAAATATTCCAGAGTTTCTAGATGTCATTCCAGGAGGTTTTCCAGAAATTCCTTCCTAACTACGAGACAGAGTTTAACATCGAGCTTGTCTCAAGAACAAAACCTGTTTTCAAAATTCTTTATCGTCGGGCTTCAGCTAAGTAAAAGAGCTGCAACATTAACTGCAAGACTTACCGGAACGAGGCCTTAATCGCCCTAGCAAACCACCAGAAGGTGCACTGTTTTCTGTCTATCAGGAATGAGGCCGATATCATGTGATCATGTATCAACCACTGAAAATTTTTACAGGATCACCATTTTTAATCAATGTTCATTCCATAAATAGTAGGTTTATCTGGTCTGCTATGAGGTCTTAAACATTTTCTAGAACAATTTCTGGTCATGCTACCATCAGTGGAGAGAGAAAGAACATGATGTTTTCCATACTACTATTGAACATATTACAGTCTCTCTAAAGATTTTGATTTTTATACTTCAGAACTCCTTAATGCTCCAACTATATTATGGAATCTATGAATAAAATTTTCCCATGGTTCTCAGAAAAAATCGTTAGTATATTCATTGATCAATTCTGGTCTGCTAAATTCTAGAGAAGAACAAGATAATCATCTCCTCGCAGTTGTACAGAATCTTCGATAGGAGAAGATATTATATAAGCAGTTTCCTTGATATGAATTCCAGTTGAACGAGGTGGCATTTCTGGACCACCCTATTTCAGTAGAAGAAATTTCAGACAATCCTGTAAAGGTGAAGGCCATCACCTGATGGTCCTGACCGACGCCTGTGAGCGAAGTACAAAATTTCTAGAACTCATAAAACTACTACCGCAGAAATCCATTACAATTCTTACAATCAGTCTTCCATTACTAAGATTACGCATAAGGGAGAGGACCTACACTAAAATTTTGGTATCACATAAGATCCTACGCTAGGAGAGATATATTTTATCCAGAGCTCAAAATTCTTTCATGACTATTAATCCAGATTCCACCAGAATGTACCATAATCCCAGGCAGAATTTTGATAAAAAGTAGTATAACACAATTGATGCAGCTATGTTCATATCTGGATGCCTGACATACCTCAGGTTCAAGATAGGACACCGACATGCTAATGAGTTATTACAAACATTAGAAAATTTCTGAACAGAAATGAGATAAGATTACATGGAGGTTATTGCCAGTTACTACAGACTCAGACGAAGCATGATGCTATCTAAGTCGTGGTTAACCAGTTAACCCAGCCTATACGTCTTCTTTTATCCGAAATGATTACGCAGTAACAAATCCGCAGGAAATTCAGCAATAGATCGTATGATTCCAAGGTATTCCATCAACAATCTTGTTAGATGGAAATTAGCGTTCGCGAATCGCGCTCACTTTATTTAAGCGTCGCCAGCTCAACGCAAGAGATCAAGATCGAAACAAATGAGAAACTGATTTAACAGAAAATGATCAGTGATATGATATGGAATCCTAGTTGGCATGTGAACACCATAACAATCAATCTCAGTTCCTAACAATCAATAGTACCATCTTGGACAAACTTGTTTCTATCAAAACAGTATAATGTCGAAGATTAATGAAAATGCAAATTAAATTTGCTAAACGAAATGAACGGATCGATAAATCAAGAATAAGAACAAAGGAAATCAAAATCCTTGTAACCAAAAGAATATCATCAAGATTATTAGCCGTTTCGTTGGAATCATGTATATCCACAACTTAGTTAGTCTCGATAATAACAGGATTCATTTCAGGAAGAGCTTCGGCGCTAGTATTAATATGACTAGGGTGGCTTCGTGACAATCTACGTCGTATGAACTTCTCGTATAAGCATAAAATTATCATTTATAATTAAATAAATGAAAACATACCTTGTAATTCACAAGTTCAAATAATCGATAAAGATTACAACATATATATAATCCCTTATATATATATAAATACTTTCATTCTCGTCCATTGGCAACTCGGAGGTTTCGCTTGCAGCTGTTATAGTTAAAAGATTTCAAAAATTCATTTTTAGAAAATCTTTTCGTTCTCTATAACTTGAGCTCTGATGCCAATCTGTAACACCCCCAATTTCGGTCATAGCAGCGGAAGGGTCCTTGGGTGTTACTATCATGGTTCAATCTCATAATCATAGAAAACGGCTCAAAACGAGTTGTTTTAAATAAAAACATCCATCCATTCATTTAACAATAAAACTTTTCACACGGTCCCAGATAATTTAAAGGTTACAGTCACGGTAAATGATAAAAGATTCTTTGAATGGATATAATTTATGAAAGCGGGCAAAAACATTTCAATAAGCAAGCTTCACGAAACCGCCTTCCTCGAGTGCCTTCCCAATGGACCTGAGATAAAACATGCTAAAAAGTCAGCAAAATTTGCCGAGTGAATCTATAGAGTTTAATTTAAATAAAGAGAACACAAGTATTCAAAATAACCTTCCATGGTTAATAATTTATCAAAGACAATTATGTTGTACTGACATAATTATCGGTGTCATTACATAAGCCTCGTGACATTGAACGTTAACATATATTATTTCAGCCCAACACACCTAGCCAAGTGCGTATATTTCTCTTATACAGTGCATTCGATGTTTCATTACTAGTGCATCACAACACCACGCGATAGCTAGTCGCGACCGGACTGGGCGTCACCCCGATAGATATATCCATAGTATTAACGTTACTTCGTTTAACAATTCACGATTCATGGCTCTTTAAGGCTAAACAAACTTATGTAATAACTTTCATCTAAACATACAATCGGGTTCCTTGTGATCAAATTTTTAAAACAAAGAGGGTTTACCACAACTTCTCGTTGCACCCTTCGTTTATAATAAATGCTTTTCTAATAAGTAGGGTTTCCACAACTTCTCGTTGCACCCATACTTTTCTAATAAGTAGGGTTTCCACAACTTCTCGTTGTACCCTTTATTTTAATAAAACAAGCATGTTATCCCCCTCGCGGGTTTTATAAAACAAGTAAACATGTTAAAAGCAAGGCTATAGACTCACCTTAGCCAATAGTGGTAATGAGACGATCGCCGACGATTAGTGATGCCCGTTTAAACACGAAAATGTCAACCTACCAAATAAGGCGCGTCCGTTAATAATCGACTTAAGTATAAATACTTAAATAATATAAAAATCAAAATTACAAAACCATGACAATCCCGAAAAATATACAATACAAGTGATATTACTATACCCTTTTATTCAACACTATACGTTTAAATACTTGCACTCTTGACATTGACCCGTCATAAGACGCCAAGTCAACGCAAGTCAACTTATAACTTTACTTCACTCGGACCAGTAGCTAAGTCATTGATATAATGACTAGAAACTTGAGTAAATCACCATGTCCAATAGTGAATACTCAACTCATGCCACATAAGCATTGGACTACGTGTTCAAAATACCAATCAGCATGTACACTCCAAATTTACACACCAATCTACCCTATCTAGACTTGTCCGTTTTCGACGAAACTTGGTGAAAAACTCACTTATAATCTGTATAAGACTCAGTTAAAAATTCATCCAATGATTCACATTTTAAAACCACCTGCTCGACACATCTCTAGATTATAAAAACAGGACAGTTTTACGCCTTTGACTTGTAAAACCATTTTGACATATTTAAACAATTCCGTTTACAAAACCGACACTCGGGTTTGAAAATAGACTCATGACCTGAAGTTTAGAAACATACATCAGCCCTTGAATATTTTCAAAACTCATTCTATAGTCCCCGAGATTCGATCCCAATATCGACAATAATTTTTGGATTATGCCGATACTCGTCTCCCGGTACACGAATAATCAAATCATCGTAACTTCTCGCTCGTTTGGAGCTAGAAGCTCTACTTTATATCAAATCGAAGCGTAGGAAAATCTCTACAACAATATCACATCATCTCATCCTTAACTAAGACTTAAGATTTCCGAAAATACCTTTAAACCTACTGCCTAAAAATATACTTTTAAAAATCACATCAAATCAACTTTTTAGTTCAATCCACCCATTCTCCTACTAATTCTAACATCCAAATATCATGTACTTTCAATACTAACACTTGCATGTCACCCAAATCAAAATCAAAATCAAAAACTCACACTTTTAATAATCAAAATAACATGATCTTTTCAAGATCATTACATGCATATTATGAAAATACCTTCAAATTTTCTTGTTTTTATCAACTTTTCAAAACCTTATGCATGTAAGAAAAAATTATATTCATAGAATCACCTTTAAATTTGGGGAATGGGACTTTTATTAGTTTCAAGTGATTCAAGGTGGATCATCAAAAATTTGTGATGTTTGTGTGTTGTGGTGTGACGGCAAGAACAAAGGAAAAGGGGAAGGAGTTGTTTGATTTTTATAAAAAATATAATGTGTGTGTTTTTGCAAGTGGAAAATCATTTTATAGTCCTAGTGGAAGGGCTATTTTGCCAAAATTGCAATTCTTTGGGCTAAAAGGTAAATAAATAGTTTAAAGGGTGGAAAATGACTATTACTCAAATTTAAAAATATTTACGGGACTCGGGTTTCGTAAATATACTTTTCAAAAGTTAAAACGCTTCAAAAATATAATAATATAACTTCGACACGACTTAAAACGTAATTACATCGAAAACGTCGAAAATATTAAATATCAAGACAATCGATAATAAAACGTAAATATTTGGGCATCCGTCGGTATTGCGATCATTAGTAGTTCTCGTCATTCGTTAAAACGTAAAACACGAGAAATAAAAATGAATACAATAAAATCATTCATATGTTATTTTGAGAATATAATATTGATACCTAACGTATTTCTTGTCGGTTTTCATCTAAACGATATTCTTACGTTAAGTTTCAAACTAAACCTTCTCGGTTTGCCGATAATTTAAAATTCTCATTAAAGTAAACATATAATATTTAATAGTCGAGATTAAAATATCGACCTGAAATTGACGGATTGTCACATAATCACTTTAGTTGTCTCTTCCTTAGCTTGATTTATGTAAAACCCGCATGCTTTTACCATGAATAGTACCCTTTAGATCCTACGTACAAGATTAAAACTTTACTTTTATAGCATGTTTACGTTCACGTATAAGAATTTTAAGTATTACGTACGTGTTAGAACACGATAAGTATTTATTACGTATGAACACACGATAATTATTCAAATAATAATTATAATCACGAACATGCCATCATGAAATCATGAACGTAAATTAATCACGGGAGAATATTAATTACATATATATATTTATTACGAACACGAATAAATATATTAGGTCACGATCAATAATTAATTAGAACACATAAAACACGAACACAATAAAACACGAACACACTATAATAATTAGACTCGGAAAGAGGTACGGTTACCCCATGTGGGGCCCCCTACCCGCGGCTACACCAAGAGAATGGGCCATGCCCATTTTAATTTTTAATAACAAGGGGTTAAGGGGTAAAACATGTTTCACTTTTCACAAATCAAGAAAAATAACAAAACCCTAAAAGTTTTTCCTCCTTCCTCCTTTGTCCCTTGGCCGCCGGTTATACACCATCACAAGAGGGTGTTCGGGTTGATTTTGATCTTGGATTTTGTGCAAGCATTCGTGTGTGTTCATCCTAATTGATCTACGTATTCGGTATAACCTTTTTAACCTTTTTCTTTTATGTTTTGATTTAATAAATCACATAAAATCATGATATTTTTAGAAACTAATTAAAAACAATTATTAAAACATGTAAATGATCATGGGTAAATCAAACAAGGGTTTTTAGGGGTGTTTTGATGTTGGTCGACGCCTAACCGAGACCAAGGAGGGTCTCGGCTTGGCTTATTAACCACCACTGAGACCTCATGGTCTCGGTATGGTGGTGGTGGTCCTACGGCAGCAGCAAACAAGGGGGAACCCCGACTTGGTTCGGGGTATGGTGTTGATTTCGGGTCCGGTTCATGGTTTCTAGTCACGGGTCCGGTTCATAGATAAATTTAAAGTTATGATTTTAATTATTATGTGTTAAAAATTAAATTAATAAAACATGACATGATTAATTTAATTAACATGACTTAGGTTATAAATTTAATTATTAGATATGAATTTTAACCTAAGTATTTACATTTAACTAGACTTTATAATTAATTAATTATTAAAAACCATGACTATAATTAATTAATTAACATGACTTAGGTTATATTATTAATAATTAATAATACATGTTTTAACCTAAGTATTTTACCTTCTTTAATTAAAATCATGATATATATAATTAAATACTTTTAACCTATAATTTATTTAATTTACATGTAATAATTAGTAAACTATACTTTATAACAACATGACTTAGAATAATAATCAGAAAACACTTAAGCTTATATAATTAGCTTATTTAACCAGCTTATATCTAATTATAGAAACTTTCTATTTTTAGAAACTTATTTAATTAAGGCAGCTAATCTATTTATGGAAACTTTCTATTTTAGAAACTTATCTATTTTAAGCAGTAATTCTATTTTTGGAAACTTTCTATTTTTGGAAACTTTCTGTTTTTTAAAACTTTCTATTTGTGGTAACTTTCTATTTTTGGAAACTTTCTATTTTTGGAAACTTTCTATTTTAGGAAACCTGCTATTTTTAGAAAGTTACTTATTATTACACAGTAAGTATAATAATACATGAAATACAAGAAATACTTAATCAGAATAGGCAGAATATAGGATAACACAGTATAAAGCTTTAAACAGTAAAACATGGCATGAACGTATAAAATAAGCTGAGACATGATATAAAACCAGTTACGTATTCAGTAATTAGATATTTATACACGTATGTATTTATGTAGCATTAGTGATACCGAAGTAGGACTCTCTTTTGTCTTCTTCGTTCACTGGACATAAGGTACGGATTCCCGTCCTTTCAGTATGGACATTATTTCCTTATTAGGATTCCTCGTATGCAGCCAATTGTTTTCCCGTAGTATAAGTTTATATGTTTGATTGTTTATGTTTAATTAGAATACCTAAAGCCATATACATGCATGACCAGTTTCACCTAGTTATGGAGGTACCATAGCCATAACACTAGAGGCACTAGTGTTATGACTTCCCCACGGTGGAGTGATTGCTCGTGGCGTCCCTTCGGCTTTTGGCCATATTATTATATTTATCATGTGGGGCGTATGGGTGCATCCTAGTTACATGTTTTTCAGCAGATTACTTAGTGTGAATGTGGTGTGTGCCTTGCATCCTTCACAAGGAGCTAATCCCTCCTACCCAAAAACCCGTATATTAAATTAGAGGCAGCCCTTCTAATTTGCATGATAAGGTCACCCCTCCAAGTATTCATGCACGGTGGATTTTCATGACCTATATTGGCTAATGGTAAAATATGTTAAACGGTTTTTACAAGATAAACATAAGGCTTTTCAAACTATAAAACCAGTTTTACTAAGACTTAACCGGGTTATTCGGGACTTAGTTTCTTCCGTTGTTATATGCTTATATGCTTATATCATTCATGCTTTATTGTACATCCGTGCACTAAGCGTATTGCTCAACCGTTTTCCTTTTCATGTTCCCAAAACGGCAGGTACCCAAGGACGCTCGTAGACTTTAAGCGTACGTGCATATGGACTGGAAGCTTTCTAGCCTTTCTTTACTTTATGCATTATCTGTACTTTGATACTCTTTCCATGGACATTTTTTTAGTCCTTTCATTTACAGTACTTATGTTTGTGTGTGATGAGCTTTACTTTTGGACTACCGATGTTTGATTCTGGTATTTCCTTTTTAGGGTCATGTAATGTTTTAGACATTTATCCTTGTATGCTTTGATGACACGCCATAATTACGCGTGACATTCCATTACCAAACTAGGGTGTTACAATTATGGTATCAGAGCCAAGGCTTCGACCTGTAGGCTCTCAAAATATGACCTGTGATTAGTGGGTAGTCACTATGGTCTTCCTAGAACTGACAGTTGTTTTCATGCATTCATCATTTTTATCCATACATATATATGTCATTGTCGCAGGTTTATTACTAAGTAATGGTTGGTACAGGACTGGCCCTATTTAGTCGCATGTGTTTTATCGAAACTTTTAAATTTGGGACCGACCCATAGGCGTCCCCTCGCCATGTCTTTTATTTTGGGTGAACTGACCATAGGCGTTCACTCTCGAGCATACAAAAGTTTTCATAAAACTGCATCATGCATTCATATAGAATTTTCTTGCATAAATTTTTTTTTTCTCTTGATTTATTGGTATAAAATTTTTTTATGTATATATATATATATTTTATGTTTTGATCTGTTTAATCATATGTTTTATGTTATACTGTCAGATGGTTCTCACACGCGAGCAGGAACAACTCAATGCAGCAATCCAAGCTGCAATGCAAGCTTTGCTTCCTCAACTGAGGAATGACATCAGGGTTGAGGTTCAGGCTGCCAACAATCAGCAGCAAAACCAAGCACCTCCTCCCGTGACATTGGCAATATGGCTGGAGAGATTCAACAAGCTCCGCCCTCGAGCTTTCGAGAGAACAGATAGCCCCAGTGAAGCTGAAAGCTGGTTGGCTC
Source organism: Glebionis coronaria (assembly GCA_025667525.1). Classification (NCBI taxonomy): domain Eukaryota; kingdom Viridiplantae; phylum Streptophyta; class Magnoliopsida; order Asterales; family Asteraceae; genus Glebionis; species Glebionis coronaria. The sequence continues at coordinate 142,747,725 of CM046880.1, forward strand.
ACATCGAGAAGATCTTCGATGCTATGGGTTGTGACCCCGTGTTCAAGGCAAGGTTGGCATGCTACCGGTTTGAAGGCGGTGTGTTAAATTGGTGGTTAGCATTGAAGCAGTCTGAGGGAGGTGATAATTGGGTGGCTGGTTTGACATGGGCTCAGTTCAGAGATAGGGTGATGGAGCAGTTCTTTCCCAAGGCTGAGAAAGACAAGCTCAAGAGGGAGTACCATGGGATCCGACAGAGAGCTGGGGAGAATAGCAATGAGTTTATGCAGCGCTTTCTTCGCTTAGCTGGTTTCCTTGGTGCAGCGGCAGGTACTCCTGAAGAGTAGGCACACCACTTTAGGTGGGCTCTTCGCACATCGGTCGCAAACAATCTGGTGTGTTCTACGTTCAACACAGTAGCACAAGTGGCCGATGCAGCACGTAAGTTGGAGATGTTGCATGAGAGAGATGAGTTCGGGGAAGCTGAGAAACCCGACAAGAGGTAAACATTTGTATTCAAGCGGTGACTAATCCGTATTCTTTCTATTTATGTCAATTATTCATCTCTTTAAATCGTATCATCCAGGCAGAAAACTGGGGACCGGTCTCAGTCGGCTACTCAGCAGCAGCCTAATCAGCCCAAGGGAAACAGTCAGACTAACGACCGTTCTGCTACGGATAGGCGTAGCGGTAATGATAATTACCGTAACAACGTTGGACACTCCAACGGCAGCAGGTCCTAATACTTACGAATATTCTTATGATTTCATGTTATAACTCATAATTCTGACAATTTAGCAAATCTTCTACCAGGAACCATGGAAACGGTAGGGACCAGAACCAGAGAGGTTCACAACCTAGTCGTCCAGCTATCACTGGTATTCAATCTTACGATTATTCGCATTGTCCTTTGTACCCTATTATCATGTCTCATGTAAAATGTTTTATCAGGTCCTCAGCCAGCCAGAGCACCTGCTAGAGGATATACTCATCCTCTTTGCTCTACTTGCCACCGTAGGCACCCCGTGTTGGAAATACGTTTTACGTATTTATGAAGGATCGGTCGCTCCAATGATAATTATGTAATGGGCTCGTGATCCACTTTGTAAGTGTATAGTCCATATAGCCCACATGTAGGGTGGGCTATATATATACCCCTCCTAGCATGTTAGGAGGGGGTTGGTCATTCATTCATTCAACACTTTCATTAATCTAATCTTACTTTCTCTCTCTACTTTTCTTCCCTCTCCTTTCTCTCTCTACACCTAATCTCCTTCTTCCCCATCTCTTCCACCAAATCCATAGATCTAATCCATCCATTTACCAAATCCTTAGAATTAGCAGGCCTTCAATTGGTATCAAGAGCCATGGTTGAATCTTAGGATTTGCATTTTTTTATCTTTTGATTTGGTGGTAAAAATCCTTTCTTTTCTATTTTTTTTTATCAATCTTTTCATCATTGGATCAACTTTTTATCAATTTTTATAAATTTTATCAATTTTCATTTTTTATCAGTTTTATTTTTTACGTAGGTTTTTTTTTACAATCAGTTTTTATTATCAGTTTTTTTATTATCAGGTTTATCAATTTTTAAATCATCTAGTTTTATTAAATTTTTTTTTTTTAATCAGTTTTTTCTTTTTTCAATAATCAGTTTTTTTTTTTTTTTTATATAATCACATTTTTTTATCCTTTTTTAATCGGTCTTTTTTTAATCATTTTTTACTCAGTTATTTTTTTAATCAATTTTTTTTTTAATCAGTCTTCTTTTTCTTATCAGTCCAAACAGTCCAAAAATTGTTACGAGTGTCATATCAGTCCATGAGTCCTATCCAATCGGTTAAAACTGTCATCAATCCTTTTTATCCAAAGTTATCAGTTTTTCGTTGTCAGATTTCCGTCTTTCCGATTTTTTTTCCGAATAGACAAACCTTTCCGCATAGCAAAACTTTCCGCATAGCAAAACTTTCCGCATAGCAAAACTTTCCGCATAGCAAAACTTTCCGCATAGCAAAACATTCCGAATAGAAAAAAAAAACATTCCGAATAGAAAAAACATTCCGAATAGAAAATCTTTCCGAATAGAAAATCTTTCCGAATAGAAAATCTTTCCGAATTGAAAATCTTTCCGAATAGAAAATCTTTCCGAATAGCATTCTTTCCGAATAGACTCCACACCACTCGACTGACACCACACCTCTCGACTCGACCCAAACAGTGACTCAATCTAAACCAAACTCACACCGATTTTGGACTCACCTTTCATAAAGACTCGAACCCAACACTTCACTCTAAGCCCCTCACAGTCTCGACTCTATCTCACCCACCCACCCTCGACATACTCGACACCTACCCACGTCTCACTCAACTCAAACCCAACCTCGACTACAACTCGAACTCGACAACAACAGTCTCGACTCACACATCCTACACTCGAACCTAATTCACCTCTCGTTCCCCTCTCGTCACTCGAAGAACTCTCATCTCTCGAACACTCAAAACCCTCCCACACACTCTCACGACTCAACTCTCTCACCAAATCACCCTTGTTTCACCTTATCTCTCTCGGTCACCCCCCCAACACCCTTGAAAACCCTCACCCTCTCGACAGCCCCGACTCCAAAAACACACTCTCGACAACCAAAAACCACAGCCCCTCTCAAACAAACAAAATAACCCCACAACCTCTCACTCGACTCCCCCTCGAACCCATCACACAAACAAGACTAAACATCCCCACTCTTTCCCTCGAACCGACTCAAAACCTTTTAACAGACTCACAACACCCTCTCTCACCCTCGTCACCATAACACCCTCGTAACAAACTCACAAACACAAATCCCACTAAACTGTTAAACCCACTCGACCAACACCTCTCGTATTACCCACCCTGACACGACTCACAACCTCAAACCCCTGGACACCCATCTCACAACACCACTCGACCCCCTCACACCCTCACTCTCGACTCATTGCAAACCACAACAGAAAGACACAACAGTAGAAGAGAGAGACTCGAAAACATTAAATTTTAAAAAATAAAATCTTACCCGAGACCTCTTTTTGAGATCTTATAGATGATTTGTGCATCGGTGGTTTTAGATTGTTTCACTTCGTGGATGTGAAGGATTTTGAAGCAATCTGGATTAAGATTAAATCTGGTTTAGGGAAGATTGAATCTTTTGGCTTCAAGATTTAAGGGGGCGGAGGTTTTGAAGTTAGATTTGGGAGGAACCGCCATTGTTGAGTATAGATTGTGTTTGAGAGACACTAAGCAGAGAGAGAGTTTAGATTTAGGTGGGAGAGAGAAGAAGTAACGTTATTTTAGTGGGGCGGATATAACAAAGCTATAAGTGGGGCGGTGGGATTGTTCTTACTGGGCCACGTGTGTGGACACTTTTAGATTTAGGTGGGATTGTTATTTTATCAGTTTTTTTTTTTTTTTTTTCTTTTTCCACTTTTAATAAAACTTATATTTTCGAAAGTTTATAGTTTTTTTTTTTTATATATACGTTTTTTTTTTTAAAGTCTAGATTACTTTTTTATTTTTTTTTGTCACTTTTGTTTTCTTTTTGGTTTAGTAAATTCTTGTTTATTGGTTTTTGGCAAATGTGTTGAGGCGGGTATTTTTAAAAAAAAAAAAAAAAAAAAAACGAATATCAGATTGTTCTTATTATTATTTTTTTATTATTATTTTCAGTTACATTATTTTTCTTAAGCCAATTTTTTTTTAAATTTATAGATTTTAAATTGAACTTTTTAGTTAAGAAAATTTTGTTTATTAATTTTTGGTACGTCATATTAAGGCGGGCATTCCGTTAAGAGTTAACGTGAACAAACATTTTTTCGGGTTTAACATTTTTGTGGCCGGATTTGAAAGACAAAAGTGACGGATTTCATTTTTAGTGACTACGAATTTTTGATCGGGTTTAATTTCTTCATCATCTGAGACCGACAACATTTTTTGAGCCGAGTCGACTTGTAACAACCCGACTACAACAACATCTTTCCTCGATTATTTAATGGATTCGTTCGATTCGACATGTCAAAAGGGAGATTCGTATTTAATGCAAAACGAAGTTAAGAAAAGTGGCATCACCTCCTTTCAACTACTCCAGTCTCATCTTGTCACTCTTTCGGGGATTCAAGGAGGGAGCGAATTTGTGACAATCTTTGGACAAGATCGTCATATATTCATCGACTCAATTTTTACCATCTTGCCCCAACTGGCAGAGCAACTCAACAATGAAACCTTTAATCACTCTGCATCGGCACTTGCTTATAAGGCTCTTGTGACACAACTCACGCCTTTCCTCCGATTCAATATCATCCAACCTGAAAGTTCATTGATTTGCCAATCATTTCTTCGAGATACACATACTGAACTTCAAGTCTTCCGTGATACAATTCTGAAACTCATGACATCAGTCTCGTCTTCGATTTATCAACAATCACAACTTCAGCAAACGTATGATAATGGAGTGCAAGAATCAATGCCGCAGATGCAAGAGGAGAATGGTCATACGGTTGATAACTTGGAGCCTAACGATGGCAAGAGCACGGATTCAGAAGGACAACATGATATCAGTGGCACGTCGGGGAATGTTCACGAGATTTCTCTTGATGACACCTTACCCATTTATGACGAAGAGCCTGCAAACATGGTACAATGTGATGTTAATTATGATGTATATGCTGATGACTTACCGCATATTGAGCATTCGAAACCTAATTATGACAAACATGGGATGGAAAAGAGTGATAGAAATACCACTTCTGATTCATCCGATGTGAGTCATAATGGGGGAGAAAGTATTCAAAATGCTAAACATCATGATAATTGTCCCATAACTGCTTCATTGATTGCTTCTGATTCCAAGATTAGAGAGCTCGAAATGATTGTAGCTCAACAATCAAAAGATCTTGAGGATGCCAAACTTGAATTTTCTAAGAAAACGGACAAATTTGAAACATACTTTGAAAAACTTGAAAAGTCAAACGTTGTTCTTGAAAGAAAATTGGATCAAACTGTTCTAGATTCTAAAGCTGAAAAAGATAATTTTTTGAAACAAATTCAACTGCTTGAATCTAAGTTGGCATCCCAAGATAACTTGCTCAAAGAAAATGAAACGTTAAAAGCCCAAGTTCAGGAAAAGGTATTTGCTATAGCTGCGTTGAAAAACGAGTTAAGGAAAAATAGAGGAACTAGTGTGGACACTAAGCTTGAAAAACCATCAATCTTGGGGAAACCGCCTACAAATCAGTTCGTCAGACAACCGATTGTCAGACAACCTACTGCATTTAGATCCGAGCGACCACAATCCTCGAGACCGCGGTTTGCCTCCCAAGTTGATTTGGTTCATCTTTCTAGACCAGACACTCCAGCAACTAGGCCCTATGTGATCACTCCAGCTTTAGCAAGACCAAATCATATGATTGCCTCTAGTTTCCCTAAAAATACCAAGACCACGTCTAGAACTAGTTCAAATGACGTTTGCCATAAATCTGGTCTTGGGGAAGCTAAGCAAAAGACACATGCAAGAGATAGCAATGTCCAACCTAGTCAGATGCCTTCTAGATTACCCAACACTGCTAACCGTAGCATGCCATCTTCTAGGAGCATCGATCAATCATCTAGGAATTATTCAGACATTAAATATGCTACTTGTAAAACATGTAGAAAATGTGTCTTTACGGCAAATCATGATGCTTGTGTCAAGAAATTACTTGATGAGGTAAACTCCCGTGCTAGAATTAAGTCCCAGTGGATAGCTAAAATCAAACCCTTTGGTAAAGTTTGGCGCCCCACTGGTAGAACTTTTACTCTTGTAGGAAACGAGTGCCCTTTAACTAGGATAATCTCTGATTCTACGAAGACTACTAGGGAGGAAATTGCAAAGGATGATACATCACTTAAGCCTGAACTTAAGATTTTCTATAAAAGGAAACGTTTGCCAACTAAGACAAGTGAATCATCTCCTCAGGCCACCTCTGACACAAGAAAAGCCAACTGTGAACCCCCACGTGCTTCAAAAATAGATATCTCTAACCCATGCAAAAGTATACAAACTCCTAATGAGATTGCAGGTACCAAAGTTGATGTTCCAAAAGAACGAAGCGGTCCAATCATTGTATACCGTTCAACTAAGGACACTCTTAGAGTTTGGTTGCTGAAGAAGCAGATATCAGAGAAACAAATGTCTCAGGGGATTCATGGTTAAGCTGCAACACAAGGACTTACAGTCACATAACAGACTGTAACTCGATCCTCAAAGAAAGGAAAGTTTATCACCGATGGTAAACTTATCCTAACAACGAGAAATTCATTTTTCTCGGGCATGAGCTTATATCAAAAACATTCCAAGTTTTTAAGCTCATGCATGATGGCTCATCGTTAAATGTCAGACGATGACCCGTTCTTCAAAAGCAGGAAAGTTTATCGCCGATGGTAAACTTATCCTCATTAACGAGAAATTAAATTTTCTCGGACACGAGCTTACGTTAAAACCGTTCAAAGGTTTTAAGCTCGTGTAAATGACTTACAGTTAAATGTCAGACTGTAACTCGAACTTCAAATAAAGGAAAGTTTATCATTAATGATAAACTTATCCTCATAACGAGAAATTCAATTTTCTCGGTCATGAGCTTGTCTTAAAACATTCGAAGTTTTAAGCTCAGAAAGGAAAGTGTATCTTTTAAATAAGAGAACTTTTCCTCATAACGAGAAATTCACCTTTCTCGGTCATGAGCTTTCCGTTAAAACAGTCAAAGTTTTCAAGCTCATGAAAAATGACTTCTAAGTAAATGTCAGCTTAGGACTCGTTCTTCAGATAAAAGGAAAGTTTATCGCCGATGATAAACTTATCCTTAACAACGGGAAGTTCACAACTTCTCGGACTTGAGCTTGCTTTTAAGATATTCAACATCTTAAGCTCAAGTAATTGTTTTTTCAAAACTTTGAACACAATTTTTCGAGAATTTCTCAAAAGGTTTTTCTAAATCTTTCAAAATTGTGTGTTCAAAAACATTTTGATAAAACGAGCATGTCTTCTGGAATCGATAATATTTACGAACCTAGAAATGTCATTCAATAATGACACGGGGTTGTAAATAAAGTTCGAGCAGAAGTTCAAACTTTTAAAACATGCTCAAAATGGTTTGCTATTATTTCAGATAGCAACCCGCTTTTCATACTCAAGTCAAGCATTTCACCGGAAAGCTTTGACTCAACAACGGGAATTAATTTTCTCGGGGACGTGACGAGGTGACCATCATTCGTGAACAAGAACCATGTGCTTCTTTCATATGCTGTTCTCCATTATTCAGGTCCAACCTCGTACATTGCTAATCTTGTGAATTCATTATCATATATTGATCTTTGCACGTGTTAAATACCTTACACTTGTGTTTAAAAGGTATTTAATTTACGTTTCAAGTACACCCTCATTAATTTGAGGGGGAGCTTGTTAAAATCATGAAGATAATTGGATTTGCATTTTTCTTCCCAAATTTTCTTAAAATGCTATTAAATCAATTGATATTAAAAACATCTATTGGGTTAATATTTTTAATATGGGGGAGAAAATGTGATTTAATATGGGATATGATCAATCATAAATGGTTTGACTTAACGTGTTAGCTCATCCCGACATGTGCGAAATGTTTTCGAATATCGTAGCATATGTTAAGGGGGAGCAAAATGGATTTGCACTTCAAAATGGATTTCATGGTGACATACACTTACCCAAAACATCTCTTTTCACGACGATGAAGATTGTGGTGACATAAGGATGGTAGGATAGGTTAAAGTCCAATGATTTCTCTAGAACCGGAGGAATCTTCCCAAGGACATTCCATAGCTAGAAATAGTAGTCCTTAGGAAAGATGGAGAAAGATTGTGAACGTAGCTGAATGCCGACCAAGTACTTAAGTTAGCACTGGAACAATCACAACAAGGTGCTAGTGATGACGTATTGGTAAGCATTGAAGGGGTTGAAGAATGAAAAAGAATTGTAAAGATAAAGGGTGTAAAGAAAGAAGCCCTCCTTACAACCTTAGGCAGAAACCGGGTCAATTCATATGCTATTGAGATCATTTTAATGATTCTTGATATTGAAGATAGACATCATGGACCCAGTGATGCAAGGCACAACCCATCCCAGCTAACTCAGATATCTCTTAAAAGATATTTGTTTTAATCACACGGAGACAACACATTATCTATTGATTTATTCACTCCGAATAAATTGGTATTGAAAAGGTGGCTCTCCTCTCCAGCCTCCGATAACTAAAATCCAAAATGCACGATCGAGTCTAGAGCCATTTGAGATCATCAAATATCTCATTAGGACACACTTTCATATTTACTTGCTTCTTCACACACTGTGAAAAGTAAGAAAGATCTTAAGAGTCCTACGCAAAATCTTCATGATCTTGCCTGAACATCCGAGTAATACGAAAGTATTTACAATGAAGATGGAAATCCTTCTTGAGCGAATATCAAAAAGCTCATGGTAGGTGACTTGTGCGATTCTTTATGAATCAAACTTGTGATAACTGGAAAGCAACAGTGGTTTAATTCTTAAATGAATTTAAACACGTTCCAGGCCTCTACGCATTATCATATGATCTTGCCAGAACACTCAGAGTGACTCTTTGTTGATCACAGTGACGAGTGGAAATCCTTCTAGTGTTAACATTAAACAGCACTTGGTAGGTAACTTGCAAGATTCTATATGAATCAAGCTAGTGACAACTGGAAAGCAACGATGGTGCGGTTCTTAATTGAACTTCACTTGTTCCAGGAACATGAATTGACGGCTTCAAATCATGCGGATATTATTATCCAAATGATTCACTCTTTACGTTCGCAGTCACCTTTGGACGGTCGAGTAAAGAGAACGGGTTTACCCGCGAAATCTTGTCAAGGAGGTTCTTAATTGAAACTACCTGCCACAAGTACGATATTTAATATCGTCCAACGGTCTTCACCGACCGGAGGTAAAATGCTACCGAATTAGAATGAAATGTTCAAGGCCATTTCATCCGTGTATATTGTTTGTTGCTAACTGTCTTATGCAGCGTAACAAGAAGGTGGCATTGCGGTGTACAATCCAGAAGAAGTCGTCACCACATGCTTATACTACATACACTTAGTACTTCAACAAATTCAAGAAAGTCTGAAGGTCAAGTCTTCCGCTGTATCAAACTCTGAAGCTTTCAAGAATTTAAAGGTATAAGTATGTGGAACATGAAGTCACGAAGAGGCAAATTTCACAAGTGATGAATGCACAAGGTCAAGGCAAGGAAACATGCTCAAGACTAAAGTCAAAGATCATATCAAGCATATTCACAAGAACAAGATCGAAGACTCAAGCATAGTATGCTAGGTTTAAGATTTTGTAAAATGGTGTGACCTCCCTTAGGGGGAGATTGTTGGAAATGTGTTTTCCTAAAGAAAGTCTCGGTCACATCATTATTAGCATAGATCACGAGCCATAGTATATTTAGAACTTTGTAACTTGGAGCGACCTCCCTTAGGGGGAGATTGTTGGAAATACGTTTTACGTATTTATGAAGGATCGGTCGCTCCAACGATAATTATGTAATGGGCTCGTGATCCACTTTGTAAGTGTATAGTCCATATAGCCCACATGTAGGGTGGGCTATATATATACCCCTCCTAGCATGTTAGGAGGGGGTTGGTTAGTTCATTCACACACTTTCATTAATCTAATCTTACTTTCTCTCTCTACTTTTCTTCCCTCTCCTTTCTCTCTCTACACCTAATCCTCCTTCTTCCCCATCTCTTCCATCAAATCCATAGATCTAATCCATCCATTTAACAAATCCTTAGAATTCGTAGACCTTCACCCAGGGTCATGTCGTCGAGACACTGACGCATGCTTCAAGTGTGGTCTTCCTGGCCATCGCATGAAGGACTGCCGTAAGGGCGAGATGGAGGGCACATCAGGACATGCTGATACCAAGCCGCCTCCTACCACTGGACGTATCTACACGACATATCGAGATCAGGCCAACAAGTCTACAGGTACCATCATTGGAATCTTGTATATGTATGGTCAGGCTGCGTGTGTTCTATTTGATACGGGTGCTACTCACTTGGTCATTTCTACTGCTTATGCCAAGAACATTAGGATGCTCCCCATGCCACTAGATAACATATTGAGTATTTCCACGCCCTTGAGAGACTCTGTACGCATAACCCATGTATACAAGAGTCTTCCCCTAGAGTTTGATGATAAGGTTCGTCCTGTTGACGCACTTCCGCTGGACATGAATGACTTTGACATGATTTTGGGCATGGATTGGCTATCCAAGCATCATGCTACCATAGACTGCCATTCATATCGAGTCATCTTCGGTGATGTTAATGCACCAGAGTACATTCATAACGGGTTCGTACCTGGACGGTCTGTACAAATCATATCTACCCTGCAAGCACGTGCACTACTGTCACATGGCTGCGAGGGTTACTTAGCTACGGTTCACGACATGGATGCTGAATCTCCATCAATTCAGGATCAGCCAAATACTGTCGGAATTCCAAGATGTATTCCTAGAAGAACTTCCGGGCATACCACCTGCACGAGAAGTGGAATTCAATATCGAGCTTATCCTAGGAGCTGAACCGATCTCCAAAGCTCCTTATCGCATGGCTCCCATAGAGTTAATGGAGCTGAAGGATCAACTAGAAGAACTTTTAGAGCGAGGTTTCATTCGACCGAGCGCATCTCCATGGGGCGCACCGGTCTTATTTGTTAAGAAGAAGGACGACAGTATGCGTCTTTGCATAGACTATCGCGAGCTCAACAAGATTACTATCTGGAATAGGTATCCATTGCCGCATATAGACGATCTGTTTGACCAACTCCAAGAGGCCAAACACTTCTCCAAGATTGATCTTAGGTCAGGCAATCATCAACTACGGGTTAAGGAGCAGGACATCGCCAAGACTGCTTTTCGTACCCGCTATGGCCACTACGAATTTGTAGTCATGCCATTCGGCCTGACAAATGCTCCAGCAGTGTTCATAGATTTGATGAACAGAATCTTCCATGAATTTCTGGACAAGTTCGTCATTGTCTTCATCGATGACATCCTGATTTTTTCTAAGTCCAAGGAGGAACACGAAGACCATCTTTGTACAGTACTACAGATTCTTCGCCAGAAGCAGCTGTATGCTAAATTCTCCAAGTGTGAGTTCTGGTTAGACAAGGTGGCATTCTTAGGTCACATTGTATCAGCAGAAGGAATCACTATGGATCCAGCGAAGGTTGAGGCTATTACTAAGTGGCCGAGGCCGACATCAGCGACTGAAGTCTGCACTTTCTTAGGCTTAGCTGGCTATTACCGTAGGTTCGTGGAGAACTTTTCCCGCTTAGCACTACCATTGACCAAACTGATGCGGAAAGGAGAGAAATTTGTCTGGACTGAAGAACGAGAGAAGAGCTTTGAAGACCTGAAGCAGAAGCTAGTATCTGCACCTATTCTTACTCTCCCATCTGGTCGGGTGGATTTCAAATCTACAGTGATGCATCGGGGAAGGGACTTGGTTGTGTTCTCATGCAACATGGGAAAGTGATCGCGTACGCTTCACGGTAGCTTAAGCCTTATGAAGAAAATTACCCTACGCATGTATTGGAACTTGCTGCAGTCGTGTTTGCATTGAAGATATGGAGGCACTACTTATATGGAGAATCATGTGACATTTTCACGGACCACAAGACTTGAAGTATATCTTCACTCAGCGTGAATTGAACATGAGGCAAAGGAGATGGTTAGAGCTGTTGAAGGATTATGACATTAATCTACAGTATCATCCCGGAAAGGCAAACGTAGTAGCAGATGCACTTAGCAGGAAGTCCAGAATGATCAATGGCATTAAAATTAAGGAGAAAATCATAAGAGACTTGGAGCGACTAGACATAGAGATCATGGTACGTGGACAGCACGGTTACTGGGCTAATCTTAGAGTAGAACCCGAGTTACTCTCTAAGATCAAGGAAGCTCAGAAAGATGATGAAGAAATCTGGGCGATAATTCAGAATTTGGAGAAGCAGACGGAATTCAGAGTAGATACAGATGGTATCGTATGGCAGGGCACGAGACTTTGTGTTCCTGACGATCAAGAACTCCGGGAAGCCTTGCTAGCTGAAGCTCATAGCTCCCCATTCTCTATACATCCTGGTTCGACTAAGATGTACCATGACATCAAGCAATACTTTTGGTGGAGTGGTATGAAACAGGATGTTGCCACTTACGTCTCCAAATGTCTTACCTGCCAGCAGGTTAAGATCGAGCATCAGCGATCTGGCGGTCTCCTTCAACCGTTAGATATTCCAGAGTGGAAGTGGGACAAAATCACCATGGATTTTGTTACTGGTCTTCCGCCAACCAAGAGGAAGCACGATGCAATTTGGGTTATCATGGATCGACTTACCAAATCAGCTCATTTCTTACCGATCTGCAAGGAAGATTCGGTAAGTAAACTCGCCGATACGTATAGAAGAGAAATCATGAGACTCCACGGTGCTCCATTGATAAGTGTGAAAACTCATCAATAATGATCCAAAAACCACTCAAAACACAATCAAATACATTATATATAACTTAAAAATATCATAATTACGTGGGTATTTGTGTTTCATGTGTTTTCAGGTAAACAAGATGCATTTTGGAACAAACACACGTTTTCAAGGGATTTTTATGATAAAAGACGAAGAAAAGGACGAAAGAGCTTTCAAGGACCTTACTTGCTAGTATTACCAAGATGGAGGGCTAAACTTGTAACTTCCACAAGATGAAGGATGAAAAAGGAGTTTAACTTCAAAGTTATAACTCTTTTATATAACTTGAAGAAAAATAAAAAGATAAAGGACCAAAAAGGAAATTTGGAAAGAAATGTTTATGTAACTTGTATACTGGTCAATGACCAAGTCACGGTCAAAACACATAGACGTTACACGTCTTTCTCCTTCACCAAATATCAAGAGAGAGAAACAAAATAACTTTCGTTTTACCCTTTCCACCACCAAAACCTGCAATTTCATTTCGAGAACAATCAAGATGGATTCAAACAACAATCAAAACATCAAAAATGCTCCTTTTCTTCTCCTCTACATGGTGGTACCATTTAATTAGATCAAGAGGAAGGAACGAAGAAACCCCCAAAATGATGAAGAATGAAGAACAAGATAGATCATCGTATTTTCCACGTGGCATCAAGAGATTGGGCAAGACACGTCATCAGCACCTCACCTCCACTCTTCAAACGGCTATAAATACACGATCAAGACCCTCATTTTCAGGGGTTAGCATTAGGAGTAGATTACACCTAGTAGTTAGGTTAGATAGTTAGTTAATCAGTTAGATAAAAGGTTGTTAGAATCTGTTAATTAGTTAATCTCTTGTAACTGAATATTGTTTTTCCACCATTAATGAATATAATAAGCATTTCATTTTTAATCTCCTTCTTCTTACTGTTATATCTGATTGTTTCATTTTCAAGTTTCTGAAAACTTTTCCTCTCTTTATATTCTGTTATGACTTGATGATTTTGTACTAATATCTTGTTTAGATGTAGTTTTCTTATTTTTGTCCACTGTTCACTCGCAAGGTTTTACAAGTCATAGTGATTTTGAGTTACTATTCACGATCAGTAGTTAAGATGTGAATAATGAGTTAGTTAAAAGTTTTTTTCTAGCGTAACGATTTCCAGTGAATGAGTGTTTCGAGTTGCTTAACTCAAAGATTTTCAGTTAGAATCGTAACAAACCTTCCAGCCATTAATGAATTTTCTGAATTTTTCACTTTACTGATTTTACTGTTTTTATTCAATTAATTCATAAATTTTCAACGACTTTTGCTTGTAGCTTAGTTATCTACATTTCTAAGATGATTGTCTAGCGCTTAAAGTATTTGTCCTAATTTTCGTCTTCAGTTTTCTATTATTAAAATTCTGTAGTCATAAAGCTTGTGAGAATCTTCGTTTCTGAAAAACATAGATCGAGTCAGTTAGATCAGTTAATCTGTTCTAATTTTTATGAACTGCCATATTCAATCCTGCAAAAGGATTCAAGTTCTAGTGATGCTGTCAGCAGATCTGTTGGTTTTCAGTTAGAGTTTTAGAGTTCAATCCAATTGTTTTCCAAGTATATGCAGGTTCCAGAATCGAGAAGTCTAGTTTTGTTTTTTTCTTTGCTCGTTTTCGATTTGATTTTGCAGGTATATTTTGAAGTTTATGCAGATTTTGAGATTGGTAATTCAGAAGACTCAATCCGTCGATATCAGTAGATCAAGAGTGTAATGGTGTTTGGATTTAAGCGAGCCCAGCACTCCGCTTCTACTCAAAGGACTAAAACAACGGATGTTCGGGTTAAGCACATTTCAATTTTTTTCTGCAAACTCCTAAGTGCAATCTGCTTGTAGTTAGTCGTAGTGTAATTCTGTATATAACTTGTTCGAATTACTACTTGCTGAATGTCGATTGCTTGTTATTTTTATTTGTATGTTTGAGTTTCTGTTGTTCAAATCCTACATATTATTCGTATACCAGTGTTTGGATTTGCAATTTGACAGATAATATCAACGATCTTTTTCACTTTGATTAGAATTTTAGTGGATAGCGTAAATGTAGTATAAGCCTGAGCATTATCTTTCTGTCTATCCTTTGTCTTGATAATCGTTCATTAGATAAATTTTAGTTGGCTTAATTTTCAGTACAGTAGGATAAGCTGTGTTTGAGAAAGTTCTTATTAGGTGCATTTGCTGAATTCTAGATAGATATTAAGCTGTGAGAACTTGAGACTGTTAGAAAGGGTAGTGTTTAGTTCATTTGATATACTAGTCAATAGCCTGTGCCAAGGAATAAGTCAAAAAGTAGGCGTATAAATGGTCATACTTTGAAACTTTGAAAGTTGATTACTCCAACTGCTGTAGGATGTATAAACCAATAGCTTATTAAATCAGTTTAAAATTGTGCCAAAAAGTTGTGGTACATAGTGAATATTTAAAGGTCAATTTCATATGAAGATATGATTTAAAAATCATTTGAGATGTTAATTGTCACAATTGGTTTCGTTTCATGAAAAGTAGTTCATTCGTTGCCTATCAGATCACTATTGGACAAGTTTAGTTTCTTTTGGGCTAGTTAGTAGGTTAGGATTTGTATTAGTTAAAATTTGAGGATTAGGATTAGAATTAGACTCATAGTCCATTTAATATTAGTTTTATCCCATTTAGCAATATGTACCCACTAGCATTTTTAATGCATTAGTTTCATTTGTTGTGTTTCATATTATTTTTCAACATAATAATTGTAGAAACAAGTTTTTTTTTTTTTTAAATTGTAGTTTAAATTTGAATTTTGAATTTGTACTTAGTGTTTTAAATAAGTGGTATTTGCTAAATGTTTTTAGTATAGTATGTATACGTAGTTAATAGTGTATTTTTACATTTTTAAATGCTTTTTGTGCCAAGTAGAAATAAATACCAATCAAGCTTTTACAACCAAAAACAATTTAGTCAAGCTTAAAAACGTGCAATCAATTCGATAAGACCGAGAGACAACAACACTATAAATGAAATATTAAATGGCGCCGCTGCCGGGGAACCTCGATTCACTTCGCGATTTTGGAAGAGTCTACAGAAAGCTTGGGGTACACAACTTAAGCTTAGCACGGCTTTTCATCCTCAAACAGACGGGCAGTCGGAGCGAACGATTCAGACATTGGAAGATATGTTGAGGTCATGTGCGTTGGAATGGACGGGTGATTGGGACGATTATATCTGTTTGGTGGAGTTTGCATACAACAACAACATTTGGCACGCAAGTATCAAGTGTGCTCCTTTCGAGATGTTGTATGGAAGAAAGTGTCGCGCCCCAATCTGTTGGGATCAGGTTGGCGAGCGAACGCTTGAAGGACCAGAGATCATAGAGATAACTAATGAGAGGGTCGCAGTAGCTAAGCAGAAACTTCAGGAAGCATGGTCACGTCAGAAGAGTTACGCCGATAAGCATCGTAGGGACATACATTTTAGCGTAGGAGATCACGTCTTTCTTAAGGTTTCGCCGGCACGTGGTGTTAGACGCTTCAGGATTAAAGGGAAGCTCAGTCCTCGTTTCATCGGACTGTTTGATATCATTGAACGAGTCGGTGAAGTATCTTACCGGTTAGCGTTACCTCCGCAGCTTTCGCATGTACACAATGTGTTTCATGTGTCCTTACTCAGAGGGTACCAATATCATCCCCTCCACATGGTTCAGTATCCACTGGAACAGATACGTGAAGATCTCACTTTCATAGAAGAACCCGAACGAGTTCTTGACAGACAAGAACGAGTCATGAGAAGGAAGAAGATTCCATTCGTCAAAATCCTTTGGAGGGATCATACCGAGCGGGAAGCCACTTGGGAAATAGAGGAGTCTATCCGGGCTTCTTACCCTCATTTCATATTGTGAATTCGGGTATGTTCTTCTTTTCCTGTTTACTTTATCTATAATTCGGGGACGAATTATTCTTTTTAGGGGGAAGAGTTGTAAAACCCGCATGCTTTTACCATGAATAGTACCCTTTAGATCATATGTACAAGATTAAAACTTTCCTTTTATAGCATGTTTACGTTCACGTTTAAGAATTTTAAGTATTACGTACGTGTTAGAACACGATAAGTATTTATTACGTGTGAACACACGATAATTATTCAGATAATAATTATAATCACGAACATGCGATCATGAAATCATGAACGTAAATTGATCACGAGAGAATATTAATACGTATATATATTTATTACGAACACGAATAAATATATTAGGTCACGATCAATAATTAATTAGAACACATAAAACACGAACATGATAAAACACGAACACACTATAATAATTAGACTCGGAAAAAGGTACGGGTTACCCCATGTGGGGCCCCCTACCCGTGGCTACACAAGAGAATGGGCCAAGCCCATTTTAATTTTTACTAACAAGGGGTTAAGGGGTAAAAATGTTTCACTTTTTACAAATCAAGAAAAATAACAAAACCCTAAAAGTTTTTCCTCCTTCCTCCTTTGTCCCTTGGCCGCCGGTTATACACCATCACAAGAGGGTGTTCGGGTTGATTTTGATCTTGGATTTTGTGCAAGCGTTCGTGTGTGTTCATCCTTAATTGATCCACGTATTCGGTATAACCTTTTTAACCCTTTTCTTTTATGTTTTGATTTAATAAATCACATAAAATCATGATGTTTTTAAAAACTAATTAAAAACAATTATTAAAACATGTAAATGATCATGGGTAAATCAAACAAGGGTTTTTAGGGGTGTTTTGATGTTGGTCGACGCCTAACCGAGACCAGGGGGGGTCTCGGCTTGGCTTATTAACCACCACCGAGACCTCATGGTCTCGGTATGGTGGTGGTGGTCCCACGGTTGCAGCAAATAAGGGGGAACCCCGACTTGGTTTGGGGTATGGTGTTGATTTCGGGTCCGGTTCATGGTTTCTAGTCACGGGTCCGGTTCATAGATAATTTTAAAGTTATGATTTTAATTGTTATGTGTTAAAAATTAAATTAATAAAACATGACATGATTAATTTAATTAACATGACTTAAGTTATAAATTTAATTATTAGATCATGAATTTTAACCTAAGTATTTATATTTAACTAGACTTTATAATTAATTAATTATTAAAAACCATGACTATAATTAATTAATTAACATGACTTAGGTTATATTATTAATAATTAATAATACATGTTTTAACCTAAGTATTTTACCTTATTTAATTAAAATCATGATATATTTAATTAAATACTTTTAACCTATAGTTTATTTAATTTACATGTAATAATTAATAAACTATACTTTATAACAACATGACTTAGAATAATAATCAGAAAACACTTAAGCTTATATAATTAGCTTATTTAACCAGCTTATATCTAATTATGGAAACTTTCTATTTTTAGAAACTTATTTAATTAAGTCAGCTAATCTATTTATGGAAACTTTCTATTTTTAGAAACTTATCTATTTTAAGCAGTAATTCTATTTTTGGAAACTTTCTATTTTTGGAAACTTTCTATTTTTGGAAACTTTCTATTTTTGGAAACTTTCTATTTTTGGAAACTTTCTATTTTTGGTAACTTTCTATTTTTGGAAGCTTTCTATTTTAGGAAACATGCTATTTTTAGAAAGTTACTTATTATTACACAGTAAGTATAATAATACATGAAATACAAGAAATACTTAATCAGAATAGGCAGAATATAGGATAACACAGTATAAAGCTTTAAACAGTAAAACATGGCATGAACGTATAAAATAAGCTAAGACATGATATAAAACCAGTTACGTATTCATTAATTAGATACTTATACACGTATGTATTTATGTAGCATTAGTGATACCGAAGTAGGACTCTCTTCCGTTCATCTTCTTCGTTTACTAGACATAAGGTACGGATTCTCGTCCTTTCAGTATGGACATTCTTTCCTTATTAAGATTCCCCGTATGCAGCCAATTGTTTTCCCGTAGTATAAGTTTATATGTTTGATTGCTTATGTTTAATTAGAATACCTAAAGCCATATACATGCATGACCAGTTTCACCTAGTTATGGAGGTACCATAACCATAACACTAGAGGCACTAGTGTTATGACTTCCCCACGGCGGAGTGATTGCTCGTGGCGTCCCTTCAGCTTTTGGCCATATTATTATATTTATCATGTGGGGCGTATGGGTGCATCCTAGTTACATGTTTTTTAGCAGATTACTCAGTGTGAATGTGGTGTGTGCCTTGCATCCTTCACAAGGAGCTGATCCCTCCTACCCAAAAACTAGTATATTAAATTAGAGGCAGCCCCTCTAATTTGCATGATGAGGTCACACCTCCAAGTATTCATGCACGGTGGATCTTCATGACCTATATTGGCTAATGGTAAAATATGTTAAACAGTTTTTACAAGATAAACATAAGGCTTTTCAAACTATAAAACCAGTTTTACTAAGACTTAACTGGGTTATTCGGGACTTAGTTTCTTCCGCTGTAATATGCTTATATGCTTATATTATTCATGCTTTATTGTACATCCGTGCACTGAGCGTATTGCTCAGCCGTTTTCCTTTTCATGTTCCCAAAACGGCAGGTACTTAGGGACGCTCGTAGACTTTAAGCGTACGTGCATATGGAATGGAAGCTTTCTAGCCTTTCTTTACTTTATGCATTATCTATACTTTGATACTCTTTCCATGGACATTGTTTAGTCCTTTCATTTACAGTACTTATGTTTGTGTGTGATGAGCTTTACTTTTGGACTACCGATGTTTGATCCCGGTATTTCCTTTTTATGGTCATGTAATGTTTTAGACATTTATCCTTGTATGCTTTGATGACACGCCATAATTACGCGTGACATTCCATTACCAAAATGGGGGTTACAATTTAAACAACGTGCACAATGTCCTAAGTGTAGGGGAGTTTACTTCCACATGCTTAAACATTGAGGACAATGTTTATATTAAGTGTAGGGAGACTTCTATCGAAGTTAAGCGGGCTTTTCCATGAATATGTCGTCATTTTAACTGGGAAATTTAATTTTTCGACATTTTTCAAAAATTTTATCGATTTTGGCCAAGTAGTAGTAATAGTCTTTATTTTTCTTGTTTTTTTGTCATCGTTATATTTTATATTTCCGTTTCTTGAATAAAGTCAAAAATATGAAAAAGAAGAAAATATAAATAAATAAAATGGTTTTAACGAGTTTAGACGTCTTTGATATATTAGGCCCGTCGTGAATATTTTGACTCAACCCGAGTTTACTTATTTGAGTTTACTCTAGCTAGTATCCTTAACCACATGGACCTTAATTGGTATATTAGGCTAAGCATCCACGAGTCTCATTGCTTGAGATTTTAAATTGTGGAGAACGAGAAATGATAGAGTCAATTATAAGTTTTGTATTCTTTCATGAACTTATGTGAGTTTATTATAAGCTTTTTCTCCCAACACTCGTCAATAAATAAATGCAATAAATAAGGTTGTACGATTTGAAAATTACTTAGCTTCTAGCCCAAAATCGTTTAAAAGTTGCTCGAGATTAATTAGAGTTCATAGCCAAGGCATAACTTATTGAAGCGGGACACGAAGATTGGCGTATCCAAAAAGGCCCTCACAAGGCATGAGGATATCCGAGTCCAAAAAGGCCCTCACAAGGCATGAGGATTCACTTTTTTGCTAAAGATCCTAAGATGATGTAAAGATCATTAATCCAAATCAATATGAAGGATCAAGACACACGACGAGAAGCAATTACTCCCATAAAGATCATGGAGAAGTCTATCCAAAAAGACCCTAACAAGGTATGAGGATAAATATATCCAAGTCCGAAAAGGAGGCGGATCGTTGTATATCAAAATCCTAAATAAAGACAAGGATGAATGAAGAAGTCGTGGTTAACATTTGAAGCATATCTCACTCTAAATGAAGATGTATACCAAAATGAAGAGAAAACCATAATTTCAAGATCGTCTCTCAAGATTTGAAGTTTGAAGTACATGCCAAATATCGGTCTGAGAAAGGTCTCAAATCGTGAAACGAGTTATGCCAAGATATGAACTTTATGAGATTTCGAGAAGCCATTTTAAAAGATTTTGTCCTTTAGCTAACTATTGATTAAATCGTCCTACTTTATTTTCGGCCTTAATAAATTATCGAAATAAGTCAAAAATGCATCCTCGTGATCATTCAAGAAAAAATAAAATACAAGAGATACACCGTAGGAATAAGGGGGTCTAAGTGAATAATTAAACCACATGAGTAAGTTTTAGCTTTACTAACTTGTAATTACAATGATCTCGTTTTTATGCTTGGTATGGGGAACGTGAATTTTGAGGGTGATAAATATTCATGACACCTAAAGCCCTAATTTAAGTCTTAGATTTATTTACAAGTTTCTTCCATCAAACAATTTCAAATAAATGAATAAATGGAAATTTTTATATCCTTTGTCTTTCAATAAAGTTTTTATTTCTTCCATCGTAGTTTAATTTCTTTTTATAGTAGTAGTAATAAAGGCTAAGATCGATTAATTATGAGAAAAATGTAAACTTTTGGCTTAATTTAATGCATTGCATGGGGACATTGCAATGGTCAAGTGTAGGAGATTTAATAAGTGTGTAAACACTTATCCTTTTACCACTTAAAACAAGGAAAAACTAAACCAAAACGTGTATTTAATATCTTAAAAGTCGGAATTACGCGTGGTTTTGTGTTTTTGTGTGAAATAGGTACAAAAGATCAAAAATGAAGAAAACACGGGGTTTCACGGACATTTATCGAAGATAAAGTCAAAGGACCAAAAGTGCCAAAAGATTGAAGTTTGGAGGGGATGAAGATTTAATGAAGTTTCAAGCTTTAAATCAAGAAATATAAACAACAAGGACCATTTCTGCCATCTCTAAATTTATCCACTAACAAACCACATGGACCAATTAAGAGCATGGGTTTACTAAGCTAACGGTTCCGCCCTTGCCGCGTAACTTGTCTCGGTTTGCATTTTGCATATTCTACTATTTTATTTCTAATTTTAACATTCTATTAATCTTAGTAAAAATTAAATAAATAAAAGTTTTTTATTTTATAATAGTTAGTTTAGTATTGAAATAATTAATTTTGATTTTTAAATATTTTTAGTTTTAGTAGTTTTATTTTTATTTATTTTTATCTATTTTTAACTAACACAAAAATATTAAAAAGAAAAAAAATAGCATGTGTGTTTTTTTTGTGAGTAATTAGGTGCATGCTTCTAGAAGATTAAAGATGGTGGAGTTGGTTAAATAAGATTAATCAAGAGCCCTTGGATAAAAGAATAATGAAAGGTGAAGATGGTGATCCATGTGAAGTGCTCTCATTGGTCTATCTATAAAGCATCTTTCATCTAATTGGTGGAAACACATCATCACCTACCAAATGAACAAGATTCCCTCAAGTTAAAGAAGAGAAGGTGATTAAATGTCTAAAAAGACTAATGTACCCCAAGCACCTTGACTTTAACTATAAATAGCACCTCATTTTTCTTCATTTTGTATGTAGATTTTAGGTAGCTAAATAATGTCAATTTTATTTCTTGTTTTTTTAATGTATTTTCTTTTCAACTTTTATACTAGCTTATCATTAAGCACTTTTTATTAATAAGAGTTTATGTTTTAGCTTATTGTTAATCTCTTTTAGCTTATTCTCATTCTACCTTTCTTAATCTTTTCTTATAATCTATCTTATTATTTTGGGATTAGTTTTTTATAACTTTTTCCAAATAAGTTAGATGTATATATAAGTTTGAAATAAGTTATCTTACTTCAAGCTTATTGTGGGCTTATTTTTCTAGATCTAGCTTATTGTGGGTGATTTGTTTATTTAGCTTTTTAGCTTTTTGAATCACATAAGTTTTAAGCTTAGGCTTACAACTTATTAATAAGCTAGCTTTTTAATTAATTACTTTTAGCTTATATCTATTAGTTTTTTTAGATCTATTAGTTTTAAGTTTTAAAAATTAAAATACTTTCATAAAACCTAATGTAGATCTATTAGTTTTAAGTTTAAAAATTAAAATATTTTTATAAAATCTATAAAAAATAGTCTAGATCTATTAGTAATCGACGTAATCGAATATTAATTGTTGTTTATTATCCTAACCTCTTTTGTTCTTTTGATCTCGGCATATCAATTCATTACGTTTGGTGAGAAGCTTATGGATTTGATAGATTTGGTTCGAGTTTGATTTGAGAGGCCGTGTACTTTACGGGCCGGGTTACGCTTTTGATTAAGTTTGATTTGGGAGGCCGTGTACTTTACGAGCCATATTTTGTTGCTTATGTTGATTGTGTTTAGAGCGTTTTCTTCGGACCAGGGATATTAAAGCTCTTTCCTTTTTAAATATCTAGCTTAATCGTTTTAGTTCAATTAATTAGAGTAATATAGTTTAAATCGTTTTTAAATAATATACTCTTTTATAAAAATCGTTTTAATTAGTTTTAAAAAATTATTATTGTTTTAAATAGATTTAAAATTTGTAAAAATTAGTTTTCATTTAGATAAGCTTATTTTTAGTATAAAGTTTACACCTTTTTGTGATTATTAAGCTTATTAGTATATAAAGCTTCAAGCTTTATTATCTAAAAAGATTAAAATGCTATAAAGGTTAAAGCTTTATGCTTTATTCTTAAGTTTATCTTTGTGATTTAATTTTTGTCATTTTTACTTGTTATTACGTGCTTGCATTTATATTAATTTTGCATTTAGAGTAATTAATATTTTTAATTATAATATACTTTTTTTGCATCTTAGATTTAATTAGTTAATCTAGATTTTAAATTGTAGTATAATTGTCTTGCATTTTAGAATAATTTTATGTGAATTATTTGCGCTTTTATTTTTTCATATTCCTTAGCCTAAAAGTATATTCCCATTTTTAAGTTTAATTAGAAATAGATAACCAAGCAAGCTATTATTAACCAAAAATAAATAAGTCTTGTGATAAATTTGATATCAATTCGAGTCGATTCGAGGAAAAATGATATACTAAAAAAGGAAAATTAATGGTTAAGGATACTAGCTAGAGTAAGCTTAAATAAGCAAACTCTGGTTGAGTCAAAGGGTTCATGGCGGGCCTAATATGTCAAAAACTTCTAAACTTGTTAAACCATATCCTTTATTATATTATTTTTTCTTTTTATATATTTTTGATGAAGAATAAAAGAAGAAAAATATACAATGCAAATGTGTTATGCAAATGAAAAATGATTAGTGCAATTATGAATGCATATTTTTGGTGGCCAAAGTAGATCAAAAATTTGAAAAATGTTTGAAAAATTAATTTTCCAATTATCATGAAGGCAAGGCAATGTTCTAGGTAAGGTCACTTCGATAGAAGACCCCCTACACTTAAGATAAACATTGTCCTCAATGTTTAAGAGTATTGGAGTAAACTCCCCTACACTTATGACACTGAATACTTTGTTTAACTCGAGCTAAAGAAGAGACAACTAAAGTGAATTCATGTTAGACATCATTAAGAGTTAATTTTGAATCACAAACGTATCAATGTGAACCCGATACGAGGGCCGCCTCCATAAGCTCCAATGCATGAAATGAGAGAGAGAGCAACCATACAAACACCAATAAGACAAAAGATAGGCACCCCCTACACTTCATCTCGACTATATTACCCTTTATTCCTATCCTACCACACTCTAGTCTAAATGATCTAACCCTAGTTATTCAAGCTTGATTTAAGGAGTCTCTAGCTCGACTCTTCCCACAATGAATAAATTCATGGGCAAAATAGGGGTGTCTTGGACTATTTCAATGGAAATGTCCTCCCCAAAGTAATGCTTTACGCGATGACCATTCACTTTGAAATTTGGGCCATTTGGTTGAGATAACTCAATGGTCCCATATGGAAACACATGAGCTATAGTGAACGGACCGGACCATTGTGACTTAAGCTTGCCCGCAAAAAGTTTCAACCGTGAGTTACAGAGTAAAACCGAGTCTCCAACTTTGAACTCACGGTTCTTAATCTTAGCATCATGCAATTGCTTAGTCTTTTCCTTGTAAAGTAATGAGTTTTCATAGGCATCGGTTCTAAGCTCATTCATCTCATTAAGTTGGTCTTTCCTATGTGAATCGACTTGGTTAAAATCGAAGTTAGCCCATCTAAGAGCCCATGAAGCCTTGTGTTCTAACTCGAATGGGATGTGGCATGCTTTTCCATAGACAAGTCTATAAGGTGTGCAACCTATTGGTGTCTTAAAGGCGGTTCGAAGAGCCCACAATGCATCATCGCTTATCCGACCAAGAAGCTCGATGCTCTCCCACCGTACGTTCTAAAATTCTCTTTAAACCACGATTTATGACCTCGGTTTGCCCATTGGTTTAAGGTTGATACGCGGTAGAAAGTCTATGGTTAACACCATATTTCTTCATAACTCTTGTAAATTGATCATTACAAAAATGAGTCACACGATCACTTATAATGGCACGAGGTACACCAAATCTAGCAAATAATTGCTTTAAGAATTTTACTACAACTCGAGCAGCATTAGAAGGAAAGGCCTTAGCCTCAACCCACTTAGAAACATAATCCACCACTACGAGTATGTACTTATTCCCCTTTGAAGATGGAAAAGGTCCCATAAAATCTATGTCGCATACATCAGATATCTCACACTCTTGAATGAAATTTTGTTGCATCTCATCTCTTTGATTAATTTTTCCTTGTATTTGACAAACACCACAATATTTCACCATCTCTTGGGCATCTTTGTAAATGGAAGGCCAATAGTAACCCGAATCAAAGACTTTTTTAGCCGTGTAGTTAGGCCCAAAATGCCCCCCCCCCCCCTGTGGGTCCCTTATGGCAAGCTTCTAAGATCTTAAATGCTTCGGGCCCATCTACACAACGTCTTATGATTTGGTCTGCACATTGCCTAAAGAGGTAAGGGTCATCCCAAAAGTAATATTTAGCTTCCTTGAGAAACTTCTTCTTTTGTTGGGAAGTGAGACCCTCAATTAGCACATCCCCTACAAGATAGTTTGTAATATCCTCAAACCAATAGGTGGCATCCTCTTGTGAAGAGATAGACATGAGTTACTCAAGTGGAAAGGATTCATTTATTTCCTTATGAGGCAATTCTCCTTGAAAAGGATGCTCAAGTCTACTCAAATGATCCGCCGCTAAATTCTTGGCTGCTTTTTTATAACGAATTTCTATAGGAAAACTCTTGGAGCAACAAGACCCATCTCAATAATATAGGCTTAGCATCTTGCTTTGTCATAAGGTATTTGAGATCGGAATGGTCCGTATACACTATGGTCTTCGAAAGCACAAGATATGGTCGAAATTTCTCAAAAGCATATACAATGGCTAACAATTCTTTTTTCGTGGTAGTATAATGCAATTGAGCACTCGTCATTGCCTTACTAGCATAGTGTATAGGTTAAAAGTGTTTATTTATTCTTTGCCCCAAAACGTCCCCACGGTATAATTACTAGCGTCACATGAGTTCAAAAGGCAAATCCTAATTTGGTGAAACCAAAACTGGAGCCTTAGTCAATTTTTCTTTAAGGATCTCAAAAGACTCTAAACACTCTTGTGTGAATATGAAAGGAGCCTCTTTTTCTAAGATGTGGGTCATGGGTCTAGCTATCTTAGAAAAGTCTTAAATAAAACGTCTATAGAAACCCGCATGTCCCAAAAAGCTCCTAACTCCTTTCATCGTGGCAGGTGGGGGAAGTTTGGCAATAACTTCTACTTTAGCACGATCCACTTCTAATCCTTTCTTAAATATCTTATGCCTCAAAACTATCCCTTCTTTAACCATGAAATGACACTTCTCCCAATTTAGAACAAGACGTGTTTCTTCACACCTTTTAAGCATACATTATAAATGAGAGAGACAAGAAGTGAATGAATCTCCAAACACCGAGAAATCATCCATAAACACTTCCATTGTGTGCTCTATCATGTCATGAAAGATTGCCATTATACACCTTTGAAATGTCCCCGGGGCATTGCACAAGCCAAAAGGCATTTTCTTGTAAGCAAATGTGCCATAGGGACAAGTGAATTTGGTCTTTTCTTGATCTTTTGGATCAATGGGTATTTGGAAATAACCCGAGAATCCATCAAGAAAGCAATAGTATTCTTTTCCCGCTAAGCATTCTAGCATTTGGTCCATGAAAGGTAATGGGAAATGGTCTTTCCTAGTGGCATCATTAAGCTTTCTATAATCAATACAAACTCTCCAACCCGTGACAAGCCTTGTGGGAATCAATTCGTTGTTTTCATTTGGAACAACGGTGATTCCACCCTTTTAAGGTACACAATGCACCGGGCTAACCCATGCTGAGTCGGAAATTGGGTAAATCATACCCGCATCAAGGAGTTTGATAACTTCCTTTTTGATGACTTCATGAATTCTTGGGTTAACCCGTCTTTGGTTTTGAATGGCGGGTTGGTAATTATCCTCCATAAGGATTTTGTGTGTAAAAAAGTTAGGATCAATCCCCCTTATGTCGGATATTTTCCAAGCCCTATAGCCTTTTTGTGCTTCTTAAGAACTTCTATAAGCTTTTTTTTCTCATCATCTTTCAAGTCCTTAGCTATGATAACGGGTAATTATCTTCTCCCTCTAAGAATGCATACTCAAGGTGTGATGGAAGATCCTTAAGCTCTAAGGTAGGTGGATTCTCAATAGAAGGTTTTACTAAAGAAGGATCATCATTGGTAACTTCCTTAGGAGTATGTGGAGAAGTATGGTCTTGATTGAGAAGTTTCTCAATTGGTACGAATATCTTCTTCCCAATCAGTGGGAGAATCGTCATATGGTAACTCCACATCTCCTAAACTAGCCTCAAATTCTTGTAAAAGAAAATCACTTGCTCCAAAAGGAGTCAAGGAAGGGGAAATGGAAGCTACGGTCTCAACATGTGGAATGTCCTCATTACTACTCTTACAAGCCTCATGAAAGTGTTCATCACATACTTCATCAAGAACATCCACAATGTTAACGGTTTCACACCCTTGAGATTTCTTAGTTAGTTTTCCCATCTTAAACACAACTTTTTCATCCTCTACCCTCATAATGAGTTCCCCTTCCGCCACATCAATAAGAGTGCGACCGGTCCTTAAGAAAGATCTTCCTACAATGAGGGGAACTCTAGGGTCCATGTCATAGTCAACAACTACAAAATCCACGGGGAAAGTGAACTTATCAACCCCTACAAAAATATCTTCTGCAATCCCCACCGGATAAGCTATTGAACGGTTTGCTAACTCGAGTGTCATCCTAGTAGGTGTAAGCTCGGGAAGAGAGAGTTGTTTCCAAACCGACAAAGGCATCAAATGTATGCTAGCACCAAGATCCGCAAGTGCCATGCAATTCTCAACCCCGGGGAAATTACATGGAATCAAGAACCGGCCCGGATCACCAAGTTTGATAGGTAAAGTCTTCAACAACACCGCAGAACAATTCTCGTTCAATAAAGTGTTAGGCATATCAATCAATTTTTCTTTGTTGGAGAGAAGGTCCTTAAACATTTTGGCAAACTTGGGCATGTAAGCTAAAGCTTCCGCATAAGATATGTTGATATTTAATTGCTTAAACATCCTCAAGAAGTTGGACACTTGAATGTCATCTTTGTTCTTAAGCTTCTCTTTTCTCAACCTAGAAGGATATGGTAGATTTGGTTTAGGTAAAGGTTGAGTAGAGGGTGTTGAAGGACTCTCTTCTTGGGTTTCTTCAATGAGAGGTGTAGAAGGTGAAGGGTTAGTAGGTGTATGATTGGAAAGTGTAGAATTAGAAGGTGTAGGCTTGTCACAAGGAGGAACCGTGGTAGGAGTCACCAAAGGATGTGTAGGAGGAATGGAAGGTTCCATGGTTGTTTTCCCACTTCTTGTAGTAATTGCATTTACATTTGCCTTTGGATTTGTTTAAGTGTTGGAGGGTAAAGCACCTTGAGGTCTTTGATTTAAGAGCAACATAAATTTCTTATTTGTCTCCTCTTGCATGGCCCTCAATTGATCTTGAGTTCTTCTTTCACTCTCATGGATCCTTCTTTCATTCTCTTGATTCATCTTATGAAGTAGCTCAATGGTTTCATTTTGCCCATTCCCTTGATTGTATCCTTGGTTGTGGAAAGGTGGAGGTGGTTGGTGAAACCCTTGGTTATTTCCATGAAAGTTTTTTCCTTGGTTTTGAAATTTATTTAACCCTCTATTGATGTTATTCCCTTGATAATTTTCTCTTGGCCCTTGGTTTCTATTGAGCAATTGTGGATTGTTTGGTTGGTTTTGGGTGGGTTGTTGGGGAGGTAAACCCGGTGGATCAAGGTAATTGTTGGACTTGTATGAAAGGTGATTAGGATTGATGTTGGGTTTAAAGTGTGCTCTTCCATCATCATTATAAGCATAGCTGATACAAATGATTTTGTATGGTTCAATTAAGTTCTCGGTATCTTCTCGAATTGATCACGGTTCAAAGTGGAATAGTTGTTCTTGGTTACTAAAAAGGGGATTGGTTTTCTATTCTACTAAAAAGATTTAAATGTGAAAAGATATAAAATTAAACTAAAAGCAGTTAATAAAATAAAGCTTAAATTGAATTAAAATTAAACAGTAAGACAGTAAGACAGTAAAACAGTAAATTCCCTTACTTGCAAAACTACGGATTCGGAATAATCAAGACAAAAGGCTCATTCGGAATACTCAATGAAGAAGCTTCGTTTGGAATAAATCAACTCACTCAGAATATTGCTTATTCGGAATAACTGACCAAAAAGCTTCATTCGGAATACTATGCTTATCCGGAATAAAAGGAGAAAAATCACTCATGCGGAATAAATCACTTCATTCGGAATAATTTTGAAAAGCTTGGTTCGGAATAATCTTGCTCATCCGGAATACATGCTCGTTCGGAATATGTTGCTCATGCGGAATAATTGCAGAGAACTGCTAGTTCAAAATAATGTTGCTTACTCGGAATAAAAGAACTCATTCGGAATAATGCTGATCCGGAATAAAATTCCTTGGTTCGGAATAATGTTGATCCGGAATAAAATGTTGAGCCGGAATAATGTTGATCCGGAATAATCAACGAAAATGCTTCATTCGGAATATAGAAAGAAAAGTTGGTTCGGAATAAATTTAAAAAATTGCTTATTCGGAATATTTTGCACTCATTCGGAATAATTAAATCAACAGATTCGTTCGGAATGTTTTCAACTCATCCAGAATAATTTAACTCACACCTTCATCCGGAATAAATTGTTTTCATTCGGAATCTGGGCAAGTCTTAAAGACGAAGAACAGTAAAATATCAACAACACGATTTTAAGCCAAAATCAACCAAGTGTTTAACCAAAACTTAAACCAATTTAACCAATAATCATCTACTAATCATAAACATCAAATCAAAACAATAAAAACACAAAACCCACATACTTTTGAAGATCAAACTCAACAAAATAAAACTTAAAACTTTGAATCAACAAGAGGAAGATGAAAAAGATTAAATGAAAGATTATATTGAAAGATTAATGTTAAACAATCAAAAGGAAAGATTAAAACTTACAAGATTTGTGAAAACAAAGATGAAAAATCACCAAACACCTTAAGGGTGTTGGTGGTTTCCTACGAAAAAAAAAGAAGAACAAAGAAAAATAAAAGTTGCATCCCAAGTTGTGAAGGGGAGGCTATTTATAGTCTTTGGCTTGGTTGGTGAGTGAGCTTTCTTCTTTCTTTTCGTCTTCTCGTCTTTTCAGTAAAGTTGACGTTTTCGATTCTGATTCGGGATTTGTCGACGAATAAATTCAACTCGTCTTTTAATTTCTTCGTTTAATAAACTTGAGTTCTTCGACATATGTAAATCTTCCATCTTTGGTCCTTTTCTTCAATAAACCTTCAAATAGGCCCATTGACTTTAAATCTTTTGCAT
The DNA here is from genome assembly GCA_025667525.1 of Glebionis coronaria. Classification (NCBI taxonomy): domain Eukaryota; kingdom Viridiplantae; phylum Streptophyta; class Magnoliopsida; order Asterales; family Asteraceae; genus Glebionis; species Glebionis coronaria. Next base: position 142,778,217 of record CM046880.1, read on the forward strand.
CTCTTGGACTATAGACTACGTCTTTTCGTCTTTTTATTCGGTAAAACCCGTGCAATCCCATGTTTTATTCAATATTTATCCGGTTGGCTCTGAAAACACAACAAACACACAAACCACGCATAATTCCAAACAAATGACAATAAATACGCGTTTTGGTCTTGTTTTAGCAAGAAATAAGTGGTAAAAGGATGGGTGTTTTCACACCTATCAAATCCCCTACACTTAACCATTGCCATGCCCTCATGCAATGCTTAGTGACAAAGCATATTTACACTTTTCTTATAATCAATCAACCTTGGCCTTATTAATACACTACTAAAACAAAAATTTAAACTACTATTAAGAAATAAAGCTTTAAAGGAAACAAAAGGGATAGAAAACCATTTTCACTTGAAAATAGCTACATGGAAATAACTTACAAAGAGATCTAAGCCTTACATTAGGGCTTTGGTTGCTGCAAAGATTTATCACCCTCAAGTTTCACGTTCCCCAAACCAAGATTAAAAACGAGATCATTGTTATTATAAGTTAGCAAAACAAACACTTACACACATGGCTTAATTATATGCTTAAACTCCCTTATTCCTAGGTGTATCTCTTATATTTTATCTTTGTCTTAGAATGATCATGAAGATGCATTTTTGGACTTATTGCGATAGTTTATTTAGGCTGAAAGCAAAGTAGGACGATTTGATTAATAGTTAGCTAAAGGACAAAATCTCTTAAAACTGCTTCTCGGGACCTCAAAAAGTTCATATCTTGGCATAACTCGCTTCACGATTTGAGACCTTTCTCGGGCCGATATTTGGCATGTACTTCATACTTCATATCTTGAGAGACCTTCTTGAGACAATGGTCTTCTCTTCGTTAATAGAGTTTCTTCACTTGGAGACTTTTGAGGGATACTCCAACTTTTTTTACCACCACTTCATCATTATTTCTTCAATCGTTAATTGGGATTTTGAGATACAACGGTCCGCCTCCTTTTCGGACTTGGATCTATTTATCCTCATACCTTGTTAGGGTCTTTTCGGATAGACTTCTCCATGATCTTTATGGGAGTTGATTGCTTTTCATCGTGAGTCTTGATCCTTCATATTGATTTTGGGAATAATGATTTTCACATCACCTTGGATCTTTAGTAATAAAATGGAATCCTCATGCCTTGTTAGGGCCTTTTCAAACTCGCCAATCTTCGCACCCCGCTTCATTAGTTATGCCTTGGCTATGAACTCTTATCATTACCGAGCAACTTTTAAACGATCTTGGGCTAGAAGCTAAGTTATTCAATAAAATCGTACGACCTTACTTATTGCATTTATTCATTTAAGGCGATGGGAGGAAAAGCTTATAATTACACCAAGTGTGCTTGTGCAAGAATACCGACTTATAATTGGCTCTATCATTTCTCGTTCTCCACAATTTAAAATCTCAAGTAATGAGACTCGTGGATGCTTAGCCTAATAAACCAATTAAGGTCTACATGGTTAAGGATACTTGCTAGAATAAACTTGGGTAAGTCTATTCGGGTTGAGTCAAAATAATCGCAACGGGCCTAATATGTCAAAGACTTCTAAACTAGCTACACCACTTTATTAATATTTTTGACTTTATTGTGGGATATATACATATGAAAGCAACGATAAAAATTTAAAAATTACGACTATATGGCCAAAGTTAATTAAAAATTTGAAAAATGCTGAAAAAGATGATTTTCCGGTTAAATGAATGCATTTTAATGGAAAAGTACACTTAAAACTTCGATAGAAGTCTTCCTACACTTAATATAAACATTGTCCTCAATGTTTAAGCATGTGCGAAAAGTCTCCCCTACACTTATGACATTGTGCACGTTGGTTAAATCAAGCTAAGGAGGAGACAACTAAAGTGATCAATTTCAAATGTGAGTATGAAGAAAATTGAATCACGATAGTTGAGAGATAGAACCGGATTGCGGATAACACGGGAGCACGGTTCTTCAAAGGTTCCAAAAGTGCACTCATCCCTGTAATCACATCACCACGCAAACACAAACAACCTAAATAGGTCCCCCTACACTTAGGAGGTAAAATGGAAAGGGATAGATACTCGGGCTGCCTCCCGAGGAGCGCTTGTTTTTGTTAACCGAGTCACGAGCCTGACTCGGTCCCGAACTAATTCAAAGGAAAGGTGGAGAGGGATGGAATCATCTCATGAGATATGTCCTCTCCAAAGTACAACTTCACTTGTTGGCCATTCACCTTAAAATTAGGTCCATTAGGTTGAGCGAGCTCGAGAGTACCATATGGAAAATTTTTGGCAATGGTGAATGGGCCGGACCAACGAGATTTTAGCTTGCCCGAAAATATTTTCAACCGAGAGTTGAAGAGTAAAACTTTGTCTCCAACTTGGAACTCTCGGTTTTTAATCTTGGAGTCATGAATGAGCTTAGTCTTTTCCTTATAGATCAAGTTTTTTTCATAAGCATCATTCCTGAGTTCATGAAGCTTATTGAGTTGGATTTTGCGTAGGTCACCGGCTTTGTTGATGTCGAAGTTATCCCACTTCAAGGCCCAGTAAGCCTTGTGCTCCAACTCAATGGGGAGGTGGCATGCTTTCCCGTACACGAGACGATATGGTGTACAACCAATCGGAGTCTTGTATGCGGTACGAAAAGCCCACAGAGCATCATCAAGTTTATCGGCCCATGAGGCACGATGCTCTCCCACGGTTTGTTCAAGAATTCGCTTTAACCCTCGGTTAGAGATTTCAGCCTGCCCATTAGTTTGTGGGTGGTATGCGGTGGAAAGACGATGATTGACACCATACTTAGCCATGAATCTTGTGAACTGATCATTGCAAAAATGAGTCTCGCGATCACTAATAATGGCACGAGGCACACCGAATCTAGCGAATAGCGACTTCAAAAAGTTACAAACCACCCTTGCGTCGTTAGTGGGTAAAGCTTTGGCTTCAACCCATTTAGAAACATAGTCAACGGCTACAAGTATGTATTTTTTTCCTTTAGATGAAGGGAATGGCCCCATAAAGTCGATGCCCCATACATCAAAGATTTCACATTCTTGTATGAAATTTTGAGGCATCTCATCTTTATGTGTGATCTTGCCTTGTCGTTGGCAAGCATCACGATTTTTCACCATTTCGTGAGCGTCACGATAAATGGAGGGCCAATAGAATCCCGAGTCAAACACTTTCTTTGCAGTGAAGTTGGGACCAAAGTGACCACCGTTGGGTCCTTTGTGGCAAGATTCGAGAATGTCTAAAGCTGCCGGTCCATCAACACATCGGCGAATAATCAAATCAGCGCATTGTTTAAAGAGATACGGGTCATCCCAAAAGTAAGTCTTAATATCTTTAAAGAAATTTTTCTTTTGTTGGGATGTTAACCCGTCAATGAGAATTCCACCCGCCAAGTAGTTTGCAATGTCTGCAAACCACGGGGTCTCATCAAAATTCGAGTTGATAGACATTAAGGTCTCAAGGGGAAAAGAGTCATTGATCTCTTTGTTCGGATGATCCCCTTGATAAGGATCCTCAAGTCTACTAAGATGATCCGCGGCTAGGTTTTCGGCTCCCTTCTTATCACGAATTTCGATTTTAAATTCTTGAAGTAGCAAAACCCAGCGAAGAAGTCTTGGTTTAGAATCTTGTTTAGTTAACAAGTACTTCAACGTGGAATGATCGGTGTACACGATGGTAGTAGAAAGGACAAGATAGGGGCGAAATTTTTCAAAAGCATAGACAACAGCTAAAAGCTCTTTTTCGGTTGTCGTGTAATGCAATTGAGCCCCTGTCATTGTCTTGCTAGCATAATGGATTGGTTGGAAGTGTTTGTTCACTCTTTGGCCCAAAACCGCTCCAATAGCAAAGTCGCTAGCATCGCACATCAACTCGAAAGGTAGCTCCCAATTAGGGGTAACCAAGACCGGTGCCATAGTTAGCTTATCTTTAAGAAGGTTGAAGGATTCAATACACTCTTTGGAAAAGATAAAAGGAGTATCTTTTTCCAAGAGGTGGGTCATCGGGCGAGCGATTTTAGAAAAGTCTTTTATGAATCGACGGTAGAAGCCCGCATGACCGAGGAAACTTCTCACACCCTTCACGGTTGAAGGTGGAGGTAATTTGGCTATGACATCAACTTTAGCATGGTCCACTTCGAGACCGGCTTTTGAGATTTTATGTCCTAGCACGATGCCCTCTTTTACCATGAAATTGCATTTTTCCCAATTAAGAACAAAGCGAGTGTCTTCACACCGCTTAAGCATACGTTCTAAATTGGCAAGGCAATCAGAGAAAGAATCGCCATAAACCGAGAAATCATCCATGAAGACTTCCATAGTTTCTTCAACCATGTCATGGAAGATAGCCATCATACACCTTTGGAACGTCCTAGGAGCATTGCATAATCCGAAAGGCATTCTTTTGTAAGCAAAGGTTCCGTAGGGACAAGTGAATGTGGTTTTCTCTTGGTCTTTGGGATCGATGGGAATTTGAAAATACCCGGAGAAACCGTCTAAGAAGCAATAGTAATCATTACCCGCTAGACGCTCGAGCATTTGATCCATGAAAGGAAGAGGAAAATGATCTTTTCTCGTGGCATCATTGAGTTTGCGATAGTCGATACAAACTCTCCACCCAGTAACGAGACGAGTAGGAATCAACTCGTTGTGTTCATTGGGAACAACGGTTATTCCGCCTTTCTTTGGCACACAATGGACGGGACTTACCCATGGCGAATCCGAAATAGGGTAAATCATGTCGGCATCTAGAAGTTTGATAACCTCTTGTTTGATGACGTCGTGAATTCGAGGATTAACCCTTCTTTGGCTTTGGATTGCGGGTTTAAAGTCATCTTCCATGAGAATTTTGTGAGTACAAAAGTTTGGATCAATTCTGCGGATATCGGAAATTTTCCAAGCAATTGCCTTCTTATGATCTTTAAGCACGGCAATAAGGCGAGATTTTTCTTCTTCTTTCAAGCCCTTAGCGATGATGACGGGTGACTTCTTCTTGTCTTCAAGGAACACGTACTCGAGATGGATGGTAATTCCTTAAGCTCTAAATCCGGAGGATTTTTGATGGAAGGCTAAGTCAAATTCGGTTCATCGATAGCGATATCCTTGGGAGATGGTGGAGAAATATGGTCCTCATTGAGAAGTTTCTCAATGGTATGAATGTCTTCATCCTAATCGGTGGGAGAATCGTCATATTGTAAATTCACATCTCTCAAAGTTGCTTCAAATTCTGTCAAAAGGAAATCACTTTCTCCAAATAGAGTTAGTGATGGAGCAATAGAGGAAACGGTCTCAACATTGGGAAGAGAGGTAAGACTACTTTTACAAGCATCTTTAAAGTGTTCTTCACAAGCCTCATCAAGAACGTTGATACAATTAACACTCTCGTATGAATAAGGCTGTTTAGAAATCTTACCCATGTTGAAGACAATTTGATCGTCACCAACTCTCATGATAAGCTCACCCGCTTCTACATCGATGAGAGTGCGACCGGTCCTCAAGAATGGACGTCCAACGATTAATGGAACACGAGGGTCCATCTCGTAGTCAACGACAACAAAATCCGCCGGGAAGGTGAATTTGTCAACGCCAACGAAAACGTCTTCGGTTATCCCCACTGGATAAGCAACCGTACGGTTAGCTAATTCCAAAGTCATTTTGGTGGGGACTAGCTCAGGGAGAGATAATTGCTTCCAAACGCTTAGAGGCATTAAGTTGATACTAGCACCTAGATCGGCTAGGGCCATGCAATTCTCTACTCCTGAGAAGTTGCAAGGGATTAAGAAACGACCCGGATCACCAAGTTTGGTTGGCAATTTCCTTAAGAGAACCGCGGAGCAATTCTTATTAAGTTGGGTATTAGCAATATCAAGAAGCTTTTCCTTGTCACTAAGAAGATCTTTAAACATCTTCGCATATTTAGGCATGTGAGCGAGAGCCTCAGCGAAGGAGATGTTGAAATTCAATTGTTTAAACATTTTGAGAAAGTTTGAAACTTGAATATCATCCTTGCTTTTGAGCTTCTCTTTCCTCAACCTTGAGGGATAAGGTATATCAAAAGAAGAGGAAATCTTTGGGATAGTAGGATCACTCACATCCTTGGGTGGTGGAGGGGTGGAAGTAAGAGGTGGAGGAATAGGAATAGTGGACTCGTTTTCCTTTGTCACAATCACCGGTGTAGGTATAGGAAACTCGGGTTCCTTGGTACCTTTTCCACTGCGAGTGGTGATTGCTTTCATTTCCCCTCTTGGATTAGCAACGGTGTTACTCGGAAGAGTACCCGAAGAAGAGGGTTGATTACCTTGAAGAAACCAGCCATCATGTCCCTTAGGTCATTCGTTTGACTACTCAAAGAGTTTCGCATATCGGCTCTAAGATCATTCCCTTGTTTCACCATGTCGCCCTTCAAATTAATAATCTGGGTCTGCAGATTCTTCACCAACACATCATTCGTCCGCATATACGTTTCGACCTCGTGGATGAAAACGGTAGGTTGGGTAGGAGGAGGTGCTTGATAAGCAGGTGGTTGGTAAGGAGCGAGTTGGTAAACTTGAGTAGGATTTTGAGGTGGATATGGTTGTCTTTGAGGTGGTTGGTATGGTGCTCGAGGTTGGTTTTGATTGGTTCGGTTAAGGTTTTGTTGTTGGTTTTGATTGGTTGGAGGAAAACCGGGCGGGGAAAGAAAGTTGGTGGAACGATAACTTAGCAAGTTACGGTCTCCTTGAGGGTGGGCTGGATAGCCTCCCGGAGGATAGGTACCGTATGATGCGTTAACATTCTCACAAGGATAGTCTTGGGTGGAGGTACAAGTACTGTAAGAGTGAGGACCCCCGCATATTTCACATGGTTGGCTTACAGCATTGACTTGAGCGTTTTGAGCGTTGATGCTTTTGGTGTTGTTAGCGGTGTGGACAGCAAGCGATTCAATAGGCGAAGTAAGTTTGTCAATTCTCTTGTCGTTGTCACTAGTGCTAGCACTAGCGGAATTTGTCCGAACACTCTTGGTTTGCACTCTAGACTTATTCTCAATAATATCCCAAGCGGCATTAGAAGACTTAACCAAAATATTACCCCCCGAGGCACTATTTAGTGAATCTTGGTCATTCATGCTTAAACCATTGTAAAAAGTATTAATTTGGTGCACTTTGGTAAAACCATGTTGTGGTCACTTTCTTAAAAGGTCTTTAAAACGGTCCCAAGATTCACTAAAAGTCTCATCGTACTTTTGTTCAAAATTAATAATTTCATTCCGCAAAGCGGTAGTACGAGAGGGTGGGAAAAACTAGTTTATGAATTTGGTCTCTAAGTCTATCCACGTAAGAATACTTTGTGGCAGTTCCTTTGCAAGCCAATGCCGGGTTTGTCCCTCTAAGGAGAAAGGAAAAAGTTGTAAGCGGATTACCTCTTGTGGAACCCCATTGAATTTGATCGTATTCGTGAGTTGAAGGAACCTTTTGATGTGTTCATGAGGATCATCAATGGTACGCCCCAAGAATGGTTGAGCGGAGACCATTTGAATGAAGCCGGATTTGAGCTCAAAGTTGTTGGCTGCAATCGCGGGTATGACAATAGGATTGTTGTTGCCCTCTACATGTGCTTGCAAAAGTTCAATCATAGGACAATTGTCCGGTAGAGGTTCATTGTTGTTATTATTCATGTTGTTTTGAGGTGGATTATTATTGTTGTTGTGTACACCGGCCATGTCTAAGTTATCGAGAGTCTCGGGCTCGGGATAAGACGTTGATCGTGTACGCATGCACCTGCAAAAGAAATAACAAGGCAGAAATCTTTTTGGTTTTTTATGTTTTTTAATTTTTTTGTATTTTTGAAAATTTTAAATTTTTTAGGATTTTTTTTTGAAAATTTTTATGATGAAAAAGTAACGTTCACGGTGAACGGATCCCAAAATCCAATTTCTCACAAAGTTCCGTTAATCTCTATGAAAAGAGCCGGCAGCGGCGCCATTTGATACAAATGATTTTGTATGGTTCAATTAAGTTCTCGGTATCTTCTCGAATTGATCACGGTTCAAAGTGGAATAGTTGTTCTTGGTTACTAAAAAGGGGGATTGGTTTTCTATTCTACTAAAAAGATTTAAATGTGAAAAGATATAAAATTAAACTAAAAGCAGTTAATAAAATAAAGCTTAAATTGAATTAAAATTAAACAGTAAGACAGTAAGACAGTAAAACAGTAAATTCCCTTACTTGCAAAACTACTGATTCGGAATAATCAAGACAAAAGGCTCATTCGGAATACTCAATGAAGAAGCTTCGTTCGGAATAAATCAACTCACTCAGAATATTGCTTATTCGGAATAACTGACCAAAAAGCTTCATTCGGAATACTATGCTTATTCGGAATAAAAGGAGAAAAATCACTCATGCGGAATAAATCACTTCATTCGGAATAATTCTGAAACGCTTGGTTCGGAATAATCTTGCTCATCCAGAATACATGCTCGTTCGGAATATGTTGCTCATGCGGAATAATTTCAGAGAACTGCTGGTTCAGAATAATGTTGCTTACTCGGAATAAAAGAACTCATTCGGAATAATGCTGATCCGGAATAAAATTCCTTGGTTCGGAATAATGTTGATCCGGAATAAAAGGTTTAGCCGGAATAATGTTGATCCAGAATAATCAACGAAAATGCTTCATTCGGAATATAGAAAGAAAAGCTGGTTCGGAATAAATTTAACAAATTGCTTATTCGGAATATTTTGCACTCATTTGGAATAATTAAATCAACAGCTTCGTTCGGAATGTTTTCAACTCATCCGGAATAATTTAACTCACACCTTCATCCGGAATAAATTGTTTTCATTCGGAATCTGGGCAAGTCTTAAAGACGAAGAACAGTAAAATATCAACAACACGATTTTAAGCCAAAATCAACCAAGTGTTTAACCAAAACTTAAACCAATTTAACCACTAATCATCTACTAATCATAAACATCAAATCAAAACAATAAAAACACAAAACCCACATACTTTTGAAGATCAAACTCAACAAAATAAAACTTAAAACTTTGAATCAACAAGAGGAAGATGAACAAGATTAAATGAAAGATTATATTGAAAGATGAATGTTAAACAATCAAAAGGAAAGATTAAAACTTACAAGATTTGTGAAAACAAAGATTAAAAATCACCAAACACCTTAAGAGTGTTGATGTGTCGTGATGTGTATAGTGATAATTTGATACGTTATAGGGTAAATTAGAAAATTACCTTTAGGAAAAGTAATAGACTAATAATACCAATGACGAATTTAATTAAACACGTGAGTAAGTCGAGTTCGTTGTACACGAAGATCTTATGAATTTGAGACGTTTTGCTTTGATTTGGACAATCGATTTGAATTGGTTTTCGGTTTTTAAACTACAATAAAAATCTACCAATTTTAAGCTATTTAGTTTTAGCCTAAAGTGCATGAATCGTAAACCCCGCTATTTTAAAAATCTACAAGCAATTAATTACTTAAAAATTAACACACTAATTAAAAATTAAACTAATATAATAATCTATAAAAAATTAATCTATTTAAAAACTATAACTTTTAATCTATTTAAAAATCTAATTAAACTTTTTAAAACTAATTTACTTTATTTAAAAATACTTTAAACAAATCTATTTGAAAACTATATTTATTTAAACCTAAAGTTATAAAAAATCTAATTAATTAAAATTTAAACTAATTAAACTTTTTAAATAAAAACATTTTTTTTATTATTTATTTTATTTTATTTATTATTTTTATTTAACTAAAACATATTCTGATAAAAACTTTAATTAAAAAAAAGAATTTATTTAAAACGAATTTAAAGTGAAAACACGTTACCAAAAGGGAACTGGCAAAAATTAAAACTACTATATTAATCAAATGTCAGATATTAAAATCAAATGAGCTTGCAGCTCAGATGGCTAACACCCTAAGCCTGTGACCAGGAGGTCACAGGTTCGATTCCTGTCATAGACAAATTTTTGGAATTACTTCTTTTTTGACAGATTGTGGAAGATTCAGTCTCAGGAGAGACTTTGTGAAGCTTATATGCTTATAAGCTGTGAGGACACAGCCCTATGGGCTTATCAGATTCAGTTTGAACTGATAAGCTGAATACAAGGACAATTAAAACAACAAGAACAAATAAGAGGCAAACTTTCAAAATTATAACAGTTAACCAATCAGAAAGTTCAGGCAGTAATATAAATCTCATCAACTTATCAAATTTGCATATAAGATCAGATAGAAAAAAACGGGAGACAAACAAGTTTTAATAAACCACAATTCCAAACCAAATTTGCAAATGAACTAAGCAGAACTCTACAACATGCTACCCTAGCTAAAATTAAAACTCAACTTAATTAGTAGACAGCTAAGTTCACCAAAGTAAAACATTCAACAGTTTAACTGATTTTAACATAACCAGTAATCAACATCATTCAAAACCAAAGCTCTCATAATCAAACGACTATCTAATCAATTACAGATTCATGTAAACAGAACAAACAGATATAGATTAACTAAATTAAAGCTGAAACTTTATCAGATTACATTCAAAACTTCAGTCCAAAACCAAAATCCTGATAACTCAAATTATTAATCAGTAACAATCAAACTCCAAACTATATCACTCCTCAACCAAACATTTTTATAATCATAAACAATCATAAATTATCTTAAGATAAGCAAAAATATAAATCTTAACAGTAAAAATTCAAATACAAATTCATTAAAAATCAAGTAGTCAAGACCTTAATCAAATAAACATAACTTAAACAAATAAACATAACATCATATTTTAACTAAAATCATGATATTAAAAGAGATGGAACCTTTTGGGAAAACCGTTGAGCAGTAGGTATGCGTTGAGCATCCTATGAACCGAGAGTGAAACCGCCATTAACCATTAAACATCGAACCACCATGACCATCAAATGAACCAACCTTTCTTAACTGCTTGTGAATATTTTCCAGTAGGGAAAATATTTTATCCAAATTTTTACTTCATATATTAAATCTAAACTATTAATTAGTTTAAATTTAATACATCAAACATTATTAATGTAAAATAGTTATAAGAATCAATTTGTAAATCAATTTAAGCAGAAAAAGTAAATCAAAGAGACACGAATGTAAAATAAAAATGACTGAACTTTCATTAATTCACAGAAATATTACAAAGCTTAAAAGAAATACAAGATTTTACCCTAACACTATTTTAACAGAATAACTTTAAAGTAAGAAGAAGGATGAAATTACAATAGAAATTGGGGGTTTTTATAGCCTCCCCAAGGGCTTGTTGGTGACGAATATTCGGATATTCTTGGGAATATCCCTTTTGATCCTCATCCCTTGATCTTCATTCTTCTCTCTCTTGTTGAATCGGATGGTGGATAATACACAATCTAGCACACGGATTGCCAACGTGGCATCCGTGTGCTAGTTGTGTTTCTTTTAAGGACTGTGATTGGTGGGATTGGAATAATGATGTGTCTCTTCAAATCAAATCCTGCCACGTAGCACCTTCGTTCCACCCCTTCTCTTCCTTAAACCATGGGGGTTTTATTCCCCATGGTGTGAATTAAATGTTTAAGTAAAAAGCCCTTTGTTAAACGACTTTTTACCCATCTAGGGTTTTAGGAATAGTAAATGTTTGCAGGTTATTAGGGTGGGGAAGAAAGTGAGAGATGAAAGTAAAAAAGATTCACATAGAATGTATCGACTTTATTTAATATAAATGGTGGAAAGGTGATACTAAATAAAAATGGGTGGTCGTTCAATATTTAATGAAAAATGACGTGTGGGATTAAAAATGTGTGAAGGTATTTGAGTGGGTGAAAAAAAACGAGTATTTATTTACTTGGTGTGGAAACTGGTGGACGTGTTTTATTTAAAGTGAATCTTAGTAAACCCTAAAGCCCATTTAATCACCTTATTCGTTCCAAATTGTGGATAGTTGGGCTTTTGGCCCAAAATTCACCATTCATCCATCCGTTTGTAAATTATTTGTCAACTTGGGCCTAGATTTGGGCCTGCTCAAAAATTGTTCACTTTGTATCCAATATTGGGCCTTTCAGGCCCAATTGCTCCAATGTGGGACCCATTTGGTAAATATTCTTGACAAATGATGAAATCCGCTAAAGTCGAGCTTGATTTTGGCTTCTTTGATCTTTTTCTTCATTCTCGTGTCGATTTTTGTCGGTTTTCGTGAACTTGGTACCTACACACATTCAAACAAGAAAACAACATATACAAGGCATATTTGATACATTATGTGCAATATTTCATTGTTTTAAGCTACAAATGATATGAGTAATTACACTCATATCAAATTCCCCCATGCTAAGCAATTGCCGTGTCCTCACGCAATGATAAAATAAAACTATAACTATACCATTATTCAACTTTTGACTATTTATTTTTCAAAGACATAAAATAACTTCATGGATCATAAAAGCTCAAATAGATTCATCGTCCTCGACTTTTCACTTTTCCATGCCAAGTGCAAAAACAAGATCATTGTTATTATAAGTTGGTAGACTAACACGAACTCATGTGGGCTAATTATTTACTTAGACTCCCTTATTCCTAAGTGTATATCTTATATTTTATTGTTGTCTTGAATGATCACGAGGATGTATTGTTGACTTATTTCGATAATTTATTAGGCCAAAAATAAAGTGAACGATTTAGTTAATAGTTAGCTAAAGGACAAAATCTTTTAAAACTGCTTCTCGGGCTCTCATAAAGTTCATATCTTGGCATAACTTGCTTCGCGATTTGAGACCTTTCTCGGACCGATATTTGGCAGTGACTTAATACTTCCAACCTTGAGAGACGTTCACGAAACAATGGTCTTCTCTTCATATAGGAATTTCTTCACTTGAAGTTTTGAGAGATTCATACTTGGACCACGACTTCTTCATTTTTCTCCAATCTTTATTTGGGATTTTGATATACAACGATCCGCCTCCTTTTTGGACTTGGCTTCATTTATCCTCATACCTTATTATGGTCTTTTTGGATAGACTTCTCCATGACTTTTGGGTAGTATTTGCTTTTCGTCGTGTGTCTCGATCCTTCATATTGATTTTCGATAAATGATTCTTCACATCACTTGAGATCTTTAGCAATAAAACATAGCCCTCATGTCTTGTTAGGACCTTTTTGGACTTGCCAATCTTCGCATCCCGCTTCAATAAGTTATGCCTTGGCTATGAACTCTAATCCATACCGAGAAACTTTTAAACGATCTTGGGCTAGAAGCTAAGTAACTTTTCAAATTGTTCAACCTTATTTATTGCAAATAATTTTATTAACAAGCGATGGGAGAATAGGCTTATAATTAACTCACATAAATTCCCGAAAGAATACCAAACTTATAATTGGCTCTATCATCTCTTGTTCTCCATATTGTAAAATTTCAAAAATGTGAAATCAATGGATACTTAGCCTATCAAATCAAAGTTTTGGGTTTTCAAGTCATCTATAGGATCTTGCATCTTCTTATACTCTTGCAAGTTTTAGAATTTGCGTTTTAAAGTTCCCTTGATAGACGACTTTCTAGGATCAATTATAGTAGCTTGCGAAAAGTTCTTGTTCTTAACTCGTATGAATTAAGACTTTCGCGTTTTAAAGCTCCCTATATAATAGCCTAGCAAAACTTAATTCAAATACGTTAGGGAAAAGCTAAGGTTAAAAACCGAGTTGAGTCAAAAACTATTCTTATTTTTACCAACGTAAAACCTACATTCGTGTCAAAAGCACTTATTTTATTTATTAAAACTTAAAAATAACACTAAAAATTTAAAATTTTATTGAAAAATGAGAAAAACAACACGTTTGGACACGACAAAAGCAATTGCAAGCGATTATATCGATTGACTCCCCCATGCTAAAACCGAACATTGTCCTCAATGTTTCTTAGCTCAAGAGTGACACCCCCTTGCTAAAATACGAAGAGTCTAATGCAAATTCCTAGCATGGAAAGAGCACGCAAATCTATAAGCCGTTTATTAATTATGCCTCAAGAAAAACGTTAGTCGATAAAAATAAAGGGATAGAAAGTGTGCCCCTTTTGGCATTCAAAGAATGGAAGATCAAGTGGACCGGCAAAAACCGAACACGAGAGTCTTCAAGAATTAGGGTCATACCTAAGATCACAACACAACAACACACGAGCACGAGCTTGAAAGATCAAGCCTTATTAGATGTTAGAAAATAGAAAGAAGATAGAATGTACTCGTTTTTGTTCACCGAGTCATGAGCTCGACTCGATCCCCGCATTCATTGGTCCTTAGGGAAGGTGGTGCAAACCGGCATATTGGAATAAAATCCAACATAAAGCACGATGCCGGGGTCAAAGATTACATCCTCGTTGTCGGATGACAAACGAAAGGATAAAACTCCAACACAAATCTCTAACAAGAGATGGTAGTCACAAATAATGGTATGGATGTAGCATGCTCCCCGAGATAAACTCGCACCAAGATGATAGAAAAATCTTTCATTTATTACATCGGTGAAAGGCCGAGATTTTCCTAAATCAACGATTCCGGGGTCGAATACCTCTTCCTCGGTGGAGAAAGGAATAGACAACAAGGTGTCGTCCCCCCATGCTAATCCTAAATCATATGAAGCACATGGTAATGGTGGGATAAAAATTTCATCCAAAGTGGAATCAACAATCTTAGCATTAACGACCATTTCACCCTTAGAAATATGATCAATCGGGTCATGGTACTCAATATGAGACACATGAAAAACCCGCACATTAAGGTCAAAGTGGGTGGGAGGAGGACTTGGGACTAAATCATCATCAAGTAAATTCTCTAAAAAGAGAGCGTCCCCCTCCGGGTCGATATCATCAACACCCGGTGGTATCGAATCATGATAAGCAAGAAAATTGTCAATCTCCTCCATAAGCGGATCACTATCCTCAATGGGAATAGGAGATGGAGAGAAAGACTTTCTAATAGGCTTAGAATTTAAAGCCTGAGAAGATAGACATCTGATAACTTCTTGCGAAGAATCACGTCTTCCACATCTAAATGAGTAAGTTCATCGGTGAACTTCTCAAGGATCGGAATAGTCAAATCAACCTCATTTCCCGGTGGAAATGGGTCTAAAGGAGCAAGTTCAAAAGTGAACCTCTCATAAAACAGATCAATATCATCCTCATTTCCCGGTGGAAATGGGTGAATAAGAGTAGGTTCATTGGTAAACCCCTCAAAATCCGAGTCGTAAATATCATCTTTATAAGAAAGTTCATCGGAGAACTCCTCATTAGAAAATTCACTAGAAGTAGAATCATCCTCAAAATCTTCATTTCCATCACAATTTTCATCATTAGAATTGGAGAAAATATCAAAGTGAATGGAAGAAGTCGAGTTATCACAATGTGGCAAATCACACATCTCATTGGAAATACCGTCAAACTCTCTTGGGTTTTGGACAAGTAAAGTGCTAATATGCTCGTCCCCCTTGCTTAGAGAATTTTCGGGTTCCACGATGGAAGAATCATGAATAGGAGTGGTGATGTCATGAGAGATTTCCTCATCATCTAAGATGGGAGAATCCTCGGGCTCAATAGCCGGCAAGATACGAATAGGAAATACGATAGCACTAGACGAAGGATGTAGAGCCATAAGATCTCGCAAAGAAATAGTACTATCCTCATCATCATCCAAAAGAAGAGAACGCCTTAGTTCACGATTAGCAAGATATCTTTCTTCCTCTTGAATTTTTTCTTTCTTTCGAATCTCAATGCTTAAACCATTATAATCTTGCGAAAGTTGTCTAATCCTTAGTTCACAATCTCTTCTAAATCCCTCATCAATTATTTCTCCATGAAATCGTCGACTTCCTAATTCATTTGTAATGTCATTAATCTCTTGATTAACTTGTCTCTTTTCAAGCAACAAATCTTCAATGCTCTTTTCAACAACTTCAACATTTCTTTGATTCATTGTTTCAAATCGTTCAATATCGAAAGAATATTGTGGAGATTGGTCAAACCTGGAAGGAATCGAATTATAGCAAGGATTATGCTCATAAAAATTTTGATCTCTCGGTTGACAACAAAAACTCTCGTGAGGACCTCCACAATACTCACAACAAAGATATTGTTGTGATAAACTCGTCGAATCTTGTGGATAACAATTATCATTAAAGTTTTGATTGTAGCTCGATTCTTGCTCGTAATTAAGCGAGAATCGATGCGAACAATTAATTCCTAAATGAGAATCATTTCCACAAAACTCACTCGAGGGTGTCTCGTATGTAGGGTGTGGAGGTGGATTGAAATCGAGAGAATCATTTGAAAAATTCGGATTTCCATTTGAAGTAATCTCATTACAATAAGGACAAAATCCAACACGTATATCGTGACGTAAGTCATTTCCACAACGCTCACACGTGCACCACCGACATGGTGAAAAACCATATAACGGTTCTCCACACCCAACACAATCGACGAAGGAAGAATTAAAATTTAGAGGGTGAGGAGAAAAAGAATTAAACATGATAGAGGATTAAGAAGATTATTTTTGGTATTTTTCATAAAAACGAGAATTTAGAGGATTAAAGAAAAGAAATTAGACAAGAAGAAGATTATTTTTGGTATTTATTTGGTATTGCTCAATCAATAATGATCGATAAAAAACAAGGAATAAGGGTAACTACTATGGAAGTAAATTACCCTCGGTCGACTTTGAAACGATAGGTGAAAACCTAAACGTCTCGAGGTTCAATAAGTAAACAACAAAAATAAGATTTATTACTACTTGAGTCGGTAAACCAATAATAGGTTGTCCCTCTCAATATACGCACAAGCAAGCGGGGAAACGAGGTGGCACAAAGCACTTAAAAACCTTTTTCCTTAGACGGCCTTTTATAGCACGTCGCCTTATACCCACCTTATAGTTTGTATAAATCGAGTTCAAACTTCTTATTAGTATTTATCTATTTTGCCTTTTATTTTTGTTTTGGATTCGAATACAATAGCTAGGTGATGAAATCCCAACTAAGGCCTTATTTGATAAATATGTAAAATTATTGTTCTACGTAATACAATATATTATTCACAAAAAACGAAAAAAACGATACATACTATATAATAGAAAAATAACAAAACTTTCCGAGGACGGAAAGGGTCTTCAAATCCACGATCAACAAATCTCCACAAAGACGAATCGTACACAAGATCCCCGGTAGCGGCGCCAAAATTTTTGATGTGTCGTGATGTGTATAGTGATAATTTGATACGTTATAGGGTAAATTAGAAAATTACCTTTTGGAAAAAGTAATAGACTAATAATACCAATGACGAATTCAATTAAACACGTGAGTGAGTCGAGTTCATTGTACACGAAGATCTTATGAATTTGAGACGTTTTGCTTTGATTTGGACAATCGATTTGAATTGGTTTTCGGTTTTTAAACTACAATAAAAATCTACCAATTTTAAGCTATTTAGTTTTAGCCTAAAGTGCATGAATCGTAAACCCCGCTATTTTAAAAATCTACAAGCAATTAATTACTTAAAAATTAACACACTAATTAAAAATTAAACTAATATAATAATCTATAAAAAATTAATCTATTTAAAAACTATAACTTTTAATCTATTTAAAGATCTGATTAAACTTTTTAAAACTAATTTACTTTATTTAAAAATACTTTAAACAAATCTATTTGAAAACTATATTTATTTAAATCTAAAGTTATAAAAAAATCTAATTAATTAAACTTTAAACTAATTAAACTTTTTAAATAAAAACATATTTTTTATTATTTATTTTATTTTATTTATTATTTTTATTTAACTAAAACATATTTTGATAAAAACTTTAATTAAAAAAAATAATTTATTTAAAACGAATTTAAAGTGAAAACACGTTACCAAAAGGGAACTGGCAAAAATTAAAACTACTATATTAATCAAATGTCAGATATTAAAATCAAATGAGCTTGCAGCTCAGATGGCTAACACCCTAAGCCTGTGACCAGGAGGTCACAGGTTCGATTCCTGTCATAGACAAATTTTTGGAATTACTTCTTTTTTTGACAGATTGTGGAAGATTCAGTCTCAGGAGAGACTTTGTGAAGCTTATATGCTTATAAGCTGTGAGGACACGGCCCTATGGGCTTATCAGATTCAGTTTGAACTGATAAGCTGAATACAAGGACAATTAAAACAACAAGAACAAATAAGAGGCAAACTTTCAAAATTATAACAGTTAACCAATCAGAAAGTTCAGGCAGTAATATAAATCTCATCAACTTATCAAATTTACATATAAGATCAGATTTAAAAAAACGGGAGACAAACAAGTTTTAATAAACCACAATTCCAAACCAAATTTGCAAATGAACTAAGCAGAACTCTACAACATGCTACCCTAGCTAAAATTAAAACTCAACTTAATCAGTAGACAGCTAAGTTCACCAAAGTAAAACATTCAACAGTTTAACTGATTTTAACATAACCAGTAATCAACATCATTCAAAACCAAAGCTCTCATAATCAAACGACTATCTAATCAATTACAGATTCATGTAAACAGAACAAACAGATATAGATTAACTAAATTAAAGCTGAAACTCTATCAGATTACATTCAAAACTTCAGTCCAAAACCAAAATCCTGATAACTCAAATTATTAATCAGTAACAATCAAACTCCAAACTATATCACTCCTCAACCAAACATTTTTATAATCATAAACAATCATAAATTATCTTAAGATAAGCAAAAATATAAATCTTAACAGTAAAAATTCAAATACAAATTCATTAAAAATCAAGTAGTCAAGACCTTAATCAAATAAACATAACTTAAACAAATAAACATAACATCATATTTTAACTAAAATCATGATATTAAAAGAGATGGAACCTTTTGGGAAAACCGTTGAGCAGTAGGTATGCGCTGAGCATCCTATGAACCGAGAGTGAAACCGCCATTAACCATTAAACATCGAACCACCATGACCATCAAATGAACCAACCTTTCTTAACTGCTTGTGAATATTTTCCAGTAGGGAAAATATTTTATCCAAATTTTTACTTCATATATTAAATCTAAACTATTAATTAGTTTAAATTTAATACATCAAACATTATTAATGTAAAATAGTTATAAGAATCAATTTGTAAATCAATTTAAGCAGATAAAGTAAATCAAAGAGACACGAATGTAAAATAAAAATGACTGAACTTTCATTAATTCCCAGAAATATTACAAAGCTTAAAAGAAATACAAGATTTTACCCTAACACTATTTTAACAGAATAACTTTAAAGTAAGAAAAAGGATGAAATTACAATAGAAATTGGGGGTTTTTATAGCCTCCCCAAGGGCTTGTTGGTGACGAATATTCGGATATTCTTGGGAATATCCCTTTTTGATCCTCAGCCCTTGATCTTCATTCTTCTCTCTCTTGTTGAATCGGATGGTGGATAATACACAATCTAGCACACGGATTGCCAACGTGGCATCCGTGTGCTAGTTGTGTTTCTTTTAAGGACTGTGATTGGTGGGATTGGAATAATGATGTGTCTCTTCAAATCAAATCTTGCCACGTATCACCTTCGTTCCACCCCTTCTCTTCCTCAAACCATGGGGGTTTTATTCCCCATGGTGTGAATTAAATGTTTAAGTAAAAAGCCCTTTGTTAAACGACTTTTTACCCATCTAGGGTTTTAGGAATAGTAAATGTTTGCAGGTTATTAGGGTGGGGAAGAAAGTGAGAGATGAAAGTGAAAAAGATTCACATAGAATGTATCGACTTTATTTAATATAAATGGTGGAAAGGTGATACTAAATAAAAGTGGGTGGTCGTTCAATATTTAATGAAAAATGACGTGTGGGATTAAAAATGTGTGAAGGTATTTGAGTGGGTGAAAAAAAACGAGTATTTATTTACTTGGTGTGGAAACTGGTGGACGTGTTTTATTTAAAGTGAATCTTATTAAACCCTAAAGCCCATTTAATCACCTTATTCGTTCCAAATTGTGGACAGTTGGGCTTTTGGCCCAAAATTCACCATTCATCCATCCGTTTGTAAATTATTTGTCAACTTGGGCCTAGATTTGGGCCTGCTCAAAAATTGTTCACTTTGTATCCAATATTGGGCTTAAAAGGCCCAATTGCTCCAATGTGGGACCCATTTGGTAAATATTCTTGACAAATGATGAAATCCGCTAAAGTCGAGCTTGATTTTGGCTTCTTTGATCTTTTTCTTCATTCTCGTGTCGATTTTTGTCAGTTTTCGTGAACTTGGTATCTACACACATTCGAACAAGAAAACAACATATACAAGGCATATTTGATACATTATGTGCAATATTTCATTGTTTTAAGCTACAAATGATATGAGTAATTACACTCATATCAAGTGTTGGTGGTTTCCTACGAAATAAAAAAGAAGAACAAAGAAAAATAAAAGCTGCATCCCAAGTTGTGAAGGGGAGGCTATTTATAGTCCTTGGCTTGGTTGGTGAGTGAGCTTTCTTCTTTCTTTTCGTCTTCTCGTCTTTTCAGTAAAGTTGACGTTTTCGATTCTGATTCGGGGTTTGTTGACGAATAAATTCAACTCGTCTTTTAATTTCTTCGTTTAATAGACTTGAGTTCTTCGACATATGTAAATCTTCCATCTTTGGTCCTTTTCTTCGATAAATCTTCAAATAGGCCCATTGACTTCAAATCTTTTGCATCTCTTGGACTATAGACTTCGTCTTTTCGTCTTTTTCTTCGGTAAAACCCGTGCAATCCCATGTTTTCTTTAATATTTATCCGGTTGGCTTTGAAAACACAACAAACACACAAACCACGCATAATTCCAAACAAATGACATTAAATACGCGTTTTTGTCTTGTTTTAGCAAGAAATAAGTGGTAAAAGGATGGGTGTTTTCACATCTATCAATAGCATTCTATTTGAAAGTTTTGAACTTTATCACAATGCAAGTATGAGTGAGGGCCTCCACATGTCTCACAAGATAGGGTGATGGCATTGACATTGTTGGTAGAAGGGTTGTTCAATTAAAGTTTCATAAACTCTTGGAACATGTCATGGGATTGGTTAAAATTTTGAAGGATTTGTTCATCAACTGATTTAGTAGCACTCCCTTGCATAACATGGACCACCTCTTCTCTATCCCTATTACTTTGCATCATGGATTTTGTCTCAATGATATCCCATGCATCTTGAATAGACTTAGCAAGAATGTTGCCACCCGCGGCCGAGTTAAAGGAATCTTAATGGTGTGGCCTCAAACCATTGTAGAAGGTGTTAATTTGGTGAACTTGATCAAAACCGTGGTTTCGACACTTTCTTAACAACTCTTTGAATTCTTAACTCTTCCCAAGCTTCACTAAAGGTTTGGTCTCTCTTTTGTTGAAAACCTATGATTTGGTTTCTCAATGCGGTGGTTCGTGAAAGTGGAAAGAACTTGTTCACAAATTTCTTTTTCAAGTCCTCCCAAGTGAGTATGTTATTAGAGGGTTGTTTGTCTAGCCAAATCCTAGCATTTCCCTCTAAGGAGAAAGGGAATAAGATTAACTTAATTGCCTCCGGAGGTACCCCATTATACTTAATGGTATTGCAAATGGACAAAAATCTCTTGATATGGTCATGAGGGTCATCCATAGGTCTCCCTAAGAAAGGTATGGTAAAACCATTTGTATCACACATGTCTTAAGCTCAAAATTGTTGGCGGCTATCTCGGGAATGACTATGGCATCCGCATTCCCATCCACGTTGGATTGGAGAATCTCAATCAATGGTCTATTGTCCATGGCTTCGTTTAAATTGTCGCAAGAACGATGCTCATGATCTGCTTGATGGACGGCTTTGTTTTTGTTTCTCTTCCTTTTGGGAGGAAGTGGTACACCAATAGGTATATGTACACGCGCTCGAGTGCGCATGCAACTCAACATGAGGAATGAGAGAGGAGCTCTCGGTCGAATTTGGAAAAGAATAGATTATCTCTTCTGAGGTTCAATAGTGAAAACCACAAGAAAGTATAATATATATGTAGCACTAATTGGGCGGCAAAACCCCCCAACAAGCCTTCCTTCTTGAAATACTTACTAGTGAATGGGGGGAATGAGGTGGCGCTAAGCTCTTAAGTACATGTTTCCCTTAGGCTTGCATTTTATAGCAAAGCCGCCTTTTTGTTCACTTAATACTTCGTATTCTTCGAATTCTTGCTTATTGAAAGTGTTTATCTGTTTTTGCCTTTATTTGTTTGATTGATACATGCAAATGGGACCGGAACACCCCCAAGTACGGTGTATTGCCAAGGCAATACTTATGGAAGTAGGTAAATTGGTTGTTCATATCTACGTATATGTATTTACATATAATAATATAGAGAAAATATTTTTGTATTTATTTGATTTTATGAAAGTATAGTATGTACGTTAAAACGAGTGAATCCAATATATACAATATATTTTTGGTGTAATCTTTTAGGAAAAATATTACTTTTTATTTTTTATATTTTTTGGTTCAATTCTTAGGAAAGAATTGATTTTAATGATTTTTTATTTTTTGTATTTTTATCTTTTTGATTTTTTTTATGTTTTTGATTTATAATACGTAAAAGGAACGTCCACAAGTGAACGGATCCCAAAATCCAATATGTAACCGTTAATCAATCGTCAATCTCCCCGTAAAGAACCGACAGCGGTGCCATTTAATATTTCAATTCTTAGTTCGTTATTGTCTCGATATCCTTACAAATTGAGTGATCGATAGAAATCAAGTCAACTAATTGTTTTTGATGTTTGATTAGCAAATTTATGGTAATCTAGGTCTAATCATCACAAACCCGTAAAAAGTGTAAAATAATCTCGTCTACGTAACCGTACTATTCTAAAACAACTTGCACATACCAATTACAAAGCTAATTGTACAAACAAGTAATGCACAACAAGTAAAAATGCCAAAAAGGTAAAGTATAGAAAGTATAGGGACTGAAAATGTAAATGTGGAAAATGGAAGGACTGAATATGTAAAATGTATCAACTATTAACCACTTGTAACAAATTTTAAAACTGAAATGTAACAAACTAACAAGATCAGGGACTTAAATGCAAACCCTAACAAGATTATAACCAGTTACAACAAACTAGCACACTTATCAATTTCCAAGGACTATAATGCAATTACCAAAACTATTTGATAAGAAAACGGGCTTATTGGTTTTTGAGTTGTATCTTGAGTTCTAATCAACCAAAAGCTAAAATTGGTTTTAAAAGATTGCAAATTCAAAATAAGCTAGTCAGGTTTAAGGAATCCAGCTGAAATGGACTAAATCTCCAATAAGCACTTTTGGAATAAGTCACTTTTAAGAGATGTGCTTATTGGAATAAGCACAATGTATGATTTTGTCAAAGGATGATTAAGAGCCCAAATACATGACACCTATCCAAGCAAATCTGAAATTCACCCAAGAAATAAGCCAGAAAAGCCAATAAGCTCAAAGCGCTTATTTTGACCAGCATTGACCAAAAGTTGACCAACTTTGACTAAGGTTAAAACTTATTTTTATGACTTTTTAAGCTGATTTGTGAAAGAAAATGAGGACTTTTATGAATAAAATAAGCCATAAATGAAAATAAGCTCTAACACAATCATGAACTTATTACAGTGACTTTCAAGTGCTTATTTCTCTTTCAATCCTGAGAACTGTATAATGTGGCTTATAGATTCTTAAAGCTAGGATGTTAAGCTATCTCTACAACCAAAATTCACAGTCTGAATCCAAGTAATGAACAATTTATGCTGGTTTGAAATTGGCTAGTTTTGGACTAAAAGTCTGACCCAAAACCTTTTTCATGCCATTTGCCTTTTTACCAAAAGTTTGACTTTGAAACTTTGCAAAAACACTTGATAACAGTTTTTTAGTGTAAATCAACACCTTTTATCCAATTTCACTTGTTGAATCAAAGTTAAGCTTTGGATCAAACACTACTTACTGGTTTTAACAGATTTTAAGCTAAGTGAACTTATCAAAGCTAACAGATTAACACTATAGGCTATAAAATCAAATCAGCAAGAACTAGAAGATCAATAAGTAGGCAAAATCAAGTAGAATTACTCTAATTCTAAGAAAATAGCATGCAGGCAACTTTTGAGAGGAAAAGTAACTAGGATGAGCACTTTTTAGCTAATGTAGCCACCATTGATGGAGAAGTGGAGCGCTGAGCTCACTTTTTCTACTTAACAACACCTTATCAACACACAACAACCACCAGATCACCACCAATCTCCAAGATCATACTACTCTGCTACAAGAGGTCTGACTTGGAATTCTGGCAAGAACTGGTAAGAGATTTGTACTGCAACAATTCTGAACATAACAAATAGCTTCCAAAATAGCCTAATGATTCAGTTATTCATGGTAGAATAACAGAATCACTATCAATGGAGATATGAAGGATAGATGTAGAATAGTAAGAAGAATTGAGAATTTAAGTGAACTGGAATCTGTTATTAATGGAAGGAAGTTTGTTATTTTGTTACAACTAATCACTAACAGAGTTAAGAGTGATTGTCAGACACTCTTAAGCTACTAACTAACTAAATGAGAGAATTAAGCTAAGAGTGTGTGTTTTCACACCTAGAGTAAAATACAAGAAATGAACTAATACAAGGGTATATATAGAGTTTCCATGAGATTTAGGAGGTATATGTGACGTGTCTTGACCAATGGGAGATTTCTATGTGTCATGATCTGCAATTGAGTTCTTCATCCGTTCTTCATCAATTTGGGGATTTTTGATTCCTTCAATGATATGTTAATTAACCACTTGGGTTGTGTTCGCCTTATGATAACGATCACTTTTGTTGTTGAAAGATCTTCATGAAATAACCTCTATCATTCTCTTCGATCTGGAGTTGAAAGGTGCCACATGGTTTGTTAATATTGGCTGTTATAAGTTCACTCGGATCACTATCCAAAAAGTGATTTATGATTGGTTGAATTTAGTTAGTGCAGTGCACTGTTGTGATTCGCCCACTAGTTCTCTTTCTTCATTAATTCAGCTGAAGTGGCAATCCGAGTACTTTTTTTCAAGGCTTCTCATTGGTTGATAGCTAATATACACGGATCAAGCCATATTTAACTTTCCATGTTGACAGTTTTAGTCCCTCAAGTTGGCAGATTCTATGTTTTAAGTATAACACTTAATGAACTTGTCAATATCAACCCTTGGACTTGTATCTTGAACAATGTTGACCCTTTGACTGAAGTTGACGTCCTCTTGAGGTCCTTTGACTTTCTTTGACTTTGATATTGACTTTCTTAAATTTGCACTTTTAGTCCCTCAACTTTGGCAGTTTGGCAAGAAAGGTCCTTTGACTTTGTAGACTTGTCATATGGAGCCCTTCTTTTGTCTTTTCTTTAATATAAATGCCTTGGAATTCGTGTTTGCACCAAATTGTATCTTTTTACCTACAAAAGCACAAACAACAAAGAATACCCCATAATACTGCTTTTATACATAAAATCTGCTATTTTTTTGTGTTTTAGGGTTTGATATGTTATAATTGATATGAGATCTCACTCATATCGAAAATCTTTATACATAATGTAAAATATTATTAACCTGTGCATTAAAATAGCTTCTTAAATAATATAAGATAGAAAAAAATAAGTGAGTTAAGCCAAATATAGTATCACACTACAGGTTGCTCCTCCAAATAATCAGGTTCTGCCAAATATCCGACTAACATGTTATAACCTCCCTCCGACGGGATTGGTTTGTTGTTGTTGTTGTATCTGACTAACATATTACAACCATAAATATCAAAGACACATCCAATTTATATTTGAAGCAAAACACATGCAGAGATTATATTCTACTGCCCATTTATCATAGATATATCTGATTCTGATCATCCATTATCTCACGTATTGTAGTGAAAGGAAAATCACTTTTGTAAAATATGATTTTGATTGTGGAAAACTTGATGTAAGGACAGGATGAAACGTCGAAGGAAAACTCTGCGGATTCACAAAGTAAAGCATCTGGGAATACTTCACATTTCGGTCGCTTCAGATTTGGCTCCGGGCTCTTGCAAAAGACGGTAGGTATGGTTCTAAATCCTCGACAAGAGAAAAAGGTATTTTTCATCCTTGACAGAGGGGTAGCAAAATGTGTGTTTGTGGAGGGGGGATCAGACAAGTAGGAGGGGTTCGATGGGCGGTTGAATATATTAAATGATAGAATGTAATGTATTTGAATAGAATTCTAATTATTAACTTGATTACCAATCTGTTTGACACCCCTTAGCTCAAGCTTAATGCATCTAGCAAACTAGACTTTGTATCTATCTTATTGTTGAATCCATATTTTCATTTTAGGCAAAATTGGGCGACACTATGAAATTCTTTTATGATGTAAACCTTAGAAGATGGGTAGGGGATAGGAATGGAACATGTAGCAATAAACTGATCCATTGCTCCATATGTTGGGGTTCCTGCAGGTCCACACATGCCAAACCTACCACCAGTAGTTGCAACAAGCGCTCATCATACCTGGTCACACATGCGAAAAAAACCACGCCGCTCATCCTACCTGGTACAATTGCTTTCTCAGTATGAGCTAAAACGAAAACATACTCAAGGTTTAAGCAACACCTTTTTATAAAAACACACACACACACACACACACACACACATATATATATATATATATATATATATATATATATATATATATATATATATATATATATATATATATATATATATATATATATATATACATATATATATATATATATATATATATATATATATATATATATATATATATATATATATATATATATATATATATATATAGTGTAAGGTTATTTTCAGAACCAAATAAATGTACAGAACTGCGAGAACCACCTTAATTCTCTTAACAATGCATATGTATTTTTATTATTATGTTTAAATTAACATTTAATAGTTGTTTTATTGGTTATAGATCCGAGTATGATGAGCGATATGAAGAGTGCACATGTGTTTTCATATTATCCAACGAAAAGATAGTTATCTTACATACAAAACAAATACATGTGCATGATTGTAGAATCTTGATAACCTATGAATCTATGAAGTGGGTTGAAGATTCCTAGAGAGAGAAACTAGTGAGAGAAAGTGAGAGAGAAACTATGTGTATTTTTATACAAATGAAATAAGGAATGAACAACAACCAACCCCTTTCCATGGTGGAAAGGGGTATTTATATCCAAGGCCCTTATTTGGGCTTGGGTCGACCCATGACAAGCCCATGGGTCGGTTTCTTACTTAACTTAATAAGTAACACTAACTACGAGCTATTACAACATTAATAATATTGTGGAGTGACCGATACTTCTAATATACGTAAAAACGTATTTCTAACAATCTCCCCCTAAGGGAGGTCACTCCACGTTTACAAAGTTCTAAACCTAGCATACTATACTAAGTCTTTGTTCTTCAGCTCGTAGTCTTTTCTTCTTTCTTTTTGTTGTGAATATTTTGATTTGATCTTTTAGGCTTTGGCTTGAGAGCATTGTTCTTTTGACCAATCACGTGCGATCTTTGCCTTCTTGTGAAACTTGCCTCCTCGTGACTCCATGTTCCACACACTTATGTCTTTTTGTTGAATTCTCGAAAGCTTCAGAGTTTGGTACAGCAGAAGACTTCATTTTGCACTTTCTTGAATTTTGCTGAACTTTGATGCAGAAAAACATAAGCATGTGGGAACGACTTCCACAGGTACACCGCAACGCCACCGTCTTCTACTGGTACACAACAACGCCACCGTCTTCAACAGGTACACAGCAACGCCACCGTCTTTAACAGGTACACAGCAACGACACGAATAAAATGGCTTTGACGTTTTATTCTAATTCGGTAGCATTTTACCTCCGGTCGGTGAAGACCGTTGGACGATAATAGATATCGTACCCGTGACAGATAGTTTCAATTAACTAACTTCCTGACAGGATTTCGCGGGTAAACCCCTTCTCTTTATTCGACCGTCCAAAGCTGACTGCGAACATAAAGAGTGAATCACTTGGATAATTTATCCTTGTGATTTGAAGCCGTCAATTCATGAAACCTGGAACAAGTGAACTTCAATTAAGATTTTCACCATCGTTGCTTTCCAGTTATCACGAGCTCAATTCATAAAGAATCTTGCACGTCACCTACCAAGTACTGTTTGATGTTAACACTAGAAGGATTTCCACTCGTCACTGTGATCAATAAAGAGTCGCTCTGAGTGTTCTGGCAAGATCATATGATAATGCGTAGAGGCCTGGAACGAGTTTAAGTTCAATTAAGAGTTAAACCACTGTTTCTTTCCAGTTTTTCACAAGATTGGTTCTAAAAGAACCGCACGTGTAACCTACCATGAGCTTGTTTGATGTTGGCTCAAGCAGGATTTCCATCTTCATTGTAATACTTACGTATTACTCGGATGTTCTGGCAATATTACAAGAATACTGCGTAGGACTCATGAAAATCTCTTACTTTTCACAGTGTGTGAGAAAGCAAGGAATAAATGGAAAGTGTCCTAATGAGACTTTTGATGATCTCGTGGCTCTAGACTCGATAGTGCGTTTTGATTTAGTGAGCGATGGCTGGAGAGGAGTGCCACCTTTTCAATATCAGTCTATTGGGAGTGAATAAACCAATAGATAACGTGTTGTTCTCCGTGTGATTAAAA
Source organism: Glebionis coronaria (assembly GCA_025667525.1). NCBI lineage: Eukaryota > Viridiplantae > Streptophyta > Magnoliopsida > Asterales > Asteraceae > Glebionis > Glebionis coronaria. Next base: position 142,806,959 of record CM046880.1, read on the forward strand.
CAAATACCTTTTGAGGGATATTTGAGTTAGCTGGGAAGGGTTGTGCATTGCATCACTGGGTCCATGATGTCTTTCTTCAATATCGAGAATCATTAACAAAAATGATCTCAATAGCATATGTATTGACCCGGTTTCTGCCTAAAGTTGTAAGGAGGGCTTTTTTCTTTACACCCTTTATCTTTACAATTCTTTTTCATTCTTCAACCCCTTCAATGCTTACCAATACGTCATAACTAGCACCTTGTTGTGATTGTTCCAGTGCTAGCTTAAGTACTTGGTCGGCATTCAGCTACGTTCATAATCTTTCTCCAACTTTCCTAGGACTTCTAATTCTATCTAGGGAATTGTCCTTGGGAAGATTCCATCGGCTCTGATGAATCATTGGACTAAACCTATTCCTACCACCCTTTTGTCACCACATTCGTCGTGAATTAAGCGTGTTTTGGGAAAGTATAGCCACCATGAAAAATCCTTGAAAATCACCTAAGGTACTTGTGATATTGAAATCAAAAGTTTTGTACCTTAGATGTTTTGTTCATCAAAAACGCTCCCCCTTAACACGTGCTTTACACATATTAAGTTGGATAATCGTTAAGTCTTTTTCATCTTTTAGCCAAGTATCATTTAAGTCTCCTTAATCCCATTTTCTCCCCTTATTCAAAATGTTAACCATTAATATTTGGGATATTGAATGGATTAACCGGTCTTTGGGTAAAAAATGAAATCGATGTTTGGCCATAGAACATGTTAATGCTCCCCCTTAAATTAATAAGGGATAGTTGTAGTGCTTTAGTATGATATATTTTGAAAGATTTAGAATCTCGTGAGAAATTCTTGAAAAATTATCATACCTTAACACTACATCAAGCCGTAAAAGCACAATATTCACAAATTTACATATTCACAATTAAAAACCAATATAAAGTAGACCTGAAATGTACGACCCATTAGATAGATCGTTGCAGTAACTTGTGGTGCACTCCATATGGTCTACCACCAACGAATCTTTCTAAGCTCCTCATCAATCTACGTTCACGGAGCTTTTGATCAATCTTCTTGATCACATACTTCGCCATTTGCCGATAACCCTGATGCCAATCCTCAGTCATCTCTGGTAAAGACCCACCCGAATTAAGATGCTCCAACTTTCCTCTAACGTATAGGAGAGTCCCATCACTGTACTTATAAAGCTCTCCTACCCTCATAAACTTCATTATCCCACGGCTGTTCAAGTAGAAAATCCCATAATTCAGAACAGTAATGCCGGTATTGGGGTTAACCTGGTTTTGGCGCGAATTCTCTTATCCTTTAGCGCTCTCTTTACCAACGACGGAGTGACCGAAGATTTAAACTCATGAGCCAGAAATGCACACAAGTCAATTGGACTACGGATACGGAGATATAGAACATCTCTGTCAGCGTATGTGATTGGATCATATTGAGCTGCTGCCGTGATCCAAGCTTGTGGCGGTGTAGTCTCGTCAATCTCCAATGTGTCTGCCCAGTCCCGTGTGTTTGACTCAGGAACAGTAGATTGTGGTTCTTTTGTAGAGGAGTAGAGACATGAACACGTGCTGGTTCTGATTCAGGCATCTCGGCGGTGTCATGAACAGGCGAGTGTTGTGCAGCTTCAGGTTCAGTTACCGACTCTGCAATCATAGGAGCAACAACAGAACTAACAGGGTTAGTGGTAACAGGTATAGACACAGCAATAGATGTACCGGGAATCGATGACGCCGTAGTAGCATTCACATCGTGGCGCCACTTGGATCGTCTTGATTCCGTTGAGGTGGATTTTTCCTTTTCTACAGCATCTTTCTTAGACTTGGTTCCAGACTTAGAAGATTTCTTTGTGCTGGCTACCTTGTCCCCCTTTTTAGGCTGTTTACCATCATCATCCTCATCGTCACCCTCGTTGATTCCCTTAGCACTCTCCTCATTTCCATCACCACCATCATCACCATCATCATCATCATCATCCTCATCATCATCACCACCATCGTCACCATCATCATCATCTTCTTCTTCTTCTTCTTCTTCTTCTCCTTCTTCTTCCTCTTCTTCTTCACCAGTACCCTCTTCCTGTTCACCCTCTTCCCTTTCTGAATGTGGTAAGGTACCACACTTCCAAATGTGTTAAATAACCGATCATCCTCCATGATAGCATCATTTAGGGACTTGTAAAGTGTCCACTGAATTTTGGACTTATCAAAAGATCCAAGTTCCCTCATGCGAGCTTTGAGGATCTTCTTTAATTCAAAATCCGTTAAATCATAGGCAATTTTGTAGGTTGATTCAGAAGGATTGGATGACTTGATCATCAAGTTATCAGCCGCGAGTGTCTTCAACTCATCACGCAGTTTTGGCATAATGGACTCAACGGATTCTTTCACTCTCTCTTCAACAGAAGCTTCAAGTGTTTCTTTCTGCTCCTTGTATTTGTCCCTCATGGCTTGAAGTCTCGTGATTCGTGCAGCATACTTATCAGCTTCAGCCTGCTTAACCTGAGCTAGTTCTTCTGCATGAGCTTTACGTGTCGACTCCATCTCTGCAGCGAACTTTGCTAGCATCTCTTCTTGGGCTTTTTTGGATGCCTCTTCACTTTGTACTCGTCGAAGTATTTCTTCTCGAAGGTTATTCATCTCTTGTCTTTGGCTATCCGTGTGTTTATCCAACATCTCTGCCATAACAAATGCAGCCATTGAAGATGATGCAGAGCTACTCTGGGTTGGTTGAAGAGGCTCGGTTGTGACCACAGTACTGAGGATGGGAGTTATTAGAGGTGGAAGGAATGGTGTTGAAACCGGTCGGGTTGGTAAGGGCTGTATTGGTGGAGGTTGAGTTACTAAAGGCTGAGTAGGTACCATGATTGTAGGAGCACCGGACTCCTTTTCAACACTTGCTGAAACAGGGATGGATGTCTCCTTCGAAGTAGAATACCGTTCAGGTGATCCAAACTCATCAATATCATCTGGCTCCTGGTACTCTTCTTCAATATTCATTTGTGCACCCGAACCACTACCGCCCGTATCTCTCTTACTCCTTTCAATAGCTATCTTCATTAATTGTCTCTCAGCCTTGTCAAGAGTAGGATCATCGACATCTTCTTCATCGCGGAGAACTAACTCATCAGCCGTACCCTTTCCCTTCTTGGCCTCAGTCTTCTTCTTCTTGGTTTTGGGTTCAGATAAAGCAGCTGGTTGCTTACGTTTACCTTTACTCTTGACCGTAGTAGACGAGTCTTCTCCTGTCTGAAGGCTTGCTTTTAGCTTCTTGATTTCTAGCAGCAGTAGCTTGTAATCAGCTGAAGCTTTAATTCTATCCGTCAGAAGATAATCGGGAATAGGACCAGGAATCACAGCACCAGATGGTCCTTCATGCCTTAGATCCACAGTGTGATCAGCCTCTTCATGTGATGACGACTTGTTGCACGCCTATCAATAGTAACATCATTCTTCAAAAAATAATTAATGATAAGCTTGATAAACCGAGGGTAAGGAAAGAAATTAGTCTTCAGCTTCTTGTTTTGGAAGAGTTGAAAGGTGAATTCTTCCCACAACAATAATGCATAATCTGCATTTGCGCCTTTGTACATTCCATGGAAGATGTTCATAATTGGACCACGCAAAGCATCATGCCCACTTGTTTTCGGTGTAAGACATCTACTGAGAATACCCAATATTGCTCTCCAAGGTTGACCTACTTTAGCGGTGGTAAACTCAGACACGACTCGTATGTCAGGACATCCAAGAGCATCGAACATCTCCATGAGTTCGTCTTTAGTAGGATCCCTGGAAAATGACATACCTTTGGGTGTATCCCGAATGCCAAATATCTTACGGAAGTCTGAAACAATAAGTGTCTGCTGCTTGTTGTTGAGAGTGAAGGTGATCTTGTTTGAAGTGCTTTCCTTGGTAGCCCAGAACTCATACATGTAATCATAAGGCACCGAGGCAGTACTCCTTAACGCATTCTTGAAATGAGAGTGATCAAGGATTGCTATGGCGACTTTAAATCCATGGTGAGTGGATTTTGAGACTTGCTTCAGCCGGTAATTGTTTGGTATGAACTTGAGGGTTCGTGCTTCGGCAATTGCGGCTGCTCTAGAGTCTTGGATTGCTTGTACTGTTGGATTAGTCATCGTATCTGCTTAAGATAAGACATAAAAGGTTGATGCACAAACATATATAGATATATATCATTATGACTTCTAAGCATAATACATTTCAACAAGTACTTATAACAGGCAAACAACTATCAATCCAACAACTCTTCATTCAGAACTCTTCATTCGGAACTCTTCATTCAGAACTTTTCATTTGGAAGTCCTTCATTCGGAACTCTTCATTCGGAAGTCCTTCATTCGGAACTCTTCATTCGGAAGTCCTTCATTCAGAACTTCTTCATTCAGAAGTTCGTTCGGAACTTCTTCATTCGGAAGTTCACTCGGAACTTCTTCATTCGGAAGTTCACTCGGAACTTCTTCATTCGGAAGTTCACTCGGAACTTCTTCATTCGGAAGTTCACTCGGAACTTCTTCATTCGGAAGTTCACTCGGAACTTCTTCATTCGGAAGTTCACTCGGAACTTCTTCATTCGGAAGTTCATTCGGAACTTCTTCATTCGGAAGTTCATTCCGAACTTCTTCATTCGGAAGTTCATTCGGAAGTTCATTCGGAACTTCTTTCATTCGGAAGTTCATTCGGAACTTCCTTCATTCGGAAGTTCATTCGGAACTTCCTTCATTCGGAAGTTCATCCGGAACTTCCTTCATTCGGAAGTTCATCCGGAACTTCCTTCATTCGGAAGTTCATCCGGAACTTCCTTCATTCGGAAGTTCGTTCGGAACTTCCTTCATTCGGAAGTTCGTTCAGAACTTCCTTCATTCGGAAGTTTGTTTAGAACTTCCTTCATTCGGAAGTTTGTTCAAAACTTCCTTCATTCGGAAGTTTGTTCAAAACTTCCTTCATTCGGAAGTTTGTTCAGAACTTCCTTCATTCGGAAGTTTGCTAGCCATGTTCATCCGGAACTTCTAAACGCAACCTATTAATGATTAATCTAAGCGCGATTGTGAGTTCTAAGGCATTCTAAGGCAACTACACATATTCTAATGATATTCCGAGCAAAACCCATCAAAAACCCTAATCAATTAATCCCTAAATTAAGGCAGAAACCCTAATTTTGATTAACTTAATTCAAACGAATTAATTAAGTGAATTTACATGAATTAAGTGAATTAGGAATCAAAAGATTGATGTTTGTACCTTTTAGATCGAATGAAACAGATTAGATGATTGAAAAACGAGAGTTTTGGAAAGCTTGAGTGTGTGTTAATGGCGGAAAGATAAACAGTGAAGAAGAAAGACTAAAGGGACGGGGAGTTTGTATTTGACTTAGGTCAAATTTTAACAATTTTCACAAATGACACCTTAAGTCCCTATACTTTTCTATTCTTTTCCTTTTTGGTTTATAACTCCTATTAGGCTAACATCCGTTAAGATACTTAACACTCGTTAAACTTAGCCAACTTAACCTTCACACAACTTAAGCATCGCAACCTATTAGCAAATCTCCAAGATCTTAAAGCAATTCCTATCACATTGAACGAGCACAAGTCGTATTCTAAAGCAAGACCACTCATAAACCATTTAGCCAATTAATTTTCCACAAACACTTTTGAAAATCGTTTTGATGACGAAGATGATTTAATATTTTCTCCCCCTTAAACGATGACCCGTTTTCTATTTAAAGAGTTGTAGTCATTGTTTAAAGAGTCAAATATTGATGAAAGCATTTCCAATTAGTATCTTGAAAAAGATTGATTCGTGGTGGCAATAAGATTTCTCTTATTTTGACAAATTAATGCACTGAGACGTACACTAACTCGTGTTAGACCAAGTTATAAAGTAAACTTGATCCCTTTGCATGATTTGGCTTGTAAATCATGCCCGAGAAAATTAATTCCCGTTGTGAGCCAACGTTTTCCAAGAAAATACGTGACTTTAATATGAAAACCGGGTTGCAGTCTGAAATAACTACAAGCCATAATGGGCATGTTTTAAAAAATGTAAAACTTTTATACGGACTCTATTTATGGCGCCGTGTCAATATTGATCGACATTTCTAAAGCCATAAATATTACCGTACTAAAAGACATGCCCGATTTTAAAAACGAAAAATATTTTTGGTTTTTCTGGATTTTATAATTTTTTATGGTTTTTCTAGGTTTTATATTTTTTATGGTTTTTCTTGGTTTTATATTTTTGTATTTTTCTTTTTGTGGTTTATATATTTACTATAATATACATGATCACGAACAAAGGATACGCCTGAATAGTTTACCACCACTATTCAGCTGATTCTTCTGCCAATTCTTTGAGAGTCGCTGGAGTGAATGATTTTATGCCAAGCTTGTCGATCAAAAACTCGATTCGTCCTTGATCTAAGGCTTTGGTGAACATATCTGCCAGCTAATTGTGATCTCATCCAAAGGACTTGAGCACAACAACCGGGATTTTGTTGAATCCCAAACCGTAGTCAGTTAATTGTGATCTCATCCAAAGGACTTGAGCACAACAACCGGACATGGCGATGTATTCAACCTCCATGCTAGAAATTGCAGCGCTTTTCTGCCTTTTTGAAGACCAACTGATCAATCTGTCTCCAAGGAGTTGCACAGATCCAGAAGTGCTACGCCTCGTGTCTTGACACCCAGCATGATCGGCATCTGCATATGATATTAAAGCAATAGAGGAATCTTTCGGATACCATAGACCACGATGAAGTGTTCCTTTGAGATACCGAAAGATCCTTTTAACAACATGTAGGTGCTTTTCGGTAGGCCGAGCCTGATACCAGGCACACATGCATACAACAAATTGCAAATCAGGCCTGCTAGCAGTCAGATAGAGAAGGGTGCCGATCATCCCACGATAAAGTTTTGGATCGACAATAGTCCCATTCCTATCTTTATCTAACTTGGATTTCTCCACCATTGGGGTGTCCACGGGGTCACAATGATCAAAGTTATATTTCTTTAAAGATTCTAGAGCATATTTAGATTGATTAATAAAGATGCCTCTGGGATTCTAAGAAATTTGTAATCCTAAGAAAAATGAAATTTTTCCCATCATTGACATCTTAAAGCGTGTGGACATTATCTTCTCAAAGCGTTTTGACAATTCTATGTTAGAGGCAGCAAATATTATATCATCAACATAAATTTGTACCAGTATCATGTCGTTGTCCTCCTTGAGAGTGAATAGAGTGGGGTCCACCTTGCCTTTGGATAAGCCTTCCGAGATGAGATATGTTGAAAGGAGATCATACCACGCGCGTGGAGCTTGTTTCAACCCATAGAGAGCCTTCTTAAGCTTGTACACATGATTAGGAAACTCCGTGCTAACGAACCCATCCGGCTGACTAACATAGACTTCTTCCCTTAGTTCACCGTTCAAAAATGCCGTCTTCACATCCATTTGATAGACGATCATGTTCATATGAGCAGCATAAGCAGGGAATAGTCTAATAGCCTCCAATCTTGCAACAAGAGCAAAAGATTCTTCAAAGTCTATACCCAAGGCTTGTTTATATCTTCTAGCAACCAATCTAGCCTTATTCTTCAAGACTGCACCCATCTCATCGAGTTTAACCTTATAAACCCACAACAAAGTAAGGATGTTAACCTTGTCAGGGAGAGGAACTAATTCCCATACTTCAAGTCTTTGGAATTCATTTAGTTCCTCCTGCATGGCTTCAATCCAAGATGATTGAGTCATAGCCTGTTGCCAATTTTTAGGTTCAACTTCGGAGAGAAATGCATCAAAATATCAATAGAGTGCACTCTCTTGTAATTGATGGCGTGTAGAGACTGGTCGATCTAGATCTCCAATGACATTCCTAATTGGGTGATCTTTTGTCCATTTGGTGCTATGGTTTTCAATCCGTGGTGGTCTGGAGTGAACAATTGAAGGAGCTTCTTCTGAGGTAGACACGGCTGAAGGGTTTTCAGGTATCGGTACACCAAAGAAAGGAAGCTCTTGTAGGTGAGCATATACCAAATCGTGATCAATAGAATCCTCTTCAACATCATTAGGCACAAGTAAGGGTGATGATTCAGGTGTAGTTTGAGAATCACTTGGTAAAGGTGCATCCGGTTCAATGTTAATTGAAGATGCATTAGATAAAGCTTCATTTGCTTGAGCAACAACTTCAGGGATTGGAGCTATCACTACAGGTGCAGGAACTTCATCATTTGGGGGATCAAAGAATTCATCAAACAACGGTTGAAACAGTTTATCCCACTCGGGCCTTGTAGGTGGTAAAAATGATGTAGAAGTAGGATTATTGGGAACTAATCCGGAACTAATAGCACCGGTTCCCATCTCATGAAGCGCGGGTTCAGAGCTGCGTTGCTCAGAAGCCATCGCTGTCAGCTCATCGAAATCTGCGTCCATAGTTTCTACAATCTTACCAAGACGACGGTTGTAAATTCGGTATGCTTTCTTGGAGGGTGAGTAACCAATGAAAATACCTATATCGGCTTTTGGTTGAAGCTTGCCCAAGTTCTCACTATTAATGTTTGGATAACAAAGAGCACCAAACACATGAAAGAATGAAACATCGGGTTTACGATCATGTAGAAGCTCGTAAGGTGTTTTTCCATGGCGTTTCCGAATGATAGAGCGGTTTTGGGTGAAACATGCAGTAGATATAGCTTCTGCCCACAAGAACAATGGAGCGTTCGCATAAATCAGCATAGTCCTAGCAGCTTCCATAAGCGTACGATTCCGTCTTTCAACGACACCGTTTGGTTGTGGAGTGCGTGCAGCGGATGTTTCATGTGAGATACCAACATCTTCATAGTAAGCACGAAGAGTCTGGTTGACGAACTCTGTTCCATTATCTGTACGAATACGGCGGACAGTAGTATTTAAACGTACCTGAATGAATTTCAGAAAAGTGATGATAGCCTTCGGTGCTTCATCCTTTGTACGTAGAAATCTAACCCATGTAAACCTGGAGAAATCATCCACAATAACAAGAATGAATTTCTTACCGCTCACACTTTCAGTTCTCATTGGCCCACAAAGATCCATATGCAAAAGATGAAGTTTTTCTTGATTGGTGTCTTCAGCTTTGGGCTTGTATGATTTCTTGGTACTTTTCCCCCTTGAACACGCGGAACATAAATGGTCCTTGTGAAATTTGAGCTTAGGAAGACCACGAACTAATTCGTTTTTAGCCACATGATTAGTAGCATCAAAGTTGAGATGAGATAATCTGCGATGCCATAACCATGACTTGGTCGTAGATGCTTTAGAGAGAAGACATACTGGAGAGGCGGCCATCGTGTCTTGTAGGGACAACGTATAAAGATTTACACCACGAGAACCCTTCAACAAGTCTTTTCCTTCCAAGTTGCGGATGAAACAAGTATGTTGTCGAAAAGCAACCTCTAGGTTGGAATCACAAAACTGTCCTACTGAAAATAAATTATGACCAAGACCTTCTAGATAGTATACCCTTGAAATCGTAACGTTTCCAATCTGATATTCACCATACCCCATTATCTTTACAATATGATCATTCCCGAATTTAACCGTTCCAAGAAACTTGCTGACGAAATTTCGGAGCATCGAGCGATCTCCGGTCATATGTTTTGAACAACCGGAGTCCAAATACCAGAGGATGATTTGGACCACCTGAAAATATCACCAGACGAGGACAATGTAGAGGTATCGGAATCTGAATGTTCCTTGTTATTAGCAGGTACAGGTTTAATAATCTTAGATTTGCTAACTTTAGGTTTCTTAGATTTCCTAGCCTTCTTCTTCCTAGTTGGTGGTGTAGATTCTAGTTGGCTTAAATCCTGAGGTATTTCTTCACTGATAGGCACTATAGTGGGGGCTGACCTAATTAAAGGGCGCTGTTTCCATACTTTAGTGCTAGTGTGCCTAACTAAAGGACGCTCAGACCTAACCTCAATGGATGCATTCCTAGTTAAAGGGCACATTGTTCCATCTAATGTAAAGGTCCTACCAGTGGGACGCCATTGCCATCCAACTTGGGCACGAGTTCTACCAGTTGGCTTCCATTCAAGATTATTCCTAATGGCATTCATTTCATTCACATGATTAATAAGAAACAAATCATGACGTTGGGAAAACATACATTCATTACAATTCCAACAATTCAAATTAGAATTCACGAATGGTTTAGGCTTCTACACAGGCGCAGAGCTTTTAGTCTTAACATGATTCTTTTTATTTAAAACTGAACTAACATTCCTATGGTGAGCTTCTACTTTCTTCTTGTTGGTACTACTAGTGGAGGGCTTGATCTTATCTTTCTTGAGTGGCGATCCTTTAGCCTTAGTTGACTCTTTTACTCCTGTAGAAGGCAAAGTGGGAACATTAGCAACAGATTTTAAAGGTGCCTTACTTGATGGTGCCAATGACGGTTTTGCTCTTGGGGTCTTATTGAATGGAGTTACAGCAATGGGTCGATTAGTGAGTAGTGTAGAACCTGGTTTACCTATGTATTGCAAATATGCTAAGCAATATTGAACTCGCTTAATGTATTCATGAGCTAAGTAATAGTAGCTACTTGAGGGATCTAAGGCATAAAGATCGTCTAAAATATCCCTAACAAGATCTACATGCTTAATTGCATTCCTCATATAATCATCGTAGGTAACCGGGTTTTTCTTATGGAGCGGCTTCTTATAAAGCACTACTGACTTGGTTGTTGGAGCACTAGAGGACGGTGCAGAGTTGGTAGCTAAGTTATTAACAACTTCTTGTCGGGTGAGAAGAAGTGTCTCCTTTAACTCGGCCAAAACCATGTTTTTGTCAATGAGCAGGATGTTTAAGTCAGAGATTTCCTCACATTTTCTGTTCAATTGTTCAACATAAGATTGTTGCTGTGCCGCATTAAAAGCGAAGCGTTCTTCTAGTGAACCATAAAGTTTGGACATTCCCTGTCTTGCACGATCCATCTCCCCTAGAATAGACGAAAGTCTAATTTCTAAGTCCTGGTTTTTAGACTCTGCAGCCTCAAGTTCCAATTTTAGTGTTTCATTTGATGACACATCTCTCTTCAATCTCATAATCTCTTCCTCTAATGCCTTAACTATTGCAATCATCTTGTCACTCGTCTCAACACCGTTTTGACAACCATTTGTTATCAAAAGATCCTCATTCTGAGTTTGTTGTTTTAATTCTAAAGATATACAATGTTGTTCAAGTTGATTAAAGCGTTTTGAAAGTAAATTGTAAGAATCTTGTAGCTTTAAAAATTCAGCGTTAGATTCGTGACAAGAATGATTATCTACCTGATTTATAGTATCAGCAACATTTACAGAGAGATCACACACATCATCACATATATTCACAGCATCACAGTTAATCATAGCGGATGTAAGCTCATTCGAATAATTAACATTCACAGTAGTAAGCACATCACACGAAATTACTTGGGACAAGAATCGGTCATATTCGGATAAAATCTTTTCCTTTTCAATTAATTGTAGTTCGTAAGCGGTGTCCATTTCATAAAACACTTTTTGAACTTCAGCAATTTCAAACTCAAGATTTTCCTGAAGAGATGCAAAACTTCCTTTTAGACTTTCGACAAACGGATTGATCTCATTCTTAAACACCTCGTTCATGTGTTCGAAAGCCCATTCTCCGGCGTTTAGGCCATTTGAAGTCGTACATTCCAAAATGACCTTGTCAAAATTAGTAAAGTATTGATTAATCTCTTGCAAGTTTAACCATACAGTGCTAACAGGTGGAAGATCCTTTGGAATTTCCTTAGGACCTTTCATTTTGACAAGTGTAGGAAGTGTACTAGGGTTTTCTTCATTCAACATGTAGGTTGGTGCTGTAATGAGATCTTTGTCCATATGGAAGTGAATTCTAAAATCCGTTTTAGCAAGCTCCTGATTCATTTTAAAATAATCACAATCGGGATATTTTGCAAAATTGTATGACCGATTCTCATCAACTAGATCCTTATTGGTGCGATCATCGAAAATAACAATCGGGTCTAAGACCAATCCTAATTGGGTTGCATTATAAAGTCTTGGACTATGTGTAAAAGCTTGTTTTGCATACCGTGGGTTAGGGGGAAGGCCTTTTTGACGTGATAAGTTAAATTCTCTAAACGAAGCATCAAATAAGTGCACTAGTTGAGAGGCAGCGTATTGTCTTAAAAGCAAATAATCTAGACTTCTAATCTTATTAGCCGCATTAATTTCCATTTCATTCTTCTTAGACTCGAGTAATTCAAAATCCGTTTGAAGTTTTTGAAAATTAGTGACCACTAACTCTTTTTCTTTAAGTTCGTTAGAAATATCTGCTCTTAAGGTTTCAATTTCTTGCAAATGACCCATTTGTTTGTTTCGAAAGTGATCATATTCGCGATTAGTGAGAACACTAGACGAAGGAACTAATTCCAAAGTTTGAACTTTCTCATTGCATAAGGCAAGCTCATCAGACAAATTCTTATTCTTAGCTATGGTTTCTAATAGTCCAGCATTCATTTGGCTAAGTAATGTAGCAGGAACCATGACCAAATCTTGTTGAGCAGGAGTATGCGTATTCGAAATGGCTCCCGGTTGTGATTCACTCAAAGTCTGAGAACTCACATTGATATTACTATCATTGATTGTCTCCTCATTTGAAAGACTCACCACCGAAGACTCATTCGAATCAGCACTCTCTTGCACAACTTGATGTGGTTGAATACAAGTATCAATGGTATTATCAGTGGTATTAATAAGTACCTCAGATCTTTTTTCTGGACCTAAGCTGGAGATAGTTGCCATAAGAGCTGCCTGTGCAGATTGAAGTTCATCACAGTCTGAATCATACGCATCAAGATCATCTGCTTGGTATGCTGCATTCTGTGTGGTGACAACGTCTTGTTCAGCAATCCCTGGATCAGCAAGAAATGCAAGCTCCTCTTCATCAAGTTCCCTTCCTTGTGCCTGAGCATTCACCAGATAAATCTTCTCTGCAAACCATTGACCATCCCTTCTCCTCTTGGGTTTCTTGCAATCCCTGGACATGTGACCTTCTTCCTTGCAGTTGTAGCATGTAATCATTCTCAACTTGCCTGTGGAATTAGCCCGTGGAGGAGTGTTGACCATTGGAGCAGGATTGACCGTGCGTGCATTGGTGGTTGATGTAGTAGGTCTCCCCTGATAAGGTTGAACCATTACCCTGCCATTCTCAATAGTAGCTTGTTGGCGAGAATTGGATGAATTCCTCAGCTGATTGTTAGTAGGAGCTGGTCCTCTAAATCCTCGTTTGCTTAATGTCCTTGTGAGATAAGCAGACATAGTGGCTAACACTTCAACTGGATCAGTTCCTTGTTTGAATTCAGGAATGGGGACTTCATCATCATCACAATACAGTGCTTGGTCTTGTTGAGCTGCATAAGCACTAGAAGGAATACTCATGTGGTCAGGGTAGCTTGTTGGATATGCTGCATTCTCTTGATAAGAAGAATATGAAGACTGAGCATAAGGTGCAATGCTTGCTGGGTGAGGTTGTGAAGCATATTGTGATGAAGGTGCATTAAACCGATATTGTTGCTGATGTGAGGTGGGTGGTTGCGGTAGAATCGAATATTGGGGGAAGGTTGGTGTCATGTAAGGTGATGGATGATAGGCTTGATGTCCCAAGATATAAGGAGTGTTGTTGTGTGACAAGCTTGGTTGATTCGCCATCAAAGCTAAAGAATCAGGGTACATACCTCGAGGCGAACGGTGCATGATCACGTGTTTCTCATGCTACTGAAGAAAAGCATAGAGTTGATCCAAATTGCACTTATGCAAATCCCTGGTTAACTTAACATCGGTAATATACTCACCCCATTCAGCTTGAGGTAAAGTATTCAAAAATTTGGTGTTAACCTGGAATGGAGCAATCACGAGATTGTATACATTCAGATCATTCATGAGAGTAGTGAATCTGAAGTAATAGTCGTGAAGCGTTTCCCCTGGGTTGTACGTGAATCTATCAAACAGATCATACAACTGACATTCCCTTTCCTGTTTGGTAAGAGACGTACCTTGTAGCAACACCTTTAGACGTTCCCATAAATCCTTTGCCACCGTATACTGACTTACCATTCGATAGATGTCATGTGGAAGAGCTTGGAGAATGGTTTGAAGAGCCTTTTCGTCTGCATCGGCAACAAGTTGTTGAGCTGGTGTAAGTTCTTCAAACTCCCTTGGTCGAGTCACATTGTTAACCACGATGGTACCATAGTCAAGTGGACCATTTAGAATTGACTTAACCATAAGCCTCCCATATGTCGGTTTTCCCTTAAGGTATGACATCATACGGCCTTGCCATGCTTCAAAGACTTCTTTAATGAGCATTGGAGGGCGATTATCCGTTCTCGTAATGACGGAAATGTCCGTAAGTGATGTCATTTGAGGCATTAATGAATTCGGATTCATTTTGTTCACTTCAAAGAGACAAAGATTATCGGTTGATCGAGCAGTGAAGTAAAGCTTGTGAATTGTGTTGAGTTTTTGTTGTAAGAAACCAAGATTAAATCCTCTAAAAAATCGTTGAAAAAACAAGTAAAATATCCCTTGATTCGGAACTTTTTTTGATTCGGAAGTGTTGATTCGGAAGATTTTGGCTCGGAACTCCTTGATCCGGAACTTTTGGTTCGGAAGATTTGATCCGGAACTTTCCTTGATCCGGAACTTTTGGTTCGGAACTTCTTGATTCGGAACTTTGTCTTGATCCGGAACTTTCCTTGATCCGGAACTTTCCTTGATCCGGAACTTTTGGTTCGGAACTTTTGATCCGGAACTTTCCTTGATCCGGAACTTTCCTTGATCCGGAACTTTTGGTTCGGAACTTTTTGATCCGGAACTTTCCTTGATCCGGAACTTTTGGTTCGGAACTTTTGATCCGGAACTTTGGTTGATCCGGAACTTTTGGTTCGGAACTTTTACTAGGAATCAGAAACCTTGTTCGAGTGAACAGTCGACTATGAATATGAAGATTAAACCCAGATATTTACCAAATAACCCAAAAAGTTTTGTGATTTCTACAATAATAAGTAAAAACTAATACTTATCTACTAATCCCAATCACAAAAACACCAAAAACTCCAAGAATCAAGATGGATCTTCTTAAAGAACACTAATACAATAAAAAACTAAATAACAACACAAATCATTACCTTAAATCACCCCATAGCTCTGATACCAAATGTAGAATCTTGATAACCTATGAATCTATGAAGTGGGTTGAAGATTCCTAGAGAGAGAAACTAGTGAGAGAAAGTGAGAGAGAAACTATGTGTATTTTTATTCAAATGAAATAAGGAATGAACAACAACCAACCCCTTTCCATGGTGGAAAGGGGTATTTATATCCAAGGCCCTTATTTGGGCTTGGGCCGACCCATGACAAGCCCATGGGTCGGTTTCTTACTTAACTTAATAAGTAACACTAACTACGAGCTATTACAACATTAATAATATTGTGGAGTGACCGGTACTTCTAATATACGTAAAAACGTATTTCTAACAATGATCCTAGGATACATGTTCTTAGTGACCTACGACAATGAAAAATCATGTAGTTCTGCCTAATGAACTAACCCGATAAATATACATGTGCATTTTAAGAGTAAAAAGGTGGTTCTCGCAGTTTTATACATTTATTTGGTTCTGAAAATAACCTCACCCTATATATATATATATATATATATATCTATAATATATATATGGGGCTAAGTTTGACATAGGAAAATAAAAGGCGCCATGTCATATCCTATGTGGCATTATTTCATTGGATATTAGTTTATATCTAATTTATTTTGGAAACTAAATCTTTTTTTTAAATCGGCAGATTTTAAAGTAATATAATTCTTCTTATTATACGTATCTTGCAAAACCACAACAAAAACACACGATTTGCTTAAACACCAAAGTTCTTTTTAGCAGCAAAACTAGGTATGGTTGACAAGTCGATATCTGGTGTTCTTATTCTTCTATGATACACGGATCTTACATCTTTTTGGATATCTTATTCTACTTCTGTTAAGGTTATGGCAGAGTATGCAAAGTCAGGAACGATAAATTTTTACACATAAACCCTAAAACTCATTCATTCACATATATTCACAGATTAAAAAGCATGTGTCCCTTTTCCTAACAACAATTGTGCTTCTACATGCCTGTGCTCATATACCTGGTATTATGATTGATTACCATTGCGTTTCTTTTTGTGTGTTCTCCTACCAGGTAATGATTGCCATCTTCTTTGAGGATCTTGATGGATCACTTGGTATCGATTAAGGTAAGTACTAAATATACAAATATATTCATGTTTTGATATTTATCATAAACCCTAACTCTTTTTTCTTAAAACTCTGGTTTCTTTTAGGGTATGAATTTATAGAAAACAATGAAAGTCTCGATGAAGAACATTAGTTTTAAAGGTAAAATTATTGGGTTCGTTTTGCTACATATTATACTTACTGAAACATGAGTTGCAGTATGTATTATTAGCATATGGTGGAAACTAAACGTATCCATGTAAAAATCACACGCTTAGATACCAAATATACAATTCATTAAAATAATACAATTGTGTATAATATACTAAACCCTCTTTTTCAGAATTGTAATAGGATTTATGTTTTTAATCTTAGTGCAGGCGAGATCGTTGTTAAATCTGAAGGTTAGGTTTTCTCTTCTTTTACAAATTGATTGTCTGATTACCATTCTTTTACCTTAATTTCATAATCTTTTATATATGCTTACCGCAATTTGTACGTGTTCATTAATATGGTTCATCGTATTTTATCCCCGTTTGAATTTGAGATAGGCTACCTTACCACTGTGTTGGTAAGTTGATTTTATTAGCATTCGATATTATGAGCATTGAACATCAAGCATCTCACAAATGATGAACATTACATATTGAAAAATGTTCTCTACTTGGCTATGATATAATATATGATACAAGTTCTGATTTCCACTATTCTTTCCCATCCTTGACTGTAAGAAAATTAACGAACGAGGTTAAAAAAAACTTGTGCAGTGTAACCTTGGATCAGTTAAGGCTGGTGACTACAGACTGCGCAGAAGATAGTATCTCCAAAAATACAGGTAGATTTAGATTGTTAGATGTCTTTCCCTAATCTTTGGCAAACCACAAAGTTGTTGATGTCTATTTGAATTTTATGGATAGATATTGATTGTAATTTGATTAATGTTTTGATATCACAGTTAATTTGCTACTCATGAATGCCAATGCGCTAGAGATTGGCATGGATTTTTCAGCTATTGAAGATGCAAAGGTGTCTTTAATCGATGAAACTTCTGTTAACCAAGAACTTGATCTCAACTAATAACACATCCATGAGCATGAGCCAGGCCTTATATTTGCAGCTCATGAAGAAGAACAAGAGCCAAACGAGAATCACATCTTATCTACTATGTAGTTATTATTACCTCCATATGCAGCTAATTTATCTAATCGGTCTAATTTTTCATCAGGATGGAATGTCTATATTTGTGACGGGCGGTATTCGAAGAGTTCACAAGTATGGAGAAAGAAGTAAGCTTTCTGATATATACATATTGCTGGATATTTTCACTTCTTTTGGATATAATTTTATAATTCTGAAAAACCAGTCTTTTTTTTGTTCATATTCTATACGATTTACGTGACCAAGGAACATATACATTAATCTTTAGTACTGGATATAAACTTCAATTCATGTGTTGTCAATTTTTGTTTTATGTTCTCTACATTTAACTGAATTTGATTTTCTTTTTTAACTTTTAGTTACCTGATGATGATAATCAACTCTTTATTTGACCAATTTTCACTTGATCTAATAATTAAGGAAGCGAGTCATTTTCAATTATTTCAAAACGGATGATTTTGAGACAATTTGTAAAAGGTTGTCGGTTGCTACAGGGAAATTCGATTATAAAGAGTCATACCAGATATGTTTGTGTGCATATAACTGTTGTTATAGGTGGACACCAAAGTAAGATTTCCTTCCTTGTGAGGAAGGAGATTATGTGACGAAGGAGATTGCTTTATAGGTATCTTAATCTTCAATTACACGATTTCACTATTTGATTACATGCAGCTGCTGTTAGGGAGGAAATTACCGATGAGACTGATAGAGAGACGAGATAAAACAATCGGATTTCATCAGTTCCAGTATATCTCAACATCTATTCTCCTCATGGTAAGATATTTTCCCTTGTATCTATTATACGTATATATTTATGCTTACAAGAACTCGCTTGTATTTTTACTATTTCGAAAGTTGGGAATCTGACATGGGTCGATGATGTCAACCCGTTTGAATATCTGACCCGTTTCTTTATAGCTGATTTGTTTCATATGCTCACTAATGTTTCCAAACAAGTCTTGCGTTGGCTGAAACCCGTTTCTTTATAGCTGATTTCCTTATAGTGTATTTTGTTTCCTTTATTAGTTATGGACTGACTACTCAATGTAGCATGACAACAAAGTCTTCCGTTTGCACGCCCTACTCTTGCTTCTTATAATCGGATTACTTATCAGTTAAACTTATTTTTAAAGTAAAACTTTGATATTTGTAGTAAAAATTGTTCTATATTATTGGCACTGAATATACGTTTAAAGGCGACTGAATTTTATGTATTTCATCATAGTCCAGCTTCTCAGTCCTAATAAGTATAGAAGGAAACATCACCTGCAATAATTTCTTTTCATAGTTGAAGAAGACAAAAGGTTAAAAGATGAAAAATGTTGTTGAGGGAATGAACAATAATTTAGTTTTTGCCATCTGGCGAATGAACAATTACATCAAAGTACATCGTTTGCTTTGTAGCAATTAGAGTTGAGTCTGCCAACGAGAACACTTTGTCTAGGAAGATGATGATAGGTAAAGTGTAGGTTTCCACCAAAAGGTCTATCCAGTGCAACTTTGCAGAAAGCAAAGATATGTTCTTCTAATTATTGTAAACATGACTTACCAACAACATACTGGAAACAAACCCCTTCCGCTGCAAAAGGGGTGTTTGGCTGCTGTTAAAATAGTAGCCAAACACCACTTCTGCTTATACAATGCCTTCAGATTTTGTATCTAATGTCTATGATCATTTTTTGCAGAACACCAAGTAACCAGAATGGCATAGTCAAATAAGATTGAATTAGCCTCAGAGTTATTCATAAATAAACCCAAATTAAAAATTATTAACTTAATTATAGCCAAACGTCTACTAAAATGGCACATTCGTTTCCTCTAGGTGAAGTTTGAACCTGATGTGGTGCTTGCTGCTATTGTAACATATGGTGGTTTGCGTCTTGAGAACTTATCTGAGGTACTTGAATTTACTTGTAACATTTTTTATTCAAGAAGGTTGCAAAATTTATCATTGTATGATTCTGATTATTTTCTGTAGGTTTTTTTTTTCAGACTCCATGAGTATTAGTATATAAAAAATATGGGAATGAGGAGCATAAAAAACCTTCAGATTATATACCAAGCAAGGTGTAAATCACAGAGCATGCTTTGGTTGGTCTGAAATTTAGTCACTGAACAAGGTTATAGAATGTGGCTGCTCTGATTGTGTAATAGCACCAACACCAGTGACTCAACCAGTCCTCTTTTGAACCAGATTAAGGGTATGCAGGTCTATTAGCTAAAGTTCATGTTCTACGTCTAAGATAATGAGTAGGTTTGATATTTTAGATGTTGATTTCATATCTTACTTTGAGAGAATGTATGTATAAATGATGAAAGGAAAACATTACGTCTTTAGTGCACTAGGAGATATGACAAAGTTGCAACAAATATTACTTCTATAAGGCCATGTGCACGTATTTGAATTTTAGTGATGGCCAAAGTAAGATTATTAATCCACAAATGCGCTACAAATAAATATCTAGAATTAATGGAATTGATTTGCAGATACATCATGGTCACAGATATGTACATTTCAAGTAGTTTCCCAATTTTACCCACAAAAAGTTATTTCTTGATGACGATATACATTCTAATTTGGGTTTTTTATTTTGTTACCAGCTATTTAAAGTCGTAGCTTGAATCAACCTGTGAAATTTCATAGAGAAGTTGGAGCAGTATCGTTGTCGGAGTTTGTTCGTCATAGGCAAGTCATATAACTTCCAGTTATACATGCTGGGCAGGTTTGTGCTCTTCTCAGGTTGGGTCCTGAAAAAAGCCACGTCAAATGCTTATTTTCACTTAACAAATCCTTTGTTAGAACATCCATATATGAAGGTATAAACCTCTTAGGGAAAGGTGAAACGGGAATTGCTGGAACTGGGCTTGGATATGTACCGCAATCAGGTGGTGGCGGATGCAATGTTGACGAGAGTGGTTCGGTGGTGAATGATGGACATGGTTGTGACAAGAAAGTAAATAATATTGTTATAAAATCCCTCCAGTGCTTAAACGAAAAAGAAGTAATCTATCTTTTCTCATTCTATTCTAAATGCTTCATAATGTTTTACCTTCGGTGAAAGGTTAAACTAAGCGTAATCTATCTCCATATACCAATTTTCTCTAATTATTACACTAGAAGTTTAGGAAACGAATTCAAGTCGAAAGATGTTGGTGTTATATTAGTCATAAAACGCATCTAAATTATGAACTGTTGTTTATGTTTGACCTTAAAAGTGAAATCTCAAATTTTATCAAATGGAGATTATCAATTATATTACAGTAGTATTTTTTGGTTTGTAACAGATTTACAGCAATTGTGATTTGTGAAGTCTTATAGGAATTGAATAAAGGTTGTCTAAGAGTGGTGAATTTCACGTGTCACCTAAATATCCCATTGAATATTTTCATGGGCCTTGCCTACAATAGGCACACCTCGTGCTTAGCTGTGTCGATGATATCTTATCGCACTTCGTTTTCTACAATCATGCTACTATATAGGATGGATAAAGAGTTAACATACTCAAGCACAAAATCACTTTTGAATGGACCGGATGATGTACATGTATATATTTATTAAATATGATAAATCTTTTTCATTTTGATATTTTTTGATATTTTTTAAAAAAGAATGGACATTTTTTTTTCATTCTTTATTGGCTAAACGGGCGCACATGTAAGAAACTAAATAGGCTTAATAAGCGCATATGGAAAATACTAATTAGGCTATTCGGCAGATATTTTATATTTATTTTTTATCCTCGGCTTTCAAACAAGCATTTTATTTTTTAATTTTACGTTTTTATATGTTTTTTCCCGTTTTAGCTTGCACCAGTTTAGCCCACCTGTTTCACCCATGCCATTTAACCCACGTCCATTTGGCCCGCCGCCCATTTAGCCTGCCGCCCGCCCGTTTTACCAGCTCCAAAATTTATTAGTGATAAGAATCAATGAAATTAAACCTAAAATCATATGTTTTAATGGTAGGATTTTTTCATAAATGTTATAATTGGTTTATAAACAATTTTAGTTTTAATAATATAAATTATCTAAGAGCGGATTTAAGAGTTATAGAATATTATCATTGTTTTTTTATATATGCAATACTAAATTTGATTTTATACGGAGTGTGAATATCTAACACATTTATATTCTCTTTACAATTGTTACTACATAAAAATTCTTCAAATAATACCAAGTTTGATTTTTTTTGGATTTATACTTATATAAATAATATAACGCAAAGTGTTTTGAGATCTAAAATTTGCGCACATATAAATGTTTATATTCTATATGAAATTACTTAACAATGACGATTACTGAGAGCCAATGCTGGTTTGTTGGGTAAGTCAAAGCTTAACACTATCAAAACTTAGTTCTCTTTTAAGAAAAACGATTTTATAAGACGGACAACTATATGTTCCACTACCAACCAATAATAGACAAACGTCCTTTTATAAAAAATATTTACAAACCAACCCACCCCTTGATTTGTGTACGTCTGAAGATTAACATGGAACTGAACGCGTCTGTTGGATGAGGAGGCCTAACAATGTTAAAGATTAGTTTAAGAAAATAATTTTATCACACGAACAACAATATATTTTACTACCAACCAATATAATAGATCGATAAACAAACATTATTTAAAAAAGGTTAATCGATTGCAACATCTATGTATGTATCATTGCATTCACATATATTCTTTATATGTCTGAAAATAGTTTCTTTTGGATTCATATTTTCTAAATGACCTTTTACATCAAGTGTAAGTACAACTAAATTGTTGACAAATGATTCGTTTCTTGAAGTCTAATTGCATAGATGCATAGAGTAATTTAGCGAGCGAGGAATTACCCAAGTAATATTCCTCCAATATCATAAGACGAAAAGGAGTTCAAGAATAGAAATAAACTAAAATGCATTTGATAATCACTATGAAGCTAAGGTAAGCACAAAACAATTATATTTCACATTAATAGCTTAAAAAGAAAAACGTTCTTAGCCTTTGTATACAGAAGGTTAAGTGGGACAATACCTAACGTTATAAAAGTTAGTTTTCTTTTAAGAAAAAATATTTTATAACACATACAACTATATGTCCCACTGCGAACTGATATGACAGATCGACTATCGTTTTGTTTTAAAACCATTTTACGAAACGACCCCGCCCGTTGGGCGGGTTACGAAACTAGTATATATATATATATATATATATATATATATATATATATATATATATATATATATATATATATATATACATATATATATATATATATATATATATATATATATATATATATACATATATATATATATATACATATATATATATATATATATATATATATATATATATATATATATATATATATATATATATATATATATATATATATATATATATATATATATATATATATATATATATATATATATATATATATATATATATATATATATATATATATATATATATATATATATATACACACACAGAAAATCTGTTGAACCTTTAGCGTTTAAGCTATTACATTAATATTTAGTTTCTTGAATTGTTATCTAATGAGGCCCTGTTTCAGTCGCTTATATTCACAGGGCATCATTAACGACTCTCTATTACTCAGAACCCACTTGACATAAAAATATTAAGTGTTCTATATATACAGCTAACTAATTTTTTTTTCCGCCCAAACAGGTACCCCCACCAGCATATGTGGTACAACTGCTTGCTACCACAACAATGACAACAGTGAAGGGAAAAGAACTGCAACAAAAAAACCAACCTCCAAGTGTGCACTCCTACCAGACCTGGAAACAACCGAAAAGAAACCCAAAGAACCATAAGCGTGCCAGGGAATGGACGACCAACCTTTTTTTTGTTAAACGCTTCTGAAGCGCAAACTCTTATCCTGTATGCAATGAAACATGTCTAGCCATTCATCTTATGTAAAAATGTACCGTATTTTTTAACGTGCTATAACTTATACGAATGTGAGCTATCGTTTAGTGTTACCTTTGCCAAAAAACCTCTCCTAACGACGCGGCGAAGCGCGGGCACAAGCCCTAGTTCAATTAAACTAACGACAAAAATATATTATTTACTCATTAGTTTTAGTTTTTAGTTTTGTATTTACAATATTATATCAAAAGTATGCAAAAATAATTAATTTATGATTACAATCTCTAATGGATAGATTATAATAAAACAATATTAGTTGATGTTTTAAGTTAATTCTAATTTTATTTAACTACCACTAGTTAGCATCACTTTAATTTATCTTTAAAACTTAAAAATATTTAGGGAGAAAAGTTTTGAAATTTTTTTTTCACAAAAAATCGTGACTCAATCGGGTTAATCAAACCGGACCAACCAAAAACCAATGATTTAATTCGGTTCTGAAACGAGCAAAACTCCACTCACATTCGACCAGATCTCTAAACCAGTTCACGAGTCAACCGGTTCAACCAGCCAAGTCAATCTTTAAAAAAAGTGATTTTGTTTATAAATGTGTGTTTTCCTTTTTTTTAAGGAAGGAAGTATAAAATAAGTCCAAGCCCCTTAAATAAGCCCAATCAATCAGGTCCAGCTCTAGCTCCAACAGAACAGAACCCCTTTCACTAGGGTTCCAAAGACTCTCTCCGGCAAAACTCACCACGCAACACAACACAACACAACACACACAATGGACACACTCACCGGCAAACGCAAACGCGACAACAATGCCTTTCCATCGAACGACAACGACATCGACATCGACATCGACATCGACTTCTCCCTCCTGGAAGAGCTCGAAAAAAGCCAACCCACATCCGAAACAACAACAATCGACATCAAAACCTTAAAAAAACTCGTCTTATCATTCGAACGAAAACTCAAAGACAACATCGCCGCTCGTTTAAAATACCCCGACCAACCCGATAAATTCGCTGACTCCGAAATCGAACTCCACGACGAGATTGAAAAACTTAAAATACTCGCAGGTGCACCCGAGCTTTATCCTGGATTAGTTAACTTGAACACTATTCCCTCCTTATTAGACTTGTTAACACACGATAACACCGATATCGCTATCGATGTCGTTAATCTGTTACAGGATTTAACTGATGAGGATGTTTTGGATGAGGATAATCGAAGTGTGAAAATTTTGGTTGATTGTTTGGTTGAGAATAATGTGCTTGAGTCTTTGGTTCAGAATTTGTTGAGGTTGAATGAGAATGATAGTGATGAGGTTAGCGCCATTTTTGGGACTCTCACTAGTATTGAGAATATGATTGAGGTTAAGCCCAATGTCGCGGAGTTGGTTTGTGAGAGGACTAAGTTGTTGAGATGGCTTATAGGGAAGATTAAGGTTAGGGAGTTTGATATGAATAAGCAGTATGCCAGTGAGATATTGGCGATTTTGTTGCAGACTAGTGTGGCCAATCAGAAGAGGTTGGGTGGGATGAATGGGGTTGACGTTGTGTTGCAGGCCGTTGCCATGTATAAGAGTAGGGATCCCAAGAGTTTGGATGAACAGGAAATGGTTGAGAATTTGTTTAATTGTTTGTGTTGTTTGTTGATGCCTTTGGAGAATAAGGAGAGGTTTTTGAAAGCGGAAGGGGTTGAGTTGATGATTATTATTATGAATCAGAAGAAGTTGTGTTATGGGTCCGCGATTAAGGCGTTGGATTTTGCTTTGACCAATTATCCGCCTGCTTGTGAACGGTTTGTGGATGTTATGGGGTTGAAGACCGCGTTCCCGGCTTTCATGGGTAAGGTGAGTGGACTTCTTTCCTTAGTGTTATAAATATTCTGATAATTGATTTGATTTGATTGTGTTATAAATATTCTGTATGTAGTTTAATGCCGGATCGTTATGGCCAAACACTAAGCAGAACAATCAAGTAACCAAATGCCCAATATTGGGATTCTTTATAGCAATAAAACTGAGTTTTTAAAACCCTAAACAGGGATTATAACTCTAACCACAGGAAGCAAAATACCAAAAAAAGGAAACTAAATCCAAAGTTTAAAATAAAGCTTATAAAATAGAAACGTAAATTTTCTGCCCCTCACATAGGTTGTAGCTAATTTCCGCCACTGAAATCAACTTCTTGAAAATAGTCGGACAATGTTAGATTGATGGTGTCGTTAACTGCATCATCCTCCCCTTCTTCGGAAAGACTCGACCTCGAGTCCGGATAGTCGTCACCCTCACCTTTATAAGGTGACAAATCAGCCACATTAAAAGTAGCAGAAACATTATAGTGACCAGGAAGCTCAAGTTTGTAAGCGTTGTCATTAACCTTCTTAAGCACGCGAAAAGGACCATCAGCACGAGACTTCAATTTCCCAAAACGACCAGCTGGAAACCTCTCTTTACGCAAGTGAATCCACACCTGATCACCTTCTTTATATACCACACGCTTGCGATGTTTATTAGCTCGAGCGGCATACTGTGTGTTGTGATGAAGCATCTGTTCCCGAACTTGCTGATGGAATTGTTTAATATCATTGGCATGTTGTTCACCATCCTTGTGCTAACTCAAGGGGTGATAGGGTTGCGACCATATACAACCTCAAAGGGACTCTTGCCAGTTGTACGATTAACAGACCTGTTAAATGCAAACTCAGCTTGAGGAAAGGTAAGATCCCACTGTTTTGGGTTGTCACCAGATAAGCTTCGTAGAAGATTACCCAAACTTCGATTAGTAACCTCAGTCTGCCCGTCAGTCTGCGGATGATGGGAGCTACTAAATTGTAGCTTTGAACCCATTCTTGTCCATAAAGTACGCCAAAAGTGACTAACAAATTTCACATCACGGTCCGAAGTGAGTGTTTTAGGAACACCATGAAGTTTAACAATCTCAGAAAAATATAACTTAGCAACCTGACTCGCATCAAGTGTCTCCGAACAAGGGACAAAATGAGTCATTTTAGAAAACAGATCGACTACGACCATCACAGAATCTTTATGGCGTTTGGTACACGGTAATCTTAACACAAAATCAAGACTAACATCTTCCCAAGGGGCGTTAGGAACTAGTAATGGCGTATACAAACCTGCATTGCTGCCGTGAGTCTTAGCGATATGACATATTGGACACCTCTCAACAATACGGTTAACATCCCTCTCCATGCGAGGCCAATAAAACTGATCACGAACGAGAGCCAAGGTCTTATCACGACCAAAGTGACCTGCAAGACCGCCCGCGTGGCTTTCTAATATAATGGCATCATGTAGGGAACTAAGAGGAATACACAATCGGACACCTCTAAATAAATAACCGTTATTCATTGAATATTCTTGGAACGGCTCCCTAGTACATTTACTCCAAACATCCTTACACTCGGGATCATCTCGATACAGGTCTCGGAATGTATCAAACCCTTGCACACGTACCTGCATAGTAGTAATTAATGAATGTCGGCGACTAAGCGCATCAGCAACTTTATTTTGTGCTCCCGCTTTATGTTTGATCACAAAGGAAAAAGCTTGCAGCAATTCAACCCACTTGGCATGGCGAGGATTAAGCTTATGTTGACCATGGATGTATTTTAAAGCCTCATGATCCGAAAACAAAACAAACTCATAAGGTAATAAATAATGTCTCCAAGTATCCAAACTTCGTACAATCGCATAAAACTCTTTATCATATGTTAAGTATTTGCGACGAACATCATTAAGCTTCTCGCTAAAGAAGGCTATGGGTCGTGAATTCTGGCTCAAAACACCACCAATACCGACACCCGAGGCATGACATTCAACCTGAAAAACTTCATTGAAATTAGGTAGCGTTAAAACAGGAGCTTGTGTTACCTTAAGCTTCAAAAGTTCAAAGGCTTTAGTTGCTTCATCCGTCCATGAAAAACGCCCTCCTTTCATACATTCTGTGACAGGAGCTATAATAGTGCGAAAATTCTTGATGAAACGACGATAAATTGAAGCTAACCCATGAAAACTCATGATCTCGTGAATCGTAGTGGGAGTTGGCCAGTTGAAAATGGCCTCAACCTTAGAATTATCCATCTTGATCCCATTACAAGAAACAATATATCCTAAGAAGGTCACTTCACGAACAAAAAAATGACACTTCTTACCGGTTAGCATATAGTTTCTGTTCCCGCAAAACAGAAACTTGGTGAAGGTGAGATAAGTGTTGCTCCATAGTTTTGCTAAAGACCACAATATCATCAAAGTACACAACGAAAAAATGACCAATAGAAGGTTTAAAAACCTGATTCGTGAGTCCCATCATGAATGTACTTGGTGCGTTAGAGATGCCAAAAGGCATGACCATCCACTCGTAGAGCCCGTCTCGTGTCTTAAATGCTGTTTTTCACTCGTCCCCTTGTCTCATCGGAATCCGATGATACCCACTTCGTAAGTTAATTTTCGAGAAAGTGGTTGCACCATATAATTGGTCAAGTAAATCATCAAAACGTGGGATAGGAAATCGGTACTTGATAGTGATTTTGTTTACAGCTCGACTATCAATACACATACGAAAAGTCCCGCCATGCTTAGGAACTAATAGTGCAGGTACCGCACACGGGCTCATACTTTCCCTGAGTAGTCCTTTGTCCAGTAATTCTGTCACCTGCCTATGCAATTTCTCATACTCCTTGGGATTCATTCGATATGCGGGCTTATTAGAGATTGCCAGACCTGGAATGAAGTCGACGCAATGCTGAATATCCCGCATCATGGGTAAGCCAGGGGGACTATCATCTGGTATAATATCAGAAAATTCACTCAATAAGGGTTGAACGTGAAGGTGTACCGGAGGTGCCAACTCGTTCGCCTCCTCAACTACTAAAACGAACACAAGTGGGCTGATTTTGACTACTTCTTCAAATTCAGTCCGTTTAAGATAAAGGGCAGAATCATTATCTTGGGATTTTCTTGTATCGAGTGGAACTAAGGTGATTTTCACGCCATCTTTCTGGAAGCTGTATGTGTTATAGAATCCATCATCTTTTGTCTTCCGGTCAAATTGCCATGGCTTGCCCAAAAGGATATGGCATGCGTTCATCGGAATGACCTCACACCAGACCTCATCAATGTATTTTTTACCGATCGAAAAGTGTACCAAACACCGTTTACTAACTTTGACAACATTCCCTTTTTTCAACCAAGTCAGCTGATATGGTTCGGGAATCGGGATAATCTTCGGTTTTCAATCCTAATTTATCACCCTTTTCAAGTGAAACTACGTTCTCACAACTACCACCATCGATAATCATATTACACACTTTACCTTTCGAAGTACACTTGGTGCGAAAGATGTTGTTGCGAAGCCATGAGTAATCACCAATAGATTGAGAAGCTGCAACAACATTTAAAACTCGTTGAATGACTAATGCTTCTCCTCGGTCAGCATAGACAACTTCTTCATTAGTCTCAAAGTCAATCCCGTCCCCCTCGGTGTCATAATTCGGCTCCACTTCTTCATCGACAAAGGTGACTGATTTCTGATTCGGATGTCTCGCGCATAATGACCCATCCCTTGACACTTAAAACAACGCGGTGCTCGAACATTACCACTGGTGATGTTACTCGTTGTCTCATGTTTCCCTTTACTCGTTGACCTCGTAATGGATCATCATGGTAACCACCACGAACTTCTGGACGATACCTTCCAAAGGGATTTTCATCCGCGTAGGGTTCCCACGTGCGATCTGATTCGGTACTTTCATCTTGGAGTAATTCCAATTCTTGAATCCTCTGTCTAAGGCGCTCAATCTCTACGTCACGTGGATCAGGATCGTTGTCTCGTTCGGCGTTTCTACGATTACCGCCCCCGGGGGTCTTCCACGAGCATGTGTGGCCATTAGTACCTAGCAGCTCCGATACCAAATAATGCCGGATCGATATGGCCAAACACTAAACAGAACAATCAAGTAACCAAATGCCCAATATTGGGATTCTTTATAACCGTCAAAATAAAACTGAGTTTTTACAACCCTAAACAGGGATTATAAGTTTAACCACCGGAAGCAAAATACAAAAAAAGGAAACTAAATCCAAAGCTTAAAATAAAGCTTATAAAATAGAAAAGTAATTTTTCAGCCCCTCACATCGGTTGTAGCTAATTTCCGCCACTGAAATCAACTTCTTGAAAATAGTCTGACAATGTTAGATTGATGGTATTGGTGTCGCTAACTGCATCCTAGTTTTAGTTATTGTACTGTATTAGGTGATTCTTATACAGTTTAGTAGGTATACATAGAACTTGCTTTTGAGGGATAAGTATAGTTTTGTTAAATCTTACCTCGTAAATCTTTTTGATGTTATCTGATGATCTCTGTAGTTTTAGCAGAGCATCTTTTGTATGTTGCATGCTTTAGCTGATTGTTTTTATGGCATAATTTGTATCTACCATGTTCAGTAGATCAAAATGATAATATCGATTTTATTCTGTCTCAGATTCCATCAACCAAAAACAAGAAAAAGAGAGCCAAAGAAGAAATTGAGGAGCGCCTTATATCATTAGTTGCATCCCTTTTCGGTAAGAAAGCTAAAATAGTTTATATTTGTTTATCGTCATGTTTTCCTGTCTCATCAAATATGCCGGACACCCCTAATTCTGCATATAATGTATGTAAACATCATATATGAGATCTTTACATATTTTCTGTAGTTACTGTTCTTAGCCGATTTGCAAATAAATACGATATAGGGGATGTTTGGGACTGTATTTTGAGCCACTTGTAACTCTGGTACATATTGCAAATGTTTGAATAGAAGCAAGCTACTTATGGTTAGGAGTTAGTTATTACTGCTAATTCGATTCTGGAAGTTTTAGTTCATGAAATCTTCAATAACTAGAATAGTGAAACATCTAGACAGCTGAGAATTTGTTTATTGTGTTTTGTTAAATCCAAACACTATCTCTTGCATACGTGCCGTGGAATCTGATTATCTGATATCGTAAATGTGAACAAATGAAGTTTCCCCTGTTCAAGTTAGCTGGAAAGGGCAAGCCTTTTACATCACCATGTTAATTCGGGACTGTTTATGACGCTTCCCTTCCCACTCCACACACCTTACTACTAAGCCATTTGGTGGTGGTTAATTATAAAAAAGCACAAGCATTGCTGTATTATTATTTTTGTATTGATTATTAAAGCATATGGCTGATATTGCTTATACCTATTAGCTTTATAACATTTTTCGGTTCAAATGTGCTAATTAGTTAAATCAGCTAGATGGATGATTTACCATATTTGCTTTTGGTGGGTAAACTATTCTGCTAAGATGACTTATCAGATATTGGCATCTGATAGTGTGACGTGCATTTACACATTATCATTTTCATTCTGCAAAAATAGGTGGAGTATTGAGGGGTTCAAGAAAGGAAAGGCTACTAAGTAAATTTGTTGAAAATGAGTACGAAAAGGTTGACCGGCTAATGGAGCTTTATATGAGGTAATTGCCTATCCATCTATGGCCTCGAATATCTGCTTAGAACATCTTACACCGAAAACCAACATTTGGTCAAAACTCTATCTTTTGCGTCTCTTATATATTATTCTTCTTTTTAATTTAATTTGTTTTGCCTTTCACAGATATTCAAACAGAGTGAAAGAAGAATCTGAAAGGCTGAATGAACTTGAACTGGACGATCTGGAGGTTTAGTCTTCCTGTTTATTCATTTATCTTTAGCTTTAGTTGATCTCTACTATTACTCGTCTGTTTTTTATGTAGTATCAAATTAATGTTTGTCACTATTGCAGATGGATGAAGATGAGAAGTACATTAGAAAGCTAGAATCTGGACTCTATTCTCTTCAGGTAAGGATTTGACGGTTGACCCTTGTTGTGTTCCTCATTCTTAACAAGACTGATCTCTATCTTCGGATTGAATTATGGGATCTCTCTTTACATATCTCAGTTGATATTGTAAGCTTTTCACTTTGTGGTGGTACAGTTGATTGCGGTTATCTTGGGTCATCTTTGGACTTCTGAGTAAGTTTGCTCATAAAACTTAACAGTTTTTTTTAAAGTTTTATAAGGTTCTCCTGCTAAATCATTTGTTGTTTTCAACAATATTGTTGTAGCCATCCAGGGATAAGGGCAAGAATAGAGCTATTGCTGAAGCAGCAAAAGCTGACTAAAAAGGATGTTAAGAATGTATTACAGGTATGTTATCAAAATGCTCTTCAACTTGGATACCTTATGATTTTCAGATATGTTTAAGAGTTCCTATAAGCTTTTTCAATCCACCAATAACAATTCTTGAATTTGAATAATTGTATAGGAATATCATGACAATCTTGGTGATCTAGAAGGCCCAGATGAGAAAGAGAAATCACAAGCCAAGATCAAAAAATTCATCACTGCTATGGAATACATTTGAATCGGTACTCAGAGATGCAGTTTTGTTGTAAAGTTTTTTCTTAACATGATATAGAATTCATCTGGCTTCTGGCGATTAGTCTGGTCACCTTAAATTAGATTAGAGTTGCTGTATTGAGAATTGAGAATTAGTTTGTCGTTTCAAGAGTTGTCTACTTTTAAGTAAGAGCTATTTCCCTAAATGGCCCATTTTCAAAGTGAATTTCTCTTTTTGGCCAACAATGGTCAGGTGGTCCAAAATGGCTCAAGGCGACTGAAGCAACTGAGGCAACTCTAATAAAAGGCTGACACGTGGATTTCACTCGACCGTATTTCTTAGCACGTTTTCGTATAAAAAAATGGAGGCAACTTCCAAATAATACACAAGGCAACAAGAAAAGAAAAAAAAAACTCTATACGTATTTTCAGTTTAGAATAGTAGATTTTATTTCGAGGCAACTTTTCGTTCATACAATTTTTTTAAAAGTAATCTGGGTAGTGTCCGTCCTCTAGGGTTTCATCAATTCAGTCACACCTACACATCCTTAAAACCTATCATCAATGAATCTCTTTCACATCACTCTTTCTTTACGCGCCATGCTCACAGTCAATTACTAACGTCTCTCTGGGCTGCGAAGCTTGGTGTCCTCCACTTCGAGATGGGTTGTACAAAAACCTCATTTTTCCACTTTGTAGATATGAATTATTTTGCCAGGTTTGTTGCTTATGTAAATGTTTTTCGATTCCCATAATTTCTTATAGGAATCCCCTTTTAAGGTTATTAATTAATTAATGTTATGGTTTTTGGTTTTTGATAATTAGATTAGTTAGTGAGTAGATGATTCTGTTTTTTTTTTGCTTTGTTGTTGCAGCCATGGCATTTGTTTGGTAGTGCTTATTGCTATTGAGATTGTTGTTTTTGGCTAAAATTAATATGCTTTTTACTTATGCTTCTTTGATGCCATCCCTCCTTTTGTTGCCGATATGATATGCATGTCGTGTGACAATAGTGATAGGTGTGTAACGAGTGTTGGAAATAATAACAGTAAATACAATGGGAGATAAGATATAGAACTTTGTTATTTGATTCGATGATAAAATAGAATGACGAAGCCTCTTTAAATAGGATATACATCAACTAACTCAAACATAAACATCTAAAATATCTCAACTACTAATGTATAGGAGCCGAAGATCAGGAGCCACTAAGACTACCAAGTCACACAACTTTGACCCATATTTATTTGACTAATAAAATAAAGAAAAGGAGTTTGAATTACTTCACATCTAACACTTCCCCTCATTCGAACTCCATCATGCCTAACCGAGTGCAAGAGTCTTCATGCTTTGAATATGGTAAACTTTTTGTCGTGATATATGCAAGTTGTTCCTCACTCCTGCAGCTTACTATCTTAACTTCACCTTTTTGCCATCAATTCTCTTATAAAGTGATGTTTGATGTCGATGTGTTTAGTACGGTTATGAAAGACTGGATTTTTTGCAAGCATAACAGCATATCGATTATCACAAAACACATCTGTTGGCTTGAGTTGTTTCATTCTGAGATCACCCATGAGTCTTCTTAGCCAAACTGCTTGACATGAAGTGGCTGTTGCTGAATATATTCTGCCTCTGTTACTGATATAGCCGTTGTCTCTTGTTTCTTTGAGCTCCACGAAATTGCAGCTGACCCGAGCATAAAGCAATTACCAGTAGTGCTTTTTCCATCGTCAATCGAGCCACCATAATCACTATCGCAGTAACCTCTAAGGCTGAAATCTTCCACTGCACGAAACCAAATACCAAGCTTCATTGTTCCTGCAAGATAACACAAGACTCTTTTTGCCGCCCCTAAGTGTTTTTTGCTTGGATTATGCATAAACCGCGACAACACGCCAACTATAAAGCTCAGATCAGGGCGAGAATGTGTCACATAAATGAGTCTCCCAATTAAGCTCCTGTATAAGCTTTCATTCACTCTACCAGTTCCGTCATCAGACCTTAGCTTTTCTTCAGGGTTCATTGGTGTGATGACACTGTTGCACTATAACATGTTGAACCTTTCAAGTGTATCCTTGATATATTTCCTTTGTGACACGAATATTCCATCCTCTCCTTGACTAACCCCAAAAAATATCGTAATTCACCAAGATCGGTCATGTCAAACCTTTTCTTCACAGACTCTTTAAATTCAGATATCAGATGCAACGAAGATCCTGTGTAAATCATATCATCTACATACAAACTGATTATCATGAAATTATCCGTACCTTGGTTTTTGATGTATAATGTTGGCTCATGCATGTTTCTCTCAAACCCGTTGTTACGAAAGAAGTTGTCGATTTTGTTGTACCATGCCCGAGGGGCTTCCTTCAATTCGTAAAGAGCCTTCTTAAGGTGATACACCTTACAATTGTCATCAGATTTCTCGAATCCTGGTGGTTGAGTCACGTAAACTTCTTCTTCTAGCTCTCCATTCAGAAAAGCCGATCTGACATCAAAATTGGAACACTTTCCAGTGTTTTTGAGTTGCAAGTGCCAATATAACTCAAATTGTCTCAGAACGAGCAACTGGAGCGAACGTTTCTTCGTAGTCTATCCCCTGTTCTTAAGCATATCCTCTTACTTTTGGGTCAATATTTACTGACCCTGAAGCAACTCTAGGATTTGAATATAAAATCCTCCTAAGTGTTTTATGTTCAGTAGAAAGGTGACTCTGCTAAAGCATGACCAGAGGAACAAAGATTCCTACTGAATAATGTTTCGCTGAAGGATGTTTAACTTTCCTCTTCCAGAGAAATTAGAAGACAAAGGAGTCTTTGCTTCAAAGACTAGGCGGTCTAGTTGCTGAAGAACAAGTCCTGAAGAAGAGCTTTTAGTTTAGTTGGGCTTGACAATACCAAACTGAATGATGTCGATCTCCTCTAGAATACTGAAGACACTTTAGTATTCTGAAGGTTTACATTAGGCGGGAAAAGATTACTTTAAGTCAAAGTAGGTTGCTTATATAGTTAGCTATATGTACAACCTTTATCTTTTCTTAGAATACTTTATTTGTCCTTTGTATTGTTTATCCAGCATGGGCATCAACCACCCACTGGATAAACTCTTGCATGGGAACATGCACAATTTAAACTCTCGTTTTTGCACTGCCTATATAAGGAGTGCCTTTGGGAGAGTAATGGTTAGCCCTTACAAGAGAAAGAATCTCTTATTAACCTTCTCTCCCAATAGAAACCAACCATATAGCCAAAGTGCATATGAACGTTTAGGCTGGAACTTAAACTCTTAACATTGGTTGAAAGTTTAAGTAGAGGAGATCATCCACATTGTCATTCAACCACTTTGTTATTCCGCAAACAAAGTGGGTTATAGATTCTCTATCTGAATTTTAATAAAAGTATATACGTTGAAAAGTTTAACTGGTATTGTTGTTTTAATTGTTCTTAGTTCTTATCAATAGTTAAAACAACACACTTGAGTCTTACTAACGAGTTACTACTTAAGGTTGATAAGTAATAACGAGATAAAAGGGACCGACAAGTGGTATCAGAGCAGTTTGATTAGCTAAACTCTTATTTTCATTAAACTGCTCATTTTAAGGTTTTCAAATCAAGATCCAACATGGCTCAAGTAATACCACAAACCCTAGAGTATAGGGGTGGCCAACTCAATGCTGCTCCTGTTCTAGAGGTAGCAAATTTCACTAATTGGAAGAAAAGGTTCCTTGTCCACATGGTTGGAATCGAACCCCAATTCCTTGGAATCATTGAAAATGGTCCATTTGTTCCCATGGTTGGGGAAAATCAAAAACCTGAAGTACAATGTACTGTTGATGAGAGAAAAGCTGCTAACCTAGATCAGCGTCTCAAAAGTCTAATGTATGTACTCCGAGATGACCAAATAAATTCTGCTGTGAATTGTAAAACATCAAAATCTACATGGGAGGACCTTATATTGTATCATGAGGGACCCTATGATGTGAAGGAAACAAGGGTAATGGATTTAAAGATTCAGTACAACACCTTCAAAAACAAAGAAGGGGAAACTCTTACTCAAACTTTCACAAGATATAAAGCTCTGATGAATGAATTGGTAAATGATGGGGTTGAACTCTCAAAACTTGAAATCAACACAGTTTTTGTTAATTCCTTGCCAAAGAAGTGGCTCAGTTTTTGCCAAAGCTTGAGAAATGCTAATCACATTAAAGATTCTGATCTAGCTTCTCTTTTTGGGAAACTAAAATATGAAGAAAACTTAGTTGATACGATTTATGAAGGCTCCAACAAGAGTAAAGTACTTACAATTGCTACACCCTTATCAACAGACTTCTTCAGTGAAGCTGTCATTCAGGACTACCAAGATAGTCCTGATGATGAAAAGGACACAAGAACTAGTGAGGAATATCTAAAAGACCTTCAAGAGGAATTTCATGAAAGAGCTCTTCTGGCCAAGTCTAGAAGGTTCTTTAAGAAGGGAGGTAGGCTCTCCAGCACCACAAAAGCCTCAACTGACACTGTGTGTTATAAATGTGGTTTGTCTGGTCACTTTGCCAAGGATTGTTATTCCAAAACATCCAATCCCTCTTACTCCTCACCAGCTCAGTCTAGACCATCTAGTAAATCTCCATTTCAACAAAAGCAAATTGCTCCATCTTCTTTTCAACAACACATGGCTGAACTAAGGCCAACAGAAGACTTCGAGGCTAAATATAGAGAGATCAAGGCTAGGCTGGCTCTAATCAGCACTGAAGGATCCTCCTCAAAGCCAACCAAACAAGAAAAGAACAAGGGGCTTATTGCTGAGGTCTATGAATGGGATGAAGATGAAGTCTCTTCAAATGATGATGAGATGGTCAATGTGAAAGTGCTGATGGCACTTGCTGATGATGAAGGGTCAATCTCTAATGTTGTGGCCAAAGAAAGTGCTCGAAATGGTGAATGGGTCAATATCACAATAAAAAAGGTACAAACTCTTCTTGAATTAGAAGATAAGGATGACATTAAATTTGTATTTGATTACCTGTGTATTGATCTAAAATTTGTTGAAGAATAAAGAAACAATTTGCTTGAAAAATATCATAAAATTGTTCTTAAACTTGAAGAGTTTGAAAGTAAGGTAATAGAGCTAAAAGAGGCTAAACTTGATATACTTACCTTTCAACAATTGAATAAAGAAATCATTGATGAAAACAAATCTTTAAGATTTGAACTAAAAGAAGCAAAGGATATTGTCAAATCATAGCTTAGAAACTCAGATAGGTTAAATCAATGTATCAATGAACAAATTCCTGCTCAAAAAAGGAAAATGCTTGGTGCTGAAGGATCCTCCAACACCAACTCTCATGAGATTGTCATTGTCAAATCCTCAAATGTGGATGGTAGCTCGATCCATGATGTTGTAAGGTCAGGTGAAGAGAATTTACCAAATCATGACACTGGACGCATCCTTCTCCCTGAGTTTCAGGCAAATGCTGATTCATGAGCACCAGTTGAGTCTTCAGTTACCGAAGATGACTCAGATGATGATTTAGAGAATGAAGTAAGTACCCCACTTCCTCCTCTGGAGAAGTTAGCTGGTGCAGAACCCTCTACGGGACCAAAATCGATCCAGTCAATCATCAATTCTCACGCAATATACAAAAGTAGTGCTCCCAAGCATGTCAAAATTGACATATAAAAAACTCTTCAGCTCCCGCAGAAGGTTCACATAAGGGAACTACCTCTTCAATTTCATCAAATAAACTGAAGAATGCTAGAACTGTGGAAGATAAGAGAATGTCTCTTGTCATGCAAGAGATCAATGATCTTAAATTGCAACTCAGGCAACAACAAACACTGTAAGGTCCACTAGATGTGGATCTTGCAGCCTGTCAGGAACGGTGAACGACTTCTGTAATCACAAGTCTATTCACTGAGAGACTCTATACACAATATAAATGCAGAATACAAATATAATAAAGAAGAACAGAATAACTATAAAGACTTGATCCTTTCTAAGGATTTCTAATATTGATAATGTCTAGAACTACGTTTGATGAAGGTGTCTCTAACCCTTCTGCCTAAGGTTCCTTTTATATTACAAGGAAACCCTAATACAGCATTAAACAAAACGTGTAAAACTGATATGCATATCCTTTCCTAACATATCTCATGCATATCCTAAAAGAATAATAAATAAATAATAAAGTTTGACTTTGACTAGGACCAGGAGCACGACTTGCTCCTACTACTACTAGGACCAGGAGGAACTACATACCTCCTAGTCTACCTATTACATTTAACTATTCCAATGGTCCTAACAATCCTCCCCTAAACTTGAATTTAACCTATTGAGTTCAAGTTTCCTGGTAAAACGTGTAATAAAGCGTGAGGATTGAATCAGCAAAAGAAACAGCAGCATCAGCAAGATAAGTAACAGAAGAACCACCGCAACATGGAACACTAGAAGCTTCTCCAAAGCTTGAAACAAATCAGCATCGTGTTGAATCTTTACAGCAACATGAGCATATTTGATGAGCCTTTACCAAGTAGCTGCTCGCTCTTGGGCTAGCCAGTCTTTCTGGTGGAATAAGCATCACCATGGGAGACCAGAACCCAGCCCAACTCTTAGAACGTGAATCAATGGTGAGTGGGGGTACCCTGATGATTTTAGGCAAACCATCACAGCCGTCAACGGATTTGATATGTCTTTACCAGAAGCCTTACCCCTCTGGACTCGCCAACTCTTAGCAATGAAGCATCGGTGAGTTGAAAACCCTATAGCTTTAAGCAAGCTATTACAGCTATCAACGGATTTGATAAAATCTTTACCAAGAGCCGTACCCCCTTGGATTAGCCACTTTGCAGTCTAGGACCATGGCAAGTGAAAACCATCCAGTTATGGGTAACCTGACAACCATCAACTGATTTGAGAATCACACCAGGAGCCGTACCCTCAAGGTGAATCAACTCTTTCTTGTCGATTAGACATGGTGAGTTGAGGACCATTTGTTGTGAGGACCAAGTCCAACACCAGATGAAACCAGTAACCAGCACACGTACAACGCAGCAACCAGAACCCAAAGTGTGAAGCAGCAGATGGTATTATATTCACAAGTGTAAAATCCATGATGTGTTTAAAGTATAAGCAGATATTATATAAAAAGTATATTGTTTTTTTAACTATAATGAATGAAAGTCACCAATCACTTTACATATTGGTGAAAAGAATTTCAGTATTAACAAATGAACAAAAACACAAAACATAAAACTTACAAACCAACCATTTCAGAGACCAGAAGCAGCCATCTTATCCGCTTTCAAACGAGCTTGGATCCCTTCCACCAATGCAGTTGCCATAGAAGACTCATTCCCGGAGGGGGCATTAGAAATCTGCAAGTGACAAGCCAACATAGCCTCCATCGAAGCAATCGTCAACGGATAATCCAAGTCTGTCAGCATGAAGACCATATGACCAGATTCCAACTCTAACATATGCACACCACAGCTCGCATATAACTTCCATCGCTGAATTACCCATTGTAGCTGATCCTTCCAGACACTAGAAATAGGAGCATGAGGAGGGGCATCAAGCATCATTTTTAAATCAGCCCATACTCGCAGACCAGGCCAGGAAGACACAGCATTAGGATCAACAGGCATGCCGGTATCCACAAACCCATATAAAGCCATAAGATCCTTACGATCCGCCCAAGACAAAATATCTTGCAGACCCGAAGCAAACCTAACAGACCCATCACTAAGAGTAATCCGATGAGATACCGTACCAGGAAGAATCGTGGAATGCGCAACCGACCAACCAGTAATATATCCATTACCCAAAGGCAAATCAGAGTCACTATCAGAAGCTGCATCAATAAGATTTTCGGGAGCACGCTTCTCATAGGGGACCGTCTTGCCACGTCTAGCCAATTTCTTACGCATGGAACGGTGAGGAGTGGGATCACTAGGTGAGGGTTCAACCTTAACTTTTACCTGAGCAGCAGCAGTGGGAGCAGGAGAAGTAGACTCAATAGTTTGCCCACCCAAGGGATCAACATGAGCTGCACTAGAAGAAGGAATAGGTTAAGAACCAGGAACTGGTGGTGATGGTGATGCCATAGCAGGTGTAGCAGTAGTGGTGGTTGTGGTAGCAAAGGTGGTGGTGGTAGCATGTGTGGTGGTGGTAGCAGGACCCGAAGAAGAAACCGGAGGAGCAACCGAAGAAGTAGGGGTGGTACCAACTGTAGAAGCAACAAAAACCGATGGAATAGCAGTAGAACCAGGAGCAGTATCAGATGTAGGACCAGTAGTAACAGCAGGTGAAGAAGTGGTCACCACACGTGGAGAAGGACGATAAATAAATCGCTACGGAATTGGGGTGCTCCGATGCTTGACCATACGTTCATAGAGCGCCTTAAGCTCATCAAAAGACAAAGCCCGAACCCTGTCCCACTTCTAACCAGTAGTAAAATAGGCAGCCGACTGATACTTCACATATCGCTGCATCTGCTTTCGCTCCTCAGCTCTCGACAAAGGTCTGTTCTTACGCTTCTCACGAAGCTGTGCAGCAAGCGCTAATTGATGCTTGCGCATTAACACCATGGCTCGAGGATTACAGTTATGCTCATCCACATCCGAGCCTAAAAGATCAGTGAACTGGGAATAATCCTTGGTAAGAATAGTCAACACCTGTATCCAATCGCTATCATTCCAATGCATAGCAGCATGCTGCACTTGTTCACGTCTCTGCTGTTGAAGCGCTTCCTCCTCAGCCCGAGCAGCTTGATCAACTTTGGCTTGCATCCTTTGAGCAGCCTCCTCACCCAACCTATCCTCCTCAAGCTGTCTGCGTGTACGCTTGCGAGGTAGTGAGGGAGCATCAGTCATGGGGGGCTTCCCCTTCGGATCATGAGATGGACCAGCAGTGGAACCAGCAGTAGGACCAGAAGCACCTTCCATTGGTGTGGGAACAACAGCAGGAGAAGGAACACTGGAGGAAGTCGGATGAATCGGCAAATCATCATACAATTTATCAGCAAAGGCAGCCTTTGCCAACAAAGTCAAACCATCCTCAACACGATCCTTAACCTCCTCCTCAGAATCAGAGTGAACCACATGCTTCTTTCGTCGCCTTTGCTGAGTTTCCAAGGCCTTGATTCGATCAGCCATGGGAAGAACAAATTCCCTAGTAAGCTTCCGGTGTTGATTCAAATCTGCTTCCAAGGAAAGAATCCGTGCATGATACCTGCGCATGATATCAAGTAAAGAAGTAATTGTAATAGGGTCCTCCGCTTTCCCACCAAGAGTACTTGGGTCAGGGAAGGCATCATTGGAACCAGAAGCAACAAATGGGTCAACATTAGGAGCACTAGCACCAGAAGGCTTATCAGAAGAGTGTGGAGCAGGACTAGGAGGGGGAGTCTCCACAAATGGAGACGTATGTGGTAATGAAGAAGGAGCAGCCTTGGAAGTGAATGGCCTTTCAACCATCACCTCCTCAACCGGCTCTTCCGCAACCACATGAGGTGCACCACCAGCATGATCCTCCTCCTCCATTGGGTCATCATCAAGTTGAGGTTCCTCCTTGGCTTGTTCAACCGGAGGAACAACAACATCAGGAGGACCCTAAGCCAGCCCCAACATGGCCTCAGTAAGGGGCCTCCACTCCCCGCTAAACCCATGGACCATATTATAATACACTTTGGCAGTA
Organism: Glebionis coronaria; assembly: GCA_025667525.1. Lineage (NCBI taxonomy): Eukaryota > Viridiplantae > Streptophyta > Magnoliopsida > Asterales > Asteraceae > Glebionis > Glebionis coronaria. The sequence continues at coordinate 142,848,434 of CM046880.1, forward strand.
AGCTTAGAAGGCACATGTTCAGCCCTATCACGAGGTATACAAACAAGTATCTGTTGTAAAAACCTAGGATACATCAAAAACTTCTTCCTAGATCCAGCACTAGACAGATTGCTAACCATCCCCTCAAACAAGTAACGAGAGAAATTAAAAGCCCTACCCTGTGCTAAGCATATGAGACCAGTAGCCAAAGGAGTAGGAAAAGCATCCCAACTCCCAGACTTGGGACTTAAACAATGAATCAGAAAATGCACCAGAAGCTTCCATTGGGGGGAAAACCGATTCTTTTGGAAGTTAAACTTCCCCCCATGATTATACCCTATAACAGCCATCCCCTCCAACACCTCCGCATTGGGGATGGAAACAACCCCACCTTCATCTTGAAGATGAAGGGAACTACGAATAGAAGCTTCAGAAACCACGTATGAACGTCCATCTATGGTAGCATGGATTTCACGTGGATGACCAACCACAACCACAAGACGAGCAGATGCCCAAAACTGACGAATGACACTATCATAAATAGTGGGACATACAGTAAAGGCATACCTTAGGTTTGAAGCCTCAATGAAGTCCTGAATGTCAGTGAAATCATCACGGTGTGGACCATATCCTAGATAGGCGACCTTGTTGTGAGCAGGTTGGTATACCAGGGCAGCCATGGATCTTGATTAATTTGAATGGAAGATGATTTTAGTTAGGGTTTGAGAGTAGGATCGGATGTGTGTGTGTTATGAGTGAGATGAATGAGTCAAGGGGGGTTAATTGACCATAAATAATGGTGGGAGTAACTGTTTATTGACCCCTAATAATGGGGGTTACCCTTTCAAATTAGACAGTTATTGCAAAGTAACCACTTGCCCTTTTTAATATTATTTCCAAATTCCAATTTACCAAAGTTAAATAAGAGGATAAATACCAGAATTTGAATACCTGGACTAAAAGTCAAAGCGAACAATGGTCAATACTAGAAGCAGAATGTGGTCAACAGAAGTCAATAAGATGAACAGTGTCCCAAACCAGTACCAGAAGCCACCCATCACTTGACAAGGAAGGATTTTTATCCACTAGAAGCCAACCAAGAATGACTAGAAGCTAACAAATAAGGACTAGAAGCCAGTCATGAATGAATATAACCATCAGAAGTGAGCAAAATCATCCACCAGGAGTAACACACACCACCAGAACCAATGCAATATGTTGTTAAAATCTTTCAATATGTTAGTCTGTGCAAAGAAATATGTACACCAAGCCTCCCCTTAGGCTTAGCCTCCCCTCAATCCTATAGTTCAAGGATTGACCATCCCAATGTGAACCACCAAGTGGTTGAACCGAGGACCATCAAAGGCTTTTGTCAACAAATCAGCAACATTATCATCCGTATGAACTTTAAGAACCTGTATCAACTTCTTCTCATTGGCATCCCGAACAAAATGGTACCGAATTTCAATATGCTTGGTACGTTGATGAAAAACATGATTCTTCACAATGCAGATAGTACTTTGATTGTCAATGAAAATTTTGGTGTTCATAAAATTGAACCCATAATCCAACATCTGGTTTTGGATCCACAATACTTGTCCACAACAGCTAGCAGCAGCAACGTATTCATCTTCTGTTGAAGAAGTAGCTACGATCGTCTGTTTCTTGCATCGCCATGAAATAAGTCGTCGACCAAAAAACTGACAACCACCAGTAGTAGACTTTCTGTCATTATTAGCACCTGCATAGTCACTATCACTATATGCTTCAAGAACAAAAGGTGATTCTTTAGGATACCACAAGCCCAGTTTAGGTTGAGCCTTGATATACTTGAAGATCTTCTTAACTGCATTCAAGTTAGAAACCATTGGAGCCACCTGATGTCTAGAACAAGCACTTACTACAAACATGATATCCGGACGTGATGCAGTCAAATACATGAGTGAGCCAATCATAGACCTGTACATGTGAACATTGACCGGGGGATCTGGCTCATTCTTGAGTTTGACTTTAGCAACTTCATAAGGAGTTGCTGCTGGTCTAAGAGGATCCATGTCAAACTTCTGAAGGATCTCATGAACATATTTATCTTGACTGATGAAGATCCCATCCGACTGTTGCTTTACTTGAAGACCAAGGAAGAAGGAAAGCTCTCCCATAGCACTCATCTGAAATTCGCCTTTCATCAAGTGTTCAAACGCATCACACCATTCCTTCTTAGTAGAACCAAAGATAATGTCGTCCACATAAACCTGAACAAGGATAATGTCCTTGGTATTCCTCTTAAAAAATAGTGTTTTGTCAATAGTACCTCTTATATAGCCATTCTTTAACAAGAAAGTTGAAAGACGCTCATACCAAGCTCTAGGAGCCTGATGTAATCCATAAAGAGCCTTGATCACCTTGTAAACTTTCTTGGGATGAAGTGGATCTACAAAGCCCTTAGGTTGAGTGACATACACTTCCTCATCAATGTTGCCATAGAGAAACACACTCTTGACATCCATCTGAAAAACCGTAAAGCCCACATAAGAAGCAAAAGCCAAAAACAGACGAATAGCCTCAATCCTAGCAACCGGAGCAAAAACGTCAGTGTAGTCAATGCCCTCAATTTGAGTGTGGCCCTGTGCGACAAGCCTAGCTTTATTCCTCACGAAAATTCCCCGTGCATCCTTCTTGTTCTTGAGAATCCATTTGGTATTGATTGCTGTCTTTCCATCTGGTAAGTCAACTAGAACCCAAACATTCTGAAACAAGAATTGCTGCATTTCGTCCTGCATAGCCTCCACCCAACTTTGATCCTCAAGAGCATGAGTGACCGATCTAGGTTCCACCTGTGAAAGAAAACAAGCAAACAAACAGTGTTGAAAGTCCGTATGATTATTACGCTTTTGATCTTCAATATAGCTCACAAGAGCATGATGATCAGACGAGGCCTTCTTATGCATCCTGCGTGTCTTGACAGTAGAACCAGGATCTCCAATGATTTGAGTGGTAGGGTGATCTTTGTGTGATTGCAACACTGGATTGGAAGCTACCTCTACTTCTGGTGCCAAGTTATTAAGATCCCCAACAAAGTCAGCATCATATGAAGCAGCGTTGAAAATGCCATCTATTGGTTGTTTATGAATATCATCCAGCTTGGTAGAAGACCTCTTTTGATGGTTCCCCAAATCAGAAGGACTGGAGAATCGAGTATGAGAAGCAGACTCACTAGCCGGAATACCAATAGGTGTTAAACTAGCACTAGGAGTAGTAGCTGGGGGTACTAGGAGCAGCTTTGTAAGTGGGCGTATTCAAGGGAAACTCAAAGCCACCTTGAGCAGCTGCTGTAGTAGCTTCTTGTTGTTGTTTGAGTAGGGTGTCAAGAGCTACTTGGGAATCCAGTACATCCAATGGAGTTGCATCACTAGGAGGAGTAGGAGAGAGTGTGGTGGAGTAGGATGGAACCACAAAAATATCATCCTCGTCATCTAAGTCAGAAAGACTAGAAGGAACACCTGTACTAGAAGTTGCAAACACTTGTGGACCTGCATCATGGTTAGTTTTGAAACAAAAATATCCTAATGAATCACTAAGATAATCAAGATCAAAATACCATTCAGGACCCTTGCCTTGGATGTTTGACTTCTCTTCAAAATACATGAGATTAATAGTTTCAATGACCCGCTTGGCTTGGAGATTATAGACACGATAAGCCCGAGAGTGAGCTGAATATCCCATAATGTATCCTTCATCTGCCTTGCCATCAAACTTCCCCAAATAGTCACTAGTATTCAGAATGGTGTCAGGACACCCAAAAGGCTTCAAATGAGCAATATTTGGAACCTTGGCCGTTAGAAGCTCATAAGGAGTCTTCTTGTGAGGATTGGTAATAGAAACCCTATTCAAAACATAACTTACAGTATTAACAGCTTCTGTCCAGAACATGATTGGAAGCTTGGAATCGGCAAGCATTGTTCTTGCTGCTTCTATTAGAGTCATGTTCTTTCTTTCTGCCACACCATTTTGTTGAGGAGTTCTTGCTGCACTATAATCTCTTTTGATGCCCTTAGCATTACAAAGTGCTATGAGGTCTTTATTTTTGAACTCGGTTCCATTATCACAACGAATACCTTTAACCTTCTTGAACAACTGGTTCTCTATAAGGGTAAGAAAATCTCTAAGAATTGAGTAGGTCTCACTCTTGGCAGCCATGAAGAACACCCACGTAAACCTGCTATATCCATCAGTTACCACCAGACAGAATTATTTGTGGTCAATGCTCCTAATGGAGGTAGGACCAAATAAATCCATGTGTAGTAGCTGCAATGGTTCAGTTATAAGACTAAGAGCAGTAATGGCCTTGAAGGATGCTTTATGTTGTTTGCCTTTGCTGCAAGCAATACAATTGATATCATTTCTGAATGACTTGGGAGGTAAACCAGAGACCAGATTCAGATTTGCAAGTTTGTGTACGGTCTTGAAGTTCACATGCCCCATCCTTCTGTGCCATTGAGTGGCTTCATCTTCTGAGGCTTTAGCAACCAAACATGATAGTTGACCAGTAGGGTTGACTTCATTCAGCTTGATGCTATATAGATTGTGTCTTCTAGGGATTCTGAGCAGAACCTGTGAGTCATCCGGAAGTTTAAAGTCTTTGGATAGCACAAGTGCATCAGTATCTGTAAAGAGAACAAACTGCTTCTTGTCACAAATCTGAGAGACAGATATCAAGTTGAAGTGTTGAAGTGCTTCCACATAGTAGACCTGCTCAAAATTTAGATTGGGCGTCTGAATTGTTCCTTTGCCAGTGATCCTGCATTCACCTCCACCAAAATAGACCTTGCCGCCTTGAAATGGTACAAAGTTAGAGAGAAGACTTTTATTTCCTGTCATGCTCCTAGAGCAACCACTATCAACAATTCCTAGACTAGGATCTTGGTATGGAGTAACCTACAACAACAAGATAAAAATGCAAAAGTTAGTGTCTTAAGGGGACCCAAACCTTTTCAGGTTTGAGCCTTCCTTGTGGATCTTTAGTAGAGAGCCAAGAAGATTGATGAGATCCACCGTTGTTCCTTGGTTGCCTATGCATCATATGGGTATTATTGTTTGACCAAGAACAACCTGCTGAGGGCTTAACAGCAGTTCCCAAACTTCCCAAACCAAAATACATGTGGTCAAAATTATGTGGATAAATTGGATTAAAATTTTGAAAATAGTTACTGGTAGTTCTATTCGGTGGTAATCCAATGTTTCTCCAATGATCAGAAGCTAATGGAGAGGACCTTCTAGAAGAAGAAAACGATTGAGCACTAGGATTGAGTCTTCTAGATGTATATGGAGCAACTCCTGGTGGACCAGGAGCTGGAAATGCTTGATGAGCAGAAGCATGTGTGTCATAAAAATCACAATCTTTAATCAAATGAAATGCACTTCCACAAACAAAACATGTTTTAATCGACCTTTTATTAGAATGACATTGTTTCATACTGCTAACATTATTACACACAATTCTAGGAGAATCAATCTTCCTAGGACTCAATAAACCAGGACCAGACACAGTTGACTGAAAAGAAACTTTCTCTTCACACTTCCTAGCACAAGTAGCAGCATGATCATTCTTCTTGGAACTTGTAGGTCTTGACTCTTCACTTGAACCACTTGATGCAGAGTCACTGGCTTTGTCACTGAAAGTACACGAGACAAAGTCATTAGAATTAGTAAAACTTTTTGGGGACTCATGCATCTGTGATCCATCCAAGTCATTATGCCTAGAGGTGGGCATGAAAGTTCCAGTAAGAGGGGGAGGGACAGCATGCATTTCTGCTGCTGGTTTAAACCTATTGTAACTAGGTTCTCCCTCTTCCTCTTTGTCGGCATCAAACACACTCGAAAAAGATAAATCAAACACATCTTCTGAATCAATATATTTATCAAATCCTAACCCTCTTTTAGTCCTACCAGACATGCTACTATCGATTAATTTTGAAAGATTTTTAGGTGCCTTTTGCCATTTTTCAAATCTCAACATTGTAGCATCTAATGTTTCTTGCATCTCCTGTTTTTCTTTGATACTGGCATCTTTTACCTTTTCTGTATATTTAAGCATATTTGTTGTGTTTTCTAAATCGATGCTCAGTATCCTAATTTTATCCTCATACTCACGTTGAGTATCTTGTAGCCACCTCTTTTGTTGTTCCAATGTGTTTAAAGAAGCCTTATAGGCTTGAACCTCTAAAAAATACTTATCATTCTGATCATTTACTTCATTAAATTGGGACAAGAATTCTGAATATTTATCATGACAACCAAGAGGACAATGTTGTACCTGAGGTGAGATGCCCATAAGAGCAAACTCGTCTGCTTCTTCTGCATCAGATAGATTCCCAGCAATCATTGCAAACACGTCAGTCGAGGACTCAGCTGATTCCAAAGTGGTAGTCTGATGATCATTCCAGTTGACCATAGAGTCAACAGATACGAATGCCTTCTTGTCATCTTTTACCTCCTGAACCTTAAAAGCTGAGTATCTGCTCTTCTCCTGGTAATTCTTGCTAGGGCATTCCCTTGCAAAGTGACCTTGCTGCTGGCAGTTATAGCATCGAACCTTGTTTCTGTCGAATCTTGCTGGCTCCCTTGGGTTGTAACTGAATTTTCGACCTGCTTTCTTCTCAAACTTATGAACCCTAAGAGTGAGCATGGCCATCTGCCATTTAAGATCCATTTCATCCAGATCAAGTTTATCGACCTGTTTGAAGTCATCAAAAGCAAGTTGTTGTTGAGCATCAACATCAACCACAAAAGAATGAAGAACGGCTTCTACCATGCTACCAGACTTGGCTGTAGGATCAGGAGCAGAAGTATGCTGAAAAGTATGTTGAGAAGACATAGTATTGCTTGGGCTACTAGCATACGACATTGGACTGGATGCCATAGAACTCACAAAGGCAGAATTAGCAGGAGTGGGAAAAGAATCACTTGAATACCCTCTCACATGAGGTTCAAAAGTTTTAAGCTTATGAAATAGATCATCAAAATTGAGATAGTCAAGCCCACCTTTTGCTTTGAGAGAGATTACCACCTGATTCCATGAGTAGGGTAAGGCTCTAAGAAATCTTGCATTAATATCACCATCGTCAGGTTTCAACCTAAGTTGATTCAATTGGCTCAATATCTTTTGGAACCTGTCATACCCTTGATGTAAACCTTCAGTTTCTGAGATTTTGAATTCAGTGAATTCATCTCTCAGCATGGATCTTCGCATTTTCTTTGACTCCTCATTCCCACCAAACCTTGCTTTTATTCCATTCCAGATCTCTCTAGCATCATCCAAATGGTAGAAGTCACCCATGTGATCATCAGGAAGAGATTGAAGCAAAATAGTTTTTGCCTTGACCTCCTTCTGAATGGCTATGATTTCTTCATGAGTTTTAGGGTCAAGAAGAGTAATATTACCATTCTTGTCTCTTCCAGTTAGCTTCCTGATGTTCCCATTCAGAATAACCTTCCAAAGGTCTTGATCAGTATTGGTGATCCACCATTCCATCTTCATTGCCCAACTATCATACTCGTCCTTTATCAGAAGAGGGAATTTCCCATTTGTGTTGGAAACCGTAGCAACGATCTGCTGAGGTTGCATAGTTTTAGGATTGCTGTCTTCTCCTGTTTGAGTAGAACTTGAGGCAGACATGATAAAACAAAAATGTTAGTAATAAGAAAACCTGATTCTTCTTGTACAGAGACCCTCCCAGGCTCTGATACCACTTGTAGGGTCCACTAGATGTGGATCTTGCAGCCTGTCAGGAACGGTGAACGACTTCTGTAATCACAAGTCTATTCACTGAGAGACTCTATACACAATATAAATGCAGAATACAAATATAATAAAGAAGAACAGAATAACTATAAAGACTTGATCCTTTCTAAGGATTTCTAATATTGATAATGACTAGAACTACGTTTGATGAAGGTGTCTCTAACCCTTCTGCCTAAGGTTCCTTTTATATTACAAGGAAACCCTAATAAAACATTAAACAAAACGTGTAAAACTGATATGCATATCCTTTCCTAACATATCTCATGCATATCCTAACAGAATAATAAATAAATAATAAAGTTTGACTTTGACTAGGACCAGGAGCACGACTTGCTCCTACTACTACTAGGACCAGGAGGAACTACATACCTCCTAGTCTACCTATTACATTTAACTATTCCAATGGTCCTAACAAACACCAACTCGATTCAGGGATGAACCTTCAAACTCTCCACATTATAGATACAAGACACAATTTAAAAGGGCTTGTGATTTATGTGGTTTAAACAACCATCTCACTAAAACTTTCCTAAAAGTGATTTATTGTACCAAATGTGAGAGAACTGACCATCGCATTTGTGAACATACTGAATATATGCTTGCTAAAACTAGTGTTGATGTTCATAACACTGGAGCATCACATTCGAGGCGAAACATGCCTTTTACACCATGTATTCATTGTGGTATGGGCAATCATCATTCAGATTATTGTCATTATTACCCTGTTTATAACATCTGTGGAAGTTATGACCATGACACACATGGACATAATCGAGCAATCTCTCTCAAAAGAGGTATCAAATCTAGGAACCCCAACTCTATGATCAAAAATTGTGAAACATGTGGAAGCAATGTCCATACTACATCTGATCACAATCATATAGAGTGGTTCAGAAGAGGTGAAACCCTTCAGGCTAAGAAAGCAAATGCTGATCAAACCTTTCTTCCTCATCTGAGCAATCCTATTCATCATCATCAAAAGGCTCCTTCAGATCTAGAACACCTTCCAGATCTAAAACACCCACCCATCAAAGGTGGGTTTCAAAACAAAACTGACCATTTCCTTAACTTATGCAGTGTGATATCAGGAAGCCTATTTGGTACCTGGATAGTGGCTGCTCAAGGCATATGACTGGAACCAAAATTCATCTACACAAGTATAAGGAGGAACAAGGTCCTAAAGTAGTTTTTGGTGATAACTCATCAGCTACTACTGAAGGATTTAGTTCAGGAAAATGCAATGGTATAAGTTTCACAAGGGTAGCATATGTCAATGGATTGAAGCATACCCTCATCAACATCAGTCAACTCTGTGATGCTAAATACCTTGTCTTGTTTGATGAAAAAAAGGTACAATCTTCAACTCCAATAATGAAATTGTGATGATTGCTCCCAGAGTCAAATATGTTTATGTTATGAGCATGAACTCTACTAAGGAGACATGCTTCTTTACAAGAGCTTCAAATATCACTAACTGGCTCTGGCATAAGAGGCTCTCACATCTTAATTTCAAAACAGTCACTTTGCTGGCAAAACAAAATCTTGTTATTGGTCTTCCTTCACTTGTCTATTCCAAGGACAAACCATGTTCAGCATGTGAAAAAGGGAAGCACCATAGGGCCAGTTTCAAAACAAAACAAACTTTCTCAATCAAAGAAAGTCTTCATCTACTTCACATGTACTTATTTGGCCCAGTATCACCTAGGGCTATTTGTCATGAAAAATATACACTTGCCGTTGTTGATGAATACTCTAGGTACACCCGGGTATATTTTTTGACAAAGAAAAGTCATGCACCAGATGCCATTATGTCTTTCATCAGAAGAGTTGAAAATCAAAATGATACTTCTCAAACAACTTAGAACTGACAATGGCACTGAATTCAGAAATCATACACTCATCAAGTTCTGTGATGACAAAGGAATCTCAAAAAATTTCTCATCACCTTACATACCTGAACAAAATGGTGTGGCTGAAAGAAGGAACATAACCTTGATTGAAGCAACAATAACAATGCTTGCTGGATCAGCTCTCTCTAAGCATTTTTGGACTGATGCTGTAGCCACTGCTTGCTACACTCAAAATAGATCCATAATTATGAAGAGACACATGAAGACTCCCTATGAAGTCTTCAGGGGGAGAATTCCAAACATTTCCGTTGATAAAAAAGTTGGATGGACCTAGTTGGACCCGAATTAGGCTTAATTCGGGGTCTTGTGGGTTCTGGCTCTTGCACTAAGTGAATCTTGTTTAAGGACCTTGCACACTAAGAACAGAGACCGTTAGGCTTACCGTGGGCGCTTATCCCACGATTAGACTCCAGCGTGAGAGTAAGTAATCGGTTTGAGTATATGTGAGGGTTTAGAGTATTGTGTGTATCGTACCTTTGTGGAACCTCGGGGGTTCCTTTTATACCCGAGAGAGTCCTGGCTGGGCTCTCTTACTCTTGTGGCCTAAGGAAGAGATAATGACCCAGAATAGCTTGATCTTTATCGCATAACCAAGGTAAGTGTATATCTCTTATCCTTAGGCGAATATAACTATAAAATAGATTATATTCTGTCCTTATCCTGTCGCGCTGAGACGAGGACTTGAATAAGTAACCATCCGTCGTACGCCAATGGTTTATTGGGCCTCCTAGGCCTTGCGCGTGATGCGCAACGACAATCCATACCTAATGGATGCGAGTAGTTACCATAGGTCGGGTTATACAACCCGAATAGGGACTATACGTCATTATGTCTCCCTAGTATAGTGGTCGCAGGTGCTAACCGCGGATACTAGACTATTAACCTGCCAAGTGGTCAATCGTAGTGTTCAAAAATAGGGATACCCTAGAAGTTTCAAATTCTCCCGCCAAGGGCTCATACATCCCCTTTTTTCACCTAACCCCTCGAAAATCGGGAAAAGCGCATGTTACGTCACTCCACCCCTTAACCTTCCACCGTTTGATAATCATAGTGGAATACACGTGGCACAAATCTGAACATTGAAACAGTAAACCAAATGCCTATATATATACCACCGCCGCTTTCTGACTGCTCAGTTTCAACAGTAAAAACTTCCATTGCCAAGCTATTGTTTTTCTACCATTCGAAGCAAGATACTCCGAAGGTAATATCCTACGAATCCTTTATTGCTCCGTCATACATACACAACCATGGTTAGGCAATTATCCGAGATCACGTCCACTATGACTATCGAGGAGTTAGACTGATTTACGTTAGACTACATCCCTGATTACTTGCACCCCGAAGTACCAAACCCTCACCGCAACATTAGGCAGGCACCCGAGGGCAAAATAGGAATGTACACCAGGTTCTTCGACTATGCTAACCACCGAATCCCTATGTCACGCTTCCTTATTAGTGTCCTTACACATTACGAGATCCACGTATCTCAATTACACTATATTGGAGCGCCAAAAATATCCAACTTTGAGGTTAACTGTCACACCCTAGACATAGAACCAACTGTGAATCTATTCTGTGTTTTCTACCAACGCATCTTATCGAATAGATGGGTGTCGTTTGCTAAGCGAAAGGGTCGTCTTTAATTCTAGTCGAGAAGGTGGACTCACTAAGGAATTGGAATGACTCTTTCTTTTGGACTGACAACGCTGCCTACCCATTCCAATACCCATTCCTGACCTCCGGAACATTGAGGAAGGACCCAATGCCTGGCCGCACCACGTATAGCACCACAGATGCTGACATTCTAAACAACAATCGCATTCCCATTTAGGCCTATCCTGAAGCCCTGTTGTGCATTTTGGGACTGAGTCGCGCAATCATATGTGGTGAACGCGAAGTCCCATACTTCCACGATCCTCGTGGCCAGGGTTAGTGGTCCACTCGACGTTCTTCATAACATTTTGTAAGTATTTTTACCTTTTAACTATCTAAAAAAATTCTTTGCTTGACAACAATGTTTGATGCAGTGATGGATATTCTTGACCTTGTCCGTGAGAGCTTTCTAGAGGATCTGAACATTTTTGCGCACCCCCTGAGGGAGAATGAAGAGTCACTACGGGTTCGCGCTGAGAGGAATACGATGGAGCTTGATGTTGGAGAGGCATCATCTGCCCACGCGTAGGAGGATATGGGTGTGGGGCAACAACAACAACAACATCAACAGCTACAACAACAGCCACCGCACCAAGAGGAAAGTCCCTCCTTGTCAGAGTTTAACTTCTCTAAAAATGATGAAATTTGTGCGGAGCAGTTTGAGAAGGAAGAGGAAGCAGCCATAAGTCTGTCCCGAAAGAGGCAAAGGAGCCCCTCTACCACCTCTAGGAAATCTGCTCGCACCGAGGGCGGGTCATCCATCACAGCCGCCGTAGTTCCTTCAGAAGAAACCCCTACGGAGCACCCCTCTAAGGAGGACACTGGTGACAACTTTGATGGAACTCCACAACAAACTCCCCCTGACAGTGTCAAGCAAAGGAAAATTTTGTAAAGCATACCCCTTATGCAACTGGTCAGCCCTCTCTGTATATATAGCTAATACTTTTATTTTCATTTTTCAGTGTTGACCAGGAGATTCCAACTTCCATAGATGTTGGCGCGACTCCCCCCCAAAGGACACATCTGCAGTAGGGGGAAGTGCGCATATGTATGATCCTACATTTGGCCCCGAGTGGAATCTACCACGGTCCTCTGATCCGACCAACGCTTTCGACTGCGCTAGCTTCCTCGACAACATTGTTCCTCCCGGGCGAGCGAGTGTTCTCCAAGGGTATAATGATGCCGCACTGGTCGATGAGGTGAGCTTCGTGGCATCACAGAATGTGACACTGCTGTCCCAAGTGAGAAGAAGGTTTATTGAGTTGTCTGCCCAAGTTAAAGCTTCTGAAGAAGAACCTGCCAGAGCCAGCGAAGAAAAGGCCAAGGCCCTTCATGATCTGCAAGGAAAAATCGATGAGGAGGTGGAGAGAGGCAAGCAAGATGCTGCCACAATATTTATGTTGACCGAGGAGAGAAATAGTCTTGCCGCCGCTCTAGCAGATGAGCGCGCCCAACTGAACCAACCGAGGGCTTCTAATGAGGATGCGATGAAGTCCTTCGAGGTGTACAAAGGTCAATTGTTTGATGCGATGGATGTTGGGAATAAAATTAGCTAAGTCACTGGGACGCTGACAAGAGGAAGTTGGCGCTGACAAGAGTAAAAGAGGCGCTGACAGATGAGCACTGTCAAGACATATTTGAGCACGGACAAGAAGAAGTTCAACCACTGATAGAATACTTAGTCTACACATTTTGTATTTCTAGTAAAGATATGTTTGATATTGTATTTCTTATGTTTGTCTTTACCTAGAATAGTTGATAGGTAGACCTTTGTACATGATTCCTTGTGTTATAAAAGGAGGTCGTAGGGTTCATAGTTTGATATCAGTTATATATAAGTTTTCACAAGTTTCACAACTTTCATTGTATGCAAGTTCGATCATTAATAAAAGTGAAAGTTTGGAATACTTTGTTTGTTTTGTTCTTTGCTCTAAGTGCTAATTCCGTATAACACTTAGTTTGTTTAATACACAAAGTTTCTTTAAGTGTTAATCTTGATTCAATCTCGTTTAACACAAAGCTAATCGATTTAAGTTTGGGATCAACAAGTGGTATCAAAGCTTGTTGAGGAACTTTGATCTAAAAGAACAGTAAACCCTAAATCACCAGAAACCTTAAACCAAACAAGATGTTTACCACAAAATCTTCATCCTCATCAAATCACAATCTCAAAATCCCTATGCTCGATCCTGACAACTTTGAACAATGGAAGTTCAATTTTGAACAGTATCTTCAAGTGAATGACTATGCTCTTTGGGAAGTCATTGAATATGGCAATCAATTTGATAAAGCAGCTAAGATTCAGACTGCTATTGCAGTACGAATTATAGCTGGACAAACTGGTGATGCTCTTAATGGAAGACCTGAAGATGGAAGATCTGTCTCAGTGGCTGAGATAGCCTTAAGAAAGAATGATATGAAGACCTTAAACATCCTTAAACATTCCTTGGGTCCAAAGAACCAGCACAAGTACATAAGCTATGAATCTGCTAAAGAACTTTGGGCAGCCCTTCAAGTTACCTATGTTGGTAATGATGATACAACCAAAGAAAGGAAGAAGCAATTGTTGAGTAAATATGCTGTGTTTAAGGCTCATCCCAATGAGAAGCTAAGTGAGGTAAGAAGTAGGCTTCAAGACATCACTAGCAAGTTGGATTTTATGGGAACAGAACTTGAAGATGTTGATATCATTGCTACATTCCTTGGAGGTCTTGGTGATGCATGTAAAATTGAAGCCAGATCAATTGTTGCTACTAATGCCCATAAGAGTGCAGCTTTTGATGACATCTACAATAAGCTAAAGATTGTGGAGAATGAGACCTTAACTGAACATGGGAAGAAGTCAACATCTAGAAACATGACCTTCTTCTCACATAGTGAATCTCAAACCATTGACAGAGATGTTAATGGATTGAGTGTACATCCTGTAACTGGATCAACTTTTGTCAGTGGTGGATCAACCTTTGTCAGCGGCTCAAATTTTGACGCTGATACATGCAATGTTGGCTCACCAAGTCTTAAACCTACTGGTATTGATTTGGATACAGTATGTGCATACATTGCTGCATTGCCCAATGGTTCCTTGGTTACGTATGAAGATTTGGAACAAATCAGTGATGCTGATCTAGAAGAGATGGATATCAAGTGGAATATAGCACTTGCAAGCATAAGGGCCAATAGATGGAACAAGAGGTTTGGTAGAAAGATGACTTTTAATGGCAAAAACACAGCTGGATTTGACAAATCCAAGGTTGAATGCTATAATTATCATAGGATGGGACACTTCATGAGAGAGTGTAGATCTACACGAAGTGATGATGCTTGAAAGAAGTCAAGACAAATGGCTATCTTAAGGATGCTGAGCTAAAGGCTATGGTTTCCATGCAAGGCATTGATGGCATTGGATGGGACTGGAGCTTTATGGCAGATGAGGTGGTAGAAAACCAAGCTTTGATGGCTGAAAAGGAAGAGGAAAAGAAGGTTCACTTTGCTCTCATGGCCAACTCCTCCTCTTCATCAAATAATGAGGTATATAATGATGCCTTTTGTAGTAAAGGTTACAGGTTAAACATTGAAAAAATTAACAAATAAATTTTAAAGTTAAAATCAGATGTTCTTGATGTAGAAGTTAGACTTGCAAACTATAAAAGGGGGCTTGCACAATATGATGGAATGGTAGAGGAATATAAGAAAATGGAATTCGACCTAAAAGATCAAATTAATGTTTTAACCAGAGATCTGAGAGTCAGTAATGAAGCTAGGGAGTCTTTAATGAAATGTAGACCTGACCTACAACTTCAGTTTAGTGAAGTCATTAAAGATAAAGAGAATGTAGGGCTTAAAATTGAAAATTTTGATAAAGCCAGCCAAACCCTAGAAAAATGTGTTAGTGAACAAACAAACCCTAGGGACATGTTTGGGATTGGGATGAAAGAGTATGCTACCATTCCACCACATGTTGGGGACTTTTATGGTGTCCTGAAAAAGGATCTCTCTTGGACTGGTATTCTAGAACTAGAAAAGGAATTTATTCCTCCACCTAGAGTGCTTTCCATAGTTGAGGAGTATAAGCAGAAAATGACTGACCTTAAACAGTGGAAGAAAGTAAACCCTATGTTGTTTGTTAAAGGTGGGCTTCTTAGTGATGAAGAAACTAAAGTTAAACCAATATCCATCACTAATCCTACCACTAGAAGACCTATTGACCTTGGCTCTACAACTAAGACCAAATCTAGTGTTAAATATGCTGAAATGTATAGGAAACCTAGATCACCCCAAAGTCAAGCAAGTGTTAATGGGACATGGTTCTTTCAATCTAGACCTAAGGTTATGTCTAGAAAAGCTTGCTACACATGTGGGAGTTTTTCTCATTTGGCTTATAAATGTGTCAGCGGCTCTAAATTCAACGCTGACAAAAGGTCAACCATGGTCAAACCTAGACCCTTTGTCTAAACTAGTCCCCAGGCCACTAGACCAGCTCCTTTCTTTTTTAGAGGGACTAACACTAATGGACAAAGACCCTTTCAGAAGACCAACACTTGGTCTAACAGACAATGGGTTCCTGTAGCAAACCCTAATTTGGATGCTGACAGGAACAAATTGTCCGCTGACAAGACAAAATCAGCTGCTGACAGATCTATTTTTGGTATGAAAATGCCACAAATGGCTTCTGTTAGATCTCATGTTGGATCAAGCAATAGGTATCTAAAACATTAGGGACCAGGGTCTAAAGCTTCATCCAGTTTAACATGATGACCTAAACAAGACCAAAACCCTAATTCTGATGGAATTTCAATGACTTGTAACAGATTTAACTTTCTTGCAAAGTTCATCACTAAACCTATTGGGGTAAATTGGGTGTTTAGGCCACAAAGGGATGAACAGGGGGTTGTTACAAGGAATAAGTCAATTCTTGTTGAACAACCAAATGAATCTAAGTCTGCAAAGGCTTGGGTTCCCAAAGAAAAATAATTTGTTTTCTTCATGGGCAGGGCATTCACAAGTAGGTCAATGATAAAGGAAATTGGGATAGTGGATTCTCAAGGCACATGATCGGGAAGGAAGACTATCTTACCAATTTCATTCCTATCAAGAATGGTGATAAAGTGTATTTTGGAGGAGGTTTTGGAACTATATCTGGAAAAGGCACTCTCATCACCAACAACCTAAGGTTTGATGATGTCTTCCTGGTAAAAGAACTTGACTACAACTTGTTTAGTGTGTCACAAGTTTGTGACAACAAAAAGAAAGTTCTTTTTAATGATATTGAATGCTTGGTGTTAAGTAAGCATTTTAAGATTCCTGATGAGAAGTTTATTGAATATAGAACACCTAGGCATAAGGAAATTTATAATGTTAATCTAAATAGAATTAAGATGAACAAAAATCTGTCATGTCTTTATGCTAAAGCTTCAGTTGATGAGAGTAATTTATGGCACAGAAGGTTAGGGCATATTAACTTTAAGAACATTAATAGACTTGTGAGACATGATCTTGTCAGTGGTTTGCCTTCAAAAGCTTTCCATAATGATCATTATTGTGTTGCATGCCTTAAAGGCAAACAACATGAAATCTCCCTTAAGTCTAAATGTGCGCATTCTAGTTCTACACCACTTCACCTGTTACACATGGACTTATTTGGCCCAACCAATATAGAAAGCCTAAATGGTAAATCTTACTGTTTTGTTGTCAATGATGATTATTCTAGGTTTACTTGGACTTTCTTTTTGGCTTTAAAGAGTGATACTGCTAATACTTTAATTAACTTCATCACACAGATTGAGAAAAACGGGTAATGAGGTTAAGATTATTAGAAGTGACAATGGTGGTGAGTTTAGAAACAATCTTCTAGATGCCTTTTGTGTCAATAAGGGAATTTCTAGGGAGTTTAGCATAGCTAGAACTCCACAACAGAATGGTGTAGCTGAAAGAAAGAATAGAACTTTAATAGAAGCAGCAAGAACCATGTTGGCAGATGCAGATCTACCCATTGCTTTTTGGGCTGAGGCTGTGAATACTACATGCTATGTTTAAAATAGAGCCTTGGTGAATAAGTTTCATAATAAGACCCCCTATGAGTTGCTTTGGAATAGGAAGCCTAGTATAGACTTCTTTAGGCCTTTTGGATGTC
The DNA here is from genome assembly GCA_025667525.1 of Glebionis coronaria. Classification (NCBI taxonomy): domain Eukaryota; kingdom Viridiplantae; phylum Streptophyta; class Magnoliopsida; order Asterales; family Asteraceae; genus Glebionis; species Glebionis coronaria. The sequence goes on from CM046880.1 coordinate 142,865,910, forward strand.
ATGTAGTGATTTTGAATACTAGTGATAACCTAGGTAAGTTTCATTCCAAGGGTGATGAGGGAATTTTTATGGGATATTCCACAAATAGCAGGGGGTACAGGGTTTATAACAAGAAGACTAAGATTCTAACAGAAAATATTCATGTTGACTTCTTGGAAACTAAACCTAGTGATCCTAAGTCTGGTCCTAATTGGTTGTTTGATTTGGAACCATTATCTAGGGCTTTCAATTATTTGCCTGTCACTAATCAAGACATTGTGGAAATGGATCCAAATGTCTTGGAAGAACTTATTGCTGAGATTTCAGGTACACAGGTTGCTAAAGAAGAAGGATCACATGCAGTTGAGCACACTCCCATATTTGATTATGTCACCATACCTATATGGACTGATGGGTTTGTGCAAGCATCTGCTGCTGCTGAAAAGGAGGAAGAAGGGCCACAAGAAAAACTAGTTGATGAATTCATGCATGCATCTTCAGACGCTGAAAAAGCCAATTCAGACACTGACACGTTGAATTTAGCCGCTGACAGTCTGTTTGGAAATTTATTCTCTTCCTCCAACAGAAATATTTTTGAACATGTTGAAGATCCCATACCTAATCAAGATGTCAGTGGACCAGTTCCCACCACAGACAACATACCTCCAAGTTCAAGTGAGGATAGGAGTGGCAACAAAGATGATATTGGCAACATGGAGTCCACTATACATGAAAACTCAGAATTTGGGGGAGGAATACTTACAAAGGTGGCCAAAAGATCATCCTCCTTCCCAAATAATTGGAGATATTCAGACTCCTGTCCAAACAAGGAGGACTCACCAGACTCAAGGTGGATTCATTGCTAATATTCACAAGAAGGAAGATACCCCTCTAGTGCAAGCATGTTTGTTTGCCTGTTTTCTGTCACAAAAGGAGCCCAAGAATATTTTTGAAGCTCTTAAAGAACCAAGCTGGGTTGAAGCAATGCAGGATGAGCTTCACTAGTTTGCAATTCAAGATGTTTGGGAGCTAGTGGACTGTCCAAGGTATGTCAGACCTATTGGGACACATTGGGTTCTAAGGAATAAAAAGGATGAAAGAGGGATTGTGGTTAGAAACAAGGCACGTTTAGTTGCTCAGGGATATACACAAGAAGAAGGGATAGACTATGAAGAGGTTTTTGCACATGTTGCAAGGATATAAGCAATAAGGATTTTCCTAGCCTATGCTTCTTGCATGGGTTTCACAGTTTATCAAATGGATGTGAAAAGTTTTTTCTTATATGGAACAATTGAGGAGGAAGTGTATATTATGCAACCTCCAGGTTTTGAAGATTCAGAGCATCTAATAAGTGTGTAAACACTTATCATTTTGCCACTAAAATCAAGGAAAAACAAGACCAAATCATGTGTTTATTATCATAAATGTCGGAATTATGCGTGGTTTTGTGTTTTTGTGTTAAAATAGGTACAAATGATCAAAAGAAGAGAAAACAAGGGATTTCACGGTCAAATGTCGAAGAAAAGTCCAGAAAAGATAAGAAGACAAAGTCAAAAGACCTAAAGTGTGCCGAAGATCACGAAAATCGGCTAAGTCCACTTAAAATTGAAGAAATGATCAAGAAAGTCAGAATCGAGCTCGATTAAGCGGATTTAATCTTGTTGAAGATATTCGAGCTTAGTGGGTCCCATATTTGCTCATTGGGCCCACAAGCCCATTTTGAGAAGTTATTGAAGTTTTGACGGATCAAAAAGCCCAATCACAAGAAAGGACGGTTTACAAGGCATTGGGCTTAAGCCCATTTGATTTCAACAAAAATATGGGACGGGTGTATTAAACTTGGGCCCAAAGCCCATTTCATAAACAAAGGAACGAAATGGTGAAATCTTATTTCATTTGGGTTGACTAGTCAAGACCCTCAAAACCGTTCACACGTTTATTTACTCTCCACCTCACACATTTACTTAACCCACTCACCATTTATTTTACCCACCATTCCCCAAATAAATAAATAAAACCCTTTTAATTTTCCCCACTTTGTTTCGATACAATCAAAGACACACACACATTCGCTTTGTTTTCACTGCACTTCATCTCCCTCCCCCAAAACTCGCAAACCCTAATTCCTATTCAGTAAAAATTCACAAGCCAAATTTGGGGCTTTTACCTTTATTGGGTAGTTCACACCCATAAGAATTAAATCCCCAATGAAATCGGAGCATACACTCACTGTGGTCCTCAAAATCAATCCGACGTGGCCTAAATCTTTTCTTTTGATTGGTTGAGCCACACACCTCACCATCAAAAACCATCCAATAAGAGGCCTCCACTTCATCATAGAAGAAACACAAACTCTCCATGTTGGAAATCCGTGGTTCAAGACTTATTCTCAGCCGTTGATCATTGAAGAAAAAGAGAGAGAAGATTTGAAGGGTGAGGAATGAAAGCCGTAGGCACCAAGGAATAGTTTTAGGGTTTCTCTATAAAACCCCTTCATTGTAATTCATTAGATAGCTTTTCATTATTTTTTCAGTTTTTTTAATTAATTTTAGGAGTAGGGTTAATTAGATTTAAATTTTTGCAAAATTAGTGTTAGGTTTATTGTAATTTTAAATTCCAGTTTTTGTAATCTTTTCTTTTTATATTAATGAAAAAGTTAATTTTTCTTAATTTTCGTCTTCAATTTATTTTCCTTCAAAGATCAATTTATTTTAATCTTTAAAATTATTGCTGTTACTATTCGTGATACATTATAAAAAAAAAACAACATAAAACTGGACCGAGTACTGTTCGAGGCTTGTTTGTGGCTCGAAGAAGATTGTTGTTCATTTGATTCGAGAGTTTCTTGATTTGTGGATCGAGAAGATCAATCGGGTTGATTAATGGTGGTATTGCTTCGGTTCACAAGGTGGCTCAGCGCCTACCTTCGGCTCAACGGAATCATCAATAGGTTCTAATCTCCTTTCTCTTTTAATTTTTAGTTAAGTTTATGCTTATGTTTTACTTATGATTATTTGATTTTGAGTATTGAGTTGATGTTATTTAAACCTGCTTATTTAAGTATCTATTGATGTTTGTTTTTTTGTTTGTCGGATGTGCTTATTTTGATTATGTCGTTCGTTTAATCTGCTTGATGTTACTGTTTGTTTTATTGATTAATATTTCTGCTTTCGAGTTTAATTTGGATCTGCTTTTGACTTTTAGCTTATTTAGTTTTCAGCTTTATTATTTCCGAGTTTTTGCTTATGCTTTTCTAATAGCTTATCTTCTATTTGTAGCCTGCTTATTGTTTGAATAGTTAGTTGCTTTTAGTTTGCTTATTATCTGTTTACTTTTTAGCTGCTCATGCTTATTTGTCTGCTTTGCTTATTTTTGATATACTGTTATAATTCAACAGACAAAATTTGTCTGTGTGTTTTAAATTAGTCCATAAAAAGTCAAAAATAATAGTAGCTAAAATTTATTGTCTGGGCTGGGGATCGAACCCCAGACCTCTCGTATAGCATCCAACGTACTCAACCATTTTAGCTAGTAGTCTTTTTGTGTTTATTTTGCAACATTAAATTATATAGGTTTTTCAACTAGTGGCAGTTTATTTAAAGTAGTTTAAAACAAGTTTCAGTTTAATTAAAATTTTAATATAAAAGTTTTATTTTGTTTTATTTAAAATGTTTCCTTCATTCAGTTTTATTAAAAATATAAAAAGACAAAAAAACATTTTGTTTACTTTCTTTAAAATTTTAAATTAGTTTTAATTTACTTTTATTTAAAATAGTTTTATTTTAAGTTTTTAAATTTAGTTTTAAAATTTAGTTTTCAAAAAAAAAATTTCTTTTATTTAAATTACTTTTGCAATTAGTTTTCACATTAGTTTTCATTTTATTAGTTTTTTCTTTTATTTTAAAATAGTTTTTATTAAAAGTTTTTAGAATTAGTTTATTTCAATTTATTTAGTCTTATTAAAATTAGATTTAGATTTAGATTTATAGTTTATTTTCTAAAATTAATTTTAATTAAGTTTTAAAAGAGTTTTATATTTTTAATTAGTTTAAATTAGTTTTCAAATTTATTTAAGTTTTAAATTAGATAATTAAATAGTTTTCTTTTAAATAGATTTTAGCTTAAAAATACAAATATATCATTACCAAAAACAAATTAAGTCATCACGTTAATTGGAAATCAATTCGGGTGAGTCGAGGAACGATAAAACTAAAAAAAAGCTAGTTTCAAAATGGCGCCGCTGCCGCTTCGCTCGTACGATTGACGATTTTTCGTGAAGACGTTTGGATTTTGGGATCCGTTCTCTTTGAACGTTACGTTTCTTGTTAACAAAATAAAAAATACAAAAAAATCAAAAACTTAAAAATACAAAAAAATTAAAAAAATCACAAAAGCAATTTCTTTCCTAAGAATTGCACCAAAAAAATTAAAAAAATCAAAAGTAATACTTTTTCCTAAAAGTATTACACCAAAAAATATTACGTATTAGTGTTAATTTTTAGATTCGATTTCTTTCGATTTTTCTTGTGAATATATATTTTTATAAAAAAATACAAAAAGATTTTTCATTTTATTATAATATATTACGTAGCACAATAAATTACCTACTTTTCAAATAAGCCTTAGTTGGGATTTCATCACCTAACTATTGTAGTCGAATCCATAACGAGAAAAAAGGGCAAAATAGATAAATACTAGTAAGACGTTTGAACTCGACATATACAAACTATAAGGTGGGTATAAGGCGACGCGCTATAAAAGGCCGTCTAAGGAAAAAGGTTTTTAAGTGCTTTGTGCCACCTCGTTTCCCCGCTTGCTTGTACGTATATTGAGAGGGACGACCGATTATTTGTTTGCCAACTCAAGTAGTATTTACGTATATATTTTTGTAGCTTTTTCATATTGCTCATCGAGAGGCAAAATCCTTTTCCTCTCAAAGTCGACCGAGGTCACCTACCTCATTCCAAAGTTTTAATTGTATGCGCACTCGCGCGCATACATACATACCGATTGGTGTACCAAATACTTCTAATTCTTCTAAAAAGAAGAAGAAGAAAAACAAAAAGACCGTCATTAAAGCCGATCTCGAGAATCGAGCTTTCGACAATACGATGGCAACGGATAATCGACCAATGATTGAGATTCTACAATCTCACGTTGAAGGAAACGATGACGCGATTGTGGTGCCAAATATTGGAGCTAATCATTTCGAACTTAAATCGGGTTTTATTCAAATGGTTAATGCTACACCATTTTTAGGCCGTACTAATGATGACCCACACGCTCATATCAAACGTTTCATCCAATTAGCTAATACCGTCAAATACAATGAGGTGCCACAAGAGGCCGTTCGCCTCCAACTTTTTCCTTTTTCCCTTGAGGGACAAGCCCGGATTTGGCTTGATAAGGAACCACCCCAAAGTATTACCACATGGATCAACTTAGAGACCAAGTTCATTAACTACTTTTTCCCACCATCACGGACCACGTCCTTAAGGAATGAAATAATCAACTTTGAGCAACAATATGGGGAAACGTTTAGTGAGTCTTTGGATCGTTTTAAAGATATTTTGAGAAAATGTCAACAACACGGTTTTACTAAAGTTCATCAAATCAACACGTTTTATAATGGTTTAACTCTAAACGACCAAGACTCACTTAATAGTGCCGCGGGGGGCAATATTCTTATGAAAACCATGAACGAGGCTTGGGCCATTATTGAGAACAAGGCAAAAGTGAAAACCAAAAGTGTTAGGGCTAATATGGCAATGACCCCATGCAATGCATTATTTCAAAGCATAAGTTACATTTTTCTCATAATCAATCCATCTCGGCCTTTATAACTATTACTACTACTACTATGACGAAAAGATAAAAACTTTAAGAAAGAGACAAAAGTTATAATCATTTATTAACTTGGAAATTATTTGATGGAAGAAACTTGTAAAGAAGTCTAAGACTTTAATTAGGGCTTTGGTGTCATGAATATTAATCACCCTCAAGTTTCACGTTCCCCATACCAAGCTTAAAAACGAGATCATTGTTTATCATAAGTTAGCACAACTAACACTTACTCATGTGGTTTAGCTAATCACTTAGACCCCCTTATTCCTACGGTGTATCTCTTGTATTTTATTCTTGGTCTTGAATGATCACGAGGATGCGTTTTTGACTTATTTCGATAATTTATTAAGGCCGAAAATAAAGTAGGACGATTTAATCAATAGTTAGCTAAAGGACAAAATCTTTTAAAACTGCTTCTCGAAACCTCAAAAAGTTCATATCTTGGCATAACTGGTTTCACGATTTGAGACCTTTCTCGGACCGATATTTGGCTTGTACTTCAAACTTCAAATCTTGAGAGACGATCTTGAAATTATGGTCTTCTCTTCATTTTGGTATACATCTTCATAAGGAGTGAAAGATGCTTCAAACGTTGACCACGACTTCTTCATTTATCCTCTTCTTTATTTAGGATTTTGATATACAACGATCCGCCTCCTTTTCGGACTTGGATCTATTTATCCTCATACCTTGTTAGGGTCTTTTTGGATAGACTTCTCCATGATCTTTAGGGGAGTAATTGCTTCTCGTCGTGTGTCTTGATCCTTCATATTGATTTGGATTAATGATCTTCACAATCTCTTAGGATCTCTAGCAAAAAGTGAATCCTCATGCCTTGTGAGGGCCTTTTTGGACTCGGGTATCCTCATGCCTTGTGAGGGCCTTTTTGGATAAGCCAATCTTCGCGTCCCGCTTCAATAAGTTATGCCTTGGCTATGAACTCTAATTAATACCGAGCAACTTTTAAACGATCTTGTGCTAGAAGCTAAGTAACCTTTTAAATCGTACAACCTTATTTATTGCAAATATATTTATTAACAAGTGATGGGAGAAAAAGCTCATAACTAACTCACATAAGTTAATGAAAGAATACCAAACTTTTAATTAACTCTATCATCTCTCGTTCTCCACAATTTAAAATCTCAAGGAATGAGACTCGTGGATGCTTAGCCTAATAAACCAATTAAGGTCCATATGGTTAAGGATACTAGCTAGAGTAAACTTAGATAAGTAAACTCGGGTTGAGTCAAAATATTCACGACGGGCCTAATATATCAAAGATATCTAAACTTGTTAAAACCATTTTATTTATTTATTTATTTTTGACTTTATTCTTGAAATGGAAATTATTGCGATGCGATAATAAATGGAAAGAAAATAAATAAAAATACTACTAGGCCAAAATAGATTAAAATTTTTGAAAAATGTCGAAAAATCGATTTTCCGGTTAAAATGAGGTCAAATTCATGGAAAAGCCCACTAAAATTCGATAGAAGTCCCCCCTACACTTAATATAAACATTGTCCTCAATGTTTAAGCATGTGAGAATAAACTCCACTACACTTAGGACATTGAGTACGTTGTTTAAAATCGAGCTAAGGAAGGGACAACTAAAGTGATTACATTTATTCGTTTTATTTATATACAAGTATGAATCACAATAGTTTTGATAGAACTGGGTACACGGGAACACGGGATCACGGGTCGCGTCAAAAGTGCCAAAAGTGGATCATCAAAGCACATGCCCCTGCACACAATCATCACAACACACAAACAACCTACTTGGCTCCCCCCTACACTTATTGGTGGAAAATGGATGAAGGTGAAAAAGGGTGGAAAGGATGGTAAAGGTAAAAATCTAACCTAGTTATACGATGCTTGATTTATTTATCACGAGTCTCTAGCTCGACTCGATTTCCCGAATTAATTCAAGGGAAATGTGGAGAGGGATGGAATCATCTCGTGAGAGATGTCCTCTCCATAGTACAAATTAACCCGTTGGCCATTCACCTTAAAGTTGGGCCCATTTGGTTGGGATAACTCAATGGTGCCATAAGGAAAGACTTGGGCCACAGTGAATGGACCGGACCAACGGCTCTTAAGTTTACCCGAAAAGATTTTCAACCGAGAGTTAAATAGTAAAACTTGATCACCAATATGGAACTCTCGGTTTTTAATCTTGGAATCATGAATGAGCTTAGTCTTCTCTTTGTAGATTAATGAATTTTCATAAGCCTCATTCCTAAGTTCATTAAGTTCATTGAGTTGGATTTCCTATGATCACCGGCTTTGTTTATGTCAAAATTAGCCCATTTCAAGGCCCAATAAGCCTTATGCTCCAACTCAATGGGGAGGTGGCACGCCTTTCCGTACACAAGGCGATAAGGGGTACAACCTATAGGTGTCTTATAAGCGGTACAGAAAGCCCACAAAGCATCATCTAATTTGTCGGCCCATGAGGCACGATGCTCTCCCATAGTTCGCTCTAAGATTCTCTTAAGACCACGGTTAGAAACCTCGGCTTGTCCATTAGTTTGAGGATGATACGCGGTGGAAATTCTGTGATTGACACCATACTTAGCCATGACTTGTTCAAATTGATCATTGCAAAAATGAGTCCCGCGATCACTAATAATAGCACGAGGCACACCGAATCGAGCAAACAATTGTTTCAAGAAGTTAACAACCACCCTCGCATCGTTAGTAGGTAAAGCCTTTGCTTCAACCCATTTTGATACGTAGTCAACAGCTACGAGGATGTACTTGTTTCCCTTCGATGATGGAAACGGCCCCATAAAGTCGATGCCCCATACGTCAAAGATTTCACATTCTTGGATGAAATTTTGAGGCATCTCATCTTTATGTGTGATCTTGCCTTGCATTTGGCAAGCATCACAATGTTTAACCATTTCATGTGCATCATGATAAATGGAGGGCCAATAGAATCCGGAGTCGATAACTTTTTTAGCGGTGTAATTAGGACCAAAGTGACCACCGGTGGGTCCTTTATGGCAAGCTTCAAGGATTTGTAAAGCCGCCGGCCCATCAACACATCTACGAATGATTAAATCCGCACATTGCTTGAAAAGATAAGGGTCGTCCCAATAGTACGTTTTAACGTCCTTGAAGAATTTTTTCTTTTGTTGGGACGTTAACCCTTCGACAAGAACACCACCCGCCAAATAGTTTGCAATGTCGGCAAACCATGGGGTATCATCAAGATTGGAATTAATAGACATTAAGGTCTCAAGGGGAAAGGATTCATTAATCTCTTGATTTGGAGATTCCCCTTGATAAGGATCCTCAAGTATACTAAGGTGATCCGCGGCTAGGTTTTCCGCTCCTTTTTTATCACGAATTTTGATTTTAAATTCTTGTAGGAGCAAAACCCAACGAAGGAGTCTCGGTTTAGCATCTTGCTTGGTCAACAAGTATTTCAAGGCGGAATGGTCGGTGTAAACGATGGTGGTGGAAAGCACAACATAGGGGCGGAATTTCTCAAAAGCATACACTACAGCTGAAAGTTCTTTTTCGGTAGTGGTATAATGCAATTGAGCCCCCGTCATTGTCTTACTAGCATAATGAATGGGTTGGAAATGTTTGTTAACTCGTTGACCTAAAACCGCTCCTACCGCGAAATCACTAGCATCGCACATGAGCTCGAAAGGTAACTCCCAATTTGGAGAGACTAAGACCAGTGCCTTAGTTAATTTACCTTTAAGAAGTTCGAAAGAGTCGAGACATTCTTGAGAGAAGATGAAAGGAACATCCTTTTCTAAGAGATGAGTCATTGGACGAGCTATTTTCGAGAAATCTTGGATGAAACGTTGATATTGTTGTAAAATTAGATACTTGCTTTAGGAAAAACAAGCAACTAAAATAGGGTAAGCACGACGATTTAGGAAAACCGTGTGTAAATGACCCTAAAGGTGAGTTCGTTCTCTCGAGGAGGCACGTGTGTTGTGTAATGAATGATTGATTATGTTTTTGATTATTAACTAGAAGAAAAGAAGAGAAAATGACGAAGACGAAAAAAAATAGAAAAATAAGGCAAAAACACTACTAGAAAGTTACGACGAAGAACGTAAAAAATGCAAAATTTAAAATTTTAATCTAAAAATTCCTAAAAATTACCTAAAAATCCCAAATAATATTCTAAGAGTTTACAAAAAATTCAAACTTGCCAAAACCTTTTAATTAATTTAATAATGACTTTTTAATGCTAATTAAAGCCCTAAAAATCACTTTTAAATATTAAAAAGCCCTAAACAAGATTTTATAGTTTGTAAACCTTAAAAACAACCTAATTAAGCTAAAAACTAATTTTAAAAATTTTAAAACCAAATTAAACTATTTTTAAACTCCTAAAAACTATTAAAATCTATTAAATCTTAAATTAATTCTAAAAATTAATTGAAAAGCCTAAAAATTATTCTACAAATGGGAAAAGTCCTAATTAATGATATAGAACCTAGGAAAAATGAAAAAGAAATAAAAATAAAACTTTGATTTTTATGAATAAAATAATAATAAAATAATCCAAAAAATAAAAAGTTCTCAAATAAATTCTAAAAAATTCTCAAAAATCCTAAATAATCTAACTAAGAAGAAAATGTAAACAAAAGTTCCTAAAACCTTTTAGTTAATTTTATATTAATTTTTAAAGTTGCCAAAAAACCCTAAAATTAAATAAAATCAAAAATTAAAGTTTTTGAAAACTTTTTTATATGTAAACCTCAAAAATACAAATTAAAACCTAAAAACTATTTTTTTGTATTTTTATACTACTGTTTAATATTTTTTAATGACTTTCTAAAAATAAAACTAGAAATAATTAATTAAATAAAAGGAAAAATAAAATTTTTAAACAGAAAAATCCTAATATCTATAAATGTCCTAGGAAAAATGAGCTAAGCCCAAAAAACTTACTAAATAAGCTGGAAAATAAACAATAAGCCACGGCTTATTTAAATAAGCCTAAACCAAAACGTACTTAAATAACTTTTGAAACCAATACTCTCAGTCAAAGTCCCTAGGGCGCAGATGGTTAGCACGTTGGTTTGTGAGAGGAGTGGCGCGGGTTCGAGTCCTAGCCACGTCCTTTTTGATGTTTATATATATATATATATATTTTTTTTTTTAAAAATTTAAAAACTTGATTCCAGTAACTATGAAGCTCACAAAAACACAAAAACAACTTGATTTAAACAAGGATTAAAGCCAGAATTGAGCAAAACGTGCCCAAGTCTGCTTGAATTTCTGATGAACAAGTATGTGATACTTGTAAAATTTTGACACCAAGAGGAGCTTGGTTGTGCTATTTTGGGTGATGTTTTTGGAACAAAATGGCACCCTTGTGCTCTTTGAAGCACAAGGAGTCAAGACAAGTAACAAACAAACAAGTAACAAGCAGAATCCAGCACAAAGTTTACAAAAATAGCTCACAAGGGCATATGCAAGTTTCTGATGAGTTTGTATGGGTCAAGTAACTGTTTGCTTGATCTACAAGCACAATTTTGAGATTTAGATGCTCAAATTTAGCACACAAACACACAAACTGGTAACCAAGCAAGCTCAAATCCTAAAACCTCCTATGATCTAACAATTTAACAAAAATCAAGCTCAAAGATTCATCAAAACAAGCAGAAAGGTGTACATGCAGTTTTTAGCTTACTTTTTCACTCTTTTAACATCCAACTTGTTACAAAGTTCTTCCAAACTGAGACAAGACTAGCATACAATCTTAGACAACCCTATTAAATCTTTCTAACACCTTTTACTTCTCAAAATCCTTCAAGATTCTCAAATAAAAAGCAGATCCAAACACCCCTTTAAAATTCAGTTTAAGAGATTTAACAAAGCAACACTTATCAAACCAACTCCAAACTGATTCAATTTCCTTTAATCATGCATACTAACATAAAAGAACTCAAATAAAACAACTTATACTAACAACCATCACCTTTCACAAAGAATCATGCATAGCATATAATTTTTTCAGAAAAACTAAAAATGAAAAGGTATTTTACCTTGAGGGACTTACATCCAAGTCCCTCAGTGGTTGAATAACCACCTCCTTATACACTGGGGTGTATGCTGACCCTTTAACAGCAACACTTAAACAATCAAACCTGCAAAAATCAAAAAAGGAAACACAAAGAAAATATGCTTTTCTGATTTTCTGAAAATCCAACCTTGAAATCCAATCACCTTTAAAACTAAACAGGTTTTAAACTAATCCAAACTCACAAATCAAACTCCTTTTCCACTTTCACTTCAAAGGTTTTTGCTTTCTGAAATTTGAATCAAGTTTAAAACTTTTGAAATTTTTTGAAAATACTCAAAACACACAAGTGTTTACCCAAAGTTAAATGGAACTCAGTTATAGCCTTAACACAACACACAAACTTTTTAAAAACATAAAAGGAATTACAATTGTCTTTTACAAATACCAAACTTTATTTCTTAAAAAAGGAATTACAAGGTTATAGGCTAAAAACTGGAACAAAGGTACATTCACATGCGAATGCCCTTTAAATACTAACTAAGAGAACATTCTAGGTCACTAAACCCTAGCAACTAAAATTCCAATGCTGCCCTTGAAGATTTGACTGAAAATGGGTCAAAAATCGCCCGTGTGATGCTTGTACTGGATGCCAGCTTGGAATCTTCAATCTTGGACGTTTAAACAATCTTGGGGACAAAGGGGTTGATCTCCCACGTTAAATTGGTCGGGTGTGGGGTTTTGTGTGAAAGTGATGTAGCAGGGGAAGGCTGGGGAGAGGACCACAGGCCACGTGGCACTATTTTAAGGAGTGGGTTTGGGTGTGGGGAAGTTAAATTAAGGATCTGGAGGGATTTAGGGTAAAACCCTTTGATTTGGGTGAGATTGAATCTGGGGTGATTTAGGGTTTATGGGGATTAAGGTGGGTGTTTTGATTTGTTTTGGGGTTTAATTAAGTTTAAAAAAATGTTTTAGGAGGGAATGGGGTGGGGTTTGACTGGGGTGTTCACCCAGTTTAATAATTAAACTTGGGTTATGGACGGGTAGGGTCACGGGTTTGGGTAAGGGTATGGGTTGGTGGGTGGGTAGGGTTGACGTGGCATGGTCTGAGTGGTGGTGGGGGTTTAATAGTTTGGCAGGTTTGGTCCCCAAGCATTTCTTTCCTTTCCACTTTGTTTTAAATGCTGTCAGCGCCTAAATAACAAGTGACAACTTTTGGTAAGTTGTCACTTTTGGCACAATTTCTTTCTAAAACTTTTCCAAAGGGTTTAACTTGTATATTCTTGATTCCCAAGGGCTGAACTTGTAATATCTTCAAACATAAAGGATCATACTTGTACATTTGATATTGTGAGGGTCAAATGTGACAAGTTCTTCAAAGATGAGGGGCCATATTTGCCAATCTTCAATTCTTCAAGGGTCATTTTGCAAAATTCCAAACTTGGGCCCGGTTCATTATGCGACTTCGTTTCCCGTGTTCGTTTTTGATTGATTCTTGTGATCTTTTGCCAATTTCTCAATATCCGTACCTAAAAATACACAAGTAACAAACACGAGCATATATTTGGTCTATTTTATGATATTTTATGCAATTTAAGGCCGTTTTGGACGATGAGACCATGTATAAATGCAGTCTCATCACTCCCCCATACTAAACCATTGCCGTGCCCTCACGCAATGCTAAGAATAAAGTATCTAAGCATCTCCAAAATTTAATTTTATTCACTTTTATTCAAATGATAAACTAGCTACATTACACTATTACTACTACTTGTGTTTTAGACATAATGTATGATTTTCATCGCAAAATGGGACGTTTAGGTTCATAGAACAAGAACACGTGAATGCTTCGTTAGAAATAATTTCATCGTCCTCGATTTTCACCTTAATTCCATGCCAAGCGTGCAACGAGATCATTGTCATTATAAGTTAGTAATGCTAACACTACTCATATGCCCTAATCACGTACTTATTTTCCCATTATTCCTAAGTTGTATCTCTTATATTTTATTTTGTCTTAATGATCACGAGGATACATCATTGACTTATGCGATAATAGAGATTTAGGTCTAAAAATAGAGTCCTAACGGTGTAACTAAGACCATCAAATCAATAACCCCTCCTAATAGACAACGATGTTAAAAAATTAAGTTGACAAGAAGGATCGATAAACACGGTTTTATAACGGTTTTGAACATGAGACTTATTACCAAGACTTTTATACGCCCCCTAACGGAAGGACCTTATTATCTTTGGTTTACCTCCATCTTTTATTCAACTTCGCCATGAAGCTTTTATTATGACTTCGGTCTTGCCTTGCCTTTTATTATCCGCCTCATCGGTGGTTTTATTAGCCAAAGACGTATATCCTCACGCTAAAGCGAATTTTGGATCTTTAAAGCTTCGAAGATTAAGGCTTGATTCACTTTCAATTTTGCATAGATTTTAGGCCTTGTGGGGCTTTCAAATTGTTTGCTTGATTTAGGTGAGCACTTGAAATCTTATTATTGGGTGAAGCTTTCGATTATTAGGGTGCCAATACTTCAAAACCGTTACGCTGGCGATACCTTAATGTCTTCCCAATTTAATTACACGGAAGCTACTAGAAAAGACTAGAAACCCAACAATCAAAATTAAACCGCTAAATCAATATTTATTAAGCAAAAATATTTACATGCGAAGGGAGAATAAGCAAACAACGAGAACACATGAGTTTTTGAAAGAATACGAGTACTCTACGTTTAGCATAGTAACTTATAATTAACTCTATCATTTCTCGTCCTCATTTAAGAGACTTAGCCTAATATAAGTTAAGGAATCAAAGCTAAGTGCTCAACACGCACGGTCGAGTCAAAAATTACTCTTATTCTCGCCATCGGAAAATCTACATTCGTGTCTTCAAACACTTATGAAACATGAGAAATTTTTTTTAAAATTTGGCCATTTTTAGCCTTATTTTGCAAGAAAACGATAACAAAACGATAATCTTTGGAAAGCGTGAAGGTTTGGCAAGGCAAGTATCTATTCACCCCCCATACTAAAGTTAAACATTGTCCTCAATGTTTCGAGTCTAGGGGTGCAAACACCCCCATACTAGAGACGTAGTCGAATGCCTAATCTAGCATGGAAAGGGTGTAACCAATAAGTAATAGCCGTTTATGAAGTGTGCTATAAACCTAAGGTTAGAACATAAAAGGATATATCATATATGGATATTGGGAAAGGCCTCCAAAGCAAACGATCGAGTGCTCCCATGAAACGAACACGAGAGGCTCCAATCGTGAAGATGATGATCTAAAAGACACAATTCACAAACAACCATAGAACAAAGGTTGGAAGGGCACAAATCCCCTCACATTACACTAATTAGAAAGCAATAATATGTACATGGATAAGCATGGGTCTCCCCCACGAGGCACCTTGTTTTTGATAACCGAGTCAAAAGCTCGACTCGAATCCCCATAATTGTGATCATTTAGGGATAATCATGGTATGGTCAATTTTTGGTGGGGCTTACATGATAAACAAGGCCCAAAAGTACGTGGAGTACTTTAAAAATCCGATAAACGTATACCGGGGTCAAAGATAGCGTCCTCGTTTTCGGATGAAAGACGAGATAACACAACTCCAACACTAATCCCAATGGGATAGAAGAAAATAGGAGAGAAGAATTAGAAGGGTGGGACAATGGGTAAGGCAAAACATTGAGCTACTCGAGGTAGACTCGCACCAATCAAATGAAAAGATTTTCCATTTATTGCATCGGTTGAAGACCGAGATTTCCCTATATAAGCAATTCCAGGATCAAATATCTCGTCCTCGGTGGAGAAAGGGGAGGGAACATAAGGGGCTTCCCCCACACTAGGTCCACACAAAGCATCGTCAAAAGGAGAAGACGAGCTTGTAGTACTCAAGACACGCGGTGATGACGGAGTTAGAATTGTAGAAAAATCTTTTAAATTAGATTCAAAATCTTTTCCTTTTTCATCTTTTACACTCTCCTTGTGAAAACCTGATTTAATTATGTCAAAAATATTTGGTGTATCTAAAACAATGTTAGTCACACTAAAAATTCTCACATTTTGAAATCTTTTTGGTTTAGGTGGTGGCAAGTTTTCAAATCTTTTGTCAACAAAGAAAACCTCCCCATCGGGATCAACGTATTCATCATCCGAAGAATCACTCGAGATTGGAATCATAGGCTTAACACTCTTAACCTCCATCGGCGGAGGGGACGGAACTTCATTTTTATCAACTCCTAAAACTCTATTTGAAATCTTTTGACAAATGTTTTTGATGGGATTGACATTGTACAAAGATGTGATCGAATAAACATGAGAAAGAGTGGAGTTTTGGGTTGCATTAATTACGAGTTCTTCCTCATTGAAACGAAGAGTGATTTTTCTTGCATGCACATCGATAAGTGCTCTCGAGGTATCAAAAAAAGATCGACCTAAAATTAACGGAACATTAGGATCGATGGGAATATCAACAACAATGAAGTCCACGGGATAATAGAATTTCCCAACTTTCACAAAGACGTCCTCGGCAACTCCACAAGCTAGAATCGTAGAATGATCGGCCATTTCGATTGACATTCTTGAAGGAGTGAGATTTGGGAGATTGAGTGATTTAAAAATCTCAAGAGGCATCAAATTAATACTAGCACCAAGATCGGCCAAGGCGTAGCATTCTTCCATGTCTTGGATAGCACATGGGATTAAAAACTTTCCAGGATCACCGACTTTTTGAGGTATGCGGCTTAGAAAAACCGATGAACAACTAGACGATTTTTGCAATTTTTCTTTGTTATTCAACATACTTTTGAAGTTTGCGGCAAATCGAGGCATCATGACTAAGGCGTCGGCAAAACTTATATTAAAATGCAAGTCACGAAACATTTTCATAAAGAGTTCAAATTGGTAATTATTTCGTTCTTGTGCCTTTTCCTTGTCTCGTCTTGATGGGTAGGGTAAAGGTGGTGTGGGTTGGGGCAAATTAGGCATAGGCATCGGCCTTGGAATCTCGGGTTCCATGATTGGTGTAGGTTCAACCGTAGGTGTGGTTTGAGCGGTACTTCGTGGGCTTGTGATGTGCTCCTTTTCAACCACAACCTCGGGCTCTTTCTCTTTTTCCTTCTCCATAGAAGTACTTGGACGAGAAATGGGTTCCTTGAAAGTTTTACCACTACGAGTAGTAACAACCTTCAATTCTCCTTTCGGGTTCACGATGGTATCACTAGGAAGACCACCCGAAGAAGAGGGCTTACACATGATAGCTTCAAACATCTTAGCCATACGGTCTTCAAACTTAGATTGCCTAGCATCCGCTTTTAACAATTCTTGCTTAATCTCATGTTGTCCTTGCTCCATTTTTTGTTGATTTTGTTGGAGTCGTGTGACATTTCCTTCCATTTTATTAGCATGAGTTTTAAGTTCATTAGCAAGTTCGTTTTTAAGCTCGTTTTTCAACTCGGATCTTAAGCTAACCATTTCACGTTGCATATTGTCAAACTTAGCATCATTAGCCTTAGCATAATTCAAAAATTCTCCTTGAAGATTTTTGGTGTGATCGTTTTGAAAACCTTGGGCATTAGTTTGAAAATCACGGTTTTGATTTTGATTTGAAATTTGCCCATTTCTACTTTGGTAATTACCTTTGTTATAATTCCTTTGATTTCCTTGGTAATTTCCACCTTGATTGTTGTTTCGATAATTATTAGCATTTTGATTGGGTGGAGCTTGATTCGAACGTGAACCTTGACCGATTTGGTTATAAGTTCCCGTGGCTACAAAAGCATTCGAAGTGTTACCATCCGCGGTAATGCACTCGGAAAGATCATGAGCTCCACCACATGAAATACAACTCTTAGCAACCGCTTTAACCGAAGCGGTGTTGGAAGCTTCTTGAGCCTTCCAATGGGACATAAGGTTTGCAAATCTATCGAAAAATCGGTTTTCTTCATTTGCTTCATCATATAATGCATTGATACTTTGAGACGATGATGAGCCCCTTTTGGCAACACTCGGTGTGTGACGAGGGCTATAAACCTTAGACCTATTCTCGATTATGACCAAAGCTTCTTCAACCGTTTTACACAAAAAATTACCACCCGCGGCGGCATTTAAATAATCTCTTTCATGATCGTTAAGTCCATTGTAAAACGTGTCGATTTGGTGCAAATCGGAAAAACCATGATGAGGACATTCATGTAACATCTCCTTAAACCTATTCCAAGCCGTAGAAAAACTTTCATTTGATTCTTGTGAAAATTTAGAAATCTCATTTTTCAAATGCGTAGTCTTAGAGGGCGGAAAAAATTGGTTCACGAACTTCGAAACGAGATCCTTCCACGTCAATATAGAATTGGGTGGCTCTTTCTCTAACCAAATTTTAGCGGGCCCCGCTAAGGAATACGGAAATAACATCATCTTAATCGAGTCATTCGAGACATCCTTGAATTTGCATGTGGCGGTAAGACGATTAAATTGGCGGATATGGTTGTGAGGATTGTCCTTCTCATCACCACGGAATTTGTTGTTTTGGATCATCGACAACAAACCCGTTTTCACCTCAAAATTCTCCGCAAGGATTGCGGGAATCACAATAGCTTCTCCATAACCCTCGGTGGGTGCTTGAAGTAACTCCATCATAGTTCGATTCGCCATGGTCGGTTCTTCTCGTACAATGGGTTCGTCAATAGGAGACTCCTCACTAGAAAGAGTGAGTGATTTGTTTCTTCGTTTACGAGCACGTCTAGCTTTAGAGCGAGTTTGCATAAACGTCACGTACAACGAGAAGGCGAGCAAAGAAGATTCTTTTTGGTATTTTGTGTTTTTTCAATTTTTTTTATGGTTTTTGATGGTATTAACCTTTTTTGGAAATTGGTGAATATATTAAGTAGACAATGAGTCCACAAATCTCCTTACTAATCAAATCTCTTGATTAAAAAGGCCTCAAGGAATGAAAACGATCACGTGGAGTGAACGCCTTCGATGACTTTAGAACGATGGTGGAACACCAAATCGTTCAAGAGGGTTTAATCAATATGAAACCAAGAAAATATATATGATATGTAATAATACTTTGGGCGGCAAAACCCTCGATTCACTCTCAAAATCAAATACGCACAAGCAAGCGGAGGAAACGAGGCGGCGCGAAGCACTTAAGAGCCTTTTTCCTTTAGGTCGTGAAATACAACCGCCTTATACCCACCTTATAGTTTGTATTTTCAAGATTAAGCTTCACGAAAGTATTTATCTATTTTTGCCTTTTTCTTTGGTTTGAGATTCGAATACAATGATCGAGTGATGAAATCCCGAATCAAGGTTGTGATTGCTCACGTATTTGGAGTACTTGTGTATTTATTGTTCTACGTATACAATATAGTAATAATATTCACACAAAAACCGAAAAACGATAATACGTATTAATAGATTGCTATTAATACAATTATATTTATGGCTAATATAGAAAACAAAAATGTTCAATCAAAACACAACACGCCTCCCTGGCAGCGGCGCCATTTTGATATTGTTGTAAAATTAGATACTTGCTTTAGGAAAAACAAGCAACTAAAATAGGGTAAGCACGACGATTTAGGAAAACCGTGTGTAAATGACCCTAAAGGTGAGTTCGTTCTCTCGAGGAGGCACGTGTGTTGTGTAATGAATGATTGATTATGTTTTTGATTATTAACTAGAATAAAAGAAGAGAAAATGACGAAGACGAAAAAAAATAGAAAAATAAGGCAAAAACACTACTAGAAAGTTACGACGAAGAACGTAAAAAATGCAAAATTTAAAATTTTAATCTAAAAATTCCTAAAAATTACCTAAAAATCCCAAATAATATTCTAAGAGTTTACAAAAAATTCAAACTTGCCAAAACCTTTTAATTAATTTAATAATGACTTTTTAATGCTAATTAAAGCCCTAAAAATCACTTTTAAATATTAAAAAGCCCTAAACAAGATTTTATAGTTTGTAAACCTTAAAAACAACCTAATTAAGCTAAAAACTAATTTTAAAAATTTTAAAACCAAATTAAACTATTTTTAAACTCCTAAAAACTATTAAAATCTATTAAATCTTAAATTAATTCTAAAAATTAATTGGAAAGCCTAAAAATTATTCTACAAATGGGAAAA
The DNA here is from genome assembly GCA_025667525.1 of Glebionis coronaria. Classification (NCBI taxonomy): domain Eukaryota; kingdom Viridiplantae; phylum Streptophyta; class Magnoliopsida; order Asterales; family Asteraceae; genus Glebionis; species Glebionis coronaria. Next base: position 142,885,886 of record CM046880.1, read on the forward strand.
GTCCTAATTAATGATATAGAACCTAGGAAAAATGAAAAAGAAATAAAAATAAAACTTTGATTTTTATGAATAAAATAATAATAAAATAATCCAAAAAATAAAAAGTTCTCAAATAAATTCTAAAAATTCTCAAAAATCCTAAATAATCTAACTAAGAAGAAAATGTAAACAAAAGTTCCTAAAACCTTTTAGTTAATTTTGTATTAATTTTTAAAGTTGCCAAAAAACCCTAAAATTAAATAAAATAAAAAATTAAAGTTTTTGAAAACTTTTTTATATGTAAACCTCAAAAATACAAATTAAAACCTAAAAACTATTTTTTTGTATTTTTATACTACTGTTTAATATTTTTTAATGACTTTCTAAAAATAAAACTAGAAATAATCCTAATAATTAGTTAAATAAAAGGAAAAATAAAATTTTTAAACAGAAAAATCCTAATATCTATAAATGTCCTAGGAAAAATGAGCTAAGCCCAAAAAACTTACTAAATAAGCTGGAAAATAAACAATAAGCCACGGCTTATTTAAATAAGCCCAAACCAAAACGTACTTAAATAACTTTTGAAACCAATACTCTCAGTCAAAGTCCCTAGGGCGCAGATGGTTAGCACGTTGGTTTGTGAGAGGAGTGGCGCGGGTTCGAGTCCTGGCCACGTCCTTTTTGATGTTTATATATTTTTTTTTTTTTTTTTTTTTTAAATTTAAAAACTTGATTCCAGTAACTATGAAGCTCACAAAAACACAAAAACAACTTGATTTAAACAAGGATTAAAGCCAGAATTGAGCAAAACGTGCCCAAGTCTGCTTGAATTTCTGATGAACAAGTATGTGATACTTGTAAAATTTTGACACCAAGAGGAGCTTGGTTGTGCTATTTTGGGTGATGTTTTTGGAACAAAATGGCACCCTTGTGCTCTTTGAAGCACAAGGAGTCAAGACAAGTAACAAACAAACAAGTAACAAGCAGAATCCAGCACAAAGTTTACAAAAATAGCTCACAAGGGCATATGCAAGTTTCTGATGAGTTTGTATGGGTCAAGTAACTGTTTGCTTGATCTACAAGCACAATTTTGAGATTTAGATGCTCAAATTTAGCACACAAACACACAAACTGGTAACCAAGCAAGCTCAAATCCTAAAACCTCCTATGATCTAACAATTTAACAAAAATCAAGCTCAAAGATTCATCAAAACAAGCAGAAAGGTGTACATGCAGTTTTTAGCTTACTTTTTCACTCTTTTAACATCCAACTTGTTACAAAGTTCTTCCAAACTGAGACAAGACTAGCATACAATCTTAGACAACCCTATTAAATCTTTCTAACACCTTTTACTTCTCAAAATCCTTCAAGATTCTCAAATAAAAAGCAGATCCAAACACCCCTTTAAAATTCAGTTTAAGAGATTTAACAAAGCAACACTTATCAAACCAACTCCAAACTGATTCAATTTCCTTTAATCATGCATACTAACATAAAAGAACTCAAATAAAACAACTTATACTAACAACCATCACCTTTCACAAAGAATCATGCATAGCATATAAATTTTTCAGAAAAACTAAAAATGAAAAGGTATTTTACCTTGAGGGACTTACATCCAAGTCCCTCAGTGGTTGAATAACCACCTCCTTATACACTGGGGTGTATGCTGACCCTTTAACAGCAACACTCAAACAATCAAACCTGCAAAAATCAAAAAAGGAAACACAAAGAAAATATGCTTTTCTGATTTTCTGAAAATCCAACCTTGAAATCCAATCACCTTTAAAACTAAACAGGTTTTAAACTAATCCAAACTCACAAATTAAACTCCTTTTCCACTTTCACTTCAAAGGTTTTTGCTTTCTGAAATTTGAATCAAGTTTAAAACTTTTGAAAATTTTTGAAAATACTCAAAACACACAAGTGTTTACCCAAAGTTAAATGGAACTCAGTTATAGCCTTAACACAACACACAAACTTTTTAAAAACATAAAAGGAATTACAATTGTCTTTTACAAATACCAAACTTTATTTCTTAAAAAAGGAATTACAAGGTTATAGGCTAAAAACTGGAACAAAGGTGCATTCACATGCGAATGCCCTTTAAATACTAACTAAGAGAACATTCTAGGTCACTAAACCCTAGCAACTAAAATTCCAATGCTGCCCTTGAAGATTTGACTGAAAATGGGTCAAAAATCGCCCATGTGATGCTTGTACTGGATGCCAGCTTGGAATCTTCAATCTTGGACGTTTAAACAATCTTGGGGACAAAGGGGTTGATCTCCCACGTTAAATTGGTCGGGTGTGGGGTTTTGTGTGAAAGTGATGTAGCAGGGGAAGGCTGGGGAGAGGACCACATGCCACGTGGCACTATTTTAAGGAGTGGGTTTGGGTGTGGGGAAGTTAAGTTAAGGATCTGGAGGGATTTAGGGTAAAACCCTTTGATTTGGGTGAGATTGAATCTGGGGTGATTTAGGGTTTATGGGGATTAAGGTGGGTGTTTTGATTTGTTTTGGGGTTTAATTAAGTTTAAAAAAATGTTTTAGGAGGGAATGGGGTGGGGTTTGACTGGGGTGTTGACCCAGTTTAATAATTAAACTTGGGTTATGGACGGGTAGGGTCACGGGTTTGGGTAAGGGTATGGGTTGGTGGGTGGGTAGGGTTGACGTGGCATGGTCTGAGTGGTGGTGGGGGTTTAATAGTTTGGCAGGTTTGGTCCCCAAGCATTTCTTTCCTTTCCACTTTGTTTTAAATGCTGTCAGCGCCTAAATAACAAGTGACAACTTTTGGTAAGTTGTCACTTTTGGCACAATTTCTTTCTAAAACTTTTCCAAAGGGTTTAACTTGTATATTCTTGATTCCCAAGGGCTGAACTTGTAATATCTTCAAACATAAAGGATCATACTTGTACATTTGATATTGTGAGGGTCAAATGTGACAAGTTCTTCAAAGATGAGGGGCCATATTTGCCAATCTTCAATTCTTCAAGGGTCATTTTGCAAAATTCCAAACTTGGGCCCGGTTCATTGTGCGACTTCGTTTCCCGTGTTCGTTTTTGATTGATTCTTGTGATCTTATGCCAATTCTCAATATCCGTACCTAAAAATACACAAGTAACAAACACGAGCATATATTTGGTCTATTTTATGATATTTTATGCAATTTAAGGCCGTTTTGGACGATGAGACCATGTATAAATGCAGTCTCATCAAACGTCGATAAAATCCCGCATGGCCTAAAAAACTTCTAACTCCTTTGACGGTGGTAGGTGGAGGTAACTTAGCAATGACGTCAACTTTAGCACGGTCGACTTCGATACCGGCTTTGGAAATTTTATGACCGAGGACGATGCCTTCTTTTACCCTGAAATGGCATTTTTCCCAATTAAGAACGAGACGAGTGTCTTCACACCGTTGGAGCATACGTTCTAAATTAGCAAGGCAAGAAGAGAAAGAATCACCATATACCGAGAAATCGTCCATAAAGACTTCCATAGTTTCTTCAACCATGTCATGAAATATCGCCATCATACACCTTTGGAAAGTCCCGGGAGCATTGCATAAGCCGAAAGGCATTCTTTTGTAAGCAAATGTTCCATAGGGACAAGTGAAATCCCGTGTTTTCTCTTCTTTTGATCATTTGTACCTATTTAACATACAAAACACAAAACCACGCGTAATTCCGACATTTAAGATGAAAAACACATGATTAGGTCTTGTTTTTACTTGATTTTAGTGGCAAAAGGATAAGTGTTTACACACTTATTAAATCCCATACACTTGACCATTGCAATGACCCCATGCAATGCATTATTTCAAAGCATAAGTTACATTTTTCTCATAATCAATCCATCTCGGCCTTTATAACTATTACTACTACTACTATGACGAAAAGATAAAAACTTTAAGAAAGAGACAAAAGTTATAATCATTTATTAACGTGGAAATTATTTGATGGAAGAAACTTGTAAAGAAGTCTAAGACTTTAATTAGGGCTTTGGTGTCATGAATATTAATCACCCTCAAGTTTCACGTTCCCCATACCAAGCTTAAAAACGAGATCATTGTTTATCATAAGTTAGCACAACTGTAACACCCCCAATTTCATGTCATAGCAGCGGAAGGGTCATTGGGTGTTACTATCATGGTTCAACCTCAATATCATAGAAAACGCCTCAAAATGAGTCGTTTTTAACAAAACATACGTCCATTCATTTGTTTAAAGATAAAACAGTTTACACACGGTCCCAAATAGTTTTAAGTTTACACAACAACCAAATTGTAAAAGTTTCTTAGAATAGACATAGTTTAGAAAAGCGGGCCAAAACATTTTAATTTAGCAAGCTGCGTGAAACCGCCTTCCTTGAGTGCCTTCTTCATGGACCTGAGATAAAACATGCTATAAAGTCAACAAAAATGTTGAGTGAATCTATAGAGTTTAAATTTAAATAAATGAACACAAGTATTCTGAATAAACCTTCCGTAGTTGACAATCATGTGGATCAGACATAATTATCGTTGTTATTTCATAAGTCTCGTGAAATTGAACGTTAACATATATTATTTCAGCCCAACACACCTAGCCAAGTGCGTATATTTCTCTTATACAATTGCATCCGATGTTTCATTACTGGTGCATCACAACACCACGCGATAGCTAGTCGCGACCGGACTGGGCGTCACCCCGATAGATCTATCCATAGTATTAGCGTTCTTTTCGATTAACAATTCACGATTCATGGGTCTTTAAGGCTAAACAAACTTATATAACAACTTTCATCTAAGCATACAATCGGGTCCTTTGTGTTCAATTTTAAAAGAATGAGGGTTTACCACAACTTCTCGTTGTACCCTTCATTTATCAATAAATGTTTTTCCAATAATAAGGGTTTCCACAACTTCTCGTCGTACCCCTCTTATTTTAATAAAACAAGCATGTTATCCCCCTCGCGGGTTTTATAAAACAAGTAAACATGTAAAGCGAGGCCATAGACTCACCTTGGTACGATAGTAGTGACGTGACGATCGCCGACGATTTGTGATGCCCTTTTAAACACGAAGACCGCAACCTACCAATTAAGGCGCGTTCGTTAATAAACGACTCAAGTATAAATAATACTTAAATAATGTGAAAGTCAATTTCGAATGACCATAAAAATCCCGAAAAATAACAAAATATAAGTGCACTTCTATACCCTTTTATTCAACACTTATTCATTTAAATCACTTGCACCCTCGACATTGACCCGTCATAAGACGCCAAGTCAACGCAAGTCAAACCATCATTTTTACTTCCCTCGGACCAGTAGCTAAGTCATTTATATAATGACTTAACACTCGAGTAAGTCACTATGTCCAATAGTGAATACTCAACTCACGCCATACAAGTATTGAACTACGTGTCCAAAATACCACTCAGCATGTACACTCCAAATGTACACACCAATCTAACCTATCTAGACATGTCCGATTTCGACGAAACTTGGTGACAAACTCACACATAATATGAATAAGACTCAGTTTAAATTTCATTCAAAAATATTACTTCTAAGACCTTCTGCCCGACACACCTTCGTGTTGCAAAAACCGGACAGTTTTACGCCTTTGACTTGTAAAACCATTTTGACTTATCTAAACATTTCCGTTTGCAAAACCGACACTCGGGTTTGAAAATAGACTCATGACCTGAGGTTTATCAACTTACAACAGCCCTTGAACATTTTTAAAACTCATTTTATAGTCCCCGAGATTCGTTCCAAATATCGACAACAATTTTCGGATTGTGCCGATACCCGTCTCCCGGTACACAAATACTAAAAGTAGCATAACTTTTCGCTCGTAATGAGTTAGAAGCTCTACTTTAGCTCAAATCGAAGCTAACGAAATTCTCTACGACCCTATCTCATTAGTTTACCATGTTTACCACAGTAACAATTTCAAAAACGGACTTAAAGTTACTGCCCAAAATAGCCTATCTAAAAATCATACCAAATCAAATTTTCAACCCATTCCAACAATTCCTATAGTCCTAACATGATCCTAATATCATAATAACACATCTAATTAACTCACAACACCCTCATATTTAATCTTTCAAAAATTAAATATATAAAAATCTTGCATGCAACCAAAACCCACTATGAATATAATAATAATAACAACATATATAACCAAAGAAATGGATCAAACACATGTTCTTCACCAAAATCTTGAAAAAAAATTAAAGTGTATGCATGTGGAAGAAAATTATACCAATAGATAGCTCTTGAAATTTCTAGGATGGGTCTTGCTTTAGTTTTTGAAGATTCAAGTTAGAAAATCAAATATTTGGGTGGATTTGGTGATGAGGGTGGACGGCTAGAGAGGAAAGAAAGAGAGATGAGATGAACTTTTTATTTAAATGAATTTTTAAAAAGGAAATGGGTAGTGGAAATTTAATATATAGTGAGGTAGTGGGGTAGATTTTGCCATTTAGGCATAGTTTTGGTCTAAAAGTGCAAGTAAATAGTTTACAAGGTAGAAAATGTAAATTGTACATTTTAAAAATATTTACGGGGCTCGGGTTTCGTAAAAATACTTTTCGTAAGTTAAAACGCTTCATAAAAATAATAATAAAGCTTCGACACGACTTAAAACGTAATTAAATCGAAAACGTCGAAAATATACACTATCGAGACAATCGATAATAAAACGTAAATTTTTGGGCATCCGTCGGTATCGCGATCACTACTAGTTATCGTCATTCGTTAAAACGTAAAATACGAGAAATAACGATTAAATATAATAAAATCATTTTCATGATTATTTGAGAATATAATATCGATACTTAACATATTCCTTGTCGGTTTTCATCTAATCGACATTCTTACGCTAGTTTCAAGTCATAACCTTCTCGGTTAGTCGATAAATTAAAATTCTCATTAAAGTAAACACGTAATACGTAATAGTCGAGATTAAAATAACGACCTGAAATTGACGGGTTGTCACATCATCCCCACCAAATTAGGATCTTCGCCCTCGAAGATCAACTTGCGTTCTTGTTCGATCGCTTGTTGAAATCAAAGAGATGAGGGTAATTCTTCCACATTTGGTCTTCTCGTTCCCAAGTAAACTCCGGTCCTCTTCGAGAGTTCCATCGAACTTTGACGATAGGTATTCGGCTTTGCTTCAGTTGCTTGACCTCGCGATCCATGATCTCGACCGGTTCTTCAATAAAATGCAACTTCTTATCAACCTTAACCTCGTCTAACGGTATAACGAGTTCTTCATCGGATAAACACTTCTTCAGATTCGACACGTGAAAAGTGTTATGAATCCCATACAGTTCTTGTGGTAGTTCGAGTTGGTATGCCACAGGCCCTACTCTAGATGTAACCTTGAATGGTCCGATATAACGAGGACTTAACTTCCCACGTTTTCCAAATCGTACAACACCTTTCCATGGTGATACCTTTAGCATAACCTTATCTCCCACGTTAAACTCCAATGGTTTTCTTCTCACATCCGCATAACTCTTCTGTCGGCTTCGAGCAGACAACAATCTATTCTTGATTTGCACAATCATATCCGTCGTCTCCCTAATCAAATCTGGTCCAGTGAGTTGGGCATCACCAACCTCACTCCAGCTAACGGGTGATCTACATTTTCTCCCATACAGTGCTTCAAAAGGTGCAGCTTTAATACTCGCGTGATAACTGTTATTGTACGAGAATTCGGCCAAATGTAAGTGCTTATCCCAGCTACTTCCAAAGTCTATCACACAAGCACGTAGCATATCCTCCAAAGTTTGGATTGTTCTTTCGCTTTGCCCATCGGTTTGTGGATGATAGGCTGTGCTCATATCCAAATTGGTTCCTAACGACTTTTGAAGTGATCTCCAAAATCCAGAAGCAAAACGACTATCTCTATCGGAAATGATTGAAATAGGAACACCATGCTTGCACACGATTTCCTTTAGATAAATATCGGCGAGTTTCTCCAATCCGAACCTCTCGTTGATTGGAATAAAATGAGCGGATTTAGTTAAACGATCGACTATAACCCAAATCGCGTCGAACCCAGACGGTGTCCTTGGGAGTTTTGTGATGAAGTCCATCGTAATTCGCTCCCATTTCCAGACTGGAATTTCAGGTTGGACAAGTAATCCTGACGGCTTCTGATATTCAGCTTTCACTTTTGCACATGTTAAGCATTTCGCGACGTATGTTGCAATATCAGCTTTCATATTCGGCCACCAGTATAACTTTTTCAAGTCTTGGTACATTTTGTCCGATCCAGGATGAATAGAATACTTGGACTTATGAGATTCTAACATAATCAAATCTCTCAGTCCACCATATAATGGTAACCAAATTCGACCTCTCAAACATCTGATACCATCGGGTCGCGTCTCAAATGTTTCACCGTCTCCTCTAAATCTTTCGGCAGCAATATTTTCCTTCTTGCATGCTTCAACTTGTGCGTTCCGAATCTGCTCAGGTAAGTTATTATGAATTGTCACCACCAAAGCACGCACTCGAATCGGTTTCTCCCTTTCCTTTCGACTTAACGCGTCAGCTACCACGTTCGCCTTTCCTGGATGATAACGAATTTCGCAGTCGTAATCACTTAATAGTTCAACCCATCGACATTGCCTCATATTCAGCTCCTTTTGATCCAGTATGTATTGTAGGCTTTTATGATCAGTGAATACGGTACACTTCGTACCATACAGATAATGTCTCCAAAGTCGCAGAGCGAAAACCACAGCGCCCAATTCCAAGTCATGGGTAGTGTAGTTCTCCTCATTCTTCCTTAATTGTCTAGAGGCATATGCGATCACCTTTTCGCGTTGCATGAGAACAGCACCGTATCCTCTGAGAGATGCATCGCAATAAACAACAAAATCTTCACTTCCTTCAGGTAACGATAAAATCGGCGCACTACAGAGTTTCATCTTCAGGGTTTGGAAAGCTTCTTCTTCATCATCGCCCCACACATACGGTTTATTCTTCTGAGTCAGCTTCGTTAATGGTTTCGATATCAAGGAGAATCCTTCAATAAACCTTCGGTAATAGCCAGCCAGACCTAGAAATTGTCGCACTTCAGTTGGAGTAGTCGGAGCACTCCAATTCTTGATGGCTTCGATCTTTGCAGGATCAACATGTACTCCACTTTTATCGACCACGTGTCCGAGAAATTGTACAGAATTAAGCCAAAAATCGCACTTCGAGAACTTTGCGTATAACTTTTCGTTCTTCAATAAGTTCAAGATAATCCTTAAGTGTTCGGCATGCTCTTCATTGCTCTTGGAGTAGATTAGAATATCATCTATGAAAACGATCACGAATTTATCAAGATACGGCTTACAAATGCGATTCATTAAGTCCATGAATACAGCAGGTGCATTAGTCAAACCAAAAGGCATAACCAGAAACTCATAATGACCATAACGAGTTCTAAACGCCGTAATAGGAATATCTTCCTCACGTATGCGAAGTTGATGGTAACCAGAACGAAGATCAATCTTGGAGAAAACACGAGAACCTTGAAGTTGATCGAATAAATCATCAATTCTTGGAAGCGGATAACGATTCTTGATCGTCAGCTTATTCAACTCTCGGTAATCAATACACATACGAAACGAACCATCTTTCTTCTTAACGAATAAGACAGGAGCTCCCCAAGGTGACGAACTCGGTCGTATAAAACCTTTATCAGATAGCTCTTGCAATTGCACAGATAACTCCTTCAGCTCGGATGGGGCTAAACGATATGGCGCACGAGCCACGGGTGCAGCACCAGGAATTAGGTCAATTTGGAATTCTACTTGCCTTGGAGGAGGAAGTCCAGGCAAATCTTCCGGAAAAACTTCAGGAAAGTCGCGGATAACAGGTACATCTTCAGCACGTTTCTCCTTCGATTCTTTCTCCACTACTTTAGCTAGGAATAACTCACAGCCTCTTTCGATATACTTACGAGCCTTAATGCACGAAACGATTTTTAGTCGTGAATTACGTTGATCACCTTCGATAACCATGGTATTGTCGTCTAAAGGAATCCTAACTTTCTTTTCTCCACACAAGATAGACGCGTTATACTTGGATAACCAATCCATTCCGATAATAATATCAAAACTTCCCAATTCAACAATCATCAAGTCTATCTTAAAAATACGGTTCAAGAGATTTAGAGAACATCCTAGGAGCGCACGATTGGTTCTCACTAATTTACCATCAGCTAGTTCTACCTCATAACTTGCGTCTAATTCGACCGGTTTGATATCAATTAAGGCACTAAAACTTGTAGACACAAAGCTTTTGTCCGCACCAGAATCAAATAAAGCTGTAGCATAACGGTTGTTCAGTAAAAACGTACCAGTGACAACCTTCGGGTTTTGCTTCGCTTCGGCTTCTCCCAACTGATAAGATTTTCCTTGGTTATCTCCACCACGTGCATTCTTTGGAGGTTGAGGGCATTGGTTCCTCATGTGACCTTTACCTTGGCAGTTATAACACGTTACCCCCTTCTTTCCTTGTCCCCAACAGTCTTCAGTCTTGTGACCTAACTTGTTGCACTTTCCACACTTAGTACATTCACCAGTATGAGACTTCTTGCATCGTTGACATCTGGTTCCTTTATCAGCAGTTGCAGCTTCAGTCATTGCATTAGCGTTGCCCCTCCTTCGGTTTTGATTTCTATTGTGAGATTGACGGTTATCACCACGATCATCATTGTCATTTTCAGCTCTTCTTTTGTTGCCTTCAGAAACACCATCAGCCTTGTCTTGGATGATTTGACCCATTAGTTGGTAGGCCATACGAACAGCTTCATCAATATTGGCAGGTTTAGATGAGGTCACATCCCCACGGATGTTGGTCGGTAAGCCTCGAATATACTGCTCTACCTTCAAGTATTCAGGGTTAACTTTGTTGGGACAAAGTAAAGCAAGTTCATGGAATCTGTTGGTGTATCCATCGATGTCAGTACCCTTCAGTCTCAGCTGATATAATTCCTGTTCTAACCTTTGAATAACACTCCTTGGACAAAATTCCTCAGTCATCCATCTTCTTACCTCAGCCCAAGGTGTAGCATACGCAGCATCCATACCCAATGATGCCATTCTTCCATTCCACCAAGTTAATGCTCGCCCTTGAAGAGTAGCAGAGGCAAACATCACTTTATCTCCTTCCTCGCTTCCACTAAATCGAAACACGGATTCAAATCTCTCAAACCATTGCATTAACCCAACAGCGCCTTCAGTACCCTTAAAAGTTGGAGGTTTGCATTTCATGAACGAGGTATAATTGCACTTCTTATTTTTAGGAATTACTGGTCTATCCGCATCACCAGTTCCAGCACCAGCATTGCCAGCTCCAGTAGCGCCAGTTCCAGTAGCGCCAGCTCCAGTAGCGCCAGCTCCAGTGTTGCCAGCTCCAGTATCGCCAGCTCCACCAGATCCACCAGCTCCACCGGATCCACCAGCTCCACCGGATCCACCAGCTCCACCAGATCCACTAGCTCCACCAGATCCACCGGCTCCATTATTCAAGTTTGCCATAAATGCATTCATAGATATCTGAAATTGATCAGCTACTATAGCACGTAACTGAGTCTCAGTCAACTGTTTAGGCGGCATGATCCTGTTACACAATTCACATCAAAATGAGTATTCATTCGACACTTGTGATAACAAAACATGAATAACACAGAATAAGAATAGATAGATGAAAAGAAACAAGAATGGATGATAGAACGAAGGATAGAATTTAGACAAGGAACTAAGATTCACGAGGGATGAGTCAAAAGACAGGGATTTCTATTGTGACAATCAGCGTCGTTTGTAAATCACGTATTAGTATTATAATAATCAAATAATAAACATTTATAAATAAATAAATGTAATCCATTATGCTTCAAGCATAAATAATAATTAAATATGTATAACATATATATATACTTTGCTTGTTCTCGTCCATTGGAAACTCGGAGGTTTCGCTTGCAGATGTTATAGTCAAAAGATTTCAAAAATTTATTTTTGGAAGATCTTTTCGTTCTCTATAACTTGAGCTCTGATACCAATCTGTAACACCCCCAATTTCATGTCATAGCAGCGGAAGGGTCATTGGGTGTTACTATCATGGTTCAACCTCAATATCATAGAAAACGCCTCAAAATGAGTCGTTTTTAACAAAACATACGTCCATTCATTTGTTTAAAGATAAAACAGTTTACACACGGTCCCAAATAGTTTTAAGTTTACACAACAACCAAATTGTAAAAGTTTCTTAGAATAGACATAGTTTAGAAAAGCGGGCCAAAACATTTTAATTTAGCAAGCTGCGTGAAACCGCCTTCCTTGAGTGCCTTCTTCATGGACCTGAGATAAAACATGCTATAAAGTCAACAAAAATGTTGAGTGAATCTATAGAGTTTAAATTTAAATAAATGAACACAAGTATTCTGAATAAACCTTCCGTAGTTGACAATCATGTGGATCAGACATAATTATCGTTGTTATTTCATAAGTCTCGTGAAATTGAACGTTAACATATATTATTTCAGCCCAACACACCTAGCCAAGTGCGTATATTTCTCTTATACAATTGCATCCGATGTTTCATTACTGGTGCATCACAACACCACGCGATAGCTAGTCGCGACCGGACTGGGCGTCACCCCGATAGATCTATCCATAGTATTAGCGTTCTTTTCGATTAACAATTCACGATTCATGGGTCTTTAAGGCTAAACAAACTTATATAACAACTTTCATCTAAGCATACAATCGGGTCCTTTGTGTTCAATTTTAAAAGAATGAGGGTTTACCACAACTTCTCGTTGTACCCTTCATTTATCAATAAATGTTTTTCCAATAATAAGGGTTTCCACAACTTCTCGTCGTACCCCTCTTATTTTAATAAAACAAGCATGTTATCCCCCTCGCGGGTTTTATAAAACAAGTAAACATGTAAAGCGAGGCCATAGACTCACCTTGGTACGATAGTAGTGACGTGACGATCGCCGACGATTTGTGATGCCCTTTTAAACACGAAGACCGCAACCTACCAATTAAGGCGCGTTCGTTAATAAACGACTCAAGTATAAATAATACTTAAATAATGTGAAAGTCAATTTCGAATGACCATAAAAATCCCGAAAAATAACAAAATATAAGTGCACTTCTATACCCTTTTATTCAACACTTATTCATTTAAATCACTTGCACCCTCGACATTGACCCGTCATAAGACGCCAAGTCAACGCAAGTCAAACCATCATTTTTACTTCCCTCGGACCAGTAGCTAAGTCATTTATATAATGACTTAACACTCGAGTAAGTCACTATGTCCAATAGTGAATACTCAACTCACGCCATACAAGTATTGAACTACGTGTCCAAAATACCACTCAGCATGTACACTCCAAATGTACACACCAATCTAACCTATCTAGACATGTCCGATTTCGACGAAACTTGGTGACAAACTCACACATAATATGAATAAGACTCAGTTTAAATTTCATTCAAAAATATTACTTCTAAGACCTTCTGCCCGACACACCTTCGTGTTGCAAAAACCGGACAGTTTTACGCCTTTGACTTGTAAAACCATTTTGACTTATCTAAACATTTCCGTTTGCAAAACCGACACTCGGGTTTGAAAATAGACTCATGACCTGAGGTTTATCAACTTACAACAGCCCTTGAACATTTTTAAAACTCATTTTATAGTCCCCGAGATTCGTTCCAAATATCGACAACAATTTTCGGATTGTGCCGATACCCGTCTCCCGGTACACAAATACTAAAAGTAGCATAACTTTTCGCTCGTAATGAGTTAGAAGCTCTACTTTAGCTCAAATCGAAGCTAACGAAATTCTCTACGACCCTATCTCATTAGTTTACCAAGTTTACCACAGTAACAATTTCAAAAACGGACTTAAAGTTACTGCCCAAAATAGCCTATCTAAAAATCATACCAAATCAAATTTTCAACCCATTCCAACAATTCCTATAGTCCTAACATGATCCTAATATCATAATAACACATCTAATTAACTCACAACACCCTCAAATTTAATCTTTCAAAAATTAAATATATAAAAATCTTGCATGCAACCAAAACCCACTATGAATATAATAATAATAACAACATATATAACCAAAGAAATGGATCAAACACATGTTCTTCACCAAAATCTTGAAAAAAAATTAAAGTGTATGCATGTGGAAGAAAATTATACCAATAGATAGCTCTTGAAATTTCTAGGATGGGTCTTGCTTTAGTTTTTGAAGATTCAAGTTAGAAAATCAAATATTTGGGTGGATTTGGTGATGAGGGTGGACGGCTAGAGAGGAAAGAAAGAGAGATGAGATGAACTTTTTATTTAAATGAATTTTTAAAAAGGAAATGGGTAGTGGAAATTTAATATATAGTGAGGTAGTGGGGTAGATTTTGCCATTTAGGCATAGTTTTGGTCTAAAAGTGCAAGTAAATAGTTTACAAGGTAGAAAATGTAAATTGTACATTTTAAAAATATTTACGGGGCTCGGGTTTCGTAAAAATACTTTTCGTAAGTTAAAACGCTTCATAAAAATAATAATAAAGCTTCGACACGACTTAAAACGTAATTAAATCGAAAACGTCGAAAATATACACTATCGAGACAATCGATAATAAAACGTAAATTTTTGGGCATCCGTCGGTATCGCGATCACTACTAGTTATCGTCATTCGTTAAAACGTAAAATACGAGAAATAACGATTAAATATAATAAAATCATTTTCATGATTATTTGAGAATATAATATCGATACTTAACATATTCCTTGTCGGTTTTCATCTAATCGACATTCTTACGCTAGTTTCAAGTCATAACCTTCTCGGTTAGTCGATAAATTAAAATTCTCATTAAAGTAAACACGTAATACGTAATAGTCGAGATTAAAATAACGACCTGAAATTGACGGGTTGTCACAACAACTAACACTTACTCATGTGGTTTAGCTAATCACTTAGACCCCCTTATTCCTACGGTGTATCTCTTGTATTTTATTCTTGGTCTTGAATGATCACGAGGATGCATTTTTGACTTATTTCGATAATTTATTAAGGCCGAAAATAAAGTGGGACGATTTAATCAATAGTTAGATAAAGGACAAAACCTTTTAAAACTGCTTCTCGAAACCTCAAAAAGTTCATATCTTGGCATAACTCGTTTCACGATTTGAGACCTTTCTCGGACCGATATTTGGCTTGTACTTCAAACTTCAAATCTTGAGAGACGATCTTGAAATTATGGTCTTCTCTTCATTTTGGTATACAACTTCATAAGGATTGAAAGATGCTTCAAACGTTGACCACGGCTTCTTCATTTATCCTCTTCTTTATTTAGGATTTTGATATACAACGATCCGCCTCCTTTTCGGACTTGGATCTATTTATCCTCATACCTTGTTAGGGTCTTTTTGGATAGACTTCTCCATGATCTTTAGGGGAGTAACTGCTTCTCGTCGTGTGTCTTGATCCTTCATATTGATTTGGATTAATGATCTTCAGGATCTTTAGCAAAAAGTGAATCCTCATGCCTTGTGAGGGCCTTTTTGGACTCGGGTATCCTCATGCCTTGTGAGGGCCTTTTTGGATAAGCCAATCTTCGCGTCCCACTTCAATAAGTTATGCCTTGGCTATGAACTCTAATTAATACCGAGCAACTTTTAAACGATCTTGTGCTAGAAGCTAAGTAACCTTTTAAATCGTACAACCTTATTTATTGCAGCATCCAAACAAGGTGTATAGAGTCAAGAAAGCAATGTATGGACTTCATCAAGCCCCGAGAACATGGTATGGTACTAATGTTTAGATTTTGCTAGGTTCAATTGTTGTTCTCGGTATCTAATCGAATTGATCTAGGCTCTCTATGTGACTCAGTCGTTCTTTGGTGAAACAAATATTTTTGGTTGTTTTTAAATAAAAGTGCGGAACAATTAAAGTAAAGGTGCTCTTAAAGTAAATCTAAGTCTAATTAAAATAATAGTGCAAGTATTTAAAAGCGTGACTAAAATTAAAGGGCACTAAAGTAAATGACGCAAATTTAAATCTATCTAAGGCAATCTAAAAATGCAACTAAAACTTAAACTAAGACAAGACTAAAATTAAGCTAAGACAAATAATCTTAAAGTGCAATTAAAATAAAAAGGCGGGAAAAATAAGCTTTTAAAATAAAAGACAGAAATTTGAAAAGAAAACCAAAAAGAACCTGACAAGAAACCCTTGATTCGGAAGTTTAAAACTTCCGAATGAACTAGCTTGACTCGGAACTTTTTAAGTTCCGAATGAAACAGGCTTGGTTCGGAAGTTTTTGCTGATCCGGAACTTTTTCCTTCCCTTGATCCGGAACTTCGTTCAGAAGATATTGATCTGGAACTTTTCCCCTTGGTTCGGAACTTTCGAATTGATCCGGAACTTTTGAGAAGTTCCGAATGAAGCCCTTGGTTCGGAACTTTGGAGTTCCGAATGAACACTCTTGACTCGGAAGTTTTGGAGTTCCGAATGAAATGCTTGACTCGGAACTTTTAAAGTTCCGAATGAACACTTGCTGATCCGGAACTTTCCCTTCGTTCGAAAGTTTGAGACTTCCGAATGAGTAATGCTTGAGTCGGAAGATTTCCTTCGTTCGGAACTTTGAATGTTCCGGATGAAGAAGCTTGATACTGAACTTTAAGACTTCCGAATGAACACTCCTTACCTTGAGTCGAAAGATTTCCTGGGAACAAAGAAACAGATACAACTTTCCCGAAGAACAAGGAAATCGAGGTAAAGACGATCTAACACAAATTTAACCAAAATCAACCAAACGATTTAATAAACCAATAACAAAACATCAATCAATCATAAACAAACAATCAATATCAAGAAATCTAACAACTTTAACCACAATAATCAAAAACCCATTTGGATCAAAATAAAAGCATGAACATGAACATAAACATAAACACAAAAATCAAAGATTTAGAAAGGTAGATGAGAGATTAACAAGATAAAGTAAAGATTGACAAAGATTAAATGAAAACTTACTTGAAATTAAATGAATTTAAGGTGCAAGACAAGGTATTTAAATTAGACAAGAAATTAAATGACAAGATAATTAAATGGTGGAAGACTAATTGTCACACTTAGCCATCAAAGAAAAAATGATTACAACTAATGACTATTTATAGGGGAGGATTAAGGAAGCTTCCTCCCCTCCTTCATTTCTTGTTAATTGCGAGATTAAGTCCCTCCTTCTTTTAATCTTCATTAATTGCATACTTAGTCCTTTTCTTCTAATCTTCTTTAAACTTGGACTTAAGGGACTTTTGGCTTCGGGATTTCTTTGAACTCGTCTTTAAATTCTTCAATAAAATAGACTTGAATTCTTCGGCTTTTGATAAACTTCCGTCTTTTGACTTTTTCTTCGATAAATCTTCAGAATTGGTCTTGGACTTTCGTTCTTTTTGCACTCTTGACTTCTTGACTTCGTCTTTCATCTTTTTCTTCAATAAAAGTCCGTAAATGCCCGTGAATTCCTGTGTTTTCTCCACTTTTCACCTTTTCGTCCTAAATCACAACAAAAACACAAACCACGCATAATTCCGACATAAAAGACATAAAATACACGTTTTGGTCCGGTTATTATTGTAATTAAGTGGTAGAAAAGATGGGTGTTTACACACATATCAAATCCCCTACACTTGACCATTGCAATGTCCTCATGCAATGCATTAGTTACAAAGCAAGATTACATTTTTCATCATAATCAATCCACATTGGCCTTTATTAAAGAAATAAAAACTATAAACATTCAAAGTAAAGAAATCAAAAGCATATCTTGGGTTTTGGAAATGTTATGAATAATCATCATCCTCAAGTTTTCACTTTCTCCAAACCAAGCTTAAAAATGAGATCATTGTTATTATAAGTTAGTAAACTATCACGAACTCATGTGGGCCAATTATTTACTTAGACTCCCTTATTCCTAGGTGTATCTCTTATATTTTATTATTGTCTTGAATGATCACGAGGATGCATTTTTGACTTATTTCGATAGTTATTAAGTCTGAAAATAAGGTGAACGATTCAATCAATAGTTAGCTAAAGGACAAAATCTTTTAAAACTGCTTCTCGGGACCTCATAAAGTTCATATCTTGGCATAACTCGCTTCGCGATTTGAGACCTTTCTCGGACCGATATTTGGCAGCGACTTCATACTTCAAACCTTGAGAGACGTTCATGAAATAATGGTCTTCTCTTCATAATAGGAATTTCTTCACTTGAAGTTTTGAGAGATTCATACTTGGACCACGACTTCTTCATTTTTCTCCAATCTTTATTTTGGACTTTGATATACAATGATCCGCCTCCTTTTATGACTTGGATCTATTTATCCTCATACCTTGTTAGGGTCTTTTCGGATACACTTCTCCATGACTTTTGGGGAGTATTTGCTTTTCGTCGTGTGTCTCGATCCTTCGCGTCCCGCTTCAATAAGTTATGCCTTGGCTATGAACTCTAATCCATACCGAGCAACTTTTAAACGATCTTGGGCTAGAAGCTAAGTAACTTTTCAAATCGTACAACCTTATTTATTAGCAGATAAATTATTAGCAAGCGATGGGAGAATAGACTCATAATTAACTCACATAAATTCACGAAAGAATACCGAACTTATAATTGGCTCTATCATCTCTCGTTCTCCACAGTTTAAAATCTCAAGTAATGAGACTCGTGGATACTTAGCCTATTAAATCAAAGTTTTGGGTTTTCGAGTCGCCTATAGGATCTTGCAAATTCTTAGACTTTTTCAAGTTTAGAAATCGCATTTTAAAGTTCCCTTGATAAACGACTCTCTAGGATCAATTATAGGAACTTGCGAAAAGTTCTTGTTCTTAACCCGTGAGAGTTAAGACTTTCGCGTTTTATAGCTCCCTATATAAAAGCCTAGCAAAACTTGACTTAAACACGTTAAGGATACTAGCTAGAGCAAACTTAGATAAGTAAACTCGGATTGAGTCAAAAGATTCACAACGTTTGAAAATTAAAACCACTTATTAAACATTATTCTAATAAAATAAAGGAAAATAACTATACAAAAGAAAAAACTAATAGGCCAAAATAGATCAAAAATTTTGAAAAATGTCGAAAAATTGATTTTCCGGTTAAAATGAGGACAAATACAAGGAAAAGACCACTTAACTTCGATAGAAGTCCCCCCTACACTTAAGATAAACATTGTCCTCAATGTTTAAGCATGTGGGAGTAAACTCCCCTACACTTAGGACATTGTGCACGTTGTTTATATCTTGTTAAGGAAAAGACAACTAAAGAGATTCCTATTTTAATATTGAGAAAATATAAAATAGTGAATCGAAAAGAGTTTTGGATAGAACCGGGAAGAAGTAGAACACGGAATCACGGGTCGTCAAGAATCATCAAGAGTGGATCATTGAAGCTCGAATCCCTGATTAAGAAGTGAGGAGAGGAAATAGAAAACCAAAGGGTCTCCCCTACACTTATGGTAAAGAAAGCGAAAAGATAGATGCATGGGTTGCCTCCCAAGAAGCGCTTGATTTTTGTTAACCGAGTCATTAGCCTGACTCGACCTTGATCATCAACGGAAGAAGCATGAAACATATCTACCAGGATCAAAGACGTAGTTTTCATCGAGCAAATAACACAAGCTTAAGGCAAACAAGGCAAGCCAAAGAAGAGTAGGCAAGGTTCCCTTAAGCAGCGATGGAGCACGGTGGAAGCAAGGGTGAAGTGGTGCAAGCATGTCTTCAATATTTCCAAAGATTTTTCCTTTTATTTCATCAGGTGGATACTGAGATGGCTTAAAGACTTCAATACCGGGGTCGAACACCTTTTCCTTTAAGGGAAAATAGCACTCAGGCTCAGCCGAGTGTGAAGAAGATCCGCAAAGAAGCACAACCTCGTCCTCAGAAGGGGGACAAAGAGGTGTCAAATCATATGTGCAACGGATATTGGTGTCAACCGGTTTCTTCTCCTTTGACAGAATGTTCTTCAAATCCAAAGTAGGATCAAGACGATAATCTTCAAAGTCATAAGGAAGAGCATCACTCTCATGAAGGAAGTACGTGTTGAGAAATTCAGATAAGTCTTCCTCAAATGAGTAATCGTCCAAAGTAGGATTGAGTGATGGCGGAGGATCTTCATCATGTGAAGAATCGCTCGAGAGAGTATCAGCCTCATCAAAATCATCGAAAGTGGGCAGCTCGGGATACTCAGAAGTAAAATCAAAATCATCCGAATCTGAGCTAGAATCATCATCATAAGCATCAAAGACCGGTGGAGAATCATAAATGGGAGAAGCGTCCAAAGTGGACCGAGAATCATCCACATTATCTTCAAAGAGTGGATTATCAGTGGAAGACTCGAATAGAGGATTGTCATAGACGGTAAAGTCATCGAGCACATTAATCATATTCACTGATTCTCGGCCTCCAAAGGATTTGCCTGTAAGCTTCCCCATTTTAAAAACTTTTGAATCATCCCCGACTCGTAAGATTAACTCACCTTCGGCCACATCTACTAAAGCTCGTCCGGTTCTCAAGAATGGCCGACCAAGTATTAAAGGAATACGAGGGTCCATTTCATAATCAACTACGACAAAATCGACCGGGGAAGTAAATGTGCCAACTTTGATAAATACGTCTTCGGCTATACCAACGGGGTAAGCGAGAGTGCGATTTGCAAGTTCGAGAGTCATCTTTGTTGGAATGAGGTCGGGTAATGATAGTGTTTTCCAAACACTCAAAGGCATAAGACTAATACTAGCCCCGAGATCAGCAAGGGCAGTAAATTCTTCAGTTTTGTTGAACACGCAAGGCAGCACAAAACGACCAGGATCTCCAAGCTTTTCCGGTAATTCTTTAAGAATAACTGCTGAGCAGTTTTCATTTAAGCGTGTGTTGGCGAGTTCAATCAGTTTCTCCTTCTTGCTAAGCAATTCCTTGAATGCTTTGACAAATTTCGGCATGTGGCAAAGTGCTTCAACAAGGCTAATGTTGAGGGTCATTTGAGATAGCATATTCACATATTTCGATACTTGATAGTCATTCTTGGTTAGCTCGTTGGTCTTGCCTAAGCGAGAAGGGTATCGGATTCTGGGTTTATAGGTGGAAGGTGAAGGTGTAGTCGGTAAAGGTTGAGATGTTGAAGGGTCCTTCCGAGAGACATCGTCATGACAAGGCAGAGACGGTAATGGTGCACTAATACTAGGTGTAGGAGGAGTAGGGATACATGGTGGTGGAGGAGGTGTAGATGATGGGGGTGGGATTGGTGGTCCTACGATGGTGACTCCACTACGAGTAGTAATAACACTCACATTAGCTCGCGGATTAGTGACGGTGTTTGAAGGTAGAGAACTTGAAGTAGAAGGTTGAGTGACGGGCAAGAAACTAGCCAACAGATTCTTTAATTCAGTCGTTTGAGTGCTGAAGGAGGATTGAATATTATCACGAACCTCGGTTCTAATGTCATTACCTTGCTTCATGATATCTCCTTTCAAATTGATTATTTGGCTCTGTAGATTCTTGATTTGCTCACCTTGGGTTCTCATTGTGGCTTCAACATCAGGATTAATAGGTGGGGTTTGTTGGGTGGGTGGTTGGTAAGGGTTAGAAGCTCTTGGTGGGATTTGGTTGCTTCTATTGTAGTTGGTGGCGGGATTTTGGTTTTGAGGAGAAAAACCGGGTGAAAGGTAATTGTTGGATCGGTAACTCAGCAGATTTCTATCCCCTTGTTGTCTAGCTTGGTAATTTTCCGGTGAATAATTACCATAAGCTGCATACACATTTTCCGGATTTCCTTGTGTCGAAGGACAATCGGTGTATGAGTGAGGACCACCACATGTTTCACAAGGAATAGCAACCGCTTTAACTTATTGTTGTTGTTGGTTTGAAGCTAGAAGCGTAATACTTTTGCTCATTTCGGTCATCATGCGGGTGAGTTCGGTCATATCAGGGTTTGCTGAGGTGGAGGAAACATTGACTCTCGGGTTGTTCCTAGAAGAAGTAGAGGAATCCCAGTTTTTATGATGAGTATTCATGTTCTCAATTAACTCTCTACACTCCTCGGGTCTCCTTTTCATGAATGTGCCACCGGCGGCTGCATTAATCATATCACGATCTCGAAAAGTCAAACCGTTGTAGAAAGTATCGATTAAGGTCACAGGGAGCATGTTGTGGTTTTGACATCTATCGATCAAGACATTATATCTCTCCCAAGCATCAAAAAGAGATTCATTGGGATCTTGCATGAAACCGCTGATTTGATTGCGAAGGCTTGTGACCATGGATGGTGGAAAGTAGCGCGATAAAAAGCGTTGAGTCATATCATCCCAAGTGTGAATAGAATTCTTCGGGAGACGATCAAACCATTTCTCGGCATGATGTAATAGAGTGTGTGGAAAGAGTTGTAGGCGAAGTTCATCCATTTTGGCACCGACCAACTTCATGCTTTGGGTGATTGTAATGAACTTGTCGAGGTGTTTGTTGGCATCATCATCAGGCAATCCACGGAATGGGTTTGTTTGCACTTGCTGAATCATGTGGTGCTTCAACAAAAACTCAGGAGCGTTGATTTGCATGGGCGTAATCGGTCCTCCTCGTCCAAACATGGTTGGTTGACAAAGTTCCTCCATGGTCCGAAGATCGGGCTGCGGAAGAGCATTGTTGTTATTATTAGGGTGCGGTGGATTATTGTTGTTAACACCAGACATAGCTAAATCTTCTTGAGGCTCTGGCTCTTGATAATTAGAAGATCTAGTACGCATGCACCTACAAAGACAAAAGAAAAAGAAACCAAACTCAAAAACAATATATATACACAAGAAAGATAAAATCTTTTTGGATTTTTGAAATTTTTAATTTTTATGGATTTTTATCAATTTTTTAATTTTTATGATTTTTTGAATTTTTTATGCGAGAAAAATAACGCTCACAAGTGAACGGATCCCAAAAAGCAACGCGTCTCTCACAGAAAACCGTTAATCTTTACGAAAAGAGCCGGCAGCGGCGCCATTTTAATGTTTAGATTTTGCTAGGTTCAATTGTTGTTCTCGGTATCTAATCGAATTGATCTAGGCTCTCTATGTGACTCAGTCGTTCTTTGGTGAAACAAATATTTTTGGTTGTTTTTAAATAAAAGTGCGGAACAATTAAAGTAAAGGTGCTCTTAAAGTAAATCTAAGTCTAATTAAAATAATAGTGCAATTATTTAAAAGCGTGACTAAAATTAAAGGGCACTAAAGTAAATGACGCAAATTTAAATCTATCTAAGGCAATCTAAAAACGCAACTAAAACTTAAACTAAGGCAAGACTAAAATTAAGCTAAGACAAATAATCTTAAAGTGCAATTAAAATAAAAAGGCGGGAAAAATAAGCTTTTAAAATAAAAGACAGAAATTTAAAAAGAAAACCAAAAAGAACCTGACAAGAAACCCTTGATTCGGAAGTTTAAAACTTCCGAATGAACTAGCTTGACTCGGAACTTTTTAAGTTCCGAATGAAACAGGCTTGGTTCGGAAGTTTTTGCTGATCCGGAACTTTTTCCTTCCCTTGATCCGGAACTTCGTTCGGAAGATATTGATCCGGAACTTTTCCCCTTGGTTCGGAACTTTCGAATTGATCCGGAACTTTTGAGAAGTTCCGAATGAAGCCCTTGGTTCGGAACTTTGGAGTTCCGAATGAACACTCTTGACTCGGAAGTTTTGGAGTTCCGAATGAAATGCTTGACTCGGAACTTTTAAAGTTCTGAATGAACACTTGCTTATCCGGAACTTTCCCTTCGTTCAGAAGTTTGAGACTTCCGAATGAGTAATGCTTGAGTCGGAAGATTTCCTTCGTTCGGAACTTTGAATGTTCCGGATGAAGAAGCTTGATACTGAACTTTAAGACTTCCGAATGAACACTCCTTCCCTTGAGTCGGAAGATTTCCTGGGAACAAAGAAACAGAAACAACTTTACCGAGAACAAGGAAATCGAGGTAAAGACGATCTAACACAAATTTAACCAAAATCAACCAAACGATTTTATAAAACCAATAACAAAACATCAATTAATCATAAACAAACAATCAATATCAAGAAATCTAACAACTTTAACCACAATAATCAAAAACCCATTTGGATCAAAATAAAAGCATGAACATGAACATAAACATAAACACAAAAATCAAAGATTTAGAAAGGTAGATGAGAGATTAACAAGATAAAGTAAAGATTGACAAAGATTAAATGAAAACTTACTTGAAATTAAATGAATTTAAGGTGCAAGACAAGGTATTTAAATTGGACAAGAAATTAAATGACAAGATAATTAAATGGTGGAAGACTAATTGTCACACTTAGCCAACAAGGAAAAAATGATTACAACTAATGACTATTTATAGGGGAGGATTAAGGAAGCTTCCTCCCCTCCTTCATTTCTTGTTAATTGTGAGATTAAGTCCCTCCTTCTTTTAATCTTCATTAATTGCATACTTAGTCCTTTTCTTCTAATCTTCTTTAAACTTGGACTTAAGGGACTTTTGGCTTCGGGATTTCTTTGAACTCGTCTTTAAATTCTTCAATAAAATAGACTTGAATTCTTCGGCTTTTGATAAACTTCCGTCTTTTGACTTTTTCTTCGATAAATCTTCAGAATTGGTCTTGGACTTTCGTTCTTTTTGCACTCTTGACTTCTTGACTTCGTCTTTCATCTTTTTCTTCAATAAAAGTCCGTAAATGCCCGTGAATTCCTGTGTTTTCTCCACTTTTCACCTTTTCGTCCT
Source organism: Glebionis coronaria (assembly GCA_025667525.1). NCBI lineage: Eukaryota > Viridiplantae > Streptophyta > Magnoliopsida > Asterales > Asteraceae > Glebionis > Glebionis coronaria. Next base: position 142,910,691 of record CM046880.1, read on the forward strand.
AAATCACAACAAAAACACAAACCACGCATAATTCCGACATAAAAGACATAAAATACACATTTTGGTCCGGTTATTATTGTAATTAAGTGGTAGAAAAGATGGGTGTTTACACACATATCAGTACATTATCCACATAACTTGTAGAAAATGGTTTCAAGAGGGGAATCATAGACCAAACCCTATTTACCAAGAAGATTGGCAAGGATTTTCTTCTTGTACAGGTCTATGTGGATGATATTATTTTTGGATCATCAAATCCAAAGATGAGTGAAGACTTTTCCAAGCTCATGACAGACAAATTCAAGATGAGTGCAATGGGAGAGATGAACTTCTTTCTAGGTTTACAAGTACAACATAAAAAAGATGGTATCTTTATCTCTCAAGACAAATATGTGGCTGAGATCTTGAAGAAGTTTAATTTTTCTCCTCATGAGAAACGGGCTAGCACACCTATGGATACGAAACACCCTTGGGGAAAGACTGGAGATGGAAAAGATGTCGATGTTAGGCATTATAGATCCATGATTGGATCATTGATGTATCTTACTGCCTCTAGACCTGACATCATGTTTGCTGTGTGTGCATGTGCACGCCACCAGGTGACTCCCAAAGTGTGTCATCTTCATGCTATTAAAAGGATCTTTAGATACCTTAGGTGCTATCCCACCATAGAATTATGGTATCCTAAAGATTCTCCATTGGAGCTTATTGGCTATTCAGACAGTGACTATGGAGGTGATAAGTTTGATAGGAAATCCACAACTGGTGGATGTCAATTTCTTAGGAGCAGACTTATATCTTGGCAATGCAAGAAACAAACACTAGTGGCTAATTCTACAACTGAAGCAGAGTATGTAGCTGCTGCTGCATGTTGTGGAGAAGTTCTATGGATTCAAAACTAGCTGTTGGATTATGGGTATAATTTTATGGATACCAAGATATTTGTAGATAATAACAGTACACTATGAATTATTAAGAATCCTATACATCATTCTAAAACAAAACACATAGAAATTAGGCATCATTTTATAAGAGATTGTTTTGAAAAAGGTTTAATACATCTAGATAGGGTAGACATAGAAGAAAATGTGGCAGATCTGTTAACTAAACCTTTTGATGTGGGGAGGTTTCAGTATTTGGTAACAAGTATTAGAATGATCAATCTCACCTAAATGTGTTTTTGAAATCATTATATAGTATGTACAGGATGTGCACTGTTATTTATATTTGTAAAGTATTATATTTTCCACTTTATTTTTCTAACACTGACAAAGGTTATTTTGACGCTGATAAGTGTAAAAATGGCCGCTGACAGCAACATGTTAGTTTTGTGGTTTTTCATCTAATCATGCAGGCATTGTGAGCATTGTACAATTGGATACAGAGTTGCTTATGGATATTTGGAGCTTACAAGGAGTGTGCCAAAAGTTTATTTATGATGGTTGGAATGTTTACATTCCTATCTTGAAATAAAAATTTGTCATACACATATAACTTTGCAACTATGTACATGCTAGTTTAAGGGGAGGTTTAGGAAACCTTTAGGATTTTGGGTATTCTTAGGATACTCTTATCACAATTCTAGATTGTGTCCACTGGTGACTAAGAATTGGAATTTCTAGTTCTTGAGGCACTGTAGCATTGAAAGTTGATATACTGTGCATGTTGCCAAGACGTTTTGGCTTAGAATTGGGATTGGTCGGTTGAGAGACTTGGTATAAATTTTAATTGGGCTTACCTCGAAAGTTACATGCACAATATATCAACTTAATGGCACCAAAGTTTAAACCTTTTAATGTGGAGTTGGGCTTTAGAAGTCAACATAATATGGTGGCTTATATGGTTGAATATAATACTTTGCATCCCCAATACACAGAGATGATTGGGTATTTGATGGCGTCTCCTCTAAGGTATGCACTTCCACATACTCCACTTGTCCCTATCACACACATCAAGCAGTTTTGGAACTATGTACGTTCTGAAACAATTGATGGAGTGGTTACATTAGTTGGCACTGTTCATAGGACTAGATGGGTTGTTACTGAAGCACTAGTTCGTCAAGCTTTACACCTTGATGACGCTGATGGTATAACAACCCTTCCCCTAGCAGAGCTAGAGTTAGGGCTTCAAGGCTTGGGGTATGCTTTGCCCCATGTTGGGCACATAAACAAATACACTAAACAATAATTTCCCCCAGCCTAGAAGTACCTGATACATGTCATCCTACAATGTTTGAGTCCCAAATGCTATTCTTTCAATGAAATCAATCGAACCATCGGTTGTGCTCTTGTTTGCATTGCAAATGGGCAAAAATTTAATTTTTGTAAAATGATTTTTGATGGCATGTGTCACAACAAGGGTTACAAGATGACTTTTGCTTACCCTAGGTTTTTACAAATGGTTTTTGATGAACAAAGATATTGTAGTAGGGACCATGACAAATTTTATGAGGTCCCTACTCAAAAGAAGACTGTGTTTGGCAACATGAATACCCCACCTTTTAGAGACCTTCCACTCACCCCATCCATGCAAGCTGTCATTCAGGCAACTGCACAACCTCAACCACAACCAGACCCTCTACCATAACAACCTCCATCACCACAACACATGGATCTTGACCCTCAACCAACCCAAACACTCACACCAATATCCCCAAGACCCAAACAGACCCCTATTCCACATCATCCTTAGAACCATAAGACTATAGGTTTGAGAAACGCCAAAGGACTACTGGAGTGTTCTCCTCTAGTGGTCTTAGCCATGTAGTAGAGAGAACCACCACCATAAGTGTGGTTGGTGACATGGATGGGACTGGGACTATTGATACTGGCTTAGAAGCAGGCCAGGATAGTCCCAACATCATTAAGACCACACCCATACCCAATGAATCTCTTTTGGGGGGGTCAAATCCCCATGATAGAGGAGGGCAGACTGGAACCATTATCAGCTTTAGAATTGACGACGATCTGCATTCGCTTGCAAAAGCAAAATGTAGATCTTGTATAGATTGTCACAGGTCAAGGTCTTGAACTTAAATCATTGAGGGTAAGGATAGTTGTTTTGGAGGCTGCGAATAATAGGAGAAGGCAGACAAGAGTCCTTTCTTCAGGGGATGATTCTTCCAAAAGGGAGGATGAGCCAGTAAATGTGAGTGACAAGGGCTCACAAGAAGGTACATCTTATGGGAGTGTGGAGACAACTGAAGCACTGACAAGTTTGAAGGAGAAGCCAGCTGTTGATATTTCTTTGGTTACTCCTAAGAAGCTTTCATTTGTAGAGATGATGCATAATAACTGGATTTTACTCAGTATAAAAATTAAGTTCGTTGAATGTGTCTAATCGAATTGACTACCGGTTTAAGTGCGACTCAGTCGTTTTTGGTGATAAAGAAATAATTTGGTCGTTGTAGTAAAATTAAATTGCAAAACTTTAAAGTAAAATGCAAGGTAAATAAAGCTATAAATGATTAAAAAGTAAATGACGAGAAATTAAAACAAATAACTAATAATAAAGGAGCGAAACGAATAAATAAACGTAAATTTAAAACGAAACAATTAATAAAAATAAAACTAAAAGACGAAATTAACTATCGACTCAAAAATAAAGTTTACTTAATGAAAAAGGAGAGAATAAAACTAAAATGGTACTTTAAAGCTAAACGAGGCTGTTGATCCCAAACTTAGATCGATTTAGCTTTATGTATACGAGATTAGATCAAGTAATACACTTAGAGAAACCTTTGTATATGTATATGACAATCTAAGTGTTATGCGGAATTAACACTTAAACAAGAACACACAAGATATAAACAAACTTTCACTTTGATTAATGATATCAAACTTGCTTACAATGAAAGTAGTTTACGTATGAAAACTTATATTGAACATTAACCTAAAGGTCTTCTTTTATAGACATAAGAAGCCTTGTACAATAATCTACGTATCAACTATTCTAGGTAAAGATAAATATAGAAAATACATTGTTGTTCCTATCTTTACTAGAAGTAATCTAGAATACAATAAACGCGTAGAGTATGTCTTTCCATCAGTGCTTGTCTTCAATGTATCAACGCTTGACTTTGTCTTATCAACGCTTGAGCTGTCAGCGTTTGTTTTACTCCTGTCAACGCTTGTTTTACTCTTGTCAGCGCTCAAGTAGACTGGCTATAATTTATTCCCAACAATCCTCCCCTAAACTTGATATCTACTCCAATGATCAAGTTTCTGAATAAACATTAAAAACTAGGAGGAATCTTACAAACCTTCTCATATTGGTAATAAATAAATCTGATCAAGTCTTTTGCCACGTCACTTGAATAATCAATTTCCAGCTGAGTGTTCTTCATCTTCTCCAAGATATCCTTGGACATGAAATACTGACCATCCACAAGTAGATACTCAGCAAACTTTGTAGAACTCAAATAATAAACACCAGCAGCTGAATACAATCTCCATTGAAGACCACTGAGATCATCTTCAAGATCCTTCCAAATAAAAGGATCCTCATCTTTTGGTCCACACATTCTCTTGAATGTGGACCACAGTTTTATTCCATTGGCTGAAGTTGGTGCTTCAACCTCATACTTGGCCTCTAACAACCTCCATAGGTCTACCAAGTCTTCTCTGTCAAAACTTGCAAACAAAGATATAAGGGTGGTAAAAGTGTGAACCTCTTTTCCATACCTGCCAATCTTCCAAAACCCACATTCATCTTCTTCATAGCTTACAATTGGGTTTTTGGAATCAAGTGGTAACACTTGTACCATATCTGAAGCTTCTAATGGTGAGAGCTTGAGGCTCTTTCTTATGACAGCTTCACTTGGATATAATGGATCCATATCTTTGGGAAACTCAAGAGGAACTCCCTTTTTCACTGGTCTGGGAACAAACATTGCTTTCTTGAGCTCCATTTCCTCTGCAAGTTCTTCTTTTCTTTCATCAGAAAGAAGTCTTAGAGTGTTCTCTTCCTGCACTCTAACCCAAATGGGATAAGCTCTACATTCCAACTCATCAAATGTCAACCTAGTAAATTTCTTGTAATTCCACCCTGTTCCATGACATCTGAGCAGCATAAAGTACAACTCCTTTCTATCCCTTCTTAAATTTGAGAGAACATTGCTTGCTTTGTGTTTTAGTATGACCTTGCAATCCTTTTGTACTCTGAGAAGAATCTCCAAACCCCATATCTAATCTGAAATGGTCAAATGTGGATTCTCTATACACCTTTCTTCCTAAGCATGGTACATCTGAACCACCTCTAGCATATCAAAATCAACCTGCAATTTCAACTCTCTCAATTTCTCCTTGGCCAGCTCATCTCCATACTCAAGTCTTTATGGTTGTTCTATGATCATAACACTTGAGTCTGAGCTGGCTTCATCACTTCCTTCTTGCTCTTCTGAAGTGACAACAAAAGGTGATTCACCCACCTTTTTCTTTTCTTGTTCCATAATTTGTGCAGCCAACCTTCTATCAAATTCAATTTGTGCTGCATTCTTTGGAACAACCTCTTCTACCATAATACCCTTACCCTTATCTAATGGATCAATTGTTGGTAAGGTAGATGGTAATACCTATGAAGAAACCTCTTTGATGATGGATGATGATTGGGATACATCAACCTCATTTGCAGGTCTGTCAACGCCCAATTCTGCTCTGTCAGCGCCCAAGATACTCATGTCAGCGTTCAAATTCTCCTTGTCAACGCTCAAATTTCCTGCCTCAGCGCCTTTTGCAATTTCCTCCAACATGGCTGTAAATGATAAATTTAAGTTTGTAGGAGAGACTAGAGACGTATCAAAACCTGTCTGTTTCTTCAAACTTGTTAGGGCCTCATCAACATCCAAAGATTGACCATCATGGCTGCCCTTATCACTCACATTTATTTGTTCATCCTCCCCTTTGGAAGATTCCTCCATCCCTCTCCTTGTACTAGCAGTCTCCAAAATAAAAATCCTCTCCCTCAATTGCTTGAGTTCAAGGCCTTGTGTGCTGACAACTTGTACCAAGTCTGCATTTTGCTTTTGCAAGCTCATGCAGACAACCGTCAATTCCATTAGGGTCATTGGTTCCAATCTGCCCTCTTCTAAAATGGGTATTTGACCTCCCAAATTAGATTCATCGGGCATGGATGAGGTCTTAAGTATGTTAGGTCTGTCTTGGCCAGGATCTAAGCCAGAACCAATAGTCCCAGCCTCATCCATAACACCAACCACACTTGTGGTGGTGGTTCTCTCTGCTACATGGCTAAGACCACTAGAGGAGAACAATCCAGTAGTCCTTTGGCATTTTTGTAACCTATATTGTGTTGGTGGAGATGAGGATGTGGATTGGGTGGATGTGGGTTGGTTAAGGGGTGTTTGGGTCTGTGAAGGTTGTGTGTCAACGTTTGAAATAGGCACATCAACGCCAACATTTAACGTGTCAGCGTCGAAGGGATCTTGGTCAATTTGCATATGTTGTGGTGAAGGTAATGGTTCAGGTATTGGATCAATTTGGGGTTGGGGGTCTGGTTGGGGTTGAGCTGCTTCAATGACAGCAATCATAGTTGGGGTTAGGGGTAGGTCATGATGTGGGGGTGAGTTCATCTTCATAAAAATTGCTTTCTTTTGCACAGGGATCTCATAAAAATCATTATGATCCCTTGTGCAGTATCCTTGGACATCAAAAACCATTTGTAAAAATCTAGGATAAGCTAAATTCATTTTGGTCCCTTTATTTTTACACATGCCCTCAAAAATCATTTTGGAATAATTAAATTTTTGCCCAGTAGCAATACACACAATAGCACTGGCAATAGATCTATTGATCTCATTGTGTGCAGTACATTTGGGACTCAAACATTGTAGGAGGACATGTATTAGGTACTTCTAGGCTGGGGGAAACTCCTGTTTATGATATTTATTTAAAGTTCCTTGAGCAGGAAAAGGATAACCCAAAGCCCGTAGTCCTTGTTCTATTTCACTAATGGGAAGGGTGGTTATACCATCAGCTTCATCAAGATGCAAAGCTTGGCGTACCAAAGCTTCAGTGACCACCCAAGTTCTCCCATGAACAATAGAATATAATGTAGTCACTCTATTAACTGTTGAGGAACTAGCATTGTTCCAAAACTGTTTAATATGTGTGACAGGAATGAGTGGTGCATGAGAAAGAGCATACCTAAAAGGAGATGCGTTCAAATACGCCACCATTTGTGTATATTAGGGAAACAGAGCATCATCAACTTCAAGATACGCGACCATGTTGTGTTGGCTTCTGAACCCCAATTCCAAATCTGATGGTTTAAACTTTGGTGCCATTGTTGAAAGCTGTTAAAAATGATTGATGAAGATGAAGTTGATAAGAGAAAATTGTGTTAGACAAGAATAATAGGTACCCTGTTTAAAAATAGGAGCCAAATATATAGGAGAATAAAATGCATGTGATTGGCCCAAAAATAGGCAAGTATTTTCAAAATGTAATCATGAAAATATTGAAAAAGAATAAGTTTATCTCATGCATTAAATGAAAGTTATCAGCTCCCAAAATTACGGCCTAAAAATATGTCAAAAAGTAACAACTGGGTAGGTCCCATTGAGTGTCAACGGTCAAAAATAACATATCAACGCCCAACGGCTATATTCTTGTCAACGTTTGCCATAGCCATGTCAGCGTCTAAATTGGTCACAACAACGCTTGGAAAAATATTTGTCAGCGTCCAAAAATAAAAATGTTTTAAAAATGAAAAATGACCTTAACAAAGTAATTTATCCTAGAGAAGATAAACAAAAAGCTGATAATTATTATAGGGCGGCAAGCACCGTCCAATTATGCACACTTGCTTATGCAAGATAGACATAACAGTCCTCTAGTGTCCCTTGCTAACCAAAACTCTTAACAACTAAGTTACCTTATAAAATTCCTTGTTACTCCCAGGTAAATCCCATAACAAAATCATTCCCAAGTCTCCCAACAGACCACAACCAATTCTAGGCCAAAAACGTCTTGGCAGCATGCATAGTATATCAACTTTGCATGCTACAATGCCTCATGATTTAGTAAAACTAACTCATACTCACCTGTGGACACAATCTAAAATTATGATAAGAGTATCATATGGATACCCAAACATCCTGAAGGTTCCTAAAACCTCCCCTTAAACTATGATACATAAGTTGCTAAAAATATGCATGAACATAAAAATTTATGTCAAGATAGGAATTAAAAATTCCAACCATCATCCATAAATAAAAACATGTCCAAATGCTTCTCCAATGATCCATAAGCAACTCTGTATCCAATGGTATACTGCTAACACCACCTGCACATTTAGATTGAAAACCACAAAACTAACATTGTTGCTGACAACGCCCCGATAACACATGACAGCGTTGAAGGAAGCTTTGTCAGCGTTAGACAAATATATTGCTGACAACGTCACAAAAACACTTATCAGCGTTCAAGCAACCTTTGTCAGTGTTAGAAAAATATAGTGGAAAAATATAAATCCTCAAAAAGACCAATAACAATGCATTATCCTGTACATACTTTTACAAAAAGACTCCAAAACATATATTATGTGAGATTGATCATTCCAATACTTGTTACCAAGTATTGAAACCTCCCAACATCAAAAGGTTTAGTTAGTAAATCTGACACATTCTCTTCTGTGTCAACCCTATCTGGTTGTATTAAACCCTTTTCAAAACAATCTCTTATAAAATGGTGTCTAATTTATATGTGTTTAGTTTTAGAATGATGTACAGGATTCTTAATAATGCATAAAGTGCTGTTATTGTCTACAAATATCTTGGTATGCATGAAATTATACCCATAGTCCAACAGCTGGTTCTGAATCCACAAAACTTGTCCACAATAAGCAGCTGCAGCCACATACTCAGCTTCAGTTGTAGAATTAGCCACCACTGTTTGTTTCTTGCACTGCCAAGATATTAATCTGCTCCCAAGAAACTGACATCCACCAGTTGTGGATTTTCTATCAAACTTATCACCTCCATAGTCACTGTCTGAATATACAATCAGCTCCAATGGTGAATCCTTTGGGTACCACAAACCAAGACTAGGATAGCATCTTAGGTACCTAAAGATCCTCTTCACCGCATAAAGGTGACATTCCTTAGGAGTTACTTGATGGCGTGCACAAGCACACACAGCAAACATGATGTCAGGTCTGGAGGCTGTAAGGTACATCAATGATCCAATCATGGATCTATAGTGCCTGACATCAACATCTTTCCCATCTCCAATCTTTCCCCAAGGGTGTTCTCTATCCATAGGAGTAGTAGCCCTCTTTTCATGTGGAGAAAAGCCAAACTTCTTCAAGATCTCTGCCACATACTTATCCTGGGAGATGAAGATACCATCTTCTTTCTGCTGAACTTGTAAACCAAGAAAGAAGTTCATCTCCCCCATAACACTCATCTTGAATTTGTCTGTCATGAGCTTAGAGAAATCCTCACTCATCTTTGGATCAGTAGACCCAAAAATGATGTCATCAACATAAACCTGAACAAGCAACACATCCTTACCTTTCTTCTTTGTAAATAATGTCTGATCTATGGTGCCCTTCTTGAATCCATTGTCCACCAAATAAGTAGACAAAGTACCATACCATGCTCTTGGGGCTTGATGAAGTCCATACATAGCCTTCTTGACTCTATACACCTTGTCTGGATTCTTTGGATCCTCAAAACCAGGAGGCTGCATCACATATACCTCCTCAACAATTGTTCCATAGAGGAAGGCACTCTTGACATCCATTTGATAGACAGTGAAGCCCATGCAGGATGCATAGACTAAGAAGATCCTAATAGCTTCAATCCTTGCAACTGGTGTAAAGACCTCCTCATAGTCTATCCCCTCCTCTTGTGTATATCCCTGAGCCACTAACCTTGCCTTGTTTCTGACCACAATACCTCTTTCATCTCTCTTGTTTCTTAGAACCCATCTTGTCCCTATAGGTCTGACATATCTAGGACAATCATCCAGCTCCCAAACATCCTGAATTGCAAATTGGTGAAGCTCATCCTGCATTGCTTCCACCCAACTTGGTTCTTTGAGAGCATCAAATATCTTCTTGGGTTCCTGTTGTGACAGAAAACAGGCAAACAAACATGCTTGCACAAGAGGGGTATCAACCTTCTTGTGAATATTGGCAATAAACCCACCAAGACCTTGATGAGATCTTCTAGTCTGAACAGGAGTCATATTATCACCAATGATTTAAGAAGTGGGGTGATTCTTCATAGTAGAAGTGAGAACTCCTCCTTCAAAAAGTCTGGTGTCCTCAACCTCATTCTCCATGTTGCCAATATCTTCTTCTTCAGACTCTCTTTCATCAACATGAGGATGAACCTCTTCATATAAATTGGAAGGTTAACCTTGTTCAAAAGTGGAAGAGAAAAGATGTGCAGAAGTGTTGTCAACGCCTGAACCTTGTTTGTCAGCATGTGAGCTAACAACGCTTGAACTATTGTCGTCAACGTCTGAGCCATCAACGTCTGAATTGGTCTTGTCAGTGCTAGATTTGCCTTTGTCAGCGCCTGAAGGACCATGCATGTTGTTATCTGGTGGTACTTGGGGACCACCATTATCTTTACCAGCAGCAGCAGCAGCAGCAGCAAAAGCATCTGTCCATATGGGGATGGTAACATATTCTTGTATAGGAGATGACCTTTCTGCTTGTGATCCAACCTTTTCATGAACCTGTGTACCTGAAACATTAACAATTTGTTTTTCCACGACACTTGAAGTTACCTTCACAATGTCTGTATTAGTGACAGGCATATAATTTAAAGTCCTAGATAAGGGTTCCAAGTCAAACAACCAATTTGGACCACTTTCAGGATCACTAGGTTTATTCTCTAAAAACCTGACATGTACTCTTTCAAGAATATGTTTTTCCTCTTTAAGATAAACCCTCTATCCCTTGCTCTGCACTGAATACCCCATGAAGTAGCCTTCATCACCTTTTGCACTAAATTTACCTAAGGCATCACTAGTATCTAAAACTACTACATGACAACCAAAAGGTCTGAGAAAACCAATATTAGGTTTTCTTCCCCAAAGTAACTCATAAGGTGTTTTGTTCTGAATTTTGTTGACCAATGCTCTATTTTGAACACAACAAGCTGTATTAACAGCCTCAGCCCAAAAGGCTATAGGAAAATGAGCATCAGCTAACATGGTTCTGGCTGCTTCAATTAGGGTTCTATTTTTTCTCTCAGCAACCCCATTTTGCTGTGGGGTTCTGGCAACACTAAATTGCCTAGTAATTCCTTTCCCGACACAAAAATCATCTAACTTTTTATTCCTAAATTCACCACCATTATCACTCCTAAGCATTTTAACTTCATTGCCTGATTTCTTCTCAATCTGAGTGATAAAATCAATTAAAGTGTCAGCTGTATCACTCTTCATAGCTAGAAAGAAGGTCCAAGTAAACCTAGAAAAGTCATCTGTTATAACAAAGCAGTAGGACTTACCATTCAAACTTTCTATATTGGTTGGACCAAAGAGGTCCATATGAAGCAAGTGAAGAGGTCTAGTACTAGAGTGCACCTGTTTGGACTTGAATGAGACCTTGTGCTGCTTGCCTTTAAGACATGCAACACAAGAGTGGTCATTGTGGAAGGCCTTTTCAGGCAAACCATCAACCAAGCCAAGTCTCACAAGCCTGTTTATATTCTTAAAATTTATGTGCCCTAGTCTCCTGTGCCATAAATTACTTTCATCTACTGAAGCTTTAGCATAAAAACAAGACATATTATTATTCATTCTAATCCCATTCAGATTCACATTGTATATGTCTTTATGCCTAGGTGTTCTATAGTCAATATATTTCTCATCAGGGATCTTATAATCCTTGCTTAACACCAAACATTCAGTATCAGTAAACAGAACTTTATTTTTGTTATCACAAACTTGTGATACACTAAAAAGATTGTAATCAAGTTCCTTTACCAAAAATACGTTCTCAAAACACAAATTCTTGGTGAGAAGGGTTACTTTGCCTGTGATAGTACCATATCCTCCTCCAAAGTAAACCTTATCACCATCTTTAATGAGAGTGAAGTTAGTCAGATAATCTTCCTTCCCTGTCATGTGCCTTGAGCATCCACTATCCCAATATCCAAAATCATTGACCTGTCTTTGAATGCCCTGCACATAAAGAAAACAAGTTAGTTTTCTTTGGGAACCCAAGCCTTGGAAGACTTGGATTCATCTGGTTGTTTAATAAGAACAGACTTAGTTCTCACAACAACCCCATTTTCATCCTTCTTAGGATGAAATACCCAGTTAACCCTAATAGGTTTTGTAATGACCTTTGAAATGTAATTAAATCTATTGCAAGTCATTGAAATCCCATTATCATTAGGGTTTTGATCTTTCTTTGGTCTCCATGTTAAGCTTGAAGAAGCTTTAGACCCCTTACCTTGCGGTTGCAAATATTTAGGTCTGGTCACGTTTCTGTCAGCGTTGGAATTGGTCTTGTCAACACTGAAGTTACCCTTGTCAGCGTTGAACCTAGGGTTTGCTACAGAAACCCATTGCCTATTAGACCAAGTGTTTGTCTTTTGAAATGGTTTTTGTCCATGTGTGTTAGACCCTCTAGTGAAGAATGGGACATGTCTAACAACTTGTGGACTTTGCTACACACAAGGTTTGGGTCTGACAATGTTTGACTTTCTAACAACGTTGACTTTGTTCCTGTCAGCACTGAATTTGTTCCTGTCAGCGCTGACTTTGGGAGCGTTGACACACTTATATGCTAAATGTGAAAAGCTACCACAAGTGTAACAGGCTTTTCTAGACACAACCCTAGGTCTAGAAGAGAAGAAGCCTGTTCCATCATTGCTAACTTGGCTCTTAGGTGACCTAGTATTCCTATACATCTCTGCATACTTAATGCTAGGTTTTCTAACAGTGTTTGAGCCAAGATCAACAGCCTTACCAGTGATTGGGTTTGTAACCTTAATGGGAGTTGACTCATTAGGACTTTCACATAGAAAGCCACCCTTAACAAATAAGGTAGGGTTAGCCTTCTTCCATTCATTCAGGTCAGTCAACTTTTGTTGATACTCTTCAACTGGGGTAACGACTCTTGGTGGAGGAATGAATTCCTCCTCTTGGAGTTCTGGCAAACCAGTCCAAGATAGGTCCTTTTGTTGGACACCATAAAAGTCACCAGCCGGTGGTGGAACCACAGAGTAGTCTTTCATCCCAATCCCAGTCATGTCCTTAGGATCTTTTTGTTTACTCACACATTCTCCTAGGGTTTGTGTGGCCTTATCAAATCTTTGAATTTTAAGGCCAACATTATCTTTACTTTTAATGGCCTCATCTAACTTAGCCTGTAACTCACCATTAACCCTTTCCATGATGTTTCTAATATCCATACTAGCATTTAACTCATGTTTTAAGATATTTATTTTATCTTTTAAGTCAAATTCCATTTTCTTGTATTCAGAAACTGTCTTCTCAGTTTGAGTGAGAGCTAGTTGGTAATTAGACAGTTTGCATTTTTTAGTGCTCACATCATCTAATAATCTTAACACCTCTTTGTTAAGTTTCTCAGTGTTTAACCTACAACCTTTACTACAAAAAGCATCATCGTATAACTCATTATCAGATGAAGAGGAGGAGTGTGCCATGAGAGCATATTCAACATTCTCTTCTTCTTCAATTTCAGCAACCAAAGCTTTATCCTCTTCTACATCTTTAGCCAAATAGCTCCAATCCCATCCCATTCCATCAATTCCTTGAACTACAACCATGGCCTTAGGATCCTGAGATTTAACAATTTGACTTGAGGGTTTACCAGCATCAGATCTTCTAGGAGATCTGCATTCCCTCATGAAGTTCCCCATACGATGACAGTTGTAGCATTCAACTTTGGATTTATCAAATCCAGCTGTGTCCTTTGCATTGAAGGTCATCTTCTTCTTAAACCTTCTGTTCCACCTGTTTGCTCTTATACTAGCAAGAGCCATGTTCCACTTAATGTCCATCTCTTCCAAGTGCTCATCACTTATCTGCTCAAGGTCCTCATATGTAATCACTGAACAATTGGGCAAAGAAGCAATATAAGCACATACAATATCCAAATCCAAACCAGCAGGTTTAACTCTTGGTGAGTCACTTTTGAATGTGTCAGCGTCTGAAAAGGAGACGTTGACAGGACATGTTCCAGCGCTGACACATGATGATCCAGTAACTGGATGCATGTAGGAGTCCTTCTGATTGAATTGACCTTCACTATGAGAAAAGAAGGCCATGTTACTGTTGGTGGACTTGCTTCCATGCTCTAAAAGAGTTTCATCTTCCAACAGCCTCAGTTTGTTGTAGATATCATCAAACGTGGAACTTTTGTAAGTATTATTGGCAAGAATAGATCTTGCCTCAATCTTCCACGCCTCACCAAGACATTTAAGAAAAGTGGCATTAATATCAACATCACCAAGTTGTGTCCCCATGAAGGACAATTTGCTTGTAATATCAAGCAATATGCTTCTCACACTACTAAGCTTTTCATTAGGTTGAGCCTTGAAGACAGCATAATCATGCATAAGTTGCTTCTTCTTCTCTTCCTTAGTATCTTCATTGCCACCATATGCAACTTCAAGAGCTGCCCAAAGGTCTTTAGTAGATTCATAACCTCTATATTTATGCTGGTTCTCTTGTCCCAAAGAGAGTTTCAGAATATTTAGGGTTTTCATGTCAACCCTTTTCTTTGCTATGTCTTCAGCAGCCATAGCTCTACCATCATCAGGCTTTTCTTTCTTATCTGCTTTAGAACATCCAGCAACAGCTGCTCTTCCAGCAATAGCATTAGCAATCTTTTGAGCCTTATCGAATGTGTTTCCATATTCAATAATCTCCCAGAGTGTGTAGTCATAGATCCCTAGGTATTGTTCAAAGTTGAATTTCCATAATTCAAAGTTGGTTGCATCAAGCATGGGAATCTTGATGTTTGGTAAAGGTGAGGAGGAGGAGGTTAGTTTTGGATTTGACATGATGTTGTTAGGGTTTTTGAGAAAATTAGGGTTTTGGTGATTTCTAGGGTTCTTGTGTTCTTTAAGATCAAAAGTTCCTCAACAAGCTCTGATACCACTTATTGATCCCAAACTTAGATTGATTTAGCTTTATGTATACGAGATTAGATCAAGTAATACACTTAGAGAAACCTTTGTATATGTATATGACAATCTAAGTGTTATGCGGAATTAACACTTAAACAAGAACACACAAGATATAAAAAAACTTTCACTTTGATTAATGATATCAAACTTGCTTACAATGAAAGTAGTTTACGTATGAAAACTTATATTGAACATTAACCTAAAGGTCTTATTTTATAGACATAAGAAGCCTTGTACAATAATCTACGTATCAACTATTCTAGGTAAAGATAAATATAGAAAATACATTGTTGTTCCTATCTTTACTAGAAGTAATCTAGAATACAATAAACGCGTAGAGTATATCTTTCCATCAGTGCTTGTCTTCAATGTATCAACGCTTGACTTTGTCTTGTCAACGCTTGAGCTGTCAGCGTTTGTTTTACTCCTGTCAACGCTTGTTTTACTCTTGTCAGCGCTCAAGTAGACTGGCTATAATTTATTCCCAACAGAGGCAAAACCTAAAGCGGGTACTAAATAAAAGATAAAACTTGAACTTTACGAAAAAATATTAATTTTTAAATTTGACGAAAAATTCAGCTAAAAATACGTAACTTTCAGAATTAAAATCAGAACAACTTTCAGATTAAACTAAACAATTACGGAACAATACTAAATAATAAACAAGCAGGCAGACACCCTGCTCAAGCAAGCGGCTACCTGCTGCATTTTGGCGGAAAAATACCTCAAGCAGCCAAGTTGCCATGTCACTTTATTAACTTCTTCAGAATCCAAACAGTATTCTTCGGAATACTTATACTATTTCGGAATAGTTATGTTTTCGGAGAACTTGTTTTTTCGCAATCTTTGTTTCTTCGGGATAATAGTATTTCACAACTCTTTTTTTTCCGGAATAATTTTTTTTCCAGAACTTTCTTCGGAACAAACCTTTTTCAGAACTTTTAACTTTTCTGGAGATTTCTTCGGAATCTAAAACTTCTTCAGAAAAATGGCATATTTTCGGAATAAATGACAATTTCAGGAAAAGGTGACAAATTTAGAGAAAAGCTAATCTTCGGAATAAAAGGTAATTTCAGAGAAAACAAATTCAGGAAAAGGTGATTCTTCGGAATCTCAAAACCCTTTTTCGAAGAAGTGCAAACTCAGATAGACTGATACAGTAACAATAAAAATTTACGAAATAAGCTAAAAATAAGCACAAACCAAATAAGCAATTAACTAAAACTTAATCTAAAACACTTTTAAGAAAAACTAATTCAACCACAAATCAAAAACTATAAAAACACTAATAAAACTAAAAATTAAAAATCAACTTTTAATAAAATAAACTAATAAAAACACTTAACTAAAATCAAATCAAACACACAATAAGCTATAAAATCAATAAGCTAACACAATCAATCACATAAAAACATAACAAATAATCAAATAAGCATGACAATAAGATAAAAAGCATAAAGATTAAGCAAAACAAGAAAGGTAGAATAAGAGATTAATATAAAACTTGATTAAAATTAAAGATTCAACAATAATTAAAAGTAAAAATTAAAGGACTTACAAATTTAAGGTGCAAGACAAGGTAAATTAACAAGTAAATAAATGACATGAAAAATAAAGGTGGAAAGACTAACTTGTCAATTTAGCTAACACCTCCTAATGACACATTAGGAGGGTATTTATAGGAGGATTAGTATGTCTTGATGCTTCCTTTCTCTTCTCGTCTTTTCGTCTTTATAAATTCTTCGACTTTTTCGACTTTTTCGACTTTTTCTCAGGATTATTTGAACTCGTCTTATAATTTATTCATTTATTAGACTTGAGTTCTTCGACTTCATTAAACTTCCGTCTTTAGACTTTTTCTTCGATAAATCTTCAGAATAGGCCTTGGACTTCTGTTCTTTTTGCACTCTTGATCTTTTGACTTCGTCTTTTGTCTTTTTCTTCGATAAAAGCCCGTGAAAGCTCGTGTTTTCTTCCCTTTTCACATTTTGATCCTAAATCACAACAAAAACACAAACCACCCATAATTCCGACATTTACGACATAAAATACACGTTTTGGCTTGGTTATTATTATAATTAAGTGGTAAAAGGATAAGTGTTTTCACACTTATTAAATCCCCTACGCTTGACCATTGCAATGTCCTCATGCAATGCATTAATTACAAATCAAGTTTTACATTTTCCATCATAATCAATCCACCTTGGCCTTTATTAAAGAGACAAAATTTTTAAAGGAAGAAAATAAGTAAAAAGATAAAAAACATACCTTAGGGTTTTGGAATGTCATGAATGATTATCACCCTCAAGTTTCACGTTCCCCATACCAAGCTTAAAAACAAGATCATTGTTATTATAAGTTAGCAAACTAACACAAACTCATGTGGCCCAATTATTCACTTAGACTCCCTTATTCCTAGGTGTATCTCTTATATTTTATTGTTGTCTTGAATGATCATGAGGATGCATTGTTGACTTATTTCGATAGCTTATTTAGGCCGAAAATAAAGTAGGACGATTTAATCAATAGTTAGCTAAAGGACAAAATCTTTTAAAACTTCTTCTCGGGACCTCATAAAGTTCATATATTGGCATAACTCACTTCACGATTTGAGACCTTTCTCGGACCGATATTTGGCAGCGACTTCATACTTCAAATCTTGAGAGACGTTCATGAAATAATGGTCTTCTCTTCATAATAGGAATTTCTTCACTTGAACTTTTTGAGAGATTCTTCATATTTGGACCACGACTTCTTCATTTTTCTCCAATCTTTATTTGGGACTTTGATATACAACGATCCGCCTCCTTTTAGGACTTGGATCTATTTATCCTCATACCTTGTTAGGGCCTTTTTGGATAGACTTCTCCATGATCTTTTGGGGGGTATTTGCTTTTCGTCGTGTGTCTCGATTCTTCATATTGATTTTTGATAAATGATTCTTCACATCACTTGGGATCTTTAGCAACAAAATGTATCCCTCATGCCTTGTTAGGGCCTTTTCGGACTCGCCAATCTTCGCATCCCGCTTCAATAAGTTATGCCTTGGCTATGAACTCTAATTAATACCGAGCAACTTTTAAACGATCTTGGGCAAAAAGCTAAGTAACTTTTCAAATCGTACAACCTTAATTATTGCAATTAAATTTATTAGCAAGCGATGGGAAAAAAAAGCTTATAATCAACTCACATAAATTCATGAAAGAATACCAAACTTATAATTGACTCTATCATCTCTTGTTCTCCACAATTTAAAATCTCAAGGAATGAGACTTGTGGATGCTTAGCCTATTAAATCAAAGTTTTGGGTTTTCAAGTCATCTATAGGATCTTGAAACTTCTTAGAATTTTTCAAGTTTAGAATTCGCATTTGAAAGTTCCTTTGATAAACGACTTTCTAGGATCAATTATAGGAACTTGCGAAAAGTTCTTGTTCTTAACCCGTAAGAGTTAAGACTTTCGCGTTTTAAAGTTCCCTATATAAAAGCCTAGCAAAACTTGACTTAAACACGTTAAGGGTACTACCTAGAGTAAACTTAGATAAGTAAACTCGGGTTGAGTCAAAAAATTCACAACGTTTGAAAATTGAAACCACTTTATTAAAATTTATTCTAGCAAAGAAAGAAAATAACTATAACAAAGATAAAACTACTAGGCCAAAAATAGATCAAAAATTTTGAAAAATGTTGAAAAATCAAATTTTCTGGTTAAAATGAGGACAAATACAAGGAAAAGCCCACTTAACTTCGATAGAAGTCCCCCTACACTTAATATAAACATTGTCCTCAATGTTTAAGCATGTGGGAGTAAACTCCCCTACACTTAAGACACTGTGCACGTTGTTTAAATCTTGCTAAGGAAGAGACAACTAAAGTGATTCCTATTTTAATATTGAATAATATAAAATAGAGAATCAAAAGAGTTTAGGATAAAACCGGGAAGACGGGTACACGGGATCACGGGTCGTCAAAAGTCATCAAGAATGGATCTTTGATAGCTCGAATCCCTGCACATGATAAGAAAGAAAACAACATACACATACTAGGGTCTCCCCTACACTTATTATAAAAACAAAAGGAAAAGGATAGATACTGCGGGTTGCCTCCCGAGAAGCGCTTGTTTTTGTTAATCGAGTCGTGAGCCTGACTTGACCTTGATTATCATGGTAAAAAGCTTGAAGAACATCCACCGGGATCAAATACATGGTTTTCATCCATCAAATAGCACAAGCTTAAGGTGAACAAGGCAAGCCAAAGAAGAGTAGGCAAGGTTCCCTTAAGCAGTTGTTGAGCATGGTGGTAGCAAGGGTGATGAGGTGCAAGCCTATCTCCAAAAGTTCCAAAAATCTTTCCTTTTATTTCATCAGATGGATACTGAGATGGCTTAAAAATTGAAATGCTGGGATCGAACACCTTTTCCTTTAGGGGAAAATAACACTCGGGCTCAGTAGACCTTGAAGAAGATCCGCTCATAAATCGCACAATCTCATCCTCAGAAGGTGGATAGAGAGGTGTCAAAACATAAGTGCTACGGATATTGGTGTCGTCCGGCTTCTTCTCCTTAGAAACGGGTTTCTTCATATCCAAAGGAGGATAAAGAGCATCATCAAAGTCCAAAGGAGGAGAATCACTCTCATTTGGGAAGTAGGTGTTGAGAAAAGTAGCAAAATCTTCCTCAAATGAGTAGTCATCCAAAGTAGGATCAAGCATGGTTGGTGGAGGATCTTCATCATGTGAAGAATCACTCGAAAGAGTATCGACATCATCAAAGTCATCATAAGTTGGCATGTCTGGATACTCTGAAACAAAATTATCATAATCATCCCCATCGGAACTAGAATCATCATCATAATCATCATAGATTGGTGGAGAATCATAAATTGGTGGAGGATCTAAATTGGAGAGAGAATCATCCACATCATCTTTGAACAGTGGATTATCATAGCAAGAATCGAAAAGAGGATTGTTGTAGACGACAAAATCATCAAGCACATTAATCATATTCGCTGATTCTCTTCCATTGGGTTTGGTTGTGATCTTCCCCATTTTAAAAACTTGCGCCTCATTCCCGACCCTTAGAATAAGCTCACCTTCGACAACATCGACTAAAGCTTTTCCGGTTCTCAAGAATGGCCGACCAAGTATTAACGGAATACGAGGGTCCATTTCATAATCAACAACAACAAAGTCGACCGGAAAAGTGAAGGTACCAACTTTAATAAATACATCTTCAGCAATACCAACGGGGTACGCGAGAGTGCGATTTGCAAGCTCAAGAGTCATCTTTGTTAGAGTAAGGTCGGGTAATGATAACTTTTTCCAAACACTTAAAGGCATCAAATTAATACTGGCCCCGAGATCAGCTAAGGCAGTAAATTCTCCGGTTTGGTTAAAATTACATGGTAGCACAAAACGACCGAGATCTCCAAGTTTTTCCGGAAGTTCTTTAAGAAGGACTGCAGAACAGCTTTAATTCAATCGAGTATTAACAAACTCGGCCATCTTCTCCTTCTTATTGAGCAATTCCTTAAACATCTTAACAAATTTAGGCATTTGGGCAAGAGATTCAACAAGGCTAAAGGTGATGGTCAGTCCTGAAATCTTCTTCAAATAGTTCGACACTTGAATGTCATCCTTGGTGAGTAATTTGCCCTTGTCTAAGCGAGAAGGATAAGGGATATTGGGTTTATAGGTGGAAGGTGTAGTAGGTGAAGGTTGAGATGTTGAAGGTTTAAAGGTGGAAGGTGGGGTTGGTGAAGGGTTCTTCTTGGGTACTTCAGTAAGAGGTGGAGACGGTAATAGACAACTAATACTAGGCGTGGGAGTAGGAGGGATAAATGGTGGTGAAGGAGGTGTAGATGGAGTAACTGGGGGAGGGGTAGATGGTCCTACTAAGGTTGCTCCACTGCGTGTAGTAATAGCACTCAGATTCGCTCTTGGGTTGGTGACGGTATTTGAAGGAAGAGAGCCCGAAGTAGAGGGTTGAGTAGTTGGAAAGAAACTAGCCATCATATTTTTCAAATCATTTGTTTGATTGCTGAAGGAGGTTTGCATATCATGTCGAAGCTCGGTTCTAATATCATGCCCTTGTTTAGTGATATCTCCTTTCAAGTTGATGATTTGGCTTTGCAGATTCTTGACTAGCTCTCCTTGGGTCCTCATGAAAGTTTCAACATCTTGATTAATGGGTGGTGCTTGTTGAGCGGTTGGGTGATAAGGATTAGAAGCTCGAGGTGGGTTTGGATTGCTTCTATTGTAGTTGTTGGGGTTGTGGTTTTGAGGAGAAAAACCGGGTGAAAGAAAGTTGTTAGAACGGTAACTTAGCAAGTTACGATTACCTTGAGGTCGGGCTTTATAGCTTTCCGTTGAATAGTTACCATGAGCCGCATACACGTTTTCCAGATTGTCATGAGTAGAAGGACAATCAGTGTATGAATGAGGACCACCGCAAGTCTCACAAGAAGTTGCTACAGCTTTAACTTGTTGTTGTTGATTTGTAGTCAAAAGTTGCATGTTTTTGCTCATTTTGACCATTGCGCGGGTCAATTCGGTGATATCAGGGTTAGAAGAAGTAGAAGAAACATTGACTCTCAGGTTATTCCTTGAAGATGCGGATGAATCCCAATTTTAGTGATGAGTAGTCATGTTCTATATAAGCTCTCTACACTCCTCGGGTCTTCTTTTCATAAATGTGCCACCGGCGGCTGCATTAATCGTATCACGATCACGAAAAGTTAAACCATTGTAGAAAGTATCAATCAAGGTGAAGGGGAGCATGTTATGGTTTGGACATCGATCGATCAAAACATTATAGCGTTCCCAAGCGTCAAAAAGTGATTCATCAGGTTCTTGAGTAAATCCACTAATTTGATTTCGAATGCTCATGACCATGGATGGTGGAAAGTAGCGCGAAAAAAAGCGTTGAGTCATCTCATCCCAAGTATGAATTGAATTCTTCGAAAGACAATCAAACCATTTTTCGGCATGGTGGGATAAGGTATGTGGAAATAGGTGAAGGCGAAGAAAATCCATAGTAACACCGGGCAACTTCATGCTTTGAGTAACGGTAATGAATTTGTCGAGGTGTTTGTTGGCATCATCATCCGGTAATCCGCGAAATGGACAAGTGTTTTGGACTTGTTGGATCATGTGATGCTTCAACGAAAACTCTGGGGCCGTGATTTGCATCGGCGCAATCGGTCCTCCTCGTCCATTCATCGTAGGTTGACACAGCTCCTCCATCGTTCGAAGGTCGGGTGGGGGAACATTGTTGTTGTTATTCATGTTGGGGTGGGGTGGATTATTGTTGTTGTGCACACCAGCCATATCTAAATCTTCACGAGTCTCGGGCTCTGAATAAGATGAAGATCTAGTACGCATACACCTGCAAAAGAAAAAGAAAAAGATACCAAAGAAATAGAGAATATATGTACTTGTAAAAATAAAAATAAAATCTTTTTGGTGCAAAACTTTGCAAAAGAAATGCTTTTTATACGTCTTTTAATGTTTTTGTATTTTTGAAAAATTTTAATTTTTATGGATTTTTGAAAGTTTTTGAGCAAGAAAAATAACGATCACGAGTGAACGGATCCTAAAATTCAACGCGTCTCTCACAGAAAACCGTTAATCTTTACGAAAAGAGCCGGCAGCGGCGCCATTTAATAACTTAGTCTTTCCACCTTTATTTGAAAAAGGTGACAAATTCAGAGAAAAGCTAATCTTCGGAATAACAGGTAATTTCAGAGAAAACAAATTCAGGAAAAGGTGATTCTTCGGAATCTTTTCCGAAGAAGTGCAAACTCAGATAGACAGATACAGTAACAATAAAAATTTACGAAATAAGCTAAAAATAAGCACAAATCAAATAAGCAATTAACTAAAACTTAATCTAAAACACATTTAAGAAAAACTAATTCAACCACAAATCAAAAACTATAAAAACACTAATAAAACTAAAAATTAAAAATCAACTTTTAATAAAATAAACTAATAAAAACACTTAACTAAAATCAAATCAAACACACAATAAGCTATAAAATCAATAAGCTAACACAATCAATCACATAAAACATAACAAATAATCAAATAAGCATGACAATAAGATAAAAAGCATAAAGATTAAGCAAAACAAGAAAGGTAGAATAAGAGATTAATATAAAACTTGATTAAAATTAAAGATTCAACAATAATTAAAAGTAAAAATTAAAGGACTTACAAATTTAAGGTGCAAGACAAGGTAAATTGACAAGTAAATAAATGACATGAAAAATAAAGGTGGAAAGACTAAGTTGTCAATTTAGCTAACACCTCCTAATGAAACATTAGGAGGGTATTTATAGGAGCATTAGTATGTCTTGATGCTTCCTTTCTCTTCTCGTCTTTTCGTCTTTATAAATTCTTCGACTTTTTCAACTTTTTCTCGAGATTATTTGAACTCGTCTTATAATTTCTTCATTTATTAGACTTGAGTTCTTCAACTTCATTAAACTTCCGTCTTTAGACTTTTTCTTCGATAAATCTTCAGAATAGGCCTTGGACTTCCGTTCTTTTTGCACTCTTGATCTTTTGACTTCGTCTTTTGTCTTTTTCTTCGATAAAAGCCCGTGAAAGCCCGTGTTTTCTTCCCTTTTCACATTTTGATCCTAAATCACAACAAAAACACAAACCACGCATAATTCCGACGTTTACGACATAAAATACACGTTTTGTCTTGGTTATTATTATAATTAAGTGGTAAAAGGATAAGTGTTTTCACACTTATTAATGCAGCAAGTCACAGAGTCAGCCGTCGACATTCAAGATTTGAACGCTGAAAATAACAAATCAAACGGTGACAGACTTGCAGGTTTAGCTGGTGTATCCGAACCACCAGTTATCATCAAAGATGTTTCTACACAGGTACCATCAATAACTTTACCAACTATTGGAGCTTTGGATAAGGGTAAAGGGTTATGGAAGAAGTTCAAGTACCTAAGGATGCAGCTCAGGTACATTATGATTCTGTTTTGGCTGCACAACTTGAAGAATAGGATATGGAAAAGACTGCCATTGAAAGCAATAAAGATGGTAGTGATGATGAGAGTTCTGGTTCTAGTGTGATGATAATTGAAGAACTAGAGAAATTGGAGTATGGGGAGGATGAATTGGATAGGGAGAAGCTTAGGGAGTTGAAGATGCAGGTAGACTTTGATATACCTGAGGTTGTTGACATGTATTTTGCATGGGAATCTTAAATTGCAGAAAATCCAGACATGTCACTTACTGGACAAATTTTGGGATTGGAAATTTTGCTGAGAGTTCAAAAGGATTGCAAGTTGATTTTGAAGCATAAAGCAAGTAAGGTACTTTTTGAGCTAAAAAGAGATAGGATAGAGCTCTATTATATGCTTCTTAGGTTCCATCAAGGGGGATGGACCTATGAGAAATTGAAAAAGCTTTCCTTTGAAGAGTTGGAGTTTTATGCATATCCTATTTGGGAACGTGTTTGTGAGGCAAATACTCTTAGACTTCTTTCTGATGAAAGAAAGGAAGAAATTGAAGAAAATATGCAGATCAAGAGGTGTGACAATCCGTCAATTTATGGTTGATATTTTATTCTCAATATTTATTTGAAAACATTATTTTAATGTTATAATATGAACTCACTTATTTTTGGGAAGTAATTTGGATTTACGTCTTGAAGTAGCATCGACTACGTCTAAACTGGAGGATTCTACCTTACGTGCTTACATTTACATACACCGTTTTGGTGACAGTCAGACATTTCAGAAAATAAATTTATCCGTGAACATTATTTTGGAGTTTTAAATTTGTGTCGGTTCATAAACTCACAAATTTACGAGAAGAGATTAGGACTTACGATTATAATTTAACGTCCTTTACGACTAAACCGGAAACCCTAGGATTACGTATTTACGTTTTCGAACTCCGTTTTTGATGAGACAATTTTTATTAGATTCGTTTTGTGCCGTTGATTCATAATTTATAAAAATATTTTTCGTAAAACGACTCGAGGGCACGCAAATCAAGAAAACTATAATAGAGGAGTACCCGTAAATAAATGGGGATGAGACAAAATGACTTTTGCCCGACCTCCACTCATATCCGGCCACAAAGTGTACCACCACACTTGTGATGTGTCAAGTTGTAGCTTACAAGCTACACTTGTCCATTTAGCTTAGCATGTAAGCTAAGCTTACAACAAAAACCACTAGCTAAACTTTCCTCCCATTTCCATACATGCAAACCACCCTAAATCTCTCTCATTCCTCTCTTCCTTGCCGTCCCAAAATCAAGAACAAACACCCCTTTGATCAATTTTCAACCATAATATTTGATGTTATACACACATATGATGGAAACCTCTTCAAGCTCTATTGATTGGTGGTCATTTTAACATCCAAGGAGAAGTCTTGATGGTGTCTTAGGGCTGATTTTCTACAAGGTGTTCTTGAAGAATGGTGGTCTTGAAGATGGACTTGGTTTATCACAAGTTTCTTCATCAAAATCCATGTCTTGGTCATAACCTACATCATCTTGGTGGTATAAAGATTGTTCTCCTCATCCTCTTGTTATTTTTATTATGTAATCATGTATTTTCTTTCCTATTGTATATGTATATGATGATTATATGATGATAAAAGTATTGTGTGGGGATTTGGTGTTGATAAATATGAATAAAAAGATGAAAAACTATAAGAAACAAGGCTAAAATCTTGTTTAAATTGTTGGCTGTATAAAAACAATAACTAACCACAAGTTAAACTGATAAAATGGCAAAGTGGAATCAATATACAGTAAGTGTTAGGTCTTGTACACATGTGAGAGTTGGTCATGCAATGGAATCATTATAATGAGTGAGATATGATCAAAACAAGTTTAGAGTACAAATCTGAGTTCACTATTTTGGACGATTTTTAGAAAATACTTAGAAGCTGATTCAACAGTAGCTATAGAAGAGTTAAATGGAGCACATATCATGTAGTTTATGTCTAAAAATTTGAGCTTCTATCTCCATATAGAACTCTAGATATGGCAGTTTTGGTGTACATGAAAGTAAAAATCAAATTTTGGAAATTAAAGTATAATAGTATTATATAAGCACTCAAATAAAAATAGTATAAAATGTGAATTAAAACCCACTAACTTATATAATACATTTATATAAATATGTATAAGGATAAATAAATGGACATTTTATAAAAATGGTAGTTTGATAAGTTTTATAAATTATAAAACTATAAACATGATTTTTACGACTTTTTCGCCTATTACCGTAAAATTAACGTTTTTGTTAAATAAAACTTAGACGGTTGGACCCGTCTAATGTAAAGTTTTTAAAACTCATATACTGATATATAAACATATATAACAAGTAAAAACAGATAAAACCCGAACTATATAATATACGGACATTAACGGGCTAAGTTAACGTTATTGGACTAATAATACAACAAAATGGGCTAAAACACTTATAAACTTATTTATTGTGCTTAACCCATTTGGGCCCAACATATAAAGTGTAAATACTGATAATAAAAGTATAAAATGGATTAATACAAGTTAAAGAACTTATAATAAGTTTATTGGACTTAAAATTATGTAAATAGGTAAAACTAGTAAACTAGTATATAAGTTATCGACACATAAACACAAAAATGAGTGAAGGAGAATATATAAACCCACTTGATCATCATATATATATATATATTCATCATATGTATACATAATTGTTATTTTTATAAAGTCATTGGACAAGAGTCTAAGACGAGTATTATTTGTCTAGGTTTCCGTGATTAAAGCACGTACCGTACGCCCGAATTGCCGATAACCCGCCTTCCCACATCAACGTGAGTTCATAGCCTCGCACTCTTTTAAATGTTTTTATGAAAGTTTTTATAAACCCGCGAGGGAGATAACATGTTAGTTTTTATGAAATAGGACACTAGTTGTCCCGATTGTTTGTTTATTGATTTGGACCCGAATGATTGTATGACCCGATGAAAGATTAAATGACCCGATAGATGAAATAAAATGGATTATTAAAGTTAGGTTATGTCACTAAAAGTCCCATTAGCATGAATTGTGAACTACCGGGATTTGGTAGACGCTTATGCATATAATAGTACTATTTGGGGACGATCACCCTAGTTCGCGCCTTGACGGTTAATCCCCGTCGTGCCACATTGATTGGTAAGCGAATTTATGTATGAGAAGATTTACATAGCGTGACCTTTGTGACGACACGCTAATTTAGATGGGCAAATTGAGTTTCGGGCTAGCTACCCGTTGTTTGGTTTAGTAAGGTAACAATGTCATGCGGCTTATAATAATCCAATTAACGAATTACTGCTTACAATGTATTGCCTGACTAGCAATACGGGGTCATACTATTGATATTATGTTCGTGTTTTGATTTTATATAACCATATTCATATAACAGTTTTTATTTAATCTATACAACGTTATAAAACGTATTGTATGATGTTTTTAACGACAATGGTTCGTATAACGATTTTTAAGGCAAATGCCTATATTATGATTTTGATAAGGATTTGTATAAAATGACTTTGGCTATTTTATGGCCTATTACAAAGATTTGTACAAAATGATTTTCGGTAATAATTTTATATCGATGTTATATTGATGGAATTTATTAAACTCTATGAATTCACTCGGCGTTATCGCTGACCTTTTCCTTTAACATGTTTTATCTCAGGTACTTGAAGGTAATTCTCGGGTAGACAACAAGAATTCATGGCCCACACTTAAATAACAAATTTCCATTCTAATGTTTTGTAAAACCTGTATGAATTAATATGACTTGGGACCTATGTAAACTTGATATTTATGAATGAAAATGCTTTATTATTAAACGACGCGATTTTTAAGCGTCGTCTATGATGTAAGTAATGTGCTATCCCGTAACACCAACGAGTCTTTCGCTGTATTGAATTGTATAAATTTGGGGGTGTTACAGTTTGGCATCAGAGCTCTCGTTATAGAGAACGAAAGATTTATAAAACCAAGGTTTTGAATATATCATTTCAAAATCTTTTAACTATAAACATTTTTCTAAAAATTTCTAAAAATCTTTTGACTATAACGGTGCCGAAGAATTCCCGAGTTACCAACAAGGCCAGACTGAGAAGTGTTAATTTAATATATATATATATATATAACTTGGATTATATATATATGATGTAATTTTATTACATGATTGTTTGATGATTATTTTGATATTTATACGAGTTATTTATACGACGTAGATTGTCACAAGGAACCCTAAATCCCCTAGTAAATTAATCGAAGCTATTCTCGTAGGAATTCTAACTATCCTAGATTTAAACCAAGTTGTGGATATTTATGATTCCAACAAATGGTTGATATTCGTAGAAATGTAGATATTAGTTGATTGTGATATTGAAAAAGAATTGGCGAGATTAAATCTGATATCGATGTCATGACGATCTTTCCTTATAGAGTGGAGTTTGACAAAACGTTACCACCTAGAAAGATGTCATCTGATTCGTTGTCATCCAATTCTTATATTGAAATTGAAAGGGTGAATGTTGCACTTGAGGCTGTCATTGGAACCATTACCCAAAAGCCTCATGCCACTAATACCTTTCCGAGAAGTCTAATTGAATATATGAGTCATCTCATACTAGTGACTCATTTGACAATTGTTGTTGTAAGAGCTATAGGATTGGAAATTAAGTATTGATTCATATCGAGCTTTTATTGCCCTTTTAAGGTTTATAAATAAGGATGAAAGTATTGGAAAATGAGGTAGGATATCGAATTGAGTTTAAGTTGGTTGAAACTTGAATAAAGTAAAATTTAACCCGTATGGACTATGAGATTATTAAGAGGAAGTCATTAAGTTCTGTGATTAAATTATAAGGTTTTAATTGATTGTTGATTCGTGTTAAGGGTTGTTCCTAGGCCATTGTCCACTAACGAGGATGCCCAGTGTCCAAGAAATAAATTGAAGAAATCTTCTTCTGAATTGAGACCGATGGATCTTCTGGGACATGTGGAACACCTAATGACTCTTGTAGATTAGTATTCATTGTGGTATCTTTTAAAAATAATCCCTAACTTAACTGAGACATCAGTTGGTAGGATGAGATCTTGGAATTGTATGACATAGTGACACATAATGTGTTACGGTACAATTTGACTTGTTTGTGATTAATGAAAAGACTACCTTTGATTGCTAAATTCTACATGTATCGATGATATCTATCTTTTCTTGCTTCATCCTAATGTTCGCATTAGTGATGCAACCATTAAACAAGTACTCATATCGAATTGAGTTATGTTGTGACTTATTCTTTCTGAGTGCCATCGAGATCATGAACCTCATGATTAATTGGCTAAGCTCATTTCCTGATATATTGAAGTTAGTTCTTGTTGAACAACTTTTCGTCACTCTTTTGCAGATCAGTCATTGTTTTTATAAGATAAAACAGTATCCTTTGAGAAAATTTAATTTTCATCACTATAAGGATTATTCAAAGTGAGATGTATAAATAATCGTTATCGAAGTAAAGTTGTTTATAAAACACCTTAGAAAACTTAATTGTTTTCATATCAAAGAAAATCTTTGTAAATTTATTTTTGATTCTTATTTAAGAATTAAGCATGAAAATGTTTTTATTATAAACATGATGATAAAGTTTTGACGAACTGAGTATTGCATCGTTAATCTTGAAATTCTATATAGTTGCGCGCCTACATACAATTTGGAATGGACCATGCAAGACTGATTACTAGTCACCATAAAACTAATGAATAAACACTACATTTTTGAAGATTGTGAAAGATAAAATTTTATGAGATCTGCAAGAAGTGAAAAATAGGGACATACTGATAGGGACACCTACATATGTGCCCGTACTATTTATTCTTCTGAATCGAATTTACTCATCTGTGGAAATTGTCTTATTTGACAATTGACAATTCTTTCTTGTCCAATTCTCCCGTAGTGAGATTCTTTGGAAAAGTATATGATTACCGAGTGTTGATACCTGACTGGATGTATCGACGTTCCTATCACTTCTTTTGATTAGATTTCATTTGACTGACCTGGGTAACGATCTGAGGAGCTTTCGAATGCATACTCAAATTATGAAAACATGGGATATATTCATATTCGTTAAATGTTTTCGTCTGTATCTGATTTGAAATTTTATCCCGTAGATTATGCGTTGACCTTACTCTTTTAAGGTTAGTTATGTCTCCATATATCCTTGAATTGTGAAGGATTATGAGTTATTATTAGTCTTTTTAGAAGTTCACATCTTATCAACGGTAATGAAACTGGAAAGTTGATAATTCCAGTAGAATGGATTGATTGATTATGACATGACGACATTGTCTTAATTAATGGGAACTCGAATAGAATTCCCCTAAATGATAAGATGTTTATTATCAAAAGTGATCTAAATAATTCTTGATGAATGGTTGTGAATTAGTCATAGATATTATAATCTAGAAAGAACCTAATATGAATTTATTAAAAGATGTTTCTGTTATCTGAAACTTTAGGAAGTATTTGTTGATGAATTACCTAGACTTTTGCCATTAAGGCAGATTGAAATTGGTATTGATTATATTCCCGGTGTTGCACCTGTGGCTTGTGCACTGTACGTCAGCACCATCTAAATTAAAGGAATTACCGTACAACTGAGAGAGTCGTCGGAGAAAGATTTTATTCTACCGAGCTCGTCATCATGAAGAGCTATGGTGTTAATTATTTCTTATATTTATAGATTACTGTGAACTGAGTAAATTGACAATCGAAAACAATATCCATGACTCGAAATGGAAGATTTGTTCGATCATTTACAAGATTCTAGCGTATGTTTTAAAGATTTGATCTATGGCATGGTTATCATCAACTTTGCGTCCGCAAAGAAGATTATCAATTCCAGTCACTACATCTAGAACTTGTAATGAACATTTTGAGTTTTACGTGATGTTGTTTGGATTGACTAATACACATGTAGCATCCATAAATTTGGTGAAGCACGTGTGTAGGCTGTAATTTGATAAATTCATGCTCGTGATCATTAAGGACTATTTGTTTGCTTATAAGAATAAGAATGAGTTAATAATTATTTATAGATTGCCCTTAATTGGCCGAACAATGAAAACTTTACCTTGAATTACTAATACGTGATTTAAGACTTAATCCTTTACATTATTTGACCGTGCGATTAATAGAAAACATAATCCATATTGACTCTTCATTAAATTTAGATCCCTTTTAAGACTTTGGGTTTTACCAAAAAGAAAATGGAAATATGTTTTGACAAATGTTTTAACAAAGGATTTTTAGGGATTATTCCCTTATACACAAATCATTTAACTAAACTCCTGTTTAGGGATAAATGTTTGTTTATACCTCAAAACAACCTAAGAGGGATTGACTAAACCATTTAAACCATGACTTAAAACTTGAAACGACAATTTTTACTTGTCAACTAAGAAAATTTTGACCAGAGTATAAACAAAGATTTTTCAAACATTTACAGATCTTACTACTTATTTTCAGTAAACCAACAAAAATTTTGTTAATTAAATTCAAATTTATTTTGAACATTTTTATATAATTGGAAAAACTAAGAAAATTTAAAAACTTTTTGCGTTTACGTTTCATAAAAAAAATTAAATATTTATTATTTAATTACTTGTAGTAATTATCGACGCTTTAAACGTTGGATTGAGCAAAACTGATAAAAACAATAGTTGAGATAGAATTAAAACTTAGAAAATATGAAGAAAGGTGAACGTAATTACTGACACACTATGTAGAAAATATAAAGAACCAATTAGGATGTGTTCCTTAGTAATGACGGTGCAAAATAAATTGCCGAACAATATAAAAAAAAATAAAAATAAAATAAACAATGATTGTAAGGAGATAATATAGATAATAAAAGGAGTTCGCAGCTGATGTGAACCATTAGAATTGAGAAGCCAATGGCGTTAAATGTTTTAAAGGCCACTTGTGATTGTCTAAATATGGAGATTTAGAGATTTAGTTATGATGGAATCTTGTAAGTATAAGTATTCTATTCCTGTTATTTCTGATTTAATGTATCCTTATCTGAAGAAGTTGTACTAATGGCAAATTATGAAGGTGGACATCGCCTCGTACATTAGTAAACGTCTAACTATTGCAAAGGTCATCATCTGAATTTGATTCGATTTGGGTCATCGTCGACAGACTGACCAAATCTGCTAATATCAATTCTATTAATGATAGATTCTTGATGAAGAAATTAACTCTTTTGTCTTTAAAGGAGCTGTGTAAACATGGTGTGCCTGTATCGATCATCTCTATCAAGATCCTCGCTTTGCATCGAATTTTTAGAGATTTGCTCAGAAGTCATTGGGAACGAACCTTGATGAGAGTACTCTTTACCACCCCAAATCGAAGGGACGAGGTAAAGTAACGATACAAAATACCATAAGTGATGTTTTATGTTTGAATGATTGACCTTTGGTAATGAACCGTATAATCGTTTTTCTTTGGAAGGATTATCATTGATAATTATCGTGTTAGGATCGAGATCAAATCTTGTTAAGATTTATATATTAGAGCATCTGTAAGCAGGAGTTGGGATGAAGACACCCTACATACACCCATTGTGAGTTGGACATGTCTTTTAGGTTTAAGGTTTCCTATGATGGCGAACCTAACCTTGCAAAATACCCAACCCGCGAAACCTGAAATGATTGTTGAAATTAGGATCTGAATATTGACTGCCGGTAGTGGGCAGAAGGTTATGTGAATATGAAATGTAGATCTTGAAGTGCCAGATGGGTAGCGAAGTTATGTCAAAATTTTAACCATGGATAAATGAATTGAAGATCTAAAAGATCATGGGAATTAAGTCCTCGTTGTATGGGACCATTAAGATGATGTAAAAGATTGGTTTGAAAGGCATATAAGCTGGATCTACCCTAGGACTTCAAGGGCTGCGTGAATTATGTTTCATATATCGAACTTGATACAATGTCTATCAAGTGAGAATCTGATCACTTCTTGATAAAGTTTAGATCGGTGAAAAGTTGCATTCATCAAAAACCCGTGAACATCATGGATAGAGAAAGTAAGTCAACATTAAGCTTGATCTTATTCCCGTAGTTATGTTTGATGAAACTCGCGTATTGTAATAGGTTACACTTGTGAGAAAAGACCGAATGTGGAGGAAATACCCACATGGCTTTAACTCTAGAAGAAGCGAGTAGTAAGGTAAGATGATCTTTGAGGACAAAGATCCTGTTTAGGGGTAAATGCTGTGACAATCCGTCAATTTATGGTTGATATTTTATTCTCAATATTTATTTGAAAACATTATTTTAATGCTATAATATGAACTCACTTATTTTTGTGAAGTAATTTGGATTTACGTCTTGAAGTAGCATCGACTACGTCTAAACCGGAGGATTCTACGTTACGTGCTTACGTTTACATACACCGTTTTGGTGACAGTCCGACATTTCAGAAAATAAATTTATCCGTGAATATTATTTTGGAGTTTTAAATTTGTGTCGGTTCATAAACTCACAAATTTACGAGAAGAGATTAGGACTTACGATTATAATTTAACGTCCTTTACGACTAAACCGGAAACCCTAGGATTACGTATTTACGTTTTTGAACTCCGTTTTTGATGAGACAATTTTTATTAGATTCGTTTTGTGCCGTTGATTCATAATTTATAAAAACGTTTTTTGTAAAACGACCCGAGGGCACGCAAATCGAGGAAACTAGAATCGAGGAGTACCCGTAAATAAATGGGGATGAGACAAAATGACTTTTACCCCACCCCCACTCATAACCGGCCACAAAGTGTACCACCACACTTGTGATGTGTCAAGTGGTAGCTTACAAGCTACACTTGTCCATTTAGCTTAGCATGTAAGCTAAGCTTACAACAAAAACCACTAGCTAAACTTTCCTCCCATTTCCATACATGAAAACCACCCTAAAACTCTCATTCCTCTCTTCCTTGCCGTCCCAAAATCAAGAACAAACACCCCTTTGATCAATTTTCAACCACAATATTTGATGTTATACACACATATGATGGAAACCTATTCAAGCTCTATTGATTGGTGGTCATTTTAACATCCAAGGAGAAGTCTTGATGGTGTCTTAGGGCTGATTTTCTATAAGGTGTTCTTGAAGAATGGTGGTCTTGAATATGGTCTTGGTTTATCACAAGTTTCTTCATCAAAATCTATGTCTTGGTCATAACCTACATCATCTTGGTGGTATAAAGATTGTTCTCCTCATCCTCTTGTTATTTTGATTATGTAATCATGTATTTTATTTCCTATTGTATATGTATATGATGATTATATGATGATAAAAGTATTGTGTGGGGATTTGGTGTTGATAAATATGATTAAAAAGATGAAAAACTATAAGAAACAAGGCTAAAATCTTGTTTAAATTGTTGGCTGTATAAAAACAGTAACTAACCACAAGTTAAACTGATAAAATGGCAAAGTGGAATCAATATACAGTAAGTGTTAGTTCTTGTACACATGTGAGAGTTGGCCATGCAATAGAATCATTATAATGAGTGAGATATGATCAAAACAAGTTTAGAGTACAAATCTGAGTTCACTGTTTTGGACGATTTTTAGAAAATACTTAGAAGCTGATTCAACAGTAGCTATAGAAGAGTTAAATGGAGCACATATCATTTAGTTTATGTCATAAACATTTGAGCTTCTATCACCATATAGAACTCTATATATGGCAGTTTTGGTGAACATGAAAGTAAAAATCAGATTTTGGAAATTAAAGTATAATAGTATTATATAAGCACTCAAATATAAATAGTATAAAATGTGAATTAAAACCCACTAACTTATATAATACATTTATATAAATATGTATAAGGATAAATAAATGGACATTTTATAAAATGGTAGTTTGATAAGTTTTATAAATTATAAAACTATAAACATGATTTTTACAACTTTTTCGGCTATTACCGTAAATTAACGTTTTTGTTAAATAAAACTTAGACGGTTGGACCCGTCTAATGTAA
This sequence comes from Glebionis coronaria, assembly GCA_025667525.1. NCBI lineage: Eukaryota > Viridiplantae > Streptophyta > Magnoliopsida > Asterales > Asteraceae > Glebionis > Glebionis coronaria. Next base: position 142,945,916 of record CM046880.1, read on the forward strand.
AGTTTTTAAAACTCTACTGATATATAAACATATATAACAAGTAAAAACCGATAAAACCCGAACTATATAATATACAGACATTAACGGGCTAAGTTAACGTTATTGGACTAATAATACAACAAAATGGGCTAAAACACTTATAAACTTATTTATTGGGCTTAACCCATTTGGGCCCAACATGTAAAGTGTAAATACTGATAATACAAGTATAAAATGGATTAATACAAGTTAAAGAACTTATAATAAGTTTATTGGACTTAAAATTATGTAAATAGGTAAAACTAGTAAACTAGTATAAAAGTTATCGACACATAAACACAAAAATGAGTGAAGGAGAATATATAAACCCACTTGATCATATATATATATATATATATATATATATATATATATATATATATATATATATATATATATATATATATATATATATATATATATATATATATATATATATATATATATATATATATATATATATATATATATATATATTCATCATATGTATACATAATTGTTATTTTTATAAAGTCATTGGACAAGAGTCTAAGACGAGTATTATTTGTCTAGGTTTCCGTGATTGAAGCACGTACCGTACGTCCGAATTGCCGATAACCCGCCTTCCCACATCAACGTGAGTTCATAGCCTCGCACTCTTTTAAATGTTTTTATGAAATGTTTTATAAACCCGCGAGGGAGATAACATGTTAGTTTTTATGAAATAGGACACTAGTTGTCCCGATTGTTTGTTTATTGATTTGGACCCGAATGATTGTATGACCCGATGAAAGATTAAATGACCCGATAGATGAAATAAAATGGATTATTAAAGTTAGGTTATGTCACTAAAAGTCCCATTAGCATGAATTGTGAACTACCGGGATTTGGTAGACGCTTATGCATATAATAGTACTATTTGGGGACGATCACCCCAGTTCGCGCCTTGACGGTTGATCCCCGTCGTGCCACATTGATTGGTAAGCGAATTTATGTATGAGAAGATTTCCATAGCGTGACCTTTGTGACGACACGCTAATTTAGATGGGCAAATTGAGTTTCGGGCTAGCTACCCGTTGTTTGGTTTAGTAAGGTAACAATGTCATGCGGCTTATAATAATCCAATTAACGAATTACTGCTTACAATGTATTGCCTGACTAGCAATACGGGGTCATACTATTGATATTATGTTCGTGTTTTGATTTTATATAACCATATTCATATAACAGTTTTTATTTAATCTATACAACATTATAAAACGTATTGTATGATGTTTTTAACGACAATGGTTCGTATAACGATTTTTAAGGCAAATGCCTATATTATGATTTTGATAAGGATTTGTATTAAATGACTTTGGCTATTTTATGGCCTATTACAAAGATTTGTACAAAATGATTTTCGGTAATAATTTTATATCGATGTTATATTGATGGAATTTATTAAACTCTATGAATTCACTCGGCGTTATCGCTGACCTTTTCCTTTAACATGTTTTATCTCAGGTACTTGAAGGTAATTCTCGGGAAGACAACAAGAATTCATGGCCCGCACTTAAATAACAAATTTCCATTCTAATGTTTTGTAAAACCTGTATGAATTAATATGACTTGGGACCTATGTAAACTTGATATTTATGAATGGAAATGCTTTATTATTAAACAACGTGATTTTTAAGCGTTGTCTATGATGTGAGTAATGTGCTATCCCGTAACACCAACGAGTCTTCCGCTGTATTGAATTGTATAAATTTGGGGGTATTACAAGAGGGCTTCCATTGTGCCAAGGCCAGTGAAGAAGGGGATACCAATTGAGTTTCTAGTGCTTGATCAATTGAATCCTAGTAAAGCTGTTATAAGGAAGAATATAAAGCTTTCACCTTTGGAGGATAGATATGTTGCAGAAGTGTTACCTTTAGATTTCAGAAACACAATAATCAAGTATGAAGAAGATGCAAGTGGGTTCTGGGTGATCACCAGATATGGTGACAAGGTACATACTTTTACTTCTTTGATTTCATTGTTTGCAAGTATGGATATAGAAGACTTGGTGGATCTATGGAAGCTGATGAAAGCCAAGTATGAAGTTGAAGAGCCTTCTTCAATAAATGGAATAAAGGTTTGGACAACATTCAAGAGGATGATTGCTCCAGATGAAGTTGATCCAATATGGTTGGATCTGGATGATCTTAGTAGTTTGAAGTGGCGTTTACATTCAGCTGCTAGTGTATACCATCTTAGTACCTCAAAATTTGCAGAATATCTTTGGTTGATACTAAATATCCTCTACCTCAAGATGCTATGAAGATGATGGTATCTACACAGTTAGAGGTTGACTATACTAGTGATGTTAGCAAGGATTTAATTAGATTTATTTATTATCTAATTAAGAAATAGTTGATTTTTGTAAGAATCCTCCTTGTACTTAGTTTTTATTCAGAAACTTGATTACTAGAGTAGATATCAAGTGTAGGGGAGGATTGTTGGGAATAAAATTAGCTAAGTCGCTAGGACGCTGACAAGAGGAACTTGGACGCTGACAAGAGTAAAAGAGGTTCTGACAGATGAGCAATGACAAGACATATTTGAGCGCTGACAAGAAGAAGTTCAACCGAATACTTAGTCTACACGTTTTGTATTTCTAGTAAAGATATGTTTGATATTGTATTTCTTATGTTTATCTTTACCTAGAATAGTTGATAGGTAGACCTTTGTACACGATTCCTTGTGTTATAAAAGGAGGTCGTAGGGTTCATAGTTTGATATCAGTTATATAAGTTTTCACAAGTTTCACAACTTTCATTGTATGCAAGTTCAATCATTAATCAAAGTGAAAGTTTGGAATACTTTGTTTTGTTTTGTTCTTTACTCTAAGTGTTAATTCCGCATAACACTTAGTTTGTTTAACCTTGATTCAATCTCGTTTAACTCAAAGCTAATCGATCTAAGTTTGGGATCAACAATGGATTCGTTGGGTGCGTGGGTGACGGATAGTATGGGGGAGCTTGTAGATCAACTAAAGCACCTATGTGTTGAGTACGATGAAGACTTGTACCCACGCTTTATGCATGAGGTGGTAGAGAAGTGTTGGTTGGTGCGCCGTGGCTTGCGCCTGGCGGTGATGGGTGCTCTCGAGGATCAGACTCTGCGGGTCACCTTTGCCCAATCCATCATAGCTGCAATCAATGAAGGCACCTCTACGGGTTTGGAGAAGGCACACAAAGCTGACCTGCTGAAGACAGATTTGAAGGATGTTGTATTTTATGATCCTTCTACGAAGGCCAAAACTACCGCTGCTATGGGAAAAATGAAGTTATGTCCCATTCCTTCTTTTGGTCTAGGTAGTGATGATGTGGAGCTTCCCCTAGAGGTTGTGATGAAAGGATTAACATTAGCCCGTCGCAAGTACGAGGGCGTCGAGACCCAACCTGACTACCATCTGAAGCCCTCCAAGGAGCAGCTAATAGTCCCTATGTTTGCTCACCCGCGTGATGCGGACAACCCCTTCCATATTGCAAACGAGGTCCCTTTGTCTGAAGTCCTTGCAGCGCACGCTAGCCGTGCTGCAGCCAAGAGAGACGCCCTGGGTCTCGAGGCATCTTCCTCTGCTGGTGCTGCCTACCTTGATGTTGTGATCCACGTGCTTCCCGTTCCCTTGCTAGAGAGGGACGCGCGGCTACTTGATCAGAGGGAGAAGAATATGAAGAAGCATCGGGAATCCTCCTATCGTCCTCTTGTCTTGAAGCTGAAGAGATCCTCTTCTGATTCTGATCTTTTTTCAAACAATGTAATCTAATGTTTAAACAATTAGTTATTTAAATTTATATGTGCGTGTGTTCGCACTCTGTCTATAATAACTTCAACATTTTGTGCATATGTCTTAGCTTTTGCTCCGTGCTTTAAGTTTGTAACACAGTATTGTTTGATTTATGAACTTAGTGTAATTGCATAAATGGTCCCTATGGGTGAGGCAAACTCATTACGTGCGGTATACCGCTACTACCATAGGGACGTCCAGAGGAGGCTGGACTGTTGTTAGGTGTGCACAAGTGTGTCTTCATTCAACGCAACATGATTATGCTAGCTGTAAAAAACTTGCTACGACGTCATGAATAGCAAGGGGCCTAACAAGGATACATGATCCGTGGCCGATAGGGTTGCATCCTAATCTAACATTTTAGTATATCGTTTTTCTCTCGACTCGACTCGAATTGAAATCAGATTTTATCGTTTCGACTTAATTGTTTTTGGTTAATAGAAGCGTTTTTGGTATTTATACTACTTGGTACACAAAACGAGAATTTAATACTATTATTATTATTACGCTACTATTATAGTTACTTATTAAAATGAAACATGAAAATGAAATTTAAATGGCAGCAATGAAATTTACCTCCAAATGCGAACGTAAAGATAAAAAAATAACAAACTTAAGAGCCCACTAGTTGGCCCAATAGAATAACAAACTAACAGTTAAATTCAACGACTATATAGAAAGGGTTAACGGAAAGGATTAACTATGCTAGCTATCTTAGATACAGGGACTAACGATCTAACTATAGGGACAGAAACTGTAATGACATAATACTAAATGGAGGGCCAAAAATGAACATTTATCGAATTGTTGATATAAAAAACAGAATACAGTAACAATGGAATTCCTAGTTCGACTTGTTTTTCATGACATCAAATTAAGACCAAATTTTATAATAAACTCCTTAACTAGTAAAACACTTATAGTGATTGTTTGAACCAAGATTTCAGCTGTCTACTAGCTATGCAGTCTAAGAACATGAATTAAGGACACTTATTTGAGGAAAATAATAAAATTCTATGTTGAGAAATATAATCTGATAAGCTGATTTCGAAAGCTTATTGAGCAGACTAAAAACTAAGACACTTATTTTATATAAAAGACACTAGTGCAAGGTTTTTAAAACACTAAGCTACTTGTTCTAAGCTTAAGTGAGCAAGAAGATATGTTGATCTAAAAACTATCCATTTACCATCTAATTCTGATTACTAGCAGATATGTTGTTCTAAACTTAAGGTTTTCAAATCTTACTATTTGAAAGTATAATTACACTACAAAATCTACTAGCAAGGTATACTAAAGAAAATATGCAGAAAGTAGAACGGGAACGACCTTTCATCCGAGCCAGCCCGCTGTCGACGAATGCGATACTATCGAACGAACCGAGCTAGAACCAAAATTGAGCTACACCAAACCGAACACTACCGCTGAAACCGTAACAACTTGAACCAAAAACTGATACCGAAACTACGAACTAACCGAAACTAAACGAAATCGACACTATGAACTACAAACTAATCTCGGTGCTACGAACTACTTACCAAAGACTTACGAACAGCAGCGACTTAAAACTTAACCAAAACGCAATCGATATCGAAGCTAGATAAGCGAATCGAACAAAATTTTTATCATGAAATCAAGCTTTTATTAATCGTAAACTAAAACCGAGACTCGAATCTTTATAAATCTAAATCGAGGTGAAATTTATTAAAAGTTGGAATATGAAATACAATTTAATTAAATCTGCTACTCTAAACCTACGAGAATAAAAAGACAGATCGGAAGAAAAACATAGCTGAAAGATGAGTTATATAAAATTGCTGGACAAACTACTCTACCACTACCCTACGAAAGTAAATTGGAACAGACAAAAAAAGTAAAAAATATGCAATGTTGAAGATGCGTATTTACGCTACCAAAGATAAACAGGGAAAGGTACTATGCGTATCTTCTAAGCTGCCTCCCTTTTTAAAACTGGTATATCTTGCGTTTTTTTAAAAGAAAGGAGTCTGGGCCTTGATGGGCTTGTTACTTTATTTCATCTTTTTCTTTCGCACTTCGTGGACCAGCAGCATCAACTTGGGCCCATCAGACTTAAATTGTGGACTGAGTAGATGAAAGGCCTAGCAGTTAAGTAGCATGTTAATGGGTCGGTCCGACCCATATAAATGGTGTCGGGTCGACCCACTAAGATATGAAGGCACCGCCGGACTCGATCTTTGTCATCTTTTTATAATTCGGCTCGGGTTTTGACTTTGACTTCTTGAAAATCTTCAAACTTTGTCGAGTTGATTCCATTCGATTTTGATAGATATAATTCCGACTTCGGTCTTGTGCATTTCTTTATTTCTCGCGTCCGTTTTGGCTCTTTGGCTTCATTTCTTGTGATTTTCTTGATACCCGTACCTGCACACGCACAAACGACAAAACAATCATATATGTGGCAATATTGATGATTATTTGACCATTTTGAGCATTCTGAGCACGATTTACGAGGAAATATGATGTGTAATTAGAGTCACATCACACCCCCCTACTAAACCATTGCCGTGTCCTCACGCAATGCTAGAATAAGGTATAAAGCAACTCCGTTTTTCATTTATTAAAAGCATTTATTCATTTTAGAGAGAAGTGCAAAATCAACCCTGTGGTACGTCGAAAAATCGAATTACATCCTTCGTTAACTTTTTGGACAACAGCCATCCCTCCGTTAGTGCGCGAGGCACAATACATCCCTCATGGACTAACGGTGCAAATGTTTTCTCGTTAAAAATTAACAAAGTTTAAAAGAGAGGGTATTCTTGTCTTTTTCCTTTCCCATGGATGTATTGTGAACCTTATCATAAATAGTTTCAGAAGAAAAAAATTATTTTTGAAAAAAAATATATTTCCAGAAAAAATAAGTTTTGTTTTCTCGAAAAAATTTAATTTTCAAAAAAAAAAAAAATTATTTTCGGAAAAAAAAATTTATTTTCTAAAAAGTAAGTTTTATTTTCGAAAAGAAAAGTTTTATTTTCGAAAAAATATGTTTTATTTTCGGGAAAAAAAAATTTTAGCGAAACAAAAATTAAACTCTTTTTAGCGAAACAAAAATTCTGAAAAAAGAATTTATTTTTTTCGAAATATAATTCTTTTTTTCGAAAAAGAAGTTTAATTTTTTGAAAAAAATGTTTGTTTCGAAAAAAATAAACTTTCTTTTTAAAAATTTTTGTTTCGACATATTTTATTAATTTTTTAAAAAAGATTTATTTTAAAAAAAATATTCTTGAAAAAAACTTGTTTCGAAACAAAAAATTATTTAAAAAAAAGTTTTATCTTTTTCTCGAAAATTAACCATTTTTTCGAAAATAAAACTTTTTTCCGAAAATAAAACATATTTTTTCGAAAATAAAACCTTTTTTTTTCGAAAATAAAACTTTTTTTTCGAAAGTAAAACTTATTTTTTATAAAATAAAACTTTTTTTTCCGAAAATAATTTTTTTGAATAAAACCTTTTTTTTTCGAAAATTAACCATTTTTTCGAAAATAAAACTTTTTTTTCGAAAATAAAACATATTTTTTCGAAAATAAATATTTTTTTTTCGAAAATAAAACTTATTTTTTAGAAAATAAAACTTTTTTTCCGAAAATAATTTTCTTTTTTCGAGAAAATAAAACTTATTTTTTCTAAAAATAATTTTTTTTCAAAAATAATTTTTTTTTTGGAAACTATTTATGATAAGGTTCACAATACATCCTAGGAAAGGAAAAAGACAAGAATACCCTCTCTTTTAAACTTTGTTAATTTTTAATGAGAAAACATTTGCACCGTTAGTCCATGAGGGATGTATTGTGCCCCGCGCACTAACGGAGGGATGTCTGTTGTCCAAAAAGCTAATGAAGGATGTAATTCGATTTTTCGACATACCACATGGATGATTTTTGCACTTCTCTCTTCATTTTATTGATATTTAATGTGTAAATGACATAATGTATCGCTTTCATTATTCAAAAAATAACTTTTAGGATCATAAAACTTGAATAGGTTCATCGTCCTCGACTTTTCACTCTTTCCATGCCAAGCTCAAAAACAAGATCATTGTTAACAACAAGTTCTCATGTTAAGACCACTCATATAAGACATTTGTGTAGAACTTCTTCTCCATTATTCCTAAGTTGTATCTCTAGATTTTAAACATTGTCATTCACCCGTAGGCTCATTTGACTTATTTAATAATTATTAGTCCAAAAATGAAGGCAAAACGGTGTAAACCCGACACTTAGAACCTAACCTCATCCTCAAAAACCGTTGTCACTAAAGAAAGCCCACATCAAGGATAATTTAACACGATTTAGGGAATAAATTCCCGGATTCGAAATTTGGCCAATAGTACTACTTATTATTTATTCCTCTAAAGTCATTTTGACTTAATATGGAGTTAGCAAATTTACATCATATACCCTTACGCTCTTTAAGATGTAAAAGTGCTCCTTATCTATGATCCACACCCTAAGGCTCCTTGAAATCATGTTTTAATCTTATTCTTCTTTATTTATGATATATATAGTAGGCCAAATTCCGTAATCCCATGGTCAGAATACCTCCTACTTAGTGGTTATGAGCCACCTTAGTCGGAAGTCCATGACGCTGGCACCCTCAATGTGTTCTCGCTTTAATTACAAGGGAAATAAAAGAATCGGTTAAGAGCTAAAATATCGAACCTAAACCGCAAAAATCTTCATTTATTAAGCAATTAAATATACAAGCGGGGAGAAAGAGCCACAAAAACTCATATAAGGAAGAATTAACCTTTAAACTTATTATCAACTCTATCATCTCTCGTTCTCCACAATTTAAAATCTCAAATAATGAGACTCGTGGATGCTTAGCCTAATAAACCAATTAAGGTGTACATGGTTAAGGAATGAGCTAAGGTAAACCGGTCGAGTCAAAAACTATTCTTATTTTCACCAACGGAAAGCTTACATTCGTGTCAAAAACACTTATAAAAATATGAAAAAAAATTTAAAATTTATGCAATTTTAAGCACATTTTTGAAAAACGGAGTACGTGAAGACAACGAACAAAAGGAAAAGCATATCGATAGATCCCCCCATACTAAAACCAAACATTGTCCTCAATGTTTCAAGTCTAAGGGTATAATACCCCCTACTAGAGACGAAGAGTCAAATGCAAAATTCTAGCATGGAAAGGGTATGACACAAATAATTAAAAGTTGTTTATTAATTATGCCAATAAAAAGAAGCGTTAGTAAAGGATATAATCATTGGATATCGGATGTCTCAAATGAAGGATCGAAACTCGAGTGATACGTGATGAAAACAAACACGAGAGTCTTCGATATATGAGAAACCTAAAATCACATCACAAACGAAACACGAGAACAAATGAAAAGGCACAAGCCCATCACATTAGAAATTAGAAAGAAGATAGAATGATAAGCATGGGAATCTCCCCCACGAGGCACCTCGTTTTTGGTAACCGAGTCATCAGCTCGACTCGATCCCCGAATTGAATTGCCCTTAGGGAAACGATCATGGAGAGAAAAAGATTTACCCGGAAAAGAAAAGCTCTCCACGATAAAGTGAAATAACCTCCCAAATAAGGAAAACCCCATAAAATTCCACCCGGGTCAAATACATGGTTTCCATCTCTAAAAGAAATAGACCCCAAGGTGGCAATAGCAAATAAGTATAAGAAAGATGGGTTTCCTTTAAGCAAAAGTTTCTTACAATTAAGGGTATAGTAAGAAGGTAATGATCCCAATTTTTCAAAAATTTTCCTTTTGATTTCATCATTAAGATATTAAGATTGCTCAAAAATGTGTATACCCAGATCAAATACCATTCCTTTTATGGGAAAATAGCAAGACAACTCGGTGTCAACCATAAAAGAATCATCCTCAAATATGAAATCAACAAGAGACACCGGGTGTGAAAAAGTAGGTGTCAAAACACTAATAGTCAGAACCCTCTGGTCTTTGTTCTCTTTGGCATCATGAATGGGTGGGTCGGGAGGGATAGAAGGTATAGTGTCATCGTGTAATAAATCCTCTAGAAAAAGTATATCTCCCTCTACATCAAAATACCCGGATATGTACTCCACGGGTGTATCAATATCAAGAAACTCATCGATCTCGGGAATGTGAAAACCATCATCACTAAGGAGTGAAGTATCTGAAAAATCATTAGTATCATTAGCATGTTTTTCAAAAGTCGTTTTTTGTAAAATAGGAGAGTCATCCTCATCCGAGCTTGATGAAGAATTAAAAGTATAGTCGGAATCATAAGATAACACATCCATATCCAGATAACTACTATGAGGAGTAGTATCATTTGGAGGAGTAGGTGAAGGAGACATAAAAGGAATGAGGTCAAATGTAGGCTCAAGTACAATCTCGGTAATTTCCTCATAAGATGAGGAAGGAGAGCTAAATTTATCTGTGGGTGTCAACACCGGAGGGGGAGTAAAACTCATGATAATCTCCGGGCCTTGTCTCTCCTTTAATGGCGGAGAGATGGAAGGATCCACAGTGGGAACATCACTACTAGTAGTGGTGTTAGCCTCAAATTGAGCTCTCAAAGCTTCTAAAAGTTGATATTTAAGACTTTGGTTTTGTTCATGAAGATCATTTATCATCCTCTTTTGTGCCTCAAATATTTCAACGATTTCATCCATTTGTGAAGGTTGAATTTGAAAATCCCTTTGATTATTACTTTGAAAATTGTTATGATTTTGAAAATCTTCTTGAATTGGAAAGCCTTGATTTTGAAAATCCCCATAACACCCTTCATTAATTTGTGGTGGGTCAGGAGTCAACTCAACCGAGAGTTGCTCAATAACTACTTCTTCCTCAAAATCCGGAGGAGAAGAGTCACTAGTCACAGGAGAAAAGGGGACTAGAAGAATCATCAAAAATAGGGTCATCCGAATCAACACATGGCTCATCACTAACTCTCGGAGTATATAAGAAAAGAGGGCCACTCCTAATGATAACCGTGTTACCGGATACTTCGGCCTTGCTCCATACTTGAGACTTGTTCTCAATAATCATTAAAGCCTCGCTAGTACTCCGAGAGTATAGATTCCCGCTTGCAGCAGTGTTTAGAGAATCTTGATCGTATTGGGTCAGTCCGTTATAAAACGAATCAATCAAGTGCAAAGCGGAAAATCCATGATGAGGACAACTACGCACTAAATCCTTAAATCTTTCCCAAGCCTCGTTAAACGTTTTGTAGAAACTAGAAGGGGGGGTTGAATAGTTTCTCTTCGATTGGTGACCAAATTAAAATTACTTTCAATTTGGTTTGTATCAAAACTATCTTTTACTTGAGACTAAGTTGCATAATGATTAGGTTCAATTCAAATTCACTAGCAAATATAATAGGTAAGTATAATGATAATGAAATAAGTAAAGAGTAAGGAAAGATACAACCTAGTGGGAACACACCAAGATTTATAGTGGTTCGACAACGAGGCTCTATCCTCGTTTCTACTCCACTCCTCGAGTACACCTACTCGAGATTTCCACTATATCCACAAGCTCCCTTCTCGGCGGAGAAAACATTACATCGTTGCTTACATTATTTTCCGACACTAAGCTAAATGTCGAGACCTAATCTTTAGCTAGGACCAATCTACACGACGTTGCCTACTTCATAATTTAACGACACAAGGCTAGATGTCGGGTTCTAATCTTAAGGTAGAACCAATCTTCACGACGTTGCCTACTTCACCATTTTACGACACAAGGCTAGATGTCGAGTCCTAATCGAAAGCTAGAACCAATCTTCACGACTCTTCACTTTGAAGCTAAGTGAGAACTTCACACAACACAACTACTAATCACTTTTAAGTTTAGTGAGAACTCACAAGACACAACCACATCACTTTATAGTTTAGTGAGAACTCCTAATCAAATCTATTACAACTCAACTAGACTTATCCAAGTACACACATGTAGCTTGGATTTACACAACACAAATCCAAGCAAACACATATGCAATGGATGTACACAACAAATCCAAGTATCCACAAATAACTTGGATGAACACAACTAGTCCAAGTATTCATAAATACATTGGATTGACCTAAAACACAAAAGGGTATCATGATGAATATGACTAGCTCATAGATTCATCTTTATCACAACACTAGTGAGTGAGTGATCTTCTCATTGGACAAGGTAAAGGAGGGGATCAAGAGGATAATCATATGTAAACATCCTTAACAATTTAAGTCATCATTTACTAATGATTATGCTATAGAAAATAGAAAGGGGGCTGAGAAAAACGTCCAAGAGGCTTACTGGAAAATGAGATTTGACCTACTATTTAAAGGAGACAAAGTATAACGGATCTATAACGGCTATCTGTGCGCGGTACCTTATCTCACCCCGCGGTACCATATCGCTAAGGTACCGCGTAGGTACTTAAGGTACCGCCACTAGACTCCACTCCGTTTTTTGTCTTTTAGTGGGGTGGGAATATCTGAGGTATTTGAAACCTTCAAAGGATATTCTAACAGCATTTGGAATATGCTATTTTCAAATTTTCATTTTCCATTTTAATAAAACATTTTCTAAAAAAGAAAGTTTATTAAAAAGTCTTTTGTCATATTAACAAAAGTGAGTTTTAAGGATAATCATTTTGATGATCACTAAGTATGATTAAGAAAGGTTAGTGATATGATTATTACCTTGATGATAGTGTTAGTTAAATAATTCATTTTGTGTTTTACACTAAATGTGTTGTATGGTTTGTTGTGATCAAAACTAAGAAAGATTAGTTAATACTAATAATGTTTTTAGGCATCACTTGCATTAACACGTTTGATTATTAGACTCTTGAAAACTAGTAATGTCCAACCGAACTTTTCTCGTTTTAGCATAAGGGTAAAATTGATTTAAGAATTTTGACTCAAGATTAGCCCATGTAAAAATAGAGCATGGTGGTTCCTTTTCTAGCCAAAGTCGGGCTGCTCCATCGAGGGAGAAAGGAAAAAGGTGTAAATAGATAATGTCTTGTGTCACATTGGTGTATTTGACGGTATTGGCGTATGAAAGAAAACGACAGATATGAGCGTAAGGATCGTCCTTGATACAAGGCTTTTGACACCCCGTATAAAAATTAAGTTCGTTGTGTTGGTCTAATCGAATTGATCTAGGTTCTATGTGTGCGACTCAGTCGTTCTTTGGTGAAACAAAAGTGTGTCGTTGTAGTATATTAAAAGTGCAAAAACAATTAAAGTAAATGGTGCGATAATGTAAATCTAGGTCTAATTAAAATAAAAGGCAAGTATTTAAAAGCGTGACTAAAATTAAAGGGCACTAAAGTAAAATAACGCAAACTTAAATCTAACTAAGGCAAACTTAAAACGCAACTAAAACTAAATCTTAAACTAAGGAAAGATTAAAATAAGTCTAAGGTAAATAAACTTAAAGTGTGACTAAATAAAAAGGCGGGAAAAATAAAGCTCGAAATTAAAAAGCGGAAAGTTAAAAACTGAAATTAAAGAAGCTGAAAATTCCCTATTCGGAATAAATAACCTATTCGGAATATTAGACTTACTCGGAATATGTCACCTATCCGGAATAATACCCTCTATTCGGAATAATGTATCCTATCCGGAATAAACTTCCTACCCGGAATGAATCCTATTCGGAATGTCTTGGCAATCTGGAATAAAGTCCTATGCGGAATATTCTTGCTCTATCCGGAATAGTTGGTCTATTCGGAATAACACCCCTATGCGGAATATTATACCTATTCAGAATAACAGCCCCTTATGCGGAATAATGACTGTTCGGAATCTTTGCCTTACCCGGAATATCAAGCCTATGCGGAATGTTGGCTCCTATTCGGAATAACACCCTTACTCGGAATATTGAATATTCCGAATAAAGCACAATGGTCAAGACCTTGATTCGGAATAACTGCTGGGCTTGTTTTCCTTGGAAAGATCAGAAACACAGAAACAAACACCCCGAAGAACAGGGAACAAAATATCACACGAATCTAAATAAAACTAAAGCAAATCAACCCAAACATTAAATCAATCTAACAAATAAACATCTAGTAAGCATAAACAATCAATCCAAATCAACAAAACTAATAAAACTAATCAAGATGATCAAAACCAACTTTGATCAAAATAAGAACATAAGAACATGAACATGAACATAAACAATAAAAATCAAAGATTAAGAAAGGTAGAATGAGAGATGAACAATAAAGATAAAGATTAACAAGAATTAAAAGAAAAACTTACTTGAAATTAAATGGTAATTAAGGTGCAAGACAAGTATTTAAATGACAAGGTAATTAAAAGTGGAAGAACTAATTGTCACTATTAGCCAACAAAATGAAAATGATTAAGAACTAATCTATATATATAGGGGAGGATTAAGGAATGCTTAGGAAGCTTCCTCCCCTCTTTCCTTTCTCCTTAATTGCATGCTTAGTCCTTCCTTCTTAATCTCTTTGTTAATTGCACCATTAGTCCTTAAGCCTTTAAATCTTCTTTAATCTTGGACTTTAATGACTTTTGGCTCGGGATTTCTTTGAACTCGTCTTTTAATTCTTCAATAAATTAGACTTGAGTTTTTCGGCTTTTGATAAACTTCCGTCTTTTGACTTTTTCTTCGATAAATCTTCAGAATTGGTCTTGGACTTCCGTTCTTTTTGCACTCTTGACTTCTCGACTTCATCTTTCATCTTTTTCTTCAATAAAAGCCCGTGAATGCCGTGTTTTCTCAACTTTTCACAATTTCGTCCTAAATCACAACAAAAACACAAACCACGCATAATTCCGACATAAAAGACATAAAATACACGTTTTGGCTCGGTTATTATTGTAATTAAGTGGTAAAAAGGATGGGTGTTTACACGCCTATCAAATCCCCTACACTTGACCATTACAATGTCCTCATGCAATGCATTAGTTACAAAGCAAGATTTCATTTTTCATCATAATCAATCCACGTTGGCCTTTATTAAAGAGATAGAAAATTAAAAACATACAAAGTAAAGAAACCAAAAGCATACCTTGGGTTTTGGAAATGTCATGAATAATCATCATCCTCAAGTTTTCACTTTCTCCAAACCAAGCTTAGAAACGAGATCATTGTTATTATAAGTTAGCAAACTAACACGAACTCATGTGGGCCAATTATTCACTTAGACTCCCTTATTCCTAGGTGTATCTATTATATTTTATTTTTGTCTTGAATGATCACGAGGATGCATTGTTTGACTTATTTCGATAGTTTATTAGGCCGAAAATAAAGTGAACGATTTAATCAGTAGTTAGCTAAAGGACAAAATCTTTTAAAACTGCTTCTCGGGACCTCATAAAGTTCATATCTTGGCATAACTCGCTTCGCGATTTGAGACCTTTCTCGGACCGATATTTGGCAGCGACTTCATACTTCAAACCTTGAGAGACGTTCATGAAATTATGGTCTTCTCTTCATAATGGAATTTCTTCACTTGAAGTTTTGAGAGATTCATACTTGGACCACGACTTCTTCATTTTTCTCCAATCTTTATTTTGGACTTTGATATACAACGATCCGCCTCCTTTTTGACTTGGATCTATTTATCCTCATACCTTGCTAGGGTCTTTTCGGATATACTTCTCCATGACTTTTGGGGAGTTTTTGCTTTTCATCGTGTGTCTAGATCCTTAATATTGATTTTTGATAAATGATTCTTCACATCACTTTGGATCTTTAGCAACAAAATATAGCCCTCATGCCTTGTTAGGACCTTTTTGGACTCGCCAATCTTTGCATCCCGCTTCAATAAGTTATGCTTGGCTATGAACTCTAATCCATACCGAGCAACTTTTAAACGATCTTGGGCTAGAAGCTAAGTAACTTTTCAAATCGTACAACCTTATTTATTGCAGATAAATTTATTAACAAGCGATGGGAGAATAGGCTTATAATTAACTCACATAAATTCCCGAAAGAATACCAAACTTATAATTGGCTCTATCATCTCTCGTTCTCCACAGTTTAAAATCTCAAGGAATGAGACTCGTGGATACTTAGCCTATTAAATCAAAATTTTGGGTTTTCGAGTCGCCTATAGGATCTTGCAAACTCTTAGACTTTTTCAAGTTTTAGAAATCGCGTTTTAAAGTTCCCTTGATAAACGACTCTCTAGGATCAATTATAGGAACTTGCGAAAAGTTCTTGTTCTTAACCCGTGAGAGTTAAGACTTTCGCGTTTTATAGCTCCCTATATAAAAGCCTAGCAAAACTTGACTTAAACATGTTAAGGATACTAGCTATAGTAACTTAGATAAGTAAACTCGGGTTGAGTCAAAAGATTCACAACCTTTTGAAAATTAAAACCACTTTATTAAGCATTTATTCTAATAAGGAAAGGAAATAACTATACAAATTTAAAAACTAATAGGCCAAAATAGATCAAAAATTTTGAAAAATGTCGAAAAATTGATTTTTCGGTTAAAATGAGGACAAATACACGGAAAAGACCACTTAACTTCGATAGAAGTCCCCCTACACTTAAGATAAACATTGTCCTCAATGTTTAAGCATGTGGGAGTAAACTCCCCTACACTTAGGACATTGTGCACTTTGTTTAAATCTCGCTAAGGAAGAGACAACTAAAGAGATTCCTATTTTAATATTGAGAAAATATAAAATAGTGAATCGAAAAGAGTTTAGGATAGAACCGGGAAGAAGGGAACACGGAATCAGGGTCGTCAAGAATCATCAAGAGTGGATCATTGAAGCTCGAATCCCTGATTAAGAGAGGAGAGGAAATAGCAAACCAAGGGGTCTCCCCTACACTTAGGATAAAGAAAGATAAAAGATAGATGCATGGGTTGCCTCCCAAGAAGCGCTTGATTTTTTATTACCGAGTCGTGAGCCTGACTCGACCTTGATCATCATAGGAAGAAGCATGAAATATATCCACCAGGATCAAAGACATAGTTTTCGTCCATCAAATAGCACAAGCTTAAGGTGAACAAGGCAAGCCAAATAAGAGTAGGCAAGGTTCCCTTAAGCAAAGATGGAGCACGATGGAAGCAAGGGTGAAGTGGTGCAAGCAGATTTCCATAAGTTCCAAAGATAGTTCCTTTTATTTCATCAGGTGGATACTGAGATGGCTGCAGAATATCGATACCGGGGTCGAACACCTTTTCCTTTAAGGGAAAATAGCACTCAGGCTCAGCAGAATGGGAAGAAGATCCACGAAGAAGCACAACCTCGTCCTCAGAAGGGGGACAAAGAGGTGTTAACTCATACGTGCTGCGGATATCGGTGTCGACCGGTTTCTTCTCCTTTGAAAGAATGTTCTTCAAATCCAAAGTAGGATCAAGACGATAATCTTCAAAATCATAAGGAGGAGCATCACTCTCATGAGGGAAGTAAGTGTTGAGAAACGTAGAGAAGTCTTCCTCAAATGAGTAATCATCCAAAGTAGGATCGAGTGATGGCGGAGGATCTTCATCATGTGAAGAATCGCTCGAAAGAGAATCGGCCTCATCAAAATCATCGTATGTAGGCATATCAGGATACTCAGAAGTAAGGTCATCATAATCATCCGAATCTGAGCTAGACTCATCATCATAAGCATCAAAGACCGGTGGAGAATCATAAATGGGAGAAGCGTCCAAATTAGATAGAGAATCATCCACATCATCTTGAAAAAGTGGATTATCAATGGAAGAATCAAATAGAGGATTGTTGTAGACGACAAAATCATCAAGCACATTAATCATATTCACTGATTCTCAGCCTCCAAAGGATTTACTTGTAAGCTTTCCCATTTTAAAAACTTGTGAATCATTCCCGACTCTTAAGATTAACTCACCTTCGGCTACATCAACTAAAGCTCGTCCGGTTCTTAAGAATGGCCGACCAAGTATTAAAGGAATACGAGGGTCCATTTCATAATCAACAACGACAAAATCAACCGGGAAAGTAAATGTGCCAACTTTGATGAACACGTCTTCGGTTATACCAACGGGGTAAGCGAGAGTGCGATTTGCAAGTTCAAGAGTCATCTTTGTTGGAGTGAGGTCGGGTAATGATAGTGTTTTCCAAACACTCAAAGTCATAAGATTAATATTGGCCCCGAGATCAGCAAGGGCAGTAAATTCTTCAGTTTTGTTGAAAACGCAAGGCAACACAAAACGACCGGGATCTCCAAGCTTTTCCGGAAGTTCTTTAAGAATAACTGTAGAGCAGTTTTCATTTAAGCGTGTGTTGGCGAGCTCAATCAGCTTCTCCTTCTTGTTAAGCAATTCCTTAAATGCTTTAACAAATTTGGGCATGTGGACAAGTGCTTCGAGAAAGCTAATGTTGAAGTTCATTTGAGAGATCATCTTCACATAGCGTGACACTTCAGAGTCATCCTTGGTTAGCATTTGGTCTTGCCTAAACGAGAGGGTTAAGGGATATTGGGTTTGGGTGGTGAAGGTGAAGGTGTAGCAGGTAAAGGTTGAGATGTTGAAGGTTCCTTCCTAGGTACATCGTCATGACGAGGCGGAGACGGTAATGGTGCACTAATACTTGGTGTAGGAGGAGTAGGGATAAATGGTGGTGGAGGAGGTGTAGATGATGGGGGCGGGATTGGTGGATCGACAATGGTAATTCCACTACGGGTAGTAATAGCACTCACATTTGCTCGCGGATTGGTGACGGTGTTTGAGGGTAGAGAACTTGAAGTAGAAGGTTGAGCGGCGGGCAAGAAACTAGCAAGCATATTCTTCAAATCATTTGTTTGATTGCTGAAGGAGGATTGGATATTATCGCGAAGCTCGGATCTTATCTCATTTCCTTGCTTGGTAATATCTCCTTTCAAATTGATAATTTGGCTCTGCAGATTCTTGATTTGCTCACCTTGGGTTCTCATTATGGCTTCAACATCGGTGTTAATGGGTGGGGTTTGTTGAGCGGGTGGGTGATAAGGATTAGAAGCACTTGGTGAGATTTGGTTGCTTCTATTGTAGTTGTTGGCAGGGTTTTTGTTTTGAGGAGAAAAACCGGGTGAAAGGTAGTTGTTAGATCGGTAGCTCAGCAAATTTCTATCCCTTTGAGGTCGAGCTTGGTAATTTTTTGGTGAATAATTACCATAAGCTGCATACACATTTTCCGGATTTCCTTGTGTAGAAGGACAATCGGTGTATGAGTGAGGACCGCCGCATGTTTCACAAGAAGGTGTAACCGCTTTAACTTGTTGTTGTTGGTTTGAAGCGAGAAGCGTGATACTTTTGCTCATTTCAGTCATCATGCGGGTGAGTTCGGTCCTATCAGGGTTTGTTGAAGTAGAAGAAACATTGACTCTCGGGTTGATCCTTGAAAAAGCGGAGGAATCCCAGTTTTTGTGGTGAGTAGTCATGTTCTCAATTAGCTCTCTACACTCCTCGGGTCTCCTTTTCATGAATGTGCCACCGGCGGCTGCATTAATCGTATCACGATCTCGAAAAGTCAAACCGTTGTAGAAAGTATCAATTAAGGTCACAGGGAGCATATTGTAGTTTGGACAACGATCAATCAAGACATTATATCTTTACCAAGCATCAAAAAGAGATTCATCGGGATCTTGCATGAAACCGTTGATTTGATTGCGAAGGCTCGTGACCATGGATGGTGGAAAGTAGCGCGACAAAAAGCGTTGAATCATGTCATCCCAAGTGTGAATAGAATTCTTCGGGAGACGATCAAACCATTTCTCGGCATGATGTGATAAAGTATGTGGAAAGAGTTGTAGGCGAAAAACATCCATTGTGGCACCGGGTAACTTCATGCTTTGGGTGATTGTAATGAACTTGTCGAGGTGTTTGTTGGCATCATCATCAGGCATTCCTCTAAAAGGATTTGTTTGCACTTGCTGAATCATGTGGTGCTTCAACGAAAACTCAGGAGCGTTGATTTGCATCGGCGCAATCGGTCCTCCTCGTCCAAACATGGTAGGTTGACAAAGCTCCTCCATGGTCTGAAGATCGGGCTGTGGAAGAACATTGTTGTTATTGTTGAGGTGCGGTGGATTATTGTTGTTGACACCTGACATACTTAAATCTTCTCGAGTCTCGGGCTCTTGATAATTAGAAGATCTAGTACGCATACACCTACAAAGACAAAAGAAAACAATACCAAACACAAAGACAATATATATACACAATAAAAATAAAATCTTTTTGGATTTTTGAAATTTTTAATTTTTATGGATTTTTATCAATTTTAAATTTTTATGATTTTTTGAATTTTTTATGCAAGAAAAATAACGCTCACAAGTGAACGGATCCCAAAAAGCAACGCGTCTTTCTCAGAAAACCGTTAATCTTTACGAAAAGAGCCAGCAGCGGCGCCATTTGATACAAGGCTTTTGACCCCCGTATAAAAATTAAGTTCGTTGTGTTGGTCTAATCGAATTGATCTAGGTTCTATGTGTGTGACTCAGTCGTTCTTTGGTGAAACAAAAGTGTGTCGTTGTAGTATATTAAAAGTGCAAAAACAATTAAAGTAAATGGTGCGATAATGTAAATCTAGGTCTAATTAAAATAAAAGGCAAGTATTTAAAAGCGTGACTAAAATTAAAGGGCACTAAAGTAAAATAACGCAAACTTAAATCTAACTAAGGCAAACTTAAAACGTAACTAAAACTAAATCTTAAACTAAGGCAAGATTAAAATAAATCTAAGGTAAATAAACTTAAAGTGTGACTAAATAAAAAGGCGGGAAAAATAAAGCTCGAAATTAAAAAGCGAAAAGTTAAAAACTGAAATTAAAGAAACTGAAAATTCCCTATTCGGAATAAATAACCTATTCGGAATATTAGACTTACTCGGAATATGTCACCTATCCGGAATAATACCCTCTATTCGGAATAACAGCCCCTTATGCAGAATAATGACTGTTCGGAATCTTTTCCTTACCCGGAATATCAAGCCTATGCGGAATGTTGGCTCCTATTCGAAATAACACCCTTACTCGGAATATTGAATATTCCGAATAAAGAACAATGGTCAAGACCTTGATTCGGAATAAATGCTGGGCTTGTTTTCCTGGGAAAGATCAGAAACACAGAAACAAACACCCCGAAGAACAGGGAACAAAATATCACACGAATCTAAATAAAACTAAAGCAAATCAACCCAAACATTAAATCAATCTAACAAATAAACATCTAGTAAGCATAAACAATCAATCCAAATCAACAAAACTAATAAAACTAATAAAGATGATCAAAACCCACTTTGATCAAAATAAGAACATAAGAACATGAACATGAACATAAACAATAAAAATCAAAGATTAAGAAAGGTAGAATGAGAGATGAACAATAAAGATAAAGATTAACAAGAATTAAAAGAAAAACTTACTTGAAATTAAATGGTAATTAAGGTGCAAGACAAGTATTTAAATTACAAGGTAATTAAAAGTGGAAGAACTAACTGTCACTATTAGCCAACAAAATGAAAATGGTTAAGAACTAATCTATATATATAGGGGAGGATTAAGGAATGCTTAGGAAGCTTCATCCCCTCTTTCCTTTCTCCTTAATTGCATGCTTAGTCCTTCCTTCTTAATCTCTTTGTTAATTGCACCATTAGTCCTTAAGCCTTTAAATCTTATTTAATCTTGGACTTTAATGACTTTTGGCTCGGGATTTCTTTGAACTCGTCTTTTAATTCTTCAATAAATTAGACTTGAGTTTTTCGGCTTTTGATAAACTTCCATCTTTTGACTTTTTCTTCGATAAATCTTCAGAATTGGTCTTGGACTTCCGTTCTTTTTGCACTCTTGACTTCTCGACTTCATCTTTCATCTTTTTCTTCAATAAAAGCCCGTGAATGCCGTGTTTTCTCAACTTTTCACAATTTCGTCCTAAATCACAACAAAAACACAAACCACGCATAATCCGACATAAAAGACATAAAATACACGTTTTGGCTCGGTTATTATTGTAATTAAGTGGTAAAAAGGATGGGTGTTTACACGCCTATCAGTCCTCCTCAAATCCGTAAAAAGGATGATCGGATATCAACTTAATCAAATCCGGATTAAGCTCAAAATAATTATCCTCGATATTCGGTATCACAATCGCACTCTCGAGACATCCCTCGTCATGAAACTGCAACTGCTCCAATATCGATCGATCATCCATAGCCATGTCAAAAGCACGATACTCGGGATCGGCTTGACTCGTGAAATTGTGTATAATGCAGTTCGTTTTTTCTCAGTTCTTGCTAATTGAAAGTCCAACCAATATCGGGTTTTTAACTGTTTTTGGTTGTTAATCTTGTTTGGATATTCTATTTGCTAATTCAACAAAGCCTTGCAAAACGGAAAAATATTACCTACTTATATGTAAAACATTTTGCAAATTCCAAGTTTTTATTCAAGTAATATTCAAAATGTAAAATATGAAACTTAAAGGACTGAAAATGTAAATTCTAGGAAAGATAAATGCTTGAAATGTAAATTCTAACAAGTCTAAGGACTAAAAGTGTAAATCAGTAAACTACAAGGACAAAATATGTGAAACTTGTAACAAACTAACCAAAATGTAACAAATCCAACAACTTGCTAACTGAATTTAAACAAACTCAAAATTACAAGGACTAAAATGTTGCAAACCCTAAAAACAATGAAGATTAGCCAAATTCAGAAACTGTTTAGAACATCAAGGACCAAATTGCAATTCCAAAAACTTATTTAGCAAAAACGAGTTTAGAAGGAAAATAAGCTCGTTTGAGCTTATTACTGGACCAAATTCAATGAGACAAATTGCAAAACACTTAAAATCCAAATTAAGCTATGTCTGTAAAAGGATTTTTAATGAAAGTTCAAAATAAGCAAATAAGCACTTCTTGATAAGCCCAAAATAAGCTATTGAACAATCCAGACAAGCACAACTTGATTTTCTTGCCAAGACTGATTAAGCAACTCAAAAAATGAACGGGAAATCAAACTAGAACAAATTTCATCCAGTATTAAGCTAGAAATCTGAATTAAGCTCAAAAGTGCTTATCGTTGACCAAGCGTTGACCAAGCTTTTTGTCAAAAAGTTGAAACTTTCAAAAATCAAGTAACTCTATATTCTAAGTGGATTTGTGAAGAAAAATGGCCAGGTTAATGAAAAGAATCAAGAGATACAAAATCTCAGTTTTCATTTACAGAAACATGCTCCATCTCAGCTTATCTGAATTTTGCTTATTCCTAATTGCTGAATGAAAACTGTATAATAAGCTCTTAGAATCTGAAACTTTATGATGTTAGCTACAACTGAGAACAAGTTTGGTGCAATTTCATCAAGTAATGAGCAAATGCTAGCCAAAAGAAAATGATAACTTCCAAAGAGCAAAACTGAATCAAAGTGACCCACACATTTTTATTGCCAATTGCCTGTTTGAACAACAATTTGACTTGAAATCTTCTCAAAACACTTTGTAAAGTCCTTATGACTGAATTTGAACACTAAACTTGCAAAAACCAATACTTGAAATTCATTTACCAACTAGTTCCAAACACTCCTTTACTGAAATTTAAGAAAATTTCCAAAGACTTTTATCAGCTGATTAAGAGTGAATGAAAAGCTTCTATCTACCAAACTTGAGACTACAATTGAGATGTTTTAAGACTATAAGCAAGCACTAAAACCAACAGTTACTCTATCAAGATACAAGTACTAAATTTTGAATGAAAATAAGCTATAACTAAAACTTAATCCAAATCTATGAACAAGTAAACAAGAACAAGCTACAAGTAATCAAAGATCAAACAATGAGCAAATCTAAACAACTTTTATCAGGCAAACATCAAAATTACACTATGAAATGTAGCATGCATTTGACAAATTCAGTGGAACCAAAAATCAGAATTTTAAAACCTTTTGTAGTAAACCATTGGGAAGAAGAGAAGTGCTGAACTCTCTTACCCTAGTGATAACCACCACCTTATCACTAGTTCATCTAATCAATCATCACAATCAGCTACTAATCAACAGAAATCATCAAAATGGCTTGAAAACTTCAATAGAGCTAGTTTCTGAACTGGAATCACAACAACAGCTTCCAAACTTCTTCAAGGTCAGTTATGATCATTCAATGATCATAACAAACTCAATTCAGCAACAATATGATCAAACAGGAGCAGGTAATGAACAGTAAGATGAATAGGAGAATTGGCGGGAAAAGTAGAATTCAAATTTTATTCCATGAAAGTTGTTACAAAGCTGTTAGAAAGCTACTAACTAACTAACTAACTCAAGAGTTTGTCAGACTCTTGAGTAGTTAGGGTAAAAAGGGAAAAAGAATGAAAGGAAAGGTAATTGTGTGTTTTTTACACTTTTTTCTAACTGTTACAAATGAGGTCCTAACAATCTATTTATAGACTTGAGAAAGATGATTGTTGGGGTTGGTGACGTGTTGGGACCAATCCCAGCTCTCCACGTGGACTAATTCTGTTTAATTGATTTCCAGGTATGAACAATAATTTGGGCTTTCTTGATTGAGTGGATGACATGTTAATTGATGATAACCATTGAATTGGTCTCTCAAAATTGAGCAACTTTGATGTTTATAATTCTCCATGAACTCGTCTCTAGCTCAAAAACGATCCTGGGGAATTTTTGCCTTCTTGAAGATGCCACGTGTCGTCATGTGAATGGCTGAAAAGTGATCACACGGATCACACTGTTATGATTTGTTATTAAATGAGTGGCGGCTGTGAGTGGGAAATTAATGCATGAGCTGGTGATCCGTGTGCTTTATTTGTTTTCTTCTTATTGGCCAACACTTAGTCACATGGATTGAGCTAGTAATAATCTTCCAAACTTGGCAGAATTAGTCCCTATACTTTGACAGATTACATTTTTGAGCTAGCAGCTTCATTCCTTTGGCATTTTAAGTCCTCCAAACTTCATCTTTGAGCAGAAATTACCCTTTGACTTTGTTGACTTGATAGTTGACCAATTTTGACTTTGATCTTGACTTTTTACAATATTTTCACTTTAGTCCTTCAACTTTGGCAATTTGTCAAGATAGGTCCTTGTACTTCAAAGTCTTGATACTTTTGATCCTTCTTTGTCTTTTTCATCCATTTGAGCTTGATTTTTCTTTGTTTGCTTGAAAATTTATCCTTTTACCTACACAAGTGTACACAAACACAAACATACCACATAACACTGTTTTTGCAAGATAAATTGGTATTTTGCTTCATGTTTTAGGGTTATTTGTTGATAAAAGGATATGAGTTTAAGCTCATATCAAATCCCCTACACTTGAACATTGTCATGTCCTCATGCAATATTATATATTAAAGCTCAAATTTACATTTCCCTCATAATTAATCCACCTTGGCCATATGAGATGCATCTACACTACTCTAAACTAAATGATGCATGATTTTGACTTTTAATAATGCAATGAACAAAATACAATTCTATCTATATCTTTTTTATTTTTCTTGAAATGGTTTTGATGGAAATAACTCATAAAGAATTCAATGGCTTAGATTAGGGCTTGGGTACCATGGACATTTATCACCCTCAAGTTTCACTTTCCCCATACCAAGCTTAAAAAATGGGATCATTGCATTCACAAGTAAAAAGTGCATCAACTTATTCATGACAATTAAATGTGGAACCGGTTATTATTCGAGCAAATTGCTTGTAGGCAAATTTGTCATTATTCAAGTGGGAAGTATAAGAAGTGTAAAATCCAAAAATAAGGAAGCACGGTTTCAATCCTAAGTAATCCTCTCATCCATTACTTGAAAAACCGCTCACAATTAATATAAGTCCGTTTTAAGAGTAATAAGTCATTCGCCTTATGTGTAAAATCCTCATGTCATGCTTTCATAAGTAACTACACACTCGCTAAGGAAAGGAAAATAAAACTCACGCAATAATTTACATCCGCCATCTTTTTGAGACTTTGGATCTTCAACCCCGCAACCCGTCAAGGTAATATTGGATTGGAGCAATCTATTGAATCCCCGCAACCCGTCAAGGTAATATTGGAACTCAATAGTCACTATAATTAACACCACACTGCCCCTCTTGGGAGTCTTGTATTATTATTTTTTTCTTTTTCTTTTTTTTCTCTTTTTTTTTTCTAGCCACTCATTTTTTTATAAGCCGCTCTTATTTTTCTTTATTCCTCACAAAGAAATTTGAAAAGAAGAAAAGGAAAAACACCCGCTAAATATGGAGCATGACATAAGTCTAGTACACATAAAACGTGCTAACTTAGAATCTTAAGACGTACTCATATCAACCGTGAATGATTAGTCAAAAATGCATAAGAGATTACAAACCAATTAAAACCGTTCTTGATTATTTATTTAACAATTATATACATGCGAAGAAAATAGAGGTAAAGAAGAGAATGGTTTAGCCACAAGTAATTATCATGAAGTTTATCTAGCCCTTTTACACTTGCTTCAACTCTATCATTTCCCATTCTCCACAAATTTAAAATCTCAAATAATGAGACTAGTGGATGCTTAGCCTAATAGACCAATGAAGGACTACATGGTTAAGGATACTAGCTAGAGAATGCTAAAATAAGCAAACTCGGGTTGAGTCAAAAAATCCATGGCGGGCCTAATATGTCAAAGAAGTCTAAACTTGTTAAAACCATGTTTTATTATATTTTTTCCTTTCTATATATTTTTGATGAAACATAAAAGAAAAGATATATACAATGCAAATGTGTTATGCAAATGAAAAATGATTGATGCAAAAATTATGTATGCATATTTTTGGTGGCCAAAGTAGATCAAAAATTTGAAAAATGTTGAAAATTCAATTTTCTATGTTATCATGCAAGACAATGACAAGTTCTAGGTAAGGTCACTTCGATAGAAGACCCCCCTACACTTAAGCTAAACATTGTCCTCAATGTTTAAGAGCATGGAAGTATAAAAACTTCCCCTACACTTATGACAATGAATAAACTTTGCTTAACCCAAGTTAAGGAAAGGACAACTATTAGTGATATCATGTTTAAGCACAAGGTCTCAATGAAAAATCACTATAGTAACGAAGTGAACCGGATACAAGGGCCTCCTCCATAAGCTCCAAAGCATGAGATGAGTGAGCAACCCTACAAACAATCATGTTTATGATGGCCCGAGGTACACCAAATCTAGCAAACAATTGTTTCAAAAACTTCACAACCACTCTAGCATCATTGGTAGGTAAGGCTTTAGCCTCCACCCATTTGGACACATAATCCACCGCCACAAGTATATACTTGTTTCCCTTAGAAGATGGAAAAGGTCCCATGAAATCAATGCCCCATACATCAAATATCTCACACTCTTGGATAAAATTTTGTGGCATCTCATCACGTTGTGTAATTTTTCCTTGTCTTTGACAAACATCACAAAATTTCACCATTTCATGGGCATCTTTGTAAATGGAAGGCCAATAGTAACCCGAATCAAAGACTTTCTTGGCGGTGTAGTTAGGCCCAAAATGTCCACCCGTAGGTCCTTTATGACACGCCTCTAAGATCTTAAATGCCTCGGGCCCATCTACACACCGTCTAATCATTTGGTCCGCACATTGCCTAAAAAGATATGGATCATCCCAAAAGTAATACTTAACTTCCTTAAGAAACTTTTTCTTTTGTTGATAAGTAAGACCCTCAATAAGCACATTGCCCACAAGATAATTTGCGATATCCGCAAACCAAGGAGTGGCATCTTCTTGGGAAGAGATAGACATGAGCTCCTCTAATGGAAAGGATTCATTGATTTCTTGGTGTGGTAAATCTCCTTGAAAAGGATGCTCAAGTCTACTCAAATGATCCGCCGTTAAATTCTCGGCCCCTTTCTTATCACGAATCTCTATCTTAAACTCTTGAAGCAACAAAACCCATCTCAAAAGCCTAGGCTTAGCATCTTGTTTTGTCATAAGATACTTGAGAGTGGAATGATCCGTATACACTATGGTTTTGGAAAGCACAAGATATGGTCTAAACTTCTCAAAAGCATATACTATAGCAAGCAACTCTTTTTCCGTGGTAGTGTAATGAAGTTGTGCACCGGTCATGGTTTTACTCGCATAGTGTATAGGTTGAAAATGCTTATTAACTCTTTGTCCTAAGACGGCCCCCACCGCATAATCACTAGCGTCACACATAAGCTCAAAAGGTAATTCCCAATTTGGAGAAACCAAAACGGGAGCCTTAGTCAATTTTTCCTTAAGGGTCTCAAAAGAGTCTAAACAATCTTGGTTAAAAATGAAAGGAGCCTCTTTCTCCAAGAGGTGAGTCATCGGTCTAGCTATCTTAGAAAAATCTTGTATAAAGCGCCTATAAAATCCCGCATGACCTAAGAAACTCCTCACACCTTTAACCGAGGTGGGTGGGGGAAGTTTAGCAATCACATCAATTTTAGCTCGATCAACTTCTAATCCCTTGTTGGATATCTTGTGTCCTAAAACAATCCTCTCTTTCACCATAAAGTGACATTTCTCCCAATTAAGCACCAAACGTGTTTCCTCACAACGCTTAAGCATCCTTTCAAGATTGGTGAGACATGAGCTAAATGAATTTCCAAAGACGGAAAAGTCATCCATAAAACCTCCATGGTTTGCTCTATCATGTCATGAAAAATCGCCATCATGCACCTTTGAAACGTCCCCGGTGCATTACATAAGCCAAAAGGCATCCTCTTGTAAGCAAATGTATCGTAGGGACAAGTGAATGTGGTCTTTTCTTGATCCTTAGGGTCAATGGGTATTTGGAAATAACCCGAAAAGCCATCAAGAAAACAATAGTACTCATTTCCTGCTAAGCGTTCAAGCATTTGATCCATAAAGGGAAGCGGGAAATGGTCTTTCCTAGTTGCCTCATTGAGTTTTCTATAATCAATGCAAACTCTCCAACCGGTCACAAGTCTCGTGGGAATAAGCTCATTGTTCTCATTGGGCACCACGGTGATTCCACCCTTTTTTGGAACACAATGAACCGGGCTAACCCATGGAGAGTCAGAAATGGGATAAATCATACCCGCATCTAAGAGTTTAATCACTTCCTTCTTAATAACCTCATGAATTTTTGGGTTAACTCTCCTTTGGTTCTAAATGGCGGGTTTATAGTCATCCTCCATAAGGATTTTGTGTGTACAAAAATGTGGATCAATTCCCCTTATGTCAGATATTTTCCATGCTAAAGCTTTCTTATGTTTCTTAAGAACTTCAATAAGTTGCTCTTTCTCATCCTCTTTCAACTCTTTAGCAATGATCACCGGTAATTGGTCTTTGCCCTCTAAGAAAGCATATTCTAAGTGGGATGGAAGGTCCTTAAGTTCAATGGGAGGTGGACTCTCTATGGAAGGTTTAACTATAGAAGGTTCCTCAATGGTAATCTCTTGTGGAATAGGAGAAGGAATAGGGTCCTCATTGAGCAACTTTTGGATTGTAAGAATATCTTCTTCCCAATTGATGGGAGAATCATCATCACCAAGAAAGTTTGACTCAAATTCCTCCAAGAGGAAATCACTCTCTCCAAAAGGTGTTAAAGAGGGAGCAATTGAGGCCACGGTTTCAACATGGGGCATCTCATCACTAGCACTCTTACAAGCATCATGAAAGTGTTCATTACACACTTCATCTAGCACATCCACAATGTTAATAGTCTCACAAGGTCTAGACTCCTTAACCTCTTTCCTATCACAAACTTTCCCTAACTTAAACACCACTCTCTCATCTTCTACTCTCATAATTAATTCTCCTTCCGCCACATCTATCAAGGTACGACCCGTTCTCAAAAACGGTCTCCCAACAATCAAAGGCACTCTAGGATCCATGTCATAATCAACCACTACAAAGTCGGCCGGAAAGGTAAACTTATCCACACCCACAAACACATCTTCCGCTATACCTACGGGGTGAGCTATGGTTCGGTTGGCTAGTTCAAGAGTCATCCTAGTGGGAGTGAGCTCGGGAAGAGATAGTTGTTTCCAAACCGATAAAGGCATGAGGTTTATGCTCGCCCCTAGATCCGCCAAAGCCATGCAATTTTCAACACCGGGAAAATTACAAGGTATCAAGAAGCGCCCCGGATCTCCAAGTTTTGTTGGTAAGGTTTTAAGTAACACCGCGGAACAATTTTCATTAAGGGATGTGTTGGGCAAATCAACCAATTTTTCTTTGTTTGAGAGCAAATCCTTGAACATCTTAGCAAACTTTGGCATATAAGCAAGAGCTCCCGCAAAAGATATATTGATGTTGAGTTGCTTGAACATCCTTAAGAAATTGGAGACTTGGATGTCATCCTTGTTCTTTAACTTGTCCTTTTTCAACCTTGAAGGATATGGAAGAGTAGGTTTTGGTGTAGGTGGAATAGGTGTTGTAGTGGAAGATTTGTCTTTGTTAGCTTCTTCATTGGGAAGTGTGGAAGGTAAAGGAGAAGTATGAGGAGTTTGAGAAGGTGTGTTTGAGTGAATAGGAGCATTTTGAGGAGGTAAAGTAGAAGTAGAAGGCTTGTCACAAGTAGGAGCACAAGTGGGTTGAACAATAGTAGGTTTAGGAGGTGAAGGATCCTTTGTTGTTGTGCCACTCCTTGTTGTAATGGCACTGACATTGGCCCTAGGGTTTGTTTGTGTGTTGGAAGGTAAAGCCCCTTGTGGTCTTTGATTTAATGCCACCAAAACCCTATTGATTTGGTCATTCATTTTCTTCTCCATAGCTTGGAACTTCCTTTCATTCTCTTGATTCATTTTTTGCAAGAGATCCATTGTGTTATACTCTTGTGGCACATGACCTTGAAAACCTTGAGGTTGGAAAGGTAAAGGCTGGGAATTAAATCCTTGATTTGGTGGATAAAAGGTATTTGCTTGAGGTTGAAATTGATTGGGTGCCTTGTAGTTATTTCCTTGGTAAGGTGGTCTTTGCCCTTGATTCCTTGGTAAAATTTGAGGTGGATTTTGTTGAATTTGGGTGGGTGGTTGGGGTGGGAATCCGGGTGGAGTAAGGTAGTTTTGGGACTTGTAAGAAAGGTTATTTGGATTGATATTAGGCTTGAAGTGTTCACGATGTTCCTCTTGGTAAGCATAGCATTCCCCTTGATAAACTTGCACCTTATCACATTGTTCATAAGAATGGGGACCTCCACAAGTAACACAAGAAATGGCAATGTCATTCACATTATTTGAAGTGTTGTTCAATGAAACGGTCTTAAGGGCTTGAACTATCTCTTGAGTCATTTCTTGTTGTCCTTGTTTGACTTGTTGAAGGATCTCTTGTTGAAATTTAAGGAATTGGTTGTCACAAGGATTTTGAGAATTGTTTTGGATAACATGAACCCTTTCTTCAAATTGATTGTTTGTTTGAACCATTGCTTTAGTCTCAATGATGTCCAAAGCCTCTTGGTATGTTTTAAGAAGAATATTCCCTCCCGCGGAAGCATTGAGTGAATCTTGGTGGTGAGATTTAAGGCCATTATAAAAGAGATTGATTTGGTGAACATGATCCAATCCATGATTAGGGCATCGCCTCAATAACTCACTATACTCTTCCCAAGCATCACTAAAGGATTGACTAGGTTTTTGTTGAAAGCCTATAATTAAAGTCCTCAAAGCCATAGTCTTATGTGGAGGAAAGAACTTGTTCAAAAACTTAGTGGTGAAACCATCCCATGTGGTGATACTATCGGGTGGTTGGGTGTCTAACCAATGCTTAGCGATTCCCTCTAAGGAAAATGACACTAACATCAACCTAATCACCTCATGTGGAACTCCATTATGCTTAATGGTATTGCAAAGAGAAAGGAATCTCTTAAGGTGAGCATGAGGATCCTCATTCTTGTTACCAAAGAAAGGTGATTGTGAAACCATAGTGATCATAGATGTATGTAGCTCAAATGTGTTTACGGGAAAGTCGGGAATCTTAATAGCACTAGCATATCCATGAATGTTAGTTTGCATACGTTCCAACAAAGAGCGATTATCAATAGCCATGGCTTCTTGTGGTGGAGTCAAAGCACGATTCTCGTGATCGGCTTGGTGGACGGTGGTGGTCTTACTCTTTCTCTTTTTCTTCCTTTTCGGAGGAAGAGGTTGTACACCAATCGGTATTTTTGCACGCCCGCGAGTGAGCATGCAACTCAATACGAGGAATGAGAGAGAAGCTCTCGTGTGACTTTGAAGAGAAATGGATTATCCTCTTCGAGTTTCAATATTAAATATCCACAAGAAAATAACAATATACGTATGTACTACTTGGGTGCAAGACCCTCAATGAAGCCGTCCTTCTTAGAATACTTACAAGTGAACGGGGGGTTAGGTGGCGCGAAGCACTTAAGTACCTATTGACCCTTAGATGGCATTTTATAGCACATCGCCTTTCTATTCACTTAAATGTTCGTATTCTTCGAATTGTTGCTTATTGAGAGTATTTATCTATTCTTGCTTTATTTTGTTTGATCGATACACGTGTCAAGGACCGGAACGCCCCTCAACACGGTGTATTGCCTCGGCAATACTTATGGAAGATATGTAGATTGGTTGTTCTTATACGTATACGTATTTACTTATAATAATATATGGAAAATATTTTTGTATGTATGAGTTTTTTAAGAGAAAATACTATATGTACATAAAAACCGAGAGAATCCAATAATATATATTTTTGGTTGCAATCTCTTAGGAAAAAGATTGCTTTTTGGATTTTTTAATTTTTTTGGTCAATTCTTTAGGAAAAGAATTGTTTTGTTAATTTTTTAGTTTTTATATATTTTTATATTTTTGATTTTTTATTTGTTTTTTATTTATGATACGTAAAAATAACGTTCACAAAGTGAACGGATCCCAAAAGCCAATGAAAACCGTCAATCGATAGTCTCTCGTGTAGTCAAAGAACCGGCAGCGGCGCCATTTGAAATTGTGTATAATGCAGTTCGTTTTTTCTCAGTTCTTGCTAATTGAAAGTCCAACCAATATCGGGTTTTTAACTGTTTTTGGTTGTTAATCTTGTTTGGATATTCTATTTGCTAATTCAACAAAGCCTTGCAAAACGGAAAAATATTACCTACTTATATGTAAAACATTTTGCAAATTCCAAGTTTTATTCAAGTAATATTCAAAATGTAAAATATGAAACTTAAAGGACTGAAAATGTAAATTCTAGGAAAGATAAATGCTTGAAATGTAAATTCTAACAAGTCTAAGGACTAAAAGTGTAAATCAGTAAACTACAAGGACAAAATATGTGAAACTTGTAACAAACTAACCAAAATGTAACAAATCCAACAACTTGCTAACTGAATTTAAACAAACTCAAAATTACAAGGACTAAAATGTTGCAAACCCTAAAAACAATGAAGATTAGCCAAATTCAGAAACTGTTTAGAACATCAAGGACCAAATTGCAATTCCAAAAACTTATTTAGCAAAAACGGGTTTAGAAGGAAAATAAGCTCGTTTGAGCTTATTACTGGACCAAATTCAATGAGACAAATTGCAAAACACTTAAAATCCAAATTAAGCTATGTCTGTAAAAGGATTTTTAATGAAAGTTCAAAATAAGCAAATAAGCACTTCTTGATAAGCCCAAAATAAGCTATTGAACAATCCAGACAAGCACAACTTGATTTTCTTGCCAAGACTGATTAAGCAACTCAAAAAATGAACGGGAAATCAAACTAGAACAAATTTCATCCAGTATTAAGCTAGAAATCTGAATTAAGCTCAAAAGTGCTTATCGTTGACCAAGCGTTGACCAAGCTTTTTGTCAAAAAGTTGAAACTTTCAAAAATCAAGTAACTCTATATTCTAAGTGGATTTGTGAAGAAAAATGGCCAGGTTAATGAAAAGAATCAAGAGATACAAAATCTTAGTTTTCATTTACAGAAACATGCTCCATCTCAGCTTATCTGAATTTTGCTTATTCTTAATTGCTGAATGAAAACTGTATAATAAGCTCTTAGAATCTGAAACTTTATGATGTTAGCTACAACTGAGAACAAGTTTAGTGCACTTTCATCAAGTAATGAGCAAATGCTAGCCAAAAGAAAATGATAACTTCCAAAGAGCAAAACTGAATCAAAGTGACCCACACATTTTTATTGCCAATTGCCTGTTTGAACAACAATTTGACTTGAAATCTTCTCAAAACACTTTGTAAAGTCCTTATGACTGAATTTGAACACTAAACTTGCAAAAACCAATACTTGAAATTCATTTACCAACTAGTTCCAAACACTCCTTTACTGAAATTTAAGAAAATTTCCAAAGACTTTTATCAGATGATTAAGAGTGAATGAAAAGCTTCTATCTACCAAACTTGAGACTACAATTGAGATGTTTTAAGACTATAAGCAAGCACTAAAACCAACAGTTACTCTATCAAGATACAAGTACTAAATTTTGAATGAAAATAAGCTATAACTAAAACTTAATCCAAATCTATGAACAAGTAAACAAGAACAAGCTACAAGTAATCAAAGATCAAACAATGAGCAAATCTAAACAACTTTTATCAGGCAAACATCAAAATTACACTATGAAATGTAGCATGCATTTGACAAATTCAGTGGAACCAAAAATCAGAATTTTAAAACCTTTTGTAGTAAACCATTGGGAAGAAGAGAAGTGTTGAACTCTCTTACCCTAGTGATAACCACCACCTTATCACTAGTTCATCTAATCAATCATCACAATCAGCTACTAATCAACAGAAATCATCAAAATGGCTTGAAAACTTCAATAGAGCTAGTTTCTGAACTGGAATCACAACAACAGCTTCCAAACTTCTTCAAGGTCAGTTATGATCATTCAATGATCATAACAAACTCAATTCAGCAACAATATGATCAAACAGGAGCAGGTAATGAACAGTAAGATGAATAGGAGAATTGGCGGGAAAAGTAGAATTCAAATTTTATTCCATGAAAGTTGTTACAAAGCTGTTAGAAAGCTACTAACTAACTAACTCAAGAGTTTGTCAGACTCTTGAGTAGTTAGGGTAAAAAGGGAAAAAGAATGAAAGGAAAGGTAATTGTGTGTTTTTTACACTTTTTTCTAACTGTTACAAATGAGGTCCTAACAATCTATTTATAGACTTGAGAAAGATGATTGTTGGGGTTGGTGACGTGTTGGGACCAATCCCAGCTCTCCACGTGGACTAATTCTGTTTAATTAATTTCCAGGTATGAACAATAATTTGGGCTTTCTTGATTGAGTGGATGACATGTTAATTGATGATAACCATTGAATTGGTCTCTCAAAATTGAGCAACTTTGATGTTTATACTTCTCCATGAAATCGTCTCTAGCTCAAAAACGATCCTGGGGAATTTTTGCCTTCTTGAAGATGCCACGTGTCGTCATGTGAATGGCTGAAAAGTGATCACACGGATCACACTGTTATGATTTGTTATTAAATGAGTGGCGGCTGTGAGTGGGAAATTAATGCATGAGCTGGTGATCCGTGTGCTTTATTTGTTTTCTTCTTATTGGCCAACACTTAGTCACATGGATTGAGCTAGTAATAATCTTCCAAACTTGGCAGAATTAGTCCCTATACTTTGACAGATTACATTTTTGAGCTAGCAGCTTCATTCCTTTGGCATTTTAAGTCCTCCAAACTTCATCTTTGAGCAGAAATTACCCTTTGACTTTGTTGACTTGATAGATGACCAATTTTGACTTTGATCTTGACTTTTTACAATATTTGCACTTTAGTCCTTCAACTTTGGCAATTTGTCAAGATGGGTCCTTGTACTTCAAAGTCTTGATACTTTTGATCCTTCTTTGTCTTTTTCATCCATTTGAGCTTGATATTTCTTTGTTTGCTTGAAAATGTATCCTTTTACCTACACAAGTGTACACAAACATACCACATAACACTGTTTTTGCAAGATAAATTGGTATTTTGCTTCATGTTTTAGGGTTATTTGTTGATAAAAGGATATGAGTTTAAGCTCATATCAACTCGTCACGATATTATTTTTTATAAAAGAGAATATAATATGTACGTAAAAACGAAGAAAAAAACAAGATAGAAAATATATATATACGTAGATTTTTTGGTGTAATACTTTAGGAAAAGTATTACTTTTTTGAATTTTTTTGGTGCAAATCTTAGGAAAGAAAGGCTTTTGCGAATTTTTATTTATTTTTTTTAAGGAAATATTATATTATATAGTTAAAGAAAAATAAAATCTAAAAGAAAAAATATTTTTTTTAAGGGTAGATATAGTAATAAAGAAAAGAATATATAATAAGAAAATATTTTTTTATTGATTTTATAATTTTTATTTATTATTATTTTTTTATTTTTTTTATTTTCTTTTTAACAATAAAAATAACGTTCAAAATCGAACGGATCCCAAAATCCAAATCGCCTCACGAAAAATCATCAATCGTAACGAGCACGAACCGGCAGCGGCGCCATTTTAATCTAACATTTTAGTATATCGTTTTTCTCTCGACTCGACTCGAATTGAAATCAGATTTTATCGTTTCGACTTAATTGTTTTTGGTTAATCGAAGCGTTTTTGGTATTTATACTACTTGGTACGCAAAACGAGAATTTAAAACTATTATTATTATTACGCTACTATTATAGTTACTTATTAAAATGAAACATGAAAATGAAATTTAAATGGAAGCAATGAAATTAACCTCCAAATGCAAATGTAAAGAAAAAAAATAACAAACTTAACAGCCCACTAGTTGGCCTAATAGAATAACAAACTAACAGTTAAATTCAACGACTATATAGAAAGGGTTAACGTAAAGGATTAACTATGCTAGCTATCTTAAATACAGGGACTAACGATCTAACTATAGGGACAGAAACTGTAATGACATAAAAATGGAGGGCCAAAAATGAACATTTATTGAATTGTTGATATAAAAAACAGAATACAGTAACAATGGAATTCCTAGTTCGACTTGTTTTTCATGACATCAAATTAAGACCAAATATTATAATAAACTCCTTAACTAGTAACACACTTATAGTGATTGTTTGAACCAAGATTTCAGTTGTCTACTAGCTATGCAGTCTAAGAACATGAATTAAGGACACTTATTTGAGAAAAATAATAAAATTCTATGTTGAGAAATATAATCTGATAAGCTGATTTCGAAAGCTTATTTAAGCTTATTGAGCAGACTAAAAACTAAGACACTTATTTTATATAAAAGACACTAGTGCAAGGTTTTTAAAACACTAAGCTACTTGTTCTAAACTTAAGTGAGCAAGAAGATATGTTGATCTAAAAACTGTCCATTTACCATCTAATTCTGATTACTAGCAGATATGTTGTTCTAACTTAAGGTTTTCAAATCAAACTATTTGAAAGTATAATTACACTACAAAATCTACTAGCAGGGTATACTAAAGAAAATATGCAGAAAGTAGAACGGGAACGACCTGTCATCCGAGCCAGCCTGCTGTCGACGAATGCGATACTATCGAACGAACCGAGCTAGAACCAAAATTGAGCTACACCGAACCGAACACTAGCGCTGAAACCGTAACAAACTTGAACCAAAAACTGATACCGAAACTACGAACTAACCGAAACTGAACGAAATCGACACTATGAACTACAAACTAATCTCGGTGCTACGAACTACTTACCAAGGACTTACGAACAACAGCGACTTAAAACTTAACCAAAACGCAATCGATATCGAAGTTAGATAAGAGAAACTGACTTCCAAACATAAACGACACTAAACTCAAAGGTGATCAAGTAACCTGGCAAAATCGATAACTTCAATCCAAACATAAACCGAATTTAAATCAAACACAAACTATAGTAATCTATAAACCGAACCCGCACATCATCTCATCTACCGAAAACATCAATCACAAACCATGAATATCGAATCATCATTAATCTGAATCGGATCAATACAATCGACTGTGATTCAACTAATACCTACAACCTCCGAATCAAGAACAACAGCAATAACTAGAAATCCAGAAATCATGTCTTCGTCAAACTTACAAATCGAATCTCGAATTGAACAATTTTTTTTATCATGAACTCAAACTTTTATTAATCGTAAACTAAAACCAAGACTCGAATCTTTATAAATCTAAATCGAACTGAAATTTATTAAAAGTTGGAATATGAAATACAATTTAATTAAATCTGCTACTCTAAACCTACGAGAATAAAAAGACAGATCGGAAGAAAAACATAGCTGAAAGATGAGTTATAAAAAATTGTTGGACACACTACTCTACCACTACCCTACGAAAGTAAATTGGAACAGACAAAAAAAGTAAAAAATATGCAATGTTGAAGATGCGTATTTACGCTACCAAAGATAAACAAGGAAAGGTACTATGCGTATCTTCTAAGCTGCCCCCTTTTTAAAACTGATCTATCTTGCGTTTTTTTTAAGAAAGGAGTCTGGGCCTTGATGGGCTTGTTACTTTATTTCATCTTTTTCTTTAGCACTTCGTGGACCAGCAGCATCAACTTGGGCCCATCAGACTTAAATTGTGGACTGAGTAGATGAAAGGCCCAGTAGTTAAGTAGCATGTTAATGGGTCGGTCCGACCCATATAAATGGTGCCGGGTCGACCCACTAAGATATGAAGGCACCGCCGGACTCGATCTTTGTCATCTTTTTATAATTCGGCTCGGGTTTTGACTTTGACTTCTTGAAAATCTTCAAACTTTGTCGAGTTGATTCCATTCGATTTTGATAGATATAATTCCGGCTTCGGTCTTGTGCATTTCTTTATTTCTCGTGTCTGTTTTGGCTCTTTGGCTTCATTTCTTGTGATTTTCTTGATACCCGTACCTGCACACGCACAAACGACAAAACAAGCATATATGTGGTAATATTGATGATTATTTGACCATTTTGAGCATTTTTAGCACAATTTACGAGGAAATATGATGTGTAATTAGAGTCACATCACATCCCTTTTACACGACAAGTCTAATTAGTAGGTTAGACCCTTTCCTCTTATTTATCCTGGAAACATTGTGTACGCGTATGCCAGTAGGCATGCAATGATTATACAAATTATATATATATATAAATATTTGAGAATGTGTCATGGAACTAGCTAGGGACCACAACTTTTGTTAATACTTGCAAGATTTTAAGTACATAAATAATGAAATAAAAAGGAAAACAATACATGTGTTAAAGGTAGCACTTTTTCAGATGGCAAATATTCCAAGTCCTCCGCAAGTCACGACCTTCCATGTTGCGCAGCCGGTACGTACCATTTCCCAAAGGTTCTGTCACTATAAAAGGCCCCACCCACTTGGGTCCAAGCTTGCCTGTATTTTCTACGCGGCTAGCTGCGTACGCGTGGTATTAAAAGTCTCCTGGTATGAATGAAGTCTTTCGTACCCTAGCGCCGTAATAGGCCTTCATTTTAGATTTTGCTTTAGCTTCATTGATTGCTGCCAACTTCCGTCTCTCATCAATTATGTCCAAGTTCAAACGCAACTTATCGTCATTCGTAACCATGTCG
Organism: Glebionis coronaria; assembly: GCA_025667525.1. NCBI lineage: Eukaryota > Viridiplantae > Streptophyta > Magnoliopsida > Asterales > Asteraceae > Glebionis > Glebionis coronaria. Next base: position 142,985,186 of record CM046880.1, read on the forward strand.
ACCTCTGCTGTGCCGAGTGTTGGCAGTCCTATCTCCGCCAGAATAGCAGCCTTTGTCCCGTATGCTAGGGTGAAGGGGGTATCTCTGGCCGCGGTTTTTATCATGGTGCGGTGCGCCCATAACACATGTGATAATTCATCAACCCATTTCTTGTTCTCCTCTCCCAGTCGCGCTTTAATGCCTTCTCCCATGCTCCTGTTCGCTCTTTCAACTAGCCCGTTAGATTCTGGGTGGGCTACGGATGCGAATCGCTTCCTTATGTTGTTTTTTGCACGCTAGTCTTTAAATGGGTTCTCCGCGAATTATTCTCCATTATCAGAGACAATTTCCCCAGGTAGCCCAAAGCGACATACTATATTATCCCAAACGATCCTTTTCACTTGGTTGCCAGTTATTGTTGCTACCGCTTTAGCCTCGATCCACCTCGTGAAGTAGTTCATTGCCACTATCAGGAACTTAATTCCTCCGGCTGCCACCGAGAAAGGGCTTGTGATATCGATTCCCCATTTATAAAATAGCCAAGGAGAGGTAATGGGTGTTAGTTCTTCCTGGGTCAGGCGGGGCACTGGTCTATGCACTTGACAGTCATTGCACTTTAAAATGAGTGTCCGTTCATCCGAATGCATTTTTGACCAGTAATATCTACTGCAGAGCGCCTTTGCCACTACGGACCTGGGTCCTGCGTACATGCCGCAGGATCCCTCGTGTATCACATCGATGACATATTGCGCCTGCTGTGGTCCTACGCATCGTAGCCATGGTTGGAGGAACGATCGTTTATAAAGGATCCCGTCCCTAACCTCAAACTGTCTCGAGTATCTGCGTATGCATCGCGCCTCGGTTTCGTCCGACGGAAGTAATCCATTTGTCAAATATTCTATGATCGGTGTTATCCATGTAGGATCTGCTTCTTCTACAACCGATGCAACTTCCTCCTCCTTTATGGACTTTCTTTGAGGATTTCTACCAACACCTGTTTGGATAGGTGTGCGAAGCTGGTGGATGCTATCTTACTGAGGGCGTTAGCTTTTTTGTTCTCCCCTCTTGGTACTTGGCGTATCAGGAACTTATTGAAGCCCTTGATTAAAGACTTAGCTTTCTGCAAGTATAGTATCATATTTTCCTCTTTAGCTTCGTACTCGCCTAGTATGTGATTCGCCACCAAGCGGGAGTCCACATTTGCCTCAAGATTGCGCACACCCATACGGGATGCGATCCATAGGCCTGCTATGAGTGCTTCATACTCTGCTTCATTATTTGTAGTTGTGAACTCAAAACGTAGTGTGTATGTAAATTCCATACCTTCAGGGTTGGTGAGAATAAGGCTTGCGCTAGATCTGTCTGTACAGGAGGAGCCATCCGTGAATAAGATCCATGGGTTTTGGTCATCCTCCTCCTGTATGGATGTATGTTCACCTTCTCCAGGTTTTTCAATGATGAAGTCTGCTAAATCTGCCCTTTAACAGCGTTTCACGTCTGTATGTGATGTTGTGTTCTCCTAATAGGACACTCCACTTCTGTAATATGCTTGTGACGTCTGGTTTGGATATTATTTTCTTTATTGGCTGGTCTGTAATGACCGCTATTGGATGCGCTTGAATATATCATCGTAACCTTTTTGCTGCAAATACCAGTGCTAATACTAATTTCTCCATTGGTGTATAATTCAATTCCGAGCTTTGTAAGGATCTGCTTATGAAATACACTGGTGTCTGCACGTTCTCTCTGTCCTTCATTAATACTGCGTTGATCGCTCCATGCGTAGCCAAATGGTATACTATCAATTCTTCTTTCGGCCGAGGTGCGACCAACGTGGGTAGCGAAGCTACATGTTTCTTTAGCTCTTCGAAGGCTTTCTCTGCTTCCTTTGTCCAATTGAAGTCTCCCTTTTTATGCATTTCTTGAGTGTTTTGAATAGGGGGAGTGACTTTTCAGCTGATTTGGAGAGAAACCTGTTTAAACTAGCTAGCTTTCTGTTTAGCGATTGTACTTCCTTTTTTGTCCTTGGGCTTTGGGGCTGTATTACCGCGTCTGTCTTATCTGGATAAGGTTTGATACCATTAGGTTCTATCATGTATCCTAGGAACATGCCTTCTGTGGCTCCGAAAGTGCATTTTTTCGGATTGAATTTCATGTTTATTCTCTTAAGCGCAGAGAAGGTTACCTCTATATCACGGATGAGTTCCATCTCAGTATGAATTTTTATGACCTACGTCGTCAACGTACACCTCAACGTTACGCCCAATCTGACTGTTGAATGCTTTATCCACCAGCCGCTGGTATGTAGCACCCGCGTTCTTGAGTCCGAATGGCATTTTTGTGTAGCAGTACACACCCTGACTAGTGTGGAATGTTGTCTTCTCCTCTTCCTGTTCTGCCATTTGTATCTGGTGGTATCCTTTATATGCGTCCAAAAAACATTTAAAAGGATACCCGCACAGCGATTTGACTTTCCAATCTATTTCTGGGAGCGGGTGCAAAACCCGCATTAAAGCCTATGAACAGTACATGTGAACAGTTGCTTACGAAAACACGATAAATTTAAACTTTCCATTTATAATATTAATACACGTGTCACGACAATAAATAACGAACAATCATGAATATTATAAATGTGACACGATCACGAATACCAAAATCACAAATACTAAAACACGAACATACACGACTAATTATTTAGACACGAAAAACTTCGGGTTACCCTTGGTGGGCCCCACATGCCGCGGCCAAAAGACAAGGAGAAGGACAAATGGGCCTTTTGGCCCATATCATACTTTTAATAAAACATCAGGAGAAATCCTTTTTCATTACTTTAGGTTTTCAGAAAAGTTTTGTCTCATCCTTTGTCCTCTCTTGGTGCCGCCGGCCAACATCAACAGGAAGGGGAAAACCAGACGATTTTTGGTTACTTGTTTAATTGTTCGTGATCATCTTTTGATTCTACACGCATTGGTATAATCAAACCCTTTTTCTTTTCATTTTAATTCTTTTGATTTCATGTTAATCATTTAATTAATCATCAAGAACACGAATAAAACATGTAATAGATTAATTAAATACATGGGAAGAATTCAGTTTGTGTGGGTTGTGGTTCGGCCGAGACACCGAGACCCCCATATGGGGCTTGACTTGTTTTCTTCACCACCACCAACACCCCCAAGGGGCTCGGCTTGGTTTGTGTGGGGCTCGGATGCAGCAAGGAACCCTGATCGAAGGTTGGGGTGTGTTTGTGGTCGGGTTTTGTTGAAGCCGAGGAACCACCGAGACCCATTAGGGGGCTCGGTTGGTTTTGTTGTTGGGACCTGAGACCAAACGGACCCTGACTTTAAGTCGGGGTATGTTGTACATGTTTGTTAGTTTAAGTAGTGTCAACCGAGACCCCTCCAAGGTCTGGTGGGACTTTGATTTTGGCTTATTTGATTCGGCTTATATAAAACACGGGCTCAAGATTCGGGTTTTTTATGAAGACTATTTTTATAAGTCATGTTATATAGTTTACTTAGTCATTTAATTAAAACATGCATTTTAATTAAAATCATATAACGTATAGTTTAATTAATTAACCAGTTATTTAATTAAAGAACTATAACCATGACTTGTATTGTACTATTTAAACTTTAATCATTAATTATAATCCAGCTTATTTCTAATTATGGAAACTTTCTATTTTTAGAAACTTTCTATTTTTAGAAACTTACTATTTATAGAAACCTGCTATTTTTAGAAAGTTACTTAGTATTACAATACAAGTATTATAATACACTAATACATGAATAATACTCAACAGACCATCACAATAACTACAGTTAATACAATAAACAGTAAAACATGACAGAATACGTATAACAAGCTAATAATACACGAAACTAGTAAAACTCATGTAACATAGACAACTCATACACACCCATATTTCTTATGTAGTGTTATCCGTCGAGGCGGATTAGTCTTCATCATTTTTCTTAGCTTCTACTAGACATAAGGTACGGATTTCCCGTCCTTCAGTAAGGACAATCTCTTCCTTCATTAGGATTTCCCGTATGCAGCCAACTGTTTTCCCTAGTAGTTACAGATTAAATGCTTATGTTTATTAGTCACCTTAGCCATATACATGCATGACCAGTTTCACCTAGTTATGGAGATACCATAACCATAACACTAGAGGCACTAGTGTTATGACTTCACCACGACGGAGTGATAGCTCGTGGCGTCCCTTCTCACTATTTGGCCATTTTATTATTATATTATCATGTGGGGTGTATGGGTGCATCTTAGTTACATGCTTCAGTCAGGATTTCATGGTGAATGAGGTGTGTGCCTTGCATCCTCCACAAGGAGCTGATCCCTCCTATCCACTTGACAATTAATTAGAGGCAACCCTTCTAATTGCATGATGAGGTCTTCCCTACAAGTATTCATGCACGTTGTTGACCTCGTGACCTATATTGGCTATTTTGGTACATTAACTAATACAGATTTTCATAAATAACATAAGCTATGTTTTCAGAACTAAAACCAGTTAACATGACAAACAACTAGGTTTTCCAGGACTTATTCATTTTTGCTGCCATTCATGCTTTATGCTCTTTATATGCTTTCATATTCTATGTCTTCCATGCTTTATTGTATATCCATGCACTGAGCGTTATGCTCAACCGTCTACTTTTCCATGTTCCCAAACGGCAGGTACCCAAGGACACAAGTAGGAACTCCAGAGTATGTGCATTCGGATTGGAAGCTATCCGACCTATTTTACCTATGCATTTATTCCTACTTTATCATACGTTTCTTCTTTTAGACATTGTTTAGTCCTTTTGATTTATGGTACTTATATTGCTTGTGTGTGAGTTACTAGACTACCGATGTTTGATTTCGGTATTTCTATTTATGGTCATGAATGTTTAGACATTTAACTTGCATGCTTTGATGATACGCCATAATTTACTGTATCATTCTATGATATTAAATGAGGTGTTACAATTATGGTATCAGAGCCAAGTTTCGACCTGTAGCTTTGTAAAACATGACCTGTGACTTACGGGTAGTCACCAGTGTCTTCCTAGAACTGTCAGTTGGTTTTCATGCATTCATATCATTGTAGAAGGTTTGTGACTAAGTAATGGTTGGTACAGGACTGGCCCTATTTAGTCGTATGTGCTTTTATCAAAACTTTTAACTTTGGGATCGGCCCATTGGCGTCCCTGCGCCATGTCTTTTGTTTTGAGTGAACTGACCATAGGCGTTCATATAAAAGTTTTATAAACTGCATCATGCATTTTTACATTGTTTCACGCATTATAAACTGCTTCTTTGATTTATACATTGTTCATGCATTCTTATGTTATCTCATTTCAGATTTATGATTTATGTTACATTATGTTGTTTTGAACTGTCAGATGGTGAACTCACGCAATGCTCTAGATTTAGCAGCAGCTGTCAATGCAGCTCTACAAGCCCTCCTTCCCCAATTTCGCAATGAAATCATAGGCGAAGTTCATGCGGAATTTTAGGCTCATGATAGCAACAACAACCACAATCCTCCACCATACTATCCCTTCCCAAGACTGACAGGTATGAGCTGTTGAGGGAGTACTACGGAATTAGGCAAGGAGTTGGGTAGAGCAGCAACGAGTTCATGCAACGTTTCCTTCAGCTGGCCGACTCTATTGGCACAAACAACACATACTGCTGAAGAGCAAGCACACCACTTCCGATGGGCTCTTCGTACATCGGTCCACAATGAGTTGGCAGATTCCACCTTCAACACGGTGGCACAAGTGGCCGACGTAGCTCGGAAGTATGAGATACTTCAGGAACAAGAGGAGTTTAGTGAAGACAACCCAGCTAAGAAGTATCTTAAATCACCATTTGTAAACTGGTGAAGCTTTTCAGTATGTCATTTTACATCATTCTCTGTTCAAATTCCTCATTTCAGACAGCAGACTAAGGCCCAGAATCCTCCGGCTGCTCAGAAACAGTCATCCGAGGTAAACGGTTAGTCCAATGATCTTTCTGCTCCAGAAAGGTGTGATGGTAGTTACAACTACCGTAATGATGTTAACGAGAGCAGGTCCTTACCTCTACATTCAACATTATCAAGCTGCGTATATTTCACTATTCTGCACACCAACTCTTATATTCAGGAACAACGGTTATGATAGGAATCAGGACCGCAGAGGTTCGCAGTTGAACCATCCTGCAACACCAGGTAATGCTCAAACCTTTTTTATGTAGTCATGTTTATGTTTCACGACCACGTCTCATGCATGAAATCTGGTCACATGATCTCATCTAGTTGGGAGGCCTAGTGGGAGATTCATGCACCCTATCTGTCCTACTTGTCCGCATAGACATTCGGGTGTTGGTCATCGAAGTACTGGTGGATGTCTCAAATGTGGCCAATAAGGCCATCAGTAGAAGGACTGCCGCCAGGGTGAGATAGAAGGCACCTTTGGACACACCAACACCAAGCCACCTCCTACTTCTGGTCGCGTGTTTGCTACTACTCGAGATCAGGCGAATAAGACTTCAGGTACCATCACCGGAAATCTCTTTATTAATGGTTTGGCAGCATGTGTTCTGTTTAATACTGGAGCGACGCATTCAGTCGTGTCCACTACTTTTGCTGTACGTGTTAGGTTTTCCCCGATGCCATTAGATAATGCCTTATGCATTTCCACGCCACTTAGGGACTCTATACGAATCACTCAGGTGTATAGAGATCTTCCCCTAGAATTTGATGACAATATCCGCAGAGTTGACGCACTTCCTTTGGACATGTGCGAGTTTGAATTGATTTTGGGCATGGACTGGTTATCCAAACACCAGGCCACGATTGACTGCCACACTTATCGGGTTATCTTCGGTGATGTTAAATTTCCGGAGTACATACACCATGGATTTCTGCCAGGGAGGTTAGTACATATTATTTCATCTATGGAGGCGCGTGCATTGCTATCACACGGCTGTCAGGGATTCATAGCCAATATTCATGACATTACTGTTGAGTCTCCATCGCTCTAAGGTCAGCCTATTGTGTCAGAGTTTCCTAACGTATTTCCAGATGAACTTTCGGGCATACCACCTGTTCGTGAAGTCAAGTTTGGAATCGAGATCATACCAGGTGCATAGCCGATTTCCAAAGCTCCTTACCGTATGGCTCCTATAGAGCTTAAGGAACTAAAAGATCAGCTACAGGAACTTATGGAACGAGGTTTCATCCATCCCAGTGCATCGCCATGGGGTGCACCGGTACTGTTCGTGAAAAAGAAAGACGGCAGCATGCGTTTATGTATAGATTATCGTGAGCTGAACAAGATCACGATTAGGAATCGTTATCCTTTGTCGAGTATTGATGACCTGTTCGATCAACTTCAGGGAGCCAATAATTTCTCGATGATTGATCTGAGGTCTAGCTACCATCAGTCACGGGTTAAAGAGCATGACATCTCTAAGACTGCTTTTCGTACACGTTATGGGCACTACGAGTTCGTAGTCATGCCATTCGGACTCACTAATGCTGCTGTCTTCATGGATTTGATGAACCGTGTCTTCCATGTGTTTCTAGACAAGTTCGTTATCGTGTTCATTGATGACATCCTGATATTGTCCAAATCCAAGGAGTAACATGAGGAACATGAGGAACACCTTCGTACAGTCTTATAGATTCTTCGTTAGAAGCAGTTGTACGCCAAGTTCTCTAAGTGTGAGTTCTGGTTAACCAAGGTGGCATTTCTGGGCCATATTGTATCTGTAGAGGGGATCACCATGGATCCTATCAAGGTTGAAGCTATCACTAAATGGCCGAGACCTACATCTGCAATAGAAGTTAGAAGTTTTCTGGGTTTAGCTAGATACTACCGCAGGTTTGTAGAGAACTTTTCACGGTTAGCCTTACCTTTGACTAAGCTAATGAGGAAAGGAGAGAAATTCGTCTGGACAGAAAAGCGAGAGAAGAGCTTTGAAGATCTGAAGCAGAAGTTAGTGACTGCACCTATTCTTACTCTTCCATCTGGCTCAGGTGGATTTCAGATATATAGTGACGCTTTAGGAAAAGGTTTAGGCTACGTTCTCATGCAACATGGGAAGGTTATTGCATACGCATCACGATAGCTGAAACCTTATGAAGAAAACAATCCTACTCACGATTTAGAGCTTGCAGCAGTTGTTTTTGCGTTAAAGATATGGAGACATTATTTGTATGGTGAATCATGTGACATATTCACCGACCACAAGAGTCTCAAGTACATCTTCACCCAGAAGGAACTGGACATAAGACAGAGGAGATGGTTAGAGCTATTGAAGGACTACGACACCAACATTCAGTACCATCCTGGTAAGGCGAATGTGGTGGCAGATGCTCTAAGCAGAAGGTTGGGTATGATTGCTGGCATCTGAATTGCAAAGGAGATCATTCGTGACCTAGAGATGACTGATATTGAGTTTTGTGTACGAGGACAGCACGGTTACTCGGCTAATCTTAGAGTGGAACCAGACTTACATTCTAGGATCAAGAAGCTCAGAAGGACGATGGTGAGATTTGGGCTATTATTAAGAACCTTGATCAGCAGACGGAGTTTCGTGTTGACGACGACGGTATCTTATGGCAGGGCACTAGACTAGTGGTTCCTGATGACTCTACTCTCAGGGAAGCTGTATTGACTGAGGCTCATAGTTCTCCATTTACCATACATCCTGGTTCTACCAAGATGTACCACGACATCAAGCAACACTTTTGGTGGAGTGGCATGAAGCAGGATGTTGCCACCTTCGTTTCTAAGCGTATGATCTGCCAGCAGGTGACGATCGAACATCAGTGAGCTAGTGGTGTACTACAACCATTAGATATTCTAGCATGGAAGTGGGACAAAATCTCCATGGATTTTGTTACTGGTCTTCCGGTTACTCAGAAGAAGAACGACGCTATCTGGGTCATTGTGGATAGGTTGACTAAATCTGCTCATTTTTTGCCGATTCGCAAGGAGCATCCGGTCAGCAAATTAGCAGATACATTCCAGAGGGAGATCATGAGACTACATGGTACTCCATCAGAAATCATCTCTGACAGAGATCCCCGTTTCACATCACGTTTCTGGTAGAGTCTGTAGAAAGCTTGGGGCACGAGACTTAAGCTCAGCACTGCCTTTCATCCTTAGACCGACGGATAGTCGGAATGTACCATTCAAACATTGGAGGACATGCTGTGGTCGTGTGCTCTAGAGTGGTCAGGAAGTTGGGATGACTATATATTCCTAGTAGAATTCGCATACAACAACAGCTGGCACGCTAGCATCAAGTGTGCTTCCTTCGAGATGTTGTATGGTAGAAAGTGTCGCGCCCCAATCAGTTGGGATCAGGTGGGCGAACGACTACTTGAGGGTCCAAAGATGATTGAAGTGACCAATGAGAAAGTCGTTGTCGCCAAGGCAAAGCTTCAGGAAGCTCGTGCTCGTCAGAAGAGCTATGCTGATAAATGTCGTAGTGATGTGTCTTTCAACGTATGTGATCACGTTTTCCTCAAGGTATCACCGGCACGAGGAGTTAGACGTTTTGGAATCTGAGGGAAGCTCAGTCCTCGCTTCATCGGACCGTTCGACATCATAGAACGCGTTGGTGAAGTGTCATACCATTTAGCATTACCGCCTCAGCTATCACACGTTCACAACGTGTTCCATGTGTCCATACTCAGAGGATACAACTATCATCCAGTTCATGTTGTCCAATATCCACTTAATCAGATTCGAGAGGATCTTTCATATGTCGAAGAACCCGAGAGAGTTATTGAGCGACAAGATCGTGTCATGCGGAGGAAGACGATCCCTTTTGTCAAAATCCTCTAGAGGGATCATCCTGAGCGGGAAGCCACTTGGGAGACGGAGGAGTCTATACGGACTTCTTACCCTCATTTCCAGTTCTGATTCGGGTATGTTTTCTTTCAGTTTACGTTTCTCCAATTCGAGGATGAATTGTTCTTTTAGAGGGGAAGAGTTGTAAAACCCGCATTAAAAACCTATGAACAGTACATGTGAACAGTAACTTACTAAAACACGATAAAATTTAAACTTTCCATTTATAATATTAATACACGTGTCACGACAATAAATAACGAACGATCATGAATATTATAAATGTGACACGATCACGAATACCAAAATCACGAATACTAAAACACGAACATACACGACTAATTATTTAGACACGAAAAACTTCGGGTTACGTTTGGTGGGCCCCACATGCCGCGTCCAAAAGACAAGGAGAAGGACAAATGGGCCTTTTGGCCCATATCACACTTCTAATAAAACATCAAGAGAAATCCTTTTTCATTATTTTAGGTTTTTAGAAAAGTTTTGTCTCCTCCTTTGTCCTCTCTTGGTGCCGCCGGCCTACATCAACAGGAAGGGAAAAACCGGATGATTTTTGGTTACATGTTTAATTGCTCGTGATCATCTTTTCATTCTACACGCGTTGGTATAATCAAACCCTTTTTCTTTTCATTTTAATTCTTTTGATTTCATGTTAATCATTTAATTAATCATCAAGAACACGAATAAAACATGTAATGGATTAATTAAATACATGGGACAGGTTTGGTTTGTGTGGGTGTGGTTCGGCCGAGACTCGGAGAACCCCATATGGGGCTCGACTTGTTTTCTTCACCACCACCGAGACCCCCAAGTGGCTCGGCTTGGTTTGTGTAGGGCTCAGACGCATCATGGAACCCCGACCGAAGGTCGAGGTGTGTTTGTTGTCGGGTTTTGTTGAAGCCGAGGCACCACCGAGACCTATTAGGGGGCTCGGTTGGTTTTATTGTTGGGACCCGAGACCAAAGGGACCCCGACTTTAAGTCGGGGTATGTTGTACATGTTTGTTAGTTTAAGTAGTGTCAACAGAGACCCCTCCAAGGTCTCGGTGGGACTTTGATTTTGGCTTATTTGATTCGACTTATATAAAACACGGGCTTGGGATTCGGTTTTTTCATGAAAACTATTTTTACAAGTCATGTTATATTAAACTTTAGGTTAATTAATTTATTAAATTAATTCATGTATTACCTAAGGTATTTTACTTAGTCATTTAATTAAAACACGCATTTTAATTAAAATCATATAACGTATAGTTTAAGTAATTAACCAGTTACTTAATTAAAGAACTATAACCATGACTTGTATTGTACTATTTAAACTTTATTTATTAATTATAATCCAACTTATTTCTAATTATGGAAACTTACTATTTTTGGAAACTTTCTATTTTTTGAAACTTACTATTTATGGAAACCTGCTATTTTTAGAAAGTTTCTTAGTATTAAAATACAAGTATTATAATACACTAATACATGAATAATACTCAACAGAACATCATAATAACTACAGTTAATACAGTAAACAGTAAAACATGACAGAATACGTATAACAAGCTAATAATACACGGAACCAATAAAACACATGTAACTCAGACAACTCATACACGTCCATATTTCTTATGTAGTGTTATCCGTCGAGGCGGATTAGTCTTCATCGTTTTCCTTAGCTTCTACTGGACATAAGGTACGAATTTACCGTCCTTCAGTAAGGACAATCTCTTCCTTCATTAGGATTACCAGTATGCAGCCAACTGTTTTCCCCAGTAGTTACAGATTAAATGCTTATGTTTATTAGTAACCTTAGCCATATACATGCATGACCAGTTTCATATAGTTATGGAGGTACCATAACCATAACACTAGAGGTACTAGTGTTATGACTTCACCACGACGGAGTGATAGCTCGTGGCGTCCCTTTTTAGTATTTGGCCATTTTATTATTATATTATCATGTGGGGCGTATGGATGCATCCTAGTTACATGTTTCAGTCAGGATTTCATGGTGAATGAGGTGTGTGCCTTGCATCCTTCACAAGGAGCTGATCCCTCCTACCCACTTAACAGTTAATTAGAGGCAACCCCTTTAATTACATGATGAGGTCTCACCTCCAAGTATTCATGCACGTTGTTGACTTCATGACCTATATTGGCTATTTTGGTACATTAACTAATATAGATTTTCATAAGTAACATAAGCTATGTTTTCAGAACTAAAACCAGTTAACATGAAAAACCACTAGGTTTTCTAGGACTTATTCATTTTCGCTGCCATTCATGCTTTATGCTCTTTATATGCTTTCATATTCTATGTATTCCATGCTTTATTGCATATCCGTGCACTAAGCGTTATGCTCAGCCGTCTACTTTTCCATGTTCCTAAATGGTAGGTACCCAAGGACGCAAGTCGGAACTCCAGAGTATGTGCATTCGGATTGGAAGCTATCCGGCCTCTTTTACCTTATGCATTTATTCCTACTTTATCATACTTTACTTCTTTTGGACTTTGTTTAGTCTTTTCCATTTACGATACTTATATTGCTTTTGTGTGAGTTACTAGACTACTGATGTTTGATTTCGGTATTTCTATTTATGGTCATGAATGTTTAGACATTTACCTTGCATGCTTTGATGATACGCCATAATTTACTTGTTGGAAATACGTTTTTACGTATTTAGGAAGATTCGGTCACTCCGATAATATATTAAGTTGTAGCTCGTAGTATAGATATCTTTGTATTAATTAACAAGGAAAGGCCCGGTCAATATTATGTATGGCCGACCCAACATTGTAAGCCCAAGCCCACTATGTGGACTTGGTATATAAACCCTCTCCTTAGTTGGAGAGGGTAGTGGTTTTTCATTTCAATTTTACACAAAGTTAATCACTTTCTCTCTCTAAAGTGTGTGTGAAGTCATCTATCTTTCTATCTCTTTCTCTCTTTAAAACATAAGCAATATTTACATATCCTACAAATGGTATCAAGAGCCATGGGATGATTGTTTGGTTTTTGTGTTTGTGTTCTTGATTCTCTCGCCCATTTTGATCCAAAATCACACGGATCAAACTTTTTTTTTGTGTTTTTATGATTTAATCTTGATATACTTCATCTAGTTACTTGTTATAGTGATTTGGTATTGGTATTTTGGTTAAAAACACAAATCTTTTGGGTGTTTGATTCAGTTTTAGGCTTAGAATATCGAATTTGTTGTGTTATTGTACTGTCCGAGAAAAGTGGTAAGTTTGTTCCATAGTATGATATGTGTATTGTGATCGCATAAACCTGGGGTTTCTACTTGTGATCCAATATCACGATCACGAATACGATCACTCGTTGTGATCACGAGTACGATCACTCGTTGGGATCACGAGTACGATCACCCGTTGCGATCACGAGTACGATCACTCGTTACGATCACGAGTACGAACACTTGTTGCGATCACTAGTATGATCACTCGTTGCGATCACTAGTATGATCACTCGTTGCGATCACGAGTACGATCACTCGTTGCGATCACTAGTACGATCACTCGTTGCGATAAGGGAGTACGATCAGGAAGTAAGATCAGTGAGTACGATCAGTGAGTACGATCGTTGGATACGATCACTGGATACGATCGTTGGATACGATCATTGGATGCGATAATAGGGTACGATCACTCGTCACGATCTAAGGTTACGATCTCCACTAAGATCAAGTGTTGCGATCCAATTTTTTTTTCAAAAACGTGTTTTTGGAAAAATTTAACAATCGTGTGCAATTTTGACTTAGAATTTTTGGTTTATCGAGGACATAACTTAGGGGATTTAAACATTATTTCTCGGCTTCAACACACAACAACAAATACATTTACTTTCTTTCATTGACCGATCAACTTTGTAAATCTTAACTTATAGAAATGGAGTACACATCTCTCACGGATAAGTCAATCCTCTCGGGTACGGATAATCATCCACCAATGTTGGTGAAGTCTATGTATGAGGATTGGGCTTCCCGAATGGAACTTTATATGTTGAACAAAGAAAATGGACATCTAATTTGGGCATCGGTGCTCAATAGACCATTGGTATATGGTACTGTGACGGAAGGTGCTGTTACTCGTCCTCGCACAACGGGTGAACTAACTGGAGATGTTAAGATACAAGACAAGTGTGATAAACAAGCTACAAATATCATTCTCCAAGCCCTTCCTCTAGATGTCTACAAACTCGTCAGTAAACATAAAGTTTCCAAAGAGTTATAGGATAGAATTTGTGTTCTAATGCAAGGCACTTCATTAACCAAACAAGAACGAGAGTGTAAGCTTTATAATACTTTTGATAAGTTTGCCTATGTGCCAGGGGAGACTCTCAATGATTCCTATCTGAGATTTACCCTATTGTTGAATGAGCTCAATATCTATGGCATGGCAATTCCTACGTTTCAATTAAACACCAAGTATTTGAACACTCTTCCTTCAGAATGGAAAAAGTACGTGACGGATGTTAAATTGGCTAAGGACTTGCATAACACCAATGTGGATCAACTTCAAGCTTTTATTCAACAACACGAATGCCATGTGATCGAGGCTCGGTTGTCTACACCTCAAGTTCATGATCCACTTTCCATGTATGCCTCTCAACAAAACATGGCTTATACTTATCACCAACCATCCTACTTGCAGCAGCCACCACCACACACCTATCAGCAACCACAACAACCATCTTATCAACCACTAATGATGCCACATCAAGCATTTCAATAAAGTGTTCATCAACAATATTTTCTACAGCAACCACCACATCAGACATCACCATCACAAGCCAACACTTCTCCAATGGGCTATACTCCTCAGTAAGGATATTTTCCAATTGAAGCACAACCAGCACAAGCCTTCTACTCCAATGAACTTCCACCAATCCAAGCACCGGTCTTTACTCCAAATGCTATGCCAGCTGATGTTCTAAGCCATCTCACTGCCTACTTGTTAAAACTTGTTGCAACTAGAGTATTTCCATCAACAAACAATCAGCTCCGCACCTCTTCAAATCCTCGACAACAAGCCACTATTCAAGATGGTCAAGTGACGGTGCAACCTATTCAGGGAAGTAAAACTTCATATGGACCTCCTACAAGGACTGTGAATGCTCAAGCTGTGAATTCTCAAGCTAATGGAAATGGAAGCCCTATTGGTCCTCAAATGGTTGTGACTTGCTACAATTGCAGAGGACAAGGTCATATGGCTAGGGAATGCACTCAGCCAAAAAGAAGAAGGGATGCAACATGGTTTCGTGAGAAGATGTATTTGGTTGATGCTCAGTCTAAGGGAAAGATTTTGGATTCAGAAGAGTTAGCATTTCTTACAGACCCAGAGGCAGCAGATAATGAAGGCATTGCAGTCGTTTCTACTTCAAATGCAGCATATCAAGCGGACGATCTTGATGCATACGATTCGGATTGTGATGACATTCACTCTTCCTCAGCTTCTCTCGTTGCTAATCTTTCTTACTACGGTTCTAATGTCGTCAGTGAGGTACCAACCACAACCAATCTTGGTAATGATGATAACCCACATCAAGTTGGGCATGAAAATTACAACCTCGAACAACATTCGGGAACTAGTAACTCAAATGATGTGGTACGCAATCCTACACATTTGAGTGAACCTCAACCAAATGCTATGACGGGTATGGAATCTTATGCTCAACATGATTTGGTCATGGTGCCTAAACATATTATTGATCAAATGCATATGGCTCTCGGACAATCCGTAGATACAAATTCCACCCTAACTGCTGAGCTTGCGTTGCATAAAGAAAAGGTCAAAGCTTTTGAAATGGTCCCTCAAGCAGAGAAAATAACATGTTCTGAATTTGACCAATTTTGTTTTGAAAAGATTGAACACTTGAAAGAAATAGAATCATTAAAAGCTAATCTTTCCAATGAATTAAAAGCAAAAGAGTCGGTTGTCAATGATTTTCAGAAACTTAAAATGGATTTCGAAACTCTCGAGTCTAAGAAGTTTGAACCGGAAATTAATGCTACCAAACTTCTTAAATTCAAAGAACAACAGCTTTTAAAACAATACGCTTCCACAGAAAAGGTTCATCTTTTAACTAAATCGTTTAAAGAAATCGAACTTAAGCGTCTTCAAGATTTACCACCTAATCCCGGTTATGCAAAACAAGCTCAGGAATATATTCTGTGTCTTTATGATATGACCCTAATTGGCAAATCGAAAGAAGCACCTTTTGTTCGTAGTACTGGGGAGACACAGTCACTTGTGGAAGAAACTCATTCTAAAATGCTTTCAAAATTCCATAATACTGATTATGATAAGCATAATAAAGATCAATTTTCTAAAAAGACACGTATTCGCTTACAAAAGGAATTAGCTGAATTGACAGTTCTTGTGCCCCAAAGTTTGTCACATGAAAACCCTCCTAGTACGTCTCCTACACTTGTCAAAACGGATTTAACGAAGTTAATTCCACCGGTAAGTAAGGCGTCCGTTAGCTTAAATGCGGTACTCCAACACTTAGCCGATTTTGACAAGGTCATTTTGGAACGTACGACGGCTTCAACCATAACGGAAGGTGAATGGAATTTTGAGGCACACTAGAGCTGCGTTCCGAGACGAAATTGTTCCATTTGTAAACAATGTTAAAGCTTGTCTTAGTAATGTTGATCAAGATTTTCTTTTGGAAATAGAAGAAGTTAGACGTGTTTTCAATGAAATGGATGATGCTTATGAAAACAGTTTACTTGAAATAGAACGAGTTTCACGCCAAAATGATTAGCTTCTGAAGCAAGTGATGTCTCATGATATAGTTTCGTCTGTGTGAATAAAAGTGTTAATAATGATTCTATTGTGCATAATGTTGAATCTGTGGATAATGTGGTAGATAGGACTGGTCACAAATCTGACGCTGAATTTTTAAAGCTTCAAGATTCTTATACTTTGCTTTCAAATTTTTTTGATGAGATCCAAAAATATTGTATTTCGCTTGAATGCAAGCAACAATTTATTCAAGAATCTTTGAAACTTCATTCGAAGGTGTTACTATAGATGAGGCAACTTTTCAAAAGAATTTTCGATTGAATTTACAATCAAAACAGCGTCAGCCAAGTGACAAGGTTGCTAAATCATTGCCGATAGACATAGAGAAATCTAAGGAGCTTAACTGTGTGAACGTACTTGAGGCCGCTGAGAATTTTAAACTTGATCTAGATAATCGAGTTTCCAAGATTTTGTCCAAAGTTGATAACTTAAAACAGAAAAATACACAACTCTTCGATTCAGTAAAGCCCGCATGTGCTAATACCACTACACATAATCAATTATTGATTGAACAATTGAATCGAAAGTCGGTGGAAATATTTGATTTAAGAGAACAAATTTGTGATAAAAATCTGGCTTTGACTGAGTTAAAGGAAACACTTCGTACCCTAAAAGGTAAGAATGTTGTGGATAACGCAGCCACTGTCTCAGTACCGTCCTCTAGTGCAATCAAAAGGAACCTCATTGTCGTCACACCACTTAACAAGGGCCCTAGGACTAAGCCATCTCAAACTTTGGTCACTAAAGATAAGGCGGAATCAAAACCAGCTTCTAATATTCCCGTGTTGCCTTCTACAAGAGTAAGCACCACTACTAAGGCTCAAAGATCTAAGCTTAAAAGAAACAAGAAGAATGATAGGATCTTGCCCCCATCTAGTAGTCAAGTGAAGAAGAAAGTAGAAGCCCATCCTAGGAATGTTATTTCTGTTTTGAATAAAAAGAATCATGTAGCTAAACCTAAAGGCTCTGCGGTTGTGCAGCGTTCTAAGCCTACTATGAATTCTAATTTGAAATGTCAGAATTGCAATGAATGTATGTTTTCTAGTCGTCATGATTCTTGCCTTATTGACCATGTGAATGAGATGAATGCCCGGAAAAATGGATTAGAATGGAAAACGACTGGGAAAGTGTTAATCCAAGTTGGTTGGATGTGGCGCCCCACTGGTAGAACTTTCACTATAGTAGGAAATGCGTGCCCTTTAACTAGGATCACTCCCACTAAAGCGAAGAAAGCGTGCCCTTTAACTAGGAGTACCAAGGCTACCAAAACACAAACGTGTCCTTTAACTAGGAACACCAACACTACCGTAGGAACCAAGTGCCCTTTAAATAGGTCTACTCCCATTGTAGTGCCCGCTAATACTCTAAAACCTCAGAAAGTTGGAACAATAAATCCTGTTAGTGGTAAAACTTACAATAGAAAACGCAGGAAATCTAAGGGCAACACAAATGTTAGCATTTCTGATAATATTATATCTGTATCTGCTAACAGTCCGGAACCAATAGTTTCCAATGCATTGTCTACTGTTGTTGATGAAAACAGGTGGTCCAAATTGTTCTCTGGTATTTGGAATCTGGTTGCTCTAAACATATGACCGGAGATCCCTCTCAGCTCAGAAATTTCGTCAGCAAGTTTCTCGGTACAGTTCGATTTGGAAATGATCATATTGAAAAGATAATGGGTTATGGTGAATATCATATTGGGAATGTTATAATTTCAAGAGTGTATTATATGGAAGGTCTCGGTCACAATTTATTTTCTGTGGGAAAATTTTGTGATGCAAACCTAGAAGTTGCTTTTCGAGAGCATACCTTCTTCATTCGTAATTTAGAAGGGGTTGATTTATTGAAAGGTACTCGAGGGAATAATTTGTATACTTTGTCTCTACAAGACATGATGGCCGCTTCTCCCGTATGTCTTCTCTCCAAAGCATCGAAGACTAAGTCATGGTTATGGCATCGACGGTTGTCTCATCTTAACTTTGACGCTATTAATCATTTGGCGAAAAACGAACTTGTTCGTGGTCTTCCTAAACTTTCATTTCACAAGGATCATTTGTGTTCCGCGTGTACAATGGGGAAAAACACTAAGGAATCATACAAACCCAAGATTGAAGACACCAACCAAGAGAAACTTTATTTGTTGCATATGGATCTTTGTGGGCCAATGCGTGTTGAAAGTCTTAGTGGTAAAAAGTACATCCTCGTCATTGTCGATGATTACTCTCGGTTTACATGGGTGAAACTTCTTACAACAAAAAATGAGGCACCTAAATTCATAATCGGATTTCTTAAGATGATTCAAGTGGGTCTCAACACTACTGTCCGGCGCATTCGTACAGATAATGGAACCGAATTTGTGAATCAAATTTTAGGTAATTATTATGAAGAAGTTGGCATATCTCAGAACAATCAGTTGCTCGCACTCCACAAAAAACGGTGTCGTTGAAAGGCGAAATTGCACACTTATGGAAGCTGCTCGAACGATGTTAATTTACGCAAAGGCTCCATTGTTTTTATGGGCAGAAGCAGTATCTACAGCAGTGTACACCCAAAACCGGTCACTAATTCGAAAACGCCATGGTAAAACACCGTATGAGCTTCTACATGGAAAAGTTCCAGATTTATCATATCTTCATGTATTTGGTTCTCTTTGCTATCCAAATAATGATGGTGACAATTTGGGAAACTTCAACCAAAGGCTGATATTGGTATTTTCATTGGTTACGCACCCGCAAAGAAAGCATACCGAATCTACAATCGTAAGTCTCGTAAGATCCTCGAAACTATGAATGTTGATTTTGATGAGCTGACATCAATGGCTTCTGAGCAAAGCAGCTCTGAACCCGCACTTCATGAAATGGGACCCAGTTACATTAGCTCTGGTCTTGTCCCAAATAACCCTACTTCATCATCATTTATACCACCTTCTACGAATGAATGGGATACGTTGTTTCAACCGTTCTTTGATGAATTATTTACTCCTTCAAGTATTGTTGCTCCAGAACCTGAGGTAATAGCTCTGGTAACCGAAGTTGTCGCTCCAGCAACTGAAGCACAATCAGACACATCTACACCTACAATTGGTCAAGATATACCTTCAACGAGTAATTCTTAACCAACACATGTTTCAACTACCCATGTCATGCTTATTGATTATGAAGAGGATGATGATGATCACGATTTGGAATTCGCTCAAATGCGTGAACTTCCATTCTTTGGTGTACCAATTCCCGACCATAATCAAAGCCGGGTCGTCCACCTCAGAGGAAGCTCCTACTACGGTCTACTCCAATCCACGGATTCGTTAACATGACAGCAAGTGGATAAAGGATCATCCTATAGATTCTATTATTGGTGACCCTAATCGTCCGGTATCCACACGAAGTCAGTTACAAGAAAATGCAATGTTTTGTCATTTTGATGCTTTTCTCACTGAAGTTGAACCTAAGACATGGCAAGAAGCTTTTACTCAATCCTGTTGGATAAAATCTATGCAAGAAGAACTTAATGAATTTATACGTCTTGAAGTATGGGAACTTGTCCCATGCCCGGATCAAGTGCAATTACTCACTTTGAAATGGGTTTACAAGGTGAAACTCGACGAGTTAGGCGGAATATTGAAGAACAAAGCTCGACTAGTAGCTCGTGGATACAAGCAATTATTAGGCATCAACTTTATGGAATCCTTTGCACCTGTTGCCCGTTTGGAAGCTATTAGACTATTCCTCGCTTATGCAACCCACATGAATATGATCATCTATCAGATGGATGTGAAGACAGCATTTCTAAATGGTGAAATCAAGGAAGAGGTCTATGTTCAACAGCCGGATGGTTTTGTGAATCCCAAATATCCTAATTATGTGTACAAGCTTAAGAAGGCTCTTTATGGGTTGAAACAAGCTCCACACGCATGATATGATCTATTGTCACAATTCCTCATTACGCAAGGCTTCGCTAAAGGCAAGGTGGATCCCACGCTGTTCATTCAGAAACGAGGTAAAGATATGATTATGGTACAAATATATGTTGATGATATTATATTTGCTGCCTCGAACCAAATTTTATCCGATAAGTTTGGGACTCTCATGTCTTCCAAGTTTAAGATGTCAATGATGGGCAAGGTATCATTCTTCTTAGGACTTCAGATATCTCAGAGTCCCAGAGGCATCTTTATCAATCAATCCAAGTATGCCCTTGAATCTCTTAAGAAATATAAGATGGAATCTTGCGACCCTGTGGATACTCCAATGGTGGAACGAACTAAGCTTGCTGCAGATCCACATGGAGTTGTCGTTGATCCGACACTTTATCGTAGAATGATCGGTACTCTTCTATATATCATAGCTAGTCGACCTGATCTTCAGTTTGCTATATGTATGTGTGCTCGGTATCAAAATCGACCTACTAAGTTACACTTAGCTACTGTTAAACGGATCTTTCGATATCTTAAAGGAACCATTAATCGGGGACTTTGGTATTCGAAGGACTCTTCGATTGCACCAATGGCATATGCAGATGCGGATCACATGGGTTGTTAAGATACAAGGCATAGCACGAGTGGAACTTTGCAAGTACTAGGAGATCGACTAATCAGTTGGGCATCGAAAAGGCAGAAAAGCGTTGCAATTTCAAGTACGGAAGCAGAATACATAGCTATGTCCGGTTGCTGTGCTCAAATTCTTTGGATGAGATCGCAATTAACCGACTATGGTCTAGGTTTCAACAAAATTTCGATGTACTGCGACAACAAGAGTGCAATTGCCTTGTGCTGCAACAATGTTCAATTCTCCTTGTCGAAGCATATTGACATTCGCTACCATTTCATCAAGGAGCAAGTGGAAAATGGAGTGATCGAGCTTTACTTTGTCCGATCTGAGTATCAATTGGCGGATATTTTCACGAAAGCTTTAGATCGCGCTCGAATGGAATTTTTGGCCGACAAGCTAGGAATGAGAACTTTCTCGCCTGAGTCTCTAAAGGAACTGACAGATGAAGCGACAGAATAGTGGTGGTAACTATCCTCCGTATCCTTGGTGATGATCTGTATATATTGTTTATATTTTTATCCACAAAAGCAAAATACAAAAATATAAAACCATATAAAAACCATAAAAATTGAAAAATTTCATAAAAATCCAAAAATATTTTTACTTTATTTTTCAAAGGCATGTCTTTTGGTACGATAATATTTACGGCCTTAGAAATGTTGATTAATATTGACACGACACCATAAATAGAGTTCGTACAAAAGTTGTAAATATTTCATAAAACATGCCTAAAGGGCTTGTAGTTATTTCTGACTGCAACCCGTTTTTCATATTAAAGTCAAGTATTTCTTATGAGAGCTTTGGCTCTCAACGGGAATTAATTTTCCCGGGCAAGGTTTACTTTAAAACCTTGTAAGGGATCAAGTTTACTTTATAACTTGGTCTAACGCAAATCTATGTACGCATCAGTGCATTTATTTGTTAAAACAATAAAAGTCTTGTTTTTATGAAGTTATCATCTCTACAACCATAGCTATCTACATTTGGTATCTACATACTCGATGATGCGACTACTCAAACGACGACTACAGCTCTTTCAATAGAACACGGGTCAACAATTGAGGGGGAGCAATTGATAGGTCTAAAAACACCCATCCTTTTTACCACTTAATTACAATAATAACCGAGCCAAAACGTGTATTTTATGTCTTTTATGTCAAAATTATGCGTGGTTTGAAATTTTGTTGTGATTTAGGACGAAAAGGTGAAAAGTGGAGAAAACACGGGCATTCACGGGCTTTTATTGAAGAAAAAGATGAAAGACAAGGTCAAGAAGTCAAGAGTGCAAAAAGAACGGAAGTCCAAGACCAATTCTGAAGATTTATCGAAGAAAAAGTCAAAAGACGGAAGTTTACTAAAAGCCGAAGAACTCGAGTCATATTTATTGAAGAATTAAAAGACGAGTTTAAAGAAATCCCGAGCCAAAAGTCATTAAAGTCCAAGATTAACAAAAGATTAAGAAGGGAAGGACTTAAATGTGCAATTAAGAAGAAAGGAAGGAGGGGAGGAAGCTTCCTCTAACCATCTCCCTAATCCACTATAAATAGGATCATCTAGTTTCATTTTTTCTTTGTTGGCTAGAGTGACACTAGTTCTTCCACCTTTTAATTACTTGCACATTTATTTTTCATGTCAATTTAAATACATTGTCTTGCACTTTTAATACCTTTAATTTCCAAGTAAGTGTTCTTTCATTTTCTTGTTTTTATCTCTCATTCTACCTTTCTTTCTTTGCTTGATCTTTATGTTTATGTGTTTATTAACTTGCGTATTTGATTAAAGGTTATGTTTTTATGCTTTTGATTGTTTTGGATTATTGATTCTTATAGCTTATTTGTTTTTATCTTTAAGTTTCAAAGTTTTTTATAAAAGTTATTGTTATATAAAATTCGTTTTCGTAAATCTTTTCCTTTTCGTGTTTCAAAAGTCTTTAAATTTCAGTTTAGTAGCTTTTTCTTATACGGTTTTGTTTAGGATTTTAGTATTGTGCTTATTTGAGTTATAGCTTAATTGTTTAGCTTATTTTTCATCCCTTTTACTGTATTCCGACCATACAGGTCGGAAAAGGGTTATTCATTCCGATCATAGTGATCGGATAAGGGTTTTGACATTCCGATTGGGGGTGTCTAGCACATTCCGATTAGGGTAAGTGACAGTTATTCCGATCAAGGGTGTATGATATTCCGATTGGAGGGTTTGTGAGTATTCCGATCAGAGGTAAGTTTGGTATTCCGATCAGAGGTAAGTGACAGTATTCCGATTGGCAATCCCGATCATTATTCCGATCTGAGTCCACTACACATTCCAAACTGGGTTAGTTTGGTTATTCCGATCAGAACGAGTGACAGCATTCCGATCGTGGTGTTTCTGACCTATATTCCGATCAGAAGGTAAGCCCACATTCCGATTAGGTGGTGAGTCTACATTCCGATCATCATCTGATCGGAATACATTCCGATGGTAGGTTGTTTTTATATTTTGTCTTGGTTATTTTTTAAGTTCTCATTTTAATACCTTGTCAATTTAAATTTTCGTCACGCTTTACTTTCAAGTCACTTAACTTCTCGTTATTTACTTTTCAAAGTTTTAATATTGCACCCTTTATTTTAATTAGAATTAGATTTAATTTTAACGCCACTTTTTATTATAACGCCATTTACTTTTAAGTCATTTACTTTTAAGTCTTCGCACTTTTTAATTCTACAACGACACACTTTTGTTTCACCAAGAACGACTGAGTCGTACACTAAACTCCTTTTTCAATTCGAAGAGATTGGTTCAACGATAAATTTTTACATACAAAATACTAGTTATTAAATGGCGCCGCTGCCGGGGATCACTAATTGGTGTCAAGACAACAATACCAATCGTACATGTGGTGTCAAGAGATGACTTCAGAAGTGACGAGGCAACCAACATTTTCCGACAAGAACCATTTGATCTTATCATATGATGTTCTCATCAATCAGGTCCAACCTTGTCAATTTTTTCTAATATGGTGAATATGTGATCATGTTACAAATCGGTATCATATCTCATACATTTGGTATCATGAAGATAAAACGGACTTGCATTTTTCTTCCCAAAACCTTTGTTAAAACTTCATTAAATCAATTGATATTAAAAACATCGATTGGGTTAATATTTTTAATATGGGGGAGAAAATGTGATTTAATATGGGAAATTATCACAAATGGTTTGACTTAATGTGCTGGCTCATCCCGACATGTGTGAAAGGTTTTCGAATATCATGGCATATGTTAAGGGGGAGCAAAATGGATTTGGATATCAAAATGGATTTCATGAGCAAAATGGATTTGGATATCAAAATGGATTTCATGGTGACATATACTTACCCACAACATCTCTATTCACGACGGTGACGATTGTGGTGACATAAGGATGGTAGGATAGGTTAAGTCCAATGATTCTTCTAAAACCAGAGGAATCTTCCCAAGGACATTCCATAGCTAGAAATAGTAGTCCTTAGGAAAGATGGAGAAAGATTGTGAACATAGCTGAATGCTGACCAAGTACTTAAGTTAGCACTGGAACAATCACAACAAGGTGCTAGTTATGACGTATTGGTAAGCATTGAAGGGGTTGAAGAATGAAAAAGAATTGTAAAGATAAAGGGTGAAAAGAAAGAAGCCCTCCTTACAACTTAGGCAGAAACTGGGTCAACACATATGCTATTGAGATCATTTTTAATGATTCTCGCTATTGAAGATTGAAATTGTGTAAATTGAAGTTCGTTTCTCTCGATTCTTAACCAATTGAAAGTCCTAACAAAATCAGGTTTATTATCGTTTTTGGTTGATAGGGTTATTTGGATTTTCTATGTCTATTTAAGCAAGCAAGTAAAAATGTGAAAAATAGTAAGCTACGTATCCGTAAAACAATTAGCACATACCAAGTTTTTATTCACAAAAGGACAAAATGGTAAATCTGATAGGTGTGAAAACACCCATCCTTTTACCACTTATTTCTTGCTAAAACAAGACCAAAACGCGTATTTAATATCATTTGTTTGGAATTATGCGTGGTTTGTGTGTTTGTTGTGTTTTCAGAGCCAACCGGATAAATATTGAAGAAAACATGGGATTGCACGGGTTTTATCAAAGAAAAAGATGAAAAGACGAAGTCTATAGTCCAAGAGATGCAAAAGATTTGAAGTCAATGGGCCTATTTGAAGATTTATCGAAGAAAAGGACCAAAGATGGAAGATTTACATATGTCGAAAAAACTCAAGTCTATTAAACGAAGAAATTAAAAGACGAGTTGAATTTATTCGTCGACAAATCCCGAATCAGAATCGAAAACGTCAACTTTACTGAAAAGACGAGAAGACGAAAAGAAAGGAAGAAAGCCCACTCACCAACCAATCACACCTCCTATAAATAGGACCTTCCTTCACAACTTGGAGCTAGTTTTTTTAGTTTTTTTCTTTTCCAGCTTTCCTTTCTTTGTTTCGTAGGGTAACCAACACCATTAAGGTGTTGGTGATTTTTCATTTTTGTTGATTCACAAATCTTGTAAGTTTTAATCCTTCCTTTTGTTTACTTAACCTTAATCAATCAATATAATCTTTCCTTCAATCTTGTTCATCTTTCTCTTTTTGATTCCAAGTTTTAAGTTTTATTTTGTTGAGTTTGATCTTCAAAAGTAAGTGGGTTTTGTGTTTTTATTATTTTAGTTTGATGTTTATTGTTAGTAAATGATTGGTGATTAGTTTGGTTTAATCTTGTGAAAACTATGTTGATTTTGGTTAAAAATCGAGTTCCTATTGTTTCCCTGTTCTTCGTCTTCATAATATACCCAGATTCCGAATCAACATCAAATGTTCCGAATGAAGAGTTTTCTTTAAATATTCCGGATCAGTTAGAGTATTCCGAACGAAGCTTTTCATCATTTTATTCCGAGTCAGCAATTTATTCCGAGTGAAGCTTTTGCTATTGAGTATTCCGAATCAAAGTGTTCATCCGGAATAATCAATATTCCGGATGAGTATTAATGTTCCGAATCAAAGTTTTTAAAAAAATATTCCGAATCTGTTTTTTTTAAATGTTCCGAATGAAGGATTTTTGAATATTCCGAATCAGTTTTTTTGAATGTTCCGAATGAAGGATTTTTGATTAAATATTCCGAATCAGTTTTATTCCGGGTCAGTAAATATTCCGAATCAATTTTGTTCCGAATCAGTGATATTATGGATCAAGCAAAATGTTCCGGGTGAACATATATTTCGAATGAAGGAAATCTTCCGAATGAAGGTCTAATATTCCGCATGAGCATTTTTCATTTATCATACCGAATGAGCAGATAGTCAGCAAAATATTCCGAATCAGTTTTCTTTTCCATTATTCCGGATCAGTTGTTTTGCAAGTAAGGGTATTTTACTGTTTACTGTTTAATTTTAATTCAATTTCAGTCTTATTTTATTAACTGATTTTAGTTTAATTTTATATCTTTGTGCATTTAAACCTTTTTAGTAGAATAGAAAACCAAACCCTTTTTAGTAACCAAGAACAACTATTCCACTTTGAACCGTGATCGATTCGAGAAGATACCGAGAAACGAACTTTCAACCTAGCAAAATCTCTTGTATCAAATGGCGCCGCTGCCGGCTCTTCTCGTAAGGATTAACAGTTTTTGTGAGAAATTGGATTTTGGGATCCGTTCACCGTGAACGTTACTTTTTCATAAAAAATTTCAAAAACCCAAAAAAAAAAATATTCAAAAATACAAAAAAAAAATTAATTAAAAAAAACATAAAAAACCAAAAATATTTCTTGCTTTGTTAGTTCTTTTGCAGGTGTATGCGCACTCGATCAACGTCTTATCAAGAGCCTGAGACTCTCGATAACTTAGACATGGCCGGTGTACACAACAACAATAATAATCCACCTCAAAACAACATGCATAATAACAACAATGAACCTCTACCGGACAATCGTCCTATGATCGAACTTTTGCAAGCACATGTAGAGGGAAACAACGATCCAATTGTCATACCCGCGATTGCAGCCAACAACTTTGAGCTCAAATCCGGCTTTATTCAAATGGCCTCGGCTCAACCATTCTTGGGGCGTACCATTGATGATCCTCATGACCACATCAAAAGGTTCCTTCTACTCACAAATACGGTCAAATTCAATGGTGTTCCACAAGAGGTAATCCGTTTACAAATTTTTCCTTTCTCCTTAGAGGGACAAGCCCAGCATTGGCTTGCAAAGGAACCGCCATAAAGTATTCTTACGTGGACGGATTTAGAGACCAAATTCATAAACTACTTTTCCCACCCTCTCGTACTACCGCTTTGCAGAATGAAATTATTAATTTTGAACAAAAGTATGATGAGTCTTTTAGTGAATCTTGGGACCGTTTTAAAGACCTTTTAAGAAAGTGCCCACAACATGGTTTTACCAAAGTGCACCAAATTAATACTTTTTACAATGGTTTAAGCATGAATGACCAAGATTCACTAAATAGTGCCTCGGGGGGTAATATTTTGGTTAAGTCTTCTAATGCCGCTTGGGATATTATTGAGAATAAGTCTAGAGTGCAAACCAAGAGTGTTCAGACCAATGTCGCTAGTGCTAGTACCAGTGACAACGACAAAAGACTTGACAAAATTACTTCGCTTCTTGAATCGCTTGCTGCCCACACCGCTAACAACACCAAAAGCATCAACGCTCAAAACGCTTAAGTCAATGCTGTAAGCCAACCATGTGAAATATGCGGGGGTCCTCACTCTTACACTACTTGTACCTCCACCCAAGACTACCCTTGTGAGAATGTTAACGCAGCATACGGTACCTATCCTCCGGCCGGTTATCAAGCTCGTCCTCAAGGTGACCGTAACTTGCTAAGCTATCGTTCCAACAACTTCTTTCCCCGCTCGGTTTTCCTCCAAATAATCAAAACCAACAACAAAACCTTAACCGAACCAACCAAAACCAACCTCGAGCACCATACCAACCACCTCAAAGACAACCATATCCACCTCCAAATCCTACTCAAGTTTACCAACCCGCTCCTTACCAACCACCTGCTTATCAAGCACCTCCTCCTACTCAACCCACCGTTTTCAACCACGAGGTCGAAACGTACATGCGGACGAATGATGTGTTGGTGAAGAATCTGCAGACCCAGATTATTAATTTGAAGGACGACATGGTGAAACAAGGGAATGATCTTAGAGCCGATATGCGAAACTCTGTGAGTAGTCAAACGAATGACCTAAGGGACATGATGGTTGGTTTCTTCCAAGGTAATCAATCCTCTTCTTCAGGTACTCTTTCGAGTAACACCGTGGCTAATCCAAGAAGGGAGATGAAAGCAATCACCACTCGCAGTGGAAAAGGTACCAAGGAACCCGAGCTTCCTACACCTACACCGGTGATTGTGACTAAGGAAAACGAGTCCTCTATTCCTATTCCTCCACCTCTTACTTCTACCCCTCCACCACCCAAGGATGTGAGTGATCCTACAATCCCAAAGTTTTCCTCTTCTTTCTATATACCTTATCCCTCAAGGTTGAGGAAAGAGAAGCTCAAAAGCAAGGCCGATATTCAAGTTTCAAACTTTCTCAAAATGTTTAAACAAATGAATTTCAACATCTCCTTCGCTGAGGCTCTCGCTCACATGCCTAAATACGCGAAGATGTTTAAAGATCTTCTTAGTGACAAGGAAAAGCTTCTTGATATTGCTAATACCCAACTTAATGAGAATTGCTCTACAGTGCTCTTAAGGAAATTGCCAACCAAACTTGGTGATCTGGGTCGCTTCTTAATCCCTTGCAACTTCTCGGGAGTAGAGAATTGCATGGCCCTAGCCGATCTAGGTGCTAGTATCAATTTAATGCCCTTTAGCGTTTGGAAGAAATTATCTCTCCCTGAACTAGTCCCCACCAAAATGACTTTGGAATTAGCTAACCGTACGGTTGCTTATCCAGTTAGGATAGCCGAAGACGTTTTTGTAGGAGTCGACAAATTCACTTTTCCCGCCGATTTCGTCGTAGTCGACTACGAGATGGACCCTCGTGTTCCATTAATCGTTGGACGTCCATTCTTGAGGACCGGTCGCACTCTCATCGATGTAGAAGCAGGTGAGCTTATCATGAGAGTTGGAGACGATCAAATTGTCTTCAACATGGGTAAGATTTCTAAACAGCCTTATTCATACGAGAGTGTTAATTATATCGACGTTCTTGATGAGGCTTGTGAAGAACACTTCAAAGATGCTTGTAAAAGTAATCGTACCTCTCTTCCCAATGTTGAGACCGTTGCCTCCCTTGCTCCATCACTAACTCCATTTGGAGAAAGTGATTTCCTTCTGAATGAATTTGAAGAACTTTGGGAGATTTGAACTTACAATATGACGATTCTCCCATCGATTGGGATGAAGACATTCGTACCATTGAGAAACTTCTCAATGAGGACCATATTTCTCCACCATCTCCCAAGGATATTGCTATCGATGAACCGAATTTGACTGCGCCTTCCACCGAAAATCCTCCGGATTTAGAGCTTAAGGAGTTACCGTCCCATCTGGAGTACGTGTTCCTTGAAGACAAGAAGAAGTCACCCGTCATCATCGCTAAGGACTTGAAATAAGGAGAAAAATCTCGCCTTATCGCCGTGCTTAAAGATCATAAGAAGGCAATTGCTTGG
Source organism: Glebionis coronaria (assembly GCA_025667525.1). NCBI lineage: Eukaryota > Viridiplantae > Streptophyta > Magnoliopsida > Asterales > Asteraceae > Glebionis > Glebionis coronaria. Next base: position 143,015,090 of record CM046880.1, read on the forward strand.
AAAATTTACGATATCCGCGGAATTGATCCAAACTTTTGTACTCACAAAATTCTCATGGAAGATGACTTTAAACCCGCAATCCAAAGCCAAAGAAGGATTAATCCTCGAATTCATGACGTCATCAAACAAGAGGTTATCAAACTTCTTGATGCCGGCATGATTTACCCTATTTTGGATTCGCTATGGGTAAGTCCCGTCCATTGTGTGCCCAAGAAGGGCGGAATAACCGTTGTTCCCAATGAACACAACGAGTTGATTCCTACTCGTCTCGTTACTGGGTGGAGAGTTTGTATCGACTATCGCAAACTCAATGATGCCACGAGAAAAGATCACTTTCCTCTTCCTTTCATGGATCAAATGCTCGAGCGTCTAGCGGGTAATGACTATTACTGCTTCTTAGACGGTTTCTCCGGGTATTTTCAAATTCCCATCAATCCAAAAGACCAAGAGAAAACCACATTCACTTGTCCCTACGGAACATTTGCTTACAAACGCATGCCTTTCGGTTTATGCAATGCTCCTGGGACGTTCCAAAGGTGTATGATGGCTATCTTCCATGACATGGTTGAAGAAACTATGGAAGTCTTCATGGATGATTTCTCGGTTTATGGCGATTCTTTCTCTGCTTACCTTGCCAATTTAGAACGTATGCTTAAGCGGTGTGAAGACACTCGCCTTGTTCTTAATTGGGAAAAATGCCATTTCATGGTAAAAGAGGGCATCATGCTAGGACACAAAATCTCCAAAGCCGGTCTTGAAGTGGACCGTGCTAAAGTCAATGTTATTGCTAAATTGCCTCCACCTTCAACCGTGAAGGGTGTGAGAAGTTTCCTCGGTCATGCGGGCTTTTACCGTCGATTCATCAAAGATTTTTCTAAAATCGCTCGCCCGATGACCCACCTCTTGGAAAAAGATACTCCTTTTATCTTTTCCAAAGAGTGTATTGAAGCCTTCAACCTTCTTAAGGATAAGCTAACTAAGGCACCGGTCTTGGTTACCCCTAATTGGGAGCTGCCTTTCGAGTTGATGTGCGATGCTAGCGACTTTGCTATTGGAGCGGTTTTGGGCCAAAGAGTGAACAAACACTTCCAACCGATCCATTACGCTAGCAAGACAATGACGGGGGCTCAATTGCATTACACGACAACCGAAAAAGAGCTTTTAGCTGTTGTCTATGCTTTTGAAAAATTTCGCCCCTATCTTGTCCTTTCTACCACCATCGTGTATACCGATCATTCTGCGTTGAAGTACTTGTTAACTAAACAAGATTCTAAACCAAGACTTCTTCGATGGGTTTTGCTACTTCAAGAATTTAAAATCGAAATTCGTGATAAGAAGGGAGCTGAAAACCTAGCCGCGGATCTTCTCAGTAGACTTGAGGATCCTTATCAAGGGGATCATCCGAACAAAGAGATCAATGAATCTTTTCCCCTTGAGACCTTAATGTCTATCAACTCGAATTATGATGAAACCCTATGGTTTGCGGACATTGCAAACTACTTGGCGGGTGATATTCTCATCGACGGGTTAACATCCCAACAAAAGAAAAAGTTCTTTAAAGATATTAAGACTTACTTTTGGGATGACCCGTATCTCTTCAAACAATGTGCTGATTTGATTATTCGTTGATGTGTTGATGGACCGGCTGCTTTAGACATTCTCGAAGCTTGCCACAAAGGACGCACCGGTGGTCACTTTGGTCCCAACTTCACCACTAAGAAAGTGTTTGACTCGGGATTTTATTGGCCCTCCATTTATCATGACGCTCACGAAATAGTGAAACATTGTGATGCTTGCCAAAGACAAGGCAATATCACACATAAAGATGAGATGCCTTAAAATTTCATACAAGAATGTGAAATCTTTGATGTATGGGGCATCGACTTTATGGGGCCATTCCCTTCATCTAAAGGAAACAAATACATCCTTGTTGCCGTTGACTACGTTTCTAAATGGGTTGAAGCCAAAGCTTTACCCACTAATGACGCAAGGGTGGTTTGTAACTTTTTGAAGTCGCTATTCGCTAGATTCGGTGTGCCTCGTGCAATTATTAGTGATCACGGGACTCATTTTTGCAATGATCAATTCACAAGAGTCATGGCTAAGTATGGTGTAAATCATCGTCTTTCCACCGCATATCACCCACAAACTAATGGCCAGGCTGAAATTTCTAACCGTGGTCTAAGAGAACCTTAGAGCGAACCGTGGGAGAGCATCGTGCCTCATGGGCCGATAAATTAGATGATGCTTTGTGGGCTTTCCGTACCGCTTATAAGACACCTATAGGTTGTACCCCTTATCGCCTTGTGTACGGAAAGGTGTGCCACCTCCCCATTGAGTTGGAGCATAAGGCTTATTGGGCCTTGAAATGGGTTAATTTTGATATAAACAAAGCCGGTGATCATAGGAAAATCCAACTCAATGAGCTTCATGAACTCAGGAATGATGCTTATGAAAATTCCTTGATCAATAAGGAAAAGACTAAGCTCATTCATGACTCCAAGATTAAAAACCGAGAGTTCCAAGTTGGAGACAAAGTTTTACTCTTTAACTCTCGGTTGAAAATCTTTTCGGGCAAGCTGAAATCTCGTTGGTCCGGCCCATTCACCATTGCCCAAATTTTTCCATATGGTACTCTCGAGCTCGCTCAACCTAATGGACCTAATTTTAAGGTGAATGGCCAACGAGTGAAGTTGTACTTTGGTGAGGACATCTCTCATGAGATGATTCCATCCCTCACCACGTTTCCCATGAACTAGTTTTGGGTCGAGTCAGGCTCGTGACTCGGTTATAAAAAACAAGCGGTCCTCGGGAGGCAACCCGAGTATCTATCCTTTTCTGTTTTACCTCCTAAGTGTAGGGGGACCTATATAGGTTGTTTGTGTTTGTGTGGTGATGTGATTACAGGGATGAATGCAATTTTAGAACCTTTGAAGAATCGTGCTCCCATGTTATCCGCAATCCGGTTCTATCTCTCAACTATCGTGATTCAATTTTCTTCATACTCACATTTGAAATTGATCACTTTAGTCGTCTCTTCCTTAACTTGATTTAACCAACGTGCACAATGTCATAAGTGTAGGGGAGACTTTTCCCACATGCTTAAACATTGAGGATAATGTTTATATTAAGTGTAGGGGAGACTTCTATCGAAGTTTTAAGTGGACTTTTCCATTAAAATGCCTTCATTTAACCGGAAAATCATCTTTTTCAGCATTTTTCAAATTTTTAATTAACTTTGGCCATATAGTCGTAATTTTTAAATTTTTATCGTTGCTTTCATATGTATATATCCCACAATAAAGTCAAAAGTATTAATAAAGTGGGGTAGCTAGTTTTGAAGTCTTTGACATATTAGGCCCGTTGCGATTATTTTGACTCAACCCGAATAGACTTATCAAAGTTTATTCTAGCAAGTATCCTTAACCATGTAAACCTTAATTGGTTTATTAGGCTAAGCATCCACGAGTCTCATTCCTTGAGATTTTAAATTGTGGAGAACGAGAAATTATAGAGTCAATTATAAGTCGGTATTCTTGCACAAGCATACTTGGTGTGATTATAAGCCTATTCTCCCATCACTTGCTAATAATTTATTTGCAATAAGTAAGGTCGTACGATTTTATTGAATAACTTAGCTTCTAGCCCAAGATCGTTTAAAAGTTGCTCGGTAATGATAAGAGTTCATAGCCAAGGCATAACTTATGAAGCGGGGCGCGAAGATTGGCGAGTCCGAAAAGGCCCTAACAAGGCATGATGATTCCATTTTGTTGCTAAAGATCCAAGGTGATGTGAAAAGCATGATTCCCAAAATCAATATGAAGGATCAAGACTCACGACGAAAAGCAATAAACTCCCATAAAGATCATGGAAAAGTCTATCCGAAAAGACCCTAACAAGGTATGAGGATAAATAGATCCAAGTCCGAAAAGGAGGCGGATCGTTGTATCTCAAAATCCCAATTAACGATTGAAGAAATAATGATGAAGTCGTGGTCAACAAAGTTGGAGTATCCCTCAAAAGTCTCCAAGTTAAGAAACTCTATTAACGAAGAGAAGGCCATTATCTCAAGAACGTCTCTTAAGATATGAAGTATGAAGTACATGCCAAATATCGGCCCGAGAAAGGTCTCAAATCGCGAAGCGAGTTATGCCAAGATATGAACTTTTTGATATCCCGAGAAGCAGTTTTAAGAGATTTTTTCCTTTAGCTAACTATTAATCAAATCGTCCTACTTTGCTTTCAGCCTAAATAAACTATCGCAATAAGTCCAAAAAATGCATCTTCATGATCGTTCTAAAACAAGACCAAAACGCGTATTTAATATCATTTGTTTGGAATTATGCGTGGTTTGTGTGTTTGTTGTGTTTTCAGAGCCAACCGAATAAATATTGAAGAAAACATGGGATTGCACGGGTTTTATCGAAGAAAAAGATGAAAAGACGAAGTCTATAGTCCAAGAGATGCAAAAGATTTGAAGTCAATGGGCCTATTTGAAGATTTATCGAAGAAAAGGACCAAAGATGGAAGATTTACATATGTCGAAAGAACTCAAGTCTATTAAACGAAGAAATTAAAAGACGAGTTGAATTTATTCGTCGACAAATCCCGAATCAGAATCGAAAACGTCAACTTTACTGAAAAGACGAGAAGACGAAAAGAAAGGAAGAAAGCCCACTCACCAACCAATCACACCTCCTATAAATAGGACCTTCCTTCACAACTTGGAGCTAGTTTTTTTAGTTTTTTTCTTTTCCAGCTTTCCTTTCTTTGTTTCGTAGGGTAACCAACACCATTAAGGTGTTGGTGATTTTTCATTTTTGTTAATTCACAAATCTTGTAAGTTTTAATCCTTCCTTTTGTTTACTTAACCTTAATCAATCAATATAATCTTTCCTTCAATCTTGTTCATCTTTCTCTTTTTGATTCCAAGTTTTAAGTTTTATTTTGTTGAGTTTGATCTTCAAAAGTAAGTGGGTTTTGTGTTTTTGTTGTTTTGGTTTGATGTTTATTGTTAGTAAATGATTGGTGATTAGTTTGGTTTAATCTTTGGTGAAAACTTTGTTGATTTTGGTTAAAAATCGAGTTCCTATTGTTTCCCTGTTCTTCGTCTTCATAATATACCCAGATTCCGAATCAACAGCAAATGTTCCGAATGAAGAGTTTTCTTTAAATATTCCGGATCAGTTAGAGTATTCCGAACGAAGCTTTTCATCAATTTATTCCGAGTCAGCAATTTATTCCGAGTGAAGCTTTTGCTATTGAGTATTCCGAATCAAAGTGTTCATCCAGAATAATCAATATTCCGGATGAGTATTAATGTTCCGAATCAAAGTTTTTAAAAAAATATTCCAAATCAGTTTTTTTAAATGTTCCGAATGAAGGAATTTTGAATATTCCGAATCAGTTTTTTTGAATGTTCCGAATGAAGGATTTTTAATTAAATATTCCGAATCAGTTTTATTCCGGGTCAGTAAATATTCCGAATCAATTTTGTTCCGAATCAGTGATATTCCGGATCAAGCAAAATGTTCCGGATGAACATATATTTCGAATGAAGGAAATCTTCCGAATGAAGGTCTAATATTCCGCATGAGCATTTTTCATTTATCATTCCGAATGAGCAGATAGTCAGCAAAATATTCCGAATCAGTTTTCTTTTCCATTATTCCGGATCAGTTGTTTTGCAAGTAAGGGTATTTTACTGTTTACTGTTTAATTTTAATTCAATTTCAGTCTTATTTTATTAACTGATTTTAGTTTATTTTTATATCTTTGTGAATTTAAACTTTTTTAGTAGAATAGAAAACCAAACCCCTTTTTAGTAACCAAGAACAACTATTCCACTTTGAACCGTGATCGATTCGAGAAGATACCGAGAAATGAACTTTCAACCTAGCAAAATCTCTTGTATCAAAATCTATGGAAGTAATGTGCTAAAAATGTAAGTAAATGAAACTAAATTGTTTGAAATGTATAAATCAGAAAGCTAAAGGACCACTTATGCAAATTCTAATAAACTACTAACAAATTGTAACAACTTGTAAAATTACTTAACTGAAATTGACAAGTGATAAAAAGTTTTGGACTAAAACAATGCAAACCCTAAATACTTGGAAATTTAGCTAACAATACAAACTGTTACAAAGTATAGGGACTAATGTGCAATTAAATGAGAAATTCTATAAAAAATGGTCTACTAGAACAAATAAGCTCGTTTAAGCTCAAAAGTCAACCAAATAAGCTCAAACAAGTTTTAAACTGCTTAAAATCCAAAAACACTTAGGCTAGTACACGGAAAAAGCTTAAAATGTACTAAAACTCAAATAAGCGAACTTCAATAAGCCAAGAATAAGCTATCTGAAAAGCTAGACATGCACAAACAGATTTTTAAGCTAAATCTTGTTAATCAGCTTATGCAGAGTCTGGAAAGTCTTTTCTTATGGAAAAGGATCAAGTATTTAAGCTGGAAATTGCAAATAAGCTGAAACCTAGCTTATTGACCAAGTTTGACCAAAAAGTAAAAAAGCTGAAAACTTCAGAATTCAATCAAGGCATGTTTCTAAGCAGGAATGTGAAAGAAAATCACAAGATTTATGAAGTAGATTTGCCAGTTCAAGAAATCAGAATGCTCTTTTGTTATAGAAACTTGATATGGCTTAAGTGCTTATGAAAAAGCTAATTTCTCACTTGAATATGTGTATGATTTTCTTTACAACAGTGAAACTTTAGATGTTAAAGGACAAGTAGAAACTGGTTTGACTGCATTTCATCAAGAAATGAACAATTGCTAAGAGATTGAAAATGACTACTTTTCTGATGAACTAGTATAGCAAAACTGACCCAAACCTTTTAACAGCCATTTGCCTCTTTGACCATATTTTTGACTTAAAAACTACTCAAACTTGCTTAAAATGACTGAAGAATGGTAAATGAACAAAATTTAACCAATTAACTACACTTGAACTACAAATTGAATGTAAAACCACTACTTAACTGAACTTTTTGCAAATTTTATGAAGAGAATTTAAGCAAATGGTTGAGTTGAGCAAAGATTGATATCCAGTCAAACTTGATGAACAAAATGACATGCAAATGAACAAAGTATATGCAAAATAACAGACAAGGGCTCAAAATGCATAAGCAAGCTATAAACTGATGAAAATGAAGACAGAAACAAGTAATAAGCAAGCTAAAGGCTAATCAATCGAACAATAAGCTATCTACTCAACAAGATCAATCCAAAACAAACTAATCACACTTGATCAAAGCAACAGGTAAGATTTAATCTAGAATTGAGCATGCATTTGACCGTTTAGTGGAACAAAACTAAGAACATGAAACCTTTTAGCAATGTGCCTCCACTGATGGAGTAGGTAGGCGCTGAGCCTCCTAAACAGTGCTAAACCACCACCTTAGCACTATGAACAATCAATTACCCATCTACTACCATCATCAAACCTACCCAAAATCTGCTTCTATCAACAATTCAGCTACTGGATCAACAGGAACAACTACAATTCTTCACAATAAGCTCCTTATGATCAAATGTGATCACAAGCAACTCAAAACAGCACAAAGTTCAACAGTAATGCAGGGATTGATAAGAAGATCGAAGTAAAAGGAGGGAAATTTATTGATTTGAATGTGAAAAGTTGTTACAGAATTAGGTAGGTAGTTTCAACTAACTATAACTAACTCAATAGTTTGTCAAGCTCTTGAGTTTGTTACACTAACAACTAACTAGCTAGACTGAGAGAGAAAAAGGGAAGTGTGTGAAATTTTCACACTTAGCTACGTACATCAAATGAGAGATCTATACCCTATTTATAGACAAGAAATGAGAAGTTGTTGGGGTTGATGACGTATCCCCACCAATAGATTGCTGCCAGGTGTCATGAATTGGTTAACTACAAATTCTTGTATTATTCATGAATTGGGGATTTTTTATTCCTTGAGTTTGAGCTTGATTAAGTGTTACCAATGCATTCCTCACTTGAAAACGAGTATGTTTCATGTAGAAATCAATTCTTGAAATTCAGTGTAGCTCAAAATCGTTTCTGGGTTTCTTTGTTGAAGAAGATGCCACGTGGCAAGCTTGGATTGGGAGAAAGTTGATCACACGGATCATTATCCGTTTATGGATATATTGAATATGGGTTGTCAAGTTTTGATTGGTTAGAAAACGTAGTGGGGTGTACTGTGCAAAACGGCTATTTAATGCACTTGTGATGTGGCTTGGATAGCTGGCAATCCGTGTCACCTATTCCTTGCATTCTCATTGGATAATAGCCCACTCACACGGATTGATCACAAACTTGGAGTATTTTTGGCACTTTTAACCCTTAGACTTAGGCAGATTATCCAAATGAGCTAAAATCTTCATTTTAACGGCATTTTTTGTCCTTTTGCATTCTTGACTAGTTTGACCCTTTGACTTGGTTGACTTTGGAGTTGACCATGTTTGACTTGAATCTTGACTTTGACCAATTTACACTTTGAGTCCTTCAACTTTGGAATGTTGTCAAGATAGGTCCTTCATCTTCAAAGTCTTGTCATCTTTGATCCTTCTTTGTCTTTTTCATCCAAATAAGCTTGATTTCTTCTTATTTGCTTGAAAATGTATCCTTCTTACCTATTTATACACAAACACAAAACATACCACATAATTCCGCTTTATAGCACAAAAGTTAGGTACTTTCCTTGTGTTTTAGGGTAATTTGTTGATTAATTGATATGAGTTTTTGCTCATATCAAATCCCCTACACTTGAACATTGCCATGACATCATGCAATGCTATATTTTAAAGCACAAATTTACATTTTCCTCATAATTAACCCACCTTGGCCAATATAGAATGCTAATACACTATGCTGCTCTATATGATGCATGATTTTGATTTTTAACTATGCAATGCAAAAGAAACAATTCTATTTATATCTTTTTGGATTTTTCTTGAAACAGCTTTGATGGAAAAACTCATAAAGAAGTCAATGACTTAAATTAGGGCTTGGGTACCATGGACACTTATCACCCTCAAGTTTCACTTTCCCCATACCAAGCTTAAAAATGGGATCATTGCATTCATAAGTAAAAAGGTGCATCAACTTATTCATGACAATTAAATGTGGAACCGGTTATTATTTGAGCAAATTGCTTGAAGGCAAATTTTTCATTATTTGAAGCGTGAAATATAAGAAATGTAAAATCCAAAAATAAGGAAGCACGATTTTAATCCTAAGTACGTAATCCTCTCATCCATTACTTGAAAAACCGCTCACAATTAATATAAGTCCGTCTCAAGAATAATAAGTCATTCGCCTTATGTGTTAAATCCTCATGTCATGCATTAATAAGTAGCTACACACTCACTAAGAAAAATAAAACTTGTTGGGTCCAATTATTAAGTTGATAAGTCAAAACACAACAAAATAAGAAGACAAGGGCTAAAAAGTACAAGTTGCAAAAGAACAAGCCGTTGGAGTCTTTTTATTACTTTAGCTTTCTTTGTAAGCTATGTTTTCTAGTATATAAAGAAAACATAGACGTAGGTTTTTACATAATATTATTCATTCACAATGTAAACCTAAAGTGTGTGTCGCACTAGACGTGGGATTCAATGTATACACGTCTAGTGGATGTTTGTTATTAATATAATGAACATCCCAATTGTGTTTTAATTCATGTTCTTATGTGCCCAAACACCTTGTCATGATCATTGTTCTTTTCCGCTATGTTATCATATGAATGATGATCAACCTAGATATATGGTTCCTAACCATTGAGTCGAACGATCCATAGGACTCACAATTGGTATCAGAGCCTAAGGCTCTTGATATCTAGGTCCGACGAGGTGTTCGTGTATGGTGAAGAAAAGAAAAATCCGTCTAGGGTTTTTCTGGACGTTTTTGTGTGCGCAGCAGCATTCAGAAGGGCATAACTTTTTATTGAACCGTTGGATCGCCACGAAATTTTATATGTGTGTTCTACATACATATATCTAGATATCCACCGGAGGGATTGTCGAGATCTATCCCCAAGAAAAAGTTATTAAGCGTCGAAGTCAGCAGGGGTCATATGCTGTTTTCTGTGAACAGTAATAGTAAAAACGCGATTTCTCCTTCGTTAACCATTGGATCGTCGTGAAATTCGATCTGTAGGTTCTTGACACTTATGTCTAGGATCTGACCGAAGGGATCTCTGATCTGAGCATTTATGAAGAAGTTATTCGCTGTCGAAGTTCACTGCAGTTTATGGATTTTCACATGAAATAATGATTTAGGGTTTATAAAACCCTAGATCAATTAGCCGCTGATGGGAATTATTTAGACGCTGATGACGTCAGTGTTTGGGACAAGACGCTGACAAGGTTTAAAGTTGGCGCTGATGTTTGTTATTTAGGCGCTGACAGGCTTAATTTAGGCGCTGACAGGCTTAATTTTGACGCTGACAGAATAAGTCAACGCTGATAGGTTGACAGTGTTGTCCGATTTATACATTTTTAAACGCTGACAAGTGTTGTCTGATATTGGACAACACACAGTGTTGATATCTTGGACAGTGAAGGATATTGAACAACACAAGGAAGGCTGCTGTTTGAGAAAATTGGACGTTTTAAGCACACAAAAAGGAGGATTATACACACAAAGGTACATGGAATCTCCATTTTAATTCAGAATATCATGATGATATTTATGGCTCGGATATTTTTACATGGAGTAAATGGTTTTTAAGTAAGTTAGCAATAATTCATGAAGACTTTGATTGATATTAGATTATGTAATCGGGATAGCCTTGTGAAAGAGTTATTCGACATCTAACTTTTACATATGAAGATATTGGTTCATTAAGACTTGTCATGAAGAAGTGTTAGCTTAAGGGGAAGAATTCTTATGGTAAGTTTGATGATTGAAGAAGATTTTCGCGAGTTTGTGTTCTATCATATCTTAAAGTCATGCACTTCCAGTCATAGACTTTAAAGATAACTTGTTCATGCTTTACATGGTTGGTGACGAAGACTTGTCATAACACTTGAAGGAGTTACATTATCGTGCTCAGTGTCTCACAAAGGATGAGAATATTGACAAGGGATTGAGGTCTACTTATACATTGCCTAGTATAAGTTCTTAGTCACATGGATAGTACAAGACATGGAACACAAGGTTGGGTTATTCTACTTCTACATCAAAAATATCATATTAATTGTTCTTCAAGATCATTACACAGAGCCTACTTTTGGAGAATCTTCAAAGATTGCATACATTGTTTACTTCCTTGTTGATGTGACAAAAAGGGGAAGAAAATACGTGCTACACTTGAGGGGAAGCAATTTGAAGATCATGTACAACTTACAAGAGATACACATAGAGTTTTGCCACTATCAACTAGGGGAAGATTGTTGGGTCAAAAAGTTGATGTGGCAGAAACTCAAAATCGAAGAAAATATCAAGACATTTGTTCAAGCGTTGACAAGAGTAATTCCAGCGTTGACAAGAGCAAATTGGGCGTTGACAGAAGTCAACAAAAGTCAAACGCAGTCAACAAAGTCAAATGCTGATGGATGTTGAAGATTTGATGGAGAATTCTATTTAGGGAATATATTGAGTATATTATTTATGATATACACAATATATAGTTTATCTAAATAGAAGATTTAGATGTTTATTTGATATTATCTCTTGTAAATTCTGTTCCTTCCACTATAAAAGGAACAAGAGTCTTAGGTTTTATTCATATTATTCATTCACAATGTAAACCTAAAGTGTGTGTCGCACTAGACGTGGGATTCAATGTATACACGTCTAGTGGTTGTTTGTTATTAATATAATGAACAATCGTTGAGTAATTTATGTGTCTTGTGCCTAAACACCTTGTTATGATCATTGTTCTATTCCGCTATGTTATCATATGAACGATGATCAACCTAGATATAATGGTTCATAACCATTGAGTCTAACGATCAATGGACTCCACAATTATTGATGAGTCCTATGGATCGTTCGACTCAATGGTTAGGAACCATATATCTAGGTTGATCATCATTCATATGATAACATAGCGGAAAAGAACAATGATCATGACAAGGTGTTTGGGCACATAAGAACATGAATTAAAACACAATTGGGATGTTCATTATATTAATAACAAACATCCACTAGACGTGTATACATTGAATCCCACGTCTAGTGCGACACACACTTTAGGTTTACATTGTGAATGAATAATATTATGTAAAAACCTACGTCTATGTTTTCTTTATATACTAGAAAACATAGCTTACAAAGAAAGCTAAAGTAATAAAAAGACTCCAACGGCTTGTTCTTTTGCAACTTGTACTTTTTAGCCCTTGTCTTCTTATTTTGTTGTGTTTTGACTTATCAACTTAATAATTGGACCCAACAATCTTCCCCTAGTTGATGATGTCAAAACACTCTTCTTAAGCATGAATCCTTTGTATTTAGTACATGATCTCCAAGAAGCTTCCCCTTAAGTATAGCACATATTCTTCCCCTTTTTGACACATCAATAGGGAATATGTGAAAGTATGCAATCTTGTAGATTCTCCAAAAGTAGGCTCTATGTAATGATCCTGAAGAAAAATAACTTAAAGTAGTCTTGATGTAGAAGTAAAATAACCACAAACCTATGTTCCATGTCTTGTTTATCCATGTGATGAAGAACTTATACCAGATGTTAAAAATATAAGTAGACCTCGATCCCTTGTCAATATTCTCATCCTTTGTGAGACACTGAGCACGATAATGTAACTCCTTCAAGTGTTTATGACAAGTCTTCGTCACCAACCATGTAAGCACGAACAAGTTACCTTTAAAGTTAGTGGCTGGAAGTCCACAACTTTAAGATATGATAGAACACAAACTCACGAAAATCTTCTTCAATCATCAAACTTACCATAAGAATTCTTCCCCTTAAGCTAACACTTCTTCATGATGAATTTGAATGAAATAACATCGTCATACCATATGTAAAAGTGTAATGCTGAATAACTCTTTTGCAAGGCTATCCCGATTACATAGTTTAAATATCCATCAAATTCTCACGAATAATTGCTAACTCACTTTAAAATCATTAATCCTTTTAAAAATATCCGAGCCATAAATATCATAATGATATTCTGAATTAAACGGAGATTCCATGTACCTTTTGTGTGTCTTTCCCTTCTTTTTGTGTGCTTAAAAACGTACCAGTTTTTCTCAAACAGCAGCTATCCATGTGTCATCCAACATCTCTTCTGTCCAATATCTTGGTCAGATGTATTGTCCGATATCTGACAATACGTATCAGCGTTGAAACTCATATATCGGACGACACTGTCAACCTGTCAGTGTTGACTTATTCTGTCAGCGTCGAAACTCTTCCTGTTAGCGCTTGAATTACACACGTCAGCGCCAACCATAAATTCCTGTCAGCGTTCATTCTTTCACTTGTCAGCGTCTCATTTAAATCTGTCAGTGTTTAGATTTCAAACATCAACGTTGATGTTTAAAACTTGTATTAAACAAAAACGCTTATAACCGTGTGAACATATCAAACCGTGTGAACATGTTAGACTTCAACCAATAGGAATTGAAGGTCCATGTGAACACAAAACTTGAATCGCTGAGCAGTTTACAAACCGTGTGAATACACAATTCTTGACCAATAAGAATTGAAACCAGCGAATCAAATCTAACTTTAATCTCACGTTACCATGGACTAGCATATAGAGGATCAATGCTAGATAACGATTTAAGATTTGGCCGTGTGAACAGAACTTGATGATCCAATCAGAATTGAATATAACTTTGTTATCACATGCTCGTGTGAACACAAGATTTAGACCAATCAAAAACTATCCATCGTGTGAACAGAAGACAAGCAATTGTGAATACTTTAACTTCTTTCAACCAATAAACATGAGGGACTCACGGTAGTACTGTGAATTCGCATGTAGAAGATTCACCATATATAACGAATTAGGGTTTTAAGACTTTAAGCACCGAAACCCTAATTAGGGTTTGTGAATAACCTAAGATCATGGATCTTCACACGTTATAACAGCCACCAATTTCAATTCTTCCTGCTTTTTAAGTAGATCTAGGGTTTGAAGAACCCTAGTTCATGATTTCATGTGAAAGCAGAAATCTGAAAATCACCTCTGCTGCCAACTTCGACGCTTAATAACTTTTGCCTGGGGATAAAACTCGACAATCCCTCCGGTGGATGTTTAGATCTATGTATGTAGAACACACATCTAAAATTTCGTGACGATCCAACGGTTAGATCAAAAGTTATGACCTTCTGAATACTGCTGCGCACACAAAAACGTCCAGAAAAATTCAATACGAATTTTTCTTCTTCACCATACACGAACACCTCGTCGTACCTAGATATCATGAGCCTTAGGCTCTGATACCAATTGTGGAGTCCATTGATCGTTAGACTCAATGGTTATGAACCATTATATCTAGGTTGATCATCGTTCATATGATAACATAGCGGAATAGAACAATGATCATAACAAGGTGTTTAGGCACAAGACACATAAATTACTCAACGATTGTTCATTATATTAATAACAAACAACCACTAGACGTGTATACATTGAATCCCACGTCTAGTGCGACACACACTTTAGGTTTACATTGTGAATGAATAATATGAATAAAACCTAAGACTCTTGTTCCTTTTATAGTGGAAGGAACAGAATTTACAAGAGATAATATCAAATAAACATCTAAATCTTCTATTTAGATAAACTATATATTGTGTATATCATAAATAATATACTCAATATATTCCCTAAATAGAATTCTCCATCAAATCTTCAACATCCATCAGCATTTGACTTTGTTGAATGCGTTTGACTTTTGTTGACTTCTGTCAACGCCCAATTTGCTCTTGTCAACGCTGGAATTACTCTTGTCAACGCTTGAACAAATGTCTTGATATTTTCTTCGATTTTGAGTTTCTGCCACATCAACTTTTTGACCCAACAAAACTCACGCAATAATTTACATCCTCCGCCTTTTTGAGACTTTGGATCTTCAATCCCGCAACCCGTCAAGGTAATATTGGATTGGAGCAACTCATAAATCCCCGCAACCCGTCAAGGTAATATTGGAATCTAATAGTTACTATAATTAACACTTCACTGTCCCTCTTGGGAGTCTTGTATAATTATTTTTTTTTTCTTTTTTTTTCTAGCCACTCATTTTTTTGTAAGCCGCTCTTATTTTTCTTTATTCCTCACAAAGAAAGTTGAAAAGAATAAAAGGAAAAACACCCGCTAATTATTAAGCATGACATAAGTCTAGTACACATAAACCGTTCTAACTTAGAATCTTAAGACGTACTTATACCAACCATGAATGATTAGACAAAAATGTATAAGAGATTACAAACAAATTAAAACCGTTCTTGATTATTTATTAACATATATACATGCGAAGAAAATAGAGGTATAGAAGAGAATGGTTTAGCCACAAGTAATTATCATGAAGTTTATCTAGCCCTTTTATACTTGCTTCAACTCTATCATTTCCCATTCTCCACAAATTTAAAGTCTCAAATAATGAGAGTCGTGGATGCTTAGCCTAATAGACTAATGAAGGACTACATGGTTAAGGATACTAGCTAGAGAATGCTTGGATAAGCAAACTTAGGTTGAGTCAAAATATCCATGGCGGGCCTAATATGTCAAAGAAGTCTAAACTTGTTAAACCATGTTTTTATTATTATTTGTTCCTTTTTATATATGTTTGATGAAAAATAAAAGAAGAAATATATATACAATGCAAATGTGTTATGCAAATGAAAAATGATTGATGCAAAAATTATGAATGCATATTTTTGGTGGCCAAAGTAGATCAAAAATTTGAAAAAATGTTTGAAAAGTTTTTTCCATGTTATCATGAAGGTCAATAACAAAGTCTAGGTAAGGTCACTTCGATAGAAGACCCCCCTACACTTAAGATAAACATTGTCCTCAATGTTTAAGAGCATGGAAGTATAAAACTTCCCCTACGCTTATGACAATGAATAGACTTTGCTTAACCCAAGTTAAGGAAACATCAACTATAGTGAATTCATTTTTAAAGCACAATGTGTCTATGAAAAATTACAATAGTAACGAAGTGAACCGGATACAAGGGCCTCCTCCATAAGCTCCAAAGCACGTGATGAGTGAGCAACCCTACAAAAAACATGAAGAAAAAAGAAGGTCTCCCCTACACTTCTCATCAACTTACTATCCTTATTTCTAACCTACAACACTCTAAATCTAAAAACTTCTGATCCTAGTTATTCAAGCTTGATTTAAGGAGTCTCTAGCTCGACTCTTCCCACACTTAAAAGTGTCTAAAACCTATCATGGAGAGTAAAAGTTTTGCCCTTTTTAAGAAAAATCTCCATGATGAGGTAAAACAAGTTTTCATTTATCAAAACTCCATAAATATCCTCCCGGATCAAATACATAATTACCATCCCACTTATAACATAATTCAACAACTAACTTCCCAAGCAATGGTGAAAAGAGTGAGGTGTGGTTCTCTAAAATGTTTACCCATATGTTCTCCAAAAGTTGATAAGGTGATGCTCTCAAATCTTTCACAAGTTTTCCTTTTGTTGCATCAGGCGGATACTAAGATGGTTTAGCAAGCTCTATGCCAGGATCAAAAATCCGTTGCTTGATGGGAAAACAACAAGTGTTGGTTGCCTTAGAAGACTCTCCCTTGTAGGTCACATTGTGAGAGAAAGGTTGAGGAGTAATGGGTAATAGCAAGCTCTTAGAAGAAACCATGATTGTTTGTTTTCCTTTATCACATTGAAAAGTTGAAATGGACAAGGAAGAAGGTAAAGGATCTTCATGCAATAGAGATTCTAGATAGAGTATGTCCCCCTCCTCATCAAGATAACCAGGAGTGTACTCAAAGATATATCCACTCCTAAAAACTCATCACTCTCATCCATGATAGAATCCTCCTCATCACCATAAACATCATAGATTGGTCTATCAAAGATTAGTGATTCGTCAAAACTCAAAGAAATGTAATCATCAACAAATGGAGAGTCACAAGTAGAGAACTCATCATCACTATAATCATCATATATTGGTGTATCACCAAGAAGAGATTCTTCATCACTAAGATCCTCATGAATGTCTTCATCATTGTGGAAAAGTGGGTTATCATATGAGGCTTCAAAGAGAGGATTAGAATAGATCACAAAATCACCAAAGTTAAGCTCTTGAGGTTCATGAAAATCCAATGATGAAGTAATAGAAGCAATGGTCTCAACATGAGGTAAATCATAATCTCCACTTGAGCAAGCTTCATAAAAGTATTCATCACAAACTTCATCAAGGATATTATCTTGATGTTCCTCATGCACAACATCAATATGCTTCACCGCTTCATGCTCATTAGACTTCTTAGACAACTTTCCCATGTTAAACACAACTCTCTCATCTCCTACCCTCATTGTAAGTTCACCCTCCGCCACATCTATTAGAGTTCGACCCGCTCTAAAAAATGGCCTACCAACAATCAAAGGAACTCTCGGATCCATATCATAATCAACCACCACAAAATCCGCGGGAAAGGTAAATCTATCAACCCCAACAAAAACATCCTCCGCAATTCCCATCGGATAAGCTATAGTACGGTTGGCCAACGCAAGAGTCATCTTAGTAGGAGTGAGCTCGGGAAGTGAAAGTTTCTTCCAAACCGATAATGGCATGAGATTTATACTTGCTCCTAAATCCACTAATGCCATGCAATTTTCCACCCTCGGGAAATTGCAAGGAATCAAAAACCTCCCCGGATCTCCAAGCTTAGTAGGCAACTTCTTAAGCAAAACCGCGGAGCAATTTTCATTCAAGGAAGCATTAGGCAAATCCACCAATCTCTCCTTGTTAGAAAGTAAATCCTTGATCATCTTAGCAAACTTAGGCATATTGGCTAAAGCTTCCACAAAGGAGATATTTATGTTAAGTTGCTTGAATATCCTCAAAAAGTTTGAGACTTGTATATCTTCCTTGTTCTTAAGCTTGTCCTTTCTTAATCTTGATGGGTAAGGAATACTTGGTTTTGGTTGTGGTTGAATAGTTGAAGAAGGATTTTCCTTGTTGGTTTCTTCATGAGTAGGTGTGGAAGTTGGAGAAATGGGGGAACTTGAGGATGGTGAACTAGATGTAGAAGGCATATCACAAGAAGGAATCATAGTAGGCTTTACCAAATTAGGTTTGGGTGGTGAAGGATCACGAGTTTTCTTTCCACTTCTTGTTGTGATAGCATTGACATTGGCTCTCGGGTTTGTTTGTGTGTTAGAGGGTAAAGCTCCTTGTTGTTTTTGATTAAATGCTATCAAAAGCCTCTTAGTTTGCTCCTCCATTGAAAGTTTCATTTGTTCATTCATTCTTTTTTCACTTTCACGAATTCTCCTCTCAATATACTCATGAGTTTCTTGTAGCCCATATCCTTGATTTTGAAGTTGAGGGTATCCTTGATTTGGGAAGGGTGGGGGTGGTGGATTAAATCCTTGATTTGGTGGATAAAAGTTATTTCCTTGATTTTAAAATTGTTAGGTGCCTTGTAGTTGTTCCTTTGGTATTGTGGTCTTGGACCTTGGTTCCTTTGTAATAATTGAGGGGGATTTTTGAAGTTGGGTGGGTGGTTGGGGTGGGAATCCCGGTGGAGTAAGGTAATTTTGAGACTTATAGGAAAGGTTATTTTGATTGATGTTGGGCTTGAAATGTTCTCTATATTCCTCTTGGTATGCATAACACTCCCCTTGATATCCTTGCACCTTATCACATTGTTGATATGAATGGGGATCTCCACAAGTCTCACATGAAAGAGTAATAGCATGCACATCATTTGTGGAATTATTGCCCAAAGAAAGTTTCATAAAGTCATTCATCATGGTTTGTTGCATCTTTTGGGTGTTTTGCATTATTGTTTGACTTTCCTTTTGAGCTTGAGTCAATTCTTGGATGCATGAAATGAGTTGAGACTCCAATGGTTTAGAGCCTCCTTCTTGAATTACATGTACTCTCTCATCAAATTGTGTGTTAGTTTGCACCATTGCTTTGGTCTTAATATTATCCGAAGCTTCTTAAATGGATTTAAGAAGAATATTTCCTCCCGCGGAAGCATTTAGTGAATCTTGGTGATGAGGTTTAAGGCCATTGCAGAAAGTATTAATTTTGTGAACTTCATCCAATCCATGGTTAGGGCATCTCCTCAATAACTCTCTATACTCCTCCCAAGCATCACTAAATGTTTGACTAGGTTTTTGTTAAAAGCCTATAATTAAGTTCCTCAAAGCCGTAGTCTTAGATGGGGAAAAGAACTTGTTCAAAAACTTCTTAGTGAAACCATCCCATGTGGTAATGCTCTCGGGTGGTTGTGTATCTAACCAATGCTTAGCCGGACCCTCTAGTGAAAATTGAACCAATATCCCCGGCAGCAGCGCCATTTGAAATTGTGTAAATTGAAGTTCGTTTCTCTCGATTCTTAACCAATTGAAAGTCCTAACAAAATCAGGTTTATTATCGTTTTTGGTTAATAGGGTTATTTGGATTTTCTATGTCTATTTAAGCAAGCAAGTAAAAATGTGAAAAATAGTAAGCTACGTATCCGTAAAACAATTAGCACATACCAAGTTTTTATTCACAAAAGGACAAAATGGTAAATCTATGGAAGTAATGTGCTAAAAATGTAAGTAACTGAAACTAAATTACTTGAAATGTAAAAATCAGAAAGCTAAAGGAACACTTATGCAAATTCTAACAAACTACTAACAAATTGTCATTACAACAAAATAGGCCTAATGCAACCCTTTAAGTGCAACACTTTAAAAAATAGTTGCCTTTTAGTTAACAATAACAATAAAGCAATATTTTTATAAAAAGTGTTGCATTTAATGAGCTAATGCAACATTTTATTCCAAGTGTTGCAAATTTTATAAGAGAATGCAACATGTTTAATAAGTGTTGCATTTTAGAGTGTAACATTTAGTTCATCTTATTTAAATTGACATATATACGTAGAGAATTTTATTTTTTTTAGTGTTTAATAAAAATTATATGTAAAAATTATAAAATTTTCAATATTGAACTTATAAATTTTCTTATTAACAAATATAATATATAAAAATAAAATGTCGCAACAATGCATAATTTACAAGTTTTATTTGTATAAAAAACACGAAAAAATCAAAACCCGGATTAACCCGATTAACCCCAAATTCAGCGGGTCTAATCAAGTTTCTAAAATATAAAACCCGATTTAATATGACTCGGTTTACGACCAAAACCAAGTAAACTGGTTAACTTAATAGGCTCGAATCAGATTTTTAAAATATTTTCATTTATAGTGCGACATCACCTAAATACGGTAAATGATAAAAATAAATTATAAAATAGACTATTATAGTAATGACAATTATAAATTTAAACATTATACATTATACATCCTATATATAAGGCAGTATATTGGTTAAATAATCGTAGGTTACTGTACCACTACTTTCTATGCCTCACAAACTCAACAGTTCACGCGTTTTTTATAATTGTGTCTTAAAAGGAAAATGTAAAAAAAGCCCCTCATCTCACAACTGCGTCTGATGATGTACTCATCTTCTTCACTCGCCCCCTCTCTTACACTCTGAAACTCAAATGATAAAAAAGTCACCTCACTCCACTTCATTAATAGGTATGATACGTGTTTTATTTTAAAGCCATCGTATTTATCATCTACATACAGATGTCTCATTTTCTTATAAGATAAAATAATCTCCTTCCACCGCCATTTTCTTACCTAAGAAAATCCTAGATCCATCAAAAAAATCAGAAATCAATTGATTCTGATTAAACAAGATCCAATACATACGTTTTGGTAAAGGTGTCTTTAATTTTTTCTGTTTCAAACATTGGTTTGGGGTAGTTTTGTTTTTGAGGATTTAGTTTAAGGGATTTGATGGGTCTGGGTTTAGTAAAGCTATGATGTTATAAGTTTTGGATAAGTTTGATTATATCTAATAATTTTGTTTGTTAAATTTTTTTGCCCAGGTGACGAACAACACCACCATCAGAATTAATGATGTTATAAGTTTTGGGCAAGTTTGATTGTATCTAAAAGTTTGATTGTATCTAACTGCTTTCTCCAATCCACTCACACACATCTTTGGCTATATAACCTGACACATCTCTGGATTACTGTTTTCTTGAATCTTCTTCCACCGATTCACATACACCCTTTTATATACACAGACCAGGGTTTGATTTTGAGGATTTTTTTCTTCACGCGATGTCTTAATTATTTTTTGTGTTAGAAGCAAGTATGAAACATAATATGTAGGTGAGTTTTTATTGAATTTCGGTTGAAAGTTTTCATTTTTATTTTCAGGAGCAGCAGGTGGTGATGCCGATCATGAAACCCTTATTTGGGTATCTATTAATTTTAATCTTTGGTAAAACAATTTGATGTTTTTATATACATTTATGATTTTGGAAAAAGGTTTTTTTTAAATTGATTATAAATGTGTTAATGATGGTTTAATTTGGTTTTTAGGTTGCTAATTTTATTGGTGTAACTTGAATTCAAGCTCAGGAGTTTGTTGATGATAAAAAGGTACAATTTCTTATTATTGTTTTGATTTTTGGAAAGTTGGTTTTGTTAGAAATCGGTTGGATTATGTTAGGGTTTTTTTTTTTTGGGTTTTATTGAAATTTGATTAAGAAAAATAAGAAATAAATAAAATTTACTTAAAATTGGACTTTTTTTGGTTAATTGTGATTAAGACATTCTTTTGTTATTACTGTTATTCATGATAGTTGAATTGGTGCTAATTTTGACACGGCGACGTGTATTCAGAGTACATATATGAAATTTGAACTTCTGTTCTGTAATCGTGGATTGCTAAAAAATATGGAATTAAGCCTGGAGAATGAATGTAGGCTTTTTGGTCAAACGTGGCTGAAAGATTAGTAATTACGCTTTTTTGTTGTTGATTGATACTAAATGATGCATTAGAATAATGGAAATTGCTTGATTATTGTTGAATACGTAAAAGCATACTGATGGAGTATGCTTTAAGGTGGGTTGAAATTTTTGGGTATTTTGTTTATTCTAGGTAAGATTTGCAGGTAGTGTTTCTCTTTATCCTGTTGGACTAAAGAAGAGTCGTTTTGAATTACGTGTCCACTTCCGCAATCGTATTGGAAGAAACAATAGAAATGGAATTTGAAGGCATAGATAAGTTAAGAAACACTAATGCCTGTTTGTTCTTGAGATTATGTATATATGTCCTAAAAATGGTTTTTCTTAAACCTCTCGATTTGGTACTGATGTGGGCATGTAGAAAAAAAAAAGAAAACTTTTTGACTCCAATAAAAATGATTACTTGGCTGGATTTCTAATACTATATACATTCCCAGGCACTCGCGTCACAACAGCAGATATTGGGATGGTCTTAAGTTCAACGAACCTTTGAGGTGAGTGTTGTTCAAGAAAATTTCTTTTTAGCAATGTGTGATTAGCCATCGACAAACAAGAAGAAAAACCCATACCCATATTAAACTGTGGAAGGTGCAACCGTGCAACTATTACAACTTGCCGGTCAGTTTTTCACCATGTCCGACGTGCAGCTGACAGATCGGAACATGCTCACAATGTACGCTTGATATCGGTAAGCAAGACGAAATCTATATCTCTTATTTGACAAGCGTACGAGGGTGGGTATCTTTGTTTTACAAATTGACAGCTCTAAGTAGGTAAAGTAGCAATTTTTACATATTAGGAGGTTGTATTCCTGCCTTTTCTTTGCTCATCGACTTGATCATTTTGGGGAGATGAAAAGTTCCAGTATGGAACTCCAAACACTTATAAATGAATAAGATTTTGTAAATGGTTAAATACACACGTAAAATGTGAACCTAAAGGTATTTGTTGTGGATAGGCCGAATGTTTTTATGAAATTGGTCAAATCTGGCATGTATAAATGGTACACGTCTGAAATTTTTAGTCAACTTAAATTTCCAACACTTTTGTTGAAATTGAAACGTCAAAGTATGCGGGATTTCCATCTTCTCAGAAGATAGACGCAATACTTTAATTTTTCGCTGTGTGTCATTTTTTAGGTGAACAAGAAAGCGTTATATGTTAATTGTTAATTTAAGTGATAAATTATGCATGTATGTAGGTCAACGTGATGAAGTGAAGGAGAAAGTCAAGAAACAAAATGCCAAGAACCTTTTGATTTATTTATGGCAGCATGTAACCTTCATATGTAGCAACTGCTGCAAGAAAAGAAAAGAGGAGAGACAAGCACGCTTACATGATCAGTTGTGTATATTTGTTGTTTCTAAAGACAAATGGACCCATGAGCATTCATAAAATGAATACCTATTTATCCTCTATAATGCTTTTCTATGTATAGACCGTAACAAAAAAAATTAAGATTGTTGTAGTGAGATATCCTCTATGATGCTTCTTTGCTCGCAACAAAATACTCAACAACCCGGGGCGCAGCCCGGGCTTATACCCTTGTTAATAATCATATAGGAGTAACAAAAATATGGTTTAATCCAATTTAATAAATAAATTCATTTGTACCCCAAAAATCGCAAATCCCAGTATCCCAAAAAATCCCAAATCTCAGTTTCCGCCTAAAATCCCAAATCCTAAAAAATTAAGCGCCATTTTTTTTCATTTGCATCCCAATAAAATTTTTGAGTTCCCTCCTCCTTTAAGCGAATCCAGATTTCCTCTAAGTCAAAATGCTCAACCCTTCATCTCTTGATTGAACATGCTTCCCCTTTGAAAGGTAATTTTGTTCTAATATTTACATCAATTTTTTGAATGTGGACTTTCAAATATATGTTATATCAGTCTAGTATGCTTAATAACTCGACAATATTTTATTTTGTTGTTACTGTTTGATGATATGTTTAGACTATTTTTGTTGAACACTAGGTGTTTGATTAAAATCACCACTAAGACTGTTATGATTAGTCATGATATTCGCCTAAAGTCATGTCTAGGGATAGTGTCGAATAGCCTAGTTTCCTAATAGCTAAGAATAAAGGTCGGTTGGCAATGTCTAAGCCCAACCTGACCCGTAGGACTTGTATAGTCGGTTCCCCCTCATCTCTATAAAAGGAGGTGAGGGGGAACGAATCAAACACGTCATTCTTTCAATAAAACTAATCGGGAACGATTAGGGATTACCTTGTGGGCGTCGCTTTTCTGTCGATTCTGCTTGTGTGTGTTCTTCGATCGGTGATTCCGCATCTAGTTAACCAGGATTATAGGGATTAAACCCTACAAGTGGTATCAGAGACTGGTTCTTCGAGCGCTGGTTATCTAGGATCGTAGAGGGTTTTGGTGTTTTTGGTTCGAGAACATCAAGGAGCAGCAGCAGGTCGTCGACAGTTAAGGGTTTTCTTCTCGTAAAGTTTGATCAACGAAGATCGAAGGTCTGGTGGTGTCTGGTTTTTGTCGCCATTGTTACATCGAGGAAGAAGACACAGTTTGGTTTGTTTTGTTTAGCAAAGTCAAACACAAATACTTCATAAAAAGGTTTGATTAAAGAGGTGGGCCAAAGTTGATTTTTACGTTGGGCCAAAACTAAAATATTTGGTTTTATATTTACTTTTTGTTTTGTTTTGGTTTATAAACAAAAGGAAAGGTTTTATATAATTTGAAGTATTTTTACACAAGGGGTTTTCGTAATTCGTGATTGTGAGGGTTTATCACAAGGTTTAGCGGATTATCGGAAAGGGCTTTATTGGTTTGTGATTGTGAGGGTTTATCACAAGGTTTAGCAAATAAAAAAGGGACAAAGAATGACGGGAGCCAAGTTTGACATCGAGAAATTCGATGGAACTGGCGATTTCGGGTTATGGAGAATCAAGATGCGTGCTTTATTAATCCAGAACGGATGTGAAGCAGCTCTAGAGGTTTTCCCCGCGAATATGGAAGCTGAAGAGAAATCTAAGCTTGACAAGAATGCTCACAGTGCCATGATTTTGTGTTTAGGTAACAAGGTCCTGAGAGAGGTTACCGGGGAGACGACTGCAGCGGGGGTTTGGTCAAAGCTCGAGTCTTTATACATGACAAAGTCATTGGCCAACAAGTTGTACCTGAAGAAGAAGTTGTATACATTCTACATGCCGTCTGGAGGAAAGATTTCCGAGCATATAGATGAGTTCAACAAAATCGTTCTTGATTTAGAAAATATTGAGGTAAAATTCGAAGATGAAGATCTTGCTTTATTGTTACTCACGTCTTTGCCAGCATCATACGAACACTTTGTGGATACCTTGCTTTATGGACGGGAAGATTTGACTTTGGAGGACGTGATGGCCACACTAAATTCAAAGGAAATCAAAGAAAGGTTCAAGGCGAAGGGGGATGATGGTGAAGGGTTATATGTGAGGGGAAGAACTGATCGCAGGAATTCGCATCAGTCAAAGGGAAAGTCAAGATCGAAGTCTCGAGGTGGAAGACTCAAATGCTTTATTTGCCAATCTGAGGAGCACTTGAGAAGAGACTGTCCGAAGAATAATCGCAAGAAGTCAAAAGGTTACGTCAAGAAAGATGATCAACCAAGCTCCAGTGGTTCGATTTACGATGATTCTGAGGTGATGATGGCGATGAGTGCAGAAAGACTGCAAGACTGGATCATGGATTCAGGAGGTTCATATCACATGTCACCCAGGTTAGATGTATTTTTTGATTTTCTGGAATGCGATGGAGGCAGCGTACTGTTGGGCGACAACAGGGAGTGCGAGATCAGGGGTATTGGCAAGGTAAAGGTACAACTGAAAGATGGGTCAAGTTTTGTGTTACACAATGTCAGGTACATTCCTGAATTGAAAAGAAACTTGATATCGCTGGGAACTCTTGAAAAAGAGGGATATACCGTAAAATTGCAGTCGGGCAAAGTCAAGGTGATTAATGGTTCTAGGGTTATTATATCTGGAACCCGAAGGGAGAACTGTGTGTACTCTTTGGATGGCCATGCATTGGCCGGTGAGCTTAATGCTAGTGTTGAAGAAAAAGACAGTCTTGTGCAGGTTTGGCATAAAAGACTGGGCCATATCAGTGAGGCGGGACTACACGTGCTGGAAAAGCAGGGTTTGTTTGGCAAGAAGAGTCTAGGTAAGCTCGATTTTTGTGAGAATTGTGTTCTTGGAAAGTCACATCGAGTCCGTTTCGGTGTAGGAAGGCACACTACTCAAGGAGTGATAGACTATGTTCATTCAGACTTATGGGGTCCGTCTCAGGTGGAATCATTGGGAGGTAAGAGGTATTTCTTATCTATAGTTGATGATTATTCCAGAAGGGTATGGGTTTATGTTCTCAGGTTCAAACACGAAGCATTTGGGAAGTTCAAAGAGTGGAAGCAGTTAGTAGAAAATCAGACTGGGAGGACGGTTAAGAAGCTTAGGACGGATAATGGTCTTGAGTTCTGTAACCGGGAATTTAATCAGCTATGTACTGAGAGTGGGATTGCTAGACATTTGACGGTTGCCGGGACGCCGCAGCAGAATGGGTTAGCAGAACGGATGAATATAACTCTCATGGACAAGGTACGTAGTTTATTAATACAGTCTGGATTGCCCAAGACCTTCTGGGCGGAAGCGACATGTACGGCCACATATCTAATAAATAGGTCACCATCGACAGCGATTGAGAAGAAGACACCTATGGAGATGTGTTCGGGACATCCTAGTGATTATGGGATGTTGAGGGTTTTCGGCTGTGTCGCGTATTCACACGTTAAACAAGGTAAGCTCGAGCCGAGAGCGGTAAAATGCGTTCTTTTGGGGTATCCTGAAGGTGTGAAGGGATACAGACTATATAGGCTTGATAATGAATCACCTAAAATAGTCACAAGCAGGAACGTGGTCTTCAATGAAAGTGTCATGTACAAAGACACGTTGAAGGATACTGGTGCAGGTAAAGATAAGTCTGTTGAGGAATTACAGGTTGAGGTGGAACTGCAGAGGTTAAATAATCATACGCCTGAGGAAGACCATCCAGGTCAGGAAGATCAAACAGGTCAGGAAGATCAGACAGATCAGGAATACCAAACAGATCAGGAAGATGGCTATGATGAAGATGCAGGGGTTCAAGAAATTGATCATCCACCGGATCTCACAGATTATCAATTGGTTCGGGATAGAGAGCCAAGGACAAGAACGAAACCGGCAAGGTTTCGGGATGAGAGTAATATGGTTGCTTATGCGTTTGCTGCAGCAGAGGAAGAAGATACTCATGAACCATTGACATACCAGGAAGCAGTTGCTTGTGAAGACAATTCTAAGTGGAAAGCTGCTATGAAAGAAGAGATGGATTCTCTGAGGAAGAACAAGACCTGGGTGTTGGTAGATCATCCAGCTGGGCAAAAGCTGGTGAGTTGCAAATGGCTGTTCAAAATAAAAGAAGGGATTGAAGGTGTTCAAAAGCCTAGGTACAAGGCAAGGTTGGTAGCTCGTGGATTCACACAAAGGGCAGGTATTGATTACAATGAAGTATTTTCGCCGGTAGTTCGACACACATCTATTCGGGTTATACTTGCATTGACTGCGTGTAAAGATTATGAGCTGGAGCAGCTTGATGTAAAGACGGCGTTTTTACATGGAAATCTTGAAGAAGTGATCTACATGAGGCAACCACCGGGATTTGAACAAGGTAACAAGGTATGTTTGTTAAAGAAATCTCTTTATGGTTTGAAGCAGTCACCTAGGCAATGGTACAAGAGGTTCGATGAGTATATGCTGAGAAACGGGTTTAAGCGTAGCAGTTACGACAGCTGCGTATATTACAGGAGTTATGCACCAGGGGAGTATATCTATCTATTGTTATATGCAGACGATATGCTGATTGCTTGTAAAAGCAAGACTGAGATCGCGGCTACCAAGTCTTTGCTTAAAAGGGAGTTCGACATGAAAGAGCTCGGGGAAGCAAAGAAGATTCTTGGTATGGAGATCTTCAGGGATCGGAGTCGCAAGATTCTGAGGGTGTCACAATCCGGGTACGTTTCTAAAGTTTTAAAAAGGTTTAGAATGGACAATGGGGAGTCGGTTCAGACACCATTGGATGGACACTTCAAGCTGTCGTTGAAGGATTGTCCGGTTAGGGATTGTGATGTTGAAAGAATGAGTAGGGTGCCGTATGCAAATGCGGTTGGGAGCTTAATGTACTTGATGGTGTGCACGAGGCCAGACATAGCGTATGCAGTAAGTGTAGTTAGCAGATATTTGGCGAATCCGGGTAAACTCCATTGGGAAGCAGTGAAGTGGATTATGAAATATTTGCGGGGCACTGTAAACGTGGGTTTGGTGTATGGGACAAATCGTGGCAACCATGTGGACGTAACAGGTTTTGTTGATTCAGACTACGCTAAGGATCTGGATAAAGGTAGGTCTCTCACTGATTACGCATTTATAGTACAAGGATGTGTTGTAAGCTGGAAAGCAACGCTACAACACGTGGTGGCTCTTTCAACTACAGAGGCGGAGTATATGGCCCTTACGGAGGCTGTGAAGGAAGCTATTTGGCTAAGGGGACTCTTGGAAGAGTTGGGCGTGAAGCTCAACACTGTTGCAGTTAATTGTGATAATCAGGGCGCGATTCACTTATCGCGGAATCATGTTTTTCATGAAAGGACTAAGCACATCAATGTGCGTTATCACTTTATCAGAGAAGTCTTGGAAGCAAAGACGGTTGAAGTTCTGAAGGTGGGTACTGAACACAATGCTGCGGATGCCTTGACGAAGGTGGTACCTGGACGCAAGTTACAACACTGCTTGGAGTTGCTGAGTGTTGGGATAGGCTAATATATGCCTAAGGTGGAAATTGTTATGATTAGTCATGATATTCGCCTAAAGTCGTGTCTAGGGATAGTGTCGAATAGCCTAGTTTCCTAATAGCTAAGAATAAAGGTCGGTTGGCAATGTCTAAGCCCAACCCGACCCGTAGGACTTGTATAGTCGGTTCCCCCTCATCTCTATAAAAGGAGGTGAGGGGGAACGAATCAAACACGTCATTCTTTCAATAAAACTAATCGGGAACGATTAGGGATTACCTTGTGGGCGTCGCTTTCCGCATCTAGTTAACCAGGATTATAGGGATTAAACCTACAAAGACCATCAATACTTAGTACTTCTAATAGCATTAGTATAAGATATTCATGATGCTCATTCTTTTGTATTGTATTCCAGTAACATTAGATACCTCTTTTTGTAAGATGGACATCTAAGGTTGTGTTTGTTTTGGCTTAATTGTGGGACCCGACCTGAACCCGATAAGCCTTATCGGGTCGGGTTAAATCGGGTTAAAAATATCTATTGGGTTGATTTGACCTGAACCCGATAACCCGATAGTGTTATAAGATCGGGTTCGGGTCATATTATTTTTCTTATCGGGATAACCCGATACACCCGATATCTTAAAAAACCTTTTTTACAGGTAATTGCAGCCCACTTTTAAATAGTTGATACCTTTATTTAGCGATCATTATGTGTTGATAATTTATTTCTTAGCATTGTGTTATAAATTCAAAACTTGCAAGACTTACGTAGTGATACTATAATCATTTACAGTAGCTTATTAATGTCAAGATTATGTAGAATGCGTATACTGGAATGGCTTTTTAATTTAACTAGCGGCAAAAGAGTTTTAAAAGCAGAGATTCATGCTTGTGAAAAAATAAATTTCACTGTGGTAACGAGATTGTAGCTTATCTCTATAGAACATGATAACCTCTTCACTTCAATACTCAGAAAATTGTTACTCTTACCCTGAGACCTGAGTGTACTAAAAACTCAAAACAAAAAGCCAACGCTTTTCTAATAATTTTGGGCACTGGAGTTTTTTGTGATCATTTATACAGCCGCGCTATTTCTATTTTCATTTGGAATATCAATATCTGAATGTTACTGCATGTGTTTTAAGTTACAATATTATCTTAGTTGAATTAAAAAAGCCAACCCGATAACCCAAATAACCCGACCAGATATGACCTGATTTGTTATCAACCCGAACCCGACTTCTTGTAGGGTCGGGTTGCGGGTCACTTTTTTCTAGTCCAAAACCCGAATCAACCTGACCCGATAGGCCCGATAACCCGACCCGATAACTCCCCTATGTGGGATTATTAGCTTATTTGACTTTGGCTTATTTTTCATAAGCCTCAATTTTTTAGCTTATTCTAAGACTTCTGAACTTATAAAAGTTTATTAGGATATAATAAACTTATATAACTAAGTGAGTATCAAAAATTGGCCACAAAATTGGTGCTTATGAGTTATGACATGTAAGCGGAAATCAAATAAGCTCATAAGTCGACATAAGCCGAATCAATAACACCCTAAATATAAGTGAGGTGATTTGCACACTCCTCATATTGATTGGGACACTCAAAATTAGTATGTCATGACACATATACCCTCGGTTCACTTCTAATCATGTTTACATTTATAAGGGTATATGTGTCAATACACACTAATTTAGAGTGTCTCAATCAATTTGAAAAGTGTGCAAATCACCTCCCTAAATATAACAACACTACTTTTATGGTTCTCATGGTCTTCACTTTAGCATTATATTTGGGTCAATTGCTGTATATTCCATCATGTATAAATTAATGTGTTTATAATGTTAGATAGACGATGCACATCTGCAAGTTGTGGTGAAGTCATATGTAATTTTGAACTTACAAATAAATTTTATGACCCATATAAAATGAAAACCTCAAACAATGAGTTATACATATAAATGCATAATATTAATCTTGCAGAAGATTGAAAAGTCACATTAAAACGCTTAAAGACCACTATGTAGTTTAGTTTTTTTATAAACCATTTAATCTCATCATATTTTTGTTAACTTTGTAATTGGATATGCATATGACCACTTCTCTGTTATACCCTCTTAGATTTTATGAGTAGTATGTAGGGGTGTCAATCAGGTTGCCGTCTTATCACGTTGGGTCTATTCGGTTTTAGGAAAATAATTTTTGACCCGCAACCTGACTCGATAAGGAATCGGGTTATCGGGTTCGGATCATATTCAGGTCACGTGATTCGAGTTATCGGGTCATACTAAAAATGAGTTCACTATTTGCTTTTTATCATTAGATTATCTTCTCGGTGATACAGTGGCAAAGTAAAGTAGCAAAGCAAGTTAATGTTACAGTACGTAGCAAAGTAAAGTCACATTAGCAAAACATCATAATTACTTAACGTGTTACAGTAGAAAACAAAATAATTACTTAACGTGTTACAGTAGAAAACAAAACAAAACAAAGTTCCATATCTAGTCATTCCAAATTACGTGAAGACTCCTATGGTATATTAAGGCTGAGAATAACCGACCGAAACCAAAATTAACCGACCGAACCGATACCGATACCGAGTCAATCGGTACGGTTATCGGCTGGAAAAAAGTGTATTTTCGATATTCGGGTCGGGACAAAAACCGAATTGACCCGATATAGCCCAACATAGCCCGAGTAATATGATACTACTACTTTCTTTCTCATCCGCATATCATTTAGTTACCAATCCCATCTCTCTCACAATACTTTCTTTCTCATCTCTCTCACTCTCTGTATCAAGGAAAAAAACCCGACTGCATCTTCAAGGGATTATTCACCTTCAATGGATGAACAAAACACTCACCAATATTGAACTTCAATATCAAATGTTGTTTTGGTGAGTGTTTTGTTCATCCACTGAAGACGAATTTCATATAAAGATGAATTTCAATAATTGAAGTAAGTTTTCTAATTATTCATTTTAATTAATTTAAATTATTAATTAGATAAACAAGTTGCTACTGTTATTAATTAGAAAAACAAATTGCTACTGTTATTAATAGTCTTGTAAGAAGTGTTTGGATTTGCAGTTTTAGATTTTTTATTAAGGGGTGTTTGGATTTGCAGTTTTAAGTTTCTGGGATTTTCGGTTTCGGTATGAACCGATTATAAACCCGAAAAAACCAGTCTAACCGAACCGAACCGAGTTGTTTCGGTTTCGGTTCACCATTTTCCCTTGTTTCGGTTTCGGTAGTACTCAGGACAGGTCGGTTTTGGCCCGATGCTCAGCGCTAGGTATAATGGTATTAGTTATTTAATAATCATTAACTAAAAAATAGGTATTTGATTTATACGGAACTTTGATTTTAATAGTTGATTTACCCTAAGCAAGTCACTGATTGGAAATAAATGCATGCAAGAACAAAGTGTAGACGACAATATGAATGATTATGAGCGGAAAAAAATGTTAATGGTTCAGGAGAATCAAGAAAGATTACTACAGTTGGGAGTAAAAAATATTGCTAAGTCCTTTACAAGTTTAGTAGAAGGCGACAAAACAAAGAAAAGAAAAAAGAAAACAGTTGCCAACTTTATGGACCAAGAAAGATGTGATGGTAATTCCATGCCAATATATCTTTAACAAAACTATCTATATATTGTACTAGATTCCTTTATTGTACATGGGTTGATTTAAAAAATTTTAACCGTGTAGAAGCGTTGTTTGGCTGCAAAGGATTTGCGTTTGTCTCAAAAACTATGCACATAGCTGGTCCAAAAAGTTATGCAGGATTCATGAGGAAATGGTAATGCCTTTGCTGTCATGTTTGATGTTCATGCTATCCACATGAATGATACATCTTAATGATATTGATTAAAAATACAGAAAAAAGAAGATCCAAACAAGGAAGAACCTACCTTAACTCAATTGTTTGAGCGCACATGCCATAGGAAAGAAGGAAAAGTATGCTGATACATAGATCACACTGAGAATAAAATTGTAAGACAATAAAATACCTATATAGATTATATCATGTATTCCTATTATGTTTACTTAACTTTTTATTTATTGAAGGAAAAAACGAGGAACTATAAAATGAAAGGGCTCCTGCAATCCTTTCTTGGTTGTTATCAACAAAGAGTATGATGTACATCGTAGACTTTTTGGTATAGGTGTTACTAATACGTTAATAAAGAAGGTGAATGGAGATGGTAGTGCCTCTAAGGTCCTGAGGTAGATTGTGTAATCACCCACAGTTACTTTAGAAGTTGAAAATAGTTATGCAAAGAGACATTGAAGCAAACTATGAACGGAGTATCAGCGAGTTAAAAGAGGATCATGCAAGGGAACTAGAAGCTATGTAGAAAAAAAATGACGACCGTGAAAAACTAATTGAAGATCTTGTGCAGAAGATATTAGGAAACTACCTCCTGAAGTTATCCGCGGATTTTTAACATAAGAGATCATTGAACTTTCATACAAGGTATGTGAGGTCTTATTTTTATATAGTGGTAAATACTCCTTTGTGTCACTCAATACAAGAAGATACTTACATGATTAGTTCGGACAATGTTTACCAGGCTACATGTTTTTTGGTGTTCGGATGCAAGCAAATTTGCAGCTATGATGAGATGAAATAGTTTTGTTGAAGATACATGTGGATGAAGATTTAGTACTATAAGTGGGTGCAATTGATTTTTGTGTTTCATTACGCTTTATGCTCTGTACGCTCGTTATTTTGATGATGGAAAAACTTTTAGTTGAATTTGATATTATCGACCATATATTGTTATGGTACTGGTGTAAGTTATGACCATATATATTGTTATGGTACTGGTGTAAGTTATGAACTGACATTTGTATTTGGAATATGATACTATTGATTATGATGGAAAAAAGTTTTGTATCAATATTTTATTAAAACATTTTTATGTTTGTAGTTTTGAAATTTTTAGAGTAAATATGTGGCACCAAAAGTGTCGCCTTTCGTGACAAAAGTGTTGCACTAGTATTGTTAAAGAGAAAAGTAAGTGTTGTAATAAATGACGGAAAGTGTTGCATTTGATGCATAAAAGTGTTGTCATTAATAGGTGGTGTTGTATAGTAAGAAGTGTTGCACATAACTATTAAAAGTGTTGTCATATGAAAGTGTTGTATTTGTTAACACAAGCAACACTTTGCCAAAAGTGTTGTACATTATGGAAAAAGTGTTGCTTTAGGCCTAATGTAACGGAGCCTAAGGCAACACTTCAAGAAGAGTTGCACTAGGCATAATGTAACATTTTTTAGGCCTAATACAACACTTTTCAAGTGTTGCTATAGTCCCATTTTCTAGTAGTGTGTAACAACTTGTAAAACTACTTAACTGAAATTGACAAGTGATAAAAAGTTTTGGACTAAAACAATGCAAACCCTAATTACTTGGAAATTTAGCTAACAATACAAACTGTTACAAAGTATAGGGACTAATGTGCAATTAAATGAGAAATTCTATCAAAAATGGGCTACTAGAACAAATAAGCTCGTTTAAGCTCAAAAATCAACCAAATAAGCTCAAACAAGTTTTAAACTGCTTAAAATCCAAAAACACTTAGGCTAGTACAAGGAAAAAGTTTAAAATGTACTAAAACTCAAATAAGCCAACTTCAATAAGCCAAGAATAAGCTATCTGAAAAGCTAGACATGCACAAAATATTTTTAAGCTAAATCTTGTTAATCAGCTTATGGAGAGTCTGAAATGTCTTTTCTTATGGAAAATGATAAAGTATTTAAGCTGGAATTTGCAAATAAGCTGAAACCTAGCTTATTGACCAAGTTTGACCAAAAAGTAAAAAAGCTGAAAACTTCAGAATTCAATCAAGGCATGTTTCTAAGCAGGAATGTGAAAGAAAATCACAAGATTTATGAAGTAGATTTGCCAGTTCAAGAAATCAGAATGCTCTTTTGTTACAGAAACTTGATATGGCTTAAGTGCTTATGAAAAAGCTAATTTCTCACTTGAATATGAAAACTGTATGATTTCCTTTACAACAGTGAAACTTTAGATGTTAAAGGACAAGTAGAAACTGGTTTGACTGCATTTCATCAAGAAATGAACAATTGCTAAGAGATTGAAAATGACTACTTTTCTGATGAACTAGTATAGCAAAACTAACCCACACCTTTTAACAACCATTTGCCTCTTTGACCATATTTTTGACTTAAAAACTACTCAAACTTGCTTAAAATGACTGAAGAATGGCAAATGAAAAAAATTTAACCAATTAACTACTCTTGAACTACAAATTGAATGCAAAACCAAACACTACTTAACTGAACTTTTTGCAAATTTTATGAAGAGAATTTAAGCAAATGGTTGAGCTGAGCAATGATTGATATCCATTCAAACTTGATGAACAAAATGACATGCAAATGAACAAAGCATATGCAAAATAACAGACAAGGGCTCAAAATGCATAAGCAAGCTATAAACTGATGAAAATGAAGATAGAAACAAGTAACAAGCAAGCTAAAGGCTAATCAATCGAACAATAAGCTATCTACTCAACAAGATCAATCCAAAACAAACTAATCACACTTGATCAAAGCAACAGGTAAGATTTAAGCTAGAAATGAGCATGCATTTGACTGTTTAGTGGAACAAAACAAAGAACATGAAACCTTTTAGCAATGTGCCTCCACTGATGGAGTAGGTAGGCGCTGAGCCTCCTAAACAGTGCTAAACCACCATCTTAGCACTATGAACAATCAATTACCCATCTACTATCATCATCATCATCAAATCTACCCAAAATCTGCTTCTATCAACAATTCAGCTACTGGATCAACAGGAACAACTACAATTCTTCACAATAAGCTCCTTATGATCAAATGTGATCACAAGCAACTCAAAACAGCACAAAGTTCAACAGTAATGCAGGGATTGATAAGAAGATTGAAGGAAAAGGAGGGAAATTTATTGATTTGAATGTGAAAAGTTGTTACGGAATTAGGTAGGTAGTTTCAACTAACTATAACTAACTCAAGAGTTTGTCAAGCTCTTGAGCTTGTTACACTAACAACTAACTAGCTAGATTGAGAGAGAAAAAGGGAAGTGTGTGAAATTTTCACACTTAGCTACGTACATCAAATGAGAGATCTATACCCTATTTATAGACAAGAAATGAGAAGTTGTTGGGGTTGATGACGTATCCCCACCAATAGATTGCTGCCAGGTGTCATGAATTGGTTAACTACAAATTCTTGTATTCTTCATGAATTGGGGATTTTTTATTCCTTGAGTTTGAGCTTGATTAAGTGTTACCAATGCATTCCTCACTTGAAAACGAGTAAGTTTCATGTAGAAATCATTTCTTGAAATTCAGTGTAGCTCAAAATTGTTCCTGGGTTTCTTTGTTGAAGAAGATGCCACGTGGCAAGCTTGGATTGGGCGAAAGTTGATCACACGGATCATTATCTGTTTTTGGATATATTGAATATGGGTTGTCAAGTTTTGATTGGTTAGAAAACAAGTAGTGGGGTGTACTGTGCAAAACGGCTATTTAATGCACTGGTGATGTGGCTTGGATAGCTGGCAATCCGTGTCACCTATTCCTTGCATTCTCATTGGATAATAGCCCACTCACACGGATTGATCACAAACTTGGAGTATTTTTGGCACTTTTAACCCTTAGACTTAGGCCGATTATCCAAATGAGCTAAAATCTTCATTTTAATGGCATTTTTGGTCCTTCCACTTGCATTCTTGACTAGTTTGACCCTTTGACTTGGTTGACTTTGGAATTGACCATGTTTGACTTGAATCTTGACTTTGACCAATTTACACTTTGAGTCCTTCAACTTTGGAATGTTGTCAAGATAGGTCCTTCATCTTCAAAGTCTTGTCATCTTTGATCCTTCTTTGTCTTTTTCATCCAAATAAGCTTGATTTCTACTTATTTGCTTGAAAATGTATCCTTCTTACCTATTTATACACAAACACAAAACATACCACATAATTCCGCTTTATAGCACAAAAGTTAGGTACTTTCCTTGTGTTTTAGGGTGATTTGTTGATTAATTGATATGAGTTTTTGCTCATATCAAGTATAGACATCATGGACCTAGTGATGCAATGCACAACCTAACCCAGCTAACTCAGATATCTCTCAAAAGGTATTTGTTTTAATCACACGGAGATCAACATTTCTTCTACTGATTTATTCACTCCGAATAAGTTGGTATTGAAATGGTGGCACTCCTCTCCAGCCTCCGATCACTAAAATCCAAAATGCACGATCGAGTCTAGAGCCATTTGAGATTATCAAATATCTCATTGTCACACCCCACCATGGCAGAATATGGGACGCGACACATGGATATCATCACAACAATAACGTGTCCATAGAGAGAACTATATGAATTAGAAATGTGATAAAAGGTGACACAAATGTCATGACAATATCTCATCAATGCAGGAGTCTAGGTAAGTAGGTAACAGTCCTACCTCTTACCCAAGACAAATAAATAACACAAACAAACCAACATATAGGTTCATAGTATCACTTATTGAAACAAACCAAAAAATAAACTAAGAAGGAACGGGGATCTCCTTCTAAATGCATTCCTACGCGACTCCAATCCTAACCACATATGTTCTCACGCTTAACCACTTTATCACCTGAAAGAGACACTAAAACACGTCAACATAAAGTTGGTGAGAGTCATAGGTTTAGACTCCAACGCCAAAATCAAACCATAAGCTGTGAATAATGACCAAATTTTAGAACATATGGACAATGTGATACAAACATGCATTAACAACTAATATTCAAGATTTAACAAACCAAACCAAATCCAAGGCTCCTAGCCTTACCAAACACCATGGTACCATAGGCGCGCATACACCTATGAACCAATCCCAAGGCCCCGTCTTATCATTATCCATTGGTCCCATAGATGCTCACACATCTATGTACCTCCCCAAGGCCCCGCCTTGTCAACATCCCCTTGGTACCAAGTCAAAACATAAAACAATCATGAATCAACTAGCAGTTAATCACATAAGTATGCACAAGTCCATCACCAAACACAAAACATTCACAGCATAACTTATAAAAAGAAGATAATGTCTCTTCCATCCCATCTGGAAGTCAAAATCATTAGTAGACATGGGATTATGAAACTTACCTGATTGAGCTTCTCCAAAAATCCGCGCACTAGCAAAAAGCTAACAAACAAAAGCACACAATCAAAACATGAACCAAACACTAAGATGGCTCATCAACCCATGATGGACATCTAAACTTCTCCCATATATATAACTCATTTATATGCTCTAAACTCCCCATTAACCTTCCCTAACAAGTCCTTAACTTGGTTAAGTTTGATACCTATCCCGTTCATATTTTACACAAAATAGTCCCAACTTTTAGGTCTCCAAACTATAAGCCAAACGCCCACCTAACCATACCCATGACCTCTGTAAAGGAAACCCTATGCCCTTACATATGTTATCTAACTCCTCCATTTTTCCCAAACCTTAAAGCTACTGTTAAGGCCCCGATATATATATATATATACTTTGCCTATCCGCATATTACCGATTTTGAACATACAATAAGTTTGTTATGATTAGGGGGTCTTACCCTAACCCATTTGCTTAGCCACCCTTTAGGTATCTTATTTAATAT
This sequence comes from Glebionis coronaria, assembly GCA_025667525.1. Classification (NCBI taxonomy): domain Eukaryota; kingdom Viridiplantae; phylum Streptophyta; class Magnoliopsida; order Asterales; family Asteraceae; genus Glebionis; species Glebionis coronaria. The sequence goes on from CM046880.1 coordinate 143,053,592, forward strand.
ATAAAACAACTACCATGCTCATTAGAGGGCTCAAGTGTACTCCTAAGTACCCCAATCACCCTAAAACATTAATTGAAAACCCCCTGATTTCAAAACTGTTTTGACCTCCGACTGTTGTAACCTGTTTTTGACCCACTTACCGACCTCCAATTTAGTTCTCGTTTCTTGAATTTGAAAGCCAACTCAATTACCTTTCTAGGGATACTTGGATCGCAAAATAAGAGTTTGTAGAACTCTATATATGGTCAAAACAATTGACCTAAAATTCTGCCAAATTTTTTAAAAAACGATTTTAACATAATTAGTCTAATTAATTACCTATAACTCCACTAATTACAAGCCCTAATTCACCTAATCATTATAATATCATTAATATACAGATTTTAATTTAAACCCTAACCTAAATCCATCATGTATTGATTAATAATGCTTTAAAAATAATTTAATTGAAAAGAGGATTAAAGGTTATACCTTAAAATTAATGGAATATGAAAATTATGAAGAAACCCTAAAAGACTCCATTGATGCCGAATTATTTTTGATTTCCAGGGGATTATGAAGTGTTTTTATTAATGAAAAAATTATATACTTATTCCTAACAAGTCCTAACCCAAGTACACAAGGCCACTTTCCTTTTTTTCCTTTTTTTCCCTTCCTTTTGTTTTAATTGTATACAACCGACCCCTAGCCCATAAATTTTGTTTTTTATTTAAATTATTAATAATTGTAATAATAATATTACCTTAATTTTCCTTAATTTATTTCAGCTCCTAAAGCCTCCAAAACCTCAAAACCGTAAAACTAGTCAAATTTACGCGTATACCGTAAAAGACGTAAAAATATACAGTTTTATAGAAACTCTTGAAATATGAAATAAACAAATTAACTAAGTCCTAAATGACTTAAAACCATCCTGAAAAATACTCCCGTGACTAAATACCTCTTCCGAGACCCCTAAATGCAAAACCCTAAACCGTAAAAATACGATTTTCTATAATACATATACGTATACGTAAAACACCAAAATAACACCATTTCATTTCATAGTCACTAATTTGTGAGCTCATGAACATGAAATAACCGTTCCTCGATTTACTTATGAGTAATTTATACCCATAAACGATATCCACGCCAACCTCGTTCACGCAAAATAACATGTAAACACACAAATCACATAGTCACACATAAATTAACCTTAAAATAAGACCAAGTGACGAACCTCAAAACCACGGTTGTCACATCACTCCCTCTTAATAGAAATCTCGTCCTGAGATTTACTCCTTAGGATCGTCATTATCAATTAGCTGAGGATAGTTGCTCCTCGTAAATCCTTCCCGTTCCCACGTGAACTCTAGTCCACGTTCCAAATTCCATCTACCCATAACTACGGTATATTACCCTTTTTATACAACGTCCTAGCTTCACAAAGTCCTAGCTTCACGACCCAAAATCTCTATCGGCTCTTCGATAAAACGAAGACTCGTATCCATACTAATATCATCTACGGTACTTGCAAGTCAGTTCTTGCTAAGCATTTCCTCAAGTTTGATACATGAAATACGTCATGCACACTACTCAATTCCTCCGGTAATCTCAACCTATACGCCACTAGCCCAATCCTTTCAAGGATTTTCAAATGGACCCACAAATCTAGGTGCTAACTTCCCTTTTCCTTCCAAACCGCATCATCCCTTTCCATGGTGAAACCTTTAGCATAACTTTATCTCAAATCTCAACGGCTTACGCCTCTTGTCCGCATAGCTCTCTTGTCGGTTCTTTGCTATTTTCAACCTCTACCTAGTCACTGCCACCACCTCCATATTTTTCCGATCCACCTCCGGTCAAATACGTTGGCCGCTTCTAACTTCATCCCACTGTAACGGTGATCCACCTCATCTCCTATGAATTAACTCCAGCAGTTTCTACTACAATTCCTATCACCATACCTAACGGCTTCTATTCTCTACGGATTTTCCATCATTTGGAAGTTCTCCCAACCTTAAACACATCCAATGGTATATGCAGGATTGCATAACCAAAAGCTTCCCATAATATTCACAAGAAACATGTCATAACCACCACCTCATCCTTGCTTTCCCATGCTCGGCACCAAGTAACTAACCATCCTTCATACTAACATGTGTTACACCTTTTCTCTAGGTGGTGGTTCCGTTGTTCGTGACTACGAACCTCTTGCTCTAACGGTTTCTCTTCAATATCACCCCACTATCTTCACATCCTCTTACTCCCTCGAATCATTCTTCCTCCATACTACTTTTCGCTTGTCTCTCCATAATCTTAATTTCCATACCATCTTATATCCCGTCTTCAGCCTATAATTTAGGTGTTTCATCCTTTATTCCTTACATCCTCATCAATGGGGAATATGCCCCTCTCACCGGCGACTCTCTCTTTGTAGGAGAATTCTTCCTAATATTATGCGTTCTCCAACTATCTCCAAATCTCACGCCAATGCTCTAGGCGTCTTTCTCAATTACCCCTATAGTATGCTCATACCAAACATTAGTCTATCAACGGTATACTACGCTTTCTTCCCATCGTTTCTTCCCTTGCCATAATCCTTCATAAGGCATTCCATACATATTAGGCTAACTTTTACGCAAAACCCTCTATTCCATCACATCCGTACGCAATCCTTACAACTTCTCAACTACGTGACTTCTCATTCCTCTTGAAATATGAGATGAATTAGTCAGTCTATCGTCTATCACCCAACTCTCGTCGTACTTATTCCTCCACCCCATTATGTATCCCTTTCACCAACTTCGTCCTTACATCGCCCTTTCTAAGCTACTCCTATGTATGTAGGAAGTATAGTCTACGTCCCTTTTCTCCATATGATTGTCCAAGCCACGCAACATACATGTTGACGCGTTCTCTGCTTTAGACAACTCAACTCGTGCAACCTACATCCTTCATCCAAACCACCCTAATACGTCATCCATATAGTTCAAGTTCGTCTCAGCTTCACTTCATTCTTCTTATTCCATGTCTCATCAACCATGCTTGCCTTTCCCAGATGGTACTTGGCCTTGCAATTTTCTTTCATCATTTAACTTCACCCATCACCTTTTCCAAATGTTGAATCAAGATGATTAAATATGTGTTGGAGACGTTCATGATCTGTATAGATCATTCTCTACGTCTCGTACCCCAAATGCCTCTAGCATTCTAGGCAGATATAACAATCCAGCTCCACTAACTAAGTCTATCTAGTTCTTCCAAATCTTTAGTTCCCCACATCGTATAAACAACCGCCTTTCTTTGTCGTTCTCGTATACATCCAAATCCTTGATCCACGTATTGTCATGCTTCGCGAATTCATCCAGTCCTTCCGATAATTCCAAGATCTGCTCATTATCCAATCCACCTCTTCAGCCTCCAAAAAGCTTCCTCACCCTTCTTCACTTTGCCCCTTGCTGGTTCCACGATATGCCATCATCTCTGACTACTCGTCCTGGCCAACTTAATCCTAAAACTCACACTTGAAAATCTCACGTATAATTCCCTTTCCTAACAACTTCAAAACCAACTCATAATTCGCCTCACTCTCCTTCTTAGATTTGATTAGATCAAGATGTCGTCGATGCTCCCGATGATAACTCGTTTATATATTGTCATGCACCCCCGGTTCATTGACTCCATGAAAACTGCTAGCGCCTCGGCGAAGCCAAAATCATAACCGTAAACCCAAGCGTTCATACAACATCCTTAGCAGTTTCAACTACGTCCTACTTGCACCCTCTCTTAGAAGCAATAGGAATAAATTTCGACCTCGTTCTACTCGCGAAAATCTACACGTATTCTAAGAGACCAATACTTACCCTTATCAGACCACTCAACCGCTTTTCACAGCCAATCTACTACTAAGCAGCTCAAATTTTACCTTGCATCCGTTGCAATTTCTAACAACTCTTGCTCTTAAAATCATTCCATCAACAATTTCCTTGGAAAGGCACTAACTACAACTCCTCTCACTTCTCCTACTTGCTCTATTTATGGTTCTACCTCATAGTAATAGGCAAACCTACTAAATCTCAGGAAATTTTCGGAAACTTACATGCCTTACGAACAATCATAAATACCTTTGAGGTATTATATCCCCTTCCAACACTCTCTATGGCGCGTTACTTGTGCCAATATCCATACATTATACAAATCTATATTCATCTTCCTTGGCACTCCTAAGAGACCTCATGACCATATTAGTTCGTCTACGAACTTTTAACTCTTTCATCCCCACTAAGGGCATTCCGACCATTCTCTCAGGGCCACCTACTTAATCGTGTAGGCGCGACCAAGTCTTTCATATGTCTACCTCAACGCTCCCAATCAATACGAACCCAAAACTACATCCTGAATCTACTAGATACGATCAACGAATCAAACCCACAGATAACTAACGACATTTCACGTGCATGAGTTAAAACAGACCAAAACCACGAAAACTCAAAAGGAAAACTCAAACATGTACCAATTCAAATGACTCATGACAACGAAAAATGATCCAAGAAACACTTAATGGCAACCAAAACTTCTTATGCCCCGCGACATATTATTTAAACCGTGCACAAGATCGACTTTTCCAAAAGAATATTTTTTTTCTTTCCTCACCACATCTATGTGACTCAAACAATTTACAAACAACCTTCTAGACGATCTCAAATCTCAACTTAAAGACTAGGTATCCCGTGCATCCCAAATCATAAAAAAAAACTACTATTCAAAACTCAGCCTTGAACCCGTCACTTGTACCAAAATTTCGATCAAGCTACTGACACCCCATGACTATACATACCAAATATTTGTAAAGTACATTCCGAGTACATAATTTTAGGCTTTTGAATCACTCAAAAAGCTTTAAAAACGAACAAGTTATGACCAAAACAGTTTTATACTAGTTGTTTTTAAATAAAAACTAAAGAATCCTCTTAATAATTAACGTAATCCTTTTTAAATGAAAAGAAATAAATGTATGTGAAATTTTCATGAACTTTGTTTAGTCTTGCATAAATAATTATAAATGACGTATATTGATTAAGCTCACTTATATAAACTATTTAAGTAGAAAGAAATTTTATTTCTCTTTATTTTAAAGAAAGTCTTTTAGAATTTGAAATAGATAAGTGTTGATTAAAAAAAAAAAACTTATGTTACATCTTGTTTCAAACACAACTCCAACACCTTACCCTTATTTTACCGAATGCAACCAACTATCTAACTCTATAGTAGATTTCCAAGTCCTTTTTTTTCAATATATACCGACCAAAAGAAATGTAAGACCCAACACAAAAGATTTCATTATCTCAAAAGAAATCCCAAGTTATTTCAATAGACTTAAAACCAAGAACACCATTTTAAAACGTACACGTGAAATACGAAACTCAAAGAATACGCTACAACGGAGGTTTAATATCAACAAAAAAAACGAGCTAGCCACCCTCCTAAGGATACAATCGATAATTGTAGGGGATCATACATATATAGGCATATCGGGATACATATACTTAAATCCGTCTAACATCTACTATACAAGCATGTACTAACCCTCTTTCATGCAATCATACTTAGGAATCCATTGAAGTTGTGGTACTTGTATAACTATGTTGGCCACCATACTTATACAATTACCCTTCCCCAATGCACTCCTTCCTATGATGACACTTATAAGAATTAATACAACACATAACACATATATCCATCTACTCACATAAGCTCATAACCACATAACCAAAAAAAAATCCAAAACTCCATCCATTAAAATAACATAGTAAAACTCTTGAAATACATAAATCCATAGTCTAGCTAAAACAGCATAGACTAAATCCAAAATGAAAACATAATCAGTTATAAGTCATGTCGCCCATAAGAGTGGAAACAGCTTAAAATCCTTCATATCCACCTACTCCTAATAACTCGAACCACCACATGATTCTTAGGGAACATGACTTAAACATCAAAATAAAAATACTATACCTCAGGTACATAAAATAACCCAACAAAAGATAGAAACTACCATGTACCAAATTATGTACTATAATGTACAATTTAAGCAAAATACGAAAATGACTAGCGTGGATGATTATGGTTCAACCAGCACTAGTCACACCCTGATACATGCATTTGTTATGGGGTTCAGATAAATTCTTGGAATCTTCTCGAATTTATCACAGCTCAAAGTGGAATAGTTGTTCTTGGTGACAAATAGGGGGTTTGGTTTTCTATTCTACTAAAAAGGTAAATGCGCGAAGTAAATAAAAGTAAACTAGAAGCAATTAATTAATAAAAATAAAACTTGAATTAAAATTAAAATAAAACAGTAACTGTAAATACCCTGAAAAATGCTTGATTCGGAATGTACCCTTTATTCGGAATATATCAGACAAAAATCCTTCATGCGGAATATCTTACTCATGCGGAATAAACTGTTGATGCGGAATATAAGCTCATGCGGAATAATTGGTTCATGCGGAATAATTGGCTCATTCGGAATAATAGGCTCATGCGGAATAAAAACGTTGATCCGGAATATAGGTGTTGATGCGGAATAAATGGTGATGAGGAGTAAAAGGGGTTGATCCGGAATAAAATGGAAATAAGCTTGATTCGAAATAAAAAATTCTATCCGGAATAAAAGTTGATCCGGAATAACTAATTATTCCGGATGAAAGGGTTTGATCCGAAATATAAAATATTCCGGATAAGCAAGCTTGATTCGGAATAAGTAACTGATCCGGAATAATGGTTATTCCGGATGGACGAAACTGATCCGGAATATAAAATATTCCGGATGAACAATGTTGATACTGAATAAAATTGCTGATCCGGAATCTAGGGAATATGAAGAACTTAGAAAAAAAACAGGGAATACGATTTTAATCAAAATAAGCCAAATTTAACCAAGAGATTTAAACCAAACTAAACACTAATCATTTATCAACCATAAACATCAAATCCCAACAATAAAAACACAAAACCCAATAACTTATGAAGATCAAATCAACCAAATAAGAACTTTAAACTTTAAATCAAAAAGATGAAGATGAACAAGATTAATGGAAGGATTATATTAAATGATTAAGGTTTAAACAATCAAATGAAAAGATTAAAACTACAAGATTTGTGAAAACAAGAATAAAAATCACCAACACCTTAGTGGTGTTGGCTTCTTCCCTACGAAACAAAAGAAAAGAAAACTGGGAAAAATGAAAAAACTCCCCAAAAAGTGTGAAGGGATTTCCTATTATAGGCCTAGTGGTTGGTTGGTGAGTGGATTTTCTCCCTTTCTTCGTGTCTTCTCGTCTTTTCAGAAAAGTTGACGTTTTCGATTCTGATTCGGGATTTGTCGACGATTAAATTCAGCTCGTCTTTTAATTTCTTCGTTTAATAGACTTGAGTTCCTTCGACATATGTAAATCTTCCATCTTTGGTCCCTTTCTTCGATAAATCTTCAAATAGGCCCATTGACTTCAAATCATTTGCATCTCTTGGACAATATACTTCGTCTTGAGTCTTTTTCTTCGCTAAATCCCGTGCAATCCCATGTTTTCTTCAATATTTATCCGGTTGGCTCTGAAAACACAATAAACACAAAAACCACGCATAATTCCAAACAAATGATATTAAATACGCGTTTTGGTATCGTTTTAGCAAGAAATAAGTGGTAAAAGGATGGGTGTTTTCATACGTATCAAATCCCCTACATTTAACCATTGCCATGCCCTCATGCAATGCTTAGTGATAAAGCAATTTTACATTTTTCTCATAATCAATCAACCTTGGCCTTATTAACATACTACTAAACAAAAATTAAAATACTAAGAGAAATTAAAACTTTAAAGGAAACAAAAGGATAGAAAACCATTTTCACTTGAAAATAGCTATATGGAAATAACTTGCAAAGAGATCAAGGACTTACATTAGGGCTTTGGTGCTGCGAAGATTTATCACCCTCAAGTTTCACGTTCACCAAACTAAGCTTAAAAACAAGATCACTGTTATTATAAGTTAGCAAATCAAACACTTACACACGTGGCTTAATTATATGCTTAAACTACCTTATTCCTAGTTGTATCTCTTATATTTTATTTTTGTCTTAGAATGATCATAAAGATGCATTTTTTGGACTTATTTCGATAGTTTATTTAGGCTGAAAGCAAAGTAGGACGATTTGATCAATAGTTAGCTAAAGGACAAAATCTCTTAAAACTGCTTCTCGGGATATCAAAAAGTTCATATCTTGGCATAACTCCCTTCACGATTTGAGACCTTTCTCGGGCCGATATTTGGCATGTACTTCATACTTCATATCTTGAGAGACGTTCTTGAGATAATGGTCTTCTCTTCGTTAATAGAGTTCTTCACTTGGAGTATTTTTGAGGGATACTCCACTTTGTTGACCACGACTTCATCATTATTTCTTCAATCGTTACTTGGGACTTTGAGATACAACGATCCGCCTCCTTTTCGGACTTGGATCTATTTATCCTCATACCTTGTTAGGGTCTTTTCGGATAGACTTCTCCATGATCTTTATGGGAGTTGATTGCTTTTCGTCGTGAGTCTTGATCCTTCATATTGATTTTGGGAATAATGCTTTTCACATCACCTTGGATCTTTAGCAATAAGATTGAATCCTCATGCCTTGTTAGGGCCTTTTCGGACTCGCCAATCTTCGCGCCCCGCTTCATAAGTTATGCCTTGGCTATGAACTCTTATCATTACCGAGCAACTTTTAAATGATCTTGGGCTAGAAGCTAAGTAACTTCTCAAATCGTACGACCTTACTTATTGTAGATAAATTATTAGCAAGTGATGGGAGAATAGGCAAATAATCACACCAAGTGAGCTTGTGCAAGAATACCGACTTATAATTGACTCTATCATTTCTCGTTCTCCACAATTTAAAATCTCAAGTAATGAGACTCGTGGATGCTTAGCCTAATAAACCAATTAAGGTCTACATGGTTAAGGATACTAGCTAGAATAAACTTGGATAAGTCTATTCGGGTTGAGTCAAAATAATCGCAATAAGCCTAATATGTCAAAGATTTCAAAACTAGCTACACCACCTTATTAATATTTTTGACTTTATTGCGGGATATATACATATGAAAGCAACGATAAAAATTAAAAATTACAACTAAATGGACAAAGTTAATTAAAAATTTGAAAAATGCTGAAAAAGATGATTTTCCGGTTAAATGAAGGCATTTTAATGGAAAAGTCCACTTAAAACTTCGATAGAAGTCCCCCCTACACTTAAGATAAACATTGTCCTCAATGTTTAAGAATGTGGGAAAAGTCTCCCCTACACTTATGACATTGTGCACGTTGGTTAAATCAAGCTAAGGAAGAGACGACTAAAGTGATCAATTTCAAATGTGAGTATGAAGAAAATTGAATCACGATAGTTGAGAGATAGAACCGGATTGCGGATAACACGGGAGCATGGTTCTTCAAAGATTCCAAGAGTGCACTTATCCCTGTAATCACATCACCACACAAACACAAACAACCTATACAGGTCCCCCTACACTTAGGAGGTTAAAACGGAAAATGATAGATACTCGGGTTGCCTCCCGAGGAGCACTTGTTTTTGATAACCGAGTCACGAGCCTGACTCGACCCAAAATTAGTTCATGGGAAACGTGGTGAGGGATGGAATCATCTCATGAGAGATGTCCTCACCAAAGTACAACTTCACTCGTTGGCCATTCACCTTAAAATTAGGTCCATTAGGTTGAGCGAGCTCGAGAGTACCATATGGAAAAATTTGGGCAATGGTGAATGGGCCGGACCAACGAGATTTCAGCTTGCCCTAGAAGATTTTCAACCGAGAGTTGAATAGTAAAACTTTGTCTCCAACTTGGAACTCTCGGTTTTTAATATTAGAGTCGTGAATGAGCTTAGTCTTTTCCTTATAGATCAAAGAATTTTCATAAGCCTCATTCCGGAGTTCATTCAGCTCATTGGGTTGGATCTTGCGTAGGTCACTGGCTTTGTTGATATCGAAATTAGCCCACTTCAAGGCCCAGTAAGCCTTGTGCTCCAACTCAATGGGGAGGTGGCACGCTTTCCCGTACACGAGACGATATGGTGTACAACCAATCGGAGTCTTGTAAGCGGTACGAAAAGCCCACAGAGCATCATCAAGTTTATCGGCCCATAAGGCACGATGCTCTCCCACGGTTCTTTCAAGAATTCGCTTTAATCCTCGGTTAGAGATTTCAGCCTGGCCATTAGTTTGTGGATGGTATGCGGTGGAAAGAAGATGATTTACACCATACTTAGCCATGACTCTTACGAATTGATCATTGCAAAAATGAGTCCCGCGATCACTAATAATGGCACGAGGCACACCGAATCTAGCAAACAGCGATTTCAAAAAGTTACAAACCACCCTTGCGTCATTAGTGGGTAAAGCTTTGGCTTCAACCCATTTAGAAACGTAGTCAACGGCAACAAGGATGTATTTGTTTCCTTTAGATGAAGGGAATGGCCCCATAAAGTCGATACCCCACACATCAAAGATTTCACATTCTTGTATGAAATTTTATGGCATCTCATCTTTATGTGTGATCTTGCCTTGTTTTTGGCAAGCATCACAATGTTTAACCATCTCGTGAGAATCACGATAAATCGTGGGCCAATAAAATCCCGAGTCAAACACTTTTTTGGCGGTGTAGTTGGGACCAAAGTGACCACCGGTGGGTCCTTTGTGGCAAGCTTCGAGAATGTCTAAAGCGGCCGGTCCATCAACACATCAGGGAATAATCAAATCAGCACATTGTTTGAATAGATACGGGTCATCCTAAAAGTAAGTCTTAATGTCTTTGAAGAACTTCTTCTTTTGTTGGGATGTTAACCCGTCAACGAGAATTCTACCCGCCAAGTAGTTTGCAATGTCCGCAAACCACGGGGTCTCATCTTGATTCGAATTGATAGACATTAAGGTCTCCACGGGAAAAGAGTCATTGATCTCTTTGTTCGGATGATCCCCTTGATAAGGATCCTCAAGTCTACTGAGATGATCCGCGGCTAGGTTTTCAGCTCCCTTCTTATCACGAATTTCGATTTTAAATTCTTGAAGTAGCAAAACCCAGCGAAGAAGTCTTGGTTTGGAATCTTGTTTAGTTAACAAGTACTTCAACGCGGAATGATCGGTATAAACGATTGTGGTAGAAAGGACAAGATAGGGGCAGAACTTTTCAAAAGCATAGACAACAGCTAAAAGCTCTTTTTCGATTGTCGTGTAATGCAATTGAGCCCCTGTCATTGTCTTGCTAGCGTAATGGATCGGTTGGAAGTGTTTGTTCACTCTTTGGCCCACAACCGCTCCAATAGAATAGTCGACATCAACTCAAAGGGAAGCTCCCAATTAGGGGTAACCAAGACCGGTGCCTTAGTTAGCTTATCTTTAAGAAGGTTGAAGGTTTCAATACACTCTTTAGAAAAGATAAATGGAGTATCTTTTTCCAAGAGGTGGGTCACCGGGCGAGCGATTTTAGAAAAATCTTTGATAAAGCGACGGTAGAAGCCCGCATGACCAAGGAAACTTCTCACACCCTTCACGGTTGACGGTGGAGGCAATTTAGCAATAACACCGACTTTAGCACGGTCCACTTCAAGACCGGCTTTGGAGATTTTGTGTCCTTGCACGATGCCCTCTTTTACCATGAAATGGCATTTTTCCCAATTAAGAACAAGGCGAGTGTCTTCACACCGCTTAAGCGTACGTTCTAAATTGGAAAGGCAAGCAGAGAAAGAATCGCCATAAATCGAGAAATCATCCATGAATACTTCCATAGTTTCTTCAACCATGTCATGGAAGATAGCCATCATACACCTTTGGAACGTCCCAGGAGCATTGCATAAACCGAAAGTCATGCGTTTGTAAGCAAATGTTCTGTAGGGACAAGTGAATGTGGTCTTTTCTTGGTCTTTGGGATCGATGTGAATTTGAAAATACCCGGAGAAACCGTCTAAGAAGCAGTAATAGTCATTACCCGCTAGACGCTCGAGCATTTGATCCATGAAAGGAAGAGGAAAGTGATCTTTTCTCGTGGCATCATTGAGTTTGCGATAGTCGATACAAACTCTCCACCCAGTAACAAGACGAGTGGGAATCAACTCGTTGTGTTCATTGGGAACAACGTTATTCCGCCCTTCTTGGGCACACAATGGACGGGACTTACCCATGGCGAATCCGAAATAGGGTAAATCAAGCCGACATCTAGAAGTTTGATAACCTCTTGTTTGATGACGTCATGAATACGAGGATTAACCCTTCTTTGGCTCTGGATTGCGGGTTTAAGGTCATCTTCCATGAGAATCTTGTGAGTACAAAAATTTGGATCAATTCCGCGGATATCGGAAATTTTCCAAGCAATTGCCTTCTTATGATCTTTAAGCACGTCGATGAGGCGAGATTTCTCTTCTTCTTTCAAGTCCTTAGCAATGATGACGGGCGACTTCTTCTTTTCTTCAAGAAACACGTACTTGAGATGGGACGGCAACTCCCTAAGCTCTAAATCCGGAGGATTTTCGATGGGAGGCGTATTCAAAGTCGGTGCATTGATAGCAATAGTCTTGGGAGATGGTGGAGAAGTATGGTCCTCTTTGAGAAGTTTCTCAATGAGACGAATGTCATCATCCCAATCGGTAGGAGAATCGTCATATTCTAAGTTCACATCTCCCATGGTTGCTTCAAAATCTTTCCAAAGGAAATCACTTTCTCCAAATAGAGCAAGTGATGAATCAATAGAGGAAACGGTTTCAACATTGGGAGGAGAGGTAGGAATACTTTTACAAGCATCTTTGAAGTGTTCTTCACAAGCCTCATCAAGAACGTTGATACAATTAACACTCTCATATGAATAAGGCTGTTTAGAAAGCTTTCCCATGTTGAAGACGATTTTATCGTCACCCACTCTCATGATAAGCTCACCCGCTTCAACATCGATGAGAGTGCGACCGGTCCTCAAGAATGGACGTCCCACGACTAATGGCACACGAGGGTCCATATCGTAGTCGACCACGACGAAATCGGCAGGAAAAGTGAATTTATCGACTCCTACAAAAACGTCTTCGGCTATCCCCACTGGATAAGCAACCGTACGGTTAGCTAATTCCAAAGTCATTTTGGTGGGGACTAGCTCAGGGAGAGATAATTGCTTCCAAACACTTAAAGGCATTAAGTTAATACTGGAACCTAGATCGGCTAGGGCCATGCAATTCTCTACTCCCGGGAAGTTGCAAGGGATTAAGAAGCGACCCGGATCACCAAGTTTAGTTGGCAATTTCCTTAAGAGAACCGCGGAGCAATTCTCATTAAGTTGGGTATTAGCAATATCAAGAAGCTTCTCCTTGTCGCTAAGAAGATCTTTGAACATTTTCGCGTATTTGGGCATGTGAGCGAGAGCCTCAACAAAGGAGATGTTGAAATTCAATTGTTTAAACATTTTGAGAAAGTTCGAAACTTGAATATCGTCCTTGCTTTTGAGCTTCTCTTTCCTCAACCTTGAGGGATAAGGTATATCGAAAGAAGAGAAAGGCTTTGGGATCGAAGGATCACTCACATCCTTGGGTGGAGGAGGGGTAAAAATAAGGGGTGGAGGAATTGGGGAAGTAGAAGATTGAGGAATAGGAATAGGGGACTCGTTTTCCTTAGTCAATCACCGGTGGAGGTATAGGAAGCTCGGGTTCCTTGGTACCTTTGCCACTGCGAGTGGTGATTGCTTTCATCTCCCCTCTTGGATTCGCAACGGTGTTACTCGGAAGAGTACCCGAAGAAGAGGATTGATTACCTTGGAAGAAACCAGCCATCATGTTCCTTAAGTCATTCGTTTGACTTGCCAAAGTGTTTCGCATATCAGCTCGAAGATCGTTCCTTTGTTTCACCATGTCTGCTTTCAAGTTGAGCACTTCCCGCTGGAGATTTTCCATGATCACATCATTAGTCCTCATGTAGGTTTCAACATCTTGGTGTAATGCGGTGGGTTGGTTGGAAGGAGCATTGTATGCGGGTGGTTGATAAGCAGGTTGTTGGTAAACTTGGTTGTTTCTTTGAGGTGGATATGGTTGTCTTTGAGGTGGTTGGTATGGTGCACGAGGTTGTTGTTGAGGAGGGCGATTGAGGTTTTGTTGTTGGTTTGGGTTGTTAGGAGGAAAACCGGGTGGGGAAAGAAAGTTGTTTGAGCGATAGCTGAGCAAGTTGCGGTCTCCTTGAGGACGAGCTTGATAAGCGGCCGGAGGATATGTACCGTATGCTGCATTAACATTCTCAGAAGGATAGTCTTGGGTGGTGGTACAAGTGGTGTAAGAGTGAGGACCCCCGCATATTTCACATGGTTGGCTTACAGCATTGACTTGAGCGTTTTTAGCGTTGATGCTGTTGGTGTTGCTAGCAGTTTGGGTAGCAAGCGATTCAAGAAGCGACGTAATTTTGTCAAGTCTCTTGTCGTTGTCACTAGTACTAGCACTAGCGGCATTGGTCCGCACACTCTTGGTTTGCACTCTAGACTTATTCTCAATAATATCCCAAGCGGCATTAGAGCTTTTAACCAAAATATTACCCCCCGAGGCACTGTTTAGTGAATCTTGGTCATTCATGCTTAAACCATTATAAAAAGTATTGATTTGGTGCACTTTGGTAAAACCATGTTGTGGGCACTTTCTTAAAAGATCTTTAAAACGGTCCCAAGATTCACTAAAAGTCTCATCGTACTTTTGTTCAAAATTAATGATTTCATTCCGCAAAGCGTAGTACGAGAGGGTGGGAAAAAGTAATTTATGAATTTGGTCTCCAAATCCGTCCACGTCAGAATACTTTGTGGCGGTTCCTTTGCAAGCCAATGCCGGGCTTGTCCCTCTAAGGAGAAAGGAAAAAGTTGTAAACGGATTACCTCTTGTGGAACACCATTGAATTTGACCGTATTCGTGAGTTGCAGGAACCGTTTGATGTGGTCATGTGGATCATCAATGGTACGCCCCAAGAATGGTTGAGCTGAGACCATCTGAGTAAAGCCGGATTTGAGCTCAAAGTTGTTGGCTGCAATCGCGGGTATGACAATTGGATCATTGTTGCCCTCTACATGTGCTTGCAAAAGTTCGATCATCGGGCGATTTTCCGCTAGAGGTTCATTGTTGTTATTATTATTGTTGTTTTGAGGTGGATTGTTATTGTTGTTGTGTACACCGGACATGTCTAAGTCTTCGAGAGGCTCGGGCTCTTGATAAGACGTTGATCGTGTACGCATGCTGATATGAGTGTAAATACTCATATCATTTGTATCAAATAACAATGAAATAATGCATTAAATGTATCAAATATGCCTTGGATATGCTTGTTTCTTGTTTGAATGTGTGTAGGTACCAAGTTCGTGAAAACCGGCAAAACTGGCACGAGTTTGAAGGAAAAGATCAAAGAAGCCAAAATCGAGCTCAACTTTAGCGGATTCTATCATTTATCAAGGAAACGGGCCAAGTGGGTCCCACAATTGAGCAAATGGGCTAAAAGGCCCATTTAAGTTACAAGTTAATATTTTGAGAGGATTTTGTAAAAACAAAAGGCCCAAGATTAGGCCCTAAAGTTTATTAAACGAAAAGGAAGTTCAGATTGGTGGCCCAAGCCCAAAATGGAAGAAAAAGAAACGAGGAATGGGCCTTAGGGTTTTCAGTAATACATTTAAAAAACGCATTCACTCTTTTACTTGCCCTCACACGTTATTCTTTTACCTCACCAAAATTAAGTAAAGAAAACTGTCTCACTCATTTACACTCCCACAACGTCTTCACATTTAATAAACCGATTTCCCATTTACATCCTAACATGTCACTCTCACCTATCCATTTAATATCCACTCACTTTTCAAACCGTCCCTTTGTTTTTTTATCCCCACCCACTCACACTTACACACACATTAAATTAATCTCGATACAACCTATGTATCATCTTCCCCATTGTTATTTCATCCCAAAACCTAAAAACCAGTTACTATTCACCCAATCCCTAATCAGTAAAAAAATCAATTTTACAAAGGGCTTTTTAGTTATTCAATTAATTCACTCCAAGGGAAATAAAACCCCCAATGTTTTAGGAAGAGAGGGTATGGAGAGGATATGATACGTGGCGGTTTGCTATTGGATTGAACACCTCAATCCTCCTTTTCCACCAATCAGAGAGCAAGAAATAAACACAACTAGCACACGGATGCCACGTTGGCAATCCGTGTGCTAGATTGAATCATCTCAACCATCCGATTGAAGCCTCACAGGAGAGAGAATAAGGAATAAAGATCTAATGGCCAAGAGTTGAAGAGGAATATCCCATGGAATATTCGAAGATACCCTTCATCAACAGCCTGGGGAGGCTATATAAACCCCCATTTTCTACTTGTAAATCATCCCTTTTCTTTTACTTAAAGTTATTCTGTAGAAATAGTGTTAGGATTTAATCTTGTAATTCTTTTTAAAGCTTGTAATAGTTCTTATTTTAATGAAAGATCAGTTATTTCAATCGTGTCTCGTTTTTCTTTTCTTTACTGCTATAATTGATTTTACAAATTAATCTTAATTACTGTTTAAAAGAATAATGTTTGATATTTTAAGTTTAAACTAATTAATAGTTTAGATTTAATATATGAAGTAAAAGATTGGATATAATATTTTCCCTGCTGGAAAATATTCACACATGGTTGAGATTGGTTCGTTTGATGTTGTTGGTTCAGATGATGTACTTGGGTGATCCGAATGGTGTTTGGAGTTGTAGATGCGTTTAATTTGTTAGCTCAGCGCTGCACCACGTCCCAAAGGTTTCTACAAAAGGTGAGTATTCTTTTTAATCTTTGTTCGAGTCAAGTTCATTTTGATTGTGTTTATGTTTAAATGCTGAATGATTTTTATAGCTTGGTTGTTTCTGAATAAGATTTTAATCTGTTTTATTTAATTTACATAGTTGTGTTTTACTGTCTGTTTTTATTTGGATATAGTAGTAGTTGATAACCTGCTTAAAGATAACTAATATATTGTTATAGAGCTCTTTTAGTTTTTCGTGCATTAGGTTGTGAACGTTAATAGGACTTTCCTGATGCTTTGATAGTTTAATGCTATGATGAGTTTTGAGTTAAACGGTATTACTGATATGTAAGTGTGGGATTATATTACTGAATTTTGTATACTGTTATCGGTTTAAATGTTTTAAACTGATTAAGTTATGGTGTTTAATGCTATTTTGCTTGTGTTTGAAGCTAATTCTTGCATTTGTGTATTTGCATCTAGCTGAGCGTTTTAGCGTTTCTAATATACTCATCCTGCTTAGTTTGTGTCTGTGTACTTTTGCCAGTAATATTGATTATTTGCTTACGTATTCAGGATCCATTATTCTGATGAATTCACAATCTAATAAACTTAACTGCTTGAGAATTATTAGGTCATTGAATTACTGCTTGAGTTTTTGCTGTTGTAAACAGACTTGCTAGTTATTGTTGTGGATTTGTGGACTGTCATTATTTTTGGTGTTTTAATTATATTGTTCTAGCTGTTTTATTATTTAGATTAACTACTTATCAGATCAAATCGTTTTGATAAGCTCACAAAGCTGTTCCTATCAGCTTATTCATAATAAGTTCACCAAAAATCTTTCCTAAGACTCTTTCTATTTAATCTGTCAAAAATAAATAAGTTCCAAAAAGTTGTCACTTGGGGGTTTCGAACTCGAGACCTCCCCTCTATAGGTCCAGCGTGTTACCTAGTTGAGCTCAAGGCTCTTTTGATTTTATTTCCCTTACTTTCATTAATATAGTGTTTATCTAATTGGCAAAATTTGTTTGAGTTTGTTAAGTTAAGTCACGTTTTATTTTTTATATAACTTTTAATTTTTAATTAAAGTAAATTCTTAATAAAAAGTAATTTAAAAAAATAATAAAAAAAAATGTTTTTATTAATTTTTAAAGTTTAAATAATTTTCAATTAAGTAGATTTTTATAATTTTAGATTTAAATAAAATAAATGTTTATTTTTAAATAGAAAATGTTTTAAGTAATTTTTAAATAAAGTTAATTAGTTAAATAGATTTCTTTAAATAGTTTAAAAGTAATTTTTTTTAATTAAATTAGATTATTAAATAGATTAATTTTCCATAGATTATTAAAATAGATTAAATTTTAAATAGCTTTAATTTTTTAAGTAATTAATTGTTTGTAGAATTTTAAAATAGCGGGGTTAACGATTCATGCACTTTAGGTTTATTTTAAATAGTTTAAAATTGGTAGGTTTAATTTGTAGTTTAAAAACCGAAAACCAATTCAAATCTATTGTCCAAATCAAAACAAAACGTCTCAAATTCATAAGATCTTCGTGTACAACGAACTTGATTCACTCACGTGTTTAATTGAATTCCTCATTGGTATTATTAGACTATTACTTTTTCCTAAAGGTAATTTTCTAATTTACCCTATAACGTATCAAATTATCACTATACACATCACGACACATCAAAAATTTTGGCGCCGCTGCCAGGGATCTTGTGTACGATTCGTCTTTTGTGGAGATTTGTTGATCGTTGATTTGAAGACCCTTTCCGTCCTCGGAAAGTTTTGTTATTTTTCTATTATATAGTATGTATCGTTTTTCTCGTTTTTTGTGAATAATATATTGTATTACGTAGAACAATAATTTTACATATCTTTCAAATAAGCCTTAGTTGGGATTTCATCACCTAGCTATTGTAGTCGAATCCAAAACAAAAATAAAAGGCAAAATAGATAAATACTAATAAAAAGTTTGAACTCGATTTATACAAACTATAAGGTGGGTATAAGGCGACGTGCTATAAAAGGCCGTCTAAGGAAAAAGGTTTTTAAGTGCTTTGTGCCACCTCGTTTCCCCGCTTGCTTGTGCGTATATTGAGAGGGACAACCTATTATTGGTTTGCCGACTCAAGTAGTAATAAGTCTTATTTTTGTTGTTTACTTATTGAACCTCGAGACGTTTAGGTTTTCACCTATCGTTTCAAATTCGACCGAGGGTAATTTACTTCCATAGTAGTTATCCTTATTCCTTGTTTTTTTATCTCATTATTGATTGAGCAATACCAAAAAAATACCAAAAATAATCTTCTTCTTGTCTAAATTCTTTTCTTCAATCCTCTAAATTCTCGTCTTTATAGTGTATGCAATTACGTTCTTCTCGTCTTGTGAATGATATTAATAGGCTTGAAAATATTCCTCGTAGAAATAGAAATCGTCAACAACGAATAGTGGAACCCGAGCTTCCACCTATTGTTGTAGAGATGGCCGATACCGAACAATGGAGGAATTGCTCCGTGCACCCACCGAAGGGTATGGGGAAGCAATCGTTGTGCCGGCTATTTTGGCGGATCATTTTGAGATTAAGACGGGTCTCTTATCGCTCATTCGTGCCGACCAATTTCGTGGCAATGAGACCGATAGCCCGCATTCTCACATTCGGAATTTTAATCGAATTACCTCGACTCTCAAATTTAGAGATGTGCCGAATGACGTGATTAAGCTCATGCTTTTTCCGTACTCGCTCGAGGGTAATGCTAAGCTTTGGTATGAGAAAGAACCACCGGGTTCGATCTTAACATGGGATGATTTAGTGTCAAAGTTTATGAATTATTTCTTTCCACCATCTAAGACAACACACTTTAAGAATGAGATCACTAGATTTGAACAAAAAGTGCATGAATCGTTTGGGGTTGCTTGGGAAAGATTTAAAGATTTGTTGAGACAATGTCCACACCACAGTTTCTCGGAATTGCATCAAATAAATACTTTCTATAATGGGCTTAATATGATTGAACAAGATTCTTTAAATGCCGCCGCGGGTGGTAATCTTTTAAGAAAAACTCCGAGAGACGCGTGGAGAATAATTGAGGATAAGTCTAGAGCACAATATTCACAAAACACACCGGTTGTTTCCAATGTGAATTCATCTAATATCGAGATTGCTAGATTGGACTCTAAGATTGATAGTGGATTTGCGACTTTGTTGAGTGAGATTAGGAAGAATCCTCATGGATCGATTAATATGGTTGAGAATGTTTGTGTATCGTGTGGTGGAGCACATCCTAATTATGCTTGTTTAAACGCGGGGTTTGATCAAGCTAGTGCTTTTGCCGCGACGGGAACTTATGGCTCCAACGGTCAAGTTCCTCGTCAAAATCATGTTGCTCCACCGGTTCAAAATAGGTACAACAATGGAAACAATGGGAATTATTTTAACCGTGGTAACCAAGGGAATTTTAATCAAGGAAATGGGTTTAATGCTAATCAAAACAATCAAGGTTTTGAAGGGAATAAACAAAATGATTTGTCAAGCTACATGAAATCAAATGAGGCAAATATAAAAAGCTTTGAAAAATAACATTCAAGGGCAAATTAATACTTTGAAACTTGATTTTCAAAATACGATTAAGGGGCAAAATAACAAGATTGAGCTTAATCAACAAAGGCTAGAGCAAAACCAAAATCGTATGCACCAAAGTTTGGAACAAAGTCAAAATAAGTTGCTTTCGATGCTTGAGGGATTCATGTCTAAACCGTCATCTTCTTCAGGTTGCTTACCTAGTAATACCATTCCAAACCCGAGGGGAGAGCTTAAGGCTATTACCGCTTATGATAATTTGGAAAGAAAGCTTGAGCTTTATGTGCCACCTAAAGAAACCTTTTGGAATGTCACCAAGGCTACTTTAAATGTGATTAGTACCTCAGATTTCATTGATCTCTTTCCTAAGAAATATAATGATCCGGGTCAATTCTTGATACCTTGTATTTTTGATGAGCTTGGAGAATACAAAGCTCTAGCCGATCTAGGAGCTAGTATTAACGTAATGCCCTTGTCCATTTGGAAAACTCTTGACTATTTGCGACTTATTCCCACTCGAATGATCATTGAGCTTGCTAATGGTACCACCACTCGACCGGTTGGTATAGCGGAAAATGTCATTGTTAAAGTGGGGGGGTTCGTTTACCTAGCCGATTTTGCTATCATTGATTATGAGCCAAATCCTCGTGTGCCTATAATTTTAGGACGACCATTTTTGTGTACAACCGGTGTTTTAGTTGATATGAAAGAAGGGGAGCTTAAATTGTTTCATGGGGATAAACATATGATTTTCAAACCGGAAAAAATTCCAAGATTGGCTCCTAAGAAATTGGAAAGTGTAGAAATTGATAAACCTAATTTTGTTGAATCATGTTGTAATGTTACCTCATCTATACTCACTCCACACGAGGATGATAAGATTGAAAAAAAAATTGATGATTACTTGAGTGAGCCATTCGATGCTAGTGAGTTTGTTAATGAGAATTTTGATCCCGAGAGTGACATTGCTTTAATTGAACAATCTTTGAAAATGGACTCATTTTCACTCTCTTCTATGGAACATGTTGAAGTTCCTAAGGCACAATCTTCAATTGAAGAGCCTTTGATTCCTAGCTTCACACCGAGTGAGGTTAGTGACTATTCGTTGGATAAGTTCATCGATGAACTTTTTGCTATTATTGATCCACTTCCACGGGGAAGTGAAGACGTTTCTGATCTCGAGATCGAACGTGATTCTTGTGTTTTACCTACCATTCTCGAGGAATTCACCGATGAATTGCCTTCAAATGAGAATGATGATCTTGTATCCGAGTGTGACACACTCGATACTTTGTCGGATATTTCTTGTGATGACAAGGATGACGACACTTTTGTGACTTACTCAAATCCTCTATTTGAAGCTTCATTGAACAATAATCCATTGTTTCAAGAGGATTTTGAGAACATCATACCTCCTCCATCTCACACCTTTTGTAATGATGAGTATGTCGACCCGGATGGAGAAATTTTCTTTATTCCCAATCTCCCTCCCACTCGCCTTGATCTTAATGTGCGGGTTTTTCATGTGACTCATATTGAGTACCATGACCCCTTTGTTCACGTTCCTAAGAGTGAAAAGGTCGACAAAGTCATGCAAGTTGAAACCACTATGGTTGAGACTTTTGTACCACCTTTACCATGTGCTTTATATGACTTAGGATTAGCATGGGGGGACGACACCTTGTTGTCTATTCCTTTCTCCACCGAGGACGAGGTATTTGATCCCGGAATCGTTTATTTAGGGAAATCTCGGCCTTTCACCGATGCAATAATTGAAAGATTTTTCTATCATCTTGGTGCGAGTTTATCTCGGGGAGCATGCTACATCCATACCATTAGTTGTGACTACCATCTCTTTTTAGAGAATCGTGTTGGAGTTTTATCCTTTCGTTTGTCATCCGACAACGAGGATGAGATATTTGACCCCGGCATCGTGCTTTATCATGGATTTTATTCTTATTATGCCGGTTTTCACCACTTTCCCTAAGGACCAATGAATGCGGGAATCGAGTCGAGCTCATGACTCGGTGAACAAAAACGAGTGTATTCTATCTTCTTTCTATTTTCTAACACCTAATAAGGCTTGATCTTTCAAGCTCGTGCTCGTGATTTGTTGTGTTGTGATCTTAGGTACGACCCTAATATTTGAAGACTTTCGTGTTCGGTTTTTGCCGGTCCACTTGATCTTCCGTTCTTTGAATGCCAAAAAGGGGCACACTTTCTATCCCTTGATTTTTATCGACTAACGTTTTATCTTGATGCATAATTAATAAACGGCTTATAGATTTGCGTGCTCTTTCCATGCTAGGAGTTTGCATTAGACTCTTCGTGTTTTAGCAAGGGGGTGTTACTCTTGAGCTAAGAAACATTAAGGACAATGTTTGGTTTTAGCATGGGGGAGTCAATCGATATAATCGCTTGCAATTGCTTTTGTCGTGTCCAAACGTATTGTTTTTCTCATTTTTCAATAAAATTTTAAATTTTTTGTATTATTTTTAAGTTTTAATAAGTAAAATAAGTGTTTTTGACACGAATGTAGGCTTTCAATAAGAATAGTTTTTGACTCGACTCGGTTTTTAACCTTAACTTTTCCTTAACGTATTTGAATTAAGTTTTGCTAGGCTATTATATAGGGAGCTTTAAAACGCGAAGGTCTTAATTCATACGAGTTAAGAACAAGCATTTCTCGCAAGCTCCTATAATTGATCCTAGAAAGTCGTCTATCAAGGGAACTTTAAAACGCAAATTCTAAAACTTGCAAAAGTATAAGAAGATGCAAGATCCTATAGATGACTTGAAAACCCAAAACTTTGATTTAATAGGCTAAGTATCCATTGATTTCACATTTTTGAAATTTTACAATATGGAGAACAAGAGATGATAGAGCCAATTATAAGTTTAGTATTCTTTCGGGAATTTATGTAAGTTAATTATGAGCCTATTCTCCCATCGCTTGTTAATAAAATTATTTGCAATAAATAAGGTTGAACGATTTGAAAAGTTACTTAGCTTCTAGCCCAAGATCGTTTAAAAGTTGCTCGGTATGGATTAGAGTTCATAGCCAAGGCATAACTTATTGAAGCGGGATGCGAAGATTGGTGAGTCCAAAAAGGTCCTAACAAGACATGAGGGCTATGTTTTATTGCTAAAGATCTCAAGTGATGTGAAGATTCATTTATCAAAAATCAATATGAAGGATCGAGACACACGACGAAAAGAAAAATACTCCCAAAAAGTCATGGAGAAGTCTATCCAAAAAGACCATAATAAGGTATGAGGATAAATGAAGCCAAGTCCAAAAAGGAGGCGGATCGTTGTAAATCAAAATCCCAAATAAAGATTGGAGAAAAATGAAGAAGTCGTGGTCCAAGTATGAATCTCTCAAAACTTCAAGTGAAGAAATTCCTATATGAAGAGAAGACCATTATTTCATGAACGTCTCTCAAGGTTTGAAGTATAAAGTCACTGCCAAATATCGGTCCGAGAAAGGTCTTAAATCGCGAAGCAAGTTATGCCAAGATATGAACTTTATGAGATCCCGAGAAGCAGTTTTAAAAGATTTTGTCCTTTAGCTAACTATTGATTAAATCGTTCACTTTATTTTCGGCCTAATAAATTATCGAAATAAGTCAACAATGCATCTTCGTGATCATTCAAGACAACAATAAAATATAAGAGAAACAACTAGGAATAAGGGAGTCTAAGTGAATAATTGGCCCACATGAGTTCGTGTTCGTCTACCAACTTATAATAACAATGATCTTGTTTTTGCACTTGGCATGGAAAAGTGAAAAGTCGAGGACGATGAATCTATTTGAGTTTTATGATCCTTAAAGTTATTTTTCAAATAATGAAAGCAATACATTATGTCTATATAAAATAAAGTGTTATAAGTTGAATAATGGTGTAGTTATAGTTTTATTTTATCATTGCGCGAGGACACGACAATTGCTTAGCATGGGGGAATTTGATATGAGTTTAAATACTCATATCATTTGTATCAAATAACAATGAAATAATGCATTAAATGTATCAAATATGCCTTGGATATGCTTGTTTCTTGTTTGAATGTGTGTAGGTACCAAGTTCGCGAAAACCGGCAAAACCGGCACGAGTTTGAAGGAAAAGATCAAAGAAGCCAAAATCGAGCTCAACTTTAGCGGATTCTATCATTTATCAAGGAAACGGGCCAAGTGGGTCCCATAATTGAGCAAATGGGCTAAAAGGCCCATTTAAGTTACAAGTTAATATTTTGAGAGGATTTTGTAAATCCAAAAGGCCCAAGATTAGGCCCTAAAGTTTATTAAACGAAAAGGAAGTTCAGATTGGTGGCCCAAGCCCAAAATGGAAGAAAAAGAAACGAGGAATGGGCCTTAGGGTTTTCAGTAATACATTTAAAAAACTCATTCACTCTTTTACTTGCCCTCACACGTTATTCTTTTACCTCACCAAAATTAAGTAAAGAAAACTGTCTCACTCATTCACACTCCCACAACGTCTTCACATTTAATAAACCGATTTCCCATTTACATCCTAACACGTCACTCTCACCTATCCATTTAATATCCACTCACTTTTCAAACCGTCCCTTTGTTTTTTTATCCCCACCCACTCACACTTACACACACATTAAATTAATCTCGATACAACCTATGTATCATCTTCCCCATTGTTATTTCATCCCAAAACCTAAAAACCAGTTACTATTCACCCAATCCCTAATCAGTAAAAAAATCAATTTTACAAAGGGCTTTTTAGTTATTCAATTAATTCACTCCAAGGGAAATAAAACCCCTAATGTTTTAGGAAGAGAGGGTATGGAGAGGCTATGATACGTGGCGGTTTGCTATTGGATTAAACACCTCAATCCTCCTTTTCCACCAATCAGAGAGCAAGAAAGAAACACAACTAGCACACGGATGCCACGTTGGCAATCCGTGTGCTAGATTGAATCATCTCAACCATCCGATTGAAGCCTCACAGGAGAGAGAATAAGGAATAAAATTCTAATGGCCAAGAGTTGAAGAGGAATATCCCATGGAATATTCGAAGATACCCTTCATCAACAGCCTGGAGAGACTATATAAACCCCCATTTTCTACTTGTAAATCATCCTTTTTCTTTTACTTAAAGTTATTATGTAGAAATAGTGTTAGGATTTAATCTTGTAATTCTTTTTAAAGCTTGTAATAGTTCTTATTTTAATGAAAGATCAGTTATTTCAATCGTGTCTCGTTTTTCTTTTCTTTACTGCTATAATTGATTTTACAAATTAATCTTAATTACTGTTTAAAAGAATAATGTTTGATATGTTAAGTTTAAACTAATTAATAGTTTAGATTTAATATATGAAGTAAAAGATTGGATATAATATTTTCCCTACTGGAAAATATTCACACATGGTTGAGATTGGTTCGTTTGATGTTGTTGGTTCGGATGATGTACTTGGGTGATCCGAATGGTGTTTGGAGTTGTAGATGCGTTTAATTGGTCAGCTCAGCGCTGCACCACGTCCCAAAGGTTTCTACAAAAGGTGAGTATTCTTTTTAATTTTTGTTCGAGTCAAGTTCATTTTGATTGTGTTTATGTTTAAATGCTGAATGATTTTTATAGCTTTGTTGTTTCTGAATAAGATTTTAATCTGTTTGATTTAATTTACATAGTTGAGTTTTACTGTCTGTTTTTATTTGGATATAGTAGTAGTTGATAACCTGCTTAAAGATAACTAATATATTGTTATAGAGCTCTTTTAGTTTTTCGTGCATTAGGTTGTGAACATTAATAGGATTTTCCTGATGCTTTGATAGTTTAATGCTATGATGAGTTTTGAGTTAAACTGTATTACTGATATGTAAGTGTGGGATTATATTACTGAATTTTGTATACTGTTATCGGTTTAAATGTTTTAAACTGATTAAGTTATGGTGTTTAATGCTATTTTGCTTGTGTTCTAAGCTAATTCTTGCATTTGTGTATTTGCATCTAGCTGAGCGTTTTAGCGTTTCTAATATACTCATCCTGCTTAGTTTGTGTCTGTGTACTTTTGCCAGTAATATTGATTATTTGCTTACGTATTCAGGATCCATTATTCTGATGAATTCACAATCTGATAAACTTAACTGCTTGAGAATTATTAGGTCATTGAATTACTGCTTGAGTTTTTGCTGTTGTAAACAGACTTGCTAGTTATTGTTGTGGATTTGTGGAGTGTCATTATTTTTGGTGTTTTAATTATATTGTTCTAGCTGTTTTATTATTTAGATTAACTGCTTATCAGATCAAATCGTTTTGATAAGCTCACAAAGCTGTTCCTATCAGCTTATTCATAATAAGTTCCCCAAAAGTCTTTCCTAAGACTCTTTCTATTTAATCTGTCAAAAATAAATAAGTTCCAAAAAGTTGTCACTTGGGGGTTTCGAAATCGAGACCTCCCCTCTATAGGTCCAGCGTGTTACCCAGTTGAGCTCAAGGCTCTTTTGATTTTATTTCCCTTACTTTCATTAATATAGTGTTTATCTAATTGGCAGAATTTGTTTGAGTTTGTTAAGTTAAGTCACGTTTTATTTTTTATATAACTTTTAATTTTTAATTAAAGTAAATTCTTAATAAAAAGTAATTTAAAAAAAAAATGTTTTTATCAATTTTTAAAGTTTAAATAATTTTCAAACAAGTAGATTTTTATAATTTTAGATTTAAATAAAATAAATGTTTATTTTTAAATAGAAAATGTTTTAAGTAATTTTTAAATAAAGTTAATTAGTTAAATAGATTTCTTTAAATAGTTTAAAAGTAATTTTTTATAATTAAATTAGATTATTAAATAGATTAATTTTCCATAGATTATTAAAATAGATTAAATTTTAAATAGCTTTAATTTTTTAAGTAATTAATTTTTTGTAGAATTTTAAAATAGCGGGGTTAACGATTCATGCACTTTAGGTTTATTTTAAATAGTTTAAAATTGGTAGGTTTAATTTGTAGTTTAAAAACAGAAAACCAATTCAAATCGATTGTCCAAATCAAAACAAAACGTCTCAAATTCATAAGATCTTCGTGTAAAACGAACTTGATTCACTCACGTGTTTAATTAAATTCGTCATTGGTATTATTAGAATATTACTTTTTCCTAAAGGTAATTTTCTAATTTACCCTATAACGTATCAAATTATCACTATACACATCACGACACATCAAAAATTTTGGCGCCGCTGCCGGGGATCTTGTGTACGATTCGTCTTTTGTGGAGATTTGTTGATCGTTGATTTGAAGACCCTTTCCGTCCTCGGAAAGTTTTGTTATTTTTCTATTATATAGTATGTATCGTTTTTCTCGTTTTTTGTGAATAATATATTGTATTACGTAGAACAATAATTTTACATATCTTTCAAATAAGCCTTAGTTGGGATTTCATCACCTAGCTATTGTAGTCGAATCCAAAAAAAAAATAAAAGGCAAAATAGATAAATACTAATAAAAAGTTTGAACTCGATTTATACAAACTATAAGGTGGGTATAAGGCGACGTGCTATAAAAGGCCGTCTAAGGAAAAAGGTTTTTAAGTGCTTTGTGCCACCTCGTTTCCCCGCTTGCTTGTGCGTATATTGAGAGGGACAACCTATTATTGGTTTGCCGACTCAAGTAGTAATAAATCTTATTTTTGTTGTTTACTTATTGAACCTCGAGACGTTTAGGTTTTCACCTATCGTTTCAAAGTCAACCGAGGGTAATTTACTTCCATAGTAGTTATCCTTATTCCTTGTTTTTTATCGATCGTTATTGATTGAGCAATACCAAAAAAATACCAAAAATAATCTTCTTCTTGTCTAAATTCTTTTCTTCAATCCTCTAAATTCTCGTCTTTGTAGTGTATGCAATTACGTTCTTCTCGTCTTGTGATTGATTTTAATAGGCTTGAAAATATTCCTCGTAGAAATAGAAATCGTCAACAACGAATAGTGGAACCCGAGCTTCCACCTATTGTTGTAGAGATGGCCGATAACCGAACAACAGAGGAATTGCTCCGTGCACCCACCGAAGGGTATGGGGAAGCAATCGTTGTGCCGGCTATTTTGGCGGATCATTTTGAGATTAAGATGGGTCTCTTATCGCTCATTCGTGCCGACCAATTTCGTGGCAATGAGACCGATAGCCCGCATTCTCACATTCAGAATTTTAATCGAATTACCTCGACTCTCAAATTTAGAGATGTGCCGAATGACGTGATTAAGCTCATGCTTTTTCCGTACTCGCTCGAGGGTAATGCTAAGCTTTGGTATGAGAAAGAACCACCGGGTTCGATCTTAACATGGGATGATTTAGTGTCAAAGTTTATGAATTATTTCTTTCCACCATCTAAGACAACACACTTTAAGAATGAGATCACTAGATTTGAACAAAAAGTGCATGAATCGTTTGGGGTTGCTTGGGAAAGATTTAAAGATTTGTTGAGACAATGTCCACACCACGGTTTCTCGGAATTGCATCAAATAAATACTTTCTATAATGGGCTTAATATGATTGAACAAGATTCTTTAAATGCCGCCGCGGGTGGTAATCTTTTAAGAAAAACTCCGAGAGACGCGTGGAGAATAATTGAGGATAAGTCTAGAGCACAATATTCACAAAACACACCGGTTGTTTCCAATGTGAATTCATCTAATATCGAGATTGCTAGATTGGACTCTAAGATTGATAGTGGATTTGCGACTTTGTTGAGTGAGATTAGGAAGAATCCTCATGGATCGATTAATATGGTTGAGAATGTTTGTGTATCGTGTGGTGGAGCACATCCTAATTATGCTTGTTTAAACGCGGGGTTTGATCAAGCTAGTGCTTTTGCCGCGACGGGAACTTATGGCTCCAACGGTCAAGTTCCTCGTCAAAATCATGTTGCTCCACCGGGTTTTCCACCGGTTCAAAATAGGTACAACAATGGAAACAATGGGAATAATTTTAACCGTGGTAACCAAGGGAACTTTAATCAAGGAAATGAGTTTAATGCTAATCAAAACAATCAAGGTTTTCAAGGGAATAATCAAAATGATTTGTCAAGCTACATGAAATCAAATGAGGCAAATATGAAAGCTTTGCAAAATAACATTCAAGGGCAAATTAATACTTTGAAACTTGATTTTCAAAATACGATTAAGGGGCAAAATAACAAGATTGAGCTTAATCAACAAAGGCTAGAGCAAAACCAAAATCGTATGCACCAAAGTTTGGAACAAAGTTAAAATAAGTTGCTTTCGATGCTTGAGGGATTCATGTCTAAACCGTCATCTTCTTCGGGTTGCTTACCTAGTAATACCATTCCAAACCCGAGGGGAGAGCTTAAGGCTATTACCGCTTATGATAATTTGGAAAGAAAGCTTGAGCTTTATGTGCCACCTAAAGAAACCTTTTGGAATGTCACCAAGGCTACTTTAAAATTAAAATAAAACAGTAACTGTAAATACCCTGAAAAATGCTTGATTCGGAATGTACCCTTTATTCGGAATATATCAGACAAAAATCCTTCATGCGGAATATCTTACTCATGCGGAATAAACTGTTGATGCGGAATATAAGCTCATGCGGAATAATTGGTTCATGCGGAATAATTGGCTTATTCGGAATAATAGGCTCATGCGGAATAAAAACGTTGATCCGGAATATAGGTGTTGATGCGGAATAAATGGTGATGCGGAATAAAAGGGGTTGATGCGGAATAAAATGGAAATAAGCTTGATTCGAAATGAAAAATTTTATCCGGAATAAAAGTTGATCCGGAATAATTAATTATTCCGGATGAAAGGGTTTGATCCGGAATATAAAATATTCCGGATAAGCAAGCTTGATTCGGAATAAGTAACTGATCCGGAATAATGGTTTTTCCGGATGGACGAAACTGATCCGGAATATAAAATATTCCGGATGAACAATGTTGATACTGAATAAAATTGCTGATCCGGAATCTGGGGAATATGAAGAACTCAGAAAAAAACAGGGAATACGATTTTAATCAAAATAAGCCAAATTTAACCAAGAGATTTAAACCAAACTAAACACTAATCATTTATCAACCATAAACATCAAATCCCAACAATAAAAACACAAAACCCAATAACTTATGAAGATCAAATCAACCAAATAAGAACTTTAAACTTTAAATAAAAAAGATGAAGATGAACAAGATTAATGGAAGGATTATATTAAATGATTAAGGTTTAAACGATCAAATGAAAATATTAAAACTACAAGATTTGTGAAAACAAGAATAAAAATCACCAACACCTTAGTGGTGTTGGCTTCTTCCCTATGAAACAAAAGAAAAGAAAACTGGGAAAATGAAAAAACTCCCCAAAAAGTGTGAAGGGATTTACTATTTATAGGCCTAGTGGTTGGTTGGTGAGTGGGTTTTCTCCCTTTCTTCGTGTCTTCTCGTCTTTTCAGAAAAGTTGACGTTTTCGATTCTGATTCGGGATTTGTCGACGATTAAATTCAGCTCGTCTTTTAATTTCTTTGTTTAATAGACTTGAGTTCCTTCGACATATGTAAATCTTCCATCTTTGGTCCTTTTCTTCGATAAATCTTCAAATAGGCACATTGACTTCAAATCATTTGCATCTCTTGGACAATAGACTTCGTCTTGAGTCTTTTTCTTCGCTAAATCCCGTGCAATCCCATGTTTTCTTCAATATTTATCCGGTTGGCTCTGAAAACACAATAAACACAAAAACCACGCATAATTCCAAACAAATGATATTAAATACGCGTTTTGGTATCGTTTTAGCAAGAAATAAGTGGTACAAGGATGGGTGTTTTCACACCTATCACACCCCGAAAAGAAAATAACATGTGGCTAAGTATGAACTACTATGGTTCAACCCATACTAGTCAAAACATAACAAACACCGCAAGTAAAAACCAATAACATCCAGAAAACTTTAATTAATATAAAATGCACACATACTCCTATGACGCCTATATGCAGGAACCCTTAAGCTATAGACTAGGTTACAAGACTAGGTAACCTAATTCTCTATAACCATTGGCTCTGATACCATTCTGTCACACCCCACCATGTCGGAATATGGGACGCGACGCATGGATATCATCACAACAATAGCGTGTCCATAAAGAGAACTATATGAATTAGAAATGTCATAAAAGGTGACACAAATGTCATGAAAATATCTCATCAATGCAGGAGTCTAGGTAAGTAGGTAACAATCCTACCTCTTACCCAAGACAAACAAATAACACAAACAAATCAACATATAGGTTCATAGTATCACTTATTGAAACAAAAAAAAAACTAAGAAGGAACGGGGATCTCCTTCTAAATGCATTCCTACGCGACTCCAATCCTAACTACATATGTTGTCACGCTTAACCACTTTATCACCTGAAAGAGACACTAAAACACGTCAACATAAAGTTGGTGAGAGTCATAGGTTTAGACTCCAACGCCAAAATCAAACCATAAGATGTGAATAATGACCAAATTTTAGAACATATGGACAACGTGATACAAACATGCATTAACAACTAATATTCAAGATTTAACAAACCAAACCAAATCTAAGGCTTCCAGCCTTACCAAACACCATGGTACCATAGGCGCCCATACACCTATGAACCAATCCCAAGGCCCCGCCTTGTCATTATCCATTGGTCCCATAGATTCTCACACATCTATGTACCTCCCCAAGACCCCGCCTTATGAACATCCCCTTGGTAGCAAGTCAAAACATAAAACAATCATGAATCAACTAGTAGTTAATCACATAAGTATGCACAAGTCCATCACCAAACACAAAACATTCACAACATAACTTATAAAAACAAGACAGTGTCTCTTCCATCCCATCTGGAAGTCAAAATCATTAGTAGACATGGAACAATGAAACTCACCTGATTGAGCTTCTCCAAAAATCCGCGCACTAGCAAAAAGCTAACAAACAAAAGCACACAATCAAAACATGAACCAAACACTAATATGGCTCATCAACCCATGATGGACATCTCACCTTCTCCCATATATATCCTCATTTATATGCTCTAAACACCCCATTACCCTTCCCTAACAAGTCCTTAACTTGGTTAAGTTTGATACCTATCCCGTTCATATTTTACACAAAATAGTCCCAACTTTTAGGTCTCCAAACTATAAGCCAAACACCCACCTAACCATACCCATGACCTCTCTAAAGGAAACCCTATGCCCTTACATATGTTAGCTAACTCATCCCTTTTGCCCCAACCTTAAAGCTACTGTTAAGGCCCCGATATATATATATATATATATATATATATATATATATATATATATATATATATATATATATATATATATATATATATATATATATATATATATATATATATATATATATATATATATATATATATATATATATATATATATATATATATATATATATATATATATATATATATATATATATACTTCTATCTATCTGCATATTACCGATTTTGAACATACAAAAAGTTTGTTATGATTAGGGGGTCTTACCCTAACCCATTTGCTTAGACACCCTTCAAGTCTCTTATTTAATATATAAACCAACTACCATGCTCCTTAGAGGGCTCAAGTGTACTTCTAAGTACCCCAATCAACCTAAAACATTAATTGAAAACCCGCTGTTTTCAAAACTATTTTGACCTTCGATTGTTGTAACCTGTTTTTGACCCACTTCCCAACCTCCAATTTAGTTCTCGTTTCTTGCATTTGAAAGCCAACTCAATTACCTTTCCAGGAATACTTGGATCGCAAAATAAGAGTTTGTAGAACTCTATATATGGTCAAAACAATTGACCTAAAATTCTGCCCAGTTTTTTAAAAAACGATTTTAACATAATTAGTCTAATTAATTACCCATAACTCCACTAATTACAAGCCCTAATTCACCTAATCATTATAATATCATTAATATACAGATTTTAATTTAAACCCTAACCTAAATCCATCATGTATTGATTAATAATGCTTTAAAAATAATTTAATTGAAAAAAGGATTAAAGGTTATACCTTAAAATTAATGGAAGATGGAAATTATGAAGAAACCCTAAAAGACTCCATTGATGCCGACTTATTTTTGATTTCCAGGGGATTATGAAGTGTTTTTATTAATGAAAACATTATATTCTTATTCCTAACAAGTCCTAACCCAAGTACACAAGCCCACTTTCCTTTTTTTCCTTTTTTCCCCTTCCTTTTATTTTAATTGTATACAACCGACCCCTAGCCCATAAATTTCATTTTTTATTTAAATTATTAATAATTGTAACAATAATATTACCTTAATTTTCCTTTATTTATTTCAGCTCCTAAAGCCTCAAAACCTCAAAACCGTAAAACTAGTCAAATTTACGCGTATACCGTAAAAGACGTAAAAATATACAGTTTTATAAAAACTCTTGAAATATGAAATAAACAAATTAACTAAGTCCTAAATGACTTAAAACCATCCTGAAAAATACTCCCGTGACTAAATA
This sequence comes from Glebionis coronaria, assembly GCA_025667525.1. Classification (NCBI taxonomy): domain Eukaryota; kingdom Viridiplantae; phylum Streptophyta; class Magnoliopsida; order Asterales; family Asteraceae; genus Glebionis; species Glebionis coronaria. The sequence continues at coordinate 143,087,501 of CM046880.1, forward strand.
CCTCTTCTGAGACCCCTAATTGCAAAACCCTAAACCGTAAAAGTACGATTTTCTATAATACATATACGTATACGTAAAACACCAAAATAACACCATTTCATTTCATAGTCACTAATTTGTGAGCTCATGAACATGAAATAACCGTTCCTTGATTTACTTATGAGTACTTTATACCCATAAACGATATCCACACCAACCTCGTTCACGCAAAATAACATGTAAACACGCAAATCATATAGTCACACATAAATTAACCTTAAAATAAGACCAAGTGACGAACCTCAAAACCACGGTGTCACACTCATTAGGACACATTTCCATATTTTGTTACTTCTTCACACACTGTGAAAAGTAAGAAAGATCTTAAGAGTCCTACGCAAAATCGTCATGATCTTGCGTGAACATCCGAGTAATACGAAAGCATTTACAATGAAGATGGAAATCCCTCTTGAGCGAATATCAAAAAGCTCATGGTAGGTGACTTGTGCTATTCTTTACGAATCAAGCTTGTTATAACTAGAAAGCAACAGTGGTTTAATTCTTAATTGAATTTAAACACGTTCCAGGCCTCTACGCAATATCTAAGTGATCTTGCCAGAACACTCAGAGTGATATCTTAGTGTTCACAGTGATGAGTGGAAATCCTTATAGTGTTAACCTTAAACAGCACTTGGTAGGTAACTCGTAAGATTCAATATGAATCAAGCTCGTGACAACTGGAAAGCAACGATGGTGCGATTCTTTAATGAATCAAACTTGTTCCAGGAATCAGAATTAACGGCTTCAATCATGCGGATAATTTTATCCAAATGATTCACTCTTTACGTTCGCAGTCAGCTTTGGACGGTCGAGTAAAGAGAACGGGTTTACCTGCGAAATCTTGTCAAGGAGATTTTTAAATAAATCTACCTGTCACAAGTACGATATTTAATATCGTCCAACGGTCTTCACCGACCGGAGGTAAAATGCTACCGAAATAGAATGCAATGTTCAAAGCCATTTCGTTCATGTCTACTTATGTTGCGGCATTTGAAGACGGTGGCGATGCGGAATCCGAGAAGAAGTCGTCCCCACATGCTTATACTTTATGCACTTAATACTTCATCCAATTCTAGAAAGCCTAAAAGTCAAGTCTTCCGCTGTATCGAACTCTGAAGCTTTTAAGAATTACGAAGGTATAAGTATGTGGGACATGAAGTCACGAAGAGGTGAAGATCACAAGCGATGGATGCACAAGATCAAGGCAAGAGATTAATGCTCATGATTGATATAAAAGATCACATCAGCATGTTCACCTGAAAAGAAAAAGAAAAGAAAGACGAAGACTACGAGCTCAAGACAAGCATAGTATGCTAGGATTATTTTATTATTGTAACTTGGGTAACGCCCTTGTTAGGAGTAACCTCCCTTAGGGGGAGATTGTTGGATATACTTTTTTACGTATTTAGGAAGATTCCGTCACTCCGACAATATATTAAGTTGTAGCTTGTAGTCTAGATATCTTTGTATTAATTAACAAGGAAAGGCCCGGTCCATGTTATGTATGGCCGACCCAACATTGTAAGCCCAAGCCCACTATGTGTACTTGGTATATAAACCTTATCCTTAGTTGGAGAGGGTGGTGGTTTTTCATTTCAATTTTACACAAAGTTAATCACTTTCTCTCTCTAAAGCGTGTGTGAAATCATCTATCTTTCTATCTCTTTCTCTCTCTAAAACATAAGCAAGATTTACATATCCTACATTATTGTATCATTCTATCCTATTAAATGGGGGTTTACAGCGGGTAGCAATCTTGAGGACAAGCTTTATTAAGATCGGTGAAGTCGACACACATACGTTAGCTGTCATCGTGCTTCTTGACTATCACTGGATTGGAGATCCAGTCGTGGTAGTAGACTTCTCACATGATACCTGCGTCTACCAGTTTTTTTTACTTCATCTAGTATTGCTTTACTGCGTTGTTGAGCTTGTCCTCTTTTCTTTTGCCTGACCGGTGTATAACCATCACGGATCTGTAGACTGTGCTCGGCTATTGACCAGGGCACGCCCGTCATGTCTTTTGGTTCCCACACAAAAATATCCAAGTTAGCCTTTAAAATTTGGCACTAATACAAAGGTTTTACCCCAAGTATAAAATCTTATCGTCCGATATCTTCGAATTGATTTCCAGTCTAAAGTGCGACTCAATTGTCTTTTGGTGAACAAGAGAATGTTTTGGTTTGGTTTTCTAATTTAAACTAAAAGCAAGTATGAAAATGTCGTTGAGTGAATTAAAGCTTTTAAAAATTAAACTAAAAGTTATTTAGATAAACACTTAAAACATAAAACTTAAAAACATGTTCTATCAGAATGTATAAAAAAGGAAGCCATCGGAATAACCAAATGTAAAGCTGTCGGAATATCAATCTGAATACCCATCGGAATGTCAAATACAATTCTGTCGGAATATGGTTCTGTCGCAATGATCACAATCGGAATGTCCTAGATCGCAATGTTAGATCGGAATAATCCAAATACCTTTGTCGCAAGGTCCAGATCGGAAATTTGTAAACTAAAATTGGGCAGAGTTTCGTTTCAAAGTAACCTTAGTCCCGTCGGAATATGGGATCGCAATGAGCGATCGCAATCCAGATCAGAATAAGGGGGAAGTACAAGTTATTGCAAAGTAGAACCCTTGATGGGTTGTTGCGATAGAAACCAAGGTCCAATCGGAATGTGCAATACCCAATATTGCGATGAACACAAGCAGTAGTAATCCAAAATTGGTGGTAAGCTTAAAACTCAATAAGCACGGATAATAAGCTATCTTAACCAAATCTTAAATAACTCAATAAGCTTAAATTTAATAACTTTTAAAAACATGAAATCATAAACTTTATAAAAGAAATTTTAGAAAGACTAAACCTTATGAGAATCCGAAAAGCAATAAGCTAAAACATGAAATAAGCCAATAAGCATAAAGAGCTTATAGCCTAAATCAAATAAAAGCTTAGTAAGTAGTAAAAAGATTAACCTTTTAACTACTTAAAAATCAAACGAAATCAATCCATATGGATTATAATTTTCGGATCAAAAGCAAAATGAAACCAAGAAATGTAGGAAGAGATTAAAGAACACAAACTTAAACTTAAACTTTTGATTAAAGAAACTCAAATACAAAGATTAATGAAAGCTTAAAATTTGAAAGATTAAAAGAAAAGATGAAAACTTAGTGAGAGAAAATTGGGAACTTTCTCTCTCTAAAAACAAGAAAGAAAACTTAAAAATAAAACTAGCTAACCACCCTCCTAATGTGATTAGGAGGGTATTTATAGGGAAATGGGAAGTGCATGTGTGGTGCTTCCTTCTTTCTTTTCTTCTCGACTCGATTTAATTCTTTGTCTTTTCTCGACGTCGTCTCGGGATTTGAACTTGTCTTAATAATTTTCTTCTTTAATTTAGACTTTTTCTTCGATAAATCTTCAGAATAGGTCTTGGACATTCGTTCTTTAAGCACTCTTGATCTCTTGACTTCGTCTTTTCTCGTTTTCTTCGACAAAAGCCCGTGAAAGCCCGTGTTTTCTTCCTTTTTCATCTTTTGGTCCTAAAACACAATAAAAACACAAACCACGCATAATTCTGACTTTTACGACATAAAATACACGTTTTGGTCTTGTTATTATTGGAAATAAGTGGTAAAAGGATAAGTGTTTTCACACTTTTTAAATCCCCTACACTTGACCATTGCAATGCCCTCATGCAATGCATTAATTTTAAAGCACGGTTTACATTCTTCATCATAAATAACCCACCTTGGCCTTTATTAAATACTAAACATTTAAGGAAAATAAGAAGATAGAAAACAAGTAAAGAAATCAAAGACTTACATTGGTTTTAGGCGGCCATGAACGTTTATCATCCTCAAGTTTCACGTTCCCCATACCAAGCTTAAAAACGAGATCATTGTTATTATAAGTTAGCAAACTAACACGAATTCATGTAGGCCAATTATTCACTTAGACTCCCTTATTCCTAGGTGTATCTCTTATATTTTATTTTTGTCTTAAATGATCACGAGGATGCATTGTTTGACTTATTTCGATAGTTATTTAGGCCGAAAATAAAGTGGACGATTTAATCAATAGTTAGCTAAAGGACAAAATATTTTAAAACTGCTTCTCGGGACCTCATAAAGTTCATATCTTGGCATAACTCGCTTCACGATTTGAGACCTTTCTCGGACCGATATTTGGCCGCAACTTCATACTTCAAATCTTTGAGAGACGTTCTTGAAATTATGGTCTTCTCTTCATAATAGGAATTTCTTCACTTGAAGTTTAGAGAGATTCTTCATATTTGGACCACGACTTCTTCATTTTTCTCCAATCTTTATTTTGGACTTTGATATACAACGATCTGCCTCCTTTTAGGACTTGGATCTATTTATCCTCATACCTTACTAGGGTCTTTTCGGATAGACTTCTCCATGATCTTTTGGGGAGTACTTGCCTTTCGTCGTGTGTCTCGATCCTTCATATTGATTTTCGATAAATGATTCTTCACATCACTTTTGGATCTTTAGCAACAAAATATAGCCCTCATGCCTTGTTAGGGCCTTTTCGGATTTGCCAATCTTTGCATCCCGCTTCAATAAGTTATGCCTTGGCTATGAACTCTAATTAATACCGAGCAACTTTTAAACGATCTTGGGCTAGAAGCTAAGTAACTTTTTAAATCGTACAACCTTATTTTTTACAGATAAATTAATTAAAAAGCGATGGGAGAATAGGCTCATAATTAACTTACATAAATTCATGAAAGAATACCAAACTTATAATTGACTCTATCATCTCTCGTCCTCCATAGTTTAAAATCTCAAGAAATGAGACTCGTGGATGCTTAGCCAATTAAATCAAAGTTTTGGGTTTTCGAGTCATCTATAGGATCTTGCAAACTCTTAGACTTTTTCAAGTTTAGAAATCGCATTTTAAAGTTCCCTTGATAAACGACTCTCTAGGATCAATTATAGGAACTTGCGAAAAGTTCTTGTTCTTAACCCGTGAGAGTTAAGACTTTCGTGTTTTAAAGTTCCCTATATAAAAGCCTAGCAAAACTTCACTTAAACATGTTAAGGATACTAGCTAGAGTAAACTTAGATAAGTAAACTGGGTTGAGTCAAAATATTCATGACTTTGAAAAATTTAAAACCACTTTATTGAAAATTTTATTCTAGCAAAGAAAGTAAATAACGATAACAAAGGAAAACTACAAGGCCAAAATAGATTAAAAATTTTGAAAAATGTCGAAAAATCAAATTTTCCGGTTAAAATGAGGACAAATTCATGGAAAAGACCACTTACTTCGATAGAAGTCCCCCTACACTTGATAAACATTGTCCTCAATGTTTAAGCATGCGGGAGTAAACTCCCCTACACTTAGGACATTGTGCACGTTATTTAAATCTTGCTAAGGAAAGGACAACTATAGTGATTTCAATGTGAACATATAAGATATGAAATATTAAATCACGAGAGTTTAGGATAGAACCGGTAAGATGGGTACACGGGATCACGGTTCGTCAAAAGTCATCGAGGTGCTCTTTGAAGCTTGAATCCCTGCACAAAATAAGAAACAAGACAACCAACACATATGGGGCTCCCCTGTAACACCCCATTTTTGATAATGGAATGTCACGCGTAATTATGGCGTGTCATCAAAGCATACAAGGATAAATGTATAAAACATTACATGACCATAGGGATAACCGGAATCAAACATCGGTTCCCAAACATAAGCCCAAAACATAATAAAGCAAAAGAAATAAATGAAAGACTAAACAAGCATAAGTATATGAAGGCAAAAAGGAAAAGAAGTCTCTAGCAGCTTCCCTCCTATGCACGTCCTCCAAATGCTCGAGTCTTTCCTAGGGTACCTACCGTTTTGGGACATGGAAAGGAAAGTAACGGCTGAACAAAACGCTCAGTGCACGGATATAGACATAGTATAAGTGACTAAAACATAATAGAGACTTATTAGCAGCGGAAATGTATAAGTCCTAGAAAACCTAGAACATGTTCATAAAATTGGTTTTATAGTTTGAAAAGCCTTATGTTTATCTTATGAAAACTATTTAACGTATTTTACCATTAGCCAATATAGGTCATGAAAATCCACCGTGCATGAATACTTGGAGGGGTGACCTCATCATGCAAATTAGAGGGGCTGCCTCTAATTTAATATACTGGTTCTGGGTAGGAGGGATCAACTCCTTGTGAAGGATGCAAGGCACACACCACATTCACCATGAAATCCTGACTAAAAACATGTAACTAGGATGCACCCATACGCCCCACATGATAAATATAAATAAGTGGCCAAAAGCTGAAGGGACGCCACGAGCAATCACTCCGCCGTGGTGAAGTCATAACATCAGTGCCTCTAATGTTATGGTTATGGTACCTCCATAACTAGGTGAAACTGGTCATGCATGTATATGGCTATAGGTATTCTTAATTAAACATAAGCAATCAACACGTAACTTATACTACGGGAAAACAGTTGGCTGCATACGGGGAATCCTAATAAGGAAAGAATGTCCATACTAAAAGGACGGGAATCCGTACCTTATGTCCAGTGAAACGAAGAAGATAAACTGAGCGGAATCCTACTTCCGTATCACTAGTGCTACATAGATACATACATGAATAAGTATCTGCTTACTAAATACGTAGCTGATTTTATGTCATGTCTTAGCTTATTCTATATGTTCTTACCATGTTTTACTATTTAAAGCCTTAAACTGTGTTTATCTTAAATTCTGTTTAATCTGATTAAGTATTTCTGGTACTTCATGTATTATTATACTTACTGTGTAATAATAAGTAACTTTCCAAACATAGCAGGTTTCCTAAAATAGAAAGTTACCAAAAATAGAAAGTTTCCAAAAATAGAAAGTTACCAAAAATAGAAAGTTTCCAAAAATAGAAAGTTTCTAAAAATAGAAAGTTTCCAAAAATAGAAAGTTTCCAAAAATAGAATTACTGCTTAAAATAGATAAGTTTCTAAAAATAGAAAGTTTCCATAAATAGATCAGCTGCCTTAATTAAATAAGTTTCCATAAATAGATTAGCTACCTGAAATAAATAAGTTTCTAAAAATAGAAGGTTTCCATAAATAGATTAGCTGCCTTATTTAATTAAGTTTCTAAAAATAGAAAGTTTCCATAATTAGAATTAAGCTGGTTAAATAAGCTAAGTATATAAGCCTAAGCGTTTTCATGATTATTTTCTAAGTCATATGATATAATGTATAGTTTATTAATTATTTCATGTAATTAAAATAAACTATAGGTTAAAATATTTAATTAAAGTATAACATGTTTTTAATTAAATAAGGTTAAATACTTAGGTTAAAACATGTATTATTATTTATTAATAATATAACCTAAGTCATGTTAATTAATTAATTATAACCATGGTTTTTAAATAATTAATTAATTATAAGTCTTAAAAATATAAAATACTTAGGTTAGTAATTTCATGATTTTAATAATTAAAATAACCTAAGTCATGTTATTAAATTAATCATGTCATATTATTAATTTAATTTTAACATAAGATCATAAAAATAATAAACTAAACATACACCATGAACCGGATCTTGACTAAGAACCATGAACCGGACATGAAATCGACACCATACCCCAAACCAAATCGGGGTACCCCTTGTCTTGATGCTGCCGTGGGACCCACACCAACCAACCGGGACCATATGGTCTCGGTGGTGGTCGTGTAGCCAAACCAAGACCCTCTCGGGTTCGGTGTAGGCTGCGGCCAAAACAAAACACCCCTAAAACATTACTTTTGATTTTATTCAAACCCAAATTCATGTTAGATCTATGATTTAATTAGGTTTTATGAAAAACATAACATGTTCTTAATTAATTAAAAGATTAAATCAAAAGAAAAAGGTTTAAAAGGATTACCGAGTGCGTGGATCTAAGTAACAATGAACAAACACGAACACCAACAAGAATTCCAAGATCAAAGATCAACAAACACCCCTTTGGTGTTGTTTGAGGGTGGCGGCCAAAAGGAGAAAAAGAAGGAGGAGGAGGATTTTAGGTTTTCTGTAAAATTCTTCTATAAAGTTAAATGAGTAGTGTAAATTTCCTTAACCTCCTTTTAGTAAATTTTGATGGGCTTGGCCCATCCTCCTTCCTAATTTCGTGGCATATGGGCCCACATGGGGTAACCCGATCATTTTCCGTGTCTAATTAATAAGTGTGTTCTCGTGTTCGTGTTTTACGTGTTTGTTTGTGTTTATTTGTGTTCGCGTTTTGTGTGTTCTCTTTAAATAATTACCATGACCTAATATATTTATTTACACTCGTAATAAATATATATATATATATATATATATATATATATATATATATATATATATATATATATATATATATATATATATATATATATATATATATATATATATATATATATATATATATATATATATATATATATATATGTAATTAATAATAGTTCATGATTTAATTACGTTCGTGATTTCATGATCGCATGTTCGTGATTAATTATTGTTTAAATAATTATTGCGTGTTCGTGCGTAATAAACACTTATCGTGTTCTAACACGTACGTAATACGTAAAATCCTAACACGTAAACGTAATCGTACTATAAAAGGAAAGTTTTAATCTAGTACGTACGATCTTAAGGGTACTATTCATGATAAAAGCATGCAGGTTTTACAACTCTTCCCCCCTAAAAAGAATAATTCGTCCCCGAATTATAGGTAACCTAACTGAGAGAGAAACATACCCGAATCAAACTGAGAGGGTATGTAAGATAATTGAACGTGCGGGTTTCCTGGCAGAAGGAACGTGGAACGTGACATGTCTTGAAAGGACATGGAACATGACGTCTCTGAAAGGATATATCTAGTTGATAAGAGAAAAACGGATAAAAGTCCGGATGAACTTGTCCGTTTCCAAGTGGCCTCCCTCTTGGAACGGTTCCTTCAGAAGATCCTGGCACTAATGATAAATCTTGGTCCTCCTGACCTTGACTTGATATACGAAGAAGTTCTTGGTTATCAACTTAAGGTAGATCCCCTAAATCGGTCGAGGGAAAAAAAATTTAACGTATAAGGGCAACTAAAATGTTATGATGCAAGACAATCTGACTTAACTGATAATTAGAAACGATGCGCGAGACATAAAGAAACGTAGTACGTGAAATATTTTGAACGTGATACGTGAAAATTTTGAACGTGCTACGTGAAGATATGGCGAGTGTAGTATGAGTAAACATATCGTGATCCATGATACGTGTAACATATCTTGATCATGATATGAGGAACGTGGAATGAACATGACATGTGAAACATATCGTGATCATAGAATATAATGGCGGTAACGCCAAACGCTACAAGGTGAGACGTGGAATATGACGTGAAACGTCTATCTGATGATGGAGAGTTATACTAAACTTGGGTCTGGTCTCTCAAGTTCTTGCAAAACTTCCCAGAACGAAATGAACGTAAAATCTTAAGCCCATGTACGATCATGAACGTGAATAGTGTCATGAACGCGAGCCCGAAAGCAAGTCGTGGAATTAGAATGAAGAGGTGAAGTAAATAAGGAGCACAATTGTGAATCTTTGTCTGACCCGATAACTGAGGGATTGTCAAGTGATTGGATGAGCCTTGGCTGGAACATGTCCGATCAATCTGTCGGTTCTGAAATCCTTGCGGATGTAAGGATTTTGCAGACTTGATCAAACTGTTTGCAATAAACCAGATAGCATCATGCTTCTTCTGAGTTTGCGTTAAACTGGTAACCAAAATCCGTGGAGATCTTGTCCCATTTCAATTCACAATTTCAGATGATGAAAACATCCCAGTTTGTTGGTGTCCTATCTTAACCTGTTGGTATGTCAGGTACTTAGATATGAACGTAACTGTATCTTGCTTCATCGAACTTGCTACATAGGAGTTTACGAAATTCTGAGTCTATGAATCCAAACTTCTCTTAGCGTAGGATTTTCTAGAACACCTAATGTAATGTAGGGTTCCCTCCTTTACGCATAAGTTGAGTCATGGTAAGATTAACCATGTAATTCCATGTGATCCAGCGTGTCACTGTAATCAACCAGAACTGATATAGGAAACTTTCAGGGTGGAATTTATCTTGTCATATGATTTTCAACATAGTGCAGATATGGTCTTCCTGTTCTTCTCTAGGCTTAAAGGAAATCATGTTATCCTTAATGAAAACACTGATGAATTTACTATGAGTTCATGGAAACTCATTCTTATAATGCAGTTGGAGCATTGATGAGACTAATTCAAAATCATAAATCTAGCATGACCGAGTCGTGTACGAATAGCAGTCATGGACATGTCCTGCTCTTTCACTCATCACTGTTGGCAGCATGATCATGAGTTCGATCTTGGAAAAGTGATTAACACAATAAGGTCGATTGGACATGTTGTCTGTACGTGGAGGAGAATAACGGTCATGAATGGTGATTTATTTAAATCGACGGTAGTCGACACCGAATCTCATGGTACCATTCTTCTCCTTGTAGGTTCTTGTGGAATGTATAGGAAGATTTTGGAATTATCAACTGGCTATGCGTAAAAGGACTTAAGTAGTCGTGTCTTACTGACAGTTAGAAAATTTTAGCGACCATGGCTAACAACGCACATGCTTGTAAGCATAAATAATTGTACAGATTTTACAAATGGAAAATCAAGCTGAATGTATTCAGGAGCCTGAACATTACTGTACATAATTATGAATCGTAGCATGCTGTGCTGTTCATAGTCCATAATTAGGATAAAATTCATCTCGTGTCTGTCCAAGGAAATGCGTTAGCAACTTGGATCTCATCATTAAGCTGAAGGAAAACCTTCGTATACGTGGGAATACGAAAGGCGTCCTTCATGGTCATGAATCAATGATTTATGGTTACAAGAATGAAAGTGACATCGGAAACATGACAGTTCTCATTGATGCGCCGTTAATGGTATTGAAATTCTTGTGGCCTGCTTAATACATGGCACAACCAAATGGATATACCCTTGGAGGGTACCCTGAATTTCTTAGAAATGTTCCATAGTTGGACGTGAGTCATGTGTCTTGACTCGTTTCTTGGAACTATAAGCATGACATATGTCTTGACTGGTGTCTTGACATGTGTCTTCAGAAAGTATACGTGAGACATGTGTCTTGACTGATGTCTTGACATGTGTCTCGAGACGTAATTCCATAGAACTACAATATCAGGTTATTATGCCAGACTTGGCGGATCGGTTGGACTACTGATCCTTTGTATGTCTGATCACGTCCGCGGCCGGAGCCTCGATTGCGATTTTTAGGATAGTTCTGTCATAGTAGTGGTTACTATCGTCTTGTCTGTCAGTTCCATGACGATCATTCTCATGACCGTGATTCATGTAACTATTCAGCTGAGTGGCCGGCTGGTACCGGTTTGCACTCATATGGCTGAAATGACAGCCGAATGACGTGTGACATGTAACTAAGAATTAGGGACAATGATTGATGGAAATTGTCTGATGGCGAAGCATCTTCTCGTCCAATTGCTTTGCTCCGACGCCTTTGTCTTCGTCTAGTAGGATCTCCAGGTTGTGAACAGCATCCGCATCTCGTAGCGTCTCCGAACGTCAGCAGCATCAACCTTTAGTAACATCTCCAAGTTATGAGCGGCATCAGCAACCTTGTAGAATATTAGCAATAGAAAATACGCCTGAGGTGAATCAGAATCGACTAGCGAATACTCGTGAAGTATTGCAAGTGGAATATACATGGATTTAAGGTACGTGTAAAACACATGAAATACGGTACGTGGAGTACACGTGGAATGCACATGAAATGATCGGTATGGGGTCGATCATTTGTCATGATTTAAGGAAAGTATATCGGTTAAAGGTTAGGAAACCATTATGATAACCTGGCAGTATTAGCATAGACATCATTCTGGTTGTAACGGAAACGTTAAAGTGTGGTTACACACAATTCAACGATGATTTTCCTGACAGCATGATCAATGAAAACCAACCATGACTATCATGAAAGCAGGATTCAATGAAATCTAACGATGTCTTGCAGGACAGCGTAAATAACAAAAGTGGTGTAAGACATAATCAACATGAAGACGGAATTATCATGAAGAAACATGAAACCATCTATCATGAACAAGTGTATAACATAATCAGCATGAAACTGAAGTTAACCATGACAGTATGAAAACATACTTGACATAAAAACATAGTAACTTATGAGGGGACATGAAAAAAAGTTATGCCAATTTAAATCATGAGAAAAATTTTATGCATAAAAACAGTGCATGAATGCGTAATGTAGTTTATAAAAACCTTTATATGTGCGAGGGGACGCCTATGGGTCGGTCCCAAAACAAAAGACATGGCGAGGGGACGCCTATGGGTCGGTCCCAAAGTTAAAAGTTGCGATAAAAGCACATGCGACTAAATAGGGCCAGTCCTGTACCAACCATTACTTAGTCATAATCCCTGCAACAATGATACATGAACATAAATAAATGAAACTCATCCGTCAAAACTTATCAGAAAAAAAATTTATGTGACTAATTATGAACTACTGGGGTTCAGTCCACATAGCCACAGTTCACGAGGAACATTATGCATGAAACAATGACACATAACTAAATATGAAAGACGGTTGTCCATCCATATTAGTAAAACAATATCGATGAAAACATCAAGGTTAAAACCTCAAGGTGCTGAAAACATCATGGTTAAAACCACAATGCGCTGAAAACGTCAATACGTAGAATGACAAGCGTTGGCTTAGGAAGCTCCTGGTGACTACCCACTAGTCACAGGTCGAGTTTTAGAGCCTACAGGTCGAAGCCTTGGCTCTGATACCATAATTGTAACACCCCATATTTGATAATGGAATGTCACGCGTAATTATGGCGTGTCATCAAAGCATACAAGGATAAATGTATAAAACATTACATGACCATAGGGATAACCAGAATCAAACATCGGTTCCCAAACATAAGCCCAAAACATAATAAAGCAAAAGAAATGAATGAAAGACTAAACAAGCATAAGTATATGAAGGCAAAAAGGAAAAGAAGTCTCTAGCAGCTTCCCTCCTATGCACGTCCTCCAAATGCTCGAGTCTTTCCTAGGGTACCTGCCGTTTTGGGACATGGAAAGGAAAGTAACGGCTGAGCAAAACGCTCAGTGCACGGATATAGACATAGTATAAGTGACTAAAACATAATAGAGACTTATTAGCAGCGGAAATGTATAAGTCCTGGAAAACCTGGAACATGTTCATAAAATTGGTTTTATAGTTTGAAAAGCCTTATGTTTATCTTATGAAAACTGTTTAACGTATTTTACCATTAGCCAATATAGGTCATGAAAATCCACCGTGCATGAATACTTGGAGGGGTGACCTCATCATGCAAATTAGAGGGGCTGCCTCTAATTTAATATACTGGTTCTGGGTAGGAGGGATCAACTCCTTGTGAAGGATGCAAGGCACACACCACATTCACCATGAAATCCTGACTAAAAACATGTAACTAGGATGCACCCATACGCCCCACATGATAAATATAAATAAGTGGCCAAAAGCTGAAGGGACGCCACGAGCAATCACTCCGCCGTGGTGAAGTCATAACATCAGTGCCTCTAATGTTATGGTTATGGTACCTCCATAACTAGGTGAAACTGGTCATGCATGTATATGGCTATAGGTATTCTTAATTAAACATAAGCAATCAACACGTAACTTATACTACGGGAAAATAGTTGGCTGCATACGGGGAATCCTAATAAGGAAAGAATGTCCATACTGAAAGGACGGGAATCCGTACCTTATGTCCAGTGAACGAAGAAGATGAACTGAGCGAAATCCTACTTCCGTATCACTAGTGCTACATAGATCATACATGAATAACTATCTGCTTACTAAATACGTAGCTGATTTTATGTCATGTCTTAGCTTATTCTATATGTTCTTACCATGTTTTACTGTTTAAAGCCTTAAACTGTGTTTATCTTATATTCTGTTTAATCTGATTAAGTATTTCTGGTATTTCATGGATCTTGACTAAGAACCATGAACCGGACATGAAATCGACACCATACCCCAAACCAAATCGGGTTACCCCTTGTCTTGATGCTGCCGTGGGACCCACACCAACCAACCGGGACCATATGGTCTCGGTGGTGGTCGTGTAGCCAAACCAAGACCCTCTCGGGTTCGGTGTAGGCTGCGGCCAAAACAAAACACCCCTAAAACATTACTTTTGATTTTATTCAAACCCAAATTCATGTTAGATCTATGATTTAATTAGGTTATATGAAAAACATAACATGTTCTTAATTAATTAAAAGATTAAATCAAAAGAAAAAGGTTTAAAAGGATTATCAAGTGCGTGGATCTAAGTAACAATGAACAAACACGAACACCAACAAGAATTCCAAGATCAAAGATCAATAAACACCCCTTTGGTGTTGTTTGAGGGTGGCGGGCAAAAGGAGAAAAAGAAGGAGGAGGAGGATTTTAAGTTTTCTATAAAATTCTTCTGTAAAGTTAAATGAGTAGTGTAAATTTCCTTAACCTCCTTTTAGTAAATTTTGATGGGCTTGGCCCATCCTCCTTCCTAATTTCGTGGCATATGGGCCCACATGGGGTAACCCGATCATTTTCCGTGTCTAATTAATAAGTGTGTTCTCGTGTTCGTATTTTACGTGTTTGTTCGTGTTTATTTGTGTTCGCGTTTTGTGTGTTCTCGTTAAATAATTACCGTGACCTAATATATTTATTTACGCTCGTAATAAATATATATATATATATATATGTAATTAATAATAGTTCATGATTTAATGACGTTCGTGATTTCATGATCGCATGTTCATGATTAATTATTGTTTAAATAATTATTGCGTGTTCGTGCGTAATAAACACTTATCGTGTTCTAACACGTACGTAATACGTAAAATCCTAACACGTAAACGTAATCGTACTATAAAAGGAAAGTTTTAATCTAGTATGTACGATCTTAAGGGTACTATTCATGATAAAAGCATGCGGGTTTTACATCCCCCTACACTTATTATGAAAGCAGTAAAGGATAGATCACGGGTTGCCTCCCGAGAAGCGCTTGTTTTTGATAACCGAGTCACGAGCCTGACTCGACCCAAAACTAGTTCATGGGAAACGTTGTGAGGGATGGAATCATCTCATAAGAGATGTCCTCACTAAAGTACAGCTTCAAACGCTGGTCATTCACCTTGAAATTGGGCCCATTTGGCTGAGAAAGCTCAATGGTGCCATATGGAAAGACTTTGGCGACAGTGAATGGACCAGACCATCGGCTCTTCAACTTGCCCGAGAAGATCTTCAACCGAGAGTTAAATAGTAAGACTTGATCACCGACTTGGAACTCTCGGTTCTTGATTCTTGCGTCATGGATGATCTTGGTCTTCTCCTTGTAGATAAGTGAGTTCTCGTAAGCTTCATTCCTCAGTTAGTTGAGCTCGTTGAGTTGAATCTTGCGAAGATCACCGACTTTGTTGATGTCGAAGTTAGCCCACTTCAAGGCCCAATACGCCTTATGTTCCAACTCGATGGGGAGGTGGCATGCTTTCCCGTACACAAGACGATAAGGTGTACAACCAATCGGGGTCTTATAAGCTGTACGGAAATCCCACAGAGCATCATCTAACTTATCGGCCCACGCGACACGATGCTCTCCCACAGTACGTTCCAGAATTCGCTTCAATCCACGGTTGGAAATCTCGGCTTGCCCATTGGTTTGGGGATGATAGGCGGTGGAAATACGATGATTAACACCATACTTAGCCATGACTCTTGCGAATTGATTATTGCAAAAATGAGTCTCGCGGTCACTGATGATAGCACGAGGAACACCGAATCGAGCAAACAGCTGCTTCAAAAAGTTCACAACCACCCTCACATCGTTCGTTGGGAGAGCCTTAGCTTCAACCCATTTAGAAACGTAATCAACGGCTACGAGGATGTACTTGTTCCCTTTGGATGATGGAAATGGCCCCATAAAGTCGATGCCTCATACGTCAAAGATTTCACATTCTTGTATGAAATTTTGAGGCATCTCATCTTTATGTGTGATCTTGCCTTGTATTTGGCAAGCATCACAATGCTTAACCATTTCGTGAGCGTCACGATAAATGGTGGGCTAATAGAATCCCGAGTCAAACACTTTCTTAGCGGTGTAGTTGGGACCAAAGTGACAACCGGTGGGTCCTTTATGGCAAGCATCAAGGATTTGCAAAGCTGCCAGTCCATCAACACATCGACGAATGATCAGATCAGCGCATTGTTTGAAGAGATAAGGGTCATCCCAGAAGTAAGTCTTAACATCTTTAAAGAACTTCTTCTTTTCTTGGGATGTTAACCCTTTGATGAGAATACCACCCGCTAAGTAGTTTGCAATGTCCGCAAACCACGGGGTGTCATCAAGATTGGACTGAATAGACATTAAGGTCTCAAGGGGAATAGAGTCATTGATCTCTTGGGCTGGATGATCCCCTTGATACGGATCCTCAAGTCTACTCAGATGATCCGCTGCTAGGTTTTCGGCTCCCTTTTTGTCACGAATTTCAATGTTGAATTCTTGAAGGAGCAAAACCCAACGAAGAAGTCTTGGCTTAGAATCTTGCTTAGTCAACAAGTACTTCAACGCGGAATGGTCGGTATATACGATAGTGGTGGAAAGGACAAGATAGGGGCGAAATTTTTCAAAAGCATACATTACAGCTAAAAGCTCTTTTTTGGTAGTGGTATAATGCAATTGAGCCCCCGTCATTGTCTTGCTAGCATAATGGATTGGTTGGAAGTGTTTGTTCACTCTTTGGCCCAAAACCGCTCCAATAGCAAATTCGCTAGCATCACACATCAATTCGAAAGGTAGCTCCCAATTAGGGGTAACCAAAACCGGTGCCTTAGTTATCTTATCCTTAAGAAGATTGAAGGATACAAGACACTCTTTGGAAAAGATGAAAGGGGTATCTTTTTCCAAGAGGTGGGTCATCGGGCGAGCGATTTTAGAAAAATCTTGAATGAATCGACGATAGAAGCCCGCATGACCGAGGAAAATTCTCACACCCTTCACGGTTGAAGGTGGAGGCAATTTAGCAATAACATCGACTTTAGCACGGTCCACTTCCAGACCGGCTTTGGAGATTTTGTGTCCTAGCACGATGCCTTCCTTTACCATAAAATGGCATTTTTCCCAATTTAGAACAAGGCGAGTGTCTTCACACCGCTTAAGCATACGTTCTAAATTGGCAAGGCAAGAAGAGAATGAATCACCATAAACCGAGAAATCATCCATGAAGACTTCCATAGTTTCTTCAACCATGTCATGGAAGATAGCCATCATACACCTTTGGAATGTCCCAGGAGCATTGCACAAGCCGAAAGGCATTCTTTTGTAAGCAAATGTTCCATAAGGACAAGTGAATGTGGTTTTTTCTTGGTCATGGGGATCGATGGGTATTTGAAAATACCCGGAGAAACCGTCTAAGAAGCAGTAATAATCATTACCCGCTAGACGTTCAAGCATTTGGTCCATGAAAGGAAGGGGAAAATGAACCTTTCTCGTAGCATCATTGAGTTTGCGATAGTCTATACAAACTCTCTACCCTGTAACGAGACGAGTAGGAATCAACTCGTTGTTTTCATTGGGAACAACGGTGATTCCGCCTTTCTTAGGCACACAATGGACGGGACTAACCCACGTTGAATCCGAGACAGGATAGATCATGCCCGTATCAAGAAGTTTGATAACCTCTTTTTTGATTACGTCATGGATCTTAGGATTCACCCTTCTTTGGCTTTGAATAGTGGGTTTAAAGTTGTCCTCCATGAGAATTTTATGTGTGCAAAAGTGAGGATCAATTCCACGAATATCGGAGATTTTCCAAGCAATCGCTTTCTTATGATTCTTCAGCACGGCGATAAGTCAGGATTTTTCTTCTTCTTTCAGGTCCTTTGCGATGATGACCGGTAACTTCTTGTTGTCGTCAAGGAAAGCGTACTCGAGATGAGACGGAATATCCTTAAGCTCTAAATCCGGAGGATTTTCGATGGACGACGTAGTCAACTTCGGATTATCGGTAGAGATAGCCTTAGGAGACTGTGGTGAAATATGGTCCTCATTGAGAAGTTTCTCAATGGTACGAATGTCTTCTTCCCAATTAGAGGGAGAATCGTCATATTACAAATCCACATCTCCCAGAGTTGCTTCAAATTCTTTCAAGAGGAAATCAGTTTCTCCAAATGGAGTCAATGACGGAGCAATTGAGGCAACAGTCTCAACATTGGGTAGAGAAGAGAGATTACTTTTGCAAGCATCATGAAAGTGTTCTTCACAAGCCTCATCGAGAACATCAATAGCATTAACACTCTCATATGAATAAGGTTGCTTAGAAATCTTACCCATGTTGAAGACAATTTTATCGTCACCAACTCTCATGATTATTTCGCCCGCGGCTACATCAATGAGAGTGCGACCGGTCCTCAAGAAGGGACGTCCAACGATTAATGGAACACGGGGATCCATCTCGTAGTCAACGACAACAAAAATCCGCCGGGAAGGTGAATTTGTCAACGCCAAAGAAGACGTCTTCGGCTATCCACACTGGATAAGCAACCGTAGGGTTAGCTAATTCCAAGTCATTTTGGTGGGGACTAGCTCGGGGAGAGATAATTGCTTCCAAACACTTAAAGGCATTAAGTTTATACTAGCACCTAGATCGGCTAGGGCCATGCAATTCTCTACTCCCGGGAAGTTGCAAGGAATCAAGAAGCGACCCGGATCACCAAGTTTGGTGGGCAATTTCCTTAAGAGAACGGCGGAGCAATTCTCATTAAGTTGGGTCTGAGCAATGTCAAGAAGCTTCTCCTTGTCACTAAGAAGATCTTTAAACATCTTCGCGTATTTAGGCATGTGAGCGAGAGCCTCAGCAAAGGAAATGTTAAAATTCAATTGTTTAAACATTTTGAGAAAGTTTGAAACCTGAATATCATCCTTGCTCTTTTGATTCTCTTTCCTCAACCTTGAAGGATAAGGTATATCGAATGAAGAGGAAGGCTTTAGGGGGGTAGGATCACTCACAAGCGCGGGTGGTGGGGGAATGGGGTAGAAGGCAAAGGAGGTGAGGAAAGTTGCTCTTTTTCCTTGTTCACAATCACGGATGGAGGTGTAGGAAGCTCGGGTTCCGTATAACCTTTTCCACTACGAGTGGTGATTGCTTTCATCTCCCCTCTTGGATTCGCAACGGTGTTACTCGGAAGAGTACCCAAAGAAGAGGGTTGATTACCTTGGAAAAGCGAACCTAACATATCACGTAAATTATCCGCTTGGGTGCTGAAAGAGTC
The DNA here is from genome assembly GCA_025667525.1 of Glebionis coronaria. Classification (NCBI taxonomy): domain Eukaryota; kingdom Viridiplantae; phylum Streptophyta; class Magnoliopsida; order Asterales; family Asteraceae; genus Glebionis; species Glebionis coronaria. The sequence goes on from CM046880.1 coordinate 143,106,955, forward strand.
TCTCATGTCGGTACGAATATCATTGCTTTGTTTCACCATGTCATTCCTTAGCTCGGCTCGAATATCGCTCCCTTGTTTCGCCATGTCTCCCTTCAAGTTGATGAATTGACTCTGAAGATTCGTCACCATCTCTCTATTAGTCCTCATGAACGTTTCGATGTCTTGTTTCAACGCCGTTGGTTGATTGAGAGGTGGAGTTTGGTAAGCTAGAGAATCTCCTTGAGGTGGGTACGGGTTTCTTTGGGATTGATATTGATTGTTAGCACGAGGTTGGGATTTGTTATTTCGGTTATAGCTTTGTTGTTGGTTTTGGTTTTGAGGAGTAAAACCGGGTGGAGCAAGATAGTTGTTTGAACGATAACTTAGCAAGTTACGGTCTCCTTGAGGACGAGCTTGATAGCCTCCCGTGGGATAAGTAACGTATGCCGTGTTAACGTTTTCAGAAAAATTGCCTTGAGTAGAAGGACAATCATTGTAAGAATGAGGACCACCACATGTGTCACAAGAAATAACAACGGCTTTAGATTGTTGAGTTTGGTTAGAAGCCAAAATTTGCATACTTTTGCTAATTTCAAGAATAACACGTTCTATGGCGGACATGTCGGTGGTGGAAGAAGTAGATGAAACATTGACTCTCGGATTAGATCTTGAGGATGCGGATGAATCCCAATTCTTGTGGTGAGTAGTCATGTTTTCAATCAACTCTCTACACTCCTCCGGTCTCCTTTTCATAAAGGTACCACTGGCGGCGGCGTTGGTCGTGTCACGAGAGTGACGGGGAGCATGTTGTGATTTGGACAACGGTCGATCAAATCATTGTATCGTTCCTAAGCATCAAAGAGCGATTCATCATTGTCTTGCATGAATCCACTAATTTGGTTACGAAGGCTTGTGACCATGGATGGTGGGAAGTAGCGTGACAAAAAGCGTTGAGTCATGTCATTCCAAGTATGAATAGAATTCTTTGGGAGACGGTCAAACCATTTTTCGGCATGGTGAGAAAGCGAGTGGGGAAATAGTTGAAGGCAAAGTTCATCCATAGAAACACCGGGTGACTTCATGCTTTGGGTGATGGTAATGAATTTGTCGAGGTGTTTGTTGGCATCATCATCCGGAATTCCACGAAATGGGTTAGTTTGCACTTGTTGGATCATGTGATGCTTCAACAAAAACTCCTGAGCCGTGATGTGCATCAGCGCAATCGGGCCTCCGCGTCCGTTCATGGTGGGTTGACACAATTCCTCCATTGTTTGTAAATCGGGTAGGGGGACATTGTTGTTGTTATTGTTATTCAAATTGGGTAGAGGTGGGTTATTATTGTTGTTATGAACACCAGCCATATCTAAATCTTCACGAGTCTCGGGCTCAGAATAATTTGAAGATCTAGTACGCATACACCTGCAGAAAAAAAATATACACAGAGAGAATATCTGTATAATCTTTTTGGTGCAAAACCTTTGGAAAAAAATTGCTTTTTTATGATTTTTCAATGTTTTTGTATTTTTGAATTTTTTTATATTTTTTAGGATTTTTGTAAAAATTTTAAAGCAAGGAAAATAACGTTCAAAGAACGGATCCCAATATTCAATGCGTCTCTCACTAAAAACCGTTAATCTTAACGAAAAGAGCCGGCAACGGCGCCATTTAATACAAAGGTTTTATCCCAAGTATAAAATCTTATCGTCCGATCTCTTTGAATTGATTTCCAGTCTAAAGTGCGACTCAATTGTCTTTTGGTGAACAAGAGAATGTTTTGGTTTTGTTTTCTAATTTAAACTAAAAGCAAGTATGAAAATGTCGTTGAGTGAATTAAAGCTTTTAAAAATTAAACTAAAAGTTATTTAGATAAACACTTAAAACATAAAACTTAAAAACATGTTCTATCGAAATGTATAAAAATGGAAGCCATCGGAATAACCAAATGTAAAGCTGTCGGAATATCAATCTGAATACCCATCGGAATGTCAAATACAATTCTGCCGGAATATGGTTCTGTCACAATGATCACAATCGGAATGTCCTAGATCGCAATGTTAGATCGGAATAATCCAAATACCTTTGTCACAAGGTCCAGATCCGAAAAGCAATAAGCTAAAACATGAAATAAGCCAATAAGCATAAAGAGCATATAGCCTAAATCAAATAAAAGCTTAGTAAGTAGTAAAAATATTAACCTTTTAACTACTTAAAAATCAAACGAAATCAATCCGTATGGATTATAATTTTCGGATCAAAAGCAAAATGAAACCAAGAAATGTAGGAAGAGATTAAAGAACACAAACTTAAACTTAAACTTTTGATTAAAGAAACTCAAATACAAAGATTAATGAAAGCTTAAAATTTGAAAGATTAAAAGAAAAGATGAAAACTTAGTGAGAGAAAGTTGGGAACTTTCTCTCTCTAAAAACAAGAAAGAAAACTTAAAAATAAAACTAGCTAACCACCCTCCTAATGTGATTAGGAGGGTATTTATAGGGAAATGGGAAGTGCATGTGTGGTGCTTCCTTCTTTCTTTTCTTCTCGACTCAATTTAATTCTTTGTCTTTTCTCGACGTCGTCTCGGGATTTGAACTTGTCTTAATAATTTTCTTCTTTAATTTAGACTTTTTCTTCGATAAATCTTCAAAATAGGTCTTGGAAATTCGTTCTTTAAGCACTCTTGATCTCTTGACTCCGTCTTTTCTCGTTTTCTTCGACAAAAGCCCGTGAAAGCCCGTGTTTTCTTCCTTTTTCATCTTTTGGTCCTAAAACACAATAAAAACACAAATCACGCATAATTCCGACTTTTACAACATAAAATACACATTTTGGTCTTGTTATTATTGGAAATAAGTGGTAAAAGGATAAGTGTTTTCACACTTTTTAAATCCCCTACACTTGACCATTGCAATGCCCTCATGCAATGCATTAATTTTAAAGCACGGTTTACATTCTTCATCATAAATAACCCACCTTGGCCTTTATTAAATACTAAACATTTAAGGAAAATAAGAAGATAGAAAACAAGTAAAGAAATCAAAGACTTACATTGGTTTTAGGCGGCCATGAACGTTTATCATCCTCAAGTTTCACGTTCCCCATACCAAGCTTAAAAATGAGATCATTGTTATTATAAGTTAGCAAACTAACACGAATTCATGTGGGCCAATTATTCACTTAGACTCCCTTATTCCTAGGTGTATCTCTTATATTTTATTTTTGTCTTAAATGATCACGAGGATGCATTGTTTGACTTATTTCGATAGTTATTTAGGCCGAAAATAAAGTGGACGATTTAATCAATAGTTAGCTAAAGGACAAAATATTTTAAAACTGCTTCTCGGGACCTCATAAAGTTCATATCTTGGCATAACTCGCTTCGCGATTTGAGACCTTTCTCGGACCGATATTTGGCAGCGACTTCATACTTCAAATCTTTAAGAGATGTTCTTAAAATTATGGTCTTCTCTTCATAATAGGAATTTCTTCACTTGAAGTTTAGAGAGATTCTTCATATTTGGACCACGACTTCTTCATTTTTCTCCAATCTTTATTTTGGACTTTGATATACAACGATCCGCCTCCTTTTAGGACTTGGATCTATTTATCCTCATACCTTGCTAGGGTCTTTTCGGATAGACTTCTCCATGTTCTTTTGGGGAGTACTTGCCTTTCGTCGTGTGTCTCGATCCTTCATATTGATTTTCGATAAATGATTCTTCACATCACTTTTGGATCTTTAGCAACAAAATATAGCCCTCATGCCTTGTTAGGGCATTTTCAGACTTGCCAATCTTCGCATCCCGCTTCAATAAGTTATGCCTTGGCTATGAACTCTAATTAATATCGAGCAACTTTTAAACGATCTTGGGCTAGAAGCTAAGTAACTTTTTAAATCGTACAACCTTATTTATTGCAGATAAATTCATTAACAAGCGATGGGAGAATAGGCTCATAATTAACTCACATAAATTCATGAAAGAATACCAAACTTATAATTGACTCTATCATCTCTCGTCCTCCACAGTTTAAAATCTCAAGGAATGAGACTCGTGGATGCTTAGCCAATTAAATCAAAGTTTTGGGTTTTCGAGTAATCTATAGGATCTTGCAAACTCTTAGACTTTTTCAAGTTTAGAAATCGCATTTTAAAGTTCCCTTGATAAACGACTCTCTAGGATCAATTATAGGAACTTGCGAAAAGTTCTTGTTCTTAACCCGTGAGAGTTAAGACTTTCGCGTTTTAAAGTTCCCTATATAAAAGCCTAGCAAAACTTGACTTAAACATGTTAAGGATACTAGCTAGAGTAAACTTAGATAAGTAAACTCGGATTGAGTCAAAATATTCATGACTTTGAAAAATTTAAAACCACTTTATTGAAAATTTTATTCTAGCAAAGAAAGTAAATAACGATAACAAAGGAAAACTACAAGGCCAAAATAGATTAAAAATTTTGAAAAATGTCGAAAAATTAAATTTTTTGGTTAAAATGAGGACAAATTCATGGAAAAGACCACTTACTTCGATAGAAGTCCCCCTACACTTGATATAAACATTGTCCTCAATGTTTAAGCATGTGGGAGTAAACTCCCCTACACTTAGGAAATTGTGCACGTTATTTAAATCTTGCTAAGGAAAGGACAACTATAGTGATTTCAATGTGAACATATAAGATATGAAATATTGAATCACGAGAGTTTAGGATAGAACCGGTAACACGGGTACACGGGATCACGGTTCGTCAAAAGTCATCGAGGTGCTCTTTGAAGCTTGAATCCCTGCACAAAATAAGAAACAAGACAGCCAACACATACGGGGCTCCCCCTACACTTATTATGAAAGCAGTAAAGGATAAATCACGGGTTGCCTCCCGAGAAGCGCTTGTTTTTTATAACCGAGTCACGAGCCTGACTCGACCCTAAAATAGTTCATGGGAAACGTGGTGAGGGATGGAATCATCTCATGAGAGATGTCCTCACCAAAGTACAGCTTCAAACGCTGGCCATTCACCTTGAAATTGGGCCCATTTGGCTGAGAAAGCTCAATGGTGCCATATGGAAAGACTTTGGCGACGGTGAATGGACCAGACCATCGGCTCTTCAACTTGCCCGAGAAGATCTTCAACCGAGAGTTAAATAGTAAGACTTGATCACCAACTTGGAACTCTCGGTTCTTGATTCTTGCGTCATGGATGATCTTGGTCTTCTCCTTGTAGATAAGTGAGTTCTCATAAGCTTCATTCCTCAGTTCGTTGAGCTCGTTGAGTTGAATCTTGCGAAGATCACCGGTTTTGTTGATGTCGAAGTTAGCCCACTTCAAGGCCCAATACGTCTTATGTTCCAGCTCGATGGGGAGGTGGCATGCTTTCCCGTACACAAGACGATAAGGTGTACAACCAATCGGGGTCTTATAAGCTGTACGGAAAGCCCACAGAGCATCATCTAACTTATCGGCCCACGCGACACGATGCTCTCCCACAGTACGTTCCAGAATTCGCTTCAATCCACGGTTAGAAATCTCGGCTTGCCCATTGGTTTGGGGATGATAGGCGGTGGAAAGACGATGATTAACACCATACTTAGCCATGACTCTTGCGAATTGATTATTGCAAAAATGAGTCCCGCGGTCATTGATGATAGCACGAGGAACACCGAATCGAGCAAACAGCTGCTTCAAAAAGTTCACAACCACCCTCGCATCGTTCGTTGGGAGAGCCTTAGCTTCAACCCATTTAGAAACGTAATCAACGGCTACGAGGATGTACTTGTTCCCTTTCGATGATGGAAATGGCCCCATAAAGTCGATGCCTCATACGTCAAAGATTTCACATTCTTGTATGAAATTTTGAGGCATCTCATCTTTATGTGTGATCTTGCCTTGTCTTTGGCAAGCATCACAATGCTTAACCATTTTGTGAGCGTCACGATAAATGGTGGCCAATAGAATCCTGAGTCAAACACTTTCTTAGCGGTGTAGTTGGGGCCAAAGTGACCACCGGTGGGTCCTTTATGGCAAGCATCAAGGATTTGCAAAGCTGCCGGTCCATTAAAACATCGACGAATGATCAGATCAGCGCATTGTTTGAAGAGATAAGGGTCATCCCAGAAGTAAGTCTTAACATCTTTAAAGAACTTCTTCTTTTCTTGGGATGTTAACCCTTTGATGAGAATACCACCCGCTAAGTAGTTTGCAATGTCCGCAAACCACGGGGTGTCATCAAGATTGGACTGAATAGACATTAAGGTCTCAAGGGGAAAAGAGTCATTGATCTCTTGGTTTGGATGATCCCCTTGATACGGATACTCAAGTCTACTCAGATGATCTGCTGCTAGGTTTTCGGCTCCCTTTTTGTCACGAATTTCAATGTTGAATTCTTGAAGGAGCAAAACCCAACGAAGAAGTCTTGGCTTAGAATCTTGCTTAGTCAACAAGTACTTCAACGCGGAATGGTCGGTATATACGATAGTGGTGGAAAGGACAAGATAGGGGCGAAATTTTTCAAAAGCATACACTACAGCTAAAAGCTCTTTTTCGGTAGTGGTATAATGCAATTGAGCCCCCGTCATTATCTTGCTAGCATAATGGATTGGTTGGAAGTGTTTGTTCACTCTTTGGCCCAAAACCGCTCCAATAGCAAAGTCGCTAGCATCGCACATCAATTCAAAAGGTAGCTCCAATTTGGGGTAACCAAAACCGGTGCCTTAGTTAGCTTATCCTTAAGAAGATTGAAGGATACAAGACACTCTTTGGAAAAGATGAAAGGGTATCTTTTTCCAAGAGGTGGGTCATCGGGCGAGCGATTTTAGAAAAATCTTGAATGAATCGACGATAGAAGCCCGCATGACCGAGGAAACTTCTCACACCCTTCACGGTTGAAGGTGGAGGCAATTTAGCAATAACATCGACTTTAGCACGGTCCACTTCAAGACCGGCTTTGGAGATTTTGTGTCCTAGCACGATGCCTTATTTTACCATAAAATGGCATTTTTCCCAATTTAGAACAAGGCGAGTGTCTTCGCACCGCTTAAGTATACGTTCTAAATTGGCAAGGCAAGAAGAGAATGAATCACCATAAACCGAGAAATCATCCATGAAGACTTCCATAGTTTATTCAACCATGTCATGGAAGATAGCCATCATACACCTTTGGAATGTCCCAGGAGCATTGTACAAGCCGAAAGGCATTCTTTTGTAAGCAAATGTTCCATAAGGACAAGTGAATGTGGTTTTTTCTTGGTCATAGGGATCGATGGGTATTTGAAAATACCCGGAGAAACCGTCTAAGAAGCAGTAATAATCATTACCCGCTAGACGTTCAAGCATTTGGTCCATGAAAGGAAGGGGAAAATGATCCTTTCTCGTAGCCTCATTGAGTTTGCGATAGTCTATACAAACTCTCCACCCTGTAACGAGACGAGTAGGAATCAACTCGTTGTTTTCATTGGGAACAACGGTGATTCCGCCTTTCTTAGGCTCACAATGGACGGGACTAACCCACGGTGAATCCGAGATAGGATAGATCATGCCCGCATCAAGAAGTTTGATAACCTCTTTTTTCATTACGTTATGGATCTTAGGATTCACCCTTCTTTGGCTTTGAATAGTGGGTTTAAAGTCGTCCTCCATGAGAATTTTATGTGTGCAAAAGTGAGGATCAATTCCACGAATATCGGAGATTTTCCAAGCAATCGCTTTCTGATGATTCTTCAGCACGGCGATAAGTCGGGATTTTTCTTCTTCTTTCAGGTCCTTTGCGATGATGACCAGTAACTTCTTGTTGTCTTCAAGGAAAACGTACTCGAGATGAGACGGAAGATCCTTAAGCTCTAAATCCGGAGGATTTTCGATGTACGACGTAGTCAACTTCGGATCATCGGTAGAGATAGCCTTAGGAGACTATGGAGAAATATGGTCCTCATTGAGAAGTTTCTCAATGGTACGAATGTCTTCTTCCCAATTAGAGGGAGAATCGTCATATTGCAAATCCACATCTCCCAGAGTTGCTTCAAATTCTTTCAAGAGGAAATCACTTTCTCCAAATGGAGTCAATGACATAGCAATTGATGCAACAGTCTCAACATTGGGTAGAGAAGAGAGATTACTTTTGCAAGCATCATGAAAGTGTTCTTCACAAGCCTCATCGAGAACATCAATAGCATTAACACTCTCATATGAATAAGGTTGCTTAGAAATCTTACCCATGTTGAAGACAATTTTATCGTCACCAACTCTCATGATTATTTCGCCCGCGGCTACATCAATGAGAGTGCGACCGGTCCTCAAGAAGGGACGTCCAATGATTAATGGAACACGGGGATCCATCTCGTAGTCAACGACAACAAAATCCGCCGGGAAGGTGAATTTGTCAATGCCAACGAAGACGTCTTCGGCTATCCACACTAGATAAGCAACCGTACGGTTAGCTAATTCCAAGTCATTTTGGTGGGGACTAGCTCGGGGAGAGATAATTGCTTCCAAACACTTAAAGGCATTAAGTTTATACTAGCACCTAGATCGGATAGGGCCATGCAATTCTCTACTCCCGGGAAGTTGCAAGGAATCAAGAAGCGACCCGGATCACCAAGTTTGGTGGGCAATTTCCTTAAGAGAACGGCGGAGCAATTCTCATTAAGTTGGGTCTGAGCAATGTCAAGAAGCTTTTCCTTGTCAATAAGAAGATCTTTAAACATCTTCGCGTATTTAGGCATGTGAGCGAGAGCCTTGATAGGTGTGTAAACACCCATCATTTTACCACTTAATTCTGGCTAAAACGAGACCAAAACACGTATTTAATATCATTTGTTTGGAATTATGCGTGGTTTTTGTGTTTATTGTGTTTTCAGAGCCAACCGGATGAATATTAAAGAAAACATGGGATTGCACGGGTTTGACTGAAGAAAAAGACCCAAGATAAAGTCTATTGTCCAAGAGATGCAAAAGATTTGAAGTCACTGGGCCTATTCGAAGATTTATCGAAGAAAAGGACCAAAGATGGAAGATTTACATAAGTCGAAGAAACTCAAGTCTATTAAATGAAGAAATTAAAAGACGAGTTGAATTTAATCGACAACAAATCCCGAATCAGAATCGAAAACGTCAACTTTTCTGAAAAGACGAGAAGACAAGAAGAACGGGAGAAAGCCCACTCACCAACCAAAAGACAAGGCTATATAAAGCCCACACCTCACACACTTAGTTAGTTTTTTAGTTTTCTTTCTCCCCCTTTTTCTCCCTTTTAGTTCGTATCATCACCATCACCACTAGGGTGATTGGTGATTTTAATCTTTGTTTTTCTAATCTTGTAATTCTAATCTTTGTTTTATCTTGTCAAAACATTAATCATTCAATACAAGTTCTTGTTTTATCCTTCCATTTCATCTTGTTCATCATCATCTTTATCTTCAAGTTCTTAAGTTCTTATTTTATTGAGTTTTGATCTTCAAAAGTTGTTGGGATTTGTGTTTTTGTTGATGGGATTTGTAGTTTATGGTTAGTAGATGCTTTGTGTTTAGTTTTATTTAAGATTTGGTGAAAAACTTGGTGATTTTTGGATTAAAATTTGTTTCCTTGTTCTTCGGGGTAAGTTACTGTAACTGAGATTCCCAGACTTCCGGATGAACACGAAAGTTCCGGATGAAGGTTATTTCCAAAAGTTCCGAATGAGTGAGAAGTTCCGAATGAGTTTGTCTTTAAGAAGTTCCGAATGAGTTTCCTTTAAAATCTTCCGAATGAGTCTCTTTTTGAAAAGTTCCGAATAAACTTCCTTTAAAAGTTCCGAATGAGTTTTCTTGTGTAAAAGTTCCGAATCAGTAGAATGTTCCGAATGAACCTCAAGTTCCGAATGAATGCTAAGTTCCGGATGAACCTAAGTTCCGAATGAAGCAAAAGTTCCGGATGAGCAAAGTTCCGAATCAATTTTCTTTTAGTGTTACTGTTTTACTATTTTACTGTTTCTTTACTTTTGTTTCACAATTTATATTTTAACTGTAATTGTAACTTTAATTTCAGTTTTCATTTTAATTTTAATTTCAAGTTTTTATTAATTGTTATTAAAGTAACTGTTTTTGATTTGAGTTTTCATTTTAGTACATTTAAACTTTTTATTAGATTAGAAAACCAAACCCTTTTATTTAGTAACCAAGAACAATCATTCCACTTAAGACCGAGATCAATTCGAGAAGATTCCGAGAACTAATTAGAACCCATAGAAAAATCATGGTATCAAATGGCGCCGCTGCCGGCTCTTCTCGTTAAGATCAAAAGTTTTTTGTGAGAACTTGGATTTTGGGATCCGTTCCCCGTGAACGTTACTTTTTCATCAAAAATTTTCAAAAAAATCCTAAAAATATAAAATTTTCAAAAATACAAAAAAATTAAAAAAACATAAAAACCAAAAATATTTTTGCTTTGTTTTTCTTTTGTTAGTTCTTTTGCAGGTGTATGCGCACTCGATCCACGTCTTATCAAGAGCCCGAGCCTCTCGATCACTTAGACATGGCCGGTGTACAAAACAACATACCACCTCCAAACAATAATAATAACAACAACAACCCGCTTTTCAACAACATGAACAATAACAACAACAATGAGCCCTTTCCGGATAATCGCCCGATGATTGAACTGCTGCAAGCTCATGTAGATGGCAACACTGATCCAATTGTCATACCTCCAATTGCCGCCAACAACTTTGAGCTCAAGTCAGGCTTTATCCAGATGGTCTCCGCTCAACCATTCTTGGGACGTACCATTGATGATCCACACGACCATATCAAGAGATTCTTGCAACTCACCAACACGGTCAAGTTCAATGGTGTTCCACAAGAGGTTATAAGGTTACAACTTTTTCCCTTTTATTTAGAGGGACAAGCCCGGCATTGGCTTGCTAAGGAACCACCACAGAGTATTCTCTCGTGGACGGATTTGGAAACAAAGTTTATCAATTACTTTTTCCCACCCTCTCGTACTACCGCTTTGCGGAATGAGATCATAAATTTTGAACAAAAGTACGATGAGTCGTTCAGTGAATCTTGGGATCGTTTTAAAGATCTTTTAAGAAAATGCCCACAACATGGTTTTACCATAGTACATCAAATTAATACTTTTTACAATGGTTTAAGCATGAGTGACCAAGATTCACTAAACAGTGCCTCGGGGGGTAATCTTTTAGCTAAGACTTCCAATGCTGCTTGGGACATCATTGAGAATAAATCTCGTGTGCAAACCAAGAGTGTTCGGACCAATGTCGCTAGTGCTAGCACTAGTGACAGCGACAAGCGACTGGACAAAATCACTACGCTTCTTGAATCGCTTGTCACCCACACCGTCAGCAACAACAACAGCAACAACGCTAAAAATGCTCAAGTTAGTGCTGTCAGCCAACCTTGTGAGATATGCGGTGGTCCTCACTCCTACACTACTTGTACTGCCACCCAAGACTACCCTGCTGAGAATGTGAATGCGGCATATGGCACCTATCCTCAACCTGCTTATCAAGCTAGACCTCAAGGTGACCGTAATTTGCTTAGCTACCGCTCCAACAACTACCTCTCAACACCCGGTTTTCCCCCAAACAACCCAAACCAACAACCAAACCTCAATCGCCCTCCTCAACAACAACAACAACCTCGACAACCATACATACCTCCTCACAAGCAGCAACAACCACCTCAACGAAACAATCAAGTCTACCAACAACCTGCTTACCAACCACCTGCATACAATGCTCCTCCCAACCAACCCACCGCTCTTCACCAAGAAGTGGAAACTTATATGAGGACTAACGATGTGATAGTGGGAAATCTTCAGAGAGAAGTGCTCAACCTGAAAGCAGACTTGGTCAAGCAAGGAAACGATTTGAGAGCCGACATGAGAAATACGTTGGACAGCCAAACTAATGACTTGAGGAACATGATGGCCAGTTTCTTCCAAGGTAATCAACCCTCTTCTTCGGGTACTCTTCCGAGTAACACCGTTACGAACCCAAGAGGGGAGATGAAAGCAATCACCACTCGAAGTGGCAAAGGTACCAAGGAACCCGAGCTTCCTATACCTCCACCGGTGGTTGTGACTAAGGAGAACGAGTCACCTGCTCCTATTCCTCATCCTTCTCCTTCCCCAATTTCTCCACCTCTTCCATCTACCCCTCCTCCACCCAAGGATGTGAGTGATCCTATTCTTCCAAAGCCTTCCTCTTCTTCCAATATACCTTATCCATCTAGGTTGAGGAAAGAGAAGCTCAAAAGCAAGGACGATATTCAGGTTTCTAACTTTCTTAAGATGTTTAAACAACTGAATTTCAATATCTCCTTCGCTGAGGCTCTCGCTCACATGCCCAAATACGCAAAAATGTTTAAAGATCTTCTGAGCGACAAGGAAAAGCTCCTCGATATTGCCAACACCCAACTTAATGAGAATTGCTCTGCAGTGCTCTTAAGTAAATTGCCAACCAAGCTTGGTGATCCGGGTCGTTTCTTAATCCCTTGCAACTTCCCGGGAGTAGAAATTGCATGGCCCTAGCCGATCTAGGTGCCAGTATTAATCTCATGCCTCTAAGCGTTTGGAAGCAATTATCTCTCCTTGAGCTAGTCCCCACCAAAATGACTTTGGAATTAGCTAACCGTACGGTTGCTTATCCAGTGGGGATAGCCGAAGACGTCATTGTAGGAGTCGACAAATTCACCTTTCCAGCTGATTTCGTTGTCGTCGACTACGAGATGGACCCTCGTGTGCCACTAATTGTTGGTCGTCCATTCTTGAGGACCGGTCGCACTCTCATCGATGTTGAAGCCGGTGAGCTTATCATGAGAGTGGGTGACGATAAAGTAGTCTTCAACATGGGAAAGTTGTCTAAACAGCCTTATTCATATGAGAGTGTTAGTTGTATTGACGTTCTTGATGAGGCTTGTGAAGAACACTTTAATGATTCTTGCAAAAGTATTCCTACCTCTCTTCCCAATGTTGAGACCGTGTCCTCTATTGATTCATCATTGTCTCTATTTGGAGATAGTGATTTATTTTGGAACAATCTTGAAGATACCAAGGGAGATGTGAATTTAGCTACTAATGATTCTCCCACCGAGGGGGATGAAGACATGAATTTATTTGACAATCTTCTCACCGAAGACAATCCTTCTCCTCCATCTCCCACGGTTATTGCTATCGATACTCCGACTTTAAAAACGCCTCCCGTCGAAAATCCTTCGGATTTAGAACTTAAGGAGTTGCCGCCCCATCTCGAGTATGTATTCCTTGAAGAAGAGAAGAAGTCGCCCGTCATCATTGCTAAGGACCTAAAGGAAGAAGAAAAAGCCCGACTTATCAACGTGTTGAAAGATCATAAGAAGGCTATTGCTTGGAAGATTTCTGATATTCAAGGAATTGATCCTCACTTCTGCACACACAAAATTCTCATGGAGGACGACTTTAAGCCCACAATTCAAAGCCAACGAAGGGTGAATCCAAAAATCCATGAAGTCATCAAAACAGAGGTTATCAAACTTCTTGATGCGGGTATGATTTACCCTATTTCGGATTCACCATGGGTTAGTCCAATCCATTGTGTGCCCAAGAAGGGCGGAATAACCGTTGTTCCCAATGAACACAACGAGTTGATTTCCACTCGTCTCGTTACTGGGTGGAGAGTTTGTATAGACTACCGCAAACTCAATGATGCCACGAGAAAGGATCACTTCCCTCTACCTTTTATGGACCAAATGCTTGAACGTTTAGCGGGTAATGAATATTACTGCTTTCTTGATGGTTTCTCGGGTTATTTCCAAATACCCATCGATCCCCAAGATCAAGAGAAGACAACATTCACTTGTCCCTATGGCACTTTTGCTTACAAAAGAATGCCTTTTGGCTTATGCAATGCCCCCGGGACTTTCCAAAGGTGCATGTTAGCTATCTTCCATGACATGGTTGAACAAACCATGGAAGTCTTCATGGATGATTTCTCGGTCTTCCGGGATTCTTTCTCTTCTTGCCTTGCCAATTTGGAACGTATGCTTAAGCGGTGCGAAGACACTCGCCTTGTTCTAAATTGGGAAAAATGCCATTTCATGGTAAAAGAAGGCATCGTGCTGGGACACAAAATTTCCAAAGCCGGTCTCGAAGTAGACCGTGCTAAAGTCGATGTTATCGCCAAGTTGCCTCCACCTTCAACCGTGAAGGGTGTGAGAAGTTTTCTGGGTCATGCGGGCTTTTACCGTCGATTCATCAAAGATTTTTCTCAAATCGCTCGCCCGATGACCCACCTCTTGGAAAAAGATACTCCTTTTATCTTTTCCGAAGAGTGCCTTGAAGCCTTCAACTCGCTTAAGGATAAGCTAACTAAGGCACCCGTCTTGGTTACCCCTAATTGGGAGCTGCCCTTTGAGTTGATGTGCGATGCTAGTGATTTTGCTATTGGAGCGGTTCTGGGACAAAGAGTGAACAAACACTTCCAACCAATCCATTACGCTAGCAAGACAACGACGGGGGCACAATTGCATTATACGACAACCGAAAAAGAGCTTTTAGCTGTTGTCTATGCTTTTGAAAAATTCCGCCCCTATCCTTTCTACAACAATTGTGTATACCGATCATTCCACGCTGAAGTACTTGTTGACAAAGAAAGATTCCAAACCAAGACTTCTTCGCTGGGTTTTGCTGCTCCAGGAATTTAAAATCGAAATTCGTGATAAAAAAGGAGCAGAAAACCTAGCCGCGGATCATCTCAGCAGACTTGAGGATCCTTACCAAGGGGATCATCCGAACAAAGAAATCAATGATTATTTTCCCTTGGAGACCTTAATGTCTATAAACTCGAAGTCGAATGAAACCCCGTGGTTTGCGGATTTTGCAAACTACTTAGCGGGTGGAATTCTCAAGGAAGGGTTGACATCCCAACAAAAGAAAAAGTTCTTCACCGACATTAAGACTTACTTTTGGGACGACCCTTACCTATTCAAACAATGTGCCGACCTGATTATCCGCCGATGTGTTGATGGACCGACAGCGTCAGAAATCCTTGATGCTTGCCATAAAGGACCCACCGGTGGTCACTTTGGTCCCAACTACACAGCCAAAAAAGTGTTTGATTCGGGATTTTATTGGCCCTCCATATATCGTGACGCTCACGATATGGTTAAACGATCTGATGTTTGCCAAAAACAAGGCACGATCACACATAAAGACGAGATGCCTCAAAATTTCATTCAAGAGTGTGAAATCTTTGATGTTTGGGGTATCGACTTTATGGGGCCATTCCCTTCTTCTAAAGGAAACAAATACATCCTTGTAGCCGTTGACTACGTTTCAAAGTGGGTTGAAGCCAAAGCTTTACCTACTAATGACGCAAGGGTGGTTTGTAACTTTTTAAAAGCTCTTTTCGCTAGATTCGGTGTGCCTCCTGCCATTATTAGTGATCGTGGGACTCATTTCTGCAATGACCAATTCGCAAGAGTCATGGCTAAGTACGGTGTAAATCATCGTCTTTCCACAGCCTACCACCCACAAACTAATGGCCAGGCTGAAATATCCAACCGAGGTCTAAAGCGAATTCTAGAAAGAACCGTGGGAGAGCATCGTGCCTCATGGGCTGATAAACTTGATGATGCTTTGTGGGCTTTCCGTACTGCTTACAAGACCCCGATCGGCTGTACGCCTTATCGTCTTGTGTACGGGAAAGCGTGCCACCTCCCCATTGAGTTGGAGCACAAGGCTTATTGGGCCTTGAAGTGGGCTAATGTTGATATTAACAAAGCCGGTGATCTACGCAAGATCCAACTCAATGAGCTCAATGAACTCCGTAATGAGGCTTATGAAAATTCTTTGATCTATAAGGAAAGGACTAAGCTCATTCACGACTCCAAGATCAAAAACCGAGAGTTCCATGTTGGCAACAAAGTCTTACTTTTTAACTCTCGGTTGAAAATCTTCTCGGGAAAGCTCAAATCTCGTTGGTCCGGCCCATTCACCATTGCCCAAATTTTTCCATATGGTACTCTCGAGCTCGCTCAACCTAATGGACCTAATTTTAAGGTGAATGGCCAACGAGTGAAGTTGTACTTTGGTGAGGACACCTCTCAGGAGGTGATTCCATCCCTCACCACGTTCCCCATGAACTAATTTTGGGTCGAGTCAGGCTCGTGACTCGGTTATCAAAAACAAGCGCTCCTCGGGAGTCAGCCCGAGTATCTATCCTTTTATGTTTTAACCTCCTAAGTGTAGGGGGACCTCTATAGGGTGTTTGTCTTTGTGTGGTGATGTGATTACAGGGATAAGTGCACTCTTGGAATCTCTGAAGAACCGTGCTCCCGTGTTATCCGAAATCCGGTTCTATCTCTCAATTATCGTGGTTCAATTTTCTTCATACTCACATTTGAAATTGATCACTTTAGTCGTCTCTTCCTTAACTCTAGTTAACCAACGTGCACAATGTCATAAGTGTAGGGGAAACTTTTCCCACATGCTTAAACATTGAGGACAATGTTTATCTTAAGTGTAGGGGAGACTTCTATCGAAGTTTTAAGTGGACTTTTCCATGAAAATGCCTTCATTTAACCAGAAAATCCTATTTTTCAACATTTTTCAAATTTTTTATTAACTTTGGCCATTTAGTCGTAATTTTAAATTTTTATCGTTGCTTTCATATGTATATATCCCGCAATAAAGTCAAATTTTAATAAAGTGGTGTAGCTAGTTTAGAAATCTCTGACATATTAGGCCCGTTGCGTTTATTTTGACTCAACCCGAATAGACTTATCCAAGTTTATTCTAGCTAGTATCCTTAACCATGTAGACCTTAATTGGTTTATTAGGCTAAGTATCCACGAGTCTCATTACTTGAGATTTTAAATTGTGGAGGACGAGAAATGATAGAGTCAATTATAAGTCGGTATTCTTGCACAAGCTCACTTGGTGTAATTATTTGCCTATTCTCCCATCACTTGCTAATAAATTATCTGCAATAAGTAAGGTCGTACGATTTGAAAAGTTACTTAGCTTCTAGCCCAAGATCGTTTAAAAGTTGCTCGGTAATGATAAGAGTTCATAGCCAAGGCATAACTTATGAAGCGGGGCGCGAAGATTGGCGAGTCCGAAAAGGCCCTAACAAGGCACGAGGATTCCATTTTATTGCTAAAGATCCAAGGTGATGTGAAAAGCATTATTCCCAAAGTCAATATGAAGGATCAAGACTCACGACGAAAAGCAATCAACTCCCATAAAGATGATGGAGAAGTCTATCCGAAAAGACCCTAACAAGGTATGAGGATAAATAGATCCAAGTCCAAAAAGGAGGCGGAGTTGTATCTCAAAATCCCAAATAGAGATTAAAGAAATAATCATGAAGTCGTGGTCAACAAAGTTGGAGTACCTCTCAAAAGTCTCCAAGTGAAGAAATTCTATGAACGATGAGAAGACTATTATCTCAAGCACGCCTCTCCAGATATGAAGTATGAAGTACATGCCAAATATCGGCCCGAGAAAGGTCTCAAATCGTGAACCGAGTTATGCTAAGATATGAACTTTTTGATATCCCGAGAAGCAGTTTTAAGAGATTTTGTCCTTTAGGTAACTATTGATCAAATCGTCCTACTTTGCTTTCAGCCTAAATAAACTATCAAAATAAGTCCAAAAATGCATCTTCATGATCATTCTAAGACAAAAATAAAATATAAGAGATACAATTAGGAATAAGGGAGTGTAAGCATTTAATTAAGCCATGTGTGTAAGTGTCTGAATTGCTAACTTATAATAACAATGATCTCGTTTCTAAGCTTAGTTTGGGGAACGTGAAACTTGAGGGTGATAAATCTTCGCAACACCAAAGCCCTAATGTAAGTCATTGATCTCTTTGCAAGTTATTTCCATTGTTTTGTTTCCTTTAAAGTTTAATTTTTATTAGTATTTTAATTTTTGTTTAGTAGTATTTAAATAAGGTCAAGGTTGATTAATTATGAGAAAAGTGTAAAATTGCTTTATCACTAAGCAATGCATGAGGGCATGGCAATGGTTAAGTGTAGGGGATTTGATAGGTGTGTAAACACCCATCATTTTACCACTTAATTCTGGCTAAAACGAGACCAAAACACGTATTTAATATCATTTGTTTGGAATTATGCGTGGTTTTTGTGTTTATTGTGATTTCAGAGCCAACCGGATGAATATTAAAGAAAACATGGGATTGCACGGGTTTGACTGAAGAAAAAGACCCAAGATAAAGTCTATTGTCCAAGAGATGCAAAAGATTTGAAGTCACTGGGCCTATTCGAAGATTTATCGAAGAAAAGGACCAAAGATGGAAGATTTACATAAGTCGAAGACACTCAAGTCTATTAAACAAAGAAATTAAAAGACGAGTTGAATTTAATCGACAACAAATCCCGAATTAGAATCGAAAACGTCAACTTTTCTGAAAAGACGAGAAGACAAGAAGAACGGGAGAAAGCCCACTCACCAACCAAAAGACAAGGCTATATAAAGCCCACACCTCACACACTTAGTTAGTTTTTTAGTTTTCTTTCTCCCCCTTTTTCTCCCTTTTAGTTCGTATCATCACCATCACCACTAGGGTGATTGGTGATTTTAATCTTTGTTTTTCTAATCTTGTAATTCTAATCTTTGTTTTATCTTGTCAAAACATTAATCATTCAATACAAGTTCTTGTTTTATCCTTCCATTTCATCTTGTTCATCATCATCTTTATCTTCAAGTTCTTAAGTTCTTATTTTGTTGAGTTTTGATCTTCAAAAGTTGTTGGGATTTGTGTTTTTGTTGATGGGATTTGTAGTTTATGGTTAGTAGATGCTTTGTGTTTAGTTTTATTTAAGATTTGGTGAAAAACTTGGTGATTTTTGGATTAAAATTTGTTTCCTTGTTCTTCGGGGTAAGTTACTGTAACTGAGATTCCCAGACTTCCGGATGAACAAGAAAGTTCCGGATGAAGGTTATTTCCAAAAGTTCCGAATGAGTGAGAAGTTCCGAATGAGTTTGTCTTTAAGAAGTTCCGAATGAGTTTCCTTTAAAATCTTCCGAATGAGTCTCTTTTTGAAAAGTTCCGAATAAACTTCCTTTAAAAGTTCCGAATGAGTTTTCTTGTGTAAAAGTTCCGAATCAGTAGAAAGTTCCGAATGAACCTCAAGTTCCGAGTGAATGCTAAGTTCCGGATGAACCTAAGTTCCGAATGAAGCAAAAGTTCCGGATGAGCAAAGTTCCGAATCAAGGTTAAAAAGTTCCGAATCAATTTTCTTTTAGTGTTACTGTTTTACTATTTTACTGTTTCTTTACTTTTATTTCACAATTTATATTTTAACTGTAATTGTAACTTTAATTTCAGTTTTCATTTTAACTTTAATTTCAAGTTTTTATTAATTGTTATTAAAGTAACTGTTTTTGATTTGAGTTTTCATTTTAGTACATTTAAACTTTTTATTAGATTAGAAAACCAAACCCTTTTATTTAGTAACCAAGAACAATCATTCCACTTAAGACCGAGATCAATTCGAGAAGATTCCGAGAACTAATTAGAACCCATAGAAAAATCATGGTATCAAGCCTCAACAAAGGAAATGTTAAAATTCAATTGTTTAAACATTTTGAGAAAGTTTGAAACCTGAATATCATCCTTGATCTTTTGCTTCTCTTTCCTCAACCTTGAAGGATAAGGTATATCAGATGAAGAGGAAGGCTTTAGGGGGGTAGGATCACTCACAACCGCAGGTGGTGGGGGAATGGGGGTAGAAGGCAAAGGAGGTGAGGAAAGTTGCTCTTTTTCCTTGTTCACAATCACGGATGGAGATGTAGGAAGCTCGGGTTCCGTATAACCTTTTCCACTACGAGTGGTGATTGCTTTCATCTCCCCTCTTGGATTCGCAACGGTGTTACTCGGAAGAGTACCCGAAGAAGAGGGTTGATTACCGTGGAACAGCGAACCTAACATATCACGTAAATTATCCGCTTGGGTGCTGAAAGAGTCTCTCATGTCGGCACGAATATCATTGCTTTGTTTCACCATGTCATTCCTTAGCTCGGCTCGAATATCGCTCCCTTGTTTCGCCATGTCTCCCTTCAAGTTGATGAATTGACACTGAAGATTCGTCACCATCTCTCTATTAGTCCTCATGAACGTTTCGATGTCTTGATTCAACGCCGTTGGTTGATTGAGAGGTGGAGTTTGGTAAGCTTGAGAATTTCCTTGAGGTGGGTACAGGTTTCTTTGGGATTGATATTGATTGTTAGCACAAGGTTGGGATTGGTTATTTCGGTTATAGCTTTGTTGTTGGTTTTGGTTTTGAGGAGTAAAACCGGGTGGAGCAAGATAGTTGTTTGAACGATAACTTAGCAAGTTACGGTCTCCTTGAGGACGAGATTGATAGCCTCCCGTGGGATAAGTACCGTATGACGCGTTAACATTTTCAGAAAAATTGCCTTGAGTAGAAGGACAATCATTGTAAGAATGAGGACCACCACATGTGTCACAAGAAATAGCAACGGCTTTAGCTTGTTGAGTTTGGTTAGAAGCCAAAATTTGCATACTTTTGCTAATTTCAAGAATAGCACGTTCCATGGCGGACATGTCGGTAGTGGAAGAAGTAGATGAAACATTGACTCTCGGATTAGATCTTGAGGATGCAGATGAATCCCAATTCTTGTGGTGAGTAGTCATGTTTTCAATCAACTCTCTACACTCCTCCGGTCTCCTTTTTATAAAGGTACCACCGACGGCGGCGTTGATCGCGTCACGATCACGAAAAGTGAGACCATTGTAGAAAGTATCAATGAGAGTGACGGGGAGCATGTTGTGATTTGGACAACGGTCGATCAAATCATTGTATCGTTCCCAAGCATCAAAGAGCGATTCATCATTGTCTTGCATGAATCCACTAATTTGGTTACGAAGGCTTGTGACCATGGATGGTGGGAAGTAGCGCGACAAAAAGCGTTGAGTCATGTCATTCCAAGTAGGAATAGAATTCTTTGGGAGAAGGTCAAACCATTTTTCGGCATGGTGAGAAAGCGAGTGGGGAAATAGTTGAAGGCGAATTTCATCCATAGAAACACCGGGTGACTTCATGCTTTGGGTGATGGTAATGAATTTGTCGAGGTGTTTGTTGGCATCATCATCCGGAATTCCGCGAAATGGATTAGTTTGCACTTGTTGGATCATGTGATGCTTCAACGAAAACTCCTGAGTTGTGATGTGCATCGGCGCAATCGGGCCTCCGCGTCCGTTCATGGTGGGTTGACACAATTCCTCCATTGTTCGTAAATCGGGTAGGGGGACATTGTTGTTGTTATTGTTATTCAAATTGGGTAGAGGTGGGTTATTATTGTTGTTATGAACACCAGCCATATCTAAATCTTCACGAGTCTCGGGCTTAGAATAATTTGAAGATCTAGTACGCATACACCTGCAGAAGAAAAATATACACAGAGAGAATATCTATATAATCTTTTTGGTGCAAAACCTTTGGAAAAGAATTGCCTTTTTATGATTTTTCAATGTTTTTGTATTTTTGAAATTTTTTATATTTTTTAGGATTTTTGTAAAAAATTTAAATCAAGGAAAATAACGTTCAAAGAACGGATCCCAAAATTCAATGCGTCTCTCACTAAAAACCGTTAATCATAACGAAAAGAGCCGGCAGCGGCGCCATTTAATACAAAGGTTTTACCCCAAGTATAAAATCTTATCGTCCGATCTCTTCGAATTGATTTCCAGTCTAAAGTGCGACTCAATTGTCTTTTGGTGAACAAGAGAATATTTTGGTTTGGTTTTCTAATTTAAACTAAATGCAAGTATGAAAATGTCGTTGAGTGAATTAAAGCTTTTAAAAATTAAACTAAAAGTTATTTAGATAAACACTTAAAACATAAAACTTAAAAACATGTTCTATCGGAATGTATAAAAATGGAAGCCATCGGAATACAAATGTAAAGCTGTCGGAATATCAATCTGAATACCCATCGGAATGTCAAATACAATTCTGTCGGAATATGGTTCTATCGCAATGATCACAATCGGAATGTCCTAGATCGCAATGTTAGATCGGAATAATCCAAATACCTTTGTCGCAAGGTCCAGATCGGAAAGTTGTAAACTAAAATTGGGCAGAGTTTCGTTTCAAAGTAACCTTAGTCCCGTCGGAATATGCGATCGCAATGAGCGATCGCAATCCAGATCGGAATAAGGGGGAAGTACAAGTTATCGCAAAGTAGAACCCTTGATGGGTTATTGCGATAGAAACCAAGGTCCAATCGGAATGTGCAATACCCAATATTGCGATGAACACAAGCAGTAGTAATCCAAAATTGGTGGTAAGCTTAAAACTCAATAAGCACGGATAATAAGCTATCTTAACCAAATCTTAAATAACTCAATAAGCTTAAATTTGATAACTTTTAAAAACATGAAATCATAAACTTTATAAAAGAAATTTTAGAAAGACTAAACCTTATGAGAATACGAAAAGCAATAAGCTAAAACATGAAATAAGCCAATAAGCATAAAGAGCTTATAGCCTAAATCAAATAAAAAATTAGTAAGTAGTAAAAAGATTAACCTTTTAACTACTTAAAAATCAAACGAAATCAATCCGTATGGATTATAATTTTCGGATCAAAAGCAAAATGAAACCAAGAAATGTAGGAAGAGATTAAAGAACACAAACTTAAACTTAAACTTTTGATTAAAGAAACTCAAATACAAAGATTAATGAAAGCTTAAAATTTGAAAGATTAAAAGAAAAGATGAAAACTTAGTGAGAGAAAGTTGGGAACTTTCTCTCTCTAAAAACAAGAAAGAAAACTTAAAAATAAAACTAGCTAACCACCCTCCTAATGTGATTAGGAGGGTATTTATAGGGAAATGGGAAGTGCATGTGTGGTGCTTCCTTCTTTCTTTTCTTCTTGACTCGATTTAATTCTTTGTCTTTTCTCGACGTCGTCTCGAGATTTGAACTTGTCTTAATAATTTTCTTCTTTAATTTAGACTTTTTCTTTGATAAATCTTCAGAATAGGTCTTGGACATTCGTTCTTTAAGCACTCTTGATCTCTTGACTTCGTCTTTTCTCGTTTTCTTCGACAAAAGCCCGTGAAAGCCCGTGTTTTCTTCCTTTTTCATCTTTTGGTCCTAAAACACAATAAAAACACAAACCACGCATGTCACACTCCCAAAATATCAGAGTATAATGGCGACAAGGGAGTGGTGACGTCATGATTATCATACACACACAGTTACAAAGAACGACCTCTAAATGAGACGTTCGGAAAATAGATCACTTGTAATTGATAAAATAAATAGTTTTAACCAAGTGCGGAAGCATAAAACTGGATACAGTTACAAAACATAGTTTTCCCAAATAGTACAAATGATCTTGGTTTCAAAGAAATGACGGCAATGCATGAGACCTCACTTAGCATCTTCCTTCTTAATACCTGAGAAAAACATTGCTAAAGTGTCAACATAAAGTTGGTGAGTTCATAGGTTTAGTTAATTTGAAATGTTTAATGAACCACAAGATTTTCCCAAAAGTGATGACAATATAACAAATACAAAGTCATCCCAAAAGTATTTATTACAGTCTAAGCTCGTGACACCGAAGCGTTAACAATACCGGCAATATAATCATATAAATGTAGCCCAATTAGATGCCTAAACCCACGACATCCTATCTCAGACTCAAATGAAACTGTGCCCGCTTGTCCCCTTGTTGGACAAGACAGACAGGGACGTCAATCCCGATAGATCTATCCATAACATTCGCGCTTACACAAAGTAATTAACGGTTCACGATTCACGGGCCAAAGCAACTGGGTTTTTAGTGGGACTTAGACTAATATATAAATCAGTAAATGCACTTGTGTTCATACGTTAAAATCAAGCAATGTCTCACCCCAAAAAGCAGTAAAAATAGTTAAGCATGGGACTATAAACTCACCTCGTAGTTCAGCAAAAAGGACGAAGGTAAAGGTAGCTCGAGAGTACGGTTACGCTAGCCGCGACCTATTTAATTATAAGGATCGCGTTACGACATGAAAATTTATACTAGTAAAAAGACACGACACCCTAGTTGTGCTTGACAATACCTTTCGTTTACGGAAAAATATGACACATAAAAGTCGGTTATTAAACGGTCGAGGTTTACGGGTTAAATTATATGTTTAAGTTACGAATTTCGTTTTTGGGCTTTAAATAAACCCATACACTAACACTGGCCCAACAATTACCCAATACACCCACCCATAATCCGGCCCAAGGGTTATATAACCCGGCCCGGCCCAGCCCACTGGCGATATAAACAAGGAACAAAGGAGTAAATACGTGTGTGTATCACACATAACTAAAAAACAGAGAGTTATCTCTCTCTCTCTTCTCTCGAAACACACCCACCGCCCACTCTCTCTCTCTCTAAAGATTAGATCGGTTCATCACTCTCCCATGGCTAATCATGTTTTCAGTTTAATACATCAATCATTTGGAGTGGTTTGTGGTGAATAAATCGCGTGAGATGTGGGGTTTCATCCCCACATCAAACCGATTCGGTTTTGATGGTGATCTACCCCAGGGTTAATGTTAATCATCTCCAATCAAAGATAAGTTGTTTATCCTCTTTTCTTTTAATAAAATTGTTTAAATGATTTTCGTTTATAAAAGATTTTGTGGGTTTAAATCACTTGTATAAACTTGCTGAGAACCAAATGGCTCTCGGATTTGAAAATAAATAAATTAGGGTTTCGAAATATTTGGGGGTTTCTCTAAATCTAGTGTTTAAATACAATTAATTAATGTTTTCTTGTATAAAAACATGTTAATTTCAACATATAACGATTTTGTAAAAATTAGGGTTTCGGTCAAAATTGGGGGTTTTTGCATATCTTGTTTCCAGTCAAATTAATTATTAGATTCGGGTCTTGATTAGGTTTAATTAGAGTTTTAATTAATAAAATCAAATTAGGGTTTTTATAAATTGGGGGTTTTTGTATTCGGTTGATTAATCAAAGTTAAATGGCGTTTTTGGTATATAGAAGTACTAATTTCATAATTAAAAAGGTTTTCAGTTTTTAGGGTTTCGAATTAGAAAGGGGTTTTATACCCGCGGCATATTTGGGGGTTTTATGATGTTTCTGTAAATTGAAATGGTTAAGATATTTGGATTATTGTGACATTGAATGGTAAGGGTTTCGGCAGAAAAACAAGTAACTTGGTTGTCTTGGTTTGGTTCTCGGTTTGGCCTCGGTTTGGGTCTCGGTTTGGTTGACAGAAAAATAGGGCCATGGTCATGTTCTAGTAACAATTGCTATAGTTTATCTTTTCAGTTTTTAACTAAGATGGAACCGTGACAAAACTAACATATTCGTTTTAATTTCGCAGGTTTGGTCAATGACGAGCACAACTAAGGTTTATTCAGAAAATGAAGAGATGATTTAAAAGACTCACAATTTGGATGCTTAGGTTTCGGGTTGCAGGTTTGGACGAGAAGGATGGATCGGCTTGTCACTTTCGGTTTGCAGGTTTGGACGAGAAGAATGGATCGGCTTGACACTACACTTCACTTCACCCAGAAATTGTGTTTGAAAACTTGTCCAGAAATTGTTACTGTAATATTGGGACTGTGAATACTTTGTGTTTTGTTTGGACATTTGATAAACTTTGGACAGTATTTAATCTTGTATTATTAGTCTAGGGTTAGTCTCAAACTGAATTTGGTAAGCTTGTGATATACCCAATTTGGGTAAACTTGGCATGTGTGCTGGATTGTAGTGCTTAGTGGATGAATAAACTATGGGGTTAAATTGTGACTGAAAATGGACACTTGTTAAACAAGTTTTTGAAATAAAGGTGAATAAAACTTTATAACTTAAATGTTTGTACATGATGCACCAATTATACTACTCGGCTAAGGTTTGTCGGGTGTTTAAGTTTAGACTCGAAAACTGAATATACACGACTCGATAACAACTCGACCCACGATCCAAATCAAAGACAATTATGCGAGACTTCACGGGATTTAGTAAGTACTTCCAATAGACATACGGCAAAACATAATACGTTTACCAACTTCGTGTATTGCATTCATGACTTAATAGACGTGAAAACTCGAGATGTTACATATGCTCTCCCTAAAAAGGGCTTTGTCCGCAAAGCAAAATAAATAACACATTCATGTCGACAACTCGTCGGTAAATAATTAAAGTACTCCTACTATACGAAGAATTTAAGGTGAAAATTTGACGAATGTCACAGTATTCCCATGTTTTAGAGATTTCGTCACGAAATCAAGACGTTGTTGTAGTAGGATGATTAGCGAAAAGATGAGGATACTTGCTCTTGAATTGATCTTCACGTTCCCACGTGTATTCTGGACCTCTACGCGCATTCCAACGGATCTTTACAATAGGTATACGGCTTTGTTTGAGTTGTTTGACTTGACGGTCCATAACTTCTACCGGTTCTTCTACAAAGTTGAGTTTGTCGTCGAGTTGAATCTCTTCCAAAGGAATAACGAGTGTCTCGTCGGCTAAACATTTCTTCAAATTGCAAATGTGGAACACATTATGCACTCGGCTAAGTTCTTGGGGTAATTCCAAACGATAGGCTACGGGGCCAATCCTCTCTATAATCTTGAAGGGTCCAATGTAACGAGGATTTAACTTTCCACGCTTCCCAAAGCGAATCACACCCTTCCAAGGTGAGACCTTCAACATGACTCTATCACCAACCTCAAACTCAAGGGGTTTGCGTCTCATGTCAGCATAACTCTTTTGTCGATCTCTTGCGGCTTGCATACGACTCTTGATCTTAAAGATCTTCTCAGTAGTTTCGTGTATGATCTCGGGTCCAGTGAGTTGTGCTTCACCAACCTCTGCCCAACACACGGGTGAACGACACTTCCTACCATACAGTGCTTCGAACGGCGCTGCCTTAATGCTAGTGTGATAACTATTGTTGTATGAGAACTCCACCAGAGGTAGGTGTCTATCCCATCTATTTCCAAAGTCAATCACACAAGCTCTCAGCATATCTTCTAAGGTTTGAATGGTCCTTTCACTTTGACCGTCAGTTTGGGGATGGTACGTAGTGCTCATATCCAACTGCGTTCCCAATGCCTTCTGCAGTGACTTCCAGAACTGCGAAGTAAATCGGCTGTCTCGGTCGGAGATTATAGACACAGGCACACCATGCTTCGTGACTACTTCCTCCAAGTATGTCCTTGCTAACTTATCCATTCCATCGGTCTCCTTGATGGGTAGGAAATGAGCCGATTTGGTGAGTCGGTCGACGATTACCCAAATGGTGTCAAATCCGGCTGAGGTTTTTGGTAGCTTGGTAATGAAATCCATAGTGATCCTTTCCCACTTCCATTCTGGCAGTTCGGGTTGGACCAATAATCCTGATGGTTTCATATGTTCGGCTTTGACCTTGGCACAAGTCAAGCACTTACCAATGTATGTAGCAATATCCGCCTTCATGTTCGGCCACCAATACAACATCTTCAGATCATGATACATTTTGTCGGATCCCGGATGTATGGAGTATTTTTACTTATGCGACTCATGCATAATCAAAGATCGTAGGTCACCATGGCATGGTAACCAACTCCTATTATCAAGGCATAACGTTCCATCCGAGCGAGCTTCTAACTTCTTTATCATTCCTTCAACATCTTCAGTCTTGAGAATTTCTTCCTCGACTGTCTCTTTCTGAGCCTTGAGAATTAAGGATGGAAGGTCTAAGTCAATAGTCATCACCAAAGCCTTCACCCTAAGAACTCTCTCCTTTCGACTCAAAGCGTCGGCCACAACATTTGCCTTGCCCGGGTGATAACGGATTTCGTAATCGTAATAACTGAGCAACTCTAGCCAACGTCGTTGTCTTATGTTGAGTTCCTTTTGATTCAAAATGTGTTGTAGACTCTTATGATCAGTGAATAAAACACACTTAGTACCATAAAGGTAGTGTCTCCAAATCTTCAAGGCAAACACCACTGCTCCCAACTCTAGGTCATGAGTTGTGTAGTTCATCTCGTGCACTTTTAGTTGTCTTGATACGTAAGCTATGACCTTAGTTCTTTGCATCAGTACCGCACCTAACCCTTTTATGGATGCATCACAATACACCACAAAGTCTTCATTACCCTCGGGTAGGGCTAGTATACGTGCTTCACACAACATCTGCTTCAATGTCTGAAATGCCAAATCTTGATCCTCTTTCCACTCAAATTTCTTGTCCTTTTGAGTCAATTCCGTCATTGGTTTAGCTATCTTGGAGAAACCTTCAATGAATCTCCTATAGTAACCAGCAAGACCTAAAAATTGGCGGATCTCCGTGGGTGTTGTTGGAGTCGCCCAATCCTTCACGGCCTCGATCTTAGCAGGATCAACGTGAATACCACTGCTATCGATTACATGCCCAAGGAATTGCACCGTGTTTATCTAAAACTCACATTTGGAAAACTTTGCTTCTCCTTTCTTAGCAGCTCTAGTATGGTCTTCAAATGTTCCTTGTGTTCTTCTTCATTACGAGAATAGATGAGAATATCATCGATAAATACAATCCCAAACTTGTCCAAGTATGGTTTGCAAACTCGGTTCATGAGATCCATGAATACCGCAGGCGCGTTTGTCAAACCGAAAGGCATAACTTGGAACTCGTAGTGTCCGTACCGGGTTCTAAAAGCCGTATTATGAACGTCTTCCTCTCTAACCCTTAGTTGATGATATCCTGACCTTAAATCGATCTTCGAGTATATGCTAGATCCTTGCAATTGGTCGAAAAGATCGTCAATTCTTGGCAATGGGTAACGGTTCTTTATCGTTAGCTTATTCAATTCTCGATAATCGATACACATTCTAAAGGATCCATCTTTCTTTTTGACAAATAAGACCGGCGCTCCCCAAGGTGAGGAACTTGGTCTAATGAAACCTTTGTCAGAAAGTTCCTTTATCTGTTCAGCTAACTCTGTCATCTCGGCCGGTGCTAGGCGGTATGGGGCTCTAGCAACAGGCGCGGCTCCTGGTGTAAGCTCGATGTGAAACTCCACTTGCCGTGCTGGTGGTAATCCTGGTAAGTCCTCTGGGAATACGTCCGGAAAGTCTCTAACGATCGGTACATCTTCCACCTTCTTCTCGTGATCTTCTTCTCCTTCCTTTTGTGTTATTTGAACCAAGAATACTGGACATCCCTTCTCAATGTATCTTTGGGTCCTAATACATGAGATGACTTCCAGTCTTGATCCATTCTTCACTCCACTTCTTTCGCCTTGTATGATTAGTACATTGTTTCCATAAGGAACACGGACGCACTTCTCATGACATACAATTTCCGCGTGATGCTTCGACATCAAATCCATTCCAATAATGACGTCAAAACTTCCCAATTCTATGGGGAGTAAGTCGATACTGAACGAACGACCTTGTAACCTTACACTACATCCTTTCAGAATAACGTCGGTGGTTACTGACTTCCCATCGGCTAATTCTACATTATACTTAACGTCAAACGCAGTAGGGGTAACATTTAGGCGTTCACTAAATACAGATGACACAAAACTCCTATCCGCACCAGAATCAAATAGTACTGAAGCATAGTTGTTATTGACTAGAAACGTACCAGTTACAACGTTGTTGTCTTGCACTGCAGCTTCAGCACAAAGATGATACACTTTGCCAGGTGCCGTGAATCCTCCAGGAGTACTAGTTGTGGCTCGGTTATTCCCTCCCCGGTTCCCTTGATTCTGCCTCTGGTTCCCTTGGTTGTGATTCTGATTGCCTCGAATCTGGTTACCACGACCTTGGTTCCCACTGCTTGGACACTTGTTCTTGTAGTGACCTTTCTCTCCACATCCAAAGCAAGTGACATTTGCTCCTTGGCCACCTTGTGTTCCAGGTCCTCTTTGGTTAGTAGGACGAGGTGGTGCTCGACATTCATTTGCCTTATGTCCGGCCTTCCCACAATTGTAGCACGTAGGGGGACATGCTCCTTCGTGGTGTCGGCCACACTTTCCGCAGAAAGGGAGTCTTCCAGCGTAGTTTCCAGTATTACCTTGTCCAGCAGTAAACACCCTTGCTACTTCTTGTCGCTTGTTCTGGTTGTAGTTGTTTGTGTTGTTGTTGTTGTTGGTATTGTTGTTGTAGTGGTTGCCAGACCACTTCCTTTTATCCCCAGTATTTTCTCCCAACTCTTGTACCACTTGGTACATCAGAATCTGAGCCATGTCGATTGCCTCGTGCAAATCAGTTGGCTTGGATGAAGTCACATTCCCTTTGATGCTCAAAGGTAGTCCTTCAATGTATCGCTCCAACAATCGGTCGTCGTAGGGCACCAATTTAGGACATAACAAGATCAGCTCTTGAAAGCGCTGATTGTAAGCAGTAAGAGCAGTACCCTTGACCTTCAGGTTCCACAGCTCAACCTCCATCTGCTTGACTTCATTTCGTGGGCAGTATTTCCTCACAAACATAGCTTTAAATTCACTCCAGGGCGTCGCTTGGGCAACGTCAATAGTCACTGCACGAGCATAGACGTTCCACCAAGTCAAAGCACCATCCACTAACGTGCTTGACGCAAACTTCACCTTATCAGCTTCAGCAACATTGCTAATCCCAAATTGGGATTCTAGCTTCTCAAACCATCTGGTTAATCCTACTGCTCCTTCAGTACCGCGGAAACTTACTTGCGTAACTGCACGAAATTCCTTGTAGGTACAAGTCCGTGCAATAGCATTAGTAGCTCCTTGGTTGGTCTCCTCCTGTGTGCTAGCTGTACGATTTGCTTCGGCTGTTGCGAGTGCTTCGGCCACTCGTTCGGCTATCATTTGACTTAGCATGACGGTGTCAATTCCACCGGTAGTAGCTGGTGGATTCTGCGTTTCGGATCTTCTAACTGGCGCCATAATCTAAAAAGGTAATAGGACAATGAGTTTTGCCAGACATAACATGCATGACACGCACAATACAATTATGAAATGCTCCAGGGTATAATACACAATATATAATGATCTCTCAATTTTTGTAACCCATAATATCATTCATAGAATTGTTTGGTAGTACATCATAGTTTGTCATACATAATATAATAAAAGAAAATAAAATGCCAACTAGCTAAGATAAACTTCAAAGCTTAGTGGTCATACAAGGATAAGTCAATGGTACAAGATGAATCTAACTAGTGCCCTCACGGCGCTGATGAAGCTCTCTCTCCAACTCTGCTAACCTCCTCTCAACCACGATCTCACGAGCCTGGGAATCTCTAAGTCTAACATCGGTATCATAACAAGCGGCTCTAAACCTCTTATCTAAGTCTGCAACAGGGTCCTCCACCGGTGCCTCTAGTCCGCCTGTCTCAACCAATGGCTCTACTCCCCAACGGGTCATCAGGCTCTCGATCTCCTCAAGACGAGCATTCGGCATGGATTCCATCTGATCAAGAACAGTATGAAGCTGTCCTCGTAGACGGGTCACAAAAACCGTCAACACTGTCTCATCCCTAACTGGACTCTTCTTTGCCAGTGCCTCCAACTTATCCTGCACCTCATTATACTCTTCACCTAAAGCCTCTACAGCATCCTCCAACCTGTTTAATCGTGTCGTCACACATCCATCTGCTGCCCCAAGTATCACCACCGTTGATGTAGCTCTCCTAGGAAGAGGAGTCGTAGCTCTCGGCCCAGTAGAGATGCTAGCATCAGCAAGCATCTCCTGGTACACAGCAGGTACAGTCTCTGGTGGTGGTAGTGGTAGTGGTATCTCTGGGACAGGACTGGCAGGTGTGCGGGCTGCATGCCTGTCAGTGGCAGTGAAAGGTATGAGGGGTCGGTAAGGTGAAAGTGGTGGTCGAGCAGCTCTCCCCTGAAGACGTCGTCTCACATAGTAGAAAGGTAGAGTACCAGGTGCCGGAGCAGGAATATCAGTCCTCTCCCTTTCGTCTTCAGATGAAGATGAGGAGATGTGTGCTAGGGAAACCTCAGGAGTAGCAGCATATGCAGTAGGAGGGTCTTCAGTGTCTGTGACCTCCATGGGCTCTCCTTCCCCATCTGTGAACTCCATATCATCATCCTCTGTCTCCTCTACCGTCTCATCCCTAGTAACTGATGTCTGACCTGGTGACTGCACCACATCAGCGTCTAAGTCATCCTCTCCTCCGCCTTCTAGGCTAAGTACGTCGTCAGCTGATGCATCAGGAATACGGATCGGTGAACGACGAACCTCCTCAGCCTCTCTCTCAGTATCATCATCTGAAACCATCCGGTACCACGGATATCCTGACGGTGATCCTCTAGGTAGTCCTACTGATGAACTGATAGTCGACTGTGAACTACGGTTGTAGTACGCTCCTGTAGACGTGGAATCATCAGAAGAAGACATCACTGTAATCATAAACAAAATAAATGTGTGTAAATATCTTATAAAATTAGTCCGTAAAAAGGGACATTAACATAACATAGCAATCATTGTTGAATCCACATGTATCCCATATAACATAATTCAGATTTTGTTGTTGCACATGTAACCCATGTAAATATACCTCGTATTTGTTAAATCACATGTATCCCATTTATTACTTATCTATGTTCATGTATCTATATATACTTAATACTTACAATCCGTATGATAATCGATTAAACACATAACAGTTATAGTCTAGAGTTACTAAATGCAACCTAGTTCTCTATAACCTGGCTCTGATACCAATCTGTCACACTCCCAAAATATCAGAGTATAATGGCGACAAGGGAGTGGTGACGTCATGATTATCATACACACACAGTTACAAAGAACGACCTCTAAATGAGACGTTCGAAAAATAGATCACTTGTAATTGATAAAATAAATAGTTTTAACCAAGTGCGGAAGCATAAAACTGGATACAGTTACAAAACATAGTTTTCCCAAATAGTACAAATGATCTTGGTTTCAAAGAAATGACGGCAATGCATGAGACCTCACTTAGCATCTTCCTTCTTAATACCTGAGAAAAACATTGCTAAAGTGTCAACATAAAGTTGGTGAGTTCATAGGTTTAGTTAATTTGAAATGTTTAATGAACCACAAGATTTTCCCAAAAGTGATGACAATATAACAAATACAAAGTCATCCCAAAAGTATTTATTACAGTCTAAGCTCGTGACACCGAAGCGTTAACAATACCGGCAGTATAATCATATAAATGTAGCCCAACTAGATGCCTAAACCCACGACATCCTATCTCAGACTCAAATGAAACTGTGCCCGCTTGTCCCCTTGTTGGACAAGACAGATAGGGACGTCAATCCCGATAGATCTATCCATAACATTCGCGCTTACACAAAGTAATTAACGGTTCACGATTCACGGGCCAAAGCAACTGGGTTTTTAGTGGGACTTAGACTAATATATAAATCAGTAAATGCACTTGTGTTCATACGTTAAAATCAAGCAATGTCTCACCCCAAAAAGCAGTAAAAATAGTTAAGCATGAGGCTATAAACTCACCTCGTAGTTCAGCAAAAAGGACGAAGGTAAAGGTAGCTCGAGAGTACGGTTACGCTAGCCGCGACCTATTTAATTATAAGGATCGCGTTACGACATGAAAATTTATACTAGTAAAAAGACACGACACCCTAGTTGTGCTTGACAATACCTTTCGTTTACGGAAAAATACGACACATAAAAGTCGGTTATTAAACGGTCGAGGTTTACGGGTTAAATTATACGTTTAAGTTACGAATTTCGTTTTTGGGCTTTAAATAAACCCATACACTAACACTGGCCCAACAATTACCCAATACACCCACCCATAATCCGGCCCAAGGGTTATATAACCCGGCCCGGCCCACTGGCGATATAAACAAGGAACAAAGGAGTAAATACGTGTGTGTATCACACATAACTCAAAAACAGAGCGTTATCTCTCTCTCTCTTCTCTCGAAACACACCCACCGCCCACTCTCTCTCTCTCTAAAGATTAGATCGGTTCATCACTCTCCCATGGCTAATCATGTTTTCAGTTTAATACATCAATCATTTGGAGTGGTTTGTGGTGAATAAATCGCGTGAGATGTGGGGTTTCATCCCCACATCAAACCGATTCGGTTTTGATGGTGATCTACCCCAGGGTTAATGTTAATCATCTCCAATCAAAGATAAGTTGTTTATCCTCTTTTCTTTTAATAAAATTGTTTAAATGAGTAATGCTTCCTAGCACGGGACACAGAATAAGACCACTTAGATCAGAATAGCATTTTCGTTTATAAAAGATTTTGTGGGTTTAAATCACTTGTATAAACTTGCTGAGAACCAAATGGCTCTCGGATTTAAAAATAAATAAATTAGGGTTTCGAAATATTTGGGGGTTTCTCTAAATCTCGTGTTTAAATACAATTAATTAATGTTTTCTTGTATAAAAACATGTTAATTTCAACATATAACGATTTTGTAAAAATTAGGGTTTCGGTCAAAATTGGGGGTTTTTGCAGATCTTGTTTCCAGTCAAATTAATTATTAGATTCGGGTCTTGATTGGGTTTAATTAGAGTTTTAATTAATAAAATCAAATTAGGGTTTTTATAAATTGGGGGTTTTTGTATTCGGTTGATTAATCAAAGTTAAATGGCGTTTTTGGTATATAGAAGTACTAATTTCATAATTAAAAAGGTTTTCAGTTTTTAGGGTTTCGAATTAGAAAGGGGTTTTATACCCGCGGCATATTTGGGGGTTTTATGATGTTTCTGTAAATTGAAATGGTTAAGATATTTGGATTATTGTGACATTGAATGGTAAGGGTTTCGGCAGAAAAAAAAGTAACTTGGTTGTCTTGGTTTGGTTCTCGGTTTGGCCTCGGTTTGGGTCTCGGTTTGGTTGACAGAAAAATAGGGTCATGGTCATGTTCTAGTAACAATTGCTATAGTTTATCTTTTCAGTTTTTAACTAAGATGGAACCGTGACAAAACTAACATATTCGTTTTAATTTCGCAGGTTTGGTCAATGACGAGCACAACTAAGGTTTATTCAGAAAATGAAGAGATGATTTAAAAGACTCACAATTTGGATGCTTAGGTTTCGGGTTGCAGGTTTGGACGAGAAGGATGGATCGGCTTGTCACTTTCGGTTTGTAGGTTTGGACGAGAAGGATGGATCGGCTTGACACTACACTTCACTTCACCCAGAAATTGTGTTTGAAAACTTGTCCAGAAATTGTTACTGTAATATTGGGACTGTGTATACTTTGTGTTTTGTTTGGACATTTGATAAACTTTGGACAGTATTTAATCTTGTATTATTAGTCTAGGGTTAGTCTCAAACTGAATTTGGTAAGCTTGTGATATACCCAATTTGGGTAAACTTGGCATGTGTGCTGGATTGTAGTGCTTAGTGGATGAATAAACTATGGGGTTAAATTGTGACTGAAAATGGACACTTGTTAAACAAGTTTTTGAAATAAAGGTGAATAAAAGTTTATAACTTAAATGTTTGTACATGATGCACCAATTATACTACTCGGCTAAGGTTTGTCGGGTGTTTAAGTTTAGACTCGAAAACTGAATATACACGACTCGATAACAACTCGACCCACGATCCAAATCAAAGACAATTATGCGAGACTTCACGGGATTTAGTAAGTACTTCCAACAGACATACGGCAAAACATAATACGTTTACCAACTTTGTGTATTGCATTCATGACTTAATAGACGTGAAAACTCGAGATGTTACATATGCTCTCCCTAAAAAGGGCTTTATCCGCAAAGCAAAATAAATAACACATTCATGTCGACAACTCGTCGGTAAATAATTAAAGTACTCCTACTATACGAAGAATTTAAGGTGAAAATTTGACGGATGTCACAACGCATAATTCCGACTTTTACGACATAAAATACACGTTTTGGTCTTGTTATTATTGGAAATA
Source organism: Glebionis coronaria (assembly GCA_025667525.1). Classification (NCBI taxonomy): domain Eukaryota; kingdom Viridiplantae; phylum Streptophyta; class Magnoliopsida; order Asterales; family Asteraceae; genus Glebionis; species Glebionis coronaria. The sequence continues at coordinate 143,142,807 of CM046880.1, forward strand.
AGTGGTAAAAGGATAAGTGTTTTCACACTTATTAGGCACATGTCCGATTTTCCTTTGTCGGATAGTGTTCCCCTAATTGTTATCTCTTGGTCTAGGTATTCTGGGTGAATTGCCACCTTTAAATTTGGTGGTGAACTTGCTTTTGGCTCTGCCGTCACTCGTGGTGGTTCTGTAATTATGTTACATTCTGTGAGTGGCACGACTGTATTAAAGATCATTACTATTCCTCCTTCCACTGGGAACTTCATCATGCTGTGGGTCGTGGAAGGTACTTCTCGCATTGCTAAGATGGCGGGTCGCCCAATGATCCCGTTGTACTGTGATGGGGATCGTATTATCAGAAAATTCATTGAGACTTTTGTCAAGTGCTCGTCATCTCCTATCGTTACTATGTTGATACACAAGTTGGATGGACCTAGTTGGACCCAAATTAGGCTTAAGTCGGTGTCTTGTGGGTTCCGGCTCTTGCACTAAGTGAATCTTGTTTAAGGACCCTACACATTGAGAACATAAACCGTTAGGCTTACCGCGGGCGCTTGTCCCACGATTAGACTCCAGCGTGAGAGTAAGTAATCGGTTTGAGTATATGTGAGAGTTTAGAGTATTGTATGTATTGCACCTTTGTGGAACCTCGGCGGTTCCTTTTATACCCGAGAGAGTCCTGGTTGGGCTCTCCTACTCTTGCGGCCTAAGGAAGAGATAATGACCCAGAATAGCTTGATCTTTATCGCATAACCAAGGTAAGTGTATATCTCTTATCCTTAGGCAAATATAACTATAAGATAGATTATATTCTGTCTTTATCCTGTCACGCTGTGACGAGGACCTGACTAAGTAACCATTTGTCGTGCACCAATGGTTAATTTGGCCTCCTGGGCCTTACGCGTTCTGCGCAACAACAATCCATACCCAATGGATATGGGTAGTACCCATAGATCGGGTTATGCAACCCGAATAGGGACTATACGTCATCATGTCCCCCTAGTCTAGTGGTCGCAGGTTCTGACCGCGGCTACTAGACTATAAAGCATCAAAGGCCCTAGAGATAATGCTCTAAAGTGAAAATAGATGCCCCAGCAAGTGTCTTTGGACCAAATATTTTAAATATCTCGCCAATCATTTATCCTTGTCATAATATACTAATACTTACCTTCGTTGGAAACCGGTAAAGGTTTTAAACACGTCATACAGAATAAGTCGATCAGCACCGTTGGATGAAACAAACGTTCGACACATGTCGCACGATCCTTCACCTATTGATGTAGATCACTTTAATATGTATTGTACCAATGATCGGTCTTCTTTATTCCCACAGCCTCATCTTCCTCCATTACCAAAAATCTCAATAAAATCTACAAACCAGCACTCGTTGTCTTTGAAAAAGAAAAATGGTGTCACAGTTATTCAACGTAGGATCCCGCATTTCTGAGCAGGAGCTCTCTCAGTTCATCACCAAGTATCATATCTCCACAGACCTACATCCCGTGGTACCAGAGCCACAATTGCATATAGAAAGCTTTCTAGCTGGTAATTTTGGTGTGTATACCCGATTTTTTGAGTTTGCCAATAACCATATCCCCCTGGGCCTTTTTGGTTGACGTATTAAGCTTCTATAGTTCCATTTATCCCAACTACACTGTATCGGCGCATGCAAAATATCTAATTTCGAGATAAGTTGCCGGTTGAAGAACATTGATCCTACTATAAATCTATTCCAGGCCTTTTAATCGCCCATCCTGGATTAACAGGTAGATATCTTTCGCCAAACGTCTTGGTCAACTACAGTGCTACTCAATAAAGATAGACTCGATGAAGAAATGGAACAACAAATTCTTCTGGATAGATAAGGTTGTGTTCCCCTTTTTTTTATGACTTTATCACTCCCCAGACGATGATAATAGACAGTCGCCCTGTCCCTGGTACATACAGCGAAGAAGATTCGAAGAAGATAGATGCCGATCGGATCCCAATGCAAGAATTTCTTGAGTCTCTACTATATGCCCTGGAGCTAAGTGTGAGGGCGCTGCTACCTCTAAATCACCTGCAGCGATATTATGATTATTTTAGTCATGGTAAAAAGTTTATCTCTCTTATCCATCCTCAATAGAATTCTTAATCATATATTAAATCGTTACATACGGTGTATGCAGAAATACAGTATTCGTAGCTCGTGAAGCGCGAAGATCCGTGCAAGGTAAACATGTGCCCCCGCCCATGTACTCCTGAAGAGCTTGCTAGCGGGTGGAGCATTGGTAGACGCACCATGGCACTCGAACCTCACTCTCCTAACACACATGCGAGCGCGGAGGGTTCCGTCATCCTAAACGCAATAGAGTCATCCTCTGCAGAAACAGAGGGTGTATGAAACGAAGGAGCATATGAAAGCAACCCAAGCCGTAATGCCAATGAGGACGATATTCCCATCCCAGGCTTCAAGTGTTGGAGCATAGTTTGGCTAGGCCGGTCTGACGACTCTCCTGGGCCGTTCGTCGTCTTCCCGGATCCTGAGTAATGCTGCAAACAAAGGTAAACCGGTTAGACGTGGACCCGAGGCCGGAGCCCCGGGGTCTACCTCCGACGGTCAAGTTAGTATTTGATCGATATGTTGTATATGAAGTATGGTTGAGAGAGAGAACCTGGTTATAATGAGACCCCTACCACTGTTTATATAGGCTTAGGGTTTCTTGAAGGATAAGTTAGGCGTGTGTGGGCCGCGGGCCTGTTGGGCCGGGCCGAATACCGACTATACGTCGACATGTCCCCCAGTCTAGTATGATATGGTCCATGATCATGTTATGCTACACTCATTCGTGTATCATGCTCACTAAACAACCGCGTGCGACTTGCTGCCAGGACATCCTCGTGGGTCGTCCGTAACATATGGCTCCACTCGTAATGGGCTTCCTTTAGCAAAAAGATGATGGGATGGGATTGCGAATAGTGAGCATAGCCACTATACGCCATCATGTCCCCCCAGTCTAGTATGCGAGGTTGTCACCGAGGTTACTAGACTTTACACCATATCCGCTACCTGTAAGCATATCTACGTCGAAAGAAATAGGGAACCCGTGTACGTATGACGGGTGGGTGTGCTCGAATGCTTGGTTCCCGTGATTAGACGGTAAGGACCCCGTAAGAAGAAAGCGTGTTCTATAGCCGGGGTAACATTGGCATTGGCAAGGTATCATTCTTATTCATCTCTAACGTGAGGATGATAAGAAGGTTTTGTGAAGGTGGAGGTGAAACCGTATGTTGCATCGTGAATACCTTGAAGGCGTACTTCTTGTACCCACTGATGATGCAGCGTAGCACGAATATTGCATTCGGCTTAAGGCCAACAGAAGACTTTCTATGGCAATGTGATGCGGATGGTACATCTGTCTTGCAGCCACGATACATGATAATGACTTCCGTGGCAAAAAATATGAGCCAGTGGAAGACCTGCTTCCATGGCAAACAATGAGACAGCGGAAGACGTACTTCCGCGGCAAAGATAATAAAAGAGCGCGTGGAAGGAGTATTTCTGCGGCAAAGATAATGAGCTTGTGGAAGAAACACTTCCACGGCGAAAACAATGAGCGCGTGGAAGAGATACTTCCACGACGAATATAATGACCGCGTGAAAGAAATACTTCCACGGCAAAAATAATGAGTGCGTGGAAGAAATACTTCCACGGCGAAAATAATGCGCACGTGGAAGAAATACTTCCACGGCGAAAATAATGCGCACGTGGAATAATACTTCCACGGCGAAAATAACGCGCACGTGGAATAATACTTCCACGGGGAAAATAATGAGCGCGTGGAAGAAATTACTTCCACGGCGAAAATAATGCGCGCGTGGAAGAGAATACTTCCATGGCCAAAACAATGCGCGCGTGGAAGAGACTACTTCCAAGGCTAAAATAATGCGCGCGTGGAAGAGACTACTTCCACGGCGAAAACAAAGCGCACGTGGAAGAGACTACTTCCACGGCTAAAAGAATGCGCGCGTGGAAGAGACTACTTCCACGGCGAAAGTAATGAGCGCGTGGAAGAGATACTTCCACGACGAATATAATGAGCGCGTGGAAGAAATACTTCCACGGCAAAAATAATGAGCGCGTGGAAGAAATACTTCCACGGCGAAAATAATGCGCACCTGGAAGAAATACTTCCACGGCGAAAAATAATGCGCACGTGTGATAGGTGTGAAAACACCCATCTTTTCTACCACTTAATTACATTAAAACGGGACCTAAACGTATATTTTATGTCGTAAATGGCGGAATTATGCGTGGTTTGTGTTTTTATTGTGTTTCAGGGTCGAGAAGGTGAAAAGTGGAGAAAACACGGCTTTCACGGGCTTTTATTGAAGAAAAAGACAAAAGACAAAGTCGAAAGATCAAAAGTGGAAAAAGAACGGAAGTCCAAGACCAATTCTGAAGATTTATCGAAGAAAAAGTCAAAAGACGGAAGTTTACTAAAAGCCGAAGAACTCAAGTCTAAATTATGAAGAAATTACAAGACGAGTTCAAAGAAATCCCGAGACGAAGTCTGAAAAGTCGAAGAATTTAAGAAGACTGGAAGACTAAGGACCAAGAAAGAATGAAAGAAAGAGGGAGCCACCAACCACTCCCCTCTCCTATAAATACCACCCTCACAACATGTGAGAGGGTTGGTTAGTTTTTGGGTTAGTTTTTAGGATTAGATTAGGAGTAGGTAGTTTCTCTCTCTAGATTTATGCTTTCTCTCTCTAGATTAATTTGAGTTTAAGCTTTTGTTATTGAATCCTTACTTTTTAATTAAACTTTTAATTCATCGTCTTCTTCCTTTCTAGTTCGATTTGTTCTTATTCATCATTGTTCATGTTCCTGAGTTTTTATGATTTTGATCAAGTGGGTTTTGATTGATTTGGTTATGTTTGTTAGTTTTGATGATTTGTTTTGATTGATTATTGTTTGTTGATGCTTATTGGTTGTTTTGGTTTAATCTTTCGTTTGATTTTAATTGATTTAAGGATAAATCGTTGTTACTGTTTATACCCTGTTCTTCGAGTTTGTGATTTCTGTATCTTATCATTCCCAGGTAGCTTCATCCGGAAGTTTGAAGTTCCGAATGAAGCAAGCTTCGTCCGGAAGTATTAAAGTTCCGAATGAAGCAAGCTTCATCCGGAAGTATTAAAGTTCCGAGTGAGCAACCTTCATCCGGAAGTATTAGAGTTCCGAGTGAGCAACCTTCATCCGGAAGTCCTAGAGTTCCAAATGAAGCAAGCTTCATCCGGAAGTCAAAAGTTCCGAATGAAGGAAGCTTCATCCGGAAGTCAAAAGTTCCGAATGAAGGAAGCTTCATCCGGAAGTTTTAAACTTCCGAATGAAGGTTTCTATCTAATTTTCTTTGTGGTTTTTCTGTTTAAGTATTTTTGTCTTTTATATTCAAGCTTTGTTTTTCCCGCCTTTTTCTTTATTTGAATTTTTATTTTTGATTTACTTTTAGTTTAAGTTTTAATTTGCATCATTTACTTTTTGTTAAGTTTTAATTTTACGTGATTCCATTTCTCGTCATTTACTTTTAAAGTTTTAAATATTGCACCGTTTACATTTTAACTTGTTTTAGTATTAGTTTCTCATCATTTATTATTCAGTTTTGCTCATTTATTTTCCAAAACCAAAAATATTTGTTTCACCAAGAACAACTAATCTCACACAATTAACCAGAAATCAATTCGAAGAGACACCGAGAACGAACTTTCAACGAGTAAAAATCTTGTTATTAAAATGGCGCCGCTGCCGGCTCTTTTCGTAAAGATCGAAGGTTTTTTGTGAGTGACGCGTTGGCTTTTGGGATCCGTTCACTCGTGAACGTTATTTTTCGTGTCCAACAATTTTCAAAAATCCAAAAACATTTGAAAAATCATAAAAAGCATTTCTTTTTTAAAGTTTTGCACCAAAAATATTATTCTTGCTTATCTATCTTTCTTTATGGATTTTTATGTCCATTGCGTCCGGTGTGGGAAACAATTATCTGGGAACAACTCTTGTCAATGGTGTACATGTGAGCGGTGCGGAAACGATATCGACTACACACAATCCGGATTTTGTCCTTTGTGCAACTCGACTAATTCGTACTTTTTGAACCTACCTCCTGTTCCCCCGTGCATCTATTGTGGAAGCGATTCTCATTGGCATGTTTCGTGCCCGGTTCAATACCCGTCTAGACACGGGCAAGAACCGGGGTACAATTATGACAATGATAATAGATATCCACAAGATGAACTTGATTTTTCTCCATGCCCGGTTTGCAACAACTGTGGGGGTCCTCACGATACCTATTATTGTCAACCTATGGATTATTATGAACCAACCCCGGTTTCTAATTATTCTCCACCGATGAACAACTATGAGCCACAACCGTGCTATAATTCTGGTTTTCAAAATCTTGAGCCCCCACCGCACTCACTCGATCATCAGCCTCGTCACGGGATGAGTTACCAAGAACCAATTGTCGATCTTGCTACAGCTTTTCAAGCGCAATCAAAAGAGCTTTTACACACGCTGCGGACTTGTATGGAGTCATTTTTACAGCAGCAAGATCAGACGAGTACCCATATCCCTGAGCATATTATTGGCCATATAAATAATGAGGAGAGTGATGACGATATTGAGGTTATTTTCGACGAGGAGGAATTTCTAAAGCAAAATACTTCACTCCTTCGTGATGATGGTTTTCACATTCCTGAGATCGATGAGTTTCTTGATACTGATACACCCATGGAATACATATCCGGGTATTCTGATGTGGAAGGAGATATACTTTTTCTAGAGGATTTATTACACGATGACACTACACCTTCTATCCCAGAGGTGAAAAGATGTGAATCTTCTGAAAAAGGGACGCAGGTGGAAGATAATTGTTCTCATACTTATCATATTATATTGCCACCTCATCCTCCCACGTGCACACCCAAGCGGGTGATGTATCACTTTTACTCTACTCGTTTTATACCAGGTAATGAGGATGAGTGCTTTGACCCGGGAGGTGACATTGATTATGCTATCACGGCTTTGCCGTTTTCTCAGCTTCTATTGTCTTTGGGGGAGGACAATGTGCTCACTATACCCAACCCACCTCCCGTGGATCTTGAATTCACATACAATTCGTATGTTGAAAGGGTTTTTCTCCCTTTCACGACTTATTCCCCCGCCTCTCCTTTATTAATGTCCTCCGGGAACGAGGACAAGGTCTTTGATCCCGGTATCACATTTGAGGCTTCTCCATGGACCATTTAATTCGGGGACGAGTTAGGCTCGTGACTCGGTCAACAAAAACAAGCGCTTTTTGGGAGGCAACCCAATTATCTATCTTATTTCACCATAAGTGTAGGGGGAGCTCCGTTGGTGTTTCTTGTTCTCTTTCTTATCATGTGCAGGGATTAGAGCTTCAAAGACACACTCTTGATGACTTTCGACGAACCGTGATTCCGTGTTCCCTTCTTCCCGGTTCTATCCTAAACTCTTTTCGATTCACTATTTTATATTTCTCAATATTACAATAGGAATCTCTTTAGTTGTCTTTTCCTTAACGAGATTTAAACAAAGTGCACAATGTCCTAAGTGTAGGGGAGTTTACTCCCACATGCTTAAACATTGAGGACAATGTTTATATTAAGTGTAGGGGAGACTTCTATCGAAGTTAAGTGGTCTTTTCCTTGTATTTGCCCTCATTTTAACCGGAAAATCAATTTTTCGACATTTTCCAAAATTTTTAATCTATTTTTGGCCTAGTTGTAGTTCCCATTATTTTTGTTATTTTTCTCTTATTTTAATAAAATGGTTTTAGCAAGTTTAGATATCTTAGATATATTAGGCCCGTTGTGAATATTTTGACTCAACCCGAGTTTACTTATCCAAGTTCACTCTAGCTAGTATCCTTAACCATGTAGACCTTAATTGGTTTATTAGGCTAAGCATCCACAAGTCTCATTCCTTGAGATTTTAAATTGTGGAGAACGAGAAATGATAGAGTTGGTTACAAGTTTGGTATTCTCTCATTAACTTATGTGAGTTAATTATGATCTTTTTCTCCCATCACTTGCTAATAAATTATCTGCAATAAGTAAGGTTGTACGATTTGAAAAGTTACTTAGCTTCAAGCCCAAGATCGTTTAAAAGTTGCTCGGTAATGACGAGAGTTCATAGCCAAGGCATAACTTATGAAGCGGGGTGCGAAGATTGGCGAGTCCGAAAAGGCCCTAACAAGGCATGAGGATTCCATTTTATTTCTGAAGATCCAAAGTGATGTGAAAAGCATTATTCCCGAAATCAATATGAAGGATCAAGACTCACGACGAAAAGCAATCAACTCCCATAAAGATCATGGAGAAGTCTATCCGAAAAGACCCTGACAAGGTATGAGGATAAATAGATCCAAGTCCGAAAAGGAGGCGGATCGTTGTATCTCAAAATCCCAAACAGAGATTGAAGAAATAATCATGAAGTCGTGGTCAACAAAGTTGGAGTACCCCTCAAAAGTCTCCAAAGTGAAGAAACTCTATTACGATGAGAAGACCATTATCTCAAGCACGTCTCTCAAGATATGAAGTATGAAGTACATGCCAAATATCGGCCCGAGAAAGGTCTCAAATCGTGAACCAAGTTATGCCAAGATATGAACTTTTTGATATCCCGAGAAGCAGTTTTAAGAGATTTTGTCCTTTAGCTAACTATTGATCAAATCGTCCTACTTTGCTTTCAGCTTAAATAAATTATCGAAATAAGTCAACAATGCATCCTCGTGATCATTCAAGACATCAATAAAATATAAGAGATACCCATAGGAATAAGGGAGTTTGAGTGATTAATTGAACCGCATGAGTAGATGTTTGTTGTGCTAACTTGTACTACCAATGATCTTGTTTTTAAGCTTGGAATGGGGAACGTGAAACTTGAGGGTGATAAACATTCATGAAATACAAGCCTAATGTAAGTCTTAGATTTCTTTACAAGTTTCTTCCTTGTTGCATCTTGTTATTTTCTATCTTTTTGAATTTCCCTAGTTGTTTAATAAAGGCCAAGGTAGGTTGATTATGATGGAAAGTGTAAACCTTGCTTTATTGCTAAGCATTGCATGAGGGCATTGCAATGGTTAAGTGTAGGGGATTTGATAGGTGTGAAAACACCCATCTTTTCTACCACTTAATTACATTAAAACGGGACCTAAACGTATATTTTATGTCGTAAATGGCGAAATTATGTGTGGTTTGTGTTTTTATTGTGTTTCAGGGTCGAGAAGGTGAAAAGTGGAGAAAACACGGCTTTCACGGGCTTTTATTGAAGAAAAAGACAAAAGACAAAGTCGAAAGATCAAAAGTGGAAAAAGAACGGAAGTCCAAGACCAATTCTGAAGATTTATCGAAGAAAAAGTCAAAAGACGGAAGTTTACTAAAAGCCGAAGAACTCAAGTCTAAATTATGAAGAAATTACAAGACGAGTTCAAAGAAATCCCGAGACGAAGTCTGAAAAGTCGAAGAATTTAAGAAGACTGAAAGACTGGAAGACTGAGGACCAAGAAAGAATGAAAGAAAGAGGGAGCCACCAACCACTCTCCTCTCCTATAAATACCACCCTCACAACATGTGAGAGGGTTGGTTAGTTTTTGGGTTAGTTTTTAGGATTAGATTAGGAGTAGGTAGTTTCTCTCTCTAGATTTATGCTTTCTCTCTCTAGATTAATTTGAGTTTAAGCTTTTGTTATTGAATCCTTACTTTTTAATTAAACTTTTAATTCATCATCTTCTTCATTTCTAGTTCGATTTGTTCTTATTCATCATTATTCATGTTCTTGAGTTTTTATGATTTTGATCAAGTGGGTTTTGATTGATTTGGTTATGTTTGTTAGTTTTGATGATTTGTTTTGATTGATTATTGTTTGTTGATGCTTATTGGTTGTTTTGGTTTAATCTTTCATTTGATTTTAATTGATTTAAGGATAAATCGTTGTTACTGTTTATACCCTGTTCTTCGGGTTTGTGATTTCTGTATGTTATCATTCCCAGGTAGCTTCATCCGGAAGTTTGAAGTTCCGAATGAAGCAAGCTTCGTCCGGAAGTATTAAAGTTCCGAATGAAGCAAGCTTCATCCGGAAGTATTAAAGTTCCGAGTGAGCAACCTTCATCCGGAAGTATTAGAGTTCCGAGTGAGCAACCTTCATCCGGAAGTCCTAGAGTTCCGAATGAAGCAAGCTTCATCCGGAAGTCAAAAGTTCCGAATGAAGGAAGCTTCATCCGGAAGTCAAAAGTTCCGAATGAAGGAAGCTTCATCCGGAAGTTTTAAACTTCCGAATGAAGGTTTCTGTCTAATTTTCTTTGTGGTTTTTTTGTTTAAGTATTTTTGTCTTTTATATTCAAGCTTTTTTTTTCCTGCCTTTTTCTTTATTTGAGTTTTTATTTTTGCTTTACTTTTACTTTTAGTTTTAATTTGCATCATTTACTTTTTGTTAAGTTTTAATTTTACGTGATTCCATTTCTCGTCATTTACTTTTAAAGTTTTAAATATTGCACCGTTTACATTTTAACTTGTTTTAGTATTAGTTTCTCATCATTTATTATTTAGTTTTGCTCATTTATTTTCCAAAACCAAAAATATTTGTTTCACCAAGAACAACTAATCTCACACAATTAACCGGAAATCAATTCGAAGAGACACCGAGAACGAACTTTCAACGAGTAAAAATCTTGTTATTAACGTGTGATAGGTGTGTAAACACCCATCTTTTCTACCACTTAATTACAATAATAACCGGACCAAAACGTGTATTTTATGTCTTTTATGTCGGAATTATGCGTGGTTTGTGTTTTTGTTGTGATTTAGGACGAAAAGGTGAAAAGTGGAGAAAACACGGACATTCACGGGCTTTTACGGACTTTTATTGAAGAAAAAGATGAAAGACGAAGTCAAGAAGTCAAGAGTGCAAAAAGAACGGAAGTCCAAGACCAATTCTGAAGATTTATCGAAGAAAAAGTCAAAAGACGGAAGTTTATCAAAAGCCGAAGAATTCAAGTCTATTTTATTGAAGAATTTAAAGACGAGTTCAAAGAAATACCGAAGCCAAAAGTCCCTTAAGTCCAAGTTTAAAGAAGATTAGAAGAAAAGGACTAAGTATGCAATTAATGAAGATTAAAAGAAGGAGGGACTTAAGCTTGTAATTAAGAAGAAATGAAAGAGGGGAGGAAGCTTCCTAATCCTCCCTTATAAATAGTCATTAGTTGTTAACTTTTCATTTTGTTGGCTAAGTGTGACAATTAGCTCTTCCACCATTTACTTACCTTGTCATTTACTTTTCTTGTCAAATTTAAATACCTTGTCTTGCACCTTAAATTCATTTAATTTCAAGTAAGTTTTCATTTAATTATTGTCAATCTTTACTTTATCTTGTCAATCTCTTATCTACCTTTCTTAATCTTTGATTTATGTGTTTATGTTTATGTTCATGTTCATGCTTTTATTTTGATCCAAGTGGTTTTTTATTATTGTGGTTAAAGTTGTTTATTTTATTGATTTTAATTGTTTGTTGATGTTTACTGTTGATTCGTTATTAGTATGATTAATTCGTGTGATTGATTTTGGTTAATTTGTGTTTAGATCTGCTGTTTCTTTGATCCCTTGTTCTTCGGGGGAGTTTGTTTGTGTTTCTGATCTTTCCAGGTGAAAACTTCCGAATCAAGAGAGGGAGTTTGTTCATTCGGAACTTCCAAGGTTCGGAGTCAAAGGTTTCATCCGGAAGATTTTAGGCTCAGCAAAACTTCCGAGTCAAGCTTGTTCATCCGGAACATTCAAAGTTCCGGACGTAGAATAACTTCCGACTCAAGAGTCATTCATTCGGAACTCAAAAGTTCCGAATCAGAAAAGCTTCATTCGGAACTCAAAAGTTCCGGATCAAGCAATTCATTCGGAACTCCAAAAGTTCCGGATCAGTGATTGTTCATTCGGAAATTTCCAAAGTTCCGAACCTAGGGTTGTTCATTCGGAACTTAAAAGTTCCGAACAAACTTCCGAATCAAGGGGCAGGTTCCGGATCAGGGAGTGTTCATTCGGAAGTTTTAAACATCCGAATCAAGGAGGCTTCATTCGGAATCTTCCGAATCAAGGGTTAATCAAAAGTTCCGAATCAAGGCAAATTTGAGAAGTTCCGAATCAGTAAAGTTCCGAACAAAGGATTGTTTTGGATAAGTGACATATTCAAATCAGTTTGTTCCGGATCAAGGATTTTGGTAATATTCCGAGCGAAGAAGAATCATTCCAACCAAAGGTGACATTCCGGACGAGTGATTGTTCCAAACGAAGGATTATTCCGAATGAGCTGTATTCAGGTTCTTATTAGATTTTGCCTTTCATTTTTATTTTCAAGCTTTATTTTTATCTGCCTTTTTATTTAATTGCACTTTAAGATTATTTGACTTAGCTTTATTTTAGTTTTGCCTTAGTTTAAGTTTTAGTCGCGTTTTAAGTTTGCCTTAGTTAGATTTAAGTTTGCGTCATTTACTTTAGTGCCCTTTAATTTCAGTCACGTTTTTAAATACCTTCACCTTTATTTTAATTAGACTTAGATTTACTTTAAGAGCACCTTTACTTTAATTGTTCCGCACTTTTATTTAAAAACAACCAAAAATATTATGTTTCACCAAAAACAATAGAGTCACATAGAGAGCTTAGATCAATTCGTTAAGATACCGAGAATACGAACTTTAATTTTTATACGGGCAAAAGTCATGTATCAAATGGAGCCGCTGCCGGCTCTTTTCGTTAAGATTGACGGTTTTCTGTGAGAGACACGTTGCTTTTTGGGATCCGTTCACTAGTGAGCGTTACTTTTCTTGCATAAAAAATTCAAAAAAGTCATAAAAATTAAAAAATTGATAAAAAAATCCATAAAAATTAAAAATTTCAAAAATCCAAAAAGATTTTATCTTTATTGTGTATATATATTGTCTTTGTGTTTGGTTTTGTTTTCTTTTGCATTTTCAGGTGTATGCGTACTAGATCTTCTAATTATCAAGAGCCCGAGCCTCAAGAAGATTTAGATATGGCAGGTGTTAACAACAACAACATTCCACCACACCTCAATAATAATAATAACAACAATGTTCTCCCACAGCCCGATCTTCGGACCATGGAGGAACTTTGTCAACCAACAATGTTTGGACGAGGAGGACCGATTGCACCGATGCAAATCAACGCTCCTGAGTTTTCGTTGAAGCACCACATGATTCAGCAAGTACAAACAAACCCATTTAGAGGATTGCCTGATGATGATGCCAATAAACACCTCGACAAGTTCATTACAATCACCCAAAGCATGAAGTTGCTTGGTGCCACAATGGATGTACTTCGCCTACAACTCTTTCCACATACTTTATCGCATCATGCCGAGAAATGGTTTGATCGTCTCCCGAAGAATTCTATTCACACTTGGGATGATATGACTCAACGATTTTTGTCGCGCTACTTTCCACCATCCATGGTCACGAGCCTTCGCAATCAAATCAGCGGTTTCATGCAAGACCCTGATGAATCTCTTTTTGACGCTTGGGAGAGATATAATGTCTTGATCGACCGTTGTCCAAACCACAACATGCTTCCCGTCACATTGATTGATACTTTCTACAACGGATTGACTTTTCGAGATCGTGATACGATAAATGCAGCCGCCGGTGGCACATTTATGAAAAGGAGACCCGAGGAGTGTAGAGAGTTAATTGAGAACATGACTACTCATCATAAGAACTGGGATTCCTCTGCATCTTCTAGGAACAACCCGAGAGTCAATGTTTCTTCTACCTCAGCAAACCCTGAGATGACCGAGCTCACCCGCATGATGGCCGAAATGAGCAAAAGTATTACGCTTCTCGCTTCAAACCAACAACAACAACAAGTTAAAGCGGTTGCTAATCCTTGTGAAACATGTGGCGGTCCTCACTCATACACCGATTGTCCTTCTACACAAGGAAATCCGGAAAATATGTATGCTGCTTACGGTAATTATTCACCGGAAAATTACCAAGCTCGACCTCAAGGGGATAGAAATCTGCTGAGTTACCGTTCCAACAATTACCTTTCACCTGCTTTTTCTCCTCAAAACCAAAACTCCGCCAACAACTACAATAGAAGCAACCAAATCCCACCAAGAGCTTCTAACCCTTATCACCCACCCGCCCAACAACTCCCACCCGGTACTCCGGATGTTGAGGCCATCATGAGAACCCAAGGTGAGCAAATCAAGAACCTGCAGAGCCAAATTATCAATCTGAAAGGAGATATCACAAAGCAAGGAAATGAGATTAGATCTGAGCTTCGAGATAATATTCAATCCTCCTTCAGCAATCAAATAAATGATTTGAAGAATATGCTTGCTAGTTTCTTGCCCGCAGCTCAACCTTCTACTGCAAGTTCTCTACCTTCAAACACCGTCACCAATCCGCGAGCAAATGTGAGTGCTATTACTACGCGTAGTGTAATTACCATTATCGATCCACCAATCCCACCCCCATCATCTACACCTCCTCCACCACCATTTATCCCTACTCCTCCTACACCTAGTATTAGTGCACCATTACCGCCTCCGCCTCGTCATGACGATGTACCTCAGAAGGACCCTTCAACATTTCAACCTTTACCTGCTACACCTGTACCTTCACCACCAAAACCCAACATCCCTTATCCTTCTCGTTTAGGAAAAACCAAAATGCTAACCAAGGATGACTCCGACGTGACACGCTATGTGAAGATGATCTCTCAGATGAACTTCAACATTAGCTTTCTTGAAGCACTTGTCCACATGCCCAAATTTGTCAAAGCATTTAAGGAATTGCTTAACAAGAAGGAGAAGCTGATTGAACTCGCCAACACACGCTTAAATGAAAACTGCTCTGCAGTTATTCTTAAAGAACTTCCGGAAAAGCTTGGAGATCCCGGTCGTTTTGTGTTGCCTTGCGTGTTCAACAAAACTGAAGAATTTACTGCCCTTGCTGATCTCGGGGCTAGTATTAATTTGATGCCATTGAGTGTTTGGAAAACACTATCATTACCCGACCTCATTCCAACAAAGATGACTCTGGAACTTGCAAATCACACTCTCGCTTACCCCGTTGGTATAGCCGAAGACGTGTTCATCAAAGTTGGCACATTTACTTTCCCGGTCGATTTTGTCGTAGTTGATTATGAAATGGACCCTCGTGTTCCTTTAATACTTGGTCGGCCATTCTTGAGAACCGGACTAGCTTTAGTAGATGTGGCCGAAGGTGAGTTAATCTTACGAGTCGGGGATGATTCAAAAGTTTTTAAAATGGGGAAGCTTACAGGCAAATCCTTTGGAGGCCGAGAATCAGTGAATATGATAAATGTGCTCGGTGACTTCACCGTCTATGACAATCCTCTATTCGAGTCTTCCACTGATAATCCACTCTTTGAAGATAATGTGGATGATTCTCGCTCTAATTTGGAACCTTCTCCCATTTGTGATTCTCCACCGGTCTTTGATGCTTATGATGATGATGATTCTAGCTCAGATTCGGATGATTTTGATGATTGTACTTCTGAGTATCCCGAGCTGCCCACTTTCGATGATTTTGATGAGGCTGATACTCTCTCGAGCGATTCTTCACATGATGAAGATCCTCCGCCATCACTCGATCCTACTTTGGACGATTACTCATTTGAGGAAGATTTCTCTGAATTTCTCAATACTTACTTCCCTCATGAGAGTGATGCTCCTCCTTATGACTTTGATGATTATCGTCTTAATCCTACTTCGGATTTGAAGCACATTTTGTCAAAGGAGAAGAAACCGGTCGACACCAATATCCGCAGCACGTATGAGTTAACACCTCTTTGTCCATCTTCTGAGGACGAGGTTGTGCTTCTTTGCGGATCTTCTTCATACTCTACTGAGCCTGAGTGCTATTTTCCCTTAAAGGAAAAGGTGTTCGACCCCGGTATTGAAATTTTTAAGCCATCTCAGTATCCACCTGATGAAATAAAAGGAAAAATCTTTGGAAATATTGAAGACATGCTTGCACCTCTTCACCCTTGCTTCCACCGTGCTCAATCGCTGCTTAAGGGAACCTTGCCTACTCTTCTTTGGCTTGCCTTGTTCGCCTTAAGCTTGTGTTATTTGCTCGATGAAAACTACGTCTTTGATCCTGGTGGATATGTTTCATGCTTCTTCCATTGATGATCAAGGTCGAGTCAGGCTCACGACTCGGTTAACAAAAACCAAGCGCTTCTTGAGAGGCAGCCCATGCATCTATCTTTTCGCTTTCTTTATCATAAGTGTAGGGGAGACCCTTTGGTTTGCTATTTCCTCTCCTCACTTCTTAATCAGGGATTCGAGCTTCAATGATCCACTCTTGATGATTCTTGACGACCCGTGATTCCGTGTTCCATTATCCCGGTTCTATCCTAAACTCTTTTCGATTCACTATTCTATATTTTCTCAATATTAAAATAGGAATCTCTTTAGTTGTCCTTTCCTTAGCAAGATTTAAACAAAGTGCACAATGTCCTAAGTGTAGGGGAGTTTACTCCCACATGCTTAAACATTGAGGACAATGTTTATATTAAGTATAGGGGGGACTTCTATCGAAGTTAAGTGGTATTTTCCTTGTATTTGTCCTCATTTTAACCGGAAAATCAATTTTTCGACATTTTTCATAAATTTTGATCTATTTTGGCCTATTAGTTTTCCTTTTGTATAGTTATTTTCTTTCCTTATTAGAATAAAAGTTTAATAAAGTGGTTTTAATTTTCAAACGTTGTGAATCTTTTGACTCAACCCGAGTTTACTCTAGCTAGTATCCTTAACGTGTTTAAGTCAAGTTTTGCTAGGCTATTATGTAGGGAGCTATAAAACGCGAAAGTCTTAACTCTCACGGGTTAAGAACAAGAACTTTTCGCAAGTTCCCATAATTGATCCTAGAGAGTCGTTTAACAAGGGAACTTTAAAACGCGATTTCTAAACTTGAAAAAGTCTAAGAATTTGCAAGATCCTATAGGCGACTCGAAAACCCAAAACTTTGATTTAATAGGCTAAGTATCCACGAGTCTCATTATTTGAGATTTTAAACTGTGGAGAACGAGAGATGATAGAGCCAATTATAAGTTTGGTATTCTTTCGTGAATTTATGTGAGTTAATTATGAGCCTATTCTCCCATCGCTTGTTAATAATTTATCTGCTAATAAATAAGGTTGTACGATTTGAAAAGTTACTTAGCTTCTAGCCCAAGATCGTTTAAAAGTTGCTCGGTATGGATTAGAGTTCATAGCCAAGGCATAACTTATTGAAGCGGGATGCGAAGATTGGCGAGTCCAAAAAGTCCTTAACAAGGCATGAGGGCTATATTTTGTTGCTAAAGATCCAAAGTGATGTGAAGAAACATTTATCGAAAATCAATATGAAGGATCGAGACACACGACGAAAAGCAAATACTCCCCAAAAGTCATGGAGAAGTGTATCCGAAAAGACCCTAACAAGGTATGAGGATAAATAGATCCAAGTCATAAAAGGAGGCGGATCGTTGTATATCAAAGTCCAAAATAAAGATTGGAGAAAAATGAAGAAGTCGTGGTCCAAGTATGAATCTCTCAAAACTTCAAGTGAAGAAATTCTATTATGAAGAGAAGACCATAATTTCATGAACGTCTCTCAAGATTTGAAGTATGAAGTCGCTGCCAAATATCGGTCCGAGAAAGGTCTCAAATCGCGAAGTGAGTTATGCCAAGATATGAACTTTATGAGGTCCCGAGAAGCAGTTTTAAAAGATTTTGTCCTTTAGCTAACTATTGATTAAATCGTTCACTTTATTTTCAGACTTAATAACTATCGAAATGAGTCAAAAATGCATCCTCGTGATCATTCAAGACAATAATAAAATAGAAGAGATACACCTAGGAATAAGGGAGTCTAAGTGAGTAATTGGCCCACATGAGTTCGTGTTAGTTTACTAACTTATAATAACAATGATCTCGTTTTTAAGCTTGGTTTGGAGAAAGTGAAAACTTGAGGATGATGATTATTCATGACATTTCCAGAACCCAAGGTATGCTTTTGATTTCTTTATATTGTATGTCTTTAATTTTCTATCTCTTTAATAAAGGCCAACGTGGTTTAATTATGATGAAAAGTGTAAACTTGCTTTGTAACTAATGCATTCCATGAGGACATTGCAATGGTCAAGTTTAGGGGATTTGATAGGTGTGTAAACACCCATCTTTTCTACCACTTAATTACAATAATAACCGGACCAAAACGTGTATTTTATGTCTTTTATGTCGGAATTATGCGTGGTTTGTGTTTTTGTTGTGATTTAGGACGAAAAGGTGAAAAGTGGAGAAAACACGGACATTCACGGGCTTTTACGGACTTTTATTGAAGAAAAAGATGAAAGACGAAGTCAAGAAGTCAAGAGTGCAAAAAGAACGGAAGTCCAAGACCAATTCTGAAGATTTATCGAAGAAAATGTCAAAAGACGGAAGTTTATCAAAAGCCGAAGAATTCAAGTCTATTTTATTGAAGAATTTAAAGACGAGTTCAAAGAAATCCCGAAGCCAAAAGTCCCTTAAGTCCAAGTTTAAAGAAGATTAGAAGAAAAGGACTAAGTATGCAATTAATGAAGATTAAAAGAAGGAGGGACTTAAGCTTGTAATTAAGAAGAAATGAAAGAGGGGAGGAAGCTTCCTAATCCTCCCCTATAAATAGTCATTAGTTGTTAACTTTTCAATTTGTTGGCTAAGTGTGACAATTAGCTCTTCCACCATTTACTTACCTTGTCATTTACTTTTCTTGTCAAATTTAAATACCTTGTCTTGCACCTTAAATTCATTTAATTTCAAGTAAGTTTTCATTTAATTATTGTCAATCTTTACTTTATCTTGTCAATCTCTTATCTACCTTTCTTAATCTTTGATTTATGTGTTTATGTTTATGTTCATGTTCATGCTTTTATTTTGATCCAAGTGGTTTTTGATTATTGTGGTTAAAGTTGTTTATTTTATTGATTTTAATTGTTCATTGATGTTTACTGTTGATTCGTTATTAGTATGATTAATTCGTGTGATTGATTTTGGTTAATTTGTGTTTAGATCTGTTGTTTCTTTGATCCCTTGTTCTTCGGGGGAGTTTGTTTGTGTTTCTGATCTTTCCAGGTGAAAACTTCCGAATCAAGAGAGGGAGTTTGTTCATTCGGAACTTCCAAGGTTCCGAGTCAAAGGTGTCATCCGGAAGATTTTAGGCTCAGCAAAACTTCCGAGTCAAGCTTGTTCATCCGGAACATTCAAAGTTCCGGACGTAGGATAACTTCCGACTCAAGAGTCATTCATTCGGAACTCAAAAGTTCCGAACCAGAAAAGCTTCATTCGGAACTCAAAAGTTCCGGATCAAGCAATTCATTCGGAACTCCAAAAGTTCCGGATCAGTGATTGTTCATTCGGAAATTTCCAAAGTTCCGAACCTAGGGTTGTTCATTCGGAACTTAAAAGTTCCGAACAAACTTCCGAATCAAGGGGCAAGTTCCGGATCAGGGAGTGTTCATTCGGAAGTTTTAAACTTCCGAATCAAGGAGGCTTCATTCGGAATCTTCCGAATCAAGGGTTAATCAAAAGTTCCGAATCAAGGCAAATTTGAGAAGTTCCGAATCAGTAAAGTTCCGAACAAAGGATTGTTTTGGATAAGTGACATATTCAGATCAATTTGTTCCGGATCAAGGATTTTGGTAATATTCCGAGCGAAGAAGAATCATTCCAACCGAAGGTGACATTCCGGACGAGTGATTGTTCCAAACGAAGGATTATTCCGAATGAGCTGTATTCAGGTTCTTATTAGATTTTGTCTTTGATTTTTATTTTCAAGCTTTATTTTTATCTGCCTTTTTATTTAATTGCACTTTAAGATTATTTGCCTTAGCTTTATTTTAGTTTTGCCTTAGTTTAAGTTTTAGTCGCGTTTTAAGTTTGCCTTAGTTAGATTTAAGTTTGCGTCATTTACTTTAGTGCCCTTTAATTTCAGTCACGTTTTTAAATACCTTCACCTTTATTTTAATTAGACTTAGATTTACTTTAAGAGCACCTTTACTTTAATTGTTCCGCACTTTTATTTAAAAACAACCAAAAATATTCTGTTTCACCAAAAACAATAGAGTCACATAGAGAGCTTAGATCAATTCGTTAAGATACCGAGAATACGAACTTTAATTTTTATACGGGCAAAAGTCATGTATCAACGTGGAATAATACTTCCACGGCGAAAATAATGCGCACCTGAAATAATATTTCCACGGCGAAAATAATGAGCGCGTGGAAGAAATTACTTCCACGGCGAAAATAATGCGTGCGTGGAAGAGACTACTTCCACGGCGAAAACAAATCGCGCGTGGAAGAGACTACTTCCACAGCTAAAATAATGCGCGCGTGGAAGAGACTACTTTCACGGTGAAAACAATGCGCGCGTGAAAGAGACTACTTCCACGGCTAAAATAATGCGCGCGTGGAAGAGACTACTTCCATGGCGAAAGATAATGCGCACGTGGAAGAGATTACTTCCACGGCGGAAGAATAAACCAATAGAAGGTAGACTTTTGCGGCAAAGGAATACATCCAAAGAATTCGCGTGACCTGCACGGAATAGTGGTATAATCATACCCGAGTAGCCCCCCAATTTTGATAGTGCTACACTCGGTTTAGCAGTATTGAACTCAATGAAGTCCCGCTCTGTGTCGCTTTAAATTTACAACACGACATGTTTTTTATGAATAATGTAATATCATAAAGGGTCCTTATGGGCGAGGAAGAAATCATTACGTGCGGGCCTGCCGCTACTACCATAAGGACGGCCAGGTGAGGCTGACCAGTTGTTAGGTGTGCACAAGTGTGTCTTTATTCAGTCACAGTATACTGGCTGTAAAACTTGCCATCGATGTCTTGATGAGAAAGGGACCTAACAAGGATACGTGATCCATGGTCGATGGGTTGCATCCCACTTACTCGACGAGTCTAATTAGTAGGATAGGCTCATTCCTCTTATTCCACCAGGGAACGATAGGTACATGTACAGCCCGTCAGGCTTAAGGTGTCTGGATATATGGACTAGCATATATATATATATATATATATATATATATATATATATATATATATATATATATATATATATATATATATATATATATATATATATATATATATATATATATATATATATATATATATATATATATATATATATATATATATATATATATATATATATATATATATATATATATATATATATATATATATATATATATATATATATATATATATATATATATATATATATATATATATATATATATATACGTATCATAAACAGTCACTTACTATTAGACATGCACATCAAGCGTCGACATCAAGCGTCTACCATGCGCGCCTAGTCAGGGGATTCGTAGACTAGCCGCTCGTATTGATCCCTGGGGTGCGTGTGTAAAACCGCATATGGAGTCTATTGTAACACCTGGTAATTTTCCCTACTTTGTAAAATGACTATTTTACCTTTTGGCTTTTTATTTAGTCAACTATGTGATTTAACTGTGTTGGAACCGGGAAGTTATCCCGCGTTGTCTGAAAAACTGTTTGCTGACGAGTAATGGCCTGACTCTGAGCTCAGTCATTATTCTGAACATTTTCTGTGAACCTGACCAAAGTGCTGAGACGGTCAATGAATTGACGATAATCCATGAGATTATTCGTTATCTGTGAATTATGTGCTTAACTGTTAGTTTTTAACAGCATGATCGTATTTTCTTGAGCAGCGTATTTAAATATTTCTGTATATGTTTATATATGCCTTATTTTAGTATTTTTGCTATTTATAGTAATAAATCGTATTTACTGTGAATATTTAATTAACGTATCGCGTTTTCGTATTTTACGTCGTTTTTTGCGTTTAACCATCGTTAACATGCATAAAATACTTTACCAATCGTAAAATGTCAGTTTTCGTCGAAAACTCGTAAATTTAATATATTTCGTCAAATTTTTAAGTTTTACGTAATTTTAAACCTAACTATATACTTTTTGATATTTACCTAAAACTAACTAACCTTTTTACCTTAAACCTTTTAACTAATTACCATAGTAAAAATTTTGAATAATTTACCCCATGTGGGACCCCCCATAACCGGCCAAACCATCACCATATGCAAGATACACCAAAATTTTACTCTTACCCTTTTAAGCTTAACTTACACCTTCCTACACATTTTAACTTATTAACCTTTTAACTCTAAATCACTTCACACTTATACACTTCACTACACTCAACCAAAAACACACACAACACCTCTCTCTCTCTCTCTAAAACACACGGCACAAACACAGTTCACATTTCCACCATTGTTGATTTTTGAAAAGCTTCATTTTACCAAGATTCAACACAAAACAAATACACCCTAGAGCTTGTATAAGCATATAGAAGAATGGATTTTCTTGGTTTGACGATTTGAGAAGTTTTTGGGTTGAAGATTAGGGTAGAAGTTCTTGTTGATTATTAGTGGGTATTATTGTAGATCGGATCGTTGTGGTTACGTAGGATCGTTACACAAGGTCATTTCTTAAACCTTTTCATCTTTTCATTTTTCCATGCATGATCTTTGTAGATCTATGCATGCATGTTACTCATCAAGTATTTTTATGAAATAAAATGATGAAAATTAATTTTGGTCATGAAATATTTCAAGATTTGTGGAAATTAAGTGTGGATCTATTAGATCCATACATGAAAATGGGTTAATTGAAAGATTTGTGAAACATATAAGTATATATATTTTGGATTTGTAAACTTGAAGAAAAATCTTTGATTTTGTTGTTGTATATGAAAAATTAGAAGAAACTAGTAGTGTTACTACTAGTGGTTACGTTTGAAAATGGTCGAAAACGAGTTTTTACGGAATACGTACAATCTGTCCGACTTTTGTAAGTGGCGTAGAGAGTCGTAAAAATTGTTTTGACACTAGTTTAATACGATATTATGAAAATATAAGTGAATACCTTCGTTTCGATATATTATGGGCTAAAAACGGAGCTAAAATGAGTAAGTTGTGGTTGTTTAAATTACGTTGTCGGAAAACTTTATTTTTGGAGAACAACACTATAAGTGGTTGCTGTCCAGATTTTTAAAGTGGTCGAAACGACATTTTCGAGTTAAACGGAGTTGTTTTTAGTGTCGAAATGGTTACTAAATGGTATGTATGGATGTTGGACTTGTTTTGTAAAAGCGTGTTAGCTCGAAATACGAATACTTGTTATACTATTGAAAGTTTGAACGTTGGAAGTTGAAATGGTTACGATTGTGAAAAATGAATGATTGAATTGTTGGCGATTGATAAATTGTTGAAAATAGGGGTTTTAGGACGAGATTTGAGTATTTACTAAAAATGGCAAATTTTTATATGACGCCGAAAGGCTGCCGAATTTTCGTTAGAATTTACGTAGGAAAATTTGTTAAGATAAATTTTGGTAAATTAAAATTTACACCGAAAGGCTGTCGAAATTTCGTCGAGTCAAAAATAAATATTTTTGCCTAAGTATATATATACTATAATGTTATAACGATGTAACATTTACAAGTCACGATTTTAACAACAAAATATATACTTGATCGATGAGTAACGTACGTGATGAACTTTTGTGACTTATTTGCTAGCGCCTAAACTATGGTATTATATTTAGGTTGTTGCTAGAGTTGCTCGCTACTATTTGATCTTACTTGTGCGGTTTGAATCGTTGCTTGAGGTGAGTTTATAGATCCCTATTAAACTATTTTGTATGTTTAATGTTTTGGGATGTGATAAATGCTTTGATGACTTGCTTCTGGACGCAAGTAAAACTTGATTTCTGTGAACGCTTTGTGAACACTATTTATGAGATAGCTTAAGTTGCTTTAGCCATAGTCCCCACTATCATGAATCGTTAGTTACTCTGCTGGAGTAAGCTCTTATGTTACGGATAGATCTATTGAGGGTTGACAACCTCCACTCGGGCATTCTGACGCCGGACGAGTGTGTACCATTTGTATGAACGGAGTTATCTTGGCTAGGTACTCCATTGGGGAAAAATTTATGTATGCAATCTATTGTATGCACTGGATCACTAGTTTCGATGTCACGAGCTTAGCGCTATCATAAATATTGTGAACACCCAATTTATCCTACACTTGGCACTATATCTCCTATAGTTGCATGTGTACATGAAATGAAATATGAAAATTGAATGACTATGAATTTTTACTTGAAACCTATATTCTCACCAACTTTATGTTGACCCAATTTAGCATTTATCTCAGGTAATTGATGATGTGTTGCACTTGCTGTGTGAAGTACTTGGAGTCCGCATGCATTTCATGGCTATCTTCGGACATTTATTTACTTATGCTTTTGAACTATTATCTCGTTGATGTTTAAAACTTTTACATTCCGCTGCACTATCTTTTGAAACTGAGACCTTTTGTACTATGATGCTTTTAATTTAAATTCAACGAGGTATTTTTATAAAATGTCTCATTTAGAGTCGTTCTCTTGTACCTTGAACTATGATACAATGACGTAACAGCCCCCGAGCTTCACCGCTTCCGCATATCACATTTTGGGGTGTTACAGAATTGGTAATCAGAGCCTTGGTTATAGAGAACTAGGTTTGCATCTTAGGCCTAGACTATAACCGATGTGGCTACTTGTTACTCTGTATATATGTGTACTACGTAATGTATTACGTAGGATAACACTATAAGTAATATGTAATATATATTATGTAATACGTAATATGTATTATATACATATGCATCTCGTTGATTTGCATACTTTAATTTCTATACATGATTATTTCATGCATACCCTACAACTGCTTAATACGCATTTTGGTTGTTGCAGGTTATGTCGTCATCTACTGTTTCTTACCAGCCCGACTCTGCCGACGAAGAGTGGGAAGACGAGGTTGAGATGGTACCAGATCATGTTGAGCCGGAGAATGACCAAGAGGAGGCTGATCCTGAGGAGGAAGGTGCGGAGTATGACCCTGACGAGGATCCGGAGGAGGATGATGAGGGTGAGCCTGATGTGTTGTCTGATACTTCTGATGTTTTTGATGGGATGACACCGGTTGTGCATCGTACTTTGATCGAGTGGGTTAGTGGTAGTGAGGACGATGAGGATGATGAGGATGACGTGGATGGTATTGAGGTAGATCACGAGGGTGATGAGGATATGGATAGACATGAGGTAGGTCATGAGGATGATATGGATGGTGTTGAGGTAGATCATGAGGGTGATGATGATATGGATGGATATGAGGTAGATCGTGAGGATGATGAGGAGATGGGTGATGAGATTGAGAGTGATACTGATGTTAGGATGGTTGTGGTTAGTAGTGATAGCGAGGATGCTGAGGCTAATGATGATATTAGGGTTGATGCTTTGACTGTTGTACCTGAGAGAGTAGAGCCTAGTAGGAGGAGTGAGATTAGGAAGACGTCCAACTTGAGGAAGAAGCCTACTGTTCCCTGTCATCGATTTAGAGAGGAGAGGGAAGCTTTATGGGGTACGCCGCCAGATGAGGTTTACACTGATTCCGATGATACTATACCACTTGCTGATGGAGCTGGACCATCCGGTGTTAGATCTCGAGCTTTGTCCGATTCTGATTCACCATGCCCACAGAAGAAGATCCATATGTCTGATTCACACACTACACCTGAGGCATCGCCTACTCATGAGATTCGAGCTGGTACTGCTGTTTCTACACCACCTACTCATCATGTTGGAGAGCCCTCTAGACCTAGGTCATGTGTTGTTATGATAGGATGTGATAGGGATTCAGATGTCGTTCGTTTTCGTCTACTTGAGGATGCGGTTTTTGGATTGTTAGAGGATAATGAGGATACCCGTGACTTGTTGGATACCACACTTGAGGAGGTTTCTAGGTTGAGGCGTGAGTTAGAGTCAGTTCGTGGAGGAGACCGAGCTGCAGATGGAGACCCGAGGAGTGATTCACCGAGATGTGCTGAGTGTGAGTCGTCGTCGCACTTAGAGATTCGTCGTTATTGTGCTTGTTCTAGAGTAGATTGACATCTTTATCTTTTGGGTATCGTATCCACTAAACTAGAGTAGTACTCGGTTAGTTGGAGTAGAATAGATGTAATCGTACTCTTATTTTATGACTATGTACTTGATATTTTGATTATGAATGGGAATTTAACCTTATGACCTTGACCAGTGACTATCCTTTTTATGTTTGTTGTAATGTTAAATTCTGCATTCTATTTTAGCATATGAAATATATAACGTGTATATTCATGCTTGAACCTTATTTGCATTGTTGTCTTAACGCAGAGAAACAATGATGAACACACGTAACGGAATGACCGACGCTCAATTGGAAGCACTGATTACGCAACGAGTGACTGCTGCACTGGCAAACGTTCAAGCTAACAACAACGTGAACGAAGCACCACCGAACAATGTTGACAATCGACCGCCTAAGCCGTGTACTTACAAGGACTTTAGGAGTTGTGACCCTTTGACTTTTAATGGTACTGAAGGAACTGTCGGATTAGCTCGTTGGGTCGAATAGATGGAAGCTGTGTTCCGTGTTAGTGGATGTGCTGTTCAGAACCAAGTGACTTATTCTACTTGTACTTTAGCTGCTAGAGCGTTGACCTGGTGGAACACACATGTGCAGACGGCTGGAGCCGAGGAGGCGTATGGAATGAGTTGGGAGGAACTTAAGAAGTTGTTGACTAAGGAGTATTGTCCTCGTAATGAGATTCAGAAAATGGAAATCGAACTATGGAACTTGACTGTGAAGAACAATGATATTGGGACGTACACTAAGAGGTTTCAAGAATTGTGTTAGCTATGTTCTGGAATGGTTCTGGATGAAGAGAAGAAGGTTGAGCGCTACATTTGGGGTTTACCGAGTAGAGTTCAAGGGAATGTGACGTCGTCTGGACCGACAAAAGTTAGTGATGCTATAAGGATGGCTCACAGTCTGATGGACCAAGTTGTTCGAGCAAATGCTGGGTATGCCTCTGACAACAAGAGAAAGTGGTATAATAACCAAAGGAACAACCATGGGAACAATCCGAACAAGAGGCAAGACACTGTGAAAGCGTACACTGCTGGTACTGGGGAAAGGGAGTGTACAATGGGACGTTACCTCTGTGCAATCGATGCAAGCGTCACCACAATGGACAATGCAATGTACAGTGTCACAACTGCAAGAAAACTTGACACATTGCTAAGGATTGTAAGTCACCACCCAACACGAAAGCCAACGTCACTTGCTATGAATGTCAGCAGAAGGGACACTACAACAATGAGTGCCCAAAGAAAAAGAATAAGGACAAGGACCAAGGAAAGAATGCTAAAGCTGGGGAAGCTCGTGGTAGGGTCTATGTGATAGGAGGAGGAGAAGCGCAACAAAACCCCGACGTTGTGACGGGTACATTTCTTCTCAATGGTCGTTATGCTTCTATTTTATTTGATACTGGAGCCGATAGGAGTTTCGTGTCGACTGCTTTTAGTGTTTTACTTGATGTGACCCCTTCGCCCTTAGACACTAAGTACACTATTGAGTTAGCTAATGGGAAGTTGATAGAAGCCGACACTATACTTCGTGGATGCACTTTAAATCTTCTAGGTCATCCTTTCGTAATAGACCTTATGCCTGTTGAGTTAGGGAGTTTTGACGTGATTGTCGGAATGGATTGGTTGTCGAGATATCGTGCTACGATTGTATGTGACGAGAAGATCGTTCGTTTACCATTTGGTGATGAAGTTTTGGAGGTACAAGGGGATACAAGTGACGGAAATGGGAAGTCACGACTGAATATTATCTCGCGTGTCAAGTCTCAGAAGTTGTTGTCGGAAGGTTGCCACGTATTTTTAGCCTGTGTTACTGAAAAGCAGACGGAAGAAAAATGGTTGGAAGATGTACCTATCGTACGGGATTTTCCGGAAGTCTTTCCTGAAGATTTGCCTGGATTACCGCCGGCTAGACAAGTTGAATTCCAGATCGATTTAATACCGGGATCTGCACCTGTTGCTCGAGCGCCTTATCGTTTAGCACCGTCGGAATTGCAAGAACTTGCGACGCAACTACAAGAGTTGACTGATAAAGGATTCATAAGACCGAGTTCTTTACCCTGGGGAGATCCAGTCTTATTTGTGAAGAAGAAGGATGGGAGTTTTCGGATGTGTATCGACTATCGTGAGTTGAACAAACTTACCATCAAGAACCGTTACCCGTTACCTAGGATCGATGATCTGTTTGATCAGTTGCAAGGATCGAGCGTTTACTCGAAGATTGACCTTAGGTCTGGTTATCACCAATTAAGAGTCCGTGAGGAAGATGTTGCAAAGACTGCTTTTAGGACTAGGTATGGACACTATGAGTTCCAAGTGATGCCGTTCGGTTTGACAAACGCACCTGCTGTGTTTATGGACCTCATGAACCGGGTGTGTAAACCGTATTTGGACAAGTTTGTCATTGTGTTCATCGATGACATACTGGTTTACTCAAGGAATGAGAAAGAACATGAGGAACATCTTAAGATAATATTGGAATTGCTTAAGAAGGAGGAATTGTACGCTAAGTTCTCGAAGTGTGATTTTTGGTTGCCAAGAGTAAAATTTCTAGGACACGTTATAGATAGCAAGGGGATTCATGTTGATCCTGCCAAGATCGAATCGATTAGGGAGTGGAATGCTCCTACGACACCGACTGAAATTCGCCAATTCTTAGGACTCGCCGGATACTACCGAAGGTTCATCGAGGGATTCTCAAAAATCGCGAAACCATTGAAGAAGTTGACTCAAAAGAAGGTGAAATACGAATAGGGAGATAAAGAGGAATTAGCATTCCAGAAGTTGAAACAAATGTTGTGTAGTGCGCCTATTCTATCGTTACCAGAAGGATCGGAAGACTTTGTGGTCTACTGTGATGCATCAGCAAAAGGATTGGGAGCTGTGTTGATGCAAAGGAAGAAAGTTATTGCCTACGCATCATGACAATTGAAAACGCATGAGAAAAACTACACTACGCACGACTTGGAGTTAGGAGCGGTAGTATTTGCCTTGAAATAGTGGAGACACTACTTGTATGGAACCAAGTGTGTCGTCTATACCGATCACAAGAGTTTACAACATATTCTTGATCAGAAGGAACTGAACATAAGACAACGTCGATGGATCGAGTTGCTCAGCGATTATGACTGTGAAATCTGTTACCACCCTGGGAAGGCCAATGTAGTGGCGGATGCGCTAAGTAGAAAGGAACAACTGGTGACACGTAGAGTTAGATCGTTAGCTATGGTTATCAATCCGAACTTACCCGTGCAAATTTGTGAAGCACAAACCGAAGATCTTAAGCCTGAAAATGTTGAAGCTGAGAAATTAGGAGGAATGGTTACTAAGAAATTGGAGACTAGCACTAATGGAACGCTATGTCTGAATGGTAGAAGTTGGTTACCACGGTTTGAAGGACTGAGGGACGTGATTATGCACGAGTCGCATAAATCTAAGTATTCGATTCACCCAGGATCTGACAAAATGTATCAGGATATGAAGAAGCTATATTGGTGGCCAAATATGAAAGCTGAAATCGCTACTTACGTAGGGAAGTGCCTGACTTGCGCTAGAGTGAAAACAGAACACCAAAAACTATCTGGATTGTTGGTTCAACCTGTAATTCCTATGTGGAAATGGGAAAATATAACCATGGATTTCATAACTAAGCTGCCTAAAAAGACAAACGGATACGACACAATTTGGGTAATTGTGGATCGACTTACGAGATCTGCACACTTTTTGGCTATGAAGGAAGATGATTCGATGGATAAGCTTACGAGACTTTATATGAGGGAAATAGTCACAAAACATGGAATACCGATCTCGATAATTTCTGATAGAGATGGTAGATTTACTTCGGAATTCTAGAAATCACTTCAGAAAGCGTTGGGTACGCAATTGGACATGAGTACTGCTTATCACCCGCAAACTGACGGACAAAGTGAGAGAACTATTCAAACGCTGGAGGACATGTTGCGTGCTTGTGTGCTTGACTTTGGAAAGCAATGGGACAGACACCTGCCTCTAGTGGAATTCTCTTACAACAATAGTTATCATACCAGTATTAAGGCTGCACCGTTTGAAGCATTGTATGGCCGTAAATGTCGCTCGCCTGTATGTTGGAGTGAGGTTGGGGATAGTCAACTCACTGGCCCTGAACTCATCCGTGAAACGACTGAGAAGATTGTTCAAGTCAAGAGCCGAATTCAAGCAGCCCGTGATCGTCAGAAGAGTTACGCCAACGTTCGACGTAAGCCTCTCGAATTTCAAGTGGGAGACAAAGTGATGCTAAAAGTATCGCCTTGGAAAGGTGTAGTACGTTTTGGCAAGCGAGGAAAGCTGAACCCCCGTTATATTGGACCTTTCAAAATTCTGGCAAAGGTTGGAACTGTAGCCTATCGTCTCGAATTACCGCAAGCGTTGAGCCGCGTACACAACACTTTTCATGTGTCGAACTTGAAGAAGTGCCTATCTGATGAAACACTCGTTATACCATTGGAGGAACTCCGAATCGACGACAAGATGCAATTTGTCGAGGAACCTATTGACATCATGGACCATGAGGTCAAACGATTGAAACAGAGTCGTATTCCTATCATCAAGGTGAGGTGGAATTCTAAACGTGGACCTGAATTCACTTGGGAGCGTGAGGATCAATTTCGCAAGAAATATCCGCAACTCTTTGACAATTCTAGAAACCGTGACACTCCTAAGCTTTGAGGACAAAGCTTCTCTATCAAGGGGATGATGTAACACCTGGTAATTTTCCCTACTTTGTAAAATGACTATTTTACCCTTTGACTTTTTATTTAGTCAACTATGTGATTTAACTGTGTTGGAACCGGGAAGTTATCCCGCGTTGTCTGAAAAACTGTTTGCTGACGAGTAATGGCCTAACTCTGAGCTAAGTCATTATTCTGAACATTTTCTGTGAACCTGACCAAAGTGCTGAGACGATCAATGAATTGACGATAATCCATGAGATTATTCGTTATCTGTGAATTATGTGCTTAACTGTTAGTTTTTAACAGCGTGATCGTATTTTCTTGAGCAGCGTATTTAAATATTTCTGTATATGTTTATATATGCCTGTATTTTAGTATTTTTGCTATTTATAGTAATAAATCATATTTACTGTGAATATTTAATTAACGTATCGCGTTTTCGTATTTTACGTCGTTTTTGCGTTTAACCGTCGTTAACATGCATAAAATACTTTACCAATCGTAAAATGTCAGATTTCGTCGAAAACTCGTAAATTTAATATATTTCATCAAATTTTTAAGTTTTACGTAATTTTAAACCTAACTATATACTTTTTGATATTTACCTAAAACTAACTAACCTTTTTACCTTAAACCTTTTAACTAATTACCATAGTAAAAATTTTGAATAATTTACCCCATGTGGGACCCCCATAACCGGCCAAACCATCACCATGTGCAAGATACACCAAAATTTTACTCTTACCCTTTTAAGCTTAACTTACACCTTCCTACACATTTTAACTTATTAACCTTTTAACTCTAAATCACTTCACACTTATACACTTCACTTCACTCAACCAAAAACACACACAACACCTCTCTCTCTCTCTCTAAAACACACGACACAAACACAATTCACATTTCCACCATTGTTAATTTTTGAAAAGCTTCATTTTACCAAGATTCAACACAAAACAAATACACCCTAGAGCTTGTATAAGCATATAGAAGAATGGATTTTCTTGGTTTGACGATTTGAGAAGTTTTTGGGTTGAAGATTAGGGTAGAAGTTCTTGTTGATTATTAGTGGGTATTATTGTAGATCGGATCGTTGTGGTTACGTAGGATCGTTACACAAGGTCATTTCTTAAACCTTTTCATATTTTCATTTTTCCATGCATGATCTTTGTAGATCTATGCATGCATGTTACTCATCAAGTATTTTTATGAAATAAAATGATGAAAATTATTTTTGGTCATGAAATATTTCAAGATTTGTGGAAATTAAGTGTGGATCTATTAGATCCATACATGAAAATGGGTTAATTGAAAGATTTGTGAAACATATAAGTATATATATTTTGGATTTGTAAACTTGAAGAAAAATCTTTGATTTTGTTGTTGTATATGAAAAATTAGAAGAAACTAGTAGTGTTACTACTAGTGGTTACGTTTGAAAATGGTCGAAAACGAGTTTTTACGGAATACGTACAATCTGTCCGACTTTTGTAAGTGGCGTAGAGAGTCGTAAAAATTGTTTTGACACTAGTTTACTACGATATTATGAAAATATAAGTGAATACCTTCGTTTCGATATATTATGGGCTAAAAACGGAGCTAAAATGAGTAAGTTGTGGTTGTTTAAATTACGTTGTCGGAAAACTTTATTTTTGGAGTACAACACTATAAGTGGTTGCTGTCCAGATTTTTAAAGTGGTCGAAACGACATTTTCGAGTTAAACGGAGTTGTTTTTAGTGTCGAAATGGTTACTAAATGGTATGTATGGATGTTGGACTTGTTTTGTAAAAGCGTGTTAGCTCGAAATGCGAATACTTGTTATACTATTGAAAGTTTGAACGTTGGAAGTTGAAATGGTTACGATTGTGAAAAATGAATGATTGAATTGTTGGCGATTGATAAATGTTGAAAATAGGGGTTTTAGGACGAGATTTGAGTATTTACTAAAAATGGCAAATCTTTATATGACGCCGAAAGGCTGCCGAATTTTCGTTAGAATTTACGTAGGAAAATTTGTTAAGATAAATTTTGGTAAATTAAAATTTACGCCGAAAGGCTGTCGAAATTTCGTCGAGTCAAAAATAAATATTTTTGCCTAAGTATATATATACTATAATGTTATAACGATGTAACATTTACAAGTCACGATTTTAACAACAAAATATATACTTGATCGATGAGTAACGTACGTGATGAACTTTTGTGACTTATTTGCTAGCGCCTAAACTATGGTATTATATTTAGGTTGTTGCTAGAGTTGCTCGCTACTATTTGATCTTACTTGTGCGGTTTGAATCGTTGCTTGAGGTGAGTTTATAGATCCCTATTAAACTATTTTGTGTGTTTAATGTTTTGGGATGTGATAAATGCTTTGATGACTTGCTTCTGGACGCAAGTAAAACTTGATTTCTGTGAACGCTTTGTGAACACTATTTATGAGATAGCTTAAGTTGCTTTAGCCATAGTCCCCACTATCGTGAATCGTTAGTTACTCTGCTGGAGTAAGCTCTTATGTTACGGATAGATCTATTGAGGGTTGACAACCTCCACTCGGGCATTCTGACGCCGGACGAGTGTGTACCATTTGTATGAACGGAGTTATCTTGGCTAGGTACTCCATTGGGGCAAAATTTATGTATGCAATCTATTGTATGCACTGGATCACTAGTTTCGATGTCACGAGCTTAGCGCTATCATAAACATTGTGAACACCCAATTTATCCTACACTTGGCACTATATCTCCTATAGTTGCATGTGTACATGAAATGAAATATGAAAATTGAATGACTATGAATTTTTACTTGAAACCTATATTCTCACCAACTTTATGTTGACCCAATTTAGCATTTATCTCAGGTAATTGATGATGTGTTGCATCTGCTGTGTGAAGTACTTGGAGTCCGCATGCATTTCATGGCTATCTTCGGACATTTATTTACTTATGCTTTTGAACTATTATCTCGTTGATGTTTAAAACTTTTACATTCCGCTGCACTATCTTTTGAAATTGAGACCTTTTGTACTGTGATGCTTTTAATTTAAATTCAACGAGGTATTTTTATAAAACGTCTCATTTAGAGTCGTTCTCTTGTACCTTGAACTATGATACAATGACGTAACAGCCCCCGAGCTTCACCGCTTCCGCATATCACATTTTGGGGTGTTACATCTATCATCCCAAGGCACCTCATCTAATATAATTTATGCTGCGCTACTCATAGAATAAGTGAGTGAATGACTCGTAACTTATCTATTACAACCGTGCAGTCATCTGGATGCGACACATAGGAATACCACTAGTGCTAACCAAGCTAATGAATGTCTACCTAAGTGGGGGTGTCAACAGTCTTGCGAACTGACCAATAGGTCCGACTGTATAGATTTTATGCAGTCCTTTGTTCCCCTTGGGCACGCCCAATATCTAGAGGATCTACCTGACGAATCTTTGATGAGAGAATTAGTAATGTGCGCATCACGGGAGGTGACAGTAGCATCCCATCTAAAAAAGAGGATACTGCAACTATCACAATGCCTTTCGGATATCTCCCTCAAGCTTCCTCAGACTATGGCGGAAAGAAATGACGAAGTAGTTTTTGCCAAGACGGAGTTAGCGAGCTTGCGAGGGATTGCTACTATAGATGTTGACTCGATACAGTATCTTGAGGATGAGAAGGTGTCGTTGCTAGAGTCTCTAAACCAGGTACGCCTCCTTCACGAAAAAAAAGAAAGAGAAAACCATTGGGCCATGAAGAAACTTGAAGAGGGCATGAGTGTGTTTGCAAAAAACTGTAAGAATGTGTCTGCGAAGTTCCAACAGGATCTGGATGCCAAAGAGAAGGTCATGAGGTGCTTGAATACTGATTTTGATGAGGAGATATATCCGCATCTTTCAGCCGTGTGTGCTGAAAATCACTGGTTGGTGCGATACGGCTTACCCCTGGCGTCAAAAGGTGCTATGGACTCGCCCAACGTTGTCGAAGCCGTAGCTGATATACTGGATGCTGCCAACATACTAGGATAAAGTCTGGCTATGGAGCGTGCCTCCCGAGAGGGCTTGTTAATGAAACCGTTGTCAGATGTTCTCTTTTATCATCCACAGGGCCAAGAAAACTTTGATGCTGCCTGCCAAGTTTTAAAAGTTTGTGACATTCCCTTCATCGATGTCGTTGAGAAGGACCAAGATGAACCCATTAGCGTTATCATGGCAGGACTCACTTTATTTAAGCATTTTGATGAAGGAGTTGAAGATGAGCCAGACTAATGTGTCAAGCCGGATGTGTCCCAACTGAGATTCCCTGTGTATTTTGCTGGCAATAGTATGGTCAACATGGTATCTCTAGAGGGGGTGTTGAAGCGCCATGCCAGGCGCGTTACCCAGAAGCATAAGTCCTCTGCCAGGAGTGCTGTGATTTGGTTGGGAATAGCACACCCTAGTCAGTCTGATGGTGTTCAGGTGAGCCTACCCTCACTTGGGGTACAAGTGCGCTTGTTGAAGCATATGAAGGAAGAGTGGATGGAACACCGCGCGTCCCTCAATTTGTTGCACCTAAAGTTAAAGAAGTCTTTGTCCTCTGCGGACTTGCTATAGGACAGATCCTTCCATCTCGCATTTGTATGTTATGAAATTTTCCTGTTCCAATGTATATATTGTATCATTTGTATACAACATTATGTATTTATATTTATAAATCGTGCAATGCAACGATATGTCAAGTTTTTTCCAAGTCCCTATACCCACGCCTGAGGTTGTGGGTGAAAGTGCTTGTGTATGAGTACATTCAGTGAAGTGTAACTTAGAACTTATGGGTGATTTGAAAGTTCATTACGTGTGGCCTGCCAGTACTACCATAAGTAATGCCATTTATTATGACATGTTTGTTAAGCGTGCACACTGTGTCTTGTGCATATCCATCATGGAGTGTGAGGAATGCCATACTTACTACAACGTCTTCTAGTAAGCTGCTTAACAAAGGATACCTGATCCAGCACCACTGGGGTTGCATCCCTCTTACGAGACAAATTTAATTAGTAGGGTAAACTTATTCCTCTTATTTCACCTGGAAACTTTGTTTGTACATGTACGCCGGGGGCCAAATACGTATATATAGAAAAATTGCAACATAACTTCCATTTATTGAACAAAGAAAACTACAAAAGAAGAAAAAGTATGATCTGCGGAACTAGCTAGGGACCGTAGAGTTTATTCATGCTCTTGCGAGTGTTCGAAAAGAAAACATTGAAAAATAAATCCTAAATTACCGAAAAATGAAAATACATGGATCATTATTAGGAGTTGACCGCAGCCAAGAGGGTGATCCATGCTGGTTATGCGATACCTCAGAGATAGTATTTCTTTAATCCATGATTGTGTCCCGCTTTCTTCTCGTGCTGACTCATCTGACTCGGTAGTGACTGCGGACGACTATCACTGCATATCCTGCCCTGTCGGGACACACTCCAAATCTCCTTACCCTGATGTGCGCTCTTTGTTTTGCCGCCTCTGCTTGCTAAATGTGGGCTGATGGTGACCACCCTAGCCGGCAGAGAGGTGATTCTCCCTGATTCCTGTTGGTTATTAAATTAGGACGAGAACATCGCTACTATGCCGCGCACCATGCTTCCCCTTTTTGCGGCGAGAGAACCAAATGTGCGACCCAAGCTTGATAGAATTCCTCCCCTACTTGGTCCTGCGCCGGGCGCATCTCCAGGAATTTTGCACGGTCTCGCTTCTATGTTCGGACGTGTCTGGCATTGGCGACACCGTAGTATTTTCTTACTAGCGTCCCTATGCATGAAGGGCCAAAATTATCTCAAGCGAACAACTTCGCATACCATAGCTTTTGGACCTTGGCGGCATGTCCTTTTATGCGCGACCTCCATAATTAGTCGCGCTCGCTCAGGCCCCAAGCATTGTAGCTTCTGACCATGCGTTGATTTCTTGTGTAGAACTCCGTTCATAACCGTGAACTACCTTGCTCTGTACTGTAATCGTTTGGCGCTTCTACTGTCGCTCGGTAGTTCGTGATGCACCAAATAGTTTACGATTGGTGTCATCCATATTCGTGACCCTCCTCCGTTCGATGCGGGTATTGTTTGCGCATGTACAGATTTGTTTATGATAAAATCAAAAAGTACATGTCTAGGGGGATCTTCAACATTGATAATGGAGAGACGATCCATTGCCGCTGACATCCCACCATGTTCTTCTGAGACTTCTCGAATGGAAAAATCAGTGAATCGCCTGGCCATGGCCCTTATTTTCATTGTATACTGGATGAGCGTGCTTCGTCAGGGTTCACATAGTCTTGCTAGCCTATTTGCTAGTAAGGGGTTATATACGTAGGCTACCAGATTTTTTATTTCCATTTGCAACGCCAAGCTCAGTCCGGCTATCAGCGCTTCATGATTCGCCTCCATACTCATTGCGCTGAACTCAAAGCGCAATGCGTGAGTGATCTGTATATCTCCCTGATCCGTGAGAATGAAGCCTGCATCAGGTCCTCCTCTCCGCACGAAACTTGTCGAGAGCATGACCCATGGGAGGTCTGTTGATGATCCTACACCCGTGGATGCGTTATTCTTATGTGGTATTACTTGGTAACTTTCAGAGCTACTCTTTCTTCATGTTGAGTGTGGGCTAGAACTTATGCTATGTTCGCTTTCCCCGACATCCTTTCTTTTTCTGATATTAGTATAAGCGCTGTTGATATCATCAAGTGTGTCCACGTGATGAATTGTAACCATTCCCTTTTTCACTGGAAATTTAAGCATGCCATGAATTGTGGATGGTCCATCGCGCAACGTTGATGCCGCTGTATGACAACTGGGACATACAATCATAAAGTCCATCCATATGGTTATCGAGTGTCCCACAGGTCCCACTGTTACTTGCGTGCAGTGGTGTCCCAAGGGTCGGGTCTTGTCTCTGTTGAATCCTGTGAGCACTGACGAGGTCTCTCTCAGTTCTCTCTTAATCTCCATTGGCAGTTGCACGAAGCGATGTTCATTCATTATGTTTGCTGCAGATCCTCCATCGACACACATGTCGCATATGACATGACTTCCAAGCGCTATACTGATCGATAGCAAGCCTATCCTGTAATCCATATCAGTAAGGACGGGGAACGATATCTCCTTGTCGTACGAAAACTCTTGTATCGTTTCTCTCTACATGTACGACTTCTCCTTTTGTACCATGTAAATGGTTATGGGTTTTTTCCTTCTATTTTTTAGTTTCACTCTTCTTTGCATCAACCCCCTTTCTCTAGTCCTGTATAAGGTGGTTCAGTTTACCATCCTTGACAAGAATCTCGATGTACCTTTTCAGTTGGATACACTCATCCGTACCGTGTCCCTTATCGTTGTGGTACTCACAATGCTTGATGTTGTCCATCTTGTCTGCTAGACCGATCATCGGGCTGTTTTGGGAAATTCATGCCTTCGGAGAGGAATATCTCTCTGGGCATTTTTTACAATGGGGTGAATTTGTTGTTTTTATTGCTCGCAGGCTTCATTGTACTGTGGAAGTCCAAGGTACGACTAATGTTCTGGCCGTACGGCTACTTCTTCGATCGATCGATCTTGGAATTTGAAATTTGAGGCCGCCTGTCGGCTGTCCGCTGCTACTGCTTCTCCTTGAATAAACGATCAGACCCTCTTCATCACTCCATCGAAAGTTTCTAGGGTCCTATCGTTTAGCTTTCTTATTAAGTCTGGATTGGTGATGCCTGCGAGGAACCCTGAGATATTCAGGATCTCTAGACACTCCTTAATCTGGTTGCACTTGGATTTGAATCACTCCATAAAATCTTCCAGACTTTCATTGTGCCTTTGCTTGACCCTCGCGAGTGAAACAGGGCTCTTGTCGCACATCTTCTGTTGGACATATTTCCTTCTGAATGCCCTTCTTAGTTCTTTGAAACCATTGATGTTTCTTCGTGGGAGTCGATTGAACCAGTTTCGGGCGTTTCCAATTAGAGTTGAATTAAACATGTGGTACCACACTACTTTCGGCCATTGTTCTATCCCCGCTTGGGATTTGAACACCTTTAGGTGGTCATCCGGATCTGTTGTTCCGTTGTAGGTTTTGACGTTGGACGACATTCCTCTCTTTTTGTTTCCTTTAAACATAGATATGCGTTTAGAAAACACACTTCCCTTGTCAAGACGCCATGGGAGAGACCATTCTTCCTCACTGTGCATTCTCGGTTGTTTGGTCGTTTTACGACGTTTCCTGTCATGCCCCGAGGATTCGGAGTTCTCCGAGGATGAATAAATAACCCTCATTCGTCACGGATGGCGATCGCTGAGATCAGAGTCTGATGATTTTTAACTCGAGAGAGTTTCCCGCCGAGTTTTTCTAGCACTTCTGCACCGTTCCTTTATGTAGGATTCTGGGGAAGGGCTTATTTCTAATGACACTAACCTTTTTAATGTACTTTGTCGGCGTGGGTATGGCTCGGCTGATGCGTCATTTCCCTCGGGTTATGTCCCAACCTGTGTTTTGTGCTCGTATGTTGCGTGTTGTTTGCTGGTGTGAGGAAGGCATCTTCCCCTCTTGACTATTAGAGTCATGTGGAGACAATGCTCTTTCGATGAATGGTGCGTCAGTATGAGGTGTCGACATGTATAGTTCTCCTCCCCTCCTTCTTTTCCTTCTTTCTTTCCGGAGTTCCTTCTTGGAACTTGATCCTTCTAGAGCTTTAAGCTATATATCGAAAACCAGGCTGATCCTCAAGTCCCTTGTCGGGTTTCCCTTCATGAGCGGGTACCAGGTTTGCGAAGTTCTTTGCAACGTATTGGCTCATGTCCTGGTTAGCTTCAGGGGGTGGTTTCTACTGTGGTTTGTAGTGTTAGCTCAGTCCTTGCGTTTACGGCCTCGCTAAGCGGTATAGCGGGGGGTTTCACTTAAGGACGAGGCATCTCATGCTGCCTGTGAGGTGGGGGTAAACAGTGAGGGAGTAGGCACTTGTGGTGTTTTTCCTCCCAACCTCCGTCCCGGGTTGTTGAGTGATTCGATTCCCAAGGGTGGGCCTTGTGGCTTCTTAGGTCCGCCCTTTGGATGAGATGGGTTTGCGCCGCCTTTGTTCATCTTTCAAAGTTTAATGTAGGGTCCCATGGATAGCCGCTAACTTGTTGATACAAAAGTTGGATGGACCTAGTTGGACCCGAATTAGGCTTAATTCGGGGTCTTGTGGGTTCTGGCTCTTGCACCAAGTGAATCTTGTTTAAGGACCCTGCACACTGAGAACATACATCGTTAGGCTTACCATGGGCGCTTGTCCCACAATTAGACTCCGGCGTGAGAGTAAGTAATCGGTTTGAGTATATGTGAGGGTTTAGAGTATTGTATGTATTGTACCTTTCTAGAACTTCGGGGGTTCTTTTTATACCCGAGAGAGTCCTGAATGGGCTCTCCTACTCTTGCAGCCTAAGGAAGAGATAATGACCCATAATAGCTTGATCTTTATCGCATAACCAAGGTAAGTGTATCTCTTATCCTTAGGCGAATATAACTATAAGATAGATTATATTATGTCTTTATGTTGTCGCGCTGCGATGAGGACTTAACTAAGTAACCATTCATCGTGCGCCAATGGTTTTTGGGGCTCCTGGGCCTTTCGTGTGGTGCTCAACGACAATCCATACCCAATGGATACGGGTAGTACCCATAGGTTGGGTTATACAACCCGAATAGGGACTATACGTCTTCATACTACTAGCTTTAACTGGACCAGAGGCCATACTGCTTCTCCACTAAAGCCAATGAGTGGTGACGTTGCAGGTACCATTTGGTTTCATATCTCCGGGCTTAATTTTAGAAAACAATGCTCATACATGATTTCCGCCAATGAACTGTCGTCCACGTACATGCGGTGATTGCTCTGACTACGAATGTTCACTACTATTACTAATGGGCCCTCTGCTATTGTATTCGCACTGAGCGGGGGGGGGGGGGGGGGGGGGGGGGGGTGGGGGGGGGGGGGGGGGAGAAATAGATGTCTCTTACTCTGGAAAATCTTTGTCTCTCCTTTTTCTTAGTTCTTCTTTGCCAAGTTTGAACAATGTAGACGGTTTTCAAATGTATCAACTAGCTTTTGTTTCCCCGCCTTCAGAGACATCTTTGACGAGGTGTTTCAGCTTTCTCGCTTGCACCAGGCTTTCAATGTGCTTTTGTAGCTGGATACACTCGTTGGTGGCGTGTCCCTTTTTTCCATGGTATTCGCAGTATCTATTGTCTGCGCGCCTTTCCACTGGAGTGACCATTGGTAGTGGTCTTTGGAATTTCGCTCCTTCTGACACGAGAATCTCTCTTGGGGTTAGCAGTAGTGGTGTGAACTGAAAGCTGTTGCTGCGCCCTTCTTTTTGATTTCCTTGATTTTTAGGGTCCCGGCGTCCACCTCACATATTGTTTATCTTATTTTGCACATCGCGAGTTTTAGAGTTGGAAGTATTTTGCATGGACTCTGTGGCAGCCGATTCTCCCTGTATTAAGGATCTCACCTTTCACATTACCCGATCGAATGTCTCTGGTGTTTTCTTGTTCAATTTTCGTATTAAATCCTTATTAGTTATTGGTCCCATAAAGAAGATACTTTCAAGATTTCCGGGCATTCTCTTATCTAGAGGCATTCGTTTTTGAAGCGCTCTAAAAAGTCTTCTAGGTATTCACCCTGGTCCTGTTTGACTCTTACCAGTGATACAGCGCTCCTGTCGTACCTTTTTTGTTTTACATAATTTATTTTGAATGCCTTGAGTACTTCGAATCCGCTTATTGTCTGCGGTGGGAGTCTGTCAAACCAGTTCTACGCGTTTCCTACAAGTGTAGAACTGACCATATTACACCATACAGGTTCGAGCCATTGCTCAATTCCTGCTTGTGATTCGAAGACCTTCAAGTGTTCTTCTGGATCTGTGGTGCCATCATATGTTTTGACATTCGTTGGCATGCGACGCTTTGTTGTGTCAGGATAATACTGTATATTCCTTGTGAAAGCGTTTTTTCTTGCCCTTCTCCATGGTTGCGAGAAGTCTCGATCTTTCCTTTTACGCGAATAAAGAGCTCGCTCTTCTCCTTCTGGATTTTCTGGAGAGGAATGCCTGTGCCCGTGTTCTGTATGGCGACTGCTGATCGGCTCTGAATCTGAGGATGGATAGCGTCCTGCGCGCCTTTTTTCTTTCACGACCTGCTGATCCTTCATGTATTTAGTGGCGAGCAGGAGCAGAGCCTCTAAGTTATTTGCTACATATTCTTCCATCCCACGCGCATCTATAGCAATTACTTGCTCACTTTCCTCAGATGTGAATGGTAACTTCCGTTTATCTTTGTTAGGAGGAGGTTGAGCTGATCTTAGTTCTGCGTCCCCCTCCTTTATAGCGGGCAGGGGAGTTAAGAATGGAGAGCTCGCTCCTCGAAGAGTTGTTTTTACCACGTCGCGACTGTTTGCGTTGCTGGTTGATCCAAGGGTGTTCCTCATGGATGTGATATGCCCGTCTACCGTCAGCGACCTTCGGCCACCTCCATCCGTTCCTTTTCTCGTCATGCTTAGAGTTTAGTGTAGTGCCCCATGGATGACGCCAACTTGTTGATACAAAAGTTAGATGGACCTAGTTGGACTTGAATTAGGCTTAATTCGGGGTCTTGTGGGTTCCGGATCTTGCACAAAGTGAATTTTTTTAAGGACCCTGCACACTAAGAACAGACACCGTTAGGCTTACCGTGGGCGCTTGTCCCATGATTAGACTCCAGCGTGAGAGTAAGTAATCGGTTTGAGTATATCTGAGAGTTTAGAGTATTGTGTGTATCG
This sequence comes from Glebionis coronaria, assembly GCA_025667525.1. Lineage (NCBI taxonomy): Eukaryota > Viridiplantae > Streptophyta > Magnoliopsida > Asterales > Asteraceae > Glebionis > Glebionis coronaria. The sequence goes on from CM046880.1 coordinate 143,185,468, forward strand.
TACCTTTGTGGAACCTCGGGGTTTCCTTTTATACCAGAGAGAGTCCTGACTGGGCTCTCCTACTCTTGCGGCCTAAGGAAGAGATAATGACCCAGAATAGCTTGATCTTTATCGCATAAACAAGGTAAGTGTATATTTCTTATCCTTAGGTGAATAGAACTATAAGATAGATTATATTCTGTGATAACCCGAACCCAAGGTCATTATCTAATATCATTTTACGAATATTTTTGAAATTTTTGATGAGCTTGAATGATATGACGTTTGGTAGTTTAATTTAAAACCGATGTTGGAGGCTTTATTTATACCATTTTATTAATTGCGAGGGTTATTAGTGATTACGATATCGACGGATGCCCGAAATTTTACATTCTATTATCTGTTGTTTTTATGTTTATATTTTTGACGTTTTTATTTTTAATTGCGTATTAAGTCATACCGGGACTATATTATTATCATATTTGAGTGCTTTTTAATTTTTGAGAAGTATTTTTATGAAACCCAAATCCCGTAAATATTTTCAAGATTGACTAATATACATTTTCTACCCTTTAAACTATTTTATTGCATTTTGGTCCAAAACTATGCAAAAATGGAAAAAGAGGTCCCTCCACCACCATATACAAGGTTTTTTTCTATCTAACTTTTCACACACATAACAAGTTAACCAAAAATTCCACCCACCTCTTTCTTCTCCCTTTCTTGTCGTGAGCAACAAATCAAACAAACATCACCCTTTCTTGATTTTGATCATGTTTTGATTGAAACTAAAATAAGACCACCTCATATATTTTAAAGGGGATTCTATTGGTACTAATTTTAGCAACATGCATCAAGTTTAATTTTTTGTTGAGAATTATGGTTGGTAGAGTTGTTAGATGATCATGCATGTGATTATCTAGTGATAATCATGCATGGATCATGTTATTTTTGCTAAAAACATGTTTTTGATTTTTGGGTTTTTGATTTGAAGATTGATACAAGTGTTAGGATTAGAATATGATGTTATTAGGGGTTTAGGTTGATGATAAAAGTGGTTAAAAGTGATCAAAAGTATGATTTCATGTAAGATTTTGGGAGGTGTTTTAGATCAGTAGGTAAAAGGCTATTTTTGGGTACCTTATGGTTTGATTATTGCTTAACTAATAGGATAGGGCTATAGAGAATTCGATTAGCTTCGATTTGATATAAAGTAGAGCTTCATGCTCCAAACGAGCGAGAAGTTATGATGGTTTGATTATTCGTGTACCGGGAGACGAGTATCGGCACAATATGTAGTTGTTGTCGAAATTTGGATCGGTTCTCGGGGACTATAGAATGAGTTCTGAAATGAGTCAATGTATGATGTTAGATTCTAAACTTAGGTTTGTGAGTCTATTTTTAAACTCAAGTGTCGGATTTGTAAACGGGATTGTTTAGAAGAGTCAAAATGGTTGTATGAGTCGGGTGACGTAAAACTGTCTAGTTTTTGTAGTTCAAAGATGTGTCGGCCAGGGAATATTAAAGGTAAAATCTTTTGACAAATTTTTGGGAGGACTTTCTATGGATAGTAAGTGAGTTCTCTGTTTAGTATCTAAATATTCTGACATGTTTAAGTGGGGTAAATGGGCTTGTACATTTGATATGTACTGACAGATTTTTATCGAAAGTATTGTCTAATAAAGTAAACATATAGAAGGAAGTAATAGGTCACTTGTATTGTTTTTATTTTGGGTTTTTTGTGATTTTATTATTTTGAGTTTGATATTATTAAGTATGGATTTTACTCGAGTCTATTATTAATGAATGCGACTTTTTTGATAGGTTGCGGTTTTCGTGTTATCGGGCATCAACTATCGTCGAAGATTGTCTTGCTACCGCTATTACTCAAGGTGAGTCTATAGCCTCGCTTTTGTACAAGTTGTTTTAAATGATTTTAAAACCCGCGAGGGGGATACATACTATTTGAAAATAAATGGAACACAAGTCATGAATAATTGTTTGGACCCCGTATGTTGCCTTTGGACCCGAATGTTTCCTGAATTGTGTTGAGTACCTAGTTGTAGAAGGCCCTAAATTCATGAACCGTTAACTATTGTCTGGCCCTTGTGTGGGTTGGACATAGACGCTTAAACAATTGATAGTACTATCGGGGTTGACACCCCTATTCGAGATGAGAGTTAGTACGCTGAGTGCGCTGCTCGGACGGATAACTTGAATAAGAGACAAGGTAAAATTTACAATGATTACCTTAAGAGGGGCAATGGTTTCACTTTTATTATGCCGGCCTTTTGGCGGATGATTGGTCATAACGGGTCGGTTTCATGAGCTTAAACACAATTGTATAGCTTATGCTTTAAGATGAAATGCCCGAACAATAGATTGTATGTACAACAATTCTATTAAATGATTATGAATGATTTTTCTCTTGTGTTTAAATGATGATTTGGAAAACCTGTAGACTTGCTCAACCGTTGTGTTGATGATTTTAAGCATGTATTTCAGTTGATTGAAGTTGATAGATGACGGAGCTTGCTGGAGAAGGTTGCGGGTTGCTTTTGTGATTGATGAGTCTAAAACTGATTTCTCTCCCTTGTCATAAAACTAGTTATGTTTTGTCATGCACTTTAGTAAAATTGTTCGTTGTTTGGTTGAGATCTTTAGGGGACCGAAACGCTACTCTGGTTGTTAAACTCTTCTTTTAATTGGGATCGACGGTTTTAGACAAATGGTTAAATTACTTTCTTTTATATTTGAAATGTCTCATTTTGAGATTGTTAAAAGTGTGTAGAGTAATGATGTTTGAGTTTAGCACCTAAATGTGTATTTTCGCTGCGTAATGTATTTTGGGGGTGTTAAAGATTGGTAATCAGAGCTTTCAGTTATAGAGAATTAGGTCGATTTTCAAAAATGTCCTAAATTATAACTTTGGTGTCGAAAATATTTGACAAAAGCACGCAACTTCTCTGCAAGGCTCCGGTAAGACTATTTTAGTTTTGTTGTCATATTATAGATGTATCTCTTAAAACTGTAATGATTTCTCGAGTATTTATTACGTAAATACTATAATGATGTATTGATGTTGTTGAAATTACGTCGAGTACTTGTATCATAATTTTCTTTATGCAATGCATATGTATATAATTTTGAATAATGACCTTATATACCGCCGAGGGTCTAGCACAGTAAAACCAGATGATGAACGGTTTTACAACTAATTTCTTGCGACTTGTATCGGGTATGAGGAATTTTGATCGATTGATGTATAATAGATATGTGGTTGAAACTTGTGTGATTAGGAGGTTTTATGTGAATGAAAAGTTGTTTTAAAAATTGTATCTAGTATGTGGAGATTGGAGTTTGTTAGGGCTCGGAAGATGGACGAGATTGCTAGCCTTAGGTCGATGATGATGAATTTGAGTATTTGAATTGAAAGGTTTAAAGAGAAGTAGGCAAGGTTTGAGAGGATGAGTGAATGGGAGTCTCATGTGAGATCGATTCTGAGTCAAGTTGGAAGTTTAGGAATGATAAATGTCATACTGAGAATTGTTTTGTGATTAAACCGCCGTGTAGGAGTGAGTATTTTAACTTTGGGAATGAACTGTCATCATGTTAGGGATTCGACTTAGAAGTGAAAAAGGGGAAATAGACGAGTGTGATGAAGCTGACAACACTGGTAAGGAGGATGAGGAACTGGTGTCTAAGGAACTAATCACGTGATGAATTTCTTTATATTTATTTACTTTCCTTTCTGTAATCGAACTTATTTTGACCTTGTGTCGTAGCATTGTGATAAAACTTATTATCTTTTAAGTTTGATTGGTTGATGATTGTAGTGACAGACATTGCCACTATCTTGTTGAATCCTCAACGCAATCTGAATGACCCTCATGATCTATGATGTGCATTTATTAACTCTTTTGAGTTTTGGTTGATGAATCATTGTAGTTTGTGTTGTTCGTGCATGTAGTATCCATAATATGTCCTGATAAAGAAATCCTTCTTTTATCTTGACATGTATACTTATCACGTTTCTTTCTTCTGTGATGATAGAAGAAGGAGTAGAGGAAGCATATTCTATCACTAGCGGATCGCCGCGTGACTAAGTTTCTGGAAATATGTCGCCAAAGCTAACAACTGCTACTGTGAACACTATGATTGAGCGAGCTATTGCTAGAGCACTTGAAGCTGATCGTGTAGCAAGGAATCAGAATGCTGGAATTGATGGTGCTGAAGTTAAGGATGCTGAATATAATGGTGTTGGGGATTAATAATGATGTTGCTGATCCAGTTGGGAGTGTTGCTGCTGTTCTGCAGGTTCCAAGAGAATATACGTATGCTAGTTTTATGAAGTGTGGTCATACTCAGTTTCGTGGTACTAGTGGTGCTTTGGAATTGTGCAGATGGATTGAGAAGATAGAGAGTACATTTGAGATTATTGGGTGTTCTAAAGCTAATAAGGTGAAATTTGCTGCTGCTACATTTTAGGATGATGCACTGAGTTGGTGAAATAGTCAAGTGGCTACTGTAGGATTAGTTGTGGCTAATGGTAGGACATGGACCGTGACTAAAGAATTATTGACTGCTAAGTTTTGCCCCCAGGAGGAACTAGGACAGTTGGAAGACGAATTGAGACACTTAGTGTTAAGAAATGATAATATTACTGCTTATACTAGGAGGTTTTCTGAGCTGTGTTTTTATGTCCTGATGCTTTTCCGAATGACCTAAGAAGATGAAGCAGTACATTAAAGGATTTTCTAGTAACATCAAGGGTGAGACTACTTCTTCAAAACCTAAATCTTTCGATGAAGCTGTTCAGATGGAGCATGCTTTAATGGATGTGAAATTGTAAGATAAGAAAGATAGCATTGTGATAGGTGTGAAAACACCCATCCTTTTTACCACTTGATTACAATAATAACCGAGCCAAAACGTGTATTTTATGTCATTTATGTCGGAATTATGCGTGGCTTGTGTTTTTGTTGTGATTTAGGACGAAAAGGTAAAAAGTGGAGAAAACACGGCTTTCACGGGCTTTTATCGAAGAAAAAGACGAAAGACGAAGTCGAAAGATCAAAAGTGTGAAAAGAACGGAAGTCCAAGACCAATTCTGAAGATTTATCGAAGAAAAAGTCAAAAGACGGAAGTTTACTAAAAGCCGAAGAACTCGAGTCTTATTTATAAAGAAAAAATCAAGACGAGTTAAAGAAATCCCAAGACAAAGTCCAAGATTAACAAAAGATAAAGAAGAAAATGACTTAAGTGTGCAATTAAGGCAAAGAGGAAAGAGGGAGGAAGCTTCCTAAGCTCCTCCCTAATCACCCCTATAAATAGATTAGGCCTAGTTCATTTTTATGTTGTTAGCTAATTTGACAAATTAGTCTTTCCACCATTTTCATTACTTGCACCATTTTAATTTCATTTACTAAATTGTTCTTTAATTTCATGTCTTAAATTTCGTACCTTTTAATTCCAAGTAAGTTAATTTTATTGTTAATCTTTGTTTTCCTTTAATCAAAGTTTTTCTTTATCATTCTCATCCTGCTTTTCTTGTTTTTGATTTGTTACAAATTCGGATTAAGCAATCTTTTGCTTAATCTTATTGTTTATTTGATTAAAAAGTTCATCTTTTTATTTTCATCTAGGCTTGTATACGAATTAAGCTATAATTTTGACAATCTTATTGGCTTATTTTGTATTTAGCTTATTTGATTTTAAAGTTTTCTAAAAAAGTTTATCTTTTTAAAGTTCCTTTTATAAAGTTTATGAATTTCGTCTTTTAAAAGCTTTCAAATTTATGCTTATTAAGTTGTTTTAGATTTGGTTAAGTGAGCTTATTGAGATTTTTTTCTTATCTCCATTTTCGGATTTGTTGGTGTTCATCGCAATATTGAGGGTAATACACATTCAGATGGATTGCTTGTTTGTATCGCAATAACCCTTGTGGTTCTACTTTGCGATCATTTGTACCATCCCCCTTATTCCGATCGGGATAGCGATCGCTCATTGCGATCGCATATTCCGACGGTGTTTAAGGTATATTGCGACGAAGTGCTGCCCAAATTTTGACAGCCACATTTGGATAGATTTTGGTACTTTAGTTATTCCGACAGCTTTTATTTTTTAGATATTCCGATACTTTGTTACATCCTATTATTCCGACAGTTTTAATTTTATAATACATATTGCGACAGTTTTTTATTTTATATATTGCGGTGGAATCTTTTCCAATCCATATTGCGATAGTTTTTTGTTAATATTGTGATGGAATGTTTTCTTCACATTCTGATGAAAGTCATGCATGCATGTATACTTTACCTCTTTTGGCGCCAATTTCACCTAGTAGGCTGCTAGTTTGAGCTAGTTGCCTGCTAGCTTGAGCTAGCTGCCTGCTAGCTTGTTTATTTATTAGTATTGTTCCGTAATTGTCTAGTTTTATCTGAAAGTTATTCCGATTTTATTTCTGAAAGTTACGTATTTTTAGTTGAATTTTTCTTCTAATTTTAGAATTAATATTTTTTCGTAAAGTTCAAGTTTTATCTTTTATTTAGTACCCGCTTTAGGTTTTGCCTCGTTTAGCTTTAAAGTACCATTTTAGTTTTATTCTCTCCTTTTTCATTTAGTAAACTTTATTTTCGAGTCGATAGTTGATTTCTTCTTTTAGATTTATTTTTATTAATTGTTTCGCTTTAAATTACGTTTTATTATTTGTTTTAAATTTTGTTTTAATATCGTTTTAACTTTTAGTTTTTAATATTCACCTTGTTTTACGTTTATTATTTGTACTTGTCTTTAGTTTGTTTTTAAATACTTTTCGCATTTACTTTTTAATTAGTTATAGATAATCAACTTCCCTTTTTCTTAACCAAAAACAATTGAGTCCCACATTGAACCGGAAATCAGTTCGTTAAGACACCGAGAAAACGAACTTTTTCAACTAGTAAAATCTTTTTATCACATTACTGAAAGCAATAAGAGGAAGTGGGAATCTGCTCAGTCCAGCCAGAATCAAGGTCAGAATCGTGGGAATTATTGTAATAACTATAACCAAGGACATAACCCAAATCAGTATTTAAACAATGGAAGGAATGATGGGATTCGTGCTACTATTGTGTCTGGAAATAACAAGATAAATCCCAAGTGTGTTTTTTGTACTTTATATCATGTAGGTAATTGTCCTCCTGCTTGCTGTAAGTGTGGACAACCTGGTCATAAAGCTGCTAAGTGTAGGACAAGAGGATTAGTTACTGGAATTAGTACCCATGGAGTAGTGATATGTTTTCAATGTGGTGAGAAAGGACACAAGCAAGGAAATTGTCCAAGGAGAGGAAATCGACACGATAGGAATGTTGCCGCTCCAGCTTACGTTTTGGGTGATGCTGACAAACCTTAAGGTCTGAACATTGTAAATGGTATGTTCTTATTTGATGTTCTTTATGTTAGTATGTGGTTTGATTTCAGATGAGATAGAAACTTTAGAAATGTAAAGATTTAGTTGTTTTATCAATGGAGAATTAGTAAGATTGACAATTAACTATGATGTGGAGTTAACCGATGGAAAGGTTGTTAGTGTTAGTTCTATACTAAGAGTGTGTTCCTTAAATTTAGGAAAGTAGGTTTTAGTATCGACTTTGATGCTCAAAGAGTTGGGATCTTTAGATGTAGATCATTGGTATGAATTGGTTAGTTGTGCGTGGTGTTGATGTTTGAGATTGAACCAATCCTCACTATAAATAGATAACTACTAGTTTAGATTATGCTGAGAAGCTGAGTGTTGACTGTGAAGAGGTGATGAGTGAACTTTCCGTTTGAGAAGTATCTTGTTTGGAGATGAGGAAGTATGTGGAAGAGGAATATGATTTATTCCTAGCTCAGGTAACTAGTTATAGTGTAGTTGAGAAGAAATTGGGAAATGTGTTAATGATCCGAGAGTATTATGAAGTTTTCCTGAAGTATTTCCGAGTTACTGCTGTCTCATGAAGTGGAGTTCGTGTCGATTGAGTGTTGTAAGCGACATGTGTAGTGCTCCTGCGTTCATTGTGTAGTGCTTCTGTGTTTCGTTGAGTAGTATTTGTATGCCTTATCATTTGGCACCGTCAGAGTAGAATGAGTTATCTGGTCAACTACGAGAATTGATGGATAAAGGATGTATTAGATTAAGTTTCGTTGCCATGATGATCGCCTGTGTTATTTGTGAGCTTAGCAAATTAACTGCCAAGAATCGGTATCCACTACCGAGGATTGAGTTATTTGACCAATTATAAGGATCCAGTATGTGCTCAAAGATCGCTTTGAGTTCTGGTTATCATCAACAGAGAGTTAGGGAAGAAGATATTCGTATAATTGTTTTTCGTACTTGATATGGGTACTTTAAGTTTTAAGTTATGTCTTTTTGGAATTGACGAATGCGTCTACCGTATTCATGGACTTAGTAAATTGTGTGTGTAAGATGTACTTGGGTGAGTTAGTCATTGTATCTATTGACGATATTCTATTTTATTTCAAGAAGAAAGAAGGAGCATACGTAGCATATGAGGAAAATTTTGGACTGGTTGAAGAAAGAAAAGTTGTATGCAAAGTTCTCTAAGTGTGAGTATTGGTTGAAAATATTGCATTTTTAAGGGCGTGTGATCGACAACAAAGGTATTCGTGAAAATTTTGCCAAGATTGAAGCGATCAAGGATTGGTCGGTACCAACGATGCCGACGGAAATCTGTTAAATTCCTTAGTCTAAGCTGGGTATTATCGGAGGTTTATCGAAATGTTTTCACTGATTGTTAAACCATTGATTAAGCTGACTAAGAAAATTGGATGTGTGAGTCCCACTTGTACATCTAAATTTGTAAGTTCCGAGATCTGATCCTTATCAGATGAGGAAACTATTTTCTGAACACTGAAGGATAGGTTGTGTTCTACACCGATGTTGTCATTGTTGGAAGATCTGAAGGATTTATAGTTTGTTGTGATGTGTTTCATAAGGGTTAGGAAGTTTTGGTATTGGCTTTGATATTGTGAAAATATTACTTGTATGGAATCAAGTGTGTAGTAATCACGAATCATAAGAGTTGTTTCATGTTCAAATTTCTTGGGAAGACAAAGGAAAAGAGTAGGGGATCACTAGTTATAAAATTTTAGTACTTGAGTATGTTGGTGGTTATGACTGTGAGTGATTATGACTGCGAGATTCGCTACCATCCGGGAAAAGAGAATGTGGTAGCTGATGCACTTATCAGTAAGGAGAAAGGAAAAATCCTCCAAGGATGAGATTTGGTAATTACAGGGAGTGTGGACTTGATAGAAAGGATATTGAAATTTTAAGCTAGTGGTCTAATTAGAGAATGATGTCAAGGTAAGTGGTTTCAACATTTTGTCAAACTTATGGAAAAAATATTGTAGTAAGATTAATTCAGATGAAGTATTTTGGAGAACCGGATATTATGACCGTTAGGTCCATCTGAGAATGGTATGGTAAGAGTGAGAGACTTAGTGATGGAGGAACCTCACAAGTCAAGTAATCGATACATTCTGATTTGGGTAAAGGTGAAAGTTGAGTTGAGTACTGTGTGTTATACATAGACTGATGGACAAAGTGAAAGGATGATTCGAAGATAGGACGATATACTTGTGCGTGTATGATAAACTTAGGAATTGTTTAAATTCTTATACGATAGTGGTTATCATGCTGGTAATGAAGCTGTACTGTTTGAGGGTTCATAAAGAACTTCAAATTGTAAAGATTAAAAATTGTGAATTATGGATGTAAGTTAGGTTTTCTGTGTATTGAAGTAATGTAGGAAGAAATAAATGAATGAACTAGAAATGATATTGGTGACTACTGATAAGATTGTAACGATTGAGGATCGTTTGTTAGCAGTAAGGAGTTGTTAGAAGATATATGTTGGTAATTGAAAGAAATCAATGGGGTTTGAAATTGGGAAACGTGATTATGCTTAAGGTGTCGTTATGAAGGGTGAAATTTCTTTTGAGGAACAAGGATAGAATTCAACTTGAAGGTAAGTTGCATTTCATAGAGGAAACTGTGAAGAGTTCTTAGAAGATTGAAGCATAGTAAGATTTCTATTAAGAAGATACAAGAATTCTAGGAGTGGACCTGAAATCGCGAAGGAAGCAAGAGGATTTCTATAAGAAAAGAGTTATCTTTATTTGAGATATACCGAATGTGAGTATAAGAGGGACCGAGCGTCGGGGCGTCGCTCTCTTTTAGGAGGGTAGGATGTGATAACCCGAACCTGAGGTCATTATCTAATATTATTTTACGAATATTTTTGAAATTTTTGATGAGCTTGATTGATATGACGTTTGGTGGTTGTTGGAAATACATTTTCCCAAAGAAAGTCTCGGTCACATCATTGTTAGCATAGATCACGAGCTATAGACTATTTAGGACATTGTAAACTGGAGTGACCTCCCTTAAGGGGAGAGTGTTGGAAATACGTTTTTACGTATTTAGAAAGGATCGGTCACTTCAATGATATATACGTAGATTGGACTCGTGATCTAGTTATGTAAGTATAACCCATAAAGCCCACATGTAGGGTGGGATATATATACCCTTCCTAGCATGTTAGGAAGGGTAGTTGTTCGTTTCCATTTCACTTAATCAATCTTTCTTTCTCTAATCCTCTCATTTCTCTCTCTAACGTTCCCTCTCTAGTTATTCATCTCCCTCCCTCTCTTTAGATCTTTACAACATATTAACAATCATAAGAAATCGTGGACCTTGAATTGGTATCAAGAGCCATGGTGATTGGTTTTTTCTTGTGTTTGTTCATCATTGATTTTGGTGGGTTTTGATCTAAAATCATTCGATCCAATTTTTTTTTTGTGTTTTTTATGGTTTAATCTTGATACAAATTATCTACATAGTCTCTATCTCTCTCCACTATGGCTGTCCATCTCTATCACCACCTAAGACCACCAGATCTAGTAAATAGCAAACCCGCAGTGGTTTAATTTAAAACCAATTTTGGAGGCTTTATTTATACTTTCTATTGATCGCGAGGATTATTCGTGATTACGATATCGACGGATGCCCGAAACTTTACATTCTATTATCTGTTGTTTTGATGTTTAAATTTTTGACATTTTTATTTTTAATTGCGTATTAAGTCGTACTGGGACTATATTATTATCATATTTGAGTGCGTTTTAATTTTTGAGAAGTATTTTTACGAACCCGAATCCCGTAAATATTTTCAAGATTGACTAATATACATTTTCTACCCTTTAAACTATTTTATTGCATTTTGGTCCAAAACTATGCAAAATTGGCAAAAGAGGCCCCTCCACCACCATATAAAAGGGCTTTGCACCTAACTTTTCACACACATAACAAGTTAACCAAAAATTCCACCCACCTCTTTCTTCTCCCTTTCTTGCCGTGAACAACAAATCAAATAAACATCACCCTTTCTTGATTTTGATCATGTTTTGATTGAAACTAAAATAAGACCACCTCATATATTTTAAAGGGGATTCTATTGGTACTAATTTTAGCAACATGCATCAAGTTTGATTTTTGGTTGAGAATTATGGTTGGTAGAGTTGTTAGATGATCATGCATGTGATTATCTAGTGATAATCATGCATGGATCGTGTTATTTTTTCTAAAAACATGTTTTAGATTTTTGTATTTTTGATTTGAAGATTTATACAAGTGTTGGGATTAGAATATGATGTTATTAGGGGTTTAGGTTGATGATAAAAGTGGTTGAAAGTGATAAAAAGTATGATTTCATGTAAGATTTTGGGAGGTGTTTTTGATTAGTAGGTAAAAGGCTGTTTTTGGGTACCTTATGATTTGATTATTGCTTAACTAATAGGATAGGGCTGTAGATAATTCGATTAGCTTCAGTTTGATATAAAGTAGAGCTTCTTGCTCCAAATGAGCGAGAAGTTATGATGGTTTGATTATTCGTGTACCGGGAGACGAGTATCGACACAATATGTAGTTGTTGTCGATATTTGGATCGGATCTCGGGGATTATAGAATGAGTTGTGAAATGAGTCAATGTCTGATGTTAGGTTCTAAACTTAGGGTTGTGAGTCTATTTTCAAACTCAAGTGTCGGATTTGTAAACGAGATTGTTTAGAAGAGTCAAAATGGTTGTATGAGTCGGTGACGTAAAACTGTCTAGTTTTTGTAGTTCAAAGATGTGTCGGGCAGGGAATCTTAAAAGTAAAATCTTTTGACAAATTTTTGGGAGGACTTTCTATGGATAGTAAGTGAGTTCTCTGTTTAGTATCATAAATTTTTGACATGTTTAAGTGGGGTAAATTGGATTGTACATTTGGTGTGATATTAAAGAAGAATTGGAGAGATTATATCTGATATCGATGTCACGACGATCTTTCCTTATAGAGTGGAGTTTGACAAAACCTTACCACCTAGAAAGGTGTCATCTGATTCCGTGTCACCCAATTCTTAAATATGAAATCGAAAGGGTGAATGTTGCACTTGAGGCTGTCATTGGAACTATTACCCAAAAGCCTCATGCCACTAGTACCTTTTGCGAGAAGTTTAATTGAATATGTGTCATTTCATACTAGTGACTCATTTGATAACTATTGATGAAGGAGCCATAGGATTGGAAATTAAGTGTTGTTCATATCGAGCTTTTATTACCCTTTTAAGGTTTAAAAATAAGGTTAAAAGTATTGGAGAATGAGGTAGGATATCGCATTGAGTATAATTTGGTTGAAACTTGAGTTAAGTAAAATTTAACTCGTATGGAATAAGAAATTGTTAAGAGGAAGTTGTTGAGTCCTGTGATTGAATCATAAGGTTTGATTTGGTTCGTGTTAAGGGTTGTTCCTAGGCCATTGTCCAATGACGAGGATGCCCAGTGTCCAATAAATAAATTGAAGAAATCTTCTTTTGAATTGGGACCGGTGGATCTTTCGGGACATGTGGAACACCTAATGACTACTGTAGATTAGTATTCATTGTGGTATCTTTTAAAATCCCTAACTTAACTGAGACATCAGTTGGTAGGATGAGTTTTTGGAATTGTATGACATGGAAACACGTAATGTGTTACGGTACAATTTTGACTTGTTTGTGATTAATGAAAAGACTACCTTTGATTGCTAAATCCTACATGAATCGATGTTATCTATCTTGTATTGCTTCATCCTAATGTTCGCATTAGTGATGCAACCATTGAACAAGCACTCATCTCTGTTTTAGTTGCGTTGTAAATTCTTCTCTTTGTATTCCTGAGTGCCATCGAGGTCATGAATCTCATGATTAATTGGCTAAGCTCATTTCCTATTATATTGTAGCTAGTTCTTGGTGAACAACTTATCATCACTCTTTTGCAGATCACTCATTGTTTTTATAAAGTTAACAGTATCCTTTGAGAAAAATTGAATTTTCATCACCATATGGATTATTCAAAGTGAGACTTATAAGTAATCGTTATCAAAATAAAGTTGTTTATGAAACACCTTGGAAAACTTAATTGTTTCCATAACAAAGAACATCTCTTTAATTCATTTTGATTCTTATTCCAGAACTAAGCATGAAAATATTTTTATTATAAACATGATGACAAAGTTTTGACGAACTGAGTATTGTATCCTTAATCCTAAAATTGTATATAGTTGCGCGCCTATATACAATTTGGAAGGGACCATGCAAGGCTGATTAGTAGTCACCATGAAATTGTTAATAAACGCTACATTTTCTTTGAAGTTGTGAAAGATTAAATTTTATGAGATCTGCAAGAAGTGCAAAAATAGGGACATATTGTTAGAGACACCTACATATGTGCCCGAAGCATTTATTTTTCTGAATCGAATTTATTCATCTATGGATATTGTCTTCATTGACAATTGATATCCCCTCTTTGTCCAATTCTTCCGTGGTGAGATTCTTTGGAAAAGTATCTGATTACCGAGTGTTGATACCCGACTGGATGTATCGACGTTCCTATCATTTCTTTTGATTAGATTTCATTTGAATGACTAACGATCCGAGGAGCTTTCTAATGCGTACTTAATTCATGAAAACATGGTATAGACTCATATTCGTTAATGTTTTCGTCTGTATCTGATTTGAAATTCTCTCGCGTAAATCATGCGTTGACCTTACTCTTTTAAGGTTAGCTATGTCTCCAAATATCCTTGAATAGTGAAGGATTACGAGTTATTATTAGTCTTTTGAGAAGTTCACATCTTATCGACGGCAATAAAACTCAAAAGTTGGTAGTGCTATTAGAATGGATTGATTGATTATGACATGATGTCATTGTCTTAATTGATGGGAACTCGAGTAGAAATCCCCTAAAAGATACGATGTTGATTATCAAAAGTGATCTAAATAATTCTTGATGGATGACCATATCCTGCATTTAGACTCGAAATTATACCATGAATGGTTATGAACTAGTCATAGACCTTGTAATATAAAAAGAACTTAAACTAAATTTATTAAAAGATGTACCTGCTTTTTGAAACTTTCTGAGGTATTTGCTGATGAATTACCTAGACTTTCGCCATTAAGGCAAGTTGAATTTGGTATCGATTATATTCCCGGTGCTGCACCTGTGGCGTGTGCATTGTACGTCAGCACCATCTGAATTAAAGGAATTACCGTACAGCTGAGAGAGTTGTCGGAGAAAGCTTTTATTCTACCAAGCTCGTCATCATGAAGAGCTATGGTGTTATCATTCCTTATATTTGTTGAATTACCGTGAACTAGTAAATTGATGATTAAAATCTATATCCACTACCCAAGATGATAGATTTGTTCGATCATTTACAAGGTTCTAGCGTATATTTAAAAATTTGATCCACGACATGGTTATCAACAACTTAGCGTCCGCGAAAAAGATTATCTATTCCAATCACTACATCCAGAACTTGTAATGAACATTATGAGTTTTACGTGATGTCGTTTGGATTGAGCAATGCACATGTAGCATCCATAAATTTGGTGGATCACATGTGTAGGCTGTAATTTGATAAATACATGCTTGTGATCATTAAGGACCATTTGTTTGTCTCTAAGAATAAGAATGAGTTAATAATTATTTATAGACTGTCCTGAATTGGCCGAAAAATGAAAAACTGTACCTTGATTATTTAACATGTGATGAAAGACTTAATCTTTTACATGATTTGACCATGTGATTAATAAGATAATGGAATCTATATTGACTTTTCAAAGATTAGAGCCATTAAGGGTTTGGGTTATACAAGAAAATGCAAAAAAAATGTTTTGACAAATTTTTATCAAAGGATTTTTAAAGGGATCATTCCCTTATACCCATCATTTAACTAAACTCCTTTAAGGGTAAATGTTTGTGTATACCTCAAGACAACCTAAGAGGGACTGAGGAAACTGTTTAAACCAAGACTTGGAATTTGAAACGACACTTTTGCTTTTCAACTAAGAAAATTTTGACCAAAATATAAACAAAGATTTTTCGAACATTTACAAATCTTATTAATTATTTATTATTTTCGATAAATCAACAAAGATCGTGTTAATTAAATTCAAATTTATTTTGAACATTTTTATATAATTGGTCGAACTAAGAAATTTAAAATTTTTACGTTTACGTTTCATAAAAATTGAATATTTATTAATTACTTGTAATATTTATCGACACTTTAAACGTCGGATTGAGCAAAACTGATAAAGATAATAGTTGAGATGAAACTAAAACTTAGAAAATATGAAGAAAGAATTTCTGAGTGAATTGTGGTCTTGATAATTATTTCATCAACGAAGGTGAATGTAGATACTGACACATTATGTAGAAAGGATAAAGAATCAATTAGGATGTGTTCCTTAATAATGACTGTGCAAAATAAATTGCCGAGCAATTTAAAATATAGTCGATGCTTGTAAAAAGGATAATATAGATAATAAAAGGGATTCACGGCTAATGTGAACCATTAGAATTGAGAAGCCGATGGCGTTAAATGTTTTAAAGGCCGCTTGTGGTTGCCTAAATACAGAGGATTTCGAGATTTAGTCTTGTTGGAATCTCATAAGTTTTAAGTATTCTATTCATGCCATTTCTGATTAAACGTATCTTTATCTGAAGAAGTTGTACTGATGGTAAATTATGAAGGAAGACATCGCCTCGTACATTAGTAAACGTCTAACTATTGCAAAGGTCATCATCTGAATTTGATTCGATTTGGGTCATCGTCGACAGACTGACCAAATCTGCTAATATCATTCCTGTTAATGATAGATTCTCGATGAAGAAATTGACTCTTTTGCATTTAAGGGAGTTGTGTAAACATAGTGTGCCTATATCGATCATCTCTATCAAGATCCTCGCTTCGCGTTGAATTTCTATAGATTTGTTCAGAAGTCATTAGGAACGAACCTTGATGAGAGTACTGTTTACCACCCCAATCGAAGGGACGAGGTAAAGTAATTATAAAAAACACTAGAAGTGTTGTTTTATGCTTGAATGATTGACCTTTGGTAATAAACCGTATAATCTTTTTCCTTTGGAGAGATTATCATTGATAATTATCGTATTAGGATTGAGATCGAATCTTGTGAGGATATATATGAGAGCATCTGTAAGCAGGAGTTGGGATGAAGACACCCGACATACACCCACTGTGAGTTGGACATGTCTTTTAGGTTTAAGGTTGCCTATGATGACAAACCTAACCTTACTAAATACCCGACCCGCGAGACTTGAAATGATTGTTGAAATTAGGATCTGATTATTGATTGCCGGTAGTGGGCAGGAGGTTATGTCAATATGAAATGTAGATCTTGAAGTGCAGGATGGGTAGCGAAGTTATGCCAAAATTTTCACCTTAGAAAAATGAATTGATGATCTAAAAGATCATGGGAAATAAGTCCCCGTTGTATGGGACCACTGAGATGATGTAAAAAGTTGGTTTGAAAGGCATATAAGTTGGATCTACCCTAGGACTTCAAGGAATGCGTGAATTATGTTTTGTATATCGAACTTGATAAAATGTTTATCAAGTGAAAATCTGACAATTCCTTAATGAAGTTTAGATCGGCGAAAAGTTGCATTCATCAAAAACCTGTAAACATCATGGATAGAGAAAGTAAGTCAACATTAAGCCTGATCGTATTCCCGTAGTTATGTTTGATGAAACTCGCGTTATGTAATGAATTACACTTGAGAGAAAAGACCGAATGTGGAGGAAATACCCACATGGCTCTAACTCTATAAGAAGCGAGTATTAAGATAAATCGATCTTTGAGGACAAAGATCCTGTTTAGGGGTAAATGTTGTGACAATCCGTCAATTTATGGTTGATATTTTATTCTCAAGTATTATTTAAAAATATTATTTTAATGTTATATTATGAACTCACTCATTTTTGGGAAGAAATTTGGGTTTACATCTTGAAGTAGCATCCACTACGTCTAAACCAAAGGATTCTACTTACGTGCTTACATTTACATACACCGTTTTTGGTGACAGTCCGACACTTCAAGAAATAAATTTATCTGTGAATATTGTTTTGGAATTTTAAATTTGTGTTGGCTCATAAACTCACAAATTTACGAGAAGAGATTAGGACTTACGTGAATAACTTAACGTCTTTTACGACTAAACCGGAAACCCTAGGTTTACGTATTTACGTTTTTGAACTCTGTTTTTGATGAGACAATTTTTTTTAGATTTGTTTCGTGCAGTTGATTCATAATTTATAAATACGTTTTTCGTAAAACGACCTGAGGGCACGCAAATCGAGGAAACTAGAATCGAAGAATACCCGTAAATTAGTGGGATGAGACAAGTTTACACTTTCCCCACCCCAATATATGGGACGGCTAAACTAAGCCACCACACCACAAAGGTGTCAAGCTTACAAGATAAGTAAGACACATGTCTTACTTACCTTCATAAACTAGCTACAACTATCAAAACCATTCATGCAAACCACCAAAATCCTCTCATCTCTCCCACCATTTCTGTCCATATTCAACCACCAAACACCCACATTTGATCAAATTTAACCATAAATCCTATGTTATTTCTACATATGATGATGTCCTTTTGAAGACTTGTTGATTAGAGGTAATTTTAACAACTAGAAAGGAGTTTCCATGGAGATCAAGGGCTAATGTTTGGAAAAGTCTACAATTATTTGGTGATCCTAGAAGTGGTGTTGATATCTCATAAGACTGGTTACCCAAAACCAAGCCTTGTTCATCATCAATTCCATCTTTTCATCACTTTGGTGGTATAGAGATTGTTCTCCCTATCCTTTTGTTATTTTGAATATGTAATCTTGTATTTTCTTCATTTATGTATATGTATATGATGATGAATGATGATTAAAAATATTGTGTGGGGATCATGTGTTGATAAACATGGATAAAAAGATGAAAAACTACATGTAAAAGTGGTAAATCTTACTTAAATTAGTAGGCTGTATAAAAACAGTAAATAACTATATGTTAAACTGATAAAATGGCATATTTGAATCGATATACAGTAAGTATTAAGTCTTATACACATGTGAGAGTTGGCCATGCAATGGAATCATTATAATGAGTGAGATATGATCAAAACAAAATTGATGTACCGATCTGAATAGTCTGTTTTGTGAGGACTGTTAGGGACACTTAGACCTAGATTGAGCAGTAGCTAAAACTACGTTAATTGTAGCACATAATATGAAGTTTATGTCATCCAAAAATGAGCTTCTATATTCTTGTAGAACTCAAGATATGATAAAAATGGTGAAAGTGAAAGTAAAAATCAGATTTGTGAAATTAAAGTATATAGTATTATATTAGCACTCAAGTAAATATAATATAAAATATGTACTTAAAACCCACTAACTTATATATTACATATAAATAAGTATGTACTTTAATAAATAAAAGGGATATTTTATAAAAATGGCAATTTGATAAGTTTTATAAGTTATAAAACTATAAACATGATCTATACGTCTTTTCGGCTAAAACCGAAAGATTAACGTATTTGTTAAATAAAACTTAGACGGTCGGACCCGTCTAAAGTAAACTTTTTACAAACTCACATACTGATGCATAAACATATATAACAAGTAAAAACCGATAAAACCCGAGCTTTATAACATATGTACATTAACGGGCCAAATTAGCCTTATTGGACTATTAACTCAACTAATTTGGCTAAACACTAATGGACTTACTTATTGGGCTTAACCCATTTGGGCCCAATATGTGAGTATAGGGCTGATGATAAAAGTGTAATTGGACTAATAAAATGTAATGGGCTTATCATGGGCTTACTGGGCCTTAATATGGAATTGGATTAAAACTAGTGTAACTAGTCAAAAATTTGACTAACACATAACACTACAATGTTGAATGAAGATATAAAAACCCACTCGATCATCATCATACTTATAATATCATCATATATACATAGCCATTGTTTTTATAAAGTCATTGGACAAGATTCTAAGACGAGTATTATTTGTCTAGGTTTCCGTGATTGAAGCATGTACCGTCCATCCAAATCGCCGATAACCGCCTTCCCCAATCAACGTGAGTTCATAGCCTCGCACTGTTTTAAATGTTTTTATGAAATGTTTTATAAACCCGAGAGGGAGATAACATGTTAGTTTTACTAAAATAGGACACCAGTTGTCCCGAGTGTTTGCTTATTGATTTGGACCCGAATGATTGTATGACCCCATGAATGATTATATGACCCGATAAATGAAATGAAATGGATTATTATAGTTAGGTTATGTCACTAAAAGTCCCATTAGCATGAATTGTGAACTACTGGTATTTGGTAGACGCTTATGCATATAATAGTACTATTTGGGGAAGATCACCCCAGTTCGCGCCTTGGCGGTTGATCCCCGTCGTGCCACATTGATTGGTAAGCGAATTTATGTATGAGAAGATTTAGATAAGCGTGATTATTGTGACGACACGCTGTTTTAGATGGGCAAATGAGTTTCGGGTTAGGTACCCGTTGTTTGTTATAGTAAGGTAACAATGTCATGCGGCTAATAATAATCCAACAACACAATCCAATAACGAAAATACTGCTATACGCATTGAATTACAATATATTGCCTGACTAGAAATACGGTTTCTTATTATTGATATTATGTTCATGTTTTGGTTTTACATAACCAAAACATTATAGAACGTATTGTATGACGTTTTTACGACATTGGTTCGTATAATGGTTTTGAAGGCAAAAGCCTATATTATATTTTTGACAAGGATTTGTATAAAATGTTTTTGGCCTATTTTATGGCCTACCACAAGGATTTGTACAAAATGATTTTCGGTAATAAATATATACCGATGATATATTAATGGTTTTTCATTAAACTCTATGAATTCACTCGGCGTTTTCGCTGACCTTTTCTTTTAACATGTTTTATCTCAGGTACTTGAAGGTAATTCTCGGGAAGACGACACGAATTCATGGCCCGTACTTAAATAACAATTTCCATTCAAATGTTTTGTAAAAATTGTATGAAATACTATGACTTGGGACCTATGTAAATTTGATATTCATGAATGGAAAATGTTTTATTATTAAACGACGCGATTTTTATGCGTTGTCTAATGTGCTATCCTGTAACACCAACGACACTTCCTCTGAACTAAAGTATGAATATTTGGGGGTGTTACAGTATCGGGTCATGTGAATGAAAACTGCACATCACGGATCACAAAGCATTGTACGCAGAATGATCATACCATACATGGGAAAGAAAGCAGCAGCACTGGCACACAAGACATCCGTTCTGAGACTGTCATCAGCAATACACCTTCCTATGATAATGGCCCTATCTTTGACTCTAGCCCATTAGAAGAGGTACACAATGATGAATATAATGTGTTTACCGATGATAATACGCATGAGCATTGTGATAAAACTTAAACTCTTATTGACACATGTATGACGGAAAAGGTTGATAGCAATACCATACCTGATCCCTCAGACACATGCAATAATGAGTCTGACGATGATCAACATGCAAATGAGTATGATGATGAGGAGCGTATTGCTTTTGCGAATTTAATTGCCACTTTACAAAAAGATGTCAAAGAAACTAGAAAGAGTCAAAAGCAATTAAAGAAGGCAAACGCTACGCTCACTTAAAATTTTGAAGAATGCAAAGGTGCTCTAATTAAATCAAGTGAGACCATCGATAGTTATAGAGCTCAGCCTCTTCAAAAGACCAATGAGATTGAGGGGTACAAAGGGTGTTTAATTAACGTCAAGAAGGAAGATTATCAATAGAAATATAACGAAAATCTTCAGCTTCTAGAACAAGAGAAACGTAATCATAACACCTCTTTGAGTACTGAATGTCACAAAACGTATCTTGCTATCACTAAAGTCAATGAGCTAACTCAAGTATATGGTTTTCTTCAAGAGAAAAAACTAAACTTGCTAATGAAAAGAAAATAGTGGTTGAAAAGATGGAAAAGGATTTGAAAACTAAACAAGCGAATGACATCAACAAAATGGTGGAACTTGAAATCAAATTGATTTTTACAAGAAAACTGTTTACAAAACTAATTAATCAATTCAAACCATGAGAATGTTGGCACCTCGTTCGTTATTTAAGGATAGACCTAGTTTTAATCCTAAGTACCTTGAGCAAGCTCAGTCTGAGAATCAACACCTATATCTTGATGAGTCCCAATGGACCGATCTTGATTGCCTTGTCATTAGGCCCGATAGTAAAGAGACAAACGATTTGCAAGAAGAGAGTAGACCAAAAGTTAATTAAAAATTGTTAAACCATATAATTATGCTTATGAAAACAGTCTTTATGGTGTTTTCAAACCGCAAACACAGAAGTCTCGTGAGCAAGTATTTTTCGAATGTGAACAAATAAGAATTAAATGGAGACAAGTTTTTGCCACTAAGAAAACTAATGTTTCAAACTTTATTGAGTACTTGCCATATAAAGCTTCTGTAAGCAAGAGTAATCAAGCACTTAATTTTCTTAAACAAAACGTTGAAACTTTCAAAAAGGTTGTAGATGACGACTAGAAAGAACGTGAACATTTGAAAGGCAACAAAGAAATTCCTCACGACATAACTGTGTTTGTGAAAAGGATTTTGATTCCTCTTGCGGATAGAACGCAAAAACATATTTTGGAATTTGAAACATTAATTAAGCAAGAAATGTTTGATGATTTGAAATATATGGAATCTCTTGAACAAGAAGTGAACGACAATCAACCTGAAAGAGACCATTTTTTTACCGCATATGATCTACTCTTGCATGAATGTCTCTCCAAAGATATTTTGTAACACCCCCAAATTTATACAACTCAATACAGCGGAAGACTAGTTGGTGTTACGGGATAGCACATTACTCACATCATAGACAACGCATAAAAATCGCGTCGTTTATTTATAAAGCATTTCCATTCATAAACATCAAAGTTACATCGGTCCCAAGTCATTACATTTCATACAAAAGTTTTACAAAGTGTTTGAATGGAAAAATATTGTTTAAGTGCGGGCCATGAATTCTTGTCGTCTTCCCGAGAATTACCTTCAAGTACCTGAGATAAAACATGTTAAAAGAAAAGGTCAGCAATAACGCCGAGTGAATTCATAGAGTTTAATAAATTCCATCAATATAACTTTGGTATAAAATTAGTACCAAAAATCAATTCGTACAAATCATTGTAATAGGCCGTAAAATAGCCAAAATCGTTTTATACAAATCTTTGTAATAGGGCATAAAATAGCCAAATTCATTTTATATAAATCCTCATCGAAAATCATAATATAGGCATTTGCCTTAAAAATTATTATACGAGCCAATGTCGTAAAAACAATCATACAATACGTCTTAAAACGTTGTATGAAAATAAAAACCGTTATATGAATATGGTTATGAAAACCAAAACACAAACATAATATCAATAGTATGATCCCGTATTGCTAGTCAGGCAATACTTCGTAATTCGGTGCGTCTAATAGTATTTCGTTAGTTTTGGATTATTATAATCCGCATGACATTGTTACCTTACTAAACCAACAACGGGTAGCTAACCCGATACCAATTTTGCCCATCTAAAGTAGCGTGTCGTCACAAAAGTCACACTATGGAAATCTTCTCATACATAAATTCGCTTACCAATCAATGTGGCACGACGGGGATCAACCGTCAAGGCGCGAACTGGGGTGATCGTCCCCAAATAGTACTATTAAATGCATAAGCGTCTACCAAATCCCGGTAGTTCACAATTCATGCTAATGGGACTTTTAGTGACATAACCTAACTTTAATAATCCATATAATTTCATCTATCGGGTCCTTTAATCATTTATCGGGTCATACAATCGGGTCATTCAATCATTCGGGTCCAAATCAATAAACAAACAATCGGGACAAATGGTGTCCTAATTTATAAAAATACTAACATGTTATCTCCCTCACGGGTTTATATAACATTTATAAAAACATTTAAAAGAGTGCGAGGCTATGAACTCACGTTGATGTGGGAAGGCGATTATCGGCGATTTGGATGTACGGTACGTGCTTCAATCACGGAAACCTAGACAAATAATACTCGTCTTAGAATCATGTCCAATGACTTTATAAAAATAACAAATATGTATACATATGATGATTATATATATATGATGATCAAGTGGGTTTACATATTCTCATTTACTCATTTTTGTGCTATGTGTCGATAGCTTTTATACTAGTTTACTAGTTTTACCCATTTACGTGTCCTAAGTCCGATAAGCTTATTATAAGTTATTTAACTTATTTAAATCCATTTTTGTACTTATATTATCAGTATTTAAACTTTCCAAGTTGGGCCCAAATGGGTTAAGCCCAATAAGTTCTTTTTACAAGTTTTTATCTTATTAAGTCCAATTATTAGTCCAATATGTTTATTTAGCTCGTAAATGTCCGTATTTCTTATAGTTCGGGTTTTATCGGTTTTTACTTGTATTAGTTACCTATACATCAGTATATGACTTTTATAAACTTTACATTAGACGGGTTTGGTCGTCTAAGTTTTATTTAGCAAAAACGTTAATTTTACGGCGATAGCCGAAAAAGTCGTAAAAATCATGTTTATAGTTTTATAACTTATAAAACTTGACAAGTTACCATTTTTATAACTTATACACTTATTCCACCTTTTACATATTTATATAAATAAAATCCATAAGTTAGTGGGTTTTTATTTTACATTTTATACTATTAAATTTTGAGTGCTTATATAATAGTATTATTCTTTAATTTCCAAAAATCTGATTTTTAACTTCATCTTCACCAAAACTGCCATATCTTGAGTTCTATATGGAGATAGAAGCTCAAATTTTTATCACATAAACTACATGATATGTGCTACATTTAACTCTTCTATAGCTACTGTTGAATCATCTTCTAAATATTTTCTAAAAATCGTCCAAAACAGTAACTTCAGATTGATACCCTAAACTTGTTTTGATCATATCTCACTCATTATTTTGATTCCATTGCATGGCCAACTCTCACATGTGTACAAGACCCATAGCTTACTGTAAATGGATCCTACTTCATCATTTTATCAGTTCATGACTTACTTCTTTACTGTTTTATACAGCCATCCAATTTAACCAAGATTTTAACCTTGTTTCTTATGGTTTTTCACCTTTTTATCCATGATTATCAACACCAAATCCCCACATAACATTTTTATCATCATATAATCATCATATACATATACAATAGGAATTAAAATACATGTTTACATAATCAAAATAATAATAAGTTGAGGAGGACAATCTTTATACCACCATGATGATGTAGGTTGTGATTTTGACATGGTTTTTGATGGAGAAACTTGTAGGCAACCATGACCATCTTCAAAACCATCATGCTCCATGAACTACTTGTGGAAAAATCAGCCTTGATACTCCATGGGAACTCCTCCTTGGATGTTATAATCACCACCATTCAAGAGAGCTTCAAGAGGGCATCAACATGTGTGTAAATAACATGAGATTTGTGGTTGATTTTGATCAAATGAGGGTGTTTAAGGGGAGGATAGGGACGGCACCTTCAAGCTAGAGAGAGAGAGTTTGGTGTGGTTTGCATGAGTGGAAATGGTAAAATGAAACCACTAGCTAGTTTTGTTTAGTTAGTGGGAAGCTTAGC
The DNA here is from genome assembly GCA_025667525.1 of Glebionis coronaria. Taxonomy (NCBI): domain Eukaryota; kingdom Viridiplantae; phylum Streptophyta; class Magnoliopsida; order Asterales; family Asteraceae; genus Glebionis; species Glebionis coronaria. The sequence continues at coordinate 143,210,592 of CM046880.1, forward strand.
TTTCAAATGAAGCTAAGTAGGACAAGTGTTGTCTTAGCTAGCAAAATGTGGTGTGGTGGTGTAGTTTGGGCCGGTTTTGAAGTGGGGTTGGACAAGTGTCCCACTTGTCTCATCCCATTTATTTACGGGTACTCCTCGATTCTAGTTTCCTCGATTTACGTGCCCTCGGGTCGTTTTACGAAAAACGTTTTTATAAATTATGAATCTACGTCACAAAATGAATCCAATAAAAATTGTCTCATCAAAAACGGAGTTCGAAAACGTAAATATGTAATCCTAAGGTTTCCGGTTTAGTCGTAAAGGACGTTAAAATAAAATCGTAAGTCCTAATCTCTTCTCGTAAATTTGTGAGTTTATGAACCAACACAAATTTAAAACTCCAAAATAATATTCACGGATAAATTTATTTTCTGAAATGTCGGACTGTCACCAAAGACGGTGTATGTAAACGTAAGCACGTAACGTTGAATCCTCCGGTTTAGACGTAGTCGATGCTACTTCAAGACGTAAATCCAAATTTCTTCCCAGAAATATGTGAGCTCATATTGTAACATTAAAATAATGTTTTTAAATAATATTCGAGAATAAAATATCAACCATAAATTGACGGATTGTCACAGCATTTACCCCTAAACAGGATCTTTGTCCTCAAAGATCATCTTACCTTACTACTCGCTTCCTATAGAGTTTAAGCCATGTGGGTATTTCCTCCACATTCGGTCTTTTCTCACAAGTGTAATCCATTATAATACGCGAGTTTCATCAAACATAACTACGGGAATAAGATCAGGCTAAATGTTGACTTACTTTCTCTATCCATGATGTTCATGGGTTTTTGATGAATGCAACTTTTCGCCGATCTAAGCTTTACTAAGTACAGTCAGATTTTCACTTGATAGATATTCCATCAAGTTCGATTTACGAAACATAATTCACGCGGTTCTTGAAGCCCTAGGGTAGATCCAGCTTATATGCCTTTCAATCCCAACTTTTCACGTCATCTCAATGGTCCCAAACAACGGGGACTTATATCCCATGATTTGTCAGATCATGAATTCATTTTTCCAAGGTTAAAAATTGTGGCATAACTTCGCTACCCATTTGGCACTTCAGATCTACATTTCACATTCACATAACCTCTTGCCCACTATCGGCAGTTAATAATCAAATCCTAATTTCAACAATCATTTCAGGTCTCGCGGGTCGAGTGTTTTGCAAGGATAGGTTCGCCATCATAGGAAACCTTAAACCTAAGAGACATGTCCAACTCACAATGGGTGTATGTCGGATGTCTTTATCTCAACTCTTGCTCACAGATGCTCTAAGATTTAGATCCTAACAAGATTTGATCTCAATCCTAATATGATGATTATCAATGATAATCTCTCCAAAGGGAAACGATTATATGGTCTATTACCAAAGGTCAATCATTCAAACATAAAACAACACTTATATTACTCTGTATCGTTACTTTACCTCGTCCCTTCGATTTGGGATGGTACATAGTACTCTCATCAAGGTTCATTCTCAATGATTTCTGAGCAAATCTCTAGAAATTAGATGCGAAGCGAGGATCTTGATATAGATGTTCGATACAGGCACACTATGTTTACATAACTCTTTTGCATTTATCATTAACAGGAATGATATTAGCAGATTTGGCCAGTCTGTCGACGATTCATTCAGTGAAAGGAGTGAAGCTTTCCGCAGCTGGAAAGCGGAGACCCAAATCGAATCAAATTCAGATGATGACCTTTGCAATAGCTAGATGTTTACTAATGTATGAGGCGATGTCTGCCTTCATAATTGCCATTAGTACAACTACTTCAGACAAAGATACTTTTAGTCATAAATGACATAAATAGAATACTTATACTTACAAGATCCAACATAACTATATCTCACAATCCTCTATACTTAGGCAATCACAAGTGGTCTTTTAAATATTTAACGCTATCGGCTTCTCAATTCTAATGGTTCACATTAGCTGCGAACCACTTTTTATTATCTATATTATCCTTTTTACAAACATCGTTTATTTTTATATCGTTCGGCAATTTATTTTGCACCTTCATTATTAAGGAACATGTCCTAACTGGTTTTTTTATCTTTTCTACATAATGCGTCAGTATCTATATTCACTTCTCATGATGATATCATGTCCACAATTCACTCAGATATTCTTTCTATATTATGCGTCAATAATTACGTTCACCTTTCTGATGAAATAACTATCATAACCGTATTTATTCAAAAATTATTTCTTCACATTTTCTGAGTTTTAGTTTCTTCTCAACTATCATTTTTATCCGTTTTTCTCAATCCGACGTCTAAAGCGTCGATAATTATTATAATTAATTAAATAATTATTAGTTAATTTTTATGAAGCGTAAACGTTAAAAGTTTAAATTTCTTAGTTCGACCAATTATATAAAATGTTCAAAATAAATCTAAATTTAATTAACACGATTTTTGTTGATTTATCAAAAATAATTAATAGGATTCGTAAATGTTCGAAAAACCTGTGTTTATACTGTGGTAAAAATTTTCTTAGTTTGAAAAGCGTAAATTATCGTTTCAAATTTCAAGTCATGGTTCCAATGGTTTCCTCAATCCCTTTTAGGTTATCTTGAGGTATACACAAACATTTACCCCTAAACAGAAGTTTAGTTAAATGGTTTGTGTATAAGGGAATAATCCCTTTAAAATCCTTTGTTAAAACCTTTGTCAAAACATATTTTCATTTCTTTTTGGTAAAATCCAAAGTCTTAAAAGGGCTCTTAATTTTTGAAGAGTCTATATGCATACATCTTACCATTATTAATCCAACGGTCATTTTATGTAAAGGATTAAGTTTTTAATCCCTAAGCGTTAATGGTTCTAATCTTTGAAAAGTCAATATAGCTTCCATTATCTATTAATCACACGGTTAAATCATATAAAGGATTAAGTCCTTAATCACATGTTAAATATTTAAGGTATAGGTTTTTAACGTTTGGTCAATTCAGGGTAATCTATCAATAATTATTAACTCATTCTTATTCTGATAAACAAACATATAGTCCTTAATGATCACGAGCATGAATTTATCAAATTACAGCCTACACACGTGATTCATCATAATTATGAATACTACATGTGCATTGTCAATCCAAACGACATCACGTGAAACTCATAACGTTCATCACAAGTTCGGGATGTGATGATTGGAATAGATAATCTTCTTCGCAGATGCGAAGTTGATAATAACCATGCCGTGGATCAAATCTTTAAAACATACGCTAGAACCTTGTAAATGCTCGAACAATTCTTCCATTTCGAGTTATGGATATCGTTTTCGATTGTCAATTTACTCAGTCACAGTAATCTAATATAAGGAAAGATAACACCATAGCTCTTCAAGATGACAGGCTTGGTATAATAAAATCTTTCTCCGACAACTCTCTCAGTTGTATGGTAATTCCTTTAATTTAGATGGTGCCGACGTACAGTGCACAAGCCACAAGTGCAGCACCGGAAATATAATCAATACCAATTTCAACTTGCCTTAACGGCGAAAGTCTAGGTAATTTACCAACAAATACTTACTAAAGTTTCAGATAATGGAAACATCTTTTAATAATTCATATTAGGTTCTTTCTAGATTCTAATATCTATGACTAATTCACAACCATTCACGGTATAGTTTCAAGTCTAAATGCAGGATATCGTCATCCATCAAGAATTATTTAGTTCACTTTTGATAATCAACATCTTATCATTTAGGGGAATACTACTCGAGTTCCCATCAATTAAGACAATGTCGTCATGTCATAATCAATCAATCCATTCTACGGGCACTATCAACTTTCCAGTTGCATTGCCGTCGATAAGATGTGAACTTCTCAAAAGACTAATAATAATTCATAATCCTTCACAATTTCAGAGATATTAGGATACACAACTACTATTAGAAGAGTAAGGTCAACGCATAATCTGCGCGAGAGAATTTCAAATCAGATACAGACGAAAACATTTAATGAATATGAATATATCCCATGTTTTCATAACTTGAGTACGCATTCGAAAGCTCCTCGGATCGTTACCCGGGTCATTCAAATGAAATCAAATAAAAAGAAACGATAGGAATGTCGATACATCCAGTCGGGTATCAACACTCGGTAATCAAATACTTTTCCTAAGAATCTCACTACGGGAGAATTGGACAAGAAAGAATTGTCAATTGTCATATAAGACAATTTCCACAGATGAGTAAATTCGACTCAAAAGAATAGATGTTACAGGCACATATGTAGGTGTCCCTAACACTATGTCCTTATTTTTCACTTCTTGCAGATCTCATAAAATTTATTCTTTCACAATCTTCAAAGAAAATTCAGTGTTTATTCATTAGTTTTATGGTGACTACTAATCAGCCTTGCATAGTCCATTCCAAATTGTATGTAGGCGCGCAACTATATACAATTTCAAGATTAACGATGCAATACTCAGTTCGTCAAAACTTTATCATCATGTTTATAATAAAAACATTTACATGCTTAATTCTTAAATAAGAATCAAAATAAATTTACAAAGATTTTCTTTGTTATGGAAACAGTTAAGTTTTCCAAAGCGTCTCATAAACAACTTCATTTCAATAACAATCACTTATAAATCTCAATTTTAAATAATCCATATAGTGATGAAAATTCAAATTTTCTCAAGGGATACTGTTTTAACTTTATAAAAACAATGTGTGATCTGCAAAAGAGTGATGGAAAGATGTTCACCAAGAACTAACTTCAATATATATCAGGAAATGAGCTTAGCCAAATAATCATGAGGTTCATGATCTCGATGGCACGCAGGAATACAAAGAGAATAATCTACAACGTAACTCAATTCGAGATGAGTACTTGTTCAATGGTTGCATCACTAATGCGAGCATTAGGATGAAGCAATAAAGGATAGATAACATCGATACGTGTAGAATTTAGCGATCAAAGGTAGTCTTTTTATTAATCACAAACAAGTCAAAATTGTACCGTAACACATTACGCGTCACTATGTCATACAATTCTCAGAACTCATCCTACCAACTGATATCTCAGTTAAGTTAGGGATTTTTAAAAGATACCACAATGAATACTAATCTACAAGAGTCATTAGGTGTTCCACATGTCCCAGAAGATCCATCGGTCTCAATTCAGAAGAAGATTTCTTCAATTCATTTCTTGGACACTGGGCATCCTCGTTAGTGGACCATGGCCTAGGAACAACCTTTAACACAAACCTACAATCAATTAAAACCTTATAATTCAATCACAGAACTTAACAACTTCTATTAATAATCTCACATTCCATACGTGTTAAATTTTACTTTATTCAAATTTCAACCAATTTTATACTCAATTCAATATCCTACCTCATATTCCAATACTTTCAATCTTATTCTTCGGCCTTGTAAAGGCAATACAATCTCAATATAAATCAACACTTAATTTCCAATCCTATATCTCTTACAACAACAATTATCAAATGAGTCACTAGTATGAAATGACTCGATCATTCAACTAGACTTCTCGGAAAGGTATTAGTGGCATGAGGCTTTTGGGTAATGGTTCCAATAACAGCCTCAAGTGCAACATTCACCCTTTCGATTTCAATTTAAGAATTGGATGACAACGAATCAGATGACATCTTTCTAGGTGGTAACGTTTTGTCAAACTCCACTCTATAAGGAAAGATCGTCATGACATCGATATCAGTTTTAATCTCGCCAATTCTTTTTCAATATCACAATCAACTAATATCTACATTTCTACGAATATCAACCATTTGTTGGGATCATAAATATCCGCAACTTGGTTTAGATCTAGGATAGCTAGAATTCCTACGAGAATAGCTTCGATTAATTTACTGGGGGATTTAGGGTTTCTTGTGACAATCGACGTCGTATAAATACCTCGTATAAATACTAAAATAATCATCAAACAATCATGTAATCAAATTACATCATATATATATAATCCAAGTTATATATATATTAAAATAACACTTCTCAGTCTGGCCTTGTCGGTAACTCGGGAATTCTTCGGCACCGTTATAGTCAAAAGATTTTTAGACATTTTTAGAAAAATGTTTATAGTTAAAAGATTTTGAAAAGTTTTATTCAAAACCTTGGTTTTAAAAATCTTTCGTTCTCTATAACGAGAGCTCTGGTACCAAACTGTAACACCCCCAAATTTATACAACTCAATACAGCGGAAGACTAGTTGGTGTTACGGGATAGCACATTACTCACATCATAGACAACGCATAAAAATCGCTTCGTTTATTTATAAAGCATTTCCATTCATAAACATCAAAGTTACATCGGTCCCAAGTCATTACATTTCATACAAAAGTTTTACAAAGTGTTTGAATGGAAAAATATTGTTTAAGTGCGGGCCATGAATTCTTGTCGTCTTCCCAAGAATTACCTTCAAGTACCTGAGATAAAACATGTTAAAAGAAAAGGTCAGCGATAACGCCGAGTGAATTCATAGAGTTTAATAAATTCCATCAATATAACTTTGGTATAAAATTAGTACCAAAAATCAGTTCGTACAAATCATTGTAATAGGCCGTAAAATAGCCAAAATCGTTTTATACAAATCTTTGTAATAGGGCATAAAATAGCCAAAGTCATTTTATATAAATCCTCATCGAAAATCATAATATAGGCATTTGCCTTAAAAATTATTATACGAGCCAATGTCGTAAAAACAATCATACAATACGTCTTAAAACGTTGTATGAAAATAAAAACCGTTATATGAATATGGTTATGGAAACCAAAACACAAACATAATATCAATAGTATGATCCCGTATTGCTAGTCAGGCAATACTTCGTAATTCGGTGCGTCTAATAGTATTTCGTTAGTTTTGGATTATTATAAGCCGCATGACATTGTTACCTTACTAAACCAACAACGGGTAGCTAACCCGATACCAATTTTGCCCATCTAAAGTAGCGTGTCGTCACAAAGGTCACTCTATGGAAATCTTCTCATACATAAATTCGCTTACCAATCAATATGGCACGACGGGGATCAACCGTCAAGGCGCGAACTAGGGTGATCGTCCCCAAATAGTACTATTAAATGCATAAGCGTCTACCAAATCCCGGTAGTTCACAATTCATGCTAATGGGACTTTTAGTGACATAACCTAACTTTAATAATCCATATAATTTCATCTATCGGGTCCTTTAATCATTTATCGGGTCATACAATCGGGTCATTCAATCATTCGGGTCCAAATCAATAAACAAACAATCGGGACAAATGGTGTCCTAATTTATAAAAATACTAACATGTTATCTCCCTCGCGGGTTTATAAAACATTTATAAAAACATTTAAAAGAGTGCGAGGCTATGAACTCACGTTGATGTGGGAAGGCGATTATCGGCGATTTGGATGTACGGTACGTGCTTCAATCACGGAAACCTAGACAAATAATACTCGTCTTAGAATCATGTCCAATGACTTTATAAAAATAACAAATATGTATACATATGATGATTATATATATATGATGATCAAGTGGGTTTACATATTCTCATTTACTCATTTTTGTGCTATGTGTCGATAGCTTTTATACTAGTTTACTAGTTTTACCCATTTACGTGTCCTAAGTCCGATAAGCTTATTATAAGTTATTTAACTTATTTAAATCCATTTTTGTACTTATATTATCAGTATTTAAACTTTCCAAGTTGGGCCCAAATGGGTTAAGCCCAATAAGTTCTTTTTACAAGTTTTTATCTTATTAAGTCCAATTATTAGTCCAATATGTTTATTTAGCTCGTAAATGTCCGTATTTCTTATAGTTCGGGTTTTATCGGTTTTTACTTGTATTAGTTACCTATACATCAGTATATGACTTTTATAAACTTTACATTAGACGGGTTTGGTCGTCTAAGTTTTATTTAGCAAAAACGTTAATTTTACGGCGATAGCCGAAAAAGTCGTAAAAATCATGTTTATAGTTTTATAATTTATAAAACTTGACAAGTTACCATTTTTATAACTTATACACTTATTCCACCTTTTACATATTTATATAAATAAAATCCATAAGTTAGTTAGTTTTTATTTTACATTTTATACTATTAAATTTTGAGTGCTTATATAATAGTATTATTCTTTAATTTCCAAAAATCTGATTTTTAACTTCATCTTCACCAAAACTGCCATATCTTGAGTTCTATATGGAGATAGAAGCTCAAATTTTTATCACATAAACTACATGAAATGTGCTACATTTAACTCTTCTATAGCTACTGTTGAATCATCTTCTAAATATTTTCTAAAAATCGTCCAAAACAGTAACTTCAGATTGATACCCTAAACTTGTTTTGATCATATCTCACTCATTATTTTGATTCCATTGCATGGCCAACTCTCACATGTGTACAAGACCCATAGCTTACTGTAAATGGATCCTACTTCATCATTTTATCAGTTCATGACTTACTTCTTTACTGTTTTATACAGCCATCTAATTTAACCAAGATTTTAACCTTGTTTCTTATGGTTTTTCACCTTTTTATCCATGATTATCAACACCAAATCCCCACATAACATTTTTATCATCATATAATCATCATATACATATACAATAGGAATTAAAATACATGTTTATATAATCAAAATAACAAGAAGTTGAGGAGGACAATCTTTATACCACCATGATGATGTAGGTTGTGATTTTGACATGGTTTTTGATGGAGAAACTTGTAGGCAACCATGACCATCTTCAAAACCATCATGCTCCATGAACTACTTGTGGAAAAATCAGCCTTGATACTCCATGGGAACTCCTCCTTGGATGTTATAATCACCACCATTCAAGAGAGCTTCAAGAGGGCATCAACATGTGTGTAAATAACATGAGATTTATGGTTGATTTTGATCAAATGAGGGTGTTTAAGGGGAGGATAGGGACGGCACCTTCAAGCTAGAGAGAGAGAGAGAGTTTGGTGTGGTTTGCATGAGTGGAAATGGTAAAATGAAACCACTAGCTAGTTTTGTTTAGTTAGTGGGAAGATTAGCTTTCAAATGAAGCTAAGTAGGACAAGTGTTGTCTTAGCTAGCAAAATGTGGTGTGGTGGTGTAGTTTGGGCCGGTTTTGAAGTGGGGTTGGACAAGTGTCCCACTTGTCTCATCCCATTTATTTACGGGTACTCCTCGATTCTAGTTTCCTCGATTTACGTGCCCTCGGGTCGTTTTACGAAAAACGCTTTTATAAATTATGAATCTACGTCACAAAACGAATCCAATAAAAATTGTCTCATCAAAAACGGAGTTCGAAAACGTAAATACGTAATCCTAAGGTTTCCGGTTTAGTCGTAAAGGACGTTAAAATAAAATCGTAAGTCCTAATCTCTTCTCGTAAATTTGTGAGTTTATGAACCAACACAAATTTAAAACTCCAAAATAATATTCACGGATAAATTTATTTTCTGAAATGTCGGACTGTCACCAAAGACGGTGTATGTAAACGTAAGCACGTAACGTTGAATCCTCCGGTTTAGACGTAGTCGATGCTACTTCAATACGTAAATCCAAATTTCTTCCCAGAAATATGTGAGCTCATATTGTAACATTAAAATAATGTTTTTAAATAATATTCGAGAATAAAATATCAACCATAAATTGACGGATTGTCACATATTTTGTGTGTTGCTTTTACATATTGTGTAGATATAGACGAATATTCTGATGTGTCGTGCAAATATCTTGATCAAGTCAAAGAGTGTGAACGTCTTGAAACTGAGCTTTAGAAATACAAAGATAATGTTAATCAAAAGGCTTTCGCGTTAATTCAACACCGATGTGGTTTTCTTCAAAAAAATTGTCATTCTCTTGAACTTGCTTTGCAAGCCAAAGTCAGAAAAGGACCAAATGATAATAACTTGCAAGGAAAACTTTCAGCATCATGTCGAGAAATGAACGAAATGAGTATGGAAATTACAGACTTGAAAGCTCAGTTATAAGACAAGGACATAGCGATAGAAGAGTTAAAAAACTCGTTGCCAAAATGGGTGGGAAAACCGTGGAACCTAAAGTTGTGAAACTTGTTGTTCGACAACCCAATGCCTACAAGGATCCAAAGCCATCTATCTTAGGAAAACTGACTCCTTTCTTCAATTCTTCCATTGTAAAATCTAGGTTACTCAGTGTTCCAAAACCATCCGTATCACCCTATGTTCCTCCATTTAGAAAGCACATTGTTGCTAAACTAAACCATGTGAATGCACCTAAAACTTCTAGGACTCCTCCAAAACGTGTGACATTTGCGTCCACAAAGGAATCTATAGGTTCAAATGACCTACTTCATACCCAAAACCTAGAGGATTCTAAGCAAACAGGGAAGATTCAGAAAGACAAACCCGTGTATTCAAAACCTAGTTCACCAAATCCGCTAGAGTTCCACACACTCCTAATGGTAGTCAACCAAAACCTAGGATCTCTCACCAGCAATCTAGGAATTGGAAACCATCCATGAAGTTGTGTTTTGAACACTACGCCTGAACGATTTGGAAAACCAAGGAACACAAGTACTTTCGTGAATCCCAAATTCCCTATATGTCCCACTTGCAAAAAGGGCATTCACAATGGAAATCATGACCATTGCATTCTGCAATACCTCTATGAGGTCAAATCTCGTTTCTTTAAACGGAGATCGAATACAGGATCACATAAGACAACAAGGAGATACAAACCCGTCGCAAAGAAAAAAAATGACAACAAATCTGAAACGTGGATCAAAAAAGGACATAGTCTCTCTCCAAAGAAGTCTTCCGATGTGCAAGATAAAACTACTCCTAAATCTAGCCTTCAGTAGAAACCAACGGGTAGGATCTTCAAGGACGTTGGTCTTAAGTAGATTCCCATAGAGAAGAGTGTTGAAACCTGCTCCAGCACAAATTCGGGTGTTCTGAATGTAGACAATGATTTTTTTACTCCTAACACTAGTATTTGTGCAAACTCTTCTTCTGAAATTGCAGGTAAAACATCGGATTCTGAACCCACATCTTCTTCTTCAAAGGGTTCCAATCCTGTATCTTCAATATCACCTTCTTCTGTTGTACAAAAATCTATTTTTGATTATTTTCAAAAACTTGAAAAATAAAATAAAATAAAATGTAAATAGAATTAGAAAAACAAAATAAAAAATGAAAAACTTTTCAAAATACCAAAAATATTCTTCTCGACATGACTTTCAGTATCGATAATATGGACGTACCTAGAAATGTCGCTCAATAATGACACGGGTGTGTGCATAAAGCTCGAATGAAAGTTGTAAATACTTTTCAAAACATGTCATTTCTACTTTTATAAAGGAAATGTCTATTTTGGACAATTTTTTCCATACAATGGGAGAGAAATCTATCTTGGGTTGAGCTTGTCGCAAAACATTCAACATTTTGAGCTCAACACAATGGCTTGTAATCATTTTCAGATTGCAACCTGGATCTATATTCATGGGGGAGTGTACGACTTAGTGCCCTTACCCTCAGCAAAAGAAGAGAAATGTTAGAAATACGTTTTAACGTATATTAGAAGTATCGGTCACTCCACAATATGATTTATGTTGTAATAGCTCGTAGTTAGTAATTAGTTATTATTTGCTTATTAAGTTAAGTAAGAACCGGTCCATGGGCTTGTCATGGACCGGCCCAAGTCCACTTATGACTTGGAACTATAAATACCCCTTTCCACTAAGGAAAGGGGTTGGTTGTTATCATTTCTTAATTTCCACTTAATAAAATTCACATAGTTTCTCTCACTTTCTCTCTCTAACTTTCTCTCTCTAGAAATTAACAAACCCCTTCATAGATTCATTGATTATCAATATTCTACATTTGGTATCAAGAGCTATGGGGTGATTTAAGGTGGTGATTTGTGTGGTTTTTTAGTTTTTGATTGTATTAGTGTTCTTTTAGAAAAATCATCTTGATTCTTGGTGTTTTTGGTGTTTTTGTGATTGGGATTAGTGGATAAGTATTAGTTGTTACTTATTTTAGTCGAAAGCACAAAACTTTTTGGGTAATTTGGTCAAAATCTGGGCTTAATCTCATTTTTTACTGTTCGACTGTTCATCGGGAAAGGTTTCTGTTCATTCAGTAAAAGTTCCGGATCAAGGAGTTCCGGATCAAGAAGTTCCGGATCAAGGAGTTCCGGATCAAGGAGTTCCGAGTCAAGAAGTTCCGAATGAAAAACTTCCGGATGAAGAAGTTCCGAATGAAGAACTTCCGGATGAAGAAGTTCCGAATGAGGAGAAGTTCCGAATGAAGAAATGTTCCGGATGAAGATGTTCCGAATGAGTAAAAGTTCCGGATGAAGAGTTTTCTTGTTTGCATGCTATCTATGTACTTGTTATTTTATCTTATGAAACGTGTTATGCTTAGAAGTAAGAATGATATATATCTATCTATTTTTGTGCATCAACCTTTCATGTCTTATCTTAAGCAGATAAAATGACTAATCCAACAGTACAAGCTATCCAAGAATCTAGAGAAGCCGATATTGCTAAAGCTCGAACCCTTAAGTTTATACCCAACAACTATAGGCTGAAGCAAGTTTCTAAATCCACTCACCATGGTTTTAAGGTCGCCATAGCCATCCTTGATAACTCTCATTTCAAGAACGCCCTTAGGAATACAGCCTCGGTGCCTTATGAGTATATGTTTGAATTTTGGGCAACCAAGGATTTCACCTCGAACAAGATCACCTTCACCATCGACAACAAGCAGCAGACACTCACCGTTTCAGATTTCCGTAAGATTCTTGGTATACGGGATACACCCAAGGGCATGTCTTTCTCAAGGGATCCTAATAAAGATGAACTCGCGGAGTTATTTGACGCACTTGGATGTCCAGAAATACGAGTTGCGTCTGAGTTTACTACTGCTAAGGTAGGACAACCCTGGAGAGCTTTGATGGGTATTCTCAGTAAATGCCTTACACCAAAAACAAGTGGCCATGATGCTTTACGCAGTCCGATAATGAACCTCTTCTATGGCATGTACAAAGCTGCAAATTCAGATTATGCTTTGTTGATATGGGAAGAATTCACCTTTCAACTCTTCCACAACAAGAAGCTGAAGACAAACTTCTTTCCTTATCCTCGGTTTATTAAGCTTATCATAAATTATTTTATGAAGCTTGATGCTACTATTGATAGGCGTGCAGGAGGTCGCTATCACACTGAAGAAGCTGATGATACTGTAGATCTGAGGCATGAAGGACCGTCTACTGGTGTGATTCCGGGTCCTGTTCCTGATTACCTTCTATCTGATAAAATCAAAGGTTCTGCAGATTACAAGCTACTACAATTAGAAATCCAGAGGCTGAAAACAAACCTTCAAACTGGAGAAGACTCATCCACAACGGTTAAGAGTAAGGGTAAACGCAAACAACCAGCAACGTTACCTGAACCCGAACCCAAGAAGAAAAAGACAGAGGGAAAGAAGGGAAAGGGTAAGGATTTGATGCGTCTACGTGACGAACAAGATATTGTTGATCCTACTGTTCATAAAACCGAGCAACAAATGCTGAAGATTGCTATTAAAAGGAGTAGGAAAGACACTGGAGGTAGTGGTTCAGGGGCAAGGGTAGATATTGAGGATGAGTACGTCGAACCGGATGATGTTGATGAGTTTGGGTCCCCTGAAAACTACTCTACTTCGAAGGAGCCATCAATCCCTATTTCAACAAGTGTGGAAAAGGAACCTGTTGCTCCTACGATTATGGTGACAACTCAACCTTTGGCAACTCTACCTCCACCAATCCAACCCTTAACAACCCGACCGGCTTCCACACCATTTCTTCCACCACCCATAATCCCTACCCTTAGTACCGCAGTTACAACCGAGCCTATTCCATCAACATCTGCAACATCTGCAACATCTGCAATGGCAGCAATAGTGTTGGGCGAGATGTTGGATAAACATACGGATGCTCACAAGAGAGAAATGAATGAACTTCGCCAAGAGTTAAATAGAAGAGCTCAAAGTGAAGAAGCATCAAGGAAAGCTCAAGAAGAGTTGATTGCCAAGTTCGCTGCAGACTTGGAAGCTACACGTAAAGCTCATGCAGAGGAAATTGCTCAGGTTAAGCAGGCTGAGGCTAATAAACATGCTGCACGCATTACCAGACTTCAAGCAATGAGGGATAAATATAAGGAACAAAAAGAAGCACTTGAAGCATCTGTGAAAGAAAGAGTGCAAGAATCCGTTGAATCCTTAATGCCTAAGCTTCGTGACGAGTTGAAGACACTTGCTGCTGACAACTTGATGGTCAAATCATCCAACCCTTCAGAAGCCGCCTATAAGATTGCTTATGACCTGACGGATTTTGAATTGAAAAAGATCCTTAAGGCTCGAATGGTGGAACTTGGGTCGCATGATAAATCGAGGATTCAACGGGCTCTATATAAATCCCTGAATGATGCTATCATGGAGGATGATAGATTATTCAAAATGTTTGGAAGTGTGGTACCATATCACATCTTACCTGAGGAAGAAAGGGAAGAGAGTGAAGAAGAGGGTACGGGTGAAGAAGAGGAAGAAGAAGAAGAAGAAGGTGAAAAGGATAAAGACGATGACGAGGGTGGTGATGATGATGATGAGGATGATGACGATGATGAGGATGATGAGGATGATGATGGCGATGATGGTGGTGATGAGAATCAGGAGAGTGCAAGGGGTAGTAATGGGGATGACAATCAGGATGATGATGGGGGTGAACAACCGAAAAAGGGAGACAAGGTTACCAGCTCTAAGAAGACTGCTACAAAGACTGGAACCAAGTCCACAAAAGATGCAGCACAGAAGGACAAATCGACATCCTCGGAATCAAGACGAACTAAGTGGCGCCACGATGTGAATGCCACTACAGCGTCTTCGGCTCCCGGTATCTCTATCGCTGTATCTTTACCTGTTACAACTAACCCCATTAGTTCTGCTTTTGTTCCTCCTGTGATTGCAGAATCAGTGACGGAACCTGAAGCTGCACAACACTCCCCAGTTCAAGAAACTGCTGAAATGCCTGAAACAGAACCAACAGATGTTCGCACTTCAACTCCTCAACAACAAGTTCAACAATCTACGGTTCCTGAACCAAGCATACGAAATTGGGAAGACACGTTGGAGATAGACGAGTCTGCACCACCACAAGCTTGGATCACGGCAGCAGCTCAATATGATCCGATCACAGATGCTGACAAAGATGTGCTGTATCTGCGTATCCGAAGTCCGATTGACTTATGTGCATTTCTTGCTCATGAGTATAAGACTTCGGTTACCCCATCCTTGGTCAAGAAAGCGATGAAAGATAAGAGACTGCGTGCCAAAACCCGATTACCCCGATTGGAGTTCGAGTATTATGCCGATGAGATCATAAAGGCTTTGAAAACCGTTCAAAGGCCAGGACTTCATGAATCAGAAAGAGCTCCACCTCCAATGGATCCTGCTCAAGATAATCAGATTGCTCTTGACTTCTTCGTCACCAACGATCTTTAGTATCTACTGAAGGGGTCATCAAAGTACGCAACCTCCCTGACATTGCTGAAAGCTGCCAACTGGGGGACAATACCCTATATCGAGGAAAAGGTAAATCGACTCTGGGTCCCTAAAATGAATCGTAATTATGATATGTATGCTGTCATAGGTGCATCACATTGGGATGAACGAGTTCGAAGGGCGTACAGGGGTTGCTGCTTGGTCAAGTCTGGAAGCAATGTTAGATCCGACATCCGCATCTCCAGCATCTTAGGAATGAAAACTGAAGCCAAGAACGGCTACCATCATGTGACGGAGATTCGCTTGAAAAGGGAGGATGACAGGGAATACAAAATCCAGCAAGGAGATTTTTCCATCATTCGCCTTGAGGATATCGAAGATATGCTGCTTCTAATGACCCGAGATCAACTCACACACATTCCTCGTGAAGACCTGATTGCTTTGAATACAGCACTTCGTATGTTCACACGAAGCGTTGTCATCAAGTCACGAGTTGAAGACCTTCAGTTGGGAGTTGAAAGCTATCAGAGGAAGCTCAATTTAACCCGTCCTGTGAATCAAGTGCTACCTCAACATGTAGAAAGATGTCCATATACCGGAATTTCTGTCCCAAATTACGGAATTTTCTACTTGAACAGTCGAGGTTTGATGAAGTTTATGAGGGTGGGGGAGCTTCACAAGTATAGTGATGGAACTCTCATACAAGTCAGAGATAAGTTGGAGCATCTGAACTCGGGTGGGACCTTGCCAGAGATGACGGAGGATTGGCATCCGGGTTACCGGCAGATGGCGAAGTACGTGATCAAGAAGATCGATCAGAAGCTCCGTGAACGTAGATTGATGAGGAGCTTGGAAAGATTCGTGGGTGGAAGACCGTATTTAGTGCACCACAAGCTACTGCAACGATCCATCTGATGGGTCGTACATCTCAGGTCACTTTATATTGGTTTACAATTGTGAATATGTATATTTGTGAATAATGTGCTTGAATGGCTTGTTGTAGTGATAAGGTATGATAATTTTTCAAGAATTTCTCACGAGATTCTAAATCTTTCAAAATATGTCATACCAAAGCACTACAACTATCCCTTATTAACTTAAGGGGGAGCAATAACTTGTTCTATGGCCAAACATCAATTTCATTTTTACCCAAAGACCGGTTAATCCATTCAATATCCCAAATATTAATGGTTAACATTTTGGATAAGGGGAGAAAATGGGATTAAGGAGACGTAAGTGATACTTGGCTAAAAGATGAAAAAGACTTAATGATAATCCAACTTAATATGTGTTAAGCACGTGTTAAGGGGGAGCGTTTTTGATGATCAAAACACCTAAGGTACAACACTTTTGATTTTAATATCACAAGTACCTTAGGTGATTTTCAATGATTTTTCATGGTGGCAATTCCTTCCCAAAACACGCTTAATTCACGACGGATGTGGTGACAAAAGGGTGGTAGGAATAGGTTTAGTCCAATGATTCATCAGAGCCGATGGAATCTTCCCAAGGACAATTCCGTAGTTAGAATTAGAAGTCCTAGGAAAGATGGAGAAAGAATGTGAACGTAGCTGAATGCCGACCAAGTACTTAAGCTAGCACTGGAACAATCACAACAAGGTGCTAGTGATGACGTATTGGTAAGCATTGAAGGGGTTGAAGAATGAAAAAGAAATGTAAAGATAAAGGGTGTAAAGAAAGAAGCCCTCCTTACAACTTTAGGTAGAAACCGGGTCAATACATATGCTATTGAGGTCATTTTTGCTAATGATTCTCGGTATTGAAGAAAGACATCATGGACCCAGTGATGCAATGCACAACCCTTCCCCAGCTAACTCAAATATCTCTCAAAAGGTATTTGTTTTAATCACACGGAGATCAACACGTTATCTATTGGTTTATTCACTCCGAATAAACTGGTATTGAAAAGGTGGCACTCCTCTCCAGCCATCGCTCACTAAATCAAAACGCACAATCGAGTCTAGAGCCAAGAGATCATCAAAAGTCTCATTAGGACACTTTCCATTTATTCCTTGCTTTCTCACACACTGTGAAAAGTAAGAGATTTTCATGAGTCCTACGCAATATTCCTGTAATATTGCCAGAACATCCGAGTAATACGTAAGTATTACAATGAAGATGGAAATCCTGCTTGAGCCAACATCAAACAAGCTCATGGTAGGTTACACGTGCGGTTCTTTTAAAACCAATCTTGTGAAAAACTGGAAGGTAACAGTGGTTTAATTCTTAATTGAACTTAAACTCGTTCCAGGCCTCTTCGCATTATCATATGATCTTGCCAGAACACTTAGAATGACTCTTTATTGACCACAGTGACGAGTGGAAATCCTTCTAGTGTCAACATCAAACAGCACTTGGTAGGTAACGTGCAAGATTCTTTATGAATCGAGCTCGTGACAACTGGAAAGCAACGATGGTGAAAATCTTAATTGAAATTCACTTGTTCCAGGTTTCATGAATTGACGGCTTTTAATCACAAGGATAATTTATCCAAGTGATTCACTCTTTATGTTCGCAGTCAGCTTTGGACGGTCGAGTAAAGAGAACGGGTTTACCCGCGAAATCCTGTCAGGAAGTTACTTAATTGAAACTATCCGTCACGGGTACGATATCTAATATCGTCCAACGGTCTTCACCGACCGGAGGTAAAATGCTACCGAATTAGAATAAAATGTTCAAAGCCATTTTATTCGTGTCGTTGCTGTGTACCTGCTAAAGACGGTGGCGTTGCTGAGTACCTGTTGAAGACGGTGGCGTTGCTGAGTACCAGTGAAGACGGTGGTGTTGCGGTGTACCTGTAAAAGTCGTTCCCACATGCTTATGTCTTTTGCAACAAAAATTCAAGAAAGTACAAGATGAAGTCTTCCGCTGTATCAAACGCTGAAGCTTTCAAGAATCCAACAAAAAGACGTAAGTGTGTGGAACATGAAGTCACGAGGAGGCAAAGTTCACAAGAAAGGCAAAGATCGCACGTGAAAGGCTAAAGAACAATGCTCTCAAGTCAAAGCCAAAAAGATCAACTCAACATATTCACAACAAAAGAAAGAAAAGAAGAAAAGACTACGAGCTAAAGAACGAAGACTTAGTATAGTATGCTAGGTTTAGAACTTTGTAACGTGGAGTGACCTCCCTTAAGGGGAGATTGTTAGAAATACGTTTTAACGTATATTAGAAGTATCGGTCACTCCACAATATGATTTATGTTGTAATAGCTCGTAGTTAGTAATTAGTTATTATTTGCTTATTAAGTTAAGTAAGAACCGGTCCATGGGCTTGTCATGGACCGGCCCAAGTCCACTTATGACTTGGAACTATAAATACCCCTTTCCACTAAGGAAAGGGGTTGGTTGTTATCATTTCTTAATTTCCACTTAATAAAATTCACATAGTTTCTCTCACTTTCTCTCTCTAACTTTCTCTCTCTAGAAATTAACAAACCCCTTCATAGATTCATTGATTATCAATATTCTACAAGAAATCTTCTTATACTTGAGTTGATTTGTCAAGACATTCAAAGTCTATGAACTCAAGTGTATGCTTTAGAAAAACCTTTTCGCCAAAAAGAAATAGAGTTTTTCAAAAAGCGTTGAACATAATTTTTTCAAGAGTTTTTCAATGATTATTCAAAATCTTTCAAAAATTGTGTGTTCAACAACTCATATCCCCAAAAAGCGAAATGTGGATCATATCCTCGTAATGACAATTCAACTGGATCAATTTTTGAGGGGGAGCGTTCCAAATTCAGGCTAAGTTTGACACATTTTTTCTCCCGAAATTTTCTCAAGACTATTTTTCAAAATATACTTTAATCAAATTTGGTATTTCTAATATCAAACGATTTTATATATTAGAGATAAGGGGAGAAAATGTGATTAAAATGTGATCCAAAGACTCAAGCACTCATGGTTACGATCAAATACCCACAACAGCTTTAATTCACGATGTTATTGGTGTCAAAAGGGTGGTTAGGTTTAAGTCCTATGATCCAACCAGAACCGGAGGGATCTTCCTAGGGACAATCCAATAGATTATTAGAAGTGTTGGAAATTCACTTTATGTGATGACATTTAAGAATTCCCGTTAGTTATCATAGTCACACACGCATAGACTAGACTAGGAAACGATGTATTGTTTAGGTGGTGTGTGACTATAAATACCTGATGAGACTGCTTTTATACATAGTCTCATCGTCCAAAACGGGCTTTAAATGCATTAAATATCATCAAAAATACCAAATATATGCTTGTGTTTGTTACTTGTGTATTTTAGGTACGGATATTGAGAAAATGACAAAAGATCACAAGAAACATGCAAAATCGAACACAGGAAACGAGGCCGCACAATGAACCAAGCCCTAATAAAGATTTTCCAAGAAAAAACCCTTGAAAATATAAAGATTATGCAAGAAGGGTCCTCCAATATTGAAGAATTGACACCTTAAACCCTTGTATATTCATAATTACAAGTTTGGTCCTTAAAGTTTGTCAAAATTACAAAAAAGGCCCTCCACTTTGAAGAATTGGCAAGAATGGTCCCTCAACAATCATGACTTTTCAATAGTAGTCCTCCAAAAACTCAATCATACAAGTCAAGACCATTATCTATGAAGAAAATGACAAAACAACCCTTCAAGAATGAACAAATGGCAAGAATTACCCTTGAAAATACTTTGGAAAAGTATTTGTGGCCAAAGTGGGAAAAATGAAACTTGTATAACAAAGGAAATCAAGTTTTGGCTATTTAATATACAAATGAAAGGAGAAACAAAGATGAGGGGAGTACTCTGCCAAAACATAAACCTTACCTTAACCAACCAGTGGCTGCCACGTGCCCCATTACCACTTTTCCACCAATCACAACTCACCAATCCTCCATGTCACACCGCACTTTAATAGTTTATAACTAATTTAATTAATTAGTTTATAAACACGCGCCTAACACTAATTTAAATCCTAAAACAGATCAAACACACCAATTATTTACACATGAACACAGTTTGGGTTTTCCTAATTGCTTTGTAATTAGACCACCAAATGCTCCAGAATCTTGATTAGTGGTATTATTAACATAACCCAACTCCTAAATTGGACACCCCACCAACCAATAACCCCACGTGAGATTCCCCTGCTACAAAGGTTGAAGATACTACCAAAAACCCTGCCACATCCAACGTCCAAGATTGAAGCTTTAAACTTAAGCTTGTTTTAAGCCTTTGATGCAATTCTAACAGCTCATCCATCAACAAACAGCCAAAATTTCATCACATGATTCCAAGATATTCAAACTTTCAAAGGGCATTTTGGGGAATTCATCAACTAGGGCTTTACGTTTTTATGCATTGTAGTAGTTCGCTTGTAGCCTATATAAAGGCATCTAGGCTTACAATTTCAGTTTGCTCTTGAATTTTTCCTAGTTCACATTTCTATAAATCCTTGTTCATTGTTTAATGAAAAGTGTTTGAATTTTGTGAAGAAAAGTCAAGTGCCAATCTCTTATTCTGTTTGTTTATGTTCTATGTTTGCTAATACTAAATCTCAAAACGATTTCTTAAGCTTTGTGCAAGAAATTGCTCAAAGTCCTAAAACCTTGATATTTTGCTAAGTCCTTGGTACACCTTGGAATTCTTGGGATATAAGTGGATCATAGCATCCTGATATTGTGTTATCAAGGTGTTATGAGGCTTATAACTTGGGGATAATCAAGTGTGGGGTACAAGGGTTGCATTAATAAAGGATTTGTCACATTTCTGTTTATTATTTTTGCTTCTAACTTTGTTCCATCTTAGCAGCTTGATATTGGAAGCTTGTGCTTGTTCTTGCTAGCACATAAGCTCAAACATACGTGGGTGTGGATGTACATCCATGAGGTTTGAACCCTTAATCTCAAAATCTGTCAAAAATTTGGATATTTGTGATATTTGATTTCTGCTTGTGTATGTGTTGTTCTTGGGCTCCAAATCTTGTTTATTCTGTTTAAGTTTGATGTTTCGATGCTTATGAATGCACGTGTTAACCTAAATCCAAATTTTGATTTGAAAATATAAAGGGGTGTTTGGGTCAACTGCATATTGAAGTATTTGTGTTATTGGTTAAGTGTTTGCTATTGTATGTTGCTTGTTCTTGTTTAAGAAGTGTAATAGAGTGAATATCTACAAGTTGTATGCTTTTGAACACCTAAATCAAACATATGCTTATAAAATTTTGATTAAGTGATATTTTGGATTGTGATTTGGTGCACACATAGTTCTAGGCTTAGACTTAGGATAAAAAGTGATAAATCATATCCAACATAACTTGTTAAGAAGATTTAAGTGTTTGAATTTGGCTGTGTGGTCAAGTATATCAACAAGTGTTCTTGTCTGCATGTTCTTAGTTCATCAGTAACTTATGTATGCTTGAATCTTGATCTAGACTTTGAATCAATGAATAAAACCTGTTAGAATTTGTTCATTAGAATTTATTATATCTTG
Organism: Glebionis coronaria; assembly: GCA_025667525.1. NCBI lineage: Eukaryota > Viridiplantae > Streptophyta > Magnoliopsida > Asterales > Asteraceae > Glebionis > Glebionis coronaria. The sequence continues at coordinate 143,232,638 of CM046880.1, forward strand.
TGTATGCATTTGGTGAAGTTTGGCTGGCTGATTTTTGCTAAAACTGTTTATTGAGTGAAATCTGCTTATTGTTCATATCTGGTGCTTATCTGGTGATAAATTGAATTAACTACACTTATTGGCTGATTGGAAGTGTGATTTATTTGTTGTTCTAGACTCCTTGTGATCCACTGATTACAAGGGTGCCTTGTTTGTAACTTGAATCCAACAAAAAGTCATATAAGACAAAAATTCAAAAAGGTCAAACAGGGGGAAAAGTTCCCACTGCTCAACCACCAAAACTAGCCCCTGCTAGTGTAATTTGTCATTCAGCTTATTCATAAGCCAATTTGGCTTATCCAGACTTGCAACAACTTATTTTTGTGATAGATCTTCCTTATTTGACCCAGTTATTTGATCTGGAGCTTATTAGACTTTGATTTTGACTTTTTACTAGAAAACTCATTAAGTTGACTTGTGAACAAGTGCTTATCTGCTTATTCTGGCTTATTGCTTGTGCTTATTTGAAAACTTTTTGATCATTTAGCTTAATTAAGTCATTTAAAAGCTTTTGAAAGTTGAATCAGCACTTGAGGTGGGATAGAACTCAAAAACGACTATTTTGTCGTTTTGTGAAGAAAGTCTTGGCTTATTTCAGGCTTATTTCTTGTGCTTTTTCCAATTTTCTTTTTATAGATCTCTTAAGTAACTCAAAAGAAGCTTGTGTGTCAAATTTGAGCTTATGGCATCAGCTTATAGCTTAATAGGCCAAAAAGCCCATTAAGAATAAGCTGCTTTGAAATAAGCTAGCTTAAACACATTTTCAGCTTTTGGGCCTTCAGAGTTTTGTTCTTAAAATCAATTTTTAGTCAGATAGGAGCTTTTGGGTTTATTTGGGCAACATTTTTCTTATTGGGCCTATTTGAGCCAATTAAGGGGTTTGTTTGGACCTTTAGCCCATTTCTAGGCCCAATAGGGGGTATTTTGTAATTTCAACTTCATTTATGTATTATTTAGGTTAAAATAAGCTAGTTTTCAACTTTTTATATTTTTTATAAATTTTGGATTTTTATTAATATTTTATTAATATTTTATTATTATTTTATTATTAAAAATTAAAATTTAGATTTTTCAAGTTTTTTTATTTTTCTTAGTTCAAATACATTAAGTTAGGAATTTTACAATATTTAGATTATTTTTATAGTCATTAGATTAATTTTTAGATTTATTTTAAGTTTTAATAGTTTTAAATTGTCTTTAAATAGTTTTTATTAATTTTATTTTCAAAAAATAGTTATAAATTTACTTAAGGTATTTTAGAGGTTTACAAGCGAAAAAATCTCATTTTGGGCTTTTTGTTAATTAAATTGATTTTTTAGGCTTTAATTAGTATTAAAAAATTATTATTTAGTTAAATAAAAGGTTTGAGTGATTTTTGATTTTCTGTAAACTCTAATTACATTTTTAGGATTTATTGCAATTTTCTAGGAATTTTTAGGGTAAATTTTTAATTTTGTCAATTTTTACGGTTTTACGTGCACGACTATTCGTCTTAGTTTAATTCATAATCGTAACCGTGATTCTCTTCTAATCTCTTTTCGTCTTTTCTTTTCTCATCAATATAATCACAAACCATTAATCATCTCCTAACACAACGCAATTGCCTCCTTGGGAAACGAACTTGAACTTCATTGGTCATTAGTGCTTGGTTTTCCTAAACCGACACTTAATACTTTCCCTATTTTGCTCTCTTTCCCTAAAGAGTGGTAAAAACACTACATCATTTTTGGTGCCGCTGCCAGGGAGGCGTTTTGTGTTTTGATTTGGAATTTGTTGTTTTTATATATAGCCCTAATATCTATTTGTATTAGTAGCACCCTACTAATACGTATTATCGGTTTTTCGTTTTTTGTGTGAATACTATTACTATATTGTATACTTAGAACAATAAATTCACAAGTACTCCAAAAGTGTGAAAACACAACCTTGATTGGGAGGTCATTACTCAATCATTGTATTCAAAACTCAAACAAGAAATCAAAGGAAAAATAGATAAATACTTCCGTGAAGCTTAATTTTGAAAAACACAAACTATAAGGTGGGTATAAGGCGGGTATTATAAAATATACCCTAAGGAAAAAGGCTCTTAAGTGCTTCGCGCCGTCTCGTTTCCCCGCTTGCTTGTGAGTGTTTAGATAAAAAGGGCTAATCGAGGGTTTGCCAACCAAAGTATTATCTAAGTATCATATATATTTTCTTGGTTTCATTTGATTAAACCCTCTTGAACGTTTTGGTGTTCCACCAACGTTCGAAAGTCATCGAAGGCGTTCACTTCACGTGACCGTTTTCATTTCTTGAGTCTTCTTTAATCAAGAGATTTGATTAAGGAGGAGATTTGTAGATTTTTGTCTACTTAATACAATCACAAAAATCCAAAAAAAGTAAAAACAATCAAAAACCACAAAAAAAATTGGAAAAAATAAAAACACCAAAAAGAATCTTCTTTGCTCATCCCCACGTTGTACGTGACGTTTATGCAAACTCGCAACCAAGCTAGACGTGCACGTATACGAAGAAACCGAAAGGAAACCACACCTAATCTTTCTAGTGAGGAGTCTCCTATTGCCGAACCTATCATAAGAGAAGAACCAACCATGGCGAATCGAACTATGATGGAGTTACTTCAAGCACCCACCGAGGGCTATGGAGAGGCTATTGTCATTCCCTCTATCCTTGCGGAGAATTTTGAAGTGAAAACGGGTTTGTTGTCGATGATCCAAAACAACAAATTCCGTGGTGATGAAAAGGACAACCCGCACAACCATATCCGCCAATTCAATCGTCTTACCGCCACATGCAAATTTAAGGATGTTGCTAATGACTCGATTAAGATGATGCAAATTTAAGGATGTTGCTAATGACTCGTTAGAGAAAGAGCCACCCAATTCTATATTGACGTGGAAGGATCTCGTTTCTAAGTTTGTGAACCAATTTTTCCCGCCCTCTAAGACTACGCATTTGAAAAACGAGATTTCAAAATTTTCACAATAATTTAATGAGAGTTTTTCAACGGCTTGGAATAGGTTTAAGGAAATGTTACATGAGTGTCCTCATCACGGTTTTTCCGATTTGTATCAAATTGACACGTTTTACAATGGATTGAATGATCATGAAACGGATTATCTAAATGCCGCCGCGGGTGGTAATTTGTATAACGATTGAGGAAGCGTTGTTGATAATTGAGAATAGATCTAAGGTGTATAGTCCTCGTAACACATCGAGTGTTCATAAGGCTTCGTCTTCTGCTTCACCTTCTTTGTCCAATACCATCGATGCTTGCCAAATTGAGGCGAACTTGGAAAACAAAATCTTTGATAAGCTTAAAGGTCTTTTAATTGAATTCAAAGTTTGTGAACAAAGTGCTCCCGCTACGGCTAAAGCGGTTGAGGTTTCATGTATGTATTGTGGTGGAGGTCATGATTTCTCCGAGTGCATTACCAACGGTGGTAACACTTCGAGTGCCTACGCGGCCACGGGAATTTACAACCAAAACGGTCAAGTTACCAGCTCTAATCAATTGACTCCACCAGGTTTTGCTCCCAATCAAAATGCTAACAACAACTATCGAAACAATCAAGTTGGTTTTAAAAACAATTACAAAGGTAACTATGGGAATCAAGGGGCTAATAATCAAGTTTCAAATAAAAATCAAAACAATGATTTTCAAAACAACGACAAGGGCCAAATGAATTTGTTGAATACGCTAATGGAAACGATGCAAGGTTTGACAACATTCAAAGAGAAATCATTAGCCTAAGATCCGAGTTTAAGAACGAATTGAAGAAGGAGTTGAAAAACAAGTTAGCAAATGAGCTTAAAATCTATACAAACAAAATGGAAGGAAATGTAAGTAGGTTACAACAAAACGAACAAAAAATGGAACAAGGGAAACATGAAATAAAACAAGAGATGAGCAAGGCCGAGAAGAGGCAGTCCATGTTTGAGGATAAAATTTCATCTATGTTTGAGGCTATTATGTACAAACCGTCTTCGAGTAGTTTTCCTAGTAACACCATATCAAACCTTAAGGGAGAGATGCGATTACCACACGTAGTGGTAAGACACTTAAGGAACCGACTGCTCATCCAATTGCTCCTACGGAGGATGCAATTGAGTAAGAACCCGAGGTGGTGGTCGAAAAGGAGCATGTCCCAATCCCACGAAGTACCGCTCATGCCACACCTATAGTTGAGCCATTACCACATTTGGAACCCGAGATTCCAAAGGCTATACATATGCCTCAACCCACACCACCTTTGCCCTATCCATCGAGACTTAGAAAGGAGAAACGTCAAGAGCGCGATAATTACCAATTTGAGCTTTTTATGAAAATGTTTCGTGACGTTCATTTTAATGTGAGTTTTGCCGATGCTTTGGTCAGGATGCCTCGATTTTCCGCTAACTTTAAAAGTATGTTGAACAACAAGGAGAAATTGCAACAATTTGTTCATCGGTTTATCTTAACCGCATACCTCAAAAAGTCGGTGATCCCGGTAAATTCTTGATTCCTTGTGCAATCCAAGATATGGAATAATGCTATGCCTTGGCCGATCTTGATGCTAGTATTAACTTGATGCCACTTGCAATCTTCAAGTTGCTCAATCTTCCTAATCTTACTCCTTCACCAATGTCTATCGAGTTGGCCGACCATTCCACGATTCCCGCATGTGGATTGGCGGAAGACGTTTTTGTGAAAGTGGGAAAGTTCTATTATCCGGTAGACTTTATCGTTGTAGATAGTCCCACGGATCCTCAAGTTCCTCTCATTCTAGGTCATTCGTTTTTAGATACTTCTATGGCTTTAATTGATGTACATGCTAGAAAGATCACCTTACGTTTCAACAACGAGGAACTTGTTATAAACGCAACTCAAAATTCTCCAATTTCTCATGTTTATTCCGTTGCAACCGTAAACCCCGTTGATATGATTGACGTTGTTTGCGAGGAATTTTCACAAGAAGTTCTAGGTTTTGGTGATGATGAAAATAATGGCAATCCCACTATGTTAGATCCCATTCTTGATAACTCGACACCAACCTTCACTCCATTTGAAGGTGGTGGTTTTACGTTGGAAGAATTCGATGTTCCACGTACTTGTGACGAAGACCTCGACAATGATGAGGACTTCTCGATTATCAAGGATTTTCTTAACGATTTCCCATTTCCTCCAACCGAGGATGTTATGAGTATCGAGCCTAAATCTTCAATTGAGGAACCACCAATCCTCGAGTTGAAAGATTTACCTCCTCATCTTGAATACATATTTTTGGAGGAGGAAGACAAGTTGCCGGTTATTATTGCGAAAGATCTTTCGGATGATGAAAAAACCGCACTTGTCAATGTTCTAAAGGATCACAAAGGGGCAATTGCGTGGAAGTTATCCGACTTAAAGGGGATCTATCCAAAATTTTGTACCCACAAAATCTTAATATAGGAGGATTACAAACCCGCAATCCAATGTTAAAGGAGGGTGAACCCCAAAATTCACGACGTCATCAAAAAGGAAGTCCTTAAACTCCTTGACGCGGGAATGATTTACCCTATTTCCGATAGCCCTTGGGTGAGTCCTATTCGTTGTGTCCCTAAAAAGGGAGGAATGACCGTTGTGCCAAACGATGTCAACGAGTTAATTCCAACTAGACTCGTGACCGGATGGAGAGTGTGCATTGACTATCGTAAGTTGAATGACGCCACTCAAAAAGACCATTTTCCCTTTCCCTTCATGGACCAAATGTTGGAGCGTCTTGCGGGAAACGATTTCTACTGCTTTTTAGATGGTTTTTCCGGTTACTTCCAAATCCCCATCGATCCTCGTGATCAAGAAAAAACTACGTTTACGTGTCCATATGGAACGTTTGCCTGATGTAGTAGTTTTGCTACCCTTTAGGAAAAGGGTGCCAAAATAGTGGTAAGCGTTAAGTGTCGGTTTAGGAAAACCAAACACTAATGACCATATAAGTTCAAGTTTGTTTCCCAAGGAGGCAAGTGCGTTGTGTAATGAATTGATTTTCATTTGTGATTATATTGAGAAAAAGAAAATAGAAATGGGGGTAAGAAGAGATTGACGGTTACGATGACGGATTAAGCTAAGACGAAAAGGTCGATCACGTAAAACCGTAAAAAAGCTACAAATTAAAAATTTTAACCTAAAAGTTAATTAAAAGTTAAAAGTAAGTCTAAAATAATATAAATGAGAATAAAAATCCAATAAAAATATTTTAAAACCTTTTATTAATTAAATATTCAATTTTAAATGCTAATTAAAGCCCTAAAATTAAATATAATTAACAAAATGTCCAAAATATTATTTTATTGAACTAATAAGTTACTTAAATTATTTAAAGGCTAAAAAGTATTTTTCCTAAATTTTAAAAACTATTTTTCTATTTTTAAATCTCTAAAAACTATTTTTAGACTAAAATAATTATAAAAATAATAAAAGAATGCTAAAAATAATTTGACAATTTTAAAAATCCTAATTTAATCTAATGAACAGTAGAAAAATGAAAAAGTTTGAAAAATATAAAAGTTTTCACTAAAGGACAAAATAGATTAATATTAAAACCTAATTAAACTAAATTAATTCTAAAAAATAAATAAAAGGTGAACAGTAAAAACCTTTTGAACTAAAAATCTTAAATTATTTTTCTAAGTCTATAAAAAATTTTAAAACTGAAAAATAAATATTTTTGTCACTAAAAGACAAAAACAGAAAGTAAAAAGTTAATTAAAAATAACAATTAAATCTAAAAAATATAAAATGAACAGTAAATTAAAAACTAATTAAACTGAAAAATCACAAATTAAATTAGAAAAATAATAAAACAAATTTCAAAACCTAATTCCTAATTAAGTGCACTAAAGACAAAAAATACAACTTTATGAAAGTGACATGTGCCTGATTTTGTCTTTTAGCTTGGCAGTGGTAACAAATGGACTACCAGTGGGAAATTGGTTCCCACTGCTAGTTTTAAAAATTTGGTCAGTTGACCAATAAGCTTAGGGAAGCTTATTTGAGCTTTTCTTTGGACAATGGGGGCACCCCTACACTCAGTGGAGTGTAGGGAGTTAGATTGAATCACAAAAACACACAAGTTCTTCACAAAAATTAAGCAAAATAAGCACAAGAAGTTACTGATTAATGGTATACCCTATCTGATGAACAGTGACCTGGTTCAAATGGCACAAATGTGATTTTCACTTGGCTAAATCTTGCACACAACCCTACCAACTAGCATACAATCAATTACAAACCCTACTTTATCCTATCATCTAACAATGAACAAGATTTGGTGAGCCAAATTAACAGAAAACAGTCACCAGGGCTCTTACTGATTTTTGACTACTTTTACCCAATTTTTGACGTTCAAACTTCTGATTTAAACTCACCAAGCTAACAAGAACCATACACTTTAACCAAATAAACCAAAGAGAGTGAGTGTGAGAGGTTTTTCACAGGTTTATTAAGCTTTAACCCTATTAGATCCTTAATCCCAAACACCCCTTAATATCTAAAAACCAAAAAATTATCAAATCAATCTTGTTTAAGATTACACAAATCTGATTCTCAACACTCAAACATGTGAATTAGACCTAAACTAACACAATTTAACAGATTAACTAACATGAAAAAGAAGATTCCACAAAATCACATGAAATCACTTAAAAACAAGGGTTCAAGGCAATTTTACCTAGAGGGGCCCACATCCAGGCCCCTCAATGGCTGCATTGCCATCTCCTACAATCTGGGGCTTGTGCTGAACCTTTTGGTTGTGGGGGATGCCAAGTGATGACTTAATCAGTCAAGCACTTCAATGAATCTGAAAAAGGGATCAATGGTCTTCTTGTAACCTGCAAGGTCAAAGAAACCAACAAGAACAAGAGGTTATCTGATAAACAACCCTACCAACTATAAGCTTGACTTATTGGCTAAGCAAGCTTATAGCTTTTAGGCTATAATAAAGAAACTTGAAAAACTGACTTTTTCTTGAATGAAAATTATGAAAATTTAGAAAACTTGGAAAAACTTGAAACGGATGAAATAGCTTATACAAGCTAATGTGGCTTATTTGGTTATCCACCAAATAAGCTAATAGCTTCTATAACTATCACAGAAAGTCAAGGGTTTGGGTTGTGTCCTCTCACCAAAGCCTTCAATTTCTGAATGAAACTTAACAAAATCAGAAATGATTATGGAACTCAGATTGCTTAAATAATACCACCAACTTTTAAAAAATAAAAAGGAATTACTTTTATGAATCAAAATACCAACTTTTATAACTTTAAAAAGGAATTACAATATTTTTAAAGCAAAATCTGGAACAAGGGTAATGCACAAGTTGCATACTCCTTATATAGGCTACAATAGAACTATCTAGGCTACTTGAATAAAATATTAATAAACTGAAACCCTAAATGGGGAAAATCCGAAATAACCCTTGATTGTTGACTGAATTCTTGGTCAAGATGGATACATGTGACATGCCAGCTGTATCTTGATGATCTTAGACGTTGAGGAGACCATTTGGGAGCAAGGAATGATTCTGGAGCGTTGATGGACTGGCTAGTTTGTTTTCTTGTAAAAAGGTGGGGCAGCGGAAGGTGGGTTTGTCACATGGGGTGAGACTGTGATGTTTTTGGGAGTGGGGAACGATTAATAATGGGGTTAATTGGTGTTCTGGAAAGAATCTCTCAAAACCCCTTTGATTTAGATAGTAATCGTGATTAGGGTTTATGTTTCTGGGTTTGGATAATTGGGGGTGAAGATTAAAACAGTAAATGTTTGGCGCCATGTTTTAATATTAATATACCTGTTTTAAAAATTTAGTTAATTAATATTAAACATGGGTTAAGTGGATTGTTGATGTGGTGTCAGGGATGGTGGTGATTGGTTGAGGGGAGAGAGAAGGTGACGTGGCGTAAGGTGATTGGGGGTTGGAAGGTTTGTTGTCTGGTCACAAGTACCCCTTGAACTTCCTTGTCCTCTTCATTTAGAAATAAACAGCCACAAAGTTCATTTTCCTTTATAACAAGTTTGTGTAACTTGTCAAATATGGCATGTTAAGTTTGCAAACTTGTTAACAAGGACCATTAATGCATATTTTGGATTCTTCAAGGGCATAACTTGTATAATCTTCAAACATAGAGGACTTCTCTTGCCAATGATGATTTCTCCAAGGTCTTTTCTTGCCAAATCTTCAAAGATGAGGGACCAAAGTTGACATTCTTCAATTCTTCAGGGTCATTTTGGAAAATTCCATGATTCGGGTCCGGTTCATTGTGCGGCTTCGTTTCCCGTGTTCGTTTTTGATTTATTCTTGTGATCTTTTTGTCATTTCCTCAATATCCGTACCTAAAATACACAAGCAACAAACACGAGCATATATTTGGCAGTTTTAATGATATTTAATGCATTTTAAGCCCGTTTTGGATGATGAGACTATGTATAAAAGCAGTCTCATCACTCCCCCATACTAAACCATTGCCGTGCCCTCACGCAATGCTAGAATAAAGTATCGTAGCACCTCCAAAATTCATTTTTATTCACTTTATTGAATGATAAACTAGCTACACTACTACTATTGCTACTACTACTTGCGTTTTAGACATAATGTATGATTTTCATCGCAAAATGGGACGTTTAGGTTCATAGAATAAGAACACATGAATGCTTCGTTAGAAATAATTTCATCCTCCTCGAATTTCACCCCAATTCCATGCCAAGCGTGCAACGAGATCATTGTCATTATAAGTTAGTAACGCTAACACTACTCATATGCCCTAATCACGTACTTATCCTCCCATTATTCCTAAGTTGTATCTCTTATATTTTATTTTGTCTTGAATGTTTCACGAGGATACATTGTTTGACTTATGCGGTAATAGAGATTTAGGTCTAAAAATAGAGTCCTAACGGTGTAACCAAGACCATCAAATCAATAACCCCTCTCAATAGACAACGATGTCAAAAAATTAAGTTGACAAGAAGAATCGATAAACACGGTTTTTTAACGGTTTTGAACATGAGACTTATTACCAAGACTTTTATACGCCCCCTAACGGAAGGGCCTTATTATCTTTGGTTTACCTCCATCTTTTATTCAACTTCGCCATGAAGCTTTTATTATGACTTCGGTCTTGCCTTGCCTTTTATTATCCACCTCATCGGTAGTTTTATTAGCCAAAGACGTATATCCTCACGCTAAGGCGAATTTTGGATCTTTAAAGCTTCGAAGATTAAGGCTTGATTCACTTTCAATTTTTGCATAGATTTTTCGGCCTTGTGGGGCTTCAGATTGTTTGCTTGATTTAGGTGAGCACTTGAAATCTTATTATTGGGTGAAGTTTTTGATTATTCGGGTGCCAATACTTCAAAACCGTGACGCTGGCGATACCTTAATGTCTCCCCAATTTAATTACATGGAAGCTACTAGAAAAGACTAGAAACCCAACAATCCCAACTAAACCGCTAAGTCAATATTTATTAAGCAAAAAATATTTACATGCGAAGGGAGAATAAGCAAATAACGAGAACACATGAGTTTTTGAAAGAATACGAGTACTCTACGTTTAGCATAGTAGCTTATAATTAACCCTATCATTCTCGTCCTCATTTAAGAGACTTAGCCTAATGTGTAGTTAAGGAATCAAAGCTAAGTGCTCAACACGCACGGTCGAGTCAAAAATTACTCTTATTCTCGCCATCGGAAAATCTACATTCGTGTCTTCAAACACTTATAAAACATGAGAAAAATTTTAAAATTTGGCCATTTTTAGCCTTATTTTGCAACAAAACGATAAACTAAAAGATAAACTTTGGAAAGCGTGAAGGTTTGGCAAGGCAAGTATCTATTCACCCCCCATACTAAAGTTAAACATTGTCCTCAATGTTTCGAGTCTAGGGGTGCAAACACCCCCATACTAGAGAAGTAGTCGAATGCCTAATCTAGCATGGAAAGGGTGCAACCAATAAATTAATAGCCGTTTATGAAGTGTGCTAAAAACCTAAGGTTAGAACACCAAAGGATATATCATTTGGATATTGAGAAAGTCTTCAAAGCAAACGATCAAGTGCTCCCATAAAACGAACACGAGAGGCTCCAATCGTGAAGATCATGATCATCTAAAGTCCACAATTCACAAACAACCACGGAACAAAGGTTGGAAGGGCACAAATCCCCTCACATTAAACTAATTAGAAAGAAATAATATGTACATAGATAAGCATGGGTTTCCCCCACGAGGCACCTTGTTTTTGATAACCGAGTCAAAAGCTCGACTCGAATCCCCATAAATGTGATCATTTAGGGATTATCTTGGTATGGTCAATTTTTGGTGGGGCTTACATGATAAACAAGGCCCAAAAACAACCGGTATTAAGACCAAGTCCTTTGATGGTGCAAAATACCGAGATCGAAGATGGCGTTCTCGTTCTCATTGGAAAAACAAATCAACGACACTTCATCTTGTGTCAACACAAACCCAAAGGGTTTCAAGAAAATAGATGAGAAGAAATAGAAGGGTGGGACAATGGGTAAGTCATAAAAACATTGAGCTACTCGAGGTAGACTCGCACCAATCAAATAGAAATATTTTCCATTTATTGCATCGGTGGAAGACCGAGATTTCCCTTTATAAGCAATTCCGGGATCAAATATCTCGTCCTCGGTGGAGAAAGGGGAGGGAATATAAGGGGCTTCCCCCACACTAGGTCCACACAAAGCATCGTCAAAAGGAGAAGACGAGCTTGTAGTACTCAATACACGTGGTGATGACGGAGTTAGAGTTGCAGAAAAATCTTTTAAATCCAATTTAAAATCTTTCCCTTTTTCATCTTTTAAACTCTCCTTATGAAAACCCGACTTAATTATGTCAAAAATATTTGGTGTTTCTAAGGCAATGTTAGTCACACTAAAAATTCTCACATTTGAAAACCGTTTTGGTTTAGGTGGTGGTAAGTTCTCAAAACGTTTATTGATAAAGAAAACTCCCCCATCGGGATTAACATATTCATCATCCGAAGAATCATTCGTGATTGGAATCGTAGGCTTAACACTCTTAACCTCCACCGGCGGAGGGGACGGATCTTCATTTTTATATTCAACTCCTAAAACTCTTTTTGAAATCTTTTTACAAATGTTTTTGATGGGACTAACATTGTTCAAAGACGTGATAGAATACACATGAGAAAGTGTGGAGTTTTGAGTTGCATTAATGACGAGTTCTTCCTCATTGAAACGAAGAGTGATTTTCCTAGCATGCACATCGATAAGTGCTCTCGAGGTATCCAAAAATGATCGACCTAAAATTAAAGGAACTTTAGGATCGATGGGAATGTCAACAACAATAAAGTCTACGGGATAGTTGAACTTTCCAACTTTCACGAAGACGTCCTCGGCTACTCCACAAGCTAGAATCGTAGAATGATCGGCCATCTCGATTGACATTCTTGAAGGAGTGAGATTGGGAAGATTGAGCGACTTAAAAATCTCAAGAGGCATCAAATTAATACTAGCACCAAGATCGGCCAAGGCGTAGCATTCCTCCATATCTTGTATAGCACATGGGATTAAAAACTTGTCGGGATCACCGACTTTTTAAGGTATGCGGCTAAGAAAAACCGATGAATAACTAGACGATTTTTGCAATTTCTCTTTGTTATTCAACATACTTTTGAAGTTTGCGGCAAATCGAGGCATCATGACCAAGGTGTCGGCAAAACTTATATTAAAATGCAAGTCACGAAACATTTTCATAAAAAGTTCAAATTGATAATTATTTCGTTCTTGTGCCTTTTCCTTGTCTCGTCTTGAAGGGTAAGGTAAGGGTGGTGTGGGTTGGGGCATAGGCAAAGGCCTTGGAATCTCGGGTTCCATGATTTGTATTGGTTCAACCGTAGGTGTGGTTTGAGCGGTACTTCATGGGCTTGGAATTTGCTCCTTTTCGACCACCACCTCGGGTTCTTTCTCTTTTTCCTTCTCCGTAGAAGTACTTGGACGAGAAATGGGTTCTTTGAAAGTTTTACCACTACGAGTAGTAATAACCTTCAATTCTCCTTTCGGGTTCACGATGGTATCACTAGGAAGACCACCCGAAGAAGAAGGTTTACACATGATAGCTTCAAACATTTTTCCCATTCGGTCTTCAAACTTAGATTGCCTATCATCCGCTTTTAACAACTCTTGCTTAATCTCATGTTGACCTTGCTCCATTTTTTGTTGATTTTGTTGGAGTCGTTGAACATTTCCTTCCATTTTATTAGCATGAGTTTTAAGTTCATTAGCAAGTTCGTTTTTAAGCTCGTTTTTCAACTCGGATCTTAAGCTAACCATTTCACGTTGCATATTATCAAACTTAGCATCGTTTGCCTTAGCATAATTCAAAAATTCTCCTTGAAGATTTTTGGTGTGATCATTTTGAAAACCTTGTGTGGTAGTTTGAAAATCACGGTTTTGGTTTTGGTTTGAAATTTTCCCATTTCCACTTTGATAATTACCCTTGTTGTAGTTACGTTGATTGCCTTGATAATTACCACCTTGATTGTTGTTTCGATAGTTATTAGCATTTTGATTTGGTGGAGCTTGATTTTGGCGGGAACCTTGACCGTTTTGGTTATAAGTTCCCGTGGCTACATAAGCACTCGAAGTGTTACCATCCGCGGTAATGCACTCGGAAAGATCATGAGCTCCACCACAAGACAAACAACTCTTAGCAACCAATTTAACCGAAGCGGAATTCAAAGCTTCTTGATTTTTCCAATGAGTCATAAGATTAGCGAATCTATCAAAAAAACGATTTTCCTCATTAGCTTCATCTTGCAAGGCATTAATGTTACGAGACGAGGATGACGATGATGAACCCAATTTGGCAACACTCGGTGTGTTACGAGGGCTATAAACCTTAGACCTATTCTCAATTATCACCAAAGCTTCCTCAACCGTTTTACACAAAAAATTACCACCCGCGACGGCATTTAAATAATCTCTTTCATGATCATTAAGTCCATTTTAAAACGTGTCAATTTAATGCAAGTTGGAAAAACCGTGATGAGGACATTCATGTAACATTTCCTTAAACCTATTCCAAGCCGTTGAAAAACTTTCATTAACTTCTTGTGAAAATTTTGAAATCTCGTTTTTCAAGTGCGTAGTCTTAGAGGGCGGAAAAAATTGGTTCACAAACTTAGAAACGAGATCCTTCCACGTCAATATAGAATTGGGTGGCTCTTTCTCTAACCATATTTTAGCGGGCCCGCTAAGGAATACGGAAAAAGCATCATCTTAATAGAGTCATTCGAGACATCCTTAAACTTGCAAGTGGCGGTAAGACGATTGAATTGGCGGATATGGTTGTGTGAATTGTCCTTCTCATCACCACATAATATGTTGTTTTGGATCATCGACAACAAACCCGTTTTCACCTCAAAATTCTCCGCAAGGATAGCGGGAATCACAATAGCCTCTCTATAACCCTCGGTGGGTGCTTGAAGTAACTCCATCATAGTTCGATTCGCCATGGTTGGTGCTTCTCTTACAATGGGTTCGTCAATAGGAGACTCCTCACTAGAAAGATTGGGAGTGGGAGTTTTGTTCTTTCGTTTACGTGCACATCTTGCTTGATTACGAGTTAGCATAAACGTCACGTACAACGAGGGGACGAGCAAAGAAGATTCTTTTTGGTGTTTTGTATTTTTTCAATTTTTTTTGTGGTTTTTGATTGTATTAACCTTTTTGGAATTTGGTGAATGTATTAAGTAGACACAAATCTACAAATCTCCTCCTTAATCAAATCTCTCGATTAAAGAAGCCTCAAGGAAAGAAAACGATCACGTGAAGTGAACGCCTTCGATGACTTTAGAACGTTGGTGGAACACCAAAACGTTCAAGAGGGTTTAATCAATGGAAACCAAGAAAATATATATGATACTTAGTAATACTTTGGGCGGCAAAACCCTCTATTAGCTCTCAAAATCAAATACTCACAAGCAAGCGGGGAAACAAGGTGGCGCGAAGCACTTACGAGCCTTTTTCCTTAGGATATATTTTATAATATCCGCCTTATACCCACCTTATAGTTTGTATTTTCAAGATTAAGCTTCACGAAAGTATTTATCTATTTTTGCCTTTTTCTTTGGTTTGAGATTCGAATACAATGATTGGGTAATGACTTCCCAAGTCAAGGTTGTGATTTCCCACGTATTTGGAGTACTTGTGAATTTATTGTTCTACGTATACAATATAGTAATAGTATTCACACAAAAACCGAAAACCGATAATACGTATTAGTAGAGTGCTACTAATACAAATACTTATTATGGCTATATAAAAACAACAATTGTTCAAATCAAAAACACAACACGCCTCCCCGGCAGCGGCGCCAAAATTGATGTAGTAGTTTTGCTACCCTTTAGGAAAAGGGTGCCAAAATAGTGGTAAGCGTTAAGTGTCGGTTTAGGAAAACCAAGCACTAATGACCAAATAAGTTCAAGTTCGTTTCCCAAAGAGGCAAGTGCGTTGTGTAATGAATTGATTTTGATTTGTGATTATATTGAGAAAAAGAAAATAGAAACGGGGGTAAGAAGAGATTGACGGTTACGATGACGGATTAAGCTAAGACGAAAAGGTCGATCACGTAAAACCGTAAAAAAGCTACAAATTAAAATTTTTAACCTAAAAGTTAATTAAAAGTTAAAAGTAAGTCTAAAATAATATAAATAAGAATAAAATCCAATAAAAATATTTTTAAAACCTTTTATTAATTAAATATTCAATTTTAAATGCTAATTAAAGCCCTAAAATTAAATATAATTAACAAAATGTCCAAAATATTATTTTATTGAACTAATAAGTTACTTATATTATTTAAAGGCTAAAAAGTATTTTTCTCAATTTTAAAAACTTTTTTTCTATTTTTAAATCTCTAAAAACTATTTTTAGACTAAAATAATTATAAAAAATAATAAAAGAATGCTAAAAATAATTTGACAATTTTAAAAATCCTAATTTACTCTAATGAACAGTAGAAAAATGAAAAAAGTTTGAAAAATATAAAATTTTTCACTAAAGGACAAAACAGATTAATATTAAAACCTAATTAAACTAAATTAATTCTAAAAAATAAATAAAAGGTGAATAGTAAAAACTTTTTGAACTAAAAATCTTAAATTATTTTTCTAAGTCTATAAATAATTTTAAAACTGAAAAATAAATATTTTTGTCACTAAAAGACAAAAACAGAAAGTAAAAAGTTAATTAAAAATAGTAATTAAATCTAAAAAAATATAAAATGAACAGTAAATTAAAAACTAATTAAACTAAAAAATCACACATTAAATTAGAAAAATAATAAAACAAATTTCAAAACCTAATTCCTAATTAAGTGCACTAAAGACAAAAAATACAACTTTCTGAAAGTGACATGTGCCTGATTTTGTCTTTTAGCTTGGTAGTGGTAACAAAGGACTACCAGTGGGAAATTGGTTCCCACTGCTAGTTATAAAAATTTGGTCAGTTGACCAATAAGCTTAGGGAAGCTTATTTGAGCTTTTCTTTGGACAATGGGGCACCCCTACACTCAGTGGAGTGTAGGGAGTCCGATTGAATCACAAAAACACACAAGTTCTTCACAAAAATTAAGCAAAATAAGCACAAGAAGTTACTGATTAATGGTATACCCTATCTGATGAACAGTGACCTGGTTCAAATGGCACAAATGTGATTTTCACTTGGCTAAATCTTGCACACAACCCTACCAACTAGCATACAATCAATTACAAACCCTACTTTATCCTATCATCTAACAATGAACAAGATTTGGTGAGCCAAATTAACAGAAAACAGTCACCAGGGCTCTTACTGATTTTTGACTACTTTTACCCAATTTTTGACATTCAAACTTCTGAATTTAACTCACCAAGCTAACAAGAACCATACACTTTAACCAAATAAACCAAAGAGAGTGAGTGTGAGAGGTTTTTAACAGGTTTATAAAGCTTTAACCCTATTAGATCCCTAATCCCAAACACCCCTTAATATCTAAAAACCAAAAAATTATCAAATCAATCTTGTTTAAGATTACACAAATCTGGTTCTCAACACTCAAACATGTGAATTAGACCAAAACTAACACAATTTAACAGATTAACTAACTGATGAGATGGCATTTATACATGATCTCAGCGTTCTTTTCGGGTTTTAAATGCATAAAAATGTCATAATATACCAAATATATGCTTGTGTTTGTTTACTTGTGTATTTTAGGTATGGATATCGTGAAAAAGACAAAAGATCACTAGATATAAGGAAAAACGGACACGAGAAACGAAGCCGTACAAAGAACCGGGCCCTAATCATGGAATACTCAGCAAATACCCTTGAAGACTTGAAGACAAACAAGATTGATCCTCATTTATTGAAGAAATGACACTTAAAACCCTTATATATTGATAATTACAAGTTTGGTCCCTTAAGTTTGTCAAAATTACACAAAAGGTCCTTCAACTTTGAAGAAATGGCAAGATTAGTCCCTCAACAATTCCAAATTGTCAATTATGGTCCCTCATCAAGCCAAAGATACATTGAAGACCTTTGAAGATCAAGAATGTCCAAGATCAGCCCTTCAAATATGCAAAAGTGGCAAAAATAACCCTTATAAACCTTTTTGGAAAGTTATGTGCCAAAACTGCCAAAGTGTGAAAGATAAATACAAAGGGAATTCGTTTTTAGGGCTGAAAAACTTGATTTACCAAAAATCCCAAAATACAAGGACCAAAGATGTGCACTGAAACATTCAAAAACAAGAAATGCGCCAAACAACTTCCATTCCCCCAATTTCGGATCAAAGTTACCACTATTCACCCTTCTTCACCCCCAGAAATTACTCACTTAAAACAAAGGGTAATTTTCAATTATCCTGGCACATGTGTGATTCACACATGCAGAAACACATCCCACACACAAAAACCTCATCTCCACTCACCAAAAGGCCCCACCATTCAACACGTCAACCAATGAAAATGCAACTTACTCTCCAAGTAATCTGACGTGTCCAAATCAACAGCCAAGGTTCCTTGCTTCACCCCAAAGCTATTATAAACGGTTTGGATGCATTTGGACAGCTCATTCCATCAAATGATCTAGAAGAACTCAAGGGCATTTTAGAGAATTCACTTCTAGGGTTTGTGAATAGTATAGCCTGGCATTTGCCTATAAAAGGAGACCTCAACATGTGAGAGTCCCTTTGTTCCAGTTTTAGGCTATCAATCTTTGTAATTCCTTTTTAAGTTTAATAAAATTTGAATTTCTGAAAATTTTGAATTCTCTTTTTGATTTGATTAAAAGTTGGTGTTAGAATAGCCTAAATCTGAGTTCCATTTGATTGTTAAGACCTACCTTAATCTTGTGGTTAAGGCACGTCTTGGTTCATAAGGTTTTTAAGGTTCAAAGACCTTGAAGTCCTTGTTTCTGATTTTGGTTTTATTTGTGTACTAACCCTTAGCCATAAGCCTTGAGCTCCTTCAAGCTTGTTGACACCAAGCCTGGGAAGAGTTCTAAGCCCTTGGTTGAGTTTGTTTGCTGTTTGTGTTGAAGACATATCATAATCAAAGCCTTGTTCTACTTTGAACATCAGCAGGCTTTGATCACCTCCTTTGAAGTACCTTGGTCTTGTTCTAGTTGTTGAACAAGGTCCAAGGAGCATAGCTGGCCCTCCTAGGATGTTGTGGAGGGCAGGTATAATCTCTTGATTAAGATTCTCCTAAATATTTCATGTTTATGCCTGTTTTGGATTTGGTACTTGGATTTTGAGTTCTTGTGTTTGTGCTGGTTATTTTTGTGTTTGATTGTGCTAGTTGGTGCCTAGTAAGTGTTTTTGATCATTAAAATCAGTAGGTTATTAGAAGAAATCAAAAGTTTGTTTGAAAAGTGCTTGATTAAGGGTTGTTTGGGATTACTAGTTCATAAGGCCTTGTGGCCTTGTGCCCTTGGTTCTTAGGGTTTGGGAGGTCTAAACAAGTCCTAATATACAAGTTTTAGTCATTGGTTAAGTTTCTGAAAGTTTGGAAAAGGGATTTGAAGTTTTGCAAAAATCTGATAAAAGTAGTTTTGAATTTGGTCAAACACATCAGATCCAATAACTTCTTTGTTTGTTGGATCTAAGGTCTGAAATCAGGTTTGGGAATAGTTTAGGTGATAAGCTATCTATTGGTTATCTGGTTGTTGAATTTGGTGGCTTATTGTGGATTGTATAGCTTATCAAAAGTTGTTGAAGTGGTCATTTGCATCAGCAAAGTGACCACCTCAATTTGTGCTTGCATTTGTTAGCCTAGTGTATGCCTTGTGATTTTGTTGCTTGGAACTTGTTTATGTGTTGCTTGTGATTGGAATTTGCTATTTGGATTGCTTTGTATCTGGCTTATAAGCTAACTGGCTTATTAAGCCCTTATTGCCAAAATCTGTCATCAAAAGGTCAACTGACCTCTTGATTCACAAGGCCTCCTCCTTGAGTCCTTCACAAAGTTTGCTTATAACAAGCCCTTGTATCATTCCTGATCATTTGGTGCATTTTGGAGAACTTTGACTTTTGGTCAAATAAGCACTTATTGGCTTATTTTTGAGAACTGCTTATTGGCACTTGCAACAACTTATCTTTTGTAATAGAAATCATTTTTGTTAGCTTAATATCATATCTGGAAGTTTACAAGTCTTTTGGTTAAGCTTTTGCTAGAAAACTAGCTTATTTGGCTTTTTCAGCCAGCTTAATTGCTCTTACAGCTTATTCTACTTGGCTTTTTGTGATTTTCTTGATTGATTATTCTTAGTTAAGCTATTTGTGAGCTTTTGCAACAAACCAGAGCTTCTGAGGTGTCCTAAATCTCAAACCCGACTATTTTGTCTTTTAATGAAATAATACTTTGCTTATTTCTGGCTTATTGAGTGTGCTTTTTCAAAATTTCTTTTTAGAGATCTCATAAGCATCCCAAAAGAAGGTTGTGTGTCAAATTAGAGCTTATGGCATTGGCTTATTGCTTA
This sequence comes from Glebionis coronaria, assembly GCA_025667525.1. NCBI lineage: Eukaryota > Viridiplantae > Streptophyta > Magnoliopsida > Asterales > Asteraceae > Glebionis > Glebionis coronaria. Next base: position 143,252,704 of record CM046880.1, read on the forward strand.
ATGGGCTGAAAAGCCCAATAAGAATAAGTTGTGTGTTTAATAAGCTGTGATAAGCTCATATTCAGCTTTTGGGCCTTTAGAGTTTTGTTCTTAGAATTGATTTTTGAGTCAGATAGGGCTTTTTCAAGTCAATTGGGCCAAGTTTGACTTTTTGGGCCCAAAAGCCCAATTGTGTTGACTGTTTTTGGTTTTGGCCCATTTGAGGACCCAATAGGGGTAATCTGGTAATTTCACTTTGATTTTCTGATTATTTAGGTTAAAATAAACTAGTTTGCAAGTTTTTAGAATTTTTTATAAATTTTGAATTTTTAATATTATTTTAATATTATTTTATTATTATTTTTCAAATTTCACATTTTCCAACTTTTTACATTTTTCTTAGGTTTAATACATTAAAATAGGAATTTAGCAACTTTTAGAATAATTTTATCTCTTTTAGATTAATTTTTATAATTATTTTAAGTTTAAATAGTTTTTAAATCAATTTAAATAGTTTTTATTAGTTTAAAAATTTCAAAAATAGTTTTTAATCTTTTTAGGTAATTTTAGAGGTTTACCAATTGAAAAACCTTTATTTGGGCTTTTTGATAATTTATTTGATTTTTAGGGCTTTAATTAGCATTTAAAAATTGAATATTTAATTATTTAAAAGGTTTGAGAAAATATTAATCATTGGTAAACTCTTAGTTTATTTATTTTGATTTTTGGTGAATTTTTGGTAATTTTTAGAATTAATTTTTATTTTTGTGGTTTTTAAGGTTCTACGTTTTAACTTTCTAGTAGTATTAATTTTTTTTTTTATTTTTACGTCTTCGTCAACTTCTTTTCTCATCCCCTTATAAACCAATCATTAATCACAAACATTTAACAAGTTTTTCACACACATATACCTCCTTGGGAAACGAACTTTCCCTTCATCAGGTCATTAACACTTGATTTTTCCTAAAGTCATTTGTTCAATACTTACCGCTTATACGCCTTTTTCCTAAAAGGTCGTATTTTACCACAATCATTTTGGCGCCGCTGTCGGGGAGGTGTGTCGTGATTAATTTGCATTGTTGTTTTTAATATTAACCATAAATAGTATTTGTATTAGTAGAACTCTACTAATACGTATTATCGGTTTTCTTGGTTTTTCTTGTAAAAATATTATTACTATATTGTATTAAGTATCACAACAAATAAACAATATCTCCAAAAGTGTGAAAACACAACCTTAATTGGGATTTTATTACTCAATTATTGTAAACAAAAAGAAAAAGGCGAAAATAGATAAATACTTTCGTGAAGCTCGATTTTAAAAAATACAAACTATAAGGTGGGTATAAGGCGGGTATTATAAATTATACCCTAAGGAAAAAGGCTCTTAAGTGCTTCGCGCCGCCTCGTTTCCCTGCTTGCTTGTGAGTATTTTGAGATTGAAGGCTAATCGAGGGTTTTGCCGCCCAAAGTATTATTACGTATAATATATTTGCTTGGTTTCTTTGTGATTAAACCCTCTTGAACAATTTGGTTTTCACCAAAGTTCTAAAGTCATTCGAAGGCGTTCACTCCACGTGATCGTTTTCATTCCTTTGAGGCTTCTTTAATCAAGAGTTTGATTCGAGGAGAGATTTTGTAGATTGTTGTCTACGAAGATACACCAAAATCCAAAAAAATTAAATATCATCAAAAACACAAAAAAAATTGAAAATTCACAAAACACCAAAAAAGAATCTTCTTTGCACACCTCCCATTCTTCGTGAAGTTTATGATCACTCGTAATCAAGCAAAACAAGCTCGTAAACGTCTTCAAAAGCAAGCCAATCAAGAGACGTTGATTGTTGAACAACCTCCAATTGTTGAATCTATTGTAGAACAAGAAGTCGTCATGGCTAATCGTACTATGATGGAGTTGCTACAAGCACCCACCGAGGGTTTTGGAGAGGCTATTGTGATTCCCACTATCCTTGCGGAGATTTTCGAGATTAAGACGGGTTTAATGTCGATGTTGCAAGCAAATAAGTTTAGAGGTCATGAGAAAGACAACCCGCACTATCACATTAGGAATTTTAACCGTCTCACCGCCACTAGCAAGTTTAAGGATGTTCCACATGACGCCATTAAGATGATGTTGTTTCCATACTCGTTAGATAGACCCGCAAAAAATTGGCTTGAGAAAGAACCGCCAAATTCGATTTTGACATGGGCCGATCTCGTTTCTAAGTTTGTGAACAAGTTTTTTCCACCATCTAAAACAACACATTTGAAAAATGAGATTTCACGATTTGTACAAAGAAATAATGAAAGTTTTTCAATGGCATGGGAACGATTTAAAGAAATGTTACATGAATGTCCACACCATGATTTTTCGGAATTGCATCAAATTGATACTTTTTATAATGGGCTTAATGATCATGAACGAGATTATTTGAATGCCGCCGCGGGTGGTAATTTTTTGTGCAAAACGACAAATGAGGCTTTACAAATCATCGAGAATAGGTCTAAGGTTTATAGCCCTCGTAACACACCGAGTGTTGCCAATTTGGATCCGTCATCATCGTCACAATCGTCTCGTAGCATTAATGCCTTACATGATGAAGCTAATGAGGAAAATCGGTTTTTTGATAGATTTGCTAATCTTATGTCCCATTGGAAAGCTCAAGAAGCTTCAAATTCCGCTTCGGTTAAAGAGGTTGCTAAGAGTTGTTTGTCTTGTGGTGGAGCTCATGATCTTTCTGAGTGCATTACCGCGGATGGTAACACTTCGAGTGCTTATGTAGCAACGGGAACTTACAACCAAAATAGTCAAGGTTCCCGCCAAAATCAAGCTCCACCAAATCAAAATGTTAATAATTATCGAAACAGCAACCAAGGTAATTACCAAGGCAACACAGGTAACTACAACAAAGGGAATTATAAAAATGGGAACTGACAAATTTCTAATCAAAACCAAAACCGTGATTTTCAAAACACTACACAAGGTTTTCAAAATGCTCACACAAAAAATTTGCAAGGAGAATTTTTGGATTATGCTAAAGCAAATGATGCTAAATTTGATAATATGCAACGTGAGATGATTAGCTTAAGATCCAAGTTGAAAAACGAGCTAAAAATGAACTTGCTAATGAACTTAAAACTCATGCAAACAAAATGGAAGGAAATGTCCAACGTCTTCAACAAAATCAACAAAAGATGGAATTAGGACAACATGCGATTAAGCAAGAGTTATTAAAAGCGGATGCTAGGCAATCAAAATTTGAGGACCGAATGGCTAAGATGTTTGAAGCAATCATGTGTAAAACCTCTTCCTCGGGTGGTCTTCCTAGTGATACCATTGCAAACCCGAAGGGAGAAATGAAGGTTATTACTACACGAAGTGGTAAAACTTTCAAAGATCCAATCTCTCGTCCAAGTACTTCTACGGAGAAGGAAATCGAGAAAGAACCCGAGGTGATGGTCGAAAAGGAGCACATTACAATCCCACGAAGTACCGCTCAAACCACACCTACGGTTGAACCAACACCAATTGTGGAACCCGAGTTTCCAAGGCCGTTGCATAATGACAAACCCATACCACCTTTACCCTACCCTTCGAGACGAAACAAAGAGAAATTGCAAGAACGTAACAAACAACAAATCGAGCTTTTTATAAAAATGTTTCAACAAGTGCATTTTGATGTGAGTTTAGCCGACGCGTTGTTGTATATGCCTCGTTTCGCTTCCACTTTTAAAAGTATGATGAACGATAAGGAAAAGCTTTCAAAGCTTGCTAATTGTTCTTCGGTTTATCTTAACCGCATACCGGAAAAAGTTGGTGACCCCGGAAAGTTTCTCATTGCTTATGACATACAAGATATGAAAGAATGCCTCGCCTTGGCCGATCTTGGTGCGGGCATTAATTTGATGCCATTTTCCATTTGGAAATCGCTTTCGCTTCCGGCTCTCATTCCTTCGAACATGTCCGGTCATTCTACGATTATGGCATATGGAGTAGCCGAAGATGTTTTCGTGAAAGTGGGGAAGTTCTACTATCCCGTTGATTTTATAGTAGTTGACATCCCCGCGGATCCTCAAGTTCCTCTAATTTTAGGTCGTTCATTTTTAGACACTTCGAGATCGCTTATCGATGTTCATGCAAGAACTATCACTTTGAGATTCAACGAAGAGGAACTTGTTATAAACGCTACTCAAAACTCGAAACCTTCTCATGTTTATGCAATCGCTACCATCAATCACATTGACATCGTTGATGTGGTTTGCGATGAGTTTTCACAAGAAGTGTTAGGTTTTTCCGATAGCTCGTCAAGTGGCAATCCCACTATTTTGGATCCGATTCTTGCTAATTCCACACCAAATCTCACTCCATTCCAAGGAGGCGATCTCACTTCAAATGAAATCGACAATGAAGATGAGGTGTTGATTAGTGATGATACTTCTATTCCACCATCTCTTCCGCCGATGGAAGTTATGAGTGTTGAACCAAAATCTTCAATCGAGGAACCACCTATCCTTGAATTGGAAGATCTTCCTTCTCACCTTGAATACGCATTCTTGGAAGGTGATGACAAGTTGCCGGTTATTATTGCAAAAGGTCTTGCTAATGATAAAAAAAACCGAGCTCTTGAAAGTTCTTAAGGCTCATAAAGGGGCAATTGCGTGGAAAATATCCGACATTAAGGGTATTGACCCAAAATTTTGTACTCACAAGATTTTAATGGAGGGTGAATCCCAAAATTCACGATGTCATTAAAAAGGAGGTCCTTAAACTCCTTGACGCGGGAATGATTTATCCTATATCCGATAGCCCATGGGTGAGCCCAATCCATTGTGTCCCTAAAAAGGGAGGAATGACCGTTGTGCCTAATGAAAACAACGAGTTAATTCCCACTCGTGTTGTGACCGGTTGGAGGGTGTGTATTGACTACCGAAAGTTAAATGACGCCACTCGTAAAGACCACTTTTCTTTGCCCTTCATGGATCAAATGTTAGAGCGACTTGCGGGAAATGAATTATATTGCTTTTTAGATGGTTTTTCCGGTTACTTTCAAATCCCTATCGACCCTCGTGATCAAGAGAAGACTACGTTTACGTGTCCTTATGGAACGTTCGCTTATCGAAGGATGCCTTTCGGACTTTGTAATGCAGCGGGTACGTTTCAACGGTGTATGATGGCGATTTTTCACGATATGATCGAGAAGTCGATGGAAGTGTTTATGGATGACTTCTCGGTGTTTGGCAATTCGTTCACGTCGTGTTTATCTAATCTCGAGCAAATGTTAAAACGTTGTGAAGAAACCAATCTTGTGCTTAATTGGGAAAAATGTCATTTTATGTGTAAACAAGGAATCGTCTTAGGACATAAGGTGTCGAAGGCGGGGATTGAGGTCGATAAAGCTAAGGTAGACGTCATCGCCAAGTTACCTCATCCCAAAACCGTTAAGGGAGTTAGGAGTTTCCTAGGCCACGCGGGCTTTTATCGTCGTTTCATCAAGGACTTTTCGAAAATCTCTTGACCTATGACACACCTTCTCGAGAAGGATGCTCCTTTTAATTTTAATGAGGATTGTGTTAGAGCTTTCGAAACTCTCAAAAGGAAACTTACAGAAGCTCCCATTCTTGTTGCTCCTAATTGGGAATTACCCTTTGAAATCATGTGCGATGCAAGTGATTACGCTATAGGGGCCGTCTTAGGGCAACGTTATGACAAGCATTTCCGTCCTATCCATTATGCTAGTAAGACGATGACCGAGGCTCAATTAAAGTACACCACAACGGAAAAGGAATTCCTTGCCGTGGTCTATGCTTTTGAGAAATTCCGACCTTATCTCGTCTTGACTAAAAGCATTGTGTATACCGACCATCCGGCTATCAAGTATCTCTTGGCTAAGCAAGATGCTAAGCCGAGATTGCTTCGTTGGATGCTCCTCCTCCATGAATTTGATGTCACCGTGCTTGACAAAAAAGGAGCTGAAAAATGGATTTTGCAATCCTATTTTTATTAAGTTCGTTTTTCCTCGATTCGACTCGAATTGAAATCCAATTTTAACGTTTCGACTAAACTTTGTTTTTGGTAAATAATATTTTTGGAGTTTTATCTATTTAATATTAAAATCTAATAATAAAACTAATCTAAATTTAAAAATTAACTATTTTAAACTAGTTTTGATAAAAACTATTTTGAAATAAATAGTACTAGTGGTATTTTAAACTAACTAAAAAAAACTCTTTGATATAAAATCTACTTAATAATAAAAACTTTTATTCTAATTAATTTTAAACTAAAAATATTTTAAATAAAGTCCATTTTAAAATAAAAACAAATTTTGAAATCTAAGTTAAATTTAGAAATAAAAGCAGATTTTAAATGAAATCTTTTTTTTAAATGAACAAAATAAAATGAAAACAAATTAAAAGTTATAAACATGAAAGAAAACTACTTTTGAAAACTATTTTAAGTAAACGTAAATTTAAACTAATTTAAAAAAGGAAAAGAAAATATTTTCATTTATTATCTTTTTATATTTTATATAAAAGAAAAAAAAACTGAATAAAAAGGAAAATTAAAATTTAATAAAATTAAAAACTAATTAAACCTTGATTTTAAGTAAACTGCTGGTAATGAAACTGAACTATATTAACTTAATATTGCAAAAAGTGAACATAAAAGTGATACTAGAGGAGATGGATGGGGCGTTGGTCTATTGTGCGAGAGGTCACTGGTTCGATACCCAGCAGTGACCAATATTGGTTATTATTTTTATGGTATATATATATATTTTTTTTTTGAATTGTGGACAAAAAGGTAACCGAACAGATCACAGGATCTATGGTTTAACAGAGAAATAACAGAAAACAAATAAGATGAACAATACAAATTCAAATAAGCCAAGTTGCAAACCTACATAAGCAAAAATGAAATAAGCTGTAAAAGGAATAACTAATATTAAGCTAATAAGCAAATTTAAATAAATTAATACAAATTGAAAAGCTGATAAGCTAAATCCTAATAAGCTGAAATACCAAATAGCAAAAAGGAAGATTACTGAGATTAAGCAAATAATAAAACCTAATAAGCAGATATCAAACAATTACAAGCAGATTATATTAACTAAATTTAACATAAAAATAAAGACAAAGACAAACCGAGTGACGAAACCGTTGTGTCGAAGATGCAGCGCTGCGCTGTCTTATGAATCGAAACAACACCAGGCTCCACCTCAAATAATCAACCGTTCCATAACAGCTTCATCCTTTATCTCGAACAGTATCACAATCGAACCAAAACACTAGCCTCAGATAGTAACTTTCATAATTTTCCAGTTGGAAAATTAATTCATCACTTTCTTTTTGTTCTTTTTTTTTACTTCTTTTTTTTTATATTCGAATGAAATAAAAATAATTATAACAAAAACAGTGTTCAAAAACAAAACAGTAATCGAAGAACATAAAGACGAATAGAAATAAACAAAAGATTAAAGATTAGACTGAATTTAATAAACTATAAAACTTTTCATTAATTAAAATCCAAATTACAATTACTGAAATAAAAAAAATTACAAGATTAAATCTAATCTATTTTTGCAGAAAATTAAATGACCAACTGGTTGGGGCGTTTGTCTATTAGACGAGAGGTCCTGGGTTCGAACCCCAGGACAGACAAAATATGCTAAATATTTTTTTTTTCCACTTTTTGGGAACTTTGATACTCAGACAGTAAACCAAACAAACTAACAGCAATATTAAAAAGAAATAAGAAATAAGATAAAAAAAGCTAAAGACCAATAAGCCAAACCGTAATAAGCAGAAAAACTAATACTTGGCATTAAATCTAAAACTGATAAGCATTATAAACAATAGAAAATAAGCTAATAAACTAAAAATTAAGCACATGAATATAGCTGGAACAGAATAAACAGAAATATAAAAAACAACACAAGCAGATAACTCAGAAACAAACAGAATAAACAGAAACATAAACTAAAAGCAGATAAACAAGCAAGTAAACATTAACTAAATCAAAACTTAACAAAGAAAATTAAAAGAAAAATGGAACCTGGTGAAGATACCCGTTGTGACGAAGATCGGCGCTGAGCCGTCTTAATGACAAACCGAACACCACTTTAAATCAACCTTCGAACATCATCATCATTTCCTTAAACCGAACAGCTACTTCAAACCAATCAAACCCAAACGAACAGTATCCCTTTTTTATTTTCCAGTGGGGAAAATAATTACCTTTCCTTTATTTTATTTTTATATATTTTTTTATTATCCGAATAATCAACAGTAACTTAAAAAAATTAAGCAGTTCCAAGATTTAAATAAAGCTTGACAGGAAAATTAAATTGAGACAAGATTTAATAAAAAAAACTTTCATTAATAATAAGAAATTACACTACTGAAAATTAAAAATACAAGAACCTAATCTAATTTTCTGAAAATTAAACCTAATTAAATCTACTCCTAAAATTAATTAAAGAAAACTGAAAAATAATAAAGAAAAAGCTTGAATAATCCTTTACACAATGATTTTGGGGGTTATATAGGTAAACCCTAATCTTGGTGCCCACGCCTTCAAATCTTGGCCGCATAATCCATCACTCTCTTTCTTCTCTTCAAATCAACGACTGAGAATAATTTGGGCAATGGATTGCCAGCATGGAAAGTGAGGAGGACCACCAGTGGGGGTTTTTCATCTGAAAATTTGGGGGTTTTGAGTGGATATGTGGGAATTAATTCATGAGGGTAAAACCCCCTTTTTTTCATTGAGTAATTTTGTTTTAAGGGTGAATTAGGGTTTGGGGAAACTGGGTAAAAATGGGGGCTGTGTATTTGGGAGAGAAAAATGATGTTGGTTGTTCATTGTTTTTAACGAAAATAATGGGAATGAGGTAAGCTTATTAAAAATGTTTGACTGGGAAAGGTAAAATTAAATTCGTGTGTAATGGGGGGGGGGGGGGGGGGGGGGTCGGTTGTGTGTTAGTGAGGTGCACCATAAGAGTGAGGTGTAGGGTCGAATGTGTGCGTTTGGTGTTGACCAGGAAACCAAAATGAAAAGTTATTTTTTTCATTCGTTCAATTGCTTATAAACCAAATGGGCTTTGGCCCATGTTTTCTTTCCATCCGCTTAATTTCATTAGCAAAATGGGCTTGGGCTATTTTGACATTTTCAACTCCCATCTGTCCCATAATATATCCATATTGGGCTTTTGCTAAACTTTTGACCCAAAGTAAATAGTTAATAACCTTTAATGGGCTTTTAGGCCCATTTATAAAATGTGGGTCCCACTTGGTCCATTTACCCAAATTAAGATTAAATCCTCGAAATCGAACTTGATTTTTGGCTTTGTTGATCTTTTCTTCAAACTCGTGTTGAATTTGCCAGTTTTCGTGATCTTGGCACACTTTTGGTCTTTTGACTTTGTCTTCGTCTCTTTTTGGACTTTTCTTCATATTTGACCGTGAAATCCCTTGTTTTCTCTTCTTTTGATCATTTGTACCTATTTAACACACAAAACGCAAAACCACGCGTAATTCCGACTTTTAAGATAATAAACACATGATTATGTCTTGTTTTTCCTTGATTTTAGTTGCAAAAGGATAAGTGTTTACACACTTATTAGGAGCCAAGAATCTAGAGGCCGATCATCTCTCTCGTCTAGAAGATCCTCACAAAGATGTTTTCGAGAACAAGGAAATCACCGAAACATTTACTCTTGGGACTCTCGGTGTAGTGAATTCTAAAGACACCACCCCATGGTTTGCCGACATTGCAAATTACCATGCGGGCAATTTCATAATCAAGGGTATGACGACGCAACAAAAACGAAAATTCTTTCGTGATGTCAAGTTCTATTTTTGGGGCGACCCTTATCTCATTCGAGTTTGTGCGGATCAACTCGTTCGACGTTGTGTGTTTGGTGCCGAAGCTTCTAATATCCTTAGAGCTTGTCACGAGGGACCCACGGGTGGTCACCACGGTGCTAATCTCACGGCTAAGAAAGTGTTCGATGCCGGTTTCTTTTGGCCTTCTATCTATCGTGATGCACACGCACTTGTGAAGTCGTGTGATTCGTGCCAACGTCAAGGAAAATCGTCTCAACGTGATGAAATGTCGTAAAACATAATTCAAGTGTGTGAGATTTTCGACATATGGGGAATAGACTTTATGGGGCCGTTCCCATCGTCTCATGGCAACAAATATATCCTCGTCGCGGTGGACTACCTTTCTAAGTGGGTGGAAGCTAAGGCTTTGCCTACTAATGATTCTCGTGTGGTAGTGAAGTTTTTGAAGCAACTATTCTCTCGGTTCGGAACCCCTCGTGCTATTATAAGCGATCGTGGAACCCATTTTTGTAATTACCAATTCGAAAAGGTTCTAAAGAAATATGGAGTTACTCATCGTCTTTCTACGGCTTATCACCCGCAAACGAGTGGGCAAGTCGAGGTTTTGAACCGAGCTTTGAAGAGGATTTTAGAGTGGTCAATTGGAGAAAACCGTGCTTCATGGTCCGACAAACTTGATGACGCTTTATGGGCCTTTAGGACCGCTTATAAGACACCTATCGGTTGCACTCCTTATAAGTTAGTCTATGGGAAGAATTGTCATTTGCCCATTGAGTTGGAGCACAAGGCATATTGGGCCCTTAAGCATGCAAACTTTGACTTGAAGACCGTGGGAGATCACCGGAAAATACAATTGAATGAATTGGATGAATTAAGAGATAATGCTTATGAAAATTCATTAATTTTTAAAGAAAAGACTAAAAAGTTTCATGATTCAAAGATTAAAAACCGAGTTTTTAACGTTGGTGGTCAAGTGTTGCTTTTTAACTCTCGTCTTAAGATATTTTCCGGGAAATTGAAATCTCGTTGGTCGGGTCCGTTCACCATTACACAAGTGTTTCCTTATGGGACCATCGAGCTAGCTCAAGATGATGGTCCTAATTTCAAGGTGAATGGACATGGGCTTAAGCACTACTTTGGTGGGGAAATTCCTTCAATGGTTGCCCTCGACCAAGTCACCTTCCCCAATGATAATTAGCATTGAGGGGATCGAGTCGAGCTCATGACTCGGTAATAAAAAACGAGGTGCCTCGTGGGGGAGATCCCATGCTTATCCTTTATGCTTACTATTCACTAATAAGGGGACTTGTACCCTTTCAACTCGTTGTCTCGTGGTTGTTTGTGATTGTGTTATCTAGATCATCATCATCACCTACGATTGGAGACTCTCGTGTTCGTTTACGTGAGCCTCCATCGTTTGCTTGAAGAAGTTTTTCACGAATCCATGACATATCCTTTATTGTTCTAACAATTATCTTTTAGCATACTTAATAAACGGCTTTAGATATATTGTTGATCACCCTTTCTATGCTAGATCCTAAGCATTCGATTCTTCGTCTCTAGTATGGGGGTGCTCCACCTTTAGACTCGAAACATTGAGGACAATGTTTGCTTTTAGTATGGGGGGTGAATAGATACTTGCTTTGCTACGCCCTCACGCTTTCCAATTTTCAATATTTTTTTTTGTTGCTAATAAGGCTAAAAATGGCCAAATTTTAAAATTTTTCTTAGTTTTCATAAGTGTTTTTAAGATACGAATGTATATTTTCCGATGGGTAGAATAAGAGTTAATTTTTGACTTGATGGGCATTTGGAGCCATTTACATTCCTTAACCCGCTCAATTCAAGTTTTGCTATACTTTTATATAGGGAGCTTTAAAACGCGAAAGTCTTAGCTCATTCGGGTTAAGAACAAGAACTTTTCGCACAAGTTCCTATAATTGATCCTAGAAAGTAACTTATCAAGGGAACTATAAAACGCATTCTCTAAACTTGAAAAAGTCCAAGAAAGTGCAAGATCCTATAGGTGGCTTGAAAACCCAAAACTTTGATTTGATATAGTCTTAATGAAAGCTAATCCAAATTTGGCTTAATTATGACTTGCATGGCTAAGTATTCACGAGTCTCTTTAATTAGAGGTCTTTATATAGTGAAGAACGAGAAATGATAGAGTTAGACAAGTGATCATGCTAAACGTAGAACATGAAAGTGTTCTTTCAAAAACTCATATGTTTTTAATTGTGGCTTTTTCTTCCCATAAGATCAATGCATTAGGAATAATTCATAATTGCAATAAGTAAGGTCGTACGATTTGAAAGGTTACTTAGCCTCTAGCGCAAGATCGTATAAAAGTTGCTCGGGGTTGAATAGAGTTCATAGCCAAGACATAACTTATTGAAGCGGGACGCGAAGATTGGCGATCATCCAAAAAGCCCTAACAAGGCATGAGGAGCTCTATTTTTGCTAAAGATCCAAGATGATGTGAAGTATCATTATTCCTAAATCAATATGAAGGATCGAGACACACGACAAAAAGCAATTACTCCCCTAAAGATCATGGAGAAAGTCTATCCAAAAAGACCCTTACAAGGTATGAGGATAAATATATCCAAGTCCGAAAAGGAGGCGGATCGTTGTATATCAAAATCCAAAGTAAAGATTGAAGAAAAATGATGAAGTCGTGGTCCCAATATGAAGAATCTCTCAAAAACGTCAAGTGAAGAAATTCCAAATATATGAAGAGAAGACCATAATTTCGAGAACGTCTTCCCAAGATTTGAAGTATGAAGTACATGCCAAATATCGGTCCGAGAAAGGTCTCAAATCGTGAAACGAGTTATGCCAAGATATGAACTTAAGGAGATACACGAGAAGCCGTTTTAAAAGATTTTGTCCTTCGGCTAACTATTGATCAAATCGTGCTACTTTGCTTTCGGACTAATAACTACTCAAATAAGTCAATATGAATCAGTTGTGATCCATGACAAATAGATAAAAAATGCTAGTAACCCATTTCCTTTTATAATAACTAGGATTGCGGGGAGAAAAAGTATTACACAATTTGGACGTATGAGTAGTGTTAGTGATTGTGGTAAATTACACCTCTTGTTTAGGAAAACAAAAGAGCGTAAATAAGCGGTAAGTATCAAACAAATGACTTTAGGAAAAATCAAGTGTTAATGACCCTTAATGAAATGAAAGTTCATTTCCCAAGGAGGTATATGAGTGTGAAAAACTTGTTAAATGTTTGTGATTAATGATTGGTTTAGAAGGGGATGAGAAAAGAAGATGACGAAGACGTAAAAACAAAAATAAACACTACTAGAAAGTTAAGACGTAGAACCTTAAAAACCACAAAAATAAAAACAAATTCTGAAAATTACCAAATTCACCAAAAATCAAAATAAATAAACTAAGAGTTTACCAATGATCAAAAATTTTTCAAACCTTTTAAATAATTAAATATTTAATTTTTAAATGCTAATTAAAGCCCTAAAAATTAAATAAATTATCAAAAAGCCCAAATAAAGATTTTTCAATTAGTAAACATCTAAAATGACCTAAAAAGATTAAAAACTATTTTTAGAAATTTTTAAACTAATAAAAACTATTTAAAATGATTAAAAAACTATTAAAACTTAAAATAATTATAAAAATTAATCTAAAAGAGATAAAATTATTCTAAAAGTTGATAAATTCCTATTTTAATGTATTAAACCTAAGAAAAATGTAAAAAGTTGGAAAATGTGAAATTTTAAAAATAATAATAAAATAATATTAAAAATCCAAAAATTATAAAAAAATTCTAAAAACTTGCAAACTAGTTTATTTTAACCTAAATAATCAGAAAATCTAAGTGAAATTACCAAAATACCCCTATTGGGCCCTCAAATGGGCCAAACCCAAAAACAGTCAACCAAATTGGGCTTTTGGGCCCAAAAAGTCAAACTTGGCCCAATTGACTAGGAAAAGCCCTATCTGACTTAAAATTCAATTCTAAGAACAAAACTCTAAAGGCCCAAAAGCTGAAAATGAGCTTATCACAGCTTATTTAACACAAAGCTTATTCTTATTGGGCTTTTCAGCCCATTAAGCCATAAGCTAATGCCATAAGCTCTAATTTGACACACAACCTTCTAATGGGATGCTTATGAGTTCTGTAAAAAGAATTTTTGAAAAAGCTCACTCAATAAGCCAGAAATAAGCAAAGAAAAATTTCACTAAAAGACAAAATAGTCGTTTTATAGATTTAGAGCACCTCAGGACTTGATTCAACTTGCAAAAGCTTTCAAATGGACTCAATAAGCAAAATCAATCAACAAAAATCCAATAAGCACAACCAATAAGCCAGAATAAGCATAAATGAACTTATGTAAAAGTCAAAGGAGTTGGTTTTCTAGTCAAACCCTAAAGTCAACCATCCAAATGCTCCAGTATGAACAAATGGGTCAAAATATGAGCACCTATTACAAAAACAAAGTTGTTGCAGGTTGGAATAAGCTATTATAGCTTATTGATAAGCTGAACCCAATTTAACACTATCAGTGGTAACTAGCAGGGGAAAGGAGTTCCCACTGCTTTGACTATTTGACCAAGCTTATTTGAGAGTTTTGGTTTGATTCAATTGGAAACAAAGGCACCCTTGTGATCAGTGAATCATAAGGAGTCAATAGCAACAATAAAATCACAAATTGGTTCACACAATAAGCCACAATAAGCCAAACAGTCACCAGATATGCACCAGATATAGAAATAAGCAGTTAAGCACTTAATAAGCAGATTTAGACTGAATAAGCCAACCAAACTTAACAAGATGCATACACAAGCTATATAAACTAAGAACAAACACAAAGCAACAAGAATCAAACACTGAATCAAGGTAATCAACAAGATCAAAGCACAAAATGTTACTGATGAACAATGAACATATGCATAAATAAGTTTGTTGATATACTTGACACTTGATCCAATTTCAAGCCTCAAATCCTTCTTCCCTGATGTGATTAACTAAGATTTAGCACTTGTTAGCCCTAGCCTATGCTTAGATCTAGGTGTCCTCAAAATCCTAGCCAATTTTACCAAGTTTTAAAGATTTTATAGCCAAATTATGAATCTATGAGATCAAACCCACAAAACCTGCAAACAGATGAACATATGCACCTAACAAACAGATACAAACACTTGCTACCACAACACAAGCACTTAGCAAACCACAATCTCAATTCAAGCAGTAGACCCAAACACTCCTTAATCTACCACTTAACAAAGAAACTTGTGATTTTAACTAATAACCTACTGATTTTAATGATCAAAAACACTTACTAGATAGCAACTAACACAGTCAAACACAAAAATCACCAGCACAAACACCAATACTCAAAATCAAGCACCAAATCAAAAACAGTCATAAACATGAAATTTTCAGAGGAATCTTAATCAAGGGATTATACCTGCCTTCCACAACATCCTAGGAAGGCCAGCAATGCTCCTTGGACCTTGTTGAACAACTAGAACAAGACCAAGGTACTTCAATGAAGATGATGCAAACTGCCTTGGTTGATGGTTCAAAGTAGAACCTCAAGGACTTTATGTCTTCAACACAAGCAGCAAACAACTCAACCAAGGGCTCTAATCCCTTCACAAGCTTGGTGTCAACAAGCTTGTAAGAGCTTATAGAAAATGGTCAAGGGTTAGTACACAAAATAAGCCAAAACAGAATTTAGGATTTCAAGGTATTCAAACCTTAAAAACCTTATGAAACAAGACGTGCCTTAACCACAAGATTAAGGTAGGCCTTAACAATCAAATGGAACTCAGAATTAGGCTACTCAAATACCAAACTTTTAATTAAATCAAAAAGAGATTTCACAATTTCAGAAATTCAAATTTTATTTCAACTTAAAAAGGAATTACAAAGATAATAGCCTAAAACTGGAACAAAGGGACTCTCACATGTTGAGGTCTCCTTTTATAGGCAAATGCCTGGCTAAACACTATTCACAAACCCTAGAAGTGAAATTCCCTAAATGCCCTAAGTCCTTCTAGACGTTTTCTGAATTTGAGTTGTCCAAATTGATCAAGGCTGTTCATTTTAGCTTTGGAATGAAGCAATGAGTCTTGGCTGTTGATTTTGCCACATAGGATTACTTGGAGGGTAAGTTGCATTCTGATTGGGTGACGTGTTGAATGGTGGGGTCTATTGGTGAGTGGAGATGAGGGTTTTGTGTGTGGGATGTGATTCTGCATGTGTGAATCACACGTGGGTATGGGTAATTTTGATTTACCCTTTGGTTTAAGTGGAGTAAAAATTGGGTGGATGAAGGTGAATAGTAACTCATTTGATCCGAAATTGGGGGAATGGGATGTGTTTGGCGCATTTTTGGGAGTTTGAATGTTTCAGTGCACAAAAATGGTCCTTCTTCTTCCTTTCTTTTTGCATTTGTGTATAAAAGTCTATCAGCGCCCAAATTCCTTTGTATCAACTTTCACAACTTGTCATTTTTTGCACAAAACTTTCCAAAAGGTGTATCAAGGGTTATTTTTGGAAATTTTGCATATTTGAAGGGCTGATCTTGGACATTTTTGATCTTCAAAGGTCTTTAATGTATCTTTGGCTTGATGAGGGACCATAATTGACAATTTGAAATTGTTGAGGGACTAATCTTGCCATTACTTCAAAGTTGAAGGACCTTTTGTGTAATTTTTACAAACTTAAGGGACCAAACTTGTAATTATTAATATACAAGGGTTTTAAGTGTCATTTCTTCAATAATTGAGGATCAATCTTGTTTGTCTTCAAGTAATCAAGGGTATTTGTTGAATTTTCCATGATTAGGGCCCGGTTCTTTGTACGACTTCGTTTCTCGTGTCCGATTTTCCTTGTAACTTGTGATCTTTTGTCTTTTTTCACGATATCCATACCTAAAATACACAAGTAAACAAACACAAGCATATATATGGTATTTTATGACATTTTTATGCATTTAAAGCCCGAAAAGAACGATGGGATCATGTATAAATGCCATCTCATCACTCCCCCATACTAAGCCATTATCGTGCCCTCACGCAATGCTAGAATACAGTATCTAAGCATCACCAAAGTTCAATTTTATTAAACTTTATTGAAGAGTAAAAGACTTGCAACATACTACGAAGATGTGTAAAGACATAACATATGATTTTCATTACAAAAAGTGACTTTTAGGGTCAAAGAATAGAAACAAGTAAATGTCCCTTAGAGTAAACTTCGTCATCCTTGATTGTCATACATTCCATGCTAAGTGCAAAAACGAGATCATTGTTGGTACAAGTCACAATGCTAACACTACTCATACGTCCAAATTGTGTAATACTTTTTCTCCCCGCAATCCTAGTTATTATAAAAGGAAAATGGGTTACTAGCATTTTTTATCTATTTGTCATGGATCACAAGTGATTCATATTGACTTATTTGAGTAGTTATTAGTCCGAAAGCAAAGTAGCACGATTTGATCGATAGTTAGCCGAAGGACAAAATCTTTTAAAACGGCTTCTCGTGTATCTCCTTAAGTTCATATCTTGGCATAACTCGTTACACGATTTGAGACCTTTCTCGGACCGATATTTGGCATGTACTTCATACTTCAAATCTTGGGAAGACGTTCTTGAAATTATGGTCTTCTCTTCATATATTTGGAATTTCTTCACTTGACGTTTTTGAGAGATTCTTCATATTGGACCACGACTTCATCATTTTTCTTCAATCTTTACTTTGGATTTTGATATACAACGATCCGCCTCCTTTTCGGACATGGATATATTTATCCTCATACCTTGTTAGGGTCTTTTTGGATAGACTTTCTCCATGATCTTTAGGGGAGTAATTGCTTTTCGTCGTGTGTATCGATCCTTCATATTGATTTAGGAACAATGATACTTCACATCATCTTTGGATCTTTAGCAAAAATAGAGCTCCTCATGCCTTGTTAGGGCCTTTTTGGATAATCGCCAATCTTCGCGTCCCGCTTCAATAAGTTATGCCTTGGCTATGAACTCTATTCAACCCCGAGCAACTTTTAAACGATCTTGCGCTAGAGGCTAAGTAACCTTTCAAATCGTACGACCTTACTTATTGCAATTATGATTTATTCCTAATGCATTGATCTTATGGGAAGAAAAAGCCACAATTAAAAACATATGAGTTTTTGAAAGAACACTTTCATGTTCTACGTTTAGCATGATCACTTGTCTAACTCTATCATTTCTCGTTCTTCACTATATAAAGACCTCTAATTAAAGAGACTCGTGAATACTTAGCCATGCAAGTCAAAATTAAGCCAAATTTGGATTAGCTTTCATTAAGACTCTATCAAATCAAAGTTTTGGGTTTTCAAGCCACCTATAGGATCTTGCACTTTCTTGGACTTTTTCAAGTTTAGAGAATGCGTTTTATAGTTCCCTTGATAAGTGACTTTCTAGGATCAATTATAGGAACTTGCGAAAAGTTCTTGTTCTTAACCCATATGAATTAAGACTTTCGCATTTTTAAAGCTCCCTATATAAAAGTCTTGCAAAACTTGAAATGAGCGGGTTAAGGAATGTAAATGGCTCCAAATGCCCATCAAGTCAAAAATTAACTCTTATTCTACCCATCGGAAAATATACATTCGTGTCTTAAAAACACTTATGAAAACTAAGAAAATTTTTAAAATTTGGCCATTTTTAGCCATATTAGCAAAACAAAACATTGAAAGTTGGAAAGCGTGAGGGCGTAGCAAAGCAAGTACCTATTCAACCCCCATACTAAAAGTAAACATTGTCCTCAATGTTTCGAGTCTAAAGGTGGAGCACCCCCATACTAGAGACGAAGAGTCAAATGCTTAGGATCTAGCATGGAAAGGGTGATCAACAATATATCTTAAGCCGTTTATTAAGTATGCTAAAAGATAATTGTTAGAACAATAAAGGATATGTCGTGGATTCGTGAAAAACTTCTTCAAACAAACGATGGAGGCTCACGTAAACGAACACGAGAGTCTTCAATCGTAGATGATGATGATCTAGATAACACAATCACAAACAACCACGAGACAACGAGTTGAAAGGGTACAAGTCCCCTTATTAGTGAATAGTGAGCATAAAAGATAAGCATGGGATCTCCCCCACGAGGCACCTCGTTTTTGATTACCGAGTCATGAGCTCGACTCGATCCCCTCAATGCTAATTATCATTGGGGAAGGTGACTTGGTCGAGGGCAACCATTGATGGAATTTCCCCACCAAAGTAGTGCTTAAGCCTATGTCCATTCACCTTGAAATTAGGACCATCATCTTGAGCTAGCTCAATGGTCCCATATGGAAACACTTGTGTAATGGTGAACGGACCCGACCAACGAGATTTCAATTTCCCCGAAAATATCTTAAGACGAGAGTTAAAAAGCAACACTTGATCACCAACGTTAAAAACCCGGTTTTTAATCTTTGAATCATGAAACTTTTTAGTCTTTTCTTTAAAAATTAATGAATTTTCATAAGCATTATCTCTTAATTCATCCAATTCATTCAATTGTATTTTCTGGTGATCTCCCGCGGTCTTCAAGTCAAAGTTTGCATTCTTAAGGGCCCAATATGCCTTATGCTCCAACTCAATGGGCAAATGACAATTCTGAGTGCAACCAATAGGTGTCTTATAAGCGGTCCTAAAGGCCCATAAAGCGTCATCAAGTTTGTCAGAGCATGAAGCACGGTTTTCTCCAATTGACCTCTCTAAAATCCTCTTCAAAGCTCGGTTCGAAACCTCGACTTGCCCACTCGTTTGCGGGTGATAAGCCGTAGAAAGACGATGAGTAACTCCATATTTCTTTAGAACCTTTTCGAATTGGTCATTACAAAAATGGGTTCCACGATCGCTTATAATAGCACGAGGGGTTCTGAACCGAGAGAATAGTTGCTTCAAAAACTTCACTACCACACGAGCATCATTAGTAGGCAAAGCCTTAGCTTCCACCCACTTAGAAAGGTAGTCCACCGCGACGAGGATATATTTGTTTCCATGAGACGATGGGAACGGCCCCATAAAGTCTATTCCCCATATGTCGAAAATCTCACACACTTGAATTATGTTTTGCGGCATTTCATCACGTTGAGACGATTTTCCTTGACGTTGGCACGAATCACACAACTTCACAAGTGCGTGTGCATCACGATAGATAGAAGGCCAAAAGAAACCGGCATCGAACACTTTCTTAGCCGTGAGATTAGCACCGTGGTGACCACCCGTGGGTCCCTCGAGACAAGCCCTAAGGATATTAGAAGCTTCGACACCAAACACACAACGTCGAACAAGTTGATCCGCACAAATCTGAAAGAGATAAGGGTCGTCCCAAAATAGAACTTGACGTCACGAAAGAATTTTCGTTTTTGTTGTGTCGTCATACCCTTGATTATGAAATTGCCCTCATGGTAATTTGCAATGTCGGCAAACCATGGGGTGGTGTCTTTAGAATTCACTACACCGAGAGTCTCAAGAGGAAATGTTTCGGTGATTTCCTTGTTCTCGAAAACATCTTTGTGAGGATCTTCTAGACGAGAGAGATGATCGGCCGCTAGATTATCGGCTCCTTTTTTGTCAAGCACGGTGACATCAAATTCTTGGAGGAGGAGCATCCAACGAAGCAATCTCGTCTTAGCATCTTGCTTAGCTAAGAGATACTTGATAGCCGAATGGTCGGTATAAACGATGCTTTTAGTCAAGACGAGATAAGGTCGGAATTTCTCAAAAGCATAGACCACGGCAAGGAATTCCTTTTTCGTTGTGGTGTACTTTAATTGAGCCTCGGTCATTGTCTTACTAGCATAATGGATAGGACGGAAATGCTTGTCATAACGTTGCCCTAAGACGGCCCCTATAGCATAATCACTTGCATCGCACATGATTTCAAAGGGTAACTCCCAATTAGGAGCAACAAGAATGGGAGCTTCGGTAAGTTTCCTTTTGAGAGTTTCGAAAGCCTTAACACAATCCTAATTGAAGTTAAAAGGAGCATCCTTCTCGAGAAGGTGTGTCATAGGACGAGAGATTTTCGAAAAGTCCTTGATGAAACGACGATAAAAGCCCGCGTGGCCTAGGAAACTCCTAACTCCCTTAACGGTTTTGGGATGAGGTAACTTGGCGATGACGTCTATCTTAGCTTTATCGACCTCAATCCCCGCCTTCGACACCTTATGTCCTAAGACGATCCCTTGTTTACACATGAAATGACATTTTTCCCAATTAAGCACAAGATTGGTTTCTTCACAACGTGTCAACATTTGTTCGAGATTAGATAAACATGACGTGAACGAATTACCAAACACAGAGAAGTCATCCATAAACACTTCCATCGACTTCTCGATCATATCGTGAAAAATTGCCATCATACACCGTTGAAACGTACCGGGTGCTTTACAAAGTCCGAAAGGCATCCTACGATAAGCGAACGTTCGATAAGGACATGTAAACGTAGTCTTCTCTTGATCACGAGGGTCGATAGGGATTTGAATGTAACCGGAAAAACCATCTAAAAAGCAATAGAATTCATTTCCTGCTAGTCGCTCCAACATTTGATCCATGAAGGGAAAAAGGAAAGTGGTCTTTACGAGTGGCGTCATTTAACTTTCGGTAGTCAATACACACCCTCCAACCGGTCACAACACGAGTGGGAATTAACTCGTTGTTTTCATTAGGCACAACGGTTATTCCTCCCTTTTTAGGGACACAATGGATTGGGCTCACCCATGGGCTATCGGATATAGGATAAATTATTCCCGCGTCAAGGAGTTTAAGGACCTCCTTTTTAATGACATCGTGAATTTTGGGATTCACCCTTCGTTGACTTTGAATTGCGGATTTGTAGTCCTCCTCCATTAAAATCTTGTGAGTACAAAATTTTGGGTCAATACCCTTAATGTCGGATATTTTCCACGCAATTGCCCCTTTATGAGCCTTAAGAACTTTCAAGAGCTCGGTTTTTTCATCATAAGCAAGACCTTTTGCAATAATAACCGGCAACTTGTCATCACCTTCCAAGAATGCGTATTCAAGGTGAGAAGGAAGATCTTTCAATTCAAGGATAGGTGGTTCCTCGATTGAAGATTTTGGTTCAACACTCATAACTTCCATCGGCGAAAGAAATGGTGGAATAGGAGTATCATCACTAATCAACACCTCATCTTCATTGTCGATTTCATTTGAAGTGAGATCGCCTCCTTGGAATGGAGTGAGATTTGGTTGAATTAGCAAGAATCGGATCCAAAATAGTGGGATTGCCACTTGACGAGCTATCGGAAAAACCTAACACTTCTTGTGAAAACTCATCGCAAACCACATCAACGATGTCAATGTGATTAATGGTAGCGATTGCATAAACATGAGAAGGTTTCGAGTTTTGAGTAGCGTTTATAACAAGTTCCTCTTCGTTGAATCTCAAAGTGATAGTTCTCGCATCGATAAGCGATCTCGAAGTGTCTAAAAATGAACGACCTAAAATTAGAGGAACTTGAGGATCCGCGGGGATGTCAACTACTATAAAATCAACGGGATAGTAGAACTTCCCCACTTTCACGAAAACATCTTCGGCTACTCCACATGCCATAATTCTAGAATGATCGGCCATCTCGATGGACATGTTCGAAGGAATGAGAGCCGGAAGCGAAAGCGATTTCCAAATGGAAAATGGCATCAAACTAATGCTCGCACCAAGATCGGCCAAGGCGAGGCATTCTTTCATGTCTTGTATGTCACAAGGAATGAGAAACTTTCCGGGATCACCAACTTTTTCTGGTATGCGGTTAAGATAAACCGAAGAACAATTAGCAAGCTTTGAAAGCTTTTCCTTATCGCTCATCATACTTTTAAAAGTGGAAGCGAAACGAGGCATATATAACAACACGTCAGCTAAACTCACATCAAAATGCACTTGTTGAAACATTTTTATAAAAAGCTCGATTTGTTGTTTGTTACGTTCTTGCACCTTCTCTTTGTTTCGTCTCGAAGGGTAAGGTAAAGGTGGTGTGGGTTGGACATTAGGCAACGGCCTTGGAAACTCGGGTTCCACAATAGGTATTGGTTCAACCGTAGGTGTGGTATGAGCGGTACTTCGTGGGATTGTAATGTGCTCCTTTTCGACCATCACCTCGGGTTCTTTCTCGATTTCCTTCTCCGTAGAAGTACTTTGACGAGATATTGGTTCCTTGAAAGTTTTACCACTTCGTGTAGTAATAACCTTCATTTCTCCCTTCGGGTTTGCAATGGTATCACTAGGAAGACCACCCGAGGAAGAGGGTTTACACATGATTGCTTCAAACATCTTAGCCATTCGGTCCTCAAATTTTGATTGCCTAGCATCCGCTTTTAATAACTTTTGCTTAATCTCATGTTGTCCTAATTCCATCTTTTGTTGGTTTGTTGAAGACGTTGGACATTTCCTTCCATTTTGTTTGCATGAGTTTTAAGTTCATTAGCAAGTTCATTTTTTAGCTCGTTTTTCAACTCGGATCTTAAGCTAATCATCTCACGTTGCATGTTATCAAATTTAGCATCATTTGCTTTAGCATAATCCAAAAATTCTCCTTGCAAATTTTTAGTGTGAGCATTTTGAAAACCTTGTGTAGTGTTTTGAAAATCACGGTTTTGGTTTTGATTAGAAATTTATCCATTCCCATTTTGATAATTCCCTTTGTTGTAATTGCGTGAATTGCCTTGGTAATTACCTTGGTTGTTTTTTCGATAATTGTTAACATTTTGATTGGGTGGAGCTTGATTTTGGCGGGAACCTTGACCGTTTTGGTTGTAAGTTCCCGTTGCTACATAAGCATTCGAAGTGTTAGCATCCGCGGTAATGCACTCGGAAAGATCATGAGCTCCCCCACAAGACAAACAACTCTTAGCAACCGCTTTAACCGAAGCGGAATTGGAAGCTTCTTGAGCCTTCCAATGGGACATAAGATTAGCAAATCTATCAAAAAACCGATTTTCCTCATTAGCTTCATCATGTAAGGCATTAATGCTACGAGACGATTGTGACGAAGACGACGAACCCAAATTGGCAACACTCGGTGTGTTACGAGGGTTATAAACCTTAGATCTATTTTCAATGATTTGTAAAGCCTCATTTGTCGTCTTGCACAAAAAATTAACACCCGCGGCGACATTCAAATAATCTCGTTCATGATCATTAAGCCCATTATAAAAAGTATCCACTTGATGCAATTCCGTAAAATCATGGTGTGGACATTCATGTAACATTTCTTTAAAGCGTTCCCATGCCATTGAAAAACTTTCATTATTTCTTTGCACAAATCGTGAAATCTCATTTTTCAAGTGTGTTGTTTTAGATGGTGGAAAAACTTGTTCACAAACTTAGAAACGAGATCGGCACATGTCAAAATCGAATTTGGCGGTTCTTTCTCAAGCCAAATTTTTGCGGGTCCATCTAACGAGTATGGAAACAACATCATCTTAATGGCGTCATGTGGAACATCCTTAAACTTGCTAGTGGCGGTGAGACGGTTAAAATTCCTAATGTGATAATGCGGGTTGTCTTTCTCGTGACCTCTAAACTTATTTGCTTGCAACATCGACATTAAACCCGTCTTAATCTCGAAATTCTCCGCAAGGATGGCGGGAATCACAATAGCCTCTCCAAAACCCTCGGTGGGTGCTTGTAGCAACTCCATCATAGTACGATTAGCCATGACGACTTCTTGTTCTACAATAGGTTCAACAATTGGAGGTTCTTCCACAATCAACGTCTCTTGATTGGCTTGCTTTTGAAGTCGTTTACGAGCTCGTTTTGCTTGATTACGAGTGATCATAAACTTCACGAAGAATGGGAGGTGAGCAAAGAAGATTCTTTTTGGGTGTTTTGTGAATTTTCAATTTTTTTTTTGTGTTTTTGATGATATTTAATTTTTTTGGATTTTGGTGTATCTTCGTAGACAACAATCTACAAAATCTCTCCTCGAATCAAACTCTTGATTAAAAAAGCCTCAAAGGAATGAAAACGATCACGTGGAATGAACACCTTCGAATGACTTTAGAACTTTGGTGAAAACCAAATTGTTCAAGAGGGTTTAATCACAAAGAAACCAAGCAAATATACTATACGTAATAATACTTTGGGCGGCAAAACCCTCGATTAGCCTTCAATCTCAAAATACTCACAAGCAAGCGGGGAAAGGAGGCGGCGCGAAGCACTTAAGAGCCTTTTTCCTTAGGGTATATTTTATAATACCCGCCTTATACCCACCTTATAGTTCGTATTCTTCAAAATCGAGCTTCACGAAAGTATTTATCTTTTTTTGCCTTTTTCTTTTTGTTTGAGATTCGAATACAATAATTGAGTGATGAAATCCCAATTAAGGTTGTGTTTTCACACTTTTGGAGATATTGTGAATTTATTGTGATACTTAATACAATATAGTAATAATATTTGTACAAGAAAAACCAAGAAAACCGATAATACGTATTAGTAGAGTTCTACTAATACAAATACTATTTTGGTTAATATTAAAAACAACAATGCAAATTAATCACGACACACCTCCTCGGCAGCGGCGCCAAAATGATTGTGGTAAATTACACCTCTTGTTTAGGAAAACAAAAGAGCGTAAATAAGCGGTAAGTATCAAACAAATGACTTTAGGTAAAATCAAGTGTTAATGAGGCTTAATGAAATGAAAGTTCGTTTCCCAAGGAGGTATATGTGTGTGAAAAACTTGTTAAATGTTTGTGATTAATGATTGGTTTAGAAGGGGATGAGAAAAGAAGATGACGAAGACGTAAAAACAAAAATAAACACTACTAGAAAGTTAAGACGTAGAACCTTAAAAACCACAAAAATAAAAATAAATTCTAAAAATTACCAAAAATTCACCAAAAATCAAAATAAATAAACTAGGAGTTTACCAATGATCAAAACTTTTTCAAACCTTTTAAATAATTAAATATTCAATTTTTAAATGCTAATTAAAGCCCTAAAAATTAAATAAATTATCAAAAAGCCCAAATAAAGATTTTTCAATTGGTAAACATCTAAAATAACCTAAAAAGATTAAAAACTATTTTTAGAAATTTTTAAACTAGTAAAAAATATTTAAAATGATTAAAAAACTATTAAAACTTAAATAATTATAAGATTAATCTAAAAGAGATAAAATTATTCTAAAAGTTGATAAATTCCTATTTTAATGTATTAAACCTAAGAAAAATGTAAAAAGTTGGAAAATGTGAAATTTTAAAAATAATAATAAAATAATATTAAAAATCCAAAAATTATAAAAAAATTCTAAAAAATGCAAACTAGTTTATTTTAACCTAAATAATCAGAAAATCAAAGTGAAATTACCAAAATACCCCTATTGGGCCATCAAATGGGCCAAAACCTAAAACAGTCAACCAAATTGGGCTTTTGGGCCCAAAAAGTCAAACTTGGCCCAATTGACTTGGAAAAACCCTATCTGACTTAAAATTCAAATCTAAGAACAAAACTCTAAAGGCCCAAAAGCTGAAAATGAGCTTATCACAGCTTATTTAACACAAAGCTTATTCTTAATAGGCTTTTCAGCCCATTAAGCCATAAGCTAATGCCATAAGCTCTAATTTGACACACAACCTTCTTTTGGGATGCTTATGAGTTCTGTAAAAAGAATTTTTGAAAAAGCTCACTCAATAAGCCAGAAATAAGCAAAGAAAAATTTCACTAAAAGACAAAATAGTCGTTTTAGAGATTTAGAGCACCTCAGGACTTGATTCAACTTGCAAAAGCTTTCAAATGGACTCAATAAGCAAAATCAATCAACAAAAATACAATAAGCACAACCAATAAGCCAGAATAAGCACAAATGAACTTATGTAAAAGTCAAAGGAGTTGGTTTTCTAGTCAAACCCTAAAGTCAACCATCCAAATGCTCCAGTATGAACAAATGGGTCAAAATATGAGCACCTATTACAAAAACAAAGTTGTTGCAGGTTGGAATAAGCTATTATAGCTTATTGATAAGCTGAACCCAATTTAACACTATCAGTGGTAACTAGCAGGGGAAAGGAGTTCCCACTGCTTTGACTATTTGACCAAGCTTATTTGAGAGTTCTGGTTTGATTCAATTGGAAACAAAGGCACCCTTGTGATCAGTGAATCACAAGGAGTCAATAGCAACAATAAAGTCACAAATTGGTTCACACAATAAGCCAAACAGTCACCAGATATGCACCAGATATGGAAATAAGCAGTTAAGCACTTAATAAGCAGATTTAGACTGAATAAGCCAACCAAACTTAACAAGATGCATACACAAGCTATATAAACTAAGAACAAACACAAAGCAACAAGAATCAAACACTGAATCAAGGTAATCAACAAGATCAAAGCACAAAATGTTACTGATGAACAATGAACATATGCAGAAACAAGTTTGCTGATATACTTGACACTTGATCCAATTTCAAGCCTCAAATCCTTCTTCCCTGATGTGATTAACTAAGATTTAGTACTTGTTAGCCCTAGCCTATGCTTAGATCTAGGTGTCCTCAAAATCCTAGCCAATTTTACCAAGTTTTAAAGATTTTATAGCCATATTATGAATCTATGAGATCAAACCCACAAAACCTGCAAACAGATGAACATATGCACCTGACAAACAGATACAAACACTTGCTACCACAACACAAGCACTTAGCAAACCACAATCCCAATTCAAGCAGTAGACCCAAACACTCCTTAATCTACCACTTAACAAAGAAACTTGTGATTTTAACTAATAACCTACTGATTTTAATGATCAAAAACACTTACTAGATAGCAACTAACACAATCAAACACAAAAATCACCAGCACAAACACCAATACTCAAAATCAAGCACCAAATCAAAAACAGTCATAAACATGAAATTTTCAGAGGAATCTTAATCAAGGGATTATACCTGCCTTCCACAACATCCTAGGAAGGCCAGCAATGCTCCTTGGACCTTGTTCAACAACTAGAACAAGACGAAGGTACTTCAATGAAGATGATGCAAACTGCCTTGGTTGATGGTTCAAAGTAGAACCTCAAGGACTTTATGTCTTCAACACAAGCAACAAACAACTCAACCAAGGGCTCTAATCCCTTCACAAGCTTGGTGTCAACAAGCTTGTAAGAGCTTATAGAAAATGGTCAAGGGTTAGTACACAAAATAAGCCAAAACAGAACCTAGGATTTCAAGGTATTCAAACCTTAAAAACCTTATGAAACAAGACGTGTCTTAACCACAAGATTAAGGTAGGCCTTAACAATCAAATGGAATTACAAAGATAATTAAATCAAAAAGAGATTTCACGATTTTAGAAATTCAAATTTTATTTAAACATAAAAAGGAATTACAAAGATAATAGCCTAAAACTGGAACAAAGGGACTCTCACATGTTGAGGTCTCCTTTTATAGGCAAATGCCTGGCTAAACACTATTCACAAACCCTAGAAGTGAAATTCCCTAAATGCCCTAAGTCCTTCTAGACGTTTTCTGAATTTGAGCTGTCCAAATTGATCAAGGCTGTTCATTTTAGCTTTGGAATGAAGCAATGAGTCTTGGCTGTTGATTTTGCCACATAGGATTACTTGGAGGGTAAGTTGCATTCTGATTGGGTGACGTGTTGAATGGTGGGGTCTATTGGTGAGTGGAGATGAGGGTTTTGTGTGTGGGATGTGATTCTGCATGTGTGAATCACACGTGGGTATGGGTAATTTTGATTTACCCTTTGGTTTAAGTGGAGTAAAAACTGGGTGGATGAAGGTGAATAGTAACTCATTTGATCCGAAATTGGGGGAATGGGATGTGTTTGGCGCATATTTGGGAGTTTGAATGTTTCAGTGCACAAAAATGGTCCTTCTTCTTCCTTTCTTTTTGCATTTGTGTATAAAAGTCTATCAGCGCCCAAATTCCTTTGTATCAACTTTCACAACTTGTCATTTTTTGCACAAAACTTTCCAAAAGGTGTATCAAGGGTTATTTTTGGAACTTTTGCATATTTGAAGGGCTGATCTTGGACATTTTTGATCTTCAAAGGTCTTCAATGTATCTTTGGCTTGATGAGGGACCATAATTGACAATTTGAAATTGTTGAGGGACTAATCTTGCCATTACTTCAAAGTTGAAGGACCTTTTGTGTAATTTTGACAAACTTAAGGGACCAAACTTGTAATTATTAATATACAAGGGTTTTAAGTGTCATTTATTCAATAATTGAGGATCAATCTTGTTTGTCTTCAAGTAATCAAGGGTATTTGTTGAATATTCCATGATTAGGGCCCGGTTCTTTGTACGGCTTCGTTTCTCGTGTCCGTTTTTCCTTGTAACTTGTGATCTTTTATCTTTTTCACGATATCCATACCTAAAATACACAAGTAAACAAACACAAGCATATATATGGTATTTTATGACATTTTTATGCATTTAAAGCCCGAAAAGAACGATGAGATCATGTATAAATGCCATCTCACCAGTTAGCATTGTGACTTGTACCAACAATGATCCGTTTTTGCACTTAGCATGGAATGTATGACAATCAAGGATGGCGAAGTTTACTCTAAGGGACATTTACTTGTTTCTATTCTTTGACCCTAAAAGTCACCTTTCGTGATGAAAATCATACATTATGTCTTTACACATCTTCGTAGTATGTTGCAAGTCTTTTACTCTTCAATAAAGGTTAATAAAATTGAACTTTGGTGATGCTTAGATACTTTATTCTAGCATTGCGTGAGGGCACGGCAATGGCTTAGTATGGGGGAGTGATGAGATGGCATTTATACATGATCTCATCATTCTTTTTGGGCTTTAAATGCATAAAAATGTCATAATATACCAAATATATGCTTGTGTTTGTTTACTTGTGTATTTTAGGTATGGATATCGTGAAAAAGACAAAAGATCACAAGATATAAGAAAAAACGGACACGAGAAACGAAGCCGTACAAAGAACCGGGCCCTAATCATGGAATACTCAACAAATACCCTTGAAGACTTGAAGACAAACAAGATTGATCCTCATTTATTGAAGAAATGACACTTAAAACCCTTGTATATTGATAATTACAAGTTTGGTCCCTTAATTTTGTCAAAATTACAAAAAAGGTCCTTCAACTTTGAAGAAATGGCAAGATTAGTCCCTCAACAATTCCAAATTGTCAATTATGGTCCCTCATCATGCGAAAGATACATTAAAGACCTTTGAAGATCAAGAATGTCCAAGATCAGCCCTTCAAATATGCAAAAGTGGCAAAAATAACCCTTATAAACCTTTTTGGAAAGTTATGTGCCAAAACTGCCTAAGTGTGAAAGATAAATACAAAGGGAATTCGTTTTTAGGGCTGAAAAACTTGATTTACCAAAAATCCCAAAATACAAGGACCAAAGATGTGCACTGAAACATTCAAAAACAAGAAATGCGCCAAACAACTTCCATTCCCCCAATTTCGGATCAAAGTTACCACTATTCACCCTTCTTCAACCCCAGAAATTACTCACTTAAAACAAAGGGTAATTTTCAATTACCCTGGCACATGTGTGATTCACACATGCAGAAACACATCCCACACACAAAACCCTCATCTCCACTCACCAAAAGGCCCCACCATTCAACACGTCAACCAATGAAAATGCAACTTACTCTCCAAGTAATCTGACGTGTCCAAATCAACATCAAAGGTTCCTTGCTTCACCCCAAAGCTATTATAAACGGTTTGGATGGATTTGGACAGCTCATTCCATCAAATGATCTAGAAGAACTAAAGGGCATTTTAGAGAATTCACTTCTAGGGTTTGTGAATAGTATAGCCTGGCATTTGCCTATAAAAGGAGACCTCAACATGTGAGAGTCCCTTTGTTCCAGTTTTAGGCTATCAATCTTTGTAATTCCTTTTTAAGTTTAATAAAATTTGAATTTCTGAAAATTTTGAATTCTCTTTTTGATTTGATTAAAAGTTGGTGTTAGAATAGCCTAAATCCGAGTTCCATTTGATTGTTAAGACCTACCTTAATCTTGTGGTTAAGGCACGTGTTGGTTCATAAGGTTTTTAAGGTTCAAAGACCTTGAAGTCCTTGTTTCTGATTTTGGTTTTATTTGTGTACTAACCCTTAGCCATAAGCCTTGAGCTCCTTCAAGCTTGTTGACACCAAGCCTGGGAAGAGTTCTAAGCCCTTGGTTGAGTTTGTTTGCTGTTTGTGTTGAAGACATATCATAATCAAAGCCTTGTTCTACTTTGAACATCAGCAGGCTTTGATCACCTCCTTTGAAGTACCTTGGTCTTTTTCTAGTTGTTGAACAAGGTCCAAGGAGCATAGCTGGCCCTCCTAGGATGTTGTGGAGGGCAGGTATAATCTCTTGATTAAGATTCCCCTAAATATTTCATGTTTATGCCTGTTTTGGATTTGGTACTTGGATTTTGAGTTCTTGTGTTTGTGCTGGTTATTTTTGTGTTTGATTGTGCTAGTTGGTGCCTAGTAAGTGTTTTTAATCATTAAAATCAGTAGGTTATTAGAAGAAATCAAAAATTTGTTTGAAAAGTGCTTGATTAAGGGTTGTTTGGGATTACTGGTTCATAAGGCCTTGTGGCCTTGTGCCCTTGGTTCTTAGGGTTTGGGAGGTCTAAACAAGTCCTAATATACAATTTTTAGTCATTGGTTAAGTTTCTGAAAGTTTGGAAAAGGGATTTGAAGTTTTGCAAAAATCTGATAAAAGTAGTTTTGAATTTGGTCAAACACATCAGATCCAATAACTTCTTTGTTTGTTGGATCTAAGGTCTGAAATCAGGTTTGGGAATAGTTTAGGTGATAAGCTATCTATTGGTTATCTGGCTGTTGAATTTGGTGGCTTATTGTGGATTGTATAGCTTATCAAAAGTTGCTGAAGTGGTCATTTGCATCAGCAAAGTGACCACCTCAATTTGTGCTTGCATTTGTTAGCCTAGTGTATGCCTTGTGATTTTGCTGCTTGGAACTTGTTTATGTGTTGCTTGTGATTGGAATTTGCTATTTGGATTGCTTTGTATCTGGCTTATAAGCTAACTGGCTTATTAAGCCCTTATTGCCAAAATCTGTCATCAAAAGCTCAACTGACCTCTTGATTCACAAGGCCTCCTCCTTGAGTCCTTCACAAAATTTGCTTATAACAAGCCCTTGTATCATTCCTGATCATTTGGTGCATTTTGGAGAACTTTGACTTTTGGTCAAATAAGCACTTATTGGCTTATTTTTGAGAACTGCTTATTGTCACTTGCAACAACTTATCTTTTGTAATAGAAATCATTTTTCTTAGCTTAATATCATATCTGGAAGTTTACAAATCTTTTGGTTAAGCTTTTGCTAGAAAACTAGCTTATTTGGCTTTTTCAGCCAGCTTAATTGCTCTTACAGCTTATTCTACTTGGCTTTTTGTGATTTTCTTGATTGATTATTCTTAGTTAAGCTATTTGTGAGCTTTTGTAACAAACCAGAGCTTCTGAGGTGTCCTAAATCTCAAACCCGACTATTTTGTCTTTTAGTGAAATAATACTTTGCTTATTTCTGGCTTATTGAGTGTGCTTTTTCAAAAGTTCTCTTTACAAATCTCATAAGCATCCCAAAAGAAGGTTGTGTGTCAAATTAGAGCTTATGGCATTGGCTTATTGCTTAATGGGCTGAAAAGCCTAATAAGAATAAGCTGTGTGTTTAATAAGCTGTGATAAGCTCATATTCAGCTTTTGGGCCTTTAGAGTTTTGTTCTTAGAATTGAATTTTGAGTCAGATAGGGCTTTTCCAAGTTAATTGGGCAAAGTTTGACTTTTTGGGCCCAAAAGCCCAATTGTGTTGACTGTTTTTTGTTTTGGCCCATTTGAGGGCCCAATAGGGGTAATCTGGTAATTTCACTTTGATTTTCTAATTATTTAGGTTAAAATAAACTAGTTTGCAAGTTTTTAGAATTTTTTATAAATTTTGAATTTTTAATATTATTTTAATATTATTTTATTATTATTTTTCAAATTTCACATTTTCCAACTTTTTACATTTTTCTTAGGTTTAATACATTAAAATAGGAATTTAGCAACTTTTAGAATAATTTTATCTCTTTTAGATTAATTTTTATAATTATTTTAAGTTTAAATAGTTTTTAAATCATTTTAAATAGTTTTTATTAGTTTAAAATTTTCAAAAAATAGTTTTTAATCTTTTAGGTAATTTTAGAGGTTTACCAATTGAAAATCCTTTATTTGGGCTTTTTGATAATTTATTTGATTTTTAGGGCTTTAATTAGCATTTAAAAATTGAATATTTAATTATTTAAAAGGTTTGAGAAAATATTAATCATTGGTAAACTCTTAGTTTATTTATTTTGATTTTTGGTGAATTTTTGGTAATTTTTAGAATTAATTTTTATTTTTGTGGTTTTTAAGGTTCTACGTTTTAACTTTCTAGTAATATTAATTTTTTTTTATTTTTACGTCTTCGTCATCTTCTTTTCTCATCCCCTTCTAAACCAATCATTAATCACAAACATTTAACAAGTTTTTCACACACATATACCTCCTTGGGAAACGAACTTTCACTTCATCGGGTCATTAACACTTGATTTTTCCTAAAGTCATTTGTTCAATACTTACCGCTTATACGCCTTTTTCCTAAAAGGTCGTATTTTACCATAATCACTAACATGAAAAACAAGATTCCACAAAATCACATGAAATCACTTAAAAACAAGGGTTCAAGGCAATTTTACCTAGAGGGACCCACATCCAGGCCCCTCAATGGCTGCATTGCCATCTCCTACAAGCTGGGGCTTGTGCTGAACCTTTTGGTTGTGGGGGATGCCATGTGATGACTTAATCAGTCAAGCACTTCAATGAATCTGAAAAAGGGATCAATGGTCTTCTTGTAACCTGCAAGGTCAAACAAACCAACAAGAACAAGAGGTTATCTGATAAACAACCCTACCAACTATAAGCTTGACTTATTGGCTAAGCAAGCTTATAGCTTTTAGGCTATAATAAAGAAACTTGAAAAACTGACTTTTTCTTGAATGAAAATTATGAAAATTTAGAAAACTTGGAAAAACATGAAACGGATGAAATAGCTTATACAAGCTAATGTAGCTTATTTGGTTATCCACCAAATAAGCTAATAGCTCCTATAACTATCACAGAAAGTCAAGGGTTTGGGTTGAGTGTCCTCTCACCAAAGCCTTCAATTTCTGAATGAAACTTAACAAATTCAGAAATGATTATGGAACTCAGATTGCTTAAATAATACCACCAACTTTTAAAAAATAAAAAGGAATTACTTTTATGAATCAAAATACCAACTTTTATAACTTTAGAAAGGAATTACAATATTTTTAAAGCAAAATCTGGAACAAGGGTAATGCACAAGTTGCATACTCCTTATATAGGCTACAATAGAACTATCTAGGCTACCTGAATAAAATATTAATAAACTGAAACCCTAAATGGGGAAAATCCAAAATTGCCCTTGATTGTTGACTGAATTCTTGGTCAAGATGGATACATGTGACATGCCAGCTGTATCTTGATGATCTTAGACGTTGAGGAGACCATTTGAGAGCAAGGAATGATTCAGGAGCGTTGATGGACTGGCTAGTTTGTTTTCTTGTAAAAAAGTGGGGCAGGGGAAGGTGGGTTTGTCACATTGGGTGAGACTGTGATGTTTTTGGGAGTGGGGAACGATTAATAATGGGGTTAATTGGTGTTCTGGAAAGAATCTCTCAAAACCCCTTTGATTTAGATAGTAATCGTGATTAGGGTTTATGTTTCTGGGTTTGGATAATTGGGGGTGAAGATTAAAACAGTAAATGTTTGGCGCCATGTTTTAATATTAATATACCTGTTTTAAAAATTTAGTTAATTAATATTAAACATGGGTTAAGTGGATTGCTGATGTGGTGGCAGGGATGGTGGTGATTGGTTGAGGGGAGAGAGAAGGTGACGTGGCGTAAGGTGATTGGGGGTTGGAAGGTTTGTTGTCTGGTCACAAGTTCCCCCTGAACTTCCTTGTCCTCTTCATTTAGAAATAAACAGCCACAAAGTTCATTTTCCTTTATAACAAGTTTGTGTAACTTGTCAAATATGGCATGTTAAGTTTGCAAACTTGTTAACAAGGACCATTAATGCATATTTTGGATTCTTCAAGGGCATAACTTGTATAATCTTCAAACATGGAGGACTTCTCTTACCAATGATGATTTCTCCAAGGTCTTTTCTTGCCAAATCTTCAAAGATAAGGGACCAAAGTTGACATTCTTCAATTCTTCAGGGTCATTTTGGAAAATTCCATGATTCGGGTCCAGTTCATTATGCGGCTTCGTTTCCCGTGTTCGTTTTTGATTGATTCTTGTGATCTTTTTGTCATTTCCTCAATATCCGTACCTAAAATACACAAGCAACAAACACGAGCATATATTTGGCAGTTTTAATGATATTTAATGCATTTTAAGCCTGTTTTGGACGATGAGACTATGTATAAAAGCAGTCTCATCATTGCCTATCGTAGAATGCCATTCAGACTTTGCAATACACCGTGAACCTTTCAAAGGTGCATGATGGCTATTTTCATGATATGATCGAGAAGACGATGGAAGTCTTCATGGATGACTTTTTCGTGTTTGGTAGTTCGTTCACTTCGTGTTTGTCAAATCTTGAGAGAATGTTGAAGAGTTGTGATGAAACCAACCTGGTGCTTAATTGGGAAAAATTTCATTTTATGGTTAAAAGTGGAATCGTCTTAGGGCACAAGGTTTTGAAAGCGGGGATTGAGGTAGATCAAGCTAAGGTAGACGTCATCGCCAAATTACCTCATCCCAAAACAGTTAAGGGAGTTAGGAGTTTCCTAGGTCACGCAGGCTTTTATCGTCGATTCATCAAGGATTTTTCAAAGATCTCTCGACCTATTACACATCTCATTGAAAAAGATGAACGTTTTGTCTTTGACGAAGATTGTGTACGAGCCTTTGAAATCATTAAGAGGAAACTTACCGAAGCTCCCATTCTTGTTGCTCCCAATTGGAACCTCTCCTTTGAGCTCATGTGTGATGCTAGTGACTACGCTATTGGGGCCGTATTGGGGCAACGTTATGAAAACATTTATTTCCTATTCACTATGCTAGCAAGACAATGACCGAGGCTCAACTAAAATACACTACAATGGAGAAGGAGTTCCGTGCCGTGGTGTATGCATTCGAGAAATTCCGACCTTATCTCGTCTTGACTAAATGCATAGTGTATACGGATCATTCGGCTATCAAGTATCTTATGGCTAAACAA
The DNA here is from genome assembly GCA_025667525.1 of Glebionis coronaria. NCBI lineage: Eukaryota > Viridiplantae > Streptophyta > Magnoliopsida > Asterales > Asteraceae > Glebionis > Glebionis coronaria. The sequence goes on from CM046880.1 coordinate 143,288,835, forward strand.
GATGCGAGTTAGATTCTCCTCCCTCAAGAATTTGATCACAAAATCGTTGACAAAAAAGGAGCAGAGAATCTAGCGGGCGATCATCTTTCTTGTTTGGAAGATCCTCACCAAAGTGTTTACGAGCCAAAGGAAATCACCGAAACATTTTCGCTCGAGACACTTGGTGTAGTGAATTCTAAGCTTGATTCTTCTACCCCATGATTTACGGACATCGCAAATTACCATGCGGGCAATTTCATCATCAAGGGTATGACTACTCAAGAAAAACGAAAATTCTTTCGTGACGTCAAGTTCTATTTTTGGAACGACCCTTACTTGTTTCGAACTTGTGCGGATCAAATCATTAGACGTTGTGTATTTGGCACCGAAGCTTCTAACATCCTTAGAGCTTGTCACGAGGGACCCACGGGTGGTCACCATGGTGCTAATTTCACGGCTAAGAAGGTTTTTGATGCCAGTTTCTTTTGGCCTACTATTTACCGAGATGCACATGCACTTGTGAAGTCATGTGACTCATGCCAACGACAAGGAAAAGCCTCACAAAACGATGAAATGCCACAAAATATCATCCAAGTGTGTGAGATCTTTGACGTTTGGGGCATTGACTTTATGGGGTCGTTCCCATCATCTTGTGGTAATAAGTACATCCTTGTCGCTGTTAACTACTTATCTAAGTGGGTGGAAGCTAAGGCTTTGCCTACCAATGACGCTCGTGTGGTAGTTAAGTTTATGAAAAGCTTGTTTTCTCGGTTTGGAACCCCTGGTGCGATCATAAGCGATCGTGGAACCCATTTTTGTAACGGCCAATTCGAAAGGGTCCTAAGGAAATATGGGGTTACACATCGTCTTTCTACGTCTTATCACCCACAAACGAGTGGGCAAGTCGAGGTTTCAAACCGAGCTTTGAAGAGGATCTTGGAGAGATCTATTGGGGAAAACCAACAATCTTGGTCGGATAAGTTGGACGATGCTTTATGGGCCTTTAGGACCGCTCATAAGACGCCCATCGGGTGCACTCCCTATAAGCTTGTGTTGTTGGAGTATGCTCGTGTCATAATAAATAATTATACGGCTAGACACATGTGAGCCTATGAGGTCACACACATATATACCGAGGTACCATTTAATATAACGTATCTAATTTATTTACGATATATATAAAACTTATGTAACTCGAGAGGAAAAGAGAAAAGACCAAGGTGGTCAAGTGTAACTTATATGGTTATTAATGTAATTGATTTAGTCATTAAGACTAATTAATTATAATTTAATTATATTAATAACATACATTGTATGTTACAAAATGGAATAAAATGACATGATATCATTTTGGTCTCTTCTCTTCCTTTTTTCATACGGCAAAAACAACATTTCATTCATGGTGGTGTTTTTGTTTGAATTGAAAAAATACATTAAACTATAGTAGTTGATTGTTTTACAAAGAGTTACGGAGTTTAAAGACTAGCATCTATTGGTATACAAGGAAGTGTGGTGTGGATACATCATAGAGGTGATCTCCATTGATCACTTGGTTTCATAGGTGGTTCGTGTTCTTGGTGATAGTCATAATTCGATTCTACCGATCACGGTACAAAGGTATATTTTTATCTCCATTTTTATTGATTAATCATATGCCTCTATGGATCCGTCCATAGGTGCTTACTCCGCTGCGTTTTGATTATATTTAACATGTTATTAATTATATTAAGCACCTATAGTGGTATCACGAGCCATCATATGATGTCATATGATTATCGGGTATGCGTAAAATGGCTAAATATGAGTGTTTTTTAGGGTTTTGTTAAACCAATATTAAAACAGCCCCTATGGCATTATTTTCGTGGCATTATAGACTTTTAGGAGGTCTTATAATCTGTTTTTTAATGATCTCATAGTCACGGTTTACGCATACTTAAATGGGTTTATTACGGGTACGTGTAAAATGACCAAAAACGCGTTTTTTGGAACGATCCTTGAATCGGGTTTTAAACAGCCTTAATGACCATGTTTTCTGTAAATATATGATAATTACAAGGTTTATAAAATGTGGTTTTAAGGTCCTAAGGTCATTGGTTACACGCACCAATCGGGGGTTTAATTAATTGTTGATTATTCTTTCGATTTCGTTGGCTAACAAGTGTTTGTTGTTGTTTAATTTTATTTCCATGGCAAATACATGCATGTTTAGACATGGACTTAGCCAACACCTTGTTATATTCATAATCTTATGGTATTATTATGTTTCTTATGCAAAGCCGATGAAAACCTAGACCAAATGTGACATGTTGTGTGTTGATTTGCATTTAATTTCAGTTTTGGGGATTTGCCATTGTTTCGGCTTCATTAATATGTTTTTGATGTTGGTTATAGCCATTGTTTGGGAATTTTACAGTAGGTTAATGATAGGTTAAATGTTTTTAGTCATAAATCATTTGTAACCGATGCTTGGATGGGAATGGCTAAAGAATTAAAGACATATTGTGAAATTCGGAGCTGCTGAGTGACCTGCACTAAAATGTGATTTCCCGGAGTTCTATAAGGAGATAGAAGCCCAAATTTGGTGTGCTAATTCACAACTCATAGGCCTTCAAAAGTCTCAACTGGAGCTCAGGCTAGGGAAGACTCCTTCTATGGGTTTTGGGCCCTAGAAGTCGACTGAAATATTTAGGCAGATTTGGGCCTCATGTTCATTTTGGGTTCTACTTGCTCTTGATGGTCTTGGAGCAAGTGGGAGCCCAGTTTGTGGTTATGTTGACTTACCCTTAGTTGACTTCTTGGTCCTCGTGATGGCTCACGAGATCAAGAATAGGTTTTTCATCGGTTTGAGGCTTTGCATACTTGTGGTTGTGTGGTTGCTTGTTTGCTTGATATCTTGATATTACTTGCAAATGTTTTTATAAAAACTTGAAACCAATCACAGACCATTTATAAAACTAAATCCTTGATTTAGTTTAAAGTTTAAATATGATTTAAAACTAAAATCTTGTTTTTCATAAAAACTCTTAACGTGTTATGATGTTATTATTTTTTATTGTATTGTCTAAATCTAATATTAAATTCATTTAGGTTTTATATTAGTATTTAACATGGACAACTTGACACACATAAATTAAAACAAGATTAGACTTAAGTTAAAAATGTTTTTTAACTTGTGCTACGATGGATGAATGCATGCTTCCTCGTACACACTTTTGATTTGTAAATCAAACTTTTATACCCGTCTAAAATTTAAGTCATGCCGTCCAATCGTTTGAGATCATTTGCAATTACTTTTTGCATCTTGTGAGACGGATGCAAATTGTAACCCAAGGTGATTATTATCTATGCGTGAGACCTAGACTTATTCTCGCATGTTCTCAAATTGGATGACTTAATCGATTAAGTGGTGAGACCTTGACCGGGGCAAGGATGGGACTAAACATGCGTTGTTTGATATTTTGTGAATTGTTCACTTATGTCATGAGTCCCATAAGGATCTAAGAATTGCACATGATTTGCAATTGATGAACGTCATCTACCTATTGAATCTATCATTGCTAGCAGATCAACTGATGTGATGGTAGAACCTCAATGAGGATCTTAGCCTTTTCGTAAAATTAATTGTTTTTATATAAACTTGGGTAGTTAATTTTTAAAGGATTAATTATTGAAAGTACTAAAACTTTGAACTTTGTTTACTTTGTAGATGGCAACGAATCAATCCATTAACAATCAAATCAGATCAATTCTCGATAAGGAGAAATTAAGTGGTACAAACTTCCTTGACTGGTTTCGAAATCTGAGGATTGTCCTCAGATCAGAAGGAAAGTTGCACCACTTGGAAGAGGCCTTACCTGAAGCACCTCCTGCTACTGCCACCGCTGCTGTTCGCAATGCCCATACTTAAAGGGTTGCTGAACAACAAGAAGTGGCTGGCTTAATGTTATGTAGTATGGTCCCTGAAATCCAAAAACATTTGGAAGACTTTACTGCATATGACATGATTGAGGAATTCAAGACGATGTTCCAACAACAAGCAGAACAAGAACTCTTTGAAACGGTCAAAGCGTTCCATAACTGCAAGCAGGAGGAGGGCCAATCTGTCAGCACTTATGTGTTGAGAATGAAAGGCTACCTTGATCAGATGGACCGAATTGGCTACCCTATGCCACAAGTCTTAGGAGTGAACTTGATACTCACTTCACTTTCCAAAGACTATGATCAGTTTGTTCAGAACTATCATATGCATGACATGGGGAAGACTATACCTGAACTGCATGCTATGCTGAAGCTTGCAGAGAAGGGTATGCCCAAGAAAGCTCCCTCTATTCTTGCTATCAAGAAAGGTCATATCCAAAACCGAAGCCACAAGCTAAAGGAGGCAAGGGTAAGAAGTTCAAGGGAAAAGCCACTATGGTTCATGACCCTAAACGCAAGTTCCCCCCACCTGGCAAAAAGGAGCATCTTGCTAAGGATGTAGAGTGTCATCACTGTCATGAGATTGGACACTGGAGAAGGAATTGTCCTTACTACCTGGCAGAAGTCGACAAAAAGAAGAACAAAGCCGGCACGTCCGGCACATCATGTATCTTCATGATAGAACTCTACTCATTCCCTAAAACTAATACCTGGATATATGACACTGGTTCTGGTACTCACATTTGTAATACTATTCAGGGGCTTAGAGGGATCAGAAAGTTAATAAAGGTGCTTTGGACTTGTACGTGGGCAATGGCAACCGTGCAGCTGTCGAAGCCATAGGGAGCTATGATCTTATCCTCCCTAGTGGAATGATTCTTGTACTAGACAATTGTCATTTTTCACCCTTTATTACTAGAGGAATTATTTCTCTTTCGCGTTTATGGGATAATGGTTTTTCACATAAATTTACTGATTATGGTACTATTCAAGTTTCCAAGGATAATGTATTTTATTTTAATGCTATTCCTCGTGATGGAATTTTTGAAATTGATATGCATAATCATGTATCAAATGAGGGTTCTATTTATACTTGTAGCAAAAAGAAGTCTAAGCACAACTTGGATTCTACTTTTCTATGGCATTATCGACTTGGCCATATAAACAAGAAACGCATTGCGAAGCTGCAACATGATGTGCTTTTAAAGTCAACTGATGATGAATCATTTGATATATGCGTATCTTGTATATCTGGCAAGATGGCAAGAAAGCCTTTTACTCATGCAAGTGAAAGAGCTGATGATCTTCTTGGACTCATACATAGTGATGTATGTGGTCCATTTAGAACCACGTCTAGAGAAGGAGCTAACTACTACGTTACATTTACTGACGACTTCAGTAGATATGGTTATGTTTACTTGATTAAACATAAACATGAAGTTTTTGAAACGTTCAAAACTTTCCAAAACGAGGTAGAAAATCAACTCGGGAAGACAATCAAAGCACTTCGATCTGATCGAGGAGGCGAGTATTTAAGCCTTGAGTTTTTAGATCATCTTAAGAGTCGTGGGATTGTCTCACAACTTACTCCTCCCTATACACCACAACATAATGGGGTGTCAGAGAGGAGAAATCGAACCTTGCTTGACATGGTTCGATCAATGATGAGTCCAACCACTTTTCCAATGTCCTTTTGGAGCTACGCTCTAGAGTCTGCTGCACGCATACTCAATATGGTTCCAACTAAGAAGGTTGATAAAACTCCATATGAAATATGGCACGGGAAAGTCCCGAACTTGTCTTATTTGAATGTCTGGGGTTGTGAGGCTCTCTTTATACGAGAAACACAAAACAAACTTGAGCCCAGATCTATCAAGTGTATCTTTGTAGGATACCCAAAGGAAACAATGGGTTACTACTTCTACTACCCACCCGAGAACAAAATATTTGTTGCTCGGTATGCTGAGTTTCTTGAGAGTAGTCTCATATCACAAGAAGCAAGTGGGAGCACCATAGACTTTGATGAAATTCAAAGTCAAGATGCACAACCTTCTGAGAACACTAGCGAACATCACCAAGAGGTTGAACATGAAAATGTAGAATCTCAAAGTGATGTAATTCCCATTCGTAGATCCGCAAGGATATCTCACGCACCTGACCGATATGGTTTCTATATCGATGCTGAGGAACATGAGTTTGGGGATCATGGTGAACCCGATAACTATAAATCTGCATTGTCGGATCCTGAATCTGATAAATGGCTTGAAGCTATGAATGCGGAAATGCAATCCATGAGGGACAACGAAGTTTGGATCTTAGTTGACCTCCCTCCTAACTATAAGACGGTTGCGAGTAAATGGCTCTTCAAGAAGAAGACCGATGTGGATGGCATTGTACACACCTTTAAAGCTCGTCTTGTAGCAAAAGGTTTCACTCAAACCTACGGGGTTGACTACGAAGAAACCTTCTCGCCTGTTGCAGACATTAAAGCTATTAGGATTCTTATAGCCATAGCAGCATTCTATGACTATGAGATTTGGCAAATGGATGTCAAGACCGCCTTCTTGAATGGCCATTTGAACGAAGACGTTTATATGGTGCAACCTGAAGGGTTCGTGAATCCTAAACATCCCAGACGTGTATGTAAGCTTCAAAGATCCATTTATGGGTTAAAGCAAGCATCTAGGACCTGGAACAAGAGTTTTGACGAGGAGATCAAAAAGTTTGGTTTCACTCAAAATCCCGATGAGCCATATGCATATAAAAGAGCTAGTGGAAGTATCTTCGTTTTCCTAGTCTTATATGTCGATGACATATTGCTCATGGGAAACAATATTCCAATGCTACAAGATGTTAAATCCTGGCTTGGAAAATGTTTTGCCATGAAAGACTTGGGTGAGGCGGCGTTCATTCTAGGAATCAAGATCTACAGAGAGAGATCAAGGCGATTAACCGGTTTGAGTCAAAGTGAATACATTGACAAAATCTTAAAGCGGTTTAAGATGGATGCCTCCAAACGTGGGAGTCTACCAATGCAATCCAATGTAGAATTGAGTAAGACTCAAGGTCCCTCCACACCTAAAGAGGTGAAGCGAATGAAAGGAGTGCCTTATGCTTCGGCTGTAGGATCCATCATGTATGCTCTGAGGTGCACTAGACCTGATGTAGCGTTCTCACAGAACCTTACAAGTAGATACCAACAGAATCCAGGTGAATGTCACTGGACTGCTGTAAAGAACATATTAAAGTATCTTCGAAATACTAAAGATATGTTTCTTGTTTATGGAGGTGATTCAACAACTGAGCTTGGTGTTACTTGCTACACTGATGCTAGTTGGGAGACAGATCGGGATGATCTTCGATCATAAACCGGATATGTCTTTGTGATGAACGGAGGAGCTGTTGATTGGAAGAGTTCTAAACAAAGCACTACTGCGATGTCTTCTACAGAAGCTGAATACATAGCTGCTTCTGAAGCTGCAATGGAAGCAATTTGGATACGTAAATTCATTTCTGGCCTTTGTGTTGTTCCCAGTAATGATAGACCTATGGAAATGTACTGTAATAATACAGGTGCAATTACTATAGCCGATGAACCTGGAGTTCAAAATGGTGCCAAACATTTTCAAAGAAAATATCACTACATTCGAGAAGTAATTCAAGAAGGTGATATTCGTATTCTTAAAGTTCACACAGATAACAACTTAGCTGATCCGTTTACTAAACCAATGTCTTGTACCAAACATGTTGAGCATGCTAGGAGCATTGGACTTAGACCAGCTGGTAGTTTCATGTAGATTTGTGTATTTTAGTATTTCAATAATTGGGATGTAAAACAGTTCTTATTTGTAATGAATTGATATATGAGATATGATATTTTTCATTTTATATCAACTGTGTCCTATATTTGCATGTTTAATCCAAGAGTAATTTAATTACACTAAATTATCCATTCTCAGTTGATGATACGAGAGTATTGTCGAATTAAGACAAATGTGAGTTGGTCATATTCATTTTGGAATGAATATTAATTGATGATGCAGCCAATCTCATATGTGTTCATTGGATGAACATTGGATTGACCTAACCAACGAGAATTCACTACATGGATCAGCATCAATAGTGAATCTCGCAAGTGGTTGAATATCTCATCCTTAGACTTGAGATGCAAGTAGGTTTTGTATGTGTGGAATGTCAATCCTTGATATGGTTCAACGTTGTCCTGAACAAGGCTACTATAAAGACCATTTTCAGGTACGATGTGAAACACATGAACGACACGTGCAGTCAAAAGAGGATTTGTTCCTCCACATGTATTGGAGTTAGATACTACTGGGCCCCTCGATGAATTGTACAGATGTATGTGTGGCCACACTTAAATGAAATTAAGATGATACTTGATTAGTTGGGAAATCTAGTTCAATATCAATATCGAAAAACAGAATAGTTAAGCCCAAGAATGATTGTTGATCCATGTCTAGAGTTTAACATAGTATCAGAAACAAAGGGATGACTGATATCTAAACCATTTAAATGAGATGTTTAAGAAACTATCCTCATATGTTTCTGGGGGCATTGACGTGTTGCTAGATGCTAACCTTTGCTTGTATAACTACATGATTATTATGACGTGCGCAAGTGAGAGCTGTTGGAGTATGCTCGTGTCATAATAAATAATTATACGGCTAGACACATGTGAGCCTATGGGGTCACACACATATACACCGAGGTACCATTTAATATAACGTATCTAATTTATTTACGATATATATAAAACTTATGTAACTCGATAGGAAAAGAGAAAATACCAAGGTAGTCAAGTGTAACTTATATGGTTATTAATGTAATTGATTTAGTCATTAAGACTAATTAATTATAATTTAATTATATTAATAACATACATTGTATGTTACAAAATGGAATAAAATGACATGATATCATTTTGGTCTCTTCTCTTCCTTTTTTCATACGGTAAAAACAACATTTCATTCATGGTGGTGTTTTTGTTTGAATTGAAAAAAAACAAACATTAAACTATAGTATCTGATTGTCTTACAAAGAGTTACGGAGTTTAAAGACTAGCATCTATTGGTATACAAGGAAGTGTGGTGTGGATACATCATAGAGGTGATCTCCATTGATCACTTGGTTTCATAGGTGGTTCGTGTTCTTGGTGATAGTCATAATTCGATTCTACCGATCACGCTACAAAGGTATATTTCTATCTCCATTTTTATTGATTAATCATATGACTCTATGGATCCGTCAATAGGTGCTTACTCCGCTGCGTTTTGATTATATTTAACATGTTATTAATTATATTAATCACCTATATGTGTATGGGAAGAATTGTCACTTGCCAATTGAACTTGAACATAAAGCTTATTGGGCCCTTAAGCATTGTAATGATGATATGGAGACCGCGGGAAAACACCAGAAAATGCAATTAAATGAATTGGATGTATTAAGGGACATTGCTTATGAAAATTCATTGATTTATAAAGAAAAGACTAAAAAGTTTCATGATTCAAAAATTAAAAACCGGGTTTTTAACATTGGAGATCAAGTGTTGCTTTTTAACTCTCGTTTGAAAATATTTTCCGGTAAGTTGAAATTCCGTTGGTCCGGTCCATTCACCGTGACTCAAGTTTTTGCATATGGGACCAGTTTTCTGATTTTTTGTCTCTAGTGCATAAAAAGTTAAATTAGACCTTCAAACCAATTTTGTTATTTTTCTAATTTTATTTAGGATTTTTCTGTTTAATTAGTTTTTATTTTACTGTTCATTTGTTATTTTTTATATTTAATAGCTAATTTAAATACTTTTTAAGTTACTGTTTTTGGCATTTAGTGCCAAAAATATTTCTTTTTCAGTTTAAACAATTTTCCTAGACTTAGAATATTATTTTAAGATTTTTAGTTAAAAAAGTTTTTATTGTTCACTTTTTAATTATTTTTTAGAATTAATTTAAGTTAATTAGGGTTTTAATTAAACTAGTTTTGTCTTTTAGTGGTAAATTTTATATTTTTCAATCTTTTTCATTTTTCTACTGTTCATTAGAGTACTTTAGGATTTTTAAAATTGGTAGATTATTTTTAGCATTATTTTATTTTAATTATTTTAATTTTAAAATAGTTTTTAGTAATTTAAAAATAGAAAAGTAGTTTCTAAAAATTAGGAAAAATACTTTTTAGTCTTTAAATAATATAAGTAAGTTATTAATTCAATAAAATCATATTTTGGACATTTTGATTAATTATATTTTATTTTAGGGCTTTAATTAGCATTTAAAATTGAATATTTAATTAATAAATGTTTTAAAATATTTTATTGGATTTTATTTCTTATTTATATTATTTTGGATTTGTTTTAGCTTTTAATTAACTTTTAGGTTAAAATTTTAAATTTAGTATTTTTTACGGTTTTACGTGAACGCTTTTTCGTCTTAGTTTAATCCGTCTTCGTAACCGTCTTTTCTTTCCTTTCTCATTTCTATTCTCTTTTCTTTTCTTGTTAATAAAATCACAAACAAAATCAATTCATTACACAACACACGTTCCTCCTCGAGAACGAACTCACTTCATTTGGGTCATTTACACACGGTTTTCCTAAATCGTCGTGCACGCTTGCCCTATTTACGCTCTTTTTCCTAAAAGACGTATTTCTACAACTACCATTTTTGGCGCCGCTGCCGGGGAGGCGTGTTGTGTTTTGATTGAACATTGTTGTTTTTTTATACTAGCCATAAATAGTATTTGTATTAGTAGCACTCTACTAATACGTATTATCGTTTTTCGGTTTTTGTGTGAATATTATTAATATATTGTATACGTAGAACAATAAATTCACAAGTACTCCAAATACGTGAGCAATCACAACCTTGACTTGGGAGGTCATTACCCAATCATTGTATTCGAATCTCAAACCAAAGAAAAAAGGCAAAAATAGATAAATACTTTCGTGAAGCTTAATCTTGATAATACAAACTATAAGGTGGGTATAAGGCGGTTGTATTTCACGACCTAAAGGAAAAAGGCTCTTAAGTGCTTCGCGCCGCCTCGTTTCCTCCGCTTGCTTGTGCGTATTTGATTTTGAGAGTGAATCGAGGGTTTTGCCGCCCAAAGTATTATTACATATCATATATATTTTCTTGGTTTCTATTGATTAAACCCTCTTGAACGATTTGGTGTTCCACCATCGTTCTAAAGTCATCGAAGGCGTTTACTTCACGTGATCGTTTTCATTCCTTTAGGCTTCTTTAATCGAGAGATTTGATTAAGGAGGAGATTTGTAGATTATTGTCTACTTAATACATTCACCAATTTCCAAAAAAGTTAATACTATCAAAAACCACAAAAAAAATTGAAAATCACAAAATACCAAAAAGAATCTTCTTTGCTCGTCTCCTCGTTGTACGTGACGTTTATGCTAACTCGTAATCAAGCAAAACGTGCACGTAGACAAAAGAACAAAACTCCCACTCCAACTCTGTCTAGTGAGGAGTCTCCTATTGACGAACCCATTGTACGAGAAGCACCTACCATGGCGAATCGAACTATGATGGAGTTACTTCAAGCACCCACCGAGGGTTATGGAGAAGCTATTGTGATTCCCGCTATCCTTGCGGAGAATTTTGAGGTGAAAACGGGTTTGTTGTCGATGATCCAAAACAACAAATTCCATGGTGATGAGAAGGACAATCCTCACAACCATATCCGCCAATTTAATCGTCTTACCGTCACGTGCAAATTTAAGGATGTCTCGAATGACTCGATTAAGATGATGCTTTTTCGGTATTCCTTAGCGGGGCCCGCTAAAATTTGGTTAGAGAAAGAGCCACCCAATTCTATATTGACGTGGAAGGATCTCGTTTCAAAGTTCGTAAACCAATTTTTTCCGCCCTCTAAGACTACGCATTTGAAAAATGAGATTTTTAAATTTTCACAAGAATCAAATGAAAGTTTTTCTACGGCTTGGAATAGGTTTAAGGAGATGTTGCATGAATGTCCTCATCACGGTTTTTCCGAATTACATCAAATCGACACGTTTTACAATGGACTTAACGACCATGAAAGAGATTATTTAAATGCCGCCGCGGGTGGTAATTTTTTTGTGTAAAACGGTCGAGGAAGCTTTGGTCATAATTGAGAATAGGTCTAAGGTTTATAGCCCTCGTAACACACCGAGTGTTGCCAAAATGGGCTCGTCATCGTTTCGTAGTATCAATGCCTTACAAGATGAAGCTAATGAGGAAAATCGGTTTTTCGATAGGTTTTCGACTCTTATGTCCTATTGGAAAGAAGAAGCTTCGAATTCCGCTTCGGTTAAAGCGGTTTTTAAGAGTTGTTTGTCGTGTTGGGGAGCTCATGATCTTTCCGAGTGCATTACCGCGGATGGTAACACTTCGAGTGCTTATGTAGCCACAGGAACTTATAACCAAATCGGTCAAGGTTCCCGCCAAAATCAAGCTCCACCAAATCAAAATGCTAATAATTATCGAAACAACAACCAAGGTGGTAATTATCAAGGAAATCAAAGGAATTATAACAAGGGTAATTATCAAAGTGGAAATGGGCAAATTTCAAACCAAAACCAAAACCGTGATTTTCAAACTTCTACTCAAGGTTTTCAAAACGATCACACCAAAAATCTTCAAGGAGAATTTTTGAATTATGCAAAGGCTAATGATGCTAAGTTTGACAATATGCAACGTGAAATGGTTAGCTTAAGGTCCGAGTTGAAAAACGAGCTTAAAAACGAACTTGCTAATGAACTTAAAACTCATGCTAATAAAATGGAAGGAAACGTCACACGTCTCCAACAAAATCAACAAAAAATGGAGCAAGGACAACATGAGATTAAGCAAGAATTGTTAAAAGCGGATGCTAGTCAATCAAAATTTGAAGACCGTATGGCTAAAATGTTTGAAGCTATCATGTGTAAGCCCTCTTCTTCGGGTGGTCTTCCTAGTGATACCATCGTGAACCCGAAAGGAGAGTTGAAGGTTATTACTACTCGTAGTGGTAAAACTTTCAAAGAACCCATTTCTCGTCCAAGTACTTCTATGGAGAAGGAAAAAGAGAAAGAAACCGAGGTTGTGGTTGAAAAGGAGCAAATTACAAGCCCACGAAGTACCGCTCAAACCACACCTACGGTTGAACCAATACCCATCATGGAACCCGAGATTCCAAGGACGATGCCTATGCCTACTTTGCCCCAACCCACACCACCTTTACCCTACCCTTCAAGACGAGACAAGGAAAAGGCACAAGAACGAAATAATTATCAATTTGAACTCTTCATGAAAATGTTTCGTGACTTGCATTTCAATATAAGTTTTGGCGATGCCTTAGTCATGATGCCTCGATTTGCCGCGAACTTCAAAAGTATGTTAAACAACAAAGAGAAATTGCAAAATTGTCTAGTTGTTCATCGGTTTTTCTAAGCCGCATACCTCAAAAAGTCGGTGATCCTGGAAAGTTTTTAATCCCATGTGCTATACAAGACATGGAAGAATGCTACGCCTTGGCCGATCTTGGTGCTAGTATTAATTTGATGCCTCTTGAGATTTTTAAATCGCTCAATCTTCCCAATCTCACTCCTTCAAGAATGTCAATCGAAATGGCCGATCATTCTATGATTCTAGCTTGTGGAGTAGCCGAGGACGTCTTTGTGAAAGTTGGAAAGTTCTACTATCCTGAAGACTTTATTGTTGTTGACATTCCCATCGATCCTAAAGTTCCGTTAATTTTAGGTCGATCTTTTTTGGATACCTCGAGAGCACTTATCGATGTGCATGCAAGAAAAATCACTCTTCGTTTCAATGAGGAAGAACTCGTCATTAATGCAACCCAAAACTCCACTCTTTCTCATGTGTATTCTATCACATCTTTGTACAATGTCAATCCCATCAAAAACATTTGCAAAAATATTTCAAATAGAGTTTTAGGAGTTGTTGAGAAAAATGAAGTTCCGTCCCCTCCGCCGGTGGAGGTTAAGAGTGTTAAGCCTACGATTCCAATCTCGAGTGATTCTTCGGATGATGAATACGTTGATCCCGATGGGGAAGCTTTCTTTGTTGACAAAAGATTTGAAAACTTACCACCACCTAAACCAAAAAGATTTCAAAATGTGAGAATTTTTAGTGTGACTAACATTTCTTTAGATACACCAAATATTTTTGACATAATTAAATCGGGTTTTCACAAGGAGATTTTAAAAGATGAAAAAGGAAAAGATTTTGAATTAAATTTAAAAGATTTTTCTACAACTCTAACTCCGTCATCACCGCGTTTGTTGAGTACTACAAGCTCGTCTTCTCCTTTTGACGATGCTTTGTGTGGACTTAGTGTGGGGGAATCCCCTTATGTTCCCTTCCCTTTCTCCACCAAGGACGAGATATTTGATCCTGGAATTGCTTATATAGGGAAATCTCGGTCTTCCACCGATGCAATAAATGGAAAATCTTTCTATTTGATTGGTGCGAGTCTACCTCGAGTAGCTCAATGTTTTCATGACTTACCCATTGTCCCACCCTTCTATTTCTTCTCTCCTATTTTCTTCTACCCCATTGGGGATTGTGTTGAAGTAGCGTTGTTTCGTCTTTCATCCGAAAACGAGGACGCTATCTTTGACCCCGGTATACGTTTATCGGGTTTTTAAAGTACTCCACGTACTTTTGGGCCTTGTTTATCATGTAAGCCCCACTAAAAATTGACCACACCATGATTATCCCTAAATGATCACATTTATGGGGATTCGAGTCGAGCTTTTGACTCGGTTATAAAAAACAAGGTGCCTCGTGGGGGAGACCCATGCTTATCTATGTACATATTATTGCTTTCTAATGTAGTGTAACGTGAGGGGATTTGTGCCTTTCCAACCTTTGTTCCGTGGTTGTTTGTGAATTGTGGTTTTTAGATCATGAACTTCACGATTGGAGCCTCTCGTGTTCGTTTTATGGGAGCACTCGATCGTTTGCTTTGGAGACATTTCTCAATATCCAAATGATATATCCTTTTATGTTCTAACCTTAGGTTATTAACACACTTCATAAACGACTATTAATTTATTGGTTACACCCTTTCCATGCTAGATTAGGCATTCGACTACGTCTCTAGTATGGGGGTGTGTGCACCCCTAGACTCGAAACATTGAGGACAATGTTTAACTTTAGTATGGGGGGTGAATAGATACTTGCCTTGCCAAACCTTCACGCTTTCCAAAGTTTATCTTTTTGTTTATCGTTTTTGTTGCAAAATAAGGCTAAAAATGGCCAAATTTTAAATTTTTTTCTCATGTTTTATAAGTGTTTGAAGACACGAATGTAGATTTTCCGATGGCGAGAATAAGAGTAATTTTTGACTCCACCGTGCGTGTTGAGCACTTAGCTTTGATTCCTTAACTATACATTAGGCTAAGTCTCTTAAATGAGGATGAGAAATGATAGAGTTAATTATAAGTTACTATGCTAAACGTAGAGTACTCGTATTTTTTCAAAAACTCATGTGTTCTCGTTATTTTCTTATTCTCCCTTCGCATGTAAATATTTTTTGCTTAATAAATATTGACTTAGCGGTTTAGTTAGGATTGTTGGGTTTCTAGTCTTTTCTAGTAGCTTCCGTGTAATTAAATTGGGAAGACATTAAGGTATCGCCAGCGTCACGGTTTTGAAGTATTGGCACCCGAATAATCTAAAGCTTCACCCAATAATAAGATTTCAAGTGCTCACCTAAATCTAGCAAACAATTTGAAGCCCCACAAGGCCGAAAAATCTATGCAAAAATTGAAAGTGAATCAAGCCTTAATCTTCGAAGCTTTAAAGATCCAAAATTCGCCTTAGCGTGAGGATATACGTCTTTGGCTAATAAAACCACCGATGAGGCGGATAATAAAAGGCAAGGCAAGACCGAAGTCATAATAAAAGCTTCATGGCGAAGTTGAATAAAAGATGGAGGTAAACCAAAGATAATAAGGCCCTTCCGTTAGGGGGCGTATAAAAGTCTTGGTAATAAGTCTCATGTTCAAAACCGTTATAAAACCGTGTTTATCGATTCTTCTTGTCAACTTAATTTTTTAACATCGTTGTCTATTAGGAGGGGTTATTGATTTGATGGTCTTAGTTGCACCGTTAGGACTCTATTTTTAGACCTAAATCTCTATTATCGCATATGTCAACAATGTATCCTCGTGCTCATTAAGACATAATAAAATATAAGAGATACAACTTAGGAATAATGGGAGAATAAGTACGTGATTAGGGCATATGAGTAGTGTTAGCATTACTAACTTATAATGACAATGATCTCGTTGCACGCTTGGCATGGAATTGGAGTGAAAATCGAGGACGATGAAATTATTTCTAACGAAGCATTCACGTGTTCTTATTCTATGAACCTAAACGTCCCATTTTGCGATGAAAATCATACATTATGTCTAAAACGCAAGTAGTAGTAGTGTAGCTAGTTTATCATTCCAATAAAGTAAATAAAAATGAATTTTGGAGATGCTTTGATACTTTATTCTAGCATTGCGTGAGGGCACGGCAATGGTTTAGTATGGGGGAGTGATGAGACTGCTTTTATACATGGTCTCATCGTCTAAAACGGGCTTAAAATGCATAAAATATCATAAAAACTGCCAAATATATGCTTGTGTTTGTTACTTGTGTATTTTTAGGTACGGATATTGAGGAAATGGCAAAAGATCACAAGAATCATTCAAAAACAAACACGGGAAACGAAGCCGCACAATGAACCGGGCCCAAGTTTTGAATTTACAAAAATGCCCCTGAAGAATTGAAGATTGTCAAGATTGGTCCCTCTACTAATGAAGACTTGACAATTTATACCCTTGTAAATCTCAATTATTGCATTTGGGTCCTTAAATTATCAAGTATTTACAAGATCAGTCCTTGAAGAATGAAGAATTGGCACAAAATGTCCTTGAAACAAGTTTGTGAAACTATTGTGCCAAAAATGTCAAGATGCCAAAGTATATTACAAAGGAAAGGATGTTTGTTGCTGTTTAATACAACATGAAGACAAGAAGAAAGCTTGGGGGCCTTTTCTGCCAAACCAACAAACCCTTACCACCAATACAAAGCCTCCACGTCAGCTTGACCCACCCATTTACCATTACCCATACCCTACCCAGTCCATAACCCACAACCCACCCAAGTTTAATAAATAAACTCAGTCAAACGGTCAAACCCACTTACCCTCCCATTTTCCCACTCAAACACCTTTTTAAAATCAGTTTATACCCAAAACAGATTAATCCCCTTCCTAATCACCCTAGAACCCTAAATTACCCAGGCTCGATTAAACTCAATCCAAAGGGTTTTCACCCAATTAACTCCAGATCCTAAATTAACCTTAACCTAAATCTACCCCACATCCCACATCACCACAAGACACACCCATGTGTCTTGTGGGACCCTCCCCTGCAACATCACTTTCCCCCAATTCCAACACCCGACCAGTTAAACGACCCACAATGAATCCTTGGTCCCAAAGGCTAATCTACCGTCCAAGATCATTTCCTTACAGCTGGACATCACAAGGTCTTCTCAGAAAATCACATGGACGATTTGACCAAGTTCAAAATTTGAAGACCAAGGGCTTTATTGGCAATTCAAGAATTAGGGTTTTAGCTTTCTAGATTATTCCTTTAGTTGTATAAATAGAGACGCATGTGTCTCTATTTCACTTGTTCCAGTTTTTAGCTCTCAAGCATTTGTAATTCCTTTTTTACAAAATATATAAAGTTGGTATTTTTAAGAAAAAGTGTAATTCCTTTTATTT
The DNA here is from genome assembly GCA_025667525.1 of Glebionis coronaria. Classification (NCBI taxonomy): domain Eukaryota; kingdom Viridiplantae; phylum Streptophyta; class Magnoliopsida; order Asterales; family Asteraceae; genus Glebionis; species Glebionis coronaria. Next base: position 143,306,538 of record CM046880.1, read on the forward strand.
GTTTTTAAAAGTTGGTGTGTGATTGAGCAGCTAGACTGAGTTCCATTACATTTTTCTTCAAACATTTTTGTTTGAAGTTTTCAGAAAGTAGGTTTCTGATATTGGGCAAGTTTTTGGTAAAAACTTGTTTCAAAGGTTTTGGTTTGCAGGTTTGTAATCCTGATTGTTTAAGTGTTTTTGAAAAAGAAAGGAGTTTAAGGAAAGGTTTAAGAAAGAAAGATAAAATCAGATAATTGTGTTTGTTCTTGTTTTTCTTAGCAGGTTAAAGAAGTTTGATTTGTTCAAGGATCAACATAGGCCCGGGCCTATTGGAGAAGGCTAAGCAGCCTTGGTTGGGCCTGGATGTAGGCCCAACAAGGTAAACCCTTGTTCCATTTTTTTTAGTTTTCAGTTTTACTGTTTTTGTATGAGATTTTATGAAAATTGCATGAAAGTGGTTTGATTGCTTGTTATTTGGTTGGATATTGCTTTATTACTGGTTATATGCATGTTATAAGTAATTTAAATCAGTTTGGTTAAGATTGGAGTTAATTTGCTTTAAAAAATATCATAATCAGAAACAAAAGGGGTGTTTAGAATTGTGTTTTAAGCAGAATTTGTGACAAGATTTGTGTTAAAACCAGTCTAGTTACACTCTTTAGGTTGTTATTAGGTTATAAGGTGTAATAGGTTGCTGTTTGGTCAAGTATTAAACACATGTGCATGCTACAAAATTGGTATATGGGTCAAAAATCATATAAGTACCTTTGTGACTGATTTTGGTAAAATTTGTGCTTGATTCTTGATAAGCTGCTAGATTTAAGGTCATTCCAGGGTTTGCTATTGCTTATATGTTATTTGGTCAGCTTATATGCAAGATTTGGCTTATTGAAATTTGCTTTTGTGCATGTAAAATCAGCGAAGTACACTCAGACCTTCATTGTTGCTTAATCAGGAACTTTGTGGCTTAATTGTGTGAATTTTTGCTAAGTAACTTGTTGTTTTTCTTGTTGATTTGACTTCCCACAACCCAACTGGTTGTGGGAGTGCCCTTATTGCCAAAGAAAAGCTTTCAAATAAGCTTTCCTAAGCTTATTGGTCAACTGACCATTATTTTGCACTAGCAGTGGGAAGAAAGTTTCCCCTGCTAACACACAAGTTCCCACTGCTAAGCTAAAGGACAAAAGTCCAGTCACATGTCACTATCAGTTTTCTGATTTTTGTCTCTAGTGCATAAAAAGTTGAATTAGACCTTCAAACCAATTTTTTTATTTTTCTAATTTTATTTAGGATTTTTCTGTTTAATTAGTTTTTATTTTACTGTTCATTTGTTATTTTTTATATTTAATAGCTAATTTAAATACTTTTTAAGTTACAGTTTTTGGCATTTAGTGCCAAAAATATTTCTTTTTCAGTTTAAACAATTTTCCTAGACTTAGAATATTATTTTAAGATTTTTAGTTAAAAAAGTTTTTACTGTTCACTTTTTAATTATTTTTTAGAATTAATGTAAGTTAATTAGGGTTTTAATTAAACTAGTTTTGTCTTTTAGTGGTAAATTTTATATTTTTCAATCTTTTTCATTTTTCTACTGTTCATTAGAGTACTTTAGGATTTTTAAAATTGGTAGATTATTTTTAGCATTATTTTATTTTAATTATTTTAATTTTAAAATAGTTTTTAGTAATTTAAAAATAGAAAAATAGTTTTTAAAAATTAGGAAAAATACTTTTTAGTCTTTAGATAATATAAGTAAGTTATTAATTCAATAAAATCATATTTTGGACATTTTGATTAATTATATTTAATTTTAGGGCTTTAATTAGCATTTAAAATTGAATATTTAATTAATAAAAGGTTTTAAAATATTTTTATTGGATTTTATTTCTTATTTATATTATTTTGGATTTGTTTTAGCTTTTAATTAATTTTTAGGTTAAAATTTTAAATTTTGTAGTTTTTACGTTTTTACGGTTTTACGTGAACGCTTTTTCGTCTTAGTTTAATCCGTCTTCGTAACCGTCTTTTCTTTCCTTTCTCATTTCTATTCTCTTTTCTTTTCTTGTTAATAAAATCACAAACAAAATCAATTCATTACACAACACACGTGCCTCCTCGAGAACGAACTCACTTCATTTGGGTCATTTACACACGGTTTTCCTAAATCGTCGTGCACGCTTGCCCTATTTACGCTCTTTTTCCTAAAAGACGTATTTCTACAACTACCAATACCTAAGCCAAGAATAATCCACAACCTTCTTGGATATACTTACGAGCTCTAATGCACGAAAAGAATTTTCAATTTGGAATTATTTTTCCCTTCAGTGACCTTGTCAGCCTTGCCTTGAATTATGTGTCCCATGAGCTAATAAGCCACGCAGACAGCTTCACAAAAGCAATTGGCTTAGAAGAAGTCACATCACCGCATATATTCTTGGTCAGCCGTGAATATACTGCTTGACCTTGACGGTTCGGGTTCCACTATTCTTGGACATAAAGGAGTCAACTTGTGGAAACACTTGATATATCTACCAATGTTAGTTCCCTTCAGTCTCAGATTGTACAATACTTGCTCCATACTTTGGAAATACTTCGAGGACAAGCTCCTTAGTTAACCGTTTCCTCACCTTAATCCATGGTGTCCCATAAGTAACGATACCTACGGAAGCAAGTCTGCCATTCCACCAAATTAATGCACGACCTTGGAGAGTAGCGATTTCAAATTGCACCTTATCCTCCTGATTAGGGTCACAGATTCGAAAGACTGACGCCAGCTTTTCAACAACTGACACAATCCTCCATCATCTTTAGTCCCCTTAAGAGTCTACGATTACACTTAATGAATGAAGTGTAGTTATAGTCTCTAATTTCGGGCACATTTGTTCCATCCGTACCACGAACATTACCGGCTCCAGCTACAGCTCCACCGGTTCCAGTTCCACCAGTTTTTAGCTTCAGCTCCAGTTCCAGATCCATCATTCATGTTGGCCATGAATTCAACTAGATACAACAACTTATTCACTAATAACTTGGCGCATTCGTGCTTCAGTCATAGCTTTCATTGACTGCATGATTCGTGTGTAACACAAATGAAATCATAATGAGTATTCATTCAATGATTGCGTTATACCACATGAATTTACAAGAGAAAAGCAAAGAAAGATAATAATAGAACGATGTATAATTAGGAATCAAAAGATAGTCATTCCATTGATCACAAAATAGTACATGTCGTACTGTCAAACATTATAGATAATCATCGTCTAATGCCACACAACTTAAAAGACTAGTCCTACTAACTAATGTCACAGTTTAGTTAGGGATTTTTGAAAGATACTACAATTGATAAACTAATCCACTAAGATTTACTAGGTAATTCACATGGTTAAGAAGGCTCCCCGGTCCCACAAGAAGAAGATTTCTTCAGTGTTTTTCAGAGACGCTTATCCTCCTTAATTGGCGGCTTTGGAACAGCCCCAATACAACCATTTCACGATCAAGGAATTAGAGGAACAAAATCAAAGAATGAACCGAGCAAACGAATTATGAGTCAATAAGAGTTTAATCACGCAGATGCTATATGCTTAAGTCCACACATTTATGAATCATTATTTCTATGGATTGATGAAGTCCTTCCAAATAAGATTCAGAAATTTGTAGTTCAACAATGTATAATTTCCTTGTTCAATAAATGTCCAATTTATTTCAACGATTATAAATCACTTTATTTAAGCATCGCCAGCTCAACGCAAAAGATCAGGATCAAAACAAACGAGAAACTGGTTTAACAGAAAATGATCAGTGATATGATATGGAATCCTGGTTGGCATGTGAATACCATACAAATCAATCTCAATTCCTAACAATCAATAGTACCATCTCGGACAAACTTGTTTTTATCAAAACAGTATAATGTCGAAGATTAATGAAAATGCAAATTAAATTTGCTAAACAAAATGAACAGATCGATAAATCAAGAATAAGAATCAAGGAAATCAAAATCCTTGTAACCAAAAGAATATCAGCAAGAATATTAACCGTTTCGTTGTGATCATGTATATCCACAACTTAGTTAATCTCGAGAATAATAGGATTCATTTCAGGAATAGCTTCAGCGCTAGCATTAAAATGACTAGGGTGGCTTCGTGACAATCTACGTCGTATAAATATCTTGTATAAATATAAAATAATCATTTATAATTAAATAAATGAAAACATACCTTGTAATTCACAAGTTCAAATAATCGATAAAGATTACAACAACATATATATAATGCCATATATATAAATACTTTCATTCTCGTTCATTGGCAACTCGGAGGTTTCGCTTGCAACAATTATAGTTAAAAGATTTCAAAAATTCATTTTTGGAAAATCTTTTCGTTCTCTATAACTTGAGCTCTGATACCAATCTGTAACACCCCCAAATTTCGGTCATAATAGCGGAAGGGTCATTGGGTGTTACTATCATGGTTCAATCTCATAATCATAGAAAACAGCTCAAAATAAGTCGTTTTAATAAACATCCATTCATTTTCATTCAATAAAAGTACAATTTCATACACGGTCCCAGATAACTTCAAGTTTACAAAACCTAGTAAATGGTAAAAATTATTTGAATGGATATAATTTATAAAATCAGGCCAAAACATTTCAAATAAGCAAGCTTCACGAAACCACCTTCCTCGAGTGCCTTCCCAATGGACCTTAGATAAAACATGTCAAAAAGCCAGCAAAATTTGCCGAGTGAATCTATAGAGTTTAATTCAAATAAAGAGAACACAAGTATTAAAAATAACCTTCAATGGTTAATAATTTATCAAAGACAATTATGTTGTACAGACATAATTATCATGTCATTACATAAGTCTCGTGACATTGAACGTTAACATATATTATTTCAGCCCAACACACCTAGCCAAGTGCGTATATTTCTCTTATGCAATGCATCCGATGTTTCATTACTAGTGCATCACAACACCACGCGATAGCTAGTCGCGACCGGACTAGGCGTCACCCCGGTAGATCTATCCATAGCATTAGCGTTACTTCGATTAACAATTCACGATTCATGGGTCTTTTAAGGCTAAACAAACTTATGTAATAACTTTCATCTAAACATACAATTAATTTCCTTGTGTTTAATTTTAAAACAATCATGAGTTTATCACAACTTATAGTTGTACCTTTCAATTTCAATAAATACTTTTCATGTAAACAGGGTTCCAACAACTTCTCGTTGCACCCACTAATGGGATTTCCACAACTTCTCGTTGTACCCATTATTTTTATTAAAACAAGCATGTTATCCCCCTCGCGGGTTTTATAAAACAAGTAAACATGTTAAAAGCGAGGCTATAGACTCACCTTAGCCAATAGTGGTAATGAGACGATCGCCGACGATAAGTGATGCCCGTTTGAACACAAAAACCGCAACCTACCAAATAAGGCGCGTTCATTAATAATCGACTTAAGTATAAATCATACTTAAATAATATAAAAACAAAAATTACAAAACAATGACAATCCCGAAAAAAATAATAATACAAGTGTTATTACTACACCCTTTTATCCAACATTATTCTTTTAAACATTGGCACTCTCGATATAGACCCGTCTTAAGACGCCAAGTCAACGCAAGTCAATTTATCATTTTACTTCCCTCGGGCCAGTAACTAAGTCATTTATAAAATGACTTAACACTTGAGTAAATCCCCATGTCCAATGGCGAATACTCAACTCACGCCACATAATTATTGAACTACATGTCCAAAATACCAATTAGCATGTACACTCCAAATGTACACACCAATCTACCCTATCTAGACTTGTCCGATTTCGACGAAACTTGGTCACAAACTCACATATAATATGAAGAAGACTCAGTTCAAGTTTCATTCAAAAATATTACTTCTAAGACCTTCTGCCCGACACACCTTCGTGTTACAAAAACCGGACAGATTTACGTCTTCAACTTGTAAAACCATTTTGACATATCTAAACAACTCCATTTATAAAACCGACACTCGGGTTTGAAAATACACTCATGACCTGAGGTTTAGACTCCAACATCAGTCCTTGAACATTTTCAAAACTCATTCTATAGTCCCCGAGATTCGATCCAAATATCGACAACAATTTTTGTATTGTGCCGATACGCGTCTCCCGATACACAAATACTAAACTAATTGTTGTAACTTCGCACTCGTTTGGAGGTGGAAGCCCTACTTTATATCAAATCGAAGCTAACGAAATTCTATACGACCCTATCTTATTAGTTTCACAAGATTATTTCAGTAAGTAATTCAAAAATGGCCTTTAAGTTACTGCGTAAAATTAACCATCTAAAAATCATACCAAATCAACATTTTGACCCATTTCAACAAATTTTATACTTCTAATATCACCCTAATATCATCATAACACATTTATTTAACTCCTAACATTAACCCACTCAAAATAAATAACATGCAACAACATCCCACTCAAATATAATAATATTAACAACATGTTTCACCATAAAAATGGATCAAACAACATGTTCTTCATCAAAAATTGAAAAGAACAATTTAGTGGATGCATGTTAGAAAAATTTATACCAAATTGAAGCTTGTTAAATTTCCAAGATGGGTCTCTTTTAGATTTGAATGAATCAAAGTAAAAATCATACAAATTTGATGAATGTGGGTGAGGGGTGGACGGTTTAAAGCAAAGAGAAAGAGAGATTTTTATTTTTTTTTGTAAAAATAATTAATGTTATAAAATAGTTACTGTATAATTAATATATAGTGGGGTAGTGGGGTAGATTTTGCCAATTTGTGATAGTTTTGGTTCAAAATGAAATTAACTAGTTGTAAGGGTAGAAAATGTAAATATTAAATTTTGAAAATATTTACGGGACTCGGGTTTCATAATAATACTTTCAAAAGTTAAAACGCTTTTTAAAAATAATAATATCACTTCGACACGACTTAAAACGTAATTAAATCGAAAACGTCAAAAATATAAAATATCGAGACAATCGATAATAAAACATAAATTTTTGGGCATCCTTCGGTATCGCGATCATTAGTAGTTCTCGTCATTCGTTAAAATGTAAAACACGAGAAATAAAAGTAAATACAATAAAATCATTCACATGATAAATTGAGAATATAATATCGATACCTAACGTATTCCTTGCCAGTTTTCATCGAAACGACATTCTTACGTTTAGGTTCAAGCCACAACCTTCTCGGTTAGTCGATAATTTAAAATTCTCATTAAAGTAAACATATAATATTTAATAGTCGAGATTAAAATATCGACCTGAAATTGACGGATTGTCACACCGCTGATGCGGAAAACTGTCTCTGGTCTTTCAAACCACTACATCAATTCAACAACTCCTTCTTTTCCACGGTATATGAGGGTTTTCACTTTAAGATGTCGGGGTAAGAGCAACCCCTGTTGGGGTTGTTTCTGCGTGCATTGAGGTTTGGGTCATCGTTTGCATTCGGGTCAGCTCCTCTGGCTGCCATGGCCGCTGTGATGCCTTCACTTATCATTTCCCGGAGTTGTGCGGCAGTGACATTTCGAGTAGTTTCTAGGGATCCAGCATTATCGGCATTGGAAGTGGTTGCATTATTGGGATTTGATCTCGTAATCACCATTTGTCTATAATCATACACAAAATGAGATTATCAGTTTAAACGTTAGTACAGTTTTTATATTATTTGCACGGGAAAAATTCATGCACTGATTTCATAACAAATTTGGATAACCTGTCAAGATCTCATAATATAATACATTGCACAGCAAATATAATAAAGAAAGTGATTACATGTTATTTCCATAAGAAATTTAACATTCATCTAGCATAACAAAATCTAAGTCATAGGCCAGTCGGGCCTTGTCCAAGGTAATGATACACACAGTCTTTAAAACATTACATCCCAAAGTTACATGTCCAAAAGAAAAGAAAAGATAAAGTACAGGATTACATCACCAAAAGCTGAAAAGAAATATAAGTACAAAGGCCCTATGTCATGATAGCCGGGATGAAACCCGTAAGCTTATCATGACGTACAAGAAGTCTAGTACGAGGTGGTCCACTAGATGAGGCTGGTGTTGATGGTGCTGATGGAGCTGGTGGAGCTGCAGAATTCCTCCTGGTGTTCCATAAAGTCCGAACTGTCGTTCGGGTCTCCTTAAGCGTACGGAGTGCTGATAGTAGTTGGTTCCGGAGTCTATCGACGACCCCTCAGAGATAAGCCATCTGCCAGTAACCCCATCATGTCGGACAGTGGCGAGATCTAAGAAAATAGATAGTGATTGCTCCTGAGCAGAAAGAGCAGCATGGGTCTGATGCTGCAGACCCTCCATGACTTAAATGCGCTGGTGGAGACGATAGTTCTCCTCCAATAACCACTTCAATGCCTCGTTTGTCCTAGCCTGGATGCCCTTAGTGGTCTGGGATTCTCCTTTCATAGTGCGAAAGAGAGTCGATACGATCGTAGATGACGGTGTGGCCTTGTTGACTGACTGTCAACTGGCTGCGGAGGTCGCATATCTCCCGCTCCTGCCGTGCGGCCACTGCGGCGATCGGGGCCTGGACAGAATCGACACGCCCTGCCCAGATCCTTCCCCGGTCTCATAAGTGGAGACGGGTACGGACCTGGAAAAATAGCCTGATGATAAAGATGGAGGCACAGAATATGGTATGCTAGGAAGAACCTGTTCCTCCTCCATAGAGGTTGGGGCCAGTATGGCTGATGCTGAGATAGAAAAAGGATCCTCTGGGAGTACAGCTTCGATAGTTAGGTCATCCTCTGAATCCGAGGCTGATAACCATCCACACTACGTCGATCGTGGAGATGAACAAACAACTGGAGTAGGAGCTACTACGGGTAGAAGAGTCGAAGGTGCAGTAAGTGGAGTCATGATGCTCTGAAATAGTATTATTTTAAGTTTGATGTAAGTATAAGTTTACAAACAAAGAACAATATTATTTTAGATTACATGTTTTATGAAATATATCACTTTTAAACAATTATCATAATGTTTTTAAGGTTACATATATTAATACTTATATATATATATATATATATATATATATATATATATATATATATATATATATATATATATATATATATATATATATATATATATATATACTAGTGGCAAAACCCGTCCTATGGACGGGTATGACTTCAAATTGTCGTTTAACTTATTTTTATCTGGTAAAGTATTTGTTTGTAATGTACGATGATGGGCATAACTTGTAATTTATCTTTTGTAGCTTTTTTTTTGCTAAATATATGTATCAAAAAACTGCATAAGATTTTTATAATAATAAATGAAATTAGAAATTAGATGTATATAGAATAGATAATTCAAGTTTTTTTACACTTTATTAAAGTCATATCGATCAATGCTCAGTGGGATTAAATAAAAACAAATTAGCTTTATGTCACCTTAAAATAAAGATTTATTTTTACTTTTAATATGAATATATACTAAATAATCTTCCAATTAAAATTAATGTAAAATGATTCAGTAAATAACAAAACATAAATATTTTAGTCAAATGTTCTTATAAATATAAAAGTGCAAATTAAGGTGTTTCATGAAATCAATTTGATTTTTGTAATCAATATAACATTGTTTGTTTGATTTTGTCTCATCTCCGACTTAGCAGTTCATCCGATAAACCTAATTGAAATATTAAAAAAAAACATACATAAATACCTTTTAAGCAATGTTTTAAAATCCGGTCAATTGAACCGATTGAACCGGTGACATCGGGTCGTTGTAGGTCGGTTTTATGAGGATGCAACATTTGGATTGAACCAACGGGTTTCACTTGACCCGGGTCAAACCGCGTCCATTTGAACCTTTCGACTTTCACTTTTGACAAACCTTTTCGATGAACACATTGACATAAAGGGATCTCAGCAGAAAAGATGATATTGTAGAGTGTAGACTACTGAAAATGAAAAAAGGACTCAGTAGGCCAGTGGGTTTTATGCAGTTATATAGCATAGGGCAAAGCATAGGTTTAAAATCGAACTGAAAATCGATTTTGAAAAAAAACACGAACCGACTAAAAATCAATTTTGAAACAAACACGAACCAAAAATCGAACCAAATTAGATCGAGCAAAACCAAAAACAAACCGAGAGAAACCGAACCGAATGAAAACCGATTTTGAAAAAATTCAAATATCGAACCGAATTAGATTGAGTAAAATCAAAACCGAACCAAATCGAGAGAAATCAAACTGAATTGAAAACCGATGTTGAAAAAACACAACAAAAAATCAAAGGAAATTATATTGATCAAAACCAAAACCTAACCAAACCTATAGTTTAGCAGTATTTTCTTTTGTTTTTATCCTGAAATCGAATCGAACCGAACCGAACAAATCCGACATAAATATGTAAAATCACCGAACCAAAAATGGTCGGTTTGGTTCGGTTCGATTATCGGTTGATTTTGTTCAGCTTAATATAGTATGTACTTATAAAAAAAAATGAGTAAGAATAGAGTTTATTTGTTAAGAATAAACTAATTTTTTTTGTGTCATTCAAATATCTAATATTTACTATGTCAAATTCTAAGACAACTTCCAATAATTTGTAATATTCATACGCATAAGTATTTAATAAAGTGTAAAACATGTATCATCGATGTTAAATTGTATGTTTCGTATATCTCCTACAGGTATTGACTTTTTCAGTTCTTTTTATTGAGTTCTTTTTAATATTACTCTTACAACAACAAAATTATAATACATCTTGTGTTCTTTTTTGGTTTAGTATTGAGCTTATATGTTTTAAAGTTGTTTCGTAGGTAGAACCATTATATGACTTTTAAGCGGGAAATAGGTTTGATTCGACGGTTCAATCGGTTGAATTGATGACCCGATAAATTGATAATTCCATCAAATTAGATAAAAAAAAAACAGTTTTGAAAACATCGCTTTTAAGAAGATCAATAATTTTGTGAAAAAGTGCTAGTTAATGTCGATTAATTTAAAAACAATAAAACCTAAAACCTAAAATAGTCATACAATTTAAATATTAAAACTTATTTTAGTGAAATACCTTGCACGATTATTTTCTTCCTTTAATAGCTTGTGACTCGATTTATGGGTTAACGCTAAAAAAATACAAAAAAAAGTAGCAATGACTTTTTTCCTCGAAAACTTTTTTCTGTTTAACTTAATCAACCAACTTTCATTATATAACGACCGACGAAGACCCTTTGTATTTTTCCATGTTAAACTCTGTTTTCACGAACACGGGAAAATTTGTGAAGAGAAATAACATTTAAAGTATGATGGCTAAACCATTACTAAAAAAGTATAAGGGTTAAACTTTGTTCACGTAGCTTAATGAAGGTTTGAGGGTTAAATAAGTAATAACCCTTTTTTTGACAGACATTGACTTGATGTTTAGGCAAATACCTGGTAACCCTTCTTTTTACGTATTCTTTTAACGGCATATTAGTATTACCGGGTCAAAGGTTCGATGACCGGGTCAACCTGGTCGAGTCACCAGATCACTGATTCGACAATTAGCTTAACTCGGTCGAGTTACCGGTTCGACTATCTAATCAATTAGCATTTGGTTAACTACTTCGGTTAGGCAATCTTTATCGTTATGCATGAATACACTCTTTAGCAATGTTTTAAAACCCGGATTTTAAATCGACCCGGTCGATTCACCGGGTCCAGGTCAACCCGGGTCGACCCGGGTCATCCCGGTTCTTTTTAAAAAAAATTTATATTTTTAATAATTAATAAAATTTATATATAAAATCATAAAAACTTTCTTATGTTGATGATATAAGTTGTTTACCAACTAATATAATATGTACAAATAAAATTCCGTCGCAAATACGTGAATTTTACATATTATTTTGAAAAAAACCCGAAAAAATCAAAACCCGCCCGGGTCTCGAGAACCGGGTCGACCCGGGTTACCTCAAACCCGGCGGGTCAAGCCGGGTTTCTAAAATGTGAAACCCGGGTCAATATGACCTGTCTTTTTGCCAGAATCAGTTCAACCGGTTGACCCGACCGGGTCGACCCGGGTCTGAAAACATTGCTCTTTAGTATTGCTTAAAATCAAGAATTTGGTTAGCTGTTAGGAAATCTTTACCATTATACGTGAATACTCTTTAGTGTTGTTTAAAATCATAGTTATCAGATAATGGTTAAAATGACTTGAAAAAGATTATAAGTATTAGCGAGTAACACCACATTTTTTTATTTAAACCCAAAACATTTTTTAACAAAACATAAGATATAGATTAAGATATAGATTTTATCAAATATACAATTATAATACATTAATATATTTAAGTACGTAGTATAAGTTAGTACTGATAATCCTTCTCCTTTTTTTATCAACACATACTACTACCATCCTTCTAGTGTATCCCATGCCTGGTGTCATAATGTTTTAGCAGCAAATTTGATCACAATAACCACATGTCCCCCAAGGTTATTCTCTTTCCGCAGATGCCATACTCCCAAATGACAAAGTCACCAGTTATTCTTAATTCTCTTTCAGCATGTACGTTACTCTCGAACGATCCGAACACGAATTTCCAAATTAAAGCGTATAACTTAGCGAAAAACATATAATAATCCAATGTGAGAGATGAAATTACAAGTGTGTACAATACTAATTAGATTCACAATACTAATTAGATTCAGCGGTGTGATCTTCGTTTTTTTAATGCAACGAAGTGATAAGACTATTACCAAAGTTTAACTTAAACTTCTCTTAATACCCGACTCGATGTTGAGCATGAGGAACAACATGGCCGACATCATGAACCCTGCATCAGTAGACCAGTCGTCCGAAACCCCGTCATCATAACACGATGTTGAGCATCAGTAACAAATTGGCCGTCACCAGATTTGTTGATCCTCGACATCATAACCCTGCGTCAACTGGCATAAGAAACCCCACATCATAAACCCGACATAAAAAACCCGACATAAGTAACACGACGACAGAAACACTCCCATCAGAACCAAGAAATCAAAACCCGCACAAGAAACCTGGAATCAGAAATCCAACACACACCAGACATATAATACAGAGTCACAATACCAGAAGCCTGCATCAAAAGGTCAATTCAGAAGGCCGTATCAAAAGGTCATCCTAGAAGGCTGCATCATATCAGCATCAAAGGCAGCAAAAGCTGGCTGCATCAGAAGGTCACATCAACAACTCCTACAAAAAGGCAGGATCAATAATGTGTGTTAGAAGGCCGCGTCATCAGCAAGCCACATCAACATGAAGCATCACCACACCACATCGGAATGCCGTATCAGAAGGTTGCATCAGTAAGCCGTCAGTAGAAAGCAAGCTACAATAAGTAATATGGCTCGTATTACGCTAAATGAAAGATATATTTAAATTTCAAACAGTAGTAGCATTAGAAAATAAATTTTATAAAGCAAGTGAAATAACCATGAAATAAAGTAATGATAAGATCAAACAAAAAGATATAGAATTCGACCTTGCATTGGTAATCTAAACTCTTTTTCTTGTACTACCCATTTAATCAGTAAAAATATAATTTATATAAATTGGTTGTGTGTCATCCTAAGATTAAGTCGTACCAGTCTTTTTGCCACCCCTTCTTTCTTCTTAACAGAAGCCTCGTCACCAAGATAAAAGGTATCACCATCAAATGCAGCATTTCCTTCGTGCGTCATACCTATGAAAAGAGCCAGATTAATGTTATACATTGATAGGAGGCGGGTGTTGTATCTACAACCATATACAACCATGGAAAGAAAAATATATGTTAATGTCACTGGTCCGTTGAATGCCCCACAGACTACCAAAAGTAGCATGACCTCTTAATCACGTTATGCCCAATGTCATATTGACAGCGTCACAGTACATGTTGTAATAATAATACAGATTAAATAAATTATAACTTTCTGAAAATGTTACCCAGTCCACATGAACCCAATTCAATAGTAGGCTAATGTGGTTTGACATTTACCTAGTCCACCTGAACTCAATTCAATAGTAGGCTAAAGTGGTTTGACATGGTTTGACAAAATTGAACACGTACTCGAGCTTACGCCATTACTGTCTATCATGTGGCATTACAGAGTGAGCAATCCCAAGGTTTCTATGTCTTCAATCGCCATTTTCCTGAAAGTCTTTATTTATTCATGCTACAAAACTAAAAAAGGAATGCATAGCTAAGACTAAGATTAGAATACCCCTAGGATCATACTGAAAGCCTAGTGTCCCATAAACGTCCTGTGTTACTAAGTCCCTAATGATCACTTGTACGAATAAAATGTGCAGCTCCAGATGTACTTTGATCTACTAAAAAAAGGTGTGTCCGGTTTTACTCCAGGCCCACCATAATTGATATGAATTGAGTAATACTCTTAAAACAATAACATAGGAAAACACAAAAATTTGAAGTCGCCCATGGTATTATGATAATGCACAACCAGTCTGGGCAATTTTAACCCAATTAAGTGATAACTATTTGGAAAAGAATATGGTTGTTCCTAAAATAACCAAAGCTTTAACTTGTTGCTTGTTACTACGGCGGATTTTTTTTATATTTTTCACTGACCGTCTGCACAGAGCTTGGGAAAATGGTTATGAGCCATGAGAATGCAAAGCACACTTCACTGTTAACGGCATGGGTAAAAATGGACAGTCTTTGGAGTTGGGTTGTAGCAGAACACATTTTTTTGAGGAAACTAAATTTTCACGTATATTCAAACCCAAGGCGATTAATAAATGGATTTTAATAGATCAATCATTTCTATAACTCAAAGCACACACATTTGCAATTAGGTTTTCAGGATGAGTACAATACAAATAATAGTATCTAACGTTCTGGAACAGGTGGGTCCCAGCAAAACCCGAAACTGTGGTAGAAATTTTCATGTGTGTCTGTGATATTCGAAAGAAAGATCGATATAACGATTTTTGTAAATCAGACATGCCTAAAGCATCACACTCAATGCTTAACATACCTTTTTAGTCTCCATAATACCATAGCATCCCGATCATGGAGAATAAATACTCCATACATCACAGAAGGTTATCAAATGCACTTTCATCATCCATGGATTCTTTGCCATTCAGTTTAACCTTTAATGATTTTATAATTACCACATTAGCAAGAAGCCCACGTGAATCAACAAAACTACATTACATTTTCCATTATTATGTGTATGTGTCATAAAAAATATTAACTGTTATATATTTCAAAATCAAATTCAAAACATAATTTTTAAGACTTAAATGAAAAAAATAAGCACAAGGAAAATGAGAAGGCTTGTAGTACCAGGAACCAAAACTGACCACTGAATCTAGAAACAATCATTATTGGTCCAGTATAAGAAACCATACTCGGATTACTTTTTATGTTGAAAAAACCATAAAATCAGAACTGTAACATGTATGTAAATTATTTCCATCATACCTATATGAATCTTAAATCCAGATTTAGGTTGAAAGTAGTTACTTACCATCATCTTTTCAACAGTTGATCGTGTTTCTGGGTGTAGGTCACCTAGCTTAGTGCTCTCAGGTTCTACTTTCTGAGTTTTGATTTCAGGTTCGCCCTTGACCAAACATATCCACCATTCCGTTTGATCTTGTTTGTTTAAGAGAATCGAGATAGAATTTGATCCCCTGCACGAAAAAATAACAGAAAAGATCAGAACAATGACTCAAAATTAAGATAAACAGTAAGCAATGAGTGATTAAAAGAATTGTCAAAGCCTCATAATATAAGTACATAAGTAGATAAAATTAAGCATGACTCTTCAAACAAATAATCTAAACACATACGTAGTAATGGTCTTGTCTCATGATAATATTTTCTTATAGTGGCAGTGAATAAGAATATTGAGTCCATTGAGGGAGCGAGTCAGGTTTTTACTCCTATGAGGCTATGACTCTTTCTCATAAACACAAATTGACACTATGGGATTTTTTTGAATCATAGCTTTAATTTCTTACAATATGCACCAGAAATAAAAAATCAAATGCAGAGCTTCATGAATACAGTCTGGTATGACATGTTTCAGGCACAATATCTGCATAAGAAGAAACATAACAGATATTAGAAACTATGTTTGTCATCTAATATTATCAGATATTCAATTAAGAAAACTCAGAGAATGTTCGGCTAACCAAAACATAAACTACTGTTGTAAGCATAAAAACAGTGGGTAGTTGGAATAAACGACACAAGTATGACAGAAGAGAGTATTAGTATATGAATATGTTTAAAAAGGAAAGGAAAAACGAAACCCACCACCCGATATTTCATTGGCAACACTCTAAGCATGAACCAACCTTCACCTGTGTAACTTTACCTAAAAGAGCTTCAGACCACGGGCGAGCATTTTGGTCTAGATATCTATCCATCAAAGAAATGACAGTTGTACTCTTAAGCTGCACTCAAGTGTCCAGTTGTCAACAATTGTTGTCCTTTGTTAAGATTTATTAACCATCAACGAAACTGAAATTAACAAAAGACGTATAAATTATAAAACAAAAAAGAACCTCACCTGTGGATCATCTAAAATTATGAGTGGATAGACATAAGCTCTTTAACAAAGTTTTCGGGAGAAGCACCATGAAGCTCTTTGGCAAAAATTTGTAATACTCGTATACATCTCAAAGGGGGACCAAGATTCCTTCAAGAAATATTTTCTTCTCCGAACATCTTGCAAGAATTACATTAACTGAATTGAACTATAATCATTAGTGATTGCATTCAGGCATTCATCTAGAGTATTTTTAACCTACACTAAGTTCAAATGGTAAATAAATGTTTATTGTGGGAAGTTAATTTGTTAACTCAATGGTAGTAGTCAGGCACAAAACTGCAGCTTTACCCCAATGATGCCATATCAGTTGCAAAGCCCATTGGAACTCCTTACTTTATCATAACCAACCTTGAAACGCAAATTATGAATGGTTATAATTCCTTGCTACAACGGCTATGAAACTAATCACCTAGACATTAAAAAACAGGCAATGAAATCATATAATTATATTGCCACTTTAAGTTGAGAATAACCAAATAAATAGTTCCAAAACACAAATCCAAACACCACTGATGTAAGCAAATATTTGTTAAAAGTTAAAGTTAGAAAATGGGAGTTAGCAAATATCTGTTAAAAGGCAAAGTTAGCAAATGGAAGTTAACGATAAAAATGTTGTTATAGTTTTCGGGGTGATCGGCTTTACAAAACTTCAAGGCATAAGCAACACTTACAGGGACATGAATGGTTCGGAATCCAAGAACATTTGTATTACTGCAAATTTCATCAGCTTTCTTGGAAGAAATAAAATCAAATATGTAGTAGGAATGTTGGTTTTTGTACTATATGTCAAAGATATCTTCTTTTCAATTATTCATATTACACAATATGATAAATTCAATTTTGATAAGTAGCTGCATGATCAAATGGACATGGTATAGAATGATAACAAACACCCAGTAATCAATACAATACGTTCAACTAAATCAGAAATATATTTTATTTAGCAAACAATAAGAGCATAAAAGGGAGATATTTATACCACAGGATTTGCATTGTTTGTCAAGAAAATTGTCTGATCAGCAGGAAAACCATCACCAGCTTCAATACCAGCAGCAATGGTATCACGTAATCCCTTAAGATCCTGATGATATTTATAAAGCACATGTCATTAACTTTGTATCCCAATGCATTATGTGCATAAAAATTTGTAATTAAAAATCAACAACCAATATTTTAAAGCTACAAACAGAGATCAGTTTACCTGACTATGATCGGAAGCACCAGTTGCTCTTCCAGGAATCTGATCAAGGATCTCCCATGCCTAGTTAATGGAATCCGTGCTGCAAGAATTCACCACCAAAGTCATAGTAAGATGTGTGATGTGTAATGAACTTAGTTTAATGATACATATTAGGGTACTTGAATGCATATAGAAACTTGAGAAAAAAAAACATAATCAACACGATTTTATAAGTACCTAAACAAACCAATGTTTCAAATAAACACATTGATAGAGAGCATAAACAAAACATAAATTAAAATCAAAACATACCTTTGGATTGCTGATAGCTATCTTTATATAATTAATCCGCCAAAATCCAACCTATAAAATCCAGAAACCTTATTAATTATGATCACACGGACATGATTATGTCATTAAGTCACTGAAAATCATATGAAGCTCATATGAGAATGATTTGGAAGAATGGTTATGTGGATCTTTGGTTAGTATCATCAACACCCTAATTTAAATCCCATCGTTTAATCATATATTTGAATTGAAAGAAAACAATTGTAATTTACACATAATTAAAAAAGAACCTAATTATCTAAATTAAAGTTCATACCTCCTTTAAAATTTATGAATCTGATATTGATTTATTTGTATTACACCTGAAATCATGATATTAGGGTTCAGTGTATGATACCAGTCAAGGTTTAATTAACAATAGCATACTTAATAAAAAGAGAATTAGACTAACAATACATGGCCGTTATCAGTAGGGTGCGTTCATATGGTTTTCTTTTAACAATCTGCTACTTTTTGATGAACGACGATTAGTTTGTGCGGGTTCACTTTAGGAGTTTAGGGTTTGGAAAAAATTAGAAGACGAGGAAGTGTTTTTGGAAGGATAGATAAATATCAGACGGGAGTCGTGACATTAAGCCCAGAACGTAAGCCCATAACGTGGTTAAGCCCAGAACGTAAGCCCATGTGCTGACTGGGATTAGTTCCTTGATTGATGACGTGGCAAATCCCTCCTCTTATATATAATGTAAAGATATATATATATATATATATATATATATATATATATATATATATATATATATATATATATATATATATATATATATATATATATATATATATGTTATCATTTACGCAGTTCATCTAACAATTTGAAAGTGCAAGGTTTGGTTTAGTATCACCTTATATTTTCATTTCAGTATTTTACTAAGTAGTGTAAAATTTTCAACTTTAGCATATCTAACATTTTCCATAGCAATATTTCACTAAACAGTATTAATAATCAAGTTTAGTAACAATATGTACACACTTAGTTCACATAGCATAAATCGCCCTAAGATCTATATGCTTAAAATTTTATCTGGTTCTCTATAACTAATGCTCTGATACCATTCTCTGTGACACCCGGGGTAGGATCAAAATATTCGGAAATATCGACGGAGATGTCACAAGGGTGGATCGATAGCATATAGTCCATAGAGCATAAGATAAAGAGTAATTTAAATCAGATTACATGTTTGATAAACAAATAAATAAAAATTGTCTTAAACATGATAAAATGTGATTGTTTATGATTCCTAAATAGAACCCCTGACGAGTCCTAGGATGCAGATTACTAAGATGCTGGAGACCATGCACACATCATGTACTAACTTCATTTTCCTGTGAAAAACATTCTAGAGGGTCAACATAAAGTTGGTGAATTTACAGGTTTATCATTTATTAGTTTGGACATGCAATAATTATAGAAGTAACAATGCACAAAGCATTCTTAATAAAATTTAGATTACATTTGTTTATTATTAGAAGCTGAAGCTTAACCTTCCATAGTCCTCAACAGATGAGGACGTAATGTCTTATAAAAAGACACCCAACCCAGTTCCAACATGGTATACATTTGTTGTCCCGGCCAAGGCACAGTGAGCATGACTCACCTAGATGGGGATGGTCAATCCCTCATAGATCTATTTATAACATTCGGGCGATTTACAACAATTTAACAATTCCAATAATAATCAATCATAGTCAAGTTTATACAATTCTGTTATGTCTATTAAGTGTTTGAATGTTTTCTCCCCCATAGAGGAAAAGTTTTATCAAAAGTTTATATGGGGCTGTAAACTCACCTGGGATGAGGCAATAGCTGTTTAATACGAATATCCAAATAAAGCTCACGCCAAAAGTTATGCCTAATCAAATAGTATAGTCTTAATAGATAGTACAAAGAACATATGTGTATGCTTATACAGATTTTTTGTCAGTTCATTTATGCTACGGTATTTATCTAAATAACTGTAGTTCAAGTATCAACAATATTCATTTAAACTTATCTATATAAATCTCATTTCTAAGTAAACATAAAATGTTTAACTTTTAATATCAGTTAGCATACATGTATTAATAATAACCATTCAACTTATAATTAAGTTTCTTATTTAAGTAGACATAAAATGTCCTACTTAAAATATTAGTTTACGTTCACCATTCATGTATTAGAATCATTCATTTAAACTTACTATTAAGTTTCATAGTTAAGTAAACATAAAAGTTCTACTTAATATTAGTTTACGTTCGTAGTTCATGTATTACAATCATTTATTTAAACTTACTATTAAGTTTCATATTTTAAGTAAACGTAAAGTGTTTTACTTAATTATTAGTATTCAATTTATTTAACGTTCATATACTTTTATTTCCTAAAAGTAGATGAGTGTATGTGTTAATAATGCATGTCCATATTGTTTATTTTTGAAACATAAAATATAATATTTTATTTAACTTAAAAGTTCCCATAAATTATTTAACATTTATAAAATAATTAATATATTACAAGTTTAAGAACTTATATTATAAATCCTTATAGTTTAGGGTTTGTTTAAGTTTTACTAGGTTTAAAAATAGAATTAGGGTTAGGGTTTGTTAAAGTTTCAGAACATGGCAAAACTAGTCCCTCCATATTTTTAAACAAAGTAAACTTTCGGATTATTACACATTTGGTACCTAGGGTTGTTGATCCCAAACTTAGATCGATTAGCTTTGTGTATACGAGATTAGATCAAGTATAACACGTAGAGAAACCTTTGTTATATGCTTTGTGAATCTAAGTGTTATGCGGAATTTAACACTTAAACAAGAACACAAGATGTAAACAAAACTTTCACTTTGATTATGAATGTCGAACTTGCTTACAATGAAAGATGTTTACGAATGAAAACTTATATAAAACTTGATATATTAAACATTAACCAAAAGGCCTTCTTTTATAGACTAAGAAGCCTTGTACAATAAGCTACGTATCAACTATTCTAGGTAAAGATAATCATAGAAAATACATTGTCGTTTCTATCCTTACTAGAAGTATTCTAGAATATAATAAACGTGTAGCTTATATCAGTGCTTGTCTTCAATCTGTCAACGCTTGACTTTAACTTGTCAACGCTTGAGCTGTCAGCGCTTGCTTTGTTCCTGTCAACGCTTGATTTGTTCTTGTCAGCGTTCAAGTGATCTGGCCTTAATTTATTCCCAACAATCCTCCCCTAAACTTGATATCCACTCTTATGATCAAGTTTCTGAATAAGCATTAAGAACTTGGAGGAGTCTGACAAACCTTCTCATATTGATAATGAATACATCTGATAAAATTCTTTGCCACGTCACTTGAATAATCTATCTCCAACTGGGTGTCCTTCATCTTTTCCAAAACAGCCTTGGATATGAAATACTGAGCATCCACAAGTAGATACTCAGCAAACTTTGTAGAACTCAAATGGTATACACCAGCAGCTGAATATAATCCCCATTGAAGGCCACTGAGGTCATCTTCAAGATCCTTCCATATTTCAGGATCTTTCTCATTTGTCCCACACATTCTTTTGAATGTGGTCCAAAGTTTTATTCCATTAGCTGAAGTTGGTGCTTCAGCCTCATACTTGGTCTCCAGCAACCTCCAAAGGTCTACCAAGTCTTCTCTATCACAACTTGCAAATAAAGATATGAGAGTGGTAAAAGTGTGTACCTCCTTGCCAAATCTACCAATCTTCCAGAATCCACATTCATCCTCATCATAACTCACAATTGGATTCCTGGAATCTAATGGTAACACCTGCACCATATCTGAAGCTTCTAATGGGGAGAGCTTGAGGCTCTTTCTGATAACTGCTTCACTTGGATATAATGGATTCATATCTTTTGGAAACTCAAGTTTAAATCCCTTCTTCACTGGCCTGGGAACTATCATAGCTTTCTTGATTTCCATCTCTTCTGCAAGTTGCTCCTTTCTTTCATCTGAAAGAAGTCTGAGAGTGTTTTCTTCCTGCACTCTCACCCAAATAGGATAAGCCCTATGTTCCAACTCATCAAATGTCAAAGCCTTCAACTTCTGATGTGTCCATCCAACTCCATGACATCTGAGCAACATAAAGTCGAGCTCTCTTTTATCTCTTTTCAATTATGAGAGAATATTGCTTGCCTTGTGCTTCAAAATCACCTTACAATCCTTCTAAACTCTAAGAAGAAGCTCCAAACCCAATATTTGATCTGAAATGGTCAAGTCTGGATTATCCATACAGCTTTCTTCCCAAGAATTTTACATCTGAACCACCTCTGGCATGTCAAAATCAACCTGCAATTTTAAATCTCTCAACTTTTCCCTAGCAAGCTCATCACCATACTCAAGCCTTTCTGGTTCTATAATCATCACACTTGAGTCTGAGCTAGCTCTATCACTTTCTTCTTTAGAAGTCACAACAAATGGTGACTTTTCCTTTTCACCTTGTTCCATCATATGTTCAGCCAATCTTCTATCAAATTCAACTTGGGTTGCATCCTTTGAAACAATTTCTTCTACCAATTTACCCTTACCCTTATCTGATGGTGCAATGGTTGGTAAGGTAGATGGTAATACCTGAGTAGAAACTTCTTTGATGATAGATGATGACTGGAATACATCACCTTCATGTGCAGGTCTGTCAATGCCCAACTTTCCTCTATCAGCGCCAAAAATACTTCTATCAGCGTCCAAATTTGTCTTGTCAACGCTCAAATACTTTCCCTCAGCGCCTTGTGTAACCTCTCTCAACATAGCTGTAAATGATAAATTTAGATTGGTTGGAGAGATTAAGGACGTATCAAAACCTGTTTGTTCCTTCAAAGTTGTAAGGGCTTCAGCAACATCCATTGATTGACCATCTTGGCTGCCCTTATCACTCAGATTTCTTTGATCTTCCTCCCCTTTGGAAGATTCCTCCATACCCCTCCTAGCATGATCACTCTCCAAAACAACAATCCTCTCCCTCAATTGCTTGAGTTCAAGGCCTTGTGAGCTGACAATTTGTACTAAGTCTGCATTTTGCTTTTGCAAGCTAATGCAGACTGTCGTCAATTCCAAAAGAGTCATTGGTTCCAGACTGCCCTCTTCTGAAATGGGGATTTGACCTCCCAAGTCAGGTTCATTGGGCATGGATGAGGACTTAATTATGGTGGGACTGCCTTGGCCAGCTTCTAAGCCAGAACCAATAGTCCCAGCCTCATCCAGGTCACCAGCCACACTTGTGGTGGTGGTTCTCTCTGCTTCATGGCTAGGACCACCAGAGGAGAACACTCCAGTAGTCCTTTGGCATTTTATCAACCTATATTCAGGTGGTGTGGAAGATGGTGTGGAAGAATGGGTAGATGTGGGTTGGTTAAGGGGTGTTTGGGATTGTGATGGTTGTGTGTCAGTGTTGGAAATAGGCACATCAACGCCAACATTAGATGTGTCAGCGTCAAAGGGTTCTTGGTCAAGTTGCATTTGTTCAGGTGAGGGTAAAGGTTCAGGAATGGGTTCAAGTTGTGGTTGAGGGTCAATTTGAGGTTGGGGGTCTGGTTGGGGTTGTGCTGCTGCAATAACAGCAAGCATGGTTGGGGTTAAAGGTAAGTCTCTAAGAGGTGGTGAATTCATCTTTGTAAAAATAGCTTTCTTTTGTTCAGGGATCTTATAAAAATCATTGTGATCCCTTGAACAATAACCTTGATCATCAAAAACCATTTGCAGAAAACGGGGATAAGCTAAAGTCATTTTTGTCCCCTTGTTTTTACACATCCCTTCAAAAATCATTTTAGAATAGTTATATTTTTGCCCTGTTGCAATGCACACAATAGCACTTGCAATGGATCTATTGATCTCATTGTGTGCAGTACATTTGGGACTCAAACATTGAAGGAGGATGTGGATGAGGTACTTCCAGGCTGGGGGAAATTCCTGCTTATGGTACTTGTTAAGAGTACCTTCATCAGGAAAAGGATATCCCAAAGCCCTAAGCCCTTGTTCTATTTCATTTATGGGAAGGATGGCTACACCATCAGCATCATCAAGATGCAAGGCCTGGCGTACCAAGGCCTCAGTAACCACCCAATACCTCCCATGAACAATAGAAGTTAATGTGGTCACTCCATTAACTGTTGAGGAACTGACAGTGTTCCAAAACTGTTTAATGTGTGTGACTGGAATGAGTGGTGCATGAGAAAGAGCATACCTTAATGGGGATGCGTTCAAATACGCCACCATTTGTGTGTATTGAGGAAACAAATCATTATCAGCAACAAGATAAGCAATCATGTTGTGTTGAGACTTGAACCCCAAATCCAATTCTGCTGAGTTAAACTTTGGTGCCATTGATGAAAGCTGTTAATATGAAGTGTAGAAGATGAAGGTTGATAAGAGAAAAGTGTTAGACAAGAATTATAGATACCCTGTTTAAAAATAGGAGCCAAATTTATAGGAGATAAAGAATGCATGTGATAGGCCCAAAAATAGGCAAAGATTTTCAAAAACTAATCATGAAAATATTGAAAAAGTTATAAGTTATCTCATGCATTTAATGAAAGTAACAACTCCTAAAATTACGACTTGAAAATATGTCAAAAAGTAACAACTGGGTAGGTCCCATTGAGTGTCAACGGTCAAAGAAAACCCATCAACGCCCAACGGCTATAATCTTGTCAACGTTCGCCTAAAGCCATGTCAGCGTCCAATTTGGTCACAACAACACTTGGAAAAATCTTGTCAGCGTCCAAAAATAAAATTGTTTTAAAAAGTGAAAAATGACCTTAACAAGTAATTTATCCTAGAGAAGATAACCAAAAGCTGATAATTATCATAGGGCGGCAAGCACTGTCCAGTTATGCACACTTGCATAAGCAAGATAGACATAACAGTCCTCTAGTGTCCCTTGCTAACCAAAACTCTTAACAACCAAGTTACCTTATAAAATCCTTGTTACTCCCAGGTAAATCCCATATCAAAATCATTCCCAAGTCTCCCAACAGACCACAACCAATTCTAGGCCAAAAATGTCTTGGCAGCATGCAAAGTTGATATACTATGCATGCTACAGTGCCTCATGGTTTAGTAAAACTAACCCATACTCACCTATGGACACAATCTAGAATTGTGATAAGAGTATCATATGGATACCCAAAAGTCCTAAAGGTTCCTAAAACCTCCCCTTAAACTATGATACAAAAAGTTTGCTAAAACCATGCATGAACATAAAAAATTTATGTCAAGATAGGAATGAAACATTCCAACCATCATCCATAAATAAAAACTTGTCCAAATGCTTCTCCTTTGATCCATAAGCAACTCTGTATCCAATGGTATACTGCTAACACCAGCTGCACATTTAGATTGAAAACCACAAAACTAACATTGTTGCTGACAACGCCCCGATAACACATAACAGCGTTGAAGGAAGCTTTGTCAGCGTTAGACAATTATATTGCTGACAATGTTGCAAAAACACTTATCAGTGTTCAAACAACCTTTGTCAGTGTTAGAAAAATATAGTGGAAAATCTAAATCATCAATAAGACCAATAATAATAATGCATCATCCTGTACATACTTTTACAAAAAGAATCCAAAACACATATTAATTGAGATTAACCATTTCAATACTTGTTACCAAGTATTGAAATCTTCCAGTATCAAAAGGTTTAGTTAATAAATCTGACACATTTTCCTCAGTGTCAACCCTATCTGGTTGTATTAAACCTTTCTCAAAGCAATCTCTTATAAAATGGTGTCTAATTTCTATGTGTTTAGTTTTAGAATGATGTACAGGATTCTTAATGATGCATAAAGTGCTATTATTTTCAACAAATATCTTAGTATGCATGAAATTATACCCATAATCCAACAGCTGGTTCTGAATCCACAACACTTGACCATAACATGCTGCTGCAGCCACATACTCTGCTTCAGTTGTAGAATTAGCCACCACTGTTTGTTTCTTGCATTGCCAAGATATTAATCTGCTCCCAAGAAATAGACATCCACCAGTTATGGATTTTCTATCAAACTTATCACCTCCATAATCACTGTCTGAATATGCAATCAGCTCCAATGGTGAATCCTTTGGGTACCACAAACCAAGACTGGGAAAGCATCTTAGGTACCTAAAGATCCTCTTTACAGCATAAAGGTGACATTCTTTGGGAGTTACTTGATGGCGTGCACAAGCACACACAACAAACATGATATCAGGTCTGGAAGCAGTAAGATACATCAAGGATCCAATCATGGATCTATAATGCCTGACATCAACATCTTTCCCATCTCCAATCTTTCCCCAAGGGTGTTCTCTATCCATAGGAGTAGTAGCCCTCTTTTCATGTGGAGAAAACCAAACTTCTTCAAGATCTCAGCAACATATTTATCCTGGGAGATGAAGATACCATCTTCTTTCTGCTGAACTTGTAAACCAAGAAAGAAGTTCATCTCCCCCATAGCACTCATCTTGAATTTGTCTGTCATAAGCTTGGAGAAATCCTCACTCATCTTTGGATCAGTAGAGCCAAAAATGATATCATCAACATAGACCTGTACAAGCAACACATCTTTGCCTTTCTTCTTTGTAAATAGTGTCTGATCTATGGTGCCCCTCTTGAATCCATTGTCCACCAAATAGGTAGACAGAGTACCATACCATGCTCTAGGGGCTTGATGAAGGCCATAAAGAGCCTTTTTGACTCTATACACTTTATCAGGATGCTCTGGATCCTCAAAACCAGGAGGTTGCATGACATAAACTTCCTCAACAATGGTGCCATACAAGAATGCACTTTTGACATCCATTTGATAGACTGTGAAGCCCATGCAAGATGCATAGGCTAGAAAAATCCTAATAGCTTCAATCCTTGCAACTGGTGCAAAGACCTCCTCATAGTCTATCCCCTCCTCTTGTGTATAACCTTGAGCCACTAACCTTGGTTTGTTTCTGACCACAATACCTCTTTCATCTCTTTTGTTCCTGAGAACCCATCTTGTCCCTATAGGTCTGACATATCTAGGATAATCAACCAGCTCCCAAACATCCTGAATTGCAAATTGGTGAAGCTCATCCTGCATTGCTTCCACCCAGCTTGGTTCTTTGAGAGTATCAAATATCTTCTTGGGTTCTTCTTGTGACATAAAACATGCAAACAAACATGCTTGCACAAGAGGGGTATCAACCTTCTTGTGTAT
Organism: Glebionis coronaria; assembly: GCA_025667525.1. Taxonomy (NCBI): domain Eukaryota; kingdom Viridiplantae; phylum Streptophyta; class Magnoliopsida; order Asterales; family Asteraceae; genus Glebionis; species Glebionis coronaria. The sequence continues at coordinate 143,333,825 of CM046880.1, forward strand.
ATTGGCAATAAACCCACCAAGTCCTTGATGAGATCTTCTTGTCTGAACTGGAGTCATAATATCACCAATGATCTGAGATGTGGGGTGATTCTTCATTGTGGAAGTGAGAACTCCTCCTTCAAAAAGTCTGGTGTCCTCAACTTCACGCTCCATGTTGCCAATATCTTCTTCATCAGACTCTCTTTGATCAACAGGAATCTCTTCATAAACACTGGAAGGTCCTCCTTGTTCAAAAGTGGAAGAGAAAAGATGTGCAAAGGTGTTGTCAACGTCTGAACCTTGTTTGTCAGCGCTTGGGCTAACAACGCTTGAACTGTTGTTGTCAACGTCTGAGCCATCAACGTCTGAATTGGTCTTTTCAGCGCTAGATTTGCCTTTGTCAGTGCCTGAAGAACCATGCATGTTTGTATCTGGTGGTATTTGGAGACCACCATTATCTTGTCCAGCAGCAGCAGCAGCAGCAAAAGCATCTGTCCAAATAGGAATTGTGACATATTCAAATGTAGGATATGCCTTTTCTGCTTGTGATCCAACCTTCTCATGAACCTGTGTACCTGAAACATTGACAACTTGTTCCTCCACAACATTTGAAGTTACCTTCCCAATGTCTGGATTAGTGACATGCATATAGTTTAAAGTTCTAGATAAGGGTTCCAAATCAAACAACCAATTAGGACCACTCTTAGGATCACTAGGTTTATTCTCTAAGAACCTAACATGTACTCTTTCAACAATACGTTTGTCCTCTTTAAGATAAACCCTATAACCCTTGCTCTGCACTGAATACCCCATGAAGTAACCTTCATCACCTTTTGCACTAAATTTACCTAAGGCATCACTAGTATCTAAAACTACTACATGACAACCAAAAGGTCTGAGAAAACCAATATTAGGTTTTCTTCCCCATAGTAACTCATAAGGGGTTTTGTTCTGAATTTTGTTAACCAATGCTCTATTTTGCACATAACATGCTGTATTAATAGCCTCAGCCCAAAAGGCTATAGGAAAGTGAGCATCAGCCAACATTGTTCTGGCTGCTTCAATTAGGGTTCTATTCTTCCTTTCAACAACCCCATTTTGTTGTGGGGTTCTAGCAATACTGAATTGCCTAGTAATTCCCTTCCTGGCACAAAAATCATCTAGCTTCTTGTTCCTAAATTCTCCACCATTATCACTCCTAAGCATTTTAACCTCATTGCCAGACCTTTTCTCAATTTGAGTGATAAAATCAATAAGAACATCAGCTGTGTCACTCTTCATAGCTAGAAAGAATGTCCAAGTAAACCTAGAAAAGTCATCAGTGACAACAAAACAATATGACTTACCATTCAAACATTCTATATTTGTTGGACCAAAGAGGTCCATGTGAAGCATATGAAGAGGTCTGGAACTAGTATGCACCTGCTTGGACTTGAATGAGACCTTGTGTTGCTTGCCTTTAAGACATGCAACACAACAGTGGTCATTGTGGAAGGCCTTCTCAGGCAAACCATCAACTAAACCAAGCCTCACAAGTCTATTTATATTTTTAAAATTTATGTGCCCTAGTCTCCTGTGCCACAAATTACTTTCATCTACTGAGGCCTTAGCATAAAAACAAGACATATTTGTATTCACTTTAATCCCATTTAAATTCACATTATATATGTCCTTATGCCTAGGTGTTCTATACTCAATATATTTCTCATCAGGGATCTTAAAATCCTTGCTTAACACCAAACACTCAGTATCAGTGAAAAGAACCTTATTTTTGTTATCACAAACTTGTGATACACTAAACAGATTATAATCCAGTTCTTTTACCAGGAAGACGTTCTCAAAACGTAGATTATTGGTGAGAAGGGTTCCTTTGCCTGTAATGGTGCCGTAGCCCCCTCCAAAGTATACCTTATCGCCATCTTTAATAGGAGTGAAGTTCGTCAGATAGTCTTCCTTTCCTGTCATGTGCCTTGAGCATCCACTATCCCAATATCCATAGTCATTGATCTGTCTTTGAATGCCCCGCACATAAAGAAAACAAATTAGTTTTCTTTGGGAACCCAAGTCTCAGACGACTTGGATTCATCTTGTTGTTCAATAAGAACAGACTTAGTTCTCACAACAACCCCATTCTCATCCCTTTTAGGATGAAATACCCAGTTAACCCCAATAGGTTTTGTAATGACCTTTGAAATGTAATTAAATCTATTGCAAGTCATTGAAACTCCATTATTATTAGGGTTTTGATCTTTCTTGGGTCTCCATGTTAAGCTTGAAGAAGCTTTAGACCCCTTACCATGTGGCTGCAAATATTTAGGTCTGGTCACGTTTCTGTCAGCGTTGGATTTTGTCCTGTCAACGCTGAAATTACCCTTGTCAGCGTTGAACCTAGGGTTTGCTACAGGAACCCATTGCCTATTTGACCAGGTGTTTGTCTTTTGAAAAGGTCTTTGTCCATGAGTGTCAGACCTTCTAGAGAAGAATGGGGCAGGTCTAATCACTTGTGGACTTTGCTGCACACAAGGTTTGGGTCTGACAACGTTTGACTTCCTAACAACGTTGACTTTCTTCCTATCAGCGCTGAAATTGTTCCTATCAGCGCTGGCTTTGGGAGCGTTGACACACTTGTATGCCAAATGTGAAAAGCTACCACAAGTATAACAGGCTTTCTTAGACACACTCTTAGGTCTAGTAGAGAAGAAACCTGTTCCATGATTGTTAACTTGGCTCTTGGGTGACCTATTATTCCTATACATCTTTGCATATTTAATGGTAGGTCTTCTAACAGTGTTTGAGCCTAGGTCAACAGCTTTACCAGTGACTGGGTGAGTAACCTTAATGGGTGGTGATTCATTGGGACTTTCACATAGCAAACCTCCCTTAACAAATAGAGTAGGGTTAGCTTTCTTCTACTCATTTAGGTCAGTCAGTTTTTGTTGATACCCTTCCACTGGAGTGACAACTCTTGGAGGAGGAATGAATTCCTCTTCTTGGCATTCTGGTATACCAGTCCAAGATAAATCCTTTCTAAGGACACCATAGAAGTCACCAGCTGGTGGTGGAACCAGAGAGTAATCATTCATCCCAATCCCAGTCATGTCCTTAGGATCCCTTTGTTTAGCTACACAGTCTCCTAGGGTTTGGGTGGCTCTATCAAATCTTTGAATCTTGAGGTCAACATTATCTTTATTCTTAATGGCCTCATCTAACTTAGCCTGTAGGTCTCTATTGACTTTTGTCATGATATTTCTAATGTCCATACTACCCTCTAGCTCATGTTTTAAGATATTGATCTTATCTTTTAAATCAAATTCCATTTTCTTGTATTCAGAAACGGTTTTCTCAGTTTCAGTAAGAGCTAGTTGGTAATTGGACAATTTACACCTTTCAGTGCTCATATCATCTTTTAGTTTTAACACGTCTTTGTTAAGTCTATCAGTGTTTAACCTACAACCTTTGCTACAAAGGGCATCATAATATACCTCATTATCAGATGAAGAGGAGGAGTGTGCCATGAGAGCATATTCAACATGCTCTTCTTCTTCAATATCAGCAACCAAAGCTTTGTCATCTTCAGCATTCTTAGCCAGATAGCTCCAATCCCATCCAGTACCATCAATTCCTTGAACTGCAACCATGGCTTTGGAATCTTGAGCTTTAACAACCTGACTTGAGGGTTTACCAGCATCAGATCTTCTAGGAGATCTGCATTCCCTCATGAAGTGCCCCATACGATGACAGTTGTAGCACTCAACTTTGGATTTATCAAATCCAGTTGTGTCTTTAGCATTGAAGGTCATCTTCTTATTGAACCTTATATTCCACCTATTTGCTCTTATACTAGCAAGAGCCATGTTCCACTTGATGTCCATCTCTTCCAAGTGCTCATCACTTATCTGCTCAAGGTCCTCATATGTAATCACTGAACCATTGGGCAAAGAAGCAATGTAAGCACACACAGTATCCAAATCTAAACCAGCAGGTTTAACTCTTGGGGAGTCATTCATGAATGTGTCAGCGTCTGAAAAAGAGACGTTGACAGGACTTGTTCCAGCGCTGACAAATGATGATCCAGTAACTGGATGCATAAAAGAGTCCTTCTGATTGAATTGACCTTCACTATGAGAGAAGAAGGCCATGTTGCTGGTGCTAGGTTTGCTTCCATGTGCTGAAAGAGTTTCATCTTCCAATAGTCTTAGTTTGTTGTAGATGTCATCAAACGAGGAGCTCTTGTAAGTATTATTAGCAAGAATAGATCTTGCCTCAATCTTCCATGCCTCACCAAGACTTTTCAGAAAGGTAGCATTGGTGTCAACATCACCAACTTGTGTCCCCATGAAGGACAACTTGCTTGTGATGTCAAGCAATCTGCTTCTCACACTACTCAGTTTCTCATTGGGCTGAGCTTTGAAGACAACATAATCATGCAGAAGTTGCTTTTTCTTTTCTTCCGTAGTGTCTGCATTGCCACCATATGCAACTTCAAGTGCTTCCCAAAGATCCTTAGCAGATTCATAGCCTCTATATTTGTGCTGGTTTTCTTGTCACAAAGAAACTTTCAGAATATTTAGGGCTTTCATGTCAACCCTTTTCTTTGCAATATCTTCAGCACCTACAGCTCTACCATCTCCAGGTTTTTCTTTCTTATCTTCATCAGGACATCCTTCAACAGCTGATCTTTGAGTAATGGCATCCTGAATCTTTTGAGCCTTATTGAATGAGTTTCCATATTCAATAATCTCCCAGAGTGTGTAATCAAAGATCCCCAGATATTGTTCAAAGTTGAACTTCCATAAGTCAAAGTTGGTTGCATCAAGCATGGGAATCCTGATGTTTGGTAAGGGTGAAGAGGAGGTGGTTATTGCTTCAGACATGATGTTTTTAGGGTTTTGAGAAAATTAGGGTTTTGGTGTTCGTGTATCGTTCTGGTGTTCTTCAAAGATCAAAAGTTCCTCAACAAGCTCTGATACCACTTGTTGATCCCAAACTTAGATCGATTAGCTTTGTGTATACGAGATTAGATCAAGTATAACACGTAGAGAAACCTTTGTTATATGCTTTGTGAATCTAAGTGTTATGCGGAATTTAACACTTAAACAAGAACACAAGATGTAAACAAAACTTTCACTTTGATTATGAATGTCGAACTTGCTTACAATGAAACATGTTTACGAATGAAAACTTATATAAAACTTGATATATTAAACATTAACCTAAAGGCCTTCTTTTATAGACTAAGAAGCCTTGTACAATAAGCTACGTATCAACTATTCTAGGTAAAGATAATCATAGAAAATACATTGTCGTTTATATCCTTACTAGAAGTATTCTAGAATATAATAAACGTGTAGCTTATATCAGTGCTTGTCTTCAATCTGTCAACGCTTGACTTTAACTTGTCAACGCTTGAGCTGTCAGCGCTTGCTTTGTTCCTGTCAATGCTTGATTTGTTCTTGTCAGCGTTCAAGTGATCTGGCCTTAATTTATTCCCAACAAGGGTTTGTTTAAGTTTTGGCTTATGGCAGATTTAGTCCCCTTAGTTAAATCTAGGTTTTACAACTTTTATAAAATGACCAAAACAGCCCCTAGGGCTTCTTTAAGTTTCGGATTAATACAACAATGGTCCCTAGGGTTTTAAAATGATAAATAACTTTTAGAAACTTCCCAAAATGGTCCCTAGGGTTTAATATGCCACGGATGGCATTTATTAAACCCTAGACTTTTGGATAATTACATTTTCAGTCCTTGTGTTTACTAATTTATCAAAACAAGTTTCATAAGTCACGGTTTTAGTCCTTAAGTTTCATAAATTTTCATTTTACTCCAAAAGTTTTTATAAGTTACATTTTATTATAAAAACTTTTATTTAACATTCAAAATAGTATATGGTCTCATTAAATGGGCTAAACATTTAATGGGCCATCTAGTTGGCCTATATACATTTTTAAGTTTACTAACTTATTAAATGGGCCTTTAACACATTTATTGGGCTTAAATACATTTTAAGTCCATTAATCATTTTAAATGGGTTCAAGTCTAAACTTAATTCCATTAGGTTACTAAGATTTATTAAATGGGCTTATTAGGTCCATTAAGTCTTGGACTAACATTGCATGGATTTAAATAGTCCATTAACACAACTTTATATTTTATGTAAGTATTAACTTAGGATTTTCTTATAAGCTTATTATTAGCTTATTCATATTTAGCTTTAAATCTTAATTAAAGAATAAAACTTATAGTTGGTTTTATGTGATGATCCAAAATAGATCTAGGTGTGTTACAAGGTTGCATGGAAGTCATAAGCCCTATAAGAGCTTATAACTCACGGCAATAATTTGTTATAGCTTATTAAGATGAGTTAAACTTGTTTTAAGGTTGCATGTACTTATATGTGTCCAAATTAAGATCTAGCTATGTACAAGTCAAGAAAACAAGTCACAAGTCAATCATAGATCCATGTACAATCATATGTAGCCTACGGCTATATTTCTAAATCTTGGTGTTTCCAAGATGAACACTTTAGCTAGTTTTATGTCTTGTAAATATTTACAAAAATACATCATGATTATCTAGGTTACATGCATGTTTCCAATGTCACTATTATTCCAATAAAACTACATATAGCCCACGGCTATATTGTCTTCTCCTAAGGTTACCATAAGATTTTATAAGCTTGTTTTATGTTTATTATACTCAAGTTAACTCTATCATTAGATCTATGGTTTATATAAGCATGCATGTACATCTAACCCATTTTAGGTCATATGTAACCCACGGCTACATATATACACATAAGTTATATTTTGCGATTTTTAGTATTCCATTTCACATGTAATAATACATTTCCCATTATTAAAACTTGGTACGTAACTCCTAGTTAATCCACTTAATATGCCGTGACCTTCTAGGTCATGGTTTTTCATGGTTTTTCATATACACATGTTTACTCATGAGATCTATGATTATTAGTTAACCAATATCCCAAAAGTAAGATTTGTAACCCATTCAACATTTTAAACTCATAAAATGGTTCATATGATTTTTAGTCAATGTTAAAAACATAGAGTACAAGCCTTAGGTTTCTTTATTAAAAAGTTTTAACCATAACTATGATGATCTAAAATATGTCGTGACCTAGGATGGACATGGCTTTACCAAATCTTGATTTTAACAAGTTTTTTACATGTGTTTATAGATGTATGATGATGCATGCAAGTGAAGAAGTGGAAGAGCATAAGGAGTATACCTTTCTTGCTTAAAAGTACCAAAGATGATCTAGATGAACTAGGAGATTAGAGATCTAATCTAGTTGATGAAGAAAACCTTAATATAGACCTAGCCGTGGCCTTAAAGATTCGGCTAGGGCTTGTTTATAGTGATTCCAAAAGAAATGATGCTACCAAATGATTTGCAATCAAGATGGGACAAAGATTTAGTTTATTTAATGAACAACTTTGGATTTTTGTGGCTTATAGCCAAAATGTTGAGAGAGAGCGAGCTGAAGAGAGAAGTGAGATTGCATGTATGTGAAATGGGAATGTGTGTGTGTTTCGACTTAAAGAAGAGAGAGGGAAAGGGAATGCAAAAGGCATGATTGCCTTGGTAAGAACACTTGTGCCAAGTGTAGGCTTTTGTGTTTCCCATGCATCTCTTCTCCTTCCACATACACCTTGGTTCCGTGTAACATTCTCCAAAGGGGGAAAGATGGGCTTTGGTCATGGGCTTATGTTGGGCTTAATATAGTAGACAAGATCTTGGGCTAGTCCAAGAAGGCTTAAGCAAGCCTATAGTGTGTATGCACATATACATAGCTACATATGTGTAATGTAGTATATTTTCAAATTGTGTTAAGTGTGGTACAGACATTGCTAGTTATAACTTCATTACTTGTTTTTCCTAGTTTTAGTTCATGGTTTTATGTTATGAAGTTAATGAAAACAAAGATGAATGTAAAAGTATAATTACATGATTGACAAGTTCATACACATCTCAAGGAGATATAACACATGAATGAGTGTTCTAGGATTATTACGTCAAAATTTGTTATATTCAATCATGGTAAAATCATGGATTTTATAGTAGATTAGTCTTTTTAGGCTTTTAATCACCTTCTCTTGTTTAACTTGAGGGAATCTTGGTCATTTGGTAGGTGATGATGTGTTTCCACCAATAGGATGAAATATACTTTTAGATAGACCAATGGGAGCACTTCACATGGATCACCATCTTCACCTTTCATTATTCTTATATCCAAGGGCTCTTGTTTAATCTACTTTAACCAACTCCACTATCTTTAATCTTCTAGAAAACATGCACCTAATAACTTACAAAAGAAACACACATGCTATTTTTTCTTCTTTTTAATATTTTTGTGTTAGTTTAAAAATAGATAAAAATAAATAAAAATAAAACTACTAGAACTAAAAATATTTAAAAATAAAAATTAATTTTTTCAATACTAAACTAACTATTATAAAATAAAAAAACTTTATTTTTATTATTTTTTATTAATTTATGAAAATATATTTTTATTTATTATTTATTTATTAAAAACTATTTATTTAATTTAAAAACTAATTAAACTTAAAAAACTCATAGTGAACAAACCATGAGGAGTTACGATGCGAGGTCGAGACCGTTGGCTTCGTAATTTTGTGCTTTTCAATGTGGTTTATTAGTGGATGACTTTAGAGATTGGCAAAAATGGTCCTTGTTGTAAAATCTTCCTCAAATCGTCATCTTTAGCCCTCCAAACTTCATTCTTTTGGCACTTTTTGGTCCTTTGACTTTATCTTTGACTTTTTCTTTGATAAATGACCGTGAAATCCCGTGTTTTCTTTCCTCTTGATCTTTTGTACCTATTTCACAACAAAAACACAAACCACGCATAATTCCGACATTTACGATATTAAATACACGTTTTGGTCTAGTTGTTCATTGTTTTAAGTGGTAAAAGGATAAGTGTTTATGTTGATCCTAAACTTATATCGATTTAGCTTGTGTAAACAAGAATAAATCAAGTTAAACACTTAGATAAACTTTGTTGTATAAGAAACAATTTGAGTATTATGCAAAATTAATACTTAAACAAGAACACACAAACAAGATAAACCAAACTTTCACTTTTATTGATTAACCGAACTTGCGTACAATGAAAGTGTGAAAAACATATATTGAACTAAACCTAAAGGACTCCTTTTATAGAGTAAGGAAGCTTGTACAAGAGTCTACGTATCAGCTATTTTAGGTAAAGATAAACATAAGAAATACATTGTCGAACATATCTTCACTAGAAACATAAAACGTGTAGACTAAGTATCCTATCAATGCTTGACTTCTTCTTATCAACGCTTGAATTCTTCCTATCAACGCTTGTCTTGACAACACTTGATTTCTTCCTATCAACGTCCAATTTCCTCTTGTCTGTGTCCAAGTGTCTTGGCTACATTTTATTCCCAACAATCCTCCCCTAAACTTGATATCTACTCTAGTAATCAAGTTTCTGAAGAAAAACTAAGTACAAGGAGGATTCTTACAAATCTTATTAAGTTGGAAATAAATAAACCTAATCAAATCTTTGCCAACGTCACTTATGTAATCCATCTCCAGCTGTGTTGACACCATTTTCTTCAAAACTTCTTTGGACATAGGATATTCAGCATCCACAAGAAGATACTCAGAAAACTTTGTAGTACTCAAATGATACACACCAGCTGCTGAATGTAGACGCCATTGAAGTCCACTGATATCATCATCAATATCCTTCCAAACTGCATGTTCTTCATCTAGTGCACAGATTCTCTTGAATGTTGACCAAATCTTTATTCCATTGACTGAAGTAGGTGCTTCAGTCTCAAACTTGGCCTACATCAACCTCCAAAGGTCTGCCAAGTCTTCCCTATCCAGGCTTGCAAACAAAGACATAAGAGTAGTGAAAATATGTACCTATTTCCCATATCTGCCAATCATCCAAAACCCACTTTGCATCTTCATCATAGTGAACTATAGGGTTTCTAGAATCATGAGGTAACACCTCTACCATATGTGAAGCTTCCAAGGGTGATAGCTTTATACTCCTTCTAATAACAGCTTCACTAGGATTTACTCGATCCAATTTTTCTGGGAACTCAAGTAGAACTCCCTTCTTCAATGGTCTTGGTGTAACCAAAGCCTGTTGGATCTGCATCTCTTCTGCAATTTCTTCCTTTCTTTCATCTGAAAGAAGTCTGATAGTGTTCTGTTCTTGCACACTTTCCCAAATAGGATAAGCTTTATATTCCAATTCTTCAAAGGACAATCCCTGTAACTTCTTAAAAGTCCAACCTCCTTGATGACATCTTAGAAGCATGAAGTAGAGCTCCCTTCTATCCTTCTTAGTATGTGAAAGAACTTTGCTAGCTTTATACTTCAGAATCACCTTGCAGTCCCTTTGAACTCTTAGTAGAATCTCCAAACCCCAAATTTGATCCGATAAAGTCATATATGGAGTCTCCATTACCTTATTCTCCCATGCAAAGTACATCTGAGCAACTTCAGGCATCTCATAATCCACCTGGTTTTTCAACTCTACAATCTTTTCCTTTGCCAACTCATCACCATATTCAAGTTTCTCTGGTTCTTCAATAATCATTACACTTGAATCTATGCTCTCATCTTCACTGCCTTCCTTACTCTCAATAGCAGTTTCCTTCATCCTCTCCTCTTTCTCAAGTTGTGCAGCCATCATGGAATCAAACTTTACTTGGGCTGCATCCTTGGGAACTACTGTTTTATACCATAATCCCTTTACCTTTATCTAATATATCAATGGTGGGTAAAGATGATGATGGTACCTGTGTAGACACATCCTTGATGATAGCTGATGACTGGGATACATCAACCATACCTGCAGGTCTATCAACGTTCAAAACCTGTGTGTCAACGCCCAACTTACTCCCATCAGCGCTTAGCTTGTCAGCGTCAAAAACCTGCTTGTCAACGCTCAACTTACTCTCGTCAGCGCTTGGCTTTGTGAACTGCTCCAACATCTCAGTAAAAGATAAATTCAAATTTGTAGGGGTAACCAATGAAGCATCAAAACCTGTTTGCCTCTTTAAATCTGTTAGAGCTTCAGCTATACCCAAAGATTCTCCTTCATGTGAGCCTTTGTCACTCACATGTATCTGCTCACCCTCTCCTTTGGAAGAATACTCCACTCCATTCCTAAGGTTAGCTCCTTCCAAAATAACAATCCTCTCCCTCAATTGCTTGAGTTCAAGGCCTTGTGTAGAGACAGTATGTACACGGTCTGCATTTTGCTTTTGCAAGCTAATGCAGGCAGCCGTCAATTCCAACAATGTATAGGGTTCTAATCTATCCTCCTCTAGAATGGGAATTTGACCTCCCAAAGTAGAGTCATAGGGCATGGATGGGGTCTGAATGATGTTAGGACTGGCTTGGCCTACATCTAAGCTAGTACCAATAGTCCTAACCCCACCCATGTCACCAACCACACTTGTGGTGGTGGTTCTCTCTACAACATGGCTAGGACTACTAGAGGAGAACACTCTAGTAGTCCTTTGGCCTTTTTCCATCCTAAAGTCTGGGGGTGTAGAAGATGATGTGGATTGGGTTTCAGTTTGAAGGTTAAGGGTTGTTTGGCTTTGTGGAAAAAGGGTGTCATTGTTTGGATTTGGAGTGTCAACGCCAATATTTAATGTGTGAGCGTTGAAGGGTTCTTGGTAAATTTCCATAGTTGGGGTGATGGTGGTTGTTCAGGTAATGGGTCTGGTTGTGGTAGTGGGTCTGGTTAAGGTTGAGTTGCTGCAATAACAGCAAGCATGGCTTGGGTAAGGGGTAAGTCTCTGTTTGGTGGTGTATTCATCTTTCCAAAAATTGCTTTCTTTTGCACATAGATCTTATAAAAATCATTGTGATCGCTAGTGCAATATCTTTGTTCATCAAACACCATTTTCAAAAATCTTGGGTAAGCAAGAGTCATCTTGCTACCCTTGTTATGACACATTCCATCAAAAATCATTTTAGAAAAATTATATTTTCTCCCAGTAGCAATACCCACAATGGCACTCCCAATTGATTAGTTAATTTCATTGTGTGCAGTACGTTTAGGACTCAAACATTGAAGAATGACATGTATCAAGTACATCCAAGCTGGGGGAAATTCGTGTTTTGAATATTTGTTTAAAGTGCCCTCTTCAGGCAAAGGATAACCCAAAGCTTGAAGTCCTTGTTCTAACTCACCAATGGGTAGGGTGGTTATACCATCTGCATTATTAAGATGCAATGCCTGGCGAACCAAGGCTTCAGTAACCACCCGTGGAAGCCCATGGACTGTAACAGTCAATGTAGTCACATTATTAACCGTTGAGGAAGTGACAATATTCCAAAACTGTTTAATATGAGTGACAGGGATAAGAGGAGCATGAGAAAGTGCATACCTTATGGGGGATGCATTTAAATACTCCACCATTTGAGTATATTGGGGAAACAGAGCATTGTCAACCTCTAAATAAGCAACCATGTTATGATGGATTCTGAACCCCAATTCCAAATAATTTGGTTTAATCTTAGGCGCCATTGATGTAGAAAGTTGTGATAAATGTTATGAAAGATGAATGTGTGTGAAAATTTAGTTAGACAAGAATAAGCAGTTACCATGATTCAAAATAATGAGCCAAATAGATAGGAGAGGTGAAAACATGTGACTGGTTAAAAATGAGGCAATTATTTTCAAAATATAATGAATAAAATCTTGAAAATATATAACTTATCTTGTGCATTAATAAAAAGTTACCAACAACTAAAATTATGGCCCAAATTTTCGTCAAAAATAACAACTGGGTAGGATCCGATGTTTATCAACGGTAAAAAATAACCTATCAACGCTGAACGGCTATATTCTTGTCAACAATGGATTTTGCCATGTCAACGTCAAAATTTGTCCTAACAACGTTTGGAAATAAAACTGTCAGCGTCCAAAAATAAAAATAATAAAAAAGAAAAAGGACCTTAACAAAGTAATTTATCCTAGTGAAGATAACCTATAGACTGAAAATTACCATAGGGTGGCAAGCAATGTCCAATCATACACACTTGCTTAAGCAAGATAGACATAACTGTCCTCAAGTGTCCCTTGCTAACCAAAGTTCGCAACAGTGAAGTTATCTTATAAAGTCCTTTGTAACTTCCCAGGTAAGCCCAATAAAAATCATACCCATGTCTCCCAATAGACCACATCTAATTCTAGGTCAAAAATTCTTGGCAGCGTGCAAAGTATATCAACTTTGCATGCTACAGTGCCTCACGATTTAGGAAACTAACTCGTACTAACCAGTGGACACAATCTAGAATTATGATAAGAGTATTATATGAATACCCAAAAAGTCCTAAAGGTTTCCTTAGCCTCCCCTTAAACTATGATACATAAGTTGCCAAACATAATACATGAACTAAAAATTTATGTCAAGATTGGAATATAAATATTCCAACCATCATCCATAAACTTGAACATGCTTCAAGTAAGCTCCAAGCATCCATAAGCAACTCTATATCCATTTGTACAATGCTAACAACGCCTGCATAATTAGATCAAAAACCATAAAACTAACATGTTGCTGACAACGTCAATTTAACACTTGTCAGCGTTAAAATAACATTTGTCAGCGTTAGACAAATAAAGTGGAAAATCTAATTTTGTACAAAGACCAATAACAACGCATATACTGTACATACTTTTACAATAAGTCCCAAAAACACATATTAGGTAAGATTGATCATTCCAATACTTGTTACCAAGTATTGAAATCTCCCAGTATCAAAAGGTTTGGTTAATAAATGTGCCACATTTTCTTCTGTGTCAACCCTATCTGGATGTATTAAACCTTTTTCAAAACAATCTCTTATAAAATGATGTCTAATTTCTATGTGTTTTGTTTTAGAGTGATGTACAGGATTTTTAATAATGCATAAAGTACTGTTATTGTCTACAAAAATCTTAGTATGCATAAAATTATACCCATAATCCAATAGTTGGTTCTGAATCCATAAGACTTGTCCACAACAAGCAGCTGCAGCTACATATTCTTCTTCAGTTGTAGAGTTGGCCACCACTGTTTGTTTCTTGCGTTGCCAAGATATCAACCTACTCCCAAGAAATTGGCATCCACCAGTTGTGGATTTTCTATCAAACTTGTCACCCCCATAATCACTGTCTGAATATGCAATAAGCTCCAATGGAGAATCCTTTGGATACCATAATCCCAAGGTGGGATAGCACCTAAGGTACCTAAAAATCCTTTTGACAGCATGAAGATGACACTCTTTGGGAGTCACTTGATGGCGTGTACATGCACACACAGCAAACATAATGTCAGCTCTAGAAGTCGTAAGATACATCAATGATCCAATCATTAACCTATAATGCCTGACATCCACCTCTTTTCCATATCCAACCTTTCCCCAAGGGTGTTCCCTATCCATGGGTGTGCTAACCCGTTTTCATGTGGAGAAAAGCCAACTTCTTCAAGATCTCTGCTACATATTTGTCTTGAGAGATGAAGATACCATCTTCTTTCTGCTGAACTTTTAACCCTAGAAAGAAATTCATCTCTCCCATTGCACTCATCTTGAACTTGTCTGTCATGAGCTTGGAAAAGTCTTCACTCATCTTTGGACTTGAAGAGCCAAAGATGATATCATCTACATAGACCTGAACAAGTAAGAAGTCCTTTCCAGTCTTCTTGGTAAACAAAGTCTGATCTATGGTGCCCCTCTTGAATCCATTTTCCACGAGATAGGTGGACAATGTGCCATACCATGCTCTTGGGGCTTGATGAAGTCCATACATTGCTTTCTTCACTCTATACACCTTGTCTGGATGTTCAGAATCTTCAAAACCAGGAGGCTACATAACATAAACCTCCTCTGCAATTGTGCCATAAAGAAAAGCACTCTTCACACCCATTTGATAAATTTGAAGGCCATGCAAGAAGCATAGGCTAGGAAAATCCTTATTGCTTCAATCCTTGAAACAGGTGCAAAAACCTCTTCATAGTCTATCTGTTCCTCTTGTGTATATCCTTGAGCAACTAAACGTGCCTTGCTTCTGACCACATTTCCTCTCTCATCCTTTTTGTTTCTAAGAACCCATCTTGTTCCTATAGGTCTGACATATCTGGGAGAATCAACGAGCTCCCAAACATCTTGAATAGCAAATTGGTGAAGCTCATCTTGCATTGCTTCCACCCATCTTGATTCTTTGAGAGCATCAAATATCTTCTTGGGTTGTTGTTGTGACAGAAAACAAGCAAACAAACATGCCTGAACAAGAGGGGTATCAACCTTCTTGTGAATATTGGCAATAAATCCTCCATGATTCTGATGAGACCTTCTAGTTTGTACAGGAGAAATCACATCACCAATAATTAGAGAAGAAAGGTGATTCTTGATAATAGATGTAAGCACTCCTCCTTCAATAATTGTGTTGTCTTCAATTTCAGTCTCTAAATTGCCAATATCATCTTCAAATTCTCTTCCATCATCACCTGAATGAACCTCTTCATGTACTATTGAAGGTTCACCTTGTTCAAAAACATTGGAAGAGAATAAATGGTCAAAAGAGTTGTCAACGCCTGAATTGGTGTTGTCAACGTTGGAGCCATCAACGCCTGAATTTGACCTGTCAGCGCCAAATTTTCCTTTGTCAGCGCCTGAAGATTCATGCATGTTTTCATCAATAGGATTTTCTTGTAGACCACCTTTTTCCTTTCCAGCAGTAGTAGCAGAAAATGCATTTGTCCAAATAGGAATGGTAACATACTCAAGTATGGTTGCTGATTTGTCTGCATGTGATCCTACCTCCTCATCAACCTGTATACCTGAAATTTCAACAACTGGCTGTTCCACAACATTTAAAGTTACCTTCATATTGTTTGGATTAGTAACAGGTGTTACCTCTATATTTCATATAGTAGAACAAGAATGTAATAGGTCATCTTAGTCGTTAAAAGGTCTTGTATTGTAATAGGTTAGTCGGGAAAACCGGGCTTGGACTTTAAGCTAATATTGTATAAGTTGGGGGCGTAAGCCCAAAACAAAGCCAAGCCCGGCCCAAGATGAAGCCCACAAAGGCCTTAGGCCGTGGCATATATAACCCTCTTCCACATGTGGAAGAGGGTGTTGGTTCATTTCATAAAACACATAGTTTTAGTGTAAACCTTCCACTTCTCTCTCTACTCTCTCTCTCTACTTTTCTTCTCTTTCTCTCTCTAAATATCTCTTCTTAATCTTGTGTTATGGATTAAATGGGAATAACATTTGGTATCAAGAGCCTATAGTGGATAGGTGATTGAAGATTCGTGTGTGGTGTTCTTGAATTTTCGTGGCCTTTTTGATCTACATCTCACGTCCAAAACTTCTTTTTTGTGTTTTTTATGGTTTTTTCTTGATACAAATCATCTACATACTAGTATTAGCGATTTGGGTATATTGGTTTTGGCTAAAACACAAATTTTTTTTTGATCAAAAGTTGCGAAATTTCTTGTTTCTCTTCATTCCGAAATTCAAGCAACTGTTACCATCGGAAAGTACAATTGTGTGGGATTTGATCGCAATAATCTTAGGATTCTACTTTGCGATCACTGTATTGCGATACCTTATTCCGATCTGGATATTCCGATCGTGCATTGCGATCTGGGATTCCGACGGGTTTAAGGGTTTTGTTAAGTCGTTACTCTGTCCAATTTGTCTCAGCCACATTCCGATCTAACATTGCGACAACATATTGCGATCTGAACATTCCGACAGCCACATTCCGATCTGGACATTGCGACAGTGCATTGCGATAGAACATTCCGATCTGAACATTCCAATAAGCATTCCGATTTGACATTCCTATCTGAGCATTCCGATAAGTATTCCGATGGACATTCTGATGGGTATTTTGTTTGAGTAATTTTTAGACTTAGCCACTATCTAGACTAGTTTCGGAACGTAGTTTACACGAAGATTAAAAAAAAAAGAGTTTTTTGGCGGGAAAACTCCAAAAAATTTATTTTTTTCCTAGACCATTTTTAGGCCATTTAAGTTTCAATTTCAAATTTTGGCGATGCGAATAATTTTTCGATCAAAAATTCGAATTTTCGGACCAAAATTCAAATTTTTAGGCCATTTTAGGTTTTATTTTTTGTCAAAATTTTTCATTTTTCAAATTTTTTCCCTACTAGTTTTTGGCTATTTCTAACTCGATTTCAAAATTTGGTGATTCAAAAATTTTTTGGCTTACCGTTTTGTCAGACTGAGGAATTTATTGTCGGACTGGAAGAAAAAAAATTGAAATTTTCGGAATTTCAACCACAATCTAATCACAACACATCCACTAAGATCCGTAATCCATACACATCATATCCTCCTCGAGACATCCGTTCAATGGATATCTTCGTGGATTGAACACCAACAACGTCCATGACTGAGATGAATAAAGAGAAGATGCAGAATCCAGAGGTTCAGACAAATACTGAGACTCCAATCAGTAAACCTTCTAACAAGGATTCTACCACCAAAACCGTTCATGCAATCAAATACAAGATGTCGAAAGCAAAAGAAAGATGCATGGAACACATAAAGTTGCTTCAGTCACACCTTCAGGTTCTTTCAAGAGAAGACCTAAAAGGCACTCGTCTTGAAATTGGATTCAAACGGGTATTCTTTCTACTATTTGGTCAAGATGTTGAGACATTCATCAGAACGATGCTACTTAATGTGGACCATCTTCAACAAGAACTTGACAGAGACGATTTTCACGAGAATATATCCATGGAGGTCCTTTTACTTCTCAACAATCAGTTCCAGCAATTCATTGACTCAAGTGGCTTATCCAAAAACGATCGAGAGTTCACAAGCACATACTTTACCAAATATACTCTCGTAGATCTTCAAGCATTCAAAGAGACACTTCTTCAACATATGAGCAATATAAAGAAGTCAATTGCTGAAAGAACACGCCATCAAAGGCACTTTCAAAGAAGGGTGAATCAAAGACTGATGCAGACGAAAGAGAGCACTGTCGATATAGATCAAGCATTGGATGCTTCTTCGATTGATACAGAAAGCAGCAGAACAGAATCCGAAAAGCAGCATACCAGCAACAGCTCAGGGACAGTCAATGATGCGGATATCAGACCCATTTTTGATGATGAGCCAATGGCTATGGTACATTTAAATGATGAATACGATGTTTCTCAACATACTGAGCAATCTGAACCCATTCTTGACACGTATCTAGTGGAAAAGGTTGATAGCAATACCACACCTGATTCATCAGATACGAGTACTAATGGAGGAGAGACTTCTCAGGATGTTGATTCTAAGATTCACGAGCTTGAAATTCTGTTAGCTCAGAAGACTAAAGATTTTGAGGATGCCAAACTCGATTTTTCAAAGAAAAATAACAAATTTGAGGCTTACTTTGAAAAACTTGAAAAAGCAAATGTTGTTCTTGAACAAAAATTGGATCGTAAGATTCAAGATTTTAATGTGGAAAAAGAACATTTTGTGAAACAAATAAATTTGTTAGAATCAAAGTTGGCTTCTCAAAATTCAAGTCCTCCGCCTGCTTCATTAACTGAATTATCTGTGCAACCTATCGACACTGTAGATAGTAATGACGCGAATGCAGAAAATGACATATTTGACAATATGAATATTAAGTTAGAACAACGTGTCGCTCAATTACTTCTACAAAATGAGCAATTAAAGGCTCAGATTCAGGAAAAGGTTTTTGCACTGACAGCGGTGAAAAATGAGTTAAGGAAACTAAAAGGAAATAGTGTGGATACTAAGTTAGCAAAACAGTCAGTCTTGGGGAAACCTCCTTCTCAACCAGTCAGAAACCGCTCAGTTGCTAGACAACCGAATGTGTTTAAATCTGAACGAGTCAAAACGTCGAATCTAAGGTTTGCATCCCAAGTTGACGTGCGTAGCAATTTACCTAAACCAGTCACTCCACAATCTAGACCCCCATTAAGAAAATCTGCTTCTGCAAAGCCCGATCACATGAATGCTTCAACCAACTCTAGAAATAGCTCCAAGAACATGCCTAGGCGTAGTTCAAATGACACGGGTCATAAAAGCTATCTAGAGGATGCTAAAAACAAGACACAAGCAAGAGATAGGACCAAACCACAACCTAGGAGCGTTGTTCACACATCTAGGAATTCTAGACCCTTCTATGATGTGCACAATTCTGCCAACCCTAGGAACTCTAGAGCCTTCTCAGATGCTAAGCACTTTGTTTGCACGAAATGTAACAAATGCGTGTTTAATGCCATTCATGATGATTGTATCACTAAAGTCCTGAACAAGGTGAACCAAAAAGCTAGAGCACCTCAAAGATGGAACCCTAAAGGAAATAGGTTTTCTCCAACTAAGTCTTCCGCTGTGCATGAGAAACCTATGACTCCTAGATCCTGTCTTAGGTGGATACCAACGGGTAGAACCTTTAAAACAATTGGTCTTAGGTGGGTTCCTACAGGAAAGATATTTCCCTCTAGCACAAAAAATGTTCAAGGTGAACCCCAACACGGTTCTCACAAAGATATCACTAACCCACAAGCAAGCATACAAACTACTGATAAAAGTGCAGGTATTATAATAAAGGTTCAACAAGAACACAAAGGTTTTCCATATTCATACCGTTCAACAAAAGACACTCTCAGAGTTTGGTTGCTGAAGAAGCAGATATCAGAGAAATACGTGTCTCAAGGGTTTCACAAGTAAGATTCAAGATGACTTACAGTCACATATCAGGCTGTAACTCGAACGTCAAAGAAAGGGAACTTTATCTCTTCAACGATAAGTTACCCTCAAAACGAGAAATTCATATTTCTCGGTCACGAGCTTCTAATAAAACTATTCAAAAGTTTTATGCTCGTGTATATGGCTTATAGTCAAATTACAGATTGTAACCCGGGCTCACAAGATAGGAAAGTTCATCCCGAGTATGACTTATCCTCAAAACGAGAAATTCGATTTTATCGGACACGAGCTTACATTAAAAATATTCGAATGTTTTAAGCTCGTGTATATGACTTCTAAGCACATAACAACCTAGGACTCGGACCTCAACTAAGGAAAGTTTATCTCGGACGATAACTTATCCTTCTCAACGAGAAATTCATATTTCTCGGTCATGAGCTTCTCATAAAAACATTCAAAGTTTTTAAGTTCATGAAAAACGATTTCTAAGTAAATGTCATCTTAGAACTCGAACTTCAACTTAAGGAAAGTTTATCACGGATGATAACTTATCCTTCACAACGGGAAATTTATTTTTCTCGGTCATGAGCTAGTCACAAAACAATCAAAGTTTTGAGCTCATGAAAAACGGACCCGAAAGGGAAGTGTACGTTTCAGTGCGCTTTCCCTAATCAATAGAAGAGAAGTCTTCTATCCTGATTATTTTAAAACCGTTGAACACAATTTTTCAAGAATTTCTCAAAAGGTTTTTCTAAATCTTTCAAAATTGTGTGTTCAACACTCCCTTCCTCATAAGTGGTTTTTATATCTCAAAATTGTCATATGTTATTTTGATCAATTTATGAGGGGGAGCGTTTTAAAATCAAGCCTTTTAATGTTGTTGGGTACATCTCTAAAATTGTCATATTTTATGTATCCAACACATTCCGAAAATGATATGAAATTGTCAAATGTAATATATTATATCGGAAAAGGCATCTCAACTCCGTACCTCAACATATTTTGTGGTGTCATTTTTCTAAAAATTTTGTCAAGTTTTGTTTCAAGACACACATATATTGTTGAGGGGGAGAGACCCGACTGAAAATGTTCCATGATTCATGCGTGCACACATGTTTCTCTCCCGTCGATTTTTCAGAAATTGTCATATTTTAATCAATTGGTATCTCTAATATTATATTTTTATATTAGAGATAGGGGGAGAAAATGTGATTAAAATGTAATATATCGCAACAAGTGATCTTAAAGACTCAAGTGAAACTCTTTCCTTCACATGCCAAACTATTTCGTATATCGATGCATGTGTGTAGGGGAGCTTTTCGGAAATGTAAAACTTTCAAGTGTTAAAAGTTTTGATTTTTATCAAACACTTTGAATGGTTTTCAATGGTTTATGGTTACGATCTATACCCAAAACAACCTACTATCCACGACGGAACGATGGAGTCAAAAGGTGGTTTAGGATAGGAAACTAAGTCCTATGATCCAACTAGAACAGGAGGGATCTACCCAAGGACATTCCATAGCTAGAAATAGTTGTCCTTAGGAAAGATGGAGTGGAATGAAGCTGAATGTGGACCAAGTACTTAAGTTAGCACTGGAACAATCACAACAAGGTGCTAATGATGACGTATTGGTAAGCATTGAAGGAGTTGAATATTCTATGCAACTTAGGCAGAAACCGGGTCAATACATCTACTGAAGACAAGTCATCATGGACCCAGTGATGCAATGCACAACCCTTCCCAGCCATTCGAGTTTCTCTCAAAAGAAACTTGTCTCATTGTCACGGAGATCAACACGTATCTATTGACTTTCTCACTCCGAGTCAGTTAATATTGAAAAGGTGGCAGTCTGCTCCAGCCTCCGATTACCAAAATGCACTTATTGAGTCTAGAGCCAAACGAGATCAATTTATCATCTCATTAGGACACAATCGAGTCCTACGCATTATCCTTGTGATATTGCCATAACATCTGAGTGATACGATTCACAATGAAGATGGAAATCCTGCTTGAGCCAGCATTAAACAAGCTCATGGTAGGTAACTTGTGCGATTCTACACGAATCAAACTTGTGAGAACTGGAAAGCAACTAAGTTTCGATTCTTAATTGATTCAAACTTGATTCCAGGTTTCTTCGCAAAATCCATGTGATCTTGCCAGAACATTCAGAGTGACACTCATTAGTGTTCACAGTGACGAATGGAAATCCTTCCAGTGTCAACATCAAACAGCACTGCGGTAGGTAACTCACAAGATTCTCTATGAATCAAGCTTGTGACAAACTGGAAAGCAACAATGGTGCGATTCTTTTAGAATCAAACTTGTTCCAGGAAATCTGAATTGACGACTCTAATCAGACGGATAATTTATCCTTATGATTCACTCTTTACGTTCACAGTCTGCTTTGAGACGGTCGAGTAAAGAGAACTGGCTACTACCGCCGGAAACCCTGTCAAGGAGGTTCTTAATCGAATCTACCTGATCACAGGTACGGCATTTAATACCGTTTAACGATCTTCACCGACCGGAGGTAAAACGCTACCGAGTTAGGGTGAAATGTTCAAAGCCATTTCATCCGTGTCTATATATGTTGCTGCATATCAAGAAGGTGGCGTAGCTGTGCAACCGATGTCGATTCAGAAGTCACAAGAGCACAAGATGGCGATAATCAAGATACCTAAGAATGTAAGAATGTAATAGGTCATCTTAGTCACAAGGAGCAAAGATGAAGATCTCAAGCACTCTAAGTCAAATGACAAAGGCTCAAGATAAAGATCACGAAAGCATGAAGGAACAAAGCTGTTACAAACAAGATCAAGAACAAGATACAAGACCAAAGCAGGAAGATCTCCTCTACAAGAATGTATTCACTCAATCATCTTATGCTTTTTAAGATGACCGATACATTGGGGGAGATTTTTACCCCTATATTTCATATAGTAGAACAAGAATGTAATAGGTCATCTTAGTCATTAAAAGGTCTTGCATTGTAATAGGTTAGTCGGGAAAACCGGGCTTGGACTTTAAGCTAATATTGTATAAGTTGGGGGCGTAAGCCCAAAACAAAGCCAAGCCCGGCCCAAGATGAAGCCCACAAAGGCCTTAGGCCGTGGCATATATAACCCTCTTCCACATGTGGAAGAGGGTGTTGGTTCATTTCATAAAACACATAGTTTTAGTGTAAACCTTCCACTTCTCTCTCTACTCTCTCTCTACTTTTCTTCTCTTTCTCTCTCTAAATATCTCTTCTTAATCTTGTGTTATAGATTAAATGGGAATAACAACAGGCATATAATTTAAGGTTCTAGATAGAGGTTCCAAGTAAAATAACCAATTTGGTCCACTCTCAGGATCACTAGGTTTACTTTCTAAAAACCTAACATGTACCTTTTCAAGTATACGTTTTTCTTTCTTAAGGTAAACCCTATATCCTCTACTCTGCACTGAATAACCCATAAAATAGCCTTCATCACCATTAGCACTAAACTTTCCTAAGCATCACTAGTATCAAGTACAACTACATGACAACCAAAGGGTTTAAGAAAACCAATATTAGTTTTTATATTCCAAAATAGCTCATAAGGTGTCTTATTGTGGATTTTATTGACCAATACCCTATTTTGAACATAACAGGCTATATTCACAGCCTCAGCCCAAAATGCAATGGGGAAGTGAGCATCAACAAACATTGTCCTAGCTGCTTCTATGAGTGTTCTATTCTTCCTTTCAGCCACCCCATTTTGTTATGGGTTCTAGCTACACTAAACTGCCTAGTAATCCCTCTCTTGGCACAAAAGTCATCTAACAACCTATTTCTAAATTCACCACCATTATCACTTCTAAGAATTTTAACCTCATTCCCAGTCTTCTTTTCAATTTGGGTAATAAAGTTAATCAAAACATCAGTAGTTTCACTTTTTAAAGCCAATAAGAAAGTCCAAGTAAATATAGAAAAATCATCAGTTATGACAAAACAATAAGATTTACCATTTAAGCTTTCTATATTAGTTGGACCAAACAAGTCCATATGCAGCAAGTGAAGTGGTTTAGAACTAGAATGCACAAGTTTAGACTTAAAAGAGACTTTGTGTTGCTTGCCTTTAAGGCATGCAACACAAGAGTGGTCATTGTGGAAAGCCTTTTCAGGCAAACCATCAACTAAACCATGCCTCACAAGTCTATTTATGTTCTTAAAATTTATCTGCCCTAACCTTTTGTGCCAAAGATTACTCTCATCAACTGAAACCTTAGCATATAGACATGACATATTATTATTCATCCTAATTCCATTAAGATTCACATTATAAATGTCCTTATGCCTAGGTGTTCTATAATCAATGAATTTCTCATCAGGTAATTTAAAATCCTTGCTTAACACCAAGCATTCAGTATTAGTGAAAAGAACCTTATTTTTGTTATCACAAACTTGTGATACACTAAACAGATTATAATCAAGTTCTTTTACCAGAAATACGTTCTCAAAACGCAAATTGTTGGTGATAATAGTGCCTTTGCCAGTAATGGTTCCATATCCTCCTCCAAAGTACACTTTGTCACCATCCTTAATGGGGGTAAAGTTTGGTAATTAATCTTCGTTCCTCATCATGTGCCTAGAGCATCCACTATCCCAATAGCCATAATCATTAACCTGCTTTTGAATGCCCTGCACATAAAGAAAACAAATTAGTTTTCTTTGGGAACCCAAGCCTGAGCAGACTTAGATTCATTTGGTTGTTTAACAAGAACATACTTAGTCCTTATAACAACCCCTTGTTCATCCCTTTGTGGATTAAACACCCAGTTAACCCCAATTGGTTTAGTTATGACCTTTGAAATACAATGAAATATGTTACAGGTCATAGAAATCCCATCTGAATTAGTGTTGTGGTCTTGTTTGGGTCTCCATGTCAAGCTAGAAGAAGCTTTAGACCCCTTTCCCTTTGATTGCAAGTATTTGTTATTACTTGGTCTAACAGTGTTGGAAACGTTCTTGTCGGCGTTAAAATTGTTCTTGAAAACGCTAAAATTACCCTTATCAGCGTCAAACCTAGGGTTTGCTACAGGAACCCATTGTCTGTTAAACCATGTATTAGTATTTTGAAAAGGCCTTTGTCCATAAGTATTAGACCCTTTAGTAAAGAATGGAGCTGGTCTAATAACTTGTGGACTTTGCTGGACAAAAGGTTTGGGTTTGACCATGGTTGAATTTCTATCAGCGTTGACCTTTGAAGCATTGACACACTTATAAGCTAAATGAGAAAAACTCCCACAAGTATAACAGGCTTTTCTAGACATAACTCTAGGTCTAGATGAAAAGAAACATGTCCTATTATCACTAACTTGACTTTTTGGTGACCTAGGTTTTCTATACATTTCTGCATATTTAATACTAGGTTTTCTATCAACGTTTAACAAAGGTCAACAGTCTTTCCAGTAGTAGGACTGGTCACTTTTATGGGTGTAGACTCATTTGCGCTTTCACTAAGCATGCCACCTTCAACAAACAATGTAGGATTGGCTTTCTTCCATTGGTCCAAATCAGTCAATTTCTACTTATATTCCTCTACTGGAGTAAGAACTCTTGGTGGAGGAATAAACTCCATTTCTTGGATTTCTGGTATACCAGTCCAAGACAAATCCTTTCCAAGGACACCACAGAAGTTCCCACCACGTGGTGGAACACCAGCATACTCTTTCATCCTAATCCCAGTCATATCCCTAGAATCCCTTTGTTCACTAACACATTTTTCTAGGGTTTTAGAAGTTTTATCAAATCTTTGAATTTTAATATCTACATTATCTATGTTTTTGATGGCCTCATCTAACTTAGCTTGTATAACACCATTGGATCTCTCGAAGATGTCTGATGAGACTGCTTTTATACATAGTCTCATCTTCCAAATAGGGCTTAAAATGCATTAAATATCATCAAAATACCCATATATATGCTTGTGTTTGTTTCTTGTGTATTTTAGGTACGGATATTGAGAAAATGACAAAAGATCACAAGAATCATTCAAAAACAAACACGGGAAACGAAGCCGCACAATGAACCAAGCCCTAATGAAGACTTTCCCAAGATCAACCCTTGAAGATTTGAAGAACTATGAAGAAGGGTCCTCCAATATGGAAGAATTGACACTTTATACCCTTGTATCCTCATAATTACAAGTTTGGTCCCTAAAGTTTGTCAAAATTACAAAAAGGGCCCTCCACTTTGAAGAATTGGCAAGTTTAGCCCCTCAACAAAGCTAAATTGTCAACCAATGTCCTTCACAAAGTCAAATATATCATGAAGTCCTTCAAAGTATAAGAAAATACAAGTTTGGTCCTTTGAAAATCCCAAAATTACAAAAAAGACCCTTGACTTTCAACATTTGGCAAGAATGGTCCCTCATAATTGAAGACTTGGCAATTTTAGTCCTCCAAAATGCTCAACATACAAGTCAAGACCATTATCCATCAACAAAATGCCAAAACAGCCCTTTAAGTATCATCAAATGGCAAGAAATACCCCTGAAAATACTTTGGAAAAGTATTTGGGGCAAAAGTATGAAAACTAAAACTTCATTATAAAGGGAAATCTGATTTTGTGCATTTAAAATGGAAATGAAAGAAGTATAGAAGATGAGGGGAGTAAACTGCCAAGACAAGGAAGATACATAGGCCAGTGTCATGGTGACACGTGCCCCACTCACCCAAAACAACCAACCACCACTCAGCCTTGTGCCACATCACAATCCACTCATAACTGGATTAACCACTTAATTTATTAAGTTAAAAATGGGCGCCTAACACATTTTTAAACACTAATCCGGATCAAACACACCAACTATTCACTCAAGAACAAAATTGGGGGTTTGTTAAATACTTTGAATTAAACCCTAATCATCTCCAGATTATTGATTAATGGTCTCTTAAACACAACCCAACTTTTGAAACACTTGCCACATCACCACTTTTGTCTCCTTATGAATCCCCTGCTACAAAGTTGAGAAGAAGACAAGAATTTTACACGTGATCAACGGCCACAATCCATGCTTCATCCCTAAGCTACTTTGGCACCTTAGGATCACAAAGAAACAAAAAGGAGTCACATGTTTCAGCTCCAAGAGCAAATTCAAAAGCATAATACCCGAATCTTCAAGGGCATTTTTGGAAGTTCATACACTAGGGTTTTATGTTTTTTCCTGCATTTCTAGTTCACATGTAGCCTATATAAAGGCATTTAGGCTTTCATTTTTAGTTTTCTTTTGATTTTTCCTTGTTCAAGTTTCTGTAAATCCCATTTCAGTTTAATGAAATTGTGTTTGAAGCATTGAAGAAAAGTCATTGACCAATCTTTGTTACTGCTTATTATTGTTATATGATTGTTAGTTTAGAAGTTAAAAACCTGTTTTAAATTGGAGGTTGCAAAAGTTAGCAATTTTCCTCATTCTTGATATTTTGCTAAGTACTTGTTCCAACCTTGGAATTTTTGGGTTATAGGGCTGATCATAGCATCCTAATTGTGTTAATTAAGGTGTTGTGAGGCTTATAACTTGGGGATAATCAGGTGTGGGGTAACAAGGTTGCATCAATCAAGATTTTTCAAGTTTCTGTTTTTATACTCTTGTGCTTTAACCTTGTTGAATCTTAGCAGGCTTTTTTGTGGAAGCTTGTGCTTGTTCTTGCTAGCACATAAGCTCAAAATTCATGGGTGTGGATGTACATCCATGAGGTACACACCCTTAATACCAAAATCTGATATAATTTTGGATATTTGTGATATTTGAGTGTTACCTTTGTTCTTGTGTGTTTTGTGGCTTGATCTTGCTTGAATCTGTTTATCTTACTTGTTTTTGTGTTAATTGATGCTTGGGTGGTCTTGAATCTTACTTTTTCTTTGAAAATTTTGATTTTGAAAAGTTAAAGGGGTGTTTGGATCTACCTGTTTGTGTTGATTTTGTGTTATTGTGTTAAGGGAAGTTGGTATTTGTGCTTGTTATCTGTTGTATGCTCATAATAGACCACAAACCTGCAAATATTTGGACTTGAAACATTGAATTGTTCAATCTGCTATATCTTGTTGTATTTTACTGATTTTTGCCTAAGATTTTGGGAAAACCTAGAGTTTATGCATGCTTAGGTATAAAAGTTGTTTAAACCTCATTAATATAACATACTTGAAAGATTTGAGTGTTTGAATCTGAGCTTTGGGTCAAGTGTATCAGCAAGAACATCATTTGGTCAAAACATGTTCATCAGTAACTTTAAGCTGTTTAGATCTTGTTCAAATCTTGTATGTTTTGCATGAAACTTGTTTAGACTTGCTCATTTAAGTTTATTTTAGCCTGTGTATGCTTTTGGTGCAATTTGGTTAGCTTATTCTTGCTAAAACAGCTTATTGGTTCAATCTGCTATACTTGTTCTTATTTTGCCCAGATCAGGTACTTGTTTGAATTAACTGTATCATTTGGCTATTTCTTGTTGTGATTTGTTGATTGTTCTTGACTCCTTATGATCCAAAGATCATTTGGGTGCCTTTGTTTAATCTGAATCTCCAAAACAGCCACTAAAGACAAAAAGTCAAACAAGTCAAGCAGTGGGAAAAGTTCCCACTGCTCAACACCCAAAACTAGCCCCTGCTAGTGTAATTTTGAACTCAGCTTATCAATAAGCTATTCTAGCTTATCCAGACTTGCAACAACTTATTTTTTGTGATAGGTGATGAGACTGCTTTTATACCTAGTCTCATCGTCCAAATTGGGCTTAAAATGCATTAAATATCATCAAAATACCCAATATATGCTTGTGTTTGTTGCTTGTGTATTTTAGGTACGGATATTGAGAAAATGACAAAAGATCACAAGAATCAGTCAAAAACGAACACAGGAAACGAAGCCGCACGATGAACCAAGCCCTAATGAAGAATTCTCCAAAGAAAACCCTTGAAGATTTGAAGAATCATGAAGTTTGGTCCTCCAAGTTTGAAGAATTGACACTTTATACCCTTGTATCTTCATAATTACAAGTTTGGTCCCTAAAGTTTGTCAAAATTACAAAAAGGACCCTTAACTTTGAAGAATTGGCAAATTTAGTCCCTCAACAAAACTAAATTGTCAACAATGGTCCTTCAAGAAGTCAACAAACAAGTCAAAGTCCTTGAAGTATGAAGACATGTCAAGAACGGCCCTTGGGATATGAAGAAATTGCATTTTAAGTCCTTGATTCAAGTTTGGAAGTATTTGTGCCAAAAATGAAAAGCTGTCCAAAGTTGTCATGTGTATATTGGGCGTTGATGCCATTTTATTACAACATGAAGACAAAAGGAAACATGGGGGGCCAATTCTGCCAGAAATTGGAACTTATCTCAACCAATCAAGTGTACACATCACCCACCACCACCAATCACAACTCCCCACCTCACTCCCTCTTCCACGTCACCATTCCACCAGCTATTAAACCCATTTATTTAACCCTTCCCTCCTAAACACCTTTTCAAATTGTCATTAATCCACAAACGGATTAAAACCCCCTTAATCCTCCCATAAACCCTAGATAATCCCAGGATCAATCAACTAAAAAACAAAGGGGTTTTTAACCAACTTGTCTAGATGGGTGATTAACCTAGTACTAAGCATATCCCAAACCCAAATAACCCTTCACTTTCACTCATATGATACCCATGACCCTCCCCTGCACAAGAAAACAAAGTGTACAAACCCATCAATGGCTAAAAGATTCATTCTTGCTCCATACGTGTCATCCAACGCTCCAAAAGCAGTTTGACACCTCTGGCACCCCCACATCAGTCCAAGAACTTCACATGGAGCCTCTTGACCTAATTCAAAAACAAGCATCTTCATAAGAATATCCGAATTTCCAAGGGCAAGGAAGGAAGTTTACACTTTAGGGTTTTTAGGTTTCTTTCAGCTTTCTAGAACAAATGTAAGCCTATATAAAGGCACATAGGACGTAGCATTAACTTGTTCTTTTTTCTCCTTTTTTCACAACTTTGTAAGTCCTGTTTTTATGAATGAAAAAGGTTTAAGTTTGTTGATGAGAAGAAAGAGCCATCTTAATTTACATTGTTTTCTTGTTGTTTGAAATTCCAAGATTGTTTACTTTTCAAGTTTTTAAAATTCAAGTTTTGTGTTCAAAGGTTTCTGATTTCAAGTTTTCTGTTCAAGTTAAGGTTGTTAAACCACATAAGCTTCTACATTCAAGCTTGTATATGACCATACAACCCTGATATCTTGAAGATATCAAGGTGTAGTGGGTATAAAAGTTTGGGTAAAAGGGCTAAGTGAGGTAAAAAAAACCTTTTTGCTTATTCTTTTAACATCACTGTTTCAGTTAAAAGCTATAAGCTATAAGGAGACTTGTCTATAAGTCATTCTTATAGCTCATTGGCTCTCATTCCAGGTCACTCTTGTTGTTTTGGTTTGTTTTTAGCAGGTTCTAAACAAGGAACCAATCTTATTCATTTTTTTGTTAAGCAAACTTCATCAGAACCTCAACAAAGTTCAGCACAAGCCCCAGCTTGTTTGGAGGTGGTTTTTAAACCACTAAGGGTCCTGGATGTAGGACCCTTAAGGTAGCTACTTGTCTCTTATTTCAATTTTTTTTAGATTTCTGAAATATTATGTGTTTAAGTGATTATTGCATGAAAGTTGTTAAGTGATTGTTATTGTGCTTGTTTTTGCTTCCTTGTTTGATATTATGCATGTTAGTTTGGGTTTGATTCAGTTTGATTAAGTTTTGATAAGATTTGCTTTGTTAATTTTTCATTTTCATAGTTTAAGGAGTGTTTGGGATAAGTGTTTAACTTGTATTTTTGCTATTAATCTTGCCTGCAAGCTTGTTAAATTCACTTATTAGGTTGCTATAGGTTGTATGCTAGGGTAAGTTCTCAGTTTGGATAAGTTTAGAACACATTGCAAGCTTAAAATTTGAAAAAATGGTAAAAATCAGCTAACTGCCTTGGTTGCATGATTTTGTGAGAATTTTGTGCTAGATTTCTTGCAAGTTGTTAGATTTTAAGTTGTTTAAGGATTGAGATTCAGTTTCATGCTATTTGCTTGATTTGTGTGCTCTATTTGAAGATTTGAAATTCACATTTGAGCCATGTATATCAGCAAGTACTAATCAGAAACATATAATCTATTTCAGTAACTTTACTTGGCCTTCTTTGTGCTT
Source organism: Glebionis coronaria (assembly GCA_025667525.1). Lineage (NCBI taxonomy): Eukaryota > Viridiplantae > Streptophyta > Magnoliopsida > Asterales > Asteraceae > Glebionis > Glebionis coronaria. The sequence goes on from CM046880.1 coordinate 143,364,744, forward strand.
GATTGTGTGTGATCTTGCTTAAATTGTGTTGATTCTGACTCCTTATACTCCAAAGAGTATAAGGGTGCCCTTTGTATCCAATCAAACATCCACAATCACAAGATCAAGCCCTCTTGATCATAACTGCACAAGTGAATAAACACTTGTGTGTTCATCAGAAAATTCATCATACCTGGGCACGTTTTTGGATTTGTAGTGTTTGATTCTTGTTTAAATTGGATTGTGATTGAGTTTTTATGAGTTAATAGAGTACTGGTTTGAGTTTTTAAAAAGAAAAAAAAAAGAGAAAAAATTGCAAAAAGCTCACCCTGCCTGGACTCAAACACGCGACCTTGCTTTCCAAGGGCTAGCGTGTTAACTAGTGATCTAGATGGCTTTTTACGTTTACACTTCATTTCATTAGTTATTTAAGGTGTGTTTGTTTTATAGCTTATTTAGATAACAGCTTGTAAATAAGCTGTTTCTAGCTTATTTCCTTAAGCTTTTTCTTGTTTAAGATTTTTCCTAGGATTGTATAAGGGTGTTTGACTTTTCTGAGCAAAAAGTAGATTTTTCCCATTATTATTTTATTTATTAGGATTATTTTAAGTTTAATTTTTAGAAAGTCATTTAAAAATAGTAAAAAGTAATTTAAAAATCTGGAAAAATAATTTTTAGGTTTTTAATCATACTTTTGAGGTTTATAGCTATTTAGGTTTTCAATTTAGCTCATTTTTGATTTTATAGGATTTTAGGGTTTTTAAGCAACTTTAAAATTTAATATAAAATTATTAAATAAGTTTCAGAAAATTTGGATTGCATTTTTGTTTTAGTTACATTATTTAGGATTTTTGGTAATTTTTTAGAATTATTTGGTGAACTTTGAATTTTTTTGATTATTTTAATATTATTTTATTATTTAAAATAGAAGTTTTATTTTTTCTTGTTTCTATATTTTTCCTAGGTTAAGGACACTTAATTAGGAGTTTTGTCACTTTCCAAATATTTTTTAGACTTTTCAATTAATTTCTAGAATTAATTTAAGATTTAATAGATTTTAATAGTTTTTAAGTGTTTAAAAATAGTTTAATTTGGTTTTAAAATTTTTAAAAATAGTTTTTAGCTTAATTAGGTCATTTTTGAGGTTTACAAACTATTAGATCTTGTTTAAGGCTTTTTAATAATTAAAAGTGATTTTTAGGGCTTTAATTAGCATTAAAAAGTCATTAATTAATTAATTAAAAGGTTTTAGCAAGTTTGGATTTTTTGTAAACTCTTAGAATATTATTTGGGATTTTTAGTATTTTTTAGGAATTTTTAGGTTAAAATTTTAGTTTTGGCACTATTTACGATTTTACGTGTTCGTCTTTTTCGTCGTAGTTTAATTCGTCTTTGTAACCGTCTCTCTCTTCTAATCCCATTTCTTTTCTCAATCAATATAATCACAAATCAATATCAACTCTTAACACAACGCACTTGCCTCCTCGAGAACGAACTCATTTAGGGTCATTCACACACGGTTTTCCTAAATCGTCGTGCACGCTTGCCCTACTTTGTGCATCCTTTTCCTAAAGGTGTACAAAATCAACAACATCATTTTGGCGCCGCTGCCGGGGAGGCGTGTTGTGTTTTGGTTGAACCATTGTTGTTTTTATATAGCCATAAATAGCTAATTGTATTAGTAGCACTCTACTAATACGTATTATCGGTTTTTCGTTTTTTGTGAATACTATTACTATATTGTATACGTAGAACAATAAATTTACAAGTAATCCAAATACGTGAGAAATCACAACCTTGACTTGGGAGGTCATTACCCAATCATTGTATTCTAATCTCAAACCAAAGAAAAAGGCAAAAATAGATAAATACTTTCGTGAAGCTCGATTTTGAGAAATACAAACTATAAGGTGGGTATAAGGCGGTTGTATTTCACGACCTAAAGGAAAAAGGCTCTTAAGTGCTTCGCGCCGCCTCGTTTCCTCCGCTTACTTGTGCGTATTTTGATTTTGAAAGCTAATCGAGGGTTTTGCCGCCCAAAGTATTACTAAGTATCATATATATTTTCTTGGTTTCTATTGATTAAACCCTCTTGAACGATTTGGTGTTCCACCATCGTTCTAAAGTCATCGAAGGCGTTCACTTCACGTGATCGTTTTCATTCTTTGAGGCTTCTTTAATCGAGAGATTTGATTAAGGAGGAGATTTGTAGATTTGTGTCTACTAATACATTCCAAAAATCCAAAAAAAGTAAAAACAATCAAAAACCACAAAAAAAATTGAAAAAGTAAAAACACCAAAAAGAATCTTCTTTGCTCGCCTTCTCGTTGTACGTGACGTTTATGCAAACTCGCTCCAAAGCAAGACGTGCTCGTAAACGAAGAAACAAATCCACCACTCCTTCTAGTGAGGAGTCTCCTATTGACGAACCCATTATAGTGAAAGAAGCGCCCATGGCTAATCGAACTATGATGGAGTTGCTTCAAGCACCCACCGAGGGTTATGGAGAAGCGATTGTGATTCCCGCTATCCTTGCGGAGAATTTTGAGGTTAAGACGGGTTTGTTGTCCATGATTCAAAACAACAAGTTTCGAGGTGACGAAAAGGACAACCCTCATAACCACATTCGCCAATTTAATCGTCTCACCGCCACATGCAAGTTTAAGGACGTCTCAAACGACTCGATTAAGATGATGCTTTTTCCGTATTCCTTAGCGGGGCCCGCAAAAATTTGGTTAGAGAAAGAGCCACCCAATTTTATATTGACGTGGAAGGATCTCGTTTCAAAATTCGTGAACCAATTTTTTCCGCCCTCTAAGACTACGCACTTGAAAAACGAGATTTTAAAGTTTTCACAAGATTATAATGAGAGTTTTTCAACGGCTTGGAATAGGTTTAAGGAAATGTTGCACGAATGTCCTCATCATGGTTTTTCCGACTTGCATCAAATAGACACATTTTACAATGGCTTGAACGATCATGAGCGTGATTATCTTAATGCCGCCGCGGGTGGTAATTTTTTGTGTAAGACGGTCGAGGAAGCATTGTTAATCATTGAAAATAGGTCTAAGGTGTATAGTCCTCGTAGCACGTCGAGTGTTCGTAAGACTTCGTCTTCGTCTTCGCCTTCATTGTCACACACCGTTGATGCTTGCCAAATCGAGGCTAATTTGAAGAACAAAAATTTTGATATAGTGAAAGGATTGTTAGTTGAGTTTAAAGTTGGTGAACAACCCGCTCCCGCTACGATTAAAGCGGCTGAGGTTTCTTTTATGTATTGTGGTGGAGCTCACGATTATTCCGAGTGCATTACCAACGATGGTAACACTTCGAGTGCCTTCGCGGCCGCGGGAACTTATAACCAAAACGGTCAAGTTCCTCGCACTAATCAATTGACTCCACCGGGTTTTCCACCAAATCAAAATGCTAACAATTATCGAAACAATCAAGTTGGTTACCAAAGCAATCAAAGGAACAATTACAAGGGTAATAACAACTATGGGAATCAAGGAACTAGTAGCCAATTGCAAAATCAAAATCAAAACCGTAATTTTCAAAACACGAGTCAAGGTCTTCAAAATGTTTACACTAAAGAACTTCCAATGGACTTTGTGAATTACGCCACGGCAAATGATAAGATTTTGGAAAACATTCAAGAGCAATTGGCTAATCAAGCTAGGGACACGGCTAAGAACACCAAGGAGTTAGCTAATTTTGTTAAAGAAAATCTTAGCATGAGGAATGAATTGAAAAATGATTTTTCTAACCAAATTCGAGGTCAAAACAACAAGATAGAGCAAAGTCATGCTAGGCTTGAACAAAGAATTGACCAAAAAGCCGCTAGTAAAGATTTGAAGTTTAATAGTTTTGATGCTAAGCTTAATGCCATTTTAGAAGCCGTCATGGGGAACAAAGCCTCTACTTCGAGTGGTCTACCTAGTAACACCGTTTCAAACCCGAAGGGAGAGATGAAAGTGATTACCACACGTAGTGGTAAGACACTTAAAGAACCGACTCCTCAACCAATTACTCCAACGGTGGAGGAAATTGAGGAAGAACCCGAGGTGGTGGTCGAAAAGGAGCATATTTCAATCCCACAAAGTACCGCTCATGCCACACCTACGGTCGACCCTTTACCAACATTGGAACCCGAGATTCCAAAGGCTATGCGTATGCCCCAACCCACACCACCCTTGCCTTACCCATCGAGACTTAGGAAGGAGAAACGACAAGAGCGCGACAACTACCAGTTTGAGCTTTTTATGAAAATGTTTCGTGATTTGCATTTTAATGTGAGTTTCGCTGAGCAAAAAGTAGATTTTTCCCATTATTATTTTATTTATTAGGATTATTTTAAGTTTAATTTTTAGAAAGTCATTTAAAAATAGTAAAAAGTAATTTAAAAATCTGGAAAAATAATTTTTAGGTTCTTAATCATACTTTTGAGGTTTACAGCTATTTAGGTTTTCAATTTAGCTCATTTTTGATTTTATAGGATTTTAGGGTTTTTAAGCAAATTTAAAATTTAATATAAAATTATTAAATAAGTTTCAGAAAATTTGGATTGCATTTTTGTTTTAGTTACATTATTTAGGATTTTTGGTAATTTTTTAGAATTATTTGGTGAACTTTGAATTTTTTTGATTATTTTAATATTATTTTATTGTTAAAAATTGAAGTTTTATTTTTTCTTGTTTTTATATTTTTCCTAGGTTAAGGACACTTAATTAGGAGTTTTGTCACTTTCCAAATATTTTTTAGACTTTTCAATTAATTACTAGAATTAATTTAAGATTTAATAGATTTTAATAGTTTTTAAGTGTTTAAAAATAGTTTAATTTGGTTTTAAAATTTTTAAAAATAGTTTTTAGCTTATTTAGGTCATTTTTGAGGTTTACAAACTATTAGATCTTGTTTAAGGCTTTTTAATAAATAAAAGTGATTTTTAGGGCTTTAATTAGCATTAAAAAGTCATTAATTAATTAATTAAAAGGTTTTAGCAAGTTTGGATTTTTTGTAAACTCTTAGAATATTATTTGGGATTTTTAGAATTTTTTAGGAATTTTTAGGTTAAAATTTTAATTTTGGCACTATTTACGATTTTACGTGTTCGTCTTTTTCGTCGTAGTTTAATTCGTCTTTGTAACCGTCTCTCTCTTCTAATCCCATTTATTTTCTCAATCAATATAATTACAAATCAATATCAACTCTTAACACAACGCACTTGCCTCCTCGAGAACGAACTCATTTAGGGTCATTCACACACGGTTTTCCTAAATCGTCGTGCACGCTTGCCCTACTTTGTGCATCCTTTTCCTAAAGGTGTACAAAATCAACAACATCAATAGGTCTTCCTTATTTGACCCATTTAAGTAGACTGGAGCTTATTGGACTTTGACTTTGACTTTTTACTAGAAAACCAACTTATTTGACTTTTACATAAGTGCTTATTTGCTTTTTCCAGCTTATTGAGTCAGCTTATTTGAAAATTCTTTGTTGATTTTGCTTAATTAAGTCATTTCAAAGCTTTTGGAACTTGAATCAGCACTTGGGGTGGCCTCGAACTCAAAAACGACTATTTTTTCATTTTCTATAGATTGCTTATTGCATTTTCAAGCTTATTCCTTGGGCTTATTTAAATTTCTTCTTGCAGAAGTCTTATTTAGTTCAAAAGAAGCTTGTGTGTCAAATTTTAGCTTATGGCATTGGCTTATAGCTTAATGGGCCAAAAAGCCCATTAAGAATAAGCTGCTTGGTATAAGCTAGCTTATTTCACACTTTTAGCTTTTGGGCTTTGGAAAAAGTTGTTTAATATCAAATTTTGAGTCAACCTGTGCTTTTTGGGCTTATTTTGAACACTTTTTGTTATTGGGCCCAAATTTGGCCCATTAAGCTACTGTTTTGGGTTTAGCCCATTTTCTAGGCCCATTAAGGGTATTTAGGTAAGTTCACTTTCATTTCTGAGTTATTTAGGTTAAATTAAGCTAGTTTGCAAGTTTTTAGAATTTTTTATGATTTTTGGATTTTTAATATTATTTTAATATTATTTTATTATTAAAAATCAAAAGTCTGATTTTCTAAGTTTTTACATTTTTCCTAGGTTCTAAACACTTAATTAGGATTTTTGCAACTTTCCAAATATTTTTAGAGTCTTTTAATTATTTTCTAGAATTAATTTAAGTTTTAATTGATTTTAGTAGTTTTTAATTGTTTTAAAATAGTTTTTAGTGGTTTTAAAATTTTGAAAAATACTTTTTAGCTTAATTAGAGTATTTTTGAGGTTTACAAACTTTAAAATCTTGTCTAGGGCTTTTTAATAATTAATTTTGATTTTTAGGGCTTTAATTAGCATTAAAAAGTCATTATCTAATTAATTAAAAGGTTTTGGCAATTTTTGATTTTTTGTAAACTCTTAGAATATTATTGTAGATTTTTGGTAATTTTTAGGAATTTTTAGGGTACAATTTTAATTTTAGCATTTTTTACGGTTTTACGAGTACACCTTTTTCGACTTAGTTTAATCCGTCTTCGTAACCGTCATTCTCTTCTAATCTCATTTCTATTTTCCTTTCTCAACAATATAATCACAAATCTAATCCAATTCATTACACACATAACACACTAGCCTCCTTGAGAACGAACTCATTTTAGGGTCATTTACACACGGTTTTCCTAAATCGTCGTGCTTACCCTATTTACCTTCCTTTTCCTAAAGGGGTAATTTTACAATCATCATTTTGGCGCCGCTGCCGGGGAGGCATGTTGTGTTTTGATTTGGCATTGTTGTTTTTATATACTAACCATAAATAGTATTTGTATTAGTAGCACTCTACTAATACGTATTATCGGTTTTCGGTTTTTGTGTGAATACTATTACTATAGTGCATACGTAGAACAATAAATTCGCAAGTACTCCAAATAGGTGAGCAATCACAACCTTGACTTGGGAGGTCATTACCCAATCATTGTATTCGAATCTCAAACCAAAGAAAAAGGCAAAAATAGATAAATACTTTCGTGAAGCTCGATTTTGAGAAATACAAACTATAAAGTGGGTATAAGGCGGATATTATAAAATATATCCTAAGGAAAAAGGCTCTTAAGTGCTTCGCGCCGCCTCGTTTCCCCGCTTGCTTGTGAGTATTTGATTTTGAGAGCTAATCGAGGGTTTTGCCGCCCAAAGTATTACTTAGTATCATATATATTTTCTTGGTTTCCATTGATTAAACCCTCTTGAACGTTTTGGTGTTCCACCACTGTTCTAAAGTAATCGAAGGCGTTCACTTCACGTGATCGTTTTCATTCCTTGAGGCTTCTTTAATCAAGAGATTTGATTAAGGAGGAGATTTGTAGATTTGTGTCTACTTAATACATTCACCAAAATCCAAAAAGGTTAATACAATCAAAAACCACAAAAAAATTGAAAAATACAAAACACCAAAAAGAATCTTCTTTGCTCGTCCCCTCGTTGTACGTGACATTTATGCTAACTCGTAATCAAGCAAGACGTGCACGTAAACGAAAGAACAAAACTCCCACTCCTAATCTTTCTAGTGAGGAGTCTCCTATTGACGAACCCATTGTAAGAGAACCACCAACCATGGCGAATCGAACTATGATGGGGTTACTTCAAGCACCCACCGAGGGTTATGGAGAGGCTATTGTGATTCCCGCTATCCTTGCGGAGAATTTTGAGGTGAAAACGGGTTTGTTGTCGATGATCCAAAACAACAAATTCCGTGGTGATGAGAAGGACAATCCACACAACCATATCCGCCAATTCAATCGTCTTACCGCCACTTGCAAGTTTAAGGATGTCTCGAATGACTCGATTAAGATGATGCTTTTTCCGTATTCCTTAGCGAGGCCCGCTAAAATTTGGTTAGAGAAAGAGCCACCCAATTCTATATTGACGTGGAAGGATCTCGTGTCTATGTTTTTTTTCCGCCCTCTAAGACTACGCACTTGAAAAACGAGATTTCAAAGTTTTCACAAGAATTTAATGAAAGTTTTTCAACGGCTTGGAATAGGTTTAAGGAAATGTTACATGAATGTCCTCATCACGGTTTTTCCGACTTGCATCAAATTGACACGTTTTACAATGGACTTAATGATCATGAAAGGGATTATTTGAATGCCTCTGCGGGTGGTAATTTTTTGTGTTAAACGGTTGAGGAAGCTTTGGTGATAATTGAAAATAGATCTAAGGTGTATAGTCCTCGTAGCACGTCTAGTGTTCGTAAGGCTTCGTCTTCGGCTTCACCTTCTTTGTCTACTACCATCGATGCTTGCCAAATTGAGGCGAACTTGGAAAACAAGATTTTTGACAAGCTTAAAGGACTTTTGATTGAGTTTAAAGTTGGTGAACAAAGTGCTCCCGCTATGGCTAAAGCGGTTGAGGTTTCTTGCATGTATTGTGGTGGAGGTCATGATTTCTCCGAGTGCATTACCAACGGTGGTAACACTTAGAGTGCCTCCGCGGCCACGGGAAATTACAACCAAAACGGTCAAGTTTCCCGCTCTAATCAAATGACTCCACCGGGTTTTGGTTCAACTCAAAATGCTAACAACAACCATCGCAACAATCAAGTTGGTTTCAAAAACAATTACAACAAGGGAAACTATGGGAATCAAGGGGCTAATAATCAAGTTTCAAACAAAAATGATTTTCAAAACAACAACAAAGGTTTGCAAACATTGAAAGATCTTCCAAGTGAGTTTGTTGAATACACTAGTGGGAATGATGCTAGGTTTGACAACATTCAAAGAGAAATAATTAGCCTAAGATCCGAGTTTAAGATCGACTTGAAGAAAGAGTTGAAAAATGAGTTAGCTAATGAACTTAAAATCCACACCAACAAGATGGAAGGAAATGTCACTAGGTTGCAACAAAACCAACAAAAAATGGAACAAGGGCAACATGAGATTAAACAAGAGATGATTAAGGCCGAGAAAAGGCAAACCGAGGCCGTATTGAGGCAATCCAATTTTGAAGATAAAATCTCATCTATGTTTGAGGCAATAATATGTAAACCGTCTTTGAGTAGTCTTCCTAGCAACACCATATCCAACCCTAAGGGTGAGACGAAACTGATTATCACACGTAGTGGTAAGACACTTAAGGAACCGACTCCTCAACCAATTGCTCCTACGGAGGAAGAAATTGAGGAAGAACCCGAGGTGGTGGTCCAAAAGGAGCATGTCCCAATCTCACGAAGTACCGCTCATGCCACACCTACGGTTGACCTATTACCATCATTGGAACCTGATATTCCAAAGGCTATGCCTACTATGCCTCAACCCACACCACCTTTGCCCTATCCATCGAGACTTAGGAAGGAGAAACGTCAAGAGCGCAACAATTATCAATTTGAGCTTTTTATGAAAATGTTTTGTGATTTGCACTTTAATGTGAGTTTCGCCGATGCTTTGGTCATGATGCCTCGATTTGCCGCTAACTTTAAGAGTATGTTGAACAACAAGGAGAAATTGCACCAATTGTCTAGTTGTTCGTCGGTTTATCTTAATCGCATACCTCAAAAAGTCGGTGATCCCGGTAAATTCTTGATTCCATGTGCAATCCAAGATATGGAGGAATGCTTCGCCTTGGCCGATCTTGGTGCTAGAATTAACTTGATGCCACTTGCAATCTTCAAGTCGCTCAATCTTCCTAATCTTACTCCTTCACTAATGTCTATCGAGTTGGCCGACCATTCCACGATTCCCGCATGTGGTTTGGCGGAAGACGTTTTTGTGAAAGTGGGGAAGTTCTACTATCCCGTAGACTTTATCGTTGTTGATATCCCCACGGATCCTCAAGTTCCTCTCATTTTAGGTCGTTCATTTTTAGATACGTCTATGGCTTTGATCGATGTCCATGCTAGAAAGATCACCTTACGTTTCAACGACGAGGAACTTGTTATAAACGCTACTCAAAACTCTCAACTTTCTCATGTTTATTCCGTTGCAACCATAAACCTCGTTGATTTTATTGACGTGGTTTGCGAGGAATTTTCACAAGAAGTTCTAGGTTTTGGTGATGAAGAAACTAGTGGCAATCCCACTATGTTGGATCCAATTCTTGATAATTCGACACCAACCTTCACTCCATTTGAAGGTGGTGGTTTTACGTTGGAAGAATTCGATGTTCCACGTACTTGTGACGAAGACCTCGACAACGATGAGGAATTCTCGATTATCAAGGATTTTCTTAACGATTTCCCACTACCTCCACCCGAGGAGGTTATGAGTATCGAGCCTAAATCTTCACTTGAGGAACCACCTATCCTTGAGTTGAAAGATTTACCTCCTTACCTCGAATATGTCTATTTGGAGGAGGACGACAAGTTGCCGGTTATTATTGCGAAGGAACTTTCGAATGATGAAAAAACCGCACTTGTCGATGTTCTAAAGGATCACAAAGGGGCAATTGCGTGGAAGTTATCCGACATTAAGGGAATCGATCCCAAGTTTTGTACCCACAAAATCTTAATGGAGGAGGATTACAAGCCCGCAATCCAAAGTCAAAGGAGGGTGAACCCCAAAATTCACGACGTCATCAAAAAGGAGGTCCTTAAACTCCTTGACGCGGGAATGATTTACCCTATTTCCGATAGCCCTTGGGTGAGTCCTATTTATTGTGTCCCTAAAAAGGGAGGGATGACCGTTGTGCCAAACAATGCCAACGAGTTAATTCCCACTAGACTCGTGTGCATTGACTATTGTAAGTTGAATGAAGCCACTCGAAAAGACCATTTTCCCTTGCCCTTTATGGACCAAATGTTGGAGCGCCTTGCGGGAAACGATTTCTATTGATTTTTAGATGGTTTTTCCGGTTACATCCAAATTCCCATCGATCCTCGTGATCAAGAAAAAACTACGTTTACGTGTCCATATGGAACGTTTGCCTATCGTAGAATGCCATTTGGACTTTGTAATGCACCGGGAACCTTTCAAAGGTGCATGATGGCTATTTTTCATGATATGATCGAGAAGACGATGGAAGTCTTCATGGATGACTTTACCGTGTTTGGTAATTCGTTCACTTTGTGTTTGTCGAACCTTGATAGAATGTTAAAACGTTGTGAGGAAACCAACCTTGTGCTCAATTGGGAAAAGTGTCATTTTATGGTTAAGAGTGGAATCGTCTTAGGGCACAAGGTCTCGAAAGCGGGGATTGAGGTAGATCAAGCTAAGGTAGACGTCATCGCCAAATTACCTCATCCCAAAAACGTAAAGGGAGTTAGGAGCTTCCTAGGCCACGCGGGCTTTTATCGTCGATTCATCAAGGATTTTTCAAAGATCTCTCGACCCATTACACTTCTTCTTGAAAAAGAGGCACGTTTTGTCTTTGACGAAGATTGTGTACGAGCCTTTGAAATCCTTAAGAGGAAACTTACCGAAGCTCCCATTCTTGTTGCTCCTAATTGAAACCTCCCCTTTGAGCTTATGTGTGATGCTAGTGATTACGCTATTGGGGCCGTTTTGGGGCAACGTCATGATAAGCACTTCTTGCCTATTCACTATGCTAGCAAGACGATGACCGAGGCTCAACTAAAATACACTACAACGGAAAAGGAGTTCCTTGCCGTGGTGTATGCATTTTAGAAGTTCCGACCTTACCTCGGCTATCAAGTATCTCATGGCAAAGCAAGATGCTAAGCCTAGATTACTTCGTTGGATTCTCCTCCTTCAAGAATTTGATCACACCATCGTTGACAAAAAAGGAGCCTAGAATCTAGCGGCCGATCATCTTTCTCGTATGGAAGATCCTCACCAAAGTGTTTACGAGCCTAAGGAAATCACCGAAACATTTCCGCTTGAAACACTTGGTGTAGTGAATTCTAAGCTTGATCCTTCCACCCCATGGTTTGCGGATTTTGCAAATTACCATGCGGGTAACTTCATCATTAAGGGTATGACGACTCAAGAAAAACGAAAATTCTTCCGTGACATCAAGTTCTACTTTTGGAACGACCCTTACTTGTTTCGAACTTGTGCGGATCAAATCATCCGAAGTTGTGTATTTGGCACCGAAGCTTCTAACATCCTTAGAGCTTGCCATGAGGGACCCACGGGTGGTCACCACGGTGCTAATCTCACGGATAAGAAGGTGTTTGATGCCGGCTTCTTTTGGCCTACTATTTACCGAGATGCACAAGATCTTGTGAAGTCATGTGATTCATGCCAACGACAAGGAAAGCCTCACAAAAAGATGAAATGCCACAAAATATCATCCAAGTGTGTGAGATCTTTGACGTTTGGGGTATAGACTTTATGGGGCCGTTCCCATCATCTCGTGGTAATAAGTACATTCTCATTGCGGTTGACTACCTATCTAAGTGGGTGGAGGCCAAAGCCTTGCCCACCAACGATGCTCGTGCGGTAGTCAAGTTTTTGAAAAGCTTGTTTTCTCGGTTTGGAACCCCTCGTGCTATCATAAGCGATCGTGGAACCCATTTTTGTAACGACCAATTCGAAAGGGTCCTAAGGAAATATGAGGTTACACATCGGCTTTCTACGGCTTATCACCCACAAACGAGTGGGAAAGTCGAGGTTTCAAACCGAGCGTTGAAGAGGATCTTGGAGAGATCCATTGGGGAAAACCGACAATTGTGGTCGGATATGTTGGACGATGCTTTACGGGCCTTTAGTACCGCTCATAAGACGCCCATTGGGTGCACTCCCTATAAGCTTGTGTATGGAAAGAATTGTCATTTGCCTATCGAGTTAGAACACAAGGCTTATTGGGCCCTAAAGCATTGTAATGATGATATGGAGACCGCGGGAAAACACCAGAAAATACAATTGAATGAATTGGATGAATTAAGGGATATTGCTTATGAAAATTCATTGATTTATAAGGAAAAAACTAAAAAGTTGCATGATTCTAAAATTAAAAACCGGGTTTTTAACATTGGGGATCAAGTTTTGCTTTTTAATTCTCGCTTGAAAATCTTTTCCGGTAAGTTGAAATCTCGTTGGTCCGGTCCATTCACCGTGACTCAAGTATTTCCATATGGGACCATCGAGCTAGCTAAAAAATAATGGCCCCAATTTCAAGGTGAATGGACATAGGTTGAAGCACTACTTTGGCGGGGAAGTTCCATCCTTGAACTACCTCGACCAAGTCACCTTCCCCAATGATAATTAGTATTGAGGGGATCGAGTCGAGCTCATGACTCGGTAATCAAAAACGAGGAGCCTCGTGGGGGAGTCCCATGCTTATCCTATGTACATATTATCGCTTTCTAATGTAGTTAACGTGTGGGGATTTGTGCCATTCCAACCTTTGTCCCGTGGTTGTTTGTGAATTGTGGTTTTTAGATGATCATGATCTTCACGATTGGAGCCTCTCGTGTTCGTTTTATGGGAGCACTCGATCGTTTGCTTTTAAGACTTTCTCAATATCCATGATATCCTTTTGATGTTCTAACCTTAGGTTTTTAGCACACTTCATAAACGGCTATTAATTTATTGGTTACACCCTTTCCATGCTAGATTAGGCATTCGACTACGTCTCTAGTATGGGGGTGTTTGCAACCCTAGACAAAAAACATTGAGGACAATGTTTAACTTTAGTATGGGGGTGAATAGATACTTGCCTTGCCAAACCTTCACGCTTTCCAAAGTTTATCTTTTTGTTTATCGTTTTATTGCAAAATAAGGCTAAAAATGGCCAAATTTTAAAAAATTTCTCATGTTTTATAAGTGTTTGAAGACACGAATGTAGATTTTCCGATGGCGAGAATAGTAATTTTTGACTCGACCGTGCGTGTTGAGCACTTAGCTTTGGTTCCTTAACTACACATTAGGCTAAGTCTCTTAAATGAGGACGAGAAATGATAGGGTTAATTATAAGTTACTATGCTAAACGTAGAGTACTCGTATTCTTTCAAAAACTCATGTGTTCTCGTTGTTTGCTTATTCTCCCCTCGCATGTAAATGTTTTTTGCTTAATAAATATTGACTTAGCGGTTTAGTTGGGATTGTTGGGTTTCTAGTCTTTTCTAGTAGCTTCCGTGTAATTAAATTGGGAAGACATTAAGGTATCACCAGCATCGCGGTTTTGAAGTATTGGCACCCAATAATCAAAAGCTTCATCCAATAATAAGATTTCAAGTGCTCACCTAAATCAAGCAAACAATTTGAAGCCCCACAAGGCCGAAAAATCAATGCAAAATTGAAAGTGAATCAAGCCTTAATCTTCGAAGCTTTAAAGATCCAAAATTCGCCTTAGCGTGAGGATATACGTCTTTGGCTAATAAAACTACCGATGAGGTGGATAATAAAAGGCAAGGCAAGACCGAAGTCATAATAAAAGCTTCATGGCGAAGTTGAATAAAAGATGGAGGTAAACCAAAGATAATAAGGCCCTTTCGTTAGGGGGCGTATAAAAGTCTTGGTAATAAGTCTCATGTTCAAAACCGTTATAAAACCGTGTTTATTGATGAGACTGCTTTTATACATGGTCTCATCGTCCAAATCGGCCTTAAAATGCATAAAATATCATAAAATGTGCCAAATATATGCTCGTGTTTGTTACTTGTGTATTTTTAGGTACGGATATTGAGGAATTGGCAAAAGATCACAAGAATCAATCAAAAACGAACACGGGAAACGAAGTCGCACAATGAACCGGGCCCAACTTTGGAATTTTGCAAAAAGACCCTTGAAGAATTGAAGATTGTCAAGTTTAGTCCCTCATCTTTGAATAACTTGTCACAATTGACCCTCCAAAAGTCAATTGTACAAGTATGGTCCTTAATGTTTGAAGATTGTACAAGATCAGTCCCTGGAGAATCAAGAATATACATTTAAAACCCTTGGAAAAGTTTTTGAAGTATTTGTGCCAAAATTGACAACTGGCCAAAAGTTGTTAAGTGCAATTTGGACGTTGATGGGTATTAATTACAACTTGAACAAATGAAGAAACCTTGGGGGCTGTTTTTGCCAGACAGCCAAATTCCTTCCCTCCAATCACTATCCTCCACGTCACCCCACTCAACCATCCCACCAATCACCTTCCTTCAATCCCCCACGTCACACCCCACCACTACTTAACTGATTTATTAAATCAGTATAATCTTCCCACCAAAAACAACAATTTAAAAAATTTAATCCCCAATTTGGATTAAACACTCCCTAATCCCAGGATAAACCCTAACCCAACCCAGACCTAATCACCCTCAAAACAAATGGGTTTTCCCTTAATCACTCCAGATCTTTAATTAAGGATGCTCTCACCCTATCCCACACAAAACCCATGCTCCCAACACACCCATGTGACCTCCAAGACCCACCCCTGCCTCGTCTTTTTCACACCAAAACCAAGAAGGGACAAGACAAACGGCTGGATCTTTCTCCTTGACCCCCAAGTTCATTTCAACAGCTTAGATCATATCAAACATCACTCTCCACAACTGGCTCATCACATGGCACAATTTGACCACTTTGAAGATTGAAGACCAAGGGCTTTTTAGGAATTCTACATGCTAGGGTTTTATAGTTCTAGACTTTTCTTTTCAGTTGTATAAATAGAGACGTATGTGTCTCTATTGCTCTTGTTCCAGTTTTTAGCATTTTTCATCTTGTAATTCCTTATTTAAATTAATGAAGTTTGGTGTTTGTTAAATGCAAGTGTAATTCCTTTTATTAAGTTTAAAAAGTTTGTGTGTTGTGTTAAATGCTAAGGCTGAGTTCCATTTAGAATTGTGAAAGATTTTGGGAGTTTAAGTTTTTCAAAAAAAAAAAAGGTTTGAAAGGATTTTACAAATTCAGGAATCAAAGGTTGTTATGAAGTGAAAGTGGAGTAGCATCCTTTGGTTTGTGATTTGTAAGTTGTTCTTAAAACAAGTTTCAAAGGTTTTTAGGTTTCAAGGTTTTGGAAGTTTTCAGAAAAATCAGAAAGTTGCATTGTTTGTGTTTCATTTTCTTAGCAGGGTTGTTTGGGCTTGATTGATTCAAGGTTCAACACAAACCCCAGTTTGTAGGAGGTGACAAGCTGTCACTGAGGGACTTGGATGTAAGTCCCTCAAGGTAAAACTCATTTACCTTTTTAATTTTCAGTTTTTCTCTTTATATTTGGTGACTAGTTTGATTTGCATGAAAAATGGTATGAATGTGTGTTAAATGGTTGGTTGATGCATGATAAGTGTTTTTATGCATGTTTAAAGTCTATTTAATCAGTTTGGTAGGATCTTGTTAGGATTTGATTTGTTAAAAAATGGTTATCAGTTTTAAAGGAGTGTTTGGATATGCATGTTAGACAGATTTATTGAAAGATTTTGAGTTTTAAAAACCTGTTAGAATCATTCCTTGGGGTAGTTATAAGTTTTATGCTAGTTGTGTTGCATTTTGGTTGAGTTTAACACAAAGTTGCATGACAAAAAGTGAAAAATATAGCAAAAACTGCCAAGTCAAAGTTTCTGCTTGTTTTGTATGAATTTGAGCCAACAATTCTTGGAATTTGTTAAGAGTTAGGGTATTTGAGGTTTGTTTACTGGTTTTATGCTGATTGGGTGAGTTGTATGCAAGATTTGGGAGTCTGATAATCACTTTTGTGCATCTAGATTACCAAAACTTACCACCAGACCTAGTTACTTACATCAGCAACTTAAAAATGCCTTTGTGTGCTTTGATTGTGTGATTTGGTGTTAGAAACTGCTTGACTTTTACTTGTCTTGACTCCCTATACTCCCAAGAGTATAGGGGTGCCCTGCTTGTCCAACTAATCACCACAAACAAGCCACAAAACCAAGCCCTCTTGGTCTATTAGCACAAGTGAGAACTTCACTTGTTCATCAGTCTTAAAGCCCAACTGGGCACGTTTTTGCTCTCAATTTGATTTGATCTTGGTTAAAAGTGATTTGTGATTGTGTTTTTGTAGCTAACAAGTGTTACTGTTTAAGTGTTAAAAAGAAAAAAAAAAGAAAAAAAAATTAAAAACTTCACCCTGCCTGGACTCGAACACGCGACCCCTCGTTGGGGGAGTAACCGTGTTAACCAGTGATCTAGATGAGTTTTTACGTTAAGACTTCATTTCATTAATTACTTAACTTGATTTTGTTTTCTTCTTATTTAAATAAGCCGTAGCCTTTTGGCTTATTTGTGGCTTATTTATTAAGCATTTTTGGCTTATTTCATTTTTCCTAGGTTTTGTTTAGTATTCCAGACTTTTCTGTTTAAAAGTTTTATTTTTCCCATTATTCTTTTATTTATTAGGATTATTTTTGGTTTTATTTTTAGAAAGTAAATTAAAAATAGTAAACAGTAATTAAAAAATCCAAAAAAATAGTTTTTAAGTTTTAATTTATATTTTTGAGGTTTACATTCAAAAAAGTTTTCAAAAACTTTAATTTTTAGTTTTATTTGATTTTAGGTTTTTTATTAAAGTTTAAAAATTAATATAAAATTAATTAAAAGGTTTTAGGAGCTTTAATTTGCATTTTCTTCTTAGTTAGAATATTTAGGATTTTTGAGAATTTTTTAGAATTTATTTAAGAACTTTTTATTTTTTGATTATTTTAATATTATTTTATTCATAAAAATTCAAAGTTTCATTTTTAACTTTTTTTTCATTTTTCCTAAATTCTAGACTTTAAAATAGGAACTTTGTAACTTTCCAAATATTTTTTAGGCTTTTCAATTATTTTTTAGAATTAATTTAAGATTTAATAGATTTTAATAGTTTTTAGGAGTTTAAAAATAGTTTAATTTGGTTTTAAAATTTTTAAAAATAGTTTTTAGTTTAATTAGGTCATTTTTGAGGTTTACAAACTATTAAATCTTGTTAAGGGCTTTTTAATATTTAAAAGTGATTTTTAGGGCTTTAATTAGCATTAAAAAGTCATTTATAAATTAATTAAAAGGTTTTGGCAAGTTTGGATTTTTTGTAAACTCTTAGAATATTATTGTGGATTTTTAGTAATTTTTAGGAATTTTTAGGTTAAAATTTTAAATTTTGTCGTTTTTACGTGTCTACGTCTTAACTTTCTAGTAGTGTTTTTGCCTATTTTTCTATTTTTTCGTCTTCGTCATTTTCTCTTCTCCTTTCTTGTTAATAATCAAAAACAAATCAATCAAATCAATTCATTACACAACACACTTGCCTCCTCGAGAGAACGATCCCATTAAGGGTCATAAGTGTTTACGTTTTCCTAAACGTACACTTAACGCTTACCACTATTTTACCTTGTTTTCCTAAACAAGTGTGAATTTTACAACTATCATTTTGGCGCCGCTGCCGGGGAGGCGTGTTGTGTTTTGATTGAACCATTGTTGTTTTCTATAGTAGCCATAATAGTAATTGTATTAATAGCACTCTATTAATACGTATTATCGTTTTTCGGTTTTTGTGTGAATATTATTACTATATAGTATACGTAGAACAATAAATACACAAGTACTCCAAATACGTGAGCAATCACAACCTTGATTCGGGATTTCATCACTCGATCATTGTATTCGAATCTCAAACCAAAGAAAAAAGGCAAAAATAGATAAATACTTTCGTGAAGCTTAATCTTGATAATACAAACTATAAGGTGGGTATAAGGCGGTTGTATTTCACGACCTAAAGGAAAAAGGCTCTTAAGTGCTTCGCGCCGCCTCGTTTCCTCCGCTTTCTTGTGCGTATTTGATTTTGAGAGTGAATCGAGGGTTTTGCCGCCCAAAGTATTATTACATATCATAGATATTTTCTTGGTTTCTATTTGATTAAACCCTCTTGAACGATTTGGTGTCCCACCATCGTTCTAAAGTCATCGAAGGCGTTCACTCCACGTGATCGTTTTCATTCCTTGAGGCCTTTTTAATCAAGAGATTTGATTAAGGAGGAGATTTGTGGACTTTTTGTCTACTTAATACATTCACCAATTTCCAAAAAAGTTAATACAATCAAAAACCACAAAAAAAATTGAAAAACACAAAATACCAAAAAGAATCTTCTTTGCTCGTCTCCACGTTGTACGTGACGTTTATGCTCACTCGTAATCAAGCAAAACGTGCACGTAGACGAAAGAACAAAACTCCTACTAAAACTCATTCTAGTGAGGAGTCTCCAAGTGAGGAACCTATTGTAGAACAAGAAGCTATCATGGCTAATCGTACTATGATGGAGTTGCTTCAAGCACCCACCGAGGGTTTTGGAGAGGCCATTGTGATTCCCGCCATCCTTGCGGAGAACTTTGAGATCAAGACGGGTTTAATGTCTATGCTTCAAGCAAACAAGTTTCGCGGTCACGAAAAAGACAACCCACATTATCACATTAGGCAATTTAATCGTCTCACCGCGACAAGCAAGTTTTAGGATGTACCACACGATGCCATTAAGATGATGTTGTTTCCTTACTCGTTAGATGGACCCGCCAAGATTTGGCTTGAGAAAGAACCGCCGAATTCGATTTTGACATGGGCCGATCTCGTGTCTAAATTTGTGAATCAATTTTTTCCACCATCTAAGACAACACATTTGAAAAACAAGATTTCACGTTTTACACAAAGACCTAATGAAAGTTTTTCAATGGCTTGGGAAAGGTTTAAAGAAATGTTACATGAATGTCCACACCATGATTTTTCCGAATTGCATCAAATTGACACGTTTTATAATGGGCTTAATGATCATGAACGACGTTACTTAAATGCCGCCGCGGGTGGTAATTTTTTATGCAAAACAACCAATGAGGCTTTAAAAATCATAGAAAATAGGTCTAAGGTCTATAGCCCTCGTAACACACCGAGTGTTGCCAATTTGGGCTCGTCATCATCTCGTTCCATTAATGCCTTGCAAGATGAAGCAAATGAGGAGAATCGGTTTTTCGATATGTTTTCGACTCTTATGTCTCATTGGAAAGCTCAAGAAGCTTCAAATTCCGCTTCGGTTAAAGCGGTTGCTAAGAGTTGTATTTCGTGTGGTGGAGCTCATGATTTTTCCGAGTGCATTACCGCGGATGGTAACACTTCGAATGCTTTTGTAGCCACGGGAACTTATAAACAAATCGGTCAAGGTTCCCGCCAAAATCAAGCTCCACAAAATCAAAATGCTAATAACTATCGAAACAACAATCAAGGTGGAAATTACCAAGGAAATAAAAGGAATTATAACAAGGGTAATTATCAAAAGTGGTAATGGGCAAATTTCAAACCAAAACCAAAACCGTGATTTTCAAACTCCTACTCAAGGTTTTCAAAATGCTCACACTAAAAATTTGCAAGGAGAATTTTTAGATTATGCTAAGGCTAATGATGCTAAGTTTGATAACATGCAACGTGAGATGATTAGCTTAAGGTCCGAATTGAAAACCGAGCTTAAAAATGAACTTGCTAATGAACTTAAAACTCATGCAAACAAAATGGAAGGAAATGTCCAACGTCTTCAACAAAATCAACAAAAGATGGAATTAGGACAACATGAGATTAAGCAAGAGTTGTTAAAAGCGGATGCTAGGCAATCTAAGTTTGAAGACCGTATGGCTAAAATGTTTGAAGCTATCATGTGTAAGCCCTCTTCTTCGGGTGGTCTTCCTAGTGATACCATCGTGAACCCGAAAGGAGAATTGAAGGTTATTACTACTCGTAGTGGTAAAACTTTCAAAGAACCCATTTCTTGTCCAAGTACTTCTATGGAGAAGGAAAAAGAGAAAGAACCCGAGGTTGTGGTTGAAAAGGAGCAAATTCCAAGCCCACGAAGTAACGCTCAAACCACACCTACGATTGAACCAATACCCATAATGGAACCCGAGATTCCAAGGCCGATGCCTATGCCTAATTTGCCCCAACCCACACCACCTTTACCCTACCCATCAAGACGAAACAAGGAAAAGGCACAAGAACGAAATAATTATCAATTTGAACTTTTTATGAAAATGTTTTGTGACTTGCATTTTAATATAAGTTTTGCCGACGCCTTAGTCATGATGCCTCGATTTGCCGCGAACTTCAAAAGTATGTTAAACATCAAAGAGAAATTGCAAAAATCGTCTAGTTGTTCTTCGGTTTTTCTAAGCCGCATACCTCAAAAAGTCGATGATCCTGGAAAGTTTTTAATCCCATGTGCTATACAAGACATGGAAGAATGCTACGCCTTGGCCGATCTTGGTGCTAGTATTAATTTGATGCCTCTTGAGATTTTTAAATCGCTCAATCTTCCAAATCTCACTCCTTCAAGAATGTCAATCGAAATGGACGATCATTCTACGATTCTAGCTTGTGGAGTTGCCGAGGACGTCTTTGTGAAAGTTGGAAAGTTCTACTATCCTGTAGACTTTATTGTTGTTGATATTCCCATCGATCCTAAAGTTCCGTTAATTTTAGGTCGATCATTTTTGGATACCTCGAGAGCACTTATCGATGTGCATGCAAGAAAAATCACTCTTCGTTTCAATGAGGAAGAACTCGTCATTATTGCAACCCAAAACTCCACTCTTTCTCATGTGTATTCGATCACATCTTTGTACAATGTCAATCCCATCAAAAGCATTTGCAAAAAGATTTCCAATAGAGTTTTAGGAGTTGTTGAGAAAAATGAAGTTCCGTCCCCTCCGCCGATGGAGGTTAAGAGTGTTAAGCCTATGATTCCAATCTCGAGTGAATCTTCGGATGATGAATACGTTGATCCCGATGGGGAGGTTTTCTTTGTTGACAAAAGGTTTGAAAACTTACCACCACCTAAACCAAAAAGATTTCAAAATGTGAGAATTTTTAGTGTGACTAACATTGTTTTAGATACACCAAATATTTTTGACATAATTAAATCGGGTTTTCACAAGGAGAGTGTAAAAGATGCAAAAGGAAAAGATTTTAACTTGAATTTAAAAGATTTTTCTACAATTCTAACTCCGTCATCACCGCGTGTCTTGAGTACTAAAAGCTCGTCTTCTCCTTTTGACGATGCTTTGTGTGGACTTAGTGTGGGGGAAGCCCCTTATGTTCCCTCCCCTTTCTCCACCGAGGACGAGATATTTGATCCTGGAATTGCTTATATAGGGAAATCTCGGTCTTCCACCGATGCAATAAATGGAAAATCTTTTCATTTGATTGGTGCGAGTCTACCTCGAGTAGCTCAATGTTATGACTTACCCATTGTCCCACCCTTCTATTTCTTCTCTCCTATTTTCTTCTACCCCATTGGGGTTTGTGTTGAAGAAGCGTTGTTTCGTCTTTCATCCGAAAACGAAGACGCTATCTTTGACCCCGGTATACGTTTATCGGTTTTTAAAGTACTCCACGTGCTTTTGGGTCTTGTTTATCATGTAAGCCCCACCAAAAATTGACCAAACCATGATTATCCCTAAATGATCACATTTATGGGGATTCGAGTCGAGCTTTTGACTCGGTTATAAAAAACAAGGTGCCTCGTGGGGGAAACCCATGCTTATCCATGTACATATTATTGCTTTCTAATTAGTTTAATGTGAGGGGATTTGTGCCCTTCCAACCTTTGTTCCGTGGTTGTTTGTGAATTGTGGTTTTTAGATCATGATCTTCACGATTGGAGCCTCTCGTGTTCATTTTATGGGAGCACTCGATCGTTTGCTTTGGAGGCCTTTCCCAATATCCATATGATATATCCTTTTATGTTCTAACCTTAGGTTTATAGCACACTTCATAAACGGCTATTAATTTAATGGTTACACCCTTTCCATGCTAGATTAGGCATTCGACTACGTCTCTATTATGGGGGTGTTTCCTAGACTCGAAACATTGAGGACAATGTTTAACTTTAGTATGGGGGGGTGAATAGATACTTGCCCTGCCAAACCTTCACGCTTTCCAAAGTTTATCGTTTTATTTATCGTTTTTGTTGCAAAATAAGGCTAAAAATGGCCAAATTTTAAAATTTTTCATGTTTTATAAGTGTTTGAAGACACGAATGTAGATTTTCCGATGGCGAGAATAAGAGTAATTTTTGACTCGACCGTGCGTGTTGAGCACTTAGCTTTGATTCCTTAACTTACATTAGGCTAAGTCTCTTAAATGAGGACGAGAAATGATAGAGTTAATTATAAGTTACTATGCTAAACGTAGAGTACTCGTATTCTTTCAAAAACTCATGTGTTCTCGTTGTTTGCTTATTCTCCCTTCGCTTGTAAATATTTTTTGCTTAATAAATATGATTTAGCGGTTTAGTTAGGATTTTTGGGTTTCTAGTCTTTTCTAGTAGCTTTCGTGTAATTAAATTGGGAAGACATTAAGGTATCGCCAGCGTCACGGTTTTGAAGTATTGGCAACCCGAATAATCGAAAGCTTCACCTAATAATAAGATTTCAAGTGCTCACCTAAATCTAGCAAACATTTTGAAGCCCCACAAGGCCTAAAATCTATGCAAAATTGAAAGTGAATCAAGCCTTAATCTTCGAAGCTTTAAAGATCCAAAATTCGCTTTAGCGTGAGGATATACGTCTTTGGCTAATAAAACCACCGATGAGGCGGATAATAAAAGGCAAGGCAAGACCGAAGTCATAATAAAAGCTTCATGGCGAAGTTGAATAAAAGATGGAGGTAAACCAAAGATAATAAGGCCCTTCCATTAGGGGGCGTATAAAAGTCTTGGTAATAAGTCTCATGTTCAAAACCGTTATAAAACCGTGTTTATCGATTCTTCTTGTCAACTTAATTTTTTAACACCGTTGTCTATTAGGAGGGGTTATTGATTTAATGGTCTTAGTTACACCGTTAGGACTCTATTTTTAGACCTAAATCTCTATTATCGCATAAGTCAACAATGTATCCTCGTGAAACATTAAAGACATAATAAAATATAAGAGATACAACTTAGGAATAATGGGAGAATAAGTACGTAATTAGGGCATATGAGTAGTGTTAGCATTACTAACTTATAATGACAATGATCTCGTTGCACGCTTGGCATGGAATTAAGGTGAAAATCGAGGACGATGAAATTATTTCTAACGAAGCATTCACGTGTTCTTATTCTATGAACCTAAACGTCCCATTTTGCGATGAAAATCATACATTATGTCTAAAACACAAGTAGTAGCAATAGTAGTAGTTTAGCTAGTTTATCATTTCAATAAAGTGAATAAAATTAAATTCTGGAGGTGCTTTGATACTTTATTCTAGCATTGCGTGAGGGCACGGCAATGGTTTAGTATGGGGGAGTGATGAGACTGCTTTTATACATGGTCTCATCGTCCAAATCGGCCTTAAAATGCATAAAATATCATAAAATGTGCCAAATATATGCTCGTGTTTGTTACTTGTGTATTTTTAGGTACGGATATTGAGGAATTGGCAAAAGATCACAAGAATCAATCAAAAACGAACACGGGAAACGAAGTCGCACAATGAACCAGGCCCAAGTTTGGAATTTTACAAAAAGACCCTTGAAGAATTGAAGATTGTCAAGTTTAGTCCCTCATCTTTGAAGAACTTGTCACAATTGACCCTCCAAAAGTCAATTGTACAAGTATGGTCCTTAATGTTTGAAGATTGTACAAGATCAGTCCTTGGAGAATCAAGAATATACATTTAAAACCCTTGGAAAAGTTTTTGAAGTATTTGTGCCAAAATTGACAACTGGCCAAAAGTTGTTAAGTGCAATTTGGACGTTGATGGGTATTAATTACAACTTGAACAAATGAAGAAACCTTGGGGGCTGTTTTTGCCAGATAGCCAAATTCCTTCCCTCCAATCACTATCCTCCACGTCACCCCACTCAACCATCCCACCAATCACCTTCCTTCAATCCCCCACGTCACACCCCACCACTACTTAACTGATTTATTAAATCAGTATAATCTTCCCACCAAAAACAACAATTTAAAAAACTTAATCCCCAATTTGGATTAAACACTCCCTAATCCCAGGATAAACCCTAACCCAACCCAGACCTAATCACCCTCAAAACAAAGGGGTTTTCCCTTAATCACTCCAGATCTTTAATTAAGGATGCTCTCACCCTATCCCACACAAAACCCATGCTCCCAACACACCCATGTGACCTCCAAGACCCACCCCTGCCCCGTCTTTTTCACACCAAAACCAAGAAGGGACAAGACAAATGGTTGGATCTTTCTCCTTGACCCCCAAGTTCATTTCAACAGCTTAGATCATATCAAACATCACTCTCCACAACTGGCTCATCACATGGCACAATTTGACCACTTTGAAGATTGAAGACCAAGGGCTTTTTAGGAATTCTACATGCTAGGGTTTTATAGTTCTAGACTTTTCTTTTTAGTTGTATAAATAGAGACGTATGTGTCTCTATTGCTCTTGTTCCAGTTTTTAGCATTTTTCATCTTGTAATTCCTTATTTAAATTAATGAAGTTTGGTGTTTGTTAAATGCAAGTGTAATTCCTTTTATTAAGTTTAAAAAGTTTGTGTGTTGTGTTAAATGCTAAGGCTGAGTTCCGTTTAAAATTGTGAAAGATTTTGGGAGTTTAAGTTTTTCAAAAAAAAAAAAAAGGTTTGAAAGGATTTTACAAATTCAGGAATCAAAGGTTGTTATGAAGTGAAAATGGAGTAGCATCCTTTGGTTTGTGATTTGTAAGTTGTTCTTAAAACAAGTTTCAAAGGTTTTTAGGTTTCAAGGTTTTGGAAGTTTTCAGAAAAATCAAAAAGTTGCATTGTTTGTGTTTCATTTTCTTAGCAGGGTTGTTTGGGCTTGATTGATTCAAGGTTCAGCACAAACCCCAGTTTTTAGGAGGTGACAAGCTGTCACTGAGGGACTTGGATGTAAGTCCCTCAAGGTAAAACTCATTTACCTTTTTAATTTTCAGTTTTTCTCTTTATATTTGGTGACTAGTTTGATTTGCATGAAAAATGGTATGAATGTGTGTTAAATGGTTGGTTGATGCATGATAAGTGTTTTTATGCATGTTTAAAGTCTATTTAATCAGTTTGGTAGGATCTTGTTAGGATTTGGTTTGTTAAAAAATGGTTATCAGTTTTAAAGGAGTGTTTGGATATGCATGTTAGACAGATTTATTGAAAGATTTTGAGTTTTAAAAACCTGTTAGAATCATTCCTTGGGGTAGTTATAAGTTTTATGCTAGTTGTGTTGCATTTTGGTTGAGTTTAACACAAAGTTGCATGACAAAAAGTGAAAAATATAGCAAAAACTACCAAGTCAAAGTTTCTGCTTGTTTTGTATGAATTTGAGACAACAATTCTTGGAATCTGTTAAGAGTTAGGGTATTTGAGGTTTGTTTACTGGTTTTATGCTGATTGGGTGAGTTGTATGCAAGATTTGGGAGTCTGATAATCACTTTTGTGCATCTAGATTACCAAAACTTACCACCAGACCTAGTTACTTACATCAGCAACTTAAAAATGCCTTTGTGTGCTTTGATTGTGTGATTTGGTGTTAGAAACTTCTTGACTTTTACTTGTCTTGACTCCCTATACTCCCAAGAGTATAGGGGTGCCCTGCTTGTCCAACTAATCACCACAAACAAGCCACAAAACCAAGCCCTCTTGGTCTATTAGCACAAGTGAGAACTTCACTTGTTCATCAGTCACCAAAGCCCAACTGGGCACGTTTTTGCTCTCAATTTGATTTGATCTTGGTTAAAAGTGATTTGTGATTGTGTTTTTGTAGCTAACAAGTGTTACTGTTTAAGTGTTAAAAAGAAAAAAAAAGAAAAAAAAAAGAAAAAAAAAATTAAAAACTTCACCCTGCCTGGACTCGAACACGCGACCCCTCGTTGGGGGAGTAAACGTGTTAACCAGTGATCTAGATGAGTTTTTACGTTAAGACTTCATTTCATTAATTACATAACTTGATTTTGTTTTCTTCTTATTTAAATAAGCCGTAGCCTTTTGGCTTATTTGTGGCTTATTTATTAAGCATTTTTGGCTTATTTCATTTTTCCTAGGTTTTGTTTAGTATTCCAGACTTTCTGTTTAAAAGTTTTATTTTTCCCATTATTCTTTTATTTATTAGGATTATTTTTGGTTTTATTTTTAGAAAGTAAATTACAAATAGTAAACAGTAATTAAAAAATCCAAAAAATAGTTTTTAAGTTTTACTTTATATTTTTGAGGTTTACATTCAAAAAAGTTTTCAAAAACTTTAATTTTTAATTTTATTTGATTTTAGGTTTTTTATTAAAGTTTAAAAATTAATATAAAATTAATTAAAAGGTTTTAGGAGCTTTAATTTGCATTTTCTTCTTAGTTAGAATATTTAGGATTTTTGAGAATTTTTTAGAATTTATTTAAGAACTTTTTATTTTTTTTGATTATTTTAATATTATTTTATTCATAAAAATTCAAAGTTTCATTTTTAACTTTTTTTTCATTTTTCCTCGATTCTAGACTTTAAAATAGGAACTTTGTAACTTTCCAAATATTTTTTTGGCTTTTCAATTAATTTTTAGAATTAATTTAAGATTTAATAGATTTTAATAGTTTTTAGGAGTTTAAAAATAGTTTAATTTGGTTTTAAAATTTTTAAAAATAGTTTTTAGGTTAATTAGGTCATTTTTTAGGTTTACAAACTATTAAATCTTGTTTAGGGCTTTTTAATATTTAAAAGTGATTTTTAGGGCTTTAATTAGCATTAAGAAGTCATTATTAAATTAATTAAAAGGTTTTGGCAAGTTTGGATTTTTTGTAAACTCTTAGAATATTATTGTGGATTTTTAGTAATTTTTAGGAATTTTTAGGTTAAAATTTTAAATTTTGTCGTTTTTACGTGTCTACGTCTTAACTTTCTAGTAGTGTTTTTGCCTATTTTTCTATTTTTTCGTCTTCGTCATTTTCTCTTCTCCTTTCTTGTTAATAATCAAAAACAAATAAAGCAAATCAATTCATTACACAACACACTTGCCTCCTCGAGAGAACGATCCCATTAAGGGTCATAAGTGTTTACGTTTTCCTAAACGTACACTTAACGCTTACCACTATTTTACCTTGTTTTCCTAAACAAGTGTGAATTTTACAACTATCATTTATCGATTCTTTTTGTCAACTTAATTTTTTGACATCGTTGTCTATTAGGAGGGGTTATTGATTTGATGGTCTTGGTTACACCGTTAGGACTCTATTTTTAGACCTAAATCTCTATTATCGCATAAGTCAAACAATGTATCCTCGTGAAACATTCAAGACAATATAAAATATAAGAGATACAACTTAGGAATAATGGGAGGATAAGTACGTGATTAGGGCATATGAGTAGTGTTAACATTACTAACTTATAATGACAATGATCTCGTTGCACGCTTGGCATGGAATTGGAGTGAAAATCGAGGACGATGAAATTATTTCCAACGAAGCATTCACGTGTTCTTATTCTATGAACCTAAACGTCCCATTTTGCGATGAAAATCATACATTATGTCTAAAACGCAAGTAGTAGTAGCAATAGTAGTGTAGCTAGTTTATCGTTCAATAAAGTAAATAAAATGAATTTTGGAGATGCTATGATACTTAATTCTAGCATTGCGTGAGGGCACGGCAATGGTTTAGTATGGGGGAGTGATGAGACTGCTTTTATACATAGTCTCATCTTCCAAATAGGGCTTAAAATGCATTAAATATCATCAAAATACCCATATATGCTTGTGTTTGTTGCTTGTGTATTTTAGGTACGGATATTGAGAAAATGACAAAAGATCACAAGAATCATTCAAAAACGAACACGAGAAACGAAGCCGCACAATGAACCAAGCCCTAATGAAGACTTTCCCAAGATCAACCCTTGAAGATTTGAAGAATTATGAAGAAGGGTCCTCCAATATGGAAGAATTGACACTTTATACCCTTGTATCCTCATAATAACAAGTTTGGTCCCTAAAGTTTGTCAAAATTACATAAAGGGCCCTCCACTTTGAAGAATTGGCAAGTTTAGCCCCTCAACAAAGCTAAATTGTCAACCAATGTCCTCCACAAAGTCAAATATATCATGAAGTCCTTCAAAGTACAAGAAAATATAAGTTTGGTCCTTTGAAAATCCCAAAATTACAAAAAAGACCCTTGACTTTCAACATTTGGCAAGAATGGTCCCTCATAATTAAAGACTTGGCAATTTCAGTCCTCCAAAATGCTCAACATACAAGTCAAGACCATTATCCATCAACAAAATGCCAAAACAGCCCTTCAAGTATCATCAAATGGCAAGAAATACCCCTGAAAATACTTTGGAAAAGTATTTGGGGTAAAAGTGTGAAAACTAAAACTTCATTATAAAGGGAAATCTGATTTTGTGCATTTAAAATGGAAATAAAAGAAGTATAGAAGATGAGGGGAGTAAACTGCCAAGACAAGGAAAATACATAGGCCAGTGTCATGGTGACACGTGCCCCACTCACCCAAAACAACCAATCACCACTCAGCCTTGTGCCACATCACAATCCACTCATAACCGGATTAACCACTTAATTTATTAAGTTAAAAATGGGCGCCTAACACATTTTTAAACAATAATCAAGATCAAACACACCAACTATTCACTCAAGAACAAAAATGGGGGTTTGTTAAATACTTTGAATTAAACCCTAATCATCTCCAAATTATTGATTAATGGTCTCTTAAACACAACCCAACTTTTGAAACACTTGCCACATCACCACTTTTGTCCCCTTATGACTCCCCTGCTACAAAGTTGAGAAGAAGTCAAGAATTCTACACATGATCAACGGCCACAATCCATGCTTCATCCCTAAGCTACTTTGGCACCTTAGGATCACAAAGAAACAAAAAGGAGTCACATGTTTCAGCTCCAAGAACAAATTCAAAAGCATAATACCCGAATCTTCAAGGGCATTTTTGGAAGTTCATACACTAGGGTTTTATGTTTTTTCCTGCATTTCTAGTTCACATGTAGCCTATATAAAGGCATTTAGGCTTTCATTTTTAGTTTGCTTTTGATTTTTCCTTGTTCAAGTTTCTGTAAATCCCATTTCAGTTTAATGAAATTGTGTTTGAAGCATTGAAGAAAAGTCATTGGCCAATCTTTGTTACTGCTTATTATTGTTATATGATTGTTAGTTTAGAAGTTAAAAACCTGTTTTCAATTGGAGGTTGCAAAAGTTTGCAATTTTCATCATTCTTGATATTTTGCTAAGTACTTGTTCCAACCATGGAATTTTTGGGTTATAGGGCTGATCATAGCATCCTAATTGTGTTAATTAAGGTGTTGTTAGGCTTATAACTTGGGGATAATCAAGTGTGGGGTAACAAGGTTGAATCAGTCAAGATTTTTCAAGTTTCTGTTTTTATACTCTTGTGCTTTAATCTTGTTCAATCTTAGCAGGCTTTGTTATGGAAGCTTGTTCTTGTTCTTGCTAGCACATAAGCTCAAAATTCGTGGGTGTGGATGTACATCCATGAGGTACACACCCTTAATCCCAAAATCTGATATAATTTTGGATATTTGTGATATTTGAGTGTTACCTTTGTTCTTGTGTGTTTTGTGGCTTGATCTTGCTTGAATCTGTTTATCTTACTTGTTTTTGTGTTAATTGATGCTTGGGTGGTCTTGAATCTTACTTTTTCTTTGAAAAATTTGATTTTGAAAAGTTAAAGGGGTGTTTGGATCTACCTATTTGTGTTGATTTTGTGTTATTGTGTTAAGGGAAGTTGGTATTTGTTCTTGTTATCTGTTGTATGCTCATAATAGACCACAAACCTGCAAATATTTGGACTTGAAACCTTGAATTGTTCAATCTACTATATCTTGTTGAGTTTTACTGATTTTTGCCTAAGATTTTTGGAAAACCTAGAGTTTATGCATGCTTAGGTATAAAAGTTGTTTAAACCTCATTAATATAACATACTTGAAAGATTTGAGTGTTTGAATTTGAGCTTTGGGTCAAGTGTATCAACAAGAACATCATTTGGTCAAAACTTGTTCATCAGTAACTTTAAGCTGTTTAGATCTTGTTCAAATCTTGTAAGTTTTGCATGAAACTTGTTTAGACTTGCTCATTTAAGTTTATTTTAGCCTGTGTATGCTTTTGGTGCAATTTGGTTAGCTTATTCTTGCTAAAACAGCTTATTGGTTCAATCTGCTATACTTGTTCTTATTTTGCCCAGATCTGGTACTTGTTTGAATTAACTGTATCATTTGGCTATTTCTTGTTGTGATTTGTTGATTGTTCTTGACTCCTTATGATCCAAAGATCATTTGGGTGCCTTTGTGTAATCTGAATCTCCAAAACAGCCACTAAAGACAAAACGTCAAACAAGTCAAGCAGTGGGAAAAGTTCCCACTACTCAACATCCAAAACTAGCCCCTGCTAGTGTAATTTTGAACTCAGCTTATCAATAAGCTAATCTAGCTTATCCAGACTTGCAACAACTTATTTTTTGTGATAGGTCTTCTATATTTGACCCATTTAAGTAGACTGGAGCTTATTGGACTTTGACTTTGACTTTTTACTAGAAAACCAACTTATTTTACTTTTACATAAGTGCTTATTTTCTTTTTCCAGCTTATTGAGTCAGCTTATTTGAAAACTCTTTGTTGATTTTGCTTAATTAAGTCATTTCAAAGCTTTTGGAACTTGAATCAGCACTTGGGGTGGCCTAGAACTAAAAAACGACTATTTTGTCGTTTTCTGTAGATTGCTTATTGCATTTTCAGGCTTATTCGTTGGGCTTATTTCAAATTTCTTCTTGCAGAAGTCTTATTTAGGTCAAAAGAAGCTTGTGTGTCAAATTTTAGCTTATGGCATTGGCTTATAGCTTAATGGGCCAAAAAGCCCATTAAGAATAAGCTGCTTGGTATAAGCTAGCTTATTTCACACTTTCAGCTTTTGGGCCTTTGGAAAAAGTTGTTTAAAATCAAATTTTGAGTCAACCTGTGCTTTTTGGGCTTATTTTAAACACTTTTTGTTATTGGGCCCAAATTTGGCCCATTAAGCTACTGTTTTGGGTTTAGCCCATTTTCTAGGCCCATTAAGGGTATTTAGGTAATTTCACTTTCATTTTTGAGTTATTTAGGTTAAATTAAGCTTGTTTGCAAGTTTTTAGAATTTTTTTATGATTTTTGGATTTGTAATATTATTTTAATATTATTTTATTATTAAAAATCAAAAGTCTGATTTTCTAAGTTTTACATTTTTCCTAGGTTCTAAACAGTTAATTAGGATTTTTGCAACTTTCCAAATATTTTTAGAGTCTTTTAATTATTTTCTAGAATTAATTTATGTTTTAATTGATTTTAGTAGTTTTTAATTGTTTTAAAATAGTTTTTAGTGGTTTTAAAATTTTGAAAAATACTTTTTAGCTTAATTAGAGTATTTTTGAGGTTTACAAACTTTAAAATCTTGTCTAGGGATTTTTAATAATTAATTTTGATTTTTAGGTCTTTAATTAGCATTAAAAAGTCGTTATCTAAATAATTAAAAGGTTTTGGCAATTTTGGATTTTTGTAAACCCTTAGAATATTATCGTGGATTTTTGGTAATTTTTAGGAATTTTTAGGGTACAATTTTAATTTTATCATTTTTTACGGTTTTACGAGTGCACCTTTTTCGACTTAGTTTAATCCGTCTTCGTAACCGTCATTCTCTTCTAATCTCATTTCTATTTTCCTTTCTCAACTATATAATCACAAATCTAATCCAATTCATTACACACATAACACACTAGCCTCCTTGAGAACGAACTCATTTTAGGGTCATTTACACACGGTTTTCCTAAATCGTCGTGCTTACCCTATTTACCTTCCTTTTCCTAAAGGGGTAATTTTACAATCATCAATGTACCTTACCTCAATACTAGGATTTAGGTCACGAGTCAAAACATTGATTTGATCTTTTAGGTCAAGCTCCATTTTCTTATATTCAACCACAGTCTTTTCAGTTTGAACAAGTGCAAGTTGATAGTTAGACAACTTGCATTTTTCATCAAAAACATCTGATTTGAACTTTAAAATTTCTTTGTTAAGTTTTTCAGTGTTTAAACGACAACCTTTACTACAAAATGCATCATCATATACCTCATTGTCTGATGAAGATGAAGAATGTGCCATGAGAGCATAGTGAATATGTTCCTCTTCCTTCTTTTCTGCAACCTAGGCTTTGTTCTCTTCCACATCTTTGGCCAAAAAGCTCCAGTCCCAGCCAACACCATCAATTTCTTGCATGGCAACCATAGCTTTTGTATGTTCAACCTTGATGATTTGGCTTGAAGGCTTTCCTACATCAGATCTTCTTGGAGATCTGCACTCTCTCATAAAGTGACCCATTCTATGGCAATTGTAACACTCAACCTTGGATTTATCAAACCCAGTAGTGTCTTTAGCATTAAAAGTCATCTTCTTCCTGAATCTCCTATTCCATCTATTGGCCCTTATGCTTGCAAGTGCCATATTCCACTTTATGTCCATATCCTCCAAATGCTCATCACTAATTTTCTCAA
The DNA here is from genome assembly GCA_025667525.1 of Glebionis coronaria. Taxonomy (NCBI): domain Eukaryota; kingdom Viridiplantae; phylum Streptophyta; class Magnoliopsida; order Asterales; family Asteraceae; genus Glebionis; species Glebionis coronaria. The sequence continues at coordinate 143,398,060 of CM046880.1, forward strand.
GTTCCTCATATGTAATCACTGAACCATTGGGCAATGAAGGAATGTATGCACACACTGTATCTAGATCAATACCAATAGGCTTAACTATTGGTGAGTCAACATTGTATGTGTCAGCGTCTGAATGTGAGGCGCTGACAAAGCTTGATCCAACGTTGACACAAGGTGATCCAGTAACGGGGTGCATGTATGACTCCCTTTAATCAAATTGACCTTCACTATGTGAGAAGAAGGACATATTTCCTTTTGTATATTTGCTTCCTTGATCCAAAAGGATTTCACTCGCTACAATCCTTAGTTTATTGTAGATGTCATCAAAAGTGGAACTTTTGTGAGTATTATTAGCAATCATAGACCTTGCTTCAATCTTCCATGCATCACCAAGACTTTTAAGGAAAGTGGTGATGATATCAGCATCAACATGCACTGTTCCCATAAATGATAATTTGCTTGTGATATCAAGAAGTCTGCTTATCACCCCACTTAGCTTTTCATTGGGAAGAGCTTTGAACACAACATACTCATGCAAGAGTTGCTTCTTTTTCTATGAGGCAATATCATCATTACCACCATAAGTGACTTGAAGGGTTTCTTAAAGATCTTTGTCAGACTCGTAGCCTCTATACTTGTGCTGATTGGCTTGTCCCAAAGAAATTTGAGGATGCTTAGAGTTTTCATGTCATTCCTTCTCTTTGCAATGTCCTCATCTGAGACAGCTCTCCCATCTCTAGGTTGTTCTTTTCGATTAGCTTCACTTGAGCATGGAGTTGATCTCAAAGTAATAGCAGCTTGAATCTTGGCAGCCTTATCGAATTTATTTCCATATTCAATAATTTCCCATAGGGTGTGGTCATGGATTTGAAGGTACTGCTCAAAATTGAACTTCTGATAGGTGTGAAAACACCCATCCTTTTAACACTTAACTATAATTATAACCAAGCCAAAACGTATATTTAATGTCGTAAAAGTGGGAATTATGCGTGGTTTGTGTTTTTATTGTGTTTTAGGACCAAAAGATGAAAAAGGAAGAAAACACGGGTTTCACGGACTTTTATCGAAGAAAAAGACAAAAGGCAAAGTCAAAAGATCAAGAGTGCAAAAAGAACGGAAGTCCAAGGCCTATTCTGAAGATTTATCGAAGAAAAAGTCTAAAGATGGAAGTTTAACGAAGTCGAAAACCAAATCTAATAAAAGAATAAAATTAGAAGACTAGTTCATTTCATATCGACAAATCCCGAGACAATGTCGAGAAAGACGAAAAATTGAAAAGACGAAAAGTCGAGAAGAAAGAAGAAAGCATCAACACATTTTCCTCCTCCTATATATAGTCCTTAAACACTTCATTAAGGAGTATTAGTTAAGTAGTATATTTTAGTTTAATTTTTTTAAGGTAATTAGGAGTAGCTTAATATTACTTTCTCTCTCTAGATTTTCCTTAATGTTTTTCAAGTTTTCATATTAATCTTGTATTTTGAATCTTAATCTTTTTTAATTCAAGCTGTTTAGATAATCATTCTCATTCTACCTTTCTTTATTTTTAATCTTGTTTAATTTTTATAATCATGTAGTTTGTTAATCATGTTCTTTGTTTGATCGATGTTTTTGTTTGATTGTTCTTATTGGTTTTGATGTGTTTGATTTTTATAGCTTATTGAGTCTAGTGCTTATTGTGTTATTTTTCTCATTTTTTAATTAAGTGTCTTAATAGTTTATTTTATAAAAAGTGAATTTTAAATATTTTGATTATTTAGTGTTTTTAAAAGTTTTTTAATTTTGGCTTATTAGCTTTTTCTTAAAGTTGATTTGGTTAAGTTTTTAGATAAGTGCTTATTTGGTTTTTAGCTTATTTTTAGATTTGCTTAATTTTTGTTTCTTATCCGGGTTATCAAAACCCTAGTATCCTGGATTAGTAGTTTTTAGTTTCCCGGATAACAAGTAGAAACTTTACATTACGGATAAGTGCTTAAACCATATTCCGGATAAGTGCTTTAACATGGATTCCGGATAACGGTTAGGAGTAACATTCCGGATTACTAGTAAAACATAGATTACGGATAAGAGAAAGAAAAACAAATCCCGGATAACATAGGAATTTCATTTCCCGGATAAGTGTAAAAAATCAAAACCCAAATAAAGCAAATATCATATAACCCGGATAAGACTAAAAGAACACTTCCCGGATAGTTGGAAAAAATCAGATTCCGGATAACTTAATAAGAATTGACATTCTAGCATAGTTGCTAGCTTATCTTTTCCCGCCAAAACAATGTCTCCCAAGGGGAGACATGTCTCTTTTGTTTAGACACTTGTTCCGTTAGTCATCTAGTTTTATTCGAAAGTCGTGTTTATTTTTATTTTGAAAGTCAGTTATATTTAGTTATATTTTTCATCAAATTTTAGTATTAGTATTTTTTCGAAAAGTTTAAGTTTTATTTTTTTATTAAGTGCCCGTTTCAATATTTGTTTCGTTTCTTTTTAAAATAGTTTTATAATCAAATTTCTTTCATTTTTATTTAGTAAGTTTTATTTTTAAATCGAAAGTTTATTTTTATTTTCAGTTTTGTTTTTATTAATTGTTTCGTTTTCATATTTGTTTTTCATATTTGTTTTAATATTGTTTTAATATAAGTTCTTTTATTTGTTTCTTTTATTTTAGTACGATAGAATTACCTTTACTTTTTAATTAGAAATAGATAACAAATCTTTATTTTATCCACCAAGAACGACTGAGTCACACTTTTAACCGGAGATCAATTCGATTAGACACCGAGAATAAAGAACTTTTCCACTATTAAAATCTAAGTTATCAAATGGCACCGCTGCCGGCTCTCTTCGTGAAGATTAACGGTTTATCGTGAGAGACGCGTTGGATTTTGGGATCCGTTCACTTTTGAACGTTATTTTTCTTGTCAAATTTTCAAATTTTTTTTCAAAAATCCATAAAAATAAAAAATTTCAAAAATCCATAAACACTTAAAAATCATAAAAAGAATTTCTTTTTCAAAGTTTTGAACCAAAAATATTTTCTTTTCACGTTAACTTTATTTCTTCTATTTCATTGCTATTGTTTTCCTTTTGTAGGTGTATGCGTACTCGTTCACGCAAAAGGAAGTCCATAAGCCGTTATTATTGAGCCTCCCGTTTTCAAAACAATGGAGAACCGTCCAATGATCGAGCTCCTGCAATCACACGTCGAAGGCAACAATGATGCTATTGTGGTGCCGGCTATTGACGCCAACAACTTCGAGCTCAAGTCCGGTTTCATTCAAATGGTTTCCTCAACACCTTTCTTAGGTCGCACTCATGATGATCCACACGATCACATTAAAAGGTTCGTACACTTATCCAATACTGTGAAATACAATGGGGTTTCACAAGAGGCAATTCGTTTGCTCCTCTTTCCTTTCTCCCTCGAGGGACAAGCCCGGACTTGGCTTGATAAGGAACCACCCCAGAGTATTGTCACATGGACGGACCTTGAGACCAAGTTTATCAATTACTTTTTCCCACCCTCACGTACTACCTCTTGGCGGAATGACATTATCAACTTCGAACAAAAGTACGGTGAGACCTTTAGTGAATCTTGGGATCGTTTTAAGGAACTTTTAAGAAAGTGTCCACAACACGGTTTCACAAAGGTAAATCAATTTAAGACTTTTTATAATGTATTAACTTTGAGTGACCAAGATTCACTAAATAGTGCTTCGGGGGGTAATATTCTTGTCAAGAATATGAATGAGGCTTGGGATATTATTGAAAACACGGCCAAAGTCCAAACCAAGAGTGTTAGGGCTACCATGGCTAGTGCCAGTGAGAGTGAGTTGGCCAATCATCTTAAGGAACTTACTTCAGCAGTAAAGCAACTTGTTTTAAAAGATCACCCTCCTAATCAACATGCCCATGCTCTCAATATTACTTGTGAAACTTGTGGTGGGCCACAATCTTATGCTAACTGTGATAAAGCTTATGATCAATCTCAAGGGGAAGTGTATGCTTACAACAACACCGAGAGAGTTCATTTCAAGCCTAATGTCGATGTTAATCACTTGTCTTACAACTCGACAAATTACTTGGCTCCACCCTGTTTTCAACAAAGACCTCACCCACCCACCGATAACAACCAAGGGCCACCAAGAGCAAATGTTCAACAAAATTCTAATGTGAGGGGCTACAATGCAAATCAAGGAGCTTATCCAATGCAAAACCAAGGTTTTCAAAACCAAGGTCTCAATCCTCAAGGTTTTCCACCATATAACCAATACCCAAACAAAGGTTTTCAACAACAAGGGTTCAATTTACCTCATCCGCACATGGACTTGATTCTACAAAAATTAACCGATCATGAGAAAACCATGAAGGAAATGCAAGAGTCCACGGATAGGAAAGTCGTTCAAATGTTTCAAAACCTTCGTCCCCAAGGTACTCTTCCTTCTACAACCGAAACAAACCCTAGAGCTAATGTGAGTGCTATTACTACACGCAGTGGAGAAACTCTAGTAGGACCTTCTATCCCTCCCCAAGTTACTCCATCTACACCTCCTCCACCTCCATTTATCCCTCCTACTTCCACGCCTAGTACTAGTTCTCCATTACCGTCTCCACCTCTCACGGAAGAAGTACCCAAGAAAAACTCTTCATCAACCCCACCTTCCACCTCTAAACCTTCTACTTCTCAACCATCAACATCTCAACCTTTACCTGCTACACCTACACCACCTAACCCCAACATCCCTTATCCTTCTCGGTTAGACAAGTGCAAATTGCTTACTAAAGAGGATGCCCAAGTTACTTCTTTTTTAAAGACGATCTCCCAAATTAATTTCAACATTAGCCTTGTTGAAGCACTTGTCCAAATGCCTAAATTTGTGAAAGCATTCAAGGAATTGCTTAATAAGAAGGAGAAGATGGCCAAGTTTGTTAATACTCGATTGAATGAGAACTGTTCTGCAGTCCTTCTTAAAAACTTCCAGAAAAACTTGGAGATCCAGGTCGTTTTGTGCTACCTTGCATTTTTAACAACGTTGAAGAATTTACTGCCTTAGCCGATCTCGGGGCAAGTATAAATTTGATGCCTTTAAGTGTTTTGAAAAAGCTATCATTACCCGACCTTACACCAACAAAGATGACTCTTGAGCTAGCAAATCGAACTCTCGCTTACCCCGTTGGTATTGCCGAAGATGTTTTTGTTAAAGTTGGTACCTTCACTTTTCCGGTCGATTTTGTTGTTGTTGATTATGAAATGGACCCTCGTATTCCGTTAATACTTGGACGACCATTCTTGAGAACCGGAAATGCTTTAGTTGATGTTGATGAAGGTGAATTGATCTTAAGGGTCGGGAATGATGCACAAGTTTTTAAAATGGGGAAGATCACAAGTAAATCAAATGGAAAAGAATCTGTAAGATGACTGATGTGCTACAAGAAAAGCTTACTACTACTTTGGAAAGTATAAAGCTTGATGATTTTGTTGTATATGACAATCCTCTTTCGAGTCTTGCTATGATAATCCACTTTTCCAAGACGATGTGGATGATTCTAATGATTCTCTCTCAAATTTGGATCCCCCACCAGTTTATGAGTCTCCACCGATCTATGATGACTATGATGATGATTCTAGTTCCGATAGGGATGATTATGATGATTTTTCTTCAGAGTATAAAGACATGCCAACTTATGATGATTTTGATGATGTTGATACTCTCTCGAGTTATTTTTCAAATGATGACCTTGCTCCTATTTTTGATGAAGATCCTCCGCCAACAATGCTTCATCCTACTTTGGATGATTACTCATTTAAGGGGGATTTTGCTACTTTTCTCAATACATACTTCCCCAATGAGAATGATTCTCCTCCTTTGGACTTTGATTTTGGTCTTTATCCTCCTTCGGATATTAGGAAACCCGTTTCAAAGGAGAAGAAACCAGAACACACCAACATCCGCAGTAATTATGTTTTGACACCTCACTATCCACCTTCGTCGGATGAGATTGTTCGATTTATGAGCGGATCTTCTTCAAGGTCTACTGAGTCTAAGTCTTATTTCCCCTAAGGAAAAGGTGTTCGATCCGGGTATTACAATTTTTAAGCCATCTCAGTATCCATCTGATGAAATAAAAGGAAAGATTTTTGGAACTTATGGAGATATGCTTTCACTTCATCATACTTTCTACCACCGTGCTCAACAACTGCTTAAGGGAACCTTGCCTACTCTTCTTTGGCTTGTCTTGTTCACCTTATGATTGTGCTATTTGATGGACGAAAACCATGTATTTGATCCCGGTGGATGTTGTTCAAGGTTCTTACCATTCTAATCAAGGTCAAGTCAGGCTCACGACTTAGTGATAAAAAACAAGCGCTTCTCGGGAGGCAACCCGAGTATCTATCCTTTTTATCCGCTTTTTATAATAAGTGTATGGGGGACCCTACTGTATGTTTGTGTTATCTTTCTTATCATGTGCAGGGATTCGAGCACTCAAAGATCCATTCTTGATGACTTTTGACGATTCGTGATTCCGTGTTCCCGTCTTCCCGGTTTTATCATAAACTCTTTTGATTCACTATTTTATATTCTTCAATATTAAAATAGGATTCACTTTAGTTGTCTCTTCCTTAGCAAGATTTAAACAACGTGCACAATGTCCTAAGGTTAGCGGAGTTTACTCCCACATTCTTAAACATTGAGGACAATGTTTATATCAAGTTTAGGGGGGACTTCTATCGAAGTTAAGTGGGTCTTTCCTTGTATTTTTCCTCATTTTAATCGGAAAATTGATTTTTTGACATTTTTCAAAATTTTTGATCTATTTTGGCCTAGTTGTATTTTCCTTTGTTTTCGTTATTTTCTTTCATTAGAATAAATTTTAATAAAATGGATTTGATAAGTTTAGATGTCTTTGATATATTAGGCCCGTCATTAATCTTTTGACTCAACCGAGTTTTGCTAATCCAAGTTTACTCTAGCTCGTATCCTTAACGTGTTTAAATCAAGTTTTTCTAGGCTTGTATATACGGAACTTTAAAACATGAAAGTCTTAACTCTTACGGGTTAAGAACAAGAACTTTTCGCAAGTTCCTATAATTGATCCTAGAAAGTCTTTTATCAAGGGAACTTTAAAAATGCGAATTCTAAACTTGAAAATGTCTAAGAAGTTGCAAGATCCTATAGATGACTTGAAAACACAAAACTTTGATTTAATTGGCTAAGCATCCACGAGTCTCATTCCTTGAGATTTTAAATTGTGTAGAACGAGAGATGATAAAGTCAATTATATGTTGGGAATAAAATGTAGCTAGTACACTTGGACGCTGACAAGAAGAAAACAAGCGTTGATAAGAGAAAACAAACGTTGACAGATCAAGCGTTGATAGGAAGATGTCAAGCGTTGATAGGATGAAGTCAAGCAGTGATAGAAAGATATAGTCTACGCGTATTATGTTTCTAGTTTGTTTTTAGTAAAGATATGATCAATAATGTATTTTCTATATTTATCTTTACCTAGAATAGCTGATACGTAGACTCTTGTACAAGGCTTCTTATGTCTATAAAAGAAGACCTTTAGGTTTTGTTTCACATAAGTTTTCATTCGTTTAAACACTTTCATTGTAAGCAAGTTTGTTCTAATCAATCAAAGTGAAAGTTTGTTTACATTGTTTGTGTGTTCTTGTTTGAGTATTAATTCCGTATATTACTTAAACTGTTTTATACACAACAAAGTTTCTCTACGTGTTTAACTTGATTTAATCTCGTTTACACAAGCTAAATCGATCTAAGTTTGGGATCAACAAGTGGTATCAGAGCTTGTTGAGAAACTTTGATCTAAATAACACAATAACCCTAAACTGCCAAAAACCCTAATTTTCACAAAACCCTAAAAACATCATGTCTACCCCAGAAGCGAACTCCTCCTCCTCATCCCACAACATCAAGATTCCTATGCTAGACCTAGACAATTTTGAGCGGTGGAAGTTTAACTTTGAGCAATATCTACAAATCCATGACTACATCCTATGGGAAATTATTGAATATGGAAACACATTCAATAAGGCTCAAAATATTGCAAATGCCCTCCAACAAAGAACAGCTGTTCAAGGTTCTACTGAAGAGGATCGAAGAGAAAAACCTGAAGATGGTAGAGCTGTCTCAACTGAGGATATATCAAAGAGAAGGGTTGACATGAAAACCCTAAGCATTCTGAAACTCTCTTTGGGACAAGAAAATCAACACAAATTCAAAAGCTATGAGTCTGTAAAAGATCTTTGGGCAGCTCTTGAAGTTGCTTATGGGGGTAATGCTGATACTGTGCAAGAGAAAAAGAAGCAACTCTTGCATGAGTATGCTGTTTTTAAGGCTCAACCTAATGAGAAGCTAAGTAGTGTGAGAAGCAGACTACTTGACATTACAAGCAAATTGTCCTTCATGGGAACAGTGCTTGGTGATGTTGATATCATCTCCACTTTTCTTAAAAGCCTTGGTGATGTATGGAAGATTGAAGCAAGGTCTATATTTGCTAATAACACTCACAAAAGTTCTACTTTTGATGATGTTTACAATAAACTGAGGCTGATAGAGAATGAAACTCTTTTGGATCATGGAAGCAAGTCTACCAATGGAAACATGGCCTTCTTCTCACATAGTGAAGGTCAATTTGATCAAAAGGAGTCATACATGCACCCCGTTACTGGATCAACTTGTGTCAACTCTGGATCATATCCTGTCAACGCCTCACATTCAGACGCTGACACATACAAAATTGACTCACCAAGAGTTAAGCCTGCTGGTATTGATCTAGATACTGTGTGTGCATACATTGCTTCATTGCCCAATGGTTTAGTGAATACTTATTAGGACCTTGAGCAAATTAGTGATGAGCATTTGGAGGAGATGGACATAAAGTAGAATATGGCTCTTGCAAGTATAAGAGAAAACATATGGAATAGAAGATTTAAGAAGAAGATGACTTTTAATGCTAAGGACACTTCTGGATTTGATAAATCCAAGGTTGAGTGTTACAATTGTCATCGTATGGGACACTTTATGAGAGAATACAGATCTCTAAGAAGATCTGATGCTGGAAAACCCTCAAGCCAAATCATTAAGGTCAGGATCCCAAAGCCATTGTTGCAATGCAAGAAATTGATGGTGTTGGATGGGATTGGAGCTATTAGGCTAAGGATGAGGAAGAAAATAAAGCTTTGGTTGCTGAAATGGAAGAAGAAGAGCATGTTCACTATGCTCTCATGGCACACTCCTCATCTTCATCAGACAATGAGGCATATGATGATGCTTTTTGCAGTAAGGGTTGTCGTCTAAACACTGAAAGACTTAAACAAGAAGTTTTAAGATTGTCAACAAATATGCGTAATGGAAGATGCAAGTTGTCTAACTATCAACTTGCTCTTACTCAAATTGAAAAGACTGTAGCTGAGTATAAGAAAATGGAGCTTGACCTAATAGATAAAATCAATATCTTAAAACATGATTTAAATGCTAGTACTTATATTAGAAACATCATGGAGAGGGTCAATGTTGAATTACAGGCTAAGTTAGATGAGGCTATCAAGAATAAGGATAATGTAGATCTTAAAATTCAGATATTTGATAAAGCCTCACAAACCCTAGGAGAATGTGTTATTAAACAAAGGGAATCTAGGGATATGATTGGGATTGGGATGAAAGAGTATGCTGGTGTACCACCACCTGCTAGGGACTTCTATGGTGTCCAAAGAAAGGACTTATCTTGGACTGGTTTACCAGAACTCCAAGAAGAGGAATTTATTCCTCCACCAAGAATTCTTACCCTAGTAGAAGAATATAGGCAGAAGTTGACTGATTTGGACCAATGGAAGAATGCCAACCCTACCTTGTTTGTTAAGGGTGGCATGCTTAGTGATAGTCCTAATGAGTCTACCCCTATCAAAGTAACAAACCCAATCACTGGCAAGACTGTTGACCTTGGCTCAAATGTTGTTAGAAAACCTAGTATTAAATATGTATAAATGTATAGAAAAACTAGGTCACCAAAAAGCAAAACTAGTCATGATGGAACAAGTTTCTTTTCTTCTAGACCTAGAGTTATGTCTAGAAAAGCCTGTTATACTTGTGGTAGTTTTTCACATTTAGCCTATAAGTGTGTCAACGCTTCAAAGGTAAACGCTGACAAATAGTCAAAACACTGTCAAACCCAAAAATTTTGTTCAGCAAAGTTCACAAGTTGTTAGACCAGCCCTATTCTTTACTAAAGGGTCTAATACTTATGGACAAAGACCTTTTCAGAAGACCAATACATGGTATAATAGACAATGGGTTCCTGTAGCAAACCCTAGGTTCAACGCTGATAAGGTGATTTCAGCGTTGACAAGACCAAATCAAACGTTGACAGAAATGTTGCCAGATCAAATAATGGTAAATATTTGCAACCAAAGGGAAAGGGGTCTAAAGCTTCCTCTAGCTTGACATGAAGACCTAAGCAAGATCAAAACCCTAATTTAGATGGGATTTCTATGACCTGTAACAGATTTAATTATATTTCAAAGGTCATCACAAAACCAATTGAGGTTAACTGGGTGTTTAATCCAAAAAGGGATGAACAAGGGGTTGTTATGAGGACTAAGTCTGTTCTTGTTAAACAACCAAATGAATCCAAGTCTGCTCAGGCTTGGGTTCCCAAAGAAAACTAATTTGTTTTCTTTATGTGCAGGGCATTCAAAAGCAGGTTAATGATTATGGCTATTGGGATAGTGGATGCTCTAGGCACATGACTGGGAAGGAAGATTATCTCACAAACTTCACTCCCATTAAGGATGGTGACAAAGTTTACTTTGGAGGCGGATATGGAACTATCACAGGCAAAGGAACTCTTCTCACCAACAATTTGCGTTTTGAAAATGTCTTTCTGGTAAAAGAACTTGACTATAATCTGTTTAGTGTATCACAAGTTTGTGATAACAAAAATAAGGTTCTTCTCACTGATACTGAATGCTTGGTGTTGAGCAAGGATTTTAAAATACCAGATGAGAAATTCATTAACACCTAGGCATAAGGACATTTATAATGTGAATCTTAATGGAGTTAGGATGAATAATAACTTGTCATGTCTTTATGCTAAGGCTTCAGTTGATGAGAGTAATCTTTGGCACAAGAGATTAGGGCACATTAACTTTTAAAATATAAACAGACTTGTGAGACATGGCTTGGTTGATGGTTTGCCTGAAAAGGATTTCTACAATGACCACTCTTGTGTTGCATGCATTAAAGGCAAACAACACAAGGTCTCATTTAAGTCTAAACAGATGCACTCTAGTTCTAAACAACTTCACTTGCTGCATATGGACCTGTTTGGTCCAACTAATATAGAAAGCTTGAATGGTAAATCTTACTGTTTTTTCATCACTGATGATTTTTCTAGGTTTACTTGGACTTTCTTTTTAGCTTTGAAAAGTGACACTACTGATACTTTAATTTACTTTATTAACCAAATTGAGAAGAAGTCTGGTAATGAAGTTAAGATGCTTAGAAGTGATAATGGTAGTGAGTTTAGAAATAAGCTGTTGGATGATTTTTGTAACACCCCCAAATTTATACAATTCAATACAGCGGAAGACTCGTTGGTGTTACGGGATAGCACATTACTCACATCATAGACAACGCTTAAAATCGTGTCGTTTAATAATAAAGCATTTCCGTTCATAAATATCAGATTTACATAGGTCCCAAGTCATTGTATTTCATACAGGTTTTACAAAGCATTTGAATGGAAGTTATTTTAAGTGCGGGCCATGAATTCTTGTCGTCTTCCCGAGAATTACCTTCAAGTACTTGAGATAAAACATGTTAAAAGAAAAGGTCAGCGACAACGCCGAGTGAATTCATAGAGTTTAAGTAAATCCATCAATATAACATCGATATAAAATTATTACCAAAAATCATTTTGTACAAATCTTTGTAATAGGCCATAAAATAGCCAAAGTCATTTTATACAATCCTTATCAAAAATCATAATATAGGCTTTTGCCTTCAAAATCATTATACGAACCATTGTCGTAAAAATATCATACAATACGTTTTATAACGTTGTATTGAGTTAAATAAAAACCGTTATATGAATATGGTTATGAAAAAACAAAGCACGAACATAATATCAATAGTAAGACCCCATATTGCTAGTCAGGCAATATATCGTAATTCAGTGCGTATAGCAGTATTTCGTTATTTGGATTATTATAAGCCGCATGACATTTTACCTTACTACAACAAACGACGGGTAGCTAGCCCGAAACTCAATTTGCCCATCTAAGTTAGCGTGTCGTCACAATAATCACGCTTGTGTAACTCTTCTCATACATAAATTCGCTTACCAATCAATGTGGCACGACGGGGATCAACCGTCAAGGCGCGAACTGGGGTGATCACCCCCAAATAGTACTATTATATGCATAAGCGTCTACCAAATCTCGGTAGTTCACAATTCATGCTAATGGTACTTTTAGTGACATAACCTAACTTTAATAATCCATTTCATTTCATCTATCGGGTCATTTAATCATTTATCGGGTCATCAATCATTCGGGTCCAAATCAATAAACAGACAATCGGGACAACTAGTGTCCTATTTTATAAAAACTATCATGTTATCTCCCTCGCAGGTTTATAAAACATTTCATAAAAACATTTAAAAGAGTGCGAGGCTATGAACTCACGTTGATGTCGGAAGGCGGTTATCGGCGATTCGGATGTACGGTACGTGGTTAATTCATGGAAACCTAGACAAATAATACACGTCTTAGACTTTTGTCCAATGACTTTATAAAAATAATAGCTATATATATGTATGATGATTTTATATATATGATGATGATCAAGTGGGTTTATACATTCTCATTTACTCATTTTAGTGTTATGTATTGGTAACTTTTATACTAGTTTACTAGTTTTACCTATTTACGTGTTTTAGGTCCAATAAGCCTATTATAAGTCCATTACCTTAAATTAGACAATTTTATACTTTTATTATCAGTATTATACTTTACATGTTGGGCCCAAGTGAGTTAAGCCCAATAAGTAAATTTATAAGTGTTTAGCGCATTTAGTTGGATTAATAGTCAAATAATGCTAACTTAGCCCGTTAATGTCCGTATATTATATAGTTCGGGTTTTATCGGTTTTTACTTGTATTAAGTACTTATATATCAGTATATGACTTTTAAAAAGTTTACATTAGACGGGTCCGATCGTCTAAGTTTTAATTGACGAAAAACGTTAATTTTATGGTATTAGCCGAAAAGAAGTAAAAATCATGTTTATAGTTTTTATAACTTATAAAACATGCCAAACTACCATTTTTATAAAATGTACATTTATTTATCCTTATACATATTTATATAAATAAAATATATAAGTTAGTGGATTTTAATTTCACATTTTATACTATATTATTTGAGTGCTTATATAATACTATTAAACTTTAATTTCACAAAATCTGATTTTTAGTTTCACTTTCACCATTTTTATCATATCTTGAGTTCTATAAGGAGATAGAAGCTCATTTCTGGATGACATAAACTTCATATTATGTGCTACAAATAAGTTAGTTATAGCTACTGCTCAATCCATGTCTAAGTATCCTTAACAGTCCCCATAAAACAGACTATTCAGATTGGTATACTAATTTTGTTTTGATCATATCTCACTCATTATTCCATTGCATGGCCAAATCTCACATGTGTATGACATCTAATACTTACTGTAAATTGATTCCACCATGCAATTTTATCAGTTTATAACTTGGTTACTTACTATTTTTATACAGCCATCATATTTAGCAAGATTTTAACCTTGTTACCTATGGTTTTCCATGTTTTTAACCATATTTATCAACACCAAATCCCCACATAATATTTTTAATCATCATTCATCATCATATACATATACATAAATAAAGAAAATACAAGATTACATAATCAAAATAACAAGAGGATAGGAAGAAATAATCTCTATACCACCAAAGTGATGAAAAGGTTGAGACTTTGGATGAACAAGGCTTGGTTTTGGTAACCAATCTTATGAAATATCAAGACCACCTTCAAGATTACCAAGGATATGAAGACACCTTCAACAAATCAGCCCTAAACTCCTTCTTGAAAATCAGCCCAAAGACCTCCATGAAAACTCCTTTTTATATGTTAAAATCACCTCCAATCTTCATCTTTTTGTGTAGTTATCAACATATGTTGATTTAATCTTTTGTTTATGGTCAAATTTTGATGATGATGGTGATATAATGGTGGTGTTGGACGTTCAAGGGGATAGAGGAAGAGTTGAGAGAGTTTCTTGCTTTGCAAGTGTGAGAAATGGTTTATGGTTAGCTTGTTTTGTGGTTAAGTGGTTTTGCATAGCACTAAGGCCATGTGTCCTTAGTGTGTATGTAAACTTGATACCACACTTGGTGTGTTGTCTAAGTCTTGGCCACCCATAGTGGGGGTGAGGCAAGTGTAAACTTGTCTCATCTCCACTAATTTACGGGTACTCCTCGATTCTAGTTTCCTCGATTTACGTGCCCTCGGGTCATTTTACGAAAAAAGTTTTTATAAATTAGGAATCAACGGCACAAAATGAATCTGATAAAAATTGTCTCATCAAAAACAGAGTTCGATAACGTAAATACGTAATCCTAAGGTTTCTGGTTTAGTCGTAAAGGACGTTAAATTATTCACGTAAGTCCTAATCTCTTCTCGTAAATTTGTGAGTTTATGAACCAACACAAATTTAAAATTCCAAAATAATATTCACGGATAAATTTATTTCTTGAAATGTCAGACTGTCACCAAAACGGTGTATGTAAACGTAAGCACGTAACGTAGAATCCTCCGGTTTAGACGTAGTCGATGCTACTTCAAGAAGTAAATCCAAATTCTTCCCAAAAATAAGTGAGTTCATAATATAACATTAAAATAATGTTTTTAAATAATATTTGAGAATAAAATATCAACCATAAATTGACGGATTGTCACAGCATTTACCCCTAAACAAGATCTTTGTCCTCAAAGATCATTTTACCTTACTACTCGCTTCTTATAGAGTTAAAGCCATGTGGGTATTTCCTCCACATTCGGTCTTCTCTCACAAGTGTAATCCATTACAATACGCGAGTTTCATCAAACATAACTACGGGAATAACACCAGGCTTAATGTTTACTTACTTTCTCTATCCATGATTTTCACGGGTTTTTGATGAATGCAACTTTTCGCCGATCTAAACTTCATTAAGGAATAGTTAGATTTTCACTTGATAGACATTTTATCAAATTCGATTTACGAAACATAATTCACGCAGCCCTTGAAGTCATATGGTAGATCCAGCTCATATGCCTTTCAAACCAACTGTTACATCATCTCAATGGTCCCATACAACAGGGACTTATATCCCATGATCTTTCAGATCATCAATTCATTTTTCCTTGGTTAAAATTTTTGGCATAACTTCGCTACCCATCTGGCACTTCAAGATCTACATTTCATATTCACATAACCTCCTGCCCACTACCTGCAGTCAATAATCAGATCCTAATTTCAACAATAATTTCAGGTCTCACGGGTCAAGTATTTTGTACGGTTAGGTTCGCCATCATAGGAAACCTTAAACCTAAAAGACATGTCCAACTCACAATGGGTGTATGTCGGGTGTCTTCATCCCAACTCCTGCTTACAGATGCTCTAATATATATCCTCACAAGATTCAATCTTGATCCTAATATGACAATTATCAATGATAATCTCTCCAAAGGAAAACGATTTTATAGTTATTACCAAAGGTCAATCATTCAAAAATAAAACAACACTTATAGTATTTTGTATCATTACTTTACCTCGTCCCTTCGATTGGGGTGCTACACAGTACTCTCATCAAGATTCGTTCTCAATGACTTCTAAGCAAATCTCTAGAAATTCGATGCGAAGCGAGAATCTTGATAGAGATGATCGATACAGGCACACCATGTTTACACGACTCCTTTAGATACAAAAGAGTCAATTTCTTCATCAAGAATCTATCTTTAACAGGAATGATATTAGCAGATTTGGTCAGTCTGTCGACGATGACCCAAATCGAATCAAAATCAGATGATGACCTTTGCAATAGCTAGACGTTTACTAATGTATGTGGCGGTGTCTGCCTTCATAATTTCCATTAGTACAACTTCTTCTGATAATGATACATTAAATCAGAAATGACAGGAATAGAATACTTATACTTACGAGATTCCAACATGACTACATCTCAAAATCTCCATATTTAGGCAACCACAAGTGGTCTTTTATATATTTAACGCCATCGGCTTCTCAATTTTGATGGTTCACATTAGCTGCAAACCCCTTTTTATTATCTATATTATCCTTTTTACAAACATTGTTTATTTTTATATTGTTCGGCAATTTATTTTGCACCTTCATTATTAAGGAACATGTCCTAATTGGTTCTTTATCTTTTCTACATAATGTGTCAGTAATTATATTCACCTTCCTCGATGAAAAAAATATCATGACCGTATTTATTCAGAAATTATTCCTTCATATTTTCTAAGTCTTAGTTCTATCTCAACTATTATTTTTATCTGTTTGCTTGACCCGACGTTTTAAAGCGTCGATATTTATTACCCGTAAATTAACAATAAATATTAAGTTTTTATGAAACGTAAACGTTAAAAGTTTAAATTTCTTAGTTTGACCAATTATAATAAAATGTTCAAAACAAATTTGAATTTAATTAACACGATTTTTGTTGATTTATCGAAAATAATTAATAAGATTCGTAAATGTTTGAAAAATCTTTGGTTATACTTTGGTCAAAATTTTCTTAGTTGAAAAGCAAAAAGTGGCGTTTCAAATTTCAAGTCATGGTTTAAATGGTTTCCTCAATCCCTCTTAGGTTGTCTTGAGGTATACACGAACATTTACCCCTAAACAGGAGTTTAGTTAAATGTTCTGGGTATAAGGGAATAATCCCTCAAAAGTTTTTTTTGATAAAACATTTGTCAAAACATATTTGCACCTACTTTTTGGTAAAACCCAAAGTCTTAAAAGGGCTCTTAATTTTTGAACAGTCAATATAGATTCCATTATCTTATTAATCACACGGTCAATTAATGTAAAGGATTAAGTCTTTAATCACATGTTAAATACTCAAGGTACAAGTTTTCATTGTTCGTCCAATTTAGGGCAGTCTATAACTAATTATTAACTAATTCTTATTCTTATAAAGAAACAGATAGTCCTTAATGATCGCAAGCATGAATTTATAATTTTACAGCCTACACACGTGATTCACCCAATTTATGGATGCTACATGTGCATTAGTCAATCCAAACGACATAACATGAAACTCATAATATTCATTACAAGTTCTGGACGTAGTGATTGGAATAGATAATCTTTTTCGCGGACTCGAAATTGATGATAACCATGTCGTGGATCAAATTCCTAAATATACGCTAGAACCTTGTAAATGATCGAACAATCTATCATCTTCGGTAGTGGATATAGATTTTAATCGTCAATTTACTTAGTTCACAGTAATCAATAAACATAAGGAATGATAACACCATAGCTCTTCATGATGACGAGCTTGGTAGAATAAAAGCTTTCTCCGACAACTCTCTTAGTTGTACGGTAATTCTTTTAATTCAGATGGTGCTGACGTACAGTGCACATGCCACAGGTGCAGCACCGGATATATAATCAATACCAATTTCAACTTGCCTTAATGGAAAAAGTCTAGGTAAATCACCAACAAATACCTCCTAAAGTTTCAGATAACAGAAACATCTTTTAATAAATTCATATTAGGGTCTTTCTAGATTATAATATTTATAACTAATTCACAACCATTCTCGGTATAATTTCAAGTCTAAATGCTGGATATGGTCATCCATCAAGAATTATTTAGATCACTTTTGATAATCAACATCTTATCATTTAGGGGAATTCTATTCGAGTTCCCATCAATTAAGACAATGTCGTCATGTTGTAATCAATCAATCCATTCTACTGGCACTATTAACTTTTTAGTTTTATTGACGTCGATAAGATGTGAACTTCTCAAAAGACTAATAATAACTCATAATCCTTCACAATTCAAGGATATATGGAGACATAACTAACCTTAAAAGACTAAGGTCAACGCATAATCTACGCGAGAGAATTTCAAATTAGATACAGACGAAAACATTTAACGAATATGAATATATCCCATGTTTTCATAATTTGAGTACGCATTCGAAGGCTCCTCGGATCGTTACCTAGGTCATTCAAATGAAATCAAACCAAAAGAAATGATACGAACGTCGATACATCCAGTCGGGTATCAACACTCGGTAATCAGATTCTTTTCCTAAGAATCTCACCACGGGAGAATTGGACAAGAAGGGAATATCAATTGTCAAATAAGACAAATTCCACAGATGAGTAAATTCAATTCAGAAGAATAAATAGTACGGGCACATATGTAGGTGTCCCTATCAATATGTCCCTATTTTTCACTTCTTGCAGATCTCACAAAATTTCAATCCTTCACAATTTCAAGGAAAATGTAATGTTTATTAACAATTTTATGGTGACTACTAATCAGCCTTGCATGGTCCATTCCAAATTGTATGTATGCGCGCAACTATATACAATTTCAAGATTAACAATGCAATACTCAGTTCGTCAAAATTTTATCATCATGTTTATAATAAAAACATTTTCGTGCTTAATTCTTAAATAAGAATCAAAAATAAATTTACAAAGATTTTCTTTGTTATGAAAACAATTAAGTTTTCCAAGGTATTTCATAATCAACTTTATTTCAATAATGATTATTTATAAGTCTCACTTTAAATAATCCATATAGTGATGAAAATTCAATTTTCTCAAAGGATACTGTTTTATCTTATAAAAACAATGAGTGATCTGCAAAAGAGTGATGAGGAGTTGTTTACCAAGAAATAACTACAATATAATAGGAAATGAGCTTAGCCAATTATTCATGAGGTTCATGACCTTGATGGCACTCAAAAAGAATAATCCACAACATAACTCAAATCGAGATGAGTACTTGTTCAATGGTTGCATCACTAATGCGAACATTAGGATGAAGCAATAAAAGATAGATAACATTGATACATGTAGAATTTAGCAATCAAAAGTAGTCTTTTCATTAAACACAAATAAGTCAGAATTGTACCGTAACACATTACGTGTCACTATGTCATACAATTCCAAGAACTCATCCTACCAACTGATGTCTCAGTTAAGTTAGGGATTATTTTTTAAAAGATACCACAATGAATACTAATCTACAAGAGTCATTAGGTGTCCCACCTGTCCCAGAAGATCCATCGGTCCTAATTTAGAAGAAGACTTCTTCAATTTATTTATTGGACACTGGGCATCCTCATCATTGGACAATGGCCTAGGAACAACACTTAACACGAACTAACAATCATTTAAAACCTTATAATTCAATCACAGAACTTAACGAATTCCTTTTAACAATTTCATATTCCATACAAGTTAAATTTTTACTTCATTCAAGTTTCAACCAACTTATACTCAATGCAACATCCTACTTCATTCTCCAATACTTTCAACCTTATTCTTAGACCTTGATAGGGCGATAAAAGCTCAATATGATCAACACATAATTTCCAATCCTATATCTCTTACAACAATAATTATCAAATGAGTCACTAGTATAAAATGACTCACACATTCAATTAGACTTCTCGGAAAGGTACTAGTGGCATGAGGCTTTTAGGTAATGGTTCCAATGACAGCCTCAAGTGCAACATTCACCCTTTCGATTTCAATTTAAGAATTGGGTGACAACGAATCAGATGACACCTTTCCAGGTGGTAACCTTTTGTCAAACTCCACTCTATAAGGAAAGATCGTCATGACATCGATATCAGTTTTAATATTGCCAATTCTTTTTCAATATCGCAATCAACTAATATCTACATTTCTACGAGTATCAACCATTTGTTGGGATCATAAATATCCACAACTTGGTTTAGATCTGGAATAGCTAGATTTCCTATAGGAATAGCTTAGATTTATTTACTAGGGGATTTAGGGTTCCTTGTGACAATCTACGTCGTATAAATACCTCGTATAAATATTAAAATAATCATCAAACAATAATGTAATAAAATTACATCATATATATATATATATATATATATATATATATATATATATATATATATATATATATATATATATATATATATATATATATATATATATATATATATATATATATATATATATATATATATATATATATATAAAATACAAGTTATATATATTAAAATAACACTTCTCGGTCTGGCCTTGTCGGTAACTCGGGAATTCTTCGGCACCGTTATAGTCAAAAGATTTTTAGACATTTTTAGAAAAATGTTTATAGTTAAAAGATTTTGAAATGTTTTATTCAAAACCTTGGTTTTTAAAAATCTTTCGTTCTCTATAACGAGAGCTCTGGTACCAAACTGTAACACCCCCAAATTTATACAATTCAATACAGCGGGAGACTCGTTGGTGTTACGGGATAGCACATTACTCACATCATATACAACGCTTAAAATCGCGTCGTTTAATAATAAAGCATTTCCATTCATAAATATCAGATTTACATAGGTCCCAAGTCATTGTATTTCATATAGGTTTTACAAAGAATTTGAATGGAAATTATTATTTAAGTGCGGGCCATGAATTCTTGTCGTCTTCCCGAGAATTACCTTCAAGTACCTGAGATAAAACATGTTAAAAGAAAAGGTCAGCGACAACGCCGAGTGAATTCATAGAGTTTAAGTAAATCCATCAATATAACATCGGTATAAAATTATTACCGAAAATCATTTTGTACAAATCTTTGTAATAGGCCATAAAATAGCCAAAGTCATTTTATACAATCCTTATCAAAAATCATAATATAGGCTTTTGCCTTCAAAATCATTATACGAACCATTGTCGTTAAAACATCATACAATACGTTTTATAACGTTGTATAGAGTTAAATAAAAACCGTTATACGAATATGGTTATGAAAAAACAAAACACGAACATAATATCAATAGTAAGACCCCGTATTGCTAGTCAGGCAATATATCGTAATTCAGTGCGTATAGCAGTATTTCGTTATTTGGATTATTATAAGCCGCATGACATTTTACCTTACTACAACAAACGACGGGTAGCTAGCCCGAAACTCAATTTGCCCATCTAAGTTAGCGTGTCGTCACAATAATCACGCTTGTGTAACTCTTCTCATACATAAATTCGCTTACCAATCAATGTGGCACGACGGGGATCAACCGTCAAGGCGCGAACTGGGGTGATCTTTCCCAAATAGTACTATTATATGCATAAGCGTCTACCAAATTCCGGTAGTTCACAATTCATGCTAATGGGAATTTTAGTTACATAACCTAACTTTAATAATCCATTTCATTTCATCTATCGGGTCATTTAATCATTCATCGGGTCATACAATCATTCGGGTCCAAATCAATAAACAGACAATCGGGACAACTAGCATCATATTTTATAAAAACTAACATGTTATCTCCCTCGTGGGTTTATAAAAGATTTCATAAAAACATTTAAAAGAGTACGAGGCTATGAACTCACGTTGATGTGGGAAGGCGGTTATCGGCGATTCGGATGTACGGTACGTGCTTCAATCACGGAAACCTAGACAAATAATACACA
The DNA here is from genome assembly GCA_025667525.1 of Glebionis coronaria. NCBI lineage: Eukaryota > Viridiplantae > Streptophyta > Magnoliopsida > Asterales > Asteraceae > Glebionis > Glebionis coronaria. Next base: position 143,419,803 of record CM046880.1, read on the forward strand.
TCTTAGACTTTTGTCCAATGAATTTATAAAAATAATAGCTATATATATGTATGATGATTTTATATATATGATGATGATCAAGTGGGTTTATACATTCTCATTTACTCATTTTAGTGTTATGTATTGGTAACTTTTATACTAGTTTACTAGTTTTACCTATTTACGTGTTTTAGGTCCAATAAGCCTATTATAAGTCCATTACCTTAAATTAGACCATTTTATACTTTTATTATCAGTATTATACTTTACATGTTGGGCCCAAGTGGGTTAAGCCCAATAAGTAAATTTATAAGTGTTTAGCCAATTTAGATAGATTAATAGTCCAGTAATGCTAACTTAGCCCGTTAATGTCCGTATGTTATATAGTTCGGGTTTTATCGGTTTTTACTTGTATTAAATACTTATATATCAGAATATGACTTTTAAAAAGTTTCCATTAGACGGGTCCGATCGTCTAAGTTTTAATTAACGAAAAACGTTAATTTTATGGTATTAGCCGAAAAGACGTAAAAATCATGTTTATAGGTTTTATAACTTATAAAACTTGCCAAACTACCATTTTTATAAAATGTCCATTTATTTATTCTTATACATATTTATATAAATGAAATTTATGAGTTAGTGGATTTAAATTTCACATTTTATACTATATTATTCGAGTGCTTATAAAATACTATTAAACTTTAATTTCACAAAATCTGATTTTTAGTTTCACTTTCACCATATTTATCATATCTTGAGTTCTATAAGGAGATAGAAGCTCATTTTTGTATGACATAAACTTCATATTATGTGCTACAAATAAGTTAGTTATAGCTACTGCTCAATCCATGTCTAAGTATCCTTAACAGTCCCTACAAAACAGACTATTCAGATTGGTATACTAATTTTGTTTTGATCATATCTCACTCATTTTGATCATTCCATTGCATGGAAAACTCTCACATGTGTATGACATCTAATACTTACTGTAAATTGATTCCACCATTCAATTTTATCAGTTTATAACTTGGTTACTTACTGTTTTTATACAGTCATCATATTTAGCAAGATTTTAACCTTGTTACCTATGGTTTTCCATCTTTTTAACCATATTTATCAACACCAAATCCCCATATAATATTTTTAATCATCATTTATCATTATATGCATATACATAAATAAAGAAAATACAAGATTACATAATTAAAATAACAAGAGGATAGGAAGAAACAATCTCTATACCACCAAAGTGATGAAAAGGTTGAGATTTTGGATGAACAAGGCTTGGTTTTTGTAACCAATCTTATGAAATATCAAGACCACCTTCAAGATTACCAAGGATATGAAGAAACCTTCAACAAACCAGCCCTAAACTCATTCTTGAAAATTAACCCAAAGACCTCCATGAAAACTCCTTTTTATATGTTAAAATCACCTTCAATCTTCATCTTTTTGTGTAGTTATCAACATATGTTGATTATATCTTTTTTTATGGTAAAAATTTGATGATGATGGTGATATAATGGTGGTGTTGGACGTTCAAGGGGAGAGAGGAAGAGTTGAGAGAGTTTCTTGGTTTGCATGTGTGAGAAATGGTTTATGGTTAGCTTGTTTTGTGGTTAAGTGGTTTTGCATAGCACTAAGGACATGTGTCCTTAGTGTGTATGTAAACTTGACACCACACTTGGTGTGTTGTCTAAGTCTTGGCCACCCATAGTGGGGGTGAGGCAAGTGTAAACTTGTCTCATCTCCACTAATTTATGGGTACTCCTCGATTCTAGTTTCCTCGATTTACGTGCCCTCGGGTCGTTTTACGAAAAACGTTTTTATAAATTATGAATCAACGACACAAATCGAATCTAATAAAAATTGTCTCATCAAAAACGGAGTTCGAAAACGTAAATACATAATCCTAAGGTTTCCGGTTTAGTCGTAAAGGACGTTAAATTATTCACGTAAGTCCTAATCTCTTCTCGTAAATTTATGAGTTTATGAACCAACACAAATTTAAAATTCCAAAATAATATTCACGGATAAAATTATTTCCTGAAATGTCGGACTGTCACCAAAACGGTGTATGTAAATGTAAGCACGTAACGTAGAATCATTCGGTTTAGACGTAGTCGATGCTACTTCAAGACGTAAATCCAAATTCTTCCCAAAAATAAGTGAGTTCATAATATAACATTAAAATAATGTTTTTAAATAATATTTGAGAATAAAATATCAACCATAAATTGACGGATTGTCACAGCTTTTGTGCCAAGAATGGGATTACTAGACAGTTTAGTGTTGCCAGAACCCCACAGCAAAATGAGGTTGCTGAGAGAAAGAATAGAACCCTCATAGAACCAGCCAGGACTATGTTTGCTGATGCTTACTTTCCCATTGCTTTTTGGGCTGAGGCTGTGAATACAGCTTGTTATGTTCAGAATAGAGCATTAGTCAACAAGATTCATAACAAAACACCTTATGAGTTACATTGGGGAAGGAAACCTAATATTGGTTTTCTTAAACCCTTTGGTTGTCATGTAGTTGTGTTGGATACTAGTGATGCCTTAGGTAAATTTAGTGCTATAGGTGATGAAGGCTACTTCATGGGTTATTCAGTGAAGAGTAAAGGATATAGGGTTTACATTAAGAAGTAAAAATGTATACTTGAAAAAGTACATGTTATGTTTTTAGTAAGTAAACCTAGTGATCCTGAAAGTGGTCCAAATTGGTTATTTGACTTGGAACCTCTATCTAGGAATTTGAATTATATGCCTGTTACTAATCCAAACATTGTGAAGGTAACTTCAAATGTTATGGAAGAACCAATTGTTAATATTTCAGGTACACAGATTAATGAAGATGTTGGATCACAAGAAGATAAATCATCACCCATACTTGAGTATGTCACTATTCCCATATGGACAGATGCATTTGCTGCTGCTGCTGCTGGAAAGGAAAATGATGGTCCCCAAGTATCACCAGTTGACAACATGCATGATCTTTCAGGCGCTGACAAAGGAAAATCTGGCGCTAACAAGATAACTTCAGACGTTGATGGCTCAAACGTTGACAGCCATGATCCAGGCGTTGACAGCTCTGTTGACCATATTTTCTTTTCCAATTTTGAACAAGGTGAACCTTCAAAAAGAAATGGAGAGGTTCATTCAGATATTGAGGGAAGAGAGTCTGAAGAAGATATTGGTAACATGGAAGATGAGATTGAAGACATAACACTTTTTGAGGGAGGAGTGCTTAGTTCTACAATCAAAAATCACTCCTCTTCTCTAATTATTGGTGATTTGATGTCTCCTGTTTAAACTAGAAGATCTCATCAGAATCTTGGAGAATTTATCGCCAATATTCACAAGAAGGTTGATACCCCTCTTGTTCAAGCATGTTTGTTTGCCTGTTTTCTGTCACAACAGGAACCCAAGAAGATTTTTGATGCTCTCAAAGAACCAAGTTGGGTGGAAGCAATGCAAGATGAGCTTCACCAATTTGCTATCTAGGATGTTTGGGAGTTGGTTGATTGTCCCAGACATGTCAGACCTATTGGGACAAGATGGGTTCTTAGAAACAAGAAGGATGAAAGAGGCATTATGGTCAGAAACAAGGCACGTTTAGTGGCTCAAGGATATACACAAGAGGAAAGGATAGACTATGAGGAGGTCTTTGCACCAGTTGCAAGGATTGAGGCTATAAGGATATTTCTAGCCTATGATTCATGCATGGGCTTTACTGTCAATCAAATGGATGTTAAGAGTGATTTTCTTTATGGTACAATTGTAGAGGAGGTTTATGTAATGCAGCCTCCTGGTTTTGAAGATTCAGAGCATCCAGAGAAGGTATATAGAGTCAAGAAAGCTATGTATGGACTTCATCAAGCCCCAAGAGCATGGTATGGCACATTGTCCACCTATCTAGTGGAAAATGGATTCAAAAGGGGCACCATAGACTAGACCTTATTTACAAAGAAGACTGGTAAGGATTTCTTACTTGTTCAGGTTTATGTGGATGATATCATCTTTGGCTCATCAAGTCCAAAGATGAGTGAAGACTTTTCCAAACTTATGACAGACAAGTTCAAGATGAGTGCAATGGGGGAGATTGTAGGATATGTAAATCTTGCTTATGTTTTAGAGAGAGAAATAGATAGAGAGATGGTGGATTTCACACAATTCTAGAGATAGAAAATGAAGATAACTATGTGTAAAAATGAAGAACCACACCCTCTCCATCTAAGGAGAGGGTTTATATACCCAAGCCCATGAGATGGGCTTGGGCTTACATTGGGCCGTGACCTTAGTCTTATGGACTAGGCTTTGCTAACTTTTCTTAACTTAATAACAAGAACTACGAGCTACTACTTAAACTATTGTCGGAGTGACCGAATCTTCCTAAATACGTAAAAACGTATTTCCAACAATCTCCCCCTAAGGGAGGTCACTCCAAACAAGGGCATTACCCAAGTTACAATAATAAAATAAACCTAGTATACTATGCTTGTCTTGATCTCGTAGTCTTTGTCTTTCTTTTCTTTTTCTTTTTTGGTGAACATGCTTATGTGATATTTGATATCCATCTTTAGCATTAATCTCTTTCCTTGATCTTGTGTATCCTTCACTTGTGATCTTCGCCTCTTCATGACTTCATGTGCCACATACTTATACCTTCGTAATTCTTGAAAGCTTCAGAGTTCGATATAGCGTAAGAATTGACTTTTAGGCTTTCTAGAATTGGATGAAGTATTAAGTGCATAAAGTATAAGCATGCGGGGACGACTTCTTCTTGGATTCCGCAACGCCACCGTCTTCAAATGCCGCAACATAAGTAGACACGAACGAAATGGCTGTGAACATTTCATTCTATTTCGGTAGCATTTTACCTCCGGTCGGTGAAGACCGTTGGACGATATAAAATATCGTACTTGTGGTAGGTAGATTTAATTAAAAATCTCCTTGACAAGATTTCGTGGGTCAACCCGTTCTCTTTACTCGACCGTCCAAAGCTAACTGCGAACGTAAAGAGTGAATCATTTGGATAACATTATCCGCATGATTGAAGCCGTCAATTTTGATTCCTGGAACAAGTTCGATTCATTAAAGAATCGCACCATCGTTGCTTTCCAGTTGTCACGGGCTTGATTCATATTGAATCTGGCAAGTTACCTAACAAGTGTTGTTTGAGGTTAACACTAGAAGGATTTCCACTCATCACTGTGAACACTAAGGTATCACTCTGAGTGTTCTGGCAAGATCACTAAGATATTTCGTAGAGGCCTGGAACGTGTTTAAATTCAGTTAAGAATTAAACCACTGTTGCTTTCAAGTTATCACAAGTTTGATTCATAAAGAATCGCACAAGTCACCTACCATGAACTTTTTAATGTTCGCTCAAGAAGGATTTCCATCTGCATTATAAATACTTTCGTATTACTCGGATGTTCAGGCAAGATCATGAAGATTTTGCGTAAGACTCTTAAGATTTTTCTTACTTTTCACAGTGTGTGAAGAAGCAAGGAAATATGGAAGTGTGTCCTAATGAGATATTTGGATGATCTCAAATGGCTCTAGACTCGATCGTACATTTTGGATTTTAGTGATCGGAGGCTAGAGAGGAGTGCCACCTTTTCAATACGAATTTACTCGGAGTGAATAAATCGATAGATAATGCGTTGTCTCCGTGTGATTAAAACAAATATATTTTGAGAGATATTTGAGTTAGCTGGGATGGGTTGTGCATTGCATCACTGGGTCCATGATGTCTATCTTCAATATCGAGCATCATTAAAATGATCTCAATAGCATATGTGTTGACCCGGTTTCTGCCTAAGGTTGTAAGGAGGGCTTATCTCTTTTCACCCTTTATCTTTACAATTCTTTTTCATTCTTCAACCCCTTCAATGCTTATCAATACGTCATAACTAGAACCTTGTTGGGATTGTTCCAGTACTAACTTAAGTACTTGGTCGGTATTCAGCTACGTTCACAATTTTTCTCTATCTTTCCTAAGGACTACTATTTCTAGCTATGGAATGTCCTTGGGAAGATTCCTCCGGTTTAAGAAGTATCATTGGACTTAACCTATCCTACCATCCTTAGGTCACCACAATCTTCATCGTCGTGAAATAAATGGGTTTTGGGTAAGTATATGTCACCATGAAAATCCATTTTTGATATGCAAATCCGTTTTGCTCCCCCTTAACATATGCCTCGATATTCGAAAACATTTCACATATGTCGGGATGAGCCAGCACATTACGTCAAACCATTTGTGATAATTTCCCATATTAAATCACATTTTCTCCCCCATATTAAAAGAATTAACCCAATCGATGTTTTTAATATCAGTTGATTTAATGAAGTTTTAACAAAGGTTTTGGGAAGAAAAATGCAAGTCCGTTTTATCTTCATGATACCAAATGTATGAGATATGATACCGACTTGTAACATGATCACATATTCACCATATTAGAAAAAATTGACAAGGTTGGGCCTCATTGATGAGAACATCATATGATAAGATCAAATGGTTCTTGTCAGCATATGTTGGTCGCCTCGTCATGTCTGAAGTCATCTCCTGACACCACGTGTATGATTGGTATTGTTGTCTTGACACCAGTTAGTGAGCTTGGCACGTTCGGCATCGAAGATTCTGAATGCTTGACAATTGCTCCCCCTCAATTGTTGACCCGTGTTCTATTGAAAGAGCTGTAGTCGTCGGATGAGTAGTCGCATCGTCGAGTATGTAGATACCAATTGTAGATAGCTATGGTTGTAGAGATGATAACTTCATAAAAACAAGACTTCTCTTGTTTTAACAAATAAATGCACTGATGCGTACATAGATTTGTGTTAGACCAAGTTATAAAGAAAACTTGATCCCTTACAAGGTTTTAAAGTAAACCTTGACCGAGAAAATTAATCCCAATTGTGAGTCAAAGCTTTCATAAGAAATACTTGACTTTAATGTGAAAATCGGGTTGCAGTCAGAAATAACTACAAGCCATGTAGGCATGTTTTATAAAATATTTACAACTTTTGTACGAACTCTATTTATGGCGCCGTGTCGATATTAATCAACATTTCTAAGGCCGTAAATATTATAGTACCAAAACACATGCCTTTGAAAAATAAAGTAAAATTTTTGGATTTTTCTGAATTTTTCAATTTTTATGGTTTTTATATGGTTTTATATTTTTGTATTTTGCTTTTGTGGTTAAAAATATAAACAATATATACGAATGATCACCAAGGATACGGAGAATAGTTTACCACCACTATTCTTTCGCTTCATCTGCTAGTTCCTTAAGAGTCTCAGGCGAGAAGGTTCTCATTCCTAGCTTGTCGGCCAAAAATTCAATTCGAGCGCGATCTAAAGCCTTCGTGAAAATATTCGCCAATTGATACTCAGATCAGACAAAGTAAAGCTCGATCACTCCATTTTACACTTGCTCCTTGATGAAGTGGTAGTGAATGTCAATATGCTTCGACCGGGAGAATTGAACGTTGCTGTAGCATAAGGCAATTGCACTTTTGTTGTCGCAGTACATCGGAATTTTGTTGAAACCTAGACCATAGTCGGTTAATTGCGATCTCATCCAAAGAATTTGAGCACAGCAACCGGACATAGCTATGTATTCTGCTTCCGTACTTGAAATTTCAGCGCTTTTCTGCCTTTTTGATGCCCAACTGATTAATCGATCTCCTAGTAGTTGCAAAGTTCCACTCGTGCTACGCCTTGTATCTTGACATTACGCGTGATCCGCATCTGCATATGCCATAAGTGCAATCGATGAGTCCTTCGAATACCAAAGTGTAACTCAGTAGGTCAAGTTTGATACCGAGCACACATACATATAGCAAGTTGAAGATCAGGTCGACTAGCTGTGATATACAGAAGAGTACCAATCATTCCACGGTAAAGTGTCAGATCAACGGAAACTCCATGTGGATCTGCATCAAGCTTAGTTCGTTCCACCATTGGAGTATCCACGGGGTCGCAAGATTCCAGCTTATACTTCTTTAGCGATTCAAGGGCATAATTGGATTGATTGATAAAGATGCCTTTGGGACTCTGAGATATCTGAAGACCTAAGAAGAATGATACCTTGCCCATCATTGACATCTTAAACTTGGAAGACATGAGTTTCCCAAATTCATTGGATAAGGTTTGGGTCGAGGCTTGAAATATAATATCATCAACATATATTTGTACCATAATCATATCTTTACCTCGTTTCTGAATGAACAGTGTGGGATCCACCTCGCCTTTAGCGAAGCCTTGTGTAATGAGGAATTGTGACAATAGATCATACCATGCGCGTGGAGCTTGCTTCAACCCATAGAGAGCCTTCTTAAGCTTGTACACATGATTAGGATAATTAGGATTCACAAAACCATCCGGATGTTGAACATAGACCTCTTGCTTGATTTCCCCATTAAGAAATGCCGTCTTCACATCCATATGATAGACGATCATATTCATGTGGGCTGCATAAGCGAGGAATAGTCTAATAGCTTCCAAACGGGCAACAGGTGCAAAGGATTCCATAAAGTCGATGCCCAATAATTGCTTGTATCCACGAGCTACTAGTCAAGCTTTGTTCTTCAATATTCCGCCTAACTCATCGAGTTTCACCTTGTAAACCCATTTCAAAGTGAGTAATTTCACTTGATCCGGGAATAGGACAAGTTCCCTACTTCAAGACGTATAAATTCATTAAGTTCTTCTTGCATAGCTTCTATCCAACAGGATTGAGTAAAAGCTTCTTGCCATGTCTTAGGTTCAACTTCAGTGAGAAAAGCATCAAAATGACAAAACATTGCATTTTCTTGTAACTTACTTCGTGTGGATACCGGACGATTAGGGTCACCAATAATAGAATCTATAGGATGATCCTTTGTCCACTTGCTGTCATGTTCACGAATCCATGGATTGGAGTAAATCCTAGTAGGAGCTTCCTTAGAGGTGGACGACCAGGCTTGATTAGGGTCCGGAATTGGTACACCAAAGAATGGAAGTTCACGCATTTGAGCGAATTCCAAATCGTGATCATCATCATCCTCTTCATCATCAATAGGTGTGATGTGGGTAGTTGAAACATGTGTTGGTTGAGAATTACTCGTTGAAGGTATATCTTGACCAATTGTAGGTGCAGATGTGTCTGATTATGCTTCGGTTGCTGGAGCGACAACTTTGGTTACTGGAGCTATTACGTCAGGTACTGGAGCAACAATACTTGGAGGAGTAAAGAATTCATCAAAGAACGGTTGAAAAAACGTATCCCATTCATTCCTAGTAGGTGGTGTAAATGATGATGAAGTAGGGTTATTTGGGACAAGACCAGAACTAATGTTACTGGGTCCCATTTCATGAAGTGCGGGTTCAGAGCTGCTTTGCTCAGAAGCCATTGCTATCAGCTCATCAAAATCAACATTCATAGTTTCGAGGATCTTACGAGACTTACGGTTGTAGATTCTGTATGCCTTCTTTTCGGGTGCGTAACCAATGAAAATACCAATATCAGCCTTGGGTTGAAGTTTTCCCAAATTGTCACCATCATTATTTGGATAGCAAACAGAACCAAATACATGAAGATATGATAAATCTGGTACTTTTCCATGGAGAAGTTCATAAGGTGTTTTACCATGGCGTTTACGAATTAGTGACCGGTTTTGGGTGTACACTGCTGTAGATACTGCTTCTGCCCATAAAACTAGTGGAGCCTTTGCGTAAATTAACATCGTTCGAGCACCTTCCATAAGTGTGCGATCTCGCCTTTCAACGACACCGTTTTGTTGTGGAGTGCGTGCAACAGATGTTTCATGCGATATGCCAACTTCTTCATAATAGTCTCGCAAGATTTGATTCACAAATTCGGTTCCATTATCTGTACGAATGCGTCGGACAGTAGTGTTGAGACGCACTTGAATCATCTTAAGAAATCCGATGATGAATTTAGGTGCCTCATTTTTTGTTGTAAGAAATTTCACCCATGTAAACCGAGAGTAATCATCGACAATTACGAGGATGTACTTTTTGCCACTAAGACTTTCAACACGCATTGGCCCACAAAGATCTATATGCAACAAATAAAGTTTCTCTTGGTTGGTGTCTTCAGTCTTGGATTTGTATGATTTCTTAGTGCTTTTCCCCATTGTACACGTGGAACACAAATGATCCTTGTGAAATGAAAGTTTAGGAAGACCACGAACAAAGTTAAGATGAGATAACCGTCGATGCCATAACCATGACTTAGTCTTTGATGCTTTGGAGAGAATACATATGGGAGAAGCGCCCATCATGTCTTTTATAGTCAAAGTATACAAATTGTTCCCTCGAGTACCTTTCAATAAATCAACCCCTTCCAAATTACGAATGAAGCAGGTATGCTCTCGAAAAGAAACTTCTAGGTTTGCATCAAAAAATTGTCCCACAGAAAATAAGTTGTGAGCGAGACCTTCCACATAATACACTCTTGAAATTATAACATTCCCAATATGATATTCACCATAACCCATTATCTTTGCAATATGATCATTTCCAAATCGAACCGTACCAAGAAACTTGCTGACAAAATTTCTGAGCTGAGAGCGATCTCCGGTCATATGCTTGGAGCAACCAGAGTCCAAATACCAGAGAACAATTTGGACCACCTGTTTTCAATAACAACAGTAGACAATGCATTGGAAACTATTGGTTCCAGAGTGTTAGCAGATACAGATAAAATATTATCATAATTGCTAACATTTTGAGACCCTTAGATTTCCTGCGTTTTCTAATGTGAGTTTTAGTATAACAGGTTTTACAGTTCCAACTTTATTAGGTTTTGGATTTTTCTCGGGCACTACAGTAGGAGTATACCTATTTAAAGGGCACTTGGTTCCTACAGTAGTGTCGGTGTTCCTAGTTAAAGGACATGCTTGTGTTTTGGTAGCCTTGGTACTCCTAGTTAAATGGCACAGTTTCTTCTCTTTAGTAGGAGTGAGCCTAGTTAAAGGGCACATATTTCCTACTATAGTGAAAGTTCTACCGGTGGGGCGCCACAACCAACCAACTTGGGTTAACACTTTCGCAGTCGGTTTCCATTCTAATCCATTTTTCTGGGCATGCATCTCATTCACATGGTAAATAAGGCAAGAATCATGACGAATAGAAAACATACATTCATTTCAATTCCAACATTTCAAATTAGAATTCACAGTAGGCTTAGAACGCTGCACAACCGCAGAGCCTTTAGGTTTAGCTACATGATTCTTTTTATTCAAAATAGAAATAACATTCCTAGGATTAGCTTCTACTTTCGTCTTCACTTGATTACTAGATGGGGGCAAGATCCTATCATTCTTCTTGTTTCTTTTAAGCTTAGATCTTTGACCCTTAGTAGTGGTGCTTACTCCTGTAGAAGGCAACACGGGAATATTAGAAACTGGTTTTGATTCCGCCTTATCTTTAGTGACCAAAGTTTGAGATGGTTTAGTCCTAGGGCCCTTATTAAATGGTGTGACGACTATAAGGTTCCTTTTGATTGCACTAGAGGACCATGCTGAGACAGTGGCTGCGGTATCCACAACATTCTTACCTTTTAGAGTACGAAGTGTTTCCTTTAACTCAGCCAAGACCAGATTTTTATCACAAATTTGTTCCCTCAAATAAGATATTTCCACCGACTTTCGATTCAATTTTTCAATCAAGGATTGATTCTGTGCAGTGGTATTAGCACATGCGGGCTTTACTGAATCGAAGAGTCGTGTATCTTTCTGTTTTAAGTTATCAACTTTGGACAAAATCTTGGAAACTCGATTATCAAGATCAAGTTTAAAATTCTCAGCGGCCTCAAGTACGTTCACACAGTTAAGCTCCTTAGATTTCTCTGTTTCTATCGGGCATAGATTTAGCAACTTTGTCACTTGGCTGACGCTGTTTTGATTGTAAATTCAATCGAAAATTCTTTTCAAAGTTTGCATCATCGATATTAACACCTTCGAATGATGTTTCAAAGATTTCTTGAATAAATTGTTTCTTGCATTCAAGCGAAATACAATGTGTTTGAATCTCATCAAAACGTTTTGAAAGCGAAGAATATGAATCTTGAAGCTTTAAAAATTCAGCGTCAGATTCGTGAAAAGTACTATCTACCACATTATCCACAGATTCAACATTATGCACAGTAGAATCATTATCAACACTTTTATTCACACAGACGGAAACAATATCATGAGACATCACTTGCTTCAGAAGCTGATCATTTTGGCGAGAAACCCGTTCTATTTCAAGTAAATTGTTTTCATAAGCATCATCCATTTCATTGAAAACACGTTTAACTTCTTCGATTTCCAAATGCAAATCTTGATCAAGATTACTAAGACAAGCTTTAACATTCTTTACAAACGAAACAATTTCATCTCGGAACGCAGCTCTAGTGTGCTTAAAGTTCCATTCACCTTCCGTTATGGCCGTGGCCGTCGTACGTTCCAAAATGACCTTGTCAAAATCGGCTAAGTGTTGGTGTACCGCGTTTAAGTTAACGGACGCCTTACTTACCGGTGGAAGTAACTTCGTTAAATTCGTTTTGACAAGTGTAGGAGACGTACTAGGAGGGTTTTCATTTGACAAACTTGGGGGCACAAGAACTGTTAGTTCAGCTAATTCCTTTTGTAAGCGAATACGTGTCTTTTTAGAAAGTTGATCTTTATTATGCTTATCATAATCAATCGTATGGAATTTTGAAGACATTTTAGAATGAGTTTCTTCCATAAGTGACTGTGTCTCCTCAGAACTACGAACATAAGGTTCTTCATTCGATTTTCCAATTATTGTCATATCATAAAGACCGGGAATATATTCCTGAGCTTGTTTTGCATAACCGGGATTAGGTGGTAAATTTTGAAGACGCTTAAGTTCGAGTTCTTTAAATGATTTAGTTAAAAGATGAACCTTTTCTATGGAAGCGTATTGTTTTAAAAGCTGTTGTTCCTTGAATTTAAGAAGTTTGGTAGCATTAATTTCTGATTCAACCTTTTTAGACTCGAGAATTTCGAAATCCATTTTAAGTTTTTAAAATCATTGACAATCGACTCTTTTTCTTTTAATTCATTGGAAAGGTTAGCTTTTAATGATTCTATTTCTTTCACGTGTTCAATCTTTTTTTTCAAAACAAAATTGGTCAAATTTAGAACATGTTATTTTCTCTGCTTGAGGGACCATTTCAAAAGTTTTGACATTTTCTTTATGCAACGCAAGCTCAGCAGTTAGGGTGGAATTCGTATCTACGGATTGTATGAGGGCCATGTGCATTTGATCAATAATATGTTTAGGCACCATGACCAAATCATGTTGAGCATAAGATTCTATGCCCGTCGTAGCATTTGGTTGAGGTTCACTCAAATGTGTAAAATATGGGTACCACATCATTTGAGTTACTAGTTCCCGAATGTTGTTCGAGGTTGTCATTTTCATGACCAACTTGATGTGGGTTATTATCATTACCAAGATTGGTTGTGGTGGGTACCTCATTGACGACATCAGAATCGTAGTGAAAGAGATTAGCAACGAGAGCAGCTTGGGCAGAGTGAATGTCATCACAATCCGAATCATATGCGTCAAGATCATATGCTTGATAAGCTACATTAGAAGTGGAAACGACTGCAATGCCTTCAGTATCTGCTGCCCCTGGGTCTGCAAGAAATGCTAACTCCTCTGAATCTAAGATCTTTCCCTTAGACTGAGCATCTACCAAATACATTTTCTCACGAAACCATGCTTCATCCCTTCTCCTTTTGGGCTGAGTGCATTGTCTAGCCATATGACCTTGTCCTCGGCAATTGTAGCAAGTCACAACCTTTTGAGGACCAATGGGACTTCCATTTCCATTAGCTTGTGATTTCACAGCTTGAGCATTCACCTTCCTTGTAGAAGGTCCATATGAATTTTACCTTCCCTGAATAGGTTGCACTGTTACTTGACCATCTTGAACAGTAGCTTGTTGTCGAGGATTTGAAGAGGTGCGGAGCTGATTGTTTGTTGGTGGAAATCCTCTAGTTGCAACAAGTTTTGACAAGTAGACAGTGAGATGGTTTAGTACATCAGCTGGCGTATCATTTGGAGTAAATACCGGTGCTTGGATTGGTGGAAGTTCATTAGAGTAGAAAGCTTGTGTTGGTTGTGCTTCTATTGGAAAATATCCTTGTTGAGGAGTATAGCCCATTGGCGAAGTGTTGGCTTGTGATGGTGATGTCTGATATGGTGGTTGCTGTGGAAAAGATTGTTGATGAACACTTTGTTGAAATGCTTGCTGTGGCATCATTGGTGGTTGATAAGATGGTTGATGTGGTTGCTGATAGGTGTGTGGTGGTGGCTGTTGCATGTATGATGGTTGTTGATAAGTATAAGCCATGTTTTGTTGAGAAGCATACATGGCAAGTGGATCATGAAATTAAGGTTTAGACAACCGAGCCTCGATCACATGGCATTCGTCTTGTTGAAGAAAAGCTTGAAGTTGATCCACATTAGTGTTATGCAAGTCCTTAGCCAATTTAACATCCGTCACGTACTTTTTCCATTCTTAAGGAAGAGTGTTCAAGTACTTGGTGTTCAATTGAAACGTAGGAATTGCCATGCCATATATATTGAGCTCATTCAACAAAAGGGTAAATCTCAGATGGTAGTCATTGAGAGTCTCCCCTGGCACATAGGCAAACTTATCAAAAGTATCATAAAGCTTACACTCTCATTCTTGTTTAGTTAATGAGGTGCCTTGCATTAGAACACGAATTCTATCCTATAACTCTTTGGAAACTTTATGTTTGCTGACGAGTTTGTAGACATCTGGAGGAAGGGCTTGGAGAATGATGTTTGTAGCATACTTATCACATTTGTCTTGAATCTTCATATCTCCAGTCAATTCACCCATTGTGCGAGGACGAGTAGTTCATAATCTAATGGTCCATTGAGCACCGATGCCCAATGAGATGTCCATTCTCTTTGTTCAATCCTCGTACATAGACTTCTCCAACATAGGTGGACGATTATCTGTACCCGAGAGGATGGACTTATCCATAAGAGATGTGTACTCCATTTCAATAAGTTAAGATTTACAAAGTTCATCGAACAATGAAAGAAAGTAAATGTGTTTATTGTTGTGTGTAGAAGCCGAGAAATAATGTTAAAATCCCCTAAATTATGTTCTCGATAAACCAAAAATTCCAAGATGAAAGGAATGTTGTCGCAATGTCTAAAAGGAATGCTGTCGCAATGTCTAAAGGAATGCTGTCGCAATGTCTAAAAGGAATGTTGTCGCAATGTTGTATCGCAATAAGTCCAATCTCAATAAATCCTATCGCAATACTCCAGTCGCAATACTCCAATCACAATACTGTCGCAATACCTTGTCGCAATATCCTTGTCGCAGAATGGTTGTGGTACAATACGACCTTTTAGGAAAAAAGGTGTAAAAGTGGTAAGTATCGAACAAATGACTTTAGGAAAAATCAAGTGTTAATGACCCTTAATGAATTCAAAGTTCGTTTCCCAAGGAGGTATATGTGTGTGAGAAATTTGTTAAATGTTTGTGATTAATGATTGGTTTAGAAGGGGATGAGAAAAGAAGATGACGAAGACGTAAAAATAAAAATAAACACTACTAGAAAGTTAAGACGTAGAACCTTAAAAACCACAAAAATAAAAATAAATTCTGAAAATTACCAAAAATTCACCAAAAATCAAAATAAATAAACTAAGAGTTTACCAATGATCAAAACTTTTTCAAACCTTTTAAATAATTAAATAATCAATTTTTAAATGCTAATTAAAGCCTTAAAA